>JAJQWJ010000011.1:17105000-22990413 GCA_023637945.1 Phaethornis superciliosus
TTCCACTTCCCCTGTGACTACTTTGACCTTTGAGCTTAAAGAAATATTAATGAGAGGGAGACAGAGACATAATTTCTCCTGTTCTGTCACAGCACAGTAGTAAAGCTACCATCCACATAGCTCCACATCTACTGGCAGGAAAACTGGTATGAGGGGAGAAGCATCCTTCTTAGGAATCTAGGGTCTCAGTACTTCAGTGAAGAAAGAAGACTTACTTTCTGTGATGCCTCACTTCACACAGAGGGCTTTCTTGAGAGGCTGTGGGTGTATTTTGTCCTTTAACCCATCACGTACTGTGCAAAATGATCCCTTGGGAATTAATTCTTTGGCAAATTGAAAATGGACCACTGAAGATGGTAAAAGGTGGGTGGAGAGTGTGCTAGGCTACAGGAAAACTTTATGGGAATAGAGGAGGGCAACAAAGAATGGATGAATTTTTTTTTTTTTTTTCCAGAGAACAGTAGGGAGACACTTGATTTTTATTTACTAGAAACTGCATTGGAAAAATTCCCCCATCTTTGGTGCAGACAGAATAACATCACAATGAATGAATGCCTCTAATGATAGCTTCTCCTCCCAGGTACCTCCTACATGGGGAAAAAGAGTATTGGGAGAGGACCTAGGTCCTTCTGTCCTTCTTGCCTACATGTAAAAAGACTGGATACATGATAATAAAAGAGAGCTTTCTGTCAACAGCTGTTCATGAATTTTGCTTCTAAACACTCGGGCAATGTTTGTGTGAATATTGTACAGACATCATCTCAATTCTGGATTAATCCTTGGTTTGAAAAGCAAAAAGTGTTCTTCCAAAATGAAACAAGGGCTTCTGTTTGTAACTCCAGATGCTCCTTGAAAGCTTAACACTCTCTATATTGGGATTAAACTCCCCCAACAGAGAAAGGAAAGGGAAATTACATTTCTGAAGCCACACTGAGCATCACAGCTCCTTCAGTGACTAGAAAGCCTGAAGTTCCCTGCTACTCTCTGATAAAACATGCAGTTACTTGATGCCAGAATTTTCATTATTTGCAGTATTTCCTTGCTCTTTATAGAATCATTCTTCCAAAAATAATCCTTGTAGGTGGTGAGAATCAATCATTTTACCTATATTCTAAGTGTTTTTCAGAAACACTTGAGGTACAGAAAGGATGAAAACTTGAAGACACCTATTATGTCTTGTATTATAACTGCATTTGTGCATATCAGATAGTAATTTGTTTAATGATTTGTTTCATTTGTACAAATTTGTTGCATTTTACATGGAGTACTTAAAAAAAAAAAAAAAGAATTCAAGATTAAACACAGTTCTGTATGAGAGAGACCAGCTTCTTGCCTCTTGAAATCAAACCATGCCTTTTTAATAATATGGTTGGTGCACGGGTTTATCTAGGGAGAGGCTCAAACCATAGTTTTTGCATCTACCTGCAATACTATGTCACTAAAGGAGCCCTATAACGTTTTGAAGAGAGCATCTGTTGCTGTACAGAAGCAAGTGCATCCTTTCGTCTGCAGGCCCATGTCACATCCCTCGAGGCAGGATGCCCCCATGTCACAGGGTTTACTCTCAAATGAAGGGAACAAGGGAAAGATAATGGCCTTAGGTAATGGCATATAATTTAAAAAATATCTTAGATTAAGTATTTGCCTTAGTAGTTCTAACTTCACCCAGCTTCCAGGTATTACTGGTTATATGAAACTATGGAATTTCTCTGACTTTTAAGGTTTTTTAAAAATTTCTCTCATGTTGTCTTTTGCAACTACACTTGTACACATCAAAGCCTGATGTATACACAATGTTTCTGGCTATTATATCATAAAGTAGAAAGAAGTGCAGTGGCATTACCTTCCCATTTTTACACCTCAAGCAAACTCTGTTTTTTCTGCATTAATTTCATAATGACTCAGCATTAAATCATGGATACAGGGTTTTTTTATTATTATTTATGTTTTGGTTTTAGTCTGACTGCTGGCCTTGTGTACAGCTACACCCTCATTTCTTGTAGAGCTATTTGTTTAAACCCAAAAAAGCAGGGGCAAGAGCTTGATTTTCTGTAGCCTCCATCCCTAAAGGACCCTTTCAGTACCTCTGTTCCATACGAGCTTTCTTTCACTCCACATGCTCTCTTTTGCTCTCTGCTTATACAGAATTTCTTCTGTCACTCTATTACTTCTGTAATTGTATTTATAGTAAACTGTGGTGGTTTCAGTTTCTGTGAGAGGTGAAGAAAAAAACTAATTGTGTTACCTGTTAAACATGTTATAATAAAAATTTCCCATTCCAGTCCTTTAATTTTACATGTGTTTTCACAGATGTGATTTTAACAGATATAATTTAAAAAAATAGAGGCTATGTTAAATTATCAAAAAGAGGTTGTGGGACACTATGGCAAAACTGGCAGCTGGGCACTAGATTGGGTTTGGCAAGGCTTGGAATGTCAACACTTCAACTGTATTATTGCAAAAAGACAAATGGCTTGGTTTCTGGTGATTGCACCCAAAACTCTGCATGCATTTTCATGTAGAATTTGAAGCACATATGTTTTCCAGCATCTTAAAAACCCAAGCAGTTTCAGTTCAGTTGTTCATACTGCATGAAAAAATCTCTGTGAGAAGACTTTAATTGATAAAAGGCTGAAGAGTGAGAAAAAGGGTGATATGCTGACATGTAATATTTCTTAGTAGGATTTCTAGTAATTAGTACAGCTCTTTTTTTTTATTTTAAGATGTTAATAAGAAGTTAGTATTGTTTCCTTTCTTTTTTTCTCCTCCAGTAATGTTCAGTAATAATTATGCTTTTCAGGACAGGGTGTGGGCCAATGTGGGAAAGAGTTTAAACTGCGTTATTGCCATGGTGGACAGACTGCTTGAAAAAGACACCAACAACACTAAAGAGGGTGAAAATGAGCCTTCAGCAGCAGATTGCAAGGTGTTGCACACAGAGGGTAAGCAAGTTTTGTTTTAAATAATTAACTAGAGTAAACAAAAATGAGAAGAAAAAAAAATGAGACAGAGAAGAGTCAGTATTCCCTCCATCATATCTCTGGGAGTGCTGCTAGCAAGTTTTTGGAGTTTTAGCCTTGAATGATAGAAGACTTTATCAAATTAGAGCTCTCTGTTGTGTGCTCAAACTGTTTGATGTGCTCAATATTTTTTGCTACAATGAAAAAATTCTGAAACCTCAATGTTTTCCTTTGAAAGCTGATGTTGTTTATTTTAGTTTAGATTTTACTTGAATATACCAGTAGAAAAAAAGTAATTGGAGTGTGTCTTACCCCATAGGAAACTTATAAAGGAAGGTGAATATTCTGTCATTCTCTTGTAAAGCCTCCCACTTTTCTGAAGTGATACACTGATTTTTTGTTTTCTGATTTGCTTAAATTAGTTATTCCCTGTGTTCAGTCTGTGTCAATGTTGAAGGCTAAGTCGAGTGACTCCATGACATGGTGCAAAGAAATCTCTGTCCACAGCAGGTCCTTTTCACCAAATCTTCTGATCTTTTCCTTTCTTATCATATTCCTCGTTGCTTTCTCTAAGCATAGGTTAGATCTGTTTAGTAAGTCTGAAACTTTTTGACATGCAGGTGTGTTGAAACAAGTAAATTGTGTTGAAACAAGTGAGACAGCTCCTTAATGGTATCTCCAGTAGTCCAAATATAAGGAAATCAGAACCAGCCTGTGCCACTCTTCAGTTAAGTAAAAGAAACAAAAAAACCTTCACAAAACAACAACCCTCCAACTGACCAATTTATTTTATGGAGCTTTGTATAATGTTGACTTTTTTTCATTGCGTACTTTATCCTGTATTTTCCTTTACATGTTCTTCCTCCATCCCCTCAATAGCTGAAGAAACTATTTCTTCAGCTGTCTGTCATTTGTGTAGTACTGGTAATTTTCATTCAACAGATTTTGGTTGTAGTATTGATATATTTATTTTTTTTAATGCAGCTGCACCATCACCATTGTTACCAATATGTGAGATTTGTGCCAGAATCCTGGAATTCTTGTTTTCAGTGCCAGATGTGTTTGACTTCTTTTTGTATGAGTTAGTCCAAAGACTCAAGTCTCTCAAGTGTTTGTATTTCTGAGTTTGTTTTATTAGATGAGTGTCTCTATAATGTTAGAGATAGATAATACCATCTTTTTTTCCCTAGTGAAGGCTTGTATGTGCAAAGTATCAACACAGTTAGCTTTTTACATTTTCCAGACCGTTTTCAGAAAAGAAGGTACAAATATTCAACAGTGATAGGTGTAGTTGTCAGCTTTAAAGAATCTTTAGAAAGTGAACCCAGGCATACTGATTTTGATAGAAAGAGCAAAACTGAGTGTTTGTTCATGTGCTTAAATCCTTTCTCATCCCCTTGGTGCTAATAAGCTTTTCTGCTACTGTTAGCAGAAATGCAGTATATCTGTTAGAAATGTTTTGCAGGTAAAATAGTATTATACTTCCACCCAAGCTTCACCCAAATTGCTGCAGTGCATTTGTGTGTATGCATAGATGCACATGTACTGTAATTTATCTGTATATGTGCATATATATAGATAGATACAGAACAAAAGATTTCCCCCTGCCTCCCCAGTCTGAAAAAAACGCCATAATTTAGGGTAATTCGTTTGGGATAATCTCTGACATTCTAAACAACATGAATGTTTAGAGATTGTCCTTCAGTTTCTCAAGCTCCTGAACATGTCTTCTGCTATTCTCTGGAAGTCATGATACTGATTTCAGCATTCCATATGAATCTTTCACTGTAGTTATAAAAAAAATTCTCTTAGCATTGATTCAGGCTCATGCCCTACACAGACAAATGAAATACTAGCTCAGAAAGCCACAAAACTTTAAAAGTTACTAACTTTTCAGTACTGTAATAAGCAGTCATCAAACGGAATGGAAGATACCTCTTGTTAAGCACTGGTTAGAAAATTGTAGATGTGTTTCATTCAGCTGAGGAGTTGTCTTCTGGAGCTGACAGGCTAAGGCCACAAAAAATATCAAGATGTTATGCCAGTAAAATAATGTCTTCTCTTTCTCCCTCATTTCAGGGCCTTCCCTATTCCTCTTGAATCTGTACTACCTGTGAGAGCAGAGCCAGTGCTTCTGTTGGGTTTTGCTGAGTGTTCTGCAATACCCCATTAAAGGGAAACTGCAGGAGATTTCTGGGGCAGTTTGCTTTGTTTTCATGTTCTGCTTTTGAGGAAGCCATCATTTCCTAATGTTGTTTTTTTTTTCATTATGGTCGTCGTTCAGTACCTTTGACAGTTTGTAGGGCTTTCAATGTCATGTAGAACTGGAGGATTGAATTGCTTTTTTTTATAGGACTGACTTAAAAGATGGAGCTTTCTGAATAACCATTCATTTGTTTGCCAAAGTTTTGTGCCAAAACAGTTGCCTTTAGTGCCAGAATTTTTCATTTTTCTCTCTATGAGAGTATGGTTTTATATGTTTGTTCTTCTCTGAATCTCCCTCTCAAGTTAGTCGTGAAGCCCTAAGGATGCACCATGAAGCACCTACAAAGATGCTGAGATGATAAACTTAGGGCTATAAATTCTGCCTTAATTCTGCTCCATTTTATATTCGAAGCATAGTTGTATTTGTTCAGAACTTCGTAATGTAAAATCACACTGTGTTTATAGCCATACATTTCTAAAATTACAGAATTTTATGCTACATAGAACTCATAGGCATCGGATATATGAAGAGCTTGCCATATTTTATAATTATGTATTATACTCTAATTTAAGCATTATGTATTTTATGAGCACTGCAAATGTATGGGTGGAGGTAGACCTTTGAGTCATAAGCTTCCTCAGTGCTGGAGTTGATCCTAAGAGGAGCTGTGCAGCTGTTTGTAAGAAAAATGGGGAATACCCAGGACTTTCACCAAAGTGTAGAAAAACATGCCTTTAAGTATGGGATGAAGTGTTTGCTTATAGTGAGCCTGACTCTTTTACTCCATTTTATTCTAGTATATAACAAAGGAAAAGCTGTCAAAGAATGCACACATGTTCATCGTAGATGGTAGAAAGTTATGACAATAGTTTGACAGTTTTGAGCAATAGCATGTTCTTATAACTGTAGGTGTTGTCATAACATATATTCAGAGCTTCTTAAGCTAGGTTTATATTTGCAATCTTAGTGTTGTTGCTGTGTGATCTGATTCTGGTTTTTTCCCTGTGTATGCTTAGAGTATGGAATCTTTGTAATCAGAAATATCAGCACCTTTTCCTTGTGCTTTTCACCATGAATTATAGCTTTTGTAGCTTAACTTTCCATGCAGTCTGACCTTTGAGTGTATGCTTAAGACTGAATTTGAGTTATCAGTTACCAAGGTAACATGCTATGGTTTCATCAGCTGCAGGATTATGTTTTCTCTGCAGGATAAATCAGGAAGAGTTGATGGATTTTTAAAGGAGAGGGCTTGGGGTTTTCTGTTCTTCAACTAGGCTGGTTGCTTTGTAGAACTGCTTGATGACATTAAATTCTTTTTATTTTTGCCTTCTCTTTTTCCCTGGGAGTCTGAATGTGAAAGCCTGTTCTGCAGCACTAGAGGTGCCAGTGAAACATAATAGTTTGTTCTCATGCTTACACAGCCCCTGAGAGATTTCCATGTTCGGCTGAGCTGCTAAAAAAGGGTGTTGTTTCCATCTGCTCCTTTTACCACACCGTCAGAACTATCACCCAGCCATTCTTCTGCTGCCACTGTGGGACTACTCCCTAATTTGCTACAAACAAAATCCACTGCATGATCTCAAACACTTCAGGTTGGCAGTGTGTTTGCACCTGGATTTTGCTTGAGTTATGGAATCATCATCTGTGTTGCTGTGCAGATGAACTGGCTGATGGTAACTTCCAGCATAGGTAGCACAGAGCATCTGAGGAAATGGTGCCATATTTCCTAGCTAGGATGAAGGAAAACATCTCTTCACAGGCACATTACTATAGATGTGTGTGTTATTTTTTTTCTTGAATAATCTGATACCTGTTGGGAATTCCATAAATCAAAATTAAACCTTCCTGTCTTCTAGTACCTTGGAGATGGGCATTGCATCCTTTCAGTGCCTTGATGGTAGAAATGTGAAATTGTGTTCTGGTTTCACTTGCATCTTCAGAAGAAGAGCTTTTACTGTAAATTATGATTTTATCAGGAAGATGAAAAATTCTCCATTGGTCTATGTTCACTTGACTAGCAGACATTATTTATTTTGAGGAATCAGAAACACTTCTGAAAAACTTTCTCTTCCCTCCCTATTCCTCACATTTTTCTTCCCTGTACTTTGAAGCTTGTCTTTGCATCAGCTCTACTTCTGCACTTTTTTTTTCTTTTATTCCCTCTCATTTTTGTATCATCCTTCTCTTTTTGATAGGGTCCTTAACTAAGACCCCTCAGCAGCACTTTCAACAGTACTTTTGCTAGGTAATTTGGCCATTGACCAATGCTTACAAATGTGTAAGGGAAAGGAAGACTATTTAACTGTATCAACAAACTATTTTAAAATAAGACTTCAGATTATTTGGTTGCACGACACTTCTGGAGCAAGGTTTATCAACTACTCCTGTGTTATGAGTATATTTGATTTCCTTATTTTATATCTCTTATTGTCATTACCTTCTTGTTCTGTTCCCATTGTGACTAAAGCTGCTGAGACACTTCTATATGTATGATTAGGTGGTAGCCATTTTCACTACTAATCCATGTGACAGTATAGAAAATCTCATATGATTACAATGGAGACACCAGGGAGGCTTATGCAGGTCTTGAGTGTTCCTGTAAGGAATGATGCAGAATTATAAGCATAAAACCTCATTGCTTCTCTAAGAGCTTAGCCCCCTGAGCTCCTGGAGCTGAATGGCAAGATAAAGAAATGGGAAACTGAACTTTTTATGGTGCAGAGTTGAACACAGAACTCTACTAAGTTGTTTTTTAAACCTTCCTGAAAAAAATAAAATAAAATAAAAAAAAATCAGAAGAATGTTCCTCTCCTAGGCGAGTAAATTCGGACTCTTTGGGTTGATTAAATTATGCTGTTTGCAGCAGCTGTTTCTG
This sequence comes from Phaethornis superciliosus, assembly GCA_023637945.1. Taxonomy (NCBI): domain Eukaryota; kingdom Metazoa; phylum Chordata; class Aves; order Apodiformes; family Trochilidae; genus Phaethornis; species Phaethornis superciliosus. The sequence goes on from JAJQWJ010000011.1 coordinate 17,113,042, forward strand.
AGGTGGTTTGTGTTGGTCTCTTGTTTGCCTTTTTTATTAAGACAGAGATTGTCTAATGTTCATTTTGTGATGTCAAGATAACTCATTTACATTGTTTGACCTCTTTCCTTCCTATCATAGATTATTTGTGTGTTCAGACAATAAGGGAGTAAGTAATTAAATACAGTAAAAGTAGTGATTAAATACTGTAAAAATTTAAGTTGTGGGTAGCTGCTTTTACCTGCATTTCTAATGCTCTCTGTTCCATTAAGAGTACAGCATTATGTTGTCTTCTTATTTAAATTCTGTGTTTTATTTTTAACTTCATAACATTTACATTTTAAGGTGACTAGAAGCCATCAAACATTTCCTCTGATTTTAAAGTGGTGCAGACAGCAGTGGCAGAATTGGCTTTTTTCTCTGTTGCCAGGGCTGAAGGAGATAGGAATGCTATTCCAAAGCCTTAGGGCTTTTTCTCTTTGATTACCAGCATGTTTTAATAAGCACTTCCAGGGGTCTGACTTTGAAAAGAGCAGGAGCTTCCTTTTTTGCTGAACTTCATCAAATTTAACATGCAGTTTAGCATATTGCAACTGGAATATTAGCATATAGAAATTACAAGTTTGGTGCTTTGCACATAATTTGCCTTTGCAGGCATGTTGATGAAGAGAATGTGGGACTGAAGGGCAAGTCAAAAACCAAAGGGCAAATTTGGTCTTAAACTAAACTACCACAACTCTGTGGAAGTGGAGTATTTACTCAGTGCTTCCCTGCACATACACGTTTTTTTGTTGTTTGTTTGTTTGTTTTTTTAATACTACACTATCTGGTGATGAAACTTGTAATTTCATTTTACCATTTTCTATTTTAATGCATTTGGCTGCTATGTCTTGTTTCAGTTTCCTTTCCAAAGGCTGACTACCACAATTTTTGAAGTGAGTTTCCTTGCATTATCAGTAGGCTTTGACTCTTTTGTTTGGATATTAAAATTCCAAACAGGACAGGCTGCCCTTACCATTTAAGCAACCTGGCAGTCATCCTGTAGTCTCCTTGCTTCTTCTGTTCTTGCCCCTGATTTTTTTTTCTGAAATGTGTGTTCATTCAGTTCATTCTGCAGTCTTTTTCAAAGGATTTTCTGCTGCGTTGAGGGTGCAGTTCTTGCCATTTAAAGTTAAAAGATACCCGAGGTGTCAAATGTATGCAAATTCTTGAATGTGTTACACACACAAGCAATATTTTTTACCATTCCATTCCTTAAGTGACTCTACAAAGCTATCATCAATCCCTGTAGGAGCCCAGATCCTGAGCTGTGGTTGGCCCCAGCCATCTCCTTCACAGCAACAGCTGATTCTGAGCTGCCTGCCAGTTTTTCCATGAAGGAGGATGTGTAGGGCATCTTTCACCTCTCCCAAACTCCTTTGGACATGTCCGAAGTGACTCGTAACCAAGCAGTGTCCTCACATGTCACCAACATTGTGGCAAGATAATTCAGGCTGTTCTAAAGGTGCATTTGGGCCAGGGTTTCAAGCTCCCTTTACAGATAATATCTCTTATTGAATTTTGTGACTATGACATAGTTATCTTTTGCATACAAAACAATTCTGTTTTCTAAATCCTAATGAATTTACTTTTAAGCTTCACAATGCTTTTTTCTTGTTTGTTTCATCAAGTTCTCTTTTGCAGTGCTTCTGAGTCTCAAGGAGCAACTTAAAAGCAGCAGTATTCAGTATAACTAAGTGTTTCTTATGGATATTTGGGATGTTATCTCTAGTTAATAATTGATCCTGATTACAAGTTTCATCACCAGATAGTGTAGTATTAAAAAAAAACAAAACTGATCTTGATTTCTGTTCTGTCTGGAGTATTCGCAACAGGATATCTTGCATAAATGTGACATGGTAATTTTAGAAAAAACAGATTGAGAAGCTATTTAGATGTTTTTCTTAGACTTGTTCTTTCTGAGACTTTAGTCTGTGATAGACCTCTTATTCTGATCCCAACATACTAGATTTTCTTTAAAAGAAAAGGGCAAACATAAGGATACACTACTCCATTCATAAATACTCTCATTTCAAAAATAAGCAGTCCCTCTTTTAGATTTGCAATCTAGTGCCACCTTCTGGGGAGTGGCACCCTTAGTAATTTTGAACAATATTTTTCAGCATAAGCAAGAAATAATGATTGTTATCCACAACTTAATCACATGAGGATATAGTTTCACATTCTCTCATTTTGGCAAGTATAATTATGATTAAATTCTATAATAAAATACTTTCCTTTGTTCTTAAGGAAAGGTTTCCTGCAAACTTAGTAGGATGTATTTTTAATAAACAGTATTTTTAACATATTTAGCATAAATGTCCTCTAATGAAAAAATAACCTTGAGGATCTCAAACCCTGGAATTGCTTCTTAATTTTTCTATTGCTGACAAAAATTACTTCTGTCAGTAAATTGGTATCCCAAACATGTAGTCTCCCCCAAAATCTCCGTGTGAAAAAAATTTGAAGCTGCTATATGGTATGCACAAAATAATTTGGAGAAATATAATAGAGGGTTTTTATGTTGTTTACTGCTAACCTGAAAGGTTGCATGAAGTAGAATCCACTTACATTTGTCCTGGGTTGCAGTATTATTCAATATTTTCATTACTGACTTGGCTTATGAAATATGGATGATGCTTATAAAATTTGCAGATGCTTAAAGATGGGAGAGGCTTTAAGCACCATGGGAGCAGGATTAGAATGGATCATGATGAAATGGAGCACTGAAATATTAGGAGGCAGTTCAGTAAGGACAAGTACAATGTTCCTAAAGAAGCAGAAATACACAGTGAATATTGAGTGCTTGACTGGAAGCTCAGTGAAAAGCTCTGCTTTCCCATGAAGGTGGGACAGATGTCTGTTAGCTGTACCCTAAGGTCTTCTTTAAAGTGGCCAGGTATGATTTTTTTTTAATTATTATTTACTCAAGTCAGAAGCAGCCAAAAAACTCTATTCGTATCACATACATTTGCTGGTTTAGCATGCATTAAATCTTTAATCTCATTCTGCTTCAGCTGGTTTGCTTGGCATTTATTTATTTATGAATTTAATGCATTCCTGTAATTTAAGACTAGAAAGGAGAGTTTAGATTTTTCTGGTCTGCCTAATCTGTTTTGCAGTGTGTTACACCTTGTCTTCTACCTTATTCCTGATTTTGCCTCTGTCTCACAGCATCCTCCAGCCTTTAGTGGTTCTTTTGCTTTTATTCCCTAGGATAAACATCCCCGTTAGTACTTATTTTCTCCTCATGAAGAGGGGAAATCAAGTTGGTACTCAGCCTTTTTCATGGGCTTAAGGAGATTAAACTCTAAATCTTCAGTTCTCCTCTGCAATCTCTCCAGTTGTTGGTTTTTTTCCCGCAGCCTCTCTAAAATGTGTACACCAGCCTTTGGCACACTGTGTATCAGTACTTTCTTAGTAAATAGCATGGGTAAAATCATCACCTCTTTTTTTTTGCTGGAGCATAAACCAGGAGATGGCTTGTGTTCTGTTTTGTTCACAGTGGCTCTAAATTCATAACTTCTGTTTTCCAGGGAACACATCTTCATTCTGTATTACTCACTCTTAAATATGCATAACTGTGTTAAAATACAAGTTGTCAGACCACAAGGACATTATTTATACAGGAATCCAAGTGCTTCTCTTTGACTGCTCTGTCCTTGTTCCTGTTTCCTTTTTCCTGTGCCTTATTTTTTTGCAGTTTCTCCTGGCTTTCAAAGTTAAACTCCAGTCGTCTTGGCTAAATTTTTATTCATTTGCATATGTTTTTGGAGCATAGCCAAAAGGACTTTGCAACATGCAGCTGTCTTCCTGCCTAAAGAACTTCTACACTGCTAAGTCTTTCGTTGGCCTGACTCAGAATATTACCTGGAAAAATGTGCTGTTATCATCCACCTAATTAAAATTTAAATAGATCAGATTTTAATTATCATTGATTCTTAATAGCACTAATCTACAGAAAATGTGAGTCAGTGATGAACTGTATTCAATCACACTCCCTATTTTATAGATACTCTTCTGGAGTGTAAATTTCTCTTTCATAACAATGAAAGTGAGTTGTAGATTCTGAAGAAGGATGTTTTATTTTTATTATTATCATCATCATCATCTCAGAGGTGCATGCAAACATATATGCAACTACAATGAAGGTCTGATATTATTAAATTGTGAATAATTCGGGAACAGCTTAGGTAATTGGGCAGGTTTGAATAAGCTGTTCCCATTTGCCTCCATTTCTTGCAATTGCTTTGTTTTGTTCATAATGTATTAAGCAGTCCCATATTTCAAACATTTCACTAGTTTGTTTTTTTCTGATATCCCTACCATATATTCTAATAGTGCAAAACCTTACAAAATAGTTCCAAATCTCTCTTCAAAGTCCATTAAAAAATGGTTTCAATGTATCTAGATATTTGAAGACGACATTATAGAGAGGAGCTAAAAAGAAAAAGGAATGTGACCTGAAGATGAGTATTTTTCCAGCCTATGCACTAAACAATATCCTTCCACATGTCTGTTTGTTCCTCTGTTTTGCCTTCCAGCACCCACTTTTTCTTAAATACAGCTTTTCTCCACTTTTTTTGATGGTACTTCATTTGCTTGATTACCAAGTTGGCATTGCTGGAAAGGAGACCCTTGTCTTTAGGATATTCATCTTGTGCTAAGTGAGTTCTCAGGTTATCCCTTTATGCTCTGTTTATAACACTTTAATGGAAGCTTTACAGGTAGATCTGTTTAAAAGTCATTATTTCAGGATATAGTTGGTTGCAGGCCAGGGATTTAATTCCAGCCTTGGTGATAAGCTGAAGTCCTCCTTTAAGCATATGGTGTTTGCTGTACCAGAAGTTAAGGTAAACCTGCAAGGTCATTTTATGGATGATCTATACAGCCCCTGCAGCCCTCTCTCCAATTTGAAAAGGATTTTCAGTGCAAGTTTTCTGTTTTGGAACTGATGATCTCTCTTGTTCTAGGTGACTGGTATGACCAGCTTTATCCTCTGGTGATTACACTGAAGGACTGCATGGGGGAGGTGGTGACCAGGGCAAAGCAGTCCATGGCATTTGTTCTGCTTCAGGAACTTGCCTGTGGTTTGCCCCAATGTTTGATGCTGACCCTAAGAAGAGACATCGTCTTTAGTCAAGCAGTAGGTTGTCTTTTGTCACTTATCTCCTGCTGTTGCTGTAATTAACCATAGTATTCAGTGTCTGTTGGTTTTGTTTGGTTTGATTTTTCCAGTTAAAAAAAACCAAAACACAACTTTCATATATTTTCCATTACATTCACCTAAATATTTTATAATGTCATAGAGAAATTAATAGCAAATGGAAAATGGTAACTGATCACTGAGTCAGAAGAGCAGGACTGCAATGGACTGGAAAAGGTTACCTGATCTCCCTTTTGCACAAAAAAGGATCCATAAAGCTATTTTTGGTCTTCCTAGATTATATGCCAGTATCCTTACCTGTAAGTGAAGTTCTCAAGTCTAGCCTTGAACATTCCTGCTGCTGTTCAAGCTTGGTAATTTTTTTCTCCTGGTCACCTTGGACATGAGAAACAGATTACTTTTTTTTTTCAATTTATAGCAGTATTTTTTTTGTGCTTGCAGACTGTTAGCATGTCTTTTCTCAGACTTGTCTTCTCTTCAAAAACAAATGAAGTTCTCTTGATCTTTTCCTGTAGATCATGTTTTTCAGATAGGTTTTCCTCTAAGTGATTAATCTAATTTGTCTGTTAAATTATGGTTTTTCCTAACATCATTACAAGGTTATGTTGCAACTGCCAAGGAGACTGTTGTTTTAGGGGCTAATGGCTTTTAAATTCATCATCATTCACCTTGTGTTTATAGCCTGCTGGTGGAGATTCTGGCCTCACTTCTGTCAGTGTAAATAACACAAGCCCACAAAAAAAATGAAGCTTATTTAATGTAAAACAAGGGAATATTTCACTGCTTTTTACAAAAGAAAAAAAAAAGTGCCTTAATAATGCGTTAATATAAAGCTATGTATGTAGTCACTAAACAGAAATATCTGTGCTGTTTTCTCAAGTACATAAATATTATTGTATAATGATAGAATGATAGTAAGCCCCTACGTTTTACCTATGTACTGTTACCTGTTGTTACTTCTGTTAATTTCACATTTTTTCATTGTCTTTATAGCTTGCTGGATTGGTCTGTGGGTTTATAATCAAACTGCACACAGGTTTACATGACCAAGGATTTTTGCAACAGCTTCATACTGTTGGATTGCTTGTACAATATGAAGGACTCCTTAGTACTTACAGTAAGTATTGATCTTGGACAGAGTTCCTCAAGCACCCAGACCAAAAGTTTATCCAGAAAGTTCTTATTTTAACCTCTGTTCTGCTTCCAGTAATTTGGCTTATTGAGTCAAAAAAATATTATCTTAAGGAGACAGTAGGCTTCCTTGTGGTAAATGATAAAAAACTACCTCCATTTGTATAGGTGTCTGTCCTGACCCAAAATAGGAGATTTATTAAGTGTCCTCAAACCAAGACAATAAAGCTAACCCAAACAGCAGATTTCCACAGTTACTAATTCTGTCAACCTATGCCCTGACAACCCCAGCAATGGTCATGTGAAGAGAGCTTGAAAACTGTTTAATTGTTATCTTGATGGCATAATTTGATAGGTAATAAAAAGGACTCTTAGAGAAATGGGCATATTTTTCTAATTGCTTTGACCTGGGTGTATTGGAATCCTTCCCCAAATTGGAATTTTTGAACCTTGTAGAGGGACTTAGCATTTGTGCAGCTCTTTAGTTCACAGGCAATTGCAGATCCTCACTGGGAAGTTGCTCTCAGGCTCCTTTTTGCATGATGCTCACTGTTGTTATTCTTAAAACCTTTGTTCCTCCGTCAGTGGGACAGTCTTGAAAAACACTTTCAGAATAGAAAAAAAATTGCTTTTCTGAGTTTATTCTATGCACATACAGAGCAGCCTGATTTTCAAGGATGCTTAATACTCATAGTCACCATTTAGGCCACAGAGAATTGTCAGCAGTTCTAAAAATCAGTCTGCTTTTATGTAGGTTACTTTAATGTGGATTTAGAGCTATGATTTTTAGATGCACAGACTGGAAAATAAAAACCTCAAATTGCTTTACTGTAGCCTTTTCAGTGACTGACCTGTCTGTTCTTCTAATAATCTCTGTAATCTTTCCACACAGGTGAAGAAGCAGGGATGCTAGAAGATATGGCTGTGGGAATTTCAGATTTGCAGAAAGTGATGTTTAAAGTCATTGAAGCCAAATCAGAAGATTTTTTGCCTGTTATAACAGGAAGGCGGTAAGAACTTTGTTTCCTGGAGCCCATGGCATGCAGTTTTAATCTGTAGCACAAGAAAGCCCAAATAATCATGATTTTCTTCTTGATTTATTCTATTCTATTGAAAGCACTGTAGATTCACTTTTCATGAGGTGAGTGGACGTGTAATGAGGTAGTAGGGATTTCTAAAGCTACTAGCATTAGGGGATCTGAGTTCCTTTCCTGGTGAAAAGCTCAAAGTTCCAATTAATCAAAACAATGCCTGGGTTGTACAGGGTTTCTGTTGCATTTTCAGAATGTAGATACTGAATCAAAGAAAAGTGACAGGTTCAATACTTACAGAAGTGTCCTCTAGCTGAAGAAAGCTTGGTTTTGAGGTGTCCGTGACTTGTATTTCAATGTGACAAAGAAAATTACATTTCTCAGTTAGTCCTTGATTGTCTTAAGATGGAAAAGGAAAAACTCAGTACCTAGTGGCCACTTATGAAAAACTAAATCTGTCTTAGTTGCTGAAGGTCACACAGGACAGACAACAGAAACCCTTGCATAAAGCTGCTAGTAAATTAATATCACACATAAGTGCTTCTGAATATCAAGACATAAACCATAATATTTCCTTATTTGTGGTTATAAGAGGGTTAACAAGATCATTCCATTGGCCAAATGGGATTTTCATCTTCATTATTATTCTAGTCTGAAGCTCCAAAATGTTTTTACTTTTGCAGGATCACTTCTGTAATAGTATCATTGTTCTAAAGATGACTGTAAATTAAATTCAGCTAAAAGAAGCAACTTTTAGAAAATATCTTTACTCTGAAGGGGGGTTTCACCACTTATTTACTTAATTATTCTGGATTACTCTCTCAGTCCTATGGGCTGTCTGAGAAAGGATTGATATAAATAGCAGGAAGGCTGGAGTACAACAGGCAACAGATCACGATAAATTAAGAAAAATTACAGCCTGTAGATAAAGCAGAAGAAATACATCCTTTGTAACTCACAGAAATAAAAAATCCTGAAAAATCCAGCAGCTATGTTGACTGGCTTGCTGCCATTAATAGAGCCTTGAGCTTCCTCAGCCATTCATGGATTGATGCAATAGTCAGTCCCTAGGAAGAAGAATTGCTGCCTGTGACTGTGGTCCTCTACTTACTGTCCAGTGTTCACTGGATGGACTCTGTATCAGACCAGAAATAAAAATAATCTTTAAGCCAATGTATGGAAGCGCCCCATTCCTGTTAGAGCTCTGGTAAGACAGCTCCTATTGGACAGCATTGGAAAACAACCATAAAATTGAAGACAGTGGAAAACCTAGTGATTTTTTAGTAATGTTAAAAAAAACAACAATTTTTTTAGATCACTTTTGTGCAGAGCTACAATATATAAGTTTGTTTGTTGTTTTTTTTTTTTCTAGGGAAGTGCTTAAAACTGAGATTCTGTGTTCACAAATAAATCAAACCATTGACTAGGAATGCTCTTAACCTACTGATGTGGGTGACTAAACCTGACAATATGAAGTCCTGTTCAGGCACTCAGGTTCTTTTATTACTGCCAGAAGTATTTAAAACTTGTAAAATTCTTTCATAGAATGTACTTGATTGGGCACGTGAAGCATCGCAGGGTTTGATACAGTTTTTTCAACAAGGCACTTGGTGAAGTGATCTAAAAACTTGTCACTTAGCTGAAAGAAGAGCTGGTAAAGCACCTTTCAGCTGTGATATGTGAATGACCATGTGTGCATTTTTTTTTTTCTTTTGCAAAGCAAATATACCTGGAAATGATTTGGTTTGTGTTTCTTGCCATTTCAGCCAACTGCAAAGAGCTGCAGGGTCCATGGGGTTAATTTTTAGAGGCCTTCTAAGTGTTTTTCTGTCTTCATTTGTAGTGATAACAAATATTAGAGAGAGTAAGGCAAAAAAAGTCAAAGACAAGGATATTCTTAAGCAGTCCTGTTTTAGTGAAACCATAAACATTTAAATATTTAATACCTACATTTAGAGAATTCATTCTGAAAGAGATAACGACTGTTTACTCTCCTAAAATACTGGATTTCTTCACTCTGTTTTCCTGAGACAACATTAAAAGTTGAAAATCCAGCCACTGAACAAAATGAGAATTTTGCTTTGATTTTTTGTCAAAGTTTTTTGATAATACTACATTTAGAGTGGATACAGTATCAAGCTGTGACTTCTGAAAGGAAGTTGGTTTTGGTGTTGGTTAAGATGCATTGTAGGAGTTGATGTGTTCTCACTGGTATTTTGATAGCAGATTACTTTTTTACTGCTTTCATCTTCAGTCTTATTTTCATTTCAGTGTTGAAGGCAGTATTAAAAACGTGTAATTCTATAAACCTGCCTTTTTCCAGATAGCTTGATTATGCTCTTAAAACAAGCAAGCTGAATTGTCACTTTTTATAGTTCAATATATTTAAGGAGAAAAGGGTGGAACTGATTTATAAGTATACATGTTGCCTATAGTTTAGGAAGGTTGCAATTTCAAGAAACTCCTCAGTATTCTCATCCTTATTCTTTGTTTTTCTTAGTGAACATTATGTTATAGAGGTCCAGCTCCCAGCAAAGATGTTTGAGTTGCTGCCACAAGAGATTAAAGAAGGAAAGCTACTTCGCATGTATCCAGTACTCTTTAATGTTGGAATCAATGAACAGCAAACACTTGCAGAGAGGTAAGAAAAAATTTTGTTGTGTTTTCTAAGTATGCCATTCTAGTGCAGGGTGTCTCTCAGGATTAGAAGAAATCTCTTGTGGTATTTGCTCTTGGACCATCTCACATTGACTTGGTGTTTGTTTTTAAAAGTATTAAAGAAGCACAATCTATGAAGCAATGCAATATGATAAAAAAGTTTGAGTGAAGATGTGACCATATGCAGGACTTTGTTTCACACAATCAACACCAAGTTTCGTTTGGATATAGATATAAAATGAATTTATACTGCCAGGATGTATAATTTTGTTCCTCTACAGTTCTTTGACCTTCTCAAACATGAGTTTGAAAAATGGAAACTCTTGTTATCTTCAGGAGGGGTTGAAGTTGCTGGACAAGTTTGGTTTTTTGTGGGGTTTTGTTTGCTTTTGGGGGGTGGGGGGGGCTTTGTGGGCTTTTTGCTTTTCTTGGTTTTGGGGGGTTTTTTTGCTTTTGATTTTTTTGGGGTTTTTTTTTTGTTTTGGTTTTAGCCTATGTGAAATTTGGCAGCTGATAAAATTTTGATATAAAATACAAGAAACTGAGATAACTACCATCTCAGCAGCAGAACAGGGCAGAAGGCCCAGAAAAGTAATCAATTTGACTATTTATAGCAAATATTCTCATACCAGAGCAGAAATTTGTTCTTCAGAAGGCTTTCCACCTGATACTTACACTTGTTCATCTTGTGTGGCTTCAATATTGCCCAGCACTGGTAAAAATTCGTGTACTTAAGCAGCAGGAGCAGTAAGAAATGTTGGAGTTGGTTTTCTTTGCCTTTGAAATTCCCACAAAGAGCCCATGTGTTTATTCTGGATTTGTGATACGAAAAGGAATATGTGCTTTATTGAATGTTTATTTGCAAATGGATTACTCTGTCCATAAATTTTTGGAAGAATTGTCCATGAGTGATGACTTCTTTGACAAACTAGTTGTAAAGTATGTGAGAGATTAGCAACTGTACATTTGACAAAATCTAATACATTCAGCAATAGAAAAAATAGTTATTTCTTTATGCAAAGCACTCATTCTGAAGGATAATTAGCTTTGGTTTTGCTTTTTTGTTATCAGTGTATTATGCTTTTTTTATAGGTTTGGAGATACCACTTTGCAGGAAAACATTAACCAGGAAAACTTAGAACTTCTAAAAGAGTATTACAAGCTGTTTACAGAAAAAATGCCTCCTGATTGTGAGTACAAAATCATGCAATATCCAAATGGCTTGGCAAAGGTTTGACAGGTGGAAATTTATAAGCAAGTAATATTAGGGCAATGGTGGCATGCAGCTTTTACATTAAGGCCTCAATCCCATACAGCTGTTCCATAAATTTAAACACTTTGTGCCTGTACACAGCCCTGCTGAAGTCAGTAGCAACTGCAGGCCCAAGGCCACAGGGAGAGTGAAACAGAGTAATGATGAGCAAAACATCTTTTTAAAATTATAAATATACTCTTTTTAATATTTCAAGTAGAGGACAGTCTGTACTTTCTATATTTGTACAGAAATACTCAGTGGGAATCCTAATAAGTTTCAGTCATTCCTTCCATTCTTTGGAATATGCATTGAGGTCTGGCAGACCACTGAGAAATCTGCAGATGCAAATACAAGTAATGAGCCACATCATAATGTCACTGATGGCATTATTCCATCAGAACAGACCCTATATTCCACTTTTGTAGAAATTTATCATAAACATTGCAATTGTGTTATTTTGACCATTGAAAGCAAACACTGAGAAGACCATTTGTATTAATCTAATTGTATTAAAGGAGTCCTAATGCCTAAACTATATTCCCAAGTGCTGCAGAGTTTGCAGCCTGCTTTTAAGTTATTTGGATAGAGGTCTCTGCTCCTTCAGCTCTGGTGTGGCAGATGGTGAGGGTGAATGTTTTGCATCTGAAGATCTGTCACCCTACAAGACACTCAGGGTGAATATTGCTGGTTAAAATTCCATGTAAAGTTTCTGTTCTCTTAAAGAATACTTTGTGCTGATTGCTTATGCAAATTATCCATTACATGTATGTACTTGTAGTTACATCCAACATGTTACTGTGTATTTGTACATATTTATCTTTTATATCAGCATTCTTTTAAACTGCAAATAATTTTGACAGAAGTGAACACTCTGTTCCCAAAGGCTGAGCTCTATGCCCATCCATCCACATCTGTAATATTTCTAGGATAGCTTCAGAAAAACTCATACAAAAAGCTAGTCATTAATTCAGGGGAATCCTGCCAAGAAAGCATCCTAAAACACTAACCTCACCTGTGCTTTGGTCTGAAGTAGATCTGCTACCTCATGAATGTATCCTATTATATAAAAAGCAAAACTTTGCATGCAGATAGTGTTGGATACTTTTCCCCAGCAGAATAGCTGAACTTGGACTGTCTGCCTGCAGAAGGATTATTAGTGAGCCCCACAATCTTCCTGGACTTCTTCCAGACCATGCAGGCTTTTGAGAACTGCACTTACCTAATTTATCATGTCTTTTTTTTGTTATTATTGCTTTCTTGCTTGTCTATACCTCTTGAGTTCTGAGTCTGTTCTTTGTATGAATTTTTACAGAACACAAACCACCTTCTGCTCCTGTTTCCCTTGCAGTAGCTCCCTGCCATTCATTACACAGAACCATTCTTTTGGCTTTGAGTAATGTGCCTTTCAAAACAGCTGCCTGGAAAAAAAAAAGTTCAGCTGAGGGCAGATTTCAATTCCTCCTCTTTTCCCACACTGCTCAAGTTCTTGGGAAGCTGAACTTCCATCCAATCTGGAAGCAGCTTTAGTGCTGTAGTCAAGTGAGACCCATTTAGTACTGATGGCTCCTTGGTGGTTTTGTCACACCTTCCCAGATAGTTTCTGCAGTGCCAAATCTGTGCTACAAAATAAAAGCTGGACCCAGTTCCCCAAGCTGCTAGTTACAGATAGTGCTCATCAAGCCAGGCAGGATTTGAGGACTCCCAATCCTCTTGGCCCCAGGCTGTTGCATCCACTATTCTAAGGCCACCTCACTTGCCTGCTGCTTCTTTCAAATATTCCAGTTCAAAGAATTCAATTGCTGCTCCCACTTTTCTGTCAGTTTTCCTCTCATCTCTGTAATTCCCATAGCCAGTAATATTCTAGCTTTCTCACTATTCCCAATTATTAAGAATAATCAGCTGCATGTAACTGCATCTGCAAAATACTGACTTTATCTTCTTTGAGATGTACGTGCACTCTGTCACTCACCTGTTTCTTAATCTCTGTAATTCTCTAATAGGAATCTCTGAACTCAGTAAATAATAATGGGCTTCTAGAAAGATTCCTACCAAAAATGCCAATAAAATGTAGTTCTGGATCAGGCACTGCAATAGTTCTGCTTTATCAGCAGAGCTCATGATAGGAAGGGCATAAAAACATATGATTGCTGTTCAGTAGTAGGTAATTAATTGAAAAGAGCAGCTTAGAACTCAATTTAAACAGCTGAATGCATAAAATTGGAAAATCTTGTTTTGTGTGATATTTGGTGTTGCTGACTTGAGACCTAAGACCCCCAGCCACATCAGTGTTGTGCAGTGTTATCCCATGTGAGAAGAGGGATAAATGCAAGGTTTGGAAAACCTGCAAGCAAGTAAGGATTTTCTTCCATAGCCTTGTAATGCGTGTAGCAGTACATGCATTTTCAACACCAAGTCTGTGTCTCTGTTTTATACTTATAGGCTTCTCCCCCTTATAATTTATGAGAATGATTTGATGGTTTAATACTGCTTTGTGACACAAGGAATTGAAGCAATCAATCACATCCAGTCAGGATGTGGCTTATTTGACAGTATTATACATTAGAGAATCTTGCTTTATCTGTGGTGAAGTCAACTCTCTAAGATGATGCATTTTCTACATTGAACCAAAGGAAAAGAACTTGGAAGCAATAAAATGTTCAGTGATGCATTCTTGTAATCTGGAAACACCTTTTTAGAGCGCTCATCTTAGGCTGTGTGTTTTAAAGAAACAGATGCAGGATAAGTATAATAGTCTAGCAGGCTGTGATGTATATTTATATGCTCTGATCAGGATTTGTAATACACATGTAAAACAATCACCATCAAGCATATTAAAAACTAGTTTCACTGTTCTTTTTGGCAGCACAGTAAGGGTGAGACAACTTAGACCATTTAAAAATAGTTATTTTGAGTATATTTAAATTCTTACTGTGAATCATGGATAAGGGAAGCTGCAGAATTCATTAGAGGTAAAAGGTAAAAGCCTGATCAGGCTAGGAGAATAGGAGTTTGACCTACATGAGTAGTTGCCTCATGAAATGTAAATCTTAGGTATTGAGTTAGGGCTTGGATTATTTTGTTTTTTTTTCCCACTAGATGGAACATTGTGCTTTTTCTTGTTGAAAAAAATGTCACTTTATGAATTTGGTTTACTTTTGTTTCAGCTGGTTCTGAGCCTTTCTTTGGTGATTATAGCTATTAACTTTATTTTTACTTCATTACCATTAGATGAAATAATTTTGAAGAGCAGATTTTGGTTGATTTTATTCATTTTCAAAACTTATAGCAGTAGCATTGAAATAAAATCCTTCTGTATATATAGACACAAAAAAGCAAGAAGAGCCAGTTGAATTACCTGTTCTTTCCTGAGTTTCCCTTTAGGGATCTACAGTAATAAAATGTAAGCACAGTTGCCATACCCAGGGCAAGTAGGTAAAATTTGGGGTTTTAAGTAAGCCTGAAATTATATTGTATTTCATAAAGTCCCATTTAATTTCAGATTGAGAAATAATCCTTTGCTAGGTTTTGAGGGGAGGGTATTTAGTGCTGTTTGTCCTTCTTCATATGCTATATCAGGAACCAAAGTATAGTTCTAAAACAGAAATTACATGTTCCATTTTGAAAAAAAAAGCAAAATATTTTTACTTAAAAAGAAAAAAAGACCCCACCCCAAGGCAGATTTTAATACACTCAGTTGTTATCTCCATTTAATATCTGTTATAGTTGATTAATAGAATTAAGCAGGGATTTGAATGTTTTTCACCATCCATTTATAAGGTTAATGTTGAAGACACTTTAATTTTCTGTGGTGGAGATCTTAGGAAGGACAACCCAATACTTAAAAAGAAATAATGTTTACTTACTTCCTAATATTTAGCTGGTGTTTGTCTTCTGCATTACAAAATGAGGCTGTAAATAATAAACCTTTTCTTTCATATGGGCAATCTTTGGTCAGCACAACCCTATCATAAACCTTATCATCCTTTTATTTCAGGTCTGCCACATTTTCAAGAACAAAATGATTTAAAGGGTTTGCTAGAAAATCTCCATCAAAATATCCAGTGCAAAAAGAGAAAGAATGTAGAAATCATGTGGCTGGCTGCAACGGTGAGCTCTCTTGTTTCAAATACATTTGCATGATGAAATAATTCTCACATGTCTTCTGATTTTCTAAGTGCAGAGGAATTGAAGGATGTGATTGGAAAACCCAGTAATTAAGTTTTAGGTATGCTGAAATAGCTCTACAACAATTTCCATTCTTCCTCCTGCACTTAAATTACAAATATTTTCTTTCCCTCACTTTCTTAACTGGTAGAGCTTGCTAGAATTCAAAGCAAAATGTGGTCTTGATAATTTTCTTGTACTCTAAATCTGCCAGGCCCTTTTCTGCAGAGCTTCTCCTGGTTAGGTGGTCTGTGGCCTGTGCCTCTGCTTGGGGATTTTTGTCTCAGGTGCAGGATTTTTCATTTATCTCAGAGAGTTGTGTAACAGGTGAAAAGACATTTGATTTTTTTTGGCCATGTTTTTAATTTAACTGAGTCTGGCTGGGCATCCCCAGCATGGGCAGGATAAATTCTTTGGATGATCCCACATAGCTGTAAATAGATCACCTTATATAAGGAACAATACAGTTTTCAGCTACAGTATCTAACCATCTAACCTTTTTTTTTGTTGTTGTTGTTGTAGTTTAAAATCATATCCTTTCCTTGAAAATAGAAAATGTAGTTATTCAAAACATCTTCCTCTTATCACTTAGTTTCCATAAGCCTTAAGGTATAAAGCAGAACATGATTACTTGCTCTGGCTTCTGTTCAGTATTGCTGTACTCAGCTTTTGATTTTCTGTAATTGAGGTAGTTATGTTTTATAAATACAATTATTAAACAATAATTGCAGAATACAACTTGTAAGCAATCACATTTTATCATTTTATGAGGTTTTTTAGCCAGTGTCACCATGACAGCCCCTCCAAGGAAACTGATAGTGGTACACAGTAACCTAGGTATGCAAAGGGCAGACATGCACAGGGAGATGCCCCAAAAAAGTGTTTATTAATCAATGCATAGTACTTGCTTTGCTTTATTCACTTAATTCCTTTTTGTTTCTCAGTGCTGTGGGGTTTGCACACACACACATTAAGAAAAAACCCAACAAAACAAGCCTATAGATGTTTATAAGAGATCAAACTTCTCAGGAATGTGATATTCCTGACAAACAATTATCAGATTTAGGGAAGTACATTTGGTATCTGCCATTCATACAAGCAGTGACTTGAGTCTTTAGTGTCTAGTGAAGCTGAAGCAAGAACTTCTCTTTTTGGAACTTGAATGCATATACCCTTCAAGGCAAATAAGTATTTCATAAAAAATAATTAGGAAATTTGCAATGACTTTTCACTAACACCAGGAACAAGGCAATGTTAAGTATGTCTTTGTACTAACAACACTGCTGTAATTTTTTATATTGCTAGTAACATTTTGCCTTTTGATTAATAAATGCTATCACATTCTGTTGCAGTATAAATCTGTTGTAAATAAAAATATAAGCTTTTTTTGCATTACCAGTTCTTCAAGTACTGTGAAACATTGCTTTTTTAAAGAAGTAAAAGATATATCAGCACAGGATAGTGTAAAATGAACTACAAAGAAAATCACAGAATTTATTTCATATTTGGATATAGAATGTCCTACCCCCTATTCAGGATTCCCTGAAAGTAATTTAATGGGTAGAAAGTATTCATTGAATGCACAGACTCAGATTTTTCCTTCACTGTATTCTATTTCTCTTTACATTACCTTACTCTGTGAATTTCTGAAATATGTATTTTGGGACCCACTGATCTACAGGGTTACACTCTGTTACATTTATTTATTGGAAAGCATGATTCCCTGCTGTAAGGATATCACTTTTTTATTGCACTAGATGTATGACATTGTACATGGATATGCATATTTATCTTATGCATGTAATCTGTATTATAATGGGACTGTGAGAACATATCTGCATTTAAAAAGTCAACTTCTGCACATAGATATCATAAAAATTTCTTGTTTTAAATATAATGGGACAGAGATTTAAAGGTTACACTTTATTTCCTAAACTTCACACTCTCTTCTGCCCAATAGCAGGAAAAACAACCAGAGTATTAATTTATCCTCGTTTAAGTCTTCATGGGGTTTTATGCTTTCATCATCTTCTCTTTAAACTTAATCACTAATAATTTAATCTCTGTTTGCAAGGGAGACTTTCTAAAGCTCGCATAAATGTGAAGTCTATTTTTCTTCCTCCTATATCATCAATGTTTAAGGAAGGAATGAGCAAAGTTGAGGATCAAATTGAAGTTGGACTGTAATTGCAAGCTGTGATATGATGACATTACCATCTATTTGATATTGTCCCTTCTTAGAATTCTAGAGCATCAGATCATTGTATTTGCCCATTTTAATTATTTACTTCGATTAACTGCTGCTGCTTAGTGAAATGAATTATTCTGAGGATTTATCTGGGCCAGCCTATCATGTTAGCCTACATTTCTCCTTCAGTCAGAATCTAAGGTTTTTTAAGTTTCAGTGCAGAATAAGCTTGTGGGTCACTCGCTTGTTGTGCCTAGAATGCATCTGAGTTCTAAAGTGACAGTCACTAAATAACACTGTCGTGTGTGCTGTCAACCCAAATTTGGGATTCAGTCTCCCTTCACCACATCAGAGGCCATCACTCATCCAGAATATTTGTTCTTTTTTTTTTTTTTTCATAGACTTTGAGTCGTTACAATGGCTCAGACCTCAAAAGAGACTATTGTAAAGGGAATTAATCTCCTCAATTAAGCAGTTAAGTTTTTCCACAGCATTATCAGCACTGCTTGATACCTTCCTTTAAAAAAAAGGTTGTCATATACTACTTCATTTAAATCCCAGTGCAACTTTCCAAATTTTAAAAACAAATTTAAGTTTTAAAATTTTGTCTTTTTGGAGGGAGGAAACACAGTTTCACCTTTAGTACTCTGTAGTTCTTTGGATTTAAAATTATACTTAATAATTAATTCCCTGCATTCAGCTTTTCAGATTTCCCTTACCACAGTATCACAAAGACCTTAAAGACTGCAAATATAGTCTAGGCCATTGATTTTAATAGAATTTCTGAGAAATGCAGTTAATGGATTAAAAACTGCTTATCAGCTGAATTGAGACTAGAAAGATTGGGTTCCAGTTTCATCCTGCATGATCCCAAGTAAACACTTGATAAACAAGATAAGAAGTTCTTTAGGGTGAGCCTTAATAGCTGTAATTTATTGCCTTGCCCTATTCACATAACTTTTTCCTTTTTTGATACTGTTATATCTGTGATTTTCCAGAGATAGGAGCAAGCAGAAGTGGGCAGAGAGTATTACCTTCTCTTAGGCCAAAGTACATCAGGGCAAAGGTAGAGCCATATTTGGGCACACCAGCTCTCCTTCAAATTTTTCTGTTTTTCTAGTAATATTGTTTTAATCCAGAGTATGAACTAATGGGCTGGTACAATGGCAAAGTCTTAAGATAAGAATTTATCTTTAAAAAGATGTCATTTTTCCCTTATGACTTGTAATTTTATTCTAAATATACAGTGAAAGTAGACAGTCCATGGAAGTAATTTATTAAAAGCTTTAATTGTCTGGGTCATGCATAGAATATTTTGCCTGTTAAAAATAAAAACTGTGGTTAAACTCAGTACAAAGATAGATGTGCCTGAATCTATACCATCATTAGTAGGTAGTTCTCTGTGTCTCTGAATCTGAGTTTAAAAAGACTTGTCAAAGTTTTTTTTTCTTTTATTTCAACATTCATTAGGTGTTCAGACAGTTAAGCTTCAAATGAATAGCATGGGTTTCACAAAGTGAGAAAAACATTAAGCAGCTTTTCCTTTTCAAGTCTAGGCTTACAGAAATGCTTTGTTTTCTTCAAGTTCAGGAAATTGGATGCAGTGGTTTGGTAAGGTGTAGTGTATCTAGACCAAATTTCAGTGACTTGCTTTAAAATGCTTCGAAGTAAGAATAGTATGTTGGGGGTTGGGGTGGTGTTTGGGGTCTGCCATCAGTTTCTTGATTCATTTGGCAGAGGAGTGGGGTGAGCAGCAAAGAGCTATGATTGTGACAAGAGTGCAAGCTTGTGTGCAACCATCTCTTAAAATGAGTCAGGGCTCCTTTTTCCTCAGTGGGCTGGTTATTTGTAGGCTTGTCCTGCTAATGAAAGCCCCGAGGATCTGCTTTTAAAAATGTGTCATTTGGACAAATTGGAAATGTGCTATAGGGCCACAGCTTTAATCTTTTGGTGGTATTTTTTGTAGACTGTTAATCATGCACGTTTATAAAACATAAATTGACCATTCCTTTCAGCAGTTTGTCAGGTCAGTAGGGGCAATAATCCTTAGAATATGAAAATCCTCAAGGCAGCAGTAGCAACTGATTTATCTGCCAAGACCCTGCAGCCTTATAATTAAGTTAAAGTTACTACCTTTTCCTAGTTATTTTTCCTCGAGAAATACCGTAGTTCTCTCTCTTCCCTGCGATTCATTGGGATTGCAGAACTGGGGGAGTGTGGCCAGTGTGGAGGGAACACAAGTTGTGAAAAAAAAGAGCCAAAAGGCAAAAAGTTGAGGTCTGCCTGTGTTCCAGATCTGCCGCAAGCTGAACGGGGTCCGTTTCACCTGCTGCAAAAGTGCCAAGGACCGCACGTCCATGTCAGTGACCCTGGAGCAGTGCTCCATCTTGAGGGATGAGCATCAGCTTCACAAAGACTTCTTTATTCGTGCCCTGGATTGTATGAGAAGGTAGGTGGAGGTCATTGCATGTCCCTTGCTTTTTTGTGCTAAGGATATGGTACAGGGCAGTCCAAAGCTGTCTGCAGATGTGCAAGAGGCCCCAGTTCTGGTTTAGACAGCTGGTAAGAGACTTCTGCATCAAAGGCCTTTGCAACTGTCCATTTTATCACTAATTAACAGCTTCTGAGATGGATATGTGAAACTTTCTATGTGTCACTTCACTGACTGTAGATTTTGACCAAGGTAAATAGCAGTTATTTTAACGAGGTCTTAGGCTTTCATAAAGGTTAAGATTTTAACATCATTATGTGACTGTATTAAAAAAACCCCATGGTTTTCTGTTTTAAGAGTATTGTTTAAATGTTTACACACATATTAAATCATTTTTGTAAAATTCAGGCAAATATAGTAGAAGGCGAATCAGCGTTTGTTACAGATGGCTATTCTTATTAGCTCATATTTGAGTAGTAGTAGTTTTGGACAGATGGTGGTTGCCACTAGATCAGATAAAACCTTCAAAATGCTTTAAAAAAATTAAAAAAAGCAAAAACCAAACAATAAAAAACATGTTTAATTCTAAATTACAATAATGCAGAAATTGAGGCTGATGTTATCAGGGTTATGTAATTAAAATAGGTAAAGATACCCGATTATCTGAATCTTTGGTGCATTAAAAAAAAAAGTTCTGATCACAGAATGAATCCATATGCTATCATCTCTGAAGAAACTTTCATCATTGGCTTAATGAGTACTGTTTTAGTCACTGCAAAACTAGTAGGAAAAATGTGGTCAGCCTGCCAACAAGTAACTAAATCCTACCTTGCACTGCTGTGAAGCACAAATTGTTGGATTTGCAAAGATCGTATCTAAGTAAACAATTATGTTTAAAGTCTGTTATTGGTAACTTCTTAATATTTAGTACTGTCAGACTAGGTGTTTAATGTAGGTTAACCCATCTAGAGTCCTTTTATCCTTTGGAAAGGATAGATATTCTGAAGAATAAAGTTAATGTCTACAAAGAGCAATTGAGCAGAGCACTGAGGTGGCTGAGATGCAGAGTTGGTTTGCAAGGTGCTAATGTAGTGTGATGTGTTAAACTGAGGTGTATTGTTTTGTATTTATCACTACCTTGCATAAATCCTGTGGTCTCTGCAATATTCCACTGAGTGAATGGCTTGTGTGCAGTCTTCCATAACTACATGTTTTATCATTAATGACAAAAAAATAAGTTTTCTCCGTTAAATTTCATTTGTGTTGGCATTTCAAATGTTATTTTCTTTTATGTCTCCAATAATATGAAAGTGTGTAAGATACAGCAAATTATCAGATGCAGGAAAACTAGTTATATAAAACCATTATTATGCTAGAACAGCATTGAGTAGTAGATTGGAAAAGTTACACAGAAATAAGCCTGATCTATTAAAAAGAACAAAAGACCTGATATTTATACAGACTAAGGTATTAGTCCAAAGTTGTGGTAGGTTTTGTAGACTAAAGTGTCTATCATGTATCTGATCTAAAATCTGAGGAGTTTAACAGATTAGTTGTATTTGCAGATAAAAATAAATTGGAATCACAAAGGAATGGTGAAAAGCCCAGAAAATCTGGAGAAAACTTTAAAATTAAGTAAGAAGATGGATATATGAGGTTGAAACACCATCGCAAAATGTTAATTCTCTATTTTTGCTGTAGTTTTAAACAGAAAAGCTTTACCCCACTGTAAATCCTGTAAATTGATTTGAAAGAACCTGAACTGAAGTAGTTGTCATGCTGGATGGAAGGTAATAGTTTTGGCGAAGTGGCAGTAGCATAAAAAATAACCTGCACCGTCAGTGTAAAGAATGCGTAGATCTTGTGCCTATGCTGGTTTCTATCTTTAGAACACTGTTCACACAACTGCAGGAAAAAAAAAGTCAGCCAACTTTTTTTTTTTCTTTTTTTTCGTCATGAGCTGGTGAATTAAAGCCCAAGAATTCAGAACAGAAGAGGAAAAATGTCAAATGAGGATACGTAGCCCTTATTTCCATTGAGAGATGGTCAGACAGTTTTAAGCATTGTCTTGGGGTGATTTTTTTGGGATCTTTGATGCCACTGCCATCCTGCAGGGACTGTTTCTTCCTCCCCACCTGTCACTGGAGGTGCTGATGGAGCAGTGCTGGAGGTGACACAGGCTTTCCTCTCTCTCCACCACTGACCAGGTAGTGTGGCAAGGATGCTCCAGTTGGCCTTTATTCTTCTGGGCAGGTGGAGAAAGGTGAATTGCAGAGAAATGCAGTTGGCGAAAGCAAACTGGGAAGGGAAGGAAAGCACAGCCAAGCTAAAGAGAGAAGGGGGGGGGAGGAAAAATAGCACCTTGATTTCCATAGGAAGGGATGTAATGGGGTTTCAACTAAATCTCCAAGAGAAATTTGAGAGAAATTTGGCAGCTACATTTTGAGGTTTGTGTGAATGAGGTCAAGAGACTTGTTTGGTAGTGGTTGTGATGCTTACTCTTTTATATTATCTTTTTATTTGATTACTACTGTGGAGTGTTATTTGACAGATTATGCTGTGTACTTCTAAGCTTTCCATTGACTACTTGTAGAAGCTTTTAGAATGATTTTCACATCTAAAAGAACCTATTTTGTTTTAAGAGCAGAGAAAAACTTTGCCATTTAATTTAGAATTTCAGCAATTTCCCCCTGACAAATCTTCTCTAGATCACTTAGTTAAACTCTGTCAATCAAATCACTTTGTGCTGATTGCCACAAATCACTTTTCAGTTTTTCAAAAGAAAAGTAGACAAGAAAAATTCATTTTTAACATCCAGAATCTTAACAGACTGCATTGATCTTTGAAAGGCTCTTTCAAGAGTTAACAGTAGGAGACAGACAGTACTGTGAAACAAACTGAGTTATAAAATTCAGTGGGGATTTAAAAGCAGTCTTTATGGGAAATGCCATAATTTTGAGATAGGAGAATTATAAAGGTGTCTGTGTAGCTGCAAAGCTTTTTCTTTTCTGGCCAGTGCTGTGACATAGCTTTGGTGGCTGTTGTAAAAGGAAACTATGTGCTTATAGGTTCATGCTTTCTGCTACCAGAAATTTGGAGGTGCTGGACTACATGCTGCTGCTGTTTTTTTTCAGGTTCTCTTGTGTCCCTAAAATTTTGAGCAAACAAAAGGCAATTTCAGATGCTTCTGTTTGTTTTCTTTGATATACATGGCACAACAGTGTTTTGGAAAATACTGCCACTAGCTGTTATTTCATGAGTTAGTTTTAAGTGGAATTGTGTCTTGTAGTGATAAGCTATATAATATTTATTACTACTTTAAAAATAATCAAAAAACTGTGTAAAAAATCCATTAGTTGTGCCTTTAGTTCATGAAAAATGTGGTGAAGTGTTGGTAGGAATTCAAGCTTTATTACTTACAATTTGTAATATATGGATTTGTTTTCTGAGTGTAACTAGCCATTACAATGCTGCATTTGATGTGTATGTAAAAGGGCTATTCCATAAGTAATTCTATGCAATATAGTTTTCTTGGTGTAGGTCTGTGACTTCCAATGATCTTGGTGATATGCTTAGTGCAGAATGAGGGAAATCCACATATCCCCTTGTGTTGAAATTCAGATCATTCTAAAATCATATTTATAATGTTACTGTCACTTTCAATTAATCATGTTTTCCAATCATCATTACTTTTTTCTTACTTTTCTATTTACCCTTATAAGAATATTTCCTGCCATTCACTATTAACTGTATTCCAAGAGACAAAACTGATTTATCCCAGTTCATTGCAGTATCTGTCACACAATTTTTCTTCTCATCTTTAGAGCCAGCCACTGCTTAAGGGAGGTTGGACCCTGGTAGGCAGCACGTTATGAAGCAGTTCTGTAAAACTAATTTGATTTTTTTTCTATTTGTTTTTCTCTTTCTTCTCTGCACCTGTTTCTTTTAATATTTCAGTGACAGAGCCCCTATTGGAAGCCTTAGGTAGTAAGTAATTTCAGAGTCTCCTGGTTTTTGAGCATGATTCCAATAAAGCCTCAGAAGTAAAAACAAGCAAAATAAATGACAAATGCACTGTCTGCAGTTAAGCCCCCAGGCTTTCAGCCTTATCATCATTCTTGGCAGGGCACAGCACCTGTCAAATTTCAGACACTGAACACAAAATTGGATGCAATGGGGGACACACTGTTTTCACCTGAAGAAGCAGTCGTGGACCTTTCAGATTATTTAAATAAATTGCCTTTCAAGAATCTGATTGAAAAGTATCGGTCTGGGCAACAAGGTGTGGGCTTTTGATGGCCCAGTTTTGAAGCAAATAGCTCCTTTTTAAAGATGCATTTGAGGGCATCTCTACTTAAAGATCTATAAGTTGAGAAGGAGGGATTGCTCTAATAGCTCTTTAATCAAGGATATTCAGATGTCCTAGTCAGAATCTATAGTTCCAGGTTGAGATAAACCTTGGGCATGGAAGGGCTTATCCTAAACACTAGGGTGTTATGATTGCTATGTGGACTAGGAGGCAAGAGCAAAAGGACTGGATGAAAGACCAGGATGCAGATGCAGACCTTCCAGTGAGGTCCAATTTCAGTGCATTGAACCACATTCAGCTTTGTTTTCTAAAACTAAATTTCTACTTTTACACAGCAACAGTGAGCATAGGGAATGAAGACAAACTGGTCACAAGCTGTCCTAAGATTCAATGCAATTAACACCTTGTTGGAGGGCTTTAGAATAAAGGCTCATTGCTGAGAATCGTTCTGGAAAGAGGAGGGGAACTGAAAACAACCTTTGCAGACACAAAATATCAAACAGTACCTTGAGAAATCCCTGTTAAATCTAAGGTTTTCTAATGTAACTACTAGATTCCACAAAATCAATCTGTCTAGAAAGCAATTCTTTGTTTTTTAAAAGAAAAAAACCAACCAACCAACCAAAAACCAATTAAAAAAAAACCACAAGGAAACCCAAACACATTTGATTTGCACTGTGTCAGGCTCAGGAAGGTTACCAGTGAAGCTCATGACTACATGGACATATTAAGTAAAACTGGTGGCTCTTTTGTAATATATTCTCCTGCATTTTGTCTGTTTCAGTGGGACCAGATGTCCAAGTCCATGTTTAGCCAGGTGAATGTTCTCTGGCTGACTACAAAACTTTAATTTCTCCCATACCTGGTTCTTCCAGCTTCTTCCCAAATACTGCTTTCCTACTTCTGTCTGATCATCAGCCTAGTTAGAGTCCTGAGAATTCTCTCATGAGAACTTCCTCCTCTTCCTCTTTTTTCACCAGACTATCACTCCAATATTTCTCTCTGTTTGATCTTTCCTCCTCTGCAGTGCCTGTGACTGTCTTTGTCTTTTTTTAGGACTTTTTTTTAGGACTGCCCTCAGCAACAATACAGAGAGGACAGCAGAGACAGTTCCCTGCCTCACTGCTATTGCTTTCTATTGCAGCAGTCAGCATATGCCAGGGAGAAGAACAGCAGGGAAAAATCTTGTCTAACCCCTTGACCTGGCAGACACTCAGCACAGAGTGAATTTTCAGAATGTGTACCTGCTGAATTTTAACAAGTCTTTGTTAGGAAGAGGTGATTTGAGATTCTTGCAGGAGCAGGATTTAGGGTAGTTGCATCTCTAATACATTTATTACCTTGGTGCAGAATATCAAATCCCTGCTCTTATGGAAGTACTAGTGATCAGTAAAAAAAAAAATTTTTACAAAAATGTTTAAAAATTCTCTCTAAATGACATTGCAAGTAAATTGCTTAGTTTTCCTGACAGTCCTTGGGGATAAGGTAGTACCATAAACAATCTGTATTTTCTCAAATTTTCTGACACATGGTTAGTCTCTGAAATGCACCTTTTCCTTCATTACTGAATATGTAGGAAAGGAAGGTACTTCAAGAAGACTCAGAACCTGAGTAAATTTTCACTGCTGAGAAGTAAAACATAGTAATATAGCAATTTCAGTGTATCACAGAAAAAAAAAGTTCCTTGTCCCTTGCAAAAAGCAAATGTTTATCATGTTTAGTTTTGTTTTTTTTTCTTTGTGACAAAAAAACTTTGATTACCTGTTAGTTTTTTTGCTGAAGGGAGTCCTTGCCCATTGAGTTAAGGATGTATATGACACGAGAACCAGACTTAATGGAATTCCATTCAAAAACTCACCATACTATGACTTCTGCTTTGATTTGTACTTTTTAGTTACTTCTTGAGATGTCAACAGGGTAAATGTTCTGTTGACTAACCCACCTGCCATATCTTTAGCCAAATGAGAGAACAGGGAGTTGAGCTATGCTTTTCCTCTCAGTGGATGTTTTAATTATTCAGTATACAATGAGAAAGGTGTGTAATTAACCAGGTGCACGCTATGATTACTTAGTTTTTAAAACTAGCCAACCAAAAAAGCCTTTATCAAAAATTTGCCTTCCCATTTAGTACCTCGGTCTCTGTGTGAATCCTTAGTAGTGCAGCAGTGAATTTAAACACTGCATCTTGAAAAATTAAAAAAAGGAAAGTGCTTATACTATTTGCACTCCTGAAAGAAAGGGTTGCTAATGTAAAGTGTTTTTGTCACTTTTGTCATACACAGATTACAAAATCGTGGGTTTTGTTCACTTCACCTGCCCTTGGTTAGGCAAATCTATCATGCAAGCAGTTAGATTAGCTAAAAATACTGCTTGGTGTTCACTTTTGAGACTCTTCTAGACATCAAGACCTAATTAGTTGCCTCATTCATCTGGGGCTTTATTGCTTTTTCAAAACTTCCATGAAATACTAGGTCTTACTTGAAATAAGAAACTAAATGTGTTACACTCACCAGAGTAAGCAATACTAGGTTTATTCCTATTATATTTTATTTCTATTAAGATTTTCTGAGTGTGATTTGGAAGTCCTGTATGCATATTTATTATCTGCTAAATCTCCATGTGCTGCAGCTGAATTACAACTTTGACCATGTACAGCTAAATCTCTCAGGAAAAGTGACACTCCAAGCCTAAAATTTTGATAAGAATGGAGCAGGAAATGAGAATAAGGAAGTAGTAATACCATACAATAGCTGGTTAACATTATCATGGATCCAATCACTTCAAGAATTTATCTGCCTCTAAAACTATATTCTTCTCAGAATAATACAATATGGGCAGGGAGAGATTGTGACTTCCTTCCTGCATTCTGAGCCATGCACAGAATGTGGAGAAGTTGGAGGGGACACAGAAAACAGTAGGAGCCAGATGATATTCCAGAAAGGTTGTGTTCTAAAAGAAGATTCTGCATTTCTTCAGGGGAAAGATGATGCAGAGCCAGGCTAGAGCTTATGTAAAAAGCAGGTAACAGATATTTTTAGGCATATTTCTGCTCTTCTTTTAGGCTCCCCTAATCCAACCTAGTTTCTTTTGTAGAAATACTCTCTGGTCAAATAATAATCTTGTCATCCTGCATCCCCATTCCATGGTATAGTGTTTTCAAGAACTCCTTTGAGGGTAGCCTCCCTCAGCTCAGTTCAGGAGTGAATTTTGGTAGTGGCTTCTCGTTGTTACTCTCTGTGGCAGCTCTAATTTGCTAAGGGACATTCCCTAAATGTGGCATCATTACAACAACTACTGGCAGGCTTTTCCTGTCCTAGCTAGCAGCAGCAAGTTCCTCAAGGTATCCTTGCAGTGCAGATCCTGGTAGCTGCTTGCACTGGAGTGACCAAAGGGGTTTTGACTTGGCCTATTTTGTATTTATTATGGATTTCCTATTTCCATGATGCTATCAGTAGTTGGCTGAAACTGCACCCAGTAAAGAAGCCAGCAGCATTATGTTGCTATCCTGTGCTGTCAATCATTCAGAGATAAATTTGGAAGATAATTTTGGGAAATTGCATTCTTAATAGCTTAAGCCTCTACTACAATTTGTATGAATAGGAAGTTGGTGTTTATAAGGAAGGTAATACAAAGGAAAGGTTGGACTCCCCCCAAAATGCACAGCCAAATCACTCCACACTTGTTTCCTACTGTTATAACAGTTAAAGTGGTTTTTTCAGTCCTGGGACTTGGTGCTGTAGTTGTATTGTGACTCTAAATATACGTAATACCAAAATCACTGGGCTGTGCATCTGCCATGGGATTTTTTGTTTCCTGCTGTCAATCTAACCCAGCCTCCTACTTAGATTACTTCTTAATGAGGCAGGATACTCTGCCTGTGATACTCAGAGGCTTCACTAACCCTTATGTAAAAGTTTTCTTAGGATTGTGGTATTAGAGGTATTATTTTTCTTTTTGCTGAATCAGTTATTTGTAGTCTTTATTTATATCCCTTAAAAGAGAAAATAGCACTTTTGGGGGATAATTTGATAACTCCTGAAATACACCAAACATTTGTAATTTTAAAATAAGTACTGTTATTGGCAGGAATAAAGCTAGCTATACAGATCTCATTATCTCAGTGAAAGAATAGGAGGTCAAGTTGGTGACTCTTTGAAGTTGTGTATCCTTTCATGGCTTACAGACTTCCTTGGGGAATGATAGCCTGTGGCCCAACTGAAGTTTCTCCACAGTTGGGCACTGATAAGAAATCTCTTTTTACTCATTCATCATCTGGGTTTCCTTATGTATAAGCACCTTCAATTTCATGCCATGGCCTCTCTCTTTGACAACATCTTTCTGCAGCTTCTCTGTCTATTCCCTTGAACTGGTGAGAACATAATAATCTTTGAGGTTTCAATAATCTTTGAGGTTTCTTATCCCTTGTTCAGTGTGCCCAAAGGTTGCAAGAATACACAGTTGCATATTCTTCCCCCTCACACCAAGACCTAACATCAAACGTTTGCTTATACAAGAAGAGAGATTAAAAAGGCAACATCTAATTATTACCAGCAGTAGATCCATGAACTGCACCTTGCTTTAAAAACATGAGTATTTTCTGCTCAGCCACAGCTGCACCCCAGTCAATAGTCAGCATTGTCAGATATAAAGAACTTGTTTAGATTACTAAAAAAAATGGAAGGATTAAGGAGCAACCTGATCACATAGTCACATATTTACAAGAAATGTCTTGCTCTAGGATCATCTCAGTAACAGTTACTGTCTTGGGTAAGCTGGCAAGTCTGTTGGAAATGTATCATTCCTGTCAAAATTATGTTGATTTCTATATGCATTTTGCAAAACTGACTCCTCACTGCTCCAAAGCTGTTGATCTTTTTACGGTTAAATCCATTTATAACTCATCCATAACTAGTGACAGCGGAGCATCCACAGAATAGAAAATCAGCAACAGGAAGGTTTGCTGAGCAACTTCCAGCAAACTGTATTGTGGTGGTGTAAGAAGCAGAACTTGGAAGTCTCCACAGAAGGATGTTCTGAAATGTTTTTCAAAATACGTTTCAACCAGGAAATAAAAATGAACACCTTGAGCCTGGTTTGGTTTGGATTTTGTTGTTGCTATTGTTTGGGGGGTTTTTCAGCTTGCTTAGTTTAACCATGGCTAGCATGATCTCTGTCTTAAGTTTATTTCAGCTAATGAAATGGCTGAATGCCTCAGGAAAGCTAATAAAAATGTCTAAAGCAGCACTCTGTCAAAGGCTTTATTGGCTGCTATTGAAGTGATCAAAGCAGCTGCACACTGCATTGAAATGACATGCAGTGACAATAAATATTTTATTCTCAAAGGCCTATGAATTGATTCTGGAATTCCAGAAGAGCTTGGATAATGATTGTAACTGGTTAGGATATTTATTTATGAGTTTTTAAGATGTTTTTGACAAGTTTAGTGTTTGCTCTTTCTTCTTTTCTTGTCATCAGTATGCACTTAAAATATGTTCTGCCCTCCTTACATGTTGCCTCACAACATGTTTATGTTTCCAAGATGTCTTCCCTCTCACTTAAGATCTTATAATAAAAAATTTGGCTTGTTTTTTAAAACCTTGGTCTGTTTCCTGAAGAAAATGTTAAACTTTCTAATACCTTGTGGCTTTTTTTTTGTATTTAGTTCTCCACTTTCTCACCCATGGAGCAGCTGCTAATGTGGTAAGCTGCATATGTACTTAATACATTTCAATTAATAATCACTAGTTAAATGTATTATAAGTAGGTCAAGCTGAAATATGAGCAGATGGGCAAACAGTTCTTAATGTCAAGATATTCTTTACTGAAAAAGCTTATAATTGACAGGCAGAGGCTGAGAGAAAATGAGTTTGTATCTTTTTCATTTTCCAATGGGAAGAAGATGGTGTAGAGCTGTCAAGTCATTTAATCATGACAACACCACCCTTTCCTTCGTTGGAAATTGGGTATGAACCAACTTTTTCTTAAACAGACACTCTTCTCATTGTCTGATTTATTGCTCACTAGGAAGAAGGTTGCTCCCTATGTCCTATTTCTCAGTAAAAAGTTGATGGTACAATGGTATTATCAACAAATTTGTAGACATTTCCTTTAGATATATTATAGATGTATAGACATTTCTGTTACACAGATTAACATGGTTTGCCACATGAAGATGCTACTTGAATTCATTCTTAAAATCAGCTAGTCCATGTAAGACCTTTGCTATGCTGTTTATCTCCCCCTATGTGTAAGTGGCCCAAGAGGTGCTATGAAGTAGAAGGGCATCCATTTTCCTTCTGAAGGGTGGGTTTTCACCTGTTAACCTGCCTTGCTTCATTCTTTAAGATGGTCTTGTGTTCTCATGGCAATTTATGTCCTTCTACCCGTCCTTGAAGGGAAAATGTTGTTTTTTCATGAAGCCCTCAGGGTGGGTATGGCCTTATGCTTCATGTTTACTTTGCTCTATGGAAGTATTAGAGTATTTTTTGTGAGCCAGGTTATTGTCTGTCTGTCTGCAGTTTGTACAATTTTAATCTGGTAGATATTCTTCTGGCTAAAGAGCTAAAAGCACCCTTTTGCTGGTGCTTTGGCAAAGTTTCACCTCCGAAGTATATTGTTCTCTATGGTATGGTGGTGCATAATGTGCACAAACACATAGTTACAGTCAAAACATACAGATGTAGGAATTGGTGCATTTCACTTTGTCACATTTTTTATTATGTGAATTAATGAAATGATTTATTTAAAATTCCTTCAAAACTTTACAAATATTTTTACAACTCAAGGAACAGTTTTTACAGTACTTCATTCCTCTGTCACTGTGTGTTTTGAATGGCAAGTACTATTTAATTAAAAGGTTTGAGATCTTTGTGTTCTGTCTCTGTAGCTCTGCTGTCTTCAGGTGAAGATGCTTGTTTGTAGATTAAGATTTTTCTAGGTAGAACTGGGAAAATTTGCTCACTTCATATAATGTGATAGAGCTATTCTTGGTGTTTCTGAGAGGATAATGACATTTGAGTGAACTGTCACTTTTCACATCAGACACATTTTCTCACTTTCAGACAACAACCGTTCACTGCTGAGCAAACACATAGCACAGTGTTCTAGAAAGACATTTGTAGTCTTAGCTGATTTTTTAAAAATTATTTTGTGATAGAGGTACCTCCAGTTCTATGTTTTCAGATGCACAGGGAATCATTCTTCCTGCTGTCACTAAAAACCATTGCAGTTTCAATTTAAGTTTAATTTCAAGGTAAAACTTGAAATGAGGTGATAATGACCTTGAACTCCTGGTTTTGATTATCTCCTGCATGTTTATGCAAGCTCTCAGACACAGAACGAGCATTTTCCAGACATGGTTCTGTTCTGAGAGTCTTTACCTCTTCAGATGAAAAACTAAAATTTTCTGCTTTGTTTGTTGTTACAGTTAATAAAGTGAGAACATTGAGCTGTTAGATTTGAATCAGGTTTACCTAAATACATATCCTAAAGAAGAAAAGAGAACCATTGTGACTATCATGATGTAAGGATTCTAGGAAATAGTAAGTTAGTAAGACAAAGAGACTGGTCCTCAGAAACACAGAATGATTAAGCCAATTAAAGCCATTTGGAAAACAAAACCCATGTGTTTCATAATCCCAGCTGTGCAGTCCAATGGGTACTAGGGTAATATTATACTACTACTATTTTTTTTAATTTAGCTATGTATATCTTTTATCAAACACTGGTTTGTGCCACATACATTTTATATCCTCATTGATAAATAGCCTTTACCTGAAATAAAACTGGAATAGCTCTAGCAAATCAGAAGAACTACACCAAGAAACACTGGCCAGAAGTTTTCCATCAGGGGTCTGCTGTGGGCCCTATCCTGTCCCCTGCTTCAAGCCATATTGCATGCACAAGGGAATACAGATCTTTATGATGCTCTGGTAGCTCCCTTGAGGCCAGTCTGTTCTCTCCATGCATTTGGCTTTTCTAGGCTCAGATGAGGTAAAAAACCTTTCCAAATGTGGCTTCCTCTAGTGTGGACTTCACTGATCTCTGTGGCCACACATAACCAGTGGGAATAATGAGCCCACACTGGGCTAGCAGAAGTCAAAAGACTTTTTTCCAGACAGAACCAACACCTGCTATTATGGTGGACTGCTTTCTGCAAATATTGCCACTTTCTTATTAGTGCATTACAAAATCTACAATTGCCATTGTAAATGAAGCAATGCATTCTCTCAATAGGTGTTTTCGAAGCCATCTGCACCTTAAAATATGGATGCTAAAACTAATGGAATGAAATGGACCTTCTCTGTGTTGTAATCCTTGCATAGTTACATTTTTAGTAGGATTTCATTTAATTATAAAGTTTATTAAATGAAATACATATTGCAATGGAGAGGAAGAAAGTCAAGTTATCTTTTATGGTGAAAATAAGAACTTTAACTTGCTATTCATAATCCATTGGGTATGAAATGCCAAAAGAAAAATAAGAGGACATTTAATCTGGTTGCAAACTTAATGTTCTGTACCACATTGTAATACTGCTGAAACCAGGAAATTGCTTGCTCATAAATCTTTTATTTTAGTCACATTAAAGAGAAAAATCAAGACTGTCCCTTAAAAATAGTCTGTAGTTAAGCGAGCTTGAAAGTCTGTGTTGTAAACCATCATATTTGAATGTGTTTATGATGCTGAAAAGAAAATCTAAGGCTTGTGTGGTTCATTTTGTAAGTGATGCAGTGGTAGCACAAGTATGGGCTGGAGATCATAAAGCTCTCTAGAGCTGGGAGGGAAAAAACCACTGGGAAACAAACTGTTGGAAATTGCTTTTTCCAAAGCATCCTGAAGTCAGTGCAGTGCTCAGTCAAGCTGTTTCAGTCATAAAACTTTAGATGCCTGTTGTTTGAATGCCTAGGTTAAGAATACATGTTCCCAGTACACACCTTGGAGGATGACTGCCTGCCTGACTGCCTGATTTAGGGGCTCTGAATCCTTCTGTGGATGCTCTGTAGCTATCTGGGAAGCCTGGGATGCTAAAATTAGCATCTAAAGACCTGCCACTCTGGGGTAGGTAGTATGTGATGGAAGTGTGTTTTGTAGTTATTCTAGTAAATAACAAGAGGTAAAACAAAGGTGGAAGGGCAAAACTTGGCATGGGAAAGATTTTGCTGGTATCAGCACGCTCCCTGTTGTGTTTTAAACATAGATTTGTCACTAGGCACTGATTTGTTATTGGAGAGTTAGAGAAATAAGACATTATTTATTATTATAAAAAAAAAAAAAGTGAAAGAAGTTGAAAGTACACTGATAAATTGCTCTTTAACCTTCAGCTATTACAGTGTCTGGGCTACTTTGTTTATGTGTGTAGTTCATGGGATAAAATAAGTACTGCATGCTTTGGTATTTTCAGGGTGAAAGTCCACCTCTGTTAGTTTCTTTGTTCATATAGAGAGAAATAGCCATTAAACTATGTACTTAAAGTGCCCTTACACTAAATT
Source organism: Phaethornis superciliosus (assembly GCA_023637945.1). Classification (NCBI taxonomy): domain Eukaryota; kingdom Metazoa; phylum Chordata; class Aves; order Apodiformes; family Trochilidae; genus Phaethornis; species Phaethornis superciliosus. Next base: position 17,146,885 of record JAJQWJ010000011.1, read on the forward strand.
GTTTATATATATATATTTACATAAAAACATATTAATTTGATATCTCACAGTTACTTTTGTTTACATAATTTTTTGAACACTGAATTCTGCAAATATGTAGTTCTTATGCAGAAGCTGTTTTATAAAAACTTTTTTCAGTGTTTCAGTAAATGTTATTCTAATTTTTTCTGCCATTGTGATTTGATGTATTTATTTCTCAAACGGATCTCACTTATAGGTACTGTTCTCACTACAAATATGCATCTCACATCAAATATGCATCATGTTAAGGGTTGGACCTGCTGATCTCTGAGGTCCCTTCCAACCCAGCCGATTCTATGATTCTATCTCATTGTTTGTATGTGTAAGAGGGAGAGGAAACTTTCCAAATAAAGTATCTCCTCTTTAGAGAAGTGAATATTTGGTAGATAGCTCTTTCCTTGCCCTCAGGTTGTCTGTTTCTTCTTTAGTTTTTAATTACTGTGAACTCAAGATTTTTAATTATTGTGAACTATTGGGCCAGTGTAAAACTCTGAAAAAAAAAACCTCTGAAATTTCCGTAAGCTCTGAATAATTTCAGTTTAGGATGCATGGCTGTAATTCTAAATTTCCTACATTGTTCTGCTATGTACCAAACTTGAGAAAATGTCATGTATTATTTCATGCACCAAATATTCTGTCTTCACTGCTGTACATCTTCATCTGACAAGTGCAGTTGCTGGCCTGCACTCACATGCCTTTAGCTGCCTTTGAATCTCATATCTGCCACCTTTGAGCATTCATTCAAAGATCAAAAACACAAGTAGTTTTTGGTATTTCTGCTACTTGTTTGTTTTAGCCAGCAAGAGAGTGGGACATAAACTCTTTACCTAGTGGTACATAAGCAGTGCAGAGGCCAGCTCTGCTTTCTGTATGTATTCATGAGATAACAAGAGATGCCTGCAGGCTGGCAGTAATAATTGTTTAAAATTACTATTGCTGAATAATTACAGCTTTTGTTTTATCGATTGTATTTAAGCTGTCAGTAGCAGTGCATTAATAGAACATTACAGAATTTATTTTTAATAACCCAGAACTGAATACTAATCAGCTGAAACAAGCATGATTCCAGCATCCTTTCCATGTGGTGGCTGCGTTCCATTGAGACAATGTCAAGCTGATTTAGTTTTCAGTAAAGGTTAATTGAGAATAAAACTAAGATTGGTTGACATCTTTCTTAAAAGAACATTGCATACCTGTCCTTAATTCATATCAGAGGATTATTTAAGCAATTTAGAAGTCTTGGTCTCTGCTGTGCTCTTACCAGTGCAGTAAATGTATGCCAAAAAGGGAAATTGTTTAGCTACAAGAGGGCTGTAGTGGTGTCCAGAAATGCCATGTTAACTGAAAACCAAGGAGGGAGTAGCAGCCCACAAAGACTGGAGCAGGGGTTGCACTTTTTTGTAACTCATTGGCCATGATTGCTGACACATCTCACCCAGACCAGAAAGGCAGTATCATTCCCAGGGAGGTTAATGTGGGATATGTTACAAGATAATTGAAGGGCATTAGCATTTATTAGAAATTAAAAGGGAAGCAGAATTCCTTCAGGCCTGCCATTGTAATGGAAACTTGGGGAGGATGAAATATTTCTAATTAAAAATCTGTGCTTTTTGGCTGCACTGCAGATTTTTCTGTTTGACCACCTGGCCTCTGGCTCTCAGTTGCTCAAGCCAAACACTTGAAGTGTGTGAATTAATTTTACTGTTTTTCTTAGTGATTAAAGAAAAAACATGACCAGAAACATGAGCAGTACCAGGATTAATTTCTCTCAGACTTAATTGGTTTGAGAACTGCATGTTAAAAAGAGAGTATAAAATTGGAGGCATTGAAATTGCCCCCAGGACAGTCTCATTCAGTGCTGTGTTCTAGGGACACTGAAGTTATTTCAAACTACAGGGCTTTTTTGGAAAAAGGGTGCAGTTTTTATCTAAAGTCATAGTGCCATGAAATGCTATCTTACCTGTTTCTTAATGTTTCTTAAACCTTTTTCCTTCTAAGATGCAAAATAACCAGCTTGCATATTAGAGTAGAAAAACATACTGTAGACAGATATATCTCTACACCATCTCAGGGAAGTTTTGAACCTTCTTCTACCTTCCATGTCCTATCCTGGGGAAGAAAGGAGGGAAATACTCAAGCACTGCTACTGGCTTGCTGATTCTTCAGAAGAAAATACATTATAGTTGGGTAAGTTTTCTATAAAGCCTTGGGTGTTTCCAATCCTATAGTACATTTTCCAATTCAAAAGATTCTATAATTCTGTGTTTTGGGATTTTCATAGTATACAACCATCTTTTCCTCAATTACAAGCATTTTTTAAGTAGTGAACATTCTGCTTACTTGTAAGTGAGGGCAGTTACCAGCATTGTGGAAAGCCCTCTGCTTTGCAATTCCACATGCACCTTGCTGCAGATGTGTTTGAGGACAGTCATTCTTGACATATCCCTTTCCAAGAAGCTCAAAAGTCTCAGGAATTAGCAGATTTTTGAAGGTTTTTGCAAGCTGCAGTTCCCAGGGCATTGTAAAGAAAACTGGTGGCAGTTTCTTCATTGCACTCACACTTGTCTGTTTGAGAGAAAACAGTTTATAATACAGAAAAAAACCTTGATTTAAAAAAAAAAAAAACCAAAACAAAACAGTATGTGCCTGTTTCAGTTCAGGTCAAGAGGTAAATGGCATTTTTTTCATCTGTCAGTGCCTTACTCTTCATCATTAAGTGACACTTCCAATGTAGTGAACTCATCTTTTTCTGTTCAGGGTCTCCTGAATGTAGTTCATAGACTGTATCCCAAGAGCTGCATCTTTTATCTTTGGCAAATAGTGAATTACTGTGACTTCACTAAGCCAAACCATATCTTTCATTTTCTTGTAATAGTAGGGAAAATGGAATATAAAGTTAGAGTGGAAGGTCTTTGCCCCCATGTTATAATCTGTTTACTCCTTGCTGCTAGCAGAACCTTAGGGATGCTGGAGGTAACTATACTGCTTATCTACTCTTTAGACTGTAGTGATTTCATATATTCAAAATGTCATCTTTTTCTGGAAATTGTAGGAGCAAGGCTGTATGGGTTTTAATCTCTTCCTTCTCACCATCAGCACAGTTTTATTTTTGCTTTAAAAGGGATGGTCTATGCTAAAATTCACTTTTTGAGATAGGATGAAGGAAGCTGGAAGAAAAAATCTAAAATTTATTAAGGAACCTGAAGCAGCATTCGACATAAAAATTTCATTACAAACGTGAGTAGTGACAACAAACAGAGAAAGCTTGTAAAATATGCAAACGTATTGTTTAAAAGATTTCAGCTTCAGTCTTCCTTCTTGGTACTTGGGGAGGAAATGTACTTCCTTCTTGAGAACAGGCTACAGAAAACATTGGCTGCCTTCTAAATAGATGTTAAACAAAACAAGTGGAGAAAATGGTCACATCTACTCTCTTGATTTCCCATAGAAAGGGTTTGTTCTCTAAAGTCTTCATATTACCTATTAGAAAGGACAATGAATGCTTGCAGGATACTTCAGGAGGATTTCAGACCAGCCCTGCCATTTGCTCTGAAGGAAGTAGGTGGGAAATACAGAGCATTAGGGATTCAAATAGGATATTGCTTCTATTTTATAAAACTCTTAGTTCTGACTAAAATCAGCCTTCTAAAGAAGGTTTTATTGACAGGACTGTCAGAGTCCAGTTGCCAGATTGATATAATCTGCATCCCACATGCAGCCTGTGCATTGTTGGGTTGGTCATTTTGTTAGCCACCTACCTAGCCTAACCAGGGGAGTTTTCTTTCCTGCATTTAGTGCTCCTGGTACCAGCACTTGTGCATCAGCTCAAATCAGGTTTAGGTGCACTTGTCATGTTCCAGGAATCTACATGTGTGTGCTAAACACACCCTTGCATAAACACCCTCACATAGTGGTGCTCAAAGAGTGGCTGGGATAGAAAAGAGCAGATCTCAAACTGTTAATGTGTTTTTTAGGAAGCCCATTGTCAGCATGATGGTTGAAATGAAATAGCATTATTTTGCCTGAAATGGAAGAGTAGTTTTTAGATCTTTCCTGTGATTTATTTTATGACTCAGACAGTGAATATTTCCATGAAGAGATTATGTGAATTAGTGTCATTTATCAGAAGCAGGCACATTGTTCCTTTGTCTGCTTCAAACTGAAGTTGCAGGTATGAAACACTAAGTTAGAATATCCAGATTTATACTTAGTGCTGCTCAAAACTCTTCTCACTTAAAATGATCTGAGTTACAACTACAACATATATTAAGTGATCTGTTTACACCAGTAGTTCTCTCTGACCTTAACATTTTCATCCCACCCATAGATTTAAACATCTAGAAATTAATGTCAGATTTTAAGCATCATTCTTCATGCTTTACTGTTTAGGTTTCCAGCAAGCCTTTTCTGCCTCTTCACTCAGCTTTGTCACTTGTACTCACCTTGGGGAAAAAAATGCTAATAAGATCTTTGCCAAGAAAAAAAACGGGTGATTCATGAAGATTTTCATGGTCAACAGAAAGTATTTAAAACCTAATTAGACATAGGAAAGGAATAATTTCTCATGGGTTTGTATTTCACTGTGCTATGGGAACTAAAAAGTACAATCATAGTAAAAATTCCTTGCTATGACAGAAGCAGATGAAATGAGTGTGACTCAGTAGCCAGTTATCCTAGTGCCATAACCTTATGGAAGGGAAAAGTCCATTATGTTCAGAACTTCCTGAAGAATGGAGTCATCATCATTTCACACGTGCCCAGATCACTCAGAAACCTGAGATTTGGCTTATAGGTTGGTTGTTGTGGATTTTCATTTGGTTGTTTTCCTGCACAAAGACACAAATTGCATTTCCTTGAATATTGGTTGCGTGTTAGTTTTATGTTTTACAAGGGAAGTCTGTCAGGGAAGATTTTTCCAATTTTGTCTTGGGAGTTTCCCCTGTTTGTAATCCTTCATACTTTATAGAAGAGTGTCTGGGATGGTTATTAGAACCATATTTTTTTAATGAAAAGAGAAACTTTTGTAGAACTGCTGTGTAATGCTGCATAGCAGTATTGGTAAATAGCAGAATGAAACAGCAAATCCTTTGCTTGCAGGATAATACAGATCAAAACCATGTTTCAAAAACCAGCTGTCATGACAGGTAAAAAAGAATCACATCTGCAAGCCCATCACTTCCCAGTTCTGCAGTTAATCTCTCACACAGTTACCAGAATGACTTTGTAGGATTTGAAGTTTCTGCCCATACTTATAAATGAAAAACCACTGGGGAATGTTTCTAAGACAGGATGTCAGTGGTTTCTATGCAGTGTAATTGTTAAATGTTTCTTGGCACAATTTTGGCTGATTTTTAGCACTCTCCAAGGTGGTTGGCACAACCAAGGGACTGTAGCCATGTGGCAGCCCCTAAGAGCTAAGGGAACATGAAGGTTTGTGCCTTGGTGGCAGGAAAGCCAATGGAACCCTGGGTTGCATAAAGAAGAACGTGGCCAGGAGGTTGAGGGAGGTCATTCTCCTCCTCTGCTCTGCTCTGGAATACACAGCTGGAATACTGCATCCAGGTCTGGGCTCCCCAGTTCAAGAGAGACAGGCAACTACTGGAGAGAGTCTAGTGGAGGGCAACAGTGATGACTTGGGGGACTGGAGCATCTCTCTGATGAGGAAAGGCTGAGAGAGATGCTGAGAGGCTGAGGAGGGACTTGTCAATGACTACAAGTATCTAAAGGATGGGTGGGATGGGTGCAAGGAGGATGGAGCTGGGCTCTTCTGGGTAGTTCCCAGTGACAGGAGGAGGGGCAGTGGGCACAGGCTGGGACATTGGAAGGTCCAAAACATGAAAAAAACCATAAAAAACTTGTTTACAATGAGGGTGACAAGGCACTGGAACAGGCTGCCCAGGAGTCCCCTTCTCTGGGATGTTCAAAACCCACTGGATGCAGTCCTGTGCAGTGTGCTCCAGGTGATCCTGCTTTAGTGGGAGAGTTGGACCAGGTGATTTCCAGAAGTCCTGCCCAACTCTGATAGTTCTGTGATTCTGTGATAAGGGGACATAAGATAAAGTGACCTTGGTTTTGCTGTTCAGTTGCAGCAGTGAGGAACTTCTGCTGATGGGTTACTGCTACTAATGCAGGTGTCTTAAAGGAAGCAGTGAGGAAAATGGGCTGTGGGTGGAATGTTGTGGATATTTTTATTATATTTTCACCGTATGAATTTTGTCAATGTCGCTGTTTTGACACATGCATTTTTGCAGATGTTGTCTATCAATCACAAAGCAAAATATTAATTCTTAGCAGAAATTTCTGAAATGCTGGGATTAACACTAATGCAGATGTGTATTATCAAATAGCTTATGTTTTGTTTGTATTAGATGTAAAGCTTGAAGCTGCCTTTTTGTCTGTTCTTCGGAGTTAACAACGTGATAAAATGAAACATGGACAAAGAGTAGAGGTTATGCTCTGTGGTGAGACAACAATTTTGGGGCTGAATGAACCAAACTGGAAATTTCTCTGTTTTTCAGATCTGTCTGAAATGCTATCTACAACCCTGAAATAACCCTAGAATTTAATATTTCAGCATTTTCTCTTCTACTGGAAACAATCCAGAAACATTATTTTTTTAGAAATTGTTAGAGGTTTTATTGTATCATCTTATCTTTCAGCATTAAGGGTTGTTGCCCAATGCTTATTCAGATCTTTTATCTGAGTACTGCTCTGATTGAACAGTCCTCCAGGACTAGATTGAGATTTATTTCCTTCTGAATCATGTTTTACTCTTGTAGATGTCATAGTGCAGCATCTTCATAATGGCCAGGAGGTGTTCACAAGGATCCCATCTTTTCTCCTTTGAAAAAGTTTTTGGGCTTGTTTTTTTTTTTCTAACAAAAGAAAGCAGACAGTATTCTGTTTAAAATATTTGAGAGGGCTGGAACACTACTTAGAGAAGCTGCTTTTTAAGATTTCTGGATTGTTATAGTCTTAAGTAAAACAAACAGGTAAGAAAACAAATTTGATGGAGAAGTAAAAAAGGTGGAGAGCTGTTAGCTATACTTTCTATGTGAAAAAATATCTGTGCTGCTGTTGTTAGATGGGATTAAAGAGAAGCATCTCACTTTTGCCATTTTGCTGCATCAGCACTGGAGTTTGACAAGAAAAACCCAGCAGGCCCAGAAACTGCTTGCTTGAATCTGTCTGCAAAACGAAAAATTCAAGTATGCATGCTGTGAGACATGAATTGAGATTGAAATTGCTGCACATGGGATCCTTGTGCTGGTAGGAAGCTGCCTATCTCTCTGTTCTACCTGAAGCACTGCTTTAGGACAGCTTTGCATTTCCAGTATCATTAATAGCTAGAGCTGGAAAAGCTCTAACAAGAGAAGCAATGTGTCCCAAAATGTTAAAATGCATCCCCTCCAAAAACCTTGCACAGGTATGTCAGGGTGACTGATAACCAAAAGCCAGAGTCTGCCCTCATACTTGTGCTTGACTTTTTGTAAGGACTTTCGAGAGGCTTCATTTTCCTCACACTGATTTCATTGCCTCTGCTGCACTGCTTAGAAGCTCAAACCATTTGTCATAAACCTAAAAAAACCAGAAAATACCTGCTGGTTTGCCTTTGTCTCATTTGATAGGCATGCAGCATCATCCCAAAAGGAGTTAAAGATTATAAAACAGTGAGTGAGAGAGAAGGCAGACTGAAGTGGTTATATTATCATTAAACTTACAGCACCTTTGGTTGTTATGATGCCTTTTGCTATGTTTTAAGCCTCAAATGAAGAGATAGAAAGTAAATGAATAAAAATAGCACTTCAGGTTAGAGAAATGTTCAATAGCCTGGATGTTACGGATTTAGAAGCTTTCACCATTCATCTTAAAACTTTTGGAGTGTGTGTAAAATAAAAACTGTCTGGATATTTTGGGATTCTTCCTCCTTTCCTTTAGTGTGAGTTCAGAGCAATTAGTGTATGTTTTGTGATGGAGGGAACATCCAAAGCCATGGCTGTTCCTTCAGACAATAACAGGGTCAGATAGCACTCTGTTCTGGTTGTGCTGAGTCCTGCTGTCAGTATGAAGCCAAATAAATCCAGCTGACATGGCATCAGCTGGATTCATGCTGTTTGCAGAAAAACTTCTGCCAGGGGAAGCAGAATTGTCATGCTGCTGACAGCTGGGTGTAGGGCCTCACTTTAACTTTTTTTAACTAGATGCATTAGTTACTGGAGAGAGCCCTTTAAGATGTGTTATAAGACACTGTCACTGCAGTGCATTGCAAAGTATGAGTAGAGCTTACCAAGGCATCTGGCTGTGTTCAGATATTCCTCCAAAATTTAAGAAATGTTTAGGTATTCTGCTCAGTGTGTTCCGAGGTAGCTAATAATGGAGTTGGATCCTCTTGCTCTATTTTGAGGCTGTCTTATTGAATCATGCATAGAATGATGTGACTAATTTGTGGAAAAGAAGTCCCCATGCATCAGCTGTTCACTGTGGTTTTCCTGGGGGGAAGATAGGACTTTTTAGGTTGAAAGACACTGATCATTCTCTTTAGTATATCAAAGAAGAAATGTACTGTAAGCTTTTCCATTAAAAAAAAATTCAAAAAGAATAAAATTAAAAAAAAAACCAACAACAGGTAACTTTTATCTATATTTCCACCATTACATCTGCATGAATCTTAGCAATGCTAATGGGACTTGTAGCAACATAGATAAAAGACAGTCACACTGCCAATGGGATATGGAGCAAAACAGAACAAGGCACACTGCAGAAGTAGGAGGGTTTATCCCCAGAGGGGCAATCTGCAAGCATGCAACTCAGCCTGCTTAGTGTAAATGTTGGCATGCAAAGCTGAGCCTCTCCAGAAGAAAGTCCCCAACAGTGGCTAAAAGGGTGGCTGGGCAAACTTAGTGAAGGCTGAACTTTGCTGCTGCCTAGGTGGATCTTTGCAGAGAAAAAAATGTTTGGTCCCCTGGATCTGCTCTGCTATGGGTGCCCAAAATGTCTGCAGTAAAAGGCACCTAGGAGAGTCCAAAATCACCTGGGTTCTGTGGCTGGGAAGGAGTAGACAGGAGTGTGAGGGCTGAGCTGCAGCTCTCAGTTGTGTACATGATGGGGGTGAGCTGGGACCAGCAGGCTCACCTTGAAGAGTAGAAAAGAAGTGAGGAGAAAGTGCAAAAGTTAGAGGCAGACTTTTTAGTATCCTGTAGAGATTAAAAAACATGTTACTTTTTAAAAAGTATGTAGAAATCCATGATAAAGGAGAAAATTAACAAAGAATAATGCATTTAGTCCTCACAGCTGTTCACAAACAGTAAAGTTATCACTGTGAGCAGAAGAGGAAGGATGTTCTGGTGGGGCACCCTGGGACAAAGGCACTAACTGGAGTGGTCTGATAAAAAACAGAGAATTATTTATTTCCATGTGAGCCACAGTTTTGACAAAATCAGCCTAGTCCACATTTAGCTTTGTTCCTTGACAGTTTCTGAGGGGATTTTATCTAAAATGCTGCTTGAATTCTGTCCAAGTTTTATCCACAGACACTTGAAAACTGTAGACCAAAAGCTGCAGACACACTGACATCAGTAGTTGCTTTGACCTAGATTCAAATACTAAATATTTTTTTTTAGTGTTTTATTTTGCTATTTAAAATAGTATGGATGGTCCTCTTTGTTAGTGTTAGATACAGATCAAATGTTCAAAGCAAAGAAAGAAATAGAGAACTTATTACTGAAGGTTTCTTTTAAAGAAAAATTATACAAGGAATGGTTCTGATCATCCCCTTTCTTAGGGTCTCACCTGCAAATGCTGTTCTAGCACTTCTTATTCTATTCAAGCTCAAGAAAATCAACCTTGTCCTTTAACACACGAGTCAGACAGGCAGGCATTCTGTAACATGAAGTGACTGCTGCTATCTCCTGTGTGCCCTTCTCATTTTACCTGGGGCTGTGTGATACTTCCTCTAGCAACCTACAGCCTCTTTCTGGTTTGCCAGCATTTTCCTTCGTGAAAATAAAAAAAAGCATACTTGGGACATGTGCTTCTGAAAAGGTTCTAATCTGATATAACTGGATATTAAATCCACAGACAAAAATGGCAAGTTATCTTTTCATCCCAGAATATACATAGTAAATAGAAAAATAAAAATTATATCAATCCTTTCTGGCCAAAGGAGGTCCATAAACAGGACTTCAGAGTGTATGCAAATAAAGTTTGGAGGGACTCAAGGTATGGTGAAAGTATGCCTAATTCTACTGGTAGAGAAGCTACCAAGCCAGCAGTAGAAAAAATTGGCAGTGATATGAAAGCATCCCTGCTGCTCTGGTAGCAAAGTGTGATGGTGCAACAGACACTGATTTGGGAACTGCACTGTAAGCAGATCAGTTCCTCGCTGAGGTGGCTGAAACAAGGCACAAGGTAATTTTCTTAAAGGAAAGTAGATGTGAGCCTTTGAATAGAAAGAACTGTTGGTGACCTCAAAACTGAGTCACCAGCACTGATGAATTTAAGATGAAATAAATTTACTGTAATTTAAAACTATTTTTTAAGTTTTGAATTAACTAATTTAATTATTTTAAAAAAAAGGTATATGCCCTTTCTATTCCTACTTACATCTTTCCTAATAGACAGTGCAGCAGGACCAAAAAACCTGAGAACACCCTGGAGACACTATTTTGTCAGTGTTGCATTGTGAAATATTCGTGATCTTTTTTCTTTGCTTCCTTAACCGTTGTTTTTTTTTTTTTTTTTTAACTTCTTTATTTCATTTCTTTTCCATGTGTGTGTTCATTTCAGTGGTAGTGCAGCTCATCTCATAAGTTATTTAATGTCAGCTAGTGAAAACTACAGGGAGGCAGGATTAATAAAATATTAGCCACCGAGTCATCACACTTCCCAAGTCAAGCTATAGAACACAATAAATATATTGGAAGTATTTTACCTAAATTTATTTCATCAAAATGGCTATATAGTTTCTCTGTCAAAATACCTACCTGTTGGCTTTCTTTGCTGTTTAAATGCTCTTCTGTTTGTTCCTAACTTCCCCTGTTTAACAGCAGACAAACCCAGGGAGCACTGACTGAATCGGATGATCCTGAATCAGGCTGTCTAAGTGATAACAAGCCAACTTCTCGACACTTCTATCCTGTCGCCTTGCTGCTTGTCAGCTCACACTTGCTGGTTGTGTGGCTCATTCTCAGTCTTGCTTTGCTCTTAGCCAAATATCAATAGACTTCACTTGTATTCCTTTCTTTTCTACAAACAGCGAGAAACTAACTTGAGGAAAGGGAATAATGCTGTAAAATTTCTGCAGTCTCAGACCCCAACGATTTGTCTTTAAAATACAAATGTCTCAAATGTACTATGGTTTTGTCATTTGGGTTTTTTTTTCTGAACTCTTAAAAAGTATACTATGCATTGAGTGAATTGATTTGATCTTTCTGTTCATGGTGTAGCTTTCCCACTGTAGTTTTTTTAAGCCCACTTACAATGCTGTCACTGAAGATGTGGAATCCTGAATGCTTGAACCCCTCTTTCCAGACTAATTATTCTAAAAAAAAAAAAAAAAAAAAGAAAAAAAAAGAAAAAAGAATTTGCACAGCACAAACTAACCCCGAGACAAATATTACAGGGCAGTGGTTTGTGAGACTTAACTTTCATTGCATTATATTCATTGTTATTAGCTGGTGGGATCGTTTTTGTTTAACAAATGATAATTACTTCGCTACAACTAACCATTTTCTGTCAAGTAACTAAATGGAGTTAAGTTCTGTTTTGTAATGAAATTAACCTGTTTGTAATTGTTGCTTTAGTTACTTTTGATTTAAAGACACTTTTATATTCTTTTTAACAAAGTCCTGTTTGTCTTGATGCACCACTTCAGCACTTGTGACTTTTGTACTGTATGTGAAGGGACTTCCTTTATAAAGCAGAGAGTTGGATTGGGTTCTTTGAGAAGCCATTATCTTCTTTTTTCTTTTTCTATTTTTTTTTTTTTTTTTTTTTTTTTTTCATGGCAAAGCTGAACATACAGGAAATGAAGCAGAGATGAAACTTTCTTCACAAATCTCTAGGGCCAGACTTAATAAAATGCCTTATTCCTAGAATACTCATTTTTAGGGCAACATGTAACATGTACTAAGACACATAGAGGAAAGAATTTGAAAAAAAAAAAAAAGTATGAGAAGATTTAAAAGGCAAATATATTTCTGGAATTAAAACAAAATGTATCATGAAAGTATTTAAATTTTTTTTACTAAACTTTGAAGGGCAAATATATTTGGGGGAAAGAATCTTATCACATATTTCTGAGGGCAATAATTGTACTGAGCCTGGCCTTGGATTTAATTTTGTAAGATGTATCATCACTTGTGGAAAACAAAAATGTAGGGTTGAATCTTTGTTATTTTTAATTCAACTGTTGCTGAAACTCTGCAATGAACAAATAAAGCATATTTATTTATTCTGTGTTTCATGAAGTTGTACTTTTTCCCCCTTTCACTAGAGAAGGATGCCGCATAGAGAATGTACTGAAGAATGTCAAATGCAGAAAGTATGCATTCAACATGATACAGCTGATGGCTTTCCCAAAGTACTACAGACCTCCAGAAGGGACATATGGAAAAGCTGACACCTAAGTTAATAAAAGTGTAATCAGGAGCATATATCGTGCTAATTAGTGAATATAAAAATGGCTGTTTATGACTTAATTGGAAATGTGTAACCGGTTGAGGTGTTATTTTTATCAGGTTTTATTTTTTTACAGTAAAATAACTCCTATTAGTCATTATGAAATAAAATATCATGAAAGAACAGTGGGATGAGTATACTCAGAATTCAATATTTGGCTTTTCTTTGCAAAGTTGAAGTTTAGGATTCCATCTGGAATGAGTTTTTTAAGTAGTTTGATTGAAGACTGCTGTGGGAACTGAGGTTAACAATCAGGAAGGTGGCATTCTGACTTGGAACCAAAATCTGATAACTGATTTAAGGAGTCTCTTCTGCTGGAAGTGGTGTTTTCTGGAACCAGCATAGCACCAGAGTCTTGATCACCAGTGATTCAAGTCATCAGATAATTTTTTATACATGATTCTAATGTCAACACCTGACCTAAATATAGGTTTTTTAATTATGTTTAGTGTATTTACATAAGCACAGTAACTTCATAATATGTTGTTAGTAATTACAGCCTGTAATTTCATTCTGATTCCTTGCACTACATTTGGATATTATGTTCTTGGCTTTCTATACCACAACCAAATACCACTTACTTCACTTTCACATAACTCACATTGAGATGAGAGGGATTAATTCTTCAAGTAAGGTGACCTGAATTTGACCTGTCATGTTTCTGTTTTCTCTAAACACTTAAAACTAGATTTTCTGCAGTGGTAGGGAAAATGAGTTGTACACACAGCAGTTAATGTATCTTTAGACTTTAAAAACATGGATTTTTTTTTTTTTAGAGCCTACGATATATGGTATAATTATCAGTAACCTGCTGTATGAGGACTAGTTAGGCACTGCAGCTGATTTATATCAAATTTGTAGTGCTGCATGTGGACACTCGAGGACAAAGAACTATCAGCTTTAAAAATTATTGTTAATGGTTCTGCCAGCCTGTGTTAGACCTGAAATTTGTCATGCAAAGGACATTTGTGTTCTCTAATTGTATCTATTTGTTGGCACCTTCTGCCTCCCAGAGAGAAATACAGTTTTAAAACTCCCAAGTATTCACTGGTATAGGCCATTATGTAATTTTGAGGAAAAAATATGTAGAGCAGAAGTGTGAGAATTTTATCTTAATGAAACTCTACTGGGAATTTGAGCATCTGTCTGAAATAGTAATTGCCATGGATAAATAAGTTAATGTTTGCTTGCTCCTCTAGAAGTCAAAGAAACCTTGATTCACTGTGAGCTATAATTTGTTCTTTTTAATACATTAATGCCCATTACTGAGCATAAATCTAACCATACTTAGAAAAATACATATGTAAGAGCCTGATTCTGCTAACTCTGGTTGGGTGATTACATGAAAGTGATCTGTTATATGAATACATGAATTAAACCCATTTTGTATATTTGCAAGATGATACTTTGGGGCTTGTTGTAGAACATCAGGAAGTAATTTTTGTTCCAAACTCACTGATTTCATCGAAGCCAAGAATTCATTTATACAATATGTTTACCAAGCTAATTGGAACTTTTTTCCAAAGTAAAGTAGGTACTGTTCTGGTGTGTTTGTTGTTTATTTCTGTTATATTGTCTGCTATTGTGAATGACTTCTTTTTTCTTCTGGAATGAAGAATGACCTCTTTTTTTTCTTCAACAATAGATGTCAGAAGAGTTGGCTCTGGATCACAGATAAACTTGAGCAGATGAGAATATAATGCCTTGATTTTTCCTGTTGTGTACCAGTAGAAGTGAGCACTAGTCCTTGGGTGGGTGGATTTGTGCCTAAATTTGTGTTTGGGTCTTTAATGATAACACTGCTGATCTGCACAAACTGTTTTTGTGGGTTTATGGAACATAAATCTTCCCAGGGAAGTGGTGTTTTGTTCTGCCAGACTGCCACACTCACCCCCATTATCTCACGTGTGGATTATTAGATTAAAAAAAAAAATAGAATTGAGAAATGGTGATTAATTGTTCATGCACCTTCTCAACTAATCCAACAGCTGAACAACAAGGAATGCTGGCTCTCCTACAGTAATTTTGAAAGAATCTGTAGAAGTTCATGTGATGATGGTATTCACTGGTGTGAATATATACATGTAGGTTGCTATAGTTCTTTATCCTGAGTTCCATGGGCATTCTGTCAAGTTTAAAATAGGAAATTCTATAGATTTCCTTCCTGTCAGGAAAAGAGTCTTTTTAAGATCTTGCCTTATCACTTTAATCCCATTTGGAATCTAAATTGCTGTTGTCACTATCATGTTGTCTTTATATTTAAGACGTTGTGCACAATGAAACAACGTTTTTGGTGGGGGAGAAAAAAGAGAAAAAGGCATTGGATTACTATCTTTTTTTTTTTTTTTCTTTTTTTAACAGCCACTCCCAGTATGTTCTTTTTTAATTTTTATTAAAGACTCTGTTATTTTTTAAAGATAATTAAAGGGAGAAAGCTGCTTTTTTTTTTTTTTATTGGTACATTTTTTTGGGGGGCACAAGACCTTTGTAAAACCTGCTGATGTGGTTCCACATCTTGTAGAAGAGCCTTCTTGCTTCCCTACTGAAAAATGCTCAAAAGGTGCTTGTTTGGTCAATGCCTGCTGTGGGCTAGTCTGGTCCAGATGGGCAAAGACTGTCTCATCAGAGCTGAGGTTCCAGCAAGCATGGATTGAGTTGAAAACTAGTGGGTTTTCTGTTTTACCTTTTATGAAGAAACAGGTTGATAGTTATATTACTTGGAGTGAATTTCCTCTTTGTAGTGGCTGCTTCAAGCCCTGGCCATGCTCATGCCTAACAGAGGGCTTAAATCATCCTTGAGGCCTTGCACATATCCTTGTAGTTCACTTGGAATATCAGAGTAAAATTAAGCAGAAGAATTATTATGAGCAAGCTACACCATTGGTTTTGGAACATGCTAAGGGAAACATACTGCTCTTGGTGGTGAATTCACAGAAAATGTTCCCTATCTGCTTTCATAAAACTTTTGTAAGGCATAAAATAGCCTGCGTGGAGAGGGAAGCTGTTCTCAAGGGCTAGAAGATGAACATTCAAAAATATATTTGGCATCTAAAGCCAAATCTTGTCTTACTCACAGAAGATATTATTTGTAAAATAAGGTCATCATGATTTGCCTTGAGGAATCTTGAAATAAGGACTTGTAGTTTTGAATGTTTGTACAATGTGTTGCACACCTGTTATGGGTATTTTGTACCACAAAGTAATGTCTAAATAGAGAGCTAGTATGAAATGTTTAAAAAAAAATCAGGCAAGTTCAAGTAACCTGTTCTCAGAGATGATTGTGATACTGTTCTGATACATAACATGCATAAGCCTGGCATTAAACAGGCAGGGCTTTTTTACTGAGGTGGTCTTTTGGGGAATTTGAAATCTGTTCTTGTTAATGTTTACACTTTGGCTTTTGTGAAGCAATTAGGAAACAGTTACTTAATTATATTATCTGATTTTTGTCTGTGTGAAGCTGTGTATTTTGGTGGCACACTATCTGTTATAAAGAACAAATAATTTAGGAGGACAGCTGAAACAAAATATTACCTGAGAAAGAGTTTTCTTTTGCAATGTTAATATTTGTATTGTCTGAATTTCACCATTATGTAACTGAAATAAGGAATGAACACATCAATCCTGATGAAAATTCATTTACTTGCAATGAAATAGAATTCAGTGGTATTCTAAATCATCACTAGTAATTTGGGTGCAAAGAAGTGCAACATGTTATTTTAAAGCCTACTGTATAATATGCCTGTTACGAGCTCCAGTAAATAAGCTTATTTTCATTTCTATTTTAAATACAAGTTCCAGGAGATTCCATAGGCCACTTAGGAAAAGCAGAAAATGCTCTGAACAGCTCAACTGGTGTAAAAAAGGGAATCACATTTCGAAACTATGCAGCAAAATTACTTGCATGAGTTAATGTATGTAATCAGTTAAGACTTAAACATATGTTGTATCAGTTGACTATGTTGTAAACTTGAAACCTTTGATATCTATATTTATGCTTTTTTTATTGTAAAGAAGTGTGCTGTACAGACAATGCCATGAGACATGAATTTACATTTTCCTTTTCACAGACTTGGAGCTTAGAAGCAGATGTTTACTATCAAAGTGCTTTTAAGTAATTTACTGCTCTGCAAAAAACAAACATACCTTGTAGTCTGCATGTTAAAAACAAAACAAAACAAAAAACTCAGAAAAAGAAAGAACAAAAACAAATAGAAAAACCCAACCCAAAACATACAAATGCTTTTTTAATGGAAAAAAACACAACTCCACCTAGTCCCAGAGTTTAGTCTGGAGAACATTGGGTTTTTTTTTCTGTACTCATGCAATACTATCTATTGTTGGGTTGCCAGAGCACTCAGGTTACACTCTGCAGCACTCAAATATTTATTTGCTCTTTCTCTTCTAATATCTATAGAATTACTACTCGAACAATGAATTCAACATGATACAATCCAAGAAGAAAAACTCGCATTTGCTCAAATAAACATGAAACTTCACACTTGGAGTAAATAAAATACAAGTCATTTGTGAACCAAGGTATTTTTATTCCAAAGAGCTGAAATGTGAAGCAGAGACTTTGTGAGCTGACAGCTGATGGTAGAAATCTGACTAATAACAGAGTGCCCTGGACCTCTGGGGTTTGGAGTGGTAAGATTTGGACCACACTGCTTTTACTTAGATGTCTGGCTATTGGCAGTGGAGGTTTGTATTCTTTTCTGTAGTATTTTAAGAACTTTCAGCACTTCTAGGTTTTTTATGAATGGTCTGGCTTTTGAATTTCTAAAATCCCAAGCTACTTTGGTACTTGTTTTTATTTTTGTAGCTGTTCCTAGTAATGTTCCTGTCTCACAGGCTGGAGCACACAGGACTCTGTATAAGTAACATTAACAGGATTTCAGTCCATAGGGTGTGTGTGTGTGTGTGTTCAGAGAAATGAAGCACAACCGTAGGGATGGAACTCTTTATATTTCAGGATTTAGCATTGTCATTGGTATCTGTAAGCCATGTCCATTATACACTGTGTGTATATTTTTATTTAAATAAATGTAATGTCTATTTTTTATGTTTCTGACTTTTCTGTTTGTTGTTCATTTTTCGTTTTCATTATGGCAGATTGTACATGATCCTTAGAGTAGGCTTCCTCTTAATGGAGGCAGTGGAAGCCCACCCACAGGTCTCATCACTGCTAGGAACCAGTATTTTAGGTCCAGTACAATAGTAGAAAGTCTTCAATGACCATAAATAAATTGTTCCTAGTCTTACTACAACTTTCATCTCAGAACCAGGTGGGTCTTGCATTTTCTAATTTAAAACAAACCAAATTTTCACATAGCTTGATCTGAAGAGAGTTTTTGAGTGTAACAGGGATGGAATCAGCATCAGTTATAAAGAGAAGTATTAAAAGGGTGACATGGCATGCTTTGGCTAGTGTTTTGTCTTCATCATCTTAATGCTGGACTCCAGACCTTGGGAAATAAGTAAGTGTTTCTTTCTCTGCTTACTTTTTTTTCTTTTGTTTTTTGTTTGTTTGTTTATTTGTTTTTTGGTTGGTTGGGTTGGTTTTTTTTTTAACTGTTGCTGACCTGGTTTATTCTATGAACTGTTAACACAATGAAAGGTAAGTTTTTCACAGTTGGCTGAATAGACCTTTTTGGGTATCTGTTAAAATGTGACTCACCTTCTGTATTATTAGTGCTATGATGAGAAGCTTGTTTCACAATTTACTTTCTCTGTTTACATATTAGCATGTTTAGATGTTTTACTGTGATACGTTCAGTGAGTTAATTACCTGCGAGGTTCTTGATAACCTTTAGAAAGCAACAGGAATTAATGGTTATTACAGTCATAAGTTATAAAGCTGTTAGCATTCAGCATAGGAATTTTATCTCTTACTAATAAAAGTGACAGTCTTTAAAAAAATATTTTGTCTCATTTTGCATGCTTATGGATTTTTCTGTGTCATCTCAGGAACTACTTTTTTCTCCTGACCATGTAGGAAAGAAAAGGCAAAAAACCCCTACAGCTCTAGTGAGATTACAGAGTAGTACGATAGTAAAAATGTTTTCACCTTTTCCAGAGTTACTTCAAGGCATGTTTGAGTCGAAGTTTAGGACCTGGTGTTTCTGAACCATAATCAGCAGTTGGGCTGTCCTCTTTCAGCACTGGCAATCCAGGTACCCAAGTGCTGCTTCTGTGAGGCAAATCAGTGGGAGCTTTTCTGTGCACTTTGTGTTGAATCTTGTGTGGCTCGCAGTCTTTAGGAGTTCTGTGACAACTGTTATAATGGATTTATGGATTGCACACAGCTTGCTTGGCCCAAATAAGCAGACCCTGTGTATACTAAGTACAGTCCTAACCCACTACATAAAAGAGAAGAACACTTGCTCTGCTGCAGGGAAGATGTTTGGCTGTGTTTATGGAGAAGATGTAAAATGATTTTAAATTAACTGAGAGAGGAAGTTAAATTCCAAGACCAAGTAAGAACTTCTTTGTGTGTGGGTACATATGTGTACCATATGCATATTACATACACGTTTGCATATTTTTATAAACTGTAGGGTAGGAAAGGGCAATTAAATGAGGTCAGTTGCTATTGGGAGTGTTGCACTAAAGATAGGTGCATAGCTCTAGCAGGCCCTGTAGTATGCCTGGGGGGTTGTGTTAACTCTACTGGTAAAAGTTACTTCTATGGGGGAGGAAAAAAAAAAAAAAAAGGCTCAAGCCTTGACACACTGTGAGGCTTTGTGCCTGTCTGTCTTTTGGTGTCTAATAAAAACCAAAGGCTACAACCCAGGGGGAAGGAAGGGGGAAATTCTGTGCCAGTAGCAAAGTTCCCCATTGAGTCTGCAGTAATAGTACCAGGCTGCAGGTACAAGGCTGTGAGAATAACAGCATAAGAACAAGGGAAAAACACTGCTGTGTTGCTTTTATGTTTCCCCAGAAAAGTCCATGTGGATATCCATTTTTCATGTGAGAATAATTTGTGACTGCTGTAATTTACAGGACAAAGCAGTTTAAACTGCTGACTTGAACAGAATTAGGACAACTGTCATACATAAGCAGTGATTGCCACAGCAGAATTTGCCTCTTGGGTGATACCTCTCCTTAGAGATTTTCTTTCAGTGTAAAGCTTAACATATTTTGAAAGAGAAAACTTTTTGAGGTCTGATCCTGAATTCATTATTCACAAGTGAAGGATCAGAAATGGGACACCAGGTGAAACTAGCTGTAAGGCCCATGGCAAGGGGGTTGAAAATAGATTATATTTAAATTCCCTTACAATCCAACACATTCTATGATTTTGAGAGGATTCAGAAACATTGACATTCATGGACTTTAGATCAGAACTGTGAATGACAAAATAATTTTGTTTATACAAAGCCCCACACAAGAAGAGCTTGTACGTGGTTGGGTCTGTGAATATTCTCTCAGTATGCATAAAGATTGATGGGAGTTTCCTGTAAGTAATTACAGTAAATAGATAACTCTCTAATGACAGCACAGAGGCAAATATTGGGCATCAACAGTTTGTTTAGAACACATATATGCAGTAAAATAATCAAAAGCATCTGAATGGGGTCTTGTTTTGTCAGTAAGACATAGGTTTCAAACCTGTTTGGGCACTTAGCTAAGGGAAAAATAGAGTGTGTAAGTAACAGCTTAAAACTGTTTTCCCTGTAAGGTAGATTCTCACCGCTTTCTAGTTTCTCTTTGTTATGGTGTGTGGTAAGGGAAAGACTACAGTCTGGCCCTTAGTATTTTTCACCCAGGACTGGAATATCAGGAAATAGTGGCAAGGGTATATCAGAAAGATGTCCAGAAATTGGGACATCTGACTTGATTCTGCTTCCAGATAAAGAATCAAAGTCTTTTTGACAAAGATGAGACTGATGTTAATGCGTGACACACACGACTGGTTTCCAGCAGCCAGATTCTTTTGCCTGCCCTGTAACAGGCTCAACTGAGGCTCACAAATCCCAAAAGAAACCCATCAGTAAATTTCAGCCTTGTTCCCACTCAGCTCCATGCATGGTATTGCAGTGTTGGGGAGCAAGTGGCAAGCACAACTGCCCCCCTACCCCAATCCTGTCACCTGGATTCTCATTAGGTCTGGCTGCTGTATGGCTAGATGGTTATGTGATGGAACAGAATTTTATGGGATGTAGACTGACAACCCAGCAGATAAACAGATGTAATAAAATCAGGGAGCAAAGAGATCTCTGACTAGTCAAGGACAAAGAAGGAAGGTCATGGCTTAACCTAAACTCTGTATTTTAGACTGCATTCAGCTTTTCCCTTCATCTCAGATATGTGTGGTGTTGCAGTTCTTTGCTGGGTTTTGACTGTTGTAGCAGCTATGACAGAAGTAGTACATAAATATGAAAAATATCCTTGAACAAATGACAGGACCGTTTAAGAGTTGTGGCTGCTCAGCCAAGGTGTCACGCACATACAGTCTCATACAGGCAGAATTATTTTGCTGAAAATACTTTTTATGCTCTCACAAAGCAAGGGATCAAAACAACGCTTAACTGAGAAGGTAAGGAGTGCAAGAATGCATGAAGGTAATATTTTTTCTGATTTATAAGCATTGTGTTGCTGGATTTCATATCCAGAGATTAAAAGACCTTTTAGAGGTTGATTACAAAACCTCACAGAAACAAAAGGTGCTTGCTTGTTTAGATATTTTAAATACTTGCACTGTTCCATAGGAACATGTAATGCAGACCAAGCTAATTTTCACCCTGAAAAAAACCAAACCCCAAAACTCACAAAATATCATTAAATAATATTAAACAGTACCTGTAACATCTATCATTGCCTTCTTATGATGTGCCACCTCCACACTTTGTTGAAATAAAGGATTATTTAAAAAAAAAATAAAATTCAGGGCTTTTATTAGTTTTAATATCAATATGGGAAAAAGAAATGAGTGTTTCGTAAGAGTGGAAAGTAGCAGCTGTTAGCAATTTTTTGTGTGAATCTGGTTATTGTGCTTAACAATAAAATTCTGATAAGTTAGTTTAAAAAAAAGGTGAAGCACCTGGTTTATATTTATTTATTCATAGGTGTAGTTAATGGACATCAGCAGGAAAAATGTGCTTCCACACTTGTTGAAAATCAACAGGAAAACAGTGTACACAGTGCATTTCCCCTTTGCATTAAACTTAACAAGTCAAATCCATTTTTATGAGCATATAGGCCAGAGCTCTGGCACTTAATTCCTTTTGATCTTCAGACTGCTGAATTCCATTTCCCACTGTGCTACCATGCAGTTTATATTTAACAGATAATTTGTTTGGACATCATTAAAAAGAAAATACTACAACTTCTAGCAGTACTAAGGCACTAAAATGTCTGCAAAATTATTAACTGTCTGTTTACAGAGGCACAGAAATAATCAGTCTCACAAAGAATGCCCAGTTGGAGAAAACTACATACCTGATACAGACTTGTGCAAAGGCAGCATCACAGATAACTCTGATTAATTTCTGTGCTCCAAGTGCAACTTCAGTTATCATGGCTGTTAAGTGTCTGGACAAAGAAACTGCTATGAATCATAAAATTCTAAAATAGTTTTGGTTGGAAAAGACCTTTAAGCTCATCAAGTCCAAGCATGACAGGTTTTGAAGGGGAAGATGTAGTGACCAAGCCAATGGATTTGTCTTGTCATTCCAATGATGCTACCTCAAAACTATCCTTTACTTTGATTATTGCCCTGAAAGGCAGATTTCCTAATTATGAATTCTTTTTTCAGCCTACTACAACTTCGGCTGTGTTCTGTACAAATAATTCACATCTCTTGGCCTAGGGTATTCATGATGCTTATTTTTTTTCTGTGATGGGAATCATAAAATTTTAAATATTTCAATTATTTATCATTCTATGACTATACTTGAGTAAATTTTTTTAGTTAGAAAACTAGTAGTTCAGTCGTGGGCCTACAGACTGATCTTTGTCCTCATTAGGTGTGCTCCACTTGCAGCAGCCAAATCCATATTCGGATCCTTGCACCCCTTTGAGCACTAAAGATTTAAATAGATTTAAATAAATTGTGATTTCAGGCCCTTGACCACTGATGTCTTGTAGCCTGAGTAATGGCAGTAAACAGGATCATGTGCTCCAACCCAGTAATTAGTTGTTCTACATCCCTCATTAAGGGAAGTAGGTCTGGGAGAAGGGTGCTAACTGGGCCTGGAACTTTGTGTATCAAATAATTTTTGAATATTTTCATGGTTTGTGATTGCACTTCCATATATTATACAAATTGTCATAATCCTGTGATCTGCTAAACATCCTGACTTTTTTGTCTTGTGTTACCCCTTCTTGGCTTCTGTTTAATTAGTGATAGAGTCAAGGAGATGAGTTCATATTCTCAGAAAGGTTGCTGTTACAAAAGGTAACCAGATACATGAGAAGTGTCTTCTTTAAATAGATACTCTGGGTAGAGTCTGAATAATCCATTTTTCAATAAAACCTGAGCACTATCAGTAATACAGAGGTATGACACCTCTTGAACTTTCTTGTACCTAATTTTCCTATGCCATAATTTTTTATTATCTTCCTCTTCTTTTTTCTCATTTGAGTAATAACTTGGGAACCTGGATAGAGAACTGAGTCGGGCAAACTGTTGTACAAGCTTTGCCCTTTAATCACCTGCAGAACTGCTCAATAGTATTCTGGAAAAAATAAGTAAATGCAGAGAGTATTGCGTGCAAGTCCTGGTACCAGATGCCACCTCCAAAGCAAGGATCAGTTGCCAGGAGAAAATTCTTTGTGACAACTTGGCCTTTTATATGCCTGGCCAACTGCAGATATAGGGACTTCAGTAAAATGCAGGCTCTTTGAATCAGTTCAGATTTTCTCACACAGAAGGGATAATGTGGCAGATTATCCTTTTCAGATGTAGGCTGTGTTAAGTAGTCCTCAAAAATTTATTTTTTAAAATGACTTTTCATGAAACTTTGTTAAGAAGACAAAGTTATGGTATGGATTCCAGCAAGAGAACCAGAGCCTGGAACCCGTAACAAAATTATTCAAAAATGAGCCAAAAAGATCAAAAACTACCCACCCAATCTTCTGCAGGATAATCAAATGAAGTTCTGGAAATGTCAGCTATAATTGCCACTTAACTTCCTCAAAATGTGCATTTGTTTTATCTATCAGGTATAAAGCACATTTCATTCTGACTTTTCTGTTCCATTTCTTTAACTCAGGCTTATGTCTTGCATCCAAGGCAGGATGAATGTAGATAAAACTTCACATTTGTGGCTGCGTACTTCATTTACCCCTTAGTGGAAAATTATCTGTAGTACCTCCAGTAAAGTTTTGAATTAACACACACTAGAAAAATAAAGTGTGCATGCACAACTATGAAGCTAATCTATGTTTATGAAACACAAATAGAACAATAAATATGACAACAGAAAAACAAAAAAAAATGCTTTGTAAATAATCTTATGGCAATGTTCTTTGTAACACAGCCCAACCCAGGATTTGTTGAAGTCTTTATATAAACTTAAAAATAGGTTAAACAAATAATTGAATAATCTCAACAGAAGATATGTCACTCTTCAGTATTCTTTTTTTGTCCTAAATTTCATTTTGGAAGATATGGTTTGTTTGGTGGAGTTGGGGGTGGGGAATGAGAGTCGCAGGGGTTTTTTGCCACACTCCTCATTTTCAATTTGTGATAAGGCCGTAGGTCAGTGAAGAATTTATACCTAACATACATATTAATTGAGAAAAAAATAGCACTTCTCATTAAATTCAAAGTCAGCTATTAAACAAATGGAAAAAAAACAAACAAAAAAACCCAAAAAACCCCAGGAAATTTAGCCAAATCTATCAGGAAAAACCCTAAATATCCAGGGTGTTGGCATTTTTGATCAGTATGCTTAAAACCTAGAAAAAATTGAATAGCAAGCTCAGCCCTCTTGCATGGTATTGAAGACTTTTGCACTTTAACAGTTTCCTGCAGTGCACTTCTCAATACAAGACTACATTTGACAAGGAAATGTGTCTTAATATTTGCTGATTATGTATTATTGAAACATGTAAATGAATATGAATAGCAATGAAGGCAACTTAAATCCTAGTTCAGCATGCAAGGTAGGTAGAATTGTGTTATATCTTTTCCTATATCTATTCAAAGCAGCTGGATGTTCCTGTACATCTCTGCTTTCCTAAAGTAATCCATGTCACAGGAGCTTGACCTTGGGATGCTGGCTGTATGTTAAAAATCTCTATTACTTTGTCTGGTATTTTCTATGGTTTTTACTAGGTAATAATTTTCATCCTCTTGCACTGTCTAGAGAAGGACATAAAACAAATGGGCAAAAAGTATAAGAGGATCAGTGTAGTGCACAGTAACATATATTTTTCTTCATAACTATGCATATATATATATTCTGCACCAGGGGGAATACAGACATCACACATTTTTTTGCATATGTCTTATTCTACAGCAAATTACCATCATTGCAATGATCTGTTCTTGAAGTTGAGACAGACTTCAACAGTGAAAATACTACTGATCACAGTTTTCCAAGTTGCTAACTGTGCTGAGGTTTGCAAGATGTAATATATTGCCATTGCAGTTCTCAGGAAGCAATCTAAATCTGATGCTATTTTACTACATTTGATCATGTGAAAGAATGGTGAGGAATTCCACGTGATTATATGTTTTTCCAAAAGAAAGTTCAATGTTTGCATTTCTTCAATTGATAAATTGGGTGTCATTAATACTAAAAAGTTTAGAAATTATTTGATTTAGGATGGATCTTTTCTTTATTGTGTTTAAATATTTTGGGTTTTATATTTGTAATTTCACTCTATTTCACTGTTTCTTTCCCCTGCAGAGAGTTTTATAACAGGTTATTTATATCTGGAATTATCACAGTGAGGAGATGTGATAATGACAAACAACAGTCCAAATAGATGCATATAGGGAAAAAAGTTGTGCACTTGTTCTGTCTTATGTCAGATTCTATTGCAGTTGATGGAAGAGCATAAATTAAAAGCAAAGGATTTAATTTTGCACATGTATCCAAGTACCTTTGCCAAAACCAGCATTTTTTTTGTTCATAAGTGGCAAAGTTCAAAGTGAATATTTAAAATCTAACTATACCTGTTCTGAAAGAAGATGGTTGTTATAAAGCAATGATAAAATCAAGAAAGCACATTTGTGAAGCTATTCTACTGTTATAATTACACTAAGATGAAAAAAAAAACAGAATCAAACCACTTTCACAATAACTTATTGCTGGGCTGAAGTTAAATCACAAAATTAATTTAAATACTGAATTAATTATAAATTCCCCAAACACTGAAGACCGTGGTTATCTGAGTACAAAATCTCACAAAAAGAATAGGCTTTATTCTCTAAAATTTCCTAGGGCCTGAGGCCAGAAGATATTATAAACTCCTCCATGCTTTATAAGATGCTTCATATTTAAACCCAAATACTTGAGTTAGACTAAATGTAAAATTAATTGCTTGCACAGCCCACTGATTATCATAAGTGCTTTGGGTCCTTGGTGGTGTTATATCATGGACCAGGTAAAATATGCCCAGATAATCCCATATAGTTGAGATTAAGGAAAATCCTGAAGCCATTGCCCAATTGTCTCAGGGAAATTTCTGTTTGCTCTTGAGCGAGGCTCCATGCCTGCATAAGGACTCATTGGTAGGATATGTAAGAAGCCCCTGTGAGCTTTCCAAGAGCATTGGTCTCAGATTCTTTTCTTCACCTGGCATTTTATTAAGTGCTGATTACTGAATCCATATCATTTATCATGAGAAATACAAGATGAAGCTTGATCATTGTTGGTTAAAGGAAGGAGCCCTGAACAGCTTAGCTCAGATGCAGTTCATGTGAGGGAATCCTTAGTTTTAGGATAGGCAATTCAAAACCAGCAGAATAAAATACACAGTCAGTGTATGTATGGTAATGTGGATACTGAGGCATGGGTTTATATCACCTAAATTTTGTTGCCTGAGTTTAGTTCTAGAGAAATGTCCAAAATCCAACGGTTTTAGGAACATGTGGACTGTCCTTTAAGTTGGGAAAGGGCTGTTCTCTCTCTGGTTAGGGAAGGACTAGATGTGGAGTTCTGAAAAATAGTTTAGACACCTGCAGTCAAAGTTAAGGTGTCTGAGCCTTGCCATAGCAGCAGCCAGCTGTGGAAAAAAAAAATCAAATAAACAAAACTGCTATTAAAAAGCAAGAAGCCCAAGATATTTTAGAATAGGTGTTTTCAAGAATCCTCAAGGTAGGGAAATCAAAATAAAAACTTATTTTTTAAAAGTGGAGATGAGGTTGTCTGACTAGGTCTGCATTATATTGCCAATCTGCAAAAAATCTGTACCTAAAATCCTTTTTTTAATCACGAAGCAGTTCTTTAGCCAGCAACAGCATTCACCCTGGAGTGACATTAAAAAGTAAGTAATTTATGACTGTAGTTGTTGCTTCATTTGCAGACAAGACAGTAATATTGAAAGTTGGCTATTGGTCAAGCTTCTTATCTACCTTACATTTTTACTTGGTGAAAGAAGTTTTGAAATGAAAGGTAAATAGGATACACACTTTTCAATTTTGTGTAATGACTCTATTGACTCCTTCTCTGAGTGCTAATTCAATAGCCGAGCATATGCTGTGCCAAGGTTTTTAACCTGGAAAGATTAAAAGGTTTTTAACCTGTAAAGGTTAAAAAATCACTTTTACTGAAAGAGCAGCAGGTACAGCCATCACTCATGCACCTGCCAT
Organism: Phaethornis superciliosus; assembly: GCA_023637945.1. Classification (NCBI taxonomy): domain Eukaryota; kingdom Metazoa; phylum Chordata; class Aves; order Apodiformes; family Trochilidae; genus Phaethornis; species Phaethornis superciliosus. The sequence continues at coordinate 17,174,354 of JAJQWJ010000011.1, forward strand.
GGCCTTAGCAGCAGTGGGAGGGAATGCAAGACCTCCATGTTAAGAGAAAGAACTAACAACCACATTGCTTAAAACATCTGGATTTTGAGATTAAACTGTCAAATAAAGCAGCAGCATAAATACCATATACTGAATTCCTTTCCTCAGGCACTTCTCAGAGTCCTGAGGAAGTGTAAGAAGTTGCCTACACTTGCAGTGAAATCACAGAATATTTACAGCAGTGCTGACAAGAAATTTGCTGGCAGTTTTCACATCTGCATGGCCATAAAAAGCGATGGAAATCAAATATATGGCTGTAGGTTGGGTGCCCCAAATTTATCCCTAGCATGCACCCTGCCAAAATGCCTTCCTCTCCAGCTGAAGAAAGATAAATAAGGAGATTCAGTCTTCAGAGCCTGACTGTCAGTGAAATAGTGAATATTCAGCACTTCTGAGAAACTTCTAAATGCCAACAACTGCAACAGCAGTTTCCCTAGGAATATTAAACATCTTGGGGCTGAACACAGAAGGTGGTATATTTTTGATTGGAGCGGGGTGAATTGTTTCTTTTTCCCGTCCAGATATATTTCAAATGCAATCTCTGATGAAAGCTGCCTGGAGTTGAGCCCTCGGAGAGCAGGCAGAGCAGAGTGCCAGAGGAAGTGGGAAAACCATCAGTCCGGGCGCTTTCCTCGGTGCCTCATGGAGAGCTGCTCCAGCATATGTAGGGAGGTGGGAATGTGGCTAATATCTAGAGAACCTTTCTCTTTCAGGTGTGCATCGGTAAATTAATCTGTAGCTCGAGCAGCATCAGATGCATGGGAAGAAGAAACTCCCAGCAAGAGCCGCCATCTCACCTTCCTCAGTGCTGCAGCTGCCATCGTGTAAGGAATGTTCTGAGCAGCCTTCCGAATTCTGTGTGTCAGGGATGGGCTGAGAGGGTTTTCTGAATCTCAGTCTTATTCCTCTTGGCATGGATAGCTGTGACCCTCCTGCTGAAGCTCCTCAGGGAGGAGAACCTTCTGGGAGGTGAGGGGAGCGGGGAGGAAGGCTCTGAGCGTGTGGTGCGTCTGTGGGAGGGAGGCAGCTCCTCCAAATGGCGTCAGGGGCTCGTCAGGGAAGGTGGGCTGGGGGGAGGCCTGGAAACACACAGATGAAGCCCCCAAGGCCACTAGAAAAATGAAGATGTCCCCTGGAGAGGTAGAGAGGGCTGTGTGGTGCTCGTGTCCCGGGGAAGCTGCCACTCTGAGAAGAACCCTGAAGGAAAGGCGCCATCTTGTCAAGATGGGCTGCTCAGGAAGGGGCGATCCTTTTTCAACGTTTTCCTCCTTTTGCCTTTAAAATCAGAACTTCCCGTTCTATCGAAAACAAAACCAAACAAAACCAGAAACAAAAGCAAAGGGAAAAAAAGAAAATGGGGCCATGGTGCGGGTCAAGGGGCTGGTTGAGGTGTGGGGGAGACCTCCCTCGAGTCCCATTTTAGCAGGCAGTTCACACTTCCAAGGGGACCACATCCAACCCGTTTGGCGTTCAATCCACAGTCACAGATGGCAACACTGCAAGGAAAACTCAACTTTGGAGTCCTTCATTTTGTACTTTAATGGCATGTAAGTGAGTACCTTTAATTCTCTTTATTTAAGGAAAAAGATTGCTTATTTTCTTTTGTTGCCGTTGGTAGCCACTTCTGTAGCTTAACAAAGGAATCATGTGCAGCAAGCACTGTAGTAAACAATATTTTATTGTCAGGTTCCTGACAGTCTTTGGGAAGAACCAAATCAAGGGCCCTTGGCATGTGGGACTTAAATAGCTGTAACTATCCCTTCAGGCAACGGTGGTCAGCTTTCAGTTCTTTGGTTTTCTCTTTTTGACCATTCTATGACATGCTTAGCCAGCCTATCAGATAAAGCAATTTTATTACATATGTGCAACAAATGCAGTAAGTGCTGGAAGCGTGTGATTCATGGTGTGTGCCTGCACTTACATGGTGCAGGTGAGCTGCAGGCATGCATGTGAGTTTTAATTAAGAGAAAGTTTTAATTAATTGTGAAAAACTCGTTATGCTGTGTCCAGCATTCATAGACAGATGAACAGTTACTTTACAGCACTGTCAGTCTCAGCTTCACAGATGCAAATCAAACACAGAAATTTTTGATGGACAAATTTTGAAGTGGAAATTGAGTTATGTTGGGAAAGAGGGAAGTGTATTCTGTTTGTACACTGTATTCCAGAAGTGGCCTTTATAATGTTTCTTGCACAAAACACATTGTAAATGTTTTTTCTGCCTTGTTTTTGTGCTCTTTCCATGCTCTGTGGAAATAGCTTCATGGTATAGATGAGACTACACAGCTAGAAAATCGTAGAGCCAATGCAGAGACCTATTAAAAAATCCTATTGAGTCTAGCAGTGCAAGAGTATTTTTTGAAGCTGCAATGTGTCCTGAGGGGCCTCTTTAATTGTTTTTCTCATAACCTTTAAAAATCTTTTCTGCTTCTCTCAGAAGAGTTCTCAGTTCTACTTGTCTGTACAAACAAAGGAAAATGGACTCTCATTTAATTCAATTATGGATCAATATGTATTTCTGTACTTGCCAGATACTAATGTAAAGATGCTTGTTTCAATTATCAAGTATAAGTAGTGAAGAATTTGCTCTTAGCTATGGAAGAGAGAAATTAAGAAGCAGTCATGTGAGCTATAAAATTTACATTATATAAAAAGGCAGTGAGCATCGTGAGTGCAGACAGATCTGTTTTCTGAGGAAAACAACTGGCAAAAATTTGTTTTTAACCCTTTAAAAGGTGTTAGTGGAGACACAGATGAGAAAATTAAGCAGATATTGACACATGGTGTAGTTTGGCATTGATTGTTCCTCGTTAGAATGAGTTATTATTACGGCAGTGATTTCCATACCTTCACTTTCACATACAGAGGTATTAGCATTTATTATATTTTTTTGCTCCCACTAGCTTGAAGTTTTCTATCACCAGGTGCTGTGGGGCTTATATCCTTGATCACTGCATATGCAAGACAATTTTTAATTTGATCCAGAACTTCCACTTTCTCCATTGTTCCATTTCTGCAGTCTAGCAGTAAATTTCACACCAAGGACCTAATTACCTTTCCTGGCATTTCTTCTCTGCTTAAAGCATCCATAAAGACTATGTAACTCTTTGAGAAGTCCTCATTAGAGTGGGGAAAAACTTGCCTGTCAAGGAAACACTTTATGAAATAAATTTGAATGTGTGTGCATTTTAAATGCTACTGAGCTCTTTAGTTTAGTGAATTTGGTTTAAAATTTATTTTTAAGCAGAAAAACTGTTGCCTGTGCTGTCATGCACATCTCTAGTGCTGAAGCAGAAGTGAGCATACTTAATAATGACAGACCAATAATGTGCTCCATTTCCTCTCTTTTAGCTGAGACTTCTTTACATTGGAAAAAAACTTAGATGGATGTGTCATTTTTTCAGGATGCTCCATCTTTTGTATATTCCACTATCCTTGCAACTGTTTCAACCAAGAACAGGGTGTAGAGTCTCCTAAAGTCTGAATTTGACATCCTTAACTGATTCATGTCTGCCACCTGCTTCACACACCTCTTTCATCCTCCTCAGTGACATCTTCAACCAGAGATGTCTGTTATGGCCAAGATACACTAACAGTGAATTTTCCAAACAGTTTCAGCCTTGCTCACTTGCTCTAAGTAGGAACCCAGCAGAGTGTTTTTGTTTCAGCATTAAAGTGATGAGTTCTGTACAACTCAAAATTCAGCACTGGATGCTGAGTTGATAAAATCTGATACAAAGTTGATTTGGAATGTCAGGTGCCTTCTGATGAGGAAAGATTTGATCTGAAACCATGATCTGATCTGTCTCCCAAATATGGTGAGGTTCAAATCCAAAAAGTTTGGTTATCCCTCAAAGCAGGTATTACAAAACTACACATACATTATTTATTTATCTTTAGGTTTACTAAGCTTTAGGTCATGAACTTCAGGTTGCTATTGATAAATACATAAAATATATTCATGATTAAGGCATTTGCAATTCACTTATGTTGTCTTATACATGCCTTTTTTACTTAAAGAAAATTCAGCCTGTGGATATGGAGGGTATTCTGGACCTATGGTTTTGTTTTAAAACCATTTCTTTGACCTGTAATCAAATAACTTTTACATTTTCTCATCCTAACATCAGTACTGAAAAATTTAGGATCTGCTGTCATGCTGATTGCTAATAAATCTTTAATAAAAACTATAACAGTGAGATAATTAAAGTTTATTCTTCTCTTCTACTTAGTGGTAGCCCAGCAGTATTCCTTTCAGTGAAGGGCAAGGCTATAAAGAAGCATATTTTGCACTGGTTTTCTGCATTTGCAGGTATGTTAAATTAATCAGCTGGTTTTACAGGCAAAGTGGTGGCCGAAAAATAAAAGGAATTATTTTTAAATTACGTCAGCTTTATGAATAAACTGACATAGATTTTATAACCTTGACAGAACAGAGACCTTATCACCTTGAGTGTATTTTTTAGTTCACGGAAATAATGAAACTCAGGGCAGAGTTTACAGGTGCCAGCTTCCTGCTCTCACACTGGATTCACCTCATACAGATTTCCAGTTCTTGTTGACTTTGAGCACCCTGTCACATTGCAGTGGCAGAAATCAAACATGAATGGTCCTTATCCAGGTCTAAATGTGTATTTGGCCAGTTTGACAATTGCATTGAGTTGCTTGGACTTAGCTGAGGTCCCCTAGATAGCAACACAATTTATCCACCCATCTTCAACCTCTTCATCCAGCAGTGTTCAGACATTCTGAATGGCAGTGGCTTGGATCCCACCAGTGCAAGTACACAACATTGTATTTGCCCAAACTGTTATGGAGGCAATATTCTTGAAAAACATTTCATTGTATAGGTATAATAATATATAATAATAATATATCTAATATAATAAATGTATTGTATACATTTCATTGTATTTTCTTGCATCTAACTTACTTTTTAATGCACTTAGCAGGGGAGGAAGCAAAAACATGATAATAAAATTGCTGTCTCTGTTGAAGAGCTCTCTTGAAGAGCCTCTTTGAGTCCAGTTAAGACATGGCTGTACATTAATTTTTGCCAGCCAAGGGTATTTATGGGCTTCACCACACAGAGGAAGCCTGCCTGGTATTTTTTGTGACACAGTTTCCATGAAGAGATTTTGTAGCATTTAGGGAATGCATCATTTTTACTCTCTTAAAAGAATATTCCTGGAAAGGTTAGAGAACCTGGTTCTGAAAGTGGGTTTAAAGTCTCTACCTGGAAGATCACCTTAAAAATTAGGTACAGATTTACTTAGTCAGTTTACATCTGGTGCAGCTAACTTTGCTAAGCAAGAGGTTGATATTAAAAGTGCTCCAGGAATGGATGGGTTCATGACTGCAGGCAAATACCCGTGGTGCAGAAAGACGTCTAGCAAATTTGCTTCAGCTGGAGTCTCTGCAAAGACAAGTTGCAGTGTCCTGCCAAGAAGGCTTCTTACAGCTAAAAGGCTGAATTTGGGGCATGAATTTTCCTCAGGTGGACAGCTGGGACATGGCTCAGCAAGGGCCCCAAACACAATGGGGCTCATGAGGGCACTGAGCTGCCTTTGGCTGGCACGTCTTAATGGTGTGTGATGCAGCTCAACCTCTGCAGCTTCTAGCTCAAGGTATTAAAGTAAAATTGCATTAGGGTTAGACTACTCTAACATATTGAATTAAACTTGTTCATGCTGTAGACACAGTCACAAGAAAAAAATAACAGACATTAGAGAGGACACGGTATGGTAGGCTTTAGTGAGCCAGCATTTCTCACATCAACAGTGCTTTAGATTTCCTGGTGTAAAGGACTTTTTAACCTCAATAGAGATCAGATGTGTCTTTCAATCCTGAGTAGACCTTGTAGAAATAAAAAATTCTGTCTGTTTCTGCAGATGAATGCCTGACTTCTAATTAACCCAGTTAATGCATATGAATCACATTTGCTGTATCTATTAATCTGTACTTTAACTAAGGGATATATTCAGTGCTGTAATATGGTAAAGTTTATTTTTTTAATTAACCTGATTTGCACTTTTAAGTTAAAACTCATTAGTCCAGCTCAATCATCATTTATATAGCATCAATGGGGACGGTTTGATTTTCTACCTACTTGTTCCTAGGCCATAAAAATATGTGTTACCTGCAACTTTCAGGTTTTTCATTGAAATGATACTGGCATTTGTGGGACATAATATTATGTAACAACACAGTTTTGCTGGGGATGGGCTCTGAATCCAAATTTCTAAATCTTTGTTCACTTAAGCTTTTGCAGTATGTAAATTATGGACCTGAGTTTTGCAGATTGGACCTATTTTTAATCTTCCTAAGCAGCTGTGAAACATCTCTGAATAACTTTGCCTTTTGATGGAAAAGCATATTGAGTCATAGAAAACTGGCCTTACAGAGCCCATCATCACCCAAGCTTCACTCTGCATGATGTTTAACTTGCTAGCATACCACTGAGATTCCAGAAGGAAGAAAACAAAAAATTCCAGACAATTTTATCCTGGTGATTTACTGTCTTTAATCTTGGAAGGCTTTTCCTAATGTCTACCCTAATCTTTCAGAAGTGCTGCACGTAGTGAATCTCTCAGGAAACAAATGAGCTCCAGAAGAAATGATCTGGGAAGGATGTTTGGAGAGAAAATGTAGCAGAGGAGGTCATATTCCATCTTGCTACTCAGCTACCACAAAAACCAAGTATCTTTCAAGAAAGTTCATTCTAGGTTCAGGGGTGTTAAAAGGAGAGAAGACTGGGACAGAATGCATCCTGAGCTTACTGATTCCCTTGATGAATAAATAATGGCAACAAAACCAGCACTGGTATTCAATAGCTGCTGTCAACTGCAGCTGGTTGAAAGATATTTTCTAATGGTGCATATAGTTAAGTATTTTTCTTCCTGATAGCTTTTTCTGAATAAATTATTTAAGGTGGATTTCTTTTCACTAACTAGACTGCTCTAAATGTGGTCCAAATTTTCTATGGATACTTTTTATTACTCCTCAGTGCAATAAGCCCTGGCAGCCAGCTAATGATAATGCTTCCATGTAAAATGCAAATACCACTTTTTGGATGAGAGCACCTGATGGCCTCTCCCTGCTAGCCTTCACTGAGGGAGGCAAATTTCCTTGCATGACACAAAGCAGTCATTTTTAGGACCTAAGTGGGTCAAAGATAAAAATGAGATTCCAGAAAATTACAAAATAGGAGCCTAGCAGATATTTCAGAGCCTGGTGAGCTGTTGGTGTAGCTAGACCCCTGCCTTCCTCAGTTATGTTGTTGTTGCCACTGTGGGCTTAAGGCAGGTTCCTGATGTGGCTGAAGTTATGAAACCAGTAAGTTCTTTTCACCAGGTGCTACACTGACTTCCAAATAGGACATTTCCTGACAGACCACAGCCCACCCATCCCAACCCCCTCCCAGAATTTATTCCTGCACAGGTTGTATTGCTCAGCATGACCTGATCAGTATAGGTAAGTCTTTGTAAGAAGCTGTGTACATTCTCTTTCATTTTAAGTCACTCCTATTTTGGTTTCAGATGGGTAAAAACAAGTAGGGGCAAAACTAGAACAGTTTACAATGAATTAGGAATTTCTTTAGTGATTCCTTGGTTTTATTTAATTCTTGTTTCATATTTTCTTGTTTCACATACATATAAGTGACTTTTTTGAATTAAGTCTGAATAAAAATTGACTAAGAGCATCAGGATTTCACCTGTTACTTTTAAAGCATAAATGTAAAATAACAATGGCTTTAAGTTATTGTGTGAGTAAGGATGTAAAGATTTGGCAAGCAGGAATAGAACCACAAAATCAGCTAGGCTGTTCAACATTATTTTTAGTTATGAACAACCACTATCACTGAAGGTTCTCTATGCTTCAACAGTCAAGAGTTTAATGGTCTGAGATGGATGGTATTAGCACAGACTTTGTGGAGAACTGTAAGCAGACAGCCTTTTAGAATGGGAATTCATTATGCTGTGTCTGACAAAGAGCCATTGTACACTTTTATTGCAGTGCTATATAATTGGAAAAAAGAGAAATCTCTTTATATAAATACTCTCCAAGGGTAAAAAAGAAAGGTAGGAACAGATACAACTGTTTTATTCCCTCCTCTCCACCCTCGTGATGATTTAGCAGAGTTCTATGAGGGAGGGGTAGACTGAAGCAAAAAAAGGAGATGGGAAAAGAAAGCTGTCCTTATCAGATGCTAACATGTTCTTCAGGAAGTCACCTGTCAACAGACAAAGTTATTTTCTTCAGCAACTACTGCCTTTGTCCAGTGAAACTGCATAGTTCTGACAGTATGTAATGTCAGTGCTGTCTCTGTGTCCTTTTACTCTATTTTTTTCCCAGAATCTCTGGTATTCTGTTTCAACTGCTGCTCCCCTTCAAGGCAGCATTTTCTGATAGTCTATTCTTAACTCCTGTCTCTTTATTTCACCTTATAGTTTTTTCTTTTTAATTTGCCTTCTGAGACTAATATTTTTATTTACAGTATGGTGTCGTTTCTCAGGAGTCAAATGTGTAAATTCAGAATTCCCAGAAACTGTGGGCATAGATATTCTGCTAAGATAAGTCATAGCTACATAAAACTTCTAGAGCTGTGTAGATAGTAATCTGTCTGTGTGACAGCCAGCTAAGTCTGATGTAAATATCCATTGCATCCACATAAGTGGACTACTAAAAAACACCTCTATTTATCTATATATCCCAGAAGTATCCAGCTGAAAATTATTTGGTTCTGAGTTTCAGATGTGCCAGCATTAAATCAAACATAACTAAATCATCAAGTGAACTCCAAAGGAATATGCCACCCCAAGGTAATATAACTCTTTTATTTGTATTGTGAAAACTTCTGCTGACCCTGCTCAAAATTTAGTATCATTCTTTGGCTACCACCCTGAACTTATGTATAATGAAGAGCACAGAGACTGCAGAAGTTATTCTAGAAGATGTGTAGATGTGGTGGTTAGGGACAAGGTTTAGTGGTGGACTTGGCACTGCTGGATTAATATTTGGATTTGGAGATCTTAATGGCCTTTTCCAACTCCCTCCCCTTCCCCTCCCCCCAAAAAAGGGGGATAAGAGAAAGCTAAAGGGAGCATCTTACCCACAAATGATGTGACCCAAGTAGCAAATTCAGGATTTCTTTCAGCAAAGTGCTCTGGTGACATGTATTCCTCTTGTTCCTCACAGGGAAGCATGTTTGTATGTTTGTGGGATGATTTGAGACTCTCTCCATCAAAGAGCATGAACCTGTGAAGAAGAGGTACGGTCTGAGGGTGGGTGAGCACAGTTCTGGTAATCTGTCTTCCATATTAAAGGTGGCATTTTTTAAAGGAACAAGCCCAGTGAGTTGTAATTTAGCATTTGTGTTGCAGTTAGTTTTTCTGTCAAGTTCTGGTTCCATAATTTCTCAAAATTCTTGAAAGTAAGTTTGCATTCACTTCCTCTCTGATTGTGTTATGGTAGTAGAAAGGAATCATAGTATGCCATTAAATAGAGCGAATATGGAGTTTCTCTATAGAGCATTTGAAAGATACATAGGAGAATTAACATGGAAAATATGGGGTACTAAAGTTGATATACTTGTTTAAAAGTTAGGTGCATGAAGGCTGAGAAGTGGATATGGCTGTAGACTCTTACAGAAGGTCTTGTGGCATTGTCCAGAAGCCTGTATGAGAATTTACAGTTCCATATGGTTTATTGATTAATTAATATCCATTGTGCTGAATTTGCAAACCTTGGAGTTACCTTTTCAGGACCTGAATTTAAGAGGGATGGGGATGGTATTTGAATTTTTATGCATAGGGAGTCTTTTTCATGATCCTGAATTTTCTTCCTGAAAGGGAAGAAAATAAACTGTGAATCTCATTTAGAAGATCACTCAGAAGACCATTTCCTTGTCTTAAGCTACATGGCCAGGTTTCATAACCAGGTTTGGACTGTTGCCTCATGCTGTAAGGCACCAAATGGGACTGAATACTTCTAGGTCTTTGCCTGTAAATCCATAGCTGTCAGATGTTACTTGCACTGAGTATAATGCCCAGACTGAGATATTCATACTTATAAAATTAACCCTGTATTTAATAGTTTCCTTGGTTCTAAGATATGCTGGAGATTCTAGAAAAAAATCCAAGAATTTAAATTTGTTAATATCATGCTGGCTTATGTTCTGACATAAACCAAATTTGTATTATGTACTCCCAATAGTATTTGAATTTGCTATTATTGTTTTATCTGTTTATTGTGGTAGTCTCTGGACCTTTGAAATGGAAACTTAGTAAAAATAATTAAACAGTACTGTCCGTAGCAGCAGCAATAATAATAAAGAATCAGACTAATCCACAAACAGAAACTCAGCATACTGAAAGAAATATCTTCTAAGAAGTAATCACACTGTTAATACCAAGTTAATCCTCTTGAAATAATAAGCTTCCTCAAACCCCCATGTGAATGTGGGGGTGAAGCATCTGAACTGAATGCCTGAGTGCAGCTTGAAACCTTCCTTGAGATCTGAGGAGTGTGTGCAGGCTTTGAATCTGTCAGATGGCAAATTTAACAGGGCCAGACCCTGCCCCATGGCCAGCTGACAGTAAATGGTGTCAGAGCTGGCCTACAACTCAGCAACACTGCCCTTCCATGGAGGGCAGGAAATAATGATTGCTTTTCCTCTGCATGAGTGGTGCCAGTGAAAAGGACACAGCAGGTTATCAAGATGTCGTGCTTAACTTGCAGCTCAGGGCATTTCTGCATTTGAAATAAGTTCAGAGGTGAATGTCCATTTAAAAATCTTATAAAACAGCTTGAATTGCTTGCAAGCCATAATTCATGAGGGACAGAGCAATGAACCAATTCATGGATCCTTTTTAATTAACTGGTGTAAGCTCTCGGGTGTTTCCGTGATGTCTGGTGTTTGGAAATGCTGAGCAACTTGAGTCAAGCTCTACTTTCATGGACTGAATGTTTTCTGGGAAGAAAGAGGCCATGCCTCTGGTCCTGGACAAGGAAAGTCTTGTGCTTTCTGAGTGAAAACGCTGGGATTTGCATTTTTTGCAAATTTGGAATTTTTCCCTTATTTTATATGCTTGCTTCTCTCGTTGGAAGCTCCTCCATAATGCAAAACTCTACTATTCCACCTGTTGCTGTTGCAGCATTTAAAAAAAGAAAATCCAGAGAGCTGCTAAGGTAAATGACAATTTCTGGTATGATGTGTTTTATCTTGGAACAAAGTGGGACTTTCAGTAGATGAATTGCTGTAAGCAGTAGCATTTTTTTGCATAGTCATGGTGTTGTAGAAGGAGCAGTCTGAACATCTTTGCAGCACTGGAAAAAGCAACTTTTTTCCAGCAGTGAGAATTATTTTTCTAATGAGTTAAATGGGCAGAAGGCTTTCAAGGACTTGCTCTGCACCTTGGAAACTCTTCAGTACCATAATGCTCTGTTTGTCACACAAATGTTCTCACTAACCAGAGCCAGCTGAGAAGCTACTTCCTTGAAGATTTGCATAATGATCTTGAGACCCCATCTGTGAAACTTATCTTTTAATTTCCTCCATCTCTACCCAGCCTATCTAAACTGACAGTGAAGCAGAGCCTTAGGGGTTAGGGATACAAAACTTTGATTTTTCCTTATAAGAAATGTATTTCTTTGGATTCCTGTCTGTCACCTTTGCAAAAAAATCATAATCCAAGGCTAATATTATGAGCAAGTGTTTTCTTTAAGTGAAATACCTGAAGAGACTCAGTGTTTGTCATGTTGTATTTAAGTCTAGACATTTTATATTCCTTTTGACCTTTTGACATTGACATTCCCTCAGGCAAACTGAATTTGTTGGCAGTGTCTGTTCTGCAGCTTATGCATTTCACAGCTACTAGCTGGTTCAGAGGAAAGCTCTTGTTCCTTGTTGGGGCCTTAGGATGAGAAAAATTATAAAAGCAGGTACAATTATTTTTGTTTGTCTTCACTTGACTTGATGAAAAATCTGTGAACAAATTAATAAGATGGAGGCTGGCACCTCTGAGAAACAGATGTCCATTGCAGGTAATTAATGCATACCCAAGAGTTTTTTAAGGCATCTGACACAGGTCAGGATAAAGTTGACTTCTTTCCCTGAAGCTCCTTTTCTGCCAAGCAGACTTACCTTTTTGACACATCTGTAACTACCACTGGGTACAGAGGTCTCAAAGTAGGAGTCAGATAATTCTTTACTTGCTTTATGGTGGGAGGGATGAGAGAGGATATAACATTCTTCAGGTGAACAGTTAGCCTTTTCTTCCCATTTGACCCAGGAATCTCCCCAGTTTATGTCACTGTTAAATTTCTTATTGAATTCTCAATAGATTAATCAAGACATTTGCTTACAAGTATCCTTGGAGATTGCAGCTTCATGATATATCCCTACTTGTGTGTTTGGGACTCCTCCTCAAAACCCACTGCTTCCTGTGATGAAACTAGAAGACCAAATTATTTCTGCTTGACAGTTTGGTTAGTCTTTTATTGCAGGAATAGAGCCTCATGGCTGGAGTATAAGGAACACTTTTGAAAAAAGGTATAAAGGATTCAGGCAATTAGAAGGTAAAGATCAGGAAGTGGTATTGGGTGGGTAGATAAAGAAAAAATTTACACTAACTGTGAGAAAAATCCAACTTGTTGTTTAGACAAACAGCAAAGCAATAGTGTTTTCTGTATAAGATCACTACTCCTATAAAGAAATAACCGGGAAAGTCAATTAAGAGCTGAAAAGTTTAGTGTGATACAATGTCATCTGATGCTGCATAGATACTCTTTTCACTGCCAACAGCAGCAGCTATTATTTCTTCTACTTGCTGGACATGGATACCCTTAACTTTATTTAAAAAAAAAAAAAAAAAAAAAAAGGCAACTCTGTATTGTACCATGTTCTCAACACCTCACTGCATGAAATCTCTCCACCATCTGGGAATCCATCCTCTCTTTCTAGCCTGTTCCAGTTACCAAAACTAGACAATCCCTGGAAATAACTTGGAAGATACATATAATTGATTGTGATAATTATTAGAAAACTAGATTCAACTTGGTTGGTAAATCCATGTAGTTGGATTGCTGTGCTTACAGTAAGTGTCAAGAAGATAAGTGGTTGCAACTGGGGAAAAAATACAGAATATTGAAATGATTCAGACGACAAGGAACAGAATAATAAAGACCCATGGAGGCACCCAGGGAGCTAGAGAAGCTGTGATGGGTTCAGCCAACACTGAGATTAAAGAAAGATACCTCTTAACTGTTAAGTGCCTCAGAGAAATTGATCAAATTACAGTATAATAAAACATTCAATTTGATATCACAGTGAAGCTTTATCCAGACACTGCACTAGTAGTGTTACTCTCTGGAGTGGAAGCTGATGCATAAAACAAAACAGATTGAGAAGGGTGTAGGCAGTGCAGGTGAGAAATCTTCAAAAGATGCCAAGTGGAACATTTTAAAATCAAATGTGGGTGTTAGAAAATGATTAAGGTCTGAAATCATGGGACAGGAATAGCTACAGAGAGCTTAAGAACAGGCATAGAAAAAAATCAAGGGCAGGCCAGCCTCAGAGTAATCACTGACAGGAGGGCAGGAGACTAAATAAGAAATGTGCCATGATGCTCTGAAGAGTGCAGTAAGCCCTAGCCAGGCATGAGTGGATACACTGCACTGACACACTGAGACAAAATTTGAGAGGTCATCATAGTATGGTTCCCAAGTGACAACCTCTATAGCAGCAGTCAGCTGAGTGCAAGAAGGCATTCCTGTGCTCTTGAGTCCATTAACCTCTGCTTGACAAGTTGTGGCAGTGACTGACCCCTTACCTGACTCAGACAGCTGTTTTCAAAGAGAAAGGTGAAAGAAGATGACTCTTCTCTTCTCTAAAATATAAGGCATCAGATATGTTTATATAAAAGTTCTGAATAGTCATTGTGACTATTTCTGTCACACCACAGCACTTGTCATTTAATAGTATGCTGTCAAACTGAGATGTCACAAAAGATGTACAACAAATACTTTTATATAAAACTGAATTTGCATCAATTCCATCTGACAAAGAATGGAATGAGCAATGTATTTTTGGCAGCAAGTAATTAGTGAAAAGTGGTTTTGACAAAAGGACACTTTTACATATCAATTAAACTCTTCTGTGTTGTTCTAATTGAGCTGAAATGAAATCTCTTTTCCCATATCTTGCCTCCAAAGCTAAGAAGAAAACTGCAGCAGAACACAACTTCTAAGTTCACACACTTGGAGTGCTGCAGTTCAGAGTGTGCCTTGATATTCTTCTTTTCTTGCCTCTGTTACTGTGTCCTTCCACTGTGGCCCCTTCTCATGTATTTAGTTCACATTTTTTGTTCCAATTTGCAAGCTTATTCCAGGTTGCCTTTTCTGTTCCAGCACTCCCATTGGCATGAATCTTCTGGTACTCTCAGAGGGATATTAAGGTAAAAGCTCTTAGGGGTGGGTGGTGGGAGGGTCAAATCTCAGAAACTGACACAATGGATGGTTTATAAGTAGTTGGGATAGACTCCAAACCAGAGGGAAGCAAGTTAAGCAAATATTACAGACTTTTCAAATATAAAGATGAAATACTTTACACATTTTGCTGTTTGACCACTAAATGCCGACACAAATACTTACTGTCTTTTCTGTTTATTTCAGTTCAATACAGTATCTTCCTGAAAGCACACATCCTAGAAGCAGCCTGATTTCAGTATAACACAGCAGGATAAAATTCATGTTCTCCAGTGCAATGGAACATTGATTCTGGTAGGTGCTATAATGATGATGGTTTTCAATAACTAAAAATCAAGTATGTAGGCTTGGAGGGGCACCTGGTGATAATGGATTGATGCTGGCAGGTATGCTCTGTACAGGTTGGAATCTTGTTATTTGCTCACTGTGGCTTGTTGTGTTCTGAAGTCTGAAAAAGCATGTGCTACATGAATTACTTAAATCAACTTATAAACCTGAAGGCTTAGACCTTGGAAACAGGCGTGAAAACGCTTGGGTTTTTTTATTGCTTTTTGTTTTTTTTTGTTTTGCTTTTGCTTTGCTTTTTTTTTTTTTTTTTTTTTTTGGTAATCATCTCAACATTTGGTTTCGGTGCAATGTTCTGGAAAAAAGATCAGTTGCCATTCTGAAATGTACACGTAATAAATTTTTATTTAGACACAAGGGAAGTAGGTTGCCATAATGCACAGCAGCACACTTGCTGCTAAAACCAGTGCTCAGTTCTGGTGTCTCTGTAAAATGGAAATCAATAGAAAGGAGGTTGTGAACATTGGGTTAAATAGACTAGACAGGAGACAAGCCAAGTGTATCTTGTAGAATTCAATGTGCTTCATTTCTCAACAAGTCTGTCAGTAAGTTTGGATAGAATTGTATTATATGTAGATTTCTTTGAATATGGAGATACAAGATATGTTACAGTAGGGCAAGGGAGAAGGATGGGGCTTTGGATATCAACAGGAGCCTCGTAGCATCTCAGGGCTACAAAGAGGCATCATGATCTTGCTGGCTATTGGAATCTCCTAGACAAGCTTATTCCTCTTACTGGAAAGAGGATAAGATGGTTCTTTTTTCATTGAGGATGGATATATGGAGGATCTGAGTAGCTGTGCTCATCTCCCTTCTTCACAGCTCCTGAACATGGATGAAGTTCTGTCTCCACATTGAAACAATGACCACAATTATTTGTTGTGTGTCAGGTTCCTGAAGCAGTCCTGCCTCTCATGCTTAACATGGTTTCTGGCCTGACATTTTTGGTTTTCTTTGAAACATCCAAAGTAACTTAGAGTTGTAGACAGCCTACTGACTTGGGCAAGCAAGCTGGGAGATGGTTTAGAGGCCCCTCTTAAATGGTTTAATCTGCTTTCCTAAGAAGGTGATGTTAATGTAGTCATATCTAATTTTGGCCTCCCATGAACTCAGAAGTTGTTAGCTAATTTTAGTGAAATGACAGGAAAATCATTCTGCCAGGGACATAATCTTCCATGGGTTTTGGGTAACTGGGTTAATGCAGTGGCAGAAGTTGTATTCATCAATGAGAACTTTCTTTGTAGCAGGAAGACACTGTAGCAGATACCAAGGAATCTATGCAAAAGATATATTTCAAAATCTTTAGAGACACAATCCATGGAGCTACTTGTTTGGTTTTGGCTTTTTATATGGTATCTTTTTTGGCACTATATTGGTGTTTCCCAAGTAGATTCCTAATCTTGCAAGGCTTTCAGGTCTCCTCTTTCCAGTGTCTACTAACAGTATGGCCAGTTTTGTTTTTGTATTTTTTTTAAGAACTAAGACACTTGCTTTAATTAGAAGCTTCAGGCGTGTTATGGATCATTTCTCTATCACATAATTTACTGGCATGTGAATGAGTCAGGTCAGATGAGCTGACATTGTCCTCAGGCTTTATTTAATTTGAAGAAAAAGCTTTACTATGTAATTTGTGAGGGCTCTGCACTGCTGGTTATACAATGGAACTTTCTCATGTAGTTAACAAAACCTATTCTTAGAGTAGGATCCACCTTGTGATCCTGAAGTACAATAAAAAAATCTGTTTCACTAATGAAATTAATTTATTATGGCCTGCTAGACTAATAACTTTTGAATCTCGTGGCAAAAACATCTGTTTTCACAAAACATTAGTCTGAAAAAGATTAAGTAGTGAAAATTATATAGAAAATATTATTTGCTTTTTTAGAAAAGAACATGGATGAGAAAATATGTAAATATGAGAATAAAGGTTTTCCAGAAAATGATCACCTAATGTGTTACATCAAATCTTCTCTGGATCTCAGTTAGACTAGTAAGTCATTCAACCTTGGTTCCCTGACAAAACAAATAATTTTCCATTCATTTACACATTATCTTCACAATCAGTGCAATGAAAATGTCATAGCAAACCTACCATATGTATTTTCAGGGGAAAATCAATATAGCACATGAGCTACAAAAGCTACTAATGTAATAGAAAAAAGAGTGTGAGATCTTATCACCATGGAAATCTTGGTAACAATTTTTAATTAAAAATATCTGGAAATTGCTGTATTTTTCCTTACTCATTAATAAGGACTCAAAGGGGAGTAACATACAGACAGAAAGTGTTTCAGAGTGTAGCTTGTGTCTTCAGGGATTGGGTTGGTTTTTGGGTTTTTTGGCTTTTTTTTTCATTTGAATGTAACATTTTCATATAGAATCTAAGATTACAGAAGAAAGGAATATATCATCCAAAGACCTTGTTGAAGGCACTGATAAATAGTTCTGGATTTTCCCTAAGTCTGATGAATATTCTAAAAAGTATTGCCTATTTTGAAAAGCATTAAAGCAGAGGGCTGCCCATTGCCCACACAAATGTACAGCCCTTGCTTATTCTCTGTATAACACTGCCTCTGACACATGAGAACCTGACAGCCAGAAAAGGAGTGTCACACTAATAACTTCATCAGCAAAGAATAGCCTGCACTAGCATTCCTTTCAAGTTGTGTGACTGTTGAAAAGTGAAAAGGTTCACTGAAGATTCATTTTAATTTTTTGTAACTGTCAACAGAGGTCTGCTCTTCCCTATGATCTCAAGCATACCCTGATTCTGAAAAGACATGGCTGAATGAGGTCTTACCCTATATTCTTTTTCTGCATAGGTGCCAGCAGGTCATCAAGCACAGACTTTCAGTTAGGGTAAGCAAAACTGATTAACAATTCACCAGAGAAATTGCTCCCAGTTCTGCATGATGTGTGCACCTTTGCTTCTGCAAAACACTAATTCCATGTGAAGTGGCAACACCAGGAATTCCTTCACAAGAACTGACATGGGCATCTCAAAACATTGAGTGGTGACCTTGTGCTGTCTCCACAGGTTTTCTATGTAGGTCACCATGTAATGTTTTCCTGGCTCCACTGACCACTTGATGTCAGAAAGTGACAGTGGCTGCTCCAGTTAAAATTTTAAATGGGGAGGAAAATGTTAGAATTTGAGGCCACACGAACGAGAAGAAAGTTCTGCAAATGATAGGAAAATGCCAGTAGGCTTTCATCCATATGTTGGAGGTAAAGTTTTTCTCAGAACTGGCAAACAGGATGGGACAGGCTGTTCCCAAGTTGCATGATGCAACTCCATTACTGTCTGCTTAATTTGTAAATTAAAAGAATGGAAAAAGCACATGAAGCTTGGTCTTTTCTGGGAGCCTAACAAAGCCAGCTGTTATATAAATTAATTAGCAGGTGATTCTTATTGAGTTATTGGTTTGGGGTTTTTTTGTAATGAAAAAAGTCACAGGCCAATATGCCTTTTATATGACTGGGACTTCTGACATGCTAACTTTTATCTTAGATCCCTCTGCCTTCTAGTCAGGAAAGAAATCCTGCAGTGGATCCAGCAGTGTCTTCAGGAGACTTCAATCACAGCTCATAGCACTGTAATTAAGACTTAGAGTTAGGAGTACACCTTTTACTTGAATTTTGCCTTTAGCTGGCATATTAAGCTGTTGTTAAATTTATTTCCTAGGTTTTACAGCTCAGAGGAATTTTCTTCAAGGACAGTAAAGGGATCTCTGGTGTGGGTTCACACTTTTCCAGCTTCCCACTGTTAGCCACTCAACTCCTGAAACTGTAAGGAATTTTGAAAAAAAAACCCACCACTTGAGAACAAGAGAGGAAGATACCTGGTGTTTTTTAGGAAGGCTGTTCCTTGTCTTCCAAAATTTCAAGGACTGAGTGGAAATACATTCTTTCAAGGAGAACTGGCAGAGGTGTTCCCAGGTCCTCCTCCTGCATGGAATATGGGAAGCTATTTTTGTTTCAGTGTTCTTCAGGAATGTGTCCCCCTTTTTCAACTGTTCATCAGACCTGAGGACTACACCATGAAAACAGGAGAAAGATTGTTTCCATATGTTGTGCGGGGTAGCAATTCTAATTTATGTTAAATGAAGCAGGTTGGAGAACAAGCAGATAATAGTTCATCAATCCCCAGCTGGGGGAGTGGTGGGGAAACATAAAGTAAGTACTTTTGAAGTATTTTTTCTTTGCATTCCCAGCTCAACAATCTGGAGGTGGTGTGACTGATGTTAACTGGCTGTGTGGGTCACAGTACTGAGATAACATCTAGAAGCTGAGTATGACAAAGACAAAACACACCTAGGTGAGCCTAACTTGTTTCCTCTTTAGATTAGTTACAGCTCAGGATAGATAGGCCATTATTGCATTTCTATTTAAAAAGTTAGGAAAAAAACCCCACTCTCACTAGATTAAAAAAAAAAAATTCTATCAACACAATAATAATTCTTTTTGTCATAGCTTCACATAGGAGATTTGTGAATTGTGTGTTACAGTCTGAGAAAAAAACCAGCAAACTATATCACATTTATAATACCTAGATGGTTGTTATTTTAGGAAATATCTGACTGGCGTGGATTAACACTGAGCTCCTTCAAAGAATTACTTGAAGCAGGGCTTATGCCATTCTGCTTTAGGGCTTTTGGGACTGAAACTCTCAGGGTTTTCATGTCTTCAGGGTATCATCAGTTTTACTTTTCTGAAAAGTAAAGGAAAAGATAATTTGGAAATCTTTAGATGAGGTTTCTGAAGGGCAGTTCTGGTACAGTATCTGTCTTGCTGAGATCTATGTAGTTGTTATACTGATTCTATTAATTAAGCTCTGAAAATATGCTTATCTATTTGAGGCAAATGCTGTGACAGAGAATTATGTGAAAAAATAAGGATATTGTAGAAGATGAAACACAGCAGGACTCTGAAACTCTCAGGAAGGAATAATTGTGAGAAGAAGGAATGGAAAGTATAAGAATCTCAAGATTCAAAAAGGTAAAAATTAAGATTATTAAAATTATTCTGGAGCATAACACAGTGTCCTTTTAACACTCTCTATTAAAGACCCCTTCACTTCCATGTCAATAGTCTCTTTTCCACAAAGCAGGTTAAAATTTCATCATTATATGATTTTTCTGTAGCATACTACAGAAAATACAGCTCAAAGCCAATAGTTCAACAGAGAATTACATCTGTGTGTAAAACAGGAATTAAGAGAAACTGATCTTAATAAAAGATGTTCCCAATTTCCCTCATATATCATATCTGATGTGTGTTAACCTTTGGAAGACAGCTCCAGGAGAACTATTTTCTTAAAAATAAAATCCATACGTAAACCTGCAATCCTTGTCTTTACTACTGCCTAAAATCCTCTGGGGTTCCCACCAGACAGAACTTTGCTATTAGCAAGAATTCAGATGAGCAAAGAAGAAAAAGAATATTATGCCCCCCCAAAAGTTATCTTCTTAGCAAAATATATTATTATTCAGTGAAATAACAAACAAAATTATAGCTAATTTACATTGACAGTGTTTTCTAACTAGGCAGAATGAACTTTTCAGACAAGATGTTGAGCTAGGTGCGTAGGTGGTGTATATAAGCATAACTGTTTTTTTCTTTGAGATATAGTCAACTATTTTATTTTAGAGGCAGTTAAAAGACAGGGCCTCAGATTCTCAGCAGCACAAAAGATCAACATAAGTAGGATAAAGTAAGGCTGCTATCCTTGTAAAGTTGCAAAGGATAAAATTGGCCTCAGGTAATTTGGATTACCTTGATTGTTCTAAGGTCTCGGGGTTCTATGAGAGATTTTGTCATTCAATCAGGGACCATGAAAGTATGTTATTTCTGGAGTTTCATCACTCTCTTACTTGAAAGGTAGCACAGAATCAATACAGTCATTATTAGAAGTGGGGAATATACTTGCAGAGTTATTTGATGACCTGTGACAACAGGTCTGCTGTACAACATCAAACTTCTCTGTAATGTGATGTTTTCCAGCCTCTAGATAAGGAAGAGTCAAAGGATTCCCAGAGATTGAGAACTTTAACCTAGAACACATTGTGATCTTCAGAGCATAAACCCCAGAAGTTTCTGGGAGCAAAATGAAGAGTCCTCTAAATCCTGTATTCTTTGTTCTCCTCACCCAGAGGAACAGGCATTTCAAGAAGTATTGTTGGAGTAAGATGCTTGGATATCAGCCATCTGCCTGAAGACAGATTTCCTGCTGGGGGGGTAAAAAAGGAGACTGATTTGCTGGAAGCCTTCTTGATTCTCTCTTTTACCAAGTTTATGTAGCTGGCAGCAGGCTTCAAAGTCTTGCCTTTTCTTCAAGTGAAGAAGTGTAAACTCTCTCTTTGTAAACTTCTTTCTCTGAATACAGATGTGACTGGACTGGCTGTACTTCTTCCACAGAATATATTGAAGAAATCATCTCACCCTGGGAATTATAGGTAAAACAAGCACACATTTACAGAGAGAGTAGGAACATGGAGAATACTGTTCACAGAACATCACTTGCCAAGGTGTCTAAGCTTGTATCATCATATATTCTGTGGGAACCTACATCTCTAGCCTCAGTCAGCCAGTGCTGAGATGCAAGATGATGTGGACCTGAAGGGTAGGTACAGGTTCATCACAAGAACTTGCAGCATTCACATGCCCTTCACCCATCGATGCAAAGGTCCTCTCTGAATAATTTGCAGCTGTGGGATCTTAGGAAGCTGATTTCTATCTGCTTGTCAGCTGCTAGAAATTACTGCTTGATAGAGATTGGTTCTGCAAAGGGCTTCATACCAAAGGATAGTAAATTTCAAGTTCAGGTAACTTTGTTGGCTTTGCCCTAGAGTAGCTCTGACTTCATTGTCCATTATAGTAGAAGGGTAGTGTAACTGCTACTCAAGAGAGAGTTGCTCCTTCCCCTCTCAAATTTGATATCTGACTTAAAATAGGACTGGAGCTACCATTCACCAACCTCTCAGATGTGGCTGCAAAGCTTATATTTTAGCAGGAACCCAGTGAATGAACTCCATCAAGACAGTCAGAGGCATGGAGATCCAAAATCTGTGGAAACTTCAGAGATCAGCCAGCCAGTCTGTTTCCAGCAACATTTGCAAGTAGCTCAGGGAAGCAATGACTGTGTCATAGAAGAATACAAGACAAATAAATATGCTTTTTTACTAATGTACATGTTCTTTGAAATTTCCTTAGGGACAGAAGGCTTCTTCTTAATAATAGTTTCATTTCCACAAAAATAAGAGGATTGATGTATTTTACAGCTTACTTTTTCAAGCTACAGATACCTTGAGATGCAGTTGCAGCCAGGTAAGTACCATAATCACGAGAGAAACTATCCGTTCAGGGATAATGGGACCTAATTTAGAATGGTCCTGCTCATATATTATGGCAGGTTTTGTGTTGTGTTTTTTTAAAACAGGACACCATTGAAAGTAATGTTTGCTCTAGAAACAGATGAATTTGAATAATTTTAAACTGTTAGGGAAAAAAAAAAGTTGAAAATTTTTTTATTAAGAAAATGAGTTGTTTTAATAGTATAAAAAAAGCAATGCAAAAGCTTCTATTGTGATTTTATAAATATAAATAAGAAGGATTTAATTAGTGTGTAATTTTGCCCACAAAAGCTCTATTTTATAAGTGTACAATGTGTAGAGAACAAAATGAGGCCTTCTGTTCAGTCAAGGAACAAGTGAGCTAGGCTATGCTTTGAGTTGTCCATGGCAGAAAACAAATTCTTCCATTTCAAAAAGAAAAACTTTAGATTTATGCTTGAGCATCTAAAACATCTCACAGTTCTAGAGTGCAGGAGATCTGGTGGATGGAGTTAGATCACAAAATACCAAATACCAGTCTTGATTTGATTTAATGATGTATGGTCTTGACATCTGTGTGATTTCAGGTTTTCACTTAATGTGTTTGAAGTTCAGTTGCATACCATGATTTAACATAGTGAAAGACTGTAAACAAATTGGAAAGGAAACAGACATTTTTTTTACAAAATATTTTTTGTGAAAAATACCAGTGTAAAGTGTATTTTTGACAAAGTAAGCTTTCTTTGATGATTTGAACCAGATTTAAAGTTTCAGATGTCAGCTTAAGAAATTCTCAGATTGACACTAGTCTGTGAGCCTTCAGTTTATGAAAAAGATTCTAAAAGAAACCAAGGGATACCAATGTGCCTTGATATGGACTTCTTTGTGATCATGTTTTAATGTTCTACACTATGAGCAGTGTGTGTAATCCATCTACTCTTTCTGTTACAAATAATTGCAGTGGCTTCTGCTCTGAATCACATTCTGGGAAGTGAAGAACGAAATAAACAACAGCTGTGCTGGAAGCAGAGACTTTTTGTCTCAATTGAGCCACCAGCTTGAGATCCTAAGCATTTGGATGGACAAGCCAAAGCCAGCCTTTCAACATATGCTGGATTCTTTAAGTTCTCTCCTTAGCAGTGTTGGGAGTGATTTAAATCACTTCCTGCTCACTTCTTCTCTGCTTTTGTGCTGGCTTCTTCATTTACTGATGACCCAATTTTTAATCATTTTCTTTTTTACTTTTGAAGTCCATTATTTATGACTGCTTTTCATCTTAAAATAGTTTGCCTTTCTACAGCAAATAGGTCATGGGACAAAAGGGCCTTGGCATGTACTGCTGAGTGATAAATACCCACTTAACCTTCAGTATGAGCTTTCTCACCTTCATAATCAGGTCCATCCCACATTGATATTTTTTGCTTCTCATTTATACTTTCCCTTTAGGGGTAGGACTCCAGGAAAAACAAAGGTGAATTTATGGTCCAGAAGAAGAAGTTGCCAGGCTAAATTCAGAGCTGATCTGACACAGGTGATCTAGTTAGGTGTGGATGTGTGTCCCCAAAGGGGTTTTTGATAAGATTAGGGATTCTGTTAGGATTGAGGTTAGTGCTGACACTAGGCAGCTGCTGTTGAATACTTGCTGGAGAGAGAGGCTAGAAGAATCAACAGCTTCTACCTAAACCTGGTGGTGTTATGTACACTTTCCCAAGTCTGCTAAAACCCTCTGGGCACACAGTGTTGTGATTAATATTAAGCCTTTCAAGGGTCAGTGAGCTAAATTTATAGAATTAGAAATATTTTTGTTAGATTAAGGGGATTAAAGGTGATTAAAATAGCTCTTTCACATTGGTTCAGTGACTTAAGCTTTCTGAAAATAATTGTGGAATGCTAACTATGCCTTCTTGGAGCCCACAATTTTTGTAATTCATTTTTTACTATTTTTAGATATGTGCTTAGGACTGTGTGAGTTGTTTTGGAACATTTGAAGAAGCAGGAGTCATAATGGTGTACATATTCTTGTGTTCTTGCTGTCTGACCCATATGCAGGTCCTTCTTGCATATTTTAGCCTTTTGTCTGTGAATTTGTGTTTTTAGAAGAAATATTCAGGTTTAATTCCCAGTATATTAGAATACTACTCCTTAACATGTTTTGCTGTCTTAATGTCCATATTTTTGTATATGAATTATATATATACAGGCACACTACTATATATTACAAAGTGCATGTTTTTATGCCCATTGCAACATGTATCTAGAAAAAACATGCCAGTAAACCACATGTAGTAGTATGTATGTAGTAAAATACAGACATACAGAATTAGTATTAGTTATAAACTATTTTTTAAACTGCATACTTTACACACTACTAAAAAAACCCCAAACCGTAACATTACATAAGAGTTAATTTCTCTGAAAACATTTCTTTTTTCTGGATCAGAAAAGAGTATTTATTAAGCAAGTCTTTCAGACATGCAGAGAACATTTTCACTTATTGATTAAAGTGTCTACTGACAGAAAAAAAAAAAAAAGTAACACTTCTGCTACAACAGCCAGCACTCACCAAAAAAATGCTGTGTGGCTCAACATAATTTCATAGGATTTCCAGATAATCACAAATATTTTTTCTGAGAGTGTCCTTTCAGAATTTGTTCTACAAGCATTATCTGACACATTTTGCCAAGGAAAGAGAGGATCTGTTTTTATATCAAATATAAAACATTTTGGTCTATTTACCTTCAAACTGTGACTGCACTGGAAATCATGACAGCTTTTTGCTTCAGATGAGAACATTCCACATCAGATGAATATTACATTTTTTGCTTTTATAATTTCATTTTTACTTTACTGTATAACTTTCTCCCAGTTTGTCTTGCTGAGAAAACTTAGGTTAAACTTAAGTTAAACCATCCTCTAGTTTTCTCACACATTGCTTTTTGAAAAAGGATAAAATAAAGATCTATGTTGGATTTGTCCCAGCTGTGTTTGATGACATAAATGAGGCCAGAGGCAAAGTCTGACTGTGAAATTGGAACCTCCTTAAGAATTCAGCATTGGGCACATGAAAAGCAAAGCAATGCAGCTCATTCACAGCCTCATTGCTCATTTGAATTTGTTGTCTTTGATATGATGATGATATCAGTAAAATAGTAAGACATTTTAAAATAAAAAAGGCAGTTGAGGTTAAGAGATAAAAGAGTTTTAATAGCAAAGTTTTAATATTTCACTTGCTTCACAAAATTCATAGTGCCACAGACTGAGATAGGGATATTTGTAACTGTTACCCTTAAAGGGTGACTAAACTCTTTTTATTTACCTGTGAAGCAGTTCAGTCAGAGGAAGAGAACTTTAATCCTCAGTAAAGATTTGAACCATCTGAGGTAAAACAACATCTGTAGAAAATTCAATTTTATCTAATAGAGAACGATGAAGTGGATAAAAATTCTCTTTTTGAAGAGTCTAAAGGTTACTTTTTTCTTCAGGTTTTTACAGTAACTGTGGAATTGATGTGGTCACTACATCAAGAAGTGAGAAGAAGAAAAACAGAGTGGGAGGATATCATCATCAACAGAAAAGTCCTCAAACAGTAAGTTTGCACTGAAGTCATTGTAAATACTAACTTAGGGACTGAGGAAAATCAGCATATCCAATTTTTACAGTATTTAAGAAGATACCAGCAGATCCAGTGGTGAGGAGTGAAACCCACCAGAAATTATATTTGCATTGGACTTGTTCCTGCTGGGCTCACTAATGTCAGGGGCTAAGTTCCCACTGACCATGAAGTTGAATGCTCAGGCCCAACTGCTCACATTGTTTGCTTTTTGTTCACAAGGAAAACACTGAGATATAAAACAGACAAAATAAAAGTTTCATAGCAGCAATTGTGATCTTCAAGAATTCTAAGGACATTGTAATCTGAGTGCAGATTACTATATTTATTATATTAATATTATATTACTGTATTCTGGTTATTATGTTCTATTATATTACTATAATAATATAGTATATTCTATATACTGTATAGAATATAGTATATTCTATATTCTCTCTATATATTATATATAGTATATATAATAATATAATATATTCTATTCTAGTTCTATAATCTGGTTATGGTACTGGTATAGTATACATAGGGGTAACAGAAAAGGGATAGAAACCTTGTTGTTACAGATACTAGAGGGTCGATGATACTTCTGGTTTGATTTTGTCTCTCTTTTGGCCAGGGACATGTAAGATGGGCTATTGATTTTTATGCTCGGCCTCTTCTAGTCTGCTAAACAAGGAGAGCATGAAATGTAACTGATGGTGTTAAACAAGTTATTTTAAGCACAGCTCCCAGGTATTCACCACTGAATAGATAGAGTAGATGTTCTCTGCCAGCAGCAGCATTTTTCCTAATAGGTGTTGACCATTAGGAATAGCCATCTATTTCCTAACAGGTGTTGAAGTTTTGGATTGATTCTATTATTAAAAATTCTTTCTTTTGCATTAGTCATTTGAAATATTTCTTGGTCAATCAAAATAAGTTAGGTGATCAATAGAGGAAGAGAACCATAGGAGTCAGTATCACTCACTCTCTTGTTATGGTTTAATGTTCAGAGTGAACCAAAAGCCAGAGGACAGAATTGTTCTCTAGTACTCCCCTCTCCACCCTTCCAAGGGAAGATAAAGGGGGAATAAGGAAGAAAGACTTAAACGTTGGAAGTTAAAAATGAAACAGGCCTGTTAGAACAGGGGAAGGGCAGTAACACATAGGAAAATCTCCACTCAAACCATAACTAAACATCTCTGAATCTTCTTAAATTACTGAGACTCCAGTCTTTTCAGGGCAGTCACTGTCAGCCGTGGTGCATTTGTACCATGCGTGGCACCAAGTGCCTCTACTTCTGCTTGCCTTCCCAGTGCTATCTCAATAAAAAATAAGTAACATCATATTTTCTTCTTGTTATCAGTTTTGTCACAATTTACAAAATAACATCACCAAGACTCAGAATTATCACTGTCTTAGCCATAATAGGAGACCTGACAGCAGTAACAAGCCCTATTCTTTCTTCTGAAAGGTAATCCCCTGATGAAAGTAAAATTTAAGACCTTTGAATAGCCATTTACTATTTATAATTGATCTAGCTCTGTGGCAGGTAGTGCAGTCTTAAAATGTCTAGCATTTATATCACTTAGGAGTGATTGGACATTAATAGACCAGGTAATGAGCCATGGAATTCTACTGGTACTGAAGTTTAAAAGGTTATTGTGGAAGCCTGGACACAAATATGCTCAAGATAAATATGTCATCATCAAAACCTGTGAATTCTGGATTAATGAATATGCTGGAATAACTGTAGCAGTAAGAGCAGCAATAGTATAAAAATATGTTATCATTATTAAATAGTTAAATTATTAAAAAGGAGCATATTTCCCTATTCAAGTGGTCTTGTTAGTACTATGGTGAGAAAGTTCATAGGAGATGAAATCAAGACTCAGACCATGATTTGCAGACATTCAGAAACCTGTGCTTGTCATTTTTTAATCAGCCTCACAAATTCTTCACAGTATATAGCATTTTAATATTCAAAGTACTATAGAGACTTTACTGTTAATTATGTTTCTTTTGTTCCCCCATAGAAAGAATAATTTCTTAGCTCCTGCTTCTCTTTTCTTCTTCAGTGAAGGGGAAATAATATATTATTACATTCAGTGCTGAATACTGAGGATTTGCATAGCCTCCTGAGTGAGACACTACATTAACTCCTGCATCAGATAAGATCTTTCTCTACCTGTCCTGAAACTGTGCTTGGACAGAGTGCAGAATGGCATGTTATGAACCAGACCTGGAGCTGCTGCAAACTGGAGGGCAAGACTCAGAGCTGAAACAGACAGGAAACAAGGTCTAAGAGCATTAGGAGCAAAAGTGGTATTCCTTCACATCCTCCTGAAATCAACTTCTCCAACTTCTCTTTTAATTGTCTTGCTATGCTGCTGTCATCTTTAACCTAATTAAAAGCAAGCCAAGGAAATCTGAAATTACCCTAAGTGGGATCTGATGCTTTCTTCATGTTCCTGGAGGTGCTTTAGTAGCCACTTTCAGAGTGGCTTTCAGAGTCCAAAATAATAAGGAAGAAATTTGATATATTGTTAAATATTTGGGAGTGAGTGGAAGACATCCAAACTTAGCACTGAAAGCCAGTTCAGTGCAACACAGAAACATCCTTGCTGAAGGGACTGATGGAGCTTCATCTTTCAGTCCCTAGGGAAAAAGAAAGTGCAATGATGCACGTTCCAGGAAAAGGACTTGATAGTGATGGTGAGGCAACACCTCTGCTGTCATGTAAACTTGTGTCTCAAGGCCTCAGCTTCTTTGCCATTTTTTCCATTTGGATGTTAGCCCTAGCTCTTGTTTGGGGTGAATCAGCTGATTCCCTCATTAGGAAGATTTAGGAACAGGGCAAAAACTAACTCGTAGATTTTACTCACCTGGAGTTCTTTGTAACTCTGACTTCAAGATAAGAAATACGCCCAGCTGTCAAATGGCCAGCAAAATCCAGGGCAGAGATCATTGCTAGTTATCAAAGTAACACAGATGGGACTTGAAGCCTTAAGAATCTGTGTTTGCCAAGGACACTTATCGTGAGCATATATGATTGTCTATGATTGTTAATGGGTTTTGATGCCCCTTTTTTATTTCTGATGAAGCAAGTATGACATCTGTTGGTATCTGGTGAACTCTCTATAACACACTCCTCTAATAATAGCAGCACTTGTATGAATGTTTGCCTTCAAGGTCTGAAATCTGATACAGCTGCTATCAAACTTCCATGCACTATTGATTTTCAACAGAAGACCATTAGCATTATTCCAGGATGCAAACATCATCTTGTATATAC
The DNA here is from genome assembly GCA_023637945.1 of Phaethornis superciliosus. Lineage (NCBI taxonomy): Eukaryota > Metazoa > Chordata > Aves > Apodiformes > Trochilidae > Phaethornis > Phaethornis superciliosus. The sequence goes on from JAJQWJ010000011.1 coordinate 17,203,440, forward strand.
ATACAGCTTTTCCAAGCAATGCTGTATCATCATCATCTTTCTACAGTGTGATCCTGTAGGGTTCTGCAGACTGTGTTTAGCTTCTCCCTGACGTGGCAAAGATGGGCTGCTAGTCTGAACAACCCATTTTTACCCCACCCTGCTGCTGCTTAGAGAGGGTACAGTTAAATGAGGATGAGGAAGAGAATGGCAGCCCAAATAAGTAACCCAGCTCCAAAGCAGACATTGTACCTGTCACTCAGACTTGCCAGTAAATGGTCAGAAAGCTTCACACTGCCTGGGTTGACCCTTTTGTTTTCATCCCATATTATGTCTTTGCTCTTCATTTGCTAGGGAAAGAGCTGGGAAGGAAAACTTGTTTGTCTGAGGTAGGGAATGAGGGGTGGATGTTAATGTAAGAAGATGCCTTTGGAGGTGGGGAGAATGGTGTAGTTGTGTGTCTTGGATGGGTTGGGGATTATAGAATGAGGTGGAGTGGGCAGAGGACATGCTAGAAGAGGAGCAAGCTGAAGAAAGGGGAAATGAAAGACCCCTGTCCCTCTCTGCACCTTTCCAAGTTTCCCTCAGGTACAAGACATAAGCTTTTATTTTTACTTATAGTCCCTCCCCATATCTGACTGATTGCTCTCAGGCCTACTCAGTTAAATCTGCATACCCTCTTAATACTCTTCTGACTTCTCTCAGCCTTTTCTCTCCCCCAGTTCTCTCTGCTATGTCTTCTACCTTGAAAAATACAATCCTTTTTCTTCTTGAGGACAGCAGTAGTCAATTTTGATTTCATCACTATGTAGCTTTGAGTTTTCACTGCTCTAGGGTAGTCCATAAGTTAGTGGGGAATCGTGGTGTTAATATTCATGATACTTAAAACACCCCACCAGCTACTTTGCTACAGTAAGAAACATTCTGATAGGAGGAAAGAAGGAATTAAAAACTGACTTCAGGCTAGAAAATAACTATAATAAATGTGGAAATAAATAATCGACTTTCCTATAATGCTAGAATTCTAAATAGGGATCTTGAAAGAAATTATTTAATGCTGTACAGAGCTGCCTGTTCCATCAACATTCTTTACATCAGGCTTCAGGGAAATAGAGTGCTAGCAAAGGGTAAGGGCTTTTCTTGTTTGTTCAGGAAGTGTTTGCTGAACAATAAATATTTTTAATTGGGGTGCCACCAGAGAGCAATGTGATGAAATGTGCTTGAGTATATTTAAATGCAGCCTGTTCAAAGGAAAGTACTTGAAACAGAGTAGTCTTAAATGTAATCCCAAAGGAAACTATTTCTAGTGCCTATCTCCAGGAACATATGCCAAGGTGAAATATTTCATTGTCCAATATAAAGTATCATCTAACAGTTGGTTACATTCTAGTAATGAACCTCCTTGAAATTATAGTTTAAATGAACCTCCTTGAAATTATACTTTAATCTCTCTTTGATTCCTGTGCTACGTTTTAATGCACAGTGAGCTATTTTTTCTGTACTATTCAGTTTTTCTTAATTGTCCCTATTGTTTTTAGGTACCTAAGACAGTCAAGGGGGTTTGGCAGAATCTGGAAAGAGTGCACTTAACTTAGTAGAGAATTTCTAATCTATCCTTACATTTTAAATGTTGCAGTCTTCTATCAAAACACCAATCCAGGTGTGACCATGGAAATCTGAAATTCTTTATACCAATTTTTATTGATTATTAAGCAGGTGTGCCATGTAGTTAAAATGCATAGAATATAAGAAAAAAATAAGTTGTCTTTAAAACTTCTCCTTACAATTAAGAACACATCATACACACACAATAGTATAATGTCTGCAGTTGTAGTAATGTTACAATACTGTTCTTAGGTGAAGTTAAAAGACCAGGGTGCTGTTTCCAGGAGGCTACAGGAATCAGAAGGAGTTTTACACAAACTATAACTGTTTGTTTTCCTCTTATGCATGAAGAGAATAATTTGTTGGCGATCACTACAGAAACAAATCAGGACACCATCTGCTAGAAACTCTAATTATTTCTTAGCTACAGTTAAGACAAATATATTTAAAAGCCAAATGGAGATGCTTGTAGCAAAAACTCCTCTAAATGACTCTGCTTGAGCAACAGAATGGAACCACTTGACCTCTAGAGGTCTCTTCAGTCTCAACTATTCTGCAATTCCTAAAATGGAGCTTATGAAGATGAAACATTTACCTAAATGGAATTTAAAGATAAATGTTTGTTATGCTTGAAGGCTAACAGACAAATGTTTCATGGCATTTTCAACCTCTTTACTGAAGAGGGTTGTCTTCCCTGTCCAATCCCAGGGTAGTTATCTGCTTCCTTTGCCTACTTTATTGGATAGACAGTATCTTTATATGCTTTTCTACAGACCAAAAAAAAAAAAAAAAAAAAAAAAAAAAAATTAGATTCTACTCTGGTGCTGACCATTAAGATCCTATGTTGCCAGAGAACTATTGCAACTAAATTGCCTGCCCAATACAAGTGAAAAAATAAATCTGTATTTTTATTTTTTAATTAAAATTTGCTAGAAAATATGTAGGTGTGACATTCTTGCTCATCTTAAATAAGTTTTCATTAGAACTTTGATCCATCAGAAATCCAGCCTATTAATGAAGCTTCTTAAGCATACTTCTACTAAGTCCAGCACTACATATACCTCTCATCAGCCATCACACAGTATCTGAAACACATGTGAAGCATGTGATAATAGGGAAGGACAGTGTGTGAGCACTGAAATGCAAGGGTTATTTTCTGTCTTTGACTTATAGCTGTAAGTTCAAGGAGAATTTGGGTTCCTTTGTTGAAATCCAAAGCAAGCTCTTAGACAGTTTACTCATCAGGCACAGATCCTGTGGGAAGATTAAGATGAAGTTATATTTCAGAAAATGACAATTCTTGTTTGGGATCCCTATCCTTCATCTAGAAGTTAGGTCTTTAAGGGACAGAGCAGATGTTTCTGAGATAATAACATTAAAGAAATTCAGCATTATGCTGGAAAAGTTCTGATTTTCATTTGCTAACTAACTGACTTATTGCTGTATGTATGTAAAATGGGTTTTCAAGTGTATGTAATTAATGCCAATCATTTCCATGGGATAAGAAAGAGCTATTGGTGATGAATTAAGTTAAACATTAAGTTCCCCACTTCTTTTTTCAGAAATTCTTCAGGGTCATATTTATCTTATATGTGGTGGTGTGATTTCCGGAACAGTTGCATCATAAGGAAGTCAAACTGTGCTCTGAAAAATTTATGTTGAGGATCACTTAATTTTCAAAATCTCTTGCTCTCGAATTATACACAGACTGTTGCAGTGAGTCTGTAGCCAAGTGTAACAGAGAAGGTAACACTCTATCGTGTATGTCTGAATAGAGCATCAGGCAATAAACAGGACTAGAATTATAAATCATATAAATGTCATGAGCTAGCAAAGCAAAGAATTTAAAAGAAAAATAGCTGTCTGTGCTGACTTATAATTTATCATTTAATCTAATTTTCTGATAGCAAAGATGTACCAATACCTCTGAAAATGGCTTGCCACATTATTTGGTGTTTACTACTCTGACTCAAGACCTAAGGTTAGTTCAGATCTTAATTTAATTTTAGTTGTACTGTTGTACCACCTCTGGTTAATATGTTCTTTGGCAGTGCCTGCTCTGTAGATTTCCTGTAATTTCCTCAAAAAAGTAATAATTTTTCATACACAAGCATGGCATGTGCACTGATTCTCAAAGAGGATATTTTAAGGACTAGGGATAGGTGTTGGAATTATTTTTTAATGTTTGTGCTCTTGAGATGCAGTCGAATTTAGATAGCAACTTTTTACAACTAGAAAGCAAGAAGTGCAAGACTATCCTATTTGATCCCTAGACTTAATGTTTCCACAGAGATTTTTGCCTGTGATTGTCCACTTTTCTCCTGGCACTTATAGATATTTTGCAAGCTCACTAGAAGCAATACATTTGAAATATAGGTTTTCATTACTTGTTTCTCCCATCCATCTTATTTCTAGATCAGGAACCCAATCGTGCCTTCTAGTTTGTTTGCACTTTTCCTAGTGCTACTTAATATTTTATTTTTTAAGATACTGACACTCCAGTAATTGTACCATGGGTGCCTCAGGTTTAGAGAGACATACTGCTGTGATCCAGGCTAAGAGTTACAATGGATCATCTGCTGCCTGTTGCATGAAAGGTGTCTCACAACTGCATGTGTTGCAAGGTTATGTTAATAAATTTGGCATCACTTGAACCAAATATAATCTCAGAAGAGATTATTTTAGTTAACTGAGTGTGTTTCTTTTACTGCTATTGTTAATTTGGCCTCTCACCTTTGATGTCCTAGAGGTCATTTGGAAAATCCTTCAGCATGTGAATGGCCAGAATGTAGCTTTTTTTTTTCCAAAATTGTCTCAGTAAAATATTAAACTTTAATGTGCAACTTCTTATGCCTCAAATACTGTTGATAGCTAATCTTCAGATAGCTACTCTTTAAGAGTAGGTTTTCTTTTGATAGTCATAATTTATTCACATAACTCATTTGTATTTTCTGCTGTAGTGTGATGGTCCTGTGGGGAGGAAAGATCAGCACACATTTGCTCATTAACCCTGGCTCTCTGGCTACAGTAAGAAACCCTCTTTGGGACTGCATGCACATAGAAAAGGGGGCTCAGGGGAATACATTTTCAGTTTGTTAGCCTAATAGTAGAGCCTACAAATTACTTCTGGTTGTGGAGTTTGGAAAGCTATTTAAACACATGTTTTGTCTGTGTGGAACAGCCAGCACTGCTTAATTGGTATGTTCCCCTTGGTTACTTGTTTGTAAAGTTCAGTTTGTCACAGCTAATCTTTAATCTAGAGCAACTCCCAAATGTATTTAGTGCACTGCATATATTGAGTAGTACATGTCTATCTGGAACAACGAATTAAAAGGTCATTTGTGTGCAGTGAGGTACGATGAGGGTTCTCTGTCATTTTCATGCCTCGGAGTTCAGATACCTCCCAGCAACAGTTCTATAGTGAGAGTGCACAGCATGGGTACAGTGGGGTAACCTCAGCTAAGTGCTGAACTCCCCATCCTCTTGCTTACTCCCCCTCAGCAGGGCAGGGATAGAAAATAGGATGGGAAAACTTGTGGTTCAAGTCAGAGATAGGCAGGTTGCTAACCTATTACTGTAAAGGGCAAACCAGAATAAATCTGGCGAAAACTGATCCAAGTTATTGCCAAGTAAAATAGATTTGTCTGTTAAAACCAAATGCAAACTTTGACATCTCTTTCCTCTCTCCTTTACTGTCCTCAAATTAATTCTATCACACCCACCCTTGACAGGCAGCAGGAAGGCATTAGGAGGTAGGTTTGTCAGAGAATATAATGGTTTCTCTCTGCCATTCCTTCCCCCTCACACTGCTCCCCTGCTCTGGCATGGACACTCATGAGCTGCAGTCCTTCAGGAAAGTCTTCAGGATAGGTTCTGCATGGGCCATGGTTCCTTCAGGAAATGTCCAACTGCTTCAGTGTAGGGTCCTTCATGAACTGCAGGGGATATCTGCTGTAAAAAGCAGTGTCTTCATGCATATTCTAGAATTCCTACTCCCTGCTTCTCAGAACCTCGAGATGTGCCAGTCTCAGCCTTCACAGACATGATATTCAGACAAAGTAAAAACTGGGGTTTTGTTTTTTTTTTTAATTTCAGTTTCCCTGTATTTTTTTTTGGATGGTGGGTGTTAGACATCACCATTACCAAGATGGCTTCCATTTTAAATGCTGCTTCTTTCTGGGCAGGGAGAAAGGAGCTCTGGTTTCAACATAGAGTATACCTTGAATCATGATTTGAAGGCATGGAAGATGCAGCTAACAGCTTACTGAGACGAGCCACAGGTATCTGCATCTAAATTCCAAATCTTGACAGCTTTAATTTCTATTGGTTGCAATAATCTGAAGGACTTGAGAAAAAAAGAAATATTTGTCACCAGTGCCATAATCTTTGTCCTGTCTCTTTATGCCAATACATCATAAAAATATTCCTTGCTATCTGGTACTAGATGAAGATTCATTCATTCATGGGGTTACCCCCAGAAGCTGTGCTGTGCTGGCTGCCCTTGTGGCCAAGAAGTGATTCTTTAGCCATTCTATATATTTATTTTGATAAAGGGCCTTGGGCTTGTTATTTTAAGGCAGCCTTCTGAAAATTATCTGCATAAAACTCATGTTCTATTTTAGCCTGATAACTTTCATCACTGTCCTACTCAGTTGCTCATGGAGAGTCAGAAATTCATGACTTCAAAAGAATTGTTTCAGGAGTTGTTGGCAGTTGTATCCTTTCCCTGTGCACTGAGGAGGACAAGGCATCATTTCCATAGCTTGATCTTACTGTCAGTCACCCAGCAATGGACATCCTGTACAAGCAGGTACCTGGAAAAGCTTCTGTCCTACCTGATGACACAATGGAAATGGGGACATTAAACTGAAAAAACCCTTCTGGTTTCCATAGCCAAATGGTTTAGTATTAATTATGTTACTAGTAACAAAATGGGAGCTTTTCCATGAAACCCGAGTCAGTTAACCTGGATTTTCTTGAAGAGGCTCCTGCTTCAAATAACCTTCTGAGATCTTTTCAGAGAATTCTATGGAATTCTTGGTAAGTTAGTCAGGATTGCTTTTCCAGAGAACTTAACAAAACCCCAGTCCCTTTAAATAAAGAAGAAGCTTTAAACCCTGTCAAATTCCTTTCCTTTATATAGAATCATAGAATTGGCTGGGTTGGAAGGGACCTCAGAGATCATCAAGTCCAACCCTTTTTTTAATTTATTTTATTTTTATTTTATTTTTATTTTTATTTTTGGGGGGAGGACACTTATAAGTAATATGATTTTTATGTGTTCAATTATGAATACATTGTGAATTACAGGGATTTTATTATTCTTTCTTTGTGTGTTATGCTATGTAAGTAGGATTGTAAGTTATATTCTTTCCAGTTTATTGTTGTATGTAGTTTAACTTCTCTGAGGATGTTCACGGAAGAGTCTTGGTTCCCAGGTTGTGTCTTCTGGTCAGTGTTTGCATTCCTTCTGTATAACCTTCTCAAAACTCTGTATAAATTCTGTAAAATTTTTTTCTTCATACTCTTCACATTCTTTGCATTTAGCTGATGTTGTAGAATTCAACTGAAAAACAAAATGAATAGCACAGCAGGATACTGATCTATTTGTTCTGAAAGACAATTAACTCTTGATTGTCCTTTTTTTTTTTTTTTTTTTTTTAATAACACCAATGCAATCAGTGGTTATAGAAATCATTGATGGAGGCTTCCACAGACTTAAGATCTGAGCAGAGCAGGATCAGCTTTCAGAGATACAGCACATCAGTGAGCAGTGCAAGTGGGCAGTCCCTAGGATACTATTCTATATGACCATATCTGATACTGATACAAACTGTTACTTACATATACACATTCAAGCATCCTGACATATGTATCTATCCATAGTCCAAAGTATTTGCTTTGATGGGAATCCTGAAACTGTTTTTTTCTAAAAAATTCTGCTTTTTCATTGGTTTATGTGTAGCTTTTTGTTTACTATGGGTACAGATTACTGGATCCCATTTTCTGTCACCTGTACTATCCCACCTTTTATATTACAGTAGATATTTATGCTACTGAAGAAACACTTTTGATTTGCTTTTTTTTTTCCATGGAGCATTGTTCTTACTTACCTTTTTATTTTCTAAGCTTGCATTTCCATTTTTCCACACGTTGAATACATCCTGTGTTTTACTACATTTTTTTATAAGACATTCTTGAAGAATTACTTTCGTCTCTAAGAAAAAGCATCTTATTACAGGTTCTTGGCATTCTTTCTGAAAAGAATGAGTAGTTGCAATAATATTATGATTAAAAAGGAATAAGTGAATGTAAATTATAATTTAGCAAGAGTTGGCTGATTTTTATTCACTGGATATCTCTTATTACTATCCAAACACTTTAAAATATCTGCAAAGATGAGCTGTGAGACCTAACAATATAAGGGCAGCCATTTTCCTAGGATGAGGTGAAACGTGGTGTCTTGGTGAAGAACATGGGAAAATAATTAGGATAGTAATCTGGGATATAATTAAACATATTGGAATTAAATTTCTGATATTTTTATATATGTGAATGCTGAGGTTGTCAGGAATCAAAGTGGCAGAAGCAGGCTACTGCCACAGGAATGACCAGTCTCACCAGGGCTGTATCAAAGGTGACTGATATCTGGGTTGAATGAATCTGGATTAATTTTCTTGGTGGGATGCATGTATCCCATGGAGTGCAGGTGGAGATCCACAGCAACAGATTTTTAAGTCTCTTCAGGAATGAATTTATGGAATCTGTATTTAAGATGATAATATTTTGCATAGGTTTCCATGATTGTATTTAGAATTGTATTGATGAATTAATAGAATTCATCCTTTGAAGGATAAATTGCAATCTGCAGCTGTTAGAAATATGAATCACAGAATCATAGAATGGTTTGGGTTGGAAGGGATCTTAAAGATCACCCATCTAATTCCAATGTCCCTATACAGGCAGGGACACTTCCCACTTGACCTGGTTGCTCAAAGTCTCATCCAGCCTGACCTTCAACACCTCCAGGGGTGAGGCATCCCTGGACACCATGTTCCAGTGTCTCACCACCCTCACACTAAAGAATTTTTCCCAGTGTGTAACCTAAATACACCATCCTCCAGTTTAAAGCCATTAGCCCTTGTCCCATCACTACATGCCCTTGAAAAATGTTTGAGAGTACCTAGGTATTTGCTGCTATGCTAGGGAATGGCAAAAGCAGAGAAATACACAGGCAGGTGCTGACAGTTACTCTCCATAATCTACTTCTCTAATGTTTTATGTTATATAGTGCATGGTGTTAAATAATTGTCTTTGGAAGTATTTTCTTTGTCACTTTTTTCCTCCCTCAACTTACAAATGAATAGCAACATTTTTTTAGCAGTGTTTGCTTTGATAAGATAATGTTGGATCATCCCTTTTAGTTGATTAATTTTAATACCAGATGCTTCAATTAAAAGAATAGCTTCTTATGTAATTATCATAAATACTTTAACAGAACTGTTCCTTCCAAGGAATGATCTTCCAAGGAACATTTGATTTCTGAAACTTTTCTCAAATGAGACTTAGCCTGCTGCAGAAGACAATTCCTAGTAAAGAAATTAAGCTACCATATTAGATGAGCTGTGGTCAAATTTTACATTTACTTACATCCTCATCTGTGTTTGCAGTATATAAACTGACATCAATGTCCTAAAAGAAAAGAAAAGTTAGAAATATGAACATTAAAGAACATATTTAGACATAATGAAGCTGACTCTGCAAGACAGATTAGTTCCAAGTTCAAAGGCCAAATCCATTCAGGTACTGGAAGCCAGCAAGTCAGGGTATCTTAAAGTCAGCTACAAAACTGCAGGATGGGCTTTACTGTGAGGAAAATGCATCAGAATTGAGTTCCATGATATTTTCTCTAAAAGAGATAACTTTCAAGCCTGCTGCCCTTCTTCTTTGGGAGACTGAGAAGGGTATTTAATTCTAGAGTCCACAGTCTTTGGTCAAGTCCCATAACCTTTAACCTTCTATTGTTTTGCTTCTGCCCCTGAAACAGCATCATACAACCACCATACCTTTCCCTGCTCCCTGTCACTGACACTATTTAGCTGAGGACAGTGCTAAATATTTGATTATGTCCGCTCCTAGGATTACATGAAAAGCTGAATTTTTAATGAACTTACTTTGGATGCCTTGATCTGCTCCAAATCTTTCAGAACTTCTGCCCACTTGCAATGACCTGCAGCTGTCTTTGGTGCATAAGCACTAAGAAGAAAATCAGTGACCATTAGTCTAAAAAAGCAGGTATAGGCAAAGTTTATGCTGCAGAAAGTCAGATTATTAAGATCCTGTAGTGGCTATATTGTTTACATGTGTATTTACACACAATTTGTGTATTTGACAAATCATAAAATCAGATAGATACATAAAAACTGTATCTTGGTCACACACTGCATAAATAGTCAATGTGCTTTTAGAAAAAAAAACAGTTTAATAGAACATAATGCGAGAGAAAGGTTCAACTACTTGGTGTAAAATGCCTGCAATACTGTCAAAGTATACAAAAAAAAAATCACAATTTCAGTCTCTTCTACTGAATATTTCTGCCTCACTAATATGGAATGTCTATCTTAAGCCCTGCTGAAATATTATCTTAGATATAATTTTTTTCTGTACAGGAAAGCTTCCTCCTACTATGGATAAGATTTTTCTCACAGTGAACCACTAAACAATGGAAGGATTTGCTTCTCCTTGGAGGTTTTCTGGACTTTAAAGTTCAATTTGAATATGTCCTCACTTGGATCCTTAATTTGGATGCCTTTCAGCACTGCTGAACTATGAATAATATATGGCAATGTAGGGAAAGAGACCAATTTTCTTGGAAAGCTGGTTTAAAACAAGCAGTTGTTAAACATTTAAGCTTTAATGAAAGGCTCAAAATTTACAAGTTTTTTGTTACAACCCCTGGTTTTTTTATTTTGCAACAAGAAGAAGAGGAGACTTATGTGTTTGTGACAAGGGGAGGGAGAAAATGTCAGATCTTAGCAAAGAGACTTGGCTGAAGGAACACAAGGAAAAATGAGTGGGGCACATAAGCTCTAGAAGTAGGGACAGTTTTCTAAGACTAGAAAATGGGGTGAGATATGAAGGATCATACCTCATACCTGTAATTCAGCATTCATATTTTAAAATGCTCAATGTGGTGATTTTTTTCATTGCAAAGACACAACTGATGAAGCCCTGCAAATGCAAGAACTCCAACAACTTGAGGGTTATCAGTGAGATTTGGGTCAATATCCATTCTTGACCAGACTGAGTAGTCTAAGACAGAATCAAGTACGGGACTGTGAAGCAATGGGGGACAGCATATCAGGGCAGGAGAGGGTCCACTTTCTAAACTGATTGGAGGAAAGTAAGAGCTGTAATAGTGAAAATAAATAAATTGTATTTAATCTCTGATCAACATTGACTTTGTAGTTACCATAGGAAGAAGATGACTAGTCTCATCTCATTCTTCAAAAGGCAAAAGAATGGCTCTCCAACAGAAACAGCTGATCTTGCAGACCAAGATGTTTCTCATGTGTTTTCTGAAAGACACAAGCAAGGCAATAGCTTTGTCATAATCTGTTTTCATGGAATTTTTCTTCAGTACAACCAATTTTACAGAACATCTAATGAAGAGAAGGTTACTTGTTGTGTTTGGATTAAAAGACCAGGAGGTTTGCAGTTTGCAGGAATATATAATCTCTTTACAAAGCATTTGGAAGAAAATCAAATGCTGAAGACAAAATGCAAAAATCTGAACTCATCCTGAGCTCCCTATTTTAGATACTAAATATTAAAGAACTTTCATTTTGTTTTCCATCCTAGACATCTTTCCCTTAGCTATCTTTTACCACCCAAATACTGAGTTACCTACAACTATAACCTACAAATCTACAATATCATGGTTGTATAAATATGAAAAGTTCATCAAATATATCCAAAGCTATACTTATGTGTATAGGCCTGTATGTGTCTATAGTATATATTTATACTTCTTTACTTACTGTATGTACATCAAATATTGGGAAGTGCTTTATTTGAGAATCCTGCCAGTGGATTCTGGCAACTAGAAAGAGGGTGGAGGTGTGAGCAGTGGATTCACCATTGGCAAAGATTTCACTGTGCACAGCCTGGTGAGCTTTGTTTCTTCCAAAGTCACAATCCCTTGGATTACAGTTACTGCAGAGACAGGTTAATTATCTGCAACTGTACTTTTGATCTAAGGTTTCATTTCTTTGTGTATGTGCAGTGCTTTTATATAAATGGACTGAAATGGTATTTCTTATTTCTCAGCAGTAGGTTATTTACATACCAAAGTTCATGAAAAAATTGTAAAAGAGCTAGCACTATGCAGTAGTAAAAAGGTCAGAATGGAAGTCAATCCATACATTATCAGCTTTCCAGCTAACTTGCTGAAATCTCTCTTCTTAAAGCATCTACTGAAAAAGCTGAGAGAGTAACACAAGTGTCACAGGATTTCTGGACAATATTGGTAACAAAAGTTTGGTATTTCATTAATAGAAAAGTTTTAAAATACATGACAAATATTTTCTTTTCAAAACCCTCAGATTCAGCTGAAATAGAATCACCTATTCACTATGTAAATTTCCACACTCAATAATGGAAAGCAGTGTCAGACCCTTCTATCACCTGTGTGTGTCCAAAACCTATTAAATGAGAATTATGTAAATGATAAATAATCTAAATTACTTTATTTAGCATTGAAGGCCAGAGACAGTAGTCTTTCATCCATCTTCTGAACCATTTCAGTACAGAATAATGCTGAGTTATTATTACCTAAAGAATGTCTAAAAACAAGGCTCCAAAACCAAACGGAAATCAAAAATATGTGGTCTTTAAAATCAAAATATTAAGTACATATGAAACAGACAAGAAAGTAACAAAAAAGAAATATTGACTGCTTGGGAATGGTCAGAATAGCTTAATCATTTTTTTATAATATGACAGGCTGTATAATTTCCACAGCTAATATTGTTTGATCTGACATTTGTCAATATGTGGGTTTTGGAGGTTTTTTTAGCTCTGCTTACTAACTGTTTTGCTTTTATTTGTCAGTCTTTAAAAAATACCCTATTTTGGGATTTGGCTTGTTTTTTAATTTAATTGAAGTTCAAAAGTAGCCTTATGGGGAATCTTAAACTGCTGTTAAAGAAATTTAAAATCTGATTTGTTGGATACAGCTGAAGAAACATGTTTTAATAAAATGTTTAATTTTTTAAAGCATCTTTTAACCAAGTTATTGACACTTCATTAGAAAGATTTTGCAACAGGTAAAAATGTTGATCATTGTACAGGCCAGTTTTTCTCAAAGATGAGGTGGCTACAATGAAAATATGAAAGTTATATTTGGTCCATAAGAACTTATTGCTAATTTTAAATAAAAGCTTAGTTTTTAGAAGTAATAAAAAACTTGTACTGGTAGTAAAATACAGGTTATATTACATGCATATTCTAAAGGGTATTCATTTGTTCATAAAGAAAGAAGTTAACATTCAGTAGTATATCACCTAATACATTTCTTTCCACAATTCAAGGCCATTTTCCACTTGAATTTCTCAATTATTTCATCCAAACCATTATTCAGCAACATAAGGAATGTTTGCTTCCTTACATGTTTTGACAAATTATTCTCCTGCCTTGAATACACCTTGTTGTAAAAATTTTCTCTGGCTACTGTCAGTTTTCCAGTCCTTACTCTGTTTAATCATTAAATTCCTTTATGTCTTCATTACATCTCTGATACTCACCTTGGTTTATGGGAGCTTGAACTTTGGACAAGGGAGCAGGTTGTATTTATAAATGCATGCAGATTTTTATATCTAGCTTGTGTCCTGATAATCCTCTAGGTTAAGGATTAAAGTCTTTGTAAATGAATATAGGTTATTCCAAAATGCAATTGACTGCTCTGGGATGCACAGTCATCTGTTTGGAAAACGAGTGCTCTTTTTTTGTAATGAAGTTAAAATTAACTACTTTAAAGAGCAGTTACAGCTGAGTAAAACTAAGAAGCAAATGTATTAGCAAATGAGAAAGCTGCTTGCTTAAAACAGGAACAGTTGCTGACTTTAGCTGTCACAGAAACTATAAATTAGTCAAAAGAAAATATTCATAGCTCTTTACATTATTTATGTTTCATATGAAGGAAAGTACTCAGAGTTAAAATCACATGTCTTTACCTATATATCATTTAGCTAAATTTCTTAAGATTTGCTTATACATTTCAGTGAGTCCTTGATGTGTGCTATTCCTAACTAAGGAAGTTTATTTCCTATGCAAATTGGTGTTATCTACAAAGTTCCAGTGTTTTTTATTGCTTAGTTTGAACTGTCTTTTTCATTTTTAGAGAATTTATATCCTGAATTCTCAAGCCCTTGACCACCTCTTGTTTATGTCTGCATATGCTTTCAGTGCTGTTCTTCTGCTCTTTGGTCTGGGAGGAAAAAAAAAAAAAAAAAAAAAAAAAGCTCTTGTGTAATGTTTTAGGTTTGTAACCAAAACAGCATTGACAACTCACCAGTGTCTTGGGTATTTTGAACAGTGCTTGCAAGAACTTCTCCTTTTCTCCCTCTGCTTTCTCCAGCCACCCCTAGCAAGTGTGCTGGGTGTGCACAGATGTTGAGAGTAAGGACAGTAAAACTAAGCAAAGACATGCATCCTACTCTGTAACATCATGCTCAGTGTTAAAAGGAGGGGAGGAGTTTTTCAAAGTTTTTCATTGCTCCAAGACTGTCCAGGCATCAGTCTGCTGGTGAGGATTGCTTTTGCATAACTTGATTTTTTTTTTTCCCTTTTAAAAATTTTTCTTCACTTATTTAAACGGTCTTTATTTCAGTCCCTGAATTTTTTCACTTTTACCTCTCCTGTCTGGCTGGTGCAGGGAGTGAGCAAATGACTGAGTGACATCTTAGTGTCAGCCAGTCTTAACCCACTACAGCTGTACCATGCAATCCCTTGAAGACACTTGCCTCCATTTCTCTGATCGTCTTAATCCTTATATGCTTCATTGTTATTGAAAACAAATGTCCAGAAGCAGACATCATACTGAGTTGTCATAAAGGATTTGGAAACTGGTGTTAATATTTTCCCCTTCCATGGGAAATAGGGAACTGGCTATTCCCAGTGTTTTCTTATTTCAACAATATGTTTCATATTTCAACACTATGTTCCCCTGCCATATGTACCATTTGGTAAGAATCCTGGAACATGTGAAGAATCTTTCACTATTTGCAAAAAATCCCTCCCCTCAAAAAGCCTTAACAACAAAAACAAAGAAACCCAAACAAAAAATAACCACCCCAAAGTCTCATCTGCTTAATTTTTGAGAAATCTCACTTTTCCCCCTAATTTCTTGACCTCTAGAATACAGCTTTTCACTTAATCAGTCGTTTCCCCCTTTGCCTCTGGGCTTTCTGCCTCGTCTCACTGGTGCTGTTAGGCATCACTACTCCTTCCATTCCTTACTCCTGTAAGCAAATTTTCCTCCTCAGGCTATTCCCTCTTGTAACAACATGCATTCTGTTTTTCTTCATCCTTGGCTTCATGCTTTTGCTCTCATTTTCTTGTGTGCATGATGTGTTGCTCTTCTATTACATGCTCTTCTCACAATAATTACAGGCTGCTTTAGAGAACTCTGCCTCCTCACTCACCAAAATCTTTTCCTCTGGCTCTTGTTCTGCTGTTCAGTTTTTGTTGGCTCCACTGATCAGTTTTTCTGGCCTCAGGTGTCAGGGGACAAAGCACCAAGGAGCTGCACAAGGAGGGTGCTGCATCTGTTTAAGGTTTTGTGTGTAATATTTGACTTCCTTCTCTATGCTCATAAGCACAGAGAGCCTTTTTAGTGTCAAAATCAGTAAGACTGGGAAGGAAAACAGATGTTTTCCCCATTTGTATCCTAGTCTTGTAAGAAGTTTTTTCTTTAAAAAAAAAAATTTTTGTTTTTTTTGGTTTTTTTTTGTTTTTTAGAAGAGAAGCCACGGACAATAAAGATTTAATAAACTAGTAGAAGAGACTAAAAAAAGGAATGGAACCCATAAAAAAGCTATACTTCTGCACTAGATAGATGTTTCAGAATTAAGCCCTTAAATAGGTAACTTTGAAATCAAATTTTCATGGATTGTGAGTAAGTTTTAGAGGAATGATGTGTTCTTAGTGCTTTGTTATTGAGTAAATATTTGAGAACAGTGCAAGGCAAAGGAGCACACTCACCAAAGGATCTCTCTGCTCTTTAATTTCGATGTTCCTCTAGACAATTTAAAGCAAAAAAACAAAGGAAAATTAACAGAAAAAAAATTAATATGAATAAGTGTCACAATTTATGTATTCTGATGGGATGGAATTCAAAAATTAAACCAGAGAAACACATTAATGTACTCTGAGACAATAAGAAACTGTAGCAGATGCTACGTATAAGTACAGCTCTCTAAACACACCTTGCAAGTAATTTCATTTGTGTGCTACCAAACATCCACAGAAGGTAATATTTTCCTATGAAGGAATCCATTGCCAGGGCCTTAAATCCTTTCCCAATATCTCCAGACTAGTCCCATCTATCAAATAAATGTATTTTCCAGCTCTGCTAAGTTCTATTCTGCACATCATTTGACACAACAATCATTAAAAAGTTGCTCTAGCGGTGCCTGAATCCCTTACAATTCTACAGATATTTTAGTTCCTCTTCTCTCTTCCTATCCACCTTTGCCCATGAGCCTAGGAAATCAGCCCTCAAGCTCCAGCAGGTGTTACCAGCAGCTGTCCTCAAGGCTTGAAAGGAAAGAGCAACCTTCCCACATTTCTATGTAGCTTGTTCTTACTGGTCCAGGAAGGCAGTCAGTGGAATTACTGAGTGTTAAACTGAATCATGTGCTTGAATGCTTGTCTGGGGGAGACCCAAAACATGCTTCAGGTTCTTATATCTTCAAGGTTTGCTATATATATATATTTTTTTTTTCTTTTTTTCCAGAGAGCTGAAGTGCTTTCTTAGAAGTGCTTAGCTAGCTAGGCAAGCTAAAGCATTTTGCAGCAGACATTTTACAGCTGGGCATTCTTTAACTATTACTCTTAGAGTCCATGTGGAATTATTTACACAGGGACTGGATATGCAAAAGGGTAAGGTAGACCAATTGCCTTTCACCTTCCTTCTACCAACAACTCTAGCTTTCTTTTTTTTATTGTATAGATGCAATTCTCCTGTGGAGCTCATTCTGCTTGTATGTGAGTAGTGTTGACCTTCAAAAGAGTATTCTCAGTAATGAGCAGGGCAGGAAATGCTTTCAGTTTAATCAGTTGTGCCTTTATGTGTTCTTGGTTTGCTTAAATATTTGTTGATTTGCTCTTGACAGTCATCCAGTAGGACTTCCTTCTCCCACATGCTCTTGCTAACTGGCATTTATGCCAGAAAGTAAAGTTTGTAATGCTTGTTTGAAAATTTTGCCAAAAGGTCACACAGTTGTTGCTATTCCACTCAATACCTTAAACATCAGAATTTGAAATGTAATAAGTTAAATATTTCTTTTGACCTTTTTTTGAAAAGCATGCTTGAGTCCTCTGACATGTCTCCTATTTGACTATAGGCCTGAAAAGAGGTTTATCCTGAGTGGAAAGAATTATTTTGCACCTTTCCAAAGAATCTTGTAGCCACAGCAGCAATGAAACCCAACAGAAGTGCTGCAGTATTTAGAGATAAATATTACTAGTTGAATATCAGTGGGAATATTATAAATTGAGAACTTCCCTTTTAGTCTGTCTGTTTTTACTAATCTGTCAGTCAGCCTCAGAACAGTGCATGCTCCCTGACCACAGGCTTCATCCATTAATAGCTCTGCTTTAAATAGGGTTGCCAGGTTCCTATTTACATAACTGAGGGATCAGGACATCAAACATGTTGCTTACTCCATAGGTTAGATTTACCCCTTTCCTGTCAGGAGATCCAATTCAGGATCTCTTATAGGCATTTTTTGCCAGTTGGCAAAATACAGCCAGAAATGAAAGCTAATATGTGCTTCTTTCTTTTTACATCCTTCCAGGTAATGTCAGTCTTTTCAAGGGATCAACTAATAAGTGAATAATTGAAGATAACTTAATATTTTCCTGATGCAAACATGTATGACACTGCTATAAGAAACCTAGGATTCTCACTTTGGAGCAACCTAACACCAGATGCCCAGATGAAATGTAAGTGGCATAGAGAACTGGGTGTGCACGTGTGATCCTCTAGCTATAAGCACATATAATCACATATAATTATTACATGACATAAACCATTGACCATGTCTGAGACTAGGAGTTGATCCAGCTGCTAGACTCCTCTCTGACAAGGAGTTGAGGAAGGAAGGGGCTCAACTGTGAAGCTCATGACCCAACAAAGCAGGGTCTCCCTTACCCTTTTGCATATCCAGTCCCTGTGTAAATAATTCCAAATGGACTCTAAGATGATTTTCCCTGTATGTTTCCTCCATGTAGTAATAGAACCTTGCTATCAAACTCTGTTAAATTCCTCTTTTATTTAAACATTCACCTGCAACAGACATTAATGCTAGTTTTGCTTGACACTGTGCTTGATGAGCAGAGAATCCTCATGTTTAAGTAGTGACAAAATCAATAAGTTTAAGGTATAGTCAGTAAAGGGAAAGAACAGCAAAACAAACAAACAAACAAATCATCTGTAGGGCACAGATGTTTAACTTTTACCATTTATCCCCAAACAATCCCCTTCAGGATGCAAAAGGGTAACCTGAGAGAAACAGATTTATTGTACAATTGAGAAAAGCAACACACAAACATGAAAGATAAATATTGTTAACAGATGAATGGGCATTAAAAACTTAGTATCAGGATTCAAAGAAAAAAGAACAAAATAACTCTACTATAGTAGACTTGTTTCATATTTCTGCATAGGAAAGGCAAACAAGTTTGGAATGGAAATTATTTCTGCTTTATGTTGCCCTAATTCATTTATAAATAACTATGCAGGAATAATGTCAGAACCTGAACAATCATCCTTAGTTTCTTGCCTTAGGATACAGGAAAATCAATTACTGTAAAAGCTCTGGAGTATGCTAGAGAAGCCTTCCTATTTCATGTAAAATGTGAATTATTTTTGTGCACACTGAGGCACTTTGGCACTTTTTCTATATGTGTGCAAGTCGTGTGAGTACAATACTGTAGTTGCCATTATTTGAGGTTCCTTCAATTTTTATGGGTGATGGTTTTGCTTCATTTCTTGTCAGCCAAATGCAGAATACATGGAGAAATGGAAGAGGTTTTATGTCTGCAAACTAATGAGAGGTGAAGCAGTATCAAATTATATTACCCTGGTTACTGTATCATAGCTCTTAAAAAGAATAACTGGTCGTCATAGTTCTTAACAGTGCAGCACAGCACTCATCCAGAAAAATTCAAAATTTCTTTCAGGCAAGGTGAGTCTACTAGTGAGTACATTCAGTTTTTAAAAGACTGAAAAAAATACTTTACAGAGCTGTTAAAAGCAGTTTTTCATGGCCTTCTAGCCAGAACCATTTTATGATCCTATATAAAATAATGGGCAATACTGCAAAGCACAAATAACATTATAAATAAATGTTATTAAAGTTTATAACTTATTAAGCTAAAGTTATTATGTGGAAAAATATTATTGAAAATTATTAAGTTCTTAGATAAATTTACATGTCTGCCCTCTGGGATTGCTTACTTCATTGACTTAACATACAAAATACTAAGCCAAAAGCAAATCAGATTATTGATAGTAATTAAGTGATAATAAATGTTACTGATGTGTTCCTACAGGACACAAAATAAACTGTAAGAGATGAAATACACATTAAATTTAACCTTTGACCACACTGCATAAATTCAATGAATTATAGAATCATAGAATAAACTGGGTTGGAAGAGATCTCTAAAAGTCATCTAGTCCAAACCCCTGCAGTCAGCAGGGACACCCACAACAAGGCCAGGTTGCTCAGAGCCTCATCAAACCTCACCTTGAATATCTCCAGGGATGAGGCCTCCCTGGGCAACCTGTTCCATTTTTTCCACTACCCCCATGGTAAAGAACTTGTTCCTAGCATCCAATCTAAATCTACTCTAATTTAAAGCCATTGCCCCTTGTGCTGTCACTCCAGGCTCTTGCACACAGTCCATCTCCAGCTTTCCTGTAGCCCCTTCAGGTACTGGAAGGTCACTGTCAGGTTTCCCCAGAGCTTTCTCTTCTCCAGGCTGAACAACCCCAGCTCCCTCAGCCTGGCTTCCTAGGAGAGGTGTTCCAGCCCCTGGTCATTTTCATGGCACTCCCCTGGACCCTCTCCATCAGGTCCATGTCTCCAGAGGACTCCAGAGCTGGATGCAGTACTCTGATGAGGTCTCACCAGAGCAAAGTAGCAGAATCACCTCTCTCCATCTGCTGGCCACTCTCCTTTGGATGCAGCCCAGGATGCAGTTGGTCTTCTGGGCTTCAAGCACACACAGTTAGCTCATGTTCAGCTTTTCATCCACCAGCAACCCCAAGTCCTTTTCTGCAGGGCTGGTTCCTAAAACCTCATCCCCCAGCCTGTACTGATAGTGTAGGTTGTATTTGTTATTTACAGAAATTGAGGGGATGTAATGGAGATAATGTTGTCTGCCAGAAAATTTACTAGTACTGACAAACTGAAAAGTGCACATCCTCAGATCAATAGCAGTCAATTAAAAAAAAAACAAACCAAGGAAACAAACAAAACAAAACAACAGCAACAAAACAAAACCAGTCTCATTTGCAGAATAGACTGCTTCCAGCAGCTCCCTCTGAAATTAATGCCTGTTTCAGCTGTAGGAAGCTGGCTTAGTAAATGTGCCACTATACTTCCCCATAGTCTTTTTGCAAGTGTTTTCGTCTCTTGATTGGTAAAGCAGAAAGCAGTACTTGGTTTGTTGGAGGTAATATAGCCCTCTTATATATGTTTTTCTTTGCTCTCCCAGCAGGGCTGCCTACCATTTACTTCTTGCCAAAGGAAAGTATCTATTTGTTCTCAATGTCAACACAACATCACAAACTAATTTAGTTTGCTGCCTTTATACAAATAGTTAGTTTGGTTTTGGCAGATACTCACCCAAGTGCCCTCTAAGGTCTGCATGGTTGGTGAAACTAGAATCAAATTTAGAAGTCACCAAAAACGTGGAGATTCACAATCTCCTAAGATAAAAACATTGTAACAGCTAAGAGACTGAGTGTATTACTTAAAAAATTGCCTAAGGCATGTTATGTTGGGGTTCTTTTCTGGTTAGAAATACTAAGTAGTACTTTTAAAGTAAGGGTGTCTTTGACTTTTAAAATTATTCTAGTTCTTATGTGAACTAAAGAAAATGATCCTTTCTTTCAAGAATAATTGAAATACAAACAGAAATTAAAATTATTAAATGCCATAATTTAAATGAAGATATTTTTGTTTGCTGATATTTAAGCTGGGACAAAACTGGTGTCTTAAAGTGCTTTAAGGTAAATTAGTCTGTCCAGTTCTTGACTGCTACCATGCTCTTGCTATGATATGAGCACTGAGCTGGTAAGAGAGGTACTGGCAAAAACCTTCTGGTCTTAGAAAGCACAAAAGGAGTCACTAGTTCTCTATCTTCCTGAATCAGCAACTTATGGTTGAAAAGTCATTTCTACCAAGTATAATACACAGCCTGAGTCAGCCTTCTTGACATTTACGTATCCCTTGACATTCAATGCTATATCTTACTCAAGTACTCGTCAAATTATCTATTAGTTTCTTGTTAAAAAAATTACACAGATGGCCAGTATATAAATTTTTGTTCTTGTCAAGTCATTCACTTTTAGCTATTAGAAAACTATTAGAAAACTATTTCATCCTCACTATGACCCATGTATCTTGAAATCACATGCAGTTTAAAATTAGACCTGAAATATTCATGTCACTTAAATTATGCAAAATAATCTACAGGCATCCATAAAAACTTATTAATATGAGAGATATTTTCAGTTACGTGAGGGCGGGGGATGAGTGGGATTTTTGTCCTTCAAAAAAAATACAGATCATGAGAAGCTTCACAGGGTTTCTCTTCAGAAAAATGTCCCATAGATACTTGATGATGTATCAGTAGGTTACAATCTCTAAGCACTTCTGCTGTATCACCATATATTTACCATATGTTCACGTACTGTTAGATAAACCCTAATGAAGATAACAAATGTTAGTAGCATGGGGGGGAGGGTGTTGACTACAATGTATAAATTAGGTGGGTTTGAGTATGGATAACAGAAGAGAGCAGGCAAGTTAATAAATATGCCTGGATTATATATCCTCATCATATCCAGCTGCTGAATATTGTTTTCTCAAAGCTCAAAATAAATTTGAATACAGAAAGGAGAGCTACACTTTGTGTTAATAATCTGCTAATAAGCATAAAATTGTAGAATGGCTTTGGTTGGCAGGGACCTTAAAGATCATCCAGTTCCAACCCCCCCTGCCATGAGCAGGGACATTTCCCACTGGATCAGGTTGCTCACAGCCCCATCCAGCCTGGCCTGGAACACTTCCACTTCAAGCTGCTTTTGTTTGCAAGTTGCCATGCTAACATTTCCCTCTCTTTTCTTCAGCTAAAAAGCTATGAATAAAGTTTTCCTGGAGCAGCTTCCTTAAGAATGACATTATTTCCTGGCTCAGGAAACTACTAGAGAATGTTGCAAAGAGCTGTGATTCACAAGGCTGTGCTGGATAGTGATAGGATAGTCAAATGACTACAGAGCATGGAAATGAAGCTCATAATCATTAAAATCTGCTCAGACAATACAGAAGTTAAAAGAGTATACCAAGGAAATAATTCCACCTCAGGGCTTATTTTAGTAGCCATCACTAGTTTGCTGTGGGGAGATCAAACACCAAGGCATGATGAATAGAGTGCATCAGTTAAGTGGATACTGAAACCTTGGCTTATGAAATATTGCAGTGCATGGATGACTGATGGATTTGCACAATTTGGATTGCCCAGCTACATCAGCACCAGTAGGACTCCAAAATGCAGAAGCCCTTAGGGTCTTGCAGTCCAGTTGCATAATGTTCCAAGGCTCAGGCATTTACTAAATCCCACTACTCTGCTCCTGATCCAGTCACCAGACAAAATGGATTGGAGGGAGGATCTCACAAAGCTGTAAAATCACCAGAAGTGTTTCTGTTGGAAGGTAGAAAGGGAGTTCACAATGGTTAATGCTGAGGCTAAGAAACATCTGTTGCAGTGGCTAGGAAGCAGAACTGCCAAGACTTTTGTTGATAAAATTTAATCCCTCCTGTCAGCTGAGTAGAGCATCAAGGTTTTCTGCAAATTAGCTAGAACTTGAGGGGTTTTGTGTAGCTGTTCCTTTAACAGCTTTGTAATGGGTGCCATGCACATGCTATGGTGCTGCATTAAACCTTTGTCAAATACAGTTCAAAAAGGAAACAGAGCAACACTCCTTGGATTGCTTTCCCTTTTCTTGAAAATTTCTCACACAGTGAACGTGTCCACCCTGTTATAGCCTAACTTTGTCACTTCCCAAGATGTTATAATTAAATATTGTTATCCAGTAATTCACAGAAATTCCAGTTAAGTTGGACATTAATTGCCATTTTCACCTCTAGTTATTTTCTTTTTAGGACTTCCAGAATTTTTCATTCTTATTGTGAGGAATTATATGGTTGGCGTTTGCCTTAAAAATAACTTTGAAGGGAAATAAGGTGAGTGAATATGCTTTTTTAGATGCTTTCATTTGCCCAGAAACATTGGTAAGCTTACAGTGTTATAGAATAAATGTAGTTTATAGCTGGCTAGATGAATACAAACATGTAACAAAATACTGTATATTGAACTTCATTCAGATGTGATCATGAATTCGCTAATGAAAGCATTGAAATTGCATTCCAGTTACAGACCTAAAGATCATAGATTTTAAAAACAAACAAAAAAACATGGTTAGTGTATTGATAATGGAAAGGGAGACAGGAGAGAATAGTAGAAATGTAAAAGACTGCACTCTCACCACAATGTCTTGTCCTTCACAGAGCTGCATATCCTGAACAGCAGAGGTCAAGGGTTGTGTGCAGTGAGTTTTATTTCTTCAACAGATAATTGCCTTAACACGTTTTAAACTGGCTCAGAGTTTCACTGACTTGGCTGAGAAAGGAACAGGAATTTTAACATCTTACAGAGAAAAGAAATAAACAACCAGATTCAGAGATGGTTTATTTAATTTTCATGAGTGAGAGAATCAATTACACGTACTGATGGCCTTCCAGTGATCTTTTTAAAAAACAAAAAACTGTCACATTCAGCCAGAGAACCATTATTAAGAATAATGAATCAGGAAACCTGTAATTTAATCTCAACTTGTAGTTTCAAGTCATATGGTGAACTATTGTAGAAACTTTAAGAAAGGGACAAATTCTACTTTTCAAAGAGCTGTTAAAGTATAGCAAGGCACTGGGTGAAATGCACATCTCTATTTACTTTGTTCTTATTTTTATGTTAATGTAATTGCTTACATTAAGCATATATGTCAGGAAAAAGCTCTCATGAAGAAATCTCCTTAAAAACAACCTTCTTCAACACCACTTAAGAGCATCATAACCCACTGGTTAGCACTGGACAGGAGCTAGCTCAGTGCATAAAGAAGCACCCTTGACTACACTAAAGAGAAGCAAATGTGAGCCTTTAGATTAATATCTTTTTTGACTGCTTCCCTGTCAAGTTCCCAAGGACCAGCTACTCTATTCTAGGTTTTTGTTTATGGCATCTTTTCTTCTAACATGTAGAGATAACTCAGAGCAAAGTGGCAAACAGAGACTCAGTTACTCAAAGTCATTTTGGTAATGGAAGACTGGTCTGATTTCTGCAAACAGATTGGGAACCTTGATTCATAAATTTCTGGTAATGTTCTAACTACTTTTCTACTTGGCAGTGAGTGATACTGTACCTCTATGACCTGATCTTTGGAAACTGCTCTGAAACTTCTAACATTATCAGAATATTGTTAGTTTGCCTTTGTGCAGTTGTTTCTAAGAGACTATTTTATATAAATAATGACTATTAAAAATAAGCAAAGCATCATCTAGGTCAAATCTTTGTTGATTACTTAATGATTTAAAGAAAAAAAATCTTTACAAAATTATTCAGAGTGCAATCCTCTACTAAGCTTTTTTTTTTCTCTCATAGTAGACCATTCTACCACAATTTACTTTTTTTCAACTTGTGTGCAGATTAATTTATTTTTTCTTTTAACAGTCACAATATAGATGTTAATGGCAATATGTTACATCTGGGTTTTGATGGTAAACTCTATTGGGAAGGATGCTGCCTTTTTGGTTGTACCTGCATCATTTACCATGTAGAAATACAAGAAATAGCATAAAATGATTAATTAAAGAGATTATAAACTAGCAGTTTAAGTGACAGACAAAGGAATTTGTGCATGCCTTTAAAAGGGGTAGAGATTAATTTCTATTTAAACATGTCCATGGATTGGGAAGCAAAAAGAATCACTTCCAGAAGACATGAGACTTCTTTTAAGTTATCATGAAGGATGAAAGAGATTGGTTAGGCAGGTACAGCAGAGGTAACATTTCTGTCACCAAATGCCCAAAGAACCTTGCTTACTGGGACAGTCACCCCTCCTGTGTCTGCATCTTGCTACATGAGTAATGGCTTTTTGTATCTTTAAGAGCAATAGGGGAAATATTAAGGTCAAAACAACACTGGCCATATTTGTATTTGAAGTGCTCAGCATAAATAGAAAATTATTTGATTGTGATACATCTTATTTCTGTACAGGCTTAGAAGAGCAAATAACCTAAATTTGACTCCCGCATGCCATAGGAACAACATTTTGCTTTGAGAACATGTTCAGGAGACTCCAGATGTAGGGGGAAAGGTTGGGAGAGTTACAGTCTGGTGCAGAGAGATGCAGTCTGATGCATGGGATGGTAGAGGTGTAGACCAGAAAGAAAGAGGTGTCAAAGTGGGAACACCATCCCAAGGTAGAACTTTGAAAAGCCCGTGGCAAGGAGGTCCAAGCAGTAGTCTGGCTCACAGCAGCACCAGACACCTCCAGCTACTATTAAGCAGAATATACTATGAGCTCCTGAGAGTTATCTTTTATCTTTTACTTCAGTCTCCCATTAGAATACAAACAGCAGAATTGTATGGAATTAGATAATCACAAGAAATAAACCTTATAACAAGGTTAGTTCTATATTTCTCAACACTTATGAGAGATTGGGGTGTGTGATTTAGCTGTGCCATATCCTGCACCTATCTGCCTTAATCCTCCCAACTTTCCCTAGGCTGCATTCATGGGGCTTGAGTTTCATTTTTTTCTCCTGAATCTGGAAGGTTATGTTTTTCCTGCTTTTACTAAAAGCCAAGACTGATGTAATCACTCTGGCACTTCGCATGCAGTCATATGAAGCTATTGCATAATGAATGATTAATGCAGTTATGAGCTGATTAATTTTTTCTATGATTTCTGAAAAAAAAAGAGAAGCAGCAGGTAAGGCAGGGGAAAAGATGAGCTATAGTTTCAAGTATGAGTGGTTGCATGTTTAGAATTGAAAAAACTTAATAAACTCTGAGATAACACCAAAATGATCAAAATTCACTGTAAAAAAACCCCTCCACCCCGACCTAAGTGACTTCACCACCATAATTAGTGTCATTTACTGATGGCTTTTGGGTTGTACTGAGGTCACCTGGCCACGCTTCATACTGGGAATGCAACTGCTAGAGAATTATCAAGAAAACATCTCAGGGAGCTCTTCAGGCTTGCTACAGAGGCTGGACACTTGCAAGGATTTTTGCCCTGCATTAAATACCCGTGAGGGTCAAGGGTTAGGGCATCACGTGTGGCAGAAGGTCAGCTAGACAGAGGCATTAGGTCTAGGGAAGAGGGGAAGGCAGCTAGAAGGGGCTCTGCCCTGAATAAGCTGTACAAAACACAGATGTGAAAAATTCAGACCTATATACTGCATAATTCTGGTACCAGTGAACAGCAAGGAAACCAAAGCAGAAAATTATAGGGTGCTAAGGACTCTCAATACTGGAAATGCTTCCAAGCCTTGGATTTGCTGTTTGTACCTGTAAAAATAACATTTAAAACTTTGCTGAAATTGTCTAAACTGTCATGTTTAAATGTCACCTACCTGACTCTCCAGCCTGCTCAATGTTCCATCAGAGTTTCATGTTGGCCACACCATCCCCAGCATCCTGTCTGCTGGAACATTACTCAGAAAAGAAGCACAGAAGCTGGATCAGGTACATTGTGGGACCTAGACATGGGAAAATGTGTATATTATGTTGCAAGAGATTTCTGAGTGGCTCTCAGCCCATCAATTAAGAGCATTTAAAACAGGAAGTTGCTGGAATTTCGTAAGTAACTTTTACATGCCCTCTTTAGATCTTCTAACTTAATGGAAAACACAAGACACAGACTTTTAAAAAGTTATTTTTATCTGGATAATGGAGACCCATCTTACACCATCATCTTCAAATCCTGCAATATAAGGGAGGGTTCACTCTGGAAAATGTATACTGTCATCAGAGGATAAATTTTAACTTCTGGTGATAATTAGAAGAGAGATTGTACCCATGTTATGTGGTATTAAAGTCATTAATATCAGTATAATTCTGTCTTTCATAAAGGGATGGAAGAGTTCTACTAATTCCTACAAAATAGCATGATAATTACTTTTAACAGTTGACTTTTCTGTAGACATAGTACAGCCCATCTGTACAATTTTACCTTTGTTCTCTCCTATTTTAGAAAATAAATCAGAAGGAGATAAGTGATGCAAACCGTATGGAACCAATGTCAGCTCACCAGCAACCCACCCTACCACCTCCATTTAAGCAATATATTAATAGTAATGATCATGGCAGCTGTCTTAACCAGCTCATTCCCCTATTTATTGCCTTCTTACAGATGTCACAAGAAAATCTGATTGGAATGTTTCCCCTCTGGTTTAGAAACTTTTTTTTTTCTAGAATCACTTTCAAGCACTGTAATAGCTGGTGTTGGTTGGAGGAATATGCATTTCTTTGTTCAAAGAACTGTTTTTTATTCACAGACTTGAAGAGATGCTGTAGAAAAGAATGAAGACATGTTGACAGAACACCCTATTTGGATAGTAATAGAAGTATTTTTGATAAAAGCAGTCCCAATGCCTCTGCAAGAAGCTAGGTTTATGAAGAAGGCTGCCTAGAGAAGTTGTGGGAGCTCCATCCTCATAGGGATTAAAAAAAAAAAAAAAATCAACCAAGCCTGGAGCAACCTGCTCTAGTGTTCAAGTTAGGCCTGCTTTAAGGGGGAGGATGGAAGAGATGACCTGTAGCTGCATTCTTCCAGTGTAAATTATTCTATGAAATCAGGCCTTGAATCAAAAAATAATGTGATGGAGGATGGAGGCACAAATGTATGATTGTATAAGCATTGTTTTCCTAGGAAATTAAATTAAACACTGATCATTCCAAAGATATGGGCTGGGAACACAGACCTGTTTGCATATATGTAAAGGGCCTATTGCCTACAAACTACTTTGGGACTTCTGCATCTGGGTCTCAAACAAGAAGGCTCAGTTTCAGTTGCTTCATGTTTGGTTAAGCTGAAATTGTTGGAGCTGAAATTTGCTATACTGAATGGCTTATTTAGGCTGGTGATTTTCTTTTAAGCCCCACCAATAGTTCAGTCATTTGCAAAAAACAATAAACAAAAATAGGCATTTCTTTCATATAAATGAAATGTTTATAACCATGTAATTACAGATGTGCTTTTTAGTGATGTGTTAATTTTGGCAGACTAGAAAAACAAACACAAACTTCACCAAGGTATGAGTGGCTTAGTTTACAGAACTGCAGAAGAGATTTGTTGGCACTGTGTAGTTGGTGTCCAGCAATCTCTTAAAAATGAACACATTGCATCTCAGAGCTTCAGAGGTGAGCAGAATTCTCTGTCTAAAAATTAAGGCTTCCTGCAGGAACAATGTGGTGAAGGCTGAGGAACAGATATCAGTGCTGCTGAGACACAGCAGTGGAATTTGGGTAGTGTGACTGAATGGAGAGCACAGCAAGAGGTGAAAGGAAGTGGAGGTGTAGCAGAAGTAGGAGGATTTATGAACCCTAAAGCATAATCTGCTCGAGAACTTGAAGCTCAGTCCCATGCTGGGTGTCAATTAATTCATAGTTTTGAAAAGGTATAACATCTTTAATCACAGTATGATATAACAATTTCCTTTTTCTCTCACAGGATTTATGAAAAAAAAAAAAAAAAGGATTCTGTTCACTGAATGGACCGAGCTCCTGAAAAAAAAAAAAAAATCCCCACATAAATGTCATTATTTGAAAAAGCAAGATGTGTAGAAAAGGAGGCAGAAGATCACAGAAAGAAAGCTAAGGGCTCAGTGACAAAAGCAACTGAGTGCAGCTCTGAAGGAGCTGTGTCCCTGCCTTCATCTCACCACCTCCCTGTGATTTCTGCAAGTCCATTAAACTCAGATTTTTCAGAAGTGACAATCATTTTCTGAGTTCCCTCCTGCAAGAACTCTTGACTTTAAGCTGCTTTGTGCATTTGCCCTTAGGATGAAGTGTTTCATGCTCCCCAAGCATATATTTCTAGTCATCATATATAGTCAGCTAACACAGATGTAGGTTTCTGTGATGCAGATGCTACAGTTTGAAGAAATAAGTGAATGCCCTCGGCAAAGCTGAGTTCAGTAAAGCATTGAGTTCTCACAGCTATATGTGAACACAGACAGTCCTAGGGAATGCTAAACACTCTCTCAAAAAAACCCAAAAATCCATCTCTAGGTATCACATACTGAATCCCAAATCATTAGGTTCTCCTGGTCTTTTTCCATTTATAAATTCAAATTCCTATCCTTCAGAACTTTTGAAAAAATGAGCTAATTCATGTTCAAGAAGCAGTTACATTATATATGAGATGTGCCATACATGGAGGGAAAAAAAAGATAAAATTAATTATTCTGGTTTTACAACATAGTGCAAGGAATGTGCAGCAAACCACACATACATAGCTTAAGCCCTAAGGAAGAAAATTCCTAAGCATTACTAAGCTTCCTGGTAGGGACTGCAACCAGGCAAAGGTGAAGTGGGAGCCATTTCTGGCTAGCAGCTTAAAACATGGTGATTCTTCCACTCAGAAATAAATTACAACCAGTAAATTTGTTTCTCTTGTATTTTTGTTTACAAAAAGGTACTCTAAAATGTTTGATAAATTCTAGTCATGGGTGGGCTGCTTTAGCAACTTTGCTATAAGATTCTTTTAACAATCACAGGCTCAACCTTTCTAGTCTACAGGTGGTTTTGTGAAGCAGGATTTTAAAACCAGTTCCTCAGTGGGTAAAAAAAAAAAAAAATCAGCCATTTTTGGTAAACAATTTTCAGACATTGGCACAAGGGTTAACTGGTTAAACTGCAATTTACAGGAGCTATAATGGCAACAATGACTGAGTGATCACCATATACTGCCACTAAAGACACCTTATCTGTAACAGTGTGAAATGCTGTAAAATGGTTTGTAAGGAAGCATATATCTTGCTACCTGCTAATAATAACCTATTGGCAAGGACAACAGTTTAATTATAGAGTGCACCTCCTGATAGCTTCCAAACATTCTGCTGCTCTTCACTGATTTCTTAGCTAAAGAAGAATCAGTCTCCTTATTTTACACTAGTAGATTAATTTATTATTGGAAGACAAAGGTTATAGTAAGTGCTGAGATGCCTGAATTCTTTATGCTGTCATCATGGTATAAAAACCTCCAGCTGATGAATGGTGGAGAACAGGCCCCAGATTGGCTAAAGGATGTGGAAGAAATCCTAGAAATCCTAGAAACTGGACTTCTCACAGAGATGTGCAAGCATCTCAAAGGTAGCACTCAGCTCTGGCCAAGTGGGATCTCTGCTTACCCTGATACAATACAGATATCTTGGCTGAAATTATATTTTTTTCTTATAATCTTTCCTTCAGGTTCACTCTGAGCATGGGATCATGGCACCCATTGAGGGAAGAGCATTGGCCCATCAAGAGCAGAAGAGCCTTCAGTATGCAGGAAACTTTAAGGTAGGCACCAGCAGATAAGGTGCTGTGTTTGCCACATAAGCAGTGTGAAGGTTAAATTGATGTAGGATTAATGGTATGGAATCAGAATTATTTTTGTCTGTGAAATAATAATCTGTGTGTCTAGGTCCTACATTGTCCTATCCCTTTGAAATCCTCCTTTTTTTGCCATGATGACCTATTAATAGTGCCTTCTACAAGAACTTGATCATTGAGGAAACAAGTTTAACAGCTTATTTGCAAATACATCAGCATTAATTCCTGGATAGAACTCTTGTCCTATCAAAGCTTGTGAAATGGGAATCAGAAATCCAGGCTGAGAAGATTGTTTTTAAATTTGGCAGCTACTTGTGAAATAAGAAGGTGTTACTTCATACGTATTTTACAGAGTAAAAAGTAGCCAATAATAAATTTTCCCCCTTCAGTTCTGTTAAAACAGCAATTGCTGTTTTAATACTTCTGGAAATTAGAAATATTTTAGCATGCATACAGAGCCAATGGACTTGTTTGAGATATTCTTGCTTTATCTAACATAATATAGTTTGGTATAGAATTGGTAATGTATTATGAGAACTGGCAGTGCATTATAGTCATGTAGTTAAGATAAGCTTTAAAGTCACTGTCCTCCATTATAAGTGCAGAAAAAGTTCTCATGAAAAACATGAATGCAAGGGTATTTACTTTCCTGTTTTTTTGTGCCTATTGGTGGTGCAGTGATGAAATAGAGGATATAGCAACAAGAATGTCATGTAAGCAACAAGAGGAATAAACCACATAATTCTGTGCAAAGTAATATTGGGTCCAAGGACTGAGCTTGTGCTGCTGCACTTTACTGATCCCTGCAAGCAGTAACAGTGTGTGCTCAGCTGCAGAGCAGTGCTCTGCTTTAAACCACAAAGCACATTATTTTGACAGAACACTGTGCCTCCCAGGGAGCTGATCCAGACTGCCCTTCTCCCTGGTGTGCTGGCTGCAGCAAGCTGAACTTGCTGAGCACAGACTGGGGTAAAGTATTTGGCTGACAGAACCCTACAAGTGACATTGGAAGGTTTGTACCAAATGTATTACTGATTGTGGCCTGGAAGAAGCTTCTCTTCTTGCAAAGCCAGGAGACTGTGAGCTAAAGTGAGATTTTTTTCTCACTCTTGAGAAAAAAAAACAGCATTACTCCCCATACGACCCAAATACTCCATAACAATTTGTATCCCTGTGACCCCTCTCTGTTCCCACTGAAGCCTCAGGATGGATCTGACCATAATGTTCTTTTTTCCCAGAGAATTCAAACAATCCTAGGAACAGCCCAGTGTAATGTTACACTGTAAAGAGCTGGCAAAGCTGATCCCTATTGTTTGAGTTTGCAGAGATAAAATGATTGCAACAGGTTATAAAGTCATACCACACAGTCTCAGAGTTTAGAACAGTCCAGGAGCTCCCCAAAAAATTAATTTCATGCCTCTATTGATCTAGAAAGATCGTTTTTATTAAATTGATGTATAATTAAGTATCCCCCCAGGATAAAATAACCAAGTGATACCTTTTGATTTATCTAACACGTCAAATAATTTCTAATTGTTAATAAAAATTAAAACATTCATAATTGGCAAAGAAAGTGCTGTGCTATTGACCATTTTGAAAGTATAACAAAACATATTGTGGTAATTGTAATAAGGAATTTGTTCTGCACTATCACACTCTCTTAAAAGCAAGCAGCACAAATATATCTGTTGCATATAAAAGGAACCACAACGCAGTGACTGTGCCTAGTAAAGAGAATTTTGTATTACTGACTTTTACAGAGGTCATTTTGCAGGTCTTAGCAATACAAACCCTCACAAGTTTCTGCCACACACATCCTTGCCCTCCTGCCTTTTGGTTTCATTAGGTGGAAATACATTTGCTTGCTTGGGTTTACTGCCAGCTAACACCTTCCTGTTGTACTGCTTTCAGCTTCTATCACTGTTTCCAGAAAGATTTCACTTGACTGCACATTTTCAGCTCCCAGCCTGCATTTAATGTTCTCTCAAGTGCATACATTAAGATGGTAAATAACTTTTCTCTCAGCTTTTCATTTGTGTCCTTACTCTGTTAACCAGGCTCACTCAAAATACTTCGTTTTCTTCTCATTCTTGCTTTGTGAATTATTATAAAACAATGACAAATTTTCACTGGGTAGCACCAAGTCTCTCTACTTGCTGAGCAGAAACAGAGACAGAGGTGCCACCTAAAAGGTTAAATACACTCCTTAAACTATGTCTTTTATACTTACAACAAATCTTAGAGTTTTAGATTTACTTACAACAAATCTTAGAGTTAAAAAGCGTTAAATAACTGGGAAGTTCCCTTATGGCTTTGATACAAGAACGGGAAAAAAAAAAAAAAAAAGAAAAGCAAGAGGATGTTAAAAGTTATAAAATACTCACAAGTCTCAGTAAAGCTGAGCTGCAAGTCGGCACAGAAGCAATTCAGATAAAGTTTGCACCAGTGACAGTGGCCAAGGCCCCACCCCCTGCTCCATTCTGTTTTACTTTCAGTTGTTACATAATGATGTAGGACTACAGTTCTACCAAATACAATGTGGAAATTATTTTCTCTCCCAGTAGCAGATAGCAGGGATTTCCCACTGGGAAATATCCCATTGCCAAAAAGCATTCGGACTTGGGGGTGGGACATGGGGGGGAATTAAGGTGTGGAAAGACCCAATTTAAAAGTCAGGCAAGTGACTAACAAACATGAAAGGAGCTGCTTGCTTTCCCAGGCAGCAGAATTTATGCATGCTACTTCTTATCCTTCCAGAAATGGTAGTAAGTGCACAGTTTGTGTCCTTGTCTCTTCCCATTTTTGAATTAAGCCTCCCAACCAGAGCTCCAAGTTCCTTACCTTGGAAGCAAACGCTGTATCTTCACACTGGAACTCCTCTGCAGCCTGATCAATATTTCCCTGGGGCAGCCACCAAAGGAGGGAAAGCAAAATTGCTTCTCAGGGCACACCAGGAGACAAGAACACAGGCATGGGAAAGGATTGGCAGGACAGAAAGGAATTTCACTGGAAGGGGCAGTGTCTGACTTGCTGGGGGGCAATGGAGCAGGGAGGTGTCAGAGGTGCAGGTGGCACCAGGAGAGGATCAGCAGAGAGGAGCTGAAAAAATGCTCTGCAACTTGCATTGAACTCAAAAGTTGTGGTTTTTAGCTGTTAAGATGAGTGGTTTTAGTGTCTATGATAATCACAGGGCATGGCAGCTGTAATCTTTAAGTCCTGCTTAGCCACCTCATGATAAAATGTGTTTCTGCCCTGAGCTAAACTTTAATGTCCTCCCTGTTCTCAGCTGGCAGCTGTTAGAAACATGAGCAGAATTTGGAAGGCAAAATCAAAGTACAGATTTTGATGGAACTTTTCCTGTGGCAGAGCACAAAAATGCAAGTGAAAAGGAGGCCTGGGTACTGAAGGAAAAAACACCAGTCTAGGTAAATATTTAAACCAGAGGAACATACTCATTGATTAATAGCTCTGTGTGGAGGGCACTTTGAAGAAAAAAGTAGCCATAAATGCTTCACTTTACTCTGTCTCCTTCAAAGAATGACAGTAAATAATGTAAAGTATACACATGAGTGTATGCATTTAAAGAGTCTCTCATTTTAGTCACTGCTGAAAGCTGAAGAATATAATTGTTTTCCATTTGTCTTTTCTTTTTGATGTGGTGCCTTTGCTATTCTATAATTTGTCAGAATTTTCTCAACTAGAGAAATTTACAAGCAAATAATCAAATACAAGCACATAAAGCTTTAGGTATTCATGAATTATATTATGTGGGAAAAGAGGAAGAATCAATCATTTAATTCTTTTTCAAAAATTTCCATTGAACACTGTAAAATGTAAACACTGTACATAGGGTGGATTACTTTTTTTTAAACTACCCCTATGGATTTGTTCTTAAGAATTATGATTTTTCACCATTTCTGAGGTTAAAATATATAACTTTCTAGTTTAATATAAAAACTGTTCTAAACATGACAGTAGTTGTATATAAAAATGATGGGTCTCTATGTGTTATGTTACAATAGTGTGGCCATACCACCTGCACTCCACCTACATTTGAGTTTCATTCATGTCCTCAATGACACAAAAATGTGCTTCCTGACTACACAAGGGACATTTATAGTTACCTAAACACTACTGGCAGCATCAAGGGGTTTATTTATAACATAAACAATCCTCATGCTCTCAAGATCAAAACAGTCTCTTCTCATTTATGCATGTTTCATTTATAGGGGACACAGGCTATTTGGTGAGATATTGGCAATTACTCTCATTAATGAGCTACTAAATTGTAATTCAGTATTAGAAGTGTAGTGACAAAGAACTTGGAATAACTTACAGCATGCAAACAGTAAAGTGAAAACAGATCCATGAATGTAAGTTTGAAAATAAAAGAGGACAAATAAAAAAATTCAAACATGACCATCCTGATTTGAAGTATCGCAGCCAAAATGCTTTGTGTGGCAAAAAATTAGATGCTTGTTTATTGAAATAAATTGAATTCCTTTGGAACTGATGGTAGTTGTGTCACTGAGCACCAGGTGAGGGAGTATTGCTACAGGAGCAAGAGGAGAAAGAGGGAGGAAGGTTTTCTAGGGCAAAGTGGTATGGGGTAGATACAAAAAAATGCTGGATTTTCCATAATCTGTGAAAAAACGACAGCTCTTGTAGAGCCAGATCCCTTCAGGATGGCCCTCAGCCCACCCAGCTCAGAGCCAACTTTCTTTGCTACTTTTCTGAATGCTTAAGAATGGAACTGCAGTACCCTCTTCTCACTTACTGTGTCAGTATGAATTCTTTTGAATAAACAATCTCACAGTGCAGGTCTTCTCTTACACGTGAACTCATAATACATTCTGCTCTGATACGCATAATGATTTTTTTAAAAAATAAAATTCCAAAATTTTTAGAAAGCCTGGACCCAAATACAGAGGCAGATGCACAGTGTTTACAATTTTAGTGGCCATTCCTGAGTATCTTTTCATTATTGTGTCCTGCTGTGCTGGAATTTTTGCTGCAGGGCTGAACTACTACACCCTCAAATATCAACCTCATGCATCTGTGCTTAGGTAAACGAAAACTTTTTTTTTTCTTCTTCTAGGTGACAGTGGATATAAAAAAGAGGTGCAACTTTTGGAAGGGGCTCTCCCCACTCCTAGTGTGGCAGCCAGAGGATCTGATTCAGGGTGAAGAGTCTGCTGTCATGAAATGGCATTCACCAGAACTGGGGTAAGAGTTGCCAGCAGCAGAGGGAATTACTCTGGAGCTGGAGAGGACAAAGGGGAACTGGAATGATGAGTGACTTATGTAAATCTGTCATGGCTATATGCTGGAAAGGTGCATTTATAATCTTCAACAAATCATCTGCATAACTGAATTAGAGAACTGTCCTACACCAGTGCCATAAGAACACCTAAACCAATCATCAAGTCTGAAATAATTCTGTGGCAGAGTTATTGCTGCAATAGAACATGTAATATACTAAACATTTTACTAGAAGGGAATGTGTACCTTTTGAAAAATCTAGGCAACTACTGCTTCATGGCTGATATAAGATGATAGATATTTATTTTTTTCCTTCTAAATTATAATATGTCCTAAATTATACACTCTTCAGATTGCTTATTTAAAAATTCTGGCATCTGAAAAATGTTATTTAATTTCTAGACATATCTGGAGAGGCATTAATATTCTAAACTCCAGAACCATGTGCATGTTATAATTTATCAACTATTGCCACAGAGCATGGCCTATTCCTATTTAAAGAGGTAGCAAGCCAAACCATATTAATAGCTACATAAAAAAAAAAAAAAAAAAAAAAAAAAAAAAAAAAAAAAAAGAGAGATTTAAAGCTTAAAATGGGTAAGAATATATTTCTCAGTCTGGGGATAAACTTATCACAGAGACATGAGTGGCTGTTAGCTGGATTCATGTGAGGAAACTGACCTTAAGTGTTTTATTTAGTATCCTATGAACAAGCACTACCATATTTAGACAAAATATTTCCAGTATTGCAGTCTAAATTTTTTCCAGGTTGAAGAATTGCTTGTTAAGTTGCATGATAATATGGAAAATCCCACACAAAATTAATATGAGGGAAAACAACCAAAAAAACCCCCAAACCAACCAAACAAAAAACCCCGAACAAAACAAAAACAAAGGGAAAAAAAATAAACTAAAGAACCAAAACCAGGCTACATCCCTTTTGTCTTTACTGTAGCAGCTCTCTCGAGGTAGATTTGTGTTATTTCTCTCTGTATTAATTGTATTGATCAACACTGAATGGAGTGGCCAGACCACAGAACTTTGTCTTATACAAGTAGAAATCACTCAGTAGAAAATGATTTTTTAAAAAATAGAGAAAACAAGATGTTAGCTACCACATTGATAGAATGTATTCTAAACACTTGACATTTAAGAAAGTCTGCTTAATATTGGTAGTTTAAGTTAGAAGCTGTACAAGATTCAAGGTTGTATTTAGTTTAGTAACATCCCTCTCAGGTTCCAGGGTATAAAAAGAGACTTTTCATATCTTATAAAATATATGTGGAATATCAGATTCCCATATCTTTCCACATATTTTGTTCACTCCTTTACATGAAAAACTCAATGTGATTTCTGTATGGAATCTTAATATGTGTCATACTGTTTGCCAAAAGAATGAATGCACTGGGAGTTATTGAAATTTTGACTCATTGATGAAAAGCTAGTGTTTTGAAATTTACTATCAATAATTGATTGGTTGTCATTTCTTTCCTGGGATTTTTTGATGGCTTATTGTCCTCAGACCAGCAGTTTTCCCCATCTATTTCTTTCACTTCCCCAGAGCACCTGTGTGCTGTTCAGAAGCAGCAGCTTCCTCTGGTGTGTGTTGTTTTCACCTGCACCTTGTGGGACACAGAAGTGTTCAGTCTGCAAAAAAAGAGAGATTTCCCACTTACACTCCCACTGCTCAGTTGGAATTTTTCTATCCTCTGCCTCCTGTCTAGCCTAAGAAAATCATCCCATGGCATGCAGCAACAGGAACATACAGGACGTTTCCAGTCCTCTCCATTGCCCTGATTATTTATTTGTGGGGACTTTGTGTACCCTGAAAACAGCAATAGATAAGAAGTTTATGGCCAAGATACCAGTATCAGGGCCATTGAACTCCATTTGTCTCATGAGCATTTATCAGATCCCTTGTCTGTATCAAGGTCCAAAATGGGTTTGGCTTGCAGATGTACAGAGCAGCCCACAGAAGCAGAGACTTCTGAGGGTGACTTTGCAGTGCTCAGCCCCATGGCCAGGCCAGGCTTATCCACCAGGGATTTAAGGCATATTTAGTGACTCTGAGCAGTGTGATTCAGTGTTTCCTCCTATCAGCTACTCCTCAGCTTGCAATTCTTGTTATTCTGCCAGGGGATTCTCAATCAGCTCCTAATTGCTCAAAATAGAGAAAGACCAAGGACTGACTTCTGGGCCATGTCCTTTTTACAGAGTCTAAAGCAGCAGCAGCTCTTTAAATTGCCCCTGCAATAAAGTGTGTCAAAACTAGGAAAACTGACACTAAGCCAAGAACTTCTGTCAGGATGGTTGGATCAAATTTCCCGTGTGTGAAAATAAAAGATGAAAGGCTCCCAATGGATTGTGGTTCTCTCTGCAGGGTTGAAAATGTTTGAGAAAAAGAAGCAACTTTTTGTAAAATGCATCATTGAAGAGGGGAGGCACAAACCACCCATGGCTGATAACTTTTCCTATCTTTGTGTGTCTCTAGAAGCTTCTTGTACTGCACTTTGTCAAATTTAACTAAACAATAGAATACAGAAATATCTGAAACATAAATTAAAATCATAAGTACTGAATTTTAATCAATACAGATAAAAATGTTTTTTCACTTTGACAGAGTTGAGCCTTTTCTTCTATGCACGGGAGGTAAAGAAACTGTAGTGGGCATCACAGTTAGGAATGCAAGTTTAGGTTTCGTGTATGTATTTAGTAAACAATTCAAGCTTAAACTCAGGAAAATACATTGCCTCAGAAATATTTTAGGTTTTGAGAGTGCAACTGTAGTAGTAATATTATTCCATAAATCCTATGTAACAGATACTGAGCAGTGAACTTGCAGGACATGAACAAGTTGTCAGTGTAGGCACACTACAGAAGAACTGTGAATTTGATGTCACTTGAGAAAGGCAAATAAAATCTCTCCAATGCAAAATGAGTAAGGGATGGAGATGTGTTTAAAATATCTGTTCTCTCTGACTGATTGAAAATATGGGTCATTTTATGCCTTGGGTACTGTTATGAGCTGTTCAAAATCTCAGGATACTGTTTGTGATTTGTTACCTGCCCTTCAGCCTCTGGCTGAGCAGACTTTGTTCCTACCTTCTGTAGGCTACTTTGATTCCTTTTTTTTTCTTCCTTGGCTTTTTCCTCCTCCTGCCAGTACCTGGCTGCTTGTGACTGCCTGTCTTCTCCAGGAGGTGTGTCCT
The DNA here is from genome assembly GCA_023637945.1 of Phaethornis superciliosus. NCBI lineage: Eukaryota > Metazoa > Chordata > Aves > Apodiformes > Trochilidae > Phaethornis > Phaethornis superciliosus. The sequence goes on from JAJQWJ010000011.1 coordinate 17,242,679, forward strand.
GGCTGCTTATCCCCATGCCATTCCCAAGCCTCTGACTACTCAGGTTTTGCACTCCGTGTTGGTGTGTTGCAGTCAGGAGCACTTCTCCATTTTTTCAAGTCGTTTTTGCAGTATGCTTTCCCCTTCCCAGCTCTTTCATTCCTTGTCTTTAGTACTTTCCAAGATTCTGTCAGCAGAGCTTCCATCTGAGAGCTGCATCACAAATAAAAGTGCTCCAATTATACAGGGTGACCTACCTGTATTCCTGGCTTTCAATTACAGCACTCCTGAGTCCACCTTTCCAACAGGTTTTGCCCCCTCATGCTGGCAGATTCCTTGCTTCCTTACATTGATTTATCATGCCAGCATGTCAAAAATCTTTCTGAAGTCAAGGTGACATGACAGCTCCTGCTTTTTCTCTATACTTGTTCTCTAGACTTGTTATCCTGTCACAAAAGGAAGAATAATTTGTCAGAATCTCCCCATAACAAAATTTGTGGGCTGCTTCCTTCCTCCTCCAATTTCCACTCTCTCTGAGAATTCCTTTTGGTAGGTTTTCAAGAACAGGAGGCTACTTGTCTGGACTGCAATGCCTCACTCTTTCTGCACCCATCTTGTGCTTGCTTTGTACCAGCTTGGACTCTAACACATCAAAGTTGATGAAAAGGAAGGAGATAAGGAGCCCACACACACTCAAACCAAAGGCCCATGAGCACAAAATGCAACCTGCTTGCTGTCCACTGGCACATGGGGATTGTGAGAGCAGAAGGAGGACACCCAGTGATGCCCTCGTGTCCTCCAGAGCTCTCTGACAGCTTGTCTCTTTCAGGCAGCAAAAAACTCTGGAAGCTGTCACACAGTCTTTCACAATAGATCATAAACAAGAGTCCTGTTTTGGTCCTTGTTGGCCCTAATTGTTCTCTACACTTTTCCTGCTAATGAGAATTTACTTTGGTTTGGTTTGGTGCTTTTTTTTGTTTGTTTGTGGGTTGTGTTTTGGTTTTTTGTTGGTTTGTTTTGGGGTTTTTTGTGTGTATTTGTTTGGTTTGTTTGTTTTTGCTTTTGTGACATGATCTGTTCTCTGTCATAAACAGAGCTAAACTTTCAATTTTTTTCTCTGCAGCTCCAAGTGTTTTTCAGCTGTGGTGTCTGGATAAGTGAAATGTTCTATATTGGTTTTTAAATATTAATGTATCTAAAGATTATGGTAACACTTCCTTTTGCATAATGGGTATAAATGTGGTATATCCCTGTACAATACCTCCAGAGGCATGGGAAGTACAACTGAATGCCCAGTTTGGTCCCAAGTGAGTGTATATTTGGTGATAAAGTCTCTCCTAAGCCTCCTTTTCTATAGGCAAAACAATCCCAGTTCCTTCATCTGCTCCTCATAACACTTTTTTCCCAAACCTTTCACCAGCTTCATTGCCCTTCTTTGGAAATGCTCCAGCACCTCAGTGTCCCCCAAAACTGAACACAGTATTTGGGGTGCAGTCTCACCACTGCCGAATACAGGGGGACAATCACTGCCCAGTCCTGCTGGCCATACTGCTCCTGGTACAAGCCAGGATGCTGGTGGCCACCTTGGCCACCTGAGCACACTACTGGCTCATCTCCAGGACAGTGCAGGACCCTGCACTTTAATTAAGCTTTCAACACATGTCAGGATGCTTTTATTCTTCCAGCAGTTGAGATCTCTTATATGGCTTGTACCTTTATAATAACTCTTAACTTACTTTTCAAACCATAATTTAGGTGTTTAGAGTTGAAAGTATATTTGAAAAGAACTAGAAAAAAAAATTTATTCTTTCCTTTGTTGCAGTCTTTCACTACTAACATTTTTTCCCCAGAAAACTGTTGCTCTTTAGAGATTAAGACACATTCAGAACATACCAGGTAAGGAAACATGAGCTGGTATAATTTTTTCCTGCTGTATGGTCATTGTTTACCAGTAAGAGTTTTAAGTTTCACTTGCAGGGAAACTACATTTCTACCTGAAAAAAAATAGCAAATAAAAAAAAAAAATATATATATATATATGTCACTTCCTTCTTCCTTCTCTGATGTTATAATTGCTCAAAAGATTATAACAAATAACCACTAGGATGATAGTTAACATATATGGAGTAGATACAGCATCATACAGATACATGGAACAGACACAGCAAAGAGTCAGCTTTCAAAGATAATTTTTCACTTGGGAAAAAGTTCAGTTTTGCCTTACTGTCCTTGTAGAGATGTGAACATACTTCTGAAGTGTGAATGTCAAGATTAGAGATGATGATTCTGTGGATGAAACTCTTAACATTGACTTCTTGAGGAGGATTTATGGAAGATCTTCACATCTAGCAATCAGAAAGGACAGGAAAAAGTGCTGACTTTAAAGGAAAGACAATTCCATATGGCAGATTAGCAAGGGGAGTTGGCAGATATGCAGATGATATCTTTGAAGCTTTAAAAAGATTTGTGTTACAAAAGCCAAAACCGACTTAATTGGTTTTTTAGAACCTTTGACTCTCAATGTGGAACTGTGAAATAATAGACTATCCTAATAAAATATATGAGCTATTTCTGTAAAAACAAAGAGAGGTCAAAAGGACATTTTGTAAGGAAATGGAAACATTTTAGAGCTGAAAAAAGGGTAGATGTTGAGACAACTTCAGTGATCTAATGTTTCAGGATAGTTTACTATAGTTTTTAGACAAGCTCAAGTTCAGTAAATGCATTTTAGCTTCCCTTAGCCAGATAGCCCAGTGAACAGATAAAATGGATTTTCTGATGGGATATTGGCTGGGATTTTTAGCAATATAGATAGCAGTTTATTTTTCCCATTCTTTTTTCTCACCCACCTCAGAAGATAAGGAGATAAAGAAACTCCAGTTTCTTAACTTTTCGAGCTAAAAGTGAATTTACAATTGCTACTGAATAACTGCATTATAAATCAAGTTCTTTCGTTATTTGTGAACAAATATTGACTTTGTTAAGATTGCTTTCTTTTCTGTATTTGGAATTAGTACTGCAAATTCAAATGTTAGCTTTGCTTCATGTGAACTGGAAAGTACTATATGAAAGCTAGGGATTATTATTTGTTTACTTTGTCCTATTCATAACGAGTAGTATGTGAAACTATGCTAACATGTCTCCCCTTTAATTGCATGAGCTGACCTCTTCTTGACTTAGTCAATCTTACAAGTTTTCTCTTGCACATCACTATATGAAACCATTGTTGAATGAGGGATATTAAAGAATGCTAAACCAAAAAGGTGCATAGCTGAAAAATTCACTTGTTTGCTGAGCTAACATTCATACACCATATGGATATTTTCTGCAGTCAGTGGAGATCTAGTCTACAGAATTTAAGCTTTTTTTTTTAGCAAGGCTTCATGGCCTAAAGGGTCTTCAGAATAATTTTTTCATAAATTAACTACATGTAACTGATGGGATAGTAAGTATAACTTTTTGAACAATAAGAGGAAGTTGTACAGATGAATTTTTAGCATAGATTTTCAAGAGAGTCAACAATATGAAGAGGATATAAAGGTTAATTTCCTTTATACTGGTGGGTTCAGCAGACAGAACTAGCTATTGTGTCTAGCTGCTAACACATACTAGGAAAAAGTTTTGTGGGGGGGGGGGGAATAATCCCCTCTCCATCTCCCCTTAGCACTTCCTACCCTGCTTAAAATCTTGGGACTTTACATACACAGGAGCAGTGGAAACAGAAGTATCAGGATGCAGGTGCCACCCAGTCAACCCGTGGAAGCACTCCATTTCTTGACAAATTTTCTTCAGCACCAAGGCAAGGTAAGCAAAGCCAGCAGTGCTGGGACATACTGTGATGTGAAAAGCAGGACCAAGCTGTGCCTATTGAATATGATGCTTACAAAACCAGATAGCCATACATTTGCTGAAAAGTGTCTTGTTTGCCAGAAAGATAGCTGGGCTGAGTGGCAGCAACTGCTGGAGCTAAAAACTAGTGTGTGCAGGTGTTTTCTGCACTCTTACAACTAAAGCAATCTGCAGCAGAACAGAAATAAGATTGATAAACCATGTCTTCTTTCTATCAATAGCATGATTACATTGCTATTTTGAGGTAAAGATGAGAATTATTTTTTTCTGGTCTCTTGCAACAGCTAATGTTTTTTCCCCTGATGGTTTTGAGTGGCAGCAAGACTCACTCAAACCACGGTTGTTTAGATTATGACTTCTGCTTTTGCTGCAAATTTTAGGAAGATTCCTTTGGGCCACACTTCACACAAGCACGAATGTGCATTTCATAATGGACATGTTGCAACAACTTTGAAGATAATGCATGTAAAAGTTTCTCTAAACAGAGATATTTAGGAAACTAAGGCAAAGCAATTAGAGGGATATGCATAAATGACAAGCTTGCCTTTATTTGGGAAAAAAAGATACTTTAGCTCAGATCACTTCAATAGCAACTTAAAGTAATGGCATATACCTATCCCTTCCAAGAGATTGCAGGTAAGAAATATATATGCCAGCCAAAGATTTTAATCTTTTGATAGGATGTCATTTTGGGAGCTACTGAAATAATCTAATTCTTATCTTGCAAGATGCAGTCTCTCTCAGGGTTCAATATGTTCTGGTTTTTGACATTTTAAAAGTTTCATTCTGTCCACGTAAGTGAATATGTCTCTGAGCTTACTGACTCCACCAAATACTGTGAGGCAAAGATTGCATAAAGACATTTTTATTTGAAGGATGCTGACGTTTTCAATCTTGGCAAAAGAGTAGCTGCTGGAAGATTTTCTTTGGGTTACATTGGTTACTGTGAAGATAAGAATCTTACATGTGAAAGAATTACAATGTTTGAGTCAAGGGATATGAGAAAAACCCTGAGTTTATTTAAACCATCTTTTCCTACAAATTGCCACTGTCTTTGTTTCTCTTGCTGTATTCCAGATGGTTTTGGTTTTTTCTTGTTTTCCACTGAATATATTTGGGTTGAATATATGTTTTGGTAATTTGTTCAATATCATTCAGTTTATTTGGATGGACCAATGTACATTTATCTAGAAATGTTTACTTTCACAGAGGAAAATGTGTCATTTTTCATCTGTATATTTAATAGGTTTTTATGACACTGTTTTACATATTAGCTTTGACGTTTGAATCGTCAGGACTCAAGTTATTTTTCTTGATGAAATTTTAACCTTTCTGACCTGTAAAAATGCTCATAAGCTGGAGTCCTTTGCAAGGCTTTCATGAACAATTCCAGGAAAGTTATTATTTTCTTCCTTTTTGTAATCACACCTTTACTCTTGGAGCATATTTTCTCAGCAGCTCATGACTAGTTAAGTAATATCCTTCTTTAGGGTTCTAATCTTAATTTTTTAATTGGTGCTTCATTTTTCCCCTCCCAGATTACTTATGAAATCCTGAAGTGTTTGCTATTTGTCTCTGCAATCCAAATCCAGCAGTTTTGGTTGTTCTGTGGAGTACTTTACACTTTTACTTTTGTTTGTTCCCTTGCAGCCTCTGGGAAAACATTAACTTACTTGAATATGCTAAGCCCTTTGAGATTGTATTTGCCTGTCTTTTCTGAGACACAGCTCTTTTTATTCAGTCCTTCATGTCAACAAGTTTAACGGAAGATGTTGTCTTGCTAACAGTGTGTTGTAAAATGAATATAAAAATAACAAAAAGAATATAAAAATAACAATCTTGCAGAAACCAACCAGAGAAAAAAATCTGTCACACGTCTACTTAATTGGTGTCTTATTAACCAATTCTCTTTGCTTTGGAAAAGTCTATAAAATCAAAATTACACTTTTCAGAGCCTCTGTTCCTGACTATGTCAGGATATAACTGAATAATAACAGTTATTAACAATTAGACTCAGAACAAGCAAGATTTCTTGTTACACGCCTAACCCAAACTTGCAAATATGGTCTTCATTCTCAAAAAATGGCAACACATTTTTCAGCCCCAGAATGAGACACAAACCATGCTCATTGAGAAGAGTATATTATATCTAATACTTGTTCAACTGTAGTATCTTCCAGTAAGATCTTCTCAAGCCAGCAAGAATTCTAGGTTCCTTGCTGTTGAACACATTCAAGCTTCTCCAGAGCATGAAATCTTAAACCACCATTAGGCTATTCCATAATTTATTCATTTTATCACCTTCTATTTTGCTCATTATGGGCTCCTCATTGAGAACTCTCATCTTTCTTGCCTTTTCCTTGAAGTTTCACTTCAAGCACTGAAATGATGACAAACTGCCACACCAAGGACACTCTCCTGGATCTCAGCCAGCACTCTTCCATCTGCCATTTTTCCTGGGAGAAGTAGCCAACCCAAATACTCCTTTTAAACGTTGAAATAATTTGCTTTTATGCATAAAACTGCATTATTCTCATTTAGCAGAACCCTTTTTGTTCAACTCTGTGGAGTAATTGTTTAATGGTGAATCCCAAAGCTGGCTTGTTTTTAGGCACAGGGCACAGGCTGCACAGCTCATGGGCCTTCCCCCAGCTTTGATCATTGCCTTATCAAGCCCTAAGACTTTGGGAAGCACTATGGATGGCAGAATTTCTCATAGCACACATTTTATAGCTAACCTGTGATAGTTATCACTTAATTTGATAGAGAAGGATGGTGAGAAGGCAAAGGGTTTAATAATTACTGCTATGTGGCTTGAGCATTGTATCATCATTGGACAAAGTGCTGTACAATTTGTTTGTATAGTTTTACCTTGTAATATCTCTAAAGGTGTGATTTCCCTAACTAGTTTTCCATGTATGTTTGCAGATTTCTTTGTTAATAACAGTCCTGATATGATATTCATTAGCCTGTTAATTACATTATCATTTAGAAACCCCTACTTTCAATTAGCTTTAATGACAACATCGGAGTCATTTTTCTGTGCTGCCATTTTTGTGCAACACTTTCCCATTTAAACTGCCTGCTGTTCTATCTCAATTAAATTTAATAACAGTAGTGGTAGTTTATAGGGGACTTTTTAACCTCATTAAATATCACACCATTTATACTAGTCTGAAGTAGGCACTGAAAATTTTTGCAGGAGTTCAGTTACTTTGAAAAGGAGCAAACATCACTTGCTTCAGATTATTTTAATTAAGGCAAAATCCCCATGAAAGGTCAGACTTTCTACCTGTGCAAGTATGTAGAAACATCAGGGTTTTTTCCAAGCACACTGAAGACAGTGAAAAAGCAGCAATACAAGGAAGAAGGCCATTTTTAATTTTTTTTTTTTTTTTTTTTTTTTCAGGAGAAAAGGGTGAAAAAGCTGTCAGTGTCATTAATAACTCAATGGTGACTCCATAATGCCAGTCAGACATGACCTCAGGTAGGGAACAGTTGCAATATTCTTTAACTTGGGAAAGCTCCACAGGAGCTGAATAATGTATTTGGCATTATGCAGCATCCTTGAAGTTGTAGAGTTAGACTAGAATCATGGTTCCTCATTAAAAATAATTATCTTTTTAGCCCAGACAAATTTAAAGCCCTTTGGAGAATCTCTTTGTGAGATTATAGAAAATCATGGAAAAGTAAAATTGAAGGAGATGCTAGAGGTCACCTAGTCCATCCTTCTCCTTCAAGCAGGCTGTCTAAACTAATTTCATTTCTGAGGAACCATTTGTTAGACCCTACAGTCCTACCTTAATAAGGATTTCACAGCTTTTCTGCTGGGTTCCAAATAGGTTCACATTGCTGTGATGAAGATTGCTCCAACACTGACTGTCTCTCTGTGAATTTTAAGCTGATTTCAAACACCTTTATCCTAGACTTTTCATTTGACTGTAGAAAAGCTCGACTGTGCTCTGGAAAATTCTATGACACCTTGAAAGTGAAGGTAATTTAAGATAACTTCAGTTTTGCACATAAAAATACATACTTGGTTCCCTTTGACCCAAGTGCTTAGTGACCTGTTATGATTGCTTCTGGGATAGAAAGTGATGGCAGACTTTATCTGAACATAAATGTCCTAGATAAACCAATTTATTTCAAAGTCCTGTTTCTCTGGACATGCGCAACAACTTCTCTAGCTTTCCTGTTATATCTTGCTGTAAACCCTCTGTTTTCTAAGCACTGCCACATTTTCTGGCTTCTTCTCAGCTTCACACATTTAAATAATTTCCTGCTTAGTTGAAAACCAATGGCTTACCCCTGTGTTTGCAGCTCATGTATCTTACTTGTAAGGGTTAAGTACCTTGCACCCATCGTTTACATCTCACTGAAAGGACATTCCTGTGTGCATGAAATGAACTGGAAAGAGTTCTTTGTGCTACTCTGATTTCAGCTAAAGTAGTATTTCTCCTCCAGAAGAGGAAGTACTCCCACCAATAGTAGAAACAGCTTAGTGGAGGGAACAATAATTTTGCACCATGCATGGTTTGAAAGCAGGATTCTTCCTTCCTCTTTAGCTGCATTTTCTTTTAAGTAACTAGCTGAAAACCACAGGAGATCTCTGGATAGGCTTCCTTACCCTGAAGTACCAGCCCCTTGTCAGGGCCATGCTTCCTTCTAGCCCAAGCTACAGCATCATGCAGAGAGGGAAAATGCTGTTAGAGAAGCAGGTTACAGGAGTGGCCAGATACAGAGAGCACCCTATGGCACCCAACAAGATGGTTTGGGTGTATGTTCCAATAGATATCTCAGTGCACACTGTTAGATCTGCTCTTTCTACAGAGTACATATAGCAACTGAGGGAATTTGGATGAGCACCACAAAAACAATGGTTAATCTTTTAGCTATTGGGGTAATAAGAATAACTGAAACTGTACTACCTGAAAGTAAAATAGAATGGGTAAATGATGAGGGGAGCATCTCCTAAGGTTGATGCCTTGAAATTATCATGCCATGCTTTTCATCTGTCTGAAAAGAGGGAAAGGGGAAAAGGCTGAAAGAGGAGTGGTGTCCTGGGCACTGGTGTTACTGGATGTTTTACAAAGGGAACTGTCTATTGACCTTGATGTCAGGCAGACAAGGCTCAAGAATACAGCTACATGGTGCAAATGCAGGCCCCTGCACTAAGGAAGGTAGCTCATCTACCAGACACAGTTATTCTGTACCCTTCCCCAGGCTCATTTTATCTGGCTGGGAAGCTAGCAGAGCTGCATCACTCCAGTTAGCTTGTAAAGGCCACCTGAAGCATCATTGCTCTGTATTCTTCCCCACAGGGAGTTGTTCTGATGAGATCTGTCTACTCAAAATCACTCTGAGCATTCATCTGTGCCCTTATCCCTCTGCAGTGACTGTTCAGGGTTCTGAGGATAAAGATTAGAGTCAAATTAGACCTAATTCAGTTCTTCAGAGGTAAGTGTGAATGTTCTTTCCGTGCTTGCCTATGCAGCTGCAGCAGGACTATGGTATTAAAAAATCAGATATATTACTCCCCTGCACTTCTAGCCCTATCCTTAAACAGTCTTTGCTATGATTTTTTTCCTTCTACTTGCTCTGTGTTTTCATTTCAGTAGCTTTTTCTCCCTAGATTCTTGGCTTACTAATTTTAATCTAATATTAATTTGTAATATTAATTGTGCTTCTATCTTTTCCTCATAGAAACACTGATGTCATTCCAGTGCCTCTTCCCAATCCAGTGCCTCTTCCCAATAGGGCTTCCAAGTTACAGCACAGAGGTTTTTCTTGAATTCAGGTTTTATTTTTTCTTTAGAAAAGTTGTAACTGCAGTAGATTCCATGAGTAATCATTGAACCATTTTGGTTGGAAAAGACCTTTAGGATCATCAAGTCCAACCATTCACCCAATGCTACCAAGTCCACCACTAAACCACGTCCCTCAGCACCACATCTGCACACTTTTTAAATACCTCCAGGGATGGCGACTTCACCACTGCCCTGGACAGCCTGTGCCAGTGAAGATATTTTCCTAATATCCACAGTAAACCTCCCCTGGCACAACTTGAGGCTCTTTCCACTTGTTTTCTCACTTGTTACTTGAGAGAAGTGAGCAGCCCTCACCTCACTTACAGCCTCCTGTCAGGTGGATGGAGAGAGCAAGAAGGTTTCCCCTCAGCTTCCTTTTCTCCAGGTTAAACAGTCTAGCAAATGAACAGCCTAGCAAAGAAACTCCACATCATGTCAGAGGGATGTGTGGTAAAAGTATCCTAAATTATTACCTGTGCCTATTTACCATATCAACTGGGATATGTACATGGGCAAAGAAAAGGAACAATTTTATGGCATGGGGGAAAGAAATAACTCCTGTGTTCCCTCACCAAGGCTCAAGAGGAACAGCTTTGTGTCTCCAGCCATTTGTCAGTGTACTCTTGGGTGCTGCTAGCATCTTGCAATACTGAGTGCCTTCAAGAGGCAGATGACATTGCAGAAACCATTCTTGGGATGAGGGAGACAAGGACACATTGAAATGAAAAGTATCTGTGAAAGTTACAGGCAGATAGGAGCTAGGATGAGATTTTAATAATAGAAATAATAAAAATAATCCTCAGTGCAGCTCAGTGTCAAATAAAAAGGACATTTCAGGATTGCAAGTGACAGGTAGAAAGAAAGGTGGGTTGGAGATGGGTAACACAGACAGGAAAGAAACTCCTGCAGTATGATGTCAGTTTGATACATACATATCTGTTAAGTTTGCCTGAATTCAATAGCAAGAAATGGAATACTCTGAACCACACTAGTTTTATAAACAAGTTTTATTGCTCCAGGGTTCAAAAAGAAAATGTGATGATGGATCTCTTGTGTGTCTGGTGACACTAACTCTGTCTTGTGTACTTTGTAAGATAGGTTGTTTTGTTTTGTTTTGTTTTTTCCAGATTTATGAATCCTTTGGCATTTTTTACCCAGCTTTCAGAATAACTTGTCTGATAGATTTTTTTTTTCTTTCATTGCCAAAAAGAAATGAGATGGCTCATGAAGCATAGCTTGACAGTGAAGAGAGTTAAAGTCATTGGCACAGTTTGCAACAGAAATTTTATCATGTATTGGGGATTCAGTCCACAGAACACTGGAGTGTTCTGCAGTCTAAGAGTCATAGAATGGAAGGAACCTTAAAGATCATTTAATTCCAAACCCCTGCCATGGACAAAGACACCTCTCAGTAGACTGGGTTGCTCACCGCCCCATCCAGCATGTCCTTGAACATTTCCAGGAATGAGGTATCCACAATCTCCCTGGGCAACCCATGCCAGTGTCTCACCACCCTCACACCATCATCAACCTCTTCCAAACATTTTCCCTCTTTCAGTTTAAAACCATTGCCATTTCCCCTATCACTATTCGCTCTTGCAGAAAGTCCCTCCCTGGCTTTTCTGTAGCCCATTCAGCTACTGGAATGCAGCTAGAAGTTCTCCCAGGAGACCTTAATGAGATGCTTCCTTTCAATCAAAACCACAGTGTCCCTCTCCCCTTTTAGATGCCATTTATTTGGCATCCCTGTGATTACTGCAGCTCCAGAGGTAGAGCACAGCATGAGCCCTCTAGGCCTCTGATTTACTGTGCCTAATTCCCTGGCTTTTGACTGCTTAGAGATCAAGGTGACACTTCTTGTGAGGCTATTCCTACACGAGTGTATCCTTTCTAGAAGATGCTATGTAGGACCAGAGACAGGCATAATAACCCCAGTAATATGTTTAAACTGGATCCAATGTTGTTTATAATTCTTGCCTGAAGAAGGAAAATAAAGGCTGCCTGAACTACAGCAGGATACTCCCTGTTTTCATACCTGTGCTTCCCACAGCTCCTGGCACAGACTGGAGAAAGAGAACGTGCTGAAATAACCTGTGTGCTCCTGGGTGGAGGAAAAACAGCAAAGAAAACCTGAGCTTCTTGGAGGCTTGTGTCTGAGCTCGAATGTCCAATTTCAAAAGAATGATGTTAGCATATTGTTGTGCAAAGACCTGGATTTTGTGGTATATGAGTGTGCTATGAAAACCTCTACATCTACTTCCCATCTTATTTGTGAAATCCAGCTTGGTTCAGTTAGCAAACCACAAATGGTAATTTGGCATACATCCAGAAATCTGACTGCAAATGCCTGGAGAAACATAAAATCCAATCTAGTGAAGAAAAGATGGGAGGTATGAAGTTTAGTATAAACTTTGGTTTATACATGCCTGCAGGGGATGAAATTCAGGAGATGTGTTAATCACAGCTTTGCACATAAACACCATTGCAGCATCATTTTTCTTCATATTAACTTTTTCTTCATAAATCCAAGGGCAGTAGGAAGAAAATGGAGTCAGAGTTTTTAGGCCAATATTGTACTGACAAGAAAGCTCAAGGAAAGATGATGGGTCATAGTTCAGAGGAAAGAGTAAGGGACAAGAGTAGACATACAACAAAAATGCTAAGGTTTGTAGGTTCTTTTAAAATTTCAGTCATACTTCTCTGTGTGTTACAGGGAATTTCTCTCAACTTCCCCTGAAGTTGAAATTTGTTCTTGAAGGTATGCAGACCACTGAATTAATCCAGGCGTTTGCTTCTATAATGTCCTGAGAAGACTCTTATTTCCTGAAGCTGTTGTCTTCTTTAAAAATCAGAAGAGAACTTGATAAGGAATAAAATTGTGGACAGTGCTTGTCCATCTCTAGCAACCTGCTTCCACTGATTTACTGAGTTGTTGGTTTGGTATGCCTTTTTTTTATTATTTTACTAAATTTTGTCCTTTCTGTCTTTGAATGTCTTTTTTTAAACAAACCTATTTGCTAGAGATTGGCTTATTTAGTCTTTTACAAAAATGGACTGTTCAAACCCAGTCATTCTGGATCTTTTCTGTGCAGAAATAATAACTTGAATTTTTTGTATTCAGCAGGGAAAACTGTCCAGTGACTCTGACTTCAGCACCTTTATCACTGCTTTTACTGCTATTGTTCTTCAGTGTGTTGTGAGAATTTTTTTAATGAGCTTTATTTCCTATTCCTTTCAATTATCTGAGGTTGTTCACACTTATTTCTGCTACTTTTAAATCTGTTGTTAAGTTATATGCTACGAAGTCAGTCATAAGACATCTGGAGACAACTCTGGGCAATATGTAGCCAGCTGGCTAGAAAGATTTTAGGAAACATATCTTGCCTGAAAAAGAAAACAAAAACAACAGGGAAAATAAAATAAAATAAAATAAAATAAATTAAAATAAAATAAAATATATTTTAAAAAAAAGGAAAAGCTTAATGGGAAGTATTTGAAAGCACTTAAAACATCTCTGTGTATTAAAAACACAACTAATGCTTAGATCATTCTCTGTGATTCCCAGCCCATAGCTTGATTCTAAATATCCTGCTTTAACACTAATCAAATATAGGTATCTTGTCAATGATCTTGGGGCCACTGAAGTTAACAGGTCTTTTTTTCTTTTCCTTTTCCACTGTGTTCAATACTCTTGATGTGAAGTCCTATTTTCCACGTTGCTTACCATTCCTTATTTCCTTGGACATCCTAAGAGAATTTTCTTCTTGTAGGATACTTACTGAAGCCATCCGAAGTGCTTTAGGGATTTTTTGTGAGACAAATTGATTTTTAGTACTTCTAGATCCATTTTTTTTTAATAGCAATATTTTTATATACTTCGTGATAGCATACAATTAAAAGAACTCTCCTGTCTAAATGCAGGCTCAGGAATTGTCTGTCACTGATAAGTTGCTTGTTGTCTTCTAGTTATAACACTGTCCTAATATTTTTGTTTTCCCTGTAGTCTTTCCAGTTGACTGGCTGTAAATTTTTATGCAGTGACACTCTGTGATCACCTGCCAGACTGCTGGTTTGAGACAGGATAATGATAGCACAGATTTCTCAGCAAGTTTTGACTTCCTTTTCTGCTGTCACCCATATCTATCTTAGTAACGTCTGTGCCTTCTGGTATTTATATTCTTTACCAAGCATAAAACTGCTACAGTTGCATATTAGTGCCCCAAATTGTTCTTTGCAATTCAGCCTTCATCTCTGAGTCCCTGGATGGCATATTAAGAATGCAAATGTAATCTTCTATTGCTTCTCCAGAGTCAGCTTCCTGTAGGAAATGTTCTTTTTGTTTCCTCAAAAGCAGATGCTAATTTAATGGTTTTGAATTATAGCTGTCAAACACTTAGCAAAATCTTGACAATCAAAATTTTTCTTTTTTGTTATTTCTATGCAGTTCCAGCCTGCCTTATGCTGCCACTGTATGCAGGGTGGTTGTTCTACATGTTTTCCAGAAAAGTAGGAATCCTGACCCACTTAGATCTTCTCTAAAAAGATCTCTGGAAGACTTTTTGCAATTTGCAGAAAATATTTAGTTATTTGAAAACTTTTCCTTTCTATTTTCGTCTTGGAACAAGAAGAAGAAAAAAAAAAACTATTGGTGTGAAAATATATTTAACTGTTATAGAATTCTTGGAAATACTTGATGAAACTGCTACAAAAACATAGATCTACATACAACTTTAGTCAGCTTTAAAGGTGATACATTCATGAAACATTTGCCCAGACTCCAATGCCACTTTCCTGCAATCTGGAAAGATTTTGTATATTTATTTATTTATTTGTTTGTTTTCTTTGGTTAGATCAATAGTAAGTGTCCCTCTGATTTTGTCATCACAATCTGTTTATAGAAACTGTAATTAGAAGTTCCATGATAGGCTTTCTTGCTTAATTGACTAATAGCAGTCGTTTGATTTTATTGAATAACTGACACCAATGTACTTATAGAAAAATTGCTTTTTAAGTTTGCATGTATAAATCTTAAATAGCCAATATATAAATATGGATACTGTAGAACATGCCTAGTCTTAGAGTTTGTCCCTCTCTGTTTTAAACCCTTATCAAAGAACCAAATAAGCAATGTTTGCACAGAGAAGCAGCTATCTCCTCCCAGACCAACCAGGATAGGCAAAAGGATGGGACCAGCTTCCAGGCACTCTCTGGTGTAGCAGAGGCAGGAAGCTGCAGTCTAGCAGAGATTTGGAAAAAATGTCCTGAGCTGAGCAGCTGTCTGAATTCCAGAGAACTGTGGGATAACACAAAGGAGAAAAAGAACATAGTGTTAGGCTGCTTTGGCAGAAAGAATCCTACTGGTGCTGTCTTGAATAGATTCTTGATCCTATCCACTGCCATTACTTTCTCAGAGACAATGACAGCTAGCACTGGGAAAGAGGAATTACTGGACTAGAAATAAGATCAAAAGATTGCTCTTACCGTTGGATTTCCTTTGTCTGCCAAGAAAACTTTTATTGTCTCATCTTTGTTATTTGTTGCATTGAATATCTTTCTAGAAAACCTCGTGTGAGGTATGGCAGCTCTGTGATGACACACTAGAATGTTTGTGCTAATCGTGTCCTAATCATGGAATTTCATGATTGCTTTAAGCTGACCAAGATCTGAAAAAGATGAGCAGTGTCTTGAAATCAAGTGACAATATTTCTGGGAATAGGCTTTGGAATGACTAACGTGACGTGATAAAAATCTGGCTATTTCCAGTCAGTCTCAACCAATGGAACTGAAGTAATTTTTGGAAGTCTTTTGACTCCTTCACTATTTTACAGTTCATTCATATGTTAAAGAAATCTAAGAGATACTTAGCCTTAGATGGCATTCCCTTGGTAAAATTAAAGATTCATGTTAGAACTGCTGAGCTGGTGCAGCCTGTATAGTGCCACTGATCAGAAAGTCTGGGTCTCAGAATTTAAACTTTCACCATAATCCAGCTGTCAGGGAGAGTAGAGATGGAAATGTTTACTTAACTGTTTGTCAGCCAATGTTGGGTGGTTTCATGTATGTCTATTACTGCTTTCTTTATCCCACAAGTGTCATGAGAGAGAGTCTTTGCATTATACCTGGCAAGTGTTTTGAGGTATTGGTGGTCTTGCCATTCTGCTCTGCTTACTCTGCAGAACTGAACAAAATAATTTGACAGTATTAACTGCAGATCTGAGTGGGTCATGGCATGTAAATGTCACAAGAAATACTGTTTTTTAAAAATACTTTTAGGTAGTAGAGATGCAAGTGTTAGAATATAACAAACAATTTTTTACCCAAGTGCAAGTGCTGAGCAAAAGCCCACAAAGATATGGTTACCAGAGTAAAACATCTGAGATTAAGTGTCTGTCCTTCCAAAGCAGGATTGAAATATATGTTGGATTTTTTTTTTTAAATTGAAAAAGATGATCCTCGTTTTCAGCTGCTAAAGACGTTCTCAGAGCAGATATTATATCTCACACTGAATTTTTATATTTTTCAAATTCTCGAAGCAGATAAGAAGAACCTTTTGTTTATTTTGCTTTTCCTCTTTTGTGTCCTGGTTCCAGAGTTCTCTGTTTGTACTCTTTCTGACAATACAATTGTGGTAGCATTTGTGAGAACAACCTAGTAGTTGGTAGCTACCTCTGTAAACTTTGACAGAGTTATAAAAATGTCACCAATAGTTTGGAACCTTCAGCAGCAAATGACTTGAAGGAAACTTATAAATAAAGCTCAAAAACAAATGACTTAATGGAAATATGCTGTTGGTGATCATGTCAGCTAAGTTTCTGGGCTCTATTTAAATTCTGGGAGAGAGGCATATGGGCAGAGTTCTTTCACACCATAATGTTTTTTCTAGCATTGATTGTAGGTCTTTAAAATTGTTTATTAACATTTCAGTTTAGGGCATGTATCAGAGATATATATTTAGTGCCGTTTACCCCTTTGCCTCATAGTTTCTCTGTAGTACTCAAATGACTTGTTCAAAGGTGCATCCATCCTTCAGAGCAGACTTCTTATTGAGCTGTCTTTAGATGGATGAAGTGAGCTTTATGAGTGTTTTTCTCAATGTGTTTGAGAAAAATGGTGATGAGGTAACTGGTGGTGGTCCCCAGACATATTTCTGTGCTTTTGATGTAAAATGGTGTTATGGATCAAGGTGGATTGCTTTGTACATTTCTTCTTCAGGGGCAGCATCTTTAATTTTCCTTTAGATTTCCAGTTGTTCAGTTGTTCCTTACACTCTGTGTTATCACAGCCACAGTGCTGTGTTGTTTTATTTGCCACAGTTGCCAGCATAGTTTTCTGCATCCTTTGGCATTCAGTTAGCATGGGTTTTCACTTCACTAGAGCTGTTATTAGCAGCTATTTTCCTAGCAGTGGGTGCTACTTCTCATGCTGGTCAACTAGAGTATCAGGATGTCCCAAAATAGCAGATAATGGACAAATCTAATGGATTAAAGTAATGCCTGTTGTAATCTGAACAATTTGAGCTAGAACTGTCTCAGAAATTAACTTGACCTGCTATATCAACAGAACTGATATTATCCAGTGTACTAGCAATATCTTATCTTTATTTCTATTATTAGAACTCTAATATAATGTTTCATTCTTGCAAGATTGATCAAGGAAAGATCTTTCCACACTGAAGTCAAAATAAGATGTATACATTCATACATACAACCAGATCCTGGGCTGGTATTATCAGTCCAGCTGATTTCAAAGCATCTACAGAACCAACCACCATCCTACAACATCCTCCAGGAAAACAACAGTCCAATAGGTTTGCACAATTCTCTTGGCACATAATTAAACAGTTTAATATGTAATCTGTTGCTTTATGCTGTACAGTCCAGAATGGGAGCTAAATGTCCAGACTGCATTGCAGATGGGATGAGGCTGCAGTAAGTCATGATACTATGCCTCTGAAAAAAAAGTAGAAGTAGCAAAAATGCTTGGCAATTGATTACTAGTTAGATGCATGCCATTCCACCAGGCTGATCAAATGCCTGGTTTTGTGGCCTTTTTTCCCCATCTTTCTTTTTTTTCTTTCCTTTGAGGTTATTGGGTTTGGGGCAAATTACTTTTAGTAATGACAAAACTTACTATCACAATAAAAGAGATTTGCCTCTTACAAATCAAATGTACTAACTGGTTTACTGCTCTTAAAACAAACAAACAAACAAAAAAAAATCCAATCACTTCCTGGTGGTCTGAAACAAATAGACTGACTTTTGTGATTTTTCCAGAACTGTGAGTTGGTATCTTACAATCTACTGTTGATACACTCTACCACAATATGAAGTTTGAGGAGTTATTAAGTAAAGTTTGTTAAGTAAAATGGTCTTTATCTTACTTTTTTCAGGATGAAATATGGAATACTTGGATTTCTTCTTTTCCAGTTAGTGCAATGTACTTTATTTGTTTGATGTCTGAAGGAAAAGCTAGAGAAGAATAATTCTGATATTATGGCAGAAAGTTTTTGTTTCTACAGGAAACCTACTGTGTTCTAAAGATCTTATATTAGTGCCAATATTTTAATGTTTTGGAAAGACTATAGGAGTGACTGCTGATGCAATCTCAAAGAGAGTATAAACAGTCAAATAAGATTTTCTTGCAAATTTTTTTCTGCTTAGCAGAATAGCTCTTTCACTTTCATGGGCAGTCTACCATGGCATAACCATCTTTACAATTGGGCAGTAACCTAAATGTAGGTTTGATTCCCTTCCCTAAAGGGGAAAGCCATCAAATGAAAAAAAACTTAGACAAAAAAGGAATAACATTCATTAATTTAAAACAACATAAGTTGTAGCTTTGGAGCCCTATCAGTCTTAATCTCCTTACTCTCATTCTAGGTTAAAAATTGGCAGTAGGACCTGGCATTCAAAACTGGCGTGTTAAAAATATTCTATGTTGGAATAGCAATTATCTTGCTATTCAATAGAAAAAAAAAGGTTAGTGAAGTACCTGCTGAATCATTTTCCTGAACTCAATCATTCTACAGTCTACTGTATTGTATATTCAGTATTTTAATAATCTTCTTTCTAATTCCATATCTGCTCTCAGTTAGTGCTGCCCATTCCAAGGGAGGCCCTGCAATGTGTTCATGTAAAGCTCTGAAATATGTTTTCCCCTAAAAGGGGTCTTCATGTTACAATAACCTTCAAAAACCATCATCAGTTTAAAGTATATAAGAGGAACACAAATAGTGAAGGTAACAGATTCTGGCAGTCTCTGAGTCTCTTTTTTGCCTTTTGAAAATCAAGACTACCAGAGAGGGAGTTTTTTCCCCAAGACATTTCCCTAATATTTTCTAAATATTTCTTCTTCAGAGCCAAATGGTCAGAGCTTCATTCTGGTCAGCGACTGATAAATCTATTCTGTGAGGCAGACCCTAACAGAATATTGCTGAATCTAGTGGGGTAAACATGACCATGGGTGGGACTGACATGCCTTTGCCAGAGGTCTGTTTGGTACTGTATCCTATCAAGATTGCCAGAATCAGAAGGGGTGTAAAATCTAATGATGTGCTAGCAGCTTTTCTGGGCTGTGCCTACTTTACTGGGATCTGGAAAAGAGTTGGCACCTCCTCTGTGCAGAACACCAGCCTCAGACCACAGCAACCCCTGTGGAGCTCATCACTGCTGGGCTGAACAGGTCCTCCTGGATCATGAGATCCTGACATGATTGTCACTGGTCCCCACTTTCTAGGCATTTCCATATGTGGTTTTTGTTCTGTATCCTTACTCCTGAATGTGTTCAAGGAGAGATTGGATGGGATTTTGAGCAATCTGTGGGAGGTGTCCTTGCCCATACAGGGAGGTTGGAACTGGATGAACTTTAACATCCCTTCCAACCCAAACCATTCTGATTCTTCTGCTGTTCAGCAGTGCTGAAGTGGCTGTCTTTTCAGGTCCTGGTGAGAAAAACTTGTGGTCTTGCACATTTGGAAAACTCCTAGGTCAATTCTTGTCTCTTGGTTCCTAGTAGATATCAAACACTTTTTGCACTAGACACCTACAGGAGTAATTTTAATAGAATCTTTTTTCTCTTCTAGGCTACCTTTGCACCCCAAGCCTGAAAACTGCAGTTCTAAAAGCTCTGAACCTCTTCCCTCTATGCCTAAACTGGGGTTCAGGCATAGCCTGTTTAATAAAGTTAAACTTAAGGTCTTAGTCACTATATGCAAAAAAATGTGTATTACCTTAAGATTTCTTTAGTCCCTTTCAGTTCTCCTCACCATCACTGCAAAGCACCCCAAGAGGGTAGGGAAAACTCTACTCCAGATGTCTCAGAAGTAAAGAGCTTTCCATTCCTTTTTGGCCTCAGGCACTGATCTCAAACAAGACTACTACTGCAAGACAGTGGCAGAGATTGATACCAAGCATAAAGGTTCCCAGAGAGGCTATTAAATCAGTCTTGACCTGATTTTAATAGCACATAATATTTCCATGGATTGCAAGCAAGTAAACAAGCTTTGATAAAAACCATATGTAAATGGACTTTGAAACAGAAAAGACTGATAAAGAATCAGAGTGAGGGGGTGGAGGGTTAAGATCAAACATTTTGTTGAACAGCATTTTATTGAGTTAGAAGCTTTTTGCATCACTAATGTGGTATTTCTCGTCTTGGACAGCTCTGCTATAAAATGCTCTTGGGAAAACTTTAAAACCTTAGTTTCGTATCTTGTCAGGATTAACTGGAAAAAAATGGGCTTAAAATATAATGTGAGTGACCTGAAAGAATGAATGGTGGAAAGTTTTTTGGGGGTTTAGTCCTCTTTCAGATGAGACATGTTCCAACAGCTGTTAGAATTGGGATATTTTTGTTAATCTTTTGCAGATTCTTCATGATAAACATAGAAAGGAAATGGGAGTGCTTCTTCCAATAAATTTTATTGGGATAACCATGTGAATTTCAAAACAACAAAGTTCAAGAACCAGCAGTCTGGTATGTAAGTATCTTGCTCCTTTGAGAGTAATTACCAATTAGTCTTGAGTCCAGTGTTGTTGGTGAAGTGCCTAAAAGTGGCTGATGTCCCAAGGGAGAAGTAACCAACCTCTAATTTTCTGGATTATACTTTGTCCCTTTTAAGTAAACCTTGCCTTGCTTAGAAAGCTACTTTCTCCTCAGAGAGCAGTCTCTGTGGCACTCAGTGCTGACAGCATGGTGTGAGAGTGGTTTGGCTCAGTGAAAGCCCCATGGTGAGATATTGTTCTAACTTGAGAGAGTGTTTATGGTTGTACAGGGCCTTTAGCAGGGATCCTGGGTGTGTGCCTGTCCCTGGTCATAGCATGTTTTTTTTACATTGTTTTACATATTTCAGTTCTTGATTCTATTCTTACCTTACAGCACTCATGTTAAACCAGTCATCTTAAAACCTTTACAAGTTGTGAGAGTCTTTTGCAATTGCTGAAGTGTTGCAATATACATTTAATGGCTCTTAGTACCTCAAAAGATACCTGATGTTTAAGGGATTTCATTTCTGCTGAGCCACAGCCTGTGACTATTCAATCAACTATTCCATTCCTGGCACATTTAATAGTTGTCATGCTTTGGTTCATTCTTTTTTGCCCTCTCCTCTTTTCAGTTGGGAGTGTTGTGATGTGTGAGATGAGTCTCTCTGGACCTGGTTCAGTTGATGTGGGGTCATTTAGCAGGCAGCTGAGGTCCTGATTTTCATTAATAATTGTACCTGGTGATGTGGCAAAGGTTTTAACATCAGATTTGTGTCTTCTGTCAGTAGAAACTCTGTCTGATGCTGTAGATGTCACAGCTATAAAAAGTAGGAAGGCTTATTTCCTCAGGGTGGGTGCCCTCAGTTATTTGAAGTACACTGCTCAGTGGCTTTTTGCTGACATCAGCTTTGGAGAAGAGATTGGGATGCATTTGCTGCTCTAGTGAGTGGCTCTTCTTTGCACTCTGTCTCAGCTTGACAAACTTCCATGCTGTGAATCCTGCACTTGGGCAAGCTGGGGTGGACTGACTGATAGATGCAGAGGGCTCTACTTCTAAACTCAATCTCTCTCCTTAAAATTATAGATGTTTTTTTTAGAGAGAACCTCTTTGAGAGAGAATAGAGGCTTCCTGATTCTTCTCTCCCACCTTGTATTTCAAATTAAATCTGATGCTTAATTCACTATTCAAACCTGTAGTTTGCCCTGCCAGCCATCTACAGTTGACATTCTGTATATCACCCATAATATACTCTAAATAATGGCATGACTTGCTTTTCTGAATATTTTATTGGTAACAGCATTTTCTAGATAGCTTCAAAATGAGGCTACTTCTTCTATGGACTTATTTGGTCCAACATCACTGCTGCATCAGTGCTCCTGAGATCACATGTCAGCTGCCAGCTTCTGCCCATGGTTTATACACTCTGAAATGTCAGCCAGCTTCTGTGGCCTGTGCATCTGGGAACTGAGTATCTTTGCAAACACCATAAACCACCAAACACCATAAACAACCTCCCCTTCATTCCCATTGCTTCACAGCATGAATTCCTGTTTGCTTTTCTTTCAATGTAGGTGTGGTAACAGGTCCCAGAACTGTTGTCTCCCAGAACTCTTACATCATTGCCTCTCAGCTGCATATTTTAATTCCTCTGAGGCATAAAGTGTTTCCTGGCCCCTGGCACATGCATCCTCAGTTTGTGTCCCTCTATTCACTGGATGTCTTTTAGCATTAGCCTGTGTTCTGTCTCAGTGCTCCTTGCTAGGAAAAAGAGAAGGCGTGCCACAAATTCCATATAAACAAGTGCAGAGACAGAAGTTAAATGCTATAAAATGTCAGTAATGGGTTTAGCCATATGCTCATCCTTTTCCACCCTACTGGGATTCTGTCTACTGCTGAAACATGAGGGAGAGGGGCTAGGGAAATTCCAGCTGTCACTGAAACGTGTTTCTCTACTGTTGTAGTTAGTAGCAGCATTCCAGGTGATGTGCAGTGCATTGAATTTAAAGAGTTCAGCTGAGACCATCTAGTGATTATATGGTAAATCCAACCTCAGAACTTCTAATTTGGTATCAAAGAGGTTTTGGCTGTATGGTACACAGCAGTGATTCAGTGTAAACTCACCCTGCCAACTCAGATTTGTTTAAAAGCAGTAGGTACAACAGCTTAATGTTGCATCAGCATGCTTTATGTCAGATCATATATTTTTTATTCTCACAATACCAACATAAAAAGCACTCTGTAGCATATACTTTGGCTAATCTGCCAAAAATGCCACGGCCTGATCCAGATCAAATTAGCACTGCTAAATGATCATGTGCAACTCTGGTGTTATGGGTTGTGGAACCAAGTATGTACCAGTAAGAGCTCTTGGGCTCATGCTGTAGGTGTTGATGTTCAGTCTGCCTGAGCTGGAGAACCACAAAACCCTTTGAGTCCACAGAACCAGCATCTTTCCTCTTCAGCCTTAGCCAGCAGACTGTTTTGGCTCTGGCTTCTGTGGGAAATGTTTCCATTTTCCTCCTTATTGTTTCTGTAGCTTGAACCTGCTTCCAGCATTTGAAGGACCAGGAGCTCACCCCAGGTCATCAGAGTGCACCCTGTTGCCAAGTGTTTCCCCTGGAGTACATGGAAACAGGAGGTGCAGACCAAAGATAAAATGAGATTCTTACACTGTCTCCAGGTGCATCTTACCTGGGGTGTTCCTCAGTTTCACTTCTCCACTCACCTGCTACTGTGCTATTTGAGTCAGGGAGGACTCCCAGACAGTCTCCAAGTCTTGATATTCCCCACTGCTCCATCTTGTGTGTGGCTCCCACTCTGTTTTAGTGATCATTTCACTTAACAACCTCCTGGATAGCTCCGGGGAACAATTTGGAGTACATGGATTATACCACGTTGAAGCATGTCTGTACTATTAAGATGTCTATCCTGGCTGACAGGGCAAAGCATGAGAAAAGTATCATTCAGAAGGGTTCTACTTAAGCAACTTGTGTCACTGCTGGATTTGTGCAGCTGATCTTTTTCACTGCTGTCTACCTCTTGGCAATTCAGAGAATTAAGCAATACACAGAGGTGAATTTTATCCTCTTGCACTGAAACACCACCTGTATGGCAGCTACATTTTTAATTAGAGCCATTGCTCCAGTTCAGCTGCTTTTAAAAATAATAAGAAATCTTTAATTGTGAGAAAGAAATGCCAAGGAATGTCAAGGGCTGACGCAGCCTTTTAAAGACAGAGAACAATGCTGGAGCCCTCAGTCTGGGTTGTGGAGCAGAGAGAATTCTGGACTGAAAAGATGGCAAAAGGTGGTCCTGACTCCAGTGACTCCTGAATGTGTGGTGCTTTGTTTTATGTGGAACATTCTGTGCAGCACAACTACAGACTCTGATCTCTAGGGAGGAGTAAATCTACTTGCAAAGCAGAGCCCAGGACACAAAACCTGCCTGGGGACAGAGAAATGGACTCAAACACTGTCCCTCAAACTCTGCTGGTTGCAGGTCTCAGGCCTCGAGGTGGTTGCTGCTTGGACTGCAGTGCAAAGCACACGTGGATGCTTCTCATGCTGGATGCCAAGCACCCAGCTCTTAGCAGAAGAGAAGACTGCATTTTTCCCTTAAAAAAAAAAAAACAAACCACAAAAATCCCATGAAATATCCTTTGATACATCCTTACGTGCAATATTTCATTGTTTGTTTTGACAGTAAGAAATAGGGATCTTCCAAAATTCTATTTGAACATGAAAGGTAGAATTGAATGAAAAAGCATGTGGGAAATGAGATTTTCATAGCAAAATCCATTTCCAAACTGCCTATTTGTGGCATTTGAGCCAATTAATGAAATGCTGTGGTGTTGTGGTTTGCTTAGCATTTAGATCATTGAAAGCAACAGATTTGTGGGAAATGGTAAATAGGAGCACAAATATTTTGTGGGGGAAACTCCTTATAATGAGATAATAGCAAATTTTCTTGTGTAGAGATAACTTTAGAATCTATATTTTCTGAGTATGTCATAAAGTCCTTGTTCTTTCTCAATTTCTATACATATAATCTCATATTTTTTCCCACACACAGCTTTCTCATAGTTACTTCCAGCCATCTCTGTGTGACTATTTTCTATTAAACCTGTATTTGTACAATTTACAGATACCTATGTATTATTCCTCCAAAAGTTTTTAATGTTGACTGCTTTATTTGTTGTCACTTATATTTTTCTTTCATGGGTAGCTGTAGGTATTCCTGAGATGACATTCCAATTGTAACATTGCAATACAGTGTCAGTGTTAAAATGTTCATAGGGAAAAAATGCACCATGATTATTTAAGCCTCAGAAAATGAAAAGGAGCCTATTAGAAATGAAACATCTCCTCTGAGGTCAGGCAGGATTCAGCACTTGAAGAACTTTCCTCTGCCACCTTCACTCCCCCCGAGCAGCTGTGATTTTTGGGTCCTTTCAGATGACTCGGGCTGCTTGCCCAAGTAAAAGAATTCAGCAGGGACAAGGGGAGACAAATCTAACAGTCTACTGCCTAGAAGCTTTCTGAAAAGATTAATTACTCTGTAAATAGCCCAGTAATGAGAAAATACTCTGCTTTTGTTGCAGGCTGTTGGGCTCTGGATGGTTGTCCCTGTTTTCCAGGACTAATCTCTGAAGTAAATAGTTATCTTTTTGTTGACTGACAGCAGTGTCACCAGGCAGTGACCTGGATCTGAAAGTGCTGTGGGCTTGGAGATGTTGTAGCCTCTGCCAACTCTGTACAGGGCACATCTCCTGCTCCTTGCTGCCCCTTGCCACCCATTCATTTCAGCCTCAAAGGAAGGAGATGGAGCAATTTGTCACAGCTTGTTGAGAAGTGGCCTTTGCTGCTTGATGGCCAAGTCCTTTCTTCCTGGCCTTTCTTTTCCTACTTCTGAAGCTCTTTCTCATTTCTGCAATGATTCTTTAGTCCAATCCTCCTCCTGCATTTTTTTGACCTTTTTTATTTCTTTGCTTACCTCCTTCTTTCTTTACAGGATGTGGCTTCACACATACATACACACACAAAGACACAGAATTTAAGTAAACTGTGAAATCTACTTACAATAAGCACCTACAGACCTTGCCATGAACCCACTTCTTTTCCTCCACAATTTCACAGTGTTGTGTGGCCTACTGTCACTCACTGATTATTAGAGTGATCCTGATGCCAACGCAGCACCCACACACTCTTCCCAGTATTTTAGTCTTTAGATGCATGTATTGGTTTATTTTGTTTCTAAGACACATGAGAGCACCTTCCAAGGCAATGTTTCTTCAAGAATCACTGATGTCAGTGAATGATGAATGGGTCATAATCTGCTGTGCAGCTGCATTGAGTCTTCTGCAAACAATGATGACAATGCTCAAACTAAAAATCTTGAATTTATTTAAAAACTTGTCTTGATCATGTGAGAACTTCCACCTGGTGACGAAATTTCCTGTATATCTACAGCCAGCCTTTGACATGTGCCCCCAAAAGTTGTAAAGAATGCAAAGAGAAAAGCTGCAGCTACCCAGGAATCTGGTCCTTCTATCCCCAAAAATCATTCCTTGTTCCTGCTGTCTTGCTCCACATCCACCTCTCTCAGTGACAAGACAGGTGACTGCAGTTGGCTTTGGGAAGAAAACCAGGTACACAAACTCCATTCTGTGTACAGCTACACACCTGTTTGATTTTTCAAGTGGCTGGCCCATGACAATTCTTCATTAATAAAAAGGTGCAATGAGAAGATTCTCATTATGACAAACCCTGTAGGGTTTCAGCAGTGCTTCCACAGTTAATGACTGGAGACAGCTGGAGGAAACCAAAAATTGGGCTTATCAGCCTAATGAAGTGGATTGTAATGCAGCCCTGTCAGGTTTTGTCCCCAGGTGTTTTAATGATTTTATTTCTCTCTCATGGAGTGTTCCAAAAGGGTGTCAGAAAGGTGACTGCTGTCAAAGCTCTTTCTAACCTAGGGTAACACAGTGTTCCCTTCCCACCTCCCCAAAGCACTTAGCCAGGAGGAATTCTGCCTTATCCCAGCTGGAGGGAAAAGTGTTTTAAAAACTAAATATACCCTCAGCACTCTCTGTGGCATATGAGGAAACTGGAATTCAGCCACAGATGTCCCGGGCTTGACATGAGCTGGGATCTTCTGCACATACCTCTGAAGAGCTTAACCTCTTATCTCCTAAGGGAGTGTTTCTAAAGCAGTCACTAGGAAACAAAGCCCAACCCTCATCTCACAGATCTTGTAACCTGAGTAAATGATAAAAAAAGGAGCAGATGCAAGACTAAAGGTAGCATCCAGCTGAGCTTGAGGGTTTTGAGTACCTGTAAAGGGAGTAATGTCAGCAGGGGGGCAACAAGCCAATGTCAGGTGCATGGGAAGGTATCAGTAAGTCTTATAAAGAGCTTTGAAGTGACTTTGTAGAATCTCTTTACAGAAAGCTTTTTTATTTGCTTTTTATGTGCTAAAAGAGGAATGAGCAGTGTTGGAGAGCACCAGCAGCTGGGGAGGCATTTCCTATCTTCTTGGTCAGCTGCAAGCAAGAACTGACTGGCTTGTGCCTTGAGAGAAGTGCAGAACAGCAAGATAGAGACCTTGTTTGATGCATTAGGAGAAGAAAGAGGTAGATGTGGACTGCAGAGGATGTGAAAATGCAATAGAGGTGCTAAGTCAGCAAGATAATTTTTACTGTAATGTGTTAGATGGTTTTTCAGGGAGACAAAGTAGATTGGCAGGAAGAGGAAGCTTCAGTTGTGGACACATGTGACAATGAAAACCTGAGCCAGAGCTTTAATAAAGAAAGAGGGGATAGATTTTTAAAGCAGTATGCATTACCATGATTTTTGTCAAACAGGTTGCCAGCTGTGTGTGTTAAAGAGAATTCTGCTTTGTGCTGTTCACAGGTTACTCCTCTTACAAAATGACTGGACATTTCAATTCCTGTAGTTATTTAGTAATAGCTACAATTAAAGTAATCTAGTTATCTAGGTTCTCTCTCTTTGGGTTCCTCTTACTGCTGAAATTAGTTCCTCTGCTAGAATCTGCAAGCTTTTGCAACTTTTGTTTCACTCCTTATTCCCAGTGTAACCATTATGTCAGCATAAAAGTCCTCCCAGCTTGCACAGTAATTTTCTATTTTTCTATAGTTCTGTCTTAGGTCATATAAGCTGAAATGTTGTAAGAAAATTTTTGTTCAGGAACCTAAAACTTGAAGACGAACCAAACTGTATTCCTCAAGATTTATACTCTTGTTTATTTCACTACTAAAAGCAAAAGCTCAGACAACTGTTGGGCTTTTTTTCATTAACCCTGATCTGGCTCCCAGTCATGTTGATGGAAACCCTTCCTTTCATGTCAGTGAGCCTGGTTTGAGTAAAGTTATAGCCTTGATAATACCAAGCTTACTTTCAAGAATCCTGAAGATTGGCATAATATGACAAAAGATCAGTGCTTGTTGTGAGCAATAATGAAAATTTTAGGAAGGGACAATCTTCTTAAAAATGAAATAAAAATTAGAATCTTTTATGTTCCTACAGCTATTATCAGGTTTGATACAAAAAATCACTGTGAAATCATAAGAAATTGCTTAAACTCTTGACTATAGAATCTCTATTTTACTATACTCTGCAGAATATGTTTTCCAGTACAGCAGTGTTCTGGAAATGTAGTTCTTACAGTCTCTATTAATCATAAATTGTAGCTGTTTGAGTCATCTTTTTTATATGTAACCTACAATGAAAGAAAGAAACCCTCTGGGTTGCAAGCAGAAGGGATATAATAGATTGTAGCAGAGCAGAGGGAGATGGTGAGCCAGAGGAACTGTATGCATCTGGAACACAATTCCCTCTCCTGGTGGATATCAGTGCTGAGAGGGGTCAACACCTGAGTTTTCCTGGGAAAGCAAGCTGTGATGCTTTTTGGCTTTTGTTTAGTTCAGTGGTTTGTTTCCTTAAGAGGAGAACAGAAGCCAACTTCAGGCAGAGGATGAGCAAGAGGGAGGATTTTGAATCGTTTTCTCATTCTCAGACAGCAAGGAAATTCTCTGGGTTTTGCTGATGTTCTTGTTTGTGAGAGACCTAGCTGTGGAAACCCAGTGACTACAGGGAAAAAGGCAGAAATCTGAGGAAGGTATCAGATAGTACAAGACAGCCTTACTCCTCCTCTTATTACAGGGGCTGAGGATCCAAATTACAATATTATGACACGATTCATAAACAGATTCAATCGGAGTCCTGCCAAGGGGCACTAAGCTCACTGTGTCCATGAGGAGAGCAGTTCATGTACCCTCTGAGAGGGTGTGTTGGAGCTTGCTGAGTGCCTGGACATGGCACTGCCTGCTGCCATCCCTGCTGGGCTCTGGCAGGAGGACCCAGAGGTTTGGAGAGCTCCAGCCTTTGTCACTTTCTTGGTCCTGACACTGTCTGCAGGTAGCAGGGATGCAGAAGGTCAGCTCCAATCACTGCTGCTGGTTCCTGAGATGCTGTCCTGTTGCTGCCCTGACTTGAATGACCACATCTTCATGGGCTTGGTGCCACCGCTCAATCCGATGCACAGACTTCAAGAGAGGTACAGAAATGAATTATTTTATAATTAGCAAAAGAGAGATACAAATCCAGAGAAACTAGCCAAAACCACTCCAAATTACTTTTCTGTAATCTGCATAATTTTTTCATCCACTTGTAGTAAACTCAGTAAATTTAAACCAAAGCAAGCAAAATATTTTTTCTCCTGATCCCT
Organism: Phaethornis superciliosus; assembly: GCA_023637945.1. Lineage (NCBI taxonomy): Eukaryota > Metazoa > Chordata > Aves > Apodiformes > Trochilidae > Phaethornis > Phaethornis superciliosus. Next base: position 17,272,042 of record JAJQWJ010000011.1, read on the forward strand.
GTATGCACAGTTTCATTTCTTTCTTTAAAGGCATTCTCTCCAGTACAACCAGTTTCTTTATTCCCTGCTAATCACCCACACACGCCACACCAGCCCTTTCTTTTTTTCTTGACATTTTCCACTCCTCTGATGATTTCCCTTTGGCAGCTTCTTCAGGTAAGTGCCTGAAGTGCTTGATTTTAATTTGGGGAGCAGCCTCTCAACATACAAAACATCCAAATAGCGTGGAGGACAGATGAAGGTGGACATGAAGGTGGACACAATATTATCTGAAGTGTACACAATCTGTGATTGTTTGGGACATTTTAAAAACTCCTCCTCCTACCATACCATTTGATACATGTCTGTATTTATCCAGGTTAGATACTTTTCTCTCTTACCTGCCCAAGACACTCGTGTAGGTGTGTATAGGCTGACTGCAGCAGCCTGATGGGCTTGAGAAAGGAATATGGGCAGAACAGAATTAAAACAAGCACAAGACTAGTGCTGAGTAAAAGGCTGAAAGAGTGAGAGCCTGAGGGTTCTTTAATTCTGTTGGGTGATACCTATCCCAACACAAAGCCTTCAGAGTGCTTCTCTTTTGCCAAGAGAGGGATAGAGCTTGAACAAGTGGCACAGTATCATTAGGTACAACACTCTAAATGTATGCTAAAGGGTCACCACAAAGGAGTTTAGGTCACTGGGTTTGAAGATTGCAGGTACAATATATAGGAGAACCAGAGGTGTTCTCTGCTTGTAGTGGCTGGCTTGGTGAGGTTTTAAACAAAAGGGAATGCATCAATGTTCTGTCTCTTCAGTTCTACTTCACCACACAGATTGATTCTGCTTTTTCCCCCTACAAAGGAGAATAAAACAATCTTGTCCTCCTTTAAAATTTTCTTCTGTGCTGATGTTTGAAAAAACACTGAAAGCAGGCCATGCACCATGGAACTACCTACCTGACTGATCTCTGCTGCCTCTTGTTCTCACCATCTGTTGATTTGACTTTTCTGAAAGGTACAAAGCACAGATTATCTGTATAAAAAACTCAGCAGAGTATTGATTTGATTGGTGAGCAACTCTTATTATCAGACTCATTAATAATGATGTGAGCACTGGCTTTTTGGTGGTTTTTTTTTTTTTATTTTGGTTAGGTTTTTGTGTGGAATTCTGAGTTAGCCTGTAATTTTTTCAATGTCTAAAGAAGGCTGTCATGTAACAGATGCACAAGGTGCATTCCTCCTTTCTTTCTGACTACCTACTTTCATGAAACATGCTGAAAAATAACATATCAGAGACTTTTCCACCTCTGTTCAGATGAATTGCAACTGGCCAGAGGATCAGAATGATGGAGATAGGAACTGAGAAATACCAGAACAATCACTTATATTTTACCTTCAGCTCCACTAAGCTAAAAATGGGCTGCTTTATTTCCAGTTAAGGAAAAACAAAACTAGGATACCACCACAGGAAGAAACATGCAGAGCTAGTGTGAAACAGGCCACAGAGAAAAACTAAGGCTGCCTTACTAGCTGTAGCTTTTATGCTGCCCTGGGTTTTGGTACTCATTGGTTTGATTTTGTGTTGGATTTTTTATAGTGTGGTGGCTTTTTTGTTTGTTTCTTTGAGTTCTGTGAGCATGAATTTTTTTAATTTCTTTAGTCCTAAGATGTAGACAACTTTTCAGCTTTCCTGCACAGTGTAATGCATTGCCAGCAATGCAGCTTTCTGTTAGCAGAAGGCAATTAGAAAATCAAACATGCACACACAAAGCCTGCTCTCCTGTAACTGTGAATTCAAGCTATTTTTCCTTTGCTTCTTAATGCAAAAATAAGTCCGTATTTCGGAAATTCTTGTGCCTTATATAAAATCTAAAAGTACCTATAGCCAAACCACAGGCTTCATGTAAACCTTCTTCAGGCCATACCAAGTCACTGTCTTCATACTGAGCTCTCTTGGAAGTAAAATAAGATCTCATTTTCTCCACTATTTTCCTAGCTTCTCAAAAATAGTTCTAATAGAAGACAATAACCTCAGCAATTTAAAACCTGGGTTTAGAGGTTGTTGAAGGATTTTCTTTGCTTCATAAGAATGTTCCTCACAGTCTGCTCTGCAGCTTGAGCAGATGCTGGGGAGACAGGCCAGTGTTTTGTGGTTTCTGGCTGGTTAACAGGCAATGAGATAACCAATCAGAATAATAACAGTATCTTGTTATCTTTGCTAGATTTGGAATGGATTAAATAGGAAACAACTGAGCATAATCCTTCTGTAAGTGCACAGCAGCCACTAATATTCCCAGCCTGTGCCCAGGGTGAGGGAAGATTTCCCATTTGTCATTACTGCTGCAGCACTTCTGTGGACAGAGCACCTGCATCTCTTATCCCTCTACAGCAATTGCAGCAACAACAGCAGCCAGCAGCACTTTAACATAAATATGTCCAAAATCATACTTCAATCTAATTACCTATAAAACTTATTCTATAAAAGAAGTGGAAAGAATTAACTGCCACTTTCCTTAAATAGATCCAACTTCAGTAAGAATCCTGAAAGTTCCTTTACCTTTGATTTAAAGAATGCAGGAAAGGCCTGGATAGTCACTAACGTGTCCACTGCTAGGAGGAGCTTGGTACTGCAGCAGTGATTCAGTGCTCTAATTAAAACCCCTCGAGTTATTAGAATATTCCATTATGAAAGCAGAGTGTCTGCCTCACAATTTTGATGTTATCTTGACACATCTCATATAAAACAGACAAGTGAACATTAATTTGGAGGATGGTAATTCAGAATTAGTTCTTTTACACTATTCTCTTTTGAGAACGTGGGAAAAAAAAAAAAAACAAACCAACACCAACCATTTAAAGGTCCTGAAATTTGTTTCCAGTGCTCTTATATTGCATTCTGGTGCCTGATTTCCCACCCCTTGATACTTCCCACCAGTTAAAAAAAAGTGCATCTGGATTTCTTTTCTTCCTTAAGAGTTGCAGTCCTGTAGGAACTATAAAAGGCCTAAAATCTCTATTTACACTACATCTTCTTATCTTCTTCCAATTTTCTGGATGTAGGGCTTTGCACCACTGTCTGCATTTTCTCTGAGCAGCCTATTCCAGGTTAGTTTCCATTTCAAAAGAACCTCTTCCATTTGAATGCACCAATTCTTTCGTTCCGTTCTAAATATTTCTTGGAGGTCATATTTTAAAATTATGTATATTATTAGTATCAAAAAAAAAAAAAAAAAAAAAAAAGTAGAATCTTTCAGGAATCAAAGTCATGGAAACAGTATTCTCTGCTATGTGGTGTCTCAGTGTTACTATTGAATAGCAAAGTAGAAGGCAATACAGTCCCAAGTACTTAGGAAGTCCTGTTGAGAAGAATGACAGAATTTAAGAATACAGCAGCCATTTGATGACTCTTTTCAGCTGCATTTCTTAGTACAAATTTTTCCTGCTGCATAGCTTCTTTTCAAGGTCTATTATATATAGCTGTATAGGGCACATGTGTGTGTGCACATATATATAAAAATTAATAAGGTGTTGGGCTAGGTAGTAATTGGTACCTGATGACTTGTCAACAGCAAAAACTGAGACTCAGTAAATGAGCTGCTTAGAAGGTATTTCCCTATCTTCCTAAGAGCAAGCCTACCTCTCTTAGAGGTAGAGAAGACCTTTTGTAAAGAGGAATAGAAAACACCCAGGTTGGACTCCTCTTCTGAACTACTTATCAGAAGGACCCTTTTGTCCTTACTGAGAGCCCAGCCTCCAAATTTTGATATCATGAATAAGTCTCAAAAATTGGAATCATCATGATAAACATCTGTATAAAGAGATACTTCTGTAAGCCTGTGCACGTTGAAATTAATTCTGAAAATAAACTGTCCTGGAGCAGACATTGCTCTGTGTAAAGCTTATGAAGTTCACTTCACCTGAAAACCCCTTTTTCACATCTTCTGTGTGGGTTGTTATTGTCCCGTGCTCACAGACTGAAGTGCATGTCCAGTCATACCCCAGTTCATATCAACTGGAGAGTGTGGATTTATGAGCTAGTTTCTGATGCAAGATTTTTTACAAGTTATTTTTGGTATGAAATAACTTGATTTACATTTTTAACTTCTCAAAGGAAATAGTAAACATCTTCACCTTGTAATTGTGAAAATACTACACTGTTAATTTTTCTCTGCATTGGTTTATTTCTTTAAAAAAAAAAAAAAGTAATTTCTTTTTTCTTCTATCTAAATTTTCTGATTGGAAGAAATAATCTCCACTTGCCTGCCACTGAGTTGTCATGGAGCTCATTACCTCCAATGAGATGAGCAGTGGTGTGGAATAATTAAACTTGCTTCCTGCTGGCAAGTGGAAAATCTTTTCACCCCATTCCTTTTGATTTGACCTTTGACTAAATACATTTCTCTTTGCTACATGGGTGGTATTGCAGAGGATGCAGTGTGTTGCGTTATCCTGGATGAGGCAGTGATTTCTAGTGTTATTTTTAAAACTGTGTTTGCAAGAAAGAAAATGGGATATTTTTATTGATGAATGAAGCAAAAAATTTTCCTGTGCAAATCCTTGTTAAATGTATAAAATAAAATCTTTTTTTTGCAATAAAACCTGTTTTTATTCCAACTATGTGAATTTATTTATAGAATAGAATTTCATTATTAATATTTTTAATGAAGTTGTGTTACTTTGTTTATATAATGTAGTGTTTAATCATAGGAGAATCTAAATCAGAGCTTTCTGGTGTAACCCACCATGTAAAGATAGCTCTTGGGAGCCATCACAGAGACTCAGGAATTAATTTATACTGAAATGAAGAGTAATAATACTTCAATAAGTATTTCCTCTGTTATCAGGAAAAAACATCCAACATCTTAAAAAAACCAAACCAAAAAAATCACAAAAACAAACAAACAAACAAACCAACAAAAACCAAAACCAAACACAAAGTAAAAAATAAAAGACTGCCTGTGAAGGTAGTGGACCATAGCCTAGCTACAGTATGATATGGATTTAATGTAGTGGTATCCAGTCATGGTCTGTGGGTAGCTGGCATTTTCCTACAGCATTTTTCCTTCTTTTATTTTTAGGTCATTTGAATGCTTATGAATATGGGCATCCTACAGCCCTAAATGCATGAGAAACACTGTATGGGAAGCAGCTCCCACCATCCTCATTGTCCAGCTGGGTTTGATCAGAAAGAAAACCAAGGAGAATCTCATTCCTTAGCCTGCTAGAGGCCAAATCTCTGGAGACTTCTGGTTCTTTTTCGCTCATCTGTTTTTGCAATTAGTTTTATCTTAGTAAAATCAGTCTTACTATAGGATCTCCCCATCCCTTAGGAAGAAAGTAATTTTCCTTCCTTGATTTCTCACTGGATCCTATTTTCTTTTTCTTGTTTTACAGTGGAGAAACTTGCCTTTGGGGATTAACAGAAGACCAGGGCTGCAGTCCCTCTGTAGCAGAGGAAGATGAGGAGAGGGCTTGATCCTGATCCTGATCCTGAGAGCATCAGCTCCCCCAGCACTGATGCCCCAGTGAACTGCTTGTGATTCTCCAGCCCCAGCAAGACCAAGACTTGTTTGCTGCTCAGTTTGTGCAAGGAAGATACTGGCACCTTTCCCCTCTGGAGAACAGCTGGTCCCTGAAAATCCCAGAGGAAAATCCCACCTCTCTATGCCAGCTTTTCCCTCTGATGTCCGTAAACATTTTCCCAGAGATCATGGGGTATCAAGATCATGGGGTTCTGAGCTACAAACTGCATTTTGGGTTGCCAACCCTTTCCAGTCCTTCCAGTATCCCTGACAAGAGTTCACCTGCCAGTGAGGGGAGTGTAAGGAGCTGCCATGGAGCTGAGCATCTCATCCCTCCACAGCCCAAATTGACCTCTGGGGACATCTGTGGTGTCAGGCTGTGGCAGCAGCTCTGGTATCAGCTGCTCTGTGCCCAACCTCTGCTCATTCAAGATCGGATTTAAGCTGGGAAAAGTAAAATCCATCGTTAGCATTTGTACCACTTTTTCTTTGCTTTTCTGTCCTGGTGCCTTCACTGAGCATCATCCAGCTGAAAATCTCTACAGCTGACAGGGTCCTGCTGTCATCTACTGTGACACCACTCTAAGATGAGGATGGTAAATGAGTTATTTTGTCCTGGGGATGCTAATTCTTTCAGATGTACTTTCTTATGAATTTCTTTCTCAATAGTGCACACCAGGTCAAATGCCCCCCTGCTCATGTCCTCAGACTTCTTGGAAGTATCTAGAGAAAAACCATGCACATCTTGACCTTCAGTGTGGATCTGGGAATGGGCAAGAAAACAAGGACACAACCATGAACCTTCAGCCTTTCAGTAAATAAGCCTGAGAAGACAAAATGATATTTCACTGCGGTAGGATTATTTTATTTTTTTTTAGAAATAAATGTTCACTTTGCTTAAATCTTAAATAAGCTTAAAATTTCAACCTTAAATAATATCAAGAGTCCTACAGAACATGGATTTTATAATTTTTTTGTAAGTTATAAGCCAAAGCATGAGACAGTTAGAATATATTATAGTCATTGCTGTAATACTGCTCCCAAAGGCAGTTTGAAAGACAAACTGGGTTAGGGCATTTCATTGGCTGGTTCACACAGAGATTTACTTGTAATTAAGTTATTTGAGCTAGCACACAACTTTATTGCTTACAAAACAAATCCCAGTTGACTCGCTCTTGGCATGGGACATGGTTGCTGTTCCAATGCTCTTGGCTCAAACATCATTTTTGCACCACCTGGGAATTTATATGTAACTTTTTTTTTTTTATCTTGACCTTCCAAAAACACCATGGGAAGATGACAAAAGACAAATACAGTATTTCCCAGATATCAAAGATGATTCCTTAAAATCTGAGCCAAGGCTTGCTTTTCAATTAACAGCAGGACAGAGATAAGCAGAAAAGCAGAATTTTGAAGAATTTTAATGAGACTCATGCTGCCCCAAATACTGCTTTTTGTAGTTCTTCTCTAGTCTTTGTGTCACTGAGTGTTTTGGAATTGGGGTTTCCAAATCATTAAAACATAAAAGAAAAGAGTAAATGCTGCAAACTAAAAAGAGATTTGTGAAATAAAGAGTCAGGATGGACTGTGAGAGCCTTTTAGCTAGAGAAATCATAGACATTTAAACATCCATTGATGGTGCAGGCAAACTCTGGGCAGTGAAACAAGGACTTACTGAGCCACTGACCTGCTTGACCTGCTGCTAAACTTCAAGAATAGCTTGTTGGAATGGCTGAGCTGGATCTTCAAAACATTCAGCACTGAGTGAAGCCCTGGCATGTTTTCTCTCTCTTTATAACCTTTAGGCTACAGTGATTAGAAGAATGCATTACTGAGTCTAGAGGCAACTGCAGGAAAGCACCATGATTTTTCATCATTTCTCATAACTAGATTTATTTTTGAAGATTGAAGGTTGCCTTTTTGAGTGGTATCTAAACACCTTAAAAATGCCAAAGTGCAGTAACAACATCAAAAGATTGTAAGAGGGAGGAAAGTTCAGGTGAAGTAGTATCACTAAGATGGTTCCTCTCTCACAAAAGTTCTTGTACAATTTTGGGAAACTGTTGACAGAAACAGCTGAAAATGATTTTTTAGCCAGTTTCTACCTGATGTACTCTTCCTGTCAGGACAGATTTTATCATTAATTATTTTTAGATCTCAGCAATTCTGGACTATATGTGAGGAGCTGGCATACCTCATAACTATATAATCTTAAAAATGGAAAACCCAACAGCCACTAATATACACGTGGTGTTGGCTTGAGGGGAAGATTTTGTGTACCAGGTCTCCCACTTTCTAAAAAAGATGCTTCAAAGAGTATTGAAATGTATAACTTTGAACCTGATTCTTAGGCAATAGAACTGGGCTAAAGCTAGCTAGTGGTATATCAGCACAATATACTAAAAGAAAGTGGTACATAAGGCAGTGATGAATAACAGAATTCTAAGGAAAGTTAAGAATAAAATGTCTGACTTGCTAACTTCCACTCCACAGAAAAACCCAGAAAACCAAACAAAAACAACCAAAAAAAAACCCCAACCCACAAACCAACAACAAAAAGAAATCTTTAATTGCAGTCCTGTTTCAGCTAACTATTAGTTACAAAAGGATTTTTAAAGTTCTTTTTGTTGTGCTTTGTGTGTTTTTTTTAATTAAATTCACTTGAAATTGAAAATCAATGAGCCTTGCTTCAGTATAAAAGAAGTTAGATTCAATTATAATTAGAGTTAGTTTTAAATAATCTGGTCCTGTGTTAGAGTGGCTTTTTAATGGGAAAAAAAAAGGGATCTTAAAAGATCAGGAGTTAACAAAGTAAGAGGAAATAATCTTATAAGGAACACAAAGCACATAATTGACCTCTGACAGATAGTCAGTATTCAAAAAGATGTGGATACCTTAATTTACTAAACACTTAAAAGGGATATAAACTCTAGTGCTTCAGAGTTAATCCCAATGTCTAATGAATGGACCAAAGAACAGAAACTTTCACTGTATACATGTCATTTCTTCCTTGCCTATAAATTTATCAGTCTCTTAGGGTTTTTCTCCACTACTAACTTCTGTCAGGAGCAGGTTGCTGGGACTGATTCTGGCTGGTAAATCAATTTACACTTCTGCTGTGTCACTGGAAGGTGAGATAGATACAGTGCAGAAACAGAATAGAGGAGAAAAGTAACCAGAAATATTTCCCCTTTTGAGAAACTGGTTGCAGCACCAGCATGGGTTTTAAGAAATCTCTGTACCTGATGGACTCCTAAGATGCCCTAGTTCAGCCACTGCAAAGAGGACACATCCCAAGTGACCCATTAACAAAGAGAGAAGCTGGGAAAATACACAGAAGAAAATAGGATCTCACAGGCCCTTTTAGATTTTTTTGGTACTTTGTGCAGGATTCACATCAAAGGGAGCTGCACTTTAAAGATATGTTTCTTGCTTCTGTAAAAACCTTCTTTGTAAGAATGCTAATAATCTTTCCAGAGCAATGAAATGAGGTTTTTAAGCTTTGTCCAATGATCCATTCTTTTCCAGCTCCATTCCAATAAAGTTTACCTTCTGAAGTCCCCAAGAGCACAAAAAAGATAGATTGTAGTAAACTCTAGCAGCAGACTCTCATTTCACTGGAGTCACAAGCAATATGTTTTTATCCACATATCCAGCAGCAAAAGGCTCTGATATGGTAATTTTTATCTCCTCTATTTCTTTTTCTCCTCCTTCCTTTGTATTCATCTCAGTGTACTTAAAGCAAGAGTCACTTTGCTGTGTACATGCATTCAGATTGGAGAGCTGACAAGCAGATGTGCTACACCCACCAGAGAAAACCAGGGACTAGGGATATTTTAGGATATGTCCAGGCTGCTCTGTTTTATCAGAAGAGAAGGGTCCATAAAGGACCACCCAGACTGTTCTTAGTGGGATGGTTTAGCAGATTTGGTTACCACTGCTTTTTAACTTGCTTACCTGCTTTATATAATTCACCCCCAGTGATCAGGGACCCTTTGTAGTCAGTTGAGGAAGCACAGCTTCTACTTTGTAATGTGGGTTCTTTCAATTTTCCTCTCAATTCAGGATTAATATTTTGGTAATACTTTGTCTTCCAGGGGCTACTACACCTTTGGTTTTTTGAAAGCTGCTGAGTCAATTTAAAATTCTAACATAACAGATCTTTGGTTCCCTAGCATCTAGGTTGCTCTTGAAAAATCTAAACCTTAGCTTATTATATTTTTAAAAATGTAAAAGCTTTTTGCGCAATTAAAAAAAAAAAAAAAAAAAAAGAAATTGTGTCAAAGTCACAAATTTTGACATCCATCCTGCTCAAAGAAGCAGGATTAAAACACAAATGGGCCTAAAGTCCATGTAGGCATTGGAAGCATGTAAGTAATGTAAGCACTTCAGTCATGGTTATGGTGCAGAAGATTTCATTTCAAGAATGAGAATATTGAACAAAGTGTTTTAATTTTCTATACCTACTGTAACTCAGAAGCAGCCCTGGAATTCACATCTAAAACTGCATAATTTGGATATTAGCTACAGAGACAATGGCAGTAAAGGTTTTTAAATAAAAAACCTGGGTGTTCAAACCACACAAAAAACAGCTAAGAAAGTGCTACAAAAAAAGCAGGAAACAATCTTCTGACCATGTAATTACTCTTCTATCAGACTCATCAAACAATTTCCAGCATGCTCTCTTGCTTTCTAATGCTCTCTTGCCTCTTCTGGAGATGTTTGGACTAAATGTTAGGAAATAATGACTGCAGCCACCTCCTTTTACAGTCATTTATGATACAAATTGGACACAGCATCAAGTCTTTGAAGTAACTGATGGTTCTCATCTGCAGTATTTGACTGGCAGATGTAAACCACTTGGCAGACATGCAAACCTTTTGAAGGCAATTGGGAAAAAAAGAATTTGTCTTTTTCTAGACTGAAAACTCCTCAAGGAGAAAGCATGCTGAAATATGCCTCTTGATATGTTTCTTTTTAAGAGGAAAGGGGATTTTTTATATCATTTTGGGTTATTTTAGGAATAAATATCCATGCTTTTGGAAACTTCTCAAGCATGTCACTCACTTCACTCTTTCTTAGCTCAGGCCTCACCTTTGTCCTCATTAGGAATAAGCAAGTTGAGCAAAACTGATATCAGAAGCTATTTCAAGGCCCTTGTCCATACATTACATCTTTTAATCCTAGTCATAAATATTTATTGTTTTAAGAATTTGCTTCCAAAAATTGAACTAGACCTCAAAGTCAAATTACCACAGTTCTTTAACATGACAGTGATTCTCAGTTTTAACATGCCTTGGCAAGACTGGAACTGCTAGTAGAAGTTTTTCTTTCAATCTTCTTTGTGACAAACCCAGAAAGCAACACAGAGACAGAGCTTCAGAGCTTGATAGCTCTTTCACACCCATTGGCCTCACAGCACAGTTTTATTAACTATAAACATGTTTTATGTCTGAGTAGCATTTAACAATGGCAGCAATTTTAGCAACTTGTAGGTTTTAACTGTAGGAAAAGTAGTAACATCTCCCAGGAAAATAACAGTGTGAGGCAGTTGCAAGGTGAGGTGTGATCTCTCTGAGTCTTTTTGTACACTATCAGAAAAAAACATAAAGCAATCTTCTGACTCTTTTAGCTGATTGGAAGGAGAAAAAAAATAATTAATGTTTCACTCCTTGATGTACAGAAATCTATTAGTCTCCATATCAATTTGCAGTACAAGTTCACACAGCTCTGTCAGATTTTCTGGATTTGCATGAGGAACATTTCTGAAATTTGCTCAAGTATGAGCTTTGGAGCACTTCACCTGCATTGTCTCAAATCCAAGGCTATGTGCTTACCTGTTAGTCTAAGAGGAGAGAGCACTATCCTGAATATCTTAATTAGATCATAGTGTAGAAGATGAAAGGTTGATCTCTTGTCAGAAGGAAGCTTCTGACACCAGGCATCCATGAGACTTCAGGGTGGAATTGGTAGGAAATCCCAGCTAGGTTTGAAAAGCTACAGCAAAAGGCTTCAGCCCCAGTGTATTATTATGAACCTGTCTACCACTGGATATTTCTGATTATGTTGGATAGGCATTAAAATGCATTTCTTGTTCTCCCTTTACAGACATGGAGCTGAAGTGGTACTTGTGGCATTAGTCAAAATGGTTCTGTTGAAATCAGTTACCTCTGAGAAAAAAACCCAAACAACATGGCTCCTATTATGTGTGCTGTCTGACTTGTCATACTTCCATGGGGGAGAGAAGTTAATAATCTCTGGATGTTTCAGAAATTCATGTTCTTTAAGGTAAGAAAGGACCACTGCCTCGCTCTCTCCTGACAGTGTCTCAGATGGGTCACAGCATGTTGTTGCCAGCACAGCAAGGTATATAGCTCATAAATTAGGAATAAGGGCAAAATAAGTTTCTCAAAACTTCCTGGGGTGTTCCTCTGGCTGCATCTGTAGAGGACAGCAGAAACTTATTTGGTGTTGGCCCATCCAGCAGTGGCAATGAACCCACACCTCTTCAGCCCAAGCAAGAGGCTCTGGCTGCCCTGTCCTGGGTAATCCTGGGTGGGGAGGGAGCAACACTAATGCCTGTAAGAAAATTTATTATTAAACGTCTTTAGATCACTGAATCCTCATAAAGCAAACCATTTTAGTTTTGTTCTTCTTATTTGTTTTGACTTTTTTCTTGACTATGTAGCTGACAAGCGTAGCATAGCTGAAAAATCCAACTTGCCTTTAGAGAAACTGTTTTCACTGGTGAAGATTCAAAATGTTAGACTTATGCAAAATATGACATTTACGTCTAAGTGGATGTTTCAGTGTGTGAGTTAGGCAGTCTGTTTGGATCTGTCATCGAGTTTATCAACATGTACTTTCTTGGAACAAGCCTCTCTTTTTAAAATTCCTTACCCACAAACTTCACTGTCTTGATTTATAGAATCAGTTCTGTGTTAAAACATTTTACCCTGGTTTTTACAGTTTTGAGGGTACTATGTTGGATAGTGGATGATTTACTCCAGATTTGATTGTAAGGTCAAGTTAACAATGGGGTCATCCAGAGTATTAATCTTTTTTTCAAAAGAACTGCAAATATTCAAGTTGGGCAGGAGCACAGGTTACAGTGGCAAGAAGGGTGGAAGATGATGAACTCACTGCCTTCCTTGCCCTTCCAGGGGCCCAGCTCTGCTCCATCTCTGCCTGCTGAATGAGAGCAAATCCTTCCATCTCTCCAGCCTTACAGTCTTTCTTCTCATTTCCCAAAGGTACTGACCACCTGATTTATCTGGAAACTTCTAGTTTAGGATGTGTTCTGAGAAAAAAAGCATTCCTTTTCTTTGGGGTATATGTTTCCCCCTGAACATCTCATTACAGCCTGGTCTGTTTAAACATCAAAAGTGTTTGTGTAAATATATACAATGAGGCTAAGCGATTATAATAATCTCATGCAAATTTCAAAGACTCTGAGCAGATCTGAGAAATGAGCTCTGTCATAAGTTTCGTTTCCACAGCCTGAATGGGAGTAATAGAAGCAAAACACAGGTTGTGCTTCAAAGAAAAGCAGTGCTGAAATTCTCATAAGAGGATGGGTTGGAAAGCGGGGAGGAGAACACAGCCTTAAAATGTAGCAGCATCCCTGTGAGCAATGAGGCACTCTTTTCCATTAACTTTTGCCTTGTAACTATTTTCACCCATTCCCATTCATCCCCTGAGCCTGACTTGGAGTTTGCAGACTCCAAGTCCTTGCTCCCTGGCACTGTGGCCAGGGCAGGAGCTGTGAAACTCACCTCGGGCAGCACCCTGTCTGCAATCACCCCTTCCCTAGAGGCCTGCTTGGCACAAGAAAACCTGTCAGAAAAGCAAAATACACTGCACAGATTGGTTGGAGGCAAGAACAGGCAGTGGCTGTTAAGCTGACCAGAGGGCTGGAGCGTTTTTCCTATGGAGACAGGCGGAGAGAGTTGGGGTTGTTCAACCTGGAGAAGTGAAGGCTACAGGGAGACCTTATGGTGGCCTCCCAGTACCTGAATGAGCTACAGCAAAGCTGGTGAGGGACTTTTCACAAGGGTGTGTAGTGATAGAACAAGATGTAATGGCCTCAAACTGGTTTAGATTGAGTGCTGAGACACTGGCACAGGTTTCCCAGAGAAGCTGTGGCTGCCTCATCCCTGGAAGTGTTCAAAACCAGGTTGGATGGGGCTTGGAGCAGCCTGGTCTGGTGGGAGGTGTCCCTGCCTGTGGCAGGAGGGGGTTGGAAGTAGTGATCTTCTGGTTCCCTTCAAATGCAAACCATTCTGTGATCTGATGGCTGCAGTTCTCAAAGTGTTTGTGGTCTACATCTGTCCTGTCCTCCTCACAGTTTGTGTCACCACTGAAGGGAACACTAGAGAACAAATTTAAGGTGTAGGGGCATCACATCACATCTCCCATCTGATGGGGACAAGAGGGATGCTGATTAAAATATCCACTTCAGATGCAAACTTTGACAAGGCTGCCCAGCTTTGCCCACCAGCACTGAGCAGCAAGTTGGAAAAAAAGCTCCAGGTCTCTGGAGCTGCCTTCTTCTGAGGGCAGTGTGGTGCAGAGCAGATGGCCCATCTGATCCCTGACCTGGGGCTGGGTCTCCCACTTCCTTTCCCCCCATGTTACCCACTGAGACCCAGGACATCTCCACAGCTCTCAGTGCTCATTTTGCCCACTGCCTTCACTCCCCCCCAAAGTGGAACGGGCACCTTGTCAGGAAGTCAGTGGAGAGGTGGCACATCAAGGCTATGAGTATGTCCTGGGTTTAATTCTTAGAACAGGTATTTTCACCAGAAAAAAAAAAAAAAAAAAGAAAAAAAGAGATACCTTTTCAAAGCACTGATAGGTGAACAGTTCAGGAATAAAAGTCTTTCCCTCAGAAATATAAATCATCTGGATGGTTCTGACAACTTCAGGGCCCTAATGATCTTAAAGCTCTTTCTTTTTTCCTCTCTGTAAAGCAATCGTAGTTTGACCTGTGAAGGACAATTTCATTTCAAGTGACCTGGGGAAGCAGTAAAAATGCAAAAGCAAAACAGAAAGAAATCTTTATTTGAACATTGATGGTACTGTATTTATTTGCATCATAGAGATCATTAACCAGTTCTGTGTGATCTTTCCACTCTGCAGAAATTGCAGTTTTCCACTGTAGCAAATTCACAGAGTTTAAGGTCAATGTTGAGTCATAAAAAAGTCACAAGTAAAATCTAAGCATTTGCAATTACAGGCAAAACCAGAAAAAAAAAGGTACTTTGCACTCCATCTGGAATTCTACTGCCTCTGTACATGATATTAAAAAAATACAGATGCTGTTCAGGCCAGTGGTGATCGAAACTCATTAAGGATCAGAAGCTGTTCCCTGGCCTCTATAAATTGTATTTTGTTGGTCTTAGCCCAGTGCCCATCAGACAGACATTAACATTACAGCCAGAGCCTTTGTGTCATTGGCAAGCACCAAGGGCTGTAGCACATTTTCTCACTGAATTCCCATTTTGGAATTAAAGCTGATCACTTTTGGACACCATGCAGTCCCTCCTCCTCAGCACTGCTTGAGCTCGTAACAATCATGGTCTCTGAGGGCAAAACATCAATCTTCAGGCCTGCAGGGTAAATAATAAAATTCTAATGCGCATGGGCCACCAAGTAAGGCATGACTGATCTAAGTACAGCAAGTAAAAACTTTCAGACTCTGTTTTATGTGGAGAGGGGTGGTACCTCTTCACCATCTGCCCATCCAGAATCAGTCCCATGTGCTGACTGCAGCCAAAAGACACTGGACTTGGAAAGCAGCTTTCTGCTTGCACATCCACCAGTATGGTCAAGGGCTTGCTATCTGATAGAACTCATCACTTAGAAGAAAAAGATTTGTAAGCACACTGCTCTTTTCTGCAGTGCTTCTCCCTAACCTGTGATTTTTCTTCATGGGAGGTTTCTAAATTCAGAGATTAACACCAAGTGAGCATCACTCATACCATTCTCTCTGGATTGTCCTGCTCTCTATAAACCAGCCTTCACTTGCATTTGGCATGAGAGAGACAGTAGTTTCCAGTCCACATTTTTCAGGATCATCCTTTCTGGGAAATACAGTCACCCACTGTCAGCAGAATGTGCCTCAGCCCTCCTCTCAGCCCAGCTTTCAAGCTTCATTGGATCCACATGCTTCAAATGATCAGGGTGATTTTTCTCCTTGTTTCTGTATGGGGATGACTTGTGGCTATCTCATCCCTGCAATGATGGCCATATGCTCTTGGGTACCAGCAGAAGGATGAGAGAAGAGATGATGATCTTCAGAGACCTGTCTGCCATTAGCACAGCTGTGACTGTACCGATATAGTGCTGGGAAGCTTTGAGATTTCCCCTAAGACTTGCTATTCCTCTGTGATGTGATCTTTTTTTGCTCAAATTTGTCACTCCCTTCACATGTTGGAGGTCATATCCCAAGCCTTTAAATCCCCCAGTCCTATCTCAAATAATACACTTTGTAGAAAAATTTCTTGATGGCATTTCAGTGAAAATATAAGCAGATTTGTTTTTTTAAGGCTGCAAGGATCTGGATCTATTCATTGGGATGCTTTAAAAAGAGTTCGAGTATGAGCAAGTGAAAATAAAATAGGTCAGGTTAATACAGTATTACAGTAAAATTAAAAAAAAATACAGGAAAAATTCAAACAATCATTTTAAATATGTTTATGCACATTAACTCTGGTTGATAAAGTCTCTAACATCTAGATTTTCACAGGGGGTTGTAATATTTCAAAGTAATATAGATCCAACTAGACAAGTATGAGTTTAATGTCTCTCATTTCAGTAACAGCAAATGCATCTTTTTGGTCTCAGGAGCTGCCTCTTCCATCAGTTGTATTTACATTTTTGTCTGCTTTTATGGTGATAAAGTTCCACTGACGTCAGCTATAGCAAACCTTCATGCTTGATAAATGTGTGAGCAAAAAGAAAATCAGGGTTATGCTAAACAATGTCAGTCATGAAGCAATAAGTGGGTGTTTTAGCCTGCTCAGAAGAATGTGGAAAGGGTGGAAAGGCCTTTGTATTACCAAGGCTCCATGCTCAAAGGTAATATGTAGATGACTTTAGCTAAGTAACAACTTTTTTTTTCTCTATTTTTTTTCCTCTATTTCTTTTTTTTCCTCCTTTTTTCTTCATGTGATCTCAGAAGAAGAGGTAATGAAAAGGCTGAAGCCACTGTCATTTTGATGCTGGAAAAGAGTGAGTATGTTAGCCAGAAATTAATGGAAATTAATGGAAATGCTCTCCAGATTATAGGATCCTGTAAGCTTCTTTTGCAACACTGGGAAATGAAGTAGACAGTATTTTGTTAAAGTCAATATCCCATGGGATTGAAAGCAAGATTAAGATCTTTCACTGCATCAGGCCAAGTCCTGTCAGTAAGAACATAGGTATAAATCCAGATTGCCTCCAATATAATTAAAAGAACCACCCTGAATTCCCAGCAGGGGAGTAACCCAAATCCTGTATCCCCAGATTGGATGTCTGGTGGCAGTTTGCTGGGTGTGTGCAGAGGACTTCAAAGAATCATATGAATAGAATCACAGAATAATTTGGGTTGGAAGGGAACTCTACAAGTCATCTAGTCCAACCCCCCTCCAGTAAACAGGGACAAATTTCAGCCAGATGTTCATAGGGGAGTAAAGAGGACATCACAGATTCCTTCTGCCCTCTCCAATCTGGGGGATACCTTCAGTGCCTTCAGGATTACTGTAGTTTTCTGGGTGAGTTGCTTATTTTCAGGAAAATAAGCTGTCTATTCAGTGGAGAAAGGAGGTTGCATTATCATTCTAGAAACAGGGTTTATAAAATTTGGCCATTATTGCTTTGCCCACAGGCCTAGCACCCAAGGCTGGCATTTCACTGGGTCCTGGGTTGGTTACCAGTTGTGTCTTGATGTGTCACTGCTTTTTTCCTCCAACTATCAACTACCTTGACACTGTAGTTGCCTTGCTCAGCTGTGATTGCTCTACCTGCCAGGTGTTTCACTATTCAGTCAGTATTCCAGCATGTTTGCTTCTGCTTTGCCTACAGACCTGCAGGGCAGGAAAAGGACCTCCCCAGACTTGGCCAGAGATGGCTCAGCAATGGTGTTTTCAGGGGGAATCAGCTGCAGCAGGTTTTCTTTTCAAACTCAGTTCAAAGGGTGAAATAAAGAAAATTAACTCTCTGGGGTTTTTCTGTACCTTGCATAACTGATATCTGAATAAAAAGAGAAGGCAGGCATTTGAAAAGTGCCAGCTTCAGGAAGTTTTTGGCACTGACAGAACAGGGTTGATTGATGGTGTTTTGTTGTTACAAGGGAAGGTTTCACTGAAGCTGTTTCCCCTTGGTCTGCTGCCAGGGATAGCAGCAGAGGTCCCTGAGGAGCTCAGGAGGGAAAGCAAAGGAGGCTGGAGGAATTCCTTTGCAACAGTGACTGCAGACAAAGAGAAACCTCTTAGCCATGTACATTTTTTACAGCCAAAAGCTTAGTAAACATTAAAAGCAGGAAGTGTGCTGCCGAAAAGAAAGGCAACTCAGTCCCAAAATATCCTTTTCGTAGTATTCTGTCTTGAGGTTTCATGCAATAGCAGAGGAGATGAAACATATGAAGACAGTTAGGTACCTCTCCATCCTTCCCTCTGTATTCAGCTTACTGGATCAAAAAAAGCAGCAGAATTATCAGGCCACGGTTTCTCACAGTAAGGACTCTCCCTCCATTATTAGTTTGAGAAAGTTTGAAGAGAAGACCTCAGCAGGAGTTTAGCCCTGGTGAGCAGTCTTAATAAATCCAGGAGGTTTTCTGTGAAGGTTGGAGTGGCATTTCCCATATCACCCCTACACCAGACATGCAGCAAGTCCAGTGCTTCCAAAAACTGACATGTGCCATTCATTCCTGAGGCACAAAAACACCAGTCCTGTGCAGAGACACTGCCACTCCCAGGGTGCATCAAACTGGCTTTCCTTGGGACCAAGCACTACATGGCCAGCAAATAAAGGCTTGGGCTTTTTTAGAGGGTTTTTTCTGCCTCTGCTGGGAATAGGAGAGGAAGCCCCAGTGTCAGACTTGCAGCCTCAGGCCAGATGTTGTCCCTGCAGTGTGTCCCTGCTTCAGGACACCCTGGGCCCATGAGCCAGGGCTGTGCTGTCTCAGATTTGCCCAAAAGAGCTTCAGCCCACCCAGCTCAGGGGCTGCATACTGCTGAGGCACCTGGGAGCTTATCCCCTGGTTTTGGGGAGGGTTTTTTTACCACCAAAGACCAAATCAGGTTTGTTTGCACAAACAAAACCCAGACATGTGAACTGTACAGCTGAGATACTCCAGTCACTACCTCCTGGGCAGTAAAGGAATTGTGCTGAAGTTAGCAGGGCTGCTGGTGTGACCAACAATCACATTTAGCAAGGGGCAGAGTCAGCACCCCTGTCATTTCACAGACTTAAAGTAACTGTCTTTCCAGTTCTATCACACACTTTTTGAAGCACTGATTTTTAATTTTTATTCTGGAAACAAACCAGATGTTTTTAATAAACAAGCTAAGCCCTTGGGTGCTGCATCTTTTTTAACCAGATGATAGCTTGAAACCATCTCTCAATATGATAACTTTTGCCTTATCACTAAAGTAACACATTTGCTTGATCAATCAAATATAAAAATGCAATTTCAAATGGCTTCATTTTGGCTTCCTGAAATTCACTACTTCTTTAGACTGTTACTCTTCTCCCCTGAGCTGCAATATAATTTTAGTTAATAACCTTCTCCTTCACCTTACAGTGTAGTCCCATCAAGACTCCTTTCCTTTAAAATAAACTGATTTGATTTTTTGGATGCTGGGGAGATGAAGGAAAAAATGAGTTTGGAGAGGAAACAGGACTGCTTTCATGTTTTGCTTTTCTTTCTGTGCATATAAAATTTAGACAATGAGCAAACATTTCCCATCTGTGACTATACAGAAGTAGGTTGCATTGCTTAGAGCAATTGCAATAACTCACTTGCCACTTTTATAGAACTCTCTGCTTTATTAGTTTTTATGCTGATAACTTCATAGTTACTTTCCAGGCATATAAAAAATAGGAACTTGAAATCACAAAGGTAGCTTAATACGTGAGTTATTGTGTAATCACCTGGATCTATCTGAAACTAGTTTAATACTTGGTTAGTTTGTTCAGCTGGCCAGCAAGCTAGTTTACCTGTTAACTATCTGTTTTCCATTCAAATTGGATGAGTGACAGAAGGACCTCTTTTCCCTACAATGCAAGTTCTGTAATATTAGGAGCACAAATTTAAGACCATCTGGTCAGAAGTTAGTCCTCTTTTGATAAAGAAGCAATGGGACAAACCTGGAATCCTAATGTTTCAAGTAGTGGCATGAGTAAAAGTGGACAATTGTACAAATCTGCTAGATCTTTAAAGAGTTAAAGAGCTTGGGCTTACTTGTATCAAAATCTAGTAATTTCATCTTTTACAGGCACAGATGGAAAAACAGCTTTTACCATTTCACCTATGATGAAACATTTCACAGTGGCTAACAGAACACAGGAGTGTTAATAACTACTAATGACTACTCTTTCCTTGGCAGAAACAAAAATGCAGGGTGCAGCCAGCTCTCACTATCAATATGAGCTGACTAAGGATGGCATGGCACTCCAACACATCTCATTATGTGTGTGGCAGTGTAGTTAGACCTGGGCATCCCTTCTGGCACCTCTCCTTAATCTTCCCCACAGCAAACAGCTCATCCAAGGTGCCCTGAATTTCCAGTTGAGATGGCAACAGAGGTCTCAGGGCATGTGAAAGCTGAGTTTGGAAAAGCTGTTTCAGATTGGGCCCTGAGAATCATCAGAAGGAAAACTGTTCATATCTTAACATCTGAAAATGGATACTTCGTATTTCAGAGCATTTCCAAATTTCCCAGGATCACTCTCCCTAGCTCCTTTAATTGAAACAACAGGAAATTATCATTTGCTCATCTCCTACACTGAACTCAGAGGCAATCTGACCCGAGTCTTGGCTGAGGGGGTTTTAATACCACAGCCACTAATTCCACATTTACTTACACTCGGTAGTTTTGAGTCTCAACAGGATGGGCAGTCCTGTTAGCAGAAAACCAAAGCATGCAGACAGCTTTTCATGCTGCTCTTTCTGTTCAGCTTCAGAGAGGAAGGTTGTGTGCCTCCAGCTGTGGTTTGGGGGAGCACGGGCTCTGCAAGCAGCTGGAGCTTGTGCTCTTTGCCTTGCTCCCTGATTACACTCGATTTTTCAGACAGAAATGGTTCCCTGGAAACCCATGAGTAGTGCTGGGCTGAGATTCCTGAGACATGGCTTGTCTTCTGCTCTTCCCAGCAGCCAGCTCTGGGTAAAATAAAAATAAATAGTAAATAAAAGTGAGCTGTACTTGCAGTTGCTGTCACTTACTGCACTGCAGAAGCAATTCACAAGACTTCAGCTGTTTGATCTCACATCCTGAGCAGTCAGTACCAGTGCCAGCAGCAATCAATACTAACACTGCAAAAAGAGCAATGCAGAAGTGCAGAGGTGAGAGGGGGGAGGTCCAGGCCCAGCAGGGAGTGAGCAGAGAACCCCCACCAAGTCCTGCAGGCTCAGGCAGACAAGGAGGTTGTCCAAAGATCACTCTCACCCTCTCCACAGGCTATATTCCATGGGCACCCAGCTCATCCTAACAGAGTCGTGCCTTACTGGGTGCTCAGTATTGAACCTGAGGGTGAGTGGGGTCTTTGGCCTCCTGCCAAAAGAAAAAAGGACAAAGAAACTGAGATGAGCAAAGAACCCCAGCCCACAGAGCACTGCCATGCCACACAGGGAGCTACAAATGTGCAGGTGGGGGAAAACCATCCCTCAGGTTTGTGAGTAATGTGGTTTGACAATATTCTATATATTGAAACAAAATGCAAGCACTAGAATTAGTCCAATAAAGAACGTGACAGGCCATGTGGCCCTTCTTCTCACCTTGTTCACTTAGCACTTAGCTGGAAACAAAATACCATGTCCTGCAGCTTCATGGGGCAGATCTCTCCCTGCTTGGGCTGAACACAATTTCTCTGCCAGCTGCAGCAGTCTCTGTCACCCCAGGACACAGCTGCTGGGCAATGAGACCAGCAATGGGACAAGTGGGGAGACCTCTTAACTTTCTCTTTGAAGCTGGAAGCAAGCTGGTTATCTGAGATCCAAATATCTCCAACAGAATAAAGACTTTCAGCTATGTTGAAATGGTCCTGTAGAGGCTGTGGCTCATTTTTGGTATTGATAATCTGATAATCTCTTGATAATCTATAATTTTTAATACCCAAAGACAAATTACAGACCATGGCGTTATATTTTAGTTTTCTAGGAGATGAGATATTTTTATTAATATATTATGAAGGTATTGTAACAGGAATACTAGTATTTTTATGATGAGACATCCAGAGTTAGTAGAAAATATACATACTCACTCACAATTTCATTTTAGATATAATAAAATAGCATAGCATGGGAAATCTGTCACCTTTTAAATAGGATAAATGTTATTTATACTTTATTTATCTTTTGAAGCAGCAGGAAGGTGCAGCAGGGCTCAGCACTTGATCACACAGCACCTGCAGAGATGCAGAGGGGTGATGGCAGCCCACCTGAGAGCACCAGGCAAAGGCTGCAGTAATTACTGGGCTTGCTGGTGCTGCAGAGAGGCCAAACTCATCCATCCCCCCAGGGAGGGACCAATTGGGCCCTGCTGATGGGCTGCAGGTGGGTAGAATTATTATAAATAGGGGAGCAGGCAGTAAGGAAGCTGTGCGGTGTGCAAGCTGGCTGGGAGTGACTTTCCTGGGGGTGAGTAATAATTTATAAGATTTTCTCTTCAAGGACAGTGTGATGGTCAGGTGTAGCTGCTGGTGAAGTGAGGAGATGGTTCACAGGCCTGGAGAGGGGGTGGGAAAAGTTGTGGTGGAGAGGGATTTCTGTTCTGAAGGGGCTCTGGTGGTTTAAGGGTGGCTGTGCAGGCTGCTGGAAGGGCTCATGTCTGTGCTCTTGGATCTGGTAAATGAGCTTGGGGTGGGGTTGGAGTTCAGGGAATGACAGCTTTACAATATCAGCAGTATGTTGTGTGCACGTCCCCCCTCACTCGATCAAAACTTACTTGGAACCAAGGTCAGAAACGTTGTTTGCTGGAAAGGATTCCTTGGCTGTTAATTTGCTGATGGCTTTTTAATGTGTTGGACAAGAGGAGTGTTTTTCTGAAGGTGTGATATCCACCTGGCCAGTATCTGCTGTGTTTTATGTTGGCCCTCTCTGCTTAGCAATGAGGGGCAGTATTAGCATGTAAATATCCTGATGGGACCTTTGACATAGTTGTAACACCAAGAAAATGAGGACAATGTGCAAGGAATGCAATTTATTATCTAAATTATGCCCAAGGTTCCAAACCTCTTTGCGGTAGTCGTGTGCACTAAATACATAGTTAGAAATTGTGTGATCTTTTCTCTGAACCTTTCTTGGAACTGCAAATACTTTGGCAAAAAAGACCCCTGAGGTTAATCTCCCTGTGAGGCTTTCTTGGCTTTTTCTGCACCCACCTCATCAGTCTGGAAGTAGAGGCCAATTGTGAGCATAAGGCATTGTCTCTCCATCCCCCTCTTGTGAAGTCCTCAGTACTTTATTATTCAGCTATTGACAGGGTAACATCTTTATTTATC
This sequence comes from Phaethornis superciliosus, assembly GCA_023637945.1. Classification (NCBI taxonomy): domain Eukaryota; kingdom Metazoa; phylum Chordata; class Aves; order Apodiformes; family Trochilidae; genus Phaethornis; species Phaethornis superciliosus. The sequence goes on from JAJQWJ010000011.1 coordinate 17,295,251, forward strand.
TTTCTGTTGCTGTTACTTTTTCTTGCTCGACAGATTATTTATTAATAAGGAAAAAAAAAAAAAACCAAAGGTAATGCCTTCTGTATAAGCTCGTGGATACATTCTGTTATCCCTGAGGAACAAGTGGATTGAAAATGCCTTCTTTGTGGGATACATCTTAATATTGTTTTTCCAACCAGTATGCTTTCAAAGAGAGGCAGAGGGGGGGTTCTGCAGGATTAGAAAGTAATCTGGTGAAAATCATAGAATCATAGAATCATAGAATAGGCTGGGTTGGAAGGGACCTCAGAGATCATCGAGTCCAACCCTTGATCAATTACCACCACAGTCACTAGACCACGGCACTGAGTGCCATATCGAGTCTCTTTTTAAATATATCCAGGGACGAAGAGTCCACCACCTCCCCAGGCAGCCCGTTCCAATGTCTGATCACCCTTTCTGTGAAAAAATTCTTTCTAATATCCAGTCTGAACTTACCCCGGCACAATTTAAGACCATGCCCTCTTGTCTTACTGAGAGTTGCCTGGGAAAAGAGCCCAACCCCCGCCTGGCTCCATCCTCCTTTCAAGTAGTTGTAGAGGGCAATGAGGTCTCCCCTGAGCCTCCTCTTCTCCAGGCTGAACAGCCCCAGCTCCCTCAGCCTCTCCTCGTAGGATCTGTGTTCGAGTCCCTTCACCAGCTTGGTTGCCCTCCTCTGGACCTGTTCGAGGACCTCAATCTCCTTCTTGAACTGAGGGGCCCAGAACTGAACACAGTACTCGAGGTGTGGCCTCACCAGGGCTGAGTACAGGGGCAGAATCACCTCCTTGGACCTGCTGGTGACACTGTTTCTGATACAGGCCAGGATGCCATTGGCCTTCTTGGCCACCTGGGCACACTGCTGGCTCCTGTTCAGCTTCCTGTCAATCCAGACTCCCAGGTCCCTTTCTGCCTGGCTGCTCTCAGCCACTCTGTCCCCAGTCTGTAGCGCTGCATGGGGTTGCTGTGGCCAAAGTGCAGGACCCGGCACTTGGCCTTGTTGAAGCTCATCCCATTGGAGTCAGCCCATCTCTCCAGTCTGTCTAGGTCTCTCTGCAGAATCCTCCTGCCTTCCAGCTGATCAACACTTCTCCCCAGCTTGGTGTCATCAGCAAACTTGCTGATGATAGACTCAATCCCCTCATCCAAGTCATCGATGAAGATATTGAACAGGACTGGGCCCAGCACTGATCCCTGGGGGACTCCGCTCGTGACCGGCCGCCAACCGGACGCAGCCCCATTCAGCACCACTCTCTGGGCCCGACCCTCCAGCCAATTCTTAACCCAGTGCAGAGTAGGCTTGTCCAAGCTGTGGGCAGCCAGCTTTCTCAGGAGGATGCTGTGGGAGACGGTGTCGAAAGCCTTACTGAAGTCCAGATAGACCACATCCACAGCCTTCCCCTCATCCACCAGGCGGGTCACCTGATCATAAAAGGAGATCAGGTTGGTCAGACAGGACCTGCCCTTCCTAAACCCGTGCTGGCTGGGTCTGATCCCCTGTCCATCCTGCAGGTGCTGTGTGATTGCCTGAATGTGAATGTGAAAGTCACATTTCAGCTGTTACTACCTTGAAGTGACACCACTTGGAATTGATGCTGCCATCAATGGTAAGGACCTTGCACATCTGTCCTGTTAGCAGGAAAATCTCAGGGGGGTAATCCTAGTCTCTGCCATCAAAATAAGGTGCTGAATTTAAATCAGACTGGAGGCAGCCCAAAAGTTCCTGTGCCTGACTAGCAGTGATTTGCTTTCAAAAGAATTAACCATGCCAAAAAATGAAAAGGTAGGAAGAGCACCCAGCAATTATAGCAGTAAAATATTTTTTATTCCCTGCGCTTGTGGTTTACCTGAAATTGTGGATCTTTGGCATTCTAAATATCTCTATAAAAAGTTAAAATAAAACTTAATGGGTGGGTGTTTTTTTTACAACAGATGTCAAGTAACATCATGATAAAAATCAAAATATTCCTCAGGCCCTGGAGGCACTCGGTACTTCTCATTGCAGATGGAAATACAAGTGGCTTTCCAATGACTCTTAAGTATGGGGAACACTGAAAGAATCTCTGGCTTCAGAAGTGGGGTCAAAGAGAATGCAGCAAATGCTCTACTGCTTGACAGAAAGGAGCAGGAGGAGAGGTAGCTACAAAAGGCTTTCTCAGGCTTGGCAGCAATTTCTCTTTTAAAAACATTCTGCATTGCTTAAAAATGGGATGGCTGTAAACTAGCAGCAAAACTGCAGGCTTGTTAATACTGGCTTAATTTGGTGAGAGGCTGAAATGGGATTTTTATTTTTTTTCCCCTCCATACTGCATGAATATCTAATCAAGCAAATAGCTGCAGAAGCAAAGCACAGGCTTGTAAGCCTCTGTGGGAGACCAGTGGCTTTTTCATTGAGCAGTCCTCACATTCATGACATCCTCTTGCTGGTTTTTTTTTGTCTGTCCTGGCTAGAGAAGCTGAAAACCAGGCCCTGCTTCAGATTTCAGATGTTTGGTAGCTAACTACGGTATCCATAATCTAGTAAAGAAGTGTCATTAGTTACAAAATATGTTTATCCTAGAGTTTCATGGTAGGAAATGCAGAATCCAAGCTGCAGAGGGCTGTTGCCAACTGGATGGCTCAGATCATTGTTCTGTCAATTACCGTTTTCTATTTATGTACCAAAAAAGCAGAGATGATAAAATTTGTTTGTTCCTTAATTGCACTGAGCTTTTACAAACATTTATGTGCAGACTTCCAGAAGATAAGAATTAAATTTCTACATCTCATTAAATGTTTTGTAGAACCTTATCTCTTCTGGATTGAAACAGCTTCCTCTTTCAGTTTTGAGAATGCTTTTGAGTAGAATTGTTAAAGTTTAGAAGAAATATTTTTTGCTAATGGTAGCACATTAACCTTGTGTTAAGCTTTGCTCCATCTTCCTCACTTCAGCTTATTCTCATCTTTTGTTCCATAAGACCTCTTGACATTTTAAGATGAACTGTAGATACTAAAGATTGCTCCCAACCTGACTAAATGGGAGTTTTATCACTGGTTCCACTGGAAGTAGGATCAGGACCTAAATAGATGCATGTAATGTTGTGAAGGACGTTAATATGCATTTCTGCCTGAACAAATGAGAGTCAGCACTTCTGAAGCCTGTCTTCTAGTTCTCTGCAAAATGCCTGATAGTACTTGATTAACTGGCAATCAAAACTGCTCAGTACATTATAATGATCTTCACATTAATTTGCTGAAAACAAAGCCAGCAGCCCTGCAATAGGATTTACCAAGACTTCCAGTCACAGGTGCTCAATCACTCTTAATGCATTAGATCCATGTAAGCACCCAATGAATTCATAATGAGCTGATGCTGTCACCATAACAAATTAATGCCAGAAATGGGCTCAGAGAGGTGGGCAGAGCTCTTGTTTTTCAGGGTCTATAGGCACAGCAATTATTACAGATATTTTGTTTAAGCTTTGTTTAAATGGAGGTGGAGGAAAGCTAAAGATCTTGGTCTTCTGGAGTGCAGCACATATCTCTCAGATATCCCTGGTTACATGTTAAAACTCTCAAGTCACACTTTGGCACAGGATTTTCAAAGGAAAATGATGTCTTGCACAAGCTTGAGATTTTATTTATCTGACTCTTGCCCCACTAGGGAGAGCACCCTGTGGTACTGCAGTCTTAAATACACAGAGTTGTGGATGGGGTTTTTGTGTGACCAGGCACTAAGTCATTTACTGCAGTGACTTGAAAAATCAGCTCTCTGACAGAAGCAGTTCAGCAGGCACTCAAAAGTACTTGGCAGACTGTGTCTGAACAAGCAGAAGATCCTGTGAGTTGTACAATGTACACCATCAGTACTCACAGCATGCTCACCTTCAGATTTAGGAACACCTGTACCACCTGCTGAATTCAGAAGTAAATGGATCACTCATTTGCATTTTAGGTATGGAGATGGCACACTGCCCTGTCAGTTCCTCCAAGACACCTCAAAGCAGACTGACAGCAATGAAGACAAACAGAGCAGACAGGATTGGAACTTTGTCCCAGACATGTTTTTCAATAAAGCTAGGATACATGATCACTCTGTTCCACCCTGTTTCTGCAGTTTACCTTAAAACAACCAAAATTATGCCCTTTCTGTGAAAGCAAGCTCTGAGGACCTATCCCCAACAGACCAATCACTTTTAACTTTAATAAATAAGCAGGGAAGGATGAGAAAGTGCAACCCATAGCATCACACTCTGCCTGTTCTGTCACAAATTGACCAACTCCACGAGTAGCCTCCTCCAGCTGGAATCCACCAGGTTATTTAAAGCAGCTTCAACTTGCTTGGTTTCAGCCCTCAAAGCCACCCCCCCAATCCTAATGCCTGGGCCCTATTTCCAGCCTCACAGCAGAGGCATTTTCTGTGGTCTGACAAAAGCACAAGGAAAAAGTAAGTGCTTGTCCATTGGGTGCTGACCTTGCTGAATTATAGCAGGTATCCTGAGCATCTTTGGTAAAGCAGTGTTGTGGCCTCCCTTATGACACCATCACAGGGGGATTGATCTTGGAAGGATCAGCACAAGGACATTTGAGTGAGAAAACAATTAATTCTTTACTCTGATTATGATGATTAATTCTGTTACATCATCAGCCTTTGGCACAGCCAGTGACAGTAGCAGATTTCATGGAAAAAAAATGTAATTCAAGAGCTAAAACCTTAAAAGGGAATTTTGTGCAGTTAAGTAATAATATGAATAAATTACACAGAAGTAGCTACAACTTTATGTATATGCAGAAACACACACACTTTTCTCAGTCCTAAATAAGACTGTACAGTTGTATAATTGCTATGTATTTCAAACATTAGCCAAAAAAAAAAAAAGAACAAAAAACTGGCATAGTGGTTGGAACTGACCAGCCACAGATGGACTCAGCTGTGCCAGCTTTCAGACCATGTGAAGTCGAACAGAAATTCTACCATGGGCTAATTTCACAAATAAATAACTGCTGCTGAACTGGCAGGCATCCCAGTTCTCTCACTTTGAGCTGGGTTTTGCAAAAGACTGATCAAGACATCTATAAGGTACATAATTTAAGGTGGATAGGTCTTTGCTAGCACATGAAACTGGATGGCCCTAGAGTTTTAGTTTTTGAAGGGGATTTGGCTTTCAGACAGTGCTTTTGTCTCCAGTTCTGATGGCAAGCACTAGTCAGGTCATGTCCCTCTCTCCAGTAGAGTTTATTCCCTCAGCTGCCATAACCAAGTTGCACTCTGTCAGTTTTCTCTTGGATGCATTCTGGCTCATTTCTTTTATGCATTTGGTATGAGAGGCACTCAGGAGGGAAGTATCAAGGCCAGGTTCTCTCAATCCTGTTTTGTTAGGAAATGCTCATTTGGCAATCCCAACATCACTAAAAATTACTCTCCACAGGCTACGTTCTGCCAACATCTAACCTTTAGCTATAAAGAAACAGGAGAGAAAACACCACAGAAGTATTCTATAATCAGTTCAGATATTTGACATATTACAAGAAATAGCTCTCTTGAATTTAAGCATGGCATTTAAAAAGCTGGAGTAACACTTCAGGTGACTGCCCTTGTATCTTGACCTGTCTGCTGTTGAAGCTGATACCCTCTCAACAGTCCCCTACAGAAGGAAAGGAAATACTAACACTTAGGTGTGCAAACTGGTAATTAACACCTTGACTTTCAAATCAGAACCCCTGGAAACACTTCTCTGTGTGTGGTTGTTTTCTGTCAGGTCTTTTGGGGTTTTTTCTGTATCATGTACAAAAAAAAGAGTTGAAGATTAGGCATGGAAGTAAGCAGTCTCTTTTTAATCTAATGAGAAATTGTCTTAGATTTTAGTGGCAGAGAGGATACACCAACATTTTTATTGCAATAATTTTTTTATTATCTGGGGTGCACTTGTTATGACTGCATATAGCCCCACTGATTAATAACCAGTACTAAAAATGCTGGCAAAGTAATGTTCAGGTGCACAGAGGACTACATTGATTTGCTTTACCTACATAAGCAAGAAGTTATTTTAGTGTCAATTTACACTTTGCATACCACCTGCTTTCCAGCTATTCAAGGGGGATCAATATTTATGACAATTCATTAGAAAATGCAGTTGGCCTTTATTGTGCAGACAAAAAAAAAAATGCTGTCACCAACCCACCACTACATTAATTTTACTAAATCAGTTAACAAACTCATTGTAAAAAATAACTTAGTTTCTGATGCACAAATTGGAAGAACTTGTACTGTTCTCCAGTGTTGCTGTATTGACAGGAGAAAATGGCATTGAACAATTATAGTATGTAACTCGAGGACAAAACTACTTCTGTTGCTTAGAGGAATAAAAATATTCCCATTTTCTCCTCCACTCACAAGCCCAATATTGGTTTATATAAAAAAAAAAACAGAAAGAGAAACAACTTCACTTGGAGTCACTGCAGAAGTCTCACTCTGTTCTCTCTTTATGTAAGTACCTGGCAGAGCTACCCTACTGGCCTGTACATAACTCAAGTGAAGGACTCTTCCACGTGCTTTTTGCTTGCCAGCAAACTAAGCTTCATCTTCTGGCTCCTCATAATGTGCATATCCACTAGCATAGGTCCTCCCTAAATTCAAATTGCTGAATACATCCGTGGTCTCCGTATCAGAGTCCTTCCCTCCCTCATCGTTGTCATCCTCCTCATCATCTTCTGCTTCACAGTCATCATATTCATTCAGATTCACATCTCCAGCCTTGCTGGAGGACAGGCTCTTCCAGTAGGCATCATAACCAGAAGCTCCATCTGCATCTTCACCCCCAGCTTGTCGGCCAAACTTCAAAGAGCGTGCTGCAGGCAGAGAAAAATCATCAGGTTTTCTCCCCTCAACAGGAGTTTGAGCAGAGCATCTGACATTTCTGTTTCTTCTGCACAGAGCATACAATGTCAGCGTTTTTCTAGATTCTGACATTTTCATATTTAATCCTTCCTCTGAAAACCTTCCTGCTACACAGAGGCTGTCACCCTGCAGCCAAGTTCATGTAGAAAATAAATGCCCCCATTTTATCTGTGATTTAGGTTTTAAACCTGTGATTTAGGTTTTAAACCTATGATTTAGGTTTTAGGATAAAGCTTTGCTACTCTAGCCAAGAATACCCATAACTGGATGTGCTTTGCAGATGAAATACACACTGTGATTTATTGAAGGGTGGTTTGGGTAGATTGTATGCATGCCATCAAATTGCCATTTGAAATTCATTAGCCAGCTTCTTGCAGGTGAAATAAAGGTTTAAGAGGTGATGGTTTTTTGTAATTTTTCCATAACTAAAATCTCAACAGAAGTTTTGTGTTGGAATCAATTAATGATTAAGAATGAGAGACTGATTTGATTCTAGAACTGAGTAACCACAAAGTTCTCCCCAGAACAAATGCAGCAAAGCTTTGCAACACTATAGAGAGTTATCAGAGTGGAGTTTTTATAACTTGTTAGCTAAGGGGGCTTACTTGACATGCTAAGATCCTTTGTCTGCTGAGTTTCATGGCCACATTTGGGGCAGGGAGGCTCTTTTCCTTTTTCCTGCTTGAAAACCTTACTTCGCACGTGATCATCACAAAAGCAAGCCTGTGGGGTGAAGGGAGAATAAAAAGGCTAAATGTTGCATGATAGAAGCATACTTTTCAGGAAGAAGCAAGGAAATAAAGTGTCTAACAGCAGCAGGATTTTCTGGTTGGGATTAAAATTTAATGAGCTCTATCTGCACTAGAAATGGAGTCTGTGCACAAAACATTCTCTTCTGTGTTGAATGGAGTTTTGTGGCTTCCTGGGGAAGAGGTTGGATAAAAGGGATGATAAACAAGTAGAGGAAATACTAAAAGACTGGATTATAGTGCTGCCCACGAGGAGCCTGGCAAACTTTGCCTTATGTTGACAAGTTTTAATAAAACACAATCAGATTTATGCCAGAACATAACTTGCAGTAACCCAAAGGCAAGAGCTACAGATGGAAATTTCACATGTTTAGCACCAGGGTGGTAGTGAAGATAAAAGGGGGAAGGAATCATGTGGAATATGAAATTTATGTCATGGGAGCCTGCAGGGAAACACAGAGGGCAAAAAGTCTAAGAGCAGGCAAAGAACCAGCACCTGAAGAAATATGGACAATGGTGATGAAGCAGGTGAAGCTTTTTATGTAAAATTATTTCTGAATCTGTAAAAGCTAAAGCTGTGTATCAACAAATTAGCCTATGCATGTGTAAAACTGGATTAGCTGCAGAGAGAATTTCTACTAGATCTGGGCTAGTGTTTTCTGGTCAGATTATCACTTGACTGTCAACCTCAAACTTTGTCTTAACTCTACATTGGATCAAAACTTACTCCAAAGCTTTGGATTCTGTTCAAGAACAAGGATACTCTTTACCTTACAACGCAGGCAGGAATGCTGCCCAAGCCTGTTACAGGAAACACCTGTTGGGGAAAATCAATAAGTAAAATTCAGTACTTGCAGGTCAGTCATGTTTTTAAAACATTGTAGAAGTTTATATAATGTAACTGAGCCATTTATTTTAACTTCCATGACACAACTGCAGCTTGGCGATACCAATCAGTCATTTTATGACACGGTACCATTTACAAGTCTAAGTCTCATTGCAATAATGTAGTTGACACAAAAAGGAAAAGTTGAAGAGGGGGGAAAAGTTTAACTATTTCTTGAGTTTCCAGACTTTTAAAACCAAAAGTTTCAGAATCAATTTGGTACTAAGTGATCATCATGCTTTTTCTTTTCTTACCGTGTCAAAAGGAGTGCAAGCATTTCACAGTCACTTTAAACAGTGCCACTCACAGCCTTCAGTACCTCTATCATTTAAATGAGATGTGAGGACACTGAAAGCACACAAACTTTCTAGAACAGTTGTTTAGTTCTGTATTTTCTGTCATAATCTCTGGAAATGCACTTTATTGCACAAAACTTCGTATGAAAATCTGTCTTAAAGAAATGAAGCTGGCACATAAACTGTAAAGAACAGAATTGGTGCTCAAAATCTAACTTGAAACTGATTCAATTCTAGAATTGATTGATTCAATCTAACTTGAAGCTTGAAATTGATTCTGAAGTCCACTAGGGGGAGTATAGCAAAGGCAACTACACATGAACTGGTAATAACACAAAGCTGTGTGAATTTGCTCCTCAAGAGGCAAAATCAGGTATTTTATCCATCTCAGAGCAAGTAACCACTCCATCCTTCTTTGCCTAACCTCTGTGACAACAAATTTTTTGGTTCTGAACTAATAAATATCATGAGTTCTCCACATGTGCAGGCCAGCCATGAGATTTAGAGCTCAATCATGTGTTTAACAATTGAATTGGAAATGCTAATGCATGGATATTCAAACATTTCTGGAATATCTGCACTTTAAAAAAGTCCTCTCAGATACTGAGGAAAAGTAACAGAACCTTTTTCACAGCTAGAGTGGGATTTGGACTACAACTTTGACTGCATTTCAGTATTCTGTAAAAGTTCAGGTTTTATAATCTTGTTGCCACACACTTGATTAGAAAAGCTGTCCTTCTGCCAAGACTGCACTGTGCCACAAAACACTGAACACAGTGAAAATCCTCAAAGGCAATTTCACTATTCATGGTGTGGTATCACATCTGTGAATTAAAAGCTTTCCACAACCACTGAAAAGACCATTCTTGTGGAACAGTTGTGTCTGCTTCCATATTGTTATGCAGGAAGAGATTCTGGCAGAATACATCAAGAAAAACTAATCCAGGCTTAGAAAACAGCTGGCTGGTAAAATAGATGGGAGATGAAAAGGAAAGAAGAGAGTCTTATCTCTTATACTAAAGACATAGACTACAGTAACAGTGAAATCAACAAATATTCTGGCTTGGGAGAAACCAATTAGAACAAGAAATTAGTTGGCTCTAAAGAAGAGAGTCTTATATCTTATATATGACAAAGAGCAGGCTGAATTTCCACAATAATGACTGAAAATGTTATAGTCAAAACATAGGCATACAAGCTATGGAAGGGTCAAATGCTTGTCTCACAAGATAACCAAATAGTAGTTAATGGTTGACAGAAAAAGACTTCTAGAAAAGATCAGTTATTTCAAAATTTTCTTTCTTTTGGGTTTTTTCAACTTTCCTTGAAGCATTTCTCTTTCAGCCACAGATAAGTAGTGCACTTCCCTGCAAAATCAGGGAAGGCCATCAGGTAGGGAAATGTACCAGAGGATGAAAAGTGGAACATTACCAGTTGAGAACTACCAGGCCATTACCAGGGTGTGCAGAGAAGCAGTTCAGAAAGCAAAAGCTCAGCTTGAGCCAAATTTGGCCAGAGATGCCACAAAGCTTGAGAGAGGTCTTCAGATATGTCAACAAGAAGCAGAAAGAGAGGAATAATATTGGTCCACTATTAAAGAGGTGAACTAGTGACCAGGTTGAAGAGGCAAAGGTTTTCTTTTTCACCTCTGTCTTGATCAGTGCTTTCAGGTTCCAGCCCATAGAAACGAAAGTCCAGGTTGATGCAGACACAGACCTGCAACAGGGGCTCTTTTCTCCAGTAGTGGAAAGTTTGGACAATGTGATGGAGAGTGGTATGGAGCACAGAGGAAGCAACTGGAGAGTCTGCTTAGCTGTGGTGAAAGGGACTGTGAATAACTAACTTACATTTAAATGTTTCTGCTTCCAAAACTTGGCAGCTGGCTTGATGTTCAAACTGATCATCTTCACAGAGGAAATTGTGGCAAAAAGAGCAGGCAAATATTCTGCCTCCTAAAAGATTTAGCAAGGCAAAATAATCAGCAATAGGCATAAGTATCAAGTTCTGCTCTGCAAACACTTTAGGAAATAGATTTGACTAAGGAGCTGTTCTCCCTTCTGTCACATTTTTCTATAAAGTCCTAAATTAGATACTGTAAGCTACCATTACACTGAAAAATACCATATATCCTACAATACAAGGCAGCATAAATATAAAGCAAGTATTAATCCTAGTCCTTATCTTCCTTTTAGTTTGAGTATGGCATTAAGTATTTTTCTGAGATCACAGTCTCACTAATAAGGTGGTCTTCCCTCCCACCCTGTAATCTCTGATGCACACTTGAAACCAACACTTCAAAGGATTGCACAAAGGGAGATCAGCATGGTTTGGTAAGCAACTGGGACCCCAAATACCTGTACCAGTGGAGCTGAATGGAGTGGGAAAGGCAGAAAATTGTGTTGACAAATTAGTGCAGTGTTTAAGGACTCTGCTGATAGGACAGTTAATATTTCAGATTAAACAAACACCCCTGAGTTGAGCACTGTATGCTCTTGAGCATTTACATTCCCCAAGGTCTTGCTTTGGACACACACTGCAAGGACTGATCACTGAAGATTTAAAAAGCTATGTTAAGAATGTAAGTGCAATAACTTAAGCAACATGAAGAGAAAAGTGTCATTTAGATCCTATTTAGTGTGAGCAACCTACCGTGGTCCCAGACACTTCTTTCACACTCAATACATTCAGCATCTGCAAGAGGGCAGATACAGGCGTGGGTGCTGAGACACTTCCTTCCATGACACACCCAGGCTTCACAGAAATCACAGATTGCACCCTGAAATTACAGAAAGAGAGTCTTGGGACTGATGGAATAAGAGAGATTGAGTCTCATATTCTGTAGCCTTAAATGTATCCATGTATCTCTTCTCTCAGTGGGTTCATTCTAGCTGAGCAAGACAGCATAACCTGTATTCCTATAGAGCTCCTCCACAGTTCCACTTCTTTGTTTGATATTAATTTCTGAAGGATTAAATATAATGAAAAATAATTCGTAAAACAAGGTAACTTGTTCTCTCTTTCTGTATTTTATGCATGAAAATTGCCTCCCAGCTGAAAACTGAGATAACAATAACATAAATAACAGTATTCTGGCAAAAAGCCATTTCAAAAAAGACCTGCAAAATGCCACTAGACTATAACAGCTGAAATAAATTGTTCTGATTTTAAACCATGCTATATTAGGACACAAGCTCTGCAGATAGCAAAGATCAAATAACTCATTAAAAACTAGACTCCTTAATTTTTGTTTTGATGAAGAACTGCCAGGTCTAAACATCAGCTATCCTGTAACTGCAGCATCTAAGCAGCCTTCTCAGCCCATGTGTAACAAACTACCAAGTGCATTACATGCATGCAAAACTAAGAAATTGCTAAATCCAAATTAATTGTTAAAAATAACACATTGGTGGATTCATGGAATGAGCTAAGGAACTACAGACTGGAAAGGCAGGCTGTGTTACTGGGAAAAGCTGACTACCAACTGGAGAAACTGGACAGAGCTTTATTCCATGCAGCATTTAGCTGAGAGGTTATGAAGTGTCATACCTTGCTTTCCAGAACAGAGTAACTGTCCTTCCAAGAACAAAAATTCAAAGGCCAGAAGCTATGACTGCCTCTGCTAAGAGCCCAAAGATGATCCTAGATTTTAATGGGCACTGGGAATTGGCTATGAGGAGCTTACCTGTAAGCTCCAGTGCTTTTAATGCATATGCTTAGGGTCTGCTAGCAACACAGATCCATTAGCATCCAGGATATGTGTCAGAGTTTGCAGACATTGAATCTAAAAATGCAAAATCTCAGCTTCCAGTGTAAGGGAAAAAGCAGTTTGGTCAGATTTAAAAAAAAGGTATGGTACATGCAATGATTCAATTGTTTTAATTTTTTTTTTCCAGTAAAAGAATTTGCATAAAATAACCTTATGGCACACAAAAAGCTGTAATTTTGTATACATACCACCATTGCTAGTCCAGTACTGTACACACCAGCATGTTTTATAACACAGTCAGAAGACTTCATCATGCATTTGGTTTTACCTGTTTAAAAAAAGGGAAGCAATCACAAGAAAATTACATTAAAAACAATTTAGAAGGAATGTTCATATAAGAGGAGTACATCAGACAAATCCTTGTACTTACATATTATAAATGAAGGTAAAAATAATGCAAACAAATGCCTCCAAACTGCAACTCACCCTCCCATCTCTCTCAGATCAAATTAATTAGTCTGTTTTCAGCCACAATCAGAGATAGGGAGGTAATGAATGTGTTGTCTTGCTCTATGCATTGAGGCACTGGCAAGAATTTCAAATGTCAGAAAAAACCTAAGAACAAAATAAAGGAGCAAGCCAAGCAATGACATCTTAAAAAGTTGCATTTAAAGCTGCTGCTAATTCTGCCCACCATAAAAGCAGCATGTTCTACAAGCAAGGCTGAGATCCTCTGGAGGGAAACAAAACAAAACAAAACATGTACATCTGGTGATTTAATTACTTACAAGTACTTGATACTTGGTTTTTTGGTAGTGTTTTTTATTTTAACCACAGCAAAAAAAAAAAATCCTTTCAAAGGCAGGGAATGGGTGGGAGAAAAAGCCACAGCCTGTACTTAAAAGTCATTCTGACAGAAGCAGTTAGGGCTGCAACATTTCCTTGCTTTTTACCTCTGACAGAAATAAGTACCAGTAAGATCCAGTCTGTATGCATTTTTACAAGAAAAAAAAATCTTGTAGCTAGCCCAGGCTATTGCAGTGGGGTTTTATAACTGATTTAAGATGCCCTGCCAGTCCCCTTTGGTGTCTCATTTTGCCTTCTTTGAGAAATCAACAAAAGGCTGCTCCCTCCAAGCTTTCTTAAGAGCTGGAAAAAATTCTACTCTGAGAATGTAATTAAATCCCAGTATGCATCAGCAGCAGAGTTTTGTATTAAATAACACCTCAGATGCTCTGGCACACAGAGTAAGGACCAGGGGGGGGCAATGTGAGGTGGTGAAGGTATTTCTGGGTCTGGAGCACTGCAATGCAGCCACTTTGCTACCACCCCTCAGGGAGTTCTCTAAGAAAGAGGCTGTTGATTTATAGGAAATGTCTCCAGAGCTTGATTAACCATCAAACAGCTCTAATGGTATTTGTCTTTGAGAATGCTGGCACTCAATATAATTGAGTTGTTACTAGGAATGCTTTTCCTCCAGAAACATACTGCAGATTAAGATAAATTCAACACCCAGGACTCAGGTGTTTAATATACTGTAGGACAGACAGCATGGTTCCAGTACTTCACTGCCTCATGACAGAAGGAAGATTTATGAAGGGTGAGACACCAACAGCCTGGCTTCCTGAAATCCTTTCTATCTGCAGGTCCCAACACAGGCACTGGAAGCTGCAGATGGCAGCAGCTCTGAGGGTCAAACTACAACACACTCAGACTGCTTCATGACAAATTTAAAATCTGCAAGGATTTATTGAAAGAGTAAAACAACAAATTTCACCTCAAAGTATGAAATTATTGATAATACCTGCAAGCAAGCAGCTGTTTTGGTTTGGGTTTTTTTTTAAGGCTCATTTTAGCCAAGTTCTGCCACTAAGAATCCTTCTCTTCTAATTTCAAAGCATTAGCCCTCCAGCACACATAAGTAACAAGAGCAGCATATTACAGTACAAAAACACACAAGGTGAATAATGTACTGTAGCTTGAGTTAATATTAAGCTGCTCAGAAATTATATCATCCCTAAAACCCAGCCTTTATTGGTGTCTTGCTGACAGGCAGAGTATTATTAACTTTGCTGTTATGAAAACAATACCCCACATAGCCAGTTTAGCAAAATGGATCAGTCAGATGTTCTCAACCCAAAAAGACAGTCAGATGCTCTGCCAGGCATCAGATACAAAAGACAAGTCCATGAGCCAGACTTCAAAAACTTTGGGAATCAGGGGCATACACATTAGTGCATGATCAAGCAAGATCTCAAGGAGCATACTCACAGCAGGTTTAAAAGAATCTAGTAGAAAAAGTCACAAAGGTACTTTAAGACAAAGGTGCTCCAACTGCTGTGAACTGACTCCACAAAAGGGACTGACAGCAGCATGTTTTCCTTCATTTTTTTCTACTTACCACACTGTGCACAAATGGGTAATTTTTGAACAGAGTTACAGAAGTAGCAAAATGCTCTGTTCTTCTGTCGTCTAGGTACATGGAGGGGAAAAAAAGAAAGTGAGCATTAAAAAAAAAAAAGACTTCTGAAATGTTTGAAGCCAACTAGTATTAAACTATAGGTTTTAGAAAGGGAAAAATACTCACCTTTGGCACTTATCACACTCCTAGAGAGAATAAATAAAATAACAATAGTTATTTTTATTCCAGGTAAAGTATGTAAAATTTACAGACCTCACAGGGACTCTGAATTAAGTTCTGGTTAGGAACCCAACTTTTTATCTAATTATTATCCCTTGGATGCAAATGGAACCTTAAATATAAAGGAAGGATGGCATTCTAGTGGCATTAAATACAGCCCACATATTATCAATGGTTTTACATAACTTAAAATCAAGTATTGCATTATAAAACACTTTGGTTATTTTACCATTGAAGCATTACAAGGATGTTTGGCTAAATCTATGTTGGCTCTTGAAGCCCTGATCTGCTTCTCACGTTCCCGCCGGTTCTCAGCCTTCTTCCGAGCACCAGTTTTCTTCTTTGGCATTTTCCACTCTCTGTGGGAGTAAATAAACAGGTATGTGATGAATCCACACAAAATGATGGATATAAATACATGGATGCACATGACACATCCAGTATTAAAACTGGATCTTCTTGTTCCTATCTTAATTGTGCTCCATCTGCGTTCGTTTCGTTTTCCGAAGGTTTTTTCCCAAATGCAGAATAAAGGGAGAGCCCCTCAGGGTCATGTGAGGAACCATGAAGGATCCTGCAGCTGGGAAAGGATTGGAATTTGTTGTCTTAAACTTTGGGATTTGTGAATTTTGTGATCTTTGAAGTGTTTTGCTTTAACAGCAGGGGTAAAAAAAAATTAAAATAAACAAAAAACCACCAAAACCAAACCAGCAAAACAAAACAAAAACAATGAAAAACAAAACCAAACAAACAAATTTAAAAAAAACAAAAATTTTAAAAACCCAACCCAACCTTCTATGTTTTCCAGGCTTGTTTGTGATGGGCCCCTCTGGTTTTGGTTTGCCTTGTCTGTACTGTACTAAGGACAGGATTAATTTCTCTTTCACTTCTCTCCCTTGTCACTACTTCAGATCAGTTAAAAATCAAATCATGCTGTACTGCACACCTGCAAATTTCACACTTGCTCTCTCATCACCTCCACAATCAACTGCAGCACTCACATATGTCTGCTTTATTCTGCATTTCTCATCAACTAAGCAAATATTACTGTTGTTATTACAAAGGTCTGGCACTGGATGTGAAGGTTGGGAGCAGTTCTGGCTCTAAGTGACCACAATATCTTAGAGTGAAGTTTTTTTGAGGAAAGAAGCAGGGCAAGAAGTAAAATCTCTATGCTGGATTTCAGGGCAGCTAACTTTGTCCTCTTTAATACCATTTCTCCACAGCCTCATCCCTAACTCAAAGCAGACATCCAGACAAGCATGCTGCCACCTCTGATCCAAAGGCAGTGAAATGTAGAAGAAAAATTAGTATTTTTATAAATAAACCCAAGAAACAAATAAATTGTCCAGACCAAATACTAGAATTTGGTTTTGATAGCACACATAAATCAGTTTTCTCACCCTGCAGCATTTTGAACCCTGTTAAAATTGTATTAGTGTCATATTTTGTAGTCAGAATTGTATTGCTTTGCTGCCTGCTGGCAATTGTCATTATTCTGGAGCATGACATTTGTGACACTGAGTCCAGTGTGAGGTTGCATGCTGATTTTCAAACTGCCTGAATATTGATTTAATTGGATCTAATTGTTAGATTACATACTTTGACTTCTTCACATTACCTCCTAATTGAAAACACCAAAATGACAAACTGAAAAAAGTCTCCAGTACTACTGAGGACACAGATTATGAGAAATCTTTTAAGATGGTTTTTAGAAAGTTGCACTAAATTAGCAGCAAAAACAGTAATGTCAGGTCCTTTTAATAAAACCATCCAGTCAATCCAGGATTTTAACATCAAATAAGTAACATCTCATAGACCAATATTCTGCTGCTCTTTCCTTCTGAGCTTCCACTTGTTATCTTTGCTCCACCTCCTAAAGCTTTGTGAAATTCACCAACTTTTGACTTTTTGACCAGAGTATAATAGTGTTATGGTGTCAGAAATTATTTTAAAAAGCTTTGTTTTCCTGCAGTTCCTTTAAAATCAAAATACTGAGCCCTTTAAAAGTACTAATCGGTATTTAAAATGCTTCTGCAGTGGTTCTGCCTTTACTTTTGGGAAAACTTCTGTAAATAATCTGACAGATGACCCAAAAATATATTCAGGCACCACGACAGCATTACCAAATGCCAGACAGGAGAGACCCAGAGATCCCTGTCTGCAGCCCAGCTCCCCTGCAGGGTGTGTGGGAGAGGGAAGTGCCTCTGCTGGACCTAAAATACCAGGTCCAGTTAGCAAGGAAATGCCTCCAGTGAGACTCAAAACCTCCCTGCCAGAAATATCCTGTGAGCCTCTTGCTTACAGAGTCTTTTTGCTGCAGGCAAAGCCTCACAGCCATCCTCACCCCCTCACTTTCATCTCTGGTGCTGCTCTAAGAGAAATTGGGAAGAGAAATGCCCAGGGAGAGGAGTGGCTCATCAGAAGGTGTGAGTGCTGCCCTGAGAGGATCTGAGCTCCCAGACCAAGAGCAGTGCTGCACTAAGGGGGTTTCTTCCATTTTGAAGTTTTCTACTCAAAATGCTGCAGTGTGAGCAGGTCAGAGGAGGAGGAGGAGGTGAGAGGGGACTCTCCAGGGCTGATCCTGTGGCACAGAAAGCAGAGAGCTCAGCTGTTGGGGGGCTCTGTCTGAGGTGAGGAGGTGCAGAGCTGCAGAGTCCTGTGTCCTTGCTGAGGTGCCAGGGGCACACCCCGAGTTTGCAGCAGGCAGGAGAGCAGATTCCCCCCCCCCCCCCTTGCAGATTCCCCCCTGTGCTGAGCTGAGCAGAGATCCCCTCCCAGCACGTTCCCTGGTGTGACACCCCAACCCCCCTGCTGTCACCAACACCAAGCTGTTCATCTGGAGGGGTTGGGTTATTCACAGAATCATCTGGGTTGGAAGGGACCTCAGAGATCATCAAGTCCAACCCTTGATCCACTCCCCCTGTGGTTCCCAGCCCATGGCACTCAGTGCCACATCCAGGCTCTTTTGAAATATCTCCAGGGATGGAGAATCCACTACTTCCCTGGGCAGCCCATTCCAATGGCTGATCACCCTCTCCATAAAGAAATTCTTTCTAATATCCAACCTAAACTTCCCCTGGCACAACTTGAGACCATGTCCTCTTGTCTTGCTGAAAGTTGCCTGGGAAAAGAGCCCAACCCCCCCTGGCTCCAGCCTCCTTTCAGGGAGTTGTAGAGAGCGATGAGGTCTCCCCTGAGCCTCCTCTTCTCCAGGCTGAACACCCCCAGCTCCCTCAGCCTCTCCTCACAGGACTTGTGCTGGATCCCTTCACCAGCCTGGTTGCCCTCCTTTGGACCTGCTCCAGGACCTCAATCTCCTTCCTGAACTGAGGGGCCCAGAACTGGACACAGGACTCGAGCTGTGGCCTCACCAGGGCTGAGTACAGGGGCAGAATCCCTTCCCTGGACCTGCTGGCCACGCTGTTCCTGATCCAGGCCAGGATGCCATTGGCCTTCTTGGCCACCTGGGCACACTGCTGGCTCCTGTTCAGCTTCCTGTCAATCCAGACTCCCAGGTCCCTCTCTGCCTGGCTGCTCACAGCCACTCTGTGCCCAGCCTGGAGCTCCCCATGGGGTTGTTGTGGCCAAAGTGCAGGACCCGGCACTTGGCCGTGTTGAACCTCATCCCATTGGAATCAGCCCAACTCTCCAGTCTGTCCAGGTCCCTCTGCAGAGCCCTCCTGCCTTCCAGCTGATCCACACTCCCCCCAGCTTAGTGTCATCTGCGAATTTGCTGATGATGGACTCAATCCCCTCATCTAAATCATCAATGAAGATATTAAACAGAACTGGGCCCAGCACTGATCCCTGGGGGACACCACAGCCACCATTTGGATGCAGCCCCCTTCCTCTCATGCCAGGAAAATGCCAAACTTTCCCATTTCCCCAGACTTCTGCTGCCTCCCCACCCCATAGTTTCCAGCTGCTGTGTCTGCAGCACCAGAGGAACCAGCCCAGGGCAGCCCCCGGCTCCCAGCTGATCCCAACCCCAGGAATCTGTTTCCCCGCTCCCTCAGCCCGGACCCGCCGGTACCGCCAGCCGAACCCGGGCCGCTCTCCCGACCCGATTTCAGGCCGTTAAATGAAACGCTAAGAGCAAGCTGGCCTTTCAGGAAATAAAAAAATATAAAAGAAAGCAGCAGAGGGGCTCAGCCTGCGGGATTTTACCCGATTTCCCCAATTTTAACCTAGGCCCCCAGACCCTGCCGCAACCAACCGCGATGGCCGCGTTTCCCGCCACTGACCTCTGGGGAAGCCAGGGAGCGCTCGACACCTCAAACGCGGGAGAACGGCACCGGGAGCGGGATTGGTACCGGGATCCGGACCGGCACCGCTGCCCCCTCAGCCTCCCGCCGCCTCACCTGGCTCCGAGCGGAAGCCGGAAGCGGCTCAGTGCAGCGCGGTGCTCTGCCCGTCCGGAACCGGCTGGCGCGGCGGGAAGGTTCCGAGAGAGGAATGGAGGGGATGGATGGATGGATGGATGGATGGATGGATGGATGGATGGATGGATGGATGGATGGATGGATGGATGGATGGATGGATGGATGTTTGGATGGATGGATGGATGGATGGATGTTTGGATGTTTGGATGGATGGATGTTTGGATGGATGTTTGGATGTTTGGATGGATGTTTGGATGGATGGATGGATGGATGTTTGGATGGATGTTTGGATGGATGTGTGGATGGATGTGTGGATGGATGGATGTTTGGATGGATGTTTGGATGGATGGATGTTTGGATGGATGTTTGGATGTTTGAATAGATGGATGGATGTTTGGATGGATGTTTGGATGGATGTTTGGATGGATGGATGGATGGATGGATGTTTGGATGGATGGATGGATGTTTGGATGAATGGATGGATGGATGTTTGGATGGATGTTTGGATGGATGGATGAATGGATGGATGGATGTTTGGATGGATGGATGGATGTTTGGATGGATGGATGTTTGGATGGATGAATGGATGGATGTTTGGATGGATGTTTGAATAGATGGATGGATGTTTGGATGGATGTTTGGATGGATGTTTGGATGAGTGGATGAATGGATGTTTGGATGGATGGATGAATGGATGTTTGGATGGATGGATGAATGGATGTTTGGATGGATGTTTGGATGGATGGATGTTTGGATGGATGGATGTACGGATGGATGTTTGGATGGATGTTTGGCTGGATGGATGTTTGGCTGGATGTTTGGATGGATGGATGTTTGGATGGATGGATGTTTGGGTGGATGTTTGGATGGATGGATGAATGGATGGATGTTTGGATGGATGGATGTTTGGATGGATGGATGTTTGGGTGGATGTTTGGATGGATGAATGTTTGGATGGATGGATGAATGGATGGATGTTTGGATGGATGGATGTTTGGATGGATGTTTGGCTGGCTGGCTGGCTCCTCAGACCGGTGGTCAGGCCGGGGAGGGTGTAGGGGAGGAGAGAGCAGAGGCAGGGGCTCCGAACCGAACTGGGGTTTGTTCTGCTGGAGCTGTGGGCTGTGGGCTGGAACCACGCGTGGGGGAGGAGGCAGGAGGGGCCCGGGTCCCACTCTGGCAGGGAAAGGTGGTGCTGGAATTTTAGGAGAGAGAACGTAACAAAGGGGAATAGGTGGGTGCCAAGGAGCTCAGCAGGAGCACCCAGCACCTGCCTGCTGGGTTTGGGCTGTAGCAAATATATGTTACATATATATATAAAAATATATATATAATGAAAACTATGTTTGCAAGCACTTGCATCTTCTAGGATGAGGAAGAGGGGGGAGAAAGGAGAAAAAATACTAAAAAACCTGAAACACATAAATGTGTCCTGAGGACAATCAGAAAAAAAAAATCTTTTGGTGTTCATTTGGGGGGGGCTGAGCTAACGTCATCTTTCTCCTCGCTTAAAATATGCTCTTGGATTGATTCACTGTGGTTGGGAAATCTCTGGAAAAGTTTTTCTGAGCTGTTTGCACCGTTGTTTGACCTCTGTTGATTTCCCACCTCCCAACTTTCACTCAGCTGAGCCCAAATGTTAGGGCACGGAAATGGCAGCGATGAGGTGATTGAGGTTGGCACCTGAATTGTTACCTCTCAAATCTTTCATCAGTAGTTCCATCTGTCTTCAAAATAGAGAATTGTTTAATCTTAATAGTAGGAAAACGATAAAGCTTTAAGAGGGAAGTAGTATCTGTACCATAACAACAAATATATATATATAAAATTAAAAAAAAAAAAAAAAAAAAAAAAAAAAAAAAAAAAGAGGGGTGGGGGGAAGTTAAGTTACTCTGCTCTGTCCCCCTTGAGGTCATGCAAGTCTTACTTGGTCAGAGATCAACTTTCCTTTCAGGACTGTGAGTTCCTGCTCATTCCTCAGCCCCGCCAGGCAGGGGTTTGTATCCCAGGGATGCTCTCCAGAGTTCTGGCCCTTGGTTTTGGTGGCACTTGTGAACAATCTTGTGTGAATTCTGAAAGGCTACGAAGCCTGTGGTGAAGCCAGCTGTATGGACTTGCTGTTCCCTTTTCTTGGTGTGTGATGAGCCCTGGCTTAAATCCTCCTCAGAGAGAGGGTACAAGTAGAAATGTAAGGATGTCTCTGATTTGTTGGAATATTAGAAGTTCTCCCTGCCAGCATACCTAGTGCTCTTGTGCATATTGCTTAGAGAACCCTTTGTGGGAATCATTAGATAATGTGTCATATAAGTATTTAAATGCAGATGAGTGCAAGGATCATGGAGCAGTTACATTCCAGTAACTGGAATTCCAATTTTTAGTCTTTTGCCTGGGATGGGTTTGATATGTGTTCCATTTAAATAAGTCCAGGGGCATCACTTTGTTAATGTGCATTTTATTAATGTGTGTTTTGATCATTCATTCACTCAGCTGGGGCAGTTTTACTGCTTCACATTCTGCTTAGCCATGCACTTCGTGCTAAAATTGTCTGCTAATTATGGACTGTGATTTTCATTTACTGGGAGAGGCAGGTAGGGACTTTCCAGGAGGACTCTGAACTTTTGTAGGGCCAGGATTGTATCTCCCACAACAAACTGCTTGTCATGATTTTCCTTCAAGATGTAATCTTCACATGGAAAACAGCGTTATGGTTTAAGACAAAAGTTCATGGCGATCACTTAAGTGGGCATTTCCCTTTTGTGGAGAAGTAATTTTTAACTGTGGTCAGTAGCTGAGGTTATATGCTATTTAACAAACAACCTGAGTGGAAAATATGATCGTTTCTGAAACCTTAGAGCTTTTTTGGGTAATATTTTTTTAATTTTTTTTTTTTTTTTAATGAATGCTGTTAATCATTAATATTCTTTAACTATGGTTGTGACCATTTTAGTCTGGTTTAGGCAGTCATTAACACAATGAGAATAAATGATGCAGCACTGGAAAAAATACAAACAGAAGATTTTAATCTTTTTAAGAATAATTAGCCAAGACAGCTCATCAACTTTAATGAATGAATGCAGGTGTTGAAAGAAGTACCTATATATATCCACAGAAGTGACCATCATCTTCTTACTTGAATTTTTTACATAAACATATACGAGTGACAAAGTCAGAGAAATCTAGAAATACCCCAAGGGGATGGGCAGATTTTAATCTTAGTGTGACTTAGACTTCTTTTAAGCAGTTGTTTTATCCTGCGAAACTGCATCTGTCTCGATTATATTCCAGAAACCATCCCCTAGATGGCAGGAGGTAGTCACTTCATTCATGAATAGTAAAATACCTTTTCAGAACCCGTAAACTGGCCTGGAGCTGTAATACAGGTGAATAAATAATGATTAATAATTCTAATAATAATAAAATTTATATGGGAATAGCCAACACAGAGCTTACAGAATTTCCACTGGCAATACTGGACTACTCTGTGTAACAAATGCAGGCTATTATTGTTTCAAACATATTTGTAGAAAGTCATCCTTGTTTTTAAAGCTGTTTTCAGTGTCCTTTGCAAGAGAAGCCACAGAAGGATGCCATGTCTGTCTCTGAAATGTCTTCATATATCAATTCAGAGATATTCATATATATCAATTCAGAGATATTTCGTATCTCTGAAACGTCTTCACATTACCTTGCAGGGAACTGGAACTCAGGTTTTTGTTTCCCAGCCTCTGTCTGTCCAGCTGAGGAAACAGGACAAAATTCTGAGAGCCTCCCTACACTTGCCTGACAAAGATTTTTGTCAAGTCAGCAGTTTGCATAGCAGCACAAATATTGGTGACTCTCACCCCAAAGCTGTGCTACCTGCAGGGTAAAGGCTTTATGCCAGAGAGAACTGAGAGTCACCCTGTAAACCAAATGATGTGATGGATGACAGCACAGCTGTCCTGCTTGGTATTCCCATGTTCAAGGCATTCCCTGCAGCATCCAGTGGGTTTCATTCCTGTTTCATGCTGCTCCACCACATAAATACACCTCGTAAAATTATTCTCACCTACACGAAGGGCCAAAAGATGCCATGAAGTCAGAATCCCTCCAAAATAAATTGCTGTCCGAGGTGAAAAATAATGAATTTTAAGGCAACCTCTTTCCACTTTGTTCCATTTGTTGTTGTTGTTGCTGTGTTGCAGCCACGGGGCAGGGCAGGAGGGCTACAGATCACAGGCTGACTGCAGGTCAGGTCCAGGCAGTGAATTCACAAACATTTAAAATGGAAATAAGCCTGCAAAAAAAAAAAAAAAAAGAAGTGTTGCCACAGTTGTCTGAGGGAAGATGTGGGCTGTTTTTTCCAGTGCCCAAGCTGAATAGCACCCTGGCAGCAGAATTTCCCAACTCCCCTGCTCACTCCTCCTCATCTCAGGAGATTCTCCTTTTCCAGGGGCACCTTTCAGGGATGGAAACTTATTTATTCCTTAAACTTACTGAAGTAATAACAAAGGGTTTGTGCCATTTATTGCTTCCACTATTGAAGATCATAAAGGAAATGAAGCGTGGGCACAGCCTCCATCAGAATGGCAAAATTCTGGGAGGGATTGGACATTTGTATGCAGTGACAGTGAACTGTGTTGGATGACAATAAACATTTTTACTGCCTTCTACTGTAGTATCTCAGTCCCTCAGTATCTCTCAGGATACAATAAAACATGTTAACTATCAACTTGAAATAAACACCAACCTGAGTTGTTGTAATTTACTTTTCATTTAATACACTGGGTTTTCTTTTTCTCTAAATAACATGCTTGTGCTGATCTAATTAAGCCCACATTGCCTACTTACCTATTACTGTAATTATCTTCATTACTGCAATGTCTCTTTGCAGCATTCAATATTTTCCTCCCTGGGGGTTGCATTGTAAAGAGGGTGCAGCATATACCTTTCTAACTGACCTTTGAAAAGGCATACATCAACTTTAATTTGTTTTTAAATCCTGGCCTAGCAGCAACTGACCTTAAAAGTCATGACAGTATTTGTTTGTTGTAACATAATTTTGTCTGTAGACATTTATCCTTGCTGATTTAACAACAGAAAAGGAAAACAAAGAAAATTACTTGAGGCAATAATCTTTACTAATGTCTATTGAATTGAATTAGCATCTTCAAATACAATAATTTCAAACAGGCCTTCTTGAATTAGGTGTTGGAAAGTTTTTTATGGGTGTGTGTTTTCTTTCTACTATTACAACTGATGCTTAGCCCTGGAAAATTAATCTCCAAGAAATTTCTAAATAGCTGTTTTGACTGGTCAGTGTTTCTGAAATGTACCAAATGGGAAAATTATTACAAAAAAAAAAAAAAAAAAAAAAAAAGGGAGAGAGTGAGAGAACATTTGCTGCTGATTAGAGTTCTGATTCAGGGATGCCCCCTCAGTTGTCAACTTTTTAATAAAAATCTATTAATCTTTCCTATGAAATTCAACTTGTATATTTTCACATTTCTTTAATGACTTCAAAGCACTGAACAGCATTTGATCATGTTTCTTGATTTGCTTTTTAAGATGAAAGACATGCAGTAATGCTAATATGGGGATTTCTGTAATGCATTTAATGTTCTATGTTAATGAAGATTACTGAGGCAAGAGGATACTGCAAGACTAATCAGTTACTCATTTTATAACAAAAGGGGCAAGCAATAGTTATTTGTGATGGGAAAAAAACCCTGTTGGCTGGTAGCAAGTTATTAGTAATGTTTTTCCATAATGAGGTGGTAATATTATAAATTATCTTCTCTGAGCCCACCAAAAGATCGGCACATGGTGATAAATTTGCTGCATATGTGACACTGGAAGGCTCTGTCTGTGAAGAACAGGGAGATGTCTGGGAGAAATAAAGAGATGCACCTGTGTGACAGAAAAAGAAAAAGTTTAAAAAAAAACCAAACAAGGTCACACTGAATGACTGATCACAAGAATTTCTCTCGCAGTGATGGAGGCTTACCCAGTGGAAGTGGCAGGGGAGAAAACAAAATGTGAATGTTCTAATTGGTCACAGGAGGTAAGATTAATTCACTTCAGTTGTGCAGTGCTGAGTCCCTTGGTTTGAGCTTCTTGTCTGCCCTCTTGCTCTGATCACCCAAAAACTAGGGGCACCTGAATGAGGTCAACCATCTGCCTCAGGACAGGTTGATGATTTTTTTTCAGAGTTAAAGCTAGATGCCATGCTAGATCCCAGCTGCCCATGCCAAAATTTCAAGGGGATACTTGAGATGGTGTTTCTAGCAGGGGGAGGGAAGAGAGAGTGGTATCAAAAAGGTCTCACAAGGCATGGTTACCTGAGTTCAGCTTTGATCTAAACCAGAGACTGCACCCCTGCAGCAGTCCCAGGTGAGGTAGGAGATGGATTACACTGGGGTGCTAGAGCAGAGAGGAAGGAAAAGGGCAGGCTGAAGGTCCTGAACATCCTGCAAGTCCTCCTGTGAGCATGGAGGAGTTGAAACCTGCTTGTCCTTGTCCAGGGTGAAGAATTCAGACAGCTGGGAAGAAGGAATTTTTGCCAAGATGATCAGGTAACTAAGAAGCCACTCAGTCACATGCGAGAGGTCTGAAAATGAGGTTCTGTATCTGGCAAAATGAAAGGTGAAAAATGGGGTGGGAGTTTTTTTCTGTCAGTTTGGCAAGTAAGGGAGGGGAGCTGAAAGCCCCTTCTGGCACAAGAGCAAATGTGTATGAAACTTTACATGGTTCAGGAGAGAGAACAGCAGTGGAAGGGTTCAGGGGTTTTCATTGTGTTTTGTATGAAGTGTTTAATCTGGAGAAAGAAAGCTGAAAAGAGCTAATTGCTGTCTTCAAGGAGCTGAAGGAAAATTTATAGAGAAGGCAGCCAGGCTCTTCCCAAGCATACACAGTGAAAGCTTGAGAAGCAACAATCACAAGCTGCAGCAAGGGGAATTATGACTCTTATACAGGAAAAAAAAATTGTTTGGAGTGTTTAAGTAATGGATAAGTTGTGCTGGAGGCTCACACACTGAAAACAAGAAACCCTCTTGTAATTTAGAATGGATATTATTAAATAGCACAATGCATTAGATTGGAAGGGACCTCTGGATGTCATCTAGCAAGTCTCCTGCTGAAAATTTCCATATCAAATAAGGTTGGCCAGAGCCTTTTCAAGTTGAATCTTAAATGTTGCCAAGGGTGGAGATGGCACAGCTGCTCCAGGCAACCCTTTCCCAGGCTCAACAACTGCAAAATTCCTTAATAAGAGGATCCTGTTGATTTCAAAAGCAGTTGGATTATGGCCTAGATGGGGCAGGCTATTTGTTTACCATCTTTTTCTGAAATGTCTGTCCTAACAAATTCAGCTTTTCAACTCTTCCATGTTTTTCCTCAGTTATTGGTCTGTGTGACGTGTTCCTCTTTTGTGTCACTTCTGATTTAGATAGCAATTTTTCTCCTTTAATTATGGCTTTTCCTTTTTCAGTAGAATTTGCTTGTGGAAATCTTATGCAAATGTGAACTGAATGGTTTTCCTTTCCAATTATAGCTCCATTTGGATGTGACTAATATAAGTGGTACTAAGCACTGGCTGAATAAATACTGAATTTTTTCAGCTAATGAAAGCTGAAGGACATATTTTTTGCTTTATTGAATGCAACACGGATGGTTTAGTTGCTGGTTCAGAAGACTGAAAACATTGTGGATAAAGAACAGAATTATACCCAGTGTTTATAATAGCATCATGCAGGTAATGGAGCATCAAATCAAATGCTTATGGAACTATGAATAACAAGACTTAGAACTATTTCTAGGCATGGACATCAGTCCTCAATATTCTGATTGATTTAGAAAACTCATTTGGTTATGTTCCACTCCTGCTAGTTGATATTCTAACAATAATTTCTATTCATTCTCATTTGAATTTTATTTGTTAACGTACAAAGTTGTAAAGTTCTATTCTTTACAAAGTTAAAAGTTCTGTTCTTTACAACAAAGTTGTAAAGTTCTATTGCTTCTAAACTACCTGTACCTTTAAAGCTATTGAAAGGTCACCATAAACAGCCACCATGTTCACTAAACTCCTTCTTTATATTTATTGTGGAGTAATGAATCTGCAGTCCTACTCTAAGCTACCAATGGGTGGTGTTTTGTGAAACACATTTTCATTTTATAAGTGTTCCAAATGTGGTGGTGTTAAAAGCATAGCAAAAGCCTTTTCATAGAGTACAGGGAAGAAATGAGCTTGTTTCAATTATTTAATTGTATTTATGTATTATTTAAAAAACTGGAGGAAAACTACAACACTGATGTACCTAAGGTAAAACTCAAAAAAAGGGACAAGAAGGAAGTAAGCAGTTTCTGGGGGGGGAAAAAAAAAAAAAAGGCATCCCAGACTAGCATCTGGTTTCTTAGCTAATTTTTATCAGGTTATATTTCTTTTTGACAAGATGGAATTCTCTCCAGCTCATGGCAGATGTGCAGTCTCTGCATTGAGTTCATGTCTGGTGAGTTATAGGATGTATCATCAAGGCCCTTGAGTTGTTGGTTTATTATATCTCTTGCTGCTGTCATGTCACTGGGCAGTCTGATACCATTTGCAGCTAAGATGTGGCTGTGTATTTTATATGAAGGTAAATATTTGTGTACAAGAAATAGAAACTTGAGATTTGACTGGAATTTGCTATTTGTGTGATGATGGGTGAAGTTAGGTAGCAATAACTTTTGGTCACTGAAAGCTTCTCTTGGTCTGACCCACTCTGAGCTTGAAGACCTTGCAGTTATCCTATAAAAACTGGTTGGGTAAAAGATTTGGGCTGGAAGATGGATGTGATGCCCCTGGCAGCACTTTCATTTGTATTATTTTACCCAGATGAAGCAAAGCATTACTTCCATTTGTTTTTTTCCAGTGGCTGCTTGGTGGACTTAATTTGTATTGTGGTATTTTTGTCACTGGTCAGTTAATTTTAAATCTAATTAATTTTGGAGAACTTGGACCTTTTATATTTACACACTTTTTTCCAATGTTAAATCCAGTTGAAACAGCCTAGACTGAATGGGAACACTGAGCTAGAAAGGAAAACTTCACAGCCCATTACCAATCCCCTGAGCCACCTCATCCTCTTGACTGTCATGTAATGTGTGTTTAATGTAAAAATCCCATACAAACCAAAACAAACCCCAAAAAGCATAACAGCAGCTCTTTGGCATCAAGCTATCAAAATACTAAGGTAGTGAAAATGAGATTTCCTTTCCCAAGTGCATTAGAGGCCTCAGGGGAACCCTCAGCAGGGAAATGCCACATGGTGAGAAAAGGCTCAGCTCAGAGGAGGAGGAGGAAGAGGAGGAGGACGACGAGTTATTCCAGGGATAAAAGGCCCTTATGGGAGCCTGCAAGGATTTCTAAAATAAGTCTTCTGGGCCAGTATGTCACTGTGCATGGTACCAAGTGTGTCTGGGCAGGAATGTGTCACTGTGGAAGTTACTGAGGGTTGCTGTGCAGAAGTACATTGTTTTGTGAGTCTCTGAGGGTTTCTATGCATGAGTGACTGTTTCTCTGCTGGAATATGAATAAATAACATCCAGAGCCTCCAGCTATTCTGAAAAGGTTTAATCAAGGCTATCAAATAACTGGATTGTCACAAAACATAGCTTGCTGTATTTATTCATGAGGTTTCAGGCTTTAAATTCAACATCCCAGCAATTTCTTCCAGGTCTTTTGAAGTTTCAAGGGAGATCAAAGAAAGACCCCAAACTGAGATCTTTAAAAATGTAAAACCCAAATGGGATCACTTGTGTGACAGCTGGAAGTGATGTGTTCAGAGTCCTCTGCACATATCCCCTGTTGTGGGATGCTCAGCAAGTGTTGATCCACGATCACTGGTGGGTCTGTCCAGCTTTGCACAGTGTCTGACTGTAACATTCATCTGTTGGGGGGCTGGGGCTTGGAGGTACCTGGCACTCTGAGAGTATGTGTAAAATGTGAGTGACAGCCTGCAAATACTTGGTGAAGGTACAGGGAGAGTGGAAGAGGGAGAATTTCAGAGCTCACTGGCTGAGCTGGTACCTCGCTGTGTTTTCACACAGATGCTGAGTGACACTCTGAGAGCCTTTGCTCTGTCCCTACCTCTCACTGCCCTCACCCTCATCCTGCCCTTGCCTCACCTCCACCTTCTGCTGAGCCCCAGGGGCACATTTGTGTCACAGCCTCTTCCACTTGCAGGTCTGGCATCTCATCTTAGTGTCTGGGCTGTCATCACTCCCATCCCCCATGGTGTGTTTGTCATTCTGGAGGTGACTACAGAGGCATTCCAGGAATGAATACAATACAAAGAACACCTGGAGACAAAGAGACACCTGGAGGCTATCCACAGAGGTTACTTTAGGAAGAAATGAAAGGCTGGAAGGTTTATACAGTGGCCTTCAAACAGGAGTTACCCAGGTTCCTGCAGCATCAGCAGATCTGGTTGGGTCAGCTGGCAGGATGAGAGCCCCAAAAGCCTCTGGCACATCTCTGCCACTGAGCAATGTGACCAACCAGGCTGACCACAGCTTTGTCCTTTGCTGCAGCCCTTTTCCACTGAGGGTTGTCACAACTGGAAGCTCTGAAGTCACTCAGGTACTTCTGCACCTCACTGACAGCCTGCTGTGCCCTCACTACATGGATCTCTGCTATGACCTTAACAGAGACAGTGTCACCAAGTTGGTCAGTGAGTCTGAGTTTGACCCCAAGAAGGCAATTTTCAAATTTTGAAACATTATTCAGTAGAGAATGGCATCATTTTTAAAATTTCATAATCGGGCAGGCACAAGCCTAAAGAGTTTCAGTGAGGTTTTGTGCCACACATCTCTTAAAGAGGGCTGGGAGGGTGTCCTGGAAAAAAGCAAAAAACCCAATATGTTCTTTTCTCTCATCAGCTCAATCTATCATTACACCAAATTTTCTTGATTTCAGGTTCAACAGTTGCTCCTCAGCCTGGTGCTGATCTCATCCAAATGCCTGAGTAACTGGCAGATGCCTCTGTTTGCATCTAAGGTGAAGCTGATGTAAACTTTGGGATGATTTTCTTATTGCTGATACTTGATCCTTGCTAGATAGCAATGTACATGAGAGGCTTCCCAAAAACTCAGAGTGACACAGCCTATCTAAGAACAAAGTTGGAACTGTGGTGCTAAAACAAGACACTATACTGTGTTTGGTTTTTTTTTGAAACACATTGGGTTAAATCTTTGGCACTGGCAGATGAGACTCCCAATTCCTCCCTTTGCAATGGCTTAATAAGTCATATTTCTGAATAACACAGCTGAAAGAGGAGCTGCACCACTCAAAGCAGAGGCAAAAGCCTGAACCCATAGTATGTGGTAGCAAACTGGAGTATGGCATGGCCAGATGTAGCATGTCTGTCCTGGAACAGAGGCATCAGGTAAGGCAGGAGAAGGAGAAACACAATTTCTTCAAGTGGCACTGGCTAAATCAGGGTGTGGTATAGTTTCTATACCACCCCTTGCCCTTGACAATTGGGATTTTTTGCTGTCTTTTTTAGCACAGGGAAAGCTTGTGTGGCTTTGAGAAACCTAGCTCTACTTTTGGGCTCCTTATCCAGGCATCTGCAGGCAATCAGCAAACAGCAGATAAGCTGAGAGAAGATGTGACCAAGGGTTGCTATATAGAGCTATAAAAAAGGCAATAAAAAAAATATAAATAAGTAAATATTAAAAAATCTCCTACTTTGGGTAGGAGATGTTTGGGGTCACACGGCTGGATTGGAGCAGAGAAATCTGGGGAGAGTGGGTTGCCTTGAACACAGATGGAATCAAGGTTTTGTACAGGCTTTGTGAATAAAAAAGGAGGAACAAAAAGGAGTGAAAACCTTGTCATAAAGTTTTCCTCATTTCATGAAATGTGCAGAGGATCCTGAGCTTCAAACTACCTTAAAGGACATGGCTCCACTACTGATTACAGAGCTGTGCTGGATTCTTCTGTCTGGCTATAAATTAATTGATATAGCAGAGTAATGAAACCTTGCATACTTATGTTAGGAACTCTTGGGCATTAATTAACACAGTATCTGTGCATATGTAAACGTGATTTAGCACACAGCATTCATTTGTTGGAAGGTAGAAGATAATAGTTAGAATAAGAATTAGGAGAAGCTTGCAAAGTATGTTTCAATTTTCATGGGAAATACAATAGAAATTTAAAATAATTGGAGCTGGTTGTGTTACACTACAGGAAGTAGCCTCAAGTCAGAAAATTTTACACGGCATACAGGTTTAGCACATTACTCTTGATGTAACAGAAAAATGTATTTTATCAGGTCTAGTAATCTAGTTAGAGTGTTCAGAGCAGTTGAATATTAGACTGTTATTCATGTAGTATAAAAAAATAATTAACTCTCTACATGAGGAGAAAGTGATCTATTTGATTGAAGTACTCAATATATAACAGCTTTCAATTGTAAGCCACAATACTGTGCTTTTCTTATACATTAACTCTATACAATTACTCAAAGTATCCAACATATTTTGTCTGCATTGCAAGCTGTACATCCATCAGTGTAAATTTACTTCCCCAAAATAATTCTTTTTTAGACTGAATCTCTGTTTTGCTCATGTTAGCTAACAGCATTATTGGTTAGAAAAAGAGAGAATAGTAATGGATAAAATACGAAATAAATATTAATTGTGGGATTTTTAAGTACACTGACAAATACACTCCATAGCTAGAAAATGTGCATGTTGTAATATATCCATGAAAGTAGTGAATTGGCTAAATTTCCTTTTGCAGTGTCTGTCCTGCAAGCTTTTAAATGATAGCTGCTCATGAGAGCAGCCTGACTCTGGCACTAATTGATTGCTGCTGGATTGTTAGGTTTGACCTGTGATGAGGTTTCCATGGTGATATCAGCAGATGAAACTATGGCCACTCTAACAATTTCTTTGTGCTGATGGAATTCTGAACAGCCTATCTAGCTGAGGATGAAATGCAAAAAGAAATTGGCAAGCTTTAGATGTAATCAGGGTAAGAGAACCTTTGGAGGACTCAGTATAAAACAGTTCCCAAAGTTTTCTGCCTCCTTATGCTAGTGAAACAGCTTTTTATCAGATAACAAAGCAGAGAAGAACCATTTCTCTACTATTTCAACTGTTTTCTAAATCTGAGAAGAGAACAAGGTATAGGATTGATTGTAGAAGATTGAAAGATCTCTTAAGGCAAGATGTGAGCTGTGATTTTTACCATATATTGTTTTGGACTGATAAGTAGCTGTTTTTCTAGCAAGAAAAATGTCCTGATTAATTTCCCCTTCCTTGATCCTTGTGTTGGAGTTGAACTAGAAGTGTGTGGAAAGGCTCAAGAAAGAAATTTAAGGGAAGTGAGAAAAGATGTATTAAAACTACATAGTTACATAGTTAGGAAATCACTGTGTGTTCATTGCAGAAACTTTATTATTATTATTATTTTAATTAAAAAATGCAAGAGAATCTCAGTTGTGCCAGTTTTATGTTTAGTTCTTTAACTAGTGTAAATGTTGAGTAAATCCACTACACTTGTGAAGACATGGGTTTTTTTTATAAGGCTGATCTCATGGAGCAATGAGGACCTCTTTTGGTCATCTGGAAAAGCTTCAGGCTTGTTCCATGTAAAAGGGAGTTTGAATTTTTATTAAGTTTGGGAGAGTCACAATATTGGCTGCAACACTAACTATTCCTGTACAAGTCCTTTGGGTGGGGAGTACTAGCTCGTCCTCAGAGGGTATGATTTTGCTGCTTTGGCAGAATTTCACTCGTGTTCTAATCTGTGATGGGATTTTTCTTTTTTTCAATCTATAAAGGTAAAACAAAAATTAGGAAATAAACTTTGGCGATTAACCTGTATAAATGCTCCTATCAATCTAAATGTATGCAACCCAAAAGTTGTGGTACTGTCCTAGTATACAGGAAAGTCACTGTTTATGCTGACTAAATTACTGAGACTAAATATTTTACACTGTTGAGTGAAAAATGTATTTCTAAAATTATTTTCTTATAAGCAAGCTAACTTGCATTCACACTGGCTAGTGTTTCAAATGATACTTCATGCTGGCAGTGCTCCCTTAGAGTTAGAAAATAACTTTTATTCGTGTAAAAAACTTGTATCATTTAAGATGAAATAGTTTATTTTCAGTTGTGTTCTGAAAGGTACAAAAATCTTTTGACTGACTAGGAATTTAGTTTAAATCACCTGTGGGCTTGAGGAAAGAAAGTATTTCTCTTTTGTGTAGCATCAAGATTATTTCTAGCCTTCCTTTCTGCCTCTGCTAGGTAGTGTAGGATGCTGTGAAATGTGATGTGTTAGAAGCCCTCAGTGTCTGTGTCCAGACACGAGTTGTGTCCTTCTGCTTTTCTTATGTGTTGCCAACCTTGATGTAAAATCTGTAGCCTGAAGGCTGGGAAGTCACTATCAAAAATTCTTATCTCATTATATCAGTGAAGGAGTACATTTAAACTTCTCAATAACCTTGGGGGGGGGGGAAAAAAAAAAAAAAAAAAAAAAAAAAAAAGGTCTGATTAGAAACTTACAGATTTCATTATGTCATTATGAGATCTCATGGTACCTGAGAATATTGGAAAAGCCAGAGACAGGGCTGTGAGGAATTTCACAGGGCATCTTTCTGGTGGTTAATGCTATCACAGAGCAAAGGTCTCGTGCTTCAAGATTTAAGTGAGTCATTTCTGGAAAGCAGTTTAGTTTCAGCTGGTGGCAAAGAGAGCAAATCACTTCACATCAGCTTATTTTAGGGCTTTTTGTACCTTCCTTATTTTGACCCTTCAGAGGTAGGATGTTGTTTCACATAGATTATATGTTATAAATACATTTCAGCCTCTTTAAAAACCTTTCCTAAAGGCTGATTTGCAAAAGAGTGGACTGTTGAAAGCTTGATATTTGATAAATATAATCAAATATTTCTCTTAGAATTTTCCAGGATATTTGGATATCAGGAGGCATCTGGGGGGAAAACTTCTTGTTAGCTTATATGAGGCTGCATTCTTGTGCAGCATTCAATTTTAAATGCATTCAATTACTAAACCAAGCACCCTGTTTAGAACCTAAGTGTTCACCATAAAAAAAAAACAGAACAAGGCTACACTATGCCTAAGGAAAGAACCTTAGTTTTCTTTCTAAATGCATATTTTGCATTTATATGGACATTTTATCATCTGCAATGTGAAGGGAACAGCCTTTTTGAAACATTTTGCTAGGTTTATCAATGGTCTGATTCTAATAAGAAAATGAATTCTAGTGAAAGTAACTTCTACCTTTGTTCAGGGGTAGTCAGGAGCCAGCTAATGAATTTCTGGGAACATAACTTTGAAGATCAAAAATTTGTTTGTAAAGTTTGAGAAGTATAATGGAACATAAAACCCTTTATAAATTATTGAAACACTAACAAGTTGAAAAATTACTACTCTTTTTTTTTTTTTAAATGTCTCATAAAACATAGGCCTAGGAATGATAGAGTGATTAAAACTAATATTAACAATTTAAATGTTAACAGCATCATTAGCATTGTAGGAAATCAGAGCAGGTGATCATAATGGACCCTCTTACTGGAATGCTAATTAATCTTTGCAATCTGTAACAAAAACAAACCCATGCTGACTCCAGAAAAGCCTTTTCTTCTCCCTAGACAATGTTATAATGAACCATTACTTGTATGACAACAAAACTTTTAATCTCTTCACAAAAAAAAAAAGCTTTTAGACAAGATTCTGACCAAGGCATATTGCAAATAAAGGTGCAATGTAGTAAAGGGACTGGAGCAGTTCCAGTTTAACTCTGTCAGACAAACAGCAGTATTACTCCAAACTGTTGTGCTCAGTTCTGTGTGCAAACACAAAAATAAGCCCACATCAGCAATTAGAACTAGAACTTGATGAGAACTTGATGAGCAAACTTCCTTGAATGACTGTTTTTGCCAAATGTACTTATAAATCATTCATCAGTTCTTACCCTGCACAGACCATTTCTCTGTCATTCTAACTCTAGTTATAAACAGTTTATAAATATATGAGGAAAAAGGGACACAATGCAAAGGATAGCTCTATTATCTGAACCTTAAATACAGTGTCTGTAGTATTTGAGTGATGAATTCAAAACATTTACTTTTAAAGACCAGCTTATGGGACAACAGGGCACAAAGAGGATGGAAAGTGGTAATAACCCAAATTAATAAACCCCATCTGAGCTCTATCAAATTTTCAAGAAACAACTATGTGTCCCTTTTCCTTTAACTCCCTGTTCAAAGTCTTCATAGGCTGCAGTCTGAGTCACAGTCTAAGTAACAAATATCCTTCCAATTAATTTAAAGGAAAATCCAAAACAAGAGAGCAAAATCTTGGGCTCTGATCTTTTCCATGTGCTTTGCATCCCTAGGATTCAGTGATATTTTCATTCAAATCAGTAGTAAAAATGCCATTTGAAGGGGAATTTTAATATGTGAAAGTGTTTCCTTTGAGCAGCAGCATTGCTTCTAAGAACCCTTTAAGTCATAGATTTGAGCAGCAAATAAACTTTAAAAGCATATGCAGGAACATCACAAAATGTGCTTAATGTGATGCAGCAGCACAGCATTTTCACATAACCTGTAAAAATAGAAGCCTGGACGTACTGAGCTTATAAAACTGTCTGTGACAGCACCATCTGGTGCCTTCCAGTAATACTATTTATGCTATTTTTAGGGGAGGGAAAGGAAAAAAATACCCTGTCAACTTTTAAAGCTAAGTTTGGATATGGAGAAAGGGGATTTCCCTGGGTCATCTAGTCCAAGCCTTGATATTGCATGCAACCATTTAATAATTCATTCACATTAATTTACTATGTCTTCTTTAATTTCAGTTAGGTAACTAGAAAATGTCACAGTTCTGTTAATGAAAAACTTTCCTCCATTTTTCATGTTTTTGTTTATGTATGATAAACTTGCAGATTATTTTTAAGTGCAAAATCCTAAATTGCTTTTTTAATTCCACTGCATTTAGCCTTCCTGATACATCAACAGAGAGTAATCGTATTCCCTTTGCCCTTCCCCTTGTTAGCAAGCTTTTAACATTTTCAGAAGTAATTCTTTATTCCCTAGCTCTCTGGCTTTCCTTTACTGCACCTTCTATGAATGCAGTTCCTCTGACACAGAACTCTAGGTGGGTGTTTTTGAGGTTGTATGTAAGAAGATTTATATGCCCTCTCATTTCTGCTAATCCTGTCTGCCAATGCATTTTAAGGCCACATTTGAAGGGGAGTGGAATTATTAATAGGATCTTTGTGACACTGACATCCTGATGAACCAGTATCCTGACCAATGATCTTCCAATTAAGAGCAGAAATCTGTATTTTAGTCTGTAAATTCATGACCTGGCATTATATACTACTGAATTTGATTGCACCTCTTTCAGTCAGATCAATAATGTTCTCCTGCATTCTATACACCCTTTTCTCTCTGTTGCCAATGGCACCTTATTTTATGTCATCAATGAGTTTCCCATTTTGCTTGTATGCACTGTGGTGATTAATGATGAAGTTAAATAGGATCAGTCCCAGAAATCTCTCTTGGAAAATCTCCATTAGTTACCTCACACATCTGTTTTCAGCAGAATGTATTACTCTCTTCCATTTGGCCAAGTGTCTGTATTTGCTGTCTGTGTGGTGCTGTATGAATGCTCTTTTCAAGTTCATCAACAAGGAGGATTAGTTTAGGGAAATGTGAATTAATTCAATATGCTTCCTGAGTCCCAAGCAAGACCAGGAATCGCTGCATGTGGCTCTTGGGACATAGAAATGTGCACAGCACTATCCTGTACCAATTTTTCATTATGACATTCAGAAGCTTTTTGGTGGAAGCCTTGACAAACATTAGCATTCCAGTGTCACTGGGTACACTCAGCTTCTGATCTGAGTGTGGTAGATTTATTTATTAGAAAATTTCAATTGTAAACAAACTCTAAATAGCCTCTAGGATGTAGTTGTTCCACCCCCTTACCTACTCTGCTGGCAATTGATAGCTTCATTTCAGCAATGATGAAAGAAATTTTGGGGTGTTCTCTTAAAAGGTGAGACTCCCACTAGAAAATCTTGCAGTGTGACAATGCCACTCAAAACTTGTGGTGGAGCACTTGTGGCAAGGTGAACATTTTATTTTCTGCCTCTGCACCCTCTTTTGCTGGTGGTTGCTTAAGGAGTAAGATGCAGGATGCCTGTTGGAACAAGTAACTTTTTATGTCTGAATATTACCTCTTCTGCAGTATATTCACTGGAATGTTTCACCCAAAATGGTGTAAAGCAGGATTCTGCCACAAGTTGAAAAATGCATTAATATTTAATATATGCTGTCCACAAGAGACACTGTGTTTTTCTGCTCAGAAACTGAACTCTGTATTTCTTTTAGGCATTAGAGAATGGCAGCTTCTTTAGCTGGCAACTTCTGCTCCTAAGATTTATCATTAAACCATGGAAAATATGAGCCACCTCACTAGCACTCTCTTCATTCCAGATCACATGAAGTTCCATCATGAGACACATATGATCTCTAAGCTTCTGGAACTGGTTCCAGCCCTCACACAGCCTTGACTGCTACATTTCCAATTTGTCTGCTTTTTTTGGAAAGAAGCTGTGTCATTACAGCTTCTGGTTCTTCACATTCTCTTCCCTGAGAGATGACTCAAATGCTAAGAACTATCACTGTTTTGGAATTTTAATTCTTGTAGGTTAAAATCCCCTGCCTCAGCAGAGCTGCACTTCACTCTCTGTATCTGTCAGCACCTGAGCAGGTAGCACAGACACAGAAAATAGAAATTTGTGCCTTATCCCAGTTGTAAGCTAAAGGCTGTCTCCAGTCAGTCTGGCTAATCCTCAAGAAAGAAGAT
This sequence comes from Phaethornis superciliosus, assembly GCA_023637945.1. NCBI lineage: Eukaryota > Metazoa > Chordata > Aves > Apodiformes > Trochilidae > Phaethornis > Phaethornis superciliosus. The sequence goes on from JAJQWJ010000011.1 coordinate 17,333,685, forward strand.
GAAGATACCTGGAGTTGATGCTACTCAGAGTAGTTCCCTCCCTTCCCCCAGCACTGTAGGCTATGGAAGACAGTTAATAACAAAATCTGGTTAGGTCCTGGTGAATCTTTGATATATTTGGTTACATGTACTCTGCCTTAGGAGGAGGCAGGTAGGAGAGGAGCAGGAAGGAAGAGGAGCACTTTATAATAAAGTTCCTGGTATGCTGCAGGAGAAACTGCCTGGTTGGGATGGCAGGAGATGCTGGCTCAGTGCTCACATCTTGGCTGCCCTGAAGAAGTGGGGCTCAATTTTGTTGGTTTACTTTTTCTCTAATTAAGATATTTAAATAAGGACCTTTACTGGAGAGCAAGAAAAATAACCTAGTAACAGGTGAAAACTAACTTTTAAATATCTTTTTCAGTGCAAAGGGAAAGCCAATATTTTGACTGAGGGCTGAGTAAGCCTCTAGATGAGATGACTGGGAAATGTGGAAAATGCTAAAAGTTTAGGAAAACTGAGTGAGCTGTTACTGAAGAGAAAGAAACAGCAGAAAGGAGACATGTTTCTTTCAAATATTCTTTATTTTTGAGAAGCTGTAATAGAAGAAGGAGCAGGCAGAAAGTTGTTCAGCAGCAGCAGTCTCCTGGGTTTTTGAAGTTCACAAAAAAAATCTGTATTACAAAAGCAGACACTAAACAAATATGATAAGACATGGCAATTTTTGCTTCTGGGACACAAGGAACACCATCTCACTATGAAAACTTAATAAAGATCAAACAAGATAAAGGTCCTTTCAACTCTTTTAATACTTTTAAAATGAAAATGTCACTTTCCCTATAAATTCTACAGAACTTTTCTTACAGCTTCAGCGAGGAGTTTATCTTGGCTGGAACACAGCTTTTTTCTTAAATTTTACTCTGAAGATTTTTTTGGACCATCAGAGCATTGTCAAGAATATTAAATTGACCCAAGTAAATGAAACCAGAACTGCACTAGCAACTAGAGTAATTCAGTGTTACAGAAGAATGAGGCAGTCTGCCAGTGTAAGGCAGGATTCTGTGATGAACTGACCAGCAATGTAGCTATTAGCACATGAATAGGAAGATGGATGGAGTATTAACAATGTCAGGTCAAGAAAAGATGTATTATTGCACAATTAACTCTCTAAATTAACTAACTTGCAAGGTGGGTTATTTTTTCTTTTTTTTTCTAATTCAAAGCACAGTATTGGCATCACATGGGTGAGGCAATGGTATTCCTTTATCCTTTGTGTAGTCATCCTGGTGTTCACATGTCTTCTGTGCTTCTCCAGCTGTAAACAAGAATCAGTTTCAGTCTCATAGGCAGGGAAGGAAAAAAAGAACTCATTTTCCTGAGCACCTGCAGAGAGATAGTATTTCAGCCAACTTTCCCTGCTGTCCATCAACATCAAGCAGCCTTCAGGATGCATTGCAATTAGCTCTGAACCCAAGTCTCTCATTTCTGCACCTGCTGGGGTCCTGTCCCTGTGGGGATTCAGCACACAGAGGGAACTGAGCTGCTGGCTGAAACCTCCAAAGGGAACAGAGAGAGGTGGGATTTCTCTCTTCATCCCTGATATTTTTCATCAAGTTGCTTTTGCCTCTGCCCAGCTCAACACAGGATGACCTCTGGGGGCATCTGGGTCCTGTGTATAGGAAAGGATCAGGTTTTTATGCTTTTAATTCCTTGCTGGAGGCTGTTTCCATTAATGGTAATGACAGCCTATGTGCATAGCCTAGGTTTTCTCAATACCCTGCCATGCCATTTTCGGTATTCTGGTTTAAGATTCCTAACTGCCAGGTAAATCCCTAAGACATCAGAATTTAAAAGGCTAGGTGTTAAACCTTCTGTCTTTTTGCCTCTTGGCAATGATCATCCCACCAGGCTGAGATAGAGGTCCACAAACCAGCATGAGATTCCCTAACAGAGTGGTTTACAATCTGAGATCTCCTCTCATTTAACGGAAGCAATTCCTAGTCGTTGCCTTAGAGATAGTTTGAAATTTTGGGTACAGAAACACAATCCTGTACCATCTAAGCATAACAAGTTACCTTTAAAAGAGAAAGGGGGATAAGCTAATGAATTTTCCCTTGTGAGAGCAGAATCTAACAAAGTATTGTGGCACATACTAGAGGCAGTCAGGATACCTAAATCCAGCTTTTGACTTTCTGTATCTCAAGAGTCTGGAGCTGGAATTCTGTACATGCCATTTCTCTTTTACTGATTGACCACATTTCACACACTCGAGTTTGAATATGATGGTCTTGTAACTTTCTAGAAGGTATAGCTCAGCTGAAGTTATTTTTACTTCAGAAGTATGGAGAACAGGGGGAGAATTTGTAATTTATTAAATTATAGTATTATTAAAGTCATACATAACATGAAAAATTACATTCCTCACCCCAGTGTTCAACAGCAAAAATAACATTCTGTTGTTTTTATTTAGGGGTACTTTTAAGGTGAGAAGCAACTACTAGATTGTAATTTAATTGTGATGAATTTAATATCTTGCTCTTAAATAAAGCATGCTTTCCAGGGTGAGTTTCATTGTTGTTCTTGTTTAATTTGAATATGAGTAGATTGTCTTTCACATCCCAGGACCATCTCACTTTTGAATTTTCTCCAATGGGTAATCAGTGTTTAATCAGCTACTTTTACCATAAATTGTGTTGTCTAGTTTAAACTTTGGGGTTTTCCTGCCTTTATCCAAGAGCTTAAAGAGCCTATTAGTACCTGCTATTACATCCCTGTGGTGGTACTCAAAAAAATATGAAAATATCACCTCTTTTCTTGAAAAGCATAATAGAGTGGGCACCTGAAATCTCTTCCTGAAGAGGAATTACTTCAAACCAATTTTAGGCTTCTTTTCTCAGCCTTCTCTATTATTTCTATATCCTTTTTAAATTGCAGATACCAAAGCTGGACAGCTTCCAGCATCTGTTTCTCTGATGCTTCATGTGGAAAGAAAACCTCTTCCCTGCTTGTTCTTGTTTCTCCTCTGAAATACCTGCAGCCTGTTCTGGCCCCCTTTCCCTGAGTGTATAGCACAATTCCTTCCAACTCTGACCCCCCAAAATCCTCTGTGCAGAGTAACCCACACATTCCCCAGTTATGCTCCTGATGGCTGGCAGGTTTGGTCACCTGGAGACATATTTTTGCACTGAGCTCTATAAAAACACATTCTGTTCCAGCTAAGCTTAGCTGATCCTTAACAGGTTACACGTGCAATGAGAATGTCCATAACACATTTCAAAAAGCTGCCCATGGGCGTATAACTTTACTAACCACACTGATAATTTCCTCAGAAACACATGAATCACATTTGCTTGGGTGGCCACTTTCCAAAAAAACAAACTTTATCTGTACATTGGATTTTTTCTGCCTTGTTTTTCCTGAGGCTGATTAAAATTAGGCTAACTGGTCTGTGGCTACTGGGTCACCATAATTAGTTTTTCTGGGTCCTATCAGGAAACTGAATGCTCAATATTTTGCTGTCATACCAAGATTTATTTGAAGAAGCATCAGAGAGCACCGTTCTCCTGCCCACTCTTTTGGGATTCACGAGTGCCATTTTTCTGAGTCTGTTTTTTGTATATTCTATGTTTCTTAATCTCTCTGTTATGATTCAGTAATCTAGCAAACAGGTCTTCCCTTTCTTTCCAGATATAAATCTGAAATATTTCTTTTAAGTTTTTATTCCTTTTAAGCTTTTTCTGCTTTCTCTTCTAATTAAACAATTCTTTTCTGTCCATGCCTGCACAGTGTTTCTAGAGGCTGCTTTTTCATTCTCTGATGTTTCACCTTTGAGGTTCTCATTGTTCCCATCAGCATTATCCGGTTGGGTATAGTAAGAAATTTACTTGGTTTGTATTTTAAAACCTGATATACAAGGAATTAAAATTGGCTGCTCATGCTTGGACAAGTGTACAATTTGCTGGGTAAAAAAATGTCTGGATGGCTGCACCCAAATAGTTGCTGTGAGTGGAATTAAATCCAGCTGGGAGTTGGTCACCAGTGGCATTCCCCAGGACTCTGTGTTGGGGCAAATCCCATTTAGTATCTTTATTAAGTTTAGTATAATTATTAATGATCTGGAGGAGGGGATTGAGTGTATCCTTGAGTCTTGAGTTGAGTTTTGAGTTCCCAACAAGAAGGAGACTGAGGTGCTGGAGTGTGTGCAGAGGAAGGGACAAAAATGGTGAAGGGTCTGGAGAACGAGTATGACAAAGAGCATCTGAGGGGAATTGGGGTTGGTTAGCCTGGAGAAAAGGAGGCTGAGGGAAGACCTTATTATTTTCTACTACTACCTGAAAGGGGGATGTAGCCAGGTGGGGGTCAAACTCTTCTCCCAAGTAGCAAGTGATTGGAGAAGAGGAAATGCTCTCAGGTTGTGGCTGGACAGGTTTAGACTGGGTATTAGGAAAAATTGTTTCACTGAAAGTGTTGTCAGGCACTGGAGCAGGCCACCCAGGAAAGTGGTGGAGTCACCATCCCTGGAGGTATTTTAAAGCCTTGTAGATGTGGTGCCAAGGGACGTGCTTTAATGGTGGACTTGGATTAGCGGCTGGATTTGGTGATTTTAAGAGACTTTTCCAACTAAAATGATTCTATGATTGTAACATCCACATCTGCGTTTATTTTTAACTTACAGCAAGCAGGAAAGGCAAAAAAAAAAAAAAAAAAAATCACAGTTAAAACTCAGGGATTGGAGGTGTGACCGGCTAACCTCCCGGCACCGGGGCTCCCAGGGCCCCACGCTCGCCCCGGCCCCAAGCCCTCAACCACAACCCCAGTCCCAGTCCCTAATCTCCAGTCCCTAATCTCCAGTCCCTAATCTCCAGTCCCCACTCCCCAGTCCCCAATCCCCAGTCTCACTCCCCATTCCCCAGCCCCACTCCACAGTCCCAGTCTCTAGTCCCAGTCCCCACTCCCCAGTACCACTACCCAATCCCACTCCCCAGACCGCAGTCCCACTCTCCAGTCCCTGTCCTTATCCCCAGTCCCCACTCCCCAGTCCCCACTTCCCAGTCCCACTCTCCAGTCCCTGTCCTAATCCCGAGTACCACTCCCCAGTCCCACTCCCCAGTCCCCACTCACTCCCCAGTCCCCATTTCCAGTACCAATCCCCAGTCCCACTCCCCAATCCCCACTCCCCATTCCCCAGCCCCACTCCACAGTCCCAGTCCCCACTCCCCAGTACCACTACCCAATCCCACTCCCCAGCCCCCAGTCCCACTCTCCAGTCCCTGTCCTAATCCCGAGTACCACTCCCCAGTCCCCAGTCCCCACTCCCAGTCCTGAGGTGCGGGGTTTTCCCGCCGCTCCCCCACCTCACTCCCAGCAGATGGCGCCGCCGCCCCGCACCCCCGTCTCCCGGGGCAGCTCTGCCCCTCTCTGTCTCGGGCCGCCTCGTGTGCCCGCGGGGCCCGGCCCGCAGCGGGAACGGTTCCAGGCGTTAACTGCGTGTGTGGAAATCCCCCCGCACACACAAACACACACACAGACACGCACACACACACACACACACCCCGCCTCCTCCGCGCCTTCCCCGCCCGCGCTGCCAGCAGCGGAGGAGGCAGCTGTGCGGGGAGGACGAGGGAGGGGAGAGGGGGGCAGGAGGAAGCCAGGCGGCGGGGGAGCGGAGGGTGGGTAGGAGAGAGGAGGAGGAGGAGGGCGGAGACGGGGCCAGCCCGAGGGAATCAAACGGCTCCGACATGAATTAGGCTGCAGAGGGGAGGGCCCCCCCCCCCTCCCCCCTTCCCTTCCCCGCACGGAGCCCGGCGGGAGCAGCACCGCCCCGCACGGAGCCGGCTGCTGGGGGCACGCCACAGGCGCACGCACACACACAGACAGGCGGCGGCGGGGGCGGGCCGGCCGGCCGGGTTTGCGGGGGGGGGTGGGAGGGGGGGGTGAGCCGGCAGATGAAGATGGCAATGTCTGTGATCCAAGCCTGCCGCAGCCTGGCTCTCTCAACATGGCTGCTGTCCTTTTGTTTCGTGCATCTGCTGTGCCTGGACTTCACCGTAGCCGAGAAGGAGGAGTGGTACACGGCCTTCGTCAACATCACCTACGCCGACCCGGCGGCCGGCAGCACCGAGCTCCGCAGCGAGAAGAGCGAGTGCGGGCGTTACGGCGAGCAGTCGCCCAAGCAGGACGCCCGCGGGCAGGTAGCCCTCTCCGCTTCGCCCGCCGACCGCTTCGCCTGCGACCCCGGCACCCGCTTCAACGCCCCGGCTCCCGGCAAGAGCTGGGTGGCCCTCATCCCGCGGGGAAACTGCACCTACAAGGACAAGATCCGCCACGCCGCCGCCCAGAACGCCTCCGCCGTGGTCATCTACAACATGGGCTCCAGCAACGCCAACGAGACCATCACCATGCCCCACGCAGGTGAGCCTGACCGCCTTCCACGGGTGCTGAGCTGGGTGGGCGGCCCTCGTTTTGCCCGTGGGTGCCTGGCCCCTCTCTGCTGCTCCGCATCCTTGGGGGAAGGTGTCCTTGCGGGGTGGGCTGCAGGCCTCGCTGCGTGGGAGCTGGCGGTCCCGGGGGGGCGTGGGGCACCTCTCCTGGCTGCCAGGGCGAGGGACGGACATGTTGGGAGCAGCGATGCGCGCCGGTGCTCCAGCGGTGAAAAGTTTGGGAGATGTAAAGTTTGAGTGTTGTTAGAGGAAGGGATGGCACCCTGAGCCCTCTGTGGGTTTTGTTGTGAGCTGAGGATCCTCTGGCAGGTGCCGTGGGGGGGGGTCAGGTGTGACTGAGACCTTGAGAAGGGAAGCAGAGTGTTTGTGGCTTAGCAGGAGGTGGGGAACACTCTGGTAGCGCAAAACCTGTGGGATCAAACAGAAATGCTGAGGGTCTGATTTGGTGAGAGAATTTCTCCAGAACTGTGGAGAGGTGTTGACTCTCCCCAGTGAATATTCGGATGGAATTTGGGCTCGGTGTCACTCGGGTCTCACTCCTTAACTAGAAGAGAGCAGAAATCCAAGCATGGAAACCACCCAAACCTTGAGTTAAGCCTGCAAAACCCTCCGGTCTTTGTAACAATGTTTCATCTGAAATCATGTTTTAATAACAGACCACCAGATTTATATTTAGGGACAGTGTTTTCTGCCAGGGACCACTTTGGGCTTTGATACCAGCAGCCTGTGCCATGGAGACTAAAATGCCACCTCTTGTGAAATCACAGTTTGGTTTGCATCCAGGTAACTAATCATGCCCAGCTGTTTGATGCTGGTTGAATCTTAGCAGAGTTAGGAGTAAACTGAAACACAAGCTGCAAAACAGGGTATTATTCTGATAACATTTAAAATTTATACAGTAAAATCGCATGGATGTGCTGAAGAACAGCTTGTTGCCTGCCTATAATGCTGCTGGTGCAGAAGTGCTGCTTTTGGAACCTTTTAAAGAGCCTTTTAAGGAGTTTCAACGTTTATTTGGGGAAGGGCATTTTGCTTTCGAAGGATTGTGGTGGAAGAAGAGGAGCTTTTAGTATTTTTAGTATTTTTCTATTGGTTTTGCACAACAAGCAACTTACAGCCTCTTCTAAGACTGTTCTTTATAACTTGCACATGGGTTAGTAGCTGGTCAGACTATACTTTGTGGTACTGAAGGTATCAGAGATTATTTACTAAGCAATATAAAGCAGTAGGAGCTTGGCATACTTACACACCCCTAAAGTAAAGCCCAGGCTGTTTCAAAACTTAAGATGCATCACTTGCTTTTGTCTAGTGAGTTTCTCTAAAACTGCCAACATGTTGGATCAATTAATGGTTTGCCTGTTTTTAAAGTATGCACTAAGCTGGTTTCCCACACAAATGGTGTTTTATTAAGAAACAGTGGGAGTAAAAAATATGTCCAACCTTTTAAAATGTTAGAGCTTTTGTTTGTTCTAAAGTCTGCAATGAAGTAAGCAAGGAATCTTTCTTACTGAAAGTGGCCTCAGCTTTCAAAAATATGAACACTGTATCACATATCTTGGGGGCAGCTTCTTTTAAGTCATATGACTCTTTACAGTTTATTCTGAGAATTCTTTTTGAGTACTGAATTGATACCCAGCAGTGTGATTGCACAGTACCAGAGGCTGAAATGAAAGGAAACTTGCAGAAAATAATCTGGACTTGTTGAACATGATTAGTGAGACTGAAGGGCTTTGCTGACTGACTGTATGAAACTATTTTCATTTTAGGGAATTTGTTCTGTGAAGTTGAAAAATTATTGCCCTCTGTATAATTAAAACTCAGAGGAGTTTTAGAGCCTAAGTCTGCTGGAAGAGGAGGAAAATTATTACTCTTAAACAAATACTTGACAAACTAGCAGAGGTTCAGAACTGGATTTATTTTTACTCTTTCTATTGAACCCCCATTATGCTGGGGAAAAGTGAATTTATAAGCTTGTACAATTGCCTTTCTGACTCGCAGCCTTTCATGTTGGTCCCAGGCTAAATGATAGCACAAGATTCCAGGGAAGAATGAATCAGGTTTGTGAGTTCAGCAGCATCTGTGGTGCTCTACCCACGTCAAATCCTGGAGTGGGAAGACGAAAATTCCATCTTGGAAATACTTGGGGGGTGGAAAGGGAGAGTGAAATATGACCTAAAAAGCAGTTTAAATGTCGAAAGAAATACGATCTTACTCCCTTTTTTTTTTACTCTCTTTTTTTTTTCTTTTTTTTTTTTCCCCCTCCAACAAATATTTTTTGAGGTTTCATATAAGCTTAAATAAACTCTTTCTATACAGAAAACAGTACATGCTGTTGCATAACAATGTGGCTCCTGTCCTTACTAAAGAACTATTATTCCTAAGGGAGCTAAAGAACTATTATTCCACACATTCTTCTCATCTGTGTGTTTTGCCTTCTCTTTTAATGTCATTTTATCTTTGTCCTTCTTTTTCTGCCTCTCACCCCCACTCTCATTCTTCATCTCTGTCCCTGTGCTTTCATTCCCTCTCTTCACCACGTTACTGTGCTACTTCATAGTGCATTGCCCTTGTCACTTTCTCTCCAAAGCTCCCTTTCTCCTGCCAAAAGTCTTACTTCACAGCTGTATGTTTAATTATATTTCCTGTTTTCTGGGAGTACACATGCCAATGACCTTTTGCTAACATAGTGTGTCCTGATTTTAATATCTATAGGCAACGTCTAGCAAGATACTGGTCTTCAATTTGAAGGAGAAATGGGAGACCTCCCACCCCCAGTCAAACCCAGGGTGGCATTCTATTGACTCCTCTTGTGGAACTCTTCCAGTCCAACTTTTCAAGATTTATTTATAGTTCACCAGACAGAGAACCAACAGTGTTCATTTTGAACCAGTTCAGTCCCTGCATTGAAAGCCTTTGCTTTTCTGAGGTCACTGCTTGCACATCCAGCAGAGTGAGATGGAGCTGTGACATCTGTGTTCACAGGGGACGTGGAGCTTTGGGATTCTTGTGCTCAGACACCCTTGGCTGCTGCATCCTCTGCTACAGCCTTTGCAAAGCAGCATCTTTGTTTTGGTTGGCTTGGTGAAGGAGCTGTGAATCAAACTGTGTTTGCTTCTTGACTAAGTATGTTTTAACCAGAGAAGCATCTAGAATTCCTTTTTCAGATGCCTTACATTTCTCCTGAATCAACTTTTCTAATAGAAAAGTAAAACTACAGGGGATGCTCTTATAGAGGATGCTCTTTTTCCTACAGAAAAATCCATGATCTTAGCTGGGGTTTCTGATTGCTATTTTGTCTTACTCAGAACAAATTAGTTGTTAATTAGGTTTGAAGAGGCTCTAGCTACTGTGTCTACATTTCATAAGTTAGTATTAGTTGGAAGTTGTCTTACTGCCTGTTGTAGCATGTGTCCTAATGTTTCCTCTGAGCTCCTGATGGAGTGATGGAGCCTTCCAGAAGGTCAGTCACAGGGAGAACTTTCCTTTCTCCAGGTCTTGTTTGAGGGAACTTGGGTTGAACTCTTCTTACTTGGACACCTCTTGCTCAGAAGTGGTGTTTACTGAGACTTACATGTGATTCATATATGGGTAAAAAGCAAATCTTGAGTATTCAGTGCAGTTTGTAACATTCAGTTTGAATTCTGCAGTGTATCAGAGCATCACAGAGAATGGCTGTGATTATTATGTGAAGTAAATTACATCCTAAGTATTTTGCACCAGAAGCATATGTGAGTCAGGAAGTTTTGCATTCCCCATATTCTGCTTTTCCAGTGCATGCCATCAGAATTTTTCAGTCACATGCTGCACATATGACAGCCTGTTTTCAATGAGAGGCAGATGCCTCAGGTTTTGTAATGGTTCATACACACTGGCAGCAACTGTCAGATGGATCTTTAAGATATGGATCTCGTACGTGGTCTAAGATGACTCCAACTTCTTGCCTCCCTTTTTGGTCCTCAAGTGCAGCATGTGTGCTCCAGACTGCATGAGGAAGGCATGGCTATCCCATTGCAAAACCAGGTGTGTGCCTCCCAGCATCCTGTGAATGTGGCCAGCCTTCATCTCTGCACATTCAGTTCAATAACACTCTCTCCCCTGTACTCATATTTTTTTTCCATGATCAATGACTGGTCTTACCTTTTACATATTTCAGGATGTGTTGGTAATAATTTTGACTTTGGGCTTCCCTGTAGTTTTGTATTAATGTGCAAATTAAAGACTGAAGTTGAAGATTTCTCTCTTTACAGACTTAATTCAGTAGTGTGGCTGCATTTGTTCCTTTACTAAAACAATTGTCTTCCTAAACTCGTGTTGAATTCTAATGAGGAAAATGTGCTGACAGCATTCACATTAGATTTACATATGGATAAGTGTGAATTAATCAAGGGTTGGTTATTTCAGGTTTCCAGGGCCTGCTATAATTATTTTCTGTTCCAGGCACTCAGGATCCATTCCTAATAGAACCAAACTCAATACAGGAGGGAGATGGAGATAAGTGGATCTCTGAGCTTTATCTGTCATGAAACTGAGGCATGGTTGGATTGTGCTGCCATTCTTAGGAACTTGGAGAAGCTCCTGGATGGCTTTCAGCATGGGTTTGAAGTTTGGTTCTTGATATTTATCAAACTCAAGCATTTATAACCCAGAGTAAAGGCAGCAGTAGTGCTGACAAGCAGTCCCACCACGTTCAGTGTGAACCACATTTCTACATGCTGATTTTGCTGTAGTTCTCTGCTGGACTTCTCTGCTCTGGATGTCTTCAGTTCTGCCAAGTGGTTGGGGGACTTTGATGTTAGGTACCTGGTTTAACTTCACTTGAATTAATAGGGATAAATTTGACCTATAAGGTCTAGAGCAAGAAAATAATCTTATTTTCCAGTACTACTTGTGACAGCCACTTCAGTGCTGGGACACTGAGTTTTGTCATTAGGTGAGACACTTTTTGCCTTGTTGAATCTCACATCTTTCAGCCTTGTGACCACCCTTGTGTATCTCCTTCAGAGCTGTTGCACTCAGTGGAAGAACAGTGAATCTGCTGAGCTTTGGATCAAGTTGTCAGGTACAGCTTTCTCTACAAAGTGGTGAAATATTGATTCATTAAAGATTGCATTGATCTTCCAAGCTGTCTGCTTGCAAAAGCAGGTAGATTTTTGTATGCTCTTTGGTTATCTGCAGCATTTGTTTGCCATGATATTCATACAAGTGCTGTCTTCAGATCTCTGTGGTAGGAAGGGGCAGGTCAAGAAAAAAATCTTCCTCAGAAACAAATCTATCACCATTGATTTTTTTTTACCTGTTACCTGCTTTTACCTGTTAATCTGAAGCACCTCCTTTCAGGGTGCTGTCCTGAGGAGAATGGCTTGCTTTTGATGGTTTGGTTTAGTCCCATTGTTGTTTTTTTCTTTGAACTTGTTAGCTTGGGTTGTTAGAAGACTGTGGCAGTCTGTCACTGGTGTTAACTTTATTGTAGCTCACTAACTCATGCAGATATATTTCTTTGCTGCCTTCTTCATGGCACATCACAGACCACAGGATTTTTGGCAGAAGGGGTGGGAAACCTACAGTTAGCTCAGTGTTGGCACTTTACGAGTCTCTTTTCTTGGTAAAAGGGCATTTCTACTTTTGTCATATAAGCAAAGGACTAAAAGAAACCATTTTTTGCTGCACTTGTTTGATAGAGTTTGTTGTCATGTGAGATGACTGACTGAGTTTCAAGTGACCTCTGCCTCTGTACATCACAAGCCAGGCTGATGAAGAGTTTGACCTTTTTAAAGGTATAGCCCAGTGACTTTCCAACAACTTCTGCATAGCTAACCTGGACAGAAATAGCATTCATTTCAAGATAAGCCCTTTCAGTTGCATTTGAGTACTAGTCACTTGATGACTTCTGTGGTACAGAAGGGAGTGAACAATACAATCATTGATTCATGTAAATCAGATGTAGAAAAGACTGAGTAGTCCATGGAATTTGTCAGTTTACCAGTGCAGAAGTGCTTCCTTCAGTTTTACCTACAGCATGTCATCTACTGCTGACACAGTGCTTATTGCTCAGTATCTTGCAAAGGAAGGAATGTTGGAATGCTTTAGAATCAAGCAGTTTGTGTAAGCTGCAGAGGGATGCTGAGGCAAGAGACATAAAATATAGGAGGCTATTAAATAGTAATTCTATCTCTTTCAATAATATTTATTTTCCATAACTTCCCCAAAGTCGTCTTGGCAGAGGCATAACTGCTAAAAGATAAGATTTAAACCCAACTGCATTGATTGTACCACACAGTTTGAGGAAGTACATGGCAGCTGCAAGAAGAAAGAGGAGGCAAAGTGTTTTGTAACTGGTTATGTTCAAACAGGCTTTCTCTGCTATGTCTTAATTCCATAGCAGGATGTGACCAGGGGCTTCGTTAGTGCCCAGCTCTCTCCTCATTTCACTCCATCATGTACTGGGTTCTCCAGAAGAGAAATCAAGATGGATAGGCCAGAGGTCCTGAATGGGGCTGAGCAGGGCTCCAAGATCCCCCAGGTTACCCTGCTAGTTCTTGAGAATGTTTCAGTGGAGTATCTTAGAAGGTAATTCTATTCAGAACTACAATTTCTGTTATTGGCAGGAGAAAAAACAAATCACTTAGCTGAAACCTCAACTTTAAAACTTTACTGTATTAAATCCCCCAGCTCTGTATCTACTATCTAAGCCACTGCCCATACTCCTGGATGCCAAGCCACATAAGCCTGCAAATCTGCTAATAAATTTGCAGTGAATTGCAGCTCATTGATACTAGGCTTGCAGTTCTTCAGTGCATTTTGTGGACCCTTTAGAAGTAATCCTCCAGCCATGAGAGGTTGAAAATTACTGATTTTGGTGAATTTATCACCCTGGTGGAAACAGTGTTTTTAATTAAAAAATGGGTGAGTGGAAACGCCTCTTCTTTCACCAGTTCTAATAGATGTAGAAAGGTTGTAAATATTGTTTTGTTTCTGAAACACCAATACTACACAGCTGTATTTTACAAGAGAAGTTTAACACAGACAGTAGGTTTTTTGGCTTCTCTTCAATAAATTACTTGAGATAAATCTTGGGAGAACTGAAGGAGATGATTAAAAGATTATACTGTTTGTTTTATTGCTACTGAAATATGAAAAGCTTGTTTCTTTGGGTCTTTGCTACTTAAAGATATAATGGCTTTTTCAAATAATTGTGCATTTTTTTTCCGTCTTCAGTAGTGACTTATAAAAACAGTCTATAAAGTGAAGTTCTGTTCATTTGTTTCTGACAATATAATCAGTGATATTCAATTACACTGTTAGACCTAAGGGTATGTCAGAGTTTTTATCTCAAATTTGATGTGTTTAACTGTGCTTATGTATGTAATATTCCGTGCTTTAAATTGGAAAGGTAGCTCATTTATTTTAACCTTATTTTCAGCTTGAGCCACAACAGTAGGGGAAAAAGATCTTTATCATTTATTTCCCAAAACACAGAAATGTACATTACAGCTATGTAACTCCATAAAATCTTGTATATCTTGTATATTCATTAAACATGAATAGAACCATTGCATCTGCATAGGAATGTAGTTCCTTCAGGGATACATGGAATAGGATGAGTTGGCAATTGTTCCCTTGTGGTACACACTTAATGAGACGTAGCTTTTTAAAAGTAATTTGTATTCCATAGTGTCTTGAGGTCTTAAAAATGAGAGAGGACCCCTGGCACTGGGGTGCTCTATAACAAAGCCATTCTCTCTCTATGCTCATTGACCAAGACAGCCCCCCCTGTTACTTACATAGTTATCTACAAACCAATCAAGGATAATTTGTCCCTGAACACCACCTTATTATTTAGGATATTTTTTTTTTCATAGTTTGTTCCATACCTTGGGTTTCCTCCCTTTTTCGATGATCTTTGGTTTGCCTCTTACTGTTCAAATCTCTCCTTACCAGGCATCTCATTTTGCAAGTCATTGTAAGAATAGTTACACCGATATTAGATAGTAGATAATATATGTATTTTGAAGAGAATTTTGCATCACATTAATCTCCGGATTCCAGCTTTATAAATTGCACATTATGAAACTGTGCTCTTCCATTCATTGCTTGATCTTGCAGCCTTTGTCCAAAAAATTTCTCACACTGTTGCGTTATGTCAGATGTGTCTGAGCCTACACAGCAGCATTAGGCATGACCTGAGAACTTAGAAAGTAGATTCATCTTCAGTTAACATACATGTCTGATCTTAAGATCACTGTAAAATGTGTCAACATCAGTGAAGTGTGTGTTGTGGGTAGGCTGGGTTCAGACCCAGTACAATAAGCTGCACAGTTTTATTGTTTTCCTTAAACAGATTTGTGAAGCACCTGAGAAGCTTTTGCACCTAGTTGTTACTGCTTCAGTAGCAGAACAATTCCAATTCTCATTACCAAAGCTCTGGGTGTCTAAGAAGTTTCACTATAGAAGAATTCTTGGATTTTCCAATTGTGCAAGAGTTGTTAATCAATATGTAATAAAGATCTCTCTGGTTTTGCACCAGGAGGCTAGCTAAAATGTTAGTATTCTTTTTTCCTTTTCCATTTCAGAATTTTCTGTTAGAAGGCATATATTTCTGCTTTTCCTGTGCCCTTTCAGAAGTCTCTTTATTAGAGGATCTTAAATCTTTGGTCATATTTCTGGGGCATGTATGTGTTTGTACTCAGAAAAAAAAAAATCCTTAGAAGAGAGCAGTCTGATGCTGCAGTCTTGGTCATGATTGCTTCCAATCCTTGTACAGGAGGATTCCTTACAGAAGGAATCCTTACACCCCCTTGTACCTTTTTAAGCTTGTGTTGTACACTCACTTTCTCCTTGTTTTACCTGCCAGCATCATGTTCCTTGAGGGAGGCAGCTTTGGCAAGATTGTCATACCTGCTCTCTTATCACTCTTTATATGCCCATGTGTTTGAAGTATCATCTGCTTTGCTTTGAAATTCGTATCTTTACTAAATACTGTATCAAGACTTTTTCATGTTTTCACGAGGAACTGTCTGAGTAAAATCTGTTACGTCTTGTTAGAATATTGCTTTCCATGTCTTTCTCTTGCCTTATTTTCCCTTCAGTGCTCCTCACTCCATTTTCTAATGAATTTTTGTGGGGGTTTTTTGGGGGGTGGAGGGTGTTTGATTGGTATTTTGCATGTGATAATTTCTGTACCTTCCACACATCAAATAAATCTATAAATCGCTCTCTTGGACTTCTCTCACACACACCACACCCTTTTTTTTCCCCCCTTTTTATTTTTTTTTTTTCACTTCTGTGCTCTGCACCTGTTTTTCATCTCTTGTATTTTTTTTTCCTTCCTCCCAACCCCTTACCAGGTTGATAAAAATAGCCAAAGGCTATTGTTTTACCAAGTTGATTGTAAGGGGATGCAGAGCAGGACTATGCTCTTTTGTTTTTTTTTTCCTTTCCATCTGACTCTGGGTTTTAAGAGCATCTGCTGAGAGCTGTCTGCTGCTCAGGGATGGCTTGGAGGAGGGGGACACCAATACTGGGGAATTATGGAACAAGTTTTTATCTTTCTCATTAATTCTTAAGACTAAATGGTCCCCTCTAAAGAGGTAGATCCTCTTCTGTCATATTTTTGCAGAAGATGATTAAGTTTTCCTGCTGGCTGCTAGAAAAATTGACTGTTTCCATCCAAACTGTTTTTCTTTAGTAGGGGGATGGATTTTCAACAATAAAAAAATGTTTTGGAAAGTGTTTGCTCTCCAGAAAAGATCTTAAAGTTCTAAATCTGAAGAAAGATTTTATTTTAGTAAATAGTTAATGTCTCAGAATTCCAGATTCGGAGCAGTTTTTCTCTTTCCTTTTTTTGATAATAAATTACATTTCAATCAACTTTTACCAGTTTAAGACATTAGTCCCAACCCAGAGCAGAGCTGACTTTTTCCCAATTCAAATGTTACACTTCTCTAGGAATCCGTGCATGCTTTTGATGACAAATATTATAAATTATAAATAAAACTCAGGTTTGCAATGCTGAATTTCCTTTCCCTGTGATAGTGTGCCAGCTGCTTGCTGTCTTCCCAGGGTGTAGTCTCTAAGCTGTAAGATTTGGCCCTTGGTGTGTGTTTGTGTATATCCTTACAGCAAGCTAGACACTGCCTAGAGACATGAGGGAATGATACTTGGTATGAGATAAAGATTGCCCTCATAGACTTAGAAATAGTAAGGATCAGTAGTTCTCAGTAGACGTGAGACAGATTTAGGCTTGTAGCAATACTCAATTTCCTAAATGCTTGCCTATAACTTAATGGTATTTAGAGGGACTTGAATCAATATTTTAAAGTCCCATGCTGGAAAAAATGACCCCATTCCCTGGGAAAATTGTTGTAGTACGTGTAGAAGGTGATTATGGTAGTTCTTCATGAGTTTAGGGATTGTACCTCTCTGGAACTACCACCCATCTCTTTTCCACACCTGGAAGCAGCTCTGGCAGCAGCTCTGCACAGTGGACAGATGTAAATGATGATGTAAACCCTACAGATGTAAACCCTATGGTCTGAAGCATCAGCTTTTCAAGTCAGGATCTGGATAGCACATCCTTTTTTATCACCTGGAAATAATTTAGCTGTGTGATAGTAATAAACCTGTGTCAATTTTTTAATTTCTGTGTGACTCTTGTTTATAGAAGAGGAAGCTGCAAGAAAAGGCACTTACAAGAAAAACATATCCTGAGCAACTTCTTTTTTCTGTATGTGTCTGAAGATAGCATGTCTCACATTATAAAGGAAGCTGAAAGCCTTTTCCTTCCAAATTTTATATTTAAATATTGAATGCCAGCCCAAGGGAATATCATGATGAAACGCAACCCTGAGCAGCAATGGTATAATGGGGAATGAAATCCTTCAAAAGCCAATAGCACCACCACTTTGCCAGAGAAATGGCTAAAATAGCTATTAGATGTCATATATCTTAATGCCCATTTCAGGTCTGTACTAACTCCCATGTCTCATTGGTGCCCACAGTCATGATATTGGAAATTTTCTTGTTTGTTGCCTCATTGCTGCTTGGTCCAATCCTTCTTTGCTGCCTTTCCAGGGAGTGGAAACATTCCCTGAGACAATGTGAGGATCTTGATCACCTTGCACTCAGGTTTGAGCTGTGTACATTTTCTGTACATTTTCTGTCTGTGGTGGTTTCTGCATGTTGCTTGGCATGGGAGTTCTGGGGAGTGCATCACTCCCAGGATGTTGCCCAACTGGATCTGCTGGTGACTTGGAGAAAGCTGCCAAGCATCTTAACAGGGGAAATACTGAGCTCCATCTGAGGCAATTGGGATCCTCTAATGTATATTGCATCTGTCCTTTTCACTCCCTTGGTCTGCTAATCCCTGCCTCAGGATCTACATTGGAAAACTAAATTTTCTGTTTGTTTGTTTGTTTAGGTGTTTTTTCCTCTAGAGACAGTCTTTTTCCTTTTTTTTCTTTTTCCCCCTATCTTAATCAACTAACCAGAACTTCTTAAGATACAATTTATGAGAGTTTGAAGCCTATTTTTAAGTTAAAAATATGACTGTGTAACTTTTTAAAAATTTATAATTTCTAACGTTTGGTAGTTCAAGGAAACATTTTGGCATTATCTCTAAATATGCATGACCTATCACTTCTTCATAAATTAAGAGCTTCATTTCCATTAACTAATTTATATAACAATGTTTCTGCTATCTGACTTAAGAAAAATAACAAAACAAGCACTAATTTTATCGCACAGATTATTATCATGTACGTTTGATGTATAGAATCTGTTCTTCATTCTCAGCCAGTACTGTGTTGAGACAGCACAATAGTTGCTGGTGGTCTTTTCTGGACAAATTTATTTTGTGTGCGTAGACCAGAAATATTTTAAACCATTGCGAAGATAACTCTGCCAGTTTTATCACAAAGCTGTTGTCTTTGTCTAGATGATTCTTTTGTGGAGTAGCCTACAAACTATTGATCATACATAAAGCAATTGACTGCTTGGTAGTACTGATGGCAGGGGACTGTGTCTCACCTACACCAGTATAGCATCTCCTGAAAGCTCTTTCTTACTTGTAAATAAGACTGTTACTTAAAAAAAAATCACTTCTCACTTTACTAAGGTGGTGATTTTGCTGTCATAAAACTCACAAGTATGTTACAATTTAGCTTAGGCATTTTTTCTCATGGCTAGTGACATTAAGGTGATTTGGTGCATGCTTCATGTCCCAGTTCAGGACAATGTTTCCACAAATGGTTGTAGTTAAGCTCATGTTTGGTCCTTGCTAAGAATGGGCTTGAAGTTGAGCATCTTGACTAAGTGTGATTGAAAGTGGTTTGTGAGGAAACATCATCTATGAAAGAGGTAGAAGTGTCTGATGTAGTCCAGAGGTTTATTACTAAAAATGGTACTTTGGTAACCTTGGGTGTTCTTACACCCTCTTGTAGCACTATGAATAGTCCAAGGTCCTTGCAATGAGGTGCTTTTATTTGTACTTGTAAATGTAAGATAGATACTGTGTGTATTTCATAAAGCAGGTGCTTTTTCAATACTTGTTAAAGAGATGTTTTAGTTATTTGATGTTTCTCCACATAGACTGCTTTCTGCTGTCTGGATTCTCAGCCGCGTCTGTGTCACAGGGAGAAGCAAAGGTGCCTCTCAACTTCCAGGGAATGCCATTCCCCTTCCATTGGAGGAAGAGTTGACCACCCAAGCCCTTTAAAACCCAGGTGGTCTCTCTTCTTAACTGTGTTTTATTTGATATCTGTTAGCAGTGTATGTGCTAGCTATTTGGAGATATCTTGGAGATTTATATCAACCAGTCAATTCTACTTGCTAGGTGAGCTGGATGAGTTCATGTAATTTAGAATAGCCACACATTTCTTGCTAATCAGGGAGTTGCCTAATTTGGAAATACATATATATACAAGGCCTGTCAGATACACAGCAGCTCCATACTTTACACCCATTCTGGTCTGGGAGTAATTATTGTAATGTTTTGCAGATTTGGTTCCAGTAGATAAAATTTTGCATCCTCTTGCATCCTTTTGCATCCTCTCTTGTGGCCTTATCAGTCTGTCAGCTTAATTTTGCTTTGACAAATTCAGGAGAGGTTTCCTTAATGTTCCCAATGGTACTTACTGATTTTGAATCAAACTTTCAGCCATTTCAGCAGTTGTTGAGGGTATGTTGAGAGGATAGGAAACTGTAACGAAGGAGGAGGGAAGTGTAAAATGAACAGATAATCTTCCCTTAGAAATTCCTGACAGGTTTACTGCCATACTTAGTTAAAGAAATCTGCCTGGAAATAATAGAATAATTATTTTTGACAACCTTTAAGTATGTAAGTGTGCCCCATGACAACTGTGTTAATATTACAGTGAGACTTGCCAGAACATGCAAATATTAATGTATAATACACAAATATTAATGAATGCCTGAGCTCACCCAATAGTGTCTTAAGTGCTCTGCAAATCTTCATTTATCAGCACAAGCCTCAGAGATCCTCCATAATCTCTATGTGAATGGACATCAGTGGAAATGGAGGTGGGTAGCTCCTGTTTGTGGGTGCTATGCTTTTCAGAGGTCTGGGCCTCAGTTTGCATTCTCAGGTGTCTCCTGGTTTAATAAAACAAAATTGGGGTCTATCCATCAGAGAATTAGTGGAGTTCTGATTAATTTGAAAATATACCTCACGTTCATGCTGTTATCCAACAGTTGTCTCCATCTGGTGGTAAGAGTTTTCAAGATCTGAGAGTGCATTAGGTCTGTATTCAAGTGGACAATATTCAGCCAGCTGCCAAAAAAGAAAAAAAAAAAAATGCAATTTTGTTTTTCCATCTTTAGTGATGGCAATGTCCCTATCACTGGAAGGGAGAATATACACAGTATTTAAACATGCTCAGGCTACAGCAGTGAAGAGACCAAACCTTTTTTTTGTGGAATGATGCTACACTCTGCAGACTTGGTGTCATGGAAACTGAAAGAATGTATGAAGTTTTAAATAGGGAAATGAATTTTAGCTCCTTTCTCTAGCAACTTTGAGGAAGCATACAGACATCTTGGATAGGAAAGTCACAATCTCACAAGAAAAAGAAGTCTGCATGTGGGAAGTTCTTACATGTGGGCTCTTGGAGTTAGGCTGGGCTTAGTTTTTGCAGACCAAATTTTCTTTAATGAACACTGCTTTCAGGCCAGCTCAGATCCTGATTTCTGAATTTTCAGGTTAGCCACCATCACTTCAGGTGTCTCCCAAGTCTCCATGTAATTTATTTAGGGTTGTTTGTTTTTTTTTAATGTTTTTAAGAGAAAACCAATAACCATCCTGTAAAATTCTGATCCCCAGATCTTTCTTTCAGGAAAAGCACTGTGAGTTTGCTGATTGCCAGCAATGCACTTACCTGTGCCATTTGTAATCTCTGCTTCTGAAACCCTAACCCTGCTGAAGTCACTGCCAAAACTTCGGAAGGATTTAATTGCCAGATGTTTAAAGCAAGAAAATAAATATCTGAACTCATTATGTATCTGCTGCTGGCCCCATGGTACTTAACACATTGTTGTCAAGATCAGAAAAACCTCATTGATCACAACCCAAGAGAAATAATACCAGGTTTTCACCAGGAATCTTGGTGAGGTACTAACAGTCTTCATTTCATATCAATTGCACCTGTCAGATTCAAGTAACATGACAGACAACACCAGAGCTTTTTTAGGGTCATTTTGTAATTGAAGAAAATTACAGGCTAGCCTGTTAGTGCCTTGAAGCTGTAATTATTAAATTGCAGGAGTTCTCTAGCACATTTAATAAAAGGTCCACCTGGCCTCAAGTGATTGTATGCAATATGTGTACATTGTTACATTTATGGTATGGGCAGAAGTTAATTTTCTTACCTTTTGAAGTGCTTGGGAATAGTAGGTTATGCCTAATGTGTATTTCTGACAGTGGGCATCAAACCAAATTTTTCTGCAATCTACTGGCAGCTGCAGTAGATTCTACAGTAGGATGTAGTTCTTGCAAGACTTAGGGCTTTTGTGTGAAATTAAAGGAACTGGAGAGGAGTGATGGTGTTAGAATTGTGTTGCAGGAAAGAGGCTGAAAAGCTTGGTTAGAAAAATGTAAAAAAACTACCTGCCAGCTCATCTCCAAGAGCAGCAAGCAGCCAGGCTCACAGGGAGATGTTACTGCCTGTCAAAAGTCATCCTTGAGATAAAAACTTCTGAATCTTGAGCAGGTACTGGCTGGATAAAGTGCAAAAAGACTTGCTCTATATTTGGAGTGTGGGAGCAGCATGGTTTCTCACACCTTTCCTCACTAACTGGTATCCTAAGAAGGAATGGCAAGGATGACAGCCTTGTCATGGGGGGGACTGTTTCAGTGGTGGTTGTCAGGACACTGGTGAAAATTAGTATTTGCAGTTTCCAGGGGAGGAATGGAATCTGTGTTTTATGCCATCCATCTATATACCAAAGAAATGTGGACAGCTGTCACTGAAATAGCTACAGAAACAAGGTCTATCCACATTAAGCCTAGCAGAGGTCATTCCTTACCTGTTTCCAGCCTGGCTGAGTTAGGCTGACATTTAATACAGGCTGAATTTATTCCAGACAAAGGATTAGTTATTAGGTCTTGGAATATGTGGTTGCTTGGTGATATTTTTTTTTTTTTTAATTTTTTAGTTAATTTATTTGTAAATACTGTTCAGCTGAAGAGACCACAGTGCAGGCAATACCCCATGGTGATTTCAGTGCCTTTGTTCTAACATGCATATTGTGTTTTGGGTGATGCTGATCTGTTTTGAGAGCTTGTAGGATTTTCAAAACCATTGCTATGTTAATCTCATTTGGCTCCTATGCCATGCTTCAGATCACTCTCTCTTTTCAGTGTCTGATGACAAGATACTGAATGCTGTGATTTGTACTGCAAATGGTTTATTTTCAGTTTTCACTATGCCTTCATTTTGGAAATCTGTAATTGTTCAACTGCTTTGTAAGTCTTCAGCATGCCTTGTTACAGTGAATCTCTGCTAATAGAGATGTTTGCTCATGAGAGAATTGCTGGCTCTTGGTTAGTTTAGCCATTGCTGTATCATTTTGCCTTTTGATCTCATTGATCCAGATCAATTTTATTTTTAATTTAAATGCTGACTGACATATCAAATGCTATGCTTGCCGGAAATGTTGAAATTACATAAAAGTACCAGAAATCAAAGGAGAGATCCAGATGGGTGATTCAGCATAGAAATTATGGGGTAGCTTAAATTCATTGTTTAGGCTGGTAACTCTGATCTGTTCAGACTTAGGCACTCTCCCAAGGCACAAATGCTAAACTAAGAGAGAGAGAACATAAGCCTTCATACAAGAATCAAGGCAAATAGAATCCCCCTTCCATCATCCTCTCACATACAGGCAGAGGTGATCTCTTATGCAATCTGAACATAGACACATTACCAGCAGAGGAAAATTTTCAATGCTTCTGACTGGTGTTCTTTCCTGGAAGCCTAGATGTGTGTTTTTTTGGTTTGCTGTTGGGTTTTTTGTTGTTTGGGGAGAGTTGGTTTCTTTTTTAAATGGGAGGGGAAAGAGGCATGTAAAATAACATGTAAATAGCTGAAACAATAGAATGCATCATCTGAGTTTAGAGATCAGTGCAAAGATACCATTAAACTGAAGGCTGGTTTAAAACAATCCTTGGCTGGGAGTCAACTGTGTAACTTAAATACATCCCCTTCACATCTTCAACCATCTCTTGTATACTAAAGTTTGCTAAATTTGGCATAAGATTTAGTTAGTGAACATCTTAAATATCAAGAGTTTTATATCAGATTCTTTTATCAAGTCATTAAAAGCATTCTGAAGTTCACATTGAGTCCAGAACTCTAATTTGAAATTTCTCTCTCTGGTACATGTGCAGATAATCAGATTTCAGTAGGAATATATGGCACTTACCTTCTCTGTTGCAGATAGATCAAGCATGGAAAACACTTATTATCAGCAGGTATTTATTTGAGTATTAAAAATAAGAGATCTCATTAGCAATGTACTGTGACATCAGCATTATGTAAAGTGCATTTGTTTTCATCATCCTCAAAGCTTGCCTAAATCTCATGGAGATGTGGTGGAAACCATAAAATGAACCAAATAACAACATAAGTCACAGTTGTATGAAATACAATGTGGGCAAAAATGCAAATACTGACAGGTAGCTGAGAAATGCTTTGTTTTAGAAACATGAACACATGCAACACGCTCTGAATACAGAGATTGTTTCCACAGAGCATTATGAGTTTGCCTGACAAGTGTGTGCTGAGGGGAATTTATTTCTGACCGAATTGTAAGAAGGAAGATCTGTATTGCCATGGTGCTATAAAAGGAAGAGCACGGAGGAAGGACACTGCCTGCTTAGAAGAGATTTGGGTGCATTTATGCACATAACTTCCATCTAGGCATGTAAATACCCTGTTTAAGGAGTAGATAGCATGGATTGTTTGCCCATAGATACAGATGTAAGTGTATAATGTATGATTTTATGTCCTTATTCTCACACACGTATCTATAAAAATAGTAACTTCCTCCAGGGAGATCTGCTGCAGCAGATAAGCTGCACCTGGCCTTGAACTCAGGAATGAGCCAAGGCATGTAGATACTGATATAGTGATTTTGCCAATGAATAATCTGGGTAGACATAAACAGCCCTGGTTTGAGTCCACATGGCATTGTGGGAGTACTCTTGCTGGTTTCTTGGGGGCTTCTGTCAACTGCAGTTGTGCAGAATATGGGGGAAAAAATGAAAAAGCAGCCTCTTTTTTGTCTCCCCCCCCCCCTTTTTTTTTTTTCTCCTCTGATTTGGTGGGGACTGAGGAGAGAGAGGAAGAAAAATTATGTCTCAGCCATCTCTAGTCCTTAACTTTCAGATCTTAGAACATTAAAAAAAATGTATTATACAGACAACTCATAATGCTGTCCTGAAGCTTGTACATGCATAGGTGTAACAGGGGGACAGGAATTTCTTCTGTTCATTAGCATATCAAAGTACTAAATAAATGTTGTTCCCATATTGTCCCAGCTGCCTGATTAGAGCTGAGTCAGAAAGTGGTCTCTGTGTCCTTCTCCATCTGGACATGTGCACTAGATTATCAGCTCAGATATGAAATTTAAATTCTGTTAAAATGTTTGGCTCATCAGCTAAAAAGCAAGGTTGTTTGCAGGAAAACTGCAGAGATGAGTTTTACAGTCTTAGGCCTTCATGCTGAAAATACTCATCTGGACAAGTACCTCATGCATGTAATGAACTTGTTTGGTCTATTTATAGCTTTACTCAGTGTATATTTGTACCCAGATGGTGCTTCTTAAATTTCACTGGGCTGTGTGTATGAGCAGCACTATAGTTCACAAGGCAGCAAACAAATAGCCTTAATTAAGTAGATGTTCATGAGTCGTTAATACAATATTTAAAACATTTTTTACTCATGTCACTCTACAAGAAGGATCCTGCATCAAAAGAAGAGTGACCAGCAGGTCAAGGGAGGTGATTCTCCCCCTCTACTCCATTCTCATGAGACCTCTCCTGGAGTCCTCTGTCCAGTTGTGGACCCCCCAAAGGAAGGACATGGAGCTCTTGGAGTGAGTCCAGAGGAGGGCCACAAAGATGGGCAGGGGGCTGGAGCAGCTCTCCTGTGAGGACAGGCTGAGAGAGTTGGGGTTGTTCAGCCTGAAGAAGGCTCTAAGGAACCATTCCAGTGGCCTTCCTGTATGCAAAGGGAGGCCTAGAGGAAAGCTGGGGAGGGATTTTAGAAGGGCATCTGGTGATAGGACAAGGAGAAGTGTTTTAAACCAGAACAGGGGAGTTTTGGGTTAGACATTAGAAAGAAAGGTGGTGAGAGACTGACACAGGTTGCTCAGGAAAGCTGTGGCTGCTCCCTCTCTGGAAGTGTCCCAGGCCAGGCTGGATGGGGCTTTGAGCAACCTGGTGGGAGGTGTCCCAGCTTATGGCAGGGGGTTTGGAAATGGATGAGCTTTAATTTATAGAATCATAGAATGGGCTGGGTTGGAAGGGAGCTCAGAGATCATCAAGTCCAACCCTTGATCCACTCCCCCTGTGGTTCCCAGCCCATGGCACTGAGTGCCACATCCAGGCTCTTTTGAAATATCTCCAGGGATGGAGAATCCACTACTTCTCTGGGCAGCCCATTCCAATGGCTGATCACCCTCTCCATAAAGAAATTCTTTCTAATATCCAACCTAAACCTCCCCTGGCACAACTTGAGACCATGCCCTCTTGTCTTGTTGAAAGTTGCCTGGGAAAAGAGCCCAACCCCCCCTGGCTCCAGCCTCCTTTCAGGGAGTTGTAGAGAGCGATGAGGTCTCCCCTGAGCCTCCTCTTCTCCAGGCTGAACACCCCCAGCTCCCTCAGCCTCTCCTCAGAGGAGAAAAACTGAAACCATCCTGATTCTATGCATTTTTCTTCCACGCGTAACCAAAGTATTGTATTTGCTTTTTCCAGTAAATATATTTTAAAATATATTGTCATTTTAATATATATTCTGAAATTCGACTTTGATTTACCAATTCATAGTTTTGTAAAACTCAAAAAAACCCCTCAAACCCATAACTGGGAAGGGCTTGAACATAATCCACACAATGAATGCTCACATGAAACTGTACTTGGAGCAAATGCATCTCCCTGTGCCGCACCCCTCCTAGTTATAGAATGGATTTCACATTAACTACAAAATCAGAATTTTGGGGGTTTTTTGGTTTTTGTTTTTTTTTTTTACTCCTCCAGCTACTTAATGGAGTTTCATCTGCTAATAGCCTGCCAGTTGTAGAACATATCTGGTACACGGAAAACCCACCTAAAATGTATAATTTTAACACTTGCAGAAGTAGTAGGTATTATGATTCTGTGTAAGGATGCCTAGAGGTGACTTTGGCAGGATTACAAATGACCAGGCTGAAAGTATGGGTTTGTTTGGTTTGATTGCCAGGAGCCTGGTTCCCTTGTGCTGTTTGTTACTCTTGAAAGCACTTGAAAATACAAATGTAACTATTTCTTTGGGTGCAATGATTGCAGAGCATTTTCTGTGACTTTTAACAGGATAAATTACTAGATTGGGATTACATCAAAGGAACTCTCGATTTTTTAGCATTACAGATGTGCTTATTTCATCAGAGCTATTCAGCACATTGACTTCAAGGTGGCACGATTGATATTTCTGTAACATGAATGAAACCCATCTCAGGTTTTAATTCAGCCTCCTGTGCACTGCACATAACTTGACTTTGCAAGGAGCCAAATGCTATGAGGTGTGATTGCCAGTTTTACACTAATGGCAGTTTACTGATTCTAAATTAGGAGACATTAAAAGTTAAAGGGAAGCAATGAGGAAGGGGATACTGCCTCTTTAGTCATACTACTCACAGCAGAGGCTCTGTCTTTATTGTAATTTTTATACATTTGGCATAAAGCCTTTACTTTTTAGAAAAACATTTTGTCACTGTTCTGAGAGGAGAGCATTGAAATGGAAAATATCCTTTGAAAAAAGTCTAAAAGATATTTTTAACTTTTAATTTTTTTTTCAAGACACATACATGTATATATGCTTTTTAATACTGCTTGAAGTTTTGCATAAGTCTACTCTTACTTGCTTTTCTATACATAGTATAGTCTCTATTTTCTTATATTTATTAAGACCCCAGGTAGGCAATATGCTGCAGACTCTCTGTGGGAGACCTGAGACTACAGAAGAGAAAATGACCCATTATATTTTCCTCAGAGGCACAGATGTCTTAGCAGCATCTCCCTATTCTCCCTTGCTCCCTTCCTCATCTTTCTCCAAGATACTTGTTGCAATACTTCCATATGGCAGTTTTCCACCCTTTTATCTGTTTCAAAATGACCTGGGCTTTTTAGATTTTTTTAAAAATTAACAAGAAGCTAGTCCTGTTTGGTTTTGTATTATATCAGATGTTCTTTACCCTCCAGCCCCTTAATGCCATGTTGGCCCAGCTGGATGCTGGGCAGATGGTGGTGCAGGAGCAGGGACAAGCAGCTGCTGGTGAGGAGGGGCAATCACTTTGTAAAATGGCTTTGTTCCCAAAGAATAGGCGTGGTGGGACTGCATATGGATTATACTTTGAGTTGAGCATCAAGTACAGCTGTGTTTATCACCCTGTCTGCAAAACAGAGCAGTGGTGTGCAGGCAAAGCTCAAAAGCCCCTTAGTGGCTCCCTAATCTGAGGTCAGCTGAGAAAGGATTCCCCTTTCCAGATTCAGCTTCCAGCTCAGAGCAAGGCTCCGTGCAAAAAATCTACAGAACTGGGCTGCAGAAAAACAGCTTTGTTAGAAGACCAAGGGACTGGAATTAGTATAAATAACGTGTCATATGTGAGAGGGGGACTGTCTGTATAATTACATATGCCCCAGTTTCAGAGTTCTGACATGGTCATTGCCTGCAAAACATCCTTAGGCTGTCCATGCTGGGCTTTTTTGACAGCATTTCCATCACACCAGCTGCAGCTTCCCCTCCTCAGATCTTGGAATGCCCTGTGGTTTGGCTGGCATGGCAATATTCCCTGTTCCAGCAGAGCCATCTCTTCCTGTAGAACATCTGTCATATCCTTGATGACCTTCTGGCCCATTAGCAGTTCATCCTCACTTTCAGTCTCTTTCCTCTCTTGTCCAACTGTGATTTCAAGTCATGTCACATGCCACGCTGTTACAGGATATGAGTTTGCTCTTTCTTAGCTGTGTCCAGGCCCCATGGTGTTTAATCAGTGGTTTTTCCTGAGCGTAGTCTCTGATCTTTGTGTATAATTTCAGTAGCTGCAGTTTGCTGAAACAGCCATAATATTCTGACATGTAGTAGAACTAAATGTAGAATGTATTTCTATCCAAAACATTTTGAGGGGCTGGAGGGAGATTTAAAAAAAATATATAAAAAAAAAATTAGCTGAAGTTGGGGAAGAGCAGTTACTTAATGCTGAAAAATCTGTAAATGCATCTTGGATAAATCTGCCCGTGGCTTCTTGGTGATGATGTTAATAATTCCCCATAGCATGTACAAAGTCAGAGTTCGTGCTCATTCTTCCCATTATATGGCTTCTTGGCTTTTCATTGTTTAGGCATATCCCAGTCAGCTGGGGAGGAGCTGTGAGTAAGCTCTGTAGTAAGTACAACTCTTCCCAAGTAAGCTTTTTTGATCACGGTTAGAAGTTGCATCTTTCTCTCTATGCATCTTCAGTCTGCCCATTATGACTGCAGTGAAAAATCAGAAGCAGTTTCCTTTCAACATTTCTTTCATGTGCATAACAACTTATTTCCTTCAGGAAATCCATATGATTTTCTGCTCCACTCTCTTATAGTCACCATCCTCTACAGAGCAGCAGATGCTCTTCAGACTCTCAGATTACATATCATGGAATCTATGTGAGAAGCTGCCTGGTCAGTCCTGCAAAGACCAAAACTGCTATAGGTGTAGTTCATACATACCTTATTTGATGGAGATGTAGCTGCTCAGTCTAGTAGAGTTGCTCATTTCTCACTAATAGCAGTAAATCATCTGATTAAGTTTCTCTTTGTTACACACTGTCTAGGCAGTGGACAACAGAATCTTATTATTCTTCATATCTCTGAGTTTTCTTCTAAGATGAAAGAACTGCAAACAAATAGTTCTAAAGCAGTTACCCAACTCTGAGTAAGACTTGGTGAATAAACCTATCTTTGATAAAGAATCTGGACATTTAAAAATGCATTTTAAATTATAAAAAGTTCTTTTATAGATTCTATATTTAGTCCTGAGCTGTCTCTCTATCACTGATGTACTGTTAATTGATTAACATGATTTTTTCTCAAATTTTTATTAACAGGCTTAGCAGAGGTGAACACTGTAGCAAATGAAAAGGAGAGATAAGAAGTAAAGGTATTCATTGACCACAAGAAAGAGGAGGAAAGCATTTTTCTTGGCAAATGAGAAGGTTCTTATTTCATTTTGCAGATGGGAGATGTAATATGCTAAAAATGCAACTTAGTAAGCTTTCACATCTCATTTGAATAGACAAAAAGCAAAGCAGAAGATCTGTTTAGCATCAGGGTACTTGGCCTCAGTATTGCATAAATACTGGTTGTTATTTTTTTGGCTGTTTTGGTCTCCCACAGAGTCTAGTACATAGTTTACATTTAAAATTTGTGCTTGCATTGCATTTGAGATGAGGTCTTTGTGTATTAGGAAAAGGTACAAAAGGCCTGTGGTAGACAGCAGAGAACAGCAGTTACTGTCATTAAATATTGTTTTTAATACATAAAATGTTACAAATTCGGAGAAAAATATTTTGCATTTCAATGAGGATGGGGGATAAAATGTGGGTACTGGATTCTAGTATCAGTGTAGGCTTATTGTCAGGCTGTTCATTACCAGCTGGAAAAATGCATTTGTAAAAATCTCTGTTACCACAAAATCTTGTTAAGAAATGCATACTCAGGCTGCAGTTATTTTATCTTAGTGCAAGAAGAATGCATTCTTTAGTTTTTGCTCTAGAATAGAAATATTTATTTTACCACATTAAAAGCCAAGAGGTGAGCATGATTAAACAGTATTGTGTGATCTTATTCTGCTTCCAGGATCAGTTTTCTGAGTGCCATATGTCCCCAAGGCATCACATACCGTGCCAGCTGCTACTTGGAGAGCAGTTCATGGCTCAAGGCAGTTGTTTATTTTAATTGTTTAAACTTAAATCACTAGGGCAGTTGACTGTCCAATACATGCATCAGCTCAGTCAGGCTACCTGTGACACAGCAAACTTTGAACATTTAAATATTTCCTTCTGAAGTCTGAGAAAACTTGTTTCCAAGGCTGGGCTTATGGCCAAGTACCCGTGTGTATCTGGGCTTCTGGCAAGGAGGCTTCTGAAGGAGGCTAATCAGAAGTTTCTGTGTTTCCTTATTGTGTAGCTCATTGTCTGAAAATCACATGTGCTTTGCCATCATTTCACACAGTTCATTGACTCATCAGACTTGTTGCCAGCATTGTGCTTCACCAGTTACAGCCAGGAGCACAAGCTCATGGAAAGGCAGCCGTGCATGTTACATGGAGCATCTTGCTCAGAGCTCCAAACAGGATGAGTGCTGAAAAAGAGGAAACAGAAATGGAAATGACAAAAAGCTACAGATGTTTGGAGAGCCAGAAGACTGATGCAGGAGCTTCCAAAGAAAGAATAGATAGGAGCAAAAATAAGTCAAAGAGAAACACTGGAGTGTGGGATGTGGTAGAAATCCTTGTGAAGGCAAGAAGTTTGAAGTATCTGTCAAGATAGGAAGCATCACCAGACCATGAGTGAGTTGTGGCATTTCCTAAGGTCTTTTCTGTTTCACCACAGTTTGGTGATTTGATTTTCTTTGATAAGATGACCTTACTTCTGTATATGGTCATTTTCCCAGCTGAATGCTTGTGAGCTAGCACAAATATTATAGGTTTATAGCCTTATATGGGATTATCTTATTGTAATGTTTGATAACATTAAGTAGAAAAGGAAAGCTGAAGGTCTAGAGCATTTGAAATGTCATTTTTACATGTATTTTAAGTGGATTTTTTAAAATCAATATTGTGAAAAGATGTACCTGCTCTTTCCTAGATCTGTGGAATTAAGTTCTCATCTGCACATTCAAATGTAACACTAAAATAATGAATATGCAGTGACAAATCAGGGCCAAGGTTCATCCCACAAGCCAGCTCAAGGTATCAGCTAGAAAACAGAGGTGTGTTTATAACCCCTGAGGCCAAGCAGTGCTACCCTGGCCTGGTGATAACAAGCAGTGAGTGCTCAAGAGCATCAGTAGCTCCTGATAGCAGAAGGACTGTGTACTCCCAGCTTCTCCTACTCTCTTTACTAATGCACACTAACACCTACTCCTTGTCTCCTCAGTGTTACTGCTATTTGTGCTAGCTGGAGTAAAGTGTGACAAGCAGGCAGCTTTATGTCCCTCTCTTCATCCAGCTGGGAGGTGGCAATGCTAGGACACTGCAGCAGCCAAAGAGAGCCAGAGGGCACTGGCAGCAGTTTGCCATCCTGCTCTTTTCCTGGATCTTCACACTATGAGAAGTTCCCTCAGGCTGTGACTTAACCCTGAGCAAGGCAAGGCACAAGTAATGCAGCTCTCTGCGTGGTGGGTCCTGCCACTAATATTTTTCCTTCTGTCCTGTCTGTACATGTGTTGGGGGCCTCTCTCTAGCACCCACTGACATCTGTGGCAGAGAGGTCTTCTGAGGCAGGATGGTTTGGAAGGCATGCATTGTCCTCAGTGAGGAAGAAAATGCTGCAAGTTGCATTTGCATGAATCTAAAGCAGAATCATAGAATCATAGAATGGGCTGGGTTGGAAGGGACCTCAGAGATCATCAGGTCCAACCCTTGATCCACTCCCCCTGTGGTTCCCAGCCCATGGCACTGAGTGCCACATCCAGGCTCTTTTGAAATATCTCCAGGGATGGAGAATCCACCACTTCCCTGGGCAGCCCATTCCAATGGCTGATCACCCTCTCCGTAAAGAAATTCTTTCTAATATCCAACCTAAACCTCCCCTGGCACAACTTGAGACCATGCCCTCTTGTCTTGTTGAAAGTTGCCTGGGAAAAGAGCCCAACCCCCCCTGGCTCCAGCCTCCTTTCAGGGAGTTGTAGAGAGCAATGAGGTCTCCCCTGAGCCTCCTCTTCTCCAGGCTGAACACCCCCAGCTCCCTCAGCCTCTCCTCACAGGACTTGTGCTGGATCCCTTCCCCAGCCTGGTTGCCCTCCTTTGGACCTGCTCCAGGACCTCAATCTCCTTCCTGAACTGAGGGGCCCAGAACTGGACACAGGACTCGAGCTGTGAAATCCTCACCAGCAGCCTCTTCAGGATTATTTCCTACCTCTTCTCTGCAAAACGTCAGTTTAGACCAATCATAAACTCCTCATTTTCTACAGTGCTTGTAAATAAAACATTGTGCGGTAGTTAATAAGAAGAAAATGAATTTGAAGTTCCCTATGAAATGTGAAAATAAGGTAATCACATAATACTGCAGAGATGGAAGGCTCTGAGGTGTGTTCTAATGCTGCAGCTGTCAGCATCTCTGTACATGCAAATGGCATTCTGTCAGAATTTAATAGGGTAAAATAGGTTTTCATTTTAGATGAACAAGAACTCAAATTATAACCTCTTGCAATTCTAGTTAAAGTACTCTGGGTGAATGTGTTTAACAGCAATTGATTATATGGATTCATGTTGTTAGTTAAAACATCATGAATCTATGATTCTCTGATCCTATAGATCCAGTTGGCCCATCCAATGGGGCAGAAAAGGCATTTCCATTAATCCCCTTGAGTTTGTTTTTTGTAACTTGATTAATGTGTCTTGTACGCTTTAAGTTGTCACTCTTTAGTTCAGAAGTCAGTTTCTCTGGATGATTGGTGAAAGTCCCACCTGGCTAATTTAGAGATCTCCCAGTTTCTAAAAATGGAAGTCTGTGATTAGCTAAAGGAAAATAGTCTTGTTCCATGTTTTAACATTCCTGAAATTTGCAAGATTGGAACACTTTATATAATGAAGGAATTGTGATATCCATAATTGTAAGCGTGTAATTTTGGCTGTCATTTTTATTGTATTTCTGAAGGTAATTTCTTTGCTGAAAAAAAAAATTATGTAATTGGTAGCAATGTCAGTTAGCTGTTATTGAAGTTGTATATGTGATCCTGAAAACTGTTTTGCAAATAAGTCCTCAAAGAGAATTTTCATGCACTGAACTTAAATCCAAAACCAAACCAAAAAAAACAACCCCCCCCTCCAAACACTTCACTCAGGTTTGTGTATCATTTGGCATATTGAAAAATCATACTTCAGATTGTTTAAAAAATTCAGTTTCTAAAACTAAAGCATTTCCATTTTAATTCCCTTCAGTGATAGTTTGGAATCACAATTAGAGATTATTATAAATTTATATTTACAAACTAATACATCTTCCTCTACTATTTGTGTTAAACCAGCATTGCTTTTTTCTATTAGGCTGATTTGTTACGTTGAGATCTATGCATTTTAATGTGTTGTTTATACCTTAAAATCTGAGCCATTTCAAATGCTAAGAGTTTCTATATCCATTTCCTTGTAATCCTCAGTTTTCCAAACTGTGGCTCAATCCTGTAAAGACCCAAGTGCCTACAGAGTGAAAAGTTGATAGCTGAGACAAGGCAGGAAGGAAAGGGACTCTCTGCTGGCTGAAATAGCTTTAGTGCAGTATCTGCTTCTACTAAAGACATCTTCACTGTGCACAGCCAAATTAATTCACAATTAAGGGAGTTTTATGTGAGGTTTTGAGAAAGTAATATAGAGGGTAGTAACTGTCTGTCAGCAGTAAGTTCCCTGTCCTCCTGTGGTAGTGAACAGTTGCCCTTTAAAGTCCCATGTTAAGACCAGAGAGTACTGAAGGTTTACCAAGAGAATAGAACTATCTGTAAAAAAAAAAAAGTATGTGATCGCTGTCTATAATGTTACCATTAGCATTAGTATGCATTTCTGTTGTAACAGAAAAAGAAAGCAATTTGCTTAGAAAACCCGTGTACTTGTACATGGCTTGTCATTTGTATGGCCTGGCAGCATTGGTGTGTTTGTGTACATCTGTGGTTGGTTTGCAGAGGACTTAAGTATTTAAAAAAAAAAATAAGAATATATCAGCACTGTTTATTACATATATATCTTATTTATTGATCTACTTATTTTAAAAAATACATGAAATGTAACACCTATGAAGTAATACATAGCTACAGTAGATTGAAGTATGTAAGACAGTTCCATCAAATTGAGACCTGGAAAAATAATCCATATCTGGATTCTGCAACAAATACATATGGGGGATTTATTTTGATCACAAACTAAACTGAAACTGGGCAGTCTGTCAACACTGT
Source organism: Phaethornis superciliosus (assembly GCA_023637945.1). NCBI lineage: Eukaryota > Metazoa > Chordata > Aves > Apodiformes > Trochilidae > Phaethornis > Phaethornis superciliosus. Next base: position 17,368,017 of record JAJQWJ010000011.1, read on the forward strand.
TGATCTGGTTTTGAATGCCATTTAATCTGGTACTGAAAGGCACAGTATCTTCTTTTTCTTTTCACACTTAAGTGGAATAATTTTTTCAGGTGCTAAGCACCTGTGGCTCCAAATCAAACTAAGTGTCTTGTCTGGCATAAATAGAGAAGTCTGCTTCAATCAGAAATGCTCTTCCACAAGTCCTTTTCATTGCAGAGATGACCGTCTGCCCTTGTAAGCTCTTGACAGTGCTATTTTAGGATAGTTTCACTGGTTAGCTCTGGAATGATCGGAACACATCTTAGCAGCAATAAAAAAAAATTATCTAAAACAAGTGCACTCAACTGTATCTCTGACATGCTGTTAGACAATTCAAAATCCTACTATATTTGCTTCAGAGGAATAAAATGTGGAGAAAATAATGTGAAATAGCAGTGGAAGTGGCATTTAAGGCACGCTCGCAGACTTTAATTCCAGATTAAGCTTTACTGTCTGAATGCCAGTGCACTCACTTCCTTGCCATAAAAAGATCCTGTCTACCTCTTCACTTTGATTGATTGCTGGATTGTAAAGAAAATGCTCCCTGATGGAGTGAGATACAAAATAAAGTGCTCCAGATTAGCACAGTCAGAATTTGGAGTGCACGGTGACTTCTGTCTCTGAGAAATTACCCTTTTAGGCATTATAAATGCTTGCAGTAGAGTCTGGGGTTTTGTTTTGTTTGTTTGTTTAATATTTAATATTAATTTTATTGGTAGAGAAACATGTTTGAGAGCAGGGTATGCTTTTCACAAAATTAATACAACTTGTCTCACAGTGATTGATGCCTGGCTTGACCACGTTATTCTCTCATCCAGTCTAAAATTACCAAGAAAAAATGCAAGTGGAGTTGAGGGCAGAAACTTCAGCAGATTTTATCCTCCTCCTTCCACCCCTGTCAGGGGCTCTTAAGTTAAAAAATGAACACACTTGGAGAATATGAGCAAGAAATATTAAATAAGAGCCAATCACATACAGAAGTGTCACAGGGTGTAACTGATGCTGTCTTTTAGGAACAGCTAAAATATAGTGAGTTATCTCAGCACTGAGAGCTTCAGTAGCCAAAAAAAAATATATCTCCAAACCTGTATCGTATACTTCACGACATAAATGTGTTTTTTCTAGTTATCAGGAGGTTTTTCTGCATGTCATTTATCACCAGCTCCCACTGAAGGAAGAATTTACTCTTGAATCTTTTGCAGTCGGATGGGGCATTCCGAATGGATGCTGCACTGCTGCTCAGAGCACTTGGGAGGAGTGGGCAGTAAGATGCATGCAGCACAGCCTCTCACCACAGGGAGACAAAATGAACCTGTTCATGCTAATAAAAGGTGCTATTTTTGTTCAGTGCTGAACTGAATCATCAGGAATACTTTATTTTGATGAGCGGCTCTGTCCTGTGGAACAGAAACTTAGTAGTGAGACATCTGGATTAGTCTGTTTTTTCTGTAGCCCAGTTTAGATTAAAAGTTTGGCAGTTTTCTCTGTGTGGTTTTTGTTTTGTTGGTTTTTTTCAGTACTGCCTGAAAGAAAAAATTAATATGACAAACTACATTCTAAGAGGCACATACCCTTTTGCATAGGTATGAATCTTCATTTAGTTGCTTTAACCATGTTGAGCTATTGTAAGTTTATTGTGTTGCATTTTATCAGATTTTGTCAGTTTTAACGAGAAGATTAACATTATGATGGAGGCTCTAGTTTGATATGAAGAGTAGCAAACAGTTAACACCTGTGTCCTTTGGTGATTTACCTTTGGCTGCATATATTGCCTTTTCTGAGAGATGCTGAACACTTACAACTACTTTTCTTTCTCTTCAGTAATAAACTCAGGGCCTCTGAAAAGTATGTTTAACTAATTTACCTGAAAATAGCCATGATGCTCAGAAGCCCATTTCTTGGCATATTTCAGAACTATTAACACAGTAAAGGTGATGATCTCTGTGCAAATGCTGGAGTGGACAATTAAGGACATAGATTTGAGTGCTTCAACAGTGAGAGTGATTTTGATCCTGAATTATATCATATCCCCAGGCTGCTTTCTTTGAGAAAGCATCACCTTAAATTTAATTATACCAAAACTTGAGCAAGAGGGGTATTTTAAACTTGAACTTTTTTCTAGCTAGTCTTTGCACCATTTGGATTGAATGGTTCCTTTTTCAATCCTCCCTGAGCATATTTTCCTTAGCACTAGTTGTTTATAATGATGTGTTCAGTAATTCAGGTCTATTAACTTATTACTGCAATGGATTAATTTTCATTTGAACTTACTCAAAGGTGAGTACAGATACCTATTAATATGCAAAATTCACTTGCTTCATCTATCATTGCAAAGGCATCCAAAAGCCAAAAATACAAACGATGATAGCAGACAAAAGATGGGTTTGTTTACTCAGATTCACAAGATTTTGCTTCATAAAACACTGACAGTAAGTTTTAAACAGGGATTTCAGGAGACCAGAATGAGGGTGGAAGTTGGAAAATGAACTTTACTTGGGTGCTTGTCATTCTTGGAAGAATTTCTCTAAATCACCAAGTTAGGGACTCTGCGTCTCCATGTTGTCCCTTTTCTTTAATTGTCACATTGACCAAATAACCTTTAGCAGGTCCAAAGAATGTGCAGTGCTTATTCTTTTTGTGAGATTTGTTACTTCAGATGCAATTGGGCTTATGAAGGCCAAGGTACCATGAACACTTGTAACATCATATAGCAGTCATAATGAATTGACCTGTGTTCTCTTCAGGGTGGAGCAGACACCAAGAGCTTCCCAATAGTTACTGATCTGTTTTTGGAGAGTTTCCAGTGCAATAGCAATTTTCAGACTACTTTCAGTTGCATTCTGAGGATTTGAGTAACTTGTATAGCGACTAAGTCTTTGCAAGCCCCAGCAGGATAAAATTAAAACCTGGTAAGACTGAGATCCCATACTTTTAAATAATAAAGATGAATGCAGAAAAGTTTATCTACAAGACAGGACACAGATGAGACCAGAACTTGGCCAAGAGGTGTACAGTGTATGGTTGGTCAGGAATAAATGCCTTGGGCATATAAAGAGTCTGGTTTTATAACACCCTTTAAACAGGATTAAAATGGAAAAAAAAACAGGCAGATAGAGGAAAAGGATCTGGTCTTCTCTGAAAATGTTGAAGGCATGCTGTCAGGTTTTACCTGGTGGGTAATTTGTCTGATGGTAGTGATGGATCCTCAGTGGATGTTCATTTGGCATTTGATAATTCCTCAAAAAATTTTGGGCAGTACAGAGTAGCTCACAAAGCACCAAAATCAGGGAGATACAGACTCTGCAGAGCTGGTGTTCCCCATTTGGAGCTGTAGTCCACACTCTCCTCCATTGCCAGGGGCAAGTGTACAGTTGCCAATGGTGACGATTGTGAGGAAAATTGGAGATTTAAAAAAAAATTTATTAATACCTAAGTTTAAATAAATAAATTATTCACTCCATTGCTTGTATTACTGGGAAATATGCTGCATACAGGTCAGAAGACCAAAGTGCTGCTTAGCTGAATGCTTCAAGAAGATTGCACAAGGAAAACAAGATTCCGGGCTGTAGTTTTAAGAACTACTTAGATTTGCAGTCCAAAAATTCAATTTGGATGATGTTGTTAAAGTGAGATCTCTCATCCTGCACCTCTGTTTTTCATGTCAGAGCTTAAATTAAGACTTCCTAGCAGATCATAAAGTGGAACTGGGACAATAGACTGAAGTACTGGCTGTAGTTTGTCTCTATGTCTGTGCTGTGATTTCAGCGTGGTTGGGGAACGTTTGAGTTTAATTGTCTGTTCAGCAATTGAATAGTATAGTTATTGGAATGTTTCATTAAAGACCCTTTAAAAACCTTTCTTTTCAGTCTTCTGTTCTAGAAGCAGATAAAATAGTTTTAACCGTGTGTGGCTCTTAAATTCTTGTGAAGGTATGTTTGGTCAAAGATGTTCCATTTCTCTCAGAAAAGCACATTCTTTGGGTGAAGCATTATTCTGAGTTGATGGATTAAACACATTTAGTACTGCTTAACAAGCTAAGATAGGCACAGAGACTGTTTCAGATTGAAGTCCTCATTTCAGTGTAAAAGATGACTTGGTCTGCTTGTAGTGAGCTGTAGCTAAATTGCCCATAATGAGATGGAGTTGTGTGATGGGAACATCTGTATCTATACGAACGAGTGGGACAGGAAGGAGGGATTTTTAACTTGTTTAGAAAATAAAATGCATCATTAATCTAAATATGACAGAAGCATAAGCTGTGATAGCTATCTTCCAAACAAACATGCCATGAGCCTGCTTTGTTTGCTGCTCTCTGCCAGCAGCAGTCACATTTTTGCCTAACTGCTGGTTGGATGGACCAATTGCTGCCTCTGCCAGAAAAAAAGCATTTCAAGGAAAGACTGTCGGAAAAACGTCCACCGAAATAACAATCTTTTCAGATGCAGTTTAGTGGGAAGGAAGGGGCAGAGAAGAGAGATGCCAGTGTGTCACCTTTCCCAGCTAAATTTGAACACCCTGGAGAGACTTCATGCCCTCTGCCTGGAGTCTTAGAAAGAGACGTGTGTATTGGGTAGTGATGTGGGGAAGCTGGTGGAAGAGGAGGATTTAACAAGAAAAATCTGACTGCAGAAGCTGGCTTCATATTTATTTTTGTTGACAATGATCACCTTTATTTTCTGCTTCTCTTCAAAAGCCTACACACAAAGATAGTTACAGGGGAGAATATGAGTGCCTAATAATTTCATGAATCTGTCACCATACTGTTTTGTGTATGTGGTAGTTTTCTCCCTCCCTTGAATAGATGTTTTTCCTTTAAACACTCTGCAAGTACATGAGCAAGAGAGTGCAGAATCTAATAAACAAAGCAAGCAGCAGTTGCACATAAGAAATGTGTGGAGAAATATACACAGATTTACAGGTAGTTTTTCAATAAACTGAATATAAATACAGTGGAAACAGAAGAGGCCGAGCTGCTGCCAGGAGGATAATTATATAAGTGATGGGTTTGTCTATGAGACTGCATTTTCTGTGGTCTGATATATAGATCCACTAATGAGGTAGGTGTCAGTCCCAGAGTTTGGTCTCCTGTTCAGTGTATAAGCTTTAGATATACTTAAATAGCTCTATGAGGAATATGTCTGCAGCCTTTTGGAAATGAAATACAACTCTTCCAGGTAATGCTCTCCAGGTCTTGCTGGTTTCTGAGCCACCTCCCATTCAGGGGAAGATGGCAGAAGGAGCTGCAAGAAACAGGTTAGAGTCATGTCATGCACCCAGCTATTCACCTCTCCCACAAGAGTTGTGTTTGTGTACACATATTTTCCTGATTGCTTCTGTAACTGAGTTATCACTGAGCCTCCTTTGCTAAGTAATCAGTCTTCATCTCATGGTTAAGCAGAAACTGATTTTATAGGCATATTAATGTCCATGATGGTGAAGGGAAAAGATGAGGTTCATAGGTGTGTGATGGGAAGAATCAGATTGTTTTGCTGTTGTGCCACACCAGTACTGGTGTTATGAAAAATAATCAAGCTGCATATTGCATTACCTGGCTGGGACCAGTCAGATTACTGTGGTTGAAAAATGATTTTGCAGTTCTGTTTCACTTGCAGATGATCATCATTTTCATGTTTCTCTCTTTGAGTGTCCTGGTTTGGGCCAGGATGGCTCCAGAACATCTACAGTACATCGATGAAAATTGTGTGGGGTTATCCTGGCCCAAACCAGGACATTGAGTATTTTGGTGTCTGAATTCTCTTCCCATCTTTGTGCTTCCCTTGTAACTTTCTTCCCTCTCTATAGTGCACACACACACACGCACACACGTGCATACACACCTCATAGAAGAATGTTGAGAAATGTCCAAGTTCCAGAGCTTCTTCGGAGGGGTGGGAAGAGAAGAGGATCCAGAGGATTTATCTTTCCTCTTTTGCCTCTGTTTCCATCTTGCCATTTCTTTTCTCAGGCAAGAAGCCCACAAAGAAGTATTTCTTGCTGACAGTTTCTACTGTCTCCCAAGATGTTAGTATTGCAGCAGGCTGCTGGCTGGGGGAAAACTCTCTCAGACCCCAATATGATGTGTTTGCCACAGTCCCAAGGCTTAGCACCAACAGACACATTCTGATGAGTATTTTTTTCCACTAGTTCTTAAGAGAATGATAATTAGTAATAGCAGGACTCCAATCTTCAATCCCCATATATTTGTGTGATAATTTATGTTCTCAAGGGACAATTAGGAGGCTTCAGATCTGGAAATGTGCATTTTAATAGGCAGGTTTAAAATAATTAAAAGTGTTTTGCAATTGGTATGCTTTAGACAAAAAGCACAAAGGAGACTAATTTAGAGATACAAACCAGAAGTTCCAGATTTATGTCATGGAGTTAGGCATCACTGTGCAGTACAGACCTGGAAAAGTGATCCCAGGGAGATGAGACAGCATCTGTTGACTGACCAAAAGGTCCTGCTTTTTTGCTTTTCTCCTTACATATCAAAGCTTGCATTTAAACCTTTACTGGAGATATGATTTCTTCATTTTAAGAAGGCACAGATCTTGAGAAAACAAGTGACAAAGCATTAAAAGGCCATTCATTATACTGCCAGAAAACATGGGTTATGTGCATGCAAAATGAGATGGGGAGAATGCCACCAGGGGCACCTGAGTGTTACCTGCCTGGGAGAGGGATTCAGTTGCTTAAATGGAGATTTCAGTGCTACCTTTGTAGGAATTTCAGCTCCCCACAGCTCCTGTGTCTTACCTGCCAGCCTTGCACAGGTTTCTTGCAAACCCTACAGAGCTCTGGGCACATCTCTTCAGGCCACTGAATTTGGTGGCAGAAAAAAGTGGCTGGGGTGGCTAGTGGAAGAAATGCCAGGAGCTGGGCAGAAGTCAGAATACATGAGAAGGGGGGTGTGGGTGAAGCAAGTAAGAAGAGTGTAGGTGCTGAGGAGCAGGAGGATAATTAAAGAAACATAAAATATAGAGCCTGGTTTTTATACATTGACATGTGTTTCTTGACAGAAAAACACATTAGCTACTTCTGCTGTAACAGAAAAGTAGTTCAGGCTGGATTTTTCTTTCCATAGATCTTTCCTGTGTATAACATGTTGCTTTTCTGTGGGTTAAGTTTGTTGACAGAATAGCTCTCCAAAGCTATTTGCAGTCTGCAGATTCACTTATTTGTCAATACTGTACATGACTAATATGAATGAACTGCTGGTTCAGAATTGTTTTGAAGTAGATTGGTCTTGGCATAAAGAGGTATTTTTCAGGAAGTATGAAGCCAAAAATAGAGGTAAAGAAAATATATGCAGCATAACCATGACTGGAGAGTCATTAGCAATGATGTCACTAACTAGGCCATGCTTAAAAAAAAAAAAAAGTCCAAATGGGAAGGAATCTAGCATATATATGCTGCAGCAGGAAACCATATCTGGATAAGCTACTGAGAAGCGAGTGCCAGGTTTATGAATGTAAACAGAAAATTCACACATTTAAATATCTAGATATAGGCAGGAAGTCTTGGAAACAAGTCCCCTGTGCTCAGCCCTGGTGAGGCCACAGCTCGAGTCCTGTGTCCAGTTCTGGGCCCCTCAGGTCAGGAAGGAGATTGAGGTCCTGGAGCAGGTCCAAAGGAGGGCAACCAGGCTGGTGAAGGGATCCAGCACAAGTCCTGTGAGGAGAGGCTGAGGGAGCTGGGGGTGTTCAGCCTGGAGAAGAGGAGGCTCAGGGGAGACCTCATCACTCTCTACAACTCCCTGAAAGGAGGCTGGAGCCAGGGGGGGTTGGGCTCTTTTCCCAGGCAACTTTCAACAAGACAAGAGGGCATGGTCTCAAGTTGTGCCAGGGGAGGTTTAGGTTGGATATTAGAAAGAATTTCTTCACGGAAAAGGTGATCAGACATTGGGATGGGCTGCCCAGGGAAGTAGTGGATTCTCCATCCCTGGAGATATTTCAAAAGAGCCTGGATGTGGCACTCAGTGCCATGGGCTGGGAACCACAGGGGGAGTGGATCAAGGGTTGGACTTGATGATCTCTGAGGTCCCTTCCAACCCAGCCCATTCTATGATTCTATAAGTCAGTTTTCTGACCAGAAGCTGAAGGTGAGGGCTGGTCAGGATGGAGCCAAGCCAGGTCAGAGCTGCTCAGCATGGCCAGCAAAACTGCATTTTGGAGCAGCCCAGCCTGGACAAGGGCCCCTATACTCATAGAGGGTATTTTGCAGGACTGTGGTTGCAGAAGGCTCTTGCTTGGCTTCACCTTCATGGCGACTGGCCTGGCACTGCCCTTCCTCATCCAGCATATCTCAGGTATCTGCCTGATATGGCTGAGCCCAGAGCTGGCCCCAAGTTACCCAGTGAATTGCTCACTATGATTCTTCACCACTTTTCAAGAGCCAGGTTAGCTCTGCATAATAGCCAGCAATATGTGGTCCGTATATTTGCATTATTTTTTTTAACATTGTAAAGGTAGAACACTGATGTGTTGTCTAAGCTGTGTTTCTTCTGGCAGTGAAGAGAAATTTCCTTTTTAGCACTGCCATAATATCCTCCTGTACCTCTTTAGTATTTTTAGTTATAGCATCAATTACAAAACGATGTCTCACACTTGACAAGTGAGAACTTCTCACACAATGGTGACTTCTTTCTCCGAGGGAAAAGTATTCAGAAGTATTTATTTCCACAGCTCTAAGTGGCAAAGTATATGGGTCACACTTGTGTACTTGAAACTGGTGTTACAGAGGTTGGTATTAGCAAGGTATCTTGGCTGGAAAATAATACAGAATGCTGTAAGAAGGAAAGGTGATACAAAACTTTTGTAATTAATGGAATTGTTACTCAACACATTAAGTCAGCATCCAGTCAAGATCCAGAATTAAGTATGTCACAAAAATTATTGCAGATCATAGGAAAAAAACATGTTGTTGGGAATATAAATGCACTGTGACTGATTTTTCCTTTCCAAGGGTAATTTTGATATTGTTGAGTGTTATTGTTTCTTGACAAGAAGGTGTATCCATGTATCAGATGTGATACCATAAAAACAAGATCTTTTTAATGTAACTACATTTGAAAAAGGAAAGTGTGTTTCTTTAAATTTGTTATGGTTTTGGTACTTAATTTTTTTAATTAATACATTCCATATCTCTTTTCTCCTAAACCTGCAGTGGATCTATATGAAGCCCAACAGTTTATCTTTTATAAATGCTAATTTAAATTTGCACAACTTTGGTTGATTTTGATACTTAATGCATTTTCTGCATTGCTACCCTTTTTGTTTGCTCCAGGTAGATATTGAGAGAAATCTTTAGTATCCTTAGATGAATGATTGGTTGCTTTAGTTACCTTCTCTTTTATGGTTTTCCCACTTATTTTGCCATTAATCTCAAGCGTAATATTCATGCATATTCTTCCTAGTGGTTTCTCTTAGTTCCCTACTTTGAGAAATTCTTATAGAAGAGCTCATTGCTGCAAGCACTGCCTCTTTGATATGTCATTTGTGAAGTTCAGGTCCCCTTTTTTTTTTTTTTTTTTGCTAGTATTACAGCCATGGATAAATATCACTTACAACTCCTGCTCCTTTCCTTGGCAAGGTGAAGTTACTAAGACTCATTTACAGGCTGTAAGAAGAGATGTCTGAAGATGAAGTCTAGTGCTACTAAAACATAAGTGAATCTTCCTAAATGTTAGTGATCATTTCTGGCAGGTGAGAAGACCTGTGATAAATGTTCCTATCTCATCATCTACGAATTTATTCACATGAATCTTAACCAGCATTTGTCTGGTCTGGAAGGAGGAGGAGACCTTCACCTGCCAGAAACAAGACATGCCTGGGAAGTTCATGTTGCAATTAAACATACAATAATAAAACAAACCATGATTACAAATACAGACAGATTAAATAAACACTGAGCTCTCCATTTTCTGCTAGCAGAAAAATCAGTATTTGCACAGAGAATGTTTTGCCTTTGTTTTCCTTTTTTTTTTTTTTTTTTTTTTAGTTAACTTTTTAAAAGCCAACTTATTTTCTTGTTCTGTTCACACTAGTTTTGACCTTGCTATATCAGTGCTTTACAGAAGGATTTTTTTCATCCTCAGCTACTAAGGGAAGCTGCTATAATGCAACCTTTTTGGAAACTAGGATCAGTGTTGCAGGAGACAAAGCTGTTGTTGCAATATTTCTCTGACTTCTGAGTGCTAAATTATCTCCCCAAATGGAAAAAGAATTAGTGATGCTAGTTATTCCTCCTTAAAATACATTTTAAGAGCTCTGATTCCCATACAGTTAAGTTTCTTTAAGAAAAAAGATGCAATTTTAATTAAATATGAATAAGATTCTTAATCATCTTCATATTAATCTGTTTATAAAGCATTGCTTGCAGCTGTGGAATGACTGCAGGAATGTCAAAAATATGAAGAGAAAAGTTGAAAACCATTTTTGTAATGTTCCTCTTCCTTCTTTAACCACTGTATTTCTGCCCCCTGTTATGTATTTTATTGTATATATCCATTTCAAAATATTCTTTCATCTACACTGATACAGTCCATCCTTCTATATTCTAATTCAGGCCTCCAACCTTTCAACAGTGCTTTCTGTCCCCAGCATTCAAATTTCCATCAGTTATGTTCCCTTTCCAGCCCCCAAATTGACAGCAAAAAGTGATGTAGTTTTTTTCTTACTTTCTTATGTGAGACTTGACAGTGTAGTCATTTTAAGCTTTTTCTGTTTTTCCATCTTTTTTCCTGTGAACAAGTTCTGAGATGCAGAAACACATTCTAAGGAAAGCTGAGCTGTGCACATAAGTGCTTAATTTTTCCCTCTTCTGCTGTGTCATCTCATCCCCTTAGCACTATTGTCTAGCTGCTTGATCATCTTTTACCTGATGAATTTATTCTGAGAAAAGATGAGTTCCCTTCATCCCTGTCACTCACTGTCTTTGGACAAGCCCAGCACCTTCAGTGTTTTAAGAGATTGCTGGAGCATCCCACACCAGGAGCATCCTTGAATTATTCACTGCTTTGTCATCCATCACACAGGACTACTCAGAGCTTCAACACATTGTGAGGATGTAAAGCTTGTGAGGCAGGATACTACACAAATGAGGGTTTATTTCAGAAAAGACTTGAGGAGCTGTGTATCCTCCCATAGACTTTCTGGTGACATTTGCAGGTGGGAGGGATGGGTTCATGTCAACGTCAAGATGGAAAAAGCAAACCCACCAACTTGCTAAATACTTCCATGAGTTTTCTAGCCCCAATCAGATCTTCCAGCATTGTCAAGTTTTCCAGATATTAAGCCTAATAGGTGGAATTTCTAGATAGTCAAGATTTTAATTACTTTTCCACAATATGCTTCCAGATCATAAGATTCACTGTGCTTGTTGCAGAATCCCAGCAGAAATTTAAGACAGTAACTGTACTGTGCTGTCAGCCTTGTCTTTTTCATCTCAGTCATTTGATGTGTTTCTTTGAAGGTTTTCTTTTTTTAAACTATCTTTTATATTGAGAAGCTGAAATGAAGCATGAAATAGTCCCTTTGTTAGCAGGTAGCTTATTATAGTTCTGAGTTCTGCCGTGTTAGAGATATATGTGGCCTTTGAAAGATGAGCCATTGTTTTTGCTCTGACAACTCACTCTTTCACACTTTGTACATGGCAGGAAAAAGCTCTTCTACCTTTTGCCTTTCTTCTTTTTCTCCCCCAGTAAAGTATTAATGAATTATTCACCCAAAACTTTCCGAAGACAAGGCATAAAAAGGAAGACTACGTGAATACCCCAAATTTTCCTTTTGCAATGCTTTTCACTAAAGAAACTCCAGAAGTGGCACATAAGAGCCAGGTCTGCAGAAAGCACAAGTGAATACATAATAAGTGATCTTAGGAAGATCCACACATGCTCTAAGTTCAGGAACCACTGACTTAAAAAACACAGCTGCTGGTACTAAGCATTCTATATCAACCCTCATAGGCTGAATAGAAGAGACAATTCTGTGGATATGGTTGGTTTGTTGTGTTTTTTCTTTTTTTTGCCAACCTACAGTTGTCTTTTCTCTTGATTTATTCCTTTGTCTTCATTTTTTCACTATTCCTTGCTTCATGATACTTACTTATAGAAACCTATGATATAAAGAGAAAGCCAATAACTATGCATACTTGAAATCCCTGGTTTTCTGAAACCAACGTTTCCAATACAGCCCTGTTTTCAGAAGAGTTTTCACTTGTTGATGGAGAAGACTTTTAGAATGTTTACTCTGAGACTTAATGCTTGGTTCTGTCACATACAAGGCCTGATGTTTTTAAGACTTGGTTGAAGCAGGAAAATTAGGAGAGAGTAGAAAAAGCCTTAAAGATTTTTCTCTTCTGGATTTAGAATGTAATTTCCGACGGCATCTCAGTCTAAAGAGTTATTGATTGTGAGGATTTTCTCTCGGTGCAAGTTTTTTGCCTGTGTATATAAATTAGTCTCAAAGTTTAAATGTGATACTTTAGAGTCGTCAGCATTTGTACCACTTTTTTTTTATGTGCTTCAGAAATAATATGAAGACATGGAAATTTTCTTCCTGCTAACAGAAAAACCTGAAATGCTCTCAGCTTATAAATTATTCATTTGGCTTTTTCAGTTTTTAACTGTTATTCAAGGTCATTGTGAAGAAAATTTCTACTCTTTGTTGCTGCTGAATCCTACTGCAAGTTACCCTGCCTTGATTGTTTTTTTTTTTTTCCTGCTGAAAAAGTGCTTCATGGTAGATAGAAAAATATTGGTAGAGGACTTGATTCTAGACAATGCAGAAAGTTATTTCTTTCTTAGTGTAAATTTACAATAAAATATTTTCCTTCTCATTCATCTAATGAATTTTGCTTGCTCAGTGTTTTCAGAGTTCTTTAGTTACAAAGAGGAGGAATCTTCTGCCACCAGAGCATAATGTGATGAACCACTGCAGTGTTAATTTGCATATTTAATGTATTTCATAGTATGTCTGTTGCAAGTAGTGATCTTTGTAATTACAGTTATAGTACAGGTCCCATAATTGTTTTCTGTGTTTGGATTCACTCTCTTGTGTCTGTCCTTCACTCTGAAAACCTCATCTAAACTGGTACTGAAAGGTCAAGTTCTTCTGCATCATGATTTGAAAGATACATTATTTAGAAAAGATGGACTAATGTTCTTTTTATCTAGAGTATGGAAAACATTTTGTTTCACATTTTTTTTAAAGTAAAAAAAATAGTATATATTGAATATGGATTGTTTTTTCTAGGAAGATGCAGATAGGGAAATGGCAGAACATTTCATAGAAAGTTTTGCAGTTTGAAAGTTATTTTTCATTCTCCAGCAATATTTTATTAATATTGTAATAGATATTAAAATACTGCTTTTTTTTAGTCTATATTGGAATGGATAATTCATTCACCAGGGAACAATTTTTTACTTATCTGATCCATCTTGAGATCCATGAGTCCTCATACCAGTTTTTGCTTCAGTATTTTAGATACTTTTTAGTTAGAGAAGAATGAAGAATACTCTTTCTGGCAAAAAACTATAATGGTCATGATATAAATTCTCACCAATTTTATAAGAAGGGCTGCAACAGAATTACTTGTGTCTAAATGGAGTACGACAAGAGATATCAAAGAGAAGTAAAGGTACTAATAATTGAAATCTGTTTAGAAGGAAAAATATTGGTTTTATTTAAACATGTCTATATTTTCCATTAATATTTAATAGGTTTCTAATATAATGTAAACACATTTAATGTAGTTCATTACATGTATACCAGTAGCTGGTATACATATTTGTTGATTTGTTGGTATAATAATGTCAAGAAAATTGTGCTTTCCTTCTCCCATAAACTTTTATGGCTGCAGTAAGCTGTGACCCTGCAAAGCAACCTTGCTTTAGAAATGGGCTCCAGCAAAAGGTATGCTGATGCAGGAATGTTTGGTTTGTGCTTTGGCCCAGCAGAAAAAAATTGGCCTTTTAAGTCTGTCTTGCTAATAACAGGATGATGGGCATGAAAGTAGGGAGAGAAATGGGAAATAGACATTTGGTGGTCTTTATTCATCACTTACTGGATTCTGGGAAGCTGATTTTTGTTGTTTGTGTATTATTTCTGGGAAAATAAATGTGCATGGAACTATCTTCCATGACTCTGTTCACAACAGTGTAGCAGACAGAGGAAGATGTAGGATAAATTCTTTCTTATTAGTCATAAAATAAAATTTTTTACCACCTGTTTGCTCAATAGCTTTTCAGTCAGTCAGGTCCCTTCTGGAACAGCAGAGGTGTCAGAATGTGGCCCAAAATTTGAATGACATCCTTCTGCTCTGTTTAGCTGCAACCTTATGGTAAGTGGAAGTTGTCCCATCTGGTATTTTCATCAAAAATTCTTTCTAGAAAACTGTTTGTTACAAGATATAATAATTAGTCTAGTTTGATAGGGGGGTATTGGAACTGAAAACTGCACCATATGTTTAGGTAGTTATGAAGGAGAGCAGTGACATGTCCTCAAGGTTATTAGCAAAAGTTGGAAAAGTTTTTGCTGTGCAGAGTGCTTTGGGTTTTTGGACTCCAGGGAACACTGGTTCTACTCAACCCCAGATTCCTGAATAGCACTGATAAAACCTTCACAAAGTACAGCACAGGAAGCACCCCATGTTTACAGTGGATGGGTTTGGAGTGTGTAGTGGAACACAATGGAGTACAATGCGATGAAAACCACTGAAGATATTTCTTGTAAACCTTTTATAACATATACCCTTTCTATCTCAGAATGTCTGTGAGCCTTCCATTTCCTGACTTTTAACAGAACTTCATTTATTGGCATCAAACTTCTGGGTAGTGGTGCTGGGCACAGAAGCAATAACCTCTTTTAGTTTTTTCCTCCTGCCTCACACATTTACTTTCATGAATCCCCTTCATAATGTACTTTATATAAGATGAAAACTTTAAGACATTTTGTACAAGGTATGATCCAAACCATTTTTCAGTCCAGCTGCCTCCAGTCTCATTACCTATTTTGCCCTGCTCAGACCAGAGGAGGGAACTGAAGAATTAGGTTGAGAAGCTGACCAGGCTGCTCCCAATTTTATGTTCTGTTGAAGCAGTGAGCTGAAAGTGAGGGACTTAAACACTTTGCCTTTTAATTCATTAAAGGAACATGCTCCATTGGTATTAGGTTTTGCATCTCTCTCTGACTTTTGCCACATACAGGGAGCCTCAGCACTGAAAAAGTTTTCATAGAGTGTTATAGAGGTAACTTTTACACAGGGATGAAGAATCTCCTGTGCAATAAATCTCTTTATCTTAGAAGAGAGTAGAGTAGCATTTTTTTCTACCTCTGGTGGCCTTGATTTCATTGTGAGCATTCCATCACTTTAAAAATATAAAAAAAAATAATAATAAAAAAAATCAAAATGCCGTAACTAGCTCTGAGGTACCATGAGAAGTTGTATTTTAATATTCTGAAGTAAAACTACTATAGAAAACCTTCAAAGTCACACACATGCACAGAAGCAGGGAAGTCAAATAGCAACTTGGGCTTTTCAGCAGTTGCTGCTTACACTTGGATCCTCAAATGCAGAATGCCTGAGCCCTCATTCCTGAGACACTTGGCAGATGTGTAGGATGGGTTCATCTAGGATTTCTCCTAACTCAGACTGAAATGAGTATAAAAATCTTCTTGACCAAGAAGAGCCCGCAATAGAATCTCAGCTAAAATTTTTGAGATTCACAGATAGGTTTAGGTGACAGAAAAACATCTTAACTACAGAAGACATTTGAGCACAAGACTAGTTTTGGACTAGTGTTAAAATTGGTTTGGAGGATCTTTGGAAACTGGGCCCTGTTGGTGATATCTTTCCTTTCTGCTTGGGTAAGGTCTTAATCCGCAGAGGCAGATTGTGTTCAGATCCAAGGATTTGGCTCAGAATCCATTTCATATGTTAAGGATGCAAAAGTGCAGGTTCTTTGCAGCCAGGAGCAACAGAATATAGTTATGGAGACATGAGCCACATTCCTGCTAGTTAAACTGAGGTGGAAGAAAAGTTTCACATGTGGATCTTGACTCTCTTTCTACTGAAGTCAAGGTATTTTCATTACGACGAGAAAAAGATCTGGTTTGGTTTTCCTATCAACATTGGAAATTAGTGTCTCACAGATTTTTTAACTCTGTGAAGCATTGCTAGAAGTTTTCTTCCATTTAGTATCATCTCTGCTTCCACTTTCTGAATCTTTTTGTTTGTTTGCTCAAAATGATTGTTGGCATTGTTTGAAAAAGTATATATGCTACCTTGGGAAGAGTGGTGGTGAAGTTTTTAAAGAGCTATTTAGTTGCCTGACATAATTGCAGGAGTACATTTCTGTATCACTAAAAGCATCAAACAGAAAATTATTTACACAATTTTGGCTCAAACATCTTTGTGATTTGAGAGCTGGTTATATGACTATAATTTGATGGGCTCCCCTCCCATATTGTTTCATTGAATGAATGTTGCCTGGAATTTTTGTATGGCAAAGAAACACAGCGTCCCATTGAAGTTGTATGTTTGTTTGTCTTTTTATTAACAAGATGTTAGCTAAATAAGTTTATTAACAAGATGTTAGATAAATAAGTTTACATTGCTGAATGACTAAAACAGTCAAATATTTACCATGCAGACTGAGGGCAGCTTTTTCTTACATACAGGCTGTGTTAGAAACATCTGTAGAAATGACTGAACATCTTCTGTAACAGGTAATTTCTGGGATTAATGGTCAAGGATTCTAACTAATTGAAGGCACTAACTCTTTATGTGCACCAGTTCACCTCTCCCTCTAGCCCCTCCATAAATACATTGCATGGATGATCTTGCTGGCAGTTGTTTAGTAGTGTAGCTTGAAGGTCATTTTTCTGGAAGCTCCATTTTATTTCACACATCTGGGCACATCATGCACACAGCAGGATGCCAGGGCTGTACATATGCACTAAGTCAGTTCCTTCAAAATTCTTCTTGTACTTATTGCTCTGTATTAGACAGATCTATGATTCTATGATTGCTCTGTATTAGACAACACAGTCAGCTGTTCTGTCAGTATTTGTCCATTCTTCAGAATTCCAGTGATTTGAGATGCCTATCGTGCCCTCCAGCAAATAACAGCCTAACCAAAGGCAAAAGAGTTCACACTGACAATTTAGGGTCTGGATCACCACATTTCTAGTTTTAGATGGATTTAGAGCCACAGCAGGGAAGCGAGCTTAGGGAGGAGATGCTCTGCAAATCCCACTGTGTGTCTGGCAGTGAGATATACAGAGAATAAGCCTAAAAAAACCCCTTGGCCATAGGATCTTTGAGGATGGAGCCCCAGAATGTAGGATTGTGAAGCCATCCCAGCCTCAGTCCTCAGGACAGGAGGAGGACAGGGTCTCTGACTGCCAGGTTTCTTCAGGTGCAAACTTAGGAGGGGGGCAGTCCTGTGAAAATGTTTCCCTTCAATATCATGATCCAGATAGACCAGAGTGGTAAAAGGTGAAAGAAAAAAATCCAGAAAGGACAGCCTACAGGCAAGCCACTTGCTGGTAAGGAAACAAAGAGATGGAACTAAAAGTAGTGGCTCTTACCCATAGTTTAGGATTACAATAAATGAGTTGTTGAACTGAAAATCAGGAAGGTGAAACTTAAATAATTGTGTAGTGACTGCTTAAATCCATAAAAACTCCCTCTGTTGTGAAATGTGGTGTGGGATACTCTGGGGTATGACTTTCTGAGTCGTGTACTTTGCAGTGCCTTTGGGCACACCTTTCCCTTTTGCTCTTAGGAATGTAGACCTTACTGTATTTTTTAATAATTTCAAAATATTTAACCCCACACAGAATAATAGTTTGTTTCTGAAGCACAGACAAAACAATCGAGATCTTTAGCACCTGTGTAAACATGATAAATTAGGAAAAGCAAACCTAAGTCCTAATTTTGAAAAGCTAAAGTATATTGCAGCTATGGTTTTGGCTTGTTGCTGTCCAGCTGCTCTGACAAAGGATCAGCTGCTGTGCTTCGTTCCCTGCTTCTTTCCTGGAAGGTGCTTTATGATTTAAATCACTTCTTTGAGTAGAGAAAACCAGAGCTCTCTAATTCAGCAACAGCCATTTACATTGGCTTGACACAAGAAATAAAACCAATTGAAAAGGATCGCTGCAAGGGTAGAGAAGAGTAGGCTTAACTCATAAAATGCTGCTGAAAGCAAAATAAAATGAAAAACAAAAGGCACAGAATCAGACATAAACTCTCTACTTCAGAACATAAAACGCAGTAAAGGGTGTGGTGGTTTGGTTTTTTGAGTTTGTTTGTGGATTTTCTGGGGGACAGCTGGGGAGGAGGCGCTTAAGACAGATTTTTATAATTTTTATAAGGTCTAGAATAATCTTTTAAATCAGAAATTAAATCATGTGCTGTGTGGGCATTTTAAGCAGAGCTGACTGTTACAACACGAAATCCTTTTGCCTTTTTTGGCTGGAGATGTCAGGCTTCCAAACTAAGAGGAGGAGCAGACTGTACAGCCTGATCTATTGGTGACTCTTTAGGCCATGTGCTTTTAGCAAAGTGTGGCAGGGCTAGTGGGTAGCTCCCCCCACCCTCCCCTTTTCCAAATCAGATTATCTAACAGTTAATCTGTTTTGTTGATGTGCTGAGCCACAGCAGCTCATTCAGGAGCAGACTTGGGGCAGGAGGAGGGGAGTGCTTCAGAGAGCAAGCTGTTTCAACCATTTTCCTTTTAGTGATTTGCAGGATTAAATTTCAGGCTGTTGCCTATGGAAGAGCCAACGTGTTCCACATGTTCCCTTTTTCCTTTAGCTTCCCTTAGGGAAAAAAATAGAGCTGTAGTTTTCACCATCAGTCTCCCTGGACCAGCTTATAAGGCTGTGATTACCCTTTTTCATCACCTTTTAATACTGACCAAAACCTCGGTGGTAAAATTCACAATCCCCTCACCTTTTGTGTCTGTGTGTCTGTGTTTCTTTTCAGCATATACTGAATAGTTCTGAAGTGAGCTGGAATAGATATATGCTCACTCTTAACCTTTTTCCTTTCTGGACAGACAATTACCATTTTTCAACATATGTGTGGATGTAACCATCCATATTTAAACTATGCAGAAGACTATTTCCTCCTCACATAGAGGAAAGGTGGGAATATATGTTGTGTGGTTGGTTTTTTTTTTCAATATTTAATGTGTTACTGTTGTTTCAGTGAACTCCCTTCATCTGTGTATCTTGATACGGCTTCTGAGAATCAGTTAATGCTTGGTGGTTTGCATACTCTCTGTATAGCAAAGTCTCTTACCTGTTGTCTTCTCTCTTTTCGTGATACAAAGGGGGGAAGGGAAGACCTAAGTCTAATCAGAGGGAATGAATCTGTGCCTTTTACGTGCTGCTCAGAGGCTTTGCTGTCTCTTATCCATATTACTGTGGCAGCTGAGGAGCACATCCCAAGGGCATCCTGGTGCAGCCCCCGAGTGCTTTATCTGTATAGATTACTGCAGTGTGTTTGGGCAGGGTGGATCCAGACTCTGCAGCTTCAGCTTTCACAAAGCCTCTTCACCAGAGGAAAACAAATTGTTAGCTAGTATATAGCAGCTGTCAGGAGATAAAAGCCTAATAAAATTAAGGCAGTGCACAGTTCTCACAGGTTGCAGTGCTATAGGGAAGCCGAGAGATAATCAGAGCCTGGTGCTGAGCACTAAAACTACAGACACCTTGCCTTTTCCAGAACTGTTCTACCCTAGTCCATGAGGGTGTAAGACAACATTTTGACATTGCAGAGATGAGATTTCAGCAAGTACAGAAGGCCTAGGGGACAAGTGGAGAACTAGGCAATCCTGTCACGATAACTGGAAACCTCAGCATGGAGTCATGTGTATGTATTTTATTTGGGAATGCTGTGTTTGCTTATCTGGACCTGCTAAACTTGTCTTAACCACTGTAGGAAAGTGTCAGTATCTCATTATACACCTGTTATTTGTATCTGGATATTTCTGCACATGCAGCATGCATGAATTCCATGATATTTCTCACCAGGGTATTCAGGAGATCCTGAAGGTAGAAGATTGGGAGATGTCAAGTGGCCTTTCAAAAGGGCTCAGTGATGCAAAATGCTGGGAAAAGCTCTGATTGTGGTAGTGAGAGGACATAGTGTCCATGTATGGATGTGAAGACTTTGGAGGATGTCCAGGGCTTTCTGAAGATAACTAGCTGCATTTCATTAGTATGTAAATATGTATTATTTGGTTATGTAATAGGAGGTTTTTTTAAGTGGTGATTTTTGACAGCTACAGTTCAATTTTACCAACTGGATCTTTCTAAACCTGAAGAAAATGCAGGCTAGCAAAAGCAGAAATGATACTTTTTAATGTAAAGCAAGTTGGTTGTAAGGAATTAATGAATGAAGCAACTACTGAAATATGTAAAAAGCATTGTATTAGTGAGTAGAAGTATGAAGAGATGTTTAATTCAGAACCAAATCCCCCAGGAATAGTTCACATAATGTACATGAACCACTGAGCAGTTTAACAGACAAGGCAGCTGAAAAGGGCAGCATTTGCTGTAATCCAGACATTTTATTAATGCATATTTGCAGCTGAGCAAAGAACACTGTATTGAACAGTGAGGTGTATTTGAGAGAGAAACAAAATAGGGAATTGATAATACCACAGTAACCAAATACACTACAGTAACACATCAGTCCTCTGTTTCTAAAATACAAGAAAGTTTTAGCAAGCCTCTGAAACCTTTTGGAATCCCCTTTCCCAGTCAGCAGTAGAATTACAAGAATTTCTACACTGGATGTCTGAGCTCTCTAGACTCCAGCAGTGTTATGTGGTAGTAACTACAGAAGCCATTACCAATTGGTATATACCAGTTATATACCAATATAATGGCAGCACTTGGTTTACTTTCAATCAGCATGGTAGACATAATTCAGTTTCATTTCCTTCTCTGGTAATTTCTCCCCACGGTCTTGATGAAATGGAGAGCTCCAAGAACTTCACACTGTTATTAAAGCTCCACTGAACCAAACTTTGGTCCAAGTTAGTGTGACATCGGGCACTTCACATCATTTGGCCCAGATTTTACTTTTTTCCCCAGCTTAATCTGAAATCCCAGCACAAGCCACTGATACAGCTCTTCAATATGATAACTGAGGTGCTTTCTTCTTTCTTGGAGTGTCCTTTAACATTTTTGGTAGCACTCTCATTCAACCTTTCTGTAGCATCTGTCCCAAGCTTGCAGCTTCCATCAGGAGCAGGAATCCCTGCCTTGGCATGATTGCTCTGCTCAGTTTCTCTGGAGCTAGGGGAAAATCAGCTTTCATTTCTCTTTTTGTGATGTCCTTTTTGGACAGCCCAACATGGGAGAACTGATTTAAAAGTTGCCCACAGTATTTTGTACTAGAAACAGTTCTGAAGAAATCAGATTGAAGAGAACTTTAAATTTTTGCACTTTTTTTTTTTTTTTTTTTTTTTTTTTTTTGTGGATGGCTGTGTGCCTCCACACGTACAAGGAATAAAAATACAATGAACTAACACAGATTTCAAACCTTTGGGTCAGTGTGGCTCACTGTAGTTGTTGCCCTTTTGGATCTGTGACAAAGCTTTTCTTTTTACCAACAAATACTTCTGCTATGACTTCAGATATAAAACAAGGTATTCCATTCTTGGCCTTTCTCTCATTTCTTGTAAACAAATAGGTGCTGACTGCTGTGGTTGTTATTCCCTAGGGGTTTTCTGTGACCACTTTTCAAGTAAGTGTATAGTGTGATAAACAGCTTTGTGGTTTGGGGCAGCCTTCAGTGTGTGGAGTTTGAGTTCCTTGGTCTGCCACAGATTTTGTTTAATGACAGTGGGTGGATTGCTTCAGACAGCATTCATCCTTATTTTAACCAAAGTTACCTAAAACTGAGACTACTAATCCGAATGAGTCAGTTGGATTCCATTTATTGTGGAAGAGGAGAACAAGTTAGCTGCAGAGGGTGGATATCTCATGGGGTTTGATTGTAGGAAGAGCCTTGAGGTAGCAAACTTATTACCAACTGAGTTGGAGTGACATTAACTCCATGTTATGATTTTAAATCAGAGCACTCACTGGTTTGATGGGAGCACACAGAGAACACCCTTTTATTTCCTTTTCTAGGCACTAACTCATCCAACCTGAGGCATCCCATGTTGAGAGTACAGGTTTAACTTTTCTGTGTTTTTCTTTGCTCTTCATGGATATATTGCCATATTCAGGGTTTGAGATGAAACTCCAAAACAACTGATCTACAGAAGCATCTCATGCAGAATGCATTGTTTCTATGGGGGCTTTTTCCTACTCTTTTTGTTTTCTTTATTTTGCAATCATATTTCCACCAAATATTTTTAGGAAGTATTGGGATTCCTGTAGTGCTACAAAATAGTAACTGAATCATGTAAAAATAGCATTGGAAGAGACCTCAAAAAGTCATTTATGCCATCTCTCTACACTTCAAGGCAGAAACAACTATTCTTACATGTCATAAAGGTTTGGTTTGCATCATTATTAACCTGAATGCTCTCACTCACTGCTGGCCTTTCTACACTGCCTTGAATATTTTTCACAGTGCACGAGGACCTTGCCAAAGCACATCTTTTATTTAGCTAGGTGCATTTGACCTTATTTTGTTTGTAGATGCAATAGCTGAAATGGCAATGCCATGGGGGACGACGACTCTATTTTACACTAATTGCAACCTGACAGTGCTTGGAAAAAAAAAAACTGTAACCCCTCTGCAAGGAGGGAAGAAGGTAAAAAAAGAATTCACAAACAAACCTGAAATCTTTGTTGATATACTTTGTTTCCATCTCAGGGTGGTGTTGGAAAGCACATTTTAAAATGTCCCCAGAACGGCTGCATAAGAGAAGAATTTCATTCAATTTGGGCTCTTTTTTATTGCTTCTGTTTGGACTTGTGGAATTGGCTGTCCAGGTTTGGAGTATATGTCTGGAGTATATTTTTTGGCATAGGAGACTTTTATGTTTTGACTTTTAACATACCAATCTCTGAGACTGCCAGGCTTGTCTTTTTGGGAAAAAATTATATATTTGAAGTGTCAAATAAACTGTGGTGCTTTTTGGCTGAATTCAGTCAAAGTCTTGGCATTTCCCTCTTTTATATACAAAATTCCTTCATTTGATGTCACAAATAACATTGAACTTACTGAATGTCTTCAAGACTGGGTGAGCAGGAACAAAAAGGGAAGTGAGAGAGGATTTATTCAAACTTGACATGAACCTGAGCAAGTGGCATTTTGAGGCACTGCCCTAAATACTAAGAACACTAAAACGTTTACAAAAATTATGGAAGTGATGTCCTGTTTTAAAACCTTCCTGAATCTAATCAGAATCAGAAAAATTAAGAAAGAAGTTGAACAGTGCTGGTATCTCCCAACACAGAGATTTAAGCACCCAAGCACACAGCCAATAGCATTATAATTAATTAATGTGTATGTTATACAGTAAAGTTTGCATTTAAAAGATCTCTATCCTTGTATTCTCAGAATTATCATCCTTTAGGAATATGGGCTCTCAGGTGTTGCTTTCTTTGAGCTTTGGCCACCTCACACAGGTTCTGCTTTGAGGGAAAGTGACCACACATGCCTTGGTTTCTGCTGCCTTTGCCTTGCACGACTGCTTGCACCAGGGGTGCCCCTTTGGTTTTGCCCACTTTGCAGTCACCCTGTGCCTTCTACAGCCTCAGAATAATGCCATATTTTTGAGCCTTTTTACATTAACTGTTGGAAGAATGCTGAGGTTTTGAAGAGTGTTGTTGCAGCCTTTGTTTTACGTTCCCAGGTGAATTATGGAAGAAATATTTATATTCTTTTAGTCTCTTTAGTATCCTTTCAAGCACTCTGCACAAGGACCAGGTATTCCCTCCAGATGGTGGTAACTCTTCCCATGGAATGAGCCTAATCCCTGGATAGCAGATAGGGGTGATACACTGATTGCTCATTTAGTCCAGACTGCCTCCTCATGGGACAGGAAATACTGGGTTTTTATTTCTTGATTTTGCTTCCAGCCTTTGCCTAGTGTTTTGAGAGCTTCTGAATAAAGGAAATTCCGGGAGAAATATACTGAAAGCGTTTGCAAAGGAAAACACTTGAAATAAAATTGTTGGTTGGCATTTTCACTGAAGATAAGAACTCCTAGCTGCCCTGATGTCATAAATAGTGGTTTTAACAAACACAAGTTTTTCTTTGCCTAGTGTAGCATATTCCAGCAGAAATATACAGTTGTGTATGTATTCTGCATAGCCTTCTGTGGTCAGAGATAATTTGACTTGATTTAAAAAGTGTCTTCCCTTAAGTCTGCATTTCCAGTGAGAGCACTTCAAAGGCTAAGCAGCTTTGCATGTAAGCATAAAGAAGAGTAATTTCTCTGTATCATTCAATTATGAAGCCTACAGCTTTTTAGAATTTGATAATGGTGGCATAAAAACAATGGTATCTTTTAAGAAACAGAGAGAGTTTATATCTGAAGGGCAGATCAGAGCCATAACCCTTTTCTTCTCATCATGCCTGCATGCTTTTGACAGTAGAAAAAAGATACACTAAGCAGATGAAGGTGGAATGTTCTTCAATAATTATAGCTTCTTTTAGCTCTTTGGAAATAACAACATCTCTGAAATGAGATTGTGGAGTTGCTTTAGCCAGGGCCCTGTATCTGGCAGTGATTCACTCAGATGCTGTTTAAAATGTCTTTTCACAAAGTCTGCAGTTCTACTTTGCTGACAATGGCAACCTGTAAAATGCCAGGACGTACTGAAGCATTTTAAGAAAATGTTTTGCTCTTACACCTGCCAGAACATTTGGGGCCCTGTTCCCTTTCTTCAGGATGTCTGTAACTTCCATATATAATCAATAGGAATTGCTCATATCCTGTGCTAGGAAAATAAGGTCTGTGAGCCAGTCTTTTAAAACCTGTTGTCTAAATAACATTGTATAAATAACACCAGATTTTTTTCAGTGGCCATAGATGTTTTCCTTCTCTGATGCAGACTTTACATAGTTGCTTTACATCCTGAAGGCCTGGTTCTGCATCAGATTAAGGCACTGAAGGATTTAACTTTCATTTAATTGTGGGGAGAATCAGCCCTATGAAGAAAAGGTGTGTGACTTCTGCTTGGGAGCACATACCTTTCCCCCCTGGCTTTAGGGTGGAAAAATAAAAAATTAGCTTTTATTTTATAAATGTGCTTCTGAGGTTGTCATAGCAAAGTGTGCATTATAAAGATCTCTAAAATAAGCTGTATGGCCAAGCTCCACATAGATTTAATAATCAGAAGCTCCCAGAGCATAATTATTTCTCTGTATGGCATTAGAAAGCATTCCAGGGACTTTCTCCATGTGACAGCAGGAGAGGTAAACAATGTGCCTTTATGGAAGTATAAATATTTTGCTTCAAGACATTTAGACTTTCATGTGCTGTTGAAGGTTGTTTTTCTTTTTGTTTTTCTGCTGTGAGAAGGTCTGCATATTCAAAACATTTTCGGGCGTGATGTGTAGTTTCAGCTAAGGGTGGGTTTTTAATGTTTGATTAGTGCTGCCAACTATTTCTGGGTTCACATGGTTCATTCATCTTGTTGAAGCCTGAAAAAAAACATTTCATTTGTGAAATGTTTCATTTGTGGAGTTTTTCCTCTTTTCAGTTTGTTCTCTTTCTTGTTTTAAATTAGGATTTCTGCTCTATGCTCCAGTTGGAACATCACCTTTAAGACTGTTTTGTAATGTGCAGTTTGTGGTGCCTCTCTGGTCTCATTTCAAGGATGACTTGCTCAATAATAAACATTAAGGAATTCTTTAGTGAGATTGTTGCACATGAGCATCAAGTTAAACTTCCCATCAAATAATGTCATTTCAGCACTTGGGTTTCTGTAAGCCCAAATGCCTGTGGGAGTTAAATTTGCCATCTCAGGTATTGGTGGCTGCACTGAATAAGCACATGCACCTACACATCCTTGCTGAATGGTTTGTTTGGACTTGCATCCGCCTGGAAAGAAACCCAGTAATGTTCATATTTTGTCCAATTTTCTTAATAGCTGAGTGCATTTGAAATCAGAGCAGATAAGTTTACCATCCCGATGTTTCAAAGCTTCTGAAAAGCTGGGGTGTATATCTTAAGAAATCGCAGTGATTTTCACATTTTTCTAATCTGATCTGTTTACCAGAGATAATTAAGTTTCAGTCAGTTTCTCCTGCACTGGCTGCATAGGTTACTTGGCTCAAATGTTGTGTTCCACCCCCCCAAAAAATACTGTTTTCGCTTGTCTAATCACCCTCACGGTTTAAAAATCTGTGATCCTTTTGTGATTTCTTTCTGATTAGAAAAAACTACCTTAAAACTGCAGCTACTGATTCTGACTATGCCTTTTTCCAGGCAGATAAAGGCCATTATTTTCTATTAGTCAGAGCATGTGTACATTCCTATTTTAGATACAGAGATAAATGTGTATGATTATAATCAAGTCACCTCCTAGTCCTGTTTTCAATAAAACCAAGCTCCTGGCATTTTCAGGTCTCCCTGAAAGGCTTTCTCTAAAGCCAGGAGTGTTAATCTGCTGATCCTCTACTTAGCTTCTCGTTTCTGCTCACTCTTTCCTGTTTATAAGTCCCAGAATCATTCTTTTTTTCTGCCACAAGGTTACCCCTCAACTCTACCTTGATGTGGCTGACCTGCCAGAATAACTACTTTTCAATTTTCAGTCACTTTGGTTTTTCTTTTTATTCCCCCCACCTCTCTTTTCTTCTCCTTGTTTGAAATCCAATTTTAGTTAAACTTATGTCTGTTCATAATGTAGGAAAGACCTAACTTTTATCTTCTTAATTTTTTTTTCATTAGACATTTTAAGTGTTGCTAATTCTAGAGAGATTATAGGGTCATAAATAGACAGAGGCTACAGATGTTCCCTTAACAAAGCTGGGGGCAGTGAAGAAACCTTCTGTTGGGTTGGGTGACATTTCCAGGGAAGCAGCTGACACTACCTTGCATGTATTCTTTCCTTTCCTTCTTTTCTTTTGCCTCAGCATGCAGAGGGTGACTTCTGTCTCATTCTCCCTGGACTTGAGAACTTGCTGATGTGTAGAAGCTTGCTTTGCAGGCAAGATGTGAAGCTGTTGCTGGAGCCATAGTGGGTTTTTCCAAGAGCTGGGAAGGCAAGAAGACAAGAGTTCCTTGAAGTGAGAAATAAGAGATTCAAAAATATTTTTTTTTTCCCCAGATTTTTTTTTATTTATTTTATCATTGATTAAAACCAAATGATGGCTATTTCTACATGAAAGCCAGACTGACACTTTTGCAGAGTTTACAAAGATTTGTGGCATCTCAGTGTCACTACCATGAGGTGACAAAGATGAAGACTCAGGCTTGTGGCTACAACTTACACTGCCCATAATGATTGAAGCCTTTTTTCTTCTTAAGGAAAGTCTTCAAGATGGCAGCAGCTAGAACAAAGTGTTGGAAAACGTGCCCATGTTACTCAAACCTATTCCTCCCCTAGAAAAAATATGTTCAAAGATGGAATGGAATATGAGGAGCCACTGAGTAACACAGGGATCATTCAGCTTGGAAAAGAGATGACTAAGGGCATGTATTGTAGAGTTCTAGATAATTCCCATAAAAATCTAATGGCACTGAAGGATGTTCAGCAAATTTGGAGGGCTTGGCAATGCTTGCACATCAGTGACACTACCTCAGATTTGGCTTGTTTCATTCTGCTGATAAGCGCCTGGCCCTCTGCCTGAGATTTGGCTTATTTGTCCTTTTGCTTTGTTTTTACCATTTTTTCCACTGTTTTCTTTCTCTTGCTCTGTTTTAATTCATGATTCTTAACAGTTATTTTTAATCCCATCCCCCTAGACAGACCATTAGTGTTTTTGCACCTCCGGGGAGGTTTTATCTGAGTGAGGAAAGAGGAAATCCCCTGAAGTAATTTTACAAAGTTCCCAGGTTGCTGTTCCAAACCTGTCTCTTGCCCAGAAAATTCAGGGTCACTTAAACTGGAACGTGCCCAATGACATTGTTTAAAACCACACCAGATGTGTTGGTGCTGTTTTCTAGTTCTTTACCCTTTCAGTCATCTGTGCTTTTTAAACCACAAACCACACTGGCCCACACAGAGCCACCAGAGTTGTAGTACGTGTTTTCAGCCACAGCTGTGCAAGTCTCTTGGATTGGGAATTTTCTTCGTTGGATTTGTAAGCGAGGGTGTCTGAGAGCCACTTCTTTGGAGTTTCATCTTTGGAAAAAAAACCAGATGCCTTGTAAGGCTGCTCTGAGTGGCAGGGCTGATGGTGCAGGAGGAGGATGTGCACCATCCTGCCTCTTCAAGCAGCAGACATTGTCACCATGTCCCCTTTCCTCCAGCCTGGATCCAGTGGCCACCAGTCCTTTGGGCAGTGTGAAAGTGAGGGAGGGGGGGTTGCCAGGAACCAAGAGCAGCCTCAGGATGTTCCTGTCTAATCATTCAGGTACCAAGATGGAATCATAGAATGTGCTGGGTTGGAAGGGACCTCAGAGCTCATCAAGTCCAACCCTTGATCCACTCCCCCTGTGGTTCCCAGCCCATGGCACTGAGTGCCACATCCAAGCTCTTTTTAAATATCTCCAGGGATGGAGAATCCACTACTTCCCTGGGCAGCCCATTCCAATGTCTGATCACCCTCTCCGTAAAGAAATTCTTTCTAATATCTAACCCAAACCTCCCCTGGCACAACTTGAGACCATGTCCTCTTGTCTTGCTGATAGCTGCCTGGGAAAAGAGCCCAACCCCCCCTGGCTCCAGCCTCCTTTCAGGTGGTGGGGTGACCTGCAGCACCCAGGAGGTGCTGGGGGAGATGGGGTGGTGGGTGCAGGAGAAGTTGAGGGTCAGGTCATGGGGGCTGCCCATGCCTGTGGGTGATGCATTTCCTTTGGAGCTGATAGGAACTGATGTAGACCCAGTCATGGGGACTGGTGGTGAGAACCAATGAGTGAGAAACCTCTACACCTGTTCCTCATCCATTTCCTTTAAAGAACAGTTTTCAGCCAGAAGGACTCAGGGTTTAAAAGGTGTTTTGCGTGTTTGCAACATCAGTTTAGAATTTGAGCATTTCAGTTGAAATGAGATTTTTCCCTATGTCTTTCTCCCTGCCCCCCCCCCCCTTTTTTTTTTTTTTTTTAATGCCTTATAAAGTTTCTTATGATACTTTACCTCTCTGGATTCAAATGTTTATCTTGCAAATGGCACCAACATTTTTTTAATACTTTCTCTGACAGTATATGTAATGAGTAAGATTTGATACTATATCAAAAAAGTCACTGATTCTGTCTCTAGATTAAAAACTGTAATTAATCTGCATAATATCTACTTTTTTTTTTTGTGTACAGTCACATGCTTGCTTCCTAATTTTCTGCCTATTTTCAGTATTCTGTATTCATAAAATTTGAAAAACGCAAGCAACACATAACTCTATTATCAGGACACAATTCCATATAAGTTATTTAATTATGCAAGGAACAGCTCCAATTACTTCCCGTGTCCTCGATCCACTTCCCAAATTTTCTCTCTTGAGTATTCCATGCATTTTTTCCCACCTGTAGGTTGCATTTCTGCTAAGCACATTCACGTATTGCCAAAGGATGGGATTAAAGTTCAGAAGGAGGAATTCCTAAACCATTTGAGTATGGTTTAGGCAGTCAGCTGCCTGTTTTTACACCATATTCTTTGAAAGCACCCCAAATGAAGGCTTGCCTGGGGGAGGGTTCTGTAGTTTGAAGGGAGGAAGTCTTAAAGTAGGGTTATAAGGACAAACCCAGCAGTTCCCATGCAGGTATTGGGCAACCAGAGCATCCCAAATTGCCCTGCTAGCAGAGGGATGCTCAGCAGGAAAAGCTGTGCTGAACCTGCCTGTGTTTCCCAGGAAAATGTGAGCAGTTCCAACCATTCTGCTTATCCATCCTGCCTGTCTGAAGGAATATTGATGTTGCTTTCCTGCCAGGGATGAGGCTGTGATTTAGGTGCTCTGCCTTTATCTTGCAAGAACTTTTAATGAGTTGTTCAACCTGCTTGCTCTAGTTTCGCCATTTGTAAATGAAAATATATTTATACCTGTTCTAAGAGTGCCTGGCACATTAGCTACCTTGTGTTTTTGTTGTACTCTGCTTAAGTAGAGTAGTTTGTGTTGTGCTGACTACGTAAGGTGCTATTTGAGACAGATTTTATTTTGCCACTGAAGGTGGCAAAGCAGCTTCTGCTTTAGACAGTGGGTGTTTTGCCACAATTCTAAAAAGTTTATGCTTTACTTTATTATCCCTGTAGCATATTTTGCTGTGGGTTGGAGCTGATCCTAACGGTAAGGCCCGCATAGGAGGAATCTTTGTGACTACCTTCTATGTGAAAAAAATCATCATGCATTTCAGCGAAATTTTAGAAAAAAAATACTGGTTTTAAAACTTAAAGAGATAGATTGAGATTAGATATTAGGAAGAAATTTTTTACAATAGAGGTGGTTAAACACTGGAACAGGTTGCTAGGAGGGGTGGTAGAAGCCCCATCCCTGGAAACATTCAAGGTCAGGTTGGATTTGGATCTGAGTAACCTGATCTAGTTGAAGGTGTCCCTGCTTTATTGCAGGGGGATTGGACCCCATAACCTTTAAAGGCCCCTTCCAACCTGCCCCATTCTGTGATTTTATTAAATTGTAACAAGGGGCATATACCATTAACAGTATATATTGATTAGAAACTGAGGGAAATTTCTAGAAGGTCTTCAGACAAATGCTTAGTGGTTATAATGAAGTACTATCCCAGTTAAGATAGTCTCAAAAATTTGTGTCTTGGGTTGGGGTCTGGGAAAACTTCTTGGAGAATCACCCATTTTCTATAATTAAGTGTCAATAAGTAACACCACAGTTGTTCATTAGCATTGGTTAATTCAGCCAGCTTAATTCAGCTATCATGCTGAATTTGATTTTGTGAGTTTGTAGTTTTTTGCTTCTTTTGACTTTGCTGTGGTTTCTGCATAAAATCAGAGGAAGTCAATACATTCTGAGCTCTTACAGCCTTGGCAAAATCAGCATTGATTACAAAAACATGAAACTTTGTCCCTAAACAGTAATAAACAGTGGCTAAGACTGCTTTTCACAGGGAAAGATCACAGCCAGAAGCATTTTGCCTCTCCTGGTTTAAGCATCAAAAGAAATGAACCAAGAACAGCTCTTCTGGAGGTTATTGTTGTTCACTTTGAGACAAATAGAAAACTCTCATATCCTTAACTTAAATACTGCAGCCAGCCATTAGCATCAGTAATTTTTTTTTTGTACAGGTCACTTAATTATCCCACTAGATATTTGTGATCCTGCAGTGAGAAGTGTTATGGGACAATAAGAAAGAAAAAGAAGAAAAAAAAAAGGAAAAAAAAAAAAAAGTTTGCATAACAGTTTCCTTCTGTTACAAATGGGAAAAGTGCTGTAGGGAAAAGGTGTCACTGCTCTCTCCCTGGTTGCAGCATTTGCCTTTTAAGGGAACCTGATTTACAGTTAAATGTTTTGGAAGATGGGCAAAGGACCAAGGCAAGTGCTGACAGTGCCAAGGAGAAGCGGGAAAGGAGGGAGAGGGTAAGTTGAAGGAAACATCTCTCTGGTTTTAAACAGAGAAGGAAAACAAATTGGAAATGTGGGTGGGAGATGAAAGCACCTATGTCACTGCAGAGCGAGGGCTCTGGAGTGAAAATGAAAAAATATTACATGGTGAAAACTTGAGTTCTGATAACTTCAGTAGCTTGATATCTACCAAAAACTGGGGCTATGTGCTGCTGGGCTACCTTTGCTTCTGGCATTTCCCTGTATTTTTTTTAACTCTCAGGCTGAGCATGCTGAAGGGGGGGTTGGCTCTGCAGTGGGGACAGAGAATGGTGACATCCTGCTTTCCTTTGGGTGCTGGCAGTGCTCCTGCAGGATGTGAGGGCAGGAGGGAAGGCAGTGCCTGCAGAGGGGGTAGGGAGAGACTTCTGCATCCTGCTCCACAGCCTTCCCTCACTCTCAGGTGAAATCCTGACCCAAACCTTGCCAGTCCCTTGACAGAATCATGGAATGATCGGATGGTTTGGGTTGGAAGTGATTTTACAGGTGATCTAACTCCAAGCCCTCCCCTGCATGGGCAGGGACACCTCCCACCAGCCCAGGTTGCTCAAGGTCCCATCCAGCCTGGGCTTGGACACTGCCAGGGAAGAGGCAACCACAGCCTCCCTGGGCAACCTGTGCCAGTGTCTCACCACCCTCACAGTACCAAATTTCTTCCTAATCTTTAACCTCAATCTCCCCTCTTCCAGTTTGAAACCATTTCCCCTTATGTTAGCTCTAACAGGCACTGAAAGGCCACTCCAGGGTCTCTGCAGAACCCAAGCTGAACAACCCCAGCTCTCAGCCTTCCCAGCAGATGTGCTTCAGCCCTTTGATCTTCATGGGACTGACTCCAACACCTTCTTGTGTTGGGGGCCCCAGAACTGGACAGAGTGTTCCAGGTGGGGTCTCATGAGCTCATACCCTAAAATCCATCCCCACAGAGGCAGAAGGCAGCAGGGTCTGTCCTTGTGCTGAGCTCCCAGGAGGAGCCATCACTGCCTTGGTTCTTGTTGTGCTGCCAGAACCCACAGACCATGGGCTGAGCCTGGGCAAAGGTGCTCCTGAGCTGGCCATAGGCAGGCTTTGGAATTATTTAGATCTGTATTTGTTCCTTTTTTTTTTTTTTTTTTTTTCCTAGTAGCTGCTAGTTACTGAAGTTGATTCAAAAAAATGAAATTATTTCTTCAAGAAGTAAAGGAAGAGTTGCTTAGGTTCATGTGCTCTCCTGCAACATTTCCAGTCCTCAGCTCTGTGCAGGACTGAAGGCAGCTTTAACAGGGCATTTTCTGTACTCTGCACTAGTGTTTGTGTTTTCAGTTACAAATTGTAACTTCTACTTCTTAATTTGGTGTACAATAGAATAGAAATTTTTATTTACATATTGACAGGATATCTTGGAGAAGACTATATTCCTCCCTAATTGGAATTATAATCAAATAATTCAATTAAGTATTTCTATAACTGACTTCTGGCACTTGCCAAGCATGAAGAATTAAATTGTCTCTTCTAAGACATGACAGAAACATCCCACTTTTAGAGCCTCCATTAAAAACTGACAAACCATTAAAGCAGCAGCCCACCACTGCAGGGCCTGGCTGCTAATGAGAAGAACAGAATTCTGTTTTCATTATTACCCCTGAAGAGCCAGAGCACAACCAAGAAATATTTGGGCTTGTCTATACAGTCTGTGGACAGGTGGGAAATCTACATGCATCTTCTATGGTGTAAAATCTGTTCATTTGTTATACAAAAGCCACTGTTACAGAGCTGAAGAATTTCTTTTCACCATTTCTTTTCTCTTCACCATCAATAGATTGTTAAACTTGAAAAAGTTTGCATAAAAGTATCCCAGCTCAAATGTATTTCTATAGCCAAAGTACTGTGGGAAGGAGGAAGGTTTGGAGAGGAGCTTCCAGGTCTTTTTCCAGAGTGTCTAAATGTTGATAAAAACTTTTTGCCTTCATCATTGCTTCACATCTCTTTTGTTCAGCACCACATGTAGCTGCAGACCTACTCTCCATTTCCCCTAAGCCAGTTCTTCCTGCTGTCAGAGGTTCCTTAGGAGATGAGCATCTCTTGTGGACTGGGGTGAGGAGGAGCCCGGACTCACCCAGACAGGAAAGTGCAGTGCTTAGGGGACTCAGTGTAGCAAGAGATTCATAGAATCATTTTGACTGAAAGAGACCTGTAATATCACACCCAACCATTCACCCAGCCTTGCTAAATCCACTACTAAACTATGTCCCGAAGCACCACATCTACAAAGCCTTTCAAAACCTCCAGGGATGGTGACTCCACCACTTCCATGGGCAGCTTGCTCCAGTGCCTCCCAACTCTTACGGTGAAGAGATTTTCCTAATATCCAGTCTAAATCTTCCCTGGCACAACCTGAGGCCATTTCCACTTGTTCTATCACTTGTTGCTAAGGCAGAAGAGACTGACCCCAGCCTCCATTCATAGAGAGCCTCAGCATCCCCTTCTGCAGGCTGAAAAACCCCACTTCCCTCCTCAAAACCTATTAATTCCAGAGCCCTTTAAAAAAAGACTTCCTGCAGGGAACAGCCCTTTTATCCACTTTGATTAGCCACAGGGCTAATGTTTGGCCCAGTGACAGGGAAACAAGCTGAGCTTGCCCACAGCTCTGTTGAGTGGCCCCTCTGGAGCCTGCAATGGCCAAGCATGGCCAGCAGCCTGGTGACTGCTGGTGGCCCCCCTGCATGGTGATGTGGGATGCAGAGCCCAGAAGCAGAATAGCTGCCTGAAGACAGGCAGCACATTTTCTCTGCCCAGAAATATTTGATTTGGCAAATACGCTTCAGCAAGTTACAGTGATTTAAATCATCCCCAATGCCTCTAAATTCTACCTTACTTGTTTTGTTACTGGATCGTAAGGAGAGAACACTGGTATGTTAAATGTTTCCTGAGAAAAAAAAAAAAAAAAAAAAAAAGAAAAAAAACAAATCCATTCACTGCAGCCTTGAATACCTTTGATTTATGAATCTCTGCTTCATCCTGACAGCTACTTAAAAATTCATGTCAAACTCTGGATTAATCCTGGCCTGAAAAAGAAAAGAAGTTGTTAGGTAACAAGAGTGCCACAAAATGCACTTTCCATTGTGGGTGTTCTCAATGAAAAGAATCTTCAGTATTTAGCTCACTAGAGAAGCATCAGTACATATTACTAGATACTTTCTCATTTTTTAAGTCTCTTGAACAAATGTGTACCTGGGCTTAGAAATGCATCTCTCATCTTGATGCCTCGTTATGTTATTTCTGCTCTGTAATGTGTTTTGTTTTTATCTGTATTGAGGCTTCCCATGTGTCATTAGATAGTGAAACAGAGGCAAGAAACATTTTGTTGTATAAGGGAGAAAAGGGACATAAATTACTTTTTTTTTTTTTTTAATACTTTCTTTTCATTCTAATATTGAGCATATTTGAGATTAAAAAAACCTTACCTGAGTAATTTGATTGATCAAGTAACATTCTCTCTAAGGTGCTTTGGATAAATTATCATAAACTCTATAAAATGTTTTTTTTAAAACCCTGATTATTGTTTGTTGTGGATTTAGTTATTTCTTCCCAATAATGCTTCATTAAAAATGTTGTTTTCCAAGAAAATAACCAGATAGCTTGCAATTCAAATATATTAAGCATTTGAATAAATAAAAGCAGCTTCTTTCCTCCTTAAAAGGCTGTATCTTCTATTTTGCATATCAAAATGCAATTCTACTTAGTAGCTACCCCTAGCACTTTTTTTAGTATCTTGTGTGGGGTTTTTTGTGTATTGTAAAAGGTCTAGGCCTAAGGTAGGGGTGGACCATCCAGGAGGAGAGAGCAGAGAAGGAAGGGGTGTGGCTGTGCTCATATGAAAAATCAATTCTGTTTACACTGTGAATTGAATCCATAAAGGTGCACTGTAGCTTAATCAGAAAGAATTGGTGATTATTGAAAATTGTGAAGGAGATCATAAATTTTTTTTTCCCTGTTTTTCGTTAGTTTACAATTAAAGAAAGGACATTAGTGTGGGATATCCATTTTATTACTACGAAGATATTAATTTCATACTTGAACAACTGAATGTGACTATTTGCTACATGTCATATCTGGCCTGTGTTCATTATTTGCAGTTTTTCTGAAACATACTAAGCTATATTTAGTTGAATTAGACATTCAATATAATTAAACACTTAAAATATTATTTTTATTTTCTATTGAAAATGTTTTGATCTGTATCTCCCAGTTTTATAAGCTTTCAGGTAGCATCATTGACAGTGTCCCAGATTATCCTGTAGATGATGTTAGAGGTCTGTACTGGCCAAACTGGTCAGGATGGTTGGCTTTTCTAATGAGTCGATGAAATTCATTTCAGTAATTCTGGCTCTGAGATTTTTTCACTATGGATTCTTTTTTGACTGTGTGTGAGGCAGGTGCTTTGGTTTTCTTGTAGAGTGATTTTAAAAATTGTATTTCTTTAAACAGGGGAAGAGGACAAAGGAAGGTATGTGGACAGCTAAGCACTGCCCCAGACAATTTGTTTTATTGACTGCAGGAAAATTACTGGCAGAGCACCAGTGCCCTTCTCAGGCACTTTGAGACTTGGCAAATTCTCCCTAGGTGCTTAGGGTAATGTTTGCATTAACTTTTTGTAGTAAACAGGCATCAGAAGAGTTGCAAAGGTAGATTTCTCTTGGCTGCTGAAGGTGAGCTTTTACTAGACAAATAAAGGGAAATAGTTGAAAGTGATTAATGCTTTGTGAAAGACTATCAGCAGCAAGGATGAGTTTCTTATCATGGATATGTAAAACTCTTGTCTCGGCCAAACTCTGGATTTCCCCCACTATATTGGCTGGCTTGTTCATAATCAGGAAAGTTTCTTGGTTGAAAGCCTCACAGGAGTGGTGCAGTTTGCTCTTCTCCTCCAGGAGCTGAGACAGGAGGGTTCAATTCCCAGTTTTGCAGCAGTTTTCATGTGTAGTAGCAACAGGCTGCCACAGCTATGTCAGTGCCATCAATTGATCCAGGCAGCCAGCAGAATTTTGTAATTTTTCAAAATTTCAGCTTGGAGAGGGAGGCTTTTTGAAAGGCAAATCACCCTCTTATGTCTCCATTCCAAACTGAGCAATCCCTTGCCACCTCCAGGAATGTCTTGAGGCAAGCAGCATTTTCTTCTCCTGCCCCAGTCTAAATACAGGTAGCTGTGGGATTGCAAATATGCTCGCTGATTTTCTGGGATTTCAGCAGAAATTCTGAAACCCTATCCCAGCGTCATGTCTCTGCCTTCAGACACCCCCAGTTTGTACCCTTCTTTCTAAATGCCAGTGATTGTTTCATAGCTGTTGTTTCTAGCATGTTTTAACATTGAAACACAGCATTTTGTCCTTAGCTGCTTATTCAGCATTTGACTTTATGAGGTGTAAAAACTGTCTACCTACTTGTTTTATGAAGTGGAAGAACAGAATATCACTAATATTATACCATAAAGCAGTGATAGCTTATTTATAAAGCCAGAAAAGGAATTTAACAAGTTGCCCCAACCCCAGGAAATTTCGGGCTGTTGGTCGTGTACAAACGGGGACATAAAATTGTGAAAGGAAAATAGTTTCAGCAGCAAGTGGTATGAGAAAAATGAAACAACACTGTACAGAAAGGAAAGCTGGTGCAGAGTTGAGGCTTGATAGGTGGTGGAAAGCACATTTTACACGTTTGTGGCTTCAGAAGGATTCCCAGGACTGTAGGACTTCTTGCCCCATCCCATTAGTGAACAGCGTTTTGCCACCTCACGCATCCTCGTGGGACCAGGCTGAAAACTGTGTTGGGGGCTAACATGGCCTGCAGTAGCATTTTTTGTGGAATGAAATGATGCACTTGACTTTAAACTTGCTGACAGGTCCAGCCCCTGGACATTTTGGGGTTCCTAGATGTCTTCATAGGCTGGGGCTGTGGGAAGCCTCCAGCGGGACGGGGCAGCGGGTGAGCTGGGAACGTGTCTGAGATTCCCTTGTCCCTGCAGGCTTCTCCTGCTGCCAGCCCCAGACAAGGGCAGTGGTGCCTTGGTGCTTCCAGGCTATGAAACCATGTGGAGATCTGTGATTGAAAGTATTTCTGACCTGAGTGCTGAGTTTGGAGGGGTTTCTTGACAGGCTCCTGACCCTGCAAGGGGATATGATGAATATATGTGAAGTGCTGGGTGGAAGGATGCTAGCTGCAGCATGCCTCCCTTTCTTCAGTGCTTACAGCAGGATCACCTAAATAAGCCTCAGCAGAGCAAGAAA
The DNA here is from genome assembly GCA_023637945.1 of Phaethornis superciliosus. Taxonomy (NCBI): domain Eukaryota; kingdom Metazoa; phylum Chordata; class Aves; order Apodiformes; family Trochilidae; genus Phaethornis; species Phaethornis superciliosus. Next base: position 17,405,948 of record JAJQWJ010000011.1, read on the forward strand.
TCTGTGTTTGTGAACCCAAAATAAATTTTATATATCTCACTGAGATTAATTTATAGCAACACTGAGGTTCTTCTCCAGGTCTATCTGACTTACATCTTGGTGAAAACCTGCAGGAGAAAGGGGAGCTTTTTTGTTACTGTTTTGCTTTTTTTTTGGGGGGGGAGGGTGGAGGGGAGGGAGGCTTGCTATACCCTCTTGTCATTTTATTACACATCTATCACTTCTTTTACCTCAGGTTTATTTTCTCTCTCTCCTGTCTTGTAGGCCTAGAAGATGTTGTAGCAATAATGATTCCTGAACCCAAAGGAAAAGAGATAGTGAGCCTCCTGGAGAGGAACATTACTGTGATGATGTACATAACCATTGGGACACGGAACTTGCAGAAGTATGTCAGCAGGACCTCTGTGGTGTTTGTGTCCATCTCCTTTATTGTGCTGATGATCATTTCTTTGGCATGGTTGGTCTTCTATTACATCCAGCGATTCCGCTACGCAAATGCCAGAGACAGAAATCAGGTGAGAAGTGCTGGAATGGCTGTCAGTGTTTCAAAATTTAAAAATATATTCAGCTTAAAAATACGTTTTGAGGAAATTGTGAATGTGTGGTTAAAAAAACTAAACCAAAGCAAAAAGCAAGGAACTGAAAAGAATGTTTGGTTTGGTTTTTTTCTCTGTGCAAAACGCACAAAAGTAGACAGAAAGTTGATAATGTTTCTTAGCTAAAAGAGTGCCTTGGTACATATAGCCAGGTGACAGAAATGTATGGAACTTGAGCCCAAAATAATGGCTGAAAGATAGTGAGGTATGTGAAATAAAGGTTCGCATTAAGTGAAGGAAGGAAAAAAAAAACACCAAAGAATTTTCCTTTGAATACTTCTTTAGAAGGGTCTTAGGCTTGAAAGTCAAATATGTCTCTGCTCATTTGACAATGACGACTGAAGATGTAAGTGCTGTCGTGATAGCCACCAGTTAGTTGAGTGGACAGAGAGGTGGATGGAGAACTGGCTGTGAGACAGAACTCAGAGCGTGGTGATCAATGAAGCAGGGTCCAGACTGGAGGTCTGTAACCAGTGGTGTCCCCCAGGGGTCAATACTCAGTCTGGTCTTGTTCAATGTGTTCATCAGCCACCCCGGTGAGAGGACAGAGTGTATCCACAGCAAGTTCTCTGATGGTACAAAGCTGGGAAGAGTGGCTGACACTCCAGAGGGCTGTGATGCCATCCAGCATGATCTGGACAGGCTGGAGAGATGGGCAGAGAAGAAGCTGATGAGATTTGATAAGAGCAAGTACAGGGTCCTGCACCTGGGGAAGAAGAACCCAAAAGACCAATATAGGTTATGGGTGGATCTGCTGGAAAGAGGAGGATTTGGGGGCTAATAGTAATAGGATAGTAATTATCCATGAGGCAGCAGTGTGCCTTTAGTGGCAGGAAAGCCAATGGAACCCTGGGTTGCATAAAGAAGAACGTGGCCAGGAGGTTGGGGGAGGTCATTCTCCCCCTCTGCTCTGCCCTGGAATACACAGCTGGAATACTGCATCCAGGTCTGGGCTTCCCAGTTCAAGAGAGACAGGAAACTACTGGAGAGAGTCTAGTGGAGGGCAACAATGATGACTTGGGGGACTGGAGCATCTCTCTGATGAGGAAAGGCTGAGAGAGCTGGGATGCCAGGCTAAAGGGAAGAGGAGGCTGAGGGGAGACCTTGTTAATGTCTACAAGTGTTTAAAGGGTGGGTGCAAGAAAGATGGAGCTGGAATCTTCTTGGTAGTTGGAGAGTTGGACCAGGTGATCTCTAGGAGTCCCATCCAACTCTGATAATTCTGTGATTATTAAACCATTGCTTTTGGTTTTGGCATCTTGTCCAAACTCCCTGAAAAAGATACAGAACCTGTAGAACTGGAACTGGAGAGAAGTCAACAGCAGTGGGAATGAGCCGTAGGTCCTGAGGCTCTCTGGATTTATAAAGCACTCTGCATCTTTACAGTAGTTCAGCAATGAATAATAATAACAGTAATAATAAATTTAATCTTCCCTGGTCTGGATGCAACTGTCTCTGCATCAGCAGAACTGTGAAGCTGAAGCTTCCACATTTCATCCTAATGGCACAGTAGAAAATGTTATCAATGTATGAAATCTGAGGAAATAACCATTTTACTGCAGGGAAAAATGCACTGTAATTCAGAGATCCTTCTGGGCCTTTAATAACTCACCACTGAAGCAAGGAGAGGGTTGTCTTGCTTGCTTTGCAGAAAAAGTAAAACTGAGAGTTAGAGATCATCATGTAGAGAAAAGTGCTGCCATACATATATGTGTTGTTACATATATTGAACAATTAGGGATCCCTCAAACTGCCCCATTGAAATTTAGGCATCCTCTGAGAGCAGCTGCTCTGTATTTATGGACAGAATATATTTTCATTTTAAATATACAGTATGAAGTTTTGGATAGGAAGAATGACACGATCTCAGCTGGAATTTGAACATCACTGGCAGCAAATTGGCTGTGACTGTTGTAATTTTTGGCTGCTTTGGCTGCAAAAGCACATGTGCTGAATTTATCTGTGTGAGCAGTTAGTGTGCTTTCAGTTGAGCAGTTATAGGGGCTGAGGGAAAACCTTGCTAAGGTCTACAAATATCTAAAGGATGGCTACAAGGAAGATGGAGCCAGACTCAGTAGTTCCCAGTGACAGGAGGAGAGGCAATGGGCACAAGCTGGAAAGCTTACATCTAAAAGTAAGAAAAAACTTCTTTAATCTGAATGTGACAAGGCACTGGCACAGGCTGCCCAGGGAGGTTGTGGAGTCCCCTTCTCTGGAGAGATTCAGAACCCACCTGGATGTGCTCTAGGTGATCCTGCTTTAGTGGGACACTTGGACCAAATGATCTCTAGAGGTCCCTTCTAACTCTGATAATTCTGTAATTAATTCTGTAATTTTAGCACAGACAACTATACCACACATACAGACATAGAAGATAGGCAGTAATATTTATATGGATGGAAATCCCAGGCTGCCTGCTTTTTTCTCAAGACTTCTAACAAGATGTCCAGGAAGTATGTGAGTACACTGATGAGATTCCCTGTTGATATGAAGAGGATAAATTTGTATAAGGAAAGCACAGGCAATCTGCTTCTGCAACAGCTTACTCCTGGAGCAATCTTGAAGATGAGAGAGTTTCTTTGTGAAAAACTGTGGGGATTTTTTGCTTCAAGAGACATCAGGTTGCAGAGCTAGTTGAAGGCAGTTTGGAATTACATGAGTAAGGCCATTCAGAGGGCAGCACCACAATCTCTATTCCTTTGCTTTGCAAAGACAATGATGCTTTCCATGCCACTGTCCTTTCTTCATAAGCAGTACAACCATCTCTGCAAGACCACTGCATCTGATATGCTTCACTCCTTCCTTAACACTTGAGTGCTGAATGTTGCAACTTTACTAATAAGATTTATGATTGTAAATCTCTAAGCCTCACTTTAAACCCTTGAACTACTGTAACACCTCTTATCTTTAGGAAGAAATCATTGGCATGCTTTTTGTTCAAATGGAAGAATCCTTTGAAAGTATGACTTTACTCCAAGATATTTCTGTTCTTTCAAAAAGTAAATTACTTTCATTTGCATGTAAGTCATGAACTTGTCTATTCAAGATAGGGAAGAGAAAGCAAACATGAAAACAAGCAGATCAAAGATCTATATGAGTCTTTAATCTTGTCCTTCTCCCTTGAAGAATGTGCAAAAGAGAACTGAGACATTTCATTAGTTTAAGTAATATAATGATAAAAAGGAATCACAAGCAATTCCTGAAGCAAGACATAATGACTCTTGTCTTGCTGTGTGTTATCAGTCTGTCTTTGATTTACATTAAAGAAACAAATAGCTGACAAAAAATGTTTCCAAGTCTCATCTAACCCCTTTATTTAAGGGATATTGTGAGAAAAATGTATTACAGAGCTGCAAGATACTTGCTCACATGTAACAGTTGTGCTGGAAAGCTCGTATGTAAATCATTTTCACCTCTTTATCCAGATCTGAATTTGCCCTCTGCTTTCAGTATTGCATGCCTTTTGTCAGTCTTCTGTGTCTTTCCAATCCAGTAATCTTACCCTCTCGATTTAATTGAGTAATTTTAGCTGATTCTGAAGAACAAAGGGGTAATTTATTAATTGCATGCTGATTAGGACTCAAATTCAAACCACATCCAGCTCCCTTCCAGGTTTGGCTTCGTGCTCTCACCCCTTTGAGCTGGAAACCCTTCCCTCTGACAATCCTCTCTGAACTCCAACACAGGCAGTGTTCCCAGCCCCAAAAAGCTGAATGTCTTCTGAGTCACCAAAACTCTGAAGTTTCCCTCCTCATTTAAATACACACGGCTGGAAAAGCAGATGGGGAGAGGAGGTGAAGGGAAGATTTTAAGTCATTTATTGGCGGCAAAATGGGGGAAACTGTATCATGAACTGTTAGGAAACTAACAAGACATTGACTAGAGAGATCCCAGAGGAGCATCACCAGTATGGTCTGGGGATAGGAGCAGAAAACATCTAAGGAGAGGCAGGGGAGCTCATCTTGCTAAACTGGGAGGGAAGCAGAGGAGGAGGAAGGGCTCTGCTTGCAGCTTTTGGCTGCATAAGGGGTGCTTGGAAAGCAGGCAGGCAGATTCTTCTCAAAGGACAAGAGTAATGGTCACAAATTACAAAAGGGGAAATTCCAATTGTATGTTAATTTTTTTTTTTTAATAGTGAGAGTGGTTATGCACTGGAACAAATTATTCACAGATGTTGTGAAATCTTCCTTACGGGAGATGTTCAAAACTTGACACAGCTCTGACTTTGAAGTTGACCCAGCCTTGCGCTCAAGATGGGAATACATGACCTCTCAAAGACCTTTCCAGCCTGTGAGTCTGTCTTCAGATTGCCTCATGGCTGGGTTAATGCAAGTGAACAGCCAAGTCCTGGAAGCACTGATACAGGCAAAAGCACAGGGCACAGAGGTAGCTCTGCTGAGCAGTGATTGTATGAACTGCCCCAGAAAGTTCTCAGCCTCTTACAAGAGGCAAAGAGGCAAACATCTCCATCTGCAGCATGTGAGAACAGAGTAAGTGTTTTGGAAATATGGGAGAAGAGTCAGAAACATCACATAGTAAGCAATTCATGGTCCACTGGAGGTACAGATAGAAAGGCAACAAATAAGCAAGTGGTTACATATGGATGGCAGGGCTCACATACTGTAGGGCTATATAGTGCTTTACCTGTAGGAAATTTCAGGTGCTTTTGCCCCATTTTTTTACCTTGTGTTGCTCCTGTAAAGAAGGTAACTCTGTATTGCAGGGAAAGAGAACAGCAGAGAAATTTATTCATGGTTTATCTGGTTGACAAATTAAGAGCTCACGTTCAGTGCTTCTGTCTTGCTGAAAATAATGAACTAGTTCTGGGACAAAAAAGGACCTAAATCTTCTGTCCAGTGTTCACTCTGTTTACTAGCACAGGCTTAATGTAAAAATGTATTTTTACAAGTGCCCTAAAAAAAAAAAAAAAGTGGGGGGGGAGGGGAAGTAGAATACCCAAATAGTGGACTTGTTACACACCTTGCTACTCACTGGAATAGTAAAGGTGTTGTAGTGTAGCATCATGATGGGCTCAGATGCAATCTCTACTGGAACTCCATTAGAGTTTCCTCACCAGCTGTGGATTACCAGCCAGCCTGGAATTGAATACCTACAGTGCTCTTACTGTGAGGAACAGCATGACTGACTTCATCTGTTTGTATTTATGCAGCACTGTCCTGTTTCTGGTGCAGTCATTTCAGATTATTAAGAAGCCTGAGGAGAAAAGGTGGTGGTTTCTGCATGAGGAGATACTCTTTGCTAAAAAGCAAATTTTGTATTACAGCGCCGACTTGGAGATGCTGCAAAGAAAGCAATCAACAAGCTGCAAGTCAGAACAATCAGGAAAGGTGACAAGGTAATTCTTCAAATTACTCATTTCCAAATGAAACTGTTCTGAGGATTCTTCAGACTACTGGGGGGACAAAAGAAAAGAGAACAGCACTTGCTTTTGAGCTACTCTGTGTCCTTCAGGTGGGGGAGGAATGCATGGATGGAATGGAGTAGAGAGAGAAGGTGAATCTGTGAAGATGCAGAATATCTTGAAAGAAAACATGCTAACTAAAATCTGCATGCTTCCCAGGGCATATTTCCAACTGAAAACATGTTGGAAAATCTGACTTGCTTGTCTTGAAATGCATTATTGGATTTGCATCATGCATTGGTGACTGGTTTACTTTGTCACATAGGCTTTTGTATGAAAAGATTAGCTGGCAAAATAAGAAAATTAAAATTATGAATGTTTTCTTTCTTGTAGGAGACTGAGCCAGACTTTGATAACTGTGCTGTTTGTATTGAAGGCTACAAACCCAATGATGTTGTTAGAATTTTGCCTTGCAGGTAAGTTGATGGTTGAAGCTGGTTTTAGCTCTGATAGTTTCTCAAGACAGGCTCTGTTCTAACACTATCACTCTGATGACATTACTTGAGAGCTTGGGAAGGGAAGGGTGAGCTGATAATTTTGATTTATTCAAAACCTGCTCTGAAATGTCTCTATTCACCCTAAAATGAAAGTAGTATTAATGGTGGTGGGAACCTGAGTTTAACACAACAGTCAGAAATTTTGTTTGATCTGAACCTGTTATAAAGTCTTCAGTAGAATCTGTGAACTTAGGGTTTTGAGTCCTCTGTTATGCTCACTGGTTTTATATCAGTCCAGAATAATTCCTTCAGAAGAATTTGTCCCTGGCTTCAAGGTGTGTCCAGACACAGCAGGTGGGGGTAGAACAGGCTCCTGCTCCCTGTCAAACCACTTCTTTTGCTCTCAATGTCCAGGCATTGAGAAATGGATGACTTCTATTAAAACAGGAAAAAAAAAAAAAAACAAACCACAACTAAAAACCCCAAACCAATCACCCAAAAACCCCACAAACAATCCTACAGCCATAAAAAGATAAAAAGAGAGATGCTGAGCAGAAACAGTAAAACAAAAAGTCAGTGTGACAAACACTACAATTTCTTTTGCTGCCATGAAAATATTCTCAGGCAGGTGGGAGATGGAGATGCCAAGAAGAGCTTTTGGCCTTTTTCTTTCTCTCTTCTTCTCCCCATGTGAACATACCCTGTGCAGCACAGAACACTGGCAGTGATGTGACAAAGGAGAGCAGCCTCTTGCCACATTTAACAGCAATATTCATCTCTCTGTGCCATTGTGTTGTCACCTCTGAAGTACTGGCTAGTGAAGGATTTCTCTAACAAAATGGATTTCTTAGGAAATTTCCTAGGAACAGTGTTTCCCCGAGGAGAACCAGAAAAAGCATTTGATTTCCCTAGAAATAGGAATCTCAAGTGCTAGACATACAAAGCACAGTATTTCTTCTCCTGCAGACACATTCACTGACCTGAGAAACTGAAATATTTGTTTTTTTCTCTCCTGTGTTGTTCCCTAATAGATATTTGACTGTTACAATCTGTCCATGTTTGTGTTCATTCACCTGACTCATTAAATCCCTTTGCTGCCATCACTAAATGGCAAACAAAAAGCAACAGATCAATCCTAAATCTGACCTACCATAAAACCCTCACAATGACAAATTGTATGTGAACTTTTATTTTTCTATGAACAGATGTAAACGCATTACTTCATGAAAGGAGAAATACAGAAAAATGAGCAATTACCAGAAAATATGAACCTTAGCTTGACATCAAACCTATTTTCATAGAACTGTAATAAAGCTTGGAAAATTTTCATGACAGAGAGAGGCACTTCTGGAGGTAGTTTTATGCAGGAGCAAAAAACATGCCTAAGCTCTTAATTCAATGACTCTGCAGTCAGACTTTGTCATCCATAGTGTTGAGTCAAGCAGAGTGAATAGGAAACACATAGTTAGCAGGTGATGTTCAGCTCTTGGCTGACTTAAAAGGTCGCCTGGCAAATGACTCATGGTAAAAGGTTAGCAGCAGCAGAACTGTCTTGTAAAATGCTCACAGGGTGAGCCCCAGCAGTTTTGAATTATAAAAACTCCAAGATCTTTCTCAGGCAGCTATTTCACAAACCCTGGCTCTCCTGCTGCACAAATTGAGAAGGCAGGATTTTTTTACCCATTTGCATGGGCTCAGACTTCCAGAACAGGAAATGGTAGTCATGAAGAAAAAAAGTGAATCAATTTCTGTCTCTGTTAAGTGAGTAGGGGAGTGTTATATCTTGATAAAGACCTACAGACTATGTTTCTTCTTGCTGCATACAGTTAAGCCATGTACAGTTGCTAATATGGGAACCTCATCAGACTGATGTTTAAGTGGCTGGCATTTTACCAAACCTTACAGAGCCAGTACTGTATGACACCAGTGCTGGCTGACCTTAGAGTTTCTACCCAGGGAGTGCTCAAGGTGTAGAACTTTTTACCTGGAAGCCAAATACACCCAAGAGCTGCAGATGGAAGATGCTGCAGGCAGTACTTAGAAAACCACTTCTAGCAGGCAATTTCTACATAATGTCCTTTGTATCTTGACATGACTTTTTAAGGCTGGTGGAGCCCAAATCTCCTAAGAGATTGATAGCAAAAATCCACAGTACAGGTACATGTTTACTGGTACTTCACACTGTTTCCCCAAATGTCCTCTTTCTGGGGGCACTGGGTAGCCTGTTGTTACCCATCTCATTCTGGAGAGCTAGGAGAATTCCAGGTAACTTCTTTGATGTCCTCTTTAGCCAGCTCCCACAGCTGAGTGTCTTAATAAACTTCATTCTGGAGAATGTATTAAACAAAAAAGGACTGACACAATTAAAAATAGTGTTGGCTTGCAGCTGGTTTTACATTTAATGTAATGGTAGCATCACTAAAGTTGTCTTTGAGAGCACTGACACAACAGCAAATGTAACCAAGGTCATTGTTCCCAGGGTGACATCTCTTGTCATAGCCCTACTTCTTACTGTTTGTCCTCCATCTCCAGGTTCAAAATTCCTTCCTCTTTTCTCTTCTGTCTCTGGAGAAGTTGCTGGTGCTGCTTCTCTCAGTGTCTGCCTTCCACTTAACATTTTTCCTAACTTTACTTAACTTGCTCTGACAGGAATGGTAACTCTTTCAACCTCATCTCTACTGAGTTCTTCACAAGCCCTTTTCTTGGTGTTTTGATTTGGTTTTCTCTGTCACCAATGAATGTGCTCTCTGAGCCCATTCCAGCTCATTCCCTTTCCCTGAACAGCTGTGATTTCAGAGACTGCTTCATTTCTTCCTCCTCTTTTTATTAGGTTACTGTGAAAGTTGTGTAACCACACACATTTTTCCATTTTGATTCCTTCCTCTCACCCTCATCATTGTTTCTTTTGTCCTTTCTTCCTCAGAAATAAGCAAATAATAATACCATACATGCACCCCCAAAAGCCCAAACCTTCTTCTTAGATACCATCTTATTGCTCAGTCTCACATAAAAATCCTTCTCAGTTGTCTGCTGGAGCCCTACATCTAATCCAGGCAACTGATTATCCTTAGGATCATGCTGAAGATCCCTAGGCATGTACCTCTCTTTCTTCTCTTACCTCATGTTTTTCTTCCGAGAAAAATGACACGATTGCTGCATTTGTTTGCACACAGTATGGGAAGCTGGGATTTTGGAGTAAAAGATGGGAGAAAACCGATTTGCTTTAACCTGAGAAAAAGTTTCTCAAAATTGCTGGCAAGCTGAAAGCTTTACAATAGTTTTTAAACAGTCAAATTATTAAATAAATAATTAATTATTTTCCTTGTATGTTTAAAGTTAAAGCTTCAAAGCAAATTAGAATACATTTTAAACAAAAATAACCTTCAGTTAAAAAATGTGAAGTGCTAGTTAGATAATAGTAAATGAACTGCTCTGGGATTTTGAGATTCTGTGCTCTGTGAGCTCTGCCCAGCCTCATGAAGTCACAGAGTTGCAGGAAGAATCCCAAGAGTCCAACACCTCTGGAACAGCCCAGGGGCAGGGGCTGTGCATGTGATGTTCCTTGGGAATTATTTTTCCAGCAGGCTCTGCAGCTCCCAGGGATAAAGACTCTGCAAAATCCCCTGGTGAATTTATTGCAGTGCTTTGCTACTTTGATTGTGGTGAAGCTTTTCCTGCTGTGTAACCTGGATCCCACTTGCTGTGAAGCTGAAACCCATCATAGTCTCTCTTACCCCTAGGAGAGGTGAAGAACATTTGTTTCCTTTCTGCTTATGGAAGCCTTTGCTTTGTATGAGCATTGTTATCACATCTTTCCTCTCTCTCAATTAATCAATCACAGTTCTTTTGAGAAACTTTTCAACCCATCCAAATTAGTGTGGTTTTGCAGTGCATGTGGTTGCATGCAGCAGAAAAAACTTTTTTTTTTTTTTTTTCCTAGCTCTGACTTCAATTCTCAAAGCCATGTCCCAAGCCTGTGCTTGAAACATCTCTCTCACTGTCTTCCCCTATAGTTCATTACATCTCAACTCATCCATGATGCCTCTGCCTTCTCCTTCCTTTTAATACTTGCATCACTCAGAACTGGAGAGAGATTTTTGTTGCAATTGGTCTTCTTATATCTTACCTTGTGGCAGTGAGATGCTGCAGTTGCTCTCCCATCTTACTTTGTGCTGACCCTTATTTTGCCTGAATTTGGTTTATAAATTGAGCAGGACATAAGTCAATTCACAATTTATTGAAAACCATAAGCATGTGTTAAATGCCATAGCCAATAACAAATAAAATAAGCTTTCCAATCCAAATTGCAAAGCCTGCCACCTCACCTCTCTACACAAGTGTTTACATATTAAAAAATAGATATTGAGTATTCTAACTATGTAATGTGGTGCAAACATTTTAAAATTCAAATCTTTATCTGCTTTTCTATAATATTTAATTTTTCTGTAGATTTCTGCCAAATAATCAAGTTTCTTGTGCTTCACCTATTAAATCTGAAATTAATAGAGCCCTAATATACTGTACTAATTTAGTATTGAGAAGTGCAAAGTGACATGATCTGTCATGCATTTAAATTACTCAGCATAGGTAGGATTTATTTTAGAATATTGTTTTTTGAAGCCAACTTTAGGAACACTAAACCTCATTTTTCAGTCTTAATGGCATGAAAGTTCCAAGCTTTTGATTAACAGATATTATGAAATTCTGTAATATGAACCACAGCTTGACTGAGGCTCGCAAAGCTTGAACTTGAAAATAAAAGGAGACTTTCTAGTCTCTGGTAAAATATCTTCATATAAGTCACTTATGTTGTGTTTTTTTTTAATTTTTATTCAAAACAGATTTTGGAAATTTGTTTTTTTCAAGAGAATAATAAATATCTTAGGTTTTCTAAATGTACTGGTTACTTTGGCACAAATGTGCTTCAGATGCTTGTAGCTAAACATGCTTACTTATGAATTTGAGATAGAATTAAAAAAAAAACAAAAACAAACAAAACCAACAAAGCAATCACTGTCAAGACCTTCATAGTTATCTCAAGTAGCTGAAAAGCAGATTGACTTTCAGTTCCTGGTGCATTAACTCATCCAAAGTATTTTGGTGAGACTTCTAAATGCAAAATTGCACATGCCTGAGGACTCTATGCTTTTACCTGTTCAGAATGCTTGCCTGATAACATGCTAAATATGTCCCTACTGAGATAAAAGGAAAGAAGAGCTATGCAGACCAAAATTGTTTTTTTTATGGTTTTATCCAATAAGCCAAATCTTGTTTGGAAGGAGGGTTGTGAGCTTTAGTAGCCTTAATAAAGTAGTGGTTTGAACTTCAAGTATCACAATGCTTCATTTCCAGTAATCATGTTGACATGCAGATCAGATGAGGTATGACAAAGTCTGGTGTTGCAGCCAACTGTTATAATTAGAATTGGTCCAAGTTCCAAGAATGGATTTGCCCTTTCCCATAGTTATATGAAGTCAAACCAAGTACAGGAAGACAATCATTTGCCATGGAGCTTTATTGCACAAGGGACACATTTCTTCTTGAAGCAGCAGAAAAACGTAGCAGTGAAAAGAAGATTCTGAGATTTCACACAATTTCAGCTTTGAATTTGTAGTGTTTTTTAGGACTGAAGCCAGGCAGTCAGCCAGCTGGTATGAGGGATACCATGTGAGTAAGAGCTGAGGTTGCAAATCAGTATTGATGTGAGTGCACCTCAATATCTTCCATCAAGTTGAAAGTCTGTGAGTATCTTGTGTGAGAGAGGCTGTGACACAACACAGCAGTCAGCCCCTTCAGCTGAATATGTACAAGTAAATATTTGAAATTAGTTTGGTGAGTTAAGCAGTTCTGGCTTCCTCAGAGATTGCATTTCCTTGTCTAAACTACTAAAGTTAATCCACTCCAGGTGGAGCCTTAGAATCATAGAATCATTTCTATTGGAAAAGACCTTTAAGAACATCAGGCCCAACTGTTCACCCAGCACTGCCAAGTCCACCACTCAGCCATATCACCCAGCACCACATCTACAGGGCTTTTAAACACCCCCAGGGATGGTGACTCCACCACTTCCATGGGCAGCCTGTGCCAGTGCCTCACAACCCTCTCAGTGAAGTCATTTCTCCTAATATCCAATCTAAACCTCCTCTGGCACAACCTGAGGCCATTTCCACTTGTTCTGTCACTTGTTACTAGGGATAAGAGACTGACCCCCACCTTATTTACAGCCTCCTGTTGTAAAGAAGTAGTTGTAGAGCCTCCTCTTCTGCAGGTTAAACAACCCCAGTTCCAACTCCTTGTAAGACATGTGCTCCAGACCCTTCACCAGCTTCATTGCTCTTCCCTGGACATGTTCCAGCACCTCAATGTCTTTCTCGTAGTGATGGGACCCAAAACTGAACATGGGATTTGAGGTGTGGCCCCACCAGTGCCTAATACAGGAGAATGTTCATTACCCCAGTCCTGCTGGCCAGACTATTCCTGATACTAGCCAGGCTGCTGTTGGCCTTTTTGGCCGCCTGGGCACACTGCTGGCTCATGTTCAGCACCAGGAGGTCCTTTTGGCAGCTTTCCAGCCACTCTTCCCCAAGTCTACAGCACTTGGCATTGCTGAATCCCATGGCATGGGCACCTCTGAGCTGTGTCCACCTGCAGCTACCTGGGGGGTTCCTCTGGCTCTGGAAATTGAGACACAGGGAAACACAGGCAACTGCTCAAATGTAAAGGTTCAAGCAGACAGACATGGCTTTCAGGCTCTCCCAAGTGAAATGTGGGACACCTGAAGGAATTTTCAAGTTGATCTACACAACTTTTTCAGTACAAGCGTGCTTGTACAAGTTTCAGTACAAGCAATTTAGTCTTTGTTTGCACATTTTGGAGGGAAACTGTTTCTATTGAGCCTCATATTTCCACACTAACAACCCTCTTTAAATTTCGCTTAAGTTCTCTTCCAACTGTACTTTTTTATGCAATTAATTGATTTTAAAAGACTTTTAGGAACGCAATTGAATTTTCAGTTCCCCAAATATCAGTGTAATTTCTGAGGCTACATGTGTGGCAGGAATCTTTACTCCTTTTCTTGGGAAGGATATGGGACTGCACAAACCTCCCCTGCCCGGAGCTGGGACCTGACTGCTCCACTTGGCCTGCTCAACAGCATCTCTTAAACCTGAGCCCCCCATTCATTCCTGCATGTTAAAACATTTGTCCTTTATAACCACAGGGCAACAAATACACCTGCAGGAGGAAAAGGCAATCTGTCAGTCAGGTGTATGCTCTAAATATCTCTGAATTTTGTCTTGGTTTGTGTCAAGTGAAGCTAGACAAGAGGCTTTCAGTTCTTTGGATAGCAAGAACCCCTTCAGGGCTGGAGTTGTTTCAGACCTCACTCTTAAGGGCAACTTCAAAAGAGCAGGAAACTCAGGGAGAGTGTTTTAAAAAGTATCATCCTGGTTTTCCCATTTAAATTAAAAATTTCTTTATTTTTTAAATAAATTGTATGGCCTTATGCTTGCATCCTAAAAAATACCAGACCCTCAACGGCCTCAACGGCCTCACTTTTAAAGCGTGTGTAATCAGGTTTGTCTGTAAAACCATTAAGAAATACTAATGTGATTTTTACCTTTACCAGGAAACAGGTTTTATCTACTGTCAGCCTTTAACATTTAAAGAATATGAGTTTTTCTGATGCATGTTGGTTTTTTTCCTAGTTATTTATGTACAGGTCTTCTTTTCCAAACTCATTTGAATAACCCTGTGCACACGTGCTTGAGATGCTGCAGAAATAATTTAATTCTTGTGTGCACAGGCTATAGTTTTTCAGTCCTTGCAGAGGTCACAAGCTATGGCATTTGAAATACTCTCATTTTATTAAATTCAGCAGAAGCCGATGGTACTGTGTGGTAAATTGTGCTGTGTGGATTTGAATTAAACTATCCTGGTTTTCATTGCAGGCATCTTTTCCACAAGTCCTGTGTAGATCCCTGGCTACTAGACCATCGTACCTGCCCGATGTGTAAAATGAATATTCTAAAAGCTCTAGGGATCCCGGTAAGCACATCACAGAGCAGCTGCTTGGGGCAGAAGGGAATCCCCAGCTACCTGGGCATCTCCCTAGCCCTTTGCTTGGCTGTTCCCATCCTCCTCTTCTTGCCATGCTATAGATTTATTAAGGAGAGTACAAGTTGAGATGTCAGGATCTCGCTTTCTTCTACACCTGACTTTTATGAGCAAGAAGAAGGGTGGGTTGGGTGTTGCAGTTTCTGTGTCTGTGGTTGCCTGCTTCATGGAGCAGTGGATTGTTTGCTGATGTTTTGGTGGATTTATAGATTCTTGCACATAACTTTTTTTGTGTGTTTTAAATCAAGTCTGGATTTATTTTTTTTTTAATCATGCTTTCAGTTCAAATCTCAAAGCAGAAGGTCTACAAATAGAATTTTCCCTGCTAGACTAGTCAAGACCAGCTAATGGTTCATCCTAGGGAGCCATGTAGTTTTTCTGTCAGATTTCTCTGTATTCCTAGTTCCAATTAGGGAGCATTTCTCCTAGTAACGAAGCCTGTGGCAGACCACATGACATACAAGAATTTCCTAAACAATTTATTATTTGGAACGTTCAAATCATAAGCTCACAGAATGGTTTGAGTTGGAAGGGATCTTTAAGATCATCTAGTTCCAACCCCTCTCCCATGGGCAGGGACACCCCACACTATACCTGGTTGCCCAAAGCTCCATCCAGCCTGGCCTTGAACACCTTGGAGGGGGCAGCCACAACTTCTCTGGGCAACCTGTGCCAGTGTCTCACCACCCTCAGAGTGAAAAATTTCTTCCTAATGTCTAACTTAAGTCTACTCCCTTCCAGTTAAAAGCCATTACCCATTGTCCTGTGTGGTTAGAAGCTGCCAAACAAGTTGAACTTTTTAGGTTGCATGTTGACATTCAGGCAGGGCACGTTCTGTCTGCCATACATTTTCCTAACCAGAGTTATTGCAGAGATCAGAGGCTTCTCCAGGATGAGCTGAGTCACTTTCTCAGACTGTGTGAGGCTCACCACGTGGTTGTGAAGTTCAATACTGAAACCCAGCATCGACAGGTGCTGGAAATACCCTCCCCAGTTACAGCTAGTGACATGGCAGCTCACATATGAAGGAGCTATATAAAGTAAAATGGCTCATTAGGTGAACTCATTAGAGGAGCTTATGCAGCCATTCCCCAAGAGTTAATTTTCATGGAGACTAGGAAGCCAAGCAGGTTGCTGCAGAAGAGGTTCCATGGCAAGTGATCAAGTTTTTTTTTTCTGGAATAGGCAGGTATGTTAATCCAGGCAGTTTAACCCAAGCTAAGAACATATAATGGGAAAAATTTAGTAGAGCATTGTAGCTGGGGTAACCTGTCATTACGGGGGGGGTACTTTTTCTTATAGATTATCTTTAAGATAAGCATGTAGATTATTTTTAGAATATTAAAACATGATACAACTGTTAAATCAGTATTTGAGATGTCAGGGAAAGCTTGTTCTGCCATTCAGCATCTCTGCACCTAGGTTTAAATATGGAAATATTTCTCCAGGTTCCTTGTTTCAGTTCACAAGCCTGTCAGTGAGCAATGAGTTACCTGGGATTTGACACCCCTTCTCCTTACCCAGTATATTGTTCCACAGTTTTCTTCTGCACTGTGCGGGACCACAAGATTTCTGCTCTCACACTGGTCTATTCATATTTTTGGCCAAACATTTCATTGACATGCTCTTCATCCAGTTTCCATATTACCAATTGGATAATACAGATAAATCAGACCTTCACTTTTTGGAGGCTTGCAGTGAGATGTTCTGGTTTTCCAGAAAGTTTGATACTAATTAGCTTGTACATCCAGAGTACAGCTCTCACTTCACTGACAGCTGCTGAAGACAAAGCATGTCCATGGGCTGGCTGAGTCTGGGTACATTGAAGGGAAGCAAAAATACACCCAGAGGTCATGTGTTAACATTTTGGTTTACATGACAGGCTTTTACTACACATGAACAGCTTTGTAGTGGCAGGTATAAAACCTAATTGGCAGAAATAATTAAAAGTGCCATTCAGCTTCCTAAGCCATCATTTCTCTTCTCACAATTCCTTCTCTTGTTATCTCTGTACTGTATAGCAGAAGGGGGATCCATCCTCACCGAGAGCTTTCCTCATGGAGATTTTTGGCAGTAATTGCACTGGACATAAAATTAAAGCTACTGCTATAACCAACATAAACAATTGGGTCAAACGAATATTTCAGAATCAGCCTTACTGCTAGTCTGTCTTTACACTAAAAATCACACACTTGGATGTTAACGTTTCACTAGCAAAGTTTGTTTAGAGGATTTAATTGTATGAATTTCTGTAAAAAAAAAATAAATGATAAAAATCTAGGATTTTCTAAGCAACAAACTGAAAATGACCCTCTCTATCACTGAGGAAGCATACTGGCTCCCATCCACATGGAGAATCACAGAATGCTTTGGATTGGAAGGGATGCTGAAGATCATCTGGGCCATGAACAGGGATATCTCCCACTAGACCCAGCTGCTTAAAGCCTCATCCCACCTGGCCTTGAACACTTCCAGGGACGGGGCATCCACAGCTTCCCTGGGCAACCTGTGCCAGTGTCTCACCACGTTCACACTGAAGAATTGCTCCCTAATACCTAATCTAAATCTCCCCTCTTTCAGTTTAAAGCCATTCCTCCTTGTCATACCATCCCCTTGTAAAAAGTCCCTCTTTGGCCTTCCTGTAGCCCTTTCAAGTGATGGAGAGAACTGTATGCTAGAGCCTTACCCCTTGAGGTGACTTGGAGCAGGAACTGGGAGCAGATGCTGACCTTTGTGTCAAGGGTTTCTTCTGCCTGACAGCAAAGTAAGCATGAGTCTAAAAGCATCTGGTAGCTTGGGAGTTAAAAACTCCTATGCTGCTATGAGCTGCCCATCGTCCTCTGTTTCCTCTGCCTTTTCTTTCTAAAATAGACCCTGAGTCCTGCTTCTCCCTCTCCTACTTTGTGCCCTTCCTTTGCACAACCCCTCCTGCCACACCATTATCCCCTTGAGCTCCTGCCCTGGTGTCTGTCACTGCTCATGTTCCCTGCTCAGCTCCCTGGATCTGTTCTCCACTCCCCCAGAACTTGTGTCCTTACTCTCTCACTGCTCAGCACCAGCCTGAAGTGAGCACCAGTCCTGGGAGATGCTTTCTGGTGCCACCGTGGCTTTGCAGGCACCATACAAAGCTCTCTTCTCTTTGAAGAATGTGGTTGTTGATCCCAAATAAGCCACTGGTCTCTATCAGAACACATGAAGTGGTATTTTTGGAGGCTCACAATCCAGCCAGATGTCAGGAGACTTGTGGGAAAAATTGTTTTCTTGGAAGACACTGTAAGGCTCTAGGGCTCCTCAAAGAGAGGTGGCAAATATTTCTGTACAGTGAATAAAACCATTCCCTAACCACATCCTTGACTCTTCCTGAGCCATCTTAGCTGAAATTTCCACACACAGAAAAGCAGCCTTAGGCAGGCAGCAGTCTCTGGGGGGAGGCCTGAGTACAAATTTGCCAAAGTCTTTTTCTAGGCTTTCACAATGGGATGAATGAGGATAGCTTTTACCCTAGGCAAGGCTAATATGTTTTGGGTTTTTTTCCTGCCAGCTGTATGTTTGTCCTATTGTTGCTATAAAAGAGCTGGCTTGTGTGACTGTGCCTGTACTGTGCTTCATTTAGCAGGAAGTCTCTGGATTTTCCAGGAAATTATTGGTTAAAACCCAAATAACTAAATGCTTTAATTCAGTTCACATCTAAACTCTCCATTTACGTTGTAACAGAAACTTTGAACATTATCTGCCCTAAACCCAGATTCTCCCCAGGCTGCCATGAGGCACAAAAGCAACAGCACTTGCTTTCACAGTAGCTGAGTACCCTTGCATCTCTGCTTTTCCCTGCAGCTCCAGAGGATTATTAACTAACTATCTGTCACCAAACAGTTGGCATAACCTTTTCCAATGTTTCTTTGCTGGTGAATCCAAAATCGACTTCTTTTGGCTGTAATATTTGAAATTATTCTCGAAATTGTCTTTCAAAGAGCTGCCTTGCTATTGGGATGAACCTATCCTATAAAATAGTTTGTCTCTGCTTCTCCTTTTCTGCAAGGATCTGCTGGATATGCAGCCAGATGCATTTTTGGCAGCAGATTGGATGCCTTGAAGCTATTGACTAAGAGCCTTAGCCAAGCCCTCAGAAGTCAATACAAAGCCTTCCCTTGACTTTAGTGGAATTGTGCCCTTAAAGCACTTACAATCAGGGAATAAGTGAAACCAATATATTTAAACTTAGAAAATGTATCTAGGTCACTCGAACAGCAAAAAGCATGATGTAGTTTTTTGTAATCTGTCTTGCAAATCATTAGTTTTATAGTGTGCTGCTTGGTTTGGGGTATTTTTTCCAACTAAAACGTTTCAAGAGAAAAAGGATTCATTATATCAAGCAATGCTATTTTTGCATCTTTAGTGTTTGATGTGGCTTTCAGTTATAATCCCCCATTTTCAGAGGTTTAAAGGCTAGTGATAAAACCCCATTCTAGGAATAACTGAAATCAGAGCAAAGGACAGACAACTGATGTACTGAAAAAAACCTAAAGTAGTTTTACCTTGAGTGGAAAAGAAAAACAGGACTTTTTTTTTCCTTTAAGACACACTGCCATCAAATCCAAATTTAATTAAAACATGAAATTCTGAAACCATTTGTTGTAACAGCTAGGGGTGAAGGAAAGAGTGATAGATCTAAAGAATAATTTTTGATCCAAGTTCTGCAGATTAATGTTTGGTATTTCACTTAGAAAAGTACAGGCTCAATGGGTTTAGTTAAAAGCTGGTATAGCTGAATGTGCCTTTATCCCAGTTCTGAGGAGGTCTGGCTGCTTATGGCTTAAACTGGAGCCAAACAACAATTTTAATTTTTATTCCAAACTTCAGTTTATGGATAGAAGTCACCTTAAGAATTGTTTAAAATGCCTGCCCTTTTCATTAGAAACATCTGTGAAAAAATATTTATGAGGTGGCAACAGTCAGGCAGGGCATGTATGGAAAAAGAGAAAACATGCAAAGTTCCTGGTTCTGCAAAAAAAAAAAAAAAAAAAAAAAAAATGTAAGCATATGGTAACCTTGTACTCCTGAGTTCAAAGGGATTACTCTTGTGCTTAAAGCTAAGCCTCTGTTTCAGAGTCCTTGCTGTATCATATTTGCTTCATTTCTGGGTGCCTGCTGTTGGAGATAGGCAAGCAGTGAGATTTTCAAAAATGCCTTAGCAAATGAGACAACTAAGCATGGCAAAAATCAGATCCAGGGAGCAGAGTACATCTTTTCTGACTTTAGCCATCCAGATGCTGGATTTCCAGTTTAGCAGCTTAAACCCCATCTCTGCTGAGCCCTGGGAAGGCAGAGGCATTAGGGTTCCTGCTGCTTCCCTTAGGGTGGGATGAATCACAGCAAAGTTGTCTCAAACCATTCAAGTTAGAGCAAACCTAAGTGACTGATCCAGATTAGCTGTCTGACTCATGGACAATAAAGATAAATGGGAACAACTTAACTTGACATTTACTAACTTAAAAATGTATCTGTGTAGTTGCAGCTCAACCTGGCTATGTCCCTCTGTCATTTTGGAAGCTTTTCACCCTGACACACAGCATCCTCATTTCTGAATTAGGCTTTGTTTTGTTATAATATGTTAAAACTTCAAAACCCAGGTCTTGAAATAGTTATGCAAACTATTTTTCTCCATGCCTTGGGGAGAACTAGATCTGGTTCTATGGGCAAATGGTACAAGAATCTGTTTCCTCTTAGAGAAATAAGAGGTTTTTAATCATGTTTGTCAGCAGTGTTTATGGAGAGCTCTGTGGAAATCACTGATGTATGAGTGGGAGCATCAGGGTTATCACAAGCCTAGAGAAAGCAAGGGTGAGAAACTAGCCTTAGACATTGTGTCTCTGGACAAAAAAAAGCTTTTTCCTGCCCAGTGCCTTCTTCAAGTCTTTGTGAACAAGTGAAAAAAAGTGGTCACCACAACCCCATCTCATTGCATCCCTTGCCTCAAAGAGCTTGGTTTATTCTGGCATTGGTGTGTTCACTATGTAACTGCATGAGAGAAGTTTCTGAATTCCCAGAACTGACTTTCTGAATCACAAAGCAAAAAAAAAACAAAAAACCAAACCCTATGGATTGAAATAATACTCTTCAAGTTCCCATTACTGCTTGTTCATTTCTTTTCTCATGATTTTACTTGTAGGAAATATGGCATTAGTACAGGAAAAGATCTTTTTATGTTAAAAAACTTGTCTTATAAACAGCTCTAGCTTCTATTTTTGCACCCCACACATAAATGTGCCCACAGGCAGTTCATTTGAATTCCTATTCCTGAAAGCTCTGATATCTGCTCTATAAAATGTGTATTTAGGGAAAAGTTAATGATTCCCCTTCAGCTACTGTTTCTGTTTACATTTGTAACCTGACTCAGCAGTCTGCCTGTGTTGAGCAGATCATATCAATAAGCGACTTAGTTTTTCTGGGTACACTCTCCCAAAACCTTAAAAAAAAATAAATAAGAATATAGGTAAAACAGTTTAACACTGAATATATGCAATGCATACTTGAGGTCTCTCTTCCAAGAAATTACATTAAGAGTTTTTACGTACCTGAAAACATACTGTGCATATTTATTCATCACATGTTGTAATTTTTGATACTGAGATGCAGTGCAAAACCTTAAAGAAGCGGGAACAGGTAAATTAAACATTTTTATCAGGTGAAAGCTTACATTTCTTCTTTTTCTTTCAATCAGCCAAATGCAGATTGCATGGATGATATACCTCCAGACTTGGAAGTGTCCATAGGAGGACCACCAACCAACCAGATAACAGGAGCCAGTGATATAACAGTGAACGAGAGCTCTGTAGCCCTGGATCCCCCAGTGAGGACTGTGGGAGTTCTACAAGTTGTCCAAGACATAGACTCCTTTCCCCAGGCTGGGGAGGGTAACTTCACAACAAGCAGTAAGTTCCTTTTTCTGGCAGAATTTGCACTGAGATAAATATTTAGAAGCTGGCATCACAAACCCATCTCTCAGGTGGGAAAATGAGCCTTTTCACTGGAGCAATGGCCTTACTGTAAGCCTGGCAGAAATCTACAGGGTAAGTGAATTTAAATATCATCTTGTTCTGCTCTACAGCAAACACTTCCAGCATGTTGAATAGCAGCTCTAATTGGAGTTCCCTGTGTGGTCAGCACAAGCTATTTCCATCAAGACAAAGCAAAGAAAACTTATGGTCATCTTCAGATACTGTTGATAGTAGGAGACCCATTCAACACAATGCTCCAGGTATCACCTGGCTTCTTTGTGAGGCATTCCTTTGGCCTGCCTTTCCTTGTGGAAGTTACTCTTACTTTCATATCATAAAATAAATAGTACACAATCCCTGTTACTGCCTTCAATCAAGAAAAAAAAGACATTGCATTTTCATTTTGCCTTCTCTTTATCTTCTTACACCAACCAAAGCTCCTCTAGTTATTTATTCATACATGAACTTCTCATTTCAGGACTGATGGGCAGAGTTCCTGTACTTGAAAATTTGAGCATAGTGAAAAAATGCTGCCAATTTGTACAAAAGTGGAGAATTTTGAATGTTTTCAGTGTGTTTAGATTGAGGGGCACCATTTGAACCAGTAACTCTCAAAGTGTCCACGTGTGTCTCTGTTCCTAAAAATGTTCTTTGTTAAAAATCTACCACTGCCAGTTTAAAAGGAATGTTGTCAGCTGTTTTGAGTGAAGATTATGCTAGTCTAAAATTCTCATTTTTAGGTAAAATAGCAGATCAGTACAAAATACATAGCTGTTTGGTTCCAATTGGTGTACTAGTATTGACAGGACTATTGTAGAAAATCATCAGATATACTTGAAAGAAGGTAGAAGAATATGATAAAATATAGGTTTGTGTGTAGAGCCAGCATAGGTCCTAAAAAAAATTGCATGTGTTACAAACATTTCTAGGTGCTTCTCTGTGCCTGGGCATAAAAAAAGGAGTCAAGTAATAATAAGATGTGTAAAAGGAAGGAGACAGATGAAGGGACTTTGCTGAAATTAGTTTACATTTGTAACCTTACTTAGTGGAAATACTTGATAATAACATTTTCCCTCATAGTATAACCAATGTTGTGGCAATGAAAATAACTTCTGGAAACACTGGACTTGTGACCTTAGCCACAAGAGACCCAGCAATGTGTTTGTAAGTTCTTCCGTGTGGATTTAGGTACCAAATGCTTTAATCCATTTGTCTGTGTCCTGGGTCCAACAAGTGGTGAGCAGCAAGGTTATAGCTCATCTGTGGCCATCCTGTCATATGGTGGCATATGACTTTTTCAAGCCTCCATAAGTTCAAAATGAGATGTTATTTTGTTCCTTCCAGTAGTAGTTTATAAACCATTTGAGACTGATTCAAACCGTGAAGGAAAAGTTTGACTTCATGGCATCACAATGTAACTAAAGTCTGGACTAAGACTCTGGTCTCAGCTGTACACTCTTCACACTCCTGAAGTGAGCAGCTCCTCTGGCAAATATTTATCCTTTTTCCACTCTTCTTTACAAGGACCACTCTTGAATTGGGAAGGGGGTGGCTGTGCTGTGCCCTTTTCACCCACAGCTGTGTCACACATGCTGAGAAGAGCCAGCAGCCTGGTACAAAGAACCATCACTCAGGTTAGCCCATGCTTTTCATCCCAGGATCTTGGCACACCCAGAAGGCATTCTTAAGGTTTTATCATCAGGGGTAACAATGGTGTGGAGGCAGCCAGGAGCACAAGAACTCTTCAGCCACTCTCTTCCCCCCCAGTTTTGTTTCCAGAGTGTGTTGAAGGATTGGCATCAGTCCAGACACATTTGTTCTGCATTTTGCAAGTTGCCAGCTGTGAGTGGGTGAAAAACTTGCTCTGAGATGTACCATAGAGAGCCTTTATTTTGCCATCATGTCCTCTATTTTTCCCCTTACTTTCAATGACACTGGACAAGAGTCACTAACACTGGGCAATCTTGAGAGGCTGACAGCAGAGCCCACAGACAAGGAACTTGCACCAAGACCAGGTGGTCTGTCTAGGCACATGTGTTATGAAGATGGAGCTTCAGGAGATCTCTGCCTGCATGTTTTGAGGAAGAACTGTGAAAGAAGTTTTTCCCTGGTTATTTGAGAGAGTGAGGGAGAAGAGAGCAGGGAGGGGAAATGGGCAGATGGCCTGAGCTCTGTGAAGACTGAGCCTCACTGCATCACAGGAGTGGCTGGAGACCCCCTGCTAAAACCAGACCTTTTCCTGAGGAAAGAGGAGTCCTGAGAAAAAGTCAAAGGATCCTGGGAGCTTTCAGTCCCCTGGTGTGTGCCTGTCACACACACTCACTCTGGGATCTCTGGTTTAATGCTTGGTTAGCTGTTGTCACTCACCCATCATTGAGATGTTGACATGAATCTTCATCTGAATTTCTCATCTCAAAGTGGAATACAATACTTGAATATCAGTCAGTGATAAGTGTGCAAGGTTGCATGGTGCCACCACCACATCCGTGGTGATGCAGTTTGCAGTAGTTCCCAGAAACAGGGCAGTTTGGTTCCTTTTTTCAGCAGAGCAACAGCAAAGAAAGATCTTCGGGTCAGGGCTAGGGGCTGAGTTTGAGTAGTGATGGCAATTTGTCCCTTCCTCTGTCCCACTTTCTCTGGATTTGGGATGCTCAGGTACTCTGTGGGATCTGTCACCTTAGGCCTTCTGAACTCTTAAGCCAGTAAAAGGGAAATATCCAGGATGACTGTGTGGTTGTGGTATGAAACCAAATACTAACTAAATCAGAGGGCAGCTGCAGACTAAATAACTGGGTCATAACTTTCTTACAGATGGGGCTTCTTAGGCATTGTGTCTGTTCATTGTCTTCAGGCATTGTATTTCTTCTTTCCAGAATCCTCCTGGTTACACAAGTGCAGAGCTTGCTGGCTGTGCCCTTTCTGTGAACAAGCCTGCCTGGGAATTTGTAAGCAATGACACTGATTGCTCCTAGGAGTCTTTGCTGAAGTTGCTGGGTTCTGGACTCTTTCTGTAGCACTAGTGATGGGAGCATACTCCAAAGCTGAATCTGTGCTGCAAGTTTTTCTTCCTTTTGTTACTGAATCTGTTCAGACTGCCTCCAGTGCAATCTGGAGGTGGCTCCCCATACACCATGAGTCCTTGCATCCCTCCTGATTCCTGGCAAAGTTCAGTGGTCTAGGAGGTAAAGAACTTCCCTTCTTCTTTCCACCCGCTTCTGCAATACTTTGTGCTTAATTGTTATTGCGTCCTTTTTGTTTGTTGGTTAATCATTCTGGTATTGTTGTCTTCTTTGGGGTTTAATTTCCCTTCCTGTGTTTCCGGTGAGTGTTCAGAGCCAGAAGAGCTCCCACAGTGTGTCTGGAGAGGATATTGCCAGAGTACTGTTCACATTGGGTAAAATTCTGTTTCCATTGTAATCTGGTGGCAAAGCTCCCACCTACCTCAGTGGGACCAGATTTTCATTTCTGGAACTCAGCCAGTGCTTTTCTTTTTATTCTCTGTGTGTGTTCAGCAGACATTTCCTCTTCTCTCCCTCCCTTTTTCTCCCCATGCTCCTGAATAGCTGTTTTCCATAGGACCCTTGGTCATCTAGTGTACTATAAACATGGGACTTCATTTTGGGACCAGTCCTTAGGGTTCCATGCTAAACCAAACATCTCTTTGTAGTAGCACTGAGCACTTAACAGTGGACCAGCTTTTCTCTCAGCTGGCTTCTACCAAGATCCAAACCTTCATCAAGTCCCTTGGGTGTATCTACAGTCCAAAGTCTGTTCATTCAGTCCTTAGTTTTAGTGACTGTTTGCTCTCTGTGGTGGGATTTTGTGCAAGAACCTCCGGTAGGATCTTGCAATGTAATATTTCTGGTTAATCAGTTGCTGAACATCGATGGAAAATTTGAAAACTCGAGTTGGAGGGAAAAAAAAAAAAGTAGTGAGGTGATAAATTGTGTGAAATATATGAGGTTATCTCAGATGCATTTTCTCCTTTCACTCTTACTTTTCAGCTCTCCAGAAGGTATGAAAGGAGATAAGCTTTGTACACAATACTGCATCTAAGTTGCCTAATTTTCAGTAGTGAGTTATGCAGAATGCTAAAATCTTTGGGAATTACCACTCAGGTGGAATTTCCTGTTCTACAGATGATGTGAGCTGGACTTGGCAAAGGTCTGAACTTGAAGAAGCTCTGAACTGCACCTTGGAAGAGTGGAAGGTGAATTTGGGATCAGAGGAGGTCATTGCAATATTCTTTGGGTCAGGCTTAGCTGGGATTAAATTTTGTGGATAAAAACTGTAGTTCAGTAAGATAGTAGCATCTCGGTATTTTAAAGGTTGTAGGGTGACACTTGCAGGAGAAAAAGTGGGTTTTTTTCTTCATTCATCTCTCTCAACCCATTTGGCACATGCTAATTCCTGCAGTAGATGATGTGCACTGCCTAAATCTTTACTTTCTGTTGAAAAATGTGTCCAGGTCTGTAGTTCAGACAAGCTTTCATGTTCTCTTCAGTGGGTTATCTCATCACACTGCCTAAAGCCTCAGAAATTCCACCAGCACTCTCTCTGTAATTGCAGGAAGATCCATCAATAATTCTACAGTAAACACAGGCAGGAGTTTTGGTATGGAAAACCCCAAACTCCCCACCAAGGTGTGATATCATCTGCAAAGTCCCCTGTGTTTGGCAGCCTGCACAGCATTTGGGCTGATCTAGAGAATACCAACAGTTCCTTTTCTGCCTCTCTTTTTCTTTCCATAAAACCCTGCCAACATATAGCTCATCGTGACTATTAGGACACTCTCAAGTCTCTTTGATAGCTTTTCATTAAATCTATTAATATAACCTCTCAAGTAATTATTTTGATCTCTGTATATCTAAATGTCTTTGTGAAGAATAATCAGCCTTTGCAAGTGGATGAAAGTGCATGCTAAGAACCTGATCCACTGTTGTCTTGCAATCACTTGACTGTTCCTCCTTACTATTAATAGGGGCTTTTTTAGGCAGAATGTAAAGAGGGAGAAAAAGGTGGAAGAAATCCCTAGACAGTAGTTAGTACAGAAAGTTATTAACACTTGCATTAGCACCTAACACTGTCCTGGAGACAGAATACCAGTGGGGCCCAGTTAAAGACTGAGCAGATTGGGTCCCATGTGCCTGGAGTATGACTTAAATCATGGTGGCTCTATTAAAAGCCTGAGTGGATATTGCTCTAAATACTTATCATGGACTGAAAATTCCAGTGAGCTGAGGTCCTAGATGCATTTTGAGACTCACACCAGTGCTAGAATAGCAACAGTGGTTTGCAAGGCCAGCAGTGGTTTGAGAGAGGGAAACCTAACAGGCACTAACAATGTTCTTTGGATTATTACATACACCTGCAAGGCTCCTGCCTGATTCTGAATGGGCATATAAAACTGTTCTTCCTTTCTACATGTCAAGAAGTGAAATACAGACAAAGTGTTGCTCTACAGCAAACTGCAAAAAGAGATGTGCAAAAACTTGTCAAACAAGGAACAAATATGAAGTCTGATTTTTAAATTTTTTTTCTTTCTGTTTCATATCTGCTGTGTACATTAACACCCTGTACAGAGCAAGGATGAAACTGTGGGTTCCTAAATCTCCCTTCTTCCTTCCCTTCAACATGCTGAGCTGCATCTAACACCCAGTCAGGGGGCATGATAGGTACAGGCCTAACCTAAGGTGCCAAAAAAGGCTACAGATCTTAAACATGCTCAATAATGGATTCTAGGGAAAGGCTTAGAAGAAAATGTTCTCCTTCAGTCGTAGAAGCTCCATTTATAAGTCTTTTTTTACCCACAAATGCTGCAGCAGATACCAACTTGCCTCTCTCTCCCAGTTATTTGTCCCTGCCTCTGTGTTGTGCTTCTGTTGTGCAGCTTCCTTGGGAGCCCAGTCCAGAAGCTGAACAATGTCTGTTTCTTTTTTTTATATTTGGATGAGTTGCTTGGTAGTTATTTTAGTAGAACAGAAGGAAGGAAATATGGGGCACGAGAGAGGAATACAAGCCAATTTTCACAACACTATTGCCAAAAGCCAGCACACTATCTCAAACATATCTAGACCTCACGCAGCTCTGTTTTGCACAGAGATGAGGACAGTCAGACAAAGTAAGCATGAAGTTTCAAATCTCATTTGAATGCTCACATCTGAGTATCCAGGCATTCTATTAATGGTCAGTGAATATCAGTCATAAGGTGTTTAGTCTCTGTGACAATGAAGCTCAGTAAGGAAAAGTGCCATTGGAAAAAAACTTTGATGCCACACAAATGTGTCTTTAGACATAGTCTTCCTAATGGGTCTGAACGTGCATTGCATGTGTGTGCAGATCAAAAAGAGGATCTGAGGACTGGCATCAGTGATAACACAGCTTGTGTCTTTCTTTAGACTTCACTGTCTTAAGCAGACAGATAAAACATTGAACAAGAAAGCTTTTAGAGCAAAATAGACAGTGTAGATTAAAATATAAATCTGAAGTTCAAAGAGACCAGAGGACTTAATACTAGCTGATCTCATTGATTTGATTTGATTCTGATTGGAGAAGAGAAGGCTGAGGGGAGACCTTGTTAATGACTACAAGTATCTAAAGGATGGGTGCAAGGAAGATGGAGCTGGGCTCTTCTCAGTAGTTCCCAGTGACAGGAGGAGGGGCAGTGGGCACAGGCTGGAGCATAGGAAGGTCCATCTAAATATAAAAATATTTTTTACTGTGAGAGTGACAAGGCACTGGCTGCCCAGGGAGGCTGTGGAGTCCCCTTCTCTGGAGATCTTGAAAACCCACCTGGATGGAGTCCTGTGTGATGTGCTCCAGGTGATCCTGCTTTAGTGGGAGAGTTGGACCAGGTGATCTCTAGTGGTCCCTTACAAGTCTGATAAATCTGTGATTTGTGCTCCTGAATGAAAGCCTTGCCTTGCAAGAAATGTTGAGCACCTTGCATACGATCTGCTTGATTATTTAGGGCTCGTTCTCACATCTCTAATGTCTGTGGAATTTTTATTTTCGTCAGTTTTTAAACAAAAGCCTCCACTGAAATCATCAGAAGTGCTGTTTAAGATACAATGTGCTATTGTGATTCTGATTCCTCTTCTGACCGATTCAGGAACAAAGACAAATGGGAAGCACAAGAAACCAGCTTGGATCAGCATCTCAAAGTAAGAATTAAGTAAGTCTGAGCAACAGCTCTCCAGCCAGACAGGCAGAGGATTCCAAGGTCAGTGCTTCTGGTTGCTTCCATTATTTCAGGCAGATATTTAATGCTTGCCTGCACTGTGCAAACCCCAGAGACCCTTCCCAGGGTCAGGCCAATGTGCCAGTCATTACATACACAGATACTGACAGGTGGACCCACTCCTGAAAAATTCTCAGGTAGGAGATTATAGCAAGCAAACATATCTAATTAATTTCCTGGGAAAAGAGTGAAAAGTCAGCTTTGCCTATAGGTAAAAACCATGAGACTGAAATAGAGGAGGTACTAATATAAAGTAATGCCATTCTGCAGCAGTCACCCTTGATTCTATGTGTGTGCATTTTGTTCTGGTTGCATTGCTTCCCAATGAAGTGTTTGCTGTAGTGCTTCCATAGTGTGGTGACCACTTTGAAGGTAACTCAAACAAAGGAAGTATGCCAGGAAAAAGCTCTACTGATATACTGTTTCCAGTCATTGGTATATATGTATCTATGTATTTTTTCCTCCTTACTTATCTAGACTTTGAGTCTGTAAATGTGCAAGACAATCATTTACAAAGAGAAGCCATCTGGTTTCTGACCAGCATTGAAGGATCACATGCATGCTTACACCTCTATTTCTTGTGTTGTAACCAGGAGCTGTGATTTCTCAAAAAAACATGAGAGAGTTGCATTTAGAAGCAGGTTATGTGGAATAGGTTTCTGCCTGTGTGGTGGTTTTTGTTTGATAGATAAATAATCTTTTAGGAGACTTTTAGCCCTCAAGAAGCATCCAAAACTGCTCTGCTTCAAGTTTTCTCCAGATCCTTTTAGGAGAAGCAGTTCAGATTCCCACATACAGTGTCCAGTACTTACTATGTCAAAAAAAAAAATGGGTAGTAGTGCTCATAAAATATCAGTCATGTCACAGCATAGTTTTGAAACAACTCTTTCTTTTGTTACTTGCCTCCAACTCCAGCAGAAATCAGAGTGCTTCATTACCACAGTAATCAGGTCACTTCATCTAGAAGTGAGAGTGCTCACTAAATCTTAAGTAAACTGACTTATCTCTCTGTTGGGATGGATATTGGCAGTTTTAAATTAAGGCAGTGCCTGAATGTGCTTTGAAAGTGGTAGGCCAAAGGGAGAAACTGCCTTATAAGAGTTTATAGAAGATGTAAATGAGCAGAAAAAAAAGTAGGTCAAGCCCAATGTCTGAGATGAAACATCCAACTACTGGCATGAGTGTTAGGAGAGAATTTTCTCCTGCCTCAAAGCCCATGGAGGACTTCAGATGTGGGTGAGCTCTCACATCTTGGGATGCTAAAAATGGGACCCATGTGGTTATATCCTAGCCCAACTAAATGCCATCTTAGCCACTCCAGTGACAAGGCTGATGTAATGAAAAAGGTACTTGGGCTGTACTCAGCACAGTAGTATCAGAGCTGCATTAATGAATATCGAGGTTTCTAAAGCACCCAAGAGATACATGATGGAATATCTACCCAGCTTGGCTTTTTATTGTTACTGTCTTTTGCAAGTGCCAATACCTTTGACTGTTGTTTTCATTTTAACTCCTGTTAACATATCTGAGGCACTCAGTGTAGGCAAGAACATATGCTCTGTTGTGGCAGTAATTAAACATTACGTTCATCCACATACTAATGTGCAAAGCAACTCACCCAGGGATCTCTGGGCTGAATTTCTGCTCTATTTGCCACTGTCTAGGTAGCAGGGTCCTGTGAGACAAAGAAAAACCACACTCCCATGGGAAAAATGCATAGAAAATTTATAGAACAAAGACACCGCTGGCAAAGTCAGAGTATGAAAAGCACTTAGCTAAAATAGCTTTATTAAATTGTAGCATCTCAGTGGGGAAGGGAAAAGAAAATCACACAAATGAGGGTTTAAAATCTGCCAATACCTTATGCAGGTTGTTAAATAATGCTGGGTTTTCAGCTGCTAACATTTCTTTGGGAGGAAACCACCAAGTGTATGTGACATAGGTACGACAAACCTCACTTCAAATTTTGTGCATGGGATACTGAATTCAACAGAAATGTTGCCAAACTTTGCAACTTACTTATAATTGCTTTTTGGAAAGGTAATGGCACCAGAAACTTTGATTTCTGTGCATGAAAAGCTATCAGTCTGTAAGACTTTCTCCTGCCTCTCTGAAGAATGTGACTACTCAGAACTCAAAAAAAAAAGTAGCATGAGAGTATAAATTCACTGAAAAGACTGAAAGAGATAGAATGTTTTCATACTGAAAAACAGTGTTGGAAAATTACTCTGTTCCTGTTTGAGTTTCACCTGTGGAGTGTTAGGGAGTTTTTGATGGCAGTTGTGGTGTCCAAGTGATCTAAGGAGCATATATTTTTGTACAGTTCCAGCTGCAGTTTGTTGAAACTGGAACTGATGTTTCCCCTTCCCTGGTCCAAGAAGAAACTCTGAAAACAGGTGTCTTGGGCTTCACCTTTCTCATGTTCTCATTTCAGCAAGAGTCACTGATGAAAGCACTGATGTGAGATTTTTTTCTGATGCCACAAGTTGTTCCCTTAAAACTAGGTTGTGCCTGCAGGCTCGTTTGAAAGGAAATGCTGAATGGTCCTGGATTCTTATAGCCTAAGACCATTTTCTGTTGA
This sequence comes from Phaethornis superciliosus, assembly GCA_023637945.1. Classification (NCBI taxonomy): domain Eukaryota; kingdom Metazoa; phylum Chordata; class Aves; order Apodiformes; family Trochilidae; genus Phaethornis; species Phaethornis superciliosus. The sequence goes on from JAJQWJ010000011.1 coordinate 17,437,337, forward strand.
TGTACCTACTCAGTTTCTTGCCAGCCAGCCCCAGGCCCTCAAGGGCTCTTGGCCAGTGAGAAATCATCCTTGGTGCTAGGACTGGGCTGTCCTTTAGGCATCTGTACTGGCTTTTTTTTTTTTTTTGGTTCCCTCTTTAGTGTTAGCCTTGCTGCTTACCATCCTGGTTGCCTCCTTCTGGGCTCTAATGATCACATCTAGCATTGTGTAAGCAAGAATTTGGAGCTCACTTTTTTTCTGATGTTACTTTCGTGATCCATGAGCAAGGAAAGCAAAAGGAGCTAATGAAATAAGGAGAGAGCACTCTCTTTTTAGGCTGGTGAGACAAAATTTGGTTTTAGATCTCAGGTCAAGTAAAACTGCTATGTTCTTTTTCATCAGAGCTCATTTTGTGCAAAAAGAGAGACAGGCAGGAACAAGATGGGGTCAGAGAGAGACTCACATTAAATTAATTTAAAATCTTTAACTCAATATGCTTGTTAGTTTGGTTTCAGGCTTTGGAAAGGTTGATTTGTTTATTTTTTTCTTCTTTACATAAACTATTTCTATAAATGTGTTTTCAGACAAGATGGCAAATGAAAGATTTAATTTTTAATGAGGAAAAAAACCAAAAAATGTTGAGCTACTGCAACATTGTCGAAGAAATGTTCCGATTAAAATGAGATTGATATAGATTCATTTAAAAATTTCTAAATTAACATAATGAGATAAACTCTTGACCTTTTCTTTTATGAATGCCTTTCTCAATTTTTGTTCTGTACTCATCTCTGTGAGTGGGCATTAATATAAACAGTCTAGACTGTTAGAATCTTGTCTGGTGCACTAGCCCTGCTGCAATGAACAGTAACATTCTAGACAACTCTGTTCCAAATAGACAGTGGTTCTGTATATTTTCTGGTCGTATTTTAATCCTCATTTCATGAGTTTGTGAGAAGTTTTAAATGTACTTACTTTTCTTTCCTATAAATGATTTTTGTTACATAAAAAATATTGCTGTGTCCTTAAAGCAAACTGTGAAAGCAACCTGAAGGAGATCCAAAGGAAATTGAGAGATTTTACTTTTCCAAACAGGAATGGCTTTGAAACAGTCTCTTTTTTGAGGAAGAGAGGGAAGGGATATTCTGATTTCTAAACTAATGAAAAGAGCCACATTTCTCATAGAAGCACCTATACACAGATAAATTAAATCAATTGTTTTGCTTAATTTTGAAGGGAGTCTGGCCTGGGAAATGTTTCTGGCTGAAACTATAAGCTGTTTCTGGCTGCTTAAATCTACTTTGCTCTTTCTGCTAGTATTCAGCCTCAGTTATGCAAGATTTATAGATCACACCATCACTGACAATCTCATATCCCACCTGCCAATCCATAAATGTCAGTGGCAGTTTGAATCATTTTGTAAGTAGTTGGGGAGATTGTATGATGCTAATTGCTAGAAAATCTAAAAGGGATTATATTGTGCAGCCACTACAATGTTGACAGTTGGACCCAGTGATCTTAGAGGTCTTTTCCAGTTGTGACAATTCTGTGATATTTAAAGGAGACATACATCTATGGTAGCTCCAGCAGTTGTACTGACTCATTTTAAGTGTTTGCTGGCGCTGAGTGAAGGGCAGAGCTCTCCTTTCTGTGTGTGTATGAGGGAGGATCAGACACAAATACCTAGCAAGAGTGCATCTAGACAGAGAACATGAGCAACAAAGTTTTTTTACTGTTTTCAATTAGGGTAAAATTTCCTTACTTAAAGATTCTGCGAAACTGGATATTAAAGAAAGCTTTCTTGCAGAATTTTTTAATTATAGTAGGGGCCTCAAAAGGGAAGTGTATGAATGCTGTAAGAAGCCCATTGGAAGGAGATTTAGATTAGCTTCTTGCTTTGGATGTGTCTAGAATTTATTTTAAAAGCTACTGCAATTCTAATGAAATTAAGGGGTTACACTTCAGCTTGTTATGTATTTTTTCTTCATTTCTGATGCACATACAAGTGGCTGAAATAGTTTCCTCTGTGTTGAAAATAGAGTGTTCTCACTAATTGCTCATTCTAAGAATTTTTTTTTTTTTTTTTTTTTTTTTTTGGGTGGATAAAAAGTGCCTGGCTAACCTATTGAACCATCCCCTACAACCATTCAGAAAAATGTGTTTACCTCTGTGCCCATCTTAGCATAGGAGAAACAGTTTAGCTACAGGATATGGCTGTAGTCATAGGTTTGGGTTCTTATTGTGTTCCAATACATGCATCAGACCTGTCTGCAGAATATTGTACTGCTGCTGATGCTACACCATCAAGGACAACTACATCTTCCAGTACCTGGTGGAGTCTGAGACTGAAAAGGATGTTTTGCTTTTAAATGGGAATTCTGGCAGACTCACTGAAGCTCTGTACAGTTGAGGCTCCATGATTCTGCTTGCCCTTTTTTTTTTTTTTCAAACAGATTTTCTACAGCTAAATTGCACTAAAATCCATATTTATCTTTTGAAATAGAGTAAGTAGATAAGCCATGGCCTGTGACAAAACACATACTTAAGCTGTCCAATTGAAACCAGGGTGGACAGTCCTGTAAATTTTAAGAGCATATTTTTTCTGGGTTGTTGTGCTGCTTCTGTGATGTATTCTCTATTTTGTGGACTTGTGACAATTGCTCTTTAACCTAAGCAGTGTACTTTGGCCAAACATCTCCCAGTTTTTTGAGGACCTAACAATCCTATAGGAGCACAAGTGTGTCAGGAGACTAGAAATGGTCAAATCCTGCAAGTCCACATATAAATGGGGGGGATGCAAGGCACTGATTTTGCTGCGAGATGTCAGAGAGGAGGGGGGGAAAGTGTGACACACAGTGTTGTGGTCTCTGGATGTTTTTCCTTTGTGGTCAGCCCTGGGGTAGCATGGAGGATGGTGAAGCTATGCAGATGAGTGGCTGCTGAATGCCTCATAATCTGCCCAGATTTGGCAGGCAAGGCATTTTTTCAGCTGTGCCCTGCTTCAGGCATTGGAGCAGTTGCTGCTCCAGAGCCAGGCCTGCTCACAGGCATTTTTATTTTTTTTTCCTATTGATGAACAAAAAGGAAGACTGTTTTCCCCTTAAGGCAAAAGCTACACTGCTAAAAGTTGTGTCTTGCTAGTGAAAACAGTCAAAATGACATATCCAGTATGCAGCTTTCTTCTCCACCAGTGTGGGATTTTTCTCTTTTGGCTTCATGTCTAATGAGAAGCCATCCCTGGGTGAAATTTTCATTATGGGTGTTTCTAGTGGAATTAAACTTCAGCCAAGCATCCCCAACATGTGGTGAAGAAGGGGTTCCTAGCAACACCCACAAAATTCAAGAGCCCAGGAAGTGCTGGGTTAATGATTGCCCCTTTATCCTGAAGATGTCCTGGAGATCTTAGGTGGAGCCCAGTGTTAGCAGTGCTGGAAAAGAAGACAGGGCCATGTGTGAGAGAGAAGGAGAGAAGACACACGTGCATTTTTTAAAAATTAGTTCCACCACTGTTGAGTTTTTCAGCCACCTCCTTGTGTATATTCTCAGTAAAACCTCTAATACATGCACAGGAATTCTTGTGATGTCTTTGCACAATGATATTCATTGTAACTGCTCTTGAATGTTCATGATATGATTCCTCAGTACAGTGACCCAGGCTTTTTGAGAATATATATGCAGCAGAAGGTATTTAAAGAGACAGATTTGAAAATCATGCATGTGCTGCCATGACAGACAAGCTCAGACAGATTAAGATGAGCTTTTCCAACCCCCTCACTCAAAAATTCACAGGACTTGTCCTTAAAGCAATCTGTTGTTCTCTGATACAACTGTGTGCATGCTTGTAATTGAGGAAGCAGCTCATATGATTAGGCAGAAATGTTTGGGGTTTGTTTTTTTTTTCTGCTTGTCACAGCAGCCTATGTTGCACATCAGGTTCTCAGAATTAATTTCCCCCATGCAGATCCTCACTGGCCAGTAGCCACTTTGTACATGAGCTGTAGCAGGAGTGAGAAGCTTCTAATAGCCTTGAAGAAAAGCTGCAGTAATCCAAGATTCCTGACAACAGCCCAGCCAGGTTGTGCTCTGCAGGTCCATGTCCTCCTCTCCTTGTGTGCCCTCAGTGGGCTGTTCTCCCAAGCACCAAACTCCCTTTCCTTCTTTCCCCAGAGTGCCAGGGGTGGCATTCCCACTTCCCAGGAGGGCCACGGGCCTGGATGCCTTTGCAGGACCCCAAAATCTGCTGTTAGGCAGAGATGATAGGGATGAGCTGCAGTTTCCCCCACCCACTCAGCCCCAAGTGCTCAGGGATGGGCTCTCAGAGTGGGGAGAAAGGTATCTGAGGGTTGAGCATCCCATTTTCTTACTCCTCCCAGCCAGGAGCAGGGTGTAAAGCAGCAGGGCAAAGCAGAGATGCTGTGCAGTGAGGGTCAACAAGGATCTGCAGTGCTGAGCTGGGATCTCAGGTGGCTTTGTGCAGCTGCATCTACTGTGGGGTCTCCCAAGGAGAGGTTACAGCTCTGCAGCATGATCAGACCAGAAAAAGAAGGGTTTAGAAACCAACAACTTACACTGAGTTCTGGTTTAGTGTTGTATCATGCTTGGGGTTACTGCAGTAATTCTCTGGTGTGACTGCTCTGAGGGATTGGTGTGGCCAGTATATCTCTAAATCACCCTGAGAAAGGATGTTTCTTCCTTGTGAACAGAACAGGAGTGAAGTTTCTCTTAACATTGCACTCTTGCTCCTTAAATCCAGCACATTATGTGTCTGAGTCAGACTAATTTCCTTCTCCTCTCAGGCGTGCAGGAAGCAGAGCACACTGCTGACATGGGTTTTTAAAATATAAATAAGAAATTTCAGCCATTATAGCAGTCAATTAAATTGTGTGATTATACTCCTTGGATGTAAAAGTCTCTTTATTAAGACAGCCTGCCAATAGACCATATAATGTGTAACATATGTACATACAGCATTCAACTCTCCTTCTGTCCCATACCTGCCAGCCTTCCAGATTTTTAAATGCCTGGCAGTGTGATTAAAGATGTTTGCTCGCTGCTCAGGGGGTTTATGGCTCTCCACACTTCTCACCTTGGCTACTAAAAGAATCCTTGTAACATCCCTTACACACCATTAATGCAATGAAGCATGATTATTTTTACCTTTACCACTTAATGCTGTTTGTTTCACAGTAGCACCAAGGAACTGTGGTCGTTTGGCAGATGCTAAGAAAACCACATAAAAAAGCAATCTCTATGCTACACCACATATTTTAGGTGTATAACATCATGGTACCGTGGGGACAATTTGCAAATGTTGTATGCATAGGGGGGTTCCTTCCCTTCTTTTCTCTGGATGCTTCTTTCCTGAAGTTGGCTGCAGTACTCGCCTTGTGACTGAGCCTACCTGTTCAGCTGCCTGCCTAGCAAAAAATGTTTCCAAGGGCATTTTTTAAAATTTACTCCTTTGCCAATCAAAGGAATAGCAGAGCTGGCTCAAGAAGGGGGGCAGGAGGGTGAGCTAGGGCAGGGAAGGTGGATTTCCACTGCTTGCCTCTGTAATGCTGCTGGTATATGGAAATATACTGCAGCTAGGTCATTGGGCTGCATACAGAGAAATTATGTGGAAGAATAATAGAAACAATCAGGGAACAGTACCTGCATGTGAAGTACTTGTAGCAGTGCATGGTAATACTGATTTTAGCTTAGCCTGGGTCTAAAATTCTTTTTTTGTGAGTGAATTTGTTGAAGAGTTGAATTAGACTTTTTGTTTAAGGTGAAATAGAAAACTTGATTTACTGTTTCTGAGGATTCTTAGAGTGATGTAGGAAGTGGCAGGATGTTACCCTAAGTAGCTATATTCTTTCAGAATTACAGATTTTTGACTACTTAATGTGTTACCACAGGTAGCTAAGATACTTGAGAATCCAAACTGTTGTATCATTACAGCCCTGTGCTTCAGCTGTTTTGAATCTTCTCCCTATTTATGAGATATCTCATTTTCTGATTTTCAGACAAGTACATGAAGACTTTTGCATGTTCTAAATAATAATCACTTCTATAAGGCTGTACACTGAATGAAATGCTCTCAGGTTTCTTTCTGAAACTGGCTATGGGCATGAGAAGAATATGTTCAACCCAGAGGTACATCTGGTGCAGTATTTAGGCACTGAGGATGACCAGAGGTGAGTTTTAAGGAGTAGCAGTAAGCAGTAGCATCCCACTGTTTCTCTCCCCTTCCAGATAGTGGGAATGGTTGGAGGGAGAAAAGAAAAAGCAGCTTTACATAGGTTTAAGGAGCTGGATGCCCTGTTGTGAAGGAAGTAGGGTGGTGGTTGTCTGGCAGCCAAGCAAGGGGAGAGTGTGGGAATGGAGAATGGGGTCAGTCAAAGATGGATAAAAATACTGGGTGTGCAGATAATAGATAAAGATAGATAAAATAGAAATAAATAGATAAAAATAATAGATGTGCAGATAAACTGCAAAGGACCTGGAATATGTGTATTAGCTGATATGAGAACATAGAAGTTGGTGTGATTACTCAATTGATTGTTCAGGTAATCTTGCTGATTGTATTTTAATTGAGTTTCCATTAGGGAAGAGGAAAGACCAGTCATGGAAAGAGAAAATTATATTGCACTATCTAAACCACAGAAGTTTCCCTACTGGAGACAGAGGCAAGTATACCAAAACCAAAAATACTAGGTTTTCTTGTAGAAAACCTAGAAACCTTGGCAGAGGCATGTTCATTTTATCAGAGAGAAAATAAGATAGCTGATCAGGGGTTCCCAAAATGTGAGGCTAGCCTCCTATGGAGAGAAGACATATCTCCAAATTGTTGACTCCTAAAATAATGCTAATATGTGCTGTGAATTTCAAAGGCCCTGTGTTCTGATTCTTGAATAAAATCCCAAGGAGCTAGTCTATGCTCATTAAAGTTAGATGTATCTAGAGACATAAAATGAAAAAAATGCTTTGCTTTTTCACCAGTCAGATACAACTAACTAAATCCAATAACATCTGGTATGTATTCTTCCCCTTCTGCTCAGTTTTCTGCAAATGTTTTGCTATCAGCTCCATGTGTTTTAGATCATATGACCTTATTTAGATAGGGGTTTTTTTTCCTTTTTTTATATAGAGCACTTTGGTGCTGATACTTTTTCTGTGCTGTTTATGAAAATAAGTTTATTGGTCTTACCAAAACACAAAATGTTTTCTCAGGTAACTAGTATTAAAATTGATTTTTAAAAGTACAAAATATCCCAAATTTAGGCTTCAGAAAATTAGTTGTATTGCTAATGATTTCCATTTTGTAGTTTGATGCTTGAATTATTGGGATATGATTTCCAGAAGTGCTGAGTTCTTAGAGCTGTAGCTGAGGCTTGTGGAAGATACACTCAGGACATGCAATACAGGTTAATAGTGTAACTAAAAAATTAGGTTTAGGATGTCTTAACTGGGCACCCAGAATCAGTGAATGCCTTGAAGAGTCTGGACTCTCCATCTCAGTAGCTCATGTCTAGAATGATGATGATGATGATGATGTTACCCCTTAATACTGCAGGATGTTTGAAGGTGGAGAACTGTGTCTTGGGCTGTTTTTCATTAAGAGATGCTGTGCATTCTCTTAGAATGTGTATCCTAAGAGAAGAACATTAAAGAAATATTAATGGGCAAAAAATGGTTATGTTTTCACTCAACAAGAAGAAAAAAACAATTTTGTTTTGAGAGGAACTGGAGCATTTTGTATCCTATCCAGGCCCCTCTGTGACGTCTCTCAATCACTTAGGGGTTTGATCCAGTTAAACACATTTTTGAAATGGCCTGGAATGAATCTGTCCAGGTCCTGGTGTTTGGTTCTTTCCAGTGTGCTGATGGTTGGGTATTCTTTGCAACATGTTTCAGACATTATGTCTTTATCCTCTGGATGAATCCCCATTGCCGTTAGTACATGTGCAGCACTCTGACTTGTTATTTATGAAATAGACCCAAACCTTTTCTACCAAAAGCAGTTACCATGCTCAAGTATTTGTTCCCCTTGTTGCTCAGGTCAGTCTCTCTCTGATGTTAGGGAACAGCAATAATATATTTCCCTAGATCTTTGTTCTCAATTGGAGCCAGCCAGACCTCTTCATCCATTTTATTAGCCTGTACAAAATAACTGCATTAGTAACAGGATTTTTATAGCCCTTTCTCTAAAAAACTTATTCCCACTGCTTCTTTTGCATTAGAGATTTTATAGGCATTTTGTTTTCCATGTGTTTTTATTTCAGTTGTTTTGTTAGTGCAGTTATAGCCAGTTCTGAAGTATTAAAATTATCAAGATGGTACGAAAGGAATTTGATACTTACTTATAAAATGAAATGTTTTATTATTAATTTGAGATTAATTTTAAGAATCCCTAGTGTTTGTAAAGAAGAGGGTCTTAGCAGTGAAATAAATTTGGTTGTTACTGTTGTGGAAGAAATTGAGGTACTGACTTCATAGGACCCTGCTACTCCTTTCAGACTAAGCAGCAAAGTGATGCTCTAGCAAGGCTGTGATGGGGAAGCAATAAATTCTGTAATGGTAAAGTGCATTCTTGGGCAGACAAAGAAAAACAAGAGGGCTCTAGAAATGTCTCGCCTGGTCATAAATCACATGTGATTAATAGTGTTCTGGTTGTTCTGATCCTGGAAACAAAATCCCAGTAATACTGCTTGCATTGGCAGTTCACTGTGACTTCATGCTGAACGGAATCCATTTTGATAAAGGTCTCCCCTATCAGTGCCTCTAATGAGCCTGGTTATATTTGCTTTCCAGAATTCCAGGAGCTGGTCACGTTTCTGGTTTCTTGTGGAGCAAAATGCTTGGAGCCAGATCAGACTGGGGGCAATGTTTGTTTAGTAGAAGTGAGCCCCAGACAGGAATAAGGTTCATGTGGACCAGCATAGATTTTAGATATTTTTCTGAATCTGAGAGCATACCTGAGAGCACAGGTATCATGTTTTGCTTTAGTTCCATCTTCAGAAGATGAAGAGTTCTAAAATAAGGTATATTTCAGAGTAGTGAGAATGTGAAACAAGTAGTGGAATCAAGTGCAAGCTTTGCTGTACATTTATTTTCAAAAGAAGGTTTTAGACAGAGTCTCATTGTCTGATGTACAATTCCTGCCAGCTAAGGATGGAATAAAAGCTGGTAAGTTTTTCACAGCATTTCATGGAGAAGTAAATAATTATTAATTTCTCCTCGAAGCTGGACATCAAGAACAGAAGATCTGCACAAAACCAGACTTGTTTCTTGTGCTAAGTGCTCACGTAAATTTATAGCTAGCCAAACAGGTTATACCTAAGCCAGTACCAGTACCATGGCAGCAGCTTTTTTTTAGCCTTTGATTCCTGTGGCTGTCATAAGATGAAGAAAACCACCTGCACAGCTCTGTCCAACAGTTCAGTGTGTGCAGAGCAGGACTGAGAATGCTGAATTTGTTCACAGAGAGCTGACAGTGAGGGAGGGAAGGGAGACTGACTCCCAGCTGGGTAGTTTAGTGCTGTGGCCCATGTTTTTAATTCATAAGAACAGGAGATTGCAGGTTTTAGTTACACTTTCAGTGGATGAATTACACACTTGGTGGCAGCTCTCGTTTGACATGGAATAATCAGTACTTATCTGCTTACTTACAAATGCATGTAACAGTGGAGAGCTACCTGAAAAATCCAGAGAGGGAAAGGAATCTGTCATCTTAGGCAAACCTTATATGCTGAGAAGCTTTTGGTGCATAACATTTTAGTGTATTCTCATTTTTCTGCTGATTTCCTGGATGCAAATACGTTGCAGACCTTCTGGCCCAGTCATGAGGTTCTGCAGCTTTTCCACCTCCATAAGCTTAGGGGAAATCTCAGCCTCTAGGGCAAGCCAGAGCAAATTTAGGAAAGCCCCACAGCACTGCCCATGTCCTAGGGATGTCACAGCACAGTGTCAGATGTGGCCTCCTTAGGAGGAGCACAGCAGTGAGCAAGAAGGAGCCCTCCACAAGTGCAAAATCCCCTTCAGTTAATTCAGTTTGTTTCTCATGACAGGTATGTATTCATTTGTGCCCATGCCTGTGTGCTTCCCTACACATGGCAGATGAATGGGATTCTAAACTCTCTTTGCATTTACTGTTGAATGCTTAGGTCCCTCCCAAGACTCTTGCAAACAGTATCAAATTCTTAGAAAGCCATCATCTGACCCTTTTCTTTTGGAATATTTATAAGTGTACAGTAGCTGCAGACTTACTCAAAGTGTTAGTAGAAACAGCAGCTGTAGGTAACAATTATTAGTGTGCAGTCTTAATTTTTAAAGCACCAGGGTAATATTAGCTATTTTCATCCTTGTTTGATTTCAATTATACTCGCATATTAACATCACTTAATGAACTTTGTTACAAGGGCAGTACTAGTGTTGTATAGGGCAGTTCCATGTCTAGGTGGTGATATTCTTCCTGCATTACATTTACAGTAATAATGACTAGAGAAGGGGGTTGTTTTGTCACACTTCTGACATGAATATGTGTCAGGGAATATAAGCAAGTGGAAGAAGTGTGTCTGGAAGTGGGCAGCATGCTGTGGAATATTGCATTTCACTGACATGAGAGTAATGTGGCAGTGAGGTCTCCAGTTGCCTGCTGTAGGCACTAGCAGTCAGGCTGAAAAGCAGCTTGGGATGTGCTTTTTGCTTCATTAAGCAAGAGGTTTTATGCCTGTGGCATGGAATTCTGGAAAAGATGGTGAAGTGTTATAGTGTATCTTGTTAGACAGGATTGGCAGTCTCAAAAATCTAAAATCACAAGTCAGATATTCTAGCATAAAATCTAAATAAATTAGGGGTATGCTTTTAAAACTCTTTCTTTTTTACTTCTTAAGACTAATTTATTTTTAAGTGAAGGCTGAGATCTTCACTGAAAGGTGAGGTTCTGACCTGACTTCAGGGTGTTAGGAAAACCACCAAATTTTTTTAAAACTTGCAAAAAGGTTCCAAAAGTTCTTAGCAGGGAGTCAGGCATCTTCCACAGGAGCTGTGTGATTGCATAAGCTTTGTCATTGTAAAGAGGAGCTTAAAAACAGGGATGCAAAATGCAGGCTAAGCTCCTGGCACTTGCAGGATGATGGGGTTTGCTTACCTTTAATGAATGTCACTAACTCTGCTGGCTCACATTATTGAGCAGCCAGCTTAAAAAGAAAAAAAAAAAAACCACCACAGCCAGGAGAGCCTGTAAAGCCTGTGTTGTGTGGGAGAGCCACGGTGAGGCTGTTGCAGACCTTGCAGCCACAGTTCCCTACAGCTGATCCGTATCTGGTGTAACTTCCACAGCTTCATACGTGGGTGTTGGGGTCATCAGAGCATCACAGAATGGTTTGGGTTGGAAGGGACCTTAAAGCTCATCCAGTTCCAACCCCCTGCATGGGCAGGGACACCTCCCACCAGCCCAGGATGCTCCAAGCCCCATCCAACCTGGCCCTGAACACTTCCAGGGAGGGAGCAGCCACAACTTTTCTGGGAAACCTGTGCCAATTGTAGGACTCCTATTTACAAGAGCAAGGATGTCATGCTGAAGGATGCATTTATTGTGTTGTCTGCATCTTCCTAAGAAATACCAGTGCTGACCCCTTTCCTGAAAAGGGAAAGTGTAAGGGATGGTGATGTTTGAATTTTTCTCCCCACTTTACTGAAGCAGCAGGCTTGAGGATTTTGATCTGCTGCACTATTAGAAAGCCAGGAAGCTTGAGCATTTCCATGCAGTGCTGGAAAAGCAATGCCAGGGTGAAGGCACAGACATTTTTAGGATCCTTTGTTAGTTGTTCCTGCTGACCTGCCCTTTAGTCCCAAAGAAAAGAAACTAAAAAGTCCACACATTGGAAAAACTTAAGATCCAAGCAGTAGAATAACTGTGTAGGATTTCTAAAATCCCGGGAAGTGTGTGCTCCTGCACATAGGTCAGATGGTTGGTGAGCTGTAAATCTGCTTCTGTTTTCTCTGCCTGACTTCAACTCAGTTGCATTCTTTTTCTGTTGTGTAACCCTAGAAGAAACAACTATGCTTGAAGTAACATTTCAGCACCACAAACACTTCTCCTTTGAGGCTCTGACATTTGGTGTTGGCAGCTGAGCCTGCCTCTTCAGCATGTGGCTGTCACCATTCAGTCAGTCCTTCTTCCCTCTACAGCTAGCTCAGATGAAAATCACCTTTCTCTCAAGAGTGCTCTGAGCAGCTGTTTAACATGTCTCAGCCTCAGAAAATCAGGCATTCAAATACAAAGTTTCTCCTATCTATGTCAACATTTCAAGCCTCGTTTTTATTGTTTTTAAGAATCCCGTGAGTTAAAGAGAAATGATAAATAATCCAGTGGTCTGGAACCACATCATTCTGGCTCAGGGAGCTCTTGCCACTAGAGATGATGCTTCAGGTCTCAGAGGTGTGTGATGCACTTTTGTATTTTTGGGTCTAGCAGTTCAATGGTGGTTCAATGTCATTGAAGCCCACTGAAGTCTGCAGGAGATACCTTTCAGGTCATAAATACTTCCTTCACCTCCAGTGGAAAGACAGTCAGAAGCAATGCCTTAAAATGTTTTACTAGTGCCATATTGATAGGAGAAAAAAAATACAGATATAAAGAGGCTGTTTGCATGAATTATTTATCTTGCAATCAAGAGGTATAAAAATAATCCAGGGTGAAAATTGGGAAGGGTTGTTAAGGAAAACATTGGCTTTTTCACTTTAAATAATGCAGAGCCCACTCAGTCTTCCTCTGCAGAGCATGAGGTCTGGTGCTGGCACAAGTGAATACATGTTTTTTTCTCTAAAATATATAAAAGTCATGCAGCTCTTGAGAGGAGACTAATTGTGCTCACTTAGCTTCAAGTGAATAATTAAACTGTGAGGTGTTATTATTTTCCTGGGCCCTCTGTAATGTTTCTTACTTATTCTTGGTATTCAACTTTTAAACTTCCTAGCATTGATCAAGCTCTGCTTCTGTTGTCTGAAAAATAAAATAAGTAAAGGAAAAACTGCCACAGATTTAAATACATTGTATTGTTAGAACATAAATCTCATCCTGGTAATTAAACCACTTGAAAATACGAACCATCAACTCTTTCTCTCAGGGGTTTAGCAATCTGTGGGATTTTTGTGCCTTTCACAATCTCCCCGGAGATCCAGTGTGCTTTCCTTCTCTTGAAATAAAATTAGCTTAAAATGCAGTGGCTTTATCTGGTACCAAGTGCACATGTGGCACATAACCAAGTTAACTCCTCCTACGCTTGTAGTTTTGATGAGATTTTGCAGTTTGGCAAAAGTCAATAATCTTACTGTATTTTGGGTTAAGGTCCCAAATCTTGATCAAGTCCCTTTGGCCAGGATTAAGAACCTTCAACATATCTTCAGATGAAAGGAAAGGGTAAACACAAAAGAGACTGGAAAAGTAGGAGAAGAGGCACCAGAGAAGGCAGGTGTCCTGGTCCTGAGTCTAACAGGACTAACAACACCCCTGTTCTTCCTTCCAGACATTAACCTAGTGCCCTCTTCAAAGTCTTTGCTGACACAGATTCTGTCACCTAAGGAGGGTTTGTGTAGATTTTTTTCTTGTTACAAATATTTTCCTGATGGCCAACCCACTCCACCAGCTGCCTGTGACCTTGTTCTTAGCTTGCTGGCTTTGTGGGGAGAGTGGAGGAGTGAAAGGGGATGGGGTGCTCAGGCAGTGGGAGGAAAGTATTGGAGATAAAAGGCCTATGTGGAGACCCCCAAGAGGATTAGGAAAAGACAACATCGTTTACCTATCCAGGCTCCTTTGTCATTTGGCTTCCACTAACGAACTTTCTGATATTTTCAAAGATGCTTTATACAGATGTTGAATAAAAGCAAAGTTTGGAATCTAAGTGCAGGTTCAATGGTGGAGAAACAGATGAGTCCAACCTTCAGAACTAAAAAAAAAGTTGTGCATTGACAGAAAGATGTGACTATAATGCCCTTTTCCTGTCTTTTCTCTCCTCACAGATGAACAGGAGCCAGCAGTCAGCAGTGATTCAGATATTTCATTGATTATGGCAGTGGAGGTGGGACTGTCTGATGTGGAGCTTTCCACTGATCAAGACTGCGAAGAGGTGAAGTCTTGAAAAACAAAGAGAAACCCAACATTAAACTACAGGGGAGGGTCACAGGGAGGGACCAAGTCAGCTTTCTAGGATTTGGACCAGTCATGCACATGCCTCCAGAGCACTGTCACTCCTGCACACTCCATTCTGAGATGGTCACGAAAAGCAATAGCAACAGTTGTGTCTGCCTGGGTGAGGTTCCATCATCTCCATACGTTCATCCTGCTCACATGGGAGATGAACTCTTTCAGTTTGCCCACGGGCTTGGGAGCAGTCATCTATCTCTTCAGTGGCTCAGAAAAACGCAACTGAAATGACAGCTTGAGTGTTTTCTACACTTGTTGGATTGGATTTTTGTTTCTTTTTTGGAAAAGACATATATTTGTTATGTTTGTCTGTTTGTTTATAGTTTGTTATGAATGGACACTGTGTTTTGTTGACTGACCCCAGCTTTTTCAAGAGTTGAATCCAGAAATCTGAATTCCTGTTCACTGGGCACTTCATGATCTGACTTTGGGGTTTATCTTTGCCTTGCTGTTTCTGTATGGAGTACCCATGGCTTGAGAAGGATGGTGCACCAGCTCCCTGCATTAATGTGAAACCTGTTTTCACTAAGTGGGAGCCTTGGAAATGGTGTATTATGAAGGCCTTTTTTTGTGGGAGAGATCTAAATTAAAAGAAATTGCTGAGATTTGGGTTGAAATTGCATTATGTTGGATTTTTCTTAGACTTGAGTGCTAGGCAAGTATTGCACAGTGTGAAGGTGAGAAAGAAAAGTTTACAGCTTCACTCCATCCTTTTAGTCCTTTGTTCTATGTTGTGCAATTAGCAGTTGTCATACATTCATGGCCTTCCTTCATATCACAACTGAGTAGCTGGAAAAGAAGATCTAGTATGACAATGTGTCTTTTCTTAATTTTACAGACCAAAATCTGACCAGTAAGCTAAAAGGAGTGCCTGAGAGCTTTCCAGAGGCTGTGTGCTAACAGCTGTATGCATTATGTGGATGAGAAGTGAGATGAATACTATTAGAAGGGTCTAGAGATGCTGAGATCAGTGTCAAAAATTGCTAGTGAAGCATAAGGCTGCTGGTTGAAATGTTTACATCCTGATTTCTTTGGTGTTTTTTTCTTAGCACCTTTCACTTCTTAACATTTTCAAGGCAGTTTTAGTACCAAACACAAAAGTTCAGGTGGTTCCAGCATCCCCGTCAGCATTGTCACAAGCATAATGGAATCCTTGCAATTAGATACACCAGATTGGTCCAGTTAAAATCCAGTTCATTTTGTAGCCTAGGTTTTTTTAGTGTTCTTAGTCCCTAAATTGCAGAATAACTTTGAGGCAAAGGATTGCAGCCTAATCATCCTTTCAAACCATGATCCAGAAATATACCATTACATTTTTCTATCCCATTTGAAAGGAAATCTCTTTTTAATTCAAGATATACAGGCAGCTGGATATCTGCTTGGTTTAAAAAGAAAGTGAGAGATTGTTCCAGAGGGCACAGCTAGGTCATCCTTGCCAATATTTGTGGTTCTGTAATTGTATTTTCCTTATTCTTTCATGTCTTCTCTATTTCTTGCTGCTATGGGAGAGGCTGAAAACATCAGGGGGAACTGATGCTGAAATTCACCCCTACACAAGAGAGTTTGCCCAAGATACCACATCAGTTCCACTTCAGCTCTGGAAATAATGCCAAAGTGGGATTTAAGTGGTGCTTACACCAAATACTGGCCCTCCACACAGGAAAGAAATTAATCTCAAATGACTGCAGAGGAAAGAGTGAAGCTGGTTATGCACAGTCAGGTCTCCCTATGGAAAGTACACACACCAGTACAATTTTTTTCTCTAGTACTGGAGCCTAGGTGCTACATGTCACAGGAACATCCCAAACACCATGTCCAAGTTGTCAGTGATCCTTCAACATCTGCCCACTGCAGCCCAGCACACAGGCAACTATTTCCCAGCTGAACCGTTTGGGTTTCAGAGGAGCTGTTGCAAAGGCTTTGTTTTATTTCACAAAATTAATTAAGTCCATTTTAGTGGTGAAGCTCCCAGCTCATAATGAAGGGGGTCCTTAGCCCAGCAAAATCATTAAAAGGAGCTGTGCTCAAAGGGGCATCACCTAGATGGTAACTAAGACCCTGCCCCTATTTCTCGGAGTTAGGGAAGGATTTTGGAGAGGGATTGCACTCTGCATGCTCTTTTCCACATCATTCCTAGATGTGGTCCCTTGGGATGGGTGCATGGCTGCTGGGAGAGGCAGGGTGCTGGCCTGAGTCAGGCATTTTTATGTATATCTGTACTGTGGTCTTCCAAGAGGTGTCCTAGCAGATCTGGGTCTTGAGTCTTTCTCCTTTTATTTTTCCAGTTCTACCTGCAGTTTCGCTCAGGAAAGATGCTTTCCATCCCTGCCCTTAGGTGTTTACAGCTCTGAGCACTGTGTGCAAAGCCAGATTGCAGGGCACTGAAGCCAGAAGTTAGGAAAGTACTTAGGTGAATGTTTATTCTGCCCTTCTTCAGAAAAGCACTTATGACTAATTTTGGACTTGTATCCAAATCACATAATTTTCAACAGGTCTTCTATGAGCATAATTCAGTTCTTGTGTCAAATAGAAATATTTTTCTAAAGTAGAACCTGGCTGACAATATTCTTTTAATATATAACCTGTTAAATGCCTTGGGAACCTGAGGTGCTTCATAAATATTAAGACCCCAGATGTGTATTTATACCACGTATGAAAGCCTTAATTCTGCAGACCTCCATGC
Organism: Phaethornis superciliosus; assembly: GCA_023637945.1. Taxonomy (NCBI): domain Eukaryota; kingdom Metazoa; phylum Chordata; class Aves; order Apodiformes; family Trochilidae; genus Phaethornis; species Phaethornis superciliosus. The sequence continues at coordinate 17,454,187 of JAJQWJ010000011.1, forward strand.
CTGCACACATTTTTGCTCATGGGAGTTTCTCCAGTGAGATTCCTCACGGGGGAAATTAAACCCTTTTTTTGCAGCTTTGGGCAAGATGAGCCCCATCCTGAGCTCTGTGCGAGTCCTCAGTACTGCTGCCCACGAATCCTGGGCTCAGGCATTAAATATATGGGATTCAGATGCTGGAGACACAGAACTGCCTGTTCAGAAGGGAAAGCAGCTTTAGCATGCAGCCAGGAAAAAAAAAAACCAAAATCCTCTGGTGCCCCCTGATGAACAAGTGTTCATGCACATAATTCTGCAGGTGCCCACGGTATGGGCATCAGGGCAGAAGAGCACCTTCTGCTCAGGACCAGGGCTGGAGGATGGTGCAGCTCTCTAGGAAAGGCATTTTGTCATTAAGCTGCTCTTCTGTCTCTCTGTGTTCTTCCTGTCCTTGTGTCTGAGGCTCTTTTCTTTTTTGTGAGCCTTAGGGAGGCTCATCTTGACTCAGGCTGCATTGCAGGATGAAGCCTGGACAGACAGAGACTGCACTCTGGGGATCCTTTGATTTTCATGGATTTCACTAAGCTGCCTTCCCAAAGGTGTGTTCAATAGGTAAGACACAAAAAGTTACATAGGCAGAATTTTGCAGTCACAAATGACCTAATGTGTGCATGCAGATGTGCAAGGCACCAAGTCTGCATCCCTTTCCCATGTTAACCCATTGTGCTGGGGATACAGATCTGGCACTTGCTGAGGATTTGGGCTGGGTTTTTTATTTTCTGACTGCTTTGGAGCCTGAAATCAAGGACCAGGACAGTCCTAGCACTGCAGTTCATTCTTTAGGCATTCTGTAAAATTAAATTGCCATGTACATATATAAAAGTACACTGAATTGACTGTGGAAAGTGAAAACAGAAGCAGCTGCCAGTTTTAGACATTTTTCATTAGGGAGACTGTGGTACTAAAGAAAAAGGCTTTATAGAGGCAGTCTTGGAAAACATTATTGAAATCACATGATAGAAGATCCCTCAGATCTCACTACTTTAAAGACCCATGGATCAGATCCAGAGGAAGTCATTGCAAGAAGGGCAGTACTTCTCATCAGATGACTCGTTTGGGATGCATTCTTACTTTGTTAACAAAATGAACCCAACTACCAGAGACAGATCCAGCTCTGAATTTAGTCTTTCTTAAAGAATATGCATTTTGTGACACAGAGTTTTTGTCATCAAACCTGTTCCCCCCTTGATAAATAAAAAGAAATGTCTGTCCAATTTGAAAAATGTCTGGCTCAGAAGGCCTTTGCATGTGGATGGGTTCTCCCAGCAGGTATCTGCACATCATTTTAAGACTTGTGTGTACTTTTAGTCATCACTACAACACAGTTACAGATTTTCCATGAAGTGTGTTTCATTTGCTGTTCTTGTTAAACCTAGAGTGCAGTCATTGCATAGAAATCCCAGAGTTTTGCCTTAAAAACTTTTTTCTTTGAATATATGCCACAGCCTTTGAACCGATTCTGTTGATTAAAAGACAAAGGCTGGGACAAGTCTTTACACATAAATCTCTGGACTGCCAGCCCTTGTTGTGGCAATTGGTCTGTACTGAAATGACAATAGGGGTTATGTGTAACAGTGGGAAATGCCTTTCAGCAGCTGGGACTCTTCCAGGCTTTGTTTGTCAGAGGCTCGTTCATTGTGGTCTCAGTCCATAGAAAAGCTCATGATAAAGTGCATAGTTTGAAATAAGCCAAGAATAGAACTTAGAGTCTGTGCAAACCAAGAAAACCAATAGTCATTTATTGATTTCTGTTCATTAGCAATAATTGATTTTTTTTTTTTTCCTGTAGATGCCTGTTGTGGTACCAAAGTTCCCAGTTTGTGGGGAACAGGGGCCAGGGCAAGCTGACTGTTTAAGCAGAAGAGGGAGGGCTTGGTTTGCTGTTGGGATGCAACCATTTCACAGAACTAAAAGGACACAGAGAAACCCAAATCCATCCTATTCCTTTCCAGCCCCTCTCACCAATGTTTGTTCTAGCACAAGCCTTTGCTGCTGGGGAAGGAAATCATGGGATCAACCTCACACCATACTGCTGCCTCCCATGTGTTTTGTGCTGCCTGTATCTCTTGTATCAGGCAGGACTGCTCTGGTTCCACACAGGGGTATGGAGCCAGCCTGAACTCAGCTGAAGGGTTCAGTGAAAGATGGGCCATGGGGTTTTGTCAAATTTAGGGTAGCTGATCCTCCTAACCAGTGCTGAGCAGGATTGCTGCCTCACTGACACTGAGCTTTGACTCATTTGGGTTTTTTTACAGATGCAAAACGTGTGAGCATATACAGGGCAACCAACACAACAGAAATTAATCTGCTTGGGGAACACAAGTGGTGAAAAACAATGCCATGAAATATTTTGGGTGTGAGGGGAAATGAGAGTGAAGGCGTTATTTTAGCAGGCTTTTTGAATAGGGACGATTGATCCAACACAAGCACTTCTTTTTATTTTACCAAGCTGTTACCTGAACTAATTGACAGTTTTGCAGTTGAAAGAGGAACACCAGATGGACTTTTTAGTCTGGATTTGTTTGTGAAGCAGATGGCAGCTACGGGCTTGGGACAGTGAGGGAGAGCACTGCCCTCTGGCACGCAGCTTCCCCAGCAAACTGGGAACCTCCCCTGCTCCCTTCCTATTTTTTGGCACTTCTTTTTCAAGAAAAAAAATCTTCTGAGCGGGAGGTGCATTTCAAAAGGAGAAAAAGGGAAGAAAAATGAATGAAAGCTGTTGCGGGTTTTGAATGAAAAGCCACAGGATTAATTTTCCATCTGAAATTAATCTCGCCTCTCTCAAATGTTTTAATTGTGAATTGGTGGAAGTTTTTTCTTTCTGGAATGGATACAGAAAAAAAAAAAAAGAGAGAAAGAAAAAAAAAATAGTGCTTTCCCTTTTTTGTTTATTTTGCAAGTCTTGAGTCCTGTGTAGCATTAAAAACAACAGCAAGATCAAGATGCTTGTTTGGTCTGAATGTATACAGTTATTTCAGATGTCAAATATTTAAATGTTTTGTGTGTGTACATACTACCATCCTTACTTCTTGCTTCATGTTAGGAACCTGAAATGTCTACCATTTTATAATTAGAAATGTAAAGAGGGGACAGTGGGTGGGAGGGTCTGTTATTTTTCTAGCAAGATGATCCTTGTATTTAATGAACATTAACAATGGTTTTGTACATGTCAAAATATACATTCCATCCATTTCCAGAAGAGAATTATTTTTATTTAGAGTAGTTTATAAGCAAACCAAAAAAATGTGGTGTCCTGTTTGTATATAGTTCATGAACAGAGCAGAAGTGTTCTGGTTTCCAGTGATGGCTCCAAAATTTTCTAGCCACATCTCCTCACCCGCTGCAGAGCCCTACCAGCAAATGCCATTGTTCAAAGGGGAAGAGAAATCCCAAACTCTATAAATACTGCATGGATCAGTGCACAACTTGCCTAAATAAATCCCAGTTGGGAGGCAATGATCTGTCCCAGGGAACTTCTCCAAGGAGTGGATGTACGGGGACAGCCTGGGCGAGCAGTGAGGTGACAGGGTTGTCACATGTGTGCTGTGGTGGGAGCTGATTTTTGACTGAAGTTCTTTTGCTGGTAGGGCAGCCAGCTTCTGCAGCCTCACCATGTTGTGTTTCTTTTGGCTGTGGAAACTCTCCATGTTGAAAAAAAAACCCAGTTTTTTCCTCCAGGCAGCTGCGCTTTGGTTTGTGAAACACCTTGTGAATGGCCGTGGCAAAATCACAGTGGTATTTGCATAGCAAGTTTTTTTTCTTGTCATTAGCTTTTTTTTTTTTTTTGCCCCCTGTGGCTTGCTGCCAAAACGGTGCAGTAGCAGTTTGTGAAGCCAGCCTTTGTTTCCAGCATTATTTTCTGTACAGTATTGCAAATACACCTTAAGTCTCTGCTGATATAATATGTCCATCTTCCCTTCCAATGCACTTTATCTCTCTTGAAAAATATGGGAGTCAGAGAGCTACCATCTTAAAGGGATTTGCCTGAAATCATAAGGCACACACTTTTTTTTTTTTTTTTTCCTTCTTGCTTTGTTATATACTGTAAATGCTAAAGAGCGTGGACAGTGACTCAGCTGGGGGAAGTACCAAAATGTTGAGGCTAATATTTGGAAGCATTATTCAGTAGTACAACATGACTATTTTTGTTATATAGAGGATTATAATGTAAATATGTGAGACTGTGTTATTATGTACTAGTAAAATACTGCAACTCTCAAAGTTAAGATGGTGAATTCCAAGGAATTTTATTGCAAGTTTTTTAATAAAACGCATCTGATTACTGTGTGGTACGTGTTTTCTAACAGCCTGGCCAAAACTGCCTGTGAAACTTCCAGATTGTTTCTTTCTGAACTTGACCACTGAAGACTTTGGCATTCACTGGAGGCAGAAGCTGTAGCAGGGCAGGGACCCAAGTGACAGCCCAGCCACCATGCCACCACTCCAGCCTGTCACTGCTCTGGTTTTTCTGAGTGGTTGTCCAGGAGGTAATTTCCTGGCTCCATGTGCTGGACATGATGTGTTAAAATAGCTCTAAAAGGTGACAGCTCTGCTATGCCTTGGGGAATCACACCACCCTTGTGAAGGGTCATCCAGCTGCTCTTCTCTGGCCCCATCACCTGCCATCTCCTCATCGCTGAGAGCATCCCTGAGCTCTCCAGGCCATCCAGCACAGGTATCCTGCTTACCAGAGGTTTCAGGCACAGGAAAAAATCTGACCGGAAGAAATTGAAGAGACTTAAAGAAAGGTTTTCCTGTAGATGCAACAGAAGGCAGATAGAAATATCTGAAGGAGGGGCAAATCCTGGCTTGAGCCACAGCTTGCCCCCATTCTGTCCCAAGTTTTGTGCTTGCTGGCTGCAGCTGCCAGTGCAGATGCCTCTCCCAGCTGCAGTGATGTGTTCAAGGCCAAAGAGGCTGGGGCTCCAACTCAGGTTTCACCCAGGAGTGAGGGAGGCAGCAACCATGGGCCAGATCACATCCAGCTCTTCTAGACCACTGTGCCCCTATGTGCCTCCCCTCCCATCAAGCTTTATTCTTGCTGCTCATGCCAGAGGTGCAGCAACCTTGCTCCAAGCAGAAAAACCACGTGTGATTTAAAGAAACTATATCAGCCCTGCCGGGAATTATTTTTTCCCCTTCCAGCCCGAGTGAACCAGTTGGCAGCCCAGCCTGGAGCCCTTCATCCCACCAGTCCTGCTCCAAGGGTAGAAGCCCTGTGCACCTAAACAGACCCTGGATTGCCTTTGGAGGCAGACCTTAGGCATTGCTAGCCAGGGAATCCGCTCTCGTTCTTCCCCACACATCTCCTTCCCTGCCCACTGCTTTGCTATCACGGAATCATAGAATCAGTCAGGTTGGAAAGGACCCCTGAGATCATCAATTCCAACCCTTGATCCACTCCCCCCGTGGTTCCCAGCCCATGGCACTGAGTGCCACATCCAGTCTCTTCTTAAAAACCTCCAGGGATGGAGAATCCACCACCTCCCTGGGCAGCCCATTCCAATGTCTGATCACCCTCTCTCTAAAGAATTCCTTCCTAATATCCAACCTAACCCTCCCCTGGCAGAGCTTAAGACCGTGCCCTCTTGTCTTACTGAGAGCTGCCTGGAATTTTTTTTATTTTTGTAGGGTATCTGGTGCTAACTGTTAATAATGCCCTGATATGCTCCCCGAGGTCATGAAATATTAAAAATTAAATCCCTGTGCCAAGGAAACATCTCCTAAACTTCTCTTTGCATTTCGGTACTCCTGGCCGCAACTTTCAGACCAGTGAAGAACCAGTGGCTCCTGCTGCTGAAATTTCACAGAATCAATGGGAAATTTCACTGCTATTTTCTCTGCTTTCCTTTAATCTCTGGGCAGGGGAGGGAGGGAGCAGGGCGGGTTCTCCTTGGCAGGCAGCTGTGTGCAGTTGCTACGTGATCTGCAGGCACAACACAGCTGCCAGGGATGCTGCGGCTGGGCCAGGAGGCAGCAGGATCTAGGCAGGCAGGGAGGGAGCTGCTGGGAATAGCATCAGGGCTATAAATAACGAGGGGAGGGAGGGAATTAATGCCAGGATGCAAGCGTATGCCTTGGGTTTGGGTGACATCACTCTCTGCTGTCTATGGGATTCGTTCCGGGCCAAAATACCAAAATAAAGCTGTGCTGCTCTACTCTCTGTTGTTTCAGTTTGAGGTTTGGTTGGTTTGGTTTTGTTTTTTTTATTCCTCCAGAAGAAGCGACCCTCAGACACATCACAGTCAATGGAGAGGACTTGGGATTCAAAGGTATTTTATTCAGGTTTGCACTGTGCTACAATTTGTACAACCCAAGGTCCTTTCTGCTTTGTGCTGCACACCTGAGGGTGCCCAAAGGAAAGGGCTGCAGTCATCTGGGGAGCCACTCTGGGAAAAAAAACACCCTGAAAAGGCAATTCTGCAACACAGGGAGGTTGGGTCTGGCAGCATCTGAGAGAGAGTGGGGACTCCATAGCCTAAAAGAAATCTAAAGGGTGGGTGCATTTATCATAGCTAAGGAAATCAGTGCTTAGGGAAGGTGTGATTTTGTAACACACACATTCCTTAGCCTTGGATCTCCATGCAAACAAGCTGCCAGCAAGCTTTGACAATTCTGGAAGCAGGAACATGAGGTGTTATCACCTTCATGGGCCCGGGCCACCTTCTGCTGCAAGCCATCACATTGCTTCTTTGGATATCCTGGACATCTGCATCTCAGCAGCTTGGCTGTATGGTCCATCCTCTCTCCTAAGACAGGTTTGCAGAGGGAGGCTGGCAGCATCTCTCCATCAGCATGATGGATGAAGCCCAGGCAGACATCTCTCCTTCTGCTTCAGCTAGGAAGTATGGTAACTCCTGGCAGAGGGACACAGGAGCCATCTGGGAGTGGTAACTCCTTAGATGTGTTGACAGAGCCCCAGAACTCCTCTGTCAGAGCCCCATAGTTGTCCCTCTGTCCCTGCTTGGGGCAGCTGTGCTGGCACAGCCCAGCAGCCTGCATCTGACTCGATGGAGATGGGCACCCACAAAGGAAGAACACCAGGATAGTTGCCCCCCTTCCACATCACTCCTGGCTTTGCAGAGGTGTTGTATAGAGGTGTCAAGGCTTCCAGGCTGCAGGGGTGTCACGGTTTAACCCTGGCCCGGCAAAACAACAGATTTAAACCGAGAAACAGATTTATATATTAATCTCTCTCTCCTCTGATAAAGGAGAGAGAGAGAGAATAAGGAAGAGAGACTTATGGGTTGGAAACTAAACTACAGAACTTTAATGAAACAATAATGGTAAATAGGAACAAATTACTAAATATATACAAATATACAGGAAAAATGATCCCACGTTCCTCCCCCCTTTCCCCAATAACTCTCAGGTCACCACCGAGGCTGCAGGGCAGCCCTGGGAAAGTCCAGGCTGGAATCCTGGAGTCAGCAGCAGTTGGGAGCTGGAGGCAGGAACACACAGATTCAGGCTGGCACGGATCAGGACCACAGGCAGAGGAATGGATGGAATCCTCTCAGGATACCGAAGGAAGCAAGGAGGGCAGGAAGGAGTAGAGAGGGCCTTTGACCCTTGTGATCCCTCAAATTTATACCGAGTATGAGGTGTATGGGATGGAATACTCTGTTTGGTCAGTTCTGACATCTATCTTGTCTGGTCCTCCCCAGAGGAGGGGTTCAGGTGGGACCTCGTTGCTCCTTCTGGCAGGCAAAATGTCACGGTTTAACCCTGGCCCGGCAAAACAACAGATTTAAACCGAGAAACAGATTTATATATTAATCTCTCTCTCTCCTCTGATAAAGGAAAGAGAGAGAGAATAAGGAAGAGAGACTTATGGGTTGGAAACTAAACTACAGAACTTTAATGAAACAATAATGATAAAATAGGAAAAATTACTAAATATATACAAATATACAAATATACAGGAAAATTGATCCCACGTTCCTCCCCCCTTTCCCCAATACTCTCATGTCACCACCGAGGCTGCAGGGCAGCCCTGGGAAAGTCCAGGCTGGAATCCTGGAGTCGGCAGCAGTCAGGAGCTGGGGGCAGGAACACACAGATTCAGGCTGGCAGGGATCAGGACCACAGGCAGAGGAATGGATGGAATCCTCTCAGGATACCGAAGGAAGCAAGGAGGGCAGGAAGGAGTAGAGAGGGCCTTTGACCCTTGTGATCCCTCAAATTTATACCGAGTATGAGGTGTATGGGATGGAATACTCTGTTTGGTCAGTTCTGACATCTATCTTGTCCATTCCTCCCCAGAGGAGGGTTTCAGGTGGGACCTCGTTGCTCCTTCTGGCAGGCAAAATGTTCCTCAGAGCTGAGCAGTGTCCTTGGGTTTGCATGCCAGTCTCTGGCTGTAACTATAAACATGGAGTGTTATCAGTCCTAGAAGCAGACAGTGTCTGAGAAACTTGCTGTTAACCCCAGCAAGTGCAACTACTTACAAGAGACTTAGCTAAAAGCAAAAGTACAAACCAGAAAATCACCTTTATCCTGGCCTAAACCAGGACAAGGGGTCAAACTGGTTCAGGTGGATGTTGTGGGACATTGCTCCATGTCCTCGCTGCCTTCCTCCAGACCCCACTGCCCTTTCCTTAACTCTATGGTGAGGGGAGGATCCTCACCGGAGTATGATGGAAGGAGGAGGGAGACAAGCCCCGTGGTGGGGACACAGCCAGGGTGTCACCCAGCACTGTGACAGAAAACACTCCCAGCAGTTTGGGGATTTACCTGCACAGTGCCAAGGGGACACCTGCTTCCCCAGGGGCCGGGGGTGTCACCCCACCTGCTGCCAGTTATGCTGACTGTGAGATTTGGTGTTTTCTGCCAAGCCTCAGCTGATGGAGGCAAAGGAGGGGGAGGCAGGGGTGCAGCTGGAGGGCTCAGAGGAAAGCCTTTAGAAAAATGAGTGGTAAAGAGAGAGAGATTATTAGTTCTCGGAGGGCAGGGTGGCCTCTTTCCCTTCCTTCTCCGAGGCTCTCCAGCAGGAGGCTCCCCTGCCCCGCACATCCACCCGCAGGCACTGCGGGGCTGTGCGGGGCCAGTGGCCCATGGTACCCCCACCCCCCCAGGAGAGAGCAGATGGCAATGGGTATGTCACCGGCCGGAGGGATTGTCTTTATTTATTGAGTGAAACTGGGGGATATTTATTGAGTTGAATTAGTGGGGAGTTTTCCCTTCTTCGGCTCTGAGTGTTGCCCCCCGCACACACCCCGGGGGTCCCCAATGTCTCCCTGAGCCCTAAGAGGCTTCGGCCCGGGGTCATCTTGAGGAAAAGCCCTCAATACTCCTGAGGCAGTGCAGGAGTGTTCCCCCCCCCCAAAAAAAAACCCAAAAAAACAAAACAAAAACAAACAAACAAACAAACAAACAAAAAACAAAACAAAACAAAACAAAACCAAAAACGAGGAAAAAAGCCCCTCCAGATTTGGGGAGTGAGGCAGCACAGCACTTTGTGGGGTGGGGACCCAGGGTCCCTTAGCCAAAAGGCTGCAGTTATCCCTGGACAGCCACTTGGAGAGATTGCCCTGGTCACCTGGAGAGGATTTGCAGGGAAGCTGTGAATGCTGCTGGGTTTGTGCTTGCTGCCCCAGTACCCAGTGGGTTTGATGGAGGGGAGGGAGCAGGACTGCTGTCCCAGTTCATGGTCAGGTAAAATAAAGTGAAGCCCGGCAAGGAGGGAGGGAGTGTGGATCAGCTGGAAGGCAGGAGGGCTCTGCAGAGGGACCTGGACAGACTGGAGAGTTGGGCTGATTCCAATGGGATGAGGTTCAACACGGCCAAGTGCCGGGTCCTGCACTTTGGCCACAACAACCCCATGGGGAGCTCCAGGCTGGGCACAGAGTGGCTGAGAGCAGCCAGGCAGAGAGGGACCTGGGAGTCTGGATTGACAGGAAGCTGAACAGGAGCCAGCAGTGTGCCCAGGTGGCCAAGAAGGCCAATGGAATCCTGGCCTGGATCAGGAACAGCGTGGCCAGCAGGTCCAGGGAAGGGATTCTGCCCCTGTACTCAGCCCTGGTGAGGCCACAGCTCGAGTCCTGTGTCCAGTTCTGGGCCCCTCAGTTCAGGAAGGAGATTGAGGTCCTGGAGCAGGTCCAAAGGAGGGCAACCAGGCTGGGGAAGGGATCCAGCACAAGTCCTGTGAGGAGAGGCTGAGGGAGCTGGGGGTGTTCAGCCTGGAGAAGAGGAGGCTCAGGGGAGACCTCATCGCTCTCTACAACTCCCTGAAAGGAGGCTGGAGCCAGGGGGGGGTTGGGCTCTTTTCCCAGGCAACTTTCAACAAGACAAGAGGGCATGGTCTCAAGTTGTGCCAGGGGAGGTTTAGGTTGGATATTAGAAAGAATTTCTTTACGGAGGGGGTGATCAGACATTGGAATGGGCTGCCCAGGGAAGTAGTGGATTCTCCATCCCTGGAGATATTTCAAAAGAGCCTGGATGTGGCACTCAGTGCCATGGGCTGGGAACCACAGGGGGAGTGGGTCAAGGGTTGGACTTGATGATCTCTGAGGTCCCTTCCAACCCAGCCCATTCTATGATTCTATGATTCTAAGGACATTTTCTGGTGGTGTCTTTTGTAGCAGGACTGCTGGAGAGCAGGAGTTGGCAAATTGTACACTGAACTTGTGCCATCCGTGTGGGTCAAGGAAGTCACAGAAGTTGGATTTCAGCTAAACGAGTGTTTTTAAAGCAAATCAGTTGAACTTCTGTTTCTGCGTACACTTACACCATTTGAAAACCAGTTATTTTTGGCATAGATCTGTAGCTTTGGCTATCAACCAGTCTGTGGAGAAATGGACCAGGGCATGAATTGCCAGAGATGCCCTCTGTGGGCAATTGCACTTGAATGGGAGTGGGAGTTCAGGGGAGGGGAAAAAAAAAAAATCCCAAATTGGAGCATGATGCCCATTGTAGGGTGTTGAGTCTCCTATCCTATTCCACCCAACCATGAGAACCCCTGGGTTTTACACAGACAAAATTCAACCAAAACCCAAGTCTGCTTCAGTACCATTCATCATTTCAGCCAACACCCTCACAGCTGTGAGGTACAACACAAATGGGTGTAATTCAAGGTTATTCAAGGTGTGAATTACTTCATATCCCCTCCCCCCCACCTCCCCTGAGGTGAGCATTCACCTGCAGAAGGGTGCTGGGTGGCAGCTCTCTTTTTTCCACAATGGTGCCAGGGAGCAGGGGAGGTTGTTCCCACCCAGACACCTTCAGGGGAGCCTTGGGGAGGCAGGAAGGGAGTTTTACCTTCAGCCTGGCTTGGGTGTGAGAGTTAGAAAATCCCAAAGAGTGGATGAGGAGAATGAGACAGGTGTGTTACTTCCAGTGCTGCTTTGATGGGGGTGGTGCTTTTAAAATAATTGTCCTAAGGTACAACAGACAAAGGGATTTTCTTATGGAAGATTGACCCTGACTTTCCACTGTGAACTGCTCTGAAAAGGCTTGTTAGTGCCAGGGGAAAAAAAAAACTCTGCTGACTTTCAAAAAGTCCTAAATACAAGCAGCTGGATGTATGTGATGGCTCCTTAGCAATGACCCAGCTGGATCATTCCTGCTGAGCCAGGTGTGAAGGGGAAGAGCTCAGAGGAGATGCCCCTCACATGTGGGGGTTGGTGGTATAAAACAAACCCCTCTGGGCTTACAAAAGGAAAATACACAAGTAGCATTTTTCTTCTGCTTGCTCTGCCTGAGGGACTTTCTTTGCTCTCTTTTTTTTTGGTGAAAGAGAAGAGCTTGCAGCTAATGCTGAGGAGGTGTGATTCAGAGTGGGAAGAAAGGACTTGTCTTTGTTTTGACTGGTAAGATAATGTATTTTTTTACCCCAAAGCTGCTTGTCCTTTGCTGAAGTGGTCTGTCCAGCTTGTTCTCTAAAAAACTTCTTGAGTGCACCTCATGTGTTGCTGCCAGGGACCCTTAACTTGGGTTTGTCATCCACCCCTTGTAAAAAGGAAACATTTTAAAATTTTTCCCCAATATAACTTGGGGTGGGAGACTACTCCTGATGGCCTTGTCAGGGGGGAGGGAATATTATTCTGAGCTGGAGACCTGCTCAGCATCATGACAGAGCTGGAGCCCTGCACAGGGGGATTCTGGGGGGGTCAGCAGGCAGTAAGGAAGCAAGGGGCTTTCACTCCCACTTCTGCTAAGCCTGATGATTTCTCCCAAGCTCTCCTTCTTAATGAGAGGAAGGTATCCACCTCTGGAGGGGGTCAGGCTGAGGTAGTCCCTAGTAGAAATCTCCATTTAGGAGAGGACATTGATGTCTTTAATGCTCTTGGGAGCAATGTTCTGCTGGAGGTGTGGGCAGGGATGAGAGCCCCAATATTGCATTTCCCAGCTGGGGTCTGTAGGACCTCTGACAATCTTTGCATAGTATTTGCTTAATCTGGGCAAATTGCTGATGGAGGGCTGAGTGAACTGCCTGGGTGCAGCATCCAATGAAGGACACAAAGCATATTTGGGGGGTGGGGGGACAGAGATATTGCTCGAGTGCCATCCACAGGTTTTGTTGGCAGCCAGATTCCATCAATGGCAAAGCAGCTTCAGTCTGACCACCACAGAGCTTCTCTCTCCTGTGCTGAATATGATAATCATCTGCAGTGGTGAGATCATCTCCCTTGAGACAAAACCTTGCCAGCAAAGGAGCAAAGCTCTGCTACTGAATTTTGCTCCTCAGACATCCGTGATGTTAAATGGAGCAATTCAGAGATGCATCCAGCTCTCTCAGAGATGTGCAGTCTGACTCCTCACAAGTGACATTCAATGCAAATTGCACATGGACTGTAAATAGGAATTTGACTTTCTAGCAGAAAAGCATCAGCTTGCTTTGCTTTGCCCTTGATTGTAATGCCAGAAACCTTCCTAAATACTGTTACCCTTGCTGGTGTTAGAAAATATTCTCTGTCTTGTTTATTCTCTAACATGGATGGAAACTGAGATTGCTGCTGTCTTTTGGTGTTTATGTAACACTTGCTTGTAGCCAGGGAGCCAAATGCTTTTCTTTTGCTTTAAATACTTCAATGTAAACATGGGCATCATTGCTGTTGCTTTCTCACTGTCTATGTCCTAAAGGACTGTGATCCTCTGACAGTGAGCAGAGGGTGCAAAGGTGTCAGATATTCCAAGGATCTGATTGATAGCTTGTTTTAAGTTGTTTAAAGCTCAAGCAGCATCCATGCTTGCATTTTATCCCTTTCAAAAAGAGGTGACATTGATGACCCTCCTTTTTATTAAAAAAGAAAAGACCTTTTCCAGTGTGTCATGTTAAAACACTTCATTTTTTTAATTAAGATCTCAGAGGTGGAGCTGGTTGGAGGGAGAATTATGCAGTGTTGTGTTTGTTAAAGAGGTGTTTGGGTTTTTTTTAATGGAAGTCCCACTGAATCTGGTAATGGATGGTCTGGGAGCACTGGTGTGAGCTCAGCAGGGATGTGCAGGAGGTACTTACTGCCTGGGACACTCTTGGTGGAAGGATGCTGATAGCTGAAGGAGAAGGCCAGTAGCTCAGGCTGGAGCAGAGTCTCTATGAGAGAAACCCAGAACAGGATATTTTGAGTTTGCAGGAGCCAGACCTACAAACTGCTTGCAGACCTGGTGGGTGCCTTTCTTTCCCACATGTGTAAGACAAAACAGGAGATGTAGTCCCTTAAATTTCCTTTCTTTTCTATGATTACTCTTTTTTTTAAAGCCTGGAACCTTGGTCAGATCCAGTTTACTGTTTCAACTCCCCAGGCATTGATGACACCGTGACTGGGGCTCCTGTTCCTCAGGTTATGTTCATGTTTCCTGCAACACCCACTCCTGAAGAAGTCTTGATGCTCAGGAGCATTTCCCCTCCTTCCTTCTGTTTTCTTCCTTTTTCTCCATTACTGCTGGCTTGGGGTTTTTTTGTTGGTTTTGTTGTTGTTTCGGGGTTTTTTATTGTTGTTTTTGTTTTGGTGTTGGATGGTTTTGTTTGTTTTTGTTGTCATGACTTTGAGCTTGTTACATGGCAAAAAATTGTCATGTGCAAACAGCTGTAGCTGAGTTACACCTCAAAGAAATTCCTTCTAAAAATAGCTACGATGGGGCAGGATGTTGAGAAAAATTTCATGTATGCACTGGCTTTTTTGAGGTAGTCCAACTTGTAAAGCATTTGGCTTCACATATGCAAGGAGTTTCTAGGGGGGGATGTGTGCTCCTGGGAAAAGGAAATAGTGAAAGGAGGAGCTGCCTGGCTTGTGCTTGGTGCCCCAGAGGAGATGCAATGCTGGGCCTGTCCCAGGCTCCTCACCCACTCCTGGGGATGCCCAAAGTCTCCGGGGCTGCCACGTGGAAGATTTCATCATCTTCCCCATTTCCCAGCCCAAGGGAAAATGCCCTCTGCCAGCCAAACCTCCTGCTGCTAATGCCCACCAGCATCAAGGAATCCAGGTAAAAGATGTCAGCCATCCCAAAGCCTTTTCCTTTGCAGGGAGCCATCCCTTGAAAGCATTTTGGGCAGTACATGGAGGGGGGGAAGGCAGGAATCCTCCCCACAGCGGTGTCCTAAGGTATCCTGGCCAGGAGCTAGCAGCAAATTGCTGGTAAAGGGCAGTGTAGTTCCTTTGATGTATTTTGTAGTCCATTTTACTTTTTCTCCTAGTCTTTCAGTGCAAGTTTTCAGCTGTTGATATTCTGGTCACACAGGAGGAGCTATTTTCTGCATCAATACTTTTCTGTGCTGGCTGTGTTGATGTAACCCTGGCCTTCTTTTTGCTCACCCCAAAAATGGCAGAGGAGAAGGTGGCTTTTGGCATTTGGGGGATATATTAATGAGCTCCAAGTATAGCATGTGTGGTTTTTGTTTGGGATCATTTTTTTTCCCCAGGAAACCTTTGCTCTTTAGCTGTGAGAAGTGTGAGAGTTTGCACATAGAGGTGTTGAGGCCCAGCAGCCACCTTCCTCTCTCAGTGATGCTCATCATCCTCCTTCACTCAGCATCTGCTTGCCTCATGCTCAGAGCATCCTCAACCCAGGGCTCTGGGCAATGTGGTGGTGAAGTTTGCCCTCCAGGGGTACCATACAAAACCAGCACTGGCAAAGGAAGTCACTTGGTGTATCAGGAGGGTTTTGCCTCTTGCAGACTGGCTCTGGGAACTGCTGTGGGCAGGGGAGCCAGGGCTGTTTGCTGGGGCTGGAATTCCCACTGGGGTTCATGGTAACTGGTGTTCATCCTGTGTCTGCATGGCTTGGGGCACTTGGATTCAGTCCTCAGAAAACTGATCTGCCAGAAGCAGCACCCAGAGAGCCATAAATTTATAAGGGATGCTAAGCACTTTGTGCCCCCGTTAATGATGAATATCAAAATGTGTTGCTTGGTTTGTAGAGGAAGCTTAAGGGATGTGTAAAACACCACTGCAGAAGACAGTCATGTAGTTGTTTGCTCCCACGTGAGGGAAAGGCATGAAGGATGGGAAACTTAAAAGCAGTGCAAAGAAATGCCATAATGCAATATCCTAGTGATCTGAGCAACTTGCTGCTGCCATGAGTAACATTTCTAGTTGTAACTAGAAGGAGGATAATTAAAGGATAAAAACAAACCAAAATGCCAGTTCCTGAGGCTTAAAATTTTCTACTGCTTGCTTACTGTCTGGTGGGGTCCAGAAAAAAAGTCTTTCTGTCATCTGTGCCTATTACTGCATTGCCCATTCAAACATTCTATCAATGTTTTATGTCTTGCCCTAGAGTTGCTCACAGCATCTCCTCGGGAAGGCTGAGTGCCAAGGCCCTTGGCTGAGAGAAACTGATGTTTCTATTTCACTGACTTGGGATTCAGGCAGCCCCTGGCTCTGCCCCCCAGCCCAGCACTAGTAGGAATCCATTGCATGCAATGAAATGAGATGATGCCCAAGGAACAGGGTATGAAATGAACAAAAAACACTGCTTCTGCTAGGGAAAAAAACCCCAGACTGGCATCTTGAAGCAAGCAGGGGAGCAGACATCCGAGACCTGGATAGCATAAGGGAAGGGAAGGTGTGTGGGAACAGGAGGGATGGAGTTTTTAACACTCCTCTCTTGTCAGTGCCTCTGCCCCCTGATGGGGTGGGATGGCTGCAGTGCCTGGGCACATACAGGTGACACCCATGTGCAGCCAGGGGGTAACCAGTAGCACCCTGGAAGTAAGTAAATGATTAGTTTTAATCACGGTGTGTTACAGAGCTGCAGTTGAAAACATTTTTTTTTTTAAATTTCAAGACCTAGTTAATACACTGCTGTAATAACTAGTCCAGCAAACCCAGATGATGGATATTAGGAGGGAGACAGTTCCAGGTTTCTCTACTTCTGTGTGTACTGTAATGGATCAGCATTGCAAATGCCACTACAGGAGATTGTATTTTTTTTTCAGAGTACAAGAGGGTCAGGCTCTGCAAAAGCTGGGGAGTGGGCTCCTGGCCTCACTGCCCCATGGATTTTCCTGGCAACCCATGTCCAATCTGGATACAGAGAACTGCTGTGTGCTTGCCCTCAGGTCAAATACATACTTGAGAGCATTTGTGCTAAGAAATAGCTAACTGCTGAAGTTTTTTTTCTTTCTGGTACACAGACAGGGTGTCTATTGCACTTTGGACCACATATAGTTTCCACTATCAAAAAGAATAAAATAATTAAGAAAAACAAAAAATAAAACCCCAAAACAAACAGTGTAGGGACTGCAGGAACTGAGGATTTGATTCTTGGAAAGCTTTGACTGCTTTTGACTTTCATTAAAGCTGATCAATGGGGTTTCAGGTTGCATCATCCTTTATAAGAGAAACCCAGCTCATAGGAATAGCTTATTCTGCACTGATGTGCTGCTCCAACAGGGCAGGGCTCAGAGACCACACAGGGATTTAAACACATGCAGATTGGATCCTTATCAGACCTCTCTGAAGTGATGAAGAACAAAGCCATGCATGGGAACAAGGCAGTTCACTAAATACTATTTCTTTCCCCCAATCCCAAGAGGTCCTGTATCCTTGGAGCCTCCCCCAGGCACTAACTGGGTCTGGGAACTTCTCTTCATGACAGCTTGTAGGGAAGATACATTAGGGGAGTTAGGTGAGAGCAAAGATTCAAGCAAGGAACTTCAGGAATTCAGGACTTCACACAGGCAGGGCAGCAGGGGCTTCAATTACTGATAGAACCCAATGTGAAAAAATCCTTGAAGTTTCTCTTCTGGGTTTTCATCCAGGAGCTGGCACTCGCAAAGCTCCAGAATTGTTTCCACCAGCCCAATAATGTGTGATGAAAATGTTCCTATGAGAGCCAGGTAAGAGGATTTCCCTTCCAGTTCCAGTATCCCACTAGTTTGTCATAACACCTTGTTCCCCAGGTTTACCTGCCCCAAAGGTGGGTATACAAAAGCCTTTGCCTGCTCTGCCTGCCTTTCCCTCTTTTCAGCACAGCTTTGAATGAGGCTTCTGTATCAGGCCACAGGGATTTTTGCAGGCTCTGTAGTGCAGTGTCTGAGTCATACTCTAAAAATAGCTGGAAAAATGTCAGCCCAGCCAAAGTCATAGGCTGATTAACAATGAAGTTTCATGATTCCAGCTAGCCCAGGTACACTCCTGATCTTAACTATATATATGAGCTGCTTTTATTTTTTTTATTATTTTTTATATTTTTTTTAATTATTTTTATTATTTTTATTATTTTTATTATTTTTATTATTTTTATTATTTTTATTATTTTTATTTTTTTATTTTTTTATTTTTTTATTTTTTTATTTTTTTATTTTTTTATTTTTTTATTTTTATTTTTTTTTTTTTTTTTTAAAATTTTTTTTTTTTTTGTTTTTTTATTTTTTTTTTTAAATTTTATTATTTTTTTATAAAATTAATTTTTTGCATTTTTTTTTTTTTTTATTTTTTTATTTTTTTATTTTTTTATTTTTTTATTTTTTATTTTTTTATTTTTTTATTTTTTTTATTTTTTATTTTTTTTATTTTTTATTTTTTTATTTTTTATTTTTTTTATTTTTTATTTTTTTTATTTTTTTATTTTTTATTTTTTATTTTTTTTATTTTTTATTTTTTTTATTTTTTATTTTTTTTATTTTTTATTTTTTTATTTTTTATTTTTTTTATTTTTTATTTTTTTTATTTTTTATTTTTTTTATTTTTTATTATTTTTATTTTTTATTATTTTTATTTTTTATTATTTTTATTTTTTATTATTTTTATTTTTTATTATTTTTATTTTTATTTTTTTTTATTTTATATTTTTTATTATTTTTTATTTTGTTTTTTATTATTTTTTATTTTTTATTATTTTTTTTTAAATTTATTTATTTATTTATTTTTTTAAAAAGGGACTTCATATTTAAGGAAAAAAAAAATATCAGAAACTGCTTTCCCTATCCTCACCAGCAAGGTATGACTACCACAGTGATTAGGGAGCAAAGGACTGGAGTCCTAGAAGTGTGGCAAGTCCTTCCCAGCAAGAGATAAAAGAAAAAAATTAAAAACTGGAAAGGCTTGAAGTTGAACCAAGCAGCTTCTTGTTCCTCCTGAGCTTGCTGCCTCACACCTTTTAAATTTAAGGTCACTGACACATGGAGGAACTCCAAGCTTGTCAGCTTTCTGAGCCCTGTGGCCAAACCAGCCTGGTCTCTAAGGCTGATGCTCAGCTGCTCAGCATGCAGAACTGTGGGGAGGTGTAATTTCCTTTTCCAGGGCACCTCCTTTGCCAGGTCCAGGTTTGCATTCCTTGCAGAGGAATCCTGACACTCCTCCAAAAGCACCTTCCTCCTGCTGCCCCACTAAAAGCTTTGTGTGCCCCAGTGAGGGAAGGGAACAGAGCTTGACTCTATTCTGGGATTTTCAATCTGTGCCACAGTGCACATAGGAGAGAATATTTTCATGCTAAGTGGAGTGACCTCTCTTTTCCATCTCCTCTCCAGGCCTGGCTGCTACAGGAGATTAAAGAGCAGTGAGAGAACAGCCATATGCTTCACAAAAAGGATGCAGAGATTGGGGGGGGGTAGGTAGAATGCTTTTTGCACTCTGAAATCCAGATCCTGTGGAGCAACAGCAAGGCTGGTGAGCTGGATCAAGCAGTACAGGTAAGCCTGTGGAAGTGACCTGGCTGGTATCGAAACTAATGTAATTATTAGAAAGAGATTTAAATGTACAAAGGGATGAAGTGTTGAAATCTTTCACTGGTGCTGCTAGCCACTGAAATTTATGCTATGAAAAAGAAAATATTTCTGGTGCAAATAAGTATTTCTCCATCATCTCTGAGCTTTAGTAGATGCATTTTTTATTACTGGAATAAATGCAAATTAGCAGTAATGTTACCCTGGTCTGGCAGTCCTTCCTCTTGCACTGAGGACAATGGAGGCCCAGCAGATAATGAGGTGGTAGGAAAGGCCTCTTCCTTCTTAATAATTGAAGAATAATTTTCAATGCTATCTTGCTGTAGTAATATGGTCTCACTATCAGTCTTCCCCTGCACTGGAACCCCATCTATCATCCCTCATAAATAACTTGAGAGAGTGATTTGTTAAGCAGGCAGTGTGGCTTAATCAAATAATTCAAGGGCATGGATAAAAAATGGAGGGAGAGGGAAAGAAAAACTCCTCCATCATGGGTCTTACTATTCTGGCTTTTTCCAGACCACCTCCCAGCTGAACATGTGGGTGAACATCTGGAAAAAAACATGTGGGAACCCAAGGGAGACTACTGGCCAAGGTGGGATGTGTGGAAACAAAATACTAAGTCATTAAATACAGAGCCTGATAGCCTGGAGACCTCTCTGAAACACCATGAGTCTATTGATGTGTTGATTTGAACCAGGGGAAAGCCACTTTTGTCTTCCCTGTGGTGTCATCCTGGTCTGGGTCTGTTGATGGAAAATGCCTAAGCCTCCAAATTATCCATGTTGCCTCATTCAGTAACTAAGGTGCAGCCACCAGAGTATCAATTGGAAAAAAAAAATCATAATAGCAAAAATTTTTAATTTTGTCCTCCCACAAAGCACAGGTCTACATGTGGGAGTTAAGGTAGGTTGAGGGAGGTTGTGGATTTATATTGTGATACTTGTATATGGATGATTCCCTGGATAGTAAGCTTATTCTGGAGGGGAAACAAACAAAAAAAAAGAGACCCTTAATCCAGATCAGTATAATCCACTTTCAGATTTATGCTTGATGGAAGCAAAATTATTCTTAAATGTGTTAAAATATGGAGTTATTTTGGAATTATTCCATAGGCTACTAGTTACATTGCAGATTAGTTCTTTGAACAGTTCACCTAGATCCCATTGATTTTATTTCCTTTCCCTTACTTATTTTTTTCCTTCACCAATTGCTTTGATACTCAGCTACTAAAGAGTACACAGAAAATGCTGAGAGACAAAGAGTTGGCAGCCAGCCCCTGAAAATCTCACCAGGTCAGAATTGTATCTCTGTAGCCCTGTTTTTTTCCTGCTTTTTTGAAACTGTACTGTCACTTTACTATTAAGACTGTCTTAAGGTAAAAAAATCATTTTTGTGTCTTCCCAACCAAAAAGAGACAAGTGGTCATCATCTATTACAGGACATCACTGATGAAGGTGATGGTAATTCATGGATCCCTCCAGTGCTGTTCTTGTCCTGGTTTGTCTTTGATATCTGAAGATGTGAGAAGTTCACTTTATATTTTAGGGGACACTCAATGCTCTCACAGACTTGAACCAAGGGTTTCAGATACTTTTGCAGGCTAAATTCTAAAGGAAGGGGTAAAGTCACGTTCCAGAGAGTGCATTTGGTGTCACAGGCAGTTAAACTGTTGAAACTTGGAGGGTTGACTCCAAAAGGCATTCTCAACTACATTAGCCATTTTTGCAAAAACAATCAGAATGAGAATGAAACATGATAAAAATGTATATGAGCAAGGAAGCCTGTGACTGCTTTGCTGAATCATGCATGCAGAAACAAGACCTTCAGTTTCCCAAAATTCCTGTGTTTGTGTGAGCCTGTCTTTATCTTATGTAGCCATTTTCTGCTGTCTCAGAAGTGTCCTTCCTTTTTTTTTCCCTGGATTCTTCAAAGGGGGAGGGGAATCAATGTCTGATCAAGACACACATGACTTTCCAGTCTCTAAAAAGCAGTCTCTGTTCTTGCCTTGAGAGCCACTACACTTCATCTCTTCAGAGCAAACCACAAAATAAGTAATGAAGCTCTTCAGAGAATGACAGGTTTTCCTGGCTGCTTCTCTCTCAGATTTCAACTGACTTCTGAGATATTTTCCATTCAATATATGTGCACATGTATTTCAAAATATCGTAGGACTGCAACTACTTTACAGGCTGTTTCATGTAAAGTGAATCAATCTTTTCTTTCCTCAGTAATTTTCAACCCAATGTTGCCTAACTTCCTTCATTTCCTACAACAGGCTTTTGTGGCTTACAGGAATATCACATCTGTGCCTAGATAAGCTGTTGGAAAAATGGAGTTCTGAGATGATAAATGTTTTTCTCTCCTAAATTACTTGTTGCAAAATTTTGGAGATTGAGTACTTGAGCTTCCATCCCACACAACACACCTGATAGATGCAGTGACACAATTTTGATGCTCCAGGTTATCCACCACTTCTAGTTAAAGGATTATATCAACTTCTGTGGAGAAAAAAAATCTTAATATTCCAGAGGTCATCAGGAATTTCATTGGTGTTTGGCAGCCTCTGGAAGGGGACAACACCAAAGCAGTTAGCACAGGTATACAAAGCTGTTAATTATGTATATTATATGCATATGCATTACAATACATAATTAATTCTAAAAATCAAGTAATGGAGTTTATCACTGGGGGACTCAGAGTTTCTAAGTGGTAAGAATGTTCACTTGTTAAAAGACTGTGGGCTGTTGTTCATAGAAAATGTTTGTTCTGTACCTAAACTTGTTTGAACCCTGAAATTGGTTTAAGAGAGATTCTTGCGTTGTTTAGAAAGGAGTTTTATCTTTCTGTACATTAGTATACTTATGGGCTGTTCTGTATCATTCATAGCTGGTATTTTATGGGATAGTGTTTTTTAAAAAAAAAAAGTTAAGCTTGGCACAGCTGAAAACTAAGTGATGCCTCTGGTACTCTAGATGTTGTGAAACAATCTCTTACTTAGTCATTCCTAGAGGAATTAATGAAAATTGTGAAATTTGTTTCACATTTCACATGTTATATGCCACTAACAACTGCTTTCAGGATGCTGGGTTAAAAAAAAAAAAGGCCACAGAAGCAGCCTTTGCGTTGTAATAGAGCACATAATGCTACTTTAAATGTGTAGATTCTTGACAAATTATCTTGAAAGAACCTTTTTTTTTTTTACATGACAAGTTAGAGATTTCAGGAGTAATAATTTCTGGAAGACAGCCATAGGGTGCACATTGATATAGTCAGTAGCTGCAAAATGACTTTTCTTCATGAGTCTGTTAAGTAAATTCTTCCACTCTCAATCTCAGGTATTGGCATTTTTGATTTCCTGCCTTTATCATTGCTGTTGTAATCTTTCATTTATTCTGTCTTTGGCCTCTTAACTTTTTTCCTCTTTTCTTTCCAGCTATATTTCTGTCCCTTCTGGTATGAAAACCTTCCTGCAGTGGCTCCTTTAATTCCTGGTTCATCTGATGCCTCATCACAGTGTTCAGGCATACTTAAGTTCTCATCCAATCTATTTTCCTCTCCCACTTTCATTGAATGACAACTCCTTCTGCTTTTGAATTATTTATGTTCTCCATCTCACTGCAGATTTATCATTCTTGGTGGGTTGGTTTGCTTTCCCCTTAGCCAATATCTCCAATGC
Source organism: Phaethornis superciliosus (assembly GCA_023637945.1). Classification (NCBI taxonomy): domain Eukaryota; kingdom Metazoa; phylum Chordata; class Aves; order Apodiformes; family Trochilidae; genus Phaethornis; species Phaethornis superciliosus. The sequence continues at coordinate 17,477,010 of JAJQWJ010000011.1, forward strand.
CTTGGTGATCTCTGAGAAAGTTTTCTGGAGACCCCAGACTACAGGTGAGGAAAGCATTAGAGCAAATATCTGTAAATTCTGTTTAACTCTGTAAAACATTCAATATACAAATGACTGGACAGACATACCAGTACTTTGGCTTTTCCCTTAGTTTCCATAGTTGAATGTAGGTTCATTCCTCATCTTTGGAATTTTGCTTCTCTAAATAACTTCAAATTAGATGAACACTCTCTTTTAGCATAACACAGATAACAAAAGCTATGTTTATGAAAGCAAGGAATGGCATTGGAGGGTAAACAAAACTTACTCTGTTTTTAAGGATAAACAAACCTAACCAGTCTATGAATGAGCAAAGTTAATTAAATCTTATACTTAATATTGTATTTAAATTCAAGTACTTAACGTAACTATGTAATTAGGATGTTTTGGAGCAAGTAATTACTGAGCATTACACTCTTCAAGTCAAGCCCACAATCACTCTGCTGTCCAACAAAACTTATGTTGTGCCTCAAGAAATCTTTCATTTCCACCTGGCACAAGTTAATTACAAGAACATGTAATGCAAATACCAAAATCTTTAAAAGAAACCTCATTCCTTGCTAGTGTTTTTCTTCAAACTGTCATACTGAAGAAGCAGTGTCAAGAAAGCTGCTTGCTGAACTGGTTCAGTGACATCTGTCTGACTGCTGCTGGCTCCTGAAGGTGCTGACAGGAAGGTGCAAGGTGAAGTTGGATCACAGAATCTGAGAGAAAAGTGCTGATAATTAGCTGTAACCTGCTTTTTTTTTTTTTTTTTCCCCTTTTCCTCTCCCCCCCTTTTCCTCTCCCCCCCTTTTCCTCTCCCCCCCTTTTCCTCTCCCCCCCTTTTCCTCTCCCCCCCTTTTCCTCTCCCCCCCTTTTCCTCTCCCCCCCTATTCCTCTCCCCCCCTTTTCCTCTCCCCCCCTTTTCCTCTCCCCCCCTTTTCCTCTCCCCCCCTTTTCCTCTCCCCCCCTTTTCCTCTCCCCCCCTTTTCCTCTCCCCCCCTTTTCCTCTCCCCCCCTTTTCCTCTCCCCCCCTTTTCCTCTCCCCCCCTTTTCCTCTCCCCCCCTTTTCCTCTCCCCCCCTTTTCCTCTCCCCCCCTTTTCCTCTCCCCCCCTTTTCCTCTCCCCCCCTTTTCCTCTCCCCCCCTTTTCCTCTCCCCCCCTTTTCCTCTCCCCCCCTTTTCCTCTCCCCCCCTTTTCCTCTCCCCCCCTTTTCCTCTCCCCCCCTTTTCCTCTCCCCCCCTTTTCCTCTCCCCCCCTTTTCCTCTCCCCCCCTTTTCCTCTCCCCCCCTTTTCCTCTCCCCCCCTTTTCCTCTCCCCCCCTTTTCCTCTCCCCCCCTTTTCCTCTCCCCCCCTTTTCCTCTCCCCCCCTTTTCCTCTCCCCCCCTTTTCCTCTCCCCCCCTTTTCCTCTCCCCCCCTTTTCCTCTCCCCCCCTTTTCCTCTCCCCCCCTTTTCCTCTCCCCCCCTTTTCCTCTCCCCCCCCTTTTCCTCTCCCCCCCTTTTCCTCTCCCCCCCTTTTCCTCTCCCCCCCCTTTTCCTCTCCCCCCCTTTTCCTCTCCCCCCCTTTTCCTCTCCCCCCCCTTTTCCTCTCCCCCCCTTTTCCTCTCCCCCCCTTTTCCTCTCCCCCCCTTTTCCTCTCCCCCCCTTTTCCTCTCCCCCCCTTTTCCTCTCCCCCCCTTTTCCTCTCCCCCCCTTTTCCTCTCCCCCCCTTTTCCTCTCCCCCCCTTTTCCTCTCCCCCCCTTTTCCTCTCCCCCCCTTTTCCTCTCCCCCCCTTTTCCTCTCCCCCCCTTTTCCTCTCCCCCCCTTTTCCTCTCCCCCCCTTTTCCTCTCCCCCCTCCACATTTAAAAACAACCTTTGTTAATTAGACATAAAAAATTATGGACTGTGTAGTTTATCACTGAAATTTGTTATGATAACAAAATGATTAATATGCCATCATGTTAACAAACAGTTCCAGGCTAAGAATATAATTGTATTTTATCTTGAACAGTTGATATATGGTCCCATGGAAGTAGGTCCTGTCAAAAAAACCTTTTTTCTGCAGAGTAAAAGCTTTAGAGCTTTTTAGAGACCTTTTGTAGAGACAGAGTTGGCAAATATTGTGAAGATGAATTATATATGAAATTAATTTGGTCATAATTGGATATAAAACAAACCCACAGATATTTCAGAATAAGGGCATAATAGTGAGTGGGTTTGTAGTAGTCCATATAAAATTTTAATATTCTGCATTAATACTTTTCAGTGGAGCACAAAGATCTGCAAACATACACATAGACGGGCATTTTACAAGAGTTATAAAAATAAGCCATGAGCATACAGGAGAAAATATTTGCATTAGTTTCAGCAAAAAGGTCACCATAGCACAACACCTATATACCATTTATCAGGTTTTCATTTTAAAATGCCTTGATGATATCTACGATTCAGCATCAAAAAGACACAATATAACCTCATTTAAATGCCATTTGGTGGACTGATGACATTTTATACCTTTCCAGTTTTATTCAAATGTTTTAGAACATTTAATGGAAAATAACCAGGAAGGATGTTAGAAATTATGCTTTTGTTGTTCTTTATGCCAGTAATATGTCACCTTACTTTCATCTAAAACTGACTAATTGGCACTAATAAGGCCTGGAAGCTGTTTTCAGTGCTTACAGTTTTGCATGCATAACTGTATGTGCCTGCTGGTGAAAAGAAAGTTAGGAACGGGAAGCAGGAGTTCCCAACCTCTGATAATGCTCTTCTCCTTCTTGAGGTCATTTGCACTGTTCACAAAGAAAATTAACATCATCACCATCTCAGACTGCAGCAGAGTATTGTTTGCTTTTTCTTTCCTAAAATGTTGATGTGGCTTTAATACTTGTACTGCAGGTTGGTGGCACTGATGACATCACTAGTATTTAATGCCATCAGTACTTATAGGACAACACATCTGTAGGACATCCTGCCTTTACTGAAGGGAGCTACAAGGAATTTTGTCATCACTTTTTGCCAGGCTAGAATTGAACTGTCAGTCTACGTGGCACAAAGGTTTTAACTAAAGCCATTTAAAAAAAAACAACAAAACCCTGAAATTTCTTCCCAAAGCTATGAGAAAGTTGCTTGTTCAGAGAGTTTCTTCAAAAATACTATCCCCATTCAAAATATTCCAGTTTAAAGGACAATACTGAAATTCAAAATAATCTGATTCAGTGATAAATTTGATATGATTTCTATGTATAGGAAATCTAGCAAGTTAGGAGTTGGAGGGGACCTCAAAAGATCATGGAGTCCAACCCCCCCTGCCAGAGCAGGGTCACCTATAGCAGGTCCCACAGGAACACATCCAGGTGGGATTTGAATGTCTCCAGGGAAGGAGACTCCACAACCTCCCTGTGCCAGTGCTCTGTCACCCTCACAGTGAAAAAATTCTTCCTAATATTTATATGGCACCAGTTATATTCCAGTTTATAACCACTGCCCCTTGTCCTATTATCAGTCACCCCTGAGAAAAGCTTTACTCCATCCTCCTGGCACTCACCCTTTTTACATATTTATAAACATTGAGTTCACCCCTCCTTCTCCTCTTCTCCAAGCAGCAGAGCCCCAGCTCCCTCAGCCTTTCCTCATAAGGGAGATGTTCCCACTCCATCACCTTGGTTGCTCTGCACTGGACTCTTTCAAGCAGTTCCCTCTCCTTCTGGAACTGGGGCCCAGAACTGGTCACAATATTCCAGATGTGGCCTCACCAGGGCAGAAAAGAGGGGGAGAAGAACCTCTTTTGACCTCCCAACCACCCCTTCTAATGCACCCCAGGATGCCATTGGCCTTCTTGGCCACCAGGACACATTGTTGGCTCATGGTCATCCTTCCACCCACCAGCACCTCCAGGTCCCTTTCCCTTATGCTGCTCTCCAACAGCTCAGTCCCCAACCTACACTGGTACCTGGGCTTGTTCTTTCCAGATGTAAGACTTTACACTTTCCCTTGTTATACTACATTAAATTTCTCTCTGCCCAACTCTCCAGCTTGTCCAGGTCCCTCTGAATGGCAGCACAGCCTTCTGGGGGCTCAGCCACTCCCTCCAGTTTTGTGTCATCAGCAAACTTGTTGATAATACACTCTATTCCCTCATCCAGGTCATCAATAAATATATTGAATAGTACTGGTCCCAGTACTGACCCTTGAGGGACTCCACTAGAACCAGACTTCCAACTGGACTCCATCCCATTGACTACAATGCTCTGGCTTCCATCCTTCAACCAGCACCTCCCTATCTGATCATCCAGGCCACACTTCTTCAGTTTAGCTCCAAGGATGCTGTGGGAGATGGTGTCAAATGCCTTCCTGAAATCAAGAGAAACTCTCTGCTGCTCTGCCATCATCCATCCACCTGCTTGTATCCTCAGAGAAGGCAATCAGGCTGCTCAGACATGACTCCCCCTCAGTAAAGCCATGAGGACTGCAACATTCAGACAGCAGATGCCCACCTTGGTGACAATGACAAATATTCCTCATGCTGCACTGGGACTGAGAGCATTACTGTCAATTTTTAAGCACTCATCAGAGAGAGCCACCTCCCTCTTCTGAACTTTTTACCTACACAGTCACAGTATGATGACTGCCACCTCATTTCTCCTGTGACCATGTGTCCATCTCCACGTGATGAGCACTGATCACCAGCTCCAGGTGATGGAAGGATAATTACTCCTGTAAAGCTGCAGCATGCCCCTGAAAAGTTTACATGGAATATGGTTTTATTTGGGGCTGAATTTACCTTTTGGCACATCTTTAGTACACTAAATGTAAGTATCTGATCAGAGTAAGTCTTCAAGGGAGGACAGTGAGTCAAACTTGGAAAATAAAATAGTGTTCAGAGCTGTGAGAGTGTAAAAACTGTTTTCTATATCTACTGCCATGCTCTCCGAGTGTGCTTGGCAGACCTGCCAAATGTATCACTTTATTTTAGGGCTTTTCAAGCCATGATCTTAGGCAGGAGGCCTCCAGAAGCAGGGGTGAACTTCAAACATGGCATTGGGCACCCCAAAGAAGGGGTGATCAAAAGGGGCTGTGATAACAGGGCAGGCCCACCACCTCCTCTGGATGGCTTTCTTCACAGTCCACAAAGTGAAGTGACTCCAACACCTATTTTCACAAATGTCTCTTGAGCCACGGGATAAAAAAGCAAAATCCTACACAGCAGGAGGGTTTGGTTTGGAAGGGATCTTAAAGATCACCTGGTTCTAGACCCCTTGCTGTGGGTGGAACACCTTACACACCTTGCTCAAAGCCTTGAACACTTCCAGGGATGAGAGATCCACAATTTCCTTAAGCAACTGTGCCAGCCTCACCAGAAAGAATTCCTTCCTAATATCCAACCTAAATCTACTCTCTTTTACCTTAAAACCCTCATCCTTTCCCTACAGACCCCTAACTTTCCAGGCAGGCACTGATAAACCAGACCTGGCCATCCCCTCCTCCCCGCAGATTAACGCCCGGGACGGACCCGCACCCAGCGACGGCTGCCGAAGGGGCAAAGCCCTCCCGCTCCCCCCCGATGCATGCGGGGGACGGCGGCGCAGGGACGGCCCTTGCCACCCAACGAACCTTCGGGACCGACGAACCGGCCCCGCGGAGGGAACCGGAGGCCGGGGCGCGCAGCCCCGCACCCCCCCAGCCCCGCAGCTCTCCAGCCCCGCACTCCCCCAGTCCCGCAGCTCCCCAGTCCCGCAGCTCCCCAGCCCCGCACCCCCCTAGCTCCGCAGCCCCCCAGCCCCGCAGCCCCCCAGCCCCGCAGCCCCCCAGCCCCGCAACCCCCCAGCCCCCTAGCTCCGCACCCCGCAGCCCCCCAACCCCGCAGTCCCCAGTCCTGCACCCCCCAGCCCCCCACTCCCCCAGCCCCGCAGTCCCCAGCCCTCCAGCCCCACACCCCCCTAGGTCCGCACCCCCCCCAGCCCCGCAACCCCCAGCCCCGCAACCCCCAGTCCCGCAACCCCCAGTCCCGCAGACCCCAGTCCCGCAGACCCCCTTGCTCCGCAGTCCCCAGCCCTCCAGCTCCGCCCCGAACCCGCCCCCCGCCCCGCGGCACTGCCCCACCGGGCGCGCAGGTGCGGGGAGTGCGGGAGCGCCGTCCCCTCCCCCCCCCGGGCAGCGTCGGGAGCGGGCGCTGCGGTGCGTGCTCCCGGGGTCCTCCTCCTCTTCTTCTTCCTCCTCCTCCTCTTCTTCTTCCTCTTCCTTCTCTTCCTCTGCCCCACACCCCACCTCTCCTCCTGGGCCCTCCTGCCCCGCATCCTCTCCTGCCGGTGGGCGGGTAAGCGGCGGAAGCCGTGAAGGAGGAAGAGGAGGGGGGTATGCGGGTGCCACCCCTCCTGCCTGAGGCCCCCGCTGCCCGCGGGTCCTCATGGTGGCGTCTGATGCGGAGGGGACGTGCGTGAATCCCCGCGGCCCGCAGGCAGGGCAGCCGGTCCGGCCGGGCTCTGGATGAGCTTGGGAGCATGTGGGTGAACCCCGAGGAGGTGCTGCTGGCGAACGCCCTCTGGGTGACGGAGAGAGCCAACCCTTACTTCATCCTCCAGAGGAGGAAGGGGCACGGAGGAGATGGCGGCGGCGGGGGACTGGCAGGTAAGGGGCGGCGGGGGCTACCGGGGCCGAGGGGAGGATGAGGAGGGAAGGGGCAGCGTTTCTCACTCTTCCTCAGAGATTCCTGGGTGGTGGCGGTGAGCCGGGTCCCTGCCCCAGAGAACAGAAGAGCCCCGGGGGTGCTGGGGCCCCTCCCCGCTCCTCAGCACCTTTTGCGGGAGGTGCGGGGAAGCCGCGGTGCTGCTGAGGCCCAGGGCATCAGCCACCGCCCTGGGGTTTGGTGTTGGGCTGTTTGGTTGTGTGGTGGAAAACGCCAAGGCTTCCCGGAGGATTTCCGTGCCGCAAAGAAAGGCTTGCGGTGCGGGTGCGGTGCCCGATGCCTTTGTACAGCAGGGTGTGACGGGTGCGGGTTCTCGGAGGATTTTTTGGGTTTTAACCGCTAATAAAGGTTGCTTGGAGTCAGACCGAGTTGTAATTCACAAATGCGTGCTGTGAGAAGGGACTGGCGTCGGCTTCTCTTTTTTTTTTTGGTTTTTTTTTTTCGTATGCCCTTGCGATGGATGTCCCCTGCATGCTTTGGTATTGACTGCTGGCAACTTGAGATGATTTTTAGCTGTTTGGGTTGGAAGGAGACCTTAAAAGTCATCCAGTTCCACCCCTCTCCCATGTGCAGGGACACCTTCCACTAGACCAGGTTGCTCAAAGCCTCATCCAGCCTGGCCTTGCACTTGAGATCCCCCCCGGGGCTTTTTGTTCTCCAGGTTTAACAAACCTAGCCCTGACAGACCTAGCCCTGACAGACCCAGCCCTGACAGACCCAGCCCTGACAGACCCAGCCCTAGCAAACCCAGCCCTAGCAAACCCAGCCCTAGCAAACCCACCCCTGACAGACCCACCCCTGACAGACCCACCCCTGACAGACCCACCCCTGACAGACCCACCCCTGACAGACCCACCCCTGACAAACCCACCCCTGACAAACCCACCCCTGACAAACCCACCCCACTCAGCCTGTCTTCACAAGACAGCTGCTCCATGAGTATCTTTTCTCAACAATGCTGTGTATACACCTTTGTGGAGACCTGTCATCGTTTTTGGTGAATGTATATGTATTTCTAGGAAACTGGAGGTACAGAACCTAGTGGTGTTACCACCAGTCCCTCTGGAATTGATAGAAAATACTCTCATTCTCTGAAAAGCTGTGGTTTCTTGTTGGGACTTTTTACAAGAACATGTAGCAATAAGGTAATGGAGAATGGTTTGAAGATGAGATAGATTTAAATTAGACATTAGGAAGAAATCCTTTCCTGTTGGGGTGATGGGACACTGGGACAGGCTGCCCAGAGAAGTTGTCAACTTGGAACTGTTCAAGGCCAGGTTGAATGGGGCTTTGATAAACCTAATTTAGTGAGAGATGGAACTAGGGGACATGGAACTAGATGAGTTTTAAAGGTCCCTTCCAACCCAAACCATTCTGTGATTCTTTATCCACTTGTATAGAACCTAATTCTTCAGGCTAATCAAACTAAGCATATGGGCTGCCTCTATCTTTGGTTCAAGGTCCTGTGTATATTTGCCAGGAGATTAAATGTTTCTTCAGCCTTTGAATGCTCTATGGACTTGTAAACAACATAATCTAAACTAATGCACCACTGAAAGGTGTGTTTTCATGTAGGCTCTGGAGGTCCTGTCCTCTTCAATGTTGTATACTTAGAAACAACCTCATTTCTGCATGAAAAATGACCAGCAGCCACTCCACACTGGCTGTAGGTTAAAAAATAAAATAATCCTTTGAATTATGGACTGCCCTGGCAAATCCATAAAAAGCATACCTTGCCTTACAAGTTCACCCTTGCTGTATTTACTGAGAAATTCTTTATACACTCATCTTACATCAATTGCCCCCTGACCTTTGTCTCTCTGTAAGGAGTCTGACAAGGTGTTCTTGTATATTTCTGAGTTTATTTTTTTAATTAGAGGTCATCTGAGGTAATTTTGCAAACACTTCTCAGTTACTGGGGAAAAGGTCTGAGAATCTGGGATTTTCTCTTCAACCTGTTTGCGTAATACATCTACATCTAAACTTTCTTGTAGCTGTACATATAAAAACCTGATTGATGATACCACTGTACAGACTGATCACTTTGGAAGATTTAGTCCATGGGTGGGAGTAGGATTCATAAATGTGCTCTCCTTTTTTTTGGTGAGGGACAGATAAGCCAGAAATATTTGGTAGGAGTTCAGAATACAGAAATAGTTCTGCCTTTGTTCCTAATTTTTTCCCCCCTTGGAATGTAAGTTTCTGTGCATTGTATCCATTATTTTAGTATGTGAACTGTGGCAAATAAGATTCAGAATGCACAAATTCAATGTATGTTTGAAAACTGTTTTATTAGTGTCTGTGGTTTGCTGAGTATTGCAGCTGCTGGGGCATTGAGATAGTAGCAGCAAGTAGCTAAACAATTTCCAGGGGTTTGGCTTGTATGGGGAAGAGCTGGAAAAAAGTTGTAGTTTTTTTTCACTGTGTTGCCAGAGGAACAGCTGAACAAACCCCCATGGCTAGCATGCAGAAAGCTACTGGTGCTGGCAGTATTTAAAGGACAATATGGGAATTTGTCATACCTTGCCATTTTTTGCACAAGTTGTTTTTTTTTTTCAGACTGTGATCAGCAAAAGGTGGGAAGAAAGGAAGGGATGTAGCAAATCCTGGCCACTGCCAGCTTAGTGGACATAATAATAAATGGAATTTTGGGTTATTTGTTTTTCATGGAAATGCTGAAATTTTACCTTGGTTGCTCTAACAGCTGTGGTCTGCCCATTGAGGTTTAAGGGAGGTGAAGGAAGCCAATGGATTGTTCTTAGTAGACAAGATTGATTAAAAGCAAGGTATTGAGGGACCTAGGTGATTCTGGAGGGTCAGAATAAGTAAATCTGCTGAAACAGACAACAGGATATGTTGTGATCATGATAGCATCTAGGATGACCCTGTGGGAAGTTCTGTGGGTGATAAGGATACACTTCTCCTGACAGAGGTGGAGGTTATCTGGTTGAAAGAAAAAGAAAAAAGAACCTTCTGTGGGTTTCCTGGGTTTTACTGGGGGTTTGTTGTTGTTTTTTTGTTTGTTTGGGGTTTTTTGTTTGTTTTTTCTTGGTTACTGTTTGGAATCAGGTTTTTTTGTGAGTTTGTTTGATTTTGTTTGTTTTGGTGGTGGTGTTTTTTTCCCCTTAATTGCCCCTTCTTTAGTGACATAATACTGAAACTTGCTCAGATATAATATCAAGTTATCTGCCCATGGATGTAGTGTAAAATTTGGCCTCATTGCTCTGTGGAAAACAAATGATGTGTCCTTGAATTTGACCAGAAATATTGTAAGCAACATTTTTCGCTGTGGTGGGAGCGGTCTGAATTTCTATGTGCAAGGGAGAATTTTAATACTACTGTCACTTTTTTTTTTTGTGATCTAACTTCTGCTGACTTGTACTGTCTCATTATTGACTCTTGAAGCAATTTGTCTTTAATTGTAGAATAACAATTGACTTTCAAATTGATGAGACTATGGGCTTGATCAGATGAGATGGCTTCACTATGTAACTGAAGCAGTGGCTGGGCAATAAGAAACATTGATTCTCTGGCATTGAATCTAACCAGGCAGCAAAAATATCAGGATTAGGTGTAATGCTCTTCTATCCATCTATGAACAGGTCTAACTTAAAGAAACTTTGGCTGGAGCAGCACTATAATGCAGTTGGGTTGACATGGCTGAAGGAAGAGCTGGAGTTGATCCCCTGTGGGAATGAGGGGGGGGGAAGGTTGGGGACAGACCCCTCCAGACACCTCTGTGACCAGATGCTGTGACTTGAAAAATGGGATTTAAGGCTGATATCTCCCATGGAGTGGCTGCAATGGCCTCGGTGTTACCTGTCCTTCAACACCTATACCATTGTATGGATGGGGATTACTGTCACCAGAACAAAATCCAGAAGATTGGACCTTTTAGGTATTTTGACACATCTTGGTCTAAACCCAAGTAGTTTATGTAGACTTTGGGCTGGTGAAAGGCATTCCTGATGGCTTTATGTTGAAGCAGAAGAGCAATACTTGTGTTAGGGTTCTCCAGGATCCACTCTGCAGCCCTTTGCTGGGAAAGGAGTATCGGTCACTTTGGGGGAAGGTGTGAAAAATCTGCCTTTTCTGCCCTGATTCTCCCCTCTTAGCCTAGATCTGTGTGACTTAGTTGAACAAAGAAGTCCCTCTTACTTAAATGTGTTTGAACACTGGAGACATTTTCTTCTCTTTTTTAAGTATTGGATTGTAACAAGTTAGAAGAATGATGATCTTAAGTTTTGGGGCAGCACCTAGTTAATGAATCCCTAGAATTCATTTCTGCTAAGAAAATGTATCTGATTTATAGTTTACTTAGGAGACACAGCAGTGTGGTTCCATTTTTATATTGAACTAAGTTCTGGACTCTTAAATGATTGCATCTACGTCAGTCCCAGTCACTTCAGTGTGACTTTTGTTTGTAAGCATGCCTTAGTGGAAGGGTCCTTTGGGTTTGTTTTCCTTTTTAACAGAAGAAAAATGGGAAAGACTTGTACATTGGATTTTAAATTGTATTTTCATAGCTGTTCTGCACACTCACACTATCTTGCATCATTGGACTAATCTTCCAAGTTAATACCAAAGAAGCTTTTCTGCTTTAAAAGTATTTGATGGTTGATGAGCTTTCTCCATAATGAAATTATTTCATGCCTTGCACATAATGCCTTGCCTGTATTTTGCTTCTGTGTGACCCTTGCTCAGTAATTTCAGCAGAAAGTCTTGTCTTTCATCTTTGTAGTTTTCTCAAAGGTATCTGCTGGTTTTAGTTCTCTCTCCTTCACACCTCTTCTGCTTCCTTCTTGTCAGCTCCCTTCCCAGGGAGAAAAACTTCCTTTTCCAGGGGGATCCAGTGTCTTACATGAAAACCTGAATCAGCTGAAGCAGAGACATTTGGACTCTGATCTCTCCCATCATTTGGGCACTGTGCCTTCTGTGACTGTATTGCTGTCATGGATGTAAGAATCTTGAGCATATCATAAAGTTTATAAATAACTAAAAGGCGTGGGTCTTCTAGTTATTAAATATATCTTACCATCTGATACAACAAATAGGATAAAGAAATGTCTCTGACTCTTTCTGCTAAAGTGTGGTAATGCCTGCCAAACTCTTATTTGGCAAGAATTCTAGCAAGGAATTAGTGCAATAGTTGAGCTTTGTATTCACTTAAAGCTTTACAGAAAGGGAGGTTGAGGATGGGGTATGAGCAGCTTATGACTGCTGTGCTGCTTTTGCACATGTACATTTGTGTGTGAAGTGAAGATGAAATTTTAGTAATGTTTAAAATGTTATGGCAAAGTTTTTTCTTTTGAATCCCAAGACAAATTAATTTTTCTTAGTTTGCAATAGCTGTTTTGGGGAGTGAAGTGTTTTGCAGATAAGGTATTTATGCTTACAGCTGGGACAACAGTGTATATGTGAGAGATTTAGTATGAGTTTGTAAATACATGACATATTGCCAAAGATGACTGAAATGTTTAAGCAGAAGAGAGCAAATGGAAATTTGCTTACTTCTGGTGATAAAATAAATTAAGTACTATTTTTCTCTCTAGATATTTTTGCAGAAGGGAGAGGTCTATAATGTAATTTCCACATTGGAAGGCAGAAAGGAGAGGTTCTGAGCTTGGCTGCTTGATGCAAGCCTTCAATGTAAGATCTACTATAGTTTTTAATGTTTAATATGTGACAGTGTTCTAACACAGAACACTTTTCTGCAGCTTTGCTTGACAACAGAATTAGTAACTCAAATTTAGAGATAATTTTCTATTTTGCTCTCAACCTCTCAGTTCAGAGGGTTGACAGCTTGCTTGAAAACCTGTTTATATCTAAGATTTAGAAAATCTTTTGTGCAATTTATCATCTTCCTGATGAAAGGATGGTACATACTTTAACAAACTTGACACTTTCTGTCCTCGTTGACTCAAGCATGAGCTTTGCATGTCAAACCTGGTACACTTGAGGAGAAAGCATCTGCTTTCTGATACTTGAAATACAGCATTTATCAAAGTAGATGCAATTAGCATGACAGACCTGAGTGGTCAGCTTTCCATGGTAATTTTGGAATCTTTTGCTCCACTCTGGCATTTGGTGTTACACCACACCTGCTCTGCTGCGATCTGCTGTGGATGTGATCTTCACACCAGTAGATTTCCACTTCAAGAGGAATCACAGATGGGTTGAACTGCTGTTTGCTTCTCCAGATTGAGCCACCAGTCTTCCTGTTGAATTCCCAGATACTTTCACAGATGCTTCATTGGAAGGTTTCTCATTTCCTGCCCAGTTTTTCTCATGATCTCTGGTTCTTCCCATCAATGCAGCCTGCACAGACACAGTGCCTGGGATGCTGCTTGATGTGGCTGTGGTTTCTGTACTCTAATGCTTCTTGGTCAAAGTCCTTGATGTTACTTCATCTTTTACACTTTGAGTAGTGTGACCCTTCAAGGCCTCTGTGCTGAGCTGTCATTTGCCATTTTTGCCTTCTGATGTAATGTTAGCACTTTTTTAACACCTGGAATTCAAGGATGGCTTGCTAGTTTTCCCAGGATCTCTGTATACAGCTCTGTTGGAAATGTCACACAGGATCACAGTGTAGTAAGCAAGAAATGTGTAGGCTACATAGTAATTTTCTGCAGTATAGCAGAGTTTGTATTGCTTTCAGGGGGGTTCTGTCTTTATTTATAGCATTCATTTGTTGGTTAGAGTCAGTTTACAATTGGTTGTCTCAGTTCACCAGTAATGGGTTTGGGTTTTGGTTTGTTTTTTTTTCTTCAACTGCTCATTCTTCCTTGATTTGTTCTTTAGTCTTCCCTAGTTTATCTGAATCTTATATTGGTGTGGATGTAGTTGATTTAAATTTTGTTCTTGGATGAAATCTATTTAATTTGTTTATGCTACTCAGAGAGAGTGTGATATGTAGAAAGAATTAGTTTTGAGTGAAATTCAGTCACTTCCCTGCTGTTTCCGTCAATGGTACTTGATCATGCTTTTCTGTAAGTGGTGGTTTGGTTTGTATTGTTGGTTGTTTTTTGTTTTGTTTTTTTTTTTTTTATAAACCTATGCTAAATGTTTATATCCTACCTTGAAGAAATTCAACTACATCTGTATTCTTCTGTTGGCTTCTCCTATCATTTCATGTAGTCTGAAGTGATTTATATGTAATACATAGTGGTGTTTTTGTTTTTTTTTTTCACATGTGTTTATTTGGGTTTTTTTGTTGTTTTTTTTTTTTTTAAATATCCATTTCCTCTGTGTTGAAAATCTTCACAGATCTGTAACTGTCTAGCCTGAAATTATGGCTGGGCAAACCAGTGCTCTATAAAACTGTGTTGGTGGAAAGAAAACAGCAAAGGTGGGCACTGGGGGGGACACTTAACAATTCTGAGGCCTTTATTTCAGAGGGAAAAATTTGTTTTGCTTTGTAACACATTACATGTCCCTGTAGGCCAATGCTGTACAACCCACGTAAGAAGACAGTTATCAAATAAGTATTTGGTTTTGCTTTCATTTAAATGAATGAACACCTATAAACCAAAACTGTACAACCCTTCATAAAGTTCCAGGGATTGTGTTCACAATAAAGAGGTTGTTTTCATACTTTTATGGATACTATTACCAGGACTGGAAGTTTAACAGTGGTAGTATTTTTGAGTGGTGTATATTATTTACTTTTAATTTAGGCTCTCCCCTGAAATGAAATCAAGTAGAATTGACCCTCCCCTTTAAAAAGATTCATCCATAATATTACCCATGGAGTTCACATTTTTGGTCTGGGTTGAGTTTGGACAGAGAAGTAGCTGGCTGAGCTTATCCTGTAATTAAAAATGAGAGCTCTGATCACAAAAAGACATGGAATGCCTTCAGAAAGAATGAGTGATGCTTCATTACAGTCACTACCAAAAGCAATAGCTTGTACGTTTTTAGCTATGTGTTGTTACAGGTTATTGTAACACTTAAAGTTTAGGAGAGTTTATTCATTGTTCATGCAGTCAACATAAAACTGTGTGCTCAGGGTGCAGATATGACTTAAGTTGACCCTATTGTTTGGGGCTTTCTCAGAAATCAGCTGAGGTCTACAATACTAATAGGTCCCTTGGATGTTTCATTTTTCTGCCCAGAGCTCTTTATGTGTCCATCTTACTGTAGTGGAAAGAGAAGGGATCATCAGCACACTGTAAATATTGGGAGGTGTTTAAGCAGTACGTGTGTCATTCAGGGCTGGAATGCCACAAGGCCTGTTTTGAAAAATTCTTATTAATGCCACGTGACATGGCAAGGTGTCCTCATTGCAGTGCTGAGCTCATCCCCAAATAAGCTGCTGACATCCCTGGGACTATTTGAGTGATGGATCATGAGCATGACTCCAGGAGTCATGGTCTGATTGATATTAAATCTTAGCTCTGTTGGAGGGTATACTTCTACAGTTTCTCTGCTAAATAGATGTATGCTGTTTGTTGAGGCATTTGGGAGATAAAAATCTCTTAGCAGGTGGTGTCTGGAGAGGCTGTCAGGCTGCAGATGATACAGAGCTGGGAGAAGGATATGGCAGGGCTCTAGGATGCATGCTTGTCATTTGGCAAACTGTAGGAGGAGAGGATGTCCCTGGTTGTATCAGGCAGAAAAGTGGCACCCAGGAGTGATCTCCTGCCAGCTCTGAGCAAGGTTTGATGCAGGTTGGCTGTTCCACTGAGGGATGGATGTGTTGGAGGTCACTGGTGTGTGCTGCAAGCACCAAGTGTGAGGGCTGCAGGGTTAAAGCTGAGTGGGAAGTGTCACTGTGATGCTACCCTGAGATTTTTGTGCAGCAAAGCCATGGCTGCTAATAATTTTTCAGGTCTGGCATGTCATTATTATCATTAATAAACAATAAATAAATCAGCTTTGGTGTTTCAGTAAGATGTGCTAGAGGATTTTCACTTTTGAATATGTAATCCAGTTTTAGTTTGAGAAGCCCTGAGGGGTTTATCAGGTAAAACACCACAGGCTCACAAACTTGATAATAAGATTGCTGTCAGGGAGACTGTAGAAAAATGGTAAATGCTACTTGTGTGTATTTAAATCACAAAAAAACCCTAAGTAAATTTACTTGTTTTATTTAAATCAAAGTGTAACTTTTCCTGAAAGAGGATTACTGTTTGTCAGTAAATAAATCCTTTCTTGTAACAAGATTGCTGGCGTGTAAGGTGCATAAACTTGCTTTTTCCTTTAAAAACAGCAGCAATTGGTGTTTTGTGAAGAATCTTGAAAATTCTTATGAAAGATTTTTTAAAAAAATCTGAAATTTTAAAAGAGTGAGGAAGAAATATTTGTGCAGCAAAGGTCTGTGCCACAGATAGCCAGACAGCTGCTAACAGCATGACTTAACTACAGGTATTTGAATCCATAAACTCTAGAGTGTGTGTTTTCAGAGGTAGTGAGGGTCTTAGCATGTACAAGGTTGATTTTCCTGGTTGATTTCATTAACAGTTGTGGGTGATGATCAGTCTGGGCTGTAAACCATGTGGAGTGCTCATCTCCAAAGAGCAGAGAGTGCAGTGGTGCTCAGAAAAGTTAACTGGCTGGATCAATTGGCTTGGTTTTCAAATCAAAGGACCTACCTTTCTGGAAAAGATTACTTTGTGAGATAGAAATCATTGGACTTAAAGGGCAGCCTGTTTTATGCAGGAGGTCAGGCTTCCTGTGGTCATAATCCCATCTAGCAAAGTTTGGAAATGGGTTGCCAGTGTACAAATGCTAATACAGTATATAATTATGTGATGAAGAAATATGGACTACTAATCTGTGTATACTCTGAGCAATAGTTTTAGGTTCCCTGTACTGCTTATGACTAAATGTGAGGGCCAGTGGTCAGCTAAGTAAACTGTAGTATGATTTCCTCCTTCTGCATAAATTGCAGAGTAACTGAACCTGTTCCTGTAATACCCACCCTCTAGAGCATTGGGTGGCCTTCCAGTAACATGATGCAAGATCAATTGCCCAGATCCCCTAACCAGTTGTGGCTTTATATTCCCTGGCTTCAGATAGTACATTCCTCTGCTTTCCTCTGCTGATCCCTATATTTTACAGAAAAGAAAATTTTGAACAGTTTTCTGGACCTTTGCTTTAGGATACAGTTTTGCAAAAGAGGAAGCTGACTTTATTCAAAAAGTTGTATCAAGCAAAATGAGGGGGTTATGTCTCCCTTTTCCCTCCTGCCCCTATATATCAGTAGGGTTGCTCTAGATAGTTGGTATCTAATTAGGCTCTTCCCTGGTATAAGGTTATTTCTGCTTGAGTGGCTTCAGGATTGGGGCTGTCATTAATTAGCCAGATGCTAATCCCATAAACTTTAACACGTGCTTTAAACCTTTGCTCATGGGAGCTGGTCCCTTGAGCAAGGGCTTGGAGATTTAGTGTTCTTACACTGGGAATGCCTTCCCTTCACTATGCAGCCAGAAACCTGATGGAATAAAAGGGGGGGAAATTGCAATCAGTAAAGTCACATGATTTGTTGCCTGGGTAATTCTTTGGCTCTTGCCCAAGGACCATTCTAATCTAAGGAAAGTGATGCTTTGTTGCTTTTTCTGTTTCTATAGAAACTTTGTTACTTATATCTTAATCATGTGTCCCAAGGTACTTGCTATATGAAGAATTAATGAAGATAATTAAATTATTTTTTCTATTCTGATCCCTTTGTTTAGAAAATTCTCAGAGAGATTATCAGTTTGACCTGTTGTGATTTCATTCTGGTTGCATCACATGTCTGGATTATAACAAAAAATTCAAAACACCCAAACCCAAAAAACCAGTGCTGACCTATGATGCAAAACGAAGCAGTGCCTGACAGTGGTCAGGGGTAGCTGATGATTTCAAGGGTAAATGTTAATTGGCTTTAATATGTATAAAACCACATCATTGTTTTTTAAAAAATTGCGTATATCACCTATTGAAACAGCAGTTTCATAAATAAAATTTTACTGTTGCAATTATGTTGGTAAGCTAGACCTTTACATTCCACGGTGTCTTCTGGAGTTCTATGAATTTTTGTCCTTTAATGTCACTGCATGGATGTTTCTACAAGCTGTTTCCATTGCTGAAAAGGCACTGGGCAGCTCCTACTTACTGCACCAGTGGAGAGTATTCTTTCTTTTCCTTTTCTTTTCCTTAACTACCTCCCATCCCCTGGCTGTTCTCCCTTGGTTTGGTTTGTTTATAGTGCTCTCCACATTTCTTGAATTCACTGCTTTGCCCTGCATTATTTGAATGAAACAAGCATATTTCTGAAGATTACAGAGACTTGACAGTGTATTTATATCTTACATTTGGCCAGGATATAATTTTCTTTAGATATTACATCATGCCTCTTGCATGTTTAATACTGCCAGTAGACATGTGAAGCTGCAAAGCAGGAAGAATTTTTGGCATAGGCCTTGCTAGATGTTTGCAGAAAATTTGGGTGATCAACACATTGCAGTGTTGCCTTGGTCTACACTCCATTTAACCAGTGCCAATGCTGAGCCCACTACTGATCTGAGCATTTCAGAATCTTTGCCTGTGGTTGAACCCCACACATATTTTCCAGATCAGGGCCACACTGATTTTGTGAACTTAGAGTGAAGAGTATATTTGACAGAAAAAAAAAAAAAGAAAAAAAAAAAAAGTTTAAGGGAACATTATAACCTACTTCAGCATCCTGAGTTTAAAAGGAGTCAAGGTGTATTTAGGAGGAGGGATGGTGGAGGATTGATCAGAGGCAGCTTGTCAGTGTATACCATGGTGTGAAAACACATGAGAAATGAGGGATTAGGATGGCAATAGGAAAATAAAAAGCTTGTTAGACTAATGAATGTTGGGAAATTTTACATTAGTACTTTATGTTCCTACCCTGTAATCAGCAGATAGCTCCCTAATTCTTACAAATGACCTGGTGTTGTGTTCAGACTTGCTTCTTGTGTATTTCAGAATTTTTGGATTTAAAAGCAGTGGATATTGATGCATCAGGCAGGAAAAAACTATTTGATCCGGCCTGTGAAAATCTGTATAAACCAAAATACAAATGGAAAACATTCAATAGGGGAATCACTAGTAGGCTAGGTATTTCCAAATGTCAGTTTCAGTTCAGATTTAAGAGATCTACTAAGATGGAAAATAAGTAGTGCTTCTATATCTTTGTGATGCATAAAGTAAATCTGAAAGAAGAACAGCAAGGCAAGCAGTCTTCTATATCATTATGACAATATAGAATGAGGAACTAATAAACCCTATAACATTAAAAGATGAAAACAGTCACTTAAAAGGAGAAGAGGATTTTAACTGGAGTGTTTTAAAATGTTTTTTTGGTGCATGTAATTTATTTCAGCTGTTAAAAAAACATTTTCCACCCCAATAAACATTTTCAAGAAAAGATTTTTTTTGTAAGTTCATCCATTCATTTTCAACATGTGCATCTGCTGAGAAGTTCAGTGTGAGAATTTAAATCTGACATTTCTACAGGGGAGGTGAAAATTCTTTGTGGAGGTGGGGAAAACTTTTACATCTTTTAAAAATAAACAAGGCTTCTTGTGGGAGAGGGTTTGGGGCTTTAGTGGTTTGGATTTTAGTGTACTGTCTTATTAGAATCAGATCTAGAATTTATGGAAAATATAGTTAGGAATTATTGGCAGCATTTGGTATGCAACTGTTGATGGCCATCTTAGTAGCAAAGAATTTCCAAAGCTATTTTAAGAAAACAGTATGGCTTTGTTTTTCTTTAGTATCCTTTCAGCTGAAAACCAGCTTGACTGTTAAGCATCTTGATCCTTTCTACTCTAAGGAATCAGACCATTAAGTAGCATAATTATTTTTGCTGGGAGTGTTAGTTTTTCCTAGCTGACATTAGAGTTTTGAAGTCTTCTAGGCTGCCTTGTCTGGGAAGGTGTTTTTGTTGTTGGCTTGTTTTTCCCAGAGCTCCCAACAATATAGGAAACACAGGAAAGAGCTAAATAACTTTTAAACATTATATTACAAAACAGCTGCCCTCTGCTTTGCTTCAGTTCCTCTGCCTTCATGCTTCAGCCAACGTGTATTGAAGAGCTGAAGTTTAAATGAAACTTTATTTTAAGATTTTTCACTACTGAGTCACTTTTTCTCTACGACACGAGGCAACAAGTGTGGGGCTGAATTCATAGGTCTGCATTTTACTGTGGGGGGTGAAATGGAAAGTGTGTGTGTGGGGTAGCCTGTGAAGCCCACTCCTGTGTGATTTTGGATGCTCCATCACTGTACTCATCAGAATTTCCTGTTCCATAGGTCTCCTTGTGGGTACCCTGGATGTTGTGTTGGACTCCAGTGCCAGAGTGGCACCGTATCGAATCCTCTACCAAGCACCAGACTCCTTGGTCTATTGGACTATTGCCTGTGGTAAGGACAGACATCCTGACATGTGGATTTTGAGTCTTCATGGATACCACATAACTAGCAGAGCATCCTGCCTGCTGAGCACAGTCATTTCGGGACAAATCAGGGTTTTCATTTTTCATTTCAGGATGAAAACCTGCTCTAGTGGTTGAATTAAGAAGCTCCAGAGCTTCCAATATCCAGACCATGAATGCCAGCATGTGTGTATTTGTTATAAATTACTGAGTAAAAGCAGAAATGGACATGGAGGGGGGAGAGAAGCTTCTGTTTTTTCCTCCCCTTCATCTCCCAAAGATCATGTTTCCAGACAAACAGTCTAGCATCCATCCCTCTTCCTTGCATGTTGTTCTTTGTACCCATGGCTCATCCCTACAGCACTTCTAAAGTGCAGCATTCCTGAGTGATGGATGGGTCATCTCTGAAGGGTATGGCAGGAGGAGTACCTGGGTATTAGCCCCCAGATTATGCAGACAGGGTACCTGGCTTCTCTTGAAAGGAAAACTGGGAAGATAGTGAAACCCCAGCTCTCACCTGAGCTCTGAATATCATTGTGGCACTTCCTGGAGACTGAGCTCAGTCTCCTCAGGATAAATAACATTTTAACCAGGGATGCCCACTACTGGGATGCATACTTCAGGCAGTGTGTTCTCCTTCTAATTATGATGTACTTAGAAATTCAGCAAGGTGGTACTAGGTTTAGTACAGAAACGGATGTTCTTACATAGATGCATTAACTCGTAAAAGTTTTGGTCTTTAAGGCACAAACTTTGATGGATCTAACTGTAAGACAGCTTCTTCTGTCACTATACTAGTTGGTGAAATCAATGAAGTTTATATTTTGGTACATCAAATAGGATGTTTGCATGGATTGGATCCCATAAATGCCAAATACTTAGTTCTGTGGTTAGATACCTACTGCAAGCAGCATAAAGCAGCCTACGTCCAGCCTCTGGCTGTTTGCTAACTCCAACAGAAGTGTCTGAGGCTGAATGCAGAAGCTTGAGGTTATTCAGCTTTCATTTGCCACACTTGTAAGGTCAGATCCTCATTTTGATAGTATTGTTTTTCAGTCTTAGCAAGCAGAAACTTTCAACTGCAGCTCATCTGACACTGAAGTTTCAAACACTGTTTTAGGCAGCAGCCAGAACTCTGTTTGTAAGAGAATTGAGGGAGAGGATGAATTAGAAAGCATACATGGATGTCATCTCTAGTAGACTGGTAGCTTTCAGCACCCCCAGTACTGCCTGACATGCAAAAATAGTGGTTAACAAAGCTGTCAGGTTCTTCTGGTCTAACAATGCTCTCTCATCTGTGCCCATTCTTCCAACAAAATTTGATTATTTGTATGACTTTTCCTCCAGACAAATTCCCTCTCTTGGGAAGGGAAAAAGAGGAGGAATGGATGAAGGTTTGCATGGATCTAACATGTGCAGTAACAAATAAGCACTTCAGTCCTGTAAACTTGAAAGGGAACAACTGGGGGCACAAATTTTTCTCTCTGTTTGCAGACTCCCTCCCAAAGAAAATTACATATTGCAAAGCTCTCAGCAAAACAGTGTTTCTTCAAAGATATCCTGTGCACGTATTCAGAAATGAATTTTTACAACTTTGTAAATATGCCATGTAGCTTTTCCTTAAGTACATTTGCAGGGTTTTTTGCATGGTACCTACAGATAGTTACTAATATTTGACCTACTGTGTGTCCTCAGATAACCAGGGGCACAAAATTGAAGATGGATGAGTTATGGCCCCACGATAAATAAATGAAATTTATGCTGAAATGTGAACATTTTTTCTCTTCTGTGACACGCATTGCAGGTTTTATGTAGAAATACTGTACTATGTTTACATTTAAGCAAGTTTTAATAAATGTAATTTCCAATCATGAATCTTGAATTTAACTGAAATTGCTGAAGTATTTCTTGTACACTCCCTTTCCCCGTGAGTTAGAGATATTGCTTAATTTACCTAAAAAGCCAATGACAGCAAAATGGTGAGGACTTCTTATATGCTGAGATAGGCAAAAACGTGTCTGTAGCAGAGTTAAAATAGACCTTAAGTTTATAACATTGCAACAAAAGTGTTTTTTAATCCTGGGTGAACAAAGAGAAGAGAAGGATGTGGACTGGAATGATAAACTGATGAGAACTGGGGTCTGGATTTTTGCCTGACTGCCTGGGATGTTGTTGATAAGATTGAGAGAGTAAGAAGTACAGTAATGGAGATGAAAACCAATGGAATCAATGAGATGGGTTTGTACAGGCTGAGAATAATCATCCAAAGCTCTTTCATAAGAAATGGTCAGAAATAATTGATGAACTTCAAACAAGAAATAGACTCCTTTAAGGAATAGTCCATGATGTCTGTGTTTGCACTGCTCTTCAAGAGATGAGTGATTTTTCCAATGACAATCTAGTTTTATATACATAGCTCATGTATTTCCTCATTGCTTTTCAGAGCAGTGTAAAAGGCAAGAAGAATTAAATTGGTTTTAAGACCACCTCCTGAATTCCCAAAAGGTGTTGTTGAATCCAAGAGTTTTCAGGAGAAACAGCAGTTGCAATCAATTGTAATTCTGAAATATTGGTTACATATGGAGGGTATTCTGTGATGTGATTTATGGATCCATACCACAGCTTGGATTGTGAAATTCCCCTGGAAGTTGTACAGAATGTTGTATTTGGTTGCTTTTGTTGGAGCTGTGCAAAGCTCATTGCTGTAGAAAGAATATTTGTCCCCATTGTTTGTTGCTGAACAACAAGGAAAATGATTGTTTAGTATTTTTTCAAAATGGTTGCATTGAGTTGTTCTAGACACCGTTGACATATTTGCAAACATCAGACATTCTGTGCCTGTAGTGAAGCTGAAGATGTTTTTAGCAGCAGCTTGTTGTAATTTAACTTCTTTGAAATGGTTGCTGCACTTTGTTGTATTCTGTAGGGATTAGTTAGAAGGTAGTTATATTTTCTTGCTAGTTCTGAGTAAAATAAGACAAATTTCTGTTTTGAACATGATGATAAAGTATTGATGCTATTTTCTTTCTGAACTGAGATACTTTTAATCTGCCTTTGGTTACAGACATTACCATGTGAACATTTAAACTTTGTTTTCAGAAAATACCTAAGTCAGGTTTAGACATAATTCTTTCCACACAGTTTTTTTGGGTCTCAAGTAAACCAGAAGCAAATATTTAAATATATGAACTCTGGTTCATACAAGAAGCTTTTTCATCCCTGTTCTGTACTGCTTTCCAGACAACATGTAAGCTGATGTACCAAAAGATATCTCACTTGACTTTTAGTCTCCTAAGCCAACCAGGCTCATCAAAGTTTATTTTATTCTTTCATCATTCACCTCTGACACAACCCTTTTCCCCTAAAAAGACACAGCTTTCTTGGGCATCTTTCAGCCC
Source organism: Phaethornis superciliosus (assembly GCA_023637945.1). Classification (NCBI taxonomy): domain Eukaryota; kingdom Metazoa; phylum Chordata; class Aves; order Apodiformes; family Trochilidae; genus Phaethornis; species Phaethornis superciliosus. The sequence continues at coordinate 17,500,481 of JAJQWJ010000011.1, forward strand.
TGTTCTTTTGAGGAGGAGACATTGTAAAAGACTTGTCAGGAAAATGATCCTTTTCAACTTTTACTCTTGAAATTTTATGATATTGCTTCATTATTTATAGATGTATATAATGGTGAAGATTTATGAACCAATGGTAGAATATGCAACTGTTGGGGTTTTTTTGCTCATTTCTAACAGGTGCAGGTAATACCTTGGCTAACTCTAATGTGACATTAGGCAACTCGGTATCTTTATTGTGGTTAGAATTATAAATGTAGTATTTTTTTATTATGATGCTGATGTAAGTAGTTTGCTACTCACAGAATTATCTTGAAGATTGCTACCTGTTCATTATGAAATTAAGGACTGTCAGAGAAAATTTTAGAATTTCTGGGGACAGAGAATCTGGTGAAAAATTGCACTGCCAACTACTGGCAATTTTTATTAGTTTTTTTTATAACTAAGGGATGTTGACATTGGTAAATTATCTCTTTGACTTTTTGTTTTTTTATATATACACAGGTTGTTCAAGGAAGGAAATCACTGAACACTGGGAATGGCTTGAACAGAATTTATTGCAAACTCTTTCAATCTTTGAAAATGAGAATGACATAAATACATTTGTCAGAGGAAAAATACAGGTAGTTAAATATCTTGGTATAAATATTATTAATGATAAATGTTTCTGTGGAAGGAAAACTGACTTGAATTCTAAACAAATTTGACCCTGAGGGTGTTCTTCTATTTTGAAGGAAAACCAGATGCTAAGTAGCAATATTTCTGTATAAATTAGGGAAAGTAGAATTAGCAAACATAACAGTGTGGTTTTTTAGTAATAAATAAATTACTATATAGTAAGGCTTCAAACAGTTCATGTTCCAAATTAGTTGCACTGTTGTTTCTGTCTTAGACTTTGACAGTTTTCTGTGTAATTCCTTTTAAAGTACAAGGCTTTAATTTTTTTCCATGCATTGGTCATATAATGTGTCCTTATCCTCTTCCTCTTTAGTTCAGTCTTGTAGTGTTGACATGGACACTTCACAGAGGTGTTAGGGGTTGCTGAATATTTTATTGGTTGGATTTTGGTTGGTTTTACCAGAATTTCTTTATCTCCTTATAGGAGAGATAGTAGCTATACGGGTGAAAAGTATTTTATCCAGACTAAGAATTATCTAAAAATTATTATATTAGTGAAAGATTGATTGTAAGCAAAATTATTGTACTTACTTGTTGTGTATTCTAAGAATTGGCTTTGTTTCATTCCTCTTTTATCCTTCCATGTAGTAAATCAGCTGTCTTAAGAGTCCCCTGGGTGTTTCTGTTTTACTAGTGAATCAGGCATAAGGGATACAGATGATCATGGAAACACCTTAAACAAGAAGTTTTGTGAAATACAGTACTTCAAGGAAATTGTTACTTTTTACAGTTGGACAAATATTAAATATTAATGGTGTTTTGCTGTCTTACATTCTGCATTCCATGTAAATACAGAGCAATTTGAAGGCAAGAAGTCACTTTCCTTTTTATAGCTGTAATATAGAAGGCAATACAGAAGGTTCATTAAAAAGATTGGGAAAACAAGTAAATAGGCTAGAACTTGAGTATAGAACAGAAGGAACTGTAGTCTTTGAGGTATTGAAAAGCTTTTCACCAGACTGCTGCCACTTGACATGTGGTGAAGGTGCTCAGCCCCTGAAAGTGTGAATGATGTTTCCATCCTGCCAGTTAATCTGATAGGTGATGCTGCTTTGTTTTCCTCTTGCTCTTTTGCTTAAACTCCACTAAGAGGGATCACAAAAGTAATTTGATATTTTACCTATTGAATAATATATCTTTTTTTCCTTCTGCTGTTTTAGAAGAAAAATTTCTGGTGAAATTCCATCCCTGATTCCTCAGCATATTTACATGGAAGGGGACACTTACAAATCATAGGTGCTTTACAGAGCTGCTAGAAGTACTTAAAACAGGGTATTGGCAATGGGTTGATCTTTGGTTATTCTTGTTATAGGCATGGTAGGGAGGAAGGTCATCAGAAAGGGAGCTTGAATAAACTACATAAGGAAGTATATAAGTGAAAGAATGAGGAGAGGAGTAAAAGATAAGCAACAGACTTTCTTGACATTGCAATAAGCGTTGTGGCCTCTGGCCCAGACAGCAATGGATATCTGATAGCTGATGGCAACTAACCTGCTGTGTGCTCCATTCACCCCCCACTTAGGGCATCATCGCTGAGTACAACAAAATCAATGGCATCAAGGAGGATGATGATACAGAAAAATTTAAGGAAGCCATAGTGAAATTTCAAAAGCTGTTTGGGATGCCAGAAGAAGAGAAATTGGTCAACTACTACTCCTGCAGTTACTGGAAGGGGAAGGTTCCCCGTCAGGGCTGGGTGTATCTCAGCATTAATCACCTTTGCTTTTATTCTTTCCTCATGGGCAGGGAAGGTATGTTGTACAGTGGTTTGTGCATCTGAGAATTTTTAGGAAATCTTTTACAGTTTTTTACTGCTAACCTGCTGAACTGCTGAGCATGAGAAGACAGTGCTGAGGAAAAGAGGAGCAAGGAGCCTAATTGTGTGCTTGTTTCTTGTTTGTTTTTTATTTCTCAAAGTAGTTCTATGTCAAACAATACCTGGGCATTAATTTAGAGGCATGGTTCACTTCAGGGATTGTGCCCAAAAGAGAATAGGATCACACCAATCTGTGTTCCTTCTGCTCTTACACAGTCCCCCAGTACTACTCTTGTAGACTCTGCAACCTCAGATGCCACATTTACTCTTTTAAAATGCCAGAGCATCACAAAGGGCTCAGGGAGACCCAGGATCAAGAACTACACAGTGTGGATGCAAGCAGTCTGCTCTAGGGGGAATTAATTCTAAGCATGGAGGTGAGCAAGTCTGCAGTACTTAGTTATGGGCAGTGGATCAGTCCCAGGTCTTTCTGATTTAGCTCTGCAGACATACCCTTGGGAATTACTGGATTATTATTTTTTTTTTCCTAAGAAAAATAAATGTAGATTAGTTTAGGTGTAGATGTCTCTGTTTTGAGGACAGTGTCCTAACCTGTATCAGTGTTGGAAGAAAAACCAAGGGTCTGTCATTAGAGTAATATTTAAATATTATGTGTCAAAATTATTCTTTGCTTCCATTGGAAAAAAGGACATAGGAGTCTGAGCAAGTGCTGTGGCAATGATAAATTCTGTTAGCCCATTTAGCTTTGTAATGTTTCTGTGAAGTGTTCTGAACAAAAGTAAATTATTTAAACTCTTTAGCAGCTGCTTGTAAGATGTTCATAATTTTTTAGTACAAGCTAGGTCTGTTTATGCTGTCCTCCCAACTACTGAAGGTGCAAGAAAATTCCAGTTGATTACATTTTATAGGAAGAAGATAAATGCTTTTGAATATGCTAGTTCTGGTTCTGAATCTTTTTTGTTTCCTTCTGTCCAGCAAAGTTAGTTATCCGCTGGGTCGATATCACTCAACTTGAGAAGAATGCTACCCTGCTGTTCCCTGATATGATCAAAGTGAGCACAAGGTCAAGTGAACATTTCTTTTCAGTATTCCTTAATATCACAGAGACATTTAAACTAATGGAACAGCTTGCCAACATAGCTATGCGACAGCTTTTGGATAATGAAGGATTTGAACAGGACAGATCCTTACCCAAACTGAAAAAGAAATCCCCCAAAAAAGTATCTGCACTAAAACGGTAGGTAGCACTAGTTCTTAGTAATTTTTTTTCTCATTTTACTTGCAGCATTTTGTCCTAGACTTTACTAATGTTGCTGCCATTTACTGTTATTCTAAAAGGAATCATTGATTCTAGCAGGAGCAAAATGTGAGTGATTTTTATAATTTGCTTTCCTCTTGAAATAGGAAAGGGAAAACATTTGAATGTGAACATATTGCAAAAATAAAAGAAACATTTGAGTCAAATTCTCTTTTTTTAGGAGCTCTTTAATGTATCTCTTGACTCATTTCTTGACATTATCTACCTGTTGTAAGACCTTTTTATATTACCTGGGGAAGGTGATAAAGCAATTCAAGTATTGCAAAGAAATGTGCCAAATATTTGCATTCCATTCAATAACTAAAATTGAAAACTTACTCTAGGTGAAAAATTCTATCTAGACCTTGTTTTAGGTAACAGAGATACAAAAAAATGACAAAATTCCAAGGGCTGAAAACTTAGCTGGAAGGTATTTCTTTCTCTTTTATAGATATCATATCATAACCATTTGATAGGTTCCTACTAATTTTTTCATTATTGATCATGTTAGTGGGCCACAAAGATTTGTAACTAGTGCTTGTTTGCTTTTCTTATTGTTTAGTGACATCTGACACACATTATGTCACTGAAATTTGTCTAACTATTGAATGTTCTGCATTGAATGCATTATCAAGACAGTTTTGAAATAGTTAATAAACTCTAGCCCTAAGGATCCATCATGGTAATAAATAAATAAACCTCGGAGAATAGTATTTGGTGTAACACTACAGGGGGTCATGTGTTATTTAATCATAAATATTCTGTATATATATTCTCCGAAGATAGGGCTGAGTATGAAAAGAACACCCAGCCTGTCCCCTCTGAGAAGTCAAGATCAACACATCTAAGTCCTGAATGTCAGGATTTTTAAAATATAATATTAGAATCTTCCTTCAGCAAAGACTTTGCATTCTCTACATGCAAACTCTTTCCACTGCTGCATGCTCAGTTCTTAAGTGAGATGGATGTTGCAGATAACTTGCTATGATTTTTATAAGATATATCTTAGAATGTATTATGTATTTCATCCAACAAGAAAATATTTCCATGGGTTTATTTTAGAGATCTTGATGCCAGAGCAAAGAGTGAGAGATACCGGGCATTGTTCCGGCTTCCTAAGGATGAGAAATTGGATGGACACACAGACTGTACTCTCTGGACTCCATTCAACAAAATGCATATTTTGGGTCAGATGTTTGTTTCTACAAACTATATTTGCTTTACTAGTAAAGAAGAGAACTTGTGCAGCCTTATTATCCCTCTTCGAGAGGTAAATATTTGTATTTGTATATTTGTAGAGCAAATAATAAAGCAATATCCTATTGGAAATTGTATCTTAGCTTTGATGTATTTTTCATTATTGGAGTAAAACAGCTTTTCATCCCTTTAATCTCATGTGAGCATACTATTCTGATGTGTTCCAACTAACATTTAATGACTGTGTATATTGGTTCCAAGTTCCTACTACTAAAATTCACAGGGAGTTTTCTCTGTTGGTTTTCAGAATACTCATGGGCCCTTCCTCCCCCATAATTTATATTTTGATTTGTGCCCCTGGTACACTTTCTGTGCTTCACAGGAGGGGAGGGAGGGAGGGACATTAAAACTTTCTAGATTGATAAGTGGAACTTCTATATAAAATAGTCTGTCAGATAGAATTTTCTTTTGTCAGATACAAAAAAAGATTTATAATCCTAAAGATTTGAATTATCTCTTCACACAGGCTTGCAATCATGTACTCCTGTGTATGGAAAATATTTGTCAGTGTTTAACTGGTATGCTTCCTTTCTTAAAACTGGCTGCTTAAAGCAGATGTTCAATAAAAAGAATTTAAGTTTGATGCAATAAAAAAAAATATGTAGGTAGTTTTTCTGTGATTCACTTGATGTGTGAGTTAATGGGAAAATGTGTAAAGTAAGTCTTGGAAACAGTAGCAAAGTTCATGTCACCAAGGGCAGTTTAGCTTGGCTGAAGGAGGGTGAAATACTTCAAGACACTGATTTCCCCCATGAATTAAGTGTTAAAACAAATGCTATGTGTTTGGAAACTTTGAAGTACAGCTTCAGTGTGTTGCAAGGCCTGTGGTTGTATGGAAAGAGCCAGGTGGGTATGGTTGCACTGTTTGTCTGAAGCTCCAAGGGAACTGCTGTCCTTCAGGTAAAGCAGTGGAGGAGAAGAACAAGGTCCACACTGAAAAGCATCTCTTTTCCTGGATACAGAGTCAGAAACTGCTTTTGAAAACAACCATTACAGCAGCATGGGGTTCAAAGCAGCTCTAAAGCTTTAACAGAAAGAAATAGCTGAATGAGTAAGTGCCTTGGTGTGAACAGGTAAAGTCTCAGCACCAGCAAGGAGAACAGTAACACACTGGGCAGTGCCAGTCCTCAGAAAACTCATTCAGTACCCTTAAAAACTGAAGAGAAGCTTTCTATCTAATTAAAGCTGTTAGGTTAAACCCTAACCTAATTATTCTGTGAGACTGTGGAGGTGTCTGGTAGATGAGAACAACCACGGACAGATGAGAAAGCATTGATTCAGAATTAATGATCAGAAAATATTATTTTCAGTGGCCAACTCACTGCTCACTGCACCCAGAAGGTCTCCAAGATCAGAACTTCAGCTGTTCATGTCTTTGCCTGAATAGGAAATAAGTATGTATCAGCTCTCAGTATAGCAGAGCATGCTTGCTGTAATGTGTCCTGTGCATCTAGAACTTGTGTTTTGTGCTCATTAGGCTCAAGCAGCTTTAAAGTTGGAAGAGAAAACTTGCATGAGAACACTTTTTAGATAATCTAGCTGATTTGTGAAGCTCCTTTAAGGTAATGAGGAACTAATAGATTTGTAGTTAACAGAAAAATAAAAGGAGGTTGCAAGGATCAAGAAGTGATTTAGCACCTGAGCTGTGCATTTGCAGTGTTTGAATGCATCTTCAAAGAAAATATTTTAAAAAATAGTTATCCTATCCTTTTAGACAGACAGATGATATTATAGCACTGTGATCTCCCTTTCAAAAAGATTTAAATAAAAGAACAAAAGTGAAGTTCCTAGTAAACTGAAACGTGCCTTCTATTCTGAAGGCAGTACGATGACTTTTATTACCTGGGAAATTGTTTGGAGACATAAAAGCAGTGGCTAAAAGTGCTTACAGTTGTGATTTGTTCCATGTAAGAACTGTGCAAACCTGGTTGATGTGTTTATTTGTGGAACCACTAGTGCCCTGTAGTTAGTAGATTGTGGTGTGAGTACTGTTTACAGGTTGGATTTCAGTTCAGTGACCTTTTCACTAACAGCTGAAGATCAAACAGAAACCTCTGTCTCATGGGCATCTTTGTTGCAGGTTTCTGTTTACCAAGAAAATACACAGAATGACAGAATTGTCATGGTTGGAAAAGACCTCTAAGATCACCATGTCTAACCAACACCCCCTCCCCCCCCCAAAAAAAAAAATCATCCTACTAGTGCCTCATCCACACAGTTTTTTAATATGTGATTCCACCTCCCCACACAGCCCATTCCAGTGTTGTGACTACTCTCTCAGTAAAGAAATTCTTTTTTTAACCCCATCTAAACCTTCCCTAGTGCAACTTCAGGCTGTTTCCTCTAGTCCTATTGTTGTTTCCTTGGGAGAAGAGGCAACACTCACCTCACTACAACCTTCTTACAGGGAGTTGTTGGGAGTGAACTGGCCTCAGCCTCCATTTCTCCAAACTAAATAGAGTTGCTGTAACAGTTGTGACCACAGTAGGATCTACAATATAATCGAATAGGAGTGCTATCCTAAAAATGGCTTATTCACTTGTACTGGCAATAAAAGCTATGGAAAAGTCTGCTGATTCAGCCTATACTGGTGTTGGGGAGCAGGAGAGGGATTCAGAGGTCCTACAAAAATACCCATAGATCTGCATCCCACAGGAAAAAAATATTTTACTGATTCTTTTAAAGTAAAACCTGAAAAAAAATAAACTAAGCAGAGCAAAGGGGGTTTGCTGGAGAATGTACTGAACCTGGTCATTTGAGGGATAACAGTCTTCATCTTCTGGATTTGTAAGTCCTGGCATCCAATCCTGTTTTCCTCCAGAGAGATGTCTATAGTGATTCAATATAAGGGGGAAGAGGTATGATTTTAGTCTAATAAGATGGTTTCTTAGACCAAACAGCTTGATTAATTAAAGATCTTAAGTTGTAGCTACTGTTTCTCCATAGGTGACAATAGTGGAAAAAGCAGACAGCTCCAGTGTGCTGCCCAGCCCCTTGTCAATCAGCACGAAAAACAGAATGACATTTCTCTTTGCCAACTTGAAAGATAGAGACTTTCTTGTACAGAGGATCTCAGACTTTCTGCAACAAACTACTTCAAAAATATACTTGGAAAAAAATATTTCTGGAACCTATATCAGCTCAGACGATGAGGTATGTGAAGGAGCATGAATTCTTTACTAGAAGGGGATTTTAACTGGTGTGGGGTGAGAGAAGCCAAGGAAAACCTTCAGGTTTTTCTAAAGCCATACCTTTGCACACAGAAATTATCTCTCTTTGATTTAATAACTTCAGCTTCCTTAAGCTAAACTGTTAAAATGTTACAATTAGGATACCTAATTTTTTTATGGTAGACCTAAGAGGAATCACCACTGCTGTGGAAAAGGTGCTCAAACTCCTGCTGCTGTGTTCTAGAATCAGGGGGCCTTGTTGGGAAATGTCATAGTTAACTAACTGGTTAAAACAGTAATACTGTTTAATATCTGCTGACCTGTCCAAGTAAAAATGTAATTGTGTAATTTTAATTATTTGAAAAAGCTATCAGTGGATGTGAAACAGGTTTTATTCAAGACTTTAGCCACTGAATCTCATCCTTTGATTCTTCAGAAAATTATGTTGGAGCTGAGCAAGTTTGCATGCACATTGCTAGAGAAATTCAGAATATTTGAACTAGCAAAAAATCCAAACCCTGTCCTGGACATCAGATGGCCCTATTCTGAACCACCTCCCTATCTGCCTGTGCAGAGAAAATGGTTCATAAAAGTTATTATCAGATAAACTTTTCTCGGGCACTTTGAATATCAAGGCTTCTGCTGAGTTCCAACATTTTCTGTATGAAATTTAGGTGTTTCATATCATAACCTAACCAGATCTAATCTCCAAGCAGAAAGGACTTTTGTGGTGTATAATTTTGGTTTTATGTAGGTAGATCTCACATTCCAAATTTATACTTAGCCTTACTTTGGTATTGTGCTGAGCACCCTTCCTGTTTTCCACATAAATCTTCAGTCATTTTTTTTTTACTTACTTTGTTGATGGTTAGGTATAATTGTCTTGTCTTTTGCTCTAAAGGGCTCTACATTTTCTACCTACTGAATTATAAGCACAAATTAATAATTACAAGCATTATAAGTACATTTAGTAATATGACTACATATGTAGATATGCATGACTACTATTTTCAGTGTCAGGTGTTTGGTGTGAACTGATCTTACTGCAATAAATTTATTTCTTTTCAGCTATTTGCAGAGTTAGAAAAAAATTTTTCTTCAAAGCATTTTTCTCCCAAATCTCAATCTGCTGCATATTCCATAGAACTTTGGTTTTTTTTTTTTTAAATGAGGGGAATAAAATTAATATATTTTGTATATGTCTGTATAAACATATATACATATATAAATGTGTATGTATATGTGAACACACACAAATACAAGTATATATTACATATAAAACCTACATTCTGGACAGTCAAGGAGCCACCTGAGGAGTCAATAGTGTCAAGATGTTGACAGGAGACCAAGGCATTTAATTGCCAAGGGATACTTAAAGTTAACACTACCTTAGGATTCTAATTGTATGATTTTAATTTTTTGGAGGGGGAGAGGAGTGGGGGGGGAAGGATTGCATTTAGAAACTGGAAACAACTTCACTGTTTTATCCTAGTTTAATTTCTGCTGTCATCTGTTCAGCCTGTGTATGTCCGTGGGTGATTTATTTTGCTCAGTTTTTCTTAATGTGTATGAATTTTGAAGTCAAATTCAACCAGATAGTCCAGAGTGGCTCAGCCCCATCTGTCTATTGCTTGTGACTGGTTTCTGCAGGTGTTTACAAGATCCAGCAGTTTATTCTCTGCCAGCCCTCATAAAAGCCTGAGCTCAGAGTCAGAGGGAGAGCGCCAGTTCAATCTCAATGACAATGGCATTCCCACAGCCACTCAGGCTCTAATGACAATGTACAGGAGGAGGTCACCTGAGGAATTCAACCCCAAGCTGGTAAAATGCACTTTTGACTACTGTACCTGACTGAAAAAGTTGTTTTCTTTAAAATCCACATTTCTGACCCCGAAGAGTTTCGTTCTGTCACAGGCAGTTCAGAGGCAGCGTTTTTCGTGGAAATAAAGTGTTCATCTGACTCTCATTTTTACCAATTCAAACAACAGTATAAACAAGGAAAGTCAGATGTAAATCAAGGAGAGGTTATATGGCTGCTCTCAAGTACAACAAATATTCTTTACCTAGCAAGGTCTATGGGATAGGAACTAAGAAATGGGAAGAGGCAGCCCACTAAGAAGAGAATTGGACTGTAGGCAAATTATTTCTTGCTCACTTGGGGAGTAAAGGATGTTGTAGGCTTTTTGGATGTTGCCCAGTTCAGTGGGGCAGAGTGTTGGAAAGAAAAGCTGCATCTTTCTGCCTGCCTTTCTTTGTTTGTAGGCTAAAGAGTTTTTGAAGGAACAGGCCTGGAAGATCCACTTTGCTGAATATGGCCAAGGAGTCTGTATGTATCGAACAGAGAAAACCAGAGACCTTGTGCTGAAGGGCATTCCAGAAAGCATGAGAGGGGAAATTTGGCTGCTGTTTTCAGGTAGGTATTCACTTGAATATGAGAGAGGGCTATGAGGGAAAAGGGGATTTCAAATATGTTTAATGTTGCAGATAAGTGCCTAAAAATATTTGGAGCAAGTAAAGCTGTGATTTATTAGCAGGTGCCAGATTTGTTTAGAACAGAGTTCTGTTTAGGACAGTAAATATAGTTTCTCAAACAAGCTCAGATAATTAAGGAAGAATATAAAAAAGTAGAATACACACTCTTACCAGAAGCTAGCTGACCAGGGGTTTCTAGATCTTCAGCAACCACCAGCAGGCCTACTTCCCATTTGTTTAACCATTTCTGATTTCAGTTTTTGGTCTTTACAGCTAGTTGCTGCAAAGAATTCCAAAGTTTAAGCATGTTGCATGGAGCCACTGTTTATTTTTTAAAGTAATTTTTAAAAGTTATTCATCATTTTATTAGGTACCCAATATGCAAAAAGTTGTGAGAAAATATTTCTGTTCATATTATGTGCCATCAAATATTCTCTAGAGCTGTGTCCCCTTGGGCTTTTTTCCAGAGTTGAAGAATTGTATTAATTTGACTTCTAGTTATGTGAAAATCAGTCCATACCCCAGGCTTTCTTCATAACCTTTTACTTACTCTCTGCCTTCTCTAGCTCTGCCCCTCCTCAAGGTAGTTACCACAGCTACCCACACAATTTTAGGATGTGAGCACACCAAGACTTTATATTATGACCTAATGATGCTTTTTAATTTGCTTTCTCTTCATTCCCTAATAATGCTTCATCTTGTACATCTTCTCTGTACTGCTGGGCATTAAGGGAACGTTTTTAGAAAACACACACAGGAATGCACAGATATGTCTTGTGTCTGATTAATAAATACCTAGTTTGGACCAAATTTGATGGTGTATGTATTGTTAGTATTTCCCACATGCACTGCTTTGTGGTACTGACACTTGATTTCCATTGCTGCTGAGTTTTTCATTTCCATTTTTAAAGTTTTCAAGTCAGCAGAGAAGTCTCACAGGAATTCTGTGAGCGTGCCAGGGCACAAAGACAGCCCAAGATGAAAGTAATTTTCCCAAGCAGAAACAGAGCTCAGGAATTTCTGTCTCTTGCTTTTGGCTGAGATACATCATACTGATTTATACGTATATAGATATATATGTATACTTATGTGTTGTGGCTGTGATATTTTGTACTTGCTGCAACCAAGCATTAATCTGCTCCCTCCTCAGGGGAAGCAGCTTGCTCAGAGATGTGTTTTGAGTTATTAAGAATAATTAAACCCATAGCCATGGGGAGCTCATGATACCATGTGATGGCACAGCTGGCTTGTTCTTTGTGCCTCCCCCTGAGTAGATTTTTTTAATTTATTTTTAAAATTAACTTTACAAAAATAACATTTCATATTTTCTTTCAAAGTGCTTATTGATGGCATTCAAGATGAAATTGTAGCAGAAGATGATAATGTTGGGATCCCATATCTGCTAACCCTTACTTTTTTCTTCTGGTTTTAATACTCTTCTCCCACTCCCAGGAGCCATTAATGAAATGGCCACTCATCCTGGCTATTATGAGGATCTTGTGGAGAAATCAATGGGGAAATATAATCTTGCTACAGAAGAGATAGAGAGGGATCTACACCGCTCCCTTCCAGAACACCCTGCATTCCAGAATGAGATGGGGATTGCTGCTCTAAGGAGAGTCTTGACAGCTTATGCTTTTAGAAATCCAAACATAGGATATTGTCAGGTAATTGAAAAACTGTGGCACTTCTCCAGTTTCTGGAATTCCAGTTCTTTTCTTGTGTTCCTGTTTCTTCAGTCATATATATGAATGTAAAGTACAGTGATACATGTATAATGCTGGGAGGTAAAGCCTTAATGCTGCAGAATTACAGGAAGCCTGAGATCAGAGAGACTTGACAAATGGATCTACTCTAAGAGAAGTATTAGTAGCCTATGCTGAGATGTGCATAATTTTTTTGCAAGCATATTTTCTGCCCATAAATATAGAGACTGGACAGAGCATAACAGCAGAGATGTCCTGAAATGCATCTGCAGAAATTGGACCTTGAAGAAAGATTTTTTTTTTTTTTTTTTTTTTTAAAAGCAGGAAAAACCCAACAATCTTTAATTGTTTGGCCTTAAATTTTTACATACTTATTCAATGTATAGCTGTAATAAACCTCCAGAACCTCCTTTACTTTTTCCGGTGATGCCATTCAAGCATTCTAAACTAAACTAAAACAAAACCAAAACACACACAAAAAAACAAACAAAAAATGAAACAAAACCACAAAAGAAACAGAAAAACCCAAACAAAAAAATAAAGCACCCGGGAAAATACCCTAGCACTGTGCATGACAATCATGTATCAGGAGAGTTAATGCAGACCAGTGCACAGTTTTGGAATTCTTGTCATGTCACTTTAGTTTCTGGTCCCAAATCGTTCCTTCTTGCTATGTAACTTTGGCTTGATGCCTGGGTCCCTTTTTTTGGCTTTGTTACCTATTTTTGCAAGAAGGAAACTTGAATTCATGAGTTTTAAGAAGTCTGAGTAATGTCTGACTGTTAGACTCCCAAGTACAACATGAGTAAGTACAAGCTATTCTAACAGACACCTTCATAAATTATCTAATAACAAATATAATACTAAGTAACAGCTACAAGAACATTTTGTAAAGGTTGTAACAGAGAAACACTGGAAAGACCCTGTAATTCTGTTTCCTAAAGCTGTCACAATAAATGTTAACAGCCTTGGGACTTGGTCCATGGCTTTCAGATCCCGGATTCAGATTTGGTGAGAATTTGGGCACTGGAGAATTGGTAGACAAGATAAAAAGGAATAGCATAGACTTTGATAGAGTCGTAGTGTTGTTCTGAGTTTCAGCTGAAACCTTAGCTGCTGTTTTAAACAGGTAATAATCAAGCTGGAGGCTTAAAAAGTTACAGGACCCAAAATGAACAGCTAATTGATTAGGAGTCCAACTGTGAGGAAAGTGGTCCCAAAAGACTTCATTTCCTCTTTACCAACAGAGGAAAAAACCAAAAAAAAACCCAACAAAAAACCTCAACCCAACAAAAAAACCCACAAACTCACTGATGATATTTTTGTTGTTTATTTGGGGGTTTCTTAAGCCTTCTTTTGAGCACTGGGAAAACACTTTTTACAGGAAAATGCTTGGAACAGTTTGGTTTCTGCATGGGAAGATGTAGCTAATTTCTTAACCATAGTAAGAACTGACCTTGCCAGTTACTGTGCTAGGTATTGAATAAAAAAATCTAGCAATTTAAATTTCTCTTTCTTTTAGGCTATGAATATTGTCACTTCAGTACTTCTCCTTTATGCAAAAGAGGAGGAAGCTTTCTGGCTGCTTGTGGCTCTGTGTGAACGTATGCTACCTGACTACTACAACACAAGAGTTGTTGGTATGTTATGAGGGAACTTTCTAAAAGAACAGTTCAAAAATTAACCCCATTAATTGGTAATATTTGTATTGAAACAAGCATATGTGTAGATGGATGTGTGGCTGAAATACAACAGTGAATGCTCATGGCACGACAGCTTCTTCAGGAGCATGGAAGCAATTCCCTAAACAGATACTGTGATAGTTAATAGTTTTTCACTTAATATCAGATAGCATTTTAAACTGAGTGTAAACAAAGTAAATGAAAATGAGATGGGAGGTTAAAATTTGAATTTTAGAGGATGCAGTTATGTAATGCTAGGTGCAAACAGGAACTTTGGCAACTTGCAGTAGGCTTCTTTATGCCTCTTTACCTCTGATTTGACATGGCAGAAGAATCTGGAAGCTGCTGTTATCAGATGACAGTTTCCTTGTCTATGTGGAACTGAATAGCTCTTCAGCTTAACATGGAAACTCTCTTTACTCTAGCTCATAAATGCTTGAGACACCCAGCCTTAGAAATTATTCTTCCTGGCCTACTATTTTATGGCATAGATGTATATAACACAAGGTTCTCTTGAAATAAATCCAAATCCTCACAAGCAGTCACCCTGGCCCCCTCCACAAGTAGATGCTGAGAAGTTTTATTCTAACTATAATGCTGAGTACTAAGCCCTCATATAGCTTCTGTAGGTGCTAAGCCAATTTGACCCATTGTTAATCTTATGAAGTGTATAATTAAAACAAAAAAAAACCTTATTGCAGTTCAATTTTTATGTACACCTCAGTAATGGAACAGAGTCTGTTGTTTATCTGAAGGTGAGAAAATGGGTGTAAGTATCATGTAGAATATTCTTAGGTTTTCTATGTGTGTATATATATATATATATATGAAATAGGTGTACCTATTTTTCTCCCCTAAAGGATGATGTAGTCAGTTGCTTCTGAATTAACAGGCATCTGACCTTGTCTGTTTTCATCAGGAGCACTGGTGGATCAAGGTGTCTTTGAAGAGCTGGCTCGTGACTATGTTCCACAGCTTTATGACTGCATGCAGGACTTGGGAGTGATATCCACCATTTCCCTGTCCTGGTTCCTCACTCTTTTCCTCAGTGTGATGCCATTTGAAAGTGCAGTGGTGGTTGTGGATTGTTTCTTCTGTGAAGGAATAAAGGTGATATTTCAGTTGGCCCTCGCTGTCCTCGATGCTAATGTAGACAAGCTGCTTAACTGTAAAGATGATGGAGAAGCCATGACAGTCTTGGGAAGGTATTTATTACAGAAAATACAGGATCTTAATTTTATTTTTCATTCATTGTTTACTTTTCTGGTTTGTGTTCTATTATGTTGAAATACTCGATTTTAACCACCACAACAGAGGCAAATTTTTTACACGCTCATAGCCCCTTTTCACCTGTATAAAGTACTCTTTCTATTATAAAATTATGTTAAGACCAAAAAGATATAAATTCCTCTTTCAAGACATTAACATAAACTTCCCAAACCTGGTTATAGAAGCTTATTTTTGTTGATTATTTTAGTTCATCACATGTTTTTGGTTACTTCATCTTTTGGCTGCCAGCTTTTAAATGCTTCTAAGAAAAAAACCTTGATCTCAAGGGAAGTTGTCTTGGGAATGGAATAAAAAGAACTCAGAAGAATTAGGTAGGCTCTTGAATGAATAGATTTCAGTGAAATAAAGAGGCTGCTAATTAGCCTGGATTGAATCATTTGATACCAACTCACACTGCTGAGTATAACCTCTGATTTCCTCGTGTTTGGTAGTGCTGTTTAGTTTTCAAGATGCTGTGGAAACTTTGACATATTTTTTCTTAATGTTTCATTAATAAAACTGTACTGAATTCTGGTTTAAGTCCTTTGAGATTAAAGAAGAATATGGTTGCATTTTCTCTGAAGTAGGTCCCAGTGCTTGATGAGGTTTTCAGGATTCTACAGCTTCAGGGTAGAAGACAGATGATCTGCCCCAGCTCCACTGGGAGAAATCAGCCTTTAAAGCCCCCTGCAGCAGGGTTGGGCAGTAGTAGGACAGAGGGGTATATGGACTGAAAACACTGACCCTTGTTCCCATGGTGTCATAAATCCCTTAGTTTAGTCAAAGAGGCCAAACCTGTTTACTAAGCCCTTGTTTGGGACTAGCCATGTTTGAGTTCTTTCTTGATGAGGATAATGAATTAAAAGGGTTACCTCAGCTCTCTCTGAGAAAAAGCAGTGTTAGGATTTGTCAAATAAGAACCACAGAATTTTCCCAGTTGGAAAGAGCCTCTGAGATCATCAAGTCCAACCCTTGATCCATTACTGACATAAACAATCAAATAGTTCCTTAGAAGAGAGTAACTTAGTAATGTTTTACATTTAATAATCTGTATGTAATCCTTATTCTATTGACCCACAGAAGAGAGGGGTTATGAATGAATCTTGGGTTTCTCATTTCTTTTTTTTTTTTTTTTTCCCCACCAGATACTTGGACAGTGTAACTAACAAGGACAGCACTCTTCCACCCATTCCTCATCTTCACTCACTGCTCAGTGATGATGTAGAGCCTTATCCTGAGGTGGATATCTTCAGACTGATCAGGTCTTCCTATGAGGTAGGATGGGATTTCTTAACAGGGACATTCCAGCCCACATGAGTTCTGCATTACAGGGGAATTCAATACTCTATGGTTTGATTCTGCTTGGAACTGAAAAAAAAACATAAAAGAAATTACTCTTCTCAGAATTCTGAAATGGGACAGGAGAGAGGAGTTAGTGTTTCTTTTTCTTTTAACCAAAACTTTCAATTGGAGCTGTTTTGCAAAGAAGCCTATACCATCAAAGGAGAGCAATCTGCAGCCAAAAAGTGATTTACAAACAAAAGGCTGAACTTAAAATTCAGAAGAGTTAATCCTCACTAAGCTTTTTCATGCTTCTTCCATACTGAAATATTAGTGAAATCTGTATGGTTTCCAAAGACCTTTCTGTTATCAGTGGAACTTTGTTTCTTTTACTTTTCTTTCTTTCCAGCAAATGCTGATTATGACCATGGGCCACTAGCTTCTGTATTATCACAAAAGGTAAAATAAATAAAAGTGAAAGGAGCTGGTAATAGCTAATATCTGTAAAGCACGGGACAAAGCCAGCAAGAAACCTAAAATTTGCAAGCCAGTTTTATTGTCCTTAAATTTAAAAAATAAGCCATTAGTTAAAACACTCTTGATGATTACACTGCTGTATTAATTTTTATAAAAATAAAGAATAACTTTGGAGAGTTGTACTTTATATAAATGGACACTTGTTTAGATTGCATTTTTGGAAGACTTCTTTATTTGCAAAATACCCCAAGTCCATGAAACATTTTTTTGCTCCTGAGGTACATGGCTTACCAGATAAGTGCAGCTTTAGCATTTATTTGATCACACAGGAATGTTCTAGCACTATAAATCCACCTTGTATGAAAGTGTATCCTGCCACCTTCTTTTATTTTTTCAAGTGGCATACTCGGTGTCCAGCATTATTGTTCCTGCTGGTCATCTGTGTGTTTCTAAATATGTTCCCTTTTTTCTTGATGGCAAGAAACTTCTACTTATAGTAAACAAAAATAAATCTTAGGGATTAGGCATTCATCTACTTATGAAAACATGGAATATTATTCCTAATAGGTTTTCCTCTAGGATGCTTCTGCAGTATATGCAGGACTTCTGTGAGACTGTTATGTGCATTGTGAACTAAATTTCTGAAAATAAGAATTGTGCACTTCAGAGAATCTTCTTCCTCATGAAAGGTGCATTCTTCATGCTTGGTTTCAGATCCTCATGAACATAAGGAACTGCTATGCTCTTTCAGCCATTAGACATCACGTAGTGTAAATATCTTCTCCCTCTGTAGTAATTAAAAGATATTCCAGGAGAATCTGAGATAAAACCCTTCAGAAGGAAGGGTTATGAAACAGTCTATTCATAGAGCTTTGCCAAGCAAGAAATTTCTGATCACTGAGATTATGGTTGGAAATGTAAGGATTTGTAATTTAATGCAAGACCTTTCAAATTAAATTAAAATAAATGGGAAAAATAAAATGCTGTGACATATTCTTGAGGTCTTCATAACTTTGTCATGTGTTAGAAAAATGCCTTAACAGCAGTTTTTAAAAATATATTGTGTGTCACTTATCACATAATCAAAATTAGTTTCTCAGATACATTAAAGGCAAGCAAAGTATTCCAAATATTAATACACAGACTTTCTATCTGTGCTACTTTTTATCTTTTAAGAAATTTGGAAGTATCCGAGCAGATTTAATTGAACAAATGAGATTCAAACAAAGGCTCAAAGTTATCCAGACCCTTGAAGACACTACAAAGCGCAATGTGGTAAGTATTGCAATAATGTTATTTGCAAACATTAAGGTCAGTCAGGGTCTAAAATTTAGATTAGGTTTTCAATGTGACATGGGTTTCAAATCCTTAACTGTTAACATTGTGTTTCAAAAGGTACGAACTATTGTGACAGAGACTTCTTTTACTATTGATGAACTGGAGGAACTGTATGGTCTTTTCAAGGTAAAGCTACATGAAGATCTTGTGCCTGCAAGAAATGCAAAGATATTTTCTATATGGAACTGTATCTTTTCTAAACACTCGATTGAGTCTATGAGTTACTATCAAATACCTTACAAATTAATAAGCTGCTGAATTTCTGAATGTAGAAAGCAAAACCCAAACAAACTAGTGTTTCAAAGCTTAGGAAATAAGTAGTTGACTAAATTATTTTTCCATGGAAAAAATGAACATACTCATGATAATTATTTTAATGAAAAAGTTGATACAGTCTTTTCATCAGTAAAAAAAGTTCTTCAGAAACTTGCATATGTCTCTCTATATCCAACCCAAGCTTTGGAATTTAGCACAAAAATATCTTTATTGTTATCTCAAACAGTTAATACTTATACATCACAATAGCTGATTTGAGCCATCGTTAATGCTTTCATGTATACTGCATTGCATGGAAATTTAGTGTCACAAAGTGATGTGTCTTTGTAAGCTGATTGAGCAGCAACACCACAAGATCCACAAATCTAAATGTGAGCAGTTAAAAACTTTAGCCTCACCTTCATGCACAGTGGCTTAAAAGAAGATGCTTTTTCCCTCTTTTTTGCTATTAAGAGAAATTTTTTGGTATATGATGAAGAATTTATTTCCTTTTCATTTCCAATTTTTAATGTTCTGTCTTAACTTGTTCAAATCCTATATTACCTGCTTTCAGTTTTCCATGGAATCAGTGAGTCCAGGTCAGACAGTGCAGCCCCACTGGTCACTGTGCAGTGCTAGGATCTCTCTCTATGCTTCTGAATCATTTTGAATTAGATTCCATCTAAATCAGCTCCATAACTTTCATCAACCTCAGAAAGAATAGGACTTGAGGCAGTATTTTTGAGACTACAGAGTTCAACAAAGAATATTTCAAATAAAGACCTATTTATGTATTCTCTGAAAATAACAATTTTATGGGAGTCCACTTTCTGGTTTGACTGTGTGGTGAGGTTGAAGTGGATGACCAAGCACAACAAGCCTCTGTATATATGCCAGTCAGAGCTGCTTACTGACCTGTTCAAAACATGTATTTCATGTTTCCTCTACCCAGGAGGCAGAAAAAGTTTTGCTTCATCTTTTCTTTTGTAAAGGGTTATCTTTTTATACTGGTTAGAGGAGAAACCTCTTGCACAACTGCAAGGGCTAGATAGATGGGAGTGCCTCTGTTAGTCTTGTGCTGGTTTAAGAATGTGTGTTTATGAGTTATCTAGGGTTTTTTTAAACATTGATAGTGATGAGGTGTTTGCAGAGGTGATGAAATCTCACAGCATTTGTCTTCCATCCAGGCAGAACATCTGACAAGCTGCTACTGGGGAGGAAACAGCAATGCTCTGGACAGGCACGATCCCAGCCTGCCTTACCTGGAGCAGTACCGTATAGACTTTGAGCAGTTCAAGGGGATGTTTGCTCTCCTTTTTCCTTGGGCATGTGGAACTCACTCAGATGTCTTGGCTGCACGCTTGTTCAGGCTGCTGGATGAAAATGGAGACTTGCTGATCAACTTTCGTGAATTTGTCTCTGGGCTAAGTAAGTGTTCACAGCACTCCCTAAATAATCCCACCGAAACAGTTTGTTTCTAAAGGGGATCTGGTTCATCAGAAACACAGATGTTATGTTGGTTATCAGATAATGAGTTTGGCATATACCAATTTGCATAAAGCACCTTTGTTTGCAGAGCTTTTCACACTACCTTTCAGTTCATTTTTTCATGTCTGTGGCAGTGGTTCCCACTGTCTGGTCCCAGTGGGCACATCTGCACTGGGCAGTGACATATGACACAGGAATTATACATCCATTTGGGGCTGAGGATTTCCCTGACCACTAACTCTCAGCATGAAAATAACCTGCAGCTCGGGTGCTTATTTGGTGATTAGTTCTAGCCAAAATATTTCCTTTGGGAAAGCCTTTTGTGTGCTCTTCTGTAGTGTTCCTCTCCCAGTGACACTGCATTTTGTTCCCTGCTTCTTAAACATTCCTATGAAGGTGGGAACTTAAACCTTTTGTGATCAGCTCTGAATAGGGGAGAAGAGGCAGCATTTCCTCCCATAGCTGTCCAGGAAGAAGACTTGTGAGAAACTGATGTGTGCAAATAGGGCAGGAGAAGGGTAGGGTGAGAATGCTAATTTTCTTTGCCTCTGGATCAAAGTGCTTCTCTTTACAAGTTTACTAACACCCCAGATACATGTGTCCCAGTGTGAGGGGAAGGTATCACACCTCACAGTATATGCAGTGAGAGGTACTGCCCATGTTACTTCTGAAATCAATAACCAAGACTTCAGACTAAGGGAGAGCAGGATGGAAGTCAACTCAAAAGGAGAGAGTGGAGGTGCAGGTCAGAGAGGGAGGCTGAATGTTGGTAATGGAGATTACAGCCCATGCAGGTTGTGAAGAAGAAAGATTTCAAGATACAGAAGTCCATAACACAAGAAAGGGAGTGTGCAAGACCCAGATTTAACATGGAGAAGCAAATATGAGGCAGGAGCTGGCCACATCTCTTTTTGAATATAGCAGGAATTATTTCCTGTCAGTGACCAACATCTCACCACCTATCATGTGTTATTTTGTGGCAGCCTGACATTTACCCTAGCTTTACATTTTCTTTGGTTTTGAGAGAGTTCCCAGTCTGGCTTTCAGTGACTATTTGTAACAGTATTTTTAAGGACCAGGGCTCCAAATGCAGCCTTGCATGAAAATGTCTGTACAGCAATGGAAACACCTTTTCTCTTGTAATAACATAACAGTAAAACTGATTGCACACCTCCCCTTCACACAACACAAAAAACCCAGTGCTTCCTATGATGCAGTTCTGATTCTATTTGAGGTTCTGTTTGCCAGGTAACACTTTTGAGACATGACTGGTGAGTTAACTTCTCTTGCTGCTTTCAGGATGCTGTTAAGCATGTTATAGCATTTTTTTAGAACCAATTATGTGTGATGAGAACAAGGAACAATGTTGAGCATCGTGAACAGAAATTAATGCAAAACAAACAAATGTGGATCTAAGCCATCATGACTGGACTGCAAACCCACTTTTTTCAGAAACTGATGAAAAGATTCATCTTGGGCAAAAAGCAAAAGGCAGTAGAGATTGAGGTTTTTCACTTCTCTTCACATCTGAGGCCAGAGAAAGGAACAAATCTGCATGTGTTACCAGTTACCCTGTGCCCTGAATACTCTTTTGGTGAATGTATCCCTAGGCATTGCTGGAGGATGCAGAACTTCCACCCATTCTGTGCTTTGGTTATTTCACATTGCCTTTAGCAGTGAGAGAGTTCACATGGTACCTGGGTGCATAACCTAAGACATACCAGAAGAGAAAGGTTGTCTTCATGGAGTGGTAAGTTAGAGAGGAACACAAGGAGATGTTGTCCTTAAAAAGGACAAAGTTAAAAGGAAAATGGCTCATGTAGATGTACTCAGTTGTTTGGCCTAACACCTGTATTTATTGTAGCTTTAGAGTAGGCTGTGATTGTTAGTATTTGCTGACCCACACTTTGGAGTTTACATAGCATAGGTAGGCTGATGTGGTAGTCTGTAAGGTAAAACAAATCTCTGTGTAACTTAGTTAATGAAGGTTAATTCATTTGTTTCTTGATAACATGCCATAACAAGTACGGTTCATGAAGAAGTCTGATCATCAGTTATTTCATTACTTGAAAATTAACTTACACACAATTAATTAATTGGAAGTAGGGGCTACAATACCCTGCTTGGGTTTCATGCAGCTAATTGTAGTGTAGAGAAGGAAGAAGTAGGAGCTGAGGTGGATAAATCACTAGAAAGTACTGCCTTAACATCTGGCTATCCTGTGGCTAGACTGTGATAAATGTTGTTTACTTGAATTTCTCTCTTTTTTTTTTTTAGTAAATATTGTTCAAAATCATGTGATGTTGTTATTGGATACTGGGATCAGGACATTTGGACTCCACACAAAAAGGTCTACTCAACTTTTAGCTGAAGGCCTTTTTGAGTAGTAACGTGATAACCAGAGATTCTTTTTCAGAATTATAAAATAGGCATTTAATGAAAGACACAAGATTGAAGGACAAAATTCAGGGTGGGGTAGTCTGTGTTCTCTTGCTATTTCTACTGCAAACTGTATTATCTTAGAATTCAAGTGGCTGCCTTACAATGTCAGGTTCTAAAGGGAGTGCTTTGCAGAGGGAGAATGTAGCAGCTTCTAAAATGAAGTGTTGTAGTAATAGTAGTATAGTAAATAGAATGGCATTTAATGCTGAGTATTAAAATACTGTATATAATGCTGTTTAGGTGCAGCATGCCATGGAGATCTCACAGAAAAGTTGAAGCTACTGTATAAAATGCATGTTTTGCCTGGTAAGTAAATGATGTTAAATTTGCTGTTTTCGTGTTGAGATCAGAAATTTGGAGAGGAGTTTTTTGTTACCAAATAAAAGTAATTTGCGGGAATTATTGTAGCTGTTTATGCAGCAGTAAAATAAGAGAGTTTCTACTGTAACCAGACACAGATTTGACAAGTCTGGAAGACCCATAAGCAGCCCTCTATTGCTCTGGCCACAAGCAAGCCATTTACATGTCTCTTGCCTGTCTAACTAGGGTTGCTGACTTCCCCCTGTGTGTTAACAAAGAGGATTCTTCAGCATTTGTTACCCTAATGCACTTTATTTAACAGTGAAGCTAGCTTAAAATGTTCCTGCATGCCCTGGCTATTAATTTCTGTCCCCAGGCTTTCTTCTTGGTTTCCCCTCTGGGCTGATACGGCTCCTGACTCTTTCATAGATGTGTTGGCCAGGGAGCTGTAGAAACCATTGGACTCAGATAAGTGAGAAAGGCATTTTAGGGTGGAGAGGGGATAGAAACATATCCAACCAGTTTAGGCCCTGAAAAAAATGATGCCCTGGAACTCTGTATTCTCCAGCTTGTCACACATGTGCCTTAAAGTACATATTGCTGTCCTCACTGACTCTGCCATCTGTGTGGCAAGTGTTCAGGTAGTTTAGTTCTTGTGCAGGTTTGCATCCTCTGAAAAAGACACCTAAAAGAGTACATTCACCTTCATGTGCTTTGAACATGTGTCTCTAGTTGCTCCTTTTGCTGGAGGTAGGCTTGAGTGATTCACTAATTTAACCTAAAAAAGATACCATTGCATTGAACTATAACAGAAGAGATCCATTTTTTAAGAGTGCAGCTTCTGATATTTGGGAACTTGTAAGCTAATCGTAACAGGCTGTTTCCAGCTAGGAAGGGTTCATACCCTGCTTAAGAAAGCTGAGCAAGCAATGGAAGTAAGCATGGGGAGCTGAGCAAGCCAACCTTCAAAGGCAGGCAGCTACTTGTTAGCCTGTACTGGATATCAGGGGGGAGACAGTATGGGTCGTGTTGTTTATCTCCTGTGAGCTGCAAAGATAGTATTCCTAATCTATCACAGCCTCACACTTCTACCTCTAGAAACTGTCATTCTAAATGTATAGGTGGAAATATGTTCCAATTTTTAGTTTAACGGAGGAATTTGTAATGAAAGAATTTGATTGTGTTGCTTAGATCCATCCCCTGAGCAAGAAGAGCCAGACTCTGCTTTTGAAGCTACTCAGTACTTTTTTGAAGATATCACCCCAGAATGTACACACGGTAGGCATCTTTGGTCTCGGGCATGAAAAGATGAGGTAATGCATTTCAAACACCATGTCTTTTTAGGAAGCTTTTTTTTTATATATACAGGATTCAAGATTTTAGGCGAAGTATTCTCTGTAAAGTGCTGGGTGTAGTCTTTGCATATATTTTGATATCTTTAGAGGAACAGCCATGTGCACACTAACTCCTCTGGATTGAGAGCTGCAGAAGTACTTTCAGAATAATGTCATCAGTGCTGTGACAGCTACATAGGGCTACATGGATATGTATATAGGGCTATGAGGACAATTAAGGGACTGGGACACCTGCCTTATGAGGAAAGGCTGTGAGAGCTGTGGCTTTTTATTCTGGAGAGGAGGAGACTGAGAGGGAATCTAATTGATGTGTGTGTATAAATATATATATGAGGGCTGGGCATCAAGAAGGAAGGGACATCCTATTCTCACTTGTGCCCTGTGATAGGACAAGGGGCAATGGATTCAATCTAGAGCACAGAAGTTCCACTTCAACATCAGGGAGAATTTCTTTCCTATAAGGTTTCCAGAGCCCTGGAACAGGCTCCCCAGAGAGCTTGTGGAGTTGCCTTCTCTGAAAACTTTCAAGACCCATCTGAATGCATTTCTGAGTGGCCTGCCCTGGTTTTGGTCCTGCTCTGATTGGACTTCTGATGATCTTCAGAAGCCCCTTCCAACCCCTGACATTCTGGGGTTGTGTGTTGCAGTGGAAGTAATTTTTGATAAGTGCAGCATGTATGCCTTGATGGAGAATGAGAATAAATATGTTGGCTATCAAGATGTATGTGGATAAGAACTTCAAACAGTCTAAAAAACTGAAACCAAAAGACGTAACAAAATGTAGTTTAGCAATCTGAAATCTTTTTGTGTCCTAATGAGAACCTGGGTCTCATTACTGTTGTCTTAAATGGCATTCTCTTTCTGGAGATATTATTTGTTGTTATGTTTCTCTCCAATTCAAGGAAAATACAGCTCATCCTTCAGAGTACAGAGGGAAGGAAGGTTGTTTGAAAATACAGATAAGAATTAATAGACTAGAGATGGCATTTTAAAGTCCTGATAGGCAAAAGTTGATGCACTGATGTAACCACCAAACATATGGTAGAAAGCTGTTTGTGTTGTGGTAACACAGGCTAATCATTGTATTAAACAGGGAAAAACCTGTCTTAGTATTTACATAAGCAAAATCACCATTTAATCCTGTCCTTTTTTCTCTGCATTTTCTGCAGTGTAAACATTTTCTTTATTTTGCACTGTACACCTGAAAAATACCTATGTGTCTAAAACCACACTGATCTCTCTCTCTCCCTGCCCCTCCACCTCCTAGTTGTTGGCCTAGACAGCAGGAACAAACAAGGAGTAGATGATGGGTTTGTTACAGTGAGTCTGAAAACAGACAAAGGTATGCATGGTGTCTCCATTTGAATTACATCTTTCATTTCATGTAAAGCTGCTCCTTTTGAAAGTGGGGGGAAAAATATTAATTTAAGGTTTCTTCATGGACTTTTCCTGCATCTCTGGGTAACTCGCTGTCAGTAGGCAAGAAGAGCTCACAAGAGAATCGAAATTATCTGAGGATGTGGAGCCAAGAGAATAAATCCAAAGCAAAAACCGCAAAGGAGCTGCCCAAACTGAATCAGGTACTTCTGCTGACACTTTCTTATTTTTCATTCGCTTTAAACTGCATACTGATAAGTACCAATACATTAACACTAAATAAAGGTTTCACTTGGAGGCAATTTTTTTTTTTTTTTAACCAGAGCAGCAGTGAGCTGCATACAGAAGTTGGTTGTTTTCAGCATACTGTCACTGCCATTCAGCTCCCAAAACATCCTAACCACAAGATATGCACATACAGGAATGGTAACATGCTATTTTTAATCTATAGATAAAAGCTGATGTGACATTGACTATCACCAGGTAGCTCATAGTGCCTGATACACTTTACCTGAAAGAAACATTTTATGTTTTGTAATTTATATTGTCAGTCTCCTTCCCCTCAGCTCCATAGCAACTGAGGAGGAGGAGGAGGAGGAGATCCTCTGGGACAGCTCTTTCCTCCAGAACATATTTTATTCCCTGTAGAACAGTGCTTCTTACTTAAGGTAGCCCTAAGCAAATCTTCCTATCTGATTTGTGAGTTTTGAATTCTAAAAGGCTTGCATGCAAATAAGTTGCCCCTGTCAATGAAAAGAATGCTGCAGGTCTCTTCGTTTTTCATCAGACCCCTTGTTTAGCATCATTCCTACAAGAAAATCCATCAAAATGTCTGTTGCCCTCTTGTGGCTGCAGAGAAATAAATGTTATGTGCTGGAAGAAACATCCAGAGGTTTATTCTAAGTGGCTTTGAGAGGGGCTGCAAGTTACAGAAAACACTTTCTATACTGCACCTACATTATTTCCAATTTCAGTTTAATTGCCTAAACTGTTGTGTCATACCTCCATTCAGGACTTTTAAAACTGATTCAGTAGATCTTAGCCTGATTTATTTCCTGCTCTCTCGATTTTTCCACCCTCTGTGTTTAGGGGCAGTTCATTGAACTGTGCAAGACAATGTACAATATGTTCAGTGAAGACCCAAACGAACAAGATCTGTACCACGCTACAGCTGCTGTGACCAGCTTGCTTTTGGAGATAGGTGAGGTTGGGAAGCTCTTCAGTGTGCAGCCCCCAAAGGAGGCAGACAGCAGCAGTACCAGCAAAACTCTTCCGAGTGAGCTGTTTCAGAAAAAAGAGCATCAGCAGTACCCCCTTGGCCAGCACAAGCAGTTCCAAAGCAGCCTCCTCACCAACGAGGAGGAGGGCGTTTGCCCCGAGAGCACCCTGGGCATGCAGATGGAAAACATCAAGCTGGAAGATTCTTCCCCCCGGGACAACGGAGCCTCTTCTGCCATGCTCATCTCTGATGACGATACAAAAGATGATAGTTCCATGTCCTCCTACTCAGTACTCAGTGCAGGTTCACACGAAGAGGAAAAGCTGCACTGTGAGGACATCGGTGAAGACACCGTCTTGGTTCGGAGCAACCACACCGCTTCCCTTCGGAGGAGCACCAGCATTGACAGAGACTGGGCCATCACCTTTGAACAATTTTTAGCCTCCCTTTTGACTGAACCAGCACTGGTTAGGTACTTTGACAAGCCTGTGTCCATGATGGCTAGGATTACTAATGCTAAAAATGTCAGGATGATGGGTAAACCAATAACCTCGGCCAGTGACTATGAAATCTCTACTATGTCGGGATGAATGGCAGTCGAGGTTTTTATTTATGTGTTTTTTTTTTATTATTATTCTGTATTTATTACTACCCGGCACAAGCCCTGGTATTTTCAAAACATGACTGTTTTCACTAATGTGAAAATGTTGGGGTGCAAGCTTAACTGTCTTGAAGTATAATAACTCTTTCTGTGGGACATGTTACACAAATGCGAATTTTATTCAAAATACAGGAAAAAAAAGTAAAAGTTGTCAGTGAAGTGTGTGTATTATTAGCCTTGCTGTCAATATAAATGGTAAAGATTAGTTTTTAATTTCTAAATGTAAACTTAATGCCAATATCTATGTGAATTTTTAAGATAGACATGTAGATTTGATTCTTGGGAAATAAATCAAAAAAATAGGAATTACCAAAAATTTAAAGGGACGCTGTCAATCTGAATAGGACCTCAAGTGAAAATAAATTCCAGGCAACATCCCTGAAGGATAATTTTTTCTTCATATAACTTTTTTTTTTTTTCTCCAAAGAGGATAATGGATTTTAACCTATGCTTCAATTTTCTTTTTCTTTTTTTTTAAATACACGAAAGACTTCGGTGACACCTGCCTGGCCCCTCACTCCTCTGCTGGAGACTGTTACATTCAAATAAAAGGGATTTTGCTGGTGTGCTTCAAAGGCAGTGTATGCAGGTCCCAGAACAGATTGGTAGAGCCTCTTTTTAAAAGTTGAAAACTGTTTTTAAAAGTTAAATATATATATATATATACACACTTCTAAAGCTGGATATACAGCATATATATAGCTTAGCTCTTAAAACTAACCTTTACCACCAACCTATTATATCCTCGTTAGATTAAGGAAATAAAAATCTGTATTGCATAAAAGTCTTCATTTACAACAGTGTAAAATAGCAGTAATGAAAAAAACCCTACAGGATAATGTAACTGAATATGTAAGTCTTACTGAGAACACTGTCACTTTATATAATATTCATAGTATCCTGTATCAACTTACTGAATAATATGTTAAAATGAAAACTGGAGCACCTGCACTTTGAATCCTGGCTTCTTTTATACAGGTATTCAGCATTTTTTAAAATTTTGTTAGCTGTTTTTTTAATTCGTATTTGCTCAGTTCAGGATTATGCCTACATGCCTCATCTTTATTTGTCGTTTTGTCAATATTTGCTGTAGAATATTGTTTGGTTTTGGTTTGTTTTTGGTTTTTTTTATACTCTTTGTATATTGCATCCATGTAATTTGCAGATTTTTTTGCAGAGTTATGTTCAATTATTTTGTTTTAAAAGAATGCTTTTAAACTGTCAGATGAAGTGGTTTTAAACCACAAATAGGTAATTGGAACAAATAAAGTCCACTCTGCACAGATTTTACACTATTAAAGTCATGCTAGAGAGAAAAGGAGGTGATTGTATTTTATTACACAGACAAATGGCTTTGGATCTTCAACACCAGGTTTCAGACCAAAACCATTTGTTGTTTCCATGCCTCATTTTGTTAAACACTCCATGTCTGTATTTCCATCTGCAGCAAGCAACCCGTGCAAGCTTCTCTCTCACTCTCCAGTTTCATTAAACAGGTTTCCCTCCTATGTTCACCTTTGGTGACAACAGTTTTTACACCTTTTTAAGACCCCCAGATACTTTATGACCCATCTGTGCTTTATTATACCTCTCTGAGCACTCTTTTAAGGCTTTAAATATTAGAGCATTTTTACAGGGTACTGGTAAGCTGAGATGTCAGCCTCAAAACTGGCAGTGACAGAACAAGCTCTAGGAAGGGAATTGTATTTTTGAAATTTGCCATCTGTTTGCATGTATGAAAAGTTAATTTGCAAAACAGAGCTGGTAATTTCTGAGCACTGCTCATATATCCCTTGTCTGAGTGACTTCCCTTTTGTTTTGCTTGGAAGAGAGTTGTGTCCTTTATAGTTTAGCCACATGAAGACTGCATATAACAGCATGAAAAAGCAATATACCTTTTCTGCATATGGGACTACACAGATTGGCTTACATGTGTGTCAAATAACAAAACTCCATTGAAGCTGTAATCACTATTTTGAAGAATATGACTTCATTTTAACCTCAGCTGCCAAGGCCAGAGCACAGTGCTTTATTGTAATGTCTGGCAGCTGAGTAAGTGGTCACAGAAGTCTTCAGCTGTTAGGGCTAACATCCCTAAATGGATTGTTGACCTTTTTAAGTTTGCAAATCCCTCAAGTATTTCTCTTTTAGGTCCTTGTCATAATAAAGTGAATTTAAGCCTATGGTGAATCTTCCATGCACCCTTAGAGATGGGCAAAGAGCAACTCTTTATCTTAAAAGATATCTCCACATCCCACCCCAGTAGAAGAGTGGGGTTACAAGGCAGCATGGAAATTTACTGTTAAAACTCCTGTAACAGTAAGGGGCAGTCACAAGTGGGTCTGTTGTGTAACAAGAGCCATTTTACAAGGCAACTTATTTTTGTTTTGCTCTGGTAGCCTTCCTAATCATGTCCATAAAGCACTAAAGCCTAACTCAGGTCATCTTTAACAGTGGCTTTGCTATAAATAGCAGCCAGGTGATCTGAATTTTTCCCAGATTTTTCAGGGTGGAGCTGCTGACCACCCCCAATGGCCAGCTGGCAGTTGCCTATTTATGATGAGAAGATCGGCTGTAATCTCTTCTTTAGCAGCTGGATGGGAGCTGAGAGGAGAGCCATGGCTGAGTTCAACTGGGCAGCATGCAGTGATGTGAAACCTTCGAGAAAATGTGAGTGAACATTTCTCAAGTCTTTATCTGTCCATGTAGGAATGGTGGGCAAGGGGGTTGGTCTGGCTTTGGAAGTGCTTGTGTCTTGTACACTTTGAGATTATGTCTCTTTCATCTGGGAACTGTAGTTTTGTTAGAGCTGTTAGTCTCAGAGCTGAGGAAGAGGGGGGAAAGGATGTTTTTCCTCTTCAGAGCTGAAATTTGTGACTGGACACTGAAATGTGCTGCTTTTCTACCTTGGGAGGAGCCTGGTGGCAACTGGGTGCTGCCAGCCAGTGAAAAGAGAGGCAGCAGCTGATGGAGTAGTGGGAGTTTATTTTATAGAGCTTCCTTTATTTAGAGGGGGAAAAATGCTATAAACTTACTCCACTTTTCTTCCAATCTGTCTGTGAACTTACTCGGATGCTAATAGCATATGAAAGTTTGATAGTGCTTCCTCCTTCCATTGTAGAATCTTACAGCTTCTGAATTTGAGGTGTTAGAGCTGAGGGCTGTGGTTGAAACGTGTGAATGTTTGTGTTACATTAGTTTGAGGCAAGCAGGCAGCTCGTTATGGGGTGTATTAAACTGACTGAAAATTTGACATCAAAACCCTTGTGAAAAGCACTCTGGGGTTCTTGTACAGTTATGCTGGAGCTTCTGCTATAGTACCTGTGGTATGTCAGGTGTTGTGTCCTAAATTAAGATGGCAGAGGCTGGCATGGAATATGTGGTGTGTAAGGGGACCGTGGAAGAGAAAAAGAATATAGGAGTTGGCCAAGCAGTTGGATGGGGCTTTAGATGGGAAAGCCATGCAGCTGGCTCTGATTCCTCAGCTGGGTCCTCTCTGAGCTTCTGGATCCCTCCTATCAGATGGTCTTAGTTACTTATCTGTACTCTTGCAGCAGCTTTTAAAAACTGTTATGACTAAGCCTCTCAACAGTAGTGTAGAAACCAACAAGAGACTGCTGGGAATAATTTGAATTCCATGGGGATACTTAGAGCAACAGCAGGAAGCTGGGGCGTGAGGATGCACCTGTGGCCACACCAGTGTACTCCAGCTAGGGAACACTGCCTGCCCAGTCCCCACCAGTTTGGGTGGTGTGCACATTGATGAGTTGCACTGTTGTTACTCTGTCCAAACTTCTGACATCCCTGAGTGGCTTAGCAGTAATCTCTCATCTGTTCCCTCTCTTAGTAGCTCATTAATAATGAGGTATGCTGCAGAGAGGAGATGCCTTTTATCAGAAATTAAATAATAACTGGATAAAAATAATACTTGATGCTGTTGTATAAATTTTTGTAACAAAAAGAGCTATCCAGCTTAGACTAAAACTGCAGGACAGCATATGGGTTGGTAGGTGAGCTCAGCACGTGGTGCAGGGTGCCTTTGTGTCCTGGCCTTCTGCTTAGCTAGAGCATGAGGTTCCAGTGCCCAGGGTCTTCCTTTGGACCCTGACATCAACACCTGGTGCTGTGAGAGCATGAATCTCTTCAGAGAATACATCTGCAGGGATCTCTTAAAAACTACAATAGGTATGTGAGCCAGCTTAGCCTTTATTCCTGCTGTTACAGTGTTCAGTTTAGCTTCACGCACCCAGATGCTCTGCTGCCTACCACTCCAACAGCTTGTGGTGCAGCAAAGTTTCTTTGTATTGCCTTTCCTAGGCACAAACACAAACCCAGTACAAAAACCATAAGGTCCTCTAAACAAGATGTCAGGGCTGCAGGGCAAAAAAAAAAGAAAAAAAAAAAGTGAAGAAAAGGAAGCTAGGATAAAGTTTTTTCTCGCATCACACTACCTGTGCATGAACAGAGAGCATGGCTAACTGGAAACTTATATAACACTAATATTGACACTATTTTGGAATAATTTGTTCTTTATTTGCTACCACTGTAAACATCTCTTTCTATTACACAGACATCACAGTTCACATTATTGCTTTTATGGTGTAGTAAACAGAAGTTTCTGTAAGTATGCACCTATACCAGAGCAGTGTGATACGAAGAAACTGCTCACAAGTTGTCTTGGGCTGTTTTTTCCTCTTCCTTAGAGAAAGGCAATAGATTGGCACAAGAAATATCTGTCCAAAGAGTGAACACCATTGCACTACAGCAACACAAAACAAGTATGACAAAGAAACAACAGGTTACATCTTCACCACATGGTCACTAGCATTATTTTCAAGAATACTGACAGCTGAACTCCCTCCTAACTAAATACAAACTTTTTCATCACAATAATTCTTAAAACAAAGCTAGCCAAAATTTCTTTGTAAAATTATTTAAACTAGAATGGAAAAACTGTGAAATGAATACTTGGGGCTTTGTGTATGTGTTTAATTTTTTTGTTTGTTTTGTTTCTCACAGAGTGAAAATCCAAAACTATTTCTCTGAGGTGCTTGTTCCCTTTTCCTATTGTCCTTTAGGATTCCTTACACTATCCCTATCTGCTCTATCCTATTCCTTACACTGCTCTATCAGATGACAGAAGCACAGCCAGTTAAAACCATTCTCAGTTTCTTTCTTCCCAAGTAGCACTGTCTTCAAATTGCTTTCCAGTTGAGTCAGTTACTTAGGAAGCAATGTGTTTACTGATTGAGTGACTAGATTTTACTTTTGCTTATGTCAGTCTTTCCTTATCTCCAGAATCATTTGTCCAGGAGTGACACAATGTTTCAAGAATACACTAAACAACAAAAGTGGAGGTAGTTTGTTAAACAGTTGCTACAGGAACAACAACAAATTTAGAGAACCACCTTGTTGTCTGCAGTATATTTTTTTGCTGAAATTACTATTGCATACAAG
The DNA here is from genome assembly GCA_023637945.1 of Phaethornis superciliosus. Classification (NCBI taxonomy): domain Eukaryota; kingdom Metazoa; phylum Chordata; class Aves; order Apodiformes; family Trochilidae; genus Phaethornis; species Phaethornis superciliosus. The sequence continues at coordinate 17,533,436 of JAJQWJ010000011.1, forward strand.
CTTTCACACAGTGAATATTTTGAGGAGGCAGCAAGTTAGAAAATTATTGGTACTTGCAAATTCTAGTAAGACAATACATATTTTAAAACGTGACAGTTAATAAATAACAAGAATTTACCAAGGTTGTAAGACTCTTAGAACAAACCATGTACAACAAATTTTGACAACAAATTGATTATATCAACTTGCAGAAAAGTGGCTTAATTTGAATCTTCCTTAATCTTACAGTTATCACCATACAACAGAGATAGTATAAAGTACTGCTGAGTAGTAAAACATTGTTCTTCCTCTCCCTAAGCACAGTTTTACCTTTTTTCCATATATTTTCTAGCTACTACCATAATACAATTAGCCTACCACTGCTGCAAAATGGACACACTAACCTACATATAGTGAGTGACTCCTAGATGGAAGGACTGGGCTACTTAATGGTACAAACTTACACACAAATTCTAACTGGAAAGGTGTAGTTTAGCCTAACACAGACATTGAACTTAATTACTACATGCAAATTAATGTATTCCCCTATATCTTGTTCATCTGATGATGGTTGAGTTTACTTTTTTTTTTTTTTAAACAAGCTTATGAAAATGCATCTCACCTATGGGGTCAATGTATATTCTACACTGAAATGTTTTAGGTGCATGAAAGCAAATCTGAAACTTGATGGTTAGGCTTTAAAAGTCTCAGCACTAGTTAAATGTGAGTCTCCTGGTGAATAAGGTGCTGAGTGTAAGTTTCAAGGCTGGAAAGAGCTGGGTGTAGATTATTTTTGCTAAACGTATTGGGATCACTGAATTTCAAGAAATCGGTCTCGTGTTGCTTGCTTGAGATCTATAAGCAATAGCAAAAATTGTTAATGAAGACAAATATGATGAAAACTGGACTGAGAAAGTAATGGACAAGTAACATTTCAGCCACTGGGAAAGAGCCCACTTTTCACTTCCTTCCTCAGACTTCAGGAATGTCTGCAAGAGTATTTGTAAGAACTAGAGAAACAGAGCTCCACCAACAGGACCTGTATCCCAGAACACTCTCCACAGGATCTTGGCTTTTTCAGTGGTGAGAATTACAGGACCCATGTGCCTGAGAGTAGCAGGCACTAAGTCTTCTGTGTCAGTTTTGTATCTAATCCAGTCAGTTTAGCTGATGTTTAAAAGCCATGGCATAACCATAAATACTCTCCCTAAGAGCTGCTTCTCCTTACAAGCACCTTCACACTATTTTTTTCAGTAGAATAGCATCAACCCAACACAGATGAGATGAACCCTTCTCCACCCTGCACATGTTAAAGTAGTTTAACCCTCATCTATACCTAAGGTAGCATAAATATAAAAAGAAACTGCATTACCTCCCATGTACATACTGCCTACCCTGATCAGCAGCTTCCCCACAAATAAAAGATCACCAGCATCAAGAGTGATTGTGGGGGGATGCAGTGCAAGAAGTCACTAGTTACAGACTCACAGAATTACTGAGGTGGTAAGGCACCTCTGGAGATAACCTAGCCCAACTTCCTGCCTAAAGCAGGCTCCTTAGGACCAGGTCCAGTTGGGTATTGCTCATCTCCAAGAAGATTTAGTGTTATGTATTATAAGAATACATTTAATACTTATGTAGTGTAACTGCTTATTACAAACCAGGGTTTGTCTTCTTTTTCTTCTGTTGTTCAAAAGTTGCATTCTTCAGGAATCAGTCACTGACTGATTAACTGGTTGATTAACATTGACTGGTTAACTAATTTACCTGAGATGATTTAAAAAAAAAAAAAAAGAGGCTTGAAAGCTTCTATTAGCATACAAATTCTGTGCTACTGTTTGCTGTTTAGGTATATACTGAAAGAGTCTTTCCCAAAGAACTCAAAAGCTTCTAAGGCTATGATCTGTTACAGAATCAAAATAAAACAGTGATTGAATAAAGCAGAAGGCACTTATTTAATAGTAGGTTTTAGAAAATTAAGTGGTCATACCAAGTCTGTTTAAAGTTGCTTTAAGCAACAATTAGTCACTCTAGATATGAAGTCCTATTGACTAGATTGTCTGAGGATGCAAAGATTAAGGACCATGTTGCAGCTGCCTCCCTTCTGTGGAAAATGTGTCTGTTAGAGAGTCAAACTCCAGTGTGAATTTATTTTCACAAGTAAGGGACTGCAGGTGCAACAAAGGTTTTTAATGAGTGGACTTTATAAAAGGGCTACACAAACTCTCTTTTACTTCCCACTGAGAATACCCTATTAGCTGCCAAAAGAAAGGGCTAAAAAACCAAGTATGAAGTTGAGCAGCTGAAGTCAGATTAGGAAGAACTGCATTTTTTTACAGTAGAAATATTTTTAGGAGTATCTTTAGTCTGAGGATCTGATCCTCACACTGATAATTTGTGGTTCTTAGTTTGAAAATTAAGCTTTTTTTCTAAGCACAGGAATTTGCCAGTAGAAATTCACAAACAAAAACACTTCCTTAGCCAGGATTAGTTTCTAGTAAGTAACATCAGTAACAATGAATGATTAAGCCTCTTCTCCAAAATCAAAAGTGACTGATACATCCCTTTAGTGGAACTTTTCACTACAGAGAAATTTAACATTGATCAACTAAATGTACAGAACAAGAATGCAAAAAGACTCAAACCAAGCTGCAACTAAAAGAATTTTTAGGACAATTAACAGTCAGACCTATTAAAGGATAACACGAGGCAGCATAAATACCTGCTTTATGTTCCTGCACCAAGAAGCACAAAAAAAATTATGAAAGCAAATGATCCAGAGGCTCTTGAGATTTTTGGGTTTTGTTGGCTTTCATGTTGTTTTTTTTTAAAAAAGCTGTCCTTTGGAGAATAGCATATAAAGACCTGTAAACAGAGGTTGATTGTCCAAGCTTTCATAACTGAATTTTGATTTTTTTTTTTAATTAGAAAAAGAAAAAAGTTCAATTGTTGAACAGTTTCTGGTGACACATTAGAACTCCCATCTAAATGTAGAATTGCAAAATCTCATGGACTGCAGAGGAGTTAAGGTTTCTTTGTATTTTGTAAGGTTAGTACCACATCATGATCCAGTAAAAGTCCCTTAATTTTTTCATGGAATTTCTCTCTGTAATGGTTGAAGTGCATAATGCTTTCTGGTTCCTCTTCAAACCAGAACTTGTCAAACTCATAAACCAGATAACCTGTGAATAAAATAAAATACAGTTTTGCAAAAATTACCTCCACAATGTTTTGCCTTGTGACTAGAAGGATCCTTTAGAATTTATGCAAGCTCATAATACAGGGAGCAGCCATCCTGGTCAACATGAAGCTTTTGGACCAAAATTTATTGCTTAAATGTACATTTCTGTAGCAAAATATTTAAGCATTATGTGCATTTCCATTACCTGATCCAGAAGATAAACAGCTTGTTCTGGGTAATGAGGGAAGAGTGGAAACACAGTTTAAAACCCCTGAATTCTATTTTGTTGGCCTCCCCTAGGTTGTCTGTACTGCAGAAGTTACAAATACTTACAGTAAAACTGATGGAAGTGCTCCATCTGTGGCAATCCAGAGACCATGTTGTACAGATGAGACTTTAAAGCACCATTCTTGAGTAAGCTGTATGCCATTTCTGTCAGGTTGATTCCAACTATTGCATAAGAATACCTGCAACACCAAACATAGCTGATGTTTTTTCTTATGAATCAAAGGACTCCAGAGCTTTCCTGAAACAGTCTGCATTAGGGTAACTGTGGGAGTCATTTTTTTTGCCTATGATAATTGTTGATGAGCAGACTCTAGGCTACAGCTCACTCTTCCCATTCTCTGGTGCATCCAACCATGTTAAAATTATTTAAAAATCCTAGCTTCTTATACAATAGTATGGCTAATGCCTCCACTAGAATGTATTTAGATGGGACATTTTTGTCCAAAGTCTATTCTGGGGAAAAAAACAAACCAAAACACCACCAAAGCAAACCCTGCACGTAGTTCCCAGCCTGAAACTGATTTCTGTGTTTGGTTTCTCCTGCCTTCCTACTTTGGTCATTCTTTCATCCTTTAATGGAAAAAAAGCCAAGTCCTTTCCTCTTTATTTTCAGGACACATACTTGGCAGTCTTCACTGCCAAGCTCTCACACAGAACATGCCAGAAAAAGTCTGGTAGTGACTTACCCCAGCTTTGGGTGATTTGAACGAGAGAGGATCTGACGAGCTTCATGGGTGTAATGCTTGCTAAAGTACCTGTCAGTGTAAAACAGGATCTTCAATTATTTTTTTGGAGTTCACATAAAAATATATATTTATGTGCTCAACATCAAAACGTGCAGCTTTACACTAAAGCTGAACTCTACTCTGTACTGAAAAATAGCACAAAATGCAAACCAAGGAAAAGGTAGCAAATTAAATTATATTTAGCATGAACTATTGCAGTAAAAAAGAAAAAAACCAAACCACGTTGTCATAATTAAATACGAAGTTCACCCAAGTCCACAAATTAGCTTGGCAAAGTTAGCAAACCTGTTTATTTTTCATTACAGTAGTTAATTCAGAAATTTTTAAAGCTTTCGATGAATTTCTAAGTTATAACCCATCACATCTATCATACGCTAAGAGAAAAATCAGGTGTCTTGGACAACTTTCTGTTCCTCCTCTTGCTTGTTGGCCTCTACCCAACCACACATTTATGGATGTGCAGCCTCTAGAAATGCTGACTTAAGCAGAAAGTGCTGGTCTTCACTGTACAGAAGCCACCATTTCTATTTGCTTCTATTCTGTCTTTATTAGAAATAGCACTCACACAAATATAAAAAAAGAGTTGCAAGGGAAATTAAATATTTCTTTTCACTTACACTAGGTTCACTAACCCCAGCAGGCCCATTCCTCTGAAGTCTGTTTTGGGATCATCACCTTGGAAGCCAATGTCACACCACTGCTTTGTGATTCTGGCCCTCAGATTCTCATGAGGCATCAGCAAATTCCAGAGCTGCACAAACATGAGTCCATGTTACACACACGTGCTGAAGTATTCCAAGTCATATAATTCAGAACACTTACTCCTGCACATTAGAAACCTTCCACCAAGGAACAGGATACAATCTGCATGCTGTTCTTTTCTGTTAGTGGCAATTCAGAGCCAAAATACAATGGTTTCTTTCAGCAGTTATGAAAATTATTACATCTAACAAATGCAACAATTGCCCTTCAGAGCCACAGCCACTGTATCAATACCAAAGGAACAATTACTTGTTTCACTTGAGAAATTAATTTGTATCATTTTCTCCTAGGAAGGCTGTAAACCAAACCACAAATTCTCAGTGAATGTTTACTTAACACCTCAATGTCAGGACACATGTAGAAGGTTGAAATAGTTATGAAAAGCTACAAAATTACATGCTAATATATTTGCACAGTAGGAGCTATATAAAAAAGCTTCAAGTAGCATTATATTATTTGCTTGCTATTATTTAGTGTTGCTTAAAATACATTACCAATAGTTTTTATCTTCCAGCATTATCATTGCAGGATAGATCCTCTGACAGTGACTGTAATAATCACCAGTAATAACAAAACACTAATGTTGTCTCTTTTATGTAGTAATTATTGGTTTATAAAGCTAGGCATGTGCATAAGGTTAAGTATGATTTTTAATGTGTCACTTCTGTAAAGGCTTGGCAGCTAAGAAGTAGAAAAGAGCTTGAAATAGGCCAGCTGGTAGGAATACTACCCATAAACTAGTTCAAGTTGTTGGACTCGGAGGGGAAAAAACCCAAACAAACAGCTTTTGTATTTAAGATCATTTTCACCTCAATTAATTGTTCCTCATGTTCTTTGTTCTCCGAATCATACGGGACCTTCCTCAGGTTTTCCACATTCAAGTAAAGCTTTTTATAACCTGATATCTGCAGTAAGGATATATGCAGATCTGTCTTAAACCTGAAATAATAACAGAACACCAGATAGAAGCTATGAAGAGGCATATTGAGCCATAAATTCTTGCTTGAACTACCAGATAAGATCTTTCTTACATTCACACAACATCAACACTAGAATTAGGAAGTGCTTTATATTTATCTTTCAAACTAGAGCATATTGATTAATTATACTGTTATATGGATGTGAGTTCTACTTTAAGCAAAAACTCCAGCACAGTCAGGCCCCATTCATTTACATCATGGAATAAAAAAAATCACCAAAATCTGTGATGGCACAGGAGCATTCCATGCATCATCCTAACCCATACCTTCACCTACCCCCAAACTTTTTGTACATCTTAAATTGAAACTTAGTCACAAATGCTTAAAGGTTCAAAGCAGCCTTTCATTGAAGTTTAAAATTTTGACTATTCAGTTTTTTCTATCCATCACTCATAATTACTTATGCCTCTTTAATGTCTGCATTCATCTGCATCACTATACTCTCCTAAATATACCTAAGCAATTATATAGCTTATGTAATCAGTCTATGTGACAATCACATTACTTACAAATAGGATGTAAAAGATGGGACCTGCAAGACAGAAATGCAGTTATCCCAATTTGATGTCAATTAAAACTGCAAATTATTTTCTAGAACTGAAGATGTAACCATACCTCACATTCTAATTTCAATCTAAAGATTAGTGCTGAATGGCTTATATATTGTATCAGACTAACTTACTGCAAGAGAGTGCCAAAAAGTCAGAATTACCTGCTATGAAGAACTTAGGTTCAGGTTCCAAACATACCTTGTATCCTTCTGTTCAATTTTCTTTTCTTGCATTATATCTCTGACACACTTCTCCACTTCAGCTTCCTCAGCTTGCACAGCATTTCTTAAAACCTAGGAAGTTAACACAGTAGAATATGTTATGAGAAATGTAGAAATGTGTTATTTCCTCTATTCCTCTTTCTCAGCCTTTGTTTACCTGCCACATATGTATTCTTTACTATAAAAGGAGAACTGTCAACTTATTGCAAATGCTTACAATATGTGGGCTAAAATCGCAAATAAAAGGTCTGAAATAATTACATAAAAGTATAATTTGTAACTTTTTCAGACCACAATGTTTACAGAGGAGTTGCTTTGTCTAGGTTCCCCTTTGCTTTCAAACACTAAATTGAAACATGTTGATCCAGCTGAAACAAACACAGCTATCCAGGAGCAAAAGTGAGGAAATAATGCTTGAGAATCAACAGAGAGTGAACTAATTATGTTAAGGTTTCAATGCTGGGGTGAAACGTACACAAACTAAACCCCACTATGTGAAGAAGAAAAGTTTTGTTCAAAATAGATAAATTTGAAGGTTTCAAGTGTTAGCTTATGTCTAACAGAACCCTTGGAATGAGCTTTTCTGTTAAATGTCTACCTGCAAACTCGAATTACTTTTTTTTTCCCCCAACAACGGAAGACACTATCTTATACATGACAATAAATTGCTTTATCAGCACCATTTATCACCCTTCTTGTTTCTACAAAATCAACAAACTGATTGTTGTGACAGGTAGAAATGACCCTCTCCAAGAACAGAACCTGTGTAATGGCTCAGCTGACTTGCTGCTGAAGAGCAGGTAATCTTTCAGAGATTTGAAGGGACACTGGGTTATTTTTGAGAAATCTTAACTAAACCTACTGTACAGAACCCACAATGTTGTCTCTCCCACAGTGTCTCCTCTCTGTCATTGATTCCTCTACTTTCTTCCACTCTCAAAATAAATCCATGAGTTCTTTTCTGAGATCTGGCTCTGAAAGGAGGTTTTATAGCAGTTTAATGTCTTGTGTCTTTTACCTTATTCTTTGATGATTCCAGTGAATATTCTGCAATATAAAAACAGTAAATGTCACAGTCCAATTTAGCTGAATTGTTTCACATAACTGACAATAGGTATTCTTGTGGCACGTAAGTATTATAAAATTTGCATTCCTTCTATACATGCGATTAATTAAAAATTATTCTTAAAATTACCAGTTATCAGGTAACTGAAGGCTTTCATTTAGATAATCCTTGAATACAATGCTGAAAATACTTTTTAAAAACACTGATGTACAAAGAAAAATTTGAAAAGGTGCAAAGACAAAAACTGCTCTTGATATTTTTCAGTTCTAACAATGTGTTACCCAAGAATAAGCGAAGTCAGTTCTTCGTTAAAACGGGAAAAATTGGAAGTAGCATAAAGCAGAACTGTGCATTTAATCACTTTACCTCCTTCCCTAAAGAAAATGCACTTATATTTGTTCTGTGTGGTGGTGATTTTCTTTTTTAGTAACAGGTAAAAATATACACAAAGTGATGGGAAGGCTGCGGGGCCAAATTTAAGATTGACTTTTTGAAGCTAACTCTAGTGACCTCCTCCACAGTCACAGAACCAGACGGGTTGGAAAGGGTCAAATCCAACCCTGCTGGTTCCCAAACCGTGGCACAAGCAGGAATCTGGGATTCTGACAGCACATCCAGGAAGCAGAGAACAGGGAAACCACCATCCAGGGCACTGAGGCCAGGGATTGTTTCCCAAGGATTGTTTTTCCTTAGGTTTTCTCCATCCCTCAGCCACCCCTGGCTTTCACCTCCATTACCAATGCTGAGGGTCCGCTGGGCCCCCTCCTTTGAGCCCTCGATGAGCCGCTGCAACTCGCATTTCCGAGTCAGCAGCCTCAGGATCCACTTCAGCCAAAACCTCAGGTAGTTACTGTAGAGGAACTCCCAGAAGTAACCCAACATCTTCTGCGTCAGGAAACAAAACAAAAAAAAAAAAGACAAAACACCCGCGTTAGCAGGAGAACCACGGCGGCACTCTCCGTAGCCAGCCTCGGTACCGCCACCTCCCTTCACCGGGGGGTGAGGGCACATCCCCCCCCGCTTCCCAGGGTCCTACCGGGTCCCCTCAGGAGCCGGGAGCCTTCAGCACCCCGTGAGGCGAAGGGCACCCCCGGGACGGTCCCGCTGAGGGCACCCCCGGGATGGTCCCGCGGTGAGGGCTGAGGGCACCCCCGGGACGGCCCCGCGGTGAGGGCTGAGGGCACCCCCGGCAGCCCCCAGCGCGTCCTTCCCGCTCCCACCGTGTCGGCGATCTAGCGGCTCCCCGTTATCCCCCTCATCTTCCCGCCGGAAGCCTCTTCCCGCTTTCCTCCCGACCTGGAAGTGATCGGGGAAGGGGACGGAAGGGCAGGTTTATAGGAAGGTGCCGCCTCCTTCCCGGTGGTTGCCGCGACATGGCGGGCAGCGCTGAGGTGCTCACCCCGCGGCGGGATCCTCTTGCCCGCTGCCGCCTCCCCGGGGCTGAGGGGCACTCCGGTTCCCGAGGCTGTCAGGGTGTTGGAGGGAGCTGATGGCGGGTGTAGCCGCCTTCCCTCAGCAAGCGCCTTGCTCTTCCAGGAGCGCTTGGCTGTGGGAAAAGATCCATGGGAGAGGAGGTAGCCCCGGGTGGCTTGTGCCCTGGGGGAGCTGGTAGCCCCAGGGTGGCTTGTGCCCCGGGGGAGCAGGTAGCCTAGGGTGGCTTGTCCCCTGGTGGAGCAGGTAGCCCCGGGCTGGCTTGTGCCCTGGGGGAGCAGGTAGCCCAGGGTGGCTTGTGCCCCGGGGAAGCAGGTAGCCCAGGGTGGCTTGTGCCCTAGGGAGCTCGTAGCCCCAGGTGGCTTGTCCTCTGGGGGAGCTGGTAGCCCCAGGGTGGCTTGTGCCCCGGGGGAGCAGGTAGCCTAGGGTGGCTTGTCCCCTGGTGGAGCAGGTAGCCCCGGGCTGGCTTGTGCCCTGGGGGAGCTTGTAGCCCCGGCTGGCTTGTGCCCTGGGGGAGCTGGTAGTCACGGGCTGGCTTGTGCCCTGGGGGAGCTGGTAGCCCAGGGTGGCTTGTGCCCTAGGGGAGCAGGTAGCCCCGGGCTGGCTTGTGCTCTGGGGGAGCAGGTAGTCCCGGGCTGGCTTGTGCCCTGGGGGAGCAGGTAGCCCCGGGCTGGCTTGTGCCCTGGGGGAGCAGGTAGCCCAGGGTGGCTTGTGCCCCGGGGAAGCAGGTAGCCCAGGGTGGCTTGTGCCCTAGGGGAGCTGGTAGCCCCCGGTGGCTTGTCCTCTGGGGGAGCTGGTAGCCCCAGGGTGGCTTGTGCCCCGGGGGAGCAGGTAGCCTAGGGTGGCTTGTCCCCTGGTGGAGCAGGTAGCCCCGGGCTGGCTTGTGCCCTGGGGGAGCAGGTAGCCCCGGGCTGGCTTGTGCCCTGGGGGAGCAGGTAGCCCCGGGCTGGCTTGTGCCCTGGGGGAGCTGGTAGTCACGGGCTGGCTTGTGCCCTGGGGGAGCAGGTAGCCCCAGGGTGGCTTGTGCCCTAGGGGAGCTGGTAGCCCCGGGTGGCTTGTCCCCTGGGGGAGCTGGTAGCCCCAGGGTGGCTTGTTCCCTGGGGGAGCTGGTAGCCCCGGGTGGCTTGTGCCCTGGGGGAGCTGGTAGCCCCGGGCTGGCTTGTGCCCTAGGGAAGCAGGCAGCCTGGCTGGGGGGAAGCACCAGGAGCCCGGAGGCTTTGGCTACCAGCCCGGTGGCAGGCAGAGGCCACAGGCACAGATTCCTTAAATTCCACCCTGTAGCCTCACTTCAGGGCTGACCCCAAGGAACAGGCGTCGGCAGCCTAGCCTTATTTTTGGCCCAAAATAGGTGTACGGCCTCGCTATTTCATGTCGTCAACTAATTTGTGTTGCCTTAAAAAGTACCGTTTAGGATCGCTTGTTGTTTTCTGAGTGTTAACAAAGCTGTGCTTGAAGATTTGCACCTTGCTTCCACTGTAGCTGAAGGCAATGTTTGTCAGCAAGATGTTACAAATTTTGCTGAACTGGTGATGCTTCGAAGTGGGAGTGCTTTGCCCTGGATTTGCCATTGCTGAATCGGGGTTCAGCCTAAGTGTTTAATTTAGTTCTGGTCACTACTTCCATTGTGTTGTTATAATTAATAACTATTTCAGTAAACATGGGTTGGTAATCAGAAATAATTCCTGTTCCTCTAAATTGTACGCAAAATTTGGAGGGTTGGAAGGGAGCTGACAGTTGGTTGGCCACATGCTGATATGTTTTTTTTTTTTTAAGGTGGGGAAATCGTAGTATATTTTATGCAGAATCAATGCCATGCAGCAGGTCTGGTGGCCTGCATCTCAGGTTTAGACTGACACATTTGGCATCCTTTGGATTTTTACATTCTTGAGAGTGCAGAGTTTCATGGGTGGGAAATGTTGATATTGTTTGCAGGTCTGATTCCTACTCTTAAAAACTATGTGGAGCGATGGTGAATGTTAAGACAGCATGTTAAGGTCATGTTTTTTAAGTGAGTAGGCTGTTTTTTAAATCATTGCAATGCTATTAGATGACAATAAATTTTAAAATATTTTTCTCTATTAAAAATTGTTCCTAGTTGGTGGCAGGATGGCATGATGGTTCTATCACATTACCTATATATAAATTGGTCCAAGATACCCAAAAACCAGAACAAGAAAAAAAAAATGAAGCTTTTTCCTTTGAATAAAAAAGTTTTCTCTTCCTCCTTGTGTTCAGTAGTTGCTTTCCAGCATTATCTTCCCAGAGGCTTTGGTTGAAGGAAGGATAATGATCTGTTGTTTACCTTCTAAAATCTCATTTCTTAGTATGTTGTTTCACGTGCTTTGTCTTGACAGCAAGACAAATAAAAGGGAACTTTAACCAGAAATATCAGCTGGATCTCTACGCAGTGAGGAAATTTTCCATGGCACCAACTATTACCTATTATTACTTGTAGCTATTCTTTGTTTGTGTACCCTTGTACATGAAGGACAGCTCCAACCCACATGCAAAATAATGTGTGACTGGTTTCACCCATGTGCCAGTATTTTGTCAAATATTTAATCTCTCTTATCTCTATTCTTGCTTACACACAGATGTGTGAAAACGGTAATAAAAAATGTAAGACAATCAGCAAGGTAAGAAAATTTGAGTTACAAAGCATGAGGACAAGCCTAAAAACTCTTTTCTTGCAGTTAGGCTGCCTTGATGAAACTACTTGCTTAGTGTAAGAATTAGAGCAACGTCTTCTATACAGTGTTTTTAAAGATGATCAGTTTGCCAGAAATGCCAGAAGTCTGCTGCTGGGAGGTAGAACTGGTCTGAAACATTTAACCTCCTGAACACCCCCTTTTCCCAGCTGTACATAGCTCTTTAGTAACGTGAAGAGAGCACTGGGAGGGAAATCCTGAGAAAGCATGAAGCAAGTAAGAGGGTCTGTGTGCAAGCAGGTCCCAAGGCAGTGGAAGGTCATGACATTGTCAGTGATTATTCATTTTTAATGAATAGTTAATGCGTTATCTCTAAGTTAATGCACTAATCTACAAAGTCAGCATTGAGTAAATGATGATCACAACTCAGGAGATCTGAGTAACTGCATCTGCTCTAGAGTCAGCCTTCATAAATAACATTAATGGATTCAGTGGCAGTCTCCACAGATGTTCCTTGTGCAGTGTGTAAGTTTGTAACTAGTTTCTGGAAATACATGATGGTTGTGTGGATTTTTTTTCTTCCTGGCTCTGAAAATAACCAAAATTAAGTGTAAGTTAGATTTCTGTTAACTTCAGTAGATGTCCTGCTTGACCACATATTTACATGTTCACTTTGGCTTCATAACAGATGAAACACCAGCCAGTCAGTCAATTAAGAGGCATTTTAGTCATGACACGTGAGATTTCATCCTCTTATTTGCAGTAAAATAGAGATTTAGAACTGTGCCAAAATCTACATTGAGCATCCATCAAAAGTAGTGCTTTTAGTTTGTTAGCTTGGAGAAGGAAATGGTGATGGGGAAGCAATAGTGTAAGAGGATTGAGTCATAATCACACTGGTTAATACAAACAATTATAAATACATATTCATAGTGTAGTTTAAAGAAGATTTGCCAGTGAAAATACCAAAGAGTCCAAAACGTCAGAGGGAAATTTAGAGTGAGTACAGATCAGGAATAGTGAGGTCTAACTTGAGGTTTCATGGTGATTTGTGGAGCCACACTCAAGTTTTTAGCTCTCCAGTTGTGCAGGCTACTAGCAGTCTCCTGCATTATTAATGAACCATAACATTTATAATTCAAGGCATTTAGTAGAAAGCTAAGTAAAACCATCCATATCATCCCTCAGACAGGGGAAGTTTACACTAACAGAAGAGCAGCAAAGTACAATTTGTGGAATATTGAGATTAACTCTCAAAAAGTCAGTTACACTGTTGGTAGTATAAGGAGTAGCAGCACCTGAAGGTTCCTAACACTCAGGTTAGGATCCCAGCATTACTGGTGTCTGGACACCAGGGGGTGTAAGTTTTGGGGTTTTTCTTTACACAACACTATTCCAAGCGATCTAGGGTTTTGGTGTGAGATACAGTTGTTGAGTAAATAAATAGAGAAAAGAAAGGAAGAGAGATGGTGTTGATAATATGAGTATTTTTTTTGCAAATCAAATTATATAAAGTTCTACATCCTTTGGATAAATAACATAGTATGTTATATTTCTTAGCAATTGTCCTGTTTGAGAGGACCAGGATGGACAAAACCTGCTGTCCTGGTTTGGGCCAGGATAAAGGTGATTTTCTGGTTTGTACTTTTGCTTTCAGCTCAGTCTCTTGTAAGCAGCTGCACTGCTGAAATGAACAGCAAGTTTCTCAGACAGTGTCTGCTGCTGGGACTGATAACACTCCATGGTTATAGTTACAGCCAGAGACTGGTGTGCAGAGCCAGGGACACTGCTCAGCTCTGAGGAACATTTTACCTTCCAGAAGGAGCAAGGAAGTCCCACCTGAACCCCTCCTTTGGGGAGGAATGGACAAGATAGATGGACAAAACTGACCAGAGTATTCCATCCCCTACATGTCACACTCGGTATAAATTTGAGGGATCACAAGGGTCAAACCCTTCTTCCTCCCTGCTTCCTTCAGCATCCTGGGAGGATTCCATCCATTCCTCTGCCTGTGGTCCTGATCCCTGCCAGCCTGAATCTGTGTGTTCCTGCCTCCAGCTCCCAACTGCTGCTGACTCCAGGATTCCAGCCTGGACTTTCCCAGGGCTGCCCTGCAGCCTCGGTGGTGACCTGAGAGTTATTGGGGGAGAGGGGGAAGGAACGTGGGATCAATTTTCCTGTATATTTTTATATATTTAGTAATTTTTTTCCTATTTATCATGGTCCTACACCTGCCTAGGACCCCACCAGCAGGTGCCAGTGTTGATGTAGCAGTTACAATGGAGCAGCTGAGCCCATGGGAGGAGAGGATGGGTGAGGTGACCCAAAGGAACCAATTGCAGTATTATATCTATATATACACTGTTAAATTGTTCATTTGCTGAGGACTTAAAAAGGAGGTGTAATGGGAAGGCACATCTCTGAAGCAGGGCGTGATGGGGCAGAAGTAAAAAAAAACTTTCCCAGTGCACATGAGAATCTCATCAGGTTGGATTCTGCAGCTGTTTTTTTCTACCTTTTATTTAAAGATGAACTGGAAAAGCTTGGTTTCATCTGAGCACGCTAAATGTCTGTATGAATTGTACATCACAGCTTGGCTCCCTGATACCATCTTGGTGGCAGCATGCAAACAAATGCATCATTGGCTTTAAATGAGCCAAATACTCACAACCCTTATCTTGTGGCTTGGGCTAAATGGTACCTGGCTAAGTGCTCAGCTGGGAAAGTGTGGTTTGCATTATTTTTTTTAATTATTTTTTGTTTTTAATTGTCTGTAAAACCCCAGCCTATACTTGCCGCAGGTTTTCAGCTGGCCAGCGCAGGGCTTGTGTCACGGGTGGGCTCTGCCCAGACCCTCGGCTTGGCAGCGGGACCTGGCGTGGCCACTCGGGACGATGTCTCCAGTGGCAAAGCCCCGGGGCGGGAGGGAGGAGCAGGTGCCAGGGCTGCATCCCGCGGGGTCCCGCACACCGCGGTGCGGGAGGGCAGGGCAGAGGTGCGGTATAGCCGGGGCATGTCCTCCCCAGCTGCCCCAGCCCCTTGGGGCACAGGGGGCGGGCGGAGTGGCGAGTTAACACCGCAGGGACACGCCCGCCCCGCAGTCGCCCGGACGGAGGCGGCAGAGCCACGGCGAGTGACGGGGGGGGGGGGGTGGTGGTGGAGCGGGGGTCGTAGGGGCGGGAGATGCGGTTCCGACGCGGCTCGCTCCTGGCGGTGCTGTGCCTCGGTACCGCCCTGCCCCTGCTGTGGTCCACGGCGTGGCAGGAGAACCGAGGTGAGAGGAGGGGGAAAGGGGGGGGAGGACCCGGTGTGTCCCGCCGGGATGGGAGTGCGGGGCGGGGGTACCGGCGGGGGTACCGCTGGGCTCCTTTCTCCTGGCCACACTCGACGGCTGGGGTCATCCCGGAGGCAGCGGGGAGGTCGGAAGGCGGGAGGGGTGCGGTGGGCTCGGCTCGGCTCGCCCCCGGCCCCTCTCGGAACCCCGACGATGCCCGCAAGCCGCCCCGCAAGCCGCCCGGTTCTCCTGGCAGGCTGGGGGTGCGGGGTGAGGGAGCAGGGAGGTACAGAGCACAGGGTTGGGGCTTTGGGTGATACCTGTCCGAGTTAATAATGACACTGGAGTTTAATAACTTTCTATAAATATATAAATAATATAAATTTAAATATGTATAAATAAATATATATAATTAAATATATATAAAAATAAAATATAAAATATATAAAAATAAAATATAAAAAATATATTTTATAATTATATATTATATATTTTATATATTATATATTATATATTTTATATATATTATATATATAATAAATATATATAAAAATAAAATATATAAATAAATATATATAAATAATAAATTTCTATAATTCAGGGGAAGTTTAGGTTGGATATTAGAAAGAATTTCTTCACGGAGAGGGTGATCAGCCATTGGAATGGGCTGCCCAGGGAAGTAGTGGATTCTCCATCCCTGGAGATATTTCAAAAGAGCCTGGATGTGGCACTCAGTGCCATGGGCTGGGAACCACAGGGGGAGTGGATCAAGGGTTGGACTTGATGAGCTCTGAGGTCCCTTCCAACCCAGACAATTCTATGATTCTATAAAAGTTGCTAAGACCCCTCCTGCATTGGGATAGCAGGAACAAGTGGGAAGGTGGTTGCTGTGGCTGTCATGCTGTAAGTGTTCTTGTTTTGAGTAGTTCTCAGGGAGGACAAAATAGCATTATCTAGTCATCAGCTTTTCCGTGTTTATGTGTCCAGCAGCATGCGGAGAAAAAATATCAGAGTTTTAAATTTTTTTATTGATGACCTTTAGAATTACATCATTTCTTTTCAGTAGGTTATGTTGCTGGCACGTGCTGCACAGATTTGCAGAAAGCCACGTCCAGGTTTCTCTGAGCTACATAGGGAAGATAAAGCTGGTGCTAATTTCTGAAATAAATTAGAAGATCTCTCCAAATAGTAACCAGCTTCTTAAGTGACAGTTTGTTTGGGGTGACAGTGACAGCTTGGATCTTTAAGTGCTTCCTTTACAAAAGGTCTGGTTCCATAGATGCAAAACAACTGGAATTAATAATGTCTGGGATTAACACAACTCCAAGTAGCTGTTAATTCATTTCTGTTAATTGTTTCTGTAGCAAACACAAGTGGCAGTAGAGATCTTGGCCCCAGAAGGGAATAGTTGAGACGGTGCTGATCCTCCTGCCTTTTTCATTTCTTGTTAACTATGTCGTTTTCTTGTCACTTTTCTCGGTGGCACTCTGGTAGGAAAGGAGAAGGAGACAGAGAAATAGAAGCAGGGTGTGTTGTAAGAATCCAGGAGGTGATAGAACAAAAGCTTTTGTTCCATCCCCAGGTTCTACTCATCACCACATTACATGGTGGTTTGTGTTTTGTGACTCATCCTTGCTGAAATTTCATCTTCATTCTGCATTTGTGCATTCTGGTGAGGTGTTTTGCTTTGGGGTGAGGTGTTCTGGTTGGTTGGTTTGTGGGTTTTGGTTTTTTTCAGGTCAAAGGGGTGATATGTGTTGTGGTACATACGTATATGTGTTGGTTTAGCTTTTTCCATAGTTGTCGTGAACAGAGGAACTAACTCTTCTCAGATGGTATCATTTCCCTCATTATTATTATTATTCTTAGCCCTGTTTTCTTAAACTTGTAACTATTACAAATGCAAATATGTAGTGTTCAGAGAGACATTCCCTTAAGCTTTGTAAATAAGAGGTGATAGGCGGAAGTAGCAATGTGGTGAATGACTTTGTATCAAGTTTATTTCATGGGAAAAATAGTCTTTCCCCTGAGTGGTCTTAAAATACAGAAGCCTTCCACCCCAACAAAACCCCCAAGAACTGCCCTATATTGTTACCTTTTTCTCCAGAGGAAGGAACACTGGGAGCAAACCAACCTGATGCTTTATTGGCTTTGGGGTACCCTTTAAGAGGGTAGTTTTGAAATTAATGTTTTTCTCTGAAAACAGCTCTGCTTTGACGTTGTTAAACCTTTTTTCTCCTGCACTGCTGATCTTGCCTCTCCACTGACATGCCCAGAACACTACAGGAGGTCTCACTTTTCTAGTATCTCAAACTGCAATGTTTGTTCTCTCTTCTAATGCACTTTTCACTTCCCCCACCTGTTAGAGAGAACTTGAGGACTGTCTCAGTTTCTCAGCTCCCATCTCTTTTGCTCAATTATCAAATGTTCTCCAGCTCCTTTTCTTCCACACATTTATTAAATCTCTTCTTATGTCAGTTTCCTTCTCTGCTTTGCCCATTGAAACATTCAGGCTGCTCTTGATCTTTGATTACACTATATCCCTCTAAGCAGCAGTACTCTGGCTTCTATTCTTTTTGTTATATCCTGTAGTGATGTTGAAATGGTAAATAAAGGTTGTTGTCAGGATGTTGCAGATGTTCCAATTGTTGTGCAACTGAGTCACAATCCACTTGTTCATTCACCTGACCAAAAGTATTGGCTCTCATAAATATTCTTCATATAGATTTGTTGTTAGGGAAAGGAGTGTGGAACTTGCACTGTGTGTAGTGATTTTAGCAATTTTCTCACCCAGTTTTTAGTTTTCTGGGTAAATACTAATCAACAAGAATCAAATATCACAGTTATACAAAAATACTAGAGTAAACATAAGAAGGTAAACATAGAGGTATCTTGAAAAGCAGTAAAAGAGAAGGCAGCTGCAGTAAAGGCTCATTATGAACTTAGATGAAGTTTTGTCAGAAGAAAGACTATCTCTGAATGAAAAAACTTTGTCTTGGCTGAATAACAGTGAACTTTTCAGAAGTCACAGCAGTGAGGGTGAATGGGATCCTTCTCATGGCAGCTCTTCATGTTGCTTGTAGGGGTTACAAGATTAGATCTCTTTGAACTGATTTATAACATGTTGCTGTCCTCTTCACCTAAATTAGTGGGATACTTTATCCAAGTAAATTAAACTTAAGCTTTCTCTGGAAGTTAAAAGAAAGTGATGCTAAAATGTGATGTTACAAGTACCTAAGCATCTTAATATATACATGTGGAGTCAAACATTGTGCAACCTGTATTCCCTCAGTTATTCCTTTGAGGTAGGGTGAAGAAGGGAGAAACTGTTTATATTTAATTGCTTTCACAGAAGTATACTTAAGGTTTTTCAAATTGTTCAAGGTGATAAACTTCTCATTATTTCATAACTTTTAGTCAGGAAAAGGACTAGAAAGGGTCAAAAGGGTGTTTCTGATGAAAGTAATATTTTGAAGCTGAAATACAGTAATGTAAATGCTAGCCCCAAACAGCTGATTACACATTGCTTTTATTTGCAATATTCTGTCCACCCTGTGATGCTTTCCTTTGCCTGGCCAACCCCTGCTTCTGCTGGGTACCCCAGTGCAGGCCACTGGGAGATTGTCATTTGTCACAGATTTCTTTGCAGGTTTCCTGTCCAGACCCAGCTGGCACGCTCTGCCTCAAAGCTTCATTTAAATAGTGGCAAACTGACAGATTTGATAAGGAGTCTTGAATTGCACCCTTCTCATTTCAGCCAATACAGCTGATTAATGAACATGCAGAAGCCAATTTTCCTGCCTTCTCTAGGCCAGTGCAGCTGTGTTTAACCACAATTTTCCCTAATTCTCCCAGCTGACTGGTGGGCTACATCTTCCCTCCTTGCCTTCGTGCATGTGTTTCCTTCCAGTGGAACTGAGGGCATAGAGAGTTTATTGCATATCCAGGTTTTGCCCCAGATTGCAGTCAGGATGTGGCCAAAAGGCACAGTGTGGTAAGAGAAAAGTTTCTCCAGGCCACTGATTTTTTTTTTTTTTTTTTCACAGTTTCTTTGTATAGTTCTGCATTTGGGCATTTAAAATATATATTATTTATATATATAAAAATACATATATATATAATTATTATATATATAGTATGTATACATACAGCAATTGCAAATGGGACTTAATAATTAGTATTTACTGATCCCAAATTTTATATCCAAATTCACATCCAAGGCTCACACAAAAGCTGAATAGTGGCTTCTAAATGCATAATTTACTGCACTAAGAGTCTGCTGCTTCTAGCAATTACTTCAGGCAGAATAGTGGCTGCCTTGTCCTCATAAGTAGAGGAACTGAGTCATAAATCTTCTAAAGATTCAGGTACAAAATGGGACTAGTTACTGTTGGGTTTTGTAGGGAAAGGAACATTTCAGGCATCTCTTTGTGTGCTGTGTGGTGTCTCATCACAACCTGTACTTAAACAAGTGTAAACCTGTGACCTTCAGCTTTCCTAAAGTGGCACATTGAGTTTTGAGGAACGTGGTTTTGTCCAGAAATACTTTAGTGGGTAGGCATTTAATTGTGTGTATAAAAGAGTGAACATCAAGTAAAACAGTAAAAATATTTAAAATACTAACCAGAACGATGCACTAACCCTTTAATTGTCTGAAGTGAATGACTACTTTGTATTTATCTGATAAAGGCCATATTCAAATCAGATTTTTCCACTGCTGTTAAGAAACAGTTTCCTAAAATTACTATGTTAAAAGTAAACTAATTATGGGCAAACACCATGTAACGTTTGTTCAATGTATGCATTTTTCCATTTTTTTAATAGAATTGCTTTCCCATATACTGATGTTTTAAGAGGAAATTTTACTACATTCTAATATAGGAAAAAGACTTGGATCTAAAATGAGAATTGTTTGCCAACATTTAAGAAAATATTAGGACTTAAGCTGTGTTTTCTTTGAAACAAGTTTGCATATCTATTTTCAGTTAAGTACAGTATGTAAATGGTTCAGTCAAGAGTGTTCTATGCCAAACCCAATAGCCAGTTCACTTTCATTATAAAATTAGCTTTTAAAATTCAGTTTTTAACTTTGATTTGCCTTTAGCTTTGTGTTTGGTTTTAATACTGGAAATCAATTTGATACTCTTCTCAGCATATCCTCTGTATGGGCACAGAAGAACCCTAACTTGCCCCATAGATTGCTGGCACACAACTTTTAGTTTGTTGCCCCAGTGTCCCTCTCCTGGTCTCCACTGTCTGGAATCTCCTGATGTGGATACTCCCAAAGACTATTTGATGTATTTGTAGGATATATTGCTGCCTGCTTCCTCTGCTTGCTTAGATGCCTATATAGAGAGCTATAAAATGTGGTGAGAGTCCTCACTGCATGCTAAGTGCTGCCCACAGCTGGGCAAGGGGTTGCAGCCAGCTGGCTGAGAACTCTGCCTGCCTGGAATTTTTCTTTCTCCTCCTATTCTGCCATCCACCTTAGCAATAGGCTCTGCAGCCCACCTGCCACCAGAGGATGGATGAGTGGAAATGATTAGAAGCCTCTTAACCTTCTCTTTCGTGTAAAATAAACCAACCTGAGCACTGGCAGACTTCAGAGATAGATGATATGCAGCAGGACATGCCATGTTCTATACTTCAAGCTCAATTTTCAAAGCCATCCCAGTTCTTTCCAACATAAGAGGTGAATATAACTAGGGCAGGTGAAGCAGGTTCAGGAAAGCCTCCTTACCTGGAAAGTTCCTTAAATACCCACAGGCTTCAGCACATTATTGAAGTGTTTGTGTAAGAACTGGCTGTTCTGAACCAAGAGGCATTGTTCTGGGGATTCTGCTTCCCTCCTTACTCTGGGAGAACAGCACCTGAGCTTGCAAAGTGTGTAACAAGATTTAGAAAGCTCTATTTTAGAGCAGTTCCAGGAAGATAAGAAACCACCCCAGTTCAGTGCAATGCATGCCTCAATGCTTTGATATGCTTCATTAACCTCAGCACTGAGCAGTGGCTTCAGTGATGGAGTACAAGGTACAGTCAGTGTGCTTGTACAGTTTTCTTTTAAGGAGGGTGTTAACCAAAGTTCAGTTTAGAAAATAGAAGAGTCTAGCTACCAGCTACCATAAACTGTGTAGCTTGTCATCAAGAAATAGGAACAGGAGTCACTGCTAGACTGTGGGGTGTTTCCTTCTCTCCTTTCTGCCACTCCCAGTTCTCCTGTTACGTTTCCTTCTGTTTTAGGAGGAAGTAGAGATTATTTTTCCACAGCTTTTAGATATTACCAGAAGTCAATTGTTAGTAATACTGGAAATATTTATGTACGTAGGAAGTATGTGTGCATGGAGCTAAGAGAAATAATCAGTTGACTTTCAGAATGAGTATTTGTTTTAGAGATCAGTGTTGTTTCAGAACAGTTGCTGTTTCCAGTACAGAAAATTATATAGATTTACCTACTAGGAGATACTTGATTATTTATTGATTATTGATTTGCTTACTTGATTATGCTACTGTAATTCTAAGGTGGCAATACTTTAAATGGTTTTAAATGCAATCTTGTATCAGTAATAAATGCTATCTCATTGCACAGCACTATACATAAAATTCAGTACAGCTTTCCAAACATATATTTGTTGCCAAAGGTTTACTAATAGTCAATACTGCTCATTTACATGGTCTCTAATAACACTTAGAAGATCCCATGTTGTATGTTGAAATATATATATATGTATATAATAAACTCTTCACTAGGGGTGAGTGAATACTAAATTTCTTCTGTCAAACCCTTGCTTCCTCAGCTATTGAAATCAAATTACATGAACAAGTACTAAGAATCTTGTTCTACTAACTGAATTCCAGTTCTGAAAGACTCAAAAATGTGGTTTCCCTCTTCTGGCCTGAAAAAAATAGATAAGGCCAATTAAAATGCCAGCTGCTTTGGGCATCCTCAGTGATAGCTGAGGACTTACCCTGGATTTGCCTGAGCAGTCTGTGAGATTTTGGCAGGCTCAGATGTCAGCAAATATAACTACAATTATTTGGTGCTTGCCAAAATGCCAGCCCAGTAGTGACACCAGTGACACCAGTATTTTTGAGTCACACTGATGGTGGGTAGCTGACTGCAAAGCTGGAGCTAAACCTAAGGACTACAACGTTGTTATTCATTTGTAATTTATTTACAGATATTTCATATGATATAGTTATAGCCAGGGGTACTTAAGTTCAGTTTAGCAAAAAATTATGCTGTTACACCACTGGAAATGTCCATGGAACAGCACTTTCCAGCATTTAATTACAAAAGACTTCCGTTACAAAATAATTAATTCCTTTTCAGAAGCAGGAAGTTGCATCCTGTGACAAGGTGTATTTATCCTAGGATTGTGGGCTTGATTTTTGTTGTTTGCATTTTCCCAAGAGCACATGAAATGTTGCTGTAGGTTAAACCTCCACTTTTTCTTGGTACTTGATACTATCTTGCTCCTTTTAAAGCCAAGTGGAATGTAAAGCAAAATGTACATCTCGTATCTCTTGTTTATACCTCTGAATTCTGTAACAGTTGTTACAGAATTAAATGTTATCCAAGAATTCAAATAACCATCTTTACTAATAGTTTTTAATATACCCCAGGCACTTTAACTCTCAGATGAAGACTGCATACCTTAATATCTGTATTTCAGTTTTAATAGTATGTTATAAAAAAGACAAGCCATTGTATAGTTACACTCTTCAGTGTGACAAGGGTCATCAAGATTGTCACTTAGTGAAAAATGTTGTTTGCTTTACTGCACAGTACCTTCCCCTGTAGCCCTTAGTCTTTTACTGACTTTCTCCTTATCATAAATGTCCCAGTCTTGTTCTTGTCTTCAACTGCAAACCCTTACCCAGTTGTCCTCCCTGAACTTTATTCTTCCAGACATCCTTGTTCTGTGAATAATCTTCTTTTATTATTGTTGATGTAGTTTGGGTCATGTTTTCTACTGGACTGTCACCTCTTCTTAAACTGTCTTTGTTCCATCACGTAGTTCACCTCTTTGAAAAGAAATTATGTCCTCTTTGCAGGAAATGACTTAGACACATACCAAAGCCAGTTTCTGGAACTTCAGCAAAGACTACTGTATGCTGAAAAGGAAACTAAAAAAAGATCACGTGAACTGAGCCATGTCCTGGATGAACTTAAACGTGTAGTTGCAAAAAAGATGAACTTTACAAGCAATCATACAGGTTTGTGTCTATAAAAAAGTACTGGGTTAATTTTTCAAAGTTTTGTGTGCTGATGTTTCCTTATCATGGATGAAAATAATATATTTGACTATCTTAGCAGGCAGTTGAAGGTTTTACTGAAAAACAGGATGGGGAATTAATATGTGCCTCTCTTTAAATAAGTTCAATCTGTAACTAAACAAATGAGAGAAAAAAGGGACACTATAGGCTGCAATGGTGTCATAGTGGCAAATTGTCTGTGGTGCTAATTGAGTTTCTTACAGTGCTCATCCCTCCCTTCCTGCCAGCAGTGGAGATGATATTTCCACCAGCTTTTACTCTGCCTCTAGACCCTGATAAATCCTAGGGTTGTGTCTAACCTGGGAAGCAGCTCCACCTCCATAGATATTCCTGGTGAAGTGACTTTTTGGGGGTACTTTTTGGCCACTCTGCCAGCAGACCCCAGGCACCAAGTGATGAGTATGTGATGAGTGCCTGGTCTGTGTACAGTCAGGAGCTGAGAACCCCACAAAGCCTTGCAGCCAAGATAAAGACTAAGAATATTCCCTCTAGAATTTATTTTCATTTTGCAAATAGTTTGTTCATGAGCTGAAGGAAATGTGAATGCTTTTGTGATGCCAGTTAGAAGAAAACCTTCGAGTGGGTTTTCTCTGCTTGCGTTTATTATTTTTTTTCCTCCAACATGCAATTAAGTTTCCTCTACTGATCTACCTTCTTCCCACTGTTTAATTGTTTATTCAAAAATATATTAGGTCCTTGCCTTACAGACTGTACTAAATCCCCATCTTTCTGCACACAGCAGTTGCAAAGAGTTTTTTCTGTCCCCCAAAATAAATTGTGTAGTGGTGCAGGATCTGTTTGCCTCCTTGTTCAGACTGGAAGGGCTTCTTCCCCAGGGAGAGAAGGAAAACTAGAAGGGCTGTCCCTGCCCTGGGGACACTCCACAACACACCCTGACTTCAGAAAGCGTCTGGAAGCTACAGAAAACTGCTTTTTCAAAATCCTTATTTGCATTGAGTACGGAGGGCTGGTATCCAATTAACAAAGGGGATTAATGAGGACTGTTACAGGGAGAGGAGAAACATGGGGTATCCCAGCTTTTTGGGTAGTCAGCTTTGATTCTTAACCTGTTCTGACAATTTTTCTTTTTTTGTCTCCTGATGCAATATTAATTTGGTGGGACTGTTCAGATCTGTATGAACAAATGTTCGAGTGTTGGGAGGGCTGTGGCCTCACAGGCTTTACAATAGCTTGTAAGAGACCATGTTGTCAGCTACCAGCAGCCCCACGTACTGTGGATAAAGAATTATTGCCTGATGCATGTAAGAGCAGCAGAGGGGAATGCAAGTTGTCCTTGCCCCTGCTTTTCATTCTAATTGGAGCCAGGTGAATGTCAGAAAGTGTTAAAGTTCTCCATCCACAAGATTCGAAGCAGAGATTTCTTAAAATCACTGAATAGTTTTATTTTTACTTATTTTTCTGCTTCCCATTCCGGACAAGTTTATTGTAAAGAAAAATGAAAAGGTTTCTTGTACACAACAAAGCTAAATTCCCTTGTGTGACCATTGATAGATAGTACTTCCAAATACAAATAGAAATAAAAAGTCCTGGGAAAGTTATCAATATGGCTTCAAAAAAAATTATATGCAGCAAAGTTCAGCGTATTCAATGGCAAAGCAGAGGGTGAGATTTGTGGGTCTCTCATACACCAATGCTGGACATAAATATAATTGTGTTGGTGTTGTGAGGGGGGGTTTGAACTGTTTTCTGTAGAGTCAAGTCCTAATTTTCAGTGGGAATATCTTTTGCAAGTTGAAAAACCTCAAACAAAGACTGTCTATTCAGTTTTCTTAAATGTTAGAAAGATCATTTGCTATTCTCCCAAATATAGTCTTAATTTTAATCCATTCAAATACTTTTTTAAAAATCCCATAGTATGAATTATTGGTGCCCTGTGGGTATTTTACACTAAGTACATTTTTTTTCAAGCTTATAATTGATTTTATACTGTTTTTATAATAAATTTGTTCAAGTTTTTATTAAATTTATTTTAATGAATTATTATTACTGGAACACTCAGGAATGTCTATATCAAGGAAGATAAATTAGTAAGATAATACGTGGGGTTTTTGACTCATTTTTTAAAACTAGGATATTTTTAATAAGTTCACACAAGCTGTTTCAACATGAATAAATATTCCAGTTATTTTCATCTTTATTTTAAATGAAATATTACCTAGTAAAGAAAACGAAATATTCCCTACTTTTCTTTTAACTACCACAGGCTTTTGTTTCTTGAATGGTGTTAAAACTAAAATGACCATGCATTACATTTTGGGGAAAGCTTTTATGCTTGGTTAAGTATGAAAGTAAGTTATTAATGAGAATCTGTGTTTGTTTTAATTTTAAAAGTTGCTTGCTGATTGTGCAAAAAAAAAAAACCCTCAATTTTTTTTCTGCTGCTTTTAAAGTAACAACTTATTGTGTTTAGAGATGGGTCAGTCGTGTAGATGTTTAGGCACAGGGAGGTCTGTTGCCTGGGTTGGAGGTTTTTAGAGGACAATTCCCAGTTTATTACCACAGGAGGGTAATATATATAGGATATAATAACCTCTGAGGAGCAGCTCTGTTTGCATAGCCTTGGGTGTGGTAAGCTGCTAGTATTCATTTGAGGAAAACCAAATGCCCTACTGTTGCCTTTTTATTGCATGTGTATACTTGGGTTTGGGTTTTCCTTTAAGGTGACACAAAGTGGAAAGAATTAAACCTCACCAGAAGAGTCCCCATCCACCTTACAAACATTTACTACTATCTACCTCACCTTCGAGAATATGAAGATGCCATTTTCCCAAATGTTATTTTTGGGCAACAGAGAACTGGAGGTAGGAAATAGTTTGGCTTATGTTTCCTATGCTTATGCTTTATATTAAGTTCTACCAATAAAACATACTTAATTTTCAAAGGGGTTTTTCTCCCTAACTCTATAGTGTTGTCAAGCTGAATAAATTTTGATGGGGATGGCAAGGGCACTTTTACCCCTCTCATCCCACTTTCAGGTGTCTGCCATAGTATTTTGATAAACCTTTTCAAAGATCAACAAAAATAATCATAATTGAAAAGCAATATTTTTTTTTTTAATTCATGGGACAAAGATGCCTTAGCTGACATTTTTCCCCCCACAAAATAAGTAAAAAATTGGGAAGCCAGGGGGATCTATAATTCACAGCTTGCTAAGGTTAGAAGCAAATGAAAAGGTGATGTGATAATTTGAAGGATATTAACTTTTTCACCCACATGAGAAATCAGATGACATCTGCACAAATTATAATGAATTCCAATGAACTATAATACAAATTATTTACATCATCTCCTAATTGCCATGTGATAAATTAAAAGATCATTGAAAGTGGTGAGTGAATGAGGAATTAGTCAACTATTTTGCTGAGATTTGTATTTTGATGGAATTTTGACTTTTCTCTAGGGTGATTTTACATAAAGAAACATTAGTAGCACTTTTAAAATAAAAAAAATACTTGGCCCTGCCCATGACAGGGCCAAGTGGTTCTACTGGAGTGAGATGGAGTGAAATGTGTGAGCCCAAAGATCAGTGGGAGGATGCAAAAGCAGACAGGTAATCAGGCAAATTATTTTCAAAAAAACCCCAAGCCTCAGAAAACCAGGTAGATTCAGAAGCAAGAAAGAAAAAAAAAAAAAGGAAGAAAAGTATTAACTAATAAAAGAAGACTGCATTGTTTCGTTTTCATTTATTTATACATGAAAATCACAATAGCAAGACCACACTTTAACAAAGTACAGATTGACCTTTAGTGTGTAAAAACCAAACAAACCCCCAGTAATATTGGCAGGTTATGTGCTGGGCAGGAACACTGGAACTCTGGCATTTTTGAGTTGACATAAATGACCAAGTCTGAAGCAAGTCTTTAACTACACCTATTCTTTTCCTTCCAAAATTGTGCTGCTTTACCAGCCACATGAAGTGAATAGGAAACTTCTGCAAGGGCTACCAGCTCTGCAGGCTGACTGAGCCATATTATGTCTCAGTAAGACAAATTAAGAACATGTTACTAATATGTAATAAAACATATTACTTCAGTAATAATGCCTTCAGCAGTG
The DNA here is from genome assembly GCA_023637945.1 of Phaethornis superciliosus. NCBI lineage: Eukaryota > Metazoa > Chordata > Aves > Apodiformes > Trochilidae > Phaethornis > Phaethornis superciliosus. The sequence goes on from JAJQWJ010000011.1 coordinate 17,560,914, forward strand.
AAAAAAGAGGAGTCCTAATGATGTAACAGAACACAGTTTTCTGCTAGTGGAGTCTTGGTCAGAGACAATTTTAGTTCTTTCATCTTAATGTCTATGGTCCTTTCTTCTTATTATTGGTTGTGTCAAAGCCATGAATTCATACATTTTAAACAGCTAAATCAGAAAATTTAAAATCAGAAATTTAAATTTAAATTTTTAAATTTAAAATTTAAATCAGAAAGATTTTTGAGATGTTGATTTTTTATTATTTTTTTTTTTTAAATTCCTTTTTTATTCCTTTCTGAGACACACAGCACTTGCCTCCTGCAACAATGTGCTCAGTAAAGCAGTGCTGGTTTAACACTGCTCAGATCTCCAGCTCCATTCCAAGAGCTAGCACTTAAGTTGCAATACCCACTTTTGAAACTACTGTCTCTGAGGTCTCAAATGTTGACAGTCTGCATCGTGTAGACCTGGTCCTTATAACACAGACACAGATATTTCTAACCTCAACTTAGCTGGAGGTGTCTCTCCTTCCAGGTAGGGAAGCAAATGCTGTCAGAGTGCTGTAGGAATATTAACAGTCATCAAGTCTCATGGTCATATCAAATAAAGCTTAAAATGTAATTTCTCTTTCCTTTTTCCTGGCTTAAAATTATGTGGCTCATGGACTTCTTTCTTTGTAGTATCACTGGTGATGGGTATTCCTACTGTAAAAAGGAAAAAAGAGGATTATCTGATTAACACACTGCAGTCCCTTCTATATGAACTTTCTGATGAACAGAAGAACAACTGCTTAATAATCATCTTTGTAGCAGAGGTAAGCTTGCATGGAAGGATGCAGTAAGCTGATAGAAAAACAATGTGGAGATTTGTGTCTTATTGTAACAGCATAGGAGAAGATGCAAAACACTCTTAGCTAGGCTTTTGGGAGAGATTTTTTCAGTGTTGAAGGCCATAGTGAGCAATTGGTTCCTTGGTGTTTGTATATGGAAAAAACTTTATAGCTCTGGTGATCACGGAGTAAAAAATCCGATTACATTTACAAACACCATTGTTGTAGTCAGCTTTTCAGATGAAGCCATTTGAACACATTACTTACACCTGAAAGTAAAGTGTTCTTCCTCAAGAATAAAATGTAATTCCTCAACAGAAAAGCTCCATAGAGCCTTTTTTTTAATGCTTTGATATTATAAATCTTGCAAAGTACCTTGACGTCCTGGAGCCTTGCCTTCTACGTGTATATTGGCATTTCTTGTGAAAATAAAATTATTCAGACACTTGAATGGTTCCATGTTTAGTAGAGTAAACAGTGTTCAAGGTAAAATACTAGGGATAAATGAGTTTTTTTCTCATTCCAAAATGACACATTTGAAAAAAAACCCAAAAGGGAATTAGCTAGTGATGGTTATTTGCAGGTAAAAAACCTGCAATTTTTCAGACTTATACATATATTTCATATTTCTTAGTTTTCCCATAAACAAACATTAAATTTAATATAGTATTGATTAAAAATTAAAGTTTGCCTTTCAGTTCAGTCACCACTTTCACAGCCATGGTGAAAAAATCAAATGCAGAAACCATAGCTGGAGGTAGTTCAGTTCTACTTTCAGTTACATTGAAAGTTCAGTTGGTTTGAAACCCCCTCAATGTCCTTTAGTAGAGTATAAATGCTGATTTTGTTTGGACTTAAAAGAATTAGAGAATAAAACTGAAGTGTTTGCATATAAATATTTCCCACAAACTGTAGCTTAATACAAAAATAGGTGACCTGAAATGAAAACCCCCTTCTCTTCTTCAGGTGAATGCAGAATATGTTAACAGTGTTGCAGAAAGTGTTAAAACCAGGTAAGTCCTATAGACTGTAACACCCAACAACTACTGATCATATCTTAAGCTTTTATGGAAAAAAATAGAGCATTTCAGCAATAAATTACAAGTCTACCATACTGAAATGGAACTGCTAAGAAATGAGGCAAAGGTGCATGCTTACTATGTGAAAGTCAGAACAAAAGGAAATCTATAAGCTTATTTTCCTCATTTCATAAATGTTTTAATTAATCAAGTGAGGTTCCAGCTTAAGCCTCTGATAAATATTTACTTGAAGCTGTCTTTTTCCCCATGATAATTATTGATGCAGTTCAAGGCACCTGAGGCCACCTGTATTAGGTCCCCACTGACTTCAGAGCCCTGAAATGTATTCTGATGTCTGCTGTGTTCTCTAGGTGCTTTTGTTTCCTCATTTGCCTCTTTTCTTCATGAAGACAATGGACTTTCAACAGCAATGGAATTATATTTGTAAAACTAAAAACTATTACATGATGGGTATTTCTTGTCCTGACAAATTAATGCAACAGCTCTCAAGTGGACACTTGGTTCCCACTGCATTTTTGCTTGTTCTTATCATTATTTCCATAGCTACTTACAGCATCATGTGCATGTTAAAAACCTTGGAGCAGCTTGAGAGGAACAGCTTCTGAATGAAAATACTTGGGCAAAACCATACGCCTGTTGGTAGATTTATTTTGTCTTAAAAAGCTGCTTTCCAAGGAATGGCACAGTGTAGCTAACAGTCCCAAAACAGATGAGGCTAAAGGCCCTGAAGTGGCACTGCTGGCAAGAAGGAAGAGATGAAATCTGCTGCAGAACTGGTGTTACTGGTTCAAGCTTATTTGTGAATTGGTTACTCTGACAGCCTTTGCCCTCTCTCCTTCTTTAAAATGACTGCCAAGTCCTTCACTAAACTCTGTTCCTCAGCACCATATCTACACGTGTCTTTAAAACACCTCCAGGGATGGGGACTGCACCATTACTCTGCACAGCCTGTTCCAATGTCCAGCAACCCTTTTGGTGAAGAAATTTTTCCTAATATCCTATCTCATCCCTCCCCCAGCACAACTTGAGGCTGTTTCTTCTTCTATTGCTTGTTACTTGGGAAAAGGGAGACGCCCTCCCAAACTAAACAAAGTTCAACTAGATCCCTGGAAAGGCTGCCATTTTCCTTTGCTTTTGAGGCTCCTGCTCCACTCCAGGGTTTCTCAGACTGTATTTAGGCTCCAGGTTTCCCCCAGAAGGCTCCTCAAGCTGAGTCTGCTAGCTAAATAATAGTAATAGCTTCCTGCTTCCAGAGGGCTTGGCTTAGCTGGGAGTACTGCAGCCAGGACGTGGGGAAGGGGCAGTTCCCAGTGCTGTTGGGCATCACCAAGGTACAATATGTACAGTTTCTTAATCACTTGGGCAATTTTTATTTTCTTACCTATATATTTTAATTAATATTTTTAAAAGTATTGCTGCAGAGTGGAGTCTCTGTCAATGCTACACGGAAAGACCAAGATGTTTTTCGTAAGGATGCTTTTACCATGCTATGCTTAATTTTTAGTGGTAGCTTTTTTTCCATTAATCATAGGAAATGGGGAACTCAGCTGTGAAAACTCCTTATTTCAGTTACACTGTACCTATTAAAATGTGAAGACTTTATTGGTTTTTACATTTTCTGGGGAAAGAGGGAAGTTGATTACACATTTTTCAATTACTTCTTAAACGGAAAATTTACTCCTTGAACCAGAGACTAAACCCAGACTCTCCATAACAAATCCTCACTCCAGGACATTATTATTTTGGCACTGGAGGAAGCATAAGGAAGCTAGGAACTCTTATGCAAGGGTGAACAGTTGTGTGTAGTTCTAGATAGTGTGGATTTAGTTGCGAATTACTGCTGCATTTTGGCAACCAGCTCAAGATTACAGGTAAGTATCTGTGGATTTAAGAGGGGCACGATTTTTGAGATCCATTTGTCTTCAGTGATTTCTGAGTCTTTGGTGAGTTACTGTCCTGCCTGTTGCCAGGGACTCCTTTCTGGTTCCTAATTTACAATTTAATCATTTTCTTTGCTAGAGTTGTGAATTCCACTGGTGTAGGAGCAGAACAGTCTCTGGGGAGCTGCTGTCTGTGATTGCTTTCAAAAGTCTTTTTAAGGAATGGGCTCTCACTAAGCTTCTCTTCACAGCTTCCCCAGAGAAATCCAGTCTGGAGTCCTAGAGGTTATTTCTCCTCCCGCTTTTTACTATCCAGATCTTTCCAATCTGAAGAAAACACTTGGAGATTCAGAGGACAGAGTAAGGTAAGATAGCTGTGTAAAACCCAAGAAATTTTGCGTTTTAGTTTTGTAAAACCCAAAAATTTTCAGTATCAAATGGAAAGTTCAGATCAAACAATGCTGACTTTTGAAGAAAGTTTTTGTACTTCAGAGCTAATGGAACTCAAGTGTATTTTTAAAAAAATTTATTACACAAGGGGATCTTGAGAAAAGTTATGCTGCACATCAGCTTCAGGGGGAGAGCCAAGGCTTCTCCTTTGAGCCTTGAGTGTAGGCATCCCTTGGGTTTTAAACCAGATGGATAATGTCAAGAGGCAGTAACTGGATGATCTTGTCATAAAGGAAAAAAGAGAAATATCTTTTATGTCATAGATAAGGGAGAGGCTGTGTGAACACACAAAGGACACCCTGTGTGGCCTCTGCTAATTAGTAACAACCACTCCGAGTTTCATTAATGATCTTATTTTTGGTGATCATAGACTTTACATATATCTTTTGATACCCTATCCTAACTGATTTCATTCATTCATTCATGTGTCCCAAATTTACCCAGACAGAAGTTAGAACTTAGCAAAATTTCCTTTTGTTTAACAACAATTTCAGCAATGCAGCAAGAGAACTGCAGTGCTGAGTGGTTTGCCTTAGAGCTTAAAAACCTTAGAGCTTTCAGAGCATAAACATAATTGTTTGCATCCTTACACATAAGTTTCAGATAGAGTAGACTTGAATAAGATACACTTTTATGTTAATTAAATACTGATAAATTAATCACCAGTATTTTAGCATAAATTATCAAACTGCTTCATCCACTGGTAAAAAGAGACTATACTTTGTGGAGAAAAATCTGTGTTTAAATATCAACCTGAAAATGGTTTATCAACCTACTTCTGTGCTTTTCATCCATAATAGCACCTAAGTTTAGATTTTTAAATAATCATTGTGTGTTTATCTCTACACACAGTAGAGTATATTAATATTAATATAATAAATAGTATCTAAGTAGTTTGATATGAATATACTTGTTTGAAATTTTGTTTCAGGCTGCATTGATACAAATAATTTTTTGCTTAGTTACTGCTAACTTCTATAGGAAACTATTTACAAATATTTACACTGATTATATATGAAGGGTTTTTATACACTTAACAATGAGTTAAAATATTCAACCTTACAGTTTCACTTTAGATAAGGAATAGTAGAGGATTAGAAATGCTTTTATTATAGAAATAACTCTTGCAACCCCCAGAAAAACTTATCAGTATTTGCTGCTTATGTTTAGGTGGAGAACGAAACAGAATTTGGATTATAGCTTTTTAATGCTATATGCCCAGCCTAAGGGAACATTTTATCTACAGGTATGTTCATATTATCATTAAGTAGCTGCAATACATCTATGCTAAATACTATCTTGGCAAATTTGGTTTGTTTCAAAGGCCTCAATAAAACAGCACTTATTGCAATTTTCTGTGTATTTTGCCTGTACTCTTTACAAACATCCACATATTTCTGTGTTTACATACATCTTGTAGCCAGGTACTATTTCTTTAGCACCTTTCTGTCAGATGGATTTGTGAGGTTGACTAACAAGGTAACTGAAGCATGAAACTGTTTACATTAAGATTAAGAAAGTCAAAGTTTAATGTGCTTTCACTTGGTGGAGCAAGACAGAATAATGGTGGTATGTCTGGGTTATGGCCCAGATCACAATGAACCAAAAATCCCTTAAAGGCCTTTGCAGACAGGAAAACACACCAATATAGTTACACTGGAGCCAAGTGTACCCTTTAAGTCAGTACAGATCCTAAATTCTCTGTAAAATTGAGAGTATTAGACTTCAAGAACATCCCCATGCACTCAGGCTTAGGTGTAGCCATCATTCTAGATTTGTGTTAATTTGCACTCCATAAAGATGGTAACCACAACCAGAGATTCCAAAATGAGTGTTCAGTAGATGAGCAGATCCATAAAATTTCAGGTATCTCACGGATGTCAAAAGTTGTTTTGTTTTAAAAGCTCAGAACAACTTTTTGCTTAGTTCTTAGTTTTCCTGGGTTGTCTTCTGCCTGACAGGCCTCAGAGTCTGGGTCATGTGGAAGCAGAAGAAAAGACCACAAAAGCAGTAATCTCATGCAGTTCTTGCCAGCATTTCACACAAATGCATTTGAGCTCTGCAGCTGACTCAGAAATCAGGGGAATGAAGAAAAATGATGTCTACTGAACACTTCAGGTTTACTGGAAAATGAGGTATTTTCCCATGATTTGAGTAGTGTTCTTAAAACACACAAAAATTTACTGAGTGTGGTAGAGCACTGAGGCACAGAAACCATTGTGAAGGCAAATGTTAAGCATGTTGGCAGACACTTAATGCCCCTTTCTGTTATAAAGTTCTCCAAGTCTTCTTGTTTGCATCAAACTCATTTACTGAAGTATTTATTTTTAAAGAAATTTGAGAATATGTGTGTTCCTATCTTGAGCATTATATAAAGGCTGAGCCATGTTTGGAGCAAAATCTGGATTGTGATGGAAAGGTTAAGGCTGCATACAGAATATTCTTTGAAATAATCTGTGCTTTCCTCATATCCTGGTCTACTGCATCCACTTCACTTGTGCATCCACCCTGCAGCTGCTTCTCTAGCACAGATGCTGGTCTGCCCAGGAAAATTCTCTGTAGAGTACAACTGAAGAGAATAAGTTATGCTGCCATAAAGATAGCTATCATCTACCTATGTCTGGAATCCTTCTACTAATGGAAAGCAAATAACCTTGAAAATCCCTTTCCTCAGCCCTGGTACAAAGATTTATTTCAGTAATCTTAGGGAAAGCTTGAAACAGGTTATATTTATTTATTGTTTTGTCAGAAACAGAATAATTTGAGTGACAGATATTAACCTCAGAAATTTGGAAGAAGGTAAGCATGTGTAAGACACCTGACATTAGTCTTGATGTTCACAGGAAAGCTGTCATGAGTCAGGCAAGATCTTTGCTCAATCAACACATAAATGTTAATTCTAGGATACTGCTGAATCAGGATTTGAGCAAGTGGCTTTGTGAACTCCTGGTTAGTGGGGTTACTCTGTGTGTCAAACTTACCTACAGATCACACAATCTTTGAAACAAGACCATCAGGAGACCTTGGTCTCTTTTTATGAGTAACCTTTGGCTGGCTCTACTGCTGTATTCAGTGTCAGCCTTTACAACACCTCAAAAGCTCTGTATTTCTGTCCTTTAGTGTGCTTCACAGCATGTTCCTTCTTATAACTAGTATTTCTTGCAAACACTTAATTTCTATCAGCATCTCAATAATAATAATCATCATCATCATCATCCACAGTTCTTCTCGCTCACCTTTTAGGTATGACAAAGTCTGCTCAGGAAACTCAACAGAGCTTTTATCCATTTGCTTTAGATGCCTCTCTTTTTCAGTTTGTTCCCACAGCTTATCAATGCTGATATAATCTCAGTACCAACTGTCTAATGTATTCTCCCTAAACCTATATATTTTTGCTTAATGTTTTCCTTTAAGTGAGATATCTTTATGGTAGGGAGTCCTTCTTTGTCAAGAAAACATGTTACAGTCACAGTATTACAGATAGTCCTGCAAATAAATATCTTATGAATTAGACTGAAACTGATATGTAGAATTATCAGCAATCTACTGTAGTTTTGCACAAGTTCAGAGCACTCTGTATAGCAGCCAAATACAATGCAGTTATCACTTACATGTGGTAACATTACTACCATTTACATTTCTGGTTTTTTGTTGCTTTATTTTTTTTTCAGCTAGAAGATGACATTATAGCCAAGTCAGATTATGTTGAAAGCATAAAAACCTTTGCTGCTAAACAGTCCCAGGAGTGGATGATTCTTGAGTTCTCCCAACTTGGATTTATTGGTAAGTGTTAACAACTCCGTGGGGTCAAGTGGACTTGGAGCTGTGTAGGTTGAGGAGGTCTCATTTGGAATTAAATTTCAAAGCATGGAAGGACTGGTATATTGACACTCATTGGTTCTTCAGGAAAGCTTCCACTATAAGTTTTTTACTTTATGTGCTCTCTGCAGCTGTCTCTGTAATGGAAAGGCTCCTAAGCACAGAATCTAGTAGTTGGGTTCTCATAGGAAGCAAATTGTTCCACCTCAGGGCAATGTGAGCCCCTGTAGTCTTCTTTTCATGAATGGAATTTGAAAAATGTGTTAAAAATCTGCTCCTTTTTCTTTGTGGAGCAGAACATGCATCCCATATCATAGGGAAGTTTCTTTATTACTTTTAGTAGTAAGTTTCTTTTTTTATTTTTTTTCTTTAGTTCTAATACAGTTTACAAGTGATAACACTGCATAAGTGTTAGGTCAAACAAAGAAATCTAAAAAAATCTAATACAAATAGTGAGAACTAAATTAACAGTGATAGTATTTTAAAAACAATATTTTTCACATCTAGATCTTAATTTAAAAACATTCAGTATGGTATTGGCAATGAAACTGCATGTCTAGCATTTTGAAGAAACATTCAGACTTTGTTTCATCTGACACATAAGGACAGGTGACTTATGGATTTGTGTTTGGAACTAGGATGTAACTACAAGCTTTATTATCAACTGGTTGACTATGTGAGGCAAACTTCAGGCATGAAATGGAAACCTTTTCAAAATTCCAACAAGTTGGAGGATAAGCAGTTCTCCCAAGCTGGAGTCTGTGTGAAATTTTCACTAAATATCAGAACTAATCCATGTGTTTTATTCTGGAGTAAATATAAAGCTGCTGATTTTTCCACAGCAATACAAATATCTGAATATGCAACTTATTGTCTTGCTTCCAGGAAAATTGTTTAAATCAGAAGATTTGCCACTCATAGTGGAATTTTTTCTCATGTTCTATAAAGATAAGCCCATAGACTGGCTTATTGACCACCTGCTCTGGGTTAAAGTGTGCAATCCAGAAAAGGATGCAGTAAGTATGTCTGAATTTATGAAAATAAGTAACATTCAAATAGTCTCAGTGAGAAAATAATTCCTTTTGAAAAGATGGAATAGAATTCTCTCAAAGCAGACTTACTTTGGCATTTGTGGGGAAAGATCTGCTGCCAATCTGCAGAGACTGGCGTGGTGTTTGAGCCCTGTAGTGCACATGGACAGGCCTAACTCACAAGAATTCAGATTCCCACATCAGAGCTGCTTGGAAGAGCTGATTTAACATCTCAGAACATGGACAGCACAAGCTGACACCTGCTTGCAACTGGTCACGTAGGCAGCCTCCAGCACCACAGAAATTTTGAATATGTAAATCTGTGTGGACTTCCACTTCTCGTAACCTTCTGCTGACCTTCTAATATTAAAGTCAGTAAGAATACAATTTTACAGTCACAGTTCTAAAGTTTGCAAACCAATTAACTCATTTTGGGAAGCAGAACTTCATTATTTTGCTTTGAATTTTTTATTGCCCGGGGGGAAAACTTCCTGAAAAAAACCCAAACAGGGTAGCATGTAGATTGGAAAAACTAAATCGTGGAATCATAGAATGATTTGAGATGAAAGGGACCTTAAAGATCAAAAAGCTCCCCTGTCATGGGAGGGTTTTATCTTTTTTGTACTGGGGACCCCAGAAATGGATGGTAGTTCACAGCTGGTAGACATGCTGAAGTTTCTGGTTGGCACAAAGATCCAATGGCTCTGATCATCACAACCTGTCTTTTCCAGCTCGAGGAGCAGAAGTAGCTGAGTGTCAGGATGTTAATGCTCAGCCCAGGCTAAAAGCATGTGCCAGATGCCCATTGCCACAGGGTGACACACAAAAAACACACAAAAACCACTCTGTGACTGACTCTCCTTGTGAGGCATAGTGTGGGGGTACTTAGGGACATACCTAGCTGCTCGGAAAGGGGAGAGAGGAATTCTGTCAGCTTGTCTTTGGCATCTGTAGGGAAGCCTTTTATTTGTCAAGCAGATGAGGAGCAGCAGCTGGGATCTCTGTTCTTCCAGCCTCCATTCTCTTGAGTAATCCCAAAAATCATGCCACTGCTCATTCCTCCCCAAGGGCAGCATGAGACTGACTTCATCAAGAGGTTTTTGCTACCCACAGCAATTGAAATTGCAATTGCAGAAGTGAAACTCACTAGAAACTTGCTGGTACCACTCTACTTTGGCTTGGTCACAGCAGGCTCCCTCCCATAAGCTGCCTGCCTGTCTTTCAGGAGGACAGCTTGGGTTTAGGTATGAATCAGGTCTCAGCAGCTGGAACAGTCATTTAAAGAAAGTCAACATTCACTTAAAAGTCAACAGTCATTTAAAGAAAATAAAAGGTTTTGTCTAACATATGGAAGTTGGCACATGTTAGACAGATCTAGAGTGGGTGCTGCTAACATAATAGGGTTTTTTTTTGTTGGTTTGTTTTGTTTTTTTTTCTGTTACCACAGGCAGGAACCTAAATCAGAGGTACTCAAGGCTCACTAACTCCTGTGAGCTGGCCTAACCCATGAAGTAGGATTTCAAAGCTTACTCCTGTCTGTATGAAGTGGGAATTGAGATTCCTCAGTGGCATTACTCAGTGTAAAACCAGAGACCTTCTGTTGTCCCCAGGAGTCACCTCTGCTAAACTTGAACCTTGTTTGTTCTGCTGGCCTCCATCTCCTGCTTTGCACAGCTCCCATCTGTCTCTTCATCCTTCTTTATAAACACAAAGGAAATGTGCAAACACCTGGAGTAGGAATTGGCTATTCTAATAAAATAAAACTCTCGAACCTGAGAAATCAGGAAGGAGCAGAAACTCTGGTTGATCCTCTGTGGCACAATCAGTTATACAAGAATAGTGTGAACAGTGACCACCACTACTGAGAGAAAGAAAGCAAAAGGACATAAAGAAATATTTAACATAACATTGGCTTCATCTGTGGTGCCAGAAATGTTGCATTTTGCAATCCAACACAACTGTTTCTTTCATTTCCAGTAAAAAACATAATTTACTTTGCTCTCATGAGCATCCCCCCGGAGTATTGTGTCCAGTTCTGAGGTCCACAAGAGACAAAAGACATGGAGCTGTGGGGGAGAGTCCAGAGGAGGGCTGTGAAGATGATGAGAAGGCTGGAGCAGCTCTCCTGTGCAGACAGCCTGAGAGGGTTGGTGGTGTTCAGCCTACAGAAGAAAAAGCTCCAGGGAGACCTTACAGTGGCCTTCCAGTACCCAAAGGGAGCCTGTGGGAAAGCTGGGGAAGCACTTTTCACAGGAGAGTGTAGTGAAAAGGACAAGGGATGATGGTTTTAAACTCTAAGAGGGTAGATTTAGGTTAGACGTTAGAAAGACATCCTTTAGTGTGAAGGTGGTGAGACACTGGAACAGGTTGCCCAGGGTGGTTTTGGGTGCCTCATCTATAGAAATGTCCAAGGCCAGGCTGGATGGGGCTTTGAGCAACCTTTTCTAGTGGGAGCTGTGCCTGGATTGGAACTAGATGAGCTTAAGATGTCCCAACCCAGCCCACTGTATGGTTCTGCAGTGGCATGTGTTTCTCAGGTGTTGTGGGGACAAGCAGATGGCAAACAAGAGGAGCCCTGACTCAGTGAAGAGCCTTATCTCAGTTTCTGCACATACAATCTCACCAGTCCTGTCCTTCTGCTTATTTTCAGCTGCTACCACAGGTAGCTCTTTTGCTAGCACTGCAATGGCATAAAAGGAGACATGCAAAAGACTCTATGGGGGATAAACTGCAAACCCTGGCAGTAGAGAGATCACAAATTTATTTTCTTACAGGAAATTTCTTTTTTTTTCCAGCAAAAGTATAGTGTGCTTTTCAAAAAGAAAAAAAAAAAAACAGCTGCCAATAAATCATTTTGCATGTATTTGTTTTTGCACTGCTTTGCTGAACATCTGCTGTGGACAAACAAAAATACTTAGTTCTTTTTATAGCCTTCCAGGTGTATTTGAACTTTTAACTACAAGTTCTGTGGAAACCCTCAGTTCCCCTGTGAATTTTTGTGTTTAAGCCAGCTGAGTGAATACTTTATCAATTTTGGCTTTAGAAAGCATTGATATGGTTTATCTAAGATTTTTCTTTTATAGAGCTGAAAGCACTGATCAAAGAAGTAAACAAATTATCCTCTCAAATCTAAAGATGTGAGACCTGGGATAGAGAAAAGTTAAATGATCTTCCAAATTTATACAATAATTCTTTGGCAGAAATGAAAGTAGAACCCAGGGATTCTCATTTTAGTTCTTTGCTCTGTTCCATGCCATTATGATTCATTATATCTCATTAATTATTGTAGCATGTTTGCTTCACTGTATCCAACTGTGATGCTCTGTAGACATGGAGCAAAAGTCATATTTAAACAAGAAATTTGCTGTCATTCAAAAACCAAGAAACTCAGAAATTAGTACCAATTACAGTTATATAATTCCATGGTGTGTTATGTCACCAGTGTACTAAGCTAGAAAATCAGAACTGAAATACAGTATACAAGAGCTTTGTATATGAAAAAGATACATAATTTATAGTATAGTGAAGTACATTCAAAGCTTCTCAAACATAGAGACAAAATGTAAAGACTGAAATGTAACCACAGTCCCTCAAGATCAGTTTTAGTCAAAATATTTTCATTAGAATGATATGGCAAGGCAAAGAGTTGAAATTAAGTTTGCCAGAAACAGTTAAAAAATATAAATCCGTTTCAGATTTGAGGTCCATATTGATCACTCTGAGGTGTGATGGACGGCATAGAGTGTAAAAATCCCTGAACTGGTGGTGTTTGAGCCTTCAAATCCATGTAGCACCACAAGTGGAATTACATGAGTTTAGTTCTAGAAACCCTGTATTTGAAATAAGGTGACTGTTAACTTTGGGGATTACTCATTGAAATATGGGTTAAAATCTGGAGCTATACTCTCGACTACATAATGAAGTTGTTTTATGAAGATTAGTTTGTCTCTTTTATTGAAATAAAACCTCTCTTTTACTCTCTTCCCAGATACACTGTGAAAAAGAAAAGGAAAAGTTGCGTATCCGAGCGAAACCATCTCTCTTTCAGCACATGGGAGTTCATTCATCATTGGCTGGGAAAATACAGAATTTGAAAGTAAGGATAAGAAATTGATGCCACATTTCTAAATTGTATACTTGTGTTCTAACTTTTCTCCCTCATCAGTTTTAAGCATTACACCTTAGGCATTAGGTGGCATTTCCATATTCAGGAGGGTTGGTTTGCAGATTTGGAGGCAAACATCAAGCTGGAGTCTAAGATGGAGAAGAGGAACATTGCTTCTGCACAAACATCTTGAATCTCTGATCTCAACACTTGTAGCAGCCATAGTGATATTTCATGGCATGTAGGAATGCTCTTCACAGCTCAAGATTGCCTGTATCACAATCCCAGTACAAGGGACAAGTGGGAAAGTGTGCTGGTGGGAGAATGCGTGTGGCTATTGTGACAGCCATGGAGTTTTGGGGAGAGTTTGAAGGGCAAAAAGTGGATCTACCCCACAAAAGCCATAAAGCACCAGACTTCAGGGATGTCCTGGTGGCACCATTTAGACTAATGATGAGATCAATCCAGTTCCTGTACTGGGTCAAAGTAGAGGTTGAGGTAGCATTTAGCAGAACCAATATTGGATGTTCTGGCAGAAGGCATAGTAGATAGATGATAATGAGATAGGCTACCCTGGAGAAGTTTATTTTTAATTCTATGCAACTGAGAAATAATCAGTACAGCTCTGTCTACAAACTGTAACATTGAGTCTCAGTGATTACACTGAAAGTAATACTCTATTTCTATTAGAAAAAAATTGTGTATTTTTTCACACCAAGATAATTATTGTCTGGAATAGCTTCCTGCAGAAATTCAAGATTGGAGGACTTTTTTTTTTCTATTGTATGAATGAAACTACATTTCTTTATATCCAACAGGATAAAGATTTTGGCACAAATGTGCTACATAAAGCACATAATAATCCACCTGCAAAAGTGAATACAAGCCTAAGAACGTACCATCAATATACCTTGGAAAAAGTTTATGAAGGAAAAGACTATTTTTGGGCTTTATCTCCAGTGGCAGGGGACTACATCAGCTTCACCTTTTTAAATCCACTAAAAGTTGAAAAGTAAGTATTACATGATAGGGAATATGGAAGCCTACATACATCCATTTTGGGAATAACTGAGTCTTCAATATCAGTCGTGATCAATTCTTCAGATAAACCACTGTCTTGCTACTGACAAAAAAGTAATGATTTCCTATTTATCTACTCCCCTTCTTGAATTCCCCTTCTGAAATACATATCTTCCTTGGTAATTAGCTTTCTCAATTCCTTCTCTCATTTGTTTCTTCAGTGAAATATTTTATGTTCTCTTATGATAATACTCAAAGGTATTTGAGTGTTTTAACTAATTTATTTCATCAGTGAAAGTTTTATTTCATTAGCTGTCAACAGAAAGGTTGCTTGCATGATGTCAAGTCAAAGGTATCCCAGACCAGGTGCTTATGAGTGTAGGCTAAAGTAAAGAAGAAAAACCACTCTTGTGGGGAAATAATGAGTCAATTAATAATGGTGGGAGGCAATAATAATGGTGGGATTCAGTTGAAGATACAGAGATTTAAATGTAGGTGTTTACAGTAGAGATGTCTATGTAAGGTCTGTGCCTAAGCTCCTACTATACCTGACAGATGGAGATTTACCTGGAAATTAGTTAGTTATTAATCTCATTCTCTATTTGGTCACCTGAGTCAGCTGCTGAGATTGAGCATGGTGAGTACATCTCCACTGCCTGTCATGAGAGCTTCAACACTTGGGTCCCAGACAGACTCCTTCTTCCCGTGGTTGGATCTAGAGCCAAGTCCCACCATGAATGGTTTTGTTATTCTATAAGCTGAAACTATCTTCTCTGTTTTCCTAACATTCAACTTGACTGTCTCTGAAAGGAAGCTCTGTAGTTTAAGAGAGTGTTTTCAGAAGGATTTACCCTGTGAACAGTACACATGGAGGCTGGCACCAAGAGAAGGTGTCCTGCCTGGTTCAGCAAAGTTTCTTCTTCTCTCTGTGTGTGTCAGATTGGAGAACATACCTGAGTTAAAATTAACCTGGCAAGAAATACAGTTCCAGGAAAGTGTCTGACACAAATTACAATAATTAATGTATCTCTGTAGTGATATTCAGAGAGAAATTTCCTTCACTGTTGTTACACTTCCTCCCCAAACTGGTGGCAAAACTAAAGCTTCCATTTCTGAAAATAACACTGACTTCACATTCATTAAAAAAAAAATAAGAAAGAAAAAAATAAAGAAAAGCCAATCTGTATCTCCAGCTAGTGAGCTGTACTAAATTACAGTTATAATAAAAATGTTGTTCTGTGATCAACACTGTTAATTAACTGGCTCATGTTTTGTGAAACTTGGGTAGCCTATATTTTTGCATTTTCTTGTCACTGGGAAGCTGTGCTGGATGAAGTTAACTTAAACATGGTTAAGCTAAACATGGCTGGTCCCAGCCCCATCACATTGCTAACCTGTGAAAATGTATATTTAAACCTATAATATTTGATGGTCATAATTCTTGATTGTTTGGTACCAAAGGAGAGAGGCTGATGCTTTAAATTTCATGAGCTTTTTTGGATCTAAAACCCTAAGAACTATAATGCCAGAAATTTAGAACTAAACAGGCATTTGCTTATTTTAAAAAAATCTTGCAGGTGTTTTTGCTTGGGTTCTTGCTTTGACAAAGCTGTTGCTCATTGACTACAAATGAGATTTTATAGAAGCACCTGAGTTGATTAAATATTTGTAAAAAAGGAGGATTCTCTTGGCATGTAGCATATGGTCTAGTAGAAACAGATTTTTGCTGCCACTGTATTCCAGAAGCCTACCTCTTCTTGAGCTTGGGATGATAGGAACAGGTCAGAGAATAAATTTTCCCTAGCCATGAAAACTTGGAAAGTTAATTTATTTGGAACTTGAGCACTGGAAAGGGGAAACACATTTGTGGTTCTAGAAAAAAGATGGGTTTAGTGCTTGTTCTGTTAAAAATAAAAAGCCTCTAGTATGGTTTGGTCACACACTGGAAAGTTTCAGTGCCTATTTCTGTTCTCTGTAGCCTACAACTAATTAAAGATACTTGAAACCTTTTTTCAAAACTGGAAAGAATTACATCCCTAGAACATTTCTAAACCATAAAATACCTGGAAATAATATGCCTTTATCATCAGATACTTCTTCAGAAGTGGAAACATGGAACACCCGGGTGATAAACTGTTTAACACCACCGTGGAAGTGTTGCCAGCAGATGTAAGTCTTTCATTTCCAACTGTAATACACAGTGCTGTTTCATTCATTTTCAGAATGATATTCAGCATCAAATGTCATGTCCCAGAAAATATTCCTGGAGATTTTATTGGTTTATTTTTTTACAGGAAATCCTGAAAAAAGAACTGGTTGACAATGGAAGTAAATTTAACTTCCCGGCCACCAAAGATGGATATTTAAAAATAGGTAAACTCTTTATTGACACTTCAAAACCTGAAATTCTGTCATGTGTGAAATGTTTCTGCATTTGATAATTTCATTAACTCTGTAATAAATACAACATTATGAGGTGTATTAGTAAAGTGACTTTCCATATATATATATGATGTTTGACCATTGACTATCCTGTTTTGTTTTAAATAATGAAGAATCCTACCAGCAATGGCAAAAGCTAAGGAATTTAATTAGAAGAAAAAACTAATTGCAGTCTCTGCAAGATCCTAATAGGATAATTGATTCTGGTTTGGATTTTGCAGCCCTAGCTGAAGATAAGGATTTCTTATGCCAGCATTAACTTCTGCTCCAACCTGAAATGAAGAGGAAGAATAATGCAATCCACCTTCCCCCTTTTTGCCCCTACTCCTGCTTCCCCTTTTTCCTTCCTCAGGGTGGTGTGTGACTTTTTTTAAAAGAACAGCACATTCTCCACATGCTTGCCAGGGCCTGGTTTCTAATATTACCTGAATTAAAACACCACTATGTGAACACAAAGGGACTGTTTGGAGATGTGCTTTGCCTGCTGCTTTCATCTCTCTCTTCTGACCTGCGTTATAGGAAGGATATGGAGCTGTTGGGGTAAGCCCAGAGGAGGGCCATGAGGATGATCAGAGGGCTGAGCACCTCTCCTGTGAAGATTTGGGGTTGGGGAAGAATTCCTGTGAAGAATTGGGGTTGTTCACTGGAGAAGTGAAGGCTCTGGGGAGAGTTTATGGTGGCCTCCCAGTTCCTGCAGGCACTACAGGAAAGCTGGGGGGGTGACTTAACACAAGGGTGTGTAGCAACAGGACAAGGGGTAATGGTAATAACCAGAAAGAACAGAGCTTTAGATTGGATATTGGGAAGAAATTCTTCAGGGTGACAGTACTGAGACACTGGAAGAAGTTATGGATGTGCCCTCCCTGGAAGGCAGCAACCTGATCTGGTGGGAGGTGTCACTGCTCAGGGCAGATGGGTTGGAACTGGATGATCTTCAAGGTCCCTGCCAACCCAAACAGTTCTTTAATTCTACCACATAATGGGTCTTTTCTCCCAGTGAACCACTTTAACCTCACCATGGTTCTTGTTTGCTTTGATTTGCACCTCTCCCACTTCCTCCTGGCTGTTTTGTTTTAATTAGAGAACCCAACTGAAATGCTGTCAATTCACAGCTGGACATGAAAGCTGATAGGAAATGGATATCATACCTGAGAAGGGTGTTTTTCATTTGTCTGAAGGGATTTTATTCCACTTCATCAAACTAGTAAAGAAAAAGATGAGAATTGGTTCATGACTCTTATAAAATCTTTTAAAAAATAATCATGCTTCTCAGGAAAGCTCTTTCAGATTATTTAATATGACCACATGTGCCAAAGGTCGCTACTAACACATTTAAATACATTTTTTAACATTTGTAGCTATAGGCTCTTTATTTCCTTATATTCCTCTCCAGCTCCAGTTGTTGCAACTGAAGGATCCTCCTTGTTTGTAGCTTTATCTTTCAGTTGTTATTCTTTGACCTTTTCCAAAAGATTTTCCCTCCTAATGTTGTGTCCTTGGAGTTAATTTATAATTTCTCATTTGGAGCTTTTGCACAAGTTCACTGGGAAGCATGTTTCAATGTAATATATGTTTGTACAGGTCTTGTTTTATTTTTTTATTTAGGAGCTTTTGAAAACGGAATTGCAGGAGGCAGTCTTGATCAGTCATTAGGAAAAATACAGGCTGTTCGTTTATCTGTCAACTCTGATTCTCCTGTATGGGTGATACTTAGTGAGGTAAGCATGTTAATTAGAATATTTTAATGAAAGATGTATTAATTTTAATTCTTCATACCATATAGTATTGGTGATAATTATTAGTCAATTTTGAATGAGATTCTGTGTGAAAAAACTGAAACAAGTGGAGAACTTTATTAAATATTCAGGGCAAAAGTTAAATTTATTTGTAGAAAAGGTGCTGGAAATGCTCAAATGGGATGATTCTGTAGTTCTGCAGTGCTGTAAGCATAGCCACTAGAATTTGGGTCATGATAAATAAACTAACCAAAGGAGACAGGGAGACACTTCTAACTTTTTAAAGTAACTCTGTTGGATATTAATTATAATATGCCAACATTTTCATATGAACATACAATTTAAAAAAACCAATTTTGCTCTTCAAGTTTTTTCCAAGTGTCTGAATGTGTGTGAAGGCAAAGTCAGAAGATATTCAGCAGAAATCACTTGGGAAAATTACTACAGCCTTAAGCTATAGCCATATTTGGAAAGGGGGAAAGTTAATGTCCTAGGAAATGCTTCTACAGATTTCAGAAAATAATATTTTTTTTTCCAGGTACTTATCAAGACTTCTGAAAACTGAAAAAAAGGAAAAATCCATTTTTGATGTATAGCTTATTATAGATTGTTTGAACACTAAGCTAACATCAACAAAAAACTGGCTGGATAAAAAGAACAAACCTAAACCCATTTAATTGTTAATACTGTGTATTAGGAAAGAGTTGCAGTTACTATTAAATCTTTTATGTAAAGAATATTTCAAGCTATGAAGAACCCCATTATGTTAGTAATTTCTATAAAATGCTCTTGAGAAGGTGTCACACATAAAAATCACCTGACCTTGGCAACATTCAATCTATGTTGTTATAAACCATTGCTAAGGTGGTACAGGCTGTCTCAGGGACTAAAGCACAAAAGTATGGCAATTATCACCAGAACTAAAAATATGGTAATTTCTGAACATTAAGGACCCAGATTTCAACTTCAATAAGAACACCTGTCAATTTTGGAGGAAAAGTAGAACTGAAGGAAAAGTTGACAGTATTAATTGCAATTGTTTAGAGTAGTCCAAAGAGATAGGAAGATTTTAGCAGCATAAAAATGGATCTCAAACTTAGCAGTAATGGATCTGAAACTTAACAAGTTCAGCTGTAATGTACCATAAATT
The DNA here is from genome assembly GCA_023637945.1 of Phaethornis superciliosus. Taxonomy (NCBI): domain Eukaryota; kingdom Metazoa; phylum Chordata; class Aves; order Apodiformes; family Trochilidae; genus Phaethornis; species Phaethornis superciliosus. The sequence goes on from JAJQWJ010000011.1 coordinate 17,580,401, forward strand.
ACGTTTAATTTAAAAAAAAATTTTTTAGCAGTAATGGATCTGAAACTGAACAATTTCAGCCATAACATAGTATAAATTATGTTTAATTTTTAATTTTTTTTTTAATGGGAAGTGCCTACAGATTACCATTTGAATAACTTCAAACTTAAACAGGTATTTATAGGAGGACTGTAAAGCTTTTCAGTGATTTGAGCATTGAACTAACTGCAGGAAATAATAAGGGGTATTATGTGTAACTATTTTTGTAGAAAGAAAATCTGTTTAAGTAATGTCTGATCCTATAATTTGATAATCAGTATGTACTGAAACTTAAATCCTGGTCACAAGGCGAAACTCGGTATAAATTTTAAAATAAAAGGTAAAGAGGCTCATTTGAAATGTTTTTTTGGAAACCACAATCCACCTTGGACATCTCCCTGTTAATGAAAAGAATTCCTGTATCACTTCCACAGCACTTGAAGCACAACTGCACTCTCACTGCTCTGCCCATGCTGCATCCTAAACAACAGACAGGGGGATTCTTTTCCACAGATCTGTATTAAATGGGTTAAATTGATATAAAGTTGTATTCTTAATGCAAGAGTATTTTTATTTAAAATAAGACTAGTTTTCTTACATTAAACCAGTCCAGAATGTTGTTTTTAAAGACCACCTCTAATAATATTTTGATAATTTACAGTATCATTCATATATTGTGGTGCTATATATTTGTGGGTGTAGACATATATACATACATATGGATGGATGGATGGATTTCTTGGACCAAATAGTGCAACCTTCATTAGGTTAAGAGTTTAATGCAGGTTAGGAATTAATGCAGTAATCCAGAGTTCCTAGAGACACACAGAGGGACACCTTTATCCATCATCACTTCCAGGAAAAAGGTTTGAGAGAAACTGAGACCTGTGGATCACTAAAAGCCGTGGCTAAAACTGTAAGTATTGGCTCATCTTCTGATCCTTTACATCAGTTTTTAGCATATCATGGTTTTTAGCACTCTCACTGAAATTGCATCATGTTGTGGGGATTATCTTCACCTTCATTAAACCCAATAACAGATGCTCTCTATTAATGCCCCTGTCATCCCTGATAAAGAAAGGAGAGAGAGACTTATGGGTTGGAAACTAAACTACACAGCTTTAATGAAACAGTAATGATAAATAGGAAAAATTACTAAATATATACAAATATACAGGAAAATTGATACCAGGTTCCTCCCACTCTCCCCCAATAACTCTCAGGTCAGCACCGAGGCTGCAGGGCAGCCCTGGGAAAGTCCAGGCTGGAATCCTGGAGTCAGCAGCAGTTGGGAGCTGGAGGCAGGAACACACAGATTCAGGCTGGAATGGATCAGGACCACAGGCAGAGGAATGGATGGAATCCTCCCAGGATGCTGAAGCAAACAGGGAGAGGGGAAGAAGGGGAAGCAGGAAGGGAAGAAAGGGATTTGACCCTTGTGATTTGACCCTCAAATTTCTACTGAGTGTGACGTGTATGGGATGGAATACTCAGTTTGGTCAGTTTTGTCCATCTATCTTGTCCATTCCTCCCCAAAGGAGGGGTTCAGGTGGGACCTCTTTACTCCTTCTGGAAGGTAAAATGTTCCTCAGAGCTGAGCAGTGTCCCTGGCTCTGCACACCAGTCTCTGGCTGTAACTCTAACCATGGAGTGTTATCAGTCCCAGCAGCAGACACTGTCTGAGAAACTTGCTGTTCATTTCAGCAGTGCAGCTGCTTACAAGAGACTGAGCTGAAAGCAAAAGTACAAACCAGAAAATCACCTTTATCCTGGCCCAAACCAGGACAACCCTCCCTTGGCAAGTGGATGAGTGGGTTTGTTCCCACGAGGCAAGGGACATTACAGAACACCTGCACCTTCCTTTTTACCTTGCAAGCAAGTTCCTACCTGTGGTTTAACATTTAATAATCCTCTGCACACTGAGGCTCTGAGGCTGCTTACAGAGCTACAAAGAAGCTTCAGTTCAGGTAAGAAATTTGGGGGAGAAGGAGCATCCTCTAACATGATGGGGTTTTGGGATTTTGGGCGTTATCCCTGTGACTTAGGCTTACTGCCACTGGTTTTCTAAGTCAAAAAACTATGAAAGGAGTTTTATGTTCCATGCCAGATCACTTTCAATGGGAAATTTTACTTCAGTACTTTTAAGTGGTTTCAAACAATCTTGAAAATCCTGACTACTCATTGTACGTGTAGCCCATCAGCTTAAACGCCTGTGTGGGTATAAAGCACATTTTCCAAGATAATTCTGTATGAATAATGGTTTATTCAACCCATTTTGATTTTCACTGGTTATTCATTTCTCTGAATGGCTTCTCTACTCATCTTGTTGAGGGACTTTTATACGGGGAAACGCTAACATTTGTCTTCAGTACAAACTGCAATTATGGACTCCCCCTTACCGATTTCTTAAAAATGTTTTTACTTTCACTAATTAAGAAGGCCCTAAATCTAATCTCATCATTACGCCGCTTCCCACACTGCCGCCTCACAGCGCTCTGAGGGCGCAGCCGCGGTGCCCCCCGGGAAGGAGCTGCCCCACGTGCGGGGAGCCCGCCCTCGGCGGGACGAGCCCCGATTGGCTCTTACTTCGCAGAGGACGCCTCCCATTGGCTGGGCTTACCTGCCCGCCGGCTCGGATTGGGCAGGGCCGCGCCTGCTGCGCTCTGATTGGTTGAATCCGCGCGGCGGCACCTGCTCCTCCGCTCCCGCACTCCCCGGGAGCCGCCGCGGCAGGAGCAGCGCGCATGCGCAGGTGGTGATGCCCCTGAGGAGAGCGGCGGGGCTGGGATAACGGTGTGCGGAGGAGCCTTTCCCCCCGGTAATGCCGGGGCTGCGGGGCCCGGGTGTGCGGGAGGGGATGGGAGGGGATGGGATGCTCCCTGCACTGTGCTGTTTGATAACTGAGAGGGGAAGGGGGAGGGAGGGTTGAGGGGAATGAGCGGGCGGGGTGCGTGAGCCCCTTCCCTGCAGCGCCCCAACTCTCTCCTCAGGTACGAGGGTGAAGTCCCCGCCCGCACCCTGTGTGTGGCGGGGGGAGGAGATCAGCGGGTTGCTTTATTTCTTTTTTTCCGTCATTTTTACCTTTTTCCCCTTCATTTTTACCTTTTTCCCCTTCATTTTTACCTTTTTTCCCTTCATTTTTACCTTTTTTTCCTCCCCCCCCCCCCCCCCCTCCCTCGCCCTCCGGCCGTTACTGACCGTTAGGCTGCCCGCGGCGGGAAGCGGCAGCCTGGGCTGAGGTAACCCCGGCCCACCCCCCCCTCCCCGGCCTCCTGAGGGGGATTTTGGAGGGAATGAGAAGGTTTCGAGCCCGGCTTCGTGTCTGAGGAGAACCCACCCGGCGGCCCCCGGGTCTGCCGGCCCTGGTGCGGCTCCTAGGGATGTTTTTCTGCCTCCGTGGTCCTCTGAAAAGCCGTCCCCCCTCTCAAAGGGAAGCGGCTTCGTGCCTCAAGACCACTTTGAGTCTTATTCGTTAAAAAACAAACAAAAAAATCCTTTTCCTGTTTTACTCAAGGTATCTATAGCAAAAGGGCTTGGGAAGGCACCTGCACACAGCAGCTTAAGGAATTGCTGATTTACACGTTTTAATACAACGTTTGTAACATTCCAGCAAAAGATAGGAAAGCACAATTTACACTCAAAATAAAGGGAAAAGTAAAAGCGATGTAAGAACCTCCAGGTGCTTTTCATGGAGCAGTTTCAGATGGATGCTGCCCGTGGTCAAGTTGATTCAGCTGCATCTGGGAAGAAGAAGGCAGCATGTGGTTGTGGATGGAAAGTGGCATAGAAGAAAAACACCACTTGGTGTTACCCTGGAGGGGAAATTGGTATTTGGGCCTAGGAAAAACCTGTATGTTGTTGTGGAGCTTTAGATCTCTGAGTGAGGAAGGCTGTCAGTGGCAGTCTTGCTCTCTTTCTGCTTGAAAATGCAATATTTTGAGTGTTTTCTTTAAAACCATCTTTGCCTGGCAATTGGGTGATAACTGTAATTGTTCTTGACAAAGTATTTCAGTGTTTCTGGGATGAAGTGTATCAAAAGATGGAAAAGTGTGCATTCTCAAAGGGAAAAGTCAGAGATATAATTAAAAACTGACTAAAATTAAGAATGTCTTAGGCTAGTGGGGAGAAGCATTCCTATGAATGTCTTCGGAAGTGGTGAGAAGATTGGGCATGACTCAAGTGAAAAGCATCAGGAGTTTTGGAAGGGGAAGGATTAAGCTGATTTCATGGGTGCCCTGGCTAGTCAGTGTGTAGAACAAAAGTGAATGGGGTTAATTACAGTAGGATTGCAGCTACATAAGTGAAAGGCATTTTGGATTGTAGACAAAATGCTGCTGAAATGTATGGCCAATGGAAGATTTATCTCTTTCTTCAGCTAGTGTAGGAGAAGAGGACTACATGCATGACAAACTAGCTGAAGTAAGGCAGGCAAGTTTTATGTTAAAAAGCAAGTCTAGTACCTGATTAATATATGCCACTTTTGCTAAGAGCTATGGAGTCCTAGGTAGGTCCTAGAAGGTATAGGTAGGAAAATTTTAAACTTTTAAATTTTTTAACTCTCTATGCTGTAGAGACTGTTTCAATTTAATTATTTGTTCAGGTTGTTAAGGAATAAGAAAACAAAAGCAGTCATACTTAGTGCTTAGAAAAGCATGTATACCACAGTCAGATTCTTGTTAGATCATTTGTGGCCTGGCAAGATAAGGGAACAGGCTACATGCAGATTCCATAAGGACAACAGGAAGGGGAAAAAGTCTGAAGGAGGGCTGTCTAGTGACAACTTTTTCAAATTAAGATATAGTACTTTACTATAATACTATAGTGACAATAATTTATGATCTTTATTATTGTAATGTGTTTTTTCTTTTTTCTTGTAGATAAAGTCTGGGTTAAAATTGAAGTGGTATTGATAATATCCTTGCAACAATATTTAAAATTGAAGACTTTCAGTTCTTCAGATAACCAGGATGCTCTTCCAGTGGGACTGGCTGTGCTTGGGTGTCCTGATAATGAGCTCAGTGACTGCAGAAATTGAAAACAAAGAAACTCCAGAAGCAGATGTTGAAGTGGAGGATTTTGACAAGCAGTCTCAAGAAGCTGATGTTGACAGAGATAAATCTTCCTTACAGGTAAGATTAGAGAAGTATTTAGTTCAAGCTTTTTTAACTATAAGATGGGCAGTTACAACCAGTAGAGAAATTGGTTGACAAATGCATTTTTTAAAAAGCAAGTTAAGAGACTGTTGGCAACCAAGGGGATGAGTCCCAGATGGGACAAGATAACAGATGAGATGCATATTGTAAACAAAATGGGATCTTAAAAGCTAGACTAAGAAAGGTATAAATTGGATTATGTGAGTGTTAGCATATTAGGTTAGCAGAATAAGGTGTCATATATTTTATTACCTTCTTGTTTATTATCTTAAGCAATCAAACATCTGGATAACTGTTACACAAGGCTAACTGTCTGAGTGCTAGCAGATGACTTGGCAGTAGGTCTTACATTAGTTCTAGAACAATGATTAAAACAATACCTGTAGGCAATATGGTAATACAATGACTGTAGTTTTGTAAGGATCCTAAAGACTTAAAGAATTCATATAGAGAGATTTTTTACCCCTCAATGGCTATGGCCAGGTATCCTTTTTCCTCCTTGTCAGGAGCAATCACTCAAGCAGATGCCCCACTGAAGGGAGAAGGCCCAGCACACCTAGGGAAAGTGTACAGGATTCTCACCAGTTAAGAGATGGGATTAGCCTTGTATAGAATCAAGTGTTTGGCTACTGTCATTTAACTGCTTAGCCATACCTCCAACATCTATTGGAGAGCAAAAGGAAAACAAAGGAAAAGGTAAGGAAGCCTTTTCCCTCATTTTATAAATTCTTAACCTTTATTTGTCCATTCTTGTTTGGTTTTTGTTAGCCCCGCTGGAGACACACTGAGCTCTGTGTTTACCAACACAGGAGTGCAGGTGGTGCCACAGATACCAACTTGGCCTTGTGTTAATTCTTCCAAAATTGTTCAGAGTCTGCTCTGCCCTTTGCATTCTGTGGAAACTCCATCACTAGGTTAAGGGAAGTGAAGCTGAGACAAAGAGCAGCTGAATCATGAAGGGAAGGTGAGGCAGGCCCAGTGAGGTGGAGGAGTGTCCTGCTGCAGGGTGTCAGACCCACCAGGCTGAGGTTTCCAGGTGCTGTGTCTGATGTGTAAGACAAGCACAGTGAATGATTCTGCTATGCCAGAGTGTAAAATCAGATTCCCTCTGGTGGATAGTTATGAAGAAGGCTTGGCTAGTCTGTGCTTCAGTCTAGATAACAGAACCTTTTGTTGCAAGTTCTCACATGCCATTTCTAGAGAAAAAAAAGCAGAAAACATCTTGGTCAGGCTGATTTTTTGGCTTTAGAACAGTTTCTTCTTTTCATCAGTCACAGCTGCCTTTTGACACTGCCTGTATTCCCAGAAAATCTTTCCCCATTTCTTATGCTGTACTTCATAATATATGTGGGCAATATTAATAAATTAGTTTTTTCAGCTTTTTACTGTGTAGCCTTACACAGTAAAATGTGCCAAGTAGTTAGGAAAACAGAAAACACATACAAAAAGAAATGGGAAGTGGAGAATTTCTGCAAGTTCTGTAAATTTTCTGGGTTTTATTTCTACACGTAAGATGTGTAACAGTATTTTAGTTATGAGCTTTGGACACAGGAAGAAATTTTTTAAATTCACAGATGTGAAATTTCTGTTAGACTTGTGCACCCCAACCCTAGAAATGGAGGCATGGAGGACTGGGAAAAGTGGTTTATGCTACTAGATGTTTCTAATGAACAAAATCTGGTGGACTACTTCTGAAGGTAAGATAGAGTATTTCAAATAAAAAATTGCAATTAATGTTAGAATGTGTATCTGTATGTGTTTTTTAGGTTGTGTATGAGACTCCAAAGCCAACTGGGGAAGTCTATTTTACAGAAACATTTGATGGAGGACTGGTTGGGTGAGTTTATAAATTTTTACTCCCTGCAGTTTAACTTAGAGTGGTAGGACTTACTTTGCATTAATTTTTCTGCTGGTGGCTTTATAAAGATTATTTTTTGCAGGGGTTAGAATTGGAAAGGCTGGTAATACTTGCTCCAGTGTATCATGGTACACTGCACAGTTAACATTTTAGGTATGTTCTTACTTTTTGTGTTTTAAGGAAGCTTTCCATAAATCCTGGGTTTACAGACACTAAGGAAAAAAATATAATTTAAAGATTTAACCACTTGGGTTTAGCTACAAGGTGAAGTGCATGGCTGTTCACACTGCAGAAGCAAGCTCTTCCTTCCTCTTCACATGCACTTAGGTATGTGTAAGAAGGCAGTGCCTTCAGCATTATAGCTGCAACTTGAACTGGGGAAGACTTTTTTAGCCCATTTGTTATTAGTTTATCATATTGCTTCCCATAATCGATAAGAATTAGATGTTAAAGTGTTCCTAGGTATTTTGACCTTGCTACATTGAGATTTTTGAGGTTTAGCACAACAATTCATTGACCAGAGATTTTTGTCTTGTCTGTATCTTGTAAGTTTTCTTCCAACAGTATGGCAGTGTGAGATGTAAATGCTTCTCTGTGACATGTGTTGCTCAGTGAAGAGCTGTGTATTGAAAGCTAAAGGCAGTAGCCACCAAAGTCCTGTCAGTAAGAGTGAATATAACATATTACTTTCTATTTCTGGAACAGACTTACTAGTTTAATTGGAAGAAACCTTGACTTTCACTTCTCTTTCTAGACCAGATGTAATAGGGGTGAAATATTGAGGGAAAAAGCATCAGTTCCATGAAAATGTGGTCTGTATGACCACTGACTTTTCAGCTGTGAATCAGGGAAGGTTAGGGGACTGTCACTGGCTCAGGTTAAGTGTGCATGCAGGTAGAACCTGTGAATGCAGTAGAAATTTCTTCAGTAAGAGCTGGTGTGCTGAGTTGTTCAAGTGCTTCATTGCTATGAGAAAAGCTTTTAAAATGTGACAGTACCTCTCTTGTTTTTTAATGACAGGAGATGCAATATGATAAAATCATTATGATAGAACTTAAAGCTGCCTATTTTTTACTTCCTTTGAGAAGACTGAGATCCAGCTACTGTAGGAGTGAGGTTATACCATCATGAGCTATTTATGTCCATTGAAGATGTATGATTTAAACTGTAAACAAAATTACATGGTAGCAGGTATTAGTAAATTTTGTAAGATTAAATCTTTCTTTCTAATTGTTTCTAAATTGCTCTATTCTATACTGACTGTTAATCTCTCATTACTTACATTGTTATTTCATACTTCCTTTTTTAAAATGTATTGGAACCAAACATAGAAGGCAAGTAAGTTAAAAAATGGAAAAATGGAAATGAAAATGAAATGGTTGTTTAAAAGCCCCACCCAAACCTTGATTACAAATGCAAAAAGTTAACTGGGGTACTTGAATTATTATAATTCATCCAAATTTCAAGCTTCATGAAATCTGTTTTAACAACAGTTTGCCTTCTTACTAATCCTGATATTCAGAGATTTATCTTTGATGATCTTTGGGGGGTTTTTTGGTCTAGCTGTACATAATTTTCGTAAGAATGACCAAGTGTGGAACTAAGGAGAAAGTAAGCAGACCTCCTTTCCTATAAGGTGGCAAAAGAGTGGATATAAATTGACTAGGTAAACTACCAGAATAGAGCAGCTTTTTTTACAGTGTGCCTTGAAAGTCTTCTGCATGACTTGCAGATAAGTTTTATTTCCTCAAGAATCTTTCTCATGGTACACCAAAGATCTATTTCTGGCCATCTATACTGCTAGGCTTTTCCAGCATCTCTGTTACCTGTAAACAAATCTGACTGAAATTTGAGCAGAAAAAGTAAAGTATTCCTGAAATAGTTGGCGCAGAAACTAGGTCAGAAGGAAATGAAAATAGTTCTTTACAGAATTAATCAGGAGAATGTAGTATTATAGTTGATAGCAAGGAAGAGTTCAGTGGCACTGTTGGCTGAAGATATTCCTGTGCATGGCTCAGGTTAGAACCATTGTGTGACCAGATGAGGGTGGACTTCTGTCTCTTCTTATTCACATTCTTCTTAATAACTTCAGTTTGTTAAGCTGATTTTGCCTTGTTCATAGTATCAGAAGCTTGTTTGCCTTGTTGAGATACCCCTGTATGTAATCTGTTCAGTGTGTAATTGCATTTGTAATTTGGACACTTTTGGACTTTCTGTCATCTGCTGCTGTGCATGTGTACTGTAACTGTCAGATAGTATTAAGGTTTCTCTGGGTGATTGTTTTCCCTATGATACACTTGAACCTTGCTATTTTCCATGTATCTGTGACAATATATTTACAGAATAAATTTATAAATTTTGTTTTATAAACAAGTTCTGCCAAACTCAGCTTGTAAACTAATTGAAGTTTATTCAGAATAATTGAATTACTTTAGAGTTACAATTATGTAGCAATTTCCATTCTTAGGAAATACTGTCAAATGCAGTATTAGACTGATCTATTTTAATTTTTCTTTTCATGTCCTTTACCTACACAAAGTTCAGGTGCTGACTGTCAAAAACATCACAGGTTCACAGCCTTGAAATCAGAGCTGGTTTTCCTATGATTGTTAATACAGCTTCAAGCAGACAGTTCAATGACTAGGGCACTTTTTGTTTTAGGTGGGTGTTGTCTAAAACCAAGAAAGAAGACACAGATGATAACATTTCTAAATATGATGGTAAGCAGTTTTAGTGTTTACTTCCACTTCATAGCCTCTGATGTTCTCTTGCTCTTTGACAAATAACTATCCCTTGAACTAAACCTTTGAAAGCCTAGATGACACAGATCAAAAATGTAAATTTATATAATGACTGTTATCCTGAAATTGAGATAGGAAATGCTGCTTGTTGGGCTACTTGGAATGAAAATATTTTTTGTCATCTCAGCAATCAACAATGTTGCAATGAATGATGTTAGAATACCTTCTGACATCTGAATATTCACTAATGTTTATGAATAGTGCTTCTTAAGAATTACCTCCCTGAAATCATGTCAAAGAGATTCACCTCTTCAGTTTCAGTTGTTGAACACATTTCTGAAGAATGTTCCATGTTCCTGCATCTGCCTTACTGATTCATGCATTTGTCTCCCAGTCAAGTCCATGGAGCAAAAAAGTTAAACTGAATGAAGTTTGTCTTTAAAATACTTTTGCAAATTCTCTGTATTTGAACATGAGGTTTTCCAGTGGTTCTTGTACAGTTTATTTTTACAGTAGGAAAAAAAAAAACCTAAATATGGGGAGTAATAATGAAAAAGTTTGTTTTATTGCTTTTATCGTTGGGTTTTGCACTTGACTTATAAATTTCTAGGCTAGAATTGCCTGCTTGAATGTAATTTTAAACTGTATGACAGATTGGTGATCTGTGGCACTAATTTTGAAACCTGAATTTACTTAATTCAAGAGACAGTGAGAAGAAAAAGCTGCTGCTACAAAAGCAAAGTATTTCCTCCTCCTCATGTGAAATGAAATTAATGTCAATAGTGATAAGGAAAGGTAAGGCGTAGGGCTCTGTGTGCAAAATGGTACCAAACACCTCTTTTTAGGTTTAGCAGTTATCAGAAATAATTCATAAAACTAATGGAGTTGCAGAGAACATACAAATGACAGGCTTGTAAGAAGTGATGTCTCAGGTTACTCGGCCTCATACTAGAAAGAAATTATCTGGAATGTCACAACAATCCTACTTGCTTACCCAGGCAATTCAGCATTTACAAAGTTTATGGTGAAAAGCCATGTTGGAATCATTTTCTAGATTTTTTTTTTGGTCTTTTTTTGCCTGGCATTACTGCTTGATCTTAGTGTCCAGGAAGAAATACTATTGAAGAGGAGGGAATTTTCCTCCCTCCTGTTTAGCAGACTAGAAGAAACTAGGGATTTATTGATATAAATATCTGCCCTTCCTTAATAACCTTTCACAAATTGCACTTCAATTGAATAATAGTAAATGACTGGTTTGTTTGGATTTTCTTGTTTGAGTCTTCTCTAAAACACAGGCTGAAGACCTGATTACATTTTCTTCATTTTGTTCACATGGAGACTGGCTTTTTACAAGATCCCAGTGAATTGTAAAAGTAGTCTTTCTTCTGTGCTATGTTCATTCCTGGAATCATGTGCTGAGAAAACACAACTGCCCTTTTAGCAATCTTGTTCTCTGGATGTTGTCCATTTGTGTAATCAACTGTATTTTTCCCAAACTTGGGGAATTTATAATTATATAATATTTTATTTTTAGCACTGTAGGCTTTTTTGTCTTCAAGATAAATCTGACAACTCTGGGAAGGACTTGGGGGAGAGAGCTTCATCTCCCATGTGATTAGATTTGACCTGAAAGGTTCTATTCTGTTATAAGCAAGAGGGGAAGAACAGTGCAGGTGTCTATTTTCACAATGCCTTGTGACTAAAGCTTTTTGTGAGACAATCATAGGAATAAATCTTAAATCTGAAGAAATATTTTATGTTCCTCTAGGCATGTGTACCACAGTCTTGAGATACAGGAGATCTCCAATATAAAAGTTTTCTTGTAGTTTTCTGTAAATTTGAGAAGAGCAAGTAAGTAGGGTATAATTTACACATGTGCCAACTTTAAGGGACTGAAAGATAGAATTATCTTGGTTGTCTAGAACAAATAATTTTCTGGTGAAATGGGAGAGTTGGCTTTTCTGGGTAAAACTATGCATACTCAAAGTGTTGATTGATACGAATCAGAGTTTTGAAATAGTCTCTGTATTAGCAATGCAAGTGTTAGACTTGAATAAAATATCTGAAATCTGTTGATGCTTTCATTCAATTTCACTGCAATTATAGACAAATCCAGTGGATATTCACACATGGTTTGTGCCATAATTTAATAACTTAATTAAATTTTGTGATGTACCAGCATTTTATGTGAAATACATGTTTTTCTATTCAGTTGCATTGTTTTATGGTAGATTATGGTAAGGGTGTGGTTGTTCCCTGCTTTGGAGTTCATGGCTTGCTTGTTTTTTTGGCTGGAAAAATCTGTTTTACACATAAAACTGAGCTTTTGATAGTATTTCTTTCTTTTGCCTATAGCAGTTTTGGAACTGGGATTCTTACTGCTACAGAAACAGCCACTTGGGTTAAGAAAAAGCTGTCACTTGTTAGAACTACTTGCACTCTTTCCCTAAGCTGGCTTTCTCCCTTGTTGTCTGAGCTAGAACATGGGATTAGATGGATCCTTGGAATGACAGTTTTTATTTTATCATCTAACTGAGAAGCTGGAATTCTAGCAGTATTTTAAGTTTTGAAAATACTGATTAGAAAATTTTGGTACTGATTTGATGGAAAGATGTGTGCAGCAAAATTTTGTACCATTAATGTTGGGGGTTTTTTGTATTTTGAGTGCTGTAGAGTGGTTAGTTTGGGAAAGTTGAATTACTTTGAGTTGAGATGTCAAGATTTCTGCCTTGCTTTGGCCATTCATCTTGCTGCTAATTCTTTGCTTTCAATGAGGCTGTGATTTCTTTACCTTAAGCCTAACATACTTAATGTGTGTGTTTTAGGAAGATGGGAAGTAGAAGAGCTGAAAGAAAACAGAATGTCTGGAGACAGAGGATTAGTGTTAAAGTCAGTGGCAAAGCATCATGCAATATCAGCTATGCTAACAAAGGCATTTATTTTCAATGATAAGCCTTTAATTGTTCAGTAAGTAATCCCTTAGGTTTTTTAATGTAATATGTATTAAAATCATTAAGTCCAGAAAGTAACATGAATCTGTGTGGAGAAATACTTACTTTCATGTAGCATTGACCTGTCATATCCAGAGCTATCAGAACTGCAAGTATGAATCATTTCATAATGTAGTAAGAATGTTAAGAAGTGATATTTACACTCTTTTGAAATATTTTTTGGCAGAAATCAAACATTTAGCTACGTTGTTGAGAAAGCTAATTGATTTTCAGTCTTACTTTAAAAGATGTAAATCATACAGAGTTAGAGTACAGTGATTTCCCACTTAGAGTACTTTTGTGTAGCTCCACAGAGGCAACTTCATTACTGAACACATTAGAGCAATATTAATAATGATGATAACCATGGCAACATGACTACTTTTACCTGATAGTCAGTACTTCCTTTTTTGTCACAAAGGAGATTTCAAAGAAGGCACAAACTTTCTAGAACTCATGCCCATTTCTCCTTCACTTTGATATTTGCATGTTGGTTGATAACACCCTGAAACTTTTCTTGCTGTTAATACCAACTGTAGCAATTGCTGCCATGGTGTTTTTTGAGTGACATTGCTGCTGCATTAGCTTTTGTGGCAGCTGAAACCTTTTGGTCATATAGAAGTGTTGTGGCAGTAGTGAATAAGACACAATCTTAATGTATTTGTAATTAGAATTTGATTTTTATTTGTCCAATCCTTAGAATGTTTTTATCACCTTGCTCTTTGCCTAGATATGAAGTGAATTTTCAAGAAGGCATTGACTGTGGTGGTGCATATATTAAACTTCTCTCCAGTAGTGATGGCTTGAATCTGGTATGTCCTGTCACTTAACATTTGCTATAAGTTGTTCATTTGAGGAATGTATAATTATTCTTGTGAAATGTCAAGAAAAATTAATAATGCATCCAAAATTTTTAAAAGCATCCCAAATATTTAAGCAGAAGATTGGTCAAGGGAATAATTATATGTATATTATGGTATTATATTATGGTAAATTTAGTCAAAACATTTAGTGGTGTGCATTTTTTTACTGGTCGAATAGTTGAGAACATAATTCTTGTTATAATTTTATTTTATTTTTATGAAACTTACAGGTAGTCTAAAACTTAGTTATCCGTGAATTTCACACAAGAAACCTCAAAATTTGAATTCCAGCAGATTATAATGAGAAGTTGGCTGTGATTACCAACTCGTTCAAAATAATACATTTATGTCAGAATATATCTTTCAAGTAGAAAATTTCCAGGAATCAAGTTGTCTCTTTCCTGCAGTCAGTTGCTTAAAAATATAAGGCAGCATGTGACTGCATATTTCAAATAAAAAAATCATATATCTGGTAACTATATCAGGGTTGTTTGTTTTTCGTGTTTAATGTGGAGCAAGAACACTAATATCCTGATATTTATCTTTATTGAAAATAAAATTGATATGAAGAAGAGTAACTAGTTCCCTTCTATCTTTCAGTGTAATGTTTGCAGAAGGTTATATGTATTTGGGTGGTGGGTTTTGTGGCAGGCATTCCCACTTAACATAAGGGGAAGTTCTAAATAAATATATTCATCTTCCCTTGGAGAGGCTTAAGTGCTCTGTACAGTCAGTCTGTTCCCTGACAGCAGACAGCACCCAGCAACTCAAGAGGACTGCTCAGTTTCTTTCATGATTTACTCTACCAGTTTCAGGTACCTTTTAGTAAAGGTAACTGTGCTGTATGCCACAGCAGAATGGAAAAGTATTCAAAATAATCTCATAAAATGTACAGTATAACACATGCTCAGCTTTCTTGCTTCTACAGGAATCCTTTTTTGACAAAACACCTTATACTATTATGTTTGGACCAGATAAATGTGGAGAAGATTACAAACTACACTTTATCTTCAGACATAAGAATCCTAAAACAGGAGAATATGATGAAAAACATGCAAAACGTCCTGATGTAGACCTAAAAAAATTCTATTCAGACAAGAAGACCCATCTATACACCCTTGGTATTGTTCAATTCTTCTAAGTTTAACTAAATAAATTACCATAGTGTACCACAGGAAACTTTAACTTCTAGATAATAGAAACAAATGAAACAGAATGCTGTTCTTGTGGTAAAGGAATGCAAATGTTCCTATACTCAGGTTGTTCTTTAGAAATTATGATTAAAGATACTTAAACTGTTTACATTTATTCTGTTCTAATTGCTCAAATTGGCTCATAGAGCTGTGTGATTCAAAGGCATTATGTGACTGATAGCATAAGTTAAAGATCAGTTCTTTGCATTGTGTCTAAAGTGATATGGACATTTATTTTTGCATATATATAATACTTCAGTACTGTTGAAAACTTAGGCTGCAAAGGCTTCATTAGATATCAAACTGTCATTGTGATATTTTTATTGTTATTGTTGTTTTTATCATGTTTTTATAAGACTCCTCAAAGTGGAATAGTAGTGACTTTGAATTAATAAACTTGGTTGTTGAATGGACATTTGAATATACTTGTTCAGCATTTATGAATGAGCTCACTGGTATTAGAAAGGGATGTCAGTGCAACATCTTTTGATGAAACTTGACACTGCTCAGTTCTGTGACCCTGCCTTTTCAGTAGCTCACAGGAGGTAAAATACTTCAACACTTGAAGAGAACTTTCTGTGCTAGCTGTCTGGCATTTGAGAGAAATGGTTGGCATGTGAATCAGAAAATTTTGGTTTGATCACCCCTCACCTGTGTTACTGATGCAGTTCTGTTTCCATGCTTTTAGGTGTGAAATGGTAATTTGGTAGCAGAGGTGTCTTTGAGAGCAGAAGTTTGGCTTTCATTGTCTTATAATAAATGAAGCAGAGTTTTGGGCAAGTGTTAGGTTTTTGAAAAATCTTAAAAACATGATTAGATGTGTTTCAGCAAAAGAATTTGCTAGAGAATTCATTTCTGGGGCCTGCTACTGGCTACCCCTAGTAGCAACTTTAATATTTTGTGTCCAGACCCAGTACCTGGGTGGTCTTTCTGTCCCCTCCTCTGCTAGCAAGGATCCTGTTTGACATTATTTGTCTAAGTCTGTGCTTGTTATAGAGGTTTTGGTCAAAGATATTTGTAAAACAAATGCTTCCCATGTTTCTTTAATGCAAATTTCTTTACTTTAGTGCTAAAACCAGATGATACATTTGAAATGTTAATTGACCAATCAGTTGTTGGTAAAGGAAGTCTTCTTGAGGATATGGTTCCTCCAGTAAACCCTCCCAAAGAAATAGAGGATCCTAGTGATAAGAAGCCTGATGACTGGGATGAGAGACCAAAAATACCTGATCCAAATGCTGTCAAACCAGATGACTGGTAAGGAGAATATTTTTATCTGTTCAATACTTTTTACATGCTAGTTATTAATTTGCAAGATTTTATGGGTTTTATTTTGCATTTTGCTAATGATAGTTGGGAGATGTTTCACTACTGAAAGCACTCAAGTTTGAAAACATCATTGAGGTGTGGGTACAAGGATGTGATCATTCCTCAAGGAAAGCAGAAATTGTGCTTTTTGCTGTTTCATTCCCTCTGTGATTAATTAATAATTAAAATTACTGTACCTGAAAGTTTAGGACTAGGGATTTTTTCTTTTTTCACCATATGGTCTTAATTTACATCCAGTGATTTCTCCTTCCTTCTGTGTGAACTACTCTTCATGTGGCAACTCAGGAAGAGAAGGAAAAAACTTAATGGGAAGACCTGACTGACACCTGCCAGTTGATGGCAGCAATTTCTGGGCTAAGGAGGATTTTGAAACAATGTAAATATAGTTCAGATATTTATAAACAGATAATTGGATGTGTAATTCTCATGATCAGACTACATTTCTTTTGTACCTTTGAAAATTGTCCCTTTAATCCCAGTTGCAGTCCTCTGAACAGCTCAATGTCAGGCTGCTGTATTTTCTAACATACGTCTGTAATTAAAGGGATGAAGATGAGCCTTCCAAAATAGAAGATTCTGATGCTGTTAAGCCTGAGGGATGGCTTGATGATGAACCACAGTATGTTCCAGACCCTAATGCAAAAAAACCAAAGGACTGGTAAGAACTTGATCAGTAAGTGCAGGTTTTTAACACATCTTGTAGATAAGCCTGGGGTTTTTTGACAAATTATGAGTTGTGGATCACAAGTCAGTCCAAATCTCATTGTCTTTTGAGGTAGTAAGTTGGAATGTGCAAGGTATGGCCAAATATTTGTTGGTTTGGGGGACAGCTTTTAGAGAAAATTTAACATATCAATTGTGTTTTGTTTTCTGAAGATACATAAACAAAAACAAATTATGAAGGACCCCTGTGAAAGAAATTGCTACAATGTTAAACCATGAAATAATTTAAGTTGGTACCTTGGAATCATATAATAATGACAAAGGGATCTCTTAAGCATCCTATGGAGAAGTGTTTCAAGCTGTCTGTAGATGCAGAAATATTGCATTCAAACATGCTGTGGTAGTTATGAGCATGTGGCCTTAAAAAAAAAAAAAAAGAGAGGCTGTAGCAATCCTAAAAAAAAAGGGGTGTTCATACTGTGAGCTGGTCAAAATCCTGAGGTTGTAAAGCAAAATGTGTGTGGACCCTAACTTCAGACTGACTGCTGGTGTTCAGACCAGTCCAGTCTCAAATGAATTGGTTTTGATTTTTTTGTCTGCTGTAGGGATGAAGAAATGGATGGGGAGTGGGAAGCCCCTCAGATTCCCAATCCAAAGTGTGAGACTGCACCTGGTTGTGGACTCTGGGTCCGTCCCATGAAGAATAACCCAAAATATAAAGGAAAGTGGAAGGCTCCTATGATAGAGAATCCTAATTATCAGGTAATAGCAATATTACATAGAATCCAACAGAGCAGGCAAATGAAAATAGTTTATCTGGCCTTATTTTACAGTATATTTATATTTTAGAATGAGTCTGAATAGCTTAAACACTAAACTGTTTTGTTTTAATTTCATTTTTTTCCTTTCAAGTACACTGGAAAACATAACTGCTTCCTGTAGTAAAACATTTCTCTGCAAGTTGGTTTTGAAATTATTTGCACTGGTACCACTTAATATGCTCTGTAGAGTTGTCTTCTGAATTAACTTATCACTTAAAAAAATATTTATTGTTTTTTGGGGGGGGGTTAAGTGTGGGTGTTGTAAGTGAACAATTTTTTTTATTAAAAAGTGAAACCTTTCAGTATGCAGGTTGACTTACTAGTTAATTTTATTGGAAAAATTAGTTTTGGATAACTAAATTTCCCTCCAGATACAAGGTAATCATTTGCATCTTTAATATGACTTTACTTTTTGTTAATTATGGCTGAGGAGTACATGAATCTGATTTCTTAGAAATTGAGATCTTTTGTTTTACATACAAAAGTTGGCTGTAATTTTCACAGTTATCATTAGGCTAAATTTTTCTTCCCTAAAATTTTCCCTAACACTTCTGTTCCAGTAGCTGTCAGTTTCCATATACATGTACCTATTGGAAGGGACTATGTAGATCCTGGAGCAACCTCAGGACACCTGGAAGTTTACAAAGTCTGTGCTTGGAATCACCAGTATCAGGAAGAATGGGGATGCATTGTACAGTCAGTTATTACTGCTAACCCTGTATGGACAAAAAAAATTAATTTTAAACCAGAAAATTGAGATCCATCTGCCAAAATCTTTCAGGCTATTTCCAATTCTGTTTTTATGTAAACTCTACTGCTTGTCTTTTTTAATAATGCACTTAAAATAGTCCAGAAATTCTAATTAATTTAAAATTTGTCTTAACATTTTGATTTTTAGTGATGCATAGGTAACATGATTACCTTTTTTTTCCTTAAAAGGGAATCTGGAGCCCTCGGAAAATACCAAACCCAGATTATTTTGAAGATCCTCACCCATTCAAGATGACCACTATCAGTGCTATTGGCTTAGAACTCTGGTCTATGACATCCAATATCTACTTTGATAATTTCATTGTATGTTCAGAAAAAGAAGTAGCAGATCGTTGGGCAGCAGATGGCTGGGGCTTGAAGAAATTAGTAGCAAGTGCTAATGAGGTATAAACTTCACTGTGTTCTTGATAACCAAAAGCTCATGTGCTGTTGGAAGAATTTTTTGCTAGTTAATGCTGACAGGATATTGATTTGTCTGCAACTAATAATCTTGCTGAGTAACTATGGTAGTGGGGTTTTTGTGGTTTGGCTTTTTACCCAAGATAGAGACAATCTTGAAATGAAAAGGGTTCAACATTTAACTTAAATATCTAGCAAGAAATTGGCTTCACTTACAGCTATTGAATCTTCTGCTGTTCAGTGTTACTAGAAATTGAGTACCTGTCAGCAAATAGAAGCTGAGTTCCTTGCTCTCAAAGACCTCTCTTTTTTTCCTTCATTTCTTTTCCCTTATGATTAACTTTGTTATCTGTGTTGCTTAGAGGTTTCCTGCCCATGAGGAATGAATAAATAGTCACATGTTTTTTCTAACTTAGGTCTTTGGCTACTTTAGATGTATGTTATGCAGCTCTGAAAATAGTGTGTGTGTGTTTCTAGAGCTGCATCTGTCCTTGTTTCTATTTCTACATCCACTTTTTTTTTTTTTTTTTTTTTTTTGTATACTGCACTTGGCCAGCTGCCAGTTTTTTTCTAGATCCGTTTTCCCGTGCTTTAGGACAAGGATCCGTTTTTTCCTATGCTTGAGCTTGCCATGACATACAGGATCATGAGCCCCTCTAGTGGCTGCCTTCACCCACTACAGCTTTTTCCAGCAGTCCTGTATTTTCTTGAATTGAGTGGCATAAGCAGTTGAGGGAAAGAAATGGTGGTTTGGTGGAAAATTTGGGCAATTCCAAATTTTTATTTTTTTATTATTTTTTTTTTATATAGCCTGGGATGTTTAGTCAACTGGTGACTGCTGCAGAAGACCACCCATGGCTCTGGGTTCTTTACATCTTGACTTTAGCTCTCCCTGTTGCTCTAGGTGTGTTGTTCTGCTGGCCAGCAAAGGTTAGAGAAATTTACAGTTTACTGTATTTTTATTTGTTTTTATTCTTAATTCTCTGTTTGAAAACTTGTAGTATCTGTGCAACAATGTAGACTTTTAATGTGTCATTGATATTACTTAGTTTACAGTGGCTGTTGTGTTTCATTCTTGAGTCTCAATATAACTTGATTTTTAATTTGTTGTAGAAAACAGATGAAGATTATGACTTAAAAAAACCTGATAGACCTAAGGCAATAACAAAAGGAGAACTAAAACAAGAGATAGATGAGTTAAAAGAGTATGAAATGGAATTAGAAGAAGAAAAAGAAAATGAAGATACTGCTGAGAATGGTAAGATGAGCAGGGCAGCTAGCAGTTTGATTAAATATGACTAGATCATGGATTTAATTGCCAGTAATTACAACCAGTTATCTTAGAATATGCAAAACCTGCCTTACTCTGAGTCATCTTTTTCCTCTTTGAGAACCTCCAGACAGTGGCATCCATGGTTAGCAGTTCTTTGATAGATACAAGCAGAAAGTAAGAGTCCTCAGTATTTTCTCACTTTTAAGAAATGGACATACTTCTGACAGACTTTTATGTTTGTAGATAGTTATGCATATTTTCTCTCTTTAAAATATTTCATATATTGAACACATTTGAATGGTTCACATCTTAAATATGACTACCATCTGAATGCAGAGACCTGCATGGATAGAATTGAGCACTGCTTCATTACTGCTTTTAAATAAACTGCTAGTAGATTAAGTTGCAAAATGCTATCCTGCATCCTTTCTGTCAAGAGTTGGGTGTGATCTCTTACTTACTCCTGAAGAAAAGTATTGCAAAGGGTACTATTCAGTCTCTAGAAATTCTCACTTCATGGCCTCAGTTTGAACTAAAGGAAGACACTTGCCAAATCCCAGGAACATTTCTTTGAATCATGCTGTGGTTGCTGAGGTTTGGCTCTTAAAATGAGCGTGGATACCTAAAATACAGGTGTGGGTGTGCCAGCTTGGAAGTACTGAAGCCCAAAGTGGAAATCAGAACAATTGGGTGCCTGGCCTTCTATTCAAAATATGCAAAATATACATACCCAAAATATGCAGAATATAAAGTAGCCCTAGAGGGCAACCTACATGCTGATCAGAGAGCAGCCTAGAATTCACAATATTTGGTGCCTGCACTGCTCTTTAGTGCAGTGACATAGCCTCAGTAAGAATCCACCTCTAGGTTGCTAAGCCTATAGTTTATCCAAGGAATTCAGAAGAGTAAAAAGGTACCTTTGGGGTATTTATTTATTTATTTGTTTGGGTTTTTTTTTTTCCCCTTCTTTCTTCCTCTCCCCTCACGTTCACTTTCAGTTCAGAGGTCTAACTGACACCAGGTCCTCTATCCTAGAAAGCTTACTGCTTTTAAAACCAATTTAAAGCCATCATTTCAGTCAGTCACAAGTCTGAAAAGGGTATGTGCTACTGTGAAAAAGACTGGGCTGAAGCTGTTAAAATTGGTTATTGAATCCAAAAGTGATTGATTTCTACTGATTTATGAGAATTCTACTCTGTGTCAGAGAGATGTGTTTATGAGTAATTGTAAACAAGCAGTTTGTTCTAAAACTGAAATTGGCTTAATTTCCTTACTAGTGTATCTGCATATAGTGCATTTTTAATACAGTTCTGTTTACAAAATAAAACTTAATTTCTTCTGCAGAAGATGAGGGTGAAGGTGAATATATTTACAATGAAGAAGAAAATGAAGTTGCAGATGGAAGTCAAGAAGAAAGTTGTAAATCAGATAAATCTGGTTCAGAAGATGAGGTAAGCTTGGTTTTTTCCTCCCAATTTTCTTCACCCCCTTGTCCAACATTGTACTTTTACCTAAGCCCAGTTACCTACAACAAACTTTTCTTTTGCTGAGCAATTCATGAGGTGGGAATGTGTTCTTAGTTCTCTAACCTCAAATGCTGCTCTGTATGGGTTTGTGAAACATCTCATAGAATTTTGGCTCTGAGTTGATTTTCATTGTAAAGTACAGGTGTTGTAGAGAAGTGATCATGCAGGTCTCTAAACAAGAAACATTTCTTTATATGGCTTTTAACAAGTTATTAAATTAATTGCAAGTCTTGAAAATGTGGATGCTGCAGTAGGTGTCAGTCTCTTTTTTGTTGTTCTACTTAGGTAATGGAGCATGTGCTTTCAGCCAAATAGCCTTTCAGTGAAACCTAGAAAAACCTTAAACTCGGTTTCTCAGGGTTGGTTATTTGTTTGGTTGGTTATTTGTTTGGTTGGTTATTTGTTTGGTTGGTTTTTGTTTGGTTGGTTTTTAATTCTAAAGTAACATTGTAAGCAAAATGACCACACTGGTTTTGAGTTCAACATTTGCAGTTTCATTTTGATTTTGCAGATTAATCCAGTCACCAGATAATCTATAAATAATGTTTTTCAGAAAATAACATTATAGATTAGCATTTGTGTGTGTTTCTTGCTCATCAACATTATCCTTCCATTTAGAAAATCTGTTAGGTATGAAATGCTTTAGATCCACCCACAGTATTTCTTTTGGTCATCTTGGGCTTGTCACTTTAA
This sequence comes from Phaethornis superciliosus, assembly GCA_023637945.1. Classification (NCBI taxonomy): domain Eukaryota; kingdom Metazoa; phylum Chordata; class Aves; order Apodiformes; family Trochilidae; genus Phaethornis; species Phaethornis superciliosus. Next base: position 17,602,692 of record JAJQWJ010000011.1, read on the forward strand.
AAATGAGTCTCTTCCCAGCTTAGGGGAGTTGTTTATTGTGATGTTAACCCCTTTGGCATAAAAATCCTGTACAAAACTGTACCTGGCATGAGGTTGCATTGTTTCAGCATTGAAATACTTCACTAATCACCCCTTATTTGCATTTCTTCTTGTTCCCAATGTTGGCTTTTTTTTTTTTTCCTAGAGTATTTATTGAGGAAATACAGTATCTCGAGGATCCCACTGAAAGTAGTAACAGGATCTGATTGTGTTTATGTCATTACACAGTTTCACAATGACTTTATTGCTCTCTGGGTATTTTCAGGGCCCACAAGTTTCTTTCCTGAGTTAGCTGGTGACCTGTTTGGGAGGTGTCATCCTCTCAGGTTGTGCACTGCATCAGGCTGATGACACTCCATGTCATCACTCAGGTTTTGCCGCATTCTCTGAGCTGCTCCTTCTCAGTGAGGTGCTTGCCATTGGGTACTGCAGGGATGTGAGGAAGCAATGCTTCATCTGAGAATGGAGCTTGGGTTGGAAATGCTTTTCATGTGCCTCTGTAGGCTAATCTGAGAAGAACACAAGGTTTAAGAACAGTTTCTTTTTATTTGTAGCTCTCCAAAGGCAGCATGTAGAATGCTTCTTGCTTAAGAAGTGTAATTTAAATTAGTGTAAAATTCTTTTTAAGGAGGTTGCTAAATTAATAAAAAATTAATTAAAAAGTCACTTTTTAAACCACTGGGTAAATGGATGAAACCAATTTTCTGACATGAGTTCACATGTACTGTTCCTTTCCTTCTGAAATAGAAGTCTTCTACCCACTTTATTTATCATTAGATTAGAATTGTGGAAAAAAATATATCCTTAAGTGCTGCATTTACTGATAATGTGACTGGGGGGGATGGGAGGAGGACTAAGATAATATGCCAGTTTCAGTAATTCAAATTGGTTTAAAATTTTTCTGTTTTTCAGATGAAAGAAGCTGATGAAAGCACAGGTTCTGCAGATGGTCCACTGAAATCCGTGCGCAAAAGAAGAGTACGGAAGGACTGAGTTAATTCTAGCTACAAGTATTTGTAGGTCTAAATAACAGTAACCTTTGGTAGACACTTCAGTGGGCCTGACATCATGCAAGCTTTTGAGATTTGGGAAAAAAAAAAAAAAAGAGGAGGGGGGGGACACTACTCATAGCTACTGAACCTCCTGTTTTAATACTCTAACCTCATTTAACCCTCCCAAACTTCCTTGATTCCATTTTTTTAAGGAGAAATACTACCTGTGAGGAGTTAGCTGATATTTCTAATTCAGGATGAAAGTGAAATTACAAAGTGCCCAACTGATTTTAAGGTGAATATTCTTAAAAGTTGAAGATTCCTACACATTCGTATTAGTTGGAGATTAACCTATGCTAAATATTTTTTAAAAACATGGATAAATTATAATATTTTTGCAGCTCTCGCACAAAATTAGCCATTTACACTTTTTAGGAAAAAGGATGATAGTAGAGATGTAGCACCTATAGCAGTTCACATTGCTATGAGAGAAGGTACTTTTCTGTGCAGAGCTATATGCAATGTTTGGGTTTGTATGATGATTTAGTGCTAGCAACAATTTTTATTGTAAATTATTTATTTTAGTTGATATTGTTACATGGCTCGTCACCTGTTCCCTTTAGTCATTGGTTACAGTAATATATTTTTAAGAGGTATTTTAAAATAGACTAGTCATAGAACAAGTGGTCATGATGTGGTTTGTTTTAATTTTGAAAGCAGATATCAAATCTGCAGAAGTGATACACTGATGATTTTTTTCAGACTTTTACAGTTCTCATGTTTCAAGCCAAGAGTGGTATAACCTCTGTTTATAGAATACTTGCTAAGTGTACATTGCCTCCTGAAAATGTTTAATAATTCTTGCATAACATGAAATTTATTAATACAAATAAGAACTTTTGATGGATTACATTTTTTACAGATGTAACTCAGCATTCTCATAGTTTAAATAAACTGCATATTGTAAAAGAAACTTTGTTGTGTTAGAAGCTCAGCTGTATATTAAACAATAAAACTACCATCACCAGGAACCTCTTGCTGCTTGGCAGCTCTCTATGTTAGTAGGATGTAAAATGCTAGCAAAATCAAGTCATGTATTAAAACCAAGTAGAAATACATTAATTTATAAGGAACCTAAGAGATTTATTTGTGCCTTGCAAGAAGACAGGTCACTTGAAACAGTATTTTCACAGCAAGTAAGAGTCAGAAGAATTCCATGAAGATCTCTAACAAATGAATGCTTAACTAACCATAAAGGAGAAGCCAGAATCTCCCAAGTGCCTGTGTTGAAGTATTCAAAAGTTAATTGTATTCTTTATTTTGTGTGACCTACATGGGAAGGCTTCTGGGTTTTGTTTCTTTTTTGAGGTTTTTTTTTTTTAAACTTAATCCAAATTTCCTCCTCTTTATTTAGGGTCTGCACTGGAAAGGTAAGAAGTGAAGGCTCCTCCCTGTGACATTTCACCAATAGGTAGAAGCTGTTACCAATTTGGCATCCTGCTAGGAACAGCATTTTCAGCACTCCTTTTGAAGGAATATTGTCTGAGCCTTGTAAAGGTCCTTTGGGATTGTTACATCATTAGGGTGGTGTTTGGGGTGGCTTTCTAATTTGTTTGGGGATTTTTAGTTGCCTTTTTTTGTTTAATGTGATATATTTAGTCCAGGGATTGGTCACACCACAGCAGATGCTCATCTTCCCTTAGGGACTTTTTTAAAACTTTAAGTTTTATAAACATGTTTCCCATAAAGTCTTGATTAATGTCCCCTCAACATATTTGCTTGTACTTCAGTAAGTAAGCCATGTATTATTGGCAAAATGGTCTTGTGAGGTCATGACCCAAGGGTGCTGTTTGCAGTAATACTGACTCTGTAAACCCCTTAATAGGGACTTAAATGACTTGGATAACCTGGAAACAAAAGAGATTTTTCTGCCTGTCAGCTTACTTGACCTAATGGTATGCAAGTCATTCTGGGGGGGGGGGGGGGCAATACCAAAGCTTTGGGGATTTGAGGTTTTGGATCTCCTTACCACTTTTTCACCTTTTGATTACAGATAGAAGTTTTGAAGATTTACAAATGTTAAACCAAACATTGAGATGAAAGTTTTTATTTAGTGTAAAGTCAGAAATACAACATCTTTAAAATGTTCATAAGTTAAATGAAGGCCACAGTAGTGGGATGTAAAATGGTATATAGGTGAGATGACTACACAGCAGTGGATAAAATATCACTAGCCAATCTTACAATACAAAACCATTATTTTAAGCTTACTTGATCTTGGGGAAACTTCTAAAATCTTAACAAGCACATGCACTGTTACTGCTTCCTGTCCTGCAGTGTGGATGCAGATGTGCTGGGATGTGAGCTTAAAGTGAAGATGGCTGTAGTGCAGTGCAGTCTTTACAAGTCAAGTGCTTGGTGGGATGGTCAAGTTTCAATGAATTTATTTATTTATTCAAACCTTGAACTAGGCATGTGAGTTACTCAACCTGCTAGCAATTCCTGGATTAATTTAGTTACAGTAGGTAGTAAAGTGAGAGAGTAATCCTTAGAAGATTAAAAATAGTTGAATATTTACAGAACCCTGTGACACAAACACTTTTATCCATTTGTGCCTTGGCAGGTAGAACTACTTTTATTATCAGGATTCTTGACTCAGACTTGTAAAAAACCCTCAAGACTGAACTATTAGTGTTTTCTTTGCAATCATTTGACTTTGTTGACACTCAAGTGAGTGCTGTGCAGTCCTCTTCAATGTGGAGAAATGGAAGCCCTCTCCTTTGGGATGGGGAAACACAGACTTGGGACACAGCTGTTCTTAGCTGCCAGGCAACATGGGGTTTGAGAGGGATTCAATCTATTATATCCACTCAGTTCCACAGCTTTATTTTCTAGAATACATCCCAAGACTGAAAGAGAACTGTGACCTAGTAGTTTCCTTTTGTTCAAAAGAAAAGAACAATGGCTTCATTCTTGAAGACACAGACTTCCATAAGTAAGTCTGTAATGCTGCTATTTGGCAAGATGAAACAGATGCAACTGAGTACTGCTAAAACAGCATTTCAGCTTCTGCTCTCCATTAATACTGATCATGCTGGACATGCTGCCTCTAGTAAGTGCTCAGATCCCTCACCTGGACTGAGCTCCTTTACAAAACCTCCTAACAAACATTCAAGCCAGTAAAAAAACCAAGCACCTAGATACTAAACATTGCTCAGAGCAGCATGTATTTGAGAGGCAAAAGCCAGCTTTGTTCCACTGCAGTCTCCTGCCATAGGTGCTTTTGTGAAGTGCCTCAAGAGGCACTCAAGCTCAGGTTTGGGAGCAGGAAAACAGTTGCTCTAAGGCCTGAAGCAGAGACAAGTTTGGCACTTCAGGAGAAAAGTCAAAAGGTGGCAAGAAAGTTTTTAGTTCCTCACTGGAGATTGTTCACAATGAGCATGAGGAACATTGCTGACCTGTTTCTGTAAAGATAATTACTCAGATTTTTACTCAACTCTTCATTATCCAACTGAAAAACTTCAGGAAGAACGTACATCATGATGCTGTGCCTGATGATTCTTTGAGTACACAGGAAAGTGAAAATGGTTTGAAGTGCACATCTTACAAACACTCTGATACTGCCTCGGTTTTGTATTTCCCTGACGTAAGTTGCTTATCCTTGCTCCTCTTCCCTTGCTTTCCCCTTTGCAAAAAAATCTTTTGATATTTTTCTGTATATAAGCCTGTAAATAATGTTAAACTTTTACTACTTCATAGAAATCCCTAACTGGGTTTGTAAGTTTTTGTTTCAAGGTGCTTTGCAGAGCTATGGACAGTACTATACAGTAATCTACATAGATCTGAGGTGAAAAAGGTGATGCAGTTAAGAATTGGAATATTTTTATCAAATGAGGTTTCCATGCAATATTGTGACTATTATTTTGCTAGTCAAGAGCACTACCCTAAGGCCTCAGAGAGCCAACAGACTTTTGTTTAACCTGACAAATGGAATAACTTTTAACAAGATAAGCTCATTTTTAAAACAATTATGAAAATTCAGTAAGTCTCTACACTACATTTGCACATTGCTTAATCTTAACAATACACAAAATTATGTCTCCTGTTCATTATAATATTCTTAATTCTGTTTGTCACCAAAATTTATAATCTTCAGGTATCTAGTAAAGCCACAAACTAAGTTATTTTTGCTCATGTAGCCTATGCCAATTAAAACAAAAATAGACAGCAATACAATGACATCATCTGTGAGTCAACCCTTACTTCCTTTTGCTTTTTGTGTCAGTTGTTTGGAAAACACTAGACGCTGACATCAGATTTTCTATATACTGTCCAAGAACTTGGTTTTCTGATTTCAGTTTCAAGTTTTCTTCCTTAACAGCATCTACTCGTGCTGAGAGATCTGCGAAGGTGATATTATAAGAAAAATATTAGGCACTATTGCAGACAATGATGTGCTATGTGTCTATACCAAACTACTCACACTTTTAATGTGGGAAGCAGTGTATTGTCTTGTAAAGCACTGTTCTACTCAAGTTTTACCTAATGCAACCTTTTCCTATATTACTTTGTAGTACAGTATTCTGACAAACTTACTGATAGTATCTTTATTCTTCAATTTTTGAATTAAGCTATTGCAAACTCTGCTTGGAAACAGAAGTTCAGTGATGAGCAGACTCAAAGATGTCAGAAACTGAGCCTGGGGAAGGTAATGATCTCCCCTCTTCTGCTTGAGGTGTATTAGGGGGTTGAGCAAAGATTATTGCTTAAAGAGGGGGGGAAAAACAAAAAAAAGGGTAGATCTGAGACTTTGCTTCTCTACCTTCAACTACATAAGTGACATGCTTCCTCGCCCCAGACTAAGGTAGGGCAGAACATTAAAGCTCTCTTCTTTTGCTTATTTTTGTAAAAATCTGATGTGTCAAACTGCTAACCTTCCAGTGTGTGCTGCAGTTCCAGAACTTGATTAATAAGCCGTGTTTTCTCTTCTAATTCCACCCGATTCTCAGCCTCAACAGCTGCAACAAATCATAGGAGCTTTAATGCAACCTCTGTAATAGCTGGGAATTATATTAAATAGAAAAAATAACAAAAACAAGAACATTAAGAACCTATACCATCCATGTCGGCATTCATCATTGTAGAATGGGTTCTTTCTGCTCTTGATGAGAGGATTCCTGAGGGATGCTCTGCTGAAAAAAAACAAAACAAAACAACACTGAGCCAACTGTTGATGTAGCTGCCTTTGTATTTGGGTGTCAGATGGACTTTGCTAATTGGTGTTGAAAAGGCAGCACCTAAAGCAGAACATTTTTTCCCCATTCTTTAATTCTTGGCGCCTTAGGGGACAGGTACATCGGATTCTTCAGGTAACTACGGTTTAGTTTGCAAACCCAACTGCTCCAGCTGGCTCTGCCGCATTCAATAACGCTGCGTTTCAGTTTCGCCGCCTCCTCGGTACCGATTTTTCTGGAACGGAACCTCCGGAACCAGGGTAGCCGCGGGGCCCCCTCCATGGCCCACCCCTCAGCGTCCTTATGGCGGGCACCCCTCTCTCGGACATCAGGCCTGCAGGGGGGTGCGGCTCTGCTTCGGCTCTCTTCCCAACGCATCCTGCCCTCCTCATCCCCGCATCCAGGAACGGCTCAGGACAACTCCCGAGAGCCGAACCGGCGGCCGGGCCGGACCCGCGGTACCCATCGGCAGCTCTGCGGCCCCTCACCCCCCAACCTTACCCCACAGCCGCCTTCCAACATCATCCTCCCTACAGCCCAACCGGTCCGGTCCGGCCCGCTCCCGCCTCCTCACCTGCAGCTGCCGCCGCCTCCCTGCGGGCAGCGCCCCGCACCCCGCACCCCCCGCAGCTCCGCGCCCCCCCCACTGCTCCTCCGCGCATGCGCTGCTGCGTGCGCACCGAGAGGCGGGGCCGCGGCCTCTGAGGGACGGGAGGGAGGGGCCCGGAGAGGGGACAGCACCTCGGGGGGGAGTCACAACACCTCTGGGGAGGTCACAGCACCTCTCGGGGGGGGGGTCACAGCACCTCTGGGGGGGGGGGTTACAGCACCTTTGGGGGGTCACAGCACCTCTCGGGGGGGGGGTCACAGCACCTTTGGGGGGGGGTTACAACACCTCTGGGGGAGTCACAGCACCTCTGGGGGGGGGTTACAACACCTCTGGGGGGTCACAGCACCTCTGGGGGGGGGTTACAGCACCTCTGGGGGAGTCACAGCACCTCTGGGGGGGGGGGTCACAACACCTCTGGGGGGTCACAGCACCTCCGGGGGGGTCACAGCACCTCTGGGGGGGGGGGGGGGTCACAACACCTCTGGGGGAGTCACAGCACCTTTGGGGGGTCACAGCACCTCTGGGGGGGGTCACAGCACTTCTGCTGGGGTTACACCTCTAAGGGGGTCACAGCTCTGCCGGGGTCACACCTTTGCTGGGGTCACACCATCTCTGCCGGGCACTGCTCCCTCCTGCCCCGTCCTGCTCCTCCAGTCCCGGGTAACGAAGGGTGGTGAGAGCTGGGTGTGCGGTGGCAGTGCGGGAAGGTGCTGGAAGGGACACACACACACACACACACAGACACAGACACAGACACACACACTCCCACTCCCACTCCCACCCTTCGGGGTGATCCCCCCTTTCCCGCTCTCTGCACCCACTCTGGCAGATTCCCCCCTCACCTCCCCACCCTCCTCACGGGTGTTTTAATCACTCTCAGTGCTTTCCCGTTAAATCCCACAGAATTGCAGGTAAAACAATGGAAGTCACTATTAACTACGGCATTAAAAATCCTGGCGTGGTTCTGATCAGTGCGTTTTGCGGGTTCGGAACCGCGCTCCTCAGCCCGGGCCTGGCCTCGCTGTGCCGTCTTCAGAAGCAGCTCAGAAAAGGTGGGTGTTGTCCAGCCTGTAACCCCCTCGGGTTTAGGAAGTTTGGCAAAACCTAAGTAACATTATCCATAGAATCATAGAATGGGCTGGGTTGGAAGGGACCTCAGAGATCATCAAGTCCAACCCTTGATCCACTCCCCCTGTGGTTCCCAGCCCATGGCACTGAGTGCCACATCCAGGCTCTTTTGAAATATCTCCAGGGATGGAGAATCCACTACTTCCCTGGGCAGCCCATTCCAATGTCTGATCACCCTCTCCGTAAAGAAATTCTTTCTAATATCCAACCTAAACCTCCCCTGGCACAACTTGAGACCATGTCCTCTTGTCTTGTTGAAAGTTGCCTGGGAAAAGAGCCCAACCCCCCCTGGCTCCAGCCTCCTTTCAGGGAGTTGTAGAGAGCGATGAGGTCTCCCCTGAGCCTCCTCTTCTCCAGGCTGAACACCCCCAGCTCCCTCAGCCTCTCCTCACAGGACTTGTGCTGGATCCCTTCCCCAGCCTGGTTGCCCTCCTTTGGACCTGCTCCAGGACCTCAATCTCCTTCCTGAACTGAGGGGCCCAGAACTGGACCCAGGACTCGAGCTGTGGCCTCCCCAGGGCTGAGTACAGGGGCAGAATCCCTTCCCTGGACCTGCTGGCCACGCTGTTCCTGATCCAGGCCAGGATGCCATTGGCCTTCTTGGCCACCTGGGCACACTGCTGGCTCCTGTTCAGCTTCCTGTCAATCCAGACTCCCAGGTCCCTCTCTGCCTGGCTGCTCTCAGCCACTCTGTGCCCAGCCTGGAGCTCCCCATGGGGTTGTTGTGGCCAAAGTGCAGGACCCGGCACTTGGCCGTGTTGAACCTCATCCCATTGGAATCAGCCCAACTCTCCAGTCTGTCCAGGTCCCTCTGCAGAGCCCTCCTGCCTTCCAGCTGATCCACACTCCCCCCAGCTTAGTGTCATCTGCAAATTTGCTGATGATGGACTCAATCCCCAGATTGAGAACCTGAACCTGAATCCAGAGCCTGAGTAACATTATCCAGGGCCCTGTGGTTGTCTCTCACTCTCAGGTGCTCACCTGTGGAGTTCTGGGGGTGAGGAGCTTCCCTGCCAGCTCCGGTTCAACACCGTGTAAACCTGGCCCAACTACTTCTGTTCTGGGAGACCCATGAGCCTTCTGCACAGCAGTGTCCAGATCAAGAATCCTGGGATTCAGCTCCTTGCTCCTGGATCTTGCAGCACTCAGCATCACCTCACACGGAAACCCGGGGAACTCCTCGGAGTTGCTCTCATCTGAGCAGCTACAAACCAGCACTCTGCTTTCTCCCTTCTTTCCCCAGCTGGGAATAACTGGCTCAGGGTCCTCACTTTGCACCTCACAGGGTAGTCCATGAGCCCCAGTAAAGGATTATTCAGGACTCCAGCTAATTTTGGAGGCTTCAAGTGGCTGCACTGCATACCCTGTAGTCTCTTTATAGGTACTGTGTAGCTTGAACCATACATTGCAGTGAAATATATCTATATCATAGCTGGTGCAGGAATATATCCAGTTGTAAATAATTGGTTTGCTGCTCTGTAGATACTCAGGAAGATAAAGGAAACGTTTGGGAAATATGCCCTCTACTGTATTTTTTAATGCACTTCAGAAAATATGTCTTTCTCGTGTCCTACACCTTCTGAGTGCCTCCACAGTATTATTAACACTGTGTTCATTGAAAACTTTTTTAAACCTCACCATCAGATAAATTCAGATTCAGCTGAATGTTGTTCAGGTTATGAAGAAAACATTTTTAGCCCTGTTAGTAGTCTGTTTAGCCCTGTTTTTAGTCTGTTGGTTTTTATTCTGTTAATTTACTTACAAGTACAAATCTTCTCTACAAAAGGCATTTTTAACACAAGAGTCCTCCTTAAACCCTCCCAGCAGTTCTCTCAGGTGGTGGCTGGGCTTTAGGAGGTTTTTAGGAACTTTATTTAATTGCTGATTTTAAAATCACAGGTGTTTCTCACCCTGATGATCTTGTTTGCTGCACTGGTGCTGTGGCAACCACCAGGCTCTGCTCTTTCTTTCCAGCAAGGCAGTCTCCAGCACTTGGACTTCCAAGCCAGAATCTGGAGGTGGATACAGATGGGTGAAGAGCTTGCTTACCTGGTGAGTAACTTGCTGTGCTTTATACTATGAAAGAGGAAAACAAAAAACTAAAAAACAGGCTAATCTTGGGGAAATGCTCCTACCTGCTGCAGAAATTCCACTTTGCTTGCTGCGTGGCATCTGCAGTTTATTGTCTTGAGTGTCCCCAAATTAGCAAAGTGGGGAAACCTTTGACATTACATTATAGGACAGGACTGAAACAAGACATACTGGCTACTATGCTTTCACAGCCAAAACAGAGTAGTTATTCCAAAAGTTGCTGGGTTACTACTGTTTCCCTTTTGGTCTGTATACTGTTGAGGGTCCATTCTATTTTTGCAACATTGTTTCTGACTGTAGCATTTTCTTTTGAGTCTTAATTCTGGTGTTTGAGCTTGAGCACCAGGCGGAAGCTCCTCTTTTGGAAGTTAACCTGTGTGAGAGGGGTTTTGGTTTTCCTTGAGAGAAAATTGCCTTCATCTGAGCCTCCCCTGTGAGCATTGCAGAGGGAACAGATGGTTCCTTTAGCCCAGGCAGTGCCTCAGTGTTATTAGGTTAGTGCTAAACAGTTGTGCAGATGCTTCCTTCGCTTTGCCCATGGTGTACTCAGACACTGGGTCTCACACAATGCCTCTTCCTATTGTAAGTGCTTCAGATTAATCCCTTTATCCCAATATCTGGGACTGTGCAGCTGGCCAATGCTCCTGGGCCACAATGTTTAGAGACTATCTCTGTGGGGCCTATGTCCCAACTCCTTACCATAGCAAGATCATGAATGTTACTTTTTTTTTTCCTCACCCTGTCCTTCATCCTGTGATTTCCAAGAGAAATATTCCTAAGTGCTGAGCAACTGTGCACAGCCCTGGTCTGCACAGCCCAGGGCCCAAGAGTGTTGGATTGATGCTGCTGGGTGGAAATTCCATGGAGAGAATGCCTAGCTCATCTTGCTTTCCCTGAAAAAGATTTACCTCTCTAGCCTTGCCTCTATTTTCCAGCACAAAGAAGTCAACCCCAGGATTCTAAATAGCTGATACATTGCCAGATTTACAAAGCCAACACAGAAAAAAGCCCTCAGCCCTGAGTATTTTCTATGAGAAATCGATCAAAAAACCCAGAGGCTTAGTGTATCACATACTTATAAGGAATTTTCCAAATTCCTTATCTTACCTAGCTTGCTTTATGTAATATAACTCATTTTTATGTACTTTAAATTTGAAGCTGCAGGGACTTATACCCAAACCAGTGAGATTCCTTTTATAATGCAAGATGTGTCCCAGGGAAGGTGCACCTATGCATGTATGGAGAGGAACCAAGCAGTACCCTTTTTAGGAGTGTGCTTGGTGTCCTCTTTGGCTGGAAATGGCCAATTCAAACCCCTGTAGAACAACTTTTGCTGTTCACAACCTGTAGTGTTTTGTATTTTTCTTGTGTCAGAAATTTTCCATTGTTAGCAGGACAAGTCTTGTCTGGAGGCTGTTCCTAGGAGAACCTGAAACAATCCTTCTAAAGGCTGTTTTCTCTTTGAGAGGGATCTGGCATGGTTTGCTTCTCTGTGGTTTCCCCACTGAGTAGGAGGGGCAAAATGAGTGGGGTAAATACTAATTTTACACGTAACTGAGAAATCAGTCAGCTTAGCTATGAAGCTCTATACTCTGAATCTTTGGAATATGCAGCGCAAGGCTGAGAGACAGGGCACAACGTGTGTTTACAGAGCTTCTTTTTTCATTTTTGTTACAAACTTATTGCTTGCTACTTTAGAGAACATACCTTATGAAGAAAATTAAATAATATTCACAAATGCTGGGTATTGCTTTCTCCTGTAGAGCAGCATAACAACATACTAATAGCCTTTCTGCAGTTTAAAATAAGAAATAAGAGGATTTTCTTACTGGAAATGCTTCAACACTGCCTTAAGTAATGTCCCACTGTTTGTTTTATATAGACTGGTTTCTACACTAGACATTAGATCACTCACTACAGGTAAATGGATTTTCTGTCTGAAGAACTGTGAAGAGAGCTTGTAGTTTTTAGCAATGTGTCAGAGCCCTTGAAGTCAAAACTGACTTGGATGTAAGCAGGAGGAACTAGTGCTAATCCCTTTTGTTCCTACTAATAATTCTATATTTTCTAAGATGTTTGGTTAAAGGAGAGGAGGCATTCATAATATTATAATCTAAATTCAGTTTATAGGAATAAAAAAATTCATGTTGCAAATGCAATTATCTGTACTTACTTGTATGTTAAGTTCCAATTAAGCTTTCCCGAAACTAGCTGACACTGCTGGCTAAAAGTATTAATTTATTCAGTCTCACTGAAAGAGCATTTTTTGCTTAAAATAGCAACTATCTCCCTAGGCTATAAAGCAACATTAACAGTTAACCTGAATGCATTTATGAGTGCAGTTACAAAACTACAGGAGAGAATTTTACTGCTCTGGACTGAGATTCTTAGCCATTCCTTCTAATGACAAACATTTTCAGATGTTTTATTTCTAATACTGTGGTGTACATCCTGTTTTTTCCATGGTACACAGTGCAAACCAACAAGCCTTTCACTTCCTTTTTGGCAACGTTACAGGCTGTAGAAGTGCCTGCATGAGCTGGCTGATGACAGAGGCTTCACTGTTCACCACTAGAATAGAAATTAGAATTCACCACTAGAATTAACAGAAGAAAGTATTGTAGATGTTTCTGAGATGAGCTTTGAACTGTACGGATTTCTCCTGTAACTAATTGTCACCAAGAAAATTATGAAAAGGAATACAAAAGGCATAGTCCTTTACTTGCAACACTAATTCACAGGACCCTTTACATCAATTCTTCATCATTTAGTTTCTCAGTGGATATCACAGACAGACTTTGAGAAGTTGTTTGGGGTTTTTTCCCCCACTAATGTTGCTTTACACCAGAATTCTTTGCAAATTTTGTTACTCTTTCTGACTAACCTCAAAAGGCTTTTGGAGCCTTATCCATATCCTCCTGCAAATTTAGAATTACAGACTTCTGCCAGATGCAGAATTTGGGTAGTTCTGAGTTTGCAGTTTTTCTAACCAAACCAAATTACACCAAATAAGCAGCTGGTTTGGCCTACACTGATCTAACTATTTTCCATGTCTTTACTTCTTGTGCTTGTTTTGGAAGTGCTGTGTGTCAAAAATGAGAATGTGACCTCATCCTATGATGCGACCTCTTAGCAGGCAAAAGGAAGAAAAAATCCAATCTCTAATAAAATCTACAAAGAGAAAGCCTTAGAAAAATAATTTTTTCTCTTTAACCCTGAAGAGGCCTCCCTTCTAGCATAGCTGCATCCTATCTTTTGCAGGATTGTGCATGAGTGCAAATGTTCTCATTTCTACTCTGACTCTACAAAACTGTGTTTTCAAATAGACTGAGCAACTCAACTTTCTAGGTTCTTTTCAGTGAAGAAAGAAGCCCTTGATATACTTGTACAGCATGAATTTGAAGAACAAAAAGGGAACATTTACAGCTGTTTGGCATCATCTTACTGCTTTGTTTAATTTTTTGTTTAATTTCCTCTCTGCTTTTGTTTGCTTAGGTCAGTTTTTGAGGGAACTGTATTCAGTGCTCCAAGTTTCTAAATTTAAAGGTATTTATTTCACTGAAGGTGAAAATATTTTCACAAATGCTGTTCGTGAATGCTTTCCTTCATTTCATGAGCTTTTGAAGCTGCTATTAAAATACTTATCAAGAAGTTTCTGTCTTGCTGCTATAGTGTCTTCATCTTGATTTACATGGAAGTGATTTATTTTTACTACCTGTGTATTTAACAAATGAAGAAAAGCTGCAGTTCTTAAAGGGCAATAGCTATTAAATATTCATGTGCTGCATACAGTTAATCAGGCTCAGCAACACCCCTGTTGCTTTGCCACGATGACTTTTCACTGTATGAAATGAACTTTGATATAGAGACTGTATTCTGATAATGCTTCAGATTGTGCACACATGGCACATTGTTCTACTTGTCTGTTTAGTATGTTTTCCAGTACACTTTAAGAAATTAAGGGAAAGTCTTATGCAATTACAACTGGAGTTTATTAAAAGCAGTGCATCTTTGTGATGCTACTGAAAATTTAATTATGGAACACTTGCTTCTAAAACTTCAGGTCATCCTCAGGCAAAGTCCACTTAAGATCTGCATTCTAGTTTACTTATTTTTTGCTTGAGCTTGCTGTTGTCCATCCTAGGGAATCTTGTTGGCTCTCCTGTGTAAAGCTTTTCTTTTATTGTTTTTCCTTTCCTGGAACTGATGTTGTTCTCCAGTTTTAGAGCTGTAAGACCCATTCTGTTTGTTAGCTTCTGTGCTGCAGTAACTGTATTAGGCTTAACTTCAAGAGGGAGAGGTAAAGGAAGACTTTCTTACAAAATATGTGATAGTCTCTTCCCGTTTTAAGTCAGGAACTTTATACCTTTCTCTCTAGCCTCTCTCCTCTGGCAGGAGAAATGGACCAGGGTTATCATGTTCACTATGTATTTTCACTGTATTTTCCCTCTATACCTTCAAGCCTGACTGAAAAGGTCAATGATTTTCAGTTACTCTGAATTTCTCTCTACTTTTGAGTGAATGTCTCCATCTCTTCTCCACTAGGGGAAAGCTCTGATACTGGTAGCAGATATTGCACAAAGAAGCTCTGCTTGTGGTGATTTTTCTGTTGTGAACATGAGCTTTCTCTGACCTTGAGTGTGTTACTGCAGTCAAGATCCCAGTAAATTTGATGTGCTCAGTTGTGGAGGCCCTGTAGAATTTTATTTGTACTGTTGCTGAGCAGATACTTCTATATCAGTGCCATCTGTCAGGGCTTGGCATGAGTATCTTTGGTACCTGGTGTCAGATGGTGCCTGTATGAGAGTTAATACCCTTGTGCCTGTTTTCTTACCTGCATTAACATTTTCCAAGCTGGTGTTAGAGTACTAGAGGAGCTAGTGGTGTTTGCCTTCTAAAGAAATCCACCTGACATCTTCCCAAGGGCTAAGCAAGCAATATGCCAAAACCACCCATCCAGTATTGTGGATCATCCCTAACTCCACTCCTGCCTTACAAGGACCAAGCAATCTTGCCACTGTCTTCTGCCCCTCACCTGTCTCACCACGATATCAGCTGTGCACCAAGTTGTGGAACAGTGTCATAGGATAATTTTTCCATAGTGTTCTAGACCATGCTGCAGGGAAAGGGTGAGATTCACTGTCAGGGCAAGCCTCCATCACTGCAAAACCTGGACCAAGGTTTGCCAGTTTATCTTACTGGGAATAGTTTGGGTCAACCACATCTTGATAGGATTTTAAGCTGTATGCTGTGTCACTGAAGTAATGAAGTTCATTCAAACATCTAGTTCAACACCCTCACACTAATATGAAATTGCTACAAAGTTGTGTTTATATAGGAGGTAAAGCTAGCACAGACAATAACATTCTTTAAGCTAAATAACAAAACACCAATATTGAAAACCAACCAACCAACAAGTGGAAAAAAAACAACAAACCAAAAAATAAAACCAAAACACACACACAAAAAATCCAACAGAGAAAATAGGACTTATATTCATTAAATTCATTAACAAGCAATACAGATTCCTACCAGATATTGTAAATCAGCACAGGTCTACAGCAGCCATTCTGAAGTGATCAAGTTAATACTCTGGCCACACTTTTTAAAAAAAAATTATTATCCATTCATGTTAACTAACTTAATTTTTCCAGACTGTAGAGCAATCCTACCTCCCATTCCAAATAATTTTTATTCTATAAGCGAGAAAGGTGGGAAGTGAGATCAGGGGAAAGGGAGGGGAAGGCAATCGTTGGTTTTGTAGTTTCTGTTAATTAAATGCTTAATAGAGGAGATTTAAATGGATCAACTTATTTCTATTACCAATTTGCATCACTTCTTGTGAGCTCTCACTAGAGTACGTCAAAAATTATTTTTCCATCCTGAAGAGGAAAGGGAAGCATTATCTGTATTTTTGTTGATAGTAACTATTGAGTTAACATTTCTGTAACTTTTTCATATAAATAGTAAAAAACTGCATGTGCTCAGATGAAAAATGTATAATAGCATTTGCTATTATGTGAAAACTGTGGGAGTTGTGTATCCCCAAAACCTCAGTTTGTAACTAATCACAGGGTTTGTTCAACTACCCAACTAGAAAAGCTTACTCGAGAGCATTTGCTAAAAATCCATTGTTCCTGGTCATTAGGATCTACACGTTTTTTCAGCCTATGGAATTTGTGTTGAACGAGTAGATGATTGTAGTTTCTTACCTGAATCATCTGCCAAAGGAATGCTGGTGAAAGTGCTCTCCTCCTCATCCAAAGGTAACTCCATTTTGCTTCCTTTTTTCAAAGTATTTGAGACGTGCATGGAGAATGGCTGTTGTCAGCCACTTCTCAGTGTGCACGTGACTTCCCTGGTTAAATCTTTAATGAATCCAACACGCAGGTGTTATCAGATACTGCTGGCAGCTGCACACATCTTACTCTGTGTTCTCTGGCTGAACCTTGAGCTCTTTTCCGAAACTTGTTAGGCAAGGAGGTTTCTGAGTTCTAAGTGCTTTGTCAGATATGTGCTGAGCAAACACTCTTATTGCAAACTCTTTCTGTGAAAGACCTGTGTATTCACCCTGGCTCATTCTTTTTTGTTGTTGCTGTTTTTCTTCAGAGCTGTGTATGGGGTTTTGTTGGAGTTTTTTGATAGAGGAAAGAAGGAAAGAAACTGAAATTGTTCTAAAAAATGTTACTCGCAGTCCCAGCAGTTGCAGTGGACAGATTTGGGAGCAGCACATTTAAAATGTGATCTTTAAATACTTAGGAATGTAATTTTTCTTACATGAACAGTTGCATCAAAACCAACCAGGTAATGTGAACAAACAAAGTTGTGAGTGGGTGTGTGGTGCTCTGTGATGGTAGACAGGAGGAAGGAAGAGAAATTGTGTTCAAAGAAAACCTCACTGTAGTCTTCTTGTTGAGCTTAAAGGAAATTTAACATATAAACTAGAAATTAACCTCAAAGTACTTACCTCTTTGTCCTGGGTAACTGCAGGGGAGGCTTGGACTAGATGACCTTCAGGGTCCCTTCCAATGCAAACCATTCTATGATTCCATGAAATTGCTTTCCTTTAGACTCCTGGAATGTTAGATAGTTGCAATCAATTTAAAAGTATAAATGGTCCTGATTAAAGACAGTATAGTGAATAGTGGAAGTGCTTCATTTTTAGGGGGGTGCATGTTCAGAATCTCCAAGTCTTTTAACTTATACATCTGTTTGCAGAAAAAGCCTGCAAATTTAGGATGCTGAAAAATTATTTTTTCTTATTTGTAATTAGGAACCACTCTGAAGTCTCACTAAACATCTTGGGTTTGTGAAGCACTGACCAACTATAGAATGAAATGGTTCTCTGAATTTACAGTTTGCCTTTCATATTTTTAAATAAAATCTTGATATGGACTCCTGAGACACCTTCTATATACAAAAGTAAATGCATGTAATTCTGCAGGACGAAGGATTTAAGACTAGACATCAGAACTGGTGCATCTTGCAGAGATGAGTCATGTAATGCTGCTATTCATCTTTTTTCTTCTGATCCTCTACCTGCTCACGTTTTTTAAGCTTTTCTGCTGGTGTCAGTGAGGTTACTGACAGCTGCCTTCAGAGATTACTAAAAACCAACCACATCTTACATTTTCAGAATTCTGTTGAGAGTTACTTGTTTTTGTTTTTTCACATGGACCAGAATCAGTACAGCATGCATCAAAGGTGATGTTAGTAAACTTAGAAAAAATGTTGATCTTTCATCTTTAATATGTCTCTTATTCTCAGGCAATTTATGTAGAAGCATTTCAACAACTCGTTTTGAAAGGGCAGATCCTAAACCAAGGTACATTTATATAATCTGTTACATCTGAATTTTGTGAAGTCATACACATGGGAAACTAAAGGTTGTATTTTGTCTGAACTATGCAGCCCTCATCTAAAAGGTTTAATTAACTTTTCTTTCCTGTGTCGATATTGTTCTGTTATATTGGCCATATGGGCTCCCCCCCATAGATACAATTTCCACGTAAATTATTAGCTAGTTTTAGGCAGACTTTTGTGGTAGCCTGGTGAATATGGATGTTGTGTTGTTGTTATTCATGTCTAGATGAAAGCCATTAGCAAAAGTGATGGAGAGTAAAAGCTGTATTTTATTAACAGCCTGTTAAGTCTGTCTTAGACTCCCCTAGGTGAATGAGACTATGATTCCAAGAGGACTTTGGCTGCTTGAGCAAGGTGAGAAAGCAAAAAATATGGATGAAATATCTATGTATATAAAAGGGAACCACAGTGGGACTCTGGAGCTGCACTGGAGGTCTTTACTTTTCATGAGGAGCTGGGAACCAGTTGGGTTTGTAGGAGACCTACACAGCTTGTAGGGAGATAGAGAGGAGATAGGGATAGGGAGATAGGGAGAGGGATAGAGTTTTGTGAAAAGAACTCTATGGGCATGATCTTGTTTCTTTCTTGCCCCAAAGATTCTTCATAATTAAATATACATCTGTGTTCGGTCATTTTAAAGGCACTGTAGAGTTATATCTGTAGCATGCCTGTGTTTAAGTCCTGTGGTGAGAAACATTTGTTTTTTTTTTGATGGCCTGACATTTTATTAGTGAAATCAGGCCTGTGGATAAGAGATGCCACATAAACATACTGATTTCTTGCTGTCATCATGTTTGTTTCTTAAGGAAGAACAGAAAGGAGCAGCAGCAGGCAGAGGAGCTCTGACCAGCTTAAAAGAAAGCTGTGTAATGGAATTAACTGTCAGAGCCCAGTGAGTTTATCTATTTCCTCTTGTGAATTATTTTCACTGGGGTGAAGGACATTAATGTAAAAGTTAATTTGGTCATAAAATATCAGTTCATCTTTCTGAAGGTTTCATTACTCTGTTGAGCAGAGGTTGAGCAGTACCTATCAGCTGTCTGGCTGCCTTTTAAAAGAGGTGGCAAAAACTGCCAGAGGGTTGAGGGGGTATGTGTGGGGACAGCCTCTTCTCCCACCACTCCCCTGAGCATTTTCTTTGACTTTATAGCTACAGCATCACTTGAGGTAGCCATGTGGTAGCCCAGTTTTGGTGAATATTGATAAGAAGCACATGGGCAGATTGCTGTCTGCAGAGGATTGTCATGAAAGCAGTAGATAAACACTCAGGAATGTCTTCAGGTTTGGTACTGGAATGATTCTTCAAGGTCAGGATTTTGTAGTGCATCAGGCAGCATCGTGTCAAGGACAGAATTACAGGAGGAGCAGGTCTTTAGATTTAAAACACTGTAGCTAAACCTGCCTGGTAGTTGGTATTAATACAAGTATTATATAACTATTTTCTAATTAAAATTATTTAATAGTGACCTGAGAAGGAATTTGGCTCGGAGTTGAGTGGAGAGGTGCTTTAGCTAAACCCCAGCATGTGCTGCAGCTCCTGTTTAAAATTATCAGCCTAGCAGTGCTGGTAGCCCAGTTGAGGCAGACTTCAATACCACTCATTTTCTGTAGGGTTCAGCCTTGCATGTATGAAATGAGGTACAACACCAAAACATTCAACAGCCCCCTTCACCTGCTTCTTTTATTTCCTTTTCCAGTGCTACTTTATCATCTCTGGGAGTCCACAGCTCCAATGCCTTCTAGTAAACACATCTCAGAGGCTCTATTTCAAATATTTTTCTAACTAAGCCAAGACAGAATAGTGGGGTTGGGGACAGGAGGTTAGGGTTGGGGACAGGAGGTTAGGGTTGGGGAGGTTCATTCAGCTGAGAGTAATTTTTGCTGCCTGCACCACTCAGCAAAACCTCACAGACTTCTTGTTCCAAAGGTGTAATTGCAGAGAGATGCCTGGTATTGCTCTGACACTTTCTGAGTATCAATAATAGAGAAGATATTTTTTTAAGCCAGAAAAACATTCAAGTAAAAGAAGGTATGTGTGGATTTCAGAGAATATCTCCAGCTCTGGGACAGAGTCATTGTATTCTGGGTAGGTTAGATCCTTGGGGCCACACGGGTGTAATAGCTGATCTTCCATCAGCATTCAATCTTCATGCATTCATCTGCTCTTATTGCACAGTGTATTTGAAGACAAGTTTTGCAGACATGGATGTATCCAATGTAAACAATGCAGTGTATCAAATCAGTGGCAAAAGAATTCTGAAATAGGAAACTATGTTTTGCATTCTTGGGAGATGTTGTATCTTTCTGCTTTTAGTCAGCACACTGACAAATCAAAAGGAATATTTTTGTTTGGTATTTTTTCAAGACAATAAGCTCTTAGTAAAGAGTAGAATCCAACTCTGGCTATACAATTGGCTCATATAAACCTGTATAAATTTGCCACTACTTTATTTCACACGCCAAAGTGTTTGAAATTATTTTTTCTTACACAAAATATTATAAAAATGCATCCAATGTATCAGTTTCACACTTTCAGTAAAACACAGCATTTTAAAAAGATGTGCCTTGCTAGGAAATGACAGCTGCCAGTGCATTTCTGTTTTAATGAACTTTGACAGAAAGGAACAGTGCTGTGTGTTTAGTGCATGCTAATAAAGCAGTAATCATACCAGTAAATTCACAGGGTGTTCAAAGCTGCTCTGACTGACACTGTATGACAGTAACCCACCTGCAGAACAGCAGTTTACTAAGGTGGTGACAGAAGTGTATTGAATGTGTCATTTGCAGCTTTAACCTGTAAACTGAGGTATATTTATACTTGTTGGGAACTCAGGTGTGTATTCTTCCCCCTCAGTTCCTCACTCACCACTTACCAGTTTAAGGTACTTACAAGCCATGCTGTGGCTGAGATGGCCTTGCAAATTCTGAGATACACTTCAAGGCCATGTAATGCAAATTATTTATTTATTTATTTTTAATTTTTTTTTTTTTTTTTTGGCAAGTGCTGCTTCTGAGGCTGCATCCAGGACCAGTCACTTGATAGCCACCCACAGCTGCCCACTTGCATTCATGTCCAGTCACTTATTACATTTAATTTTGTTAAATGCATATATGTTGTTCTTTTTTACGTGAGTAACTTTTAAAAAAATTTGATCTGCTGTCTGAAAATGAGTGACTTGTTTGTAACACCTGGTATGCATGTCTTAAAATAGAGCCACTTTCCTTCACATTTGTCCATTCTACTCTCAGATTTCCTGTCATGTGCCTGTCTAGACTTGGAGAACATTTGCCTACTAAATTAAAGAAAAAAAAATCTACTGCTAAAGACTAATTCAAACGCTCCTTAAAGTTTAATTCTCTAATGATTGCTGTAAAACCAGGCAGTGACTGGGCTCTGAGTGAGCCTACCTAGATTTTACTGCTGTGTCCTCTTCCATTTCCCTCTCTCTTTCATCTGACACATCTTCTCATAATTTTTAACCTGGTGACTTGGCATGAGCAGCAGAACAGGGCTCTTCCCTACAGGGCTCTTCACTGGGCTTTGGAATGATCAGTCTGCTTTTCCCTCTTATCCAAAGCCCATTCTGCTTCACTCCATTGATCTGTAACTCTAGAGATGGCAGGAATTCAGGAACAGCATTGAATCAAGTAATTTCTGCATCTCTAAATTTTTGGTCGTGTTCATTAACTATAATAGGAATTTATTGATAAGGTCCCTGGAGAGAACCAGCTGACAAGATGCCATTTTTTCTTTTATCACTGTAGTCATACTAAATATTTCCTCCACCTTTTTGTAATACAGAGATGCAGAGTTCAGCAGTTCATACCCTGTCCCACAATTTGTGCTCCTTATGATTTTGATGATGTCCTCTAATGTATCTGACCACCAGCATCCATGTAGAGTGAGTGTCACCAGTCAGAATATAGGGACTTTTTCTAGAGCTCCCTAGGTCTGTAACCAGCTAACTTGTGTGTCTCTTCTGAATTTAAATGGGAAATACTTCAGATTTTATATTTTAAAATTTCGATTTTCATTGTCAAATGGATGGGGCAGATATCATCCAATAAAAGTTTCTTTATTAACCAACAATTAAAATCATACTATACAAATAGACTCCAAAAAATGGGTGTGTGCAGCCACAGCAACTTCCCACCCAGCAATTCAGGTGCTGAGGTATAGCTAGTTGGAGTCCTTCAGCATTTTAGCTCTAGCAAGACAGATTTTGGAGTTATTAATTCTTCAGAATTATTATCAGCTTCAGGAGCAGAGTAATTTGGCTTTCCTGATCCCTGTGCTGCAGCAGCATGGCTGGTACCCAGCCCATGGGCTCTCCAGCATCTTCTCTCTCTGAATGGCAACACTTTACAGGGAAAATAAAAGTATTCTGCCATTTCAAACCTTTTCTGAAAAATCAAATGTGATCTCTTCGTGGCCTGGATTCTGCCTTCATCAGCTTTATTGCAAATTCTGGGATGCCTTCTGGTGCTGCAGGCTTTGAGGGAGGCTCATGCCAGACTGCACAGGTCTTGCACAACTCTTGCACCAAGGGAGTTTTCCTTTCACAGGCTTATTTATAGCTCTGTGATGTGCAAGAGCTGGAGAGGACTGTATCCAGAGTACAAGGCCTAATTTCCAAACCCCAACAATTTATGAGCAAAACCAAATTTGGTGTTTGTCAGTTTCTCTGCTGCTGCCTGCCTCATGGTCTGTCACACACCCAAAACTCTCCCAAAATTGCCTGAACAGGGCTGCTGAGCTCAGTGTCAGTCAGTCAGCAGTCAGATACTAAAAGGCTGACAATGAGAAGGACAAAGTCCATGCATGTATATGTATTTTTTTCCACGTCCCATGCTTTAACAAATATTACTGACATTTGAATCCGGATGCCTCGTTTGAAAACCATGCCTTTCCTCTTGTCACATCCCTGGTTTCTAAAGCTCTGAGGTCATGGTATGAGACTCACAGAAATCCTCAGTGGGATTTCAATCATTTGTCTTCTGCTTCTTCTTGGGCATTGTCTACTTAAGCTGCAGCTATGCTGGCTTTTCATTAGTACAAATCTTCTGGAAGGTGATTGCTGATGGTATCCGTGGCTGTAACTAGTCTGGAGAAATGAATTATTTAAGGTCACTAATGCTTTTATTGGTCTTGATGATCAATAATGCTTGTAATAATACAATAGGAGAGAAGCCTCAGTTAGGAGAGACTTCATATATGGAAAAAAGTTTCTGGAGGAGGAGAAGATTTTTGGGCATTTTTTTTTTTTTTTTTTTGGCTATAAAATGGGCTATTTCCCAGTGGCTTTTATAGAATTATGCCCAGATCTTAGTTTTATCATGAGTCTTACAATAGCTGGTGTTTTCTCTATAAAAATTTTGTAATTATGTGAGTTTTGGTTTTGGTTTTTTTCCTAAATGCAAGACTGGTGATAATGAATGAAAGTTTAAAAGACTGATGACTGTGAACCCTGGCAGAAACTGTCGGCAAATAAGAAGTATCTGAATGTCTTAAGGAAAAATTGCATTACTCTAAATCTCATTCCTTAAATCACAAAACTTAGATGGTAAAGGACTTACTTTATTCCTGTTTCTCACTTTGTTAAAATGCTTTGTCAAGGTGGGGTACCTTTATGGGGTTTTAATAGGGTTTTTTTGTTGTGGTGGTGGTGCTTTTTTGGTTGGTTTTTTTTTTTAATTATTTATTTTATTTTATTTAGTTTTTATTTATTTAATTCAGACTATGGAAAGGGTTGTTATAAGGTATTATCTCTTATATTTGTGTTTGAACAGCTTCCCTTACCAACTGTCCTGGGTGGGAATCACAATAGTGTGAAGGTTTGCAGTGCCCAAATTTCCCAGATCAAAAGATGTGAGAAAGTAGAAGGGGAACAGATAAAACAGTAAATGGAGGCACCATCCCTGGAAGTTTTTAAGGCCAGGTTGGACAAGGCTCTGAGCCCTGGTAGGAGATGTCCATGCCCATGGCAGGGGGTTGGAAATGGATGATCTTAAAGGTCCCTTCCAACCCTGAAAATTCTATGATTCTATCATTCTAAGTGTGTAGTGAATGAATTTTATTTCCAAGCCAAGTAAACTATTCAAGAAGGAAAGAATGAAACTGTTACAGTTATGCCAAACCCAAATATTCAAAAATGCTGCTGTGCCATAAATTGTTCAGATTAAAAAAAAAAAAAAAGGAATTGAGCAATTGTTTTAATAGCCTTCACATTCTTTAGCCATGAGCATTAATGCTTCTAACATCTCTTTGGACCCAGGCAAATTATTTTTTTACCTTTGTAGTTTAGCAGGATTAATCACAAAGAGCTTTGCACCCATCCAAATTGAGTCAGCCATGAACACTACTGGCTTTTTGTGTCTTAAGGAAGAATATTTCTGTAAACTAAAGCAAAGTTCTAACATCTTTTTGTGTAACATCTCTTTGTGTCTTTCTACTGCACACTTTCCCCCTCAGTATCCTTATTCTAGCTCCACACCTTCCCAGCACTGCTCCATCCCATTTTCTGCATACTTTTTTCTTGCCTCTCTGCCCTCTTGACTTGATCCTCTTTCTGTCATAAATCATTTGGTGTAATTCCTGATTCCTGCTGAGTTCTGACAGGGGGCAAATTAGTTGTTGTTGTTGTTGTTATTATTATTATTTATTATTATTATTATTTGTTAAGAAGTAGCTCACATCTATGCTGTGGCTCCCAGTTCTCTACTCTTTAGTCATAAACACAAGGCAAGAGTCTAGAACTTACTCTGGGGGAGGCAAGGATGGGTGGGAAATCTGGACTTATTTTTAGGAAAATTCTACTAAACAACTGAAAATGGAATTCCACCTTCATGGTGGAAAACGAAGCATTAGTTTATAATTACATTAGAATGAGTTTTGTCCTTTGGAATGAAATGCATTAACTTCAGAGGAGGAATCCAGTGGAACAGTTTCAGAAAGGGAAGATTGAGTGTGCAAGTACAAGAAATGAATAGATAAACAGCTTTCCTAAGCTCCCCAAATCCTTTGTCAAAAGGCTTATTAGTTCTCTACATCCAACCAGTTTATGAGGAGCCAGATTCTAAGGTGCTTACTCAGTTGGTTTTTTTTATTATTTTTTTTTTACAAAATCTAAGGAAGAATTGTGGTTTTAAAAACAAACAAACAGAAACAAAACATATATACACAAAAAAACCCAAACCAAAACAAAAGCCAACCAACTAAACAGAAAACCTCCTAAGCAACCTCTCAGAATATATATATATAACACTGTATATATATATATAATATATACATATAATATATAACACATACAATATATATAACATGTAACACTATATATAATACATACATGTAATATACAACACATATAATCTATATAATCTATAACACTATATATATAATATATATACATATAATATATAATATATAACACTATATATAATATATATACATATAATATATAACGCGTAATATATAATATATAACACTATATATATAATATATATACATATAATATATAACACATAATAGATATAATATATAACACTATATATAATATATACATACACTATATATAATATATATACATATAATATATAACACATAATATATATAATATATAACACTAATGTGTATATATATAACACTACTTTTTTCTCATCAATTAAATCAAACTGGCAGAAGGTGTATTTGCCTTGCAAAGGGAAAAATAAATGCTTTTTCTTAACACTCATTTCACAAGGTCCCCTTCATCTTTGTCTTTCCCAATACACCCCAGTCCCTTTCCTTGTGTCAGCTTCCAGTGGGGTGGTAGTTCCACACTCCAGCAGTGTTCTGAATCAACAGCCACTCTTCAGTGATGAATCTGACATTCATTAATGCTAATTATTCATGTTCTCTGTGTTGTATACTTTGCATGTTTATGGAAACCAGATCTCTGCAGCTATTTTGTTTGGTTAGCTGAGAGTGCTACCTAGATATTTCCTAAAATACATTGCTTTGTATGCAAATCATCCTCTCTATTGCAAGCATGGAAGACATTTTGAAGCCATTTTGTAGTGTCCAAAAATCAGTGTCCAGAAGTGTCACTCAGACTGGGGCTGTTTCCAGGGACTACTGCATGAAGTGCTGGATTTAACATAGATTCTCATCCCCAGGTCCCTGGCACACATGGCATGAGATGTGTGTTTTTCTGAGGGTGGTATCTTTTAGGTAAGATTTAAAACCATGACTTTTTTTTTTTTTTTTTTTCTTTTTTTCCTCCCCTAAATTTTTATCACTGATAGTTGCTCTGATTTCGAGCTCGATTCGTTTCAGCTTATCTGCCTTCTGTCTTTCACCTGATTTTTAATGACCTTTTATTTACATCTAGAAATGGGAGGCAAAGCTTCTGTTTTGCTATTCCATTTACTTTTCAGTTAAGTACAACTTTGTAAAAGTTGTCTCTTCCAAGGTGGCCCTTCTATAGGAAACAGGCTATAAGATCCAATACCTGACTTCACTCCTCCTGCTATGTTTGTAACTGAAGGATATTGATATCTGATCCAAAGGAGGGCAGTGTTATCTTTTTTTTTAAAGGGAAGAGTCTCCTTTTGTTTGTTTGAAAAGGAAGTCTGATTGAGACTTCTCAACCTCTTTTTTTTAATTGAAGTTTCTGTGACAGTTGGTGTTTGAGTCAACAAAGAGCATAGTTGGCATCCAATAACCAGCAGCTCATGGACAAATTTTACATTTTACTAACCTATTGCCCTGATACAGTGTATAGAATTTAAACTATGGATGAGGCATTGGGTATTCTGATATGGTCACAGAGAAACTCCCAAAAGTGAGTTAAGCTAACCCATCCTGCAAGCTGTGGCATACTTGGAATGCATCAATCATCAGACTGGTTTGGAAAGTCCAAGAGTAGCTCAGTTTTCATAAGTATTGTTAATTTGAAATTATTTTTTTTTTCTACAGATCATATTTATGAGTAGAATAGAAAGTGGAACTAAACAAATCTATAAAATCATCTGGGTTTGGAAGGGATGTTTGCTTCGTTTCAGGAGGGCCAGAGTAATAAAATTCAGCAATAAGTTCTTACACAGGCCAAATAAGCCAAGCCTCAGCATTTCTAGTTCTGCTTTTTGTTGTTGTTCACTCCTAATTTTAGCACTTTGATGATGTGAATCTACTATCCATAGCACACAGCTCTAGTTTAAATTATTTTTGTGTGATGAGGCTTAAGCAAGCAATACAGTTGTCATTTTCTCAAAGAAACTGTGAAGCCCTTTAGTTTTGTTATTATTTATGTTGTGTACCTGATCCTTAGCTGCAGCTGGGCATTTGGCTGTGCTTGATGCTGTACAAATACAGAACAAAAAGATGACTGCTCCAAAGAGGCTGCAGTTAAGACAAACTAAAAAGAGGAGGAAACATGAGGAAGCAGTAGGATGATGTTGGCAAAATACCAGGCAATATTTTCAGCATGCTGACAGTCTGACTGTTGTCACAGCTTTTCTTTGGGGCATCAGGAGAAAGAGGGTTCTGAAGGGAATTGTGGAGAAAGATAATAGGGCAAAATTGCTGAGATGTTGTGCTTCTCTTTAGCCATCTCCTGATCTCCAGGGGAAGCCTGGCAGAATGCTCAGGAATGCAATGAGTGGGCATGCAAGCTGGCATCACAGGGTGATCAGAATGGAGCATCTCAGGCACAAAAAATGGGGGGAGGAAAAGAACTGGGAAGCCTAGGGAATCAAAATTGAGTTTGTGGTGGAGAAGCAGCTGCTATTTGAAAAGGACAAGAAGAGAGATGGCTTGGTTAAAAGGATGAGCGAAGAGAAATCATCTTTGCAGTAGTCTTTTGGATGAAATAAGACAGAGAACCTTGTATCTCTTCTGGCTAAAGAGAAGGATGTTGTGGTAATCAACATGAGAATCAGTTTGAAATATGTGGATGGATAAGGAAATTCATGGCTTAAGTTTGGTGTACAGAAAGAATGAGCAAGATACACAGGTAGTCTGCTTGTGCTGGTAAAAATTACCCTTTTAGTGCAGGTCACCTGTCTCCAGCAGGCATTTATTAAGCAGTTCTACAACTGTTCATTTGAGAGGAAATGGGATGAAGGGTGAAAAGACAGATGAAAGGAGTAAACAGTAAACTATCAAGATTTTATGAAAGCACTGCTTTTGTATGACAGCACACGTCAGCCAGAGCCTGTCTGCATCTATCTATTATATCTATTATGAGGCTGCTCTTTTCTTTCACTGCTTTTGTGCTTCTCAAACCATCAGCCTTGGCACTGTAACCTTGCATCAGTGCTGTGTGCCCACCCTCACCTCTGGTGATTTCTATAAGCTAAACTGAAACATAAGGGCCTGCCATAAACACAACACTGTTGGCAGAGCAGCTGCCTGGGCTTAAATTATTAACCAAGCCCTGTTTACTGATTTATGGGTTTTCACCAGCCTTCTGTTGTGTTGACAGTAACTACTTACTAACTAGTCAAGTTTGGCTTAATTCTCTTTCCTCACTTGATAAAAATATTTGGGTGTTAAAGTGTTATTTACTGAAAGATGCCATCAGCTGGAGTAACCAGTCCATTGTATTCTCTTAGGTCATGTTCAAGTAAAAATGTTTGTTAGACTGCAGAGAGAATGGGGCAAACAAGTGTCCACAGGCTTTGCCACTCTCTGGAAGTTGTAAGGGTGGTAATGAGACCTTTTCTGCTGATGTTCAATCCCTGGAGTAAAGCTTTGTTGTAAATTCATTTATACAGTTAAAAAGATACATAATTCTGTCTCAGTATTATACTTCACAGATGAAAAAAAATCAAATCCTAGCTGAGGTATGTTCTGTTACAGATTCTTCTCATATGTTTTCCAAACAATCTTTTCTGGGGAATCAAATGCTAGATCATATGAAGGCTAGCACGTAGCTCAGATAACTTTGTTGGAATACTTCCTGTGAAATTTTGTTGAGATTTAACGTGAGAGAAGGATGCTGGATGCTCCAAACAAGATGGTGTTTTGATAGCTATGCCTTTTGCTTGGTTGGGTGCTGAGAATAAGTCCTTGATTCACAAAAGATGCAGGTACATAAAGGGAGGTTTTAGAAATACAAGAGAAAAATACTGAGACGTGGGAACCTTTTGCGTAGAGTGACTTAGCTGCTTTAAAAAAAATTAAATAAAAAAACAAACAAACAAACCCCCCCTCCCACAAAACCATAGCTGTTACATGGGGAAGCAAGACTTAGTAAAGAACATTTGCTTTATAGAAAATGTGTCTTGGGTCCTATTGCTCTTTTCCTGCCTCTTCTTCTGAAGACAGAGGCTTATGATTTTTGCTCTAGATTTGCTTCTTTACCAAGCCCATAACCTTGGTCCTAACTGCTGATCAGTGCACCTTTGGTTGCTGGAAAGCTCAAATAAAGGGAGTTCATTCTGATGACTGTGTGCTAGGACATTGAAACGTTTTGTTTTATTTTCTCTCAGTAATAATGACAGGTGGGCTACATAATCTGCTACCCTCTTTCACTAAACCAAGCTTTATTTTCATTAAGTTATGCCTTCAAGAACATTTTAAACACGTATGGTATGTGCATTACTTTGATTTCATTTGTTTTTATTCTTAATGTCTATTCAAATATATTCTGATCAGACTGAAGTTGTTTATGCTTATGTGAGTAACAAAAGAAACCTGCACACTTACAAGGGAAGTGTGATGGCTTGGGAACTTTACAATTTGCTTTTGTTATTTTCTTTGCCTGCCTGTGACTTTCACATGAGCAACATGCCTCTAGAATACTTATTTTTAGATGTCACTTTAAATATTATTTTCCAAGACTTTATTTTTCTTAGAAAACAGATGTCTGTAATTATCTTCTTTGACCTTCGAGACTTATCAAAGTCAAATAGGTAATCATCCAATCAGACGGGCTATCATTATCAGAAGAAAAGTAATTATAATCTGAATATGTTTGAACATGATTATTACAAGCCTTAAACAGTTGCACTTCTGATTGGGGCAGAACTAAAGACATTATCACTTCATAATTCACATGATGTAACTTCACTTATCCTTGGAATTCTGGAATATGAAGAGCTAAATTTACTGAACCGTGTGGTTCTTTAAACTTGAAAAAAGAATTGTAATACCCTCTCAAAAACCAGAAGGAGGATGCTCAGATTCTTAATGCTTCAATTAAGGAAATCTGTATTTGGAAACCTGAGAACTAAAACACAACATTAGAGAAATCTCTAAAGGGCTTAGGAGTATAGCATGCATTTGTGTATGGAAATGCACTTGGATTAAATATTTTACTATTCTCAATTCAATTTAACAAAGCACTGGGAGTTTGCTTGGCTCTGAGTATGTATATGATCAGTTCTGTGTCTCCTGGGATCAGCCCCAAAGCTCCCATACTTCCATCAGGGAATGTCTTCTCACACTAGGTGGAAAAGGAGTTATGGTGTCCTTTGCCCTTTGCTGAGCACAGCTTGAAAGGCCTAGAGTTTGAGGTGTCCTTGGCTAAGATCCATGTCAGGACAGCCACCTCCTCCAGAGGTGAACTGGAACTTCCTTGGAATTTCACCATCAGCTGGAACCAGCTGAGTCAGGAGCTGCTGCCATGGGAGATGGAATCAAACTGTTGTAATGCCTGTAAGTACAGGTGTAGGGAAAGATGGAAGCAGGTTTTAATGCCATTCATTGCAGCTTTAAAAATCATGCAGATATAAGGAAATTTGTTCTTTTTAATGTGAAAAAATGCAGTGAAGCAAAAAAAAAATCCCAGGATTACTAAAAGATTCAATCAGTGATGTATGGCTGTTCCTTCTACCTTCTTTCCTGTCTGTACAGGTGTTTTTAAGCAGTCTGTAAAATCCTTGGGTGAAAAGGAGGATTTCCCAGATGTTTCACTCTTCACGTGAAACCCATGTTCACAATTATAGAATGCAGACTTTGCTGGGGACTGTGCATTCTCCAGCCACATAACTCCTTGATCAATAGAGAAGTCAAAACCAATGGTACATCTACCCTCCAAAACATAGTTATTTATTATGTTTTTATTTATCCTCATAGAGGATTTTTATTTATCCTTCAGCTAAAAAATATCTACTTTGCAAATTTATTACCCTTCAACAATTAAATCAATGCTGTGTATATGAAGACAACATTTTACTTGTTGATTATTTCACTTTTGTCTTATTCAGAGCTTTTTCACATTTATTTCAAGACCATGATTAAGGAAGAAAACTTTTAGGTTATGATTGAGTGGATGGAAATCAACGAGATTAATATCTGTTCCTACCTTTCAGGCATTTTAAATTTCTTTCACTTGCAATTTTTTCCTTTCCTTCTGGCTTTTTATTTATTAAATTAGATCTCAGAAGTTTTTTGCAAAGACTCACCTTGACAACACACTTTAGCCTGTGGTTTTTGTTACTGTTCTGCCTCACTACATGCACATAAATTAATTTACCTGAACAGAGCTTCATTTTATTAGCAGACTCAGCCTTCCCCTTCCCTGATATAATGGGTTATGGCTGCTTTTATTATACCAGGGTTTTTTTTCCTCAAAAAGATACTTTAATCTGGTCTGAAAGATTCTGCTGTTTCTATTTTCTTCTCTGATTCTTCTTTCCCCCCGAGTTACCTGTGGCC
This sequence comes from Phaethornis superciliosus, assembly GCA_023637945.1. NCBI lineage: Eukaryota > Metazoa > Chordata > Aves > Apodiformes > Trochilidae > Phaethornis > Phaethornis superciliosus. The sequence goes on from JAJQWJ010000011.1 coordinate 17,634,291, forward strand.
ACACACTTCCTTTCTGAAGAGGGAGTCCTTCTGGGAATATAAGGAAAGTAACTTCAGATATTTAATAGAAACAGTACTATAATTACAAGTGACTCTTGTTTTGAATATATTATACTACAAGATGCTGGTGAGCTTCTCTCTATATGGTGTGTTCTCTAAACTGCTTACATTACAGGTTATGCAAATTAAATAATTGATATCTCCTCTCTTTTTATTTTTTTTATGTTAACAGTCTGGAGCCCTGAGTTGTGATGGCACATTGCTGTTTGTAGACAGCCAAGTGAGTTGAATAATAAAACTGGCATGTGTCTCCCAGTTCAAAACCATTCATTCTTTGGAGCCAGTGGCATCTGCCTCCCAGAGCCAAATCTTAAAGGCAGTAGTAGGGCTTGAAATGTCTGGAGTAGTGCATATACTGTCCTTTAACTTAGAATAATACCATGTCTTTAGCTTAAAAGAACCTAAAATTCAACCTGAAATTTAGATTCAGCAACAAGGGGATTCTTGCAGATTTACTCATAGTATTCCATGCTCAAATTTTCAGCAGCCTAAAGTAGAATAAATTTTGTGAGTAAACATCTCTGGAGAAAATGACCTGTAGAACATTGAGGAGAGAGGCTTCTAGGGAAGTTTCACATAGCTGTGATTATATGTTGGTGTAAGTTATAACAGAATTTGTCCTACAGTTTTTGTAATATAACTCTTATACAAAGCAATTGGTGTCCCCTGAGAAAGTTGCTTTCTAGTTCTTATTTATTATACACTTACTTTCTTTCAGGTTTTTCTTATGAACTACCTAACCTAATCTTGAAACGTGTCCTTCAAAAAATTAAATCCCTTTTCCCTCTCATTCCTGTGTTCTCTATCCTGTTTCCCATTTTTTCCTCAGAACTTAGTAGACAGTGTTTGCTCAAAAAAAAAAGTAGAGAGCCTACTTCCATGATAAACTTAGATTATGGGTGCCTTTACATTTTTAACTATGAACAAAATGATCACCCCACTTGCTGAGACTTTTTGTTCAAATTATAAATTGCTCTGGGTGTACAAACTGTTGGATGAAATTGGATGAAATTCCATCAGTTGTAGCCCAGGACCACCTTTCAATAGACTCCAAATATGAATGGGCATTCAGTCCATAGAGCTGACCAGAGCCAGTGGCCTGCACAGGAAGAGATGGAGACAGTCCATGATTTTTTTCTGGATCTCAGCAAGAAAGCCCTGACAACCAAGGGCTTAATAAAATACCAGTTGTAACATGGCAGAGTAAAAATAAAAACAGTGCATAAATCTTGGGGACCTTGGGTGGGTTTTTCCCATGGCATGCTGCACGTATTCTGTCCAAAAGAGCCAACACAGCTTGCTCAAGATCACTGACTCCTTGAATTTTCTGCCTCTGCAGGGCTCCCAACACACCTACCCCAAAGTAAAAATGCTCTGAACTGCACACGAGATACCTGTCAGATTCTTAGTGACAAATCTTTCATTTTACAAACATATTCCTATCAGCCCATGCTACTCCATAATGTGGGCAATAGCCTTGCTGTATTAAGAAGGAACCCAAGTTCTCATTTCTGGTTTTGCACAGGAATTCTAGAATCATGCATCCCAAAAACTTCCTTGTCTCATCTAAAACCTCTTTTATTCATCTCAAACCTTTTTTTTTTTTCAAGATTTGTCTTGGGGTGAGCAGCAGGGATTACAGCAGTTGTATTTACACTGGATGCTTTTTGCTTTCTCAGAAGTGAGAGAGCTGATTTTGCAATTTTTTTTACTCTGCTTTCTATCCAAAGTTATTGACCTTTCTGTCATTTGCTGAACTTAATCATAATTTACTCATTCTATATGGATTTTTCTGTTATCATGAGAGATATTATTTTTCACCTTTTCTTCTAATTCCAGCACTGACTTCTTGACACTGTGCATGTCTACTTCCACAATTGCAGAATTCTTTACTCTGTTTTTAACCACCCCGGTAGCTTTCCTAAGGAATCTGAACTCACTTAATTAAGCAGCTTATCTAATCCTGTTTCAAAAGTTCATCTGTTCTGCATCAGAGCTAATCTTGAAATTTGGCATGAAACTATGCACAATTTATTTTGCATTATCACGATGAATTCTTCAGGAAGTATGACAAGAAGGTTAATGTTCTCATAAAAGTGACTGGACACATTTTCAAAGCACAGCAGATTGAGAACTATTAAGCCTCTAACTTTGGCTCAATGAAATCCTTGAGCTACAAAGAGCTCAAACAGTGCAAGTATATCAGGAATCTCTTCCTGTGCCTACTGGGTTGGTTCCCATTGGACATGGAGCATGCTGGACTGAGTGGAATTCTTGTTAGCTTCTCTGTAGCTATTCTAATGTATTATATGTATAAAAAAAACTGTATCCAAATTTGAAAATAAGATACTCATAGCATGCTGTAAATAGTATCACTTATAGTACTCTTCAAGTTACATTAAATAGAATAAAAGACTATTAATTTTCTCAAATTATGATATCTTGGTCTATTGGAACAAACATTTCTGTTAGTTCATGAGCTATCCTGTAGCTTTTACTGGTTCTCCTTAAATTCATTGGATCTGAGTATCTGTAGCATTATAAGCAAGTTTCTAAAAGACTAATTTGATTGAATCAGGGTTGATCCATGTGTACCTTGGCTCAGATCCCACAGTCTCCCTTTAAATGTGGTCCCTATTTTTAAGTGTCTTTGTAGCATTACATCCTCATGTTTCCAGACATCTTCATCTTTCACTAATTGTACAGAGTATCTGCTCTTGTGACCAAGCTTGAGACAACAGGATCTGAAACTGTTAAATATTCTAATATCAATAGCCTTGTCTTTCACATTATATTTCCTGACAGCTCTTCAGTTTAATGAGGATTAAGAAGCTGTTTCAAGGAGGCTGTTGCTGCCCTAATACGTGGAGCTGACAAGCAAAACAATCGGTTGCTTTGTAATAATTTAAAGCTTTGAGAATGATGAACATTTACTAAGTAAATAGCATTAATAAATCCGACATTAGTTATTCAAAAGTAATTTTTTTGTAACAAAACATGAAGATTTAAGGACACTGACTAATTATATTAATTTATTGTTTAAAGTTATTCTTAAAAATCACTAAGTTGAGCATACTATTGGGCAAATCAGCACATGACACAAAAGAGGCTGTGTGGTTCTGGCATTTGGTATTATCTGAGTACATCTTTTGGCAAAACTTCTTCTCCTTTTTGGAAGCTGCTGCTCTGTATTTGTCACATCGTGCCATACTGGCAACTATATGTATCACCTGCACTTTTGTATCTTTAAGTCTCTTGCAGAAACCTGAATTTGTTATGGTACATGGTCTCCACATATAATTTAAGAGGACTTTGGCAGTCGGTTCCACAGGCAGCTGGGTTTTACAGGGACTTTTGTCAAAGGGACAAGTGTGACCTTTCATACTCTGGATTCTCCTTGTCCTCCTTTTTATTCTGCCCTTAGTCCAGGCTGCTTCTCTTCACTTAATGAGTTCTTCTTACTCATGATTCCATGTTTAATCCCTCCAGGCTGCCTGTTCCATTCCTTGACTGATTCATGCTGGCTCCTGGCTTCCTGACTTCTCTGGACTTTTTGGCAGTGGCTGATTGTACACTCACTCTTTGCCCACTTCACACTCCCTACTACTCTCTGATGCCATCTCCTTTCTTTGAACATTTTGTACAGTTTGGGTTTCTCCTTTCTCTTCCATCACTTCTTGGTCCTAGCTCATCAGACTGGCTCTCTGATTCCAGCATCTCATCATGCCTAAACTCAGCTCTGCCCTCGGGTTTGCAGGTCCACTATTTCTTCATCTACTTCAATAACCTTAATAAAATAAATTCCTTGCTGATCTTTAACTTCCCTCCTTGATTCACACCCCTTCACAACTTGTTCAGGATAGTTTTGGCTGTTTCCTTCTGTACTCTATCCCCAAATGAGATCCTTTTCTAAAAGTGCAGCCACTTTTGCCTTGTTCTTGACCTCTCTAGCTGGTTCCAGAAGCTGTATTACCTAACTCCAGTTTGTATTTTTGATTTGAGTACTTCAGTTAGGTACAACGGGGAAGTTTTGGTAGCACTTAAAAAAACCTCTTCATAATTGCACTGTACTGCTGTGTGGTGTCAGCCAGAAAGTATCACAGTCTCTGACTGTGAGCAATGAAGAACCGTCACTTCAAATGGCTTTGCACACCAGAAAAGTATTATTGAACAGGAAGCTGACAGAAGTCATGAACTGACTCTCACAAATTTTCCTGGTGAAAGATTTTGAAGAAGGTTTTGAAGGTTTTTTCCCCAAGTACAGAAGAGAGATGGCAGTGATAGTGCTACCACTTGAAATCTCAGAATGTTGCAGAAATAAAGACTGACAGGAATGTATACTACCAAATAATGATCAGCCCCCCCATTAATAATATATTTTACCATCTCTCTCTTTACAATTTCCATGAAGTTTTTTTTTACTAGCAGAAGCCATATGTGCTACAGCTTGCAGAGAAGGCCTTTGCTGAGAACAAGTGAGGGTTAAGTGCCTGACTTTCCTTAATTTCATGTGTGGTGTAACCACTTCATTGCTGATCACATCTTTGCAATGCTTTTCCCAGCATCCTCAAATACACCAGTATAGAGCAAAGCAATCCAATACCTGTATAGCACTCTAGTGGTTAAAATAATACAGATATGCTTTTAAATGTAGTTTGTAATACTTGCCTTCAGGTTTAAAAGCAGTGCTGTGAATGAAGAGCACTGGAATGTAGCAGCAGTTCTGATATGATGTCTTTGTAATAATGATTTGTTTTAAGAGAGTGAGTTGATTGCAGTTCATTTTGAGTTACGAGAGATAGGAATCAGGAATTTTGCACTTCTACAAATAAAACCAAATGCAAGAGGTCTCTTGAGAGCTGGAGAACTTACAAAGTATTAGTTACTCAATCATCTCAGCAGGTGGCATGCTAAAAGGAAATTATTATTTAAAATTATTTTTCCAAAACTGTGTTCTTAAACATTTAAATGTACATGCACATGTGAGGAACAATATATGTGTAAAAAATCCCAGTCACTTTAGTTAGTGATACATACATAAATGTCCTCAGGAAAAATGTTTGTCAGAACTGGACTTGAAAACAGTCAAGCAGCAGGGGTGAGGATTAAGTTCCTGGGAAGAGCCAAGCAGGGCTTTCTGAAGTTTTGTTCTGTATTTCCATCTCCAGCACTGTTCCTCTTGCTGTCCCCATGTACAGTTTGTGTCCTGGACACTGTCCCTCCACTGACACCCAGAGTGCCCAGGCTGCTGCCCTGCTCACTGAGGGCAATGGCATGTCAAGAAAGGGCAGAAAAAACTCCAGCAGCTGGGTATTGTTGCAGAAATTAAGTGCTTGTAATAAGATAATAAGAAAGAAGTCTCTCAAATAAATTTTAAAAGCCTTATTCAATTTAGGATCAGAATTTTGAATGCATCTGAACTATAATTATCTCTCTGGATTGTACAGTAGCCATGTTTACACAAATTGTTTTTCTTTAAATATCTTTAAATTAAAAACAAAGAATGTTTTAAAGTTCTAGTGAATACAAGCCATTGTTGCATTTTTGGAAGGGAAGTACTGATGAGGTACTTCAGCTCTGCTTTAGTTGGACAGGTCTTCTAAACATTCACTGCTAGTGCTGGCTGTATGTGTTCACTAATTGTTTTGGGGAGGTAGATATTTTTTTATAGGAGAGCTTTCAACATGTACAAGTGAGCAGAAAGGATCACTGTTTCTGAAGCATAAATTTCTTCTGGTGAAATTTACATGATAAAAAACCAAACAAACAACTTGCAGTAGTATGAAATGTAGTGGTTAGGGTTTGGGGTGGCTTTAAAACTAAAGGCATTTCTCAGTTTCAGTGTTCTATTAAACTACAGGAACTCTGTTTCGTCCCTCTTTGGGAATAACTGTACTTCTGTTGTAGAAGAGATCACAGTGCACTTAGCTTATAAACTCTTTGAGAAGAAAGGAAAACAAATTACAGTATTTAAAGCAGTGCAAACATGAAAAAGAAATGGAGGGTCTGGAAATATTTTACATTTGTATGCTACCTCCTTTCTCACACTCACAAGGTTACAATAATACATTACAGGCACACAGTATCTTCATAAATTGTGCATCACTACTTCAATTTTATTGATGGAGGGGCTATGATACAGAAATACTTCTGTGGTTTCTCAATTCGTGCAGTAAGCCAGTAAATAATGGAAACAGTATCCCCATTTTTTGTGTTTGAAGCAAAATAGCATTTTTTCTCTCATAATATAATAACAAAAAAAATTAAGAGATCTCTGACTCTTGTAAAGTTCATCCCCATTAAGAGTTCCAGTCTGGTTATGTCAGTCTTCTAATGTTTGTTTACTTTGTTCTCTAGTGACAAATATACCACAACCTCCCTGGGCAATATGTTTCAACATCTCACTGTTGCTTATCATTGAAAAAAAGTTTTCTGTAATTTAAATCCATTACTTGTTGTTCATGACAGGCACAGAGAACAAATTGCTTCTTTCCTTTGAAAACTGTGACCATACTCCTCCTCCCTCTCCCCATCTGGAGATTAAATAATTGCAGTTCTTTTGATCTTTCATTGAAGGTTGTGTTTTCTAACCTTCTGATCATTCTTGCTGCTCTCTGCTTCAGTTATCAACACAATTCCTGAAATGTGGTGCCAAAACCAAGGTGCTGCAATCATGGCTGATGCCTTAAGAATACTAAATAAAGCAGGATTACTTCACTTGTCTCACAATTGCCTGTTACACACCAAATACTGTATTTTGCCTTTTCCCCCACAGAATGACACTGCTGCCCCATCCTGCTTGTCCTGTGTTGGAGGTGTTTAGGTGTCCAAAACCCTAGGGGTCCAAAAACCTCTGTTTTTCTGCAGAGAAGCTATGCTACCACTGGAGCTCCACTCCCTGTGCCCACCTTGCATTCATCAGACACGTGAGTAGGAATTTTTGCATTGCCTCTTCAGCAGTGGAGAGCACTCAAAAGACATTTGGTTTGCTCTTTTAGAATAGGGCTATCTCATCCTTTCTAAACTGGGTACGTAGAGGTAGGGGGAATGTAAAACTGAGAAGCCATGCAAGCAGCAGTACTGCAGACACTGCCACAAAATAATCACTTTTGTAAATTCTTGAAATGCAGGTTATGCTTCTTGCCTACACTGTGCTTATTTCAAGGAAATGTCAGGACTTCAGCCACCAGCAGAGGGAGGTTCAAATATTTGTTCTAATGCCCATGTGTTCACTTGTTCTCCTAGCATAACATCCTCTGTGGTGTTGATTCCTGTGCAAAGTGCAGCCCTGACTTCTTTTGCTGGGCCCTGCAAGCCAGGATGTTTCCATCTCCTTTTCTGTGATGTGTGCTGTGATTCTCAGCATCATCTCTGGCAGGACTTGATTTTTGACTTCTGTTTTCCTGGGCTGGGGTGACAGCAAGAAAGAGGCAAGGACAATCTGCAGCATCAGCTTTTGAGTACCTAAAGGGGGCCTGTAAGGAAGAACGGGCAAAACTTTTTCATAAGGTCTGTGGCAATAGGATCAGGGGTTATGGTTTTAAACTACAAGAGGGTAGATTTAAACTTAGATGCAAGAAAATTTTGACAGTGAGGGCGGAGAAACACTTGGAACAGGTTGCCCAGAGAGGCTGCAGATACCCTGGAAACATTGAGGACCAGACTGGATGGAGCTCTAAGGAACCCGAGCAGAGGGCTTGGACCTTTTAAGATCCCTCGCAACCCAAATTATTCCATGATCTGCCGGGTAATAAACCAGTGTTGCGTTTCACCGAATTTCCTACTCGTCACCGTTGCCATTTGTTCTCTTCAAAACGTTTCAAACGCAGCTTTAGTCACTGCAGGGCTGATCCTCTTCCTGACAGCCGCTGCACTACCTCCCCTCTGCCCACACCAGCTGCATGGCGAAACCTTTGCCACAACGCTTCTCCCTCTGCCCCTTCGGAGCAGCCTCTCACACCTCGGCTGCCTGGGGAAAGGAGAGGGACGGGGCCGGGGGAAAGGAGAGGGACGGGGCCGGGGGAAAGGAGAGGGACGGGGCCGGACCAAGGGCCTCCCCTACCCGGGCTGCCTCAGGCGGAGCCGCGGCGGGCGGGAGGCGGAGCCCGGGGATGAGGGAGGAAGAGCGGCCTGGGGAGGGGGGGACGGTCTCCCGGTCCTTCCCGGCCCTTATTCCCGGTCCTTCCCGGCCCTTCTTCCCGGCCCTGCGGGTGACAGCTCCGTCCTGGCGGGAGGAGCCACCCCCGCTCCCGTAGCTGCCGCGGGGGCGGAGGAGGATGAGGGGAGATGAAGGGGAATAAGGGGAGATGAGGGGGGATATGAGGGGACGAGGGGGCGAACCGAGGCTGTGAGGGGCCCCACGTTGTCTCCGGGGGCCGGGGTGTGGGGAGAAGCCGCTGATTGCTGCGGCGGGAGGGAATGGGGAGAAAAGGAGGGGTAGGAACAAAGGGTGAGGAAGCTCCGGCAGCTGGATGGATCCAGAGGATGGAACAGGGGTCCTGGATCCAGAGGATGGAACACGGGTCCTGGATCCAGAGGATGGAACACGGGTCCTGGATCCAGAGGATGGAACACGGGTCCTGTGAGGAGAGGTGGAGAGAGTTGGGGTGGTTCAGCCTGGAGAAGGGAAGGATACAGGGAGACCCTATGGCAGCCTCCCAGTTCCTGAAGGGAAAAGCTGAGGAGGAACTTGTCACAAGGGCTTGTAGTGATGGCACAAAGAGTAAAGGCTTTGAACTGGAAGAGGGAATCATAGAATTGGCTGGGTCGGAAGGGACCTCAGAGATCAAGTCCAACCCTTGATCCACTCCCCCTGTGGTTCCCAGCCCATGGCACTGAGTGCCACATCCAGGCTCTTTTGAAATATCTCCAGGGATGGAGAATCCACTACTTCCCTGGGCAGCCCATCCCAATGTCTGATCACCCTCTCCATAAAGAAATTCTTTCTAATATCCAACCTAAACTTCCCCTGGCACAACTTAAGTCCATGCCCTCTTGGAAGACATTCTTCCCCATGAGGGTGGTGAGACACTGGCACGGGTTGCCCAGGGATGTTGTGGATCCTCCATCCCTGGAAGTGTTTCAGGCCAGGTTGGATGTGGCTTGGAGCAACCTGGTTCCATGGGAGATGTCCCTGCACATGGCAGGGCCATTGGGAGCTAGATGATCTTTAAGGTTCCTGACAACTCAAACCCTTCTGGGATTCTCTTACACAGGTCACTGTGTTAAGTACCTGGACCCTCTTGCATCTGAAGCTACAGGAAAGTTTATGTGGTGATTGTCCACGTCTGGTACCTGAGCTCCCATCCCTGTCCCTATCCTGCAAAGCAAAGAGTCTGTCAAAAGCATTTTCCTGACATCACCTGACATTGTTCCCTTTGCTGGGGGCTGTGTCTTTAATGCACTAGAGGCACACCTCAGAAAAGTTTCCACCCCGAGTATGTGGGAGACAGGTGACAGCTGTAGCTGCAAGCACAGTGGAATTCATTCATCAGAGTGTAATCTTGCAGTTTTCCTAACCTGAGTATGAAATACATACACCTTTTTCTTCAAAATCCATACCACTGTGCCAGGTGGCACTGCTGGTTGGGTTAATGATAAACCAGTCTCTTCTTGGTGTGTGCATGGCTGCCAGGCAGGAGGAAGCACCACTTCTTTGGGCTTTGCTCCAGGAAGGAGACAGAAGTCACTGATCAGCCAGACTTTGTGTGCATGGTATTGCTCCACTTTCTCCATTAGTTTCCTGACAGTCTTGTAAATCAGACCACTGGTTTTGGGAAGGGGTTATGCATCATATTTCCAAGTAGTGTGTTGCAGTGAGAGTGGATGCGTACAGTGAATCTAGCTGGTGCTGAGGACCAGTGCTGAATGCCTTTCAAGATGCTTTGCTTTGTGTTAGCTCTGGTCTGGAGCAGTGGAGTCAATGTCTGGTAGTGGCTGGAACACATCTTCCATTTTAGCTTCATTGGAATGTAATCCAGCTTCAAATAAACAGCTCTGTGGCAAGAACCAGCCAGGATGAAACAACAAATAGAAAACTCTTGGAAGCACACTCCTCCTGCAAACTGAAATGGTAACACAGATGGAGTGCACGCTGCATGTTTTTTGTTAATCCATCTTCAACCAGTCCTCACTTTTACTACCATTTATGTAATTCACCTATTCTGTGAAATTTAAAGGGACTGCTAGCCCAGTCCTTGCTATTCACCTGTGGTCAGCTGTCACAGAACAAGAACTTCCAAAGAACAGCATATGTCTTTGTGGGTTTCAGAAGGCCAGATAACCAGCTCTTTCTGGACTTGAGATCAAGTCCAGGTAGTGTCTATTTTAAATAAAAAGAGGAAGATGTTTCAGAGTACTCTATGTAAAATATACCACCTCTTTTGGCTACTTCAGCATCAGCTAAAAAAAAAAAAAAGAAAAGGCAGAAAATAAGAAATGTGTAAGCTTGCCTTTGAAAGTTCACAGGACCTCATTCTACCACTCTACCTTATGCTGAGCTACATTATAAACAGTGTGTAGAGAACCCAAGAGAATCCAACTCAATTAGTATAATTTCCATTCAAAATTCAGAAATTTTGATGTGAGTACCTAGGTTGAGCACCTCTGATCCCTGATGTAAGTACTAACACAATGACTGTTGACATATTTAGTATATTTTCTTCTCATCATAATATACATATATTCACCTAAAAGTAACTTAAAACATGAGATCTGCTTTAATTTCTGAAGAGCATTTGCATTTAGTGCTGGGGTGTAGAGATAAGTTGCATTCAACAGGAGATGCTTAAGAGTTGATGTTGGATTTTTGTGTTTGAAACTCTGTAGAACTGGCCAGTGGAATTACCACTGAATCACAGAAAGCAGTGATGGAAAAGCCCAGTTAGATCATCTACCCTTTCTCCTTCCTGGTGTAGGATTATTGTGTACCAGATACTTCAGTAATTTTTCCAGTGTAGCTTTAGAAGTCTCCAGGGATATGCCTCATGTCTCTTCCTTCAGGCAAATATTCCATAACCTTCTGTACTTCACCATTAGAAATATTTTCCTGAGATTTGACCTAAATTTCTCCTTCCTTCAGTACATTCCATTTGCTGAAGATTTATTCCCTTAAACCATTTCCAAGTAATTCTAGTCACTCTTTGATATTGACATCTCTAACAAGTTGTGTTCTTCCTTAATGCTTTGTCCCTTAATCAGAACAGCTACCCATGCCCAGCCTGGCTTTTTACAGTCTTAAACCACCTCTACTTTGCCCTGTAGGGTAATAAGGATATTTTGCTATATTCATTGTACTTCTACCTTACATTCATTTGCTTGAGACTGACTTTTATGAGAGTGACTTTTTCATGATTAACATGCATGAAACTGCAGTTTTTCTCTGAAGGAAAATTGTAAAAATGCTGTCTTTGGGCACTATGGTTATTATCTTTCGGTGATGTACAGATAGAAATAAAACATTATCTCTAATTACCAGGCCTGCAGTTTTAGCCAGAAACTGTCTCCCACACCACCCTGATACATTCTAATTTCAGAGCAAGTTAATAACTGCTCATGATGCAAAAGGAGTGTAAAAAAAATAAAATATAATAATCTTTCCTACTGTGCTGTGCCAAAGCTGCAATAGTTGTTTTACTTTGTAAGAGAAAACCTAACAGAGGAAAATAGTTACCCATGATCAAATATTCAGTGAATTTAGGGTGAACAGTTCTGTAGAATTTGAAGGTAACAGAGAAAATCACACTTTCCATAAGAAATCCTTGTCATGATCACCACTGGGACATTTCCTCCAGAAATAACAGGGCAAGGCAACGTGGGGACATTGGAGATGAAGAGTGTTTTGAAAGTTGCAAACTTTTGATTTTAAAACTCCATCAGCTTTTACAAGCTTTTAACTTTTAGCTATTTGGGGGAAAGGGTGGGAGGCCCCAAACCTGCAGCTGCCTTTCTCCTTCATGAAATTTGGATTTAGTGATTACATGACATTTGGTGAAATAAGATACTTGTTATTTTTCTGAAGTCAGAAAACACGGTTGATGATTTTTCCTAGACCGTCTGGCAAGACTTGCTGGTACATGTATAAATCTTGATAGAAATTCACCTTTTGTTCCTTTGCTAAAAATGAGAAACTCTTGTGGTTTGTGTCGCACGTTAAAAAAAAAACCAGATTAAAGAATTTTGCTGCTTTCACCAGATGCTTAAAAGAGAGATTATTGAGTGCTAGGTTGCTGTCTAGTCAGAGTTTTGCAGCATGTCTTTATTCAGGGCTGAACTTCTGTTTCACATGGAAGTAAAACAGGAGATGTTTTTAGCTGGAACCAAGCTGGTGTATTTGTAAACATAAAATAACTTAGTTGCTATCAAATAATCCCACTGATTACTGAGCAGGCAGAGGAACAGAAAATATGCAAGTAAAGCAGACGAACAGAATCATGATGAATTTGCAACTTTAATTATATTGATAGCAAAATGGCAGTGAGGCATTTTTTTTATGTGGCAAGACTGAAGACCTTTTGGTTTTTTAGGCTTGTGTTTGTAGAGCTTTTCCTTCACCACAGTCTCCAACAGAAATAATCGAAACATCTGATGGAAGGATGTAAAGCTGATGGAGTCAGACTTTTGTCAGTAGCATCCAGTGACAGGACAAGAGGCAATGGACTCAAATTGAAATAGAAGTTCCACTTAAAGATAAAAAAGGCTTTTTCACTGTGAGGGTGACTGAGCACTGGCACAGATTGCCCAGAATTGTGGAGTCTCCATCTTTGGAGATACTCAAAACCCAAGTGAACACACTGGCTTGCAGCAGGCAGCTTGGCAGAGGTATCTTCTTTCCTCAGCTATTCCATGATTCTGTGGTTTGATTGGGAAAGTCCCCATCTGACACCAGGGGAGGGGTAATGACACAGAACCACAAAATCGTTCTGGTTGGAAAAGCCCTTCCATGACAATGTCTTCTGAGTTTGCACCTTCAGTTGTTAGTGCTTTATAACACCAGATGTGTGACAGTCTAAACATTTTTTGTTCATATGTTAAGCTTGTTTATAGTTAGGAGGCTAAAAATTTTCCTTTAGCAAGCCCTGTTAGTAGGTCACTGAGAGCTGCAGGTTGTCCAGAGGAGGTGGTAGCTGAGCATGCTCTTGCTCAAGAACATTCAGAATGAGGTCAAGATTAGAATTTTATTTGAGGTGTGTGAGCCCATCCTAGAAGGTGGAAAAATGGAAATTTGGATTGACCTTAAAGAGCACTAAGAAGGAAATAAGTTTCAGAAGATTATCAGAAGTTGAAAAGGCAGAATAAATAAATAGGTACTACAGCTGTGTATGTTTATGACTTCTGCTGCTTCACCACTTTGTTTTCTCACCATTGCTACCAGGTGACAGTGAGTGCACAATGCTACTGAAGTGGCCTTGTTCGTGTTTGCACTTTTCCCTGGGCTACCTGTGCAACTTCCATGAATTACCACCACCTTCCCAGCAGTCAGACCTGGGCTCTTGTGGTGAGCAGAGCACATCTTCCTCCACTTCTCTTCCAAGTTCCTTTCTTTGTGTAACCCTGGGTGCACTTGGGTTTGTATTTTTATTTTTTTTTTTAATTACTTCTGTTAATTTTCACTGCTATAGAATGTGCATTTGCCTTTCCTATCCTTGTGCTCTGCTGTGCATTTCTCATGCCTCCATTCTGTCCTCTGCCTGTTGCCTTAGTTTAAAGTGAAACTTAGTCAAAGTGGAATATGTGTAACGGAGAGAAGCACTGAAAGGAGTAAAGTTGATTTACCAGTAATCAAGCTTTTTGAGGACATTTTTTCCTTGTACATTTTTTCCAACAGCAAAGGTGGTTTAATGTTTCCCATTTTCCTCTCCATCCATCTGCTTATTCCTCCCTCTTCCTACCACAGTTTACCACCCCTTGCTTCCCCCTTTTGCCATTGTTAATGGGATCAGTGAAATTAATCAGGATGAGCACTAGGCAAGGCTAACAGCAGAGGGCAATTTCTGACGCCTGTTTCAGTGCCAAAGCCAATAAAACGTGGAACTCCAGCCTGTCCCCCTGGTGGTGCAGTCAGAGGTAGAGAAAAGCCAATGTGTGTGCTCAGAGGCACTGCTTGTGCAAAAGAAAAGTAGAGCAGGAAAGCTGCAGCATTTCGGGCATGTTTATCCTCATGGGGAAAGTGTGAACAGTGAACCTGATAGGATTTCCTGCTCTGTATTACAGCACAAAAACCCATCATGACTTTGGAGTAATTATTTCAATTGATGTTCTGACTGTGCTCCTCCAGGAAGGAAGGAAGGAAGAAAAGAGATACAAAACCAAACTCTGTTATCAAATTTTTGTATTCCCAGAGTGTAAAATCTATTCTGATAATATGTGCTTTGCTCCTCTATCCCTTGGGCACTTCTGATACTTTCATTTACTGTTACTAACCATTGCACATGGGTGCAGCTTATATTGATGCTCTACCCAAGAGCTCTGCTTATATATGCTGTGGGTTTATGAGGCACTTTGTATTCTCCTTTTGCAGAAATTTCTGTTTGTGAAGCCTCATGAGACCTCCCTCCTGTATTCTTGTCAAGTTCAGCATCGTGTAAGAGAAAACCCAGGGTGATTTCATTTGGCATAGGATTCTTTCACATGAGCTGCACCTACCTGTCTGTACAAGCTGACTCTACAGTTCCCTGTGTACTACAGTTTTACTATCTGAATGCTACAATTCTGTAGTCCTAACATGATGTGAGAACGCAAGTTCTATTGTCCCCAACTACAGAATTTTCTGTTATTTTGAACTCCGTTACAGATTTTTCTGTAGTTTTGATCAAACCATCCAATGCATCTGGTATTGCTTTCTTTTGGGCTAAAAGTGATTTGAAGAGAGAGATTTAATCAGCCTGTAAGTGCCCCCTGTGATCTTAGTGCTAAGTAACTGCAAAGCATGGCTTGGCAACTTGCACCATCTGCCTATACATGATGTCCCTGCCCCTTAAATACCTCAGGATACTGCTTAGCTTCCTCAGGAGCTTTGGGGTGACTGGCAGCAAGGATTCTGTGTTTTAAGAGAGAAAATCCTGCCCTGCAGGTGAAGTTCAAGGAGCTGCCAAATACAAGTCAAGAGTCAGGGGTTGAAATGCCCTGTTCTTTTAGTACCTCTCCTGGGGTAGGGAGGAGGGGAACTTGTTGCTCTCTTCCTACAAGAAGGCAAGAGCCTGGGGGATGTGCCCAGCAGGGGCAGGAAGGTGCTGCCTGCCCTGCTCACAGCTCTTGGCTTTACACCTGGGTGTAATTCTGCACTGCAGCTTCAGAGGAAGTTGCTGGCTGTGGGGTATGGGCAGTGCTTGGCTGCAGATCTGCTGGTTTTTAAGGGTAGAATGGAGAGAGTAAAAACAGTGGCAGAGAATGAGGGCCTAATTAGCCCCCCACTTGAGTAAGCTGTCTTATTTAAATCATTATTAAAATGATTTCTTATTTAAATCACATATTTCTGAAAGTCCCTTGATAGATGTATATCCTAAATGAAGTCAGATGAGGGGAAGGACATATTCAGATGCCAGGAAGTCCTGCCACAAAGGACTAAAACTTTAGTAACACAAACCCCTCTAAAACTATCTGGAAAACTATTCATTATTTATCTTACTACTCTCAACGAAAGAAAAAAAATGAGACTGATTTATGTCTCTTGGAAAGAAAAATTAAATTGAGCTGACATATTGCAATGATTATTTTTGTTCTTACCATTTAAAATTATGGAGTTATAGGTAGAGCAGTGCAAAATGCAGCTATTTTGACTCTCACTGGGGTTCATACAAACATTTTCTTTGGTTTCAGCCGTGAGATTCATCCCTTCACTCAACATTGATTCTGCTTTGAATGCAGGGAATTCCCTATTTTGATTTTTAAACAGCTAAATCAATTTGGAGTTGAAGAGGTTTTGCTGACTACTGAGCTTAAGCTGCATAGTTTTCTAATACCACCCAATAATTGTTTTAAGCTTGCCAAAAGAATTGGAAGAATTTCTGTGAAGGTGGCTATAGTCCTGATTTTGCAATGAAGCCCCAAATGAGGCAAGTTTTGTCTGGCACTGGACCTTGTGACAAAAGCTCTGGCTATAAATCTCAGGAAAGAACATTTGTAATGGAAGTGGCTGGTGAATCCTAAACAGCAACAGAATGTGTTGCTATGAAATGGCCATACCTAGAGAGGAAACAAATGATCCCACTCTTTCTTGATAGAAAAGCAGCAGCTTACTCAGAGCTATTCCCAGATGCCAGTCAGCCACCAACTCCCTGGTCTGTGGTTACTTCCTTCTAAATTTTGGGCTCTCCAAGGAACTGTGATCCATGATTTATGTCTTTAGCAGAGGAAGCAGCCAAGGTGCATAGTTGAGAAAAGATGTAAAGGTAGGCAAGATTATCTTCTGAGCTGGATTTATTTATGGGTACAGCAGAACTGTGATGGGTGTGGTGAACTTTTTTTTTTTTTTTTTCCTTGCACTCTGCTTTTCAGTGGAACACTTTCTGGGGACACTTTTTCAGTGGACACTTCTTGGGGCCATCCAGATGAGTTATCTTATGTCATGAAGTGTCTGTTTCATTCAGGTGTTGCCTAATCACATCAGCAGTTCTTCCAAACAATTTCTGAGCTTCACACCTCATACTTTATATGGATGCTGCATGTACCAGGCAGCTACAGCTGAGCTGAGTCTTGGAGACAACTCAAAGTTATTATGGCTGCTCACCAGTATTGAAACTTGGATGCTTTTGAAAAACTTCCTAAATGCACTTTCCTGTTTAAAACATGAAGTTTCTTCATTCAGCAGTATCTAGCACCATGAGAGAGTACCAGAAATCATGGTATGAATTTAACTATGTCTAAGTGGCAGTCTTAGCTTTGGGATAGCTTTTATTTTTTATTTTCTAATTTACTTATAAATTCTCACTGATATTTTCTCCTGAGCAGACTTAGGAGGGTAGAGAAAATAGCTTTCATGTTCTTTAAAATTCCTTGACAGTTTAAGAACTTTACTCTTCTTTAAGAAGAGCTTGAAATGTTAACAGAAGTGATGATTACTGCTGAATGAAGATTATTTTTCTGAAGCCTGACATCCTAGTAGCTTGACTAAAACCAGTGACTGGCATGGAGTTATGAGCCTGAGCTGGTGACTCTTCATCCACAAAACAAAGATGCTCCTTGTGTGGAAGTTCCTGTATCCATACAGGCTTCCTAGAGAGGTGAGCAACCCCCTGTGCCTCTCAGTGTTTTAAGAGGTGTTTGGACAATACTCTTAATACCACCATACTTTAACTTTTGCCAGAAGTGATCAAGCAGCTGAACTAGACCACCACTGTTAAGTCCCTTCCAGGTGAAATTTTCTGTTCTATGAAACAAATGCTTCAGTTTCATCTTGAATCCTTAAGGTTTAAGAAACTGTTCTTTTCAATGACTAAGAGAGCTGGGTGCTGGAAAAAGTTGTGACACTGAAGTTATTGGGAAAAATTCTGTAAAGATTTGCACAGCAAACAGTGGCCAAGCTTTTAAAGCACCCATGCACACGAGTAACTCTTGCAGTGCTTGAGCTCAGATTGGTAGAGCCATGATGCTCTCCCAAGCTTGTGAAAGTGTCTTCAGACCTTTAAGATAAAGTACTAAGAATTGCTGGATGTGCTTTCAGGCATCTTTTTTTTTTTTTTTGTACCCCAGCATATATATATATATATATACACACACACACCTATAGAACACCTATACTCAGAGTGTGTGACCTCTCTAGCAAAGTTGAGGTGCAACAACAAATGATCAACTTCCTGTAACAAGTCATTCCTGCAACTAGAGAAAGAAAATCCACATCCAAAGCAACTGGATTACAATTTGTAATAAGCCCCCAATATTTTATACTGGTTTTGTCAGGGCTGAAAGCTGTGTTGTTTGGCTATGGGAGGTGGGAATAGAATCCTGAAGATCATGGTCTGGGAGAAAGCTTCCTTACAGGAACTCTGTTTCAATTCATCCCTTTGTTGCCTGACTATGGTTGACATGGTTGTAATTTTTTCAAAACTTAAATGATGAAGATTAAAGTAATTGTATTTTTGTCCCTGGAATTTGGAGAGGCCTCACGTTTTCCATGCCTGTAGCCTTGATGACTCTTTTGGCAGCTCTGCCAGTGATAAAAGGAATAACTCACCACTGTCAGGGAATTGAGCTGTTTCATCACTGACATAGGAGGCCAGCATAACTCCATGGTGATTGCTGTCTAAATGACTTCTGTAGTTTCTTCATACACTTTTTGATTGAAGAGTGATAACTCGGGCAATGAATTATTTGGCATCAGACTCTGAGACATTCTGTTTTCTTTTTATAAATCCTCCGGCACCTTGCAGCCACCTCTTTTTAATAAGGCTGTGGTGGATTAGGTTCTAATGTGCAGGGTGGAATTAACCCAAAGGTTAGATTATGGGTTAGAGGGTTAGATTTTGCTGTCATTCCTATGCTTTGCCTATTTTTAATTGTTAAATGATAATTCTTGAAAGTCGAGTTGAGAAAGGGGTGGGTGGGCTAAAAGACTTTTTTTAAACATCTTTATGTTACAACCTAGGTGTATGACAGGGCATTCCATTCCTGATGGTGGTGGCACTGTCTCTTCCTGAAAGCAGACCACATTATCAAAGAACCCAGAGAGGAAAAAAAGGAAAATAACAAGAGGAGGGAAAAGAATAGAAGAGTTTCTACAACTGAAAAATTTTCTACAATCACATCTCAAATAATCTGCATTAGAGAGCTAAGTGTAGGCTACCACTGTGCAAGGTAGAAAGCTGTTGTACATCAAAGTTAGTGTACAACAGGTCGAGTTACACTGTGAATCTGACAGGATTTCGTGTGAGGTTTGGGATGGGAGCAGAAGCACTTTCCTTGCTGATTATCCAGGTCACCATAGCTAGAGTTTTCTTTGCAGGGTTCCCCACATAACACAGGGGCTGGGGAGTGCTAAATGCCACCTGAAGAGGTGCTTTAGACATCCCCTTTGATAGTGTCAGCTGTGCACATGCTGTTACTGCTTTTATTAAAGTAAACAGTTAAATCTTACACAAAGTTCCATTAAAACTTGGAAATGACAGTGTGTCGTTGTATGGTTGGTTTCTAAAACTATGCCAAGTTGAGTATTTATTGAGGAGAAAAAAAATTATACAGAAGAAGAAAAAGTTAAACACAGAACTGTTGTATGTACAACCTGAGGCAAAAGACTATCCAGTGTCCCTAGTGAGGTAGTTCAGGGATTGTCACCTGGGTTTATTTCATGTCAGAGGCTTGGGTTTGGAGCTAAGAGTCCCAAAGCAAGGGAGAAGAGGATTATGACAGATTCAGTGTTGCCATTCTTCACTTCTCTCTCACTCTTATTTTTATCCTCTTCTAATTTTTCATCCTGCATGTGTATTCGTGGGTTTGAATTTGTATCCTTATTGTTCAGGATGTGCTTCTACAAGGAAAATAGGGAGCTGTGGTCTTCCTCACTCTCAAGCAACAGACTGTGAACTTTTTTATTCGAAGCAGCACCCCTGGATTCATGGCAGTGGATGAAGCAGGGCTGCTGACCTTCAGGAAACATGGGGCATGTTTGGGACACAAAGCTGCCCACCACAGAGCAGGCAGTGCTGAGATAATCTCCTGTGGACAAGAGGACTTTGTGCATTCAGAGGAGTGGCTTTCAGGAGTCCATTGGTGTGCAGCCATCCTTCTCAGAGCACTCTTTGAAGTGGCTGCTCCAGTGATGCCATGATGACTGCTACATTGTGCTTACAGTAGATCCTGCCCTTTATTCCATTTTTTTTTTAATTCTGTCCATGTTAGGGTTGCAGGAAGGTCCAGGGTTTCAGATTGGAATTTCCTCTCTGTGATTCTGACGTTCAGATTTATTGATGTTTGATTTTTTTTTCTTCACCTAAACAAAGCCTCACTTTTATTTTCTAATTCATATTCACTCTTTCTCCACAGCAAAATCTGCCAATCATGGCAAATTACATGAATGATTCTGTGGAGGCTAAACCAAGATTGCTGAACTCATTTTCATGCATGGCTACACAAAGAATTGAACCACATGCTCCAGAAGTGGAAGGTTAGTGATTTTAGATAATTTTAAAACGATTGCCTAGGAGTTGATACAGCTACTGCCAGTCTACCTAATCCTCTTCTTTGTTGACTCTGCCCTTGCAGAGGCACTGCTTGCTGTCAGTGATTAAGGGGAGACATTGCTTTCCCTGATGCTGATTCAGCAGAGCTAAGAATCAGTGAATTAGTAATGACTGTAAGGGAATTTTAATTATTGGTAGAGTACCAAATTCCTATTGTTACTTTGTCATGAAGATGAAATTCAAATCAAGCTACTGTACCAGGCAATGCAGGAGTGATGACAGTCCTCTTTCTGTGTCACAAGACAGAAAAATGGGGAAACTGTATCCAGTTTTTGTCTTCTCAGTGTTACTGCTATAAAATTGTAGGAAGCATGTAAAAATAAATAATTTTGTAGAGCTGGTATACATGCTAATAGGCTGTACATTTAGTAACAAAATTGTGTGGATATCTAAGGAATAACTAACTCTGCTACTTCAGTGTCTTAGTTATTTATGGAATTATACTCTGTACTCTTCAGGTCTCTTCTTGGTGTTTTTTGTCCCCTGTCTGCACAGAGTTAGATGTTTTCATAAGCACAATACTCAACTTGATTAATTTTCATAGATCATGAATTGCCCTTATGCACACAAAGGTACCTAATCCATACAGCAGCTGAATGCTGTGACCCTGATGTAGATATTGAAGCAGCAGCATGCTATTAAACACCAAAGAAGCCCCACAAAGAAGCTTTATTTTATTTTTCAGCTGGCAACACGCATAGCTACATTTGGGAAAAAAAAAAAAAAGGTAAAATAGAGTTAAAGGGACTAACTTTGGGGTATTCCAGCTTGAGAGGATATGCAACACAGAACTTGGCTTAGCATCAGAACATTACTAAATAAAATGATATATAGTGTGCAAGAGTACTAGAAGGACTAGTAAATGCTGCCCACTGGGTAGTGTGCAATTCAGCTTTTTCCCTTCTCCCTAAGGCATGCAAAACTAAGACTTTTTTACTAAATTCTGAATGAGCAGCATAGATTAATAGAAGAAATGGGAGTCAGACAGGGGAAGTGGAGAAGAAGTAACTGGACATCTCATAGGACAAGAAGTAGGTAAAAAGCCCTGTACACATTGGTTTTGATGCTACACCATGGAAAAGTTAAAAATATTGTTGTTTATATCCTGGTTTATGTGGTATTGCTTATAGACTGTGTACCTAGGCAAAGATGGTGCTTTGTTATTCTTGGTCTGCAGTGTCAGATTTCTCTAGAATATGTATCACACAAATCATGGGAACATCCATGAGCTCAGAGCCCCAACAACATGGGCTCTGTGTCTGTATTGCCTTATTCAATTAGAATGCCTTGGTGAGCTATGAAATGCAAAACAAGCTTAAGAAAATAACAAATTACCTTAAAATATCTGTTGCATGGAAATCATGCTACGTTTTTTTGTTACAACACAAATACTTGCTGTATGCAGACAAAAGAGGGACTGAGAATAAGGATGTAAACACCTCATCTGGGCAACTTTACCACATAAAAGGAAGTATAATTATAATAGCATTATTGGAAAGCCCCAACAGTTTGCAAAGTTACTGATTCCTAGTAAAAAAAGGAGATGCCAATATAGAAAGCAGAATGAAATTAAGAATCCCAGGTTACTGTCTTTTGTCACTTCACTGCTCTGTGACTCATAATTTCTCTGCAAAGAGGAGTAATAATGCTTAGGAGGGTTTGAGAGCTACATGAAATAAATGCTAATTATTATCAGTGTATATTTCAGGCAAACTCAGAAATGAGGTCAGATCCCAATGAACCCTTACTTGTGTCTGGTTCTATCTGGGAAGAACCAGAACCTTCATAGTTGTTTCTCAGCATTGTAATTTGCACAATTATATACAATGAAAAAAAAATAATATATATATATATACTCACCCACATAAATATATATATCTATCCATATATGCATATATATATATATTGCTGAACATTTAGATTGCTCTTTAAGAATAACACTCTCAAATTCAGTATCTTAGGGGAGAAACAGAGGCCAAAATGGCCACCACTGTTGTGTTCATTTCAACATGGTGAACTATGTAAAAAGCAAAGAGTAGCACCCAGGACAATTAAGTCCATAAAAGGGGAGACTACAGAAGGACAGGAAAGAGGAAGCACAATGCCAATACACACAATTTACTAGAGATGCCTGAGAAAGTAAAAAGAAGTAGTCATGGCCAAATAACAAAATGAGGCTACCAAAAAGAAGACAGTGTCATTCCAAAAGCTAAAGACATATCCAAATGAGGAAAAAAAAATCATGAACACCGACAGATATACTGGTAAAATTATTACTGAGCAGAGCAAAAAATGAGTCTGAGACCTAACTAGCTAAGAAATCCAAAAGTAGTTATTTATTGAATAGCCAGGTTTTGAAGAAAACAGGACATAGGGGGAATGTAAGAAGAAGTCTGCAGAACTGAGAGGTGTGGGGAAAAGGGGAGTGGGATTAGCTTCTCACTGTCTCCTCTGATACAAGCATGGGGGATATTGGGAGCACTTAGCAAGAGCTTCATTCAGAAAAAAAGCAGAGGAACCATTTCTTCAGACAACTTCTGTGGACCCGGGATATTCCTCCTCAAGTGACTTTCTGGGTCAAGGAGTTTGTAGAGGTGCAAGGAGAGACTGGAAGAAACCTTGGAAGAGACACCATAGAGTCTACTAACTAGATAAGTCTCAAAAATTATTGTTTGAAGGCTGGGAAGCAGGATGTGCTTAAGCCATTCTTATTTTTCCTGAGTGTCCACTCCCATGGTTTCTGTGGAAGCCAGAGCTCTGTGCTAGCTCCCTGTGGTCTGAACCAACCATAGGTTCATACATAACCTCCTTATTGTACACCAAAGTCAGAATTGAATAGTTGAAGCTACAAACAAATAGATTTATAGCTTTCAAGCTCCCTAAATAGTGGTAATGTTATGAACAATAATGACCAGGAGGAACCTTAAGAAATCACCTAATCCGTCCCCCTGCTCCATGACAAAAATCAATTACATTTGTGTCCTTCCTGACAAACCTGTTCCTAAAGTTTTCTGTGATGGAGATTCAACAGCCTCTATAAGTAATCTATTTAAAGTCCCACTGCTCACACAGTATGAGAAGGATTTTTTTCCTTTCTAACTGGAATCTAATCAGCTGTTGCTTGCTGTAAACCATTAGTTCTCTGCAGTCCTGAGCTAAGATGGAAGGCGTCCGAGACTTCTCATGAATGTTGTCTAGTAACTTTAGTGACTCTGGAAATAGCCTGAATGCAGCCTTGGTTTTTAGTGTAGCTTGTAGTTACTGGGCTTTGTATTTTTGTTAATATGGTAAAGCATGAACAGGGGTCTTTCCTGTATCCTTTTAGGGAGTTTATGTTATTTTTATGTCTTATCTCTTTAGCATTTTCTGGCTTCAGGTAAATTTTCCCTGAACAGTACAACCCAGGAGTTCAGCATGGTTTGACTTCTCTGTAGCAAAGTAAAAAAAGCCAGAAAAGACTGCAAAATAGTAGGTAGTATTTTTTTTCTTTCCTGTAGGGTCTAATTTCTGGACTTGCTGGTAAGTCATTCAACTATATGTGTTTGAGCTTAAATGTCTGGGTCATCTTAAGTGATGCAACTCAGTTCACATAAGATCTGCTTCTTGCATTCCTCATTTCCCAGGTCCCTGACTTGAGAAGAGAGTTCTGTCTAGCATATATGTTAAGCCCCTACAGATTTAACTGATGCTGATGTGAGCTGCTCTTATAAAACAATGTACACTTTAAGTTGTTTATGTCTTTAAAAAAATAATAATCTTAAATGAAGTATTTTAGCAAAACCTTTTAAGGTTAGTTTTTTTGTTTTGGTTTCAGTCTCAAACACAAGTAAGAGGACAGACCTTTCACTTGCAATGAATTCTGAAAATCAGTTTATTGGTACGTGTGAAACACTCAGGAGCAGTAGTGGTGGCCATTCTGAGGAAATTAATATCTGTGAACAGGGTTTGAATTAGTAAGTAGACATGAGGTGATATGTGGAACACAACAAAGAAAATATATTAAGTAGCTGCTCAGTGGTGAGCTCTGACAATTCTATGTACAGATGAAACAAACATCCTGTGGAAAAAGAGTGTTTGAGGGTGTATTTGAAGACTTCATCATACTGTGGATTGCATGAGGAAGCCAAATAAAGATAGCAAAAGCACTTTGATTTTGGTGGTTTTAAACTCATTGACTGCAAGACTACAACCTCACTGATGTATTTTTAACATAGGTTCTTAAATTCATGCTATATACGTGTTTATTAGTAAATTGTAAACTATTGCAGTTTAAGTGAAATGATGGTGGTGTCAGCACACTGGCACAGGGAAGCAAATGCTGTATTCTCTGTCTTGAAGACTGAACTTACATGTATCTGACAAAAAAGTGATCACTGTGGAAAATGAGCCTTTATTTCTGTTTCCTTGCAATTTAAGAACTTATTAAAAAATTCTTGTTTGAATATTAAACCTGATTGATTATGCCAAAGACTGCAGAACAGTCATCAGTCTCCCTTATGAAGGAGGATGAATGATAGTTTTCAACAGGTTCAGGCTCTCTGTCAGATCAGAAAATTCAGTGTGATCATATTCACTGTGAAATTCTTACAAATAGCTGACATCTAAACAGCAATTTCCTTGGAGAGAAAAAATAAATAAACTTCCCCAGCTGCTTCCTCATCCCCAAAGTTGGCATTCAGTTTTATTGATGAGGGTTTTTTTGTTTGTTACCCTGTTATATCAAGCTAAATGGTGATGGGGCAGTCTTTCTGAGAAGCAGTGGGCTACTTGTTATGAATGGCTTCAGAATTTTAAGTTCTTTCATGTATATTTGTAGTTTTAGCTGCAAGGAGCCCCCAAAAAGCATCTCTCTGGCATTTTTCCTAGTGTCCTTTCTTCTCTCTTTTCTTCTCCCCTCCTCCCCATCCACTTTTCAGTTTCAACCCTGTTATTCTCCTGAGATCAGTGTGACAGATCAAAGGCTTAATGGGGCCTGTACCTGAGCAGAGGTTTTACTTTCCCTCCTTAAGCTCTCTGCCAACTCTCTCCATGGATATCTCCTACAACTGTTAGCTCCAGAACCAGAATTTCAATATACCAACCAGATACACCATGGGATATCAGGACTAACTATCTTAATTCTGCTTCCTAAGCTAGGATGGGTTTCAATAACACAGATCTGACAGGATAGTGCATGGGTAGTAATTTCAGTTCATGGCATTCACTCCTTGTGACCTATCAGGACAGGAGATAACAAATACACCTTTTGCATTCCTTCCCCCTGTTTTTCCAGCCCTGTGTAGTTAGGGGTGTTCCTGTCCTGCTGTAATACCTTGATGAATGAAGCCTTCAGTGTTGCTCACAACTGGGAAGATTTTTAAGAATTCTAACTTGGGTTCCCCATGTTCTACAACTTGAAATGTGTAGGCTGGAAAGCGTGTGGGTTTGAGAGTTTTGGTTTTGTGTTTACACATAGTGACCACTCCACTTCCTGCAATGCTGCAAAGCTCTGACATCTGCACTTTTAACTCTCTGATTTTCTTTGTTGCTTCCCCTTCCTACCTTCATTGTTTTGTTCTTTTGTTCCTTCCCAGCCTTGATAATTTTTCCTTAACTATTTCGAGTAACTTCATTTGCTTCAGCCTCAGTTCATCCCTTGAAGAATTCCTACAGCTCTGGATGTTCTGACAGCTGTAGCTAGTGGCCACCCCAGCTGTCATGAGAATTTTTGCCATGCTGTAGTGGGATTTCACAGATAGATCCATGGAGGTTGTGGGGTTATTTTGTTTTCAGTCAACCCCCCACTATATGGCTTTGCTTTAACTACTCCCCAAATGACATTATTACTATTTTTTTTTTTTACTTGGGATGTAGTAGGCAACATGCACTTAGATTTGCTCAGTTAGAGAGCACTGAATCCAAGAGAACCTTCATCAGCAATCTTCCCAAACCCTTTTCACTGTGTTAGAAAGCTGCTTCTCACAGGAAGTGTCTGTTCCCTGGTTTTCAAAGCTATATTCAGCAAACACACTCTGGTTGACTCTAGTGTCGCCTTCCCGCAGATGCCTGTGTCCCCATGTCATCCATCCATTTAGACATAAACCATTTAATTATAGTAGGAGCTTTCAGAAAGTTTTCTACCCGGGTGGCCACTCTGAAGGTTTATGTTGCCCCAAGATGGTTTGGAACTTGCTGCCACAATGACTGCAGCTTCCAACCTGACCAGCAGCACCCCAAACTGAAGCGTGGGTTTTTGGGCAGTGGGATTCACGTTTCTCCTCCTGGTGATATTTTTCATCTTGCACATCTACTGGATAGCCCCTGCCTCAGCTAACAAAAGGAAGGTGGTTTCAGTGTCTTGCTTTGCAAAGGCATATTTTCTTTCATATTTTCTTTACTATTTAGGGAGCTCCTCCCACTACTATGACCGGCTCGATTATCTGTAAGGCTGTACTTGTTCTGAAACCACTATTGATTAAATGCTGAGATGAATTTTTTTTTTAGAAGCTGTCATTGGAACATGCTTAGGCTGCACTTGCTGTCAGCTTAACAGTCATGTTTCTGTGTCTTCCTCTAAATTCCTCTCCCAGCTGGGCTCTTTCCTATCTTAGCATTAAAATAGATTCTTCCTAATTAAACAGATCTCTGTCATGATAATCATCTTGAGAACGTATGCTGTATTTTCATACTGCGTATCTTTTCACAGATCAGGCCTGCACTTTATAATTTTTCAAAATCATAACTCATTGAATAGATCCTTTACCAAGCAATCATCTTCTGTAACCAGTAATTAGTGTCCTGTCAGCTGATCTTGGTAGGCATTAGTGTTCAACTGCTGGCATCAGCAAGTGCATCTTACATCACCTCATCCTGATATATTTGATTCCTTTGAAATTCCAGTTGTGAAGCTACTTTCCTCAAGCTGATGTGCGTGGGGAAAAAATAGCTATAGAGCAATTGTACACATTTGTGTATGCAAAATATACTACTAGAGAACAGGTTGGTGTGTGTAAGTCTGTAGTTGTAAATGCTTGTGTCCATAGCAAGAGAGTCTCTGCTTGTGTCTGAACATGGAATAGAGTTGTTTGGTCAAGGTTGTGAAGAGCATTTGTTTTAATAACAATAATCAGTACTGTAACAATGCTGAAATAGCTCTGTTTCTTGCATTGTCCAGGCTATTTCCCCCTGGTTTTATTTATTCAGGCTCAGTGGCTTAGCAGACCTGTTGCAATGCCCAAAACCTGAATTTAAATAGTACCCAAAACTTTAAGGTGAGTTTTTCAGAAACTAGTAATTGTCTGCCTGATTATTCTTCAAATAAAAGTGATGCAAAAATTAACTTGGAAATCATATCTCTATTTTACAATTGCTATTCAATATTTAGCTTTAAAAGAAAACTCCCCTGGAGGATGAAAAGTTTTGGTTAACTCTTAGGTACTGGATGACAGCTGTAGAATACCATAGCATGACTGACATTTTTAATGAAATACTGATTCTATTGACTGTTTTTATATACAGTGCTTTATCTTACAAAAGTTTGTACTAAGGAACAGTGCAAGTATCACCACTGTTGCTGTTAAAGGAAATAGACAGATATATATTTGCTCAGTTTTATTTTAACCTCAGCCTATGGAAAAAAAAATGTTTTGACCAGAGTAAACTGTTTTTAAAGTGTATTCAGATTTTTTTTTGTTTGTTGTTTTTGGTTTTGTTTTTTTCAGAAAACAGGAGATGGGTCTGTTTGCAAAACTTCTAACACTAAGCACTGGTGGCTACAAAACTTGTTACTCAAATCATCACCTCTGGGAAGCCTGACAGAACAAAGGCATGGAGCAGAGAGATAAGTTCCTAGATTTTTATTAGGCTGGAATTTAATTCTGTAGCACTCTAGCATGGATTTTAAATACATGATACACTGCAAGTTAAGGTGTGTTTGTGTGACTCCATATAGACTGAAAAATACTATTTAAGAAAAGAAAAAAGAACTAGACTTCTGTAAAATGTAGCCTGCAAAAAAAATTTAAACCAACACTGCTTTTACAAGCATTTCTGACTCCAAGAAAAATTTCTGTCCTTTGGGAAGGAGGCTGCAGAGCTCTTGGGTGATGTCTGAGGCAGGCAGGCAGCACTCAGGCTGCAGGGGGCACTGCGGGGGTAGCCAAAAATGGCTTGTGCAAAGTTAAGCTTCATTCACCACCGGCTCTTTTCTGGCCTGATGGCACTTTTCAATTAAAAAAAAAAACAAAAAACAAACCAATCAATTAAAAAAAAAAAAAAAAAAAAAAAAAAAAAGAAAACAAGAAAGCCCCCTCCGCCTTCTTGTCTCTCTGGGTTCTTACTTTCAATGTTTTTATATATGTTATATACAACCAATTAATGTCTTGTGGAGTCAGGTGGAGAGGAATAGTTACTCAAGAGTTTACGCCACATCCCCCGGCTCCAAATTAACAGTTACTCATCTTTGTAAATGGTGAGAGATTTGCAGTTTCCCCTCACTCTGCTGAGCAGAGCTATAATTTTTCCCTGGTTTATGATAAAGCAGTGATCATGAAGAACAAACAGTAAGTAGCTTGGGTTGAATTCTCAAATTGATACTAAAGAAAAGTTTTAAGGGGGGGTGGGCTCCCTAGCTCCAGCACAGGGAAAGTACTAATTACTATTTCTGTTGGCCCACTATTATTTTCCATCTCAACCTAGACGGAGTCAGGAATTGTTGCAACAAATTAAAATTAAAAGAGCATCATATTGCTGAGCACTTAAAGACAGCTCTTTACCTCTGGCAGGAACTTAGAAACTGTACCCTGTGCTAATCTGCAATGGCAGAAATTAAGATGGTTTTAAGCAGTTTTCATGACTCATGTAGGAGTTCCCAATTTTATTTCCAGCTGCATGTTGGAGAACAAGAGATAGCTCTAGTTTAGGTAGGTACTGCTAGTTATAAACTAACCTTAACTAACCAGTTCAGGTTGTGCGTGCAACAGCTTGGTCTGCAAAACGTTTTCAAACAGGGGATTCCCGAGATGTTATTCTTGATGCATTAATCACCCCTGCGCTCTGTGGAGGCAGCTAGGAAGAAGAAAAAAAATTAAAAAAAAAAAAAAAAATTAAAAAAAAATTAAAAAAAATTTAAAAAAATTAAAAAAAAAATTAAAAAAATTTTAAAAAATTAAAAAATTAAAAAAAATTAAAATTTTTTTAAAAAATTAAAAAAAAATTAAAAATTAAAAAGAATTAAAAAATTAAAAAAATTAAAAAAATTAAAAAAATTAAAAAATTAAAAAAATAAATTAAAAAATAAATTAAAAAATTAAAAAAAATTAAAAAAATAAATTAAAAAAATTAACAAATTAAAAAAATAAAGTAAAAAAATTAAAAAATTAAAAAAATTTAAAAATTTTAAAAATAAAATAAATAATAAAAAAAAAGTCCCTGCCCAACGTGTCATGTTTCTTCTGCTGTTTAAAATAGAAAGTTCAGCCCCGTGTCTGGGAGGCACAGAGGGCTCCGGGTTGTGTTTGCATTCATTATGCAACAGTTTACACAGAAGGCAAAGGCGGCACACGCCGCCGCGGGGTGCAGCCTGGGCCCCCCCACTCCCCGCACCCCTCAGCAGCTCCGCGGGGCCCCTCACGCTGCGCACACCGCGGCCTCCCCCCCCCTTCCCCTTCCCTTCCGACCCCCGCGGCCCGCAGAGCCGGGGCTGAGGTTCCCGGCGTTACCCCCGGCCCTCCGCCTTCCCCTTCGGCCGGGAGCGCCGTGAGGTGCGGTGTCCGCCGCGGTGCAACGGGGAGAGCCCCGGGGGCGGCAGGTGTGGGACCCAGGCCCCGTTCTACCGCTGGAGAGCACCCGGTGGCTGGGGGAGAGCTCTGAGGGAGACCCCGCGCCATGTCCGCTCCGGTGGCCGGGGGAGAGCTCTGAGGGAGACCCCGCGCCATGTCCGCTCCGGTGGCCGGGGGAGAGCTCTGAGGGAGACCCCGCGCCATGTCCGCTCCGGTGGCCGGGGGAGAGCTCTGAGGGAGACCCCGCGCCATGTCCGCTCCGGTGGCCGGGGGAGAGCTCTGAGGGAGACCCCGCGCCATGTCCGCTCCGGTGGCCGGGGGAGAGCTCTGAGGGAGACCCCGCGCCATGTCCGCTCCGGTGGCCGGGGGAGAGCTCTGAGGGAGACCCCGCGCCATGTCCGCTCCTGGCGGGCGGCGTCCGTGCCGGGTTTTGCACCTTGTCCCCGGGTCTGCCTGACGGGCTGGAGGAGCCGGAGCCGCCGCTGCCGCTGCTGCGGTGTTTACTGAGCGCTCCTGTCCTGATATCACTCCGCTGGCATGGAGGAGGAGGAGGTGGAGGAGGAGAGCATTTGATCATTGTGATGGTGGTGGCAGGAGGAGCAGCAGCAGCAGCAAGCAGAGCAGAGCAAAGCAAAGCGTTAGGCTCTATCAGCTCGGCGTTTTGCAAAGACTTCAGAGCTCTACTTTTTTTTTTTTTTTCCTCTTTTTTTTTTTTTTTTTTCCCCCTCTTTTTTTTTTTTTTTTTTTTTTTTTAATTTTTTTTTTATTATTATTTTTTTTTTTTCTTCCCAGCTCGGCACGGATTGTTCATGTGTTTACTTCCCCCAGCCCGAGGATTTGCTATTTAGGTTCCTCTTGAAATGCAACTGGGCAGCCAAAAAAGTACTTTTGCGAACGCGGCGCGGCATAAACACCCAAACTTTTTTTCCAGAAGGAAAATACAATAAGAAAGCGGCTTTGCCTGTCTTTTGATGCCGGGGAGTCCGAGTGAGTGTGCCCGGCGTGTGCCTGTGCTTGGATGTGCGTGTGTGAAGGTGTGTGTGTGTGTGTGTATGTGTGTGTGTGTGTGTTTCTCTTTATCCATGGGGAGAGACGGCTTTTGGCAGAACCTCCGGAAATCTCATGGAATCTATTTGGAAATAATGGATTATAAAAAAGAAAAAGGAGGAAAGGAACTGGTTTGATATCTCCTGGAGTTTGCTTACCCCAATTGCTGCTGCTTAGTTTGTTGTCCCTTTTTTTTGTGTGTGTGTTTGTGGGTTGTCTTGCCGGTGATAACCTTTTAGCACCTTCCCTCTTTATTTCCCTTCCCCCCCCCCTCTCTCTTTTTAATGTTTTGGAGCTTCTCGAGAGGGATTGGCTGGGGGGAAAGAGAAACATTTGCTTGGGATCGCTGTTTCCCTGATACATGGTGGTGCCCCCTCCCTCCCGCTTCTCTAAAAAGTATCCCACCAGGACCCCGGAGGAGAGACTCTGTGTGTGTGTGAAGGGTAGGCTAAAAAAGTTCTTCCAAAATAGTGTGCCCGGGGAAGAGGATGGGGGATTTCGCTACCCCCACTGCCGCCTCCAATGGCAGCAGTCTCTGCATCAACAATAACCTCAACAGCGGGGCTGGCGGTACCGGTATCGGGGTTAACAGCACTCCCCACGGTCCTCCTCCTCCTCCTTCAGCTCCCGGTAACAATAACCCCAGCAGCGGCGGCATTCCCAAGCACAGCACGGTGGTGGAGAGGCTGAGGCAGCGCATCGAGGGCTGCCGGCGGCACCATGTCACCTGCGAGAGCCGGTACCAACAAGCCCAGGCCGAACAACTGGAACTGGAGCGAAGGGACACGGTGAGCCTCTACCAGCGGACCCTGGAGCAAAGAGCCAAGAAAACAGGCAGCAAACAGCAGCAGAACAAACAGCAGCAAGATGCCGAGCCCGGCGCGGCGGAGCAGAGGAATCAGACTCTGATCATGGTAAGGGGGATGCGGCCCGGGGGGGGGGGGGGGGGGTTTGGGATGTCCGGGGTGAGCTGGAGGTCGCCCCCGTTGTTTTCCGCAGGGGAACGGGGTCTCGGCTCAACTTTGGAGGTGGCAAAGCCGCGGGCAAGCTGGGCGAGCGAGAGGCTTGACAACTTTGGGGGGGACGTAAAGAGGGGGGAGCAGCAGAGAAACTTTTTTTTTTTCCTCCCGTCACTTTCGGAAGAGCTGCCCCGACGTGAGGGAGCGGGGCCAGACGGGTGCCGGGGGCTGCCGAGAGCCGGAGGAGGATTTGGTGTCTGCCCTTGTTTGGGTTTGGGGTGACCGGGGGGTCGGGTGCCGCCTTTGGAAATCCCGCCTCGGAGGAAGGTGGGAGTTGGCTCCGCAGGCGGGAGATGCCGGGGGGAGGAGGGAATGAAAAAGTTGGGCAGGTTGGAGTCTGGCTCCCTGCTCCAGCAGCAGCTCTGGCTGAACCGCTTCCTAAAGTTTCCTTGGGTTTTGAGGAGCAAGGGGGGGGGGGGGGGGGGAAGGGGGCGGGGGCTGAGCTGGTAGGAAGGTAGCGGCAAAGTAGGAAGCGGAGTTTCCCACTCCCAGCTTGCACCGATGATGAATAATAAAAGGAGGTGCTGAGGGGGGGTGGGGGGGGCCCTGTCGCAGGTTTATTTAGAGCGGGTCGCGCCCGCCAGTCACAGAATCCTAGAGTTCTGGAGTGGGGTGGCAGTGGTTCGGATGGGGTGTGTGTGTGTGTGTGTGTGTGTGTGTGTGTGTGTGTGTGTGTGTGTGTGTGTGTGTGTGTGTGTCCCGGGAGCAAGCGAGCAAGTGCGGAAGGGGAAACGCGTGTGTGTCCTGATGTGCCCCCCCCCCCCCATCACCCCCCCTGAGCGGGGCTGTGCCGTGTCCTGAGGGGCGGGGATGGATGCGGGGCCGCTGGATTTTCCCCTTCTGCCGAGCGCACAATGGGTGGCGGGGAGGAGGAAGAGGAGGAGGGGAGGTGCGATGGCAGCGTGTGGTTTCCAAGCCCCGCACGTCCCTTCCCCTGCTGCGAGGGGCGGTGCGGGGCGGCAGCTGCCAATGGCCCCCGCCTTGGAGGAGGAGGAGGAGGAGGAGGAGGAGGGGGGGGGGGGGGGGTGTCTCGGTGACAAAGCGGCGGGGAGGAGGCTGTCCCGACGGCGTCTCTCCCCCTCCCCGCATGTGAGAGCAAGGAGCAATATGTTTATCTTGGGCAGCCGCTCCTCCCCTCCTCGCAGCCTCCCCCCTTTCCCTCCCCGGCCTCGCTTCCTCACTGAGGAGGTGGGGATGGCTTTTCCAGAGGCAAACAAAAGCTCAGCCCCCTCCCACCACCACCACCTCCTCCCATCCCTCCGGTCTCCCCTGCTCGCATCCCCGGCCCAGGGTGCAACCGGTACCAGTCTCACACAAAGCACCGGGGCTGTGTCTCTCTCTGCCTGTTGGTTGGCAAACAGGAAGCAGAAAAACCTCCCAGACGTCTTGTTTGCTTCCCTGACGTTACCCACCGCGTTTCTTCTCTTCCTTCTCGGGTTTATCCTTTAAAATTCGCCCCTCAAGAGGAGCTCCCATACCTTGGCTCCTCACCCATCAAACTCCATGGGCAGTCACTTGTCTGCCCTCAGCCAAACTCTCCTCAAATCCCTTTGGCACAGAAAGGGGCTGGAGGCTTAGGAGAGCTGAGGATTAACCCTTCCAGGGAAGCTCTGTGTGCACATCCAGCTCCTGGGATCTTAGGCCCTTGATGCCCTTTCCTTCTCAACCCCATCCAGCCCCATGGATTTCAGCTCATCTCATGTCCTGAGGATGTAAGGACAGGTACACAAAGCCGTGCTACAGTGTCAAAGTTGTGGGAACAAAGTAACAAAAGGAGGAAATGCAGTTACAATTTCATTTTGGTTCAGGTTGGGGCACATTAAGAGCTAAGAGGAGCCTAATTAAAGGGCAGTTTGCTAGGAAATTCACCCTGACTGAATTTTTGTGCCACAGTCTTTATGCTGTTTAAACAGGCTCGGTGTACCCTGTGCTTTTCATCTGAAAAAGAGAAGTTCTAATACTTTATTTAAAAAAAAAATATTTCCATCCAATAGTTTACTTTTGAAAGAGCCTTAAAAATCATCATCTGTTCCCATGGGCAATATTTTTCTTTTTTAAGAATTTGTACACAAATGTTGCCAAAACATTTAGAAACTTTATCTGCCTTCTTTCACTCGTGGAGTTTCTGTCTTATGTCTAAGAATATAAAGGAACATTCATGGGTACATGAAAGTAATAGTAAAAACCTGAGAAATTACCCATTTAAAACAACTGAAAAGGGTTTTCTTTGAGACAATTATGCTTAAAAAAAAAAAAAAGTAAACAAAAACAAAACCCAAACTTGATAATTTCTATCATTCATGACAGTTTGGTAAATTTTCACTGATTATGCAAATCGTGATTTTTATTTGCCAAACCAGTTCAGCTTTATTTTCAACTGTTATTTTGATGTGAGAAAACAGTAAACTACATTTTAGGGTTTTCTCTTTATTCTCAGGTGAACTGCTGAGAGTTTTACAGTGTAACAATGACATGGATATGCTACTGCTTTTCACACAAAATCGTTGTCAAAGTCTTCCCTCGGATTATTAAACTGCACAATTTGGAAATAAAGCAGTCAGAATTAAATGACAACAAACAGGGTGAGGACAGCAAGAAACACTGTTTCTAATTCTTTTTTTATCAGAGCAAACTAAAGGAAAGGTTTGGGAGATGCATTCTAGCTCAGGGCAGCAGCTGCCCAACAGCTGTACACATCTGCAGAGGTGTCCTCCAGCAAGCTGGGTAAAAAATGTCTTAAATTATCATTACCAATTAAAGATATGCACTCTGATTTTCTTCATTTAGAGCAGTAGCAACTCTCCAGCCTGTACAATGCTTCTTGTTGCTGCCCCCACAGGTTTTTTGGTTTTTTGTGGTTTGTTTTTTGGTTTTTTTAAATAGGTTTGGCTGTATTTTGTGACTTGCTGATCCACCCTGAATTTATGTGTTGGTACAGACCAAGTTATCACTAGCTGAGTTTTGAAATATCTGGATTTATAATTGTACTTGAGGAGAGAGGTGAGTTTCAGAACTAGTTGGCTCCCATACAGACACTGCTTGGGACATGCACAAAAATTAAAATAGTTTATAAATGTCTGGGAGGACCTGTGTTTCTTCCTCCCTCCCTGCTGAAGCTGGCAAAAGCCAAAATTTTTTTCCTTGCCTTTGAGTTGGATTATTAGAGTGCTGTACCAGCTTGGTTTTCAAAGGAAGTACTGGGAAAATTTGCAGTCCATCCAAAATTCTGCTGCTCATCTTCGGACTGGTTCCAGGAAATATCAACACATTATTTCAGTTCTTTAGTTCTTTGTGAGCTACTCTGCCTTCTTGTTTCCTCTTTTAAGGGCAAGACTTTAATGGCTCTGCAACCATGTTTTTGTCTGTGGTTTAAAGATACTGTGTGTGTATTTAATATATAATAGATCACCAAGTTTATAATGAAGAGGTAAATACAGAATACATACTGTAAGTCCTATCCCTTCTGTTTCTGATCACTAAAAACACTGTTCTTACTGTGCATCTTTTGTCATTCTTTTGTCCAATGAAACTCAACATGGTGACCCTGTAATGCACATTTATTTGCATCTGAGCTCTACTCCAAAGTAAAAAGGAGCTGGAGCTCCTTTTTCTTATTTTAAAAGCTCTTTGGTACTGTTCTCATTTAACATCATGATGGGCTTGATAGCTACCATCATGCTGACCCGTTCCAACCCTAAAGCCAATCATTAAGAAATTGAGTTTTAAACACCGTAAACATGGAATGTTATTTAGATCACAGAAATCAGATGGCCCCTCAGATCATCTTTTCTGTTCCCCAGCCAGAGCACACTGTGCCAAGTCAGAATGACTTTAAAGTTAGAGAAGATGGGGCTGGCAAACGTGGTATTTTCCAATACTGTTTTTTACCCCTTCTGGGCTAATGAACGGCCTCATGGAAGTTAATGATCCCATTTCCCTTCTATTTGAGGGAAGGGAGATGGGTAGGGTGATCCTTTCAGCTTGCTTTGTAGTAGGAACTAAATGATATATTCAGGATTATAGAAGTCTGGTTATACCTCTTCCTTGTTGGCAGATAGAACACCACAGAAAAGTAGTTTCCTTCCTCACCCCCCCAGTCCTTCCTTTTTGTTGAAAAAAGGTCTCTTGAGTGAAAAGTGTAAGTTCTTAATTTGCATCACTGATTCATGGATAATGTAATTAATGAAATTGTGTGCCAAAGAATGCTGTGGGTCACGTGAGTAGTTTTTTAAAACTTTAACCTGCTGTATTTCATGTGTACCAGTCTCTATATTCATAAACCTGTGTGCATTTTTGTGTTCTTGTGTAATATTGCTGTTTAACTCACTTTGCTCAGGAGTTAATTAGCTACGCTGCAGGAAATGTCTGTTTTTCTAGCACTTCAAAAATGAAAAAGATAATTTTTCAGATGTTTCTTTTTCTTTTACACAAGAGGTCAAATACTGCAGCCCTTACTCATGCCTGATGACTAAGTAGGATTAAGCATCTCTTCAGTTAATAAGCTATGTCTGATCTTGCTCACACTGGGGTAAAGTCAGTAGTAAATGCAAAACTAGGATGATATCAGAATTAAATCCCAGCCCAACAATGCTGCTTCTCTTTCATATGCATCATAGAAGGAGTCATCCTGTAACCCTTTTTATTTTGCTGTTCTATAAGGGTGGATCTCTCTGTCTTTCTTATTCCACAGCCTCTCCCATTTTTTTTCTCCTTTTCATACCAACTCAGGCTTGATGCTCTGGTGTGATTACTGTCCTTTAGGACAGGGAGTTTGTGTGTTGACCTCTTTTTGGAGCTAGTCAGCACAATAAGTTTCAACTTAGCAAACAAAGGAATGGAGAGACTCTTCACTTTAAAGCACTACAAGCCTCTAATGCCCTTTCTGTTCTCTGATAGAGAGAATCCCCTTTAAAAGATAGGGGACTGGGTTATTATAAGCCATAGCTGGAGCAGGGCAGGTTGTATTTTCAAGTCATAGTGCAATGTAAGCTTCAACTTCACCAAATAGCACCTCTGGAAAATTGTAGTGAAGCTGTAGGCATTGTCAAATTCAGGAAGAACAACTTTGTCTGGAATACGTCCAAAACTCATTCTGCTAATGCAAAGACAAATATTAATATGAAATCATGTCGTGACCATTGGTTGCATTTAGGCTAACCTAAATTTCCAGTAACTTGACCTAAAGCTTAAGGTTTCCCAAGTGGCTTCAGCTGGTGTAAAACTGAGCTGCTGCCAGTGAGGAAATCCTCTCTTTCATGCTCTTGAGAGGGGCTGTATTTTCTTGCTGTCTGTCTTTGCTGATGCTTGCCCTTGGTCCTGTACCTTTGCTCATCTGCTTCACCGAGCAGGCAGGGAGGACAGACACATTCCTTTCTTTTCTTCTGGGTTAGTTTTCAGTTGGATCAGATCCATGATTTGCTTGACTGGCCCTCCCGTGAGGAGCAGCAGCATCTTGCAACACCTGAATCCTCTTGTGAAACTTCACCCTTATCCCAGGGTAAACGTCTGGAACCTGTTAGTTAAACCATGCTCACCTGGTGGCATACATTGTACCCCAGCTAAAGAACACCTGGTGTCAGTGCTCATCCTTCTCCTCCTGCATACAGACAGTGGAAAGAAAGGCTGTAAGTAGGAAAAGATTCAGAATTCATTTTTCACTTAAGCACTTGCATTTATATGACATTTGGTTGCATATTACCACAATATGTATAATTCATGGGAGAGATGTGCTTGGATTAGCAGAGGTTTAAGGACAGGGCTGACAGGCAGGAACTGCTGACTGGAATTCAAGTGTATTGCTTTCTGAACTGAAATGAGAGGTGCAGTCTTTGGCTGAAGTTATGAGCCTGTAATCACTTTCCCAGTCTGGGATCTCACAAGCTGGTCGTATGTGCAATGTATTTGTATGCTCAGTGGGAATTTGGGAGTCTTAGTGGAAGACGGATGGGACATACTTATTTTGCTTGTTTGTCTAAGATGGTAAATCACAAAACCCTATAACTTTGATTACTCTTTTGCTTCCTCCTCACACACTTCAGTTTCACAGTATTTGCACCTCAGAAGTCATCCTAGACTGCTTCGGTTTGCTTTTTGGATATTTGAAGCCCAGTTTAAAAGAAAATGTCTTTTTAAACTTGGAGTGGGTCATAAGATAGCAGCTGCTAACGTGCTTACAGCAAAGTCTTGAGCTGCCTTCTTTCCAGACTTCCCTCTTTCACATTGATTTTGTTTGCTAGCACAAACAGTTAAATGATATATTCAAGATTATAGAAGTCTGGTTATACTTTAATGTTTGGTTGACCTGAGAAAAGAGAGAAATGGGTCTGCCCATAGGAAATTGGCATTTTCTGTACATTTGTGTAAGTGCTAAGGCTGCTGCTGCAGTGCTGTGGGTAGTGTAGATGATCTGTTGCTGTTTGCTTGCTGTCAGTTCTGCACAACCATAGCAGGCGTGGAATAGAAAAGAGGTTTGATTTTAAGACTTTCAGAATAATTAAGCTACTAAACAGAAAGACCAACAGCTCAAGGATTTATTTTTTTTTTTTCTTTATGCTTGTTTTTCATCAAGGCCATTTTCTGTAGGGTTTATGTCTAGGGGCTTATAGTGTTCCATGTGGTTCTCAGCTCTTGGTTGAAGGTTGGTGGAGTTGCATTTTAACTGATTACATTGCTGTAACTGCATGCCATACAGGAACTTTTCAGGTTTAATAAAACAATTCAGCTTAATTTTCTTTTGGTCTTTAGATTCAGAGGAACATCTGTTAAGTGCTGCAGTGAAGGTGTAGCTTTTCTGTGTTGTCTTTTTGCTGCTTGTGAAAGCATCAGGCCTGTTCAGAAGGTCCTTAGAAATTGTGTGCCTACATAAAGAGCAGAGAATTGGTCCCTAACCTTGCTCTGACCCTGGGTGACAACAAGAAGCCAATATGCCTGTGTATGTGTGTTTATATATACCAGTACACATGTGTATACACTTGTTTTTAAACTGGACTGCAATACAAAGCAGCAGGATTTATGATCAGTGATCTGTTTTGATGGTGAAAGGAGATGTACTAATCCAGTAAGTTTAAGAACCACTGATATGCACCTGTTTTGTATATTTTCAGCCTCTTTCCTTTAACTCATATCTACTCCACTGTGATGTTTTGGCACTTCTTCATTGTGTTTAATCTAAAGGAGGAAGGGAGGTGGTTATGGCAGATGAGACAATGAAAGAGTTCTGGAAAGCACTAGAGTTTTTTAATCATTAAAGATATTTCCTTACATCAAGGAGAATAGACCAGCTCTTAGCCAGTAGAGAAATTGGAGCATTTCCTACCACTTCTGTTTATGCAGAGTATTGTGGTTACAGACTCTCTAGCATCTGGGAAAATGCCTTGAAAATCTGACTGCCTTAGCTGGCAGTAGTTGCCTTCAGACTGCTAAATGTTACATTTCAGCTGTGATTTTTACTGCTGTTAATTTTTGTCTCTGAAGCTGGTGGCTGTTGTTCTGATTTCTTGGATTGCATTCCAGTGCATAACTGTGGCAGCACAGGGGAAAATGCTACTGACATTAAATAACCGGTTTTTAATTACATTTTTGGCAAGCAGTCTATCTATTAATTCTATGTATTTTTAGTTGTCATTGAAGCAGGTAATGTAGCTTTGAAGACTTCAGTGGACTCACATAAAACTGTAGGCTTCTGAAACTGAACGGTGGCCACACTTTTGGGCTCCAAATTGGCTGAAGTGTTCTGGCATGTTTGTGGTTGGATATGAAGTAATGGTTCAAAATAATCTGTAGGTCCTTCTATTACAGCACATTTCTGGGCTGAGCTTGCAGTCTTTGCATTCCAGTAAAAGTGGAGATCCCATGCTGAGGCTGCAGTGCTATCCTTTTTTCCTAATTCGATGGCAAATAGTTTTTGCTAACTAGTTTGTAGGCTGAAAGCTTATTTAAAGGCTGGGTTGCTGCAGTTTTGAAATGCATTTCAGAGAATTTGCATTTTTTCCTGGCTTATTTGGGTTGTATCTGTGATTGGGGTGGTTATTTTGTAACATATTTTAATATGTGTTCTACATCATGTAAAACAGCAACAAAAACCTTATTATTTTTTTTTCTCCTCCATTTAATTTACAACAAACCAAAAAAACATTGTGTTCACACTATGGTTTACTTCTCAGTAATGTTTTTGTGGTGGAAAATGCTAGCAGTGGGTAGGGATAATGGAGATTTGTGCATGTAGAGCAGCAAAACCAAAATTGATCTTGACTAGTGGTGCTAAAAGCTTCACCTCTCCCTCACCTATTACTGTACTAATGTGTGTGTCAGTCTAGTTACAGCCAGAGAGGTTTTCTGGGAAGTTGATATGGACCATCTTTGGTTATAGTTGCTATGGATATTGGAATTAAAAGAAACACAGTATTGTATGTTTTTCATTTTGTGTCAAAATACCAAATTTCTTGACAAAGTGATTCCCCAGGAATGGCAAACTTGTCTCTTACTCTCTTTTTACTGTAACATTTCATGCTATTTAAAGCCTACGTTAAGAACTCATGGTGTTTACATGTTTTTCAGGTAGTTTAATCCAATGAAATCCTTGCATCCTCCTGGCACACTGCATCCAGTACAAAAGCTTCGTGATGCAGGGACTGAAACCATCTGTGGAAAACCTAGCTAGTTACCTCCTGATGGGTTTCTTCACCTGTTACTGCCTTAGGGTTAGTTAGAGGAGGCAGCTGAAGCAAGTATAGCAATTTGGTGCCATTAAATGGGGTGCCCCATTAGTCTAGTATAGCAATAGCCAATAAATGGGGTGCTCTCCTCCTCTTCTCTCTGTGCTCCAGTCCTGTGCTGGCCTGGGGAGACCAGGTACTAAGCTAAAAGGAAAATTACCAGTCTAGGAGAAAAATGGTGGTGTTTTTTTTTTGGTGGGAGGTGAATCTGCATGGCACAGTGCTGAAGAGGAGAGGGGAGGCAGAAGGCACCATGGCAGCAAAGCTGTAAGGTAAGATTTGCTTGTCCCCTGGTCAGCCCCCTATTGCAAGTTGGAGCTCCTATGGCCAGAGAGAATGTTTTTTTGAGGTAGCTTTTGCCGTATTAGCATCATTACTTGTCACGATGAGGTGGTGGCCCAAAGTGTAAAGAAGGCTGAGAAAAAAGATCTTTTCAGTCCAATCTAGTCCCAAGATGATGCCCTGCTGATCACAGAGTGGGCTTGTACCAAGTGGGTGACCACTGCCCCTCCAGTGAGGAGAAAAATGGGCTTGTATTCATACTAGTTTTCTTCCCCAATTTCCTTTTGAAAACAGGTAAAACTTTTAAATGTTTTAACAAGGAAAAGCATGATTTTGCTTGAAATTTACAGTAGGGTAATTACTGTTTTAACTCAGATATGTTTATGCTCGTTTTAATTTCACGTAGAATAATAAAATAGATAAAATAATTATGGAAAGGGCCACATAAAAGGTATCACTGTCTGCATAGTGTGATACCTTGACTTAGGTGTGGGACTTGAGGTGAGCTGCTTGTGTCCAAGGTAAAGACACTTGCATGTATTTTTATTTTTCTTTTATCTCAATCCAGCTCTGGGTAATATGATTTTTTTATTAAAAATCATAGAATGTACTATTGCTACATAGTCTTGTAAGGGCCCCTCCCAAGCTTTCTTCAGGTCCTGGAAGGCCACAATAAGGGCTCCCTGGAGTTGTCTTCTCTCTAGGATGAATAATCCCAACTCTCTCAGCCTGTCTTGCTCAAGTAGTTGTGGAAAAAAGTCCCAGATGGAGCAACTTCTTTCAACTTTGCTTTGTAATTAGTAAGATGAGAATTAGTAAAGGTTATGTATATTACAATTTTCGGACTGGATTTTTCATGAAATTTTTCTTTGTCTGCTGATTGGTGGAGGTGATTTAATTAATTTTTAACTTGGTTAGTTAGGAGATGTTCAGTGGGGCTGTATTTATTTGTTTGGGGTTTGTTTGGTTTTCCTTCTTTCTCCTTTTTTTTTATTTTTATTTTTAATTTCACAATTAACTGACTTGTTAGAATCCAGCCTGTTAGTGCAATAGATAAACAACAGTATTAGCAATATTGGCATCATAAAACAGTGTGTTCCATATATCAAGTTTCAGTAGTGGTTACTTGAGAAGACATTATTTCTAGTTTCAAAATTATTTACTTCCCAAATCTGTGACTTATCTGCTGTGGATAGTTAACACATGGTGAACACATGTTGTAAAATCACATAAAGAATTTGTCAGAACAGATTTGGACCAGCTAGCATTGACCATAAAGGTAATGCCAGGAGCAAATTCAAGTTGTGCTGGTTATCTCAAATAACAGTGGAATATTTAACAAATTTTAACCATGGTAAATCATCTTTTCCCACCCCTCACCCCCCCCCCCCTTTTTTTTTAGTATTTGTCCCTCCCCTCTTTTTTTCTTGACTGTATGTTTACTGGTTTTTGTTTTTTTGTTGGTGTTGGGGTTTTTGTTTGTTTTTTTTTTTTTTTTTGGGGGGGGGGGTGTTTTTGGTGTTGTTTTTTTTTAAGGTTTTCTGATCTCTTAATCTGCAGACTTAGATATTTGTAAATGTAGGAAGATAACGGAGGCCAATATGGGAAAAAATATTTTTAAATGATATGCAGAGGGCTCTGTAGGGGAATATAGCATAAGTAAACTGAAAATATTTTATATTAGTGTGCATTTTTTACAAATCTGCAGTTTTTACATGCTTTAAGATGGGTATCCAATGTCTTTCCTGTTGTGAAGGGAGGGAACTAAATGCCTATGGTTGTATAAACTTCTGTTGGCACAATAACAAATATTGGTTTTTTTACTAGACAGAATACATGTAGTACTGATTTTATAATGCATATTGACAGAATTTTTGCAAGAATTCACTTTGGGTAGGGTTTTTGTCTTGCTTTTGCCCTTGGTTGGGGGTTGTGGGGTAAGTTGTTGGTTTGTTTCTTGGGGGTTTTTTGCAATGCTGTTGGTTGGTTTTCCTGTTTCTGCTTCAAAGGATAGAATGCCAATTAGAGTTGTCCTAGTGGAGATGGATAAGTAGCCTGAGTGCAGGTAAGAAAATCAAATGTCTATGTTATTGCAGTTTATCACAAGGTTTTGAATTAATTATCTGGACACCTCTGTCAGGTTGTGTGTTGTGATCATTGCACTCAAATGTAGGTCATGATAAGGCTGCCTTCCTAAGGTCGTGTCATATTTTTAAAAATATTTTGTTTTCTTTTTTTGCTTATATTTTCAAAGAAATTTTTTCTTAGTTGGAAACTTTGGGAGAAACTTGCCTAAGGTGGTTGACTTGTTTAATCTGGAATTCAGGTTAAGGGAAAATACACACTTTGCTCTTTGAGCAACTCCTTTAAACCATTACAATGAGGAATTGTAATACATCAAAATTAAGCCTTGTGGTCTGTTATTTGTGGTCCCAGTGGGAACAGTGAGCAGAGGGAGGTTACCTACTTCACTGAGTGTGGAAGGGAAAAAAAAATGCTATCATTATGCTCAGTATTTGCTTGTTAACACGTGCTGAAGGTTCAGCCTTCCTCCTTGGA
The DNA here is from genome assembly GCA_023637945.1 of Phaethornis superciliosus. Classification (NCBI taxonomy): domain Eukaryota; kingdom Metazoa; phylum Chordata; class Aves; order Apodiformes; family Trochilidae; genus Phaethornis; species Phaethornis superciliosus. Next base: position 17,677,901 of record JAJQWJ010000011.1, read on the forward strand.
GCCCTGACATCCCAAATGGGAAGTGCCCAAGTGGGACCAGAGCCTGTTCCCACCTACACCAGCAGGAACAGGGTAGGGCTCTCCCCCTGTGTCTGCTTCCAGCTTTCAAGGACTGCCATCCCATTCATCTCAAGAAAGGTGGATAAGAAAGTTTCCCTTCTCTGTGGAAGTTTGGAAGGCAAACGAAGAAAGTGCTGCAGCAGAAATGGAGAGACCTGGGGAAGTGGGCCAGGAGGACAGGGAGAAAATGTGGATCAGGAGGTGGACAGAATTCACCCTGGAGTGGAGCAAAGCAGACAGCAATCAGCTGGAGCAGAGGGACACAAATAGATAAGAAGGTGTTGGACTTGTTGAACCGAGCTGCAGCACAGAACTTTGCTCCCCTGCCCCGTGTGCTCAGACTTGGCCAAGCACTGGCACAGCTCATTAACCAGAGCTCATTAACCAGGTCCTTGTAATGAACTGGACTTTGTTGGCTTGAGCAGCCAGAGCTTGATGCTGGGGCTTTAATCAGGGCCATGCTCATGGCTGGCTGTAAATCAGTTGGTTTGGAGTTGGGTTTTCTTGCTTTTCTCGATTTTTGCGTCCTTCAAAGCATCATAGTGTGTTGTGCCATCTGATTTTCTGCACTGCTGTTAAATGTGGTGACGTGTGATTTTAATTTTTGTTCTGGTTTATGGAATTCTAAACTTTTTTCGGTGGCACAGATAATGAATTTATTTTACAGTCATTCTACAAATGTAAGCCTGTAGACAGGAGGCTTGCTGTTACCTGTTGCATATTCCTTCAAAGTCCATGACAGACCATCCCAAGTGACCTCTTACACATTGGTAATGGACACACACTTGTATTTTAAGCCCTTTATGCCCAATTTACACACTTCTAAAGTTGATTAATGGTGTGGGTTTTTCTCATGATGGAGTAGCTTTTACTAAACCAAGCTACAGTTCAGTAATTTTTACCCCCTCTTCCTAAACATTTTCTGCTAATATAAAGCAGTTTACAAACTTGATAGCTCTGTCAGGTAAAAAAACAATGTGTATTTCTCAAAGCAGTGAAACAAGGGAAAAGTATTTTAGATACAGTGGTTTAGGGGTTGTCTCTATTCCTGTTTTCTGATGGATATAGAGGGAGATGCTGAGGAATTTGTACTCCTGAACAGCAATGAGAGATTTCCTTTCCCTCGGGAGGAGGTGTCTCGTATTTTTGGACAGGAGGGAATGGACTTCTGTCCCTGGCATCAAACAACACCACCAGACAACCAGGATTTTTAGGAAGATTTACACACTTGATAATGCAATAAGCCAGAGTTATAATCACGTTCTCTTTGGCTGAACATTCCTGGCTGTGCTGTAGTGTGAGAAGAGGGTGGTTAATTGAGCTGCATGCTGTTAAACAGGTGAGGTTAAAAATGAGTGCTGTGTTTTGTCAGACCTACTTGTACCTGCACACCTTGAGCCATTGTGGTCTCGGGCAGAAGAACTGAAGTTTTTCATAAGAATAAATTCTTAAGTGTGAGGCTGGTGAGACCCTGGCACAGGTTGCCCAAGGAAGTTGTGGCTGTGCCCTCCCTGGAAGTGTTCCAGGCCAGGTTGGATGGGGCTTGGAGCAACCTGGGCTGGTGGGAGGTGTCCCCATGCAGAGGAGTTGGAACAAGATGATCTTTAATGTCCCTTCCAAGCAAAACCCTTCTGTGATTCTATTAAAATCTTTGGACTGTCTGGAGTGCTTTGTAATAGGATTTGTATGATGTGAAAGTAAGCCTTTTGCAGATTTAGATTGTTTGGGTAATGGTCAGAAGTTTTATGTGCACTATTTCACGTTTCAGTTGTAATACTGAGATGGCAACATTCCTCAGCTAGTAAACATTCACAGTACTGACATTTCAGTAAGGACCTTATTGGACCTTTTAGTGCTTCAGTACATTTCAGTAAGGACCACAGAGCTGTCCCTTTTCATCTGAGGGGAAGGGCAGAAGGATGTACTTGGCTGTGTGCTTTCAGCACAGTGTTTTACCTGCCCAAGAAGTATCTGTACTTAATTTAGATAATTTGACTTCCCTTCATCTCAAGAAATTTGAGTTTGACTTTGGGATAAAGGCAAAGAATGATATGAACCCGTGGTGTTTGAAGAGCACAGGAAAATTCACAGAGTTTCACACTTAGAATGTAGGATGCCCCAGATCATGAGGCCCTTTTTTGTTTGTTTGTTTTTCCCCTCCCCCTCATAGAATTGAATGGATGCTCCCATGTACTTTGGTAATATATGTTTATTTTCCTCTCATTATTGACAGATGTGTGTTTATGTATTGCTTCTGCTCCTTTGATTGTTCTGTAAATCAATGTCATTCTTTGTTATTTGGGGAAGAGATTTTATTATAAAATATTAAAGGGCTCATTTAATGTAATTTAGTTTATCTCTGAGACACAGAACCTGTAAGAAAAGAAAGTAGAAGTCTTGTAATATTTAGAATTAATTTAGAGGTATCTCTTGCAAATTTACTACTGACAAGCAGAATCCCACATTTAGGTAAAGAACTATGCTAGTTCTTACAGTAAACTGAGTTTTGGCAAACCACCCTCAAAAATACATGTTCAATGCTATATTTGAGCCATTTATGAAGACAATTTATTAATAAAACTTTTTTTCTGTCAGATGTCAGCACTTCCTGGCTCTGCTTTCCTATACTCCCTATATATGGTTTTTATTCCTAAACTCTAGAATTTAGAAAACCAAAGCTGTCATTTCTTGCATAAAGTCTGCACACGTGTGGGGTCATGCAATACTCTGTGAATGGCAGATAAGAAAAGTAATTTATATACAAGAAATTTCTGAGAGTTATCTGCATCTCTGCTGGGAAACCCCCACTCCTGCCCTCAGAGCTAAGGATTCACAAGCTGTAAGCTACTGAAAACTCATACAGACATTAAAAGCCACATACCAAATGCAAGATACAATTGCAAGTGTAGCAGAGATTAGATTCAAATGATTATTGAGCTCTGTAGGCTGAGCTCTGTCTGAAAGGAAGAGGATAAAGCCTTTAGGTGCCAACCAGACCACTTCTTTTATGGCTGGTGGCAGGGGTCTGTGTCTGTTCTTCAAGAGGAAGAGACCCAAATCTTCAAAATTCTCTGTGATTTTGTGTCACTGTTATTTGGCTGGGTGTGGGATGTAAAAAGCACATAAATACTATATTTCTAATTCCTCACAGGAAGCCTGTGCATACACTTCATAGATGTGTTCATATTTGTAAGTGCAGTCACTCTATGAATGGTTTAATTCAGCACAGATGACGTCCACTGATGGTTCAGTTTTTATTAAGAAAATGTACTTTCCCAATTGCTTTATAATAATAAATATGTCACTTTGCTCTAAGGCTATCATTCTTTGTAGCAGAGGATGTTGCATTAGTGTTTTAAGTATCTGGGAAGAGGCACACAGCTCTTTACAGTTGGGTAGCCTCATGCTGAAATTGCTCATAAGACAGTATAATTCATATGGAGGGAACCTTGCAATGGCTTGTGGATTTATTTATGGTAAATGTGTGTTTTGACAACTAGGGCCATACCTTTAATTTCCGTTTGTAAGGTGGAAGTTTGAAGAATTGGAGGGCTCTGACACTTCAAGAAAATTATGTGATTGGAAAAAGTCTTCATTTCCTCCAAAATCATTTTTCTGCAAAGGCCTTTCATCCTGGCACTGCTAGGTTAGTTTAATTCCTCCAAAGGAAATGGGGGTGGGAACCTACAACACAACTCTGTTTCTGCAACAGTTTTGCTGGCTGCTTCATTTCAGTATCCCCTAGTACTGGCATGTGGATTTATCTCAGTAATGGCTCAGTCACATTTAGGAGATAAACTTTCAGAACCAGGCTATATTTAAAAAGTTGTTTAGTGTTGGCTTTATTCTTCCTGGCTGCAACTTTGGTGAGGTAGCCCATTGCTTTTGTGAAAACTGGATTGTAACCCAGTCACCTTATTGTGCTGAATGTGTGGGAAGGGAAAAGTGGCAATCTCTTTCCCAGGGGTGGTGTCTGAAGCTATTTGAATTTGGTGTGATGTTAGGAGAAATATATTCTGACCTGCACAGTAATGAAAGCTGCAGGATTTCTTCAGGACAACAACAACAAAAACCCACAAAAAGCCAACCAAACACTTGAATTCTTCAAATACTTGAATTTCTGTAGCAAATAGCTGCTAACTTGGGCTAATTCTGTCCAGCCTGTGATGTCAAGGAGAGCTTGATGGGCCAAAATATCCAACTTTTTTATTTGGCTGCCTTTTTGAATAGGAAGGATGTGCTGTTGGCTGCTTGGTCCCTGTTGTCCTGTCAGATCCATCTGAGCACTCCAGGTTGCTGGACAAGCTGGAGAAGGGTCATGTAGAGGGATGAATCCCTCTGGTTCCCAGTCTGCACGTGCTGAATTTTAGGTTGATCCACTCATGTGATTTCAGGGTTTTGGTTTTTTCTGGAGGACCATTGAAAAGCTGTTTTCTTCCATATTTAATACTAAAAGTGCTTGCAAATTAAATACGTTCCCAGAAGCAAGTACATTAGGTACTTTAAAGAATTAACTAAAACCATTATAAAGGCTGGAACTAAGTCTGTTCTTAAAATACAACTCAAGGGAAGTAAATAAGTTACCTAAACCTCTCACAAAGTGTAAGTTATTACAGTTGTATAATATCTGGAACCCATTTCCTCACTGAAAAAATAAAAAGTCCTTGAGATTACTACTGTGTGCATGGGAAAACCTTGGCTTTCCAAGGGTAAGCCCTCAGCTCCCACACAATCCTGAGCATAGAAATAGGCAGCTGTCCCAGCTCTGGCAGCACTGTGAGGAGGCTCAGGAGGAGATGCAAACTCTCGTTTGTTCCTTGATGTGCTGGTCAGCAGCTCTCAAGCAAGAGACGGTTTTGATGTAAAATAATTTTAATTTAAAAGGGTTTCTATTGCCTCTTTTTAATCTTTAGCTTGGGTGTTTGTTGGAATAGCCAATATCAGCTTCCACTGCTGGAAGCTGAGGCAGACAAGAGAAAGAATATAAACTTTTCTGACAGCTGAAGGAAGTGGGGAGTGGTTGAGAGGTTGTCCTGGCTCCCTCCCAGCTTGTGCCGAGTCCCATGAAGCTGCCAGAAGTGTTTGCAGTTGTGTCAGCACCCCTTCTGATGGCCACCAGGCAGATGGATCTGTTTGGCTTTAGCCTCAGCTTCTTCACTTTGTGGCTGCCAGGGTTCCAGATGTGTTCCAGGATTCCAGCTGCAGCCCTGTCCCTTGCCAGGGATGCACGAGTGATGCTCCCGACCCCCCTGCCAGAGCCACAGCCCTGGAGCAGCTTCCAGCTTTGCCTTCCTGCTAAGAGTGTGCTGGTTTTAAATCAAATTGCCTTGCTGTTGTGTTGGTAATTCATAACTGCTTAAACTGGGGGTTAATGTTTGAATTTTCTCCTTTTTTACACTTATTATTTCATAAAACAATACACGCTGCCGGTGGCCATCCAACTGAGATATGCTCCGTGCATTAAAATGTAATTTATTAAATCAAAGGAATGAGCAAAATGTTTCCTTTTGGGGCTAAAACTCAACTGTTCGGTGAACTGTTTTGTGATAGAGCAAATGCTTTAAACAAGATAGTTTAAAAAAATGTGCCCTTTTCATACTCCACCTGGCATATTCCGATTTTGTTTTTGCTTTTAATTCAATAATTTTCTGCAGTGACTTCTTCCAGTGTACTTTGTGCACTCTCACTTGATTGTGCAGTGGGAGAAAAATTTGAAAACAGTTTTAAAACGAACATAATACAGTATTTTTGTGTTTGTTTTTCCAGTTTTGTCATGGACTACTACATCCTTCCTGTATGCTTTAGCCTTTGACTTTTATGTGCATGTGTTACTGATCACCCTGCCCCTTTCACTCACTTTCTGCCCAGAAAGTAGATAGAGGCAGCAAGTGAAGAATTGATAAGACAGCAGAAAGAAACACAAAGTGGATTATGCTGGTAATAGTAGCAATTATGTTGTGTCTTTTCCTGAAGAACTGCTACCGTGCTTAATAGATTAAATACAGATTAAACCAGATAAAGGAAAATTCTGCCACCTTTTTTCCTGTTCTTTGCAAGCTGAAGAAGGATGCAGGGAGAGTAAAATTAAGCCCTCTCTGTTGGTCATCACAGACTTGTCTGAAGGGTTTCTTCCCATTTCCAGTATCACAGTCATGGCAAAGAAACATGAACAGCAGCATTGCCACCCCGTGAGTGCACTTTCTGTCTAGATTTTCATGTAACGTGCCTACTTAGCAGGAATTTGAATAATAAGACAAATTTTGAAGCAAGATCTTGAGCTTTAAAATATCTCATCCTAATGCTCCTTTCCTCAGGTCTGTGAAGCACTCTTCCTCCCCTGGTTTTTGAGATTCTGCTGTTGTCCTTCTGGTTACTTGGAGTCTGTGTTCCAAAAAGATAATTCAAAACTGACCAGAATAAAGTGATGGATGCCAGGGTGTATGTGGGAGTGTCAGCTGCAGTTATTCTTTCAGCAGTTGTTTGCCTCAGAGGTTCATTGCCATTTCTTTGCTCAGGCTCCTGTTTGCCTTATGATTGTTTTAGTTTTTTAATGCACACACAGACCCGCTCCAAATGAGGGTGGATAAAGATCACGAACCAAAATACTTGTTTTTACCCAGTTTGTGAGCTTCATTAGTAAGCTTAAATTATTTTTCTGAACACCAATTAGATGTGAAAATTGCTAGTGTATGCTTAAACTTCTTGTTAATAAAAAAAAAAAGGCAACTGAGCACCATATTGATACAGACATTTTAAAGGAAGCAAGAGAAGATTTCTGCTTCCCCCAGGACAGCAGACAAGTTATCTACTATTTTTAAAATCTTTTTAAACAGAGAAGCTCCAGTTTGATAAACTTTTGTTCTTCTGTAACAGATACAATGAAGGTATGTTTTAAAATTAATTTTTAAAAAGGGTTTTACTGTGCTTTATTAGTATTTCACTGCATCTGAGTGTGGCTTTGTAGCAATCATGGAGTTGAAAAGAGATAGAAATTGTCATGCAAGGAAAATAGCCTTCATACCATGGTATGTATTGTCCTTCCACATATAGAGAAAAATTATCAGATGTAATACAAAGGACACACAGAGTTGCCAAGTAACATTTCAAGAGTTAGCAACCAGTAAGAATTGCCCCTTCCTGAGAAAAACAATTACAAAACCAAAAATTCCCTGAAAATTATTTATTCAAGTCAGAGTTTTCTGCCTGATAATTTAAATCCTGATTAAAACCAGCTTTTTAAATAATTTTGATTTATATCAGCCATTCTGCCTTCAACCTAAGTGGGAACAGGTGGGGGCTTTAGACCCTCTGCCATTTTGTGGCACACTTACTCCATCCTCATATTTTAAGTAGTTTTCACAGTTTGTCTGATACCTATCTGCGCTTCCTTTGCTGTGCTTATCAGTTCAAACATTTGTCTCTGTGTATGGTTTTTTGGGGTTTTTGTTTGTTTGGGTTTTTTAGCATTAATCTTGTATCAGAGTAAGGAAGGCACTGAGTAGTTGAGCAGTAGAATACAAATGATAATACAGCACAAATGTGTAGTTTAGAATCATAGAGCTGTCAGGGTTGGAAGGGACCTTTAAGATCATCAGTTCCAACCCTCCTGCCATGGGCAAGGACACTTCCCACAGACCAGGTTGCTCAGAGCCCTCTCCAGCCTGGCCTTAAAAATTTCCAGGGATGATGGAGCTTCCATCATCTCTCTGGGCAACCTGTGCCAGTGTCTCACCACCCTCATCGTGAAGAACTTCTTCCTAACATCTCATCTAAATCTACCTTCCTCTAGTTTGAATCCATGCCCTTTAGTCCTATCACTCCCTGACAACCTAAATTTCCACAGATGTTAATGAACATCCAATATTATTTTACCGTAATGAAACTTGTTTATATACAGTCAACGTCTTTTAAGTTTTTACCACGTTCATTTCAGTTCATTTATTTTTTTATTGGGCTAATAATTCAGTGAGACCTCAATGAGACTTTTTAATTTGTAACTCTGGACATTGAGCTCTGTCCCTTTTTCATTTACCTTAGGAGAAAGCAGTGGTTTTTCCACTGATGAGCTGGGCATTGCCCATGCTCAGCTGCCAGGTGCTGAAGGTGTGTGTTGAGGTCTTCAGAACAAACACCTAACAAATGCACTCTTCTGCTATCCAGGGTAAACTGATTGCTTGTATTTACCTAAGTTAACTGTGTTTTATGAGATATAGTGGCAAGTTTTCTTAGTTGCCAACTGTGATTTCAGAATCATTTGTTAAGTGTCAAAAAGAATGAAGAAAGAAAAACTTTTAAGTAAAACACAGAAGGTGTTTTTGCAGAAATGGAATTGCAAACTGATGCCCCACTATTTTAGTAGATGGTAGAAATGCAAAGTTGTTTTGTGGAGGATTCTGAAATCTCCCACCCCTGTTGAAGAACTAGTGTGCAGGCATGGTGACAAAAGAATTACTTGTGTGTGAATTCAGGAGTCATGCCCTAGATTTCATTCCGCAGTGTTTAGTGTTAATTAGCAGATGGGTTTGAGGGTTGTGAGATACTGGTATCATCTCCAGAGGCTTAGTTTCAGTGCCTAGGCTGTTAAATGGCTAGTTTCCATATTCTTAAAGGGTAAAAAAATGCAAATGTAACTTTAAAAAGTTTAAAATACTAATAGAGGTGTATTCAGGTTTCTGGGTTATGCTGTTTAGCTGCTGTTCAGTATCTGTTAGCCTGTCTTGCTGGAATGCATCTTTTTATCTAGTCCCCTCATCAACATTTGGTTGTGTAGATTACAATGAAATCAGAACAAACTGAGACATGTTTCCATCACCAATGAGTTTTAAGTCTGTGTTTGGATTTGTTGGAGATCCAATTCTCATGGTTCTTTATCCTTTCCCACCTGGGTGGGAAATATGAGGGTTGGAAGGGACCTCCATGTCGAACCCTTCTAACATTATTGTTTATGTGAGAAGTTTCAGCATCCTGCTGAGCTGCTGAGAATTACAGCTTTCCAAAATGGGGGGGAATATACCACTTCCCCTGGTAGAGCATTCCAATATCTGACTGTCCTCATGGTGAAAAATGTTCCTCTTGTGTCCAATTGGAATCTCCACAGGAGCAACTTCTGCCTGTTGCCTCTCACCTTGTCCATGTGACTTCTTGTAAACAGGGAGTCTCCATCTTCTTTGTTAGCTGCTCTTTAACTACTGGAACATCATAATAAAGTCTCGCCTAAGCTTTCTCAAGGCTGAACAAACCCAGTTTTGTCAGCTTCTTCTTGTATGGCAGGTGCTCCAGTCCTCTGATCATCCTCATGGCTCTTCCCTGGGCCCTCTCCAGTCTGTCCACATCCTTTTTGTACAGTGGGGATCAAAACTGAACATAATATGTTCAGGTATGGTCTGAGAAGCACTGAGTTGAGTGGGATGATGACTTCTTTATCTCTGCTGGTGATGCTCTTGTTGATGCAGCCCTGCATCCTGTTGGCTGTGTTGGCAGCACACTGTTTGCTCATGTTAAGCCTGTTGTCCACCAGACAGTGGTGGACAAGTCAGGTTGTTTGGGGTTTTTTCTTTGTTGGTCTGGGTTGGTTAGGGTTTTTTCTATTTTATCAGGTCTCTTTCCACAGGACTGCTCTCTAGCCAAGTGGATCCCAGTCTGAACTGCACTCCTGGGTTATGTGTTCCCAGGTGCAAGACCTTACACTTAGCCACACTGAAATGCATAAAGGTCCTGCTATCCCATTCCAGTCTGTCTAGGTCATCCTGGGAGGGTGGATCTCCCTTCTGGGGTGTCAACCTTTCCACTCATCTTGGTCTCATCAGCAAACTTCATCAGGGTGCTCTTGATCCCAACATCCAGGTTGCTTAGGAAGATGTTAAACAGCATTGGGCCCAATATTGATCCCAGGGGGATTCCACTTGAGAGCAGTTGCCTGTTGGAGGAAATATGTGGAGACTGATTAATTAATTAAAGAATTTTTTTTGGCAGATGTGTTACTCTTCTGATGTACAGATCTTGCTGCAGTAGAAAAAAAAATAAAATGAAGTTACAAGGTTTTAACTTTTCCCAGTAGTTCATGGCACAAGGAGTCTGTGACTATTTGGGAAGGACCTTGCCCACCTGGGATGCAACGTTGTTGAGTGAATGGGAAACATGGTTCTCTAGTTTTGCTTAGTAAGTTTGACTCATTGTGGCCTGTGGAGATGCACGGAAACAAAGGCAAGAAACAAAATCTGAAGTTGTGTTTGTTAGAAGTGGCTGAAAGGAAGGGTTAGTTTAGAGATGACATCGTATATAGCACAACATGCAGTTTTGCCAAAAATGCTGATTTTGATCAATGTAAGTTGATGTTTACCTAGTGAAAACATAATTGAGAGTGTTGCCAGTTTAGCAGGCCAAAGAGATCTAGCACCTGTAGCAAATGCATCTTTCTGTAGAAAAAGACAACCTTTGTATCTTGGGAATAATTGTAAGTGTAGTTTGCTAACTGTGCCTTGGTCGGCCCTGTTAGAAAGAGACTGCTCAAATAACCATGATAATTTTTAATTTGCAGATATGTCTGGAAGAGAGAATGCTTTTGTCTTTTGCTCTTTGGAGTTAAATATTGAGTGCAGACTAATAAAACATATTTGCAAACATCTTTTTTTCCCTTCCCAGATTCTGTGATTAGGAAAACATTAGCAAATCTCAGCTGTGACCAACCTTTCCTTTCTGACCACGGAAACAGATCAAATTCTGATAGTCTAAATATAGACTTACTAAAATTGGGCTGTGGGAAAAATGGGAAAATTATTACATTCAACAGATTAACGTAGAACCATTTAAGTGGCTTGGTTTCCTTTTGCCAGTTAGATTTGTGTTAGGATGCAGACAGATGCCTCTTTGTATTCCCACATGCACAAAACTTCTGCATGTGATGAAGTACCAAAAAATGAGTTGTCATTGGTTATTTTGTAGGAATAGAAGTGGATAGCTAGTGGAGTAGCCCAAGAGTAGAAATGGTCTGCCATACATCACAGTTATTAAGAAATAAATACCTGTAGAGTTTTTTTCTTTATTTAATGATACTGGAATGCTCAGCCCAAATGGGGCTGGTGTTCAAAAAAGATTCTTTCATTTCTCAAAAATTCAGACCAGATTTCACCCCTAAACACTCCTCGGTGATGTTGGAGTAAATAACTTGTACCCCACTCTTAATTATTTATTCTGAACTGAAAACAAACAAAAAAACCCAACTCCCATTCCTTCCCCATCGCCTCCCTGGGTGAGAAATTATTGCAGTATTTGCCAGAAAATGTTTTCCCTGTAGTTCAAAATTTCAATTAAACACAAATTTTTCTGTAGATAGTGGTAGGCAGAATAATTCTCAAATAATCTGATCTGAGGACCTGACCCAGCAAGGGTCTGGAGATCAGACTGTGCAGATGTGTCTGCCTGGAACATATTGCAACTTACAGTCAGTACTCTGGCACCCACAGGTGGGTTTGGGATTTAATATAATTCTTAATGAGAAATATGGAAACTCCCTAAGAGGGCTATCTATTACGAGGAGGGAAGGAGAAGGTGATAATGGGTCTGCCATCAATAGTGTCTAACTCTCCATTAAGCCAGGGTGGAAAGAGACATTAAACAGATTTATTTGTGAAAATTTATGGTCGTGGCTTTACAAATTGTGGCTGAGTAAGAATAAAAATAAAGCTTATTTTCTAAATGAGTCTGGAGTATTAGTAATATAGAGGGTTTTGTTGGTGTCTCCATAGTTGGTAGTTTGTTGTGTAAGTCTTCACTTTCCCTAAAATCTGTGCATTTTCACAGTTTTTCTGTGCTGTCTGTGGCAGCCTGTAATTTAATGCCTCTCATTACTCATTAACAAAGTCATCCAGGTTCACATTGTAGGTGTTTACTCAGGCTTCACTTCAGAAGATGTGGTTGTTTGTGATTTGTGGCTTTCTTTACAACTAATATTAGTTGTTGACATAGAGGAATGTATGTATGCTGAGTATTTTTGATCATGACATTAGTTTCTGTTTTCATTTGGCAAGTCTGATAATTGTTGTGTGTTAGAAAAGTAAATGGTTTTATTCCTCATCCTCTGCTGCATGTATTCTTTAGGATTAGCCTGATGTCTGCTATAAGGAGACAGGGAAATAATACTTGGGAAGCAATGCTGTGGCTTGCCTTTTAGGAAGGTGAAAGTCTGTTAGGGGATTTCTTATGTTTATTCCTGAGAAGAGACTGAATACTGATTCAGTTATGTGGGTTGGCTGCTTACCAGACTGTATACAAGAACTAGTTCTACAAAACAGTAGTTTAATGAATTTTTTTCCCTCGTTCTTAGCAAAACCATCCCTCTTATACATTAGATAAGAAACTAGTGAAAGGGAATTTCACTCCTGTAAGCCCCTATCTACTAGTCAGCTACAAATCAAGCTCAATTACAGCAGTTCTTACTGAAGTAGCTAAGTTTCTTCATTTCTGCAGGAGGTCAGCACTGTGAAAAGCACACTGTGGTGTGAAAGTATTAACTAGGAAAGTATTGGTGGGGTTTGTCCCAGCTGCTGTAAAGCTGCTGTTCTACATAGATCCAAAGTTTAGGATGTCTTTGGGTTGATGAAAAGCCTGGCAACCAAGGGTTGTTATGAGTGCAGGCTCCTGCATCTCTGTGAAAGCAAATACCAGTGATTTATACCTGAGAGGATAAATAAATGAATAAATACCAGGGAAAAAAAACAAAAACAAAAACAAAAAGCAAAAACCAGACATTTGGATTCCTAACATGTGGTAACAATGAAGCTGGAGATGTCTAACATGTCTTGTTCAACATGAATGTCCAGCTGAGCACAGGACTTGTGGTTTGTGGCTCATTAGTACAGGAGCAGACACTGTGTGCAAGTAGAAACTGTGCAGATATGTCCATATCTGGGATGTCTCTGAAAACACCTCCTTTGGCAAAGCAGGTACCTACTATTATAGCTCTGGCCTTAAAAATATACTGGCCTGCAGCCTCAGTTGCTCTGAACTGCCCACTGAAGATACCTGGGTTTATGGAAGAGATGCAGAAATATGTGGTGTATAGGTATGCAGGACTGTTGTCACTGGTTTTGGTGTTTCTCTGATGCTTCCCCTCACTTTTGAGTGTGATTCACATTTCTGGTTGGTTGGTTGGTGTTTTTTTTTTCTTCTGCCTGCTGTGCTTATCACAGTTTGGCTTCCAGTAGTGTTTATTTGGCATAAATATATATATATATAATTAAATATTTAAAAATCCAGATAGATGAGGTCTTAGATTTTCTGCAGGATTTTGCTTTTCTGGAGGCTGGAGACTCGTTGGGTCATGGTGGTTTCCATGTAGGTTTGAAGTTTCTGATGGCTGATAGCCCCATAATTAAGAGAATTAACAGACCAGATGCCTCAGAGAGGAGGGAAACAGCAGAGTTTTGGTATTGATTGGGCATTTGCCTTTCTGCTCTCATGTTTCTGTGCTGGGTTGCTGTTGTCAGGCCACCAGACTTGCTTCTCCACCTGGTTTTTGCCAGCAAGCTGCAGTGTGAAGCCTTCAGTGATCCCATTCACAGACATGAGCTGTCCTGCTCCATCCTGCCCTGGGCCACACTGGATAAGGGTTTAGATCCGTGCAGCAACTGTAGGTGTGAAGTTAGGTTTGGGGACCAAAAGACACATCACCATGTGGAAGCTCAGTGTTTGGGCAGTGGGAGGGAGCCAAGGAAAAGTGTGGAAGGAGCTTCCCAGCTGCTGTTCCTCCCAGAAGCTGAACTGCAGCAGACAAGCAGAGCATCCAAGTGACTGGGTTAGTGCAAAGATAGGCTTGTGACCTTTTCTTGGCCTGTTTCCAGTGGGATTTTTTTTTTTTTTTTTGGACTCAAGATTAGTGGTACACAGTGATGGCAGAGCTCCTGAGTGGGGGTGGTTTGTGGCTGCTTTCTAGCCTGGCTTTTCAAGCACAGTTCTCTAGACATGAGGCTGCATTGCCTGGTACATCAGCAGTGGATTTCACCTCATGGTATCCAGAATTTGCATGGCAAGCTGCTTTCTGCCCACATTAAGCTGCAGTGAAACATGCTGTTGTGGCCCTTGGCTCACTGGGGTCATTCTTAAAGTCACCCCAAGCAGATAGAAAACCCAGGCAGTTACGAACAAAGCAGTCTATCCTTTAGAAGAATTAAACAGTTATTATGATTTTTCCTGTTTTCTGACTTTGTGGAGTCTTGATACCCTGAGCAGAGCTTGCTTTTCACTGCAAATTTGTAATACTTAAAAAAAAATTCTTGCATAATAAAAACCAGAGGGTGAAGAGAAGAGAAGAGGAAAACCTAATCCTTATATTTAGCTAAACTGTTATTCTGGTTGACTGGATTATTCTTATAGCTTTTGTGGTGGCTATGGGTACCTATTCATTTACCCACTGCTTCATCAACAGTGGCAGGTGGGTTCTGTCAGGATAATTCAACTTCTTTGTCTTCTTTCTGGATAGTGTGTGTGTGTCATGTGCTCTGCACAGGGATATTTATCTCAGATTACCATTGAGAGGTAGAGCTTCTGTAAGAGCCAGAATTGGTTTTTAGACTCTTATTGGTTATGCATCTCCCGTATGAATTAATAGTGGGTTAGTAAGATTCAAACCAGGAAATGGCACCTCACTTCTAATGCATCTAATGCAGGAACTCTAAAAGGTGTGGCTCACACAAGAGGGAAAATATTATTTGAATTGATCTTTCCCCATAAAAGGGAGAAAAAAAGGAATTAGGGGCCGTAAGTGTGAGGGGCAGGGACCAAGATGTCTTTGAAGACGTTCTAAAATAAATCATGTTTGACACTCTAAGATTTAAAAAAAAAATAAAAATTAGTGGAGTGGTTTTGATAGGACTGGCATGCAAGTATAGTAGAAAAGGAAATACACTGCAACACCAAGGAAATGAAGGCAAGGAATTTATCCCAGGGACTGTACCTCTGCGTTGGGGAAGGAAAAAAAAAACCCCAAAACGGGTTGAGGAAGTCTTCTACCTCTGTGATGGAGGAATTGCCAAGCTGCCACTGGAGGTGTCTGGAGCTGCCTGGGTTCGGGCCCATCGGAACCATGGCGGGGGGAAGCGGCGTGCTGTAGGTGGCACCCTTCCCTTTGAGATGGGGCTGAACCCGTGCCAGAAGGAGGAGAAAGGGGCGCAGGATGCGCGGAGTGCGGCTCCGCCCCGCGTAACCCGCTGGGCTGGTGTAAATCCGCGCAGTTCCGCTGAGGTTGGGGGTGGGGAGGGGGGGAAAATTAAATAAAAAAAAAAAATAAAAATCGGGCCTTCTGCCTTAAAAACACCAGGTGAAAGCTGAGCTTTGCCTATTTCTCAGCCCTTGATGAGGAATCCATGCCTGCTGCCCTGCCCAGGGGTTCCCCAGGGAGATGGTTCTCAGCTGGGTCCCCCCCAGCCAGGGCTCTTTGTGCTAGGATGAACTTTGTGTCACGCTTTGGGAGGGATGCACAGCTCTAGAGAAGCTCAGGGATGCTGTTACCTTCATTGGTAATGCCACTTCATTTGACTGATATGTTAAAAAGGTCCTCGTTACATCCCAGCATCACTTCTCTCGAGCATAATTTTGCCATCAATGCTAGAGGTAACAGGAGTGTTCAGAACTATATCAGAGCTGAGGGTCCTCAGGACCTATTTGTGTTCCTGTAAGTGCAGACCAAACCCGACTGCCTTCTGATTTACCTTGTGGTTTGGTAGCTGAGAGTGAGGACTCCAGGGCCCAGCCATACAGTGGAGTTACTGTGTGTCAGCTGGGTCCTGGGAACACTGCATGGCACAGGCAAGTAATGTGCTGTGAATGAAGCATTCAGTTCCTGGTGCTGACACTGTGGCCTAAAGCATCCGACTAAAAATATGTCTCTAAAATGGGCAGTCATCTGACCTCTTTATTTATTAGTGTGGTTTGGACATGGGTGGATGAAACATTCTAATAAATTACTGGATCTTTCTGTCTGGTTTTGATGTGTATCGTATTTTACTAATTCAAGAGGTATTGTATGCCTAATGAATTGGAGTTTCAACATTCAGACAATTTTGCTTTAGAGGTGCTTGGAAGAGAAGGAAGGGTTGGGACAGGAAGTGAACCTTCTGTCATTGATTATTGATCATGGCTTTGACCTGATTCTCAGCACTGAGTTCTGTGCCAGCAGGTATTGTGTCCATACATACTGCAGGATGAGGGTCCAAGGCACTTGCTGTCCAACATTTGCCATTATTCAGAATCAGTGCTGCTGGTCCTTTTTGTATTCAGCTCTGTAGTCTGGATGTCTTTTCCGTTCCCTATAAGGCAGGGAAGCAGTGTCCCCATTTTAGAGGTGCAAACTGAGGATAATTTTCCCCTCGCTTCCTGTGCTGGGGCAAAACACTCTTATCATAGAATCATAGAATGGGCTGGGTTGGAAGGGACCTCAGAGATCATCAAGTCCAACCCTTGATCCACTCCCCCTGTGGTTCCCAGCCCATGGCACTGAGTGCCACATCCAGGCTCTTTTGAAATATCTCCAGGGATGGAGAATCCACTGCTTCCCTGGGCAGCCCATTCCAATGTCTGATCACCCTCTCCGGGAAGAAATTCTTTCTAATATCCAACCTAAACTTCCCCTGGCACAACTTAAGTCCATGCCCTCTTGTCTTGTTGAAAGTTGCCCGGGAAAAGAGACCAACCCCCCAGCCTCTTAGCCCATCCTAATTACTGCCATAAGCAACAGAACCAAACTTTTGCATTTTCTCTCAGAAACTGAGAGAACACAGTGATACTTTAGGGATGGTGATCAGAAAGGATGCGATTCTGAAGTGTCCTGCACCTCTGCTTTAGAAATGAAAAACAAAGGGATAGCCTAGAACTTTGCTGAAGAGGGTGAAATGGAGAGGAGGAGCTGCTCCTCAGCTGTCTCAGGCACAGAGTTCCTTCAGTCCCTGTTTATAGTGACAGGATCTGAAGAGCCATGCTGCTGGGTGAAGCTGTTGGTGTCACAACACTGCAGAATGCTGCTTTTTCGTTTTGACAGGAAGAAGTTTTCCAGGAAGGGGAGGGGAAAAGAGGGCAGCTGATATCCTCTCTTCACTTTCAGTTGAAAGCCAAGAGGATCTTAAGTGATGCTCTGCGAATAGAAGAGAAATTTTAATTTATCTCTTTTAGTGGTTGGTAGAGTCCCCTTCCCCTGATTAGTCCTTTTACACTGCAAAGAGAGATTTTTGCTCTCACTGCTTTTTTTTTTTTTTTTTTTTTTTTTTAAATCATCTGTAGCCTTGCTTGTCTCTTTTCTCTTCCTTCCAAATCCTCTTATGGTTTCTTTAGGTTTAATGGTTTGGAGGTTTTTTGGTGTGGGTTTGGGTTTTTTTGTTTGTTTGTGGTGTGGGGGTTTTGTTGTTGTTTGGTTGGTGGGGTTTTTTTTGTTTTTTTGCAAAGCAGCCATGTGAGAGGAATAAAATAGTTTTGAAGAGCATTATATGGTGAGGATTTTGACAATGAGTGGAAGATTGTAATTACTCTCTTCCATTAGACTCAGTGGCTTTGGACAGATAAGCTGTATTGAAACGTGTGACCAGGGCATGGGATCATGGATTGTCTTTCACTGTTGTCATGGCAACAGTGATGCAGGTGGCCTATAACTGCCTGGCTGTCAGATCTTATACATCAAACCAGTGCTAAGTGAAAATATGTTAGAGGCATGGGGGAAAAATAGCCAGCAGTGTTTATAGGATCAGGTGGATGAGAGCTAGGCAGCTTTAAAAGCAGTTTTTTGTGAAAGCAGTAGATGGCTCAGGGATGGTTCTTTAGAGTGTTTATGACTTCATATGAGCAAAAACAATTTTAAAGGGGAAAGTATATACGAGTATACATCTTTATTATGTCTTTGTCACTTTCCTAAAGTCAAGATGACGATGGTGTTAGGTTCAGAGAGAAAAGAAATGGAAGAAAGGTAAATCCTTCTGGCTGACAGCTGGAGAAGACCCCAGAACCTCAGCACCAAAGAATATATGATATATTCATTGCTATATCTCAGGATGTAATTGATAATGTTTACCAGATGTAAACATGTTGAAAGGATATCAAAACTTAAACGGTGAAATAGCATCTTAAAGTCAAGTTGTCTTAGAGGAAATGGCCATTAGACTTGCTACAGAATAATTTCTCTTTTAAAGCAGTTATATTTCTAATGGGATGGTAGTCTGTATTCCATGAAGTTCCAGATGGATTCCTACTCTCATCCCTCTCCATTTCAAGCTGCTGGGATTTACAGTAGTTCCTGACACTCAAAGTAGTTAATTGGTGTCATTTTGCTAAGTATCACTGCTTTGTACCTACCTACTGACCCTCCTACAGAGACACTCTTTGCAAAGAGAATAATGAAAATGATGGTGTTTTGTTTGGTTTTTTTTACCAAACTTTTTCTGGTCAAATGTTAAGTATTTGTTTCCTGCAATGCTTTGTCCATGGGAATTTCATTGGGTGGCTTTAAGGTGGTCTTGGTAGTTTATGAAGTGGATATACTACTTTTTGTAGTTATGGGAGATCCCCTGTGGAAGCTTTGTCTACCTCCTTCCACTGCTTGTTGAAATACACTATTTATTAGTTCAGATATGTCACTTGTCCAATTCATGGACCATGTTCATGTCCTCCGTGCTCTCCTTGTTTAATTGTACATACAAAATTCAACTTTGCTTCAGAGTACACATAGAACAGGTTGATTTCCATTGGTTTCCATCTTTCTCTGTTGAATTTCATTTGTTCATTGATTTCAAATGCAAATCGAAGCATGAGAAGCATTTATGAGGAAAAAAACCCCATCTCTCTGGTACTGTAAATATTGAAGATTAAAACTGCTGGAAAAAAAGTAGAGTTAGAAACAAGGCAGGCATTTGAAAGAGTGGTTATAATCTTGCACTTGGCTGGACATTCTGGGGTTTTGTATCATCATCTTTGGAATCACGGTGCCTTTTACAAGATCATAAACATAAAAGCACTAAAACCAAAGCATAATCAAGAAAAAATTTTAGTGTAAACCTAGAGGTCACCAGCAAGGCTGGAATTGCGTGGAATTGTTAATTGCATGGATCTGTGAATTGGAAAACATCAGCCAAGCAATGTAAACGTTTGGTTTTATTAGTTGAGAAGTATGAACAAGCTGATGGGACTGCAATTTTCAAATGGGAAATTGATTATTTACCATCCTGGCTTGGTGCTTTCAGATGGAATATTTGGCTTCTCTGTGCTCCAGAACTCATCTTTACATGTTTTGATTTGATGCATCTCTGGGTTTTTAGATGATACAAGTTGTTTTTACTGATAGTAGGAGAAGCTTTTCTTTTTCACCAAAGGTCCCTCTGGAGGGTTTAACTAGATTCAGATAATGACTTAGGAATCTATCAAGGATGTTATTAATATAGGGAGTTATTTAATATTTATAATGAATTAGCAAAAATAAAACTGAGATTTGGCAAAGACACATTGTATAAAGGAAAGTTCTGATCTGTGTGAGAGGAGGACCTTCTGGATTCTTTCCTTTTTGGTAACTGATTTTTTTGCCACACTGAGGCCTTTTTTGCCTGAGGTTAGGTCTTTGCCCCTGTTCTAAGCATTTTGGTGGTTTAGACAGAAGTGAAGGATGGGGTGGAGTGGGGAGGTTCTGCAGCTTAACAGTTGGCTTTGAGCAAGCAAGTTGTTCTCTCTAATGATTAATATGTTTGCAAGAATTGTGTGAGTGGGATTGCCTTCTTTTTCACTCTATTGATTGAAGATATTAGATGGAAGATATTGGGGAGGTTAACCATCATGGACAAATACAAAATTAGAATTTACAAGTTTTATATAGTATTGAGGGAGTAGTGTCTGATGGTTTGAGAACATTAGTAGGGACCGAGTTTACTAAAGTTTCTATTTTGAGCTTTGCTGCTGGTGAGCAGTGCAACATGGAGAATGAAATCAGCCCCTAAAACTTTAATTTCCTATGCTTTAAAACAGAGAGAACAAGAACTGTAAAGATGAATTAGGGTGACTAAAACTTTTGAGATCCTTGCCTCTGAAGTGTTCTCGAAGTGCATCCTTGCTGCTGCTTAAGTACTTTTTGGACTTTGCCAAGTGCTGAATGTTGGGTAATGGTACTTGAGTAATTCAATAGACATCCCAGTAATCCATGAGATTGTCTTCAGCATGTGTTTGCCGACAGAAAAAAAAAATCTGCACTCAGATTTTTGGCTTCATCTATGGTTCTCTTCAAAAGTACTGCAGTGTGTTTAGCTTTCATTCAGCCCCAAAATGCATTAGATTATGTTAGATAAAGATTTGCATCTTTAATAGATCTTTGATATCATTGAGAGAAAAAAAAAAAGGAGAAAGGGCCAGATGTATATGCAAGGGTTTTCTAGCTTAAGATGAAAAGAGCATGTTTTAAGATGATGCCTTAATTCGTGTGCTTGAGGTGCTTCATTGTTTTTTTAATCATAGGTTGTTGGTACCAAATTAGCATTTGTAATAGTCTTAGCATTAGTATTCAGGAAATATCTGGGTAGGAGAAGGGCTGTTTTTGTTTTTGTCAGTGTGTTTTGTTGTTCTTTTTCTCTTGAAGCTAGAACACAGAGATGGTTTGGTATGTGTTTACTGTAGCCATACACAACTTCAAAGAGCAAAAATAGGGGCAGAAATGGAGCTGCCATAACCATTTCCTGCCTAACAAGATGGTCTGGCTGGTGAGCTGGACTCCTGTTTCTGGTGTTGTGAATCTGATAATGCAGTTTGGATGTTAATTTGAAAGGAACCACGGAGGCTGTGGGCTGGGCAGAGTTATTACCTCATTATCCATTGCTCAGGGTTAGCTGTAAGATTTTGACCATCTGTGTGCATGCAGAGAGGAGGAGGGACACAGACAACATAGATGATGTATTTCAGACCAGTGTGGATGCTGATGAAGTTTGCATTTTGCTGCAGCAGGACACATCTCTGGTTCTGTCTCATCTTTTCAGCTCAGAGTAGTGATAGCAGCTATTGCTAGGTATAAACCCATCCCTTTGAAATAGTATTTTATTGGGTTACTGATGCAGTGCTTTCTGCTTTATAAGAAAGAAGAGTTTTCACAACCCAGTCTTTCTGAAGAAGTGGACTCCTGTATCTCTAAAACACTTTAATTACACCCCAAGTTAAAAATAACTACATAAAAATGCTGCTATTCCAGCCTCAAGTTTTTTGATATAATGCTAGATGTAAATAATTAAGAAGAAACCACTTTAACATTAATCTCAGTACAAACAAACTGTACCAGCATTGTGGTTCTTGCAGCTACAATAATAAATGTTGGTTTTTGTTGTTAGTGAAAATGCAGAAGCCATATGATGGTGTCTGGTAAGCTCTGCACTATACAATTTACTGTGTTAGCCCCCAGGAGTGTTTTGTTTTCTAATATTTCATTCACTGTTGGTCTTTTGAGTTGAAGAAGATGTCTCGGGTGAGTTGAAGGGTGCTGCATCTCCAAAATATTTCTTATTTGGACTACTTTGCAGCATGTCCCAGAAGCTATTGCCCCCATAGCTCCTGGGAGGAAGCAGAAAATCCAAAGCTGGGCAGGGGGGGGGACAGGAGGTTTCCTGCTCTAACAACAAAGCCATCATCAGGGTGCTTGTCTGCCATGCAGGAGTGTCTCTGTTTGGGTGTGAGCCGTATTTCCTGCCTCCTTGTGAATCAGGAATCATTTATTTTGGATCTCTCAGGGTTTCTTTTCCCCCTTCTGTTCAAAGCCTCCCTCCCCTTTCCTTCCTTCCTGGCCTCCCCCCCTATTTCTCCCTAAGCTGGCTTTATGTCATGAACCTATATCTAAGAACAAGGACATTAGTAAAAGTCAGTCACACAGTTTCAGTGCAGCTGATGAAGATGTCTCTTGCTTCACTAACACCCAAATAGATACAGCAATATCCCTCTTTTCATTGGGTGGAAAGAAGAAAGTTTTGGCTCTGCTGAGCAAATGGAGAGACTGAAATGGCACATCAATCCTCTCTGCACACTCTCAGTTTGTCAGCTGCTTGGGCTGGAGATTGAATCCGAGAATCCTTTGGGTTGTAAAAGACCTTTAAGATGACCAGGGCCAGCTATTAACCCAGCACTACCCAGGCCACCACTACACCCCATCTGCCTCTCTTTTAGGCACCTCCAGAGATGGTGACTCCACTCCTTCCCTGGGCACTCTGTTCTAGTGCCTGACAGCTCTTTTGGGTGAAGAAATTTTTACAGTCTGAGCCCCCCCTGGCACACCTTGAGGCCTTTTCCTAGTGATAGAGCCTTTTTTCTCCCTGGAAAAGCATTTTGCATGGTAGATGGACAATACTGGAATTAAGATCAGAGTATGCAGATCAGGGGATGTTTGAAGATGAAGCTATACCAAGGCTATTCTGTGTGCTCTTGAGTTGGAAGTGGGGAGAGAAGGCGATCAGAAATTCCCCAACATGCATTTTTTTAGCCTCAGATGATTCAGTGTGGTGCTGTATTGAAGCACACACAATTTCTTTTGTTACACTCAGTGCTGTGTGCAGTTTGCCTGACATATCCATTTGCAACTGCTTAGCATGAGCCTTAATACTAAGACACGTGCCACTTAAACCAAGTGACTGTGTCTACTGCCAAGAGCCTTAAATCCACTCATGGTTAGTGGACTTTCCTGCACACTTAGCCCAGCCTGGTTTAGCTTGTTTACAGAGAGATAAGGCAACACCTGCATTGCTGGGGCTGTAGTAACACAGGAAATCAGCCACTGTGTTTGTCTCCCTTCACCCAATCCATGCTCTCTTGTACAAAATTGTAAGAAAAGGCTGATTTGTGAAGGGTGAACCCTCACTTTCACAGATACCAGATAGGGACAGCTTCATCCTTTAAAAACTTCTCCCGGTCCAAGTTCATCCTTTCCTAAAGCTTGATGTATTTTTTAAAAGTTTTTTCACACTGCTGCTTCAGGATCCCAATGGAGACTCCCTCTCCTTTGCCAGCCTTTGTCTCCTTTATTCTGCCAGTGATGCCAACACGGACATGCTCTCAGTTGGAGTGCAGCTGTGCCACAAAACAAAGGGGATCAGAGCAGGGGCTTTAAGATAGGCATGATCCCACTGATCATTATGTGCCCTGGACCAGACAGAGGAAAGCCAGAGCTATTCACATGCTAGCAAGAAGCTGTAGTTGTAGTACAGGCTGATTTATCCTGTCCTTAACATAGCTAGCACGGGTAAAGATTGCAATGAAGATGGAGTAGTTATATAGTTCATTCTCAGGACTGGCAGGCATTCCATGTCTCATTTTCTGTTCTCTCCAAAAGCACATAACAAAGCTTGGGCTTTAGTGTAGGCCATCACTGTTGTGTCAGCCTGATGGTTCCTCCAGATGCCTTTGGATTATCACCTACAAGAGAGAGCAGCTCTTCCTTTCTATCTGTCTGGAAATACTCTTGCATAGCAGAGATAAAAATAAATATGCTGAAGAAGAAAACACACCTGCCCTCAGCAAACTGGGGTAACCAATTCCAGCAGCAGAGGTTTTCCCATTCCTTCTAGTGGTAACAGAAGAAAGATGAAAAGGCAACTGGCAAGTGGTAGAGGAGGTCATCACAGTGATGATTTCTAAAGCTTTTGTGTAACTTTTCTATGAAGGTCAGCAGAGGTTCCCACAGGTGAGTGTTGTAAGTGGTCAAATGTATTAAACCCTTCTGCAGTTTCCCTGTTACTGCTGCTCTTTGCTTTCTTGTACTACAAGTGTATCAAGGGCTTAGGCAAAGCCCAAGGCTCTCTTATGTGCTGTACAAAAAGTTGTGTTTCAGGTGTAAAAAGAGACAACAGATGCATGGCAGGCAGAAAGCAAAGTGGCTGTGACAGGTTATTGCACAACATGATAGCAATGGTCTCGGTACGTTCCCCATCCCAGCACTGGAGGAATTTGAGGAATAATGAGAGTTTATGGTGAGACTGACAGGCATGAGGGACAACACATGGAAGAGCTTGAAGAGATTTGTTTGACAGTTTAACAAGTGGAAAGTGGTCAGTGTCTGGCATGGGCTTATCAGAGGCAAAAGTGGATATGTGATTTGGGAGGAAGAGCCCTGAATGTGAAGAGAAGTGAATGCAATCTTGTGAGGCAGTAAACAAAACAACAAAAAAAAAACCCAAACAACTCTTCATAGTGGATTGGGGATTTTTTTTTTTTTTTTGAAGTGAGGCTAGACTGTTAGTCAAGGCAGGAGAAAAGAATGCTCCAATCAGTTGCCTTTCCCTGCTCCAAAACTGGAGGATACTTTTTCCAGGAGAAATCCTTCTGTTTAAGTGCCTGAGTACACTTCTGAGAACTCATGGAAGCCTGACTTTAGGCATGCAGGTTACTGAATGAAGTACTTTGTAGAAGAATATCAGTGCTGGAATTTTTCTTCCATAAGAAAGGCAAGTTGATGTATAATGTAAGGTTGATTTGGAAATTCATATGGACTTCTGTTTGCTAGGAAAAACTCCATTTTCCTGAGGTCCCTTGAGAAAGGCAACTAGATGATGAAAGGCAGGAACATTCTCTGCTGAACCGTACATTTTTAAGAAACAAAACAAACAAAAAAAGGAGAGAAGCCTTTAAAAGAAGCTTTAAAAGGTGTACTTGGTTACTTGGTACACTTGCTGCTTCACAGATTTGGTAGATATTATGTGTACAAGTAAAAAATTGTTTTCCAGCCTTTCACAGGGTTTGACTTCACAGCCTTAATTTTCTTTTAACAGGGTTTGCAGTGTACAGCATAGTTCTTCTTTGCTTATGGAATCTGCAGTTGTTAAGGCAACTTTTCATTTAAGACTGTGCATTAACTATTGGGATTGAAGAAATGTTTCATCTAATATGTGTAATAAATATTGCTTGTGCTGAGCACACTGGCAGGGAGGGAGGACAGTCATGGGTAGTGCCTCTTTTGCATTAACACCTTCCACCTTCATTTAGTCCTATTTCTGCAGCACTGGAATAATGTGTGGAAGAAGGGTTTAATTAGGAAGATCCGTAACCAAATTTTCTTCACTGCAGTAGAAGTCACAATACCTATACTGAGTGGGTAACTCTTCCAAGGGCAGCCTTGTTCTTGTCAGTGCTACACCATAAGACACTGTTTGTCAGTTGAAATGTTTAGAGTAATAGCACCAAATAGCTAGGTCTTCATTGCATGTTCAGTGTTTGTAACAGGCATGCTCTATCCTGTGGCTTTGGTACAGATAATTTGGCTAATGACAACCCTTAGCTCAAACTAGAGTCTTGCATCAGTCGTGTACAATCAAGCTGTATTAGTTGCAGCTTGATAAAGATAAAGTTTTAAGATAAAGATAAATTTTAAGGGTTTCAGCAGCAGATGTAGGAATGGGGAAATGATCCAGAGATGCAGAAAAGGACAAAATGGCCAGGGAGGGACTTCAAGCAAAAGAAGAGACTGGTGGGAGGAAATCCTGGAAAGCAGGCCAGGTCTGAAATTGAAATATAACCTAGTAGGTGCCAAGCACCTAAACTTCCATTAAGTTCCAAGATCAGTCAGTGCTGTCTACCCCTGAAAATTAGGCTGATTGTTTACTGTCAAAATGTAAATTATAGTTAGGTTACTTCTGCCTGCTGTAGCTATTAGTGATTGCTATTAATTAAATTGACTGACCAGTGGGAGGAACTGAAATGTATAGGTTCTCAGCTGTTTGGGATGATATGTACATATGCATGCATGAGAAGTAGCTCTGCCTCTGCTGTGACACTAAATCACAGTCCCAGAAAGAGCAGTCCTATGCAGGTTAAGTTTTTGTAATTATTTGTTGTGATTCTGCCTGTGCTGCTCTTATTATAGACTTCTATAGGACTATATGCAATATTAATATGAGAGTTGGATTCTTTTATGATGTCTGACTCACTGTATTTGTTTGGGGATGTGGGGCAGGCAGGAAGCTGGCTGTATTGTGCATCCCACTTCAAAGTGGTCCAAGATTTCAGTGGAATTTGTCTTGCTTTCTGTCACACACGCAGGGTTTATTTTCCCCAATTATCAGGACACTTTTTTTACAGTTTAACATTCAAATAATTACTGCTACTCAGCCAAGGCCATTGTCTTATCTCAGTTTGGAGGACCCAGTATACAGTTCTCATAACCTAACCCATCAAGCTATTGTTTTGTCTGCTGTTCAAGCAGTCTGGTTTTCAGATAGCACAATTCTACGAGTCGGTAAGAAAGAGTATTGTGCATGTGAAGATGGTGATGGATACTGAGACAATTAGTTGGGCTGATTTCTAGATGGATGTTAGATCCTCTTTAATACTACTCATGGAGAGTCTTTTATACCTGCTGATACACAGACTGTGTTCTACAGGGAGCAGCAGCAGCAGGTTATAGTCAAAGCTGCTCAGGAGGTGAGAGAGGCTCCCACAAATATGCACTAATTCAGCTGTTCTGCTTATGGGAAGCTGAGCCCTCCATGGCAGAGATCTTTTTAGCTAACTGGACCAGTTGCTAAAGGCAGGGATAACAGGGTAAGCCTGCAGTGGAGCATTTGGGCAGTCATCTGGAGCCAGACTTAGTCTGTAGCTGCTGTCCAGACTGTCGTGCTGTGTTACTTTGAGAAGCAGTGGCAGTCAGTGAATTCATCCCAGATGATTTCAGCAGACTCTTCTTCCCCAGCTGTCATTCAACTTGTCTGAAGAAATTCCCTCTGTGAAACTTCTCCACCTAACAGATCTGATGCCTGGATCAGACCACACTTCCACCGTTCCACTTTTAAAAGTGCAGGGAAAATGCATACATTGCAAATGCAGATTTTGAGCTTGGCAGAACAGGGTTGGTAAATGAAGAAACAAAAGTCTGAATTACATTTTTGCAGCAGGAAAAGAAAAAAAAATCTATATTATGCTTAATAATATAGAATTGTGGGAGAACAGGAGGTCAGCCAAGCCAACATGAACTGAAACTGAAGGCTAACACTGTGTGTGCAGCTGTGGTGTGCAGAGACAGAATTCCTGTGTCAGGAGCTGTGTGGACTGTGCTGGTGGGAGTTTTTGTTCCAGAGACCCTGCTTCAAATCTTATTTGCAGTCTGGCTTAGCATTTTTGTTCCTGGTGATAAATGGAAGGTTTCCAAATCACCATTGTGTTGTGACTCGGTGCAGGGGGAGGGAAAGAACTTATTCCCCATAAAGTTTCTTTTGGCTCTGAGACAAAAGAGAAAAGAGCAGTTTGTTGGCTCAGTTTAGCAGACAGAGAGCCAGTAACTGATCAGCTTATTAATACAGAGGGTTTCAAATATACAGTCAGCCAAAAAAAAGTGTTGAAAACCACTTAAAGAAACAAAAGAAAGGGCAAATTGCTTTTGTGTTGGCCTTCAATTAACCATAGTTTACATGCAGGTTACCTACTTTTTAGAAGATGCTTTGGTTTATTTATTTAAATATCATTTTCCTACAAAAAGAGAGGTCTTGATGGCAGGGGAAAATAAACCCTGCGTGTGTAAGCTTTACATGCACGTGCCTTTCTTAATTGGGTGCTGCAATCTAGGTGTCACAGCAAATGTCTGTGTTGCTTTTCTGGTGGCTAGTTAGGAAGAAAAGATGTGAAGTATTTTTGGGTTGGTTTAATTTTATTTCCAATTTTCTTCAGTTAGCATGGAGCAAAACGCTTCTAAGATCTGCTACGGATAGATTTTAGCTGTGTGAATGTAGCTTATCAGTAACAAACAACCTTTCATTAACACACTCGAGTAGGAGGTAGCATTTGTTCTGCACTTGCTGGCTATTTGTATCCCACTCCATTTGTGCAGTGGGTGGACAGTCTGAGCTGCCCACAGATTTTATTTTTTTTTTTTAATTCTCTCACTCATGGGAAAGCCCGTGGAAATGCATCTTGCCAGCAAATAAAAGTGATGGTTCTGTACATCAGATTGCTATTTGGCTGCAGAAATCCGAATAAATATTATTTCAGTTCCAGAGCCCATACTGAATTAGATCTGGCTGGTGCAGTTCTCCCCTCTCCTCAGGGTGAGCTTCTCCCCTCTCTCTGCTGCATCTCATCTGGTGGTGAGATGTCCCAGAAGCAGGCTGACAAACAGAGACAGAGCTGACTTTTCTTTCAGCTAGAAGACTGATCCCTGAGCTCCAAATACTATGAACCACATGGATCATTTCCTCTAAAAGTGGGTGTTAGGTTTCAGTGGTGACACTTTGCACAGCCTTTGGGGAGGGGAATCCATTAGGTATAGATGAACTTAAGTGATAGTGTCTTAAGCTGCACTGTCTAGGAAGCAAAGCATTAGGTATGACTAGCTGCCAGGGCTGTGTTTTTGTCTCTGCTTTGCTGTGAATGCAGGCAGCAGTTGCCCTCTGAATTACAGCCTCAGCCTACCCTCTCCCACATCCCAGCTCTGTCCAGACAAGTAATAGCACACCATCCATGTGTACCCTGATCATCCCCTATCAGAGAAGCTGAGAGCCCTTGTTCCATCCTTGTTCCTCCCTGACCAATCCAATACCTTCAGCCTGCTCAAGTATGCTTTTTGTTCCCTGATGGGGATTCCTTCGTCTGCTCTCACTCTGTCCACTCCTTGTTTTGCCTCTCACTGATTACTTTTTTCTATTTTTCTATTTGTGCTTTAAGGAAACCTTCATTCAAACTTTCTGAGCAGGTATCCTTTATCTCCTTCTGTACCAGTTATCAGGGCAATGACGTGCAGAAAAAGAATCTGAGGCACTATCCATAGCAGGTGACCTTCATGTGTGCTCCTCTGCAATATACTGTCTTCTTTTCTTCCCAGTTAAAATGTTGGCCTTCAGTTCTGGCATTTTTCATCAACAGGCTTAGCCACAGCCTGTGGTTCCCCCTCTGAAACAACTGAGCTGATCCAATTTCACCTTGCTGAAGATTCTAGTTTTGTTTGTGGATATCTCAACAAGCTTTTGTTGATGCTTTCAAAATGTCATTTTTAAATGACTGTGACAGGCTTTTCCCTGCCTTTGCATTTTCTTATGCAGGAGGCAGTAGTAAGAATCTCTCTCTCTCTGTCCTGTTTCTTAGAACATGACCCATGTTGTTTAATTACCCTCATTGGGTGCTCCCTCTCCTGTTTGCATCAGGCACTAAGTAATTCCTTTTGTGGCTAAGGTCCTTCTCAGCCTTGTCCTTCTGGTTCATTCAGGTTTTCTTTCCTGGACCCCTATTGGGAGCAGTTTGTCATTTATGTTCTCAAGGAAGGACCTTTAATCACCTTCCTCTAAGGCACATCATCTTCAGAGCAGCAAAGCCAGTCTTTCCCTCTCCTTTTTCTAGAGCACTTTGACTCTTAGCTGTATTCTTCCTGTGTCATCCTTACACAGAGGTTGTGCAGCACAGCCTGCTTCTGGTTTTATTCTGTACAGCACTGAGCATCCTCGGCCTTAATGTGCAGTCAGTGCTTGTAGGTGCTACAAGAGCACAAGTACCAAAGAATAATGGCAGTGGGAAACGTGTTCGGCCTGTCGTGCAGCTCTGCAGTGCAAGTGAATTTTGAGTCGTAAATGCAAAAACCATCATCAAGAGCTGCATCAAGGAATAATTTTCATTCAGAAAGACCTGCAGGATCGTTGGGTCCAACCATTGACCCAGCACTGCCAAGCCCACCCCTAAACCACATCGACACGGCTTTAAAATACCTCAGGAGATGGTGACTCCACCACTTCCCTGGGTGGCCTCTCCGTGCCTGAAAACCTTTATAGTGAATAATTTTTTCCTAATACCACTCTAAACCTCCTCTGGCACAACTTGATGCCATTTTCTCATCCTATCACTTCTTACTTGGGAGAAGAGACCTACAGCTTCCTTTCAGGTACTTTTGTGGTCTGTACCCAGCGTGTGTCAACTCCTGAAATTCCTCCGTGGGCTTCCAGGCTCTCAGTTTTTACTGGGATGTCATAGAATCAGCTGGGTTGGAAGGGACCTCAGAGATCATCAAGTCCAACCCTTGATCCACTCCCCCTGTGGTTCCCAGCCCATGGCACTGAGTGCCACATCCAGGCTCTTTTGAAATATCTCCAGGGATGGAGAATCCACTGCTTCCCTGGGCAGCCCATTCCAATGTCTGATCACCCTCTCCGTAAAGAAATTCTTTCTAATATCCAACCTAAACCTCCCCTGGCACAACTTGAGACCATGCCCTCTTGTCTTGTTGAAAGTTGCCTGGGAAAAGAGCCCAACCCCCCCCTGGCTCCAGCCTCCTTTCAGGGAGTTGTAGAGAGCGATGAGGTCTCCCCTGAGCCTCCTCTTCTCCAGGCTGAACACCCCCAGCTCCCTCAGCCTCTCCTCACAGGACTTGTGCTGGATCCCTTCCCCAGCCTGGTTGCCCTCCTTTGGACCTGCTCCAGGACCTCAATCTCCTTCCTGAACTGAGGGGCCCAGAACTGGACACAGGACTCGAGCTGTGGCCTCACCAGGGCTGAGTACAGGGGCAGAATCCCTTCCCTGGACCTGCTGGCCACGCTGTTCCTGATCCAGGCCAGGATGCCATTGGCCTTCTTGGCCACCTGGGCACACTGCTGGCTCCTGTTCAGCTTCCTGTCAATCCAGACTCCCAGGTCCCTCTCTGCCTGGCTGCTCTCAGCCACTCTGTGCCCAGCCTGGAGCTCCCCATGGGGTTGTTGTGGCCAAAGTGCAGGACCCGGCACTTGGCCGTGTTGAACCTCATCCCATTGGAATCAGCCCAACTCTCCAGCCTGTCCAGGTCCCTCTGCAGTTAGGGATCTTTCCAACCCCCGGCGATGCCATTGGGCTCAGACATGCCAGCAGTGGCTCTGCCACTTTCCCGAACCCCCCTTGGACCGGAGCTCGCCGCTGCCTTTGGTACCGCACCCAAGTGACATGGGGTGGCATCAGCCTTGAGAGAGAGAAGGGCTGAATTCTGGCCTCTTTCCTGCTGGTTGGTGCCTCTGCCCCGGCTCCTGGTGGCAGATATTGAAATGCAAATGACAGCAGTAATTGGCGAGAGATAAACCGAGCTGGGAGGGAGCCGGGCGGCGGGGAGTGAAGTGGCTGAGTGACAATTACTGCTCAGCATCCTCCTGCATCCCCAGCTCCAGCCCCCTTTGGTCTCTGCTTTAAAGGAGCTTTAACACGTTAATTGGAGTGCTTCTCTCTTAACATCTCTCACTTAGTTTCCTGTCTGATTCTGCTTTAGTGGGAAGGTGGGGGGAGGCGGCACTCTGAGGTTTGTTGTTAAATCCTATTGAAATGTGTCATTTGTCATGTTGGTTTCCTAAGATTGACCAGCTGCCTTTTTAAAGTAGGAGCTGTTAGGGGAGGAATAATACAGGGTAGATGTAGTATTAGCTGCAAGGTAGAAATCGGTGCCAATATTCCTGATAATCTTGATGCTTACTAATTAAAAATGTAGGTTTCACACTCACCAGTCCAGGGCATGACACAATTCTTCACATCAGAAGAAAAAATCTGGCAGCAATGACTTAAAGGGATAGAAGATATCCATGTTTATTTTAGTAAGTAGTTTATTTTTCAGTGTTTATATAATTTAGCCTTGATTTGGAAATTATTTTTTAACAGCTTGAGATTCAATGCTAGCCTCTGAGTGGGCCTCCTCAGTGTGTTCTCTTCTTACTCTTTAGTGTAAAGAAGTGAAAATAGTTCATTCACTAACGTTCATAACCAAAACTTCCTTCTTTGCTGATTTTAAAGACTGAGAAGTGAGTCTGGGAGCCCCTGGGTTCTTTTTACCCAGGGGAAAGTGATGCATTGCATAAAGGTTTCCAGGAGCTCCCTTGAACAGGAGTGCTTCGACGTGAAAAAAAATAGAGAAACATCAGGGATAAAAATTGCAGGACAGAGAGTAAAGCTGGAGCAGTAAGTAGTGTGCTGTCAGGCCCTGGATCAAAGCAGTGATAGCAAGTGTAGCATCTCAAGAGTTTAAATAGAACAAAGTCAGCCAGAAGGGCAATAATGACCCCATCTGCTTGCTAATATAAACGGGTTGTAAATAATAGGGGAGGTAGCCTGGAGTGGGGAAGGAAACTATCAAGACCCCAAACGATAACATTTTGGAATGGGCTTGGATTTAATTTTTAAAAAATACTCAAGAGAAAGGCTGTCTTGAGTTTAAACACAAGATTTAACTCTAGAAGTAAATATGGCTGGGTTGGTTTATACCTTCCAGTTGCTATGCTCAGAAAGGGATGTGGTTACTGTGAAATGCTGTCTCCCCTCATCTGTAAAGTTGTAGGCTGGGTGGATGAGTGTTTAGTGGGATACACTGATATGACTAACTGCAGGGAGAGAGGGAAAAGTGATCATTTTACTGAAAAACATGACACTTGAAAAGAATGACACTTGGGTACCCAGAGCTTGAATGTTGTGAGTCCACGTCGAGGTGTTGTAGTGTTAGCTGCACCAAGAAAAACAGAGAAGTAAGATAGCTTACCTGAAACATTTGGTTTTTAGAGGTAGAGGATGGAGCAGAGTAAGATGCCTCTTGCATGCTGCTGATCTGCAGCTTGAAGCAATTTCAACATTATTTACTTCAGCCTAGTGGTCTGACAGGTAAGTTTGGATGAGGCACATTAGGATAAATGTCCAAGGTATCCCCTTCAGCTCTTTGCCTCCTGCTGCAGGGGTGGCAGAGCTGCTCACTGTAGCTCTGAAATCTGTTTTACAGCCTGATGTTTTAGGGATGCTTTACTTGGTGTCTACCTGCCTAAAAATGGGGTTGGTAGCACAAGTCAGGGTTGGCTACAAGATACACAGCCACTCATGTAGTAACTTGATCAGCTCCTCAGTGTGTGTGTGCTCTGGGGTCCTTTGCACTGGCCTTGGGATGATAGCTCTGCCATCCTGGATGGGAAGATCCCATGAAAATGCATTTATTGGAATGCTTGGTTTATATCTCAGCTTGAAAGCTCAGAGGAGGACCTCATAGGAAGCTGCAGTGCTGGCTGTTACTGCTGACACATTGTAGGAGCTTTAATGCAGAGGAGTTTCCCTTCCCTTTTCCCTTGGAACACAAGCACTGATGCAAGAGCTGAAGTTTCACCTTGGGGATTTTTGTATTAAATGCTTACTTGAGAATCTGAAAAAAGTTCCAATCTGTAGCTATCCCATGACCCTTTTCCTAGAAAAAGGGGTGTTAACTGAAATGTCCAACCTAGTTCCAGGTACAATAATTCTATTTTGCTCACCTAACTTCTCCCTCCACAGTCAATTTGCAGCTTCCATCCTACTGTGCATCGTGTTTCCATGTGCTGATAAATAGCTGCTGTGGATCCTTCTCCTGCTCATGGATGAGTTACTTCACTGAATGAAATTGTGAAGAGTTTTCAAATCTCTTAGGAAAACTTCTAGATAAAAGATGCTATTCATGTTAATGGGATGCCTAGCATCAAGAAGGGCTTTTTCAGGAAAGAGAAATGAAAGAATATCAGATTGCCATTACCAGAAAAGAAAAATATTACCAGAATAGAAAAGAGCCTAAAACAAGGTAGAGTAATCCATTGACTTAATATAAGGAAGACCAGCTTCTCTCTAAGGTCTTTGGCTCAACTGAACAGCTCTGTTTTAGCCCATTTTGAGGATCTGGCCCAGAAGAAAAAAAAATTAGGAACCTTGTTGCTTACAGCATGGAACTGATGACTGCAGGGGATCTTTGTGTCCATCAGCTTGGTATGACCTAATGTGATTAGATGTTTATATGCTTATCTTCATAGTGAAATGGGAGAGAAAGGAGCAGAAGGAGAGAAAATTTTTAAAAATATGCTTAAATGAGGAAAAAGAAATATTTGTGCAGGCCAGAGAAATAGCTTGGTGAGGGGGAAATAACCCCAACATGAGTCATGCAAGTAGGGTGAAATATATTCTTTTGTAGGAAGGCTGGAGACCAAGATGGATGAAAGGAAGTTAAAAGGACAAATGTTGTGTGTTGTTTTTTTTATTATTCAATATTTTAACTTTAAAAAAAACCAACAAGGTAATTTCTTCCAGGATTATATTAGAAATCCACTGGAGATTTGATGAGCCTGAATAGCTCCGGAGGCTCAAGGGACAATCAAGGGAAAATTAGAATGTAAAATACTTTTTACACTGGTCTTCCACCTTTCAAGCTTAGCATTACCTTTTGGTAAAGATAAAGAGTTGGCAGGAGTAGAGAGATTTTCTTCTTAATAAGGCCTTACTGGACAACTTGATTTAGCAGACAATAATACAAGTATGAGACTTGGAGTCTGCTTGTAGCTTTGCCCAATAATGCCCAATAATTTTCCTTGTCTTCAAAATGGAGATAAAGATATTGGCTTTGTTTTTAAGGCAGTTTGAGATTGACACATTCATTAAAATGTAGAGAATTTTTAATACTTGGACTGCATTAATCTATGATGTCAGGAGTTAAATTTCTATAGTATTAGCTGAATTACTTCAGAGGAAAAAAACAACCCCAAAATATATGTAATTTAAATCAGTGCAGCTATTATAAGAAGAAACTGTAAGACTGCCAATGTTCTTCTTACTGAGGTGGAAAAGATAAGGGCAATCCAGGGAATTACAAACTCATGACCCTCATTTAAGTATCTAAGAAAATTGCTAGGAAAATCATTACAGATGTCATTATACTGAGGCACAAACTAGCATAGCTTTCTATAAGTGTAAACTTTGTCTAATAAATTATAATTCTTCGGAAAAGTTAAAATATTGAATAATGAATTATTAGATATACTGGAAGTTATTTACACTCCTAAATTTTTGTGTGTGTGTGTGTGTGCCGTGTCTCAGAAATGGCTCTTAGGGAGAGCTGGTAATCATGGTTTAAGTCTTACAGTCATTTTGCTGTTTTAGGTAGGAAGGAAAGAGATGAAAAATTCTTAAGAAAATGGCTGGTTTGTCATCCTGGACAAATGTTAACAGCAGAGCATCTTGGGGGTCATACTACTGTATGGAACTGTAAGAGTCCTAATGATTTGAAAGAAGGGCTAAGCAGCCTCATTAACAACCCTTAAAACAGATACAACATTAGTGTTGTCAATCAAGCCTGTATAGAACTGGGAAACCTTCCAAAAGGAATTTCCAAAGCTGAACCCTCAAGTGTGGGGAAACATCCACTGAAGTGTAAGGACTTCGGTGCTCAAAGATAAGGCTAAACCAGGCATACATTAAATATTTGACAATATATTCATATATTTGTGGTGTAAGTCATGTGAAAGGCTTTCTGAGAGGCTCAGTGGTGCAACAATCACCTCTGCATGAAAAAGGCAGCAGTGGTTCTGTCTAGCTCTGATCCATGCTTGGGAAATAACCTTGTTCTGGAAACAGCTTCATCTAGCTAATAATGGTCTGATGACCTCTCTGGTAGGATGTAACTCCTTGAAATCAGTGTTTTCCAGGGTGCTTTTGTGTCATGTTGTATTTGGCCTTCTGATTTTTGGTAGTGGCTGTGAGCAGATCGCAAGGGAGCAGAGTTTCTAATGATTTCCTTCTAATTTCTAATAATTGGTGGTGAAGGCATTTCCTCAACTTAAAGATGATCTTGTTTAGAAACAACTGATGGATCAGCAGTAACTTGTAAATAGGAACTTGTTTTAATCCCTGGCTGAGCCCATTCCTAGTTTTTATTTGCACCCACAATTGTATGGTTTTCCACAGCTGCAAAACAAGCACCTTTTTTCTGTAGATTTCAAACCTTTTCCAAAAGGCTCAAAGATGACTTGCTTAAAGAAAATATTTTCATTTCCAGCTTCTTCTGGTCACTATTTCCTCACTTTTTGTTTTTGGTTTTTTTTTTTGTTTTTTTTTTTTTTGTCAGCTGTTAGGCCATCTTGTGAGATTTCTAAATTTTAAACTCCTTAAACTACTGGAAGCCTCTGTAGCTTTCTTTCCCTTCTTTCCAACTTTCTATCCTCTTAATGAGTTGAAATGGGTTATTGGCAAATACGACAAGAATCAGTGCAGCACAGAGCAAATTTCATGGGCTATCCCTGGGAGGAGTGAGAGAGGTGATGAGAATGTGGGAGCTCCTCTTTGCAGTAGCTGTGAACTGGTAACTGGTTTTGTGCCCAAAATGTGTCTATTAATCTCCCAGATATTTACCCATACTTCCCTATGGTTGTACATTCTTACATTCAAAAGAATTGTTCCAAAAACTAGAAATTTCTTTACAGCTTGTGTGCCAGGAAACAAGACAGATGCTGAAAACCTGCAGCAAGGTTCTGTTTAGAAGTGAAGGTGCATTATTTTCCCTGCCTGTTACATGGGGTTCCTCTGGATACCTGTTCCTTTATGGATATGCTTTTCCTCTTTAAGGAAGAAGTGGAGACTTCCAGGCTAATGCACGATTGAACCTGTGTTTCCAGATGTGAAAAGCTAATGCTTTCAGAAACTGTTTTAGTGAATGCTCTTGAATATAAAGGAGACACAGTGAGGGAAACACAGCAGGAATTCTTTCTGTTCTGCAGCTTCCCAGCCTTTTCCTTATGCTCATGCAGCAAACCTCATTGGACAGCTACTCTCAAGCTATTTTCTTTTTTCCCCAAAGCAGCAGTCACTTCAGTTTATCCCTTTGTTGCCATGGCTTCTGCTTTAGTTTTATTGCCCCTCTAGAATTTTTTTTTTTTCAAGCTGGTCCTTCAAAGCAAAACTTTCCATTTTGCAGAAAGGCACCTGGCAATAAATTAGGTGAAGGTTAGTGTGGGAAATGTACATCTGATAGAAGGAGCAGTAGTTTGAACAACTTTAGCCCCATTCCAGAGGGGCCTTTGATGATATGCCCTGTTTATTAAGGTGGGAAGGGCACATGCACCCTGCCTCTAGGATTACAGAATATAATTTCTGAATTTTAGGCTTCTGTCTAGGTGAAAAGGCAAATATAGGCTCTGTTTACTAGAGCAAGGATGAAATTGGATCTGCCAGAATTTAGTGTGTACTTCTAACAAGCAGAAGCATTGTGGACTTAATCCTTTTCCCACTCTCTGTGGCTTTTTTATCCTAGAGAAAATGCACTGGAGTGGACCTGGGTCCTCCCTCCCACCCCTGTGTCTAGGAGCAGCAGGCCTGGTGCTGTTTACACATGTGGCTGTATCTTCTTCAGTCCAAATAACCAAGGCTCAGAGAAAGGAGGGCTAGTTTGGCTAGTAGCAGAGGGCAAACGTTAGCCCAAGGCACTTCTCAGTTGTGCTCTTTGAGTTTACTGCCTCAACATCTGCAGCTCAGTCTTCATCTTGATGCCTGCAGAAATCACTTTGTTGTGTGTGAGATTGTACATAGGTGGTTTTGGTTTTCTATTTTCCTTTTTAGTGAAAGGGAAAAATACCTTATAGGAGTGAGAAGACCCCTACATGTCTTGGAAAAATGTTTTGAGGAGTTATTTTTATTTCACCGTCATTTCTTAAAAGCTATTATCTTGGGTATCTCAAGTTTCATTTGTTATCTGTCTGTAAATAAGCCAAAATTAAAAAAAAAAAAAAGTTGAAAGTGGTGCTGAACACTTTTCAATTCTCAGTTGAACAGTTCTTTTGAAGTCTGTAAATATTTTTAATGAGTGGCTTTGGGTTTGTTTTTGTTTTGTTTTGCTTTTGTTTGCTTGTTTTGTATTTGATTGCTTTTGTCTGGGTTTTTTTAAGCACATGCCTGTCATTAGGATTTCCTCACACAACTGGGAAGAAACTTCAGTTCTAATGCTTAATGCTTTTTAAAAAAATTTTGCAGTTCTGGTGACACAGACTAACTGTGGTCATTATTGCAAATGTGAAGGCAGAGCATGTAAAATATAAGAGACAAAAGCAGAAAACTACCAACCATAGTATTTGAGAGGAAATAGTTGGCATGAAATCTTGTGAACTGTATTTTGAATGAGTAATAGTAAGTAGTAAAAGTAGTTTTGGAGACAGCACTTGCCCAAACTTGCCTGATGGTGTTTTGTAAGCAGGGTGCCAGTGTCAGAGCAAGCTGGTGAGTCTGCAGGTAAAGAAAAACTAAAAGCAGGGCCAGAGTGAAGCTGGCCATCTGCAAAAAGACAAAAAGGCTTTGTGGGGGGGGAAAAAAAAGGTATTTCCACTATGGGGCTTATAAACCTTAATGGTAAGAATGGCAAGTGTGAAACAAAAAAATAAATAGGTAATGCAGTTCTTAAAAATCGAAGAAAAACCTCTAATTAGATACAACTCATCCTGGAGTTTTGCTTGATTAAAGCCAGGAAGATGAGATTCATTGGTTTTCAAGTTACTTAGCTCTGCTCTGTCTCATTCTTCAGTTTCACAATTTATGTTCAGATTTACCCAAGGAAGAAATGAAGCATGATTTTGAAGCATTAGGCTAAATTCATCCTGATGTTATCAGTCCAAGTGGAATTACGCCAAGGAAGAATTTTGCTCAGGCTTTCTAAACTTACTGAGAGAGAAATCACAATCTAACCTGGAAGGGAAGAGTGGAAAAACTCTTAATGTGAAATAGCACATCATAACCAACAGCCTTCCTAAAGCACTTTCATTTGTCTTCCCTTCCCATCATTTTATGCTGATTACATTTCTGCTAATTACCTATGTTCCCTTCTTCTTTCCTGCAGATAAACCATTGCAGGAGAAATG
Organism: Phaethornis superciliosus; assembly: GCA_023637945.1. Classification (NCBI taxonomy): domain Eukaryota; kingdom Metazoa; phylum Chordata; class Aves; order Apodiformes; family Trochilidae; genus Phaethornis; species Phaethornis superciliosus. Next base: position 17,716,531 of record JAJQWJ010000011.1, read on the forward strand.
TACTTGAGCAGAAGTATACTTAAAATATCAAACTCCTTTCTATAGTCCTGTTTAAAGAAAAAGCTAAGCATTGCTAACAACTACAGATAGATACCACTTAACCAAATCTCCAACATTTGTCAATTGAAAGACAAAATATTTGACTTTAACGTGATTTGCTTTCCAGATTGGGAAGAACTAAATACAAATAATTTGGTCAGTTTGTTTGGCTTTTTAACATAGAAGAAACATAGCAGAGTTCAGGTACCTTCTCCTGTCTCCTGTAAGAGACTTGGTATTCCTTACCTTCTCTCTACTGGATTTTATTGGTTTGGGCATGTCGTTTAGATTCTTGGTGCATCAGGTCATATTATTAATTGTATCTTTAGAATTAATTTAAATTTATCTTCCTGGAGGATGTTTTAAACATCTGGACCAAGTTGAAAGTCAATTAGTACCACTCTAAGTCCTTGTCTTTTAGGGGCTTGTTGTATAGGGATGCTCCAGAGTTTTCTGAGGAAAAACCATTCCACTGGGCTCCATCTAAGAACTGCTGGGTTTGATCTGCCTCATGCTTTCTCTTTTTCATAATGTTACCTCTGTGGAAGTTACTCAGGTAATGGCAGTACAAAACGAGGTGCTTCATGCCATGAAACACTGTTTATTGGCAGTATGGATGTTCACTTTGGCCTGGACAATAAATACTGAGCTTGGACATCCCAGACAACTGCTGGCCCTTGTCCAGACCAAAGTCAGCAGCAACTGCATCCCCCTGGCAGGTCAAACTGCACTCAAAAGTGCAAGGCAGGTCTTCAGTCCAAAACCCCACTACCATACACAACAGAGTCCTTCTCCCCACCCCCCCACCCCCCCCCCCCCCAGTAAACCTGGACCTTTATGGTAAAGTTTAAAAGTAGTAAAATCTCCCTTTTTTTTCTTTACCACTTTGAAACAGAACAAAACCAACCCCCTACTTCATTAGCTGTTTGTAATAGAAATTACATCTGGTAATAAGAACTTAGCCATGCAAGGAATTGATGGTTTTGGGGACTTCTCAGCAGTGTGGCTTACTTGTACTGTCATCGTGTTTAGATAAACTAAACCAAATTGGATCAAGATATTCTTGTTCCACAGGGGGATACCCACAGTTGCCGTTCTTCAGGATCAACAGTTGTGCCTTAGTTTCACATCCGACCTTAATCTGAATTAACGCTCAAGTCCAGACAAGTACTTTTGTTGGATGAAGCAGACTGTTAAAGTAGACAGAAAGCCAACTATTTGCTGCATGTGATTAAACTGAAGTTAATGTCTACCTGAATACACCCACACACTGATCTTACTGTTCTACCAAGTTCATAAGGCTTATCATTAGAAAGTGGAAACCTTGCTACCCCAGCCCTGCTGCTTGCGGGACACAGCTTCATGTCTCAGCCTGATCCCAGCCCTACCCAAGCTTCTTCATGACCACAGCCAAGCTTTGGCAACAGAGGTAATTCTGGCAGAGGGACTGGAGATTTCAGAAACGAGTGCCTGCCCTTCTGCTCTCTGTGGCCATCCCTCCTCTCTCTGCTGCAGCCTCCCCCAGAACTTGCCCTGTGCCTTGATGCTGCTGCTGAGGGTGCAAGGGGCAGCCCTGCACCTCCCCATCTCCATAGGTGAAACTCTCCTTCTGACATCTTGGCAGAGCAAGCTGCAACACTGCCCTGAACTTGTTCTATCCAGCCCGTTCCTAGAGATACATTCCTGTGGCTGCCTGAAGCTTCACAAGAGGAAAAACCTCCTTGAGCTCCCCCAGCCCCTCCCAAGCTGTCTATAGGCAAAGGTCAGATCAGTTTTTCTTCTGTTGCCTCTTCCCCAGTCTCACAGTCTCTCTTGGGGCACAGCTCAGGAAAAAAGAAAACACCTTTTATTAAAGTATGTTTATAGGGGAAGCTGTGGAATGAGAAAGGGCAGAATTAGGCTTCCTAATATTTAGAAATGTTTTCTTTCCTCTTGAACTTCTTTAGGTAACAGAAACAAAAGGCCCCAGGAGTGAAAGGAGAGGTGAGCTGAAGAATTTACAACTCTTGTCTGTAACTTCATGTAAGAATGCAGATTTCTTTGGAGTTAGGTGCTGTGGAAACTCTGTTAACCGAGGTTGATGAGTAAAGTGAAAGTGTATGTACAGCACCTGCTCCAGGATAAGCAGGTGACAGCTCTATTAACTAGCACCACAAACATCCCTGGACACCAGTAGCCAATAAGGAATCATCTTCCCCAGCATCCCTCTTGGAAGAGAGCTGGAGGAAGCTGTAAGGCTGACCAGATTCAGGCTTGGGGAAAGATGCTCTTGTCCTCAGCTCCTCATTTTTGTTAGGCATTCAGGCCATGCTGATAAAGCACCCACCTTCCCTTTGTGTTCTTTTGGTCTGTGCTGCTGTGGAACTGCTTACATTGTGCTTGTGGTGGGCTGTGAAAACTTTATGCCTACAGAAGAATTAAGACAGTGACTCAGCAGACCCTATTCAGTGCAGGTTATGGGGAAGATGATGTATCTTGTTTGCAGCTCTGTGGGAGTAAATGCTTAGAGAGGTATCTGTAGCCCAGAATTAGGCTGGTTTGGGTGTTTCAAGTCAGCCACAGACAGGTAGCTGGAAATACTTGCTCAGAGAGATTGCAAATGAAGGTCAGTCAGCTTTGATGAATGAGTACTGTTAAAGTGGAGACAGCCATGTTCTCTTGTCAGAAAGCTGCTGTGAATTGTACTTGTGGAAATGTTATGCCTCAGCCTTGTATATCTGTATAATTCTTCCCTGATGCTTGCAGAATTCAGGTTCTGCTCCCAGCCATGGTTATGGATTTTCTCTGTAACAAGTACTTTGTTGAGGGACCAAATCCTGTTCCCTCTTGCTAGCTGTCCTGACAGAACGAATCACTGCAATGAGAAAAGGTGGAGGCAAGGCTCAGGGAGTTGCTTCACTGTAGGGAAGAGAGTTGGGAGTAATGGGGTCAGAAGGAATTTAGTCCAGCTGGCAGGCCTGGGAGAATTGGAACTCCAGGAGAGGATTCTCAGGGCTGACACAGGCTCTGCAGCACTGAGAGAGGAGCTGTGTGAGCATCCCTGCACCTCCTTACCCAGCTGTAGTGGGACATGTTTTGGCCTCTTGGTGCCAGGCACTAGAGGGAGATGTCAAGATGTGATCCTGCTTGAGGCTGCTCCAGTAGTGTGCATGTATGTCAGTACCTTATCCCTTTCCACATCATCTGTGGGACTTGCAGTACCTCCAAAGGGGTTATTTGGTGATTAGTTGTAAATGCTTGCCCATCCAGACATAAGCTTGGGGAGCATCTGGTTCAGAAACCCTTCTCACAAAGAGTCTTTGATGTTTTGGCTGAAACAGTGTAAACTGGGGATCTGGGTGATCACTATCTTGCTGCCTGAGCGTGGATGTCCACTCCGTTCAGTCAGAAAGACTGAACCATGAAGTGTGTTGGCTGCTGGCTCCTATCTCTGTGAGATATCAGCCCACCTTTTGCTTACTTGGTGATGCAGGAAGATCTATTAAGAGCAAGCAGGGTACTGAAAAGCCAACCCATGCCCTGCTACTCAGAAACAAAGACTGCCTAGCAACCAGGCTCCTCGCAGCAAGGGAAGATGTGCCGGGCGAGCCTGTGGCCTCTGCTCTTTCAGGGAATGTAAGCAGGATGTCAAAGGAAGTAATCTTCTTGGTACCAATCACATTCCCAGGGTCTCACCTTCACGGAGGCCTTGAGCAGCACACCAGCCTGCTCAGTTATGCCTTTGCTCTTTTGCAGCATCCTTGCCATCCTTCCCAGCACAGACACAGTGTAAAACCAGGTCAAGGAGTTCTGTCCTGAGGCTGATGCATACCAGTCCTGGAAGTGACTCAACCACAGTGACTAGAAATTTCCCCAGGAAACAGATTGGATCCTAAACAAGCAGGTGTTTTATGAGCTGATAAAAATGATCTCAAAGGCCAAGAATCAACCCCGCGAGTGGAGGGAAAAGAAACCATCAGTGGTTGTTTCTCCTGCTGTTGCAAGTCAGAAATCAAACTGAGGGTTTAGTGCAAAGAGGACTAAAACACTGGTAATTCAGTGCCTACCAGCTGGGAAGAATAATAAAGCCTGCATTTCTGTGTTGGTACAGGGTGAATGCAGCAGAAACAGGAATTTTATTACATAATTATGCCTCCTACATAAAGCTTTGGAGGGAGGGAAGCTAGCAGAGCTGTGCGTTGTTAAAATGACACAAAACATGCCAGCACAATCAGAGTCCTGTGTGTGCTGCAGACTGTACAATATGCACATATTTTTGTGGCCTTGCTGTATTCATGAATTTCAGTTCACTCTGTTCACAGCTGGGAGGGAGGCTGCCTAATAAAACATGTGCTGTGCTTTCTGCCATGGAAATGGAAGATGGGAGGGCGGGGGTGTCTTGTTGTTTGTTATTGTTTTACCAAAGATTTAATTAAAAGATTGAAAGGAAAGGGAGGGAAAATGCAATTCCTGACTCAAAATAAAAAAAAATGCTGAGTTGAGCACACTCCCTTGAAAGGGCAGTGAGGCTCTGGAGCACTCTGAAGCCCTTCTGGATTATCTGTGACTGCTTGGTGCACTTTTGTCTTCTCTAGGAGAGAGACTTTGCAGGTTCTGGTGGAAGTTGTAGTCCACCCAGAGTAGGAGGCCACGAGCAACACGTGGAGACTCAGGAAAAAAAGAGGTTCTGGAAATTTTAGTATCAGCATAGAGAAGACTTCATCTCGAAGTACTGGGTGAACACCAAACCTCATTAATGTCTGTTGGATGGGTTGAGCAGCACTTTTCCTGTTGTAGAAGTGAAGACTGTTGAATGATAGTAATTCTGCTCTAGAAATGGCAGATCCATGGAGTTTATGTGAGCATATGCTTAGTGGCCTGTCTGAGGAGATCTGTGTTTTTGGCTCCTTCTTTAATATCTAAAGCACAAAGTTGAGAGGAAGTGAGAAGATACTTCCCTTTTTGTGTGTGCTGTCAGGAAACTGCTGAAGCAGCCATGAAGAGCACTTCTTGTATCTGATTTTTTAATCCTGTGTAAGCCAAATCTGAAGCCTTTTTTCTGCCCTCAAGACAGTTAAGCAGTTTCATTCAGAAAAGCATTTAAACCCATAGGTATTAATGACAGCGTTTAAGTAGTTAAAAACTTGTTTGGATTGTATCCTAATAATGATGATTTTAGGATCATCCTTATTGGATTGTATCCTAATAAGGATGATTTGTTGAGTAGGGCTGAAATAGAAAAACTGAAGACAAGTCATGGATTGTACCAGCAAAATACATAGTTACTCCTAGCAAGCCTTTTGCTGCCTTTGTTTTACTTCATCATCTTTGTTTTAATTAATTCCATTGTTATTGTTTAGTGGGTTGGAGGGAGGCTTGCAGGCATAGCTGTTCTACAGGGGAATGGCAGAGTTATGACTGAAAATCAGTGTTTCTTGTTTTTTTTTGGGGGGGGGGGGGTGTTTTTTTTTTTTAACACAAAACAAATTAAAGATCATAACTATGTTAGTTCCCATATAGATGGGAAGCATGAAAAGATGGGTCTCCTCTAATATTAGGTTCCTTTGGGTGTTCCCTTGGCTGTTGGTACCCTATGGTGTGACTTTTGACAGCACTGGAAATAGAAAGCCAATTTGGAAATACCAGCTTAAGTTCTGACCCTTACCAGCCCAGGTAATGGGCTTGTTTTACTGTAATGAGGAATACAAAGATTTAGAGGTTGCTTAGTTACTGTAGAGTGCTGGGCCTGTAGAAATTTTGGGCATAACTCATATATTGCCCAGATGTATTTTTATCACCAGTCATGATAAGATGCTATGTCGTGCTGCTGTAGATGGAATGTTTCAGCTGGTGGTCTGTGTATGTCCATTTCTAGAGGATTTAGGAACAGCACCTCCCATATTTGCTGTGTTGAAGGCCACCCTTTGTCACAGCATCTCTATGTTTAAGGATCTTTTTCTTCTGTACATGTGGAAGGTCCAACAGATGGGCATGTCAGATCATCAGTACAACATGCCAGGATTCTGAATTGGAATACAGCTGCTCCAAAGGTGAAATCACCCAGTCAGTTCACTCAGTTTCAGCAGCTCTTTTCCCAGCAAACGATATAACTATTCTTTTCAATGATACAACCAAGATTTTACTCCTGTTAGTGTTGCTATGTCAGTGCAGAGCAGCAATGTTGGGTCTCTCTTGCCTAAACAAAATTGTCAGATGGTTCTTGTACTCCAAAGTTCTTGGTAGCAGCTGTAATACAAGAGAGAGAAAAACAAACTTCACAGTAGATCTGTGCTGAGCTGATGCTAGCAGAGGCTGCAATCGATTGAAAATCATTGAGAAAGGACAGGAAAGGCTGACTTGGTTTTAACCCCATTCTTCAAGTGCTCTTTCTGCCTGACTCAATGTGCAAAATCCCAACAGCCCAACTAAGGTCAGGGAACAGGAGTGAATACAACTGTTTTATCTGCCTTAGCCATGAAAAACATTTCATGCCTGACTGATTTGGGTGAGCCATGAGCGAGTTATTCGATTATAAAGCAAACATATTGGAAGCAGTGATGTTTTACAAATCTCTGTATGTCTGTAGTTAACTTAAACAAGGGGTCAGCAAAGTGTCTGAACAGCTGAACAGTTTGCACCACCTGCCCAGGTCTAAGATGCCTTTACAAAATCTGTGCCTACGTGGCAGACAGAGGAGGCCTGTTCCATGTTCACAGCATTCCCTAAGTCTTTCTAATGTAGAGTTAAATATTGAAATCAGCTTGCAGCATTTTAAAGCTGTAGTTAAAACTAGTATGGTTGGTATGTTGAAAACGCCTGGATAAAGCCAAAAAAACATGTGAACAGGTAAAATTCTGGTACTACTGAAGAAAGTGACAGACCTTGCAGTGACTGCAGAGAAATGCAATTTCACCTGCAATATTTAGTAAATAGAGAGCCAGTCCTGAACCTTTCATGGTTACTCTTTTCCCACCACCTTCATTGAGAGGAGACAGATGCAGCTTTATTTTTCTTGGAGTTACTGTGAGTTGAGAGAAACAACAAAGGGCTGGGGATATGTGAAAAGAGCCTCTAAATAGTCTGTGCAGTTGCATATAGAAGTATGGTATAACATGGAAAATAACAACATCAGGCATGTGATTTAAACATTAAAGCACAACCTCTGATGGCTTACAGACTACTAGAAATGATATAACTGTGTGTAAGAAAGACCTTGAATTACTCTTTGCTAAAGCCTGTAATGCAGAACACACAGGTTCTCCCTGAAGACCCTTACAGAGAAAGGCTAGAGGAAAAAAAACAAGACAGATAAAGGTGGCCACAAACCACAATGCATTTGTCACCAAGCTTTCCATGGCTGCCCCTTTGCAGACAAACCATGTCCTGTGCTCTGACACTGCTGCATTGGTACACACGACACAGTGCTCCTGGGTCCACCCCAGCAGCTCACAAGCATTTATTTCCCTTTCAGTGAGTAATAAACTTTGAGTTACTGGTCTTTCAAGTGACTGACTTTCCCAAGAGTGAACTTGTTCCTTTGCCTGAATTATGAAATAAGAGCAAAATTTATGTCGTAGCTATTAAACTATGAGGGAGACCAGGCAGTTCTCTCTTTTTGTAAGGCACCCACAGCTCCATGACCATGTCCTAGTATTTCCAACAGTCATAGCAGAGTTCAGAGAGCTTCCAACTTAGAACTCCAGGCCTAGTACTGCCTCCTTTCTATTGCTTTTTTGCTTGTATGGGAGCACAAAGTGTAAAGGAGTCCATTTCTACTTCTCCTTCTACAATTTGCTGTTGGCCAGAATGCAGCCAAGGTCCTGACGTGCAATTGAGGGATCAGGTCAGAAAAGAAACCCCTAAGACAGGGTGATGTTAATTCAAATAATTCCACTGGGTGGAAAAAGGGGGATTCAAGTTCAGAGTTTTCATAGACCAAAGATGCCAGGAAAGATGAAAAGTGGATTCTGTTTTGCGTTATCACCACCCACTTTTTCCAAAGATGTTCTACTTTTCTCAGCAGCCTCCCTATTGCTGTAGCTATAAATAATTTTATATCTTTGAGTGTGAGAGACTCAGGTTTAAGCTTATATTTAAGCTGAAAGGTTATATATAACAAGGCTATATTAACGATGACAAAGTTCTCATTGTTCTGTTCATGTTTTATCTCAGTGTATTGTGAATATTCATGGTAAAATACCAGTACAGTGTGTTAGTTTATACCTCAGTGGGGAAGCTGTAGGTTAATGAGCCTTTATCTCATATTTGCTGTGATGTTGGAATGCACAAACAGTTGCATACTGGGGCTGGTCTGAGTTCTCGTGATTTATGATGTTTGTAAACTTGGCTACTTTTGTGAGCTCACAGAAACTAGTGAAATCCACAGCCCACCTTATTCTGTGTATCTTCTTCCTGTTTAAAATTTTAACTGATTTTATATCTGTCAGTCAAATATGTGTGTTTTTGATTAATGAGAAGACTTTACAGCTGGGTCAGCCTTTTGTCAAAGAAAATGGTCATTTTTCTTAAATACTCACTGGTCTCACAGAATGAGTCTGTTATTTCTCTTTTCTTTAAAGTTATAGGTACCAAGTATTTTTTCTACTGGGAATAGATGATAACTGATTTCACCACTGCTTACAAGGTGGATTCCCATTTTGTGGGGAATATTTGTGTTTCTGGAGTCTGAATGGAGAAAAAAAGAGGCCTTAGTCCCTGTGTATTTGCACAACACTGCATTTCCAAGGGTGTTTCTTCTTGTGAGTGCTCTTTCCTTGTTCTTTTCAAACGAACAAGAATGGGAGTGTTAGCAAATGAAAATCCAGCCCAGAAAGCCCTGACAGGCACTGGATGGTGGGAGGCAGAGCAGTGAGGAAGTTTCCTCACCAGCGTGCCAGGGGGGATCAGCTGAAGAACAAGAGGCTTTCAATATTCTGCCTGAGTGTCAAGTCTGTAAATGGGATTACAAACCAGTGACAACTGTGATGGCTGGTATTATGTGGACACCTGTTCAGCCAGGGCTGGACACAAGCTAGCATCCACATCTGATGGTGAACAGTCAGCAGATGGTCGTGGCTTTCAGTTACTATGCAGTTTTTCTGGATTTGATCCAGCTCTTTGGGCGAGATGCTCTTTGCTAGCAGAACAGCACTAGAAGAACCCTCAAAGGGGTTTAAATAAAAAGGTTTGTTAATGAGCCACAAAAGTGCCTGTGTGAAACGAGCTCAGTTTGTTGTCACTGGAGTTTAAGCAAGTGCCAGGGTCTAAGTAGCCACTTTAACAACTGGTTCCACCATTCAGTCAGTAATGAGAGTTCCTGTGTAATGCAGAAACTTATGTCAGGAAAGGTAAGACCAAAATGTTGCTGAGGCCAGAGCAACTTAGAATGGGTCAGGATGTCTGTTTCTGATTGAAAATCTCAGCTTGGATATGATGGGGGTGGGCAACACACACTCTGTGTGTTGTGGAGCATGTCTCATCCATTCTTTTGGTTAATTGGGTAAGAACATATGTGATTGTGTTACTGCTAATTTTGTTGGTGTGTTTTACAAGTTGTTCCTTCAAGTCTCATGGGAATTCTTTTTCTTGCCAGAAGTCTGTGTTTATTTCACTGGACCCTGATGGGGACCCACCCAAGCAGGGGAGGGTGGAGATGAGTGAAAAAAAGAGATGCTGACTTAGCACATCCTCTGTGAAGATAGGCTGAGGAAGCTGGGGTTCAGCCTGGAGAAGAGTAGGCTTCAAGGTGACCTTATAGTAACCTTCAAGTACCTGAAGGGGGCCTACAAGAGAGCTGGGGTAGGACTTTTTGTGCAGGCATGGAGTGAGAGGACAGGGGGCGATGGCTTAAAACTTGAAGAGGGGAGATTGAGAGTAGATATTAGGAGGAAATTCTTTATTACGAGGGTCATAAGACACTGAAACATGTTACCCAGGAAAGTTGTGGCTTCCCTCTTCCTGGAAGTGTTCAAGGCCAGGTTATATTGGGCTTTGAGCAACCTGACCTAGTGGTAGGGCTCCTTGCCACTGGATCTAGGTGATCTTTAAGGTCCCTTCCAGCCCTAGCTATTCGATGATTCCATTACTTTCTTTTCCCAGTAAGTAGTCTGTCTGTATGGCATCCTGCTGGACACAGAGCTGCTTAGTTTTCAGGGAAGTTCCAAGGTCCAAGACTGCAAACTCAGTAGGGAGTGAGCCCCTCAAGTGGCCTTGGAATTAACAGAGCTCCTCCAAAGTCAGCGGAGCGTGCACTTTGCTGCCATGATCTGCTCCTTCTTTGTCTGTTATCCTCAGAGATGAAAATTAGCAGAGGTCCCTCTGGCCCTATGAGTGTTTCAGATCACTGTGAAATCCAGAATGCTTTTTAAATGGTGAAGAGGTAGTGATTTACAACAGCCCAAACATACTCCCACCAATGTCTCTGCTGCCCCTAAATCTCTTCTGCTTAGGTACAGGGGTAATGCTTCTGTTGTCTCTCTGTTCTTTAAACTGTTCTGTTTTGCACTAAGTTCACAATAATTCTCTTGAAGGCATTATTGTTTCTTGTGACACCATAAATCCTCTTTTAGTTTTGGCCATTTATTGCCCTCTTGGTCCCATTTCAGGGTTTCTTTCAGATTTCTCATGGTTTGCTACTGTAATGTCTCTATTCCTTAGCATCATGTGATGAGCACATTAAGGTGGATTTCCATCTTGATTCTCTTCCAAGCTGTACTAAGGATTTAGGGAAACTTTTTATATTCTTTCTTTGCAATATTTTACAAGATCTCTTCAATTTGTTTTAGGAGGTTTTTTCCTTTATTACGGTATACTTTTCTTCATTTGGCCTTTCTTGCATGTAGATGGTATCTTTAAACTCTTTACATCATCTGCTTGATGCAGAAGCACCAGTCAGACTTGGTAAGAAAATATTGGACTGTTGGAATGTCACACATCAGACTCATGCTGTGGTAATACTTATCTTCTATTTCAGTGTTACATCCCTGGTTTAGAGAAAGAGTTAACAGCTGTACTTGTGTGGCTAAAGAGAATTACTGGCCTAGCTGCTAATTATCTTCTCTAGAGGGTCAGTCTTTTCAAGAATCAGATTATTGAGATGAGAACTGACTATTTCATATCTTTTTTTTTTCTTTTTTTTTCCCTGGGAAAAAAAAAAGAAGCACGTGGCATGAAAATCCTAGTATATTGTTTCAAGTAGAAGAATAGGTTTTGAATTATAGGTAAAGAAATATCCTGTGAATTTACCTTTGGGGTTTATTAACAGAAGTCTTTACCCAAAATAGCTAAAATAGAAGAACAGGTTTTGAATTATAGGTAAAGAAATATCCTGTGAATATATCTTTGGGGTTTATTAACAGAAGTCTTTACCCAAAATAGCTAAAATAGATATATATGCTCTATTTTGGATGGTTGTTCCTCTTGCCTCATTGTATTTCTGCTTGAAAGTAAAACACTTTCCCCTTCATCCCTGGGATAGTTTTCACCAAATTATAGCTATGCTAGGTCTTGAAGTCCATCACTAGCTTTCTGTCCCTACTCTGAGTGGATTTCTTGTTTGTGCAAGCTACTAAATATGTCTCCTCATAAGACTTAAATCTTTTAGCAGTTGTTTGCAGGTGTCATTTTGCTTCAATTGAAGTTGGTTTCAGGGACGTTCCTTTTCCTTGGATGCTGCTGCCGTGGCTGCCTGAGGTACCTGCATTTCCAGCCAGACCTTCCCTTTGATTTTTATCATGAGGTAGGACCTGAGCAGTGAGGTTTAACCTCAGGTGGGCAAAACTGTCTTTCAGGTAGTATAGAGCATGACACTTGTCTAACGTCCTGATTTATTGTTATGGTTCCCCTGCAGTACTTAAGCTGTTTCACATCCTGACTTTCATTATCTGAGGAATATTATGAGCAACAGATAATTTCCCTCAGTCGTGGAGACAGATTTTAATTCATGCTTTCTTGGGTTTGAGACTGGGTCGTTTGATTCTATCTGCTTCCACTCTTTAACTCTTGTAAGCAAAATCTAAAAGCTGCAGGAAGGCTGATGCCAAAAATCAGCTTTTCAGAACAGAGGAAGTCTTTAGTATTCTCAGTTCATCAGTGTGTCAGTTGTAAACTCTTCATACAGATTTATAAAGCTTTGCATGGCCTTCGACTGTCTGATGAAACTGTCTTGATAACCGCCTACTGTTGCTGCCTTCCTGACTATCTGTGGGACTGTATTTCACTCTGCCAGTCACAGAGCATTTCCCCGTTATTCTTCTGCCTTGTGAAATTCTCTTTCCATGATAAGAGCCATCATTCCACTGCAGCTTTGAAAAAAGAAGTCTGTTTTTTGGTGGAACCACTTGACACCGGCAGTGAGATTCTCAGCTGGCATCCTGCTGCCAGTGATGTGAGTGACACAAAGCAGCAGTTTTAACAAATGGTTCACAATTGGTTGTAAGTGTATTCTGATGATAATTTTGTAAGACTCCTTTTTTTTAAATAAAAATTATGTAATTGGAATAAGTCTAAGTTGAGTAATATTTACATATTATTGTCTGTTTTAGCAGAGTTATGTCAACTGCCTCAATTTCAAGGTAAAAGGGAGTATCCCTCTAGATCCTCTGCCCTTGATGTGATGTAAATGTGCTGTGTGAGTTGGTCAAACAGTAAAATGTTTTTTTTTATGATCTGGTGATACACTCTCTGAAAGAATGGAGTGAGCCCGCTATAACATCTGGAGTTGCTCTGATAAAATGAGGCAAGGGAAAGGACCCCCCCTCCCCATGAAAAAGTTATAATAAAATCCATCACAAAAGCAAAAAGCCAGAGCTGAGTGGTTTCTGAGAAGTCCTCAGCGGTTGTGTGTAGGGTGTGCCAGTCAGCATGAGCACACTGTGGTGTTTTGCTTCCCAGCTGTCAGTCAGCAAAACCCCATCATACTGAGTACTGGCTTAATTTCTGTTATCATAGACATTGCTGACCCTTTAAAAGCAGGCTATTGCTTACAGAGAACCTATATAAAATATAGTTAAGCCTCAGTTATCAAAGCAATGGGGAATTCCTTTGGCTGCTAGGGACTGCAGATGATTTATGCTAAGAAAACCTTTATGTAAGCCTTTCTATTTAGCTTACAAACCCAGTTATGCTAAAATGAGTTGTGTGGAAAGGTGAGAGCTTAAAGACCATCGTGTTCATCACAGACAGAAAGATTGTACTGGCAATGGCATGAACCCACACCCATTCTAGGGATTGGGTGCACAGTGATACCCCCCCACACTTCTCAAAAAAACCCTAAAACACAGCCAAAACTGAAGCACATACAAAAAGAATGAGATGGTGCACTTAGGTTGTTGCTTTGCTGTGGTGTCCTCTTGGCCTGTTCCCCCTTGGCTGCTCAGGATGGACAGAAGATAAGTTGGTTTTGAGAGAGAAATCCAAGCCATTTCCAAAATATTTTTGTCCCATAAGCTCTTCCTTGTTCTCAGCATGCATTTCTGCTTTTCCATGTGTTAAGTTTGTCTATGAAAATCTTGTCTGTAAAGAGAAACCCCTCCCTTTAGTGTGCTTAGTTTTTATCATTGAGACAGAAACTAGACTAAAGGATGGGTTTCTTTCTTCTAAAGAAGTATACACTGTATTTGTTAAGGCAAATCCCCTATTCTCCCTTACCAAATGAAAATCTTTAACTCCAAAGAGAAAAGTATTGATTAGTCTTACAGTGAAATTGCTGAAGCATATAGGAAATGTGATGTTTGTGGTGCTGGTTTTTGTGTGGTTTTTTGTTTGGTTGTTTTTGTTGTTTTTTTTTTTAAATCACTTAATGACTCCCTTCCCCCCTTGCTTATTCCGGTAACGTGAAGTATGAATTAAAAGAAGGACTTGTTAGCAGACAGTTCTTCCTTAGCTCATGCCAGTTCAGAACTGGGCATGCAACTCAAGTCTTTAAAGTGCCAACTTTCAAACTGTGTACATGTAGTATGAAAATCCTGGGACAGCCACGTGGGATGTGGTTTCCATCTCCACAGCTTCCTCTGTGGGTAGGTGGGAGAAGGTCTTGCTGTGCCCCTTCTTGGAAATATTCTTGCCATGGTAGTGTTGTCCCAAGGTCCACCACATGGATTCTGCCTCTCCTTGGAGCTCAGTGCCCCTCTGAGCACAGCTATGTGACTTCAGTCAGTTCAGAGAAGGGATGGAATTTGGAGGTGGTTCAGCCAGACCATCTCGGGGTGCTGGAATACAGGAAGGCTTGGGGTCATGCTGCTTGCAGTAGGTGTCAATCAAAAGAAACCACTCCTCCCCATGTAAGCAAGATGGATTAATGTTGTAGTCAAGTTATTTTTCTGGCATTGCTTTGCCTGTGGGCACAGGGCTTTGTGCTGGGTAAGCCCTCGGTATGATGTGACTCCTCCTGATATACTGGGCCACCAACTTTTTATTTGGAAAAGTTGAGCACTGCCAGGAGATGAGGAGGGAGCATGAGAGCAGCAAGGGAATATAACCCACTAGAATATAACCCCCTGTATTTCAAATACATTTTGTACCATAATGCATGCATGAACTCTGGAGCAGGCTGCCTCCAGAGAGATGCTATCTTGCAAGACTGGATAATATTCTGGGCTCCCAGATCTCCTTGAGTTGTGAGCTCAGCAACAAAGAGCAGATGATGCCTACAGGAGAACCAAGTTCTTGCCTTCTCCTGGGCCATTGCTCTTGGCTTCCAGGTCCCTGGGTCTCAGGGTGCCATGTGGGTGAGCAATGGGTCCCTGGCAGAAGTGGTTACTTACAACTCCTTTGTGCCACAAAGAGATGGGAGATGGTGAAAAGGTCTCAGACAAAGCAATATGCAGAGGGTCCCAGTGCTGCTAAGCTTGGTGCCCTGAATCACAGTTCTTTATTTTATTTTTTTTTTTTCTCCACCTAAAGCACTATGTGCAGACAGATGTAAATGGGATATTATTGGGTCTGACCTTTCATCTCTGCTGACTGCAATGATATAATGAACAGATTTCCATTGATCTGATATCTGAGATGATAACAATGAGCATGATTTCATTTAAAGTTAGGACTGTATCCCGTTAGGAATCCTTGAAGCCATTTAATACCTTAAGTTTACATTTTCAGTCAGTTCTTTGGTATTACTAGGAGATGATTGTGAAGTCAAATGCCTCAAATAACCTCCCTGCCAAAACGTGTCAAAAGGCACCTTCTGCAAACTCTTAACTCCTAGACAGACTTTCTTGTATTTTTTATATTTCATCCATCCCAGGGTTAGCATTAATGTGATTTACTTCTACATTATGCCTCTCACTTTACTGGTGAAGAAAATGAGTATTTCTTTTTTTCAAATCACAAAATAGGAAGAATTAAGCAATTTTCAGTAAAGGAGTGTTCCCATTTCCACCACCAGCTCTATTAAGAGTTTGAAGCACAGGACATGTGGCCTAGGGGCTCACTTCTCTTGGGCTCTTTCCATCATAAAGAGCTGTGAAAAGAAGGATTCATCTAAGGTAAGCAAATGTGTAAGTTTTAGGAACAACAGGAAGTGAAGTGGGAGGATCACTGTTGGCATTTTAACACTGTATTTGTTTTTCCATCTCCTGACATTACATGACAGCAAACTTCAGTTTTGGCAGTGCATTGTGTAGCTGTGTTTCCTACCTGTCTTTTTCATCTGAGTTGTTGGATTTTTATAGTGCTTTGGTACTCCTCAGGCAGGTCAACCTCTCAGTCTCTTTTGCTGCCTTTTTTTTTTTTTTCAATTTTATTTTTAACTTTATTTACACCAGACTGCTTCTCATAGTATCAATAGACTACTCTTGCTAGTCAACTTGTTCCACCCCTGACTGGTTCTCCTAAGATGTAGGTTTTGCTGACAAGGTGAAATCCTTCTACAGATGAAATAAGAGGAGGAATAGGCCTGCAACCCATGCTCTATTTCTGTTACTTTAAAAATATATAGGTATATATATTCCTCTTCAACAATTACATATACTTTTTGGATATATTGAATCTAAGGAAGTAATGTTTCCTTTATTATATATCCATTGTATTATTGAATATACAGAAAAAGTAATAGACTTGTCAGACAAAGGCAGTGAAAAGGATAAAACAACACACTTACTTGCTTTTAACTCCCCTATTCTAAATAGCAAGAGGATCCTGTTTTGATTTTTTGCCTCCCTCTGTTTTGAGACATGAAAAACTGAAGTAAAGCTGCTGTATTTTGGTAGGCTTTGGCAGTTTGCAGAGTGGGTTTGATTTGAGAGGTTAGATGTTTAAAATTGGAGAGATTAGCACTGTTACACTACATCCATCCCTATACTACACTGCAAAAATAGAAGGAGTTACATTAGTTTTGAAGTTGAAATGAAATGTAGAGCACTTGGGGAGAAGAATGGGGTCAGTTACATTGGCTTGACAATTAATTTATTCACAGATAAGGTATGGAGGAGGGAAGAATGCCTTAGATATTAGAAAATGCTTTCCCTGGTGTGGCTCAGGTCTTCCATAGCAGTGGCAGGAAGGAAAATATCTGATGCCAGTAGGATGGGAGGGTTGCCAGCTCTATGTTCCCTGTAGAATGATCTGCATGAAATCTCCTGTGTCACTCTGAATGGCAGCATGAACTCATCTCTGCTCAGTAATCTATCAACACAAGTCTATCATGTTTCATGAAGAAACTAAAATCTGCAAAACAGGTATTTCTCTGGTTTACACCTTCCTTTGCTATTTCTTTCCCTTCCCAGTAAGAAGCTGTTGTTTAGAAGTAGCTAGGATACAAGTTTATCCTTCTGAGGTTAAAGCACCTTACTGAGGTAAAAAAGCACCACATAAAGCACCTTACTGAAGTTTTAAATTTTTTAATTTATTATTATTATTTTTAAATGTTTTGCCTTAACAGACAATGGAAGAAAAAGGTAGATGAAAGTAAACACCTCCTCTGCCCCTTCAGCATAACCTTAGCTCTGGTTTTGTTTCTTATCTTTTTTTTTTTTTTTTCTTTTAACACATCACATTTATTATTGTTTCAGGCACAGAAGACACCCTTTATGACTTGCATCAAATACAGGCTTTATTGAGATTGCCTGTTGTCCTTGTTGATAGGCTCTAATTAAGCTACTGTATTCAAAAGAGCAATCTGCTGAGCACTGGAGCTGCTTTTTGGGGGTGGAAGCCAGGGCTATGCAGAGCACCAGCACCTGGGGAGTGCAGAGCACCCATGGAGCAGCAGTGCCCATCACCTCAACCATTCTTTCTCTCTCCTCCTCTCTCACAGGGGTGCACACACCCCCCTACTTTGATAGTTTTGCTGTCTGCCTCTTCTGCTTTCTGTTGCTAAGTGAAAAGCTCTGGTTCAGACACAGAGCAGAGCCAATAGCATCCTGACCTCTGAAGGCTGGTAAAAGCTTGAAGAAAGGGGATCCAGCAGTGCTGGCTTTTCTTCTCTTCTCTCTTCCCACCCGCCTCTCCCAGGGAAGCAGGGAGGGGAGAGGGAGAACACAGGATGGTGGAGGTAATTCATAGCAGCCATTCATGTTCTGGAGATAAAGGCAGCAATACCTAGGGAAAGAAAGGAGAATATTATGCTCCTTCCTATTTATATGTGCACACAGAGGTAAAAGTGGTTTTCCTTGTGCTGTGAGCTCCAAGCTGTGATTAGGAAATGAGTTAACACCATAAAGTTATTTTACTGTTGTCTTCATAGCTGTTAATCTTCTACTAATCACTGATGCTGGAATATAGAGTGAAGCTCATGTTTCCCTCAACCAGAGAAACCCTGAGTGGGGGCTCAGCCTTCCCCTCACTAATTATGACACATTATCACCTCTCAACTTATTGTTTTCCTGCTGCCCTTCATGAATATTTGCAGAGGGGGAGGATGCTCAGCACACTGCAGGCACTTTTGGGATTATTCAGTCCAAAAAGCATACAGCTGCAGTCAGTAGCTGTAGGAATTGGGCATCTTGTAGTCATACGTATTTCAAGTTCTCCCTATTTAAATATGTTTGCATCTTGGTCAAAGTTTTCTAGGCAGAAGAGCAGTGAGTGAATTTTCCTTGTAGAGTTGTGTTTTCTCTATGGCTGGCTTGAGTCTGCTCTTGGATGTGGGGAAAATAGCACTCACCTTTTTTCTGAGCAGCAGGGTGGGTGATTGCAGTTAGTTTTGGATCTGGAAGGGAAAGACAACCTTCTTGACAAGTGTAAATGAGAGGAGTATGTTCAGCCATTACTGTTTGGGTGCCACAGCCACCCAAGTTTCCCCAGCTTCATGTCTCCAGACAAATGGTGTGTTGATAAAGGACATCTGGAAAGGGACAGTGGTTGGGTGGGGTGAATCCACCCCTCAGAACTGGTGGTTGGACCTGATGAGCAGAGTTAAGCCTGTGAAACTCAAATATGCCATTAAAAAAAAAAAAAAAAAAGATTGTTTTAACAAAGATTGAACCCACAAATGACAATTGA
Source organism: Phaethornis superciliosus (assembly GCA_023637945.1). Classification (NCBI taxonomy): domain Eukaryota; kingdom Metazoa; phylum Chordata; class Aves; order Apodiformes; family Trochilidae; genus Phaethornis; species Phaethornis superciliosus. Next base: position 17,734,990 of record JAJQWJ010000011.1, read on the forward strand.
TCCAGTTAAGCCACATCATTATAATTAACATGCAGTATATTGATGCCTCTGAGCAGTAGCAGTAAAGGGTTTCCTGATAATCTAAAAGGGTCAGCACAGCCCTTTCTTCAGCTGTTGTCAGAAGGCAATGAGCAAACAGTGAAGTCTCAAAACATCACATCGCTTTGTAATATAATAAATGTAATGTAATATGTAATAAATGTAGTAAATATATTAATAAATGTAATAAAACATGCAGATTGTACCAAAGGGGAGCTGAGTTTTCTCCATGGTGCTGTTGTGACTTTGCTTAAGCATCTCTGCCTGCAATGGGAAACTGAAGGCAGGGTGGTGTTTGGTGAGGACATCAGTGTTAAGGCAAGGATTTGGGGAGAAAGACCCTTATCATGTCTTCTAAGAAAGATCAGCCTGAAATCTGAGTGAATCCATGTGATGCCTGAGTTTAACATAGGGTCAGCAGCACTTTTCTGGGTGTTTCTTTAAACCAAAGGTTGCTCTGCTTATAGACAGGTACCATGTGAATCACTCGTGCCTTTTGCCTTGAAATGTCACAGCTGCTGCTGTGCCACCAAGTGTGGACATGACACTGGCCTTTTCAAGCCATCAGAAACTCTGTTAGTAAGTATCTGGCAAAATTCATTTAGTGCTTTGCAGAACTAATACTGTGCTTGCCTCTTTAATCCTGATGACTACTGTAAAAGAGTGATAAAACTTGGAAGAGCTTGCCACAGTCAATAATTTTGCACTGTACAATGAAATATAATATTACAGCTGTCACCTTTAATTAACAGATGACATGTTGTCAATCCACAATTGTCAATCCAATTTTAATTTCCAGTTTTCAACAGCTCCCTTTGCAATATTACCACATTAACTGCCCTTACCTTAAAAAAAAAATAATTTGCATAAAAACACGGAAGTGTACTTGATAAAAAATAGTTCTGATACATCAGTGTCAAGAAAACAACGCGGAGCTTTCCTGGTCCTGGGCTACCTGAAGCCATGGCCTTCCTCTGGCTCTTGCTGCCTCTGCAGAGCTGGTGCTGGATGAGCTGGTGCAGAGCAGGCACCTGGCCCCTATCACCCTTCTGGGTGAAATTTAGACCCTGTCCTGCCCCCAGCACCTTTGCTGTTCCCAACCAGTGCTACATACATCGGGCTGGCACAGGAAAGTCCTTCTGGAAGGTTATTTTCCCTTGCTTTAAGTCTGTGAGATGTCTATAATGCTGCATGAGCTTATTTCTTACTCTTTCAGCTTGCTTACCAAAGGTGTGCATTTGCATGATAGGCCCTGTTATATTTTACTGCCTTTGTAAAATTCCCATGGAGACTTTATTTTTTTTTTCCCTTCCTTTTGCAGATTTGTTTAAATTCTCTTGTACAAAACTCCCTGTGTACAAACCCATTTGCCTATCTCAGCTGTCATACTGTGTGGTGGTCCCAATGTGCCTCTCACCGTGGTTTCTAAGCACTTTAATACATTCAATCTGAAATTTGTGTTTCAAGCTTAACAAAGCTTCGACAAGAGGAAGGACTAAGGAAGAAATAACACTTTGGAAGAGTAGTTAGAGAAGAAAAATTGGTTCAGAGCATCCTGGTGGATACATTACTCCTTCCTTCTCCATAGTTGGATTTATACAAATGAAATTATAGTATGTAAAGTAAGGCCAATTTTTGACAGTTCAATTTACCCTCTGAACCTGGAGTTTATTGATTGCCCTGTCACTTCTCCTAACTGCACCCTTTGCTAATCTCCTCTGCCTTTCCCCTCTTTTCTGCCCCAGCACAGCTTGCTCAGGCTTTGCTTGTGTTAGGCAAGTCTGCAGTGTAAATAAATTGATGTGTCAATAGCTGCCCATTCTTTTTCATGCACCCTACTGCCACAACATAAAACTCAAATAGTTTAAGTTGGTTTTTCAATTAACTCCAATTAGGCTAATCTGGAATACAGGCTTGCAATGTTCCAGTTTGAAGATTTTCACTGGTGTAACTAAATCAATTCAAGTGTTGGTATTGTTGTTTTTATTTTATTTTGTAGCACAGATAAGCCGTGTACATTATGAAAATATAGAGATATGGGCTTTGAAACTCAGCATCCTACCACTTGGCCCATCAGCTCAGGTGGCTGGCATTCAGCAATGCCTTCCTGATGTTTTTTAAAGAAAACTGAGAGGTCAGTGGTGCCTCAAATCCCCTCACTGGTGCCACGGTCCAGCTGAGGGTGCACAGCTCCCCTTTCTGTAAAGTTGGGATGAAGGCCTTTGGGGTGTGATCCCACAGAGCACATTTGAATATAACTTTGCATGTGTGTTCACGTGGAAAGTACTCTCTGTCTCAAAAATCTGCCCAGGAAAAATAAATATTGATTTCCCCTTGCCTTGCAAATAAAACAGGTGGTGGTTTCTGACCTGCCAGATTGCAAGCTAAGCCACTTTCTGTGAAGTCAGAAGAATATACTTATGGTGAAAGTGGAGAAACAGGCTTAGTTCTGCCCTCCTAGCGATCAAACCCACACTGTAAAAAGAAGAATCTGTCATTCTGTAGCAGCTGCTCCAGATTACCTGAATTTATCCTATTCCTCTTGCTCAGAGAACTCCAAATACTGTAAAAACTGTTCTGTGTGCAAGAGTTAATTTCAAGATACAAAATAAGTGTATGTATTAGAATGTAATATAAAATCATCTGTGGCTTTTAAAATATTTAACAGCATAAAGTGAATCATTCCTCCCTGATTTTACACAACTGTGTAGAATTCCTATAGTGTCATATGCTCCCTATTAATCATACAGATAGAACTGTCATCTTTGTGGGCTCTGCTGGAATTGCTAAGGTGCCCTCTGCAGAAGATACTGTGGCTAATGTTCTCATTACCAACTAATTGGCTAAAGAGACTTCTCTCACATTGCATTTAGTCTGATTGATAGTCTTCTATCACCTGATGGGTGGAATGGACAGCCAAACCAATTATCACAGCTAAGAGTGCTATATACCAGAAGAGTTCAGGCAGAGACAAAAGACCTTTATAAGATTATGTCTAGTCAGTGCTGGCTGAGATTTTTCTTAAACTTGAAATTAAAGGGCTTGGGGCTTAGTTTTTGGTTTGGTTTTGTATTTTTTTTTCTTTTTTTGCTTGCTTGTTTCTTTGTTTGTTTTTTTTTTTTGTTTTTTTTTTGTTTTTTTTGTAAAAGCACAGTTCACCCTGAAATTTGTGGATGTCAGGCAACCCCTGTAAGGATTTGGGGTTGTTCTGTTAGTGCTTTGACATTAAATGACCTTAAGTGGGTGTGGAGGGTTAAAAACAAATGGAGGTGTCATGAAGTGTTAACAGAGAGTGTTCTGGAGAGATTTATACCTGAATGAGCCTTGTGATTCATAAGTGCTGGGGTATGTGCTATTAGATAGTAACCCTTAGATACAGGCATTATTCAAATTCTTCTTGGCTTATTTTCCTTTCATGTAGCTCTAACAGTTTTGAAGGAATGTTTGTGCAGTAATTGAGATGGAAAGGTTGCAGGCTTCTTTGGGGTTTTTTTGTGTGTGGCTTTTTTGTTGCTGTTGTTGTTTTGTTTCGTTTCTGCTTTGTAGTTATTGGTTTAATTTTTGAGATCTTTGAAATGGCAGCTTTCTGGAGAAAGGGAGAGCATGTTGTACAATTCTTCCACAGGCATAGTTTCCAGCATTTTGGGAACTTTGCTATTTTTCCAGCAACACTGGCAAAGCTATAATTCCTTTCCTCCCTGCCCCAGGAATCCAGGGTGGGCTCTGGAGCATGGGCTTTGCCTTCAGCCTGCTGGGGACACAATCACAGCTCTTTACAGAACTTATCCTTCTCTCAGTGACAATGTCCCAAACAGGTAAAAGAAAGGAGGGGTGTGTCCTGCACTCGGATTTTGGGCACCTCCGTCAGAATTTTGATGAAGGAGGCAGAAGAGAGCATGAGGACTGGCAAGAATCCATCACTAGGGAAGATGCCAGGATGGTCCATGCCCCTCTGGGGGGTTGCTCTTGCAGTTTTGGGAGGAGTTGGTGTGCAGGACCCCTCTCCTTGTGCCCATCTCCTGCCCCAGCAATGTTTGTGCAGCTCTGCAGCCCCTGGGGTGGCACAGTACAGAGATGCCCTCCTGAAGTGAGGCAGTCCTGCCAGGCTTTCTGTGCCATTCAGGTGTCTCTTGGAAGCAGAGATCTGCCTCCCTGGTGCTTCTCTTTCTTTCTTTCTTTTTTTTTTTTTTTTTTTTTTTTTTTTTTTTTTTTTTAATCACTCTAAGCTCATTTGTAGCAGAATGGTTTTAAATAAGCTCTCTTTTGCTTCCTTAAAACTATAATGAAAACCAGAGGAAAGGATATTTCTCAAATAAGGGCAGGTGACACAGGAGGATGGGTATTCCTTTTCACATATAAAATGGGAAGCACCTACATGCTGTATTCCCTTTTTTTTCTCTTGACTTTACTGTCTCTGACTTGACTATTCTTGCTGCTTCATAGAGGGAACTGCAAAGGATGTCAGGTACAGAGTTTGGGCTGTTCCTCGGTCTTTAATCTGAATGAAAAGGGAAATGGAAGAAAAGGCAGAGGAGAAGAAAGAAGAGGGCTATCATGAGCAAATCACGTGGTGGTGTGCATGCAACTGTGTTTTCTTGAAGTGTTTTTGATATGGGGAGAGAATAACCCAGTGCTCTTAAAGAGCACACCAAGAGGGCTGAGTGGAGCTCAGGGAAAATGTGTTGGGAGCACTGAAATCTTCTTTAAATCTCATCATGTACTTTGGCTCTGCATGGCTGGCCCACAAATTACATCTTTGGGCTGTTGCAGTGGGGAAGTACAAGAAGGTCTGGGCACTGCTGATCTACAGCTATTGGGAGAAAATCAAGTTTTAAGCTGAGCATTTCTCTTTCATCCTTGGTTGTCATTGACTGACAAGGACGACGGAAGCTGGAAGCATCCTTGCCCTGGTTTTTGGGTAGCAGGAGCTTTGTAGAGAGTCTGCATCCTCCCACACGCTGGGAAACACCAGAGAACATGTAACTCAACGTGACATAGGGCTTGTTTGTATTGCAGAATGTGTCCTCTTGAATTAGTATGTAGATTAATGGAGAGCCAGTCTAGGAGACACCACGAATGTGCATGCTAAGTGTTGGTGCTTTGTGCTTTAATGAATACACCAAATAAAGTGGACCAAAGGGGTAAGTGCAGTTAGCAGCCCCAAGAACAAGGAAATACTGCTATATGGCAGTGACAAACAACTTAGAAATGCAGTAAGCCTCATCTCTTAATTCCTTATGCAGTTTGCTCCCTTGCATAGACAGGCTTTGTTTCTTGCTTCAAAGTTCATTTCAGTTCATTCTTGAATATAATGCAGCTCCTCACAGGCTCCTCAATAATAAGCACATCAGAATAAAACATTAATGAAAAAATAGACAGTGTTCTGATCAGAATTAGACCAAAGCATTTGCTTTCCAACTTAAATGGGGGAAATTTGGTGTTAAACTTTATTGTTCTATTAGCATTTTAATGAAAAGACTTCCTGGGCATTCCCTAAAGGTAAAGAAATGAGCTCTCTCTTCAAAGCTGTATTTTATTAAGAGATGCAACAATTTCGCTTCTGGGTAAGGAAAAGGACAGTCCAGGCCAAGGCTGAAATTACTGTCAGCAAAGAAGTTTATATTTGCTTCTTTCACCTGCTAATGACAAGTGATTTTCCACATGCTACCTATAACCAGCTGAACTGGAGTTTTACTTGGAACATTGTTCCAAGTAAGCCATCCTGACTTTTTTCTTTATTTTTAATTTTATTCTCAAACTTTGTAAGGTTCTGCCCAGCCTGCCTGGCTTCTAACACAGGCAGCCCTTCATGATAGGTAGGATTTTGCTGCTTGTAAAGGAATTATTCAAGGTTTCATGACACACACATCTTCTTGAAGTGCCAGCTGCCCAAATGTCAGCACCATCCTCCCTGCAGACAAAAAAATCTGGGCTGAGCAGCTGCCCCAGGTTGCTGCTTGCCCTAATATGAATTTAGTAGTCTTCATTTTGTGTATGCTTGTGTCTTGTAATGGCTGATCATGTGTATTTTCTGTCACAATTAAATCAGAAGTGTAATTAGTGGAGCAGATAATGATGTCCTCTTTGAGACATTTGGGCTCTGATTCACACCTGTGAGTTATGCTGTTATTTTTGCTGTGTCCAACTTGCCCTGGAACAAGTTTTGACTCTAAAATAAGTTGGTCAGTGGTTTGATTTTTAAAATAGTTACATAAATAAAAATCTATAGGACCTGCCAGTACCATAGGATGGAGTTCTGTGCTCTCAGAACCTGTGCCATATACTGAACATCCCTGGAATAATGTGAAAGTGCCTGTCCTTGAGATGCATAGCTCATGTCTTCAGTCATCTCAGAATGAACAAATAACCTCCTTGATTATTTATTTGAGTTAGGAGAAAAAAGACCCAGCAGAAGTAGACATGCAGAGACCTAGAAGGTATACTAGCACTATAAATTACTTTAAATAACTTCTAAATAATTCTCTCTTTCAAAATATTTATGTAAGAAATAGATTATTCTGCCTTCACATTTGCAGCCAGACTTAGCTGTCCTCTGCTTTAGTACAAGTTTAGAACAGCTTCCTCTAACTGTAAGGCAAGTTCCTTGGGTTTTGGGCTGCAGTTGCTGTTTCACTTTTCTCTGGTGTGAATCTGCAGTGCTGCCAATAGTGGAGGTCCCCCTTTTGGGTGCTTGTCCTGAAGGTCAGTTCAAGGTGAGAAGGATTTGAGCACGATCTTGGCATTAGGACAAAAAGCAGAGGCAGATCTTCAGGACTGCTTTTGAAGTAGAGGCCAGCAAGGAAAGGAAGGCAAGATTTCTGCTGTAGCCAAATACACGTCTTTGTTGGGTGGAAGATAAAGCATTTATCAGTTTATTAATGACATCATTTTTTCATCGAAGACAGCTCCTGTTGTTGGAGTTGATGTTTAGCTTTCAATACCTGGTTAGTTCACCTTGAATGTCACCCACATTTGGTGGCCATGGTCCATCCCTTCTAGATGAATCCCAGCATCAGGAACTGGTTAATTCTCTGTTTAAGAGTGCCGATGAAAATGAAATATTTTTTGTTGATTGCTAAGTGCAAGCTCAAATTCTCCAGCCAGGGATTCAAGCAGGAGGCTCCCACCAGAATTCTGGCAAGCTGAGCAGGGGTATGCTGTGACTGGGGGACTTCTCTCCTGCCTTTATGTTTTTCTGTGCTTAATCCACTGCAGCAGAAAAAAAAAAAAAAAAGCTCAGGTTGTGGCTGGGGCACAGCTTGCTGGTGATTTGTGAGGCTGAGCATGTTGTGACAGGGTACCAGGGAGCAAGAGAAGGAGCCATGGGGGGTTGGGGGGACAGCACATCTCCTCTGATCTTGTTAAAAAAGTGTCTGGAGCTTCCCTGCTTTATTCCCGTGACTCTTTGGAGTGGTTTGCAGTAAGCTGTGAGAGAGCTGTAAGATTAATCTTGGTTTTCTTGTCTCCTGATAGGGCACCCCCAGCATGAGGGCTGGGCAAGCTCAGAGGCCACAGGGCCACAGGCTGCCAGGTTCCTGGTGGGCAGTGGGAAAGCCTGCAGCAGCCTTACCATGGAATAGTGACACTTTTTTCCCCACTTCTTCTGTGACCTCAGCCAGTGCTGTGTATTAAGTGACAAGTGAATTATAGTGCTGCTGCAGCTCAGATGCAGATTCTCAGTCTTTCTTTTGGCTGATTAAAGTTTAGGCTATGTTTAGAATTAGTTGTAATACAGTTGTTGGTAAAAAGTCATCATCAGAGTTATACAGAGATTTGTTGTTGCTCTTTGTGTGGAAGCAGTGGAAAAGAAGTGTTTGAGAGCAGGGAGTGACTGAGGGCTTCTGCTCAACCTTTTCAAACAGTTTCTGTTGCTGTAACAGTTTAATGTGAAAAAAAAAAGTTTGTCCTAGAATATATTATATTTTGGATGTAACTCAAACCTTGAAACTCACAGGCAGAGAAATTGTGTGGTGAGAGAGAATATTTGAACCACAGCTACATGTCTAGCAAGCTAAAACATACAGTAGCAAATCAGGACCTCAAAGACTTTGTATTCCAGCCTGCTCAGCATGGTCTGCTTGACTTTGGAAAAGGTTTCTCACCTTACCATGCCTCCCTTTCCTTCTCCATGAAGTCTGTGGTTTGTAAAGCTCCCTGGTGCTTTTGTGGGGATGGAAAAGTGTTTCTAGCAGTGATTAGAGAGAAAAGGAGTTCTGGTAAAGAAACCGGTCTTCCCAGAAAGAGAGGGAAAGAATGAGCAGGACACCCAATACTGGGGCATAATGGATGCACGAGTGTTGGGGTTTAACACTGGCCCAGCAATTAAACCCAATAACAGATGCTCTCTATTAATCCCCCTCTCCTCCCCGATAAAGGGAGAATAAGGGAGAGAGAATTATGGGCTGGAAACTAAACTACAGAACTTTAATGACACAGTGATGATAAATAGGAAAAATTACTAAATATATACAAATATACAGGAAAAGTGATACCAGGTTCCTCCCCCTCTCCCCCAGTAACTCTCAGGTCACCACCGAGGCTGCAGGGCAGCCCTGGGAAAGTCCAGGCTGGAATCCTGGAGTCAGCAGCAGTTGGGAGCTGGAGGCAGGAACACACAGATTCAGGCTGGGATGGATCAGGACCACAGGCAGAGGAATGGATGGAATCCTCCCAGGATGCTGAAGCAAACAGGGACAGGGGAAGAAGGGGAAGAAGGAAGGGGTTTGACTCTTGTGATCCCTCAAATTTCTACTGAGTGTGACATGTATGGGGTGGAATATACTGTTTGGTCAGTTTTGTCCATCTATCTTGTCCATTCTTCCCCAAAGGAGGGCTGCAGGTGGGACCTCTTTACTCCTTCTGGAAGGTAAAATGTTCCTCAGAGCTGAGCAGTGTCCCTGGCTCTGCACACCAGTCTCTGGCTGTAACTCTAACCATGGAGTGTTATCAGTCCCAGCAGCAGACACTGTCTGAGAAACTTGCTGTTCATTTCAGCAGTGCAGCTGCTTACAAGAGACTGAGCTGAAAGCAAAAGTACAAACCAGAAAATCACCTTTATCCTGGCCCAAACCAGGACAACGAGTGAGAGAATAGATGGGGCACAAAAGTGTCAGCTCTCCAGCCCTTGGTCTGCACTGATTTGGGGTCAGCTTGCAAACATTTGTCATAGCCAGGTTGAGCTTCAGAGCTGGTGAGGGGAAGGGGCTGCCCAGCTTCTGTCCCATCTCTCTCCAAAGGAAGGAAACATCCCTAGGCTGCAGACATCACCTCCAGAATTTCTCCCAGCCCAGGAAGCAAGAGGCGAAGGGCAATGGGACAGGGAATAGAAGAGTGGTGCAGACAGCATTAAAGGGCTGTAAGAAGAGAGACTCACAAAAAGGACAAATGGAAGAAAAAGGGGGGAAGTAAAGAAAAACACAGTCTCATCAAGCAAGTTGGACCAGCCTTTTTAATGTCAATTTTCCCTCTGAGCATCTTTTGACTAAACAGAATGGGGGAGGAAAAGCTCTCTAAAAGAAGAGATAGAAGGGAAATGAATGCTTTCTGCAGTTTATGCTGTTCAAAGGAAGTACTAATTCTGGGTTAAAAATCAAATCTGTTGCAAAAGAGTTATTTAGATTGATTTATCTGTAATTTACGGAAAATAATAAATTGGTGGTTTGCTTATTGCATTTTGTGAAGAACGTGTACAACTGTTGGGCTAATGTAAAAATGGCATTTCAGTAATAATTATGGATATCTTGCTTCAGCCTCATTTAGAAACATGTAATTGAAGTGATAGCTAGATGTAGTGCTTATAAATAGTTTAGGTTTGCTAATGTAATAATGAGCAGTTCTCTTATTCTCTCTTTTCTCTGCTTCTTCCCTTTCCTGCATGTTTTTGCTTCTGAAGCATTTTTCCTCCCCCCTCATTTACTCTTCCCTACTCTGCTGACCAAGAGCATTCCCAGGGCATGCTCTACTACACTTGTAGGGATTTCTACCCTGGGAGCAAACAATACAGTGTTGTGCCAGGCTGGGGAGGATGTGTGTGGACATGAACTGCCTGGCAGGTGGATGGGTGGAAGGGGTGAAGGTTATGGAGAAAGAGGGGTGGAGGAGGTAATGCAGTGTGTCATGGATTAGGGCAGCAAATCTCAGTAGGGAAGGGAGTAGTGACAGATTGTGTAAGAGATGAGGAATAAAAGGATAGCACTTAAGGACAGGAATCACACAGCACCTACAGGATGGACAAGGGATCAGACCCAGCCAGCACGGGTTCAGGAAGGGCAGGTCCTGTCTGACCAACCTGAGCTCCTTTTATCATCGGATGATCGGCCTGGGGGATGAGGGGAAGGCTGTGGATGTGGTCTGCCTGGACTTCAGCAAAGCCTTTGACACCATCTCCCACAGCATTCTCCTGAAAAAGCTGTCAGCCCACAGCTTGGACAGGAGCACTCTGTGCTGGGTTAGGAACTGGCTGGAGGCCACCAGGGAGTGGTGCTGAACGGGGCTGCATCCAAATGGTGGCTGTGGTGTCCCCCAGGGATCAGTGCTGGGCCCAGTTCTGTTTAATATCTTCATCGATGATTTAGATGAGGGGATTGAGTCCATCATCAGCAAATTCACAGATGACACTAAGCTGGGGGGAGTGTGGATCAGCTGGAAGGCAGGAGGGCTCTGCAGAGGGACCTGGACAGACTGGAGAGTTGGGCTGATTCCAATGGGATGAGGTTCAACACGGCCAAGTGCCGGGTCCTGCACTTTGGCCACAACAACCCCATGGGGAGCTCCAGGCTGGGCACAGAGTGGCTGAGAGCAGCCAGGCAGAGAGGGACCTGGGAGTCTGGATTGACAGGAAGCTGAACAGGAGCCAGCAGTGTGCCCAGGTGGCCAAGAAGGCCAATGGCATCCTGGCCTGGATCAGGAACAGCGTGGCCAGCAGGTCCAGGGAAGGGATTCTGCCCCTGTACTCAGCCCTGGTGAGGCCACAGCTCGAGTCCTGTGTCCAGTTCTGGGCCCCTCAGTTCAGGAAGGAGATTGAGGTCCTGGAGCAGGTCCAAAGGAGGGCAACCAGGCTGGGGAAGGGATCCAGCACAAGTCCTGTGAGGAGAGGCTGAGGGAGCTGGGGGTGTTCAGCCTGGAGAAGAGGAGGCTCAGGGGAGACCTCATCACTCTCTACAACTCCCTGAAAGGAGGCTGGAGCCAGGGGGGGGTTGGGCTCTTTTCCCAGGCAACTTTCAACAAGACAAGAGGGCATGGTCTCAAGTTGTGCCAGGGGAGGTTTAGGTTGGATATTAGAAAGAATTTCTTTATGGAGAGGGTGATCAGACATTGGAATGGGCTGCCCAGGGAAGTAGTGGATTCTCCATCCCTGGAGATATTTAAGAAGAGCCTGGATGTGGCACTCAGTGCCATGGGCTGGGAACCACAGGGGGAGTGGATCAAGGGTTGGACTTGATGATCTCTGAGGTCCCTTCCAACCCAGCCCATTCTATGATTCTATGATTAAGTACTAGTGAAGTCCAGGGAAGGAGGAGGAACTAGGAATACGAAACTGGGGGTATGACAGTGCTGTACTCCCCTGCAAAAAAACCTCTTGGGACACATGACTTTCCATGTAGAAATTCTGCTACTCAGATCTCCTTAGGTATTAGAAAATTCCAAGTTCACTTGATTTTTTCCCTAGCAAAGCAGATGAATACAGGCCTGCCAGCTCTGTGTACCAAAAGAGTGTGTTGAAATCTGCTGAAGTAAGAAGGCACGATATAGGCTGGGAAGATGCTGAAAAAAGACAGTTTTGTAGACAACATGGATGAGAGGGCTGTCTGGGCCTGGAACATCTGAAGACTTTCTTAGTGTTTCCTTGTGGTTTAGGGGTAGCTGATGTCTTTTCTTACATGCTTTAAGGTCTATCAGGAAAGCTCTTAGTGTCAGATTTCCTACTACTTTTAACATCTGTCCAGTAGTCAGGTAGCCTAAACCTGTGGTATTGATAAGGCATAAACATTCCTGAAAAAATTTTACAGGCTTCTGTCCCACCAAATGTTTCTTTACTCTCAATTTCTGAGTCCATTGCCACTTGATGGTCTTCCCTCTTGTATAAACTTTCCCCCTGGCATCTTTAATTTTATTTTCTTGTGCATACACAGGTTAAGGTATGAATTACTGTTCTGTGATTTTTTTGTTTGTTTGTTTTAACCAAACAGCTGTAAACAGCATCCTGACATTAAATTGAAGGACAGAATGGAGCTGAGCAGTGCTTCTAATGCTGGAAACTAACACTTGTCTGCACCAATTAGTAGTGAAATGGTTGCACATGGAATCTGTGTGCGAGAATGCTCTTCATAGAAATGGTTTCCTCCACTGTGTATGAAAAGAGAATGAAAAATCTCCAAAAGCAGGGAGCAACAAGCAACGAGCAGCACAGCACTTTATTTTTCATGTTGAGAGCATCTGTTAATGTGACTTTTGCTGTTCCCTGTCACTGGTGGGGAATGTTTTCAAACATTGGCAGTGTTTTGGAAGCTTTGTTTTGAACTGCAAAACTGGTAACCTCTTGGACCTGCCAACAACATCAAGCACTAGCTTAGAGGTCTGCTAGTGAAGTCTGGAACACAGACTAACTCTGAGGATGAGGCAGTCTCAGGGCAGTCAGTAAAAGCAATATATCATTTATATCAGATCTTATGAGGGGTGAAAAAAAGAAGTTCTAAAATATTCTTTTAATTACAAAATTGCTAAGGAAAAAACTTGAGTTAATAGGATTTTTGGATTTGTGTTGTTTTCTGTGATGTCTTTTTTTTTTTAATTATTGGTTTCACCTACAAGCTTGTAGACAAACCAGGATCAGGTCTCTGGTGCAACCTTTTTCTAGTTCCACTGAAGAAAATGGCAAAGATAATTTCCACTGGCATCATTGAAAGTGTGATTGAGCCTGGCTTGCCTTTGAAAGCACTGGCAAAAAAGAGGTGGTTGGAAAGAGAGGTCACAGTAGATTTTCTTAATGGATAGTTAGCTTGTTTATGTGGGGCAGAACAAATAAAGCTGGGAGACAGGTCAGAGTTTGAGATCCCAGTAATCAGGTGCAGTGTGGGAAGTGTATGACTTTCTTTCATCAAGCTGTGAAGAATATCCCTTTCTCTTTTTGCTTCATAGCAAGCTGAAAAGTTTTCCTAATGCATGACTTCCCCAGAACAAAATTATCAATGAAAGGTTATAGAAGGGTAAAATAGATCATTTAAAATGGGAGGAGACAAAATGAAAACTCCAGGGGCAGATGTCTGTCCATAAGAATATTGTAATATGTATGAGAAGGATGGCTCCATGTTGTGTGTGGTTTAGGTTTTTTTTGTTTGGTAGTTGTTGGTTTCTTGTGGGTTTTTGTTGCTTGCTTACTTGTTTATTTATTGGGCTGGGGGTTTTTTTTGTAACACCAATAGTTGTCCATCACAACCCTTTTGCCTGAGTTAAGTCCAAGCCCCTCTGTAACATAATGACAGACCTTTTATGTGTAGTGTTAGAGTTTCTTTCATTCTTTGAGCAGAGCTGGTTATTCAATTTCAGTGTCCACTAAAGCAATCTCCAAAAGCAGTTAAAATAAAACTCATTAGAGTGTGTATGCAATACAGTATGTTTGGAATCCTGAGAATGTACTGCAATAAACTTTCACTGGCTTTCCCTCTCCACAGCAGCAGATAACAAAATTTACATTTCCACTGTGTACAAGAAGCTGAAAAGATGAATCCCTACAGACTAGAGTGTGAGGACCATTGTTTCTTTGTCTACTGAGAAATAGTTATTATTTATTTCTGAGAGAAATCCAGAAGTCACCTTCAAAGGTGAAATCTTCTGTATTTCTTGAAGATGGAAATAAGCATTCCGTGACTGACAAACAGCCTGTTTTTCTACAAACACAGATTCTCTCTGCCTCCCTAGTTTTATTTTACTGCTTGGTTCTTCTAAGCAGCATGAAAGTACCTTTGGCCTCTTTTCCCTGATTCTGGGATGCGTTGTCCTTCCCAGAGGCTGGGCCAGTGTTTGTACAAAGCCACTTCTGCAAGCAGATCTTGCCTGGTGAAATATGGCCATGGCTGAGATAGCACAGTCCTTGTTAATACTTAACACTGAGTAAACAAGGCAGGTCATATCATTGTTATTCCTGATGTCCAAAAGCAGTGCAGCATCTTTAGCTGACAAAGGTCAGGTGAAAAACAGGTCTGCTTTCTAAGAGAGAGGTTTTTAATTTTTTTTTTTTTTTCTGTAAAAGACACAGAAATACAAACTCCCCAGCTTCTGAGGGCTGGCTTTGTTTAAGCAGAGCATACTTGCCTAACAGGCTGTATATACTAAATTCCTGGTGATATTACTGAGAAGCCCTGGTGCCACAGGTCATTCTGGAGGCTAGCAACCAGAGGTGCTTGGAAGGGGCAGAAGAGGTAAGGGGATGGCCTGGTTTGATTGCAAAATCTTGTTTGGTTTATTTTGCAGTGCATTTGCCTCTTTATGGGCTGTTTTTCCCAGTGCATGATAGTCTTTTCCTTTGTTTTGTTACCTTGTGGATAAGTTTGCTGCACTTTGACATCCCTTGCTTCCTAGAAATGTCAGCTTTTGTTGTTAGACTTGCAAATTTTGTGACAGCTATTTGAAAGAGAACTTTGCAGAATAAATTAACAGCTGCAGGATTTTCAACTTCTCTGTAGTGAAGCCCTTTGGATTGGTGTTTTTTTATTACCTTGTTCAGCATATTAAAAAACTTACCTCTCTGGTGCTGTACATATCTTGGCTTTCCAATAGAAATCCAGTCTTGCTCAGTAAAAGCCATGAAAAATAGAAACTAGCTGTTCCCCCTTCCATGCCTGACTATCTCAAAAGAAACCAAGCTTGTGTTAGGGTGGCTCTCAGACCAGGTGGAGTTTATAAATTAAAGAAGTTGTAGCAACCTGAGGTCTACTTTCAGGACCATAGGAATACTGGAGGCTCTGCTTGTGTCTCTTGTCTGAGCTGCAACACCTCACAGCATTTGCAGTGTGGGACACACCTCACTGAGTGTATTTCATTCATCTCAAAATAGCTTGGAGATGGTTTGCATTGATAATGTTATATCCAAACGAAAGCTGTGCAGCCACAGGTATGAGAGTACCCTTGTTGCCTCTGTGCTGAAATAAGCCTCCAAAACTGCTCGGATCCTCTCAACATTTTCAAGGTGTAGAGTTTATTAGCAAATGAAATAACAAGCAGGCTCCACTTGCCCAGCACATGACTGTTCCTCTCTATCTCCTCTGCCTAGGGCAGAGTGGGCATTAACCACCTCACTTGCACCAGGACTTAAGCTATGGCCAGTGTAGATATTTTGCCAGATGTTGTCAGCTGCTATGTATCTAAGGTTAAAAAACCTTCTTGGTGGAGGTGTTTAGGACCTATTTTTGCAGGTAATCTAGTTACTTCCAACTTGTAGGCCTAGCAAGGGAAGAGAGTGCCTGGATACATGTGTGTGCAGTCTCAGAATCCTGTGAGATAAAGGATGCTATGTGTGCTTGCTATAAATGATTTGTTTGAGCTCTGCGTAAATACAGTTAAATCAACAGTGTAATCAGGAGGTGATCTGGGCTGGCTTGCAGGTTTTCAGAGAGCTGCTTTCTGTTCTTCCTGGCATAGTTTAAAAAGTGTGGTCTAGCTTGCTGTTATGAGAATAATCTTCCAAATGTGAATGGAATCTAAATTGGTGCAAAGCAACTTGTCAGCAGCAGCACCCATTCTGCAGGAGGAGCTCAGGGAGAGAAGTGAACTGCCTTTGTTCTTTGCAGTGGGGGTGTTAATGCTGAAGTTTATGATAATGTACTTGCCAGCATTGTTAATGATTCCACTGGAAGGAAGGAGTTGGAGAGTCTGCACAATTTGCTCTCAGTAAGGGTCTTGTTTCAGCATTCCAGCTTGGAATCTCAAAGAGCTGGTGGCTGGGAGAGCTCTGCTTTCCTGAGGGATCTATGGGGGTGAGGGAGGGGCTCTTTTAGTCCCTGATTTGTGTCCTTCTCATTCCTCTTTGATACAAATAGGATTTTTCTGGAAACCTGGATGAGCAAGCTCTTAATGCTTATGGTGTTTAAGAAATGATTTTATTTTTTTTTTTCCAGTGGATCCTGACAATTGTGGAGCTCATTAACCTGAATGGCTCAATTAAACAAATGCTAACCTGCTGCAAATGCTGCTGCTACTTTAAAAACGTTGTGTTTTATGAAAAAAAAAAAAAACCAAGACAAAGATAAATATGCTTGCAGTAGTAACTGAGATAATACTGATTAGTGCCTGCCATAATTTGAACTCTCATTAGCTTGAACAATGATGTGTTCTGGAGGTATTTGGAGTAAGAAACTTTGGTAGGATTGAGGGGGTTACTGGAATTAGCAGAAGGAAATTCACATGCTGCTTTTTGTCACGGTGTTAGCAAACATTTTTATTTTATTTGAATATTTTAAAGGGGGTTTTGAAATAGGTGCTTTAAAACTTGTTGGTTTTGCTCATTTTATCTGTGTGGTGTGTTCCCATTCAGCTCCTTAGCTGAGCTGTGACACCTTGCTTGCCTGATGTTCCCTCTGCTCAGTGTGGTTGTGTCTTGGTTCAGAGGAATGGGCAGTGATAAAGAAAAGCCCTGAGCTTGATCATATTGCATGACTCTGCAGGCTGATTGTCAGCATTACATTCATGTGGGGTCTGATTAAAAACGGGGCTTCCTTTCATCCAGTTTCACAACATGGTTTTAATTATGGAGGTCTTGGCAATTATCGTTGTTGGGTAACTGCCGGAAGCATTAATTTCTTGAGTTTATCCAGTGAAGCTGTAAAATGAGTATATTCAGGCAAACTAACTTGTGTTTCAGGTTTCAGATGCACTGTAAAATTCAGTCATTTGACATGTGGTTTCTCTGTACCTGACCAACAAGGCAGAATGCAAGTGATCTGTTTGGGTTAGCTTTTCTTCTTTTTCTTAGCAGAATAAATAAAGCTACCCCATTTTTGGACCTCTGGACAGTTCTGCATCACCAGCCTCTTTCCCAGGTGTTCCAGGGTCTCTTTCAATGTAAGCTTTTGTCTTAGAAAGTAAAATAAAAATGGGAAGGAAAAATTATATTTCTTTGACTATGAAAATAAGAATCCAAATGTCAGTGGGTATGCTGACTGATTTTTCCCAAATATCCAGCAAGTACCTTCACAGGTAGTACAAGTCATGTTGTACACAACACCATACTGTATAAAATGAAGCTTTTGAGGGCAGAGAAAGATGGCTTTTGTTGAAGCTGTTCTGTATTTATGTTCATCCACCTCTAGACATGGGGGGATGGATGAGTCTCTGCTTTTGCTTACCTCTACTTGGTAGAATCTTCACCAACTTTTCTTCAGACTGCTTCTGCTCCCATTTTTTTGCTGTGGGGAAAGAAAGCATGCAGAATTTGATGTGGCCAACAAGCTTACTCTCATTTTTTTTTTCAAATATGCAAAGCTGGGACTTAACCAGGCAGTATACTGGCATTTAGAACTGTGACAGCTTTGTTCTGGGAAGCTGTATTGACACAGAAACATACACTAAACAAATCAACTGAGGAAGTGATGCTCTATGAACGTGACAGACAGAGCTTTTAGCCAGGTGGAAGTCCAGGAAGGGAAAGCCTTTACTTCTTATTCCCCTTAGTTCTGGGGGGGGATGGAGGGTGATATTGGTGATTATCTTAGTGGACCTAGTTCTGTCTCTTGTCCACTGTATAAACCAGCAAGCCACATCAAGTAATGCAGAGGGACTTGGAGAGAAAATTCCTGCTCCTGGCCTGGGACACCTGGGTCCTGGTTGCAGTGGCAAAGCCACTGTCTGTGTATGTCCCATGCTGCTTGGGACATCAGCTCAGAGCAAGACTCCAAAGGCTGCAGTACTTGTCTTGGTACCAGCTGAGTATGTAGGCAAACCTCAGGGGCTGCAAGGACTTGTGGGTATTAAACCTCTTGCAGGATATGCCATTAGACAAAAAGGTTATGTGGTACCATCCACAAATGGAAGGTACTAGTTCTTTTTACAGTGCATATCATTTAAATTTACCTCCATCCTACACAAACCAGATCCTAGCGTTATCACACTGCGTTATTAGTGAAAACTATTTTCATTAGCACTGCTTCATCTTAAAAGGTTAAAAAAGACTTCTGTGGTGTGCCAAACATGGCACTTCATGTCAGCCTTCCTTGTCCACTTCTTTTCCTGTGGTTCTCTTACTTGGGTTCTTTATTGCTCATATAAAGGGTGGCAGCAGAGGGATGGCCTCCTGTGTGCTCAGCAGTGACTCAGAGTGTTGTGCAAGCCATTGCAGTCACAGTGGCAAATAACAATGGAGTGAAACCTTTTTTTCTGTCTTGACGTGGTCCCGTGTTTTGTTTTCCAGTCTTAAGTCATCTGTTTTGTGGGGTAGGATGGAGTGTAACAATTACAACAAAACTATTCCCGTGACAGCATCTTTTACCTTCCCTACAACTCTGGGATACCAGGCTACAGGTCTCGTTATGTTTCTAAGTTGAAAGAAACAAGATGGACATTTCTTGCAGTGTCCTTGAGCGTGCTGCTTTGCAATCCTGCTGACCTTTGGAATGCTCATTGTCTGACACATGTCCATAGGGAATGGAGGGACTGAGCTGACAGAGCTTGGAGGTGGCACAGCAAAGGGTGCAGCTCCTGCTGTCACCTGGGAAAGGCCACCAGCTACAAGCTGGGAAGCTTCCCAGGGCAGGGAATCCATTCCCCCCTTGGGGTACCCCAGGGCTTCATGAAGACTGGTGTTAGTGGAAAATCTTGAAGAAGGTTTTCCAGGTTGTTTTGCACAGATCCCTACCGTAAACAATCCCTTTTGTCATCTCTTGCTTCTGAAGAGATCCCATCCAACTCCAGAGGTCTGTCCCATTCTGTGAAGGGACAGGACACAGTTTGGGTCTTGTTGGGGGGGGGTTCAGTGAAGAAACGTGTACTCAGCCCTGGTGAGGCCACAGCTCGAGTCCTGTGTCCAGTTCTGGGCCCCTCAGTTCAGGAAGGAGATTGAGGTCCTGGAGCAGGTCCAAAGGAGGGCAACCAGGCTGGTGAAGGGATCCAGCACAAGTCCTGTGAGGAGAGGCTGAGGGAGCTGGGGGTGTTCAGCCTGGAGAAGAGGAGGCTCAGGGGAGACCTCATCGCTCTCTACAACTCCCTGAAAGGAGGCTGGAGCCAGGGGGGGTTGGGCTCTTTTCCCAGGCAACTTTCAACAAGACAAGAGGGCATGGTCTCAAGTTGTGCCAGGGGAGGTTTAGGTTGGATATTAGAAAGAATTTCTTTACGGAGAGGGTGATCAGACATTGGAATGGGCTGCCCAGGGAAGTAGTGGATTCTCCATCCCTGGAGATATTTCAAAAGAGCCTGGATGTGGCACTCAGTGCCATGGGCTGGGAACCACAGGGGGAGTGGATCAAGGGTTGGACTTGATGATCTCTGAGGTCCCTTCCAACCCAGCCCATTCTATGATTCTATGAAAGCCAGGGTGCTGGCCACCCACAGGGTCCCAGGCCAAGTCAGTCAAACCTCATTCATTTCCAAAGGTTTTCCACCTCATCTCTGCACATTCACCCACCACCTTTCCTTGCACTGTGTCTCACCTCATCCTGGTGGAGTTATTTATCTGACCAGTTTAAAGTTTACTAGAGAAGATAGAGTGCTTTGTATTTTCTGAACAAAGATGGAGGGAGATGTTTATAGCAGAGGTCTGAACATTGCATCCAGCAAAGCAAAATAAAGGCAGACAAATGACCCCCTCTCATCCCAAACTTTAGATTATAAATTGAACTAAAGAAAATGAGTTAATTCCCTGTCTGGTGAACTGCTTCCATTTGTTGTAAGGCTGTGCACAGAAAGATTGTAGCTAAGAGCCTGCCAGGCTTTATTTGCTGGTTGGTTGGATATTTATGTCAGGTTGCCAGGCAAATTCATACACTGATATGCTTCAAGCAAGGTCTTGGGGGTGGGGGAGATGGGCAAACATCTTAGAAAGCTCTAAAGGTGTAGGGAAAGGTTTGGAGGGAAACAATTACAAGCTGGGGTTGCAAGTTGTAAAACTTGCATCTATTTTTGTCCTGTGTTACTGAAGCAGAGGTGTACACAGGGCTGGACAGCATGGCCAGGGCAGCAGCTGTGCAGGGCTGGACCCTTGTGCTGTCAGCAGGCTCCATGTGATGGGAAACTTCACAAGCTACTCAGTCCCTGTGATGAGATTTGGGTTTGTGTCACATTTGAGCTTGGACGTTTGCATGTTTATGGAGTCCTTGCATATGCGAAACTGATGATAATTTCAGTTAAAGTCTCTTCTGTCGGTGCAAACCCACAAAAAGTAATTAAATAGACAATAAATCTATCTGCATTCTATGCAACAGTTCCCTTTCTCACCCTCAGCTGCCTTATTTCTGCAGCCTGTGTGTCACTTGTCAGGTTCAGACCTGCAGTTTATGATACAGGAGAATTTTCCAATCATGATTTGAGTGCCTGGGAAAGGCTGGAGACTCCCTCTGTGTTTGTAAGTGCAAGCTGTGATTTACTGGAAGACAGTGTGTAAGCCAAAGCAGTTAATGTTCTGAAAAAAAAAAAAATAAATCAAGAGACAGAAATAAAGGCCAATATCAATCTTTTATATATTTAGTTACCAAACAGCATCTCCTTTGTCAGCAGTACATGTAACAACCACAAAACAGAGCTGTCCCTCCCTTTTAGTTACTCTGTATGCCAGGGCATTCTGTTCTTGTAGACTCTCAAAAATAGCTGAAATGATCATAAATGTGTTTCAGCAAACAGCAGCTTTTTCTGTAGCAAATGTAATTGCTAGATAAACTTGGGGGTTGCAGAATGCTGAGGTTTAGTGCTTCACTGGACAAGCTGTGCACATTTTTTTGGGATACCCAGCATATGGGAGACTGTCAGCAAACCACTGGCAAAGACATTTGTGACTCACAGGAATGGAGACTTTTGAAAGAGAAATCATCTTAGCTAATCACAGCCTTAGTACAGCAGGGAGATTATGTTTTTCAATTATTGCTCTTTCGTCCTTTCTTGGACTTGTTTGGAAGTGGGTTTGGTTTAATTTTCTTTCGTTTAAGAAATTAGAAATTTGACTTTTCAGTCCATCGTTACTGATGGACTTTCCATCCATCAATTACATAATTACAATAGGAGTTTATTTGAAAAGCAGGTTATGGAATATTCGGGTTTCTCTTAGGATGTGAGGAAAAAATCTTTTAGATTTTGTTTAGAGTTGCAAAATGCAGGAAGGTTGGATCCCTACAACTATTGAGCAGACCCTCTCAGGCAAGTAGGGCAGGTATATAGAGTTAGCTTGCTTTCAGGAGAAAAAAAGCCATTATTTCTTTTCTGGGATTATTGGAAGGGCAGGAATTTTTACTGAAACAAATGCTGGAAATAGGCAGCCCAGGAGAGAGGTGGCTCCCAGTTTGCCTATGGAAGCTCATAATGAAATGGCAGATAACATGATAGTGTGATGTACAATCTGTAGGGCTCAACCTGTACTTGAGATTTGACAACACTACTCTTAAAAATATTTACTGCTGCAATTTAAGTACAGAGTACCAAGAAAAGCAATGCTTTATTTCTGTCAGTTGGCCTTCACTGTAACATAAAAACAAGTAATTTAAACAGTGAAGGTTCCGGTAGTTATCATGCACATTAATATGAAACTTAGCACACACCCAGGCAATGCCTATGTGTTCTTCCTTTGCTTTGAGCAGGAGGTTGGGGATGTGTAGCCCCTGCACTGCTATTGCATTTTCCTTTCCTGCAACTCCCAGGAGTAACCCCAGTGCTCCCCTTTGTTACCTGGGGAGTTTATCACTGCTTTGCTCCTTAAGAAACCAGGTAGGCTAAACCAGCACTATTCTGTACCTGGGTAAGATGCTTTCTGATATCTTCATTCTGAAATGTATGCAAATAGCCAGATGTATTCCTGAGAAGGAGTAGTTTTGTCCTGGGGCAGTAGCTGGATTGGAACTATCTACATACATTTTTTCATGTGAAAGGTAAGGTGTGTGTGCATGAAAGCCAGGATGAACACCAGCTCTTGCTCAGCCTCTGGTACTTGGAGCATCCATTGAGGCCTGAAGTCCTGCTGCAGGTTGTACCCAAGTGGTGCTCAGCTCAAAATTCCATCAGTGCAGTAGCAGGTCTGCATGTTAAAAAGCAAAACTTGTTATTCAAGGCCTTTTTGTCTTTATTTTTTCCCTTGAAAATAGCATCTCCTTCATTTTAAGTAGCTCATAAAATAAAATGGATTTTTTTCTTGTGATGTGCAAGTGGGCATGGGCGAAATTGTATGTATTAGTTAATTTTAATGACTCTTAATATTTTCTGACATTTTCTTTCCTTTTCCTCATGCTTACTCATTACTAAGGGCTAATCAAAATATTCTCCTTAACTGACAGAGTTTTACTGACAGTTTTTACTTTTGCAAGTCATTTTATAGGTGCTTGGCATAGGGTTGCATTAGTTAATCACAAACAAATTCACTTAGGTCCATTTGAGCCTTAGAACAGAACAAAAAGCAAGAAGTCAGTATGGGCCAAGATCAAGAACTGGGGGAATCAAAAGGTACACCATTCCCCTGATCCACGTGTGAAAGCATGATCAGAGTCCAAGCAAAAGCACAAGGGGGGGTATTATTTCATGGTACATCCAAGTGCCAGGAAACCAGGGAGTCCACGTGGGAAGGAGATCAAGTTGGGGACAGGCAACAGGGAGGACACTTGGAGCATCATCGTGGCATGAACAAGGTGGTCCCCTCCAGGCACTGCATCTGCCAGGGTGGTTTTGTAAGCAGATAGCTGCCAGCAACATAAGCTCCAGTTTGAAACAACTCTGTGTGTGGCAAAACTCCAGAGTATTTTATAAAATGCAGAGGTTGGGGTTGTTTCCTAAAATGGTCTGGGATTTTAATTGTTAAATTTTTTTTCCTATTGTTTTTTGACATTTTTCAGGAAGACACATGAGAAACTAAAAGCTGACTACTTAAATTTTAGTATATGAAGCTATGTCTTTCCCTGTGGTTTCCCAATGGTAGTCCAGTAACACACCAGGTCTCATTTCTGAGTTATTACCTCAATTTTACATGCTGAGATCAGTGCTCTTTTTACCCTCCCACTTCCCAGATCAGCAAAGGATTTATCAAACCTGTAGCTACCTCCTTGGCTCCTTTGAGTCCATTCTTCTCAACAGAGTTCTGCTTAATATGTTGGCATTATTAAAAATCTCATCAAGCTTGCTACCCAGAGTAGCGGTTGCTTCAGTCTGGTTTCCAGATTTTGTGGTCTATCCTCTCTCACAAGTGTGAGCCCAGCAATCATCATAAAGAACAAAACTCTCATTGGAGAACGTGCTGGGGAAAAAAGCCACCAGATGACAATTACTTGGAATTTTTCAGCAATTTTCCAGTTTCTCCGCAACTTTGGGGAAAAAAAAGTCAAGGTGAAGTAATCTATCTCTTTTTTTGGGAGGAAGGCAAAATCTTTTTTTGATGCCCTCTTCTTAGGTCAGTAAGATATTTTGTCATGCTGCTTCCCTTTTTTTTCTACATGCATAAGCAAATAAATGCCCTGAATGAAACACTGCATCCTCTTCAGAAAGTGATGGTCTTGGAGAGGGATGTTTGGTATTTATTTAATTAAAATTGGGGTTGGAGCACATTCCGTGGTAGTTTAAGGTGAAGGGCAGATCCATCACGTGTGGAGGAAACTATCCCAAAGCAAATAACCCTCTAGGCAGGTGTATGGGCCTCATTTTGAATCCCCTCTCCTAGTCCCTTCTAGCAGGGACTTTTCAAGGGTCAGAGGTGGAAGGACCTTTCCACCACGATACTGAAGGGACCATCAGGCAGCTGTGTCAAGTTACTTAAAATCTATAGCAGATAGAACTTTTCATTTAAAAAAAAATGCAGTAAAGGCATGTGGCTTGTGTAATTTTAGAGCTCAAGTGTCAAGAGGTGGAGGTTTATATTCAGGGATCAGTGCAGGACTAGCAGAGATTCTCTTGAGGGCAAAGCCACTTTTTAGACAGATGGATCTGGGGAGTTGTGTAAAAGGCCTTGGTTAAGCCTTGAGTTGAAATTGTTCTTTGCAGACACTTTAAGCAATGGCTGAAGGTGAGGTGTGAGTTCAGCCCCTCCCAGCATTAAGGCAGGGAGATTTACTGTGTTTTGAATTTGTCTCAGTTCCAAGATTCTTGTTATGCCTATTCCCTCATCCTTTCCAGTGTCAGAGAAGTTGAGGAAATACTCGTTACTTTATCATTTATCCTGTGGTAGAGTAAAACTCAAAGTTTGGAGTCACTTGCCATCAATAAATGCCATGCTGCTCCTTGAGCTATTTGGCTCAAGGTGGGAAGAGTTTTTGCAGGATGGAAAAGTGATTTTAAGATTAACTGTTAGGAGTTAATTCTTCAAGTAAATCTCTGATAATGAAAACAGATGGGAAAATGAGCCAGCCCTGTGTGGCTGGTTTTATCACCTGTGTAGCTCTCAGAGAGGGATCTGGATATTATTTTTTATGGTTTGACCAGTTTGGGGCTTTCCAGACAACAGGGGAGCTGGATAATGTTTGGAAGCAAATGCTGAGGAAAGAGGGTGGGAGGGAATGATCCTTTGGGCAATCAGCAGTCGACAGGAACCTGTGCCTGGTTCTTTCATTTGAAGTTAAAGGTTTGATTAATGGTTCCCTTTTGCCATCCAGAGAAAGTGATGCAATAGATCTGGCTGATTTGCCTTGGCTATTGTTGATAATTGAATTTACTTAGAGCAACAGTGCTTCTCTGCTACAAAGTTAAGGAATAGCTTCTGGTTTAATCCCATTATCCCAGTAGTTGTGTCTCAGCCTTCATTGTTCCCTGGTGGCAGCACTGGTGTTCTTTGTCTGCACTTGCTTGTCTTGGAGGCCTCCTATTTTCACTCACTTTCTAATTTTGTTCTCTCTTCTGTCTGTCTCCCTCCAAATCTGTGTTAGGTGATGCATATGTGCAGAAGAGGCTGTTTCTAATGAGTTTCTAGGCAGGGAAAAGGCAAGATAGATCACTTGTAAAATTGAAAGAGAAGGGTGGGGGTGGCAGTTTATGCTGAGGGGCACTGTATTTTTTAATGGATTCTTATTTAATTAAGAACACTTCTGGAGGGATGAGGGATGATGATGTCTTTAGTAACACATTAGAGAACAGCAGAATAGTTGTTTAGATATTTTTTTCCCAAAGCATTCTGGGATTTCTGTCTTTGAGAACTGCCATTGTGCTTTTATTTTACATGCTAGGGTTGATAAAAAAAAGAACAGAACCATAAGCCCATTGTAAAGTACCTGTCTTGTCTGAAATGCATTGAAATGAGCTCTTTTTGATGCACATGTAAAGTCTGATGCCTGTCTGAATAGGCACTCAATATGGAGAGGTTTTAGGCTTATACTGACCTTGATTGGATCAGATTGATTCCCCTGAGTAAAGAAGAAGTATTTTTAATTAGAAATTCACAAATAGAAAAGCATCACCTGCAATTAAGACCTGCCACTATAATAGATGCAACCAAAATACCAGTTTGACAGAAGTCTTTTAGTACTGTCATAATACAAGAAAGAAAGATCAAACTTAAAGGAAAACCCTTATCCCACCTCAGTTAGTTATGGGACTGGTTTGACATCATTAGTGTCAGGAGTTCATCCTCAGTGTCTTGCCTATTTTTGCAGGGTTGATGTTTAGAAAAATGTTCTTTTATCTGTTTGCCACCCAGAAGGGAATAAAATGAAATGAGACTTCACTGAACCCATCCAGAAAGTGGTTAAAACAGTGCTTGCAGCTTCAGGTATGCTGCATAGCATTAGAAGTGGATCAGGCAGGGTTGTCAGGAGAGTAAAGTCTCAGCAAAGACCTTAAGGAACTGCTGGAATTTCCAGAAGAAACAGCAACAACACTCAGATCACTCCTGTCATGTGCCATCAATGTGCAGTACACAGAGATGGACCAAGCAGGCTGCTTTTACACTGCCTTGTATGTCATAGAGTTTTGGATGTCTCTAGCATAAATTTGGGAATGGTAAAGGGAAGAGGGTTGGCTTATGGTTCATGTCATCTTTATCCAAAATACACCCCATTCCCAAGCATTTTCCATTCCATGTGGTAACAGAATTACTTCTCCCTCCAGCCTTCTTAAATGCAAAATATTCTGAGGCAGCAGGTGCAAGCTCAAGGTAGGGGGATGATGATCTAAGAGCTGTGATGATTTACAAAGAGTTGAACCTGCAGCTCTCACTTGCCCTTGCAGGAGGTGAGTGTCCCTCCAGCTTGGGCTGGCACTGCTCCTGTGTGCACTTCAGGCAAAAATCAGCTGGCTTCATTTAGCTGAGTAAAGTGTTTGGAATTTTCTAAGTGGCTTTAAATTAAAAAGGTTGGGGGGGTTCTCAAAGAAGGGGTAGTTTGCATGTCTGGTGCTGCTGCAGGTGATGTCAGCCAGCTGGTACCTCTCTGAGCCTGACCAGGATGCTGGCTTTCCCAGGATGGAGGGATGTATTTTCTGGGAGGTTGAGTGTTTCTGTAGTGTCACATCACTTTGGAAGATTGGTGCAGCAGTTAAAACTACCTCTTTTTGTCTGCCCTGTGTCCTTGCTATCAATTGTAATTTTGCTATCTGCACTATCTTGTTTTCTTTTGTTGAAAGTCAGATCTTCCCACTCTCTGTCACTGCTGTGTTAAATGTCAGTGGAAACCCAGAGAGAGCATTTCAGAGCAGCAGTGAGAAAGCCTGTTGTAAAATGTAAAATACTGATTCCTTCCCACCATAATGCCACAAAATGGACCAGTTCCTTGTGATGTCACCTCAGAACAGGATGGTTAAGCAGATGGAGTTTTTGTAAAATAAATGGGAGTTCCTAATAATCACCTTAGAAAACACGAGTGGTTTGGGGTTTTTTTTTTGTTCTGGGTTTTTTTTTGGGTTTTTTTGTAGCAATGTTATTAGGTAGAGGTCCCATTGTATCCTAGCAATTTAGCTGTGTCAAAGATATGATTAAGCTGCAGCTATGGGACTGAAGTAAAACTGCCAGATCACATTAGTAATAGAATTTGTGTTTGTACAGCAGCCATTTCCAGTTGTTCTGCACGGGGGTCTGCTGCAGATTTGGTTTTCATTCTTCACTCCTTTTCACTGGAGGGATACAGGGAATTATAAATTGGTAGTTAAAATTTGTATTAGTTGGAATATAGGAATTAAGTAATTCTGACTCTCTACATTTATGTTTGAAGTAGGGTTGATGGCAAACCTGGGTTGGGGCCAGATGTGATCTGATTTCCTCTGAGCCTCTGTTTTCAGGGTTTTGGCTGTGCATGCAGCTGAATTGGCATGTAGAGTATCTGCACTCCATATAAACCCCATTTATGAAAATCTGTCTTCTAAAAGTGTGGTCTCCACTGAATTTATCTATATGGATTTCAATGGAAGATTCTTCAGAAGCACTTTTTTTTGTTTGTTTTTTCTTGTGTGAGTGTGGTGGGTTTGTTTTGGGGGTCTTTTTGTGTGTGTTTTTTTGTTTTGTTTTTTTGGGGGGCTTTTTTTTTTTATTTTGTTTGTTTCAGTGGACACTAGATCCTGACCATTGTGTATTCCTAGATCTCTCAAAAGGATCCTAATCCTCTCTGGGATCAAAGTCTTCTCTCTGTCTAATATTTAAGCAGCTTTTTAATTTTTACTATTTTTTGTTAGAAATGTTTCCAAGGATTCTGCCTTGTTTAAATCCACCATCCCAGATCCTCTAAGCACAGCAGTAACTAGATCCAAGGATGAGAGCAGTCCATTCAGATCAGTTTCCTAGAACAACTAATATTTACTTTTTAACCATATCCCTTTAAACTTCCCAGCCTAATTCTTGCTGCCTTATCATGAAGCTGGCTTTATAATGTGTATTCTTGATAGTGAAGAATTGCATTATTTTTATTTAGCAGATTGAGGGACGTTATAAGAAAAAAAAAATATAAATGTGAGCAGGCGTTACTTTTAGCCACATGTTTAATTTTCCCTCAGCCCCATAAGTGCTAAATTCTGGGTTTAATTTCATTATTGAAATTACAGGGCCTTGAAACGATCTGGCTGCATCCCCAAATGGCCTCTTGAAAAATTGCTCTGAGGTTGCAGGCCATGCCAAGTCACCTGCCACAGACCAAGGTGTCTCAGGGTATCAGGGGCAGCAAACAGTAATTGCTCACTTCCAAGGACAGCTTTGAGCATCTCTCTGACAGATTCCTTGGGAAATCCAACCAGGCATATATGTCTGCTGCCTGCAGTCTCTTTGCAAGAACTACTGCAGTGAGGGGGACAGAGCATCCAATCTGAGCTGTGACTTGGGGAATGCATCAAAGGAACCAAGCCTGGAACTGCCTTGGCTCTTGGCTGGTCCCAGATTAATAATTCCCCATGCAGGCATTGCTGGATCAAGTGGCCACTTTGGCTACCTCAGCAGATTCAGGCAGCACAGGGATTGCCCTTGGCTGCTGTGGGGCTCCAGAGTCTTGGAGAGCAGCCTGACCCTGAGCAGCATCACGTGTGGTTCAGGAATGCTGCCCTTATCTAAAACACATTTCAAAGTGCTCCCGGCCACGCAAGAAGAGAAATAACTTGTTAATTTTGGTTGTTGCTTGCTGGGAATGTGAGAAAGCCATATATTTTGGCAGGGTGTACAACACTGCAGGGAGGATGCTACTCCATATGAAATAAACATCAGCACAGGCTTTAAATTTTAAATAAGTTTTAATCTTCAGTTTAGAAGTATCACCTGGTTATGCCAAAACTGCAGGTACATGGCAAGCAACAGCTCATAAGTGTTCTCATGAAGACTTTTTCTCATTGTACAGATATAAAGTAAAATCACAGTTAAAATGGGAGGTGGGGGCCTTGGAAATGCGAATGCTGCTGCCTGAAGATTTCCACTGATGGAGCACTGCAAATGGTTGAGCCCTCTTTAGCTTGGATAAAAGTAAGCTGAGGAGGTGTGAGAGCTGTACTTAAATCACAAAAACGGTGCAAAAGCAAATGTAGAGACTGCAAGAATCCCAGGCAGTTGGTGCAAATGAGAAAAGCAGAGCAGGTAATGAAACTGTGAAGCTTCACCATGGGCTGCAGTAGTGGGGGAAAGTCCAAATTGGATGAAAAGAGAAGATGGGCAAATTCTTGGGAGGGAGGACTGCTTAACTATGGGGGTCTGGATACCTTTTTTTGGGCCCAAGGGTGCCTGAGCTGCTGGCTGATTGTGGGAAAGCTGGGTAGCATGTGCCAGAGGAAGGCATCCTCTGTATTTACTTGGTTTCTTGCAGCTTTAAGCACCTGGTGCTGGGCACTGTCAAAGAAAAGGATCCCAGGCGAAGTGGATTTGATATAGTTACATGGGGTAGGTCTTGCAAAAAGCCTGAAAAAAGATATTTTGAACAACTTTGGTTAATTCCTTTTAAAAAAAGGTTGGTGAGACAGTGTCTTGAGAGAACACACAGGCTAAATGTACTGCTGTCAGTCAGCATGCAGTTCACAGTGGCTCCATGTGAGAGGAGAGCATTGTATTTATCTTCCCTGGAAAGGAGGCACTGGATAATTCTCAAGTGCTGTAGCCACTTGATCTTCTGAGCTGACAAGATGAAATGTTGTAGCAAGGCTTAGCACCCTGCCCTCTGTGCATCTCCATGCATACACACAGGGCTTGGTGGCTGCCAAGAGCTCCCCAGCTGTACAAACCCTGACTCCAAGTGCCATCCTCCTTTTGTGGATGTAAAAAAATTCAAATAGATTGGCTTCAGAGAGTGCTCACCTGGGCAGCATCCTGAAGTATGGTACCCACCACTGCATTCCTAGCCCAGCCAGCTGGATGCCTGGCACTAATCCATGGAGGTCAAAATGCTTCAGGTCTGGAGCATCAGTGAAGGAATCCCTTTCTAGGCAGCATGCTATTGAGCTGTGCTTTTTCTCTCAGATCCTTGTAGTAGCCTGGCTTGAGAATAGTCATCTTCTTTTCTCTAAGAGCCTTTAAAACCTGCTGTCACCATTCTCTGGAAGCAGTCAGGTCCCTCTGCTCACCTGTGTCCTCTTGGGACCGCAGGGACTGAGAGCTAGCAGCCCAAGTGCTTCTCTGAAAGCTTCCTGATCCCACTCCAGGCAGCAGAATGTGTAAAGCAGAGCAGCTGATGGGGAGTGTTGGTGTGGGCATGGAGCCTCCTGAAGGCAATCCCTGTCTCTCCAAGGGTTAGGAGGTGGAGGAAAGGGGAGATGAGCAGCCCCTCTGCTGCATATGCCCTGGGTGGCTCAGGGGGTCCCCACTGTGCCTGTTGGTGCTTGTGGGGTAAATCTAGTTTGCTCTGTTAATCCTTCTCAGCCAGCACCTTCTGCACTTAGCTTTGAAAAATTAACACTAACTTCCAGTTAATGGCCATTAACAGTCCAGTTTAGATGCCAGCAAAAGCAGTCCTTACAGAAGCCCCAAACCATTGCAGGATTCTGGTTTTAAGTTTAAACGAGCTTTTCAGAATCACAGAATCATCTGGGTTGGAAAGGGACCCCTGAGATCATCAAGTCCAACTCTTGATCCACTCCCCCTGTGGTTCCCAGCCCATGGCACTGAGTGCCACATCCAGGCTCTTTTTAAAAACATCCAGGGACGGAGAATCCACCACCCCCCTGGGCAGCCCATTCCAATGTCTGATCTCTGTAAAGAATCTTTTCCTAATGCAACCAACTTACCAATTTTTCATCCTCCAAACAGTCCAACCATCATATCCATATCTCTCCAGTTTGATAAAAGGATATTGAGGGTGACCATGTCAAAGGCACCACTCCTTTCATCTTCTTTGTGTCCCTGTGCTGGATTCACTCCAAAGCGTCTTTATCTTCCTTGTACCAAGAATCCAGAACTTCCTTTAGTTTGTTTCCTTTGTGCTTCAGAAAGTTTTGAGACCTGAGAAAATTGTAAGAGAAAAAGCAATCTCACTTTCAGAAACACTGAATTCCTGTCACTGATCTTTCCTGATTTGTTTTTCAAATGAATGATTCCCATGGCGACCAGGAGAAATGAAAAGGCAAGAAGGGATTGGGTGCTAGTAGTAAAGTGGACCTACCCAAAGCTACTCTGTATCAATTGTATTTTCAAAACTATCAATTGTAATTTTCAGGTCCCGCAGACCATTTGAGTTATTTTTGACAGATTCTGCAGACCACATCTCCTGACATCTGAGAATGAGGACAGTCTGGCAGTAGCTTTTGAAAGAACATTTATCCTCATCAGTAAGATAAAGCTGTCAAAGGAACCCAGGGACATCCCTGGAAATAAATAATAATTCAATATGCAAAACTGGTTTTCTAGTCCCAGAATAAGGTAAAAGAGGCACATATCTGAAACGGCATTTGAGATGAATGACAGTAGGGACAATTGGAATGACATGGGGAATTAAATATTCTGAAGGACTTAAATGATAGAAATTATTTTATACCTGAAATGTTTGCTCAAAATACCAATTTATCAAGGATAATCTCTTTGTGGCATTTCAAGCAATTATATATGCATCTTAGGTATCTGATGCTTAATACTGTGGAGAAAATACTGATGCTTCTCATATTGTATTTTAGCTGGGTATATGGAGTAGCCAGGAGAATAAGTAGACTGTGTAACAGCAAATTATTAGTTTGTTGCATTTTTTTGAGAGTTGAATTGTAAAATGAATTGCAATAACAAGTTATCAGTAATTACCTCAGCAGCCCCTAGGTGGAACAGGCAGTAAGAACAAGGATAATATAATGCATGGCATTTGGAAGTTGTATTAAAGCAGTGACCTCTCTGCTGTGTTCTCAGAAGTCTGTGGCCAACAGGCTCACTGGAAAATCATTCCAGCTTGCAGAATACATGCTGGTTTCTTGTCCGCTCACAAGGAGGATAGGATTCCCTTCCCTATTTGTTTTCTGCCTTTTAATGTGCTTTAATTGAGCAGAAGCTTGCTTTTTTTTTTTTTTTTTTTTTTTTCTTTTTCTCTTAAATAAGTGTTTGACACTATATGTTTAAGTGCATCCCATGCTAGTATAGAGCACCTAGCATCCCTGGAGCTCATGCTTGTTGTAGAAATGCTTGTAAATCCCAGCCAGATTATCAGAGTCAACTCCAACCACTGAAGGTATCCACACCTGGGCAGCACAGATAAAGCCTCCAGTATCCATAGCCGAAATAATTAGTATCAGTAATGAGAGTGCCTGTTTCTCCATTCTCACCTTCAAGTGCTTTCTATTCCGCTGTATTCCGGGGCTGAACAGCAGGAAGGGAGAAGAAATTCCCAGAGTTTTGCAGGTCCTTCTCCTCAAACTGCCATTG
This sequence comes from Phaethornis superciliosus, assembly GCA_023637945.1. Lineage (NCBI taxonomy): Eukaryota > Metazoa > Chordata > Aves > Apodiformes > Trochilidae > Phaethornis > Phaethornis superciliosus. Next base: position 17,767,415 of record JAJQWJ010000011.1, read on the forward strand.
CAAAATAAGAATAATATAATTGCAGCTCCTGGAGGTCATCCAGCCCAGCCCATTCTCAAAGTAGAGTCCACGGAGAGCCTGGCTACGTCCTCCCATTCATTGAAGACAGCAAGAAACACCCCCCCACCCTACCCCTTTTCCCATTTTTAGTGCTCAAACCTAGTTCTCTGTCATTCTTGTAGACAGCACGGGGGAGGGAAAATCTACCAGGCTGGGTTGCTGGCATCTGTGTTGGACCTGGTGTACTACACACGGTCATTTTCTGCAGACCAAGTTATATTTGCCTCCAGCAGCATTGCTTTAGATGATGAACTTGTCTTCCTCTGTCAGCACTTACTGGAAGGCTGGTAGATCTGGAGGTATAAGAAGATGTTGTCATTCTAGGGTATCTTGAGACCTCGGCCTGAAATTTTGAAAATGGGTAGTTGAGAAGGATTCCTGTGGCACTTTCTGTAGGCACAAGCAAGGAAAAGAAGGGATTAACCATCATTGCTGGCATACTTGGAGCTAGCTCTTTCAGTAATGAATAATTACCAGCTAAGCAGGCCTCTTAGCACAAGCTTCTTTCTTAAGAGTTTAATGAACCCTCACTGTCAATTGTGTTGAGGATTCTTCTTTTCATCCTACATAATGAGGAAATTTTAGCTAAAAATCCAAATAGTTATTGGATTCTGCCTGCTGAAACTCCCCCCCTGTGTCCCAGGCTGATGCTAGAACAGCTGAGCAGTAATCCTGGCACACAGGTGCCAACAACTTGGTGGTACAGATCTGCAGTATGTTCTTTTGCCAGTTTACTAGTATTTGAAAAGTAAGATATTTTCTGCAATTAATTTCCTGAATTCAGGGAAAGAACTGCCAGGGAACATGCAGTTATCTTCAGGACTATCTGTTACAAATTCTCCTCAGACAGTTCTGTTTGGTAAACCCTTAATTATTTTTTTTCTTGTGGTTATTAAATGCAGTGTGCTTGTAAAGATATTTTAATATATTCTGTCTTGCTGACTGATCATTGTGGTCAGTCAAAGGGTTGTAATGGGACTGTCTGCCATATAGCAGAAGAAAGGGTGATTCCCAAGGGATGAAAAGTTGGTTGCCTAGAATCCCAGTTCTGGGAGCTGAAAGCAAAGAACCAGCCATGACATTAGGTCTGGTCTAACTTACTGCTTTTCTTACCAATTAGAGAAATTATTTCCTCTGTCAGTTGGAGTAGCACTTTTTTTAACCCCTTAAATGAAGGGTATAATCCTTAAAATAAGGGGTATAATCTTCATTATGTTTAGCACTGCCCTATATCACTGCTCAATTAATCCTTCTGTATAGGAAGAAGATCCCTTGTACAGTTAAAGCAGTAGATTTTTTTTTCTTTTTTTCTTTCCTTAGTTATTTTTAAAAAGATAAAAAAACTTAGCCAACCCCTCTTGTCCCAAACCTTAGGAGTTGTGGTTTTGGGTGTCTGACCAAGAAAGAGAGATGAACTCTGTGCCCTGATCTTGCACTCTCTGAAACCAATGGCTTTTTTTTCTTTCCTTTTCCTCTTTTCCTCTTTTCCTCTTTTCCTCTTTTCCTCTTTTCCTCTTTTCCTCTTTTCCTCTTTTCCTCTTTTCCTCTTTTCCTCTTTTCCTCTTTTCCTCTTTTCCTCTTTTCCTCTTTTCCTCTTTTCCTCTTTTCCTCTTTTCCTCTTTTCCTCTTTTCCTCTTTTCCTCTTTTCCTCTTTTCCCCTTTTCCCCTTTTCCCCTTCTCCTTTTTTTCTGGTTTTAAAAGCTGGAAAGAGATCAGCATCTTGAGATTATGATGATGATGAACCAAATCACCTGGGATTATAGCTCAGGCCTGGGAAGGAATGTCAGGCCCCAGACAGCCTGTTACACAGACCTCTTGAAGTCAACCTGTATGGTGATGATACACTTTTAATTTCCTGTAATGGATCATTCTGCATGCAGTGCTGGGGTCCCTCCATGTGAACTGCTGGCCCCAATTTTTCACAGATGGCCATAGCATCTCTAAATTGCATCATCTTATGGGAAAGATTGTGCTTACTCCTAAGCAATTTTTTTTTTGGGGGTATAATTTCAGGAGGAGGGGGGACAAAGAAGAAACAAGCTGTTTCTCTCATCAACTTTGAGGATTTTGCTGGTACCAGGCTCTTATTTCCTCTTGCTTGTGGACTTCCCCAGTGTCAGGATGGTAGAACTCAAGCTGCTGAGTGCTAAGTGCATTTGATCAGTATCATTAGCAGCCCCAAGTCATTGATTATTGTCCATAGCTGAGTATTCAGAGCAAGCACAGAGCCAATGGCAGTCACTTAATCTGTCATGCCTGCATGTTCTTGTCCTCCTGAGATCTATCAGCTGTGTAGCATCTGACCCCATCAGGAAAATCATTGATGGTTGCTTGGGATTTACTGTGTACCCATTCCATTGCCTTTATGAACCACCTGAACTGGCTCCAGTGGGTAGGGGAGAAGGATGTCTAGTGAGGATGGCAGAGTTTGTAGATCTTATTTTAGTCTTCCTTTTCATGCAAATCTAAGCCTGGATTTTTGTGGGAAGAGAGGATGGTCTTTAAATGTACACCGTTCAATTATTTTTCTGGTGTTAGTATTAATTGCAAGACTCCAAATAGGTTGATTAGAATAAGACCTCACAGGGGTGTTTATAATTCAGATTTTAGAGATGTGACTAATGAATAACAACCACAGCTAATCAGTTCTCAAAACTGATGGTAATGAGCAGAAAAAGGGGGGGGGGGGGGGTGGAAGCCAACCTATATCTCTGCTAATGCATTTTTTCAGCACTGCAGTGGAGGGTGGCAAGATCTCTTAACAAGAGTTTGCTTCAGATGGAGTTATTGATTTTCACAGGAAAAGCCATTTTTGTTAAAGCAGTGCTTAAAGATTAATTTTAAATAACTGGTTGCCAATTGTAGCTTTTAAACTTAGTGGTAGTATTTAATTGTTGGAACTGTTTGGAGTCTCAAGGCATGTTATGGCATCTTTTGGGCTTTTTATTTACAAGTTGGGTTTTTCCACATTCATTACAGCTACAAAAATGACAGCAGTGAACACTGGAGTCCTTTATTCACAGAACTGAAACCACAGGGGCATTGGCAGTGGATTTTTTTTCTCTGCCTTTCCAACATTTTTGACCTTGATCAAGGTCATTTCTTAAAGATGAGTGGATGAAGAAACTCTTTTGCTATAATCTGGTCAGTCCTTTGCCTCTGTGCATGTGTTTATTTAAGTGTGTCATGAATATACTGTCCTGAATAGGAAAGAACCTGAAATGTATCATGTGCTTCTGAACTGGAACCTCAGATCCTGATCCAGATGGGAACTGGGGTGGTGTTAACCTTAGAAAATGCATCTCAAGTCAGGGGTAGTTATCTTCATGTCAACTTTCTGTGTTTCTGTTGTTTTCCCAAGCCTTGTAGGGAGGCAGAGTATTTCCTACCAGCTCTTCAGGTCATGCATTTTAGTTTGGAGTTCTTTTGGCATTGAAAGACATGTTTGTCATCAAAGTCTGTTCCCTGCAGTTGATCAAATAATTCCACTGACATGAGTGACACTGCTTGTGGGAGGAAGGCAGGCAAAGAAACTGGCCTTGGTTGGTGAGACACTTGTACACAAGAGCACACAGGGAGGCTCTGCAGATGCCTGCTGCTTATTTTAAAAAAAAAAAAAAAAAATTCAGGAACCCAGTTTTGTCATTTGACATACAGCTGAAGTGCAGGTTTGTACATTTTGTCTTTAAATAATACCACAGAACACAGCTCAATGTGGGCATGATGATGAGGTTCCTCTTTCAGCAGTGATCAGCACGGTTTCTAAATAAAGCTAATGGTAGAAATGAGATGTGTTTAATACTTCAAGGACTGGGGCAAAGAGTACCCTTGGGCCAAGGTTATTCCAGTCAGTGGTGTCTGGCACGAGGCAGTGGCATCTGTGAGATGTGGAGTGGCTGAGGAACAGTGCAGCTAAAATTTTACCTGTCTTGGGAGAGAGAGTTGAAATCGGGGAGCACTTTGGTACAGTTCAGGGTGCACCAAGAGGACCATCAGGGCTGATGTGGGGAAAGGAACCAGGTAACCCTCACCTGAGGAGCAGGTCTGGTGTGTTGATGTAGGGGCAGATGGGTGGCAATGCTCAAAAAAGGCAGAGCAGCTATCTTAGATTATTTTCTATCAGCAGTGAAGTTTTCTGCTTCAGAAAGATTTAAATGAATCATTTCTGCTTTCTGCAGAAAGTTGAGCTTTTTATTTAATTAAAAACCCTAGGCAAGTTTCTGCAATGTCTCTGAAATATTCCACGTGCACATATATTATCAGTCAATAGTAATAATAGAAATGCAGAAGATTCTTAAGTCATAAGCAGTTTTGTAGAAGCCTATAGTTTTTTCTGTGGTTTCCTGAACTTAATAAAAATTGCAGCTACTTTGGATGACAATAGCAACTGCAGCATCTCACTTTTTGCCCAGGGTTAATGATTTGATGTGGCCTTTGAGTCCTGCAGAGAGGTTCATGATACCTGATGGAAACTGAATCAGTCTTACAGGACTTCTGAGTAACTTTTCCAGAGTTCTTTCAGGGACCCTAGTACTGACTTAGTGCAGAGGTGCAAACTTCAGCTTGATTTCCTTTCAGTAGGACTGCATGTGCTTATTCCTTCCATGGCCTCAGAGTCAGCAGCAGCAGCATGGATACACAGACACAGATCCAGCAGCCTATGCTTCTGCAGTGGCTGAAGTTTTTCATGGGAAACAGGCTCATTGCTCAAAAGTCTCTTGTGGGTGCACATCACAAGTCCACATCAGTTCCTGAGACAGTGCCTGCTATAAAGACATGTGTGACCTTCATTACTGGAACATGAACATCCTGTCTTATAAACTGTAGAGAAAGGAAGGTAGATGCTGAGAGAGAGGAAGAAACAGTGAGACTTAAGCAATTTTCTTCCTTTGCTTCATCTGCAGAGCTCTGAGGACAAAAAAGTCTTTCTTTTAACCTCTCAATTTATTTGCTTTCAGTCCTGCTAAAAGTCATATATTTTATATTGCAGCTGTGATTGCCATGATAACTGATCAGGAGAGAGCAAGCTAGTGGAGGGACCACCTCCCTATGTTATAAACCTTAGAAACACACAGGGTTTTCATTTGCTAAAGTGGTGTGGATGCAGGAACACTGTCTCTAAAAGCGAGCAGTGCAGCCAGCATTGCCCTGTATGCAGGAGAGACAAGGTTGCAGATCTTTATTCACTTATCTGCTCAGGAAACTGCTGCTTCTGCCCAGACAAGCAGCTGGCAACTAGCTGGGGAATGGTCTGAGCCCTATAATTAGTGGACACCATCCTGATGGGCCCATGGAGGAGCCTTTGCATCCTCTTGGTCATGGGGCTCCAAGGTCTGCAGCCCTGGTGGGCTCCTCGAAGTAATGGCTGTTTAATTTGGGTTTAATTTGGGCCTGATGGGTCCATGGGGAGCCTTTGCATCCTCTTGGTCATGGGGCTCCCAGGTCTGCAGCCCTGTTGGGCTCCCCGAAGTAATGGCTGTTTAATTTGGGGTTCTAACTGCAGACTTTTTTGGCTGAAGTTGCTGGTTGTCAGGCATCTGGGTCCATCGTATCAAGCGGGGGTCTTGCAAGAAAAAATAGTTTTAAAAGGTAGAGAAGATAATGATTGACTTTGTCCAAAGTAGTTACAGTTAAAAGTGTAGGAATGGAAGAGATGAAGAGTTTTGTGTAGAACAGGTTTTGTGTAGTCTTGGCATGTAACTCAGAACATCTACTGGCGGACGTTTGAATCCTCACAATCATCCCCTTCTTTTAAACAAAGAGAAGATGGGACAGAAAAGAGAAGGAAGTTTTTAACACGCCTGCAGTTAAGCACTGAAATTTGTATCTTAGCACCCACATAAGAGGCTGGAAGTTTGTACCACACGTGTAAATGAGCAATAAGTGGTGATATTAAAGACAGCTTGTATGCCTAGAAATAGCTTTTGTCTTCAGTCAAATAACAAAATTCAGCTCCTTTTATCTCAGCCTCATTCAAGACCCACATAGTAAAGGCATGGTGGCAATGGTGTGTCAGGCTGTAGCATTTACTTGGCCTCCTAGTATTGTGTGAGAAAGGCTAAAATGCATCTATATTGGCACTAAAGTGGGATAATCAATCGAGTTAAGGCAGTTCACTGGAAGCAGCATTTCCCCCGTGTCTGAACAGTCCCATGGGAGGTTTTCTGAAGTTCAGTGTCTGACACTATGCTCTCGAAATGGAAGCAGCACAATCCTGTCTTATTTCTCCTCCTTTTCTGAGCCCACAATTCAAGCAGGTGAACTTTAACCTCAAGTAGGATTTCACTTTGCTGGCTGGCCAAGTGAACCGGCTGCAAATAAAGCCAGAGCGCGGAGGGTGTGTGCATCCAGCAGTGCTGGGATGGAAGGTGCCACCTTGGAGGGTCAGAAACCACAGCTGGGGACAGCCAGCAGCAGAAACCACAGCTGGGGACAGCCAAGAGGCCACACTGCCACCAGCATGTGGCTGCAGTCTGGGGCATGGCTCTGGGCAGCGCTGGTGAAGCAGCAAAAAGCCGGAGCGTCCTTGTAGCGGTGCCAGCAAGGAAGTCCTGTTCTTCCCGGGTTTGTGTCGTGGTTTGAGGAAATGCTCCATAAGCTGCTCTTTGAAAATAGTCCTTGGCTGGTGCCTGAACTAACTCTGCTGGCAGCTGCTTCTGTGGGAGTGTGCAGATCTGGTTAGAGGGAATCTCTTGCACACCGGGTTTCCGCGGGATCGCTGCTCTCTGCCGTCTCTTTTCCGTGTCACCAGCAACAGAAGTACTTCACTTGTTTAGTGCTTAAATCCTTTTTATTCTGCTAAGAAGCTATGTAAAAACAAAATTTCAATCTCAGTGGCAGTTAGCCACTGAATTTTTTTTTTTTCTTATTTCTTTCTTTTTTTTTTTTTTTTTTTTTTTTTTGTGTTTCTGTTCAGATACTCAGGATAGGTACTCGAATGATAGTGTACAAATCTCTAAATTGAACAGATGGATTTTCTTTTTGAAATAAAAATGTATTTCAGATTCTAAAAGCATGTAGGCCTTTAGAATTTGACTACACCTGGGTTGCAGTTGACATTAATGTGCATAACTGGGGGCAGAGGAAAGGCACAGGTTGCTGAAGCAGTAATTTACTGAGCTCTGAAAAGTTTAACTTTCTGTAAACAAAAAGGCATAGTAAGAAGAGGAACCTTTCAGAAATATTTTTGTTCTACAGCATGACCAGGAAAGAAATTCCATCATTAGGACAGATTTGATTCGTTGACATAAATTCACTGGTGGTAAATAGTGAAAATTCCTTTCAAAGTTCCTGTTGAACTACACTGATCCCCATGAATTAGACATGTACCCAGCAAATGCAGAAGTGAGAACATAAGAACATAGCCTCTTGTTTTCCTTTGGTAGTGGTTCTTTTCTTTTTTTTTTTTTTTTTTTATTTCTTTTTTATTTTTTTTTTTATTTTTTCCAGATAAAACCAGGGCATACTAAGAAATATTAGTGGGCTGACTGATATTATCCCACTACATGTCCTTGGAATAAGCTTAGTCCTCCCAGACTGTAAACATCTGTAGAATTGAGTTGGGATATGCAAAAGTATTGCTGAAACAAACACTTGGAATTTCATAGTTCCACAAAAAGTCAATTCTATATGAATACGAACAAATGCATTTAAATCTCTGTTACACACTCCTGGCATTCAGAGCACTAAAACTACCACGGAAGGTAACACCAGTGTGAGAAGGTTTATTTGTCAGCCTTTTAGCAGGACACTTGCAATGAAAAGTCTATTTATTTCACTTGTCTGTCAAAATATGACTTGCTGTGAGTGGATGATTAAAATTTTGCAACTCTGCATTAAACTAATGCAATTCTCAACACAGGACCAGCATCAGCAAGCCCCTGCCTTAATGTAACTTGTGCCTGGGGGAAGTACCTTGTTTATTCTGTGGTTTTTTGCTTTTAGCTGGTATGAGCAGCAGAAAGGCACCTGCAATATCATGATTTACTCAGCATTGCTCCTGTTAATCCCATTACTTTGCCAGATATTTTCACACATCTCCTCACCTGCCACCCCTTGAACCACAACTTTCTTTGCTGTGAATCAGGCTGGAGCCTGGTGCTGGCAGATGTGATCCCAGAGAAATGTGCTCCTGGGAAAAATGTAAAAGAGAGGATGGGATGGCTGCTCTGGATGTGCACATGCCAGGGAGAGGGAGGGAAAGGGGAGGGAACACATTATTTTTTTGGTGTGTAAATCCCTGAGAACAATGAGCACTATGTCTGCTCTCACTCCCAGCACAAAGGAGAGAAAAACACAGTGAGCACAGCCACACACAGCCAAATATTGCCAAGCTAGAAGGGGGGGGGGGTTCTTCAGCTTCATGCCATCACTAGTGCCCAGAGCAAGGGAAGCTTACACAGTCTGCTCTTGGCTTTTCAGAGAGACTTTGGGGTGTGCTGGTGGGCAGTGTCACCCCTCCTCCTTCTTCCAGAATCTGCACCAATCCTTTCAGTCTTCCAAATCCTTTCAGTCTTCCCTTTGGACTGCTGCTGTAATGCTGTTCCTGCATGCTACTGAAACACCCTTGGAATGCATGGGGGAGGGATGCTCTGGGCAGTTTGTGTGATCATGGTGAAGCAAATGAGACACAAAGAGATGTGAGATGAGTTTTGCTTCCTTGTACATGCTTGGGCACTAAAAGAAGGGAATCCAAGTCTGTTTTCCTTTTCACAGAGCTCGTGGCTTTTGCTGGCCCCAGGGAGTTGGCTTCTGTCCACAGAGATTTGCATTTTGAGTGCCATCTTTCTGGAATCCTTTAGGAAATGAAGGGGGAGGGAAGGGGAGAATGTTAGGTGCTTATAAAACAGAAGGTAGAAGGGCAGACCTGCAATGTGCTCAGCTTGGCCATAGCAGCCCTGACTGCTGAAGATGGTCACTATGAAACCTGGAATTGTGGCTGTGCTGGGCTCTTTGCAGGATGAGACCCTCCTGTGGTGTTCCAGACCTGAAGGTGCTGAAGACAGGCAGAGGAGAACTGGTAAACTGTGGTGATGAGTGAATTGGGAAAAGAAGAGAAAGGATTTGTGGTGGGAAGCCATCAGTATTAAAAGCAACCAACAAGCAAGTATCACAGTGTTTTGGGTTGCTTTGTGTTAGGAGAAATTCCCTAGGCCAAGCAGCTCCATTTATACATTCTTGTAATTGCACCAACCTCGAGGCTGTAATTTAAAGAAACAAAAGCAAAACAAAAATCCAGTGGGGTGGGTTCCTTTAGTCCTCTGAAAAGAGGAGTCAATTCTAAACTTTTGTTCCTTTGCAACAATGTGTAGGGGCTTTGCAGTGCTGAGCTGCCTTGCCTGAATGTTAAATTATGGCACTTGTTTTACTCTTTATTTCTGTGTCTTGGATGATGCAGTTTGTACCAGCAATATCTGAATGCTTTGGCTCACTTTGAAAGACTAGGAGAGTTAAGGGTCTTTCATGAAATAAAAGAAAATCCCCAAAATAGCCTTCTGTAATTTCCTAGTTGTATTCTTAGCAGCATTAGCATATAGCTGGAGTTAATTCATTTGCATTAGCAAAAAAGTCAAAGTGAGAGCAGAATTAGGCCTGTTTGAAAATCTAAGCCAGAATCATATCTGATGCAACTCAATCTCAGCTTTGAGTGGGAAGCTTTGTCACATTGCTTGGAAACCTGGAGTCAGGGCTGTTCCAAACTGATGCCCAACAGTAGCTGTGGCAGGTGCTGAAGGAGGGGGTTGTCCTCAAGCCTTAGACTGGTGCCCCTGGTTTTCCAGCCACTCCAGCAATGGCCAGAACCTGGGTGGAGGATGTGCCAAGGGCTGGGGGTAGGGACCCTTCTCCCTTTCCCTTGCCACCACTCTGCTCCAGCCCGGCTGCCCCTGCCAGGCAGCATCCAGAGAGCATCCCCAGAGCCCAGCCTAAGCTGGGACCTCCTCCTCCCAGAGCTAACCTGGTCCCCCAGGCTCAGCTGTTGCTTCCCTGTTTTCCTGCAGAGGCAGAATTTTAGATGTCTGAAGATGTAGCTTGGTGTTGTCTTTGGAGGAGGAGGGGAGCAGTCAGCAGCACGCTGGGGGCTGGGCTCCCAGTTCCCAGGGATTTTGGAAGGAGCTGGGTGCTCAGCTTGCACTGATGCTTCAGAAGTTCTGAGATGATAGTGATCTCTCCAAGGAGGAATTTTTCCCCTACCTGTTATCATGGTTACCTTTTGCCTGAAGCAGGAGAGCTGATAACCCATACACACATAGCAAAACTTAAAAATAACTTCAGCTATGAATGTGAATTTTTTTTTTTTAATCTTTCCAACACCTTTGTCTCAACAAGGCACTGAGCATTATTTTTAGATGTACTTCTCTTTAAATATAGCTCCCATGAAATGACTGGGTCCTCTTTTTTTTTTAGGAAAAAAAAAAAGGAAACACATGTATTTCAGGGATATTTCTTAAAGTATGTATTATTTGACATACTTTTTATCTAACACTAGAGATAGAGTAGTAGTAGTTCTAATCCTGTAAATCCTTCCTCAGATGGGAACTTCTCCATGGCTGTAATAAGTTTTGTTGTCCTATACACTTTTTGAAATGAGGTAGCATGTACTTGAGTTTGAGTGTGCATGACGGCATTAGATGTGGCTTTGCATCTTCTTTTCTTTCCTTGTCCACTCTCCCACCCTGTTATTTCTTTGCCACTTCTTTGTCCTTCTCTACAGAGCAGGTGTTTTCACTCAGCTGCCTACAGCCATGCCAAAGAATTTTCCAGAAGAGCTGGAGTTAAAATAACATCCATCAGCCTGCATGAGGAAACTGCCACTTTTTATGTGCATTACCTTGCATTTGTCTACACTAAATTTCAGCTGATCAGGGAATATTTCTTCAACATCTTTGGAAATTATATAGTCATTGACTGAGGGGGAGAGGGAGAATAGAAATTAAATGGTCACAACATTTGCTGAATATTTACTAGCAGAGAGGGAAGGCCTCTTTGAAATGAGCCCAGTTTTTCTCAATCTCATTTTTCTGTGCTATTCTCTCTCGGTATCAAGACACAAGATTAGGGGAGGCATGAAAGAAATTTCCTTTAGTTCTCTTCATTTTGGGGAGATGGGGCTGCAGGAGCTGTGTGCTTTGTGACCATTTCAGGGCTTCATTTGCTTAGGGAGGAGAAAGGATGCTCAGGCTCCTGGTCCAGGGCTGGGGTGAATTAGGGCCAAAGGAGCTGGAGGCACCCACTTGCCCAAAGGATTTTGACACCCTGTAAGGACAGAGAATGACAGAAACCTGGAAAAATTCTACACTTAGGAGGCTGCCTTGTATTCCTCATGCTTATGGATTGCTTTCTCACCAAGAGAGGTTTTTGGGAAAACCTTTTCCTCCTCGAAAGAAAAGCAGATAGAAATAAAACACAAGTCCTCAATTCTAATGCAGGAAAATATATTGTTCTCTTCTGCAGACATGTGCTTGCCTTATGTTAGGAGAGGCACTGCTTTATCACTCCATACAGAAATGCTCAGGGCAGGGGCATCCATCCAGGGCAAGGGCTGCACTGGCTGCCACTGCAGACTTTTTGAATCATGTTAAATAAAGAGAAGGGCAGCCCTAACTCCCCCTGTCTTTGGTTGCCTCTAGTTGTGAACACCCAGTTTTGAAAGTCTTAACCTCATTTTTACAAGAAGAAAAGCATTATCCAGAAAGTTAAATTAATTTCTCATTTTTCTAGCCACAACTCAGTTCTGTTTTCCTCCCCAAGTACCATGAGATTCACAGTTGTCACTAGTGTATTTCTGTGAAATACTGACCAGGGCTCTTAATTTTTAAAGACATAGCCTTGTTGAAACTTCATGTGGATTGATATAAATATATAATTGATATAAATAAGTACATATGTATTTAGGACATGTGTTTGTAAACTTTCTAGGCAGACTGTGGCAAAGGAAAACAGAATGTTTTGAATGTGTTTTTATCTTTATAGACCAAACACACCAGCTGAGCCATCTATAGCTCCTGTTGCCATCCAAACCCTGAACTCTGCAGGATAAAGTCCTTGGGGTGAACCAGTTTTGAGCAAAGATTTGGCAGGTGGGGTATAGTTCCTATCGTGTGGGCTACTTCTAAGCAAAACTCTCAGCATCCTTCAGAGGAAGTTTCTCTCATTTTGTAAGGGCTGCTCCTGTGTTTGCCACGACACCAGAAGCTAGGGAAGCAGATTTCTAAAAGCATGTTTAATGGGTGGTTTGGTTCATGCATCTGCTTCTCCCCGTGCACCCATCTGCTCTGGGGAGTGTAAATGGCATGCATCACGGGAGGCAAGTGGCACCCATGGAAAAGTGCCTGTGGGTGCTGGGGAGATCAGGACTATGGGTGCAGAGGGGGAAGGCTGAGTCTGAGACCTGCAGGATTCAGCTATGGACCCGACTGACACTGAGCTGCTGAGGCTCTGGGGGAAACAAACACTTTTAATATCTTGGTCACTGTTAGCCAGAGCTACTTCACCATTTCTCTGCAGCACATACTGGGCTGAGTGAGCCTTGGAAAGCAGAGTAACGATAGAAAGAAATTATGCAGTGTAATGTTTTCATGTCTGTTTTTCCTTTTCCCCTTCTGATTTCGTATTTTTCCCCTTTTCTTGTCCAAGAGCAAACCCATTTTTCATGATGTGTAATACTGTCTTGCTTTCTTTCTAAAATGCCCTGTGAACATATATGTCCAGGGACTTCTCTGCATGGTATTAAAATATTAGTCTCCTTCCAAAATTATATCATTAAGGGCCCTGCCTATGGCCTGTTGCAAAATGGGTGTTCAGAATGCAGTATCTTTTCATCAGGGAAAGATGAAACATGTTCATTGCTAGATTACTATTTAAAGATAAATCACTAAGCTGCTATAATTGGAATACCCAAATCGTGGGCTGAGTTCCTCCTCCTATGGTCCTGTTGCAACTTTGATATACAGACTTTTTTTGACAAAAGGTTTTGAAGGCAGAAAGCCTGCCAGGAAGAACAGTAGCAGAGGAGTGGGGAAGATCAAGGTATCAAAGGGGATGGTACTGACAGAGGAGTCTGCAGTGATAAGGCTCCCCTACATCTTTTCCTTTCTCCTTCCCTGGATTCAAGAGCTTTATCCCTCCAGTAAAAATCCAAAGGAAAAACAGTGGGCATGAAGACTTCCTGCTCATCAAGGTGTGAGCAGCCCAGGGAGGAGGGAAGAAGAGAGAGGGAAGGAGTAATCTAGTTGGTTTTCTTGCTGGCTTCAGTGAACTTGGCTCACCATGGGTCCCTTTCTTGCTTTCAGAAAATACATCTGAATTTGGTATCAGTATATATGGGATGAATTCCTGTTCTGTGTTGAAGGGCACACAGTGGTGCTGTTTTGCTCTTGGGCTTGCTCTACTATACATTTCATGTATCACTTACCTACCATGCAGGGTGGTTATGAGGATTAATTAGTTAATGTTTGTACAACGCTTTGAAGATGTAATGCACTATTAGGCTTGATGCATGAGTAGAACACCCATTAATGCTAATGGAGGTTGCATGCATTTCTCAAGCAGGGAATACATAAATGTTAAATATAATTGTAATTATTACTGTATTTCACAATATTACTTGATCGGGCTTTTGTAATTTAGCTCAATTTTTTACATATATAACTTGCAGAAATAAAAGGTGTTCTCAATTTTTAATCTTGCTCACAAGAAGAAACTCCTTCAGCCTGAAATGAGCAACCATCCTTTGTTCCCCAGGATGTAGCATCTGACCAGAGGTAGATGTCTATGTTCTGCAGTTGGCAGAGGTATCTTGCTAGCTAAGGAAGCAAACTCACAACACCTAGCACAAATAGTATTTGATTACTGCTAATTACAGTGCTGTCACATAGACTGGGGGAAAGAACGACGGCTGGCTTTGTCAAATAGCAATGAAATAACCTGCTGTCTGTCTACTGACTTAATGGCTTTAATTGCCAGTGCATAATCAAGATCTGGTGAATTTGTTTGAACATATCAGCAGGCACCAAATATTTCAATTAAGATCAAGTTGTATAACTAGTGTTGCTCTAGCTGGAGCAGAATTCTAGTAAATTCAGATTTTGGAGGCTCACAAAAAAGGGTACCAGTTGGAAAAAGCCAGCAAGCAAACCAATAGCTACATTTTTTTGTTTGGTGTTTTTTTATTATTTTTTTTTTCCCAAACTTGCAGCAACCTCCTCTGATGTTACTGGACCCTTGTGGAGGGTTCCTGTTTCTTTTCCCTCAGTCTGGTTTCCTGCTCAGGATGGTGTCCTCCAGCTGACTCTGCACTGTAGGCAGAACACTCTGATCCCTTCCCCAAAACCCTCCCCAGGAGCAAGGGCTGGGGGACCCCTGGTCCATGGGGTGCCACCAAGACACCCAAACTGCTGTCTCCCAGAGAAGGAGCTCAGTGCAGCAGCACAAATACAATGTACAAATACAGTCTAACTGTACTTGTAAAAACCCTGTGGCCTCACACACCCAAGGTGGTCTTTTTCTTCCATGTGAATGATAAAGCTGCTTTTTCCTTTTGTCCCTCATCCTCCTGCTAGAACAGTCTTTTTCTGAGAAATCACTCCCTTTCTGTAGCCAGTGGATGTTACAAGAGTTAGGGATGAATGCTCGAATTATGTATCCCAAAGTATCTGAAGCCACTTTATTTAATTCAAAGCCTCAGTCAAAGATTTTTGCTCTATCTTTGAAGGATACTTCCTTCAGGGATTCACGCCCATTCATCCAGATCATTAGCAGCTTCTTAGGCACAGAAGAACACCTCCTTGTGAAATAATCTGCAAGGCCATGACCCAGACTTGCCTTTGCTCTTTCATTAACTGCTGGAATGGGAATCTTGCACATCTCTGAGGCTGCTTTAAGCACCATATTCTGTAGACTACCCTGCCCCGTCCTGTTCATATTTAATCAGGGCATATGAAAAGACCCCCCTGTACCAAGTTATGCTATTCACCTCATCAGTTTTCATTTTAGCTACTATCTGGATTTTCACTTTTGTTTGTGTGGTTCCAATGGCTCGTGGCATGGCAGGCATTAATCTGGACTGGTGGATCGATGTTCTTGGCACTTAGGACTCTCTGTCACTTGAATTGATAGCTTTGCTGGTTATAATTCTTGCCTGGACACCAGGAGAAGTACCCTGTGCTTGTCTGTATTATTTTATCTGTGATCCTCTCTTAGCTTCATCCGCATACTGCTCGGCACAGCTTTGCTTGACCCCAGGACTTTGCTTGCCCTATCTTCTCCCTGCCCTCATAAGCCCTGTAATTTTAGGGATCACGTTCAGCAGGCATGAGCTTGGAAGCTGGCATGCAGAAAATCACAAGTTCTTTCTGTTTGTTCTCGGGTACCTTTAGAAAGTTGTGCCCACCCCCTGCTCAGTGCTGGCAAAGCTGGAGTCATTCGTGCGTGTCTTTCCTGGAAGCTGTCAGCACTCTACAACTCTCTAGATCAGACCTGGAGTCCTAGAGCTAAAAACAACCCCAAAACGCAGGGATGGTGTATGACAGAGAGATTTACATTTGCAGAAAGGCAAAAAATTAAGCCAGAGTTTTCTTCCTACATTTCTTTCTTTATTTTGAATATGAAGAGGAGAAGCCTAGACCGCTGAACACTGTGGTGCCATTGTTAATTATTTTGGATGGGTGTATGTACATGTTTCAGTGAGTTTTCAGTCTTTTTATGGGTCTTGTATATGTATGTGGGTATTTTAAAGATATGGATAAGCTGATCTTGGAACAAGAAGGTAAGGTAGAGGTGCTGAGCAAGGTCAGTGGCCTTGCTTACTGACGAAGCCAAAGAGTAGGAGGAATGAGGATGGCTTGTGAGAGTGCACTCTTTGTACTTGCTACCCCTGAATGTAAAATTAAGCTGAGTTCAGGAAACTGGAATCACAAAAGAACCCGTGCTTTATTTATTTATTTACTGAAAAAAATAATCAGATTTTTTTGTTTGTTTGTTTTTTTGTTTGTTTTTTTTTCTTTCCCAACTAAGTTAACTTAGGCATCAATTACACAGTTGTATTACTCTCAGTGATATCACAGAGAAATAAATTGCATGGTGTGGTTATGGATTTTTCCATCTCTACCAGTGCAGAACATACTGAGCCAGCTACCAAACCATTACATGGAAAAGCCACCACTTTGATGAACATGGAACAGTCACTGATCCACGTTTCTTAAGGGGAAAAATAACAGATGAAAGCAGATTTTACACTTTGTTCCTTTGCTACTGGGCTTTTCTGTGTCTTCCTAGTTCTGTTGCATAGAGGTAGCCCAATAAGAACCTCCCTGTTAGGAAGTTCATCTTTATTCTCTACTAGATAAATATCTGCCCTTTGGAGGATTCTGGTTCTGTTGGTTCTCACTGGTTGGCTATAGGCATGGGTGTTCTTAAGAGTACAGACCAGATCCTTGGAAAGGGTAAATCCTCATTGCAAAGCAGTTGCTTCCACTTAGACCACCTGAAGACCCCCTTTTAATCTCTTTTTATCTACACTTTGTGCATATTGTAGTTCCATGCAAACTTTGCTGCTATCATTACTGGCAATAATATCTGCATTAGTTTCTTCCTTGCCCATCCTTTTTCCATTATTCCCATCTTGTTTATACCTGCTTAAGAGCTGTGAGCTTTGGTAGTTTTCCAAGTTGTCATCTCACACTCCCAAAATCACCAGATTTCTTTCATTTGCAATAATGCAGTCTTTGAAGTGTCTTGTACTTCCTGGCAAAGAGGTCACATTGAACTTTTCTAAAAACTTAGAACTCCTGTTTGCTTCTAACCATCAGTGCAAGATTTGTGTCTTTGGAAGCTCTGCTAGGTAGAAGTGTAGTTAAAAGTTCTGCTCTCAGTCTGTCTTCTTTAATACTAATGAGGTGTAGAGATTGCTTGGATAGCAGATGTGTGAAATCCTGAAGGTCTTTACATTGCCTTTTAAATTCTGTCCAGAACAGTACTCCTGAAATGCTCCAACCATGAAGAATTGCTGGAGATACGTTTGCAATGGGCTTGAGTCATAGTGGGAGAGGTTGGAGAGAGCTTGCTACAAGCAATGTGGAACAGAGCAGTGATAGGCACTACTAAGGTCTGGTTTTCACTCTTCACTCCAGTATTTTGATTAGTTTTATAATTCTCATTTTATTTTTGCTGAGAAAATTTCTTCTTGGATGCCCTTCCGTAGAAAACTTAGTAATTTTCCTATGTAGTTAATATTCGGATATAAAAAACCCCACCAACCAACTATTACAGTTTAAATGATGAATAGATGCTAATTTATACATATATGCTTATACTCAGAATGCCTAATTAATGAACTTCTGTGTCAGTCACAGATATGCAAATGACTATTTTGCGACTCTTACCATAATTGTGTTGCCCTGTCTGGCTTCACTTTGGGGGAATGTTTCTGCTGCAGTTCAGGTAGGGATAGGAGAGACTGAGCAACAGAACATCTCTCAGGATGTTAACATCTCCCCATTGCAGCTGCTCTGGCTTTTTGATTGTGCTTTTTAGTTTTAGAAGTTGAAAGGGGATTGGTGGCAGTAAGGAATGTCACTTTCTAGCTTCGCCCATCAATCAAAACCAGGTAGATCCCGGCTGGTTTTATGTGTGCCTCTGACAGGTGTGTGAAGGAAAAGTGCTCATCACCCTTAGATCTCATAATTACAAGCTACTTTTTGTCAAACCAGACAAAAATGTCCACCTGAGTGCAGAGAGTTTATCTTTAGAGAGGGTGAACTCAGTTCCCATGAATAAGCCCAGTGTAAGCCTCTTCTTTTGGGTAGAAGCAAATTTCAGATTCCATAAAGAAAGGTGGATTTTTAAATTTTTTTTTTAATTGTCTGACACATCAAAGGTAAGAAGTTCCTCCAAAGGCACATTTGGAGCAGGAACCAAGCTACAGGACTGGAGTAGCTCTCTGGAGGGCTCACCTTTCCCTGTCCTCTGTACAGGGAGCTATATTTACAACACTTTGCAGCACCAGTACCTAAAGTTAAATCATGTTGGAAGCTCATCACAAAGCCATAATTTCTTGTCTGTCTTTCTCTTTCAAAAATGTCTGCATCCATGGCAAAGTAAAAGATTCATGATGTATCTTATTAGGGCTTGTGGGTACATTTTGCTACATAAATAATTCTGCTTTCCCTAATTACAAAGAACATTAATAAAAACTATGGTTTTCAGCTGTGCTATGTACTTGCATTGAAGCTGATCCAAATTTGCAGTTCTTGAAATGTGGACAAAAGGAAAATGGACAGGGTCAGTTATTTTTAAGGTTGTCTTACTGCTATCTTGGACTGAAAACATCCGCGAGGGGAAAAAGCATCTGAATCTTACACATTTCATGCAATTAATGGCCTTGAAAAAGCATGCTTTAAGAAATGAATTAATGGAAGCTATTGTCTAACCCTCCAGCACTTTTATCAGGGTGCTGCATGGGCTGAGTGTTTCCTGGAGGTGAGGGCAGCAGGGGCTGCCTGGGGAGATGTTCCAGGCAAGGCTGGGAAGCTGGGTCTATCCCAGTCAGGAACAAGGCAATCCAGGGTTTTGGGCACCTCCCTGGGGATGGGTTGGGATAGGACATGGGCCCCATGGGTGGCTAAGGCAGGGATGTGGGGAGTTAAAGCCTGGCATTGCTGGGGCAGGGGCTGATGCACCAGGGAGGTCCATCCATTGATTTCCAGGCAAATAAAGTCCAGGAGTGTCAAAAAAACCCCAAAACTGGTTAATATTTTCAACCGGACATGTTAGGAAAATGTATGTGCACTCAGCAGGGCAAGGATGCCAGCAGCTGATCCCAAGGAGAGCCAGAAGGAGCAGTCTAGGTTGGAAAGAGCAGAATGGCCCCTGCAGAAGGGTGTGCCAAAATGTCCCTGCTGAGAAGGAGCCCAAAACTGGACAGGATAAGGAGAGTGCTTACACAGCCCAGCTGCTTGACTCCAGCCTTTGTAGGGTGGCTGTAACTTGCACTCCCAGCCTGGCATCTGTAAGCAGATGGTGCTGCCAGGCAAAGACTCGGGCTGAATGTCACTCCAGGGAAACTCAGATCTTGCCACCAGTCAGGAGAGTTCATGGCTCTGCCCTTAGCACAGCTTTTAAATCACCACTGGGAGCTGGAAGGAGTTCATAGCAGTGAAACCATCAAATCATGTCTCTGAATTGATCCTGTGGGCTGGCACTTTGGACCCTGGCTGGGGAAGCTATTGATTCTCAACAAGCAGCCTAGCAGGCCAGGGGGGTGGTGTGATCCATACTGTTGTGCTTTTGTACAAGTTACAGTCGTCACGCCACAGGTACCCAGCAGCTCCGTGACACCAAATGCTTCATCACAGCTGAAGGTGTTATTTATCTCTCTGCCCAGGGAGGCACACACAGTGGTGAACTTTGGATGAGGAGAACTCAGTAAATGCAGATTGAGGGCTCTCTGCAAAAGCACCGTGGTACTGAGGAATGCATTTCTCTTGTCCTTTTCCTTTACTCTTTTTTATTCTGCGGAGGGATGGATCTCTCTTGCAGAAATGCTGCCATTCAAGCATTCATTGCCATAGTTCATTGATTAAATCTGTAATGAGTTGCAGCTCATCAGAGACACGTTGAGGTGATGATGTTTTTTCAGTGCTTGTTATTTGGATGCTATGTGGGATGTACATTAATCTTTGCTATAGTGACCTCTGGACTTTGTTCTAATGTATATATGCCTATTGGTGTTGGAAATGCTACCCAAATAAGGAAAATGGGGGAAGTTTATTTAATTTTGAGCAAGATTTCAAAGGATATTCAACAGCTCGTTTTGCAGGTTTTCTCTGAATTGGTGGTACTTAGCAGCTGTCACCTGTATAGTAACTGAAATGTAAAAATAGAGAAATAGAATCATAGAATCATAGAATTGTCTGGGTTGGAAGGGACCTCAAAGCCTAAAGAGAAATGGAAACTTCTGCTGCATGGGCAGCTTTTCATGTGTATTGTTACAGGTTACTGTAGTCAAGCTTCTCCACAGAGAGGGGCTTTTTTCCTCTGGAGTGGCTCAGAAAATCTCTGTTTCGTTCTTTCAGTTTTCAAAAAAAAAAAAAAATAAGGCTCAGTTTGGGAGTTACAGGAAACAACAGCCCATGTGACTTTGTTCTGCTTGTTGCAGCTGCTGCTTCTGGACAGAAGGGCAGCACAGACAAAAGGTCTTGACAAGTTTTGCTTGTAAAACTAAGAACAAGTTGTTATTACATAATCTCAAGTTAGGAGGTGCTTTTTATGCCTCTCCTGGTTCATTAGGATTTTTTTCTTTTGCACCACAGAGTGTTTTAAACTTCAGGTACAGATCTTTAAAATCTGCATTGATTAGCTCACATTCCTGTACCTTTAAGGCATGGCAAACTGGGCACCTCAACTTCCCAGTGATGTTTCCCGGGATGATTTCAGGCACCGCGTTGTTCCTCAGAAATAATCAAGCACAAACTTGGAGTTTAAACTGTGCAGGAGAAGTCCAAGAAGCTGCTGGGAAAATAGCCTGGAGACCCTGAATGAGCCAATAGCAGGGAAAGAAATAGAACACTTGTAGTGTGAAAGGCTTTTTCTCCCTTCGCTCTTTGCATGCGTCAGCCACAAAAATAGCAACACGGGGAACAAAGCTCTGTTGGGTAATAAAAGAGGAGGAAAAAGGTGAGGTTGCTCCCACTGGTGCCAATCGCCTTCTTTCCTCTGATAGTTGGGTTACCTTGGTAGTTCTTGCAGCAGAAGCACCAAGTTTGAGCCCTGCACCTCCTGATATTTCTGTTTCTCCTCTTCGCCTGCCTGCATGGGCTTTGTGGTCACTTCCAAGCTGTGTCAGCACGTTGGAAAATGCTGACAGTAAACACCAAAGGCATGCGTGCATGCTACTGAAAGAAACCACAAGGAAAACAGCCTTGGGTAAATAAAGGGTGGATTTGCTCACTGCGACGTGTTTGCAGCTTCCAGGCACAGTCTGGAGCCTCTTCCAAAATACAGGGCTTGGAATTTTGTTTTTGAGAGGATTTGTTACAGGCTTTATGGCATAGCTGACATCTCCATGTGAGTTTTGGGATGTGCAGAGGAGAGGGGTTTGTTGTGCGGAACGGCAGAAACGCTGTTCCAAGGCGAGCAGCAGACCCTGTGGATCCTGGGTTGTTTTTTGTTTTTTTTTTTTGTCAGGTAATTTGGCTGTCCCTGAGGCAGCCTGGGGATCCAAGAGGGACCCACAGGTCTGATGTTCTGTGTAGAAACTGCTGATCTGTGTGGCACTTGGTAGTGCCACCAGGGTATCCCCGTGCTCCTCGGGGGTTCAGGGTGTCCCAGCTAACTCAGATGTGGGGCTGAGGGGCTGGGTTCTGCCTTTACCAAACTTTCAAGAAATTGGTCAAGAAAATTAGGTTTACAGGGTATAGGGAGAGGGTAAGCTAGGCTCAATCAAAAATGGATTTTGCTAGGAGCCTGTTGCTATTTTGACCGGAGTTTAATCAACTG
This sequence comes from Phaethornis superciliosus, assembly GCA_023637945.1. Taxonomy (NCBI): domain Eukaryota; kingdom Metazoa; phylum Chordata; class Aves; order Apodiformes; family Trochilidae; genus Phaethornis; species Phaethornis superciliosus. The sequence continues at coordinate 17,788,967 of JAJQWJ010000011.1, forward strand.
CTTCGGAGCATTCAAGTTGTCTGAAGCAGCTGTAGTGCACAGCTTTTTGGGAATGCTTATCCTGCCTGGTATCCTGCTACCTCAGAGCCAAGTCTACCTCTCCAGAGGCTGCTGCCAGGATCCAGGCTGCTTACCCACCCAGGAGAAGCTCCTGCAACATGTTCACTGCAGTGGAGAGTGGCCCAGGGTCTTCCCTCCTTTTCCCCATCCACCACAAGGATGGAGCAGGATGCAGATGAGGTGTGCAGCCTCAACCAGAAACACAAAGATAAAACGTAGGCCAGAATCTCATTTTTCTGGAGTTACAGGACAGCTTCTCCGTTTAAATTATTAATTATTCTGCCGTCAACTGATGCAGCTAGGATCAGGATTTGGACCTGATCTATTTTAAGCGTATCTATTTAAGAACATGGTTTCCAAACTCCGTTTAAATGTGGTCTCATTTATGCCAGATAGCCAAGCTCCATAACAGTTGTACTTGGTGAACTTAAAATTGTTTTTCAACCTAAATGATTCTATGATTCCAGTATGAGATAGCCTGAGCAGTCTTAAATCTCTGCTTTAGACTGAATTAAACAAAGAGAACCCAAAGCCGATGGAGTCTTTGCTTCCTTGCCAGCTCAAGGTAACGTGCCATGAGAAACAAGTGCTGAGAGCTGGGAAAAGATCATCACCAAGATAAATAAGGGAGTGGGAACATCTCCCTTATGAGGAAAGGCTGAGGGAGCTGGGGCTCTGCTGCTTGGAGAAGAGGAGAAGGAGGGGTGAACTCAATGTTTATAAATATGTAAAAAGGGTGAGTGCCAGGAGGATGGGGTAAAGCTTTTCTCAGGGGTGACTGATAATAGGGCAAGGGGCAGTGGTTATAAACTGGAATATAACTGGTGCCATATAAATATTAGGAAGAATTTTTTCACTGTGAGGGTGACAGAGCACTGGCACAGGGAGGTTGTGGAGTCTCCTTCCCTGGAGACATTCAAATCCCACCTGGATGTGTTCCTGTAGGACCTGCTATAGGTGACCCTGCTCTGGCAGGGGGGGTTGGACTCCATGATCTTTCGAGGTCCCCGCCAACTCCTCACTTGCTATGAGTCCATGAAAAAAGATCAATGTTAGGGGAAAAGTCAAGGAATTTCTCTGCCCTTTGTCTTCTGTATGTGCTGCTGCCTGCTAAAACTGTCAGGCCTGGCAGAGGCTGCATCTCCCTGCCTGTGTGTAGTGCCTCCAAGAGCTGTGTAAGCAATGAGTAAACAAACCAAAATTATTTGACACTGGAGATTACATTGAATCCCCGCATTAAAACCCAAAATATTTTTTAAAGAATTCCTGGGAGGGTGCTGGCACGTAGTGACTAATTTTGTAAATCTTGCATTAAAAGGGTCTTGTGCATTGGAAAGACTTCTGCTATATTTAGCATAAAACTTCATGCTCCTGCTGTCAGGATGTGAGCTTAATTACAGCATGCTGCAAACTTTGCTTTTGTGAAGGATATTTTTCTGCACTGCTTGCTTCAAAATGCATGGGTTTGCTGCTATTTTTATGATGCTTTTGTAACAGCAGCAGGAGTTGAAATGGGTTCTGTGAAACTTGAGAAGGATTCTCTGACAAAACCAGTGATAGTAGTTGTGTGGTTCCCAGCTCGTAACTTCTCACCAGCTGAAATGAATCAATGTCAGGAGGAAGGCACAGCCGGGTGCTGTTCCTCTTTGCTTTGTTTTTTTTGTTTTGTTTAGTTTTTCCCCTCCTGTGACTCGCTTTTTACTTAAACTTTTCTTCTGCACCCCAAATTTTCTGGTTAGATTTAAATACGGATCCGCTTTTGCTGCTGTGCTTACCTGGGTACCTGATAGAGGACTGCAAAAGAAAAATACAAATAATAAGTTAGCCAGTTTCACATCCAAGGACAATGAAAGAGTACACATGATTCAGCCTCCCTGCCTTGAGAGAACTGCTTGCTCCTTTACAGTAATTGCCAAGCTGTAAGGAGACTTTTGTCTTTATCATGGAATCAGGAGGTGGTTTGCAGAGGCTGGCACACACCAGTGAATAGCAGAGCTGTTGTACTTGAGGTGTGGTGGTAAGAGAGGTTGTGGGGTGTGTGTGTGTCACACCTGAACAGCAAAGGATCTTAGAGCTGCAGAGGGAAATGGTTAGAAATGAGGGAAAATGGATGATCTGGAGGGAAGGAGTTGGGGCTGGGCAGTGTGTTTGCTTTTTTTCCCTCAATCAGCAGAATTGACTCTCTCCAAGCACTGTGTCTGCACCCAAGGTAGCTCCTGGGGTGGGAATCACTTGTAGGGAAAGAGTGGGGATTAGTTTAAGCAGCATAAAAAGAAGTTGACCTCTCCTGGGACTGTGCTAAGTGGAGAGATGTTTTTTATTCTCACCCTAGTGCTGCTGAGCATCATAGTCTGAATTGCATCTGTAGCTTGGAAGGAGGGCTGGCACCTTCCAGAAAGTTTTCAAATGCAATCTGACTGAGTTCCCATAAAAGTTACCCTGAGAAAACTGCATTGCTGTAAACCCTCTGCTGCAGGAGAAGGCTTCAGTGGTTTGCACCACCAGGCAGTGGGTGCTTCTCTAGGTCAGTAAATCCTGAAGACCCTAACCCTTGGTACCCCTGTGAAGTCCTCAAGCCTAGAGCACCTCCAGAGTTAGACAATTCTAAGGAAAGGATTCCTTGGAGAAACAAACTAATTCAAAGTGTGAAACACCTGCCCTCCTTTTTTTTTTTTTTTATTATTATTATTTTTAATACTGAGTAGAGATATCAGAAAGTGGGTAAAACCCTCACTTTTTTATGGTAGTTGAAAAGTTTTCTGCAAAATATTTAGTTTTCAACATGCTACACCAAAATAAATACGGCATAGCTCGCTGGTAGAAACATTATTTTTACTTTCACAAACAGTAATGTAAATTTAAACCTTGCTTTTACCCCCTCCCCCCCACCCCTCTGTTTTTTAAAAGGAAAATAAATAATTGGTCAGATGTCTTTTGAGATGTGATGATAGATTATGTAGTACAGAAGCTTGACACCTGGAAGAAATTCTCCTTTATGCAAAGCTTTTAGAATGCAACGATATAAATTCATGTATCTAAGGTAAACTGTTTTCCCTGCCCTCATGGGACTCACACAAATTTCTCCTATTAGTATGGAGCAAGGATTCTATTGAGAATGCTCACCTGATGAGCAGAAATTTACACAAGTGGCATTTGCAAAATCCCCAAAGAGAGGCTCTAGTTGGAAATCATAATAATTGAAAGCATTTTTAATATAGACAGGACCATGCTCAAAGACATTCCAGCATCTTTCTAGAAAATTACAACTACAATAATAAACAGCCCTGATGGCTGGGGTTGGGTAGAATAATTAGGGATCATGAGATGGTATTTTGCCTATGTGCTGTGTTTCTTGGATTTGTTTTAATAGTATCATCCCCCCTGAGAGGGGTGCTCATTTCATATATAAATAGTGAAAAGTTCCCTCATTTTCTGAAACACTGCAGGTCCCTCTGTTTCCAGAAGCTTGCACAGCTCTCTGAGTCAAACATATAAATCTCCCTTGTCCCTGATTTCCCTGGGATTTGAGACTTTTGGCTCAAACAATACTTTGCACAGTGAAGGAAAAAATTTGTTGAACTGAATTTATTAATTATGGGCCAAATACTGGTGTTCAGTACTGCTCTTACCTATTTTAAACTATATAAAAAGAGAGCCAAGACCATTTTAATTCTGCTTTTGCTTTATTGACAATATACCAGAAGAAAAGTGGCATATTTGGAAAAGTATAATGATTTTGTCTAGAACAGTTTAGGTGTATTTATGTTTCTTTAAATGTAATCTAAATCATTAAAAAAAAACCACAACAAAACAACAAACTCTTTCTGTCAGTGAGATCTAAGCATTAGTCTCTAGACAATTCTTACTGCAATTAAGAATTACATAACAATCTGGTTGTTCTGAGTCAAAATAATACACTACTAAGGCTTCATAGAATATGTAAAATATGGCAGATTCCATGGTACTCTCCTTAACTCAGATGGGCTCCAGCTGCCTAGCAGGGGCAAAAGAACTATAGCCTGTAAGTTGGTGGGATGGATCAGGAGGGCTTTAAATGAGGTTTGAAGGGGGGAGGGCTTGAAACTGGGCTCTCCAGAGATGAGCCCAAGGGTGGAAAGCCTGAGTTAAGAGTGAAATCAGCCCAGGTGAAGTGCATGTCCAGCAATGCACGCAGTGTGGGAAACAAAGAAGAGGAGCTGGAAGGCATGGTGTAGCAGGAAGGCTGTGATGGAGGTGGTGGGATGGCTGGAATGCTGCCACGGATGGCTCCAAGCTCTTCAGAAGGGACAGACAAGGTAGGAGAGGTGGAGGAGTGGCTCTGTATGTCAGAGAGTCTCTTGACTCTGTAGAACTCGAGGTCAGGAACAATGAGGTTGAGTGCCCATGGCTCAAAATCAGGGGAAGCCAACAAGGCTGATATCCTGCTGGGAAGCTGTTACAGACACCCAGCCAGGATGATGAGAGTGATCAGGAACAGGTTGCCCAGAGAGGGGGTGGAAGCCCCATCCCTAGAAGTTTTTAAGGCCAAGCTGGACAGGGAGTCACTGATCTAGGTGTCCCTGCCCATGGCAGGGGGTTGGAACTAGATGGCATGGTCTCAAGTTGTGCCAGGGGAGGTTTAGGTTGGATATTAGAAAGAATTTCTTTATGGAGAGGGTGATCAGCCATTGGAATGGGCTGCCCAGGGAAGTAGTGGATTCTCCATCCCTGGAGATATTTCAAAAGAGCCTGGATGTGGCACTCAGTGCCATGGGCTGGGAACCACAGGGGGAGTGGATCAAGGGTTGGACTTGATGAGCTCTGAGGTCCCTTCCAACCCAGCCCATTCTATGATTCTATGATTTTAAAGGTCCCTTCCAATCCTGAAAATTTTATGATTCTATGATTCTCTTTTATGTAGTGCTACTTCACTGTAAGGTTACTGCTGGCACCTCAGAGGCTGATCTGGCAGGAATGGCTAAGTGGAAAACAGCACCTTGAGACCTCCTGCTCTTTGAAGTGTAGGTGGGTGGAAAGGAGGCACAGGGAAACACTGGAGAAGAGCAATGCTCCATCTGCCTTTTTCCTTCTAGACGTAGTAGTGCTGGAAACTTCAGTCTGTTTAGGGTGTAAGTCCAAAATCATGGCAGGTCCAAGTGGAAAGTTACTTCTGTCATCTATCCCCAGACCCTAATGCACTGGCAGCAAGGTTCTGGTTTCACAGCACACCCAGGATGGACCTCAGGAGGCAGGAAAGGTGAAGAGCTGCCTATTACTGTAATACATTTATCACATCCAAAGTTTGATTGGTAAGAGTAGATCAGGTAAAGAACATGGACAGACTCCCACCCTGTAACCATCAAGGAGGATATGATACAGGACAGGGTGCAGCACCAATAATGGGCCAGAGCCCAGCAAATGCAAGCACAGATCTGCTGGGCATTCACCCATACCTGAGAGAAGAAAAGGACGTTTTCCTTTTTCTCCCTTCTAAAAATCAATGTTGGGTGATGTTTCTGTTATTTCTGGCACATCTCAGCTAGCTAGAGCTGGAGAAGCAAAGCTAGCACTAGCACAGTCTTTGTGTACTTATGCTCCATCAGGTTTCCTTTTCCCTCCTGACACTTAATCCTCTGAGTAGACTTTTCTGATTAAGACAGTATCAGACCTCTTTGCTCCTGGCTCTCTTTCTGTCAGCCCACCAGCAGGGGATGCTTTGTAAGAATGAAAATAATGTCCCAAAGACCAAGGAATGGAAATGAAGCAATGTGTGTGGGGCTGCTACCCACAAAGTGCAGCTCCAGTTTTCTCTTAATTTTGTGGCATTCACAGCTGGGTTGTGGTCACAGCTGACAGAGGACAACTGGGTCCTGGTGGATCTGAGCCTTCACCACTGCATGTTACTTAAAAAATCTGCCAACTTCCTGAGGTCATTCTGGCCAGCAAGGAATGGGTAGGCAGTAGGAATTAGTAGCCAAAATCAGCAGCCCAAAAGGTTGCCTGCTTGGCCATCCCATGATGACTGTCTTGGTTTTGATTTGCAGCTGTTAGCAAGGTAAGGGGATTTATGTGAAGTGTAGATCAGAATCTGGGACTGAATTCAGCACAGGAATATTTCAGTGCAGGGAGTTCTGGTTCAGAGTGGTCACTTGTTCAAATTACAAACAAAAAATAATCCATCTTTATTGGAAGGGCTTCTAAGGAGGGTCTTGAACAGATGTATACTGGTGTTATTCAGTCTGTACACTGCTGCTGCTAGAATCTGTGTGCTTGCTTCTGAAAGAGAAAGGCAGACAACACAACACTTACATACAATGCAAAACATTTCACTTCCATGGGCAGAACTGTCAGCCTGGCTACCAATATAAAAGAGCCCAAAGGAGCATTTTATTAGTCTGGAGTTGCTTGGGGTTTTTTTCTTTCATGAAGATTTCAACAATATCTCCTTGTGCAGAACAGATAGAAGGCAAAAGTAGAGCTGAACAGATGCAACAGATAACTAGCAGATATCTGAACTGTAGTGAACTTTCTCACCCATCCATATGCTTCACTGTGAGAGAGGGAGGAGGATGTTATGAGCAAAAAAAGGAGTATGTAGTGGTGTTTCCTATTAAAAAAAAAAAACAAAAAAGCATCCAGGCTGCATGTGAGAAAGCATAAGCTGGAGGTCTTTTGTGAGGGGGTGACATTGTGAGGTTTGGGTACCTGTATCAAAGCTGGGTGAGGTTTCCTGTGAGCATCAGTGTTCATTGTCTATGAATAGCACAGCCTCTGAAATTGATTTTGGGCTCTGGGTTCCAGGTTGGCATCTGAGTTTTGATCCCTGAGAAGTTAACATTCCCAGCCACTGGAACTGCATTACTCCAAGCAGCTCTGCACTATTGATACCATGTTCAACATTAGTAATAATTTCTCTGATTGTATAGATGTGCAATATGGAACAGAGAAAGAATGTGCTACTAAATGACCTGAAATCTACATTGTAGGATTGATAAACTGGACTAGATGAGCTGTAAGGTCCCTTCCAACAAAAAACATCCTGTGATAGATCCTGGTGTCTCAGGCCAAAGAGGACAGATGTTTTATGTAGTTGGCAGAAAAATGCCCAGTGCCCTGATCAGAAACAATCATTTTCATAAATCCTTTCAATCAGCTATTCAGTGCTCAAGACACCAGGAGCTTGCTGAAAATACATCTAGTAATTTTGTGGTGAATTTTAAGTTAAACCTAGCACTTCTTTCAGTTTGTGTTAAGCACTACAGTATAAGTCACAGGGACCTTTGAAGGTGGTTGATGTGAAGCATCAAAGGTTCCCTTGTGGGACACAGCAAATGACCAAAAGTGGGGGTGTTTTCAGCTGTTTGAAACCAAACTAGCCTCCCTTGTGTGTCAGTGTCCTGAAGCCTCTCAGTCCCTTGTGAACTTTCCAAATTTTGCCCTCTGGGCTGCTACCACAGTGCTTTCTGATATGAACAGAATCCAATTTGCCTCCATTCTTCAGGCTTTCTCCAGAGCCCAACTGACACCAAATGTAGTCAGCAGCTTCTGATACAAGTTTTTCTCATGCTTGGGCATATAACAACATTCCCATTAGGTGCCTTCTTTGAAATAAAGTCCAACTGATCACTGCTTTGCCACTTCTGTACACTGTTAGGTGGTAGATTTGTGTAGTTAATGACAGTAAATGCCAGCCTAACATTGCTGGTTTCACTGCTGATGTGAACTGGCAGGAAGAGAAAACATTTCCAAAAATGTCTTAGTTTGGGGGAACTTGTATGTGCAGAGGTCTGACATTTACAAATCTGATATTTGGCATTTTTCAAAACCTCTTTCCTTTATATATGTAATTGAGGAACCCTTAGTATTAGAAGTATTCTAGAAATTAAGAGAGAGGTGGTTGGCGTTTGGTTTGGGTTTTTTCTCTGATGTTTCTCTAACTGCCAACTTGAAATTTTCCACAACTCCCCTTCCCCCTGCCAGTAACCTTGTCTTTTATAGTGGATAAATGCCCTGTTCAGGGCCTGGAAACCAAGACTGGATTTGACAACCAGCACTTCTTTTTTTTATCACCGGTTTCTCTTGCTCCTCTTCCACTTCTTGCTGCTCCTTCCCAGAGGCAGAGCTAACCCACTGCTGCTTGTAGCAAGGTACTTCCCTTGGAGGCCTGGAACTCAAACAAAACATTTACTCTACATGTGGTTGTTTGCATTTCTAATCTGATGAAACCTTGCTCCAGATTCTCCCTGGAGGAAATGAAGCAGGAAATGGCATTTTCTCCATTTCCTTTACCTCAGAGTCACCCTGTGTATCATCTGATGAGATGATCCTATGCTTGAGAAACACTTTGGATGTTTCCCCCTCCCCCTAGGTTTTTCTCCACACAAATGTAGTCTCTGTCAATCCTTTCATTTATTCCCCTCCAAGGTGTGTATTACAAGAATGTTCAGGTTTTTAACCTAAGCAGATTACAGGCATTGCACATATAGACATCAATTTATTATAATTTTCCTTCAGCAATATTGCTTAATAGAAGACAATCTCATTGTGTAGGGCTAGATTCTGGAAAAGGCTATTTTATTCTCAGGAATGATGCACTCAAACTGTAAATGTATAGCTATATAATCATGGCATGTTTTATTCAAAGGGGACGGGAAGGAAGAAATTCTTGCTGCTTTAAACCTGATTTTTGCATATCTCCTTCAGTCTCAAATATAGAAAATGCTCAGTCCCTTCAGAGATACCATTTTAAATCAAATAATATGTTTTAAATAACAAGTGTGCAACATATGCCTTCAAGTAGGCACTATTTCATCCTGGAATGAAAATCTCCATGGGATTGCACCTTTAGTGGCCCTGCCTACACATCTGTTTTGTCACTTGTGCCTGAGCCCTGTCAGAGAGGATGCACAGAGGAGTTCAGGGCTGGCTTGGTGCTTAAGGAGATCCTGGTGTGAAGGGAATAAGAAAAAAATTTGAAGCCCCTGAAGTAGGAGGAAAGCCTGGGGGGGTAGTGGTGGGAAGGGGATGAGTGGGGATGGAGGGAGGGAAGCAGACCTTGGAGAAACTGAACGGATTATTGAGTCCATTCCTTGAGTCCCAAAATATCTCCTTAGTGGTTCATCAGACAATGGGTGTCGGATCCTTTAGTCATTGTGCCAGAGGTAAAAGAGTGAAAATAACATCTAGGACACTGTGATATTTAAAAGCCTAATTTTTTCTCTTATGATATAGCTCCCACTGCATCTCAAAGCTGAGGGTGTGGCTTGTGTCAGGACTTGAAGCTTCTCAGGCTCAGTGCGGTCAGGAAAGCCTGTGTGGTGTTCAGGAATGAGAAATCTATCAGGGTGTAAAACAAGAAAGAAAGAAAAAAAAGCTTCATTCCACGCACAGGTGATTGTGAGAGCACAGAGCCCTTCTCAGAATGGAGCAAATGCTGATACATACCCACTGAGGGATGCTGTGGCTGGACCCTCCCACAGCACTCTGGAACTTCCTCTCACTCCTGAGTGCAAGCAAGTGGGAAATCTCCCTTCCCTGTCAATCAGAGTCTCCCCAAGTAACAGCAGAAGGACAAAATTGGCAGGGTTCTTGTCAGTTTTGCTGCTGCCCATGGGGTACTGATTATCATTAATGAGTCTTATTGATTTCACTGTGCAGCTTTTTGGGAACAACAGAAGCCTGGCTGCAGACTCAAACCCAGCATGGCAGTGGGCCATATTTGCAAAGTTCTCTGTGCAATCACAAGGGCTGGATATTTATTTTTTTTACTGTTCAAATTAAAGGCTAGATTCTGCAGAAGCTGATGGTTTTGAGAGTAACATCTTTCCCTAGTCTCATCAGGTAATCATTCCACTTGCCACTGGTGAGTAGGTTTCTGGATCTCAAGCTGTATTCTCAGTTTAGAGGGAAGGAGCTGTAATGTGATAAGAGTCTCCTGGGGATCTCTGGGTCTCATGGTTTCAAGACAGCCAGTTTTTTGTTTGTTTTGGTATTGGTTAACTGGCTGCTGCATTGCTCCACCCATGAGGATGGTGCTCTTTGCTCTGTCTTAGCAGCAATCCTTGTTGTCAGGTGTGGAAATTAAATCTCCAGCTGCAAAAGCCCTAACTGAAGAGCAGTATGTAGAAGGATTCCCCCTTTACCTAGACATTCTGTCTCCAGCACATCCTCCTCCCACCCCCTCAGCCCTGGCAAGGAATGCCAGCAGTAACAAGTGCTGTTTGTTTGTTTGTGTTTTGCTATAAAACTTAAAATAGGAAAGCTACTGTGCTTTATTTAGTTATCTATTTATTTACGAACCAGATGTTTCCCAACAGGTTTTTTTGCCTCTTGGTTGAAAGCCCCTAATTTCACCCACCAGGCAGTCACTCTCTGACCAGCTGCACTCAGGCCACCAGTGCCATCCTGTTGCCTTCACTGAATTTTGAGTCCAAAAGGGGATTGCATCTCCTAGAGGTCCTCCAGAGCAGGGAATGCAAGATTTTGGGATTAACTCCATCCTCTCCGTGCAAGTTGCCCTCTTACACTGGAAAAAGAAAAAAAGGGAAAACCTCTCCCCTTGGCAGATAGTCCCTTTTAACACCAGAAAGTGCTTTCTCTCCCTGCCCTCCTCATTTCAGTGTCCCCAGACAGGAATGACAGCAGCCCAGTGACATTTATCCTTCAGTAATCTGTTAATTGGTGCAGCCCTCTTACCTTTCAGCCTGTGCTTCTTAGGCTGACACAGGATTTCTGACCTCTGAGAACTTTGCTTTGAGGGACAGCTTGATCCTAAAGCCCATTAGCCAGATGCCAGCCCTGGCTTGGGGTGACAGTGGGTGACTCTGGGCACAAGCAGGTGCTAGCTGTGCACTGCTGGCCACATCCTTGTGTCGGACAGACCTGTCCCACGAGGCTGGGGACTCAGCTCTGGGATTGCAGGTTCCTCCTCAAATACATCTCCCCTGATTCCCAGCACAATCTTTTCCCTGCAGAGTGGAGGGGACAGGAGGGTTTTAGCCCCCTAAGCAGCCAGAAGTGTGGGACAGAGCTGGATGTCCAGCCTGCTGGCTGACTGGCCTGATCTGATGTGGCTCATCTCCTTTTCCTAGGTTCCTGAGGGTAGTTGTGGTCATGGCAAGTGCTTGAGAAACTTTTCACATCGTTTTCAAAGCTGCCCTCAGAGCTAGGTGATCTTAGAGTCAGTTTAAAATGAAAAAAAAAAAAGAAAAAAGTACAAAATGGAAACATTTCCTTGCTCCCTCACATCCTTCTCTCTCACTTAAAAGTAAAGGAAGAACATTCTAAAGCAGCTTTGTTTCTATGGATTAAATGAATTGAAATACAGCTGCTTCTGCCCTTGATTGTCTGCCCTTAGCTAGGAAAGGAGCTGGTCCATTGAAATATTGACTATCATTAGTCTGAGATTTGGATTTTTGTCATCTCTCGATGAAGCACAGATCTTTTTTTGGTTACCATCAGCCTTCTATCATAGCTGTTCCTGTGTAACACTGCCCCTTTGATATGACAATGACTTTGTACAGGGGAAGGACCTTTACCACGAGAAGAATTGTTTCAAGAATTGGCGAAGGGTGAAAATAAATTGGAAGCATATCATTAAAAAAAAAAAAGAGAGAGAGAGAGAGAGATGGAAAATCAGCACACCTTGGCATAGAGATGAGGAGGGGGAAGGGAGGCAGGCAGAGAGCAGTGCTAACAGGCCAGCTTAAAGCCCTCTTAACACCATGCAGTTGCTCTCCCCAGCTGGTCCATTGATTTTTTTTCTCCTGGCTGAAGTTAAACCTGGTGTCCTCCACGTGATGCTGAACCGAACCAGCTTTTGCTTTTAGTTGTTCGATCAAATTTCCCTTCCTTGAGCTTAGAAGGCACGCCTGGGACTTTATAGTAATTGCCTCCCCACGCTGAACTGCTGATACCTTTATTGGATTGGCATAGGGTTTCAGAGGACTGTGTTTAACATGCAGTGAGCCGCAGCAATGCAAACAGCTCCAGTGTTTAAACAAGCATCCATTAGGCCAGGAAACAAGACAGTGCCAGCCCATTTGGTGCTCTTTAGAGCTGGCAGCTTCAGGGGAGGGAGGGAGGAAGGGAGAGAGGGAGGGAGGAAGGGAGAGAGGGAGGGAGGAAGGGAGAGAGGGAGGGATGCAGCTTGGGGAGGAGGGGGTGCAGGATGGGGAAGACTCAAATGCAGTGTCAGGAAAGCAAGAGAAGCATCTCTGTATAGGTTTGTGAGAAATGAGCAGGGGGTGGGGGTAACTTGCGACTGGGGACATGTGCAAAGCTCATTAATATCTCATTATGTTCAAATTGCAGTCTCCCAGCAGACTGGCATTCACATCTGATGTTCTGGAGGAAGGGGCTACAGGAGAGCAGCAGGAATATTTTAAGCAAGCTTTTTTTTTTCCCCCCCCCCCCCCCTCCTTTTTCCTTTACATTGAAGAAGCGGAAAAAATAATGTGCAGAGGGCAAGGTGCCAGCAAACCACACTGGCTTGTGCATCAGCCCAGTACAGTACATTTCATCAAACAAGAACAGTGCTTAGTTAACCTTATCATAGTACCCACTAGCATCTTTCAGTATCTCTAATAAACCTCCTTTATTTTCAGGAGTGTTTAATTCAGCTGTAAAATTTGGCTTCCTGTGAAACATTCAGGATCTCAATCCAGGATTAATTCCTCCCATCCCCAGCTGGCAGGACTGGGGAGTGTTGGGGGATACTTTTTGCTCCCTTCTATAAATTTGTAGATAGAATGATGTCTGAAATATTTTTTCTCATGCTCCTCTACTGAAATAGCTTTTGTTTTATCCTCTACTGGAGCATTGCAGTCATTAGCTTATCAGCTGATAAGCTGCAGTCATTAGCTTATCAGCTGACATCAGTACCCCTACTGGCTTCTGCAGGGCCACATGCATTTTTCTGATAAAATCTTGGCTGCCATGTTACTGGGAAAAAGAACTGATAGTTTTAGGGCCAGTTATTCCTTGACTCTCTATACCTGAACATATAAATCCTCTTAGAAAATAAGAAGCAAGTCCCAAAAATGGCTTGTACAGAAAAAGGAGCAAAGAATCAAGGACTTTCTGTAGCAGCCTCTCTTCCCTATGCTGTCAGTGGCTGAACTGCATGATTTATCTCAGTAAACTTTAATTGAGAAGACTGGAGTCATGAGAGAGACAGCAAGTGTGCTTCTCTTGAAGCACGCAGCACTGTGATTTGTGCAGAATTGTTTTACTGACATCTTCCAGTGACACCCAGGGGTTTTGCTTTTGTGCAAGACACTTAGTCATTCTACTATTGCTCACAAAAATCATTTTAATATTTGAGGAAATGCTTATAGACAAACTGTGAGAAAATAATTCTTCAACTCCTTTTGGTCTACAAGAGCAAAACCATGGTTAAATTAGCTCTGGCTCTTACAAAATGCTTGCAAGCCCAGGATCTTGGTTCAGACTGTGTATTGTGTTTGAACTTTAATGCCCATACTTTTTGTTAAGTGTTTATCTTTGCTAGTGAACTTTCTTTTGCTTTTTTGGAACAATATTGGAGCCCTCCAGTGGCCAAACTAATAATTCTGAGGAATGGAGTTCAAGTTCTGCCAAGGAGGTTAATTTTTTCCTTCTCCATTAAAAAATTAATTTGTTGATCTTTTTATATTCAGAATTTGTGTGGTGTTTATTTAAGTCACAGCATCATATAAGAAAAGTAAGGAAAACTAGGACAAATAGTCTCTTTGCATCTCCGTGTTCTTCTGTATTTTTGAGAATTTAATGAGCTGGTTGCCTAAATTCAGTTAAATTACTTTTGCTGTGAGTATCCTATTATGCTATGAAGTAGAGAAAATCCATTGTGATTTTCATGATACTTCGCATTTCCTGAAGTGACTCTATCAGTGCTGTGTTTATCTATGAAGTGGTAGGTGTGCTCTCTAGCAAAGCCTGATTTTTCTACATGACATTGTCATTCTTATCAGGGGCCTCACAGGTTGAAGATTTGCACCTCAAGGTTCCTTTCTCTGCTGCTTCCACTGGTGTTTTTTACTTTCTGTGGCCTATCACTATGATTCCCACTCTGTGTATGAAATAATATCTTTTCTTTATATTGTATTCCATGAGTATTAGTGAGAAGAGTTCTCTTTATACAGAATGGTGAGATCTGTTAGAAAAACTAACAGTTAAAATATCTGGCTTATCCCTCCTTGTGTTTGGTGTGATGGTTATCACAGTTCTTCCCTTTAGATAACAAACTGCAATACCAGTCTTTAGAAACCCCAAATCAGATAGGTAGGTCATGAGAATGCTGGAGTTGGGAGTTTTGGGAGGAGTGGGGGGGGGGGGGGTGACCAGGGGAAGAGGTGAAAGGATTGTAATTTGTTTATCTTTTAATAGGATGACCACAGTCTGGCATTCAGTCCACGTTCAAAAAGCAGTTAAGCAAATGCTTAAGGTTGTTATTCCTGCACCAGCTCTGCTTTATTTAGGGGTCACTGCAAAGGAGTTTGCACCAGTCTGCATTGTACAGCTGCAGCTTTATAAAATAATGTATTATCATCAAAGTACTTAAGAACTAGGGCATTCAAAAACTGGCAGAGGGAGGGTTCTGCTGCTTTTATTTTGGTAAAAAGCTTCTAAGTAGTTTTTCTTCTGCAGGCACTGTGGATATAAGAACAATTCCAGTGGGTTATCTCAAAAGGGGCAGCTAGCTCTGTGTCCTCTGGGCAAGAGAAGTCACTAAGCTGTCTGTAAAAACCAGAGCAGGCCTAGAGTCAGCCTTCCCTTGTACATCTTCCCATTTTCCAGCCATCACAGGTGTAAGAACCACTTGCTGAGCCCCTCTGTGAGCACATTGCCTGTGCAGCCCCCTGCACACGTGAAGGTTTCTTCTTGTTCTTGAAGGGCTGGGTGAAAATGAGGAAAGCCAAGAAATAGTTGGAGCAGAAGTTTCTTGCTTGCACTGCAGATGAGGGCAAGTTATGCAAATTCCTCTCACCAACAGTAGCTGGAATTCCTGGAGCATTGTTTCCTTTCATGGTTTTTTATGTGAGTTTGAGAACTGCTGGAGGAGGTGGATGCCCAGCTCCAATTGACTTTTTTTTATGGAAACTGTTTTTCTCGTGGCTTTTTCCAAGACCTGTAAACACCAGCAGAGCTGGGAAGAAAGCAGTCAGATAAATGGGGAGAGGCTGATGGCAGGGGACTGGATGATCTTGAAAGTCTCTTCCAACCAAAGACATCCTATGATTCTTTGAATATGCACTGAAGGTGGGAGCAAGAAGAGGCATTGTAGCTGCCAGTGAGAAGATTGATGCTCTAGAACCACTTTTCCTTTTGCAGCCACATAACTTACATGCGAGGCTGGGAGATATGAACTGTGAAAATACAGGAAAGGGTGGGGGAAGAAGAAAAAAAGATGATGGGACTGTGAAAGGAGGGAGCCAGTGTTCCACACCCACCTGCTGCACATTTCACACCCAGCTCCTCCATGCCTCCCATCACTCTGTAGAGCTGCTAGCTTGCCACTTGGGCATAAATTCCTCTGATGGCTGCTGCCACCTCTGACAGAGCTCTGGGGAAGTGGAGGAGGCAGGGAGCAGTTGTAGCTCTTAGCCCTGGTGGGACAGCAGCACCAAGAGCAGCTTTATTGCCAGGCACTCCATGCCTTTCCTGAGAGACTTTGGAGTGTTGGTTGGGAATATCAGCATGCACAGGCTGTCTGCTGTGCTGGGACTGAGAGGTGAAGCTTGATGCTTCTTTGGGTCAGTCTGAATCCTTGGGGTTTAAACCTCTGCTCCACAGTGGCTGCGTGGAGAGAGGGCACTGCCAGGAAGGATGCTGTGCCCTGCTCTGTTCCCCTTGCAGCTCCTTAGGGAGCCTTTCACCCACTGCTCATTTAGTATCTCACTCTCTGGTCACACATCCAGGCCCTGTACAGAGGGAAAGAACATCCTTGGGTAGGTTATGCTGCTGTACAGAGACACGGGAACACTCGAGGGGAAAAAAACCTCTGCTCTGCTTTCAGGCATTGCAGTCCTTTCTCATTAGCAGGAAGAGGAGAAGGCTGTTGCTACTTTACTGATGAGTCAGGAAAATTCTCTGTTTGCAGTGTTGAACGCTTCTAATATGATTATTGTGGAGTTTAGCAACGCTAGACAACTTTGGTGTTGGCAAAAAAAAAGAAATTTTTAAAAAAAGTGACTTGGGTCCCCAAACATACTGAACCACCAGGCTTCCTTGCACATCATACAGCCACCAGGACCCACAATATTCAGTGTTGGTTCTTGGCCTCCTGTCTTCCACCTGGCATTCAAAAGAGTCAGTCTTGGGCAGCTGTGCATTTTAAAGCTGGGCCCTTAAAGTAGTTCTGAATTATGCTAATTGCTAAGCTTTTGTTTTTATTTGAGAGTTTTGAAAAGCTTAGAAGAAAGGGGTAAAAATAAAAGAGTGTTCTAAATAGCCCAAGGAAAAACCTCAACCTGCTGCCCATGTGATTTCCTGTTAAAACAAATTTTCATACTCTGGGAAGCTTTATCACACAGCAGATTTGCACACAATTCTGTATGCTCGATATCTATGTGCTTTTTATAAATTCTTAAGCATGCTTGCTCATTACTCAAGTTGTTATGAAGGTTACTACAACTGTTATTTAAGAAGGAAGAAGTGCTTGCTTATGCTAAAGCTTGTCTGTGTTTTCCTGCTATCTGTGCATCTAATTAAAACTACTTGTTTATTCTCTCTACAGACTTTGCTTATAGCACTACTATTTATCTGGAGTTTAAACTCACAGCCCCTCCTGCTACCTCTCCCCTTATCCTTGCCTCTTTTAAATAATCCAGGAGCAATTATGCATATTAGTAACCAAGTAAGAACTTGGAGCTGTACAACCTTCCTTCCCTTGGCACTACAAGAAAGTAAGACTCTTTCCAAGAGCAAATGTAATACCATAATTATAGGCCAAACTAGAAAGATTTCAAGCTTTTTTTTCTTGAAGTTTAGTGTTACAAAACTGAAGTCTCTAGAAACGAAGCTGGGGGAAGGACCTGACCCATGCAGACAGAGAAATCTTTATTAAACACAGATGTCAACAGCAGTAGCATATAATTAGTGCCCTAATTGTGACTGGGCAAATAATGGTGGCTTGGGGAGAGTCCAGATGCAGGCATCTGACTGTGGATGCCTCTCTTTGAGCTAGTTACCGAGGCTCCCTTTGAGGTCAGTGGAAAGAAAAAGATGCTTCTGGAGCATGATTTATCTCATTCCTATCTCAGCTGGGTACAAGGGGTATGGATCATGTCCTTTAAGACTGGAGGGAGTCGACTTGCCCTTGACTGCAACTTTCTCATGGTGCCTACATGAATTCCCAGGCTCTTTCTGTCCTGTTTATAGCTTTCCCCTTCCATTAACTTGCCCCTCCCCCACTTCTTTTTCTCGAATAAAAAAACAAGAGAAGCAAAAGTATGGATTGATCTGAGAAGATATAAGGTATTTTATATTCCCCTTGGCTGGGCACAGGATTTGGAAGATTTGAGTTCTAACCCTGCCACTGACTTAATGAACAGCTTTAGGCAAGCTTCCCCTTCTGTTTTCTTAAGTGAAATGCAGAAGTTTAATACATGTTTGTAACTGAGTGATAGCAGTCATATAACTGCTAAGTGATGGATTGTTTGGGTTTTCTGACACACAAATATGTTTGTTTTCTTTTTAGATTCATCCCACTTCTGTATTTTCTCCTAGACCAAAAATCCACATCATTCTGTTAGGAGCCCCAAAGTACTTCACATCCAGACTAACAAATTATAAAGTGCCTTCAGACTAGGTGCCTCTTCACTCAGAGACAGAAGAATAAGGTCGGAATGAGAAATCCTTTAAGAAGGAAGGATTAAGATTAAGATTAGTGGAAACCCATTCCATGAATGCAGAGCTGCCATGTGGTCCATTGTATGGCTTATCTAACAGCAAACTAGAATGTCTTGTGCTTCATACCTCCAAGGGGTTTAGGAAAGAACTGTAGTGTTCCCAGGAACTCAGTCTTACCTACAGCATCTAACAGTAGAAAAAGATCTTTGGTCTTCATGCATTTATTTTAATGCTGTTAAAGGCACATTCAGTGGTGAATGGGACTTCAAGTCTAAATTTAATTTGGATTAGCTGCTCATACATGCTCACTGTGCATAGATTGCCAAGATGAAAACCCACGTGAGTATCATGGGCAGCATCTACATGTGCATGTGTACACGTGTGAAAAATACGGGGAATTTTTTTTTTTTTGTCAGCAAAAGGAAAAAGTAAAAAAACCTGTGTTGCGCTCTATGGGCATGCACAGGCATATGTGGTATTATGAGCTGCAGTTCCTTCTTTTGGAGGGCTGTTTTCAAAATACACAAATAGGTAAAAGTGCTTGATAGGATTCTGCTTCAGGACGTGTTCTGATGGGGAATTTGACCTTTTTAGCAGAGCACTGACCACCTTTCTCCTGGTCATCTTTTCAGTTTGTATGGGGATATCTCAGAGCACTGCACACCTTAGGGGTTTTGGCAAACTTTTCCTGCTGTTGCTATGATGAGTTCAAGCCCCCAGCAGCTAGCAGCTTGGGGGAATTTACCTTCAGAGAGGCTGTGGCTGCTGCTGTACTCTGGGAAACTGTGTTGCTTGAGACAAGCTCTGAGTAGAACAAAGATCTTAAGGAAAGGTAAAGATGTGGTTGCCTTAGAAGAGGAGCTAACAATTCCAAAAGATGATAAGATATTCTGGTGATAGGGTAATAAGAGTGATGATGGTGCTAAGATACTCAGTGATAAGATACTCTGGTGATAGGGTATCTGCAAACTTCCTACAACAGCTTTAGAAGGAGGGCAGAGCAGGCCAGCATGGGACTTGAATGTGGTTACTGCTGAGGTGGATCCTTCCCCACCTCTCAGTGTGGTTCCTTTAGGCATTTGCTCCTGGCAGCCACCTCTGGGTGCCTCACAGCCCATTCCCCAATGCTGGACATGTACCACAGTGGGTGTCATCATCAGGTGACAAGCAAACAGACATTCCCATTGTTGAAGTACTGAGGGTACTGGATCAGCTGCACTGTATATATACATTCAGACTAGGGATGAAAGAGAGGAAGAGTTCATGCTGGGTTGGAGACAGCTGCTGTAGATTAAATAAGGAGGGTAAGGCCTGAGCAAAGGTCTCAGTCTGATGATGGCATAAGCCATTTTTTTAATTTTGGATTGTTTAGGGCACTCGTGTTGAATCCTGTGTCTAAATATTGTGCTGAATCAGGGACTTGATTTTCTTAAAGCCTGTTCTTTTTCTTTACACTTCATCAGTAGATTTAAATAGCATATTTACAGTTCATGTGACACAGCAAGTCCAGCCTTGGGACTCATGATAATGATAGTTGCTGGGATCAGGGAGACCAAACACATACTTGCCCATTAGTTGTTGCTGGGTGCCTTATGTGGGACCCAAAGTCAGCTTGAGGTGAAGGTACAGAAGGCAACAAAGAATAAATTTGTATGGTTTGCTTGGCCATGTTTAGGGCAGAACTGCTATTCAGTGCTGTCTGGTCTTTAGCCTGTGGCAAAGAGCTCTCAAACTGTGTTCAGAATAATTCGGAACACATCTGGGGCATCCTGTACAATCCTTTGACTCCTTGAGTCTTCACAGATCTTCAGTGATCCTGTGTTTTTTTTACGATTGTGCTGAATGCAAAAAAAGAATGTAAGGAAGAGTTGTTCCATCAGCCTTAATGTCCACTTCTGAAAAAAGAGAGAAATGATCTTATCAATGGATGTGTAAATCCTAGTGAACTTCTTGAGTGCTGAGTGGTTCAGGACCTCTCATGTTTGGGTTTTGTACTGGGGGCTTACAGAACTGCTGCTGTATGCTTTCTTTTAAATAGATATGCAAAGACAAACAAGCAGTTCTAGCATTGCTCTTCTTTGCTAGAGATATTTCAAGCTGATTGTGCTGTTTAGGGAGCTGTTTAGGTGAAGGAAAAAGTGAGGTGCATTTTGGATGTTTCTGGCAATTTCTGTTTTAAAATTTTCAGTTAGTTGTTTGGGATTTTTTTATGCTCTACAGCCCAGCACAATTCTAATTCCAAACTAATCTGTCCCATGTTTATTTTTTTCCTTTCCCCAGAAGAGGCAGCTCAGGAATAGAATAAGAACTAGGACTGTGAAAAAAAGTATGAGTATTAATGCAAAAGATTAATTTCCCTCCCCTTTCCCCCCATGCTTGGGTTTCCTTTGCAATACCTATTGCACTGTTAATTTTTTAACCTGTACTTAGATAACCTACACTCCTTTAAAAGTATTTCTCCTTGCAAAGAAATCTTCAGGCCACCTATGTCCTCAGACAAGATGAACAGTGAGACACTGGGGGAGAGGAGACAGGCTCATGGAGAGAAGCTCTGGGATAAATTGACTTTTTTTTTTTTTTTTTTTTTTTCAGCAAGGTATAACTTGTCTTGGTTTTGGTTCATAAAATGTATTTATTTATGTTTTAATTGTGGAAATCTGTTAACTCTGATCTTTAAACTGTTTTCAAATGGAAGGTTTTTTTATGATGATGTTGCCCCAAGAGGGTAACTAAAATGTGTGGCCTTGAAGAGCTTAAGTGTATAGACTATCTGGCTCTCATTTCCTTTTCTGGTTGTAGCAAACATTTTGATTCAAAAAGCATGAACTTGAACTTATTCATGTGGAAAAATCACTGAATTTACTTACCCCACTTTGGCCTGAGGAACTGGAAGATACTACTTCATGCAGCTGTGGAATAAGTAGCTACAGTGATATGAAGTGGTGGTTGTTGGGGGGTGACACCAGTCAAATAAATGGGAGACAACCATACCAGTTCTGAGTTCAGCCTTCCGACAGCTTGCTGTGGGCTTTCTAGAGATCAAACACTGGACAGGCTTTGGAAATAAGAGAAGTTGAATAGAAGCTGATTGTGCCTGGAAACCAACAGTGTCCCTGGGCAGTGCTGTCACAGCTCTGCCACCCCTTGTCTCTCCTGGCTTCTTCTTTGGACTTTAGCTTGTCCCGTGGCAGGAGTTTGCATGCAACTGGAAGGCTGAAGTCAGAGAAGATTTTAGTCTTTCAGTCTGAAGTCAGAAACAGAGCTCATATCCTACCAGTGCCTTGTGGATGAAGGGAAGCAGAGGCTGTGGCTCCTTTGCAGAGCACAATGATGCTTTCTGCTCCTAAGTGCCCCTTCCCTAAGCTGCATGCTTCACTAGCCTGCTACAACTTGTGCCCATCCAAGTATGAACCAGGGCAAGATTTTCCCCAGGAGACCATTTCTAGTGTTGCATACACAGTTTAAAGAGGTAGTGAGTAGTGAATGAGTAGCTATGGTGCAGGGTGACACTGGATGTGTGGCTTTGCTGCTGCTTCGTTCCAAACACGGGAGGTTCTTGCTCTTCCTTTCTGCTGTGATTTGCAGGAGTTCTGCAGGGAAGGTACAGCTTTAATAAGTTACAGCCTCTGCTTTTCATCATGAGCTTCTCTCCTGGCCAGATACGAAGCAGATTGGGAGTGTTTTCAAAGGGTGAAGATTTATCAGCACAACTTGCAGACAAGTCAATTAGAGGCTGCCTGACTAAATCCTCATAACACACTTTGGAAACGTAGCTCCTGCTGTCTGTGAGGATAGTTGCAGGGAGAAGGCAGCTCAGCTGTTTGGTGTGAGACCCAGGAGCACTGCCAGATCACTAGTTTAGCTCTTAGCACCTTCATTAAGACTTTTGCACAAACACAGGAGTGCTGGCACTCCCTGAGTGATGAGGTTACTGCTTTGCCAGTGTTTATCCTATTGGACAGTGGATTAAACATTGGATAAAGCAGGGTTAAATTGGATGGACTTGAAGAGGAGGATCATACACTTGGGCTGGAAGGCTGTTTAACCATGATGACAGTGTTTCATTCATGAAATAATTTGTTCTTTAAAGTCCAGTGAAACTCGCCAGTAATTATGTATTGAGAAAATAAATTTCATCCATTGTTTGTGTTTTACTCAACAAGTTCCCCAGGGACTCTGCATGCCAGATCTCAGAAATGTAACATTTAGTGTCTTTGCATTCAAATTTAAGTTGGAATTGTGTAGAGGGAGAGACAGAAAGTAAAAAGAAAAATATTTTATAGGCAAACTGGAGTAGATATATGGTATATGCACTTATATTGCAGAGGGATCACATTTTTCCCCCAGCCTGATCTAGACACATACAATCTGAGCAGCAGGGTTGGGGTTTTTTTGTATTTTTATGGTTTTTGTACAGATTTCTTCACTCCTGCATCCCTCAGTAGGTAGGCATCCTGCATAGGGTGTGTTTCTGCAGCAGGAAATCTCTCCCTGGCAGCAATGCAACGGGGTGGTTTAAAAGGCTGCAGTAAAGATCAGTAAAGATATATGTGCTTCTCTCTTTTGTTTTTGAGATTCACACACACAGAGCTGGAAGTCCTCTTATCACAGGACCTCAGCAACAGAAGGAAAAACATCTTCAGCCTGTGATGAAAATGCATGTAGTCAGGCAGAGTCCGGACACGGGAGAAGTTCTCTCTCTCACTCCCCATCTCTACAGCAATGTGTCTCCTTCCCTTCTCTCACTCATCCCTCTCTCCAAGCTCTGATGAAAGCTCATGCAAGTTCGGGCTTTTCTTGAGCTGTTTTAGCTCCTTACCCAGCTGACTGAGTGCAGGCGGAGTCACAGCATTTGCTTGGTTTGACATCTCCAGTGCTGTGTCTCTGTTTTGCTCTCATTCAGTTCTTTTTTTTTTTTTTTTTTTTTTTTTTTTTTTTTTTTTTTCTCCTCTCCTCTTTTTTTTGGTTATCCTTCTTCCCTGTCCTCAGCTTGACCTCCCAGCACGATCCTGCACTCCTGGTGGCTGGGAGCCTGACAGCTGGCCAGGACAGGCATTGCTGGCAAAGGCTCTGAGCTGCCTGCTTTGCATCCAGGCAGCAGCTACTCTCTGCTTTTCCTGTTGGAGAGACAGACTTTTTCCTTTCTGCCCAACCAGCTCAGCTAAAACATGAGGAAGCAGATAGTTTTTCTCACTGTTAGCTCTTT
Organism: Phaethornis superciliosus; assembly: GCA_023637945.1. Taxonomy (NCBI): domain Eukaryota; kingdom Metazoa; phylum Chordata; class Aves; order Apodiformes; family Trochilidae; genus Phaethornis; species Phaethornis superciliosus. The sequence continues at coordinate 17,812,062 of JAJQWJ010000011.1, forward strand.
CAAGCCTAACCGGTGTCCTGAGCATCTTGTACTTCTAAATATTATCAGGATTCTGTTTGTTCTTCTGATGACCCCAACACAGGAAGGACATGGAGCTCTTGGAGTGAGTCCAGAGGAGGGCCAGAAAGATGGGCAGGGGGCTGGAGCAGCTCTCCTGTGAGGACAGGCTGAGAGAATTGGGGTTGTTCAGCCTGGAGAAGGGAAGGCTCTAGGGACACCTGATAGCAGCCTTCAGGAAAGCTGGGGAGGGGCTTTTGGAAAGGGCTGACAGGGATGGTGTTAACCTGAGAGAGAATAGATTTGGATTAGACATTAGGAGGAAATTCTTTCCTTTGAGGGTGGTGATACCCTGGTGTAGGTTGCCCAGAGATGTTGTGCATGCCCCAGCTCTGCAGGTGTTCAAGGTCAGGCTGGATCCTGGTCTAGTGAGAGGTGTTCCTGCTCGTGTAGGAGGGGGTTGGGACTAGATGCTCTTTAAGACCCCTTCCCACCCAAACCCTTCTGTGATTCTGTGACTCATAAAACAAGGGTGATGACAGAGTTGCCAGCAGCTTTTGGCAATGTGGGTAACAGGCAAAGGTTACTCTGTGAGCCTTCAGAACTGAAGAGGTTACAGTCTAGGCTGGCAGACTGAGTTTTCACCAACTTCAAACAGATTCCACAATGTGAATTTCCTGTGCATGTGAAGTGTTGCTTTGGCCAACAAGATCTGGGCAGGCAGGCCCAGTGTGGAAGAGCACAGGGTGTGCTTAAAGTGAGCAATTGTGATCCCAAATCAATTTGCTGTGTCAGGCTTCGTCCTGTGAGTTAGCAGGGCTGGTGCAGTGCTTTCAGCAGTGTGAAGAAATTTGAGTAGTAGGGGAGTAGTTTTGCTCCACAAAATACTTTGTTGGGAGCAATGGCAAGGAACACACTTCTGCTTTGCTTGGCCACTTGTTTGAGTTCAGCTCTGACTTGGCTTTTGAAATAGTGTCCCACACTCTCTCTGCCATCTGTTAACTTTTTGGTGGCAGCCTCAGAAGTGGTGCAGCAAGGAAGGATGGACAAGAAATAAGGAATCCTCTCAAAGGCTGAAGCTGAATTGCAAATGGCAATACTGATGATGCCATATTGGTCTCAGATGATGTGGTTACAGCCATTATACCTTTGCTTAGGAGAGCTGTGGCATCGGATCAGATTGCTTGGTGTCACTTCACAGGACCCCCTGGGACATTTACCAAGTTGTTGATAGGATTAAAGTGCAGCACATGAAGTTAAAGAGTAGCCTTGACCCATTTGCCAGGGTGCAGGCTGGAGGTGGTTGGATTGGGCTGGTGTTTGGCAGAGCTTGTGGTGAGCTGTCAGAGGCAGAGGGGTCAAAGATCTATTGGGAGGACTTCTAGGAGAAGAAAGGTGGGGCAAACTCAGGAATACCTGGAAGAAGAGGTTTTAAGGCAGATAGAATGAGGGAGGGAGAGCAGAAGTCCTGCAGGAAGGCCTAAGCTTGAGTCCTTGCCATGGGAGGGAACAGAAGCCCATTTGAATATGGATGGCTGAACCAGACTATGATTCAGTGTGAGGAATGGAAAATATAGATTTTTATTTTTAACAGAGTCACAGAAGAGCAGTGTGGAGAGAATATGATAACCCTTGTGGTTTTTGTGTAAATATGCATGTGCTCTGAGGAAGATGGATTTTTGGCTTTGGTTGGTTTCTCTCCTTCCCCTTAAGGAGAAAAGAGGGCTCCAGAACCAGGCATGTCCCAGCAACAGCCTGCTTGCAGTTTTCGCCCTTGCCTCCTAGTGAAGTGGTTGCAGCTGCCTAAAAGAAAAAAGTCAGTGGCAATGTGTCTGCTGGGTAGCTGGTGTATGACAGGACTTGTAAAAGTGACCCCAGCCTCCTTGTCTGTGGGTTCACAGATCATCTGGCCACTGAGTGGAAGCTGACCTGTGTTACAGTCTGTGAATCATGTTCAACCTCTCCAGGCAGAGAGAGAATTTAGCCTCTCAGCTTCCACCCTGCCTCCTCCCACCCCAGCTCTTTTTTTATTATTATTTTTTAATTTATTTTTTTTTACAGAACAATGAAAGGACTAAGCTGCTGCCACAACCCTGGTCACTCCCCGTGGATGACTGGAACAGCCCCCCACTGATGGTGGAGGATGGGCTGGCAAGTGGCTCAGCTGTTGCTATAACAACAGCATCTCAGTCTCATTTCTTTTGAAAAATGAATTGCTGCTGGTGGGATGAAGGGGAGCAGCTTCTCCCCGCAGATGAAAGCCCTGCCAGCAGCTTCAGTGCTCCCTTGCTTATATATGGGCTCTGTCATGGCATGTCAGAGCAGCTCTGACAAAAATTTCAGGGTGGTTTGGATGAGACCATTTGGGTCCACGTGTCTCTGCGTGTTTCTGTGCACAGCCTCTGTCCCCCACATCTCTCCCCAGGTCAAGAATCATTTAAAAGTCAGCCCACCAAAGTCTGACCTTTCCTTGCTCTGCAACAAGAGTTTCTCCAAAGACAGAAAGAGAATAGCAAGTTCTGTTTCACTCTCTTCTGCTCTGGGGTAGAAACCTGCTGTAAAATGCAAGAGGTCCATCAGCCAAATATTTTGTATGAATAAAGCTAAGGGCCTATGAAAGTGGTAAAGGGTTTATTTTCTTTTCATATTTTTGTTTTGTTTTATTATTTTTATTTTATGCATCAAGAGTTTTCTGCTCCTAGACACAAATCTCTAAGCTGCTGCTAATATCTTCATGATGCATACTGTAAATCACAAGCACAAGCTCTATAGTACTGTTTAGAAAGGGAGGAAAGACACTTTACAGGAAAATATTTTCTTCAGACATTGTTTTTACTGTGGGAAGGACAAGTGCTGGGATTTTAGTTCTGAGAAGTCCTGGTGGTGGTAAATTGTGTACCAGTATATGGTCCATGTATAATATTCAAGCCATCCAATACTGATATGGTGATTGGGAAAAAATAGATAGGAAAATGAACATTTGCACTCAATTTTTATAAGGTTATTTCTGTGTTGTACCTCAAAATGAAGAGATGCATCTGTTGTTATGGCTCCCAACCCCTTCAAAATGTTGGAGTCAAGGTGCTTCCTCACCTGCAGAAGTTGTATCCAGCATGTTGCCTTCAAATAAACCTTTCATGTTATGTTTCAAACAAAGAGAAGAAAATGTTAATGTTTTTCTGTTGCCTGTTAACCCTCCAAATCTTAAAACCTCTGAAGGAGAATAATGTGGAGCTACAAACTTGGAATAGGTTTAATTTTGTTTTCATTTGCAATAAGGCACAATATCTGTACATTTTATATTTGATGGAAATATTAAAGCTCGGTTTTGTTATTAAAGCTGGGTTTTGTTGCCTTATAAACATGCTTATTAAGATTTATATACTGGCCCCACTTTAACTTTCACTAAAGTCACTATATTTGTGCAGGAGGACATCCAAGTTTGCAGCACGTGATGAAATCTTAAGGAGATGTTATTTTTAGGGCTGGTTATTTGCCACTAGATAGTCTTGATTCTTTTGGTGAACATTTATGTGCAAATAAGATGATGGATTCAGGACAAATTAGTAAATGATGCAAAACCTGAAAGTATGAAACAATGTGAAAATGTATCACTTACCAATGTTCTGTCAGGGATACTTTCAAACTCTTGTGAAATACATGAAGTCAGTTGAATTCTCTTGTATTTCTCAGGAGATAATCACTCTCACTAATCTCTGACTTGTCATTGAGACAGATGAAGTTTTTCCTCATCTCTTATATGAACTTTTCTTCACAAGTAGAAGCAAGATTTGCACATTTCTTTGAAGCTTGTTCTCGTGTGTGTGTGTGCCTGTTGCACTTGGTCTTGAAACACTTGCCTGTTCAGTTGTTTCTCTGGTGTGGGAGGGCATTTTAGGGATCATGACTTTGCAGTGAGGTGGCTTTGGAGCTGAATGGGTGCTATCAGCTGTAAATCACTTAAATGGCCCCTTAGAGGCAACATTGAAATAAGCTAAGTCCTTATATCAACTCTGCTACTGACCACCTGCACTTCAGGCCAGATTGCAGTCTTTATTTTCTTGCTCTGAAGAAAGGAAACCTGGACCACATTCCTGTACTTGTGCAGCAGTGCTGCTACTACATCTGTATCATCTTTTCCTCATCTCTAGGGTCTGAACCAGGGTTATATAAAGACCAGTGAAACCAGCTTGGTTGTCTCATCTGTAGTCTTCTTCCACACACCAGTTACACCAGTTGGAAAGCAGCAGGGAGCTGTGAGGTCAGGTGGTGGTGCTCAGCTTACAGTAGGTTTTCAGGGGAGGCAAGCAGCCAATTCAGAAACCACTTTGTGTGATCTGATTTTTCTCTTTTACACTAGTCCTGGGTTGTGACTTACCTTTCACGTTGCTGCTAACTGGCATAGATGAGGCAGTTCCCACCCCTAGGAACCAGCCTCTTGCTGCTGCCATGGCACAGAGAGATGAAGCAGTGATTGATGGCAGAGCTGCAGGGTTCCATGCTCTGATTAACATGACAGTGCAAAGAGAGGGCTGGCATGCTGTGTGCTCCCACCTGTATCTGCTGCCACATGCAGGAGCCCCTTGTCCCCAGGCATCTGCAGAAGTCCTGGGGCCAAAAAGCAGATGAGAGAGGCATGGGAAACCAGTGATGGGGATTCCAAAAAAATCCCCAAAGCATCCTCACAGCCATCCTAATTCCTGCCTTGCCACAGGTGAATTCCACATTGCAGCCTGTGGCACAAGGAGAGGAATTTCCCAGTGGAAACCACTGGCCTTGCTGTTCCCTGTCTCCCAGCCAGGGGTGGGGGACGACTTGGGGGTACAGATGGTTCTTGTGGAGCTGTACAGATGTCTTGCACCAGGGGAGCAGCCTGGCTGCATGGCAGAGGCCGTGGTCTCTCTGTGGCACAAGAAGAGAAGATGAAGAGGAATTTCAGTCTGTGGGAGGCTTGGCATGTGCTGGCTTTGTGCAGGGGGAACAGGCAGCAAAGTCTTGGGCACGCGCGCCATCAGACTCTTTGCCACGAGTTCATTTTTTTCCCCGCTGCAAAAAGCATTCCTGCTCCAGTATTTCAACCAAGGAGTTGATGGTCTGCTTGAGGACTCACAGACCTACCTTCCTGCTTTGCTATAAAAGTCACATCTCTGCAGAGGACCAGCATGTGGCTTCGTGTCCCACCACATTGGGCTGGGACTGCGGCCATGAGTGTGCTTGCTGAGTCCTCCTGCCTCTCAGAGCTGAAGGGTGAAGCTTTCTCAGAACTGCTTCATCTAAAATGGGGATGAGAGATGGATTTGCCTGCCTTACACATGGGATGAAAAGGGAAATAGCCTCCTGGGATAGGAGAAAAAAATGGGATCTGGATTGTGGGAAGAAAGAAGGTTGAGGACCTCTAGGTTAGGGAAGGGGTGGGAGCTGTGTGTCTGGGATTTTCATACCAGCAAAAATACTTCAAAAATTGATAAAATCTTTCAGTATTTTGTCTGCTATTGTTCTAGTGTCAAGGATGTAAGTGTGTCCTGAAGGCGTCTGCTAGAGCTGTGACCTCTTTGCTTCCTCCCCTCCCCACTATTGTTTTTTGCCTTACCCAAAGAGGGATGCTTTTTTTAGCTTGGTACAAAAGCAGAGGAATTAATATTGGGTGTGATAGGAGAAGATTCTTTTAACCTGAATTAAAGCTCATATTAATGCACTATTTTTTATATAACATTCTTATATTCTAATTTAATTGCTTTCCTGGAGACTTGCCTTGCTATTATTTCTGTCAGTTATTTATCTTTCAAGTTAGCTCCTAGCACACACAGGTTATTTTCTTTTTTTCCTTATTAGATTGAGTTAACATAGTGCAAAATGCCTTCTGTTTTTGAGGGTGAAGGTCTTTTTTTTTTTGTCACTTAAAACTGGTTCTCAATATGTTTAATAGCCAAGAGCATAGGGCTAAACAAATGAAACTGTTCATAATGGTTTTTTTAAAATTAGTTTCTATACAAGTAGTCAATCAGTTGTATTGCAGGTATTTTTCAAGAAGCTTTTACAACCTTCCAACAAAAAGGTTTTCAGATTAAATAGTAAATATTAGTGATTCAGGTTTTTTTGTCCAGTATAAGACTGCTCACTGTCTTAGGCACTATTTAAGCCTCATCACTATGTTAAACACTATGTTAAACACCAAAAAGTTGAATTAGTCAACTTGCTTGATAAAATTCTGGTAACTTGGAGAGCACAGACATATTTTACAGTCCTGTTCTCCTATTCAAAGCAGCTTTGGTTATAGTTTTCAGGGGGCTTGTTTTGTTTTGTTTTAGACTATCTTCTCAAATTGATCAAGACATAAGAATGAAACTTCCTAGTCAGAGTTTTTAAAATTTATTGTCACTGGTAGACTTGACGAGGAACATCTCTCACAAGACTCATCAGCACTTTTTTTGTCTCTGCAACTGGTTAATTTTTATTTTTTTTTGTCCTCTTCTTTTTCTTTAAGCTTCAAGAGACAGTCAAGAGGAAGTTGGAAGGTGCACGTTCCCCTCTCAATGGCGAACAGCAGAATGGAGTTTGTGATGGGAGCTTTTCTCCGACCAGCAAGCGGATACGGAAGGATGTACCAGGCATTGAGGCAATCAACAGCTTGCCAAATAATTTGCCTTTGCCAGCTGTGTCCCCTCTTCACCAGCTTGATATGAAAGCTTCCCTGCCTCTGCAGAACAGTGGAACTCATGGTAGTGCTCTAGAAGACTTGGGTAAGAACGGTGGGCTTGCTGAGATTAAGCTCCCCGTTAATGGTTGCAATGAGCTAGATGATAGCTTTAACATCCTGCAGAACAAGGAGCTGAAGCAAGAGCCTTTGGATGACCCCAGCTGCATAGACACTTCGGAAACATCTCTTTCAAATCAGAACAAGCTATTCTCGGACATTAACCTGAACGACCAAGAGTGGCAGGAGCTAATAGATGAGCTAGCAAACACCGTTCCAGAAGATGATATACAGGATTTGTTCAACGAAGACTTTGAAGAGAAGAAGGAGCCAGAATTTCCTAGGCCTGCCACAGAGACTCAAGAGAGCGCGAGCGTGAAGAGCGATCCCTCTCATTCTCCGTTTGCTCATGTGCCCTTAGGGTCTCCTCAGGTGAGGCCTTCTTCTTCTGGTCCTCCATTTTCAAATATCTCCACAGCCTCCAGCATAGCTTCCGTGTCCAGTGCCCCACCAGCCCCAGTCGCTGCCGGCTCCCCAGGGAATTGTGTGGTTCAGTCACCTCAAACCCCCAGCCAGGCCCACACCCCAGGCCAGACGCCGGCGCGGTCTGGGAATGGTTATCTCATGAATCCAGCAGCGGGAAACGTGGCGGGGTCGGGACCTGGGCCTGTGAATATGCCGAGTGCTGACTTGTCTCCAGCTGAGCAGCTCAAGCAAATGGCCGCCCAGCAGCAGCAAAGAGCCAAGCTCATGCAGCAGAAGCAGCAGCATCCAAATCAAGCCTCAAGCTGGTCGCCTGTGGGCCCTCCATCCAGTCCATACGGAGGACCCTTCGGTGCAGACAAACCAAATAGTCCAATGATGTATCCCCAAGCCTTTAACAACCAAAACCCAATAGTGCCTCCTATGGCAAACAATCCGCAGAAGGCCACGATGAATAACTACCTCCCTCAAAATCACATGAATATGATCGGTCAGCAGCCAAATAACCTGGGCACAAACTCCTTAAGCAAACAGCCCAATATGCTTTCCTACGGCAACACCAAACCTCTGAGCCACTTCAGTGCTGAGCTGAGTCAGAGGATGACCCCGCCGATGGCAAATCCCAGCAAGAACCCCATGATGCCATACATCCAGCAGCCGCAGTCCCAGCAGCCACAGATCCAAGCTCAGATGGCACACCTGAGCGAGGAGCAGAAACGCATGCTCATCATGAAGCAGAAAGGGATGATCAGTCAGCCCATGGCATACACAACGCTTCCTTCCCTTGCTCAGGTAAGCACAAGTGCATGAGATGTGAGAACCAAAAAAAAAAAAAAAAAAAAAACCGAAACAGAAACCTGATAAAAAGTCTTGTAACTCCTTGTTTGGTCTTGTCTTTCTCCTAGAAAGTGTAGAACAATATTGTAGATGGTTCTTGGACTTTTGATGTGATATTGGAGCTTGATCATTTTAAGAAATTACTGAAATTATGTTGCATTATGTTTTAGACATATTAAATGGCTGTATTTTGGAACTAGAGCTCTTTCTCTGGGCATCTACTGATGAGTGCTTAGAGCCCCTCTGGGAAGTTCTGGGTTGGAAATCACTCTGCTTTGGAGGGTTTGTTTCCTTTTTTCTATACTGTAAGACTTGGTGCTTTTGGACCCCAAACCACTGCATACAGTGTTGTTAGCATTGTTACAAAAAAAAATTAGTGGTTGGCCCTTTCATCTTGCAGCAGGGATCCAGCCAGCTATAAATAGCATATTTGGCATTTTGGCTTAGAGGACAAAGGAACAACATTTTGGGTGCAGAGTGTCTTTGGTCTACCTCCTGGTTTTGGTTGAGGATATATGGTGACAGCTCAAAGGTTTGTATCTCTGTTTTGATTGTAGTTGCCTACCACATTAGAAATAGCAGGTTTAAAGGCACTTCTTTTTGTGAAGACTTACCTAGAAAGATACTGCAATAATAACACAAAACTCTGTAATCTGAGCTAGAGAATTATCAGGTTGTTACTGAGAAGCAGAGGATGATTGGTTAGGCTGACTAATGCTTTATCATTTCTTTTCTTTGTTTTTTGTTAAATTTGTTGAATTCAAAGACCCATCAAACAGTTGAGAGGACAAACTGCATATGTGAAAGAGTTAATGTCATCTCCTCTGTTTCATAGATTGAGAAATTAATGGTAATATCTCAGTGCAGTTCTCCAGTGTGAACAGGAAGCCAAGATTTTGTGTATCTAATCTCATTCAGTTCCTTTTTTCTTAATGTAGGAAAAACTAGATATTTGGATACAGCTAGACATTCTTCCAAAATCAAGTCCAGATATGAAGTCATTTCTCTGTCATATGAAAAGAGAAGGCAAAGCTGTCCTTATAACATGTGCAATTCACATATATTGACAAGGGACTTCTTGCTTGTGTGGAGATGTATAAAAGTCCCTTCACTACTTGTGAAGCCCACTTGCCTGGACTGAAGGGATTTTGTTTGGTGAGGAAGGCTAAAATAATAGATTTCTCAGTGTAATGTATTTATTCGTTTCTTCCCTTCCTGCTGCCTTGAAAAGCACTTTTCTGTGGAAAATCAGAAAGCTGCTTATTGTGAGATGTGCTTGGTGGAAACGGATTGGTTTTGCAAGTGTGGTGAAAATGGTGGTTGATATTGTTGGGTTAAATCCAGACTGATGCAGATTGCCTGATTCTTCAACTAACTGTATGATGCAGGTGGTTGGACATGAGAGATCATATATGGAAAATAAGGAGATTGCACTCTCCAGTTTGAAACACATTTCAAGATGTGAAGTGATTTCATTTCAATCGTTTCATAGTTTGTACTTTCATTGTAGTTTGTTTTTTTTTTTATAGAGAATTGTAGAAGTGTGTGTTAAGTAATCATGAGTACTTAACAAGTGGCATTTTAAGGGGAAAAAAAAAATTCTAGTTGTTGCCACTCATGATTAGCAATGACCATATATTTCAGCCAGGTGACTAGTAGAAAGGCATACTTGAAAACCAGAAGGTGATTTAGGGAATGTCAAACATATGTACAAAAATGCCTTGTCTTATTTTCTGTGCACTGCTATAAAACTGAAGTATGGCTCGTGATGTGTATGCATGTACTATGTACACTAAGTAAACCTTCATCCATTTGGGCCTAAGATACTTCTGTTGATAGTAAGCAGAATTTTTACACGTACTCATTACTTCAGTCATCAAGTGTACATTTGAGAGATACATAATTTTTTTTTTGGTTCAGCTGGGACCTTGCAAATGCTCTGTGGAGCTCAGTTGCCTATGACTGTACTGTTCTGGTGCTCTGAGCTTGTGTCCTGGGCTTGCTGAGCATCACTTCACGTTCTTGTAAAGAGAAGTGAGCAGCTTCCTCTTCCTTAATCAATACCCAGACGAGTGGTTGGACAGGCAGGGAGCTAATTTAGCAGTTAGCTAGCAAAACTAGGATCCAACAAACCAGGATTTGTCTAAAGGCTTTCTCTACTGTTGGTGTTGAAATTCTTCCTGTCAGATGTGTCAGTCCTTTGCTTTGCTGCCCAGATCCAGGCACTGTGGTTGTAACCCCCATTATACTATTGCTGATTGACCCATATTCCATGAACCTCTTAAAGTGTAGCTTGTTCTCTTCAAAGAAGAGCTCGATGGGATGTTTGTCTGTTTCTCCACAAAGCAGATCCTGGTTTGGATGTTTGGGTCTGGGAGTTTTCTAGGGTTAGCCTGAAGGCATTTCAGGCTGCTTTTTGTGGGACTGACTGCTATAACCATGGTCAGACCCATCAATATTCAGCAAAGAACGTGGTTGGATTGTGACCAATCTTCCTTCAGCAAGGTTCTGTCCTGCTATCAGTGTTCCCTTCTGCCTGACCTCCACACTTGTACTTAGAAATCCCCTCTTTGCCTTGCCCCACGTCCCCTGATCTGCCCTAAAACCAGTTGTTAGTTGGTATATGGCAGCTCTTGCCCTTTAACCTCTTGCTTCTTCTGGGTGGTTCATTCATTCTTGCTTATATGCAGCTGCAGGCAAAACTGGCAGGAACAGATTTTCACTGGGGCTTGTGACTTGTTCAGTATTTGGGGGATAGAGGTCCTCTGTTATTCTGGTTCCCATGTGATGATAAAATAAATTGGTTTCACACCAAGATTCAACATTGGTTTTGTTAGGGCTTTTTGTGTGATTTTTAAAAAATGAAAGGAAGCAAGCCCAAACCAGCCTCCTCTCTCAAAAATTAGAGCTTCATTTAACCTGAAACACACGATTTAGTTTTTGAGGTGTATGTAGGGTTTTACAGAAAGCATTTTTTTCTTCTTTTTTTTTTTTCTTTTTCTTTCCCCTTTAAACCAAAAAGTAATGGAGAAAAGTGATAGCATTTTTCTTTGGAAAACTTTGGAATTGTTTATGTGGTTTCAGGTGTTCAATATGTATGTGAAATGGTAAGAGAAGCCCAATGGAACAGGTGTTGAACGGCTGAGATGGAACTTAATGTTTGGAGCCAAGTGAGGGAGGGAGAATAATGATAGGTTACAACAAAGCAGAATTCTTCATGGGTTTCAGAAAAAGGAAACTAGACTACAGCTCTTTGCCTTCATGAAACTGAGAGGATGCTGCAATTACAGTTCTTCCTGAAACCACTAGTTATGTTGTTTGAAGTTGGAAGGATCTGAATGAAGAGGAAAAATGACACGACACTGGAAGAATATCTTCAGATTGTCTTTTCTGTCTTTTGTTTTAATCTTATGAACTGAAGATGCATAATCTGTTCAATCTGGATTTGCACGTGAAGGATAAAGGGTGATCTGTGTCCAGAAAACAGTTCCAAAACATTTGCTCTTTCTAAATGGAAAGAACATTTCCCCATGTTTCTCACTGGAACTGTAAAAGTAATTCTATACGTTGTTTAAGGTTATCTTTGGGATAGTGAGAAAAAATGATTGTTGGTGTTCTGGGATTCAGCCTTTATTAAAAACCTACCTGAAGGTATAGAAGAAAGTCTCCAGGTTTGCATTCAGTGCATGAAAGTGTGGCAGAAACACAACTGTCTTACCAGATTTTAGGGGAAACAAGCTAGAATGGAAATAATGACTGAGACTGAGGACTGCTTGCTGAAGAGCAGAGATGTAGTGAATGCCTATGCTGTGTTTGACTTAGAGCCTCTGTTTCCCACAGGAGGTTTGTCCTGGAATTCAGGTTCAGTGCCTGCCTTTTACAAATGCCAGGAGTCAGTCTCACATAGAATCTTGAGGACAGATGGGCAAGCAGAGTGTACTCGGGTGGATTCTGACCATTGCACCAAGCAATTTGTGAACAGCTTGGCCTTCTTACCATTCCTGCTATCAGCTGCTCATTTGGTTGGGAAGGAGGTCTCATTAGTATAATATCACTAGAAACATACGTTAGACAACACTTGGCTAAGGTCAGATCACCGTGGCATAATCCTAAAAACCAAATTTCCTCATTTTGTGACTTGTGGGTGTGTACTTTTTAACCTAGTATATACTTTGTTCATCCCTTTTGGTAAAGGATTTTCTGTAATACTAAGTTTTTTTCTAGTGTAAGCCTTGCATACCTGACCTGTAAGAGTTCTTCTCCCATGCCCCAACTGAAGCAATCACCTTACCTTAGAAAAACAGTATTTGTCTTTGGTGAAACTTGCTTTTCTGAAACCATACTGACAGGTATTCCTGTTTTATCCTCTGAGTCACTGCTGGTAGAGACCTGAAAGCAGCTGTTCCGTTGTTTTGCTGGAGAGTGTGTCAGAATAACTGGTCCTTTTGTCTTTTAAGTATTACAGTTGTAGTGGTAAATCTTTGGCTCTTAGGAATGTCTCCAAGTCTTGTACAAGACTTGTTAAAATACACTGTTTTGCAGGTTGCTTCTTGTCTAGTTTCTTGAAGACTCGGAGTGTTATTCTCATCTGTAAAGAAATTGCCCTACATTACTCTTAGAAGCAGAAAATTTCTATTACTGACTGCACAAGGTGTGTATTAAATGTCTCCTATTTTTAAGTCACCATGATAGTATATTTTTCTTCCTGCATGATCTAGATGGCTTTGTAAAGAGCAGTTTGTGCTGTAATTTAGCAGAACCTGTTAGTCTGATGATATAACTTGTGCCAGCCAACTCTCCTTTAGTTTTATTAGTTAAAACTGCATTCATGATGTGTAAATGTGCACCATATTTTTACATAACGTGTTACCCTTTCCTGGTTTGCTTTTTTTTTTTTTTTTTAATGGCCATTTTCTCTTGAAGTGCAAGTTACCATCATAATTTTAGTTTTCCAGTCTCATGTCCCATTCCACCAGCTTTCAGCACTACCATCCATAATCCAGTTCTTATTATTCATTAGCCTCTCTACCTCTTCTTGCTGACTGTATAGACTCTTAATGCTAGTATAGAGGTGGTGTAAAACTGTATTCTTTCCACCCACTTTTATGGGTGGATCTGTCATTAGCTGGTGATGCAGCATCACTGAACATGTTGGGGCATTTTTCCCATGCTCTCCCTCAATATTGTGCTCTTCTGTGGGCTAGCTGGCTGTCCTCTGAGCATCAGCATAACTAATTTAGCACAAAAAGACCAATGTTTTCAATTCTAGATGGTGACCAAGAGATCCATGTCCTTTGCATAACAGTATTCTAGTGGTCTCTGGAAAATCAAAAGCCCTCCTCTTCCTATCCTGCCTTCCCTTGCCCTGGAAGTCACCTCCAAGAATCAACTTATTCACTATGGCAGAGCTACAGGGAAAAACTGGGTTGTCCATTGACTCTTTGTGGGTCAGAAAAAGTGTCTATTGGAAAAAAAAAAAAAAAAAAAAGAAGTGTCTATTGCAAAAAAAAAAAAAAAAAAGTGTCTATTGTCTGTTGTGTTTTGATGTAGACAGTGGGTTCAGCTCATGAGTTGGATTCTGTTATTCTCCGTTTTTATTTTGAGAGACTTAATCCTAAAACTGAAGTTCCCATCTTTGGAAGCACACCTTGACTATTTACCACTTGGTGCCTCACAGCTGCCAGAGCCTACAGAGTGCTTATCTGAGCATTTTGTCATGACCTGGTCTGATCCCTTTCCCTTCAGTCTCTGATCTTGCATGGCTTAACTGGAATGCAGATTTGATCACAGCTTGCACTTAGATAACATTTGTCCTTCTGTAATTTCACTAAGACCATAGCTGTCCTAAATTTTACATTTTTCTGGCGTTCAGAGTACATTTAAAAAAAATTAGAGTACATGTTGCCCCCTGTATTTTCATTTTCCTTCCGTAATTCCCAAGTTTTCTAGTTTGCTTCTGAACATCTCAGAAATATTAATTAGACCTTACTTTTAGAGGAATTTATATTTCTGCATTTAAATTAATGTATATATGAGTCTGACTGTCTCAGAGAAAATCTCTCACCCCCCATAACACTGCTGGTTGTAAATATTCAGAAATCCTAAAATTCCCTTAAAATCATGAGCTCAGAAGAGTCATAAATATTGGGGATGGTGGTGGAAGCTGTCTTCCTGTTTTCTGAACTGCTAGGATTCTTGTTTTCCAGTTGTTTTTCCATTTGGGACAGAATTTGACTTTTTAATCTTTGATTCTACGCCGTTCTCTTGACTCTAGAAAATGAAACTTGAAGGAAAACATGTCAAATATAGGATAATTATAAGACAAGACAACGGGGATGTTCTTTACCTCGGTGTGCAGTGAAGCTGCCTCATTTACCATCAGCAAGGTGGTTGCATGTGTATTTTCTGCGTGGGTTTGATTTACAAGACCTTGCAGCTTCCTGGAGCAACAAAATCATCACCAGCTCCTGACCAGATTTGAAAGCACAGATCCAGGGCTAGGGATGCTTTTATTTCACCTCTAATTCAGAGATAATGAGGAAGATCTCTTCCTTTCTTTCTGACCTTCCGGGTCTCACAGTAGCTGATGCTGAGGTCGGTGGTGAGCTTTCCCTTGAGAGCAAAAGGAGTCAAGCAAGCCCTGGGACCAAGTTTGGAAGGGAAGAGGCTTTGCTGGGAAGGCTTTAGAGCTGCCAACTCATTTCCTGCTCAGTGGGCAGTTCTGCAGGGGACACCTAAGTCAGCCAAGCATAAGAGGAGCAGCCGTGTTGTCCAGGCTCAGCAAGGTGGGGGATATTTCACAGCAGCCACCTGATAGCACTCACTCTTGTGAAGATACTCAGACCTACCATTTGTCCACAAAAGAACCATTTGTAGTGGCTTTTTTCCCTGTAATTTTAAAGACCATTTATAAATACATTCTTCGTCTTCATTGGGCATGTAACAGTGCAGTTCAGGTTAATGAGAGCTGAACCCTTACCTGAGCTTTCTGTACCAATTGTAAGAAATGGAGCAGACTGCCTCCTTTCAGGCTGCTTCTCCACCCTTAGCTTCTAAGCCCAAGTGTTGTTCATTGTGTATTTCTGCCGACATTAGATGTAAATTTGCCTTTTGACTGTTCTGTTCTGCAAGGAACAAACTTTCCTCAGGAAAAGCTCTTCCAGAGTGTGGGAGTTTAATCTCCAGTTTAATTGTAGTCTCCTTGTCTTTCTCAACCTTTGTAAGAAAACTGGAGCCTGGATTAAAAATTAACTTGCTTGCCATCTTTTTCCTTCTCTCTCCTATAGAAGGGTTTACACAACCTGAGATTTAATCCCAAGCAAACTTAAATATTTTTTTTATTAGCATTTGAAGAAAAGATTAATTTTACAACAGAAATACCCTTGTGAGGAAAATTATTCTTGACTAAGGACTACCCTTCCCCATGCTCCCTTTAAGGCAGGAGGGATGGAATGACACTGCTGGTTAACTCTGTTAAGTATTTGCTGTGCAGTTTCTGTTCCCACCACAGGCTCACCCAGCCATGTGCTGTCACAGACCACATTTTTTCCTTTCCTGCATTTCCACTCTGCTCTGATTCCTGTCTATTAAGGAGCTTGCAGCAAGCAAAAAACTGCTTAACAAATAATCAATTGATAAGGGTAAAGGTTAGAGGGCATCCTGTAATTAAAAAGCTTATTTTGAACTATTAATACATCATGGTTATTTTGAAACCAAGCTCTGTCCTTTTTCTCTCCATCCTTTCAGATTTCCTTTTTTCTTTTTTTTTCCCCCCTATTTTTTGCTGAAAGGTGGCTTCTTCCCTGCCTATTCCTCTACAGACAGAAGAACAGAAAAAGGCACCATCAGGGGGTTAAATTATGGAAAGTGAACATGGGGGGGCTGCCTTTCCCCCTGCAGAGCTGTGTGCTGAGGGGCAGCATGAGCATAGAACTAGGGGAGGAGGTGGAGGAATCAGTCCCATTGGATCAAGCTGCCAAAAAAAAATGTTGTGAGGAAAGAAAATCCTAATATTTTTGTGGTGGTGTGCTTACTCTGGGCCTATATGTGAGAGTGTGGGAGCCACATGTCAGAAAGAGAGAGTGCTCACCTCAGAGAGCTTGCAGCTGATTCCAGATCACACCTGCTGACAGCTTTATTTTGGGTGTCATTGTGAAGAGGTAAAAAATGAATCAGGAATTCCACAACTGAAGTTGTTCACAGCTATCTGCAGGGGGCAAGAAATGGCAGAAGAAGAGGAAGGACATTAGAAGCGAATGTACAAAATACCTTATGAAATACCTTATAAAATGCATAAATACCTTATAGGAGGCTGAGTGCTGCCAGAAAGAGAAAAAACCCTTCTCTGCCATGGTTCCTGTGTTCCATAAACATCTTCCTCCACTCAGTTGTATTTCAGTGACACTGAAAAGGCTGCTTGTTTGTCCCAAGAGCATGAATACATGTCAGCTCATTTGCTTGAGGGGACACCATTAGTAAGTACCAATTAATGTTCTGGTGAGGAACTTAGGGCCAAATAAGACTCATATTTTCACCAAAAAATTAAGTCTTGGTTTTAGTGGTTCGTTTTTACTCATCTTTTTTTACTGCAGTTCATGCTTTGTAGCTGAAGAGCATTTGGGAATTGTGGGCAATGCCACTGGGTTACGTGGAACCCAGCAGCCCTTTCAAAATTTGCTTGTCCACACTTCTTGGTGGCTAATAGACCTTTTTGAGTTTTTCCACCCCCTTTATAGTGCAGCATTACTTCCAGACTGCTTCTGAGCCATCAGCAGAGGACTTGGCCACTCAGCACTGTAATACCAGGACCAATGCTCAGTACCTGGACCCAAACCTCTGCTCTCCATGTCTCTGTTTAATCTGCATGAGTGTGAAGGGGAGTGGTCTTTGGTTATACAGCTGGCCATGATGCTCCAGCTCAACAGTGAGGTGTACCTTGCACTTCTGAGTTCCTATTTTCTCTTTTATCAACGTGGATCCTTATTCTGGGTTGCTTTTCACAGCATTTTTGGAGATTTGAGCCCGGTGCTACCTCAAAGCATTCTGCTACTGGCATGTGTGTTCTATCCATAAAGGTTTCCTAATGTTTGCAATGTGCATTGTCCATAGTAGGAAAGCTTAATACCTCTTGAAAGACTGTCCCAGGAAATGGTTCAGTGCAGATTTGGAGTTCTGCATTCAGGAGAATGCCAAATCCCAGCTGATGCATCTGATTTGCTAAAGAATGTGGCTTCTGCTGTGGCTTCTGCTCTCTCAGCAAAGATTTCATTCCTCATGGGCAGTGGGAAACTTGCCCTCTTTATGTTTTTGTTCAGCAGCTTAGTATTAAGTCCGAGACAGCCAACTTTGTTCCAAAGGAGAGAAACCAGTCCGGTCCCTCGTGTGGTGCATGCATACCTGTATTCTTGACTCCTCCCATCCTTATTTAGCCTCTGGTTTTGTGTGTGAGGAATGCTTTGCATGTATTATCTTAAAAACTGAGAGGAAAACACCTGTTCTGTGTCAACACATCTTCCAAGCAGGTGACTTCCTCATTTACACCTGGTGGGAGTGTGTTAGCAGTTCTTGCTCTAGAGTGAGAGCTATCTAGACAGGGTCAAGTATCTCATAAGGAAGCAAGCCCAAGTCCAGCAGCACTGTCAAAAAAATAATATTTTCACGTTTTATCTGTTTCTTTTTCACTTCTCTCTCACACTTGTGCAATATTAAAGTCTATTCCACACTCCAGAAGCTCTGTCTTGGCTGCTCATGCTTCAGTAAAATCTGTTCTTGGTGCTAGCTAAAAATCTCCTTTTTTTGAAAAACAGAGGTATGCCTGTAAGGTGTCCTTTGTTTCCTTATGCTCTTTAGAAAAACTGAGGGAAGGACAGTATCTCTTAAAAAGAGAAAGCAAAAAAGTTTGAAAGGTTCAGCCTAGAAATAGTGTAAGGTCTGCCCTGAGAAGATATTCCTCCATGTTCCTTACAGGCTTCAGAGTTAACATCCTTAAAAGAATCTGCATTTTAAATTATTTTTTGTATGTGGTATTGCCTAGAGAAAGCAAGAGACTGCCCAGCATGTATTTTCCAGGGAATTATTTTTCCAGTGTGTACTTCTTTTCCTCTGAGTTAGGGTTTTGTTGTTTTCCTTTTTTTTTTTTTTTTTTTAAATCTGCCCTATGTTATTTGTCTGTTCCTTTTTTCTCCCTTACTACTTCATGAGCCGTTTTTCTTTTTCTCCCTCTAAGCTCCCTACTCAAGTTTGCCCTCTGGTTTCCCTTATCCAGCTTCTATTTCTCTACCTTCCCTTCTTATCCCTTTAATAGCACAAGACCAGTTTTTGGTACTGCCACAGTGTGCAGGAAATCACTGTAGACACCACAGCTTTCTGTGCCCTGTATACCTATGGCAGATGGAAACAGTATGAAATATTTGTTGTCATATTACATGGGTTTTTTAACCATTTTTTTAAACACAGATGAAGGACTGGGGGAATCTTAGCTATAATCTCACTAATCTGGTGGCACCATCCATGTGATAAATTTCACCTCTCCACCAGTCTGCCCACTGCTCCATCTCAACCAGGATTTTAATATTCCAAACTATGGAGCAACTTAACTGGATCAAGATTGTTTGTAGGGTACCCTTGTCACAGATGGCTAAACCAAAACCAACCAATAAACAGAAAGTAGGAGTTTTCTGTTGTTAAATTGCCAGTGTCATGTAGTTTCCCACACCTTGAGGATTTGTCTCTGGCAGTACAAGGCAGTAAATTCATCTTATAAGCCCTTCCATTCCTACAGATGGAAAAGCAATTTTAAGTGATTTTTTGGTGCTGACTTTTAAGCTTTATTAATGATACCTTCTCCTGCCCTTCGTGTCATGTGAAATTGGTCTCAAAATTTGAAGTCATTTTCACTGTTCCTACAGACAGATGCATGGACCCAAAATACTTTAAAAGCCTTTCAAGACAGTTCTGGAATACTCACTGTGTATGTCACAATGCACATGGATGTATAGCAAAGTGTAATGGATACTGAGGCAGTATTTACATTATTCATCTTAGCACATGAGAGTAACTAGTCCAGGATTGAGAAGAAACATTCCTTTGGTTCTGGGAGGTACCAGGGGCTTCAGCAAGTGCCTGCTCAGAGCCACCAACTTCACCATGCAGTGAAAGAGATCGTGCTGGGGCAAATGTAGGGGACAGTACCAAAAAGTTTCTGTGTCTGAAGAAGATGAAGCTCAGAGTTTCAATGGGAGATGTCAGAGATTTTGCTCCCTGACACAAGAAGAATCCTCAGCTGTGCTGCTGCAGAACTTCCCTTTCACACTTACCCAGTTCCTGGTCTGAGACAGCATGGGGACTCCATCCTCAGTCCTTCCCAGGTCAGCTCAGAATCAAAACCACTACCAAAAAAATTAATCCTTGACTCTGGTTACATAAAGGATGGGCTGTTTTCCAAGGGCTCTGCTGGAAGGGACACAGGTGTCACCTGCAGATGCTCTCACAGTTTGAGGGATGGCTGGGATGCCAGGGGCACTGCCAGCAGAGCATTTCTGTGCCAATGGAGCAGCAGAAAAAGCTCCAGGTACTCAAAATACAGTGGTGGCAATGCCCGGAGGGGTAAAAATAAGGGTAGCAGTGCAGCCCTTCTGGAGAAAGGTTGTGGAAAGAGTAGGAACCCCTAAATTCTGCTGCCTTACAGTAACTCCTGCACTGCTTGCACCCTCAGACACACGTCTGGCTCTGACAAGGAATTTTTCCCTCCTGCAGCTGGGCAGGGCAAGCCAAATAAAAGCTGGCAGAACCCTTATCATCCTCTCACCTATCCCAAACATCTTGCTTACCCCCTCTGCCTCCCAACCACCCCAGAAATCCTTGTGGCAGGGGTGCATTGCAGCTGCTGGAGGGATGGTCAGGGCAGGCTGGGTGCTCCCCTGGCTGTACTCAGCATTGCTGCTTCCATCAAAGGCACTTTAGGTGTTTGCCTTCCTTGGCTTTTTTGCTCAGGACCTCTGCTCTAGGTAGAGTGTTGTGTGCTAACCCCCCAAAATGTTAATGTAGGTAAATAAGCTGTATTATTTGTGCTCCTGAGAAGCATGCTCCTCTGGAAAAGGTATGGACTTGTGAAAAATCCTCATGGGTATGTCTGAAATCCCTGTACTGCAGAGGACACTGAATGGCAGGGCACTGCTTTGTTTTTAAGGTGATCTTCTATCACCTCTCAGGCTTTTCAAAGAAAAAAGTGGGTTATAGTGGTTGATTTCCAATGACTTGAGAATCACATGTTCTTTCTCCTCCATTTTCCTTACCTATTCCACTACTTTTATTTTCTTATTAATAGACTGCACTTTGCATTTTCAACTTGGTACTTTCTCACCTTCACAGCCCCAGTCAATGGGAGCACTTACATAAGGACTGTAGTCTGCCCCTTTGAGTCTTAATGAAACTGGAGAAATGGGTTGGGTTTTTTTTCTTAGTTCTTTAGGTTTAGCTTCTTCTTTCTCAAAGGCTTTTTCTGGCCTCAGAAAATTAGATCACCAGTATCAAAGAACATCTCACTGTGATCACCACTTAATTGCACAATGCCTGCACTTTCTTGAATTTTGTTCCCATCTCTTCAAGATTAAGTATGATCCAGTGGGTTGGACCTTTGATCTGCATAATAAAGGACGAGGAGGCAGTCTGTAAATTCTTTCTTTCCATCTTTATTCTTCACAGTTTGGGACCTGAAGGCTTGAAATAATTTTTGCTTGCTAAGAGAAACTTTATGTAATGTATGTGGAGATGCTATTATGCTAATTAGTGTTGTTAGGAAAAATCAATGTATGTATGTCATCCAACAGCAAGCAATGATCTTCTCACAATCAGCAATTTATCATGGATTGCCAATGCAGTAGGGCTAGGACTATTTTATTCAGCTAAATTTCTCATTCATTTAGTCAGTAAATCATGGTGCACTTCATGATAGTAATTTTTAATGTGATTGCATTTTGTTAAGTTTTAATCATGCATAATAGATTTTATCTGACAATGAGGTCAACTTGTAGTCTCTTCCTCTGTCATTTGTATCTTATTGTCCCAGCATGGACAAGATTACAGCCATAAATAGGTGCCCCAGACTGGGAAGGGATAGAGGCACAGGAATATGAGTTGTTAAGGTCAGTTTTCAGCATAGGATTTTTCCAGGTTTGAAGATTTACCCTAGCTGGAGATTTACTCCTGGTGGAACAACAGATTATATGTGCTGTACCTTTGCTTCTGAGTGTAACTGAATTTGCCTGAAAACTGTGTTTGGACAAGCTCTCTGCTTACACTTTTGAGCTGACCAGTTTGAATCTGGGCTGCAGAAGCATCCTTACTGCATTGGATACCCTGGTAGGGATGCAGCTGGTGCTGCTCTTCTATCTGCACTCCATGCTGAAATTTTTCATTGGAAAAGCAGTGAAAAATGTGGTGTGGAAGTGGGGCAGGGAACCGTAGTAGTTTTCAGTAACAGACTTTTGTGTCTTTTTTTTTCTTTTTTTTTTTTGTGTCTTCATCTTGACTCCAAACTTTTCTGTGTCTTAGGCTGGTAGAAGAAGTCCTGTCATCTTCAGATGGGAAAGGAATGTGCCCTGGGTCTCCCTTACAGTATCAATTCTGCTGTGAATGGCTCAGAATGGCTCTGCTGTGAATTCTGCTTCTGAATGGCTGTGAAGTGGTTCCATTTGCTTCTTATATGCATGGTTTGTCTTGATGTTCTTCCCCACTGAAGCAACTCAAAACTGTCTTTTCTCTTCCCTTTTCTGGTGGCTTCCCTATGTTTCAGTCCTCTGCATGCTCTTGTCCATTCTCCTTTCACTCATGCCTTTTTTCCTTTTCTTCCTCTTGCCAAAGAGACTCTTGCTCTTTGTTCACCTCTCCCTAGAAAGTTCTCTCAGCACTGTGTCTACTGAAAGGGGAAATGGGAATAGGAATGTTACAGAGCACTGGGGATGCTGTTCCCTTACAGGTTTGAGCCCAGTGCCATTGACATGGGGTTGCTCCTGACTGACTGTGTTACCAGAGAAGACATCACATCTCCCATCTCCTGGGATTCACAAGTCTGTGGTTACACTTTAGGGCCCAAGCCTGTTAAATCCCAGGGACAGAGTCCCAGATCTCCTGCAAGTACTCTTCAGTGCTCCTTGCAGCACTGCAGCTGTCCCTGGCTGTCACAGTCCCACCTCTATGGATGTGGTTTTCTCTGTTTCTTTTGGATAACCTTCATGTGAGATCAGTATATCATTTAGAAAGATGTTTGGAGTTCCTTTGGGATGAAAGGTACTATATGAGCAAAAAATCCTCTTCATGACCTGGCCATCCGTGTGGAACAGCCATTTCAATTCTCCCTCCTGAATCCTGGATTTTTTTCCTTTTGTTGTTCTACTGAGTGAGTGACAATCTGGAGACTGATGACCCTTGCTTTTACACAGTCCTGGAGTAGGGAGAGAGAGAATTAATTGTCCATTAATTTTGTGGGAGGTTTCTCCTGCTTTATCAAACAATGAGGACACCTTGTATACACTGATGCTGTGACTCCCTGTCCTGCTCAGACTTCCATGCAGAACCTGACATGTTCTTTCTAGGTCAGATTCTCTCTAGCTACACTGGTGCAAGTCAGGAGTGTTCATTGAAGTTATCAAAGTGATGCAGAAGCCATTTTAGAACAGAACTGTTTCTTGTGTTTGGTAAATGGATGTTGTGTAGACCTTGTCTAGTGTTTTTTGTTAATATTTAAGAGAAGAGCCCCCTGAAGTAATTTTGTATTGTAACAGGGTTTTGGTATTTCTCTCTCTTTCTCCATCTCTCTAATGCAACTTTGCCCATAGCCCCATGCATTAGCAATGCAAAACAGATTTTGAAAGCCAAGGGAATACAGGCTCTTCCAGATGAACACTGTGATTTGAAAAAAAATAAAAATCTTGAAAGAATAAAGGTTGTCCAAGTGGCATATGGCATGAGAGTGACCCTGCTGTAAGGACAGGCATACAGAGCTAATGGTAATCCTATACTCTAGCCAGATAACATCCTGAGGTTAGGAAATCAAAGCCCCAAGCTTTGGTTTAGCAGAGAATTAGCATGTGGAGCTTGTGTTAGGTCTGGAAACAGGGCAGTTCAGTTCTTACTCATGTTACATTTGGGGTTTGCAGCCTTGGTAGCAGCAAGACCCTACCTCATCCTTTACAGGAAAATCAAACCCATGTAGTTTGATTGTAGAACTGTTTAGGAAATCTTCAGTGTTTAGAGAGATGGGTGGGGAAGGTGTATACTGTTTCTGAAAATTAGTTCAGAGAAGTGAATGTCTACTACTGCAGAATATAAGCTGCTTGGTCATATGCTGCCTAAAAGATGTGTGAAGTTGGGGAATAAGTGTCAATACTTAGAGGAAAGTACGAAAGATGACCTGTTGTATCATCTGCTGGGTTTTAAATTCTGCAAGCAGAGTCACATTCTCCTGCTTAGAATAATGCATGATAGGGGAAAATATGAAACTCATTAAAATACTTAACCAGTAAATAGTCCACTTAAACAATCATCTCTTGTTTTTGACCATGTCTCTGGAAGCAAACAGTCATCGTGAATATTTAAAATCTGGTCTGCTAACAAGATGGCTACATTGGTTTTTGTTGAAAGGGATGGATCACTAGTAGTTAAAAATGCAGAGATTGGGAACTTCTTTTTTTTTCAATTGAAGAGGGTTATTTCATGCTGTTGAGCATCCCTTTCAGAATACAAAAGTCTGTTAGCAGAGATGAAACTTCACACCCGGGGGTTGTCTGCAATATGTAATTTACTAAACACACACATGTAGCACAAATCAGACCCAGCAGCCCAGGTTTTAGCTCTCTGCTGCTGCTTTCAGATCAAGCACATAAACAGAAAGCACTACATGATGCTCACCTTGCAGCTGTGGTCTCTGAACAGGTTTTTGCCTTGTGAAATATGGTTTGGCTCAGCACCTGGTAAAGTTGTTTGAAATACGAAGAGCTTGTTCAGTATGGCACTGTGAAAACTGTTAATTATTGTGTGTAATTGTTTACCCATTTTCATGTCACAGAAGGTCTTTCCTGAACTTTATGGTATTTCTGCTTGCAGTGCTAAAAATTAATTTAGTAGAATTGTAATAACAGGGCCGTGATGTCTCTTCTTGTTCCATACTCTTGACTGGAAGTGCAATATCTTGGTACACATTTGTTCTTCACGAGTAAAGGGAAATTTGGAACAGGGCAGTGGTGAGAGTTCCACTTTGTTATATGGCTGGCTGAAATTGTGCATGATTAATGGGCAAAATGAAAACTAGATTATGTGTCCTTACTCCTCCTGTGACCTCTGCTTTCTCTTGTATCAACTGTAAGCAGTCTAGGGAGGAGGAATTAAAATTCTATATAAGTATCCAGAAGAGGAGGGAGAGAGGAGAGGCAGAGTCCTGCTGTAAATTGTATTCCAAGGTCTGAATCCTACAGTTCTGAAGCTTGAGGAATTAAAATGTGGAATAAATACCAACGTTTCAGGCTGCCTGTCCATAGTCACCATGTGTATCAATCACCCATGTGGAACTGCATCCTATGGGGATTTTGGTTTCCCTGTTGCTGCTGCACACAGGAGATGACCTATGGTTCAGACACAGTCAGGCTGTTGGAACAAATGCTTTCCTTCCCCCAGAGAGAAATGTTGGTGTGCTGTCCATCATCAGACTCCTTTTTGGGCAATAAATTGGAAGATACAAGTGTTAAAGGCAGAGGCACATCACTGCTTACCTGCAGGCCTGGGGTTCTTCAGCAGTTTTGACGTCTTTCAGTGCTGCCCTGTGATCTGAGGGGGGATCTCTGCACCCACCCATGTGAAGGCACCAAAAGTCCTGCCCTTTCAGCCTGCGAAATGTTTCAGCCTATAAAGCAAAGGATTTGGGGGTTTGTTCCAGATCGTTTTGACAGAACAAAATGTGTATTGCTGTGCCATCTGCATTCTTGGTGGGAAAAATCACCTCTATATCCTATATTCACACAAAACAGCTAAAAATCGTGTTTCCTGAATTGCTGCCCCAGTGACCTGAGAAGGAAAGGCCATAAGAGGGGTGTATCTTTTTGCTAGCAGCAGGGTAACACTAAGAGCAGAAATGTAATACCAGATGGAATGACTGTTTTGCTGTGTGTTCCATTGGCCTTGGGAACTCAGGCAACCCAGTTTCACTTGCAGAGACCCAGGTGTGAACACTCTGCATTGCTTCTACCTCTTCCTGAAGCTCAGAAGGGTTGATGAGTGAGCACTGTGCTTTGAGCTACAGGAGAAAATCCATGTTATCCAGCTCACGGGGAGCTCATTTTAGCACGGAGCATGGTGTCTTCTTTGGAAGACCTCAGATCCCAGAGCCCCAGCTTATGTGAGAGTTGTAGTTTTTGTGTATTGAAAAAAGCACTGTCTAGAAGGGGAAAGCTTGAGCCTGCTACTTGTAACAGTGGGCAAATGGAGAAAAACAAAACTTAATGATACTAAGAATAAATGTGAAGGACAGTGCTGTGATTTTAGGGATGTGCTTCCTGATTTTTAAACATTCAGGGTTGGCTGCTGTATAATCATCTTGCAGTCTTTCTTGCATAAGAGGAAGAAAAATGCTGCAAGAGACCTTGGGGTTTCCCATGGGAAATGGTAACTAGGTCATGGGTATGCTGGCTGTGGAGGTACATATAGACATTGAAACTGATCTGCAAATCAGAAGCACAAAGGAAGAGGAGGTGTGTTTCTAAGCAGCAGCTCTTTTTCAGGACTGGGGTCTTTTTCCTTGCTTTCATCAAGTTGTTTGCCCGGTGTTAAGAGGAATGAGCCATTTATGCTGAGTCTTTTACTTTCTGGTTGCCACCTGGCGTGACCCAAAGCTGGGCAGTACAAAATCAAGGTGGGCAATGATACTCCTCATGAGGACTTTACATGACCTCCTTTTGCCTAACATGAAACATTTCTCAAGAGGTTTGTTCATCCCCCTTCTCTCTAGCTACTAAATACCAGAGCTGCTCAGCCTTTTCCTTTGCTGGTGGCAGGAGGTCCCCTTCCCATGGCACTGAGCTGCAGTGCTCCAGGAGGATGCTGAGGGACCAAGGACATGATTTTTTTGTCTCATTGATGCCATTTTTTTCTTGACTTCCATGTCAAGAGTTTTCTGTGTCTATCTTGTCTCATGGTTCCTCTTGTAAAGGGGAGAGAACCCTCTGAGAGTATGTTGTGTCTGCTGGGGCTGTTTCTGCAGGGGGGGTTGGCACTGGAATGGCCCAACTCTGCAAAATCATAGAGCACTCTAGCTTTTATTTTGATGTTGCTCTTCAAGGTCAGCCTGATCCCCAAGAAAATGAACAGTCTCCTGTTGCTGTTACAGTTTTACAGCGAGCTTGCAATCTGTGGTTCAGTTTGCTCAGTGTGAAAAACACTCTCTTGTTTTTTTAGAAGAGGAAGGTGGAACCTTAGGGAATTGCAGAAAACAGTGGCCCACATCTTCAATGATATTTCAGAAGCCCCTTTGGAAAGGTGACCATTTTCTTACAAAGCCCCTTGACTGGAATGCTTTAAACAGCAAATTAAAGACCACATTCTTTGTAGAGACATTGGTGGTCTTAGGGTGTGAATGCGAGCTGAATATGTGTATAATTGGGCATACATTTCTACACAGGTATTTTGACCAGACAGTCAGATAATAGCTCCAAATAAGATACTCTGCCCTCTTATATCAGTTCATCTGCCACTCAGACATGTTTAGCAATATATATGCTACTTTTTATGCACATAACTCTTGTTAATGCTAAGGATCGTTAGCAGTATGTGTGGAGAAGTGTCCTTGCTACATCCTTTCTGAGTATTGTCTCTGAGAAAAAGCAGTTACTGTTCATACAACCTGGCTCTCCAGAAAAGCTTGCAAATCAAATGCTTTCATTTGCTTTTTATGCAGAGGGGGAGGGGAGCAGCACACCTTAAAAAATTCCCTCACCCTGCATCTTGCTTTAAAGAACAAAGTCTTTTTAGATTTGCAGGAGCTCAGAAAGGCATTCAGTCACATCCACTTTGAATAATTTGGTATAAACCTTTCGCGTCGGTTATGTATCTGTCTGCAAAGTCTATTTTTAAAAAAATATTTTTTTTTTTTTTGGTTTGAGACTATCTCCTGTATAAAAAAGGAGGGGATGTCAGGAAACCCTAAGTTTGTTTCCAGCCTCCAACACAGCTGGATGCATGACATACACTGAGTCACTTAACTTCTCTTTCTTCTTCTCTTACTGATAGAACAGTTTCCCAGTCTATCTGGTATTTTCCATTGCCCATCTGTTCAGTTCTGTGCTGTTTTGGACAAGGATTTCCATTATTCCTCCAGCAAGGCATGTAGTTGGGGCATAAGGCATAGCAAGTGGTGATTGCCTGTTCAACATACAGCAAATGTGAGTGCAGAAAAGCAGAGCTTTATTTACACAACAGTTTCAGTCTGTGCCATGGCACTCCATGAAGTGTGCAGGAGGCTAGCAGCAACGCCGCTCCACATGTTCTGTAATATGCATACTCCATGTGTTGTTTTTCAGCCTCCTGGGAGAGCTTGCCTGCTAAAGTTCTGCAATCTGGATCTGCCGTGCATTCAGTGTTATTTTGGTACCAGCTGATAGCATAAAGGCTGAATAAATTTCCTTCACGTTAGGCATGGCCGTCCGCAAATAAAAGTTGCGCCTTCGGAAACCCCTCCGTGACATAATTAGTCTTCTGTAAGCCAGGGGGTCATTGTGTGGAGTAATTAGTTCTGTTTATTTAAAGGAAAGCTATTAGCAGTTGCCTGTGGACCAACAAGGAGAAAAGGAGAAGCTAAAAACCCATGTGTGGCAGTTATTGGTCTCTTCATCATGCTAATGGGTGGGTTGTAAGAAGCTGGAGGTGCTGTGGGTGGCAGGGAGGAGCAGCAGTGGGGCAGGGGCATGGTTTCTTCTCCCAGATGATAAGGATGGCTTCTGGAGGGCTTGGAGAGGTTGCTCATTTTTATCTGCTAAGTGTACAATGCTTGTAAAAACAGCAGTGGCCTTGTCAGCACTTGACATGACACTAGTTTTAGCTGTTTGTGTTGACGTGCCACTACACTCTTTTAAAGTTTCAGCCTAGGGTCAGATTTATTAGAGTACTTCAGAAGTGATAACAATACAGCATCTGGCCTGATTTCTTTATGCTCCCTGTAACCTTGTGGAGTGTCAGATTGACTTTCTGTGCTGAAGTAGTATGAGGCTTTTGGAAAAGCAACTGAGGTACTTGGTTTGTCTGTCGGTGTGCTTACATGAGGAGGAGGAAGGAAACCCCATCTGTAAGTCCTGAGGGAGGAGGAAGAAACAGGCTCCAGCATGGGTTGTGTGCAGATGGATAGAGGCCCCAGCTCTCAGCAGAAATGTTTCTGAGAGAAGAGCTCTCTCTGATGGTGACTAAGTTCAAACAGATCTCGCATAGTTCTAGGCCTGCTGGACTTGAGTCAAAAAGAGTGGCAACTGCAGCAGTTACTTCTGAAACCTGTGGCATTTAATATATTGGAGTTCTCTCCTACAAGATTTCTAAAACCCTTCATATAGACTATTAGTGAATTATTTCCCTATTCTGTAATTCTCCAACTTGGCTTATAAATTTTACAGAGAGGTTATTAGCTTTAAAGGGTTGTGACAAATGACCTGGGAGATGGAGGGAAACTTACACTCTTCATCCCCACCCCATCATTTACCAGCTGTGCTAAGGCTGGGCCTGTTCTTGGTCTTTGTAAAGATGGTGAGGGTACCAGTGAGGAGATCAGTGAGTGATCCTGGGCTGCAAGGAAAGGCTCTCTCCCCTGAGGGGAAGAAAATCTACTGGAGTTCCCCACTGAGACTGCAGCAGCTCTTATCTCATCCATCCCAGTCAGCTGAAATGGAGACCATGGCTGATAGCAGGAACCCTGGCCCCAGTCCCTGTCCATTTGCTACCTGAAATCCACTTGCAAGTTTGAAGAGGTTTGATGGAAGCAAAGTGGCTTCTCCCAGATGTCAGCTTTTGCAAGGAGAGATTGTTGCCTGCAAAAGGGACAGTCCCCAGAAAGTGTTAGGAAACCTCTGGCAGTGGTGCATGACTATAATCTGTTCAATATCTGTCAGGGCTCCTTTGTCTGAGCTGCTGCAGAAGCTCATTTTCAGATCTCTGCTCTTCAATGTGTCCTGGGTAATTTCTGTGTATAAACCAAACTCCCATTAAATAAATTAGTAAATCCCATCTCCTCAGATTTGCATAATAGGCCACATTGTGTATTAGGGGCTGTTCCTTAGATATTCTTTTACTTCTGGATGCTGTCCCTTCTATGTATCATGTGATATAAATAATAAAGCTAGGAATCTGAAAGCTGCAGCTTTCTATGGCCGAATTGCGATATTATTCTTTGAATTCTCACTGCTGATTTCACTACTTGTGGCTCGCATCGTGCCTACCTTTACATGTGGCCATCCTGTCCTGTTTCACAATCAGCCTGGCTCTAGGATTGCTGAATGTGTAATGCATCTGTAATCATTCCACCTGAAGGTGTGGGGGAAGGTAGCCAGCAAAACATGAGTGAGATTTTTGCAAGTGTATTTGAGTCATTTGTCGTGAGTTGCTTGTTTCCATGGGAATTAGCAAGTGAGAGAAGACATAAATGAATCTTCTTCCTTGCTTTAGCATCCTCTTGTCTGGCTGCGTCACCCTGCAGGACCTATAATTTAGACCCAGGAACAACTAGGAGATCTTGTTTTCCTTTTTAATTATCATTTCAGTGAATGGATGGTGACCTATCAAGGGAGGAGAGGAAATGCAGGCCTACTTGTTAGAATAGCCCAACACTGTAGCCCAAACTTCCTTGCGTGGTTGTAAATATGCCAGGCCTGCCTTCGTGGTGAGCCACAAATGCTCTCAGACTTTTGAGGAGCCTGGGGAGACAATTCCAGATTCTAAGGAAGAACAATTCATCTCTTTCCCCATCCCCCTATACACACATACACCATCCCCTTGTCTCTTTTTAGGTCATTTATAATCAGCAGTCATGGAGCACTGGCCTCATTAGTGATATAGCCATTCCTTCAGTGCTTCAGAAATAATCATTTAGAAAAAATGCGCGGTTTTCTTCCCTTGAGAGCTCGTGAGTGATGAATTTATTTCAGCCTGGCTGTCTTGGCTGTCTTGCTCAGCCTTATTTCCATATTTATTTCAACAAATAATGTACTATGGGAACAACAAAACACACTCTGGGAGGCAGACAGAATAGACTGGCCAGAGAGGGGTTAACCTGGGAGATGGCATTCCAAACATTTTGGGGAGACATTTTTGTTCCAGATCATTTTTAAATGTATATACTTGGGGAGCGTTTGTGTTTGTAGAGGTTTAGAAGGCCTGAGATTTGGACATTGATTTATTCATAGGGCACCATTTAGATAAGAGACATTGTCCCCAGAGTGGTCCCAGCCACCGACCTTTCTCCTGAAAGGACCATCCCTTTTGTAATGATGGACAGGTGATTAACTTTCTATGCCAGCTAATGAGTCTGGGTCTCTCCAAAACAAGCTCTGCTAATTGTGACCTGCCAGGAGGGCCTGTGTATTGGGACCAAGGTACTCATTGACTGAGGTGGGGAGCAGCCCCAGCACACTCAGGGCCCAGCTGCATCTTTGCTCCATCTCCAAGAACCAGCACTTGCAGCTACTGTAAACCAACCTCACAAAGGGACTTGACCTTGTGGTTTTGGTTCTGCCAGCAAGCATGTCAGTAATTGAGTTTTATGCTCTGGAAGCCCAAGTGCCAAGGTCAGTGGCCAAGGACTGGGAGGCAGAGCTCCTGGCTCTTCCTTCCCAACCTTCTTCAGATATCCCAGGCAGCCCAGCTGTGTCACCACTTCCCACTGTGCACAGCAGACATAAACACAGCCCCCTTTCCTCCAAGATACTACAGTCACATTAGGTTTATTTGAGTAACACCAAACACTCTGAATTCCTTGAAATATGCTAAGGACTGACCTCCTCAATGGGTAAGTTGTCCCCTTTAGACCAAGCATCCCTGCTCTACCCTGCTGCTGGCCATGGTTTCATGGCTACTTGCAAAAAGGAAGGCTCAGCCTCTCCTCTCAAAATAAAGCCCCCCTACTGCCCTCCTCCCTTCTCCTCCTCTCAGAAAAACAGGGGTCCACTTCTGAAGTGGGTTTTCTGCTATGGCTTGAGTCTGCATTTTGGTTTTTTCCTGGGATGGCTTTTCTGAAGCATCTGGAACTTGTCACTTTTGCATGCATCTGTAAAGAACATATAATTTTCCTTGCTCTACGTTTTCCAAAGCAGCCCCTTTTCAGATTTACTTACAGGTAGCATTTTTGCACAGAAGACCTAGCATTTGTTTGTGGAGATCCAAGCAGTTTATGCTTTTAGCAGCCCTGTATGTTGTGTGTACATGCACATGTATTCTTAATGCCTCTTCCAGGTTTTGGTTTCCTGAATTAGCAGGGCATTCATTCACCTAAAACTCTTCCCCTGTTGGCTTGTTAATTAATAGATATTACCAAGTTCTCTTTTCTTCTCTGTCTTTTCCATACAGAGCTTTCAAAGGTCCAAGATAACCAGTTCTCTACCAGCATAACTGATAGGTGTGGGACTCATATTTTAAAGCTAGTGCAAATGCTGCTTGTGTTAACCTTTGAATTTAGAGAAAAATACCTCCCTCCAGTCTTTTCTTTTAAGGCAAAATGATTGTTTCCTTCTTTTCATCTGGTTTCTTAATGCACTCCTGTCTAATCACCTTGGTAGCAAAACTGTAACCAGGTAATGGGGGATTAAGTAGCAGTTGGCTTGCTGTCTTATTCCCTAAGAAAAATCAGTGCATGCATCTGCCCTACTTTAGGGATAAGCATCATCAGCTCAAGAAATCTGGGGGTTATAATCAGGAAGATGCATAATGGTGGCACAGGACAGGGAAAGTTCTTGAGGGAGGAATTTAGCATTTCACTCTTCCCAGCTGCTGCCTGGGAGTGCATTCAGCTTTTGCAAAGTCATACCTCCCTTGCCTTTGAAGAATTTATGCAAAAGAAAGCATGGAGCCATGTCTTTGAAACCCTGTACTGGTCACCTTTATTTTACAGTTGGGGAAAATGGCTCAGAAAGGTTTCCAGATCAGTAGGGGGAGAAGGGACAGATTCTGAAAGAGGGCAGGTAGATTTTGCTTTGCTGTATAGGCCTCAAGGATGTCTCTGCTCTCTGGCAAAGAAACTCCTGAAAGTCTCAAAGACATTTATTTTTTCATCTTTATTAAAGAGCTGGAAGCATTGCATTTACAGAACAGATGTCCTTTGTTACAAATTTTTTATTCCTTATTGAAATATATATGAGCAAGAATTCACACCACCCAAACTCAGGGGGAAGCAGCATTTTGAATGGAATGATTAAAAACCCTGCCTTCTCCCATTACTTCATTTTTCACTTTTGACTCCTGTGATGTCACCCATTTGCTCTTCTCCAGTTGTCAGAGCTTCTGGTGGAGAAGAGAGTAGAAACTCAGCTTGAGTGTTCATGTACAATGTGAAAGGCAAGTAAAAAGTAAAACAGAGGAGGAAGAATATAGCTTTTAATCTTTTCAGATCAGAATGAACTCGGGATCATCTCTGGGCCTGGACCTGATCTGTTTTCTTGGTTCTCATTAAGTTGAACTTGTGATAACCCACTGTAAAACATGGGCTTCAGACACAAGAGCAGGCTAAGATGCTGAGCAGGCCATCATGTCCAGATGAATGATCACAAGTGATGGGTCAATACATTTAACAAAAACATGGCTAAAACTAAGTTTATCATTAAGACAGTGTGGGGAGGAGGTTCCCTCTGCAGAGGCAGGGAAGGAAGAGCATAGCTGAGATTGCTGGATCTTTCACCTGATGTGTAAGCCAAATAAATTGTAGTTTGCACCAAAAGGTTGTGAGCTGCTGTCAACTAAATGATTGCTTGTGATATTAATCTACTACAAATCCTTCCTGTAAGCTCTTTGTAGAGTTACACACTCTGAGCTTCTTTTTGTGTTAATCTTTTATTTTGTGAGCCTGACTTTAGTGCTGGTGAGGAAAGGCAGCCTCGTGTCCGTGGAAAATGAAATCCTGTATTTATCCATAGACTTAAGCACCAGCTGTTCCAGCAGAGGAGCCCACCACAAGGCTGACTTCAGCTCACCCAGCCCTCTCCTTCCCCTTGGTTTTCCTTCTCCAATTGACTCTTCTGCAGTGAGATTGGTAAGATGGATGTATCATCCATTCTGGGTTAGGCTGACACTGGTCAGTTGCACAGATATTTTTCAGGTTTTGTCATGCACAGTGATATTGAGCCCCTTGCTTTTAATCTGTCAGTCAAAGTGAGTGATGGAGTTTCACAGTATGGTACATGCCAACCACTAGCACAGCTGGAAAGTGTAGGCATTGTCCATGGAGAAACCCTTCAAAACCCTGACCACTCAGCCTGTCCATTCTGAAGACATCTCTCTACTCCACACAGGGTTAATGTGCTGCTGCCTTCAGGCAGGAGAGGGAGGTTTTTCTGGAGAATTTGCTCCTCCAGCATCCTCCCATCCCAGCAGCAGGCCCACAGCTGGAGCTGCCCCAGGCAGAGCACAGGGCTTGCTGCAAGGAGGATCCCTGCTTGACCACAACCAGATGTTACTGTGCATAGGTTACTGCCAGAGAGCCCGTGACCTGTGTTTCACCAGTGAGGTGACTGTAAATATTCATTCTGGCCTTCAGAGGTGTTGAAGCCTTTTGTCAGGAAAGGAGGATTAAAACCGAAACCACCGAATGACGACCAAAACTTGGAGGGAGTGGTGAATGTTTTAATGAAAAAAACATTAAATTTTCCAGTTCCTTTAACTCTCAACCTGGCAGGAGCCACTAGATCCCCATCTTTTTTTTTTCCCCGGTTATATTGTTTTGCCAACAGCTACAAAGCTTGTTTTTTAAGACGGAGAAAACCATCATGCTTGCACTGCTTTTCCTAGTGCTTCAGCCTCAGGTGGTTTTGCTTTAAGCCATGAACACAAACCATCTGCCTGCAGTGCTTCCCTTTTTCTGCATCCATTAGAGTAAGATGTAAGTGAACATAGATAAACTGTATTTATCTTTCCTTCTAGATCTGACCATCTTGAATGGCCATAACACCTGCAGGATATGGTAGAGTCAGGAATTTGGGTGGAATAATATGTCCCTTTAGCCCAAAGCCAAATGCAAGAAGAAATCTCATCCCAAAGCATCCCGGCTTTCTTTACTTTGGCAGTACTATTTTTAGATTATACGAGCAGTCTTCCTTACTTGCCTTCCTTGTGGACTTATTTTTCCTTATATTTTGGGAGCAAGCAGCTCATAACACTGTGCAAATTCTGCCTAGATCCACGAGCTGTGATTGCATTAATGAAAAAGTGATGGTTTCACCCAGGAAGCCTAGAACAAAAGCTCCCAGTTACAGAGCTGGTCAGTTGTCACTGAAAAGCCAGTCTTTGTTTCTAGTCTGTTCCTCCCCTCCACTAAACCACATGGGCTTTTTTTTTTTTTTTTTTAAATTGCCATCTTAACACTTTAACCAGCCACTTATGCCACTCCAGCTCTCTGTTCACAAGAGTCATCAAGACATGGAAGTTTTCAGAAGTCTGGGGAGAGTGGGTTATGGCTGGACATGGGGTGACAAATCACCTGCCAATAGCTGTTGATAAAGCCAGGGAGAGCTCTGCAAAACCACCATTTCCCTACCAAATAACCTTTGCAGCCTTTGGCTCCTTTGATGTTTAAGCCAGCTTAACTGAAAAGTTTGCATTATTTTTATTATTTTTTTACAGACTTACTAGAATCTGGATTCAACCCTAGTGAGGAGGTATGGTGATGAATGCCATGCCTTGGATTATATACCCTAGGTCTGGCAGTGTGATTTGGCTTGTGTTATCTGACTCAGTGGCTTGCAATCACACTTGAATGCAAGGCCCTTTTTGTTATGTGGAAAAAGTTGAGGCGAAATTCATTTCCTTGCAGCCTCCTTCAGATTTCTGAAAATCTGTGGGGATCTGGTGGGAGATGAGAAGTCCTTGGTTTTAGTTCATCTAAGTCTAAAATTAAATTTGCGTGTGGAAAAATGACCTGTAACAAAGCTGTAAGAGCAGCAGGTAAGGAAGATCTAAACAACAGAGGCAGAAATGCAGTGGAAATCTGCAAGTACAGCCCACAGCTGCAGTTCTGGTGTAACCTCTGCTGCTGACAGCATCTCACAGCCCAAAAGTGAGGAGCTTTGGGTAAAGCAGGCACTGCCAACACTGCATCAAAATGGCACTGCAGTGTTAGGACCTTTCTTCCAGAGTGGCCTACTTTCTCCTGCCCTTCCCCAGCTCCAACACCAAAGGGGTAGGAAAGCCATGGGATGTTTTTCTGGCATTTTGCCTGCGCCGTTCTCCCATTCCTCCCCCCTCCCCTGCACTCCTCTTACTCCCCATTGCCCGCATTGAACATGTACAGATTTTATGGTTCACTGGAGAATAAGTGGCTGTCATTTCACAGACGGGCCAGGATGTAATTAGCCACAATGCATCGAAGTAATGGAACAGATGTCTCTTTGTAAACCCAGTTTGCTGTTGCACACTCTGTGTGTGTGACCTGCCGACTGCTCCGGGCGATTCCTCCCAGCCCCTTGGCCCCCTCCTCTCTCTTTCTGCTGCTGAGCCAAGGGTTTAGCTGACATCAAGTGTTTGTGTGTTTGTGGGTTTGTTTTCCTCTTTCTCAAATGCTCCTCTCTCCTGCTGTAAGGCCAGCGATTATGTGATGGAGTGTTAGCAAGCAGAACCTGCATTTATCGATGGAGTCATTCAAAATAGGAAAGGTGATACCCCTCTTATGAGATAATTGGCAGTTTCCAGTTGCTCTTATTACCCAATGATAATACACCACTAAAATCATAAATTACTGTTATGATGCTGAGCCGCCTCCTCTCCTCTTTTTTTTTTCTTTTTTTTTTTTTTTCTTTTTTAACAGAAAATAAAGTAGCTGTGTTCCCTCTGAGCCCTCAAATTAGTGCTTATATTTTAGACAAGAGATGGGCTATTGGACTGATTACAACGTAATAATGTACATGAGCTAACAACAAATGCAGCACTCTGAGAAATACATCCCTCTGACATCTAGGAGCTGCAATCCAAATACCAAGTGAAACTTAAAAGGAGCAAAACCTGAGAAATGCCTTCCAGATTCTCGTTTTGTAGAGCAAGTTTGTCTCTGTCAGGTACAGAAACCACATAACTAATTCATAAGATTTCCCCCCCCCCCCTTTTAATATTCTTGAGAGGTGTTTTCATGCTGGAGGTTTTCAGTTCCTTTAGTTCATTGTGTCCATGCAGCTCGGAAATCCTGCACATCTTCCCCCCTTCAGCTTTGCTGCTTTATCTGCTCGTGTTTGAGGGTTCCCTGCACCACAGGTGGATGGAAGCAAAGGGAGCTGCTGGGGCAGGCTGCCTTTTGGCTTCCAACACTGAATTTGGTTTCACCCACAGCTTAGCCAGGCCATGGAGGAGGTAAAAACCACAGCCAGGCACCAGCTGCTAGTGGCAGAAACCTAATGGTGGCACAAAGAGGGAAAATATTGAAAGAAAAGACACACTTGTGTTCTTGGTGCCTCTGGGTGTTCTCATTGCACAAATAAGTTTGTGTGTCAGGGTACTTATAGTCCAATTGTGTTCACAGTCCCTCTGTGTGTGTATGCTTGTGTGCATTGATGGTTTATTTTCACACAGATTTCCTGAAGAGCTGCGTTGTTTCCCCAGGGCAGGTTTGGTGACAAGGTTCCTGTTAGTTCCCCTGGTTTTTGCCCATCAAGCTTAACTTCAGATCATAGATCTTCAGAGTGTTAATAGTGGTGAGATGCATTAAATAATGATGTTAAAAAGCAGGTCTTTTGTGTAAGGAGGAATAAGTTTTTACCTCAAGTGAAAATGCTAAAGAATATAAGCAGCATTTTAATGGAAAGCAGAGTGTAAATACATTGGATATATTAAACTTTAATATCATAACCCTGAATAATCCTGTACAATATCTAACATTGTGGATGAGACACTGGCCTGGTGCCATCTTCAGCCCATGAAGTGGTTGATTAAAGATTTCAAAGGACACAGGCATTTGGGGTCAGTCTCCAGCTCCACATCTGCTTCTTAGAAAGAAGAGCCATAGTGAAACATGAGAGGAAGAGAGCAATCCAGTTGGTGCCAGCCTTCAGAAGCAAATCCCTCATCCAGGGGGTTTCTCTACCCTACCATGTGCTCACAAAGCTCCTTCCACTTGCACGGACAGGAGCACTGAGCACACAGAACTCACCAGCCCTGCAAGCACTCATCATGGGGGGCACCGGAGCTTTTTTACCATTCAGGTCAAGCTGGGTATGTGCACAGGACTGACAGTGTTGGGGGAGTCTTCTGAGGCAAATCAAAGTGGCAACAAATTTTACAAACACAGTACTGTGTGGATTCCTGAGTCAAAGACCACATTGTGAAGCCTGGGAAGCAGCCTGTACTGCAAAAATATCAGTGCATTTCTGAGAGGGGAGGGAAAAAGGAACAACCTAAAGCAGATTTTGTTGTGGAGGTGAGAATGTAGCTTTCGGTTTCCTCTGACACCTTAATTCCTTTGTGAGACAAGGAATGAGGGGTTTCAACACTGTTTGTAGCCTTCATCTCTCAATTGGTGTGGTAGCTGAAAGTGATAGCAGAAAGAGAAATGGTAGTTGACTCTTCACTAAAGATGGGTCCTCTGAGGAAGAATGCCAGTGATTCCCAGGGCTTCCCAGTGTATACAATGCAGTGTACTGGATAAAGCTGCATTGATATTGTAAAGTTCCACGATACCATTTATTATGTTTCTTGGATACAGTGTAGAGGAAAGTGGGGTGCAAGAATGACTCTGGACAGCTAACCTGCAACCCACCACTTGGTCTCTTTCTCCCCAGCTCTGGCATGGCAGCAAACCTGGGTAACCCAGTGGAAGACACTGATTTCTGGTTTTGGCCAGGAGTGATAGCCCTGGTCAGGACTGATTCTTAGGTCTTTTCATAGAATCATCACAGAATGGTTTGGGCTAGAAAGGGACCTTAAAGACCATCTAGTCCAATCTCCCCCACCATGTGCAGGAACACCACCTACTAGAACAGGTTGCTCCAAGCCCCATCCAACCTGGCCTTGAACACTTCCAGGAAGGGAGCAGCCACATATTCCCTGGGCAGCCCATGCCAGTGTCTCACCACTCTCAGAGTGAAGAATTTCTTCCTGATGTCTCACCTCAATCTGCCCTCTTCCAAGTTAAAACCATTACCTGTTGTCCTATCTCTACACACCCTTGTAAAAAGTCCCTCTCCAGCTTTCCTGTAGCCCCTTTGGATACTGGCAGGCAGATAGCCATCAGGTGATGGCAAGGCTGGTTCTCTGCAAACCTCCTATTTTCGAGGGGGTACTTCCCTCCTCCACCCACTTCCAGCTTCTTTGGGCTTGGGGTGGTTGTTTTTCATCTGGACACTCAAATCCACGTGTTCATGTTTCATGCATTGATGGAAATTGCTGTTAACTTACAGTAACGGGAGAGAAAATATTGTCATTGTTACGATTTTTCAAACTGATTTAAAAAATAATCTTGTGGGTTCCTTGGGTTTCAGTGGACAAGGCTGGTCTCTGATGAGGTGGATGGTATTTTTGGCAGGTGTCATCCGACCCCTGCCTTTCAAGAGACAAAACTTGTGGCTCATTAAGTCTTTTCAATAGAGTAAGGCATCAAAGCAGGTAGAATAGATCAGCTGAGCTTTTCCTTTGCCTTGTTTTGGAAGAACTGAGGCAAGTGCTACAAATGAAGGATGGTTGAGAACTAGGGAGCAAGAGGGAGTCTGTTTGGCTCAAAATGAAGGCAGTCTCAGGCAGCTTAAATTCAAAGCATCTTGTCAATCCCTGAGCAGAAGGCAATTGCAGAATACTTGGGAAGATACTGCACAGCAACAAGTGCTTATAAAAACGAGATATCTCTAGTAAACTCTTTCTAGAATGTATCCAGCCTATTTGATAATAAGAACTTTTTAAGATGTAAACAAAAATGTTCTTTCTTCTGAAGGCCTTTCTTAGGCAAAGCTCCTGCTGACCCAGCAGAATGAAGACTTGACTTTAACCTGTGACAACAGCTCTGACTCATAGCACATGGCAGCTAACGTGTATGTTACTGGATTTAGAATGAACAGCAGGTTATCACCAGCATGCACAAATGTTGCAGCCCCCTGTGATTTGTCTCTTATGCTGTCCCAAGTGGCAGTTTTCCTGCATACACTGCTGATGTAGCAGCTATGGACAGGGGTAAACTGAGGCAGGGGGCAACTAAGGACTGAAATCTGTCCCCATCACACACCATGAGGGTCACAAAGTGTGGTTCTGAACGAAGAGGCTTGCATTAAATGTGGGGGAGCACAACTTGTCACAGATATTTAATGTTTTGGATTGTGTTAGTGGGAGAAGCTTGCCTGCACATCCCCGTGCTGCTGGGAGTCTCTGTGTTTATACAGAGGGACCCCTCCAGCTTCTAAGTTACTGGGGGGGGTCTGGCACAGTGGTCTTGGGTATTGCTGCTGCAAACCCACACAGGTACTGTGAGAAAAAACACACTTGACAAGAGGGGTGCAACCTTAGTTTGATGTCAGGGGTGACCAGGAGAACGTATGTTCAAGTGCTCTTAGGGTGGTGGTCAGGTGCTGTGGAAGGTCAGCACATGTTGAAAAGTGTGTCCCTGGCTCTGAGGACAGCTTTATGTCCCTTTGAAAAAAGTTGGCCTGACCCTTTAAGGCCTGGCTAAGATAGGTTTCATGTCAATCTCAGCTCTGGAGTCTTTATGCCAGGGCAGAGGTCCTGC
The DNA here is from genome assembly GCA_023637945.1 of Phaethornis superciliosus. Lineage (NCBI taxonomy): Eukaryota > Metazoa > Chordata > Aves > Apodiformes > Trochilidae > Phaethornis > Phaethornis superciliosus. The sequence goes on from JAJQWJ010000011.1 coordinate 17,851,988, forward strand.
TTGCTGTGCTGTTGGCAGGAGGAGGCAGTCCAGGAGGCAGCTGAGCATCAGGAGGCACAGAGGAGGCCTGGGTTGGGTGAATGCTGGCTGCAGGATAATGGTCCATCAGGACAATCAGTCGAGAACATGGATTTCTCTCTTGCTTTCTTCATACCTGACTGCTCCTCTTTTCTGCAGTCTGCTTGTAGGGCTTCATAGCTTTTGAAGGTCTTTTTTCCTATTGCTTTTTTTCTTTTTCACTTGCCTTGAAGTAATCATCTATATTTAGGTCAGTGACATGATGAAAGATGTTTATATGTTTTTACCTAAAGCTGGAAATTGCCTTTCCGGATATCACTGAATGGGGAAAAAAGCTAATGGAGCCTTGTTGTGCTTTCATTGCTTTTGCAGTGGTGTTCTTGTTTTAGGACCGTGGCATGCAAAGCATTTTTCCCCACCACATAGCTCTGGGCTTTCAGCTCCCTCTGCATCCCCCTCTGGCTCCCTTGCACAGAGTGGACTTGGAGAAGGGTAAGGGGAAGGTCACAGGAAGTTGTTTTATTCTCTGGCTACCTGGAGCATCACCAGCTCTGCCCTGTGAAGTAGAAAATGTGGCACTGATAAATCCTGTCTGCTAAGGAGCAGAGCCTTTTTAATATGCAAGTGCTCAGCTGAAATAAGTAAACAGACAACTCCTTCTGCAGGGAATTACTAGACAAACATCTCCCTCCCCTTCCCCTCCCTTCCTTCCTCCTCCCTTCCATTTAAGTGTAGGAAATTCTGCTCGTTTTATTTGATAAAAAGGAGGAGGGGAAAGGACACGTACTGAATCATGGTTAAGCTGCTGTCTTCTACACCAAGACCTTTCAGTCTAGATCTGCTTCATTAGTTTGATAAGCAGACACCAAAAAGGGGGAGGGGTCTGGGGTTTGCATGAGGGGATCTGCCTAGGGGCTGCCCGGAGGTTTAAGAAGATGAACTGCTAATGATGTTGAAGCTGTACCTTTTTGGGACCTTGGCTCCTGGAGGAAAAATGGGCCCTTTTCATTAATTGTGTTGTGCTCAGTAGTGTGATGGAAAAGGACTCACAAGGGAGAGAAGCAGAATGAATATCAGCTGGGCTCTTCCCCTGAGCAGCCCCTTCTCCTCTCCTCCCCCATCCCAGCTCTCAGCTCTTTAGCAGGGTAGCTGGCATGAAGTCATCCTAAATATCAGGAGATAGCATTAGGAAAAGAGATTAATTTGGTGGGTCATCTATTTGGACAGTCTGGCATGAGCCGTGCAAACTAAACATAGATTTTTAACAAATGTTGTTCAAATTGGCAACGCAAATGTTTTGACAAATAGCTACCAGAAAGACTGTGAACCTTGGATCTGGCCCTGTGCATGTGCAAACACAGGATCTAAGGACTTTCAAACTTTATTTGCTCTAATCTGGTGCCAGCCCCTTTCTTCTCTGGCAGGTTCCTGTCTCAGAAGGAGATATAACTCAGTCCCCACCATGCAGCAGGGCGTGCAGTTTTTCACCTGTGGTGCTATTGCATGTTTTCAGGTGCCCTAATTTTCCTTTCAGCAGCTTGCTTTCACTCAGACACCACCCCAGTTGGGAAAGTCAAGTGCAATTCCCAGCTGCCTTTCTCAGCATTTCCTTTCTCCCGCACCAGCATCCGTCTGAGCTCAGCTCAGGGGTGTTAAACTGTTCAGTCTGGCACACCCCAAAACTGCATCTGGTTGGTGGTGGACAGGCAGTGCCACACTAGGAATAGGAGAAACTTCTGATACTGCTGCCCAGTGAAGCCCCCATCAGCTGGGCACATCCTCCCCTTGGAGAAGGAGGCAAAGGCAGCTGGAGAGCTGGAGGTGCTCTTTGGCACTTTGCTTTTTCAAACATCAGTGTTCACAACAGTCTGAATCAGGCAAATTAATAGGCCTTTGGGCTCAAAAGGGATCTTTCTAAACAAAGCATGGCATTGTCTTAAAATTGTATATGCCTGCCACAGCTGGTAGGTAGCTAGTCAGCTGCAGGCAGGCTGGAGTCACTGGAAAAGCCATTCAGTGAAGGGGACACACGTGGAACTTCAGAAGGCAGCCAGGTACCCAGAGAACTGCCCCAAACGTGAGGTCTCCCCACTGTCAAGGAAAAAGAGCACAAGATTTGCAGTGTCTCTGGAGCACCCCAGCAGCACAGGAGCAACCAGCAGGTTAAAGCAAAAGGATGATTTGGTTTGGGTTTCTGCACATCTACCTAATGTGCAGATTTCCCTGCAGCAAGGGCTGTGTGTAAAAGGAATTGGATAAATGCACAAAGGAGAGGTCTGCAGTGAGGATGAGAGTGTGCAAGATCGACACAGTCTCCAGCACAGGATGCTTCTAATCCTCTGACTGCTGGAAGCTGGGAGGGATCCCAGGGGAAGTCTTGCTATAGATTCATCCTTGTTCCTTTTATGCTTTCCCTAAGCACTCCTGGCTGGCTACTCTCAGACACAGGAGACTGAGCTAAGGAAACCTTGACGTGTAAAACCATTTTGTTATGCTGAGAGGACAGGAGTAGGGTGAATGCCTGCATTGGGACAGGGTGGGATAAAGTCTGAGCTTTATGGAACTGCTGCTTGTAAGCAGTCCCATCCTTGACTTCCTCAGCATCCCTTTGAAGGGGATGGTCAAAGGAGGACTGCTGGCAGACAGTGCAATAAATGTTGATGTTGTATGTGTCGTAAACCACTTCACAGGGAGAGGTGAACATTTCCTAGGGTGTGGTGTGGCAAGGCAGAGAAGGCAGACTGTTTGAAGTTGTGACCAACTGCTTCTCCTCTTTTCTTTCGACAGCTTTAGGTGGTGGGTGACACAGACAACCACAACAGTAATTTCTTAGTCTGTAGGTCGTTTGAAATGGTTTTTTTGCCTGCCTTCCACCCTGCTATCTCCTGCCTCAGCCCCATGCTTGTCCTCTGCCACTTAGAGCTGCAGGGAGGGACGGATGGGGCAGAGATGGCTGCTCCCACTCAGACACTTTGCCCTCCCATGGAAACCTCTCCTCCTGTAGGCCTACTTGTCCTCCCTCTCCCTCCTTGTGTTTGTGCCTCTGCCTTGACCAAAATGTCTTCTCTGTCAGCTCCCAGCAGCAGCAATGGAGCAGAGAGAGGGAGCGGGATCAATCCTGGTTGTGAGGGGCACAGGGCAGCCTATTCCTGTAGTGAAAACGTGCATCATGTCCTGTGGTGGAGAGGGGAATGTGCCTTGGTCCCTGCAATTATACCCATCTGTTACTTCCCTGTCTCTGTCACCACCAAAGAAACACAAAGCATCACAAGTGTGATTTAAGCCCCTGGAGAATACAATGGCTTCATTGGAACAACCAAGCTGGCCTGTAATGCTCTGCTTTTCCTGCCCCACTGCTCCATGCTGGGCTGGTGAGGGCTGTGCTTTCACAGAACCATCAGCTCTTGCTGCTTGGTCATTATTAACTCCCTGCCTTTTTGTTGTTTCTGCTGCTGTTGTCAGACTTGCACAGAGGGGACAATGTCAGAGCTGTTCCTCTTTTCCCTATCAAAGTGACTGGTTTGGGAGCTTAGTGCTTTCCATGTTAATGGGACTGGCAAACTGGGTTTGCATTGCAGTTGCTCTTGTGTTCTGTGGCCTCTTGTCATTGCTGTTGACTCATCAGCCTGAAGTGTCTGAGCCTAATTGAAGCAGTAACAATGCAATCAACATTTCTCTCTATTTTTGTCTGCATCTCCCCCTCCCCTCTGGTTTTCCTGCTGCCTGACATGCTATTTCTGTGGCTGAGAGCTTGGCAGACTTGCAAAGGGCTGCACTGAGAGGGGACTGAGCCACAAACAGAGCAATGCCCACTGAAGGTAACAGGGCTTCATTCTTTCTCTCTGTGATGCTGGACTCCCAGCATTATAGTTGCCAGCCTTGCTGTGCTCCCCTTGTCACCTCCCCCTGTCACCCTTCCTGCCGTGTGAAGAAGGCTTGGGCAGAGAGAAGTAATTCTGCAGCAGGGGCGTATGGATGCATCTTATTAGCATCAAATTAACATAACCCTCTTTGTTTAACAGAGTATCCAGCTCTCCTCCTTTATCCAGCTGATATGACCAGAGGCAGGGAGGCACCACTGGTCTTGGGGAGCAGATCTTTAAGACACTGATGGTGAAGTTTTCCTAGCTTGGTCTTTGGATGCCAAAGCATTCCCTGGCTTCAAGAGGAAAACAAGTGCCCCTGCCAGCTGCATGCTTGGGTGGGAGCTGTTCTCCAGCAGGGGACAGATATTTCTGTTTTCAAACACAGGTCTCCAGCATGAGATAGCTTCCTGTTTATAAAGTAGCCTGATTTGTCAGGGCTGTGAGTCCTGGTAGCAGCAATATCTTTATCAGTCAGAGATGCTAAGAGCGCAGAAAAATCCTTTGCCTCTCTGCAGGTGCTTAATTGAAGGCTCTGAGATGTGACTGCTCTTGTGTTGGCTTCGAGAGCAGGGCTAGGATTTGGGCAGCACTGTTGAGTGTGCTGCTTTGACCAGGATAATGGTACTTCCAGCATCCCACAGAGCTGACCAAAGGGCCTGGTGTGGCAAATGTATTTCCTGAGAGCGTGATAAGGCACAGATCCACAGCAGTCAAATTCCACTGGCTTCTTGCTTCGAATTTCTTTTCCTCTGCCCCCTACAACTGCAAAGAACATCTCTGCCTGTGTCACACTTCATTTCCCTCCAGCAACAGCCAAAGGAGATGTGTCTGCAAGTCATCCAGGGTACCATACAGCCATAGCTGCACCACTCCTGACCTTACTAAGGTAAAATAAAGCTTCCCTTACTAAGGGAAGCTAAAGAAGCCAGTGCAGCCGAGACAGGGGCTGGAGAAAGGCATGATGCCACTTTGCAGAGAGGCTGTATGCTCTTGTGCTTTCTCACTTCTTTTTACGTATCACTTCTCCAGCACCAAGTTTGCCCCGGGGACAGGCAGAAAGCCTATAGCTGGGAGAATGAAGCCAGGGCATGCAAGCTGGAAAGCTCTTGGGTTTCTGTAAACATGCACCTAGGGGGAAAGTAGTGATGGGAGGCAGGAAAGAGTAAGAAAGAGAATGGGACCGTTTTGTAATACAGGAAGTAGCAACCCAAAGTGCAGCTTTTTTAGATACAGTGTTAAGTGCTGTGATTCATCTTGTGCCTACTGTGGAGGATTTCTGATCCATGGCCACTTCCATTGCACACGAGGGCATTCGTGAGGGTTTCTAATGTGCTTTGCTCCGTGAGCATTGAAATACAAAATTAGTTCTGCCCGAGTGTCCCTAAATAGGCAGATGCCCAGGCAAGTAAACCCAGCAAGCCAGTTTGCATTGCAGTGTGTGGCTCCAGCAGCCTGGTGATCTCTGGTAGAAGCTGAAGAGCTAAAAAGGTCTCTGAGAGGAGGGACTGTCTTGGACCAGTTTGTTCCTACCTAGCTGGGCCATGCTCCTGACTCCTGGGCCCAAAGGGTGCCCAGCAGTTTGGGTGGGCAGAGCAGCAAGAAACAAATGGATCTGAAAAGTTTTGCGTCTCAAAGGGTTGTCAGCTGGCTTTAAAATGTCTTTTCTTCTGCAATCAGCTAGGATTGCTATTGTTGATGGCAAAACCTAAGGTATCGAGAGGAGAAAGCATGAGGGAAAAGAGTGTTTTTCCTTTTCCTCCTGTGTAATGTCTTGGTTAATTGTGTGTAGTTGGTGTGTGTCTTTTCCCTGTGTAGTTGGTTTGTGCCCCCAATGCACTATCCTGTGAAGTGATGGCAAGGAAAGGGCCATCTGAAAGTACAAAGATGACAGCAGAAAAAAACAGAAGCTAGAGCAGGCAGCTGAGCAGGTGAATTTGTTGAAAATACTTTAAATTTGTGTCTGGCAAATGCCTGCATTTCAGTTTGACAGAGTCCTTTGCAGTGAGACACGCCTCTCCTTTGTGTGAACTGTACCAGCCTGCATTCTCTTTCTGTCACCTTTTCAGTCTTGTTATTGAACTGCTCATCTCTATTTTGTAAGCTGTTTTCACTTTTTTTATATGCAATTAACATACTCTTCTCCACCCCCCTCTCTCCCTTCTGCTTTGTATCAAAACCAGAACTGGTTTTAAGGCAATACACTCAGGTCTAGACCTCTTAGCACTGATGTTGTCATCTCTGCTATCATCTTCAATAATTTGATGTCCTCCTGTTAGTTGTTGCCTCACAAATAGATATACAAAACCCAAATTGTGTTATCTAGAGGACAAATGTTTTCAAATCTCTTTGAAGGGTGTGCAAGCCACTAAGCAAAGGCAGGCGAGAGGCAGCTGAGTTTGTTAAATACGGGTTGGTACCTTTCCTTCTTGGCAGAGCCTGAAGTTTTTAATCAGCTCTCTGTGTGTCTGTCTTTGGCTCCTACATTTGCTTTTCCTGGTATTTTTTTGAGTGATTCCCTCTGTATCTGCAAACCTGTCTCACCTCTGCCCCTTCCTCTCCGGCTTGGGTGCTCCTGCCTGTTCCATGCGGGATCTGCTCCGCTGTGTCCCAGCTTCTCTGCCCATCTCTCTCCCATCCAGCATCTGCCTCCCTGCACAGTCCTGCCTTTAGATATCTCGTCTGCCAGCACGGGTTTTGTTTTTTTTTCAAACCTGCAGGGTTTGGGGTTTTTTTCCCCACGGATCTGTGCCTCTGGGGGTGTCGGTGCGGCGGGATGCGGGAGGGGATGCGGGAGGGGAGGCTTTGGGTGCAGGAAAACCTTTTAAACAGAAATGGGTGACTGTGCTCTTGTTGAGATGAAGATTCCATCCTTTCCCTCTGTCAGCCTCACAGACACTTGTACCGGAGAGGAAAAAGCTGTTGCCTTGGTGGCTTCAGTGAAGTGAAATAAAACGCTGTTTCAAGTCACTGGGAGCGGGGATCATTCTCAGATGTCAGCTCCTTAAAAACGGCCTCACTTAAAATGTATATAGAGGGAAGAAAATGGAAAGAAAACGGATTTTTCTTTTTCGGGAGGGCTTGTACCCTTTGCATGGCGTTGGATTCCCCCACCTCCACCCCCCTCCCTGCCTCCAATCCAGACAGAATGCTGTGCTCTAAGGGAAGGTCTTTAAAAACAAAACAAAAGGCAGCTGTCAATTTAATCCGAGCTCCCTGATAAAATTCCAGCAGTGTTTTTTTTTTTTTTGAGATGAAATAAGAACCCTGGCAGGCCCTCTTGACTGGCCACATAAATCATTCCTGGTAATTGCTCTGAGAAAGACGAGTGCCTCTCAGGCTCAGGGAAGGGGGAAGGCACCCACGACAACTGAGCATCCCCACCCTGGGTACCACCAGGCCTTGGAGGGGGGGATGCAGGGGAGGTGCTGTGAGAGCCAGGGGAGAATGTGCTGCAGAGGATAAATAATACGGTATCCTGTCGCCTTCTCTTTGTTGTTGGCCCTGCTTTAATCGCCCTGAAGGGATTAGGAGTCAGAGGATTTTGGGGAAGAGGAGGAGGAGGGGAGCTGAGAAGCGGGAGAGGGGGGAGGGAAGGATGGAGGCGCTGGGAAGGTGGAGAGAATGTGGTGGAGGTGAGGGGGAGAAGGAAGAGATTGATTTAAGTGACTAGCATTTAGTAGACCGGCAGCACAATTTCAATTAGCTAATACCTCCTTGAGTTGGTGCATGACTCTGCATGCTCCTTGTCGCTGGGATGAGAAGTGGAATGGCCATAAAAAGCACAGCACAGAGCTCTGGTGTCAGCTTGCCGGCTGCAGGAGGACAGCTGCTCCTGGAAGCCACAAAGCTGCAATTGCTCTTTCCCTAGGCAGTCATAAAAGCATTGATAATAAAATAACAGGGCTCCAAAGCAGCCACTGGCCACAAACCAAATGAAGAGGGCTCTTTGTAATTTACCCTTTTGCTTTCACTGTAGAAACAGTGGGGTGTAGTTGGTATTGTATAGGAAATATATCCGTAACTGCTTCTATCAAAATGATCTTTTCTTAGCTGTTCATTGAACCCCAGTGGTCTGAGGCGTTTTGGGGACATTGCTGCAACTAAGAATAAATATGGAAATCAGAACAAGCGAGCAAAGGGGACTCTAAAAGTGAGGGATATGGGGGTCTGGCTTGTGTCCCTACTCTGCCACTGGCCCACCATTGGCCAGGGTCCTCTCTCCTGAGCCCATCACCCCCCGGAGCCTGTCCTGAGCAACCTCTGCAACCCAGTTTGTGGGGGGTGGGCAGGCAGCTGAGCTGCGTGGTGGCATCAGAGGTGCTGCTGAGGGACCCAGTGACACACTGGCTCTCAGCATCTCCCAGCAGTGCTGCTGGCTCCCTCCCTCCCTCCCTCCCATGTGAGCCTGGGCCTGCTGTCTTGCTGGTGAGTCAGGCATTGCTGGTAAAGGCTTGTTCAGCCGTGATGCTTTTTAGTTTTGAAATGCAACCTCCACCATTCCATTCTGTGGCACCCATTTGTATCGTGCTGGTCTCCAGAGGGGAAGCCCACTTTTATTTCCTCTGTGGTGACAGAGCTGACATTACCTCCTTTCCTAACTGCAAATAAGCTGCTCTGCCAGTCTTTCAGACATCTCCTTCCCTTCTTTGTGGGCATGGAGCCCAGCTGCTGAACACATATTTCAGCCTCCCTCTGTGCAGGGGCCTAAGAGAAAGACTGAGAAACAAAGGAGTGCAGCCAGCGTGGCTGACTGGCAGCTGGAGTCTCCTCAGCAAGTTGCTTGCAATGTTTCCAGGCGAGTCTCTGAGCTGAAAAGAGAGGTTAAATGTGTTCTCACAGTGCACTTTCCTGCTTCTGGCTCTTTGGGTGCCAAAACGCCAGGTGCTGGGCATGCCACTTGGAGCCAGCAGCATCCTTCCCTCTTTGCTTTCCCCTTTTACATGCTCTACAGCACTCCTTTCTCTCTCAAAAGTTGTGGTGAGCACACGTGCATTTGCAGCAGTGAGGAAAAATAGTTTATGGGCTACGAGCCCTGCACGTGGGTGGCAGTGGGATCAAGTGCATGGCAACAGAACTGCAAAGGGACAGCCCGTGGCCACGCACCTCTATGTACCCCACACTTGTGTATGGACCTGATAGGACCTGTAGGAAAACAGACTGTGACCCATGGAGTCCCTTGGTGACCCTCTTTCCTTCTCAGGGCCTTGACCCATGGATATTAGTGAGTTACTGTGCAATAGAAGGATGGTTGCTGTGCCTGGCTGTCACCCGCCCTTGCTTCCCCAGCAGCTCCCCTTGCAGCCAGTGCAGCTTCATCATTTTTGAATCAGCTTCTGAGCTGCCATAGCTCACAGCCCAGCACATGAAGGTGAGCTGGCACAGGCTGCAGTTTCCCTTAATGGACTGCGGCTGTGCAAGAGAGGCTTTTCCAGCAGCAAAGCCCTTCCCCTGCACAGGCAGCCCTCTGTCTGAGGTGATGCTGCAGGATGGACACAGCCCCAGGTTCAGCATTCAGTGCCTGGGAGCTGACTGTCAAACCCGAGTTAAGAGTGAGTTTTATAGAATCATAGAATGGGCTGGGTTGGAAGGGACCTCAGAGATCATCAAGTCCAACCCTTGATCCACTCCCCCTGTGGTTCCCAGCCCATGGCACTGAGTGCCACATCCAGGCTCTTTTGAAATATCTCCAGGGATGGAGAATCCACTACTCCCTGGGCAGCCCATTCCAATGGCTGATCACCCTCTCCGTGAAGAAATTCTTTCTAATATCCAACCTAAACCTCCCCTGGCACAACTTGAGACCATGTCCTCTTGTCTTGTTGAAAGTTGCCTGGGAAAAGAGCCCAACCCCCCCCTGGCTCCAGCCTCCTTTCAGGGAGTTGTAGAGAGCGATGAGGTCTCCCCTGAGCCTCCTCTTCTCCAGGCTGAACACCCCCAGCTCCCTCAGCCTCTCCTCACAGGACTTGTGCTGGATCCCTTCCCCAGCCTGGTTGCCCTCCTTTGGACCTGCTCCAGGACCTCAATCTCCTTCCTGAGTTTGACATACTGCAGGGAAGCACAAGGATTCCAGTGGTCTTGCTACAGAACAGGGCCAAACTCAGGGAGCCCAGACACCCCCCAAACCCCACTGCAGGCAGCCTTAGGTGTGCCCAGAGAGTCAGTGGGCTCCCAGTTTCTTAGGAAGGAAGCAGGTGTGATTTCCTTTTTGGGAGAACTGGGACACAAAGAGGTAAAGGGCTAAGAAAGGTCAGGAAGAAGGACACAAAATGCTAGGGATAAAGACCTTTGTGGGATCACTGACATCCTGCTTTCTCTTCAGAACCCTGCTTCTTGTTTTTTCCAACCATTTAGTTCATGCCAGTCAGCTCGGAATGAAAAGTACATACTGTTGTGCACATACACCATTGTTTCCTGTTCCACTTACTCTCCCACATGCCTATATTTTCCCCTTTTTGTTCTTACCACTTTTGAAAAACATGTTAAACTACATTTCCTGCTCTCCCCAAAACGAACTGGAGTAAAAAAGCACCTTGCCTTTGAGGTGAAGATGTTAAGAATCATCAAATGGCATTAAAATATGTACATCTGCACCCTATTTGACAGCAGGTCTCAGTTCTGAGGAAGCTGCTGACTTTGTGGGAAAAAAAATGGCAGTTCCCATGTGGAGTGATGGGGGGGGGGGGAGATGATTTCCTGCACTGAAGCACTTGCCAGAGGAGGTGATGAAGCCCTGGTGTCATTCAGTGAGGACTTGTCACCTCAAGAGCTGCACTCCCACCCTGCAAAGTGTTTCATTGATCTTGTGGGCAGGAAGGGGAAGGAAGGTGAGCTGACCCTGCTCCCTGCCACAACCCCTCGAGTGGCCTTGCTGAGTGCCACATCGTCCCCTTCAGACACTGGCATCCCTCATGGGCTCTGATTGATGGCACAGAAGTGGTTCTGATGTCACTGGAGGGAAAGCCAGACTGTGGGAATCCCCAGCAGGAAGGGAAAAGGGAGATGGCCTGGAGAAAGGACCCAGGAACAGCTGCCAGGTGTTTTTTCTTTTCATTTGTTACATCTGCCAAATACAAGGATGCTGCTTTTTAGGCTGTCTGTCTAGAAAATTGGACCTGATTCTGCCATGAGAGCCTGGTTGCTCAGGCCAGTGTTCTTGGCACCTCCCAAAGAGTGAAATTAGGAGTCCTTTGTGAACAGAACTCTGGGAAACCTTGGTTGAAAGTATAGAACAATCTGCATCTATTTTTGCAGTCACATGTGTGGTTATCTTGAACTTTCTAGCCTTCTGAAGTGCTTCTGAACCGTGTTAAAGTTGTTTAATTGCTTGATTTAAAAATAATCTTCCTTTCTTCATTTAGAATTTACCAGGGGTCTAGTCTGCTCATCAAAATGTCTGTGAAGGATGCACTAGCAAATACACAGGTAGGAAGATGTCAGTGCAGTATTAATAGATAGCAGCAGCATTGTAGGTGTGATAGATGGATGGCACTTAAAGGGTTAATGAAATGTGGTACACGTTGCCAAGCAGGCACCTTCTCCCAAATTTGGCTGCTCTGACTGAAAAGCTCCCTTGCCCCTTATTCTATTGCCTCCTAACAAGAAGTGGCAACTTGGTCAAATCACCTTGGCTCAGAAATCTCCATAAGTACAGGAATCTCTGTAAGGGATCCTGCCAACCATATCTCCATCCTCAGGTTTCCTACTTTTGGACTCATGTATCCACTTATGATGGATATTTTTGTGTCAGCAGTGCCGTTTCTGAGACACCACAAATAATTTCTCTTTCTGCTTTTATTCCTTCTGGGAAAGAGAAGCAGGGATTGATCACTTCCAGGGAGCATGTGTAGTTGAGGGATAGCTTTGTGCCTTTCCCAGTGTTGCTCTTGCCTGAAAATTCAGAAAAGAAGGTGGTGGTGGTTTCTGTTCTCTGTCAAAGATGCTCCAGATGATTAGAAACATGCAAAATTTTCTCAGTTCCACTCCTCTTATTCTACCCAAGATGTAAAATGAAGCTAAGCTTGCTCTCTTACACCCTGTAACTTGACATCAAGGTTCAGATGGCTCAGTCTGGCTGAGTCCTGCTGCTTTGGGGAAGGGTGCAAGTCAGGCTGCCAGTGACTGCCCTGGTTACTGAAAGAGTTCATTGCTTCTCCCTCCTCACTGCTGCTCTTCCCTGACCTGCTTCAGCTGAAAGGAGAGAGTTAGGGAAAACTTGATGTTTGTACTATTTAACCCTTTTAATTAGGACTACAGTGCAATAGAAAGCACTGAGCCAAGTTTCTGCACTGGATGGTTTGACCAATTTGTCACTTCTTGTTAGGAGGCAATAGAAAACAGCATAAAGGGCGAGGGAGCTTTTCAGTCAGAGCAGCCAGATTTGGGAGAAGGTGCCTGCTTGGCAAGCAGAAAGGTCAGGATGTGTCCCACGCTCAGAAGGGAGAAAAATCTGCACCAGTGCCAGCTGTGCTTTAATAGTTTCTGGTGCATTTCTTGGGCCAGATCAGAAATGGGCACATCCCTCTAAGCCACCCAGCTCTGAGAATAGATTTCCTTGTCCATCACCTCCTGAGAGGTCTGTTACCAGCCAGCTGATGATGTTGCAGGCCTTTTGGGCTGGCCCAGCTGGAACTTGTTTGAAAAGAAGATTTGCTTCTACTGTCAAAGCTGAAATGCCTACTTTACTGCCATCTTTTCAGGTGAAACATACAGGGATGCTTTCTGTTCCTGAACCCCAGAGGTAACACTTTGCCAGGGCTGGTAGGATCCCATAGGATGCTTAGCTACCCGTGTGGACATTAATAGCAGTTGTCAAGATGTAAGCAAATGTAATGATGGAAAGGTAGGCAAGTGTATGCTTCCAAGCAGAAGCTAGAAGCTGCCCACTGAGAATAGGATAAGATTTTACACACTAAAAGCTGACTCCTTTTGGAGGTACAAGCTGTACAGGTGAGTCCCAGTTGTAGCTGGGGGCCCTGCCTTATTTTTCCTGGGCAGCACAGAAGGTGGAACTGAGAGAAAACATCACTAGAGGCAACTTTATATGTGCTTGAGGTCAGATAAAAACATTGTACTGGCATTAACCCAAGCCCCAGCCCTGTTTTTAACCTCTGCTATGTGAAATGCATAATCCAGGGTTATCTTTGACTTAATGTAAGCACTTGCTAAGCTAAGTTTCCAGCTGTGAATACAGCTTACCCTGTGACTGCAGCACTTGGATGCTGACAGATCTGTGTGTTGCCAGCTGACACAGCTGGACTGACTGGCTCAAACAGGAGTTGGGAGATTTCTTTGAAGGGTCAGGTAGGTTCTTCAGAGCATCTCCTCTCTTCAGGCTCTCAGTTCTGCCTTATGAGCCCAACTGCAAAGGTGGCTGTACAGGTACAGCCATGTTGCTTAGATGCAGCATGGCAGAATTACAGTCTGTCTCGAATTCTTTTTACAGATAAAATAAATGTTAAGGTTTGTTTCAGTTTATTATATCGGGTCTGAGAGTCTGAGAGCTCTAAGGGTCTGAGAACAGCTTGGTTAGTTCAGGGTGACAGCCTGGCACTTCTAGCCCCTTCTCTGAGGCTGTGCAAGGTATTAAAGCAGAAAGCCTCAGAATCTAAATGGTATTTTAGTGCAATATATTTAATTCTGTTTCCATTGGAATGTCTTTTTAATGACAGTACAGAAACCTCTGTAAGGTATACTTCCAACTATATCTCCATACTCAGGTTTAATACATTTGTGAGGTACATCCACTTTGTTCTTCCTAGCTTAGATCAAGCAGATATTATTTGAGCACATCTCTGGCAGTGTTATGCTTTATACCTGAATAATCATGAACTGAATTCCCAATTAGCTTGCCTTTTCCAACTAAAATCCTGTTGATTTCAACAGCACAGTCTGGTTTAAAGTACACAGTGAAGCTGCTCTCCCAGTAGATCCCAGGGGGACCTTGTAATCTTATTAGATGCACCTGCTGCCATTTTATTTTAACCTCTCAGTTCTTCCCTGCAGTATAATGAATTCAATATTCCTCTGCCACGGAAAGCCTTCCCAAATGTGCTTTACTGAGAGGAGAAATGGCCCTGCTCCTGAGGAGCCACCAGCAGCACCTCCATCCTCTGCTTCCCAGCCTGGGGCAGCCAGGGATCACCTGCACCTTGTGCAGCTGCCAGCAGAGCCTTGCCAGACCCCCTGCACACCAGTGCTCACACCAGCATCCCCAGTGTCTGCCCAGCCTGGGATGCTGGTGACAAAACTCCCCTTGGCAGATGCTGGCAGCTGGCACTGCAGGTGGTCCCATGGCCCTCACAGGCTGCAGAAATTTGGCTCTAAATCTTTTCCTGTGGTTGTTAAATCCGTAATGAAGCAGGATATAAAGTGGTTTTTGCAGCTTCTGGGATGTCAGGCCTCTTCACTGCCGGCTTCACAGCTGTTACTTCTAATCAGCTGGGCAGGCACCATAGAAATGTCAATTTTAATAAACAGCCTTTCATTTCAAATTTGGTGGAGGTTTTACCAGTGGAGAAGTGGGGCTGCTGACCTTGCTCACTTCAGTGTCAGGGCTGCTCAGTGAACACATGTAACTTCCCCTCCTGTCTGCACTGCTGGAAATAGGGGGTGGCAGGGACATTAAGGACCTGAGAGTGACATTAAGGACCTGAGAGTGACCACCCTGAGTCCATGTGTCCTGCATCCTGCCCTGGACAGTGGGAGTGAGCTGATGCCTTGGAAGGAGTCTGAGAGCAGGAAGGGGTTGTGGAGCTTTCCCCCAAGAGGCTCTGTGAGCTTTCATCAGTCTGCAGCTCAGAGACTTCCAGGAACCACTGGTCATGTCTCTGTGTTTAATTAGAGGTGTTTAATTAGCAGTGGCTCTGTTTGGATCACACTCTGCTCTGAGTCTGGACTGTGCCAGCCTTGATAAGGCTCAGTACTGTAGTGTGGATGCTTTAAAGTCTTAGAATAAATAAATAGCAGAGTCAGTGTCTGGACTTGAGTCCCTGACACGATGGGACCGAGGTGGGCTGAAACCTGGGGTTTTGCTTTTGGGGCTCAGGTACTTCTCTGCAGCTCCAGGTATGTGCCAGCCCAGGAGCTCTCTGTCCTTCCACACAGCATCACTGCCTCCCACACCTCTCCCTGCTGTCTCTAGCACCCATGTTCTCCACCCTCACCATCTCCATCCAGGTTTCCCCTCCCCTGCTTTGTTAGCAAGAAAACCACAGGTATCCCCACAACAATTTATTCATAGAATCACGGAGTCATAGAATGGTTTGGGTGGGAAGGCATTGTAAAGGCCATCCAGTTCCAAACCTCTGCATGTGCAGGGACACCTCCCAGCAGACCAGGTTGTTCAAAGCCCCATCCAGCCTGGACTTGGACACTTCCAGGGAGGGGACAGCCCCAACTTCCCTGGACAACCTGTTTCAGTGTCTCGCCACCCTCACAATGAGGAATTTCTTCCTAATGTCTAACCTAAATTTATCCTCTTCTTGTTCAAAATCATCATCTCTCATCCTGTCCCTAGAATCCCTTATAGAAAATCCCTCTCCAGCTTGCTAGGTCCAGGAAAAGTGTTACCCGTGCCTTGGGGAAAGTAGCTTGTAGGTGCTGGTTTCTGTCAAAAGCTATGTGGGTTAAGGGAAGGAAGGAAAAAAAAAAAAAAGGAAGAATACTGATGTTTACATTCTTCAGTCACTGCTGTGGAGTTACAGGCATGGGCATGAATCCATTCCCAGGAAGCCACCAGCAGAATTTGTTAAAGGGCACGAGATGAAGTATTTGCAGCAAGTCGAGGTAAATCACTCTGGGAAGGAGAGAGAGAGGGAGAGAAAACCCCCCTGAGCCTCAGTGCCAATCCTGCCTGCACAGAGGTGCTTTGGCTGAGCAGGGTCTGGGTGCTGTGCCTCCTAACACTGCTTCAGACACAGAAAGTGTGCCCTTCTCCTTGGGCTGTCAGAAGTGGTTGTGCAAGGAGTTGTTCTTCTCTTCCTGTCTGTGCTTCTTTTCCTCCTCTGTGTCTGTGCTTCTCCTCCTGTGTGTGCTTCTTTTCCTTTTCCTTCTGTCTGTGCTGCTTTTCCTGTCTGTGCTTCTTTTTCTTTTCCTTCTGTCTCTGCTTCTCCTCCTGTCTGTGCTTCTTTTCGTCCTCTGTGTCTGAGCTTCTCCCCCGTCTGTGCTTCTCCTCCTGTCTGCTTCTTTTCCTTCTCCTCCTGTATGTGCTTCTTTTCCTTTTCCCCCTGTCTGTGCTGCTTTTTCTTTTCCTTCTGTCTGTGCTTCTCCTCCTGTCTCTGCTTCTCCTCCTGTCTGTGCTTCTTTTCCTTTTCTGTGTCTGTGCTTCTTTTCCTTCTCCTCCTGTTTGTTCTTTTCCTCCTCTCTGTTCTTCTTTTCCTCCTCTGTGTCTGTGCACATCTCTGTGTGGAGATCGGGCAGCGTTTCATGCTGATCCTGGGCAATTTGGCTTCTTCCCTTTAAACTGAGAATCTCTGCTCAAATGCATTTCTTCCCCTAGCAATCCCTCATTGTCAGGGCTTCAATATTTTTCTGGAAACGTGTAATATATCTGGCCATTTCTGTCTGTTGAGGAGAATCGACGTGTGGGTTGTAATATATATTAATTCCCTGGAGGGACATTCAACTGTTTCCTCTGCCCAGGTGGAAGGGGATAAACACAGCCACTGACATGCTGTTTAGTCTGAAAATAGCCCTCTGAATGCATAATGAAGAGCCTCCTGAGGAGTTACACTGCATGTTAAAATGGTGTTCAGCAGCCTGTGCTGTCACACAACATAATTTGAAGATGAATGTGCATCCAATCAGCCTACCAAAAGCTGACTGTCACCGTCTGGCCATTAGTATTACCTGTCTGTTCAATGGCAGCTGCATCTCCAGGAAGCAAGAAGTTTGTCAGCTCCAAAGTCTGCCTTATGTCTGAAGGAGACAAATGAGGAACTCTGTGTCTTGGCTTTGTGCTCAGCGCCCATTTCACGCTGAACAGCCACTTGGCTTTAGCTGGTGAGGACAAAGGGAAATGAACATTTTTCTTCGGTGGGAGGATTTCTGAATGATCAGGGGAAAGAGCACCCCACATCCTTTGTAAGCCTAATGGAGGCAGAGCGGCTGAGGGTCCTTCAGTGAAAGATGCTGCATCTTCTGGTGCACACAATCCCTGCCTGCACTGAAACAAAAATTGCCAGCCTTGATCCTTTAAAATGCCAGCCAGCATTCAAGCAAAACGGCTCACGTCGGAGTCAATTGACAAGTGGTTTCTGCTGTTTAATTCACACACTGGTAACAACACTTGCATGAATGATATGTAGACACCACTTTTGTCTCTGAACGTTTGACAGCAATTAGGGCTTCACTCCAGGGGCAGAACATCATAGTAACACTGGAGTGCTGTAGGAGGAGGTTTAGGGTAAAGAAATTAGCCATCTGTCTGGTGGAGACTGTATCCTCCAGGAGGCAGCTAGATGTCAACAACAGGCAAAATGTTCCCCTTCTCATTGTCCTGCACTTTTAGTTGTACACAATGGCATGAAAGGCACACAGAAGCCCCATTCAGTCCCAGCAGCACAGAGCTCTGCCACCAGCCACCCTGACAAACACTCCCTGCCTATTGTAGGTAGTGGCAGCTGAGAGCTGCTCCTGCCTGTACAGAGATGCCTGTCAATTTTGGATGCCCCATCATGGAAAGCCAGGAGGTAGGGACATAAGTGTCCAGCAGTGAAAAGTGCTGCAAATGAGGAGGAAAAGTGATTTTTACAGCCTTTTACTTCAGGTGGGAGGAAGCTGGCACTCGTGCAGGCTCAGGCTCTGCAGCCTGCTCCTGGGCTGTGAACCTTGAATGGGACACGGTGTCCTGAGAGGCAGAGGAGCAGGGAGATCTCATCAGCACTGCGGGGCTGTTTATCAGCTTGCCTGGCATGGCTGTGTTCCACACTGCTCAGAAAAGAGCATCCATCAAGTGGCTGCTTGGAAGTTTGATTTAAGAAACTCCCCGTCACCAGGGACAGCGAGTGCTAGATTACCCCGGGCAAGGGTTGAGGGAGGGTGTGTTGACATTTGGTCCTGTTAGGAGCTACACAGCCAGAGAGAACTGCCAGCTCTCTCAGTGTCTGCTCTGAAGGACTGTCTTTAGAATTTCTGCTGCATAGGCGTGTTACTTTTTTTTTTCTTTTCGTAATAAAACCCAAACAGCTACGGCGGTTTCCTGTCAGGAATCTAGATCTGATACACAGAGCTCCTTTGGAAGAGTCTCCTAGCGTGATGTTTAAAATAATTCAAGTTTAAGAGCATTTTTGCTGCTTTATTTTTCACACACGTGTGTTTGTCTGTAGGGAAAAGTGCTTATGAGAGAGGAAGGGGCAGTGTAACTTTTCCCCTGTGCTCAGCCCTGGTGAGGCCACAGCTCGAGTCCCGTGTCCAGTTCTGGGCCCCTCAGTTCAGGAAGGAGATTGAGGTCCTGGAGCAGGTCCAAAGGAGGGCAACCAGGCTGGGGAAGGGATCCAGCACAAGTCCTGTGAGGAGAGGCTGAGGGAGCTGGGGGTGTTCAGCCTGGAGAAGAGGAGGCTCAGGGGAGACCTCATCGCTCTCTACAACTCCCTGAAAGGAGGCTGGAGCCAGGGGGGGTTGGGCTCTTTTCCCAGGCAACTTTCAACAAGACAAGAGGGCATGGTCTCAAGTTGTGCCAGGGGAAGTTTAGGTTGGATATTAGAAAGAATTTCTTCATGGAGAGGGTGATCAGCCATTGGAATGGGCTGCCCAGGGAAGTAGTGGATTCTCCATCCCTGGAGATATTTCAAAAGAGCCTGGATGTGGCACTCAGTGCCATGGGCTGGGAACCACAGGGGGAGTGGATCAAGGGTTGGACTTGATGATCTCTGAGGTCCCTTCCAACCCAGCCCATTCTATGATTCTATGAACTCCTCTTTTCACTGTTTGCATTGGGCGGCTTCAACAGATATCGATACCATAACCTGATTCCAGAATAGAGTTCACAAATAATGCTGTTCTGGATCTAGAAAAGGAACCACCTCAATCAGCCCTCCCAGTGTGCAAAGGAATCCACGTGCAATGGCAAAGGTTGGACCCTGGTCCCACAATGTGCCCCAGAAGGTGGCTGATGCCTCCCTTACTCCAGGTCCCTCAGATTAATTCTGTTAATTTATTTCGTGGGAGACTGTCATGAGATTCAACTCTTCGAAGCTTCCAAATCTCAAGTGAGACTTCACACAGCAACAGAGCTAGTAATTCCTCTGATCCCTTCCTGGACCTTCCCAAGTCTGTCTTGCAAGGCTTGAGCACTAAGCTTTTGTCTTTCCCAAAACTCATGTCTGAAACCCTCCCACTCTTACACTTGGCTGGAGGCTTTCTACTATCTTCTGGGCAGCTGGAATGGGCTGAGTTTGGACAAAACTGGTTTTTCATAGGAACACATGGCCAGTAGAAAACAAAGTTTGCTTTATTTTAACAATAGGGAGAGATCCTATGGATAAAACTTACTTTAAATCAGTGCTGTACATACACATCGACCTGCAGCAGGTGGTACCTTAGGCAGACTTTTCAGGACTTCCCAGCAGATGTTCTTCCCTGTCTTCTCCCCTCTTCCCTAAACTTCCTTAGTTTTTGTTCTTGCTCTCACCTGATTTGGGTGGAATCCCATCCAAACTATTTGTTAGCTGACTAGAGGGAGGAGGTGGGATCTTCAGTGCTAATAGTGAAAGTTTTCTCTCAGCATACTTGTGATTACTAACAAATGACTTGTTAGGACTACTTGTTTGTCTCATGCTTGTCTTTTTTGGTAGCCTTTAATGAAATTAATGAATACATTTATATAGTAAGTGTTGCACTAGCCAGGTCAGCTTGTGGTATTCATAAATTGTTACAGAAGAGAACCACTTCTGTGGCAAAAGGTATCAGCTCTTGCAAAGAAGGTGTGCTGTTTAGTCTGCTTGGCTGGTTTTGTATACAGTAATCTATCTGGTTAAATGCTGAGCCATCAACAAAACCATCCAGCTGAGGCTGGTTAGAAGGTTGCCTTTAAGGGAGTGTCACTCCCTTAAAATTTGGTGTCAAGTACTGCTGGATGGAGTTTAGCTTTTTTCTTCTGTAGAAACTAGTGACTCCCCTTGAAAAATGTGAAAGTGTTTTGCTGAAAATGGGAAGATTTGTCTGAAATGTGCTGTTTTCTAAGCATTTTTTTCCCCTTGGTATTTGGCAAAACTTATTAATTTTTCCCCTGAAAACAGGAACCGGTTGTGATTCATGCTATGCAGTTGAAAGGGTATTTTTCCAGGGAAAAGAAGTTTCAGAAAAAACTTTTTACCCAGTCCCAGTATTTAAGTAAAATTGTGTTCAAGCTTTGCCCATCTGTGAAAGCACTTTGTGAGGCCACACTTTAGGACTAATGTCACTGTTTTCCCAGCCAACAAGATCACTCATTGCCACTCTAGTTAGTGGCCAGAGGCAGGCAGGGTGAATTACCCATTTTTCTCTGAGATGTGAGCTTTGTAACACTCCTTACTGTGGCTGTTCTAGGCAACAAAGATCCAGTAATCAGCCTGGTGGACAGATCACACAGGACTCTTCTTGTATCTTACATGAAAGTCACAGATTTAGTATTGCAGTCACTAAAGGCCCCTGCTGAGCCGCTCTCTTGAAATTCACTTTTTAAGTCAAATTTGGAGTGGGGGGCAAGCTGATAGATAGCTGTTTTTCAGGGCTGAAGCAGCCTCTGATCACAGATCTTTCTTAAGCCTTACTTTGCACTGTCACTGGTGTTTTTCAGACCTGTTAAGTACTTCATCTTGCCTCCCCAGGCTGTAATTCTCTCTTGGAGCTCTAACGTGCATGTACACGGGGGGTTTTATTAGCTTGGTAGGAAACATTCAGTCCTATCATGGTGTGAGGGATAAGTCAGCCAGAAGAGACCACAATGCAACCTTGGTGGTTTCCTGTGTGACCAGCCAAGGAAAAGCAACTTCTCATCAGACCAGGCTCTTTTGAGAACAGCCCCAGTGCTAACGGGAGGAGGAATCCAATAGCATCCTGTGTGTTGTTCCTTCAAGCACTGTTTTACTTGTGCGTTCCAGATCAGCAGTGTCTGAGATGATAGAGGGAAGAATAATAAACTAAATTGGTCTCCAGTGGGGTAGGTATGCTGACTAACATTTATCTGAATAGATGTTTATCATCTCTATCCTGGATGGGCCCAAAAGGCATAATAAGATCTTTGGAAAAGTAAGAGCAAATGTTGGTAGGGGAACCATCTTCTTATCCAGTTGTTAGGATTTAATTACGTGTTTCAGTACCAGTCAGTACCTACAATAAGCAGAGGGCCAGTGTTGTGAAATCCTCTAACCTCTTTGAGACCTTTGCATTCCTTAGTGAAAAGAAGCAGGGGAAGCTAAAGTGGACAATAACAGCAGCAGAATCTGTGGTAATGAATGGAAAAAAAAAATTAAAAGAGAAGAAGAGAAATAGATATGACTTCCTTTTGTAATATGGATTAGGTTTGGATGTCTCACTGCTGCTGCTGCAATTGCTGCTGCTGCCACTGTTATTTATTATTCATTATTTTAGCACAGTGAAGGAGCAGTAGTTGAAATAAACTCAAGAGCACAACATGGTAACAAATGATTTTGAAGACTGTCCCCCCAAATAAAGTTACAGATTCATATTTCAAAGGCTATATAGATGGAATATCCCACCATGGATGAAAATAAAATCAAACAGGTCGGAATGTGGACTTGTAAATAAATGCTGGTGCTTGTTTTTCATAACCACACTTTCAGTAATCCTGACCTGACCACAGTGCTGCAGAAGTTCTGACACATGTACTTGTTTAAAGGCCTTAACACCATACCCAGTGATTAAGGATGTGCACAAACATAAATAATGAGTGAGGGTTTTATTTCAAAACTGGCAGGTCAGAGATGACCCCACCACTGCAAAAATAATTTGAGCTGTCCTGTCTCTCTCAGCACCTCAAATTCTGAAGTGGCTTTTTCTGAGAAAGAGCCTTTTCTTCAGTAAAATGCATTAGTCATTGTTATAGAAGATTTTTAAATGGTGAGCATCAGAAACCTACTGAATTTTCATGATATATCAAAATGACGTGAGTAGAGATTTTCTTGAGGACTTTTTAGTGAAAGTCAGGACTTTTTGGTGACAGAAGTAGTTGTGTGTGGTTGGGTCATTTGCCATCCTCATTGAGATCTCTGGTGTCTAAAATTGTTGACTTTTGCCTGGACTGGTTTGTACAGGACAGATTTCATTCGGGTCAGTGGACAAGATGCCAGTTCAGAGCTGGTGTGAAGGAGGGGACCAGGTGTGTGCCTGCATGTTAAGTCCCTGAAAACAGATGTTTCCATGGAAAAAAAGGAATATGTTGCAGTTGACAATTCTAGAGTTCTTTCTGCAGAAAGTAGGAGAGGGCAATGATGGGCCATGCCTTAAAACAGGCTGTTGAGAGGGATGGAAAGTAGTTAGTAGAAAGAAGAATCTTGAAGAAGAACTGAACAGAAAGTTACTGTGGCTTTGCTGCTTCAGAGGGTATAAATTTATTCTTCCCTCTTCCCTCAGCCAGCTGCCCCTTCCCTTTTTTTGTACTGGAAGCAGCCACAACACTAAAATTCCTCACAGGCACCATTTCTTCTTGCAGGGTTACTGCTTGCTGCTGCATCCCACACCATACTGGAAAGTTTGAGATTTGCTTTGTGCCATGGCAGCCAAGTGAACCTCCCAAGCAAGGAGATAGATGTGGGCAGCAGTTAAAGCTATGCTACATGTGCTAGGGCCTAGAGACAGCTCATTTAACAATGAGAAAAAGAAAAAAATCATTCCTCACAGAGGTTGGTGAAGCCCCTCCCTGCTTTCCCAAATGAAACCTCTTAAGTTTGCACAGAGAGCATGTGTGGTTGAGGGAAACACTTGTCATTTGTTGTTTTGCAGAAGGGTGGTTCCTTGTGTGCTTGGAAAGAGGCCTTTGCTGCAAACCAAACAACAAAAACTTTCCCTTCAGGAAGCCAAAGCCTATTTTTTGAAAGTGTACATGCACATCAATTGCTTTTGGCATGGCCTTTCTGCAAGTGTCCAGGAAGAGATTTTGCTCTGAAAGTGATTAAATGTATGTGAAAGAAGTAATAGTAGTTTGCACATGTGTCTCAACACACTGGGAAATGTTATTCCCATTGTATAGATAAGTTCAGATCCAGCTGGGGATTCTGAGCAAGCAAAGGGCTGCATCTTGGATTTCTTGTCTTCTAGTGCTCCAGATAACTACTTAAACATTGGAGAAAAATTGTCTTAAGAAATGGTATTAAAAAAACCCAGCAAAACCTATCTTCCCTTTCTAAGCATAACTAAATTCCTTCATAACATTTAGTTATGCTGGCAGCACTAGAAATAAATGTAATAGCTTTCTACATCGTTTTGCTTGAAGCTTCTGCCTTCCCAGGTTTCTTTATGGAAAGTAAAGAAAGAAGAAAAGTCTCTTCTGTTTATCCCTAGTTTAACCTAGCCATGTGTAAGCAGAGTGATAATGTTGTCACACTTTGAAATTTTATCTGTTGATTTTTTTTGTCCCATGACTTGGATTCCTGGAATCAGATCATTGAATGTCCCACCTCAGCCCTTGCATATTTTTAAGCAAGGTTTGGATATAGTTTTAAGGCTGGCACAGAACCAGCTGCAGGTGTATTACTCTATATCCTTAACTGTCTGGTGGAAGGAGAGACCAGCTCCCAGTTTTGAAGTATAAGGGAGCTGCAGCACTCCAGAAACCAAGAGCATTCTGTCCTTTCAAGAGTGTCCTGCTGAGGCAGTGAGCATCACACTGCCATATCTACCAGTGGTAGCTTGGTGTTGGTTGGTACATTACAAGTTATTAGAAGCCCAACTACTATTTTTTTTTTTTAGCCTCTTCAATAGTGTGAGAAGGGCATTTCACTCCCAGGCTGGGGAAAATTCCAGACCACTTTCTTCTCTGTCTTTCACCTTCCCATTGAGAGGTGTTTGCTGTGCCTCAGCTGAATGAAACGTGGAGGCATTTTTGGTTAAAAGCAAAAACTTCTCTCTCTGAGTGCCCAGAGGCAGGGTGAGCATCAAGGAAGGATGGGGAACCAGCCTCTTGCTGCACATGCAGGGCTGTGAGCTGAAGGGTGGCAAAACAGAGGCATTTCAGTCTGTACCCACGTGCCTGTCTTGTCTTTGGGCATGGAGCTGGCAGGCTTGTGGGTGGTGTGGTGATGGCTCTGCTGGAAACTCACTCAGGAAGCTTCTGATGGAGCTCCTTGGGAGGAGGCTTGTGTGGAAGGCAAAGCTCTTTTGTCAAATGGCAAAACAGTTCTACCCCAGAGAGCCTCTGAACAGGCTTCTCTTGTGGCAGCCATGCAAATAAAAGACCACAGGTAAAGGTGACTGTAGAAAACAGCCACCACATTTTTCCTTTGTAACTACTTTGACACACTTCTTTAGATGTGAAAGAAAGACCTAGCAGACAATGCCTGAGTGAGATTTCAATACCCAAAGAACTCTCTATCTTAAATTCTGACATTGTGGAAGGCTTCAACATAACCCAGGTAGTTAAGCTGTAGTTGTCTGAACTGAGCCAGGGGGAAGCTGGAGAAAAGTGACACACGGATCTTTTTGTTTTTTAAATGTCATTCATCCAATTGGCTTTTAACATGAGCACTCTCCAGGCTGCCTCTAGAACGACCTGTCTGCTAACAGGCAAACATCACAAAGTTCTTGATCACCTCCTCTTCCCAGGCTTTTCATCATTTGTTAAGGAGCACTGATGTGCTCTGAGATTCTCCCACAGTAATTCTTGTGTGTGTGTGTTGGACTAAAAAGTCCTCATGGGAGCAACCCTGTAGAGGCTGAGAGTTGGGCTAGGTGATCTTCTCCATCTCTGCCTTCTGTGATTGTGTCATTTGTACCTGACACTTCTCTAAACAGTGCCCTTAGAGAGCACTCCTGGCGGTAAAGCTCTAAAATGCCAGGATTATCCAAGGAGAGCCTTTTGAGCTCAAAGTACATCACATAATAGAAAGTGCAGGCAGCTTAACCAAAGCAGAGGGTTTGCAGCCTGAGCATCGGGTGCGTACTCCAGGGACTGGAGCTTGAATCTTGTCATCTGCCAGTCAGGTCAGAACTTGGCACGGCAAGTTTTGGGGATGGTGGCTGTCATCATCCTGAAGAGCTGCCCCAGGAGAGTGGGCTGACAAGCAGCCTTTCACCTTGGCATCCACTCAGGCAGCTGGACCAGTGCCTCGGTGCAGAAGGGCTCCACACCTTCCCGAGTTCTTCCACTCCTGGGAAATCTGTAGGGTTTCTCTCCTGGTTGCTGCTGTATTTTGCTTCCTTTAGTGGATCTGGCAAGAAGCTAAAGCTGGTAGTGTGATGTGCTGGCCCAGGTTGAGAGGCATCACTCCTGCCCTAGTGATGCTGCCATGGGAGCAGCCCAAAGCAGCTGCTCCCAGCCCCTCTCTCACTCAGCACTGCCCCATAAATCTTCCTGTGGCCACCAACTCTGTCTCTGGCACCACAAAGACACCCGTAAGGAGGGTCAGAACATGTGCAGTGCTGAAATGACAGCTGGGAAGGAGGAAGCAGCTTGCTGCAGGGGAAGCACAAGGCTGCCAGCTCCCACAGCCCTGACACATCCCCAGAGCTCCAATGCTCTGTCTCGCCCAGCTCTGGAAATAAGGAGAGGTTTGTTTCAGGATCCAGAAAAGCTGCCACTGTCTGGGGCCACAGCAAATCACTTGTTTGCAGCCAAGAAGCCTGCTCTCCTCCTCCTGCCTGCTCCTTAACCTATGTTTTTAGCAACATTTCTGAAAGGAAGCAGGAGCTGAAGAGGATAGAGAATTTCCTTTTCTTCCTTGTTCTGTTCCGAGTAGGATTTCTGCCTGTTGGTTTGTTCACATGGGGAATACAAATCTGGGCTTTACTTTCTGAGGATGTAACTAGAGCATGCTGACACTGTAGCTCCCTGGACTCCAGCTGCCTTGCTGGGGTCAGGGCAATCTGGTGAAATCAGAGGACCTGTCATCTTTCTGGCTGTATAGGTGGAAATGCTGAGGCGTGAGGCCAGAGTGTGATTTGTCCAAAAATCTGGATTGTGAACACATCAGGCTGCCAATCCCCAGCCTTACAACTAGCCTTCTCCCATGTAGAGTTAATAAAAACAAATTCTGCATGCTTCCTAAGACTATATTCCCCTACCTTCCCCCTCCACCAGGTAAATACCAGTCTGGAGGTCATTAGTCTGCTCTTGTGAGACCAGCCAGCTGTAGGTAGGGTGGCACCTGGGGCTTTTTGCTTGAAAGAAAACAAGCTAATCTTATTTAGATTAACAAAATTGCTTTTCTTTTTTTTTTTTTTTTTTTTTTTTTTTTGGTATCAACAGCATGCAAGACTCCAAGGCTGTGCTACTTCCTTACACAGCTATTGACAGAACACTTGGTAACCCAAGGAGCCCTTCAAAGAGGGACAGCTTGTTTACATGTGCTCCTTTTTTGATTTTGCTTCATAAACATACATACCTGTCCTGTGGCTGAGCAAAGAGAGGTGTGCTCTGGCTTGCCCAGCTCACTTGAATTGTACAGAGCATTCCCAAAGCTAAGATGAAATACAAACAGCCAGCTAGCCATCACCGAGGAGAAAATGATAAGATAGGGAAAGAGAGCACTTATTAAGGGGAAACAGGAGCTATTTTTACATCCTCTCTTTTCATTATCTCAGTGGAGAATGGCCCTGGGTCAGGTTCATGCCCTGTGTTGCTGAAGGGCCTTATCCTTCAGTCTACCCCAGAGCTTCCCCGAGTTAATACAGTCCAGGGCTTTACAAAACACTGGGTGAAGCTTGTAGGTGAGGCCATACAAACAAGATGCTGCATAACAGCCCCCCACAAGTCTTGGTTTGCTCCAAGCCCTTGTGTTTCCCAGGCTTCTGTGGTGGTGGTTGCTTTTTTTCCCCCTGCTGAGTGACAGAACCCAGGAAGGTGACATGGCTTTCCCTGGCTGGCATCACCTCAGAGCACCACGGGGCTCTTCAGGTGGGCATCACCACTGCTTTTGGGAGAAAGAGCTGGGAGGTGTGAGTTGCCACAGCCAGGTTAATTTGTAAGCTGAGGTGCTTGCTCAGGGGGCTGTCAGATCACCAGGTAAAATGGCACTTTACAAACCCTGAGGATGAGCAACACCAAAAGAAAAGGATTCTCTTTGTGGTTCACTCATGCTGGTGCTGTAACCCATGTCAAGATTATTTTTTTTTTTAATGGAAAAGAAAACCTGTGTGGGATGTGTGTTCTCTTTCATGCTTTATCTCTTTTGAAAGGGATCCAATACCTGCTAAAATGACCGAAAAGTTCAGAGGAGGAGATCTCTGTGCTCCTTCAGCAACCCCTTGCAGGCATGTGGTCCCCAGCCCTCCCTCCTCAGATTTCTCCCCCTCCCACCTACTCGTGAGCATAGGTTTGGGAATGGGAACGAGCTGTATCAGCTCTGTATTATCTCAGAAAGAGAAGTGCCTTCTCTACTGCTATTTTTAACTCAGTGGGTGCACCCTGCCTGCTCTGAACTCAGTACAGTGAAGTGTTTAATTCAGCCTCCTGGCTCATTTAAAGGAAGGCTGTTGAGCTCTCTGACCACCACAGCTCCACTTTTACAGCTGGCCGTAAATTTCCAAGCATGCAGTGATATCTTTAGCTTTGACTCCAGAGATTTCCTGTTGAGCAGCAAGATGCAATGCTGCAAGTGTGCTAAAGCTAAATATACCCTCTGAGGCTGACACACAGCCAGACAAACAAGGGCAGTGTCAACAGGAGTTTTTTCCAGTGCTGAACGGGTCGAGTTATTCCAGAGGAGGTAGGGCCTCGCTCAATTAATTAGGCAATTAAGTTTGTTTTGGCATTTAAATAATCTTTGGACCTCTTTCTGTGCTAATCTTGTTTGTATTGCCATAAAAAAGACAGTACAACCTATGCTGCAGCACTGCACTCAGCTTGGGCTGTCAAGTGGGGGTGAAGGTTTTCATCTAGTGGGCAATGCCTTTGGCTTCAGAAAAGCCTTGCAGCTTTTCACTTGTGCTGCTCAGCATGGTCACAGCCTTTGAGAAAGAAGAGAAAATTAGTTCTGAAGCAGCTGAGGATTAGTGGGGGAAAATATAACAATATAAACATATAAGTGAGACACACAACATTGGAATGTTTCTCTTCCTCATGCCAGTGCCAAACTGGTGTCACACATTCAGAGTGATTCTTCTGAGTACAAGCTTGGGAATGGGAATATCTTTGCTTCCTGAATTTTAGAGGTGATTTTATTATGATGTGGCTGTTAACAGTCAGTGTGCTCCTATTCATTTCACCTAAGATATAGGATCTATTTTTATGGGTATTAAAAAAAAAAATGTTTTGAGGGGAGGGAAAAAGCTAATTAGTCTTTCCCTGCCATTGTAAATCTTCAGTCATTTCCTCTTGTCTGTGCCCAGCACCTGCTGAAGATGCAGCAGGCCTTCCTCTTTTCAGCTGGACTGGGCTGTTGATCTGTGTGAGCTTGCTGTGTGGTTTTCAGAGGGAAGGTTGATGTGTAACCAAGGCTGTCACTGCACAGAGCTACCAGAGGTTCCCATGCTGCCATGAGGAGGAAGAACAGGGCACTCCAAGAGCTCCTCTACCACCTCCCCAAGAAGCTTTGGAAGCTCGTGGTTTTGCTTATTTTAGCAGACACCTAAAGGAACTGGAGTATGCTGCAAGACTGTGTCTGAAAAGTCAGGGAGAGGATGAATGGTCGCATGGTCACTACACTCTTCTTCAGGTGTGTTTATGCTTTTAGGGAGAAATGTCTGATCATAAGCAGTGAGAACACATACTACTGCCTCAGCTCAGAGTAACTGATGATTCTGGAAGGGAGCCAAGAAAGAAAACATGCCATTTACAGTTAAATAAAGATAATAATGCTAATTGATGAGTTTAGGGCAACAATACACATTGCTAATGTGTAGTGCTTTTTGAGGAGCTGATTTTTTTTTGCAGTGACAAACTGAATGCTGAAATCTGCCAATCAGTTTGGAGTCGTCTGACACAAAGCTAGGCACATATCACTGTGCTGGATAAGAATCACAAATCTCTTTTTTTTTTTTTTTTTTAAGCTGAACTGTCTTCCTAGGGTGCACAGTTATTCGGGTAAGAGTATATGGGAGTGGGAGCACTGCGGTTATGTTGCCAGAGGTGTCTGTGGGATCGAAGTGGATATTCCCCAGCTCACACCCTGACTGTTGGCCATCTCTCCTGGTCCCGAAGCTGTCACAGAGAAGAGGTCTGACAACTTCAGAAGGCACTGAAATCAGCCCACTGAAAGCACAGTAACTCAGGGAGTATTAGGTTGGTGTTTTTCGAAAGGCAAAACTCTCGCTTCATTTGGAGTGAGTCCAGAGGAGGGCCACAAAAAATTATCAGAAGGCTGGAGCACCTCTCCTACAAAGACAGGCTGAGAAAGTTGGGGTTGTTCAGCCTGGAGAAGACTCTGGGGAGACCTTATAGCAGCCTTCCAGTACCTGAAGGGACTACAGACTAGCTGGGGGGGGGGGCTTTTAGGAAGGGCGTGTAGCAAAAGGATGAGGGGTAATGGCTTTAAAGAGAGGAGATTTCAACAAGATGTAAGAAAGAAAGTATTTTACAGTGATGGTGGTGAAACACTGGGACAGGTTGCCCAGAGAGGCTGTAGATATCCCCTCCCTGGAAACATTCAATGTCAGGTTGGATGGGGCTCTGAGCAACCTCATCTAGTTGAAGATGTCCCTGGCCATTGCAGGGGTGATGACTTGGTGATCTTTAAAGGTCTCTTCCCACCCAAACCTTTCTGTCATTCCATTCACAGACAAATGGCTGTTGGAACACGAGTAAAGCCTTTCTGTCTTTGTGCCTATCTGTGATAAGATTTTCTGAGCAGCATCTTCTGCTGCCTATTTTCCAGAACTTCTTGGTAGCTGGTCCCTTTTGGTGAAGCCCAGAAAGATGCCAGCACTGGGAGGGACAGGGAATACTATAGGAAATCAGCTTGGAGGTAATTAGGTTGAAGTCCAGTGAAATTCAACAAAATGTTTCCACACAAAGGATACAGCTCTGCTTTGCAGTGGGTTGGTGTGGAGGTGCCTGAATGCTTTGGTATTTGGACACTGAGAAGCAGACCTGAGTCTGCAGAGACTCACAAGGATTGTGACACTCCTAGTGGCATGAATGTATCTTTTATCTGAAAAGGTGTGAATCTAACTTACCAGATGGAATATAACACTGGAATCTCACCTTGCCTGTTTTTTGGAGAAATATTTGATTACCAAGTTTGCTAGCTAAGCAACAGTGCTGCTGAAAACAGTCATCCAGACCTGTTAAACCTGTCTTAAGTAAGAATTGTGATTCATTTAGGTGCTTCCTAGCATGTTCCCAGATTATTGCAGTGTTGCAGGTAGTTTTGGAGAAAAAGATTCTTAAGATGCTAATGACAGAGTTACAGCTACAACCTAAGGGGAGGGGGATGATAAACAAAAGAAGGATTCATTAGAGAACAAAAGAAACACTGGAGGCTTTGAACTTAAGAGTCTCCCACACATTAACTAGGTGTACTGCCAGTGTGCTACAGATGTGCCTTACATGAACACATAAGGTAATGATATGTCTACAAAGGGCTGAATGCATCTGTTTGATGTTCTGCAGTGAATTATATTTAAGCAGGTGGGAAGTGGCAAACTCCCCAGTCCCTCCATATGTCAGAAATGAGATATTAAGGGGTCCAAAGATACCTTCTGCAGTTTTTGTAGAATCCCAGCTCATGGCCACACAATGTGCTGGTACATTGGAGCCCTGCTGAAGCACTGGGAAATAAAGCCTGTGGCTTCCCAGAGGAACCATTTGCTTTTCTTTGTGAAGGGTTTAAGGTATCAGTTCTCTGTTTTTTGAATACAGGCAGGGGATAATGTATCTGGAAGGGAGGAGGCATCCCATATCCCTGGAGATTTCAGGGGCTCCCTCTTTTTCCATGCCTTGCCAGGTGAATACTGGAGGGATGCTCAGAGGTGCTGAGTGAGGAGAGCCCATCTGGGCTGAAGTGGAGCAGCTCTGCAGAGGCAGTGCTGTCCCTCATTTGGGACTCATTTTTGAGTTGTACTCAAAATAATTGAGCCTGCAAATCAGGATTTAGTCACTGAAATGTGGCTGCTGTGCCTGTAACTCGGGGTGTGGCAGAAGGAAGCCCAAGAGGAGTTATTTACACTACAAAGATGTGTTACAGGAGTTTGCCCAACAGTCTGCTTTGTGATTCACTGCAGAAAATAAATTCCATCCGTATCCAGGATTCAGACCCACTCGTGAATCAGGACTGGGAGTTACACCAGCTTAAGTGTAGTTTCTCTTGTTCTTTCTGAGGAAAATGCAGCTAGGAGCCACAGATACGATGTGGGTTCTGCCAGTGACTTCTACAACAGTGAGGTTGGAGCCTTAGTAGAAGGGGATATCTCAAGGGATTCAAGAAGGGGGATAGGGTTCTTGCTGCTGCAGAAAGATTAGGGTCAGAATGGAAGGAAATTACAGATGCCTTTTCGTCTGTAGAGATGCAACCAAAATACTGCGTTAAAAACCTGCTGCTTCTGATGTAGATTTATTTAGCTCTAGGCACATCTGTACAGTTTTCCTCATGCTGCTCCATATTTAGTTGTTGTGCATTAGTTTCTCATTGAGCATTTGAATATAAAAGGTATCCAGGCTAGCTAGGAGGATCTTTAATTGCAGGTTGTTCCCCTTTGCACTGTACATTATGAAAAAAATGTAGTAAGGAAATGTGAATGCTGGGCTAGAGGAGGTCACCAATAATCTATGCACCTGCCAATCCCATTAGCTCCTTTGGATTTTGCACTGTATGGGCCTCAAGGAAACATGGCCTAAAAATAACCAGCCAACTTTATGAAAATGAGTCAGCCAAACCTTCCTTCAGCTGAGCTGCAGCTGCCTGAGCATTTTGAGCAGTGGTAATAGAAAGCTTCAGTATGGAAGCTCTTTCCTTTTCTCAGGAGACTTGATTTTACAAAGGATAAAGAATAATGGATAAGAGATCTGCCCTGTTTTCAGTTAAATAACTTCTAATACCACCTAAGAGGAAGAAGAGAGATTCTGTCATTCTATCAGCATTTTGAGATGTGCTGAGCACAGCCCTGGTTTGATGGCTGGGATTTTCGGTCACCAGGACTCTGCCACTTACTTTTATTTTTTCAGATCAAGATGTAGGTTTGTATTGGCACTCTGGGACATGGTCAGTTTCATTGTGATGGCAGGGCTAGTGGTTGTATTAATGAAGGGTGTCATTCTTTGCAAAGGGATTTTTTCCCTCTTAATAACTTCAATAAGATTTTTCTGAGGTTTGCCTTTTTCTATTCCAGGTCCTTTTTAAGGTATTGAGATAATGAAATTACAGAGATGAAAGTGGGTGCAGGAGAAACCTAACTCAAAGTCTGCAAAATAATTGCTGCATTTAAAAAAAAAAAAAAAAAAAAAGCCTGTAGTCTTCATTTGCATTAGTGATAGCTGAAACAAGGCACCACACCTGAGTGGCAACTGCACCAATTAGCAGTGTTGCTGTGTGTTTCTGAATTGCATGTGAGATGTAGAATTTGTCCAGAAGTGTCAATGCAAATTGCTCAACAAAAATGTGCCCTCTGTGTCAAGTCTTTTCACTTTTCACTGCCACACTGATGTCTATTCAGATTTCTCTGATCGGCAGATCCCCCTCTCAGTTGACAGCTACCAGAGCTCATGAAATATTGGAAATATTTCTTGTTGCCATTAGCTGTGTTTCTGCAAAGAGGACTGCAGGCTGGGACCACTTACATGCTATACAACACAATTTTGACTTATTTATAGGGTGCTGGACTTCCCAATTCTAGAATTAAATGTTTAAAACCTAGTAAATGTCTAAGATTTTACTTGCACTGAAGTTCAAAGACCTGGTAACTGCCACACCAGTAATATGGTCACTTTGCATGTGTTCAGCATCATCTGTTATTGTGTCTGGTGATAACCTCTGTGCCTCCTGGTATGAAGCTGAGTTTCAATTGCCGTGGGAACTGTAACTTAGCATTTCCTGACTTTTCCAGCATACAATATCTCATCCCAACACTGCGTCCTTTAAAAGAAGTGGAGCAAAGGCACATGGAAATGTTGCTGTTCTCGCTTAATTGCTGTTCTCAGTTAATATTCTGCAGGATATTAATTTAGCTGTATGCAGCTTTAAGTTGTAACTGCTGGTGCAGTGGTGGGTAGCACGTCTGAGATGTAATCACAGCTGAGTCTCATAGTGCTGGGGTCCCTGAAATACAGGATGAAAATATATTCCCTTCCCCCAAAATACTTCAAACTAAGTATAAGATAAGAGATAAGACAGAAAGACAAATGCACCAAGGAGTACAAAGAAACAGAAAAGGCTGCTGGGCATCATGGAGACGGGAATCTCAACAAACTTCTACAGGTGTAACCATACTGGAGGCAGAGTTCAGCATCAAATTGGTATGAGTTTGACAGTCTCCTCACAAAAATTAAGTCCAGCAGGGAGGAAAAATGTGAAGGCACTTCAGGTGAAAATGTAACGTGGACAAAAGTGAAGCATGATGGGGTGGTGGAAAATCTCAGCAGCGAATAAGAGAGGATGCACGAGGTGGCATGTGCTGCAGCTGGCTTTGAGAGCGAGGGAAGGGGCTGAAATTGAAAAGAAAAGGGAGCCAAAAGAGGGTTGCAAAGAGAGATGGCACAGTCAAGATGACAGGCAAAGAAAATGACCTGGGCAGCAGCAGTTCTCTGTCTGCCTGCAAGCAGTGTGAGATTGCAGCCGTCAGGGCGCCAGGCGATGAGAGCCTGGCTGTGGGACTCTGCAGGGAGACTTGAGGCAAAGATGACAAGCAGGTGATGGGCTGAGTGACAGGCAAGTGATGGTGTTGTCCACAGGGACTGAAGAAATGGAAAGGAGAGAAGACCTAGGGAGTAGGATGAGAGCCTACTTTGAGCTTGAGCTGACAGATATCCACAAGATGATCCCAGAGGCAGGGTGTGAATTTAGTCAGAACAGATGGGAACTGGGACAGGGACAGGGAGGTAGGGAGGTCTGTGAGTTGCTGGCAGTTCTTGAATGTGTAGAGAGAGTGAGCTTGCTCAGAGATACAGGCAAGAGGGAAAGGAGAAGAGGGATGAGGACACAGACCCACAAAACAGGGTCTGTGGGAGGATGAGTAGTGACAAACTAGTCTGAGTAAATACTGAACAAGCAACTCAAAGTGGTGGAGTCAAGTAGGAGCACTAGGAAAGGAGGACCAGATTTCCAGCAGAGTGTGGTTAGTGGTGCTGAAGGAGCTGGCAGGCTGTGTCAGCCAGCCTGGCATAACAGCACAGAGCTGCAGCTAGACAAAGGATTACTAGAGACTCTGGGATATTGGTTTCTGTGATGGGCATGATGTAAAAGCCTGTTTGGAAAAGAATCTGTGTTGGAGATGGAGACTAAATTCAGTCTACATCATATAAATCACAGGCGACCCTCTCAGTAAGTTTAGAGATGACAGTGAGAAGAGAGCAAAAGAGTCACTTGGAGGCAATGGCCATTTGGATTTTTTTTATTTTTCAAGCATAAAGATTAAAGCTGTGAGGGGAAGGAGCAAGAAGAGGGTGAGATATAGAGAAGAAGGAGGCAGATGGGAGCAAGAGAGATGAGAAGACAGGATGCAGTGAGATTTTCAAGACAAGCAGAAGGGCCAGGGACCAGTGACAAGGCCACTGCCTCTGTGGCCAGGAGGGGAGAGCCAGGCAGGAGGTGAAGGAAAGCAAGAAGGAGGAGAGGCAGATCATGTCTTGCCTTGCTGAGTCTCTCATGGGAGAGGTCAAAACAATCCTCTGCAAAGCCCTGTCTCTGATGAAGGCAGGAGAAGGCATGGCTTGAGGAGTGCTGAGGAAAGGCAGTGGGATTGCAGCTGAGGGCTGCTTAAGCTGGAGAACAGGAGTATGCATTAGGAGGGTGGCAGGATAAAAGCAGGCAAAAAAAAAGCAGTCGTGGTGTGCATGTTCAAGGCTTAAGAGATAAGTAATTGTCTCAGAAGACGTATCAATATCTAGAAAGCCTCAGAAGGCGTGAATAAAAGCTTGATCAGCAAAGGAAGCTATGCATTAGGGACCTGGAAGTCTAGGGATATAGTCAGTATTGCTGAAAGCTGAGCTGAGTTAGGCCTTGAGAAAAAATTAATTCAGTAGTGAAGTTTTCTGTAGTCATATAAATAAAGGGGACCTCAGAGAGAGAAGGGAGGAACCAAACAGTGAAGAGCGTGTCAGGGTTAAAGCCAGCCTAGGCATAGATCAGAATACCTTGTCTCAGTTTTCACTAGGGCTGGTAAGGTTGGATGTTAAGGTGAAGGCAGGTGGCTAGGGGAAACACAAAGACCGTGTCCAAGGTGGAAAAAAAATCAGGAGAGTTTCAAGTACTTGGAACTAGGTGATCTGGTGGCCGGGATTCAAGGATGTTAAAAAATTAGCTTGTGAAATCACAGAGCTGGCGTGCCATCCCAGCCACCTCAGCTTATCAGCAGTCAGGTATTTCAAACCACAGCAAAGATGACCACTTCCCTTGGGTTTGATAGGTACCTTTTGGACATACTTGGTTCTGGATTGTACTGAAATACCACACGCAGAGACACTGCATGGACAAGCACCTGTAACCAAAGACAAGGGAGTTATTCCAACTCTTTCAGGTCAGTGTCAGACAGGGAAAGATCGTGGAGTTTATTTGGGAATTTGTACACGTGACCAATGCGTTTGCTTTGGTGCTTTTATCATTTCCCAGAGGCCCCAGAAAACTGAGGTGCTGCATGTGCATGGCATGCTCTCCCTCTGGTTTTCTTAGGGGCAGAAAGTAGTCCTCACTTCACCTTTTGGTGTATGATCTTCCTCTCACAAGGATACAACGTGAAGGAGCTAGAAAAGATTATCAAGAGGGCATGGACTTAGGTTGTGCCAGAGGAAGTTTAGGTTGGATATTAGAAAGAATTTCTTCACGGAGAGGGTGATCAGACATTGGAATGGGCTGCCCAGGGAAGTAGTGGATTCTCCATCCCTGGAGATATTTCAAAAGAGCCTGGATGTGGCACTCAGTGCCATGGGCTGGGAACCACAGGGGGAGTGGATCAAGGGTTGGACTTGATGATCTCTGAGGTCCCTTCCAACCCAGCCCATTCTATGATTCTATGATTATTAGAGGAACAGTGGTGCTCTGCAGACTCTTCATTTGCAAAGAAAATTGTGCCAGGAAAGACCCATAAAGATTTACACAGCTTTACTGTGAGCATCAGAGATGTGGCAAACGCCCTCCCTGACCCCTCACATCATTTCTGCCAGGACAGAAGCCAGTGAAAAAGTCAGTGACAGTGGAGGTGAAGCCCCTGGAAGCATGCAGAAAGAGGGCTGCTTTCTGAAGAGCCCTAAACCTTTGCTCTCGATTTTTCTTTGCCTTTTTTTTCTGTTTTTTTTTTCTTTTTTTTTTCACCCCCTCCTTGTCAGAAACAACCACATGGGGCAATTGCAGCCTCTTCCCAGTTTTTTGAGGTAAGGTGCCTTCTGTGTATGGGAAGGAGAGCATATGGCCCACTGTGTTTATTTCTCAGCCAGGATTCTTTCAGGCTTGGCAAATTACATGCTGCTTGCTGAGGAGCAACACAAGTGCCAAGTTTGAATTTCTAAAAATGAAAGAGATTTCATTTATCACAGCATAGAGAAAAGGATCTGAAAAACGCCCTTAAGTGTGAAAAATGTCTTTTGTTTATGCTCAAACAAAACAACCAAGGGGAAACTTAACAAAATTTCACCTAGAGTTAAAAAAAAAAAAAAAAAACAACCAAAAACAACTCTGCAATTGTCCACAGGAGACTTCAGGCAGCTTCTGCCAGGCATGAGCTAGAGCCAGACACAGTGAAATACCTCAACAACCAGCAACCTCCATGGGGTACATGGTGATAATGTGGTACAGCCTCAGGCCATTAGAAAGAAAGGGGCTGCCTGGTAATGGGTTAGTGTTTGCTGCTAGAGACCTCCATTAGAGCATCTTTTCCTCATCCTTTTGCTTTTTCCAGGCCCCATATTTTTCCCTGTGTTTACTAGAAGCCTTTCTTTCTCTTACAGCATTTATTTTTATTGTGGCATTTTCCCTCCGTTCCCCCTTTTTGCTGGCCCTGTACGACTGTTTGTTTAAACCATTTCCCTGCTTTCATCTTCCATTTTTCTCCTCTCCCCCCCTTCCTGAGGGCACTCTAACCATGATTATCCTTCCTCTTCACATTAGCTTTCCTCCCTCCTGCTTCAGGTTGGGCTCGGATGGGGCACTGATTAAAGCTAAAACCTTTATCAGAAGAATTTTTAGCAGGCACTGGCTATATGGGATCCAGCCACCTCCAGGAGCTCAGGTCTCTGCTTTGCTCCCAGAGCAGCTTTCAAAGGCCCAGAAAATTTGACAAGAAACCAAGAGGGCAGTGGCAGCTCCTCTGGAGTGGCCTAATTTCCACCTCTTGAAAGTCTTCAGCTATGCCCGTGGTGGAAGGCAGCAGGGCCAGGGTGTGGAAAAACTATTGCGTGGGTTGGCTTTCCAACTCCCTCCTCCTGCTTTTGGCTCCCTGAAGGTTGCTGCTTGCTTTCAGAGTGGTTGGGCATGCTGTGAAATGCCACGATGGCACAGCTTCACGCACTTGGGGGGGGAGTAATTACAGCCTTTATAATATGCATCAAATACCAGGTTGGGTATTTGGTGTTTCTTCAACTCCTCCTCTCCCTCCTGCCAGCCCTGCTCAGGGGCTGGGGGGGGGGCATGGCTGCAGAAAGACTGCCAAAAGGCCAGTTAGGGGCTGGCTTTGTGGCACATTGGCAGCCCCCTCAGACCTCTGTACCCACAGCCACGAGTGCCAGGTGGCTGCTCCTCAGGGAAAGAAGGGCTGCTCCGTACTCCGGCGGGGTGGGAGTAACCTCTGAGTAATGGATGCGCTGTAAACCGCACCTGGGCTTGCCTCACGGAAACTTGTCTGTGCAGCCATTCCCTCTGCAGATCAAATTTAGTGGCTTGATGAGCCCCATTAGTTTGCTCCTGTAAGAAAATTATAACAAAAAAAAACCAAAAACCATTTCACTAGAGCATGAGCACTGGTGCAAATGGCTCAGGTGAGGCAGCAGATTGATCCCCATGGCAGGGGCTGAGTTGGGAGCGTCAGAAACAGCCCTGGCTGCCTCACTGACCTTGTGGGAATCACAAGAGTTCTGTGCTTGCTCAGCTCTCAGCTCCTCTGGCTGCCTGGTAGCACAGTGCCCATACACAGTGTGTGGGGCAAATCCATGGGGACTGCCCAGGACCACAAGGTTTGTGTCCCACAGGTGGCCAAGCAGGTCCTAGGTGGTAGCCATAGGCTTGCAAGAGGCTCTGCTTGAGCCAGGACTTGTAACTCATTGAAGCAAATAAGAAGAGCCCATCTTAATTTTACACTTCACAAATATTTTCAGGTCTGTGTGCTTATTTCTCCCCTTAAAAGATGTACGTAAAGAGGCTACTTGGGTGTAGTTTGGACTGATCCTAAAAATAATAAGACCAAAATTGCAATTACAAGGAAACTTGTTACAGGTATGTAGATAAACATATATAGAGATAGATAAATGAACAGTTCTGCCTTAGCACACAAACCCAACCATTCTATCATTATGCTCCATAGCTGGTTAAGCTGAGGATAAACAAAACTGAAAAACAGGAGTGATCTCCCCTGCAAAGGTTTCTTTCTTGGGGGGAGGGAGGAAACATCAGCCTTGTTATTGGTAAAAGAGGAAATGAGCCTGTTTCAATCCCACTGCTTGAAGTTCACTAGCATTCTGTTGAAATGCTGCATTACTGAATCCCACCAGAACTGCTCAGGATTTGTGGAGTCAAACCACTGTGCCTGAAGGAGGAGAGAGGGTGCATGGGGAGGCAGCTGCTGGTGCCAGCTGGTAAAATGACAACCCCTTTTGCCCCCCAGCCTTTGAGATGAACTTCTGGCAGTTTCTAAGTCTGAAGTGGTATTAGAAAACAAAACAAAGAAAAAAAAAATTAAAAATAGTTGCTCATTTTAGAACCCTTTTTTATCTACATTGTCACCAGAAATGAGGAAATCAGTCCCTCTGAGGAACAAGCAAAAATATACAGAAGTTACAGTCTGAAAGATCCTGTTTGTTCTGTGGAAAAAAAAAAAATAACCACGGTAAACATGGGGAGGAGATGCAGGCAAAGGGAGGTGAAAGGAAAACAAATTGGCTGCATGCAGAGGTCTGGTGGCAACCATCAGAGGGATCTTGTTTGCTCAAATACTATATGAAAGACCATGGCAACGGGGGGCCAGGGGGAGAGGAGAGGTTTGTAGCCCCTCCTTGAGAGGAGAGGACAGAGGAAATGGGTGAAGCAATCTGCTCTGCAGAGCCTGCTGCCAGAGCTGGAGTTGTAAACTGGAATATTCCATCCCTTCCTCCTGCATGCTGGCTCTTTCAAGACAAAAAAGAAGGAAAGCCTGAAATTAATGGATTTGTAATTCCTTTAGTCTGTCAGATGGTCCCATTCTGCAAAAAGTGGCTTTGCTTTGGGCAGCCTGATTTAGAGACAGAGATTCAGATCCCTGCCAGACACAGCAAGCAGCAATCCTACAAGGAATTTAATAGAAGTGTTTCTGGAAGAGTATAGAACTTTCAGTATAGCAGCTTTCAGGCTGCTCTGAAAACTCTTGGTAGAGATGATGTTTGACTGGGACATAGTACCTGGAAATGGAGTTATGGTTGTGATCCCAGAAATAGTTTGGAGACCTCCTTTTTAAAAATATGTATATGCACATATACACACATGTGCTCAGTACCTGAGAGCCTCAAGATAAAGGGTTCTGGTGCCAGGAGGTCCTGTTGAGCCCATGGGTGCTGAGCAGAGGTAAGGGGCAGACAGTGCTGTTCTGTCTTGCCATTCAAATTGCACCACTAAGTTGGACTTATCCAGAAAAGCTGTCATCCCATCGGGTTGTGGAGATCTGCCATTCCTGATGGATAAGGAAATCATAGTGTAAAAATCTCGTTCTTCTTTCTGATCTGAATCTGTCCTCAGCTTCCAGCCCTTGTAGCTGGTTTTACCTTTTTCAGTGGATAAATGACCTCTTTAAAGGATTTCTTCCCTCACAAAGGTATTTTTATACTCTGTGGTCAAAGCATCTGAGTTTTCTTCGTGGTAAGCTAAACGGATTGAGCCCTTTAAGTCGCTTACTGGAATTCACTTTTTGCCTCAAATAATTTTTGTCTTCTTTTTCTGCTCACACTCTAGAACGTAGACATCTGATTGTATACATTTTTCTAGTATCATTCTCCTAGTGCAGCACTCAGTTTAAGCTACCTCCTGGCTTCTGTTTGCTCTTCTGCTCTGTATATTCAAGGATTGCATTAGTTCACATGGCACAGAACAGCACAGTGAGCTCACATCTGGTTGTCACTTTTGCACATGAAGACCCTGCTTTCGAGTCTCTGCTTCCCCCAGCTTTCTGAAAAAATGCTCTGTTCCCAGATGTGGAATGCCCAGCCTCCATCCCATCAATTTCTGCCAGCAGGTGCTTGGAACAACCCCTCTTCCACTGGGTCCTGCTCTGCCCCCCTGGTCTTGCAGCAGAAGAGCCAGTTCATCATGGCCAAGGGCTCTGCTCATCAGGCTGTGAGGGGAAGGCTGAGGAGTGGGCTTGGCCACTCTCTGCTTCTGCTTCCCCACACCCAGCTGCCCAGCCCTCGGGGCATCAGCTGGTGGTCCTTCTGCTTCTTCTGAGAGAAAATTGTATGATTGCTTTTAGCTGTAGTTGGGAGACTGAATGACACAAAGGAATAAATCACTGTGTGATAAGAAGAAGCACATAGATTTGAGACAAAGAGGAAAATACCTCTTCCACTCCCCTCTGTTTTCTTTCTTAAAGTCAGTTATGTTTAATGTGCATACCTGTACGTATATGTGTATACATTACCCCCATGTAGGTGTTAATTCAGCTGACAGATCCCTACAAAATCTCATCTTAGTGGGTGCTCTGCAACTATAAAAACCTGCCTGGATGTCTTCCACTGTCCATTTGGAAATTGTGGCTCTTTTTTTTTTGGCTCCATGAATGGCAGCCTGGTTCTCCCAATACCCGGCTTCGCTTCCAGGGAATTTGTCGAATTCCGACAGATTCGATTCTGTCACTGGGCTGCTTTAAAAGTGGGTGGCTGAAGATGCAGAAAGAGGAGAGGGGTCCTGGCAAGGCCCCTGGGAGGCTGAGCCAGGGCCAGTGTGGCCGTGGCACCATCTGCCCTCATGTAAACAGCCCCTTGGCTTCACCTTGGCCCTTGGCAAGGACCTGACAGCAAAGCTGTCTTGTCACAAGCCACAGTTAACAAGAGAGAGCCCTTTGCAGTGGCTTTGGGTGTTGTTGACAGTAGCCAGAATGAAAATTGTAAGCCCTCACTGTGCCATCTTCCCAGATTTGAGAGGCTAGTAAGAGACAGGCTGAGAATACAGCAGGTCTGTCCCCTTCCAGGCCATCTTGTCACTCTTTTCAGACACACCTATGCAGGGCACCCCTGTACTCAGGTGCCCACTTGCACCTTGGGGAAAGGAGGTGGGGTGTCCCCTTGCTGGTGCAGGTCCCCAGGGGATCCCTCTGGGGGGCTGTGGGGGGAGCAGGGGTGCTGGGTACCAGCACTGTTGGCTGCTCAGGTGACAGGCAGCCAGGAGTGGGTTATCTGGGGTGCTGGCTTCACTGAGGAGTGAAGAGGCTGGTGGAGGAAGTAAAGTGCTGTGGCAGAAGGTGCAGGAAGGAGGAAGGAAAGGCAAAGAAAGAGGAGCAGGAGGTGTAGGGGCAGGAGGGCTCAGGGTGCAGTAGGAGGATGAGGGAGCTGGCAGGCAGCACAGGAGTGAAGAGCATGGTCAGTAATTCTTTGGATTAATTGGGTTTTGAAGCTCTGTAACTGCTTAAGTGCTGCACTTAGCCTGAGCTGCCTGAATTGGCATTGGAATGGGCAGCCTAGGGAGGGGTGGATTCTCCATCCCTGGAGGTTTTTAAGAAGAGCCTGGATGTGGCATCAGTGCCG
Organism: Phaethornis superciliosus; assembly: GCA_023637945.1. Classification (NCBI taxonomy): domain Eukaryota; kingdom Metazoa; phylum Chordata; class Aves; order Apodiformes; family Trochilidae; genus Phaethornis; species Phaethornis superciliosus. Next base: position 17,894,021 of record JAJQWJ010000011.1, read on the forward strand.
TGGGCTGGGAACCACAGGGGTAGTGGATCAAGGGATGGACTTGATGATCTCAGAGGTCCTTTCCAACCCAGATGATTCTGAGTTTCTGTGTGAATTGGTGCTCAGCTCCTGCAGGGGGACAGCATCTGGGCCTGGAGCAGGCAGGCTTGGAAAGAGGCAGTCCTGTAGAGCCCAGTGTTGCTTCTTTCATCACCAGTTCCTACTTCCAGCTTCCACCTCCTTGGTGGCTCTCCAGCAGGAGCAGTGGAAGGAAGGTGTGTGTTCTTGGTCAATAGCTCTGCACTCAGGCATGAAGGAGCATTTTGCTGCCTTTTGGAGACCTTTTGCCTGGGTTTTGGGACATGTAGCCCAGGGCTGCTCCTGGTGATGTCAGTGAAGCCTTTCATTGTTTGTTGGGAAGAGCTTTTGCCAAAAAAAAACCCCAAACAAAACAGAAAGGAGAAGAAATATTCCAGGCAGCAGGGTGGTGATGTGGCCTGATGAAGAAGGCCTGGCTTTAAACCTTTTAATAAAACTAGAAAGAGGAAGTTTTCACTAGGGGTAGGTAAACTGTTGTACTTGAAAATGACTAAACACACAGCACTGGAATTAACACCTTTGTGCTGATCTTTGTGTCTCCTCCAGCTGCTGCAATGTGTACGGGGCTCATGTTGGCTGGCAGGGCTCCTTTCAAAGCTCTCTTCCTTTTTCAACTCTGGAATTAACTTATAATGTAATACGATACAGAACTGAGTGCCTTCTGCAGCATTACCATGGGGTGAACGTGTCTCTCAGCCATACCTATGTGTCCACACGAGCCAGGACAGTAGTTCTGTCATAAAAATGGTTTGAAGGCAATTCAGTGGGGCTGCAACCCCAAAGGCAGCTGTGTGATGAGGCTCAGCAGAGGAAGCTCCAAGAATGTTACTTCACAACATGCCCCTTGCCTCCCTTCTTCTTTTTTTTTTTTTTTTCCTTTTTTTTTCCCCTTTTTTTTTTTTTTTTCCCTCCCCTTTTCTTTTTCCTTCTGGTGACTGCTGCAAAGGTTCCATTATTTGGCAGCACGGCGTTGCTTTTGTCTAAAAATGGAAGCAGTTGGCCCATCTCCCAGTATAACACAAGATAGTCCCATACATCAGTTATGCAATCTGTAGCTTGATGACTTCATCAGACACAGGGGGGAGGGCCAGGGGGTGGTAGGAAAAAGCTTTTGCTTTCAGATCTGCTGGAGGCAGCTGATGTCTGTGTGTGCCCCCAAGCAAAGAAAGCAGGGAGAGCAGGGTGGGTGGAAGGGCTCACTGGAGGATCAATACTGGGTGTATTTCCCTGACCCTGGCACAGGGAAGCCCCAGCAGCTGCTTGCAGGGACGAGGCTTTACCAGGTTGTAAAAGTGCAGCATGAAACGGGACTGGGGGGGAGTGGAAAGAGGAGCAGGGAGGGAAGTTTCAAACCAGGGCAGGTGTTAAAAAGAGAAAGAACCTGAATACTGAAGAGCTACCTTTCAGCAGAGCTCTTTGGGGAATACCTGTGCAAAGTAGAGGTGTGAACAAATTGCACTTTCTTGTTATGTCCTCAGAAGGGTCCTTGAGAACCTGACCTTCATGCAGAAAGGCTGATTCTAAATTCCTAAGCTACACTCAAGGATTGATTTTTAACCCTTTTGTTGACTCGATTGGGGTGGGTGTCCTATGATTACTTTTATAAATATATTAGTAATCCCACAGCCATTGAGGTAGCTCGGTGAAGCAGATGAATCTACCTCAGTGTGGCATGATGTGCACAAAGGGTCCTAAAGTGATGTAGGTCCTTCCCATCAAGTTAGTGGGTTTTGTGTGAGTAACCACCTCTAGAAAACAATTAAAGATGTTCCAATGAGCACATGAAGGCTGGTCATGCCAAGCAAGCAGCACTCTGCAGTGCTGACTTAGCCTAAGCAGAGGTGAAGAGCACTCCCATCACAAGCTTCTTCATGCCAGTGGGTTTCTCAGTGCTTGATAAAAGGTGGCCCTGTCTGCAGAGCAACTCTTGGACAGCTTTTTGACTGAAGGGACAGCTTTTTGACTGAAGGGAAGCTGGTCTGAGCAAACCACAGGATTACTCCCCTCCTCCTCTCCAGGCATCCCCTTCCTGCGATGCAGGAGTGGGTAGGGGGCTGTGGGGTCTGGCTGTGGGTAATGTCAGCATTGCCCAGGCAGGGGGGACAGCTTGGGGGGCTCTGGAGCTCCCATGTTTGTTGAGCACAGGGTAAGTCCCTGCTGTGATTCCTCCTTCTGGATGTGAAGGTTTAGGGGACTGTGAGGTGCTCAGGCACTGCCGTCTGGAAGGCAGGTGGGGGAGAAAAGAAAATCCAAGAAAATCCTTAAGCTCTTTTACACCAAGGAGTGCCTAGAGTGAGGACTGGGGATGCTACACCTGCTGCTTTGTTATCAGCCCCCCCAAATCACTACTTTCTGTTTCTTTGTTTTTAATATGCTCCTAACTGGCCACCTTATGAGGAGTACCTGGGGAAAGTGGAGTTGTTTAGCCCCAGGAAAGGAGACCGAGGGACGCTTATTGCTCTCTGCAACCACATGGTTGTAGCGATGTGGGCTTGGTCTCTTGCCCGAAGTTAACAAGTGATAGGACAAGAGAAAGCAACCTCAGGTTTGTGCCAGGGGAAGTTTAAATTGGATTCGAGGAAGAATTCCTCTCCTGTAGGGCTTGTCAGGCACTGGCACAGAGTGCCCAGGGCAGTGGTGGAGTCACCATCCCTGGAGGGGCTGGAAAGCTGTGTAAATGTGGGGCTCAGGGACGTGCTTTCCCGGTGGTCTTGGGTAGTGCTGTCTTAACGCTTGGACTCGATGACCTGAAAGGTCTTTTCGAACCACAACGCTTCTCTGATTCACATTTTTTGAACCCGGCTCCTTCCGCCCTGCCCAAGCGGGAAGGCACCGGCTTCTCCTCAGCTTCGTTCCCCTTGGCCGCGGGGGTGCCTGGCGCTGCTCAGCCCATCGGGACCCCACCGGGACCCCATCGGGACCCACCGGCCCCGCTTCAGCCCCCCCTGAACACAGCCTCGGGGGGGGATGGAGACGACGGGCGGAGGTCCCGGTGTTCCCAAGGCCCCGCAGCGGCCCCGGGCACCGAGAGCTCGGAGGCTCCGGCGGGCGGCAGCGTCACCTGGCGGGAAGCTCGGGTGGAGCCCCGGCCCTGTCAGCCCCGGCGGGAGGAGGGTCCTGAGGTGTCCCCACCTCCTCGGCTCTTTATGGCTTCATTTTCCAAGCGCTTAAAAGGCGGCAAATTGGATTAGAAACGTCAGGAGAAAGCGGGGTGGTTTGAGGAGAAGGTGTCTGCGGGTTCCTCTCAGCAGCACGCTTTCGGGCCGCTGCTGAAGGGTGGAAATCTTAAGCAAACACATTGCGTGGTTGGGTCTAATCGGACTCGGTGATCTTGAAGAGTTTTTTTTTCCAACCAAATCGAGTCTATGAAATCCCGAGGTTCTGGTGCAGTACAGAGGGAATGAATGCTGCCAGCCCCTGCTGTTCATTGTATGTGCCTGAAACCTCAGCTTCTCAAACCAAATGATTGTGTGGAGCTGCAGAGAGAGGAAAATACACTTGTCTCCATGATGAGGGTGAAAAAGTTTATAGAGAGATTTTACTCTGAAGCGACATATCCTGATGACAATACAACCAATACGCAATTTTGTTATTCTATTAATAATAAATGTAAAGCGTTCTTGCTTTATCTGACGGGGCTGCAAACTCCCAAGAGAGAAGAGGAACCTGCCACCTGTTCCCTGGCTTGCTCACAAGCATTTTCCAAGGACTTTTTCAAGCCTCAGTCCTCAACCACAGACTCCATACTTCTTGTTAAGGAGCCATAATTTCATTCACCCATGAAGCCCCCTGTTTAACGTGGCCTTTTCTCTCTTTCTTTGCCCAGGAGCAGCATCAAGTGGGATTGTCCCGGACCACAGGACCTATGCAGCCCTCTGTCCCAGGGGGTTCCAGCAGCGTGGTCCCAGGCACAAACTCTGGGGGTCCCTTCCTGGGGAGCCAACCTCAAGCTGCCATCATGAAGCAGATGCTGATTGAGCAGAGAGCCCAGCTCCAAGTGATAGAGCAGCAGAAACAGCAGTTCCTACGAGAGCAAAGGCAGCAGCAGCAACAGATCCTAGCAGAGCAGGTAGAGTGTCATCTGGTTCTGGGCATCGTGGTGGATTCTGGTGTGAGAGCAAAACCTCAGCCTTTTCTCCTGTGTCTGGGAATTCCCTCTCTGTGGCTCACATCGTGGTATTTCAGCAGTGCTTATCAGAGAAGAGGCAGCTGTCTCAGTCCTACCATTAGCTTGGAAAATAATACCCATGTTCCAAGCAAGGGGCTCAACAGTTGCATATGATTTTAGACACTTAGCTCCTAACTGGGTGTCTCATGGTGCTGTTCACTCTGGCAAAAGCACACTGCTACAGTTAACAGGTTCTTTACTTCTGGCTATGGTCTTGCACTTGTGTACAGCTGTGCAGTGACCTGGGATAAAGAGTAGTTAATATTTACCAGGATGACTTCTTTAGTCTGGTTTATCACAAATCAGTACAAGCAGTTATGTTAGCACAAGGGAGAGGCAGCATCATAGGGTTGTTCAAATTGGAAAAGACCTGTAAGATCATCCAGTCCAACTTCTAACCTAATTCCCATAACCTGAAGGAATTACCAGAAGGGTAACGAGAAGCTGAAGTGGGAGAACAGTAAAACCACCTTGTGCAGCAGCTGTGTGAGACTGCTGCACTGGAGCCTGTCACTCTGCCTTCTCTCAGGCTTCGTGATACAGATGTTAAATTACCCGGTCTGAAGGGTGATGTTTTATGCATGTTTAATTCTGCTGTATTTTAAAAGCAACCCAGGAGAATGTCAGTGGAAAGTCACACTGTTCAGTTTCTATAAGCTCATACCCAAGTTTAAACTTGTAGTCCCTCAGCACTACCTCAAAAATGTTATGATAGGTCAGTGCTTGCTTTAAGCTTGGTTTCACCTCTTGCTGGGGAAATACAATTTAAGACCTGGGGTCTGCTTTAACTTGAGTTGGAACTTGTGCTTGTTGTGTATAACCATGGATGTACTGATAGCCTTCCCTCTCCTCATGCTCCTCTGAAGAAACAGAAGAATGTATCTGCAATGAATGGGAAGGATGCTCCTAGATATGTTCAGGGTAAAGATGCATAAATTGGTTCAGAGATAAACAAGTGCAGGAGAGTGAGGATGCAGTACTGTTCCCCCATGATGGACCAGGCCAATTCAAGTGCATAAAACCAAGACCCAGTCACTGACCTGGCTGCTGAAGGCAAGCCTTGAAGTTTTTACAGCATTTTTACAGCTGCAGATGAAACAGCAAGAGATGTCCTTTCAGTAATTGCTTAGTCAAGTAAACCCTAGGTCTTGAAAGCTCTGTTAAGCACACTCTCTGTTTTTATAATCAGCCCTTGATTCTGTTTTAGATGCCTGAATAGGCAGATATATAGAAGATAACCAGAGGAGCAGTGTGGGCTGCATCAAGGGAATGAGGCATTTTGCAATCACCTGCTCCCCAAATACCACTCAGGAAGGCACAAGAGGAAAAGTGCCTTAATAGCTGTTCCTGTTCTGGCTAGGTAATGGTCCCAGGCTGCAGTGCCCAGGTCAGGATGCAATATTCCTTTGAGTACAGAGGTGGAGGGAAGTGTTGTACCAGTTGCCTCACTCTCCAGATCTTGTCAGGGCTGGGGGAAGGAAAGGGTGTTTGTCCACAGTTGCCTCTAGAGCTAGGTGAGCAAAGTCATTTTGTGGACCCTTCAGCTTAAAGACAGTTAAGTTTGTGCTCAGAGGTCAAGATGAAGTGGTTGTAAGGAGAGAACCTGTTAGCTTCAGTGCACACTCATTTTTGAACCAAAAGGAGTCTGTGTGCTGAGTAACCCCAGTGCTCACAGCAGGGACTCCTCAGAGTACTCTGCTTCTCTCTCCAGGACAGCTTGGTAGATAAGAAGCAGTGCAGCTCCACTGCAGTACTTTTGCCACCAGCTCCTTTCTCAGCTCACTAATTAATTAATCAATGATTTTTTTCTCTTCTGCTTTCTTTTTCTTTTCCAGCAGTTGCAGCAGCAGTCACATTTGCCTCGGCAGCACCTGCAGCAGCAGCGGAGCCCCTATCCGGTGCAACAGGTCAACCAGTTCCAGGGTAAAATTCAAATTCTTTAGCCTGTATTGGGTCAACTTACACCCCTGTAGCAGGCATGTGAAAGCTCGTGCATTTTGTGAAGAGCAGGATTTATCTGCCTGCCAGAATAGGAACTCAGGCTGTTTCATACTTATCCGTACCACACACTTCACCAAAGGGGAATGCTCAGTTTTCTGTATTTTAGTTGTGTTTCTGAAATTTCCTTTCAGCTTCTCTCAGGAAAAGCTGCATTTTTTATTTGACATTTGCCACTTTGACATCTGTATTCTATGGCTTTATGTTGTTTGCCTCCACTGTCATTATACCTTTTTTGTCAGCTAGTCACTCTCACACTGTCTTGGTTTCACTCCTTTTCGTTCCCCACTTTACCTAATTTGATGAGTAGGGAATTTCAGAGAGGGTGTCTTTTTCTGGAAAAGTGTCTGACAAATGTCAGTTATGGGAAACAGTGAAATACTGGAGATGAAAATTAATATCTTCTGGTGTTCTCAAAAAAAAAGAAAAAACCAAACAAATATTATTTCAGTGCACTCACAGATAACTGGAGAACATAAGGACCTTGGATTCTAGCTAGACATGAATCAAACATACCCTTGTGCTCTGTGTTCATGGCAGTGTCTAGTAACTGCAACAGAAAACAAGGGAGGCAACTGTACTGCAGTTCTTGTAGCTAGGAAGTGCACAGGCAGCCAGATGATCTGCTGGTATATATCAGAGTGGCTCCCTTCTATGTTGCCTGCTCATTCCTACCTTTGGCAGCACAAATTCTGTATGAGATGATAATTTTCCCAATAATTCACTATGTGTGTGTGTGCACCTGCATAAGATGCACATGTAAAATCTTTCTACGTGAATGCTTTTATGAAACTTTGCCTTCATATGTATTATTTAAAGAAATGCAGAACGGAGTTTAAGCTAACCTGGCAGAGCAAGGAATTTATTTTCATAAATGAGCTAATGTTAAAATTTAAGAAGTTTTCCTGTTTAGTCTCAAGAATGTAATCAAGGTTAATTGTGAGATGAGGAGGTGGCCCAAAATCCTAAAATCTTTTTCCTACATTTAAATTACATCAATATATAGATCTCCTAAAATCTTTTTTCCTACATTTTGTCTGAACTCTTGCCTCCTGTGCCAAGCATGGAAGTTTTCAATAGTAGTGTGTGAACCACTTGCTGGTAGTGACTCTTGAAAGTTTTCAATTGCTGTTTTCAATTAAAAAAATCAGCAGACATGCATTAGTTTTATCACTATCTGTACACTTGCTGGAATCATAGCAAAAAGAGACATCTTGTAGTTGTGAGAGAAGGATCTAAGCTAAGAAAATTCAAGAAGCCTTCAGTGCCAGTCATTAGGAACACAGTTTAACTGATAGCACAGATGAAATAGAAGTTGAACTACATCTGCCCTGTGCAAGTGGGATCCAGATGGTCTCTCTTCATGCTACAAAATGTTTCATTTGTCTACACGTTGGAGACCTGAGCTCAAAACATCCTCCAGAAGCTTGTAGTGCTGCAGCAAAAAGGAGACGTAGCCATCAGCTGCATCATGCATGCAAAACTAGAGGGATGACACTTTTGTTATTCATTCCCACCAGGGAAACCAAGGCAGCATAAATAACAGGGCCCACTATTCTTTATTCTCTCTGCACGTTCAGGGATGTTGTCTGCCACTGAGGGGCTGCTTTAAGGACATGGAGATTTTGTTGTGCAGTTTCTGACTCCTAAAGCAACCATTTTATATTTCTGCCTTGCATTTAATAATGTTTGAGCTGGGAGTAATTGTGTACCTCATACTCTTGGAGCTTCACTTGCAGAGGATTTTATTTTGTTGGGAACAGTAGTGATTCAAAACCACAGTGCACCCATGGCATAGTCAGAGCTGCAGTAATTGTTTTAAAATAAAGATAGTAAATACAGGAGCATATTGGCTTCATAGAAATGGATTGCTTCCCCCCACCCCTGAAAGGAAGACACAAACATGGTTGAGTCATCTGCCATGGTGTGGAATTTAACAAGGTTAGGATTTTCTCATTTCCCATCACTGGCTTAAGGTGGAGTAAAATTTGCTTATTATATTGATTCACTAATACACTCTCCCTGCTCTAAATGCCCACAGAAAACAATATTTCTTCTTTCCATAGACTTAATCAGTACCAATGATATAGAAAATCCATTCATTTATGCCTCCTGAGCTATTAAAAAATTGATTGGCCTTCTGAGCCTGACATTTCCATTTTCAAGGCTTATTTTGAAAGGCAGTGGAGATATTTAAAAGAGAGCTTCAAATGGGAAACTGCAGCTCAGTTGCTTTGCTGCCAGTGCAGAAGGCCAGTGGGAGCTTTCTCATTTGCTTGCTAGAAGCTGATTTAGGCTTACCTGAGGAAGATAAGCAGTGATGCATCAAAGCTTGTATGCAACTCTGCAGTCTTAGGGACTTTTTCCTGGAAGAGGGTGCACATTGTCACTGGTCCTGGGCAAAAAAATGCGCAGGGGAAAAAAAAAAAAGGCTCACATTTACTTTTGTAAAGGGACTCTGACTCCTAGGTCACTCCTGAAAGATTTAATTTCTCATCCTAATGAAGTAAGGGAAATGCAAGCCTATTTAGCCCTGCAGTTCCTGTGTCTGCCTGGTTTGGGTAGCTGAGCAGTTCATTACCAGGGAGGCACCCGTGTCTGTAGTCAGACCTGATGCATGCAATCATCTTACCCATTCTTCAAGAATCTGAAGCCATTAATCCCTTTGGGTACACATCCCAAAATTGTCATAACTGAGAGAATTATTTAGCAAGCAAACTGTTGGCCTTTTAACCTTGCCTCATTTTAGTCTTTAAGGGAATTGGGTTTCTTGTCTGCATCAGTGGGGTTTGCTGATGAGCAGTGTCTTGCTTCACAAATTGAAAACATTGAGCAATCAGTGATTCCTGCTTAGGGCAGTACTTGAGCTGTGTTGACTCTCACCTTCAAGGAGAGGAGGCTTGGCAGGTCAGGACAGAGACTGCAGCAGGAGCAAGGTGGGAAACAAAATCTCTGCAATGCAACTAACATAAGGCAGCAGCACATCTCCAAGGGGGGGTAACCACCTAGCTCTCTGCTAACCTCCACGTGAAACAATAATTTATTAATTCAGAAAGCACAGGCATCTGAAATCCTTCTGTGATGCAGAAGTCACCTACGGGTTCTCTCTCTCTCTTATGCAAAGAATTGTTAATTAAGATTTACAGGATTGTGTCATTTTCTGACTTTAATCCTTTTTTTTTTTTTTTTTTTTTTTTTTTTTGGTGTAGGTTCTCCTCAGGATATAGCAGCTGTGAGAAACCAGGCAGCACTCCAGAGCATGAGGACGTCCCGAATGATGGCCCAGAATGCCAGCATGATGGCCATGGCTCCTTCCCAGAACCCAAGCACCCTGCCCACAACTGCAGGACAGTCAGACATTCCCATGGCTCCTTACAGCAACTCCTCTTCCAACCAGCCAGGAATGTACACTATGAGCACAGGGATGAGCCAAGTCTTGCAACACCCAAACCAAAGTGGCATGAACATGGCACACAACACAGGCCAGGGGACAAGGCAGCCTGCCTCTGGGCAAGCTGTGGGGATGGTTGGCAATTTTGGTCAGAACATGCTGGTGAATTCTGCTCTTCCCCAGCATCAGCAGCAGATGAAAGGACCTGTGGGCCAGGTCCTACCTAGGCCACCAGCACCACGGCTTCAAAACCTGATGGGGACTGTCCCTCAAGGAGCACAGAACTGGCAGCAGCGAGGCTTGCAAGGTGTCCCTGGAAGGACTAGCAGTGACATGGGGCCCTTCAACAATGGCACAACCTACCCCATGCAGTCTGGGCAGCCACGGCTGTCCAAGCAACACTTCCCACAGGTGCTTAATCAGACTGTTGTGGACACGAGTGGAACAGTAAGAACCCTGAACCCAGCAATGGGAAGGCAGTTGCTGCAACCACTACCTGGGCAACAAGGAGCCAGCCAGGCCAGGCCGATGGTAATGCCTGCAATAAGCCAAGGGGTCCCCACCATCTCTGCCTTCAGTCAGCCCCCAACACAGCAGATGCCAGGTGGTAACTTTGCTCAGAGCAGCCAAGGCCAGGCCTATGAGAGGAATCCCACTCAGGACATTTCTTACAGCTATGGTAATGAAGGAGCAGGGGGGTCATTCTCCAGTTTAGCAGAGGGTGCAGACCTTGTGGACTCCATCATTAAGAGTGGACCAGGGGATGAGTGGATACAAGAACTTGATGAGTTGTTTGGAAACCCCCAGTGAATGGGCTCGTAGAGTCTAGAGCTTTGGTCGTTGAGTTTGAAAAAAAGAAAAGAGAGAGTTGGATGTTTTCCCCATCCTTGGATTGTTGGTGTTTTGTTTTTTGGTTTTTTTTTAAATTGGTTTGGGGTTGTTTTGTTTTCTTTTGTTTTTTAATCGTGCAAACTGAGCTGATCTGTAGCCAACTTTGGAAGATTCTGGGGACAATGGAGACATTGTCCTCCCAACACTTCCACCAAGCAATCTGTGTTGTGTTGCAGCACCCACTGTGTGTGGGGGACAGGATGGGGAAACTGGAAGAGCCAGCTGATGCCTCTGCTTGGGAAAATTTGGTCTTTCCCCACTGAAGCAAGGCTTCATTGCACAGCAGGATGGGGTGGTCCTCTTATTTCCCACCTCATGTAACTGCAAACTCTGCAACTTTCAGGGGAGCAGATGAAAACAGACAGAAGCAAAGCTTAAAGATGTCTGTGGGTGATTGCACAGGCCCTGGTCAGAATTAGGCTTAACCCCAGGGTTAAGAAGATCTTGGTGAGCTGTGGTCAGGCCCACAGGGCCAGCTCTGGGCTCTCAGAGGGGAATGTGCAGCACACATGTGAAAAGAACTAAGCAGTCAGAGGGAGGTCACCGTTTTCACTGCAGAGTGATAAAAATCCAATAAAAGTGTAGGAGACTATAAATTTGGCAGTGTGGTGAGGACAGTTTGATGATGGGAGTGCTGCTGGAGACAGCTTAGGTGGGTGTGTTAACTTAATGAGCTATTTGGTCCCCTTGAGACTTGCAATAGCTCTTCCCTGTCAGAACACTTTGGTGCCTCTCTGCTGCTGGGGGTGCAGAGCCACAGCTACGAATGGTTTTAAAGGGCTAAGAGGTACCAAGAGACAGCAGTGTCAGTTCTAAGCAGGTGTTTTTCCCCTTCCTCCTCAGTATGTTTTCAAAAAGTTTTCATAAAGAAGTTCACTTCCGTGCCCTCCTACTCTGCAGTGCAAAGCAAGGTGAACTGGCTGCACTTTTTTCAGGTGAGCAACAACCCCCACAAAGGGGCAGGCAGGGGAGGAGAAATGAGGCTGGAGAATATGTACAGGGAGGGTTTGGCACACAGAAAGAGTTTTCTCTCTTGCAAAGTGTAAGGTTGGCAGGTGGTGTTACTCTGGGGTGTCTGGGCTCTCCATGTGATGTTACATGCAATCTGATCTTCATTTTAAACAGATTTTTGGTCTAATCTCTCTGGTTTGCTGGAATAAAAGTCACTGCAGTATTTGAAGAACAGGAACCAATGAAGGACTACTGTAAAGATCATTCAGGAATAGGTAAAATAATTGATGTAGCTATTACAAACCTGGGGTCTGCCCAAATAAGCTTTTAGTTAAGAGCAACATATCACTATTTCCACTGTGTGGACCAGTGCCGAGCAGCACTTCATTAAAGTTGTGGTATGTCTTGCACAATGCTAGAGAAACCAGACATCCTGAATGTCTACAGCAGCAGTTCCCAAGCTGCAGGCTGAAGGAAGCTGTCCTTAAAACCTAACACCTTTTTAGTGTTTTCAGCTGCAAGCTGCTCATCAGGTTTTATAGTGGTGCATAAAAACAACAATCTGCAGACCAAAAGGTTTGGAATCTCTAGCCTCCTGCTAGTTCTGTGAGCCATAAGTTGTGCTCTGCAGCAAAAGTGTCTCGAGCTGGTGGTACAAGTGGCAGTACCAACTCCCCAGCTACCTGTTTGTTACCTCCTTGTGTGCTTCTCTCCCTGGGTCTGGCAGTGCCAGGTGCTGAGCCACTGAAATCCACGAGAGCTGAGGAGCTTGTCACCTTGCATTTCAAGTCCTGTCTTTCCCTGTGGAGCACAGGTATGGATCATGTTAAGGAGCTGGAGCAAAATGGGCCTGGAACCCTCTCAGCACCCCATGGCTGTTCCCTTTTGTGCAGTAACCCCTTTCAGGGCTTACCTGGCTGAGGGGAAGTATCCTTTTTAAATGCTCTAAGGTAGGCAGGACAAAGTGCATTTTTAACATGGACAAAGCTGATCAGGGTGAGCTTTCAATCCAGCTTGCCCTGGCTGCTAGGTTTTGTAAAAATGCTTTAGTTCCATCTCTTTTAGCAAAACCCTTTTTAGAATACAAGTGCAAGGACCTGTTTCAGGTTCTTGCTGAAGATGGTGTCCTCTGCTTCAGCAGGAGCCCCAGTTCAGTGAAGAGAGAGCACCAGCCAAAGTTCTCAGTTCATTTTTTGTGGGTAAGTGGCTCTTGGTTGAAGCAGCCTGGACAGAAACAGTGAGAAATGGGACCCTGATGGGAGGAGGGCACCCTGCACACCTCAGGAGCTGCTCTGGCCCATATGGGTCCTGTCCTGTGTGACAGAGGCACAATGGGGCAAGGAGGCAGCACCCTGGGGATGGTGCTGGGCACAGCTCAGCACCCTTCCTCATCTGAGTGAGCAGGGGTTGCCTGCCAGCACAGGGATCAGCTGGGGAACAAGGGTTTAGGAACAGCTACCCTGTGTTATCCAGGTGCAAATCCATGTGTGTGAGGGAGGTAAGGGCTTTGGTGAAGAAATGGTGATGAAGGCTGAATCTCTGTTGTCTTTGTAAAGCTTCCTCCAAATACTCTGTACTGGGACCAACTACTAGAGAGGTAGATTTTAACAAATTTCGGGAAATTTTTTTTTTTTTTCTTTCTTACTATGGTGCTGATGTATATGTAATGTTAAAAAAAATAAAGGTATTTGTAAATATGTTTTTACAATTCTACAGATATCACTGGGTCTACTATCTGTAAAATATATACATATAAAAATATATATATATACTGTTTGTTTAAAATAGAGTATTTTTATTTCATTCCTTAAGTCATCCTTACTGCAGTGGTATTGCACTTCAGATGATGTCTATTTACTAATTTGTACTGTATCCCTGACAGCAACTTGCTCCATTTTATTCAGATTTTTCTAGTTTTCTGGTTTTACTTTGTACATTAAGCATTGCTTATTTCCTTTTAAGACCTGTACAGAGCTCTGAAAATGTAGAAAAAGACCTGATGTTAACATACCACTTTTAAAGAAAACAAAACGAAAACAAAAACAAAAAATGAAATAAAAGATGGTTATCTGAGTCGTATGCAAGGCTGGTTTTTAGGATCATCTCTCCCCCTGCTCCTGTGCCTCAGGGGGTGATCTTCCAGGGTGAGGAGGGAGCCAGAGACTGCTGTGATGAGCTGCTTGGTGCAGTTGTCTGCCACTACCCCACATCTGGGCTCATGGTTGCCCCTTTCTCCAAGGAGGATGAGTTCCCAAACCTGTGTGTGCTCTCAGGCAGTGGCGAAGTGGGACCTGGTCCTTATCTGGGGCCATTAGAGGTGGCAGCTCCAGGCTTTTGCATTTACTCCCTGGAGGGAGCAGGGAAGTGCTCACAGGGGAAGGCACAGGATGGAGAGGCCAGGAGGTAGGAGTCCTGGGGGAGGTGAGGTGGGGTGGAAGAAAGACATATGTGGGGTTGGATGTAGAAGCTGGAAAAAAAGGATGGGGAAGCATGCCAACACATGCTTAGGGTGGTTTTGTATCATCTACTACTACTAGAGAGTGAGAGGGGTGTTGTCAGAAGGCTTTTGGAAAGTCTACACCTGTTGGGTTTCTATGAGCTGTTGAGGATAAACATGCCATGAAGCCTTCAAGGCTCAATCCCAATTTCTCCATGTTTCCAGCCTAGCAGGGAAGTTGTGAGGGATCAGCCACTGGACCTCTGCTTTCACAGTGTGATTTGGCTTAAAGTACAACTTTTAAGGTGAGGTTCCCCTTTTCTCTTTCATGATAGTTCCTTACCATCCTAAACATGGATAGTGGGGCAGAAAGAAGGAGAATGGCCCAGAGCAGCCAGTGGAAGTTACAGATCATCAAGTGCTGTTTTGCTGAGAAAGAAAAGATGTTTCCAGCAAGAAGCAGCCCCTGCACAGGGACTTTCAGTCACTCCAGGGGCTGTAGCTTTCAGGCTGCAGCAGGGACCATCATAGTTTCTGATCATGTTTGAGAATTTGCATCAATTCACAGTGTATGCTCATCCTGACCCCTGAGGCAGCAGGTAGGAAATGGAATGGTGTGGTTCTCACTGGAGTTAAACTAAATGCTGACCCTGGCAGCATCCATCTGTTAATAGGTGTATTTGGTTTTTTAATGATACATGAGTCAAGCTTTAACAATTTTTGGTCATAGACATGCTGTCCTGGCTTGCTAGAAAAAAAATCAGTGACTCAGAAGAGAGGTTACATCTTCAACTGTAGGGCCTTTGCTTTCTCACTAGCTGGTGCAGCTCCTAAAATATTAGGGTCCTGTTTATCCCTTAGCATCCTGGCTCTGTGTTTTTCAGCCTCACAACCATGGCTTTTGGGCAGGTGAAACTGTCCCTGTGCAACAGCAGTTTGTTTATTCCCAGAGAGTCTATGGGGTATGGGAAGCTATCTGTAAATACACCAGACTACTACAGCAGGTAAGCTTTGTATGGAATAATTTTAGAGGCAAGGACCTATTTGAATACAGATGGGGACCTTTGGGCCTCCTCTAGTGTGTATTTCAAGCTTGTTGCATGGTTTGGAACTTTGCCTTGGTTTTGATTCTCCTGGCTGCACTTCAGGCTGCCTGTGACATCTGAAGGCATCACTGGCAGGTGCCTCTCTAAAGGCACGACAAGGAAAATTTCTGCTTGCTTACCCTAGCATGAGTGTTTTCAGCATTGCCTAAATAATTTGGATTATCAGGAGCTACCAAAATCACCAGGCATGGCCTTGCTTCTCCTACATAGTTTAAACTGACCATCAGCATAGTTTGGGCTGATGGTGGTAAGCCATGACCTGCTCCCTTCTTTTCCCAGAAAAATGTTTTCCTTGTTGGTTTGGGTTTTGTTGTCATTTTATGACTCCCAGAGCTGTTGGCATGCTGGGACATTTGTCTGGTCTTTCCCACACTTGTAGGAAAAGCCATCTGTGCCTTGGTGGGAGACAATGCAGTAGACCCAAGTGTTAGCTGAGCATCTGTGCCTTTTTTTTTTTTTTCTTTTTGCCTGGGCTGGCTCTCCCTCTCACAAGTGCCACACTCTGGGTACAGCCTGTCTTCAAGAGGTTTTGTGTTAGGACTGGGATCTGCCTACAGGAGGGCCCCACTTCTACCAGAAGAGTTTTTGAGCCTGTGTTGAACTGTAAACATATGTATAAAATCAAAAGGCTGTCACAGAAACACAGGGTTAAGTGCAGGTTTGAATGTTTTCCTGAAGAAAGCAGTGTTCCCATCTATGCTTAAACAGTCTCCTGCAGTGGGAATGGATATACTTTAAAAATTAGGACTTCACAGCAGTGTGTTGCATTGAAGTGTGTTTTTTACATTTGTGCAGAACGGGTGGCATTGCTGGGGGAGAGGAAGAGGAGGGGAAGAAGACTACAGAGGTGCTGGAAAAACTGACAGACATTGGGTAAGATGCTTGCAGTCCCATTTGCAATTGAATTACTCAGTGAAATAATGGTTATAGTTTATTGTACTTTGTTTAGGGTTTATGATACTGTACAGGAAAGCCAAACATTTAATAGCAAAACGCAGATATGATTTAACTTGCTGCCATACTGATTCTTGAAAGGGCGTAGGGAAAGGTGAAAGCATAAGCATCTCAGGAAACCATGCATTTTACATTGCTGCAGTCTGTTAGTAAAGAGATTTGATGCTTTATTCACATTCAGCTTATAATCTTTTTGGTGGTCAGAGAAAATAGATACATTATTCATATTTTAAAAAAATACCACCAAAAAAACAACCCCCCTAAAAAAAACCCCAAAACCCAACAGGCTTCAGAACAATTTATGTAGTTTCTTCATAATGCTGAAGTCCAGGTATTCATCCAGAAAGCTGTTAACAATTCCAGCAGCACCCAGGGTTATTAAGGAAACCAGAATCACTACGTTCAAATAAAAACCTGTTAACCTAGAAGTGGAAAGCAGGAAAAATACTGTTACAAGCCATACTGGCTTTGTTCACAATGAAATTGTTTATTCACACCAGCTAAGAAGAGGTGTGTAGAATCAGAAAAGATCACTGCTGCAATGCTACCTTGGGGTGTTTTGATAATAAACCAGTCCCACGTGTGAGTTTTGGTAGGGAAAAGAGAGATTCCTAATATCCTCTCTAGGAGAAAGCTCTTCCCCCTTGTTTCTGAATATTTCTGTGAAAGTTAGGATGAAGTCCTTTGCTCAGAAAATCTTTCCTTCAGTACTTAGGTCAAGAGATTCAGCCTCCCAAGGAAGCCTACAAAGAGTGGCTGGCTTCACTGTAGACAGAGCTTTACACTCTGGTGCAAAACTTAGTTGTGCTCTACTTGTTTGTTTATTTACATAGTTATGCTCCCCAAGCTTCCTTAATAGTTGCTACTCTTCTGGTTGATGTTCCTTGCATCATTTCAATTACTGCAGCTCTTATTGGGAGATATAAAATCACCTCCATGAGTTTGCTCTGGAAAACACCTCCTCTCCTTTCTCTTAAGCAACAGCGATTCCAAAGTGGGTGAAGTTGCTCCAGGGGAGGTTTAGACTAGATATTAGGAAGAATTTCTTTACTGAAAGAGTAGTCAGGCACTGGAATGGGCTGCTTAGGGAGCTGATGGAGTCACAGTTCCTGAAGGCATTTTAAAAAAAAAGTGTAGACGTGGCACTAAAGAGCATGCTCCAGTGGGCAGAGTGTTTTTTTCTGGGCAGTTTTCTTAGAGGTCTCTTCCAACCATGGCAATTCAGTGATGCTGTGAAAGCAGTGGTGGTGACTCCAGTGAAGGAGAATGGTAACATCAGCACACAAGCTATGGAAAACAGCACTGCAGTAGTCTTTTGCTGCTGCAAGCTTATTCACTCCAAAATAGCCTGATTGTTTTGTATCTTCCTCTAGAAATACATATTCCAAGGCTTAATTTTTGTGAATGATCTGTGTTCTAGAAGAGGAGCACACAGGACACAGAAGATAGGGCAGTGGTTTCAGTGAAACAAGAAATTAACTGTGTGTTTGGGCTTTTATAGCAGAGGGGAGTTTTGCCATCATGTGTTTGTTGAAGCAGAATTCCTGTTGGAAGCTGCTATAAATTTACCATTCATTAGGGGATCCTTTTCTGAAGCTGTGTTCTCCTATCTGTCTGGTGAAAGCTCATCAGCCTACAGGGACAGGTTTGCTTGTTTCCTTTAGTGCATTTTGTATGGCTAAATTTTCTCATGTAACAAACTAAGGGGAAAATGGGAAGAGCAGACAGGCAAGCTTTCTTTTGAGACCTCTCTGAGCCTGGCTGCCAAGATGCTTGGTACAAAGCAGGCACCCACAACATGAGCACCAAACCTTTTGTCTCTCCTGACCTGCACTTCTTAGCCCAGGCTTCTGCTGTAAGAGCCATCCCTCCTTCCCTTCCAGACCTCTTGCTGACACGTTGCACATGTTGTGTTCAATTATAGTCACTTTTCACTGCCAGGCCTTGGCTCTCAGCCCAGCTTCAGACCACAGCCTGGGGCTTTTAACCTGTGTTCAGCTGGCAGCTTACCTTCCTTTCACAGACTGAATGTAACCATGGAAGTACTTGTAGCAGGCAAACACGTACAGCAGACCCAGGAAGGAGGCTAATTCTAAGAAAGAAAGATGATTAGAGGCAGAAAAGAGCAGTTATAACATTCAAAAATGAAGATCATAGTTAACCACTCGAGTTATGTTTTCTAATTGCTCTGGGGGTTTTCCCAGCTAAGCCAAACCCTGGGAAGTTATTTGGGAAAGAATGATTCAAGATACATATATATATATATTCTTAAACATTCATTACAGGAGTGTCTTCATGTTAGTTTACAGAGAGAGGTGGCAATAGGATTGTACAAAAAAAAAAAAATCTAAATTCCTTCCCTGAAGGGACATCAAAACTGACAGGAATCCATCATACACACCCCCCCCAAGTTTGGTGGTTATCCCAGAGGCAGGATAGTTGGTTGGAGCACTGTGGCTTGACCCAGCACTGTCATTTTGTATTGTTATGGCAGTTCATGCTAAAGGGGAGTGTTTGTTTTGGAAAGAAAATCTTATTTATGTTGTTAATAACCTACTTTGCATTTATATAGCAGCTTTTATCCAAGGACATGAGAGGAAGCTGTAGTGAAGTTAGCTTTCTGACCTCCCTGTGGGAAGAGTATAAAGTCACCTCCATTTGACAGATGGAGTGGGATGTGGAGGTCACTCATATTATCCAGAACTAAACAGTGGTAGGTAATTTTGTGTTCTTTCAAACTCTGCAAGTGAATGTTACAGAGCAGAGCTTTGACTGTGTTCTGGATTAACTCATGTAAACGTACCCTGGGGAGACACTTAGCTGAAAAAAGACTTAAGGAAGGGATAACATAACCCTTCTTTCCTTACATATGACAGCACATGTCTGTGTTGCTGGCTTGCAGCTGTGATTTTCCTTGATTCAGGTGTCTGGAAGCTCATGTCCTATCTCATTCACAATTTGTTGATTAAAGCAGTGCTGCTTTGGGTTTACATTGGATTTGCACTGGAGATGGGACTGGCTATAAGAGAGCCTCAAAACAAAATGACTGTTTTGGAGCAAACATAGAAAATGGAGAAAAAAGGTAGTCATTCAGAAAGAAGAGCTATTTTGGGCACGAACCAGCTGTCCCTTCTCCAGCCCATGGACTTCATGCTTCTAAAACATCAACTGAGAAAGGGTTAATAAAGCAGAAGGCACAAATGAGGCTCTGCCACAATTTCTAGCTCTGTGAGAGAGTTCCACACTGCTTGGAGACATCACAGCCCCACTTTGGGAAGTCCAACAGAGTGAGAGGTATGAAAGCTCCCTGGTGTTCTAAGTTCACTGCTAAGTGATGGAGAAAACTTTCTTGGAGTCCCTGCTGCATCCCTGAGATGCACTTCCTATGGCTGGAGATGCCACTCTCATGACCCTGTGCTTCAGTGCTCAGTGCTCTGTCCCAGAATAAAGACATGAGTCACAGCCCAGTGGCAATGTCACTCAGCTGGGATGTAAAAACCCAAAGGTTTGCTGCCTTGAACTCCATCTCCAGCAGCCAGAGGCCCAGCCACAGGGATGAGTGCTCTGAGCAGAGTCTTTTTAGGCTGCCTTCTTCCCAGGGATGATAGCTGTGCTTGATGTCCTGGGAGAACTGTCCCATCAGGTGAAGATAACTGTTATTGGGAAGCATCTGGGAGCTGCTTTTCTCAGCAACTCAGCCTGCAAACCCACTGAATATATGATAAATGAGCCATGCTCTGGCTCCTTGGTTTGCAGAGACAAACAAAAGCTGGTGGGGATATGTGAAATGCTGTGACTAAGTGGGGATTTCAGTGTCACTGAGTATTCTTCCAGGAAGGCTATGCTAAGAGAATGTAATTAGAAGAAGGGGAAAAGATGTCTGCAGTCATTTACCTGCTGATGAAAAGAATTATTTTTTTTAAGTTTTGTAAAACCACTCAGTCCAAGATAAAAACAAAAAAGCTTTACCTTGATTAAAAAAACATCCTGCAGTCCAGAGGACAGTCAGGAATATTGGATAAAACTCCACACAGTTTTGTCTGCAGAATAAATTTGAAAGAACATTAGTCTGGAAAAGAAAAGAACTGTGAGTGGGATTGTCAAGGAGAATTGGCCTTGGCCTCCTTTAGTTGCCCCTAGATGTAATGCTATCAAATCCAATGGGAACACACAGCATTAGGCATTCCTAAAAATTCTGTTATTTGTAGCCTCAAATACAAACTATTTCAAATACTTGCCTGGTATTTAAACTCAGACAAAGATCTGGCTCCCAACTACATTAAAATCAATAGGACAGATAATCCTAAACGAAATGCAGCAGAGAGGCAGGAATTCCAGCTCAGAGATGTGATGTTAATCACTGATCTCCATACTCAGTATGAAGTTTTGTGGGTCAGCATTCCCCAGACTTCAGGAGGAAGCAGAGAGCTGTGTGTAGCAGCTTGGATTGCTCTGCTGAGGCTCTCTGAATTGCTGGCAGGCACACAATCTTCTTATGGACCATCACATCTTTGTTGGCACCATCAGTTTCCTCCCCCCCCCATATTTTGTTGGGATATATTTTGTTGCTTCTGAATGAATTTCTTTTTAACAAATGAGGAATCCTTCTATACCTATCATATTTTGTTACCTAATATGTTGTCTAATGTATTCTGCATCTCCCTGTTGTTATCCAGGATAACTACACCTACAGTGGATAGGAATGTTTGAAATCAATATAAATTTTTAGCATAGTATCACTGGCTAATCCTCAACTGAAGGCCTTTAGGAAAATGCTGTCTTCTCAGGCTGTTCTGCCATCCTTAATTCTGAAAACAGAGGCTTTCTGTGCTTGTCTTCCACATGTTTGGTGTTAGCCACATTCCAAGAGCTGACAGCACAGCTTGCTAGATCCAGAACATCTGAATTCTCTAAGTTACAGTCCACTAGCTCTTAGCCCCTACTTAGGTTTGGGTAAGCTGATTGCCTAGTTTGACCAGAATTTGAGCAGGGACTGTTTTAAATGAGCTGAACTTACCTCATTAGCATTAAAGTAAGAGCTGAGCCTTTGGAAAAGCAACCTGTTCAATCACTGTTTTGTTGGTTGGTTGGATTTGGTGGTGGGTTTTGGGGGCTTTTTTTTTTTGAGCAAAAGTTGCAAAGGAAAAATTAGAGATAATGTTTATTCTTCTCTTCTGGACTGAATTGTTTATTCATTGCCACCATCTTAATGTTCTCCAGACTTACTGTGCACGAAATGTTCTGTCAAATTCTGGAGCTCCAGTGACAGCTGGGGGCATGACCTTGTGCTTCATTCTTGATCTCCTCACCAGCCAGGCAAAATGATCTGTAAGCAAAAATAAGGGCTCACAAATTACAGCATTCCTTGGCTCAGTTGTGTCTCTAACATGTCAGTAGTTTTTAAAATAGAGATCATTGTTCTTCAGCTCTTTCCATTGCATTTGAGAGAAAGAGACTGTTATTAGATAAACTATTTTCTTCCCTACAAAAAGTTAGATTTTATCATCAAGAGTGACTTTCTCATGAGGAGGGGGGATATTGCTGTTTCAGAAAAATACACCAATTATCTTAATTAATAATGCATTAATATATAATTATTATTAATTATCTGCAATTATTACAGTAACTGTGACTTAGTATCTGTATCTCAGGAACCAAATTTCTCTGATGGAGGGCACTTCCCTCCTCACTTGAATAGCATATGGTCATTTTGGTTTAGTGACCCTCAGAGCTCTGATGCTTTGGGGCAGGCAGCATTACAATCTTTGGAAACAAAAATCTGGTAGCCACTTTTTTAGTTATTTATCCATATGTTATAGTGCATGCTTGTCCATCTGTTGTTAATTGTCTTGGGCTCTCAACATTCAGCATCTTGCAGAGAGCTACAAGTGGGGAGGCTGCAGCCTCTTCCCTGCTCTCCATCTGATCTCCTGGAGACCTCTGAGACCTGTCTGTTGAAGAACCTGTGCTTTACCTGTCTTGTAAAGTGGTTTTTGGAACTGATGCAGTGCCATGAAAAAGATAGATTACTTACCCTATGGTGACTGAGTGTCAGTTACCTACCAAACGAAAGCCCAAACCAGTCAAACACTATCCCTGCACTTCTGATCTGTCTAGGAGAATTTCTGCTGTGTATATGCAAAGCTAATTTTACTCATGTCCTCATGGCAGAAATCTCCCCCTAAAAGCTGAACTCTCAAGGACAGAAGGCAATTTTCTGCTTGCAGCAGAGGTATTGGACACCCTCCTCTTTGACTTTAAAACTCCCTAGGTACCTGCAGTTGTTTTTCTGGCCATGCCATAACCACCCTGTGTCAGAAGCTCACTATCTACCTTGTACCTAAACTTTACCTGAGCCCGGAAACCAGGCACCCAGCACTAAAAAGGTTTGACTAAAGGGCAAGCTGAGAGTGGTACCTTCTGTCCTTCATTTGAGACCAGTGGCATTAAATTGCATCTGGAGATATTAGGGGTGCTGCCCTGTGCATGTCTTATGTCTCAGCCTTGTGGCCAAAGCCTTTTCCCAGAAAAGCTTTTCTCCATCTGTCTTCTCCCCACATGTGTAATTATGGGCTGTGTTCAAATGACCTTTTTTAACCTTTCTCTCCAGAGCATCTCAGATGTCACTCTGTAAGGCAGGTTTACAGGACCTTTCATTGTATTTGCAGCCAGCAAGACCTTCTCCACTCCCACCCACTCATCTCTTGTGATTCCTGGTGATTCATCAGCCCCTGTTTACCACCTTGCAGCCCTTCCAGAAGGGAAGAATGGTAACAGGGAAGATGCTTCAGGGAGAGTGAAACTTGTGGAAGCCCAACCATTACCTCTGAGAAATATTTTCCCCAGAAAACTTACCTGAAAAGCTGGGGTTTTTCTTCTGTTGCCCTCAAAACGATGTAAATTTTATGGCAAATTTTACATGCTGCTAAATTATGTGATGGCTGAGCCACCGTGTTTTGTGCAATGGTATATTCAGCCAGCAATGCATTCCTCATGTTTTGGGCAGATTGAGCCATTTCAATACTTGCAGCCAGTCTGGCACCAGGTTTTTTTCTACTGGGCAACTAAGGCAAGCCAAAGTGGCTCATTGCATCCAGATCAGTTGGGAAAAAAAAAAAAAGCCTTGAATGGTTGCTGGACAAAATGAACTTATTGGAGGAAATAAGAAGATTGAGGAGCAGAGGTTTGCACATGGGAGATTCTGCTTAACCATACCCCAAAGGAGGTTGTGATAGTACCATAGTATGGCCAAGCATCCCAAAATCAACTTCTTCATTGGCCTCCACTGTAATGGAGGGGAATTTTGGTTCAGTCGGGGACAAGTGGGCTTTTATATGTCCATGGAAACCAAGCTGCAGCCATGCATAGCCAGGGGACTAGAGTCATGTCTGGCACCTTAAAAAAAAAGGTGAGCCTGGCATGCAGAACAAGAGAGATGCCAATCAGGCACCCAAAAAATTGCTCAGGAGGGGAGTAGTTACTATGGGTTTTGTTAACTCCCTAGGTCATGCCTTTTAGCTCCTTTCAGGTGAACGGGAAGTGAAGGTGTAACTCCAAATTTAAGCTTTGTGATCATGGTTTAACAAGGCCTAATCTCAATAATAAAGCAATGGGAGAGCTTTTCTGCCTGGCTCACTGGAGGTGCTGTTGTGAGGACTCCAGAAAGCACTGCAGCAGGAGTAAGGAAAAGTTTTCACAGCCTTTTCTCCTCTCTGTAGCAAGTTGTTAAATTCTAGCCGGCTAAATTACCTGGTAGTTACAAAGTATGCTTGACTTGCCTTTGTTTGCTTTTTTTGTTTGTTTTCACCTTCAGTAGGCGACGTTTGTGGTGACTGAGTATCTTTACTCTGAAAATACAGGACAAAGCAGGCTTTGAAGGAATGTTACTCTCAAACATTTTATATAGGTTTAAAAGCCTGTAGGGAGACTGATTCCTTGATCACAGTGTATGGTAATGCATATTAATTTGCATGGCCTGGTGTAATGACCTTTAAAAAAAAGAAAAATCAAATACTTTTTAGTAATAACTTGCTGGGTCCTGGAATTACTAAGAGTGATGTTAAATTGTCCTAGTACAGAGGGAGGCTTCAAAATAGAGGAGTAGCGAGACCCCAGTCCTCCCTTCTCTTTCCTGTCTCAACGACTGGGATTTACTCTCTCCTTTCATTGGATTCCCCTTTTTTTCCCATCAGGCTACAAAACACTGATCTCCCAAGCAAATCTTAGCTGCCTAAAGCTGGATTCATGGCTGGAAACTGCTTCCTGCACTGTTTCTGCTCCTTCCTTCTACCCCAGAGCATCTTTTGCACAGCTTCATCTTCTACTGACCCGATTCTTCAAATAACTCCTGGTTCTGAGACAATAACTCCTGTGCCTCTGATGACTGGTAAGTGAAACCTGACTCCCAGAACTCTTTTGGGGAGGTGATGTTGCCCATTAGCATCCTCCCAAGTCAGGGCTGAAGGCACAGCAGAATAAAACAGGAGAACCAAGAGAGGAGAGAGGACTCTGTGAGTGCTGGGTGTGCTTTGTACTAAGATAACTTGGCCCTCACAAGGAAGAACATGTGTCTTTTCTGCCTGCCTTTCCTATCTGTACAATTCTTTGAGTTTTCCAGCTGCAGTGCCTTTCCAGTTAAAGGTTGGTTGGCTGTGTGGTTTTATTCCTTCACGCTTTCCCCTTAAAAATGGACCCAGGCAAGAGGAACTTTCACAGAAGTTGATGGAATATATCAGCTAGAAGTGTTCTGTGCAGATCACAAGGGTATCTTGGAGCTGGTCTGATGACAGAAAAAAAGGATGTAAATTTTAGGTGCTTTTTATTTGCTTTCTGTGGTGCTGGGCATTTCTTAACCTGGAAGGGTCACATACTCAGGCTTTTTTTTCCTGCTGGATACAAATGTTATTTCAGTAGTTGAAGCTTTCAGAACAAATAAACAAACAAACAAACAAACCAGCCACACAGATACATTGCTAGATATGTTGGCAGTGCTATAGATATTTGGGGGAAAAAAAAAAAAAAGGCAGAGTAATTATTTTTATCTTGCTCTTAATCTCACACTCATAAAGCACAAACACCTTCAAAATGTGTCTTGTTTCCTAGTGTAAACACAACTTTATGAGTCTATATTTTTAAAAGAAAATAATTACTACTGCCATTTTAGACTGGTACACAGCAAAAAAGAGCCTCTCAGACTTGCCCACCTCCTTCCCTAGCCCTTGATTCTCAGAGGTATATCCACAGGGGAGAAAAGAAATCCATTTAGATTTTAAAGAAAGGTAATGATGAGGACATAATATGGAATATAACATGTTGCTGTTGCCTGGCATCAAGGTTTGCTTTCTTGTTTCGTTGCAGATATTTAGTATATATCTCTGTCTCAGGAAGCAGTTTTTGCAGTGCTTTCAGTCCAGCATTGGTGTGTTTGATTTCACAAATTTCCTCTCACTTCTGAGGTTTTCAATTGTATAGCTGCCTACATAAGAACTGAAGCCAAAGCACAATGCAGCTTTGGGGTAACTTGACAGCTTGTACAAGCTCTCACAGTAGTCTGATTCCAAGAAGTCAGCAAACAAAATTGAATTGAAAACAAGTTTCTCCCACAGAGCAAAGTAATCTGTCCCACTGAGCCAGCTCCCTCTCAGACTACAGAGAGCATAAACAATCCTCCAGTGAGAAACATCTCAGGAGTTCTCAGAAATTCTAGTTAATGAGCAACCAGTTGATCATAAAACAATTTCCAGTATTTCAGAACAGGTGGAAACCTCCCCAAGCCCCAGCCATGCAACCCCACAGATCTTACACTGCTGGAGGGCAGAAAGGAGAGAGACGGCCGCAAGGAAAATGCTCTCAGCATCCATGATCCCAGCAGCTTCTGTGTGCCTGCAGGATGTGTGCACAGGAGTGAGCAAGAAGGAAACGTAGCAGGTGGGGGAAATCATACAGCTTTGCAGCATTGCAACAAAGGGCTGCCCTGGAAGTGAAAGAGCTTCACTTTTTTTAAAACCGGAGTGCAAAAATCCTGGCTGTTTTTTCAGCCCTGAAAAAGTTCAGCCAGCCAGCCCTTTCACCTCCCTGAAAGCACAGCAAGAACAAACCCAGCCTTTACTGCTCTATGGAGTCAGCTGTTCTTTTATCTATTCCATTTCAGCTGCAATATCTTTGGGGGTGAACACTTTTTGGTCTGTTTCCCAAGGTCTGGCGTGGGGGGGTCTGTCCCCATTGCCAGGAGCACCACTGGAGAGCAGCAGGTGGAAGGGGGGAGTTGAGCTTTGTGCTGTTCCCTGCACAGGGTTTGCAGGTTTGGCTGAACATGGACAGCTTGGGCTGGCATGGCAGCTGCTTTACAAATGGTCAGCATGCAGAAAAAGAATTGTTTGGGATAGTTCGAAGGGTAAAATGACTGAGAAAGGAAAAGAAAGAGAGAAAGAAAGAGAAAAAGAAAGGAAGACAAAAAGCAAGAGGAAAAGGAAAAGAGGAAAAAGGAAAGGAGAAAAAGGGAAGGAGAAAAAGGAAAAAAGGAAAAGAGGAAAAGGAAAGGGAAAAAGGAAAAGGAAATGAAAAGGAAAAAGAAAGGAAAGGGGAAAAGAAAAAAGGAAAGGATAGGGAAGGAAAGGGGAAAAGAAAAAAGGAAAGGATAGGGAAGGAAAGGAGAAAAGAAAAAAGGAAAAGATAGGGAAGGAAAGGAGAAAAGAAAAAAGGAAAGAATAGGGAAGGAAAGGAGAAAGAAAAAGGGAAAGGATAGGGAAGGAAAGGGGAAAGGAAAGGAAGGAAAGGGGAAAGAATAGGGAAGGAAAGGAGAAAAGAAAGGAAAGGAAAGGAAAGGAAAGGAAAGGAAAGGAAAGGAAAGGAAAGGAAAGGAAAGGAAAGGAAAGGAAAGGAAAGGAAAGGAAAGGAAAGGAAAGGAAAGGAAAGGAAAGGAAAGGAAAGGAAAGGAAAGGAGAAAGGAAAGGAAAAAGGATAGGGAAGGGAAGGAGAAAGGAAAGGGGAAAGGATAGGGAAGGAAAGGGGAAAGGGAAGGGAAGGAAAAAGAGGGAAGGGAAGGGAGGGGAAGGATCCCCCCTGATTTTGCTGCCTGAAGTACACTTCCTATAGCTTATGCCTAGTCCTAAAAATGGGAGAGATTAGATCAAATATTTTTCATCAGCTAGCCCTGGTTAAAAGTAAGCTTAATGTTGTTAGGCTTTATGATCCCATAAGACCACTGGAAAAAAATACAGTGTAATGTTTGTTGTGAATTGAGGATTACCAGCCCTCTGTCTTCAGCTCGTGTTTAAGTGGGATATTTCATTGACTTTAGGCAATTTTTTTAATTTTAAAAGCTAACATAAAAAGGAATTTAAATTAGTTATTTTACCTTGCCAAATTTTAAAAGGTTATTTCTTAGTTACTAATTCAGTATATTTGTTCCTTGCAAAGACTGGAAGAGTAGATATCTTGTGATAACACTACTTGGATGTTTGTGCTTAATAACTTTAATTGCTGACTTATGCACTTGAATTGCAGTTCTTGTAGCACAGGTTGGCTTTCTGACCACCCAGTCTTTCTTTGTTTGTAGAGGCTGACTCAGAAGTGTCCAAAGCTCTGTCATCCTGTTGATATGAGGAAGTGAAGGAAAAGCTTTGACAGACTGTCATTTGAAAAGTTGAAACCACAAGGGCTAAGCATTTTAAAGCCATCTGACATTGGAATTATGCTATTTCTCTCTGACTTTATTCAAAGGATGTGAATTTCAAAATGTCAATTGACATGCAAAATCCAGCAAAGATTGACTGAAGATTAGGCAGGAATTCAATGCAGGGAAGGGGGTTAAATCCACAGAAATATTGTAATTACATGCACATTATGGCTGAGCTAGGATCTGCTTAAACCTGTTCACTCCCCACTGGTACCAGGGAGTTTGCAGTTTAGATTTATAATGTTTTCTTCATATGTAGTCCATGGGCAACTTGATTTGGTGTTATGCTTCATCCCTAGGTAACTGAGAACAGAAAGTTTGATCATATACAGAAGAAGGTTGGGTTTATTTGTGATTAGGGAAATATAGTAGCACCTAAGATGCCCAGAGCTTTTATGATGTGTATAAGCCCCAAGATATATATAGAGAGAGAGAGATGCCAGCACCAACAAAGAGGTTTCTCAAGTTATTTCAGGACATTTTGGCAGGTTGAGAGTGACTGATTTCGGAGCCTGCTCCTGGTTAAAGGAATTTGATTTTAGATTTCCTTCACTTGCATGGATTTCAGATGTGCTTTGCTTCTCTCTGCTGCTGCAAATGCTTGTTTTCTGCAGCTACCCAAAGCAAGAAGAGAGGCTCTGAGCACTGAAATGTAATGTGAAGTCAGAGATAGTGGTGGTATCTTGCCAGATGTAGCTAGCAGTGGTATTTTATCCCTGCCTCTTCCTTGCTATTCTCCACCCAAAATTTCCAGCAGCAGAAACTGAGGTGTTGGGGAGGGACAGGACCTGCTGGTTTCAGGCAGCAGCTGTAGATCAGAGCTGGGTAATCTGAGGATTTCAGGCAAAATAGTGGTTCTCTCTCTGTCTGAGCTGTGTCTACCTGGCAGACCTCCTGAGGTCTCCTTCTCTCTGTAGAGAAGCTCCTGGTGACCAGCAGCAAAGGCAAAGCCCAGCAGGGTGGCAGAACTGCTGCAGGGAGAGAGCAGATGGTTGTGTAGTCAGACCAAAAGCATTTAAAGTGTGAAACCAGACTGATCAAATAAGCCCTTTTAATGGAGTTACACTGTCAAAGCTGCTCAATTTTCATCTCTGGGAGAGCTGAAAAGGGCAGTGTTCAGTCTGTGCAGGGCTGGAACTTCTTAAAGGGCAGTCACAAATGGCAGTGCAGCATCTTTTATTTTTAAACACCTTCCAGGAGACAAGGTCTGAAGGAGGGGCTCCTCTGGCTGGAAGGGAAAACATATCTGAACTCTCATGTATGTCACTGGGAACTTTTATAGGGCAAAGCACAGCTATTACAATGTATGAGGCTAGCTCATGTATCAAAAGCAGTTTAGCTACAGCAATAACAGTAGTGAGCTCTGCAGTTTATTAATTTACTCTGCTTTTCAACAATATATTACAAAGAACATGGACCTGTGTGGCACTGGGTCATACACAGGCTTTCAATTTATCAGAGCTATGAAACAGGTGAAAGAGAAAGAAAATATATTCTTTTTTTTGCCTCCTAAAAACAAGTTATAATTCATGTCTGCTGTTGTTTCATATATATTTTGCATGGGATGGAGCCTCAGAGGAAGGATGGAGAGTCCATTTTTAGCCAGTTCATTGTAAGACCTGGTTGTGCCAAGTACTCTGCTTGTGGCAGTGTTACCAAGTGATAAAACAGATCTTCATCTTCCATCCCCTTCCTCTGGGCACTGTGGTAGCCTGGGATTTTTGATGCTGGTGGCAGAGCAGATTTAAAAGGAATAAATAGCCAGAGGTTCAGAGTCTTTCCCTGCTCTGCACCTTCTGCAGTCTTCTGTCATCTGCATCAATATTGGATATAAGTCAGGAAAGAATTGGTTCATGGTGTTCTCACCTGGGTGTGCAAAAGATTGATGTGCTTTAACTCCCATCAGTGCTAATGTGAGCTGCTATATGCACATAAATTCCCACATGCCCACAGGCCTCGTGGATTTCCTTACTGCCTTTGGGTATTATGACATATTTTTTAACTTTGGACATTGCAAGAACATATTAGGGATGCAATCCTGGATTGAGATAGAAAATAATATATTCTTACATATGTTTATGAAACATAAACTCTGCCAATCTTGCATAACGTCCCATTATAATCACAGCAAGCTTTCAAAGTAGTAGCAAAAAGAGAAGTCTACATTATAAGAAGTACCTTCCTGTAATTACAGGGGGTATCATTTGTTAAAATGTATTTTTTTCTGTTAAAAAAAAGTATTGTTTTTCTTAAAATATCTTCACGTGTTCTCAGCTCTGAGGAGTTCAGAAGTGTAATGTCTTGGGAGAGATTACCAGAGTCCCATCAGGAAAATGGTGCCCACACATGTGAAAAAGCTGTGTGGAGATGGTGACCAGGGAACAGCTGGGTAGAAGCTGAATATTCCTCATCTCCTCTGTCTCATACCTTGTCTTTCCCCTAACCTGAATGTTTCTGGAATGAATGGTAAATCTCCAGACAAGAGATTTACAGCCTACCACGAGTGGGGAATTCTGCAGACCCTGCCTCTCCTATTCAGCAGAAATAGTGGAGGAAATACAGAATACAAAGCTACTTCCCATTCCTTCAACTTTCTTGTGAGAGACTTTAATGTGCTCTGCAAAAGCTACCAGCCTGGAGGTGGGATGTGGTGAATCTTGCAGTCACAGGAGAGAGAGTTAGGCAAAGCCCCACTTATTTTGTTGGTCCATGTGATTATATGGCTGTAGATGAGAAGAAACTCTCCCAGATTCTTCACCCCATGGAAATCCGTGTGGCTTATGCTCCTCCGTGCCTCGCTCACAGACTAAAGCTGCTGTGTCTGAGCATCTTGCCTGCCTCTATGGTACAAATTGGCAGCATTTCACTAGTGAAAGCAGGTGGTAAATAAGGGATGTGAGCAGGGAGGCAGCAGCACTTCCAGCCATCAGAATCCTTCTGCATCTCACAGTCCCGCCGGATCTGGGTCCGGTCTCCAAGGTCTGCAGCAGGTAACCCTGGGAGAGCAGAGGGCTGGGAGATGCAGATCCTCTGTGACTTATGTCTGGATCAAAAGGAGGTTTAAGGATTTCCCTGCTGCTATTGAGCCACTGCAAGCAGGATCCCCAGGCCATCGGGGCTGCTGTGATATCTGGAATGCCAGGGATTAATGGAGATTCAGCAAGAGATTTGAAGGCGCGTTGGTCGCACATCTCTTGTCTCCCTCCACAACCCCCAGCAGGTTTGTGACAACATAGCACTTGCTGGATTTTAACTTGCTAAGCTTAGACAAAGAGCTGTTTTAGTTAGTGAACCACTTCAGCTCGAGGGATTCTTTTTATCCACAGAGAAGAAAGGTTAATTTCATCTCAGTGGGTATCAGCTATGCTTAGGAGGTGAATGGTGCTCACGTTCAGACTGATGTGATGCCTTTAGGCATTGGGGCAGATCTTAGCATTTGCTCAGGTAGCTAGCAAGCCAGGTCATCGTCAGCATGGCTTGTGTCACAGCCAGCTACAAACATGTGCCATTATTTATTGCCTGTATCTTCAGCTGTTCTGGGAGGCTATTGATAAATGCTGGCTTTTGTTGTCAGAGTGATGCTTGCTTGACCCAGGGGAATGCAGCAGCCCCAGTCGGTGTCATAATTGAAAACCTGACAGTTTTCCAAGGTGCCTGCTGTAGTTAGCTGCTTCCAAATTTCTGTCAGGTGGGATGCCTGACTCCCTGAGAATCACTTGAAAATCTTGTGTGACTTGGCTGCCCACCAGCCTGGCGTGGCTTCTCTCTGTCCCCTAAACTCCTTCCTGTGCCCCTCGGTGCAATTGCCATTTCTTCTCTTGGTCTCCACAGCCTTTCCTTGCCAGTTAGGGACTCTTCTCTCACCCTTTCTGCTACTCAACACCCTATGGGTGCTGGCTTGGCTTTTGGAGTGGTTGTGCATTAAAGCCAGGAGACCTGGGAAGCTTTGTCAGCTCCCAGGCAGGGGAGGGGTCCCCCAGCCAGGGTCTCGTGTTGCTTGGCAACATTTTTCTCTCTCCTCCAACAGCATCTCCCCTCACAGCACCTGCTGATGCACACACAATGGATGAAAGCAATATGACAGCAGCAGTTGCTTGTGTCACCATTTACTTGTTATTTATGGTTATTGCCACGAAAGGATCTGTAAACATTTTTGCACCTCCTGCCTTGGCTAAAACAGACGTTCCTGCCTGCTTCTGTGGCGTGCCTGCATAATTATTTAATGGTCACTGCATTTCTGTACAGGTGACATACAGTCTTTCTGATGTGACTGCTGCTTCTGGATGTTTCCATTTCTCAGCCCCAAATTGAGATGTTCAAGGTTTCATACTCAGCAGTGCAAAAATCCAAAGCAACAGAGTCTGACTTAACTGCCTTTAATTGTGGTGCTTGGTTTTAGTCATGCACCTATTTAACAAAAGCTGCTCTGCATCACTTTCTGTCCCTTTCCAAAGGGCATTAAGGCTACCAATAAGATTTCAAAATTAAAATGTTTCCATGGGCAGAGATAAAGCAGCCAAGTTTTTTTTTCCTGATCTCTGAGTCCCCAGTTTATCTGTTTGCCCTCTCCTCTTCCACACTAATCACTTCCAACCTAGTCTTTCCATTTTGCATTTGTGGGTGTGCCAAAGGAGAAATCTAGCTTCACTGTCTGCTTTCTCTAAAAGAGAACAGCAAGAAAGTCAGACCACGTGTGGTTTCTGATCTTACACTGAGGACTGCCCAGGCCTTTCCGTATGTGATGATGGATTTGTGTCACTCGGGACAGAGCTGTAAAGCTTTGTTTGTACTGCTGGATCTTAGACCTTGATTCAACTCTAGGTAGGTTTTATTCCATGTATTAGCACGGGGGGAGTCCCTGGCTTGTGGCAAGATCTGCCAGGGAAAGAGAACTTTGGGTTGCAGGAGTAGGGTGCAGTGCAGTGACAGATGGATATGCACATCTGCCATTGCCCTCTGCTGGGGTCTGCCAGAACTACTGATGGATGCCCTCTGTTATTTCAGAAAAGCCATCTCCAATGTACAAGAATTTTAAAAAAAAAAAAAAAAAAAAAAAAAAAAGCCAGACATGTTATTTTTTTTTTTTTTTCTCATTCAGCTCTTCTTCTGACTGACTCACTGGATGCATACGTAAAGGGTTGGTTTGCTGGTTTGCCATTATCCCGTTTGGATTGTACATTTAGTTTTCTGATCTGTTGAATGCAAAGATGGTTTCTGACCACTGCTGGAAGGCATATTGCCTGCTCTACATCTGCTCACCTCTCTTAAGTAGAGACAAATGAAAGTCTTGCACTAAAAGCACTGAGATGGAGACTTTGAATCCACTCTAAAATCCAATTTTCCCACAGCAGGCTTTATTAAGGACAGCCTTTCCAAGGGGCTGGATAGAATGAAGCCCTTTGAAAGGCCTTGAAATGAAGATCTTTGTAGAAATGAAGGCTGTGCTAAGGTGCTACAACAGTGAGGTACACCTGAGGGAAGGTGCAGCTTGCATTTCCATAGGATTGCACCCGTAGAGCAGGAAGAGGACACTTTGGCCCAGGCATTCCTCAGAGGAAGAAACCAATCTCCAGATCAGGCTCACTTAGGTTAGATGAGCTGGTTGCTTAGGTGGCATTTCTTTGAAATCAAACCAGGACAGAAATGATCTTCAGAAATGACCTACAAGCTCTTTCCTACGGGAGAAAAGTATGTTGGTTATTGAGGTTTGGGGTTTTTCTTTTTCTTTGTACCCCTTCTTAAGCACAAACTTTTCCACAAGCAAACAGAGAGAGCTGAGAGTTTCCCAGCTGTGGCTCTGCATCCCCTGTGGCTCTGAAGGTTTACAGGTGAGGAGCTTCATGAAACTCTGTCAAGCCATTTGGAGAGTGCTTGGAATGCTATGCTCCTTGAATGAGTATAGTCCAGACAGGGGTATTTTTCAGTCTTCTCTAGCTTGAACACCACTCTGTGTTTTCTGGTTGAAGTAGACATGGGGAAGAATCGTTAGTTCAAAGCATGCCCTGGTGATGCTAAAGAAAATATTGTGGGAGTGCAATTAATGGGTACTTTCATCAGTCACCTTACCCTGATCACTGTCTGGATCAGCTAACACCCTTGTGCTGAGCTGCCTTTCTCAACTCAGTCCAAGATGATGTTGCAGAGTGAAGAAAACTGCTGACAAATTAGCAGAGCTTGAGAGCAAAAGGCATTCCAGTTCCAGCAGGGCATTACTACTCTTCCAACAACCCAAATGTTGCTTCAGATAGTTCACTCAGCCAGCTCTGAAACAGGGAATGTAGAAATAGGTGGCATTGACATGGGACATTTATTTTTAGGCAATGCTTTTTTGTTCCCTTTCTCAGCATAAGAACTACTTTCATCTTCTTCAGAGGCAGAGTTATAAATATCTTCCGTGGAGATCCAGGGCCTCTGACATGAGTGTGTTGTACTTCTCCCTGATGAGCATGGCAATCGTATTTCCTCCTATTCCACAGCACTCTCACACTTCTCTGACAGAAAAAGCCCCCTCAGCTCCTAAAATCCATTATTTATTTTCCTGAGGAGGAAGGGGATGCTGGTGGGAAGCTGCACATTAGGTGTGGTATTGATATGAAATAGAACATGTCCCACTTCTGCCCATTCCTAATCCGTGTCACAGACATCAATTCCTTGGATTTCAGTGGCTGTTCTTTGTGTCATCAGCAGCATGTGCAAACTGCTCCTGTCCTTGTTCTCCTTTGATTACTTTGCCCATGACATGGGTACTGGGACACCTTCAGACTGACAACACTTCATTTGTCAACATAGGACCAAGCAAGAAAGGATGGAAATTCTGCCAATGGCAAATTTAATTCCTGCTCGCAAACTTGCCACAAACCCAAGACAGCCATGTAAACCCCTAACCTGTTTGATAATTCTTCTCTCCAACCCTGGCTGCCCTGCTTGCCAGAAAAAATGGTGTCTCCTTTGAGGCCTGGTGGAAGGAAAATGTTGGCATTTCCCTCACCTGTATCTCATGATGAGAAGGGAGCAAAAAGGAGATGAGAGGCTGCTTTGCTGAAAAAGAAAAGCATCCATGCTCTGGAGACCTTGCAGGTGGATCTTGTAAGCACTGAGGACTTGGGGGAAGCAGCCTTGCCCTAGAGGAGGACCAAAAGGCAAGTTTTGTTCCATTTTCTCTGCCTAGTACTGTTCCTTTAGGAAGGTTTGCTTAAGTAATACAAAAGAAAAATGACTGGAGAAAATAAACAGAGCAATAAATAAGATGGCAGGAATGTCTATCTGCCAAAATCTGGAGTTGCAGGTAAGGAAGTAGCATTTCCACCACCTTAACTCTCAAGTGCATCAACATAAATTGTGCTCAGTCTCCCTAGGAGATAGAGCTAGGTGTGCGTTACTATACATTACTGTATAAGCAGAGTTATCTTTTAACATGCTCATAGCCTGAAATAAGCATAGTGTGACCATGGAACACTGGAATATACTTCAAGTTGTGTGGTTTCAGTAGCATTCATGATTTACATAAATTCAAAAGTAAACAAAAGCACTTTAGGTCTTTTTGGAAATGTAGCCTTTTAAATTTTCTATGGGCATTATTCTGGTTATATATCTTTTAAAAATCTGTTTTGGTGTTTGATTACTTACTATTATTTTAAGTTTTGGATTCTGGTTTTACCTCTTATTTGAAATCCCAGACTTTCCCAAAGGGGAGTAGAAGGAGGTCAACTCTTTAATGAGTAAAAAAGATGAATATTCCAAACATTTTTTATTTTGAAATTAAACCAGTATTCATACTTGGGGGATAAATTTATTTTAACTGGGTTTAAAATGCAAAAATTAAGTTTCAAACTAATTAAAAATAAATTAAAATGTGGCCTTTCTTGAAAGAGTTTTCCTGCTTAAAGGACACCAGTGAAAGAGTTCAGATCAGTGTAAAAAGCCAGAGGTGTGCCAGGAGATACACTGCATTGTGTAATCCCTGCTTTTTGTAATTTCGAGTCTGTTGTGTTAATTGTATTAAAAAATCCATGGATGTAGATTCTCTCATGAGAAATTGTGTGATTGTGTAATCTTCCCTGATTACATAAGCTTTGAGAAGAGGAAGGCAATTTATACAGGATGCAGAATAGGATGCATTTGGGTTTGGAGTATGTCCTAGTGCCAAGTCACAAGTTCATGTCCTCTTTCTCTTAAACTTCATGGACAACTTGGCAGCATTCTTTCAAAGGGCTTTAGGGCAGTTTCTTTTCTTCTCCGTGATCCTCAGCAGTCTGTGGATCAAAATGTGGCAAGTTTAATGCTCTTTTTTTTTGGAGACCAGCTGGCTTTTCAAGAGAAATTAATCATTTAGCATTTTTGGCAATGTATAAATGGTACCTTTGGAATGTGTGAAGAGCTGGAGAGGTCCCCACACTGATTCTTGTACTTGACAAGGCTTTTACACCTAAAGCAGCAAATACATTAATATGTCCCATTGCTTCCCCTCTTTCACTTTTCTCTGGTAGTTGAGTAGCAGCATGCAACCATGAAGTAAGAACTGGAATAAAAAAACCCACGTCTACTGGAAAAACAAGGCAATGTAATACAAGCCAAGTTAAACAATTGCCTGATATAACCTGGAACATGATTATTAGGGTCTTGAGCTGACCCTGCTTGAAAAGCAGAAGAACCCCTGCCTTGGACTGGAAGGCTTTTGAGTGTTACACAGCAGTGCTCACTCTCTAATTAAAGTCAATGATCTCATAGCCTTGGGGATCTGACACAGGGCATAAATTTGCCACAGTCGTAGTTTGTAAATGAGCATCTCTATTTTATGCTGATAAGAGACCAGGGTTGCTTGGCCTGCTCCCTCCCCTTTAAAAGCAAAGTGTTCATAACTAATAGAGAGCCTCGTTTGATTCTAATGGATGCTTATCTCTTTCTGCTAACAGAAATGTATTTGCCATTTTGGCACCCGACAAAGTGAGTATTTTTCACAGGTTCCAGGCTTAGATTGGTTTTATTCCTCAGATAATCTGAAGAGATACCCTTTAGTCAAGGGAGGCAGTCTAAGAAAAATCCTCTCCTGCTGTAAACCTTCCATTTAACATGGAAATGAATCTCGTATTTTTTGTGGGTAAGAGGTTGGTACCTCATGAGCCATCCCAAGGAACTTGAGACGTGGCTCATGGCAGTCTCTGAAGCACCTTTTAGTCTCATTCCTGATCTCTGCTTGTCCTTGGGTGGCTGCACAGCTGCAAGGGAGCAAGTCAGGAGATGTCCCTTAGCTCTGCATGGGGCAAACCCACGGCCCCCTTCCCTGTTTGCTTGTGCCAGATTTGGTCACTTTGCACCCATGAGAGGGATGTTTCTGGCCCACTGATTTCATTAATATTTACTGCTTTAACTGAAGGAACAGGGCCACTGCTTTCTAAAAAACAGCTTGTCCTCCAATGCCCTCTGGTGACGGAAACTAATTGGATTCCACTGCTGTTCCTGAATCCGGTGGCAAAACACTGATGCTATTTTATTCCCATTAAATATTTTAGGCAAATATTGAGCTTTAGCACAAACTGAAGTCTGTGTTCACTAGCTTGACTACCAACCTCTTTCTGTAATTGCTACAGCACTTCCTAGGAGCAGAAAACCAAGCACGTTCTAGAGACGCTGTATCTTGGGGAATCTCCAAAGCTTATTAGGTTGATCCTTTAAATACTTTCCTCCTGATCCTTCCTGCAGAGAATTACCCTCGTGTGGGTTTGTGTGTGTCTGCATGGCTGCAGAAGTGCCTTGTGTCACCTTCCACACTTAATCTCTTGAGATGGAAAAGCAGTGTCCCCAGATGGCTGCTAGGGAAACAGGTTGCTGAAATAATCACTGCCCCTTGCCTCTGTCCTTTGCCTGCCAGGGCTGGTGTGGATGAAGGCACAAACCAGCTGGGAAGTGAGAGGGAAGCTGGGGGGCAAGGTGGGTTACCTCACTTGGTATGTGACACTCAGGCTGGCTGGTAAATGTGCAGATATTTTTCAAAACTAAAGTGTCAGGAAATGGCAGCCTGTGACAGCTTATCCATAAACTCTTTTTTGTTCGGTCTGAGTTTACTGTCAGACTGTCCTGAAAACAGGCAAGCAGGTAAAAACACTGAAAAACACAGTGATAAATACCACTTTTCAATTAAAATCCAAAACCACTGAAACAACTTTAAAAAAACAAGTCAGACTTCCATTTTGTGAATCTAGTGAGTGTGTATTGTTAATTTTTTAAAATTGGTTCTCTTCCTATTTGCAACTTCTGCTCTTCAAATAAAAGCCCCACAGAAGTAACAAATGCTGAGACTTTGCTGCTGCAGACTGAGTGCTTGCAGCTTAGTCATTAACCTGTGATAAAGAGAATTTGTAATTGGAAATGCCAGCAGAGCCTTCATTACTGAGGGGGATGTAAGCCTAAGGATAATTTGATAAGCACCTTGGGCATGTGCAGCCATCAGGAACTGCCTCTGGCAGCACCCAACACCCCTGCCTTGCATCTACAGCCTCTCTGTGCCTGTAGCCAGCACTCCTGGCTCCTTACTCCTGCTCTTTCCCCTGCTTTTTCCCAGCTGTGAGCACCAGATAGGACTCCAAAAGCACATGGGAAGCTGTGCTCCAGCCTCCACTTTGTGGGGCACTGCAGGAGAGATGGTAGTGAGGGTGTGGATGTGTGGTGGCTGCTGGCTCTCAGCACCATCATAAGGAGATCAGGAGCTTCAGAAGTTATGCCAGCCTTCCCGGGTGATGCTAGCAGAAGGTCTTGCCCATGACAGGTGCACCAAAGGACACATGGGCATTAGGGCAGTGCTCAGAAGGAAGATGGCCAGGACAAGCTGGGGTGTGCATTAGTTTATCCTTCCTGCACAGTCAGGGTTTGCAGTTCTCCTGTAGTTGTGCAGTGGCCTTTCTGATGGTACACAGGGCTCCTACCCCCAGAACATCTCCCTTCCTTGTCAACAGAGCCCTCTCCAAGGGTTATAAAAGCTGTTGCTTTGCATCTTATACATGAAATAGCCTTTTGCTGAAGCCATGCATCTGTCTAACAAAACCACTGGGGCTTCAGAAATAAAGACAAGAGCTCCTCATTCTATGAGCTGTTTTGATGTAGGAGATCCACTTGAACATTGAGCAGGGAGCAGGGTATGAGCCTGCCCATGATTACCTCACCCCCATGCAATGGAAGCTAATCTTTTGGAAAAGATGGGTGCCTGTTCATTACAAGCAATTACTGTTGGTCATAATCCTAGGAAGTACATGGGGAATGAGTCAGTTCATTTGATGCCAGTTTTCCCTGAAACTCCAGCCAGCAGCACTACCATGGCTGGCCCCAAGCTTCCTGCACAGTGGGGTGGATATATAAGTGCAGCATTTGGCTTAGCTCACAGTAAGGGGCAGCTAAAGGGATGGGACTGACAAAGATAAAAGAGGCAGTGGGTAGAAACACAGCACAGGTATCACCCTGAGTGTGCATCTGCCCACACCATCTTTCTGCACTATTTTGGTAGGTCTGCAGCCAAAGAAGCTGCCAGCGATATTTCAGATTGATATAACTGAGGATCTTAAGGCTTTCTAAACATAAATTTTGTTTCAGAGCTTGGATGTGGCTGGGATCCCACAACTTCACGTTGATGGCATGTGTGAGAGACAGAGGAAGAAAGGGGGAGCAGCTTTACAGGCAGTGAGAAGCATCTCAAGCTCAGGGGTTCAGTCAGGCTTGCAGGAGGGTTAAGAGCAGGCTTTTCAGAAGTACCTACAAGTGCTTTACTCCTGCTCAAGCAGAAGCCAATAACAGTAAGTAGACCTGAGCCCAGGCAAAAGGTTATGGAACGTGTTGCCTGAAATGACTCGTAGCAGGCTCCCTGGGGCAGCTGTTCCAGGGCCAAGAACAGATCCTTTCATCAAAGGAGCATTTTGTCTGCCCCCGGGTGCAGTGATGTTGCCAAGCTGGCACTTCAGAGGAAGAAAGAGATTCAGCATCTACATTTTTAATTGAGAGTTAATCCAAATTTTTAGTGATTTGGGGCACTGTCTATGCGCAGGGGGATGTGTGGATGTCCTTGCTAACAAGATATGGGCACTCTAAGCAGAGGGCTTATTTTGATGGCTTTACTGACAGAATTGCATGCCTCCTCGTGCAAACTGATCAGAATGCAGCCCTTCTGTCAGCACTAGATGGGTGCATAAATCATTCACTACTCCATTGGCAGTATACATTTGGAAGCATCACTATTAACAAAAAAGTAGCAAGTGCTCTCAGCACTGTTTGAAAGCAAGTCCTCTGCATACCTGCTCCACTGCAGTAGCTTTAATTTTTTGCTGTGGCTGGGTCTAGCTGATCTAACATTAACTGTGGGTTTGCATGATGTCAGAACAGCTCTGAGAATTTCAAAAGAAGGCTTCTGTATATCGAAGAAAAATGCCTGTAGGGAAAACTCTCCCCAAGACTGGTTGCTGTGAAGTAGCCAGCTTGTCTACCTTGGAGTGTGAGCAGTAAGAGGGTCCAGTCCTCACTAACATATGATGCCAAATAAGTTGTGAGTTGCTGAGGCATGTTTTCAACAACAGAATAGAGAGTTTAAGTTACCACAAAGCAATATCCCACGATTGGCCTGCTGGCAACTAAAACAAATCCATCTTTTCACATGGACTCTGTGCACACAGCTGCAATTTGCCAACCCATGTTTTGCAGTGCTTACCCATGCAGTAGACTTTCTTGATCACTACAGCACAGATTTGCAGACCACAGATTAAATAAAATATACAGGCAACACCATTCTAAATGCTAGCCGTGCCACTAGAAATACCTGGAAGAAATTCTTTTTGCCTTGTTGAGATCTGCATAGCCTCTGTTTCAATGAATTGAAAGGATGTGACTAGAGAGCAAGTGTTGCATTATACCCTTGCCTTTATTTCTCTTTTGTAAGCAAGTCAGACTAGTTTCTACAAAGACGGATCAAATCCTGTTGAAAATCAGTGAAAATTGAGGGACCTAAGTAGAGAGAGAAAGCTGAAGGCTGCACACCTGCATTCTGTGAAATTTTGACAGAATTTAATAGTGGTGCAACTGAGTACACAGCTTTAATTGTTAGCTGTCTGTAAAAAGATGAGATTGTAAACATCTGATTTGCTGTATGGATAGATGATTGGGATGTTTCCTGCACAGAGTT
Organism: Phaethornis superciliosus; assembly: GCA_023637945.1. NCBI lineage: Eukaryota > Metazoa > Chordata > Aves > Apodiformes > Trochilidae > Phaethornis > Phaethornis superciliosus. Next base: position 17,934,828 of record JAJQWJ010000011.1, read on the forward strand.
ACAGCATGTTACTTCTATCAATAGAAAATGCAAGTGCTAAGCATACCCATCTGCTTCTCAACCGAGGCAGATTATCAAAAATCACTGCAGTAGAGATAGGAGCTTGAAAGAACAGCATCCAGATGCATGTGCACATGTACACATAACCATCTCAGTTATTCACCCTGCCTGACATCATCCTCTTGCCATCCTGTTGCCCTCTGTGTGATCTGCTGACAGCTCTGTGATTCCTCACCCCTCAGAGCCTGAGGTCCCCATCCGTGGCCATGCATACACCCAGCAGCTCTTGCTCTACCCTCTCAAGAAGAGAAGTGCTATTTGGTGAACGTGTTAAGACAATGCAGTCAGACAAGATTTTGTTGTAAAGCATTAGGTCTTTACTGAGCTAACCTTTATACATGGCAGGGACATCCTCAGAGGATAGAGGAGGGAGGAGTCGTCTTGTTTCCTCTCTCCTTTTTTTCCACTACCCTCTTACACACCTGTGCATCACATTGGTTATTTTTACAACTTGTCCATGCAAGGAAAAGCCCACTCACTACACCTACAAGCTTGTAGTCACAGCATCCTGAGACAGAGGTTACCAGGAGGAGCAGGACATTCAGTGCCAGAACAGTCTTTGTCAATGCTGTAAAATGAAGGCTCAGCAGCTGGAATTGCACACGCTGGCACCTTCAGAGGAACATCAGAGCCCCTGTTCTCACTGGCTGGTCCCAGAAGAGCATATGTTTCCCAGAAACAATGAGTGGTACCAGTTACTCATGTTTTAACAGAAAGCTTCATGTTAACCCCGCACATCCCACAGAGAGAACAGATTGGAAAACTGGAAGCAGACAGGAACCCATCTTGTTGTTAACAAGTACCAGAAAGTTTCTGGTTAGAGTTTAGTTATGCTTTTTACAGTACACAAATCCACAAGAATTGTTTGTGTGGATGAGCTCAGATTCCTTTCAGGCTGATAGAGGCTCTTAGGAAATGGAAGGAAACCAAAGCCTGTTAGAGGTCATGGTTTAACAAAGTGATACAAAACCACACAGCTGTGCACAGCACACACACTAACCAGGGCTTTACAGTTGTTTACTACAACTTCTTATGAGATACTTTTAGCAGACTTGTCATAGCTTTAAAAACCCTCACTCGGTGCTGAAAATTAATCCGCATTTTCAGAGGGGCAGCTAAATATTGGCAAGGGCTTTGCAGACACAAACACACATAAATAGCAAGATCTGAGAGCGCCTTTGGCCTTTTTCCTTTGCCAGAGAATTCTTCTGAAGCTCTAGGATTCAGCTCTAGCAAACTTTATGTGGAGCAGCCCTTCAGAACCGTCAGGGACTCAGCCCTGTGGCTGAGCAAGGGGCAGGGGCAGAGCAGAAAAAGGGTCACCAGCAAAGGTGGAAGCTGGGAATAAAAACTGTCACATGCCTTTTCCTTCTTCCTTAAGTCCTCTGCTTTAGAAATGGCTCATTTTTTTCCAGGATGAGTTGAGGGAAGGGATAGGTAGCTTGGCCTCTGAAAGGTGTTTTTGGCACTGCAGCATCCTAAAGGGCCAAGTAGTTGGCTACATCTCCCAGAAACACCTGATGTAATCATGGTTGTAGGACTGAAGGAGCATGAAGAATAAGTTTGTATGTCTCAGATCACTGCTAAGATCTGAAGGATGAGGAAAATAAGACAGCTTCAGCAGTAAAGAGGTTTTAATCTTTTGTAAGATACTTCCTAACAGGAAGAAGGTTCCAGAGGGGGGAATGAAATAAGAGTTCTCACTGACAGTACTTTTCCATAACCACATCTCAAAAACTTGTCTGCCATAAGACAAAGTTTGTTTGGGATGTGCATGGTTATTTCTCTAATGCCAGATACTGACTTGCATTGGTATAATGTATCCATACATTTAGCTATCTGCTTTTTTTTTTTTTTTAAACTAAGGCTCTGATGTTTTTGGAGAGAAAATAACAAGTAACAAACCCTAGTCAGTGGAATTACATGATAAACCACTATGTGGAGCCAGCCACTAATTATTTGGCTGATGAGGAAACTAGATTCAAAGAAGCTTGTTATAAAAATTTCAGGTGTATGTGCTCCTCCATTGCCTTTTGCATGGCCTTTCTTAGAAGTCTAGATGTGGGACAGTTTGCTGCAGTAGAAATAAGATGTATAAACCCATTGGTGAACTTGGTAAAGTGATGTTGTGGAGACAGAAAGACATATCTTTTCCCTTTCCTCCTGCACCTACCTGACACTGAAACTTCACCAGATTCCTAATGCCAGAGCTCTTCATCTGTAACAGCCCCATGCTGTTACAGCCCTGGCCAGAAATATCAACTACAGCTGCTTTGCCTCATCTCCTGACAAAGGAGCAGTGACAAACAACTTCAGCAGGAAGAATGAGTGTTTTGAATGTCAATTGGATTAATAGATCATATTGCTGCTTTGTTACAGGGATGGAAAAGTTCTCCTGTGCTGGAGGAGCTTTTCTGTGTTACAAATGTCTGAAGGAACACTGTTCCCAATTCAGGAGTCACCAAAGAACAACCCACTGTGCCTCAATTTAAGCCTTCAAGTACCATCTGTAAAAAAACACAGTGTCTTGTAAAGAGACAGAACTGCAGATTCAATCAGCAACAGCCTGGCCTTTTGAAAGGGTTATTTCTTACTTTAGCATTGCAAGTAAGTTTTAGGAAGCAGACACTCCCTTTTCTGTCTTCATAAAGCTTGTCCTATTTAGAGATGACAGAAAACATTTGTTATGAGGTGGTAGGCTGTACCTGAGCTGTGCAGGGAGATTTAAGCTTTTTTTTTTCTTCCTTTCCTCCAAGAAGTTGGCATTAAATAATAGGTAAGGCAGGGATTGCATAAACAAAAATAAGAACAGGCTGTTGGATGCAGAGTTAACATTTAAGAAGGGCAGGGCAACATTCAGCCCCTGTCTAGAAGAAAATAAAAGAGACTACCAGCAGCTGGAACAAACTTGAAAAATGCTTAATGATGTGAGGACATTCTGTGAGTCCAAACATGTCTGCTTGTCTGTTTAGACAGTGGAGAGAGCAGAACAGCAGCCCAGAGGATTGAAGTTTCCCCCGCTTCTTAATATCCACCATGAGATGCCAGAACACTGTGTTTGCCTTCGTTTTAATTTAGTGTTGCTATGCTGTTCTTACGTCTGTATTTGAAGTTAATAGATTATGCTTTCAACGTGTAAAATTCTGCCTAGTGCTAAGGACTCTTGACAACAATCCAGTACTTGATATTTACCAGATGTGTTCATAGTTTTACTCTGAGTCTCTTAGTTCTCCTAATGTAGAAATTATAACATTCCTGGTGACATTTTTGGCAAAAGGTAGGGAAGGAAAAAGGCTTTTATTATAAATGCTGCTATTCTACATCCTGATGAGCTTCTGCAGGTGAGCACTCACCACACTACCATGTTTAAAGGTCCTGTTGGTCTGCACCTTCCTTATCTGTGTGTGTAGGTAACAGCAGTGCTGTCACTGGTCTCTTCTTACCTTTTAGTGTTCCAGATCCACAGCCTCATCTCCTTTCTGCTTAACAGAGATGTTAATACCTTAAGCACAACCCTCAGCACTGGGTATGTGCTGAGTATCAGAGACTCACAGTGAAACAAAGCAGACACAGGGCTTGCTGTTGTGCTTCAGCACAATATTACTGTGCTTGCACACAGTAAACCTGAAGATCTAAGGAAAACTACTATGCCTCAGTTTCCCTTTTGGTGGGTTGAGATCCGAATTAAGTATATGGGCTTTAAACCATAAACGCTCTCTCCTAAACAGCAAAAACTGGCTGTCCTTTAGTGAAATTACCCACCTATGATCCAGAAGCAAGCCCGTCTCTTCTGTTGTCTCAATTCCTCTCCAAAGCTCTTGACACTAATACAAGTTCTCATCTAAATTAGGTCAAACACTAACCTCATTATTCTCCTGTTTAAAGATTTTTCCAAACTCTTTTTCTGCAGACGTATCTAATTATTTGGTTTTTGCTAGGCTCTGGCTGTCCTGTTTTCACAGGTGGCTGGCTCAGCACAGACTCACCCAGTCCTTCAGGTGGGAAGGGACCCCAGGAGGTCCCTACTGCAACCTGCTCCTCTGAGGTCAGGTCAGGCTGTGGGGTCTTTATGGGGTCTTTATGAGGTCGGTTGTTAAATGCTTCCAAGGCTGGAGACTGCACAACCTCTCTGGGCAATCTGCTGCCTTCAAGGGGAGGAAGTTTCACCTTCTGTCACACCAGAAACTCCCATTTTTTCAGTAATGTCCATTGCCTCCTCTCCTCCCACCACTGGCAAGAGCTTTTTTTCTGGGTTGCACTGCTCTAAGTACTGGGGGGCTGCTGGATCCCCCTGAATCCATCAGCTTCTCCAGGCTGAACAATCCCTGTTACCTCAGCCTCACCTCACAGATTATGTGCTCCAGATCCCGACTGTCTGGGTCATCTCCAGTAGGATGGAGACAGTTCCTGAACTCCCAAGACAGCCATCTGGAAGACCTAGAAACGCTTTGGCTTTCTGGAACAGGTTATCCAGGGAAGTTGTGGCTACCCCATTGTCCTGGTTTGGGCCAGGATAAAGGTGATTTTCTGGTTTGTACTTTTGCTTTCAGCTCAGTCTCTTGTAAGCAGCTGCACTGCTGAAATGAACAGCAAGTTTCTCAGACAGTGTCTGCTGCTGGGACTGGTAACACTCCATGGTTAGAGTTACAGCCAGAGACTGGTGTGCAGAGCCAGGGACACTGCTCAGCTCTGAGGAACATTTTACCTTCCAGAAGGAGCAAGGAAGTCCCAGCTGAACCCCTCCTTTGGGGAGGAATGGACAAGATAGATGTCAGAATTGACCAAACTGAGTATTCCATCCCATACACGTCACACTCGGTATAAATTTGAGGGATCACAAGGGTCAAACACTTCTTCCTCCCTGCTTCCTTCAGCATCCTGGGAGGATTCCATCCATTCCTCTGCCTGTGGTCCTGATCCATTCCAGCCTGAATCTGTGTGTTCCTGCCTCCAGCTCCCAACTGCTGCTGACTCCAGGATTCCAGCCTGGACTTTCCCAGGGCTGCCCTGCAGCCTCGGTGGGGACGTGAGAGTTATTGGGGGAAAAGCAGGAGGAACCTGGTATCAATTTTCCTGTATATTTGTATATATTTAGTAATTTTTCCTATTTATCATCACTGTGTCATTAAAGTTCTGTAGTTTAGTTTCCAACCCATAAGTCTCTCTTCCTTATTCTCTCTCTCAGTGAGGAGAGAGAGATTAATATATAAATCTGTTTCTCAGTTTAAATCTGTTGTTTTGCCGGGCCAGTGTTAAACCCTGACACCCATCCCTGGAAGTATCCAACACCAGGTTGGAGAGGACATTGAGCAACCTGGTCAAGTGGGAGATGTCCCTGCCTGTGTCAGAGGGTTTGGAACGAGGTAATCTTTAAAATCCCTTTCAACCCAAACCATTCTATGATTCTGTGATTCCTTTAAGACCATTCCTGCACACTCTCAAGCTGTAACGGGGAGTGAGGGCCCTGCAGTACCCCAAAGTGTGTGGTGACAGCCAGCAGCATCCTCAGTGCCCGGGTACCAGCTTGGAAATTGCAACCCTTGGGGTTGTCTCTCTTCCTGCAGAAACTGGGAGTCAGATCCCGGGTATTTTTGCCAGTTTAATCCCATAATGTCAAGAGTTCTCGGTGTGGGGAGGCAGAAGGAGCAACCACAGTCCCTGTGATGATCCATAAGGAGGGGGCTGAACGGTGGGAACGCAGCTTTGGAGCGGCAGCCCGGAGGATGCTGCTTGGGCCCTGGGAGACACCGAGTGCCCTGGGGGGGGGGGGGGGGGGGCAGCCCCGAGGGGGCGGGCAGGGGGAGGGGGGGCTTCGCTGTTTTGTGCCGAAATTCGGGCGAAATTTAAGGCTTTCCGCCTGCCTTCTCCGGAGCACCGTCAGGGGGGGAGTCCCGCGGAGGGGGGGGGGGGGGGGCGTAAATTCCGCGCGTTCCTCCGCTTCCAACACCCCGCACCCGCCTCCACCGACACCCCCTGGGTCGGCCCCGCTCCCCGGCACCGGACGGGGCTGAGCTACGGCGCGGTCCCTCCCTCAGAGGCGGGGAAAGGGGCAGGGAGGAAGGCGCGCACCCGCCCCGGGTTCCCGTGTCCGAGCCCCGCCCGCCGCTGCCGCCGCCGCCATGGACAGCGACGAGGAGACGCTGGAAGAGACCGTGGAAGGTGCCTGGCCCCGGGACGGGGGGTGGGAGAGGCGGCAGCACCGGCGGGAGGCGGGGGGAGGTTGAGGTGGCTTGGAAAGGGAACCGGGAAGTAGCGGGAGGGTGCGGGGCCGGCGGCAGCGCGTGACATCAGCGGGGTTATGCAACGGCCGCGCCGCCGCCGCCGCCACGCACGGGGAGGTGTGTGAGGAGGGGGAGCCGGGATGCGGGGTGGGGTGTGAGGAGGGGGAGCCGGGATGCGGGGTGGGGTGTGACCGGGGGTGGGGGGCTCCGGGATGCGGGGTGGTGTGTGACCGGGAGAGGGGCTCCGGGATGCGGGGCGGGGTGGGAGGGGGGTCGGCGATGCGGGGCGGTGTGTGACCGGGAGGGGTGGGGGGGTTCTGGGATGCGGGGCGGTGTGTTGACCGGGAGGGGGGATCCGGATGCGGGGTGGTGTGTGACAGGGGGTTTTGGGGTTTCCGGATTCCGGGATGCGGGGCGGTGTGTGACCGGGGGTGGGGGGCTCCGGGATGCGGGGTGGTGTGTGACCGGGAGAGGAGGTTCCGGGATGCGGGGTGGTGTGTGAGCGCGGGGTGGGGGGCTCCGGGATGCGGGGCGGTGTGTGACCGGGAAGAGGGATTCCGGGATGCGGGGCGATGTGTGAGCGGGGGGTGGGGGGGTTCCAGGATGCGGGGAGGTGTGTAACCGGGAGAGGGGGGGCTGCCGGTGGTTCGGGTCGGTCCCGCTGCCGGTGAGGGGCTGCTGGCGGTTCGGTTGCGCCGGGAGGGCGGGATTGGCCGAACCTCGTCCGCCGCCCCAGCGTTTCAGCGCCAGCCTAAGATGGTGAAGCTTACTCTGCTCTTAACCTGAAAAAAAAAAAATATATATATATATATATAATTTTAAAATAAATAAAGTAAGGATGCTTTGCTGTCGCTGCGGTCTCCCCAGTCCTGCCCGGTGCCCGTCTTTGTACGCGGGGCAGCGGGCACCGGGGTTGGGTACCGGGGGGGTCTGCGCTGTCCCGGCTCCTCCGGGCCGCCCGAGGGGCTGTAGGAAAGGGATCTTTCCTCCTGGCTGTCGTACCAAGGCTCGCCTGTCCTTGGGGAATGTTTTGGGGGCGAGGGCCAGGCTCTGCCGGAGGCTGCAGTTACCTTGGGAAAAGGAATCAGGAAAAGGGAGCTGGAGGAGGTGGCTGTGTCCCTGTGGATGGGCAGCAGGGTTGGGATGGAACCATCCCGGGAAAGCCTGAATCAGAGGCACCCTGCCTGCCTTTTGTGGACGGAGAATCAGAATCATAGAATGGGCTGGGTTGGAAGGGACCTCAGAGATCATCAAGTCCAACCCTTGATCCACTCCCCCTGTGGTTCCCAGCCCATGGCACTCAGTGCCACATCCAGGCTCTTTTGAAATATCTCCAGGGATGGAGAATCCACTACTTCCCTGGGCAGCCCATTCCAATGGCTGATCACCCTCTCCGTGAAGAAATTCTTTCTAATATCCAACCTAAACTTCCCCTGGCACAACTTGAGACCATGCCCTCTTGTCTTGTTGAAAGTTGCCTGGGAAAAGAGCCCAACCCCCCCCTGGCTCCAGCCTCCTTTCAGGGAGTTGTAGAGAGTGATGAGGTCTCCCCTGAGCCTCCTCTTCTCCAGGCTGAACACCCCCAGCTCCCTCAGCCTCTCCTCACAGGACTTGTGCTGGATCCCTTCCCCAGCCTGGTTGCCCTCCTTTGGACCTGCTCCAGGACCTCAATCTCCTTCCTGAACTGAGGGGCCCAGAACTGGACACGGGACTCGAGGTGTGAATTAACCATGCAGGAGGGGTAGAACAGGTTTCCTCTGGAAGGCATCACTGCTGGAAAGCTTGGGAGACAGCGAGGTGACCCCACTGCTCCCCCTCACCCCAGGAGCAGGGCTGGGTGGCCTGGGGCAGCACCGGCTCCCCAGAGCTGCCTGGTTGGGCAACCCTGAGTTTTTTTATTTGTTTGAGCCGAACACAAAGCGAGGAGCATCCCTGTGAGGAGATGCTGGTGATTCTTAGGGCTGGGATCTTGTGGCAGGAGGATTAGGCCTCAGGCTGCACATTCCTCCGAGCAAGGCAGTTTAGCTCCAAAAAGAGATGCCAGCTAAGCAGCTGCTGCTAGGATCTGGATTTATTGTCTAGGGACATGGTGACAGAGCCAAAGAGAAGTGGCATGGTGTAAAGCATGGTTGTGAGGTGTGGTTGGAGTGTGCACTGTGCCCTAAAGATAGGTCTTTTCCCCTCCTTTCTTTCCCGCTCCTCAAATCTATGGATTATAATTCTGTCCTGGGCAGAGGATCACAGTTTTGAGCCTCATCTTACAGGGAAAGAGTTCAGCAGTATTGTGGATTTCCTTAGGATTTCTGTGGGCTAAGGAGATGAATTTTTAAAGCATATGTTGTTCAGCAGTGTATGTGGATGCATGTGTTTCTCTGGGTGACACAGAAGCAGAGTGCTGTTTGGGGGAGAATAGGATGGCTGGATATTTTTGCACTTACACAAAGAAAGTTAAAAATCAGCACAGTTTTTTCTTTTTCTTTTTTCTTTTTTCTTTTTTTTTTTTTTTTTTTTAGGGAGGTGGTATTTGCTTACTGATATTTCTAAAACATCCATCTGGCATTTTTGTGGCCAGAACCCTTTATTGGTGTTGCATGCTTGTTCTGTTAAATCTTCTGTTCAAGTAATAGTAATACTGACAGTAAAGGGCTTTTCAGTTTGTGTACACCAGTGGTTTTGGGAAGTGGCCACATCATGAAGCATTGTGAACTATGCCCTTTCAGTGTAATTCCTTTTCTTGAAAATGTCATGATCGGAGCTTGAAATAAGATACTGAGAGACTGTTAAAAAAGTAAACAGAAGCGAGGTTTTTACAATAATTTGAATACATATTTTTTTAATTTCTTTTCACAGTTAGAGGAGAGAGGCAAAAAAGGGAAGTGGAACACTCTGCTTTGCTCCCACTGGAATATTGAGGATTTTTTCCACTAACTTCATCCAAAACAGAGACAAAGCCCTCAGCCACGTAGGAAAAGTTACATCTTTGTGATTAAACTTGAAATTGCTTTTTTTTTCACCTAACTTCCAGAGACACTGAGAATGTCTCTTGTTTTGTTGGGGTGGAGGATATTTTTTTTTTTTTTTTTTCAATAGAAGAAAATCTCTAGCACATTAAAAGAATTGGATTCTTTGTATTATGGCTGAGGTTAAGACTCTGTATAGAGGCCACTGAATCAACGCTGACCATTTAAATCTCTGGGATAGACTGTATCCTACCCTGCAAAAGTCATGACATGCCTGTTTTGTATAAGCACAGCAGCTTTTGTGTTGGGCTTTACATTCCAGTAACATCTTCACAAACCTGAATAATCACAGAGAACAAAGTTGTAGGATTGTATGAGTAATTTTTTAGTAACATAGTGTATCAGCATTGAAAGTGTATCTTTTTTCCAGTCCCAGTGTTATGTAGTAGTTTTGCTCCTACATTGAGCACCAATTGAAAATTGGTGCTGTATTGTCTAGGGTTTGTTAACTTACACCAATAAACACTCCCCATGTTGATGAAACTGCAGCCTTTAATGAAAGCCATCAATGTTGACATAGCTTTTTTTGTTCTTAAGCAGGCATCCACATCAGAAATTTCACTGACCTTTTAGTTAAATTGATGTAACTGCTAAAACCTTTCCCTTCTACAAAGAGAGGTGTCCTGACTAAGTCAGGGGGGAGAAAAACCTTTGTTCTTTTGGGAGAGAGTAGCACACTGTCCCTCCTCTTTTAAAGGGTTAGTTTTCTAAGTTATTAAAAGCCTGATGTAGTTGGGTTTTTTCCCCCTCTCCTTTTGCTCTTTCCTTTTACTCTTTCCCTCTCCCAGTTTCAGCAGTAAGGAGTGTCTGATTATTTTTATTAATTTTATAAACTTGTGACCCTATTCAGTCTTAGCTTTTACTGGAAACTTTGGAGCTCACTGATGTTTTGTGACAAGCAAGAGGGGAAGGGTTTGCTGCCAAGTGAGTGATTTGCTCTACTTGCAGAGAGTAGACACAAGACAAACTTTGGGGAGCAAACATCAGAAGTGAGAAGGAGTGAATCTTGGATGAGTTCAAATATCTCACCATCATTTTCTCCTGTATACCTTCTTTTTAGGTACTTATTACATTAAGTGCAGGAGATGTGTAATGCACAGTTGGTTGCTTTGAGGAGTGTTCACTTAGGTCTTTTTTTTTTTTTTTTTTACTTCATCTATCTTGGTTTTCTTTGGTTTTCTCTCTTCTTTTTTTTTTTTTTTTTTTTTTTTGATTCAATGAAATTTTAGACAAAAGTTTGGAAATACATCCTAAATGTATCCTGTGCTGCATGGCATTCTTCTGTCAGTCATTCTGGTATTAAAAGTGCTAGGGCAGGTCATGCATCTTACAGGAGAGGACTTTTTAACCAGATGCTGCCCCCCATCCTTACCATGCCCTGTCTGGGATGTTCTTGGGGGGCTGTGAACCATACCAAGGAAGCAGTAGCTTATGGTGATGTGGGAAGAACCCATGGGCATGGATGTGTCCTCAGGGCACCCACAGAACCCCATGGACCTGTTTGCAATCAGGGTGTGAATAGCTGGACCTCTGAAGCTGCATGGGTGGGTGAGAAGACTCTCTGGGCACAGGACTTGAGATCTGGTAATAGCAAAGTATTTCTTGTTGTCTGCATCAACCTGGGATGTAATTGCTCCCTGGAGTTTGTTTCTGCCTTTCCTGGGTGCTCAATCTTTTCAGTTTAGGGCAAATTTGGTCAGGGAAGAGGTTGACCTAGAGCAGGTAGAAGGGAATGCATGTGTTGTCTCATCTCTACTAGGCTCTGCATGCCTCACCAAGAGGGATCAGAGGTCGGTTTTGCTTGGAAATGTAGAAGAACATAAATATATTCTAGCTTTTATTTATTAGTCAATTTTTCATGGAAAATTTACACCTGCCACAATGTCACACTGGGAGCTTGTTACACCTTCACCTGGTGTATCTCTGTGCTGAAGCAACCCTGCTGAGCTTGAGCATCCTCCTTCTGTGGTCAGAGCAGTGTTCTGCTAACACAGTGCTAAGGACTCCCCATTCACACAGGTAAACTAGACCATAACAGTTGTTTACAGCACTCCTTCCATTTTCTTTTGCCTTTGAAGAGGCAGATGGAAATGCAGTATGAGCCTTGTTATGCTTTAATTTAATCAGTTGTGTTCTGCAAAATGCAGGCCCATGCAGCAGAGGATGCAAGTTGTCATCACTGCTTCCCCCATGTGCAACAGCTGTAATGGGGTAAGCTGATCTGGCTAGGAAAGGGAACAGGATTTAGAAGGATGTAATATGAACACATCACATTTAAAATAAGAAATAGTGAATTGACTGCATGTTGCAAGGGCATCATATTACAGATACCAAAAGTTTTTTTTCTTTAAATTGCTGTGGATATAGTTGTGGTGACACACCCACATTGTTGTAGGACATGGTTTGGTTTTTTCTTTTGACAAATACTTTTCTTACTTAGTGCATTGAGGTCTAAATCTATTCTGCTCTCACCCGGAAATGCATATATTAGATGAAGAATTAATTACATTTTTGAAGATGTATATTAACACAAGTTAGAACAGTATGAACCTTGTTTCTTTTAGAGACATCTCCTTTAGCTTCTCCTTCTCTTCTCTCTCCTGTCTCTCAAACATCTTATTTTATCCTAAGCCTTTTTCATTTAAAGCTAAGTGTGTTACACAAGTACAGGCTTCAGTTGTACTCAGTCTCTGATCACTGTTACTGACAGAAATGTTCTGATGTGGGTTACTGTTTTGTCCTAGGGGGAATACGTCATTCCAAGCATCCACATCATCAGTGCAGGTTTGCAAATTTAAATAATGTCTAATGTGTTCCTTTGCTCTTTGTCTGGATTTTATTTCAGGGCATCTAGATGACGATGGGTTGCCACATGGATTCTGTACAGTCACCTATTCATCAACAGACAGATTTGAGGGAAACTTTGTACATGGAGAAAAGAATGGCCGTGGCAAGTTTTTCTTTTTTGATGGAAGGTAGACACTGACTCTTCAATTTTCCTTCTTTATTCTGCCTCCTGCTTACAGTGATGCAAAACTAATTTACATTGATTGTGTGCTGCTGGGTTTCTGGATAAGCTTTCTCATGAAAACTGGAAAGTTCTTCCTGATGCTGCTGTAGCCATACCTTTGTGGTTTTGCATGTAATGTGATGCCTGGAGTTGTTTCCTTGTAGAAGAAGGGAGCATTGTTAGTTCTTTTAGTACCATGAAGTGATGAACTAATTGGAGACTCTGAGAACTGGGAGGTGGTCAGAGCTATTGGAGACCATGCTGACAACAACTTGGACTATCAAGTTCAAGTCCATAACTGCCCGTGGAATTCTTTGTTTGTCTCATAGCCCTATACAGAGGGCACAGCTGGACTGTGCCAGACCTCATGTGCAGATGCAGGACCTTGGCAGAGGGGCTCTCCCTCTCTGTGATCTTGGAAATTGTGTGGTGATGAAAGGACTGAGCTGAATACAGATTTCTTCCCAACTCCACCTCATACTCTGCAAGTTGCTTGTGGCCTGCTTAATTTTCAGAAAAGCCTCTGTCATTTCCCCTCCCTTCACTGGGAATCATAACAGTGAAACTGGACTGGTCTGTGGCTCTGCATGTGTTTTCTTCTCCAGTCTTCACTATGAACACTTCATACATCTTCCCCCAGTTGCAGTGTTTCTCTTTGCAGTTGCTCAGAACTTCCTTCAAGGGCAGAGCAGATGTATAAAATGACACGATTCTTCCTGGTTTTGCAGCTGTTGGTGGCACTATGAATAGCAGCTGTTAAACTGACAGTCATGCCAGGTCTGCTCTCCTCCTGCTGAGTAGGAGCAGAGGTATTGTGTGCTCCCAGTGAGTCAGCTCCTTGTCTGCACTTGTCGTTGCAGTTGCTTCATAGTGGTGATGGTGGGGATTTGTTTCATAATAAAGATAATATATTATTCAGTTATGTAGAAACTAATCAGGCCTCCAAGCTTAAGTGAAGAAAAATCCCCACTGTTTTTGGTAATGGGCTTATTAAATGTTGTATGAGTAACTGAGAAGAAGTAGTGCCCAGCAGCTGACCTCTCTAAAATAGCCTTTTTTTTAAGTTGCAGACAGCATTTCTGTGGACACATGTACATAACACTTCTGTGCTAGTTGATGATCTCAGCAGAGCAGTTGCTGATTGTACAGTCAGAGAAACTGACCCACTATTTTGTTCATAGGGCTGCTTCTCCAAGTAATTCAGGGTACAGGCAGTGCTCTGTGGGAACACTCAGGCTGCTGCTGAGCCTTTTCTGTACTGTCTTGCCAACTCTTGCTTTTTTTAATTGTCATAACCCGTAAGAAAATGGAACAGTTGTGTACTGTATGACTTCAGGAACTAGCAGAATGAAAATATACCAAAATTGTCTGTAACGTGATTTTGGAAAATTGGATATTTTTATAAACTGCCTTAAGTTTATTTTAATTCAGCCTAAGCAGCCTTAATTGAGCAGTGATGAGTTGCTAAAGGTGTTGCAATTTACCTAACTATGCCCAACTAGCAGGAGTAAGTTGCTCTCTGAAGTGAATGGTTCAGGTGTCACGAGGGGTTGCAGGCAGGACCTGGCATAAATCAGGGTGTGCTGTTTCCACAACCTGTGCTGTGGGCAAGGTGAATTCCTGAAGAAATGAATCCCCCAAATCTCTCAAAACACCTCTCCTCGTGCAGTGTGATGTGCTTTAGTGCAACTTTTCAGCTGGTTTCAGCATTGCTGGCTCTGTTTCCCTCACAGGCTGCTGGCAAAACCCAGTGGCTGAGCTGATGTAGGTCTGGTGTTGGGGAACAGAGTCCTGTTAGACTGGCAGCAGTGTCAGCAGTCTCATTTTTTGAGTGCTGGGAAATAGGATTGGCTGCCTGGCTCTCTTGTTTGCAAACCTTCCTTTTACTGGAAGAGAGAGCTGCCCCTTTCCTGTTAATTATGGAAGGGAGTGGAAACCTGGAATGCAGCATCACTTAGTTGTTTTTGCCTCCTCCTTCAAAAATGCAACAAAACACAGCACATTCTTCCAGAAAGAGAAGTTTCACCCCTGCCATACTCCCTGTTTTGGATGGTGAGCTTGAGTTTTCATGGGTCCTCATGCTTGCTGGACTTTACAAAAAGTAAATTCTTGCATGCACTTTACAAAACACTGTGTGCAATAACTGGAAGCAGGAGGGCTCTCTTTGGCTCAGAGCTGCTGAGCTACTCTTCTACCTTAGCTGGAAACTTGTAAACTGATGTGTCCCAGAGCACAGGAGAGACCAGTATTATTTTTAATAAGTTTTCAGTGTTCCCATGTAGAGGGAAAGGTGGGAGATCAAGGAGTGAGGACTGAATGGCTCGGGATCTATTGATTAATTTTTAGTATCTGGAAGGATATTGCAGTAAGGATTCCCCCCTTCCTCAACTGTTATCACTGATTTATTTTTAGGTTGTGGGTATCCTAGATCTCCTCTAGACCTACTGGATTATTGGAAGACAGTACATCTGATGAATCTTGATTTAGTAAAAATTTACATTATCACAAATATGATAATCTGGGAAGAAACCAGAGAAATACAGCCTAGCTCAGTGTTTGTAGAGTTTGTTTATGCAAGACACAGAAGCTATTTATTTATTCTTCCTTGCGCTGGTCAGGTCTTAGTTGCCAGTATGGTGTCTAGCTGCAGACACCATACTTTGAGAGCTTAGAAAGAGAGAGAGAGAGAGAGAGAAGGAGGAAGCAGGATGGAAATAACTCAAAAAATATTAAAAGTATAAAAGTTTTCAAGAACCTGACTTTATAGGCAATGTTGAAAGCCATGGAACTATTTTGCTTTGTATCTTTCTTTTGATTTCCTTAGATGATATGAGAGTAGAAAGAGATGGATCTTTTGGACATTGTTTGGAGCTTAATAGAATGAAAAGTGTAGTACAAAGAGATTTGCTCCTGTGCTGAAGCGACGTTGTAATTTAGCAACTTGTTAACTTCAACTAATACCAGTGACAAGAAGGGGTTTTTGGTCTGTTTCATGACATAAACTGGGGGTGGCTGCTTCTTTTGAAGAGTAATCCTACACGTGGATTTTGTGCATGTTGCCAGCTACAGCGAAATTCAAGTCTGGTGATCTGTGATAAACTAAAGGAGAAAGTGGTGGCATTTATAGGCGAGCTGATGCACAGATTTCTGGTGGTTTCCTCATCTGCTCTGCTCCTTCCCTGTGCTGGGAGTGCCATAGCTGTGTGTGCAGCTCTGGCAACCTGGATCAAGAAATAATAAATCTGATCAAAAGTCAAACAGCTGTCCTGCCCCTTCCTGCTCTGCATCTGAAGCTTTTACAGTACTGCATTTTCCCCTGGAAACTTCAGCTGATGTTAGGTGAAAACAGGGAGTGAAGCTTTAAAAACCAGAAAGTAGATTCTGAGAAAACATGCTTGATGCAGCTCTTGAAAATCTCTTTTGTAAAGGTTTGTAGAACATGGTGTCCTGTCCTCCCATCCACTGTCTGGGCTTATACCTTAGACATCTGCATCAGAAGAATTATCCAGTGAAAGTTTGTGTCCTGCAGCTGGCTGGTGTCTAAACAGTTTGTATTTCCGTATGCTAGTTCTAACCTAAAAGGAATAACTGAGTAAATTCTCTTTTACAGTTATTATTATTTTTCTCAGCAGCCTGGTTTCAAAGGAAGGAAGCAAAGCAGATCACAAGATATTATTGCACCCATTTTTGCAAGACAGAACTGAAGCAAAATGTACTTTTGTTCAGATCCAAGTGCAGCACTGGTTCTGTTTGACAGGCTGTTTACCATTTTAATAGAGATACAGGGAAAATGAGAGCGCTTCCAGCAAACCCAGTACTGATTGCTGTGAAGTGGGATCACTAGGCAGCTAACAGTAAACTGGAAGCAGGTTAGAGGTTGTGCCTTTTTGTTGTCCCTCTGTATGGGACTTCCATTTCATCTTGCCAGAGAGATGTTAGTAAAGGTCCAAATGTAGGAGGTAGAAAATCCTATCAGGAGAGAAGCCTGCTTGAGCAATAATTTCTTGTTTGACCATGAGTATCCTTTCGTTGCTGTAATTTGCTACCTCAGCCTGCAAATGAATCCCAGCAGTGTCACTGAAATAAATTATTCATCTTGGCTTTCCAGAGAAGTCACGTTTACCTTCCTACTCCTCTTCTCCTTGTCCTCCTCCACTTTGGTTGGAACTAGAAAACACATCAGAGTTTCAGACACGGGGGATTAGTGATACCTGTCAGGGGATGGAAGAGAGATGCTGGAAGCTGTGTCCCAGGGACAGAGCTCCAGCAGCTGCCCCCCTGCCCTTCAGCACAGCTTTCCCATCACCCTGCCCTGCAGCAGCCTGAGAGAGGCCACTGGGAGGGTGAAGAGAAGCCAGGGTGGTGGTGTGGGCTTTGGGGGGGCTTGTAGGGTACCTGGCAATAGCCAAGCAGGCATCACCACCTCCCTCCTCCTAGGACCTGGCTTTGCTGAATGCTTCTCCTCAGCCTCTCTGTAGCAGTAATATGCAGGACAGTCAGCAGAGCAGCAGGGTTGTGCTGTGCCCTGTGTTGAGGCTTTGGGTTCCCCTCTTTGAGAGCTGAAGAGTCTTCCACTGCTGTTTTCTTTTTGTCTTTGCCAGCACCCTGGAAGGATACTACGTTGATGATGCCCTGCAAGGCCAGGGAATCTACACCTATGAGGATGGAGTAGTCCTTCATGGCACATATGTGGATGGAGAGCTGAATGGACCAGCCCAGGAGTATGACAGTGATGGGAGGCTGATCTTCAAAGGGCAGTATAAAGACAACATTCGACACGGAGTTTGTTGGATTTACTACCCGGTAAGCCTGACCACCTGCTCTCTCTTGCAGAGTTCTACTATTAGGTATCTTTCTTTCCCCCCCATCTAAAACAAATATCCACCACAACCTAGCAACACAAAAGCTGACACACAAAAATCTGGGTGGAAGATCTCTCCGTCTGGATTTTCGATAATCCAAGATACAGTGAAGTGTTTCCAGTGTTGAGTCTCTTGCCCAGGAGACAGGATTCTGCCAGGTGGCAAGATGCCTCCACTCTTCCCATCTTCCAGGGAACCCAGCCCCTTTGAAGTGCCTAAATGTGCATCTCTCTGGGAAGGCTGGGCCAGTGATTTTGCCACCTTGTAGTGCTGACTGCAGGTGAGGAGCATGGAAGCCATGCAAGCTATTGCAATCTGCTGCTCTTATTTAACTGGGAGGGGAGGCTTGGTCTGTTTCCACAGAGTATGTTGGGACATCTGGCTTTGCCCAACAAACCAGATGTAATTGCTATGAGAGCTGTGCTTCTGACTGGAGAGTGGAAAAGTGCTTTGCTCACTAAGCAAGCCAGAATTCTACCTTTCCGATTTTTTGTATACACTCAGATATTCCTCTGGAAAGCTCTGGCAATTATGGTTGTACTGTTTGCCAGAGTTTAGTAGTATTAGTTTTGTTTTGTTTTTTTTTAATTTCTGTTCAGCCTTACTCAGGACTCCAGAGTTGAATCTTTCAATCTGTACCTTGTGCTGAGGAGGGGGAAACATCTGCATGTAATTCACCTGCTGATCAAAACCCAATCTGTTTCTGTGCTGCACATTTAACATACTTTAGTTGCACATTCCTTTCAAAGGCTTTCCATTGGCTGTTCATTTTATTTACTAGTTTCCACTATTGCCATTAAGCATATGTTCACATCAACAAATGCTTGCTTCATGCTGCCAAAAAAGTAGCAGCTTTTCAGTACAAGTGTATAAAATACACACAACTGACCCTTCAGGTCTTATGTCTCCTGTTTCATCTTCCAGCTGACAAAGTCTTGCTGTATCTTGTGGAAATGCAGATATTTAGAGGCTGTTCATCATTGCCATCTTGCTAGACTAAAGCATGCAAAGTGTTTCAAAAAATTCTTTGCCATGGAAGCAGTTGTTAATGCATGTTTCTATGCATGATGTTATGTGCACAAATTTTTACTTGAATTTAAGGTTCACCATTCCTTACTATGATATGTTTGAAGCTCTTTCATCCTTGAACAAAATGGTGCCATTCTGAAACAGTCTGTGCACAGAGATCTTGATCTGAATCAATCTGTTTCCACATTACACCAGGTCTGTTTGCTCCAGGGCATTATTTGAAGATATTTTTTTTAATCCTCTTTGGAATAAACACCTGGAGTCATTTACCTGTGCTAATCTATGCATGTCATTCTGCAGATCTGTAAACAGACCAAAGCAGAGTTGCAGGCAAACCACAGATGGCAAAACCCAGGGCTAAACCTTAGAGAGGAAAAGAGTTGCTGATTTATGGCTTTCAGCAGACAGATGTTCTCATCAAGTACCACCTGACATCGTGGGGGAATGCTGGGACAGAAAAACTTGCCAGTTGTCCAGCATATTCTTTTTTTTATTGTTATTACTCTCAAGGTTTTGATGTACCATGAATTAAGAGTGACTAAGGCACTGTTTTAACTTTTTCTTTCCTCCAGCACAGTATCATACTAAGAAAACTCAGGAAGATTTTGTGCATTTTGTGCTTTAGGCCTTGGTTTGCAGACTGTTCACATAAAAATTTTGCCAATTGAGAAACTCGGTGTTTGTGTCACATGGAAGGAAAGACTTTGGATTTTTTCTGTTTCACATGATGTAGAAAACCTCATTTTTTTTTTTTTAATCAGTTTGGTAACAACTGGAATGATTTCATCCAGCTTCTTCATGTGTGTTTCTCACTCGTTTTCATCATCTTGCATCTGAACTTAATGTAGCTTAGATTGCTTCTTCAGAAAGTTGGGAAAATCTTCTGCATTTACTGAAGATGGTAAAGTGTAGTTAAATGCTCTGACTTTTTCTTTCTCTCCCATTCTTTCAGGATGGAGGCAGTCTTGTGGGAGAAGTGAATGAAGATGGGGAGATGACTGGAGAGAAAATAGCCTATGTGTACCCTGATGGAAAGACTGCATATTTTGGAAGGTTCATAGATGGAGAAATGATAGAAGCAAAGCTGGCAACTCTGACATCTGTGGAGGATGGGAAACCTCAGTTTGAAGTAGTACCAGGCAGTAAGTTGAGCTAACAGAAACTTGTATTCTCACTACCAGCTTTTCTATGCAAACAGTTGGGTTGCTGTCATGTTCCCTATTAGAAACTCTGAAGGCTGTCTGTGATGAGAAAACGAGTCTATTAGTAAAAAAGCCCTTTTTCTAGCTTACAAAGCTGAACAGAAAGGCACATGGAGGATGAACAGGGAATGTCCCATGCAGTGGTGCTGCTGAACTGCATTTCATAGCCCTTCCCTCTCACTCTGAAGGGTGCAGTCCTGCTCCTCACACACACCATCCCCATCCCTGACCACCTGCTTAACCATGTTAATGAAGGCATAGTTACTGACTTTTTAAAGTTTTGTTAGTAAAATAACTTAAAAAGTGGAGAGGAGTGCCATAGTTTGGTTGTAGCTCTGTCAGTTGGAAGTTTTCTGCGAGTGACTGTTAGATTTCTGCCTGTTCTGGCAGCTGTGTGACAGGGCTGAGATTGGGTTTGGAATTAGTGAACTGTTGTGTAACAGTCTGCTTCACCAGCACCCTTCAGGCTGTCCAGTCCTGCTGATAGAAAAGGGGTCTGGAATGGCTGGGGTTGGAGTGTGGTGCCTTTGACCCATCGAGCCAGTGCTCCTTCTACTTGGGGTTGTAGTTCTGGAGTAGTTACTGCTCTGAGGTGTGTCTGTGATGTTTTGGAGGTGAGTAGGTGAAGATGCTGATAAAGCCATGAGTAACAAACAGGGACAATGCTAACACATTTACTGTTATACGAGCAAAGGTTGTCTCACTCAGGATGAAGTGAGAACATGAAAATCAGTGGAAAGGCATTGAGAACCAAATGCATGTGACTTTTTTTTTTTTTTTTTTAAATCTCTCCGTTTTGATAAGGAACCAAAAATGTAGCTTAAAAGACAGCTTCTGAGAGGGTACGGTTGTGCTTTGTAAATAGGCTTGAATCACACTGTGGAGGAAGCTGTCTTCACACAGAACAGATCTTGGACACTGGGGACAATGGCCTTTTATCAAATTTCATAATCCAGTGGTTTAAGGTTTTTTCCTCATCTTATTTCTACCTGCATCTTAACCTGTCTCCCAGATAGTCCTCTGACAGTTGATTGTAGAAGGATGGAAGGATATAATTAGAGCTGTACCACTGAGTTGCTTATTAATGTCAGGAAATAAAAGAGTGTAGCAAGTGTATGTTGTGATTACTGAACATTACTATCTTCTGGCTAAGGATTTGGATGAGAAAACTTTTCATATTTGAAATATTCAAGGATTTTTGTGTACTTAATGTGGTGTTGAATATATCCTTTTTAAGTTTTGAGACTGTGGGCATGTTGGTTTTGAAAGACTGTCCAGTCCTCCTTTGGAAGTTTGTATCACCTTTTTGTGATAATACTGCTGCTCAGGTGTATTGAGGGGGAAAAAAACATCAAGAAATAGTATCTTACTGAAGACTTTTGCAGTTCTGTTTAATACATTTTTTTTAAGCATAACATTAATTTATTGCAGTCATTAGTATTAATTTTTTTTATATCTTGATTAATTTAAAGGTTGCATGCTTTCATTAATGCAAATTAGTTTATTTCCTCTGTTGTTTTCTGGGGTTTTTTTAGGCCCAGTATACAGTTTTGACAAATCTACTTCATCCTGCATTTCTACAAATGCACTTCTTCCTGATCCTTATGAGTCAGAGAGGTAGGCTTATTTTCATCTCCTTGCTTTCAATATTGTCCATGGTTTTTTTCTGCTATATATTTATAGTGTAAATATTTAAAGAAATTTAATTTTTAAGAAATTTTAAATATTTAAAAGAAAAAATGTTTAGGGATTTGTGAAATGGAACCCATTACTGCTCTTAAATCAGCTTTTGACTGGATTAAATTTTTTTCTGATTCTCACAATAAAATTGCACTCTAGGCAGAACACAGCACTACTTTTTAAGATACTAAACAAGGATAGTTTCTTAGCATGTCAATGACATTCAGTCAAATACTAGACTCCACTAATAGCCCACAGCTACAATATTCTGAGCCAAAAAGTATGCTGTTCCCTCTTTTCTGGATGTGTAGCTAGCTTCAGGTTGCAGTGAGCTGCAGTTGGTGTGTTGCTGGGTGGGATGCATTGAATAAAGTGTCCTCCTCTCCCTACAGATGTAGGGATGTGACAATCACCCAACTGGAGGAAAGTTTGTGACAAGCCTGGGATGTCAAAACAAGTTCCTCAGCAATTGTCTGACTGTAGTCAGGCTTTGATATCTCTTCCATGGCTATTCTCTTTTCATGGCAATTACTCTTTTTACCTAGACTTTCTCTGTAGGTACCCCAATTGTAGCCATTTTCTGATACTCTGAAACGTCTAAATAAGTGATAATACTGCTGTAAAATGCTAGTATTAATGCCAGCATTTTACTGTCAGTAAAATGCTGGCATTAATTTACATGAAGTTCTTGAATTGATCTAGGGCATCACCTTGAAAACTTCTCACCAGTGACCTCAGTTTAGGGGTTAAAACCTCTGGGTTTCTGGTATATAATTGAGAGTGCTTCTGAGTGGAAGCCATCTCTGATAAGTAATAGTAGATTGGCACTTTAAAAAAAAATTTTTTTTCAAACTAATAGGTAATGTTAGCCCCCACTTCCCACCAAAACTCCCTATTGCCAAAACAGAGAGAATGTATGGAAAAGAAGAAAGAGAATGAGCTGCTTCTGGAGGTTTTGAGTGATTATTTTTATGATGATGATGATTATGTTTATTATGATCTTGAAATATTAGTCTTTATGCCCATAGTGATGTGAGAGCACTTCTTGTAAATGAAAAGTGTAGCCAGTTACTAATTCCACACCCATTTCACCTTGTAGGGTGTATGTTGATGTCTCTCTCATTTCCAGTGCTGGAGAAGGATTATTTTCTAAAATAGCAGCAGAAGCCAGCACAGTGATGTCCTTCTACAACGGCGTGCGAATTACACACCAGGAGGTAAAGGAAGGAAAAAAGTCAGTCTGAATTTTCGTTGCTCTTTCTGAGATCTTGTAGTAGGATTTTATACTCACCTCCTTTCCACCTTTAAGATGGAATTTAATTTAAAAGTGCCTGTTCAGTGATGTATTTCTAAAACAGTGGTGGTTGGTGGTTTTTTTTTTTTTTTTCATGACTTGCACACAGGAAAACTTCACTTGCATATTAGTTGAACGTTTGCTTTCAAACTGCTGACAAAGTTGACTGCTCCACACACATGCTGGATTTTTGCTTTGCAAACTAGGTAGACAGCAGAGACTGGGCCCTGAATGGAAATACAATATCCCTGGATGATGAGACAGTCATAGACGTGCCGGAGCCCTACAACCATGCCGCCAAGTACTGTGCCTCCCTGGGGCATAAGGCCAACCATTCTTTCACTCCCAACTGCATCTATGACCCGTAAGTAGAGTCCAAGTTTTGGGAGCAGAGGCTGTAGCCAGGCAGTCTGGGCTCACGGGGTGTTTCTGGTGACAGGTCCAGGTTCTGGAGGAGTTCCTGCTCGCCTGGACCCAGTTGGAAACTGGATGGCACTGCAGGGGCTTGATGCCTCTAGGGACTTACACCATGGAGTGTCTTGAGTTGGCCACTGTGATAATTTTGTCATGAGCCCTGGGAGCTTCCTTTTGATTCTAAAATGCTTAAGCACAGCTCTCTAAATTGTAGTTTGCCTGGAACTGCTCTGTATTTGCTGAACTACCTCATCAAGGATGCTGTCGTTCTTGAAACTCAAAAAATAAGAAGCCTCCTGCTTCTCTGCAGTTGGTGCAGAGCACTAGGAAACTTTTGATGTATGCATATTCTGCAAGGCATGCATATTTTCATACCAGCCTATAAATTAACAGACCTGTAGAGAGATATATGTCGAAAATAGTTTTGCTTCATTAAATAACTTAGTTTCCTTTATTATGAGACTCCATACAGAGTTATGTTACAATTGTTGGGCAGGTAACCTGGACTGAAGAGCAATTTTCTATGCTCTCCACTCTCCTAATCTACACTGATTTTGTCTCCTGTAGATGTTTACCACTGCAGGCCCAAGGCATATGGCAGTGATTAACTGTGTCATTTTTCACAGTGTTTCAGGACTGTTGAAAATTTCAAGGAATAGAAGCTACCCAGAGCTGTGTTAGTATGTCTCACATTTTTCCCCTTATTCCTTAAGTCTTGGCTCAAAGCAGTCTGCTCATCTGATATCAGACTGTGATATTACTCTGGGCTGTGAGCAACTTGTGAGACTGTAACAGGGTCTTAAAAGAGTGGCTGTGAATGGACAGTTCAGCCTAACAGAGGTGTTCTGTTTGTTTTTTTTTTTTTTTATCCAGGTTTGTCCATCCTCGTTTCGGGCCTATCAAGTGTATCCGTACTATCAGGGCTGTGGAGAAGGATGAAGAATTAACAGTGGCTTATGGATATGATCACAACCCTGTTGGGCAAAATGGGCCAGAAGCACCAGAGTGGTACCAGCTGGAACTGAAAGCTTTCCAGGCTGCCCAGCAAAAGTGAAATGGGAGCAGCTTCTCTGTTCGGCAAACTGAAATAGAAATTTGGATCTATGCACTACATTTGTACTGAAAACTGGACAACCAGGGATTGTTCATTGCATCATAACTTTGCATTCTGTGTTAAGAGATAAGTTTCTTGCATACTAACTAGGTTTGACCGTGTTACTCATAGCAGATTTAAAATTAGCTAGTGTTGCACCAGTCTTATCTGGGGAAATTATTTAATATTCTGTACAAGACGTGATATTCTTTGGTAGCTTCTGCTTTTGCACCATATGCAAAGATGCCAAAAGACTAGACAGAAAACTAAAATGGGTATATTGTTCACTTTTAGTTGGCAGACTTAGTGTTGCTCTCTATCTGCCTAGGCATTATTGTGCAACTGCATTTTGCATATATGCCACTTGTGATGATAACAGTAATACTTTGATATTCTCTAATAGTAGCATAATTTTGCCTTTTTAAACCTTTGATCTGAATCTTGCAATAGAGCAGCTTATTTATTAGCATATAGGAGGCTGGGTTTTAATTCCCCTTCCCTCTTGTCTGATAAACGTTGTTCTTTCTACAGGTTCTCTTTTGCAGGAGAAAATCCTTTCTAACTAGTGGAAAGGCTTGTGTGTGTGTGAGTGCTGTGTGTTGGTCTCTGTGGCTCTCTAAATAGTATAGCAACATGTCCAAACCTAATATTTACCTGGCCTTTATGGCTGGCTTATTTTATTTAGTTGATGATTATGACACACAAACAAAGCTGTTCTTTGCATGAAGATTTTCTGAAAGGAGAAAATGGGATCCACGTTTTGAAGGACGTTCAGAAGTACATGTTCTGAAAGGCAAGCACATTACTTGCATTGTTGCAGGTTGGTTTGTGTATTTCACCTGTTAAAAGTGGCCAGTTATCAAGGCAAAAATTCTGGCAATGAGATGCTTGCATCTCACATGAATTCTCTTAAAGGAGGTGTATGTATTTGAGGGCAGGCTGTAGTATTTGAGTAAGGAGAGCTGTATCTTTGGAGTGTGTTCAGTTGAAAAAGAATATAGCCTTCTAGCTGTCTTTTAGTAGTACTGGTTTAAGACACAGTAAATTATTATAGTATGAGATATCAAAACAAGATTTTTTAAAAAGATATTAAAAGATTGTTTTTGAAAGACAATGAATGTAAAAACAACACTCACTGCTTATATTTAGAAACAGCAGTCAGTCTATGGCTTTGTTGCAGCCAACAGTGGGGGCTTGTGAATATTCATCTGCTGGGCTGTGTTCTGGGGTTTTTCAGGGATAGGGAAACTGTTGTGCATTTTTTTCAATAATGTACTGGTCCTGCCTGCTGCTGTGTAAGAGAAAAAAAAATGTGTCATCTGGATAACTGGAGCCCTTCTGGGACTCTGATGCTCTTTTAGGTTTAGCAGGTGAAGGAAAAACTCAGATGCATTTGCAACTCTTTCTTTAAATGTTTGTAGTTTGAAAAAGGTTTGTATATATGTAACATAAATGATTTGGAAATCAGACCTACCTTCCTATTGCAACACAGTTTGGTTGGCTGATGGAGTGGTTGGAGGTGTCTGGCTGTCAGGGAGCTAGACATGGAGAATGTGTTGGGTTGGAAAGATGAGGTGGCTGTTATGCACAGCCTGAGAACCCTTGCTTTGGTACCTGCACAAAGTTAGGAATTATTAATAAGAATCCCTCTGCCTTGGGGCTCTGTTTAGTCCGTGTGGCTGATCACAAACCTTTTCCAGCACCTCACCATTTAAGCTTGCACAAAAACCACTCTGTGCTCATGCTGGGGCGGGGGGCAAGGAGGCTCAGGGCTTTTTGACACTCTTCCAGCAGAGATCTGAATGTGAGCTTTGACATCTTCTCATGCTGGAGACTCAGGCCACAGCTCTGCTTTTCATCCAAGGCAGGTGGCTGGCAGAGGTGACAGCTCAGGGACTTGGCTGAGTGTGCAGAGACAACTGAGCCTCACAGGTGAGGGAGAGTTGTCACAGGCTGATGGGCAGCACAGCTTCAGCAAGTCAACCTCAAAAAGAAATAAGCATGTCTTGATCTTTCCCAGCCTGTGCCTACAGGTCGTTGTTTTTAGATCATTGCTATTTCAGACATTTGCAGAAAGCTGTGCTTCTCTGGTAGGAAGCTGTCTGGTGCATCTTGTGGATTATTCTGCCTGGACCATGAAGTTCACAAAGTCAAGGGTTGTGTTTGAGCACGGGGGAGAGGAGAGGGAAGATCTGTGACTGAACCCTGCTGTGAATGGATGGTAACTCCTTCCACAGTCTCAATAACCTGCTTTGGGCTGCTTGCCTCTTTGTGCCTTCTGGAGAATCGTGCTTAAAATGTTCTGATCTCTAGAGCTCCTTCAGGTTCACTCCTGAGCAGTCTCCGATTCCTCTGCTGTCTCCTCCTAACTGTGGAGTTGCTTATGTTTCAGTAAATTTGTCAGTCTTGATGTTGCCTGATTTTTGAGATACATACAAGATAGGTGCTCTTTGTGCACCAGGCTTGAAGGTTGCATCCTAAAATAGGGAAAGTCTAAAAAAGGGCACAGAGGTATCCTCTGTGTGTTCTCAAAAGCTGTTAATTTGGTGACAGTGAAGCCGATTCTCTTGCTCCTGTGGATGCTTGTAGCCTGGTAGTATGCCACAGCTGTGGCTATTGTCTCTGTTACCATTAACTGTCCTTTTTCTCTCTGCTCTGTTATAATCTATTGGTCCTCCTATAGATCCTTCTTCAGTGACCAACCTTCTATAAAGCTGCTTTGGCTTGATTCAGGACCAAGCCTTTGAATTCTTTGTTTTCTTTTTCTTTGTGGTCTGTTAGGGTGGGGATGGTTGGGATGTTTTTAACCACTGGGTAGTGAAAGGGCTCAGGGCTCAGTGTGTCCTTCAGAGGTTTTTGAGAGGTGTGTGTTGGCAACCACTGGTTCAAACACAGGTTACTTACAGAACTCCAAATAATGCCTTAACTCGGTCAGTGTATTTGCAGCTCAGCTTCTGGGGTTCACTAGAGAGGAAGACAAGTTTAGCAAAACTAGTTATCAACTCAAGACCCACACCAAAACAGGGTTTTAAGGAGAGGAAGCAGTCATTTTGCAAAGCAATCCATTTGAGTTTGTTGAATGCACCTGGCTGTTGGTGAATATGCAATAAGTGAAGCAGCTCCACTTCTCAGGCTCTGGCCAAAGACCTGTCCTGTTGGCACAGAAACTGGTGATGCCTGTCAGCTGAGCCTGGGTCAGCTGCTGGCTCTTGGAGTGCCCATTGTGACTGAAGACTGGCATAAGAGAGCCTGGAAATGTTTTTTTTCTGGTACAAATCAGCTCCCAATGTCTGCCTTTGGTCTGCAGTGCTGCTCATGGCTCCTCTGTGGTGGTATCAGGTTGGTTCCTGAACTCCTTCGTGAGAAGCAGCCTGTATTAGAGGCTGCTGACTGTTTCTCTTAAAAATCTTGGGTGTATCTCCCTGCTATGGCAGCACAGTGTTGTGTCACCAGGACTACAGAAGCTCAGTTTTCTGTTCATGTTAGACAGAGATGAGAGCACGAGAAGTTAGAGCTGAGAGCTACCTGCTCCTGGGTCACTCTTACAGATAAGAGGGAGAAAGGCTTAGGTCTTTGGGGGATGTCTCAAGTTGAGTCTCATGCTATAATTTGACCCTTTGCCATCTACTAAAATACCTGAGTTATCTTCTCAAATATGAAAAAGGCTGCTTTTTTTTTTTTTTCCTAGTAATTAAAAAAACCTACCTAAATACGTATCAGTCTGAACTGTTGAAAAAGCCAAAGAAAATGGGTAAAGATGGCTCTTCAGTGATCAAAGTGAGAGCTGCAATAGCCTTCTGACTTTTCCCCCAGCATCACCACCACCCTCTAGGGTGGCCCATGCTTTTTCCCAGCTGCAGCTCCGAGGCAACTCCTGCAGGTTTTGGGACCTCTGAGGGACCAGCTGCCTGTCCTCACGATGCTGCATGTTTCAGGGGTGACTGAGCAGCCTTCCCCTCAGTTCTGCCTATCCAGATGCAGAGCTTTTCAGCATCCCACGCTGTTGGCAGTGGCTGTGATTTCTTTCCTGGGGCTGTTGTGACACATTGCTGGAAGCAAGGGCACCATCAGGTACTTTTCCCCCTCTGCCAGGCAGTCAGGGAGCAGAGTAGCCATCTGGCCTGAGAAACTGGGAGGTGATGGTGGGAATTGCCACTCCTCTGTTTGCTCCCCAGTTGGCTGTGTCCCCGGGGGAATCCCCAGCTGTGATCGTTGTCCCTGCCTGTCACTGTTAGTGGGTGCCCTTGTCCTTCAGTCAAAACCGGTGCTCACCTCTTCGGTTGTGCCAGGAACAACGTGTCGCTTCTGTCCCAGGGACCTCTGTGATTTCTGTCCTTTCTCTTGATTTGAAAGTCATTTTGGAAAATACTGCCCTTGTTGGGAGGTCAGGAGCTGTACAGAGCCAGTTACCTCCTGCTTTGTGTTCCTCTGGCACAGTGGAATTGCTGGAGCTGCGGCTGCCGGAGGAATTCACCTCCAAGCACTTAAAAAAAAATCATAATTGCTTTGAAAACAATGTTGCTGAAGTGTCTCCTTACATTCTGGGGTGCTGCATTTGAGGTCTGTTCCTCACTCCCACCACTGTCCCATGCTCAGAGCATTTGGGTGAGGAGCAGGGGTGTGTGAGTGGCTTTGCCCATGAGTGACGTGGGCTCCACGCTCCCTGTGCCCAGGGAGAGCTCTTCTTCCTTCTGCTTCATCTACTGGAAACATGAGAACTATATTTTTGGACATTTCTAAGCAGTCTTATAAGGGATTTTTTTTTTTCATTAAAAGGTGCAAGATTGAGTGCATGTTTACTTGCCCCAGATCAAAGGTTTTTGAACACTAAGGTCACTTTGTGTTGACTGGATCCCTCTCTTGATGCTCTTCTGTCTTTAGGCAATTGAAGCTCCTGCCCTCTGCCAGTTTTACTGTAACTACTTTTTTTTTCTTTTCCAGGAGAAATATATATATATACAAAAATTCTAAGCAATTAAATGTTCAAGCCATAAGATCATGAATGTGGGAAGACCCTCTTCACAAGTTTTAACGTATTTGTATGTAAAATGATGTTTGTATGAAATATTTTCACGGTAGAATGAATATTTTAAAAAAATGTTACAGTAAGATCTAAACCAAATTTAAAAGGGTGTCTTTTTGTAAGATGCAAGTGTAATTGATTACCAATAGGTAAGTGAATTTATTTTTCTTTTTTAAAGGGGAGATGCAACAAATGATCTTTACAATTACAAACGATTGTTTCTGCTCTTTGGGAAAGTATTTATGCAGCATTACACACGGCTGTCATAAATAATTGCAATAGCAAGGCCAGTCACATCTTCAGGACATACCTCTCAGCTTGTCCCTCCATGATAATTGTACAAACCTATCCCTCCTTTCTGCAGATTTCCTCCTAGAAAACTTTTCCTACTGGAACTGTACTGAATTTAACTCTTGAGCTAAGATCCAGGCTAAAATTGTGTATTACTTAACAGTTTCTGCTGGGCCTTCTGCTATTTTAATACTCTTTAGCCCATAATTACTGGGTGTCTCTGTTCTGAAGAACTAAGTGCTAAAGAATAATCCTTGGGGTAAGCTTATACATGTGATAACAGTTAACCCCGGAGTATTTAACTTGTATACAGTACTTGATAGGTGTTTTATGATATTTGTACTCGAACTATGAGCCTTACTGAACATCTGTAGGTTTATTCATGACTTTTAAAAAATGGATAACTCTAAGAAAGATGTTTACATGAATGATGATTGCCCTTCCTTTGATGTTATGAGTGAGGTTTTTATAGTGTGTTTGGGTGTATGTGCAAGGAAGTAAGAAAAATGTTTCTGGGGAAAAAAAAAATAGACAAACATTTGTAATAAGCGAATTTTAAAGATTGCTTTAATTGCGCTATGGAGGCAGTGCAGATATTAAAATATTCAACAGAACCGTTGTCTCTGATTTTTTTGTGTATGTGTGTGTAATGCTTTGGTGGGGTGTGTGCTGGCTTTGCAGCCGTGGGTGTTGCTGGTGCACGGGGTAGGATTCGGTGCAGGGTGCACACACTTCTCACCACATCAAATTTGGAGTCAGCTCCAAGCAGAACACACTCAGCACTGCTGCCTCGGGGCTCTGCTGCCATCTCTTTGGTTTTTCCTCTCTCTCTCTCTCTTCTCTGAGCAGGATGTGGGTGTGGAAGAACCCCCTGACTGGCTGTGCTACTGGATAAAGGGGGAGCATGGTCCATGGCACTGCTGGGTAGGGATGGATGTGGCTGGAGGTGAGAAGGGGACTGCTGCTCTGTGTCAGTCCAGGGGATGGGGGTTGTTATAAAAATGGCCAATGACTGAGGCTCAATGTTCTCTTTAGTAGCTCGATTTAATTAATGAAATTGCAGTAAGCAAGGCAGCACTGGGTGCAGGGGGACGAGCAGAATCCCAATCCCTCCTGCACACCGATCCCTCTGGCCTTATCTTATATTGAGTACAATTCTATAAATATTCAAAAGAAGTTGGGTTTACATACATATTACATCATTTCATTATAATATTCATGATAGGCGGAGTCTTCTTTTGGGGAAATGTATCGGGGTCTTTGGAGGAAGTAAGAAGTCTTCATCAGGTTTGAACTTTTACCTTTCATGGTTCTGCTGACTCCACTATGTTTTTGCAAGAGGACACCAGACTTTAACCATAACCATTGTCTCTTCTCTGTTCCTTGTGACATCTTTGTGTTCTTTGGTGTTTGCATTCCTTTGGTGCCTAGTTAGCCTTTGGCAACGTAAATTAACTTTTTACTTCATATACTGCCTCAGTGGAACCATTACATGTCTCGGCTGCTTTCTTTAACCCCACATTTAATTCTTTTCCTGAATTTTACTGGGTTAGGAATACAAATTCATCAACATACATCACAGGAATACAAATTCATCGACGTGTATCCCAGGGGCTGTGGGGCTGCTGCCCTCCAAGGGTCCGCGATTGCCTCAGAGCGGGCGGGGGTCGGTGGTGCCATCAGGATTTCGGAGTTTGGACCCACCAGGAACACCTGGGAGAGGCTCTGAGAGTCCAGGAGCCCTTTGCATGGGTCCCTAAGCACTGGATCTGGTGAGAAACAGGCGATTGGCCTGGGGTTTGGGTTTGGTTTGGGTTTTTCCAGTGGAGTTGGAGGGATGGGGCAGGGGTGGGCCTGAGGAGAGGGCTCTCTCCGGGGTCCCACGGAGCTGCCCGCGGCCTCCTGGTTCCAGACCGCCCGGTTCTTGGAAGTTTGGCAAGATGTAACTGTGTGTGTGTGTGTTGGGAGTGGGGATAAAATTCAATAACGGGTTTTTTATGAGCTGGGTTGGACCTCGGAGAGAACTGAGCTGATTTCTTTGAGTTACAAAAAGCTGCTACATCCCTAAGCAAAAGGAGGATGGGGCCATTTCTATTGGAGCAAAGTCCTGGCTCTAGAAACAAGCAAAAACCTGCAATAGCACTTGCCTTTGAATGTGTTTCTTTTGGTGTTCCTGCCTGTTGTTAAGAATTGTGTAAACTAAAATAGGAAACAGAGGTGTCTGTCTAGTGATTATCTTGCCTGCAGACCTTGAAGTGGATTCTGAAGTAGATTACTTAACCCATGATGTAAATTACTACTTCGTATAACAATGCTTGTAAAGTCCTAATCTTGAGAAAGAGCATCTTGAATAAGTCCTGGTGGACTCTGGAACCCTTTGTTATGAAAGGTGCTTCCCAAGTGTCTCCCTTACTGACTTTAACCATTAAGATAATTAATGGCTGGGATTATGAAGATCAGGAGAGCAGCCCTAACCACTGGGCTCCCCTCCAGAGACTTCCTCTGGTCACACATCATTTCCATGGTTGCTTGGCTTTGGCCAGGGGAGCTCCCCCCATTCCCTGGAGCTCAGGGCTGCAGGTCCTGTTCTGGCAGCTGCAAGTTTGACTCTGCACCACACGAGTCAAATTCTGTCTGGCTTTGGTCCCAAATAGTTTTGTGAGTTCACCTATGCATACCCAAAACATAGCTGGTGTCATTGTGGATGTCTGTTTGAAGGTATTAGTGTTGGAATTACTGTTATGAAAATAATTCAGGCATTGTAATTCACCAAAGGATGCTGTGCCTTTTTCTTTGGTACAGTGCCTGTCAGGAAGCATCAAAGTGTGACTGCTTTCCCCATCCTCAGGTGCTTCTGGCACAACTCCAGACAGTCTGCAATGAAATCTCAAGCTTTTTCTCCTTTATTAACATAAACTGCTGCTCTCAGACACATTAAAGGAAGCTAAGACTCCCTGAGAGGTTATTGTGATTGCTATTAGCTAAAAGCAGTGTAGCTTTGATTCTCCTTTAGTCTAAACCAGGTTTTGGCCTTTGAAAGGAGTAACTTGTTAGAAGTATCTTGTTGGTAAAATGCACCCCCCCCAGCCACTGCGTTGTTGCTGGGTGGAAGCTGGGGTCCCACCCAGAAATCCCAGTCTGTAACTGGTCCTTACATTATGGTACCTACTGGGTATAATAACACAACAGCAATCAGCTTTTCCTGCACATCACAAGTCCTTGTAGGGCTGTAGCAGTGTTTCCAGTGCCTCAGAAGGGAAACTCCTGAGACCAAGGTGTGAAATCAGTGGCTGTCCTGCAGGAGAGATGCAACTACAGCTGGGGGAAGTTGTGTCCTCCTGGCACAGCTCTGAGGTCCACTATCCAAGGAGCCAGCCTGTTCCTGCTGGCTTTAAAAAAGGTGGATCAGTGGGATTTAGTGCCATGGGGCATGTACTCCATTGGGAAACAGCCTCAGCAGCCTGTATTGACATATGAGTGAGTAAAAGAGAAGTATGCTCTATGCTACTTCTAAATAAAAATGTGTATAACTGAGTCAGCAACAGCTATACAACTCTTGATGGCTATATTTCTTTTTACAGTCCTTCCAGTGGTGCAACCCCAGCATCACTACAGCAATACCAACACTTTTCCCCACATAAATGCAACAGTTCTTTCCACAGAGAAAAAAAAAAAAAAGTTTCTGGAAAAGAAACAGGTACAATATGGAAATTGTTGGAAACTGAATATCATGTTAATGTCACTCCCTCTAATTGGTTAGCATTGCAGAAAATCCATCCCAGACTGCAGCATCCAGGGCTATATTTAGTAGCCACATGCCAGTGCCTTCCCAGAGCCTGCCTGGATCCCTAAAGACATTTCATGTTTTGCATCCATGATACCTGGTTTTGCATCCATGCATACTGATGGCATTCAGGTGGGGTTTTATTTATTATGTAAACACACATTCATAGCACCTCCAGTAGAAATGGCCTCAACATTCATTCCACCTGGACTTTTCCTCATTGGCAAGTTTCCCAGGACCTGAGCCAACTTCCCTGTTCCCAGCACCCATTTGGGGCAGGAAAAGATGCTGGAAGGAGGCAGAGTCCCAAGTGATGGGCTGGCTCTCCTTAGTGAGATAGATGTAGCAGAGGGAACACCTCAGCACAGAGCCCCTGGGGTACTGCAAGCAAAGCCCAGGAGAAAAAAAAAAAAAAAGAAAACAAACCAGAAATTCCATGTTCTACCTGAGCCCAGAGCTTGTTCTGCACCACAACCCCCTATGCATATGGGAGCTGCCCAGCAGTCACACTCACCTTAATCTTCACAGGAAAGAAATGGAAATCACCTGGTGCTTTCAAGAGGAATCACAAATGCAAATATACCTCAGCTGTCCCTGAGGCCAAATATTCATTTTTCTTGGTTGGCTTTGAACTTGCTGAGCAGCCTGCAGCCCCAGCTCCTTGCTTTTGCTACAGGGGTTGCAGACCCTGGTTCTGTCACCCCACACATCAAAATTGCACAAGCATCAAGCTCATCTTGTGTTAGCAGCATTCATGTGATGTCAAAGATAAGGCACTCACATCCTGAGACATCTTTCTATCTTGACTAAGCTGAGCCTGACTCACAAAACAGGGGGCACAAAGTTTCCTGGCTGCTATTAAGGGTGGCAGAGTTAATCAGAGGGTGTAATCAGACAGTTAATTAGGGAAGCCAGTTCAGTGAGTTAATGTTCAACTAAGGGCAAAGTATTTGCTGAAGCTTTTTCCTCCACAGGAAGGGCTAGAAAAGGTGCTGGGGGAGCAAGGGAAGAGGACAAGTCCTCACAGTGAGAATCAGAGAACAACTTCAGGTAAATTTTTGAAAACTAGCTTGCACAGGTTTTGGTTTGTTTTTTTTTTAATTGTAACGTTACGATTTTTTTGGTCATTTTTTCAAATTGTAATTTTTAAATGTAATTTAATCGTAATTTTATTGTAATCAGGAACATCTTGCTTTTTTTTTTTCTTATTGAGTACTTCAAATGATTTCAAACTGATGTGGTGTGCTCTGGACACACTTTGCTACAATCAGGCAGGTTTAGACACCCTCCCTTTCACACCTGAGACAGTCTGCAAGCTCCAGATATGTGGCTGATGCAATTCTTCCCCTGGTTTCTGATCCTCAGGGTCAGGGCACTGGAAAGCATTGGTTTGCTGGGAATAAATCTCTTTCCTCTTTGCTGGCAGTGAGAAGCCAGGGGATTAAAAAAAATAAATAAATCACAGTTCTGCATGTTTCATGGCCCTGCCTGTTCTAGCATGAAATACTTGAAAAATTAAATAAAATTTCACTATAGGCAGTTGAACTGTATATCAGGTGCATAGGTTTTGCTCATTAAAAAAGATGCATGAGCATACTACACCAAGAAAGAATTATCTGGCTTGATAAAACAAAAGTTTCTTCCCCAAACCTTTGCTTGGTCTCACTGGCTCTGGCACAGCAACTTCTTGTATCAGCATCCCTGCTTACTGCTTCTGTTCCATCCTGCAGTAGGAGCCTGAAAAAGGTGGGAAAGGGACTAGAAGATGCTACTGGACCAGTCGTGTACCTCACTGAAGTAACAAAAAATTGTAATTCTGGTGTTGCACTGCAATGCCAAAGTATGTATGCTTCTGATAAATAAAAAATATTTATGTGAATCTACATGTTTTCTGGTCATCGTTTAATATATGCAGAACATGCATCTTATCTATATTTATATGTCATTATGTATTACCGTGCATAAAGAGAAATATATGTATTTAATGAAAGCTGGAACTTTTTTGAAATCAATTATTTCACTTTGAATGCAATTTGAGAAAAGCACAAGTACTGCAAGCCGTGGAAGCCAATCAGAAGGGCTGCCAACAGTGTTTTTAACAGCAGCATTGCAGTGACTCAGATATTATCTTGTGATAATCACATACAGGAACTTGAAAACCTTCTCTGATTAGCAAATGTGTTTTGTTTGGGGTTTTTTTGGTGTTTTGGTGTTGGTTTTGTTTTTTTGTTTTGTTTTTATCTGCAGCTGACTCTTGAATTACTGAAGGCAGGAGCCCTTCATTGCCTCTGATTTATGAGTGGGTTAAAAATATCTTGAAAAAAATGGGAGAGCTATTGTATGTACTTTAAGGTCAGTTTAAACTTTTTCTCATTTTGTGCCCTTCTTTGCACACAAGGACAAGAACAGCAGCTCCTTCCATTAATGTCTACAGTTTCTTTCTTAAACCTTCAGAAAATCCCAGCAAACCACCATCCCACTACCAGGACATCCAGTCTAAGTGTAGTGCATGAAAGACACCAACATTTTTCTTCAGCTTGTCCTCTGCCAGCTTTACAGGACACATGGCCTTCAAACATGGCCTCTGCTTTACAGAACCTGATTTAGATGCACAGCATGATATTTTTAAAAGTAATTAACAAAAAATGTTCATTAGGAGGGAGTTTGCTTTATTGCCTCACAACGGACTTTTTTTTTCTGCCTGTGACAATCTCAAAAAAAAGGAATGCCAACAGTAAAAAAACAAACAAAAAAAGGAAATACTGAACTGAGCCCATGGTCTTATGACTCTTTTCATATGCTCACATTCACACTAGTTATCTCTTCCCTTTTATATAATATCTGTGTACATGCATATGTGCATAGAAGATAGAGGCTGTAACCACACAGGCTCTGAAGCTCCATGTTACTGTGATTTTACCACTGTGATTTTGTGATTGCTTTATCTATGCAGCACTTCTCTCTTTTTCAGAGGTTTGATGGCATCTGAAACAGAAAGCCTGTTTTTAAAAGGAGCTTACAGTGTGAGGAAGACACTGCTTATCCTTTTTAAAAGGATATACCTCCTACTGAAAAATATTACCAATAGTAGAAAGAAAAAAGACCCACACCAAAAAAAAAGACTTTTGTCTTCCAAAAATGAAGGTCTGACTAACTCATATACTACTTTTGTAGTAGGTTTGTTTGGGGTTTTTTTGTGCCTTCAGCTTGCAGAGCTCTTGGCAGTGCTGTAGAATTGTTTGAAAGCAGGACCTGCCATGAATTGTACAGCAAGGGGCTCCTGATGGGCAGAGCAAAGGGAGAGGGAGGCCCCTGGAGCTCTGCAGGGTTGTCAGCTCTAGTTGCTTCTCCTTGTTTCTCTGGGAGCAAGCAACTACCTGAAGATTCTGGCATTTTTTTTGTTGTGGTTTAAAATGTGTAAGCAAAGCTTGGTTTTGAGCTCTGTCTCTTAATAGAGACCCAAACCACGAGACCCAAGTGCATCCTACAGGTTCCAAAACACACACACACACATTTCTTTTCTTTTTTATTATTTTAAAAGATATTTATTTTAAAGGCAGTCGTCTTATAATTAATGTCAGTGTAGAGAAAAGACTGCTTCCTTTTGAATACATGACACAGGCAATAGCATGTTCTCACCCCCCCTGGTGATAAAGCAAGTTGCACTTTATATAAAGTGAGTCCTACTCAAAAAGGCCAACCAAAAAACACAACAAAAAACAAATAAACAAAACCCAAAGAAACAAAAAACTCCAAAACCCTAAAAAAAATAGTAAGGGGGGAGGGGGGGGAGTGCTGCACATTTGTGAAATGTTGTGTTCCTGTTTTTGCTTTGGGGAGGTCAGAGTACCTATAAACCCCCACCCCTGTGTTTTGGCATTTTTTTAGCTATAATAATAAAGATATGAAGCATTACAAAAAAATAGACCCAAAACAAACCAAGAAAACACTAATTCACAGCAAGTGTTATGCATGAGTACCAGGACACACCTAGAGTTTGTGTGCCAACCTCTCCCAAGTTGAAAGCTGCTGCCTTGCTATGGTGTGATCCAGGACAAGGGCTCCCAGCTGCGAGGCATTGCTGGCAATTTTACCAGAAAGTCCCTTCTGGTCATTCCCAGGCTCCAGAAACACAAAGTATGCAAATTCAACCAACAAATTTTTTTAATCATGGAGTAGCATCAACAGCCTGTGTGAGCAGATGACTGCAATCATATTTGAAGACACAAAACATCTCTAAGACATGGGTTTTGTGGTGGTTTTTTTTGTTTTTATATGAAGTGTGGCCTTAGAAGGGGAACACAAATACGACAGTAGTGAAACCATCTGTAATACAAATTGTTTGATGGTTCCTTTGTGGAGAAAGGGCTATGATATTTACAAAAAAAAAAAAAAAAAAAAAAAGAAAATAGGAGCTGACACATTACTGTGTGTATGCACACATGGAAACCTGCCAGACTGCCTTGTGAGATACCAAAAAAAACCCCACCTGTATGTGAAGTTAAGAGGTTTTATTTCTGACCATGAGAACAGCAATGCAGAAGACTGCTTTTAAGGTCTTGACCTACATCCAAGGGGCAGCAATTCCTAGATCTGTAACTGTTGCATCACTTCTCATTCTTCCGGAATACTGAAATAAATCCCAGAGATGCCTCTGAACCACCCCGTGGGTGCTTCAAAACTCAGACCCATCAAAAAAAGCATTGACAGAAGTCCAGGTATTGTGACCCATGCATACAGACACTAGGAATTATTTTCCCTCCCTTACAGATTTGTTTACAGCTATTACCATAAAAATTTTAACATCATTACTAGTATAACAACTGAACACAAGTGGTAACTGTTAGTGGCAAAGCCAGTTTATTAGGTTTCTGGGATTGTGTCTTGCCTTCCCCCTAACACATAAAAAATAACTCAGCTTTACAATTTATTGAAGGGAAAATACATATACAAAGTATTCAGGACTTCTGACATCAATTCTGGGGGCAGAACATTACCATTGCATACTGAATCCTGCATTAATGACCACAGTACTTTCAAGACAGAATCATTAAAACATGCTTTGTGCTGAAGATGAAATTACAGACTGAAACATTTTTTTCCACACAATTTTAATGACACAAAGGCCTTTATTTACAGGCTGTGAATAACTCAAAAAAAGCTTAACAGATGTGTAATAGTTGATATAAAATTTAACAGTAACATTGTAGATGCATAATTTCCTTATCTCACCCCCAACCTGGCTGACCAACTTTAGAATTCTTAATTCTGATATTTTTTTTAATTAAAAAAAAAAACCACATAAAAAGAAACAACACTTGCTGACATAATTATTATACAAATAGTTAAGATGGATCCTTTTGAGAAAAAGGATTAAGGACATGAGTGAAAACAAACTGCCCAAGAGGACTGTAAACTGTATTTATTTACAATAATATACACATAAATTTAAGATCAATCCTTGTCTTAAAAAAATCATTAAGGACACTAGTGTTAAAAAGCTGATTGTTTCTGAAAGGACTGTAAACCAAATTCCAGAAATGTAATGTTCAGAGTGTATACAAAAATTCCCTTTTAAAAATGTTTCCTAAAAAAAAATAAAAATCACTGTCACTGTTGTAGCAGCTTTATGCAGGAAAAAAAAAATTAGCCTGGGATTAATTTTCTTACACATCTTAATCATATTAGACCAAGTTGAATGATCTTTCTAAAGCTAGGAAAAATACCAATGTATTTTACTTTTGTCAGTATAATGTGCAACAGAATTACATATTAATTGTAATAGTTTACATAATATCAGTTATCTTGTATCTATTAGTTATACTTGTTTCTAATGTAATCAGCAGGGTGGCAGCTTCTGAGCTGGCCCTTCCATTTATTTCCAGCCAGCATCACATGCTACAGATCAAAAACCTTCATTTTTTACTTCAGTTCCTAAAAAAGGAAGTTACAAAACACTGTTTGACATGGCATATGAATAAAGTCACAGATTATATTCTATGGCTAATGGTTTGCTTTATGTAATTATGAGCAACCTAGCACCATTTTTATTATTAAACCTGACTTTCAGACAGAACAGAAATAAAATGGTTGCAACTATGAGAACACAGAAGATGGCTCTAGAGAAGTCATTTCCCTCATCTGTCCCACCACCAGCTCAAATGAATAATGCCAAGGATGTTCCACATGGAGCCACAACATTACACAAGCAGGTTGCAGCTCCAAAATTTGTAACAAATTATTTACTTGGCAGATTTTCCCCATATTTCAAGACTTTCCACCCTTAAAATATGTTATCACTGTGGTTGCAAAAAGCTTTCTCGAGATATTTGAAAAGCATTCATGACCACTAAAAACATCTGAAACCCCAACCTTTGAAAGCCAGTAGGCTTTGGCCACTTTCACCCAGCCTTTTATTTACTGAAGTTTTTTACTTACCCTGGGACACTCAGCTCAAATACAGCATCTTTAGAAATAAGCCTTGATTGAAGTTTTAGTTAAAGTCAGAGAAATTATGGACAGTTTTAGTCACAGGTTCACCTCAAATCCTGTGCTACAGTACTATCCATAAGAAGGAATGCATAGATTAGTTTTACATGCTAATTACAAAAAATTAATGAAGTTTTAAGTATCAAATAATTGCCTACAGATAGGGACAAGCTCATCATTTCCCTTTCAATTGCCATGAAGAAACAGACTAAGCTTACAGTGG
The DNA here is from genome assembly GCA_023637945.1 of Phaethornis superciliosus. Classification (NCBI taxonomy): domain Eukaryota; kingdom Metazoa; phylum Chordata; class Aves; order Apodiformes; family Trochilidae; genus Phaethornis; species Phaethornis superciliosus. The sequence continues at coordinate 17,974,523 of JAJQWJ010000011.1, forward strand.
AATGAGAGGCCAAAAGCTAGCACCCAACAAACCCAAAAGCTTCCACCTATACTGACAGCCTCAACTTTGTATGACAGTCTTAGCTTTTGTTTTCAAAATAAAAAGGTACTTGCTTAGCAAGATGCTAGCAGTCCCCAAACATTCCTTCAAACATCAAAAATCTCCCTTCTCGCTGGCCCAAAATTTAAGCTATCTTGTTGTCACAAAATACTTTTTTTTCTCCTACATTATTCAAATGCAAGCAGCAACCAAAAATGTGAGTAAACTGCCTTACTATTTATAACCTTGACACAAGTGATTAAGACAATCTCAGGCAGCAAGTGGTTAACTAGAACTGTTTTGTCAAAACTTCACTTGAAAGTCTACTTTCATGGGTATTTATAGTGAAATTCGAGTAATTCAGAAAGTACAATTACAAAGTGCAAGAACATGAGATGGGCACATCTATACCAGAAAATAAAAACAACACATTAAAGTGCCAAAGATATTTGCAATAATTGCTACAAAAGGCTGGAACTTTGCCAAGATCATAATACTGAAGCATTTGCAAACAAAACAAGGTGACTGCTGATAACAGCACCATTTAACACCAGCAGCTCATGGCAGGTTTTGGTTCAGGCTTTATATGTATTTCATCACAATCTGGGGGTTGACTAAGCATTAATGGTTTGTGACTTTTAAGCTTGTGAGCCAGTGTCATGAATATGGCCTCCACATGGTCATTGTCATTGGGGTTTTTGGCAGAGGTTTCAAACAGTGGCATACTCTGAGAATCAGCAAACTTCTGGGCCAAGTCCGTAGGTACCTGAATAGCACTTCTCAGATCACATTTATTTCCAACAAGAATCCGTGGGATATCGTTGGCAAGAAGGTGTTGTTTGCATTCCTCTATCCATAAGGGCAGGCTGTGAAAACTAGCAATGTTTGTCATATCATACACAAACACAACAGCATGGACATTCCTGTAGTAGTGCTGCACCATGCTCTTTCGGAAGCGCTCCTGGCCTGCTGTATCCCACAGCTGGATCTGAAAAGGGAAAGACAAGAAAAAAAAAAAAACAACCTCTTTATTAATCATGTTGGAAAAATAATACAACTTACCTGCAGCTGGGGGAGTCATGGCAGAAATCTACTCTTCTGAAAAACTGATACTGAAAAGTTTGTGCTGAAGAAAACTGTTGCTTTCAGATGATTTCAGAAAGTTTTGATCACAAAGCTGCTCACAACTGAAGCCAGGCAGAAATGAGGATGCAACCTAATCAGAAATGCAAATTTCTGAAAGTTTATTGGAGCAGGCATTTTGTACTGTTTTACAAAAAATAAATACTGAAGTCGTGGCAATAGTGTTTCTATTTGAAAAGAACAACATATACGTTACAGCACAACTCTTGGATGACATGATTTCTTATTGACAAAACTAAAAAATCTTAGAGGAAGAAAACTTCCCCAAAGTTTTGTTCTTAGCATAAAGTTAACTGCCTACTGGAGCACTATATAAAAGTAGGAATAAATCAAATCATGCATGAACGACAGTACCACCAACAAAACAGGACAAAGAAATCTTCTCTGCAGCCTATCTATTGGAATCAAACCCTCCTGTGATGAACCTCAAACAAAAAAATGAAGTTAAATTTAAAACTCAATCTGTTCCCACAAAAGGTACAGCTGACTTTTTTGCTTTCATGAAATTGTTCTCCCACTAATGTAGGTTTCCATTCCTTTGATCCAAATGTTTCCGTAAAATGTATTTAGAAATTGCAAGTGCCTTGAAAGTTAACTTTTTTACCATTTTTACAAGTGATTTTGCTGTTAAAAAAAGAGGAAACCCAAGTGCCAGAGAAATTAGGTGACTGCAAGATGTACCACTGATGTTAGGATTATGGCATCACACACATTTTTTTTCCAAGTTGGAACAGCAGAAATAGGGTGAAATGGAACAGAAGCACATACAAGGTCTTGATAACTGTGACTAACAATAAGACCTTTCCTACAAATGCAGGATTCATCAGTTTGGAAATAATTAAAAGGGATGATGATCCAGACACACGTCAATCATGGGATACTATGAATCACTCCTGTGACAGGGTGAGGGAAAAAGTGTAAGTGATGTTTCAGGTTGGTGTGATTTTTTCTGAAATGTTCAACCCTAGTTACCCATCTCCAGAAAAATCATACAGGAGCAGGGGGAAGTGGCAGTTACTGATTTGATCAGGGAAACGGAGAGTTTACATGACAACACCAGAGCAGCTTGGCTTCAGCAGTCCAGTGTCTGCAGGTTCTGCTCCACAGACTCACAAAGATCCACACACTGCTTCTAAGAGGGTCATTAAGATAACAAAAAAAAGCAAAGCAAGTACCTTCAGACTCTGGTGGCAGAAAAGGGCAACCCCTCCTCACCTTAGCACAAATACCCCCTTTTCCAGTGGATTTGCTAAGGGCATCAGGTTAAATACAAGCACTTAAGTTTGGGTAAGATTCACGTACCCAGATGAGAGGTAATTCTAGTTCTATGCATGTATAAAACATTATTAAGACAAGAGACTTGTGGAAAATTTTCTTAGAATTCTACTTAGAATTTGACAAATTAAAGAGAGAAGAAAGAAGTAATCCTTATGTACAGGCAACACATTGTCAAGAAATCCCTACAGATGATCTTGGAAAATGCTGTATGAAATTAATTTAAAGAGGGAGCTCATTTTCACAGGCAGCTGTGAGCTTACACTTCTCTCCCTGCCTCATTCACAGAGCAGAAATCAGTCATGCTTCAGGCAAGCACAGAGCTGCACAAGTACTGCCAGCCTTGGTTAAAGAAGAGGAAATTAAAGGTTTACATACCATCCAAGTTAAGTTTAAACTACAGTTTCTCCTAAATTTTATTCACATGCAGCTTTCAAGCTTGAAGGCTATAATCTGAAATCTAAGATTTCATATATTCTTGGTACAAAATCATTTGCCCTGAGAGGCAAATCATTCCCCTCTCACTTTAGAAGCTGCTTTTTTCCTTTAACAGGTGAACTTTAAGGAGACCATTCCACTGCTGTGTCCTCAAAAAAAAAAAATATTTGTTCTACTGAAAAACAACAATGAAAATGACCCTTGATAAATTAAGATTACCGTTTCCTTATTAGTCCAATAGCACCCATCTTCAAGGGACCACATTTTTTATAACAGTCCTTTAAAATGTGTGATATGAAAACCTGGTTTAATAGCATAATTCGGTTAATACATCTGTGGACAGAATCTCTTTGTCACACTCCCTAGAAAAGAGCAATGATGTTTAAATATACTGCCTCAGCTATCACCTCCCACCTCCTGACACCTTTCAGTGGATCCAGCAAGGCTGTTTTTCTAAACAAGGACTCCCTTAGTTTATAACATAACTCCCATGGTTTATAACACACTGGTAAAAACGTAACTGGCCTTTAATAAAGATAAAACGGTAAACTACATCTCCTTTCTCAAGATGCAGGGGAAAAAAACCTTGAAGAGCTCACAGGTGTAGAACATGATGTCTGGACTTTCTTCTTTGAACATCATTTGCAACCTTTGCTCTTTCAGTGGAGGTCAGTAAAGAGTGACATTGTTTTCCTCAATTTTCAGTGCTTAGATCTATTTAGGAAGAGGAAAATTTAGAAAGCAAAAAAATTAACTTGTTGAAAAAATCCATTTATTCAACATCAAGGCACTGGTGTTTCATACAAATCTATTAGCCTAGTGTACAAGCTGCACTTGTCCCTGTGTCTTGGAATTCTACATCACTGCTGTGCAGGAGACCCCCAGTGAGAAGAACTGTGGCTGTGTTCCTGCCAGTGACACAGCATTTTTCCAGCTGCAAGGGAAATCTCAGCACTGTAGCAGCAAAAGAATGACCACCCAGCTGGCTGGGGGAAGGGAGAAAAGAGAAAGAGAAGACACTACACAGTCTCCTGCAGCAAGAAGAGAAATAATTCTGCTCAGTAAATTCTTCAGGGCACAGCAACAAGAGCAGAAATTTGGTTGATCTGAGCTGCTCTTTCCTGGCTCAACAGGCAGTGCTGTAAGAAAGGTGAAGATGAGTGAGGGCAAGTGGCAAAAAAATAGTAATTGGTGCATATTTGCTGAGACATAGCATCCCCCTTAGAGGCTGCAGCCACAGTGATGAAACTTACTCTTTTAAAGCTGAAACAAAATGTCCAAGAAAACAACTGTGTCTCAAAGGGCCTCCTCCTCCAGTTCTCTGCCTTCCTCAGCCACACCTGGTATGTATTCAACAGGTAACACTCTCAAAAATGCAGCAAAACCACCAGTCACAACATATTTAACAGAATAGCACAATAACCTATGTGAAGAATCTCAGAACTGTGGATTAGATGATATTCTTCTTCCCTCCAACTGGTCATGATCCAGAGGTGCTGCAAATACCAGTCAGTAAGATGATGCTGACAAGAAGAGGTCCCTCAGGAGGTTTTCTCCTTCAACGTGGACAGCAACAAACCTGGGAGTACAGAATCTCAGCTATCAGCCAAAAAAGTGCCATTCAGTGGTTTTATAAACAAAGAGTAACAATGACTCTAAGTAATTTTTAATTTTCATTAAAATAGAAGGATTTAGGTTAAAGAAAACACAGAAGAAGGAAAGCGAATGGACTGATATGCCCTCTCCATTTCTTTGGTCAATAAATAGGCAAGGAAAAACTATAGCTTTAAGCTACCTGACTGTAAGTTGTAATTACAGATCCTGGTGATAATAAACGTGAAAGCACAATTTACTGCTTTTTCCTAGCCCCAAACTTTCCCCTAAATTTACTCTTCTATGACTAAGCTTTAGGTAAAGCTATAATCAGAGTAAAAAGCAACAATGAAATTTGAGCTAGGTACCCAACCTGTCATTGCCCAGTTCTGTACCACATTTGCCTAAACATGCAGCAAGCCTAACCCTAAAAAAAACTCTAAAAATTGATATCACTGATGCTGAAGTCTGCTCCTGAACAACGTTCTAATCTATTAACAGGACATTTTTAGAGCAAAACAATCTTAACCATCTTTATGGCTAAGTGGACATGAGGCCAACCAAGTGTTATTCTTGATAAAAACTGAATTTCTGGAAGGCAAGAAGCTGCTGCTAACAGGCACAGACAACACTAAAATACTGCTAAGTTACAGATCTACCTCCAAGTCCATTTTAAGGCAACGTTATTGATTAGCACCTGCCAAAAGCTGTGGAAAAGCTTGGCTTATGGCAGAAATCTTTCATCACCATAGAAACCTACATAGTAACTACATTTGCAACAGGAGCAAGACAAAGTAGTTTTTTCAGAAGTTGCAGAGCAAATAACAGCTGAGGCTACCAGCGACTTGACACAACCACATGGAAATCCTTTGGTAGAGAGGTGCGAGACCAGAGCCTGTCAGCCCTGCTGAGCAGCACCATCTCTGTCAGCAGCTGGCTGGCAGGGAAGCCCTGGGATGTCCAGTCCAGGTCTGGGGTGGAATGGACCTTAAAGCTCACCTCGTCCCAATCCCCCAGAATGGGCAGGAACAGCTCCCAGCAGACCAGGTTGCTCCAAGCTCCAACCTCGAACACTTCCATGGAGGGGGCAGCCACAACCTCCCTGGGCAACCTGTGCCAGGGTTTCACCACCCTCAGAGGAAATATTTTCTTCCTGACGTCTAACCTAAACCCCAACCTCTTCCAGTTTAAAGAGCAGCTCCCTTAGCCCTGTCAATACATGCAAAAAGTCCCTCCCCAGCTTTCTTGTAGCTCCTTCAGATGCTCAAAGGCTGCTGCCAGGTCTCCAGGTTCTCCAGGCTGAACAACCCCAACCCTCTGAGCTCCTTCACCGGAGAGCCCTCTTTCAGAATGGATATATACTATAATATAATATAAAGGATATATAATATCCTTTCTTTCAGGAAGGAGATTGAGGTCCTGGAGCAGGTCCAAAGGAGGGCAACCAGGCTGGTGAAGGGATCCAGCACAAGTCCTGTGAGGAGAGGCTGAGGGAGCTGGGGGTGTTCAGCCTGGAGAAGAGGAGGCTCAGGGGAGACCTCATCGCTCTCTACAACTCCCTGAAAGGAGGCTGGAGCCAGGGGGGGGTTGGGCTCTTTTCCCAGGCAACTTTCAACAAGACAAGAGGGCATGGTCTCAAGTTGTGCCAGGGGAAGTTTAGGTTGGATATTAGAAAGAATTTCTTTATGGAGAGGGTGATCAGACATTGGAATGGGCTGCCCAGGGAAGCAGTGGATTCTCCATCCCTGGAGATATTTCAAAAGAGCCTGGATGTGGCACTGAGTGCCATGGGCTGGGAACCACAGGGGGAGTGGATCAAGGGTTGGACTTGATGATCTCTGAGGTCCCTTCCAACCCAGCCCATTCTATGATTCTATGAACTCCTCTTTTCACTGTCTGCATCTTCAACAGATATCAATACCATAACCTGATTCCAGAATAGAGTTCACAAATAATGCTGTTCTGGATCTAGAAAAGGAACCACCTCAATCAGCCCTCCCAGTGTGCAAAGGAATCCACGTGCAATGGCAAAGGTTGGACCCTGGTCCCACAATGTGCCCCAGAAGGTGGCTGATGCCTCCAGGTCCCTCAGATTAATTAAAAAGAGCCTGGATGTGGCACTCAGTGCCATGGGCTGGGAACCACAGGGGGAGTGGATCAAGGGTTGGACTTGATGAGCTCTGAGGTCCCTTCCAACCCAGCCCATTCTATGATTTTATGATATTCTCCTATGATTCTCTCCATGCTCACAGCTCTCCTCTGGACTCACTCCAACACCTCCATGTCCCAGCCACGTCCCAGCCGCCTGCCCGGGCCTTTCCCGGTGAAGCTGCCCACCTGCCCCATGCTGTCAGCACCCCCGCTCCCTCTCCTCCCTCCCGGTGCCCTCCCATCCCCGCACCACCCACCCGACACCAAATGGATTCGGGGACCCGACGGCTCCGTTCCCCGTTCCCTCCCCAGCACCCCGGTGGCCAGGCCGTCAGCACCGAGCCCGGGGCTGTCGGAACCGAGCCGGGGAGGGCTTTATGTCCCCTCCCTACCTTGATGCGCTCGCCGTCGATGGTGACGGCCCGTTCCCTGAAGTCCACACCGATGGTGGCCTCGGTGCGCTGGGGGAAGCGGCCGGCGCAGAAGCGGTATGTGAGGCAGGTCTTGCCCACGTTGGAGTCCCCGATCACGATGATTTTGAAGATGCGGGAGCGGGCGGGGGGCAGCCCACCGGGGAGCGTGCCGCTGCCCGTCAGGCTCAGCTCCAGCGAGGACTCCAGGTCGGACGCCGCGGCCATCATGGCTCCGGAGGCCCGGAGGGACCGGGAAGGGGATGTGACCTCCCTGTTCTCCTTTCTCCTTTTTCACTCCTCCTCCTCCTCCTCTTCCTCCTCCCCCCCCCCTCCCCCTGCCCGTTTCCCGCCGCCCCGGGGCAGACACCGCCCGCGGCGCGCGCTGCCGGTAGCGCCACCGCCGGTGACGTCACGGGGCACTGACCCCGCCCACCGGCCGGGGAGCGGCAGCGCGCGGGGAGTCTCGCGAGATCACGAGGCCAGGGTGGGTGCGGCGGGACCGGGACAGGGGGACACCGGGACAGGGGGACACCGGGATACCGGGACACCGGGACAGGGGGACACCGGGACAGGGGGACACCGGGATACCGGGACACCGGGACAGGGGGACACCGGGACAGGGGGACAGGGGCACAGGGGGACAGGGGGGCACCGGGACCGGGATACCGGGACACCGGGACCGGGGGACACCGGGACACCGGGAGACCGGGACCGGGACACCGGGACCGGGAGACCGCGACACCGGGAGACCGGGACACGGGGACACTGGGACACCGGGACCGGGGGACACCGGGAGACCGGGACACGGGGACAGGGGGACACCGGGACCAGGGCACCGGGACACGGGGACATCGGGACCCCGGGGACATCGGGACACCGGGACCGGTGCCCACAGGGACTTGAGGGAAGGGGAGGGAGCTGAACCCGAACCTGTCCCGGAATCTGACCCCGAACCTGACCTCGAATCTGCCCCCCGAACCTGTCCCGAAACCTGCCCCCGAACCTGACCCTGAATCTGCCTCTAAAATTCCTTTATTTCAGAGCAATTTTAGTTACAATGTCCATCTGAGTTCTTATGCCCTTTCCCACTCCCTGGGACCAGCCTGATGGAAGCTTGCAGGGCAGAACCTCCCCCTGTAGTGCTCTTCTGAGACAAGGTGCTGCCAAAGTTTGTGCTGTCAAATAATTTATTCTGTCAGGAGGAGTAATTTTGCTCCTCTTTGACAGTCAGATTATTTGACTGTGAGGAGGTTGTGCCACCCATGGCTTCCTGCTCTCCCTTCTTGCTCCTTCTGCAGCCAGAACGTGTGTGTGTGGCTGAAGGAAGGGAGCAGAAGCAAGGGAATCATAGAATCATAGAATGGGCTGGGTTGGAAGGGACCTCAGAGATCATCAAGTCCAACCCTTGATCCACTCCCCCTGTGGTTCCCAGCCCATGGCACTGAGTGCCACATCCAGGCTCTTTTGAAATATCTCCAGGGATGGAGAATCCACTACTTCCCTGGGCAGCCCATTCCAATGTCTGATCACCCTCTCCATAAAGAAATTCTTTCTAATATCCAACCTAAACCTCCCCTGGCACAACTTGAGACCATGCCCTCTTGTCTTGTTGAAAGTTGCCTGGGAAAAGAGCCCAACCCCCCCTGGCTCCAGCCTCCTTTCAGGGAGTTGTAGAGAGCGATGAGGTCTCCCCTGAGCCTCCTCTTCTCCAGGCTGAACACCCCCAGCTCCCTCAGCCTCTCCTCACAGGACTTGTGCTGGATCCCTTCACCAGCCTGGTTGCCCTCCTTTGGACCTGCTCCAGGACCTCAATCTCCTTCCTGAACTGAGGGGCCCAGAACTGGACACAGGACTCGAGCTGTGGCCTCACCAGGGCTGAGTACAGGGGCAGAATCCCTTCCCTGGACCTGCTGGCCACGCTGTTCCTGAGCCAGGCCAGGATGCCATTGGCCTTCTTGGCCACCTGGGCACACTGCTGGCTCCTGTTCAGCTTCCTGTCAATCCAGACTCCCAGGTCCCTCTCTGCCTGGCTGCTCTCAGCCACTCTGTGCCCAGCCTGGAGCTCCCCATGGGGTTGTTGTGGCCAAAGTGCAGGACCCGGCACTTGGCCGTGTTGAACCTCATCCCATTGGAATCAGCCCAACTCTCCAGTCTGTCCAGGTCCCTCTGCAGAGCCCTCCTGCCTTCCAGCTGATCCACACTGCCCCCCAGCTTAGTGTCATCTGTGAATTTGCTGATGATGGACTCAATCCCCTCATCTAAATCATCGATGAAGATATTAAACAGAACTGGGCCCAGCACTGATCCCTGGGGGACACCACAGCCACCATTTGGATGCAGCCCCGTTCAGCACCGCTCTCTGGTGGCCTCCAGCCAGTTCCTAACCCAGCACAGAGTGCTCCTGTCCAAGCTGTGGGCTGACAGCTTTTTCAGGAGAATGCTGTGGGAGATGGTGTCAAAGGCTTTGCTGAAGTATCTTTACAGCCTGATGGTTAAGGAAGTGGAGAAACGCTAAGCTCAGGTTGGGGATGCTCTTTTAGGGGCTCTATCCCAAACCCAAACGGAGAGTTCAAAGAGCTGTTTGTCAGGGTTCCTTTAACTGAGTTTGATCTGGGTTATGTCAGGAGGGCCGAAGTGAGTCAGCATTAGATCCCAGCATCTCCAAACATCTTTTTACTTCAACAGCAAAAACTCTTAACTGGCAGAATCCATACCCCATCTAGTGGCCAGCAGCATTCCCAGTCACTAAACTGCTGTGCTCCCCGAATTTTACACTGATACTCCCAAAAATTTTCCTGTGAATGTGCCTCTCTGGACTGTTCACAGCCACCCTGGTTTCTGTTTCATTTCTTAGTCGTAGGACAGGCAACATCACCTCCAGGGGGATGCTCTGGGACATGTCTGGCCCTCAAAAGAATGGGCTTGAAGTAAATACTTTCTCAAAGTTTAAATATTGCCCCAGATGTGGACAATATGTAATGATTTTGCTCAGGGTTTCTAGGTACAGCAAATAAAGGGCTCTTTAGTGAAACAGTGAGCCACTTGTCACTTTTTAAAAAATGCATAGTTCTTCCAGGGGGCAAAAGAAAATCCTGAGTCAGTTAATGAAGCTCCTCATTTGCTTAAGGTTTCTTGGTGGTATTCAGTGTCCACTCACTCTTCTTCCAGCCATTTGCCTGAGCTTGAGCTAGTAAAAGTGTGTGTTGGGGTTTTAACTCTCCTTTTTGAACTTCCCCATTACCCCAGTCATGAGACTTCCTGACCAGCCTTAAAAAAAAAATCAGTAAGAAATCAGTGATTTGACATTTTTCTGCCATAAAGCTGTCCTTCCAGAGCGGGAGTTTTGAGGGAAAGCAGCCTCCCATCTACTGTCTGGGATGGGAATAGATTTTATGAAGATGTAAAGATTTTTGAAAACAACTGCTTTGAGTTTGTGGCTGCTGACTTTTGGGCACATAAACCCATGCAAAACTGATGCAATGTTGTTATGGTGTGAGGATTATAACTGCTGCAAGCTTGGCTGGAAGAAAAAAATCCCAAAAGTCTGCTCTCCTGCCTGCTGTGGGAAGAAGGATCTTAAGGGGAGACCACAAGAGCACGGGGAGTACAGAGCCTGTTTTTTACACCCTTATGTGGCACAGGATTTCCCAAACATATACTGCTACAAAACTCTTCCATTGACAGTCTGCCCTTAGATAAGAACAAATATTCCTGATACACTTCACCTGTAAATTAAAAATTATTTTAAATCTTTTTAAAAGTTGATCCTCTGACTGATTTAAAGTGCTCAGCCAACAGCTGTAAAGCAGAAAATCTATTTGCTTTTAAATCATCTTTTGAACTTAAAGCAGATTACAATATCAGAGAGTTCTCTTTTTGAATTATTATTCTTTTGCAATACTTACATAAGAGCATCTTACACATACACTTAAAAGCCTGATGGATTTTTAGGTCTCTCCATGCAGCTCTTACACAGAAATTCTCACTATGGCCAGGTCAGAGAACTAGGTAATTTTTGGTTTTTGAACGTAAAAAAAATAAACTCATATGACATTGAGCTCTGAACAGGATTAAGAAGTCAATAAAAAGTGAAAGTTACTGGTACCTGGCAAAATTTATTTCCAGCTTTCCTTGTAGATGGCATTCAAACTGGTATTTGAAAGGGATTCATGCATCTTTTGTAGTGGCTGCTTCTCACTCTGAAAGGTGCTTATCTTAGAGCCATAAGTGCACAGGAGTTATTCTGAATTAAAAAAAAAAAAAACAAACAAAAAACAGAACAAAAGAAAAAAAAAAAACCAAAACCAAAAAACCTAACAAGTAAAGCCCTGTCTCTTAATTCTGCCACAAATAAAGTTTCCAAAATGCTGTGCTATAACTGGTGGCTCAGCAGCTCTGATCCACAGTAACCAAGGGGTCCTGTTCACTGTGTTTTCCTGTCTCAGGACCTTTTATGCCATTTGGTTTCCCTGTGGTGAAATACAACCAACACTGAATATAATCTGTTGGTTACAAGGCTTTTCCAAATACAGCCAGAACAGCCCTTCCCAAAATTTTGAGAGGTGCTTTCAATGCTACAGGAAAAATGTCAGCATTCCCTTTGGTCCTCTTAAATAGCAACAGGTTAAAAAATTATGACTAAGGCAGTAACTCCCATACAAGGAGATCTCAGGAGAATCTTGGCTTAAGTCACTTTTTTATATAAGCTATTTCAGTGCAGCACTGGAAATTTCATCACTTCTGATACATATGTAGGAATAAAAGTGTTGATTAGATCATTATATTTCATCCAGCTCAGGCTATTTCTGGATGTTCCTTTCTAATATATTTGGAGACCGTCAAATATTGTTGAATTTCTCTATATTAATAGAATAAATTAAAAATGTTTCTTGCTATAAAAGCATTTGGAAAAGCTTTAGTTTTTCTTCTTTTGCAAGGACAAGTACTTTGAATATGCTTTTTAGATGTGTTCAGTGGATGAATGTACAGAAGTGTAAGTTCACAGTTATTTTTGTTTAACAGAACTTTCTAAGAAAAGGGGATTCTTAAAATAGTTGTAAGTCTCTAGACTTGCTCAGCATTTCAAGAGCAGTCTGTCTTCCCTTAAAGACCTATTTTAACTTGTCAGTCCCATGAAAATCCAAACTCTTCCGGATCTAAAAATTATGGCTGCTGGGTTTTAAGAGACAAATTAGGAAAACCATGTAAGACTCTTTCATGTTGATTGTTACTCTCCCAAAGGATCAAAAAGTTTCCAGGTGTGTCCTTTTGATCCTCATAATTTACTGACAGGCAATTTAAAATGCTTTTAGTGTTTCTGCAAAGATACAGTACCTCAAGAACCACAGAATAGTCCAGGTTGGAAGAGCCTTTAAAGGTCCAACCCTCTGACATCTGAATTCCTCTTTATCCTTTTGTGTGAGTCTTCCCATCCTCCATTTTTGCAGGGAAAAGTCCTGTGGTTTCTCAAGGAAAAGTTCTGCCATTTCAAGACTTTGCCCTCCCGTTAACATGTTCCTTTCTGACAAAATACAGATGGCAGAAATGTTGCAGCAACAAAGTACAGCTTTTGGGGAGATAGGATTTAAGGGCCATTAATGTCAGTTCTTAAAGCAGACTGAAAAAACAAGTATTAACACACCCTGTTGAAATGGCTCATCTATCTTTACAGTGAAATAAAGTTTTGGCACAGCTGCTCTTGTTGCCATTTACTGGAACATGACCTGCTCATTCACTTCCCTGCCCTAGTTCTTGTCAAAACTATAAAACTGAAAGATTTAAGGAAATTAGAAAAAAAAAGAGCTTTTCAATTTGTGGCTTGTGCTTGGATTTTATTCTTTTTGCCTGCTTGATGGGAGATTGGGGCTTTAATGTTCAGAGCAGTGTATGGTTATGTTGTCTGGATGATGGGAATGGGCCCCATCCACTGGACATGTCATTACGGTCTGTCTGACAGAAACCTCACATCCCCTGCCAAACATGGGCAGAGAAAAACTGAACTTTAGTGCTACAGCTTTATGAGGGATAGTTTAAGAGGACATTCCTCCTCTTAGGAAACTTAAATGGCTGTGGGATTTCATCCTCAGTGCTTGAAACCCTGCCTAGCTATTTGGGCCATGGCAAAAATGCAATGTTGTGCAGCTGCTGGATGACAGTGACCAAAATGAAGAGAGACTGAGAGAGCTGGGGCTGTTCAGCCTGAAGAAGAGGAGGCTCAGGGGAGACCTCATCGCTCTCTACAACTCCCTGAAAGGAGGCTGGAGCCAGGGGGGAGTTGGACTCTTTTCCCAGACGATATTCAACAAGACAAGAGGACACAGTCTTAAGTTGTGTCAGGGGAGATTTAAGTTAGATATTAGAAAGAATTTCTTCACAGAGAGGGTGATCAGGCAATGGAATGGTCTGCCCGGTGAGGTGGTAGATTCTCCGTCCCTGGAGACATTTAAAAAAAGACTGGATGTGGCACTCAGTGCCATGGTCTAGCAACTGCTCTGGTGGGTCATGGGTTGGACTTGATGATCTCTGAGGTCCCTTCCAACCCGGCTGATTCTATGATTCTAAAATAATGAGCCATTTGGCCTCTCTAGGTGGCTGGTGGGATGACAATCACTTCTGCATCAAGATCTTATCAGTGAAACCCAGGTTCTCTGCATGTCCCAGACCTTGGCTGGTTTACCCAAGTGAGAGAGAAAACCTGATGGGTCCCTCTTGAGTGTCTGCACCAGGGGACAGCCAAGCTGTTCTGAAGGATTTTCATCTGCAAAATGTGTGGTAACCTAAAAGCTGTGTCCCTGCTCTCTCTCTCCCTGCAACTGTACACGCTGTGCTCAAGGGCATTCTGCACAGCCCAAGAGAGCCCTGCAGAAAGGCTCATTAAATGTCATGAAGCTTCTATATTTACCTGTCTGCACCACAGTCTCTGAGAAATCATTCCTGGGCAACAAACCAGTCCAATTGAGCTGTGCTACACCAGGGGTTTACCCACATGTATAAGCCCCAGATTGAAGATCTTGACCCCCAGGATATTTTTTGATGTGGGGATATATTGTGCATTTTATGTTCTAGCAATGAGCTTTTCTTCAAATAGTATAATACCAGAGTGTGGTTTGGGTTTTTTTCTGCAAGAACAAGCTTTTCTCCTTCTTTTTCTCCCAGGCTCTCATTATTCATTACCAAAGGCATAGGCCTAGTCCTGTTTTAATTAAACAATTGAATAAAAAAATCCAACTTATCAACAAAACTGGGAACTGTCCCCACTTCAGTCCCTTTTGCTAAAATCCTACTTACATGAGCAATATCAGTTTTGTCTTTAGCAAGAATAAGACTAGGGACTCCGATAACATCTGTTTTACCTTTATAAATAGTAAACCCTTTCTCTGCTCCCCTCCTCCCTGAAAAAAACCCAACCAACCAAACAAACAAACAAAAAAACCCAAAACAAAAGCAAAAAACCCAAACGTATCAACTGGTTGTTGGTTCCCATGCAGAGGCTGAAAGGACCCAACATGCTGAGATTCTTTACCAGTACCGTGGTCCCACTTGTGCACTGAAATACCCCAAAATACCCTGAAATACCCCAAAATACCCCTCCAAGGACATCTCTGAAGGAACAGCAGTCCTTAAAGTGTCAGCCACACAAAATCAGCCTTTTAAGAGAACTACATATGAAAGGATATTAGAAAGCAAATATTTGTACTACTGACTATATTATGATCTCTCCATGAAAAATAATTTATAATGTCAGTAGGAAAAAACAAAACAAAAGAAAACACCCAGCCCAAAATGGATGGAGCCCACGCATCTGACAATACTGTTGGCATGGGAATGAGGTAAAAGCTGTATTTTCCCAGTGGTTTGCTCAGATGTCCTTTCTGCTATGGGAGTACTAAGCTGCTTTCTGCATTCAGAGCTCCTTCTGTCTGTTTTTTGCCCTTTTTTTCCATTCAGCAGCAGCCCATGTCTCCAGACACAGGACTCATCACCCTGCACTGGGGGCACTTTGCTTTCTCAGCTTTAACCTACGAGCAGCACGAGGCTTTTCCTTCCTGCCCTTCTCTGCCAAGATTTCTCATGCAAGAGTAAATTCAGGTCACCATGCATTATTCACCTGGTACGTGTGCATTTTGTGGACCTGGAAATAACTTCTGAAGGGCAGGGAAGCATCACTCTCAGTCACCCTTTTCAGTGCATCCAAGCCAGAAGATTCAGTGTGCTCCTAAGCTCTTCATTCCTATTTTTTATCTGAAAACCGGTGTCTGGCATCCTTCTGTGCTCTCTGCTTGTGGAGGTTTTCTTTTACACATACTGCCTAGGAGGAGCTGGAGGAATAACAGATCATTTGCCCAGTCACCAAAATTCTTCTCCAGCTTCTTGGTGTTCCCAGCTCCCTCTTCCTCTGTGGCTTTGATTACAGTATTATTTTATTACACAATAAAACCAGTAGAAAAGACAGTGGTAATCAAAGAGCTGAACAAGACTTGCTCTCTCTCATCTCCCCATGTACTTAACACACAGTGGGATGAAGAAATCTCAGTCCAGTTTTGCCAAACAGTACCAAAACCCAATTGAAAGAGGACAACCATCCCCCAGTGGGAGCTTCTTGTGATATAAAACACAAAGCAAAAAACACATGGGGGAAAAGATGCTCATCTGGGGACAAAATAGGAATGGCAAAGCACAAACAAGTTTTCTCTGCAATAAAAGGCAAAGATTTTTCCCATCTCAAAGGCCTAAAAATTATTTCCCTGTTACATTTCCAAAGAACATTTATTGATACTGCAAGGGGATGGAAATGCAGAATTATGAATATATGGTGATTCCTACAAGAAAAAAAAGCTTAAAATACAGGATGTAAACAGCCAGAAGCCAGCGTTTTCCTAAAATTTACAAAAATAGTTGCACAGGAAAAAGGCAACTGCAAGAAAAATTAGTAAGTAATTAACAAAAACAGCTAAATGTATCACAAGAAGTGTCCAATGAAACAGACCTGTTCCTGCTCTCAGTCTGCTGGGGCATTTCTGTGGGGTTCTTAAAATTCTGGAGTGTTGGCTGTTGGTTTTGAGAAGTTCAGGAGAAAATGCCAGACATTACAATGGCCTGAAAAAGCCCTTCCAAACCCACGACCTGCACTCACCATGGAGGTGCCACTTTTCCTGAATGAAGCCCTCTAGCAGCCCCATTTCTACTCAACCTTTTCTTTCCCCTAAATAGAGAGAATTTACACAGCCCTAGGGTTACCTGCATGAAGGCAAAATGGAAAAAAAAAACCAGCAGTTTTGGAGCACAGTGAAGATTCCTCCCTTCCTCTGTTTCACAACAGTTTGGGTGTCACAGAATCCAAATGAGAACGTGGCTTTTGTACTTATTTTAAAAAAAAATAAATTGAAGAGGACAGAACCCTGACATTGCTTTGCCACCTGTACAATGAGGTTTTTCTTTGGTTTAAGAACAGGATTTATTCACCTCCAGCAGCATCTGAGGAGGTTTGCTAGCTACAAGAAGGGACTTGCTAGGCAATTAGGAAGCATTTTGGGGGACAGAACAAATGCAGAGGCATTGTCTTCCTCTTGCTGCACATGAGACTTTCAGAACAGTTCCTAGAAGCATGACAAGGAAATCTTTGGACCAGATGGAACTGAGGGCTACTGATGGAGTCAGCTTCATGCAGATAAAATAACATACAAACTGCCAGACTACCTGGGGTCCTCAGAAATCTTCTGTTCTCCAAATCCTCTCGTAGAAAATCATCACGTGCTGTTCCCAGAGATGGAAGTGGGAAATCTCATAGAATTAGAAGTTGAAGGCAGTTTCCCAGCATGCATGCCCCTCCCTGCTCAGAAAAGACAAATGAAATTAATGAGGGCACTGATAAGGAAGAGATGATGTTTTTTTTAGGGGATGCTATTTTTTTGTGGGCTCCAAGTTGTGCAAAGCAACTCTTATGGCAACCAGCTCCTCTTCCACATCCACAGGGGTAAATGTGAGGATATAGCTCTGATCACTTCAGAATCTCAACAGCTCCAGCCCCCCAGGGCATTTATAACCAAATAGAGACCCTGCAAGTGCTGGAGCCCACAAGATGCTTGGTCAGGAAAGCCTCATGGGCTTGGGGTGGGCAACAAGCAGCTACTGAAATTTATTATTCCCCCACCCTAACCCAGATCCAAGGAAAACAATGCTTCTGCATTCACAGCTTCCTTCTCAACCCCTTTTTTATTCCATCCTTTAAAGAAAGGGCATTTCTCAAATCCCTATATTGGGTCTTCGTGGCCTGAAAGAGCACATCTTTTTAGATGTATGATTAGCTTGTAGGATAGAATGATAGAATCATAGAATCGGCTGGGTTGGAAGGGACCTCAGAGATCATCTAGTAGGAATTTTCCTACCTTCTTTCCTTGAAGGTAGGAAAGAAGGCTCCCTGCTGAGGCCTGACTTTTCCAGCCCCACTCCAAGGGAAGTCCCAGCCTTTCCATACTGATCTTTCTCACCCCAATTTCCAACCCATCAGCATGGAAGGAGAGGAGGGGGAATGAAGGGAAGCAGTCAAGGGATCACTCAGGACAAAGCTGGTAGGCACCTAAGGAGGACACTGAACCCTACAAGGAAACACTAGCACTCATTTACAAACAGAACTCAGCATTTTTATTCATTGATTGACTTCCTGCCAGTTTTTTGATATTTGCTACCACCAGAGAAGAGCGTAAAAACACAATACAACATTGTTAACCAGATAGGAAGGCTGGAAGGGAAAGCAAATCCCAGTACACTTGCAAGTAAATTAGTGGATTTTATAATTAGTGTATTTTTTTTTTTTTAATGGATCAGCAATGAAGCAACAAAAGTGCTGTTGCACTGAACCAACAGGTCTTTTCCACTATGTTTGTGGTTTATTGCGTTACAATTTAAAACTAAGAGTTATCCATCATCACACATTTGTTCACCAACCAAGTAAATGACACTTTTCCATGTTAAATGCTAAGTGGCTAAATTATGCAGTAGCTGAACTAGACTAGGACTAGTAGAGGTAGATACTGAATGGGCAGTGCCAGGCAGAAATATTCTGTAAAAGTAGTTTGTCTTTTATTATGAACAGTTAGCAGATATAACATTTTCAATTAAAACAAACATCTTAGAAAAGCTTTTCTAAGATGCTTTGGATTTTCTAGTAGCCTCTCTCTTGCAATATTCTTACAAACCCTTTGATATGGTCCCTTGTAAACTGGACAATCTTTGTCCACTGAGTTTTCTGTCACAATTTACTTGAAGACCAACATACAAAGCTAGACTCTTTGTGAACATACTACTATTTGCTTGTATTACTTTCAGAGTGGAACACATTTGCAGCTTCCTTGGCATGGGAAGATTTCATGGGAAGATTGCATTTATAGTATTTACAGTTTCAGTAACCTTTCTAGTAATAAAAAAAAAAAAAGCTATTTCTATTTTTACCTAAAATGGAATTTCTATTATGCCACCTCCTTATAACTCACTTCAGCTTTCCTCTGCTGAGCTGCTCTATCATTCCTTCCTTCCCATTCCCACTGCTGGCTGTGTACTCTTGGGAAGAACAGTCTGCCTGAGAAAAGGCATTAAAACTGGTGTTTGGAGAGGGCAGCTTTAATTTTCAGGAAACATTATCATGATAACATGAGTTATCAAAGTGTACACCCTTTGCTCCTCACAACATCCAACAACAGGTCACAGCCACAACTCTCCTGGAAGGCAGAGTCTTTCCCCAAGCTCAGCAACCATTTCCCTCAACCTGGAACAACTTCTACCTATGGCCTTATAGACTGCGTGACTCCTTACCAAAATGAGACTAATTATACTACATTTGCATTGTTTTCCTGCACAGAATCCCAAAGCAGCATGTTCTCAGACAAGTATTAACTCTTACTTACACATTCTTCAAGCTATTTTACACTACCACTTAGGTACAAACTGTGTAGAGCAAACTTTCTCAGGGTGAAAAGACAGGGGAAAGATTTCAAAGCTAGCTAGCTATGCAGTACAGAACACTTACAGAAACACTTAAAAGTGATGACGAAAAGGGAGAAATAAAGTACTTTTAATTTTGGTATATTGAGCTGTATTATTCTACCAATTGGTTTTGTCAGCATCAGTGGCACACACTCAGAACACAACTATGGCAGCTGGGATGTTAGCACTGCAGGAATGATGGCACCATTGCTTGAGCCCTCAAAGGCATCACAGGAGGTAAAAATCTCATTTTCTTATTGGAACTTGCTCGTGTGAGACTGAAATTGTATTTGCATCTCTAGCTTCTCACACCTGATCTCACCTTACTCTCATCAGTGTTTTCTTTCTAAAAAGACAATGACAATTCTAGCTGGCTGAAGAGTAAGGTGCTACACCAACTTTCAGAGCCTACCCCACAGCTGGAGCACCTCCAGACCTGAAAAAACAAACGAAAGCAAACACTAAATGAAGATCTAATAGGGCAGTTTTAAGTATCTCATCTAGCCCTAGAGAGGTCTCCAGGAAACTTGGACTTTTCTCCCTACAGTAGGAAAAAACTGAGTGGCAAAATTCATTGTGTTCTGCCACACACACCACAGACATTAGGAAATGATCCCTCACCTAGGAACATGGAAATATTAAGACCTCTACTGAAAAAACACATAACTGTAGAAAAATACAGAGGCTTTAGAAGAATTTAAGACTCAAAGAAATAAAATGAGTTACTGAGTAATTTTGAGACTACTTTACCCATTTGTTCACACAAACATGCCTGACTGCTCTGGTCTCCAAACAGAAAAAGTGAGTACCTTACTTATCATCTTGGGGCCACCAAACACTTCCAATTACAATTTAAGTTCACTTCTGACTCTAGCATTGCTTCATGCCATCTGCATTGGCACCATCTCTGCCTAGGAAAAACTTGTTGAAACTTTTTCTCCCCCCAGGAAAAGATATCCATGGCATATGTCATCACCAGTGGCTCTACTGAGGGTGAAAATATCCCTATCCAGTGAAAATCATGAAGAATCTATCCCAATCACATAATTAATAAGCAAGTGTTTTAGGTCACTCTGAACATAACTGCAATCCCTGCTCACCAGAGCCAAAATCCTTGGATCTGGCAGCCAAGCACCAATGATTTTTCAATTCTGGAACTGAGCTGTCCCTGCATTGGGCCACTCTGTGCTACTGCTTTACAACTCATTGCACTGGACTGTAACTTCATTTTCAGCTCTTAAAAACTCTTCCTCAGAAGTTAGCATTGCACCTAACAGCAGAGATGCAAAGTTTAAGGAATAACAATTCCTATGCCAATTAAAGAACCCTCCTCTTCTTCAGGCAAACTCTTGTCCTAGTTTCATTTCCCAGGACTGCAGTCTTCTGGAAGGGGATGAGGAACTTCTTCAACCACAAAGCATCACCTCTGGAGCACTAGGGATGTCTTCCAGCAAGGTTTTGAAGCATCATCTTTGAGGAAATCACAGCACAGGTGTGTGGAAATGGGAGCTTCTGGCAGGCCCACAGAAACAGCCTTTCCCATTTGCACAAGGAAAGGTAACGAGCAACTTCTTGCTTTTAGTTCATCTACTCCACACAAAAACAGGCAGTGAAAAAGAAAAGGATGTAATCCCATTTCTAGGTAGCACCCAAAAAAGCAGAATCTGGGAAAAAAGAAATAATTGCTTGATGCAATTCACAATCTGTTAAAAAGAGCGAGCACTCATCTGCCTCCAGCTCAGCATCAGAAACCAAGGAAATGGCAGCAATACTCAGAGGCAAGGCCAAAAGCTCAGTTTGTGTAGGCAAGATTGAACCATCTTCAGTAGTTGCAAAAGACATGCAGTCCAGGTATCTCAGGCTGCAGAAAAGGCTGAGATCTAGGCATAAATACCAGAGTCAGTTAAAGGCTCTATAGGCATTCTAGTCCCTAAAAGCCCAACAGATTAAATATACAAATATAGCAATACAGCTTACATTGCAGACATAAACTACACTGTGGATGTACACGACAGTCTGACCATGAAAAGAAAGTGGTGCTGAATATACAAGGAACAAAGAACTGTTCTGCTGATGCTTAGAAAACTAAAAATCCCAACAAGTCTCCCTGGATTTCTGAACTGTATTTATCAATCACTGAATTCCATGATGTGGGAGAAGGCAGCTGTGTATCCACATGACACATACTCTGTAACTGAACTCCTGCAGCAAAGAAGGCACTCACTTTATAAGCTGTAGTTGATTTTCCACTTTGTTTTATATGATGAGCCTATAAAAACCCCCAACCATTTCAGCACTTAACTATATTATTAACAGAGTAGACTGAAGCTTGATTTGGAAAATAAAATGCATCGTGACATTGGAGGAACTTAAAAGCCAAGTAGTAAAGTGTTCTGTGTTATAAGATTTCCCAGACATTCACTATTTACAAATAATGCATTTGCACTTTATACTCACAACCACCCATCAGCAGTGACATTATCAGCATAACTGGACAGCACAGTAAGCCAACCCTGAGCTGCACTCTAGTGAACCCATTCATCTTCAAAGTACAACAGAGATTAGTTTAAATATTCACACAATTGTTTTTCAAAACGTTTTATTGCATTATATTTGGTACCTTATGTTTGACAAAGGAAATTACATCTGTAACTGCAGGAATAAGAAGCTGGTCTGTTATTGAAAAAAAATCTTGGGCCCCTTAAAAGTTACAAAGTCTTGGGCTTGCCTGAAACAACTGAGCAAGAAATATATTCTTAGAAATGTAGGGCTTCAAGTATTACAAACCTGTGACACTGTGGAAAAGTTCCAGAGGTATCTAAACTGCAGCACTTTTTTTTTTTTTTTTTTTTTTTCTGCATAACGTGAACAAGGCCTGCTGAGGTTTTAAACTATTAGTCTCTTGATCAGTCAAAATGGTAGTCAGGAGTTCTCCTCTTTGCAAATTCAAGCCATAGTATGTTCTCATTTTGTTTTCACTCTGTGTGAAAAATGCATGCTATCTTTCTAATTAGTTGGTGCCACATCACAGTGCATAATTTTATTTGGTTCTTGCATTACAGTTTTACAAAGTTTGGCCAACCTACGTGCTGATAGGTTCATCTCAGGAACAGCAATGTTGATTCTTCCCCACCCCACCCCACCCCCAAGTCTAATTTAGAGAGAGAAAGTTTTAACTGGTTCCTTCAGTTAAAAACTGTGGTGCAAGAACACCGAACTGATCATGTACAGTGAATTTCAGAGACACAACAAGCTTATTGAACACACTATGTTTCTTAATTCTGCTTGATATCCATTATGTCCCAACATCCACAACATAACACGTATGTTGCAGGTTTCTGATTCACATTGCATACTTCTTCCTATGGACAGAATCATCCTCGTATCAAAATCAGTCAGATGCTAAAGCCCCAACAACTGTTTGTGCTCAGTGAAAGAATCCAGTGCTAAAACAGCATTTTTGCTGTCTGAGATAACAGTAATCTCGCAAGACAAATTTAAAGTAATATTTCTGCCACACACCTGCTCAGAGGGCTACATGCCTCCAGATTTCATATAAATTAGTTTAAAAACACGGGTGGGTAGGTAGGTAAGGAGAAGGTTTGGTGTTTTGTTTTTTTTTCTTCAATTTTAGCAGCTTTTAATTTTTAAGAAACCGAACAACCTCTATCCAGTAATATGTTAGATATTTTATATATATTCTTTGTCAGCAGGATAAAAAAAAAAAAAAAAAAAAAAAAAAAGTAAAACTATTTGAAGGCAACTTTTTTTTCCTTCCATTCTCTGTGTAAGTTAGAACAACTCAGCAGGTGCGTGACAAAAATATTATACACCAGATATGGTCCAATGTAATTTTTTTCCAATAAAGTTGTTCATATTTCATTGGCCAGTTCTTCAGGTTCTGCAGAACTATCTCCATTAACTGTGATCTTCATATCCTCTTCATATCCAGGGGGCATGAAAGCCAAAGCATAAGGGAAAAGCTTATGACAATTTGCTCTGTAAGTTTCAGATGCTTCTTTACAGTCTCCAAGGCTACCGTCACATAAAGCTTCTAATACCTCCATACAGGTCTAATTAAAGAGAAAAATAAAGAGGTGTTATGGTTTCCTAAACATTCATCTGAACACTCACAAACCAGAAATACAAGACTGCAAAGAAAACCAACTCAAAGTACAGTTTTCAGTTTTCTATCATATGACATTTTTAAAACTAGACAGCATGAAATACCCGTGTAGTCTGATTTAAAATAATGCTTGCTGTTACTTGTTCCTGGTTTTTTTTTGTTTTTTGTTTTTTAATAAATTGATTCTTACTAGGTGAAGAACCAGTCTTGCAATTAAACATGATTCTTGGGTTTGTAGTGCCTGCCTGCCTGCCTGCCAGCCCCCTCTCTACCCCCATCTTGGGATACACTGAACATTTCAACAATAAGTAACACACATTGGAATTGTGGGGTTCCCAAATAAATACAATTTATCCAAAATATAATTTACTAGTAATGACTTTTGTGAACAGGCTTTCAGATGGAATTGTAAAAACTGTGGAACATAATGAAAAAATAAAAATATCATCAGCTGAATATCCATCATTAGATACGAAAACTTTTCTGGGAGGGAAATTAATCATGTACATCTGCAGTCTCACATCAATCTTTGTTCAGGATTTAGAAGAGAAAAAGGACATTTACTGTTTTTTTTAAACTTGCATTCCAAACATGAGAAATAAACCTATTGAGCTTCACTAAAGCCTGGCAGCATTTAACATTCATCCCTATCATGTATGCTAGGCTAGCATTACTGCCTTAAGCCAGTCTTTTTCCACTCCTCTGACATTCACTATAGCTTTCATTTGTTCTGTGTATTGAGATTAACTGGTCTGTCCTCCTGCTGTGGGGTTATGAAGCCCTCTTCAACAACTCCTTTTCCTCACATTAGCTCTTTTGAGACACTGGCATCCACGGGAGGTCAAATATATCTACATTTATGCCTGCAACATGCCCTGAGACAGCTGGTCTTTATTAAAATGATATTTCATAAATTTATCTCTTTGCAGGCAAGAACATCTTTCAACGAATGCTTTGACCCCTTCAGATTCTCATTTTCTTAGGGCACTTCCCTTTTCCCATCTAAAAATCCAGCAGAACTCCAACTCTTTCTTTTAGAACAAACTGAACAGTGTCAGTTTTATCGCAGTGCCACGTGTAGCATTTTTGGGTGGCTGACTCATATTGGTAGCACCACGAGAAGCATTTACCAACACCTCTAAAACAGCCAAACATTTTTAGTTGAAATTTAATTTTCCCCAGTCTGAATCCCATGGTCCCACTCTCAGACAAAAAACCACAGCTATGAGGCAACAATATGCTTCAATTGCTATTGAAGACATTTAATTTTGTTTTCTCAATCTGTTTATAATCTATCTTAAGATCTTTGAGACTGCTCAAGCAGTTAACACACAAGAAAAACCCTAACAAACAAGAGACAAAGTCATGATTATGACAAAACTAAATTAATTTAAATATGCAAAAAGGGCTTTCAACATTTTAGTTGAAATAAAGCCAATGCCCCTTTCTCTCACATGATAATTCAACCTCCTTACCATTAGCAATCATTTCAGCTTCCTCTTACCTCTGTAATTTCCATAAAGCTTTCACAGCAATACCAAAAGTTGTTTACAATTTATTAGCATCTGTTACCTGAAGATTTCTGTTAATGAGGGACTCATCCAAGGTCATTGCCAGCTCCACTGCCCTTTTCTGACTGGAAGGATCTAAATAGTACATCATTTTGGCAGCTACAGGAGGAAAAATAAGCTTCATCACCCAGTGGATGACCAAAAACATCTTATACACAAACATAAAATAGATATATGACTAAAAGGGGAAGCTGAACTCTACAGTCATCGTTATAAATGGAACCATTAGGAGCATTAAAGCTTGATCCTTCAGCATGTAAAAGTGTAGCTTTAAGTCTACTATTTGATGCCAAACAAAGTTAAAACAAACCAGCAACTGTCCATACTGCAGGATAGGAACATTTCACAGTTCACCATAAAAACCCAGGCAGTCAAAGTAACAAATCAGACCTGCTGCAACACACCACAGCTCCTTCCAGCACCACAGCTTCACAAGAGATGTGCACCCAGAGCTCTTGTTTTAATACAGTGTCAGAACACAATTCTGAGTCCCACAGCAGAGACAGAGTTGAAGAAACTTGATGCCAGGAAAAATGTAAAAGTAAATTCACTGCTTTTTGTGGCCAGGTCTGAGCCCAGACTGTGCCCCAGCAGTAATGCTGCTCCCCTGGGTGGTTCATACCCTGTCACCCATGTGGTACCCACGCTCATACATGGTCACTACTGACAGACAGCCTTTCCTAACAGGGAACCAGGACCATCTCAGCTCCTCTTGTTAGGCATACCAGTAACTAGGGAAGTTACATGGCTTGCCAAGCATTCAGCATCTTCAAATATATTTATCAAAAAGACAACTTTGCAACTTGGAAATACTCCTTCCCACACCACGTACGCACTATTTCGCAGATGCATTAAATACAGCACACATCAAAAATGAAAGCAGAGCAGGGGCAGAGAGATCCAAAATTTTGTATTTTAGCAGCACACAGTAAAAAATAAAACCAGACAACCTGGGGGTCATGTTGTCACAAAAACAGAAAGAAAAAAAGCATTCCTGATGGAAAATGTGATTTTTTTTATATGGCTGGTGCCATTACTGAGATGCCACTGCTACATAAACACAGGAAAACCAGAAGCAGGGCAGAAAAAAGGATAAAGGCAAAATACCTGATAACCTATGTGGTAGAGAGTCATAGTTCTTTTTAAGGAAAGCTTCATTAAAGTTCTTTGGATTAGTTGCTCCAAAAAGACGATTCATTTCTTGGTTTAATACTGTTCTAACCGCATCAGGCAAATCTTTACTTTCAGATACTATTGAAACAGAAAAAAACAGTTTAACAGAGGTAAGCACAGGTAATCAGTAAAGTCTACTTTACACATTTCTTTTAGTATTTTTCATGTTTATGTTATTAATATAATAGGGAAAAAACCCCAAAGCTCAGGGGAAGATACACGAAATTCAGAAAACAAATAACTGGACCTGGTTGGAAAAAGGTTTAACTGCGACGGTTTTCTGATGCTTAGAAAAAGACAGAGCCTTTTTACTGCAATACAGTCTGCCCCTTACTGAATAAAAACCTATTAGGCTCAAAAGTTGAGATCACAGAATTCTGCCATCAACAGGAAAGGTGACCTTTGTGGCAAGGGAAGGGAAGGGAGAAAATCCTTCTAACAAAAAGGACATAATTCTAAGCAGTCTCCTCACACGCTGACACAGGCTGCAGTTTCCATTTCTTCACTCTTTCAGGTGTTCACTGTTCTACTCAGTCTTGGAAAGACTTACTAATACTTGATGGAATAACTACTAAACGCAGCTGCAGTCATAATACACATAGCTAATTTTAGCATGAGTCAGTTTTTTAAAAAGCTTTCTAATGTGCGTATTATATATTTTTAATTAACTGAGCTAACAGTCTACGAACTGAAAATCAGTGACTGCATATTGGTTAGGCATCATCTGGAAGCATGAATTTTTATCAGCTACATACCACTGCTGAAGAGATGAATCATACACTCATGAAGCCAAGGATGACTAGAATCAATAGCAAAGGCTCTCTTCACAGACTGAAGCATCAGAAGGAACTTCTCTGGAAAGTAAAGCATTGACAAGTGATCAAAAAGTTGTGGTTGGAACTCACTGAATTCTCCTGCAGGAATATTTAGTGTTTGAAATTAGAATTATCATAAGAAATTAAAGATGATTTTAGTGCTGCATCCATTTTTTCTAATAGGTGTTTATTTAAATTTTTACTTAACTTCTAATATAGATCTTTATGAACCTCAAATTGCTTTCTTGTGTTAGTTTTCTCACCTACCTTTTCTAAAATAAATCTCGAAGGCAAAAAGATGTGTCTCTATTTTGTTTTTCACTAAATTCTTCAGGGGCGTTAAAAATTTAATGGCTTCTTCCAAAGGTGCTTCAACCTGCAGATTCAAGGAAATGACACAGAATTAAGTCACAAAGTTTAAACCTTTTAACTCTATAACAGAATTAGCTACTTGTGAGTCACAATAGAGAGTTAATTTCATAAGGCAATGCACAAAATGCTTAGGACCACATCACAAATTTTGCATCTTTCACTCATTATTAGTGTCTGAACACAGACCATCAAGTCTAAGAAACTGCTCTGTGAGGGTTACAAATCACATTTTCCTAGAGAGAGAAAAGTCTTTGACTTCTATCCTACATTATCAATAAACACAACTGCATCTGAACCTGCTAACACCCAGTATTGCTCCCCATGCCAACCCACACACATGGGCCTGAGACTGGTAAATGGGCAGCTCCAACACCAATTAATTCCATGCAAGGATTCTTGACACACAGCTCTCTTGCATCTAGAGGTCAGAGATAATCTGAAAAAGAACTGTCTCTGCTGTCCTTCAGCTTTATATTTTTATGAAAGTGAACCACACTCTAAGAACTGGAAAAAATTTAATTGTTGTTTGTCAACAGCAACTTGGTAATGCTGAAGCAAGACACTTCATTGCAAGTCAGTGAGTTAAAGACAAGGAGAGACACCTCATGGAGTCCCTGCTAACCTTATTCTACAGCACTTTTCATTTAAAAAGGCACCATTTATATGTCCTGGTAGGAGTTTGCATACATCAGTCACATAAAACAGATTTCAAAGCTATGCCTTGAACACCAAAGCAACACATCTGCTGAAGAGGTACAGGGGCAACTGTTTCAGGAAAACTGCAAGTGACCAACTACATCAGAAATGATCTTCTGGCAGTGAGAGCCAATTGAATCTGGAAGTGTCTACATTATGGTTTCCAATATTAGAATTTTAACACAAATTGCCAAAGGAACACATCATACATCTGCAATTCCTCCCTATAATGAGGACTGGCTAATTTTTCTGGAATATCCCACGACTACCCTCTGCACCATTCCCCTGAATTTGTGACCACTTCAATCTTAACTTGCACTGCAATTAAGAGTGCTTAGTCTTGCAACCACTGACATAAACAATGAGAATACCAACATGACGAGTCAGTCATATTTTTCAAGTCACTTCACTTTCTCAGCTTTCAACAGCTACTTTATCCTTCCCCACTCCCCAGTCAAAAAAAAATTAAAACAAATGCTGTTAAAGCAGTGTTTCAATGTCTCATTTTTCACAGGTTGTCTAAGATTAATAAATACAAAATTATGGGACATAAAAAGTGAACGATAATCACCTTACACACAGAATACAAAGACTTCCATCTGATCAACTAGAAATAGGGTATAATCAACAAGTTAGTACAATACAAACATGCAAATAATTCCACCTGTAGACTTGCCCAACTTAATTCCTTTGATAGCTAAGCACAAAAACTGATTTTATCCCAGTACTAACGGTACTTCCATCAAACTATCCCTAGAAAAGATTAATTTTTCAAATGTCATCTGTGAAGAGAAACCATACCAAAAAACAAGTTACATGAATAGCTTTCTAACTGTATTGTGTGCTCACTGTAAATTTCCCAGAAATCTCCATGACTTTATTATTACATTAGTCAGCACCTTTGCCAATTTCTCAGGGATGAGTTCTTCCTTCGGTCCTCCGATTTCTTCATCATCATCATCTTTCTTCTTTTTCTGATTCCTCTGTTGCTTCTCTTTCTCAGCATTCTTCTTTTCTTCCTCCAGCTGTGCTTTCTTCTGTGCTCTTCTCTGCTTATTTCGTAGCTTCTTTAGCTCCTTGTCAGACATGTTTGCTGCACACACACCAAGGGCAAAACCAGAGAATGTTGATATCCAGTATTAATAGCCTCAATCAGCTGTCAGATACCACCCAACTAACTTGGAATACTGCCATTATATTTCTAAAAGTTTATTTGCTATCAATAGATTATTTTACAGTCTATGCAGCTGCTTCATAATTCACAAATTCCTCAGTGAAATCAGGGCAATGGGAATTAGAACCATAGCATAACATGCTGAAGGTGGGACAAAATAATTACTGCATGGTTCCACAAATCCAGTGCCAGGAGCAAAAGGGCACACCAATACACATTAATTTATTCCTTAGGCATTACATAAGTAAAGTGTAATGTAGTAATTAGATAGTCAAATAAAAAATAAGGTGGAATAGTTATACTCTGGCATAGATAATTTCAGCTTTGCTTTCAATCTTGTGCTTGATTCATATTCAGATCCTCTACTCCCTCCAATCAAAGTGTGGATAATTAACTTAAAACACATCAGGAAGTGGCTACAGGAAAATCTATAATACTTCTGCTTGTCTTTATTTGAATCTAAAGCCACACAAGTGAACTGACATGAGAAATATTAAAACCTGACAAACTCCTCTTCAGGATTCAATAGCCTCTATTCATACAACTTTAGGTGCCCCAAGCTATAATGACCTAAATTGCTCACCAGAAATGAGAGAAAAAAAAAAAAAAAAGATGGATTTAAAGAAAAGCATGAATTAGCTTAACTTTCAGGAAAACATTTACTTTTACACACAGGACAAATTAAAATTTGCCTACTTTGAGTTGTAAAAACACTCTTCTTTCTGGCTATTACAGTTCACAGCTCCAAGGATGCTGAATCTTCATAAAAGTGGATATTTTATGGATATAATTAGTGGATATAATTAGAGAAACTGCAAACTTAATAAATCCTGAGAGTTGAATACCTGTATCAGCCTCGTGTTCTTTATTTTCATCTGTTAAGGGATTATCATGAAGTTTCAAATAGATCTCTATGGCAATTCGTGCTGCTTTAAAGTAGAATGGATGTTGTCGTAGTACATCTTCCAGTTTTAACAAGTCCACATAAGACCTAAGGGTAATCTTCCTCATACAGTAGGTGTGAAAGTCAAACTGGTCATCCGTGATTTCCACAAAATGCTAACACAACATAATATAACATTATTTAGCAAGTATTAACAATCGGATACTTGACATTTTAATACACTCTTCCCAAAGAAATCTTTTACTAAAAGTCTGTTGCTTGACAAACAACCTTTTTGAAACATGAGATAACAAAAAACTTCCAAAAATAAAGCCATG
Organism: Phaethornis superciliosus; assembly: GCA_023637945.1. Taxonomy (NCBI): domain Eukaryota; kingdom Metazoa; phylum Chordata; class Aves; order Apodiformes; family Trochilidae; genus Phaethornis; species Phaethornis superciliosus. The sequence continues at coordinate 18,004,702 of JAJQWJ010000011.1, forward strand.
GTTAACAGAGGGCATCTATCAGAACCAAAACTGAACTCTCTCTTAACAGTAAACTACACTCTGACCATTTTCAGTAAAGGTTCTATATTTGTTGTATTTAAAAAGCACTTAAGTTTTTCTTTTACAAACTTCTCTAAACTTTTTAGTCAAAAGTGTAATTTTGACTTCCATCAAACACTGCAGCAATGATTCCCACACTTAAATCACACATGGTGTAAGACAATACTTCCTTCCCTTCAAGGCCTGTTTTTCTCATTGTCACCTGATGTCCCCTTGTTTTTGTTTTGAAAAGCAGTGTAAAGTCATTCCCCTCTTCAGCTTCTCCATGTATTTTTTTATTTCATACAACTTCATCCTAAACTCAGTTCCTTGTCAAAGCTGAGGATAAGACAGTAAGCATGACAAGCTAATTACAATCTCTTCATGTCAAAGTTACTCCACGGCATAAATTTTACTCGCACTTTTCTAAGGAGCTGTGATACTCAGATGTAAACAGTGTGACAGATTTATATAAGGGAAGCACTACTTGTCCCTTAATTCCCAAGACTGTCCTTTTGACTGCTGCTCCACACCAACACACAAGATTTTTCAGCACTATTTATAATTAACAGTTCTAGGATCTTTCCACAACAGCAATTATTCATGTCAGACTTATTACTTCGAGCATCACAGAACATTTTTGGTTGCAAAAGCCCAACTGTTAACCCAGAACTGCAAAGTCCACCACTAAACCATGTCCCTAAACACTGCATCTTCACAGCTTTTAAATACCTCCAGGGATGGTGACTCCACCACTTCCCAAGGCAGTCTGTGCCAGTGCCTGACATTTCCAGTGGAGAAATTTTTCTTAATATCCACTCTAAACCTCCCCTGGCACAACTTGAAGCCATTTCCTCTGGTTCTATCACTTGTTACTTGGGAGAAAAGACCAAGCCCCAACCTCACTACAGCCTCCTTTCAGGTACTCGTGGGGAGGGAGGAAGACTCCCCTCAGCTTCATCTTCTCCAGGATAAACAATACCAGGTCCCTCATCCACACTTCCTGCCAGCTTGGTGTCATCTGCCTTATGCATGGGCAAAGTATTCTTCTTGTCCCTCTGTTGCCAACCACACTGTTGAACATTGTATTTCATATGCTTTTTATCATATAGTATTGAGACAGTGCAAATGTTGTCTTTGCATTGTTTCTCTAATTTCTTTTTATATCAACCCATGGAGGCCCTAGAGAGACACCTTCACCTCCATTATACAACTCCTTTTCTTGTAAAAAGCTGATTATTTGCTCCTATTTGGTTCTCACAGCCACGAACCAGACATTAAAATCCATGAGATCAATCTCCCTTCTTTTCTGGAGACAGTTTAGACAGTGTGAAGGACCACATCAAAAGTATCTCTGAAATCCATAACACATTTTATCAACCAGACTGCCCTAAACATAACTGGCACCTCTAAAAGATTTGAGAGGCACTGCTTTTTCTTACAAAAGCTTTGTTCATGATTTCTGAATACAACAGATTTGCCTATCTTATTTCTGATCTTTACTACACATTCAATCAATCCAACAAATGAAGTAAGCAGAGTGACATCATTCTTTAGGTATGTTTTTTTAGGGTGGCCTAAGTCAGCTCTTCATCTGCTGACCTCTCCTGGTACCCAAGACAATTTGCAGGATTAGTAGTTTTACACTAATTCATATAGAAGGATTTTAGACAAATTCACTTAAAGGATTTGTGTTAACAGAATCCTGGCAAACCACTTGGTTGATTTGTTCTAATTTGAGGATACTCCACAGAGTAGTCCTCTCGACAGAAAAGCACCAATACTGAAATCCCCTCAAGCTTCTCTTTGCAAAGAGGCACAGCTTCCTACTAAGTTTTCCTCTTTCAGCACTTTATTTACACCCTCATCTGCCTGTTTTTTTTTTCTAGACCCTAATGTGCTACAAAACACCAATAAAACCATGTTTAATTTTTTTAGAAGTCATGCATCTTAATTTTTTTTAGTTTATTTCACTATGAATCTGCATTTAATGTGCAAGTTTTCCTGCTTTCTGGATATAATTTCTAGTTTTAAAAGCTTCTTTTATACTGTATCCTAATATTTTTTGAGGGAGAATATATTTAATATTTTTGATAGTATTTTTACTTTTATTTTCTCTCTCAAAAATACAGTGGGTTAACAATAACCAAGGCAATGTCCTTCCTTTCCTTTAAGGCTGGGCTTGTCAGCTCAGCCATGTTCTTTTGAACTTAAAAGTACACATAGTCCTTGTGCCCAAATACCTATTTTTATGTGCTCTGACAAAGGCTAAGATTATTTCTGAGAGTTTTCTGTTCTTTCCTGGATCTTCAAATAACTTTACAGAATCCTTTTATAACACACAGTTTACAGTGGCATTTTTAGAAGGAAATGTAATTTAATCAACTCATCAGCAGTCAACATGAAATGAAATCTCTTCTGAAGATCCATGAAGTATACTCTTACTGCTCAGGAAGGAAACATATCAGCAATGTAAAATTTAGCTACTGCTTTCCAAGGCAGGCAGCTTAACTAGATACGTACTCTCTCAATTTCATGGCATTTCTTAAGTGCTTCTCCAAATTTGTTCATTGCTTTGTAAGCTTGAGCACATTCTGTCTGGAACCACATGCACTGCATTTCATTCAAGTTCTCTACTGCTGAGGTTCCTTCCTAAAAGCAAAAACAGCATTATAGAAAAAAAAAAAAAAAAAGTAAGTCCCATTCAATTTGTTAACTGCTATTTATTTTATCCTGTTCTGTTTATCCTGTTTTTTTTAAATCCTGTTCCACTTAAACACACAAATAAAGAGGCTACTCCAAAGAATGCTAAATTTCAAAACTGGAGGCCTGAAAGTCAGATATGCCACAATTAAGATGGACTTGCTTTGTTCATTAATTAAAAAAATAAAACAAACCAAAAATTTCTTCTATATTCCACTGATTGGAAGAGTCAGAAATATGAACGGTCAGGTAGTGACCATTTATCTCTAACAGTTCCTCATCTCATTCAGTGTTTTGAAATTGTGTGCACAAATTATGTGTGCAAATAGCAGCATGAAGAAAAATGGCATAAAAGTTCTAGAATGTGGCATGACACTGATAGCTGCAAGATTTTGATTTATTTATAATTAAAACTATGTCTTTCAGAGAGCTGATGACATGAGTTACTTCGTATGTGGTTAGTAATAGAGAGCAGTGACAAAGGAAAAAAGAATACTGATAGCTTTGACACCTTCTGTTTCATAAAAAGAGGTTACAGTTGTCTTTCAAATCTGGTATTTATAAATTGTTGCATAGATCACAGGTCTTTTAAGCCTAATGTCAAAGTTAGCTACTGGGGATGGATGCAGCCCATTCTGACCTTACTGTGGTCTTGTGAAAAACAGGCTTTTCAAGAACCATCCCAAGAGCCAAACCTGGGAAAATGACAGATAACATTCAAATGGAAGGGTAAGGAGAAAGCCCCAAATGAGAAAAACAGTCCTTCAAACCAGTCTGATTTAGGCATCTAAAAATCAGACCAATTGTTAGTTCCATTTTCATTATACTTCATTGAGGTCATCTTTAATTATTGTATCTTAATTAAGAAGTTTGTATTTGAGCACTAGATATAAGATCAAAAGGAAATTACTGGCCTTAGAGATGAAAATCTTCCTTTTGTTCACAAAAGGAAGATATCTGAGAAAGACTCTCACTTATTAGCCACACAGAAATTTTATTTCAAGAGAAGTCCAAATCCTCTAACTTACCACCACTAGGAAAAACCCAAAAGACATGGACTACCTTTTCAAATCTTACCAGGATCCTATAAAATCTACACTAAACCCAAAGACTTCTCAGGCATTTATTTTTTTCAAAGCAGTAATCTCTAAAATGGGCATACTGTGTTTTTCCTACCTGGCAAAAAGAATAGAATTCAAGATTTGACTTTTCACTTAACACTATGAAATCACAGTTAACACAAAAAGTTATTCCAAAAGGGATTAGGCCTATACTATTCAAAAGAGCTCAAGTTAAATGCAACAAACCCTTGTAAACTTAGAGCACATTTCTTCTGCCTCTTTAATGGAATTTGCTTTCAACATATATTTTGCACATTTGGAGTTGATAAATCTGTCTGCCGTGTCCAAAGCCTGAGCCTCATCCATCCACCTTGCAGCTTCTTTAATATTTCCAGCATGCTTAAAGAGACAGAAATTCAGGTTAGATTAAGTAATGATAAACCATACATGTTTTACCCTCTCACTGTTTAACAAGGTTGGGGTTTTTTTGACATTTTTTAATAAATAGCTATCTTCAGGAAAGCAACCAACCTTTAAAGAAGGAAAGCAGAAAAATTACTCTTGCCCATAATGGAATCACATGTGACTTTTTTCCTGAAAATGCTTAAAGGACACATTAAACAATCCTATTCTGATACCATACCATAATGCTGCAGTTAGGAAATTGTTTTCAAGCAGATAAAAAGAACAGATAGAAGACATTTAAAACCTGAACTAAACTTATTAATGTGATTTTAATATGAAAAGTGTAAGTTAAACTGAGAATTTACGTTTCGAAGTATACATGACCTTTATTGCCTTAAAAATCTTCATAAGGGCTTTTTCAAATGCACTAAAAAACATAAGCAGCCAAACAATACACTTATCTAGAGTCATTTTCCATGGATCATCCATGTGTCTTGGTTAATACAAGCTTAACACTTTAAAGATCACATTAAAAACATTACAGGAAAGTATAGGCATAAGTAAAAGTATTCCATTGTAACAAATTAATAATCTTTGGTCACTAAAAACAAGCCAAACTTACCTTATAGATTTTTGCCTTCACAAGGAAGAGTTCTATCAAAGTGGGAGTACTTTCTATAGCAGCATTTATATATTCTAGAGCCAGGGATGGCTGCCCAATTTTATCATAATGTTGAGCCAAATAATATTGGACCCAGAGTAAAGTGGTTGGAGGTTCTTCTTTACCATCATCTGGAGGGGAAAACAAGGAGGGAATTGTTTTGCTCTGTTTATTAAAACAACATGCCAGAAGCAGAGTGTTATAAATATAAGCCACTTGAAGATATTTCTGACTCTGTCAGGCTGTCAGAACAGACTGGGAGTGACTTCATTTCACTTTTAAGCCTGTTTTGACAAGACCTCAGCATAAACTTTTGCTTTATACTGTGCTTTTAAGGGAAAGGTAAAGTGAGTTACATGTGAGAAGGGAGTTGCATTTTGTTCCAGATAGCCCCTTAACTAAGCTTAGTGCATGGTGTAGAATTCTTACTTAAATATGTTTCAGATGAAAGGTAGAGCAAAAAGTCCTGTTTAACACAAATGTTGTACAATAACATATATATTGTATATATATAACAAAGAATTTCAGTATCTTCAGGATTTATATGCTTTCAACCTGCAGACTTGAGTATTTTTAAACCAAACAGGCTGGCTGTCCAAATGCCAGGCTTTAAAAGGATTTGCTGTTTCTACCTTTGACAAATTTATTGCCACTGTTTGCCTAAACAGATCCTAGAAAATATTATTACACACAAGTCAGTTCTGAAAGTTAGAGAATTCTGTTTGAAATCCAAAACACTACTGAAGTCTTAGAAGCTCACTTCATTACTCAGTTTGGATGATGAAGCACAGCACTTTGCAGGGGGGGGAGAAGGGCTCTACTCCTGACAAAAGGAGTCTTCAGTTTATGGTCCAACTTAAAACAGGCAATTATATGCATTTATTCATTGTAAGATAACAGAACACAATTAATTTGAATGAAATGTCAGATCAAAGCAAATATTGAATTGATCTGAAGTAACAGTAAGCTATTTCCTTTAACCAGAAAAGCACAAATGTGCTTGAAAGGCTTGGAGAAATTCAAACAGGTATTGAGTGGCTACACTGTAGCCTCCAGCATTAAATTCAAGGGAAAGGGCTATAAGGCAACTTAGAAGAGAATTTCATAACAAAGTATTGCAATTATGTTTCTGCCAAGGAGGGAAATATTTGGTTATAACTTGAATAAAAAGGCTTTTGTTTTTCCTCTCTAGCTGCCTTGGGTGGTCTGGTGTGGAGCTGCTTGGTGAGGCTCAGCAAGGTGGGGGTTCTGATGGAGCTGGATGCCACTCCTGGGTATCAAGGACTCCTCAAAGATAACTCTACCTGCTGGTTCCATGCCTTCTGGCAGAGGTGGTGAGATGCTGGCTAGCCAGGAGCAAAAAGCTGGTGTGAAGCATGGCCCAGTGCTGCAGCAGCAGCCAGAATGGTGCCTGCTCAGTAGGTATTTCTCCCCTGAATATTGTTTTTCATGCTATCTTGATTATTACACTATTATAATCCACCCATGGAAAGTTCAAGACAATCCTCTTTTTATATTCTGTGCAAAAAAAGGTTTTTTTGTAGATTTTTTGTAATGAAGAGGTTAGGCAAATGACTAAACAAATACAATAAGACTGCCAGAGAGGAAACTGTAAAGGTTCAATTCAAGAAATGTAGAACCACAGCTCAAAACTCCAGCAATAATAGTTGCCAGTCAAAACCTGGAAAATGCATTTTGATCTTGATCAAAACCTGCAGGAACCCAAACCCAGCCCCCATCAAAAGCTCCAACATCCCCTCCCCAGGAAGACTGTGCTATCAGTATCTGTTCTGTTCAGCCTTCTGAACAGAGGAGCTCAAACTGTGAAAAAAGAATACTTCAACTTAAAAACTGCAAGGAGGTAAGCCAATATAGAGATCCAGCAAAATTTTTAGAAGGAGTGCCTATATTTTGACTATAGACTTTACATTTGACAGCTTAAATCCATTCTAAGGATGGCTGTGGTTCAGTTCTGCATTGGGACAGAAAGAAAGGAAAAAAACCCAAACCTGTCACCTCAATTCCTTCACTCCCAACTGATTCCCTGCTTCTGAATGATCACATAATGCTTACACCAGGCACTTCTTCCATGAAATATGCCACAGCACTCACCATTTGGGTTAAATAACCTGCAGCTTCTTAGAGAGGTTTCGTAACCTATCACGAGCTCTTCTATGATTGCCACCTACACATGCAAGACAAGACAAAAAAAAATAACTGTGGGCAAGATGGTATTTTATTTCAACTTCCAACTACTTGGTGTTACCCAAACTCATTATTTTTAGTAAGAGAATTCTGCAATATCCTGAATTACAATACATATGGGAATGCACTCAATCTTGCCTCTTTTTTTTAACAAATTAAGAACAAGTGTCCCTTGGTTAACACTGAAGCTTACAACTAAGTACATCTTCACCTTCTACACATTTCAACTCAGCTCAAGGCTCTGTTTGTACTTGACTTTTTTTCTAGGTGTGTACTAGGCCGTAACATACAACAGTCCTGATGGAATTAACACAAAAAAATATATTCTTCATCTCTTTAACGCATCACAGCTAAGCAGCAGCCCATGTAAAAAGTGGGAACAACACCTACCTTCTCCTTATCTTTATATAATGACCTCAAAGTATTGAAGACTGGTGGGCAACCTTTGCTGAAATTCATCCTTAGAAACTTGTCCAGACATTCCTTAAACTTTTCACCTTGAGAGGAAAAAGACCTGTTGATTTTGTTTTATCACACATTACTTGTCAATTGCAGAGAGTTGATACTGCTAAAACACTAGTATCTAAGAAAAACAAGTGTTGATCACTGCCTGTTCAGCAAAAATAGACTTACCTGACAAAAAGTTTAATGGTAATCTTCTTGGAACTAGTCCCCTTGGGTATTTAGTCCAGGCCTCTTCGTAGATCTTTAGTCTCTCCATCATATTAGCTGGAAGGGAATTTCACCATTAACTTTTTCCTTCTTTTTTTTGGCAAGAAGGAAATAGGAGGCAGGGAATGATTTTTATCTGGTTTAAAAAAGAATGGGAATATATAGCAACTAATGGGCTCCACACTTTCTAAAGAACACTGATGTCCATTTTCTTCTTTTTAAAACTGATGTAAATAATAATTTCTAAATAATTTCAGGTAAATTCCTCTTCCAGCAGTGGAAGACTAACTGCTTATCACTCCTTTGAGTTCCTGGCTTATCCCTGTACAAAAGTCTTGAGCAAAGAAAACCATTCAGGAGAATAATTCCACAACAGGTACTACTTACAACGTAAGATTCAGATGACAAACAGTTAAAGAAAAATTCTAAATAAAAATTGTTTTACTAAAAAATTAATCATCTTATTTCAGCCTCAAAGACTACTGTACTTTCTGTTGTTCTGCCTTTAAATAAGACACTGTAGCAACAATACAACCAATAGATCCAGTCTTTCCTGAAAAAACCATTATGAAACTACATACACATTGTAACTGAAAAGCAAAACTTACTCTGGGACTTCTAAAATAACAGCTTTGCTATTTGAACCAATAGAAGGTTTCAATAAATATATACATTCAAAATATGTAGGAACAACTTATTTACTAGAACATATCAAATCATTACCTGGTTTAAGTGCCTTTTCTAGGCCTTTGTAGTAGGCCCAGTTTTCAGGATTTCTTTCTTGCAGTCCTTTGTAGACTTCAACCGCTTCTTCAAGTCTGCCGAGCTGAAGCAGGAGTTCTCCTGCAGGAAATCCAGAAAGTTTGAAATTCAGGCACCAAGATACTGAAGCAGTGTAATATTAATCACTCCATAGAAGATTAGATAATCCTTAACTTCATGTAGATTCTATATTCTTAGAAAAAAAATCAGTGACATGACAAACAAGCTGATAGATAAACTTTTACTTCGACAAGAGGTGCAATTACAGTAATATTCTACAACTCAGCCAGTAACTCTTGGAACTTACTTGAAAATTTAATGTTAAAAGCAAGATGCACGTGTTTTTCTCACTTACTGAAGTGACTGGTTACTTTAAGCGCAGTTTTTACTACAGAAGGCAATTAAAAGCTGCACATGGTATTTCATGTATATAGCATCTTGAATACCAAATTGAAACTGTAGAGCTGCAAATAAAAGAATGGTTCTTCAGTCTGGTATTTCATCAAGCTAGCTTCAATGCTTTAAATCAAGCCATTCATCTGATTAATGAACGCAATATTCTGCAAGCAAGTTTCTTCTTAAGGATATTTCAGTGCAAGATACAACTGCTTAAAGTAAAGCTGAGATCTAACAACAGCACAGAGCAGCTTTGCTGATGCTGGGGCTGAAACAAAAGTCAATTTCCCATTTCATGATGAGCACCCATCCTTCACAAAGCTTTGCTACTGGCAAATGTTAGACACTAAAAGATTACACAGCAGAGGTGATACAGGGTCATCCTAGATTAAAGAAAGGCTTTCTCATCTGGTTTTGAGACAAAAAAAGACAGTCAGTGTTACCTCTCTCCTTCCCTATGTCATGCAACTGGCACGCAATTTTGTCAAGAGATGCTGCTTCCCACAGATAGGGTAACTTGAGGACAGGGAAAACATCAATAATTCATTTGCTGAGAATGATAGAATCTGGAAAATAAATCTAAATTCTTTGAAGTGAAAGTTATAATTTTCATCTAATTGTGGAAAATGCCAATATTATTTTCACTGTTCTCAGTTTGTTTATATGATTTTATGAAATCAGAGAATGGTTTGGGTTGGAAGGGACCTTAAAGCTCACCTCGTCCCAATCCCCCAGAATGGGCAGGAACAGCTCCCAGCAGACCACGCTGCTCAAAGCCCCATCCAACCTGGCCTGGAACACTTCAGGAAGGGGGCAGCCACAACTTCCCTGGATAACCTGTTCCAGGGTTTCACCACCCTCACAGGAAACAATTTCTTCCTAATCTCTAGTCTAAATCTACCCTCTTTTTCTTTGAAGCCATTACTCTTCAGGCTGTAACTACATGCCCTTGTAAAAAGTCCCTCCCCAGCTTTCTTGTAGCCCCTTCAGGTACTGGAAAGCCATTATATGGTCTTCTTGGAACCTTCTCTTCTACAGGCTGAACAACCCCAACTCTCTTAGCCTCTCTTCATAGCAGATGTGCTGCAGCCCTCTGATCACCTTTGTGGCCCTCCTCTGGACTCCCTCCAACAGCTCCATGTCCTTCCTGTGTTGCAGCCCCAGAAATCCCACAGTATTCTAAGTGGGATCTCACAAAAGCAGGGTAGAGGAGAAGAATAACCTCCCTAAACCTGCTGGACATGGTTCTTTAGATGCAGACCAGGATCAAATATTGAGTTCCATAAGATGGGAAAAGCTTACAGTACAGGCACTGCGTTGTACACTATGCTATCAAATGTACCTTCAGAAACTAATTACCTTTTGTTTCTTCAACAGCCAGTTTATCACAGATCTGCTTTTCATAGGTACAAAGATGCTCCAGAGCTTCTTTAAATAGCCCTGCCTCCCGGAGGACTTGGTTTTGATACAGCAGCAGTTCACTGTACTCATAGTCCACTTTATCAGGTGATGTCTGCATAGGAAAGCAAAACACACCCAGAAGTTCAGCCTTCTAGAATCCACCTGGAATTTAATGCATTTGCTAAAAGACACTGCATAAGGTTTTCATGTCATGAAAGGAAGCAGTGGTTTATTCTTTGCAACAATCCACATAGAAATGTCATGTTTTACCTGCTGTGTCTTTCTAAACTCCTCTAAAATTTTTGCTGCCATTTCATAGTCTTCCAGCAGATGGTAAGCAATAGCATAACCAATCCATGATGCTCGCTGTGCAGGTCGGAGCTGAAGCAACTGGTATCTTGTTTCCTGCAAAAAAGTAGCTACTAATTTTCCTGGCTTTATTCTCATGCTCTGTAAAACTCATTGGGTAATACTGCATCTTCAGTATTTTAATATTTAGGAAATGCCACTAAAAATTAATTTTCAATATGCAAATTTATTTCTTTTTTTAACCAGAAGAACAAACTTTAAAACACTATGATGGTCTTGACTGAATGAAAAAAAAAAAACAACACACAAAGTAACACATCACATCCAACTAAATGCTGATGAGTCAGAATAACCTTGTTAACATATGACACACATGCTTTTCCTGTCTTACCACTTATGAACAGAATGCAATTAAGGATACTTTGGGCTGACTTGAAACATTTACTATATACTTCACCTTGGAAGCACATATGTATTAACTCATTACAAGTGTTGTTAGACAAAATAGGTCATGCAAGCACATCCCTATTCTTCAGTGAGAAGTTAATTACAGCTGGAAGATGCAACTGATTTGCTTGGTATCATGCTGTTCTAATCTGAGGGAAAAGTTATTATGTGTTTTGCTGCAGACTTCTGAAAGGAGTTTATTTTAAACATCATTTAAAGTAAAGGAAACAAGTTATTACCTACTAAAAAAGTCCAGACAGAAGTAAGGGTTAATGAAAAGATAAAACTGACAGTAGTCTTACTAGAATGAAGATCACTCAAAATATTATCAAGTAGGAGAGTGTGAAAGAGCCAAGAAAAAACAAAACAAAACAAGCAAAAAACCCCATTCTACAATCTTATTACTAATTTTGAGATTAAATGCACATTTTTTAGAAACCAGCATATGATCAATCATGAATTACTGGTTTCTAAGCATGTTAACAGTTAACCCTTAATATATTGTACAGCCACAATCTTGCAGCTCACAGGATATTTGGACCCAAAGGAGCCAACACTAATGGCCAGATTGGCTGAGAAGCAAATTAGATGTTTCATGCACTTGCTATATATTGCTAGCCATTGCCAAGAGAAAACTGGTGTCCTCTGATCTAAAGGAGAAGGGGATATATGGGAAAAAGTTATTAAAAATATAAACTCCTTTGCCTGAACAATCACCTCCTGATCACGTGGCTTTTTACCTGCAGGAATCCTTCCAAGAAAACAATAGAAAGACCAGGGATTGTCTTCATCTGGATTATGCAACATTTAAATAAATAAATAAAAGGTAAACAATTTTGCACTGAGCTACAAAGAGTAATTTACTATGACATTAAATCTGAATACTTCACAGAAATGCTCAGTAGCATGTCTGCTTTTACTTTCACCAAGTATTGAGTAGCACAAAATTTTAAGACTCTACCACTACTAACTGTATATATTTTTTTAAGTGTCATTAAATAATTTGCCACCTTTGCTGCAGCTCCTCGGAAGCCAATAATAAATGCAGGTAGGTATACTTACCCTGTAACCTTCAAGATCCCTCATTTGAATCTGTAGCAGAGAAAGATCTCTCAAGATTTGAAGATTGTCTTTGTCCCATTTCAGTGCATTTCTATAGCATTTGATAGCTTCATCATACTTCTTGTCTGACCTCTGAAGAAGCCCATAGACATGCCAGCCTGGATAACTGTCAAGGATTCTACTCAATTCAAGCAAGGAGAACACAGATACAACACAGCACTGAGAGGACAGTTAGTAAAAAGCTCTTAAGCTGTTTTATAAGTGGAAGGTAATGGTATTGCAACCCTTACAATTCTTTTCTTCAGCTTGCAAACTGAAATCAGAGAACTGTTTGCCAGTTATATGCACAGGGTTATTCCAAACACACTTTTGAGTAAAGGCTTTTATTAGACATCTGGAGCCCTTGTAGTTCCTGCATTCTAAGTATATGACAAGTCCTTTTCAATGTGACAGTGAAAGCTCTGTTTTAAAAAGGATACAGACATGACTCTTCAAGTCATTCCTTAGGCCTCTACGCACAAGTTCATAAGCTTCCTCTTTTTTTCCTAGACAGTTTAATGTTAGTCCTTTCATTGCCAAGGTTTCTAAAACAAACAAACAAACAAAAGTATCAGTTACTAATTTCTGTATTTTTAAAAGCTCAATATAGCAACTCTATATACAGTATAAATGCAAATTCAGATTCAGCACCATGAAGATTTTGCATTCACTTTCATATGGAAAAACATACTAAGTGTATCACACAACAAAAAAATTTGTGAAGCTGTGTTTTATTTTAAAGGCATTAAAAACTATCTAGTCTACAAATATTTGGAACAGAAGTCTTTCACTGTAAAGGAACATTACAGCCACTGTATTTATTCACAACACTGAGGCTTCCACATATGTCAAACTAGTTGGCAAAGAAAAAAAATAATTTCTGGGCAGTGGAAAGACTCTCAACTCAGTAGTAAGAACTGAACTCCTAATACAGCAAAGGACTTCTCTCACAGTAAGACTACTCCTCCAGAAAAAGCAGCAGACCACAGAGCTGACAAAGTGATGAAGAATATTCAATTTCTTCCTTTTTTCTTGCACTTCTACAAAAGTGAGTAAATGATTTCCCCAGGAAAGTGATGCAAGCAATGCATCACTTATTAGTATTAAGAAACTTGCACCATGCTATAATGAATATTAGACTTGCAGCATAAAGACTGATAAGCTATGATTATGGCTAGGACCAGTCTTTAAAATACAAATCTTACCAAAAATTGCTTAATATGGTGCAGGTTTCTGGATGCTCTTAATGCTTTATAGGCAAAAGGTGAACAATAAAGTGCTATAAATATTTATAAAACTTACAAATTATCACTCTGTCCCAAAGCATAGGGAAAAAAAGAGAACAGATGCCCTCAGAAAACTTACCTCCATGTTCTGCAAACTTTGGGTTAGAAAGGATCTGCTTACAGAACTTCAGCCCATTTCTATACTGCTTATGTTCATAACACCTCTGTTGAAAAAGAACAGAGTACCTTTATTACAAAAAAGAGTAGAAGTTTTTCTGGAGCCCTGAAGTTAACCATTAGTGGAGGTAGGGCTTTTAGACAGCATACTAATATTTTATTGAACCATGTTTAATGAGCTTCGTGTAACTAAAAATTCTTTCAATTACTAGAATAAATAGTAAATGTTAGTAAGAACATGAATTTAAATGTATAACTGAAGGCACATGATCATACAGCAATTTCTCAGGTAAGATACCACAGGATACAAAAGCAATACCAATATACAACCTACCAAAATACAACCTTCCTTTAACATAAAAGCAAACCTTACACCATAATGTATCTTAGTAAGTACTTTGGCTCAATCATCTTTCACACAAGAAAGCTTCCAGCAACCATACAGGCAGAAGAGAAAATGAAATCATTAAAACTTTTCTAAAACTATCTTTGAAAGCAACTTCTTATGATAAACAGGAATGCCACATATCCTACAAATACAACTTATATGTAACATGATCTTACTGTACTGGAAATGAAAGCATCGTTCTACAGCTTTATTAAATACAACTCTTTAAAATTTGCTTGTGTATGAGTCTCATTATGCAAGGTGACGGCAATGCAAAATAGCACGCAGCATAAATTTTTAAAACCAGTTCTTGTATTTGGTTAATCCACTCCTTGTGCTAATCTGTAAACAGAAGCCAAAGACAAAGAATTGCTGTAAACACCAATTCACACACTTTAGGTCACTTAAGCAAATGCTAAGAATTTCTTAGGTTTCATTTTAGTCTAATACCAATGCTCCAGCTTGTAAAGAAAGTAAAAAGAAAAGAGTAAAGAAATAAATTTCTTGAGCACAGACCCAACAAGTCCTACAGTAACTCAAAAGTCATTCAGACCAGGATTTCACTGACTCCAGATGATCAGTTCTGCTGGCAGGATGGCTGATAGAAGTGTAAAACCTGGTAAACAGCCAATAATTTTCACATCATCCTGAAGCTGCTGTGTAGGATTCCACCTTTCCTCCATATGCCCTGAATTAAGTTTGCAAGAACATGTCTGGCTGTGTGTATGGACACTCTTTGTCCTCATCAAAAAAGAGGAGAGGCAGACACAACACCTCTTCCCATCAAGCTGACAGTTCTAAAAATAAAACTCTGAAAAGTAACATGAATGTTACTGAAATGATTAAATTTAAAAATGGCCTTTTTAGGCCAACTGCTCTGCTTTATGTTGCTTTTGCATCATGAAAGGTGCTGGTTATTGCTGTTTGCTTTTCCAAAGCACAGATAACACAGATAGCACAAAACCAACACATTTCAAAAGTTAAAAGAAAACTGCTCTACCACTATGTGGATGTATTATTTTTCTAGGTGCTAAAGTCATACAGCTGAAACACTGAGGCTGAAGACACCAAGAGGCATCACAAACCAAGGATGCTGCTTCCCCTATCATCTCACCACTCTTTGCAGAAACAGAATCATGGGGAGGGGAGGGAGAGGAAGGGAAAAGCAAAAGAAAGAAGATGGTGAGACCATCCAAAGCAAGATGAACTTAATGAGGAACATTTCAACAAAGGAATGACAAAATGACTTGGAAGGGACCTTCAAATATCTCCTAGTTCAACACCTCTGCAGTCTGCAGGGACATCTTTCAGTAGAGCAAGCCCTTTCCATCCCTGACTTTCAACACCTTCAAAAGACAACTCCCTCTGCCACCAAGGACAGGAAAAACTATCAGGGCAACCACCTAGCAAAGGAACACCAAGGGTGAGGTAAAAGGAAATCTGTGTAGCATCATCTTTTATGATGATTAAACTTGACTATTATTCACACCTTTTAGTCATTACCTGCTTTCAGGTAGCTGGCTGAGTCACTTTAATCAGCCACTGGTCAGAGCTTACAGGTGACAACACAAGAGGATCAAGCTTTTTTTTTTATTATTATGATTATTATTTCTAACACTGTAATCATCAGTCATAAAAGCTACCGCCCAGGCCTCCTCCCTGCAAGAAGAACCAGCATTTGCTGGCACCTAGGTAGGTGTGGAAGCAGCAAAACCTGTCACAAAAGTGATGCAGGCACAGGAACTTGAGAACATGTCTCTGGTGTTTAACTGAGGCACTATCACCAGCAGAAGGGGTGCTCTGGGGTTTCCCAATTTGCCTTTAAGTACAGCTGCTCAGGCACTAGCTACCAACATCAAATCTTATCTCTAAAACAGTTCTGTTTTACATATTCTAACAATCAGTCTTTCACCTTGGAGTTTTAGAAAAGTCAGCCAAGATGGCAATATATGCTAGAGACAGGAATCACTAGCACATGGATATTCCTAAGAGTAATACCCAGCTTCTGAAGCATGGTGCTTTATAGCAGGAAACTCAGAGTTGTAACAAATTATCCCTTTTGGCTGCACAGAGGAAAAAATGATGAGTTTATACCCACTTATATCTAAGGTAACGATCCCATCAACCCCGAGAACACTTGGTATGGACAATAAATTATCAGGAACTGATCATGTATTTGTCTCACCTAAAATAGCACATGAAGAACTGTATATCCTGTATATTAAGAATTGTATATCAAATTAAGCTCTGTATATCCTCCAGCAAAATATCATAGGTCTCCCTTTCAGATGTTGCTAGATCAAGACAACTTGGAGTGATTTCCTTTCCACAATTCCTCCAACCTTTCAGGTTAATACCTAAAGCCTATCTCTTCTGTTAATGATAAGATTTCACCTGTGTCATTCTATGAGTCCTCTTATTGTATATATGTATGTATTCTAAGCACACACTGTATGACTTGACCAGCAGAAGGGAATAAATTAAATCGAGGTCATGTTTTGCCCTTCAGAAAAGGAGATTGTTTCAAAGTGTTTCCAAAAGTGTCACTGAGATTTCACTCCTTGAAGTCATGCACATACACTTACTTCATTCTCCAAAGAGGTTATGGACTAACAAGTTTAAATAAAGGTGTGAAGGAGAGACAAAGAAATCATAAATGCAGCATATGGTACCATGGCTGGTACAAGCCTTGGTGAACCTATGGCTTCAAGGAAGAGAAATATGAAAGAAAAATCTTTTAAGAAAAAACGAGACAGTAAATATTGAAAAGGGAAAAGGAGGAACAGAAAGAATAATGCAAGGAAAGATGAGTGTGAGTAATACAGTCTGAGAGAGAAAAGCCTTAAAAGAGTCAGTAGGTTCTGAGTAAAAGGAAAAACAAAGAACCAGTAATAATTAAAAAAAAGACATACAAAAAAATCCCCAACAAAACAAAAACCTAAGAAGCAAAAATGGTGAGACCTCAAGTATTCTTGGGACATACAGAGGCTTGCTAGAAGCAGCAGTGGTCTTAATCTGGGTAGTTTATTTCCACACAGATTACTAGCTTGTAGTAGATATTCCCAGGCCTTCAACCCTTACTTTGCCACAGCTGTTCTGCAGAAGCAATGTATTTCTTTGTGCCACAGACTACTAAAAAAGCACAGTTGCCTTCTGTAAGCTAAACTCCTACACATACAGACTTCCAAAGTCAGCAGTCACAACCTGTTAGTGATGCCTGACAGACAACTGCTCCAGCTCTGCTTTGTGCCATCACATACTTAGAAAACATAAAAGCTAAAATTCTAATTCAGAATGCTTACCTTAATGCTTTAAAAGAAAAGAATCTGAATCCCCATCAGCACTGAATCTCTATTAAACATTTGCTGCCCCTCAAAGCTTCTCCTTTCAGAAGTCAGCAGATGTTTCCAGTTTCTCTAGACATGCTGTGGCCAGGAATACAACCTACTCCAAAAATACCAAGGTTCTTTTCATACTTTTTAATAGATTTTGTATATTTATAGCAAGGGAACAGCACCTGCTTTAATACAAATCTATAAAGAACCAAAAAGATGAGCCAGATGGAGTATGACTGCTTCAAAATCAGGGAAGACCACAGCAGGTAGGAGAGAGCTTGCACTTGCACTGCTCCCCCTGTCCCCACCAGTATTTACTCAATGGGTTGAATGCATGGCAATTACAGAATTGTTCTTGTAGAAAAGACCTTTAAGATGTCCAGCCATAACCTAACCCTAGCAGAGGCAGGTAATTCCACTAGACCAAACCTGACAGTTAAAGCAGAAGGAACAGAGTAGAAGGAACATACTCTCTAGAACCCCAAGTCTGAGGTGGAAGGAGAGCTCATAATCTGGTGGTTTTATCTGTAAAGTGTATTAGGGCATCTGTTCCAGAATCAATTTTTGGCCAGCGGGTGTCTGACACGTTCACAAGGTCTCTCCTTGATGGGAATTTGCTCCTTTCTAACTCTTGTTATGAAAACTACAGCTAGTGAATAAAACTGACTTGGATTCTTAGGCAGCTCCTCCAAGGCTATACACAAGAGCCATGCTACTAATTATACCTGCAATCCTTAGGGTTGCTGAGAAGAGCAGAGATGACTTTTATTCCAACTTAATTCACTTTTGTTTTCTTCATATATTGTAGAAACAAATACATTTTCACCCGTGTGGTTTAGAAATCTGACAGCTCTAAGGTTGAAACAATCTCTACTTGTTTGCTATCTTTAAGCAGACAGCACATTTTACTTCCAACATATTTCTCCCCTCTCTAATTAGACTTTTTAATGGTCAAGTACATATGGATCCAACTAAAATACAAGGGCAATAGGTAAGTGCAGCATTTTGACAGGCAGGTATGTATCTCAGCATCAAATACACAGCACATGGCAGACCAGATTCTGCCATCACACATGAAATACTTTGCACATACTTCCAGAAGTGAAAATTATATTTATGACAAAACAGTTGTCATGTCCTGCAAGAATTTAATGACTGAATAGTTTAGTAGCTATTCCAACCTAAATTTGCTATTTGTAAGACATTTCATAATCACTACACTGCATGTTAAAGAACTCTGGATGTTCAGTAATGTCAATAGTTACAAACACCAGCTCTAACTCAGTGTGATGCCAGGAGGTACCACTGGTCTCAGAAAAAGTTTCACAGCACAGGGAATGTACACTGCCACCAGGTATGACCCAACCTGAGCAAAGAATCACCTAGATTAAAGGACACAAAGCAGAAAACCATCTTTCTAGCAGGGGCAATGGAGAAGATGCATATGTTAACCCATGACACTTATCTAGCTTATTTAAGACTTTTAAAACCACTTTGCAGAGGGGAAAAAAAAATGAAAATTCCCACATGCAGGCTGAATTTTGCAGCTGATTAAACAGCTGAGAAGAAGGTGGGAAAGTGTCTCACAAGCAAGCTGAGGATAATCATAGGAGAACAACATGAAGGTGAAGTCACCTTTTGTCTTTTTACCTGGAAGTATGCAATACTAGAGTTTTCTTTAAGACTAAGTACCAAAGCAAAGAATGTATGGTTTTGCTCCCCAAATGAGAGCACTAGGGTCTCTTTATCCTTACTTGGACCAGCACAGTTGGTTTCAATAGGGTGGGGTCAGAGTAAAAAAGGTTTAGAAGACCCAAAAGAGTGGAATGGGACCAAGTTCCTGACTGCTCAGTCCTTTGACCTGGAACAGTAATAAAACAATAGTGTGCAATTTCCATTAAAAACACTAAATTTGCCAAAAAATCCCCCAAACCAAACCAAAAAACCAACTGAACAACAACAACAAAAAAACCCAAAAAACTCCACACACAAAAAACAACCACCAAAAACATCCACACACAAAAACAACAAAAAAAGAACTTTTAGCTCTTCTAGGATTACTCGTTTTTCCCAGGTCAAGCGTTTAACTCCAACCTCAGGACAGTTTTTTAAACTTCAGTATCTGCAAAGTAATTGAATTAAGGCAAACGCAACCCAGGTACTTTAAAAAAAAACAAACAAAAGACAAAACAAGCAAAGCCAACCAACAACAACAAAAAACCCCACAAACCAAAACAACAACAACAAAAAGAAAACAAAACAGAAAACCAACCAAACAAAAAACCCACCAAACAACAAACACCACAACACCACCAAAAACCCCACAGGAAAGGGTTGTAACTCTGTTAAAGCAAGCATCCTAATTTAGTCAGTGCTACTATGGACTTGTCAAACAATATGATTTTCTTCACCAAAATCACATCTAGCCCCAGGAGACAGTGGAGATGGAAGCTTAACTTCTCATCACTGGTCCAGCCTACTCAGCCTCTCCTCCTCAGCAGGCAACAGCCAGAGGCAATGTACCACAGACTGCCCCCCATCATTTACAAGTTAGGCAATTGCTAAAGCTGCTTCTTACACAAAACAGTTCTGTTCACTAACACCCCAGAGCAAGGGAAGAGTTTTGATTTGACAGACGTGATCTACACACGTCCATACCGAAAATTTTTACCTGCATCTGAAAGTAGAAATTATGGAGAACAGGCTGCTCTGCCAGAACCCTTCAGGGATTCAACACTTTGCTGTCCTCTTCTTCTTCTTTGCTCCTGTGCTCAGCCCTGGTGAGGCCACAGCTCGAGTCCTGTGTCCAGTTCTGGGCCCCTCAGTTCAGGAAGGAGATTGAGGTCCTGGAGCAGGTCCAAAGGAGGGCAACCAGGCTGGGGAAGGGATCCAGCACAAGTCCTGTGAGGAGAGGCTGAGGGAGCTGGGGGTGTTCAGCCTGGAGAAGAGGAGGCTCAGGGGAGACCTCATCACTCTCTACAACTCCCTGAAAGGAGGCTGGAGCCAGGGGGGGGTTGGGCTCTTTTCCCAGGCAACTTTCAACAAGACAAGAGGGCATGGTCTCAAGTTGTGCCAGGGGAGGTTTAGGTTGGATATTAGAAAGAATTTCTTCCCGGAGAGGGCGATCAGCCATTGGAATGGGCTGCCCAGGGAAGTAGTGGATTCTCCATCCCTGGAGATATTTCAAAAGAGCCTGGATGTGGCACTCAGTGCCATGGGCTGGGAACCACAGGGGGAGTGGATCAAGGGTTGGACTTGATGATCTCTGAGGTCCCTTCCAACCCAGCCCATTCTATGATTCTCTGATTCTCTGAGGGTCTGCGAGGCTCAAGCAGAACCAAGGGGGACAAATCCTTTCAACCACAGCCACTTGCTCCTCAGGGGACTCTGCAGTTCCTTCCAGCAGCAGCCATGAACACGTAGACCTGCGGCATCCCGCTGCTGGCAGCTACAGAGGTTTGGCAGCAGAAAGCATGAGCAAACTTGGCCTCAGCATCAGCTAAGGTGTGCACTTAGAATGCATGATATCCACGTCTGCCACTCAGATGCTATCTGGATCTTCCAGCACAGTTCAGATGCAGCAACCTACCAGGTAGTAAGTGCAGATGCTGCGAAGCTCAAGGGTGTTTTCCAGCAGGGTTACTCTCTCTACAGCTAGACGAGATCAGGTCAAGTCACTAAGGTGCACTAATTCAAGCTAAATGTAGTAAAGAAGATTCTGAAGCTGGAAGCATTAGGAGCAACTACTCATCATGAATTAGTGGGTCTTTTGAGCACTAACCATAGCAAACAGCTCTAGGCAAAAGCTTCCACCACACTGATTCAGTTTCATGTCAAAACGCAAACCCAAGGACTGAAAGAAAAAAGAACCTTACAGATTTGCTGGGGCAAATGTGCATAGTTTTTTTTTGCTGTAAAATTGAAAACAGCCATCCTCTTCCACTGCTGGGGGTTGGGGGGTGTTAGTGAACAGAACTGTTTTGTATAAGAAACAGCTTTAGCAATTGCCTAATTTAAGAGACTAAGGAATCCTCCTCCTACGCAGCCTGCCTTATTTTTCAGAAGTGATTGATACCTTCCTACTAGCACCGCCTGGCAAAATAGAACCAGTGGAATATAACAGGTAGAAACTGAAATTAGTTAGGAAAAAACAAATACATGTACCTTTTCATTTACCACTGAGACAGGAAAAAAAGTCCCTATATGCTTCTGAATTGGCCTCCTTCCTAAATCTGACAAAATACAGCTAGAAACAGCTGCTGACAAATATTACAGCTCTTCTATGAGAAAAACTAGAAACCCTTATTCCCTGAAGCAAGAGTCTTTCTGCAAAATCCATTATTCAGCATCAGTCCTCTTGGCCACTACTTGCTTACTTGAATCTCTCCTTGTGGAGAATTGCCATGTCAACTAACATCAGCTGACTTCTGTCCATTACCCTGGAACCCCCATGTGTTCAGGCTTCATCTCCAAATTTAGCATCACTGGCCACATCTCATAAAAGATCTGGTATGCATAGGATATATTTGGTTTTCAGTGACCATCTGAAACAACTAAGAAAATCCAATCAGATTCCAAGATATGGCATAAAAAGGGCTAAAAGAGCCCCCACACAATAGGTTATTCTGGACTGACATGGACATTTCAACTCAGCTGTATCTCACAACAATAGAGCAAGACACATGGGGAGGCTACAGGCATTTTCCAACCATGTATTATGTCCAGAGTACTCTTCACCCTTAGCTCTGAGGTATGCAAGATGTTGTCCTGTAGCACTGAGCCACAGTGAAATAGTTCTTCAGCACTACAAGGTCTGCTAACTTGGTTGTGTGGTATCACAGAAGCAAACTGAAATCTCACTGACCTCAGTTTTAAAGGTGGCAATGATTAATTGTTCATTTTCTCCAAATCCCCTACAAGCAGAATCAGAGAGGCATTAACCACTCTTACTGCATAATGACACAGTGCTGCTGTGGATAAGAGATTGCAACTTGAGATGCCCAGAAAACACCATCAGCAAAAAATCATTAACAAAACCTTTTAAAAAACAGAAATAAGCACAACTTGATCAAATTCTAACCAAAATAGAGGGGAGTACCACATAAACTGCATTAAGCCCACTGTAACAGCAGTTACAGAACATTTAAAAAAAAACAAAACCAAACAACACTATTTCAGCTAAGAATATCCATAGCCATAACAACACAGGACTGGCCATGATCTTACAACTGTTCAGAAATCACCATGTGCTTCTGCTAATAGAGTCTTTTATAACTGAAACAGGGAAGAAACAAAATTATGCTGTTTCTCAATAAATTTACAGCAGGGAATCCTGCTTCTGCAATTTCTGACAACTCTGATGACAACAAATGACCTAACTTGATGAACAGGCTTTAGTAGCCCCAGTATTGCTCACCTGATTTCTTAATGGTATCCTAGAGTCTAATGCAGTAATTGATTTCTCTAGCAACTTTGAGAAATATTTCTGAGAAACAAGAACAACTCTGCTTAAAGCAGCAGGTCTGTTCTTTACTTCCATTCCAATGCTTCAAGCAAGACATAATTTTTCCTATTACTTTTGGCAAAGCCAAGTGGGGTATTCCTTTTGGCATAGGAAAAACAAGTGATTGACATCTCAACAGCCAAGATCCTGGAAAAGCTTTGTAAGCAATTCCATGTTTCAGATGAGACAGTATGTGGTGAAACTCTGCTGGTGAGCATACTTGATTACTGTGCAGTCATGCAAATGCAATGACTGCACACAAAACGTGCCAGTTTATTTGGTTACTGGTAGAAGTGAAATTCTGGAAATCAGTCTTGAATCGGCCTCGTGAATCAAGATCACTTGAGAAGAAATTTGCAAGTCTGCCACCTCGACAACCTTAAAGTCAACACCTGTACTTCCATGAGACAGAGTATTATTTTAACAGGACTGGTGCAAGTATTAGTGAAGAAGCAGCACAGGTCTGTCTAGTTTGAAATTGGAGGGACTGGGAGCAGATTCTGAAATGAAGAAACAGGAAGGTGGCCCAGGAGGAGGGACTTGGCATATTTACAGCAAAGCCATTGAAGAGATGCTGCTCAACAGGCTTTTTTTATTATTGGGAAGTTCCTATGTCCTTTAGTAGAACATATGTCAAAGGCAGCATGGAAAGGAAGAACACCAGCTCAAAGATAAATAGCCTCAAACACAAAAGCATTACTGTAGAAATGACCAACTAAAGGTGAAATTCAACCCCTCCTTCTTGCACCAGACACCTTGGTTACTGTAATGCCCTGCTGAAGGAAGGACAGAGGTTCTGGCCATGCCTAATCAAGCCTGCCTAGCACATAAGGTAACTGATACAGAGATGAAAGATGTATGGCTCACAAGACATCGTGAAGACCATGGATAATTACCAGGCCTGAACAAACTGAGAAACTCTGATCTGCATACAATGTGATATGCACAAGTCCAGACCAGCATGGCATCTTGTTTCCTCAGCATGTTGACTTTTCTACCGTATGTACCAGAGTTATAAGCAGCAAAACTCTTTAAACAAACCCTGAACCACTTAATTCCTCACCTGAACTGTTTGCAACACAAAATACAATGTTTCATGTCTCAAATACCAGCACTTTTTTCTCCCTGCTCAAACCCCTATTTAACTGCAGACTAAGACTACTAATCATGGTGAGAAGTATTTACACTGCAACTCTATCATGACTTCAAGAACTCCATCCTCTGCTGCTTTAAGGGACTGAAAAACTTGCAGTAGCTTTTTATTTAATATTTCAAGCATTTTCAATATACTCAGCTTCTACATACAGAAAGGAGCCAAATATCGTCTTTGGGATTTGTGAAATAAAACTGAACATATTTGATGAATCACACCTGACCAGACACAGTGGCTGAATAATTCACCAAAATGCCAGGAATGTTCAATCGTATTTAATTTAAACAAACAAAAAACCTCACCTGTCAACCCTAGTTCCTACAACTACTACTTTTATACTTTCTAGTATAAAGGGGGGGGGGGGGAAGTTGAGTGAACTGCTTTTTCCATTACTTCACAGTGAATCCAGCCTCCTGGGTACCAAAAAGTCAACTTCATTCTTTTGACTCCTGTATTTGGTATTCTACCTTTTCCTCTGCCTCCATCTGAATACTTCTGTGCTGCTCAGAGATGGTGTGTTTCCAAAAGACTGAGACAGAGTTAATCAAGCTCAAATGTTCACATGGATCAAAAACAAAAAAAAAAGAGAAAAATGCAGAGATCAGCTTTTATTCTGAATTTCACAGAACCTTTGAGCAAAAGGAACATCTACTTGCAGGTTTAGCAGCAAACAGTTAAAGCTATAAAACCAACATGATCCAAAAACTTTATTTTTAATGTAAGCACAAGCTTAAGCAGAACAGTGATCAATAATCCTGTGGGTGTTGTTTGTATTCAAACTAATCATGCAGGTTCCTCTCCCTTTGTGCTGCAGTAACACTAAGCTGTAAAATGCCTTTCAAATGGAAAAATGTTTCTATTAAAACCTCCACATACCTGTAAAATGACTACAAGAGGTTAGTCTGGTTATTGTGTCACAACATGCAAAGGCAAAGTGCACACGCTTCTGAACTGAGAATTTGTCAGTTAAGTGGAAATGCTGGCTTGCAAGAAAATCCACATGCAAAAGAAGTGCACTGATTGTGTAAGAAGTTTACTACAAAACAAACAAACAAAAAAACCCCTAAAGAGTACGTATTGCCTTTTGTTATGAAAAGCTGGGCAGCTTGGTGTAGTTTTTGCAAGAGTTTAACATTTAAAGTTTGTGTTACAAGCAAAGAAATGGAGCCTCATGAGCTTAAAATACACACACAATCCATTTGTCTTTTTTTTGTTTGTTTGTTTTCACTTTATGCTTCACTTAAAAAAAACACAAAGCCATTATCTCCTTCTCTCCTGTGCTTACTACCTCCATGAAAATCAGAACACCAATGATTTTATATTTCTGTAAACAGCCCGTGTGCCAGTAATTATCAATCTGACAGGTAATGTGTCTTTTCAACACCACCTGGACTGGTTCCCAAAGCATCTGCTGAAAGAAGTTCCACCCATGCACACCCAGATTTGTGCTCTGAGACCCCCTTCTCAGCTGGCTGGGGAGAGAGCTGCCCAGGCAGACTCTAGCTCATCTTGCTTCTCTTCATCCATCCCCTAGGCCAGAGGAAGAGGTGTCAGAGGATATGGCACAGGGAAGGGTTACAGTCTCCTGAAAAGAAGGCACGGACTCAAGGAGAGTCTGCATGGGGAGAGAGATGGAGTAATGGTACAGGAATAGGGGAGTAATGTTTCTTTGGATTTGTACTGATGAATAGTGAAGCATCTTACAGAAAGCCCTAATTCATCAAGTAAAACAGCATTATCAGGACTTTACAAGGTAGGGTTATGATCCATAACGAGGAATCTAAGTAGGTCACTAGCCAAATTTTCAGTCTGATGAAAACCAACTACAAGCCTTTTCTATTCACCATGTGTTACATAAACAACTAATGACTGGGCAGTCTTAATACCAGACTACATGTCACAGGCTCATCCTTACAAGATGCAGGAAAATATCAAAATGCCAGACTAACTTTTAGTCTACACACTACCTGAGACTTTTTTATTTATAAATATAAGGACAAAACTAAGATTCCCTCGGTCTACATAAATCTGCTTTTACACAAATCACACTTTTCTCTAACCTGAACCAACCTGCAAAACTTTATCCAACTCGTATGTATTAAGCCAGCATCTTCTCCAAAGGAATTCAATCTTTCCTTATTCCTGGCCTCCATATAAGTATGCAAAGAGCCACACTTGAATCCCAGGGAAAAAAAAAAAGCAACAAAAACCCCCAAAAGTCAGTTTTAAACAGCCAGGCTCCTTGGCTCAGTTTCTCATCACCACAGGAGCCATCCTCAGTGTGAAGGGAGACAAGTGAGCAACAAACCTACTGATTTCTTAACCCCTAACACATCAAAACTTACACACTGAGAACAAGGCCATAACATATCCCAAGCAAGACTGAATCTTTTAAAGTAGAAACAAAGTCTGGAGTTCACTGTATCTACTTAACCCTCACTGAAGCTGCACCTCTCCTGATGAGATACCTGTACACAAGGATTGAGTTCAACAGATCTACTTCATTTTCACAAAAATATCCTGAGAAAATAAGTGATAAAAGACTACACACATCCCCCCTTCTTAAGTATTAAAAGTTTAGAGTTGTAAGAATGCTGTTTTCCTACAAGACTACAGCACTCATCTGATTTCTGGAAGGATACAAAATAGTAGTTTATGTCTCTCTGAAAGAAGATTTAAGATTTTTTTACAAAACTGACTGGTTTTGAGAGAGAGAAAACAATATAGTTCTTGACCCAAATAATGCAGTCCAGAGAACTTGCTCACTAATGTAATTCTGTGGTTTTTCAATTTACCCCAAGCCTTATAAAAACAAGGTTCCTGCAAGACCAAATCAAAGCCAGAACAAGTGCCTTTAGACGTGACTGAATTCTGCACACTTTGGTGGTCTTTGGGCCGCATGGCACCTTAACCCCAGGCTAAAAAACCTCAATATTTATTGCCTAAATCCCACTGCAGTTTCTTCCATCCGCATGTGGGTTGACGCCCATGAGAATGGACTGTCAAAACTTTAACAGGAGTTCGCTTTAAAACTTGGGAAAGACTTCAAAACCTTCATCCTCCTCCGCTTCCTCCTTCGAAAGCCATCTTCCCCACCGACCTGCAAGCCTAGGGCGAAAACCTCAGCTATTAGAGGGGAAGAAAAAAGGCAGAGCGAGGGAGAAGGGCTCAGCGAGCCGATGAATGAGGCAGCGACGGGGTTCTTAGCACGGAGCCACCGCAGAACCCAGCGCCCAGGGCCCGGGGCAGCCCCGCAGCGGGCACCGGATCGGGCGGGGAGAGGCGGCTGCCGCCTGCACGGCTCGGGCCCCGGCAGGGCGCGGTGACAGCCGCCCCCGGTCCAGCCTGCCCGGGCAGGAAGAAGCCGGCCGGGCCGGGACACCGAAAAGGCCAGGGCGGTGGCGCAAGGCCCGCGGAACGACGCCGGAGCTGCGCTCCCCGCTAGTCCCGGGGACAAAGCCGAGGCAAGGGGCCAATGCCCCGGTCGGTCTCCCCGTCCTCCCCGGTCCCCACCCCGCGACCCGCCGCGGCGGAGCTGGGGCCTTCCGCCCCGCCACTCACCAGGATGCGCTTGAAGAGCGCGTTCTCCTTGGGCGGCAGGCTCACCGACGGCATCCTTCCCGCCGCTCCCGCTCCCGCCGCTGGCTCCGGGGCCTCCGAAAGGCTCCGGAGGAAGGAGTGGGTGGGCGGGCGGGATGCGTCCCGTCCTCGCTGCTCGGTGGCTGCTGCCCAAAGCCTCCCCGCCGGAGCCTGCCCGCTAGCACCAACGCTGCTGTTGCTGCCGCCGCAGCCGTCGCTGCCGCCGCCGCCGCCTCCTCCCCCCTACTCCCCCTGCCCGCCAGCCCTCCCTCAAACCGCCGCGGGCCCGGGCCGCCCCGGCCGCCGTCTTCGCGCCGGGCTGCCCCGCGCAGCACCGCACCGCACCGCGCCGAGCCCCGGGCGGCGGCTCACGTGGTAACTGAGCAGGCCGGAGAGAGGCGCCGCCAAAATGGCCACCGATGAGGGCTTCCCCAGCCGGGTCACGGCAGAGCCCGCGCATGCGTCGCGACCCGGCACCGGGACCGCCCTCCCCGGTACCCCTCCCAGCCCGGGGCTGCCGGGACGTGCTGGTCCGTGTCGGAAAGGGGAGCCCCGTCCCGTCCCGTCCGGTCCCGTCCCGTCCCCCAGTGCTTGTGCTGTACGCTGCGTCCCGCGCAGCCCGGTCGCTGTTTGCAGCCCTGATGGGCGCAGCGCCTTCCTCCCGCGCCTGGGCTTCGGGGATCGGGCCCAGCTCTGCCCGCACCCGGGCAGTTTCTGGCGCGGGAGGATCGCTTCCCGCTCCGTCCTTTAGCTGATGGAGGGGAAGGGGCGAGCGGATCGCATAGCGGGACCCCGGCGCCCCCGGCCCGATGTCCCCGTCCGCGGGCGGGTGATGGGGTAGAGGCGGGGCCAGGCGGGACGTGCGGGAAGCGGCGGGAGGGGCTACGAGGGGCGGAGCGGCAAGATGGCAGCGGCGGTGTTAGGGCTGGCGAAGCGATTGCGGTTGGTGGCGGGAGCTCCGAGCCTCGGTGAGCGGCGGGAGGGATGCGGGGCGGCGGGGAGCTGCGTTAGGCGAGCGGGAGCGGGTTGGCGGGATGCCCCCCGGGGCCTGTCCGGTGACCCCAGCGTCGTCCTCTTGCTTCGTGCTGAGCTGCGGTAGCCATCTTCCTTTTTTTTTTTTTTTTTACCCGAACCGATCAGCCTGACGTGTTTTTTTTTTTTTTTTTTTTTTTTCCACAATGTTAAGTCGGTGCCGCCGCGGGTGCGGAGCCCTCGGGGGGGTTGTTGTTGTCATTGGGTTGAAGTTTTTTTTCCCCCCGATTGTATGAGTGTCAGTAACGGACTTGGTAGGCAAAACCTGAAAAGATTTAACGCGTTTGTAATCTTCTTTTTTTTTAGCTTTTACGCGTTCTGCGTTTATTGCAAAGAGACGGAATTATGACCAACCGAACTGGTTTGGAGTTGCCTTGGCTTTCGGCACCAGTGCAGCCTTGTGGGCTTTTGTAAGTTGTGTTTTGGTTGGTTTTTTTTTGTCTTTTAGTTTTGTTGAACTTAATTATTTCCCAGCGATAGTAATCTGAAGGCAATGACCACTGCCTACCTGGTTGACTGGGATAATGGATGGTGTCAGGACTGAACCATATGCTGATTACTTGTTTTCCTGAATCTACATTGTGTTTTTCTTCATAAAAGTGAACACGTTATCTTATTAACAAGTTATCTTATTAACAAGTTATCTTATGAACAAGGTAACTTACCAAGTTTCTCTCTGTTGCAGACTTAAAATAGTTATAGCAGAATAATCCATTCTTGAAGCTTGATGGTTTAAGTCTTAACATTATTTTCTCTAATGGTCCCCGTGATGGTAACACTTTATAGGGTGGGATTGATTCCCCTTGGGATTTCATGGAATCATCATGGTTGGAAAGGACCTTCAGGATCCTAGAGTCCAACCATCAGTCCTACACCCCCTTAGCCACTAAATCATCTCCCACAGTGCCTCATCTACACTTTTTTTGAATACCTTCAGGGATGGCAATGTTTCCACCCCTTGGGCAACCTGTTCCAATGCTTCACCACTCTCGGTGAAGAAATTTTTCCTAATATTTAATCTGAAAGTCCCATGGCACAACTTGAACCCATTATTACTTGTCCTATCATTGGTAACTGGGGAGAAGAGGCCAACACCTGCCTCGCTACAGTCTCCTTTCTCCTCTTGCTGTAGAGGGCAATAAGTTCTCCCCTCAACCTGCTCTTCTCCAGGCTGAACATGCCCAGCTCCTTCAGCCTCTCATCCCAAGACCCCTAACCAGCCCAACTTTCCTTCTCCCCACCCTCTCCAGCACCTCAATCTCCTTCCTATACTGTTGTGCCCCAAACTGCACCCAATACAGTGTACACCCAAGGCTGAGTACAAGAGTAAGATCACCTCCCTGCTGCAGCTGGTCACACTGTTCCTGATACAAGCCAGGATGTCATTTGCCTTCTGGGCAACCAGGGCACACTCTTGGCTCGTGGTCAGTGGGCTGTCAGTCAGCACACCCAGGTCCTTCTTCCTCCCCAAAACCTGTAGTGGTGCTGGGGGTTGTTGTAGCCACAGGACCCGACATTTGGCCTGACTGAAACTCATATTTCTGGCTTTGGCCCATGGATCAGGCCCTTTGCAGAGCCTCCCTCTCCTCACACAGATCCTCGGGGTTCCTTTTTTGGGGGTGGTAGTGGATTGATTGACAGCAGGAGCTTCCTCCCTCCATTGGCCAGCAGAAAATGGTTGAGAAAGGGGTGGAAAAATTCCTCACTGGATACTTGGTAATTTACAGTTAATTGGCTCAGTATTGTCCCAACTATGTATTGGTTTGCATTCTGATAGTAGGGAGTATTTTGTAGAAATCTGTCTGTTATCAGTTGTTTAACTGTTTATCATATACTGCTATTTTATAGCTTTTCAAGCAGCATAATGACGACGTAATGGAGTATGAAAGAAGAAAAAAAGAAGGGCATCATAAGTGTACAGAATGTTCATAGTAAGTATGTACATACAGATGCTTCTGGTTTAGCTAAATAGAAATTTTGCAGATCCTTCACTTCTGTTACCAATCATTGGCTTTTCTTCTCCCCTTATAATTTTTCATAACACTTGGCATCTTGGCTTTTGCTATTCTAGCTCAGTTCCACTTCTGAAGTGATAAGGTGACTGATATATGTTTTTATACATTTGTGTGCATATTCACTGCCATGCAAATTTTTGGAAAATAACACATCTCTTACTGTGCCTATGATAAATGTAGGTTGCAAACCAAATACTGTACAAGTGTTTCAGTGGCAAGGAGATCAAGGTCACTAAAAATAGCTTATCTTTGCCTCTATTTTAACAGGTCTACAGTGGGAAAAGTTTTTCACAGTTTCACTTGTATATTGTACATAGGAATTATATAAATTCCATGCTTGTAGACTTGCATTAAAGTGCAAATTGTATGTGGCTGTTGTACTTTTCAATGTGAAAAACACAATTGTGTTTCTGCCAGCTAAAAATTTGGTTGACTCTTACAGCCTCTGAGCAGCTAATATGCCACATGAAAGAATTGCTTATACAAAGTATGGAAAAATTTCTAATGCTGTAGTTATTTTTCCCATTAATATTCTGCTCTATTGGATCTCTTTTTCTTCTTGCTAAGATTTTTTTTTCTTTCTTAGGTTGATGATATGCTCAATAAGAAGTAAGATAATGACCACTTGTCCTACAAATAACTGAGCACAGCAGAAGTATTTAAATATATATTCATACATTTCATGTGCAGAACTATGAAATAAATTAAGAAGTCTGAAAAAAAACCTTTTGCCATTTTTATTTAATTCTGTGGGTTTAAGTGTTTTGTGTGGAATTTGTTTCATAGTTTTTCAATGTCATTTTTCAAAGTTCTTTGTTATTCTGGAATGTATATTGCAAAATGAGACATCAGTTCAGAGGAAGTTAATCAAATATTCCAGATGTTAAGTGTATTCTTGCCCTGCCATAGTTTTCATTGCTGCGTTTATGAAATTACTCATAAGCAAATATAAGAATGAAATTTATGAGAAAACTAACCAACTGAATCTGTACAAATGCTGAAATGTGTGTTTGCTACTTACACATCAAGTAAGTTTTCAATTAATTTCTGGCTGGCTAGGCTTTTAAGCATAACCTAGTGACTTATAGAAGCTGTAATTAAAGTTATTTGTTTGTCTGCAAGCTTCATCTAGTTCTTTGAGTGCTGTTCTTCAGTCTATTGTGGTCCAGATTGTTGTTTTTTTTTTTTTCTTCTCCCTAGAGCAAAAATGAAGCTTTGTTAGAGTTAACAAAAATGAAAGGTGGCAGACCTCTTTATTATTTTTCCTTGCTCGGAAGCATACTTTGCTTTTGCTACTGCATGCAGAGTTGAAACATATCCCATATTTTCAGCAAGTGAGGAGGAAAGCTCTTGAATCTTGGAGACTGTTAACTTTCCTGCAGCTCGTTTGGCTGCCCCCTCCTCAGTGGCTGTTTTCCTGGGCATGGCTTTTCTGTCTTGCAGCTTTCTGAGCCTGGTCACACACCTATCCATGCCCTGCTGTTCCCCAAGGATCTGTCCCTCAGAAGTGCAGTGGTTGGCAGCAGGGGACAGTGCCAGTTCTGTGCCATTTGTTGAGGGCACAGTGTGTGTCAGCGTGTGTCTGTGTCTGGTGCCCTTCCCAGAGCTCCTGCCTGTGACACCAGAGGAGGAGTTGGCCTTCCCTGTCTGTTTTTGGAGCTGTTTGCTGTGTGACAGGTGCCCACAGCCTCAGGGCAGTGTGAGACTGCACAGCTCCTGCTGTTCTCTGGTGTCAACGTGGATGCCCTCGCTGCTTCATGCACCAAGGTCAGTCAAGGACAAATGTCCGAAAAACGGGGTCATGACAGTCGGCAGAATATGGCACTAAATAATGGTGGAGAGAACGTCAAAGCTCCGTTTGGAGAAGGGTCAAGGGAAGGTACAACTGACTGGTGATGTTGGGAGGAGGATGCAGACAGCTGCACAGCCCTGACCCTGAGACACCCATCACTTCAACAGCGACAGTGATCCCACGGTGCTGACTGACTTCCTCAAGAATTTCATGGCCAGCTTTGACCTCCTTGTCCAGGTGTTCAACCTGAGCGCCCTTTCCTGTGGATTCAGGTGATTTCTCCAGGTCTCTTTACAGGAATTGTTGGCAAAGGATCACTCTTGGAGAAATTCCTATTTTAGTGAAACCACTATTACTCACCATCTTTCCCTCCCTTCCCAGTAAATGAAATCACTGGTATCTTTCCACATATTCTGGGTCTTTTATGTTGTTGTCAATTCCTGCTATTGCACTGACTTCAGCATCCCAATCCAGGACATTCCCAGCTCCTGCTCTGCACCCTCTGTGATGACCATGACTTTTATGGGGGGGGATATTGTTACTCCAGCGTGCTTCTGGGTTTGTATATATGTACATATTTCATTATTTTCTTTCAGCATTATTGTTTCCTTAGAGCTGCCTCGTTTCATTTCCAACCCGAGTTCCTCTCCTGTATTCTCCTTCCCATCCCTTTCTGGGAAGGGGTTTAACAGACACCTCCCATTAATTCTCCCAACCCTTGACACCAACTGTTGTTTCCCCGCTCCTACAGCACCATAGCCCTGACACCTCCCTATCGGACCTTCCTATCGCGACAGCCCCGACACGGCCCCCCCCGGCAGCAGCTCTCAGGTGCTCCGGGACGCGGTGGGGATCGGAGCTGCCGCCGGCTCCGCCTCCCTCAGCGGTGTCCCCGCCCGCCTCAGCGGGGGCGGAGGGGGGGTTGGTGCGGGGCGGGTGTCGGTGTCCTCTGCCGGCGCCGTGAGCCGTTCCGCGCCGATCTATCTGGAAGCAGCACCTGCTCGGCTCCCGGCTCCCGCCGCCATGTATCTCTGCAGGGCTGCCTCGCAGACTTTGGCTTCTCGCCTCAGCAGGGCTCCCTCCGCTGCCAGCCGCCTCAAGCAGCGCGGTACGCGGGGGGAAGGGTGAGGGGGGGGCCGCAGCCGCCGCCGCCGCGGAGCTCGACCCGTTGGACCGGGTAGAGGTCACCGGGAGGCGGAGAGAAGCTGGGCCAGGGTGGGGGACGCGCGAAGGTCGCGGTGCAGGGGGCTGCGGCGGTCGTCTTGTCGCGGTCCCTGAGGGGCGTTCGCCGCGCTTCACCCCCGCTGAGGGAACGAACGGGCGGGGAGCGGGAACGCTGCTCGGTCACATCCCTGCCGCTACCGGGAAACCTCGGCCGAGTCCCGGAGAGCAGCCCTAAGCTCCAGGGAAGCGGAATGGTGCTCCGGCAATGGGGGAAGCGGCGGCGGGGCTGTGTCCCCTTCCCCCCCGTCTCCTCCCGGCTCTGTGGAAGGGGCTCGGCCCCGGGCAGGTGTAAGCCCACCCGCGGGGAAGCGGCTGCCGCTGCCTTGGCTTCCACGCCGCGATTTAAAAATAAAAGGGTAAATGAATTTTAGGTGGGTAGCTGGAAGCGTGGTTTGGGGTGTCAGCGCCTGTTTCAGGGCGTGAATCAGCCTGGTGCGTTGCAGCCGCGGCTTGTGGTGCATCGGGAGTTGTGTAACCAACCAAGAGAAAAAAAAAAAATAATAATTCCGGCAGGGCTAAAGGATTGCAGTCTGTCAGGGCACTGTCTCCTGTCTATAATGTGAGGCCTTTGAGAAGAAGGTGCTCCCGAGAAACTACTCCTGAGCACATGTATAAACGGGAGGAGATCCATTAGGGTGCCTGATGGTTGGAGTCTGAAAAAGTGTGTCATGAGGCAGATGCTAAACATAATCTGGCATGTGATGGCAATATTTGGGATTGAGACTATTTTTGCAGCTACCGATTGCGGTGCTCAGAGCCATTTTCTGTTTAGTGGGCACCCTTTCAATGAGGTGTCTGTTTGTGCTGGGATGGAGTCACAAAAGTCAGCTGAAAGCTTTGTTGACAGACAGAATTCCATGTGCTTTGTATGCTTGGGTTATTTTTTCGAGATGTAGAGAAGAACCCAAGGCTGTGGGACAATACTTGAGGTTATAGGCTTGTCAGTAATCTGCCTGAGAATGAAGAAATGTGAATTTGTAGATGTCTGTTTCTTAGGGTGTCTTAAAGTCTGCTGGCAAACTGAATTTTTAACAGGATTTTTTTTTTTAAAACAGGATTTTTTACCTCTGCTGATCAATACTGCAGCAAGACTACAGATCGATTGATTCTTTTACATACCTTAGGCAGGAACTTTTTTACCTCCATTTTATTTTATTTTATTTTATTTTATTTTATTTTATTTTATTTTATTTTATTTTATTTTATTTTATTTTATTTTATTTTATTTTATTTTATTTTTTAAAACATTTTTTATGTTTTTCCTTGCTCTGTATAGACTGCATCCAGAATTTGGAAGCAGACCACATATTTCACAGAGAATCTTGCACTCTTAGGAACAGGTCAGCCATGTACCTCTGCTCAGTTAGCCACCACACCCTGTACTGAACATGCCCAAGATGTACCTCACTGTTTTGCTACAGCTTTTTAAATTGTGCCTTCCTATAGAAAGCTCAAAAATACTTTATTATGTTTTGTGATCATATTTTAGCAGCGCTTTACATCCATTTCAATAATGATTTTTGTAGCACCTCTTCGCCAGATGTCATCTGGGAGTGTTCCTGGCTCTTCTGGAGAGAACATGATTTACTATCTCCTTGCTGGTGTTGCTGCTTTTGGTGGTTTATTCTATGTAAGTGTTTGGGAATGGATCTGTTTGTGCTTTCTGAGTTGTCATGGTGTGCTCCTGGTTAAAGAATATGATCAAGACACAAACTGCCAACAGAATGTGGTTGTGCCAGATGCTTGAGTGCAGTCTCATTTAAAAACTGGTTGAAGAGACTGTTGCAGCTGCATACCTGTTGCTTGTCTGGTTTAGTGTTAAATTTGGTATCTAAGGCTTTTGCAATTCTTATTGGAAAATGTATTTAAGACTGTGAAATGAATGAGTCCAGAGACAGGGTAAGGCACCTGCCTCTAAACCCTTACCTTTTCTTGTTAACCACAAAATTTAGAGTATATCAAAGTGGGCAAGAGAGATGTGAAGTAAGCTGCCTGAAGCCACAAGGGGAAGATCATGAACCATTTTAATTGGGGTACAAAGAAAGATAAAAATCGATCATGATTTAAGAAAAACATGTTAAAGTTTTGTAAACATCTATTTGTGTCAAGCTTTTTGGTAACTGTTCTCTTACCTGCATCTAAATACATCAGACTCTCTGCTTCGTGTCCCTAAAGCATTTATTTCATAGCTTCCTTCCCCCTACCACCAGATTTGATATAGTGGTAAGCACATCCCAGAGAGGTATATATTTCCCTCTCCCACAAAGTAATGCTCTTCAATGGTAAGTACCTTCTTGTTCAAAATATCAGACCTGTCTGATTGTCTATCTGGAGGAATAATAAATTCTCTTTCTGTCACCTTAAAAAAAAAAAAATCTGACTGTAATTGTCTTTTCCAATACTGTATTCAGTTCCTAAAACACTGCATCACTTTGAATGCTGTATATTGCATTTGTTTCCCTAACAACAGAGAAACATCAAATGTATAACCAGTGTAGCAAAATAGTTTTTTGTTTTTTTAATCTTGCTTAGCACATTTTGATGTGCATTTTAAGATAAGCGGTAGCACTCGCTTAAAAAAACCTTTTCTCCCTCCCCCCTCTTTTTCTTTGATAATTTTATAGGGATATAGCAGTAAGGTTAGGTATGATTTCCTTTCAGGCCTACAGAGAAGTCACCTCATCCCGCAGGAAGTACATTGAACACATGAATATTCTCCATGAGAGAGCTGAGGGGAGGAAAGGCAGAACTTGGTCACGCAGGGGTGAGTTCAGCTCTTTTCTCTTGTTCCCCAAATACACAAGGATTTGGAAGAGATTTCTGGACTGTCTGGTCAGCCCTTAACCCTGTCCAACTCTTTGCTGAGCTCTGGGAGTAAAGAGAGAGGTGGCTGTGCAGTGTTCCTTTACTTGTGCACAAGTTTTGGGAACAGACTTAATGTTTAGGCAGTGAGTCTGTGATCAGCCTTGGGATGGAAAAGAATTGATGTGTGAGCCATTAATTGTCTGTTGAGTATTTGCATTTGATTTACTGGAAGCTTAATGAAACCTGACTGAATGCATAATGCTGTCAAAATTGGTTTTGCTCTTTTTGTTGAGGGGGAAGGAGATAATAATATTTTTTTTTCTCAGTCAACAGTTTGGCTCCAGGCCACGTGCCATCAGGAAACACAGTTCAATAGGAAAAAAAAAAAACCTGTATTTTTAAAAACACAATAAATTGGACCCCACTTCCTCTCTCACAACTTTGATTTTGCCCTTTTTAATTTAGGATTAACTGAAAAGCAGACATCCCCTAAGTGTATGGCAAATCCTCACTTAGCTCTTCATGCTTAAATAATTAGACCATGTTAGTTCAAATACTTGTAATGGAATGTGGTGTCTGTCTACACTAATTAGTGTTATGGTGGCATTGATATAAAAGATAAAACTTTGGCAAGCATGGGCTTGCTAGGAAAAAGCAATTGAAAAAAAATGGCTTCTTGAGATCTATATTTTTATTTAGTTAGCATCTTAATTAATTTTTTTAAATACTGACATCTAGATAACTGATTTAGTGTATTTGTGCACAAAGAACAGATTTGAGTGAAGGATGCTGAACTTAAATTTTGTTTTCAGTGTGAGAACATGCTTTGAATTGTCTGCTTCTAAAATTATTTTTTTTCTGAAGTTTTTCATATTGAAGTTCAACAACACATCCTTTAGTTTTAGAACTTTAAAATTGCACATTTTAAGATTTAAAGTAGCACACCCCCTTAATTTTCTTCCTCTTAAGTAGCTACAAGCAAGAATTTTTTTGAACTTAATTCTTTAAATGTTGGTAGTTTGTTCACTATTTTAATGCAATTCTTCCTTGTTCCTAAAATTAAAAAAAAAAAAAAAATTCTAACGAGGATAAAGTAGGTATTTCCTCCTAGTGACCTAATAGTTTGATGTTCAGGGAAGAAACAAGGGTTACATTTGTTATGTTCTGATGAAGAGTCAGAAGAACATGGCATTAAGCAAACCTTCCAGGGCACTCCAAATGATGTCTGTATATTCCCTCTTTTCTCTTAAGGTTGACTTCTGCAAGGTACTGGGTTTTAACTGTAGCCTACCCAAATGTTAGAGTGGAATTCCCATAGAGTCAGTGGTGCTGTTGACCCACTGAAGGCTACACATGTGTTGCCTGAGATGAGAATGGGGTAAGAATACTCAGTGCTCTGTCATTTACTCAATTCTGACTTTGGGTACCCTCCAGACATCCCATAATCTGATGCCTTGCATTCCTTAGCAATTTACATAAACGTCACAACCAGTGGCAGATGACTACTCACTCCTTTATGGTTGAGAGTAAGAAGTCCAAAAGATTTCTAAGGCCATACAGTGAATGTGGCTGAAATTTGTTTCCTATGTTATTTTCAATATTGGATTTCTGAATAAATGCTCAGCTCAGAGCATTGAACTTCTAATTGGCTGACTCCACAATACAAAACTCATGTTGAATCAGCTCTTTTTAAAATCCTTCTTCGTTCCCAACTGTACCCTCCCAAAAGAAATTTCCATTCTTTTCCTATAGAATCCTCTGTGTGCTTCCTCAAATTAATGTCTCTTTCTCCCCTTTTTTTCCCTGCAGTCACATTTTTGTGTGTATCTTCTCACAGAGTGTTACCATAATACTGCTTTTCCCAGAAGTGCCACTGCAGCTTCTTTCCCCATGCATTCTTTAAATTCACTTTTTCACTGGAAGTATGGCTGAGAAGAGTGATTAAAGATTCTGTTCTCACAGTAATCTATTATTTTTTTAGCTTCACAAAAAATCAAACTTAAAATAAGCTATAAAAAAAATGCTATATGAAGTGGTATATAGAAAAGCAACCTGCCAAACAGCATGCATGGCATATTTGGCACATGTCCTGGGATAAAAGAAGAACTTTCTAGCTGGAAGAACTTAATACTAGGGAGCAGTTGATCACAGAGAAACTCTCTTGATCTGAAAGATTTTTTCTTGATTTTTCATCTGGAAGAAAATTTTTTCCTATTGTCTACTGAAAAGAAAATTTTTCCCTAATGTCTATTGGGAAGAACCCTATGTAGCTGTCAAAACAAGAGAAAGAAATACTAATCTAGGCTTTCTGATTTAGAGGGTTGAAATTATAGTTAATGGTATTTTAATTATTTCAATCAGACTTTGAAAAAAAGAGCTAACAGCAGATTTTCTGTAGCTCTGCTGAAGTGCAAGTTACTTTCCAATGTAGGGAGGGGATTGAAAAAGCCCCTTGCAGAAGCCTGACTTGAAGTAGCAGTAGGAAATCTGGGACATCATTTGGACTGTAAAATGATGTTTACCTTGCAGAACACTCTACTTGCTTATTGAGCAAATACTGAGTTTTGTCTTCCATATGCATGTGTCTCCTTTAAACTTGTTCCCAATTTCCTTCTGTTTTAGGGATGACTTTTCTTTTTAACTTGATGCAAGCTGATTCAATCTTTCTAATCTATACTCTGCTTTTACACTTTCCAGACTAAAATACAAGGGAAATCTCTTTCCAAACCTGAGGAAGTTAAATACAAAGGACAGTCGTTCACCATTGTGTACCTTGCAGCCTACCTTGGGATGACTTTATACCTCCTATTGTAAAACTCCACACTTGTGAGACTTTAAAAAAGCTACCTGTGTTTGCAAGGCCAAACCATATTGGGCTTATTACTGATTCTGCTTTGTAGAAGGGCAGGTCTGAGACTGAGAAGCTGGCTGTTCTGAATGAATGCACTCTATATTTGACTGTCCAATAAAGTGTACTGAATGCTAAGCTTGGCTGTTAGTCTGTTCTTTGTGTAATCAATTTAATTTGTTAAAATACAGCATTCTCTTAAAGGGACATGATCAGGTTGTGGAACACAAAGCTTTGATTTTTACTGAGCAATAAATAGACTTGTGTTTAAACTTGAACAAAAAATATGGTCTTGCACCAGCACAAGAAAACCAAGAATTAAATTGATCTGTTTAAACAGATAGAAAATAATAAAAGAAATTCTGACTATGTCTCTTTAAGCTTTTTCCTTTCTGTTCTCAATTTTACACTGTATTACAAACTTTATTTCCAGTTCTGTTTTCAGATGGTGAACTTGTTCTGGTGGTAAACTTGGCAGTGAACACTTGGTGTATCTAGATAGCAATTTTGTTAACTTCACCATAGTGCATGTTTGCATGGTGATTGTGCATCTTTGTGGCTTTGTGCTGGTAGTTTTTAAAGACTTGTACTACTTGGAGTAGTGCATGATTGGGAAACAGTGCTTTTTTTCAGATTCTAAAGAGTGTGACCCACAGCAAAAAAAAAAGGTCAGTCCTAAGTGATCCTGTATCCCATAAAGTGAGCACTGACCACTTAAAATGAGCAAGTTATTTTCTTATTTACATACACCTTCTATGCAGGGTCTCCTGGTTTATCCTGCCTCACCAATCTTACCTTTTTTCCTTCACTGCTTTGGCTCTTGCAGTGCTCCCAGTGCATTCAGTGGAGCTTTAAAGAAAGCAAGCACAGTGAACAGGGATAGCAAAGTACCTGTGCAGCCTGGAGCCAAGAGATGACACAAATCCCATCTGAAAACTAAACACTTATTCAGCTCAGCACTTCTTGTAGCTGTTGACAGCCAAGCCAGCCACCTTGAGAGCAGCCCTCCACCTTGGCCTACACTGCTTCTAGGCTGTGAGCCTGGGGGGTGAGGAACTCCTTATGAGCTTCTGAGTATGTCAGGAATTGTCTTATTCCCAGTCTGGTAACTCCTTTGCTGGGGGTGACCTGGGCAGGAGCCCTGTGCCACCCGTGTGTGCATGAGCACTGGCCCTTCAGCAGAGTGGGTCTGGAGCAACACGTGGTGGGGCCCTTTTTTTGTCCTTCTGTGCACTCCCACCTCTTGCAAGACACTTGCTTTAAGCCACACTTTGTTTTCTTATTCAACTGAAGCAGTTACGAAACTCAGTAATTAAGAATATGGTTTCCTCATCTTGTAAACATTTTTTTTTTTTTTTTCTTTCTTTGGTGGGACATTAGGCAATATGGGGGAGATGAGCTAGTGATTTCCTGACTATTTGCAAATTCTGATTCCAAAGCTTAGCTGTCCATGTAAGTTAATTTAATTTTACTTCATGTAACTTGAAATGATGGTGGTTAAAAGTAGTTGGTGAATTGGCATTGCATGCATGCACTTTACTCTATTGTATTAAATAAATCCTTAAAAGGTGATGAAGAAGAGACGGATGAAGTCACTGAAGCAGAGACAGCCACGGAAGAGGCTGAGGCAGGAGCTGCTGCTGGACCCCCAGCACAGGATGAGGGTGCTGGAGAATCCCCAGAAACTGGAGGGGAGAATGACTTACTGGAGGCTCCAGAGGCATCCCCTGCTGGGGAGGAAGCACAGCAGGAACTTGCTGCTAATTCGGAAGCTGCTGCAGTGCAAGGTTAACTTCCCAATGTGTTTTTTTCCCTGTGTGTGCTTGGGGCTTTTAAAACTCTGCCTCTTATTACAGAGCATCAATATTCCTAATGGAGTTTGTCCTGCAGTGAACACTAATTGAGATCTTACCTTGACATATCATGAACAGAAGGTAATTAAGGTTATTAAATCAGTGTCACTAAAAGCATCCTTGCCCGTGGCACCAGAGGTACTGTCTAAAAACAGTAGAATGAAAAGTTTATTTTACTACCCCATTCTATTTATCTTCTTTAAGATCTTTTATTAAGGTGAGTGTATGAGCAGTTGTTTCAGTGACCTGGTTCATAAGGGTTTGTTAAATAACTTTAAAATTTCCATTTCTATGGAATATTGAGACCATTTCATTTAGAAAGGAATTAGTCTTATATGTTAAAGGTAGTGAATTAGAGCTGTTAATAGATACAAGGTGTTTTTAAATGTTTTGCAGTTTATTATCTCTGTTGCTCTACAGAGCAATTGGAAAATTTCACTTTAAGGAGCAGACACCTCTTTGTATCTGGAAGTAACTGAATATTCCTTTCACGATGCTTATCTAGGAATATTTGTTAATGGTTGGATAGGCCAGGATCTTCCATGTCAGAAATATTCCTACTACTCTATTGAAGAGGAAGTAGCTAGGATTTTCCCTGACGAATGTTGTACATGAGTAGATGAAATCTAAGAATCTATTTCTATACACAATACTATAGTTACTGTGCTCACTGTTTTTTTAAGAGAAAATTTGTCTTGTAATTGTTAGTTACTGCTTGGTGTTAACTGAAGTGGATGTACTATTTATAAATTACTGATCTTAGATCTATTTTCTCTGGCAGCATTCCTACTGAAGAAAGCAGCACTAGAACAGCACTTTTGTTACATTGATGTTTATAAGGAGTTCTGAGGGTTGTTTTGGGTGCCTGGCAAATCTTACTGCCATGCTTCTTCTCTGCTGTGTGGTAATGCTGGCAGAATCAGGTTACTAACTGATTCTGTTGCTAACAGGTGTGCCAAGGTCCAGGGTGAACCCTGGCCATCTCCTAAGCAGTTCATGTGAGGTTTCCCTGCTGGGGCTGTGTCCTGCTGTCACTGACATGTAACCTGAGTCCTGCTGCCAGGTCACCTTAGCATTTGGTTTTTGGTTGTTCTTCTCCTCCAGACCCTGTCTTCAGGGGAACAGCACAACCACTGAAGTGGTTCTTCCACTTGTATTAAGGAAAAAAAAAAAAAGAGAAAGAAAGAAAAAAATTGAAATCCTTCTGGAAATACCTTTCAGTTTTGTATTAAACCTTCTTTGTCGTTTGTGTTCTTTCCACTTAGAGAGGGGAAAAATATATATCTTTC
Source organism: Phaethornis superciliosus (assembly GCA_023637945.1). Classification (NCBI taxonomy): domain Eukaryota; kingdom Metazoa; phylum Chordata; class Aves; order Apodiformes; family Trochilidae; genus Phaethornis; species Phaethornis superciliosus. The sequence goes on from JAJQWJ010000011.1 coordinate 18,047,083, forward strand.
TACTGAGGTAAAGAATTATTTTTCTTTTGGAACTGCCCAGGGAAAGGCAGCCTTGCTTTGAAAAATAATGATTACCTAAATAATCTGTAAGGCTTTCTGTAATGTTTGGACGAGCAAGGTGCCAGTGGACGTTTGTGTCCAGCTCCAGTATAGGTACATATGTATGTATAGATAAGATGAATGGGTGATTATACATTTATGTGCTAAAAAATCCAACCCCAAAACAGACAGCCTTGCAGGAGGGTAGGTACTTATTACTTAATTATGGTAATTTTCAATTTCAAAAAGTTAATTATAACTGTACCTGGCTGGAATTTTCTCTTTGCCTCAACTTACACAATTTACAATGTACTACTGGTATCTGGAATTCTATAAAATACTGTTTCCAAAAAAAAAGTACTGTGCCTTATAGCTCTGTTCCCAAGGTTTTAGCTTTCTCTGAATTGTAATTTTCTGTACCTCTTTATTACTAGAGCTGTTGCACTGTCACACTTGGTTACTGCCTGATGCTGCTAAATTTCCCACTGTTGTTTTAGTGTACTCTGTGTCTGGGGACTATAAATAAAGATCAGTTAGTCTTCAGATAGAACAGATACTATAAAATGCACAAATTGGCAAGATGCTTTTTGGATTAGGCACTTTTGTTGCATCTGTGAGTTGTAGTTTATAGATTGCCACTATAAACTTTTTTCCAGCTCTTTTACTGAGGCTTGAGGTTGTGGCATTATCAACTTGGATAGCAAAAGCAATTAGGCCAAACCCATGTTTTCTTGTTCTCCTTAGTTCTGTAGCATGAGTTCTATTTTTTTTAAGTATTGAAGGATGTGATCTCTTCTCTGTTTTTTATTTTAAACACCATTTGACTGGGTAGGTTTGGGAAGGATTAATGTCTGACTGTGCCAGTGTTTTCCATGTTAAGCTTTGAATGGCATTACAATGCCAGCTGTCTGCAGCCTAGAGAAACAAAAATGAACTTTTTTTTTTTCTGAACTTTTTTTTTTTATTTTTCTGACCCAATTGCACAGTGTTGCCAAGCAGACCCAAACAGCCAACACAATCAGTGTGCATTGCTTTGGCCTGGGAAGTGACAAAACTCTGGGTGCATCTTTAAATGCTCTGACACTGGGAGTATTTTGAAGATTGTTGAGAAGTCCTGAAGCTTTTTTGCTTTTTTTTGCAATTGCTCATCCTTATTCAGAGGCTCTCTGACATGAGTCAGTAGAACAAACATCTTTCTAGGTATTTGTTTGTGGGAGGTGGAGGGAAGGGGAAAAGCTGCACAACCTGCACTGCAGCTCTTCACAACTTTTGGGGTGTGATGCAGCATGCTCAGGACTGGACACACCTTATCCCTTAGGATTGTACCTCTTGAGGTTCACTGCTGGATATTGTGAAAATAACTATACCTTTTTTCACTTTTTTTTTTTCTTCTTTTTTTTTTTTTCCTCTCAGCCTCTCTTGTGTAGATCAGAGGCATCTCAAACCAGGCCTTTTGTCTGCCATTTTCACATGCATCAAATGGGTCTCTAGGTGTAGACTGTTTTTACAGAAGATACAGAATCAGGGAAAGTATTCACATAATTTGATGAAACCTGTGACTGTCACCTGTAGTAAGGGATTTCTATTCTGCATCTCCTTTTAGAGGATTTTTCTTTTTTCTTCATTGATTGTGGTGGACTTAGGCTAGCTAAGTTAGGCTGAAGAAAGTTGAATTAGTTGAATATTATCCTGCTAAGGACAGACCCACATCCGTGGGACTTGTCTTGAGTATTTTTTCATGTTTATAATTTTCTTTATCTGTCTCATGGGCTGCTGCATTTATCTTGCATCTCTGATTGCTATACAGTGGCCAGCAGTCTTTTCCCTCTTCCTCCTCTTTTTCCTTCATAAAACTGGGGTTCTAGGTGAGTCCTCATAGTATAGCTGGGAAGTCTCTGAGAAGAATGTGAACAATATTTAGGAGAGGCTCTAAAAGTTGTGGGCATCTGAAGGCACAGGCTGGCAAGTGTAGAGGCTCCTTGGTTTTGAACATCCGAGCTGAAAAGAGGATTTTACAGCATGCAGTAAAATGGAAGACACCTAGAACCTCCAAAAAAGTGGGGGAGAACTACATAAATAATACATGGGTCTTCCCATTTTTGTATTGTAGAACAAGGAGGCAGGTAAAAAAATACTTCTTAAAAAAATATTAAAGCTGGTAAAAGAACATAAAGGACTTGCTGCTTTTTACTAATAAAACATTTATAGCTCGTTGTCAAGACTTAAATAATATGAAATGCCTTTATTCCTTGAAATTGGAAAGCAGGAACTCACTTCAGTCAACAAAACCTGTTAGCATTTACTTTGCCTTAAGCAATACCATCAGTGAACAGTTTCTGTAAAAACAGCATGCAAAGAAATACTGCTAGTGTCCTGCTTTAGAGAAAATGGCAACAGGGAAGGGCTCCTTTCTGTTCTGTTGTTGTGGCAGTTCAGACTAGAATGGTAATGATGGGGATTTTTAAATTAATTTTTGGGCAGCATTTCTCCTGACAGAAACATTATTTTCAAAGAACAACCTCAACCATGCTGAGGTTCAGTTGCTCCTTTGAAAACAATGTAAGTGGTTAAAACTTGGTGGAGTACTTTGTATGAAGAGTCTTAAAGAAAATGCCTAACTTCAGGTACATTTTTTAAGCTTCTGAAGAATTTAATCAAATAATGAATGCATTTTCATATATGCTATTTATGTTAATTTGCAGTATTTTTCTTTGTATTCCCTTTCAATCAGTGGCTGGATGTTTAGAGCATCCAACCAAGAAAACACAATGTGATTTGCTACCAATCCATTTTACAGAATATGAAATGGTAAACTCAAAATTGTATGATGTATTTTAATCTATTTAACCACATTAATGTGGTTTGCACTCTTATGATTTAATTCTGACCATTATGGTCATTTCTAAATCTTTTTTTTTTTTTTAATCATCCATTACAAAATAAGCTCTTCTGAAGTGAGTCTTCTGGTCATTAGTATGAACTAATGAGGCTTTTCATAGGAACTAGTGACCTATATTAGTCACACCCAACCTGCAAAATGTTTGGTTGGATGAAATTGCTTCTTTTCTTGCTGTATGGAGAGAAGAAATTTTTTTTCTTAAAGATGTGCTTCATAACATAACATCCTGGCTTAGGCTCTCAGCTGAACCTCATGGATTTTTATCTGGATTACTTATGGATGGCTTGCAAAAAGAAAAAGTGATCATATTTTTATAGTGGCTGGATTGTTAGGAAATACCAACCTGCCTTTGTTTGTCAGTGTCTCAAAGGCCTTGGGCTCTGAGCCTCTGGTTCAGATTTAACTGACTGCATTGCTGAAATGCCAAAGGAAGAAAATTCCCAATGCCTGCCCCTGGGCTCTAGGGATCCAGTGCTAGGTTGGGAAGTCTGAGGCTGTGCCCAAAACACAGGGGTTTGGCTGGGGCAGTACCACAATTTTCTGAAAGCAATGTGGGCTTCAGGAGTCCCCAGCCATTAATTAGTTCCTGTCCTCTGCATTCCAGGAGCTGATCAAACTATGTGCTTTTCAAAATAATTAATAGCTCCCTGGTTCTGATTAGCACATAGAGCTCTGTGGTTTCTTTTTTTCCTGTCTGAAGCTTGGGTGTTGAATTTGCAGTGTGGGAGAGAGGCATTGGTTTGTGGTTAAGCATCCAGTAATTTATTTTTTTTTTTCCTTTTTAAGCACAATATTTACACGTTAAGTGTTTTTTCTTCCTGTAAAGATGGCTATCTGGTTACAGGATTAAATGATTACTGAATAAAAATTGCCAGTGAGTAGAGAAAAGACATTTTATGTAGTTCTGGGTGATGTTCCTGAGGGGTGCCAAGGTCCCTGTGTTTTCCTGGGCTCTTCCTAAAGCTCTGTTCACTTGGCAGGGACATATACACAGTTTGCCTATTTTGTCCCAAAATGAGGTGGTGATTATTACTTTTCCCTCCTCATCCTGATGGGGCTGATGGTGCTCTGAGCCCCTGCAGGCAGAGGGAGGAGATGCTGAACCCAACTCATCAGTGCCTGGGATTGCAAGTTGCTTCTGATGAAAATCTCAGGATTTAGGACAAAAGCCATTGTTGAAGGAACTTATTTTCCATTTTCCTTAAAGAAAAAAAACCCAAACAAACAAAAAACCATCACATCCTAGTATGAGCTTCTTTTAAAAAGACTATCAAGGAAATATTGTTTCTGTTTTCACTATTAAATTTGACTTTTTTTTTAATTAGTGTGTAACATTGGTTATGTTATAGGCAGCTTGAAATATCAAAGCCCTGTTTTGTACTCAGCTTTGGTTTCTGCACTCCAGGCAGATTCCATCAGTATTATGATGACTAACTGGTCTTTTTTTTTTTTTTTTTTTTTAGCTTTATAAAAAGCCAAATTCTTCTGCAAATAATATTTTTTAAAGTAATTGAACCTGATGTTCTGTGATACAGATACCAGCATCATGCTGACCACTTAAAAAAATTCCTGGTATGAATAATACTGCTTGAAGTGAAATGCTTCACTCTGTTTTTAGAAATATCTTTAAAAATTGCAGAAAGCAAGTGCCTGTTCAGATTTGTTGTTGTTTCTAACTGGAAATATCCCTTTTTAAAGGAACCAAAGGATCAAGAGTAGAACCAAAATATGATAATTTCAAACATATAAGTAGGGAAGTGCAAAACTAGAGGAAAAAATACAGGCTGTATTCCTGAGAAGGCTTTGGTTACCTTAAGCTTAAAGTCCAGCAAGACCTAAAACCATAATGTACAAGCTAGTTTAATTATACTTGCAGGCTATTTTCATCTGCCATCTGGAATATCAACAGATATTAAAAACAACAAAAATGTTTAAAATCAAAAGCACTCTGAACAAGATCATTCACACCCATGCTGACTTCACTGTCCAAATGTGGTAAAACTTTTGCCTGAAGAGTGAATTCTGAATTTTTCTTCTTTTTTTCTTTTTTTTTTTTTCCTTTTTCAGGTTTTGGATTTTCTTTCTTTTAATGCTGCTCAAGGAGGGACAGCTTTGTCTATTTTTACATGTTAAGAGAAAGATTTATTTCTTTTACAAGGCAAAGTGATTTACCTGCATGAGGGAAGCAGTTGTTTGGTTGGTTGTTTTTTTTTTTTAGGGAATTTATTCCTATATTTAAAGGAAGTTTTCTTTGTGTATTTTCTTACCAGTTAGTTCCTAGCTAGCTGCTACTTAGTGAAAGTGAAAAGAACCAACCATGACATTAATGTGATTGAATTTTTTTTTTTTTAATTTTTTTTTTCCAAGGGTTGCTCTAAGCTTTAAAGCAGGAGTTTAAATGAGCACTGAGGAAACTTCAGTGTTGCAGCCAAGGGAAGGTCCCTGCTCTCAGAGTACTCCGAGATTTCTTAAGTTGGAGAAGCAGAACTCACTCTGGACTTAACCTGCTTACTCCTCTTGGCAATGTGACTGCAAATGTGTGGAATTACTGGAGCAGAATTAAAAAAAAAAAAAAAAAAAAGGAGTAGAATTAAACTATTTGCTGTTGCTTGATCTCATATATACTGTTCCTTTCTTCAGTCAATGAACACTGATCTATGAAACCATATTGGTACCATTGGTACTTTGGTCAAGTGGGATGTATGGGGACATCAAGATCACCCTGGTGTTTTTCTTTTAAAAAAAACAGGGTTGGACTTGGTGATCTCTGAGGTCCCTTCCAACCCAGCCAATTCTATGAAGTGTGCTATGGCAAGGGTGGTATGAAACACAGCTTTATTTTTAAGCTTTTCCTGGCTTTATGAGCACTGAATGCTAAAGCCTGGCCATATATACACTGCAGAAATCAGAAACGGTATCTTCTACAAAAATTCTTGCAAGAACCAAGCTCTCAGCCAGTTTCAGGTTCTACTTATCATCATCTGTGCCAACTCAATTCATCCTTTATCTCCCTTTCAGCTGCCTGCCTCAAGATCCCCCTGAGCATCTTGCTTCCTGGTAGTATGACATAAACTGGTTGAATTTAGGACTAGAACTTTGCATCCCAGACAAAAATCCAGGCTGATTCTGCATAAAAACTCCCCCCAGGGAGGTTGGAAATCTGGTTTTAATTCCTTCAAAGTGTTGAGGGAAGAGGCCGTGCAAGCAGCAGGATCCGTGTTCTGGAAGTCAATCCATGTGTGTGTGTGTGGTTTAGCAGGAAAAGTGTGTCTGAGGTGGATTTTTTTTGTTATTGACTGGAGCAAAGAAAAGTCAGTGACACATGGCACACAGATCCCTGCATCTTGTGCTTCTCTGCTCTGCTGGGATAATGCTGACCTGGCTGATCTTCAGAGAATTCCATGGAGCATCATGAGGATGCAGAAATGCTCTGGATCTGGGATGGTTTCTGTTTTACTGTAAATGCAAAGAAGTGTAGAGTCCTGCAAGTGTAGCACCTGTAAGAGTAAAAAATCTGTCTTTAAATACTACAGGAAGAACTACTTGAGAGAGGAAGCAGCTTTTTTTTTTTTTTTCCCTTCCCATCCCACAAATGATAGGGACAATTTTCTAAAAATCATATTTCTAGGTAGAACTAAATGTTGGATATCATGCTAATAAGCTCCTGGAGCTTCCTAATGTTGCTGCCTTATTAAAAAAAAATCAAATTAAATTAAAATGGAAACCTTATTTCCTTTTGCCTGAAAAATCAATTTCCTTTTCTGAATTTACTCAGCTCAGAACAGATGTGTTCTCATAACATACAGGGTTTGGTATTGTGTTTGGTGCATTTGTAATGTGCTGCTGGTACTTGCTCAGATATGTTCTGTTCCTGCATGTGCAATTTGGAAGGACAAATTTAATCTCAAGATGATTATTTCATAAAGCAGAAAAGGTAAAGCCCACTTAACAGTGCCTATAGCAGAAGCAAGTGATGTTTTTTTAGGGTTCAGTGCTACATGTAGGCCAGGGATGTTACAAAGATGTTGAATTATGTACTGATGGGTCAGTAATGGAAATATGTCAGGGGTCCAACTAGCCTGAGGATGTTTGTCCTCAGAATCCTGGGTATGTTAAAATTGCTCTGAATGCTTTCAGAACAGCTGGGGATGCAATATGCAAAGCCTAAACATTCATCTCAATCTTTAGTTTGTTTTTTTCTGGGGTTTAAAGTTCTTGTATATCATCTTCTGTTGAGATCACAAGAAAGTTAAACTCCTAATTCAAATAGTATATACAAATTGAAAACTAGAGCCACAGCTACTGAGAGGCAGCTGAAGAAAGAGAAAACAAAATTAACAAACGTCTGGTGAAGAAGCATAAGAAAAATATCAATTTTCTTTCAGAAAAAAAAAGTTATATTGAGGTTTGCTGAGGTTTTCCACCAGTATAATACCTGGTATGAAACTGTGAACTATAGATTCTGTAGACTAATGTATCCTACTAAGATGGGAGGGACATGACACAGCAAACACTTAATGAAACAGTAAAATTATGAAGTCTTTTATCTCCAGTGCTATTGATGAATGATGTGGGGGTTTTTCCCTCAACAAAATTAAGAAGAAAAAAAAAATCAAAACAAATAGCCCCACTTTTGTGAATATAAGAAGAAACTAAAAAAAAAAAAAAAAAAAAAAATCAAGAACATTGCCACGTTGCCATTTTTTGCATTTTAAATTGTATGGATCAGGAGGAATCATTATTTGACTGAGGCTTATTTGACTGGAATGCTGCAAGTGGGTATTTTGTTGAAGACTTTCAGGAACAGTATTGTGGTATCACTAATAAAGCAGCTGGTTATTCAGTGGAAAACTAATGCAAACAGCACTTAAATACCATTGCAGACAGAGGCAGTTACACAGTGCAGATTATTTTGTTCATTTACAGCCTGTAGAAATTGTAAGAAGGATGATATAAATAAAGAAAATGGGTTGGAGTCATTGCTGCACAGGGAAACAAAGGGAATTCAGGATTTCAGACTTATCATCATTCAGGAAACCACTCAGAACCAATTAAGATGCTGTAAGTCCTCTGCAACTCTGAAAAAGATTAGGTTTTTTAGTATTTGAATTAAAAATGTTGGAAGTAATTTCAGTTACATCTGATTAATTGCTGTGGAGTTTCATGACAGGTTTATTACCAATTTGGCAATAATTGAACAGACAGAAAAGTAAAAGCTTCTTTCCAAGGATTATGGAAAATGAGTCGTTGTACCAGGCATAGATTAAAATCTCTGCAATGGAACAGGGTGTTACTGGAGGATTTTACATCAAACCACTGTGAGAGATTAAGCTGGACTGAAAAAAAATACGAAATGCACACAGATTTGGAAAAAAAAAAAAAAAAAAAGGTATGGGGGAGCCATAGCACTGAGATTGAATTTATCATCCAGGAAAACAAGGAGAAATTCTGAAGCTTTGTAGCTGTTTGTGCTACTGGGGATCAGCAGGAGAGGCTGCAGAGGGCTGGGACACGATCCCTGATGGTCCCTGCAGGGAAGGGGCCATGTCACAGTCCTGAATAAAAAAAAAAGAAAAAGAAAAAAAAGAAAAAGAGGGACCCCTTCTCTGCTTGCCTTCCTTTGGGATCACAGCAGCTCCCTGGGATAAAGAAAAACATCTTGAGCTTGTGAATGGGATACAGAACATTTGTTCCAAGGCCAAGCTGTGTACAAAGCACCAAAAAATACTTGGATTTATTTCTGTATGTCAGATTAATGCTCCAAACAGCTTTTGTGGTTGTCATCTGGTTCTTTTTTTCGTGGTGCTCAGAGCAGCAAAAGATACTTGGCTTGCTGTAGCTGCAGCAGGCCAAAGAAATGGTGCCAGACTGATCCTAATAGTCTGAATCTTTGCTGGAGATAAGGCTTTAAGGCATGGATGTAAGGGATGATCTGGTGCAAGCTGCCTTGCAGGTGCACTTGGACCACCACCTGTTTCCTATAAAGACAAAGGTAGCAATTCCTGATTTACTTCTTTTTTCCTGTTGCTTCTTAGAAATTCACTGAGTATTCTGCAAAATAAAGTGAAATGGTTGGTATTCAGAATATGCTGTGTCTGCAAAATAAAGTGAAATAGTTGCTATTCAGAATCTGCTATAGCTAAATAGCTGCAAGCTGATATTTGGAAAAAGACGTGGGATGCTAGCTCTACAAACCTGCTTTTTACTGTGTTTCTTGTACTTCTAATAAAGCTGCTTAGTTAGCTGTATTGATACACATGTGGCTTAGTACAGGACACAATCTGTCAGCAACAAAGTCCCTGCAAACTTTATCCTGCAGAGCAGTTCAGGTGTGATGATGAAGACAGGAAAGTTAGAAGGACATGGCAAGGAGAATTTACTCAAGTAAAATGAAGATGCTGGATGACATGTTCAGTCTCCCTGTAGGGTGTACTTCTGTACAGGCATATTACATGTTACAGACTTGATGTACAGCCCACAGACCTAGTTCTTTCTCCTTAAGATGTATTTAAAGATGGCTGTTGGCAATCATGCCACATGGGTATTGCAGCCTGAACCTTCAATGGGATGTCAGGGTTTTTTCTCCATTAAAACAGCCCATGGTGTCTTTGCAAGGTCATGTGAAGTGCATGTGTAATGTCCTATGCTGTTGATCAGACTAAGATTGTTTCCATGGAAAGTTTACCAATTTTGGCAGAAGTTTAGCATTTTTGCACATCATCAATAGCTTGACAGAAATCAAAAAATAAAATCAGTGTATCTGCAAGGGAATATAGATGTTAGAGAATACTTTTTCTACAGACATGGAAACAGCTCATGTTTTATAGTTTTCTGACCCAGGGTTGGGAAGAGTCAGACTTTCACTGGCATCCCAGTTGCAAACTTTTATTTGCATGCTAAAATGTCACCATCCAATCCATCCTGCTGCCCTCAGTCACTTCAGGCATGTCTGTTGGGCAAGCCTTGACTGCTCACCCTCCTGTATGACAGGGAATGGAAAGACAAGACTATTACCTCTCTAATTTGATTCATAGAAACTGGGAGTGAAGTCTTGGATGTTGCAGCTGCTTCTGACCGTGAGGAAAACACAGACAGTGTGGAGGAAGAAGTAACCTCAGCACCTCAAGAGATTTCTGACACATCCACAAGGAGCCCAGACGTTGATGCTGAGGTGCTGGAGCAAACTTCAGAAGGTGCAAAAGTACAGCTGGGTCTGAAATGTTTTGTCTCTAACAGTGATGGTGTTTGGCATCGTTAGTGTTAGCAGAAAAATTTAATTTTGCAATGATATGCCGTGAAGTAGAAATAGGCACTGTTGGACCTGGAGGGGTGTTCTGAGCTCTGTGCCTTGCTAAGTGGCTGAAGTTCATTGACAAGAAATTTTCCCTTGTGCTTCCTGTGGTGTAACAGACATTTTAAGATCTGACAGTTTGAAAGGTACAACTTTCTTACCTTGCTGGGAAGAGAAATACAGAGCACGTGATGTTTATAAATCTTGTAGTGTTTCAATGAAGGATTTTATCTTGTTATTGAACAATGTAATTGAATGCAAAGAAAAATGTGTGTTAAAATGATCACTGTGGAGATTTTCAAAGGAGTTTAGAAATTTGGCCTCTAAACTCTTACATTTAGAGCTAGCAAGCTAAAAGGAAATGCATCTGTATACCTACTGTGACTTTGTGAATTGTGTCCCTTTAGTCCAAAGGATCTTTTGAACTAAGGGAAACAACTTACTTGACTATTTGTTGTTGAATAAGTTGTTTCCAAAGTTCTTATTGGTGTTTTGTCTCCATTTTCAGTTTCTGTGGAGGAGAAGCCACCTGAAGAAGTCCCTAAGGAACCCTAAAGGTACACTGTGCAATTGCAGCATTGGTTTCCCACCCTTCACCTTTCTTTTTATTGCAGTTAGTGGCAATCGCAGCATATGGTAAGTCTGCACATGTGCTCTGATAGTGACTTTGTGTTTCTGCTCCCAATAATTACACTGAAAATAAAAAAAAAACCCTAACTGAAGTATTTCTTATTGTTTGAGAACCATTGCTGGCATCTTTTAGAGGCCAGGGAGCAAAACTTTTCTAATATCAGTCATCACGTTGGGTATTTATTAATGGCTTCATCTTAGTCCTATGCAAAGTGGATATAGACCCAAAAGCTGTAACTTCAAGCAAAAAGTGTTCTTTGGACATTGATTTAAATTTGACTGGATTTCTGAATTATTGCCTTATAGAAGAAGAGCAAGCAAGCTCTTCTCTCATCCTTAGTGTAAATATGGTGAAGCTGTAATCTTCTGGACTGTTTTTTTCAAACATGTTTTTCAAACCTTTTCCTTTACCACTTAGTGTCTCTGCACTTTTAGTTTTTGCTAGTGAAAAATACTGAACAGAATTGTCTTACCTTTTTGCTAGTATCTTGCCCAGTTGGCTTTATAACTTCATAGAACAGAAAACATTGTCCACAATATTAGTACTGCTTTGGTATTCCCTGTGACTCCCCTTTCCAAAATGGACTGTGACATGATGATGGAAACCTGAGGGAATGAAAAGTTTGGGTGAAATATGAATGTGAGCCATGGTAGAAAAGATCTTAACTAGAATAGAAATAACTGAAAGTTAAATAAATTTCCCAGGTCATTCACAAATTCCCAGGAATTCTCAAATTACTTTTTTGTTTTCTGCAAGTTAACAACTCATACACTAATTCTTGGAGCACCCATGCAAGAGGAGAAGGAAACAACAAATGAAGATATTCTTCATTCCATCCTCAAAACATACGTACTAAATACACTGACACAACCTTATTATTGTGTTCTCACTCCTTTGCAAATGCATGCTTATTGCATCATCCACTGCAATATAAAATAACATCATGCCTCTAGCCATCAGCTAAGGATGATTTACACAGCAGAAGTGTTTATATGCTGCCATTTATTTTTAACTGATAAGCTGCAGTCATATTTGTGGTGTGTTTTCAATGGTTGCAAAGAAAAAGACCCGGTGAGTCAAGTCTGTTGCTAAACACCATTTATTGGTGCTTCCTCTAAACCAGACTCTTTTCTCTTTTTCCCAGTAAGCAGTGCTGAAGCCTTTGCAAAGTTGAATGGAAATGTTTGTAGCAGTCAACCAGCTGATTCCTGTGTGAAACCTCATGCTCTTCCTTGGAGACAGATAAGAAATTCTGCAATTTGTCATTCCATACACTGCTCATTAGGACCAGTACTCACTGCTGCAACATACAACCTAATATGACTGAAGTTGGTTATAGAGATGCTTCTGTTATTAACATCTCTGCTCTAGAGAGTAGCATCCAGCAATAACTGTCAGAGCACCAGCCAGCATGCAATAAATCCATGTGCTAGAGAAGCAGTAGGCTTAACCCATGTCAGGTGAACTTATTCTAGCTCTATGTCTCATTATGTACATTGTTTTCTTGCTTTTGGTCCAAACTGTGCTGCAGAACTATACCATTGTAACATTCCATGCTGAAATGTAAGTAACAAGTTTTAACTAACTTGAAAGCTTATTAAAATTACCTGTTAGTATTTTTAAATTGGGTCGCAGGGAAAAAAAAAACCAACTTCTATGCTCCCAAGTGTTGATTTGTAATTGCAAGTATAGGATGTACAAGATCTGATTTTTTTCTCCTGCATAAATATTTTAGATACTACCCTTCCTCACACAATAATATCAAGGAGTAAACATTTTTAAGGCTTTGAGAACAAAACCTGTTTGCAAATAGTAGCAATATATACTTTATGGCATGAAATGCAAAATAACATTGGTTGAGGTTATTAGCATTGATGGCAGTGGTGGCTCCAACCTTGAGGGTGCTGGGCCCTGTTCCTGCCAAAGCTTCTTCAGCTTGCTGTAGTCTCCCTGTGTTGTTTGGTCTCAGTGACATGCAGTGGTGACATAAACACATGGAGGTTTGAGAGAACACTCCTGGACAACTCCCAAGCAATTTAATCCGTGGTGAAGTTCCTCTCCGAGCACTTGCAGAGGGCAAAATCCCTGTTAAAGGCTGTGCCATGGGTGTGCAAATGGACAGAGGGTCTGAGAACAGAACAGAATATCTAAAAAAATCTTGTGATGTTAGTATTTTATTAATGTGAAAAAAATCTATCATCAATAATGCATGTTTGCATGACACTGTTCTAACCCTCCATTGTGCTATAGGCATATATATATATATGAATGCATCTAATACGCAATTTTGACCTACTAAAAAGCACTAGAACCATCATGGAACAGCAGTATTTCTAAATGAAGCCCAGATAAGGTGTATTACACATGCTTTATATAGAAAATGTGAGTTATAAAGTGTATCTGACTGCTTTCTCTTCGAGCAGAGCTTTGGAAAAATACTGAAAGGGAAATCAAAGCATTCTGACATTCCTCCCCATGGCACAAAGCAACACATTCTCCTTCCCTCATCATAAATCAAATTACAGTAGCATTCCAACAAACATACAGCCTACTGCCCCTGTACCTTCTTAAGAATAACTGGAATAATGCAGAGGCAAAATCAGGTTTCTGAGCTTCAAGAAGCCATACTGCAGCCTTCTGCCTAAAGGGTAAAACCACTGTAACTAAAAGCAAATTTTGTAGACAAAGCTATTGGAATAAAGGTCTTAAACTGAAACTTTGTTGTATGAGAGTCTGCCTTTATTTATATAGTAGATTAGACATCCTATGATGGATGCCTGCTCTTAAATGTTCCATTTCCTCATTTTCACTAATTCCCAGTGAAATAAACTTTCTAATTTCTGCAGCAGGCAGTAGGGTTTCTGAAATTACAGGCTTTGATGAGTGTCCCTTTATTTCTGGAACTACCTATTGGTCTCTCTCCCCCATGAATTTCTAACCACCTAGCCAAGCACAAGTTCTGTTTTACCAGCGGGGTGGGAAGGACACAAAGTTCCTACCAGCTGAGTGATGACTGAGGAAATATTTAGTCTGTTTTGGGATGTTTACCAGCAGGTGAGCAAATGCACATTTAAGATGCAGCCGAGAACTTTGGTGGCCATATTAAGCCCCTAGAGATAAGGTGGTGTTTCTTCTTGGCTGGGGTTAGAGGGTGCAAAAGTCTGAGCAGTGCTGGAGGAGGAGAGGGCAGAGGGATGGATGGGATGGGGAGAGATGCAGGGACAGGAAGGGTTTTGTGTGCAAGGATGTAGGATCTGGTGGCACTTGTTCTGCTGCCCATGGATTAGCTTGTTTTTACAGAGTGCTGCAGCTCTTGCCACACAGACACTTCTGCTCTTAGGAAAAGTCTTTTTTGTTTGCTTTGCTCTTGTCCTGCTCACCTGCTGCAGAAGATGGAAGGTGGATGATGAGAAGAAAGTCTATCCCAGAGCAACAGGTATCAGAGGTGATGATGGGAATCTGGATTATGCTGCATTCTGGTCTTAACTTCTTTATTTGGGATGGGAAGAAGGGCTGAAACTGGATGTTTCTGTGCTGGAGTTGTGCCTGCCATTTGCTTGAACTACTTGGAATTAAAAATGTTGAAACAACACGATTTGCCTAGTGGTTTAGTTATCAGCAAATTTCTCTGCTTCCTTTTGAGATTTTACCAAACTCAAATGATGGCTTTAGCAAGCTCTGAAAGCCTGTTTGTAATTAATGTGCAACAGCACCTGTCTAACAAGCAAATGGGAACCTTCTGGGGAATATAATCCTATTCTTCATGTGGTCTGGTAATTATTTGTATCAGCTTCATGTGCAAATTTAGTGTCTTTTAATTACCTAAAAACCTGGCTTGTTTAAAGATAAATTTTGACTTATTTGAAACCCTCATGACTCAATGGCTTTTCAAGAGATATGTGTGTGAGCTCTGCTTGTGCCCTAGGAAAAAGTGTTACACATTCCTATAGTTTCCAAGCTTTGTCTTGGGAAATTTAGCTGCCTGTACTTTGCCTTCTCAGCTCAGCATTGACTGCAGTATGCAAACTCATTAAATTACAGGGGAAAATATAGAAAATAAGTGGAAGAGACATTAATACCTATCAAGATCATATTTCCTCTTTCTCTTTCCCTTTATGTAATTAAATTTAACTTCTCAAGGTCTGTGGAGATTCATTGACCACCTTCCCATAATGTGATTTAAATCCTTTTCTGGCTTGTTTCTTCCTGCATAAAGTTATTTCCTTCTGAGTAGTTATTAGGAAATGTTATTCTCCAGTAAGGGTTATTTGGAAATAATTAACCTTTAGCAACATGCACTCATATTATCGAGCAGAAGAGGGCACTAAATCAAAAGCAGTAGGTTTGCTAAAGCTTAGAACAGAAAAAGAATCCCCTATCCCCAAATCCTGGAGCTTGAACAACACAGGAAAAAATGAATAATGTATGCTTTTTTCACTGGAGAAAATTGGCTTGGTTTTTTTTCAAGTTTAATTGTGGTTTGGAGAAAATCCAGATCATACAGATCCTTTTCATTCTGCTGTTGTAGTGAGTGACTAATTACCAATGCAAAGTATTTGGTGCTGAGGCAGTTATAACATGAGAGGAGCCAAACCTGGAATGAGTGTCCAAGGCTTGACAATCCTTGCCAGTGGGAACACAATGAGGCTGGATTTGAATGTCTTTTCCATTTAAATGATTAATGGAGTTCTATAAACTAGAAGTCATGGCAATCTTGCCCCTTTTCACTTGTTACAAACATCAGCAGTAGAAGGCAGTTACAGAGGGTGTTCAGTCCTGGTTATTATAAACAAAGACAGAAGGAGGATGAAGTGTTTGAGGTTGTTACTTTATGAGAAAAACCTTAATGGTTTGATTTCCACCTCCTGACCATTTGCTTTTAGCACATGCTTCCTCACAATCTTGTCTTAAACTACCAGCTCTGAGGTACCCTCATCCAGATGAAGATATCTGCTTATTGAAGAGCTCGTATGTTCTTAAATGAAAATCAGTTTCTAATGCTGAAAAAATATCCTATGGAAGATAAATTTGTCTTTGTGGGCAGTTCTTTTTTTCATTCTTCATTAGAGCAAAACAGTAAAAAACGAGACTAGATTGTCTCTGTAAGAAATTTCTTCTTGCAAAGCACGAGTTGCCAAAGAGTTTTCCAGTATCAGAAGGGTCCCATGTGAGCACTGTTTTCTACTCTGTCTAAATTAAGAAAACCTATTTGCTTCATTCCTCCCATGTATTTTTTGAGTGAAGATGATGTGCAGTCCTCTTTCACACTTATTCTAACTTAATTATTTTTTCTAAAATATTCCAACTGCTATATTTAAAATTCATCTAACATACAGCAACAAACTACTCCAGACTTTCCTACTTTATATCTGTATAATTTCCTCTTTCTTAAAAGAAATACAAATTTATTCATGGGAAAAAACCTGCCCCTGACAGGCTTTGCATTGATCTGCTCTAATCACATAATTCCTATGTAATTATGGAGTTGCAACCTTTGTAATGGTGAGGATCAGAAGCTGCTTGTGCTCATCTACTTTACAGGTGAAGTAGCATCATTGTATTAAGAAAAGGATGGTCTGTGCTTTTTGATTTAAGATTTTACTTTTTCTTTGAGGTTGTATGCCATTGAGGAGAAATTATAAAGGAGATAGAATCTATTCAGAGAAGATTAGGATTAGACATGCAATTTAAAGGACTTGACTGCAAAATATAAGCTGCTTTAGTACCCTACAACATGAATAAAAAAAAAAGAGGTAGATATGAAATTTAAGTACATTTTAGCTGAGCTGATGCTAGCCCTGTGCTTGTGTTTGAAGTCAGCAGTCTGAGACTGCCTTAAAGCTGTCAGATCTGGAATTCTGCACAGGTGGAACCTTTATTTATCTGGAATTCATCCTTGGCAATAGAAATACAGGAATTGTCACATCTGTAGACCGGAAATTAGGTTCCATATCCCTGCAAAACTAATGTCAAATGCTGGTGAGCCCTTGGTTGTGCTTGCTGAGTTAACACAAGCCCCAGCCTGGGGTCAGAAAGGTGAATGTGTCCCTGTCCTGCAGCCAAGGGAGATGGGCTGCCAGCCCCTGGGAAGCAGTGAATACCAGTAAGCTTTCCAGACTCGTTTTTTGACTGTCCTAATTTGTGTGCTCTTTGTACAAGGATTACAGGACTTGGGGAAACATCTGTCACTCTGTCATCTAGGAAAGGAATCCTTGTGGTCCTTTCTGCACTCAGCATTGCTGCCTGCAGTTGCCTGGGATTGGTACTTCAGGTCTGTTTCAGTAATTAGTAGTGTGTCAAAATAGCCTTTTCCATTTTGGATCTGTCCAGCTTGGTCCACAGCATCAAATCCTGTTGGCAGGATAGATGAGAAAATGGTATCCTGACTTTTGGTCTGCTCTGTCCTGGCTTACAGTGACTCCAGGATGTGATGCTGTCCAGACTGCTCTTGCTTCTCACCATTTTGAGGGATATTTTTCCACCAGAAATAATCTTTGAGCTCTTAGCACATAATGTTTGTTTTTTGTTTTTTTTTTTAATTCCTTTGAGGGCTTGGTAGGATCTTTATGTCACCTTACCCAAAAGCAAGACCATTAAAGTGTTTCAGAGCTGTGCTCATGAGGGGATCTCTTGTGTGATAAATACATACAACTGAATACCCATCCCAAACAAGTCCATTAGGATTTGCTTTCCTGCTGGCAGAGACAGCTTTAGTAATGTGTAAAGCAGCAGCTACCAACAACTCTTGCAGCATGAATATCCTAGAATCCAACTGTTAGTTTTAGCAAGCACAGGGATTGGATTTGGGGTTTGATTTCTTTAGACTGTCTTTATTTTGGATCGTTTTATGCTTAGAACTTCCTTGAAAATGCTGAGTTTCTAAGCTTACAATTATATAGTAACATGGTCTGTATCTGAGACCAAGCAGGGCTTCCATTAGGATGCCTTTTAAGCACTTTTAATGTGTGTTCACTCCTTCACATTTCCCACAGCCATATAGAAAGCAATCTCTGCTGTAATGCTTGTTTCACTCTGGATCTGTGGCCTATATGGGAATTCCCTTCTCTTTACCTGTAACTCCAGCTGTATCCTCTCTGCTCTGTGTGATCCTTTTCCTTGCTGCTGCCTCATTAGGCCTTCCTCTTGTCTTCTGATTCTATAATGCCACCAGTTTTCCACTGCATTTCTGTATACCTCAAATGTCTTTTTAAAATTTTTTTATTTTTTTTTTTTTTTAGCAGGGGAGAAAGGAATAGCACTGCTGTAGCTGGCACACAACCATGTGAGCATCATCTGAGTGTTGTGGGTCAGCCCAGAACCCAGCTGCTTTCTGGTGGGGACATACACTGGTGTCAGTCTCCTCTGTTCTGATACTTGCATTCTTGAAACTGGTGGAAATTTATCTTGGAGATCTCTACCCCCATATAAAATTGAGCTAAAATTGGCAAATAATGTCAAAGGGAACGGAATGACAGAGAGATGGATGGATCCAGAGGCAGCTGTGCCTCAATAAAGCTTGTTTCTTTAGGCTGAAAAGGGAGCTTAATTTAGTGATATTGGACAGTAAAAAATTACCTGCTTTTTAATGATTCTATAAACACAATAGAGAGTCCATGAAAAGTTCATGTAAAAAAGAAAGAAAAAACAAACAACCCACAGCACCAAACAAAACCCCCAAATACTGACTTTTTAATTTCAGAAATAATTTCTATGATTATCTCTCGAGTTTTCAGAAAATACTCTGTCTGTTCTGCAAGTCTATTCCAGGAAGGAAAAAACCCTATTTATACCTGTAGAGTTACTGCTACTGCATTAATTGTGATTTACAGAATGGACTGACTGACAGAAAGGTCGTGGGACCCTCATTCCTTTATTTTTTCTGGGTCGTTTCTTGGTCATTTCTTCTGGGTCATAATTCTGGGTCTTAGCATAACCTTCCCCTTTCATCTGAACAACCAAAGATCAGCAATCTAGAATTAGAGGCTGCAGTCTTTTGAGGACCAGTGCTTAAAAAGCAGTGTGGACTGCAGCTTTCCATATGCAAAAGGGGCAGAGAAGCATCTGTTGAACTGCTGACCCCACAGCAGGATCCCAAATAGTGTATTTTTGATTTAATTTAAGTCTACCTCATGAGTAGGTGTAAAAGGCCACTATTGTTTTTTTTTTTAATACCTGTATCACTTAAATAACTTCAAAAGTCATCCGGCTGAACATCCCCTGCAGTAGGCCTGCTTTTTTCATGTGAAAATTTAACATTTTTCAGCATAGCTTTCCAATTAGCTTTAGGAAAACCCCAGAAGAACTGTTTGTAAGTGTTCCACGTAGTTTGATACTTCCTTTTAAAAACCTGAAAGCTATATCCCTCCTCTTTTAAAGAGCAGACAAACAAGTGAAAATTCATATTGCTTTATATAAACTAGTGGCATATTCTGTAAGGAACAACATCCAAGTGTGCACCTTCTTAAATGTCTGGCAAGACCTCAGCTTTGCTGTGATCTCTGTTTCCTTACGGAATGACAGAGAGAGTTAAATTTTTACCTCAGAAGTGCTGGTAACACCATCCCTTATGGATATTGCCTGACGGTTTTTGGAGGGAGAGAATCTCCAGTGTTTCCATGCTTCAGGACACAGATCTGTTATTTTTAGGGCTACCTTTATTGTATATTGGATATATTATATATTGGATATATATTGGATATATTGTCTATTGGATATATACCTGTATTCCCCATCACTGGGGAAAAAACCCCAAGCATTTGTAAAGAAGCCCAAATTGTGCCCCAAACCTCTCAGACCTCTCTGCCCCTTCCACATCCCGCAGCCCGCGCTGCTCAGCTCGGAACGCAAAGAGTGCCGGCGGTGCTGGTAGTACCGGAGGTACTGGTGGTTGGGTTGGTACCGGGCGTTCGGGTGGTACTGCTGGTTGGGTAGGTGCCGGGGGTTGGGTTGGTACTGCTGTTTTGGGTGGTACTGGTGGTTGGGCGGTGTGGGTGGTTGGGTTGGTACCGGTGGTTGGGTTGGTACCAGGGGTTCGGGTAGTACTGCTGGTTGGGTAGGTGCCGGGGGTTGGGTTGGTACTGCTGTTTTGGGTGGTACTGCTGGTTGGGCGGTGTGGGTGGTTGCGTTGGTACCGGTGGTTGGGTTGGTACCTGTGGTTTGAGTGGTACTGCTGGCTGGGTCGGTATCGGTGGTTGGGTCGGTATCAATCATAGAATGATAGAAAAATAGAATTGGTTGGGTTGGAAGGGACCTCTGAGATCATCAAGTCCAACTCTTGATCGATGGTTGGGTTGGTACCGGTGGTTGGATTGGTATCGGTGGTTCAGGTGGTACCGGTGGTTGGGTTGGTACCAGTGGTTAGGTCAGTGCTGGTGGTTGGGTCAGTACCAGTGGTTAGGTCAGTACCGGTGGTTCGGGAAGTATCGGTGGTTAGGTCGGTATTGATGGTTGGGTTGGTAGCAGTGGTTGGGTCAGTACTGGAGGTTGGGTCGGTACCAGAGGTTCAGCGGTACCAGTGGTTGGGCGGTGAGGGTGGTTGGGTCGGTAGCGGTGGTTCAGGCAGTACCAGTGGTTGGGTCGGTACCGGGGGTTGGGTTGGTACCAGTGGTTGGGTCGGTACCGAGGTTAGGTCAGTACCGCGGTTGGGTCGGTCCCGGGGGTTGGGTCGGTCCTGCTGGTTGGGTCGGTACCGGGGGTTGGGTCGGTACCAAGATTGGGTCGGTACCGGGAGTTGGGTCGGTACCGCGGTTGGGTCGGTCCCGGGGGTTGGGTCGGTCCCGGGGGTTGGGTCGGTACCCGGGGTTCTGTCGCTGCTGCCTCCTGAGGGGAGCCTCGCGCTTGGGGCGGGTCCCCGCGCAGGCGCGTAGCGGCCGCGCATGCCCGCAGCGCCCCCGCGCGCCGGGCGGCGCGAGCGTGTGCAGAGGCGGCGTCGCGGCGCGGGGCTGCGCGGCGAGAGGGGAGGGGGGGGGTGGGGGGGGGGCGGGACGGACCGGGTTCGGGTCCTGGGCTGAGTCTGGAGCCGGGTTCGGGTTGAGGTACCGGGCAGGTTGTGTCGTTGCGCCCGCCCCTCTCGCCGCGGGTTGGCTCTGGCTCTGTCTCGGACGGCTCCCAGACTCGCAGACCGGGCTGACGACGGAGACGGCCTCCGGGAGTACCGGTAGGGTGAGGGTGCGGCGGGGAGAGGTGTGGGCGCTGACAGGAGACCCGGGGAGGGACGGAGGGAGGGACGGAGGGAAGGAGAAGGCGGCCGCCCGCCCGCTGGCTGAGGGGACAGCGGGACTCGCCCGTCCCGGGGGCGTCCGCCGGGGTGTGAGAAGCGGCTCCCGGGATGGCGGGGCCGGGGGTTTGCCCCGGGTTTGCCTCAGCGTCCCCTTCCCGGGCTGCGCTTTGGGTTTGGCGGCGGGCGCGGGGCTGGTGCGGCCGTTGGGCCGGGGGCCGCCGCCTGCCCCTCAGGGATGGGTGGGTTCCCGGGGCTGTCGCTCCGCCGTCCCGGGGAGATTCCCGGCGGCTGTCAGGGTAAAAGCGGCTCCGGGATCTCCGCGGCCTGGCCGGGCCGGGCTTCGGAGCTGCTCCCGGGCGGGGGCAGCGCCTTGTTTACAGAGGGCTTGGGGAGAACATGGCAGCCCGGGTGTGCTGGTCACTCGCTGTCATGCGTGGTGGCTCCTCCCGTCCCGCTGAGGGGATGAGGGGAAAGCCCCGCCGGGCCTGCCGCCTCCCGCACCGCTGCCCGCACCCTGCTTAAAGTCTGGCGTGTTTTGTAAATTACACCTTACCCTGCCTGGGTGGGAAATGTGGGGCTGGATAAGCTGCGGGGTGGTTTATCTCTTAACCTTTAGAGTGTGTTGTCTCACGTCTCTCTTTTTTTTTTTTTTTTTAATTTTTTATTTATTTTTTATTTATTTTTTATTTATTTTTTATTTATTTTTTATTTATTTTTTAATTTATTTTTATTTAATTTTTAAATTTATTTTTTATTTATTTTTTATTATTTTTATTTATTTATTCATTTATTTATTTTTAAATTATTTTTATTTATTTATTCATTTATTTATTTTTTAATTATTTTTATTTATTTATTCATTTATTTTATTTTTCCCCCCCTTAAATAATTCACTTCTTCGTTTTGCACGTTCCCTCCTCTATGGCTGGTCACTGTCATCCTCCTTGTGTCTTTTTTTTTTTATTTTTTAACCATTTAACTCCTTTAGCAAAGAGGGATGAATCTTACCATCAGTTTAAAAATAATCCATTTATGAGGATCTGCTGAAAGGAGAATCTGCTGGACTCATCTCTTGTCATGCTTTGAAGCTGTTTGGTTTCCGTGTGCTGATAATTCTTTGCCTTTGTTGTAATTGACTTATAAAGCTTTTTTGGCACTCTCTGGTTAGTGTTTGTATGCATCAAACTTTGGAGAGGTTCCTGGTTAGCCAAGAGCAATAGAGTGAAATGAAGTTGAACTTTATGGGAGTAAAAGCATCAGAGAATTCTCAGGACTCGTGAAAACAGCTCTCTAACAATAAAATTTCAAAGTAATCCAGGTATTTTTATATATATATATATATATATATCTATACCTGTAGAATGAGCACGTTTGCATGTTTCCTGCTTTAACTTTGAAAGGAGGTATGAGTGTGAACATAGGTGATTTGGGGTAAGCTTAGAGGATTTATGAGGTTTGAATCCCTTTATGTCTGTTAGGGTATGTGGAAAGCTCCCTATC
Organism: Phaethornis superciliosus; assembly: GCA_023637945.1. Classification (NCBI taxonomy): domain Eukaryota; kingdom Metazoa; phylum Chordata; class Aves; order Apodiformes; family Trochilidae; genus Phaethornis; species Phaethornis superciliosus. Next base: position 18,069,662 of record JAJQWJ010000011.1, read on the forward strand.
ATCATTTGAGGGAGGATGTCACAAAACCATCTTGAATACTTCAAGAGAGATCCATGCAGGGGCTCTACCTCCATAAAGTTAATAATTAGAACTTACTCATTTGACCTCTAGAATATCCTGTGAAAATTAATCACACAGTTTGTATCCACCACTTCCTTTTGTGTGTGTGTGTGCTTGTTTGTTTGTTTTTAAAACCCGGATCCTCCTCAGTTAATTTGACAAATCTCTACACTTTTATTATGTCAAACAATGAATAAGTGCTCCTTACTCTGGCTTGGGGGGGACTGGAAATACGTGTGAAGGAGCCAGAATTGAAAATGTGGTGCTGGTACCAAGTAGGGGGGTACCTGAGTGAGATTTCTGTCAGAGAAGGTTTCAGGGAATCTTTATAGAGTGCAGTGGAATGAGAACCTACTCATAGGATGAAATACTAATAGGGAGGTCCAGAAGAAGCCTGTTGAAGCCGCAAAGCTTTTTACAGGATGTTAATAGTTTTTAAGTGATTTATAAGCTTATGGTTTTGGTGCTCGTCAGCTTTAGCTGAATTTTCAGCTGATATTTGGGATGGTCCGATTAGGAAAATAATGTGCATGAAAAGAGTTCTCTAGTTTCTGACCGGATTTGTTGCATCATTAATTTGATTCAGTGTAACAATTTCAGTGCCTTCAGCAATAACATTATTGCCTGTTGTTAGGGAAACTTCTGAAGTAAGATGTGGGTCAGGACTATGTGCTTTGGTGATTTCTCATTCTGATTCCCTTTCCTATAACTTTTACTGACTGTTGTGATTTTTAAGGTACTATAAATTGTATGGATTCTTTATTTTGTTCCCTTGATGCTGTGGATGCAAAGATTTAGTTTTTAACCTCTTTTTAAGCCTGCTTCCTGATTCTTAAACTGTTTAATAGTTGGGTTTTTTGCCATCAACTTTTGCAATACCTTGATTTCTCAGTTTTCAGACTGGTTGTGGGTTTAAGGAAAAAAAAAAATCACTATTTCTACAAATGTCAGTGTGAATCACTGAACCAGAGCTGTAAAAATTATCTGAGAAGATATCTTAAAACTCCCTTTTCAGTCAACATAATATTTTTATAGTATTTTTTTTATATTATGTTCTATATTTTATATGTGCTGGAATGATAGTGAAGTTTACTGGTATATTTGAGGTGCTGTCTATAAAAGACCACTTTTGTACCTTTGGAAGTCTTGTTTCAGTTAGTGGGATCTTCACCAGTATATTTCTGTACATATAAATAATCTCATTGTGAGGTTGGCTTCTATAAGTTTGGTTGTTTGGGAATTTTTTTTTGTTTGTTTGTTTTGGTTGGTTTTTTTTTTTAATTAAACCAAACTAAGGCCATTTTGAAAGAAATTGTGTGTGATGCTCCTGCTGGCTGCAGTCCTGCTCCTGTGGTTGTATCTGTGTAGGTATCCTCACAAATCTCCCCTCAGGATTTGGGATGCCAACTGGAAAAGAGGAGGACATTGTTCCAAGTATTCTAAATGCTGTGGGAGGAGCTGCTTCTGGTCACTGCTGCCCAGCATTCTGCATGTTTGCTTTCTTTTACTGTGTGGGTACAAGTGTGTGCATCTTATTTTTTTTTCCCAATGACTGAATTACTTTTTTGGCCTTCTTATAATAAAAAAAAAAGTACTAAACCTACTCGCTGATTATGTCTAGAGTTTTGTTTTGAAGCCAGACCTAAATAACTTCATTTTGGGTCTCAATTTGCAGAGGTGACATGCCATCCTTTCCACACTGTTTTTTTAGTTATTCTTTTAATTCTGTTGAGGTGCACGTTTCCTTCTGATTAACTTGATACCTGGTTATGCACACAGTGACTGATTTAAGATTCTGGTTCTTGTGGGACTGCTATGCACTCATCACAGTTGTTATTTGAAATGTTTTTAAGCTGGGAGGTGGTAAAAATGTGAAGACCTTTTGGATCTGATATAGGCAGACACTTGGCTACATAATGTAGGCCATATAAACATAGTATTAAATATGTGAATGAACTCCTTGGTAATTTGCATCCTTTATGACAAGTGCCCTGCAGCCTCTGAAGATGTACATGCTATAACTGATCTTCTTGACCAGTGAAAACTATAAAAACATTTTAGAGTCTTTGGGGTGTCTTTTGTAGTGTTAAACAGTTAGAAAACTCTTGCTCTTGAGGCAAAGAATGTGTCTACAAGATTTGGGTATTTAGTTTTTTTGAGGAAGCACATAGACTTTTTTTTTTTTTTTTCCCCATGAGATACGTACAAAAATAACAGGTGATGAAGTAAAGTTGTTTTTGCTGTTGTAAGGGTTATTCTCAAAGTTTCTGGACTAGTTTCTCTCTGCATTTCCCATGACCAGGAAGAGCAGGAATGGCTAGAAAGCCACTGTCAGAATTCATTCTCCTTTTTGTATGTAAAGGTGAAAAATATTAATATTCTGTTTTCCTCTACATGCAAAATTACCTCAGTTGAAGCTGACTGCCTGCTGTTGAAAAGCAGGCTTACTGGTTTTACCAACTGAAGTATTATTAACAATTATTTTTCTTCAGTATGTGCTAGAAGATCAAGTTTTCTTGCAGACTTGTGGGATTTTGCTAGCTTTCTAAATGATAGTGCATTTTATTAAAAACGTTGGGCTAAATTTTGTCTTCTAGTGGAGTTTTGGCTCTCAGTGGAGTTATTCCCAATGGGTAATTCATATCAGATTGGGTTCTCATGTGTCAAGTGGAATATGTGCTTTCTGTTGTACAAATAAGGAGCCAAACTTCTTAGTTTTCATCTTGAAGCAGTAAACTGCTCCTCACAGCCCAGGGCTTATGAATGCAGATTGTTTGTATCTTCCAGAGACAGGATATGAGTAACAATATCTAGCATATAGAAGTGGTTTAGAAACAAAGCTCCTATTGTTAGTCTAATTTGAAAGAAATTCAGGAAAGTGCAGGTTCTGTATCTTTGTAAGTTCAGTGAGTCTATGGTGTACTCAAAGCATTGTGATGTAGAACTGTTTTGTTTTGTTTTATTTTGTTTTGTTTTTTTTTCATTGACTCGAGAATTTCCTGTAGAGAAAAAAAGAGGAACTGCTACAAACCTTTTTATTTCAAAGAAAACTGTAGAGTAGAAATTAGCTATGTATTTATGAGAGATTTATCACATGCATGGCTTTAAAAATGAAGTATGCTTGAAAGCCTTATGAAAGTAGTTATGAAAATTTAGGAAATTACTATGAAACTGAGCAAAGAACAAAGAAGAAAAAGTTGTTAAAAAAATAGGCTCCTAATTTAATAGGAAAACAGTAGCCATAAAGAAGCCACACTAACTTGAACTTCCAAAAAACTAGTTTGTGTTTGACCTGTGAGACATTCATGAAAACTGAGTTGGAAATGGACAATACCCAGGGATATGATTTGTTTTTAGAATTGTGTGATATTTAATGAGTTGCAAAGAGCCAAATTGAAATTGTATTACCTTAGTATTAAAAATTAGTGTGAAACTTGTGTTGTGTGGCAGTGCTCAGTGATAGCTTTACCAAGGCCAGCACATTCTGTCACATTTGTTCCCTGATGCTCCCACTTGATGTAGAGATGTAGCATGCAGTGTCTGCATCTTGGCATAGATAGAATGTTGGAAGACTTTTGAATATAAACCTTGCAAATGATTGAAAATAATTTTGTGTTTCAGCGACCTCTGCCTAGCTGTTCACAGAAGTGGATTGTGAATTTAACCCTTTGATAACCTCAGGCTACATAGATAACAGCTCTCAGTGTCTTCAGGGGATGCACCATGACATCAGCAGTGATTGACACTGGAGGCCCTGGTCTGGAGTTTGACAGCAATGGAATAAAAAACCAAGAGGTTAGAAAAATAAATAGCATTTATTTACTAATAAACTTTACAACTTTTATATTCATTTGAAAGAAAAAATCACTGTAAACTTCCTGTGAAAGCAAGTGAAACGGATTAGAGATTGTTGTGAGAATATTTTCTATTAAAAGAATTTATTATCACAGAGAAGTGGAAGCAGTAGGCTGCAGTACAACTGTAAACTGGGTTTACAAAATTAAATTCTATACTAAGCATCCCTTTAAAGTAAAGATCTCTTGTGTCTTGAGGTGTAGAACAAGGATAGCAGAACAGTACAAGGACCATTTTCAGAGTTAACCAATGTGAAGTATTTCCATTCCATTTTGTGTCTTTGCCAACAAATAGTAAATATATTCTATATATCCTCTAGCTGAGGAATTGAATCTGTCAGGGTTCCACTTCTGCAACACTTCAACAGGTGAAATATGCTTAATCCAGCCCATGAGCATTCATACAGGTCAGATGTAGATATGTTGAAGCCCAGGTCAGTGGAGCAGAGGGAAAGGAAACTTAGCATAGCTGAATGTCTTAATTAGAAAGCTTGTTCTTTTTCCATGTGTTAAAGACATCTGTTGCTTTACATTTTAAGTGCTTAAGACCAGGAAAATATATTTGAGATTCAGAAAGGTCCCTTTGGTGGATGATAAACTTTCTTTAACTTCTTTTTATTTCTCTTACTTGAAGAAAATTTCCCTTAAAAGTCTTTGCAATTATTATTCTGTAAAATATGCAAGAGCATAAGAGCATTTGGAGTCAACAGTTCAATATTTAGAGCATTTTTTTTTCTTTTTCTTCTTTTCTTTAGGAAAATGAGCCAGTCTCTGAATTCCCAGCAGTGATTGTGGAGCCAGTTCCTAGTGCCAGACTAGAACAGGGTTATGCTGCTCAGGTCCTGGTTTATGATGATGAGACTTACCTGATGCAAGACGTTGCAGAGGAGCAAGAAGTTGAGACTGAAACTGTGGAAACAGGTAGACTTACTACAATTTTATTAATTTTTGTGTGATATTTTTAGATGTCCCTGAGGAATGACTTTGTATTTACCTAGAGGGTGGAGATGCTGACCTGGGTTCACATCTCTTAGCTTTAAACTTAATTTTGCTTAGCTTCAGTGGTGACAGGATTGGGGCTTGGCAGGTAAAAATACAGCTTAGGTGCAGGGCCCTGCATTTTAACACCAAAATAGGTGGATCTTCATTTGTCTGTTTGTTACTTATGCAGGGCTTTAACTAGGCAATTAAACCTGAGGTTTTTAAAAATCACCTGAGGCAGGAAGCTGGTTAGAATTTCATTCCACAGTGTGTCTGAGCCGAAGAGCTGCAGGGCAGCTGGCAATATGGACTGCACAGCTCTATTTACCTGCTCTGCCAAGCCTTCCCCCTTCCTATGGGCTTCTGTCCCTTGTTGCCTTTTTGGTCCAAGTGCAGTTTTATTGCTGGTTTAGTGGCAGGAGTGCATGGCTGGGGAGGATAGAGTTGGACTAGACCTTTATGGGCACAAGGTCAGTCAGAATGAAGTTATCTCAGCTCTGTGGTAAAGTAAGGAGTTAGAGATGAAGAAAGGAGTAGAGCTTTGGTATTAAAAGAGCTGACTTGTTCAGTGATAAGTCTGTGTCTTTCTGGACATCTCTCTCCAAAGAACACAATCAGGAGGTTTAGGCTCTGAGGGGGGGCAAAATGTGTGCTGCTGCAGTTCTTGTTGTCCCTTTCACTTGCTTCCTTGTGCTGCTTTTCACTTGCAGAACATTTTTAGCCATTCCAGGATGCTAATTCCACAAGAAAAAATAACAAGGGAACCCTCAGCTGTTCTGTGCTTTTATTGGGTTAAGTTTCTGCTGGATTAGCATGCTGACATGGCTCAGCCAAGGGCTTGAGCAGTGCTAGGGTAGAGAGGACAGAGAAATACAGGCAATGGGAGGACAGATCTTGGACACTCCATACTCACCAACTGAGATTGCTTGACTAGAAAATGAACAGTGTATGGTCCTGTCCTTGAGCTGCCTCATTTAGAGCTGGACTTCAAAATTGGTGATGTCAGGCAAGCAAAAGAAAGCTGAGAAACATTTCTCTCAGTTGCTTAACTTTTCAGCCCAGTAAATATCTGTGCATTCCCATCAGATTAGGTTCAGATTTTTCCCTAAATAGTGGATACAATTGCTGATACGTTTTTTCGAATCTGGATGTTAATCTTCTGTAGCACTGCATCAAAAATCACATGCATCAACTTCCTAAGATGTGCAGGAACTGGTGGTTCAGGTTTCTGGACAATACTTGCAATTTCAGTTTACTCAAATGTGTATTGAATTAAATATGCTAATTATAAGTTCAACAAATTCATGAAAAGATATGAAATAAGCTTGGGCTTTTTTTTTTTTTTTTTTTTTTTTTTTTTTTTTTTTTACTATTGTAATAAAATGTTTGAGGATAAGGTAAGTGAGAAGTGCAGGTGTTCTTTCCAAGAAGCTGAGTTTTATAAATTAAATTTGTATTTGGAAACCTAAAAGTGCTTATACTTTGAAGGCTTTTGCATTCAGAAGTGTTGTTTGTTTAACATTAAATATGTATATCTTGTAAGGTTTTGGTAGATTAATGGCTAGCAGAACAGTTCTTTTAGGATAAGAGCTACTGAAAGTGAGCTTTGTATATTTTGAAGTGATTTTCCACAATAAATTGGTGGAAATGGTGATTAAAAACTTGTAGCTCTTCTGTAGGATTTCTTTTAACTTACATTCAGAGAGATGTGTCTGCTTATGAGTCTTGGTATTTAAAAGCCTAGTCTTAAAATATGTAGAGCAGTTGATGCAATAATTTGGTGAGTTTGTGGCTGGAGATGTTAAGGGATGTGTCTTGACTGCAGGTGGTTTGATGGTGGGTTTTTCTATTAGGTTATTTTTTTCCCCCACAATAACTTTGGTTAATATGTCCTTAAAATTTAGTATAATAACAAAATATTAAAATAAATTCAAATGTTTAAAACTTTGTTTAAATAGTCTTGTTACAAAAATTAAAGGTAGTGTTCACTTAAATGACAAATTACAGCCATGTATTGGACAAACTAAAATCTAATGAAGATTTAAAAGAACCTATTAATAAATACTGATTTGCAATTCCAAAAAGTCTGGGGATAGAAGTCATCTCCCCTTCCACTCCCATTCCCATACTCCAACTTTTCATTACTATTTGTACAGTATATGCACCATTAATCCAGTGCAGTTTTCATGGGATAATTATACCTGAGAGTGAGTAAAGGTTTTTGCACAAAGCTTGTATCTGATTTTGATAGCATAAATGCTTGGTGTGGACTGTTCTGAGAGAGGCAGGCTTGTGGGGCATGTGTTTGACCAACACATTTTGGTGCAGCCAAGAGCCTTTCTGAATTAATTGCTCATAGAAAGAGGTAAAATGAGTGGAGAGAGAATGTAAAAGCCCAAAGAAGGAATTCATTTTGGTAACATGTCATTGTTAAAGAAATCAGTTGTTGCTAAATTTATCTTAATTGATTCTGTTCCATAAATGTTAGAATTAATTACTACGTTAAAAAAAAAAATCACGATTTGATAAATGTATAGTGGTTGCACCAAGAATGAGTAGATTTAATACCTTTTCTGGCCATGGATCTGATTGTTTTTTTGATTTTTTTTTCCTCCTTGTGACAATCTTTGGCAATTCCAATGACTACTGCTTTACATGCTTCACAATGTTACAACATTGATATTCCAAGAGCCTCCAGCTGCTTGGCAGTTAATCTAAAGCTACAGAACTGAGTAAAGTTAGCACTGCTTTAGCCTTCAGAGGTAGGGATTGGGCCCCTTTGGGATTAATGTGTTGGAGTAGCTGATGTGGAAAAATTTAGTTAGGACACTATAGAGAATATTTATGCTCTGCATTTAATGGGTTTATTTGTGGTTTGCTGTCCTGGGATGAGAAACTGTAAGGACTGGCAGTGCAGATCCATGGGCAGAATCAGGAGCTGTAATGTTGTTTTGCATTTAAAAACTTCCTGCATTTGTGAAATCACTGTTGAAAAAAAAATATGCTAAATAATAATTATAAATAGCTGTATCTGTAAATACTGATGAATTTTTAGTTCATTCTAGTGGAGTATGGGGTTTTTTGCCTGTCACACTCCTTTCAGCCTGTTTTCTGCTGTTCTATCTTGATTCATTAGTCAAGGGTCATTAATTAGAATTAATCCTTTAAGTACAAAATTAGTCCATTAACAATAAAAGTAAAACCCAAGAGTCAAACAAGAAAGACTGAATGGTCAAAGTTTTTTTTTCTCCTACTCCCGAAAAAAATGTTTGCTTGGAATAGCAGAAAAAATTAGTTACAAAGGAATTTTTAATCAAAAACAAAATGAAGGAATTTTGATCTTTTCAGGTGACTGTGACATTCTCAGTGAAAAGCAGTGAGTGCCTTTTGTAATATTTGAAAGGGAAAGTATGAGCTTCAGGCTGATACAGTGTTTAAATTTCTTTTTCTATGCATATGATGTCATTCTTAGGAGTGGTGCCTTTAGGCTATTGGGGACTGTATCTTAAAATTTTATTTATTGCTATAGTTAATGTATTCATATAGTAAACTATTAATCCTTTTCTTAAAATTTTAAATAATATCCAAATTTTGTTGGCTTCTGTATCCTGAGTAGTTATCTGTCCTTAAAGTAATTAGCCCTTCAATTTTCAGGTTTTTTTTTCAGCAGAACCTTTGTAGCTGGTGTAACAGTAGGAGCTGCTGTCTTTAAAGGAACAGTCAGCCTGAAATTATCAGTTGCTACATTTCTGTCCATCTGTCACAACCCAGAACCTGTAACATGGACGTGTGGGTGTGTTCATGTGGTAATCTCATCCATGGATATACCACATGGGCAGTGCTGAAGGTTCCACAGGCAGCACCTGCAGGTTGTACCCAGGGATGATGCCCAGTCTGTTACTGAATGAGGCATTAGATGACTACAAGTAGGCTAAGGCTGTTCTAAAAATGCCAGCTTTGTCAGTATTTTTCTTAACTCCCTTTGTACTCATCTTATGCCTGCACCAACACCAGTGCTGTTGTTTTCAGGTCTTGTTGAACAACAGGCAGCCAGTAAGGAAATGTTGCTGGAAGTACAATATAGCTTGATCCCTATAAGAGGTATACTAAAGTCATATTGCCAACGTAGACCTTGATTTCATAGTTCCCGTGACTCTAATTTCTCATATCAATAGTATTTTTCATCTGATTTTTTTTTTTTTTTTTTTTTTTTGTATTGATCATCAAAGCGGCAAGTATGGGTTTGAGATTTTTTTTCTTACAACTTTATAATCTTTAAGGGGAAACAACATTACTGCTTTAGAGAAGCTGGAGATATCATTCAACTTGTGAACTGTCACCACATTTTCAAGTCAATGTTCCATCAGAAATCCTCCCTGTGGTGCAACTTGAAAGTCTGTTTTAATTCTAAAAATGTTATTGCCACAGGGGGGTAGAAGATCTGCATGAAAAAATGGGGATCTGAAAATGAGCCCCTCCAGGATCTGATGGAAAAACATTGAGCTACAAAGACAACAGTGATGGTATGTTTGTCTACAATCTCTTAAATTTTTTTTTTCTACTGGGAAGTTCAGTTGAAACTATCATATAAAGTGATAGTGAACATTAAGGAGGGAGGAGGTTGAATAAATAGTGAGCTTACACTTAACTCTTCCCCTGATTTAAACAAATGCATGAATAGAATATATATTTTAAGGCAAATCTTCTTTCAGTGGAAAATTCATGTTACTACTAATACTGTTATCACTGTGGGAGCCAGCTTTGTGTATCTATGTAAACTCTTCAGTTATTACCTGTTCTTCTTTCTGCCTATGTATGCCTTCTCTCATGATGACTAAACATGCTTCTTGCTGACTTCATATGTGAATTTGAGCCTATGAACTCTTTTGTTTGTCTCAGCTGTTAAATATCATATTTAAGATATTTAAGAACTTGGTATTAGATCCGGCTAGAGTTTTATCTTTGATTATGGCATGGGTATTTAAAGGATACATAAATCAATGTTGTCCTTCATTCTGTCCAGACATTATTTGCTTAAGCTGCTTCTTATAAAAAACAAGCTAACACAAATATCTGGTGTATGTTTTGGGAGTGCTGATATGTCCTATTGACTGAACTTCATTTCCTTACACTGACAGCTTGATGAGAATTTCAAAAGTGGAGAGCAGTTTGCTTTAGAAGGCTGTGTTGACTACAGACAAGTGTGTGGACATTCTAACTTGGTTAAACTCTCAGCTTGAGCTGCTGTCACCTTCATCAAAGAGCTAGGATGAAGCCCATTAGCTAGATAAAAGCAAGATAAAACTTTGCATGCAGTACTTTTTCTATGCAAGAATTAAATGTCTAATGTGCTAATGGTTTAAGATTTTGTCCTTTGAACATGAGCTAATTATATTTTGACACCATGCTGCTGCTACATTGGTGTGAATTCTCACCCTGCCAAGAAATCCATTGCATTTTTGCTAATTAAATATTGATGACAGTGAAGCAAAGCAACCCCCCTGCCATAACATGTGCTATTGCATAGCACGTGGAGCAGTTACACTGAGGGAATATATATCTGTTGTCAGTAACATTCTTAATTCAGAAACAAAATTCAACTGCACTTTTAATTTTATGCCATCTTGGCTGGTGTTTCCTTTTCTGAGAAGTTAATGAAGAGAGCTCTGCAGCTGCTCAATGGATGATTATTTTTCTGTAACAGCCTGATTGTGGGGCCTAGTTCTTTCTAGATTTTAGGTTCCTGCCTTGCTGCATTCAAAGTTCCATCCTCACTGAAAGAACACTCTAAGACTTAAGTATTTCGTAATAAAGCCTGTCTTAATCACACATTTCAGGCATAATTTTCATTTCCTGGGACTGATATGAGGCTTATTGGATGGCTTGCTAGTGTGGGGCATTACAGCTTGGGCTTCTCCTCTAAACTCCCAGCTCCAGTTGCAATTTGGACTGAAAAACTGTAGGGTGTTACAGTGCAAACTCAGCCACAGCATTTTACTTATGTAAGCTGAAAAATTTTGTGGTTTGTGTCTTGAAATTCAAATGCAATGTGGCATGTCAAAACCATTGTGTTACGAGTGCACAAGACTTGGTGGTCTTCTTTGATCACAAAAATAGTCACCAACTTGAAAGTAATAATTCTTAAAAGTTTTCTGCATATCAAAAGGGAGATTGTAGCTGACAACAAATTCTAGGATCACATTAAAGCCATGTGTGTTTGAGCAGGACATTCAGTTCTTAGAAAGATTCAGTGGGCTTTTAGAATAGACATTTGTTGTTATCTGAGAAGTCTTAAAGAATTATAAGTGCTATGTCTTACACAGATTACTTAATGGTCATAGTTCATATGTCAGCCTAATACCAATCTTAAATACTGTCAATTTTATAAAACCATGTAAAGTGCTATGCAAAAACCTGATTTATAATTATCTGATAGACTGCTCTAAAATGAAAGAATTTAATTAAAAGGCAGGGAAGTAATTTTTTTTTTTTTTGAGACAGACAAGTTTTTCTTATTGAGCATTCACAAATATATGTTGGAATGTAGATTTTTTTATATTGAGTAACTCCTTTTCTCTTTGTCAAAGGTAGTATAAAATCTGAGAATACATTCTCTTTTCTGTGTGGAATGACTAAATTGTCATATGAAAAGTGACACCAGGATCCTGCATCCATTTAAAGATGCAGATTTTGAGGGACCCGTGGCTTTGGTATTAATAGACTTCATATGGTGGTGTCAAGAAGATAAGCTTGGCATGATCACTGACCACTTTCCTCAATATTTCCCTTTGTGATTATTTTGTTATTAGTTTTGCAGTTCTTTACTGAGGAGTCCACAGTGGGTGGTAATGATTATACTGATAAAGGAGACTGCTGCATCTCCTGAGGGGCTTCTGGAATCTTAACTGTTCAAAATCTTTCTTTGTATCATTACCCTTGCAGTGTGGTAATAATTGTTCACAGTTTGATAACCTGCTGGTTAGGACAGCAGCTATGTCTGTAATGATTAGATGTGAATCTCTTCAGGACCCTGGGCAAAGCTAAACTTGCTGTGACTATCTGAAATTTGTAGGCTGGTTTCAGCACTTGGAATAAGACATGCCTGGACTTCTGAAGTTACTTGAAGTTTCTTCTTAGCTTGTTTGGCATTCCATCATTTTTTCTTTTACTATTTGCAATTTCTCATGTAGTTTGCAAATACTGCCCTCAGATTGACATCTGTCCTTGGCTGCTTATTTAAATGAAGGCAAAGGTTTGTCAGAATTGTGGGGAAGGCAGCGTTGCATAGGAGGCTGACAATTTGTCCATTGCCAGTGAATGTTGTATTAGTTCTGAGGACTGTTCAAGGAAAATGTTTAAGCTATTTGAGGATCCCATTCCCATACACTTCTCCAAATCTGCTGAAACCTTGTTTTTTGGTTGTTTTTTTTTTTTTCATATTTTGAGTATCTACATGTGCTGTCCTGTATAGAGTTAATCACATCCAGCTTTTTCTCTTAAGTTGTCTTTCACTTTTTCAAAATAATCAGGGTGAAGTTGAACTGGTGTATATTGCAAACAAGTGAAGCTTCTTTCCTTTAATGGGAACCAAGCAAGCATGAGTTTATACAATTAGGCTTCTCTTATCTATCAAGGACTCTGATGTGCATGGGAGGTGCTGTCAGCTGAAAATGCAGTCACGTGTTACTGTCTTGAAATTATTTAAGACTTTATACATTGCTCTGTGTCATAAGCATAGTTTGGAATGGTAGCTTTCCTGCATATTAGAACATGTTGATTTTTTTTCTGGCAGTTGGTAAATAAAGCATGTGAGGGGTATGTGGCTATTGTGGCTGCTGAACTTGGGATTTAAAAAAAAAATTACAATAAAGCTTAGTCTCTGTACACTGAATAAAATAAACAAAAAAAAGATAGGCTAATAAATAGGTTTGTCTGACAAAGAATGATGCTGTTCAGAAATCTGTCTTTATATATTTTTAATACTTTTTTTCATGACAGAAGAATAAGTAATGTGCAATTTCACTTGTTCCGTGAAATTTACATTAGACTAAGTATTTCTTGCCTCATTGGGCCACCCACCACTCTGCATAGATTTTTTTTTTTTTAATCCCTTCTTGTTAGCCTCCTGTCTAGAAAGGAGGCTTTAAAAGAGATTAAAAAGTTAAGTGCATGTTTCCCTATTGACTATTTTTTTCCCCTGAAACACTAAGATTTTATTAGCATGACAAATCAATTAGTGTTCAGTGTAATGTACTGGAAATGTAGTTCAAGCAGAACTGGGAAAAATCACATTCCTTCTTAAAGTGTTATGCTTCAGTATTATACTTGTATAAATAAGTTTGGCAAGGATCAAAATGATCCCTTCCTAGATTTATTGCAGTTGCTTACATTCTAACCTTGACAGTGCAGAGCTTTGGCCTTTTTCCAACTAGCTTAGAACCCCCTGGGCATCCAGTGATATTCCCTGTGTACAGTCCTGGGGAGCAAAAGAACCAGAACCAGGTGCAGCTGTTCGAGTCTGGCAAACATTGTGCAAAGTCTGTGCTTGCAGTAGTAATTAAATGATGCTTAGAAAATTAGTATTAAACCAAGAGCTTGATGTTTTGTATTCTTTTTATCCATTCCGGACACGTGGTGTTTGTAAAAAAATTATACATGTGGATTCCTTGAATACACTTATTCATGTGGTCCACATATCTTAGGCAAAACCTCATTCTACCCATAGGACATGGAGAGAACAATTTGGATATGAGTCAAACACTTCTGTTTGTGACTGGAAGTTACAATCAGTAAACAGTTCTCCCTGAATTACCTAATGAACAGGAAGGCAATTAACTATGAATGCATCTTTTCTAAAGTATGCAGGTGTGAACTCCTGTTGGCACAGGTCAGGATCTTCAGAAGTATTTAGTGTCCTGGTGCACCTTTTGATCTGGATCTAAACTGACAACCTGTTCCTAACTGTGACTTGCTTGCTGTGGGTCTAACTGCTTGAAGAGAAGTGGGGGTAAATTATGATTTTTAATAACAGCAGCCACGCAGGACAAAGTGATGTGAGTACACAGTTATTTCAGTACTCTGGATGTAAGCTGAACCAGTGGTGTTGCTAAGCTAAACTGTGTGAGGTTTACACTTCAATTCTTAGGATATTTTAATGAAGAGCTATAAAGTTTTATTGTGTATTTAAGCGTGTGCCTCCTTCAAATGCTTTTACTTGTCCTTGGGTTGATCTCCACTAGAAAAATTTCTGCTGGAGTATACAGCAGAGTCCTCTAGTGGGAAAATGCTGATGGAAGGAATTCTCCTTAACACTGCTGTTCCACCTCTCTGAATAACATAAGCTGACAGGCCCACTCTGCTGTTGGCAAAGCTGTGTCTGCATGAGAGCTTTTTGCCATCACAGCTGGCTGGAGAGTGCCTTTTATGTACATGCTCCTGGCTGGGAAGAGCGTGGCTGGCAAAACTCTAGGATAGCATGGGGTGAATGGGAGAGTGAACCCTCTCCCTTGCAGGTCTTGAGGACATGATGGATAATTTTAATTCCTTACAGCCAGGAACTAGATGAGGGAATTCTACAAAATGTCTGAATTTATTTGTGTACGAGTATGGTCATTACATTGCATTCCTAAAGAGCTTTGAGTTACAGCAGGAGCGTGATCTGTCAGAAGTTTGAGTCAACCACCTCCATCTACCAGTTGGAAGTGATTTCTGTTGGGTTGTATCTTCTGATTCCAGTACTGGAAAATGCCTCTGAATTCCTACTTGTGACCTAGATTCTAGGACTACTAGAACTTGAGAGGGGAAGAGATTATTCCTTATTGTCAGGTTGATACAGCTGGCACCCTTCTATTTTTTGCTGAGCAGAGCTGTGGTTGTGTACAGGGGACTCTGTTTGGGCAACAAGTGGCTGCTTGATCCTTTTAATGACCTGGGGTGTGTGGCCTTAGGGACAAAGTCCTCATGTCCCATGGCTCTGCAGAGCTCCTGGAGGATGAGTTTTGCTTTTCTTGCCAGAGCTGCTCTGGGTGTGCAGCCCTGGGGTCCTGCCCTGAGAGCAAGCAGCAGGGATGCATGGAGATCCCCTTCTTGGGACTGTGCTGGGGGTTCCTAAACCGGGGGGGAGAGGCCATGACCCTAAAAAGTGCTGCTGGGAGTGGTCTTCGGGAAGAAAGCAGTGAAACTTCTTTTCTTTTCCTTTCTTTTCCTTTCTTTTCCTTTCTTTTCCTTTTCTCTCTTTTCTTTTCTTTTCTCTTTTTTTTCTTTTCCTTTCTTTTCTTTTCCTTTCTTCTTTTCCTTTTTCTTTTTTCTTTTCTTTTCTTCTCTTTTCTCTTTTCCTTTCTTTTTTCTTTTCCTTTTTCTCTTTTCCTTTCTTTTTTCTTTTCCTTTTTCTCTTTTTCTTTTTCCTTCCTTCCTTCCTTCCTTCCTTCCTTCCTTCCTTCCTTCCTTCCTTCCTTCCTTCCTTCCTTCCTTCCTTCCTTCCTTCCTTCCTTCCTTCCTTCCTTCCTTCCTTCCTTCCTTCCTTCCTTCCTTCCTTCCTTCCTTCCTTCCTTCCTTCCTTCCTTCCTTCCTTCCTTCCTTCCTTCCTTCCTTCCTTCCTTCCTTCCTTCCTTCCTTCCTTCCTTCCTTCCTTCCTTCCCCCTCCCGCCCCCCACCTCTGTTATATATACAATAATATGTATATATATAATTATATATATATTTTATACATATATATACAAGGGATGGGGGCTTTCTCTACCTGAAATGCCCGTGGGATCAACCCCGCTCCCGACAAGGAGTGGATGCGGATTCCCTTCAGGAAAGTTTTCTGCCGAAATCCCGTCCGGGCGGGTAACCCCGGTACCGCCTTCCCCGTCGCCTCAGCGGGAACCCTCAGGCTTCTCCTCAGGGGCTTTCTGGGGCAGGGACAGTCCCCGCTCGGGGCCACCGGCTGCTCCCGGTAACGAGCGCGTCCTTGGCTGCTGCCGCCGCCTCTGGGGACGCGGAGCCGCGGTCCGTACCCCGGGGCGCGGGCGGGCGGCGGAGCCCCGGCGGCTTTTTCCGCTGACGGGCGAGTAAATGCCGGCGGCGGGCGAGTGAGTGCCGGCGGTGAGTGCCGGCGCGGCACTTCCTGTCTGAGGCCGGCGGCGGAAGGATCGCGTGTGCCGCGCTACCCCTCAGGAAGCTCTCCCGCCGCCGCCGCCGCCGCCGCGCCGTGCCCGCGCTCTCCTTTCCCCGCCGCCACCGGGAGGCGGGCGCGCGCCTCGCCGCCGCCGGCCTTTTGCGCGTGCCCGGCGAGCGCCCGCCCGCCCGCCCGGCGGCCCGGTCAATGTGAAACCGCTCCGGCAGCGTAAACATGGCGACTTCCCTGCATGAGGGGCCCACGAATCAACTCGACCTCCTCATCCGGGCCGGTAAGCTGCAACCGGGAGGCTGCACGGGGGACGGCGGGATGGAGGAATAGAGAGAAACGGGGGGGGGGGGGAGGAAGCGGCGGCGGCGGCACACGCTGCGCTCCGGTGGCGGGCGTGGAGGCAATGGAGGGCAATCAGGAAGTGATCACCTTGGCAGCGGCCCGGCCGGCGTCAGGCCCGGGGCACCGGCACTGCGTGCGGGCGGCCCCGTTACCGGTGCCGGCAGGGCGGGCGGAGGAGTTTTGCGGGGTTTGGGCGGCCGGGGCGAGAACCAGGAAGTGTACGAGCTGCTTGTCCTCCCGTCTCCCCCGGTACGGCACGGTACGGTACGGCCCTCCGCGCCGCCGCCACGCTGCCTGAGCGGGCAGGCCGAGCACCGCCGCGGTAAGGGCCGTGGCCCGGGCTCCCCCGGACTACGCACCCGCGCGTCCCTCCCCTCCTTCCCGGTGCCCTTTTAAACTCTGCGCGGTCGGCGGCGGGGCCCACGTGTGCGGTGGCGGAGGGTGGGTTGCGGGGGGTTGGTGGTGAGGGGGGGGGGGCCGGTGTGTGAGGAAGGGGTTGGGGGGGGGGGGGAGGTGCGGCGCCCCCTCCCCCCAGGCTGCGTAACGGAAGCGGCGCGTTCCCCCGGGGCCCCCCGAAGCGGAGGGAGGGGGGCGGGGCGGGGCTCCCGGTGCGCGCCAATGAGGGGAGCCACCGTTGGGCGGCGGGGGAAGGGCGGGACCGGCGGCCGCCAATGGGAGAGCGGCGGAGCGGCGGCTCCCGGGGCGCTGGCGGGGCGCGGGCGCGGAGTTGGAGGGAAGCGGAGTGTAAACACGGAAGTGAGGGACAAACCCCCCCTCACCGCCACCCCTCCTCACCGTCACCCCCCCCTTCACCGCCACCCCTCCTCACCGTCACCCCCCCCTCACCGTCACCCCCCCCTCACCGTCACCCTCCCCTCACCGTCACCCTCCCCTCACCGCCACCCTCCCCTCACCGCCACCCCCCTTCACCGTCACCCCCACCGGGACGGAACGGGACACACGTGGCCTTACCACCCCCCCCCAGGCAACGGGGTCCCCCGGGAAGAGCCCCCCCCCTCCGTTTCCTTACGCTCCCGTAACTTGCAGTCCCCCCCCCCCCCCCCCCCCGTTCCTCCCGGTGCCCCGGCAGCCGTTCATAACGGGGAACGGTTCGGCCACCTATTAAACCCGCTCCTCTCCATAACCCCGGGGTGGCAGCTGCCCAAAAATGACGGGGATGAGGTGAAACCGCAGCTCCCCACCGAGGTGGTCCCGGCTGTGACTTCATTTTTGTCACGGGGAGGCCTTGGACACCTCAAGCAGCGGGCCAGGCCCTGAGCTGTGTCCCGGTGGGGGTCACCAAGGGTGTCACTTACTGCTGGCTGTGTCCTGAGTGGGAAGGAGGTGGGTGGGAGGGTGAAGGGGTCCTAAAGGCAAACACTGGCACTTGCTGGTTTATTAGTCGCCTCATCTTCGTCGTTATTTGGTTTATTTAGAAAAAAAAAAACCCCAAACAGTCGTTTTTGGAAGGGAGGAACACACCCTGGGCAGATGCCTCCTCAGCAAAGCAGTGAGGAACAGTTCTGTTGCAGCACAGAGCTTGTCACAAACCTGGGGACACTCCTGTGTAGGACAGAGAAGGCAGCTTCCCTGCAGGGCTCACTGCTAGTTTGTGGTTTTTTGTTTTGTTTTTTTTTACTTTTGGTTGCATAGGAAACATTTTAAAGAGTTGACTATTATCTCAAGAGCTGCTTAAGTCGGTGCAGTTGGGTTGCTTGGGTGCCAGCCCTTTGATAAATAACAAATGACCTTTGGTACTGCTCTTTCTGATGGCCTTAGCCCAGCCCACGTAATTCTTTTTTGGGTTTTGATATTTGCATTGCATCGGGAGATACAGATACCTCCACTTGTCTGCTATTCTCATCCTCCTGCTGCCAGAAATACTGTATCTGTTTACTTATTTACATATGTAGAGGGTAACATGTGGATTTAAGGGAGGAATCCTTTATCCTAAGGGCCTATATTAACTCTGCCTGCTTTTTCCTGTGGCTGCTGGCCTCAGTGTTTACAAAACTTCAGTGTTTGTAACTGTGGGTAGAAGGCTGGACCAAAATTGTTACTGCTCTAACTTATCTTAATTGCTGGTTGTAAGAGCAACTCCTAAACGACTTTACTAAAGATGTATTTTGGCTTTGTAGGTAGTATTTTTCTTAATCTTGAGCTGAAAACATGGCTGGCAGGGAAACAAGTGTTTTGAGATGATTGCTTTTGTCTTCCTTTTTGTTGCTAAGCAGTGTGTGACCCAGGGATTGTATGGAGCTCCAAAACTTTTGAACGAACAGATCCAGATTTAGGCAAATTTTAAGAAAACAGGGAATTGTTCTCAAGTTTCTGAGAAATTAATGCCTTCTATAAAACAAGCAGGAAAGCAAAAACGCTTTTTTTTCCCCTGTCAAGAGTTGTATAAAGAGAGATTTCTGGGTATTACCTATAGGGGCAATTCAGCTGTTTTTAATTAAAATACTGCTTAAGCACTGCAGCTGCCTACCACTCCTGTTTACTGTGCTCTGGTAAATGCTGAGATAAAACAAGCATGTGCCTGCCAGTAAACTTTAATGAGGTCTCTTAGCATATGTGTAGTCACTCTTGACTGAATTCCATGCTTGGAATTGTGAATTCTTCATTAAAGTATAGCTCTGGTTGCCTGATGGTATTAAAGGATAAGCTATTGTAAATCAGGTGCTAGAATTAAGTGTTGACCTTGTGAGTGCAGACATTGATAGCCCTTCAGATAAAGAGGGGGGGGGGATCTCTGTCGTGGTTTCTAAAAGTACCATTTTGACAATTTCAGTCCATTTTTCCCCTCATCATGTGCTTTAACTCATTTTGTTGCCCTTGTTTTATGTTAAAACCGGGGCCATTGTTACAAAGTGGGTGTGTTGCCAGTATTCTCTTCTGCATAGCTAAACTACAGCCCTGTCAGACTTAATTACCAAGTTTGGTATTTTGTAACAGCTGTTGAGAGCCTTGAATGATCTACTGTACAGGCTAGTTGTTTAGAAAGTGAAGCTGGAAGGCATTAGGTCAACAGGGAGGATATGTATCAACTTAACCTATTTAACTGTTAACATTTTTGGAATGGAAATTATTTTCTAAGATTTCTTTCTTGTTCTGAAAACATATCAGAAATGTTTAATCAACTACTTCTTCAAATAAAATGCCAAAGAATATGGTTTCTTCATAGAAGCAGTGAGATGAGCTTTGGTTTAGAAGAATGAAAGATACCTGGTGGTGTTCAAGCAGGTGTTCTGGATCAGTTCTGGTACCAGAGTCTGGAAAATACACTCCCATCCATCCATAAACTGCTTTGCTTCATTTTGGCAAATGATATTCTTCCTGAAATGAGTATAAGAGGTAACAGAGCTACATCTTAAGTTGCTTACTCAAACAGTAGAGTCTGGTTTAGATTTCTAAGTCTCACATATCTACTCAGTGGTATCACAGTTGGTAGTATAAATATAACAGAAAATTTGTGAATTGGGCATGTTGAAAGAAATAGGTTATAGACATCAGGGTTTGGTTGGAAGTTTTTCTGCCCACTGAGATGCTGTGCTTGTGCATCACAACCTTGGATGTGCTGTAGGGAAAGTGAAGGTTGTATGGCACAAGCTGTAGGACCCTGTAAGGTGTAGTGTGGTAGATAACTGCCAGTGGCTGTCTGTGGTGATAGCATTTGAATGAAATGGGGTTTTGTTGGGATTTTAAAAGTTATTTTATTGCAGAACTCC
This sequence comes from Phaethornis superciliosus, assembly GCA_023637945.1. Taxonomy (NCBI): domain Eukaryota; kingdom Metazoa; phylum Chordata; class Aves; order Apodiformes; family Trochilidae; genus Phaethornis; species Phaethornis superciliosus. The sequence continues at coordinate 18,089,740 of JAJQWJ010000011.1, forward strand.
ACTCCTTTGGTTTGCTTCTCCCCAGAAATGAAAACTGTACTGTGTGAAATGCTGCTACTGAAAGTTGTGATGCAAATATAGTTTCCTTGAGGGCACTTGACCCAAGTCGCCTTCAGCAACAGCCACTTGGGTTTGACTTGTCCCATCCCCTGTGTGAGAGAACCAGTTCCCCACTTCATCTTCTGGGCTATCTTTTCTAGCTGTATTTCTCATCAGTATCATGTCTCCTGAGTATTCTGACTTGCTGTTTTCTATCAGACATTTTCCATCATGGCAAAAATAAATTTTATGTAAGATTTCCGTCAAGATAAAACTTAGCACTTTTCCAAATGTGTTGGCACAATAACTGCCTGAGAACAACTGGAAACTCCTAATGATTGTTGGCTGATCTAGAGCTTTGAACTGGCTAAAGGAGAACATAGCTAACTGAGAAGACTTTGAACTTGGTACTGGTACTCATTTTAGTAAATATTTTAATAGTTGTCTTTTTGGCAATGTTAGGTTTGTTTGTTAACAAAGATAGGCAGACAGTATATGTGTTGTTCCAGCCAAAGCCAGAAGTGTTACTATTTTTTTTTTTGCTTGATGTTTTTTAGGTGGCAAATTCATCTGAATTAGGACCTGAGTCAGGTTGGACAAATTGTTTTGAAGTTTGTATTTTCAAATGTCAGAGGTGTTTGAGGAGTAGATAGTCCTATTTTTATTGGACATGGAAGGGTTACTTAGGGCAGAGGATGGGTTCTTTGCCATTATGGTGTTGCAGCCTTAATTCCAGATGCTGGGAGGTTGTGTCTCCTTTCCTTCCACTCTAGCCCCTCCACAGAATTCCATAATACTGGAAAAGTACAAAGATAGCTTACAGTTGTCTTTTTTGCCTTGTTCATACTCTTTGCTGAGAACTTGCAGTGCAATGTCTAAACTGTTCCCTATAGGAAATACTTTGGATACAAAAGAAGGAAAAATTTGTATGCTTTTAAGCATTTAGGAGTCTGTTACTTCAATAAGCTGATTCAGTCATCTGAAATTTGGTAATTATTGTTTGGGTTTCTGTAAAGAAGGCCTCCATATACTGAGTCTGAGATCTACATGGAAGCAAGCTAAGTAGTTGTCCCCAAAATGGTAACCAGCAGAAGCAATGAAAACTGTACAGCTCTTTGCTGCAGAGGGGGAGAAGGGTTGGTTAAAAAGCTTTGATGAACTCCTTTAAATCTTCTTTTCATGCTTTAGAGTAAAAGTATATTAAATGTGATTTGGATTGCAGTGTTAGTATAGAAGGGATACATTTATAATGATGAGGTAAATATTGTTCCTGTATTCTGATGATCAGTGGGAAATTTTATCCAGTAGATGATGGGAAACTTAGTCATCACTTTCTGTGCAACTGAACCTTCTCTTTAGAACAACAAAAAAAATCTAGGTGGAGGCTTTCTTGTGCCACTCGGTTTCAGTGCAGGTGTTCAGCCTTCAGCTCCAGACAACCTCTAACTGCTTGGGCAAGAAAGAAACAGCAGCTGTCTGGGCATGGGGTGCACCCAGGACCTGCAGCTGGGGACATCTTGCTCTCAGTGCACTTTTCCTGATTGCCACTGATCACCCAAGGCACAGGACACACAATAGAGACCCTTTCCTTTAGTGTGATTCTCCTGTGCTCATAGGTGGGCTTTTATTGTCCCCAGCCTAGGGAAGGTGTGGTGGAATGTCAGCTATATCAGACATTTACTGTTAGAAAAGATAAAGTGCCCTAAATAGCATTGCAGGAGAGTGCTGTGGTGGGAATCCCAGCAGCCAGGCTGGGTCAGTGAGATATTTCATTTGCTCAGAATTTTGAATTTGTGCATCATCCAGGTTGTGTTCACCCTCAGCTTCTGGCTGACATCTCTAGTCTGATGGCTAATAGATTTTTCAAGCTTTTAATTTTTGTGTTTAAATAAACTGCAGTTGGCTGGAAGGTTTTTTTTTCCCCGTGTGTGCCCACATTAATCTGTTTTTATCTAGTGTTTGCCTAAGTTGGGAACGATGCTAGCAGTATTTTTCCTGCTTTCCACTAAATGAACCTTAAATTGTTTCTTAGACATTGTCAGTAACAAGATTGGTGCCTTGAAGTTCTCCTAGAGAATTATTACCAAATCCTCTTGAGTTCTCAGACGCTGGAGATAGGTGACCCTGCTTATGCTAAAGATAGATTTCCTGGGCTGCTGGCTGGAGCTGCTCAGCTTTGAGGAGATGGCCATAAATGGCAAGAGCAACTGGAGAGAGCTGTTGTACCTTAGCCAGAGTGTGGATGATGTGCAACAGGTGTTTCTGCTGTCACCCCTTTTAAAAACCTTTTCAAGGGCGAGGAATATAGAGTTGGCTGTGAATAGAATTGTAGTTTTAATTGATAAGATGGTGTGGGGTTTTTTAGTGTCACTGCTCTATTTGAGTTGCTATAATCTGCTCTGAATAAGACTTAAATGTGCTCTCTTGAAGTATCCTTAGATTATTTTTGATTAACGACTTAGTTTTCCTAAACTTTCAGAACTTGAAACAAGATATATTTTTACCTTCTTCCCTTAGTTATTGCATACTGTTTGTGATTCATTTTTTAACAACAAAGCCTGTTAAATCCAACTCAGAGATATTTTTAATGTAGGAAAACAAATCTGGATATATCGGTTTTGCAAGCTGATCTCGTGGTTTTCTGTATAAGTATGTATTTGTGAGAGTAGAGTGAAAATGTGGAGAGAGATGACCTTTAGTTTTTAATAGGATAATCGTTGGAGGTGGTACTACTCCCCTACTCTGCTGTGCTAGTTTGTAACCATCCTCATCACAGTTTGTTTTGTGCTGGTGAGCTTGAAGGCAGGAGACAAATCCCAGGAGTGTGCTTCTTGAACACCTCATAGGAATGAGCAGGTTGGTTTTGAATCAGAAATCTAAATTGGGGAGTGACAGTGTTGGCTCTTCTTGTCTCTTGTCTTCCCTAAATATTTCTGTTGTCAGGAAGGGAAGAAAAGTGTGAAGATACCTGTTGTCAATCTTGGGATTTTCAAGTTTAAGATCGAGTAGTACAGTGATACATGTGGACTTCTATCAGTAATCTCTTCTCAAGAATTTTTTTCAATCCTTTTCCAGTGGAAGCATCAGTTCATGGAAGTAATGTGCACTGCACGGATAAGACAATTGAAGCTGCAGAGGCCTTGCTTCATATGGAGTCTCCTACCTGCCTGAGAGATGCCAGGAGTCCTGGTATGTCAGCCACAGTTTCTGCTTCATGAACCTTTTCTCCTTCCACTAATTGGCAAAGCAAGCAAGTTGGGAAATCTGCTTTGGAGAACTCTATGCTGTTTAAAACATTTGCTTGCTTATTTCAAAATGACTGATTTGTTTTCAGTTTTCACATGATTCCTTCACCCTGTAGCAATCATATTTAAATTATTTATCTGAGCCTTGGCATAGGTTGTCCAGAGAGGCAGTCTCCAGCCTCTGAGATTGTTCAGAACCTCTCTGGAGACATAGTCCTGGGCAGCTGGTTCTAGGTCACCATGCTTGATCATGGAGTTGGACCTGATACCCTCCAGATGTCCCTTCTAACCTCAGCCATTCTGTGGTTCTGTGAATTTGACACTTTAAATTGCTAAAATACGGAGTTAGAAAGAAGAAACTCAACTCTCTGAGCTGGGAGACAGGGACCAGGAGCAGGATGACCTCCCTACAATCCAGGAGGAGCTGGTCAGTGACCTGCTACACCATATGTAGACATCCCCAAAGCTCTGAGGCCGGATGGAATGCACCCAGGAGTGCTGGAAGAACTGGTGGGAATGCTCACCAAGCCACTTGCCATCATTTACCAGCAGTCCTGGATGGCTGGAGAGGCACCAGCAGATTGGAAATCAGCCACTGTAGTCCCCATATATAAGAAGGAATATAAAGATGATCTGGGAAATTACAGGCCTGTTAGTTTGACTTTGGTGCTGGGGAAGCTGGTGGAGCTTCCTGAATACTATTATGGGGTACATGAAGAAGAATCAAGTGATCATCCCCAGCCAGCATAAGTTCATGAAGGGCAGGTTCTGTTTGGCTGAGCTGATCTCCTTTTATGACAGGGTGACCCACTTACTGGATGAGGCTGTGAATGTTGCCTCCCTTGACTGTAGCAAGGCATGGAGATCAGAATAAGGAATCAAAGATTAAGCTCTAATTAGTTTCATTTAAAGTTGAGTTGAGTTCAGGCAGAGAATGTTAATGTGATACTTGTCTTAATGCCTAGCACTACTGGCAAGCATACATGATTTTGGGAATTGGATTGATTTTCTAGGTTGTTGGAGCAGAATCTTGCTATCCTGCTACCCACCATATGCTCTGTTTAAAATAATGTAATGTAAGACATTAAAATAAACAGGGAGAAACTTCATCACTTGCTCATTATGTTTTCCCCTCATAGTGGAAGTTTTTGTCCCTCCTTGTGTGTCAACCCCAGAATTTATCCATGCGGCCATGAGACCTGATGTGATCACAGAAACTGTGGTGGAGGTATCAACTGAGGAATCAGAACCAATGGATGCATCTCCTGTCCCAACTTCCCCTGATATTCCTGAACCCATGAAAAAGAAAAAAGGTATGATATTTCTTTCTGATGTGCACTGCTGCAGATGGTGCAGTTCATACTGGTAGAGATGGGTTAGATGATCTGATTTCTCTGCTCCTGTCATTAGACTCATGGAAGTCTGAAATGTGAGTTCTTAGAAAACGAGTCTGCAATGAGAAAAAAGAATAAAGTATCAAGAAAATGGGTTTTGCCAAGCCAGAAAAGAAGATATCTTTGTTGTGCTTTTTAAGCACAGTTTACAAAGTGGAGGAAGAGTAGAGAGAGATTCAAAGAGAATTTCTTTGTAGGTAAACATTGGTGGCTGAGCTGTGGATATATTTGGAGAGCAGGTAGGCTTGGTATTCCTCCAGTGAAACAACAGGCTAAATACTAACAGTTTACAGAATGAGTATGAGATCTTCATGTCAGCATAGTATCTTATTTGTCTGATGGGTGTGTGTTGGAGGAGAAATTGTTCAGAATAGTGTTTGAGTTCTAAGCACTCAGCTGCCAAATGAGAGGCTGGTACCTGCTGAGGTTTCTTGCACATCTAGCAGTTTCCTTAGAGGCATCAAATACAATTCACCAAACTATGGGAGTGTTTTTATTATAGCTTCCAGACATGCTAAGGTGGAATATCTAGGTGTAATTTAGAGGAAAATTAATGCAGTGTGGTGATAAAGTGATGCAAATCTAAGCTTTGCAAGTTTTAGATATAAGAAAAGCACACACGTGTAGCAGATGTCTGTTAAATAACTAAGAAAGTGGTCATTAAAGCTTTTTGGTAGTTGTAGTCATACACTGGGATTTTAACTATTTCTTTATATTCCACTGCCAGATTTTTATTCTACATATTCCATTTTTATTCTGCATATGATTAATACTCTCTCCTCCCATGTTCTGTCTGCAGCTGGCCGTAAACCGAAGACCCAACAATCAGCTGTGTCTGATGCCTCTCCAGATCTAGGTATAAAGAAGAAACCTAGAGAAGGCAAAGGTATCTTTTTCTGTGATTTGTACAGTTATACAGTGTGGATATATTGTATCTGTCACCAGAAATACACAGGTCTTTGAAAGTTTTACTGACAAGTAGATTTTTTTGTTTGATGCCTTCAAATTTGTTTGTACAAGATGTAGCACAAGGCTATGTGGAATTGCTCTAGAAGTGGTTTGTAATACACTCTGCAGTTTATAGGCTTTCTGGTTTTTCGTTTGCTTTCTGTTCATTGGCTCATGCTGTCCTTTGTGTTACGTGTTAACTGCCAGACATGCATTTGTTAAGTTGCTGCTGAAAGGTTTGTTCTTCAGTAGGAACAGCTTATGGGTGTTTGTAATGGTGATGGTTAAAAATATGTTTTTTAGTTGATTCACAAACTTCAGTGGCAATATGTTGCTGACTGTTATCCTCTCTGAAGGGGAAAAACAAAGGATAGTATATTTCTCTACAGGTTGAGTGAGGGATTTTGTGCAGGAGAGTCATGCTTTTTGTAACAGCTCCCCTGATAAATTGTGGGTTCTTTCTTGAATTCCAAGCCCTTGCTGTTTTCACAGCAGAGAGACAGACTGGGACACTGGCTTACAGGTTACCTTTGAGCTGGCATGGAGTGTGGCAGCTCTTCCCTTGGTTAAAGGTGAGAAATGTGGATCTTTTCCCCACTTTCTGCACTGAAAGTTGTTTGGAGATGTTGCTATGGCTCAGAGAAGCAAAGCTTAGTGACATTCAGTGGCAGCATACTGGCTGAAAAGTTTGCAGTGGTCAGCTCCACTATTACTTTGGGATTTGTTTGAAAGCAAATCTCAGCTGTTTACATAATTCCTTATCTGGGTACAGCTCTGGAATCATCACATTTGTCAGCAGGGCAAGGAGGAATGGGACAGACTGACATCATGCAGAGTTGGTTTATGAAAACCAGCACAAACAATAATCAGACTTCCCTGCAGCAGCCACTGTTTCCATCTTTGGATTTGGGTGTAGTAGTGGACATCATTAAAGGTTACAGATGTTTGCATAAAGGTTACAGATGCATTTTTTGCATCCCTGTTGCAGCAAACATGAGAAGAAAACTGAGCTCTCATCCTGCCTCTGCTGAACAGGTGCAGGTTGTAGTGACTTGAAACACTACCCCCAGTTCTTTTGAAGAACTGAGAATGGGTGCTGGATTGAACAGGCTCCTGTGCTATGTAACAGATCACTTGAACTGGCTCCTTTCAGAATGTAAATATTTGTGGAAGCTTTACTAAACTTAGCAGAATGAATGAATATGTGCAGGCTACGTTACATACCATCCTCTGTAATACTTGCTTGTAATGCAGGTCATTCAGAGCTACCTTTATATGGAGAACTTCCAGTTATCTTTAGAAATGGGTTTCTCATATTTAAATCCTTTATGATTACAGGAAATACAACATACTTATGGGAGTTTCTTCTGGACCTTCTCCAGGACAAAAACACTTGTCCTCGATATATTAAATGGACTCAGCGAGAGAAGGGAATCTTTAAACTTGTGGACTCGAAAGCTGTCTCTAAATTATGGGGAAAACATAAAAACAAACCTGACATGAACTACGAGACTATGGGAAGAGCTCTGAGGTAAAAACTCTTACGTCCTTGTTATCTCATTCTTAATTTTACCTGTTGAAATAGAAGAGTTCTGAAATTTTAAGAGCTTTGCCCTCTTGCTGCTGACCTAGCTGTTTAAAAAGCATCAGTCTCTCATTTTGTGTTGCCTTTTATGTTATCAGTTAATTTGCAATTTAATTCCTGAAGTATGTATTTAAAAGGTCAGATTTTTTTCCAGCTAGGTCCCTCAGATCATTTGTCAGTATGCTCTGCCAGCTTCTTTTTGTACCTTCTCACAGCATGGACTTTACTATGGTTACTTCAGATTTTCTTGTTAGTGTAGAACGATGTTTTCTTTAAAACCTATCACTATTAGTTACTACTTAGTTGTACATTTCTTGCAGATATTACTATCAAAGAGGAATCCTGGCAAAAGTTGAGGGACAGAGGCTTGTATATCAGTTTAAGGAGATGCCAAAAAATATAGTTGTCATAGATGATGACAAAAGCGAGCCCTGCAATGAAGATTTGTCAATGCCTACAGATGAAAAGTCATTGGAAAGAGTGTCTTTATCTGCAGAAAACCTTCTGAAAGCAGCAACTTCAGCACGTGGAGGAAAAAATTCCTCTCAGTTAAGTTGTACCAGAACAGAAAAAGCAGTTACCAGAGTTGTGAATATTGCCTCACCAGTGCATGATACATCATCATCTCGTTCCTCAACTACCACTACTACTGTCCCAGCAACAACAGCTCCCAGGTTTGTATTAATGTGGCTCGGGCTTGTAGTTTGCTAATGAGAAGCAATTTTTGGTTAGTAAGCTGTCTTTGAGTGGTTTTGGTTTATGTTTTAAATGCTGGAAAGTGTTTCTGATTTGCAAGTAGCAGTGGAATACTATGGCTTACGAGATCAGAGCCAACTGTCAATATATTTGCTTTTTCATGTGTTTTAAAGTTCTGTAGAGAGAGGAAAGGGAAGAAAGGGAGATGAATGCTCCTAAATTTCCAAAGTCCTCTTGCTAGATGTATAAAAGGTTTTTTGGTTTGAGTTTTTTGGTTTTGTTTGGTGGTTTCTTTAAAGACGCAATGAAAAATGTGTGAATCCTAGATTTGCCTCTCCCTGTTTTCATCTCTCGTGGTGCCCTGTGTTTTGACTTCAACCCACAGCCCTTCCTTTATTTTTCAGGACTGTACGTGTGGCAATGCAAGTGCCTGTTGTAATGACCTCTCTGGGACAGAAAATCTCTACCGTGGCAGTGCAGTCCGTAAACACGGGGTCACCCTTATTAACCAACACAAGTCCAACAACTGCAACAACTCCAAAGGTAGTAATCCAGACAATCCCTACTGTGATGCCAGCCTCTGCTGAAAACGGAGACAAAATCACAGTGCAGCCTGCCAAAATCATAACCATCCCTGCCACGCAGCTGACGCAGTGTCAGTTACAAACAAAAACGGGCCTGTCTGGGTCAGGAAGTATTAACATCGTGGGAACCCCCTTGGCTGTTAGAGCACTAACCCCAGTGTCTATAGCTCATGGGACACCAGTAATGAGACTATCAGTGCCTGCTCAGCAGGCATCTGGCCAGACTCCTCCCAGGGTGATTAGTGCAGTTATAAAAAGTCCAGAAGTTAAATCAGACGCAGCGGCTTTAAAACAGGAACGTGAAGTGAAAACACTGCAGCTGGTAAATGAAGAGAAGCCAGCAGATGGAAGCAAGACTGTGACTCACGTAGTGGTAGTTAGCACACCCTCAGCTATTGCCCTTCCTGTAACAATGAAATCAGAAGGAATTGTAACGTGTGAGAAATGAAGAATGGGTTGCTTCCAGCATGGACTTTTAGACTGTTACGGTTTGGAATATACTGACATAACTGGGGGAGGGAAGTGGACGTGATCACCAAGTCAAAAAGGAAAGTTTTGAAATGTTAATAAACATGCCTATGTTGAAGACTTACTGGAAAAAAAAAATTATTTTCCCGTGTTTCAGTGGGAATTGAACCACATTGTTGATTCGCTGACAAAACTGCTCCTTACAGTTGGGAAACAGCTGAACCTCTGGAGAAAGAAAGAGAGAGGGACTGAAAAGGGACCAAACAGTTCACTACATTACCCATTACTGAGTTACACTAACCTGGAACACTAAAAGGGAGTTTGTGTGAGAGGTTTGCCCTGGTTTTTAGTTTTCAGGGGGAAAGTCTCATTGTTAAAAATGGCAAATTTGATGCATTTTATATGCATACCAGCAATTTCTACTGTGGGCCCACAGTACTCAACTGGTGCTATGTGAAAAACTCTGCTATTAGGTATTGTAGAATGTGAAATAAAGGAGAAGATTAAAGAGCTTCTAAAAGAAGACAGAGACCTAGAGGAATTTTTGTATCATACAGCTTAAGCAGATTCAAAATGGAAGCCTTAGACTGATTTTCAGTTACCTTTCTTGAAATAAGCTAATGGCTTGTTTGTGTAAAGCTTTTTTTATTAAAAAAAATTTTTAAAAAATCTTGTACCTAGCACAGTATTGTTATAGAATTACATGTAACATATTTTGTATGGTAGTTAAAAAGTCTGTCTAAATTTCTTAATTGTGGACAAAATAGCAGCAGGCTTTCTGCCTTCTGCTGTAACATGCCTGTGTCTCTCATTCAGCCTTGACATCCCTGCATACATTTCAGTTTCAGCTCTACTCTGTCACTTGAAAGGTCACGCCCAGCATGAGCTTTTGTCAGGTAGTTCTAAACCTGTAATTTTTCTTTTTTTAGTTGAAGAGGGAAGTACCAGTGTTCAGAATGAACTATAATAGTTTGTATATTCAACATTTGAAGTATATTCTATTTTGTTGTACTCTTGTTTCAAAGTGTATTCAAGTAGGCTTTAATGAAATATAGAAAGGAAATTTAATGGTGTTTGGTCTGCTATTTATTTTTTGCTTTTTCCTTTCAATCTATTAACCTTCTCTTCTGTTTATTTGAAATCTTCCAGGCATTCAGCCTAAGAATGATATCACTGAGCTGATATAGTGTGGAAGCTTGGAACTCATCAGTGCTCCGGTACTCCCAGCAGCTGACCAACTCTCACACACTACACTGAAATATTTTTTATTGAAATATCTGTGAAGCTTGCAGTAATTGATGAGGTAGCTTCTATCTGACAGGGGCCTAGTTCTGTGAGGCTGTTGTGTTCTTGCATTGTAGCTCATCACCTGAGGGGCTAGGGAGCAGCTTGAGTAGCTTGAGAAGTTACTGCCCTGCAGCTGACAGGTGGAGACTTCCTGTGCACACCCAGTTGTCATAATGCAAAGAAGGTGGGATTTGCTTAGATGACTCTGAGAATCAATGACTTCTAGAGCTCTGTGGATTACTGAACTGCTCCTCCAGCTACACCTTCATTTTCTAAGGCTGCACTGCAAAGGCAAGGTAAAAATGAGCAGACTTGACTGCTGCAGTGTACTGCTCTCTTTGATATCATAGAGGCCACTGGTAGGTAGAAAATGAGAAAAGTGAAATACCAAGTTACACTGCTGGTCCTTTTAATGTAGCTACCATTGACATTTCCAGCTGTTGTTTTGGCTTCAGCACAAATACATGACTTTTAACTAGATGTTTGGTTTTTTTTTTCAGGATGAAGTAAGTAAATATATATTCCATTAATTTATAATACTACTGAAATTATGGGTGTCATGATACTCCACTACTGGGAAAGTTCGGGCAAGAACACCCAGTACTCAAACTATTCCATAGCTGAAGTCCACGTGCAAGAGTTGGGATGAAAATAGATGCAGGGTAGCTTACCCTGTTTTCCTGGGGACCACGGAGACACTGAGCAGTGACTAGAGAAGGAGCACATCAGCTTATGGGTAGTCAGGTGTCCAGTGGCACTCCCAAGTCACTAGTGAGATGCTGTGGAAAGTCAAAGAGCAGGAACTCTGATAATCTTGAAATAATTTCAGTCTGAATGAGCATCTAAGTATTTGATGGCTTGAGGAGCAATTTTAATGGAAATTTGGAACTGAGGTCTTTGGTAACAGTAAAGGAGACCACAATTAAATCCTTCCATGCAAGTTTCTTTTTTCCCTTTAACTTTTAATACTGAAAAACAAGTTACCTGTGGAGCCCTAGCAGTCAGCCTCATTCTTATCTTTGGCTGGTAAGAAATGTGGGTGTAGCTCTGTACAGCCAGGGATGTATGTGGGGAACTTTGAAAGTCTTCTGAAAAAGGGTTTCTTTTTCATACTTCAAGCAGGAAAGCAGAATTTAAGACCCAGTGTGTGGTGTAGAAGGCATCAATCTCTTCCACCAGCAGTGACGATTCTTACAGATGAGCTGTGGTTTTTTCATGGGATAAAGGACAAGGATACCTTCCCAGGAAGAAATGCTAAGAAAAAGAGGTAGGTCAGAAAGGGAAGCAGGGAAGATCCTGGGCAATGGGTTGACTGATTTGTTTAAGTCATAATGTCCTGGGTAGAGGGAAATGGAGCAGTGTGAAGGAAGGCAGGTAGGATAAATTGGATCTGGAAAACAAGAAAAGGAGTAGAATTTTTAAATCCACATTTGTAAGTTTTTTTTTAAGAATCCCTTCTCTAAACAGCTGTGCCTTTGTCATATATGAAAGAGGAGCTATGTCTTGGAGCATGATATGTGTATCTCTGGAGTATTTGTAGTTCAGACCTTTCCAACACCCAATTTAGATACACTGGAAGTCAGATGGGGACAAACTTACCTTCCTGGAAATAGAGAAGGATCTCCAGCTGATGACCTTCTTGTAAGTCAGAGCCAAGATTTCCATCATGTAATGGCAAAAATTAAAGGAATGAGGGGCACATCCCTCTGCTACTGGTGAGATGGGCAGCTTGCCAGCCATGCTCTGAGATGCTGCAGTCACTGTCAGGGCTGCATCTTGCCACAGAGCTGGTGATGGTCCTTTGGCTCTCTCCTCTGGCCACCTGGCAAGTGGCATGGGCAGTATGGGCTGCCAGAGGACATTTATCAGAAGTTCATTAAGTGCTGCAACAGTGGGCTGTATCTGAAATAGAAAGGGTACTTAACCTGGCTTCAAAAAGTGGAGTCTTGTTTTGTTAACCCTTTCTGTGCCTTTGTACTCTTTTTTTTTTTTTTTTTTTTTTTTTTTTTTAATAACTGAGCTGCTGCCTCTTAAGTACAGACAGGCTTTTTGTCAGTCAAGTAGTGCTTTCAGTGCCTGCTTAAGCACAGCTTTTCAGCATTGCTTTGTTTGCATATGGTTCCTCAGAGTTGTTCCAAGATCTGGTTGTTGATGTGCAGTCCAGGTCCCAAGCCATGCTTCTTCCAGAAAGCAGCCTGGGGATTTCTACAGCCCAATGCTGGGGTGGGGAGCAAGAATTCCCACCTGTACCTGGAAGTCTCATCATTCTCTAGGCCTGTGCAAGCTTGCTCTTCAACATACTGGTTTATGCTGACATGATTTCTATGTGAGCAAGAAGTGTTTTTAGTGGTGGTGTTGGAGGACATGACCTCAGGATGAGGGAGCTTTGGTTAGGTTAGCAACATCTGAAATGGCCAAAGGGATGCTGAAACATTGAATTAGCATCTAACTGTACTCCTAGACTTTTACAGCCCCCTTGTTGTTCGTGTATGAAAGCAGGAGTAGTGTTACATCTGAAACTTGTGGCTCATGTAGAAGAGCTTAACTCTTGGCAAGTAGTAAATAGATGAGGGAGTGGAATGAAGCCAGTGTGAAGTGAGCAGCCTTTGTGCAGAACATATATAGATCCATTTATTTTTCAAATAAATACCAATTTAAGTTACAGGAGGGACAGGATAATAGCATGTAATCCACAGAAAAAAAAAATCATTGTGAATTGCAGCTCAGAGATCAGAACATCAGTTTTTCTGGGTTGTGACAAGAAAAGTTGAAAGGAGAATCCTATCACAGGCAATCCAGGTAAAGAGTGCAGCAAGGAGGGCTGAGGTCTTGGGATCCTCTGCTAATTGATTTCCTCAACTTTAGAACATTATGGAATTACATCTGAGCTGATTGAGGATCAGTGAGCCAGAGGCAGTCAAGAGTAGAAGAGAAAGTGGAGAGGTGCCTGAAGCCTGAGTTTTTACTCTGACCCATGCAGCAGGGATCTCAGTTACATGTGAAGACTGTCACAGCCAGAACAAGCTAAATTTAATTTCTGCCTCACAGTGACAGTTCACAAGCAGCTATTAAAGTTATTAAGTTATGAAGATCCAAGTGACACTATCTACTTCTGATCTAATTGTTCTGCAAGGGAGATAGTGCTTTAATAAGCTTGCAACAGCTTCTACCTTTCAGCAAATTAAGTAAGTGGGTCATTTCTTTCTTCAGGTAGCTTGAGGGTGAGGAGAAACCATTGCTGCTACAGCTAATGCAGCTTTTACTCAAGATTAGAGCAAGGGATCTGTTGAGACTTTTTTTAGTCTCTGCTTATAAGGCAGGCACCCACAAGAAGACCTTTGAAGACATTTTTACTGTAGGAGTCATACTGCTATATAGGAAACAAAAAATTAAAGCCTTCTTGTTTCTTCCTATGAATATTACTTACTGCACTGAATTTATCTGCCTCTTGTTGAATAAAACAAAGCAAGAACTGGGTTTCACTGAAGTTTCCTAAAAGAGTCTGTCTGCAAAATATATTTTATAGCAAATCCTTGAATAGAATTTCTGCATTTCTTCTATCTTTTATTAAAGTACAGCAGAAAGAGTTCATCCTTGTGCTATAGCAGGAAGATGGGGTTTCCAATGATAATATTCTGGTGGGGATAGTCCCAAGCCTTCTCAGAGTTATTTCCTCCCCTTGCCTTCAAAATTGCCCTTTAAGGACATGAAGCAGTGAACATCTACTGCCACGTGTCCGGGCTGAAAGAAGAATCTCAGCCTTTTCCACTTCACAACAGCTCTGCAATGATGGCAATATCATGCAAAACATACCATGCCCCTGCAGGGTGGTTGCTTTTGTAGGAGAGTTAGATATGTTAGTTAGGACCATCCCATCCCTTGCCCACAACCTCATCTCCAAGTAGTCACCCCTTCTGGCTTCCAGGGACAGATTTGCTTTCTCAAATTTCAGCTGAAAGAGAGACTCTGGCTGGCAGTGGTTGATAAAGTCACATCTGGCTGATGAAAGTATTCACCAAGGAAGTCAGGCTCCTTGCTTGCAAAATTCTTGCTGTCTGGGGATTTCACATCCTCCCTTGCTAGAAGAGACCTGCATCCCAAGTTCCTTAGAAGGGCCTCAGCTCCTCTGCTTGGCAGCAGATCCCTATCCTCAGCCTCCATGGGTCAGGAACATGTGCAGAGCATGCCAGTGCTGTGCAAAACACTTGGTTTGCCTGAAAGGGACTGCGTTTGTGTGGGAATTTGAGACTTCCAGTTGCCAGACTCTTCCACTTTCCAGCAACACGAGTAGAACAACTTACAGGCTGTGCAAAGCACAAACCTGTGGCATTTCTTGCTCTTCAATGGACATTTTAAAAGACTGCTAAATGTGGCTGCCTCTTGGGAAGAGCCAGCTCTCTGCTAGGCATGTTCAGCAGCCCTCAGGGAGGAAGAACCTGGCCAGGTTCATAGTTCCACACAGCTGTCAGGAAGAGTAATATTTACAGTAATGTAGAGCCAAGGCTTCATCTTTAGCAGCTTAACATCACTAAAGGTAATTTCCTTCCCTTCAGACTTGCTGTGGAGTTTGGACATTTCAAGTCTGAGAGGGAGCAGTTGCTGTGAAAGCAAAAGAGCTTGCCAAGCTGTAAATGAGGACTGCAGGAAAAGAGCTCTGGAATAGGTAGCATCACCACTACCTGCAAGCTCAATGAGTCAGTACTTGAGACAGATGCCTTACTTATGATAGGGAAAGGAAAAAGATGGCAGCAGAGACATTCCTATTTTTTTTCCAAAGACTTTTATTAATAAACACCTGGAACAGAAAGTTACTACAAGCCTTAATTTACATGGAAATACTGCTTTATTTACTCTGCCTCAGCTTTCCCAACTATCTAAATGTCAGCTGTTGTCTGTCTTCCCTCCTGTCTCCCTACCTCATTTTTCTGCTATGTCTACAATCCATACATGCAATGCCAAAGCCATACCAATGAGCACCACTCCATGTACAAGAGTTCCTCTACTAACACAGCTCTGTTGTAGCCCAGGTGCTGAGCTAGAGTTCCCCTGGGGCCAGGCAAAGAGGCTCCTGAACATTACTGCTGTATGATTTCAAGTCAGATGCAGGATCATTAAATTCTCTCAATAAATAAATTTTATCTTCTAGCAGGTTCCAGTGTAGCTTCAGGTTCTGAAGATAAATAAAATAAAGTCTTTCAACATGAGATTGGCCCTTCACTGAAACAGCAAGATTGACAAGACTACAAATTGAAACCATTTATAAAAATTGAAGCAGAGGAGGAAATACTCCCTGGTTAGGTGTGTGCTCTGGTGGAAAGCACAGGAGAGACACAGGGAACAGCCACTGTGTATACATACCACATGTTGTCTATGTGTAGTGGACACATGCACATTCATCTGGAAAAGGGATTTGTATGATTACTGTGTGATGCAGGACAGCAAGCCTCTATTTCCTCCCTAGCTCTTACTGGAGGGGGCTTTCCTTGCAGTGTGCTATGATCCATTCACTTTTAGGGAAATTTTTGTCTCAAGTCACGTAGAAACATAGCATGAGCTTAGATTTGTTCATTTCTAAACTGCATTAAACTTCCTTTGTATTGCAACAGTAAAAGATTTAAGAGAATCTCACTGAGTAGTTGAGCCTTGTTCCCTTTGGTACTTGCATATGCTTAACACGAAATAAATAAAATTAGCAAGCTGTCGGGGCAAGTTGTTTTAAAAACACAAGTGTTTTGGTTTAAATACTAAGGCCTCCATATTCATTAGGGGATTAAAACCTTGAACACAGGGGTTAGTAAAAGGATAAAGCTAATTTGCTTTCCAGTATTCAAAACCTCACACAGCAAGAACATGATGAAGAGAACACTGGCTCCTTTCTTCCTCCCTTGGAGGCCCCAGATTTAAGTGCTGACCAGCAAGTGGTAACTCCAAACAAGTGCCCAACATAATGTTTAGTCAACAGTATTTCCTCATCCTTCCATAGCTTCCAGCCTCAAAAGTTTTCTCTAAAACAAAACAGTGGTGAGTTAAGACACTGCAATACCAGGTGGCATCCCAACACCTTACAGCAGTCTGTCAGGGTCTTGATTAAAACTAAAGTCACACACCAGAGACAGGTGATCAGAAGGGTAATTGAAGGATGGCAGCCTGTTGGGCCCTATTTGCTCTTCAGTCAGCAAGCCCAGGGCTGAGTTCACATTCAAGGCGTGCTGGGAATACCAGATATAATCCAGCGTGTGCCGGCACTCTCCGGAGGGCCGGATCTTCCACGTGGTGTAGGGGGGCTCCGACTGCCCGTCGGGGCTCAGCAGCTTGTAGGCGCTGTTTAAGTTGAGGCTGGAGTTGGAAAATTCTCTGTAGACCTCCTCGGTTGGCTCTGCATTGAAATCTCCACAGATGATCAGAGGGATCTTCGCCCCTTGGGTAATACTCTTCAGGTTCTGGAGGAGATCGCAGCCCTGAGCAGACCGAAAACTCTCCCAACCGGTGCGGGCTTTCAGGTGGGTGACAGCAATGCAGAAGAGTCTTCCAGTTTCGTTGCATTTCAGTGTCTGAGCGATGGCCACTTGGTTGGTTTTCAGCTTCATGGCAGTCAGACGGATGTTGGCACTGTTGATGAGCTCGAAGCGGGCTCTGAGGAAGAACAAGGCACAGCCGTCCGGCCCGTTGTTCCTCTCCACATCCAGGCAAGGCGACCACGGCTTTGGGAAGAAAGTACCCTGGTAGCCAAGCCTGCTGAGGAGTGGCTCAAAGGTGTCGAAGTAGTGGTCGACTTCTTGCAGGCATAAAATGTCAGGCTTGTAGGCAAGGATTTCCTCCAGGATGAGGCACTTCCTCTCTTCCCACTTCAGAGCTTCCATGGGGCACTGCACAAAGTTGTCTTTGCCTTCTCCGAGAGCTGAAATTAGCAGGGAAGGGGAGAGAGGGGGGGAAAAAAAAAAAAGCCAGAAGAAAAGTTACAGATTGCTAAAAGAGGCTGCCTGCCTTCAGGTTTTGCAGAGGCCAGAGGAACCAAATGCCATCTTGCAGCAGCCCTCTCTGCCACCCTGCTCCAGGTTGTAGGGGGAAGCAGCTTTTACAACACCGCTTGCTTTCTCTGCACAACGTGTGCAGGTGATGGGTTTTTCAGGGAGTAGCTGCTGACTTTAGGGGACAGGTTTGCCAGTGGGTATTGGAACCCCTCCTCAAAGCACTCCAAGTGTCTAAAAAAAAATTAAGTCTGCTTTAAGTTAAAGACTTCTTCCCCCTTCTTCCCAGAAGTTACTACGTTGGCAAGTGCTTCCACACGTGGCTGCCACAGATTAAGCCTAAGAAAACAGGCAGTGGGATAGGAGTGAGTTAACTGCAGAATGTTAAAGCAGTCCCTATGTGGGGGTTTTCTCCCCTCAAAAGATTTTAAGATGAGGCTGTCACATAAGTCAGCTTACAGCCTTGGTTTAGGGGTCTGAGAAAAAAGCCAGTTAAAATTGTTTTGAGGAATTAAGAATTCCCGTAACGCATCTGAATCCCTGTATAGCTCAGTTGTGCCTCACATAATCCACCTCTCTCTCCTCCTTTTGCCCTGCCAGCCCCAGGAATGCCTGATTACATAGACACAGTTGCATTTAGAGGTTTTCCCTGCTGTGTTTCTCACCCTTTGAGCTCCTACCTTGGGCAAGGATGTTCCACTGCATGACCCGAATGGGGCGGTGGTTACTGGCAGTGTTTTTCTTCAGGTCCACAAAGTCCCTCTGATACCGGGGTGGCCGTTTCTGCAGAACCATCTGACATTCCTCCAGCAAATCCTTGGGATCTATGGGATCCAACGGGGCAGAGTCCTGCTGCTCCAGGCAGTCCTGGTGCTGGGACACAGCACCGCTGTTCAGCGTCTTGGCGAGCGCGCTGTAAAGCCGGCTGGTGCTGTTTCCCATGGAACACACTGGAAAGGAAGAAATGGTGTTAGAGAGATGGCCACTCGTCCTCCAGCTGAGGTAAAACATGCAGGATGCAGCAACAGGGTTAGTTTTGTCCACAGTCTTGTAGTGTTTTGCTCATTAGTGAGGGCTGCTAACCTCTGCAGCTGGCCAGTGGTCTGGTTTAACACATTGTGCAGGTGTCTTCTAAAGAAAGAAAAGAATATTTCATCTTGTACAACAGGGCTGGAATTAAATTCTGCATGTGTTGTAGGAAACAGAAGACTGTACATTTTTGTACATTTTGCCTCCTGACGGAGCAGACAGCCTGGCAGGCAGACATACCTGCTCTTTATTTCATGTGCAGAACTTCTGTCTATGGGAGAGGGCACTCCGCAAGGCCTGGTACCCTCTGCCTATCACAAGCAGGGTGGCTCATTCCCTCAGGCTAATATTTAATAGGAATCTCTGATCACAGGAGCACAGAGAGGCCAGATGCTTCTGCTGGCTTAGACCTCGGGATGGGGAGTGGAGCATGCATCTATACTCCTTCCCCTCACCCTCCTTTTTCCCTCCAGCTCCTCACTCCTTCATTTTCTGCCCCAGCTCAGCAGCTTCCAGCACACCCTGTGGTCCCACAGCCTTCCCCAGGACCCAGTGACCCCCTGCTCCATCAGCAATCTTGAGGCTCACTTGCTGCAAAGGCTCAGGAGACTGTCAGTGTGCAGGGCTTCAGAAGGTAGCAGAGAGCTCACAGTATTCTTACACATCCCCACAGAAAGTCCTTGGCATAGCCACGTGTGTCCCAAAACCTCTCAACACTTCCTCGGGGGGAAGGGTTTGTTCTCAAGTGCCACCCTTACCCCAGCACTTGGAAAGAAGCTGTGTTTGCACTTTTCCAGACTTGGTATCATGCCTGGACACTTGGCTTCCCTTCAAACACGGGCAGGAAGAGCAGCACTTGAACCACAGCAACTTGCACAGGAGACCACACTGACCAAGTTTCCTTGCTGTCTCAACTTCCTGACACTGAATGTGTTTTGCTAAGGTACTCTTGAGCAAAAGAACTTCAGCGTCACACAGTAATTTTAAAGCAAGTTTATTTGTACCTTTGAGATACTTCAAATGGAAGAGAGTTGCCATCTCACGCTCGCATCTTTTATCAGATTTGGGGTCCCACCCAAAACAGTCGCATGTTCTGCCTTTGCTAGCCTGAACTACAGCATCACTAATCCTGAGAGCTGGTGACAAACACAGTAACAAGCCTGGCCACAGGGGAAGGCAGGAAGATGGAAGCCCTCACAGTTCAATAAACAGGCTTAGAAGGAGCAAAAAAGAAAAGAAAAACTCTGCAGCAGGAGCACCATGTCCTTGCCTTCAGGAAAATGGGTACTTTTAAAAAGATACTAAAAATTGCTTGCTTTAACATGTTTTGTATGTGTAAACCATTGGAATAGTGTCTCTTAACAGCTCTAAGAAAGTCAGAAATTGGGAACTGACATTGGATGCAGGACATCTCTCCCTACTTCCATCCTTGTAGTTAAAGTACCACGAGTTCCTCAAACTGGGATGCGAGCTTGGCCTCACAAGCATGAATGCCTTTCTATGGGAACTGTGGTTAATGTGTTCCAGTTCCTGCAGACTTCTTTAGTTAACAATTCTTGTCGAGGAGCCAAGTACAGAAGTACAGCTTAAGCAGAAGAAATGCCATTTCACAGTGAGAGAGGTGGGCCCAGACATGAAATCCCTAAGCAGGACTCTGACAGGGCTGTGAGGGGGTGAGGAGCAGGAACAAAAGTGTGCTCTGTCCTGGTTACAGAAGGGTCCAGGTTACACACTACCAGAGCTGCCAGGCAGAGAAGTCAACAGAGCTTTTAACAAAAGCACCACAGGGAGCTCCTCTCCTGTTTTTAGGCTAGGTACAAGCCACAGTTAAGCAGCTGGAGGGAAGTACAGAGTGTTTCCTGCTACCTCAGGAATGCTGTCAGCAGCTGAGTACAGCCCAGCCCTACATCCCACAAAATGCACACACCTGCCCTTCCCTCCTGGCACAACACTGGCCAATGGAGGCAAACTCATGCCACAGATGAACACAGGCCTCTCCAGGTGAATTCTTGGAGTTATTCTGCTCCAAGAAGCCATTAGCAGGAGTCTGGGCTGCTCATTGCCCAAGAGGAATCAGAGGAAGGACCTTGAAAGGGACAAGTTCAGTGCAATGCATCTGCAGTCAAAAGTCCACCCTGAAGCTCTGCACAGCCAACATCTGTTACAGCAGGATGAACTCTAAGTTCAGCTGTCTACCTGCCAAGCTGTAAACAAAGTGAGAGTACTGTCTAAATATGACTGTCCCTGGGGTCACAGGGTATCGAGGTCTTTACGGGGAGTCAGGCAGGGCCAAACCTGCAAGGGATGGGCCACTGCTCCACTGCAGCACAGATCTGACAGCTTTAAAAGTCAGGAAGATCTCAGGGAGGAAAAAGAGCTTCTTTTGAGAGCCCAGGGAAGGTTGGGTGGAAGAGGGCCTGTGCTGTAAATCACTTTCAGGCCCACCATAGGTGGCTTGAGAGACCTTGGCTGAAAGGGGACTCCCATGGGAAGACTCCAGCTTAAGATGACTGATGAACTGCAAAGCCCTTCATCCCCAAAGTGCTGAAACAGTCACAGCACAGGCAAGCATTTTGCAGAACAGGAACAGGGGACCAGACCTGCAACCTGAACACTGAAACTCCCAACACAAAATCCATGTGTTATGTTTGCAATGCATAAATACCATGCCTGTGGCAGCAAGGCTAGTACAAGGGCATTGTTCCCAGATCTTTACAGTTCAGGTTCAATGACCTATAACTTGCCAGTATAAGATCTGCTGTCAGCACTGTGACTCCATGGTTCTGGTGTACCCAGAGGAACAGGCAGACTCCTGAGTTTGCACTTTAGCATTGGGTGGTGAACATGGACACGATTCTCCTGATGCCATGTTGCAATAGGGGATGCCTCTTGCAGGCATCCCATGCATTGCAGGGCAGGGGATCAGCAATCACTATTAAAGCGCTTTAAATAATAATTAATAATAATAATAACCTTCCTCTCTGCAAGGCTGGTGCCTCAGCACAGCAGGGGGAAATCTGAACAGTTCATTAGCCTTTAGGAGAACAGAGTGCAAAGTTCAAGGTTTCTTGTGTCCTCCAGCAACAGCACAGAAGAGATGAACTCGCCAGGATCCCAGGCAACAGGCAGTCGATGACTTTATTTTAAGGACTTTGCTTCAAAGACAAGGGCTGCAGCATACAGAGGGCTCTCAGAGACAGGGCCCTTCCCTTTTGGGTTAAGTTGCCCAACAATCTGGTTACCCTTCCTTTCATCTCCTACCTCCCAGCACTGCTTTTGACTGCAAGTCCCCACCTGGCTCACCCCAGGGATTTGGCTGAATGGATCCACCATACCTCCAGCCCCTCTGCAGCTGCATCAGCCCCCACAACCAACAGCAGACAGAGGTGTCTTCCCTGCAACCCCATTTCTAGGAGCAACTTGGCAGACACCATCCCCAGATGACAAACCTGATGCTGCAGGGTATCATACTCCAGGCATCTTGTTTGGGCCAGGAAGGGGACTGCAGCTCGAGGCCACCTGCACTCCCAGTTCAACTCCTGATTTTGGAACCTAGGAGAGTCCTACCCAGCAGGGAGTGAGGATCCTCATACAGGGATTCAGGAAGCCTGGCACACCAAGGGGGGTGCTGCCTCATCAACATCATAGAATCATAGAATTGTCTGGGTTGGAAGGGACCTCAGAGATCATCAAGTCCAACCCTTGACACACTGCGCAGTTGCTAGACCATGGCACTGAGTGCCACATCCAGGCTCTTTTTCAATATCTCCAGGGACGGAGAATCCACCACTTCACTGGAAAGTCCATTCCAATGCCTGACCACCCTCTCCGTGAAGAAATTATTTCTAATATTCAACCTAAACTTCCCCTGGCACAACTTAAAACCATGTCCTCTTGTCTTGTTGAAAGTTGCCTGGGAAAAGAGCCCAACCCCCCCCTGGCTCCAGCCTCCTTTCAGGGAGTTGTAGAGAGCGATGAGGTCTCCCCTGAGCCTCCTCTTCTCCAGGCTGAACACCCCCAGCTCCCTCAGCCTCTCCTCACAGGACTTGTGCTGGATCCCTTCACCAGCCTGGTTGCCCTCCTTTGGACCTGCTCCAGGACCTCAATCTCCTTCCTGAACTGAGGGGCCCAGAACTGGACACAGGACTCGAGCTGTGGCCTCACCAGGGCTGAGTACAGGGGCAGAATCACTTCAAGGAATCAACACCGGGAAGAAGGGGGAACCTCAAATTCTTGTGTACCCAAATAGTACACACAAAAAACCCCTTTTTCCTCATGAGGGCTCTAATCATCAGCTCACCTCTTCCAGCTTCCTGGCACATATGCTCCTCTTCCCTGGAGCACTCTGGAGGCATCCCGGCCTGGTTGAGAGGGAGGAAGAGAAGCTCCCTGCCCCAGCCTGGTTTGTAGCCTCCTGTACCAACACCAGCAAGCAACAACCACACACACAACAACCCAACCTCAGCGTGGTTCTCCTGCATGCCAGTAGAGTGATGCAGCCTCAGATATCCCACCAAGGGTGTTGGACACATCACCTTGCCCACCAGCCTGGAGCAAAGGCAGCCGCTCCCCAGCTTTCCCAGGGAGCCTCTCCTTCCTGGTGCTCATTCCCAGACGGAACCAAGCTTTGGGTTGGATCCGGGAGCAGAGTTCTGCCCGCTGTGTCACCACCCCGTGCCCTGCTGCAGGGCAGTGGGGAGGGGACAGGGCTCATGCCAAGGGGCTGTGTCCTCACAGGGACACGCAGGACCCTGCACACTTCCCAAATCTCATTTAGGGAAGGGGGAGCAGGGTTTAATCACCGGTACCCCAATCCACAGGGAAACTCCCTGGCTCAGCACCGCCTCCTCGGGCTTTTCCCACTCTCCAGCTCCCTCGGGGAAAGCCCCTGGGAGCTCAGCACCAAGCAAAGCGCTGCAGGATGAGGCCACCGACCCATTGGGACACTAAGAAGTTACCCCACGAGTGTTTTCCGTGCATTCCCAGCAGCTGGCCTGTGCTGGGCACGGAACAAACCCCACCGCCCGGACCGGGCCGGACCGAACCGAAACCCCTCTGCAAGACAGAGCGGGTTGGCTTTGTCGCCGGATGTCACCTCCTCGCCCTTAGCGACCCAAAACCCGCGGTTACCGCCTTAAAACGAAAGGGTCAGTGAGATTTTCGAGGAAATAGGGTGAGGGGGGGGGTGGGGTCCCGATGCTTTTCTCCCCACCGCCCCGGTATCCGCAACCCCTCCCGGTACCTACCTGTGCGGATCGGTGCCCCCGGGGCGGGCGGGCGTCCCACCGCCGGTACCGGTACCGGTGCTGCCCGCGGTGCGGAGAGGCCGAGGGGCCGGGGGAGGCGGGGAATGGCGGCGGGGGCGCAGCAAAGGGCGGGCAGCGCCGAGCAGAGGCAGCGTACGGGGCTCTGGTACATGCTCCCGACAGGACGGACCGGGACGGAGACGGAACCGATCGAACAACACCGATACCGACCGCCCGGCGGCGGCCCTTATACGGGCGGCGGTGGCGGTGGCGCCCGGTACGTCCGGCACCTACCACCCGCAACCGGGAGGGGAGAAAAAGGGTGCGGGGGGGACGAATCGGGAGGGTGAGAGGCTGGACACACCGCATCCACCGCCGGCACCGAGCCCGTTCTGCGGGGACCGGCGGGACGGTGTTTCCTACCGGTGCTCCCCGCCTCTCGGTACCGGCATCTCCCGGCGTCGCTCCGCGCATTCCTTCCCGCCACCCCCCCCCTCCCGTGGCACGGAGTGGTCTCGCCCGGCGTAGTTTTCCCTCCGGTGACGTCAGCAAGGGGTGTGTGGTGTTCCCAATGACGTCACGGGGTGGGGGTTGGCGGATCCGTCACCTCCTTCCATCCCCCACCCCGGTCCATCCCCCCCTCGTCCGCCCGTCCCCCGTCCGTCCCATCCCCTCCGTCCGTCCGTCCCATCCCCTCCGTCCGTCCATCCCTCCCCTCCGTCCATCCATTCCCTCCTCCTTCCCTGCCCTCACCTCCTTCCCTGCCCTCACCTCCTTCCCTCCCCTCCTTCCCTCCCCTCCTTCCATCCCCTCCTTCCATCCCCTCCTTCCATCCCCTTCGTCCGTCCATCCGTCCCCTCCCTCCCTCCCTCCATCCCCTCCTCCTTCCCCCCCTCTCCCCTCCTTCCGTCCCCTCCTTCCGTCCATGCCCTCTGTCCATCCATTCCCTCCGTCTATCCCCCCTTTCATCCCCTCCGTCCATCCCCTCTTTCCATCCCCCCTTTCATCCCCTCTTCCATCCCTCCTTCCATCCCTCCGTCCATCCCCTCCTTCCATCCCCCCTTCCATCCCCTCCTTCCATCCCCTCCTTCCATCCCCTCCTTCCATCCCCTCCTTTCATCCCCTCCTTCCATCCCCTCCTTCCATCCCCTCCTTCCATCCCCCCTTTCATCCCCTCCTTTCATCCCCTCCTTTCATCCCCTCCTTTCATCCCCTCCTTTCATCCCCTCCTTTCATCCCCTCCTTTCATCCCCTCCTTCCATCCCCTCCTTCCATCCCCCCTTTCATCCCCTCCTTTCATCCCCTCCTTTCATCCCCTCCTTTCATCCCCTCCTTCCATCCCTCCGTCCATCCCCTCCTTCCATCCCCTCCTTTCATCCCCTCCTTTCATCCCCTCCTTTCATCCCCTCCTTCCATCCCCTCCTTCCATCCCCTCCTTTCATCCCCTCCTTCCATCCCCTCCTTTCATCCCCTCCTTCCATCCCCTCCTTCCATCCCCCCTTTCATCCCCTCCTTTCATCCCCTCCTTTCATCCCCTCCTTTCATCCCCTCCTTTCATCCCCTCCTTCCATCCCTCCGTCCATCCCCTCCTTCCATCCCCCCTTTCATCCCCTCCTTCCATCCCCTCCTTCCATCCCCTCCTTCCATCCCCTCCGTCCATCCCCTCCTTCCATCCCCTCCTTCCATCCCCTCCTTTCATCCCCTCCTTCCATCCCCTCCTTCCATCCCCTCCTTCCATCCCCCCTTTCATCCCCTCCTTTCATCCCCTCCTTTCATCCCCTCCTTTCATCCCCTCCTTTCATCCCCTCCTTCCATCCCCTCCTTCCATCCCCTCCTTCCATCCCCTCCTTTCATCCCCTCCATCCATCCCCCTGATGGGTCCTTTGGGGCTGGTTCAGCAGTGGGGGTTGGGGCAGCAGGTCCCTAAAACTCCGGGTGATGGTGGAGTGACACCTAATAATAATCCTAATAATGAGAGTCTCTGACCACACAGGGGTGCCCAGCCTCTTTCCTGTGAGGAACAGGTTATCCAGGGAAGTTGTGGCTGCCCCCTTCCTGGAAGTGTTGAAGGCCAGGTTGGATGGGGCTCTGAGCAGCTGGGTTTAGTGGGAGGTGTCCCTGCCCATGCAGGGGGGTTGGGACCAGAGGCCAAAAACCCCTGAGAGGTGACAGGCTGGCTTGACAGAGAAGCTGCTGGCTGACTTGGTGGTTCTGCTCAGGAGAGGAGGCAGCTGGGTCTGTCTTTGGGCTCCATGTCCTGCCAGGTGGCTGCTGATGGTGAAGGTGCATCTTAGCCTCTTCATTCTGATGGTGAAGGTGCATTTTAGCCTCTATTCTGCCCCATGGGGAAACAAATCCTTTGCCCTCAGAGTGGGTGCCTTCTCCCCCCTGCTACCACTCTCCACCTCCTGCTCCAGATGGTTTTGGGGAGCTGCTGACAGCCCAGAGGGCTCAGTGGTTGTTAAGTAAATCATACTGGGAGGTATGATGAGTTTATTGTTCAGTTTATTACTCCGCTGATTCCAGGAGTTGGGTTCAGGCCAAACCACCTCCTCGTGAGAGCTACAAGGGGGAGGAAGGGGGAAAGTTTCCTGCTCCCTGTTGTAATGAATGTGCTTTTCTCTCCTGTTTTGGGGGGGTTGGCTTTCCTAGGTTGTGTGTAACCAAGCCAGCGTGACGATAATTGAAGGCTTTATTGAAAGAAACAGAAGTTCCTGATGATGTGTGAAGCTTATTTTCCACATCCACCGCTTTGTTCCTGGGATTTGGGAAGGACGATGATTTAGTTCCAAAATATGAATCAGTGTTTGGTTAGGAGTGACTCAAATGTCCTAATAGTCTGCTATGGAAAATAAAATCCTTCTGAAAATACACAAAGGATGCAATTAATTTTAGGTACATGGGACTTTGAGAAAAGAAAGAACTCAGTTTCTTTGAGAAGCAGTCTTGGCTTTCCCATGCTTATCTGGCTGATGTTTTCTCTGTCTGCAAACAGTGAGCAAAGGGAGAGAAGAAGCCAGGACAGAGTCTGCTTAGACTTTGAGAAATGCTCTTTTCTCAGTTTTTTGACCTGTTCTTACCCTGGAGATGCTGAATGCTTCAAACATCCTGGTTAGTGGACAGACTATTAATCCTTTCCCAAGGCCATGTAAATCCCAAACTTGGTGGGACTACAGCTTTTCCAGCATGTAGTAAAACCAGTGACTTCCACACGCTTTGCATTCTTGGGATTACCAACCTGCTGAGGATAATGATCCTTCCAGCTTTTTGGTCAGGCAGCTACTCCCAACCCATCATCCCTGTGTCAGGAAAGCTCTTGTGCTGCCTTTGGTCCTGCTGCCCTAACACTGCCAGCATCTGCAGCTCAAAACCATCACACTCTGAAAGTAAACTATGATCCTGGGGGGGATGGACAGTAATAAGTGAAATATCACAGTGGATTAACAGAAAAAAGCCTGTGGCTTCTGTGCAGCATGGATGGTTGTGAGTGCCATGGTTTCTAACTTCCACACGTGTCCCAGCACCTTCTTATTTCACCCACGAGTGAAGCCATTGCCTGGGAGGTTTTTTTCAGCCTTGAAGTCTCTCTCCCTTATTCCCTCTTCCCTCTGGGAGGGCAGTGGGGAATAACAGAGAGCAGCTAAAACCTGGGACACCCTGCTGTGTCCTCAGGAGCTCTTCACCTGCCCATCATCACCCTCCTTTCAGGCATCACTGATCCCCTGTGTCTTGACTTGGTTTGGGAAGAACCTGGGGGCCAGGACTCAGTGGCAGTGCTGGTTCACAGTTGGATTAGGTGATCTTGAAGTTTCTTTTCAACTAGAATGATTCTATGATTTTATCTGGGTGGGTTTGGGGGGGCTGCCCCAAAGCAGGTCCCCCCGAGGTGGCAGCAGGGCAGGGGATGGATGTGTAAATCAGGAGTGTTGCCATAGATAGCTGAGGTAGCTTTCAAAAGCATCCAGTTCTGGTTTCTCAAGCATTTTGGTGACTGACATATCTCCAAAAGTGGAGCTTTGCCCCTCTAAGCCAATATCTGTGAGAAATGAGTAGCAGTGGGTCTGGGCAGCAGATGGTAAAGTCTTCCACGCAGCTGAGGAGGAGAGAGGGAATGATAGTGACACTGTTGGCATCTTGTTAAATAAGCATGCATGACACTTCATCTCAGACACTGATATACACCACAGTCTGGGTGGTTAAATAGAGTTCTGCACAGTTAGAAGAGGGTGTCTGTCTAAGAGGTGTCTGTCTGTTGAATCAAAATTTCCAAGACTTCTACAAATGGCACCCAGCCTTTGGCTTGACTTGCTCAGTACCATTCTGAGTCTACTTTCTGACAATAATTTTTAAAATAACTATTTGAAGATCTCTTGGGAAAAACCATTTTAGTTTCCTGTTATAATGCTGGAGGCATTGAAGGGAGTTGGTGTGTGGCTAGCTCTCCTTAGAGGCATTGCAGCCACTTGTGCTTCTGAGCCCACCTGTAGATGAGGAAAGATAGGAAAATTAATTTCCATTTAGCAAAGAGGGGGAAGGATTTCCATTCAGTCCTTACTTTCAGTCCTCACATTCAGTCTTTCAAGAGACTGAAATGGGCACTTTGTCCATTGAGGATGCCAGTGTGACCATCAGTATTTTGGTGGTACTTTCTGAACAGCTACCAGATGATTTTCAGAAGATTCTGGAAGTCAGAACCTGCAAGGCCTGGCAGAGCTGCCATATCCTCCTGACCTGCTGGCAGCTACTGGAGCCCTCACCCAGTGGTGTGTCAGTGACTGGTGATGTAGTGATGCAGGAGTTGTTATCTCTACTGAGATCATGAGGCAACCAGGAGACAGAGCAAGAACTGTGAAAAGCCTGGAATTCACACAGCATTGATTTTCATGGGATCACAAAATCGTGACGTGGTTTGGGTTGGAAGGGACCCAACCTTGGGTTGGATCATCTAGTTCCAACCCCCCTGCGTGGCCAGGGACACCTTCCACGAGACCAGCATGCTCATAGTCCCATCTAACCTGGCCTTCAACACTTCCAGGGATGGGACATCCACAGCTTCTCTGAGCAACTTGTTCCAGTTTTCACCAACCACAGAGGAAAAAGAATTTTTTCCTAATAGTTTTGATTGAGCCACAGCCTGAATCAGTGGAGGTGCTGGCCCTGTGGGGCTCCCAGCAGGGATTCAGTTCCCAGGACAGGGGCATTTGGGGGCAGAAGGAGTGGGGCTGGGGCTGCCCAGTAACACCAGTGATTGCAGCTGGTGCCAGGGCCATCTTGCTCCTTGTTCAGGGGAGGGTCTGCAAACACTGCTCTGCCATGTGCTCCAAAGGGCAGAAGATGCAACCTCCTTCCCAGGGACTGCTTTGGGAGTGATAAAGAGACAAGATAAGGAGAGTCTTCTTGGTGTAAGCCTTATTTTTCCTTCTCCTTCTAGGTGCAAATGGGGAGGAGTGTGATGTCAGATTGGTTTAGGATCTTACATTGTCAGAGGAAACACAGTTTTTGGGGACAGACTGTGTAGAGGACTTTCTTCCTACCCTCTCCTCTTTTTGTGTTCCTCATCTTGGGGAGGTCTGGCTGGAACCTGTTTTTCCTCCCCCTTCAGTAGGCTGCAAAATGATGTATTTGATTCCCACATCAAGAACACAACATCCAAACAGGAGCTGAAATTCCAGCTTGCTGGACCAGTGAGCCTGAGCTGGAAGGAGAGAAGAGAGAAAAGAGCTGTGCTAAAGAACTTTCACCATGGTTTTGTACAGTTTGGAATCATTTTGTTATAAAACCCACCTTGGCATTGCTAAGGGGTGGTGAAGGAACTTCTTATACTCTGAGTAGCTGTGGTAGAGGATATTTGCCTGGCTTTAGAGGTGAGCATCTTGGTGCTGTCTGCAGTAAACCCAAGTGTGTGTTGTTTGTGCAAATTACATTGCTCATTAGCAGCTTTGAGAGGGGAAGGGTAATAAGGGCCACCTGGGCACACATCCTCCTCACCACCTGATTTCTGAAGCCCTTCAGTGTCCTTTTTCCAGGCCTAGGTGAGGAGGCTCATTTGGTTTCCCAGTAGTAGGGGTGTGCTCCACATTCCCTGCCTGATGGAAACTGTTATAAATCGGAGTCTGGGAGTCTTCTTCTTTAAGTTATTGTGTTTTGGAAGCTGCTCTGTTAACCACACACAGGATATTTCTGTACAAAGCTGTGTTGCTGCTGCCTGGGCTCCTCTTGAGAAGCAAAGTGATGGCTGCACTTGGAGAACTGTGGTCTTTGATGTGGAGATGCTGAAGATCCTTGGCCGGGCTCCACACTCCTCAGGTAAAATGGTGTTAATGTTCATCTTAGGAAATAAGTGTAACTTCTCTTTTTCATTGTTCATTACCCTGGTTTCACAGTACCTTGGTGCCTCAGAAATCATCAGAAGTCACCAGTTTCTAGCTAGTTAATTTGTAATAGAGGGGCTGGACTTTCCCCTGGGGCCGTGCTTGGCCACAGGGCCATGGTTAGGTTGCAGAGAGCTCCCACTGCCTGCCTGGCATCCATCCAGCCCTCTTAGTGTCACCAGCATCCCCCTGGTTGTGTAAGTGTCCCTGTACTGTCATGTCCCCCCCTGGATTTCATAACTAGGCTGGGGGGGGCTTTAGGGTGCTTTGTCCTCTCTCCATTCCCTCCTCTCTCCCCCAGCACTTGAGGTCTCCCCAGCATGGAGGTTTTGCTCAGCTCTGTCTGGTTTTGGTAAGAGTGGAGAAGCCCAAAACTCAGGCTGGGAAACTCCTAGTGATTCTGGTAGCTGAGCAGACCAAATTGGAAGTGTCTCCATAACTTTTCGACCAGCCCTGCTTTGGGTTTTGCACTCTTTCTGCAACTGCTTTAGTTTTGCTGATCCCCAGCTGAGAAGGCAAAGGTTGGGTGCTGGCAGCTTGTCCTCTCCCCAGCCATGTGCTGGAGGTGTTGCTTTGCTGACATAATGCCAGCAGGTCATGGCAAAAGCCATTTGGGCTATGCCTGGAATCAATTTTGCACCCTGCAGAATCGCCTACTTGTAATGCATCAAACAGATTTAATTATCAATAGTTTTTGTCCTTCCAGAGCAGCTTTAAGAGATGTAGAAAGATCTTCCCCCTGCCAGTACACACTGGAGTTTGGATGAAACGTCTGTTGTTTTCCTCAGAGAGCAGCTGGGCTTTCTGAATTCATTACATCCTAGTTTTCTTCCTTTGAAAGAAATTCTAATTTTCCCTCTGTGTCCCAGGGATCTGAGACTGGGATTGATGTGGTCTCTTGGTGACAGACTCTCAGTAGCTCTGAGTCCAGGAGACAGTTTGACAGAGCCACTCATCCCTGCAGCAGGAAAGCATTCATTGCTCTGCCAGGCATTGGCTCCAGGGGATGTGCTGAATCTTGGCTGTTCCTGGATGTCAGCTTTTCTCCCACTTCTCTTCAGCCTCCTTGTTTCAGTGTGTCACCCCCCCATCTCAGGCCTGGCTTCCAGGTGACACTTCCATCTCCTGCTCCTCTGACTTACGGAGCTGGCTGGAGCCTGGGAGATGCTCTGAGGTGACAAATGATGTGACATGATGCTGGATTTATTATCTGTTGACTGCTTGGTGGGTTGCCTGGGACCCCCCCCCCCCCCCTTGAGTTCCTGCTGAAGGTGTGTGTGTGTTTATGTGACATTTCAGCCTTAGCTCCCCAATATGAAGCAGTGATGCACTCAGTGTCTGACAAGGCAAAGCCAGGGAAAGAGTCATCCAAGAATGTGGTATTTAAAAAAAAAAACAACAAAGTAATGGAAAAGGCAAAAATTTGGGGGTGATTTAAGAATTTCTTTCTGCTGGACAGACAGGAGGCAGTGTTAACAACTTGTCCTTTGCATGAGAACAGTGACTGTTCTCTGAAAGCCCCTTTATTCCTTTGTCTTGAGAAAAAAGGGCCTTATTTGAGGCTAAATCAGTTCCCCCTCCACAGAACCAGGTCCAGAAAAGCAGCAGATTCCCCCTGAGGTGGACAAGAAGCCCCAGGGACTGAATCTTGGGGCAAATAGGGCTGGGGGGTGACTTGGAGGAAGTGCAGTCCCTCTCCAAACCCCTCTGAGAACTCTTCCCTGTTACCCAGCTCCCTCTGGAGCTGCTCTGCAAACTCCTCTGCTGTCAGAGGAATGTGAGAAAAGATGTGAGACCTGTTAGGATGCAAGGAGTCAAGGTGGGTGCCCTGGAAGACTCCTGTGGCTGCACAGGGGAGGGGACATGGCTGCTTCATAGCAGCAGTGAGAAACATTCAGGTTCTGGTTGCTCCAAACCAGCCAAGTCAAATTATCCCAGGCTTTTCCCCTCAGAATATTAGCTCCAGTGGTTGCAATGACAGGGACAGAGGCTTTGTTACATTACCCAGGGTGCAAAGGTTGGGGTTGCTACCAAGTGTGCTGGCTCTGCAGCATCTTCAGATGGACCCCTTGCAGATGTTGGGATCTACCATTGCCCTTTCCATGTATTTGTGGGCTTCAGGTGGTATTTGGCAGCCCCTCCAGCAATCAGAAATGTACTGTGAACTCAGCCTTGCCTTCAATTTTTTTTTCCCCTTCCCCAGCAAGTGAAATGCACTGCCTAGCAAGCATTTGTTTTTTGTTGCTAGGTGAATAAAGGAGTTTCTGCTGGGTTGTAATTCAGCCTTGTTTGCAAGTGACCCTTGGTGATCTCTGGTCCAGCATCTCCAAATCTCAGCTCTTGCAAGCGCAGCCCTGTGTCTGCACAAATCCAGTTTTCCTTCACTAGATGTCACTCTCTGTTCAGAGATTTTTCAGAAGCTGGTGGATGATTAAAGTAGAAAAAAAGAGCAAGCTATCTGGAGAGGGTTTGTATGTGACTGAAAAACATATTTTCAATTACATCCAAAATCAGCTTTTCCTCGTCTTTATCCCCCTTCATTTTGCAAGACATGCTCAGTGCTGCTTGGGAAAATGAAATTCCTGAGAACCCTTTCCAAGGAAGGTGTGGGAGGCTGGTGGCCATCTCACCTCTGTTGTCTGTTCTCACCTCTGCAAAGTGCAGGTGCTAGGGTTGAGCATCCTTTAACTTCCTTTCTCTCTGGGCACAGATCAAAAGTGTTGGTAAATAAGAAAGTCCACTGACTGCAGTGAAGGGACAGTTTTATCTAGTTCCTGCAGGTTTGTTTTTTTTTTAAAAAAACCCATGTCTTTGAGGGTGTGGAGAGTTGTAATTAACCCTTTAATTAATCTGGCAGGATGAATAGACTAAAAAGAATGAAGAGTGCATGTGATAGGCAGTTGTTGGCTGTGTTTGGATTGTCATAGCTGGAAAGAATAAACATTTGATATGTGGTATAATGCCATTCTTCCTCCTTTTTTTCCCCTCCTGGTTTTTACTAACTCCAACTCTAAGGATGCTTCAGCCAGCTACTTATGGCACTAATAAATAGTGCTTTAGGCAGAGCTGCTAACAAGGCAAATCTGTTATTTTTCATTTACATTCTGGTGTAGGCTTAGCATTACAGACATCCTCAAAATGACAATTTTTCTTCCTTGAAGATTTTAACTTGGAAGAGAGTGTTGAGAGCTGGGCTTTGCTACACTGGGAATATTGCTGCTTTTCAGTCTGGCAGGCAACAGAGCATATCAACACACTGCTGGGCCAGCTCTGCCTTTATTTTCCCCCTGCCAAGGGATGACACTCACATCCCCTTGTGCATTGCACGGATGTCCTCGTGCCAAGGGAAGGTGAAAGCCCAGGTGTCCTCACTGAGGGTGACCCAAACCCAGGGGGTGAGGGTGCCACCATCCCGTGATGCAGGTCCCTGAGAGAGGGGAGTGGGCTCCTTGGAGCCTCTCGTCACCTCTCCTGGCTCCTTGCCTGGCTGTGGGCTGGTTTTGCCACCCAAAGCAGAGAGATGTTGGTGTGGTGGTGATGATTTTCGGGTGACTTGGGGCTGATCCACGTGGGAAGGGTGTGAGCTGGTCTCATCAAGCTCCCTGACGTCTCCTGACGCTTGAAATTTGGGAGTAGTCAACCTGCCACCCGGATGCAAGTTTGGCAATAGGTCCTACCTGTCCTGTTACACCTTGGGTGGGACTCGTGTGCTGCAAATACATCCCCTTGCATGTTGGGTGTAATTGATTCCTGCTTCCTTCTTGGTGGAGCAGGGGACAGGTACTGAATCCCTCAGTATGACCTGGCAACAAAGTGTGGCAGCTCTATTTTTCATTTAGTTGGATGCAAGCAAAATCCTTGATCTAATACAAACCTGGTGGCTATTTCTGAAGTGCACTTAGGGACACAAAGCACTCCTATTGTGTTTTACTACAATTTGTCTCTGTTCTTTTGTTAGCCAGTTAGCAACATTTTCCTCTTCTGTTTTCCCCAGAGTAAAAAGCTGCAGGGGGACTTTCTGCAGTAGTGCAACGAGCTGTGAGAGCTCTGAACTCACCTCTTCTCTCCTTTTTAATTTTGGGAAGGGCAAAACGGAGCCCCAGGTACCAGCTGTGGGCTGGAAGAACATTGCTCACATGTAGGGGGAACTGCAGGGGTTTTTTTCCTTGTCTTTCCATAATGGGGTTCCCTTGCACAGAAAAAGAGTCTGAGGGTATATGGAACTGTGTGATGGCTCAAAATCATCCTCCCCACAGTCTGCCAGGTTCTGTTAAACCAAAAGAGAAATGGAAAGAGCAGCCCCATGTCAGATGAATATCAGTTAATGCTTTTATGGAGTATGTCTGGAAAGGCCTGGAGTGAAAATAATGTGAAGGGAGGAAACCAGCAGACTCAACTGAGAAATGGCAATTGCTTTTTGTAGAACATTCAAAGGCAATGGAAAAATATTAGTTTTATTTGGTGTTTGTAATCAAAGGGCAAGTTCCCATTTTGATTGGAGATGGAAAATTGCCTGACTATCTTCACTTTTTTCTGTGCCTGCATAGGGAAGTGTTTCCCTGACACTGAAGCGAAGGAAAATATAAAAAGGAGAGAATGGAGTGGGAGAAATACTGCTTTTGTTTCCCCTTTATATTCTGCTACTGCCATTAGCAAACAATACTGTTGCTTTTCAAGGTTGTTCTCCCACATGTGTGAGGCCTCTCAGGGGAATAACAGCAAGGCACAGGCTTTGGCAGCTGCAGATCTGGATGATTTACTTGCTTTGCCACAGTTCTTCAGTTCTTTTGGTCTCCAGGATGCTGGCTGTTTTTTTCATCTTCCTTATCTGTAAAATGGGACAATTCTTGTTTATTTTGTAGATGGTATGGGAAGGTTGAGGATTTTCCTCTTTTTGCCTACCCAGGGCATGTCTGTTCCTGCCCATGCAGGGGGCTTGGAAGTAGATCATCTTTAAGGTCCCTTCCAACCCCAGCCATTCTATGATCCTAAAATATTGAAGGGTTTCACTTTTTCAGTGTGGAGAAGGAGGGCTGAAAGGCATGAGCATTGGGGTAGTGCAAAATGCTGCCTCTGAGTGAGGATCTTTTCTCAGCTGGCTTCTGAGATGTGTCTGGCAACCCAGTCAATGGAAAGCAAACTGAGGGGAAAACCCCAACCCCACAGCTTGACCATTTGTGGCATATATTTTATTTATTTCTTGTAGCTTTTGAATGGTCATATTACCCCACTTTTGGTTCCAGCATCTTGAGGCCTTCTGAGAGGAGCTGGTAGATGTTCTGGGACCGGCTGGGAGCAAGAGGAGAGCAGGGAGGTGGTGTTGCTTTTGATCCACAACACATTTCTTCATCATCTTACAGCTCACTCACAGTCTCAGCTGGGCTTTGGTAGCCAAAATCTAAGCAAATTCAAGTTCCCTGGTCTCTTGAAGGCAGAATTAATGCCTGTGAAGCGTGAAGCTGCAAGTTTTTCAGAGAAATCTCCCCCTTGCCCACCAAACCCCCTGGCACTGGGGTTACCTGGAAGGTGAAGGGGTGCAACCACCAGGCTTGAATGCAACACTCCCACTCTTGCCCATCTCCTTACAGACCATGGAGGTGATGTTTCCCCTCAGACTGCGTCTCTGTGGGTGTCAGCCCTTCCCTGCTGTGTGGAAGAGTGATAAAAACATCATTATTTGTGTCTCCCCCCCCCATTACTGGACCTTAAGGGGCTGTCACAATCTGTGTGAGGCTGCCAGAGCTCTGCATACATAACCCTTGCAAACTGACTGAGCAGCATGGAGGAGGAAAGAAGGGATTACTTTTTGCAGCCCAAGTATGTGAACAGAGCTGCAGGAGAAGCCTTGCTCTGACCCTGGCCCAGGCTCTGAGAGCAGAGCTGAGGGTGCTGCTTTTCCTGTTAGCTCAAAATATTGCCCCCAGGGCAGAGATTGCTTAAAACTTCGAGGGTAAAGAGGAGAAATAGTCAATAAATGAGGATCAATTTGGCACAGCTTTCCTTTAACCAGCTCTCCTTGTGCTTGCTAAGCTGTGGGCCAGTATTTGAGTATTTGCATCTTGCCTGGGTAGGGGCTGGAGGGAACAGGAGGTGCTGGGGCCATGCTGGGTGGGGAGTGCTCTGGCAGCACCTGGAGATGATGGCTCAGCAGGCAGAGGGGGGAAGGACATAAAGAGAAGCCAGATTTCTCCCAGTCTATTATCTTTTCAGCTCTTTGAACTGCCTTTAATTTATTTTTCCAAGTGCTGTTGCCTGGTTAGAGCTGTTCAGCATGACTTGCTAAGTGTTTGAAACCAGAAGGGTTTGCTTTTGCCTCAGTGATGCCTAGAGGACTTGGGAAGCTTTCTAGGGCTTGCTGCTTTTCAGGACCAAGGATGAGCCTTCTGTGACTGCCTCCACCTCTCCCCTTCCCTCTAACAGCAAGTCACAGAGTTTTTAGCATGCCCTTGATAGAAATAGCTCCTTAATATCAGCTGAGCTTTTTGCAGATCTCTCCATCTCTTGGTGTTTCTCTGTTCCCTTATCTTGTTTATGAAACTGTATTATGTGAGACAAAACTCATTTGCTGGCAAGGGAGGGACATTGTACTCAGTGGGATATTTACTGTGTACCTGAGGTATAATCTATCCTCTGCAGTAATACAGACTCTAAAATGAATGGGTATTTATTTATAATAATATAGCAGACAGTCCATAGGGAGGTGTCATCTTGTTTGTAATCAATCCCAGCACGGTGCTCTGGTTGCAGCACAATAAGGCTTTGCATTAAGTGATGAATTGGTTTAGTCTTCTTGTTCTGGCTGTCATTTTTCTTCACTGAAGATGCATTACCTCCATTATGTGACCCTTGTAGCTGAGCATCAACCATCCACAGGCACTTAAAAGGGAGAGGGTGAGATCCTGCGTGTTCCCCTGTAGGAAGGGAAGAGAGCAGCCCCTGAACAGCTGCACTGTTGCTTGTAGGGAGTGATGGGTTCCAAATAGTGATGGGGTGCAGTGCAGGCTGTGCTTGCTGTGAGGTGAGCAATGATTTATTCTGCTGAAGTGGGTCATCATTGAACTAACATTGTATTTCTACATTGATTTCAACTTGGAACCCCATGACAGAGTGGATATTTTACTGCCAGAGAAATAGCCCATCCATGATACCAAACCAGCTAGGTATATTTTAAAATGAGACATTCTTGGTATGCTAGAGAAAACAATGACAGCAAAACTGCTATTAAAAGAACTGAACTTGGGTGCTCCAGAGATGCAGCCCGTGTTGTAAATGTGTGGCTGTTCCTGTCAAAGAGGAAAACCTGCCCCTTGTCCAGGAGCTCATGAGTGAGTTGCCAGAAAAATAATAACCTCCTTTACGAAAGATAATGTAGAAAATGTAGTCATATAGTTATACTTGAAGGCTGCTTTCTCCTTTGGATGGGGTCTGGATGTTTCCCAAGGCAGTGCTGCCTGGTGAGGGAGGACTGGGCTCTGTATGGGCTGTGGGATGAGGAGAGAAAAGTGGGAATGGCTGCTTGTTTTTTTTTTAATTTTGTTTTTCTTGTTTGTTTGTTTGCTTTTTTGGTTTGGTTTTTTTGGTTGTATTTTTTTGGGTCCTGCGTCCTTCCCTCCCACTCTTGTCCAAAACACAGGATACCCCAATGATGTCCCTGTCAGTTCATTTTCCTGGATCACTTATCCAACATGCCTGCAACTCTAAGATGTCCTTTAATATGTTTCAAGTTGAGCTGTCTGTGTGCACCTTGGTTTGTCCTGCACATAAATAGGTTTGAGAGCTGGGAGACTTTTGGAAGTAACAGGGGAGGAAAACAGGTTCATGTTTTTAATCCCTTCTGCTCCCTTGTGATACATGAGAAAAGCTTGCAAATGTCCTTCTGTCTTTGGAAAATCAGAAATACCAGGGGAATGAAGGCTGCTCTTCACTCTATTTCCCTGGAGACAACATTTCTGTTGCTTGGCTCTCAAAGGAGCATTTGGGGTGTGCAGAGATAGCTCTTCTTGTCTCTGGGAGTTAGGGAAGGGTGACAGAAATACACATAACACCCGATGTACACTACATGTTCTTAGTAAAAACCACTCACTTTGCAGTAGGAGCAGCTAAAATAATAATCCTTCCCCTCTGCCACTTTCCCATAAAGCCTTCTAAGGAAAATGGGGTCAGTATAAATACACTGAAACACTGGGGTTTGCAACCATTGAAAATTGGCAGGTTTGAAAGAGGCTCAAGAACATCCTTAGCTCCCTTTTAAAGCAGCCCAAAGAAACCCAACTGGAAAATTGCTTTGACTCCCTAGGCTGCCTTTGCAGAGTGTTTAAGAAAAACTTATTCATTGTTTGACTCCTGCCTTCCCTCCTGTATGCCTCCTATGATGCCTGGTCCCCACCCTGGCCACCCCAACCCACCACAGTGGCACCAGAAAGCAGCTGGCTTTTCCCCCTGTCCCCTCCCCAGCTCCAGAAACTGATTGCTGAGCTAACATGAGGTCTCCAAATCTCTTCTTCTGCAGTGAGACCTTAGCTTGCAGCCAGCCAGTGCCTGTGGGCTGTGGAAGTACCTGGCAAACTTCCAGCTGCAAGATCCCTGGGTTTGGGATGAAATACAGGCAGGTGGGTAGCTGATGTGTGGGGACACAGTGCCTGCTGCAGACTTCCTTGAGGTCCTCAACTTGCTCCTAGGTGTAGATGCTCATTGCTGGAATCTGGGAGGATGGTTTTTTGGCTCCTCCACTCTCTGCAGCTCAGTGAAGAGCTGGAATCTGGGAGGATGGTTTTTTGGCTCCTCCACTCTCTGCAGCTCAGTGAAGAGCTGGTGGCACTGAGCTTGTGGAGGACTTTGCACCTGGAGTGGACTTGATACCTGCCTGTTGCTTGTGGGTCACTTAACTGATGGCTTCCTGAGGATGGAGAGAGATGGGGATGGCTGGAGTGACAGATGCCCAGGCAGAGGCTTCTGCTGGCTGTACTGTCCTAGGATCTTGCTAAAATAATATTTTTTCTCCTGCTCTTGATGAGGTCTGGAGAGATGGCAGTCTCTTTCAAGGCATTCAGGCACTAGAGAAGTGAAAAAAGACCATAAAATCAATATGTAAGGAAATTGCAGATGCTCTGAGGCCAAGTGCTCAATGTAACATCAAACTGCCTGTCATAAGTGTCACCCTCCACTAAAGTCACTTTCTGAACTGTCAGCTTGGAGCATTCTCTAGGTATTAACTTTAACCCTTTGGTAATTTCCAGAACTCTGCCTGTAATGCCCTGTTTTATACAGCCACCTCAGACACAGGCTGTAAAACTTTTACAAGCACAGTGTATTAGCTCCATGACATCCAGCCTTGGCATAAAGATCTTGCTCTGGCATGCCAAATTCTGCTATCCCAAATTCAGCCTTTTGAAGAGAGGAACCTTTCTGCTCTGTGGCCGTTTTGAGTCTTCCTTCCTCCTTTTTGGAAAGGAAAAAACTAAAGCCTGGACTTGTGAGGTTAAATATGTACTGCTGAGCATCTCCCTTGGTGCCTGGGAGGAGATGTGGCTCCTGGCTGACACCTCCTGCTGTCTGCATCTCCTAGGTCTGATTTTTGCTTGGTTATTGACCTAGGAATTGGCACAGGAGAAACCACTCCTTGCCTCAGTTTTTCCATTTCTAAATCAGAATAAATACTGTCACTTCTCTTGTGTGGCACTGTGACAGTGCCATCATGACAAAGACTGTATGAGACAAGTATTGTTTATTAATTTTCATTATAAATCCATTTGGTTTTGGACTGAACTGTTGTGTTTATAATGAGTTTTATTTAGATATGTGGTCTTGAGTCTCTGGATCTGTCTTTAGTGAGTTAGATGTCTGATATAAACTAGCTGGCTGGACTTCCATTACAGTCAGGGTAGGAAGCTTCCCCTATGAAGGCAGATGATAAATTCTGAATCAGCTCTGCTGCCCCAACCTTCTGATGTGTAACGAAGGACTGAAGGTGCCTTGCACAGCTCTGCTCTCTTGTGAAGGCTGTACACTTGCACCCAATGATGGCATTTGCAAAGGAAGTTTTTTTTCCATGTGTTTTGAAGGTGTCTACTAGATTTTATTTGGAAAATGTTGGCAAGATGTGTAGAGTTAGCATTACCAGCAGGTTACAAAATCACCCTTCTTTAAGAGAAAACCCTCTGCCATAAGGTGTGACAATAACATGGAGGGCTTGAAAATTATTCCAGTCTCTTGCTCACTGATTGGTGTAGCAGATCTGCTATTTCCAAGACAAACTTTGCTTTAATGAGTCTGTACTGCTGTTCTACTACATATACACAGTGTGCTTAGCCTTGGCTCATCCTTACAACATCTTGTACTTCATTCTCTAAGCCATCCTTCTCCGTGCTCTTGTCATTTTGCTTTCACCTCTCTCTGAACCCTGCCAGAGTCTCAACTGGGTGGTTGGGCAGCTTCTCATCTAGGTGAGATCACTTGAGTTGCTTTTCTCTGTTCTGTCTCTTCTTTGCTCCCTTTTGGTCTTTTCTTTGCTGGCCTATTCAGTCAGTGCAGCTGCTGGAAAGCTTAACTTCACTCCAATGTGTTTTCCAGCTCTGTCACTCAGCTCCCTCCCTCCTTCACCAGCAATGTCCCTGGGTCAGCAAAATCACCCATATTCGTAACTTTTAATCAGTCATTTCTGTCTAAATCCAACCTGTGGCTATAGAAACAGTAGTGAGTTACTATTCTTGCTGCCTATATTTTGAGAAAGCAAAAAAGATGTGGAAGAGAAGGAGAGAGGAGTTGCCACCTGCATGTAGAACTAGAAGCTCAGGTCCTAGCTCTTTCCTGTATGACAAATTCATATTAAAGTAAATGGGATTTATATTTTCCAGTGAAGAAAAAGACCTCAGGAGCTTTTGCTTGTCCTTCTGATTGCCATAGCACTAAGAAGGTTCTTAAGGCTTCTCTTTTACTTCTAACAGAGCACCTTTGTCTTTTCAGAGGTGTTGAGGATTTCTACCACCCATGGATCTTACTAGGAACTGGAAATATCTGGCAGGTCCTGATGCACATGTCTACATAGCTGAGTGTGCTTGGTTTTGCTCTTTTTCTCCCCAGACTTGCCTTCTGTGAGCTCATTCATCTACAAAACTGAGATAGCAGTAATTGCCTGCTGGCCAGGGCTGTTGTGAGGCTCATGAGCACTTCAAGACCTATCTGCTTGGTCTCTGAACTCATGGCCCTCTTTAAAACCACTTTGCCTCTGGCTGAACCTCTGTGCTGGGCTGGGGGAACCTGGTGTAGGTGCCAGGAGAGAGGTTGCATGTGCCCTTTTTGTGGCACCTTCAGCATATATGGAGTTCATAGTGGTGGGACACAACCCTGTGGGCACAGAGATGCTCTGCCTCCTTGCAAGACAGAAATAATATAAATCAGGAAAAATGCTGTTGTGCTGGTCTATCCATAAAGATATATCTGCACAAGACACTTTTTCCAAGCATAACTCTTGTCCTCTGTGGGACCAGATGAGGTCTTTTCTCCCCAGGCATGTCCAAATGCCTGCTGTGCATAAGCATTTTGACCCTATAGCATATACATTGTGTTAGATGTCTTTCCTGTGCAGCAGACTTGCAAAGCACAAAGCAATGCTTGTCCTTTTTATTTAGAAAAACCAAACCAGAGGTGTGAGAGTCCTTGCACAGGCTGTATCTGTATCCACCAAAGATCACACCCTTACCAAATCATCATCCCATTAGAAGTTTGTGGTGTGGGTACAGTTGTCTCAGCAGTTGGACTGACAGTTCCAGGTCAATAAATATGTGCTTAGGAATGGCCAATTTGCTCCTTTATCCATGTCACAGTGGCACAGGGTGGCTAGTAGCCATCTTTCTGGGGAATAAGATGTCTCTGAGACCTAAGGCTGAAAGTTGGGGCTAATGCAGGGTGATCAAGGGCAGGTTTTAAAAAGGATTTAGGCACTTGAAAGCCATTGAAATTCAAGAACACTAGAGCAGTGACCTTGCAGAGTTTTATTTGCCAACACCAGACCTCTAGAACAGCTGAATATCAGCCAGATGGAAAGTAACCTGACCTAAAAGTGAACAAGCAGAATACAAGCATGTAAGTAATGGAAGCCAGCACCAGGGAAGCAAGGATGTGATTATGGTTTAAGTGCAAGCTAAACACCCTGCATTAGAGCCAAATGTAAGCAAAGCCAAGCAGGAGATGAAATAAAGAATTTTTAAGAATGCCATGGCCTCCATGTATACATATGTTGGTCACAGGAGTCACCAGCTCTTATTCAGAGCTATCAGTGCTAGAGAAAATGACTTTTTGCAGGACTGGCTTTTGCTACTGGGATTTTTTCCTTCTGAATGTTAGTTTTATTGGGTAGAAGCAGCCTTACCTGCAGAGCAGGCAAGTCCTTCCCTGTGACACTTTGCTGGGCCATTCTGGGAATTGCTAATGGCCAAGCTGTATTTTGAACAGAGATTTATGATCACCTTCTCAGTCAATTAAAATTCTAGATATTGCTAAGG
This sequence comes from Phaethornis superciliosus, assembly GCA_023637945.1. Taxonomy (NCBI): domain Eukaryota; kingdom Metazoa; phylum Chordata; class Aves; order Apodiformes; family Trochilidae; genus Phaethornis; species Phaethornis superciliosus. The sequence goes on from JAJQWJ010000011.1 coordinate 18,132,100, forward strand.
CAGAATTCAATTAAGGTTAATTGGAGCTTCTGAAAACTGCTTTTCCAAAGGGAAACAATGTTGGGATTGCAGATCCTAGAGGGTTTCTATCACTTTTAAATAACTTTCAGTTCTGTTCTTGCCTGTCGCTGCTCTAATCTTCCCTCAAGCCCCATGCTCTGGCTATTATCAAGCAATTCAAATGTTGATATGTTTGGGGTTTTTTTCTGTCATAATTTATCATTTTGACTTATTTGTTCTTTTTATGTCTTCTTCTAAAGGCGAGAGAAAAACAAAACCCAAACTCTGCAGAAGCCTGGTAATGTTTTTCTATCAGTCCCAGTGGCCTGTCATGAAAGATGTATAGCCTCTTCTAAGAATTTGACAACACTTCAGTAACAATTATCCAGACAGGTACAATAACAACTCCCTTTTCTTTTGCTGTTGAGAGGGATGATAAGACTTTAATGAATTGTCAATAAAGATTAAAAAGAATAAAATAAACAAAGAGTAGAGAAACCAGGTACAAATGAAATGACATTAAAATGCAGCTCAGGTTTCCTGTTCTACCCTAAATTTTATTTTCTTGGCATCAAGGACTATTGTGACAGTTCTCTGCACACTTGATTGAACTGGGAAAACACATGGGACTGTATCTTAGTCACAGAATGCAGAACATGTAGCTCTCAGCTCACAGAGCAATCTCATGGAGGGATGAATAATCCTTTCAGCAGTTCATTTTGTCAGAATTTGCAACCCGTTGTTTACTGTGTGGGGACTAATAACAAAATGTCAACGAGGAATTAAAAAAGTGAGGGGAGGAGAGATAGAGACAGAAGAGTGACAGCTTGAGGGTCCTGCTCCTTCTTGCCCCTGTAGCACTTTGATTGTCACTTGCTGACTAGAATTTTTTTTGTTGTTGAGCTTTCCTTTCTGTGGTTTGGGGAGTAGATTAACATTTCTCTCTGCTCGTGCCCTGTGTTTTGCTGTTTAAAGGAGACCAGAGCAACCCTTGACACAAGTGGTTTTTAGTGTCTCCCTCTTTTCATGGGAGATAAAGGGAAGCAAAGCCACAGGCAGTAATTGTGTGGAAGTTAAAGGGAAAAGTTTCTTTGATAAGAGATGATTGTGTAATTATACAATTGCCAAAGGAGAGGAACATGTAGGTGGATGCACTCTCTGATGTGTGATTACTAATGAATTCTCTGTATTCCTTGTGGAAAAGAGACACAGCTATAAAATTAAGTAGTCAATGCCTCTTTGATGAGAGGGTTTGCAGCCACTGATGTCCTTTATCAAAGTACAGTGAGCACTGAAGGAGCCCCAGGAACAGCAAACCTCAGCTTCAAGTAAGGCAATCGGAAGGGAGAAACTCTCCAGGAGCTTTTTTCTCTAGGAAATTTGCTTGTAGCATTTTCTAGTAACAGAACCCTTATGCCTGGGAAAATGATGGGGAGGCTGTTAGCAGGAGGCAGGCAGCTGCTGAAGTTAAACCATACAGAACCCTACGACAGATGGGCAGGAGATACCAGAGGCAGTGTCACATTTGGGTGCATGAGTTAGGAAGGACTGACAGGTATAGAGGCTTTAGGAGCATCGTTGCTTAGAAAGGTGAAAACTGCCATATGACTACTTAGTGAAGCATGCATCCTACTTGACAGTCCAGAGAATGCTAGTGTGCATCTCTTCTTTCCTTCTCTTCCCTTCCTTCAGCTCTCCATGTAAGTTTTATCTTTTGAAAGAAACCTTCTTTTCACAAAGCTTCTTTTTTTTTTTTTTTTTTTTTTTTTTTTTTAACCTTGCTATTCGTACCGTATTCCTAGGAAAATTTGTTGTTGTTGTTGTTAAAACGTAGCAATCACCAGGGGCAAAAAAAATGTTTGTAATTGGGGTAAAATATAACAAAGTCAGCTTTGACCTGGGATTTTGGATGTAGCAAGGGGGGTTAATGACATGTGACAATTAGATCACTAATTGCTGCAACGCAGGGGAAGGGGGACTGTAAGCACTGAGTTATTTCCCAGAAAACAGAAAGAGGAAAATGGCACCAAGGTAGCAGATACCAAGCCCTGGGCTGCCAGAATGAGGGTGGACAGGAATCTGTGCCTGGTCCTCCTGTCCTGATGTGGTCAGGTGGACTTTCTGAGCTGTTGTCACTGATGATATTAGTGCTGGCAGACTTAGGTAAAAATGGTTGTGGACAGCATCCCTCTCACGTTCCTCTGCTGGACTCAGTGCAGAGGATTCTGAGATTCCCTGGAGGAGAGAAGTAGTGAGTCGCTGAATATTTTTATTTGCTCAAAAATAGCTGAGAAGACCTCTTAATATGGCACTTCAGCCATAAAATCAGAAATTATTCTCCTTGCTCTTATCTTCTCAGGAAACAAACTCTGCTGCAAAGCTTTTCCTAGCCCATTTTCAAGCAGTATTGTTAAATACATTAAAGGCCACTTATTTTGAATTCATATGCAGCCGAGAGACATGTTATGACTCTATAAGTAAATGGAAGACCTAGAAAGAAAAAAAAGCATTTTATTTTTGCTCAGACTGGATACAGAACCTAGGTAGATTATTCTAAAGAAAGGATCCAGGAGCTGAAAATACTCCATTGCTGTCCATTGAGAGACATTAAGAAGAAGATTTAAGAGGATCTAGCTGATCCCAGCATCCCCAGAAGAATACTGACAGTAAGGTTATCTGGCCCAAGGCCATCTATAGCAATCTTGTCAAACATTAAAAAAACTGCAAAAGGCTACAACAACCCTCCTAGCTGATATTGTGAAATGAGAGGGAAAAGAATGTTGAAATAATACTTGAATAAACAAGTGGAACAGATGTATGAGTAAGTGGACATATTTCCCTATAGAGACAACATAAGAAATATGCAGAGATGAAGAAAAATGTTTTACTGCAGCCTTTGAAGAGGAAAAAGCACAGGCTGAAGCCTGAGATTAGCTACTGAAAGAACTAGGGTCAAGAATCTTAAACTCTTCTTTCTCTGCCTTTTGTTTTTCAGGCTGGAAATGATTTTTCGTGGAGGGTTGTCCTAGAGAGGCTCAGCAATGCTTCTGCCATTACAGCACATTTGTCTTGGGTCACTCAAGATGTATTCATAGGTAGCTCAAATTCCTGCTAGGTACTGAAAATGCAGAGAGATTATTTTATTATCCCCTTTACTGTAGGGTATATTAAAGGTTTCAGGAAAATCCAGCCAATTGATCACAGAGCATGCTGTCCTTGAAAGGTATGCTGGTCTTTAGGGTACATTTATCAAGGAGGCAACTCAAGGCAATACTGTGCTGGCATCAGATTTCACATCCCCAGGTTCATAACCAGTGTTTATATCCACATTTATTTATGTTCATTTCAGCTCCTGTGCTGCTGAGAATTCAGTATATGTGTTTACATCAAGAAATGGCTGAATCTTTATAGGTGGTTCAAGTGATACACGTTGTGGTGGTTAGGCTGACCTGCTCCCACCAAAAATTAGGGCAACTTTTGCTTGAAAACTGAGGAAATACCATCAGCATTAAAAATGTGCTTCATTTGTTGATACACCGTGTGGCGTATCATAGAGGTTTTGTGTTCTTCTTCATCATAATATTTTATTTTTTTCCTTGCTCTGATTTTTCTATCTTGAAACAGGATGTAATATATTTTTTCTGCAGCTGCCTAGGGACACCAATAAGGGAAGCACCCAGAAGAACCTGGGTTTAAAATTTAAAGACTTTAAATTTTATTTGTTCATCTTAACTATAGGTTTCCTTTTCTATGAATTTGTCCTGCAGAATATGTGTATTTGGGGCTTCATTGCTAGTTATTACTATATTATTACAACATATCCTAAAAAGAGCTGCTGCACCTTTCACCTGATAGGCCTTGAGAATTCATCTGATTATTGGACTCAAATTACCCTGGAAGTATTTTAATGGGGACACAAACCTTATTCCAGTGATAAGTACAAAGTGAAATTTCCATGAAAATTTATCCAAACACAGCTGCTCTTGGAGAACTCTTTGTGAAGGGCTGAATTCTCAAAGAGGTGTAAATATGTAAAAAAGACATTTAATTCACTGAGCCTGTTCAGTGATAATATAGGTCACTGATAACTTCTGGACTGAGAAAATGACCATAAAAAGTTGTAATGTGGGTGGAAATCTGGGTTCTCTGCTGTGCTATGTCATGCTGCCTGCTGTTCAGGAATAGCAGAAGGCCTGAAAAATGCTTTGAGATCCTTAGGAGATACCATGAATATGCACCTTATAGAAATATCCTAATTCATCTGGGAGCTGATTTTTCATTTCCATTAGTCATTTTTATTTTCAAAGTGAAAAAGTTCAAGCTTATCTATTTCTTTTTTTATTTATGTTAATGTGTTGATATGTTTATATGATTATACTGTTCAAGGCTACGTCCTTTTCTTCCTTGTACGTGTGAATCTCCATATTGATGGAATTTTACTGGAGAGAAGAATTTAATGCTAACTGGATTTTTTTTTTTCTTTTTAAATCATCTACTTGCTCTTCCAGGGATTTTGAGTTCAGTTGTGCTACCCACAATCTTGCCAGCTTCATATACCTCTCCCAGCTAATTGTTTTTTTTTTTTAAGCACTCTTGTAGCTGTTTGCATCCCCAGTTTTTATGTAGCTTACTGGAGAAACTTCTTGCTACTGGTGTTGGTTGTTTTTTTTTTGTGTGTGTGTGTGTTTTTTTTTTTTTTTTTTTTTTTTTTTCTTTTTTCTTTTTTTTCTTGGAAGCATGTATTTAGAAGATAGTTGACCTGAGACTTTTTGCCATACAGATTTTTCACTATGATCATCCTGAAATCCCTCAATCCAGGTGAGGTTAAACAAAAAGCAAAGAAGAACAATTATCCAGAAGAATCCAAAAGAGAAACCTGTTGTGGAGAGAGCCAAGCAGGAATGAAGGTGATGTCCTTGCTTAGAGCTGGGTTTATGGCAGAGGGTCCCTGGTGGATGAGCACCCCTGGGCTGAGCAGCATCCCTCTCTGCATCCTGCTTCTCACCCTGCTCCATGGCTCTGGGTGCCATTGATGGGAAATGCTTCTGACCTGTGTTCCCTTGTCGTTTAACCCATCTTCACAGTCACATTTATTTTTTTTTTCCCCCAGCATCATTTACCAGAGGCTTAAGCAGAGGCAGCCCCTTCCTTCTTGCACCCACCCAAGAGATGGGTGCCCCAGCCTGCTTTGCTCCCCTCTACTCCTGGGGGTTTGCTTTTAGGGAGAAACCCTTTTATAAATCTATGAGTTTGTGCTTTTTTTTTTTTTTTTTTTGAATCCTTGCAAAGCCGGGATTAATGCACAGAGTGTATTAAAGAGCAAGTCTGAAGGTAGTTAATCACCTGGCAGCAGCTCTGGGTTGAGTGGTGTCCCCAGCTCTGTTCTGAAGGACACTGGGGCAGTGTGTTAAGAGATGCTCTGAATTCCTGATGAGGCTGTGGCACTTCCCAAAGCCCTGCTCAAACCCGGAGCTCTTCTGGCTCCCTCGAAAAGCCCCATTAGGTGGCAGTAAAGGCTTTTGCAAAGGGAGTTGCGGGAGGATTTCTTGAACTCCAATTATTTGTCGCTTTGGGATCCTTGGAGGAGACCTTGATCATAAATCCCACATGCAATAAGGGGTTCATAATGCATGCTACAGAGTACACGTTGTATTTTTCCTCGAGATATAAAGTTTCATTTTCAATAGAGAAGGCCCTTTTCTTTCCTCTTGTCTATTTATATTTCTTTTCACACCCAGCGTATTCCTGCTGTTTAATTTCCTTTGAAAGAAATAGGCAAAAGCCTTTCATGTGGACTGACCACTTATGAGATGGTTGCAGGGAAATGCAGGGCTTCCTCTATTTGGGAGTGAAAATGGATAAGCCAGAGTTTGGGCTGGATATAGCAGGTTCTCCCTTGCCTAAAAATGAACATTCCCCTTATTAAAAATGTATTCCTATTGATCCACCCAGGCTGAGTGGCCAGACACAGAAAAACATTTTGCAGAGAGCTGCTTGATTATGGGAAAATAGTGAAGGAGGAAACTGAAACCTGGGTTTGCCTTGCTTTGTCATCATCAGTAGCTATCAGGTAGGAATTTGGATGTTAAAAAAAAGAGTGGGAAGAGAAACAGAAATTCTTTTCTGCCACATGGTGACATTATATGCTCCCCTGATAATAATGTGCTATGGAAAGAATTACCCATGTTCACAAAGGTGAAGAAAAGCAGATTTATACCTGCCACACACCCACACATCAGCCTGTTCTTATCCCTGGTATTACTTTTAGCACACTCTTCTCAGCAACAGAAACAAAAAATAGGTGAAAAGCCATTAGTGTGATTTCTGCTTTTCATCTTACAGGGGAATGGTGCTAAAGACAACGTTGTACATGATTTGCTTGGAAACAGCCTTTCTAAAAGCATTGATTATAATTTGGGATTTGGGAGCTGCAGTGCAGGAGGGAATTTTTTATTCTTTAAGCTGGTTACGTGAGATGCTGCTGATGAAGCTGGTAAGGGAATAAGTGCAAAAGCAGTCACCATTTGAATCATATGAATGGACAGCCAGGATGACAGCAAACTAGAAAAGCCTTGGCTTGGGGGAGCCACTCGGGAGCATTCCTTGTCACCAGCATGTGCTGCCTTAGCTCTGGAATACAAAGATGGAGATCTAATCAGAACAAACTTTCATGGTGTTCCTTCCTTGCACCTTCTGCTTTTAATCAGCTCAGAAATGCCAAGTGGCTGGTATCATGGGGGCTGCTGGTGGTCATGTTGGAGTTCATTGCAAGCCAGCAATGTGTGCCTTGTAGGTAAGGAGAGGAGATGGGAGGTTGGGAGGGAGAATGGATTTGGAATGTTGGAAGTGTTCTTCTCCCTTCTGTGGGAAACCAGGGAGATACTCTGGGTTTTACTGGTCACTGAGTGAAAGCTGAGTGCCTGCGGAAGGGTCCAGCAGTAACTCCTGTGACTCTTCAGGTTCTGGCTGAGGTGAGAAGCTGTAGTAAGAACTTCTCAGTTGCCTCTGCCCTTCCTTGGCATGTTCAGACCCAACATGGCATGGAGCAGCAAGTCACCCCAGGTACAGCTCCAAAGGACAACTACTTGACCAAGGACCAAAGCCCAAGTTCTCCTCCTGATGACACTGACTTGGTAGAAGTGTTGCCTTTGACTGGAGTATTCAAAAACTCATTACCTAGAGTTATTTTTTTGCTGGGAAGGCCTTTAATTGACTTCTCACTTGGACTGCTCTGAATGAGTGCAAACCTCCTGATTTCAGCTAGGTTGAAAGTAACACTGCATTGCTAGGAATTTAGAGTGTTTTGAAGGATGGAGTTTATAAATCAGGATGTTAAACTGGGATAATTTTATTTCCTTTTCTTCACTTTGTGGTAATATGTGATTTGTCCCCACCTTGCAGTTGTGTATGTATTCTGAGTTTTTCCCAGTTTCTGAGACCCTTGGGGGTTTCTTTTCTGTGAAAGAATTTTGAGGCTGAGAGACGTATGGAGCGAGACCTCTCTATTTTTTTTACAAAGAATTTACCAGGCTTCCTCAAAATGCAGACATTGTAGGATTAAGTATTACTAGGAAAAGGTTCAAGAGAAATGTATGTGTGAGCATTTCTTATTTTTTGGTATACCTTTTCTGGATGTCTTCTCAAGATCCAATGCCACTTTTTAAGCTGACTTTGGCTAATGACAAACTCTGGGGTTGGAACTGTCTTATGGCCCAGAGAAGTTCTAATTATTTGGTTTTGAAATTCTGCATGTATCTTTATTAGGGTTTTTTTATTGTAGCAGCACATGTTCAGAACCTTCTACTCTCAGTTGTTCCCAAACAACTCTGTATCTTGAAGATACGGATATTACTTAATTAGAATAATAATCTTGGCCTTTAGAATGTTAATCTCAGAAGGCTTAGCCTTGACTTTGTACTGTCATATTCACAGATAGCAGGGGAGAGAAATTAAAATTTATATCCTTTATTCTTTTTTCTTCTCCTGTCCTGCCCCTCTTTCCCCTTTCTGTGATGCTCCTGCAGGGACAAGGTGATGCCTCAAGGCCACTCCTCTCCTTACCCTGTCCCACTCCCTTGGAGACTTCCCTGTAGGAATTTTGGTAGGCTGCTTTTGTCATCCTGGCTCAGCACCTCCCTCCTGAAGGGCAGGAAGCTGTGTGCTTGGGTGTTTGGGTGGGAGCAGGGCTGGCAGCTGGGGTGCATCAGGATGGTGATGCTGCCAGAGGGATCTCCCTGGAGTTTGGGCATTGGACTCCCAGCTCCCTGGCAGCCCAGGGCTGGCTCAGCCTTTCCAGCAGCCTCATGTAAGAACATAAGCCTAAAGTAATGTGTCAGCCTCAAAGAGTCCTTCAGATTTCACCCCTTTTTCACTATGTCCCTATCATGTCTTTTACCCCTTCCTATAATTGGAGATAGTGCACTCTGTGGATAATACCTACCCACTCTGCCTGCAGGCCAATACCTATTGTATAATATTGCTTTACTGCTTCCTGAGCATATGACTGACAGGAGCTTGCACAATATTTTTTTTTTTTTTCACCTTGACAAGCAATTTGTCCCCAAACCATTTGTGAAGTTCCGGAAAAGAATTTCCTTTCTTTTTAGACACTTCGAAAATCTTCCGATCTGCTGGAATTGAGAGGAAAGTCAGGAGTGGGGGAATGCTCCTTTCCAGAAACCCCTGGTTAGGTCTTGGACCTTGCAGCAGGAGGCTGGGAAAGGATATATCATGAAAAATTCAGTTGTTAATATTTCAGGGTGCTCTTCACACAAGTGCAAGTGAGATGGGCACAGCTTCTGTGAACTGATAGTGTTCCCCAAGGTATCTATGCCATAGAGCACTATCAGTTGTGCAAGATTTGCATCATTCTTAGATGTTGGTGTTTTTCTTGATCCCTGTTCCACTGATTTCACACTCAGGTATGCAATTCCAATGCTGTTATTCATTCAGCTGCACACACTGAGAACACAAAGCACTTCACAGCCCTCTGACTGCCAAGGAAAAAACCTTCATGGTTCCATTTGTCTAAGATGTTTTCATTTTCACCACATTTTATACTGTTCGTGGCTCTTTTTGTATCCAGGGAGACTGAGGAATACAGAAAATATGAATTTCATGGGATGGCAGGCTTCACCACAAATACACAGGTGTCCTAATTTTGCTAGAAGTCAAATATCAGAGATAGATTAGAAATGTATTTTGCAATTTGAAATATAATTGGATTTGTGTTCAGAAGAGGAATCCAAGTGAATGAAAGGGATCTCAGGATGTTAATTTTCAAGCTCAGAAAATGATTGTTTTGATGAAAGGCAAATCCTTGCATATTAGCATTTTTTTTCTGGGTGAATATTTTCTGTAGTCCTGATCAGAATTGAAGCAATTCCTGTCAGCTCTTTAGGTCCTTTCAGCATTTATAGTTACCTTTAAACCCACTCAATGACCTCAACATAGTAAGTGCTTACTATAATTTAGTGATTTTTGCCTGTCTTTTCTAAATACGTTTGTAATTACAGAGGGATGGCAGTGTGACCATCAATCTATGTCCTATCTACCTACCCTTGTGCATGGAGTTGGATTTTCTCAGTGGTTCTGGGTGGTACTGGCCTGTCAAAATGGGGCTGGAGGAAGTAATTCATTGCATCTGCAGTGAGAACTCGGTCATTTGCTTCTCACCTTGGACAGCTGTTGCACATTCAGTTCTGCAAAACAGAAGGAAAATCCTGAAGTTCTATTGAAATGAAGCTTGCATTTTGTTTTCTGCTACCAGAAATGAACTCATCTCTGGGAGGCTGAGTCCTGCAAATGCAACACGAAGGCTGCTTGGGCTGTATTTTGGTAGCAGTGTCAGCAGACAAAATCCTTGCTTCTGCCTTGTCCCTTCTGGTATGTGGCAGAGCTGCTATTGCAGCTGTATAGTGAACTTGATCCAGGAAGCTGAAAAACTGTATTTTAAAATTTTTTCTAGCTGAACCCATGCTCAGCTCTGGTTCAGCATGGGGATGCACCAAATCTAAGTGTGAATTTTTGGGTGTCTCATGTAGAGAGAGGGAAGAGGCAAAGGCAGACAGGGACTGGAAGATTCCATCTGGTTTACATACAGCAGCTTCTGAGAAGCCAGACAGTTGTGGGCTCCTTTTCTAGTTCCTAGGGACTCTCTCTTGCAGGCTGTCCAATTTTCTGTCCTCTGTTCTGCAAAGTTTGTAGGCATTTGCTTGACATCTCAGTAATCCCAGTGATGACAACTCCTTGCACCATGAATCAAGCCTTGCACCTCTGGGTACAGGCTTGTAGCTTGTCCTTGGGCAAAGCAAAAGTGTACAGCTGTGACACAGAGATATGCACAAGAAACAACATAATTATTTACACTGTAAATGCTCAGTTCCCTTTGTGTTATTTCCAATATTCCCAATATACCTTGCTGGTTCTCCTTGTAATATGAAAAACAACATGGCAGTTACTCCTTCCATGAATGGCACATAGTTTCACTGAAGTATTTCTTTTTCTTACCTACATCTGAAACCAAGCAAATAATGTTTCTGTGACACAGTGAGAGAGCTGGTATGAGAGTATTTGTCTCTCAAGATCACAGTGCATTCTCAGCTATCAACCTGAGGCATTTTGTGCTCTGTGGAAGCTGTTTTTTCAGTTCATCTCCTTGGCTCTTCTGTTTTGTAGAGCTGGGTCCTGCAAACAGTGGTGTGGGAGGTGGATTAGCTCCTGACTGAGCTTGGAGTGAAAGTTTTACACCTACTCAGACATGTACCTCTAGGTTCTGTAATGGGTCTCTCCTCTTCTCCCCCACCAATAAAATATTCAGTTTCCATAAACTGACACAGTGAGGTAAAACTGACTTGCACATTTGTAACACAGCCTTGTAACAAAACCTGTGGTTTTTTTCCCTTAAAGCTAGGATGGAAACCCTCGCACAGCTGGAGCAATCTGTATTTTAAACATTTTCCCTTCATGTGCCTCACAGTTAAAATGTCATCTAAAGTACAGCTGGAAAATCTCTTATAGAAAGAATAAGCTATTTCTGTATGTTTTACCTCAGATCCACCTGTCCTCAGGCCCAGACAATGTTCCTGTAATTTATGGATGCCCTTTGCCTGTGTCTGCTGCACTGGAGTCTGCAGGGCTCCTCCTGCCTCCAGAAATGTTCTGAAATGTTGGATGGTATCCTCATTCACTGATTCACTCTGCTTCCTGCCTGCAGAGGGAAAGGGTTGGATGCAGTGACAGGGCTCCATGGACAGGGTGATTAAAAGCAGGCTGGGATGGGGAGAGGGGATGGACAGGGAGATAATGAGAAACCAGCTCACAACCTGAAGAGTTCTTCATTTTACCCTTGATTTCTTCTCTTAATGTCTATGTCATGTCTTCTTTTTGCCACAGCCATTTCACACACGTGGAACCAGACACAAATAAAATGTCCAGGAAGCTTTTCCCTGCTGTGTCTGGACATAGAAACTCCAAGATTTGTCTCCTGTCCTTTCCTTTAAAAGTCTGCAGCCCCAGAAGGTGAAGGGAATGGCATCTCCAGGGAGAGAATTATCACTCTGTAAGTAAAGCTCTGTTCCCCATGCATGTCACAGCACCAGAACCACCCCAGGACCAGCAGGTCACATTGGACTTGCAGGCTGTGTTCCTATTTCATTACTAAAGGACTGACAGGAACTTTGCCTGGGGCTCTGCTTCTGTCCCACCACATGGGGTTTCCTTGTGTGCATATGATCACAGCCATACTACCTAGAAAAACCTTCTAGCAGATAGTGCCTGCTGCTGACAGACCTGCAGACCAGCCTGATGCCTTTTTTTCTATGCTAGGAGGTCAGGATGGGATCTAAGGAGAAGAAGGAGGTGTTATGGGACTCGTGAATTCTCCTTCTCCCAGGAGCACGTAAAACTGTGGCTGATCTTAGCAGGCAGGGAATCAAGTAATCAAAAGTATGACTGCAGAATAGTGTCAGCAGATTCTGGGCTCTCTGTAAACTGAATACTGGCCTGGGTGTTGCTAGCTCTGTGGCCATGGCTGTGTAGAGTAGAGTTTGCATGGCTGAAGTATTAATCTAGTTTGCAGCAAGTTGTGGGTTGGGTTTTTGTTTTTTCTCTTTTGGTTTTTGTTCCTTTTTGGTTTTGGGATGTTTTAATTTTTGTCTTTTGGGGTTTTGGGTTGTTTTTTTTTTTTGTTTAGTTTTTAGTTATTTCTTGGGTTATTTGATTTTTTTGTGGTTTTTGTTTGCTTGGGTATTTTTGTTTATTTTTTTGTTTTTTCCAGCTGTGCTAGATTTGGTGATGCTGCAGCACTGCAGGAGGCTGTTCAGCCCCAGACAGCTATGTCCCCTCGATGTTCTTCCAGCCCCAAGCATCAACACTGCATACCTGCCATGGGCAGGGGGTGTGATGCAGTGCCCCCTTGATACCCCTGGAATGCCTTCAGTCTCAGTAAAAAGAAACTTAAAATTTAACCATTTTTACTGCTGCCCTATCAGTAAATTGACATAGTAGGCAGCTGACAGAGAGGCCAGGCGGATGCTGGCATTGGGACAACATCTACCAGTTCTCAGAAGGGTTGAGCTGTGTGCTTGCAGAACTGGAGCTCATGAATCCGACTGGCGAGGAGGGTCCAGTTCCAGTACTATAGGAAGATAATCAATCATGCTCCTAGCTTTTGTCTTGGCAAAGGTATTAGCTATCAGCCAGCTGGTTAGCTGCCTCAAGGCCACCTGCTTGGTTGAAAAATAGACAATCAGGTTTTTTCCCCTTGCAAACGGAAGTAGGGAATATTGACTTGTGTGATAATTTCAGGTGGATGATTAAATCTGGCCTCTTAGGCCCCAGCTGAAAATTCAATTCAGCTGACTAGTTTTCTTTTCATACACTGCTGAGCAATCTTGTGTTCTGCCACCACTAATGTTCCTGATGTTGATTGTCCTTTCACTTTTAACAAAGCACAGAAATGCCCAGCCTGCTCTCTATCTCCCATGGTTTTGGGCTCTAGGGATGTAATGAGAAGCCTGATTTCAGCTTAAGTGAAGGATACAGGATCTGTCCTGAGACAGACTGACCCCATCAGGTCACATATTGATGCTGTAATGGGTGCAATGCATAGTCAGGTCAGAAGGATCATAACCTTTCTACTGGCTTCGGTTGTTTTCAAATATTCTAGTTAAAGCTGCCCAGGTCTTGGACTCGTATTTCCTAGGGGGGAAAAAACCCAAACAAACCCAAACCAAAAAAACTAAACTGATATGAACTTGGTGCTGGAATGACCTAAATGAATGGCAGGGCTGTAGGATAAAACTCTGTAAACAGGTGTGATTGAAGTAGGAAAGACAAGGCTGAGAATGGGGGAAAAGGGAGAACAGTTGTCTGTTTTGTGGTATGCTCTCAAGGATATACTTACACTGAGGAGTCCTGATACCAAAGTGAGAGCATTGCTCCTGAAATCCAGTGAAACTGAATGCTGATGGAGGCAGCTGATTGCCTTGGAGCTAGTTTTGCTATGTGACATAGGCTTTTCTTACTGCTTGATGCTGCTGCATCCACTGATATAATATGTTTGACACCCAGAGGAAAATCAAATTGCAACTTTAAGGGGTAGTGCTATTATGCATATTATTTACAGTTTGCACTAGGATTACCAGCCTAGTGCTTTAACTATTGTGAAGTAAAACATTAGTGGAAAGTGTATAGTTTAGCTGCTCCAGATCTTATTTTTTTTAAGAAGTCTGTTCTTTTAAAAACAGCAAGCTTCACTTAAGAAGGCTCTGCTGCTGTGAGCACAACTTGTTTCTCTGTTAATGAATAAAGGCACTCTGAAAGTGCTTTTTGGGTGACAGATTCAAAGGGATCCTGAGCAGTATCAAAGGCTTCTGAAGAAAAAGAGTACACAGAGGGCAGCTGGGAGTTTGTTACCCAAAAAACAGCATTAGGAAGTGAGCTTCTGACTGCTGGATGGTTTTAATGGAGCTCAAATACAGCTGAGTTTGGGTTTAATAGATAAAGTGGATACAGATAATAGGATTAGGAAATAAGAGAAAGATAAATTCGTACACTGTAAAGCAAAGGCCTTTGCCCTTAGGAATGCTTTCTTGTTCTGAAAGCCAGAAGTGTTTGACATTTCAAATGCTGTCTCAGAAGAAGGCTTGGGCTGCACAGTATCTTGAAGCTGAACAAGGATGTAGAGGAGGCCAATCTGCAAAATATTTCTTCCCTTTGAATAGGCACATTTGAAAGGTATATTTATGCAAGGTGTGACTTCAGTAGAGGGAGGCATAATGTGGATTTGATTCTCCTAGCCATCACCTCTCTAATGAAATGGTGCAGAGCAGGCTTCAGTCTGCAGGGTGCAGCTGGAGGAGAAGCCCTGCAGCAACCTTGTACCCAGGCACCAGTTGCTGGGTGGTGCCACTGGATCTTCATTAGCATTCTTACCTAATGACAATCAATTCAGTCTCAAACCTGCACTTTGCACTGGTGTAAATTATACAAAGAATGGGAAATACAGACTGCATCTCTGATGAAGGATGAAAACACTTCATTTCTCTCTTCCAGGCTTTGAGCTTTGCTAAAAATAAATCTGAAGTGAAAAATGCACAAGTAAAAAAAATTAATTGTTGATTACAGTGTACACAACAAACTATTACAATACATTACACTAGGTGCCTTTTATGTTTCTGGTGGTGCCAAAAGTTTCATTTAGTATTTTGCCTGATGCATCCCATGATATATTACAATCATCTGACATGCAATAGAAGTCTTCAGTCATTAGGAGTGAAAATTAATGGGTAACAAGATACAGGAGGAGACAGCCAAGTTGTTACTAATATGTGTAGAAGATTTTTCAGCTGCAATAAATACTCTGATGGGAGTATTTATGACTACTTGTTCCAGAATTTGAGCTTACTGTAAATGTAAGGGCAGTCTGTAAGGTTTGTAGGTGGTCATGCTGGAGAACAGTCATCAGAGGGAGGCTGTTATTGTCATGTTTTTGAGGTGCACAAGCACGTAATGGAAATGAGCACAAGCCTGGTCATATGGTCTGACAAACCAGACTTTTCCCCCAGGGAAATAACTAAACCATTGTTACAAGAATAAATAGTAAAATGCAAACACCCATAGCAATACCATGAGATGAGTGTACAGTGGAGAAGAAAATGTGAAAATCCAAGCCTGGCCTGCTCAGTACTGGCACACAAACTTTAGCCACTTCCAGTCTACATTATCTGCCATAAAGATGGTGACGATATGTGGGATTATCCTTAGGAGTTGGGAAAACACCCAAAAAGGTCTGAATCCCCCTTTTTGGTGCTCTTCCCATGGTTTTTGCCCTCTCAGTGTGTGAAGCTGATGAGCAAGCAGCTCAGCTGATGCTGGAGAATGATGCCAGCTCCTCACAGCCCTTCAGAAAGGCACCTGGTATTTCACAAGTTTTTGGTAAAATGGGGAGATTTGGTCATTAACTTTTCTGGGATTCCTTGAATCATATGTAGGATTTTCAGCTCTGCCTGAAAGATCCCGCTGGCCTAATGAAAGCAATGGGGTGATAAGAATGATGCATTTGATTTGGCAGATTACTTGGTTAATCAAATATAAGCAGAGAGGCTGTGACAGGAGAGCCCAGTTCTAGGGCACAAGGATATATTTGTAGTTGCTAAAGTTGTCACGTTATGATTTCTACATGTAATTTTCCCTGGCTGCTATGTCACTATTTTTCTTAACTTTGTTCAGTTTTTTTATAAGGGCCAGCTGATTCTCTCTTTTTCTCCATCCTATTTTTTTATTTTTTTATTATTTTTTTTTTTTTTTATTCAGATGTGTCAGTAAGTGTTTTCATCATTTACCTGTGGTGCTTGTTTCCCCCCAGCCTCCATTGTGACCAAGCCTGGCACTGGGGCTTACTGGGACTGTGAGAGTCAAGTCAAATCACACAGAATCTTTCTTTAAGGGCTGGTCACAGCTTTTTTTCACAATTTTTTCACAATATGGGGGAAACCCACATCTATTAGGGATATTTGCTATTTCCTGATTGAAGTGTCTCTAAAAGAAACTGCAGAAGATAAATAAGCCAAGAACCCAACAAATAAAAATATACTCATGCATGCTCACTTCATTCATGTCATTAACCACTTGAAAAAAAATCTACAGTTTGCTTATAACAAAAGAGTGTGTGTCTGGGGCTCAGTGACCTGAAGCTACAGTTCATGTAACTGGATTGGACTGTAACAAATTTTGGTCAGTAAAACATTCTTTCCTTCTCAGTTTTTAAAACAAATGGGTTTTGCTTGATATTTGAGGTAAGAACATGATATTTGGGGATTTGTAACCAGCAGCCAGTTGTATTTTATTTTTACTGCCATACATGCCAGGAGCACAGTGTTTGCTCTCTGCCACCCAAGAGATGCTGCTGGGGTGAGAATGATGGATGCTGTGGTGGTCAGGGCTGAGGAAGAGTGTGTGATTCCAATCTCAAGATTGTCAGGACAAGACAGGATTGATTCCCTGCCCTCTTCTCATCACAATTTGCTGCACTAGAATGAATCTGTTTCATACCATGAGGTGCTCTGGTTGCAATCTTCATTGCAGGCTCCAGAACAAGCAAGGAGAGCAAAAAAGACAAAACAGTGACAAATATGGCACGGAGTCAGATGTAATAATGTGAAGGGGAAAAAAGGGCCTGCTTCCATGTAGGAAATCCGTGTAGAGCATGCAAATGACATAGTAACCTATTTAGTATAGTAAGAGATATGTCTAAAGTGTCAGATTGCAGATGTAAAGACCCTGGTGAGGCTGACTCCTCCTAGGGAGTCACCTGGTAGTATCAGGTGTTTTGGTTATCCAAGGAAAATATAAAATAATGCCATTGCTTTACTGAAGAGAAGAATACAGACCAGGATGTGTATAGGAAAGGAACTTTGGGGTACAGGAAAGAAATACATATCTTCCATCTTTTGCATTTTTTCGGTGTGTCTCCTGTCTCATCCCAGCTCAGTTGCCCGGTGTGGAAGCAGAGACGAGAATTTATCTAGACAAGGACTTGGGGTGAAACTCTGACAACAGACAAGAAGATAGCTGAGAACCATGTGGATGGCAATTGAAGGAGCACAGCATCCTCTGAGGGAGGCAACAGTACTGCATTTGCACAACTCTGGTGGAAAGTGCCCCAAATCAGTCGGGTACCATGTGCAGGAAGCAGCTTGTGCCAGACCTAAGTACAGACTGAGACAGTGAAGCAAGGTAAGACAGCTTAGTCTAGGTTGAGAACAATCCTTTTTCTATTTCTGCTGACCTGCAGCTGAGTAATTGCCCATCGATATGGAGTTTGATTGAGTTGGCATTTTGAACCCCCTTTGTATGCTTTTTCGCTTCTAGAAGTATTTAAGATTAGATAAAATTGGAATAGCTGCCTGGTAATGAGATCATTATATAGAAATACTGAATTGCTCACAGGGGGTATAATGATTCCTCAGCCCAGGTATGCTGCACATAACTATTAACCACAAAGCCCAGCTGTCTGTGGAGATCTGTTTCCAGTGCTAACACAAACCCCTTCAGCATAAAGTTCAAGTCATAGAATATGAATGACTGGGAAAATGTTATTTACAATGTGTATTAGGAGGTGGAATGAGCTGAGGCTGGTTATTTGCTTTTCATGTGGAGTTGTAAAGAATTCTGATTGACTGAAAAGACAAAGAAGCAAGAGAGGGAGGTGGTAAAGGACAAAAACCCCATCAGCTCCCTGTGTGAAGTCAGCTTCTTTTCAGCAGCCATCCCCTTTGCACAGCACCAGGAGTGCTGTAGGGAATTAGCAGTTCATAACAGCACTGCCTGAGATGGAGCTGGGGTGAACTATGCTGTGAAACCTGAACCCCTCCAAGCTGCAGAAACTCTTGGTGCTTGTGCCTGGCTGCTGGCTGGGGCTGAAGTTGCCTCTCCTGCCTTGCAGTTTGCATCTGAAGCTTGGGAGAGACCTCTGGCTGCTGTGCTAGGCTGGGAAGCAGGTTTGATTTCTCAAACAAGCTACAGATTTCTCAAGTGATTTTGTCTCTGGCTTACAAATAGGGAACCTGAGGTAAAAAAGGCCAAGCCTGTGTACATCACTCTTCTTGAGTTCTCACCTTTGAGATAAAACTGTAAAAAGTGCATCAGGGAACGTGAAGACGAGTGCATTGAAGATTATGAGGTGGTGTGGTAGGAGGGTGAGGGTGAATGAATAAATACCGGTGGCAGTTTTATTGCTTCTTATGTATATATATGAGGAGGATAGGGCTAATAAAAGTAACAGGCAGCTCTGTACCTGTTGCCATGGCTTATATGCTCTGTTTCCATTGCAATCACATGAGTTACAGCTACTGTACAAGTAACAGTCCTGGGGCTTTTCATAATCATGAGAGAAAACATGCCCTATAAAAAAAACCTGTGTCAACTGCATGCAGAAAAGCTGCAGGAGAGGCATTTTTGTTGAGTTGCTGGCTTCAGTGACCTTATGGAGGTAGCATTCTGCTGTACCAAAAGGCAAATTTGGGGTGTAGTGTTTGCTTTCTGCTGCACAGGCTCTGTAGGATGTCTTCTCTGTAGGTGTCTAGGATGTCTGTCCCTGGTGCCTAGGATTTTTTTTGTCTTTGTATATGTTAGAACAAAACAGGACCTGGATAAAATGGATAAAATATACATCTAAGTTGCTTAAATTCCGAAGACCCTGCCATACCAGTAAAATAGACAGCTACCTAGAATAACAAACTATCAGAGGTACCTGGATGACTAAAGGCAGGGAAGGGGAAGACATCTGTTTGACTGTCCTGAGCTGCCAAACCCCTACACCCAGCCTTAGGGACTAAAATCCTGCTGTCACTGTCAATATAAAACTTTTTAGCCTGGCATTTAATGTGCCTTAACCTGGGAAGCTATATTTAAGCTAATAATCCAAATTTTGTATGTATGTGTAAGTGGATTTTAGGATCGCTTGCAGCTGCCTGGCATTATGGATGCAGAATGAATTTGTGACAGCAAACTCAAAGGGTTCCTAGGACTGTTCCTTGATGGGTGCTGCTGTCAGTTCACAGGAAGAAATACTGGGAAGAAAAAAAAACAAAAAAAAGAACTGTAATGACCTGCTTCATGTGGTGTGTCCCATTACAGTGGTGACAGAGGTGTTGCCACCCTGAGCTGCATGAAGGGACTGGAAAACATTAAGGGATGCTTTGGAACTTCAGAGAAATCAAAAAGGCCATGGCTTTTTCTTAACAGAATCTTGAAAGGTTTTCTTCTTTTTTAATTTCTTTCTTATTCCTCTTTATGTTATTTCAGACCTTCTCAATGGTCTCAGTTCAAAGTCTGAAAAATGAGCTTGACCCTGTCTGGCAGAGGCTGGGCTGGGCCAACAACAAAGCTGCTTCTCTGCTTCAGTCTGCATGAGTAAAGCTTCCTGAAAACACAAACCCACATCAGTGGGTTAATGGGTCATTAAAGCATTCTGCTTTTCTTTTTCTGTGTATTCTGGAAAGCTTTGCAGAGTTAATTCGATTAAAGTAAGTAGGAAATGGCATTTTGTAGTGTTCCCCTGGCCAAATGGCATCTGAGGCCACCACAGCACATCCTGTACCCTCTCTGCCAACCCACTACACCCTGTACCTTTTCCTCAGCTTCCATCTGGTTCATCCATCCTGGAGTAGGGTAGCAGTGCCCTGGCTCTGAGGAGCTATCACACCCTCTTGTGCTTGTGCATCAGTGCTCAAGTCTTGGTTTTAGAATGCAAGAAACTCTGCACTGTGCACTCCATTTTCAGTCTCTCCCTCCTTGCTTCTTGTGGCTTTATATCAACTTCATAGCACATTTCCTACAAAATTAGGGTTGCTTATGTTGTTAATCCCATATTAACCCTTCCTTTTTGCTCTCTGCTCTCTCTGAGAGAGGTTTGCATCGCTGCAGAAGGGGCTGCTTCGGTTTTGTTTGTATGTTTATTTGCCTGACATTGTCCCAGCATTAATTGTAAGGGAGGGAGTTCACTGGGTTTGAACTGTGAAGAGATTTCAGAGTAATGTATTTAGTTTCCCTTGCCTGCTGGAGGAACTGAGGTCTCAACGTCCAAAAAACTGTGTTCTGAGTTAATTAAATTAAAAACCACCACCTGACTTGTGCTTTTTACAGAGTTAGAATGTGGCATCACCACAGCATTTTCTGGTCTTCTCTGCAGCCACAGTGTTTTAATGTGTCTATTTGGCTCTATAATTTACTGTCCCCAGGGCTTCTCAAAAACATTGAATTTGACTGAGACAGGGTCATGAGACCCAGACCAGATTTGTGCTATTGCTTTCCTAGTTGGTCAATAACTTTTGAACTGTTGACCATTTAGCAATAGGCAAAGAAAGATTTCCTGACCCTGTGAACTGAAAATACAGCAAGCTCCCCACAAGGTAAAGCTAAAGCTTGGAGGACATTTAGAGGAAAAGTGCTTTTTATGTTGAGGTATTTAGATATTATTTAACACTTCTTTGGTCTCTGCTTGCTTTATGGGGTTGCCAGCCAGATTATAGAGAAGTGACATTTCAAAAAAAAATTAAAAAATCAAATTGTCTTGTGAATAAGAATAAATAAAAATACTTGCAGATACTTCCAGGGGAGTCTGGTAGTATTTTCAAGGCTATCTTGACTAAAATGAGATTTTTAAGTTATATGCCTGACAGTAGTTATATAAAAATAGCTGAGGAGAAATGTCACTTGTATTAATCCAAGATGGAGGCAGGGGCTCTTTCCATTGGTGTTGCAATTGTACATGACAGGAAGAGAGCAGAAAATACTGACACACAGTATAAAAGTATTTTTTTAAAGTGGCAGATGAAAGTGTCTACATCCCAGACTTTAAATTTCCCTGGGAAAGGTTGTCTCCTTTATCACAATGAGGGTACAAGCTGCCAGTTCTGATCTGTGCTATTAAAATTGCTCTCCCTTTTCTGATTTTGATGTCTTTGGCTGTCTTGTCTTTTTTTTTTTTTTTTTTTTTTTTTTTTTCCTGTAACTAAGGCAAAGTTCTTCTGCCCCAGATGTTCCTGTGTGGTTTGTGCTTGGGTATAGATATGACTGTCTGTCACAGTTGCCATTTCCTTTTCCCCTTTATTTGTTGTTTCTTTAGGAGGAATGAGACCTGGCCACTAAGGGAAAAGTGTTGCCTTATTGCTGAGTAATTCTGGGCAAAACAGCATCACTTCACCTCCTGATGGGAGTGGAGCTTGTGCTGCCTCTGCTACCCCTGGCTGGCCTTGTGGGAACACTGCAGGCTATTTAGGGCTCATTTCTGTTCTATCTCTGTAGTATTCTCCCTTCACCAAATTCTGAGTGTGCTTACCTTCAAATTGTGGTGGGTTTTTTTTTTTTCTTCTCAGGACTGCTAGTGAGGAGTTTGGGTTCTGCTACAAAAAATGCATGCTTGGAGAGTAAGAGTTCCCCATGCTATTTCCAGCAAGATCTTTCATGAAATTAAGGCTTTCAGTAATGCAAATGCATTGGTTACTTGGAATACTGCTTGGACTGTCAGAACCCTTCTTGGCAGAAAACCCAACAAAACCTCTGCCACCAACAGCCTAAAATGCCCATTTTTTTTTTTTTGTTTTTCTCTCTGGCAAGCACACCTGACCAGTTGCAAAAAAAACCTCCTGAATATTCACCTCTTGTATCAGTGGGAGGCTCATTAGGTTGGGTAGAAGTTTTCTTCTCCACAACCTGAATCAAATCCTTTGCTTCCTCTGTGAGGGGCAATAGGAGGCAGGATTTGACCTCCTAGAGCCATTCTGGCAAGAGCAGCAGTGACTGAGCATCCCTTTGAACAGGATGGGACCTTTGTGCCACAGGCCCCCACTGGAATCTGCAGCTCTCCCCACAGGCTGTTCTTGGAAGAATGCTGCAGGGATTGATCTGAATTGATTTGGGGTTTTATTTCCTGCCTTTGAAATGCCTTTTACTTGAGAAGCACTCGGTAGCAGTGGTGCTGTGCCTGCTGGAGGGATGAGCAGAGATGGCTCATCATCTGCCTCTTCAATATGACTCCCATCTTCCCTCTCCTGCCCAGACCTGATTTGTCTGCCCTGTATTAGGATCTCAGTGTCCTTGGTGTCTCCTAAAGCATCCTCACAGAGTTGTGGGATATGTTTTGGCAAATGAAAAAGCCAGTAGACACTTGAACCCCTGATAACCTCTCCTCTGCAGAACTGTGTTTTCCCTCAGCTGCTTCTCCATGGGGTAAGGAATGAAGCTTTCTAGGCATAAATTCACATTTGTAACAACACATTACAAAATATGGAATGTAAGTGGCACTGACTGTAATGTTGATAGGGCACCAAGGAACTCCCAAAAGGTTGCTGATCAGGTAATGAGCTGAACAAACCATTTATTTTAGTGGTTCAGGCACCTCTCCCATCTTTCATCACAAGTTTCCAAACATACATGGTGACTGTTCCTTAATTGTGCATTAGCTGTCATGACTGTTCCTGTTAAATAAAAGGAAATTTTACAATGTACAGTACCTGGCATACATACAATTCATATATTAAGTGTAGCAAGTAGGGGAAGTGGCACAAAACGTGGCATTCCAGTTTTACAGCAGTGAGAGGAGGCTGGCTATTCACACAGCTCTTCAATCAAAGCAGTGAGGACTTGACTCCTCAGCATTAATAGTGCAGCTAGTACCTTTTTCTGCAATGAAAGGTCATTTTACCTCTCAGGAGAAAAACATGGAAAGTTTTTTTTGGTTTTCTTTTTTTTCTCAAAGAAAGTGAATGGGGTGGATATAACCTTTAAGGATGACATTATGCCTTGGACCACATACCTGTAGTAGGAAGCAGTCACTCTGGGGAATTGATTCAAATATGCTAGGTGCCTTTTTTCTCCAAAGTGGATGGGTGAGAAATGTGAGAGTACACTGTGGTAAAGAGGAGAGTAAAGACTACTTGCCTTACTATCCCCAAAAAGTAGTGTGAGGCAGCAATAAACTACTAATATCCTTTACTACAAAGCTGAAGTCAAAGAGAAACTGTGCATGAGGGCACATCTGAGGGCAAGGCTACTCTTTCATGTGGTATAAACACATCACACTTGGGTAGCTAAGATGCTGGAATCAGGTTAGCTCCAGCAACACAGAGCTCTGAGCTGACTGATTCACCTGCATGGCCCTCTGCTGCTGTAATAGGGAGGTTCTCAGCTGAAGAATTTTTGGCAAGATAAATTATTGCATCTGCTGATTCAGCTTGCTAGCAAACTAAGCTTTGGATTGGTTTCCAAATCTTGGTGCTAAGTTGTGGCAGGTACAGTCAGTCCCCCTGTGTATTAGTAAGACAGAGGTGGCTGGTTAAAAGATCAGATTAATCATTGCTTATGGTGAGGGTTATGTGCGCATGGTTTTTTTTTTGTAGGCATAAAATTACTTTTTCCATATTATTTTTTTTCATACTTGACATTCCAGGGTCTTGGATGCACATAGAGCCAAGTCCTCAAAAATGTTCTTTAAACCTAGGGCAACAGTTGAGCTTGTTCACACAGCTGTGCAAATTCTCTGGGAAGCAACACGGACATTTTGTTGTGTTGAACCCTTAAGTGAAAACTAATTCTAATGAAAATAATCTCTACAGGCTTTTGATTTGGATAAAGAATTACAGCTTGTAATTCCAAGCACATGAGCCTAAGGATGAGATTCTTAAATTTGTGTAAAGCAGTATAGCTGCATCAGTTTCAGTCAGAGTTCTTCAGCTGGCAGTAGCTGAAGGACTAGCTCTACCTTTTTGCAGCAACGAGGGTATGAAACCTTTGGCATCTAAATTTGCTATGTGGCTTTAAAGTTGCTGAAGTCTTTGAACAGTCTGATCCTGACCAGTGTTCTGTTTTTGCAAGATGAGCCCTTTTGTTTCTTGAGTTCCTTTTAATTAAAGTTCTTTGTGTGATTGGCATTCTAAACCACAGCTATTTTCTGCTCTAAATTGTTTGGAATAATTTTTAGTGCCCCCTTTTATTATTATTATTTTTTTTTAGTCTTAATCTCCTAAAAACCAAGACAGAACCACCAAAGCACAACTTACATGCATGCAAAGAAAGGTGCTAAATCAGGAGAGCTGTGGTACGGAACATCAAACACCATGTGAGAAGTTTCCCATGGTGTGTGATCCTGCAGCTGCTCTGTGTAGGAAGAGTTGTTTTCAATGTATTTTTAAAAATAAACCCAATAAACCAGCAATGAATCAATAGTTCCAATCATTGCAGTCGGAATGGAAATGAGATTACTTTGTTGCATCATTTAATATACTTCTGGAAGGCAGTAGGTACTTAGAGTGGTGAGGGCATTACTACAAGTGGGAAGAAAATTGAAAAATGAGGTTTCCAATGGTAGGGTTGTGCCTACACTTCTGAGTCAAGCTGGTAACAGTGCAAGCTGGTAATAGAGAAGGCATCACAGTTATATTTGTCTGCAAAAGACTTAACTAGGGAAAGGAGCAATTAGGGCAAATAAAATATTGCTTTTCGTAGAGGACCAAGCAAGCCTGAAAGAGGCCAAAGAATGGAAAGTATAAGTGTGCTGCTTCCAAAATCAGTTGCTTGGTAATCACAGGTTCTTGATTCACAGGTTCTTGAATTTGTGCCTAGATTCTTTGCTTACCCCAGGGGGGTGAGGGGCAGAGTGAAGGGAAGAGCCTGGTGCATCCTGCTCTTGCAGAGCTCTATTCCTTTTGCCAAGCAGTGCAGTCTGTGTGTGCCTGGGATTAGTTTCACTGGGACACATTTAGTGTGACCACTGACACTAATTCAAGGAGAAGTCATGGCAAGGGGGGGTTTGGAGGTGTGAATGTGCAGGCAGCTATCTCAGGTCCCAAGCTTATCTCTTTACCTGTAGCTTCCAGGGAGGTGGTGTGGTATGTGGACCCTGGTGGAAAGCTGCTGATTTCTTCTGAACCTGTGTGTGCTCTCAACCTTTGAATTCTTTTTGACACGAGTCTCTTGCAGAACTGATGGAGTGCATTAAGCTGTTTCCTGATTGTCAGAGGGCTCTTTGATAGAGCTGATCTTTCTAATTCCCTGGTGACAACCTGAATGACGGATGACACTCAGAGCAGCCCCTTCTTCATCACACCATGCAGAGGGCATGGTGGGGACAGCTGTGATGCTGCTGTGGCCCCAGGAACCCAGCAGTCCTGTGCAGGCAGGCAGGAGGTGGGATGTGGTGGAAAAGGGGCTGAGCTGGAGCTGCCTTCAGTTGCTTTGCAGCTCTGTTAAGCTGTCATGAGAAAACAAGAGTGTGTAACCTCAAGGCTGCAGCAGCAATCTGGGAGCTGCTCTGGGAATGACTGAGTTTTATAAGCAACATTCCACGAGCACAGACTTTACATCCATTCGGTTTATTAAATGTTGTTTGCAAGTTTCACATCATTTTTTTTAATTTTATTTTTATTTTTTTTATTTTGCTGTGCTTGGGCAAGTCTCAGACTCTGTAGGCTGAGCCACTCCTGTTTCAAATGTCATGGTAAAAACAGAGCAAGTTGGATGCCAGGCAGGTTAAAAGAGACTGGAGCAGAAAAAAGGCAATGAGGCCAAAAGAGCAATTGGCTGCAGAGCTGTCACCTGTGTTGCTTCCAGATCCAACGCCCCAGTTCAAGTCACTCAGTACCAAAACTTGTTACTTGGAAGCCACCACAGCTTCTGGTTGCTGCTCTTTCTGTGGTTAAAGCTGCCCCAGCCTGGGGGGTATGGGAGTTTTCTAGGCAGGTGTAGAGGACACCAAACTGCTCTGCCTTGATGGATCAGCTCTGCAATTAATGGCTGGATAAGTCTAGTGATGCAGTGCCACACCATGCCAGTGAGTGACATGTAATTGTTATAAAAATGACCACTGATCAAGACTCAATGTTCTCTTTAGTAGATTGGTTTAATTAATAAAATTGCAGTAAGCAAGGCAGCGCTGGGTGCGGGGGATGAGCAGAATCCCAATCCCTCACGCACCCCGATCAAAGCTTTGACATTCTCTTATATTGAGTACAATTCTATGCATATTCATTTCATTATAATATTCATAATAGGTGGAGTCTGGGTGGAATCTAGGCGGAGTCTTCTTTTTTGGGGAGACGTATTGGGGTCTTCAGGGGGTCTTTGGAGGAAGTAAGAAGTCTTCATCAGGCTTGAACTTTTACCTTTCTTGGTTCTGCTGACTCCTCTGCTGACTCCATTGTGTTGTTGCAAGACGATATCAGACTTTGACCATAACCATTGTCTCTTATCTGTTTGTTGTGACATCTTTGTGGGGGGGTTTTGTGTAGGTGTTTGCATTCCTTTGGTGCCTAGTTAGCCTTTGGCTAACAGGAGTTAGTAGTATTAGGGGTTTACTCTATTTTTTTACTGATATTTTAGTTCTTACTCATTTAATTCTTTTCCTGAATTTTACTTGGTTAGGAATATAAATTCATCAACATACATTACAGGAATACAAATTCATCAACGTATATCACATAATGAAATGGGAGCTGATGAAAACGAGCATCAGCAGGAGGGAACTATCAGGTGTCATTTTTTGTCCATCAGCTTAAGCCTGTGAGTCCAAGTGAAAGCAATCCAAACCCTGATGTTCAGCAGAACTGCTCGGATGCTGGAGAAGCTCTGGTTACTGTCATCCATGGCTGTGCTCCTGCAGAGCCCATTGCAAAAAAGCTCTGGGTGAGGCAGCTGGTTCCTTCCCTGGATCTGTTGCCCAGGTAATTCTTTCTGCTCCCTGACTGATACCCCACTTGATGTGGGAGACACAGAACCAGAGCTGAGGTGCAGGCAAAGCATGAGGGTACCTAAACTTGCATCTCCTCACCTTGGCATCTTTCTGATTCCTGTTCTTGAGCTGGCACTAACTTTCAGGTTTTCTACTTTCTCTTTGCAAAGCCCAAGCCCCAGACCTTCGAGGTGTTTTTAGTTTAGTTGTTTAGCACTGGCCAAGCCACTGGATGAGAGCAGTGATGAATTCTGCCTAAAGCTACTGAAGGGCTTATGCTGATGGTGTTGCTGAGCAGCACCAGGCTGATGTTAACATGTCAGACCAAATCCTAATTAGTTACTTCAGTGGTAGCAGTCTGGAGGGTCAGATCCAGCTGAGCTAAGGAATATCTATGGTTCCCCAGTCTGGAGCATCTGAAGCATGCAAAATTTGAACACATTTTCCCCAAGACAAATATGAAGCAAACAAGTGTTATGCTTTCCATTTTACATGTCCAAATGGAAGCAGAGAGGGCTTGAAATACCTGGTATTATGAAAATAGTTCCATTTTTGCCTTTTGTTCTAATCCTTAGGCCATCATAAGACAGGATGAAAATCAGTCTAACCTAATCTATAGTTTTTTACATTAAAAAAAAGTATTATTTCTCCACAGTTAATATTTTAATTGTAATGAAACTGCAAATTAACACTAGAGGATCAGAGAATGACCCATCCTCCTTGTTCCCTCTGCTGGCCCAGCAGCTCATTGCATTGCCAGCTCTGTCAGTCATTTTGAAGAGGATGAAAATGGAAGTGTTACAATATGCCCAATATAAAAAAATAAATTTAAGTTAGTAAATAATCCCACTGTGTTCAATGACTTGTTGAGTTTAGGCAGAAAAAACAGGAGCTAATAAAGGGCTATAATTTTTGCTCCTAGTTTTTATCAAAAATTTTTGGTGTTAATGATAAGGGATAATTTTGGTAACACAACTGATACAATTATGATGTCAAGGGAATAGTGTTTGGGCAGTGTTACTTCCTTTTACCCCCCACTAACCAACAATTCCCACATTTTTTGCTGTTCAGCTTGTTAGATCTGTTTTCCCAAACGTACTTCAAAGTTGCTGCAGCTGCACATCTATGAATGACTGGAATGTGAGTCTCTAATTTCTCATCTTCTCCACTGTTGGCTTTTCCTTCCCAAAGACTGGCAGCTTATTTCCTTCACTGCAGCCCTTTGAGACTGGGCCTTTTCTCAAAGAAGTCATTACCACTGGCTGTTCTGTCTGCTAGATCTTTAAAAACTGTGGGATCCTTCTAGCACCTGCTTACTGATTTTACCCAACTTATTTTTTTTCTCCTCTCAACCATTGATCATTTTTTTCTCTTATATAAGACATTATCAGACTTTAATTTGCAGTGTTGTCGTATTTCTTATTTTGTGTGTGTGCATATGCTTCTAAGACTGAAAATATTAGCTTTTCAAGCTCTCTCTTACTTTACTAAGTAAGTATTGACTTAGTAGCTTGACTATTTAGGAAATTTCTTGAGAGATGCTGTGCACTGTGGGATCCCACGAGGGATGCAGCTGAACCCCATCAGTGACAGAGCTCTGATGCTCTCTGCTTCCCTGGAGACACAGGGTACCCTAAGAACTCATCAGTTTGCAGTGCTCCATCGGGCAAGATTTTCTTAGTAAACCTTCTTTTTCTCCTTTTAGCAATGTCTGCTTAATTCTGCTTCAGTATTTTCCCCTGCTGGATTTTAGTGTGAGAATAATAGCACTGCAAGCAAGGAACAACAGGAGAAATGCCTTTCTCAGCCAGGGCTCATCTGCTTTGGGAGTGCTCTCTGCTTTCAAATTCCTGATTTTCTTCCTACAGGAGGATAAAATTGCCTCACCTCTACCTGTTCTTTCTACCCAAAGATGAGGTGGTGTTCTCAGTCTGACCCCAAATGTATTTGATTTCTATCTTACTGTAGGAATATTCTAGGGAAAGTAAAAAAGCAGAATTAGCCCAGCAATCTCAGGCACAGTAGTTTGTTGTCTTTATTTGTCACCACAGGTTCATACACAAATGCCTTGGTCATGGTTTGGTAGTTAAATGCTCCTCCTCTCCAGAGCCTTCTCTGCAAAGGGGAAAATCTGATGTACAAAACATAGAGGAGGCAGATGAAAATAAATGCTGAATGCAGTAATGGGAAGATCATGAAATTGCATGTATTTTGGGGACAACCAGATGGAGGTTTTCCACAGAAATTTCCAATTAATGCCAGATTTCTCTTTTCAACCATTAGCATTGATGATACACTAGTAAAAAAGAATAATGAAATTATTTTTCTTTGAGTCAATGAAAAAGCTTTGCTCAAAGGTAAAATCCAGAAATACCATACTCATGCACAAGATAGCCCCAGAAAAATCCATTATGTGAAAGTTTAGGAGTGCTCAACATAGAGGCATGAATGTGGACATGAAAGCAGGTACTTAAAAGGCAAAAATACTTACCTTTAAGTGGCCATCTTGGATTTATTACTAAGGTAATCTCATCCCTTCAAATGTATTTACCCTTTAGATGTAAGTGTAAGTGGTATGTAAAAAAATATGGCAAGAACAGTCTACAGAGATGTCATTCTTTTAGTAGATTTAGTAAATTTAGTAAAATGGAGGTTTAGGAAACTATTAATGATTAATACAGCTCATTAAATAAAAACTTCAGCTGAGTAGGATTATTGGTGAGAAATTTTTACTAGCAAGCTATTTATAAAAAAAAATTATTTCTGAGAAGCTAGGGGCTCAAAAAATGAGTAAAAGCTCTGAAAAATTACCTTCTGCCTTTAAGAACATGTATGCTTGGTCATGAAGCCTGCAAGGCTTAGACCATTGAGAAGATACAGCTGGGCACCTGCAGGAAAAGTGACAGTGTCAGTGTCAAGCGTTTGATATTTTTGGAACTACTTTTTCTGAAATAAAGTTGAGGTTTATTATGTTTGAGAGGGGGATCCCTAATTAATCAGAAAACCCCACTTTGTAGGTTAACTGCTGTGAGGGCTTTTTGTGTCTAGCTCATGGAAAAGTAAAATTTAAAGTAAAATTTCCCTTAATGACTCCTCCTCTGCTGGTAGCCTCCTTTTTTCTACTCTTTTCCTTTGGCAGCCTGCTGCCTTTTCCTCCACTTCTTTCTCTAATCCTCTCCTGCCTCTTGATTTTGTGCAAGTTACCTGAATGTATTTCCTGAAAACCTGTGTTCAAATATCCTTTTAAATATATATTGCTGAGTTCTGGGTTAGACCTGAAAATGCAGTAGTTGAAACAGCTAAATAGTTGTGCATTTTATAATGGAAAACAATTGTTTCTCTCCACTGGTGATACTATATGAAAATTTTTCTTCCCCTCTCCCCATTAGCTTGGTTACTTAGGGATTTACTTAGAGCTTTGTTGTTTATGGTGTGGAGGTTTTAGGAGGATGAGGGGCACACAAGAGAAAATGGAAAATAGAAAAGAAGCAGTAAGAGATGTGTGAAGAAAAAACTGAAAAAATAAGGAACAGCTGCCAGCAAGACTTTTTAAATGCCTGAGCAAACATGCACAGCTGTTAAATATCAGCTTTCAAATCTAGAACTTTAATGGGGACCAGGGCTGAAGGATATAAAAGCAGAAAGAGGTTGAAAGAAAAAAAAATCAACAATAACAACAGCAACAACAACAACCACACAAAAAAACCACCCCAAAAAAATCCCCCAACCCAAACTGAACTCTTTCTAAATGGCATTGAATAAATAAATTAAACATCCTAGGAAAAAGGCAGTGAATTTTCCAAAAGCCCAGGTTGTTTATCAACTGTCAGTGGCTAGAATGCATTTTTGCTTGTTGGAATTGCTATAAGGGAAGCCTGTAGCAGGGAAATGTTTTGTCTTTTCTTCCTACATTTAAAGTGTATTTAATGGATTTTATAGTTTTAGCATTTACTGAATACTGATTAGGAAATCCATGATCAGTCAGTATTGCTTTTTGCTAGAAGACAGGATTATTTAGCTGATGAATTCTTACTCTAGGTTTAATCTCCAGACATTGACTTCATTCAGGCAAAGAGACCTCTGTTTGCCAGATAACCATAAGAAGGACAGGAGAGTACAATCTGCTTTTGTGCTGGCTTTGATACTGTTTTTTTCCCCATGATTTTAGTCATGCTGCTTCCGTCAAGGTTGGATGTTTAATACGAATGGTGATACTTAACACAAAAAGCTGAACATTTTGTGTAGGGGACCATCTAGGATGCTAGAAAGCACAGGGCTTCATTCATGAATGTGGACAGAATAAAATTAGACAGAAACAGAAATTATATTTTATATCCCAGTGCCCCTGATCTCTGCAGCAATTCCAGCTCAGCTGACAGAGGGTCAGCAGTTCCTGTACTGTATAGAAAAGGGGTATCAGTGCTGATTGCCTTAATGTGTGCTGGTGGGCAATATAGGGTCCTGATCCATCCCTCTGGCAGAGGTGAGGACCCAGGAGCTGGGGGAGCATCTAGAGATTCTCTATAGAAATCTGGCTGCCTTGTTTGGGTTCTGCTGTTCAGGCCCTGCATTTGGGAAAAAAAAAATTGGTTGGCCTGTCCTGTATCTTAGTGCACTTAGCCATGAAAAAAGGAGAATAATCTCTCTAATGTGAGAAGTGCTTTGAAGTCTTTTCTGAGCTAGAGGGTCAGAGTGTTTGGTACCTTTTCCTGTGATGGGGTCTCTGCTACTTAAACATGCAGCAGTGAGTCAGAATCAATTTGTTGCTTCTACAAGGGCCATAATTCATCCTCCTTAATTGAAATGATCAAGGATGCACAGGCAGCTCTCTGCTTCTGAGTAAACACTCCTTTTATGTTCCTTTAACACAAATACCTGACATTAAGTGGGGATGCATAAAAGGAAGTCAGGCTGCAGGCTTTTTCCTGAAGTAGGTGTTTTGTGATGGATTAATGGCAAATCATGATACATTATTTATCAGATAATAAGTGTGATAATTGTTCTTATTTATCATGGGTCTAACTCAGCTCATTCTCTTGTCATTCCTTCAGTCAAGCTGCCCCTGGGGATTCACCAGATAGAAAAACAGTCCAAAGGTCATTCCAACAATTTTTACTCATAATGGCATGCTGATTACCTCCTAATTGAAAAGTGTAAACTCCAGACACTGTAAGTAATGCAAATGACCCCTGTCCTCACAGCATAATGTGGTGAGTCCCTGAGTGTGTCTCAGCCAGCCACAGAAAGCAGCAGACCCTTCCTGTGATATTCCAGTCTCCATGGATTAGAAAGTCCTGTTATCATTACAGGAGAAAAAGCAAACAAGCAAACAATTTGCCCATGGAGAGAACATGATGCCAATATTAAGTATAATATTATGGGAGCAAATGAGGCTGACATTTAGGCTCATTTGTGGGGTGGGTGGTAGCACAGTGTTTTGGAAAGCAGTGAAAAAGTCTCTTCTTGTTGAGAAGGTGTGAAGATAGTGGTTCCATTTTTGCTATATATATATATATCTCTAAGGTACTCTGGCAGTTACCATGTTGGTACCAAACTCTAAAATAAATGGGTCAGCAAATGCAGTATGAACAATACTTGGCTCTACAATTTCTCCTTAAAGGTCATACTAAGTGTGTGCAGCATTGTTTTGTAGTAAATCATGCTTTCCCCCAAATTATTATCACACATTCTACTTCTCACACTTCCCTCTTGCTGTCAGCCT
Source organism: Phaethornis superciliosus (assembly GCA_023637945.1). Classification (NCBI taxonomy): domain Eukaryota; kingdom Metazoa; phylum Chordata; class Aves; order Apodiformes; family Trochilidae; genus Phaethornis; species Phaethornis superciliosus. Next base: position 18,164,550 of record JAJQWJ010000011.1, read on the forward strand.
CACTGTTCTTTCCTTGGGATTCTCCTGTCTAGATTCTGGAAACATCAAATTTTAATGTTGCCACTGCATTATCTTTGGCATAGACATCACATTATTTTCTCTCCCAACCTACTAAATAAAATTTCTGTAAAAAGCAGTATAAAATACTTGTCTAAGTCCACAGTTTTTATTAGTTTAAAAGGAATGACAAACTGAGGAAATCCTTTCTGAGCTGCAGATAGGACAGCACATCTGAGACTCATTTTTTGTGGTGTTCCCTTTGGACATACTGTCCAGCTGCTGGCTGACAGTAACACCACTGACCTAATCATTTCACATCCTCACACCAAAATGATTTACTCTTGCTTTACTCTTGGAAACCTGGGAAATGTTCTGAGCATACTGAGGCTCAGATGTACCAAAAACCACTCGGTGCCAGAGGATGACCATCCACAGGGCACCACCCACATGCTGTTTTTCTTGAAATAAAATTCCTGTGTTTAGGTATTAGGACACTGTATGCCTCTTGTCTTCTGCTTGGGTGTTCATCCAGACATCTCCCCTCTTCTAAAATAGAAGAGCTTCAAGTTATCCAGAGCAGGGAGAACAGATAATATAATGCATAAAGGAATGAATGACTCCTCTTTCTACTCAGAATAGGCCTGAATAACTCTTGTGGATAAACAGCAAAGAACAGCTCTTGTGCACTGGGGGCTTTTTTATTACAAATTGTAAGCAATGCTTTGTATCATATCTGGGTGGAATTAATTTCATTAGCTTTATGCATGTTGAAGGCAATTGCCGAATCTGAGTTAGCCAGCATGCCTCTCCCAGGAGACAAAGGTGTTCTTCACCAAACTTTCTTCAGATGCTTACTTTAGCATGAATTTAATTGTGCCCTAGAAATGCCACTTTAGTTTTCGTTGATTATTAAAGGAGCCTTGACAACCAAGTCAGCTACAGACATTTAAATCTGATCAGAGGAATCCCAATTTTTAGTCCAGATTAAGTGTATCCCATAAGGAAATGACAATGAAATTTAGTCCACTATGACATTCATACTATTTAAAAAAAATTCTTTAAATAAATGATAAGTTTAAAAAAAAAAAAAAGACTTACTGCAAAGAAATTAACTGTTGAAGAGAGTCCAATCTGGGTAACATCTTCCAGGTGTGTTCCCAACTAGAAAAGGTCAGGTCAAGCTCATCAGCCATTTACTCCTCAGAAGCAGTGAGAAGCAGGACCTGACCTCCTGTGTTCCTAGTTCTCTCCAAAGAGGAAATAAAACAGGTAAGCCTAAACGTAGAGATTCCTAGCATTATTTAAAAAAAAGAATATTGGGGGTTATTTTAACATGATGCCCTGCATATAATCATCTTGGAAACATGCTTGTTTTAAATTGGAGCCTTCTAACTGAGTCTTGCAGCCTCCAGGGAAAGCACCGTAATTTTCTTGAGGTGTGTTAATTTAAATGCTGGTAGTGATGTGCTCTACTCTCAGGTTCCTGAGAGTCTAATGGGATAATTTTTTGATAAACTTGCAGTATCTTGAATTCACATATTAGCAGAAAGATGGTTGGCATAAACTGAGTCGAAGTTTTTTTATTTTTTCTTTATTAAACCAGCATGTTGCAGAGGATTTTATCAGGAGTTAGGTTTTGAAGCAGAAAACAGGACTTTTGAGAAAGTGAGAACAAATCCATGTTTTTTCTGGGCATTTTTCCATCCTGACTAGTCCAGGGAAGAGATCCTGCAGGTATTTGAGCTAATATCTTAATTTGTTTTAGTAATGAAGCTCATATTTACAAATAAATCCTTCTGAGAGTACATGGATCTGCCTTGTTGACTCTCTCATTTAGTTTATGATTGGTAAGCATAAAAATTGTTAACCTTAATGTGCTTTTTTCCTAGTTGGTGGCAGTGAAATGACTAAAGAATCTTGCAGGCTTACTTTGGCAGAAGTTGAGCTGCACATTCAATCCTTTTTGCTTCAGAAAAAACAAGTCTTTATGTTGCTTATCTTACAGGGCATAGTTGAAACATATCTAGAAACTTCATGCTTGGGAAGTGGCAGCTGCTGCTATGTCTTTTTAAAACTTCATATAGTGAACATTTTGGTATTTTTAAGCATTTCTTAAGCCTGCGGATGAGGATGTAAAAAATTTAATCAAAAATTCAAATTGGCACCTGTTATCTGCATTGTTATCACTTCAATATTTTCATATTACAGCTCCCTTACCCTTGATCTTTGTTATTAAGCAGTAATGAACCTTTAAAAAAAGGAAAAAAAAAAACCTAAACCACCAAAAAACCCCAATCCACAAAAAAAAAAATAAAAAAAGGTCTAAGACATAACCTTGCAAGAAGCCTTAAGCCTATGGGCAGAGGTTTGTAGGTTAAGGCTCTATTGCCTTCCCTGGCTGTTACTGCCTCCCACAGCTGATGGCAATCTGCCTGCTGTGAGCTGCACCATCACATTTTATTTTTTTTTTTTCAGTAGTTTATCCTCTGCACCAAGTGTAATAGCAGCCTTGGGGACCATATCCAGCTGACCTCAATTTGCTTGTGCCTATTAAGTCATTACATGCCTGAGACTGGGTGAAAACATATTAGTGGTTTGTAACAGAAAAGAAGGAATTGTCTTTACTTGTTGCAGTAGCCAGGACTTGAATTGTGTTTCAAAAGCTCTTGGAAGGTGCCTTCATTAGTCTCTGTTTTCCTTGGTAGGTGTTAACTTAGTGGTACTGGCTGGTGAAATAAAAATGTTTGTAACTGGGAAGCTGTAATTTTTGAAAGGAATGTGATTCAGTGGTGAGCTGTGCAGAATATGGGCTGTACATATCATTTTTCAAGGTGTAAATGTTGCCTGGTAGCCTCTGCTGAGCAGTTGCACAAAACAGCAGCAGTTGGATCCCTTGAGGTTTTATAAAAAACCAAATTATTACTTGATATAGCTGACCTGATGCAAGTTCAAAGGCATGTTCTTCTATTTTGTGCCTCTTGAAAAGCTAATGGTATCTCTCTGTGAAAGAACTATATGAGCTGAGGAAGAGAGATGTATTAATGCAAGCTGGAAATGTAAGGAACAATGCCTTCTAAAAGGTAGATGTGTTGCTAATGCATTTATTTCCCTGCCTCACTTCCATTGAGTAGTCTCACAAATGTTACACATTACAGACCACATACAATTGTAGGCAATCTGCACCTCTTTAATGCTTGCAAGACAAAAAGAAAATGAAAGACTTCAGGAAATATAAAGGTGATCTTCAATCCTGGGTGTAACATTGGAGTTTTAATCTATTTGGTTTTAAAACTATCTCTTGGACTGATTTGTCCTTTCTGTTGTTTAATATCTTTGGGGGAAATGAGAATGTGGTGAAGGAATTGAGGGGCTGTGAAGGCAAGTCTGCCCATCACGTGTGTTGGCTTCTGCTACATATGGATGGTCTTGAAGAAGAAGGTAAAAATGAGCTAAAAAAAGGGAATTGGAATGAGCTGATGGTGATCTGGACACAGCTGCATGGAGAGTTTAAGGGGGCACAGGAATCCTCCTGAGAGTCAACTACCATGCTTTGACCTTTGCTTGCAGAGGCATATTTTTTTCTAATATTTTTCTCTAATCTTGCTTAAGGGGCAACCTCAAATCCCAGTTAGTTGGGTTTCTCGTGTGTTTTCAGAAATACACTCTCAAAGTACAAGTTTAGTGTATTTCCAACAGGCCATCCAAACTAGAGAAGTGTGAATGCAACTTGCCACACTGTTTATCTTGATACGCCTGCAACTTTTAGAAGACTCAGGGACTTGTGTGCTTCAAGCAGATCATTTGGCACTGTGAGCTCTTGTTTTGGGTGACGGAGATTTTTTTTTTTTTTCTGAGGATCAGGATGAATTTCTAAACAAAGATGGCTTTGATCACACGGAGCTCTGGGTCTTCAGAGTGTCCTTTTAAGCTTTTCTCCCTCTTATCTCCAAACCCTGCTTGAAGTCCTCAGAAGCCCCCACCAAAGGGTGGTTGGGATTTGGAGCCAGCCTTTTTCATCCCAATGCTAATCAGTCTTCCCTCCTCCCAGCGAGTTAGGCAGAAAAGCATCTTTGTGGAAAACGAGTGGTGTTTGATAACTTTGACTTGCAAACAGAAATGAGATTCTCTAAGGCACAATTTTTATTTTACGTCTAAGTATCTGCGCTCAAACCGTCCTTTGGTGTTTGCTATTACTGTGAGAGCTGGATTGCTGTTTTTTTAGTTATTCTTCTGGTTAGGATCATTGTAAGACACAGATTCCTACAGAGGGGCAGTGGCTGCTTTGCACCCCTTGGGTGGGGAGGGTTATCCATTCCCTAGTGCACCTTACATCTATTTTTCTTTCTTTTTTGCTGAGAGAGCAGGTGATGGGTGACTCTTGATGCACAGGTAGACACTGCAGGAGAAGCAGCAAGGCCAATGTGTTACTTAGCATCCAGTCTGTCCAAAACGGGACAAAAAGCTTCTCAGAAGTCATGTGCTAAAAGTTAGCAATATAGTCAGCTGACTGAATGAAGACTTTGTTGTGAGAGAGAGATTTCTCCAATTACCACTTGGGCTTTCCATTTTTGCCATGAATACCTTTTGGTGTGCTTCAAAATTACAGGAGGATACTATACAGATACTATACAGAGAGAACCTGCACCTCCAAGCAGTATTATTGCATCTGAGAGGAATTCTCCTTAACAAGTGGGGTAAATCCTCCTGGATCTCTGTTCTGTACCATGGGCTCCTGCTCATCTGGATGGGTTCTGGTGGCTCTGCTTCTCACAGATCCCAGTTCTCCTAACAGCCAGAGGCCAATTCCATTGAAGTCAGTGTGAAACAATTTGAGTGGACTTCCACTGAGTTCTGCTGTTGAATTCTGCAGTCCCAGGATTACACTTGCTTTGTGATGATGTTGCACCACGTTTGACAGTGTTGTAGCTGTATCAGGCAAATTGATAAAAACAGGAAGTTTCTCATCAGTTTTAATGGTGGAATAAATCAGGAGGAGTTGTAAATGTATTTAATGAGAAGTCTGGCAGTAAGGGAGAATCTTCTTAGATCTGTGCTGTACAGCTTGTTGGTAAGTTAAGGCTGAAGAACAGTCTTACTTTCAGTCTGTCTGTAAGACAGGCATAGGCTGATAGAGACATTGATGACAAACAAAAGGAAGGTGTCCTGGTTTAATAGTGGAGAAATCTGCAAATAAAGAGAAGCTAAACCAAACTTCCTATTGGCACTTTTCTGCCAGTCCTGGTGAGGAAGGTTTTCTTTCTTTTTGAACACAACATTGTATGGAGATCACAGGAGGAACATATTGGTAGGAAGTGTGCAATTGCTTAGCTGGTATCAGGCTGAGTCTTGGCTCTGTAAGTACCAGCATCCCATTGGCAGCACAGGCTTTTGTTGTGAACCATGTTTGTGTGCATGTTCCCTATATAAGCTAAGTTTCCCAAGTGCTGTGGTCTTTTTGTCTTCATCTTCCTATCCATAAACTACCCTGCACTTTGGCACTAACAACAACATCAGTCTAAATTCAAAAAAAAGTTTCCTCTTCTGTGATGTTTCACTTCAAAGCAAGATTTTGGGTGTGAGAGATGCATGGCATATGCAAAATTTCAGGGAAAGAAGAGGGAAAACCAGGACAGACTGGTAAGTGACCAAGCAAATCTTTCTCCCTGTACACAATACTTTTATTTTCTTCAGTAAAGTCTTTTTCAAAGAAATCTCAACCTTTTATCAAAGAGATTTCCAGTGCACTCCCAATGGGCTTGCACGCATCTCTGTTCTTGATTTTTTTTTTTTTAACTTTCACACTCCCCTGGAAACTTGTGTTTCCATTTCTTTAAATCTTATCCTCAGGTTGGTACCAGTAGCAATGCAGATTACCTATTTGCACCTCCAAATATTCCACAAGGTCCTTGTCTGTTCTCACCCTGTAGTGCTTACAGTCACAGAGGTGATGAAAGAAATTTGGAAGGCACAGCTAGGCAATCCTGAACCAAGCTCAGTGCATTGCTCTTTTCTACAGCTTATTGCTTTTTGGTTGTTTCTTTTGACCAGTCATCAATCATTGCAGTGGGAACTCTGATGTGATTCCTGAAATATCTGTTTCTCTGATAAAAGTTAACAATAGTGTACACAGAGTGTGTGGGAACACTTTGGGCTTCAAGTTAAACAATTATTTTTTTCTGTCTCTGGTTTCTCTCCTTCCCTTTCCCACCCCAATCCTTAGTCTGAGAGATCTCTGTGTGCATAAATGTCAGTCAGAAGCAGCAGAGAAACAAGGTTAAAGACAAATGGAGACACATGCAGTCTCCAAAAGCTCCAGGGAATGGTAGAGAAAACCAAGATACCAACTTAGTTTCCTTTCAGTCTCTATATTTTACCTTTCTGAGTTGTTTTTTTAAAGAACATTTAACTTCGTAAGCCTAGCAAGTTCAGCAGCTTAAAGGTTTCTCCCTCTGAGTTGCATGCAATTGTTTAGGGGGGTGGGATTTAGAAGTGAATAAAAATAACTCATCTTTTCCTTGCTTCTGCACTGGTAGGGCTTTTTCAAGAGCTTTCATTTGCTTCTTTCTTTGGGTTACTTCCATTTTAAGGCCTTGTACCTTTAAAAGTGAATCAACCTCGTAATTGAGCAAACTGTGAATCTTCCTCCAATTAAAAAAAATTATTAATCTGGTGCATTGAGTGGATCAGGCATTCTCCTGGAGGCAAAATGAGAAATGCCCAGAAGAGCAATTCACATGCAGGAACCTTTGCTCCCATGTCAGGACTGTGGAGGAAGCAAGGCTGTTCTATATTATTCTATATTATTCCATAACTGCAACAAACCAGGCTAGCAGTTCTTCCCAACTTCCATCCTGCTTTGGGGTGGTACTTTGGTTAGCAGAAACACCATGTCCTTGACACATGAAAATAGAAATGTCATCAGGCTGCTCCGTGGCCATAGTGCATGTGACAGACCCATCCGAATGCGTGGCTGCAATAAATGTGAACTGCAGACAACTTAATTAAAGAAATAAAAGAAAAAGAAATGCCACCATCTGGGCAGTCTGACACTCAGCCCTCGCAGACAGAGCTGAGGGATGTTGGAGCTTCTCTTCCACAGAACTGCATAAACAGACTTCATCATCTCCTCCCCAGGCAGGTCCTCTGAAGGTAGTGTAGATGAGTGAAGCATTGAAGGGTGGCAAACATGCCTCTCTCCATCTATATATTTTTTTTTAATTTTATTTTTGTAATGAATAGGGGTGTTGTCAGCTGCCTGCATTGTGTTCATCACTGTCAGGGCTGGCACTGTAACAGATAACTGGATGGATTCAAGGCCACCCAGGGAATGGAGCCTGACAGGACCTCATTCATCACTTCCATTTCAGAGGTCTGTATGGAAGAGCTGGCATCAAAGAAGTAATCAAGGCTCACAGGGCCATGTGGGGGTTTGGGAGGAGTGCTCTGCATTGCAAACAAACCAACCTGTCAAATCTGTTTTGTAAATGAAGCATTTTTCTGGAGACTGTGTTTAGAACTGTCACCCTGAGCATACTCCCCATAATGTACATCTACTGGGGCTGCCTAGGGCCACAACCTGGTCTTTTCCCAGCTTCCAAATAAGAAACTGCAGTCGCAGTGAGAAGTTTAAGGTGTGCGTGGGGCACATTTTAAAAATGTGATTCATCCTTCCTGGGTTATTTAATCAGCCTCTCTGTCTTCAGGTCTGGTCTGGGTATTCAAGCTCCATTCATCTCACATAACTGGCCCCAGCACTGTGATGCCTTTTGTGGCTTAGATGCATGGTGCAATGTGCCACTCTTGGTGTGGACTTCATGAATCTGCCCTCAAGATAAAAATATCCTGTTAATATGGGACCAAAGGGGCAAAGGAGAAAGCATTTGTCAGCACTGAGAGCTTAGTATTGATAGACCTTGTATATGTGATCGTGCCAAGAGGTTTAGGCTTTTTAGAATAAGAATAGGTGAGCGTCCTGTCAGCCCCTTGTGACAGGGAAGATATCCAGCTCTCTCTACATAAAGAATTCATGAAAGAAAGTCAGTCTGTACTAGGCTTTTAAGATAACATTTGCCTTGGTAGCTTTTTCCCTGATATTTTGCTCAGTTTTGTTTTTAAAGCCTCACATGCATGCCTTCTAGGTGTGCTTTGTCCTCTGGCAGCTGAAGCTCAGGAGAGGCACTGTCATCCTCTAAACTGCTTGTCCTACCACTTCACCCACAGGGACTCTTCCCTGGGGATGAGCCCACCATGCTGCTGACCCAGTGACAGCAGCCACTTGGTTCAGGACCAAAAATGAACTTGGGCAGAACGATCTGAGTGTTATGTGATTTTTACACAAGGTGATCTAGACTTGATCCCTCAGGACATCAGGTTCCTATTGAGCACATGCAGTTTAATGGCAATATGCCAGATGTAGACTGGCAGGGTAGAAATATCCCAGTGGATTACCACTTTTCTTACTTAGCGCTTTAAATCTTTGACTTAGCTCACACGTGTACTTTCTTAAAAGCATAAGAATAGCTTTACATAATGTGTTGAATATTCTTTTTCTTAGTTGCCAAGTTTTTGTCTGCATCCTAAACTCTCCTGAGGCAGCAAAAGCTTAGTAAATTCTGAAAATAATACTGATGAAATGCAGCTTTGGGTTACAGAATAAAACAGCCAGAGGTTGTGCAAAGCCTTTCCTTGCTTTGGTAACCTGGGTTACAATCGGTGCCCAAACAGTTTTTAAAGCCTATCCCATGCCAAAAGGTTTGGCACAGCCCAAGAAGAGTTTTGATAGAAGACAACAATCTTTATTTGTAGATCACCATGCCACAGAAACCACCATCAGCAAACAATCCTCCCCAGGGTGAACCACCAGCTGCTAAACAGCAGCAATACCACAGGACTAAAATACTGCAACTATTTGGAGGAGCTGCTGGCTGTCATCGGGCAGGTCTTTGATCAATAAGCAGTCATAGGGTTTTCCTGAAGGTTATGGGAGTCCTGAATTCCTTTGTTTTCAGGAAAGTGGAGAAAGGGCTGCAACATCCCTTTGTGCAGTGAGCACTGGGGGGAGGTGGGAGCAGGAGCAAAGGGTGTCTCAGATGGAGAGAATAAAAGTTGATGGCCAGCTTAAAGAAAGAGGAAAAAAAAAATATGGATAGAAAGCTCAGCTAATGTGAGTGTGTGTGAGAGTGTCCCTTGCTGGCTTCCACTTCTGTGTGCCTGTGCAGCCCAGGGGTAAGGTGATGGGGCTGAGAGCTGGCAGTCCTGGAGGGAGGTTTCACTCTGAGATGGGGTGTTGGTTGGAGCAACTCAAAAACCAGAGGGATAAATGCTGTGCTTTCTAGCAGTAGGGAAGTTATAAACCCACACCATAATATATGCTAGATGAGGGAATTCTCTGGCAGTTGTTGCAAACTCGGAGTAGAGATGTGGAGAAGGAGCTGGTCCTCTTGAGGGATGTCTGTGCAACCCAGTCTCATCCACCTCACATCTTTGTCATTGACATTTACTGGGTGAGACTCTGATAATTCTCTTCGTAGCCAAAAAAGTTGCAGCAAAGAGTATCTGAGTGCATCCAATTCCACCTTGCAGACTAAGAAACCCCCTGACAAGTCTTGAAACATGAGCCAGCTCCTCAGGCCAAGGGGTTAACTAGCCCAAGGGCTTGTTCTCCAGCCCACTGAAGCAGCACAGAGACCACTGGCACCATGAAGTCTGACAGGCTAAATAAACCTGAAAAGTGTTCTGAGGTTATTCCCATCACAGCTACTTGCAACTGCATGTTCCTGTTAGGAGTGGCACCTCTAGGGACAAATCCTCATCCATTCCCAAGTGGTGAAAGGATGCTTTGATGCAGGGAAAGGCTGACCACACTTCCTCCAGAACCTGACCCTTTTCTTAGAGGTAAAAAAAATTCAGTTGTTTGATGTTACTAACTCTGATTATACATAAACTTCAGTAGTCAGCTGGTGAGAAAATAACATTTAACAACATGTAAAATGGGAACATTGATCAACTGAAGAACCACTTGCAACTTTCAGGCACATTAGAGGATGTCTCTAAAATCAGAGATTGTGAAGGCTCTATGTTATAATTTAGGAATGTCTTTTGTTTACAGGTGTATTTATTACTGGTATCATAACCTCTTCAGGAATTTTCTATGACACAGCAGAGGTTTGTCAATGAGAATCACTGCATAAACTTCATGAGTAGATTGAGAAAGAATGTTGTAGAGCAATACTGGGTCTCTCAGTGAAGGGCTTTGATTCCTAGTTAGCTTTGCCATCACTTTGTAAAATGAACAGTTCTGTCTGGACAGCTGCTGCACAGTGATGGAGCTTTAGACAAGGACACTGAAGCTCTTAAGACAAATGATATTGTCACAGTAGATTGATAGATATCCCATTTAATTAACTGTTCAGAACAGAGGAAAAAATACTAATTTTTAGCTATGATGCTATACAAGCCTTTTATCTGCAGGTGTGTCATTCTAACTGCAATGTGTAACATCAGTTCCATTTGCCACATGACCATGTAATTTTGGTCTGAATAATTGTATTAATTGCTGCAGAACTACTAAGAAATACATTTTATTTTTGTGAACATGCTTGGCCCTGGAGATGCTCACAGAATGTGTCAAGCCTTGCAAATCAAGTGAAAATGAATATTGTGAATCAGAGCAGAATCAGATGTCAGAATTTGTCTGTTTATAAGAAAAAGTTCTCACAGAGAGAAATTGGGATGTGCATGTGGGGCTTGTCTTGTGACTTGAACATGGGTCTGGCTCTGGCTGTATCCTGTTGCCTCTTAGCAAGGTCTGAAATTGAGAGTGGTCCATGAGAAACAGCTATCCCAAGTATGCAGCTCCATGGACAACAGGGCAGCAGCATCTTCAGGATACAGCAACATGCTCTCTCTGAAAGGCTTTGGAATCCCACAGCTCCTAAGTGCCCTACAGAGTTCAAAACCAATAGGATGTTATGGGTCAGCCAGCATGTTTTCTGTGTACCCAAGAAAACAAAAATATTTCCCTAGCAACTGCAAGTTTTAAAATATGAAAAGTTTTTACTCTAATAGAAGCCTTATTTCCTTACCCATGCTCTCTAACGCTGAGATCAGCTATGCTTTGATAGGATTTAAATCAAAAGAAAGGCATTGCAAATCAGGGATGAACTTCTCTGAGGTTAGGGAGGGAGGAAACCAGTCTCTTTATTCCTCTTTATTGGAAGAGAACCTGGAGCTAGTACCAGGCATAAAGCAGAAGCAGGAAGATGTTAGTTACCAGCAGCTTGCTACTGGTCTGAATTTGATGTTTATGCTGTGCAGACTGGAAGGTGAAAAAGGCAGTCTGCTTCTCCTACTACAGAAGGCAGAGCTGATGGTGTTGAAGGTCTTGCAAGTTTATAGTTTCTTTATGAAGTGAATAATAAGCAAGTAAACCACCTACAAATGAATTACTATCTCATTAAGAAAACAAAGAGCAATTTAATGGGCATACCCTGTTTTTAATTAGTATGTAAGATTGGCTGTGGTGGTGAAAGGGAAGCAAGAAGGCTGAATTAAAATTTACTGGGGTTTAATGATCAAAAAATAATTATGATGGAGCAGCCCTTAAAACATAAGTAACTAGAACAATTCCTTTTGATAAACAGTATACTAAAGATCCACAATATCAGAATAAATGGTATCAGCTGACATACATGTTATCAAAGGGGTAATAAATTTGTTTCCATTTCCTAGGATCTGTAATTTCTGTCTGTCTGCTGAAGAAATAGCTGTAGATCACATGTGATAGTTGCGAGGATGGTATTTCTGCTATAATTAATTCTTCTGATTGTGTGGCTGAAACTCAACACTCCTCAGAGGGATGTCTGGTCAGGGTTAGTTGAAGGAGGCAGCTCTTGTATCTTGTGACTGTTTTTGTGGCCTTCACAAGATTACTCTGGTGCTGGTGTTCTGCTGCTGCCCATAGGCACTTTTGTGTAGCAAGAGAACTGTTATTTTGGCTGTTGTGGCTTTAAAGGTGATAAAAGGGGGCAGAGAGGGGGATGCTAAACCCCTGCTGCTCTCACTGCTACTGCTTTCCCTAGGGGGGGGGAATTGGGCTCCATGAAAAAAATGTTGCCAGGAATGCTGAGAAAAAGTGGTCTGTGAAACCAAGGATTTTTGATGTCTGTAACCAGGTGTTGCACCAATGTGTGGAGGATTTCAGGTGGGCCAAATTTTACCCTCTTCTAGCCTTTGACCTCCAGGGCATGGTAAAGCTCCCCTGGGAATGATCCCTCTGGCCTGACCGTGCAAGCCTTGTGCCAGCTTGCACACTTGTGTCAATGCACGTGTGCCAGCAAAACCTTGTTGGGAGGGAGCAGCCATGCCACTGGGGGTCAAACCTTCTCCTTGTTGCCTTTCTCTTAATTTTTTTAAGTTCTAGTCTTGCATTGGCTTTCACAAGAGGCACCAAAGGTGCATTAATTTAATCTATACTTATATAATGAATGGTCCAGGAGAGAAAATAAGCTGGACATTTAAGTGTGGCAGTTAAATAATAGAAGGTGGTGGCTTGAATATCTGGGAGTGAGGGCTAAACACAAAACCAATATGTAAATCAGTGGGATTTGTACTAGCTCTCTCCTGCAAGGTGTTTTTTGGACCTCCTGGTCAGCAATTTTGGGTAGTATCTCTAGCTGTCCTGGTTAATTTAAATTTTTTTTTTTTTAGCAGTTTAATATTTCTTGTGGAGTGAATGGGGAAGGAAGAGTTCTAAATAAAAAAAAAAAGCCTTTATGGTGCTGGTGGAAGCACATTCAGCTGGAGGAGAGATGGGAAAAGGCCAAGACAAAGCATGTTTGAATGCAATGACCTTAAGGTGCTCTGTGTGTACCAAGTGACAGCCATATCCTCTACTGATAGAGACATTGTGCCTCTGAGGTTTTGTCCCTAAAATTGATTATTGCATTATAGAGAGGCAGCCCCCCTAAATTATTGCCTGAAGCCAGTGCAGCCCTCTTTTTTTCTGATACTGTGTTTTAAAGTCTCCATAGTCAGCAACCTGGGATGCTACAAACAGGATGGAAATAAAAATGAACTCAGTGGCTTTAGAGCATCAACCACTCTACCAACAATTACAGGGAAAAGGAAAGAGCCTGGGGAACTATGAGCAATTGAAAAGTGACAAAGAAGGTTAAGGAAATGCTGTGAAGACACAGACTGAGAAGGAAGGCTGCTCATCAGAAGCCTCCTCTTCCTAAGTAATAATTAAAAAAATATTTTGCTGCATTGTATTTGCCCAGTAATTTCACCTTAATTCTAATAGCAAACCTTCTGCTGGTGTTATTGATCCTGAAAATAAGGATTTGTACCAAAATCCACCTTAATTTTCAGTTGAATGACTTCAATTGTCATAGTTTTGAGTATGAATTTGCAAAGGCGACAGAATAGGTCTGCAAATGATTATGTGCTTTTTTCTCTCACTCTGGTAACCAAACTATACCTAAATAGACAGTAATTTTGAGACTTAAGGTGTTTTGTCATATATTGCACTAACTCATGTACATAAAAGGGATTAATTTTACTTAAGTCATATCAAATAAATTAGAGTTGGTTACTCCACAGAAATTACTTCTTCATTCCAAGACCCATTTTAAGGCTAGCAAATGAACTAATACGAAGCATTTTAGGTTTTTAAAATCTATTTATCACATGTTTAATCTCATTTCCAGAAATATTGTAGTGTAAGCTTTGTGGTGCTCAGCAAGAGCAGCTGTTGTTATCTTAAGTTGTAAGGCTAATGTTTTGATATGACTAATGTAATTTTTTTCATAATGAATATAATTACTTTCCTCTGCTCAAGCTAAATTCATTTTCCTAGTGATAATGAAAGAACAGTGCTGAATTCAAAAGCAACTGCTTCTCAACTCAGGTTTGCAGTTCTTTGTTGTCTCTCTGATTGCTGTAATTAGTGGTTTGCTTGCAGGAAGACCAGAAAAAAGCAATGGTAAAGTGAGGGATGTGCAAAGAATCCACTTGCTAGCTCAGCTTAGAAAAAACAGTTCTTCCTCATTCTAGATAGCTAAGTAAAAAGGAAGCCATACTTTTTTTTTTAGGTTTTAACACTATTCAGAGTGTACTTCTCTGATCATCTTTGAGCATCTTTGTTCATTTCCCTTGTTAGCTGTCTCCTCTTATTAATATGGAGTAGAAAAATATTTGAAAATATAGAAAAATAGAAAAATATTTGCCTATAGCACCTTTAAAAGTCTCAGGAGCAAATTTTTTTTCTGTTTAAACAGGAAAAAAAAAACCATAACGAAAGCGTAATGAAGATCTACAAGTAGTTTCTATGTATAACTTAATTTCTTTGATACTGGAAGAAGGAAACATTTTGGAATGATTATTTTAAAAAACGTGCAGATTTTATGGGGAATTAAATAAGACTTTAAAAGTAGTCATTAAAACTTAAGATTTGCATATTGACTCGAAAATAGTTTTCTACCCAAACACCACCTTGAAACGATTTACACACAATGTAATTTTTTTAAAAAGCATAAAAGGGATTTTCTAAAATGTCTTACTAGATTTGTTTTTCAGAAATAAAATTCTGTATGTAACAGGCTTATTTCAAAATGTTCTCTCATCATGCCGTGGTTGTGCATGAAATGGTTTTGGTTTTCCTTTATGTTTTGCCCAGAATGGAATTCTTAGAAAATATACTTTTCATTTGCAGTAACTTATATGAAATAGACTTTATAAAATAAATGTTACCATCAAATAAATGTCACCTTCAGAATGCACAGGAACAATAGGTAATATACAATTGTAACATAAAACCAAAGTTGTCATCTGTCTTAAGAGTTTGTACACTGCTTGTATGGCTGCTAAGTTTCACCCTCTAATGTATGAGGTGATCTTTGACAGAAAGGAGAAATCTCCAGGAGTGCCCTTAATTTGCATGACCATTTTGTTAAACAAAATACATAACCACAAGCAGCAGAAGAAGATTACACCATCCCTTGCCATCTGTGTGATAATTGGAGATCACCTATTAAGAGTTCAGTGGTGGTTATTACAGGTGGGACTGGAAGCTTCACTTTTTACTAGGGTTGCCTGACATTTTCCATTATAAGACTATTTTCTGTTCTGTTTGATAACTTTCCAGGATTTGAGCTCATTTTCCATGCTGGGTGACTGCTGTCAGCTCCTGTGTGTTTTCATTTGTTTAGATGAACTTTTGGTGTAGTGGGTTTTTTTTTTTTTTTGGTTTGGTTTTGAGGAGAAAGATTTTTAAACTTTTTTTTTCTTAAGGAAATAATCCTAGTGACCTTTTCTCTTCAGAGGCCTGGCCTCTCCTCCTTCCTGCAGATCTGATAGATTTCTACATAGAATCTACCCTGGTGTACTTTGTGTGTGTGTTTTCTTGGTGCACTCAACAAGTGCCAAGTCAACTAGGTTCTTGTTGAAAGTCATTTAGTTAGCTGGTAGCCTGGGTATGGACACTCTCCAAGAGATTTAAGTGAAGTTAACACCGTGTCACAGCTTAGCAGTTTGAGCAAACCACAAACCTAATGACAGAATTCCTCTCTATTCCCCCATCCCAAAGGGAAGATAAAAGGAGAATAAAGACCAGAGACCTTAAGTTGGAAACTGAGAAGAATTGGATTGGATACAGATTTTACTAACACAAGGGAAAGGTTATAACATAGATGGTAAAGAAGAATACAAATATATACATTATATACATATATAACCCAATAGATAGCACGTGGTGAGCTGCTGCCAATGAACATCAGCACAGACAACAGGAGGTGGGAGGAAAAGAGGGAGGAGCTGGTGACTTTCTGATATTTTATGGAGTATGGCAGGAAATGGGAGGGAATAGATCCCTCCCTTTGTGTTCTTCCCCTCTCAGAGTCTGAAAACCCTCCTGCTTTAGTGTCTCCTGTTCAAATGATGACACACCTCAAAAGAAATAAGTTTGCTAAGAGCTGTGGTCATAGGATTAGTGTTAAATAGGGAGCTCTTCCAGGATGTCAATCTAAGGAAAAGACAGGAAAGCTTATTCCTTTTTAGCCCACCTTAATTTAAGGCTTTCATGGTGCAAATGATACACAGGTTTTGAAGTAAAAAAACCAAGCAATAGCTGGTGAAGGTGATTACTGGCTTTTCATTATCTATTGGTAGCTTTATCATCTAAGGCTAGTCCCTGATGATTTGATGAAAGACAAATCTTTGTTAACACTTATTCATGATGTCTCCCTGCCACCTAGGATTAGTTCAGCAAAAGGAGAGAATTTCTTCATCTGTTTCAGGCTGTGCTATAACATAGTGTTGTAATATGGGCATGCTGGACTGTGGGACAATATCCTGCTGCTGATTTTTTGTAGGTACACAGGACTATGGGGAAAAGTTTGTTCACCCTGATTTCTTGAGCATCTTGGAACCAGTGAGGCTACATAAGCAATGTGTTGGGGCATTGTTCTGAATGAGAATAAACTGGGCATTAGTTCTGAGATGTAGTAATCTAAATATCTGCATGGATGGATGCGTAAACAGTCAGGACTGTTACCATTTAGCAGTTATTTTTGTGAACTGAAAAGCTGGCATGCTGTAGCCAAGGCAGGATGGCATTTTTCCTGCCTAGTGCTGAGGTTTGAACCTGCATTTCCAGTTGTTGGGTTTTTTGGTTTTTTTTTTTTTTTTTTTAATTTCCACACTCCAGCCTCCATGGACAGGATTTCAGCCCTTAGGTTCAATTTACATGAAAATTCCATGATTTCTACTTTACCCTTCATTTGCTCATAAGTGAAATTGCTTTGTCATCAGGCAGTTTGTGGTTCATCTTTTCCCAGACCTTTTGCATGGGTGAACTTGCTTGGTGATTATTTTTGAAGTGGTGTTGGATCACAGCTGCTTATTTGTAGCCTTTCCAGAAGTCAGATGTGGCAGGTTCAGAGAAAATCACAGGAATGTTATTGCAAATACTGAGGGCTGGGGGCAATCTCAGCCCCAGGTGCTATTTTGGTTACTTGGAGCATTGCATTGCTTTTCTTCCCCTCTCTTTGGCTTTCTTCCCTACCAGTAGCAAAGAGTAATGACTACCTCAGTTAACTCTGCTAACGGCAATCCTCACCAGGTATTAATTTTGGATTGCCTAAGTGCTTTAAAGTGCTATTAAGGTAATAACAGTGAATATGTAAATAGACTTCTGGCTCAGTACAGCTGCTTCCTCCCAGAATTACAGTCACAGCTGCTTACATGGGGGATAAGAAACAAGTGTTCCTTTTTTTAAAAAAAGTGTTTTTTTTATACTCTATGGTGCCAGCACAAATAAGAATGTAGTAGGTTGTCTCTCGTGTTTTTCTGCAACCTAAATTGCTAACAAGATTCCACTAAAATAACTTATTCCTGCTAAGTTCAGAAACAAAAAGAAGTGAATTTGACTCATGGTACTAGTTCCTGATTGAAAAGAACAGTTTACACTTCAGGTTTGTAATCTGTTCCCTTTCTATCTGCCCCTTCAATTTGTTTTAACTCAGCGATGTGGCTTGTCTTTACATAAACCTGGTTTTGGGGTATGTGTGAACATGGTGTTCATACTTCTCTATACAGGCAAGAAAAATGCTAAATAAACAAAAATGAATTTTCCTCCTGAGTTCTGTGTACTGACTGCACATCTGGAATTTTCTGATATCACCTTCTCCCACTTTGATTTCCTCAGATGTTTGCTCCTAACAAAATTTCTTCTCATCCAAAATGTGATCCTGAATTTACTTCAGGAGTAATTGAACAACAATGAAGGAAGAGTTAATCTTTTAGAAGTTTTTGAAGTTTTTCATGAAGTTTTCATCTCATAGGTACCTGAAAATCAAAATGGATTCATTATGCATCACAACCATCACTTCTCTAAAATAAAAATGTTTGTCAACATAGTTAATCACTACTAAACTACTTGCCTGACTTGCCTCCAGTCATAGAGGTATTGGTTAGTGAATAAGTTTCTAGAATCACATTTTTTCTTACGTCTTTCTCAGTCAGGGCAATTTACTCTGGAATTGTTGTAAGAGATGAGAGGATGAATGGGGTCATGCTGGAGTATGAAGCAGTCACTCATATCTATCCTTCATCAATCTAAGCACATTTAAACTTAATGAGCAAGTTCATTCTCCTGTTTAGGATTTATCTGATTTGTAATGCAGAAGTGCTTTAAATACCAAATTATATCTAGAGCTTCACCCTGTACCTGATGAATTTTTTATGCTCTCCTGTAGCTGCCATGCAGCTGTTTCCAAGAGCTTGTTCTGCACATGGCTTGGCCTCTGCAGAAGAGCCCAGGAATGGGGTCTGTGCTTCCTTCCAAGGCAACAGCAGTAGTTTGCAATTATTGGTATTTGGTAAAAAATGGAGGAGGAAGAGTTTGGGTCCACGGGGAAAACAGGAGGCAATGTAGAGAACCAAATGCTGTTTCTTGTATCCAAAACCTAAATGAGAAGATTCTTTCTGAGTTGCTGCTCTGCCTTGCAGCTGACTTGGCACTGCCCATCTTCCTTTATTTCAGCTCAGGAGGTTGCTGATGCTGAATGAGTGTTTTATTAATGCTGTCTGGGATGTCACCTTGGGTTTCCTCAGTGGTTAGCTATGCAGAGTAGGCACAGCTAGCACCAGTGATGGTTACAACACTCTTCCTCCAGGTATACAAGGTTTTTTTTTTTTTTTCTCCTAAGGAGCTCCTGAAGTGGATGAAGGTAATAATTGTGTTGCTACTTTCTTAATGGTTGCAGTTGTGTCCTGCAGTTGATTCCTGTCCCCAGAGAGCCTGAGCCATGGTGTTTTCTGCTACCCATCATTTCCTTCCCTATGGAAGCTTCTCTATGGAGCATCCTTTGAGGTTGTGGGTGCCCTGTGTGGTAAGCAAGTTTGGCTGAAGAGAAGGAGACACAACCCCTGTGCAGGACACACCCTGATTGCAGAGGACTAAAGATCAAGTTTTTGTTTTTTTTTTTTTTCCTTTGGGCTTTTTATGGTCCATTCCTTCACCCAAAACTGTCCTTCCTTGTTGCCTCCTCCCAATGGCTCCTGTTGCTGCCTCGGGAATGTGGCAGAGATGTATGCATGATGTGAAATGATGCCCATGATGCCAGTGCCAGTGTAAGCTATGGATGGGCAAGCAGAAGGGTTTCAAACTGGGATGGCATTAATGTCAGGAACAGTGTCACATTTTCCAGTCATGGGCCATCACACCCTTCTGAAATGACTGCTGGGTCAAGTCAAAGTGTAATAATTTTGTTTGTAACTATACATAACTATACCTGGCTGCACAATTACCAATGGTTAAACCATATAGTGGGAGGGGAGGAGGCAAGCATGGGTGTAAATGAAATAACAGCTTGCTTTTAACAAGTTTGGGCTATCTGGCCATACTACAGCCATTTTTATCATTTATTAGGTTGGTTATTTCAAAGGGAATTTGTTTCTGTCTTGTCCTCCTGGCCAGAACAGTGTGTGGTCCCTGTTCCCAAGGTGAGGAAGGTCAACAGCACTGCTGAGTGATGTGCTTAAAAATGAGAAAATGAACTGCCCGGTCCTGCCCACTCACCTCCATCCTTTAGACACAGATTGACTCCAGGACATGCAAAGGCTTCCAAGTAGTTAACCTGCTGAAAAAAAGAGCATAGCTGCAATGAATGAGCTGTCCTTTGGTGCAAACATCTTAATGCTTCCTTAATTACACCCCTGTAGGTTATGCACATCCTAATAGCCAGAAGTGCCCACATGGAGATGGCAATTCAAACTTAACTCTTGCAAAGTTGTGGAAAGAACAGATAAATAACCCTTTCACTGGAGTTCTTGAAAAGTCATAAGGGAGGAGAAATTGAAATGGATTGGAGAACTGGGGTCTGAAGTGTCTGATGTTCTTCTATTGCATTTCCTTTCTGCCCCAGCTGAATACTGATGTGCACAACAACACAATCTCCTTACTGAATAGTTTCTTGCAGATTGTCTACTTGAATGGGGAAGTATTACAAGTTATTCCAGCATAGTGATAGTAGAAAATGGCCTTTTGTGACCAATTCTCTTCCAGCATAGGCACGTCTGCATGAGGAGGCAAATACAAGATTTATTAAAATCACTTGTTTTGACTATGCTAGTATCTGTTACTACTTCAAGCAAGACTGAGTGTAGATGACCATATTTAAAATGGACATTATAAGCTGAGTGTTATCACTGGTGATATGCATACTGATTTTTCTTTTCATATATTGTTGTAAAAATCCCAATATAATCTCCTATATTGAATTATGGGAAGAAAATAATTTTTCTCTGCTTTTAAGCCCTCAAAATATGATGTTTGAAAGTCTTTCAGCTTGCAAATTATGTTAAAATGCTATTGCATAAGTCTGTTACGATTTACTTTCAAGGCAGTGGGATGTCCCAGTCTGTGGTACTAATGTATTGCCTTCTGACAGCTGGCTAAATGGCTTTTGAGGAGAGAACTACTTCTTCTCTTGCATCTCTGGCAGTTGCACGTCAGGCCTGATATCTAGGGGTATCTGAGCCTATAATTAGGTGACATGCTGAGGATCTTTGCTTTTGTGATGCTTATCTGAATGTAGGAGTGATTGAACCTTGGAAGTCAGAGGACATGAAGTTACTGGAACCTAACCACAAAGCAGATTTTCTGCTTGGGCACACAGCAAGCTGTTTATTTAGGTCCTATGCCTTGGGACCCATGTACTCTTCAGTGTCTCTTGCTTGAGGTGCTGCAATACTGGCTGGTTCTTTATTTGTTTTTTTTTTTTTTTACACTCTGCCTTCAATGACATGGGACCAAGCAGTCTGGATGCCTCAGGGTCTGGGACTTTGTCCCTCTTTCCCCTTTCTCATTTTTCCTAATTCTCCCTCAGATTCCCTGGTGGACCAGTGAAAAATTGACTTTTTGCTGAAGAAAATGGAAAGCTTAAGGGGGAAAGGTGTTTTTGGATTAAATGTTGTCTTTGGGAACCCTTCCAGTTCAGAAATGTTTTTGTTTCTAAGTATTTACACCTCAGTCCGTTTTGAAATGAATTATTTCCAAGCATTTTCATGATGTCAAAATAAGACATTTTAAATGCAAAATAACTCGCTAAATTTGGTCTTAAAGTAATAATTAGTCTCAGTTGCCTCAAGCCTGGCCTTTGCAGGAGCACAATCCATGTGGCTGAAACGTTGCCCATGATGGGTCCCAGTGCTTGCCATAGAGCCTTCTTCAAGGGTTCATCATGGGACAGTGCACAGCCTTACAGGGACCTCATCAGATTAGGAAACCTTCAGACAAGTTCCTTTTCCTTAGAGAAACTCTCTTCATCACAGATGAATCCTCTTTTTAACCAATCATTAGTTCCTCTCTTGTATAGATGTGCCTGGTGCTCAAAGCAGCTGAATTTTGGCCTTAAAAGACAAAAAACCAAGGAACTACATTAATATTTCTAGAGAATTTCTGGAAGATCTGAGCTTACTATAGGGGAGTATAAGATTTGAACACAAGTAACATGTATGATGTGGTGGTCAGCATATCTCCAATATCACCTGAGAATGAAGAAAAAAATTGCTTCTGGAAGAAGCAGTGAAGATAAGTTGAGACCAGAGTAAGGAAATTTACAGTTCAGAGGCTCCTGGAGTTTTGGGGACTGAGATGTGGGTTGTGACTTGGGTCATTTCTGTTAAAGGACAAGGAGAAGAGGTAGGAACAAAGCTTGCATGGGGCTGCAAGTGACATGCTGGTGACACAGCTCAAAGCATTTCCCAGAGTTGATAAACTGCTGAGATCAACAGTTTAATTTTTTTTTTTCTCATCTTCAAATGTAAAATTTCAGGTAGGTGCAGACTGCAAATGATAATGACTGCTGAAATGCAATTTAGGAGTGCCTCTGAGGAGGTTTTGTAAATTATATAGCCAAGAGAGAGCTGCAGTAAGCCCTGTGAATGTAATCTGAGTGGTGCATGTTGGCTGTCATCAGTGGATGGAAGATTTCAGGACATCTGAGTTTTGGTTGTGTGGTGGTTTTTTTGGTTCGTTTTTAAAAAGAGATGAGGGTGAAGGGAGGAGAGACATAAAACATTGTCCTTTGCAGGCTATCCAGAACAGCTGATACATGAAAATGAATGTAATATCAATATTGGAATCGAGGCACAAAAGTCTCAGAACAGTGCAAAGCTCACTTTTTAATTTTTGCCTCATTAATTATACAAATATGCAGTGCCATTCTGTGGTGCTTACTACAGAAATACTGGTTTCCCCTGTAGTGCTGGCTTGTGTCCTTTTGAATGCTAATGCAATATTTTATTTCTAACTTGATGGTAATAGATTAGTGAATACATGAGGCTATCGTTCCTCTGCTAATGTAATTCCAGCCATGCAGAAAACTTGTAGTTTGTCTTAAACAGGCCAGCTTCTAGGCATTCTTCATACAAAATTCAATTTAAATAATTTCTAACTTAAGAGTCTACTTTGTTTTCTTCCGTTCAGCTTTGATGTGCTTTTTTTTTTTTTTGAGAAAAACTAGATGTTTGCTATTAGTGGGAGAGGGAGGAAGTTAGTGCTGTTTGCCTTTTTTTTTTTTTTTTTTTTCTTTTTTTGGAGAGGGAATGAAGACTTCCAGATTTGGTTTGGGTTCCTTTTTTTCCTAGCATGTCTGCACAGATGGTGCAGTCCAAAAACATGAGAAGTCCATGCACCACACCCCAATTTTACTGTAATCCCCCTTGTTTCTGAACACAGTTATAGGTGGCATTGTGAAACTCTTCTTTTGCACCTGTCTTTGGGTTGTTTTGGCATAATAGGATGGTTATAGATTGGGTGCTGTTGAAATTTGGAATAGTCAGGGGATATTAAGGGATGAACGGCCCTTCTTAAAGTCTGAATTTGGCAGGCACTTGGATACATGGAAGTAATTTAGGGTCCAGCCCACTCCCACTTTACTTTTTTATAGTTGTTGGTTTTTTTCCACCCTCAAGGATTGCTTATGTTGAAAAAGATTTATGTATTTAAAATGTCTATCTCTTTGCTTTGGACTAATCTTAGGATGAGATAAAATAGCTTAGGGATTTGGGAAATAAGACATCAGTCTATGCTATCTTTTAGTTCCTTTATACATTCCAAGCAGTTTCACTTCACTTGTAAAATATCCTCACACACTTGTATTTGAAAGGGTATTCTCTCTTTGTCTATTTCTATTATTCACAGTGCTTTGATATCTCTATGTCAGAGAATTCCAGAAGAAGAAAAAAGTCACCTTACAGAGGAGAGCACGTGTGGAACATTTCAGCTTAAAAAGAGAATTTTTCATTAAGATATAACTAAATGAGTACGGATTATATTTGAAGCTCTCTTATTTATTCAGCCTCCACGGTCATGGTTGTGTTTTACAGAATAATGCCACTTTGTTTTGTTAATGGTTTCTTTGCCTCTGTAGATATCAGTGATTGGAGTGAATAACACTAATCCTGTCCCCTTTCAAAATCATGGGTGCTTTTCCACTGACTGTGATAAAGCCAGAACCTGTCTAATATGTTTTAAGTTGGGTGTCAGACAGAGTTTAAAGCTGGGTAAAGCTCTTCCCTGCCAGCATTCAATCATTTTGTTTTTACTTGAATGTGGTTCTCCTGTGTGTAATGGGATGTTGAGCCAGACTTCCAGGTGCCAGCAGGCGTGTTAGGGAAACAAGAGCTCCTTGATCTTTGTTTCCCCTCTTCAGAGGGTCTCCTGCCCTGTACAAAACACAATGAGAAAGTTTTATTTTCTCATGACAAACTCTAGTTCTGGTGGGACTCCCTAAAACCACTCTGGACAAGCTATGGTCTGCTCCCTGGCCATTGAGGAGGAGTGTGGGGTTGGTTGGTTGGGTTTTTTTTTTTTTTCTCCTTTAGATATCTGGAGCTGTCCAGAAGAGATACAAGGAATCTACTAGTCCTGAGGCATAATATCCATAGATTTAACCTGTGTCCAGTCAACACACAGCCTAATCATTCTAGAGGGGAATTTGCTTTGCTGCATGAGATGCTGAGTGTGCAGGCAGCCTTCACTGTGATACTGACAAAGTGGATTTTTGTTGGTCAGCTTTTTCACAGTACCATGTGCCATCTGATCATGCTTGCTTCCAAAACCTAGCAAGGTTTTTGGTATGCTACCTAACCCAGAATGGCTGTGTTGATTAGAACCAGTGACTGTATACTTGTGTTTTAGGGGAGAAATCTAAACTTGAGACATCTTTGTTACTAAAAGACTCAAAATAAACTTCCCTGGAGTGCTTCCAGGCTTAAGGTCTCCTGTCTTGTCTCTCAGTTGGAGAAGTGGATTGAGGCTTGACTTGAACTGTTAATATCACAACAGAGAAAGCTGCTGTCTCATTCAGCCTGGCTCCAGAGGGAAAAGACCAACCACTTTAGAGTTAAGATGCACGAGTGAGAAAGTGCACATGGGCCAAGAATGATTGACGTTGAGAGAGATTTTTTTGCTCCATTGGATGACACCTGAGAAGCTCTCTGGGCTCAGAATAAATCAGGGTCACTGAAGAACACTTCTCAAGGCTGCTGCTGCCACATAATCTATGGGTATGATAACTAATTTCCATACTCTGGAGAATGTGATGCTGTATTTAAACTGTTTAAACCATGAGCTGGTTTATATAATAGCAGCTTCCTTTTAGCCAGCAGCCATGTAGAATATCTTTTGTGAGACTTGCTGGAAAGAGTAGGCTAAACATTTAGTGGTTTTATGAAAAATAAGACCAGCAGTCCCCTGATATCTGTGAGCAGCCACCACATAATTTAGGCAATTGAATCTGTCATTCCAGATCCTAATGTGATAGTGCAGTGGGAATCCTGAGCTCTTACAGCCCCATACTCAGGGTATGGGCTGGAAAGTCTGGGTTTATTATTGGGTTATGTTCAATAAAACGTGTCAGAATGGATTTCTTTTCAGGGGATGATATATAAGCACTAAGGCTTGGTTTTGTAGCTAGTTGATAAAATACAGTTGTTGAAAAGTATTTTAAAAAGTTAATGCAGCCAAGATTTCACTCAGCCAGTTTATGGCACCTCCAAAAATAAATGCAGTTTCAACAAAATGACATCTTTCACAAAAGCTGAATCTGTATTTCTTGAAATTCAGTTTTTGAAATGAGAACTGACAATTGCTTGGACTGTCAAAAGGATCTTTGCTGGTTTAGGCTGTGTAAATTTTCCTTTGTAGGCTGCAGAAGGTCACAAGGAGGGCAGTATTTCCCTCCTGTATCAGAGCTGGCATTATCTCTTGTTAGAAAATTCTCTTTGTATTTGCATCTTGGCTTTGGCAATGCCAGCTGTAGGCTGTGTAATGAATCAGTACAGGGAGGAGAAGTAGTCTGGAGGGGAAATGAAAGATAATAGAGGTGCAGCCTGGAAGAGTCATGCATTGCATGGGGTTGCTTTACTGTTAATTCTATATCTGTATGGTATTTTGGGCTTCAGTCATATTGCCAACCATATTGCCATTCTATTCAGGCATCAAACCAGAAGCAGAACTTGTACCTAGCTTTTTTGGTTAAGTTGAATGAATGCTTACTGTTTTGTTTTGTTTTTCCCCACCATATTTCCTTCTACGAATTTTTTTTTTTTTTTTTTTTTTTTAAATTAGAATTAGTACTATTTACAGGTGTTAATGATCACAAAGAAGAAATCCACTTGAACTACTGTGCTAAAGCAATTTTTGAAAAATTTGTCCTCCCAAAGCTTAATTTTTCTAGTGTGTTACTACAGTATTTTGAAGCCCAAAAGTTTGAAACTCTGAGGCAATTTCTAGTTTGTAAGAAAAAGTACCAAAATTAAAAGTTGAATCTGTGCTTGTTTCTTCAGTGGTAATTTCAGAAGAATCCCTTATGACTCCCTATAAAGACTATAAGTTTTGGGAAGGTTTTAATGTTAAGGTCTACAAAGTATTCAGCTTACAGAATACTGCGTTCTGTTTCTATCATGACTTTGTTTCTATATTGCCATTTAAAAATTTAAGAATTTTAAAATGAGGTGCCTCTAAAGTACTGAATAAAAAAAGTAAAAGCAAAAGAGTTTATTTCACGTTTGTTTTAGCACATATGATAGTATGAATTAAAGGATTCTTTTAATATTCATGATGTTTACTGCTTCACTGAGGGTGTGTATCAAAATCCATCTGTACTTTCATGTCTGGATTCTGATCTTGCTGAGAAACTATGATATTGCTTCTGCATCAGAGACAAATGTGCACATGTGCATGCCATGAGACTGGGACTGTGGGTTTTGCTAGCACTCCTAATGCTGTTCAACTCTCCAACATCCCATAGGTACCATCAGCAAGAAGAGGTTCCCATTATTTTAGCAGCAACTGATTGGAAGACTTTATAATTTGAAATAACCTCAAACTGAATTTTAATTATTTGAAATAGTATTTCTTAGTGGTGGTTTTCTTGGTTTGTTTGTTTTTGTTGTGTTTTCTTCTAATATATATTGAATTTCTCAGAATCCCACTGAGGAAGCATGCAAAACCATTTCTAAGGTGAACAACACTTGTTGGTCTTCATCTTACTAGGGTGAAACTGCAACCTCTTAAGCATGGTTGCATCTGAAGTGTTATCACAATGTTGTAAATAGTAGTGTTGCTTATAAATTTTAATTTTTCTACATTTCGGAAGAGCAATCATGTTGAGGAGAAGATGGTATAATATCATGCCCAAAGGCTATAGTAAAAGTGTATTTTTGATTCTCTTTTGGCATGTTAGTGCTTTTTATGTATATCATAGAAAGCATATCCCCTTTTTATTTTTTCAAAATGCTGAAGTTGGAAGTAATTTGTGCCACTCAGAAATCAAGCAGAAAGAGTGTGTTGAGTTAGAGCTGCAGCTCTGTGACTGGGGTGTGGACAGGCTAAGAATAGCAGCATCATTTTTGTTTAACATCCTTTGTTAGCTGAGCATTGCATTACAGTGATATATTCAATATGCTCTTTGCCTGGTATTTGAAGCATGGAACTAGGCACTCCCTTGAAGTGGATTTTCTTTTTTGAGATCACAGCAAATTTACAGTAATTAATGTGATAAGTACAGCAGCTGTAGCAGTCTCTAATTCCTTAATCTTAGGGTAAGAGCTAGAAATGGATTAGTTAGAGATAAATATATCTTCTGGCATATTCTCCCAAGAAAAAGACTTTTAAAAATATTGCATTCTTGTACCAGGACTGGCCAACACAGTGATGAAAGCCATTTTCCTCTGCTGGAGGAAATTATCCATGCTGGACTGAATGGAAAGAATAAATGTTGGCTTATTTTAAAGATGATGAAAAAAAATTTGAATCTAAGCAGGGAGAATAGTTTTGTGGTCAGATCTGAGAGCTCCTTAGTCCTGTTACAAAGGGTGGCTACTGCTTCTGCTTAGTGTGGATGAGCTTACTACAAATGTTAATAATCAAAGCTTAGGAAAACAGACAACACCTTTGGGAAGCAATGCTGTTATTGCCCTTTCTGCTGGGAAGGGTTTATTATCTTTCATAACAAGATATAATGCTTGAACAGGAAGCATTGCAAGTGTGGGATGAAATATTTTGTTAACTAAATGAATTGCTTAGGAGTATACATACATACATTACAGTTATTAAAATGTTTGCATAGTTTGCAAAGAAATTTCTTCTCTATCAAACAAATTGTCACTGAATTAGACACTGAAATGAATTTCTGGAATACCGTTTTTGTTTATATTGATTTACTGTGAAAGAAAAATTCCAAACTCACATTCTTGTTAGAGACATTTGTCTTAATCACAGCCCAAGTATGTTTATACATCTATCTGGACAGCAAGCTAATAGTGCTGTTACATTTTCTGACCTTTGATGAGACCACTATGAAGGCTGTTGGAAATTGGTCTGACTTTCATTGGTATAGAGGTTGTTCTCTGGAGACTATGCTGGGATTGCCATCTCTGACAAATTAAATTAGCAGATCAGTTTTTTGATGGCTGGATAAAAGATTAAAGTGGATCCAAACCAAACTTTCATCAATTTTTAGTGTTTTAAAAAGAGGCTGTGATTTTACTAATGTAAAAGAAATTAGATCCTGAAAAGTACTGCGTGGCCAACCTGTTTTATTGTCTTTCCCAGTAAGCATATTTGCTCTGTCACAAAATCTCTAATAATTTAGCCTGCATAGACTTGAGGATAGTAAAGCTTTGTGTTCTGGGTTAGTCTTTCTGTCTGATTTAGAGCATTGTGAAAGAGCTCTGAGGAGAATCCCAACATCTTTCACCACAAAGGTGAAAGCTTTAATGTGAGAGCTGAAGTTAAAGGCTGCTGTAATGGGAGAAATGGGCAGCTAATTTCTTTTCAAGTTGTCTTGGAATAAAATTAAGATTATACTGAGCATGACTCTGTCAAAATTATTTATGGATGCTAGATTATTTCTTCCTTTATTATTTTAAAAAGAAATTCTATTTGCACAAATTGATAATGCTTCTAAGAAAATGAACAAGCTGCGTGGTGCAACACAAGAACTTTCTTTATATTTTAGGCTGTTTCCTGTTCACTGTGAGTGAAGTTTGTCCATGTCACACCAGAGATGTCCTAAATCTTTGAGGAAGTCTCAGCATTCAGAATAATCTCCGATGACATCCTTTTGCAGAATTTGAGAATTTGTGTGCTAGCATTTAGCAAGCTCCACATCTCTTGTCCACTGCCTGTTTTTGGACAGGGAAGCTTTTTTTTTTTTTTTTTGTTATGTAGTTGTGGAGAAGTCTGGGCAGTCTGTGGTTACCAAAAAGCTGTGTGGCTGCTGACCCCTGCATACAGCAATGTGTTTCTGCCTGCCTGCTGACTGGGAGGAGAAGGGGGAGGGGAGTGGTGTTCCAAAAGAGCAGCTCCTCACCACCTAAATTTTGGGTGATCATAGTATTAAATTTTGCAGCAATCATTTGAGAAGTACTCTTCTGCCTAGGCAAGATCTGTATCTTGTGTGTGAAGGTGTATTCCCATGGTGTGTTGGGTCTTTCCCTAGATAGATTTGGCCAGGTTGGTGTGTTGTGTGGTGTGGTTTTCTTTTGGTTTTTTTTTGTATAGCCTTTTATATCTGAGAATAAAATAGCTTTATTTTTATTTACTTCTGAACTCCAATTACAATTTTAACAAAACACTCAAGTGAGTGGTGTATACTCCACATTGCACCAGCTTAGCTATTTCTAGCCTGATGATGTTTATGTGAAAAGTGATGAAGCTGCTGTTCTCACTCATGTGGAGCAGTAGTTTTGCAGAAATCAGCTGGACTATTACTGAAGCAAAATACCACTCAGCATGAGGAAGGCTGGTAGGAGAAGGTGATGTGCAGCTCCAAGCTTCAGCTAGCTCTCAGAATAACAAGATTATTTGTTCCCCACAGCCTAAGTGGAGGTGTGTGTGTTGTGGCAGAACACAGGAGTATCCATGATTGAAAAATGATGGCATGTGGTGATGTGTTTGCTGGCAAGCTCTGGAAGACCCATTTGACATGGTGTGACTATTCTGCAAAGCAGGGATGAAGCAGTTAAGATAGATGGGAATCATGCAGCTAAAAAATCCTGCACGTACTTTGAAAACTCATCCAAGGCACTTAGAGCCCTTTTTTTATTGCTGTCCCTGAGGATTTGTGCACAGTTTGTGGAAAAACTGAGTATATGCTGCTGGTAGATATGTTGTCTCCTTTTTTCTGCCATCCAAATGCCAAACAAAGAGGAATGGGAACCAAATGGAAGCAGAGTGCTTTTTGTTCAGGAACTGAAAAATTTATGGCTATTTATAAAAACGCAGAACGTGGTCTGCTGCTGAGAAACAAAGATAAGGAGTAAAAACCTGTCACTGGGAGGGTATTTTGGTGTCACTTTCAGTCAGGAAGTGTCACTCCCTAGATGCCTCTGGGGTGAGTAGATTCCTGCCTGAACACCAAGCCTGAGTTGCTCCTTTTTAACAAGAGTTTGACTTGAAGGACCTGGGCATTACTTTGGCCATTGAAATGATGGAAGGATCATGGACTCTGCTGTGGGATAAATAATAAGTTCAGTTTCACTGTGACAGAGCATCTGGGCTTGTGATTTTTAAAACAAGTGTTGTATATTTTTGGAATTAATTGTGAATAATTATTCAGAAACTGACAGTTACTTCTCTACAAAAAAGTGGTATTTGAAATGAATTAACCGCTCCTAAAAACACAGACTTCCTTTTTATTTTTAATTGAAAAACCCCTAGTTTGTTTGAAAAGTAGTCAGACCTTTTTGTTTGTTTTAAACAAGAGACTATGCCTTAATTCTTTGAATACTGTCTCAGAAGATTTTTAAGGAGTCCAGACTTTAGCTTTGAATCTAAGATGGAGAGTTCAGGTGACAGCCCATGCTGACAGACTTTTTTTCTCTACACAGGATTCAGCTATCACTATAAGCACATTAGGGATTCACTTTCATGTTCTTCCAGAAGAGCCACAGTCATTATTTGCAGGATATATCAGAGAATGGTCATTTGTCGTGCTTAACTTGTAAGTAACTAATTGCAACATAGGATTGTGCTAAGCTTTTCTGCCATTAGCTAGAAAAATCTGAGAAGCTTAGGTAATTTTAAAAAAATTATTAAAAATTTTTTTTCTTTTTGCTCCTGTTTTCATCAGGAAAGTCTAAGTAATTAGAGATCTAAAAGGCACATTAGAATAATATCTTGAGTTTTAGTAGAAATCCGACTGTGTGGACTCCCAGAGCTATAATTATTTTTTTTAAAATTGAGCAATATTCACTGCAACACTAGATAAAAACTTCTTGGTTACCTGCTATTAGTTTTCAAAAATGTAAGAGCATCTTTCAGTCTTGTTGGGGCTGGCTGGAGGCACATGAATTCAATATTAATGGGGGTACTTATAATATTAACATCTCTCATCACATCAGTAATAAATGTTGGACGAGGGCCTTCCTAGGAAGTTTATAACAAAAGGAAAAAAACGTGTTTTCTGTTGCCCTTATAATCTGGTCACTAACAGGGCAGGACTGTGTGGGAATCTTTCATTGCTGTCTTTTTCTACATCCATTTGCAGTTTCACTATTGTGATGAAAGAGACTAGCAGAGAAAATGAGGCTACTGTATTAGAACACATTTCTACTCACAAAATATATTTGACAATAAGATTTGTTATTTATTTTCACTAGACTCTATGCTTAATATTATATTATACAAATTAGTCAATTGTAATGAAGATGATGTACTGAAAATTTTAGTTTGTTCATCTAATAGCATCCATATTGAAAGTGTATGTCCTTAGATCTTTTATTAAACAAAGATTTGCATGTGAGGCACAAAGATTTCTTTAATGTCAATGTGCTAATTAGAAATGGCAAATCAATAGGAGTTTTACAGATGTTGTATTGCTGGGCAGAAGAGGTTTACTTGCAGTGTAGCTTAAGATACC
Source organism: Phaethornis superciliosus (assembly GCA_023637945.1). Lineage (NCBI taxonomy): Eukaryota > Metazoa > Chordata > Aves > Apodiformes > Trochilidae > Phaethornis > Phaethornis superciliosus. The sequence goes on from JAJQWJ010000011.1 coordinate 18,195,983, forward strand.
TTCTTAATGTGACATTTCCAGATTATGGTGGATATAACAATTATTTTCCTCAAATTAGCTCTGTCAAAGTAGGGCTTTTTGGGGGAAGGATGAAGTTTTGAGTAAAGAGATTATAACCTGTTTTAAGGAGGTCTAAATGTTTAAGGTGATGCTTTTTCTTTCAAGAGGTATCCAAGAGGATAGGGGAAGAAAACTAGGTTACCAAGTGAGAAGAGTTAAGAAAAAAAACCATCAGGATGGTGTGGTGTGTGAGTGTAGGACTCAAATGTTTATAGTCACTAAGAACATGATGTTGGACTTGTGTTTAGGAATTACTGTTTTGGGCATACTGTCCCTTTCTTTATTTTTGTGATGTGGCGACGTTCATCACATGCAGGAAAACTCCAGAGTTTTTTTATTGTTTGGATTGCTGCTTTCCATGTGGATAGACTGGATGGTATTTTATTTATTTTAATTGATTTTCACATATCAATTTTAACTTCTCTTTCCACTCTGCTTGGGAGTTCAAGTGATGAAAGGGGTATAATCACATTTTGGAATTTATTATACTGGTGTCTAAATATTTAAAATGTTTCAGATCTAAGTGCATGTAAAGGTTTCTGATAAGCAGGATGAATGTGTATTCTGCTGAAAAGTTAAATTCATGAGGCCTTGCTTTCATGTTTAGCATGGGATAATAACATGAAACCTTAATTCTTCATTCCAGAAGAGCCTTCAAATCTGTCCTTTCTGCTCCAGTTACTCAGGATGCAAGCCATGCCCAGTTATTGTGGGAAGCTTTAACAACCAACAAAACCTTTATCTAAACCTCCATATGTCACATCACTGGAGTACCTAGATGTGCACTTTTGTCTTTGGTCATTTTGTACAGATACACAATTAGACTTGGCTGTCAAACAGATGAAATCTGTCATATTTCTCCTGGAGGAGCTGAACTTTGTCCAGCCCAATAAATACAAAAAATATCCATAAAATTGCATGTAGACTAAGATTCTGTGGGGTCTGACAGATGCCACTTTCTGGCTGAACACCTAATTTCTGTGATCATCACTGTTTCCTTCCTCCACCATGCTAAAAACCATTGCAATAAAGCGGCAGATGGCTTTGCCACAACTCCCCTAAAGGGGCAGTTTCCTACCTAAAAATGGGATGCTGTAGCAATCTAAGGAAGAACTTGGAAAATCAAGATTTTTTTATTTTGTCTTACTAGAATAGCCTTGCAAAAAGATTTCTTTTTCTTGTTCCTACTTGCATCTTCATTCTTCTAACATGTCCCACCTGTTGTAGCTGCATCAAAGAGGAGGACAAAATACAACTCAATCCAGAAGTTTCATAATGTTTTGGGTTTTTATTCCTGAGATATTGGGGGAACAGCCCATGTTTCTTAGAGCTGTTTGTTACTTGTAGTACTTGAAATCTAGGTGATTCTAGACATGTTTACTGCCCTCAGGAGGTTTGTGTGGGGTTACATGGAGAGCTTGAGCAGTTGAAGAGTTTCTTGGTTGTTGAAGTCCATCTTTCAAGAATGAGAGCCATAGATGCCCTTCCTAGACAGAAAATCTAGGGAAATAAAACAACTTTGCAGAATAATTATTACCTGTGGTATAACAGGCAGTATATAATTCTTCTCTTTCAGATGATTTCTGACAATTTGCCTTTACGTGTGAGTGTGACAAGTTTATTTTCAGAAGGGTGCAGCCCTTTGTCACTGCATTTCTCAGGGCAGAAGCTTCTGCATCAGAGTGCCTGCCAAGGGGTTTGGAGGGATTGCCTGTATTTTCTTGACAGAACATTGTGTTTCATACTGTAAACCTACTAACTAGGTGGAATTAATTTTTGGTGGAGTTTTTGATTGTATTGTAGCTATAGATCTCCTCACTTGATTATCACTTGTGTGGATGAAATTCATTTGGGAAAGTTGTTGTTTAGGGCAACATATGCCAACACAACATGAAATGCTCTTTTCTTGTCCTGTTTTATACAAATACTTTATGACAGTTAGCAACTACTTAAGTTTACTGGTCTCTGTCTTCAGCTTCTGTCTCTCCAGTTGTTCTGCTATTGCAAACAATTAGGTAACTGTGCTAGCTGGTCCCTGCCCTTTGATTACTGATTGTTGTTTGCTTAACTAATTACATGGAGCCCTGATTCTAGCTGAAAGAACAGCAGTAGTTGGTAAGTCATATCACATAAGGAATTATTTGCCTTACATCCATCAAGGATGCTCCTCATCTCAGGTTATGGCTGCCAGAGCCACTCAAGTCCATTTAACATCACTAGAGCAACATGTGGGCTCTCTTGGGCACTGTAAAAATGAATGTGCTAATGGCCTGTGTTTTTCAAGCTTACTGGCTGTGTTTGTGCCTTTGTGAGAAGGGTCTTCAGGAGGTGGTGAGTTTCAGACCTTTATAAAGTCTTGGGAGGAGTTGTTTGTAATGCATCAGGCTCGTTGCGTGGTCACTTGAATGGTCAGCTGCCTGTACTTCTCATTTTATGGGATTATCTGGGACAATCTGGTGTTAAAGACGTGCTTTTTTAGAGGCTTTTCCAAGCACCAGCTTTTTCATGAGTAAGGCTGGACGGCAGGAAATAGCTGCTGCCAATGGGATTGATGGCCAGTGGGCTGAAAGGACATGAATTTGGTGTTGCCATCCTGCTTCTAGGTGCTGAGAACAGAAAATTCCTGGAAAGAAAATAAGAGGTGAAGCATGACTACTGTGGGTAGGTGGTGTGTATACTCTGGAAATAAAGCTTCATTTTTCAGGTGCTGATAATCTTTTTTTTTCTAAAACCACATTGATCAATAAGAAAGGGGCTTGGGAGAGCAGGGAAACGTGTTTTAGGTTGCTGCTTGTACCCATATTCCCTTTTTTAGCATTGTGTTTGTATTGCCCAGTGTTCATGTTCATGACAGTACAGTCTTGGCTCATAATTGTTTTCTTCATTTGCAATGTTTCTGTTTAGTATGAAACTCTGACAGGAGCCCAGTCAGAACTTTTGCATTTCAAGAGAGTCTAAGATGAATCTAGAAAGGCCAGGTGCTCTAAGGTGATGATACATGCAGGTGGAGCTAATTCAGTCTTTTTTTGGTTTTAAAATTTATTCCTTTATTTTTAAAAGCCTTAACTTGGATATTTTCACTTGCAGTGAAACTGAGCTGATGGCTTCTCCTCCATCAGGAAGACACTGCAAACAATTGCTCTCCCGTGCCTTTTTTGCTGCTGGAAACTTTTTTAAAGATTTGTAGTCTATAGTGCCATTTCAAGATTCAGACATTCATTCCATGGACCATTACCCATGGAAGAAGGAAAAATAGACTATTATAACTGTAAGTGCAGTACTCTAAGCTAATGGACAGTATAAGAGATGTGCACATACACATTTTTTTCTTTGCACATACACACTATTCATATAGAGAGAGTGCATGACTTTGACATGCCTTCCTCTAATGGGAAAGCAGTTAATAATATGGAATATTCTTCTATAGAAGAGGTGCAATTGCCACCCACCTATCTTATGTGGGAAGAACAGATTGAATAAAATTTGTGAGAGAGGTACCACTAGGCTCAGGTAAGAGATGTTTTGACACTACAGGCATAGTAGTACAGTAGAATTGTTTGATTTTTATTGCTGGACAATTAAGATGGAAAGTAGGTGAATAAAATGGAATGTCTTTGCAAAACAGCAGCAAGAAAGCATCTCCTGTGTGATAATAAATGGTGAAGTGGTGCTCTGTGATCTTCCTGCTATAGTCTTCCTTGGTTTTATATGGTGGCTTTTAAGGCAGTAGCATGAACTTGGTGCACGTATGTGTGTGCACACATTTTTAATTTACATACAAAAACCCCATAGTATTGTATGTTCATGATGCTTTTTTCCTGTTTGAAAAGCACTAGAAAGAAGGTTTATGAATTACTTGTATTTGGCTACATCATATTAGCATTCTGTGAGATTTGCTTTTACATCATTAGTCTTCTTTCCCAAAGTTATTTTTGTTTTTTCTTAAGTTGCATAGACGACACACAGTTCTGATTGGTGATTCACCATTTTTAGTTTACAAAGTTGATCTCACATGGATTTTTCTCCCTCTACCTAATGGTACAAACAAAGCTAATCTTTCCAAACAGTGCTTAGTAGTGACTTCTTTCAACTCATAGAGGCTACTTTCAACTAACACAGTACTTACCAGGACAGTAAAATTAAGTTTCAGGCTACCAGTGGTTGGGACCTGTCTGAAAACTCTTGCAGTCATCAACTATAGTGTTTCTGATGTGCTTATTGACAACAACAAATGCATCTCCTGCCTCTTTCTTAAGATGTTGGAACTGACTTGGGTTTTTTCTCTGTACTCTGTATCTAAGAGTAACCCATAAGGCTTCGGGCTGTTGTTGAGTCCAAAAAAGTTCAAATAACTCTATCTCCCTTATACGAGATGTGGATATAAAGAAAGCCAGATGCATAACTTCTGTCTGAAATTCTTAACCCGGAGGTTCTTTGTAGTTCCCTTCCTAAGGCAACTTACAGCTATAATCACGTGGCCTTAATTTCCAAAACTTTGACCTGACTAATGGCTAAAACACATCAAGAGCTTTTGGGTCACTGTAACCTTCTGATATTACACACTGATATTTCAAAAAGGCCTAGGTGATTTTGGAGTTAGAATTTTCATTTCTTACTTGGAAAATTCTCCTTGGTCTACTTACCAGATATTTTTTTTTTTTAAGGTTCACAGTCTGCCCCAATCTGTACATTTTTCCTGGTCGCCCTAATTTACATCAATCCTTTCCTCAGTGTCTTCAGGCAAGTTGCTCCTCTGTTAATTTCCTCACCAACTGCAAACACCAGGGGAAGTATTAGGAAGAATTTTTTTATTGGGAGAAGAGTCAGGTGCTGGAATAGGCTGCTCAGGGAGGTGGTGGAGTCACCATCCCTGGAAATAAAAGCTGTGTAGATAAGGCATTTCAGGACATGCCCCAGTGGGAGTGGTGATATAGATATTGATTGGGGTGGGGGATATGTTGATGGTTGTATGTGGTGATCGTAGAGGTCTTTCCCAACCATGAAAATTCTGTGAAAAAGACTTTAGTCCTTTGCTTCCTCTTAAACAATTAATGCCTTAATTGTTTCTCCAACAAACCCTTTCCCTCCTTCTGATGTTGCATCTGTAACATATGGATGTCTTAGCATTTCTCAAGCTTTCCCTGCTGGATTTTTTGTGACTCCTAAAGATTTTGCATGGTCTGTGGGCTGTTAGGTCTGCAGCTTTCTTAATTCTAGGCACATCTCAAATCTCTGTTAGGATGAAAAGAACAGTTGACTCGACTAGGATTGCCATGCCATGCTGAGATCTTGATAGTTTTTAGCATAAGCAGTGTGGAGGATGGGGACTGACTTGTGTAAGGGAGAATTAGTTTTACTTCAGTACACATATAGGAGGAGGACCTAGCTCACGTCTCAGTTTCAGGCAGTGATTCAATAAACATGGCTGATAATGATGTTTTATCATATAAAGTCAAATAGCTTTTTTTCCAGCACATGGCACAAAAAACTGTACTACTGTATTTAATTGATAAGCATGGTAGAAGTACTGATCATAAAACAGCAGGCTATAACTTCTGAGGGCCCTGGGAATTATATTAATAAGTGACACACAAATTATGTTATCTATTTAAATTTGTTATATATTTTAACTCGAATTATATTTGTACTAGAAAGCAAACACACAAAGCCAATTCCAAACCAACAACCCCCCCATATGTTTAGAACTAGATTTTTTTTTTTTTTTGACATGAACAAAATTTTTTTTGTTTTGCTTTTTTGAAATTGGTTAGAAAATTCCTATTGACTGGGCTAGGGTCAGAGATTTTTCTGGCACTGAATATCTTTGAAAACTCCATTAGTCATGTTTCTCATTTAACTATTAAGGGAAAAGTCTAGGAACGCTGAGAGCTGAGGAAATAGCTGTCATCTTCATCTGATGTGGAAGGGGCTTGCTTTTAAGTGAATGGAAGATCAAATATATGTTCATGATACTGGGTTTAATGTAAATCATAAGGTTATTAATTAAATGACAAAATCTTATTAATGATGTGTGCACAGAGGATTATAGCTTTATCAGGCTGTTCTATTCTGGGTCTGAGTTAGGTATTGCTACCTAAGCCAGGTTATGCTAGCACACTTGGAAGTTGTATTGTTTCTATAGGCCTAATTGTTCTCTAAAGGTTATTTTGCTATAGCTGAACAGCTGAAGCAAGGACCCATTTTATTAGGAAGGCTTTTGTGGAAGGTGAGGAGTGGAAAGCTTTGTGGCATGGCTAATCTGAGCGTTGATCTTGCATTTCTTGAGATATCAAAATATCAGGACTAGAACAAGGAGATGAGTCTAGCTATGATGAAACTGGTTTAAAAAGTTTTCAACTTATGGCATCTACATGTGGCAGACCAAGCAATAGAGTTAAAGTACCTTTAAATTCAGTCCCAGATCTTAGAACATGGACTTTCCATTCTTCCTCTGGCTCCTGCTGCTCTAATCCTTATTTCTGGTTACCAGTTGTTTCCTTCAGCTGTGACAGGTCTCCCTTCTTCCTCCTCAGGCAGGAGGTTTGGGCAACCCAAAAGATTGGTTTTACTCAGAAGAGTCCTTTTGTACATCTACCAGAGCTCTGCCCCTTTTCTGGGTGCATCCTGAAGCACTGAACTTCAGAGACACACGTTTTCCCAGCTCTCCCAGGACGAGATGCTTTTCTTTGCCATTCCACGTGGTTCACCCCCAGAAGTGTTGGTAGAGTTGTAGTTGCCTGCTGTAGTATATTGCTTGTAGCTATTACTAGTGAATCAAGGGTGAGCTGATCCAGTCTAAGCACTGTCTCTAGATTACTGACCAGTGTTAAGCTATATGCCTTCTCCTAAGGGAAGGTGACACCATGCACTTAATAAAAATAGCAAGACCTAAGTAGTTAAAATAAGTGTAAAAAGCCACTCTCCACCAGTTGTTTTATCTTCTATAGGATCAATCTAGCCCCCAGCCCTTTGTAGTGCTCTCTGGCACAGTTTTGCTAACATATCTTTAGCTTTTGTAGATTTAGGGCAAGTGGTATCTTTCTAGTTTCTCAGTCTCTGGCAAATTACTTACTGGGGGGATGGGGGAGAGAAGTAAAATTCTTGCTTTAGACCAGGCAATTGCCAATGCAAGTCAAAATTCCTCTTATTAAGCAATAATACACGAGAGATGGAGAGATAAATTCAATAAGTGAGGTGAAAGAATAAATACTACTGAAATGTGCTTGAGAAATACATCTACAAAATACCATTAGGTACTATTTGCTTAATATAAATACAGTTCTGCCTAAGCCTTTAACAGGTCTGTAGCCATGGCATTTAATTGCCAGCTGCCTTTAAACCTTGAGCAGGTCAGCAGAGACACAATGCTATCAGGGATAATCTTTCATTTATGTATTTCCATGGAGTGATATATAATGTCTTGCTGGGAAGAATCCTTGTGGGTGTCAAATACTGTTGCTGCCTGTAATGGCAATAAAGGAAAAAAAAAATAATAGGCTGGCAAATAGACATTTCTGTAAATGTAACTTTTAGTTTGCAAGTAACCTTGAGGCTAAAAGATAATTCCACCTCTGCTTGGGGGGCAGTAATGAGGTGGCAGGTGAACAATTCTACCTCTGTGTTATTTATTGATTGAAAACAACTCCCAGCACGTGTGCTGCTTCTGAAAATTATTGAAGCCAATTGAACATACAGTGTGTGATATACACAGACTTGCTCTCTTCTTCCCTTTCCCCTCATTTCAATTTTAAAATGCTTCCTAGAGACAGATAGAGAGCCAGTCATCACGTCTGGCATGTGGTGTGCATTTAGGGCTGGAGCCAAAACCTATTGAAGTCATTGGTTGCCTTTCAATTGACTTTAACTGGCTTTGGCTCAAGCATTCAAGACACCAAAAAAAAAAAAAAGAAAAAAGGAGAAAGTGTGTTGTATATGGTTCTGTCTAATACAGTTGATAGAAATCCAGAATTTGGTTAAACTCTCCTAATAAATGGAGAATCAGATAAGTGGAGGGAGTGCGCAAAAGGGAATAAAGCTGTGGATAGATTTGGTACCATGTGACATGTTCCTTTTCCTTAGGTGGAAACCTGAATCCCAGGTCTCCCTGCCACAGAACTGGAACCTGGAGTGATGTGGGCAGAGCTGTGCTTGTTCCTCTGCCCCTGCCCTTCCCCAGCCTCTGCTGCCCAAGCCAGGGCTTGTGTTTATCCCTGCCCTCCTCCTGATGGGCAGATGTGTGCCTGAGGTCTGCAGTTAATGTTCAACTTGTGTGGGTAGATCAGGGACAGTTTCTTCTCAAATGTTGTTTGTTTCTCCTGCATTCTGCTGATCCTACAGCTGCCATGAACTCTGTGCTGCATGTAATGGAAATCTCTCACATTCAAGCCAATTACTTTGGTCATAGGCAATTTATTCTACAGAGGAGGGTGCTTTTTACAGGATTTAGATAAATAATCATCTTTCCATTATAAGGAACTCCTGCCTCTTGTGAAACAACACTTACTAATTGAAACTCATAATGGCTTTCCCTTGGATGATAGGGGTGAAAATACTTTTAAATTTTTTTTTTAAAATGTATCTTCCCTTGGTCTGATGTCTTTCTCCAGACAAGGGGAAGGGCTTTTGAAAATGGGCCTTTTACTCTTTTAATTAAAAAAAAATTAATAATTTTTTGAGTGTTGGTCTAAATACTTGCCTTCTAAACTGATTTTATTCAGATTGCATTTGTTCCAAGAGCCTTGCTTAGGTCTCCCCTCTCTGCCTCTTTCCACCCACAGACTTGCCAGGCTCTGGTGGTACCAGGGCAGCACTTATTTCAGCAGAGGAGTGCTGATGCAGTGCCCACCAAAATGCCACCATGAGTTTCCTGGAGGAATTAATTGAGAATGATCCCCAGTTCCTGGTGTGGCTCTGGGCAGCTGGGAGTGTGATAGCAGCCTGTGAAAAGGAAAAAAGGTGGAAAGGCAGAGGGGTTTAGCACTCTGCAGAGGTACAGAGGTACAAGCTGCAGCAGCAGGAGTGCAGAGCTGTGGTGAGCATCAGGAAATGGTGTTAGAAATTAAGGATACCATTTGAGATAGTCAAGCTGTAGCACCCCCAATGTAATTGTTTCCTCTTATGCTCTCAGGGGACATAAAAGTTCATGTAGAGCAGGATGTGGTTTTCTTTTGCTCTGTATTTTGGTTATAAAATCCTGCCTCTGAGTTAGTGTTTCTCTTGCACAGAGCCAACCTCTACTGTTCAACTTAAACCCAGGTGTAGTACACTTGGCTCAAGCCAGGACCATGATCTGCTAAACCATTTTTATTCCAGGGCCAGCAGATTTGGGCTAGCCTCAGGTTACTAATGATCAGTAGGCCTTTAGTACAAGACACTTTTTTGTTTTGTTTTGTTTTTCCTTTGTCACGTTCACTTTATTCTTAAAGAGAAAAAAAGTAACCTCCCTCCCCTTGGCTTTGGCAACTCATGAGAGATGACTGAATGATTTCTTTCCCTTATTCCTAGTGGGACTGACACTGCATCATCTACTTATTGTTCAGATAGATTCAAGAAATTTATCTCTTCCTGCATCTTGGTGGCAGAGAGGATGTGCTGTGCTGATTTTGTGCTTGGCAGGTTGTACAGGACATACAGCTTTTGCATTGTGTTATTGCTGCTGGCAGAGCAGAGCCAAAAAGATGGATTTGTTTGTAGCATTGCCTCCTATATATTTCAGTCTCTCTCACCCAGCCCCATTGTCTTCCTTGTGCCTGTCCTTACAAACTCACTCCAGCTTAAGCATCTCCCACGGCAGACTAAAATTAAAGTGGTGCAAACAGAAGTTTCCTTAGACCTGAATGTTTTCAAATAGGCTGTGTTACTTCTCAAAAACTGTGTTTTTTCAATCAAAAGGCAGTAGGTAGGATTTTACATTGGTAGGATTTGATCAGGGACAGGATGAGGTGGTGCCTTTGTAAACCAAGGTTTTTCATCCTGTTTTGTTTTGTTTCTCCAGCAGGAAATGCCTGGGTAAAAAGGATTCCCTTCACTGCCACATGTCATGTTGCTCCTGTTGGGGCCAAGTTTTGTTTTGGCCTCAAAACTGCTTGGCTTCTGACTGTGTACTTTGCTGTGATTTATAGACTCTAGAGACACTGAATCTTGAAGCCAGGGCAATATGAAGCTTTATGCTTTATAACACACACTGATCCCACATCCTTTCAGGCTCCCACCTCTGCTTTCATGTTTCTTTCTCATTGTCATGCCTTGCAAAGTCAAGCTGTCACCTGCCCCAACCACTGGTGGTCTACCAAGGCTTTGAGAAGGAAATAGAAATTTGATAATGGTTAACTCCAGTACTTTCAGTCCCACTGATCATTGTTAAAGTGTTTAATTATCCTTGTGTTGCACTATTTTAGTCCTTGGTTAACTTATCCTCTGTGGTGGTCCTTCAGGCTCTCTGTCTGGGTTCCAAGCAGAAGGACAAGAGGCAATGGTGATAAAAGCAGCAAGGGAAGTCAGGAGAGGGTCTGTGGAACAAATCTTAACCTCTACAAGGTGTCTCAGCAGTGGCCCAGGTTGGTCAAGGAGTCTGGGCACCCATCTACCCTTGGAGATGGTCAGAGTGTAGCTGGTTGTGTTGTTGAATGACACCTGGCCAGACTTTCCATCCAGGGAAATCTCCCTGGGATCTTCTGATCCTCTTAGCTATTTCATATCTAGACCTGCAGTTTCATCTGCTTGCTCCCTGTAAATCTGAATTTCGTTGTGTCTTCCTAGTCATTTATGGAATTGCTGCTCATATGCTCTTGAATTTTAGTTTTTTAGTCCTGAATTTAGTTTTTCTGACTATGGTTTCCCCTTCTCTTCACCTGTTTGTACTTTGATTATGTTCTGGGGAACTTGCCAAAGCATCAGCTGAGTAGTCACCAAATGTAGCTCAGTGTGTTCTTAGGGAGCTGGATGTGTTTCAAAGAAATTTTTTGAGAGTAGCCACAGCTTTATTTTTGAAATATGGGCTTTTCACACAGATCCTTTCTCTGGATGGCTTTAGGGTACTATTGAAACTTTGTATGGAACAGTGACATTTAATTATTAATTAAAATCAAATGTCCTGGTATAAAAAAGAATAGCAAAATCACTGCTGATACTCTATGTGAAACAAAGAGCCACAAGGAGAATTGGATGAGGCCCAGGTACTGCTAGCAACACTTTGGAATCCATTAATGCAGAGAGGGTTATAAGATTGGACCATAATTATCTAATATAATACCAATTTAAATAAACAAGCATTTTTCTTTGACGGGATTATTTCTATTGGAAGCAGTTTATAATTATACATATACTAGACCTTTCTGAAGAAAACCTCTGCAAAACTCTCAGTGAAGGGAATAGGTGAATTTGCTTTACAATTCCACCATCTGGAAACCTGGTCTTTAAAAGAGATGATGGTGATAATAATAATAAAAAAGCTGTCATCTATTTTTCAACTCCAACTGTTGTTCTCAGTAGAGCCTTGGTTAGAATATGGCAAATACTTTAAATGAATTTTTGTCCCTCTGCACTTTGTATGATACCCTTGATGTGTGCTCATGATTTGTGGTTTTGTAGCAAGCAAATATAGCCAGACAGTATTTCTTTTAAGGTTTTATAGCTAAAAGAAATGCCTGAAATGGGGCAAGAGAGATATAAAACAATTGGAATAAGTAAAAAAATGTAAAGTAAAAATAGAAGTCCCATGGGGAAAAATGGTGGTGTCCAAACTTCAGTGTTAAGAGTTAGAAAAAGATACAGAGCCATCAGCTATGTCCCATTGTCCAGAGCTGTAAGTGAAATATATTCCTGTAATGTTAATTATCACTCTATTAAAATTGATTGCATGAATTTCTAGATTGTAGTTATTTATAGCACTGAAAAAGTACACAGATATATGGAATGCAATTTCTAGTCTTTGATGCAAGAGGTGAGAGAATGGCATGAGGAAGGTGAATGATGGTGTAGCAAACCCTGAGAGCTTGTTAGATTGTTACCTGAATTGAAATTTATCAGAAATTGTGTTCCCCAATAGATAATCAACAATCAAGCTACATCCTACTGTTTCAGTTTGTCTTCCAGGTCTGCTTATTCGATGGTTTTCTTTCAGAGATCACCTCAATATATTACAGAGGCTGCATAAGTATTAATAAACATTTTTCTCAGTTTTTTGATGACTGGAAAATGGAGCTGCACAGTCCAGAGCAATTAACCCTGGGTCAGCAGGTAGTACAGCAATTGGCAGGGGTCTGTTCCCACTGCCATGCTCATCCTCCTGGCACACTGCACCCAGCTCCCTCCTTCCCTTCGCTGGGGGCACTTCCCAGGCTTCTTGCTTGCTCTGCTCAGCCTTTGAATTCAGCAGTAAACATGTGAATTATAAAATGCTTATGCTTGTCCCAAGCTGTAAATCTGGGTTTGGGTTTGTTTCTAGGGCATCTGCTTCAGGGAAGCTGGAATAACCCTTTAGGTTCTCTGTGTCCTGACACAGCATCCTTGGGTCATGATGTTTGAGCTCCTGGGCTTCCTGCCTGCCTCTCTAGTCCCTGTATCTGGAGGCTGGTGTTGTACAAAGGGTTGTTGTACAAAGGGTTGACTAATTTTGGTGGAAATGGCAGAAATGGCCTAGGTGCACTTAGCTGAAAACATTAGGGAGTTGTGTATGCTCGACGCTGCAGCTTCCTTGGGCAAAATAAGCAGGACCATATTCCCATCTGTCATAACCTTGGTGTGTTTCTGTTGAAGTGAGCTGATGCCAGAGAGGGTCTGACCCATGGCAGCCTGTGTACAAAGGAGATAAGAACATTGGCCCATGGATGAGAAAATCAAACAAAGAGCTCTGGGGTTGGTGGTGCCACAAGGAGGAAGGCAGCTATTTTACTCTGTTCAGTCAGAATAAAAACGAACTATGAATAATCTGTATGTCATTTTTAGGGTTTGGTTTCTTCTTTTTCCTTCCTTTTTTCCTTTCCCTCCCTGTGGTAACCCTGAATGAGCTCTCCCTTTGCTTTCCTCCTGTCTTCCTGCACTGGCATAGTCCTGAGCTTCACAGGAGTTTGGATAAATCTTGATAATAATTTCTGATGCAGCTTTCTAAGATGTAATGCCTGTATACTATCATCCTCAGGCTTGAAATCCATTGTCTGTATAACATTTAAGCTTCTCTCTAGATTTTTAAAATCATGTTTCATAGGTGAGAGAAAACACTTTGGAAACAATGTTATTTGATTCTTACCTCCTGAAAGCTATTAGGAAGTGATATTAATAAAAAGAGGGAGTTATGCTTTCTGTGGTGATGCATCTTTAAAGTTAGTGAAAATTGCTGACTTGGAACTTGGTGTTACAGAAAATAAAAGGACTTTGCACATTGTACAATATGGTTTTGCAGGTGATAAACAAGGCAGCTCTTCCAGGCAGAACTTCAACAGTATCGTTCCAGTCATGCTTTTTTTTTCCACTGTAAATCATTGGAGTAATTTTATTCTCCAGTTATGGTTAGAATTTTATCCCTTGTGGAAAACAAGCCTAATAAGCTATGATACAGCATCAGCACCATGATTTTCAGGTGTGTCAGTAGAAAAATTTATTCCCAGGACTAAAGGACAATCTAAAATCAAATACTGTTTTTTTTGGTAGCCGAATTCCAGTCAGACCCAAACACTGATCCTTCTGGAGCTTGGCTTCTCAGTATATATCTTCTGAATGAGCCTTACAATAAGGATTTGAAAAGTTACAAATTTGTTATTTTGAGTGACTTTAAGAAGCAATGACTTAGTTTATTGGTTGGAATTTTTCTGCAATCTTACACAGAATTCCCTTCTTTGCGTAGCAGTCAGTGCACAGATTGTACATTTGGATGAGCTGTCAAAATGATTGTCAGCAAAGCAGCCTAAGCCAGATAACATATCTGTACAGGCTGGTTTTCAGTCCAGAGAACAAATACCAGACTAGCTTCAGCTCTCTCATCTGAACAACTGTGATTTTACTCTAAGGTGGTTTCATGCTTCCTGACAACTCTGGAGGGCAGCATTGCACTTTGAATAAGAGAAAGCTTGCTCTTTACTCCTTCGTTAATGGAAAAAAATTGAAGTGGGTAAAATAAAATTTAAAAAAGTATAGGTGTGGGATAGGGGACCGAGACAAAATATATGAAAGAGAAAAACCCAAGGAAAAAACCAAAAGAAACACTAACCCAGAATACTGATTGTGATGGGAAGGTGGGGGCAAGTGTGGGTTTGTTTGCTTGTTTGGTTTTAATTTTCACATGGTGTATTCCCTGTCAGAGTGTGTATAGTACTAAAGCATTGAGATATACAAGGATATGCTATACTGGACAATTAATAACCTCCTGAAATGGAAATCTACTATTTCCCCCTACTTCTTCTCCATGTTATCCTATTATTCCTTGCTTATCCATCTCCTTCTTGCCTTTTCTATTTCTAAACAGCCACTTGGAGTATTCAATGAAAACAACTGTTAAAAGAATAAATTGAAAGCATGCTTAGCTTGCAAGTTGCCTCTTAAAACAAGCAGCCTAAGAACCCTCTAATTCCAGCTATGCCTGAGGAGATTGTATAAGCAATGGTTCAAGGCTGTAGGGAGGAGAAGGTTGGTAATTTTTGGTTGTGTTTTTTTTTTTTTTTTTTTTCTTCCCCCCATCTTTACTATACCCATGTTTCATTGACTCATCTAGTTAAAATCCGAATTGTGTTTTCAGCCAAAGATAGTAAAGCTGCAGCCTCAATGCCAGGTTAGACAGGTGAGAGCACAGTAGCTTGTGGTTGTCTGTCCTGTTTTGCAGAGGGCTGCTGCTGGCTAGTGCAATGTGTTCAACCTATTTCTACAAGTTCCTCGTTATTCACTTTCTGTTAATACCATCCATGGTCCAAAAGATGTTCACAGACTTTCTCTAAGTGGGCTTCTTTGATGTGAAGATGTGGCTCTTCACAAAAGTGATCAAAGTGTTTGTCTTCCCAAGTCAGGTCCAAAATTTTGATGCTCAAACCTCCTTCTGCATAAAGCTACCCTTGATATTGCAGCTGAGATTCAGTGCAGTTTCTTTCCCATGTGATACCCTTTCCCTTAGGATGTGATTTTGGAACCCATGAAAATTTGCCTCAGGCCATTTTTTGTCCATGTCTTGTTTGCCTAACACATGAGTGTTTGAGAGCAACCCAGGACTTGATGGTGCTTTGGGAATGGCAGTGGAAGAAGCTGATTTGTGATGAGCTGTCTGTATGGTGTCCAGCACGTTGTATTTATGGAGCATCAGCTCCTGTGGCTCCATCAGAGTCAGGCAGGAACTTGGCAGAACAGAATGTCATTTTTTTCAGAATGTCTTCGACTGGGACAAGTTTCTTAGGCTGGAAATAACATGAGAAAGCAAGCAGCTATCGTATTGTCTGAGAACAAAGTTCCCATGGTCAGCAAGGAGGCTTGGGTCTGGTATCTCCCATGACCTTAAGCTCTGGACTCTTGTTGATTGTGTTCTTTGTGCCTGCTTTTTGTTTGTTTATTGAAAAAAAAAATATTCCAGAGGTTAAAACTTGTCCTGATGTGATAGAAGAAATATTTTGAAAATTTCAATGCTTTTTCAGGAAGAGCAGACTATTTCTCATCTTGCATTAAGCTCTGCAAATATGTGTGAAAACTCTCACAAGGGCAAGCCTTTATGTTTAAGTAGCAACCTTGTAAATGGCATTGATTTAATTTAAATGAGAAGTTATTCTTTCCTCATACATTTATACCTTTTGGAAAGAATGAGGCAACACGAGGAAATGTTTTACTTTAGCTGAAAGTACAGATAGGGCAGGGCATAAAAGACCACATGAAGATTAATTGCTCCTGTTGAAATTTAGCTTGACTGCACAAGGTGAGACAGTTTAATTATTTAATCATAGTGCTGCCTTTAGCTTTTGAGGCCAGGAATGTAGTGACTTTGTTCCCTTCCCCACCCTCCCATGTTTAATTTATGTTACTTCTTGTACCTAACCTTCTTGCCCCCAGTTTGAATAGGAGAAGGGATTAAAATTTATTTCTTTAACTCATGGTTTATCTTTGTGCCTTTTGTATGTCTCATGACAGTTTTAACTGATGGACTGCACTCGTTGTGATTGATGGAGCACTGATTTATTGAAGGCTTTGGCAGCTGAACTCAAATTTCAGAAAAATCTAGAAGCTGTGAAATGATATCAAGGTCTGGCTTAAAAAAGCTATATAAAGATGCTCTGTGGTTCTCTGTTCCAACTTCCCTTCTTTTGTAGATGCCTTCTTCCTTGGACAACAAGTTTTCTTGTGATTTAACTCAAGCTTTAAATAAGACCTCCTTTCTTCTACTCCAGGTCTCTTGCTAGGTTGCATTACGAGGACAAAAAGCTTTCCTTGAAACCCAGTGAGAATTAAGTGACAGAAAACTTTCCATGGACTTTGGTCAGCCTGCAGGGTATCTGTCAGGCAGATATTTAATAGGGTGCAGGATATTCAGGTGTGTCATTCATGGCAAGGGATGGAGCTTTCTTTAGCTGACTGGTGAGCCTGCCTGCTCTCTTGTTTTCCTAAGGATGCTGCTTATTCACTTGCTGATGGGCTTGCTTAGGTCCTTGTGCTGAATCTCTTTTATACAATGGTGCTCTAGAGATCTTGTTTGCAGGTAACAATAAAAACATTCTCTTCTAGTAACTTACTCATGCAGCTCTCCAACCCACATTTTAAAATGTTGGCTTGTGTACCAAGTAATAACAAATTGGTTAGAGAGAGGTTCAAGCCAAGTTCTTAATATGTGGCTTGCTATGAAAAATGCTCTGCTACCCACTACCAGGATTAAACTGGTTTAGCAGTGGAGCTTTGCATATTGTCCCCCACCATCTCCCAAAATATCCGTAGTGCTGTATGCAGGGTTTTATTGGTTCCCTGGCTGCCTTCATGACTTAAACAGAAGCAATCTAGAGACTTGTTGGCAATCTGAGGCAGGAACAAGAGGGGAATGCAGTAATCCAATTTCCATGACATGGTATTAGTAATATTTATTGCTTCTTGACTTGTATGGTATGGTTCACTGATCAAGCTTACACTATATGCTGATGGCTGCAGGGTTGTATCAGTCCAACAAGGCAAAATCCAGTTTTTCTTCTTAATTATTGGTTTTCTATTTACCACTTACCTTTAAAATAAACTTTCTCATTTCATCAGCAGAAGGGATAATATTGCTGCAGTGATCTTATTGATTGCATTTATCTAACTTCCAGAGAAATGGCATCTTTAGCTGCATGGCAATGTTTATTGACAGTATGTGACCTAAGGTTTCAAAAACTACTTAATTATAGGATTTAGTATATTCCTTCAACATCTCTCAGTTTTTCTCAGGATTTCACTCCAGTATGCAAGGCAGAATTATTTTATGGATCAATACAGCGTATCCTCAAATGATATATTGACCAGGTATTGGCAACTAGTATCAAATTTTCACAGTGGAAACAAGTTGGAAACATAAAATACATCAAGAATAAGAATCATCAGTATTTTCAATATGAATGGAACAACAAGCAGCCTGTCATGCTGGGAAAATTCTCATCAGATGGTGCTGAAAGCAATAGCAAGGTTCAGGTATCTCCGGGCTCCTTTCAAAGCATACTGGCTGGTGTCTTCACAGAGACCTTGTTTGTGCTGTTAATCCCCTAAAACTCTAAGCAAATATTCTTTTCTTGTGAGTACTGGTGCTATGGGAAGGCAAGAAAAATGTTCTTGTGGAGGGAAAGGCAGATGGAGCTAACAGCAATAAGGGAGCAGTATATTGGCACAGTAAGCAACACCTTTTCCCCTGTCTCCACCTCTCCAGGGTTGCCCTGGATCAGATGCCTAGCAGCCTGCATGTTCTTTGGGCATGCTGACACAGCATTTTCTAGGCAAAAGGGAATTCACTCCTGGATTTTGAAGGGATGTAGATCATGAATTTGGTTCCAGCGTGGTGCTTGTGTTTTCCTATGCAGAAAAAGCTGTGCTGAGCCTTTTGACATACCCCTCGCCCACCTTCCTGATGAGCTTTGCTCACTGCTGATTACCAGGTGAGAGTGAAATCCCAGATGCATCTGGCAAACCCATCTCCAGGTGCTAAGGGTCACCTGTGCTTGGTTGCTGTGACTTCAGTCCTTGGTTGTGTTGCATTGGTGCCTCCACTGATGAGAGAACCTCTGTGCCCTTACCTTGCTGCCTCCAAGCCTGGGCGTGCAGCCTGTGATGCTGAAGCTGGTGCTGCTCTTCCAGCTCTTCCTTTTCAGTTCCTCAGGTGGTAAAAAAGGGAGATTCTCACACAAAAGTCCTCAGCTCAATTGCTCAGCTCAGGTGGGAAACCTCGACTTGACCTCTGGCTGAGGTGCCAGCTTCCCTGCTTCCCTTCTGCCATTACAAGGGGGATGGAGGGAGAGGATACTTGGTGGATCTTTGGGACTACTAAAAATTCCAGTTTCTCTGCAAACCACCAGCACATTTCCTGTTTCCCTTTGTGAGCTGTACATGCTGTTGAGAAAAGGTTTTCCTCAGCAAGGTGCATCACTGGGGGAATGAAGTCCAGTTGTGTTCTTGTGCTGTATGTAACAAGGAGCACAAGTGTAAATGCATTTTTAATGAAGAGAAACATTTCTAAAAGTAGGTAAAAAGCACACAGGACTAAGTCTTCTCCCTTCCCCTTTGTTTCTACTGTCAATGCAAGCTATCAGAGCTGATTGCCTGCAACTCTCAGGCCAGGGGACTGCACAGAAAGCTGTGCTGGTGATCTAAGGCTGCAGGCTTTTAGAGGTTTCCTCTATTTTACTACATTTATTTTCTACTTCCCAAATCTCTGGAGTGAAATATTTTGCTATTGTTTGCTCCACTTGGAAGAACTAGTTTTAGCACTGTGGATGCAAGAGCACAGGTTATATTGGGATGTACAGCCCTGCCCACACAAAATGACATTTAATTGAACACCAAATGTTTATTTGTGTAGATGATGAGCAGGATTGTGTGTCTGTTCTTTTTGAGAGGGCAAAGGTGACTTGAAACTAAATACCAGGTTTTTGTGAACCAGAAGTTGGGGGTACTAGGTTACACATTGGTAGATTTACAGTCCTGGGAAGCAATAAAGGCAAGAAAGAAACTGTTCTCTGCTGCAGCAGTGCTTCCCTCCTGTCACTTAAGCCCATCAAGGTTAAAAAGATTGCCCCATCTGAAAGAACATGAAGCCATTTCTGCCATCCACATCTATAGAGAGGGTAGGCAGCTGGGATGAGAATAAGAGGACTAGAGGCAATTCCTCTGCTCCAAATAAATGGGTAGTAAATCAGAAACTAGTAACCAGAGCTTGTAGCAGAGGATGAAGGTCTATTTTAATCTTCTTCAGAAAGTGTCCAGCAGCTGAACAGACTTTCTTCTGAAAAGTTTAACCAGCAACCAACTTATTACTTGGGTGACATGCCCTTTTTAAAACATGATGCTTCTTTAAAACCTAAGCCTTGTTTGATTCCTGGGTCTGTTTTCCTATGTTACACTTTGAGCTCAGATGCTATAGAGTTTTTCTGGAAGGAAACTCCTTGGTTCCTGGGGATTTCTGACTCTCTGCAGCTTAAATTGGACATCAGTCCTCTCTTCATATCAGCCTGCTCAACAGCAAACAAGGAGGCTGGTGGCACATAAACCAGGGAATAGGATTCTATATAACTGGTAGGAGGCTTATCCTCAGGGAATGGCAGATGTGTCTAATATGTTATAAAATTATTTGAAACTTTTAGTGAATATGTTTGAAGTGTTAATAAAACAAAGGGAACAAGCAGAGCCAGTTACTGATGAAAAATTATGCCAAGTATATATTTTAATTATTACTCCCTTGCTTTCTGTGGCATTTTGGCACAGGATATCAAAGTATTCACCAGATTGGTAAGATGTGCTTAAAAATGTATTTTGAAGATTTTCATAGGGAAGGAATTTGGGGAATAGAAAAGTGATTAAATTACCTTAATTGGTAATCAAAACAATTGTTCCTGGAGAGCGATGAACAGAATTCTATGTGTAAAATCCATTAGTTCACTACATTAAATGTGAAAAATTAAAAACTCTCTTAAAAAATAAATGACTTCCCTAGATTTCAGGGTTTTTCATAATATCTTGTATGCTCAGGTGTATTTTCAGTAGTTTTGCAGGCACTTGTATGAGTGAGAGCTGTACATTGGGGAAAACTACACAAAGAACAACTGCAGCTTTACTGCCTGGTAGTTTTAAAAGTGATGCCAAGGTTTTCCATTTCCTTTTTGCTTTGCAAAATGATACATGGATATCTCTTAAAAGGTTCCTGGTATTAAGGATTCTATCAGAAGCTCAACCTTAGCTCTGTGCAGCATCCCCTGTGATGGGTCCTTGGGAGATGTTCTTCTGGAGAGGCTGCCTGGGATGTGACTCCTCTTTCAGTTCTCTTGGTTATTACAAAAGCAATGTCCTTCCAGGCTGAGCCTTTCTCATCTCAAGACACTCTGCTTCTAATATTTACCTGGTTTGCTCAGGAACCACCACCAGTGGGGTCTCACTATGTATATTCATGTGCATTTTTGTCACTGTGAAGCCTGGTGACTGTCCCACTGTCACCACAGTTGCAATCACAAACTCTGTGGTTCCTCAATTTTCTGAAATGTCTGGGGAAGAGTCACTTTATATCCCAGAGTGGCTGTTTTGAAGGCTGGTTTTGAACACAAGGAATACATCTGAGGAAGGGCTGGGGATTTCTCCCACCTTGGAGGAAGCACTGAGTAGTGCCTGCATGTTTTTGTGCTCTGGGGCTGCCTCCCAGCATCCACCTCTGGGTGGAGAGGGAGGTTTTGCTGGTCTGAAATCCAGTGAGACCATTTTTTTCTGGTTAATTAAGGACAGAATTTAAAAAATGGAACTCTTCAGCCTGTCAAAGACAGAGAAAGTAGCACGAGTATCTCATGTGGCTCATCCTGGGCAAACCAACCTGGAGAGTGGGAGCTCTGGGAATGGGACATGTGAGTCTGTACTCACTGTGTCTGGCAGAAAAACCTAAAATTATCCTCTAATGAGGGCAAAGGAAGGGTGAGGGTCCAGTAGAAGGAGAAGCCATGGTCACCTGGGTGAACCTATCCTGTGCAGGGGGTAGGGCCTTGTTAGGATTTAGCTGTAGAAGGGCAGCTAGAAATTTGCTTGTGCTTAATAAAATTTTGAAATAGTTTAAATAGGGTTTGTCCCTTGTGTTGCTGATAGTGATCCAGAAGGTATAGTTCACTGATTGCTAGTTAATGACATGTCATTAGTAAATCAATAACTTCCACTTCCATCCTGATTTGATTCCAACCATGTGAGCTGAGCAGGTTTTTTCCTGTTACAAGCAGTGTTTTGTCTTGAAGAATACACATGGCCAGGGCAGCTCAGCACTATTGTAACTTGTGAGTAATGGCAGGAACCTGACCTGCTGTAGTCTCCATGGTTGCATAAACCCTATAGAAAGATGGTTTGGTGAGCAATGAGGTGGTTCTTGGGCATAGGGCAGCACATTCTCTAACCTGTTTCTTCCTCTTGAAAGACTTGATGCCCCTATGACTTGCTGATCAGAATATTTGAAGAAATTTGTGAAGTATGGCATGATGTGTGTAGCTCCTAAGAGTCTTCCTGAGTTCAT
Source organism: Phaethornis superciliosus (assembly GCA_023637945.1). Lineage (NCBI taxonomy): Eukaryota > Metazoa > Chordata > Aves > Apodiformes > Trochilidae > Phaethornis > Phaethornis superciliosus. Next base: position 18,217,710 of record JAJQWJ010000011.1, read on the forward strand.
GCAAATAGGGCAAACTCAGTGAAGTTAGTCTGCACAAAATATAATAAGTGGTTAAATAAACTCAGTGAAGTTAGTCTGAACAAAATATAATAAGTGGTTAAATAAACTCAGCGTGTGTTGCTGGGTTATTTCTTTGCTGCTTCTACTCTGCAGGTAGGAATGTTGAGATGATGCTAATGTATCTTTTTCTTACGTTTAACATTTTCTATCATGGTTGTGACACTTATATTGTTTTTGCACTGAATAGCTGGAAATGTACTTGCAGACTTACAGCCACTGCTGCCAGAATGCTTTCTGATTTGTACCTTCCTGTGCAACATGTGCATACATATGGCAGTTCTGCATTGAAATAAGACTCTGAGTACCAGGAGGAGCAGGCTTCAAACACATTGTCTCAGCTGAGCTGTCATCTAATGAAATTGCCTGTAAACTTCAGCTTAAAGGTTTTGCTTACCTAGAGGCACTGCAGTAAATCAATCAGCTTTCTCCTTGAAGCATTCTATGGTAGAGAAGATAAACTAAAATCCTGCTATTCAGCCCACAATATTGTGGTGGCAGTTCCCTTTGAGCTTTTTGGCAATAGGAGTGTTTGCTTTAGAGCTCTGCATCATAGTGGAATCTATGGAGAGCCATTCATTCCCTGACAGGAGATTTATAAAAGGCAGCATTAGCTTCAGCTTCCAGTCAATATGTTTCCTTCTCATTGACACAAACAAACCAATAGTTTTGAAATATTTAAATTAAACACTCCCTTTAAAAAATCATTACTCTTTCTAGCTCTGCTAGAAGTGATAATCTGATGTAAATAGATTTGAACAGACCAGCAGGACCTGGATGAAATTGCTGCTTCATTTTATGCATTAAATCAGAAATAGCAGAACAGAATGAAAGAGAGGAACATACATACACATGGTACTTTGGGAAAGAGAAACACCTTTAATTCAGCTTCAAAAAATTTGCCCTTCTTGAAGCCTGGCCTCTGGATCCCCCAAAAGCAGTTACTGTTTTATTTCTTAAAGAAATCCATAAGCTTTAAGTTTTCTGAAAGGAGTCCTTATAAACAGATGATAGTGAGGAGAAGATACCATTTTCATAAAAGGGACAAAACTTGGACCTCTTTTTTTTTCCTCTCCGACAGCCAATTCTTTGCATTGCTTTCCATGGGGTCCCATCAGTGAAACTGTGCAGTACCAGAGAGAATGACAAAATAATCTCATAAACTGGAAAAAATGAAAAACAAAGCCTGTCAGCATCTCTTGCATTTAGGTTATTTTCTATCTCTCTTTGGAGAATAGTATTTTTCTCATAGAATAGGAAGCCTGTTGATTCATAAAGTTTTATTCTGACTTCTCCAGCTAATTTTTGGATTGGGTTATATAACATATATATATAGTGTATATATATAAAATATGGCATAACTGATTTTAGAAGCAATTGGCAGTCCTGCCTGCTTTCTACAGAGTACAAGATTTTAGCAGCATTATTTTTATTTCATTTATCCAGGTTTCAGTGAGAGCTGCTCACTTTGCTGATTTGGTGGTGGTTTTGGTTTGAAGCTGTGTTCATGTCTGCACTTGGGCACACCACCAGTACACTTAAAACTCTCCCCCCACTTGTCAAACAGAAGTTGAAGTTGTGCACACAACTGGGAACAATCTGGAGTTGCTGCTTGGTCCTACCACTCCACGTGTGTGGTTTACACTGGACTGGCAACCAGTGCAAATATTACTGATGGTAAAGATACTCTGTAGATATGTGGTCCTACAAATATAAGATTTCTGCAGACTCTACCCTGTTCCTGCCATCATTGCCTGTTGGTAAAGCAGCTCTACCTCTTTAGCACTATTTCACAAAGAAGGTGCCAATTAGAGTGGTGGCAATCATATTTATTGTTTAGAAATTTGTCATTACTTTTTGTAAGACATGTTTTGAATTAGTTACACTCATTACCTGGGCTTTACAGTAAATGTGAGATTCTTCTCTGTGGTTTGGTTTGTTGTTTCTCAGGATGTAGTGGTGTGTTTTTCTGTTTTGGTTTTTTTTTTTTTTTTTTTTTTTTTTTTTTTTTTATGTTATACTGAGAAAAATGTCTGTAGAAAGCTCTTTTGTTGTTGGTTGGACTGCTGGTATTTATTATTATTGTAGTGGAGTAACTCTGAACCCATTTTGATTACCTGCCAGGAAGAAGGTAGAATTCTACCTAGCAGTAATCTATGAGTAGCAGCACCTTCCTCTGAGACTACTGTATGTGTTCATAGCCTGTGAGTGCCTTTATTTTACAAAGACAGTATGGCACTTGGAGCTTTTTAAGTTGAGTCCTGGACCTGGTGGTGGGGGTAAAGCTGGATGACAAGTGAGTATCAGTAAGCACTTTTAGAAAAAAACCATGTTTTGTGGTTTTCTGTGATGGATTATTGATGGTAGGAAAAAGAAGTCTTAACTACAGCAGAGAGGAGCTGGGTTTTAGTGAGAAAATACCCGGGTTCAGGTCAACAGTGCTGCTATTGTAGTTCTGCTCTATATCTAATCTCAGTGGGCAGGGAAAGTTCACCAGATTTGTGGTGTAAATGTGTCTGCATGGTGCTTATATAGCTAAAGGCAGAGAGTCTCATACTTCAGAGTCAGCAGAAAAACCAAAGCCTTATAATATCTTCCCCAGAAGCATAAAGCCTGAGATGAGGCATGAGGCACAAAACTTTAGTTAATGGCTGTGTTTTATTCAAATAAATAGTCCTCTTAAATTACCACCTTCACAAATCTAAAGTTTGTGTACGTGTGACCCTAAATTATAACCAAAGCATGAAATACCTGAGGTGTTTTTAAGTCTTAGACAAAATTTTTTAGGTAGGCTATAAAATGAGGACTGTGTAAATAATTTATTTGGGTTGATTCTTGAATTAAGCTTGTTTTGGTTTTCTGCCAAAACCCAAGGTTGGTGGGTTTTTTTACCCCCCAATGGATTATCAAGATATTTCAGGGCTGTTGCATGTTTTAATTAGCACTATGTTAAACTCAACACCTTCCAGACCACTTTAGAACTGATCTGAAGGATCAGACTTATCAGTGTTTAAAACCTCAGTACAAAAGTTACACATGACCTTCTTGCAGTTCCACTGCTAAGACTTGAACTTACCTGTGCTGCTTATCAAAGTGATTTTTGATGAACCATTTAAACAAGATCTTAAGCTCTGGTTTTGAGTCAGAGAAATCCTATAGATTTCTGTTAATGCCAATCTACTCTCTGGTATGACTTCTTTGCTGAAGATGTTAAAGTCTACTTTGAAAGCAGAAGATAAGATAAACTTTGTACTCTGCCCAGTAGATTTTTTTTCTTTTGATCTTGCTGTCCTTTTCTTTGGATTTATTCTTGATTTAATGCCTTTGACACTGAACATGTATATGCCCTGTACATACTGATCAGATTCTCTTTCCTTGCCTTGTTTTTGTTGAAAAACAGCAACCAATGTCCATATTCATATGTTAAATTTAAGTATTTTTAGGCAGATTTCCCTGGTAAGTAAGACTTCACATGATGGTGCAGTTTGTCTCCAGTTTTCCTTCATTCCCCTAGTAAATTTTGAACAGGGACCAACTGGACTCTAATTAGAAAATATTAATTTTTTTTAAGTCTTATCTCTAAATTTGAATTAGAGAGGAGTGGAGGTCACAGTCTGGGGGAAGTGTCAGGAGAGAGCTGAAGAGTGTGGAAATGCAGAGGGGCAAGGGGCAGAGGATACAGGTAGGTTGGGAGCCACATTTAATTAGTTCTGTTTTTTTAGGGGGAACAAATGATTCCATTTAATGACTACTAAAATGTTAATACAGCAAATTGCTGCATAAAGTAAGAGGGCAGAAGGAAAATAATAAATCCTCTTGTGTGCATGAAGTGAAGCCTGGAAAAAAAGGTCAAATTCTTCACTGTATTACAACCCCTGAGGTTGACAGAAGTTGTGCTGAGCACAGAGGCAGTCTAAAATTTAGGCAGCTACAATCAATCTCTTTTTTCTCTTCTTGCCCATCTGCTCTCCTGCTTGTTCATGCTCAGTGTTCTTCAGGTCTACCTCCCAGATCCAGAGCAGTTATGAACATCAGCTCTTTGCAAGAGAGAGTGAACATGTCATTAACATCACTTAGGGTCCTCCTGTTGTTTAGGCTTTGATTACCTCAAGCCCTGGCAGTGTGTCTGACAGGATGACAATTTATACCTTATTACCAATACTGCTGTAAATAGCTGCTGAGGGTGGTGTGGTTGTTCTGAAGATGACAATCAAGGATGACATTTTCATACTGCCTCAGCTGGCCTGAGTTACTCCTTGCAGGTTCCACCATTAATATTTGCCTCTAAGTCCATTAAAAAAGTCACTATTACATGACCAAAACAAACCCCTTTTCTACAAAAGAGCATTGTGTTCTGTTTGCATCCCTTCTCAATTTATTTCTGTTTTTCCCATTTGGTCTGCCTCTGCTTTCTGCCCCACTGTGTGTGTGTACAGAATGCTCTATGGCCATATTTGTGTCAGAACCCAAATATTCTGCACCCCCTATAAGAGCCAGCAGAGGTGGGTTGTTTAAGTGAGCCTGCAGATGGGAATTCAAGAAAAAACTCTTGAAAGGCCTTGAAATGTTTTGTAAATGTTATTCCACAGTAACTGTGAGATGTTTTCAAATTAACAAAAATGTTGGCCCTGCTTTTTCTCATCTTCTGGCTTCTGAGCAGCAGCAATGCTAATTAAAGAGGACAGGATGGAAAGGCAGCTTGTGCTTTGCAGAGCTGTGTTGTGGGTCTTCCCCCACTGTTATTAAGCCCAACTACAAGATTTCAGAATGCCTTAATCCATAGACCAAAAGCCCTAAGATGAAGGAAGTGGAAAATTAGAAGTTGGAAAATGAGTTTGTATGAAATTGGGAAGGTGATTTCAGATTCTTTGTGATGGTTAGAAAAACCTTTAGTGCTGAATCGATCTAAACAGCTCTGTGTAAGAGCAAAGAATTCTGCTAAAGACTGATGTAGTACTGTTTTTAAGCAGTAATTAAAACCTACATCAAAAAACAAAATTTCAAGTCCTACTTTAGAAAGAACAGCCTGATTATCTTAACATGTACTTCAAATGTCTGTCCTTGGTTTCTGAATTGTAGCTGTTTGGTTTTTGGTTTTTTTTTTAAGATTCCATCAAAATTTTATATTCAGTTCTCTGTCTCTCAATGATTCCTCTAATTTGTTTTGCAAAAGCTACCAGTCCCATAATTTCTGTACACATTCAAATACCTATTGACTGGCTGGTTACTGCTGGATTTGAAACTGGTATGAGTAGTTGTAAAGAACCTTGTGAGAAGAACCTGGAAGAACAGTAGTCTTAACTAAGAAAATACAAGGAAGTTAAACAGTTTCAAGAAGAATCTTCTTTAGTACATTTTCCTTAAGTGGCATACATGAAAACTGACAAAAGCTCTGAAATCACACCTCTGCCTCTTTGCTTAATTTGAATTGAATTTTCCTGCTTCTTTCAGGTTGGTCATATTTATTATTTATTTTCATTAGAAAGTAATTTTCATCAGCCAAGTCGTTTTTCTTTAGTAAATGTGACAAATTCATTTGTGTTTATAAATCATTTCCTAATTAAGCTCTGACAGATGGTGCAACAGGTTTTGACAAAGTTAACCTGTAAGATTATTTATCTGCTTGCATAATTAACAGGGGGCTTTAAGTTAAGACTTTAAATATTGAATCAGTCACGTAGGAAATGAATTAATAATCATAATGCAATCTCAATAAATATATTAACAGCTTAGAAATTTATTTAGAAATCTGTATGCTGGCCAAGTCCCCGCTCTTATGATGCTGTGGTGTTCATAAATGGAAAGATTTTTGGTGAGCTATTCCAGCTTCAGTTAAAGAAAGTCTTTCTGTGTTTTCAATTTTAAGAAACAACTCATATGCCAGTAGTAGCTGTGAAACTCTGTCATCTTATACATGTGGTTTGTGCTGTGCAGTACTCAAAGTCCCCATTGTGATCAGTAGATAGTTCTCTAACAGAAAAATAACCCCCCCCAGTTCCTTTCCTGTCTTTGAAATGCTTATTCAATTTACAACATTTTTCATCAGATGCTGGAAAGAAGGCATTTCTACGAGTTGCCACTAAGCAGTTGTACTTGTGATGTACTCAATCACGAGGGATTTGAGGAAATCTGTTTACATATCATCACAAATTTGCATCTTTGAAGGCATGAATTTTACCATCATGTAAAGAAGTGTAAGGATTCTATATATCCACTGTCATAATTCCAAATTTATTCTGAGAATGTGTCAGTCCTCAAGGTATCTTCATCAGTACCATCCCAGAGTGCTTTGAATTGACATAGATAGAACTCTTTTTCAGCTGGTCTTTTCCTTTGTTTTGAATGAAACTACTCCAAATATTTGATTGTATGAGTTTTATTCAGGTTAGAGGGTGTTTTGGGGAAAGGTTTGGAAGGCAGTTGCTAGTGCAATTATTAGTAGACCATTTTAAAAAATATCTGCTTTCTATTATGTAATTCTGATATTCCTTCTACTTGCTCAGTTTTCTTTGCTCCCCTGGGTTTGGAAAATGCTTCAGTTTCGTATCGATAATAAATTTCATATTGACACATTAAAACTTTTTATTTTCTTTTAAAATGACTCTTTTTGCAGTTCTTGGAGAAACATGTTCTATGAGCATCCTTCACAATCCTGCTCCTTCTGCATGAACTCTGACTGAAAGCTTAACCTCAGGGTCCCTCTTTGATGTCCTCAGCTTCAACTGCAGAAAGAATAAACTCACAAATGTCAAAACTAGAGGTCTGAAAATCTGGCAGGAATGGGGATTCTATGGGGTGCTGAGAAATCAGGAGGGAATAACACAGTACTGGAGGAGAGAGAGACAATGTGTAGGAATTTGTTTGGAGGGCAGGGGGTCAGCAGGACTCACCTTTCCATGCTGGATGTGAACGAGGTAAAGAATTCAGAAAAATTGATTGCTCAAACACTTCTTTATTCTAGTAATATTCCCCAGGGGGAAGTACACAACCAATCTACTCAATAGCCATAGATGGAGTTATTTAGGCAGTGTATTTGGCTATTTTAAATTTTTCTTTTGATGTTTTAAATGTGAAGCAGCATATTTTCCTGTCATCTGTGGCATGCATTGCTCTGCTTGTGCTTTACAGTGCTAGTAAATACCCTGTGTGGCTGCATTTATGCTCCTGTTGAGGTTAAATATATTTAAAGGCTTGGGCTAAGCTACAGAAATAGTCGTATCTGGAAGAGAAAAAAAAATCCACATGGTTTACAGACTTCTTCCTGGTATTGTCCACTATAGGAGATAGTCCACTATGCAGCCTCTTTGGAGCAGCTGTGTCTCCAGTAATGCCACAGTGAACTTGGTGGCTGCCAGCTCTTAAACTTGAGGTTCAGATCTGCAGCAGGTGCAATGCCCAAGCAGGCAGACACCATGGGGTGTGGGACCATGTGCTGGTCCTCTGTGTGCTACCTTGTCCTTTCTAGGGAAAAATGAGACCCTTCTGAAATGTCCTCAGGCTTTTTGTGGGTTGTCATTGTAGCATCTTGTGCAAGTATGCCAGGGATTAGCCAGTGACTCTTACCTTCTGCTATTAGGAACATCATCAAACCAAACTGCCCATTTTCTAGCTGCTTTTACAGCCTATAAATCAGACATGCACTTTTTACACAGCTGAGGTGTATTTTGGAAACCAGCCTAGAGCCTGCAGAAATATCTAATGACCAGGTGCTGCTTTCCACAAAACAACCACAAAGCCAAATTCCTCTTTTAGAAGGAAACTGAAATAACCCCCTAGCCATTAAATAAACCTTGTTTTGCTTGAGGGCATGGATTCTCTTTGTTCTCTATTAAATGTTGTAATGGCATGGTCCAAAAGTAAGCATATAAAGCTGCTTCCCTCCCTCTTTCACTACAGATCCTTGTAAAAAATATACGTGGGAGAACCAAATGTGGGTTTCACACACATCCAGCAGTTTTGGTCTGAACATGAAAAAAGATTGAGACATGTTGAGTTTGTTTGTGCACCCTAGAAGCTAGCTAGATTCAAACTCCAAATGATCTCTATAAGAACTAGTTAGGCTGTGTGGAAAGGCTTTAGTGTTTGGGGTTTTTTTTCCCTTTTCCTCTTCTTTCTTTCTCCCTTTTCCTCTTCTTTCTTTCTCCCTTTTCCTCTTCTTTCTTTCTCCCTTTTCCTCTTCTTTCTTTCTCCCTTTTCCTCTTCTTTCTTTCTCCCTTTTCCTCTTCTTTCTTTCTCCCTTTTCCTCTTCTTTCTTTCTCCCTTTTCCTCTTCTTTCTTTCTTTCTTTCTTTCTTTCTTTTCTTGCTTTCTCTTGCTTTCTTTCTCTTGCTTTCTTTCTTTTCTTTCTTTCTTTCTTTTCTTTCTTTCTCTTTCTTTCTTTCTCTTGCTTTCTTTCTTTTCTTTCTTTCTCTTGCTTTCTTTTCTTTCTTTTTCTTTCTTTCTTTCTCTTTCTTTTTTCTTTCTTTCTCTTTCTTTTCTTTCTTTCTCTTTCTTTCTTTCTTTTCTTTCTCTTTCTTTCTTTTCTTTCTTTCTTTCTTTCTTTCTTTCTTTCTTTCTTTTCTTCTTTCTTTCTTTCTTTCTTTTTCTTCTTTCTTTCTTTCTTTCTTTCTTTCTTCTTTCTTTCTTTCTTTCTTTCTTTCTTTTCTTTCTTCTTCTTTCTTCTTCTTTCTTTCTTCTTTCTTTCTTCTTTCTTTATTCTTCTTTCTTTATTCTTCTTTCTTTCTTCTTCTTTATTTCTTCTTATTTATTTATTCTTCTTTCTTTCTTCTTCTTTCTTTCTTTCTTTCTTTCTTTCTTTCTCCCTTTTCCTCTTCTTTCTCCCTATTCCTCTTTCTCCTTTCTCCTCCACCCTTTTTTTTAGTAAAACATGAGAACAGATAATTTAAAGTAAAAAGCAATAAATCTGAGAATATTGCAAAAAAGCCCATTAAATGTTATTAAAGTTAGTCCATATTCTTTCTACTGTCCACGTGATCAGATTGAAGGCACACAAAAACTGGTTCTTATAGATTGTTTATAAGAAAAGCTCTAGACTTTTTTTTGGTCTAAATATTTTCAGAACTATTTTTAATACAGTTTTGGGGAAAGGCTCCAAGTGCCTGCAGGCTGTTCAGAAAGGCCTTGATTCATCTTATTTAATTATTCTAGTAGACAAACCAGATCTGAAAAGTAATTGATTCCTGGATCTTTGTAACACTTAAATTACTGTTGTAAGATTGCCCTGGGTCTGCTGGCAGGACAGGCTCCTTCAGCTGGGTTTGGACATAACTCAGATTCCCATCCAGAAAACCTTTACTGTGTAGATACCTTCTGCAGCCCCATTAGCCCTGGCTACAACTCTGCAAAAAAAATCCCCTTTTCATGTTTGTTTGCTTGTTTAATTCCATTGTCTTAAACAAATCCCACCCAACCCAAAACAACTTGTTGCCAAACTTGCTGTTAAAATTCCTTAAAAGTTGTCATTTCTTGAAAAAAATGTATGTAAGCATATAAATGAGGAAGGCAAACCAATTATCTTTAGTCAAAGAAAAGAGGCTGATTTATTCAGAACTGTGGGTGAGATGTGGACTGCCTTGGTTTGTGATATAACACAAATTCAATAATGTACACTGGTCCTGAAGACTTTTTCTTTTCTTCAGACAATAAATTCAAAGAACTTCCACACGGGGAGGGATCTGATGGGAGTTGATGCAGTGCTGAGACCCAGATCCTCTGTGCTCTTTGCTCTGAGTCCCATGCCAGAGGGCAAAGGCAGCTTCCAAGAGGTTAATTTCAAAAAAAGGCATTAAAAAAAATGTCTGGCATGTTCAAAAAAAGTCCAGTGTCAAAACTGAAGAAAGAATTGTCAGTGCGTATACACGAGCAGAACTCCAATGTTGAAAAAATCCTGAGTAAAACTTGAGAGCAAAGGCATTATCAGTTTTGAAACCAAGACTGTGGAATCTGCTATGTTATCTGATACGTAGATTTTGAGCTTGCTTTTTGAGAGAAAGCCCCTGGTCTTGGGAAGTACTACATCAAGAAAGTCCTCAACAGAGAGAAAGTGGTTGAAAACTTGCCTAATGTGGGAACTGAGGACACTCCATGATATAAGGATTCAAATCCAGGAATTTTCATGAATGATAAAAGCATGGCTGTGTGGTAACAGTGTGAGCTAAGCTGGGGTGATCCAAGCAAGAAAGGGGCAGGAATATGGGAGCTGCAAGGGGCTGTACAGCTATTATGACCTGTGAGTTGCATAGGAAATTTCCCTATTTTCTCTTGAGAAATGCTGGGCAAAAAACTGGGTTGATGTGCAATGAAATCACTGTGGGTGTGTTGCACTTGTTGAGGAAGCTGAAGGGTTATGTCTACAGGAGTTGCAAGTTTTTTTGTAGCTGAATAGCCAGAGCCTGCATTGCACACAGTGCAGGACCAGGATGCATCCCAGCAGCTGCACAAATAGCAGTGATCACTTCTCTGGGTTGCTAACTGAGCTGTTGCAGGTCCAAAATCTTGAAAAATGCACTCAACTAGGAGCTGCTAAAACCTCTGTGTGCAAATGGTATGTTAGGACATGCAGAGGACTGACCTCTGCATACTTTATTGTCAATATTTCAAGTTTTCCCAGCTGTTTGGAGAGCCCTTTGAATGGAGGACAAATTTACATTGAGAAAACTGAAATTAATACCTTCTTACAAACTTCAAAACTTCAAACTTACAAAAAATTCTTCTATCCAATTTTGTTTGATATGTTCAATTCTGGAAGAGCAGGAAATGGCTCTAATTAGCCAGACTCTCATGACCTAACAAAGTGCACTTGCTTTGGGAAGTGAAAGGTCTCTCCAGTCATCTGGTAATGATATTAATTTCTTATGAATTGTACCCCTTCTCTGCTCAGGTCAGATTTGTTACAGTGTTCAGCTTATAATGGCATGTCATACATGGCCAGGGCATGGTGAAACTGTGCATCTGTCAGCCTGCTTTAATCTGCTTCTCTAAAGGGAATAAACTTTGGTGGAGTTTTGCCTGCAGTTTGCATCCTCTCTGGCTGCTTTTCCTGACACTGATCTGTGACTGACATAAATACACTGAGAGAGAAGGCTTGGCCTGGAAAAGTGTGCTGGAAACTTGTGGTTCATTTGGTCTTGAATTTTAGTTTTAAGGAGCAGGCTCTGGTTCCAGCTGGAGAAATGCACCCTGCACCCTTGTGTGTAGATGAAAACTGTGCTGGGGAAAGGGAGGCAGAAAGGCTGCAGGGCCAGGGCTGCATCAGTCAACTTGTACTCCAGGGGGATTATACCAGCTTGTTTGTAGTAGAAAAGCTAATGGGGTTAGATTTCTTTGAAGTAATCTCTTTGAATTTTAATTAAAAGTATGTGCCAAATGGCTTTAAAATGTATACTGGCTAAGAAATGTGTGTGTATATATATATATGTAAAATATATAGACTTAGGCCATTTGACTATGTTGGTGAGGCACTGAAAATCCAATGCCTTTTAGGCAGGGAGTACACATATATTTTAACTGATGTTGTAGGGATAGAGCTAATTTTAATACAGTCAGTTTGGATACTAGTTGTATTCTAGTCCTAGAAATGCCAAGTTGGCAGAGATGAGATTTTTACCAGCTGCACTGTAGATCAACAGGACCAAAGCCCAGGCTCCTTCCCTCCCCCCCTGGACCACTTGTGTAGTGGGTGATCAGCATGTGTCTGCTCCTGGCTGCCTCTTCTCCTTGGGCTGTAGCAACACTGAGACAGAAAAATCTTTGCTGGGCTAGAGCTGTTTGCACCAGTTCTTTATCCTCCCAGCAGTGTGTAGCAACTCCTAGAGTGCTGCTTTATGGCTGATGTTGAAAGAGGCCACATTTTTTTTTCTAAGGAAAGTTAGCTTTGGTTGTGTTTATGTTTGCGTAATTTTGTTTCTCTATATTTTTATGTCTATAAATAGAGGTCATTGAAATGGACACAGTGGGATGCCCCCCATAATGCCAGGTTCATGATGTCTACAGAGTGATGAACCTAAGAGCTCAATTTGGTGTTGCTGGTTTCTCCCTCATCTTTGCTGCTCTGCTGAAAGCAAACTCAGCAAAGAGACAAGGAGTAATCAGGGTTTAGGAGAGGAAGACACCTGCCTCTTCTTCTTCTACACAAGGACAAGCAAACGGTGAAAATAGCTCCTTAGAATTAGTAAAGAGTCCTCTGTATTTTGGAACTGCAGTTCCTGTAAAGGGAAGCCTTGAATGCATTGTCAATTCCATTTCAATAATGGTTTGGAATCTTTGCTCCCAGAGCTTAGAGATAAAATGATATCTGTGACAAAATGTTATCACTGCAAGTGATCTCTCCTCCTCTCAACTTTCCCTGTCTCTCAGTAGCATGGTAGTTGTTGCCACATGAAGATTTTGCAATCAACCATTTGAATTTTTTTTTTTTCCTCTCTTTCACTAGACTTTGCTTGTTAATGCTGCAGTTCCCTGGGTACCAGCACACTGATGGAGGTAGGCAGAAAGCAGGAAACCAGTTCATAGGATGAACTGTATTTGTGGAAGCCTTATCTTGCATTTCCTTAATCATTTTTGTAGACTCTTAACTGGATTAGTAGTGCTGACAATAACAGGCATTAAAAGAAATGTCTGGCAGTGATATTTTTTTTCCCCCCTATTGCTTCTCTTGTCAGTATTACTGGAAATAATTAATCCACAGTGCTGAGGTATAAATTAATGACTTTTCACTTGTGTAGTGATTTTATCTTCCACCGTCCCCACCATTATTTTTTACTAGGCAGCTCTGAGTTTCAAAGAATGCTACTCCCTCTTTGGTCAGAAAATAATTTATATTAATGCACTTTCAGTCTCCTGAAGAGGCATACATTATTTAAAATTATCATGAGAAAATAATACTCTGTCATGTGCAGAACTGTGTTTACATTTTGTGTCCTGTGGCTGCTGGCAGTGCAGGTGCCTGCAGAATGCTGGGGTAGCTTTTAGAAATAAGTCCTGAAAGCTCCCATCCTTTCATAAATGTAAACTGTGACCAGATAAAGACTAATAAGTGTGTATTAGGGAATAATCCTGCAGGATGGATGGGAATCCTTGTTCACTGTCCTCAGGGATCATCTCTTTTCTTGGGATGGTTTTGGCTTTGAATTGACTAGATAGCAGCTTTTATGTTTTTGCACCTGCTTCGTGTGATTCATGAAGAAACCTCAGACAAGGTAATTCCTTTCCTGCTGTGCTACAAACAGGAGCCACGAGAATCTTATCCAAGCTGATTTTTGGATCCTTTGCCAAATGAAATTGGGCCAAAAGCTGAGAGGCTCCCTTCCATGAGAATACCCCCCCTGAGTTTTGGGCTGAACCTGCTGATGTTACTGGTCAGTGGTGAAAAATGACAATTACTCTCCTTTTTTTTTTTTTTTTTTTTTTTTTTTTTTGTGTGTGCTTTAGGCCTATATAAACACAGCCCAGCTTGCCAGATAGAGTAAGTTGCTATTTTTCACAATGTGGTCTATAGATTTATTTTTTTTTTCTTGTTTACAAAAAATGTTACAATAAGTAAAACAACTTTCCCAATGTCCCCTTGGAGTTTAGATAAAACTTAAAAGAGAAGTATAGGTCACCAGTTACTGATATGATCAAGCTTAATTAATTTGATGTCTTATTGTGGAGTTGTACCTATGTGAGATTATTCTGAGCATGCTTGGATGTTTCTTTGTTGTTGCTTCTTGTGAGATTGTATCTTTTGAGAGACTATTTAGATGGCAGAGTCCCTGCCTGGTGGGAAAAGCTTTTCAGCTCTTGTCTATTGATCTTAGAATTTTGTTGCAGTGGGGAATGAAACATTGAGCATGTTTATATCCTTGGAAGCAAAGAGCAGTCTCCTTCCCCCTGCCTTCCTAAGATGTCATATCTTGAAGGAAAGTAAAAGAGAAAAGGAACAAATTTATTCTCAGAGCTTGGAAGATGATGAATTATTTATCCTTTGAAAGCTTCCACTATCTTTGCATGAAAGGAAGTCCTATTATTAAAAGTGAGGGTTTCTTTTTCTGCATGTCAATAAGAGGGAGATCAGAGCTGACTGATTATTGAGATGCCTTTTTCCTTAGAGACCTGGACAGCTCTAGCTGGTTGGCATCCACAAGCTGTTTTTAAAACAACAAGGTTGTTAGTTTTGATATTAATGTGAGACTGAAGCATTGCTAAAAGGTTTGTGTGGACCAAAAGAGGACACAGGTTCTTGGAGGGATTTATTTGTGACCACATAACCTAAGTGGTTTCTGTATCTTTTAAATATACTTTCCCTGTGTATCCAAAGTTTTTGTTTAGTGTTTTTTTGGTTTTTTTTTTCAGTTAGATTGTGTTTATTCTGACTCTTTTCTTCAATTCCTGGGTGTCTATAAATGCTAGAGTGGTTGAAAAGAAGCTTATTGCATTACAAGATGATGAGCATCCCACCCTGGTAATTTTTCTTCTTCTTTCTTGGTTCTGCAGATGGAAAAGCTCTTTTTGTGCTTGTGAGAAGCAAGCCCAAGAGACCAAGTAGGTCCCTCTATTCCCTGGGGGCACTGCCCTCAAAGTTTACCTATGGTTTTGAGTGGGGTATAAAATGAGACATGCACCTTTTGTTGCACTTGGACATTCCCTGTGTATTGTGGCCAGTCAAGTGCTAGTTTCTGCTCAGATGTGTATGGTTGTCTTCCATAATCTTGTTTCTGACTGTAAGCTGCCATGAGGAATGGCCTGGAATCAAAAAAATGGCACAAAATATCTTCTTGGGACAGGCTGTTCTGACAGAGCTGGAATTATTTTGGTGGTGGTGTTTGCAGAGGGGCAGAGTTCTTGAGTGCAAGGAGTTCTGTCTTACAGGAAAACTCAGCAGTGGGAACTCTGATTTATGCCTGATTTCACTGAGATGGTTATACAGGTAATGAAATAATATAACCTGACCTCAATGATGGGGTAATTTTGGAGGGGAATGTGTGTTCATGCAATCCTAAGGATTTAGGATTAGCTTCTAGGGCCTCCTCTTTGGTGGTGTGAAATAAGAATTTTTCCATTCCTGCTCTTAAATTATAGGTAACAGAACATATAATTGATCCTGTGATCACACCATGAAAGGAACTTGGCATGCACAGGAGCCTCCAGAGGGCCAGGTTCCTTTATCCTGGCCATGGGTCCCCTTTTCACCTCTGCTTTAACATGATGCTGGCTCCACCATCCTGTATTTTGGGTTGCAAAGGGTGACTCGCAGTCCTGGATGTTTTTTGGATGTTTTGATATTCCATTAGGATATGGTGCAATTATCCCTAGAAAGAACTGGAATTTAAGCTTTCCTTTTCTTCAGAAGGCTAGCAATGAAGCCAGGTAAGAAAACTCAGTGCATGCCTTTATCATGTCTCTCCCTATACTGAGCAAGAGATGGGGATAGAGAGCTCCTTTTCCTCAAAACCTTTCTCTTGCCAACCCTACCATGTGCTTCCACTGATTTTCCATCTCTTCTGTCCCCTCTTTCTGAGCAAATCTGGAATAATTTTGGTAAGAGGGAATAGATTTCAATATAATTACCTATTTTTAAGCAATATGCCAGCACTGAAAGCATGACATATATGTATGAGAATAACTTGGAGACAGCTGCTCCCAGTGTACAGAGGAAAAAGAAGGTGCAATTGTGTTTTCATGGCTATTGCTTGCAGGGAAGGTGGTAAAGTCCACAGCCCTGGTTCTGCCTCTGGAAGGTCATCCCAGGGCAGTGGTAAAGCTTGGAGTCTCATTTGGCAGAAGGTTTTTCCCCAAGACCTTGGAGGGATTTGAAAGTTGGCTGCAAGCAGGCATCTGCTGGGAATCTGGAGGAGGTAGGGTCCCAGTAACAGTCACACTGATACTGGTTTGACTGGGTTCAAAATCCCTGCAGTGATTGCCAGCTAAGGAAGGGAAAGCCCTGGGAGTTTGAGTAGTGGGTAGCATCCAGCTCTGGAGCAAGGGGACTCTGGTGCTGTAATTTCCTTCCTCATCACCTCCAGCTCTCTGTGGTGTTGGGTGAAGCTGGCACTGTAAAGCTGCTTCTTGTACTGCTTGGATTTCTGCTCTGACCAGCCTCAAATGGATTTAAATGGCACTAATATGGGCTGCCTTAGTTTTTGTTGAGTGACTGCAGACTGTGACAGGTCTGTCAAGTCTCCCACAGTTTTCACAAAAATCCAATAATGAATAATAGCCACAGAGCATTAATTATAAGCATATGAGGAGCTATTAAAAGCTGCAGGCTGGCAAAATATTTCCGTATATGCTCAGTGTTAAGGATATGAGAGGCTTCAACATCCTAAGATGCTTTGCTGGATTAAGATCACAACTCCCCAAAGAGTCCAACACACATTTAACTACTCTTTAAGGCAAAAACAACCTCTTCCAGACACTATTTATAATGCTTTCACATTAAATCATTTTTCAGGCAGTCATTCTCAAGCACTGTGCATAGAATCCAACGTATAAGCAAATAATGATAGTTCAGATAAAGCTGACAAAAATAGGTTTCTGAAACAATAATCTCCCATCATTGTCTGTGCCATGCAGCAGATAATGCAGTCTTATTTTATTTGTTTTTGCCTACTTGAGCAGAAAGAATACTCTTGTATCTTGTATCTTTGTGGCATCCTAACATTCTCTAGGGCTGGAGCATGCAAATGCTCTTGTTTTCAAACAAATGAAAAGTGAAGATGAGATGCAATCGATGAGAAAAGTATTTGCTACTGACCATTTACCTCACAAAATGGAGGAGGCAATTCAACTTGTGCAATGTGGATATATTACATTGATTTCCATCAGAAGACAGGCAGAAAAGACGTGCCCCTGAAGGCCCATTCTTAATGTGGCTCAATACTTACACCGTTGTATTACCAATGTCTAAATTGCCACTTGTAAAAAAAAAATTTAAGTCTCATGAGGTTAATTTTTTTTCTAAAGACAAATTTTTACTTCCCCCTTTTCTTCTATTTTCAGGTGACTCTTATTTGGTATCTTTGACAGCAAATGCCAGGATACCCTAGAGCTCAGGAGGAGCCCTGAACCCCAGCTCTGAGCTGTTTTGGGGATGCCAGGCACACACTTTTGGTCTGTATAGCTGTGCCATAGAGCTGGTGTTTAATAGGTACACTCAGGTCTCACTACAGGACCTGAATTTTGTAATACTTAATCTCTGGATCTCAGTTTGGCTCAGGGAAGAGATGGTAATGGGGAATTTCACCTTTAGGCAATGGAAATAATTCTGTGATTTTGGCGGTTTGTAGATCACTAATGCGATGGGGTGCTCAAAGTGCTGCTTTTTTTTTTTTTTTTAACACAGAAAAATTGGTGCCTGTGCTTTTTGAACATTACTGCTGGTAGCAAGAGGTAGCAAATACACCCACTGTAGGCAGCTGACAAGGGAAAAGAACAGAAGTAAAAGCAGACTCACCTTGGTTATTCCAGAACATATAGATGGATTCTAGGAGCTTTTATTCCGAGGCATCCTTTTCAAGAAGATGAGGTTAAAGTTGGGTGGATCATGGTGATCATCAAAGAAAATAAAGGAAGACAAGAAGGGCATATAATAATAATTTCTATCATCAGTAACTTCCCTCTAGATAGGTGATCAAATATTTGTTCTCAATGCAGACATGAATCAATTAAAGTTGTTTAGAAAAAGGTCCATTGCACACAGGGGAACAAAGACTGGCAGAATTTGAAGTCTCTGGATATTTTGGGAATAAATTCTTGACTGACATCAACTGTGTGATCTGCTGTAGTTATTTAGATAAAATAGACTCAAAATATGTAGAGTTGTCAACACTACATATTATCTAAAAATAACCACCTGTTTCTTGTAGTCTTAAAAGTGTTAATATACAACAATAAAGGTCAAGTTTTATACTTGTGAAACCCTGATTGTGAAAACAGGCATGTGTTGAGGACTTCAAATAATAGTTGCCTGAAATTATCTGGTTGCAAGAGAGGCTGGGATCTTGACTTTTTAGGATAATATGGACAATATAATTTGTCTTGCATTTTTAGGAAATGTAGATGGAAAGAAAAGTAGAAAGAAACCTTATCTAATAGTACTTGTGCTGTGTCCTTTGGCTACAAAACAAAAAATATTATTAATTAATTTATTTTAAATCTTTTTGGTATGAAAGTTTCTGCTGATTGAGGAGTTTCAAAATAAGTGGTAGTGGGAAGCTGTAAGCTCAGAACATCTCTTACTGTACTCAACAGACATTTCCTGCACTTTATAGCTTGTAATATTTTATCAAATTAGCACATTCACTCTTGATAACAGTAGGTTGCACCTACAAACCTACAAGTTTTTCCTTATTTACTTTGATTTCTTTTTGAGCAGAACAAAAGGTGTTTTTTTTGTTGTTTGTTTTTTTTTTTTTTTAAGCATCACTTCAGCATTTGAAAAGACAGGAAAAGGGTATTGCTTTTGTTTCAAAGTGTATTTGTGACAGGTATGAATTTGGAGGCCCTAAAAAGTGATAAGCTAATAATTGTAAATGCCTGTGAAAGGTTTATCTGTAGAACTCTCTCTTTAAACTACATGACACTTAAAAATGAGAAACCATCTGTTGCAATACATCACCTAACTGTAGGATGTCAATTTATTTTTGGGATGAAATGCAGAAAAAAACCCCACCCACTCAAACAACCAAGAACACCAACAGGAACATGTATAATTTTAAATTGTGGCATAGAAATGTGGGTTTTGTGATACAATTTAGATAAAATGGAATTTATAATGTATTTAGCATGATGACTTCTACAATTATGCATAGAAATAATATGAATTTATAGAGGATGTAGAGTTGACGTAATTTGTATGTGCTCATTCTAGTTTTTACAAAGAATACATGGCTATTCATGTCCTTAGTTATTGTATTGAATTTTTACTTAATTAACTTCTTATAAGCTTTTGGAATTGAATAGAATGTTTCCACAAGAAATGCACACAAAGTTTAAAGCAGAATGCAATGCATCCAGCTTGCTTCTGTTTGCTCTCTCCTCTGTGGAATGCCCTTACATAAAGAAAGAAATTATTTTATTGCCTGTGAAATCTTTTGGCATTTGCTATGATATTAGGGACTTACCCTTGAGCTCTTCATGAAGATGTTTTCTTCCTCTCTGTAGTTTGTCCTTTGTTGCTGTGAAATGGGATGGGGGAGCCTGATGGGAGCTTTGGAAACCCAGGGGACAAAGTTGTCAGAGGAGGGAGAAAGCTGCTGGTGTTTTTTTTTTTTTTTCATTACTGAAAAGGTGGTGCCAAATGCAAGCCTGAGCAACAGAGAAGAGAAAACCAGACACAATTCTTAGCATTGTGATGAGGAGCAGGGCAGTTTGCAGCTGTTGGAGATTTGAGCTTGCTTATCCAGCACATTTTCCTAGGATAAGAAAGAAGGCATCCTTGCTACAGTACGTCCTGTTGTTGTATGGATTTTTTTGCTGAAAAAAAAAAAACCCAACAACTTCACAAATATATCAGCTGTTTCTTGCCTTGCTTATTTCTGACAAGAAAAAAAAAAGGCTACTGGCTTACTATATTGCTTGTCTACCAATTTTGTTCCTTTTAATTCTCTGCTTCTTAATGCCAGAGTGTATTATTAATACAGACATATTATATGAGATGGCCTTTCAGAAGCACAGGGAGAAGCTCTCAATTATAATGAATTAGCTTCTGCACTGAAATCCTTTTAAAGTGAAATAATCTTCAACATGGCACCCTTGGAGAATATCCTTAGTAGCTAGGTAAGGAGCTGAAGAGAAGCTGTTAATCTAAAAAGGGTAAGACTATGACCCAATTTTCAGTCACAGAAAAATCACCTCAAAAGGGGTAGGTGTATATTTAGGTCTACTATAGCTGATGTTGCATGGGTTCACATAGAAAATGTTCTACTGCAATGTGCTGGATCTTTGTATGTCTTCAAATTCCCCATGATCTTGTACAAAAGATATATTCAATTAAAAGTCAATCCAGTAGGAAAATAGTGGTCACTGTAACCACCAGTTAAGCTGCCAAATTCTTAAATGAGTAGTTGCCTAAATACAGTGCACTGAGGCTACAAAACATATACGTTTATGTTCACGTGTGTTGTTAACCCATGGTAATTTCTCTTATTTTTCCCTTCTCTAATTCTTCATTGACCACATCTGTTCCTTCTGCATAAAAGGAAGAATGGAGATGACTTCAGTCTGTACAAGAATGTACTTTTTGCTTACAGGAATGAAGACCCAGGAGGACCTCATGTCAGGTTCTGTGCTCAGCAGGTGACACTACCCATGTCCAATCTTGTTTCTTTATTTTTAGAAGAGGCCCTCTGCTAAAGGATTCATTCTGTGATTCTTAGCTGGTCACAGTTTTCTAAATCTAGATGAAAGATGATGAAACTTCTATTGAGTTCACCTTGTCAGTCAGGGTCCTTCATTGTAGACTGTAGGGCAAGTGTCATGCTTTCATTAGCTACTAGCTGTATTCCTGTGTTAGTATCTGTTGTAAAGTGTGAGCTGTTTAAGGGGTTTAGTATGGGCTTTGTAAATGCTGAGCTGTATGTAACTACCCACACCTCAAACACCTGTCTCTGAAATGCTGAGATCACTTTATCTCGTGGATTTTTTTTTTTTTTTTTTTTTTTTTCCAAGGTTTATAAAGGATCTTCATTAATAAAATCATTCTTTAGCACCCCACCTGCAACTATCACCTCTACTTCTAATTTGCCTTTGCTGGGGAAATACTGTGATTTCCAATGATCTGTGTTAATATTTTACACGTGGCTCAGTACCAGTATTTCTAGACTCAGAACCTGGGGTATGGGACACAAAAATTGTTGTTCCAGGAAGCAAGGTTGTGGCTCATGGACCTGGCCCTGGGCTCCCATTTGTTCTTCCCTACTCCTGCCTGTCCTCACCAAGGCTCCAGCATGATAGGATATTCCTGTAAAGCTCCTTCTACTGAACACAACCCCTCACTCCCAAGGGACTTTGGCTACCAGACAGACAAGGGATATTTCAAGATGGAGCAAAGTGTGGGGTTTTGTTAGTGTTAGGAGTTTCGTGGAAGGTAGCAAAGTTTTAATGCTGCAGTAGTGCTGTTGTGAATGCACTTGCATCAAAGCCTCTGCAAAACTTCCTTAGACCTCAACTCTAATTACTATACAGTTATGTTTTATCCTTAAACAAAGCTTGAAGAACTCTAAATGCAATTGTGTGTTATTTATATCCTATTCCTTGATATAACGTTGAGCATTACCATGTTTGTACTGTGAATGCTATTAAGGAGTTGTACTATTTACTGCAACTTTTAATTGATTTGCTCTTTAGCAAAGCCATCTCCTGCCACAGCATGAGGACCTTGTGATACAGGCTAGCACTGGAGTTAAATTTGGTTACTGAAGCTTTATAGAAGTTCTTCCAGTATTACATCTTAGCCTTGTGGTGAACTGGCTGCAATTTATTGCTGTGTTTTGCAGCAAGAAAACTGTAAAGAGATTGATGTTGGAATCATTTTATCTCCTGATGTCTGCATAGACATAGTTAAGCAGTGGCATTGACTTGGCTGTGGTTTTACAACACTTTTAAAAATGATGCATGGGAGGTGAATAAATCATTCAAAACCACCTATTGCTTTTATGGGGATGGATGTGCAACATTTTCATGCAACTTTCATGCAAAATAGATGAAGGTATTTCTGTGCTTTCGTAGAGTCATAGATTAGTTTGGGTTCAAAGGGACCTTAAGGATCATCTAGTCCCAAGCCCCCTGGATGTGCCAGGACACCTTCCACACATGCAGGGCAGATTTCCTCCCTGATATTGCCAGGCACAGGGGTGAGACAATCTGGCCTGTAGTTTCCCAGGTCATCTTTATTTTGCTTTTTGAAAATGGGGTTATGCTTCCTCTTTTCCTGTCAGTGGCAACTTCACCAGACTGCCATGGCTTTTCAAATACAATGGAAAGCAGCTTTGCAACTGCATCCCCCCCCCAGTTCCTTCAGGAGCTGTGGATGGATCTGATCAGGTCCCATGGGTTTGTGCAATTTCAGGTTCTTTAGATGGTCTTGGACCTGCACTTCTCCTACAGTGGGCAGATCTTTCTTCATTCAGTCCTGGGCTTTTCCTTCTGCACTTGGGTGGTTTGCTGAGAGCCCTTGCTGGGGAAGACTGAGGCAAAAAAGTCATTCTCTGTATCCCACATGAACAGATCTGTTTCTTTCTGGAGAAGACCTACACTTTCCCTGATCTGCCATTTATCACAGACATACCTATAGAAGCTTTTCTTGTAATCCTTGGCATCCCTGGCCACATTTAACTCTCTCGAGGCTTTCCTAACCTGATCCCAGGCTGCCTGGACAACTCCCCCCAGATTCCCACCCTCTAACCTTTTTTTTTTTTTTTTTCCCCATCTAAGTATGTCCAGGAGCTCCTTCCTTGCACTTTGTAATGAATCCAGGTTGACTTCCCAATATGATTAGTTTTTGGTGTTTAATTTCTGTAGATTTTCTTTTAGCAGGAATTGCCTTGAAGCCTTTCTGTTCTTGACCTTGGGCAGCTGATGCTCTTCATGACTCTGGTCAGCTTGTGAATGTTTTTCAAGTTCACAGGCTTGGGTTTTGTAGAATTTTGTTTAACCTGCCTTTTCTGATCTTTGGCACTGTTTCACTACTCTCTGTAGGGAAAAGGCCCTAGGTTTTAGTTCCAAGCATTTCTAAGTGGTACAAGACCTCTTAGACCACACTTCATGGGGCAGCAGTGCTGTGAAAGCAACCCAAAATCTTTCCGTGTGCTGAGCTGGGCAGAGGGCAAGCAGGGGCTCTGCCAAATGGTCAGCAGATAATTTGGCTTCCTCTCAGTTACTATTACCGTATTAAATGGCATTAGATTTTATTATACTATATTATATTTGAAGATATCTTCCAGTTAGTCCAGTAGGGGTAATTTCCTGTGGGAAATGAAAAGGAGTGTGGAAGAGAAGCAACTCTTTACAACTTCTCCTTCTTAAAACTAATTCCCAGAAGTTGCTTGAGAGGAGTTAGCAACCAACCTAGATATTAATGATACTTTGAATGCCAGGTGAGGGACATGGGACTTCTTGCTACCATATATTTCATCCACATGCAGGCAGCAGCTGAGAAGTTTGTGCTCCAGCATCTATTCTGTAGAGTCTAGAAAATAGCAGGAACCCACAGGCTTTATGTATATTTATATCATCTTATTTGAGAGATGCTGAAAGCTGTACTAGGAGCTTGTTTTTGTAAGTGAAATCTGTCTTTTATTTATTGCAAGGCCTTTCCTGGTTTGAATAAAGTGAGATATTTTGCTTCACTGAAGTATTTTCAGGTCTTGCTTATAGCAGAAGTGGCATATCCTTTTGTTCAGTGATATTGCTGTGATATAGATAATAATGCCTGTCTTTGCTTGTAGCACTATTGTTCTGGAGGTACTCAAAACTCTATGGATTAGAGACTGATGCCACAAAAACTTATATTGATAAGAACACTTAAACCCTGCAGCACCTTTCAGTTGTTGGGTGCTGCATGCAACATCAGTGGAATGTTGTATCAAGAGAGGAAAACATATCTGTGAAGAATATAAGAACAAATAATAAATTGAAAATGAACAAAAAATCCTATTTTTATCACATTAACACTGGAAAAGTGATTTTGCTTTTCTTTTTTTTTTCAGTATTGATAAAAAAATAGGAGAGGTGTTGCTTTTCTTTGTGCAACTTCCAAAAAATAGTGTCTGAGGATAGGCCACTGTTAGGTAAAAGTAAGGTGGGAGATTATTAGGACACTGACATTTATAAAGGAGCATGTACCTTTTCATAAACATGGATCTTGGTGTATGCATTCCTAACAAGGAAAGAAACACATCTAACTACTGCACGTTTGCTACTACATTTTTTCTTTTACTGATTGTTACCTTTAGAAGTTTGAAGGGGTTTGTAATCCAGGGTGGGAAGAGAAATACACAGGACTTGCTGAGCTTTCTTGTTTTCCTTTACATGGCATATTCAGCTCAAAACACCCTATATGTCTATCCTTTGCATGTTCATTCCCATCCTTTATCATCTGATAGAAATCTGAATAGGTGATGTGAGCAGAGGGCCCATGTGATGCTCCTGAGGAACCTGCTTTGTCCACCTGTCTGAGATGCTCAGCTCCCCCTGTGCATCTCTGCCAATCTGTCCAGCCTTGGATTTTTATTGTTCCTTAAGATGTTTGTCTCTGTTTTAAGAATCTCTAAGGCCAAAATATTTAAGAGCTTCTTTGCTAGTTCCCAACCTCAAAAGTCTTTTTGTGTTTTTAAAAGCTAACAAGTTTATTTTCAAGGTTAGTGATTATGGTGTGCTTTTTTTTTTTTTTTTCATTCTGGCAGAAGGGACACGGCTTGCAAAAGGTAGCTCAAATGAAAACACCAAATTGACCACAAAATACTGCATGTTAGCATTTTCTGAACACTTTTTTGCTGACACAGCTCAGCAGTCCTGAAAAGAATATGAACTAAATCTGATTAGAGGACTTCCAATAGTGCAGCAGTGGCTGGCTCAGTGAAGGAGAGACACTTGCACTTTCCATCTGGTAGTTTGTTTCAGAGGTGATGACAGTAGAACTAGAGGTATATATATATATTTTTTTTTATCCTTTACGCACTCAAGATGCATAAAGTGGGACTTGCATCCAGAAATGTGGTTGCTAGTATGAAAGTCTGAGTTTGCATGAATTGCATTTATCCTAAAATAGCTTGGCATGGATTTCAGCTGCACTTGAACTGCAGTCTGTGCTACTGTAACCTGTGCTGCCATAGCCTGAACTACTGTGAAATAAATGTATGGTAGAGATGGCTATTCCTTTACCTTGGCCACAGATATCAAGAGGATAATTTCCCTGATGTGATGGACTTCCATACCTGAATCCTGTCCTCATCCTGCCTCCCAGAGTGGGTGGATGCCATGGCAGCCCCTGGAATCTGCATGGTAATGCTGCATACAGTAAATAGAACAAAAAGCTTTGATTAAGAACCATGCACCTACAGCAGATTTTAAGAGCTTTTTCAAAGAATTTTGTGGTGTGACTGTAGCTGGTTTTGAAAGTCCATTTGTTGAATGTGGAGTCCTGTAGACCTTTGGATTAAGAGGAATGGAAAAATTTAAGATTTTGTATCAAAAATAATTTACTTATATAGTATCTTCTCATGCATTTGTTACATTATTTTCCTACCTTTGAAACATACCATAGATTTACAAAGAGTGATTACACTTATTCTGTTACAAAGTCTAATATAAGACAATCTGTGCAATCAGTGGACAGGTTTTTATCCTAAGTGGGTGAGGTAGATGCAGTGTACTCGAATTCAGCTCCATTCCATCAAGCACTTCTGTTTCTAGACTAATTCTGGAACAAATCATGAATCTTGGAGAACACTGCAATGGTATGGTGCTGCTGCTCTGACAGGTTTTTCAGTACAAACCTATTAGGAAACATTTGAGGTAGCCAAAGAATCCTCAGGAAGATTTTATGAATATTTTAGCATTACCATTTATCAGAAACAAAAAGCTTTTAAGAAGTGAAATAGTATAATTTTAAGTAAAGCTTCCTTAGCTTTTGCACGTGACTTTATTAACAGACAAAAGCATTGCTCATACTGGAGGAAAAAAGGGTATGGTTCCTTTTTTTTTTTTTTTCTTTTCAATTTTTTTCCCTTGTGGCTCTGCATAAAGATCAAAAATAATTGCTCTGCTTATAGAATAAGTATGTGTGTGGAGTTTTACTAACATTAGGCATTGCTTACAATATCAAGGGTCAAGTAAAGAGGTGATTACTGTCAAATTGTTCTCTTTTTTGACTTCTATGCTCAATGTGTTATGTTCTGAAAATCAGAAGCTATGCAGGAGGTCTGTGAGCTACAGACAGTTGAAAACTAACCCCAAGGGAACCAGTAATGTCCATCTCTCTATCCCTTTTAATTAGGATGGAAAAGTAAGCTTACATCAAAGTCAGTATCCTTAAAGCCTGTATTGCTGAAAGTTTGTTAAAGACAAAGATCTCTCTGGAAGCTGGGAGCTTTCTGGGGTTTTGTGAAGATAGCAGAGTTGCTGTAGGACTTGCTTGTGTAAGGAACAGATGGATAGAAAGCTGCTACTCAATTTAAAATGTCATTGCATATTGCTGGAGGCATCATAGGACTGCACTGGTCTGCCTTTATTGCACAGCTCAAAGAAATTAGGAGAAGACACTTGGAGTGCCCAACCATTGGCATTTATGTTCTCTGTTCATGGACTAAGTTATCAAACCCTGGCCACTTAGATGGGTCCAAGATTTTAAGTCATACTTGGACAGTTATTTGTTCCAGTTGTGCTGGAATGTATGGGAAGGTGTTACAGACATTGTACTTCACATTATTATTCTTCCAAGATCTACGAAGAAAATGTTCTTTTAGCTGGAAATCCAGCTTTAGAATAGAATAGTTCCAGTTGGAAAGGACCTTCAATGATCATATAGTCTGGCTGCATGGATGTCTGGTGACGTGAGGATACTTTTTTCTTACTTCTGAGTGTCAGATCCCTCTCTGGAATTAGCAGCAGAGTGACAAGCTGGACTGGGAAAGAAAGGAAAGCTGTTGGCTCTGAGGACTTGTTTCTGTGTTGGCAAATGTAACATCAGAAGCTTGGAAATCTAGTTTGAAAAACGTAAAGGATTAATTGAAAGTTTAGGGTGGCTTGTGGTTTTTTGTTTTGTTCTGATTTTGGTTTTTTTGTTTGTTTTATTTAAAATGTTTTTTTCCTCTTATTTCAGAAGCTATCTCCCTAGTCAATAGACTGAGTCACCCTCAAGATGTCATTGTAGTTGCTGTGCTAAAAAATACTGTTATTCCATAACCCCAGGTAGAAAAATCTAAAGATCTAAATCTTAAAAAAATCTAAGAAGATTTTTTTTCTAAATCTAAAGAAAAATCTAAAAATCTAAAATAACCTGCACTGTCTCAACTCAAAGTAATTCCACAGATTTTTGTAAGAAGAATACAAGTTAATTTTCAAGTTAAATTCTGCTGTGTGGTGTAAGAAGGTCATCAGAATTTATTTTCTGTAGAATTTTTCTGTGAAGAGAGATGGAACTGTTTGGGGGAAAAAAGTAAGAAATATAAATAAAGTAATAGTGCTGGTTTTTGTAAGGCTTAACATAACTATAAGAAAATGATGTTGCAACTGGATTATACAAAAAAAGATCTGTTATATCTGGTACTAGGATGATGCTGATTCTCTTCAGAATTTTAATATGAAGAATCCCCATCTGTGTCCCAGATATCAGAGCTTGTATTGACAGTGGAATTTAAACAAGGACCTTGCTAGAGGTCTGCAGGCATGCAACTCCTTCTCACAAAAGTCCCACCATAGATTTGTCATGCCTTGAAGGTTATAAACCCAAAAAGGGATTAAGAAGGAGCAGGTAATATGCAGGAACTTGTTGACATGTGTATTCTCCTTGCTGACTTGTGTGAGAGAACAGGCTGCAGAGAAATAAAAAATGCAGAAACTGCCCAGCCCAGTGGGGATGTACTTTGCATTTCTCTGATCAGTGGTACCTTGGGGGTGCCACTGGAATTTTATCTGTTGCTTTGGTGCCCAAGACTAAACAAAGTGAATTACAGACAGCTCTCTCCCTGCCTTGTATAAATGCCTACACATATATACATATAGCAATTGTATGTCTGTATATGAATTGCATCCATCTGACACTGTGTTTTCAATAGGAAATTCAAGTAAGACTTTTGGGGAGGAGAGTTGGAAAATGGAAAGAAGATGGGATATCCACATGATATAATTTTAAATGTTTCTTATGTCTAAACCTCCCTTTTTGGGAGCTGTAAAACAGAAAAAAAAGCTGTCAAGCTTGGAAACAGAAAACCTGTAGTTAGTTGACAATGTACTGCCTTAGCTCCCATTTAAATATGTGTTTATTCAAAAGGGCTGGGCACCTGGGTATGTCCTCTGACAATTTACATCTCTGGGTGGTTTCTTATGCACCACAGCTGTCAACTATTGCTGAGGGAGCCTATGAGATCTTGCTCTACCTAATGACTTTTGTGATCTTTGAATGCAAAACTCTAAGGCCCTGCACAAGGCAGCTTCAGGAAACCAGCTCCAGAGGTGGCTTAAACTCTGTGTGTGCATATTAAAGGTGTAATCCATGTCACACATATGAAATGCAGGATTTTAGCTGTGTGTGCAGATCTATGAGTGTACATATAGATGAATGTGATGTTTAAAGTCATTATTCCTGAAAGGAGTTTTCATGGAATAGTTTTGTATTTAGAGGAAAACAATGTTAAAGTGAAGTCTGGCTTTATCCTTTCTTGCAATAAACTGCTACCTGTGCTCTCTGAGATCACTTCTGCCTACATGTGGTGGTTAAATCCCCTCTGAGGTGGCAGAGGATCAGGAAAACATTTGCATGAATTTTGCTTTCTATGCTTGAGCATGGGCACATACTATATTGGGAGCTGCTTTGAGTTTGGAAGAATGCATTGAACTGAAATGACATGCAGTCCAGCATGTGAATCTCAAGTTTTAGAATAAACTTAAGAGTTTGAGCAGATTCCAGAGAGAGCTTGATGGCTCGTGGGCTTGGGGAAGACCTTGTCTGCTGGACCTGAAATCTGCAAAATCCCAGGCAGTGGAGTTGGAGTCAAAAGGCAACTCGTGTTTCTCTTCCATGAGGAAAAGAAATAAGTCACTTGCACAATTGCTTTCATCTACAGAGTTTACAAAAGCAAGTAGGAAAACTAGAAAACCTGTGGGCAGGAAACAAAGCCAGAAATCCCTGGCCTGCATTTCTAGATGCAGCAGCTCTCTGCTCCATCTGCTGGCCTTACCCTAAGGTGCTTACTTCTTTTATGCTATTTAACATAAATTCATGATTGGGCAGTTGCTAGAAGAGTGGAGAGTGCTGTCACTAAAAGAGAAGCTTGAGTGGCTTCATTTCCCCTCTTCCTCTGGGGTATGGTGAAGAAGGGGATCAAAACATTAGATATTTTAATGAAAGGGTACAGAGAGGACAGCAGAAAATTTTTGTGAAATGTAGATCATTACACTGATTTAGGTAGAAATTATTTTAGAACTGGAGATGAACAGAAAAAAAATTGTATTCTTATCTAGATGCCAGTAGGTTGTGATAGATAAGGGATGTAGGTTTGCAGCAGTTCTCAAAGGGACACTCAAGCCACTACTTTGAAAGTGTCAGATGGCCAAAGGTAGTGCAAGGAGGGTAGGAGGACTTTGCACGTCAGGCTTTTGTTTGCTTGTTTTTCCTTAAAATATATCTGTATCTCTGTATTATATCTCTTCCAGTATCTGAATGGAGCTTACAAGAAAGCTGGTGAGGGACTTTTTAGGATGTCAGGTAGTGATAGGACTAGGGGGAATGGATTCAGACTAGAGGGGGGGAGATTTAGATTGAAAGTTAAAAAGCTTTCACCGTGAGGGTGGTGAGACACTGGCACAGGTTGCCCAGAGAGGTGGTGGAAGCTCCATCATCCCTGGAAGTTTTTAAGGCCAGGCTGGATGGAGCTCTGAGCAACCTGGTCTGTGGGAGGTGTCCCTGCCCATGGCAGGGAGATTGGAACTAGATAATCTTAAAGGTCCTATCCAAGCCTGAAATTCTATGATTCCTTCTGTGTGCTGCATGTGCAGAAAGAGAATTTTATTCTCTAAGTCTGTGGAACTTATTTTTATGAGAAAGACTACTAAGTGTAGGTGATCTGTATTTTGACTGCCATCCTGATGACTTGTCTCTCAGTGATGGAAATGGTTCCAATTTGGGGTATTCACCAGATTTTGCTATGAATATTCATAGTCCTTCTGATGGTTAGTTTGATATGTTGTTATGTCAGTTAAACTTGTGAAAATAGCTATGGAATAATAATGACAATATGGTTTTGAGCAAAGAAACCATGCTGGTTTGCAGGTGATAAATGTAAACATGAAGTTACTGTATAACAAGTACAAAACTAGTTACTGGTTGAAATATTTAAATTGCTTTAGTTTTAATTGAAGCCTGAAAGGCTCCAAATTTTACCAGCCCATGCTGTGCAGACCATGAGTATCTGGAGTGGAGGTAGTTATTGT
The DNA here is from genome assembly GCA_023637945.1 of Phaethornis superciliosus. NCBI lineage: Eukaryota > Metazoa > Chordata > Aves > Apodiformes > Trochilidae > Phaethornis > Phaethornis superciliosus. The sequence continues at coordinate 18,247,892 of JAJQWJ010000011.1, forward strand.
GAAAAACATTCAATAATTCAGAAGGCAAACCTTTTCCTAAACATTTGGTGGCATTATGATGTTAAAATGAAAGTGTGTTTTCAGGGTAAGCTGCCAAATGTTGGCTTGCTTTGCTTCTCTTAAAGCTCTGCACACTTGTCCCTGGCTACTCTTGTTTTGGGGAACTGTGCTGGGTAATGTGAATATTTTCTGCTTTGAAAAGCTAGACCTTGCAATGTTGGTTTTTTTTTCCCCAAATGGGTTATTTGCTGAATTATTCTTAAAATTTTGAATTGGCTTAGAAGAACTGACACAGGGAAAACACCAGAAGAGACAGAAGCATGTTGCAGTTAACATACACATAGGATCTCCTGGGGACACTCAAGAAACTTGCTGGATTTGGGCTGTTGGGGCAGAGTCTTCCATGGGTAGTACCTACTGTCTGTTTAAGCATTTTTATACAGAATTTTTAGACTATATGTGTAGTATCATGCTGTGTATTTTTTTGACTCTTCCTTAACATTGTAGTCCATGGTCATTTGCTGTCATGCTTGTAATGAAAACACTTGAGAGCTTATGAACCTCAGCCTCATCAGTGTCTCAGGCTGTGTGGTGTTGGGGACTACACACAACCACAGATGTCAAATGTCCCTTATTTTCACTGTATCTCATCTGTCGCACTGTGCTTATGGAGAAGAAAAACAAACAAACAAAAAGCCCTGGAGTGAAGACAGGAATGAGGTTGGAGAACATGGCATGTCATGGAGACATCAGGAGGGGGGATGCTCAGTGCTGATTCACACTGCTGTGCCAGCTCCTGTTTGCATATCGGTGAGGAGGAACTCAAGGTCTGTTGCTAAACAAATAAACAAGTGCAGCTTCAAATTTCAGCTGTTGCAGTAACCCACTTCACACAAATGCACCTCTGTGTTCCTTCTGAGTGAGTCAGAGGCCTCTGTCTCAGCCAGTGTTTGCTCATCTTTTATTTCTGCCCACGCAATGGGAGAATTTCATATACAAATGCTTGTAGAGGCATATACAGCCAACAGACTTGAGTGACTTGGGATCAGGCATCATAAACAGGTTTTCTGCTTCTCCAGGGCAGCTAAACAACTTGCTTAGAGATTCTATCAGATGCAAGACTCTGTCAGGACTTCATCTCCTGCTGCCACTCTCTCCTGGGGGGTGGTTGCACACAGAGAACTTGCAGAGCTACCTGCAAGTAAACCTAACACTTCTCCTGAGTTACACAGCTGTATACTCCAAGAACAGCATGTGGTGTTGGTGTTTCACAGGATTTCTGTGTTTTTTCACGTGAGATGTTTCTCATTTCTCGTTGGAAGAGACAGAGCATAATTTTCAAGGGCTGTGAAGGAAAACCAAGACCTGCATCTGCTGAATGTTGCACACAGATGAGTGCAACTTCTGTCCTTCTCTACCACTAGTGTTGCCACATTAACTTCCTTGCTATTCTGCTTTCTTTCCCTCCCTTCCTTCCTGTCTTGTTCTGCTTTCGTTTTAGAGTGAAATAAGGGAAAAGTTGTTCCCATTTCAAATGTCCTTGGAGGAAGTGAAGAGGAGGAAGACTGGTTACTGGGAGAGTGTGCAAGGAAGAGCTGAGAAAGTGGGAAGAGAAATTTAGTTAGAAGAAGGGGATAGAAAATGACCCCAAATGGGTGGAAATTTTGGACTTCAATGTGAAGTGAATGAACAGCCAGATTAGGGATAGTGTTTCCTCCCCACTATGGTGGAAGAGACTACAAACAGGATAAGTAGGCACCATCACAGCAAGGCAGACATTTCAACCATTTCATATTTAGGGATTTTTGTGTGTTTGTAGATAGACTGGCAAAAATGCTAATGACACCTTAGCAACTCTGTGTATTGGATATCCACCTTATCCTTTCAATAGACAGTAGAAAGCAAGTGACTGCAAGATCTTGGTGGGTCTCCAAGCCCACTCATAGTCCACAGTGTATGAAGAACAGAGGGGTTTTTCATGCTTGTGTTCTTTTATTCAATGGCTGCTCTGCAGTTAGGAAAAACAGACACAACAAGCAAAAGTACAGCTGGCACACAGCACAATAAATGACTAATTTTCACTCAGCGAAGTTCTCTAAATGCTGTTACGTGCCAGACTCTGTGGAGCCATTTCTAAGATCTCAAAAGAAAGATTAAAAACATCTCAAATACACAGAATTGACAGGAAAGTAAACTTTTCTATGGAAGGGACACAAGAAGCCAGATGGTGAGTGTTGCACAAAGCCAAACAAATCCAGTCTCTGAATTCCTAAGGCGTATAAACCTCTGCAGAGAAATTAAATTTCTCTAAAGGAAAGTGAACTTTTATGCAAATTCACATTCTGTCATAATTTTGTCATGCAGAACAAAGGTTTTGTGATTTCCCAAAGTTGTCCTTTCCTTACCCTCCTGAAAACGTGTTCAAAAGGATAAAATAAGCAACTCTTTCACAGAAGCAAGCTGCTAAAAAGGGGGAATAATTATCCGTAGCAGAGGGGAATCAATCAGTAGTTAACTGTGCTCCTTTTATTGTTGTTTGGAATGCTCTGTATCCACACAAAGGCTTCTCTTTTGTTGCTGCATTGTACAGTTGTATGATGATGCATCCAGCTCTTAAAAAGAGAATGTGACAGATGAGCAGTAGCTTCAATTCACAGAATTTCAAATATGTTCCTACATGCTTAAGAAATTGATTGAGGTGTATTAATACACACATGATTTAAATTCCTTGACCAGAGAGCAGCAGTAATAAAGTTTAATAAGATGCTGGCTTGCATAAAGTGGGCTGTAAGTCTAGAAGTGTTATGCTGTCACTTTGTAAAATTCATTTTGTCTTCACCTGACATTTATTGCCTGACTTGGTTCACTCTGTTTTGAAGAAAGATGTACTAAAATTGTCAAGCATGTGTCCTAGAGCATCTACATGTCAGAGTGGAAGGATTTATGTATGAGGAAAGGGATTATGGAAGTTTAGAGGGCTGTGAAGAAACCAGCTGTAGGGATATAATTGACATAAAGGTACAGGATTAAAAAATTAAGATATTTTATTTAAATATTTGTTATTACATTCTGATTTTAGCTTAGCATCCAGGACCCCACGATGGTCTTTTCTGTGCACACACTGAGAAGATTAGAGAAACAGTGGAAGTTCAGAGAATGAATTAGCTGCTTGGAATTGGAATTGTTCTAATCACACTTAACTAAAGTGGCAATTATTTTTATCTGCTTCCCAGTCTAACTTCTAATATTAAAGTTAATTTTTCAAACTTAAATTAGAATTTACTCTAAAATAAAAAGGCATTTTTTTTTCTGGGAAAAAATAAAAAGAATCTGTTGAGTGAATAGATCTGGGGATAGAAGCAAGAAAGAATTCACTTCATTTGAGGCCAGGGCCCTAAATAATTATTAAAAGTAGACCAACCAGTTTTACCTTTTTGTAAATTTTCCCCCATAAAATATTATAATGAAATGATAGAGGAATAGAGTAAAAGGGAGACTTCTGATGAAGAACAGTTGCATATTTTTATTAGGCCTAAAGTGTCTGTTTGCTTAGGTATGTACTGGAGTGTTTGCCAGTGTCTGTATTTTTCTCTGTGATAAGTTGAATGAAACTTAAAAAAATCACTTACAGTGATCAATTGAATGTAAATAGAAGTGCAAGCAAAACCACAGAGGAGTGAATGAAAGGGTTTTTGAGGAAAAAGTAGGGGGTTACAATCCTTTCTTTTTTCTTGGTTTCATAAGACAAAGCTTGTCACTGGTTTGGTGTCCTGTACTAGTAGCACAGAAGTGTGTGCTTATCATCTGGGGTGGATGATGAAATTTGCAATGAAGCCAGCAACTAATGAGGAGTGATTAGAAGTGGTTATAAGGGCAACCTAAAATATTTATAGTTCCTTGGTGCTGCTGCACAGTGATTAGTAGGTAGTTAATGCTCAGAAAATAAACCAGAACTGACTCTGTAGCAGCTGATTTGCAGTTGAAAACAACTTTGACCAGAAGACAAAAAAAATTTCAAACCTCTTCAGATGTACCAGGACCTGTTTTTCCCTTCTTCTATTATACTTGGGGTGGTTTTGATTTATGGCTAAGTGGACAGGTACCAAATCACATGCTGGGTGCATGTGGGAGACTCCCAGGGCTCTCACCAGCACTTGAGGCTTTCTGGATCAGCTAAAGAAATTAAAGGAACATGGTTTACTGGCTATGTAGGCGGATATGGAGAGCCAACAGCTGCTTTTGCTTAGCTTGTTACTTATTTTTTACTTATTGTTATATATTGGTTTTTTACTTACGTGAAACCACTGATTGCATTGCCGCCAATTTTCACAGTTTCACAAATGACTTCAAACTTCCCAGAAATACTACCTTCCTTCCTTTCTTGTTTATTTGTCATTCCTGAAATGACAGATAAATATTGATGAAATTAAGAAATAGGTGTTGCCTAAGAGTAAACATGTACAGAAGGAATCCAGACGTTTCACTAGCATTCAAGAGGTGATACTGGTGTAAACAGAAGAAAATCAACTATTCCCTTACAATCCATAAACTTTCTGAAAACTACTTCTGTAGAAGAAATAATGGGATGGGAGCAAACCTAACATAATGCAGAAACATTGAGTTCTTACATTTTATTGTTCTGCATGCATGATCTGTCCCCCCTTATGGGATCTTTTCCCACATTAGATGTGTGGGACCACAGATCTGTTTTTGTAAGAACTTACGATGCAGTAATGCAGCAGAAAAGTTGTTTTCCTACTGCTTCTTCCTCTTTCCCTTCTACTTCTATGAATAAATCTAAAATTAAAATTACTTCAGAAGATTAATTGAGATTAGTGAGGAGTATTTAGTGACATATCTTCTGTGATACAGAAGGCTAAAATAGATTAACTAAGTGGCTTCCTCTAGGGCCTACTGCTGTGATTCTGTAACACAGAAATTGTAAAACACAAAATAACAATAGCATAGAAGGCCAAAAAATAAAATTGCCAAGGCTCTTTGTGGGGCAAAGTTGTGATATAAAATAAGTTCATAGTGATGGCAGGACTAATAAAATATTGTAATCTTTAGAAACAACTGTTAGAAATACAGCTGCAGTAAAATAATTGCATTTGATTGATTTCAGAGACATTTAGTACTTGCTCTGTTGGTGTTTTGTCATCTGTAATATAAGCTGGACTTCCACAGAGAAATCTCCTGGCAGGAAGGGAAAAAATCGTTCAGCCTTAGAGACCTGTTAAAAGTTCTCAGTTGTTTTGCTACATGAATCTTTTCAGTGCCACCTCTGTGGATGTGCTGACTACTTTTGGGAATTTTCCTCAACTGTCAGAGCAACGTGTTTTACAACAGGGAAAAATGATCTTTTGAGCAGCTTTTGTTTCACGCCTTTTTGTAGAAAAAAAAACCTTTTTGATATCCTGGGTTTCAGTATCCCTACTATGTGCATTTTATTGTCAGTCACCAGGAGAGGCAGACTGTGGATGTACCACTTCTGTTCACCTATTGCATGACTGTGACTGGATCCAAGTTCAGTGTGCTGCAGAATCAAGAACATGGATGAATTTATGTTAGGAAATAAGAAAGGTTAACAAGTCAGAACTGATCCTGAGTCCATTTCAGAAAATACCTGGTGTATTATATAATGGAAGAGTAAACTTGCCTACAATTTAAAGGTGAGAGGTTCAGAGCCATGAACTGCAACCCATCTCACAGCAGTACAGGCAGTTAATGTCTGAAGTTCTATCATACAGAAGAATAAATGAGCATTTATTATAATTATTACATTTATTACAATTTACAGAAGAGTAAAATGGAAAAGCATATGATGGGGTGACCTGTGTAGTTTGTCTCCTGTTTTTATCTGGGAATCTCAGAGGACTGTGAGCACTGATGGGCAATGCTTGTAACAGTGGTACAAGAAAATGTTTTCACTTGGAACTTAAAGGATTTAACACAATTTTCCCAAGCAGATGAGAAATGAAGTCTATAATTCAAGTCTCTAGGTTTCCAGTCATGTGTTTATTTCTAAGCCATGGTTCTTCCTATCAAATTTAATGCAAGGCTCTCCCTCACTAGTCTTGGATGAACTTTATTCTTAAGCTAGTTTGTACCTCATCAGAATAAAAAAATAAATGAGACATAAGGTCCCTCAAAGAACTGCCTCTTTAACATCAACTATGTAAACATGAACTATGTAAAAAAACATAAATGTTAAACATAAAAATTTAATTGTATTTACTTGATTAACAGAGAAAGATACTAGATCCATGAAATCATCAGGTTCAAGGTCTAATTTTCCATATGAAAGGGCTTGGGATGGAGATTTGTCTTTTGGGTTTTGAATAGCAAGTAATTAAATGTGAACAACTGAGGGAGCTTTACACTGTGCTATGGGGGCAACTGCAAGTGCTGAGCTCCAATCCCTTTCCCAGAATCCCAGTTTTGTGGTCACAGAAATTGTAAAATAGAAGCAGTGGATAGTGTGGAAACATTTCTGGTTAGAGAGACAAAAGTCAGATAGCACTAAGCAGTCCCTCTCAAAGTGAGAGTGTATTTTGAGATGTATCCTGAAGCTTGCTGGGCTTAAGTCTTCTGCTGCTATCTCTGTACAAGCTATTATTTTAAGACCAGTTTTTCAGGTTTATAGAGGTGCCTGTAGTGAAAAGGTAAATCAGCTGTTGCTGAGATGTTATTTTGCAGAGGCTGTCTAACAAAAGCCTCAGGCTGGAGGTTGGGAAGCTTCTCCTGCCTAGAGAAAAGAGGGTGGTTTTGTGACTTAAATGGGTTGGGCATTGAATACCCCTTCTCAAAATACAGGATTTGACACTCTCTGAAAAATAATTGTCTTTCAGACCTCTCAGATTTTGTACATGGAAATGACTGGACTTAAATATCTGGTTGTACTTCAAAACTCTGGCCTTGAAACTTTCATGTGAAGTAGGATAAGGTTCCACAGGGACATGAATCAGTGACATCCTTCATTTGTGTAATACAGTGCACTCCAATTAATTTTGGGAATAGGTAATTGAGAAGTGTGTTTAGATGGATTTTCTTCCAACAGCCAGTTTAGTTCCATTGACACTCAATGGATAATCCTTTTTTTAATAAGGATGACAAGATCTTTTTTGTGGGACATAGATTTTGTGACTAGACACATTAAGCTGCTTTAAATCAGAAGCAGAGGGAGCTTCCCAAAATTTGAAAGTGGTTCATATGTTAAGCTACTTTTGCAGTGTGTGGTGCACAGGACATTTAAAATACCTGAAAGGATCCAATATTCTGATCCCCAAAGGATGTAGAGACTGAGTCCACCCACAAATGATTACTGACTGATCCTGAGGAACTCAGCAGCTGCAAGCAGAAACTTGTGTGATGCAAAAGCAAGAGGATGACTCCTGTAATTGATGCTGTAAAGGCAGCTGAAGAAAGGCAAGTATTAAGCACCTGTGTTGGCTCAGCAATGTTAGCCTCAAGACTTCAGAAAGTGCTATGGGAGCTTTAATAGCTGAATGTAGTTAGTCCTCTTGCTCTGCTGGTGAAATTGCCCATCTGCTAAATTTCCTCTCAGAACACACCCTTCTCCCCCAGTTTTTCTGGTCCTGTTTGATTTCAGACAAGGATAAGACCTGATACATCAGGAGGTACCATTCCAGCAGCATACTCCCTACTTCTGTACAGTTTACCATCTTCTAAATCGCTTCTTGTCCTACAGTAATCCAGTGTGATGCTGCTTGCTTAGAAGATTGGGACACAGTTAAATGTGCATGTGGCATATGTCTGGGTCTTGCTTTTATTTGGATGTTGTGTGAATGTGGAGGAAAAGGAGGCTGCACTCCTTGGAGATGTGTGATTATACTGCTTTGTACTGCAAAGGATAGGATTTTGCCCCCTTTGGATCATCTCTTTTATTGATGGACTTGCCACAAAGGTTAAAGGGAGCTTCTTGCTTCCAAAGCTTGGAAACAGACCATCTGACAAGGCAGTACCTTTATTTGTTAAAAGCTTTTCAAGCTTATAGATGTGGAAAAGCCCCAGCAAAATCAATGAGAAACTATCCAAGATAAACAAACTTACAGATGAATAAATACTCACTACTATTTTTATTCTGAGCTCCCCAAATCTCTTCCTGGCTGCCTGGCCTTTTTCTCTAATAAAACAACTAATTCTCCAAATATTAATAGGGGCATATTGGCAGATTTGGGGCTTGCAGTTCTTTTGGAGCTTGAACAGAGGGAATGCAGTTTGACAAAACCTTTTCCAAATGGGCCTGTAAGTACTTGTTTAGTGAAGTTCCTGTCTCTCTAAGGACTGATCTTTCCACAAACTGTAAGTAGTGAGGCATTGGAGAAATAGCCATACTGCAGCAAATGGAAGCTTTGCTCGTTCACTGGGGTAGCCAGCACAAGAAGGATTTCTGGACAAGTAGACAGAAACAGTCCTCTAATTTACTGGTGCAATTTTCCAGTGTTGAGCACTCAGAGCTGTAGTAAAACATATGCTTTCAATGAAGCTTGGAAGATCATGAGAAGAGAGATTGGAGAGTCTCTGGGACAATCAGACCTCTCATTCTGCCACTGTGTTTTCTCATCTCCTTTATTGCTTAGCACTGTATATAGATTTTTATGCTAGAGATGAAAAAAAAACAGCCTTCTGTGTTTTTGTGTGCTGGAGGTGTCTCATTTGAATGGCTAGACATGCTGACATGTTTTCTACTGAAGGTCCTTGTTCTCATCTCTTGGATGTTTCGGGATGAAAGAATGCTGCTGGGCTTTAGTTGCTGCTGCATATTCCTCTTGCCCTTCCTATCAACCCCCCCGGGGTTGGTTGGTTGGGGATCTTTTCAAACTCCCTTATTTTGATGTGGAACAGCCTAAGCCTGTGAAACACAGCTCCTTCCTCTGGCATTGAGTCAGAAGTATATTTGGAAATTTTCTTTTATTTGAAGTGGATGTCATTATACCTCAAACCAATTGAAAACATAGTTTTATTTATTTCTTTGCCCCTTTGTATTGAATTACTTTGATAGGTCCAATCATGTGCTTGTGTGACTTTCAGGAAAGGGACCTCTGCTGTGGGAGAGCTTTGTAACCATGCTCCTTGCATTTCCCTGGGACTGGCAGGGAGAGATTTGTGAGGTACCACATTAGGTTGCCAGTATCTATTCTAGCCCTTGAACCTATACTTGACCTTTTTGGATTTGTCCAAACCTCCTATGGTCTCTTCCTGCATTCTTGTGCACAAATTTTAGTTTGTTAGTTTAGTTTAGTTAGTTTTCTAGCATTCCCTTGTTCTAGAGAGGATATTCTGGTTTGAATTTCTTGAGCTCTGGGAGATGCTTGGGAAGTTGGCCAGGAGGAAAGGACAAAAGAAGGTTTTGGGGAGACCTAATAGCAACCTTTCAGTATCTGTAGGGGGCCTACAGGAAGGCTGAAGATGGACTGTTTTCAAGGGCTTGTAGTGGTAAGAAAAGGAGCCGTGAATAGTAGATTTAGACTGGATTTTAGGAAAAAATTCTTTACCATGTGGGTGGTGGAAAAATGGAACAGGTTGCCCAGGGAGGTACTTGAGACCTCATCCCTGGAGATATTGAAGATGAGGCTTGTTGAGGCTCTGAGCATCCTGATCTGGTTGAGGATATCCCTGCTTATTGCAGAGGAGTTGGACTAGATGACCTTTAGAGGTCCCTTCCAATCCAAATTATTCTAATTATTCTATTCTATGAAAAGTGTAGGGCCAGCTTGCCTTGTGTCTCACCCATAGAAGCTACTCTTTGCAATTTATGTTTTGTGGAGTCTTCACCTCCTATCCAGGCAGCCTACACCCTGCTTTCATTAAATGGATGGTTTTGTGATGTCTCAAGGATAGATGCATTTTTGAACAGCAACCCCTTTGCCATACTGATGCTTTGTATTTACATCTGTGCTTCTCTCAAGATTCCACCCCAGCTCATCCTGGGAGAATGAGTAACAGATCCAGGGACCAAAGAACTCATCTCCCTTATGCCAGCTCACAAGTGAGGTTGCCTGCAGGGGCTGAAGCAAGACAGCAGATGGGAGTAGAAGATCAAAGACTAAAATGACACCTTTAGCACTGCAGCAGAATTGCAGGGTGGTTTGGGACAGGGTGTTCTTCACCCTGAACCCTTACAGTTCTTCCCACTGGAACGCTGTGAAGATAGCTTGGAAAAAAGTAACAGGGGTAGGAAAGATGACTCTCTGACTGGGGTTATGCCTGATTGCCTGGAGCTGTGCTGTGGTTGGCAACCTGAGCAGGGTCCTGGAGCCTTAGGTGTTCATGATGAAGCTACCATCAGCCCTGCAGAGCAAGCATTAAACATGCTTCTGCTTGTGTGGGCTGTTAAAGGATGCTTGGAGCTAATGCATGGTTTTATTCCTGGGATGGGTTGTCATCATCTTGGACAAATGGGGAGGAAGAGAGTTTAGATTGAGAACAAGTTGTTCCATCTAACAGCCTCCTTAAATGTGTGCTCAAAATGTCAACTTTTGTATCTTTTCCTCATTCTGTTCTTTGGCTGGATCCTAAAGGGATATCTTGCCACCCTTTCCCTTTTCATCACTGTCCCACTTCTTCATCCAGCTTTACTAGCTGGTATCCCAGCCATCCTAGGAGAAGGCTTCCTTAACAAAGATGTCTTTTACTGAGCAGATGTCTTTTACTTTATACCAAACCTGGTATAAAGTGGTCTAGGGCAACAGCTGCATGATGGAGTGGGACATGAATTGGTACGTGTTTAATGAGGTTGCTTTGCAAGATCCTGCACAAATTTTTCTGGCAGTAAATCTCCATCATTTTCAGAAATGTCTTTTAAATGAAAGTATATTTCATATTCTAAAAGAGACTTTAGCAGAAATTTAATTCTCAAAGGCCTTTAAGCATTAATTCCCAATAGGTTTGTACATTCTCTGCTTTACCTGTGTCCAGATAGATAGTCATTGTATTATAAAGCATAAATTACCAACATTCCTTCCCTGCCCCCTTCATTCCTCTGCCCCATGGATAACAACCAGAGTCTCTCTGCAGTGCAGCACTGGTGCTGGGAGGGAGGGTCAGTACCTTCCCAGCTCATTTATAACCTGAGTTTTAAGTGTAGGAGTCTTTTTAGGGCAGGGTCACCTTTTGCCTGAGTGGGATCAGGGCTCTTCCAGATGCCTACTGTGCTAGTAAATATTTTTCCCTTGGTGTTTACAGATGAACGTGGTCTTCACTGTCAGTCTGGTGCAAGAACATGGTTGTAAGGTCAGCATTTATGAATAAATTCCTGTGGTGAATTACTACTGAGGGAAACACCATGATATATATGAGCCCCATGCAGTTCTTGTAGTTCTGTGATGCGTTTTTTTTTTATCCCACCAACCAAAAATGCTGGAATATGGCAATGAGAGAATGGTTTGTCTTTGTCATGAAGATTATAGGGGCAGAACTAATTTTTGTGCTGCATGACCTAGACAATGTTGAGCCTCAGTTTTCTGACCTCTGAATGCATTTGACCCCACCTTGCCCATAAACCTTCTGTTGGTGCCCAAAAAGCAAATGATAACAAGAGATGTATTCAGGACTTGGTTTTGAGCTGTTTTGTTTCCATTGTGTTTTGGGTGGCTTTGGGTCACGAAGTTGTGCAAAGCCTTTTCTGTCAAGAACAGCTGCTGAAAGATAAAACTGCAGTACAATGAGGACTCAACATTTAAAATGCAAGTTTTCTTATTATTCTTTCATACCTTCAGATATAGATGGGTTGTTGCAAATTCTTATGTTTCTAATTATAAATATCTGTATTTCGTGGCAAGCGCCGTTTCAGTTTTTGGTGGTGCATCACTAAACAATTGACACTGCAAAAATAAAAGTGGTTTTCAGGAAATGGATTCATACTCAAAGCAAAATGGTGAGAAGAGTATTCTGATAATGTGTTGTTGTTCTGTTGTTGAGACCTTTTCCCTCCATCAGTAACTGTAGGTCTTCGGAACAATGTGAGCTGGCTTGCAAACGGGGAAGATACTTTAAAAAAACATATTTTTAGGTTTGTAAAAATACTTACTTAAGACAAAGAAAACCCATTACTGAAGCACTAAAACCATAGAGAGAGGGATTATGATACAAGTCTTCAAAGGAAAAACACAGGGCTACAGGCAACACAGTAGGAAGCACAACAAAGAACTTGTGAGGCTCAGTAGAGGCACGCAGGAGATGGGTTGGCTTGCCTGCCTGCATGGGGTTGGGAGAAAGGGTATTGGAACAAGATTAAAACCTTGTTCTTGGTAAGATTTTTGCACAGTTTGCACAGCTGAGTGGGAAGGTAGAGCAGACCCAGCATTTATCTCTTTCCCCAGTGTTACTGGGGTGATGAGAGTGGGAGGGCTGCTGCAGAGCTGTGTGGCCCAGAGGTGTGTGCCTGGCTTTACAACTCTCCACAGGAGGTTGCAGGAATAATTTTTAAATATCTTCTCATGAACTCCTTGCTGTTGCATAAAGACTTCATATAAGATTTCTGGAATATGTAATACAATTTAGATAGCAATTTCTATAATGCTATTTATAATGGAAGGCAGCGTGGGGAATTCTTGCATCCCTTCATATTGCCAAAATAGGTGATGAAATAAATGGAGTACAGAGGTAGTGTGAAGATGGTTTTTAGGCCCTAAACCTAATGCAATTTTTGGCTTGAATGTGGTTTTAAGCTTGGCTCACCCAAAGCTGTGCATGGGTCCTGCTCTTCTTTTTTTGGAAAAAGCATTTTGTTTCCTGAAGGCTGTTTCCTGAAGGCTGATAGTGCTTCTGAATTTACCCTTTAAATCGTTTTTTCTTGGTAATTGATAAGTTACACAGATGTAAACTCCTAATGCTACAGTGGTGCTGGTACTGCAGTGTTAAAACTCCTGGGCTGCTCTGTGAGTGTTACAATGTATGGCAGGAAAAACTTTGCTCTCATGATGATTAAAAATTATTTTCACCAGCATGTCAGCAGCAGTCTTGAAGCAAAGATCTCTGAGCTACTGCAATGTGAAACTTAACCCATGGTCCTAATCACCTATTGTCACCAAAAATTTGTTGATACTTTTCACAGTAGGAAGTTCATTAACTCTGATTTTTGACCTAAGTCCAGTTTGGATAATTATGTCGTAACTACATGAAGTATTATGGTATGGTATTTTCTGTTGGAAGCTCTTTTCCTTCTCATTCTAAAATATGTTATGGTAGTCATGGTGTCTTCTGCAGTTTTTAAATGGATTTAATCTTCTGTAAAGTTAAGGTCCATGGTCAGTACATACTTGTCCAGCCAGACAGATGTAGCATCACACAGAGATGCTGGGTGAAGCAGCAATGTGTGCTGGGTTGAGAAATGTGCTGTCTGAGAGCTGGTACCATGGTGGATCATGACCCGTGCCTCTTTTTGAGGTGCCCTTTTGCCTCTTCTTCTGAAGTTACTTATGATTATTGCCTCCAAAAGTTAGTTATGAATCTGAGCGGATGTGCCTATAGAGGGAGAGGAATATTCTTTATTTTTCACTACTTCCCCATTGCAATTTGTAGTCTTATGACTTGCTTACCTCAGGTTGTGCAGTTAACTAATCCACATCCTGTTTTTACTGAAATGTCTATGACTGTGTTGAGGCACCTCATTCACAAGAGGAACATGTGATGGTTTCTGAAAATGGATGTAAAGTCTCTTTGGCAATTTCTTGAGTTTGTAAAATCAAAAGGCAGCTTCCACTGGGGTGTGTGATGATTCAGAGAATGACAGGGGGACTGTGGTTTCGTAGCAACATCCTAGACTACTTCTTTTCTTTACTCAATGAGTGATCATCTTGTCCTAATTGCTAAATCCAGAGTAGCTCCAGACTTTCAGCAGTCTTTTGAAAGAGGGAAGACTGAGGTGTTATTTGCAGTGATTAAAACAACGCTGGAACCAAGGAAAGCTGCTGTTAATAATGATATAGGCCTACTTTTTATGAAGAAAGAACATATGTTTATGTATTGCACACAGCTGCTGCTTTAAGTGAAAAAAAATAGCTTTAATTGTGAGTCCTAACAGGCAGCAGATAGTTGAGTGTCTGTGTGGGTAAGTGTCTCAACTTCTTTCTTGGAAGCAGACAGCAAACTGTATTAGGATCTTGTAAGCCCTTTTGGTTGTGGCATTAGACACAAACCTTAAAGATAGGCCTTGAACATCCAACAGCTTCAGGAAAACTGGCTTCTAAACCTGGTTTTGCTGGGTGTGGATTAATTCCTCAGTGACTTCAGGCAGGCACACCAAGTCCCAACAGCCCCTCTTCTTCCCTGGAATTAACATTTGTGCATAGCCTGCAAATCTGCTCTCATTCAAAGGGAAAATCAGATAAAATAACTGATGGAAAGTTGGAAAAGTGAACATAAAACGTTATTTTAAGGCAATGATAGAAGAAATACCCATGAAAATATATTTGAGAAGTGTTTATACAAAGTCACTACTTTAGACTGTGCAATGGCTTTGGCATTTAATATTGTCTGTACTGGCAGGGAAAGAATAGCAAGAAAAGCAAAGAAAACAAGGTCTTTCTTTGCTTCAGAAAGAAGAAACAAAGCCCAACTGACAGGGTGTACGGATGGATAACCAAAGCCAGGGATTAGGAAAGGGAGAGATAAGGAGTGAAGAGGGAGATTAATTTTAAAAATATGGAAAAGAAGAAAGAAAAATCTAGAAGAAATGCTGATGAATGTGAAGGAAATAATTTCTTATGGATTTTTCTGCTGATGAAGGTTTAGATGCAAGGAGGAAAAACAAAACTGAAAAGACAGTATGACTGATGAAGTCCTTAGCTCACCTAAATTGTAAAGTCTGCCATGAGTTTGGGAACAGGATTACTGTGCATTTGCTGGCTGAGCTTTATTTCATTGCACATCACTCTCCAAAATCTCAGTACTTCCACAACAGAAGGGTTCCCAGTGCTTTCCAATAGTGCAAATGCCATGTATTGAACAGACCGAAGAAATTAAAATCTAATGTGTGTCAGAGAAATAGATCCCTTAGTATGGAGTGGTTTTTTTAGCAGAACTTAATCGAGATCAGCTTTACTTTTCTCCTCAAAAAACCCAAAAACAATAAAAAAACCCCAACAATGGTGGGAAGCCATTCCTCCGTGCTGGGGTTATAAATATATTTTCCAAGTGAGGTGCCTTTTAGAGGTTTTTTTAATATCTGATGTCAGGGTGATTGCTTTTTGTGGTTTTACTCATCCCTGGAGGTGTAATACTTAGTATTGCCAGGGCAAGAGCTTGGATTCCACCTCAAGTCTAAGCCTGTAGTTTGCCTTTTTCTTTATATTTTATTTTCAAAATCCCTGTTTGTTTTGCCCCATATAGGCAATTAGTGTGCTGTTTATTAAAACTGAGGCATGATGACTTTGTTAGGTTGGGTGCAGCACTATATCACACCAGACCTTTCCAGCTGTGCAAGATGTGGGTCAGTTACAAATCCTTGGAGAAAACTTGTCATGGTATTTAACAAGCTTCACTTATACAAGCAAAAATGACTCATTTAAACCACTATCAACATGATGATTCAGGTTCTGTTAACAAGCTGAAATAAGCATATAGGTGTATTTAGATTTATTAAGAGATTTCTTTTTAGAGTCTTGCCATCAGACAGTGTAGTTATGAATCTAACAAAGTGAGTCTAGCACAGAGGTATGTAGTCAGCCTCTTATTGCATTTCTTTATTTTTAAAATATGTGGAAAAATCTGTAAAACCTAGGCTATACCTTTGTCATACTTTGTCACTGATATGTTCTCAGACATGATCACCCAAAGTGACTATTCTAGATGGCAAAAACCTGGCCCCCCTAAGCATAATTTTTAAAAGCTATCATGAATCTGGTGCAAAATCATTCTTAGTTTTTTCTTTTATCTATGAAAGATAATTTAAAAAACAGATTCTGGCCTTCCTCTGAATATTGTAGTCCCTGTGGCAGCACTGTGAACTACAGCCAAAGCTGGCAAGTGGTACCTGATGCAGCAGGGAAATAAACCAGTCCCATATCTCTGAAGCTGCCCTGGATGTTAGAAATCCAATTTCAAGCCCCTTTGTATATTTTTCACCAATCCTGTGTCTCTTGAAGGGCCTGTAAATATCTACAGAGTTCTTCATTCTGCAGTTGCAATGAGGACTGTCTCTGTCTTTACAGTACTAAATTCCCAATGTCATTTCATCTCCACAGTTCCTTCCTGCCTCACCTTCAGATGCTGCAGCAAGGTAGGCTGATGCTTTTCTGTGCCCATCCAGCTGTTTTGCATACTCTTATGACCTTTTGTGAGCATGTTAAAATCTTTCAGAAGAAATTAATTTGTTAGACCTGCCACAACAGAAACAACAAAGTCCCATCCTTTGATGCCCCTGCAGGTAGGATGAAGGATATATGGAAGAAGGATATATAAGCTAGCAGACTTTTAAGTGAATGAGTGATTTGAATTTTCTTATTTTCTTTCTCACTAGAAAATGAGGATGCAGAAATTATACCCACAAGCAGGCACGTAGATGGGATTCAGTTTTCAGCTATTGTTAATGTTTTCCTGCAGAGGTACAGGTGTCCATCAAGAGGCAAGCCATATTGGTTTTTAAACACTATGCTTTAGTATAGATATATCCTGTCTTCTGTGAGGAATATTAACTGGGCAATACTTTGGTTTTATCTGCTGCATCCTGAGACTTCAGGTTATTGCTTACATCTTATACTGCATGCTCACCTGTGCTGAGCACATTTGTACAATCATAGAATGGTTTGGGTTGGAAAGGACCTTAAGATCACCTTGTTCCACTCCCCCTGAATGGGCAGGGACATTTCCCACTAGATCAGGCTGCTCATAGCCCCATCCAACCTGGCCTTGAACACTTCCAGGGAGGGAGGGGGCATCTGCAGCCTCCCTGAGCAACCAGGGCCCATTTCTCACCACCCTCACAATGAAGAATTCTTCCTAATACCCAATGTCAATATCCCCCCTCTTTTAGTTTAAAGCCATTGCCCCTTATCCTATCACTACTGCCCTTCTGCAAATTCCCTCTCCAGCTTTCCAGTTAACAAAAGCCTTTAGGATTGCTCAGCAGAAAGAGCAGGCAATGATCTGCACTGCAAAATTGTGCTGCTTCAAGTTTTGCTATTGGGGAAGAGTTAACACACACATGCTCTGGGGACTTAGTCTGGATGCTGATGTTGGTCCCAAATCACCCACCTTGCAGCTGATTGCTCTAGGAGGTGAAGCTGATGTATTCTGTGGACAGAAAAAGCAGGGACCTCCTTTCAGTCCTTTGGTGCAATATATCACAGGACACTAAAGTCATGTGCTGTCCAATGCTGAATTACCATGAAAGAATTATGAACACATAGGAAAAACAGGCCATGTCTTTGCCTTTTATACTCCTCAGGGTTTTGCAGCCCAGAATTTTTGCAAAGGGTGAATCTTACACCTTCTTGTGTGCTTGATTCTGTCCTATCAGCAGGTAAAGAGATACTTGTTTCTTCCTTTTCTCTTTTTTTATTTTTATTTTTTATAGTATGGCACTCTTTTGCATTGAAAAGACTTTGTAGAAGCTTAGAATTATAGTAAAGCCTAATGTCTCTGGATTTATCTAGTATTAGTAATCTCGTGTTTGTGAAAGAATGTCAGCAACCAGGGAGAATTGCCATTTTCAAATAAGAGACATCAAAGTAAGGAAAAATGAGCATCTCTGAAATGAGTCTTTTCCTTGTGAGTTGTGTAGTTGCAGTCCTGTGGTGGTTCTGAGAGCTCTGGGTGCTCTCAACTGGGTTGACATCACCCTTGGCATCTCCATCCTCTCTCATGCTGTGTACTTGAAAGCAGATGTTGTCCAGTTCACACAAAGTATCAGTGGTATGGAGAAAAGAGTGGGTGGTTCCCCCTGAGGATGAAAGGCCAAATTGCTGGGCTCCTGATGTTTTGTTGTTTGACCTTCTCTCGTGGTGGGCCAGCTTCAAAAAACCTCCTCTTGGAAGCTGCTGATTGTCCCTGCTGAAGACCATGGATTGCAGCCCTCCCCAAGACACCTTCACAAGTATTCCCTTCTCTTTTTCTTCCCTGCAGCTGTGCTTAGAGCTGTCCTTGCCCACCTCTAATTTCCCTCCTATGCTGAGATCCACTTGGATTTTCTTTTCTTTTTCTTCTCCAGGCAGGAGTGTAAAAAGTAGGTAGGAAGAATTTTTTCACTGTGAGGGTGACAGAGCACTGGCACAGGGAGGTTGTGGAGTCTCCTTCCCTGGGGACATTCAAATCCCACCTGGATGTGTTCCTGTGGGACCTGCTATAGGTAACTCTGCTCTGGCAGGGGGGTTGGACTCCATGATTTTTGGAGGTCCCTTCCAACCCCTAACTTTCTATGATTCTGTGATCTAGAAGCAGCCCTGTGCCATCTCTAGCCCACCTCATGCCCAGGCAGCAGATAGGGTTAAACTTGGGGTCTGACTAGCCTTCAGGAAAAAAAACCAACCAAAAAACCAAAAATATTAGCTGTGGGGCTAAGGTATTGTTTCCAAACATCTACACCTAATGTATACCTTGACTCTGTCCCTTTCCATTGGCAATGGTGTTCTTGAGAGTGAAACTCAGGCCGGTGGATGTGCAAGGAGTCATGGCACACTGGAATCAGATCCAGTGACTCCAGTAGTTCTCATGACAGGCAAAGCAGGACTGCAGCACCTTGTTCATCTCCAGAGTTCATCTCCTAGCCAATGCAAAGAAGTAGTTGTGACTGCTGGAGGGTTTTGGTGGTAGCTACCTGTTAGCAGAGGGCTTGGGGCTTTAGAAGAGATGATGTTGCTGGCTGAAAAAAAAAAAAACAAAACAGTATTTTTTTCTTGCTTGCTTTGAAGTTGGGTCTACATAGATTTCTGGTGATAGAACCTGTGTTATGGTGATAGTGCTTCATAGATTGAGTGAAGGCTGAAGTGTTAGAAATGGTTATGCTGTGACCTTATCAATCATAACAATGAATCATTTTTTAAGTATCACCCAAGGAAGGGCTGATTTTTAGGAGCTTGGTATGCTTTTCCATAAATGCTCATGAAGTGCATATGGTAATTCTTGTGTTTCCAGCTGCTAATAAGATAAAAATTTGTAAAAAACTCTTATTCTAATGTGCTCTTATTAAATTTTCTTTCACATCCCATACTTTGCATAAATGCTTCCTGGTTCATAAAACACATGGAGGCATTATCTATTTTTAGATACCTGCCTGCAACAAGAATGTAAGGTTAGTGTGGCATTTATATTATTCCTCAAATTTTAGTGTGATGGTACATACAGAGGCAAAATATTCAACCTAACTGGAGAAAATAGCTTCAAAACCTTCATTCTCTCCATAGGATTTTGCCACCTGAACAATTATCCACTTAAATTCTAGAATAAACCCCACTATAAAGGGTCCAGTAGCTCCTTTTTGATGTCAGATTGTGGTGCCTAGGCTTTCAGGCATTTTTGTGAATATGTCAAACTTTATCATAGAATCATAGAGTAATTTGTGTTGGAAGGGACCTCTAAAGGACATGTAGTCCAACCTCCCTGTAGTAAGCAGGGACACCCTCAATGGGATCAGGTTGCTCAGAGCTTCCTCAAGACTTACTTTGAATATCTCTGTGGATGAGACCTCAGTCACCTCCCTGGGCAATGTAGCAGACAGCTTGGGACTCTGAGACAAGAGTTGGTGTTCCCATCAATATTACTAATTTGTGCATAATTTTATATTTCGTAGACTGAGAATTTCTGCACCACTGGATTTCCAGAGAAATACCTAGAAATAAAGAAGAAATTGCATCCTGTATTTCTATGGGAATCATGCGTGTCCTCCCTACAAAAAAAGGAGCTTTGAAAGACAATATGGGGACAAATATCAGGTGGTGCTGTTGTGAAAAAGAGTTGCCTTTTCCCTCTGTTCCAATTAAAATCTTGTTGTTGTAACCCTGCTGTAAGTTGTGGTAGGATATTGTTGTATTTTATTTAGAAGTGCAAGGTTGAGGCAATATAGCCACAGTCTCAAGCACCAACTTTACTGTTTTCCTCAGGCACAGTTAAATGAGGGGCTCTTGGGGATGCAGAAAATCTGATGTGGGAGGACTGTCTTTCTGAGTGGCTGACTTTCTGTTGGAAGAAAGGAGAGGAAAGATTTAAGAAGTGATGATTTTTATTATTTTCTGTAATCTACACAAGACTGTTAATATATATGTCACTAAGACTTCCATCTGTTTTCAAGCTATCTCATTCTTTCTGCTTACCTGCTGCCATTTCAACATGAGTTGAGGGGTAATTATTATTTTCACTTAGGAAGTTTAACTTTTTTTTTGTCTAGGAATTAGAATATCAACAGCAATAATATCATTGCCCATGTGTTTTATGATAGAATAATTGAATGTTCAGTGGCTGAGTTATGAGGCTGGAGAACAGGTAGTTTATCACAAGTGAGTTGGACACAGTAGAGGCAATGATGTTATCACTTAATTGTATACTTCTAAGGCAATGTTCTCAGCTTTTTTTTTTTTTTTGGGTAGCCTTCTGAGGCAAAGGGCCAAATGTGACCTTGAGAGCAGCACCAGCTCCTGTAATGCATTTCCAGCTCTCTGAGCTTTCTGTCCCTTTGAATTAAAACAGCTTGCCCATAGCAAGTAACAGTCACCTATTTTCATCATTTTATTGCTAGGAGTCCACAAGGAAGCCCTGTATGCTCCCAAAACTGTTGTTCAACAGGAGAAAATTAGAAGATGACATGGGTTTGAAATATTTACTTGCCACAAAAATACAGAAACATTTGCCATCTACTGTAATTGCCATATTTTGGAGGGGAACAATATTGGATATTTGCCCTGGTGACATTCAGAGTTAGTGGAAAAAGCCATGTCCTAAACCATTAAGTTTTCCTAAACTATTAGCATTGTCACTTTTATGAAGAATTATGAACACACACACACACATCCCTGCCTCATGTAAATGAATAGGCAAATTATTATCAAAGCTAAAAGCCATGATTGGTGCAGTCCCTTTCCTTTTAAATGTCTTCCCTTAAAGTTTAGTTACTTTTCCTAAGATTCACCGCCTCCCCCTAACCCCAAATATTTCAAATACTTTTCTTATCTGGAAAGCAGAATACAGTAAGGGAACTTCTGTTTTCAGACCAGATATAGTAAAATCATAAAGCAAGATCAGTCTCTCATACACCCCAGGGACAGATGCAGTCAATATGCAGTGAGGGGTGGTGGTTTTCACTCTTCCCCTTCTGCCAAATCCTTTCTGCTTCACAGGTCAAGGTTTTCTTTACTGTGGTGTAACAGCTTAGGGTTCTGCCTGAAATATGTCCAGACAGGCTTGGTTGTTCACATGGTGGTACCATAATGGTGTGGAATCATGAGGACTTTACAGAGTGATTCAGAGTCATGAGAATGTTTTAGAGAAGGAAAGCTGAACCATAAACATATCCTGTGGTTTGTGTGTAAGGGTAAATCTTCAAAGTGTAAAAAAATCTCTTTTGATGACAGAAGTTTTTGAAAATTACTGTTTGATCTTTTGGTGTGTTTTAGGAGCTGCACATCTTAAAACCTTCTCTAGCCTGCCCCCCACTCCAAAAAGAAAAAGAAAAAAATATTAAAAGGAAAAAAATAATTAAAAGGGATGCTAACAGGGATGTTAAGAAGCAAACCAACTCTGTTTCTTAGGATTTAGATGCTACCCCAGCATAGCTTGACAACAGCATCTGCCTATCAGACTTCTACATGTAGTATTTAACATATTTAGAAACTTCTGCTACCCAGAGATGCATCTGGGTGTCTTTATTAGTATTTTGCATGGTGGCTGCTGCCAGCCATGGTATGTGGTCTGACTGCTTTCTGTAGGTTATCTTGGAAGCAGTGCAAGCTTTACAAAGGAAAAGCTTGGATACCCATTGTGTGGGACCTGCCTGGCAGACACATACTGATAGTGACCTGGGCAAGGAGAATCTCAATTGATGCCAGTTCCATTGAGAGGAGCCAAACTGGCTAGCCTCAAATTTTTCCATAAGAATTGTTTATTAAAATTTATGTCTTTTAGTGGAAGGGTTAGAGAACATTGGTTTCTAAGTAGAGGCTGAAATGCAGGGGAAGGGAGCAGGTTTACTAGCTGTTATTTAGATTGTTTTTATACAAATATTGTATTGCACTAGGACAACCAGATCAGATTATACTTGTGAAGGCAAACCCTAGCTACATCTTTTAAACAGTGCAAACCTGGGCATAATTTAAAGTGGTAAAATCTGAAACTTTTGATAAAATTTGGATTTGCTTTTATTATGAGATAACAAAATCATTACCCTCTTTATTCTGTAAATTTGCTCTGCAGAGTGATGTTTCTGACATATATACCAGCTCAGTAGCTATTATTCCTGTATTGAATGTAAATATAACATCATTCCTTTGCAATCCCAGTGTTCCCAAATATATATATATATGCTTAAAATTACATTGTCCATCCTCACATATTGGCACCCCTGGTATCCAGCTCCTGTTCAGCTGATTGTTTCCCATTATCCCTAAGTCATGGAGGTTCTAAACAGAATGGTTCAGGAACATTGACCCTGGTGTTGGGCAAAAGCAGACTCCAAAGAGGATGGTGCTGACTGGTGAGGGACACAGCCCAACCTTTCTCCAAGGAAAATCCCACTTCTGCATTGAAAGTGCTTGGAGACTGGTGCTTGCTCAGTGTCAAGTTGTGAAAATTAGGCTGCCAAAAGGGTACATGAAGAAACATTTGCTATTATTGTAAAAACTTGTGCAAAAGAGCTTCAGTCCCTGACATTCTCTCTCTCCTGTGCTCATTGTAATGATTTTCAAGTTTCCTAATTTCTGGAAACAAGTATCTTTTTTTTTTTTTTTTAGTATATATGTGTGTATATATATCAAAACACTAATGTTGTCTCATAAGAACCTCTCTTGCTTGTTGTTAATTAGGAGAAAACAGTTACAGTGACCCTGTTTTTTTAAGTTATACAGCAATTAAGTTGCAAATATTTTTCTTTCTAGTGCTTGTTCTTAGAGAACTTGGAAAGCTGGTGATGGCTATTAATCTTTTGTGTTATTTGTAAAAGACATTCTTGTCCCCTTCTCTCCCTCCTGCCTCCCCCATGCCCCTGTTTCTGTAGAACTGGATGATGTGTTCATTTTATTTTTTGGGGGGGCTGGAGTGCTGATGCTGTTCTTTAAGATTTAGCAAATAGCCAGTTGTGTTGTGCTGAGTGCAACATTTCTCTTCAGATTACATTATTTCATTTCAATGGAAAAATGTGGTTTATATGGAAAGATATTTGTCTAATACTTTCAAGGCCTCTGTCCTGTTACTGTATTTTTTAGCAACTGCTTGGTTTTTAGCGTACTTTTTGGGTCACTGATCAAAAGAATTGTTGAAAAAAAGTACTAAATCAACACTTTGAGCACTTGATAGAAGGAAGTAAAGTGCTAAATTGTGGTCTGTTTTTTCATTTGTGCGTTGTGGTTTTTTTTTTTAAATAGTATTCAAGTTGGTAGAGCTGCAGTTCCAAAGCCTGAGCTCCTCTCTGACATCCAGTCCACATAAGTGTCCTTGAATGAGGTGGTGTGAATTCTCTGGTATAAACTGTACTAGTCAGCTTTCTCAAAATGAAGCAAAATGTTTATGGCAGCCTGCTGAGGGGACACTTTCAAATCCTGTTAAGATCTTATGGCACAGTGCTGCTGGCTGCCTAAATCAAAATTTGACAGGATAGCTCCCTTTATTATTTTCTGGGGATTAGTATTGTATCCCTGATAATTTAAAGTAAGCGATACATGCACTTGAAAACCAATGGTATTTTTCAAGTGGTTGAGCTCAGTCTTTGCAAAGCAAGGGTTATGCTGATGTTATAGATTATGATGTTCTGGTCATCAGTGGAATTAGGGAAAACTTCAGAATGGTAATTTATGTTGTCTTGAGTTTTCCCAGCTAGTCTTGTAATGCATGTGGCTGCGTTTGAACTTTTATTATCTGCATTGATTTTCTTCTCTTTTAGATAAGCTCCTTACTGTGGATGCTAAACAGGTAAGTCAGGAATCAGAAATGGTATGAAGAAATACATACTAACAACTTCAGTGTCACAGACAGATGCTCATAAAGATAGGAGATGGAAAGGGGGTTGGTAAAGGTTGTCTTAACAGTTCAGATTTACTCAGAAGTGGGAGCCTGGAAAAGCTGTGTGCAGTTCCAGCCTGCAGCTCTCTGCTCTGGATCCTGCTAGGTCACAGGGTTGATGACCACACTGTCATTTCCCAGCTGGCTATGATCTGCCCATATACCAAAAAGCACTTTCTCCCTATCACTTTTTAGCAGCTGGTCTTTAAGGCCTGTCTCCTTGAAGGTGTTTCATCTGTTCAGTTTGATCTGTTAGGCAGATGAAAGACATCAGCCTGCCCACACATGATAGCCTTGGCTGTTTCAGTGCCCAGGGAGCAGTGGGGATGCTGCCTCACCCTAGCAGTGGGGCTTAACAGGTACTAAAAATGTGGGAGAGCAGCTATGCTGGAGACGGGGTTAAAATCATTCCTTGGCACCAAATCTTACCTTGATAAGGTTAGGAAATTAGAAGGAGCCTTCTGAGTATTTCAAGTGGGGAAACTGTTCCAGCCATAGTTTCAATAGAGTGGTGAAAGCAAGCAAGAGTGGAAAAAAAAATCTGTTGTGTTGGCTGGTACATCCTCCTCAGAGTCACTGGATGCCCTTAGTACCTGGTTATGCCTGTAATAAAAGTCCTGGCTGTAGAGCTAATATTTTTTCTTTCCTGCTGAGCTGCTTTGAGCTTTTGTTCTTGCTCACAGACACAGGATAGAGATCTGTAGTGTGCACATTTTCTGAAACTGATCATTCACCTAAATGTATGCAGGGTGAGCCTTCTTCACCGTTCTTTCACATGGGCACATCCTGAATCTTTTGTATGGAGAGCAAACCCTGCTCATTACAAAAACTTTGATGCTGACAGAGGGGTAACATCAACACATGATGGTGGAGTTGGCATTTAGTTTGGGTCACTGCATGAGTTTTTCATGCCTTTTCAAGTGCATTGTAAGCAAAACCTCCTTCGTTAAAGCTAATCCTGCTGTTGCAGGAAAATTATTCAGAGATGAAAGAATGATTTGTTCTTACTCCCTGGACAGGATTGTGTACAATATCCCAGTTGGGTAAGGTATGCTTTGGTTGTATGAGGTCGTTTTGCACTGCTAATGCCTTTGCTTTCTCACATTTCAACTGTGCACAGAGCGAGACCAACATACTTGACATAGTTGCTTCTAACTGCTTTTTGGCTGACTACCATTCAGGTTTCTTCTGGGAAAGGCATTGTAAAATCTAGATTGCTACTGTTAGTAACAGATGTGATCTACTTCTGGCACATTTCAAAGATATGGCTAACTAATCCATTACATTACACTATCTTAAATTGCATTATTCTGCAAGTGGAGGAATAAAGCACAAGGTGCTCTTTATGTTTGCTTAAATACAGCAAGATTAACCTGAGTGAATTTCATATATGTAAAAATATAGAATGAGACATGCATACAGGGATATGTACAAAGTATAGTGGGAGATATTTATTTTCACAGCAGAGCCTTGAATAAAGATTAGGAAAGCATTCTTCTAGGTGTTGTGCAAACACAATGTGAGATTTCCCTACTCTACTGGACTTGGCCAGAGAAACTCTGCTGAGCTGTGGGGTCATGTGCAGAGGAGGAGAATTCAAATTCGTGGTGGCACTTCACACTCACCACTGCCAAATGAGTGGTGATGGTGACAATTTGCAGTTTTGGTGTTCCATCTCTTAAGACCCACTTCAGGTTCCTCACTCTTCTTGATAATCTGAGACTTTATTTTTGTTAATGGAGAGTATAAGCATGTTAGATTTTTCTATTTACTGTGACTAACCCCTTCTTTGGAGGAGCAGAGAGCAGGAAGGGCATCTATTAAACCAGTTTTAAAGTATATTTAAAATAAAATAAATATTTTTTGTTTTTTTAAGAACTACTGCGGCTAGGGGAGGAGTCAATTCTATTTACAAAAGCTACTTATCTCAAATTGAAAAAATGATGTTAGAACTCTACACCCCCCCCCCCACACACACACACACAACTTTGAAGGTCTTTGCTTTACAAGGGATGAAGTTTTGGGAGTGGATGATCTTGGCATGATGGAAAACTTGGGAGGACAGACTTGCATAGTGCTGATAAGGAGCCTCCCTGCATTTATTCTTATTTTTCTTGTGAAGGATTCCAGAATGTATTGGATACATAGAGGAAGAAGACTGTTTTTGCTTTTCAGTTGAGATTCTTAAATAAAGTTATTAAAATGTTGTCCTTGCAAACAGTAACCAAAGATAGGAATGCTCTGTTCATACCTGGGACACAATTTAGGACCAAAAGGGACCATTATGATCCTCTTATCTAACCTCCTTCATGATTATTTGCTGTTGTGGAATGAAAAAAAAAAAAAAGCAATCTGTAGTTTCTTTCAGAAAGATCAATATAAGACAAATAGATGCTAAACTAATTATGAATGCTGTGTAAATATTTATGACAAAGCTGAAAACATGAATGTGCTCTGTCCTGGGCTTCATTAAAAACGCACTTAAGTTAGTCTTAAATTTTTCAGTATATCATCAGAATTGTGGATAAAATGATCAAAGAAAGGGGAAGGCAAAAACCTCAACATTTTCAGCTCCTTTTTGCTGTTAATATTTAAGTTTTTTTGCAAAATGAAGCTCTATAAAAAAGTAAAGATTGTGCACCAATTTGGGCCAAAAAAGAAGAACATGGGGGTTGTGTAGTATGAGTGCTGCTGAATCCTACACACTGGTTGTTTTAGTTCATTCTAAACACTGTACAGAATCATGTTTCTCTGAGGATGAGTGTTTTTAACTTGCAAAATGTTGAAGATTTCTGCTACTAATTGCTCCCTATAAAATCTGTTTATATATAATTTTCTTTGTGAAAATGCTGTAACAACTGTTCATCCAAAGCTCTTAATGCTTTACCTTATAACCATTGGTTTATATACCATCAATTACAATGGAATGTCTGTTCCATAATAACACAGAAAGTACCTTAAAATAATTCCCTAGTGTGTTTAATGTGCACAGTGTAAAGTAACATATATTAAGTTTATATGCATGCAGTAGAATGTAAAAGTAATGTAGTGTCACTACGTAAAATTAAAGATTTATTCTAGGCCATCATGTTCTCTTGCAATGTTTTCAGTGAGCTGATTTTAATTAAGGAAAGATTTCTTGTTATGTCCTCTGGATTTCAAGAATACAATAAATTATTGATTGTCATCCATATAAACCACTCAACTTTTAGCACATCTTTAAATGGCTGTTTTCTGACAATGCAATAAAGGCACATTTGTTCATTTCCTACAAGATCTATAGATATGAGTTGCAATTGTGGGCAGAAAATTTCCCACAAGCTCTATAGATGATAGTTGCATTTGTGGGCAGAAAATATGAAGTGGCAATATAAGACGAAAAGATAAGTTTTTATTGGTTATCTCAAGGTATGGTATCAAAGGAGTATTTCTCCTTGAAGTTAATATCCAGGTGAAAGGTCACTGGTGTCTGCACTAGGGACTGTATTTCATGAAAATTAATTGAACAGTTCCTTCTCAGATGCAAATCCTCCTTCAGCAGTGGCTCCCCTGGCAGGAAATTGTACATGGTTAGGGTTGCTATCAGTTGTTTGGTTTTGTTTCTTTCCTGGCCATATGTTTTTACTTTTTTTTTTTTTTTTTTTTTTTTTTTCCACTCTGGAGCTCTGTTCAAGCACCTTTAGGGAGATTTGGTGCAATTAGGTATTTTACATGAATTGTTAAATGAAGGCTTGTTGGGCTGTGATGCTCGATGTGAGAGGATTGTGTATTATTCCTTCAGTTCTTTAAATTTCCTTTCTCAGGTGAATCAATGCTGGGTTTCATACATCTGTTCTTGGAAACCATAATTATGAGCAGTGTCCCCAGCATGTGCTGGCTCCAGGCCACCCATCTCTCTCCATGTCCCATGCTATTTTCCTGATATGAGGAGGAAGATGGTGATCATCAAATTTTCAAAATCCTGCTCTTAGCAAAAGAGGAAAAAAAAAAAAAATAAAAAAAAATTAAAACTGTGATCTTGGGCAGAAAGTCACAGATAATGTGAGCACAGAGGAAAGTAGGTTTCCACCTTCTCTTTAATGAAAACTCACCTGATCAGTATCTGGCTTGCATTTTTCTGTGCAGTTACCTAAGCCAAAGATAGATCCCTGGCAAATCCCTTCTTTCCTGAGTTGTCTTTGGAGAAGTTATTGGAAGTCCTGACAACTGTAAACCTGATCTAAAGCCTCTTGCAAACACTTTGGGTTGAAAATGCTTAGACTGGCTTAGCTCCTAACACACTAAAAGTCAGTAATTTCATACATCAGGTTACTTATGTCTATCTCTTCCTCTGTTCTCCAGCCTGAAATTATTTTTTTCCAACTCATTTTAAGCTTTATTTTGTGGATACATACTTAAGTATGTGGCCACACAGTTTAAGAAAATATTTTCCCTCAGTGGAAATTACACTATTGAATACTTTCAAAATGTGTAGTCACGTGTCTGAAAAGCAGAGTGCTTTGTTTTGATTTGTTTAATAAATTCATATTATTTGTTTAAAGAATTCATAGGCTGCAAGTGAGGCATTTTAGCTTAAGCAATTTCTTTGCCAAAAAACTGTGAACGAAGTACAACTTTTTGCTCTGGAATTCTGCATCCAGGTGTTAACTAGAATTAGCCTTTATGGTGGTCTTTTGGTATTACTGGAGAGCATAGGGAATGATTTTGTTCTTATTTTTTTTAAAGCTTTTTTTCCTGTGGAGGGATCTGTGCAGCAGTGAAAATCACTGGGCTTGTTCTTGGAAAGATGGGGAAACACAGGACAAAACTCAAGGACTATCAAGTAAAGTTCCCTCTCATCACAGGCTCTGTCACTTAATCCTTTCTAATCCCATAATTAGTTTCCTTTTGTGTTTAGAGGTTTCATTTTTCCACTAATTTGCCTAATTCATTGTTTATCTTCCCGTTCTTAACACATTTCCTACCCTCTTTTTAATATTATAGGTGCATTTTGGTTGTAACTGGCATTGGCCTGCTGGGGTTTACCCTTGAAGATCTATTTTTTTAATTCTATAGTATAAGAGTTCTTGCTAGGAACTCTGTAGAGAAGAATTTGGATGTCAAATGGAAAACCTGAAATACGAGTTCTTTGTGTTCTGTAAGTTGTAAATTCTGTATATTATGAAGCAATTTTGTTTGTGACGTCTACTATGTGACATGGTCAGCTGCTTTAAAGAAAATTTAAATTTATAATACTTTCTCCTGATAGTTAAAGCTTCAATATTATGTTTATCATTAGTGCTTCATCACCATCCCAAAGTTAATTGTGCTTTCCCAACTCTTTTATTCATCTTAAGGGCAATTGGCCATAAATCTATAATGTGTAAGTCAGTATCTAGAAAGTCTTTGTTTTTCTTGTTAGCAGAAATACTTGTGCCTTCATAACAAGTGCTGCAGTCATACCCACAGCAGCCCAGGAGAGGAAGCTGCCTGCAGCAGAAGATGAAGCAAAATAACCAGAGAGTATGGTTCATCCTTTTGTCATGGGTCAGGGATGCTGCCAAGACTGAAATCACAGAGATTGTTTCCCCTGTGGTAACCTCTCTGCTTGGATTACTGAGTTGCTGTTGAGCAATATTTGTGAGCCCATTTCCACTTGACACCATTTCCACTTGAGATTACTGTTTGGCAAGTAAAGATAATTCTATTTTTTTGCTACTTGAAACTTAAAATTGCTTCCTGGCCACTTTTCTACTTTGCCTGCACTGCTTTTAATATCGTAGCAAATTCAGAGAAAAACATCCCTATTGAAAGCTTTTTAATTTTTTTTTCTTTTTTTTTTTGTTCTTTGGTCAGTGAGCAGAGGAGGACTAATTATTTGGTAGTGTTTGATGACTGGTAGAAGGACTTTCAAAAGGGACAGAATATCACAAGAAAGTGCTCCTCAGTATAGAAAGAAAGGAAAGAAGCAAGTGGTGAGGATTTGGAAGAGGAAACCATAATCTGAACTGGCTGAGGCAAGGTCAGATGTCTGTGCTTAGCAATGTCCTAATTAGTAAAGCTATTGGGGAACTATGAGAGCAATACTGCCAGGCTGATGTTAATCACATGAACCTAACTTAATTGGATTGTGTTTTGCCACTTTGCAAATCCTAATTATTCAAAGAGTCTATTTAGCAGCATGCGTGCTTTAACTCTGTCAAAGAGGTTTTTTTTCTCTCTCTCATACTGGTCTTCATTAAAATAAGTCTCTTTCCAGAAGCATGCTTCTACTTGAGTCAGCTGAAATGATGATGGCTATTGGGATTTCATTTTTTCCTCTTCAATCAATATTTACCAGTAGAATCTGGCCAATGGAGTGTTTCTATGGTTTCTAAAGAGGTGAGATGGAAATGGAAGAATGTTGTTACAAGAGCATGGTCTTCTGACAGGTCATAAAAACCAAAGCAGAACAATGTTATTGACTGCAAAGCAGGGGTGATTGATTGTATGATGGGTTTCTTACAATGAGGTTGCAAGATTTCTTAATTTCTGCTGTTTCAAATGAATAACACAGCCTTATCCACTTTGTTAGGGGACGTTTGTGAGGAAGTGATTATTGCACAATTACTGTTTGTATTCTCTTCGAGCTATAAAATAGAAAATTTGGGTTTGTACAGGTAGAGGACCTGTTTCCACTGTGCCATTCATCAAATTAGGCTACATTCCCCATAAGGTTGTGCTAAGAAATATATTCTCATTTTATCTCTTGAGGCTGTATGCATTTGAGGATCAGAGAAAGTTTAGGGGACTCTCTCTCTCTCCTGTGTTCCTGAGCTGGCTTTTTCTCTTGCTTTTGCTGTCTTATCCATCTGTTTACCTTCACTTCTCATTTTTGGTCATCCTGCTCAGCATCTCTTACATGGCAACCAGCCCAGGGACAGAGTGGGAAGGTTTCTTTCTTTGATGGTGAATAAAGAAATTTTGAGGGTATTCCCAGTGCCTGCTGTCTAGAGGAGATTGCCTTCCTCACAGCCAACATGAAATTTCCTCTTTCACAGTACTGCAATTGTTTGTTCAAATAAATGTCCTTGTTGGATGTTGCTACCTGTAGATGGGCTGAGCTGGGGCCATCCTTTCCATAAGGTTTTAAATTTTGAAATCTGCTCCCACAACCACTTCTCTAGGAGGTGAGCATCTCCTGGAGTGCACCAGTGAGCAGAATCCCAGGGCAGTGTCTGCATGCTTAGTGTTGAATCCCAACTAAATGGCTCAGATCATTAATACCTTGTCACTCTGCTGCTGTGATTTTTAAGGGAACCTCTCTCTGACTCTTGCTGTGTCATTTGGTGCACTAAAGTTACTTGCTACCTGCCTGGATGTCTGTAATGCAATGTAGTGTGAACTTGCCCAGAAAGCTAGGTTTCATCACTTCAATCCCTGTTTGTTTCTGGGTGGAAACTGTAATGCTTGTTTTCAAAGAAAGCAAATATCTTATTTTCTTTTCCAGAAACAAAAATGATGATGACAGCTGCCACAGACAGCACCTCTGATATGCTTTTTCTCTTCTCAGTAGAATCCAAATCTTTTTTTTTTTTTTTCATACACAAACCCCAGAATTACTCTCTTAGATCTACAAAGAGGACTTCAGTTGATTGTGAATATTTATGAAAGAAAGTCAGCAACAGTCAGCAGGTAGAGAACCACAAAAAGACTTCTGTTTCATTCCTGTCTGGTCAACACACGTCTTTTTATTCTAAAAACAAAAAAAAAAAGGATTCTGTGAGTTCAGAAAGTTTCTCTTGCATTTTAAAACAAAGGCATATATAAAAAACATAAAAATATCTAAGTTGTTTTTTTTTTTTTTCCAGAACAGGCACTGCAAGAATTCTGCATAAAAACAAAAAAAGTAAAGCAACCAAAAAAATGTAAGAATTTCACTAGTTCCTTTATTTTTGAAGAAGGAAAAAAATGCTGCTGTTCAGTGTGGTTCTTTCTCTCTAAAGAAGGTGGCCCTATACACACCTGCCTACTGGCCTATGGTTTCTGAGGTTCCTCTTTACTCTGAGCTGCTTCTTATAGAATTGTTCAACCTTTAGCTTCTGGTGAACTCAAGCCTTAGATGCATTATAACTGTGCCTTCCAAGTACCTTAGGCTAAAACAAAAATCTAAGTAACCTAAGAGAGGAGGGAAAAAACCTGGAAATGGTGGATCCCCAGTGAACTCTGAAATCTCTTTCTGACTCTGTGGATTGCTGATCTGACCAAGGAGTGCCACAGCTCATTCCTAAACCAAGTGCCTTGATTTCCTGTCTCTGAAACCTGAGGAATGTCAGGATGTAGGAGAGGAGCAGTGGCAGGGTGGGGCAGTAAGGCATCTACATCTGATGGAGAGCTTTAATGCTGTCTTGCTGCCTCTTGCTCCAATGATTTATCCCCTCTCTCTTCAGACAGCTGCTGAGCATGGTACCTGTGTCTGATTGCATTTTCTGCCTTTGAGACATCAGCATTTTTCATCAGTTTTAATAAGTCTAATTCAGTCCATAATATTTCAGAAGAATTTCTCATTGAACCATTTGACTTGCCATACAAAACTAGATGTGAGGCAGAAAGACAAGAAGTAATAATGGAAAGATGCCAATGACTTTGCTCTTTGTTTTATTTTTTAAATTTTTTTTTTTGTCATATTCATCTTGTTATTTCCAGGGAAGATTTCCTTGAAAACAATGTGAGGATTTCAGTCACTGAGAGTGAAGTGCAATGGAGCCAGCTGTGATCTCCCTTGGTAGGTTGTTCCATAGCTGAGCTCCTGCTTCTTTTGCAAAGGGCCTGTCATCAGATTATGTACATCTGATCATCTCCAGTTGTGGTGTTACTGCTATGTATGCTGGTGTGTCTGAAATACAGTGCACTAGCTGCTTTCCAGTTATTGATGTACAAAATACCAGCATATTCCCCTCAGAGACCCCCAAGTCCTCTCCTGAAAAGAGGAATTAAAAAAACCACCAAAACAAAAAGACATTTTAAAATGTAAAAATATGTAATTATATGGAACAAGTCTTTCTTGGAAAAACTATTGACATTTTGAGAACTGGCCATTCTCAGGGAATTTCAAGACCAGCCACTAATCCAGTGGGCAAGCTGCTGACATGATTTCCACTGTCAGTTTTAGCTGCCATGGGTCAAACTGAGACAGCTCTTACTGAGCCTTCTGCTATGCAATAAACTCTGGAGCAGGTTTAAGGGCAGTGGTGTTCTGCATGTAAATACAATACCATACAATGTTTATCAGAGGGCTGCAAAGGACTTAAACATGGCACACTATATGTATTTCTGTGTTAATCTAACAAAGAGTCAAAACAAATGAAAAAAATGAGTACCTTGAGAAAACTGTGTCTTGACCTAAAGGTAAACATTTCTAAATGAAATTATGAATACTTCTGTGTTTTCCAATAGTCCTACGGTGTATTGGAATTTTAAAAAATATAAATCTGTGTTGCAAACTCCTGAAATAATCCTAGGCTGCTCCTTCATTAAGTAACATTTCTTCCCTAACCTCAAAGCAAACAGGCTCTTGAGAGGGATACGTGATTTCTGGCAGAGAAGCTGTAGCTGTAGGTAACATTTTTGCCTTGTTAGTGTAAGAAAGGTAACCTGTCTGTTAAGAGAAATGGGCCCCCACGTCATGGAAAGTCACTTAGGAAGTGATGCAAATAGACCATGTAGCAAGAAGAGCAATAGGTATTTCAAAAGTTGTGGCACAGAAATAAATGGCCCTCAATAGCTAAAAGCCTTCAGATATGAATTTCACCTTGGCAGGTTTCTGGACACAGGTGTAGCTTAATTTTTGGGGGGAACATGTATCTATAGAAGTGCTTGCCTGGGCAGGGTCTGGGTTTGCAGTGCCTGGAGGGTAAAGTAATTTCTGTGCTTTTTATGGTGTTGCTGAGGGACCACAGCCAGAGCCATGGGCTCTCTGTGGGTGGGGTGGTAAAACCCGAGCTGCAGAAGACAGCCTGAGCTGGAGTGTTGGGAAGTTTTCATCTCTTGACTGAATTCACTAAAATAGGTTGACCTGTGGAAGTGTGAAGTCAAGTTATGAGGCCTCGTGGGTCAGTTCAGGAGTGGAGAACAGGGTTTGTGGTGACAATCAGAGCAATGAAGTAATGGGAGATGTTAGCCAGTGCCATGGTAATACAGGAAATATTTAATTGGCATTATGTCCAGAGAAGTAGAGCTTTCACCTCACCTTGAACACTACATTCATTTTTAGTTGCGGTACAGCAGAAGGACATGGCAGAAATAAAAGAGATTCAGAGGGCAATGGAAATTATTAGTGGCAGAGGGGCTTCCAAGCAAAGAGATATTTATAAGGCTTGCCTGACCCAGTTAAGGAAGGAGGACAGTAAAAGATGTTAGTGGTGTATGAAATATGAACTGGTACGGAGCAGCTTGGCTTTTTCTCATAGCAAAAGAACAAAGGGATGCTGAAATTAAAAGGCAGCAAATTTAAAACAGATAAAGAGAAACACATTTTCATGCAACGTTTATTTAATCTTATAGAAATTGCTGAGGCAGAATGATGCTGTTGCCAATAGCTCAGGTAATAAAACTGAGGAGACACACATGAAAAGGAGTTCAGTTACACGAGCCAGGAAGAAAGTTACCTTATTATGAACAATTAATCAGGCTTCAAGGGAAAAATAATGATGGTGCAGGCAGAACTATTGGAGCCTTGAGTTCTTCAAGAGGTAAAATTTCTCTTAAATTCAGTAGAATTTGGTTTAATGATTGGCTTAATCATAGCACTCTCTCCACATGATTGTACAATTAGGAAAAAGTATATTTAAACAAACAGCTCCCTGTGGCTAAACACAGGATTTAGGAGTAAAATCTGTTTCTTTTGCTTCTGCTCTTTGGGAAAATGTTCTGGTGAAAAAGAAGACCTTGTGAAGGAGTCAGTCACTTGACTTGAGGTACCACAGTTGTACTGCCCTGTGACTTTAAAGCTGGTTAATGCTAATAGCTTCGATGGGACCATACTTTTACAGACCAGATCTGGGTACAAAGTCCTAGTGAGAGTCATGAGAAGAGCTGAGGCTTCCTGCAGGAATGCAAAGCCACAGGGTTGTATGTGAAGAGAATATTTATTGGCATATTTTTCCTTCTGGGCTGCACAAGCTCTGTCATGTTGATATGATACCAACATTTTAATTAGAAAATTCCAGAATGGAGGCTTTTTGCAGAGATATGCTTCAGTGTTATCCTTTCAGTCCTATACAAAAATGCTTTTACAATTACCTACCTGTGATGTGAAATCCAGTGAAATTACAGTGGATGACTCTGTCTACCTGCAATGTGTTAATAGCTAACATTAAAAATACTTTTGAAAGGGAAGCTACCATATTACAGTTTTTCATAATATGATTGGAATAAAGCCTTAAGTCAAAAAAACCTGTTTTTTATTGTCTCAGATCTCCTTTACATTAGCCTGCCTAAAATTTGTTAAAAATGCAATTGCTTCATATGGTAAGTATTTTTGAAGTGAGCCTTACATTTGTAAGTCATCTTTAAAGCTTTTTAGCATTTTTCTCTTGAGGATGTCATACTGGCTCTTTTGTATGCAATTTAGCTTTCTTCCCCTAAAACAACTTTTTAGGATCTCATTTTGCATATAGTTGTGAAATGAAGGGATATGAAAACTGATGCAGTTGCTTGTGTGCAAAGATATCACAAAGGTGTAATACAGTCACCGCTGGATTTTCTTTTTCAGTAAAACAAGAAATCTCCCATTTGACAAACTTTCTTGCATCTGATAAGTGGCAATTTCTTTTCCCAGCTCAGTCATGTCCCAAAGCTTTTATTATCCTGTTATCATCTTGCAGGTCAGAGGCTACAGAACAAATTATTTTGATATATGTCAATAGTTAATTAAACCCCCATTAAAATTTTCTGTGTCATAAACCTTAAATGAAAGACTAACGACATCTATTCTATTATTCTCCATGGCAGTAAAAACTGTATTACATCTGGCTTTGCCTTGCAGGGAAAGGATAAAGTGACTTGAAAAACCATTGCAAAAGCATAGAGGCAGAGAGGGGTGTTCCTGGTTGCCTGATGCTCTGCTCAGCTCTCTTGGCATAAGCACAACAGGCATCCCATTTTACAAATTACACAAAAACTCAAATTCATATTCTAGCCACTAAATTCCTAGTGAAATTCTAGGAGGCTGGACTGGCATTAATTTGGAAAATAAATTTTAGCCATTGCCTTTGTGCAGCACCTGCCTCAGTTTTGAAGAACTACTGTTTTCCTCCCTAAAAGGGTATCCCAAAAAACTCTGCAGAATATTGCTAGAATGGTTGTGTGGAGGGAAAAAAACCTGTTAAAAAAACTCCGAAACAAAGGGACCTGGAGGAGGCGGTCGGGGAACCTATTTTCCCGATGGCACATCTGAATTTGTGACCTCCCTGTTTCTGTGGCAGATTTGGGGTTTCCAACTGAATGGGAAGTGGTTTTCTCAGTTTAATAGGGAACATTTTAAATCTTAATGTTAGGATATAGCTGCTTCTGCTGTTAGTAGCTTAGAAAATGGGAGTCTAAACATGTGAAGGAGAATATACTTCTTATTTTTCAGTAAATAGTTTGGGATTATATTACATTCATTTAGTCTTATTGGCACATACAGGTATTTTTGTAATTAACTATCATTCAAAAGGAAAGTTAAAGTTGTCTTAAAGTTAGCTTTTTCTAATGTGTAAATTATTTTAGGACTTTTTTTTTTAGTCAATTAAGGTTTTAGGTTTCCTACATCAGGTTAAGGTCTAGCTGGTTATTTTGTATTTAGTTTTTCTGCCTATCTTGAGAAATAAGTATTAGGCATAGCTGAAATATTTGAATTTCTGGTTTGAATATCACACATCACTGGGAACTCTGAGAATCCTTTGAATCACTACTGAGTTTTTAAGAGTAAAACAAATGCTTGAAAGCTAAGCAATGTTCTGCATTAATCCATCTGTTATATTAATTTTTAAAGTTCAATTTTTTTCCCAGAACATAATTTTGATAGAACAATCTCTGTAAGAATAAATCTGTGATTTATTTATTTATTTTTTACATTCAATCATAACTTGTCATCCAATCTTGATTTTTCTTCTTTGTTGAAATACCTGACTTGATAAAGCACATGAATTCAGAGTTACAGGTTGAGCAAAAGGGAAGGAATACAGTTGTGAATGGTTTTAATGCCACAACTTCACCATCATTGATTTTATACCATTGTCTCATTGCATCTCCACGTGCCCTGTGATGATGCAAAGTTTTATTTTCCTATCCTACAAAGTCCTCACATTCTTTTTTGTCAGACTGCAGTGCATTCATTAAATGAGAATGAAGCTTGCAGTGGGATTTTGGAGCAAATTTGTGAGTCTGAAAGAACGGAGGTTTACTTGGCTCCCTCCAATGTGTCACTATTGAGTTGCTGGCAGGTCTTCAGACAGTGTTTTTCCATGTCTTTTTCCACCCTCAGTTTGTTCAGAGATTCAGGGTAACCAGAGTTCTCCACTGGTGTCATTGATTCATCATTAGAATCCAGGAAAAACTCAACAAAATACATGCAAAAATCCATCCAAGAAAAATAATGACTGGATTTGGATGAGACAGGTAGGGAACCTTGTTTCCTCTCCGTGTGTGTTTCATTGGCACCTCTGCTTTCTGTATTTTCCTTCCTATAAAGGGAGAGGCTCAGCAGCTGAGGCTCCTTAACTTCTGGAAAGTTCTGAAATGTATAATTTGGGTGGCTCTTGTTTCATCTAGCAGAACTTCTATCAAGCTGTAGCCACATCAGCTGTCTGTGGTTTGGATTATTTTGTATTGGCATACAAGAATTCCTCTAAAATTGGAAGAAACATCAGTGGATGCATTGTATTTTGTTGTCTTTGTTTTAAAATATGGCATCAAATTTATGGTGTCTCCTTCTCTCCACCCTCCATGCAAACTTTCTTGAAGTTAGCACTGAGTACCCCTGATAGGGCCATATCTATGATAGTCATGGTACACTGGACACATTCCACTGGCTCCAAATTTTGTACCTTTAAAGTCCACAAATGCAGTCTTGATCATTTCTAGCAATTATTTCACATGATGGTATTAAACTATCAGGATTCTTTGAGTGTTTGATCTGAAAATGAGAAACCTCAGGGGCTTCAAAATGAAAGCAACTGATTTTAGAAGGGGATAAAAAATACTACAGAAATTTTGGAAAATATTTTAATGTTGTGAATGAACTTTTTTCGTGAGTAATGTGGTATGAGCCTTTCATTTCTGATGTATCAATTTTTTTTCTTTGTAATATACAGGGAAAGTGCTAAGCTAGCCACCTTACTCCACAATCTATTATTTGAAAATAGGCAATTAAGAGAGCAAATAATTTAATATTAGTTGGCACTTCATTATCCTGTAATACAAAAAGTAAGAGAAGACAGGAGCCTAAGGAAGCAGTAGCTATATTTGGAGTTGAGGAAGAATAAAAGATCTTAACACTCAAGCATGGTAATAGCTAGAAGATGGGCACAAGAAAGCAGAAAATTGCTGGTACACAGTCAACTTGGACTGTGTCTCACCCCTGAAGCTGAGTCAGCTTGAATCTCAACACTAATTGGCACTCCTAGGCTGCTCTCTGTACTTTTCAGTCATGACCTGGACCTGTCTCGGGTGATGGGATGTGCTGAGGAGCAGAGAGAATGACAGCTGTGATGGGCAAATTTGGGTCTCATTTCCCAGAGGACTGAGGCTTCATTAGGAAAAAAGTGTTTTGAATGAGTGAAAACAGAGTCAAGTCCTGGTGAAGGTAAAATAGCTGGAAGATTTAATGTGCTAAGATGAGATGTATGTGTCTTCCCATTTCCTCCCTCCTGAGATGGGGAGGATGTGTTGCTGTGAGGGGGTACAGCCTGGGGAATGAGAGTGAAATGGGAATTTCAGGAGATTGGAAAAGGAAGCAGGACAGTGCCAGGAGTAGCCTTTTAAAATTAAGATTTTTCTTTCAAAAAATGATTTAGTGCCCTTCAAACTTATTCAATGATTCTTGGCTTTGTAGATCACATAATTCATAGGATGGGAAGGAATCTTGCAACAAGTCTTTCATAAAAAAGGCAGAGAGGTCAGGAAATAGGTACTGCTGGGTATGGTAATACATTTACCCCATGTGATAAAACATTGCAGTGAGTAACAGCAGTAGCATCCCCAGGAGGTGAATGTTCTAAGACAGGGAAGAGTACATTGAACAGGAAAAAAAATTATACATTTTTCTTTCCAGAATTTGTATTAAGATCACATCAAAGAATGGGCTAGAGCTAATAACTTTTCTTCCCTTCTAGGCAAATCAGTGAAATACATCCTATTGTTAATTTTGAGGGGCTTCATTTTATGTATGACAAATTTCTATCTGAACAGTCACTACCTGAAATGCAGTTTGCTAAATACTATATTGTGATTTTGGATGGATTTTAATTATAAGTAGCTATAGTTGGAACAATAATTTTTCAAAGTATTCTTCTTCCATTTTCTAGGGAAAAGCATAACCTTTTCAATAAAAATAGACTAAATTTTGTTCTTCCCTTTTTAGTGCTCATTCAGAATGCTTACCTTTTGTTAAATTTTCTTCTTTTCTCTCCCAGTATTACAGGTTGTCTTTAATTACTCTCCATTTCTTCATGGCAGATTATTGGGAAGTAGAATCTGTAGTGGTGATTAAAACAAATATGAAAGGTTTTTTTTTTATTTTCATTGTTTTGTTTTTGTTTTTTATATATATATACATGCTTCATTTAAAATAAGGACATAGAATTTCAATGGTGTGTTTGGACTGACTTTGCACAGAAATAGAGATAAATAATAAGCATAGTTTTATGTCGGAAAAGCATCTTAGCTGGAAAACAGTTGAAACAAACTTAAAAATGGACCCTGTCCTTCCAAAATCCAAATAAAGCGTACATATAATGCAGCATTTGTGCAAAATATGGGAAAGACCTTTATAGTCAAATGGTAACTGAAAAGGCTAGGGGGTCTCAGCCAGATTATTCTGATTTTTTTTTTTTTTTTTCTTTGGAGGACTTTGGAAGAAACCAAATCAACTAAGTAGATGGATAAACAAATAGCTTCACCTAGAATTTAATATGAAATACAAATTTTCAAACAGAACTACCTCCTGTTTCTCAGTAATGTGCTGCTTCTGGGCACACATACAAATTCTTTAATGGCTTAGGCCCAAATGAAATCCTGCAAGTTTATTCTACAACTTCATGTGTTTGTGTGGGACAGATTTCTACGTTATTTTGGGTTTTCTCAGCTGCAAATTACAAGTCAGAGAAGTTTCTAAATTCAGATTACCCTACAGGTAACTGAGTTGGGATTACAGATGACTGAAATTTCCTAGTGAGCAGAGATGAACAGATGTGCTCTGTACCTCTAGTTTCAGTTAAGAGTAATAAAAGCTTCGTTGTCTGTTAATTTGTAAACAAAATTACTTCTATTATTAAAAAAAGGTAAATCAGATAATTGATGAAATATTGTCTCGGTGCTGTAACTTTCTGAGTTAGTCTAAAAGGAAAACAATCAGTATTTTTGTGTTTATGAAACTGATATTTACAGCTGCAGAGGTTTATCCTTTGAGCCTAGATTAGAGACAAATATCTTATGCTTGAATTAGAGGCACTTGGTGTGGCACAAAATTCTCTGCATTTCTCTGTCATACATAAAATTCAATTTCTTGTGTTTTAATTGTATCATGGATTCACAGAAAAACTTTAAAAACATATAAACTAATTTAATGTTTGTTGTAAGTGGCATTCACAGTGATGCTTGTGTCAAAATTAGCTTCACCACTTCTCTCCACCACAGGAGAGAAGCACATGAGCTGTTGCCAGCATTTTATCAGAAACCTTTTCAGTTCTCTGAAAACCCTGAATTCTGGAGGAGAGACCCTCAATTTTATTAGAAAAACAGGAGAATGGGTTTTAGATCTCAGCTCAGCTGTTCTGCAGGGAAAAGTCTGAAAATAATTTGATCTTTATTCCTTTGTGGGGTCCAGCCACCATAAAACAAAAGGATCCATCACGAGAGAGAGATTTTTGGAAGGTTTTGAGGAAGGGGATTGTTTCAGGAGTGCTAATGTCTGGCTGATGAATTTATAATGCCAGGAACTGGCAAGACTGAGTGTGTTTTGGAACAGAATTCAGCCTGTGCAACTAGAGGCACAGGAATGACTTCTCACTTTTATCTTGACAGGTAACAATTTTCATCTGCTCTGTTTGTGCAGGTCAAATTGCTTGTCCTGGTTAGTGGATTACAGGAACAAAAAGCACCTGTGCTTGCAGAACAATTATTCTGATCCTCCAATTGTTTCTGTGTTATAAAGCAAGATAACCATTCAGATATTAAACAGATGCCTTTACATTCTGGATAATTTGATGCTCAGGAGTGTGCTGGGTGTTCCGCTCACCCATGTTTCATTTGGAGGTCACCTTAACAAAAGGAGGTGTCATTTGAAGAATAAGTCATTATGCCTCTTTGATCAGTCACTTTATGCAAAGTTACTTCCCTTCCAAAGCACATTCCTGCTGAAGCACAAGATGTGAGGTTTGCAGGAATCTT
The DNA here is from genome assembly GCA_023637945.1 of Phaethornis superciliosus. Lineage (NCBI taxonomy): Eukaryota > Metazoa > Chordata > Aves > Apodiformes > Trochilidae > Phaethornis > Phaethornis superciliosus. The sequence continues at coordinate 18,289,664 of JAJQWJ010000011.1, forward strand.
GGCTGATTCAGTCTTGGTTATTGTGTAAAACAGCACTGGGCATGACCACAGCCTCTTCTGGTCCATATACCTCTTATGTCAGTTTATAAAACATAAGCAGGGAGGAGGGAGCTGGAAGGGATGGGAGAGAGATTCTCTTCAGTGCCTGTTTTTCCCTGCTGGGATGACTGCCAAATGAACAGTATCTTCCCCCTTTTGCCAAAGGAGATAACTCCTTCTGTAATAAACTTCTGTTTCCTTTGCCATCCTCTTTGTCACTTTGGTTGCCCCCTTCTCATCATGTCCATCATTTTATAAGAGTTTTGTTTTAATTTGGTTGTTGGTGGGCAAAGAGGAGGTGAGCTCTGATGTCAGGGAGGAAGGAGCAGGCTGGCAGATGTGGTGCTTGTCCTGGCACCATCAGCAACTGCTGGCACTGCTGGAAGTTTTAGAAAGGCAGGTGCTGGTAGAATTTATGTCCAGATGAAGGCTTCATCCTCATAGAGATCTATTTCAGGATTGTGTCTGAGGCTGTTTCTGGCCTGCCCTCCTCCTTCCCAAAGTGCTGCCATGTAACCAAACCCTTCCCCAGTTGCTCTCCCTGCTCCCCAGCACAGATCAGCTGCTCAGGTTGGCTTGCACAGATGTGTGCTTGTGAAGGAGTTCAAGCCTCCTTTGTACACTTTGTACCCACTGTTTGTCTGGGTTAGGTGCCTTATCAGTAGGTGCTGCAGTATTCATTCACTAGCTCACACTCTTTGCATCTGTTTTCATTTTTTAATTTATTTATTTTCTTTGTTTAGGGCATCATCTGATGTTAGAAGTTAAATGGACAAGTGGCCCCATTACAATTGCTGAACAAATTGGCACCATATCATTTCCTTGTTTATGCTCAAATAAACTTTGATTTCTCTCAATTTTACAGATAGTGCAATCAAAATCTGACAGTGTAACAGAGCACCTGAGACACAAATAGCATGCTTTAGCACTAGCTTGATTTCACTGGTTAGTTAAATAAAGGATGAAACGAGCATTCCAGTCCAAAATCAAACTGTCATGATTGCAGTGACTTGGATGCCTCTGTCTCTGTGTGCTTTCAGTGAGTCTTTAAATCCCAGGAAAACCACTTTTACTTGCTCACATCTTGGCTTCCCCATTGCTTTGGGTTTCTGATCTTTTGCTTAGAAGTTAGGAAGTTGGAACATGTACACTCAAAGTCTAGCAAAACTCTTTGTGCCCTCAATTTGTTCTCATTAGTATTTCTCTGAAATGTTAGAGTTGAGATATCCATGTTATTAGAAAAAGGCTCATCTTATAGGCACAACTATCCCATCTTTTTGAAGGGTGGTGGATTGGTATTTTCTAGCTTCTTGGAGGTACCATTTCTTTCTCCACTTTTTTTTTTTTTTTTTTTAATCAGATATTGCACTCCTGGAAGAGGGAGTGCAATGGAAATGTCACTGGTTGAGAGTACTTTGTCCAGATAATTTTGATTGTGTGGCTTAGCCTACAGTGGTTTTAGGGCTATGTATAAAACCAATGAAGCACATAGACCATTAGAGGTTCTGAAGGTCTCAGGATGGGGTTTAATCATTGTAGAAATTAATTAGCTGGGATAAAAGAGCAAATATGTCTTCTCATTGGTCTTTGTAGCATAGTGCTTGTGTTTCTGAGGAAAATGTTTGACATTGCAGAGAAGAAGTAATACAAAATGCAAGAAAGTTCTTCATATAGACTGGAGGATACTACAGATGAAGCAGCAACACAATTTACTGGTTTGCAAATTGTGCTTGGTATCATGTTCATTTTAATTAGTTATCATTTTTAAATGGTACTATCCTTAATATAAGTATAGTTGTTTCCAATTGGTTTATTTTTAAAAAGCTTTGTTCATGGTTTGTTCTTCCAGACATGAAGTACAACCAGGACAGGATTCTGACCTAATATAGAAAAAATGCTAGTTCTTGATGAAATAGGTAAGTTACACTTAGCTATTTCCAGTAAGACCCACTCATAGTCTCAGTAAGTCTTTGATTGAGTAGCCTGTAATGAGGATCAGCTGAAATCACAAGACTGGGATCGGATTTAGAGTATTAGGAAACAGAAATTTCTGTTATCTCCCTCACTCCTACAGAGCTCACTAGGAAAGGATACCATACTGAGGTTGCTTTTCCTACCTACCTCATCAAAAGCAGTTCTAAAATAATTTTTATTGTGTTGCCCTTGAAGACAATGATCAAAAGCCTCTTAGGAGGTGTATTTTATTAAGCAGGCAAAAGACAATGCAAGGACACTCTAAAACTGCTTTCCATTTTGCCACTGGTAGGAGACAGAGTTGTTTAGTAATAAAGATTGTTAAACAGGGAACTTAGCTACACACTGTGTCCCAATCTTCTCACTACAATTACTTTCAGACACACATTATCTTGTCCAGAACTGTCTGCATACAAACTGCAAAACTACTTCCAAAGCTGTTTCAAGAAAAGAAAACATTGTCCACACTTTACATTGCAATTCCTTCATAAAAATCACTGCCCCTCATGGTGATTATTTATATGAGGGGTTGTAATATGGGCCACCTTTCCTTTTTTATGCAGGACAGATTCATTTTCTGGTCATGCATTGTAGATACAAGGGACTTTTGTTTATAAACCCAGTATGAAAACTCTCTACCTTTCTTGTAGTTTATCAAGCATAGACAGCATCACTTAAATAAACCTTATATGGCTGTAAATCACAGAAATTCATTTAAGTTATTCCTGGTTTAGAGTACTGTAAGCAAAGCATCAGGGAATAACTTTAAGAAAATGGAATATGTTTGCAGTTCACTAATACCTGGCATTATGCATCCCTGGAACTTTGAAATTACATGTATCTTTTAGGAAGGCATTTTCTCTGTCAGAATGCTGCTAATGGAATTTGTTTTGGAAATCAGGACTCTACACCATTCAAATATTAAGCTTTCAAGTCTCTGAAACGTTGAAGTGCAGTGATGTCTGGAGAAGACTACATTTTTTTTTTTTTCAGCCTGTACTGCTTGTCTTTGGGGCTTTTAGATTTTCACAACCAAGATTTGCACCTCAGTGTTCCTAGAAAGGAAAGCTAAGCTTGCAGGCTGTATCTAAATGAGATGCAAAGTTGTTATGAGCCAGTATTGCCCAGGAGAATGCTGCTGGGATACTCTATGTGTTTTGTACAGGACTTAGTTCTTCGTAGGAAGAACTTAGGTGCATAGGAAAGGGTGGCATATGAAGCCTTTTCTCATCTGTCTCTAAAGATGGCATTAGCTTCCTTCAGAAATCCTACATGAATCCTATAATACTATCAGTACCTCTGCTGGCAAAAAGATTGTATCAGTGTGTCTACTGGAGAAACTCTTAGGAATGACTGCATGAGATGGGTGGCACTATCTGACTGAGCCACTTGTGCTCTTTTTACCATGGGCAGGGAATCCTCTCCTCTGGATCAGCCTGAACAGCACTATTCATGTGCTTCCTTTTCTATTTTCCTTTTCCTTGAGTTGCCTATTTTGTCTGTGCAAATCAGGGGTCCTTAAGGACAGTCACCTAGCAAGATGATCAGATCTCTGACGTGTTAATAATAAAGTTAGAACATCAGAACACAGGCATTTTCTGTCTCTGAAGTAGACACAGGGAGCAGAATTTACTGAACACTTGGAAGGATATTTAGCTAACAGCATTAAATCCTTTTCAGAAAATTGCTTCTCTGGAGTCTAGTAATTTCTTGCATGACCCCTGTATACTACTGGTCGTCGAGGTATGTTTTTCCTACATTATTTGTCTACACAGTGCTCTTCTGTTGCATTATTAATGGTAACCTTTTCTCTGCATGCTGTCTTGTTAGTCAGCCATTGTTTTGACCTCCTGGCCTGAGTTATCCAGGAGGAAAATGTTGTTGGACCAACTTGAAGCTTGTTTTGTGCCCCTTCAAGAATGCTGCAGCTGTTTTGTGAATTTTATTTTTTATTTTTTTTTTTCCTACCTGTGGTAATTTATAGCAACTGCCATCCTTGAAAGTGCAGAGCACAAAGGTGAGCCTATAATTATGGCTAAAGGCAGATCTCTGAAATGTTGAACTTTGCCTTAGCACAGGGGTTTGCATCAGCATTTCAAACCAGACAAGTCCATCATTTAGACAAAGCAAAACTGCAGCAGGAGCCCAGACCCAGGTAACCAACTAACTGGCCAACACAAACCTCTGCGTGACCCAACATGTGATCAGACAAATCCAAACACAGCAGCTTGCCTTGTGCATGGCAGCCAGCATTTGTCTTGTGCCCATGGGATCAAAGTTTAAATGAGGTTTGCTTTTTTTTCTATGGGAAGTGCAAGATTGCCTGATGTTCACCAGTGTTTTTTGCAAGGTAGCTGTCAACCTGCTGGGAATTCCAGATCAGAATACTAATTGCAGGATTATCCGAACTCTCTGGACTTTCCTAATGCTTCCCCTGAGCTTTCTTAGAAATCTTTTTTTTTGTGAGTGTTTTTCTTAGATGGAGGAATGGTAGAAAATACTTGTTTTGCTTTTCTAGTAATCCCTAGATAGGAGAAGGGTTATAAATATTAAATTTTCTCTCTAGATGTATTTTCAGTCATTTACTGTTGCCATTTTCCAATAAATCCTTCATTGCAATGAATATTATTGAAGGCTCACACGATCACTTTAAGTGTCAATAAATATTTGGAGCTTAATGTTGAGCCAGTCTAGTAGAAAACTCTGTTTCTTGGTTACTCCAGTAGTAACTTTGCATCGTTCCAAGTACTCTCTCAGATTTTTGATGTCTTCTCATCTTTCTGATGAAATCTGATTATTTTAGTGTAACTGAGATACTGAGTGTGTTTGAACAATGAGAATAAAAGGAGGAACTGAGTTATTTGACAGTAGATGTGATGAAAAGGCAAAGAATAATATAAGAAAGAAAATGTAATCTTAAGTATTTACTGCTATCTTGTCAATGTCTCTGGACTGATTTAATACGGCATTATAAAAAAAAGGTAAATTGTGCAGACACACTTTCATTTTATATGAAAAAATAAATTTAGCTGCAATCCAGTAAATGTTTAGGAAAGTAACAGGTATTGTCTTGTATAAAGAACCTAAGATCAGTATCACTAACTTTTTAAAAGGACCTAAAATTGTGCTTTTATTACATACTATAAATAATACTGTCCTTAGTATTGTGTCCTCAAGCAAACAGGTTGGGCATTCCATAAGAAGTATAGAAAGGGAGAGCTTTTGCAGCAACTTTTTGTACAGGTTGTGTACAATTTGAAAGTGTGAAGTTTGTGTCTCAGCACACTCTGTACCAGTGGTACCAGTCTGCCTGCTTCAGAGCATGGGCAGTTTTCAGGCAGGATAGAAGGGAAGAAGTTGTTGCTTGTTCCCACTTAAACCCTATTTCAGACACTGATTTGTTTCAGCCTAACCCAGGGTGCTGTCCCAGGAGCTACCAGTGCCAGAGGGCTCAGAGAAGACCCTGCAAAAACCCCCCTGGATACCTTTTCCAGAGACAAAGCACAACTTCTCATTAGTTGTTTTCTATACATTAATGTCTATTTGGTATATATTCAAAGTGAAGATTCTATTTGGGATTTAGATGGACACTGTTAGATCCACATCCCCAAATCTCCATCTTTGTGCTTCTAGTTTGTCAATCAGATTTAAATAAAGTGCCCTGATGAGCCATTTAATTACATTTTATTACTGACTATTTTCCTGGCAGTATCCTATCTATAACTGGTTGGCTTCTGAAAGGAGATAGAAGCATAGCTCCAAGGGCAAGGATTAGAGAGAAAAGACCCTGAATGCAGGGTCTGTGCTGAAGAAAGAGAGAGTGGTCAATATAGGTCAATGCCTGGCTTTTGTTGCCATTTTCCCTCAAGGCATAATATTTGGGTACTTCTGCTAAGCACTCTCCATCTTTTTGAATACTGTAAGCTCTTTGCATTATTAATTGTTCTCTATTTCTGTGGAGCCAAAGGTGCATAATCTTAATTCCCAGTCCCCTTATATAATTTAACTACTGGTCAGTGACCTTTAGCTGGAGAATGATTTTCCGAAAGCCTTTTCAAAATCTATTTTTTTAATGACATCCATACTTTCAGCTGTGCCTGTGATTTTGCCAAGCTTAGGGGAAAGTCAGGACAGATCATCTTGCTTCTAGACACACTCCAATAAAGAAAGAAAATACATCCATAAAGCATGTTGGAGCCCTTATAATCCAGATTATGGAAATTCCTATTAGTAGATCACTTGCAGGTGTTAACAGAAAATACATTTTCTTTAAGGATGAGTGGCTGCAATAGCTGCTGTCACTCAGTGACTGAGAACTTTCCCTGCATGTGGATATCATGCCCAGCCCAAAAATGTGTTGTTCAAGTCTTGATGAATGCTTTATTGTGATCAAATTGGTAAAAGAAGATCAGAGAATCAAAACTCTCATAACCCTCTAAACTAAGGTAACCTGGTTTTGGAAGCTTGAAAATTTTTCCCTGAGATGTTTGTCATGGACAAATAACAGACACATAACTAATAACAAAATCATCAGTTTCAGTAATATGTCATCAGTGATTTAAACAGCAGAAATCATTACTCTTTTTAAAATAAAAACAAACTAAAATCCTTCATGCATTCTAGAGCAAAGGATTTCCCAGAAGAAAAGAAAATCCAGAAAGTGCTTAATGTTTGCCTTGCTGTGGCCTATTTTCTATTATAACAATGAAAAATTCTAATTGTGTACTTGGTGTATTTGCTAGCTATTCACCTTTTATATGCATAAATCTTCTTGTATAAAGCAACAAACAAGATCAATATTTGATTATTATTTTTTTTTTAAGTTTTACTTGGTCTGAATGGATCCTCTTATAATATATGGTCCATATGTTGTACATTTTGAGGTAAATCCTAGTTGATCATCCCTATTTCAAAGTAATGGAGAAGGGCATAGAAGTGTAGCAAGTGTCTGATGGATTCATTTTAAGCAAAGTATTCCATTGTACATTGTTCATGTAAGAAAGAAAACCTCAAGTGTGAAACAACTGCAATCTGGTGAAATTTCTCATCTAAGAGAATAATCAGGTTTTAAATGAACTTAATTTTTCTGTGGAAGATATTCCTCCAATTCCTCTCCTTGTGATGCTCAGAAATGTAGGCAACACTGAATTCCTCTGGCCTGAGAAGGCCATAACTGAGCACTCAACAAACCAAATTACTAATGTCTGATTAATTCTAAAGCAGCTGAGATAAAGCTGCTGTAGGACTATATATTTATTTGTTTATAATGCCCCTAGTCCAAAGTTTTTTGCTAAGCACTGACATGTTCTATAATTCTATGTTGAGTAACTTGTGCTGTAGGTCTTAATTTACTATACCACTAGTAATTATGAGGGCAAGAAGTCTACAAAGCAGTAAAGTTACTTCTGCTGGCAGGTGAGGTTTGTTTCCAGAAGAGCTGTTGCACTTTGTTATAGTATTTAATATACTTAAGAGTTCAAACTTCCAGAAGAACATCCAGGTCTGTAACTGTGGTCTCTCCCAGCTTTCTGTGAAAGCAGAAGGAGCTCATCAAAAGGAGATCAACCAAGCAGCTCCACTTGAGCACATGGGAAATGTAATGCATTTTCCTGTTCTCTATCCATTATTCTCAGTCTTGTTTCTCACTACTTCTTGAAATTTAATCCTCACACACATGAGTAGTTAATCCTATTGGACATCCAAAGGGTGAAGCATTATAGACCCCACGGGTGGTGACAGTCCCGAGGGGATAAACTGGGAGTATGATTCTATCCTTCCCAGGGAGAAAACAGACACATGCAATTCTTTTTTGTGTTGGGCTGGGAACAAAATACATGGCATTTAGGTTTGAGTTTTAATGCCTAAGGCTAAATTTATAGGATTGACTGTTGCTATAGATGTCATGCTGTTTGTTGAGTGATCAGACTCTGGAAACTGCTGACATGGATGGATCCCTGGCTCAACAGTTTCTGAAGTGAATTTTCTGAGTAAATTCTCAACGTCACTCCTAGAAGCAGTAAGTAATTAATAGAGATAATTTAACATGTCATTAGTTTGTTACCAAACCTAGATTTTACATTTTGCCATCTGGATTTTATGTCTTGTCCAAAACATATTCCCTGAAAATGGGCACACTCTAACTAGAGGAAACAAATACATAGAATAGACCTTTTGTTCATCAGTTATTAATAGCTTTAAATTAAAAACTAAAGTTCTTAAAAAAACCCAAACAAAACACTTGTGCTTCTTCTGTGAAGATCCTCATTTAAATCTTCCTTAATAGCAATTGTTCCTATCCCCATTGGCACCAAAAGGGGATAGAAAAGGAGCTTGTAAGTACTAGAGTGGGAAGATAAGATTATGTTGGAGTCACTGGTTATACAATGTTTCCCTGTTAAAGTACATCCAAGTATAACAGTAGTCTCTTTCTCAATAGGTTAAGTAATTTTTTTTTTAATTTGAGAGACTTTATTTAATTGTGTGCTGTTGGAGAGTGATTTGCCATTTCCCAATATTTATTTATAGTATAAAAATATATATAAATATAAAATATTTATAATATTTCCAATATTTATTTATAGGGATTTTCACTGCAGGGAGGTTTCTAGTTGTCTGGGGTTTTTTGGTAGGATTTTTTTTTTTTTTTAAATTCACTTCTGGAGTACCTTACATGTGAAGCCTTGTAAACCTATATGTAGTTTCATATGTGGGCTTGCAGACCTTTTTTAAAAAGTTAATTATAATGATCTACAGCTATGTACTTAACAAGCTCTCAAGCATTAGGCATTTAAAAAATGAAACTGTTGCTTAGCCTTAACTATTTATAGTTATTGAAATACAGGCTTTGTACCAATTTTTTTAAAAGTCCAGTTCTGCAGTACAAAGGGCATTCATTTACATTTTCTTGTCACAGTTTTTAGTATTATGAATAATATCTTATTTCTAGACTTGTAATATATAATTGAACCTTGGATATATGCCTGAAAGCATTCTGACAGCAAGTAATCATTATAAATAGTGCACCAGTGAGCTTCACTTGAGACTGTGAATAGTCCTGGGTTGTTTCAAGAAATAGGAATAAGATATTAATTCCTGGTGTCAAGGACCATTCCTTGTGAAGGTGGCTTTGCAGAACTTTCCTGGGGACAGCACTTTGCTATTCCTAGGTCCCAGACTGATTTTGCTGTGTGGTTCCTTGCTGCTGTCTGTGCATTAACCAGCTGGGTCACAACCAGCTCAGGGATCTCCCCTTAGCTTTCCACTGGACACTGGGAATTTGCCCTTTCCCCTTTTGGCTGGAATTCATTTGCTCAAATGTAGATCTCTATTCTGTGTCAGCATCTGAGGAAGCTTCTAAACTCTGTTTGTAGTCAGTGGAAAAAAGGATGAAATTCTGGTGCATGACTGATCTCCTTCTGAAGGCAGATATGTGAAACTGGTCAGACAACCATCTTCTAAAAATGCCTAAAATGGCTTGCTTGAAAATGTTTACCTTTCTTGTTAAAATACAGTAATACAGCTTTTTAATTACAAATGATTTTGTGCTCTCCATGAGGAAAACCAGGCCTACAGCCACAGTCATATAAGAAATAGTTCATCAGGGCATGGCAAGTCTTACTCCCTTTGTACTGGCCATTAAAGATAACCTCCTACAAAACCTGATCTATTTATGGGTATTTTCATCTATACCTACAGGACAGGTATTAATTACTGTGATAACTATTTCTGGATGTACCCTTATTCCGTAATAAAAATATTTGGTACCTCTCTCACTGTCAAAGTATATCTATGGAATTGGTCATAAATAGCTTCACCTGAAAAAAAAAGGCTGAAGGGATGTAGTTCCAGGATGTATCTGTGAAATAAGATTTATATCTGTGTGATATTTGCATTGTAATGCAGGTCTTACATACTGACTGTAGGCAATGTTAAAAATTCTGAATTACTTCTTAGGTGCAAAACAGCAGCAGTATCTCAAGTACAAGTGAAAAGCATATCTTTAATAAACAATCAACTGTTAACAAAAGCAGTCTAAAGCCCTTCATCCTATTTAAGTGATGTTTATAATAGAAGTTCTCAGTTTGGCCATTGGAATCTAAATCACACAGGATGAAAGCACGTTAAAATGGTGAACTAATATAGCTGCTTGGGACTCTGAGAAGGAAAAATTAATAAGAGGCATGGGATCAAAGTTGGCTAGCTGTGATTGAAAATTAGAAGTGTTGAGCACTGTGTGATTTCTTTGGTGTAAATGGAATGAAAGCAATTTTGAAAGCTTAACAAGTCTGTCTCTGTGTTCCTCTTTGTAATTCAAAGCAAGTGTCATTGCAGGTAATTTTTGCCAGTCTTCTGAAACCCCAATAGTTAGGGAGAATAATTCTGTTTATTTTCTAAATTTTAATCTTTGTTTCTTCTTATTCATTCTGCACATGGGAGTCAGAGTTAATTCTAGAGAGGAAATTCAGTCTGAATGTTTTAAGCAGTGATATCTATCTCGGTGGCTTGCAGAGGAATGACCCAGCATGTCCTAGAGTCACAAGTTCCATTTTGAGGTGCCTGGAGGGATGTGCCCAAGATTCTAGTCCAGGTCCCTGGATTTCCTTTTGATAGAGCTGGGATGCAGGTGGATCATGAGCATGAAAGCTGCAATTAAAGTCTTTAAATTATGCCTTGTTCTGAAGCACCTTGAAATGTCATCTGTCCGTGTCTTGTCTGTTTGGTATATAAATTTGTAAATTAAATGTTCTCAGTCTCAATGGCACTCTAATCATGGAATCATAAAAAGCTAGGGGTTGGAAGGGATCTTGAAAGATCATCTAGTCCAATCCTGCAGCAGGTCCCACAGGAACACATCCAGATGGGCTTTGAATGTCTCCAGGGAAGGAGACTCCACAACCTCCCTGTGCCAGTGCTCTGTCACCCTCACAGTGAAAAAATTCTTCCTAATATTTTTATGGAACCACCTGTGCTCCAGTTTATAACCACTGCCCCTTGTCCTGTTGTTAGTGACCCCTGAGAAAAGCTTGACTCCATCCTCCTGGCACTCACCCTTTTTACATATTTATAAACATCAATGAGCTCACCCCTCCTTCTCCTCTTCTCCAAGCAGCAGAGCCCCAGCTCCCTCAGCCTTTCCTCATAAGGGAGATGTTCCCACTCCCTTCATCACCTTGGTGGCTCTGCACTGGACTCTTTCAAGCAGTTCCCTCTCATTCTGGAACTGGGGTCCAGAACTGGACACAATATTCCAGATGTGGCCTCACCAGGGCAGAGTAGAGGGGATGGAGAGCCTCTTTTGACCTCCCAACCATCCCTCTTCTAATGCACTCCAGGATGCCATTGGCCTTCTTGGCCACCAGGACACATTGTTGGCTCATGGTCATAATTTCCACCTGCATAAATGCTGCATACCTTTTTTTTCTGTTATAGTGTATTACAAAAGTGCAAGAAGAGGAAATCTGATCTTTTTCTCAGCTCAAACATTGAGTATCCCAGTGCCAATGGACTGTGATGAATGGTGCAGTAATAGGAGTACTGCTAGCAGGACTGTTCTTACAAGATGACATCTGGCAGGCAGTGAAAGCCAGATAAAAGTGATTCAGGTACTTAACTGTAGCAGAAACCTATACCTGCTGATAGAACCCCACTATGGCTGGCTGATGGGATACAGGATCCATGGGATTACCTGTTCCCAGCTGGAAAATCAGGTGAGGTGGGAAGATTCCTGGAAGCAAGGTGTAGGCATGTGAATTCCTCTCAAAGTGGTGAGAATTTAACAGTGATTTCCTGGTCCTTCTTCTCCCTAGATTTCATATGGTATTGGCTTTCATCTCACAGAGGGGATATGTGCTCTTTAAATTGTTCTGTGGCTTTTCTTAAACTGAATGTAAGTGATTAAACAAGAAAACATCATAATAAGGTTTCCATAAGCTGTTTAAGCAAGCACCACTTTAGTTCCATGATATATCAAAACTACTACAGCTGATTAAAAAAAAAAAAAAAAAGAAAGAAAAAGCTGTGGTGTGGAAAAAAGGACTTAAGTTCTCTTAGTACCTATAAATACAATAGTTAACTGCTGACCAAGAACTATTGTCTGCCACAGAGGGTTAGTAGTTAAAGTGCATGGTCAAAATAATAATTCACATCCTTGCCTAGTCAAGACAAATAATTCCATTTTAATTTTCAGAGAAAATATGTATATTTATATCTATTTTCAAAAGAATTATTTTATATTGAAATAAAACCAGCAAATATGTTGCTTCCATAGATATGAGATCTTTTTCCCTAGGACCAGATGAATGTACAGAAGTGAATGGGAGATGTGAGCTACTAACGCATCACTTAATTTCCAGCAGTTCTATTTAATGGTATTAAGTCTTTCAAGACTCTGTAAACCTGTCTAAATTTTCCAAGAAAGAGGGGAAATAATTTCTGGTTTTGGACAAACTCTTATTGAGAGCACTATGTAGCCTAAAGTCATTAAACAGGAAATTTAGATGTGTGAGGGTCTTGTGAAAATATAGTTAGAAAGACACTTCCAGTAAGAAAAGGCAGAAGTACTCAGGAGAATACTGTTTGGAATAATACCTCAAGAATTCTGCTTGCTGATTAGGTGTGGATTTATTGGCAACTGTTGTTGTGCTGCTTCCTTCCCTCTGAACCTTCTTTGAACTTCCCAGTTTTTCTTTTTAATTAGTTCTCTTCTTTAGTCCTAACATGTAGGAGAATTAAACAAGGCTCTCCAAGCTGCTAGTAAGATCAAAATCTGTAAAATGAAAGGAAGATGGAAAAGAAACTTTGTTTGAACATTAAACAAAGAAAAATAATTATGATGAAGAACATAATAATGAGTCCTCAATTACCACAGCAGTCTGGCCACAAAACTATAAAAAGATAAAAATTAAAATCCACCCAAGCATCTCTCATTTTATTTAAATTGTGTAATTTTTAAGTGCTGCCATAAATTTTATTACTGGGTTCATACATTTTGACTTTGGGGCCAGCTGATTTCAGATCAGGAGGTTCTATGTCCACACAAGTTTCCATGGATTTACTTCAGACTAACTTTGATGTAGAAAATGACTTTTGACTCTTGTTTAGGCCAAAACAAATATAATACAAAGAAAGCAGCAGTTGAAAGAATGCAGCTGCAAAACAACAGAGTATCAGTGAGCCTGGATTTTAGGTGCTGCAATTCTTCACTTCTTCACTTTGTGTACCTTTCTTTAATATGTCTATGGTGATGTTTAGTGATGAGATGGGTGGGTGGGTTAGACATGAATAATCTGTGAAGCCCACTGGAACTGGGATGTGCTAGGAGCTTGTAAACTGTCCTGCCTGGGGCCCAAGCAAGGCTATTTGTAAAGTAAAATAGGCAATAATAAGAAAAACACGCAGTAAAATTTGATGCAAGTTATCCTATTGGGAATTTTTATTCTTTTATTGAGAAGCCTGGAATTTAGAAAGATAAGATTTGTCCCCAGGATAGTATAAAGATAATAAAGTCATTCCTTCAAGTGTTTAAGATGCTTCTGAGAGAAAAACCTTATATTGGTGTCCTTATATTAACTGAGTCTTTACAGCAGATAGAAATCTGGAGCTCTATACAAAGTTAGCTGTGACCTCCCCTGGAAGGCAGTATTCTCTTAAAAGCATGAAACTGGGTTGCCAAGTTTCACAGAGGAAACAGAGAAAGTAGGAAGGGAGCAGGGAGTCTCCAAGAGCATTGAACTGCAATTACCTGAGTAGATATTTAATTAGGGCCTCATTACTAACACACTTGATTTTATCAAGTTGCTGCCTGATCTTCACTGATCCTAACTGGACTCTGAATTTATTGTTTCTTTGAAAAAACAGGTATTTTAGGTAATGCCTGGCATGTGCTTTTGGGAATAATCCCAGTGGTGGCTGTGAGATGGGGCAGTGCTCCTGAAGAATATGATGAGTTTGAATAATTTGTGTAGACAGTAGACAGCTTCAATTTTCTCTCTTGATAAGACACTGCCTTATCTCTTGTTTCATGGTAGAAAGTTGCCTCTGTGATAGTGAAGAGATGTTGTTGGTAACTCTGCAATAGGTTGGTGGAACACAGGAAGGCTCTCTCTTGGCTCACCACATCCCACAGGTATGCAGACATTATTTTTTTCAAGGATTGCTCCTGTGCTGAAGTCAGCATGTTTGCAACCTTGCAGAATGAAAGAAGGCATTCATGCTTATTCAACAGGCTTTCATTTTTGCCTGTAAGAACAGCAATCTTGTTGGGTCCAAATTTTCATCTCTGGGCACTATGAAAACTCTAGGGAGTTTACTTGTTCAGTCAATTCTTCAATGAATATACATGAAGAATCCTTTTTTTTTTTTTTTTTCCTTTTTTTCACCCTGTCTTTTCTTTCTGCAGAAATGACACTAGTACATCCATTTAGACCATAGTTTTTGGTAGCTTTTGTCTTTTATTATAAGCCTGCTCATAGAAACTTCACTTTGGTGCTGGTGTTGTCTGATATCACTGTTAATTTAAAAAAAAAAAAAAAAAAAAGTCACTGCCTGCCATAGTAGTAATAAAGTGCAGCCAACTGTATTAGAGATTTCATTGTCAAAAGTTATCCACAGGACACAAGACAAGACAAACTTGTTGCCATGTCCTTATCACAAAGGTTGTGCTTTAGGAATTTCCAATTTAGCAAAAAAATCCCAAAACCCAAAACATTGCTGTCCCCTGCCATAGCAGCGTGGTGACCTCAGAGTTAGACTTTTGTTGTGATCATTCATATGTGGCTAAGGATTCCTTGCACAATGGATTTTTCCATATCTTTTTCCACTATAGTTATTGTAGTTTTAGAGTTGCTGAATGGTTTGACCCCAGTTGCAGCCTAAACTGTGTTTTATTCTGATATTGTTTTCCTCTTCTTTGGGCATACTGCAGACTTTGGGGAGACAATTCTAAGTACCCAAAGATGAAGAACTGGGAACAATTAAATGTTCTTAAGATTTCTTTCTGCTATACTATAAAGTAATGAAGATGATTCTATGAAAATAAAATAATCTTCATATGAAGTTGGCATAAAAATAAAAAAAGGAAAAAACCCCACAAAAACATGAACAGCATTGTTTAATTATCTATAAAGATTATGAATAATTCCATAACTTCTTCATTTTTATTTTAAGTATGCTTGGATGTTCAATGGACAAAGGAGTGCTAGCAGCAAAGTCAGAATAAGTAGAAATGCTTCCTCATGGACCTCAAACTTTGTAGGCATTTTCATGCTGTCTACAACTCAAGTGGTTGTCATCCTACTAATTTTAACTAGTGTAGAATTCTGTGCTTATATATGTGTTTATATACATCCTATGTAAAGGACCAAGAACCGGACATTTTGGTAGAATTTTGTGCATGTGTTGCTGGGTCCATACTCTAAAAAACACAACAGAGAGGAGACCAACTGCTCCAGATTTATTATCTCAACATTTACCCACCAGGGTAAAAACCCTGCTGTTTTCTGATGCTTTACAGTGTTTCTCACTGTCACCTCTTGTTTTTCTGAATACATCTATTCACTATTGTGAAACTTGATAGAAAGCTGGGCTGTTTTTTAAAGCTTACTGCTCCCTTGCTTGACTGGGATAGAGGCATGCAGCAATAAGTTGTTTCTTCTGTCCTTCCTTTTATGTTCCCAGGGTCTGTTAGTGAAAAGTGTGAGCAAACTGTGCCAAGCCATGCTTACATGGATAATGATATATTTTTTACCATCCAAGGTCAGCTGCTTGTATTCCTCTGCCTTAAACAAGACTTTCTGCCAAATTTTGTCTATCACTGTGTCATAATAATACATAGTGTTACTTTTGTGTGGCTAGAGAGATCACTAGAGATTGGATCTAGCATAAGTAATGTCTCAACATAACCTAGAGTACAATTACTTCAACTGATAGTTAACATCCATGAGAAAAGTTTTTCCTAGAGAGATGGAGCTTAAAAATAACCATTCACCTCTGACTCTTCATCTGGCTGCACTTGGGATAAAGCTGGGCTGTGTAATGCTACATAAGCAGAGGAACTACACCACCTTTTGTTGTAAAAGCCTTTTATGGACCAGGAGGATTATATGGATGTGTCTGAAAAGCTGTGGAGCTCAGGGACAGGTCAGAAAGCCAAGCACAGGAGGGGGAAAAGATACAGGTTTTTTTCAAGTTCCTCTTTTTGTTCTAATAGGTGTGCCCTCCAAAACCCTCTTTGCCACTTTTCCCAATGTTGTTCCATTAGTTATCAACATTTTCTCTGCCCAAAGTTCTGTCCATTACAGTGTATTTGTCAGACTAGTGGCTTTACTTTGATAATAGGTGTTGTTACATGGATGATGTCCTGCTCCTTGTTTTTATTATGCCACCACTGTCTGATCCTAAAGCCTTGTAAAAGATATGTTCTTGTAGTATATATGTTCTGCTGCACATTTACCCTGAGCTAGGTGACTCCTTTTATCCTTCTTGAGTATAATGGGGTAGTTCATCTGGTAAAAACCTCATTCTGCCACTTCCTTTTCTGAAGGAGCTTGCAATTTATTCCTTTTGTTGATGCACATAAACACCCATCTTAAATGGGTTGGTAGGCAATCATCTTGAAGTGGCAGGCAGTAATTGCTGTATTAAAATTCTGTGTAGCTTATTTGCCATGCAGGACTGCAGTGGAATAGTATGTATCTCACCAGCAAGTTGATTAGAGATGCCTTAGGCACCATCTTTTCCAATTTTTAAAAAATTAATCATGCATAGTTTTCATATTAACTGAGAACAGGGCAAGGGGTGAAAGCGAGACGGTTCTTGCAACACATTCTGCATGTTCTTTGTCTTTTTATGAGCCCATTCTAACCTCTGTCTGCCTCTGCTGACCCATACCTGAGAGAAGAAAAGGAGAAATATTGTCATCAACCTCCAGGCAGGATTTCTATTCCTAGTAAAGAAGATACAAATGGAAAAAAAAAAACAAACTGTGATGCCTATGGTAGCCTAAGTTAGCACGTGTCATGATGTTAACATGGGGACATGGTCTAGCAGAGGTGCAGAGTATTTGCATAGTACAAAAAATGGTAAAAAATGGTAAGTGACATAACCTACACGTGCAAAAGTACTCAGATGTTAGTGAATCTGTTTCTAAATCAAGGATTTTGCTATCTATATTTGGGTCGTCAGAGTTTTTTTTCTCCTCTCCATTGCCACTGGGTGTAGTTGTAGTGACAATCCTTGTATGGACAATGTCCTCTCAAAGGAGTAAGAATTCTTTTCAAAAGTATGGGAATTACAGCAGTCTGAAGATCCCCTTTTATACATCTAACAGTATTTGTGGAAGAGAGAGAAGCTGGCATGGCTTTCACCTGTCTTTTCATACCTGATGGTAACAATTTTACTGGAGCAATGATGATCTTGTTCAGCTTCCCAAAGATCTCTTTGGTTATGGTCTATCAGTAGAGCTGGACAAGAAATCATGTTGTACCATGAGGCTTTATTTTGCATAGCAAAACCAGCTGAGTTTTGAAAACTGTCTCTTGATGTGTTTCCCATCACATCAGGGAATCAGTGTGGGGCAGAGTGAGCTCAGAGCAACCACAGCAACATGAGTACCTGGGATGAGAAGATTCCTATGTGTAGAGAGTGGTCTGAGGAATTTCTTCTGTTTAGGTTGGTTTACATTTATAAATTAAAGACCCAATCCCCCTACCTTAAAGGGTCTGCACCCTAAATCCTACTGTAATACATGGCACTTAGCAGATGGAAGTTAAAAATAGGAGTCAGTCAGTAGGCAATGGGAGTTGTAATTAATGTTAGCTGTGACACAAAGAAGGGGAAGTCATGGTGAAAAAAGAAGTCCCAGAATTCTCCCATGGTTTATAGTTGTTTGGAAGGATATATTCTGTTTTCCTAATTTTAGAAGCAGAATGAAAAATTCCCTTTAGTTTGTTATTCACGTGGGGGAAGTTTTCAGAAAATTACCAGAATTTTACATTAGAAAACCTGACATGTATTCTAAAATAGATCCATTTTGCTGTTTATAATTCACTAATCTGGAATGATTTTCACAGCAAATGATGCCACAAGCACAAGATTATGATGAAAGTTATGAAAAAAAGCAATAGAAGCAAATTACATGTTGATAATGGGTAAACTGGACCAAACAGATAAAGGAGGGTGCACTGCTTTCTATTTAAACCAAATTTCTTGGTAGCCATGTAAAAATAAAATAATCAGTACCCTCAGTGTCTGCATTTTCATGTCAGTGATTGTCATATCAGTCAGTGATTATTTCTTTGGATGAGATTCTGCAATAAGCATAGTTAAATCAGGGAGACTTGGCCATGCATTTCTTTCTGTGCAGAAGGTAAATATAACAATTGCTTCAGTTTTACTTTCATGCAGCTTGCGTGGTATGATAAATATATTTACTGTGTTCTTGATTGATGCTGCCAGCTGGTAGAGTTACTTTCACAGTGGTTTATGATATAAGGTTCAGCATTTTCTTGATGGTTCATGGCACAGGTTGTTGTGCAGCCAAGACGTATTTCTTTGAACAGCTGGATGCAAGAAAGTGGTTATGGACCTTCACTCCCTTCTCCTCCCAAGAGAATATGAAGCTGATTTTTTCTTCCTTTTAATTTAGTTTCTGTTGTTCACATGTAGATAATGTGCTGAGAGTAAGAGCAGAGTTACCAGTTTCAGTGCTTCAAAATGAGGATCTATCAAATTTACTGTGATCTATGAAATCTGTCCGAATGCAGCTTCTTTGGCTTTTTGGTTTTTTTTTTTTCAATTTGCTATTGAAACAGTTCAAGGTTGATAATCTACCAAAGTTGTGCTTTATATGTTTAGAAAACTCTGCCTGAATAAGTGGGAGTTTAAGATCTCTGTGAGAACTGCATAGCATTAAAATCATTAATGCCTTAAACAGAACAAACAAGTATCCCTTGAAGGGTATTATGAGCTTGTTAAGGTCTGAAACATAGACTCTGGTCTAATGCCATTGAGTAAAGAACATATGAATTTTAAGGAACAACTACAGTGGGAAAAAAATCATGCTGCTTTTATTCTGAAATCTAAATTACCCCATTTTTAGAGCCATATCTGAGATCACAGTTGGCCCAAATCAAGTTCACTCACACAATGACTTGAGAGGAAGATCTTGTATTAAAGCAATAATCTGCTTAGACTGTAGTGAGATGAGTCTCTCACTGAACCAGCAAACCACTTCCTATCTATAGCTCCCTTTTTCACTAAAAAAAGTGAAATTGAACTTGTTTGAGCTATTTCTGCAGGAATTAGTTTGAAAACTTCAGCACTGCAGCACTATGAAGATTTCTGTTCTAAATGAGCAGTATAAAAGGCCCAGGTGTATCCTTTACCTTTGGCTTTTTTCCACCTGGAGAAAACTCAATGTAATAGTTGTAATGTGCTATAATCTGTCTCTCAGAGGGCTCATTCTGAAATTTATCTTCCTCATCTTGGACCTTTAAATCTGACCACTACTTCCTGAGGAATTTAAAAGGGAACTGTTGAGATGTTTGTGATTTAAGTGCAGACAGATGTCAAATTGCTTTTTGAATGATATTAACAATGTTAATAGGAAAAATAAAATCCTATAATAGAAATTACTGAACATCAAGATTTTTTTTTTCTTGTTTTCATATTTTTCTATTGAATTGTTGAAAAATACATCTTTGAAAACTTTGCTTCAAACTGTAAGCTCGAAATGTAAAGAGATCAGTGTGGGGTGGTTTTTGTTTTTTAAAAGACTCTAGAACAAAAGAAAAAAATTCAAGCAAAAATAAAGAAAGCTTATTTTTTTTCCTCCAGAGCTTAAATATGTTTGAAAAGAACTTACGCAAATCCATGACGGAAATGTATTTTTGTGATTTAAATAACACTAATTCAGATGTAAACTATTTGTTAAAGGTATCTTGGAACTGAAGCTGTGGTGAACTCTTCATGGCCTACAGGTGAATGGTGTTTGTTGGGGAACCCAATTTTCCAAGCATTGAATCATCTCAGAGGTCCCTTCCAACTCATCTGATTCTATGATTCTATCAAAAAGCTAAAGGTGAATAATACTGGGTCAGTTATAATCCCAGACCTCTGTTCTCACTTCTCTCTACTAGAAAAAAGCTTTTGTATTTTTTCTTTCCTTTACTTTTAGTTGTGAGTGCACCAAGGAAACACATCATGGAAAGGCTGCAACCTGAAGTAATATACAGCAAATTGATTAAACTATTCAAACCTGGGAAAATGGTGAGATCTCTTTGTTATAATATTTGTTTCTTCAATTGTCTTGCCACATGCATCCACCCTACTGTCTGTAAATGTGAAATCTAGAGCTGGGCCAAACTCTGGTGTCATTAATGTTTTGGAGATGTAGCTGAAGATGGGACAAGACAGCACAGTGCTGACTTCTGCTTTGGTGAAGGTGTCACTCTGGAGTTTGCCTTTTACTGTGATTCACCCAAAGCAGTTTGATTTTATTTCTGTCTGCAGTGGATTTGGATGCTAACCCAGAGTTCTTTTTCTGACCAGACAGGTATTGTTGATGTACCTGCTGAGGATTGGTTGAGAATGCAGAGATAAGCATGCAGGAACTGAATTGTGTAAGTGAACAGTCATTACCCTGAGTTGTTCCAGTGGTTCTGTGATTTCATGCTCTCTTTTTTTCAGTGATATTTATTTCGCAGACTCCATCCTCAGAGTCCGTAGAGCAGAATTTTCTTGTGCTAAAATCATCTGTTAAATGACTTTTAGCTCCCTTTATGTGTTATTTCAAAAAGGGAGAAATACATAGAATAAGAGGCTGGGGAAAAAAAAAAAAAAAAAAAAAGAAAAATTTTTATTGCAGGATAGGAAGAAAGGAGGATTAAAAAAAAAAAAAATTAAAGGAGCTGGCTTTTGCTAGTTGGCTGTTCATGTTAATCCTCTTTAATACATACGTGACTCCAGCTGGAAAACCTCTTGCATTTTTCAATCTGCTGTGGAGAAGCAAGCTTAGTGGCAGTCATGAGAACCTTTGAAAATCTCTAATCAGTTTCTAACCCCTCTGAGGGTGTCTCTCTGACTCTGTGGGCTGACAGACTGGCACTGCTCAGAGACCTGGTCCCAAATAATTACTCACCCTGCTTCTATATATTTCAAATAGTCTGTTGTACCATGACTAGTGGCTCAAAGTGACATGTCAGAAATTGAGTTGTGGATTTTAATGCCATTTTTGGAAAGAGAATTAAACAGAATTTTTAGTTTCTAAAAGGAATTTAATAATTTGTAGCACGTGCCATACAAAAAAACCATACTCTGGAATTCCCTGATTTCCTTTGTCAAGATATTTCAGAGGAGCTTCTACAAGTCCTGAAAAGACAAAAAGCATAATTATGAAGGCTTTCCCACATGAATGACATTAGAAGTAATGCATTAATAATAAAAGGGGTACAATAGATAATTTTGTCTCTTGCATTGCTAAGTTGGAGTGTCATTTGCAGTATTTATCCAGATTAATTTTAGATGTCTCAAGGAGCTGGGTTTTACTACTGTATATGCCCAGAGCTACAGACATGAGGTCATTTCTGTTGTCTTTTCTATACTGGTTGGTAACTTAAATGGGTTAACAGGAAATATGGGCTGTCTGAGAACACTTTCACAAACAATTATGCCTCATAGGGCCTGATAGTATGGAGTATGACAATGGTTTTAGAGCTTAAAATAAAAATTTTACCTTTGACAATTCAGAAGAAAGACCAGAAAGCTAGGAAAGAAAGAAAATGATCAGACTTGGGTTTTTATCCACGACCATTAATTTTTCTGTATTACCTAATCATGAGAACTTTAAGGAAGAGCTGACTGCTGAAATGCTGTTACATGCTGAGCTTGACTGGACTTTACTTTTCTCTCTTTCATCTCTGTCTTTATTTTACCAAAATTATTTAAACAGTGATACTTGGTGACTTTAACTGATGCTTTCTTTCATATTTTAAGAAATGAGAGATGTAGCTATCTGCAAGCACCAAACATGTCACTTGGCCCTTTGCAGAAATAAATTGAGAGCTTGGATTTTGCTGTGTATAAATGCTTCAGTTAGATTGGATGCCAATAAACATTGTAAATGTACAGAAAGTGAATGAAAGGTGAAACATGGAGTATAGATCTGAAAGATCTATTTTGCATTGTGAGTTTGGCATGAATATGTATAAGGATGTGTTCTGTCATACCAAAGTATTATCCTTAAATCAGATTTTGATTAATTGGTGCTGACAGACTCTTTTTCTTACTTCATTCCCAGGTCTTACGTAGTATTAATGAGTGCACTGGAAATTTTAATACAATGTTTTACAAATGCAAGTGTGTCAGTTCTGGTTACATGCACAGCTGCTTTGTTAACTCAGAAGCTCACCTGTAAAATTCACATATGCATGGAAATTTTAGAGAAATTTATTTTTTCCTTGAGAAATTATGCAGTGAGAGGGATTAAAAAGCCTCCTGGAAAGTGAGACATCATATACAGAGGGAAAACCTTTGGAGAATGTGGGAACCACAAATGTGGGTCCATAAATTCTACTGCCACTAAAATGCTGGTGCAGGTAGTAAAACCCAATGTGAATGTGGAATTGTATTTGAAATGATTTTTTTTTAAGGAAGTAGCAGTAAAACTGTGTATGACTGCACTTAAACCTTCTGCCAGGTGATATTTGAAAGATGAAACTTATAAAGGGACAATACAAGAATGTAAGCAGCCAGGCAGACTGAGGGAGTGGTCACCAATTTATGCACACAACTGCATTTTCAACATAATTAGCTGTCTAATTGAGCACTGTAATTTAACTGATGCATTTAAACATATGATTTATTTGAATGCACACTGCTTGTAACTTTGTTATAATGTTTTGCTCTTCAGAGTGGTTTCAGCCTCTTGAAGATGAGGATGTCCTTCCCATGAACAGGAAAAAGAGCCCAAAGAAATATATATTGAGGAGCCCCGAATGCAAATAAATTTCTGTTATTCCAGATCAGAAAATGAGTATGGAAAAAGGCATGCAGATAAACTTAAGTACTGAGCACAACTCTTAGCAGCATCTTAATTTCAAATACCAGAGATGAGGTACTGAACTTGGTGTTATAAGGTTACCAGGCCAAGTTGACTCAATGTTTAGGTAGGGGCACATTCTGAACCTCAAATGATAAGGTACACTACAAGATGACCACTGAAATAGAGGGATTTTTACCTCTGCACTGATCATGTTGGTGTGGTGCTGTTTTGCAGTCCTTGATAGCAAATACTTCAGGTATGTATCTTTTCATATCTGAACAGGGACAAAGGCATATAATGCCAAGGCTCTGGTAAACCAAAAGATAAGATCAAAATCCCTTCATTGATATTTGCATACTCCCTGGCATGCCAAAATGTTCACCTTCTGGTTAATTGAGCACCTGGATATTTGTCTTCAAGGAAAAGACAAACTGATGCATATTTGGTTTTGCTTCTAGAATTTTTAAATTTACCTTCAAGCTTTATTTGCTGAACAAAGTAGTTATCAGGTTTCCTTTTAACCCAGTAAACTTTTATACTATATATATATTTTTGGTGCTGACTTTTGAATCTGCTGTTTCAATCACAGAAACTGCCAACAGACATGAAAATCCAGAATATAGAGGCTGAAGCATTCCTGCTTTTTAGCTTTGAAATTACTTTTGCATACTCTGACAATTTCCCCTTATTAACTAAGTCAGTGATGGCCACAGTTACAGAATGCAAAAAAACATGAAAATTTTTAATGCCAAAATAGAGAAGAAAACTTTTCAGACCAGGACTGGCAACATTTCTGACTTTTCTTCCCACATTTTTCTGTGCTCTTCCCAAGTCAGTATTTATAAGAAGTGGAAGTAAATGCAAGGCCATGGAAGAGGAAATAAAAATGCCCAGGTCTTGTCCCTTAGGGAGTTACAGCTTGCTTTCTAACAAGACTTTGGTCACTTTGGGATTTCATGTCATTTGAGTTTATGATGCTTTGCCCAGCACCAGAGGTTGTGGATGAAGTTCTGCCCCTGGTGTCTGTGAGGTGAGAAGTTGCAGTCTTTAGCCTAAGTGATTGAAAATTCCATTTGTATTGTTTGTTTAAATCAAAAGAAAATGTTTTGACTAAGAAGATGATGCACTGGACTGTTTGGAGTGGGAAAATTACTTCATTTTTAGATTGACCAAGATAAATTCACTTATTAGGAGATCCAGAAGCTTATGTGAGTAAATTTTTTTGTCTGTGTGTGTCTGCATAGATATGGCTGAGGTAGGATAAGCTCACAAGATAAAATCCAAACAGGGCATGTGAAAAAGCTCTCCCAGATCTTGGAGACATTCATGTGTGACTGTGGCTCCACTATATTGGTGCATATGTTCCCCAATACCTGGCTGCAAGCATGTGCTGTACAAAAGGCAGGAAGAAAGGAAATTTTTTCAGGAAAACTGGATTTTTTACTCTTCTTGGGGAAATGAACAGAGAGTTAGGAAGATGGACGGTGGCTCAGAGCTTCATTTCTCATTTCCAGTTCTCTGATAGAGTAATTGTCAGGAGGTTCAATTTCTATTTTGTTGCCCAGTGTGCCCAGAATAGCTTTTGTCAGGAGAAACAATATGAGAAATATAATGTGAAATACATTCTATGAAGTAAAATTCTTTACTGCTTTGACCTTTCAGTCCTTTGCACTGTGCTGCATGATGATACCCTCCATCCTGTGCAGATTAGCAAGGCTGTGTGTACAAAGAGGAGAGCCCAGCAAAAAACTCTCTGATCTAGTTAATCTGTTGTCACTTTTTGTTTTTTTTTTGATTGCTAGTGCTTCTCCTGGTTTTCTTTGATGATAAAGGAGCAAGGAAGCCTTTTCCATTTGGAAGGGGGGGACCAGTGGAAGGCGAGAATACCTGTAGTAGAGGAGTTCCAATTCTAATGATATTTTTCATTGTTGCTCTGTTGCCAGAGGAAAACCAGAAATTCTTGTCTTGAGCTGAGCTGACTCTGCACTGGAGGGAAGCACATGTAGCAGCTTTCAGACTAGCTTAAGAAATGGCCCCAGTGCCAAAAGCCTAAGTGGTAACTGCATTTTCCTCCCTGAGGTTTTCTGCTTGGTTGTGCACTTGTGTGGATACAGGAGGCTGGAACAGCTGGCTGGTCAGGTCCTGCTCCAATGTGCAAGGCTGGCATTGCCCAAGGGGCAGGCAGGACAATAAAAAGCTCCGGATTAAACAGCTTTGCTTGGGTGCAGGCTTCCCTGAGCCCTCTGGGATAATGACCTGGATGGGAGAGGGAATTCTGCATTATTAATGGAGGTTCACTGAGACTTAGCCATTCGTTGCTCCCTGGAAAGTTGCATGGAAAAATAAGGAAATTCTGAATGTCACCTGTTTCAGTTCAGAATTTGGAGTGTGTTTAAGTGGGAGAAAAAGTGAAATGATGAAAAATTAAAATAAGCATGCACCTAGTGGAAAGGTATTAGCCCTCATGCACCAAACTCATTTCTGTCATATCTGAGAAGGTGCCTTTAAATCTATGTTGTTATCAGAAAACTGAATCAGGTTATGCTCCCCAGTTTCTCTGAGTTTAATAAATTGAAGTTAATAATTATTAATAAAAAACATCTTAAAGATGATTAGCATGGTCTCTTGTCCAAATAAATAATTATTCTATTTTTTTTAAAAAATAAAAATAATTAAAAGCCTACACTGTATAACCTGGATAAAAATTGATACAAGAGCAGATCAAGTTTTCCCTGACTTAAATTTCTGTGGCACTTTGACCTATTTCTGGTAAGTGTACACAGTGCAGCACCTTTCTGTACTCTTTCTCTGAGCTTTCCGTATGCAGAAGGAGTCTCTTGCATGGAAAATGACCATAGTCAAATTCATGAGCTGGTTTTGATCAAGTAAAATTTGTGCTTTGAATCCTAAAGCTGATGGGGTATCTTGTAATGGAGTTATGTGTATACTCAAGATTGTGTACTTAAGGGGAAGGTCCTTTTTGTGGGTGACAGGTTGTGCAGTCAACAGGATTTCATGTTTACTAGAGACATGGCAGACTGTGTATTTTCTACTTGATGTATTACCTCAAAATTTCAGGAGATTTTGTATGTGAGAGAGGAGTTTGGAGTCTTTTATCCCATTGAACCCTTTTCTGCCGTTCTCCATACAGTAAGCGGCCTGGTCCCTCTAGAAAATTTTCAGCAATACTGATTATATCAGTT
This sequence comes from Phaethornis superciliosus, assembly GCA_023637945.1. Classification (NCBI taxonomy): domain Eukaryota; kingdom Metazoa; phylum Chordata; class Aves; order Apodiformes; family Trochilidae; genus Phaethornis; species Phaethornis superciliosus. Next base: position 18,315,917 of record JAJQWJ010000011.1, read on the forward strand.
TATTTTAAGGCAGGATTTCTCAAACTGGGCTCTTAGTCCTGTCAGCTCTCATCCTTGAAGTGCAAGCAAAAGACTAGCAAAGAATAAAACCCACTGTAATTGGTGTTAAATGTAGGAGGGATGGTAAAAGGCTCAAATGGGTGTATTATACACAGAAAGGGTTGAGCTGTTGGCTGTTTGTTAGCTTATGTGTGAAGCATGAATTTGAAATGTAATCCATGTCACTTTTTTTTAGGGTCCTGGAGACTTGACTTCTGAGGCTCTGGATAACCTGGATCTCCTCCCAAATGTGGTGAGGGCAAAGAGGGTGGATTTCTGATATTGTAGCTGTTTTGGACAAAATTTTTAAGTCTAGAGTAAATAAGACAGTGATATCCTCATCATGCCCATGCACTGCATGCATCTGCTGTATATTGGCTTTGTAATATCCTTACTAAATGTCATAAAGCATGACAAAATCACTACACTTGGATAGGCATTATCTCTGAGGAGTATATTCTGAATGGGAAAAAGAGGAACTTCACTTTCAAAGAAGAAACAGAAGCTGACTTCAGCACTAAGATGCTCCTCTCTATAGAAATGTGGGAATAATATATAGAGTTGTACTAGTCCAAACTGCTGAAATGCCTTGGCAGTGCTCCAAACGAGTGCCCTTTCTGATGGAGTTTTTAATACTTCAAGAAGACATAGTATGCACATTTAAATGCCAACAGAATGATTCCCTGTAGGATCCACAGGCTGCATTTCAGTGGTGAATTACAATGACAATGTGAGTGATTGACCACCAATCACCAGTGAAGTTTTTTCTGCACACCATGTGTTTTTGCTTTTCTGCAGTTTAATCCTTTCTTGTCATAAACTCTGTCACCACTTCAAGGCTTATTTGAGATTCTTCTGTCCATCTTTCTCAATCAGTGTGTTGTGTCACTGCTGCTGATGTCAAAGAAGCCCTAACTACCTGGCAGCTTATTGACTGGAGCCTCCACAACCTCCAAAAATCTGCAGCCAAGACTGCTTTGGTCTCCAGAAAAAAAGCTTCATTAACTGAACCCAAAGAGAAGTCTGTAGATGTAAATATTGCTGCATCTGGTAATTGAGAGAGGAACGAGAAGGGAACTAAAAATCCTATTACAATTACTCTTGGGTAAGAGTGTGGTTTTCTGTTTCAGAAAAATCTAATAACTTCAAATGTATGCTCCATCTAGTCTGAGTTGTGTGCACTGGGAGGGGAATGAGCTTGCTAAACCTGACAGGAAAGAAGGGTGAGTTTTTCTTAAGGGTGAGAATAAGGAACTGGAGTTCAGATTAAGATAAATGATCATAAAGATTTCCCCCTGGAGTGGTCAATAAATTAAAACTTTGCTTAAACTCTGGAAATTCCCCTTGCCATGATTTTGGATAGATTATAGCATCCTTTCAGTACCTGAAGTGTGCCCACAGAAAAGCTGGGGAGGGACTTTTGACAAGGGCATGTAGTGATGGCATGAGGGGGAATAGCTTTAAACTGTAAGAGGGGAGATTTAGGCAAAACAATAGGAAAAAAAAATTCCTGTGAGGGTGATGAGGCACTGGTACAGGTTGTCCAGAGGATTAGTGGATGCCCCATCCCTGGAAGTGTTCAATACCAGGGCTGATGGGGCTTGGAGCAAGCTGATCTATACAGGGTAGCTTGAACTACATGGCCTTTAAGGTCCCTTCCAACCCAAACCATTCTATGATTCTTTTGGTAACAGAGTTCAGTGGCTGGATCTATCCGTCATGACTATGAATAGATAATTATCATTAACACTTTTTAAAAAAGAAAGATTTGATTCATATTGGAAAAACATAATTCACATAAAAGACAGCATCTGGATAAAGAGAGGGGTACAGGAAATGCCCTAGTATCCTGTTTCTTATAGATGTGATACTGTATCAATTCTATAGAAAATGCAGTAACAGTGATTAGGGAGTAAATAGCCAAGACAAAATTTGATAACCTAGGCATTTGTTGTAGAATTTCTTCACAGTTTAAACTTTTTGTCTAGTGGGAAGAATTCCCATATGAAATTGAAAAATGGTCTATGGAAGGAAATGTTTTTGGTGATAATTCTGTATATATTTTTAAAAATCTTATTTTTTTTTTCAGAAGTGCTAATTAATTCTGTTCACATGCCCAGCCTAGCTTGAGACAGCTCAATTAAAATCCTGACTCCCTGAAGCCAACAGCAGTTTTGCCATTGGGCCAAGTATTCAGCACATGCAGTTTTGATGGGAATTTACCCCAAGGTCTTGATTTTTTGAAAGTCATGAGGTGTCTCAGTGTTTCCATCCAAAAGCTGAGAAGCAATAACATAGTGACTCTAAAAATTGTTGTCTTGTTCTCCTGGTGAGAAATGCAAACAGAGAAAATTCAAGGATAATATTTATGTACAGCTTTGCTTAGGTTATGATTCCATATATCATGAATATGAAAAATGAGATGGTAAAAAACACAGTCATGCTTTTGCATACACAGGACTTCACTGAGACCTGGATTTTTCTCCTGTGGAGATTTCTCTCTTGGTACCAATCAGCAATGATTCTTGTTTGCTTGAAAAAAAAATCATTAAAAAGTCAAACTGTTCAGCTGAAATCATCACATCTTTTGAAACAAAACTTCCGTAGTGCTAAAATAGGAAGGAATTCTGAAATCCCCACTCAGTTTTTTTTTGTTTTCCAGCTGAAAATTGATTGGCAGCTATCAGCAAATTGGAGGCAGGGTAACATTTAAATGATTGCCTTTGGAACTGCTATAGTTGTCTGTAGTCTTCTTGAAACCAAATTTCTCTTAGCTGACTGCATAGGCATGGAAGCTTTTTAATGAAAATTTTTACTTAAAATAAAGGAAATAACATTTGAATTGCTTCTGGTTTTCTTATAGGATTTCATCTTATTTTTAAAGCCTTGAAGCTGGATGTGTATTTCAGTCCTTCTCATTTTTTGTTTTTCCTCTAAATATCTTCTTTGTATCTGGCACAAAGTGGAATGCAAAATAATGGACTAAGTAATTTGTGAGTCTCAGACTATAAAATAACACTCCCCCCGACATTCTCAGTAATTCCATTTTTAGCTATAGCTTTTGCCTGTAGAAGAGACAATAATGAATTGTTTTAGTCTTCTCACAGTTCTAGGCTTGCATTATGAATTAAAAAACTGTCCCATCTACTGAGATTTTTGTACACTTCATGATACTATTCTCAATTCTCAGGGACACCTTAGTTCTCAAATAATTTACAGATTATTTCACAACTCCCCCCAGAGTGAGTTGATTTATTTCTCAACACTACATAAGGAGCAGAAAATCCTCGGTCAAAACTTTTCAATGCTAGATTATCTACACGAAACAAATACTTTTAGGTATTTTGCCCTCGTTTGACATTTGAAATCACACTACTGCCTTCCTACAGGGCTGCTTTCTGAGGCTCACAAACAACTCGGCATTATTCAGTGAAGATTCAGCTCAGTTTTCTAAGCAACTTTTTCATGCCATGCCACCCACACAAAAAACTTTGGGGCTTTCCTCGCCTCTTCAGTCTTGATTAACTTCCTTTTTTATTCCCCTGTCTCACGTCAGTGTGGCTATGTGTGGCCTGGAGGCTTGGCTTGTGACTCTTGGGATTTTCTTGATGCAATAAGCTGACGCTCAAATGCTCGGAAGGATCGTCAAGGTATGCTCACTACACCTAGAAATTAAGGAGCTTTTGTGGGCTTTGAGAAGTGGGAACTCAAGTCCAGGCTTGAATTTCGGGTCCTTTGCTTTGCTGTCTGTGTGGTGTAGCATTCCCACGGAGGGGAATGCTCTGTGTGTGTGTCTTTCCTAGCATTCCCCAAGGGAAATACCAACGTTGTAGCTTCTTCGGAATGGTAGATACAGCTGTGTTCTGGTATTTGGCACCAGCTCTCCTAGTATGAAATATGGGTGTGCCACCCTATCAGGCATGTTCAGCCTCTGCAACACCACAGCATCATTACTCCCTGTCATGCTGGAGTATTTAATTTGTTGGAGCTGTGCAGCTGGCAGGTTATGATATACACCCTGTGAAAGGTCCCAACAGGGCAGCTAATCCTGGAGACTGGAACCCACCAAAGGATGCAGGGAAGAGCCCAGGGAGCTGGCTTCTTTGGCTCCTGGTTTAGCTCTTTGCAGGGTGGAAGCATAGGGGGATTCATGGCTTGGCCAGGAAGGATTTCTCTTTGAAATAGACAGCGGGTGGGTAGTTCAGGTCTGATCAAAAGGAGGCCATTTCACAGTGTTGATGTCAGTTCTGTTTTAACGTGTTTTTTCAGGAGAGGAAGTCTGTGAACTGAGGGGGGAAAAAACAGAGAGAAAGAATAAAAGGTTGTGCACAGCATCAGCTGCCATGAGATGTATTTTCCGAGCGTTGGTTTTAGAAAAATTGCTTTGAATAATTTCACTTGTCTAAAAAAAAATTGCACTTTATACCTATTTGTTCAGATTGGATTTTTGTGGAAGAACAGGGCTGTTCTAAGTGCTGGACAGGTTAAGCCCTGTGCTTTCAGAAGAGCTTTCTGAAAAGACCCTGAGTGTTGTGTGCTGTGGTTGCACAGTGATGCCATGGGCCTTGCTCTGTCTTGAATAATTCAAATGAAAGTGGCTGGTGAGCTGTAAATAATCAGAACAGATTTTGTGAATATACCATCTAACAGGGGGCAACAGACATTAATGGGCCTTTTCCAGTTTGGGGACCTTTTTGGGACTGGGCTTGGATGATGGAGAAGTCTCATGAAATTTCTAGAATGTAACAATCCTCCAACACCAAATAAGTATTCCCTATCCTGGGTAGAACTTTGAGTGGATAGCACTGAACAAGGAGCAGCATACACAACTAGGAAGGCTACAAACAGTGTGATCACAAGCAAGCTGCCAGAATTTAGGGAAAAGGGTTTTCTGCATCCAGCCTTCCCTAGTCCCCACCTTAGAATTTCAATTAGTCCTAAGCTTTGCATGTGTGTTATCCCTATAACCCAGATGAAGTGAGAACCTTTTTCCCTGTGTGGGATAGCTTTAATAGCTATGTCCAAGGGGCAAACATGTGTTCTTCTGGCAAGTGCTGAAATTAAATTTGGAAGCTGCTAGACTGCCCAATGTTTATACTGAATAGCTGATGCAGACAGCTGGATTGAGGTGGCTACTAAGTTTTTGGTTTAGTCTTGGAACCATCTTCCTGTGTAAATGAAGGGTGAGCATTAGCTGAGTATTATTATCTTAAGGTATTAGATTATTTAAGATGTCAAGTCAATTTAAATTAAGCAGCCTTTGCAAAAATAAAATAAAAGTCATCAGCCCAACCCAGTTCTGTGCTTAATGCTTTTTCCTGGTTTGATTTGATCTAGTTAGTTACTTCAGGCATTTATAATCTTATTGAGGGCAGTTTATGAACTATACAGCAGGGGAAAACAACTCTGCATAGCATGCCACCTACTCATTGCTTTGCATGTAACTGGTGCCATGAAAATTGTCTTGGTTTGGCCTGTGTGATGGCCAGAGAGGGTCCTGCCCACAGTGTGTCCTATGCTGGAGGGGACAGTGACTTCCCTGAAGGGTCAGGCACATGGTAGAGTGACAAGAGCAGTAAGAGTTGTACAGGGCAGTGAGGGATCAGCTGCTGCAGACATCAGCAGATGGAGGGAAAAGTGGGATGTGTTCACAAAATAGACAAGTGTATACTCACTGATGGTTTTACCTGTGTGCATTTAAACCCAATAAACCTCTTTTATGCCTTCTTTTATCTCGTTGCAAACTATTATAGGTGAGCTATAACTGAAAAGATGAGGCTTTAAATGCACCAAACTTTTACAGCTGCAGCATGTGATACTCCAGGATCTCCTGTTTCTCAAATAAATTCGAAAGCACAGTAGTGTTCTGAGCTCAGTGCCTGCTTTTCAAATGATAAAATGTTTTTATTACCTTTTTTCTTTTTTTTTCCTCCCCTCCCCCCAAATTCAAGGTCCTAATGAAGCAATAAGTGTAGAAGCAGTAACTACAGTAATCATTTCTCTTTGCACTGATTTAATCTGAAGCCACGAGCAGTGGTTATGCTACAAAGGATTTTTCCCCTTTGGCATATATTGCACAGGCTGGTCCTTGATTAGGTTACAAGTCCTGGAAGGCTATTGATTTTTATTCTGTTTTCTAAGAACACTCCTCTTCTTAACAATTTAATTTATCAGATTTGAATTTGAATGATGACGTTGTGAAATAAAAGCACTTATGCATCTGGTTATCTGATTACCTGTTTACCTGGTGAAGAAAACTCTACAATAACACAAAACCTCCTCTCTCATTGTTGAGCAGCTGGAGATCCTGTGCTCCGGGGTGTTGTTCTTCTCCTGTCAGATCACAGACATGAGGTGGCTGTAAAAATTAATGTCTTTCTGAAGGGGAAGTGTTATTGCAGCATTGCTTACCAACATCCCAAAAGGACGCTGCACGTATGAAAATTACTGTACTGTGGAAATAACCCCGGGTTTTCATGAGGCTGATTTGGCTGTGTTGCTAGGCAACTCGGGGTAGCAAGGGGGTTGTATATGTGTTTTTTAGGTAGGTACAGGTCCCTGTAGAGAGTTCCAGGTGAGTAACATAGATGTGAGAGAGGCTCATCGACTGCAGCACAACAAGAAGTTAAGCCCTGCAAACTTTACTTTCACTAAGGGGACTTTTTCAAGGAAGAAATTGGATTAGACCCAGGGATGACGTACCCTGTTTGATTTCTTTTCCCCTTGCGCTCTGACGAGCTTTGTGTTTAGGCAGGCTTTTGTTTCTGGCTTTGAGTTGCTTTAAAAAAAAATTTGGGAGTGTGTCTCGGGGTGTTGAGGGTGATGTGCTTAGCCTGATTGGCTCGGGTTGCTTGTGGGTGCTTTGCTCTTCCCACCAGCCTCAGGTCTGTTGTGCAACATGCCTTTACGGTTTAAAAAGAAAGAGGAGGAAAAAAAAAAAAAAAAAAAAGAAATGCTGAGTAATGCCAGAGGTTTCTCAGATGGCTGATGCAAACCTGGAGAATTTGCATCATCATTCAGCTGGAGTAACTTGGTATGACAAGAGCTTAAATACAAGTCCACGCGGAAGCAGAGCTGGTTTCCAATGATAGGGCAGTACCAGCTCCCAGGGTGAGCGTGCAGGTGTTGGGAACCCTGCTCCAGTCCCAGGAAAAACTGAAAGAGACTGCAGGAGCTTTTGCTACCTGTGTGTAGGAGCAGCTGGGAAGATAAGGGGAAGGCAGACGAAGAGACTAAGTAGTTGGCTGCAGAGAGAAGGAAAAAAAAACAAACCAAAACACTTGAGTTCCTGCTGAGAACTTTTCTTGCTTGTGCTTGCCGTGGGTGTGCTGGTGGCACTGGAGCATGGTCAGGAAAGCTGCTGTGAGCACCCTCTCTAATGGAAGCTACTTGCAGGGGCAAACTAATGGCAGGTTGCCCTCTCTGGACAGTGGGCAGCCAGCCCGGAAGGAAAAAGTTGTGCTGAAGAAAAAAGTGACACTTTTGAGGGGGATATCCATCATCATTGGCACTATCATTGGAGCTGGCATCTTCATCTCTCCCAAAGGCATCCTGAAGAACACTGGCAGTGTAGGCATGTCCTTGATTGTCTGGACGGTGTGTGGTATTCTCTCCCTCTTTGGTAAGTCCCTTAAAAGTTTCTAATTGGTCCTAAGGGGCAGCTGGTGGATTATTACAATTTTTTTTGGTCTGCTTTTGTCATTGGATGGCAAGGCACAGCGAGGAGCTTGAGGACCAATAGGGCTGCAGAATGTTTTTTTGCTGCCTGACAGGTTGTGTGGAGGGTGCAGAGGTGTGCAGCCCCTGTTCCCCCCCTCGTGCCTGGGCAAGAGAGGTTGGAAGCCTAAATTATTGTTTCTTATGGGTTCCTAAAGGAACAGCAAAAGTAAATGTCTATGTTATGCCATACAGTGGGCTGTAAATTTGTCTTCTGGATGTAAGAGGCTGTGTGCATCTTGCTGGTAAGGCCCCCAGCAGCTGGGGATGAAGGTCACTCTGCTTGAACATTTTCCACACTGGGGAAATGTTTTGGTGGCTCAACTTAGTTCCCTTGAGGCTAGAGCAAGGTCTGAGAGGAATAATTCCCACGAGACATAAGATGTATTGGCATGAAAGGAAGCAAAATAATAACACTAATAATCCCTCTCAGTCATGTTACTTCTTCAATTTATCCCCCGCTCACCCTGTGTGCTTGGAAAGATTGTCCTGCAAAAACCAGGGGGAGAGAAACAAACGCAGAATGCAAGTTTTATTGCTGGCCTGCATATCGTGACAGTTTTTACTAATTTTGTGTGGTTTTGATTATTGCCAGTTTATTTGTTCTGGACACAAAGCCCCCATTTAGAGTGGGAAAACCTCACCCTGCCTCTGTGTGTCAGAGGGTCCCTTGACCTACTTAATGAGTTAATCTCAAAGAAGCTGAAGAACTAACATGAGTATTGGCTTTATTTGAAACAGAAACGACTTGTTTTCTGGCAGGAGGGAAAGAGGACAAACACAGGGTAACATGTGTCTGCTTAATAGGTGGAACATGCAAATGCCACCCTGTGTAAATTGGATCTGAGCTTCAAAGAAACACGGAGTGTTTACGGGTGAAGCCAAAGAGACAATGCAAGAAAGGACTCATTTTGATCAAACGTTAAATGCATTGGTACAACGTGCAGAATAATTTGTATAAACGGTGTAGTACTGCATGCAACCAGAATTGCCCTATAAAAAAAGACCTCAAGTACAATTTGTAACCCTGTCACAAGACCTTGGTCTTCAGTTTTAGTCATAACAGAATTTACTTAAGCATTGTATTTTTTGCGTTAACTTTAATAATAGTAATTTTCTGGCTGTGAAGTAAAGTCTGTAAAAAAAAAAAAATTAAAAAAATCTCTTATCAGCTGTATTTTCTACGCCATTTTCCAAATTTCAAGATATGAAAAGCTGTGTAACTTAGAACAGTAAATGTCACTATCTTTTCCTCTTAATGGACCTATTACAGTTATTTTTTTTGTATTTTTTATGCCATGGGTGATTTTAATTCCCCGCATGACCTAATTTTACTAAAATCACATGCAAAGATCATTTAAGGTCTTGATGAGGCTGTGCATATAACATGTATTGAAATAAAATTTCGTTTCATCCTGAACCTCAATAGAAGAGTCTGGCAAGAGAAAATCCATCAATAGTTCTGGGTTTTTTTCAGAGTGGTTGCAAGAGTTCCTTTAAGTACATTTTCCAGTAAGCTGAAGAATAGCAGATGAAAGTAGCTGCATTTTTACAAAGCCTGAAACCAAGCAAATGAATGAAGATGAAATATGTCATAACGAGGTGCAGCTTTGATAGACTTACACATGTTATGTGGTTTTGACAAGTGCAGTTTTCATCTTAAAGTGCTGCAGTGTAAAAAGGCATTCAGGGACCAGAGTGGAATTGAGCTCATCCGTATCATTGACCTTAACTCTATATGGCAAGGTGTTTACAAACTTTACTACTATAAGAGGCCTCTCAGACTGTCCTAAAAGGGCTGCCTACATGTGTCAGAAATAGGGTAGACTTTTCTACTGCTGTGGCCCACCTGTGGAGCTGAGAACCCACTGGATTTGGGACTGGGTGATGGCTGGTTAAGCAGCAGGAGCAGATGCTTCATGGGTGAGGAAGGCTTCACAGAGGCCTTCAGGGTTGTAGTGTTCTGGTACCTTCTCTGTAATGCCAGAGGCCACGGGTGTTGTGCCAGGAGAAGGTTTGAGGAGCTCCCTGGGAGCTGCTGCTCTCTGGGGTTGCCACTGGCACTGGCTCCAAAGAGACCCGAACCCCTTCTAGTGCAGCAACATCCTGACAATTTGTAGTTTGTTTTATTCAGAGAAAAAAAATGCACCACGATATGGTCTGAGCCTCCTACTATGAAAATGTGAAGTTTTCATTGCATTGCTAATAGACAACACTGTACCAATGTTGAAAAGCCAGGGCTGAGCCACCCTAGAGGTTGTGGATGTCAGAGGTCAGAAAATTCTACATCTGCAACTCCTGCTCCTGTATTGCAGCCAGGAGCTTTCCTCACCAATGGCTGAGGAGGGAGAATGCAGTTTTCAGGCTCTTCTTCACAAGCTGAGCCAGGCACCTCTAAGGCTGAAAGGAGCTGCTCATCACTTGATCACAAGCAAAGGTGTCAGAAGGCTTTCACTTGGTGCAGCCAGGGGGACATTTTGTTGTCCGTCTTCATGAGATACAGATGAGCAATGAAACGTATTGGTAGCAAAAAGTTTGTTTAGTGGCTTACATGTAAATGTAACTGAATGTCTGGACAGTTTGGTTAACTGCAGGTCTAGTTGAATGAATTAGAACTTAGTCACTTGAAAAAAAATTATTAAAATGTAGCAAAAGTAGTTATGATGCCATAGCAGCTCTACTATCTAGCTTGTAAATATTTTTAAAAAGTACTTCTGGCTAGCTCTTGTGATGCTGGTTTCATTCTCACAGGTGCCCTCTGCTATGCTGAACTAGGAACATGCATTAAGAAATCTGGTGGTCACTACACATATATCCTGGAGGCTTTTGGCCCTTTACCTGCTTTTGTGAGAGTCTGGGTTGAATTGCTCATCATTCGGTAAGTGTATAGTGGTTTTCCTGTGTTTCCTCTCTGATGGCAATACACTTTCCACTAATAAAAAAAATCTCTGATATATGATGGGCAAAACAAAATAAATATATCTTGATAAATGAGCTGTGTTTGCTTCAGGGAATGGTATTTTGCTTGTTAGCACCGAAACATTCATGAAGACATTGATGTGGGGGAGGGGGAGGGAAACAGTTCTGACAAAACTGCCTGTCACAAAAACTTAGCTACTTGCTTTAATTTTGCTGAGCTTAATGTATACACTAATGTGATTAATAATTCTTATAGTAATGCTTATATGCAGTATAGTGGAAGACAGAAGTTGCCTTTATGTTTTTCTCAGCCACAGTAGTAGCTTTTTGAGCAGTTGCTGTCATCTGTGGATACATCTCCTGGTGAAGCTATTGCCACTAATTTTTTAGATATAGGGGCACCATGTGCTCTTCAGATGTCAATTCAGGTTCCCATTTTTTGGTCATGTGGGACTTTGTGGAGAGCTGAACTCTTGATGAGTATCAAAAGCACCAACTGGCCAAATAAAATAATATTAAGTCCTTATATATCAAAAATGTTCAAAGTATTGTTTTGGTGTGTAAGCCTGTGACTCATGCAGCCCTTGACATTGTATAGATGAATTACAGTGTAAAGATGCTGAATAATCAAATAATATCAAATAGCTTTTCATACTGTGAATGGATCTTTGTATCAAGCTCAATTATTTCTTTTTTAAAGTATTGCTGAGGCTGGAGAGTTTACCTGTAGAACTGGGCAACTCACTTATGCAAAATGACTTTGGGAATGCTCTATTTCTGCCTCAGGCTAGTGAGCACTCCTTTCCCCTCTCTTCTGCAATCAGCAAATGAGTCACCAAAGCATAAGCCTCACTTCGAATCACAGATATATTTACATATAATATTGACAAGTTCTAGCATAGACTGTTTAGTTTAAAAGCACTAACAGTGCTGAGTCATTACGAATCCATAAATCCTGACTTTGTTTCCGGAGGAAATCATTGTGTACGTCAGATGGTCCCTTACATCCTCTCCACCCAGGTGTAACCTTTGAATTTACTGCACAATATCCACCAAACATGATGAAAGAGAATATGTCTTCATACTACTAACTTTTTGCTGAAAAGGAAAGGAAGCCAGAGGAAGTAGAACTGTGCTTTCAGTGTGAGAAGCACGGGGCTGTGGATGTAGCTATACCATTGCACATCAAGGAATTTCTGAAGACAGTCATGTTAGAAATTCCCCTCTTAATCTGCACCTTAGTAGGCAGGGGACCTTAATAATCTACTCACAAGAAACCAAGCTTCATATATCCCTCTCCTTGTAAAATTGTTTTTTGTTTTTTTTTTTCACACATGACAGTGTCCCAGGAGTGTCATGAAAACACTCTTAGTCATCATGATCTTCCCCACACCCAGAAAATAATCATCTTGCATGGGAAAGAACATCAGTGGATTCTTTAATCATCAAATCTGAGAGGCAGCGAGGGAGGCATACTTGTTATAACTTGTGATGATCAGAGCAGTGCTGCTGAAACTCTGTGTAGAGTTTTTTATCTGACTCCTGCATCAGTAAACTAATTGGCTTCTGCTATCAAAGAAGCTGAGACCTAATATGTATCTAGTTTTTTTTTCAGAAGATGAAGTTACATACACACTTCTCAGCTAAGCCCTTTTTCCCTCTGAGAGGTTGCAGGATTATCACACCCACGGGCTTGTGGAGCAGCCGCAACCAAAATAAACATTTCCTGCTCTTGTGTATCTTTTCAGTCACTATTTCACGGTCTAGGACACACTTAAACTCTGCCTTGATTAAACTGTGCCAGCATCACTTACTATTTAGATGTGAATTACACTCCTGCTCCTCATCCAGAAGTTGGAATTTTTTCTCCCCCCAAATCAGGTTGCAAATATATCACATAACTAAAAAAAACAAACAAACCAAAACACCAAACAAAAACAAACAAAAAATCCCTCTCAAACAAGTGAGATTATTCATTTAGAAGGCTCCAAGGATACTTACAGTGGCCTTCTAGTACCTGAAGTGGGTACAGGAAAGCTGTGGAGGGACTTTCTGCAAGGGCATGTATTGATAGGATGAGAGGGAATGGTTTTAAACTGGAAGAGGTAGATTTAGGGTAGACATTAGGAAGAAGTTCTTTAGTGGGATGGTGGTGAGACACTGGCACAGCTTCCTCAGAGAAACCTCTGGATGCCCCCTCCCTGGAAGTGTTCAAGGCCAGGTTGGATGAGACTTAGAGCAACCTGGTCTAGTTGGAACAAGCTGATCTTTAGGGTCCCTTCCAACCCAAAGCATTCAGTGCTGACTTTGTGAAGGTGCTGTCTGTAGGGCTCACACCTGATGGTGCCAACCACGGGCTGGGTGCAAGTGCATTGCCAAGTGGGTCCCTCACCTCTGGTATGTCCTGGGCCACTACCCCTGCTCCTTTCTGCAGGCTTTGTGTTGCCTTGCCCTTGAATGAAAGCTCCCAATGTGCTTTCTGTCGACTCCCAAACACACAGATTATCAAAGTGCTGCCAGCCTGTCTTTAGGATTGCTGTCAGAAAGAATTGACTGCAATAAATCTCTCATTTTTTCAACTTTCCCCTCCGTTGACTGACCGCTGCCAGCAGCATCTGCTCCCAAACGTGGGAATGTGAGAGACACAGCTAGTTATTAGAGGTATAATTTGGGAGTTATATTTTTAAAAACCTAGTGGTGTGGACTGCCAGTTTAAAAAGGCCTGTCTTAAAATGAGAGGGAAAAATCCAAGTTCTGGCAAAAGGAGCCGAGCCTGAGGAAAACAGTCTGGGAAAGCTCCTAAGATCTGTTTTATCTGATCTAGCACATTCCAGACTACTTTTGGCAGGCTGCTGTATTTAAAAGCCAGAAGCCTGGTGATCTTCTTAGGTCAATTAGAAATATTGCACTGAGGCAGTCAGTCGGTAGTGTGAAAATCCAGCACTGGGGACACTGTGTCCCTGAGTGAACACAAAAGTTGCAAAGCCAGTCCTTGGCTAGTGAGGAAGAATCCTTGTGCCTGGGGGATGCACAAGCAGCCATCCTCACTTGTCCACACAGGAACTTTCTGAGGAAGATTGTTCTTTGCTGTAGTTTGGTCCAATGGTATATGTGGTATTTTGGCTGAGTCATAAGGCTACGAAAGTGGGTTTTGTCTCAATTCAAGCCAATTTTTTTTTTAATACTTTAAATGTTTTCATAAGAAATTTGCATTGACTCTTGTTAACTCAAAAATCCTTTGAGGGAGAATCCTATGACCTTTTTTTATTGTGTGTGTGGTGAAGCACAGATATCCCCAGCTGTCCTACAAAGGGCAAAAGTATCCTCCCAAACCAAATACTTACAGACTACTAGAACTGTAATATGCAGACAGTGTCTGATTCAAGGCACAGGGTAATTTGCTGTTACTATGTCAGTCCTAAGGCGTCTTGCAAACATTTACCTTGTCTCAAAAATAAAGGCTGTATGAATAGTATGGGTATTTCAGATTTATAAATACAACCATGGCAGGCCTGTCTTTCTTCACATTTCTCTGTTTCATGGTGGGTGCTTTCTGTATTTTGAGATTTTTTGTTCACACTTGCAGTGCTAGGAAGATGTTAGTCCATAAAGTAACACATTCTGTTTGCATATTAGCAAATCTCATTTTCAGTCAGTCATTTTTTGCATTGTCTCAGGTTTTAATAACAGACCTCAGTAGGGTTTGGATATTTAGTGGACAAAATTCTCAGCTTGATTGAAATGTATTTCCATGTGTCTCTGAGGGGTGAGATATACCTGGGCCACTATAATTGAGTTCTTAATAACTTTTTCTCAGGATTTTGCTCATGTCATCTAATTCTCGCCACTTCAAGCATGTGAATGAAGATTTGTATTGATACTTTTCCTTTCTGCTTATGGCTGTTTCACACCATGTAAGAGCCATCATGGTCAGAAATGTTGCTGTCGAGATCAGAACCACTGAGCAAAGCTAAACTGCTCATGGTTTGCTGCTGCATTCAGAAATCCAGGTATATGGCATCATGGTTACAAGCTGACACCAAAATTAAGTACTATTCCCCTTTCTGTAATAGTCAAGTTACTGCATGATTCCATCAGAATATTATCTATGTACTATTGCAGAATAATTTTGTGATTTATTTTTTTCTGTTGCTGTTTTTACTCTAGCCCTGCTGCCACAGCAGTGATATCACTGGCTTTTGGACGTTACATTTTGGAACCTTTCTTTATGCAGTGTGAAATCCCAGAACTCGCGATTAAACTTATTACAGCTGTTGGCATCAGTAAGTATCCAATTTTTGGTTTCAGGGAAGGGTGAGTATGATGTAAATTAAAAAAAAAAAAATAATTGCACACTGAACAGGTCATTGTTTGATGTGAATCATTACAAAATGTCTGTGCATCCAATGCTGAGGGCATCAGCATGACTTTTTGCCTGGGTATGTCTGTTTGTAAACATGTGCAGTAGTAAAAAGAATAGCAGACTTTATTAATGGCAGGAAAATCTATTGCCAAGGCCAATTCTGTTGCCACTTAAATTAATGGCAGAACTCTCATTACTTTTGTGAAAGCAATTTCAGTCTCTAAGAGATGGTGAGCCAGTGCCAGAGATATGGAAGAATGATTACCTGATTTTAAGTGCTTTGCTCTACCTCTGTTTTAGGAGGCAATTGAGTGCCAAGTATGATGCCATGAAGTAACGTAGTGGAGCAGAGGCAACATTAGATCATTTTCCCTGGTCCCACTCTGTCCTTCATAGCAATAAAAATTATTGAGGCACTTGTGGTTCAGGAAGCAGGAACCCTTTGGGAGCAGGGTGTACAGCTTGGTGAAAATGCCTGCCTGTGACCAGCAGTTTGTCCTGCTCTTGCTAACTTCACAATTAGTATAAAAGAGACCATTTAAAGCTACGGGGAACCAAAAATTGCTAGCAGAAGGAGGAGGGCTACAAAGCCCTAGAGCTTTGTAGGGTACCTGGGCTGCTGTGGGAGATGTGCTGTTGTTTCCTGAAGCAGGAAAGCACAAATTGTGATGGGGATGGGGCATGGGAGCCATGCAGCACTCTAGAGGCTTGTGTCCAGCTCTGTCTGGCCACTGGGGATGATGCTTCCTCTAAGTTTGGTCAGTGAACATATCAGAAATAAAAGAGCTGGGAAAAGGAATTTAGACGTGGAAAGTTATCAAAAGCACCCAGGATACCCCTTCAGTTTGGCACAGTAATAGGCTCAGATGATTTTTTATTTGGGGTGTGGAGTTCAATTGACATTAAAATTTTCTATCTTCAGGTTACTGTGGCTTTTGTAGGAGCTCTCATGATAAGAGCTCTCCTTTGCCCAGAGTGTTAAAAAAAAATCAGTATGTAACCATATTTCGTTCTTTCTTCATTATGCACAACTTATGGGTTTCATAGGAATAATTTAATTAAGGACTTGAATTTTGAGGTCAATGACTTTTTATAGCTACATCTGTCTGAAATATTTCAGAGCAAGATAAGGGTGAAACAGATGTTCAGGAACTTCAAGGTCACGGAGACAGAAGGAATGTTAAGTGAGGAGTCCAACAAGGAGTTTTGTTAAGCGTGTGAGATTCAAGCACAATAAGGGAACAATTTGAAAGAGGTTTTTATTACTTTTAATTTGAAACCAGTGTGATAATCCAGGGCTTCACAAAGCAATTAAACAAAGAAGTTGCATTGCATGGGGGGGGGTGTGTGGAGTTATGCTGAAATAATTAGAGCCTAAAGAAAGAGAGCAGCCTGCTTCTGTGGTGACAGCAGGTCTGTACAGCACAGCCAGGATGAGCTGTCATTTCACTGAAAGAAGGGATTCTTACAGAAACTTTATAATGATGAATGGCACAATGCTGGGGAAAATAGTGACCTGTCAGACTGAGGCTTTATCTTTATTCTTTTTGGTATGATGCACAGCTGAGTTTCATTTTTGGTAGGTTTTGACCCTGTGCTGCACTAAAGCTCAGGGATCCCAGAGTGCGTGACTCTTGTTTGGTGAGAATAAGCTGTTGTGGTGGTAATTGTTAAGAAAGTTTTGTATTGTGCATGTAGACA
This sequence comes from Phaethornis superciliosus, assembly GCA_023637945.1. Lineage (NCBI taxonomy): Eukaryota > Metazoa > Chordata > Aves > Apodiformes > Trochilidae > Phaethornis > Phaethornis superciliosus. The sequence goes on from JAJQWJ010000011.1 coordinate 18,332,655, forward strand.
GAGTGATAGGTAAGATTAAGGGTGTTGTTAAGCTCAGCAGACATGCTGGAGTCCTGAAGATCATCTTTAATCCAATTTAATGGTGCCAAAGGTAGTGTTTGCTTCCACTGAAATTTTTAAGTGAATCAGAAAGTGAGCTGAAGTACCTTTTGTCTTCTTATCTGCTCCTGGTCCTTCTCCCTCCTGTGCCTGAGACAGAGTGCTCACTGCCTATCTGTTTTTATTGGGCACCATTAAACCCTGTCCTTAGGTCAAGCTTTGTTCTGTAGTTTTACCTTGTCATTTCTGATCAGACTAGAAAGGGCAGGAAGAGATTCTGAAAAATCTCCAGGTGATGCCCTGCCCCCAAACACAATCAGCATATCTAAACAACTTCTGACAGATGTTTGTTTAAACTGGTCTTAAAACCTTCAGTGAGGGTGTTTCTAAAGCCTCACCTAACACTCTAGCCCAGTTTCTTCTATCTTTGTCACAAGACAGCTTTTCTCATTTTTTTTCCCCCCACCTAAACCTCCTTTTCTGCAATTTAGGCCAATTATTAAGAGACTGCCTAAGATGGATGCACCCAGGATTATGATGAGGAATGGCAAATACTGTTCCTCCTCTCCTAGCTGCAAGGAAGTGTTTCTTGTAGAAGAGCTACAGCCCATTCTGCTCCCCACTATTCCACCCCAGTGCCTTTGTGATGGAATAGGAACTCTGCAGCAACAGAGATGATGTAGATGTAGATGAGAGCTAAAATGGAACTACTGCAGATAGTGACCTTTAAAAAAAAAACCCTCATTCTTGGTTTATTATTTATAAGAATAAAAGCACGTGTTGGGCACAAAATTCCCCTGAAAATCACAACTGTTCTGAGCAATTTTTTTATCATCTGTAGAAGCAATTTTTCTGTTCCAAAATATGGTGTTTTCATTTTTTTCTATTATTAGTGTTTTATTATTTTTAAATAAATACCCCCCAAGTCCAAACACTTCAATGGCCCAGTAGAGAGAAGGATGCATGTGTGGAGGTTCTCTTCAGATACCCTGGTTTTCTGAACCTCTGAAGCAAAGGCTGCTTATTCTTTTCAAACTTAGAAATCACTTTAATTCACTTGGTATTTCTCCAATGTAACTCTGCAAGGACAAAAACCTCAGTGAATACTGGGTATGCATAGATAAGTCTGTCTGTCAGTCTGCCATAAATGTCTTTTAAACTCTGTCAATTTAACTGTACCAGAGAGAAGAGTAGGCACCTGAAAGATACCTAATTATCACAATTTCTTGTGAAAATAAGTGGCCAGGTAGAAGAGGAAGAACCTGGATGTGCCCCTGCATAGGGGAGGACAGCTGCAGAAAATGCCAACAGGAGACAAAGACTTGTAAATGCCCATCTTTGCTTGAGCTGGACAAAATAGCCTCATGGACAAATTAGAAGGGGTGCAGCTTGCTTTTGTTCTGGTGCTGGAGATTTTTTTAGGAGAAAAGTTAAAAAATAATTTCTCTCTTTAAGTGACAGCTCCTCCATAGGAGGAGTAGACTTTTCCATATTTATTGTTTCTTCCAATGAAGCAACATCCTATCACCATGCCAATCACCATTACAAAGCATGGTGATAGTGCAGAAGCCCATGTATTCTTATATTGCTTTATTTATATCTTTTAATTCTTCTTGTAATGGTAAGCTTAAAAATATTTTTAACAGGAAAGGATAAAATATTCTCTGCAGATGTATTGAATTGTACTGTACTATCAATATGCAGCCTGAATACATCTGCAATCTTAACTGAGCCTGTTCTAATCTTCTTTACTTGGCTCCCATATCAGAAAGCAGATAAACAGGTTTCAGCTGTTTTGAGAGAAAAAATTGTGAGACTTGAAAGCAGGTTACCAACTCACACATGTTTTTAAGCTTTACACTCATTCATGCGTACTTGGGGCATTTACTACCAGAATAATATATAATTTCCCCCCCCTTTTGTTGGAGGTCTGCCAAAAAAATTCATACTCCAAACTATGGCTGGTAGATTATATTACACTTACAATATTACACTTGAAAAACAAGGTTAGCTGTGCAGATCTATCAGTGCTTGCTGGCAAATGCTCCAGCCCAAAGCTTTATTGCCATAGATTTGATGTGTATGTAAGTCTATAGTTAGTTGAGTTTTCCTCCCCCCCATCATGACAGATGTTACAGATGTCACCCTGTACTGCTGACAGTTCTCAGACAAGCAATTTATACTAAGACATCTCTTGGCTTGCATGGATAGAGAAAGCTGCTCTGATTAGTGGGTTTGTGCCTCCTGTGACTTCATTTTACCTGACCCTAAGTTAGGGGAGGGCAGTGTCTTTACTTTCCTACTGAGGCAATGATACATATATTCTTGAAAAATAGGCCAGGATGTAATGCTTCCTGCTGCTTCTCCCACTAGATTTGGTTATCCAGCTATAGCTGTGTCTGTGTGAAAGAAAGAGAATGTGAAAGTCAAAGGTGTTGCCATCTTGTTTGATTGTTCAAGAATTTTATTTTGTTCTCCCTCCCCTCAGTTAGGGTTCATATTGCTTTAAGTCAGGTGTTTTGTTTGAGGTGATTCTCCATGCTGCTCATAGAGTTAGTGGAGAAAGAGGGAAGGAGACACTTCCTGAAGGCAACTCATCTCATCTGAGATACACGTGTGAAACAGATCTCATTCTTCATCCTCTGATGGGAACTGTCTCTTCATTGAGGATGCAGCCATACTGGGTGCCTGACTTCTACTTAGCAAAGCTAGAGATAAGTCCTCCTTTCACTGTCCTTTTTTTTGGGTGAAGTTGCTGCTTCCTTCTGATCTTTGCTGTGATCCTGTATCAAAGCTTCTGCAATCAAGTTCTTGAAGTATCTCCACAAGACCCTGTTCACAGAAGAAAGGTATTGAATAATGACCATAGTCCTGAGATATCATTTCCTTCCTGAATCCTGGCACAGCTGGCATATTTTTTTCTGGCTCTTTAGCAACTTTACTCATGACTCCTCTGTTGCCTTTAACTATCCAGCTTCTAACACAACCACTGAGGGGCTGATTTGTGGTAGCAGTGTGTAAGCCCCATATCACCAAAAGTCTGTTGTGCCCATAGGACCGCTAAGACTGAACACTAAGAAGTCTGTCAGTTCATAAGATGAAATTTTAAAGAATACCAAATAGGCCTCCAATATTCTACAAACTTCAGTCTGGCAACCTGAACCACTGTATTTGTGTGGTTGTACAAGTCCCTTAAGGGACTTAATCCTACTGAGGACCATCACAACTACCAGCACATGCACTGGCCTGACTGCAGGTGTAGCATCTCTTCAGCTTTCCCATTAAAAGAAGGTCCTTGAAGTGTCCATTTCATTTTGGGCATTTCATTAGAAAGCCTCAGATAAATCATTTGGCTGGACTAAGCTCACAGCTGGGGATGGAGACGTTTTTCACACAGTCTGCTTACAGGCAAGCTGCCTTCATGATAATATTAACCTGTAGTTTGTTTGGGTTTTTATTTTTTTTCTTTAAAGCCAGTGTAGCTCTTGTACAGGTATGGGACTTGTGATTTGTCTGTGGCTGCCCAGAAAGGAAGGTTCTGAGTTTCCATGAGAGCTGATGTTAGCATTAGTACAAGTTTTTCATCCAGTGACATTCACATATATGTATCAGGAAGGTGTAAATTCTGCACCAGAAAACCTCACGGAGGGCTCTCTGCAGGAAGCTGCTCCCATTACCTATTTTGACCCATGGAAGGTGACAGACTGATGGCTGCAGTCAGCTTGAACTCTAAATAAGATGCATAGCAAATTGCAGGTACTTTCTTTCACATAACACTCTTCCTTGACATTTTCTTGTGGCTTGGTCTCTGCACCAGCTTCATCTTCTGGGGAAGAAAAGTACAATATCCTCAAATTTCTAGGAAATTTGAAATAAGACAGTGCTTGTTTATGGCTCTGGATTTTCTTTATAACTTCAACGCTGTTGGTAAAATTAGTATTTTAAATATATTTTGCTTAAATGGTAGTTGTTAACCTTCCTGGTAATCAAGCCCTAGGAAAAGAAGAGCATTTTCAATCACTAATGTTCAGCAGCAACTTCAAGTAATCTTTCAATCTTTAAATTAGTGAAGATGTGTCAGGTGGCACTGGGACAATAGAGTAATGAATCCAGCCCCTGGGATTTTCTGTTCCCTGCCAAATATAGGTATACACAGAAGTAATAGAGGAAAAAAATTACTCGGATCCCAAGTGATACTTAGAGAAGTCCAAGGGATTTCTTTGTGACTTAGAAAAGGATTCCTCAGTTCTGAAATGTGGTCAAATACAGAACTGGAAAAACATTTTGACCTTTAAGATCTTCTTTTGGTGAAATATTCACATTAAGTGATGTTGAGAGATTATGTAGACTTTTGGCAAGTTATTCATTCGAGAGTAGGGCTGAATAAAAATAAAAATTCCTGGAAATTCTTCTTACATTTTTTTTCCTGGAATTTTTATTTTATAGAAAATACTTTAAAAATACATTTGAATCCAGATTATCTGGAGTTTTCTCCTTTTTCCATTAATCTGAAGCTACTATTTTTTTTATGATATATTTTTTGGCATTGCTGATGAACAAATCTGTATAAAAGTCTGGGAATAAATCAGTGGGGTTTCTGCCAGAAAGCTTGTACCCTGCCAGCTTTACAATGCAAGCTCATAGAAACTTGCTCCCAGACCCTGGAGGGAGATGGAAAGCACCTTGTGTTTTTATGTGTCCCAAGATGTGTGATGTGGCCAATGATAAAGTCAAACTGGTGCTCTTGAGAGAGTTTGAAGTATGGGAGGACTGTGATCAGGAGCTAATTCATTAGCTTTATGTGATGATAAAAAACAGAAGGTCAGTGGGCATGCTTGATTGACTATATTTGCCTTTCCCTGAAGCAGAGGGGGAAAGGGACATTTTATCTAGTGAACTGAATCTCAGTTGTCATTCTTTAGGTAGTTTTTTGGTTTGTGGGTTTGGAGGGAGGTGGTGGGTTTTTTTTTTTCTTTTTTCTTTTTTTCTTTTTTTTTTTTTAATTTTTTTTTTTTATTATTTTTTAATATCTAAACTCCTGTACTGAATCTGTTCTGCCAGGATAACTGCTTAAATAAAAGTAGCTCTATATAACTGTCACTCAAATTATCAGACCTACCATCCTCCTGTCAGTCAATGCTGTAGAACAGCTGAAGTACAGCCCAGAAGATGCCCTCCCTGGCCTGCAAAGACTTGTGAGCCAAGCAGGCAGACTTCAACCCCCTTCTCACTTATCTCTCTACGCATTTGTAAGGTGAAAACCTGGACTTTCTTTTCAAGAAGTGAAAGGTCTCTAGTTCTTCACTGATTCCCCCCAGGGAGAAGCATGTTACTTGCACTCTGGCTCTCCTGCATCTCTGGTTGTGTAGCAATAAGGGAGGAGAATGAGAGGAAAAGAGGAAAGGGGAAAAATAAGGTAGTGAATGACAAATTTATGAGAGTTTTAAATGGGGGTGAGAAAGTTGAGTATGGTTATGAATTGTTATTGTTTTCTGAAAATGCCAATCTCTTCTCAAACCAACACAGACAGAGAAATCTGGAGTGACAGGGCTTGGGCAATTAATTTCTCTCAGCCAAGGCAGGTCCCAGCAACCCATCAGCACCAACACAACCCCCACCAGCAGCTTCTGGGTAAAGGAAGCAGTCATTTGAGTCTCATCCCACACCTGAGAGAGGGATGGGCCATGTGGTGTGGGTCAGAGGGGTTTGACTTGAATATTTCCTGTGGTGTCTGGAAGGGGAATGTGAGAAGAGGGAGGGCAGCAGCTGGAGGAGGTTATCAGGGTGTATTTCCATGAATGCATCAGGATCTATTGTGTCTCTGGCCTCTCTGCTGGCAGAGTTTTGTAGCAATTTCAGTGACATGAGTATTCCTTTCTGACTTTTCTTTTTTCTCCTTGCAGCACTGGTGATGGTCCTGAATAGCATGAGTGTCAGCTGGAGTACCCGCATTCAGATTTTCCTTACCTTTTGCAAGCTTGTAGCAATTCTGATAATTATAGTCCCTGGAGTTATTCAGCTAATTAAAGGTATGAAATGAGAAGTAAATGTTTTAAAAGTGCTTTTATCTTTACCTCCCCCAGTCTTTCCCCACCAGCTTCCACCAAATAATGCTTGTAACAGCAAAATCTCTTAATCAGGATGTGCTTGTTTAAGTGAAGCTCTGTATTCCCATGTCATTGATTAGAAGTGGAACTATACTGGGATGAACTGGTATTGTTCTCAGCATACCAATGAGCCTGTTCAGATGAGATTTGGTTTTCAAATGGGGGACAGGATTGCCAGGCAGTCCAGGTAGAATGTGTCTCCTTTAACTGGGCTTCTGCCTAATCTGTGTGGTACTGGGTATGGGATGATGAGGTGGATTCAGAATTGGGGAATATATGAGTGATGCTGTCTCCTTCTTGCTGATCTACCCCTTTGACCATGCCAGTTGTGAAGTTAAAGGTGCTGTCCTGGCAAGAGAAGCTGTGTTAGGCTATTGCTTTCATGGGCTTCCTGCCAGCAAGTTCTGGATGCTGGTGCTGTGTGCATGCTTCTTCCAAGTGAAAGACTAAAGCATACAGCTTAAGTCAATAGTCTGGGCCTAAGCAATCTGTAGAAAAGGAAAACAGAAGTGTTTGGAAGGCCACAATTACTTTACAGACTTTATCAGTGTTGCTGAGTGTGAAAACACCTTTGTTCTCCTCAGCAGCACCCAGCACAGACAGGGCTGTACAGGCTTTTCCTTGGCTCTCTGGAAGTTGTCTGGGTAAAGCCATGCTGGCACAAAAACTCTTTTCACTGACATATGCTCAGCTGCCTGAAGAGGCTTTTCCATTATGGCCTTCAGATGGTGACAAGCCCCAGCTTTCTCTTCTTACAGCAAGGCCAGACAATCCCAACCCAGAGCACAAGGAGCTGCACAGCACAGAGGGTCAGACCAGGGAGCACTTTGTAATGAGTTGCTGGCAGATTTTCTCTAACAAAAATTATCACAGTTGCTGGCTTTGTCCCCGGGGATGCTTTTTTTTGTGATGCTGCACAAAGCCTGCCACCTGAGTTGATAGCAGGGTGTCATGCTCTGCAGTGAGCTGAGGTTCTCAGGGCCAGGCAGCTCTCTGTAGTTAGCAACAGACTCTGAAATAAAAGTTTTCCTGTGTATCATTCTGCTGATTCACTATTTCTGTTTTCATCTGTTTCATTTCCTTGCTGGCAGTTGCAGTGCCTCTTCCCTCACCTCGTTTCCTGTACAAAATTTCTTTCTGTTGCCATCCATCTCATTTTCCCTCGACCTTTGGAGCAGGCCAGATCTAGGTTTGGATGGGTTTGGTACCCTCAAGCAGCTCAAACTCTGTCCCTGACTCCCTGTTGGGACCTTTCTCTGGCCACAGCTCTTCCCTTAGGCAAAAAGCCTCTGTTTCAGTGGGAATTTTGGCTGAGGTCACAGTAAAAACCAAGCAAAGGGTAGAGGATTTGACCTACTGCTAATTTAAATGTGAATTAATTCTGCTTATTCGTGCTCCTTTCCCGTGGAGGATAAATTGCTTCTCAGGAAATCTGGGATATTGTAGGGAGGTCTTAAAAACACCTTGTAAATAAATGAGAGCCTAACACAACTCTTGCATGTCTGCATTTATAGATGTTATCCTTAGTGTAATATTAACACAGAACTGACTATAACGTGGTAGGGAGTTACTACATTTTTTGATGTACAATTGTTAAGATATTGCGTTTGTTTACCTGAAAAATGTTGCTTGTGAGAGAAATGAGAGCAATGTTCCTTCTGATTAAAATGTTACATAAGTGAAATTTTCCACAGCAGAAGTGACAGAGCTCATTCTGCTCTTTCATGTTGATTTAAGTCACCACTGGAGATGACAGTGCAGCAGGTGTCATCAGGCTTAGAATGCTTTGAAAAAACAACCTAATAGGTCAAATTTTGCCACTCCATGACTAGGGATGCCACAAAACTTTTTACAAGTTCTGGCAGACTATAGCTGCAAGGGTTGGGTCAGAAGTGAAGGTCAAGGGCAGAACTTGAAGTCAGCAAACTGCTGGGTGAATAAATGTTCCATGGTGTGATATATTTATTTGTTTTAAAGTAGTAGGTGACCGGAGAACTTATTTTTCAATATTGCTTTTTGTTGATGTTGCAGGAGAAACACAGCACTTTCAAAATGCCTTTGCGGGGAATGATGCCAGTGTTATGGGATTACCACTTGCTTTCTATTCAGGAATGTATGCCTATTCAGGCTGGTAAGTTGTTGTAACCTGTAAGTATTTGGCCTGAAAACAGACACTGATATGCTCTAACAAAGACATGTATTTATATAAGGAAAAAGTAGCATGTTCTACATGCTTTGCCAGACTACATCATGTAGGAAGGATACAGCTCCCCACTGTCCCATATGCTCAGTAGTTATTCTGCAAGCAGCTCTGCAAAGGAAGGGTTTTTCTTTTACAGTGTACAGTATGTAAACCTGCACTGAACAGGAAGAAATAATCAGGCTTTTATTTCTGTTCCTAAGACTAGAAATAAAGGCTACAAAAAGGAATGTTTTAAAATTTTTATTAGGTATTCTGATCAAAGGCATAATGGAGTTTTAATTCTTGCTGAACAAGTCAATAATTACATGAAAATTACATTAATTGCCATGAACTGTTAGAAAGTTGTGGCTTTCCATTCCACCTGTGTAGACCTCAGCCTTTCCTTTGCAAAAGCAGTATTTGAAGAATGAGGAGTAAACTGTGATAACATCAGTACAGACCACAAATAACTTAAAAACTGGGTTCTTATGCCTTTTGCTCCAAAAGAAATGGACCTCCCTTAACAAGAAGTGCTGTGAAGACTGAGCAAAATGCATGACAGTCTGTCCTCAAGTATCCTGCTCAGAATTTTCAAGTTCTTTCCCTCTCCCACTCTAAAGCAGGTGGCTTGAGAGGTGCTGCCCCTCTCCAAATCTACCTTAGGATTTATTCCTGTTTAGCAATGGGCAGTTCCAGACACACAGCTGCAGTGTAGGGAAGGCAGGAAAGAGGCTAAAATGCCCAGATTGGGTTTATTTTGAGATAGCTTTGTCTGCAGGGCTCCCCTTTCCTTTCCATAACCTCACAGGCAGCCAAGTTCTTTACCTCGTACAAAAGGCGAAGGCTGCAAGATAAGGGTTTTATTTATTTTATTCCGAGGGACAATGGGCTGAGCATTTTGAGTTCTCTGCAGATCTGTAACTCCCGGGTTGCAGGAGCATTCTAAGCATCCACACTGAAATACTGAACAGAACTTTTATATGAAATGGTGGGAGGAAACTCAGGAGAGTCCCAAGCCCCTATCTGTGGTAGATATATAAGAAAAGAGCTTGGCATTTTGAAACCCTGAAAGAAATTGAACCCATTATGTGAAGAGGCTCTACCTCACCTCTCTCTCTTTCTCTCTCATGTCCATGCATATGATGATTTCTCACTTTTTAAATATTACCCTAACTGTATGTTTCTGTATGGGGGCAATTTTAAAGGCTCTGTAATATTATTCATCACTGAGACAGTTTTTTACTGTAAAATGCTACATCAAAAATACTGTTATTCTGTTGCTTCTTTGCCATTTCTTTCCATTCCCACCCACCATTCTAAACCCTTAAATAAAAATAATCTATTTTTCCTTTACACCTTCTGACTTTTATCTCAAGGTCTTTATTTGTCACTTATAAAAGAAATTAGCAAGAAAAGACCTGATTTGGCTAGTGGCTCTTCCCAGCTGCCTATTTGTCTTTGTCACCAGCTCAAATTGATTGCCTGGGAGCACAGAAGAACAGACTATTAAGTGGAGTGTCAATACCCTTGCACTATCACTTGCATGGGGCTAAATCAATCCAATAAGCTGAATTTGAAGGAGTGTTGCAAGTGTTGGTGTTGTGTCCCAGGACTCAGGCAGAATTTTATGCATAGCCTATGAGACTATTAACTTTTAGTGATACAACTTTAACAAAAAAACATTAGAATCCTTTATATGTGTGGGTTCATCCTGCAAAGAGCAAATGCAGACTATTGGGTATATAAAAAGCTGGGGCAAAAAGAAAAAGTAGCAAAAAGAAGGCAAGCAAGCATGGTTTTGCATCAGTAAAAGGACAAAATAAGGCTGTCAAATCACTTCTGTCTAGAAGCAGAGAAGAAAGCAAGCAGCTGAATGTCAGAAGCCGTCTCTCCTTTGAACTACCCCACCCTCTTCTTCTGTGCTCTCTACACTGGCAATTTTTAGAAGAAGTACTGAGGTTGTTGTATAACATGGTAAATCTAGTTTTACAAATACCACGCTTGGTCACAAAATCACATTTTTAAGAAATGTGAGCCAGCATTAACTTGTTCTGCTAACCCAGATCTGATCCAAGACTTGTGATGGAGTGAAGTTCCCAACCTTCCTGCCAGCTCATGGTCCATTTGTTTATTCACTGCAGCATGGTTAGGTCAGATAGCATTCCTCCATCTGTCCTAAAAGTAGAAAGCCAGCCCAAACACTGTATTGACAGCTCTGCTTAATTAGTTAGGGTGAGACTTTGTGCTGGTGTGTGCACATCTGTGTGATCCAGGGATGTGCAGATGTGCAAATAAATGCAGAACAGAGGATTCAGTGAGCTTGAGGTTTCTGGTTGCTCTAGTAGTTCCTATAAATTCTAGTGAGTAGTTCCTATAAATTCCCATCCATAGCTGCCTCTTGCCTGCTCCTGGGATACAACTGAGTGCAACCCCTCTGAGAGGCTGAGCAAGAGCATGCAGGGTTAGCAGCCCGGGTTTGTGATCATGTACAGCCCACTAGTGTCAAAATTCTGGGTTTAAAAGGGGTTTTTTGTGTCTCTTTTATTGTTAAGTCCTCGCTGAGTAACCCTGATACCAGTTTTTGCTAATATAATCTGGATTTGTGAAAGGTTATAGTAACAAATGGAATATGAGGTTTAAGGGTGAATGTGTCCTTGTGTAAAGGATTAGGAGAATCCATAATTATCCTAGTATGCTGGGAGAAAAAACCCTCAATTTAATTCCACACCAACATTCCATAGATTTATTTTTTTTCCTTTATTCTTTTTTTTTTTTTTTTTTTCTTTTTCTTTTTTTTTTTCTTTTTTGTGTCTGTATGTTTTTTCTGAGAATTCCCACTCTGAGTGTGAGGATGAGGGAAAGTTAAATCTCACCCTCTCCTTAAAATGGGTCTACAAAGTCTACTAGAGTTAAACACCAGTGCTTAACTAAAAACATCTTTGTGATTCTTTGGGAAAGAACAACAGACTCAAAATCTCCCAAGCCCTTATAATACATTTTATAACTCTCTTCTAGGTTTTACCTCAATTTTGTTACTGAAGAAGTGGAGAACCCTGAAAAGTATGTACCTAATGGGTTTGTTTGACTTTTGAAAAACGCTCATCAAATGTAAAGTGCTGTAAAAGTAGTGATCTTAAGAAATTCTGAATGCTGGTCAAGTTGCTTACTTTCCAGCAGATCTGAAATCTATTTGAATTGCAATTGCTTGAAGATTTGCTATTTTTGGCCTGTCGTGACCTTGTTATGTGTTCTGCTTTTATGTGCACAGAAAGCAGAAAACTAAGTAGATCTCCAGGGCTCCAATTCTCCCCCTCAGGATACAAGTAAATATCAGTGGCTCCTTTCAGTGGAAGTTACTGGTATCCTGTCAGGAAAATCTTGCCCAAGAAACTTATCTGCTGCAATATTTGGCAGTTTTGCTGTGTTTAAATATTAATCAAATACTTATTTCTGCTTGTTTTCAATGTCTCAGAGTTGGAGGATCTTGAATACGCATAGCACAGCATCCCATCCAATTAAGCCAAGCAGGGTGTTTTGGTGGGAGTTTCTTTCAGTCCAGAAGTAAATACTCTCATGGTGCCTGTCTGTGAAATATGGGAAGAAAAACTGTCCTGTTACAGAGAGTTTGATTTGGCAGATCTAATTTGGTAAATATGTTTTGGTGCCTGCTGCCAGTAATGAAATAATATTAACATTTTCTCAAAATTAAAGAAAAAATGCCTTGCCAAATCAAATAGTGTTCTTTGAGGAAATTAATAGTTTGATTAAAAATTAATGGGTAGATATAATGTTCTTAGGTTTTTAAAGTAAGATACCTGGCTGGGTAGCAAATAATTCACTGTTTAAAAAGACCTCCCAGAACTCTACAGCCCAGGAACATGGAGGTATAGATCTGAGACATGTAGGGAAAAGCAAAAATAAATCCAAAGAGCCATTGATGGGGAGTATGCAAAAGGGTTTTAGTTGTTTTCTTCAAAGTGTGAGCTCAAACCAGAAAAATACAAGTAGAACCTATAGCATTAATATTTAACAAAGTGGTTGACTAATCATGAGCACAGATACCCATCTACAGCTGGGTTTTTCATTGGTAGTCTTCATTTCAGACAGAACACATTTTTAGAAGTTTTTCTTTATTAAGTCAAAAGTTATTTGGCTTGCTGTAGATCAGCTGGATAGTGCTTCCCACAGCACAGGAACTCAGGACAGGTTAACTAGTAACAAATCTAGGTTTAAATACCCAAGGAACTCTATGCTTTATAAAGTCAGGGGATGCAAACCTTTAAAAAAAAAGAAAAACAGAAAAAAAACACTTTTTTTTTTTTTTTCATTGTTGAAAAATTATTGTACAGCAGACTGACATGAAAAGTAATGTGAAAATATATAAAGGATTGAAGTGATTCTTGTGCAAGTCTTCTACTGCTTTAAGAAATTCTGGGAGATGTGGGTTAGAAGCCACATTCTTTGTGATGTGATCAGAAGCATTTGGTAGAAGTAATACAATTTGTAAAATTATCATGTGGTTACCATTAAAACTGCATGATGTTTTTAAACATGCACATGCCTGCCATCCTTTGGGATTTTTCATATGTATATGCCTCTGCAGTCTTCTCAGCTGCATGGGGATTACCTGAAATTCTTGGTGATGTTCATTACAGATATTTCAGTTTCTGTTGACTTTTTTTTCCCATGTTTTGAGTCAGAGGTCTGTGTATTTTTGACATGTTGCCCTCTGCTGCATAGGACAGAAAGGCAAAGCTCCTTTTAAGTGGGTGCTCATTTGAAGCATGTTGTAGCACAGCTAAGAAAAGTGATGTGGTTAGAGTTCAGGATTTTCTTCATTGCTGCTGGGGTGGGTGGGAGGGAGGGAGGCACTTTCTTTTCTTCCCCAACTTGGGAGAGCTGCTCTTTTCTCCAGCTTACCCTTGGAGAGCTGTTGCAGATAATTGTGCTGTTGGAGGGGATGCAAGCCACCCAGCCTGGTCTGGCTCCCTGGATTCCAGGATGGCTGTGGGAAAAACAGCCTAGTGACATGTGCAATGTTATGGCCAAAATGTGAAAGCTTTTCTTCATCACTCTTCTTCTTCGGGTCCAGGGATGCTGGGAATCTCAATCTTTATGTGCAAGTACAACTATACAGTAGGAGAGATTGGGATTTTAACCATTGCTAAATAAGGGGCAGGTGATGGCAGGGCAAGTGGATCACTGTCACAGCCCTGACTGTGCTGATGGAGACCTCTGCATCACCTGGAAATGGGGATTCATGACTCACTTAGCTTGAAATGAGTAATTAAACAACACAGTTGGAATATTTTTTTTATCCAGTGCCACCTCTGGATGGCTCTGTTGGAAAGACATCCTGCTGAGTGGGGCTTGCTCCACCACTCTTCCCAAAGATCCAGGGTGAAGGACCAGTGTGGCAACTGTCTCAGCTACCATCAAATCAGTGCAGGTGTTAGGTGAGCCACTGTTTGTGCTGCTATTGTAGACATTATTTTATGATGATATTTCTTTTTTACCTAAAATGCTGTCTTTCCTTCCATGCTGTATGTTAAAGGTTGCACATAGTGCAGAGGTTATACAGGTTTTTTTTTAAAAGCAAAGAGGGAAGTAGAGGACTGAACCACTTAAGAATCTGCAACAGCTCCAGGCAGGCAATTTGCAATGTTTGTCAGTGGTTAGGGATGCAAATTATTTCCAGTGACAGAGGTGAGCACGGTGATGCCTCCTGCACTGTGCATGCCTGGGTAAATCTGTGTCCAGGTCTCAGTCCCAGTTGTGCATTTCCAGGTGTATGACAGCTTTTAAAGTGCCAGAGAGCTGGTGCTGAGCTGGATGATGGGCAAAGGTCTCCACCTCTGTGGAGCCCTGGTTTTCAGCCCCTTTTTACCTGCTGAGACCTGCACTCCCTCTTCTTGTATTGTGGAGGGTGAGGGAGAGAGATGGGTCAGGGCCCTAGAATATATCCTGAAATGCACAGGAAGGTGGAAACATCAGCTTTTAGACATTAAAGTTTTCCACACTGAGACTGTTTTCTCTGCTGTTGTGTGTGGCCCCAGGAAGCTTGCTGGAGCATAGTAAGATCCACTGGAAATCCAGGAAGGAGGAATGGGAAGGAGGGGAAAATGCTCAATGCCTTGCCCGGATGAAAGCTGCCTTGCTGCTGCTGGGGGTACTTGGAGGGCTGTGTGGGTGCAGATGTCTGCCCAAATGCAATAAATTGCAGACTGAAGTCTATAGGATAGGTCTATGTAGAGAGCAGAATTACTACTGTGGGTCTGAGGCACGGGTGATGTGAAATCTCAGACACAGGAACAGTGGAAAGGAGCCAAGTGGAGAGGAAACACCTTTTAAATTATAGAAGGGAGAATGGAAAAAGGAAAAAAATGAAATCTGAAGGTGAATGCTGTTACTTATTGAACAGAGTTTTTGAAGTAGTGCTGAATTCTCATTTTGGAAATGTCACAGTCCCTTCTTTTGTATAAGAAAAAGGACATTATTATAGCCTCAGTTATGATAAGATGTAAAAGTAACTGTTTCTGTCTCCTGCTAAGCCCCCTTTTGAAGCCTTATTTTCAAGCCTGGACTCATATCTTTATTCTTCTTTGTTTAAGTGGTTCCCTCATACAGCATTAGTAGGACCTGAAGCAACATAAAGTTGGTGTTTGTTTTACCAGGAGCTGTGTTTGCAGTGTTCAGCTGCTTTAATCTACAGCTTTTTTTAATGGGAGCCTGAAATAATTTTATTGTCAATAATCTGTGGAACAACACTGAGGTGTAATAATAATTTTCTTTTTCTTTTGAAAATTATGCTTGGCATATGTGTGCTGAGTCCATAGCAATTTGAAATGAAATATCTGAATAATCCTTGGAGCAGAGTTTCACTTAAAATAACCTCATGCAGCCACGTCACATGCAACTCTGATCTTTTTGCTTTCCTTACGTTAGAAGGATGAGCCCTACCCAAACTGAGGTCATATTGTATTGTCTAAATAATAACTGAATAAAGAAACATCTGAGTCTCTGAGAGAGGATTTGTCACCTGGAAATTGCAGGAGCTGTGTTGCCTGGAGCAGTAAATTTAGAGGACTGGAAATCAAGCATGTTGAATTTTCAAACTCATTTCATAGAGTTTTTGAGCTCATCTGTATTCTTGAGCATCTAATCTGTACTCTTAAGAAACAGACCAAGCTTTTTCAGTCAAGACCACAAGAGCAGCCTGTGCCCAAATTCCTTCCTCCCATCTCAGGCAGAGCAGAGTCCAGGATCAGCACTCTATTTTGTCAGGAATTTTGACAGCCTCCAGGAGCATTTTTATTCTACAGCAATGTCTTCAGAGCTTCACCAAGTCAGGGCCAGATTCTGGCCATAGAGAATCCTGCTTTAAAAATTGATGTTCTGTGTTCTCAATATGAGCAGATGATGAGCCCAAATGCTTCCCATTATAAAGATTTGGCTCTGGATGGAAGAGAAAGTAAATATTATTTCACTGTATGGGGAGGGAACTTAAGACCTGAATTTTTTAATGACTTTGAGGAAGTCTCTGATCAAATGTGTAACTAAAGGTATTGATTCACAGTCTTCCTTTAACTCAAAATAATAATATTTATTTGGCAACAAGTTTTTTTGTTGAACATTAGTGGTCTTCAATTTCTCGTACAAAATGATAGATTTTTAAAGGATGTGAATTCTGAATATTTTATAGCAAAAAGTTAGATTCCTTTGCAGTTACGTGTGGCTGCTGTTTGTCAGTTTGTCATCATCTTTTCTTCTTTCTTCTATTTTTTTACCTTTTTTTTTTTTTTTTTTCTTTTTTTTTTTTTTTTTTTTTTTTTTTTTCCTCCTGCCTTCCTTTATTGGGCCATTTCATTTGCAAATATTCTGTTTCTGTTTGTAAAATAACTTTGTTCCAGCCCAGGCAATCTATCATTGTTTAAAAAGTTACACAGTACAAAGAACATATTATTGAGATGTATAGTGTTTATAAGTCTGGTCCCTGACTGATAAATCATGTCTTATGCTGTTCAAAAGCCAAGAAATGAATTGCTTTGCTCTGACCTTGGGGTCTGAGATTAGTCAGTTTGTCTATTAGATTTTTCCAGTGTTCTTCTCACTTCATTTATTCCTTCTTTGCTAAGGAACCAAGAAGCAGTAGATGTATAACAAGTCTCCAAGGCTTGATGTCATCAGGCATTTTATAAAATCAGGATATCAAAATGGTAGATATAATCTGGTTTTGGTGGGGGGTTCAAATAACATCAATGTCATGTCTCATTAATCTAATACATATCCCCCATTTGTATTAATTAATGTTTTAAGTCACACTTTGCATCTATGAGGACTGAGCTAGAGAAATGTGGTATTAGAGGTTTTTTCAGGGTGCCTAAGCATCACAGAAGTACAGATGAATAGGATTCAGGTTGCCTAAGACACTAAAAGTCTCCCAGCTCCCTAGCTGTTGGTAGCCATCAGATCTTTTTCACTTCACATTTAGGATGCAGCCTCCTTCCAAAATCAACCAGAAGCTCGAATTGCACTGTTGCTCACTAATAACTTAGACCCTGAGCAGTTATTCCTAGGAAATATAGATTTAACATTAATGGAGAGGGTGCAAGCCTTTGCCATTTCTGCCTCTCTGCTTTGCCAATTTTTGTTGTTTTAATTTAATGACAACCTCTACTCTGCAGAGGAATATTAATATTGATTATGGTTACTTTAGACACCAGAAAATAGTCAGAACTTTACCTCCCTTCAGCTATGCTGTCTATCATTTCAAAAACACCTCATTGCTGCTTTTATTGAGGAAAGACAGATGATGCAGTTGAAGAACTAAACTCAGACTCAGGAGATCTGGCTCAGACACAAACTTGCTGTGAAAATGGAGGGTGGGTTACTTCATCACTTCTCCTCCTGTTTGTCTCCTTTCTCTCCTCCCTTCCTTTCCTCTATCCAGTGTATGCAGTGGGATGTGTCTCCTCTTGGCTTCGTTTTTGTAGTATTTATTCCCTTCCAGGTTTGAGGATAAGCTGTGGGTTATGGGGAACCAAAAAAAAAAAATAAAAAAAAAGTTTGGATTTAAAAATCTAAGCATTTTCTCCTTGAACTGAAGGTTTTAGCAGGTTTCTTAAACCCTGGGTGTGGCTTCTGTATGTCCAGTCCTGTAAAAGCTCACATGATATCACCAGAACACAGAAGCCTACGTAAATCCCTACGTGCATAAGGACCTGGGTGTGTTTCCTAAGAGGATCTAGTATGATTTTTAAATAAACTTTGGACAAGCCTTTCTCACAAAGTAGCTGGCCATAAATCTTCCTTTTAGGTCTGAGAATGGCTGCAGGTATCCTGCCTAGACATAAGCAGAATAGTTCTGGGACCTGGGATTTGCAATCTTTTTTTGTGTTATTCTGTGACACTTAATCATAAAAGATACATTGGAGTCCAATTAATTTTCTTTGTGTCGGGCTACAATGCCAAATATTCAGTGCAGAAATTACAGGATTAGATTGTGATGTTTTAGCTGAAGGTAATCAAAAGAGACAAATGCTAATCTTTCAAATATTTTACAAAGCCCATGTGGTCATGTGAATTCATCAGATTACCTTAAAGGGAAAATCAGGTCACTTAAGTGGGGATTTGCATTTTTTCTTCAATGTATTTTGTGTGTCTTGGGTTATTTTTCCATTCAAATACTTACTTTGCCTTATAGAATGGGGACATTCTGCTTACACCCCCCCCCCCCCTCCCATGCTATTTTTCTGTATCATTTGAATAGAAATCTTATTTTACAGTATCTGACAGCAGAACAGGCTACTTAAATTCCCTCAGTTATCTGCTAAACATCTCAGAAGACAAGATGTCCAAACACTGGTGAATCCATAATCACTTTCCACAGTTTAATTGTGCACTGTGTGAGGGATGAAATGATAGATTCCTGATCACACCTTCAGAATTATAAAATCTTCTAACAGGGAGATAATTCTGCCAAATCAAAGAGGCAAATTACTTCCCTGGATCAACATGCTTGCACAAAACCAAACATGGGGTGTGCTTTTTGTAAATGTTATGAAAAAAATATTTAATTGAGAATTATACTGAACTGAGAATTCAGTAGTATTTCTGTGTCTGTTTCTCCTTCTCAAACACACTTACTAGCTCATAGGGGAGCTGACTCACCAGCATGAAACTGTGCTTGGAAAAATGAACTTTACTTTTGCTCTCTCACTAACCACATTAACTACTTGCTGCTTGCATGCCTCACATTGCCAGGTCACTCATTATCAGTTATTTTATTAATGGCTGATAATTTCTGAAACTAAGTCTTTCAGTCTTGGATGCATGTTTTTGCTGGGTTCAGATTCCTGAAATCTCAACATAGGCACTAATTCTTGGCAACATCAGGGACTGATCTAATGGATACTATCACAATCTATAAGGCTGGAATATGCACATGACACACATTCAATATATGTTATTTTTTCTTCTTCTTTTTCCCTTGTGCAGTTGCTTTTTCTCCTCCCCACCCCATGGTTTTTGGGACTGAGTCCTGTGGTACAATTCCACCCCATGCAAGAGAGAGATGATCCTTAGCTGCAGTTCTCAGGCACTACTATCTTTGTCATTGGCAGCTGCTTTTGAAACACCAATTTAGCATTTGAATTGGTTCAGCTGCCTTCCAGCCTTTCTATCTCCTGCTTCAACTTTATCTATTTTAAAGTGAAAAGATAAAAGAAAAAAAAGAAAGTGATGTTTTGTTCAGAAATTGACTGCAGTGAAGAGCTACCTCTGACAGGGTTTAAACTGATATGCCAGTCAATATATGTAAATTAGAAAAGAGACTGATGTAATCTATAGTGTCTGTAAAGGTTTTGAAGATGTACCTTGATCATTAATTAAGACAATAAGGATGTCTCATAAAATTACAGTTGAGGAGACTAATAATTCACTATCAAATGAAGAAAAGCAAGATCACTTGTATAATTGCCTGTTCTAACATTGGTATTCCTTGTATTAAATGCTTCTACTCACACAAAAGTCAAGCTGATGGCCATAGATGTATTCAGGTCTAGGAAATAGAGTTTTTGTACATAGATTTTTAGAGTGTGATTTATTATCTCTGTCCCAGTTTGAGATGGCCAGGATAGGAAAAAAAAAACCCAAACAAACCAGAAAAACACCCAAAACCAACAGACAATCCTGCCTGGGACAGCACCAACAACTGGCAGGCTGTTGATGTGGCAGTGATAATGGGCAGCCTAAGGAGAGGATGGGGGAGATGATCCAAAAGAGCTAATCACAGGATTCCTTCCCATGGTGCTCCCTATAAAATGGCTTCCAAGAGAGCCCTCTGGGGGCTTTTTGGCTGGTGTGATATCTGTGGCCACTTTCCTGCTGCTACCCTTCATTTCCTCACTGGAGAAGATCATCACTCACCAGGATGCAGCCTCAAGTAGGACCAACCTGGGTGTTCTGAGGCTCTTGCAGACTGTCACTGAGACCCTGGACTTGTGCACCCTCATCTGCTGCTCAGTCCACTTTGGGACTTTTCAGTCTGGGAAGTAATTACCAACTGAGGAGGCTGAGTTCCATATTTTATATATATATTTGTTAATCATTATTACTATTTCATTAAACCCATCCCATTTGTTTCTTTCAATCTTAAAGTCTCTCTTTTATTCCCTTCTTCATCCCTTATTTACTGTCTAAAACTGCGACATCTCCTGCAGTCAAAATTAACTTTCAGCACGTGCCTGGCATAGTTTTTTAAGGAAAAGTAGTGGAACAATGGAAGAGTGAAAACAGGTGCTATAGGTGCGAGGTTAGATCAATATTGCTGTGCTAGATTTTAGCTCTGGATGTGTCTGTTGAAATTAATAGTGCTATTAACTATTCTTTTTCTTTTAACTTTATGATGTAGGATCTGATTCCAATTCCTTTTCTGTCTCAAGAAAGTAATAGTAAAGAATGTAATAAAGATATTACGATATCTTTATTCTCTTCTTTATCTTGTAATAAATACGTTAAAACAGAAATCAGGAAGGTAGTCAGCTACCTGAACATCAAAAATATTCACCAAACATAGCTGAAGGATGGAAAGAAAGGGGAAAAGATAATTGCAAAGGCTGTAATACCACCTGGATGCCCAGACACAGGGTTAGCAGAGGTTCTGCTCCTGTGGGGGATGTTAGGAAGGAGAAGGATAAGGCCAGATGGGTGAGCAGGCTGCCTGGTGATGGTCTTGGCACTTTTTGAAGATGGTTTGTAATTTTGAAAATGCATCCCTGGGGCAGACTCCTCCTGAAGGAGAGGGGTCTGCTGGAGGGGGAAGGTTTCTGAGAGCTTGGTGTGGGGCTGAGGGGACAAGCAGGCCCGTGGGCTGTTGTGATGCAAGAGTAGTGGGGAAAGAAGGGCCTGGGCTGATCTCTTCTGCAGGTTGTAGGATAATCCAACAGTTTGGTTTTTACAAGTGACTGCTACTCTTAATTTAACATTGATGATGTAAAGTATCATGACTGTCTACAGATGAAGTTACTGCCTGGAGCATCCACCCAAGAGCTGAACATCTACACAGAAGCTGTCACTTAAGAGTCAAAACCTTAACAAGGTTTCTCATCCTCTGCCAAGCCCATGGGCACCTTTTCCAAGCAAGCAAATTTGAGGGAACCCAGCTGGGGCTTCTTGCCCTTCCTCCTATTCCACAGGAGGGGAGGTGGCCCCCAGGGTGCCAGGGTGGGCTGGCTGGCTTTTGCTGAGAGTTTTTCAGCACTTCTGGCTCTGATTTTCCCAGAGCTTTGGTGTCTCTGAGGCATAAGGGTGCACTAAAATATTAGATTAGATATTAGGAAGAAATTCTTTCCTGTGAAGGGTGGTGGAGGACAACTGGCAGAGGTTGTTCAGGGAAGCTGTGGATGTGTCATCTCTGGTAGTGTCCAGGGTATTGTTGGGTGGCTCTAGATTATCTTTATGGTGCCTTTGAGTCCAGACCATTCTGTGATTCTATGAGAAGTCTTCATGCTTCAGCCCCAGGGTGATGACAGCTGGACTGTCACTGCCACAGCTGTTTTGCTTGCTTTTTGCAGCACCACTTCCCTGCTGAATGGGTCACTCCTTGTGGCTCAGTTTGGGACAGACTGCTGAGTGCAAGGTGTGTTTGCCTTCCTTTTTTTAATGTGTCTTTTTTTTTTTTTTCTGGATGTGAATCCCTTGTCACTATGAATCAACCTTGCTAAGAAAGTAAAAGAAATGTTTATTCACAGTCTTCCCAAGTAGTCAGCAAAATCCTCATCTGCTTTACCAGCAGGCTAATGTAATGTAACAACAAAACAATTTCACCTTTGAAGTTTCCAGTGCCCTGCCTTTTCCTTCACGACCTGATATACTTGTGAGACTGTGAACACGTATTTCTCTTGCACAGAAAGACATAGCAGTTTCTGTGCAGAAGGATGATGGTATCCTTTTTATGGGCACCCCAAGCTGCTTAGCAGAATATTCATTGCTGGAATAAAAATCTCTTACAAGACTGATATACTGCTGAATGTTCAGAGCTGTAAACCACCCTGTATTTTACTGGAGAGCTCATGGGTCTCTCAGGGCTAAGCTTGCTCTTGACTGCAGTGAAAGTCTTAGGCTCTCATTAGATATTTTCTTTTCTTTTTGGTGCTTCAGAAGCAGGTGATCTGACTGAATTTACCTGAAAAGGGGTGAGACAGCAGCACATTTATGGTTGGAAGGAGGGAGAGTGAAGTCACCAGATCAGTTGTAACCAGATAAGGCAAAAATAAAAATTGCCCAAGTACAGGATCAGCTAAAGCTTTGTCTATACACCAACAGCCATGGCACCGAGTCCTTCGTGACAAATGGACATGGCCAAATCAGTAAATGTTTTGTCTACATAGGAGCCAGTGGCTTGAGAAGCAGTTCTTCATTTAAGGATGATGTGTGGCCTCTTTGTATGCTAATGCCGTGCCTGAAACCCCTGATTGCTGATAAGTGCTATCAGACTGGGCTTTGGACTAACAGCTGGGTAAGGTGTGACAAATTGTGTGTCCAGGGGAGGTGGTTCAGAGCACAATCACTGCTACTCCCCTCTGGCCTCCCTTGGTCACCTTGGCCCCCATGGGGCTTTCATACTCTTTGTGAAAGAAAATAATTGTGGTTTACACGATTTCTGGGGTTGATGCTGCTCTCTGCAGCGTGGGCTGACCTCTCCTGGGTTTTCCCCTTCTCACTTTAAAAGAGTAGCCTGGTTTCCTCTGACACCGAGGCATTTATTTCCCTATTTACCCATGGCATTAGTCATGGGGGAGGTGATTCTAAGAACTCCCCGTCGTGTTTTGGTCTGCAATTTAAACCCAAGTTTCCAGGAGCACTCAGGTCTATGGCCAATGCATTCTTTATGAAATGGTGTAAGTGTAGATCAGCCTTTGCTCGTGGGTCCTGCCAATGTGTAGGCTATGCTTTGCATATAGAAAAAAGGGGAGTCTCACAGACATTTTTCCTCTTATTTGTAAAAGCAAAGCTCACCCACTACTGTGAGTTATATATGGCAGAGACTGGTAGTTTAGTTCCCAGTGTGATGTTCTGCTCTGGACCAGAGGATAACCTTTTTGTAGAGGAGCTCAGGCCTCTTTCTGCCTCATTTGTTCCCTCTTCCCTTCAGTGCTGAGCCACCAAAATGCCAAAGCAGAGAGTGCTGAGCCAGTGTTAGGTGAGCATGGTGCTCTACCAGAAGGATCTTGCATTTAGTTAACAGGAACCTTTTACTGGAGCACCATCTAAAACTTCATCGAGTCTGATGCTGGCAACAAACTACAGAGAAAGTGAGATAGAATTTTTTACTTGTATAAAATACAAACTGGGAGACTAAAATGCAACTGAAGGAATGGACTACTAAAATTATAAGGGTTGTATGGTTTTATTGTACTTGTGTGTCAGACTGGAGTTTTAAACAGTGCCATATCATCAGGAGTGCTTATCATTTACAACAGCATGGTCCAAATATCATCAATATATTCCACTTGGTTCAGCTAGCAGAATAACTTCATTTTTACACCATCTTCTTAGATTAGACATTCAATGGGGTTGTCTTATTTGATTATTTAGCTTGAATAAATAGTGAAATTGCTGACTTGCATTTAAGTTATGTAACAGTGATAGCAAAACAAGATAGTATGGCTTTGTGCACCTCTTCTGTAGATGATCCCTTTCTGTGTGATCTCAGCATTGCCATCAGAGGAGGCTGCAGGTTCTTCTTACCCAGTGAGTGCTCAGCTTTCCATTTCCCTGCATGCACACCCCTTGGTTTATGTGTGTGTTTATGGGGGTACTGATGTTCTGGAAGCAGGTTGCTCTACAGTGCAACTTGTCCTTCGATATTTGGCTGTGAGGATGTTTGAATTTTAAGTACATGGTGATGCTGATATTTTATGTGAGAAAATAATACTGTGATCTAACAGGCTATAAGGATTTTCAGTCATTCAAATTACTGCACAGTCCACGAACTGTAAACTGAGAGGATTTATATAAGAATATAATGGCTCTAGAGGAGCTATGAGGTGAATAATCTGCATTTTACGAGTTGCACTGCTGCAGTCTACTATGTCAATCCTCAGTCACTTGTAACACTTGTTGTTGAGCAAGTACTGTTATTTGCATCCTCACCTTGTCATTATGTTTCATTCATTGCAAAATAATTGGATTGTATAATGTCAATATTTAATTTTTTCAAGTATGATGGAACAAAATGTCTCTTAGAAGAGTAGTTTTGATATAATAATTTGAAAAGATCTAATAGCAATGGAGAGACCTTCTCCACAGATCATGAGGACACATAGAGAATAGGAGCACTCTAGAATGACAAGAGGTTTAACTTCTGCAGAGGTTATTTTAGAGAAAAGAAGAATTAGATTCACCCTACAGTGAAGGAATGACAGATACTTCTATTTTTTCATATTAGTCTATTACAGGAAAAAAACCCATCTAGTAAGTGGAACGAGATAAAAGTAAAGGTTTATCCATAAAGAACATGGAATTCATTCTCCTTGGGCAAAACTTCAATAGAAAATGAACTTCTTGTGAGTCTAAGGACAAAATTTTTCTATAGATGTGAAAAATAAGCAGAATTTAGAAGCACTAAACTAACACATGAGTTTGTCATGTTGCTCAGAGCTGGTGTTCAGGCTTATTTCCAGGTGCAGATGTCAGGGAGGCTGGTACTGGACTATGTGCTATGGAGTCTGGGATGTGGGGATTTTTGATTGCCCCAATATATGCTTTTTAATAAGTTTATTTTGCATCAGAATGAGAGTGCAATAAGTTCTATATAAACCATTGCTCTCACTTTATTAAGATTTGACCATGAAAGAGTAGTGCATCACTGACAGAGAGTTCACTGAACAGTTTATCATTGCCAAGTTGAGTCACATTTAAAATCCTGAGTCTCAGTGACCATGCTGTCTACGATCATTGGAAAAGATGAAGAATTCTGGCTATTTCATGCAACTGTCCAAACTGGAAGGAACTTGATTTGCACAAAGGTTTTAGTGCTAACTCCCTAAGGAGTTGGACACAGAAAAAGAAAAATCCAGCCTTAGTGGTGATTTTGGAAACTATTTATTTCTCTTCACAACATCACATCTTTAAAAAAAAATGCTTATGTATGTGATTGTAGTTCAAGTATTATGAAGTTTCAGCAAGAGAGGATTTCAGTTTACTCATATTTCATTTCATTGAAGGTCATATAATAGAAAAAGCTGATATTCTCATTTGAACTCTATTCAAGCACCTCCAGTCACTGCGTGCTGCAAGAGCAAATTTCAGCTCACACTTCCAGTTTTCTGGATTTCTCTTCTGTGTTGAGACTTGGTCATTTTTTACAATGTTCTCTGTGGGCTGCCCCACATATGAAGCCAGTTTGTAGGCTGTCCTGA
This sequence comes from Phaethornis superciliosus, assembly GCA_023637945.1. Taxonomy (NCBI): domain Eukaryota; kingdom Metazoa; phylum Chordata; class Aves; order Apodiformes; family Trochilidae; genus Phaethornis; species Phaethornis superciliosus. The sequence continues at coordinate 18,357,905 of JAJQWJ010000011.1, forward strand.
GCAAGAGCCTTATTTCCTTGCTGGTGGCAAATAAAGCTGTTTATCTGGCAGTGAAACCCCTTCATGACAGTGCAGTATTGTTAAGATATTTTGTAATTTCATTTAACCCTTTTATATCTTTTAAATGCTAATGTTTCGAGGCACCCATAGTTACCATTTTTCTCATTTTTAATCCTGTCAGAAGCAGCAGCTTTCTTGGTAACTGATATTTCAGTTTCCATAATACTCCTTATTACAAGTAGCTGCTTTTTTCATTACCAAATGGTGCAATTTTCATCGATGTTGAAATATCAATGCTAACATTCAACAGCAAACTATTCCTTTATTGGTACTGTGGAAACACTCCTTTCCTCTCTTTTCTACAGGAAAGCTGGTGAGGGACTTTTTAGGCTGTCAGGTAGTGAAAGGACAATGGATTCAAACTAGAGGAGGGGAGATTTAGATTGGATGTTAGGATGATGGGTGGTGAGACACTGGTGAGACACAGATTGCCCAGAGAGGTGGTGGAAGCCCCATCCCTGGAAGTGTTTAAGGGCAGGGGGGTTGGAACTAGATGATCTTAAAGGTCTCTTCTGACCCTCAAAATTCTGGCTCCAAATTAAATGTCAATGAATTTCACAAGTATGCAAAGTCTGAATCCTTTTATGCACACACACAGATGCTTTCTCCTCCCTCCATCCCTCTCTGCACCTAAGCATCCTTCTTCTCTCCTTACCAGAAGTCATTAACATGCTACCACTGCTGCTTCCTGAGAAGTTCAGCTGCAGGGCTGAGGGGGCTGTGTTCCCTTCTGTAACCTCTGCCAGAGCCAAGTGAGCTGGTTTGTATTCAGGCTGCTTGTTCCCAGGCTCTGAACTTGAGTGGCTGGTTTTGGGAATGCGAGCAGCCTCCCCAGCCTGCTCCCTCTGTTACTCCAAGTGTTGCATTGCCATTTGCCATGCAGTAAATCAGATATATGTCCTCAGTGGAAACACTTGAAATACATACAGATCAAGGCACCTCTGGTTCCACCCCAGTTTTGCTGCCAGTAATGGTTTCTGTCCCTGTTCCTGTATGGACAAGCAGCATGGTTTTCAGTGGGATCCCTTTTATAACCACCATAATCTCTTTCCCTGGCCATGATGTTGGGTTTAGGTGACAGCTACTGTCTGATGGCTTAATTTTCCCTAAGGACTGATCCTTTCCCACCTCAGGTTCCCTTGTTTATACTGCTGCAGATTCTCCCCAGCCACTGCCAGTGCTCTGCCAACTGCTGCCTTTGGGCTTTGTGACAAAGTGGCTGTGTAGGGTGACAAGTCTGTAAGTCTGCAGGGAACTTCTAGACACCCCCTCCTTTTTACAAAAAAGTGACTCTGCCTGGGCACAGTAGACCCTGTTCATAAATCAGGTGCTCCAGGAATTAATAATTCTAAATTCCCAGGAAGGACCCCTGTAAGACTACTTTTAATGTGGAATTACATCACACAATTCTTTTTACATTTATTTTAAGAGGTACAGCTGTGTGGAGCTGTGAAGAAGGAGTTAGACCTGCATCCTATGCCAGATAAGATAGCTCAGAGGAAGCATTTTGAAACACACCTTTGCCCTCCTCCCCTTCATTTCCATACATCAGCTTGGTGCAGGCAGGTGGTTTGTTTTTATAACCCTGTGTCAGGTTTGTGGTTATAGCTTCCTTGCCTCCAAGCAAGCAGAGTGGTTTACTATTGCTTCTCTGTAAGCACTCCCCACTACTAGGCCTCGAAAGAAAATAAAATGCTGGAGCTTGTGAAAGAGCAAGAGGTGCTCCCTTCATCTCCCAGCTGAGCAGTAGCCTGGCAGTAAAAGTTAAATCTGAGTTTTAGTGTCTCTGATGGAAAAGGTCACAAACTTCCTAGAGTACATGAAAGTTTAAATAAAGGGAACATGTGTCAAAAAGCTGATGTTAGGGAGAAGCAAGGAAGTAGTTCATCAGACCCAAGAATGACAAAATATTTTTGTTTGAATCCTCCAAATTTAGACTGATTTGCTTTTTGAAAGGCAAGCTTTTGTGAAAGAAAGTGATAGACACTGTTTTAATTACAGGTCCAACCTAAACAACACCTTAGTTGCATTAACCTAGAGAAAAAAAAAATCTTCATCTTGTCATCTTTGGTGTCATTTTAGGATCTGAAGCCCACATTTCCAGGCACCTGATTTTAGCTTCTAGAGCTCTCTGAGGACAAGCACACCTGAGTCTCCAGGGCAAGCCCAGCTCTGTGCCTGACTATTACAAAGGCAAAGAAAAGCCAGCTTAGCTCCTTGGGAGGGGTGTGATTTGAGGTCAAGTTACAGTGCAAAATAAAAACCAGGTCTGGTTATTCATCCATTCTCTTGGAAGCAGTTCTAAACTTGGTATGATAAGTTTGAAAATGAGGTGATATGAAGATGTTGGATACTGGCACTTGATGGACATGTGGAAATGGTTTATCAAAGAGCTGACTGAGAAGGGATGATTTATACTTTTATAGTCCATTTTTTAAAATAGATATTGTTAAAAATTCAGCCTCCATTATATCTGCATTTCATATTATTTCAGCACTGCATGTAGTGCTTCTTGTGCCCACTTTCTGGCTGCTAAAAGTGCTCATGTGCTTACTGTACAAGAAATATGTGGCTAAGCAGAGCCAATGTGACTTAATATTGGAACCTCAAAAGTCCTTTGTGCATTTAGCTGCCACCTTTAGTATTTGCTGTCTGTGTTTGAGAATGCTATCCTCTCCATACAGAAAGATTCAGGATCCTATGTGGAGGTGAGAGGGACATTCTGGCAGTTCAAGTTTCAGAGAAATCCACTCTACTTTTCTCCAGAGGAAGGTGTTTCATAAAAACCATTGCCTTGACAAGTTAGAGTTTGGGCTGTGACATAAATGAATGCAGATCTCTGGTGAGCTCTGGCTTCCTAGCTTGAGGTGGGTACATGGTGTGGCCACAACCAGGTTCAAATCTGTTAAAATAAAGGGAATGGCCTTGTGAACATAGCAATTGCTGTCCTGGGTCTCTCCAGGTCTCTTGGCAGAACTGCTTCTGTCTGGGACTTCATGTGGCAGGGTTGGCCTGGAAGGAGATGTTATAGAGAACAGCATTACCCCAGGCAATTGGTACCTTTCTAGGTCTAAATTTTTAGCCAAGGGGGTGTTTATGCTAATTCACTTTGTAGGGAAACCAGAGTATGGAAAATATTTGAGAAATTAATAAAATCTACTGCCCTTCCCAGCACACTTGTAGTGCAGTTTGACCCTTAAAAGTCTGTTGCTCAAAGCAGCCCCCTTTCATGAACTGTAACCAACTATAATCCAAACCAGTGAAGTCAAAAAACCAGGAAGGAATCAAGTAATTACAGCAGAAGCTCTGTTATTCTCTTGTTAGGAGTTAGAAAGCAAGAATGTTTTTAAATGCAGACTGTGGCCCAATTCATCACTCTGTTATCCCAGTGTCATGCTGCTGTATCTCTGCAGATGTCAGGGGTACAGAACCAAGACAAAAAATGGGGAAGGGAGCCCTTTAATTCTCCCTCCAGCAGTGACATCCGTGGAGCTTATGGTGGTATAAATGAGAGCACAGCTTAATAGCTAGTCTTCCCTTTTTTTCATGCCACCCTGGGAAATCACAATCAAAGGAAGATGAAGAGAAGTCACATCATTTAATAGTGTTTGAGCTGCAAGCTCACAAACAGCAGCTCTGGTCTGGAACATAAGGCTGGAACATATTGGGAGGCAGTGAAGGAGGAGATGCAGTGATCTGCTGAGAACCTTTGGTACAATAAACAAAATAATAATAGCTTGCTGAGACCTGTCTAAGCATTTACTAATATTTGTGGATTCAAGAGGTGCTGTGATAATTCCCACCCATTTTGCCTCTCTGTTCCTAGCTTTGATTTTGTCCTAGGAGGTGGCCTCCTTTTAAGTTTTGCTCTCTCCTTTTCTCCCAACAGATGGGTGAGATTGTAATTTTTTCAGATGTTGACATGGTGAGAACCATTTGATCCTTTCAGTCTTGTAGGCTGCTTTTCACATGAAAAACATCAGAATGCATCAGAAATAAGTAAGTTTATATCAAAGCACATTGCTTTGCTCTCCAAGATTTAGGACTGCCACAGCTTACAGAAGGGCTACCTTGGCATGGCCAGAGATGAAGGTCAGGCTCTGGAACTTACTAAGCCAAGCCTACACATCTTCTATTTTTGCACTGAAGTCCTGGGAATATTAAATTTACAGAGCTCCCTTGCTGCTTCCTGCATTGTAGTTGGTTATTTTTTCCAGTGTCATATTATTTGGATAAAATTGCACTGTGGCTTCTTCTGCTGAGCTTTGGCCTTATGAACACTGCAATGAATGATTACTTTTTTTCAAGGTATACCAGAATCTAAAAGCAGTTCATTTGGAAAATTGCTTAACAGGTTGCAAATTGGGAATAAATTATTGCACGAGGGAACTTTTGAAAAGGATCCTGAGAGTAGATTTTCACCTAAAGAAATACAGCGTATAAAGGCTTTTTGCTTACAAAACCCAAGCAAATATCTTTGTCTGAAAACCATGTGAAGGAATTAGGAAATTCCCTACTCTCTCTCTCCTGTTGCATTTTTTTTTTTTGTTTGTTTGGGTATTTTTGTTTGTTTGGTTTTTTGCTTGGGTTTTTTGTGGTTTTTTTAGGGTTTTTTTTGTTTGTTTTGGTGTTTTTTTGTTTTTCGATTGTTTGTGGTTTTTCTGGGGGAGTTTCTTGTTTTTCTTTTTTTTTTAGAAGTTACGGGAAGCATCTTTCACAATTTCCACAGCACAGGAAAGATGTGTTTTATATCACCTAACTTTCCCAGTACTTAATAGATGTGTTTAGATTTTCTTATTGATGTTTTCACACTGGCTCCCACTGGCACAGCTTTTTACCAGGGCAGTCAGCTCAGAATGAGCATTTGTAAAACCTGGATTTGAAATGGAAATGATTTTGGCACAGCCTCTAGACCTCTAAATGTGGTGACAATGTATTTCATTCTTAGGAACTTAGCTGACTCAGTGCTCTTGTCATTTCATAAAGAGAACAGCCCACAGTGGTTACAGCTCTTAGCACTCACTGTTTGTTCTTATAAAAGTTGTCATTAAGCTGGGATATGAGCTGTAGACTTCTGGGAATGTTCCTCAGATGATTTGACATTATTGTACTTATTCCCAGGTTTTGACTCGAGCTTTCTTTTTCTTTTCCCCTTTTATTCTTATCCCCACCACCATCACCTCTTTCTCAGTCTGCTCTGTGGTTTTTTTTCTCTCAAAAATATTTGTAGGAAGTAGTGCAATACCAGAGCAGATTATCAGATGATCTATGATTCTGCAACACTGAAGGTCAAATCCAAAAACCCAGAAACCCAGTAGATATCCTGATTAACTCAGCTCTGTGCCCTGCCTCTGGGGCCCTTTATGGGCTTTAGAGGAAAGAAATTTGCTTTCAAGCCACATACAAGGCACTGCCTCCCAGCCCTTTACAGCCACAGGATGGACTGGCTATAATTCTAAGGCTGAATTTCTCAGGGAGAGTAGATTTTTTTTATTTTTATTTTTTTCAGTGAAGCACAATGTAAATGTCCTCTTTCTTTAAGCTACTGTGATTCTTCATTACAATTGTTTTGTCTATAGGGCAGAAAAGGAAGTTTGACTTTGAAGAGTAGCTAGGGATAAGAATCATAAAACGTGCTGAAATTCAGTTCAGTTTTGGTGAGCATTCAGATGCTTACTGAGAGCTACTCATTCTACTCATAGAAAAGAATTTATGTATGATTTTTCCTGATTTGTAGAGAAGATTTCAAAGGCTAGGAGAGTATCTGAAATACAAGAAAATTGCTACAGTGCTGCTCCAAGGAAAGGAGGTAATGCTAATGACATTACAGTTTTTACTCCAATGCAGTGATTGCAGTTTATAGCAAAGATTTTGATAATGGTATCCTGTTGCAAATTGAGAACTGTTTCTTAAATTGGATGGATAGAAAAGACACAATTAAAGTTCTCACTTAGTGGTTTCACACACTTTTTGCCTGCACTTTCACATGATTTGAAGACAAAGTGTAAATCTGAACTGTACTGTGTTGCTCATGCCTGAAACCTTATAACTAGTATTTAATTTTTATGGAAATCTTTCACCCAAAGCAGTGCCTAATAAGCATCACTTGGAGGGGTTATGTGCAAAGTTACAACAGCCCTCTGAAAGTCTGCTCCTGCCAGGAGGCAAAAGGAGGTGAAGCCTCAGAAGATTAGGACTCACAATCTCAGAAGTTACAGCATCCCTTGTGCTGCTCCAGGCATCAGTTATAATCTGCAGGCTTTTTAACAAACAGTGCTTGCTGGTTAGTTCTGCCTTGGTTTTCATTCTTCTCCTGAGATTTTGGTGGTGGTGATGGTGTTACTGTGTAAAGGGGATAGTGCTCTTCAGCATAACAAGGCAGGACAGAAAGAAAATGGTCATGCTTGGAACATGCTGGTTTGGTTTGGGTTTTTTTCTTAGTTTTGAACTGCCATTTTGTTATGGAGGAAATCAGGCTGGGATTTAAATTAGAAGTGAATACATCAAGTAGGTATTTGATAAGAGTCAGGATGGACAAAGGTTTTTTAAGTTTAACAATGTGGTTTCAGTGATTCATATGTTACTTGTGGAAATAGTACAAATTTTCTATCTTTGGCTGGAAACATTTTCCTGAGGTTGGGGTAAGTGCTGATTTATCCAGTAGCTTCGTGCTGGCAGCATTAATCTCATACAGAAGTTATAATTAAAATCTGTTCTGAGAGGCTTTGAAACCATGTATACCTACCTTGATCAGATGCTAAGAGGCTTGAATTGAATTTACACGCAGGTCAGGTAAGAAGCTTAAGAAAAAGAGTTGCAAATTATCTGGCAGCTGACCTACAAAACCACTGCAATTCTGCAGTATTTCCTGAGTCAGTAACTTTGTGGGTTTTCTACCAGTGCAGCACTGACTTTCTGGGCTGTTTGCTCTGGTCCTTGCCATTGCCTTCTCCATCACCTTCCAGCTCCTATCCTTCTAACTTCCTCACCTAGAACTGTGTCCATGAGGTAGCAGGGGGTTAATGAAGTATCACCCTGTTTACCCAGATTTGATGTTGCAACATCGAATGGGCATGATCCTCTTACCTATCTGTGTGTCTGGGTTAATGATGGTATTTGATAACCTGGTTTCTGAGGTGTTGATGTGCAACAGTGAAATTGTCCTGCTTTATTTATGTCATCTCAGTTTAGAGCTTCTTTTCAGCTCTGTACAGGCATAAAGGTGCCAAGGATTTCATTGACAAAGAGAATCCTTAAATTCTGACCCAACTGTGCTTCTTTGAGAAAAAAAAAATCAGAAAACAATGAATCTTTGTGTTGATTTTTAAGCACCTTTTCCTTTGAGATAATCACAATAGTTCTTTAGGACTTTGCTTGTGGTCTCTTCTGGGACACCAGAGTCTCTCATTCTGTCTCCCCCTTCTCCCACCTGATGGGGTGACCTTAACAACAAAATCTCTAAATGTGGCAACCTTTGCATCTCTTCAAAGCCATCTTAATACAGACAGCTGGGGGGAATAGGCCATGAAGCAGGAACCCTGGGCTCTCTGCAGAGGGAAAGCTCATGCTGCATCTTTCCATCTGCAACTCTCTGCCTTGGAATTGAAGGACCAAGCATTGTTTTCAGAGCTGAGTTTCCTCTGGATGTTTCCTCTTGTGATGATATCAAGTGGAAAGAGACTAGAGTAACACTTAAAACATAGGGTGGTTGTTCCTAATTTGAATATTTCTAGCAGTATGGCTTCAGACAAATTCACTGTACTTCTGTTTGTCTTTAAAATAGAAATAATTCTGCCTTCCTGCTTTGCTGACTGGGAGGACATGCTTTGTAAAATTCTAGAGTTCTTATTTATTTGTGTGTTACTGTTCTGTCTTTTAGCTAAGATGTCAGGGGGCTTGCACCCTTCAGTACCATTTGTGCTGTGCTAACAGAGCATATTTGTGCTATACCAATTTCTGTGTCATGTTCTGCCCTCATGTATCCCTGAATAGTAAGAGGGGTGATTGGGTTATGGTAAGATGTGGAAGGGAAGATTCCAACTGAGGAGGAGATGGCAGAATTTCAGGTGAATCGATCAATAGATGTTTTGGCATCGAGCAAAAAATGTCAAACCAGCTCCAGGTGTTAAATGCCAGGGGGTATTTTGCAGATGCCAATGTGAGTGCTCTCCTGATAAGAGAGCTGAATCCCCTGGATCTGTCCTCTTGGGCTCAGCTTAGAAACCAGTGTGTGCCGGCAGCTGAAATGGGCCATATTTCTTGTATGGGGAGCACAGGAGCCACAACCTCTTGGCATCCCCAAAGGACTCCTCCTTCAAATGGTTTCTCACCTCTTCATTATAAACCTGATAGCTTTGTCTCGCTGGTTTTGTTTAGACATTTGTTCTTTTTTACTGGTAGTCTCCAATCATGCTATTTGGGGATCACCAAATGTGCCTTCACCATCATTAGTGGCTTCTACTCGTGTTGTTTGTTTCATGTTGAGGGAACAGCAATCAGATTGCAAAATAATGAGCTGCCTTGTGTATTTCAGAAACATACCCCTCGCAATATGCATTTCAATGATTATCGTCACAGTTGGCTATGTGTTAACAAACGTGGCTTATTTCACTACAATCAGTGCTGGGGAATTGCTGCTTTCAAAAGCTGTAGCAGTGGTAAGTTACAGAAGCAAAATACAAAGCTATAACCCCACTGCAGTTGTGTTTGTTGATAAATTCTTATTTCTAGCAGAAAAAATTGGAGGGTGAGGGATGGGAGGGGGGAGGGAAAGAAGACACATCCAGTCAGGCTTTTCTCTGGCTCCTCTTTTCCACCACATAAAAGCATCCTGGTGACCCTTAGCCTGTTCTGTGGGATTACACTCATGGCCTTTAATAGCATTTAGAATTTAATGTTGGACTGTAGTTATTGACTTGATTGACAAAGTCAATAGGACCTGAATTTTAAAGCCAAGGATGCTTGAAAAATTCTTTGCTAAACTGTAGGGCAAACTCCTGGGAAGCAGTAAGCACAGATACTCAAGGAAGTGGGGGCTCTGAACTACTTTTTTTGTAGCAGGAAGCAGTAATTCTGTCTCTGCAACCATGTGTGTCCTGAGTTTTTAGGAAGGGGGTTGCTGTGAATGCTGGACTTCATTTGGGAAGGAGTTGAAAGGCAACCTGGCTTGGAAATACCACTGTGATCGTTCTTTCTGAATTGAGATGATGGCACTGATTTTTATATTTATGGTACCTGACTTGCAATGTGGAAATAAAAATTTCCTTTTGCTTCCCAGTACCGCCACTACCTGTGGCTATTTCAACTGATGTGGCTTTTAAAAAATGATAAAATTCTGTAGCTCATGAGAGATTTAGAAACAAAACATATTGCAAAATTGAAGAAAAATTGTACTTGTATCCTGTGGTCCCAAAATTCCAAGTAAGGCTGTTCTAGTAATCTAGAGCAATGAACTGTGAATGGGTGGACTATACCACTGGGTAGCATCATCTAATTCAAATGAGGACTGTGGAAAACAAGCATGAGGTATGCAGATCAGAGCTTGATGTATTCAACCTAAGTCTTCTTTTTTCGAGGCACAGTGGTCTCTAAACTGGAATAAATCAGGGCCCAATCCTGCCTGTACAGCACTGCCTCAACTCCATGCACAGCCAGGAGTGTGGGTGGGAGACCTCATCCACAGTACCCTTGGTGTGACAAAACAGGAGGCAAAAATGCACAGTGAGAGAAGCAAAAAAGGGGTATAAATACAAATTACCATGCTTATTACTGATTTGTTAGAAGAGTAAATCTACTTTAATGTTTTATGAAAAAAATCACCACGTTTCTCTCTTCTCTAACAGACCTTTGCTGAACGACTAATGGGAAGCTTTTCTTTAGCTGTGCCAGTATTTGTTGCTCTCTCTTGCTTTGGATCTATGAATGGTGGCATTTTTGCAGTCTCCAGGTGAGCATTGCTAATATTTCTGGGGGAGAAAGGCATGGGATATACACTCGAAGGAAGGGGAAGGGAGAGTAGGATTCATCCTGTTAGCAGGAAATGAGAAATGGCTATAATGTTTGCCAGGTGTGGGGCTTTTTCTCACTTTTTTCCTGTTGAATTTAGTATCTTATTGTTAAAATGCTTTGAATGGTTTGGAAACGGATCCCTCTGAGCACAGCACTTAATTAATGGTTGCTTTGTTTCATGTGAAGGAGGGAAATTAGAGAGAAAATAGTAATCCTGAATGCTGATCATAGTGTAAGACAAGAGGGGCACGTTCCAAGCTGGCTTTGATTTCTGCATATGGGCTTCTCCTTGGTAGTCCTTTCATTCAGAATACCTCAAAGAAGCCTAAGAAGTGCTGCTGTGCTCTGTGACTTTCACGAGCAGCTTTGCCTAGTCACAGTAATGAGCACATTTCAAGTCTGTCCACATTTCTTTTCCCCCCAGGATGTTCTTCGTTGCATCCCGTGAGGGTCACCTTCCGGAAATTCTCTCCATGATTCATGTCCGCAAGCACACTCCTCTGCCAGCTGTCATTGTTTTGGTAAATCATACAAACAAATGTTCCTGCACAAGAATTCATATTACAGGCTTGCTCTGGAGGATTCCAAGAGAATTTGAGTCTCATTTATTAACGTGTACGTGGGCTTTGGGCAGGGCAGAGGACAGCGAAGAGAGGAATGAGATTTGGAGTTGGTTTTCTTCTATTATCTTCTATCTGCTCAGTGCTGGTGAGGCCACAGCTCGAGTCCTGTGTCCAGTTCTGGGTCCCTCAGTTCAGGAAGGAGATTGAGGTCCTGGAGCAGGTCCAAAGGAGGGCAACCAGGCTGGGGAAGGGATCCAGCACAAGTCCTGTGAGGAGAGGCTGAGGGAGCTGGGGGTGTTCAGCCTGGAGAAGAGGAGGCTCAGGGGAGACCTCATCGCTCTCTACAACTCCCTGAAAGGAGGCTGGAGCCAGGGGGGGTTGGGCTCTTTTCCCAGGCAACTTTCAACAAGACAAGAGGGCATGGACTTAAGTTGTGCCAGGGGAGGTTTAGGTTGGATATTAGAAAGAATTTCTTCCTGGAGAGGGTGATCAGCCATTGGAATGGGCTGCCCAGGGAAGCAGTGGATTCTCCATCCCTGGAGATATTTCAAAAGAGCCTGGATGTGGCACTCAGTGCCATGGGCTGGGAACCACAGGGGGAGTGGATCAAGGGTTGGACTTGATGATCTCTGAGGTCCCTTCCAACCCAGCCAGTTCTATGATTCTATGATTCTTCTTGCTATCTTGTCAGTAGCACTTGGCTACCTGTGGCTGCAGCCTAATTCATGTCTCATTGCCCATTATTTCTCAGGACCTTTGAGTGATGAGCCAGTTCCCTTTCAGAGAGAGAAATTCCAGTTAAAAAAACAAACAAACAAAAAAAGGATTCATTTAACTGAAAGTGCAGCTAAACACCAGCATCTGGGATCACCCTAAAGACTCATTATGCCACCTTATAGTGAAAAATGCAAACAATTATGCACTAAGATAATGGAAGGAAAACCCTCAGCAGTGCAGTGTAGCACTGATTAAAAAATGAGAGAATGTGTGCCTGGGCAGTAGTCTGTGAACTGCTGAAGGAAAACCACCAGTATTAGAGTGGAAATCCTATTACTAACTTCCAAAATAAAGGCAGAGCTAAATGTTGACCATGTGTTTGCATTGCAGACTAATTTGTGTGATAAAATGTTAGGACAAGAATGACCAAAATACTGATCTCAAACTTCAATTTGCATAGTGTCAAGATTTCTAGTTAATTTGCAATCTTCAAAACTGTGGTGTTCAGATTTTCTTTTGGGACCAGTAACTTTAATGTATCTGGCCAGAGCTCTGCATCTGTGGGGAATTTTAACCACAGCAGAAGACATCTGTGCATCTAAAAGTGTACACTGGTAAGGTTAGGTGCTTGATCTGGAATTTAGATCAGTTTTTGCTATAGATGCCTATAGGTTCACTTCTGAAATTTCAGCTGAAATGTTGAATTTTTAATGTGTGCATACAAATATGTGCAGGCATTCAAATTTTGAAAACTAGGCAATGTGATTATGGTAAAAAGTTTTACCATTCTACATTTCATTTTACATGAGCATTTATTTTGCCTTTTATTTCTTTGGGCTGAGTTAGTTACATATTTTGGGTAAATTGCACTGTCTGCTTTCTGTGGAATGAAAGGCACAAAATGGATTAATATAACATTTTTTCCTGAAAGATGTTTTATGCTATTGCATCTAGTCCTGTTACACCCATGCCTTGATTTCCTTTGAAAAATCCAGACTCTCATGTTAAGATGGCTTTACTTCAGTCATTGTAATTTTTTTCTTACCTTATTGCAACTGGAGCAGTTGAAGGCTATGTTCTGCATCATCAGTCTGCATTTTAGCATTTCCCTGTCTTCTTTCTGCTGCCAAGGTCTACACGCTGTGAGAAAGGAAAGGATTCTTAGAGAGAAATTAAACGTGCTAGAGGTTTGAAAAATGAATAAATAAAGTACTTTTAGGAATTAAGAAATATGTTTATGAATGTATGTGCTGGTATGTGACTGATGTATGTGCAGCAACTCCAAGAAATCATGCAATTTGATTGTAACTATTTTTTTTCTTGTTAGCTCTCCTTCATGGACCTTTCTTGCAGTATCATTCTTATAACTTGAGTTTTTAAACTTTAGGGGATCACTTTATATAGAAGAAAGGGTGTCCAATATAATTCAGTAGTAAAATTTCCTTTGACCTTTGCAGGGGAGTTTGCTTAATATCTGTGTGTAAAGAACCAAGCCCTTTGTAAGTCATTAGAGGTTGCATGCCAGAGACCTGTATTTGAAATATTGATCTTTCTGGTCCAAATCCACGTTTACAAAAAAGAAAAAATGAGAGGGGGGAAAAAAAAAAAGAGAGAGGCTGTGACTCTAACTAATGCAAGTTAGTTTTCCTTACATAAAGATTTAGCCCAATGTTTTACTGCGTCTGCAGTTGATTTCCCCTCTTGCCTCATTATAAACCTGATGAGGCTCTCACTGCCAGGATCTTCCCTCTGGCTGAACAATAAGGGTTACAGTGAAGATTACTCCTTCCTCCATCCCTGAATGCAAGTTGTGGGCATAGAGAGGTCTCATGCATATAAAGTTCTCATGCAGGAAGTGCTGACCACCCTACAGAGCTGATCCAAGCTCCAAATATTCTGCTTTGGTCCAGAGAGAGCCCTGAAATAGATCCCTGGAGCCTCCACTAATCACCTAACCCAAGGCACAACACTGGTTTATACAGAAGCTTCCACTTGCCTCACAGAAGTCTCCTGTCTCAGAGCAGCTTTTTAAGGAGGAAATGTGTTTATTCCAGTGGCTCCTCTCCTTGCTGTTCAGTAGCCACCTTGCCAGGTCTCCTGAGATGCAGGTACCCAGGATGCTGAAGCATTTTGGTGACACGGTGTGCCCTGTGCCTGTGTCTGGGCCCCAGGGGACAGATATATCCTGATGATGGGTGGCCAGCTGGGACAGGTATATATTGACCAAATGTCACCTCAGGGTACAGCCAGGTATCAGTCACACACCTGCCTGCAGGCCAGTGTCAGGTCCCAGCTTGGTGGCCCTCAGGTGTCTCTGTCAGGCTGTGCTGCTTGTCTCCATGGAAAAATTTGACATGGGTGCTGTAAAATAAGTGAGATCAATCCATTAAACTGCTCTTATGCTCTGAATTTCTTTTGCAGCATCCTCTGACAATGATAATGCTATTCACTGGGGATCTGTACAGCCTCCTGAATTTCCTCAGTTTTGCCAGGTGGCTTTTTATTGGACTAGTAGTTGCTGGGTTGATTTATCTCAGATATAAACGTCCTGATATGCCTCGTCCTTTCAAGGTAACCTCTGCTTTCTACTGTTTTACATGAATCCTATCTCTCTCCTGTGTAGTCAGACAGCAAAGGAGCATTTTCTGATGCAGCAAGCTAACCTCTTTTCTTGAAAAAAAAAGAGTTAATAGCTCACTGAAGGCTCTCCTTGTGTTTTCCTGCAAGCACCCCCATACTGCCTTGGCTTTCCTTTCTGAAAGAGAATTCTTGCCTGGTGCTTGGGGGGCAGCAACTGAAGGTGCTGTGCCAAAGGGAAGATGTTTGCTGAGTTTTCCCTGTCTGTTGTACTGAGGCAGTGTGATGGAAGCTGGCTGAAAATGCTTCTAGTCCTGTGTAGTCACACAGGGCTCAGGCTGCAAATCTTGGGGGTCCCTGTAGCAACCTACTTTGCAACCAGTCTTCTATTTAGTGTCTCCTTTGAGAAAGGCCTGGATAATTTTGCCACCAGAATTCATGTCTGGCCTAAGCATTAATATTAAACATTTCTTTCATTGCCTATCCAATATTGGATGGGCCAATTTGATGTGCAAAGAAGTTGTTGGTGCTATTATTATGATATCTGGGACTTGCAATGGATTTGCAGACACAAATTGTGAAGCTAGAAAGAAAATGCTAATAATCTGGACCATTGAACACCAACTGTTTTGGCCTTGGTTCTGCCAGTCATGCTTATTTTAAGTAACATAGTGTAAGATATTCTATTGTATATCTAAAAAGATGATGTCCATCCTGAAAAAAATTGGAGGAATCTATTTATGCCAAGAAGCCTATTTTGTCAAGAGCTAAGAAAGTGGCCTGTTGCATTCTTGTAGCTGTATCTGTAAATAAGAAGGTTAACAGCATCACCCGTTTTTCTTTGATTAAAAAAAAAAAAAAAAAGCTTGCACAGTAATGCTTCAAAATGTGAAAAGAAGAGAAGAATCCCCAAGGAATTCTCCAGTTCTCTATTATATCAAACATCACTGAACAAGCCATGCCTGCAGGCACTTCCTTCAGAGAGGCACCAACATAGTAATTGTAGTGGTGCTCCTGAAAATGGAGAGAATTAATTGGATGTTGTTATTTATTTGTACTTTCAATGCTGACAGTGAGAATGCTATCAGTCATAGAGTCAGAAAGTGCTTTTTTCAGTAGCTATCAGGTGCATAATGCTATCAAATATCTTTATCACTAGTCAAATTGGTCTTTAATGTGTTCTCTTCCTGCTAGATTTTGATTTTTACCTTAGGAAGAAAATCAATAAGTTCTTAATAGTTTTAAAAGGTGACTTGAGCTCCTGGTTGTTTTTTAAAATGCTTTCTAATAGGCAATTATCACAGAGGAAATCTTTACCACAGTTAGTGCTGCTTACTTATCTAGCAGAGGATTAGAGAAAGGACTTTCACAACGTAACTTATTTATATAAGTCTTACATTTTAAGGGATGTAAAACACTGAAGTGTTTTAGTATGTAATTAAGAGACCTGCATGCTACTCACTGCATAGCACTCCACATAGCTTGGCTTCTGCATTGCCATTTTGTGTGCATGTTCTAAACATCTGTATTTCTCCAGAACTCTCCCATCCTGCTGGGTTCTATTCAATTTACATTTCATGGAACATTAAATGCCATGGTCCCTCAGTAACAAGGTCAATGTAAAGTAATGGTTCCCTGTGCAATTCTGTTTCAGGTGCCTCTATTTATTCCAGCATTGTTTTCCTTCACCTGCCTCTTCATGGTTGCACTGTCACTTTACTCTGACCCAGTGAACACAGGGATTGGATTTGCAATAACCTTGACTGGTGTTCCTGCCTACTACCTCTTTATTGTATGGGACAAGAAGCCAAAGTGGTTCCGAAAGCTCCTAGGTAAGTCCTGGCGGGATTCCTCTCCTTCCAACTGATTCCAGGAATTTCTCAGGACTCCCCATATTATGAAATCCTTCCGATCAATCCTCTCAGCTTCTCTGACAGGGGATGACAATGCAAGTTTCTTTTCAGCACATAGCACAGCATTGCTCTGCCAGTTGCAATCAATGTCTGGTAACTAACGAGGAACAGTCACAGCAAGCCTGTTCTCCAGCTAGTCAGCAACTTGAAATGACTGGATGCTTCTCTGCCTGCCCTCTTTTCCCCTCCCCATCCCACAAACATCTGTTTCTTTTTATATCACCCATCTCTCTCACTGGCCTAAGCTAAGAGAGGGAGAATTGGTTTGGAAATTTACACATCCCACTTGCGGTGACGGGAAGGGCTCGGTGCTTCCTGCTTGAGGCTTGACATCTCTGGAGTATCTGGAATGTGATAGGCTCCATTGACCTTAGTATAGGGTTATCACCTTTAGTGAGGACTCACTAAAATGGCAGGAAAATATACTGACACATCTCTGTTGAATTTGGTTTTGTGCTTCATGAATAACCGTGTGGTTGGCTGTAGCATTTCACACGTGAAATACACTGAGAATCATTTTTATACCATTTCTGAAAGTTCTTAAAAACATTTGTGGGAGTTCTGATATGTTGAAGTAGGGTTTTTTGGAGCATTCATCTCTTTTTTGTTAGTCAGCATGACAGGTTTCCAAAATAGAGGTAATTTTCAAAACATGAAACAAGAATATAGGCAAAATGTTTAAGGGATGATGGATAACTTATTAAGCGAAACTGAAGGAAAATATCTTCTGCTGCAAAAGAAAAACTCAACCCATTAAAGTTTTCAATGAAAAATAATTTATTTGTATAGGTGCTGAATCAGAAGTTTATATTGTCTTCTGTGCATAAGTCTTAATAGGTGATGTAAAGTGAGCTACTCATAGTGAAAGAAGGGGAGGAGGTTATGTATGTTTCTATTCTACAAATATTTTTCTATATTCTACAAATATATTTTGTTTATAGAAATACAGGTTATACAGTTATAGCCTATCTGTTCTATGATTGATGAATTTCTCAATCCATGCTGGGAGGTCTATAAGACAATAGGGCAGAAAGTATTTGCAGAAAAAAATGTTATTATGAGGCTACCACACTCTGGTCATCTTAATTTTATATCCATACAGGTATAAATTATTTGCAGTGTTCTGGGAATGGGTAGAAAGCTCCAGTACAAATGAAAACAGTTGTAGGCAGAAGGACATTCAATTAAATAATTGGGGTTTTGTCTATAATTTCTCAGCCTTGACATTTAGGGAGTAGGAAATTTTCCCTTATCAAACCATGGAGATTTTGGGCATTTTCTGTGGAGTCTCAGAGGTTCTGGAATAGAGTTACTTGAATCTCTGGCCACAGGATGCCAGTGTTGAACTGCATTACTCGGGTGAGAGGAAAAAAATATTCTGTTTAAGGTAGACTGAGGAGATGTAAAGCTTTTTCTGCCAGCTGTGGCAATGAAGGTGAATCTTCTCGCTTTTCAGATAACACGAAATTCACCTCCCAGAAAGAAGGATTGGTGCCTGTGTAAAATCTCTGGATGGGCTTGGTGGGGAAAGCAGCAGACATCAGTCAGTGGGTGCAACAGTCAGTGGTTTGCTATATAATTATCTTTCCCAAAATAACAACATTAATGACAGAAAACTGATGCTGACAGTTCTGGGGTTGGTTAGAATGGAGATTTGCTTATTAATTTAAAAGTTTGTTTTTATTTTCCTTGGAAGAAGCAACAACCTTGTGTGTATAGTCATTAAACTGCCATTATTTTGTGAGTGTTAAGGGAGCTCTATTATATATCCTGAGAGCATTTTTCAAAGGCATTAAAGGAGGATAAATTAATTTAAGGAACCTCTGGGAGATTTGGCAAAGTAAAGTCTTTGGGCAGCTGCAAGCCTGCTGTTCTAACCTTGGAGCAATATGTATTGGGTGTACATGGCCATGACAGAATAACTCCAGACACGAGGTAAAAGCATAAAAAAGAAGGGATTATTTTTCAAGAGGTAGATTTTTTTACAGATTAACCGCTTGACTTTCTTTGAGAAGATACCTGATTTTTCTAGACAAAGAAGACTGTGAAAGATCTAATCTACTCAACAAAGCCCCATGTGAGGTTAGACTTCAGAATACGTTTTTTTAAGGACTAGAGAGAGAAAGATGTTGAACAGCCAAGATGAGTAGCAGGATAAAAGACCCATCCTGAAGATGAGAATGTTTATGTAAGAAGTTTCAGGCTGGTTCCAGTAGCAGAGCCCTCAAATAGATTACTCAAGAAATCTTCTGCAAGGCTGAGCATCTTTGTTCCAGAGTTTTGACTGTCCTTAATGGCATTTACATTGCCCCTTCTCCTTACCAAATTGCTGTATTGAACAAAAGGTAACCTCACAATTCGTGGGTGTAATAGGATCTGGGTGATATTTTGTGGTGAAAATAACATTTTTTTCCCTCTCCCCTTTCAGAGAAATTTAGCTGTAGCACCTGATGTGCTGGCACAAATAATTTCCAGCTAGTACAGGTTTCATTTAACCTCTGCTTTCTTGCTGTTTGAAGAACTAATGTGAAAATGCCAAACGTCAAGCATAGCAAATCCCGTGAACTAGATTAGTATGTAGAAGGAAACAGCACCAACACAAGAATGCTTTTATTGGACTTCCTCAGGTGAAAATTCAACCCTGGAGTCATATTTTAAACATCTATTTCTTTACAGTGAATGGAACTGTGAGGAGCTTAAAAAGTGAATCCTGCTTTCTTCATAGCCTGAGTCTGTGCTGGAAAAGAGATCTGTTTATATATAAAAAAAGTCTCTTTCAGGGTTATTGTCACTTGCACACTCAGGTTATAGTGTTATATGTTCAGTTGGCTTCTCTTTGTCAAGTTTGTGATGTTGGGATCCATGGGAAATCATCTCAGCACTTTGCTGTTGCAGATTTCATGTCAAATCTTACACAGTAAATTGCTGCTTTCTTTCCTCACCCAAGCTTTTATGTGGTGCTCATATAGATGCTAGGTCTGGGTTTTTTATAAAAGTTTTCCTCTGGGACACTTTTGCAGGGAATCCTCCTCTTGAAAAGGAAAATTGTGGGTGGGGGAAGTCATCTTTATTGTCATGGTATGTTAGTCCTGTAACTCCAGGTACTGCTCAAAGCAGACGATGTAGCTGCTCTGGCAGGAAAATATTGGAACATTTTTTTGGGGGGGGGGAAATACTCCTGTCTTATCCTCAATATATTGCAACAAGGGAAAAAAAAAACAAAAAAAAAAAGAAAAAAAAAGCATCCTAGCCCCACAAACTTGTTTTTTTTCTCCTCTGTGGTTTCAGCTCAGTACAGAGCAAAACTCCCTCATGGAAATGGAAAAGCAGCAGCAGCCTCCCTGCCAGCATGGGCATGAGCTGACCCCAGGTGGCTCAGTCCACTTTGTCCAACAGGATATTAAAATCCCAGCCAGCATTTCCCTGTGCTGCTGTGCCCTTTTCCAAGAGCTGTTACTCTGTAGTTCAGCTTGACAGAAAGTCTATTTTCCTTCTTCTTCCTTTGCTCAGCCACAAACTGGGAAGGGGTGGGATGGCAGGGGTGAAGCCCTGAAAACCCAACTGCAGGTGAGGGAGGAAGACAGGAGGAAAATGCAGTCCTTGTGGACTCTCAGCCTCTCTGACCCCATCAGTTTAGAGTCTAAGAGCAACCTGGCTTTGCACTGAACTGGTGAGCTCCAGAAAGAAGAGTCTGCCCTAGGTAAGAGGGCACGAAAGTCGTTTTGGTTTGTATCTGCTGTGGGTTGTGCTGTTACACCCTCCTTGTTTTACACCAGTGTAAATGCCAACGTGTTGTGCTAGACAAGGAAAATCAGAACTTTGTAAAAAAACAACTCCTGCGTGCTTAAAATGGGTTGTTATTAAAAAAAAAAAAAAAAAGGAAAAAATGAGAGGAGTGGTCAGAGGATGCTCTTTTACTATTCAGTATGTAAAGTAACTGTGCCATTTTGAATTTGTACCCTGAAAAGAAAAACACCAGAAGGAAATAAATTTCCAGACTGACATTTTGTTGTTGTTGTTGTTTAAGGCACATCTTGACACAAATGAATTAACTTGTTTGAACTCTTTCAGATTTGTATTTAAAAATTGCAGCTTTATTAAAACTAAGCAATTTTGCAGAGTAGTTATGCTTTAAGAGTGCCTTTAAATGAGTGCAGACCTTTACTGAACAAGTTTATACCTACAAGCCCTTCCATTATTATTGTGTATGCATTGCCTTGGATCAGAGGCAAAGAAACATAATTAAAAAGAAAAAAATGGAATCAGACACTGAGATGGTACATGCAACTTGCATATATGACTTTTGTGAACCTTGGGTGCAAGTAGGCTGTATAGCAACTAAGATAATTTTCCTGGTGGTTTCTACCTTCTCCTTCCCTTCCCTAATTTCTCATGTGTATGTTTTTATCTTTGCAGACAAGGTAACTCTAACATTGCAAATCCTCTTGGAAGTCATCCCATCAGAGGAAGACCAGAAATCATGATCTTCATGTCCAGCTTTTGGCTTGGTGTTTCATTTCAACCTGGAGAAGAGAGCAGGGAGATTTCTCCCCCTCCATAATGTTCTGTAAAACGGAGCAACAAGTCACAGCTGAGATGGATACCAAGCAAGCCACTTACTGGAACTGTATTTTAAGGTGTTGCAAAATATTTTTATAATGTGGTTGGTTTATATGTAGAAAGCAAGGACTCGTGCTATGAGGTAACTCATCTGCTCGCTCTTTCTTTTTTTTACAGTGTCATGTTCTAACAAACTGTAGGTTGATCAGACTAGAATTTTGGTTGCATTGTCACTGAGAATAGGTGTTTAATCCATGTGTAACAATGGTCAGGTGTACTGTGAAGAATGTGTCCTGCTTGCTGTCCCTAAAGAACCCAGCTCTCACCAGAGAAAAGGGTGAGACAAAGCTGCTGAGTTTCACACACTAATGTTCTTCATTTGGCAGCCTGATTTGACTTCCTTTGGCTCATGTGGAGCATCCTGATGCAGAAGCACAGCCATTTCTTCACCTTTGTGGTGGCAATTATCAGGTTTCCTCATTCCAGAGTTGTTACACAGAAGTTGTATATGGGGGAGCATCTTCAGAGAATTAATATTTCTGCCAGTGGGGCAGGAAGATTTTAGCTTGGGGGTAGCAATTTCATACGTGTTAAAGTTTCTACCAGTCTGGAAATTGTTTTTCCAATACTTTTTTTTTTTAAGAGGAAATGCAGCAACTGAGTGATCACCTTCAGATAAATCAAAACACTTGAACGCGATCTCTGCTGCTGCATTAATATTTTCTATCTGGAAGTATATAGACCTGCAGTTAGCAGTCAGGCAAGCCTGATTTTAAAGTTTTATATCATAGTTGGTGGGCAAAAATGAATAATAGTCACTGGTGGAAATGCTATACATATGTGGCAACACAGAGATGGCAATAAATGCAATACCTTTTTATGAATAAGGTATAAGGCAAGATACAACAGGTTTCTTGATTTAAGTAGGATCTGTGCCTATTGTGTGGGCATTCAATTCAAGCACACTCCAGTTAATGGAGCTCTGAAACACCAAGGAGCTCTGCTGAGGTTGTCTTCCCCGTTTTACCTCAGCAGAAATGAGGAAAGGCCATCAAAACTGAAAATATCAAACAAAATTCATCTTCAGGATGATGTTTGAGCTGAGATGTGGCTCAGATATGAGCTGAAGTTTCTCACTTTTTTTTTTTTTTTGTAGATAAAGAAAAATTTTCATGGTTACAAGTTCAATTTTATATTGTTAATCAAAGACTACTCAACCTTAAGTATAAGGTTTGATAACACTCTGTTAAGAATATAATGCTTAAATGTTGAATGCACTACTTTTTTAGGGGTTTGCTATCAGCAAGTCATATGTTTCATGGAAACTTTCATGGAACTAAGCAGCATTAAACTTCCTGAACAGGGAGAGAAGCACAACTAGTAGACAGACCACTACAGTAAAGGGAGACTGTATATTACATATGTGTTGTATATTTCCAGAATATCTGCCATTTTAAGGGTGTACAGTAAAATGTCTTAAATTTTACATGTTTTTCTTTCTTGTATTTCTATGATGGAGTTTCATAGAAGTAGGGAAATGGGAGTAACAGGTTATGTAGAAAAGCACTAATTTAAGACAGAAAACATTTTGCAAATGTTGTTTGGTTGTTTTTTTTTTTTCTATGTTTTCTGTTTACATTAGCTTAGTGTGTTATTTGAAACTTTTTTAGGCAAACATTTTGAGAGAGATTTTTATCCTGACAGTGCATACGTTTAATTAGTATTTACATTTGGGTCAATAGTCTGCTTTTGAGTCTGTTTCCTGCCATCCCCCTTCACCAAGCTTTAGCCTGTGTTGACATGGAGCATCTTTAAAGTACACAAACAGCATTTCTTTCTGGAAAAAATGAGCTACCTGATGCCTTCCAGGAGCTCAGGAGCACCCTGAGCATCTCCACTGATGGGTGCTGAGTGTGTGGGATTCCCCCAGACCTTGGCAGAAGAAAAATGTTGATAGTGTGGATGCCAGGTTTTCAGCATCAACTGTTTTATTCCATGGATTCACTCCTGTTGTGCCATATTACTTGAAATTTTAAATTTAGGCAGTGTTAACTTATAGAAATAAAAGGGCTCTATAAATACAACTGTGGCTATTGCTTTATTTTCCTGACCTTGGTCCTTAAAGCTAAGAAATGTTTCTGAAGGTTTCAATGACCATATCTTATGAGATTTATTTCATGTAAGGGGTTAATTTGTCCCAGTGGAAATCCTATAACTCATTGTTTGTGAAGTTATATTTTTAGGAAGGAAAATACCTACAAAATAATACAACCTACTTTTTAAAAAAATGCACAGGGAATCTAATTTCAGGTTTAGCTTCTTTAGCATATACAATCTCAACACAAAATATTGTACTTGGGTTCCCTCTGTGTTAGAAAAGTCAGTACTGAGAATTTTTTTTATACCTGGAAGTAATGCACAGCCTCACAAACTGAGGATGAGCAGGTTACAAAATACTTTTTAAAGCATAGGGTTAAGTTTCAAGACTTTTTAAAAGTACTGTCTTCAGAGTTATGTAATTGTTCTAGAATAAATGATAAATTTTATATGTAATTTTTCTTAGTAGTGCCTGTGAGCCACTGAGACTACTTATGTGTAGAAGTTTAGTGATCCTTCATTTTTTTCTTTTTACTTTGTTTTCTTTCACTGCTTCTTTTTCTCAACAGGACTCTGTTAAAACATTTCTTTTTGTTTAGGTGGATGCTGCTTTTTTTTTTTTTTTCTTTGAATTGGAGCTTTTCAGGGGTACAGGCAAAAATGGCAACGAAGGCAACAGGAATTAAGATTTTATGTGGGTAGCAAAGATCGATGGGGTTTAGTACAAACACCTCTTAGAGAAAGAGTTTAATGCCTGAAGCTTCCAAAGACACTGAGCTATCTCTGTGCTGATCTGGACTGCTCGGTGGCCTAAGAAATAATTTTATAAGGGAGGGACATTTTGATGGCATGGGCCCAGTGTAATTGACCTTTTTCTGGTGCAGATCTGTCCTTGCCCTCCCCTCCCAGCCCAGGAATCTGCCTTGGCTCTCAAGGGGATATCAGGTGGGAGCTGGAGGATCCCCTCTGCCTTCCCTACCTCACCACCACACCCCTTGTCTGGACCAAGGGTTTGCATGATTTCCCTTTTCCTTCAGATAATTTTCTTTATGCACAGGAATTAAAGGTGGTGAGAAAGAATCTAATTTTTTTAATGAGCTGCCTGTGATCTGATAAAATCTGAATTGTGTATGTTGTCTGCAATGCTTCCAGACCCACCCTCCTGAGCTTTCCATAGTTGTTGGGCCCTTTTTTTGCATCGCCCTAAATAGATCTTTTGGTACAGGGCAATATGCCATGGGTGTGATGCTGTGGATCTCTGATGGCAGAGTTTGAGGGGTGGTTTTTTTTTTTCATGATGCTATGGGGTTTGCCAGGCAGCAATGATGCCACAAGTAGTGCTGATGGATTCCCAGTGGGCAGCACCTTGCCAGGGACACCACAGCCTCTGGCTGAGGAGTAAAGATGCTTTAACATGACTCCTGTCCCCAGCTCCTCGTCTTGCCAAGCAGCTCCCAGGCTGCTGCAGTTTGCCAGGGAGTGTTTTAAGTTAACCTGCATTGATTTGGGGCTGCCTTGAAGTGCTGCACCATCAGTCACTGGGTTTTAGGAGCTGGTTCTGGAGCCTCAGCACAGTGGACTGAGGTGTAGGTAGCTCAGAGCTGGGGCTTCAGCAGGTAAACATCTAATATCTCATAGGAGTGTCTTTATACATGTGTGTGTACATATAAATTTATTACCATAATGTTTGTTCTATATATTTCTATATATTGCCATAATGTGTATTCAAGTAATATTTTTTCTGAAAAAACTCCTGAGTAGTTTTGGAAAAGCCATTCAGAATGATGTTATCATAAGCAGCTATCCTATGTTTTATGCTCCATTTTCAAATTTTTGTTCCATTTTTCACTTGATGGAGAAATGGTTTATTTTTTTACTCTCACATTTGCATTTCAGAAGTTGTCTTTTAATGCCAAGGTAGCATAACAAAGGCACTTAACCTGATTTGATACCAACAGCATCAAAAACTGAGGAGCAAGGTGGCTCAGGGAAAAACAAGCCTGAGAAAACTAAGCTGCCCTTAGCATCCCATGCTAAGACAGGCATCTAAGGCAGGTGAGATCAGCTTTTATCTGGAATTGCTCATAGCTCTGTATTTCTTGAAGAAGGAGACAACATGACTGGTTCAGGCATGCTTAACAGATCAGATAGCTGAGTGGTTGTGCAGGGAACACTAAAATACTGCAACCAGGATAATAAAATTACTAAAAACCCTTATGTTATAAACTGATTCATGCTAAGGATCACAATTACCTCGTAAGAATTACTTATTTTCAATTAAAATTGCAGTAGACTGCAAAAGTAGTTTCTTTTGACTGGAATGCAATACATTGTCCAGATTTTCCAATTCAAATTAAAACCAACCAACCAAAAAAAAAAAAAACCCAACAAAAAAAATGCAAACAAACAAAAAAAAAAAACCAAAAACCAAACCCAAACCAGCCCAAAACAACTTTGCTTGCAAATAGTTAATCTGCTTTTGACTATGTATATATCAATATAACTCTTTGACTGGATGTTTATGCTCCTGCTTTTTGATTTTCAAAGGAAAATAAGCCTTCAGTGTGAGAATATTTTCAAACATTCTTCATAAAATGGTAGAAGTTACCTGTACTCACAAGGTAGGTAGCTAATGGTGTTGATGCAACAAGATGAAAAGGACTTCCCTCCCATAATGATCAAAATTTTTGGTTCAAGCACCAGACATATGTCAGCATCCAGGCAGTTTTTAATCAGTAGGTTTTAGAAATCAGTGTTTTCCTCAGGAGAAAGTAGGTATTTCCAACACACCTAGCAAACATTGTGTTTAGTGACCAGCAAAGCACAGGTGGTTTGTATAGCAGAGCCTGTAGCAGGGAACCCAGGGGAGTTCAGTGTAAAAACTTTGGGAGGGATGTGAATGAAAAAGTCCATCATTTGAATCAAGAAGACGTGGTCCATGCAGGACCATGTGTGATAACTCCTGTTAGGCTGCTTCCTAAGACAGAGGTCACTTCTGCAGTGTCCTTACAGCTGCTGGGACAGGTAAGTCCAGTAAGAAACACTGGGTCAGGGACACTACTAAACCTTCAGATATTCAAACTGACTCCCACTCTTAAATTTCCACTCTGTAAAGGTGATTTTTGTGCAAGTGAGGACAACCACCCTAAGAAAGTGTGCTTGTGCCCATGCCAAATTCTGTCCCTCCTAAGGTGCTCTCCCCCTGGCAGGATCAGTCCCCAGGGAAGGTTTGGGCTGCCAAAGGGAGATGGCAGGGTTGAGATATCCCTGGGACCACAGAGGAGCTCTTGTCTGCAGAGGATGGCAATTGTGTTTTCTCTCCTCTCAGCTTTCCCCCTACACTATTTTATCCAGTTCTCTGTGGTGATGAGTCTGGAGGAGCTCTAGAAAGTCTCCTTGCTTTAAACAGCTGCTGGTGACTCGCTGAGACTTGGCAAATAAATGTTGTATCTTCTGTTTGCTTTCAGAAACCTATGTATTTTTCTTGTGTGTTAGCCCATGTTTCATTTGATTTCTGTTATTTTTTCCCAAGGAACTGCCGAGGACATGTCTACAATTGAAATACCAATTCTGTTTACATTTGCCTTCTTGTTTCCTTCTTAATCAAAGAAACTTTTGAATATTTTTTTTCCTTGAAGTGTAAAGACCCAAATGGATAAAACACCTTTTTCAACAAAAGGTTTGACTTTATCAAGAGAGGGTTTGGATCCTCTTTACGTTCCCTATAACAAGAATGTCCACCCTGTTGTGATCTAAACACAAAAATGCTTTGATACTTCCTAAATATCCTATTGATGGTGATCCAGTGTGGTTGTAAAAGAGCAGTGGCTACAATCAGCTTGATGCCTCATTCTCTCCTCACAATGTAAAGCTACAAAACTGCCCCACTGCTAAGCTTTTCTGCAGGCCACCTTCTGCTCCCAGGCATTCAGCTATGGCTCCTTTGAAAGGGAAATATCATCTCTTCCTTTGGGGGTGCTCCTCAGTACCCCAGAGCCAGTGCTTTGGATGCTAACAAGTAGCCAAGGCCATAGAGAGATGCCTTGCTGAGCTTGGAGCTTGTTCTCTTGGAGTGGAGCTGGAGTCTTGGGTTTTTTCAAGTAGCTTTTGCCATCACCACTTGTATTTATACTTAAGAGTGTTTTATAAAATTTTTACCTAGGCATTTGGAGGATTTGTGGTTTTGTTTTGCTCTCCCCCCCACCCTCCTGGTGGTTATGAGCAGTTTCAGTGTTATGGGGCAGTTTTCTAATTTGTTCCCATGCTGTTGGCTCTGCTCCAAGCTGCCACTGTCATTAGAGTGTTCTTGGATCTAAAGGTACACATCTGATGTCCTGCTAGCAATGCTGGCTTGTCTTAATTGTGACATCCAGCATAACCAACAGTGGGCAAGAGAACTTGAGGTTTCATGGTACCTGGGAATTAAGTTGTTTAATACTGTCAAGGCAGGATTTCTGGTTTTAAGTGGATGGGGGCTTTCCAAAGGGCTTGTGTCACAGCCCAGGATACAGTATGTGCAAAGCCTGAGGTGTTTTAAGCTGTGGATATGGATGAGTTTTGCAGCACTTGGCAAAATTGCTGAGAGAAAATGAGGAAAATCTTAGAGGTATAAATATGAACTCCAAGGCAGATGATTCTTCTCACTGTTTCCCTAGTGCTTTCTCCTACATTCACCCTGACTGAAGGTTACAAATAACTTTTCATTGAAAGCATTTCCTTTCAGTGTCTCCTCTGCAAGGCAGCTTTTTGAGACATCTGTATTTAATTTCTGGCAGGGTGCTATTCTTGCTCATCCATTTTCAATTTTTTTTTAAACCTCATATTTTTCCTCATCTGAAAACTGTCATGTTGCAGAGAACCACTTTTCCAGGCTGTAACAGTACTTTTTAAAAGCAACATGATCACAAGTTATGGCCACATAAGGGTCTAAAACCTTTCCAAGCAGCTCCTCCCTTACAAGCTTATAGAGTTTTGTTTGCAGATTGCAACTGGAGGATCTTGAAGCTTATCACAGCAAATACTCAGCTCCTCTTGGGTATCTCAAATGTACTGCAGTGTTTTAATAGAATCCTTACACTCCAACCCCCCATTTGAGGTCCTGACGTGGCCAACTTGCATTAGAAAATTTGGACACATGGCAAAACCTGCTAGAGGTTATGAAAACTCTGTGGGGATATCAACAGATTTGGAAAAACTGAAAGACTCTGTACAGCAGTGAATTTTAATTTCAACCAACTATGTATACTTAATTACTTGCATATTTTCAATTACCAACAGCTTCATTAAAAAATATATCTGTTATCCATTTCTAGGGGGACATTTCAGGTTTTGGGTTTTTCTTTTTGTTGTTTTTTGTTAATTTCTTTCATTTGGAGCATTACATCCATTGCAGTTCTCTCAGGTGCTCTGATTTTCAGAAAGCTGGGACAGGTAAAGAAGCTTTCAAGGGAGTTCTTGCTGTATTTTTACTTGACATACTGCATCGTGCAATTCAATATTCATAAATTACTTTTGGCTGCTGTTAGTATTTCTCAGCTGTGTTTGCTAATTCATGTGCCAGCTACATTTACAATGAATCATTAAATGCCAGGAGATTTGATACTTGTTCCACATGCAGCAGCTCACTATTGAACAAAACTCCAGCACTTTGTACTGATGTTCAACCCCAGCTAGCTTTGATTTTGTAATAAATATATGAGTCAGAGGCAGGCTAAATCAGATCCTGTGCTGTCAGCCTGGCAGAGATGATTGATCATACCCTTCTGACAGCACTGCATTTGACTGCAAGTCTCATGCAGCCCTACTTTAGATCATATAAAGGCATCTGGACGATGAAAAGCATGCTAGCTTAGAAGATAGCATACAGAGCTGCATCATTGTCATATTTATCTAGTGGCATGTGTACTCTAAAATGTCTCAGACTGTAGCTCGTGCTAATAATTATCTCCTGTGTTGAATACACCTTGCCCTGTTTTTATTCCTTCACCCGTGTTTTAAACCAAAATTGTTTTCCAAATCCTTTCCAAAATGGCTATGTGTAAGCCTTTATCTAAAGCAGCCACATGTGGGTAATAAAATACCTCATCTCTCTGCTCCCTTAGAGTTGCTGCTCTTAGAAATGAAATCATTATACGTTAGTCAAAAGGTTAGGTGCTCTCCCAAACACTCCCCTCCTTCCTGCTGTGGGATGGGGAATCAGGAGCAATCTAGTCCTGCAGATTGGGGTTTGATTTGTTGCTGTGTGGATCTTGATAATGGATGTCTGCACCAGAGCTGTCTGCTTGAAATATGATCTGAAACTCCACAGTGTCCCTGGGCAAAGAGGGAGGGCAAAGAGGGGAGCAGGATGTGTCCCTCTCCTCTTCCTGGGCTTCTTGGGGGGCAATATGTGTTGGTGCTGGAAGAGGGGAGCTCTGCTCCTGGAGAAACTCTGTGGCACCCCTCCTGTGAATGTGCCTGTGTACAAAACACAGACCTGGGCACCACAAGGGGTTCTTTTTCTTTGCAGTTTTTCAAGATGGTGTTTTGGATGTGTTTCTGTGCAATTTTGTCTGGCTTTCAGCTGGCTCTCTCCTAGATTATACATATAGCTTTCAGTATAGAAACATAGGTATGTAGGGTTTAGGGTTAGCAAATCAGAGCTGCATTCCAGTGTTGCAAGTTTCAGAAAATGAAATATTACTTAATGCATGTCAACCTCGTTTTTAATACTATTTCTAAAGTAAATTGCAGAGATCCTATAACCATCCACTGTGGAATAATAAATTGCTATAGAATGTGTGGTGAATAGGCAATAGCCCAGAATCATTAGGAAGCTCAGTGCTCCACTCCAGCAACACAAAGCAGTCATAAACCCAAGGCTGGAATTTCACCCAGCAAATGGTGTACACCAGTAAATCTGGCCTTGGTAATTTTATTGCAAATGACATACAAGCCTGAAAAACATTTAGATAATTGAAATTAACACTTTTAACAATGATCGATAAAGCAGTGAAAAATAATTAAGAGGTTCTTTCTGATGAATCTAAAGTACTTCAGAACCCATTTTTCCCCAATATAAATGAGACAAAATATGAGGGACTCTCTTTTCCCTATGCATAATAAATGGGAACATCTTTTTTGGTAAGGTATAATACTGGCTCCTGATTTACCAAACACTACCACTATGCATGAAGCAAAGGCTTGTTATTTTGAACTTGGAACAAAGCTAGACAGAAATGGAAAAAAAAAAATAATAAAAGGGAGCTACTGGGAAAGTGTAACACAATTTTACATAATTTTTTTTATTGATGCAAATCTGCACCTGTGTTTACTCATATCAAAGTCTGTGCATACAGGGTCATGTGAACAAAGCTTCTGGAGAGCTACAAATGCTGCTGCAGACTTTGAAGTCCTTTGGAGGATGTAACCATTAGTGTAAAGTTTCAGGTAATCTTTTATGATATTCTAAGAAAGAAAAAGGTTTCTCTTTTGTATGTCATCCATGCCATATTTTCGACATCGCTCTTAAAATCCAACCATTTCCTTTCTTTTTAAGTAAACTGATGAAAAAGGAGATTGAACCTGTCAGGTAATACATCAGCTTTTTGATGGTGGATCAGTTGTTTGAATCCCTGTTTGCCCACATTATTGACCAATGCCTGTTACTACACTGCCTCCTGGAGGCACAGCATACAGAGCCTGCTTTCTGACAGCACCCAGAGCAAGCACCCAGCCTTTAAAATGAGCCTGGGTGACAGTGGGAGCTGCCCCTCATGGCTCTGTGCACATGGGAGCAATGTTTCTCTGGGGATTAGAAGCAAAAACCCCAGCTGAACCTCTCCCCAAACCGAGCTGCTTCAGGCAGCCCTTGCAGCAGCTCTGAAATCATTGTTGCTACCTGGGGTTCTGCATGGAAATCTGGCCATCACTTTTCAAGCTACCCGTCTGAGCTCTTTCATGAATACCAAATTAATTTCAAAAAAAAATCAGATTCAATAAAACTATTTCTGTAGGGGAAGAGGCAGTGCTGGGAGAGTGACTGAAATATGGCTTTGCGTTAAATTCCTTTTTTTGCCAGATGATAGAGATGCTTCAGAAGTACTACCACAAATATTTTCAAAATAAAACCCAATCCTCCAGACTGCTATAAAACCTTTTTCTTCTAATGCAAGTGAATAGAGGTGTGTGAAGAGGAGTGTGTGTGTGAGAGAGGGAATAAAGCATTGCAGGTGGAGGCAGAAGGGCTCAGTTCCCTGGTGTACCTCCTAGTGACAAGGAGGAAAAAGATTTCCCTGGGCTAGAGACCACATCTGGACTGATGTGTTCAATAGCTGTGAGGAACACAGCCCCAAAAATGTGCTCTCCTTCTATTAACTATCTAGGCAGAAGGTTATCTGAGCTTTTTTGTTTGTACTGTTACTCTATAGCTTAAAGAATAGTAGGCTGGAAGTTTGGGTTGTTTTTTTTTTTTTCCCTTTTGGTTTCTTTAATTTTCTTCCAGATCGGAATTAATCATTAGGACAAAGCACAAAAACTTTCAAGTTTTGTGAGAGACAGTGGTGCTTTTTAACAAGTTGTGTACCAAGTGTTATTTTGGCCCTGTCTGAGGGAGAGACATGGAACTGTGCTGTATGCAAAGTGCTTGAAAGAAATAACTGAGCATTGAGTTCCCACTGAAAAATTCCCACTGTAATATTCCTCTTCAGACTCCAAAATGCCTGAGCTGAACTTCACAAAATACCTGTCCACAGCAGGTCCCTCCTGACCAGAGCTGGTCCCTTCATCTTGGGGAACATTCAGACAAGAGGAAGAAAGCAGCAACATCCTCACAGGTGGGACCAATGTGCATGCATCTATTTGTACAAATTGATTTCTTGATGTGGTTTGTTCCTCATACATGACATTTTTTTTATTTTAATGATTGTTCTGATAGCTGCATCTCCCTTTTTTGCTAGCATTGTATCAATTAATAAATTTTGCTTCCCTGAGAGTCATCTGATATTCAAGCAGATTCAAGAAATATTTGTTTTTAATTCTTTAGTCTACAACGGAGGAATTATATCTATAAAAAAACTGCAGTTGGTTAATGACAGGCACAAAATATTGTTTCTGTTCTGCTGGGGCACGTATTCCAAACATTTCAGTTCAAATGATCATGGAGAGGGCACACACAAAATGTTTCAGTTACAATTATGCATTTGGAGTAATAAGATAAATAAATCAAAAGCCAGCAACAGATCTTGGTTGTCTGTGCTTTGTAGCATCTAATTTGATATATTTTTAACTTAATTTTCAGGCTTAAGAGGAACTTCCAGAGCTTTAATTTAGAAGTTGCATACTGTTTGGAGCAGTAAATTTATTTCTTTTTTCATCTGAACAGTGTGTATATCACTCCTTGCGTTCCAAAAGTACTTTGAAATTTTTGCTTGCAAAGCCTGCAGTTCCAGTCCATTGCTAAAAGATTTTGTTCATTAAAAAAAAAAAAAAAGCAAAAACCAAAAAAGCATGCTTTGTATATATTGTCTGCACTCTGAATACATTTTATGATCTTGTTTTCTTGGCAATGCTAGGAGCAGACCAGGAGCTATCATTGCAGAGACAATATCTGAAGTCTAGGCACAGTTATGGATTTTGCATTAGCAGCCTATTTTGCAGAAATCCTTTACTCCTCGTTAACAAAATACAGGTCTGATGGCTATCATGATACTGCTGCTCTTTTATTTATGGTTCTGCTATTTCAGAAATTGATTGTAACTCCACTTCAGTTGGTTTTCCCATTCGTTATAATATGCCATATTCAACACACCTCTTTTAGACAGCAATTCACTTTCAGAAGTTCTGGTCCAGGAAATCTTATTTTTCTCCAGTTCTGTCTGGTTTTCATTAAGTTTATTTGCAGTAATTGGTGATGCTGAGAGTTCTGCAATTGTTCTTCAGTTGTCTTATTGTCAGAAATCTCCAGTATTGTTCTGCTTTCCTTAATGGATATTGGTTGTTCTTGTACACTGCTCCAGGATTTTCTTTAAAAGAGATTATTACCTCAGTAGAATGCTTTATTAAAATATTTATCTATTATTCAAATTTCTTAATTATATATAGCTGGTTCTACAATTACAAAGCATGAATGAAGCTGTTTAATATCTCTTTTAAAAAAAGAAACAAACTAACCCAAAGGCCTGTTTTTATGGTGTTATAATGTTGTCCCTATTTTTCCCTCAAGTTGTTCTAAATGTGATACCTTGGGATTATAAATATTCATCCACCTTTCCTCTGTGGTGCTGAAAGTCATCTGGATCCTCTTATCCCAGCGCATGCTGAGCTGAGCATCTCTATAACAAAATGATGGGTATCACTTCCCATGACATCATGGGAAAAAAGCACCTCCTGACCTTACCAAAAATTTATAGAGTCAAAACTCAGGTTTGTTTTTTCATCTACATACTTTATTGGTTTCATTTGGTTGGTTGTTTTTTTTTTTTCCATGTCCTTTAGGACAAGATTTCTCTTGACAGTTCCGTTTTATTTTCTCTCTTTATATTTTAGGAGTCAGAGAAAAGTAAAACTCTGCAAGGCCTGTGCCCCTTTTGAAAACATATATGTGAATATAACTATAAATGGGAAGGGGAGTACTTAGTCTTGCCCTTTTTTTTTTTTTTTTTTTTCCTTTAAATGGATCAGCCTGCAGCAGAGAAGTTATATTTCATCTGCATGAACAGCCTTTCAGAAAAAAAATAGGACCAGGTTAAGAACTAACTTCACAGCTGTGGCTGCTGGGTCTTCAAAGCTGTATTCATTTCACTTGCTTCTAACTATCTGCAAGCTAAGCACTTAGTGCAGCATCTCTAGAGTTGCTGGAGAGTAACTGGTCCTTCCAGCAGGCAACGGGAGCTATTCTGGTGTGTGAGGGATGAATTTCTATCTGTCTGCCTCCTGCTTTTAGTGGAGGTTTACTTTCTTGGGTGCCCACTACTTCTGGGCTTTGCTGTCTTTCACACCAATGATTTTTGCCACATCCCAGCTCACAGACCCCCCAAGTCCTGGGGGTTTTCTGGAGAAATCTGGTTTTCACTACTGACCATGGAGAATAACCTGAGGCTATAGAAGAACATAAGCTACACCTTGGGCTTTAGGGCAGCTGGAAGCAGAGGTAAATCCCACACTTTGAAGTAGTAATGATAAAGCCAGGGAGATTCTCCATCCAACTAGCAGTGTGTGGCTGGGTGTAAGCAGCCAGGATAATGTCCTGAAGGAGGAAAGCCAGAGGAAAAGAAGCTTTAGCCTCACTCCCAAAGGTGGCTCCATGCCTGTCACCAGGGCAGAGGGAGCACCCTGGCTTTTGCAGATTTCCTACTCAAAGAGCTGGAGGAGAAGTAGTTTTTTCTTTCTTGACAACAGCCTCAAAACCAAAAATTTGAAAGGAAACTGTCCCAGATATCCAGTGGTCAGTGGCAGAAGCCCCCAGGTCAGATCTTTCCTTTCCTGCAGTGCTGCTGGGGACTTTCTCCATCCCTTCTCCTGAAGCTGCTCTGCTTCACCCACAGCCCTGAGCTGGTCCCTGCAGGCAGGGGTAGCAACTGGGGTTTTGAGAGGAATGCTTTGACATTCAGGATCAGAAGTGATTTTTGCTCCCATATTTTTTTCTCTCAGGTACCACTCAGTGCAAAATGGTGCAGGTGCTGACCCAGTGTTTTGTTTTCTGAAGCAAATAAGAACTCTAGGGTTTTGAGCAGAAGAAAGGCAGCACTAAAAACATGTAATCAGTAAGGATAAGAGGAAAATCTACTGTTTCTACAGAGAAAAAAAAATGCTTTACAGCCCTAATCCATTTCCCATTCATCCTTGGCAATAAAATCAATTTGTGTTGAAAATTTAGTCCTATATGTGTGAATTGGAAGTGATCTTATTAGTGTTTTACTACATCAGGTCTGATAAACTCCCCTATCTATTTCAGTTAGGCTTCTATTGATCCACTTAGGAGATCAATTTGGCTTTCATTATTTTTTGGGGGGGAAGGGTTGCAATTTCATGTGTCTCAGACTGAAGTTATGCAAAAAATATAATTTGGCAGTCAGTGTGTGTATGCATTCTCTCATGTGCACACACAGGCACACACACACCTGATTGTGTAGCAGAACCTTGAAAATTGCCCTCTTGCTTCTCGAGCTTCTGATACTGTAGTTGGACCAGACTTTGGTGGCTGGACTGTGATATAGCTATGTAAAGAAAAAGTTAATGGGTAACAGGTAACACAGGCTTTTTTAAGTCCAGCTACAGTCAAAACCCCATCTGCAAGGCAGTACAAGGGAGAGTTTCCTGTTCTCAAAAGAGGGCAGAGGGTGGCAGGAGAAAGAGACAGATAGGTGTGATGGATAAGTGTCAGCTGCAAATAGAGTTGTTGCTGTCAGGAAGAAGGATGCTTTCTTCTCTATACAGAAAAAAAAAAAAAAATTAGAGGGGCTGGAGCACCTCTCTTATGAGGAAAGGCTGAGAGAGTTGGGGTTTTTCAGCCTGGAGAAGATGAAGCTTGAGAGACACCTAATTGTGGCCTTCCATTTCCTGAAGGGGAATATAAAAAAGATGGGGACAGACTTTTTAGCAAGGCCTGTTGCAACAGGACAAGGGGTAATGGTTTTTTTTAAAAAAAGAGGGTAGCTTTAGACTGGATACAAGGAAGACATTTTTTACAGTGAGGGTGGTTAAACACTGGGACAGGATGCCCAGAGAGGTTTCCCCCTCCCTAGAAACATTCAAGTCAGGTTGGAAGGGGCTCTGAGCAACTGGATCTTGTTAGATGTGTCCCTTCTTATTGCAAGAAGGTTGGATTTGGTGACCTTTAAAGGTCCCCCCCAACCCAAACCATTCTGTGATTCTATTTTTATCAGATATGTTCAGCAATGTCCACGAGTAGAGGTGAACAGAGAGAAAATCCCCTTTTTCCAAGGTATCTGCTGGTGCTTTTCAATCTGCCTTACACCAGTGGGTACAAATGTCTCTTGAAGGTACAGAACAGAAATCTTGGCCCACGTGAGGGCTGAATTCCTTCCTGCACTCAAGCAGGGCAAATGCTCTCCATTTCCCAATGAGAATCCATGGATCAGGACTGTGCCTCTTGTGGCCACCAGTACCAGAGAAAAAAAAAAAAATGTACAGGCAAGAGACTATACTCATGGTGGGTTTGAAACAGTTTTTTAGTACTGCTATGGCAACTTGCCTTTTCTCTGAAGTTTATGAAGTTGAAGTCATTGAATAATCAAAAAAAAAAAAAAAAAGAGGTGCAAGAAAGGCTGTAAGAAGTACCCCTGCTGCTTTATTTTTCTGTAGACATGTCATATACTTGTTCCATTTATTTATAGCTGTATTAGCATAAATTCAACTTCAATTTTTCAAAAGCTATTCTGTTGTAATTTACATCCTTACCATTGTTTGCACTCCATAGTCAGATGAAGTTATTACCAGAAGGCCTATAAATTCAACTCATTAAACTGAGTATCTCCCATTCAACCAAATGTAACTCAGGGCAGTAAGTTGAAAACATAAAAAACCCCTCCCAAACTGAGAGACCTCTTGACCAGAGATTTTGAAGTCACCAAGCAAAGAAAACCAGAAGTAAAAATAGTGAAAATATTTGACATGGTTTCTACTGAGGCAAAAGAAGACTGGGGGGACTGGAGGATCTGACCTGATGTGCAAAACTCGCAAATGTTTTTACATGACTTGGGAGCTCAGTGTCCTCCCCATGGTCAGATCTCAACATTTCCCTGGATGCAAGCATCCTGCCTCTGCAATACAGCTGAGCTAATATCATCGACCAGTTTCTAAGAGGCAACAGATGTTCCCATCTTGCAAGCTGTCTTCTGATCAGGGGGAGGCTATGGGGGATAAAAAGGCCAGAGATTCCTTGTGAAACAGACTTGTTTGCTGCTAATGGTTCTGCTGCAAAGCTTGTAAAACAGAGTACAGAAACCTTCCTTTTCAAGAGTGCCTGAAAAGATGCTGAATTCTTTGGAAGCTTCTTATTCACCTCAATAGCTGTCAAGAGATGAAGAGCACGAGATATCTTGTGTTTCCAACACCCTCAGTCCATTTTTCTCTGTAGACATGTCATATACTTTTTCCATTTATTTATAGCTGTATTACCATAAATTCAACTTCAATTTTTCAGCAGCAGACCTGAGCACCTTTAGCACTGCTAGAAGGACTGGTCAGGGATTCACAGGGAGCAGGAATCTTCCTGACATGGAATCTGGCAGTGCCATCTCGTGACACCCTGAAAAATCATGCTTGGAGATAGCATGGTGTTCAGAGAGCTTTAGAACATAGCATTAAGCTTGGCTTCCTTCTGGAAATATTGCCCCTTAGAGAGCAAACTTTTCTGAAGCTTCTCATCTCAGAAAAAAACCTTTCAAATCAAAACACTGGGGTAGGTTATCACTAAGTCACTCATAATTTCCATTGATTAAAATACTGTAATAGTGATTATCACTACCACTCTGTATATTTCCTTTCTGGTGGTATGGCAATATCTGTATCATACACGTGTTATTCAGATGATTCCTCTTATAACACCCACTGAGATTTGCTGTTCAATGTGCAAATGGCAAAGGCAGTCCTCAGCTGAGTAGCCCATTCCTAGTTAGCAGGCTACTTCTATCACCTCTTAAAAGGTATGTGCTTAAGTGCTTTTCCAAGGGTGATTTGGGCATACAATATTGGGTGGGCATAGCAGAAGGCAAAATATTTTAACATGCTGTACAGTTAGCCATCCTTTATCTCTCTTCTGTGTAACCTCATTTTTTGTGGGCAGAATTTTTTTGTTTAGCATAAGTGACAAACCAGATTAATAACAAGCAAAAGAATAATGTTTCCACCTTGCACTGATGCTGCTTAAACTTTGCAAAACTGGCTTTTTGGTTATCAAAACAAAAAAAAAGCACAGCTTTGGAAAAGGAAAGGGAAGAAAGAACCTTTTTCAGACTATGCAAAGATAAGGCACACAGCTGCTATGAAATAGGAGCTCTCTTGCTGGAATGTCAAATAAATTAAAAAAAAAAAAAAAAGAAAATCAATGGAATCAATTTTAAAAGCCATCTGGTCCCTATATGGGAGGAATTAGAGTATAAATGCAACTATCTCCCTCAACCTTTCATCCCTGGGAAAGGTGAAATTTTAAGCCTTGATATCCTCCATTACTCATCTCATTAGTCATCTTACTATCATAATTGGTATTGCTAGGCTAGATGCCTGCATTCCAGCTTTTAACCTACCCCTGGTGAATAGGGAGGGGAATTAATCAACTCTCTCTAGGCTGGCTTGTCCCTCTGTGAAATGTCATAAAAAACCCGAGCACATTTTGTGAGAGGCTGAAGGATGCTGTTCTGGAAGATTTCTTTCAATGTCAGTGGATTTTATAAATGGGCCTCAGGAGCTGGACATTTTCCTAGTTATGCTTATGAAATAATTCACCATCTCATAAGGCAGAGGATTTCAGCTCGGGATTAAAATTCCCCTGGTTTCTTCCCTTTCTCTATGACTCTGCCTGTTGATTCACATGTTGCTCCACTCCTTTGGAGGACTTTTAGATTTACAGATCAGAACCACAGCAAAATCTGTGTTGGAAGGGACCTTTGCAGTGATGGTTTGGTTCAGCCTCCTTATCTAAGTCAGGCAACTTCTACTCTGGACCAGGCTGCTCAGGGCCATGCCCAGTGAAGGTTTGAATGCCTCTAAGGGTGGAAATGGCAAAACCTTTCTGGGCAGCCTGCTCCACTTTTTTGACTCCCCTCATGGGTGCTACTGCTGATGGAATATTTAAGGCAAGTTGGCAAGTCTGGCTCTTAAAACTCTAAGAGAATAGGATTTCATTTGTAAATACAACTCCTGCCCCCAACTATATGACAAATTTTCACATCCCTCAAATTTTTGGTTTGTTTAAGAGCTTGTTTTCCAACCCAGACACATGGATGTTTATGCATACAAATGTGAACTGTTTTTATGGAAAAGTGTTGGTCAGGAACAATGAATTGCTTTTACCCCAAGGTATCACTGTAACAACCAAACCCAGCTCTAGGGTTAGAAAAATGGAGACCTTAAACTTCTGGTGCTCCCTCCTACACAAGGAAAAGTATATAATTTATCACCAGTTGTTGAAATTTATGGCACTGAAATAAAGAGCTTGCTAAAGGCTGACTCAGCAGAATGTACTCATGGAATGGGCAGAAGAATGCCTAAGTTATTTTGTAGGGGGTGAGCATGTCATCTAAAATAATATGGAGGGATTGCCTCTTAAGTTGTGCTGCACTACACTAGTGAGGAGATGGAGTTCAGCACTGTACTCATTTTGCAGCTGTAGTTCTCATCCATCTGCTTTGGATCTTCATGTCATTTCACACAATGACACTCAGTTTAAGAGGAGAAGCACACTAGCTAGACCATTAAACCCATGATTAAATCCAAACTAATTCCTCAGAGAGTCTAATTCCTGTAGGAAGAGGCTGTCCAGTATTGCTGGTGACTCCAAAGGGAAAATTGAAATTTAGTGTATTTCACCCAAAGGGAAAGGAATATGAGCAATATTAGTGTGTTTTCCCCCTACCTGTAGGGAAACCAGAGCAAATGCATTTTAAAGCATGTGCTCATCCCAAGTGGTGCATTGTATAGACTCTCATTTCAAACTTCCTGTGAGCTCTTTGAAGAAGCCTATAAATTAGAGAACAGGGCTAATGGAAAGCAAAGATCTATTTTCACAGTCTTGAGGAATTTAGAACTTTGGATATATTATTATTATTTATTATTATTATTGATTTTATTTTATTAAGTTTGGGGGAAAGAATATATGTGAAACTTCTAATGAAAAAAATAGGGAAGAAAACTCCTTAAGAAATTCATGGAAGCTTTGCCTGTGGCAGCCTGTGGTGAGATCTGCCCCTGGGTTAGGAATCATGGAACAATTGCTGGGACAAACCCTGGCTTCCTGAGGTTTGCTCCACCTGGCTGGAAAGCAATCCCACCTCTGAGGGCTCCTCTCACTGTTCCTGAAGGGTGATTTCTGATGCATTTCACTGAGAGATGATTTTGCTGGTAATTTTCTGGCTCACTCTGTTTGGGGTGTTCTCTCAGACAAGATTTGCTGTTTTTAAAGACATTTCTCTGCTCTGGCTTTGCTCCATGGCCTCCTGCCAGTCCCCTGTTAATGAAAGTGCAGGGGTGACACCCCCCAGTCTCCTCCTTATTGTGCAGAAGAAACAAACTGCACAAAATAGTCTATTTACATTTTCCCTATTGTTAAACTCGACAAGGTCTGGAAGTGTACTTAAATATAGTTTGGCACTGGCAGGTGTAAGAAGCATAATGTAATCACACATCCATGCTTTTATTGAGCAGAAAATTCATTTGAGAAAGAGAAGTGGGGAATGCTTCACTTGTAAGTGATATTGCCTGTAAGGAGATAGCTGATTTCTCCAGAGAATTGCTTGATGAGGGACTGATATTTTGTTCCTTCAGTTTTATTTTATTTATTTTTATTTGTTTTTAGAACAGAAACCCATGCTGTTACAAATTATAACCTTCCTTTCCTAAGCAGATGTTTCAGTCTTCCTGATAGATATTCAAGGTTTTAGCACTTTGTGGCACCACTTTGAAACTGAAGAAAATGCCCTTTAGCTCCCAGCAAAGCTATTTTGAAATTCATTGCTTGCACTGTTTGTGTGCTGCCAGTAACACCAGCAGAACAGAATCGAGATGCTGATGATATGCTTGAGCAAAAGGAAATCATATAACCCAGGATGCTCAGTACAGCCCTGAAAATGACTGAAGTTCACCAGAGAAAGCAACAAGATGTAGCTCTCTCTTTTAGAAATGCCTTGCTTTTGAGACTCCTTTTCTCAAAGGACTGAGCTGCCAGAAGACCAGGGAGTGTACTGCTGTGAGTCAAAGAAAAGAAAACATCTCTACAGCATCTCAAAAAATTGGAGTAATTCCTGTGTGCTGTTTTGTGGGCTCATCTCATAACAAAAAAATTGAATTTGGTACTTAAATACTGTAGGAAGTACAGAGAAAGGCCAAAAGTGTACTGTGGGGAATTGAATGAATGTCTTATGTATGACAAGAGGCTTAGAGAGCACAATATCTCCAGGCCTAGAAAGAAGGTGACAGAAGGGGATCTAATTGCACTATGTAGTCCCTAAGGAGGTTCATGTAATAATGTTTGACAGAATGTGTTCACACTTGAAGAGAACAGATAAATAATCCATAGACCTCATTTGAAAGGATGGAATGAGAAGTTCAGACTATCCATGGAATCCCTAGTATCTCTCCCAGAAGGTTCTCAACATCATAAAACCAGGCTAATAAATGAACTGATGATAGCAGGAAATATATAAATGTATGTATTTATACACATGTAAGTATATTTCAAGGGCTGGATATATTAGATGACCTGAGATGATTTGTTAATATATCATTACATTATTAACTCACAAGCATGGGTATTTTTGCCCAAGTTTTATCTACATTTTTCCATTTCTAGTGTGCGTACACGTCTACTTTTCCTTCTTTAATTCACTTAAGCAAGGAAAAGGGCATAGGATACTGCCCTTTCCACATGACACAAGGTTTCATGACCAGATGTAACCTAAGGCTTTTTTTCTGTTCTGGTGCCTTGGAACTGCTGCAGGACTGCAAGAGAGAAGTGGCACCAGGAATTCTCCAGACAAAGGGAGCAGGAAGGGACATTTCCTGCTCAATGGTGACAGTCTTCTTCATGAGAAATTGTGCCTGTATTTTTTTTTCTTTTTTTTTTTCCAGTGCTCCAAGGTGGAGCCAGTGTCCAGGGCTGGCCTGAATGGGGAAGTCAATGGAAAGAAACCAGACCTGCCCATTTGGGTCCAGTCCCTCTGAACCCAGGTAGGTATCAGTTGAACTTTAATCTCATGTTTGCCTGAGTAAAGATTAAGGGCCTCAGGACTAGCAGAGGTTTTGCTCTGTGCTTTTTTTTGTTTATTCTGTCCAAGAGGAAAAAAAAAAAAAAACCAAGATGAATATATGGCAAGCATGCTGGATGGAGGAGAACAAAGGCACCAAGGCAGACTGTGAGAGCAAGGTCACACCATTGCAAACTACACATATTTTTTTTCCAAAGTGCAGACAAATTTGCTGTAATTATGTTCAGCTGCAACAGTGACAGATCTGCTTACAGGAGAGATAACAATGCTTGCTGCAGGCAAAGCAGGAGCACAGGTGAGATTTTTCCACTGTGAGGTGGCCCTGACTTTGTACCTCCAGATGCATTCCTCTGAAGTCTGCTTGAGCCCAGGTGATGCCAGGTGATGCCACTGCTCTGGTGGCCAACATCTGATGGCTCAAACCTCTTGACCACTTGTGAGAACTGCACTTCTGCAATGCACTGAGAATCACAAAAGATTTACCAGGTGTTAGTAACATAGCATTCATCAGCCTTCTCTGAGGGCCTGTCACTGCAGGAAAAAAAAAACAAACCAAAACCAGAGTCCTGATACCCTTCCCTGAATGTTTTCCTCGGGTATTTTCAGACAACACCCATGGAATGTTGACTCAGCTTCTGTGAAACTCCAGTCCCTGTGGCTGTGAACAGTGGAGGATACATGGGGAAGAAGTGCGGGGAAAGATTGCTGGGCTAATTCTTTGGGTATCTTGTACGTAGAGGTTGCACACTCATAGGTTTCCATTCTAGGCATTCTGTGTAGCAATAATACTTAGCAAAATGAAAATAATTGTGCAAAGACATTTGTGTTAGCACACTTGTTCCAGTATTACAAGGCTGTTTATTCAAAGTGCAGGCACTTTGAAATGTTTTGAATCTACAGCTGAACCTTCTGTCCTAACAAGCAATCTAATTTTTTTTTCTTTGAGAAATTGTATTGGTCCAAGTAGCAGAAATGACCTTTTCATAATGAGGAGTTGTTCTCAAATACCTTGAGAAGTGCACAGGGTATCTTGCTCACTGTTGCACTTCATTAGATAGTGCATCTGAAGCTGGAAAGCTCAGAACTCATGGGCTGTGCATCCCAGAGGATCACTCTTCCTGTGCTTCCTGGTGCTATAATACATTTCTGGCATTACCATGTCAGAAAATTAACTTTCCATCACCAAGCTTTAAACGTTGCTTTGAACTGTGTATCAAAAGAAATGATGTATCATCTATCACTGGTGTCCCTTTACATTGAATTCCTTCCATTCCTCAGAATTGCTACTGATGCTCCTGTTCCTGTGCTGAATGAAGAGAAATCCAACCCCTGGCCAGAGATGGAGCCAGAAGGTGGCACAGGCACAGTGTGCTAGGTGGGTTGCTGCCAGGTTACAGGTTTGTTTGGCAAAACTGAAATTTTTCTAGGGGGCTTATAATATTTTTTGGTATTAAATCTGATCTGATGCACTGGTTGGAGGTGGTTGGCAATGCAGTGATTGTTCCGAGTAACAAAAAGGAGGAAACACTTCTCCCTCTGAAAACACAAGTCCTGCTTGATCCCTGATGACATGTTCCTGAAGCTGAAAACCATCCCTGTGTAGATGCTGATTTTTTTCAGATATTGCCTTTTTGAGAAAGTGTTGAGATAACTGAAGTGTCTGAGCCCATGCAGAGTA
The DNA here is from genome assembly GCA_023637945.1 of Phaethornis superciliosus. Classification (NCBI taxonomy): domain Eukaryota; kingdom Metazoa; phylum Chordata; class Aves; order Apodiformes; family Trochilidae; genus Phaethornis; species Phaethornis superciliosus. The sequence goes on from JAJQWJ010000011.1 coordinate 18,400,998, forward strand.
GCAGCACAACAAAAACAAGGGTGGTTTTTATGTGTTTTTTTGGGGAGGTCTATTCCTGGCATCAATTTTCTGCCTTTTTATTTGTTCTTTGCACAGTGGATGTATTCTCTCTAGAGCAGAAACCTAATGTGGAAAAGGTCAGAAAAATGCCTAGAAATTAACTGATAGGAGTGTCAGCTCATCACAGCAAGACTCAAGTCCCTGTGTAGACAGGACTCCTGTGCTCTGATAGGATTTTCTCTATTCTGGTGCCCCTAGCTGCACTGAGTGAGCCCAAAACTGGAGGATGACTTCCAACCCTTCTGCTGGATCAGAGGGGATTTGTGTGGAACGTTTCATGGCTAAGATTGCTCCCAGGGTGCCAGTCTGTCTTCAGTACTGGGATGTTCTTGGATCTGTGGGGGGCATAAAAATGAGCAGAGAGAACCCCTAAAAGGGCACAGCCCACTATCTGCCATAGCCTCTTCCCTCCAGGAAACCACATCCTTTCTCCTCTCCTCTGCTCTTAAATTCTGTCTGGGGTTCCTGAGCCAGAACACACTGATTCCCTCGGATTTTTTTACGTAACAGCATAGCTGTAAAAAACACCAGAGGAGTGCCTGTTTGAAACTCAGCTAACAGAAAGCCAGATTGTGCTGGGAAGAAGTCCAATTCCACATATTTTAAAGGGAGTCACACTGCTGCAAGGCTTCATCACTCAAAGTCACGTGATTTAAAAAAAAAAAAAGAAGGATCTTTATTTAGTAGAAGTTATTTTGATTGGAGGTAGGCTGCATACCATCTACTGAAAAAATAATTTATAGACCTTAATTGTAAAAAAGTGAGAAGCCTTTTGCTTCAAAAAACCCATCAGCAAGCTGTCTTTCCTGTTTTATCAGTGAGCAAAGCTGAGAGCAAATAACAGATGGGTATGTCCCTTAGTGCCAGCAATGAATGTTCATGCAATACAGCACAACCTCCCTCCAGTGTGCTATGTTTTTAACACTACAAGTAGGTGTGGGGCAGGATGAATAACTAGCTTAGATCAAAGATCCTTTTTTTTTTTTTTTTCTACCTTACTGAGAAGATGGCAGAAGCTGGAATTTGGGCAAAGACTGTGTTATTTTGGTGTGATTGTTGAAGCAGGGACAGCTGCAGCAAACACACGGGAGAGATTTTTAGGGTTAGGGTTGGATGAGGAGAGTTTTTATGTCTGGATTCAGATCCCCAAAAGAGAACAAAACTTGCAGTTTTCCTACTGCCACATCAAGAGGCAAATAAGCCTATATTGCAAAAGAAGAGTAGGTTGATCACCGAGATTAGTGCTGTGGTGTGAACCTTGTGGGCCTGGGCTGATGGGGAGGAAAGTTTCCTGGGGAGGAAAGCTTGCTTCAGAAAACTCAGTGGACCATGGGAGGGAGTGGGGACCTCTTAGATCCACAACCTCCCTGGGCACACAGCACCCAGCCCAGGTTGGATGGGTGCTGTACTGGCACAGCTGAGCCCTTTTGGGTGCTGACTTGAAGATCTCACTGCCCAGCTTCATAGTTATGTCTTAAAGGACTAAGCTCAAGGTTTGTAAAAGTTGTTGAGTAGGGACCTGTTTAACCTGAGCAGCAGAAAGGAGAAGGGTTTAGATGCTTTCATCAGAAACTCCAAACAAGCAAAAGGAACAAAAAAACCCTGATGAACATGGGAGTCCAACGTGTTGCTCCAAGGGCTCGAAGGGATTTTGGTTTCTACCACGCCAATGAGAAAGAGAGATGCCAGCTCCCTGAGTGCAGGGCTGGGCTTCCTCATTACTTCTGTCACAGTTTAACCCTGGCCCGGCCAAATAACAGATTGAAACCAAATAACAGATTTATATATGAAACTCGCTCTCCTCACTGATAAAGAAAAGAGAGAGAATAAGGAAGAGAAACTGATGGGTTAGAAACTAAACTACAGAACTTTAATGAAATAGTAATAATAAATAGGAAAAAATACTAAATATATACAAATATACAGGAAAATTGATCCCAGGTTCCTCCCACTCTCCCCCAATAACTCTCAGGTCACCACCGAGGCTGCAGGGCAGCCCTGGGAAAGTCCAGGCTGGAATCCTGGAGTCAGCAGCAGTTGGGAGCTGGAGGCAGGAACACACAGATTCAGGCTGGCACGGATCAGGACCACAGGCAGAGGAATGGATGAATCCTCCCAGGATGCTGGAGGAAGCAGGGAGGAAGAAGTAAGGAAGAAGAAGTGTTTGACCCTTGTGATCCCTCAAATTTATACTGAGTATGATGTGTATGGGATGGAATACTCTGGTCAGTTTTGTCCATCTATCTTGTCCATTCCTCCCCAAAGGAGGGGTTCAGCTGGGACCTCTTTACTCCTTCTGGAAGGTAAAATGTTCCTCAGAGCTGAGCAGTGTCCCTGGCTCTGCACACCAGTCTCTGGCTGTAACTATAACCATGGAGTGTTATCAGTCCCAGCAGCAGACACTGTCTGAGAAACTTGCTGTTCATTTCAGCAGTGCAGCTGCTTACAAGAGACTGAGCTGAAAGCAAAAGTACAAACCAGAAAATCACCTTTATCCTGGCCCAAACCAGGACAACTTCAATATTGAATCAGCTTTTCCAAGCAGAGACACATCAGCAGGAGAAAGACAGTGAGGGAAAAGTCTCTGGCCAGTGCTCCAGGGGGTTTGGCAGAGCACAGATGCTGGGTAGTCTGTCTGTCCAGCTGCAATAGTTCTCTTGCCAGTGGGCAGATTATAGCTCAGTATTTTCAGCATCTAAATTTCAGGTGAAGTACCAGACAGAGAGCTAAGTCTCATCTGCAAAATCTCACTCTTACTTTCCAGTTACAAATTGTACAACAGTTTTGCATACGTTCACTCTCTTTGAGTTTATTCTGAGCTATTCAGCTGTTACTCTAACTATTTTTGATAGAAAATGCCAGAGGGCCAGATGGTTAAACAGTGGAAATTAACCAATTCCACTGGCACCAACTGATTTTCACAAGCAGGGGTTCCAGGCCCTTCAAGTTGACATGTTTGTCTTCACACACCTGGGTTGCTTTAATAAAAAAGTGATGTGATAGATTTGCTATCACAACAAATGGAAACATGCAGATTGCAGTGGTGCTTCAGTCTTGGTGGGTGAAAGAAGTTCCAGAGGAATGGGCCTTTTACTGGCCAGCTATTAAAGTGGTATCAATGAGGCTGTGCTTGTTTCACAACTAGAAGGGCTTTCCAAACATTTCTGTGCACTACTTTGTTAAGTTGGATGTGAGCTGAGTTTTACTTGTTTAAAATCTGGACTACTATATCTGAAAGAAAAAAAAAAAAAAACAAAAAGGAGCTTGGATAACGGTGATGGGAATTCAGATTAAGCTCAAATTCAGATAGAATTTCACTTAGGATGAGATCCCTTATGTGCTTGGGAATAGTAAAAGTCAAAGATGTCACCCATTCACATGAGAGCTGAAGGAATACTTTGCATAAAACTCTGTGAAAGCAAACCACAGGCTTTTTAGCACTCCTGGAATGGAAGAAGAATATTCTATGGTGCTCATGCACCCATCAAAATGTAAAGTTTATGTATCTCTAAAAGTGAGATTGTGGCTTGTTTTTAAGCCTAATGCTGCAAAGAAGACATTGTAGAAGTAACAAAACAAAAAAAACAACAACAAAAAAGTAAGAGTCTATACAAAAAGATATAAATACAATTTGCATTAATTATTGTGGATTGAAATTACAGCTCTGGGTAATAAACATGGTACACTTGTGTGACAATAACCAAATGCAGAAATAATAACAAAATCCAAACAAACAGAAAGAAGATGAGGCAATAGCACAAAAGATGCAAAAAGATTTGGGGACTCTGATATGCAGATATACACAAAACTATTCTTTGGGCTTTGTTTTTTTGCAGTAGTTTTTACACTTTAATTGTTGAATGCGTGTCATAACAGCTGCAAAATTCCTGTATGTGTGAAGAACTGAGTTCCTTGGAATAGTTTTCATCCTGTCAGATAGAAATCCTTCCAAATTCATTTTAATAGCTAGTTGGTTTACTTTTTTTGTTTTGATTTGTTTTTTGTTTTGTTTGTTTGTTTATTCAAAGGAATACTAACTTATTATGCATGTGTGCCAAAGAGCAGTCTGGATTTAAAAAAATCAGTTCCCCTGAAGAAGAAATAAAATCAGAGTATTCAGGCTACCAATACTACATAGCTGCATACTACTACCTACAAGAATTTTTTGTATCCATTATATATAAAGAAAAAACTGAGGAAAAACTGGTGAAAAAAGTCTTATGAGCATTATGTGGTATTGAGAGTAAAATGAGAAAAGAGTGAGTGGTTTATATCTTCAGGTTCCCAAGGCACTTATATACCTGTGTCATTTTTCTCTAGTTTCAAAACTTTCAATATACTACACCACTGTGAGGAGCAATGAAATTATTCTGCATTTATAGCTTGTAGTGGCCAGTTTAGACACATGTTTCTGAGGCAGAAGGTCCCCATCAGTGAAATATTGTGCATATTTTGCTCCTAAAAATATCTTCTCCCCTGTGTGCTAAATCCTAGTGTTGTGAGGGACTGGGAAGACTGAAGATATTTCTTCCAGGATGCTATTCCTTCTGACAGTCAGGATTTAAATATATATATACATATATATACACACACACAATTTATTTAAGATCAGATTTCAAGGCAGTAAGGTGAATTTATACTTTGAATCATAGCAAAAATGTTTCAGAATTTTAGTGGCAGCTTCAACACTAAGAAATACTGAATATTAATTTGCAGATTTGAGGCTGTTTCTCAACAGCCCATCCTTTGCTAGGAGTGCAGCTGAGAATCCTGCCTGCTTTTAAATCGCCCTGCTGTGCTTTTTCCTCAAAAAAACCCATTTTCCCTGAAATCTTACTGGAGACCTCTCTGGGAAAAGAGCAGACAGAGGGACACTGCCATCCTGTAGCCCGTTTGGTTTGGGTTTTTGTGGTGTTTTTCCCTTCTGGCTGTGGTTTTAGGCTGATGGCATCCCCCAGTGGTACCCACTAGGTGGTAGCATCCTCCCGGCTGCAGCATCCCAGCTCCTCCCAGCATCCCGGGCTCAGGTTCCAGCATGGAGCTGCCGTCCCCATTTGCTTTTTGGAGGAAGGAATCGAAGTTTTTTCTGCTCTGTCGGGTTTCCTGCTGCTCCTGGGGAAGGGTCTCGTCGTTACAGCTGGTCAAAATGTTTTTTCCAGGGGTGAAATGTCTCTCAGGACTGGGGATGTATCAGGAGCTCTTTAATAGGCTTGGGGTTTTTTTACCCTCAGCTTCCAGATTCATTACTTTGTAACTTTTGCATACCCTAATTGTCTGCTGCAATAGTCAAGCTAGATCACAGCTAAGAGAAAATTCATTAATAGTATCTAAAACCATCTGTATTTTAGCAGCTATGGTTTGCAACATGCAAGCCTCACTGGTGTCTAAGAATTCTGTTTCCTTAGATGTATAATAGGGGACAGAAAGCCTGGCTCTTGTTCTGTTTTATACTTTTATCATCATAACTACTCAAGATCAATACTGTTTCAGAAAACACAATTTTAAAATGGAGCCAGGAGTGCAAGCTCCTGATTTTCATCTTAGGATTTAGAGAATACCTAGAACAAAAAAATGGACTTAAGTTTCCCAAAACAAATGTTACCTGTTGTATTTTAAAAGACCTTTTTCTTTAAAAATTCCTGTCTATTTTTGCTCTCCTCCTGACCTCTTTAGGCCATTTAGAGTGCCAGGTATGGCAATACATTATGATGATGAGGGTTTTGAAGATGTCTAGTAATGATGTCTAATGATAGACTAGATGTCTAGCAAGTTGAGCAGCAACTGGTAAATATTCAGAGGTGAAGGCTGGGTTGTTTTTTTTTTCTTTTTCCATGAATAAATGAAAAAAGGCAATAATTTACTTAAATGTAGAATAAGGAAGGATTCTTGTGTGTGCAATATATATATTGCACAGAGCATAATAGATGAGACACAGGTCGATGTGCTTTTTTCCAGTCATGTCTTGCTGGACAGATCAAATTATGCTGGATCAAATTATGGGTTCTTTCTGGTTTCAGTCAAATTTTCCTTAAGATAGCTAGGAAATAACTCACATAAAGACTAACAGTGAGAGTATACTAAAACCCAGATATTTTGCTCAGAGGTTAGGCAGTGACAAAATTAAAGCTTTTTCTCATCTCTACTAATGAGATGCAATTGCATTTCAGTCTTTAATTACATGATCACTTGGACCAAAGCTTCAATACATAAAAATGGGTGTAGCTTTATTAAAGCCAGTGCCACTATACACTGACAAAGAGTGTTACTCCTCTCTTGACCCGTTCTGGAGAAGCTTGAATTAAAACTACTATGTGGAAAGTATTTTAATAGCTATTTACCCACAGATGTAGGCAGTCACACAAAGTTACTGAAACCAGTAGGGTTATTATATTTCACCATTAAAGAGTCATTATAAACTTAAAGATTGTAGCATCATCCATACACATGAGGGGCAGAGCCATTTTTGGCTGGTCACTGGCTAACTCTGCAGCTTCTCCCTTAGTGAGTAATTTTACCATTCCTCTGAATATTATCACAGCATTTCTTTCATACACCTCTAACTTGCCAGGAGGCAAAGATAGCACTACTAATACCTCAACCTATTTTTGTTTTGCACCAGCAATTGAGGGAAAAGAAGCTGAATCTCATATTTCCATCCCTCCCCATGCAATTACCTTGATTATAAATACATAATGGATTTGCATTCCCTGGGCTAATTTGATGCAGGTGCCCTGTGAGTGTTAAAGGCTGCTATTAAATGCTGACCAGTTTTCAATAGCCCAGGAGGTGGCATTTAGCTTGGCACCAAGTTCCTTATGGGCTCCCATCCTCCTGGCACTGGTGTTGCAGGGCTGGGTCTCAGAAGCAGAGAGAACCCAGGTAAAGCCTGTGCTTCCTGCCATCTGCATGCTCCTCCTGTATGTCTTCATTTCTCTTGAAAACTTGGGGTTTTCTTGTTTTTTTTTTTTTTTGCTGGAGCTTAATTAATAAACATGGCAACTAAGTGAGAGTTGGCACAGAGCCCCTTTCCAATCCAGCACATGGGCAGAGTAGGGTAATTGTAATTATTTACATTTGGCATCCAGCTGACTGAACTAACTGCACAGTATCTTTTTTTTTTTTTCTTTTTTTTTTTTTTTTTTTCTTTCCTCTCTCTCTTGGAGTAGAGAGGCTGTTAAATTAAACAGGTTAATGTGGCTGCAGCAGCTCACCCCCTGCTATCCCCGCAGCCATAGTAAATCTGCCACCTGTTTATTTCCATAAAAATTCAATTACAGCACCACCAGTTTATTCTTCTGATGTGAGCTGTTAACTTCAGGCAGTTTGAGACTCAAAGTGCGTGGCCTCTTCCTTTTCCAAAGCTTTTCTTTCTGATGCTCCTCCTCAGCTTATCCTTGGCTCTTTGCTACCTACCCCAGCACCACACCAGAGGGAAAGGAGAGAGCAGATTTCTACCCTGCTGGTGTGAAAAGGTGTAGAGAAATGGCTGTGAGACCACAGCAAGGGTCAGAGGAGGTGAGCAAAGCAGGCAAATGAGTGCTAAAGTAAAGCAGAGATGTTTAAAAATCGTGCTTTTATTCTCTCCCTCCCTTCCTCTTTCCCAGCTTTCTTCTTTGAGAGAGACAGAGCCATCTGAATGTAATTACAAGGCACTGACAGATGTCCTTCTTCATATTTGGGCCATGACAGGCAAAACACAGTTTCCACAAAACCACCCTTGAGATTCTTCTCCTTTAATCAGAAGCAGGCAGAAAAAAAGAAAAGAAAAGAAGAAAAGAAAAGAGAAGAGAAAGGAAAAGAAGAGAAGAGAAAAGAGAAAAAAGGAAAAATTAAAAGTCTGGAATTGGCTAAGGCATTGCCTTAGACTCCTTAGACTGGATATTAGGAAACATTACTCCACTGAAAAGGTTTTATCAGCTACTGGAAGAGGCTGCCCAGGGAATGACATTATGGTGGAAGTGGTGGAGTCCCCATGCCTGGAGGTATTTAAAAGACAATTAGATGTGGGGCTTAGGGACATGGGACTTGGAGTACTGGGTCAATGGTTGGACTTGATATGAAAAGTCTTTTCCAAACGATTCCATGATCCAGAGGTCTGGATTTTCCTTGCAGAAGGGGGGATACCCATGGAGGGGCAAGGAGCCTGGGCTGGCTCTGTGTGGTTTGGAGGTGGGTGGCAGGAGGAGGAGGGGAAGGCATAAAGAAAAGTCAGCTGGCAGACTTGTTTCAGGAAACTGCCTCAGTATCCCCAAGAGAACCATAACAGTTCTCCATTTTATGCAAAGTTCAGAGACTGATGGATGAAATATGAGTACTGTGGATTTTTATTTTCTTACCACAAATCCCATTATTCCTGTAGATCACAGTTTCATCATGGCTTTTCCTCCCTTATTTCTGGTGGGAAAAATAACTTGGATATGTTGTTCTTCCAACAGTTTAAATTCCAGCCAAATGCCTGATTTTTTTCCATTTCATCACTGCTCCCTCCTCTCCCTCTCCTTCCTTATTTTGTGGTCCAGAGTTGACACTCCTGCCAAAAGCAGCAGTTTTAATGGGAAGCTTGAAGGTCCAAACTCAATGAAAGAAGCAGTGTGTGACTCAGAAGCAAAGTACACATGGTGTCATCATCCATGGTGCTGGTATTGCTGCTGGTACAGTCATTGGGGAAATTAAGGCCCCTTTGGTAAATGCTGTTTGCTGTTTGGTTTTACATTTAAGGTATTAAGGGGATAAGAAGCAGGATGCTCTGACTGCAGAGAAGGTCTCAAGGCCAATAGATGGGATAAGTTAATTTTTAAAATTGCAGTAGTTGGAAGTATCTTTTTTGTGACTTAACCAGAGATTTAGGAGCTGAATTTCTCCTGCTTCATATCACACTGTGTCCTGGAACACTTCCAGTGTTCACCAGGCCTGTGATTTCTCTGTCACATCTCCTGTGGCAGCATTTGGCAGAGGCATGGGCTATTCTGCCTTTAGCAAGGTGAACAAAACTTGGGGCTGGGGAGCTCTTGAGATAAACCACACTGCTGTGACAAAAAGGCAAATGTTTTCCTTAAAAAAAAAAACAAACAAAAAACCCCACCAACAAACAAAACCAACCAAACAAACAAAACGCAGCAAAAAACCCCACATGCTTCCAAAAAACCATCGCCTTATAAAAATGTTACCTGCTGTTGTTACCTATTACATTATTCTTTTTGATTTTTACAAATGTAGCCTCACACACCTAGTTTCATTAAAACTTTGCATCAGTGGTAAGATCCCAAAATTAAGCTAAATGGCTGATACCTGTGTGCCCTCTAGCAGTGGTGAGGGACTCTGCTCATTAGCTGGGGTTAATTATCCTCTCCCAGCCCTGGCTGAAGTGAGGATGAAATCCACCTGTGGGGTGCAGCTGGAAAGTTTTAAGTAATTAAAAGAGGTCATGTTCTCTGCTTCTTAATTGTATAGGTGAAGGGAGTAGCAATTTTGGGTTCCTGGCTGTGAAGGAAGGAGTTCATAAAGCTTCAGAGGAAGCCTGGTCACTTCAGTGGTGGGTTCATCTTCCAGTTAGAAGAAATGATGCCAGAGAGCTGTGAATTCTCATTTCCAGGACAGCAGGAAGAGGTGAGTAGTGTAATGGGACAGATTTCACCAGTATTGCAAGCAGGAGGAGGAGTCTTGTTTGTTAGGAAGATGCTCTCTTGTTTGTTAGGAAGATGCTCTCTTGTTTGTTAGGAAGATGCTCTCTTGTTTGTTAGGAAGATGCTCTCTTTTTTGTTAGGAAGATGCTCTCTTGTTTGTTAGGTTTCTTGTAACATTCCCTCAGTTAAGGGGAAAGTTCTAGGAGGGGGAAAAGTTCCCATGTTATTGGAGGATCACTGGATAAAGTTTCCAAACACAGTTATGGATCCCTGGAGTAATTGCAGCTGAGAAACCACTACATGCTGCCATGCAGAAATGCAGCCCCTGGTGATGCCTTAAGGCTGGACTTTGCATTAAGCTTGGGCAGGTTTTTCAGGGAGTATCCTCACAGATTTCAGTTGCTTTAATATATTGTGTAACTTAGCACTTACCTATTTATAGTCACTTGTGTAAAATTGGGATGTGACTATGACTTTCATCTGAGTTGACTTCTACAGTGTCCAGAGTTCAAGCTGTTTCTCTGCAACAGGCTTTGAGGTTTTTGATATTCAGGGTGAGGCAGAATTATCTGCTGTGAGGGACTTTTAAGACCTGGCAATGCAAAGACTTGAGGAATGTTGACTTCTAAGTATTTGGCTTTTTTAGTTTAGGTCTTGTGGGACCCTCTGAATACCTACTTGAGGTCTTTCTCTCTAATGAATTTACTTCATTGAGTAGCATGTTGTATAAACTCATATTTTGGGGCTATAGTGTGTCTTTTAAAGTGGTAATTGAGCCAATGGCTATTTAGATGGGAATCCTTATGGTATGTGTAAACACTTGATTTTTAAACCCTCAGCTCTAGTTTTGTAATAGAAAGACTTCATGCCCTCTTGTTCTTATCTTGGTGTTGATGGCAAATCTGTCCTAACTTATTGTCACTTTGTGTTAATTTGGCAAAATGTATTGCAAAAACCTCTTACAGACTTAGATTTCATTAGGCACCTGCCACTGGGATCTGGTTCTTCTTCATCTTGGTACTCCTGTATCTATGAAAACTAGCTGTAAAATGCCATTAAATCATGTCCCTGATCAGAGGAGTTTATCAGAGAGAATTGTCCCTCAATTACACCTCTGAGACAAAGCTGAAGAGAACTCCAGTATCTCCCTATCAGAACAGAGCTGTCACACTTCTGTACAGAAAAATAACCTTAAAATGTGTCTATTTCTTATGCATGATAATTGAAAAATATCCCTAAAAGTGAAAAAGCAATCATCAACTTCTAACTGGTTTTAAAGCAACTTGTGTGCACTTTGTTTTCCTTAGCTTTCATTATATATCAGCCTGCCATTTTTATTTAAATGGCATAGTACATGATGTGCTTCTAATAATACTTTAGAAATATATTTTCCATTCTCTGAAGTGTTTTATCTCATTCTATAAAATTTATATTTTATGTAGTAATTTTTACAGCTGCCTGCACATAGGAATTATGAAGAATTATCTGTGCTTTGTACATCAGATGGCTAAGACAGAATGCTTGTATCTGGTCTGGGAAGGTGTACAAATGTCAGGGTTTCCAATTTAAATCTGAATTCTACTTTGCTAATTTACTGAAAGCACTTTCCTTTCATAACAAGTGGTTCTTCATCTGAAAATTTCCATTCCCACTTTGGATTTGGCAGGGTCTGTGGCAGGGCACAGGGCAGAAGTGGGTAAGTTTTCTTGAGTAAATTAAGGTTGGTTACTCTGGAAAAAGTTACCTTAGCACAACCCAATGAGAACAGTCTTGGTGAGTTCTCATTAGATGGTTGTTTGGAAGTTACTTGGTGGTTACTAATGGAAAAATATTTTGTAGATATGTTGGCTTTTCATTTTTAAGAATGTCAGCTGCTGGGAAATCTTACGAAGACTTCATTAGGTGTGCTTAAAGACATCAGAATTTCACATGTGCTGCAGTTTGTGCTTGCAACAGTGTCTATTTTTAGTCTCTTTAATTGATAAAAATAAGATAAGCTGTGGTTACAGAACTCTGTCTTCACTGGGACTCTGAGGATATCAGGTGCATCTGATCTGTTGAAGTCCTGGTCTTGAGCATCAGATTAAAGTTCCTAACTTGGTGCATGAATTATTTCTATCATTTATCACTGCTTTTAATAAAAAGTGTTTTAGGCAGTCTACTGTACTCTCAGGGTTATTTACTCTTTGCAGCATAGGTTATAATCATAGAATCATAGAATCATAGAATCATAGAATAGGCTGGGTTGGAAGGGACCTCAGAGATCATCGAGTCCAACCCTTGATCAATTACCACCACAGTCACTAGACCACGGCACTGAGTGCCATATCGAGTCTCTTTTTAAATATATCCAGGGACGAAGAGTCCACCACCTCCCCAGGCAGCCCGTTCCAATGTCTGATCACCCTTTCTGTGAAAAAATTCTTTCTAATATCCAGTCTGAACTTACCCCGGCACAATTTAAGACCATGCCCTCTTGTCTTACTGAGAGTTGCCTGGGAAAAGAGACCAACCCCCGCCTGGCTCCATCCTCCTTTCAGGTAGTTGTAGAGGGCAATGAGGTCTCCCCTGAGCCTCCTCTTCTCCAGGCTGAACAGCCCCAGCTCCCTCAGCCTCTCCTCGTAGGATCTGTGTTCGAGTCCCTTCACCAGCTTGGTTGCCCTCCTCTGGACCTGTTCGAGGACCTCAATATCCTTCTTGAACTGAGGGGCCCAGAACTGAACACAGTACTCGAGGTGTGGCCTCACCAGGGCTGAGTACAGGGGCAGAATCACCTCCTTGGACCTGCTGGTGACACTGTTTCTGATACAGGCCAGGATGCCACTGGCCTTCTTGGCCGCCTGGGCACACTGCTGGCTCATGTTCAGCTTCCTGTCAATCCAGACTCCCAGGTCCCTTTCTGCCTGGCTGCTCTCCAACCACTCTGTCCCCAGTCTGTAGCGCTGCATGGGGTTGCTGTGGCCAAAGTGCAGGACCCGGCACTTGGCCTTGTTGAACCTCATCCCATTGGAGTCAGCCCATCTCTCCAGTCTGTCTAGGTCTCTCTGCAGAATCCTCCTGCCTTCCAGCTGATCAACACTTCTCCCCAGCTTGGTGTCATCAGCAAACTTGCTGATGATAGACTCAATCCCCTCATCCAAGTCATCGATGAAGATATTGAACAGGACTGGGCCCAGCACTGATCCCTGGGGGACTCCGCTCGTGACCGGCCGCCAACCGGACGCAGCCCCATTCAGCACAACTCTCTGGGCCCGACCCTCCAGCCAATTCTTAACCCAGTGCAGAGTAGGCTTGTCCAAGCTGTGGGCAGCCAGCTTTCTCAGGAGGATGCTGTGGGAGACGGTGTCGAAAGCCTTACTGAAGTCCAGATAGACCACATCCACAGCCTTCCCCTCATCCACCAGGCGGGTCACCTGATCATAAAAGGAGATCAGGTTGGTCAGACAGGACCTGCCCTTCCTAAACCCGTGCTGGCTGGGTCTGATCCCCTGTCCATCCTGCAGGTGCTGTGTGATTGCTCCCAGGATGATCTGTTCCATAACCCTGCCAGGCACCGAGGTCAGGCTGACAGGCCTGTAGTTTCCCGGGTCTTCCTTCCGGCCCTTCTTGTGGATTGGCGTGACATTCGCCAACTTCCAGTCATTTGGGATGTCCCCGGTGAGCCAGGACTTCTGGTAGATGATAGAGAGAGGCTTGGCGAGCTCTTCTGCCAGCTCTCTCATCACCCTTGGATGGAGTTCATCCGGTCCCATAGACTTGTGGGGATCCAAGCAGCCCAGTAGATCACTGACAGTTTCCTTATGATTCTATCTCCTGTGGCATTTTATGGACTCCATAAGAGAAGAAACATCAGTTGTGTGGGGGTTTTTTAAGGGTAGTTTGCAACTCTTTATTGATGTAATTAAGTCAAGTGAGGAGTTGTAGGAAGGCTATTTATTCTAGATAAGAGCTGCCCGAGGCCATGAATGCAGATTTTCAGAGAGGGATGGGCATAGGGAAGAGATAAAGTACAGAAGCCTGTGTCCTTATGCTAGCATCTTCCAAACACTGCCAGTTTTCATCTTCCAGAAGACCCAACAGGTTAAAAAAAAAAGGCAAAGATCATTTACAGATTAATTAACAGTTTGTCTGAAAGACTAGATTAAGCCCAAGATAAGGGCAGTTCAACAGAATGCAACTACTTAAGTAATAAAAACCAAACCACCAGTTTGGTTTTCAATCAATACTCCATTAAATATTTCCTGCTAGCATAAGGTAACAGGTGTGAATTATGATAATTCTACTTAGTTGTATAATGATACAGCAATTTCATCTTAAAAGTACTACACTGGCATCTTTATTACCTTCAAACTTCAGACCTTTGTAGACTTTAAGCATGTTCTTGAGCTCAATGGACTCATTGTCCAGTTGAATTAGGACATCTCTTGGAATTGGGAGTGATTTTTGCATCATCTTCAGTTCTATTTCTCTCAGTTTCATATGGATGTGAAGGCTGGTACTGTAAGGTGAACAGCAGGCCACATCTGAATACAGATGTTGTATTAAACAACACTCATAGCATAAACAATCTTAAATTATTTCCAAAGTAAAATAAATAACTTTGGAAAAATATTGCCCTATTGCATTTGCAAATGTCAAACATGGATAGACTTTCTCTTCTCAGTGTCCAGCAAAATTTTAACAAACTCATTACATCTTTTCCTGCTATTTCTCTGAGTTTCATCCTCATCAGTAAGTGTCAGCACAGAAGAAAATGTAAAGTATACTTCTAGGGAGCTCTCTCCAAATTCTGTCTACCATGTACAGCAGGTTAGTCCAGGTGACATCCTAAACTACAGAAAGCTGGATTAGTAAATTTATTATTATGAAACATATGAACTGTGATGTCATAATACTGCCTGCTTAGGAATTCACTTATTGAATGCACACAACTGGTTACTGCTCTAACCAAATGTCTGATATTTAATGATGTTTACTGCAATAACCATTTTATAGATGTGAAACTTAGGATGAGTGCCCCCAAATTATGCAGAACTATCTTTGCTTAGCATTACATCCTTTTTTCCTGAACAGTTTTAAAAAGCAACACACACACACCCCATAATTGACAAATGTGAGTTATTGCAGCACTGAGGGTGGAAGAGTGAAGTGAAACCCTGTGTCACAGTGAAGTGAAACCCTGTGTCCCAAGCTTCTGCTGTAACCATTTTAATTGCTCATGTTAACAGCAAGATAATATACTCCAGTAAAATGGATTGCTAATTATGATGAATTATTATTATATCATTTGTACTTAAACTGGCAATTTAAAAGACTGAAAAAGTACAAATCATCTTTCAGATAGAGGAAAAAAGAACTTAGTAAAAGTAAAAAGCTCAGACTTTTCCTCATATTCCATTCATTTTCTCAGGTACATTTATTAAGTTCTTTTGCCTCCAACCACCCCAGGAAACTAAACTTGACCTGGGCTGAATTCCCTATCTAAATTGAGTATATGTTTGTCTTCAACACTGAGCCACTCACTGCCTGGAGCACCTTTGGTATTCCTGTGCTCAGAGGGGCTGAATTATTACTTGAGTAGATGAAGGGAACTAATACAGGTACCTTGTGATCCTGATTATTCTGTAATTCCCCACAGCCTTTTACAAATGCAATTTAAGAGTAGAAAAGCTTTTTTTGCTTTAGAGTATATCTTGGGTCTCATAGGAGAAGACTAGTGTTTCATTTTTGCCTGATATTTTCATAATATTTCAATTTTGATTGTGAGTTCAAAGGTGTTACTGGTGCCCACTCTTCCTGGTACTAAAAGCAAGCAATTCAGCACATATTATACTTGTCCAAGAAGATGGTCCCTGTGCTTCTGCCCATACATCTCTATATTCTTTCTACTTTTAAAAACAGCTGTGCTGTCACATATGGAGTGACAGGAAAGGACAAGGCCACAGGGGACAATATGTCTGATGTCTTCAGAACATCCAGCACTATCTTGAAAGTTTGTTTTGGGAGCACGTGAGACCAGTGACCTGATGCTTCAGAAATGGTTATTCATAATTTATGTTGGATAATACACACATGACAAGCTCCAATAGTGCAAAGATCACTCAGACTTTAATAGTCTGATCTATTTGTTTTCCTCTGGAATGCAGGCTCCAGTTGGGAGCTTAACCAAAACTGTTTGGAAAACATGCATGGGGGAAAGAATTATTTTTTTTTTTAATCCTTAATGCCCTTTGTAGAAGAGCAAAACAGATTTTTGATTATTTGAGACCAAAAAAAGAGACGCTCTATTCTACATTAGTACCAGTGACCCTTTATGAAAGGAAAAATCAATATTTAGTGTTAATAACTGAGCACAAGGTGATGCAAGTGTGCACATTGGTGCACACCACTGTGGATGATAGTGTTGTTAACCCCAGCCTGCCCTGGGTATATGAAACTGGGTGAGTGACAGTGCTTTGGAAATGACCAACCTATCATAAAATGTAATAATTTATTACAATTAATAAATAATAAGCATAGTAATAAATAAGAACAATTAAGAAATTGTTCTTAGAACTTAAAAATGGGCATGCAGAATCCCATGGGAATGTTAGGGGTCCAGGACAATGCAAAGATCAGGAAGAAAACTCATTCTGCACATGGCAACTCCCTGACCTTGGCCATATCAGACTTAAATGTAATTTCATACTGTAAAGGTATAAAAAGGTTTGGTTGGAGTCCTCATAAAGTGGAATTTGTGAAAACTGTGTTTGTGTAATAAAAATACAGAACTCATGTTTTTGATTCCAAAGCAGTTCTGTTAACTTTATAGGTGCTATTTGGCTGGCAAGGAGTTGTAGAAGGAACAGATTGTTAAATGCCTTTTTTGAAACGTTACTTACTGCTTAACAAGCTGATTTGAGTGCAATTTCTCTGATCTGCTGAGAAAGAAGTACAATTGGACTTGGTGTTTGTCTAAATAATATTTTGGTACACTAACTCAGACTGTGGTGAGGAAACCTGGCATCTTTGCGTTTACCTAATTTTCCAGGGGTTTTTGCTGGCATATGAGAGCAGCCAAATTTCACTGCAAGCATGCAATTAAGGCTGAGTTTACTTTGGGGTGTGAGGTGGATCTTTTTTTGATCAGGTTTGTATTTTCTATTAGATTTACCAAACTGTATATCAGGAGATATAGAGCCATAGTCCCCATGAGGGTCCTCTTTGTCCTTGTGGGAGGTGTCAGGAACCCAGAAATGTCCTTTAATGTCCTCGTGTTTTTCACGTCAGGAAAATCTGCAGCCTTCCTCCCACCTTGTTCTGTGGTCTGACAGATTTCACAAGCTATTGTTATCATGGACTTCAAAGACACTGTAGGACATACTGTCTTTTTACACCCATAGCCTTTTTTCTGTGTTACGGGACATAGTCATTGCAATAACAGGAGGGTTTAAGCATGAGGTTCTAATCAAAACCAGGTGATATAAGCTTAGACATACACTAACAAACTCATCTTCTCCTTTGATCTTGTGGTGACTTGGGAGAATAGAGTCAATAACTGAATTTTCATCTTTCTGCTTTTTTAGTAGTATGTATGCTATAATTCAGAAATTACTTTATTTTGAGGAAAGGAGTATACCTGCTAAATGGCTGCATTGGCACATTTTTTTGGAAAAACTTGTTTCAGAGCAACCCTCAGTCTCAATATGCTCCACTGGAAAAACAGATTCTTGCAGTTCACAGGCAAAATAGCAATGTTCTGAAAGATATTTTCAATATGTATGAATTACGAGTATACTTCTAGCTTCATGTTATACTTTGGAAGGAGTGTGTAAATATTTTAATATTAGGCTTCCTATGAGTTAGAGCTATGATTTCATAAAACTGCAGGTCAGACATGCTTTTCACTGGCTCTATCTGTGCCATATTTTCACCTAAATAGCAAAATCTCTTAGATTGCTTATGTTTAATTCTAAATGTCTAGTGCCTTGTCAACATAAGAAAAACTTAGGGGTGTTGCCAGACTCTTCTAGAGGAGGAAGAGGTAGAATTTTTTTGGTCCACAACAATAACATCTTGCACCAATTCCTTCTGCAAAGCCCAAGATGCAGTGGGGTGGGCTCTAACTTTTTTTTTTTTTAGGAAGACTGTGGCTTGCTTGCTTTAGTGAAGTTGCTCTGCAGGCTGCTTTGCAGGGGGAGAGTGTCTTCTCCTTTCCTCCTGGAAACATTTTGCTTGTTTGGTTTGGGGCTGGCAGACTTCATGGCAAGTGGGTGGAAGAGAAGTTGGAGGTTCAAGTGCCTGCTGGGAGCTTTCATAAAGGAGAAGGAACAGCTGCAGAGGGGGCTGGAGATCCATCCTGAGGGGGGGCATGGAGCATATCTGTGAGGTCTGCTGCCCAGGAGGGGCACCTACCTTATTGTCTTGGTTTTTTATGTGTGTGCTGTATCATATACCTTCTTTCATCAGAATTGCTGCTTTCATTTCCTCCATGTGAGTTCCTGGCACTGTGGATTCTGATTTTAAGCATTGTTCTTTGTGCTTTACAGTAGCTGGAAGCAAGGTCATCCATAGCCAACCTAGTTGGCTGATTCCTCTTTACCAAGCTTTTTACTTGGATATATCCACACACTTCAATCTCTTTAGAAAGAAATATTTCTATTCCATGGATGTTATTGAGGTCAAATCAGACACATAAATTCCCTTGCTCTCTAAATAGCCCTGAGGAGGTACACTGTGGATGTAAAATTCACCAGCAGTGATTTAAAGGCTATACCAAACCAAAATGGTAGATGTTGCCTTCCAGGCAAGTTTGCAAAAGGAAGAGGTGGTAAGTCCACTAAGAGATTTCTACCTTCCCAGCAGCTTCTGTTGTCTTGAGTTTGGGTCCTGAGTGCAAAAATCCCTCTGGGGTGTATGGCAGGACTGCAAGCTGCCACTTGCCACTGGGCTATAGGAGCTGCTGAAGTCATTACAGCTTCCCTCAGTGCAATTTCTGTGTTCCCTTTCCTGGGACTTCAGAGATTCATTTATCTTTCAGAACTTGGTGAAATTTTAGAAAAAAGTGCTACAACATTTACTGCCTTACTTGATCTCTCAAGCAAAAGTAGATTAAAGCCTCATCTCTGACTCAGATTTCCAAATATTTATGTGACCAAATCCCCCTGAGGTAAATTGTATTAGGTGCTGACCTATGCTTGGCAGACTGTCAGGCATCAGTTCTTAGAGTCCCAAATTGGGGATCTGAATCTCATTTAACCCTAAGTTTCTAGGCCCTATAAACCATTTCTCTTGCCTCTCAAACCCCCCCCCCAAACACTACCAAAACAGGTGAAGTAAGCCAGCTGAATCTTGAGAGCACTTGCTGCAATGCTCACACAGTCATTTTCATTCAAATTTTAACTTTTTCTCAGTCACATGGGATAGAGTTGGGGGTAAAAGGTAAGCTTTAAAGGGCATGCCACTTAGAATAAGTCAAATGCTTTGGTTTGGCTTAGTTCCAGGTGTATTGCTATGTATTATTAGTAGGGAAAGCTTTAACATCTTAAGACATCAAATGTCTAGGTCTAGATCTTGTAATCAGAACAGGAGAAATTACACTTCAGATGGTTCATGACAGAAGTTTCAGGTTTGACTATTGAATGAGGCACTGAGGATGGACCATTTCTCTATTCCAAACAGAAAAATTATATTGGTAGATGAAAATGCAGGAAGAGAAATAAAGCATCTTGTGTTTGAAGTGGAAGTTGTGCAAGTGGTAAAGGGCAAACTGCCTATGGCCTTCTCTCAGTTAAGCATCCTCTGTAGATTGAACAGACCTTAACTACACTTCACAAACTACCTGTGGGTGGTTTTAAATATTTATTACTTTCTCTCACTCTTTAAAGTTGAAGTCTTCATCAGCTCACTACAAAACAAGTCCTTTAAGAATAGATGTGGCTCACTGCCTCTCTACAGTCCAAGCTGCTACTTAGCAGAGGAGATAGAAGCTTATGTCTGCAAGTAGCAATTAAATTGCTCACCCTCCCCACTGTGTGGGCAGTTCTCATTCCTTCACTCTTGCCCCCTTGAGTTGTTTGTTGAAAGCCTAAGGAGACAGTGAGTTGTAAGTGGAAGAGCATCTGGTCAGTCTGAAAAAGCCTTGGACTCTTAAAACAGATATTTCCTGGTTAAAAATAATTTTTTAAGGCATTCAACTGCTAGTTCACTTCAGCTTGCATTTTTAAACCCTGAATAATCCTTGTCAAGCAGTCGAGGACTGAACATAAATACTTGTTATAACCATTTGATTTTTGGGAAAGCAGAAATGGACAATTAACTAGTGAATAATACCAAGGCTTCTTGGGAGAAGCAGGTGTAATGACCACCTTTTTAGTGTCTGTGTATGTGGAAACCTAATTATGGTGCTTTTAGCAATGATTCAAGCAGACAGATTTTCTTTTGACCCACTCATTTCAACAGACCCAGTTAACTCCTCATTTGTTCTGGTGGGCGGGCACCTCAGTTCAAAGCTGGATAACAGAACAATGATTATGAGCTGTAATAATTCCCTTTTAAAAAAAAAAAAGTGTTATCTTAAAGTAGGAAGGGACTAACAGCTTAATTACTAATAAAACTGAGTGTTTGCACTTGGATTATAGGTTTTTTGGTCACAGCAGGCTAATCACTGGTACTTAACATCTGCACTTATTGCTTGCAGTATTTAAGCACAATCTCAGTCTGCATAATTTTAAAACATGAGTCTCAAAGCCCTCAGGGTCACCAGCTTCTCCTAAAATCAGAAAATGTAGAGAGTACAACCTCTGTCACCAGCCCCAGGACCAGAATGAGTAGCATTGTGGGAACATATTTTGCACCAATATTGACTTATTCCTACACTAGCAGATGATTGTAAAATACTTTGAAGGGAAATAATGAGACACTACTTCTGGAAATGTCAATTTTATGGTATTACTATAATGCTAGTGGATTTTTTTTTTCCTTTTGATTGTCTCAAAGAGTTGGCAAGGCTTCACTTGTTCAGTTTCACAAAAAATTGTTAGACTGTGAGTAATACTTTCTTTGATCAGATTTCCATACTAAGTCTTTGCTTCTTTACTCACATCAGTATGTGAAGAGAATTATCTGTCAGATCTATTTGAAGGTCATTTTTTGATCTATTTCCATGCAAATAAAAGTATTTTATTAAAATAAGTAAAAAGAGTCTGATCTTACCCTTTAGAAAGCATCTAGGTACTTCTCTGCTGTAAAATCACCAGGAAATCTAATAGATTTGCTCTCCAGTGTTTAAATAACATCTTCCTGAACATTCATGAGACTTCTCTACAGAAACTGTGTTGTGTGCCCTGAAGAGTTATGGTAGTGAGTATGCAGGTTTCTCTGTGCTAATGGATAACTACAAAACACCACACAGAGTTGAGAAGAGCTCATTTTCTCCTCTTGTGTACGTGCTGTGACATCTGATGTGACTCGGGCAGTGTGTGAAGAGCAGCTGGGCTGAAATGGTCTTGTTTTGGAGGGAGGGTTTTGCAGTGGATATTCAGGCACAACAGGTTTCTGGTGATCTGTCACTACTTGGGACCTGGTGACCAGCTAGGTCTTTTTTTGTGTAACCAGGGAAAATTTCTTGGCAATTAATGATCAAGTGACTTTAAGGACTATCATATTGCTTTATGTTTAAAATAGCATCATTGCAGTGTCTGTCAGCTCTGCTGGGATGTTCTGTATGTTCAGGCTCATGCTACTACTCAATTAGCTATGTAAATTCTGCCCCCCCAAATCATACTGCTTCACCTTCAAGCCCCTCTCTTCACAGAAGGATCATTGCAGTTTACAAAGGTCTGGAGCACAGATTTGAGCAATCTTGTCTGGTTGAAAAACATAGGTAATAATGAAACTTGTATTTTTGCTTTAGAATTTGCTATCACAAAGGCTAGAAACTAGTAAACAAGTTTAAATCAAAGTGGGGAAAAGACATCAGTGTTTGACAGGACTCTTAGAGGTCTTGGTCCAACTCCTCCAGTAAAGCAGGATCACCTAGAGCACATTACACAGGATTGCATCCAGGAGGGTTTGGAATAATTCCAGAGAAGGGGACTTCACAACCTCCCTGGGCAGCTTGTTCCAGTGCTTTTTTAGAGCTGGACAAAATGTGTGTGAAGAATATTCCACTGAAAATGTATTATGCAATCATCACTAAGAGCCTTTTGCCCTTTGTGGATGACCCATCTATTTTGTTCTAGCCTGTTCCTCTGCAGCACTACCCATGTGAGAGTACATTTCTTGTATAAACTTCTGGGATGTTGACAGTTGGTGTCATTCCTACTTAGATGCTTGCTCTATCTTTATTTTTTTATGAGACATCTGGGGATAAAACTTCCACTGTATCTGTATCATAAATCATTTTGCTGGAGGATAATAGTGCACTTAAAACAAAAAAAAGACACAGAATTCAATCAATACAATACCTAAAAAGCAACAGCTTGCCTGCAACTTGAATTGTAATTCATTAATTAGAGTCAGCATTTACATATTTATTATGGTGTACTGATTTTGAAAACAACAAAGAATTCATCCTTCCAGTGTATTTGATCAGCGTACGAAAATCAGAACAAATTTTTTTATCATGTTTTTACTTTCTGTACATCATTTGAGTGATGTGTGCCCTTTCAGAAGGCTTGTTGAGAATTTCTGGAGAAGTTAACTCAACTACCATTTTAGTAAATTTTCTGCAAATGTTTAAGAAAATAACTGGTCCACTCAGTATCTTCATGAAATCTCATTTCAGCCATCAAATGCTCCATGTTTCAATCTGTGTATTCCTATAAAAATTTGTGTGGGACTGGACCCTGCAGATACCTCCCACTGCAGGACTTTTATAAAAAAATATATATTAAAAAAACAATCAAAATAACCAATCAACAAAAAAACAAACAAAGCCAGCCAACCAAAAAAAAAAAAAAAATAAACCACACCCTAGATTTATTGTAATTTAAAATGTCTTAACTTACTACATTTTAATTGCACAGAGAAAAATTTTCTTGAATGGGTTATATTATACTGCTCTTGAGATCATGTGGAAAGGGTGCTTACTGAAGAGGGTGTCACAAAAGCTCACTGCAGCTAGGACAGCTCTAACCCTTTAAGATGAACTTCCTAATCTAATGTGATTATATACTGGGACAAAATTCTAGGTTTGCATTTGAAGGCCACTTTTTTCCAAGCAATAATTTTCTTTCCCCTGGGTCTAGTATGTTCTTGCAGCTGGATAAAGTAGATTATTTTTCTACAGTTTTATTGTCCTCCTGTCTCTGTACCTCATCTTCTATTTTATGTAATGTATTCCTCCTTACTAATAGTATAAAGTAGAACTGAGGGCTGATTGGCACTTTTAATCTCTATAGATAACAAAAATAGAATATTCCTACCAGGTAAAAAAGAACAAGAATGAGGATAATGAATTTTCAGAAGTTATGCCACTCAACTGAGAGCATAGAAATAAGCAACCTAGCATCTACCCAAGAAATTTGTTTAGCTGGGATGCATCCTGGGGAATTTAAGACAAATTAAGCTGAATGGCAAGGGCTGCTGATTTGTAGCATGAGCTGATTTAGTGGTTCTCAGGTCTTTATAAGTGTGATTATTTATTCCTTGCCCTGCTGAAGCAGGGTTTACTTTCATCCTACCTGTAGCTCATCAGTGCAGTAATTTAATTCTTGGTTCTCTCTCTGAAGTTGATAGCTGGCTTATTCTCCATTGTTATGCAGTTAATCAAGCTGTTTATAAAATGTAGATTAATCAAGATTTTTATTGTTTTCTATAACTTGTTTCCTTTTTACAATTGCTTTAATAGGTTGCTTCTTCACCCCTACTGTGTTTTGAGGGGAAGGGTAGTGCAGGGACATTTCAACCATGTGCAGAAATTTTAACAGCCTTGTGCAGTCATGGTTTTCTTAAAAATATGGTGCGTCTCCGTGCTGATGGTTTTAGGTGATAAAAAAAGAACAATATAGAGATTACTTCCTTGGTGCTTTCTTTAAGCTCTGAGACTCTAAGTGAAATAGTAAGCTTTGGTCAAATTGGGACTTTGAAGGCTTTTCAATAGAAGTGAAAATCCCTCTCAAGGGTAAATGTTGCTTGGAGGTGTATTATTTAAAATTAATCACATGCAATAATAGGTTGTAATTACTGCCTTGCAATCAGCATGGCAATACTCAGGCTTATTTTCCACAGGCACCTTTATGTAACACGTGAAAATCAGTTGTGGTATAAACTCAGATTATTTGGGAAGAGGTGATTTAAGCTAAATCTTTGTATGTTTATTAGTTAAGATAACCAGTAACACTAAGCCTCCCAATTGTTTTGTGCTACTGTGCTATATAGTTGTGAATATGTACCTTGCTTTTGCAATAGCTGTTTTTCCACGATGAGTTCACTGAGCTCAAACACACCCTCCAGTATCAGTGTTGTGCTTTTTTTGTGTGTGGGTTTTTTGGACAGTGCCTCTCACTGAAAATTTATGTGGAATTTCTTCATGGATTTATTGGAATAAAGCAGGAGGAACTGGCTTTAAATCTTACGTGGGAGTGTTTTTCATCCAGTCCATCTGTTCTGTAGGTCTGATTTCTCTAAAGCAATGATGGAGTCCAGACAGCTCTTTCTAGACATCTGCATCCTATAGTACTGAGTTCCTTTTCTTTCTCAGCTGAGCCCCCCACCAGTGACGCTGGCACCCTGAGGCCTGTGGTAGGTGATCTTTGAATGCCTGGATTTTTGGGGCCCTGGCTGTCAAACTAGCTTGCCTCAAATCCCTTAAAAAGAAGCTTTTGGGGTGCCCACTTTGATTATAAGCTGGGAAGAAATCAGGTGGTGCCTCCTCCTGGTTCTGCTCAAAATGCACACATAAGTTTAATAAAGGCAAATAAATAGGGTTGTTGTAGAGAAATAGGTAGAAGATGGCAATTTATCACCATTGTTGAACTTGAGTGGAAGGGCTGAGATGTGAAGGATCACTCAAAGCTGTTTCAGACTGCAACAGCTACAGAGGAACAGCCCCTGGGCCTGTTAGAGGCAAGGTGTTGAGGATGGAAGCTGAATGGTAAAGAAAGTAGGTTTGAATTTTTTCTTAAAAAAACCCACAACACAACACAAGCAAAAAACCCCCCCCCCCCCCAAAACAAAATTCCCAAGCATCATCAGTGAGCAGCCTGCCAATCCTGGATTAAAGAAATTCAGCTCCTTGAGTTTCAAAAAACAAGGCTTCAAAACTCATGTCTCATTCTACAGCTTCAAAACGTTGAAGGTTAGGGTTTGTTTTTTTTTTTTTTTTAGCTCAATATTAAGAGAGAACTCTTCTGGCTGAGGCCGTGTATGCCAACCATCAGCCAGGAGTAAAGTTTTATAGCTGGCTTATAAACCCCTGGGATGGGTTTTCTAATGGAAATAGTGACAGCCTCTTAACTTGAGCAACGCTGGCAGGCGCCGTTATAATAAATGAGACTGAGAGAGACATGATACAGCCCCACAAGGTAATTAATGGCTGGAGTAAAATAAAATATAGATGCAACTTCCCACAGAGAACATGACTCAATGGAGCAAATTTGTAATAAAGCACAAAGAATCTCTGTTTAGTAAAGAGCTGTGTGAAACTGCTTGTAAAATAAATCATGAGCTAGTGCTAGAGCTAGCTGAGCTTTCTAAGTGTTTCTTTTAAATTAGAGGATTAGAAAACTCCCTTCAACCATAAGAAGCCATTTTTGGCAATGCAGAAATCACAGTGTGCAGTGAAATGAGAAGCAATGAAATGCAAAGTGCACCTATGAAAACAAGCACTTAACACACTTCTCAATAGAAATAAAGCCTAGAGAAGTTGACTGCACTGACTACTTTTTAATCAATTTTTTGTTCTAGCTGTCATTCTGATTCTAACTCTATTGTCTTCCCACCTGGAATGTTGGATTTCAGCTTTGGCATGTCATGTGTCAAAGCCAGACACCAAAATAGTCCTCATTTCTCAATGGCCTCATTTGTGTAAGATCTTTCTTCAAAAAATAAAATTAACAAAAAATACCAAGAACAGAACTCCAAACTGTGTTGTCTTCCTAACAGTGCTTCCATTGATTTAGGAGGTTGTTGTTACAACACCTGTAGAGAATCTGAATTTTTTTTTTTTTTTAGGTTTTTTATTTTTTTCTGTTTGGTTTTGTTTTTTGTTTTTGCTTGGGTTTTTTAGTTTTTTTTGTCTGTCTTTATGCACAGTTATACATACTTACAGCATAGTACTGTTAATTTATTCCATGTGCATGCTGCTAAGGATTCATAAACCAAATGAGTCGGACATATTCCTAACAACTCCCAGCTTTGCAAAACTTAGAAGGGCAAGATTTGGTTGATGTTAAACTAAACTGCAAGCATGCAATATGTCATTGCTACTTTAATCTTTACCAGTTAGTGTTGGCAAGCTTCAATCATACATTCCTTGAGTTAGGAGTAAAATACTTGACAAGTAGTAAATTTAAGCATCTATGGCTTAAGTCACTTTCTAATGAGGATGTAAGGGTGCCAAAGCCCCTTATTTAAAAGTGATGACTTTGAAGGTCAAATATGGCAGCACTACAAGGTCAATGGTGACTTTTCTAGATATGAGTGGTGAAAATAGAAATATCTTAGGAAATTATATAAAAAAAAAATTATTTGGATGTTTCTGCTTTTTTCTGCATCCTAAGAGGGGAAATAGAAATGGCTTTCCCCGTTCTCATGCTGCACTGGACTGGTGCTTTTCAGTGTTTGTATGTTTCTTGATTGTGAAATGTGATCTATTTAGGTTCAAGCTCTGTATAATAGGGAAGTACTACACATATAAACTTGATGACATCCTTGGGGTCCTAAAATACTTCCCTTACATCACCTAAAAATGACTGAAGAAGGTTGTTTTAACTTTAGGCAGTCTACTGGTTATTTTTGCCATAGTTTCAATTGCTTGCCATTCTCTGGAGGTAAGAAGCCTTGAACTCAAAACTATTATTTTCATGTTGTGGTAGTGATACCTTAATTGCTGTTCTGTATGTGGAATGTAGCGCATCACAGTAAGTAGCTTTATCCAAGTGGGACAAAAAAACAAAAACAAAAGAACCACAAAAAACCAAGCATACAAAAATACCAAAACCAACTAAACAAAAAGCAACAACAACAACAAAGAACCCAAAAACAAAACAAAAACCCCACCCTTGGAAATGTAGAATGCTCTTGTGCTGTTTGAAGACTAAACTGCCCAGAAATAATCCAGGAAGACTTCCACGTCTCCTTATCAGTCAGCTTGGGTTCCCAATAAATGAAGTCTTGCAGATTGCACTGGGTAATTCTGAACATATTCTTGCTGCCTTTCACTTTGCTTTGAATCTGAGATTTCTGTGGTGGTTATAAACATTTTTGCAGTTGGTACAGTCACATGACTTTTATGCTGTAGGTATATTAAGTATAAATCTCAGCTGATGTGCAATATGGATCCTGATTATTTCATATTCTGTGTACAGGATATAGGACATTGGCTCCATTTCAGAGCTAGATTATGGATTTAAAAGGACTTTGTACTGCTGAGTAGGGCAATACTGAAGTCCTTGAAATGTGGACCATCCTTCTAAAAACCCAATTTGTCTTGTACTTGAGCAAAAATAATTTGCAAAACATTATTTTTCATTTTGAAAAAAATCACCTATTTTCATAGGGCAGATTTAATTTATTTTTTTTTAGCCCCACTCTCCTGTACCGTGTAATAGTGAATTTTTTAAGCCGGTATATGGAGCTTCTATCTTAGATTTATAACATTAACCAGCTAAATCTCATTGCTTGATTTAAACAGAGGCTGTGGATGAGTACCCATATATTGCTGATTTAAACTAGATCTGTTATCTAAGTCTTTACTGTGCATAAAAAGAACCAGGGATTCAATTTGTTACACTGAGTTTTCTTACTGATAATCAGTAAAGTGTTGAGATGTGCAGGAACAGTGGCTTATCATTATTTATGGATTTTTACATCCAATGCAATTTGTATCTTAGGTCTATGTGGTGACTGGGAATCTTTATTAATAGCAGATCAGGTTTCACAGTCATTAGTTTGGAAATTGTAAGGAATTTACAGTACATGTATCTGCTGATGCCACAGTAGAATTAAGCTTAATTCATGCAGTTTTTTTTTTAATATTAAAAAAACAGTTCCTTAATCATAGCATTTGAACTTAGCATATTTTGTTCAGCCCTATGAAAACTGGAACCTGCTTTCTGATAAATCTTGCTTGCAGAGAACATTTGGAAATGAAGAATATGTGAGTAGGAACAACGAATAGCCATGTCTAGTGATTGAGAAATCAGATAAGAGCACCATGGAAAAAATATTCCTAGCTATTCTTGTTACTCCCACTGCAGTATCTATATCTTTCAATAAATTTCCTCTGAAGGTTATCATCATTTGACTGCAGAGTCTGAAGTGTGAGAAGTCTACTAAAAGCACTTTTGTTTTCTCCAAAAAGCATTTAAATTCAGGTTCAAAAAGGGCCACTGGTCAAAAAGGCCTTTTGGAACCCTGACTCAAAGAATCACATATTCCACCCCAGTGGGGAGGAAAAAGAAAAAAGCAGCTTTATCCTTTATTTGAAAAGGACAATCCAATTCTCTTATAGCTGCCTTGCATCAGGGAACCAGTGCTTGCCTTCCTCTGCTAGGATAAAGTCAGAATTGAGATAATTTCATCAGTTGTGTCAATCATCTACGTGTATTTATGCTCTGAGTGAATGCCTGTGGAAAAGGGACAAGTCTGTGATGGTGGTGAGAAAATGTACTGTGTGATATGTGTCTCACACTTTGTCATTTTTGTGAGATGTTTGGCTTTTTTTTACCTTGCAGACATCATTGATCTAAAATTACTGCAGGGAGGCAGGTCTGTAGTCTGTCAGCTACTGCTCACGTGTGCTGTTCTCTATCAAAGCCTCCTCAATCACTTGTTTATGTAACCCAGCTCAAATTTGAATTTGGCTGCTTAAAGAAAATGTCCTGAAAGATGAATATCACTGTTGGAAAATGCAAATTTTATTAGGGAGGTCTGTGAAGATCCCTGCACAGCATTAATTCAGATATCCCTGAAACTGGAGCCTTGCTGATATTGCTGCTAGTGGTGTGCATCCTTGCTAGAAATCTAGGGGATGGTTTCTGGGTAGACCTTTGGGGGAGAGTTTACAGATCAAGTATTTTGCTCTTTTATCAATAAGTAGTTTCCCATGTCAGGTGAGTAGGCTGACATGTGGCCTGAGATTTGTGCCTTTTTTTTCTTTATAGGACTCTTTAAACAACAGTATAATCGCAGACATCCACACGACTCTTTCTGAGGCTCATCTCTTGATTTGTAATAAATTTATATGATACATGATTCGTCATGATGACTAGCAGTACTGAACTGAGAAGAGGAAAGGATAGGTTTCTAATCCTGGTACCAACACCTTAATATGAAAGCAAATTCATTCTGCATAATAGGTCTGGAGAATCCATTTTTCCAGTAAGTACAGTCAATTTGGTAATAAACACCACAGTGGGTTGTGGATCAGTTTTAACAGGGAAACTCTGAAAAGAACTCCAGTGTTGTCATTAAAAATAAGAAATTAACATATCTGAGGCATTCTAGACCCAAGGTAGGGGTATTAAATATAATATGGAATAAAACATGAGCACTGCCTTTCCATTTTGATATCGCTTAGGCAGATGGAGTTGAACATTCAATACTTAGAACAGTTTTTATTTTCCAGTATACAAAATTAAATGCTTTTGGTTATATGTGACTGTTTCTTTCACAGAGAAAAAAGTCTATGATCACAAAAATGAAAGCAATTGTTCCTGAGGAGCAATTTCTTCTATGGTTACTCAAGGAATGGAAAAATATTTTAAGACCAAGCACAGAGGGGAAAAACAAATGTTACCAGAACTGTTGTGATCCAGAGAACAGTTGTGGAGATTATCAGCAATAACATATAAACCACTGTAGGTAATGCTAAGAATGAGAAATGCTGAAGTACTGAAATAGTGAAATACTTCCATTTTTTTTCTTTCAAAAGGCTACTCTTTATGAAACAGTCCAGCTGCAACTGTCTAGAGCAACATGTTTTTAAAACTAATTTTTAAGGCATTTCCCATTTCCTTTAAGTGCACTCTAGATACTCGTATATGATGCCTTGTATTTTTCTCCTTAGTAGGCCCTCCTCAGGTTTTATTTAATCATTGTGTTTTCCCATGTAGTTGTTTTTCTCTTTAATGATCTTCTCTTCTCTTTGTACGTGTGAGCACGTGAATTGTTCTGTGGTTAACATTGCCCTGCTTCCACTGTAGAGTTTCTGTATTAAGTCTACTGCATTATGTATTTGTAGGATGGTTTTATTTCATTTTTGAGCACTGCATAATTTTCTTTTATATAACATGGTCATTTTATTTCTGTTGTCACCTTGGTTCATGACTTCATGATTGTTTCTTATAGCTGGTTGGGTGCCTATTCATTTTCACATTTAATTATCAAGAGCAGAGTGGTTATCTGTAGTGCTTAAATTCATAGTTGTTGCTGTTGCCATTGAAGGGGAATCTTTATTACAGTTTCTAAATACTGTATATAGTGGTAGAATCACATTTGTCTTCAGAAGCTGGCTGATTACAGAAAAACAGTTTAAAAGACTTTATTGTTGAAAATCCTAATGGAAAGATGACTTTCAGATCTCTATCTATTGACAGCTACTATCACACAGCACCCATTATTTTGTACTTTGAAATACTGTAGAGTGCAGACTAAGAGCTTCAGAATTTCCTTGACATCTCTCTTTAAAGTAAACAAACCTGCATACAAGTAAGTGCCAGTACAGATTATTTTTTTCTTTTTGGTGTATAGTGTGAGGTTTTAAAGAAGTTTGCATGCAAGAATGCTATTTTTAATTCACTTTCATTAGATCTTCTGTTTCTCTTTCATTGGCTGTATTCATCTCAGTTTATACTGTATACTCAAATTTTTGGTTTTGTGGCTCTTTTTTTCCTGATATTGTTGAAATTCAGAGTTGTAGCCCATGACTACAAGAAAGTGCCCATTCCCTGCCCCCTGTCATTCCTTTCTTTAACTGACATTACCAGAGAATGAGTAGTCATGCATTATGTAGCACAATTATTCTATGGGAAATGCTTACTGACATCTAAATTAATGGAATAAGTATGTCAGCTTCCAACTGCTGGACTCAAAGGGTTTTGAAGCAGAGATACAGTAGCAACAGCTGGTTTCTTTAAAAATTCTAAATAAATTAGATTTTAAAAATTAAAGACTCCCATATGCAGCATCTTTTGATGGAGTTGCAAAGAAAGAATCCCCATTGCTTATACTTTTACCCTAACATCACTTTTCATGCTTTCCCCAGCGTATTGAAAGAATGCTGCAGATGTTCTCATTTAAATGTTCTGTGTCCTGGCAACTAGATGAGAAAAAAAACAAAACACTAAAAAGTGGTAACTTTTTTTTCAGCATGAAGGCTATTAAATATTTTCCTTGTCCATAATGGCAAGTTTTTTTTCATCTGTATGGCACTTCAACACAGAGCAGACAAGTGCATAAATAACTAAAATACATCAAGCACATGTTGCACTGAGTCAATGTTTATTGCAGATATTTCTATTCTTGTTTACTTATTATGTGGACCAGTGGTAGAAAACAATATAAAATTCAGAATGTGGTCTTGAATTCTGCTCCAAAGCTTTCTCTAGTAGAGAAATGACACCTTTACTCAACATAGTTTTTAAAATGACCTAAAACTCAAGAGACCTTTGTACAGAGGACCTTCAGGGTGAGTACATGAGTCTGAAACAATAATGAGCTCTCTACAAGGTTGGCTGCAGGAACTTATCTGTCATTCTGACATGCTAGAAGAAATCTAATGGAAATGTTGGTGGCAAGAACATGCAATGGACTTGTTGAGATTTAAGATATCCAAAAGCAGATAAACGTGAAGACATTCCATTAATCAACCTGACATCAGAAAAACCCAGACAGAGGGAAGGGAAAGTATACAGCTGTCTAGCTAGAACAGGGCTCATTACTATTTCTCCCCTTTACATTCTAGTGCTCAAGTGTTTCTGGAGCCAGGCTGACACAACACCTGCGTAAGGCTGGCTGGTAGATTACATAGTAGCTTATTTTTATAATGTTTTTTTCTTATTTTCATATAACTGGCCCTCTGGGCATGGCTGTTTGTTTCGTTTTGTTGTCTTGTTTGTTTTCTAAGCAGTCTTGGAATCATCAGGATATGGTATATAAGGAAGAGTAAGCATGTTGCCAACAGAATTTTATTCTTCTCATTGTACTCAATAAGGAAAAAACTTTTTCTGCATGCTCATTACTCTGAGGTCCTTGGCTTGGCCACACAGTTATTTGTTGGTAGGAACACAATAGATTTGGAGAGGTAGGTGAGATACCATAGGCTGAACAACTGAGAAAATCTGCACAGTGGCTTTATCACCAGTCTGAGTTATTTCATCTCACTTTCTTGCTACAGTGTGGCTTTTATCTTCCTGGTATTTGGCAAAAACTTCTTTGTAAACTTGTGCTTTCATTATGTTCTCTACGTTGAGTACAGTGACAAACTCTTGGAACCAGGAGAAGAGTTACAACAAATAACTAGCATCAGTCAATTCTTCTGTCAGCAACGTATATATAGTAGGTTTTTTCTGTTACAAATTGAATTCCTTGTTTAAACAATGTTTAGTATAATAAAAATCTCTCATGCAGAAAGAGGGTAACAGCCTTTTAAGCCCTTGGTGGAATTTTCAAGTCTGTAAATCTTGTAGGAGAAATTTGCTAGATACTGTTGGAACTGCCTGTCTGTTCATAAAGATTTGATTGCATTTGATTCATAAGGAATTCAAGGTACATATGTCAGACTGTATGATGCTTCTGTCTGGTTTCCTTCAGTGTGAATTAATGTGATAAGTACTAATGAATGATTAGCAACGTGCTATGTCAGCTAAGGAGGAACTGTCTCTCATCTTCATTCCATCTGGAAGCAATGATCTTTGGGAGTAATATTTCCGACATCAATTTATGCATACGTGCCTTTCCTGTTAGTTGCCTTGCAGGAAAGTAATAAATAATCCCATTTTACTACCACAACCTATGTCTAGAATAACAGCCCTGAATGTCTTCAAAACAGCAGGCAACTTGAAATGTATTGGTTTAGTGGAAGGAGTGCAGTGATCATCTACTGTTGCTGTATCCTCTTGTGTCTTTAGGGATTCTCTCCTCAGGCCTCCACCAGAAAGTTTTTTTTGTGAATTTGCATTAAGTTGAACCTTAAAAGCTGGGGAGCTTCCTGTTGAAGGTGATCTTGATCTTGGTGATGTGGATCTGGATGACCGGGACAAAGATGAGCTCTGAGGTTTTTAGGAAACTTCTTGGGAGAGTTTGAACAGCACTTTGCAGTCTGGTTTGTGGGAGGTTCACAGTCAGATGGATATTCCAGTGGCCTCTTTGTGGAGAAATAGCCCGTGACACACTGTGCTATTCAAGGCATTGCATCTCAAGAAAACATTGCAGAAATTCTATAAATTTTCATAACCAGTAAACGTGATTTTATTCTTCATAGCAAGTAATTTAAGGACAACATGGATATTTCTTTGGAACATCTTGGTTTATATCTTGTGGCTAGTGTGCTGTTTGAGTTTTACTGGAGGCTGCTAGTGTAACCAATTTTAAATGTAATTTAAAATTGCACAAGATGCACAAGATCAAGAAGCAAATGACTGATGAGCAACCTCAGGTCTTCTCCATTTTCATTATGAAATACCATTAAAACTGTTTTGACTTTATATTAGCCTTAGTTTCTGAATCCAGGAGCAAATACAATGTCCAAGAACACATCAAGTTCATCAAAAGGTTCCACTGTTTCCTTCTTTCCCTTCTCCATCTCTCAGGGACTGAGGAAGTCTTCATGTCCTTGCTGGGACTTCCAGAAGGAAAATCGTAGGTGGCCTTGGCTCCTGTTTCCTGAATGGCAGAGGAGGCCAGAACCTTGAACCTTCAACTTTTAAACTTCTTGTGAAGCTCTCTATTTAGTAGTTCTGCTTCTAAATAGCTGTGGCAACTAATGTTAGGGCTAGAATCTAAAACAGCCCTAGAAGGGCAGAGCGTGCATTTCTTATACCACAACTGAGCATTTTTTAATAACCCTAAAATCAGATAACTTTGAAAGTAAACTGCCGGGTTTCTTTCTCATAGAAAGGTCTTAAATTAGCTGTAAGGATGAAAATGGTTTCTAGCAACTGTAAAAGAGGGGGGTTATAGTTCACTCCCTCATCTTTCCATCTACACATCTCTCAGCATGTCCCTGCTGTCCTCTTTATTCTTCCTCTTAGCACTCAGAGTCCAAAGCTTGATGCTTATTCCTACCACAGTCTATTCTGGTGTCAAGTTTCTATGTCAATAGGAATCCAAAGCTCTAGCTTAAACTCCTTGGCATCACAATGTGGTTTTTTTTCTACTATAGACATGAAATGCTGTTATCAGGTAAGGAGAAGCACTAAAGTCAAGGATACAGGAGAAAACATCTAGAGAAAAAGAAATGAGGCAGCAAGCAACTACACAACAAAAGAGATAAGCAGAGTCACCATAACTTTGCTTTATTCTGCTTTAGAAACTTTAGTTTTCAAAACTGTTGATATTTTGAAAAAAGGAATGAAAAGCTGCCCCCACCAGTGAATATCTTCTAAAATGTTATACTGAGAAGGTTTTCTGGTCCCCAAGGGTTGGAGGGGTGAATTTTTAAGCATTAATTTCATGGGCAGGTTAGCCTGGAAATAATATGGTTTTCCAACACAGGAGGCAGATAGCTGGAGAAAATGCACCAGTGAGGTGATAACTGAGAATACAGAGCAATATTTTCTTGGAGACACTAAAGATGAGGACCTGTGTGTGTCTCTGTCTAATCCAAACTGCTATTTTCTAGTGGAATTGGGGTACAACATCTGTGAGGGCTGTTGTGGTTTGGAGGCTTTCACAGCTGATCCAGAGCATCTCAGATAAAAGTTTGTGATGCTGTTGTAGAGCACAACTGGGGGACACCGTGTCCTCCAAACAGAGCAGGTAACAAACTCATCACCTGTGCTGAAACACTAGCTTGCCTTTTGTAGAGCAAAGTGTGTTTTAAAGAGTAGTTCACCTCTTTTCTAAATGAATCCACAAATGTAGAATAAAAAAAATAAACAAACCCTGCCCTATGTCTGAACAGAAAAAAGTCAGTGCAGAAGTCTTTGGGATTTATCCAGAATTTCTTCACACCTAAAAAGAAATACTTTTCCTCATTAAAGTACATACTGGCAATTCTAATCTGATACTCTAAATCTGGGAAAGTGTCTTTTTTTTTTTTTTTTTTTTTGAGAATCATGTTCTTGAAAGCCTAATTCCTGTCAAATATTTGATTACATCTAGTATAATGAGGTTTCTCATAAGACTTTTCTGTTTTGACATAAATGACTGCTGTTCATTTAGTCTGAAGGATTCTCCTTAGCTATTATAAGTAAAATACATTGAATTCTGAAGGACTTTGGATGCAAACCATGCTTATTTTTAATAACAATGTGATGTTGCCACTTTTTCAAGCCCAGTCCTTAGCAACAAAAAGTACTTGCCATGCCATTTCTTTTTGCCTCTACGTAGCTTGTATTTTTACTCCAAACTAATTGGAATTGTTCTTACTGAGAAAATTTGCTCATTTTCCTGGTTTTGGCTGGAGTTCTCCCTACCCATATGTGACCTTGTAGTCGTGAACTGGCTTCCATTACACAGTTAATTTTAATTGTTTTTAGGCTATGAGAGAAGTATGCTATCATAACTTAATCATCTATTACATACAGACAGTTTAGAAATAAAGTAATTTCACAGCTGGTGTTAATCTCAGTTTCTGGCTAAGCAATGGGAAGTTTGATTGGCAAGGGAAGGTTTGGTACTTTTTATTTTGCACCCCAGAGAAATGGGCTTTTAGGAGAGTATTGCTTATTTAATGATTTCTAGCTAGAAATCTAAGGAAGAAATATGAACTAAGAGCCAGGAGAATTCTCAAGGAAATTGTGATACACCAAGAACAAGCGAAAAATCCTTATTTGTGAATTCTGAATTCATCTTCTATATCAAATATGGAGTATTTAACGAATGTAATCTACTACAAAAACAACTTGATAAGCAGAGGAGATGTGCCAGAGTTGCCTTTTCCTTCAAATACCAGTGCACAACATACTTCCTGGGTCATGAGCTTTATTTCAGCACACTGTCCTTATTCCAGTTTCAAAAGACAAAAAATCCAACCTAAATAATAATAAAGTAATAATATAATCATAAAAGAGTATATTACATTTTATTTTCTTTGAATATAATATTTTCTTACTCTTTCTTCATGAAAGAGTATATTGCATTTTTATTTTCTTTGAATTCTTTGGACAAGGACAATAAAAGAAATGCTTTGTGTGACAATAAATTTGATTTGACAGTTCATCTGTAAAAGACTGCAGAAAAAGCAACAAGTTCAATGCCAAAAATTACATGATTATATATATACTATATATATACACACACACCTTACAAATGATAAGGTTTGCTGGTAGCCTATAGTGTTTTCCCAGAATATAATTGTGTAGTTGGTGGTTTTGGTTGTTTGGGTTTGTTTGTATTTCTTTTCTTCTGTTTTTGTAGGATTATTGTTGTTTGGGGTTTTTTGGTTTTTTTGTTGTGTGGTTTTTCTGTTTTGTTTTTTTTTTTCCTTGTTTTGTTTTGTTTTTTTTTTTAAAGCTGTCTATATTGCCTGGACAAACAGAAGCAGGGAATGGAGCAACCAAACCCCTCTTTATCATTGTCCTTGTGTTAATAGAGCATTTTGTACTTGCTTCTGTGTGGTGCGTAAGACTTGAGGCATTTGATCATGGTAAAATGATTCCTGGCACAATCTTTTATGAAGCAAAAGTTTTGATTTCTAGCTGAGCTGTACATACACACGTTTTCTGGGCCATGTCATGTTGGAAATGAGGGGCTGAGCTGCTGAGGTTTGATGGCACTGTGCTATGTTCAGTAATTGGGAGACAGTGGTTTAGATTCCAGGAGCAATGCAGCCAACTTAGCAAGGAACTACCTTCAGGTTAACTATCACATTTGGATTGTAAGTCTTTCATCAGCGAGCTCTGTATTTTTCATTTCCTTCAGCAGAAGGAAATATTTCTTAAGATTTGATTAAGCTGATGGAATAGGTGTGAAGGCATATGCTTATAATGCTTTGCAGCTCATTAATAGTATGTGATTCCTAACCTCCATACTTCAATACAGTTTAAAGAGAAACAGAGATAAACAAGGGTACATTTTCAAATATTTATAGGTTATAGTGGCTGACAGGAAAGGCAGAGAATTCTCTGTAGCCAAAAAAATCTTGACAGTTTTATTACAGGCTAAAGACAGTAACTAGAAGCATATGAGAAATGACTGATGTGCTTCCAGCCTTCTTCCATAAAACACAGGCCCTCTACCCGAGAAAATGTTACAACTATTTTGTTCTAGTCTGTTAAACTGTGTGCTGTGCAGTCTGTGACTGCATGCATGAAGTTAGTCCTTCCTTTCTGGAGTTTTCTTTGTCTGCAAGTGCATTTTGCAAGCTTGCTGAAGTGTTCCCTCATCTCTGATCTTGCCCGTTGCACCCCACACCTCTTTTGGGCCAGGTCTCCCCAGCTCTACTCCCATTGCATTCAGTGCATTTCTTTTTGTGGATAGGGATTAAGAAAAATGAATACAGGTAGATTACCACACACTAGAGTTTGTGGAAGAAGGAAGGAAAACCTGTGTTTACCTTCCAGTCAGGCTTTTGCTAACTCCCCAAATCTAAGAAACAGCATCTGTCTAAACCACAATATTTCATTTCAATCTGAACCCAGTATATGTGCAGTTAGCCTCTCCTCTCTTTGTCCATCACACATTTCAAAACCCTTTTCCTGGAAGAAAATTGTCCAAATTATGCATTTCCTGGTTTGAGATTTACATTACATTTTTTTGCTGTTTCTCCTATGGCTGACAGGACAGAATTGCACCTGA
The DNA here is from genome assembly GCA_023637945.1 of Phaethornis superciliosus. Classification (NCBI taxonomy): domain Eukaryota; kingdom Metazoa; phylum Chordata; class Aves; order Apodiformes; family Trochilidae; genus Phaethornis; species Phaethornis superciliosus. The sequence goes on from JAJQWJ010000011.1 coordinate 18,438,785, forward strand.
TGACTTGTCTGAGACCCAGGTTTAGTTATGCTGTTGGGGATATACCAGGGGGATTCTTGTCTAGATGAGTCTGTATGTTAATCACAGCCTGTGAATTCCATTATACATGTTCATCTACTCTATGTTTGTAGAAAAGCTTCTTGCCCCCCAAAAAGGGGTTCTTTTTTTTGTATCCAGGACCAAGATCATGCAAAGTGAATCATCTTAAATTATTATTATCATGAGGATGGTATCCAAATAGGTTAAAAAAGTCATTTTTATAAGTTTGTAATAAAGTTAGCTGTATTTTAATTTGGGAGAGTTGGTCAACATGCAGCCTTGCTAGACTAATCTGTGGCTGGATGATTCCACATGAAAGCCCAAGGTTTGGGAAGGGCAACTGTGGCAATCTTGGATCTGGACACTGTTTTTCTCATCCTGTTATAATGCAAGCACAACACTTTTACCCTGTGTTGGGGTCAAGTGCTTCTGAGGAACTCTGTCAGAATTTACTGCCTATGTGTGGCATAGTAGTCCTGCAGATGATGTGGTATGAATGAAAAGGACTGGTGTCTTAGACCTGTTTGATAAATCTGATTTTCCAAGGAAACAGGCAAACTTCAATTCATTTACAATAGTCCCATTGCATTAAAAAGAAATGCAAGAATGACCTTTCCTTCAAATAGAATTACGGTCACTGTTCCACCAGTCTTTAAATAAATAAATGGTGTGTTATGTATTTATTTCAATATGTGTTTATGTATTTATTTCAAATGTTGGTAATGTTCCTGACAACTGTTCTTCCTGAAAAGGTTCTTGTAAGATCTTCACCATAGCTCTGCTGTTTTAAAGGCTCTACACTCTGTTCAATACTGTTACCTTTATTTCTCTGTCCTGTGCAAAATATTAAATTGACAAATCTTAACCTAATGAAATGAAAATTTCAATGCTGCTTGTCACTTGTTGAAGGAAGAAAAAAACCTTGAAGTACTTCAGCATACCAGTAAACAAAAGGACATACTCTGCAAAAAGTGCTTGAAGTGCTCATTAAAAATGTTAGGAATCTTTGTCTGAAACTTTGGCCTGATTTTATCTCCAACTGGGCAAAATTATAATGCTGGAATGATTTTACAATTGTGTTTTCTATTTGCTTTTCAAAGCCTTTCTCTTCATCTGGAGGCAGAGATCTAGATCATGCAAGGGTTTTTTTTGTTGGTTGAGTTGGGTTTCTTAATTAGGTCTTCCTTAGTTCATCATATACATTCTTTTCTTATTTTGTAAGGTGCATAGAATTGTTCATGCTATCAACTGCGTTGCTTTGAAGACAATGGGAATATTACACATGTGTGCTGGCTGCATTGAATGCGGTTTTACTTAATATTGCTGTAGAAAAGAAGGAAATCACCATACTTGCAGGAAAAGTATTGGTGCTATCCAATCTTAACACCGTTGTTTCCTTTGTGGCTCTCTCAAATTAAAATCCTTATCCCTGTTTTCCACAATGCTGTTTTAAAAGCTTCCAGCAGTTGATTTTTCATGAGCACTAAAAGTGATTACAGTACATGGATGTATAATGACTGCTTTTTTTCAAATCCAGAGTGTATTTTAAGAGGATCTGGTTTTCTTTGGCACTATTTTCTGTTGTAAATAGATCCATTGAGTGCAACACTATTGTTGTCTCTTATGCTTTCCTTGCTACTTTTGTCACAGGCAATCGTGAACGTGTGTAGTGTTTCTGAAAGTTGGGAATGATGTTTGGGAATCCTGGATCCAGGGAAAGCTTCTCCCTGGGTCTGTGTGCACTTCTCTTTGTCTCTAGGTGGCAGTGAGCATTCGCTGTGCACCAGCATTTGTGACACCAGGTCAAAAAGTGTGATGGCAGATTCCTATTTTTCAGAGCTTTTCTTTTTTTCTGTTTTATTTTTCTAAATGAAATTCTGCAGGGCTTTAAAGATTGAATCTCTTTGTAAGTGGTGTTGACCTTTTAGCAATAAAACCCTCTCCTGATTTCTTCTCATTCTAAATGCTGGTGGTTTATATCTGTTTTCTAAGCTAGCATTAATTTAACTATAGCGGGGTGTATTTTGAAGCCTATTTTTTTTTTAAGTGGGGAAAGGTTATAAATTTAGCTTGCATATTCTTAAAACAGAACACGCTAATTTTTCATTCCCTTCCCTTCTTGGAGTATTTCTTTCTGTTGTTCAGCCAGCCTTTGAAATAGAAGGCTGTGTGAATATTTAGTTTTAAAGGTAACCTTTAAACCCAGAAGATTTGCTGCTGTTTCACTGGGGCTCTGAAGCCCTAGGGAAAAAAAAAAAAGCATGTGGAGAAACAGCAGGATGGCTGTTCCCTGGATAGGGAAAGGTGAGAGTTTTCCAGGGGGGTGTGTGCTGGGAAGAGGTGATGGATCTCTTGGATAGAAAGTCAGCCTGGCCTGCAGAGAGGTGGTGGCCTGTGGCAAGGAGCAAAAGAAAACTTCAAGGACTACTGCTGAATGAAGTCAGATGTGAGGACAGATTGTAAAGCAAGGAAAAGAAGAGTCTGAGGGTTTGTCTCAGACTAAACCCTGCCTCATACCAGGAAAAAGCTTGTTTCAGGCTGACATCATCAGTGTATTTTTCCAGTAAGGTTGCTCAACCCCCTTTCTAATAATATCTTTACAACTTGTCTTCGTCCGAGTCTAGTTGAGCTGTTGCAGGTTTGTGGGTTGGTATGCAGTAACAGTTCTGCAGTCTGACACTGAGGAAGTAATTCTTAGTAATTCCCAGTGGGAAAGCTGGAATGGGGAAGAGAAACCCAATATGGTGGTGCATATTTAGTCTCTTTCATCTTCCACAGGAAATGTGAGGGGGACTGAGCTATTTCTGTCATGAGAGAAGGTTAATTTCTCTTTTTTATTTGTCCATTTTCTCCCACTTCACAATTTGCATCACTTAACTGTAGGCTCCAGATGGGACAGTAATAATTTTCAGCTCTGATCTTTGGAGTGATTTCAATCTCTAAATGAGTGTAAGTGAAATTAGCATGAAATGAAAAAGCCTGCAGGAAAGTCACGTTGTCTCCTTGTGTATCATGTATGTCAGCACCACAAAAAAAAGAGGATTGTCACTTTCTCCCCCATCTCCTGATAGGAAGCTTTTTGCATGCTATCCCTTCTTGCATACTATGCAGTGCTGCAAATCCATTGGATTAAATTACTCTAGGTGTTATTTTTTTCAGTAAGCAGAGAGATTCTACCAACATAAATTCAGAGACCCCATAAGATCTATTTTCAGATGTCCTAGGATTTTTCTATTTTTAGATACAAAAGCAATGGCAGTGCAAATGGCCAGAGGAAGGCTGGTATTTATTTTTCCTGTTGCTGGGCTTTAAAAGTCAACAGGCAATATGTAAAATTAGGAGGCAAGCATGTGATTAAAGGGTGAATTTGGGATTAAGCACACCAGAATTTGGTGCTGGTTTTGTCCTTGCCAGGGAAATCCTCTGCGTGTGTTATTTTGGTGAGCAGGAGTTAGATGCACAAGCAGCTGCTGGACATAAACACAGTAAGCTCTAGAAAAACATTCCCTTTAGGCTTTTGCCATCTAGATACCCACTAGACACATCCACTACTGAAAGCTTTGGTCTCTAATCCACATTATTTCTCTGAGGTCCCACAAGCACTGGATCTGTGGGAGAGGGATCTCAGTTAAACAGCAGGTGGAATAAATAGTCGTGCAAAAAACTTCTGTCTCCATTTCATATATAGATCTTTCACTAAATGCTGATTGTTTTGATTACTCCAACTAGAAGAGATGAGTCCTACCTTTAAGCTACTACAGATATGAGATATTTTGTGCCTGTATTTCAGATCCCATCCTGTAAAAGCATTTTTCTCTTTCTGAGGCACAATAAGATAGTTGTGAGGAACTGGGAAGAGCCTAGATACTGGAGGAAGAGAACAATGTACTGAGAGGTGAAAAAGTGGTATTTAGGCACTCATTCTGGGAACTTTATCTGATAAAAACTGAATCCAAAGTGATGGAAGCACAGGATATGGAGCAAAGGCATTAAAAAATAAAAATATATGTAAGGAGTACTTCCTATTGTGAAAAGGAAAGCCAAAGACTCAGTTACTCCAAGCCTGGGAATGTAACTGATATCCAAGAATTCACATGAAATTTTGGCCAAAGTCTGTGGAAGTAGGATTTCTCTATCCACTATAAATGTCTGGTACATGTTACACAAAACCTACATTCTTTCCAAAAATAGGAAACTTTGCAAACAGATGTACTCAAATGTATGCTTAATTCTAAATAAATTGGATCCTAACTTTATGAACTAAGCTGAGCAATGTGCCCTAGGCCAGGGAGACAAGGTAATTATTCCATACTTCAGGACCTAACCTATGCAGTTATTTTGGCTTTGATTCTGCAAGCTATTTATTTCATACCTAATCTGAAGCAGATGGGCTCTTCTGTTGAAGTCATTCCTTGCTGACCTGAAGTTTTTCACTGAGCTGAGATACTATTAGATGAAATGTTTGACACGCAGTTACAAAAGAAAGAAATTGAAGTATGTAAGCAGAAAAGTTTTCTTTCTGATGGTGGTAGAATCATGTGATATTTTGGGTTGGAAGGGTCCTCTAAAGGTCATCTAGTCCAATCTTCCTGCAGTAAGCAGGCACATCTTTAACTAAATCTTTAACCAAACCTGGAATGGTTTATTTATGATCTCTCTGGCTGGGTAACTTGTTAAAGTGTGTCACCTCCCCCATTTAAAAAAAAAAAAAAAAAAAAAAAATGTTTCTTGTATCCAATTTATATCTACACTCTTTGAGGTTAAAATCATTGCTCCTTGTCCTATTGCAACAAGCCATATTAACAAGTCTGTCCTCATCTTTCTTAGAAGCTCCTTGAGTACTGGAAGGTTGCAATGAGGTCTCCCTGGAGCCTTCTCTTCTCCAGGCTGAACAACCCCAACTTCTCTGCCTTTCCGCATCTCAGATCTGCTCCACCATTGATCACTTTTGTCATTCTTCTCTGGATTTGCTCCAATAGGTCCAGATCTTTCCTCTCCTGAGGACTCCAGAGCTCCAGGCAGAATCCCACCTGAGCAGAGGGGCAGAAATCCCCTTCCTCAGCTTCCTGGCCACATTTCTTCTGATGCAGCCCAGGGTGTGGTTGGATTTTGGGGTTCCAAGCACAGATGGATGGTTTGTGTTTGGCTTTTTGTCCACCACCATCCCCTTCCTTTGGAAGTGGTAACCTTCCAGGTTACTTCCTTTTGGTGGAAGAAGGGGATGCTAACAAACTTTCATTGAAATCTTGTTTAAAATCTACTGGGGATGGGGTGGAAGAAAAAAAACAGTAGACAAAACAGGGGTCTAAGTACCCAGCAGGTTGTATCCATGATGAGCATTCATGGCAAATGTGTTTGATACTGGAAGTCTTGCTTGACTGATACTCTAAACCAAGCAAATGTTAATGTGCATACTAAAAAGACAAGAATCCCCATGAATTTTCCTGTGCTAAGGTTATTAACCAATCTAGTAATGTTTTCTGATCTTTTTTTTTTCTGCTAAAGTGCAGAGTGATGAATAAATATCTTGAAAAATCAATAAATCTCTTCAGTATGTACTTATTTGGAGTCTATGATGAAGGAAACTTTGGTAATTCAGGACATGAGGTACTGATTTTTTTATTTTTAATTTTTTAACTATTATTATTATTCCTCAAACAAACAAGAACTCCTGTACTTTTCTCAGGGAATGTTATTGGTAACAAAGTCATTAGGGCTTCCACATCAGTTCTGAGCCAAGTTCTGAATATCCCTGAATGCTAGGGGGTAAATTTCTAAACTGCATCATTACAGAAGAACTGCATGGAGAATACACTTTTTTAAATTCAAAGTGCTTTGGGAGTTTACCCCTGAGTATTCAAATTAGTCATTAATCAAAAAAGCAATTTGTTGGGCATTTGAAAATCATTACCAGTTTAAAGGACTTTGATTCTATTTTAAGGGTTTCAGCAAGCAAAGAAAACCTTTAGCTATCACTAGAGAATATCCAATCTACACAGCAATTTCAACACTGTATCTCCACCAACCATATGTGACTTGATTTTTCACAGCTTTTTGTAACCTATCTTATTATGTAGTATTTATTCAGAGCAGGGATGAATAACCTTCAGTGAAATATGTTTAATGTGTTGGACCTGGCATGTTTAAAGTCTTGTTCCTCACAGAGCACAGGTTGGCATCAAGCCTCTTGCCATGCAGAAATCCAATGGGATCTTCAAGCAGAATTCCTGTACCCTTGCTTAGAGGCTTTGTGGGGAAAAAAATAATTGGCCCTGCTGCCTGGACAAAGGTTATAGTATCATAATCCAAGTGTTACTACTGGCTTTTGTGTGTGACAATAATACTACAATCTTAGTAACTTTCCAGGAGCATTTCAGTTTGGTGTTTAATAATCCTGCCTTCAGAAATCTGGTAATTAATGAGGAATTGTGAAATTGACCATTCTTAGGTACAGATGTGTAAGTTGTGGAGCACCTGGACTTTGGGAAAATCTTGTGCTGAGGTCTTTTAGGGAAATGTTTAGAATTAGAATTACTATCAAGTGGTCTCTACTGCTGAGACCCTGATAGCAAGAAGGAGGCAGTTTATACTAACTTTAGGATTCAGAATTTCTGTACCTTTTAGTCTTAGTCTTTGGAAAATGCCTGTATATAGATGTATTCTTTTACTAACCCATAAAACTTCTGTTATTTAGGTACGTTTTCTGACAAAGGATTATTTGCTCTTGCTATGTAGAACTGTGAATGTGTTTCAAAATGAAATGGAAATCATTAGTCATATAAAACAGCTTGTTTTCTCTTGTATGTAGCAAAAAAACCCTCCTTTCTAGTAGGGCTTTTTTTTTTTCCTTCATGTAAGACAACAAAAGGTATTTCATGTTGAAAAATAATGTTTTGCACTAAGGTCCTCAGGGAAATTTTGAGGCTATTTTACTATTTCATGTGTATTTCTAGATTGGCATATATGTTAAATGTATATTTTGAGTGGCTTCTGTTTTGTTTGTGTGAGGGCAGACAACCACTCCTGAGAGTTATGGGGTGAGCAAAAGGAATGGTTTGGCCTGACCAGCAACCATTATGGTTTTCTCTTAAGGTTGATTAAACTAGAGTTTGAGACAGTTGGTAAAAGAATGCATGGATGCATGTACATTTCTACAAATATTGCACAGATCAGGTGCAAATGAAGCAGTCTGGTGAAAGATGAGATGGGTAGAATGTGTAATCCACTTGTAAAAGCATAATAAATGGGAGTCAAATACTCCATGCCTTGCCTGACCAGATTCACCCTTGTTGCTCTGTGAAGGGAGAAAAAAGATTCACCTGATAAAAGCTACTCTGCCACAAGGCAAAAAGGGGTATCCAGAACAAAAAGGACAAGAGTCAAGCCCTAGAAATATGAGTAGGAGACATTGGATTGTCTCTAAAACTTTTCACCACTTGTAGTTTTCCAGAACTTGCTCAAACATCCAAGGGGAATTTTACTGTGGTGTGTAATTTTGGCAATTATACTGAGATTGTGCCCAGATCTCATACTACTCCAATCCACATGCCTCTGCCCTGACATGTCTTATTTATGGACATCTAATGAGAGTTAATGAATGCTGTATCAGTGATATCTTCTTTATAATGTAATTCTGTAAAAATTACAAAGTGCTGTGCTGTATTTTAGCTATTTCTTGGTGCTGAAGTTGAAGAACTGCAGGACATCCTTTAATAGAGAATGCAACGTGTGCTATGTGCACATATTTGATGTACAGTGACTTCAGAAGAAATCAGCTCTCTTCACAGAAAGCACCAAATCGGGCATATCAAATATTTGTTGAATTTAAAAATAAACTTTCTGACCGTTGCGCACGAATGCTTGATCTTTTCATAGTGGTTCTGACATTTGGAAGAAACCTGTACTGCTGCACTTACCTATTGTACTTGACATGCTATATGTTTAGAACACAGAGTTAGTTAAGGATTCTTTGGAGAAGAAGTTTTAAAAGTACTATAGACCTGTAGATGTGAGAATAAGAGCAGATTCTCTCTATGACTTCATGGGCAGTAGAAGTTCTCTCAGAGCTGAGTTCCTTACTCAGCATTTAGTACTCATTAAGTACAATTGGAGAAATAGTTTATTTTGTTGTTGTTTTTTGATTGGTTGTTGTTTTTTTTTTTTTTGTGAATGGTGTTAAAACTGAAGTAGATATGCACACCAAATAAAGTGTTTGCTTCTCAACGATTAAAATAATTTTCTGAAGAAACTTAAATTTGAAGAAGGAAATCGTGTTATCTGAAAAACTGAATTCTAGAGCTTTTGGAAGAAATCTGGAGTTCAGAAAGAATGCCATGAAAATCTGGTAGCTAGCAGAGCTACTGAAGAATGTGTAGGAAGTTAAATAAATCCTTGTGTCATAACTTCTGAATGATTGGATTACACTCAGCTCAGTTCAACAATATCAAATCAGTTCTTTGACTTAAGGTTGGAATCTTTCTGAAACTTTATAAATCACAACACAAACTGTCCCACTTTTCAAGACTTGGGAAAAAGTAAAAAGATATTAATCAGCTAAAATAAGAAAACATCTCATTTAAATAAGGCCATGAGAAGAGGAGGCAATGGGACTATTTCACCATCCCAGACAAGTTTTAAGCTACACATTTTTGCTCTTTTCAATTAATTTCTAAGAGCAGTATTTTGGAACAATGTTGGGCTCTGGAAATGCAGAATTCTCCAGTAATTTAAGGTGGGAATACCTGAATTCCAGTGTGAAGCTGTGATTTGGCAACTTTATTTTTCTTGTTCAGGTATGAGCTCTCCTAAATAGCAAAGTAAATTGCAAGTAAATGAATGTACAGTGGGGAATGAGTTGGTGAAGGATTTACTCTTATGACCTACTAAATTAACATATTACTTTTTAGTAGTGTCTGAATGCAGGAGCAATTGATTGAAATCAATCCTCTATGCTCTCCTTGGGTTCCCTCACCCTTTCCTGCCTTGGAGAGTGTGGGAAACTTTGGGCAGCCTGACAGCCAAATCCCAAACCAGCAGTAGATAGTTGAAAATAATGATATTTTCATTCTTTTCTATCTGTCTCTGGATTTACAGCCAAAACTTTCTCCAAATACTGCTCTTCTGACTCAGATATAAGTGAATATGCAGATCCAGTTGTGGAATCTGGGTGGGATATGGTGATGTTTATAAATCAGACTGACTGGTGGATTTTCGTGCTTTTTGAACTACAGGGCTATGGCAGGGGACTGGACTCAATTGGGAAAGGCTTCTTTAAAAGCTGTGCACTGATGTGTGATGAGATACTCAGGAGCCAGAGCTTTATACACAAGTATGGAAGTATGTGTAGAAATGTGATGCCCAAAATGCTATCCTCTCTCTGATGAAGGGATAAAAAGTTGTAAGATGTGACTAAAAACCAGTGTACACAGAGAAAGTAGGTAATTTGATTTGTTTGAAAGTTTAGCCTCTGCTATAAAAGTTCAGGAAAATGGAATTTATTCATAAAATAACTCCATAAAAGCAACTGTCATGATACCAGAGATGAACTTAGTTGTATGACCTAAATTCACAGACAAAATGTACTGCTTTATTTCTGGTGGCTCTTCCTATCCCTCGTGGAGCTGTTTTTCTAGTTGCTTTGTTTCAGAAGATAACAGATGCCACAAAGGAGTGCTCTATTAAATACTACCTGCAGGAAAAACTGAGTAGTTTTAATTAGCCTTGAAATGCAACTCTAACTTTGTGCCAAACCCTGACATTTAAAGGAGTGAAAGCAGGTTGAAAGAGTTGAAAGGTTTTCTTACCATGATGTTTCCACCAGTAAAACTGGATTTTACTGTTAGTGAAAATGTTCATGGAAGTTAAGTGTAATTAACACATAGAAATTCTGGCTTCAGAATGGTTCTGATGTTCTGGACACAGTAGCAGTTTCTAGAAACTGCCTAAATGCCTTTTTTTGAGCTTTGTGCACACATCAGTTAAAACAAAAGTCATCAGACTTTATAGAAATGCTACTTTCTTACCACAGATGTGATCTGAACAGAATGGGAAATAACTTTAAAAGTCTGACAGTACTCATTCTGAGCCTTGTAGATTTTATACTGGCTTTCAAACACTGAAGATCTTATCTTCCAACTGCAAGTATATAAAGTTTTAGGGTTTTTAGAAATGAGTATTACATATTAAAAATTCCTCAATCCCCAGAGAAGAAAAATACTTTTTGATTTTAATAATTTTTTTCTCAATTGAACGAACTGACCAGATGTAATCCAAATATCAGAAGACAAATATCTTTATTTGTTTACTTTATGTGCTTATTGTACATTTCACTATTTGGTGTCACACAGAGTGGTGAGAAAGGGATGTAGGAAATGTCTGGCAAGTCCATGGTTTGAATTACAGGGTGATAATTAAACCTGTGGTAGAGAAGAACTGTGTTTTTGTTGAAAAGCCCAGAAAATCTGTTTATGGTGTCATTCACGTTTAATTTTGTAACATATGGATACTGGAAATTAGTTGGCAGCTGCTGTAAGATATTGACTTCTGTGGGAGATGCTCAGCAGAGAGTTCAGGTGAAGCTGCAATCAAAACCCATAGGTACCAGTAGATAAAATATGGAACAATACTCAATACAACTTTGAGAAGTTAGTTCAAAGATGAAATTTTGGATTAAAACACATGCACACCAAAAGGGCAAAACTGAGAGTGTGTAGGCATTTAGAACAGCCAAAGGTCTGGTCTGTGTCTCAAAACTAGGATGCTGGATATGTAGATTTCAGTGTTGTATGTTCAGAGGCACAGTCATTTCTGTGTTGGATCATTATCAGTGGAAGATGAGAAGATTTTAAAGGCAATCACTTCTTTTGGGGGACAGCCTAGAATGGTTGATAGAGTATTTTGCAAGATTAAAAAAAAAAAAATCTTAGCAGTATACAGTAATTTTTAAGCCTGAATACAGCAGACATGTAACTAGTTTCTCAAAACCTGAAACCTGTAAGTACAAATGTGTTTATTATACAAGAAAGATTTATTTATTTGCAATCCAGTTCTCACACTTACCTGAGCTGTGTCCTTGTTTGAATTAGTCTAAACCTCAAGTTTCTTGAAGTATCATCCACTGTCCTTACTGCTTAGCACACCCAAGTGTCCTAAACTGGTGTCCCCAGGGACAACTTCTTGACAGGATGTAAGGTTACAAAGCTGGTTGACAAAATTAGTTTTTGATGGCTCCCAATGGCACAGTTAAATTAGGACATTGCAGTTCCTTGAGAGTCAAATAACTTTTAAAAGCATATCCCATATGTGATGTTGCAGAGAAAGGAAATGGCAAAGAGATGTTTGTCTTGCTTCTCTACATTTTTTAATGAAAGCTGGAGTGTAAGATGATGCAGGGAGTTTTATGCCTATTTGCACAAATACATGCATATCTATGTTGCATATTTCCCTGAAGTTGTACCTGAGCCCAAGTGAACGGTGAAATCTATTTCTTTCTTTTGCATAAAGGTCTGAATTCTGTCTTCTTCTGGAAATTCTTTTTCCTGCATCTTAAATGCATGAAGGACCCAAAGAAAACACCTTAATATTTTTATTCCAATGGCACCTTGAAGCATGAATACCACCCTGGTGTCTGACACTGCAAGATATGAACATTTTTATCATTGATCAGACTTTGAAGTACTTCATTTCTATGTAGTCCTTCAGGCTAAACATCTTTTCTATGAAACATGTCTATTTACATGCCTGTAACTGTACGAAATAATAAATAGTTCATGATCTGACCTATAAATAAATATTTATTCTTCGTAAGAAGCTAAGCCATTGTGTGACTTGGGAAAAATAGCTCTGCTTCCCTGCATTTCCTGACAGCTGTGAAATGATTCTACTTCAAAAGTCACAAGATTTGAATTTCAAAATAATCTACAAGCTGAGAGCAGGGCTTTAATGTTTTTAAACCATTAGCGGGAACTAAGCAAGAAAGAAGCTGGAAATGATTCTAGGAAGTGTCAGGAGAATAGTAATTTTCATTTGTATAGGACTTCAGAATTTTGATATTCTCCTTTTAGAAAAGTTGGAGAGAGCACCTTAGTTCTCTTGAAACAGAATGGAGGAAAAAACCTGAACCCTGACATTCCTCAGACTCTCACATCAAGTTTGGCACCAGTTTTGGCAGCAGAGCCAAAGAGTGTATATGAGGGGTGTGAAAGGATCCTTTCAGATTAGAGAGAAGAGTTTTCCATACTTGAGCTTTTACTGCAGCTTGGATGACAAGTCACATTGGTCCATTGCTTTGAAATTAGTTTCTGGATAGAAGAATTGACTGTAGCCAGTTTGTCTGAATCTGCTTGAGAAGTTGGAGTAAATGTGTAGTTTTATTTAGTCCTATGAGTAATTTCCCCATCCTTATTAGACACGATGTTTTACATAGCTGTGACCATGTGCCATAAAGCCCAGGAGCAGAAAGAATTCCTAACATGATGTTAGGAATATGTTATGTTGGATGGCAAGGAATTGAGGAACCCAGTCTTGCCCTGTTATTTATCAGTGCTCCTTGGGAAGCTGACAAAAGGGACAGGCAAGATAGTTTTACTGGTTACAAAGAATGAACTGTGTAAACCATTAGCCAGATGCTAACCCCGGGTAGGATAATCAAATGGGGTACTCTGACTCTGTTAAGTAAGAATTAGAAACTAAAAATATAATTAGGCTTGTCAGTATGGAACAATGTCTCAGACAAATCTGCTTTTGTTTTGTTTTCAGCAGAGCTCAAGGTCTGGTTGATAGAGACAGCTGTGTCAATATTAGATACTATGATTTCTCTGAGGCATTTAATTTAGTACCACATAACATTTCAATTTAAAAACACTGCATTAAGGAGCATTAACAGGCTACATAGCAGATGGATTAGAAACTGGCTCACTGATGGGTATCAAAATGAAGTTGCTAATGGGGAGAGATCAATGAGAAATGCCATTTTTGGGATGATCTCCCGGGGGCCAAAGGTACTTTGATATTTTTAGCATTGATCCAGACGCTGATGTAAAATCCTTCCTGGTGAAACTTTGAGATGACTAAAGGTCTCTGAGGTAGCAAATAAGGGAGACAAGGTCTTAGGGAAATCTGACTCGTGCCATGTGGTGTTGAGATGTCTCAATGAGTTCATCCTGCAGGCTGCCACGGAACCACTCTGACTGCAAATCCATGTGGCAACTGAAAACTTTTGACAGTAGCCTCATGTCTGACCTGCTGTGGAGCTGCCTAACTCTGCTGGAGCCCCTGGTGTGTGTGTATATATATCTCTATTTTAAATGCTTTGATATATTAATATTTATTAGCATACTTCAGTATCTACATTTCTTATTCCGGTGGCTTCTGACAGCACTATTGGTACTTCTCACTGGTTTGATTCATGTCTACAAAAAGGAGTAACCCCTAACTACTATTTTTTCAGTGCTGGAATTGTCCTTATCTGCATTTATGCTTTCTATGATATTCATAAGGGGCATAGAAACAGTTTCTCTGGGCCCCTGCCCCCAACAAGGAGTAGATTCTTCAGCTCATCTCTCTCCTCTTCCCTCCAAACCATAGTTAAAGATATTTCTCTGCCTGAATAACTCTGAATCAGTTATAAAATGCATTGGACAGGAAGCAAACTTATGCCTTTAATCAGTTTTAATACAGAAATATGGTATTTCATCTGTAAAAAAGCATCTAAGAACAAATGGAAATTTTAAAAAAGCTGTGGAAATTGATAGTTTGGTCCTAAAAACAAATGTCATGGTTGTTGTATTTGTTGCCTTTTATTTTGTAGTTGTCATTTGTGTTATGAGGATGGGGTTTTTTTAGAAAGGAGAAACTGGGAAATTGTAGTATGAAATGTTAGACTGAGTCAGACACAAAACTGCTTTGTCAGAGTTTATCTTCTACATAACATGAAATTCCATTTCAAATGAAGCATATGATGAGACTTGGTTTTACCAATTCAAATTTGTGGTTACCACTGTTCCCATTCTGTATTTTAAACAGTTTTTGGTCATAATGTCAACAATATAGTTAGAAGTGCATCATTTTAGTATGAAAGTAAGCTACTTAATAGTTATCTTCTATTTTTGACTATTTAAATTCAAGTATTATATATAGAGAACTATATTTAGTTGAACCCCAGAGAAAACAACCTAAATCTCTTGAAATCTCCAGACATTGAATTAAGAGTTTTTTATAAAGCTACACATCTCATTCCATAAACTCTAGTTAGTGGGTCTTGAAGCAGGAATATAATAGTAATGTGTATTTTATGAGCTGTTTTACAGATAGCTTTTAAATTATTTTACTGCAGTTTTGACATATCTCATTCTACCTGACACTTTTTTCATCATCTTTCATTTGTCTTACTCATAATTTCATTTGAGGGAGAATTTTTACTGGATGGATGAAGTATATTTAAAATTTGACCTAATTTGCCATGTGTTAATTTGTTATTCACACTTTAAATTTTGCTCTAACCTGATAAAATTATTTGTTTTCCCACATGGGAAAGGATTTTATGCTGTTGAAACACATTCTTTTTAGTAGAGAGTTGTTCTGGCTTTCTTTTTAATGCTCTAGGATTTCTAGTCAGATTACTGGCTGTCTCTGGGTGAAAAAAAGACTGTATTTGAATGACTGCTCCTTTTAATCCAAATAATCCTGGTCTCTAAAGAGATTAATGTAAACACATGTAGTTGCTTCCTTTTGCCTATGCTTTGGTTAGTTAGACTATATGCCATCTCTGATTTATGAAGAGCAAACCAGAAAACTACCTAAAACTCTCAAAAAGTGAGGGCTAATTAAAAGAATAACTGTTGACTGAGAAAGCAACACACATTGAGTCAGAAATATTTATTGTTCACAACACAGACCAGGTCAGAAATGGATTGTTGTTCATGTTGGCAATAATCAAAATTTCCCTTTGCAAGCCTCTGCAAGTTGTATTGACATTCTTGCAAAGCCCCAGTGAAATTATAAACTGGGTTGTTTGCTTGAGGAACAAACTTCATGTAAAAAAAAAAAAACAAAACCATGCATTTGGAAGCATGGATGAGAACTGCTCATTTGTGAGACACAGCAAACAGATATCTTGTACTTCATTGAGCTTTTGCTGCTAAACCATGAAATTTGTCTTGCCCATTTTGTGGCCTCTTTAAACACCAATGGAAAAAGGTCATATAGGATATTTATTAACATTTCTTTAAATGTTAAAAACATTTCTTTAATATTACCCTTATTGATGAAGACCTTTGCATGTGAATTTTCCATAGTTTATTTACATTCCTCTCTTACCCTAAGTGCTCAGCTTCTTGATGTGGTTTCTCCACTTTTGCACACAACTGCTCTCACCAACATAGCTCAAGTGATTACACTTTCTTTCTTGAGATTTTTTTTGCCTAATATGTCATTAAGGGAGTTTTAACACTTACGTAAAATAAATTCTTTAAGAGCTGCCATAATGGTGTGCATACATAATGTCATATCTCGGTACACATATTACTGCTGTTTTCAAATAATTGGCACTGTTTTCTGCTGCTATTAATACTTCTAGGAGTATTTGGCTGTTAAAGGGTCTCTCAAGTGCTTCAGCATTTCAATAAGGGTCTTGCAGTCTTGACTGACCAGTTCTGGCTGAATATGTCTCTGGTCCTGCTTCAACTCTTGGGGATTCTTTGCCTATTGCTTATTTAAGGTACCACAAATATTGTAGGGTTCAGGTCAGGGTAAAAGAGAAATGCATGTGGGATGTCCGTATTGAAAGGAATTCAGGAACTTCAGCTGTTTGGCATTTAATAAGTATCAAGGAGAGCAGCAAAAATTTCAGGTTGTGTACCCTTAGTATAATGGTGGACTAAGGCATGAAATCCAACTTGACCATGGTTGGACTTTTTCCCTGAAATAAGTGACATTCTGCACAAGTTCACAAATAAATCTAGCTTGAAACTCCTCCTTGTGAGGAGTTTTGTTTGGGAGACTGTCTGCTAGTAAAGAAATTAGGAAGGTGACTGGAACACATATTGAATCTCTTAATATTTTAGGTAGCTGACCTTTAAACCAAACAAAACCCTGATCCAAAGCAGAACACACTAAGGGTTCAATTCAAAGTCAGTCCTTGAACAGACCAAATAGTCTAAAGAAAAGACAGTTTCTAAGTATGAAGTATTGGCCATTAGATGTATTTCATTTACTTAAAACAACCTGAAAAATCCAGTCCTAGAAATTGAATGCTATTATTAGAGATAATAACTCTATCATTATTCCTCCTAGATAGTTAACTTCAGGGTATCTTGGCTTTCACATTTAATGTCAAAAGTCATTTGGCACTGAAAATGTGACTCTGCTTAATGCAGAAAGCAAATAACTCTGTGGAACATATTTTCCACTTGCAATTCTTCTAACACTGCTAGTAATGATAATGGATCGCAATTGCTTTTCTGGCAAAAATCAAACCAATCAGATGCATTCTGTTTTCAATAATAATACTATTTAAATTCTTATATAGGATATTATTTTCCTAAATAGTTTGTAAAACTTGAGGTAAATGACTGCATAAATATTTGAATGTTTGTTAGAATATTCATGAAATCTAGGCAGCTCATTCTGCAGCACCTTGATGAAGTGCTGGGAAGTTGAGATTTCCTGAGGTCATGAAAATAAACAGTTCTCTTGCATACCTCTGAATCCTGAGGTATACACCATGTGAATGACAAACTAGGGAACCCATACAGTATAAAATAAGTTGTTGCCCTCCTATACTCTGAGCTAAGCTCCAAATTCCTATTTGGCTTTGTACTTTTTAAAATTATTTTTATATATACTGCCAAAAGGGCAGCAATTTGTAGGAAGCAAGTGGTCTTAAGCTAGTGGGTCAGACTCTTCTCCTTGGTAACAAGCAACAGGATAAGAGATAATAGCCTCAGGAACTAATTGTGAGGGAAATTCCACAATAAGATGAAATAGCTATGCTGGCATTTGTTGGAAAGTACAGCTGTCATTGCTTGGTGGGGGGTGATGGCAAGATGAGAAGTTCTGCAAATACTGGGGAGGAAAGAATTAGATTGAACTTGACAAGTTCAAGTGATAAAAAAAGGGGTATAGTTCAACAAGGACAAAATCACTTTTCTAGATCTAGGCAGAAGCAGGCAAATGCATTAACTCAGAGCAGGCGATTCTTGGTTTGTGGTTTTTTGGGTTTTTTTCTGATATCTGGGGGAGGGGAGGGCAAGGGGGTTGTTTGTTTTTTCTTGAACAGGTCTGTAACAGCTCAGAGGCAGCACATGCAATGTTCTCTTCCTGTGCAGAACCACTCAATCCACCTGACTATAGAATCATAGAATTGTTTTGGTTGGAAAAGACTTCAGGATTCTCAAGTCCAGCCCTTAACTTAGGATATGCCATGTCCACCAATACATCATGTCCCTAAGCACCACATCTCTACAGTTTTTAAGTACCTTCAGGGATGGTGACTCCACCACTAGCCTGGGCAGCCTGTTCCAGAGCCTCACAACCCTTCCAGTGAAGAAATTTTTCCTAACATCTAATCTAAAGCTCCTTGGTTTAACTAGATCCTTGGATCTAGTTAAATAACAGGCACCAAACAATAAAAACTCAACCAAAAAAACCAAAACCACCCCAAAACCCTTATATGAAACAATTTTTTTTTCTTTTTCTAGTGGCTGTCTTTCAGATAGACTTAACAAATAAGTGAGGAATTATGTCAAGTTGAATTCAATCTACTGAGGCAAATAGAGATGGATGACAGGATATTTAACTTCCCTTTCAGACTTATTTTCTACAATTGTAATTAGCAGGTACTGCTTATCTGTGTAGAGTGACTGTATATGATCAGGAGGAATTCAGTTCTGTCTGGAGAAATGGGTAATGGAATGCAATTTATGATTTCTTTGTAAAATAATTCTTGCTAGTGGTAAAAGGCAGGTGATGAACTACAGCAAGCACACCAGTCCACTAATACATGGAGTAAAGAATAACCACAAGTAGTTCAGTGTTGTCTCTTCCAGCCAATGCTGAACCTTTTGGCTCAATATTGATTCTCCCAGGCTAAGTGTTTGCTCACTCTGGCAAATATTAATCTGGACTTTGAAGAAATAGCTATGCATATGTGCAGGGAACTTCTGCACATCAAACATTTTCACAGTTATACTGGACTTCTCTCCCTAAATCCACAATTACCCTCCCATTTAATTTAATTCAAATTAATGAGACTCTTGCTTCAATTATATTCTATCCTTACTGCTCTGAAATTGCATAAATGATTTTCCTTGATCCATGACAGATTATCATTTTGTTTGGACTGTTTGTAGTCCTGGGAGTTCTTTTTGCCAAACAAGAATGAAGTCTATTAGCAGTTGAAAAAATTAGCAGCTAGGATATTCTGCTGGTTTTTATCCCTGTTTATTTTCAGTTTTTTGGCTTGAAAAAAATGGAATGAGCATGTTACTTTTTTTTTTTTTTCCCCTTATCTATCAGCTTATTTCCAGAAGCATATGGACTGTGGCATTTAATGTAAGTTAGATGACTGCTAGGCTCTGCATCTGTTTGGAAGATAGGTTTGCATTCCAGCCTCGGGCAGAAAGTGATTTCAGATTAAAAATGTGCAGCAGTGGGGCTGTAAAATCCGTGGAGACACAGAAATGTGCTCATAACCATTTGACATGGGAAGCTCAGGCTGTCAGACTTTGAAAATTCAAGGGCTTGGTGATCTCTCAAAGAGATTTAAGGCCTTATTTAGAATTAATGGTTGAGAAAATGAGTAATTGGTCATCTGTGGCTTGCTGGAATCAGTGGAAGGAGCATGATATAAAATATAAATACTTTATAAAGAAGCTGACTGATATTAGTAAGCTTTCCATTATGGTGTTTTTTTCACAGAGCAGAAGACACAATCATGCACAAGAAAATAAAATAGGAGTAGAGAGGGAAGAAAAAAAATGTATAGGTTGCAAAGAAGGCATCTATCTGTTGCATAGATGCTTGAAGCTTTTAAAACAAGGGAAGTAAGGGGTCAATGAAAGAAACAAACAGATCCAGAAACACCTCAGACCTTTCTATGGAGAAATGGAGTTTTTAATACTTCTAAAAGTTCAAGGTCCAATATCTCCTGATTTGTGCTGAATTCCTGTTTCAAAATCTAGCAGTTAGCTCCCTTAGTTTGGGAAACCTTCTGCCAGCTTGCTGAGTGTACTCAGTTACTGCTTCTGTCACTTGAGTGCAAGCACAGCACCTGGAGATGTCAGGAAGCTGAGGTTCTGATATCTGCTGCTGCAGAGTGAATGAGAAAAAAAAATATAAGAAAAGGTTGAATTAAGGAAGTTTTCAGTTTTCAATTAATTCATTTTTAAAGTGAATCTGAAAGGACATCTACATTTTCTGCTTTGCTTTTATTGGTCTTTTCCCAAAACAGCCTGATCCAGTGAGAAGAAATCAGAGCATGCAGAGTAGAAACCAACAAGGTGACCAGTTAAAGCTAAAGATTTTTCCCAAAGAACACAAATCATTAGGAAGTCACTTGGCCTTCTCATTTAGTATAACAGAGAAGGGATGTAAATAGACATCTGTACCCTATGTCCCAGCTAAATAAAAGTCCAAGGTGTTCTCCTGAGAGCCCAAACCAAAAAGAAAACCTGTGGTACAAGAGACAAAGAGCCAAACCCTGTTATTTTTAGCATTACAGGAACACAAGAGGAATGAAGACATGAAGAGTACACTTAATCCATGCAGAACAGAAGGTTCTTATAAGTTATTTTCATGACGTGGTTTTAGCAAGGAACTCAGCAATGTATAATCAGGTTTATTTTAAAGTTTCCATTTACCTAAGTTTGTCTCTGAAGTATAGCAAAGAGGTTTGTGAGGATCCTGGAAATGTTTGTGTAGTCTCCTTTGACACAGTTGAAGCTCTGCTAGACTGCTACTGTCTGATGATGGAATTTCAGTGTATAGTTCAGAAAAAAAATCTGGTATCTCCATAGTCTTCAGTCTCTCTATAGAGCTGTATAAAACAATCCATTTTACAATATTCTGTGAAAGCTCTGCTCCTGCCTGTTTTATTCAGCAGCAGGTCTATAAAGTAAGCCAAGAAAAATCCAGTTACTCTTTCCAGGTGAACACATGTTAATGTCTTCATTCAATTTTTATTTCCAGTCCTTGCTCTGCTAAACTCCCACTGAAGTCAGCAAGTCTGCCTAAATAAAGAACAAATAAAAAATAAGTAAATGCCTTAGATTTTGTTCCAGGATAAGGAAATGGCTATTGGATTGCTGATCAGCCAAACTTTTCCACTGAGAGCAAATATTTAAGATTTCCATACATTTAAAAATTCAACATATGTAATTCAAACTAAGTCTAAACCCATCCATATCTGATCTATTGCAGTTCCCATGAGAAATGCAGGTAAATGTCTGTAGTACTTATTATAAGCTTGTTTGTTTTTTTTTTCCTTTGGGGAGGAGGGAGTCCTACACTTCACGCTTTTATGAACTAATAAATTACCATCTAGCCCGGGTATAGTTCTTGTGAAATAAATTGTTACTTTGATTTTTAGAAGGGATGGAACTGCAAAACAAAGGCTTACACGTGAGTGTTGCCTCTCTCATTAGTGTTTCCTGGAAGGCCAAGTTATGCACAGTATCACCCTCAGACACTGAGGCATGTGTCAATGTTGAGAAGCAATTTTGAACTTGCTTATTAAACTAATTCATGACAGTGGTGTTTTGACCTGGTTTAATTTTTTTAACACAGGAATTATTGCTTTATAGCCTGTGACACCACTTACCTATTTTTGGTGATTTGAATCTGAACACTTTGAAAAGAATAAGTATATATATTTTTTTTTTTTTTTTTTTTTTTTTTTTTTTTTTTTTTTCCCCAGACTAAAAGTGCCAGGAGTCTAGAGGCATGGAAAACACAGGGTCTAAAGAGCTTCCTGTATATAGTGCTTTTTTTCTGGTGCTGCTGCTTTTAGGACCTCTTCTAGATGGTTTGGTTAGTGCTTTTGGTTAGCTAACCCTTTCTGATATCAAGTTTTAGATTAAAATGAGAGATCCACCATAACATAGTGATGAACAGAGGGTTACACAGCCCTTGCACTGGGGTAGATACCCTCAGTCAGACTGAAGTCACCATGTGCTGGCTCAGAGGGAGAGGCTGATTTCTGACTCTCAGGATGCATTTACTCTGGGGTTGTTGAGTGCACACATCAAAACCTCTCAGCCAGGTTTCAGAGGTCCTGTGAAATGCAGACAAATCAATGGCAATGATAGAAATTACTGCATACTGATGTGAATGCACATATATTTAACATTATACGATGTAAAGGGTGGATATTCAGTGATTTCTGGTGTGTGTTAATTACTCATTGAGTTCAGAGGTTAAGCAAGACTTCACTTTTAGAAGGTTAAATTTAGTAACAAAACATGGAAACTATCCAGTGAGAGGTTCAAACTTTAAAGCTTTCATCTAGATTTGAGTAATAAGGTGGCAATAATAGCTAAAACTCTGTGTCAGCTTCCCACCAGGGTGTTTCTAATGTTTCTAAAGTTAATAGCATTCAATGTTGACTTAGATTTAGCTTTAATGATTGACTATGGTAGCTTAGGGGTGTTTTGTTTCAGGTTGCTTTCAGCAGGATCATATCAAACCATCTGATGTGATGCAGCTTGAGTCCCCTTCAGTGCTCCTTGGGGTTGGTTCTCCTGCATTTGATAGCTGGAATACAGCATCCTGGAGAGGGGCAACCCTGTCTGCACTTCACAAACCAAGCTGACCTCAAGTGAATGGGGATTCCTTGCATCTATCCGTTTTTGTGGATTCCAACAACTGACAGAGTTGAGAATGATGCACTTGATTAATTAGCACACTTTTTGTATTCTCAGCAGGCACTATATGTATGCCAAAGGTGTAACTCCAGAAAGGAGCTGGACAGTTGTCATCATGATCAGCACAATGAAAGTATTTCAAGAAATGCCAAGGGAGATGTGATTCTCATTTGATTCAATGAAATACTTCTGAGTAGATAACGGAATCAGAATTTCACATGAAGACTTTATCATTTTTAACTTCATTATAAAACAAGTTGATGTGAGCCAGCTTGATCTTAAAGTGGGTGTGAAGCACTGAGTCTTTGGTCCTCACGTTCTGAAAGAAGCTGTATCTCTTTCAAGGTTGATTTTTGGTGTTTTTGCACTTTGGGGCTGCAAGAAAAGCAAACGCTAACCTAACAGAGCCAGAGAGCTGCCTCTTGGGTGGCTTCTTGTTTGATGCTTTGGGTGTTATTTTATTCTTGTGGAGAGGAGAAACACAGAGCTAAGGCCTGTTAAATTGAATATTTTACAGCTTTTCACACATCCTTATCTCTAACTGGAATGCTAGAGTTTCAGCCAACTGTTTTGCCTGTAGGCAGATCTTCCCAGTTCAGATTTTCTCAGCATGCCCAAAGGTTTCACTTGAGGTGAAGCTCAGGCTGTTTGTATTTATATTTGAACTGGCACTTGTCAATATGAGGCTGGGAATCAATATCTGGAGTTCCACCTTCTCTACTCAGGATTTATCTCTTTTATGTGGGAATGTGACACAGTGCAAATCCATGTGCTGTGCTTAAAAGTGCCTAAGCAAAGAGTTGCCTGGTGGCAGATGGCTGGGAACTGCTGCACTTCCCATT
Source organism: Phaethornis superciliosus (assembly GCA_023637945.1). Taxonomy (NCBI): domain Eukaryota; kingdom Metazoa; phylum Chordata; class Aves; order Apodiformes; family Trochilidae; genus Phaethornis; species Phaethornis superciliosus. The sequence continues at coordinate 18,461,523 of JAJQWJ010000011.1, forward strand.
TTTTCACTTTCTTGATAGACCTTTGCTCACTGAGTTCTTGTAACACAGACACTGAGGAATTGCAGCTGGAATCCTGACCTGGAACAGCAAATATCATTCACACATTTGTTGCTGTAGGTTTTGCATATGTCTCCCAGGAATAAATATACAACCTGTAAGCTTAGAAACTCTGCTTCTTTTTTTTTTTCTTTTTTTTTTTTTTTTTTCCCTATTTTTCCTTTTTTTCCCTTCTCTTTTTTCTTTTTTTCTTTCTTTTTTTTTTTTTTTCTTTCTTTTTTTTTTTTTTGCTTTGATAAAATAGAAACAGGAATAGAAGGAAGCCCTCAAGCATAGATCAAGTTATCTTAGGTAATCTGAGGCATGGAGCATGAGCAACCAGAGGCAGCAATGTGGCTGTGTCACTGGAGGCACTGAGTAAAACCTCCCCTGGCATTTCATGTCCAGAGATGGGATCCATGTTCCTGAGATCACCCAGGCTCTATCTTCCCTGGACCTTACTAGACCAGGGACTATTTCAGACTATTCAGATGCCAAAGAGCCCTTTGAAATGCCTCCCTGTGGTTTTATTTTAACTTCACAACACATATTTGAAAGGGCAAAGTTCTCTTTTACTCTTTTACCAGCTCTTAATAGAAACAAGCAGTAGTAGCCTGAGTGGCTGTTTGAAGTAAGTGGGATAAAAATTCAATGTACTGCTAATAGTTTAATACCAAGGCCTCAGCTTTTCCTTCTTTGGTGCTTATTTTAATTTATTTTTTTTTTGACAGGGGTAATCTCTATTTCATCTCTACTACAAGCAGTGCTTTTGGCCTATTTATATCTGTAGCTGCCTGGAGAAAGCCTAAAGGAGATGTGATAAAACCAGACTGTAGAGCAAAACACATTATATAAACATGCAATTTGTACCAACGAATAATTTGAAGTATGAAGGGGAAATGTCAAGTACAATGTCTGAAAACCAATTTGGCTTAAAATTCAAGGCATTATGTATATGTGGCATTTGCCAGCTTTCCATTTATCCTTGGAGGGAAGGCAGAAATCAATCATACCTGCATGTCAGCTACTGTCAACAATGCTGAACTTCTTCAGAGGATTTTCTCCTCTGGCACACATTAATTTAGAATATATTAATGTAAAACTCTTGCTGTGATTTTTTTTTTTTTTTTTTATAAGCAGAAAAATATTATTTCATCTCAAATATATGTTATGAAACTTAAGAATAGCTCTAAGTCACTATTGATACATGCTTGCTTCCGTTCAAATGTTGCTACATATTAGGAATGACTTCTTTCTATGACTAGAACTTTTAAAAGGTTGAACTGGAAAGGACTTCAAAAGATGAATTTATCTGCTTATGTGCTCCGAGACAAATTTACTGAAAGCATCCCTAACACAAGTATTTGCAATGCTATTGTTAAAAAAAAAAATCAGCTTTCCTAATGTTAAACTAAGGATTGCTTCCCACCTCACAAATACGCAATGATTAATTCCTTTCTTCCTCAGTAGGGATCTATTGCTTCAGTTTAGAACAAATTTTACAGATTTGGGAGTATGTCATCATGTGACTTGGACTTTTTTTCTGGTTTCCTCAGCTTTTAAGATTGGGTCAGAATTTTTAGGCCTTACTGATACCCTCCAAGTTTCTTCTAATTAGTCTTTATTCATTAAATTGGGGTGTCCAATGTCAGAGACAACATTTTGGCTCAGATTTTTTGGTTGAAGTGATTAGAAGGTGGTGGTTCAACATCTGGCCCTTGCTTTAGGGGGAGAGCAGAGGGGAGAATGCTTACAATAAAGCATAAAATGTACAAATTCAGGTGCTTATGGTATGTATCCTTGATCTTAAGTGGACATTTGAATTCATGTTAAGTGCATTTAGTGCTTAACTCATTTTCAACTTTTCCCTGTTTGTAGTCAGACTCGAAGCAGACTTTGATAAATGAAACTATAACAGATTTTTTTAAATTGCTTTAGCCACATAACTACTGCCTATTGAGCCTTCATGTGCTCTCAGTGCTTTAAAAAAGCACGTAGTCTGGTGTAATAGTCTGTGCTGTAAATTCTGTAATGCTGGAGAGGCTGCATCCTCTGGTGTTTTGTAGAAGGCATGGTAGGACTCTTTGCAAAATCCTATTGAAACCGAGAGGTAATCCTGTTCAAACAAGCATCAGAGCTTAGATAGCTTTGTAAAAAAATAAAGTTTTTTAACTTTTGTACTTCTAAAGACAGTGTTTGATGTTTGGGTTTTTTGTTTTGTTTTTCCTTTTTCTTTCTTTTTTTTTTTTTTGACTGGACCCGAAGCCTCCTTTTATTTAGCAGTGGTCTATTACATTCCTCCAGAGTTAGCATGCTTCCTGTGGCATTCCATCATCATGTCAAGGTGGTACTTCACAATATTTTTCACATTTTCTGCCTCATACATCAAACTGTAGAATGTTATCCATAAGGCACAGCTGTCATTCTGTAAAATTTTTAGCAATGCTCTCATTTTTATCTGACATCTAGAAATACCTACAGTAATAAAAAATCATTTCTACCTCATATTTGCTTTGGTGCTCATTCTGTCCCTGTCAGTGTCTGTATGTTATAGCAGGCAAGATTTATATATCCCCTTACTTGACATTCTGTGAGGGACATGCACAGAACCCAAGACTGGAATTATTTAGGATAAAAGAGAAAATATTTCAGCTTGCAAAAAATTCTGTTGGATGTATTATATGCTCTTTTTGAACATAAATCAACACTTCATAGAGTAATTTCTGTTCTCCATGTAGAGGTTCCCATAGTCTCTTGTTCCACAGTTCTCAATCAATAAGATCATCAACTTTAGGAGTACTTTGTACAGTGAATTTACTTTATTCAGGAGAGAACAGGATGTCAGAATCTGCCCTTTTATTTACTATTCAGTTGAATTAAGTGTCATTTAGCATCTGAAAATGCAGTCCTCTAAGTACTTATAATCATCATGGGGAGAATACAAAATAAAACTAATATTTTAAAAATTTGCATTTTAATCAAGATATATTGACATAATCTCATACAGCTGAAAAAATCCTCAACTCTGAGCTTTTAATAGTTAACTCTGCTCTATGTTCTTTCAATGCTCCTGATACTTTCTCTGATCAGTAAAATGTCATGTTTTCAGGGTCATCTGTTTAATGCCTCGCTACTTTCTTCATGAGCTGCAGGTTAACTTGAAAGAATGTAAAGGATTAACATTTCTGTTGGCCTGAGTCTGTAACTCATTTTTAAATTATGTATGAAACATCAGAAGTATGATTGAAATGGTCAGAATTATTCAGTTGTGGGATGGTTAATAGAAATCTGATACTAGATAGTGATTCCAACTCTTTCACAAATACACTGACTCCCACATATAATTGGCCTAGACTGATAAAAAAATGTTCTGGAAAAGTTAATGTATTGGCAAGTTAGCCCAGTGTCTCTTAATCTGCAGGGGTACCCAGATTTAAAATTATTGTTGTATGGAGGCACTGTATGTATGGTCCAATATTAGCAATTCAAATAAGGAGCTGTGCTTTATACTGGGGAGCAAGATCTGTCAGGGTTTCAAAGTTAATTAGACTAAACAGACAATTAATTACATCTTCTTAAAATGTAAAGGACCTGTGACAAATTGCACTAATTGCATGCTCTTCTATATCTGAAGAGGTCGGGCTACTTAAAAAGTGTGTTATTAATGGAAGACAAATGTTTTATATGCTTGATAGGAATATTATCAACTGCATTATTTATGACTCTGGTAGAACACTTAATAATTTTAAGCTTTAAATCAAACTGTTCATTAAGCCAGGGAGTCAGCACACAGCCCTGAAAAGTAGTCTGTAAAAACCTGCTGCCAATGTAATACTAATTTGAAGGGCTGTTGTTTTTTCTCCCCTCTTGGCAATACAGAGATACTGTTATTTTCAAGTATGTAAACCCTAAGGGACTTTGAGCTCTTTGAAGTTTTCCCTTACTCTCCCAATCAAATAGCACAAAAACATCTTATATTATTAATATTTTCCAGACTTATGCAAAAATCAACCTCTCTCAGGTCTAAACTGTCATTCTGTGTGATAACTGACAGTAAAATGCACAAGTGGCTGGATACAGAAGAAAGATGAGGATGTGGCCCCTAAGAGCTTTATAGGTTTTGGTGTTAAATGTGTGGTCACTGGATTACTTATTTATTTTTTTTTTATAGATATGCTTTATTATTTAAAGTATTTGTTATTTTCAGTTTGAAGTAGTTAAAGTAGGTGTAAAAGCTGCTGTATTTATGCATTGCCAACAGGCCAAGCTAAGACTAGTGTAAAAATGTAGGTTTGCAATGATGGAACGAAAGGAAGATGCCATTTCTAATCATGGCTAACACAGAATCACATTTAGAAACCCTTTGTCACAGGTTTGGGAGTACCTTATTTCTTGGAGTGCTCAGGATAAAGATCAGTGCTCGAAATAGATCTGAAGTGAAATCCAAGGACACTGCAGTGATGTTCAATATAAAATCCTTGCACAGGAAGATAACCATACTTACAATGTAGACATTAAAAATCACAAGATTTTCTAGATGCTTCCATCCAGAGAATGTGAAGACAGTGTTAGAAATTTTGTCACACTCTGTGGGCGTTACAAGTGGCAATCTGGAAGAATAACTTTCATTTCAGGTAGTGTGGAAAAGTGTAATGGCCATGGACCTCAGTGTTTTGAGAGGGAAAGATGATGTGCTTAGGAAGTCTAAGATTCATTTCATGTTCCTTTGGATCTTGTTATTATATTTCAAATTATTCTTGGAATTCATGCACCTTTCCCTTCTGCTAAATTTATATCTAGATTTAAAAATGTTCTTACTATTCACCTATCCTGGTGGTTTTTCCAAGAGTCACAGGAATCCAACTATTGTAGTGCCTAATCACTTTCAAGTGATTGAAACTTGGTTGTTGTTTTGGTTTTTTTTTCCCTAAATGACAAAAGTGTGTAATTACTGATAAAGCATATTGTTTTGGTCATAGAGATTCCAGTTTCAAATATGAGTAAAATTCTGAGAATAATATTGAGGAGGAGGGGAGATATTTGGTCTGGAAACCCTACATGCTTAATGAGAATAATATAAACCTCACAAAACCAAGCCAAAAACCAAAACAAGACAAAAACAACAAAAAGCAAACACACACACAAAAAAAGAAAAAAAGCGCCCCAAACCCAAACAACCGGAATAAAACTCTTCGTGCTATTATTATTTTTATAAGGGGATTTAGATTTGATTCCTAAATAATTATTCTTTTTGCAATATTGGTATTCTGGCAACAAAGCATTTGTGTTTTCTTCTCAGTTTAGGTAAAGGAATAGCTTAACCACCATGGCATATTCTGAAATGGGTTTCTTTGTCATCTTTCTGCACTTGTCCCATTTTCCAGGGAAGGTATTGGGTATGAATTAAGAGAAGAATTAAAACCCTTGTGCTATGTCTTTCTAGGGAACATCAGCAAATAAAAAAGTGTTGGGTTTTGGGGTGTGTGTGTGTGTGGAAGGGTTGTGTGTTTAAAATCCATGTATCTGGTAAAAATATGAAGAATGTTCTATGAGATTGCTTTGGTCAGGTCAGACATGCAGGATTGTGTGAGGTAGACTTAGGCCATGTTTGGGAGATGGTAAATCAATAGATAGTCAATATAGGAGTTGATTGCAGAATAACTATCTGAAAATATGTTGTTTGCTGTGCATAAAACAACTATTATATGTAATAAATCAGTCCCTTATATAAATTAGAACATCTCGATTACAACTCTTACCTGAATAAATTTCAAAAGTCAACGAAACTCTTCTCCTGTACAGGAGAGTTGCATTTTTAAGTCCATTCAATTTTGGCAATAGTTTTGATTACAGTGTCTTTTATTAAAAACATAAATTAATTCTAGGTTCAGTAGATATTTATTCCTAAATTCATAGGCTGTGGTGAAATACATGTTACGTGCCTGAAAGCTACTGTCATTTGTCTGTGTTTTTTCCCTGTCTTTGTTCTAGTGGTCATGTTTCTGTAATAGACTTTTCTTTGTTAAGCAGAGAGGCTAAAATCATCCTTTTGATTAGCTCAAATGGATAAGAGTAATGTCCTGATTTTATGTAAAGAATGAATCTATAGATTTAGTTGTTAATGGCTTGGCTGTATCAGAAAATAAATTGTGGTTATTACTAGTGAATAAAGTAATATAGAATGGAGAATAACGAGAGTGGAAATTATTAAATAAAAATGGGTATATTTTCATTACAGACAGAATTATTTGAGTGCTTTCAACCCCGTACCTATATAATTCTTAAACAATCTAGCAACATAGTGTACAAAATACCTTACTTCAGCAAGATATTTAAATACATCCTTTTGTTATCTCTGGACTTAAAAAAGACTGTTCAAATATTTAAAGTGAAGATTTTCTTAGATATTCTCCTGACCAGGAAGAGCAGAAAGCCAATGTACTTTGATACTTTATTTTCTAAATCTCATAATTGTTTTAGCAAATGTTTTGCTACCCTGTTAGAAATGTTCAGCCCGTATATAGTGCTATGTCATAGTTCTCATAACAAGGAGTTCTCAGCAAAAAATGTTTTGTTGGTTTTTTTCACTGCTATTTCACATGAGTACCCCAGGGTGGTGGTTTAATTGCCCTGTGAACAACTTCACACTCCACAATGTCTGACAAATCTTGCTGCTGCAGAGTGGTGACACAGAGCCAGATGCTCCAAGCTTCATTCTTGCCATCAACACTACTTCAGCTGCATCCCTTGATGTTCATGATTTTTCACATTAGTATCCCCTTAGCTGGCCTGTGGCACTTCATGGGGGTACTGAGTTTACATTTGGTTCTAGTTAATGAGCTATCATGGAGTATTGTTGATTAGTCTGATTTTAGGAACATGTGAAAGACATACAGACTCGGCTTTGATGCAAATTTGTGACAAATGTATTTTTCCTGGGAGATTTTCTCCACAATTAAATTATGCAGTAGCAAAGAGAAATTAGTTGCCTTAGAAACAATTAGGTTATGTATGTAATTTTAATAACACATTCACATGAGCACCTTTTCTATCTTCGTGTTTTCCTCAAGAAAGGAGTTGCAGCAGAAATCTGAAGTTGAAATACTGGTGTACCCTGCACAGAAGCTGTATAAAAATGACTTCTTGGTAGATTGAAAGAGAAGTCAATGATAGAATGAAATCTTCCTCTAAAAATGATCAGGTTATACTCTCAAGTATGTAGAGCTTACTGATAGCTGCCAAAATAAATCCATGTGGAGAGGAAGGAGGAAATTGCTGGTCTCTGACTGACAGCCTCCAGCCATGCTCCCCAGAAAAGTCTTCAAGACCAGTGATGATGACTTTCAGAGTCTGACAGGTCTAATAAATTGATCCAAAATAATCAGAACCTGGTGAACCCTTGGGTGTTCCCCTCAATGTGTGTGTTTAAAGGGATTTCTGATGATACCACTCACAGCCAGGGTGGGAGACAAAGGACTGGGCAGCTGGACCTGCCTGCTCTCCTTATCCCTGTTCCATGATGCTACTGGAACCTGAGGATGGAGAAGGAAAGAGGCCTTCTCCAGGCAGAATAAGGTGAAATAAAGTTAAGGAGGGAGATGAGGATGACAACACACTGAAATTTCTGGAAGTCAAGCCAGGCTTGTCCCCTTCTTGTTTTCCACTTCCTTTTGTGGTAGGTAGCCCAGACTTTGTAGGAAGGTGGGTTGCATAATGGGTAAGTGAATGAATGAAAGCAGAGGAGACTTTTTCATTAGGCTTTGAGGTAATGTTTTTATATTTTTAACTGCGTGATTTAAAAGGGTTTTAGGATGCTTTCTACCACCAATTACTGAAAAAAAAAAAAAAAAGTGGTAGGGCTGTGTGGCTGCAGGGCTGAGACTTGTATTACTCTTTTAACAGTCATTAAATAATGTATAAACCACAGTAACACAATTTAAAACCCTTTAAAAGAAAAAACAATCTTCTCTTACATGCTCCAAAGTACTGCCTCAGGTTTCTAATGGTTGTGTAAAGCTGCTTAAGTTGTACCTGGCAGTTCTCTGATTAGCTTTTGGTGATAATCTTAATTTTGCCATCAGATCTAACTGCCTGTGAATGCAGAACTCTGCCATTTAAGCAAGTGACACACATGTCTGTCTGGCAATTCACAGTATATGAACTCCTCAGCAGGCATTTCCAAGCAGGAAATGCTCACACAGCTCTTGGTCTCAAGGATTTAGGAAATGTGGCTGATGGTAATGTAACTAGGTTGCCCCTATAGAGCTGGCTATAGAGCACATCAAAAGGCATTTGTGGAAACCACTTCCCAGAATTAGATTCTTATGTGGAAAGTGTGCTGGGTGACACAGAGATTAAGCAATTAAGAAGGAAGAATGAAGTGCTTTTTCTTTCTTCCCTTTATATTGGAGAGCTTTGAATAAATCCACTGCAGTATTTGAATGACTTCACAGACGCACTAATATAAGACCATGTGAATGATTTAGGCTTTATTTTAACAGACTCTGTTGGTGTAATACTGATGTCCACAGCTGCTGAAATGTTACCACTACTTCCATTCACAAATCTACAATGTGTCTTAGCAAGAACCTTACCTTGATTTGGAAATCAGCTGATGGGTAGTATATGTTTCTTCTCCCTGTATGACTGAGGATAGCAATAAAGGTATAGAATTGACAAAGGCTCCCAAATAAATGAAAAATTAGTGGCTGAGCTTAACTGCACCAAAGAAACACCTGCCTAATGCTCACTTAGATAACCAAGCTGTTTCAGTGAGAATGGTATTTAGAAACTGCTTATATGAAGTCAGAGCCTGAAGTGAGAAATAAATGTAGATGTACCTTGGACATCAGAAAACCCTTAAAAGAAAGTGGTCATTAAAATGGCATAATTGCTATATGAGGTCCAAGGGGAAAATAGCTTTGTAGGAGGGAGATGTGGAAGAGACAGAGGTGTAAAATAACTCTTTCCACAAGTGGAAATGTGACTTGCTCTTGTATCTTCTCACCCTGCCTTGTCCTGGTACATGATGTAGACCTGTGAATTCCAGCTATGCACAGCTGCAGTAAAAATCAGAACCTGATTTACATGCAGGATGGGGAGGATAAGCAAAAGCTTGAAAATAACATTTTTTTCCTCAAGCCAAGTGGCACCAAACTTCTGGGGGAGCGGGAGCTAAATTCAGTGGCATCCCAACATTTTAGAGGTTGTAGAAAAGGTGCTTTCCTGTGCTTATGGAGTTGCATGGGAAAGGTCTGTCTGGTGTTTGGGAGCCAGGGAGTGAGCTTCTGCTGTGTTACCACATCTGTTTTCTCCGAAGCTCTGTTAAGCTTTACAATTGCTTTTAGTGCTGTGGTTACCCTTACTAAGAGGGAAATAAAATTGTACAGGTATGTATCCAAAATAGCCTTGAAAGAAAATCCTGAAACTGTGATTTATTTCTCTTCTTATGAGGAAGAAAAACTACGACACTCAGTTTCATTTTGGCAAGAAAGGTTGGACAAGATGATCTTGGAGGTCCCTTCAACCCTCCTATGCTATGAGCTGTGTTGCATATTCCTGGGGGTCCATGTCCATAGTAAGATGAGTTGATAGTGTAATGGAAGCTGGGGCTATATGCCAATAACCAGATTCTATTTTTTTATTAAATTGCCAGCCTTTCTAGGGCTTTGGTGTACTCTTCTCACTCTCCACAGCCCACCCCTTCCACCCCTGCCAGCTCTAGTGGCATCACTCCATGTACCTTTTGGAAACCTGCACAGTAGAGGAAGAGAGAGAGCTGTGAATATCCCTCCAGTCAGCTCAAGCTTTTATTCAGTAACAATGTCACTAATCTTCAGAAAATAACTTTGCTGAAATGTGGGTCACCTATAGTTTTTACACTTCTTTTAACTCTATCTGACGAAAAAGAATTTCAACTGACAGACCAATCTTTCTTTTTAGTGGCATGAAATATAGGGAGAAGGGGAATTACTGCTTCCATAAATCATGGCTGATGATTACAGAGCTCTGTTTAAGGTCTAGGCCTTTAGAGGTACATTATCAGAAAACTGCAATGCTAAGCACTCAGGTGATAGGTATTATCTTATGTCTAGCATTCTATAAATGCCATGAACTTTGATTTAAAAGAATGCAGCCAAGTAATTGTTCAGAGTTTTAAAACTTTTGTTTTTACTTTTCAGTTTTTTAATGCCTTGAAAATGTACTTTCTTCCCCTATTGATCTCATCCTTTCCCATTTGGAAACATTGATTTGCTTTCCTGTCTCTTAAATGTAACAGAATCCAAGCAAGACTGGTTTTATTTAGCAACTTCCATTTAAATAGTACTTTAATATCTTTCTGCAGCAGCATCTTTGAATGTTGTTAGCACAGTTCTGAGGATGTTATTTGGTGGTGTGCTGATGTACACCGTATATTATTTTTGTGCAACCCACTAAAAATAAAGTTATTTTTGGATGGGAAGTTTTGGAGTATCTTGGAAGATCAATAACTTTAGGTGAAGAAGTTAAGTTAGGAAAAAGTACTAATTTTGTAAACCCATATTGAGCAATCACAGATAATTTTAGCATCCACTTAATTTTAAGCATGCAAGCAGTCTCCTTTGTATCATTTATGTTTAGGACTTAGATCCATGTCCAATTCTAATTGCCCACATAAAATGCTAATTACTTTTGTGTATATTTCTAAGTTTTTACTCTTTGTATTAAAAGTGATTTCCCCTCACTATAACCCAAGGGCAAGAGAGAATGATTCTCTCCTTGTCTTCAAATTTGTGCCTTTGGTGACTTGGCAGGTGTACACAAGACACTGCAGCAAAGAGTGAGGTTCTGATAGCTTGGATTTACTCACCAGCTACAACTTGCAAGTCATTAACCATGAACTCTGTGCAAGGAATCACTCAAAATGGTTCAAGGTGCAACTGCAGGTAGATGATACCCCATGTATTTAAATATTTCTGACCATATACATACCTTAAATTCAGTTTGTCTTTTAAGATGGTGAAAATAAGTGGTTTGTTCTTGGTTTTTTAGGTCTAAGAAAGATTTAAGTTGTTTTAAAACCTGTCTGCAGGGTGCTCTCTCCTTATGCAGTAGGTTTTTTTGTTTGTTTTTTGTTTGTTTTAAGAACACTTAGTAGATCAGGCCATGAGTTTAATTTCTTCCTCCCAAGGTAGTTCCATAACTTCAGGACAAAATAATGTATAGTTAGTCTTTGATCACCCTCAGGAGAACATGTGAGCAGAAAGAGACAAGAAAAAAGTCTGTGACTCCATCACTGCCCAGGAATTGAGGTGTTGAAATTATCAGGGAGCTGAGTGGGGGAGTGTGGGCTTTGGTTTCTCTGCTTTGTGAACTTATATTGCTGTTTTTATACCTGCCTATGGATCATGGAATGACTTTCCAACCCTACTCATGCATAGAAAAGTGGAATCCCAAGAGTGATACCAAAGTGCATTTTTTGAATAGAGTCCTGTTAGGCCCTGAGGCTGCAAATCCTTACACATTTTAGGTAGAAGAACTTCTCTATCCTCACTAGGAGAATGTCTTTTCAGATTTGTCAGCGTTATCATAGTCAGCAGTTCTGGGCTGAGCCAGGTAGTCAGAAGTGAGATTTACAAGTAGAGAAGTGATACAGAATTCTTCTACACAATGCTAAGGATTACATGGGGACTGAAAGTGACTTTTCAGAATTACAGATTAGGCCTTGATACTCAAACTTCATAGAGCTTTATTCTCTCTCCTGCTCTCTCCCTTCCTCCCTCTCCTTTCAATTTTCTAAACCTGTTCTTCCACACTGTGTTGAAAGGAAGGCTTTGCATCAAGAAATAAAAGAATCAGAAAATGCACTGAATTTCTGTACAGACTGGGACCTGAATTACACCCCTCAAATTCATCTGTATACCTGAAGTCATGTTGTATGTTACATCCTCACTTCCTTCCCTCCTTAAAGTGCTCCTTTACATAGGTTACTCAGTTACCTGTAGCACCAAGGGGATTGTAAGAGGTGATGGTGCAGTGAGAATGACTGTGAAATGAAAAATGCCCATGGAACCTCAGTCTCACTGGGTGCCACAAGCACCAAAATGACCTCTAGGTCACAGCTTTATGCTGCCAGACTATCAAAAGAAACACCCCACCTTTTCCTCTCTGTTTCTCCCACTCCCTTGTTTGAGGCTGTATGCTCTTTTTGGGGGGCAGTTTGGAGTTGAAAAGCATCCAGGCAGCATAATGGTCCCTTTTAGACCTGGTGGGTTTTCTGATCCTCTTCATTGAACCCCTAATACTTCTAGTGGCACAAAGGTAGCATCATACTTGTAGGTGGGTGGCTGGTAGCCTAGTGGCATATAAAGCTTTGTCTCTAAGGGGAATTCTTACCTTATTCCTGCTTAAAATGCTCCTGAAGTTGTTGCTTTGGATCAGTGCCTATCCTGTGCATAACCCATGAGAAGATGATGTTGTGGAAACAGTCACTGGTGTCAAACACAGAGTTTTCAGTATTTGCCTTAGAATAAAGACCAAGAAGGGTCAGACTGGGGTTTCTGACCAGGTAGCAAATGCACCATTCCTGAGTTAGAAACCATTGTGGAGAACCTAGATCAGAGTGTACAAAAGTGTCCGTAGTAGTTTCTCTACTATGGAGTCAATGAAAGTTAGATTTCAGAGTCATGAATTTGTACTGTTTTAGGTTCCCTTGGAATGTCAATCAAATAACAATATTGCTTCTAGTCAAGAAAACATTTGAGTTCTTTTTGCGGTAGCCTGCAAAGAAATGAACTTGTAAGTCTCTATAATATTATGTTATTACTCCTGCATGGCAGTGGTGAGGCTGGCAGGCAGCCTACTTTGTACAGTGCAGGAATGCCAACACCACATTGCAATGGAAAATCAATTCTCAGCCAACTGTACTTGGGCTGGAAGGAATTCAAGCACAGTTAATGTTCTGAGCCTCAAATTTCCACCGTGATGGCTTTGCTCAAAGATAAATCTCATAAAGGTATTAAAGCTGGGCTTGAAAAGACTGCATCTGAGAATAATGTTTTTATTAAGGGTAATGGTAATGCCATTTCATTTGAAAATAATGACAGAGAAAGCAAAATGGACACAGGGATAGATCTCCCAAAAATTAGAAATCTCAGGAGTGAGATGCTCACCGGTGTTGTGCATAAACAGAGGGGTGATTAAAGAAGAACATGATGATGCTTTTGTAAAATTAAAACAGTGTACACACAATAAAACAAAGTTAGGAGTGGTGATAGTACAGCTTATGCAGAGCAATAATATTTCAGCTTTTCTGATTGCATATGTTCACTACACTGCTTCTTCAGTGAAAGCCTCTCATTAAAGTACTTTTAGAATTTGCTGTCAAGTTGGTTTGATAACACATGGCTAATGAACAATGGATTTTATGCCATATAGTTAATATATGGGTTGGTGAAAAGAACATGAATGTTATTATTTGGATTAATCCTTCCTGTTCTCTCAAAATACTGCAATTGATATATCTCAGCTTTCTGCATTTGGGAGTAATCCCTTCCCTTTTCCAGCCGTACTTGATTTGAAAAGCAGCTGTAGAGTTCCTCCTCTTCATGGTTTCACAAGTAGACTACAGGGGGAATCTCAATCCTTTCCTTCCAAAGTTTGGAGAGCCTTGATTTAGATAGTTGTTTTGGAAAGGCTAGATGATGTCTATTAGCCCTGGGCTGAAGTTGCCTTTTAGGTGTAGTGGGGTGTGTTACATCTGTTTTTATGTGATTCGATGTGATCCTATGAAAAATGGACTTGTTTTTCACAAGTGAACATTTCACTTCACATCAGCACTGGACAGAAATCACTCAGTAAATAAAAGATTTATACTTTTAGGTAAATGAGTAAATATAATTATTTTATGATGGTGACAGCCACTAGTGGCAAAAAGGAACTACTTTGGGTTCTTAAAGAAAAAGACTCTGGGGACAGTCTTTAGGACACTGAATATACAGTCAGCCTCTAATTAGGACACTGTTTTTGACACTGCTCTGTAGCCTGTTGATACTGTACCTAAACCAAGTGTTTGATAAGTTATCTGATTCACATTGTCCCTTGAAGAATATTCTTCTACTTTATTTCTCTCACGTATTTATTTTTATAACTTGGCCAAAAGCTCCCAAATCAGGCCTTTCTGGAGTTCTCTTCTAGTGCAGTTTAAGCAGTGAAACTGTTCAATGGTTATTATCATGTAAATGTACATAAGAAGCAGCATTTTCCTGCAGATGCTTAATGAATGAAGCATGGCTTTTTTAACCTTGAGGGTCTTTAAATGCAAACTTAAAAACTTTTCTCAGTAATCAATAAGCAGAACAATATCAGTTGAGAGATAGCTGTTTTATAAATGAAGTAAATGGTTTTAAATACATTTAGAAGAGACTTTTAACTTCAACAGAGATATGTTGTTCTCACAGTGAGTCTCTGTGACTAATCCACTGGAAAGATTTACCATTAGGGAACTCAAGGTCTGTGTTTCAAAGGAAATACTGGTAAGGATTATTATTCCCTCATCCCCAGCAGTTCTTATAATCCCCTTACACTCAGAGTAGGATTTAAAAATACAAAATAAATGACAAAACTAGAATATTGTGAAGCTCTGTGTTCACAGAACTAAAAATGAAGCCTAGATGGTTTGAATCTTGAGTCCATCCTTAGGTGTCTATATATTTTCCACAGTTAGGCAACATGGTTAAGAAAATCATCATATGTGACATCACTAACAAGTGACATCAACAAAAATCTCCATCAAAATGACCTTAGCAACTTGCTTTATATGACAGATCTTGAAGAAGAAACCCTATTGTAGGGATTTAGGATGCTGTGGTCAGTGCATAAAGCAGCAACCCTTTTGGGCTTGGTTGTAGGTTTATAAATGAAAGTTTGAGGTGAGCAATGAAGGAAAAATGGGGTCTGTTCCACAGCCTGCAGAGATCAATGGTGAGCCCCACATTTGGGTGGCTGTAGGCTCTCTGAGGACTCATTTTTGCTGCTGTAGGAGAGCAGCAAAATGGGTTGATTGTGGAAGTGAGAGCCAGGGCTTGTGTTTTATATTAGACTTGTGCTTTAACTGCTTTCCTGGGAGGTAGTCAGGTAAAGCAAGCATTTTAAGCAAGACTAAGGTCAGCTGAATAAAGTCACCTGGGGAAAGAACAGTCAAACTGTGTGGTAATCAGGTAGCTCAACAATGTGGGATTCTCTCACAGGCATTTTCAAATGATAATTTGACAATGAAGAGGTAAAATCCATGGTACTAAATCAGTGTCCTGTTAACCATTTCAGAAAGGAACGTGGACAGTTATTCACTGAGTTAATAGAAATGCAGGAAAAGTTCTTCTCAGGAGCTGAAATGTGGAAGAAGTCTTTCATATTGGATGCTCATTTATTTGGTATTTTCAAAAGGTACTTTACTACTGCAAACTGAACCAGAGCTTAATAGGCAGATGAGCTCTTATATGCTCAAGGTAGTTCCTGCCTACCTTAAGGGAGTACTTGGCAACAGACAAGTCTCTTCTTCTTTATGGATCTTCTGATAATGACAGAATTGTGTTTAGTTTTCTTAAATTCAGACAAAGCCTGCTAGGGACTGTTAAGGAGGATATTCTTAAACAACATGTGTTTTTTTAATCCACAGAAAATATCAGAGGTCTACTGTTTCCCTTGCAATTTCTTACACAAATGAACCATGCTAGACAGAGTATGAGAAAAAGCTTTCTTGCTCTATTTCTGTTATTTCCTGTGACTTTAGAACATTCTCTGTGACATTGCCTTTTGAATTCTGAGTTATAACGGGTTGCCTGGATTCAGTCCAAGATTTTCTTTGATTTTGGTTTGTTTTTAGGGAAGTCATCTTGGGGCTTTTCAGATAGAATTAAGACTTCACTTAAAGTAAAATCCCATGACAGAGCCAAATAAAATATTCAAACTAAACCATATGTTGTTTGGACCATCAGTAATTTATGTAAGGTGTACCTATGCCCATGAACATTGTGTACACTAACGGAGAGGATGAAGAGGTTTTCTATTAGAAAGAAATTACCATTTTTTAACATTCACATATTGTCAATCCATACCTCACTAAATTAAGTCCTTCCAATGGATTTTTTTGTTATAGAAAGTAATTTCAGTTCAGGGTTGAAGCATTTTAGCCTGAGACTTGGTCTCACTGTCTGTACTAAGCCAGTCATTTGGGAATCCATTTCCACCTCCAAACCTCAACTTACTTTGCTTACCTGGCTACTAAGGAGGTGGTTCAAGGCCCTGATGAATCTGAAAATCCCTGAAGTGCTCACTTTGCATTTGCACAAGTACTAGAGCTGGCATTAATGCAGAAAGGTTTCTGTGAAAGGGGACAAGAGGGAGGTGAAGGCTGGGACTATGTCATCCTAAATTTAGAGCACCAAAATTATCATGGTGTTGCAAAAACCAGTCATGAAAAAAAAAAAAACCAAAACAAAACCAAGCCAAAAACTTCCTAAAGTCAGAAAGGCTTCTTATATAAAATGTTGTGAGTGCTTTATTGAGCATTTCACTGGGAAAAGGGAAGTTAAGAATAATGATGCTTGGTGATCAAAAAATCAAACTGAGTCTTGGGTATAGAAATCAGGGGAAGTGAGAGCAAGGCAGAGCAGTATTATGTGTCTGTTTAAAGCTGAACAAGAATGCCAGGAACACCTGGGCCAGGCTGCTAGGCTGACCAAGGGTGGCACATTTTAAGCACTTAGGCAGAGGTTGATGTGACAGCATTTGTCAGTGGAGTGTATTGTCAGTCATTAATCAGATCATTTAGACCAAAAAGTGAAGGGAAAAATTCTTAATAGAGATTTTTAAAAAGACTTTTAGAGCTGACAGGAAAAATGGCATTGTGATTATGAGCTTGTGTAGTGAAAAAGTCAAAGTAAGAAGAAAGTTTGATGAAATCATTGACCTCTTCTGCCTCATCATATACAACATTCACCTGTGGTAGGACAAGTGAGATGAAGCTTTCTTACAGCTTTGACACTTTTTGTGTGTATGGACTGGTTGAAATCTCTCTGTAACAATACTACTTCTATCTGCTACTGTTTTTCCTGGGTTGAATAACTTGGTTTGAACTAATAACCTTGAACAGCTATCAATATACTTAAAGTCTTAAAGACTCGATACACTTTATTCTTGGGATGGTGATTTTTCTTCCAAATTACCTTGCTCCTAAAATGTAAAATGTTTTTGGAGTCTGGGAACTGTGTTAGGGTTTGCTTCAGACCTCTCCATCTGTGGCAGTGAGATGCATGCAGGACAAAACAAGAAGAGTGAGTTAGCAAAGAGAAGCCAAATTGTCACAGTGCTTGAAGACTCTGAAGAGGCGTGCAAGACTTCTTTAAAATCCTATTAGGCACAGTTTATTTGTCCCATAGCTCATCTGTGTCAGAGTTTTTCTCTTTAAAATGGGTGCAGCTATATCTGTTCTGTACTGGATGGGCTGCTATGGGGATGTGTGTATTAAAAAGAGAGGCAGTCACTTCAAGTGAAACTTGGACCATTTAACTGTGAAAGAGAGAGGCTGATACTTGACACAAGCTGTTGACACGCCTCTGCCTTCACAGGGTAAAGTGATTTCAGTGGATTATTCTCATTTTAGTAGGTTGGAATTTTGTCTGTCAATAGACAATGAGAATAGGTTTAAAGCAAACAGATGTTGTGTCTAGCAATTTCCTAGGATTCATACTGCAAAGGAAAACAGAGTTTGGACACAATTCACCGTGAAATTAAATAGCAGCTTAGCCCAGCAGCAAGCAGAAATCAGCCCTCTGCCAGACGCTGCAATGCTTCTCCCACATCCAGATGTAATACCTATCTTTTACCACACTTCACACAAAACCAGGCACCTTGCAATGGGCCCTGACAATAGATTTGGGCTATTTCAGATTAGGAGGGAACTTGTTCCAGGAAGAATACAGCCATGGGGAACAGCCTATTACCAGGTATCTCTGTCTTCAGAGTTTCTCTGCATGTGGTTCATAACTTTTCGTTATCCTGGTTAAAAAAAAAAAGAGTTTAGCTTCTTCTATACTACCATATGTGGATGCAGTAATATTGATATAAAAAATGCTAATCCCCATGGTTTATACACCCAAGGGTAGTAAAAAGAAGTAAAAAGATCTTCCCTCTCCCTGCTCCTCATGCTATCTTCCATTGAGCTAGAAAATAAAATTAAATAGTAATCTCTAATAATAAACAAAACCAAAGCTGTGCATAAAAGTTCAGTTTCTCAACTTTTTTGTCCTCAATTACCTCAGAGATCACTGGGAAATAAAGGACAAAATTATCTTTGTAAATAGACATTGTAAGTGGAAGATTAGCCAGCCTATGCTCTCAATCCCAGGTTCTTCCTCTAAACCCTGAAAGAGCAGGAGGGGCTGGAACCTGAGTTGGAGCAGGAACCAGACTTGGATCCAGCTCACTAGCCCACTCGAGGTTTAAGCTGCTTGTAGACTGCTAGATGTGGGGAATCTGAATTTAAGTGTTTCAAAGACTCTAGTCAAAAGGTAGGCTTTAACTCTGTCCTCATTGGAAAGCCATATGGCATAGCCTTGTCTTTATTCTCAGGTGTCTTTCTAGCTCAGAGAATACTGTTACCCCTTCTCTAAGTCCTCCTATTCTGCTAAGTGTGTAAAATCTTGTGTAAAATCTGTGTTTAATATACAGTTGCTTCCTTGTGTGCAGTGGAAGATAGTGAGGAAAAGCTAGACAAAGGTGCTGCATAGTTTTGATTCCTTAGTGACAGCTTATACAAAGTGGTGTTGTTCTGTTATTTTCATGTAGAAACCCCTTTAGACTTATGATGCTATATATATATATTTATATATATGTGTGTGTACACACACAGTCAGCCAATGTGGAGAAATAAACCAGACAGTTCCAATGGAAGGCAAAAAATGAGATCTTTCTCTCATTTGGAAGGCCATTATTAGGCACTTGTTTTAACAATTTAATCTTGAAAAAACCTCAACAGTTAACATGGTATTTCCTGGGAAACTGATGTATTAACTATCTATTTTTAAATATTTATGAGGACAGAGCCACAAGCTGAGAAGTGGGCTATTTGTGAAAAAATGAATATAATCTGTTAGTTTGCAACCCGTTGTAGGATCCTTACTCCAACTATGTTTAATGATGCATAAAACCCATTAGTCTGAAATTGGCACAATATCAGGGAGTAATTGAACTGCAGGAAAACTTAAACGTGGTTTGCAAGTTCTAGTGCTGGGCAACCAACAAAATAAATGATGGGTTGGTTACACAAAAGCTTACACAACTCTAGTTTTGAAGCTTTGACCAAGGGTTATTTCAGAACATATGTGATGGCAGTGGGGATGTCAGGTTGAGTATAATTTTTGTCCCTTGTGAGCTGGCATGAATATTCTGGCAATTTGCAAGGTGATACATACATTGAAGGCAAGTGCTCTGGTTAAACACTTAAAATGCAGTCTCTTGGGCTTTGAAAGCATTTGGGAGCTCTGGAGAGATTCCTATGCATATGTATGTGTCATTACAATGCTAAAAGAGCCATTAGAGTTGCCTCAGAAAGGAGAATAAACCAAGCTTGTGTGAAGTTTGCCTTGACAGCACCTGGAAAACAAGTTTGCATCACCTTAAAGTCACCAGATATTTGTTCACCCTGTTATTCTTTTAATTCCTGATCCCTTTCTTTCTACTGGATCTTTGAGGGAGTGGGTCCTCAGTCACTAATGGAGCAATGTGGAACTTTACAAATCTGCTCAATGGAGCATATAATCCCGTGGGGTTTTTTTTTCATGGCATTGAAAAAATGAAATCAGGACGAGTGCTGAAGTTTTCACTGGTCATTAACTGTGTATGCATTTCTGCACCACGCTTGGCAGACATTCAGGGTATTTACTTCTTTCCCTTTGTCCTGGAGAGCTTTCTTCTACTCTTTTGGTTTACTTGTATAGTTATCTAGGACTGCAGGAGATGCTCTGAAGGGACAAAGTTCCCTATCTGCTTATTAAGAGCTGAAAAAAAGCTTAAACAGCAATAGTTTCTGTTATGTGGATACCTGCTTTTGCTCTATGAGCCTACTACAAAGCCAAACAGAGAACATGAAGCTTCATTTCAGATTTAAACCATGCCTAAGAATTTTTTTACTTTGACTACAGGCAACTGAAAGCAAATTCCTGTGACAAATCTGTTAATATTAACCTGGAAAATAATTTCTTTAGTTTCTTTAGGCAAAGTTGAAAAATGTCTAGAACAGCTTTATGTGACTGAATTTACTGACTCTGGGAGCCAACCACCCCATGGTAGAGATGTGCCTGGGCCCCATGTGGTTTTCCAGAGGGTTTTCATTCCCAGAGCTTGACCCTTTCTGCTTCTGACCCATGCTCAGGGCAGTTCCTGTTTGCACACACAATTCCCTGAAGCTATGCAGTGTATGAATTCTATTGTATTTTTTGTCTCATTTCTCCATCCTTTGAAAATCATCTCTCTTCTGTAAATTAACATTCACAAACAACACTCACAGGAAAGCCTCTCTCTTCATCAGTGACCATGCTTCTGGCTTGAGTTTAATTACTTTCTTCTCTGTTACATATTTAGTAATATCACAGCATCTTGGGTGGCCACGTTAGAAAAAAATGCAGAGATAAATTTCCATGAATTGGCTGCTTTGAGTTTATTTGCCCAGTTTCAAAGAGGAGTCACAGAAGAGCATTCCCAGTGAATTGCTGTGATAGGATGTGACAGTGGTGGGAGGCTTCCTATTTTCTCTGAATTTTGCTTGGTATTGGGGGATTTGAGTGAAACCCCCAAATAATCAGAACTTGTTCCCTCAAGCTGCACTTGGCAAAAGGTCAAAGCTGAGCATCCTCAGGAGTTTCCTCAGAATGACTGGTGAGCTCTGGGAAGCCTTTCAGCCAACATAGCCTGAATTTCAGTTTTGTAATTAAAGTATTATCATTGTCAGACTCCATAGGCTGTGGGAGAAAATTTTCATTTGGCCTCTGGCTTTCTATGGCATATCAGCATAATGTACTTTCATGCTGTGAGGTGCTTTATGCTTCAGCTAGACACTTTAGATAACAAATATCATTTGTCAATAACTCCTGGTAGGGTCATTTTCAAGTTATGAGGAAAAAAAAACCAACAAAAACTCGGTGACCAAAAGTAGAAGATACCAATCTTTGAAAATACTGTGTTGAAACACTTGCTAATTAAGAATATTTTCAAATCCCGTTGATCACTGTTGGCAGAATTACTAGAAAATATTATAACAAATTTGGTATTTGCTGTACCTCTGATTTAATCTTACCCTGAGTTTCTGTCTCGAAGCAGCTTTTTAGGAAATGCTGAAGTCAGATTTTAAAGACTTCAATTCACATTTTATTACAAGATGGCCAAAGTGCCAAGGGTAATCAGTCAGTCTCATTCCTTTGTACTAGGAAGTCAACTTCATTACCTCACCAAAGTAAGTTCTTTTCTTCTCTGTTCATTTTTCTTCTTTATTAAGTAACGACCAAATTTTGGAAGTTTTTGTCTCAGATGTTTTTATAGGATGTCTCAGCTGAGTCTGACATTAAATGTAGCAGAGAAATTATATGGCTGCTATAACCAACACCAGTTTTAAAGCCAAAGAACGTAGAATAAAATAATATTGTAATGGAAATTAGAGTGATGTGTAACTGGAGAGTATCTAACAACACCCTTTAATGTATTGTTTTATAATTGCATTCAGTTTACAATTAGGTTCCAAAGATCATAAACTGAAGGAGATTTCTTACTTGCTGGTAAAACTGTGAACGCTTATGGTGCCTGATAAATTCTAAATCTATTCTAGACTAGTTTGACTTTCAGGAGGAATTGCCTGTCAAGTCTTTTGAGAAGTGAAGTTTTATTTCACGAAGCATTCCAGTGGGTGTGTCTGTAGCAGCTTCATGATCTGGAGACAAACTTGATTTAATGAAAACAGTTAACCACACAGGGAAGGACATATTTATATTGGCTGCCTCCTAATGTTTAAAGCATTGTTTTGAGTAAGTCCTACTCATGCAGGTATATAATTTATAACCATGATTAGTACCTATCTCAGAAGGCAGTGATGTGAAAGCTGTGTAGTGCAGTGTGTTACCTTGTGAGCAGCTCTAAAGACCAGCTGGGGAGCTATAACCATTTAGGGGCTCATAAATTTATGACATCAGACCAAATGAATAAAGCTCAAGCATGAATACTGTTTCAGGATCTCCTTGGGAATCCTCTTTGCTCTCTTCACTTTAGGATAGAGCACAATCTTTTAGCATGGCCTGCAGACAGTGGCTCTCTTTCTAAATTACCTTCTTGCAGACATCTCTGATGATTCTCTGTTAATCCACTGATTTTGGATCATCTGTTGCTTCTTTGTAAAGGACATGCATTTTACAGTGCATCCTTCTGTCTAACCCTAAACACTTTTAAGAAGCTATCTTTCCTCAGGCACCATACCAAGTTCTCTCATCTCTCACCCAATATTGAATATATGGCAAACACAGTAAGGGTGGGACACACTGATCTTTTTCATTTTCCCATGGGAATTTGCCCATACCCCCTATGGATGCAGAAATCAGTTACCTCTCCTAGGCTGTGTAATTTCACATCACTAAATGCAAGCTATTGTCTTCCCATCTGTGTGCAGCAAGTTTTTGGGTTTGTTTTCCTTTCTTCTACGTGGCTCAGCTGTCACCTGGGCCATTGCAGCATCCCTGAACCCTGATGAGGAAAGCACTCACTGAAAAAGCCCCCTGCAAGCCCTGGTGCTCAGCAATATGGGTTGCATTGTCTTCTCCATGGAGAAACAGCAGCTATCATCTCAAGTCACCCCTCCTCTTCCTCTGTAGCAAATTAGCTGCTACTGGCACTGGATCACAAACTGCTTTTGGCAGCAATTTACTGCTTGTACACCTCTGCTCTAAAGGTCAGGCCATGCTAGTGTCTCTTGTTGATCCAGCCCTATCTAATCCATTCATTTTGCTTCCTTACACCTGTTATGTTACATTATTGTAATTCTTCTATTTCTCTAGCCTTGCTGTGAAATAGTTTTTTCTTTTTCTTGCTGTGCCTTGGGGTTGTTGTAGCATGTGCATGATTTTTCTTTTCCTTTGTCTCCTCTGTAGGCTGAGAGTAATAAACTTTCATCTGGACAAGAAAGCTTTTTATGGAAAAAATTCTTCATACCTTGACATTTTCAAGAAGCCCCCCGAGAAACCTTTTGCTTATGGCCTTGAAAATTAGGCAGTGACAATGTTTTTGTTTCATATCCCTTTAAATATGTGACCTTTTTTTAAGATCTAAGGGTGAGATTTGCTAAAGGAGGGCACTGAAAGCTTGGGGGGGGGGGGGGGTTTAAGTGGTATAGTTTAAGATTTTACCATTCCCTTCTACAGGGATTTAGGGCCCCCTCAGCCTGAGGAAGCTTCTGCACTGCAGCAGTGTCTGGCTGAAACCATCTTCTCCTGGTTTCCAGCCCAGCATATCTTGTTATGTACTGAAACAAATGAAATATCAAGGGCAGGCAAATATGCCTGAAGCCTCCTAAGGAGGTCTTTCCACACACATCTGTGCAGATATGCCAGAAAATAAGTGTGTAATTAGCATGATTTCAAAAGCATGCAGAACAGAAGCAGCCTGTATTAAAAATAAGAGAAGAAATAATAGAAGGAAGTAGCTGAGGCCTTTGAAAAATTATAGGCACTACAGAGGCCATATTAAAAAGACTGAACACCTGTGAATCCTGGACACAATTTTCAGATGAAATGCTTTGGGGGAAGAATATGAGCTGATGGGTCAGTGGGAGAGAAAAGCATTAGCTGGTGCTGCAAGTCTGATGAGCCCCACTATTCAAAAAAGTAGAGAGAAATGCACTTCAGAAAAATTAAATCCTTCCTAGAAAAGTCCTGAGGTTCCCTGAGGCTGAATGTAAGAATGGAGCCACCAGAGGAGACTCCAAGTCCCTCTGGCTAAGTGTTCCAGCTCCTGCAGTGGCCAGGAGCAGATGTGCAGAAGGGATGGAGGAAGCCAAGGTATTTCCCCTGAACACTCCTTAATCCTTTAGAAATATCCAGCTCAGGGATGTCCTGCTTCCAAAGTGGTGCCTCCACAACAGGGTCTGCAATTATCTGGTATTACCAGGTAATTTGGGGGACTGGAATTACCTCCCAGGGCCAATTTCAGGACAGAGCCACAATTCCTGCAGGTTGTTCCAGTTCCCAGTGCTCTGACTCTGTGGCGAGGAGGAACTATTTTTATATGCTTTTTGTCATTTTCTGCCCATGTAAAAGATGGGATTAATTTAGCCCTTAACACATTTCCTTTGTGGTCTTCTGGAATTCCAAGAGAGGTTTCCTGCTGCTGTAGAACCTGGGGCTGGCTTGGGAAAATGCCATTATTTCAATAGGCAATACAATTTAGAGAAAAGAAAAAATACCCAACCAAGCAAAAAAACCCCCCAAAAAATCCCCCACCAAAACAAACAAACAAGCAACAAAAAAAAAAACAACCAAAAAAACCCCAAAGAAACATTGTAATCAGACACAATATTTCTCTGCAGTGTTTGGGACAAGCTCCTGATCATTGAGGGCAACATCTACCAGGTCACAGTAGTTTAAAACACTTCCATGAACACAAATCTGATGAGACCAATGCAACACTCTGGAAAACTATCAGTGTGTTCAAACAAATAAAGTGAATCTTCTCATGATGAGTAATGAGCTGAGAGGTGGAATAAATGTATTGGCAAGATGGGAAATGCCAAACAAAAGAGCAAACTGGAGAGACAGAAAGCACATTCTCATACTTTGTGTCAGCCTCACGGTCTTTCAAGTGTTTTAAATAAATGTCCTCTGATGTCTTGTGGTATTTCTGAGGGGGCTGCAATTCCCAGAGAGGTTTTCCAGGATGTCAGTAGTGGGAAACAGTTCAGGCTTCTTGTTTTTGATGTCAAGCAAAGCAAATATTTAAGAAAGTGCCTTTTGCCAGCGTGCAGCTTTGAAATGCTAAATATTTACTACTGATGATAAAATAAGAAGTAACAGACATTCCAAAATTCTCATATTAATAAACTTGATTATTATCTTGATTGTAGAAATAATGGTTTTTGCTGGTGTGATACAACAGAGCAGCTTCTGACTTTCCACAGCCAGATAAATTCTCTGCAACTCGGTGTGAGTTACAGGACAGCACATGCATTTGAGGTGCCTATGTATTTGGAGTGTTCTTCAGTGAACTTAATCAGGTCATGGAAAATAAACAAAACTCAGATTCAGTAATTTTATCAATGTACACATCTCTCCAGTTGGCATTTGGGAGTTGATCTTCCACTTGTCCCAGTATCTCTCCATTTTAAAGTGTTGAAAGAGAGGAGAATGGTCTGTATCACCTTTTCCCTTAAGATCAAAAGCTGTTTGAGAGCTCCTGGAGGAAGGCTGCTGTCTCCAAGAGCCTGCAGGCTTGTCATGGGAAGTATAAATGCAGCAGATACACTGCCAAAGGAGACTTAGAACTGCTCTCTACTTCCCCTCTCACTGCCAGAGCCCCAGAACTGTAAACCCAGATTGAGGTTGCTTCTCAAGTACCCTCTTTGAATGCCACATTTAGGAAAAGTCACTCTCAACATGCAAGATCATGTTAATTTTTGAAGTGGAGAAATGTGCCTTCCAGCTCTACAGAGTGTTCATGCTTTCAGAGTTTTCTTATATCTAGTGTGGAGGGATTCAAACAGTGAGTGCTAGCAGGGACCAGGCAAGGTGTCTTGCACTTTTTGAAAATAGGATTTTCTGCCCAAATTGTGTTATTTTGATTGTCTGTCTTGCTGTTTCTTCAGTATGAGACAAGTGATGGCACATTGCTTCAGGCTGAGCTCTGAAACGAGGACGTGAAGTCAGGACAGAATCCAGCTTAATAAGCATTGCAGTGTGCTGCTGGTTCTCTGCTTCTCCCCAGCCCTTTGGGTTTCTGGGACAGTGAAAAGGTGCACTTTGAAATGACAAAACCTCTTGTGCTTTTCAGCAATCTTATGGATGCAGACAGTGTTGCACTGAATGGGCACTTCAGGGTGCCTGGGAGCTCCCTCCCAGTGGTTAGGGCAGGGAGGAGATGTCAGGAGAGCTCCTCAGAAACCCCTCTCCTCTTTTCTGTCAGCTTTTAGGATTCCTGCCTGATGGTGCTTGAGAGTCTCTGAGTAAATAGGAAAGTTCACCACTTTTCCTCTGTGTTTGGGAAGTGGGTGTACAAATATACTTATTCTGAAGTGCTTCACTGCTCCAGTTAGTTACTATTCCATGGCTTATTTGTGAGCAATGTTATTTATGTTGGCAGGAATTTTCCAAAAGAGTGGATTTTATTTTTTTTTTTTTACTTTCCTGGCATATAGTTCTAAAGGAACTTGGAGGGACTCGAGAGCATCAGTGCTGAACTGCTGCTAAGTGGCACTTCCAAAGATGTTTTTAAGACCAGGGAGTTGAGAGAACTGTAAAACTCTATCAATACTTACCTTATTAAAACATCTGCCTTTCTGGACCTGATCTACAAACAGCCAGTGAAGGTTAAGAATTCACCTGGGCCACACAAAATGCTTCTCTCTTTACCTATATCTCTTGGCCAAACATAGTGTAAAAAAGACCACAAGTTTCTTTTATTTTGATGGTTGTTTGCTTTGGAAGAGTCCAGTGAGTGCTGCTAGGACTTGGTAATAATAAAAAACAAACATGCAATATGTGGTGTGTAGCCCATGTGCCAGACCAAGGCCGGGTGGTCTAGAGAAGGAGGAAAAATATTCTATATTATGTACACAACAAAAATGCAATATATTAACTGTTTGCTCTTGGTCATATCATCTTGCTTGCTTTCTTGAAATGTGCCAGGCCAGTTCAAGGTGAGGGAGGGTCTGGGTAATATATGCTTCATCATTCCTAGGAGTTAATGGAAAGTGGATTTCCCATTGCCTTTGCTCATTCTTGAACCCCTCCTGCAGTGGGTTGCAATATTCTCCACACTACATTTTGATATGTTACTTAGTTAAATCACTACATAGTACTCATATAAAACTCCTGACTGTGTAACTGTGATCAATTAGAGTAAAATTTTGATTTTCTTTATGCCCTTTATACATTTTACCTTCTGACTGTGTGAGGTTGTAAATTCTAATGACTCTCGTTGACATTAATAGTGACCAGGAATCTAATTTTTCCAGCTAATTTTCTGCAAATTTAAAAACCAGCAAATCTGAACAGCGTGGGTTTGAGTAGTCTTCTTTTTTTTAAACAGTTAGATCTTCGTTTTCAGAAAAATCCCTAGGGTTCTAGGCTGGTCTGGAAAAGGAAGTCTTGCCCAAATAAAGGACCAGATTGGAAAAATGTGTATCTTAGTCTGTCTGTGTTTTATTTTCCTGTACTACAGTAGGCCAAAATTTACTAAAGATCATGTGAGTTGAGAAGATCTAGGAAGCTGAGACATTGCTAATACGAGACATTGCTAGTTAATTGTAAAGGGCAAAAACTCCTTTACCTATGTGTTAAATCCACAATATTGTTCAGGAAGTCACATTAAAACAAGCTTATATTTAATCTTATGCATGAGTCTCACTAAGCATGTGCTAAACAGCCTTCCTGGAGACATAAGCTCTTCTGAACAGAAGCTTTAATTAATGTGTTGCAATCCTGGGATAAAAACTGCTACAGAAACAGAAACCAGTGATAATGATAATACCCTCTTCAATACATTTAAATCCTTATTTTCTAGGATCTTAACTTAAACACATACACCCAGCCTTTTGAAAAAGAAAATTATGAAAGATCAAATTTAAATATAGAGCAACTTTAATTGTAGTTATGTCACCTGAAAAATGTGCTCTAAATAACACAAAATCATTGCAGATGTGTTGCCAGACTATGTGAAAATTCAAATAACATCTCCCAATGAATGACCAAAATAGCTATGCAAGTACTTTTGCTTATGTATTTTAAAAGCTGGAAGAGTAAAGCTGCAGTCCCAAGGGTCATACTATTATAAGTCCTTTACAGTACACAAGAGACAGAAAAAATTCATGTGTATTTCAATGAGCATTTAAATCCTAACTCTAATTTGACCCTGCAAATGAATAGCAGTGCTCCTATATAATTCATTTTATACATGTGGTACTAGTTTTCCTTTTTCCTTATGTGGAGTTTTTAATTTGCCCTCTTTCTGTATGCATTTAAATTCCT
This sequence comes from Phaethornis superciliosus, assembly GCA_023637945.1. Classification (NCBI taxonomy): domain Eukaryota; kingdom Metazoa; phylum Chordata; class Aves; order Apodiformes; family Trochilidae; genus Phaethornis; species Phaethornis superciliosus. The sequence goes on from JAJQWJ010000011.1 coordinate 18,489,809, forward strand.
TATTTAAATAAACAAGTGGTTATTAAAAAAGTATGTGATTTATATGCACAGACAGAAACTTGGTGGATCTGTGGGTTCTGGTAATGATTTTTCTGGATTTCCATCAGTAAGTAAGACCTGACCTTATTCCCATGAATATAAAAAGCTTTGATGAGGTAAGTTTAGGATGAAGTAAAGGCTGCAGTAGTTGTTAAGTGTAACATCACTTCAGGGCTTTACTGAAAGGCTCTCCATATACTTTAAGGAAAGTATGGAAAACACATTCTTGCCTCAGTAAGTTTGGCTGAATATGCTATAAGATTTTTTTTATTTGCCTCCCCCTTCAACAGAAAGAGTTACCTCATTCCCCTCCAAACCCTGATGATTATAATTTCCTCTTGGAGCATTTCCTGCTTGTTGGTTAAACAATGTCCCATAAAGTCAGATTCCAGAATCATTGCTCATCCTATGACCCTTTGGAAACACAGAGAGGTTCCTGATGTTCTTCCATCAGTGAATGGGCAGTGAGGGGTCCAGCCCCAGAGCATTCAGAGGAGCTGTGCTTCACTTTCTGCTGGTGAATCTGCCCCCATCTCTTTTTGGAGGAAAAGCAGCAGAGATAAGGTGTTCGTGTTGCTGCCTCTACCCCAAAAAGTTCCCATGCTTTGTAAGCCCTACAAGTGCTGTTCCTGACTGAAGTGGCTCTGTGCCAAGCACCATGCAGCAAACTGGAAGTGATGCTTCTGAGCTTGCACCAACTGAGCATCCCCAGCCTGCAAAGTGGGAACCCTGGCAAGACTTTCATCTTCAGCTCACCCTGGGCAATTAGACAAGAATTGCCATTCAGCAGCCTTTAGTGGCCAGTGGATTAAACATGTCCAGGAACTTCTGCTTGGCTGTCTCTGATTTTCTGATGGTCTTTGTCATTGTTTTGGACCAGTAGTGCTACTGTCCTCTTGGTTTGATGGTCAGCCTGTGGTAAGGACTCCTTGTAGGTTATTTTAGGGGCAGTCTCTGCTCTGTGGAATCCAGAATTGTGTGCTGGTACAGGCATGAAGTATTCTACCCTTGGCTGATGTGTCAGAAATGAGGGCTGGAAATGTGGAGAAGCAGACAAGAGACTACCTGGGAGGACCTTCAAAATTAGTTGTGCTCCTAGAAAAAGGTTGGACACTTAGAAAAATCTGTAGATGTGGGTAATGTTTATTTACATGGTTTATCCTCTGGCTCTCAAAGGCTGCAGAAATCAGGATATTCAGAAGAGGTTTGTAAAAAGCTACAGGTTTTCCAAATAAGTTGCTTGTTTTCATATTCTGCTGTTATTTTCATGGCATATTTAACTATGTCCTAAGTGTTAAGGTTTACCTCTATCTGAAAAGGGTCCTTTTCTGCTTTCTGAACACCACACATCTGTGAGCACTGCCTTTACTGGACAAGAACTGTGGCTGGGGTAGGAATGCACAGCTGTAACTCATTTTTAGCAGAACTTTTAAAATACGAGGTGGTCAGTAATAGCTGCAGTAGTGTGCAATCAAAACTAAATAAGGAATGAATTCACTACTTCCCATCAATAGGAAGGTGCTCAGCAATTTCCAGGGCTTCATCACACCTAAAGGCTGCTTGGGAAGACAGGCTCCATGACTCCTCTTTTCCCCTATTTCTCCTTTTCCCACAGCTTTTATTCCCTTTGGTCATTTGGGGTCAGCTGGCCTGGCTGTGTCCCCACCCAGCTTCTTGTGCACCCATGGGCAAATGCAACCCCAGGGTGAGAAGGAGGAAAGGTTTTGAGACTCTGCAAGCACTGCCCACCAACAGCTAAAACAACCCTTGTCAACAGAGTTTAGATCTAGGATGAGTTGATTACCTATTAAATCTCCTTATTTTCTCTCATTTTCTGTATAAAAGCCCTGCCTTAGTAGCTGCCATAGAGCTGCCCTCTTTCCTCAAACTTAAAAGTGTTGTTTCAGGGATACAATCTTGCTGATGGAATCAAGAAGGATGAACAGATTCACTGTGATTTTATTATTTACAAATTTTCAGGGCCCACCATTATTTTAATTTTTTTTTTTTTTTACATTCTTCCTTTTCATTATTCACACTGCTCATTCTTTGCTGAATGAGGTACATTTTAGCACGTCTAAAAATAATTTGCAGAAATTATATTTCAGGAGGATGCTGCAAGGATTACTGCAAGGTAATCTTTCATAGAAGCACTTACATATCTCAATGTATGACTCAGAATAGGGTTCAAACAAACTGTCATAAACAAGATTTATTTTATCATTTAGCAGTAATAAAGTTGTGCCTTGAATTGTAGTACCTGCAAGTAATACACAAAGAAAAGGGATACACATTGATCCTCTATATTAAATCCTTGTTTTTATTCAGTTAGTGTAAGACACTCCTCACTTATTTGTAAAATGCTGGATTCATTCAATTTCAGAATAGATTTTTGGGGTTTGGGGCTGGTAAAGACAAATGAATGTCTTGTTTAAGCCATTTTTTCTAAGTTTTCTGAATTCTTCATCTATTAACAAAACAAGAACTTCCACTCTCTGTATTCCCTTAACTTGAGTAATTTACTCAGTAGAACAGAGCGTTCAGGGGTATGTAGAGTGATTTCTGTTTGGCCTTGTGTATGCACAGTGGTGAAAATGACATTTTTACTGTATCAAAGTGTCTGAACTTATACTGTACTCTGTGAGCACATTCATAAAAATAAATACTTCCAAAGAAGTAAAATATAGACTCACGTTGCTGCTCTATTTCAACTATTTCATCTTTTGAATTTTAATTTTGAGCAATTTTAGCTATTCCTCTTTTGTGTAAACTTGATTTTAACATGCCTTTGGCCTCCTGGGTATTAATGCACTTCCTAAGCTTTCAAGGAGAGATTTTCCTGAAGGCATACCACAATATTTGATCTCTGCTTCAAAATGGAAAGCAACTGAGATCTCTTAGAAGTTATGCTGGCTGTCAGGTGAAGACTGTAGCATGGTTGATATGTCTGCTGGAGCTTCTCTGGAATAAAGGATTAGAGACAAAAGGAGCATCTGTCTTCCCTTCAAGGTTTGCTTGTGAACTGTTGCAACCATGGCAGATTTATTTTTTTTTCTCTTTTGTGTAGGACTCATGGTGCTGATATGGTCATGACTTGTTCCTTTAACTTTTGTTGGGCAATACATGTCCCAGTTTGCAACTGTAAGTCAATGAGAGAGAAATGAGAGTAAGATCATTCCCTCCTGAGAGCTGGCTGAAATCTGCAGCATCCTCATTTCCCCCTTGCTTGGTGATGGAAGTGTATGCAACACTTATAGTGAACAAAAGAAACTCCATTATGTGATTGCTATTAATTTTATCCTTTTGGAGTCGTCTTTTTCTCCATTCTGTTGTTGTGCAAATGCTTCTGTCTCTTTAGACCTTTTCTAAATTTTTCTATTGTTGAAGCAAATGCTAAAGACAACTGACCTCCAATCCTGAACTTCAGCATCTTTGGCAGTAATGTTTGCTCATAAACTCTCTGCATGCAGCTCCACTGCCCCCCACTATCATTTAACACCTTTATCTAATTTAACAGCTTTGAGGAATCTCTGTGTAGTGATTAATTAATTACAAAGAATCCAGTCTTCCAGGTGAACCCATTTTGGTAGGGATAGACCTGCCACAAAGGTATAATATAAGCTCTGCTCTAGGCCTAGGAGCTTGGCTCTAAAAATGTGGTTTTCTGTTCAGTGCATGCATTTCAGATGAGAATTTATGAATGCACAGGCAGTCCATTGCAGTGTCCACATCTTGGACACTGGTAGAGGTTCCTAAACACCATGGTCACACTACCAGAGAGGGCACAGGTCTAGGCTGCCAGCTGATATTGTCTGTCCTTTTATTTAATTAAGCAATGAAGGTATTTGTGAGGTGACTTAGATGGGAATTCCTATGGGTAAAAATGAGAGAAGCTTTCATTTCCTTTCCAATAGTGCTTTGAAACAGAATATCCTTTGTTCAGAGATTTTTCCTTACACAAAGGTACCATGAGTTTCTTGAACTTGCATTCATGTTGTGCTTTGACCACAGTGAGGTTTGAAATCCATTTGTGCCCTAAAGCAAGCAAATGTTTTCCTTCTTTTCAAGAAAGCCTGTCAACAAAGAAGTATCAACAGACTTGTTTGTTCTTTCAATGATAGATTTCTTTTTTACTTCAGTATCTGTGCTCATCCAGTTTAAAATGTAAAGCTGCTTATCGTTCAAGTCATGGAATTCTTTAGGATTTAAAAAAGAGAAACATAAAATAACAGAGCAACACTTCCCAAGTGCTTATCTGGCAGACTAGAGAACCCTGATATTTCACTTGAATCAACTGTTAAAATGAGCAGTTTAATGACAGTCATTATTTGTGCAAGATTTGCTTATGTAGCACTTGAGGATTTACACAGAGAATAGAAGCTTGATGAAACAGAGTTAAGAAATGCATGCAAGCAAAATTAGGTCTGCTCCAAACCATCTTCTTTCATATTTTTTACATTACAAGATGCATTTCTCTTCCATAAATGGGGAAATTTCTATTGCTTAATAGAGAAGTTTAAAAATGTCTCTCTAAATTTTTATTGGGTCTATTACACTCTAGGAAAAATGTGAAACCTTCCTCTTTAGTCCTTCTGAGTATGTCACAACAGTCTCCTTTTCTCTGGCACACAGGTTTCTGTTTGCAAACAAAAAAACTCCCTTAAAACAATCATGGAAATGTGTTCCTCCTTGCTGAAGAGTACTTAGGAGTGGGGCTTTCACAGCCACATCTTCCCTAATAAGGGAATATGGGTTCCTATGGGATGGGGCTCATCTTATTTATAGTGGCTGGGATCTGTATGTCTACATCTAATGTGCATAAATCATCTGACTTGCAGATGCATCTTGCTCTAAGTGAGAGTGCAGTCCCTTATAGTGCCCACTGATCTCCATGGAATATAATGAGATCCTACAGAAAGCATCCCAGTTCTGTTCTTTTGCCATTGTTGCTTTTTCTGTTCTGTCAACATCCTCCCACGGGTGCCTCGTTAAAAGGAAAACTCTCCTATAATTTGTGTGCACTTTTAGACTAAAAATTACTTATGGACATAACGTTCAGTTACACTTATATAAAGCTGATGTCAGGTGCAGAAGGGAAAATCAGACATTAAGTACTTATTCAATTCTTGCACCTCCATATTATCCCAGAGAGCAGCTGTACATTGTACAGAGTACATTGGTACTGTATTTCTGCTCTCTTTAAGGGTGGCAATATGCAGAAACAAGATTTTCCACTCAAGATAACTTGATCTCTGAACAGTCTCTTGGGAGATGTGTTCCTGTGTCTCAGTCATGGCTTTGTTGTGGCAGTGGGCTGAATAAGCAAAAAGAAAAACAAAAAAAAAAATTGAATGTACAGTAGGAAATGTTGCAGTGCTTTCTCAAGAGAATTGGTCAATATATATGCCTTTAGGAAAATATTTTCTAAAAAGTCTGTGTTTAGGGATTCTTGTGTTCACTTACGTACGTATTCTGGTAAGTACCTCTGTTCAGAAAACTGTTTGAATAAATACGGGTTTGGTTATGCAAACTAGCTACAGAAAGGTATCCAGAAGTTATGCCATGTGATCTATGCATAATTCTAGACTGTGGCATATGAGCTGTCTGCAACAAAGTGCTTAGAAATGTATTTATAGACCAAGAATGGTGTGCTATCTTTTTTTTCAGCAATGATTTTGAATACAAAATAAATTCAGTGACGAATGTGGTGATTTCATGGGCAACTGAAGAATTACCCTGAACAAACTGCTTTTCATAAACTGTTTCCCTGCTCTGGCTGCAAACAACATAAATATTAAAATATCTTTTACAGAATACAAATAGACATTTACGTTAAAGTCAACAAACTAATCAGGAAGATAACCCAGGCCATACAGTAAATTATCATTAATGCTAATTACTTCTATGTTTGTAGAAGTCTTGGCTTTTACATGCAGGGCCATCTTAGTAAAGAACATTTAATTCCTGGGGAACTAATATAGATAGATGCACATATTTGCATGTAGGAGCTTAGTTTATTGCAACCAAATAGGTAATGTAATCTGCATCACACATTTGGGTCTTCCTGGGGTCCTGGGGACTCCTTTGGTGATGCAGGGATGGTCACCCAGCATGCAAGGCTAAGCTAACCAAGTTGTTTAAGGCTCAGCAACATCCTGCCCTGTTCTGTGCAGCACCAGGTGGCTGAGGCATGCTCTGGCCAGACCTAGGGATTGATTTTTAGAAGAGAACTAGGCAGAAGCAGTCACAGCACAAAAATCTGCAGGGCATCTTAAGCCCACGCACCTTTTCCTAAGTAGTTCTAGGCAGGAGGTAGAAAATTTTTTCCAGGCAGACAGAACTAGTGTGTGTTGAGTGGGAAAAACATGGAGAGTTAGAGCATGGTTTTGGGGAGCTGCTCCACTGATGGAAATTATGGGATAAAGCAGTGAACAAACTCAAGTCTACGCACTCAGCACTTTTATGACTATTCACAATTTGTTTTTATAGTGTTATTAACATGACCTACCTACCATTACTGGATTTATACTTGTTTTACAGAACAAACAACAAATGAATTTGCAACAGTATGAATCCCTGCCACAACTATGCCTCTGATGTTCCCCAGAACCTTTTGTTACAAATTGCAATTTAGCTGAAAATAAAATTAGAGGTTGAGCTCGCATGGAATCCTCTCCCTCTGGTTTGTAAGCCTACAAAGCAATAGATCAGTGGCATTCCCCTTTAGTTTCCCATCCAGATGAATTATGAAAATGTTGCCATGTCAGTAAAGCTGCTGTGACTCAAGGCCATGTTCTCCTCCCACACTACTAAGTCTGATACAGATGATTAATACCAATAAAGGATCTCTAGTTTCAGCAGGCTCTTGTGCTCAAAGATTGTGCATCTTCGAATTCTGTCTTAGCCATCAAAGGTTTTGAACCTCAGGTTATTTTGAGAGATTATTTTATGAAAGAACTAGAATCTAAGTGTTTTCTTTGAAATATATTCATATTTTCAGAAAAGAGCTTTCCCACGATCTAATTCTAAAGAAATTCACATGCAAGAGTTGTATTGAGGCACATTTTCAAAGATTTCCATAACCATGAAGTGCAATTGGCCATAGCTCTTGATACTATGACAATATTTCCATCTAAGGAAAATTTTTAGGGTAGAAAAACAGATTAAAAAAGTTGTTGAGTGAAAGAAAAAAGAATTCATCCAGCCTGGTTTGAGACATAAGGTGTAATAGGTAACTCTGGTCCCTTTCATTTTTTAAATTTTTTTTTTTTAATTATCTTCCTTCATTACAACAAACAGCACGTGGTTTTGCAGCTTATTTTCTTCTTAGAGAAAAGTGAAGTATTGCTTCTTCAGAGCTGGAGTGTTCTGATATAATGGGATAGAATCAGGTGGCTGGGATACAGGGAATCCACCGTGTAACTTATGTTGTGATATTTTATAGTGTCTTCTGTTCAAGTTTGAATAACAGCCTAATAAATCTCAGTGGTATCTCAATTTAAAAAAGTAGCCTCCAAAGACAATTCACTGGATGAAAGTAGAACTTAATAAATACAACTTAGGCTAAAGCTGATTTAAGTCTTCACTGAAATTGATTGCCGAGTTCGGGACATTTCTGCTAGTAAAAAAAAGGAAAAAAAATAGTTCTATTAAAAATGAAGTGCAGTCAACAAAACAGTATATTCTAAAAGTAATCTCTGTGTTTGCTGATTGCCAAAAATCTGTTGAAATCTGCTGAAAATATGAAAAGACCATCTAAGAATATTCCCTGATGGCTTTAGTAGTGGGTGACCTCTTCAAGCTCATGGTGAGCTGGAGAAATTGAGAAGCTGAATCCATAGGATTAGAGTGTCTGGAAAAGGAGCAAAAAAAGGTAGGACAATGGAAGTTCATTAAATCTAAAGGAGAGTTTTGTTTTCTGGATTCAGTTTCAGCTTAAAAGAAGCCTGTGAGCTCCAAAATCCTGTAGAGATTTGGCAGCTCAGAATGCAGTAAGCTAAATTTGTTGTAAAAATTATTTCTTTTGGCAGTAACACTGATATATGAATATTAATGATTCAATTTAGCATACATTAGAATTCTGTGGATGGAGCTCTGTAGTGGCTCACCTCTATCTCACCATCCATGAAACGTAATTCTGTTTCAAGGGAGGAAAAACCTAACAAAGCCTCTTTTCCTTGTCCATGAATTACTGGATTCATTGTGGGCTTTCAGCAGTATGTAACCTGTTGGGAGCAGAGCCTCATTTCCCTGCAAGCCCCATAGCTGGCATCCACAATCTGTAGGCTTGATATGTGCTGTCATTTTGTCTTCTGGAGTTGGACACAAGAGAAAAACTTTTTGCTGCCATACGCCTGCTTCCTCTGCACTCACACTGAAGGAACTTCTGCTGCTACCATACGCAAGGGCCATAGCATCAACATCTTCTTGAAACTTTAAATATTGTGAGGATCCGGGAATAAAATTAAGGCTCTGGTTATGCTCCAAAATACAGAATGATCTTTGAGCTTCCAAGGATAAGCAATAAGCAGAGAGGCAGAGAGGTTCTCAAACAGACATGTTCATCTGGCAGCTAATTGTGGGATTATCTGGTGGCAATTGTGGGGTTGCTACTGGCAATGGTAACGCAGAGCTCTGTATGGCTGGGATCTTGGCTGGGTCCTAGGAAAAAGAAACATTTGATGGCACTGTGGGAGCAGTGAGAGCTGAGAGCTCAACAAGGCAAACGAGTTGGGTGCTGAGGGTGACAGACAGGCAGGGGAGGGGATGTTGTCCCATCAACAAGAGACCTGAAGATGTCACCAGTGACAGGTTGTGGTTAGGCCCAGGGATGGTGACTGGGATCAGGCTCAGCTCAACCATTGCCCAGCAAGTCCGTGGTGATGAGACAGGTTCTGTGCCAAGCCAGAGTTAAATCTGGTGCAGAAAGGAGCTCAGAGGAGGGCACAGAGGTCATCAGAGGGCTGAAACATCTCTGCTGGGGAGATAGACTGAGAGAGTTGGTGCTGGTCAGCTTGGAGAAGAGGGAGGACATTATAAAGGCCTGTGGGTACCCGAAGGGACTGCTGGAAATCTGGGGAGGGACTTTGTAAAAAGGACAAGGGGTAGTGGTTTTAAACTGGCAGAGGGTAGACTTAGCTTAGACATGAGGAAGATTCTTCAGTGTGAGGGTGGTGAGATACTGGCACAGGGTGCCCAGAGAAACTGTGGCTGTCCTCTCCCTGGAAGTGTTCCAGGACAGGTTGGATGGAGCTTGGAGGGACGTGTCCCTGCCCATAGGAGGAGGAGGGTTGGAACTGGATGATCTTTATGGTGCCTTCCAACCCAAAGTATTCTATGATTAAGGTGGTGTGAGACCTTCATCTTGAAGCTACTCCCAAAGGGAGGAGGAACCTTTGCTGAAGTTCCTTCCAGCTCCTTCACACCTGCTCTTACCTTCAGCTGGCACTGACTGTGGGGAACAAAACTCCTATAGAGGCACTAGAATCTGGCATTGAAATGGTTAAAACAATGTGAAAATGTGTTATACCAAATAGGTTGGATGCCTAGGAAATAATATTCCAGGTTGTGCCAACTTGTTGAGCTAAAAGATGACAATCCTTAGCTCATCTCACAACAGCCTTTGACTTGGCATGTGCATGTAAATACATAGCTAAATATGCACATATGGGATGCAGTGAGAAGTGTACTTGTTTGGATATGGATTTATATTGTTTGTGGCCACATTAAAATATGTTACTAATCTTTGGGCTAAATATCAAACTATATGTTTTCTGTTTTTTTAAAGATTTTTGGGTTTTGGTAGAGCTGACAAATGTGAGGAGAGCTTCCCAAGGAAGATAGCAAACTTAGTGTTACTGAGGCACAGTACTGATCACGTAGGAAAAAATAATGCAAAATAAAAATCTTATAGCACAGTGCAGGTGATTCCAGTAATATCTGTTGTAAATCATAGCTAGCTAATGATCCCATTCTGTTTATTTAGACAGGTGTTATTCCAGACCTTTTCTCACCTTGAAATGTCTGCCTGCCTGTCTGATCTTACTTAATATTCATGAGTCATATGCATTAGTGGTGTAGCTATGCATTAAGTGTGGTTACCAAGGAACATGTTGTATGAAATATGAGGATTAATGCAGGGAAAGGCAAAACATTGATTTGGGAGGGATTCCTTGCCTCAGAAAAGGGAGATTGTTCCCCATAATGAGTTACCAAGCTGTTAAAGGCTTCAGCAGCCCTGGAGGTAGAGAGATGACTGGTTTACCTGCTCTGAAAACTCAGGAGGGGAGGGGTTTTTGTGGGGTTTGGGGGCACAGGAGCAGAGAGGGGTGGACAGAGACCCAGAGGATAACAACATTCAAATTGCAGGGCTGGTTTAAGAACTGGTAATGCAGGAATCTGGAAGGTAAAATTGGCTTCCCCACTTGGGTGAAGTGAGATACACAGGAGTGTGGAACCTCAGGAATCTTAGAGTCTGGGACAGTAATGGCAGAGGGAAAAGGTGATTTAAAATAAGTAAAACTTTTATATTCACTTTTAAAACTATTTATATATTTCTATATATTCATCTGGTGTCAGAGTGGTTTTGCTCTGACAGTCTCGGTTATAAAATCAAGAAGGATTTTTGATCTGAGAGTATCCTGTTAGGAAAATTAATAAGTCCTGCTAGTACTATTTTGTCTAGAAATGCTTTCACTTCCAGTGAAAGAGTTACATTCTGTGCCCCCTCTCTTTCTAACAAACATCAGAATAGTCTCCCCCCATTTTGTTAAGGCATCTCAGTGAGTGAGCTACAGTGGGGAATGGCACCTTAAGATGGTTTTAATTTGTATTAACATTACTGAAAAGTTTTGGCAACCCTCAGCAGTTGAGCATCATGGGAATGAAAGGGTATATTATGGGATTATTCCACCACCTCTCTTTTATTTACATTTTTTTCCATTTCCTGTTTTCTTAAACACAATCTAAAACTCATAAAAGTTTGAAGATAGTAACTTTGGATACTGGGAAGAGATTGTTATTTCTTTTTATCACAGGGATATAAAGCATAATGTTTTAATTGCAGGCAAAAGAACATAGCTGGAAGCAGCAGCCAGTACAGAGCTGTCAGAACTATTTCTGTCTCTAAATGGTTGGCTTTGAGCAGAACACCAAAGATGATAAAACTTGGAAACCATTTTAGGGAGCTGCTGATTCTAAAAGTAAGATACCAAACATCTGTTTCTGGCTTGTTAGCTTACAAGTTACCTTGATGTGGGGAGAAAGATGTTTGCTTGTTATATTTTTCCCCTACAGCTTTAGCACAGGATTTTATTGGCTTTCCTTTTACACCTGGTTCCTATTTGTTCCCAAAGATGCCTAGCAAGTCTCATGTATTCTATCTGGATCTGCTGTCTAACTGGAAGTGTAGTCCAAAAAATCTAAGTGATGCTTTCACCCACTCATGATTATCCTGTAGTCAAAGAGGGCACTTCTCCAGTGTTCCTTTTACCCATCCCAAAATTTACTGGCTGAGTGCTCCTAGGTCAGCTTATTGCAGGACAAAGAACCAGGATACGTGTCCTCCAAGGTCCAGGTACCACATGCTAGGTGAGACAGATTGCCCTGAGGGATCTCCCTGTGACTTTATCCCCACCCTGTCTGCCCTGTAAAACCCTGAGAGTTCCCCAAGGCCCCTCAGGATATGTCTGTGTTCCACAGGAGAAAGCAGCTTTATGCCAGAGCTGTTTCCCAGACCTGGGCAGGGTTGTTTGGTGAGGTTTTTCTAACCCTTCTGTGTCACAGGGATCCCAATCTCTTCCCAAACCCCCTGATGCTGACTGCCTGACCTGTTGAGGTGCTGCCATCTCTGCTGTGGTTTCACTGTTGTAACACAGTAAGAGAGAAAACTGGATATTTCAGCAAGCACAGATGGGAAGAAAGATGAAATCAGGTCTGTAAAACGAGCTGCATAAATTCTTGCTCCCCAGCCACCACTGGATGTGTGTGAATTGTGAGGGACAGCACTCTCATACTTCAGGGCTTTACTGATCATCAGAGATCCAGCTGCTGGAGCCAAATTCCCTGGTGATGTTTGAACTCTGGTGTCCTTTTGGCATAGCAAAGCACCTCCTTTCAGACCACATTACTGGAGGGGGTGCTATGCTCATCCCTTTCAGTTTTTCTTCCCCCATCTCATTCAACTAAGTCTCATTGCCCTTCTGTTTCTCCTGTTCCCCTGACTTTAAGATGTGGTACAAAAGTTTTCTTACTTTTTTTTTTTTTTTTTTCCCTCCATCCCTGGTTTTTTAAGTATTTTGTCAGAGCTCAGACATGGGTGCTTCGTGTTACAGTAAATCTCCTAGACATCCTTTCAAAGACACAATCTACTGAATATCAAACACATATGCTCCTGTCCTTAATCTTCAAATGTGGTTCACGGTTTTAGAAAAGTCTCCATTTGCTTGTTGTTAAAGGAATAAACCTTCTTTTGCTCCTGAACAGGAAATGTGACCAGAATAAAAAAAAAAAAGGCCTTCCCAAAAAGCAAAACTTGCTTTTTCTTTTCTTCCCAGGACGACTTTTCCTGCCCTGTGCCTGTTTGAATGCCTGTAACTCATTTAAAGGAGCAAGAAACACCAGTTCTCCACTAACAAAATGAAGTCTTATGTAAGGGTAAGTTTTTCAGCCTACTTCAAAGGATATTCACTGAATTTGTGGAGGTTGCTTATTTTCTGTGGGGGACGGATATTGTCCCTTAATTAGGCTTTTCAAATGTAAATTCCCAGCAATGAAACATTTTAAGGATAAAAGAGTGTGTTTGTGGCATAATGCCTCAAAGTGTCAACAAATCTGAGTCTGTAATCTCCATATGTTTTGATTACTTGCTATCAGAAGCAGCTCCTTGCAAATCAAAAACTTTTTTCTTTTTTCTTTCTAATTTTTTTTTTCTTTTTAGCACTCTAGCTGCCTCTACTCTCAACTTACACCTGGTGCCAGTGATCTCTTGCAACCAACATATGACTTTGAGTGGGAACAAAACCACTTTGACAGATGGGCATAAATTCAGGGGTGCCAAACAACCAGTGCCTGCACTAACTTTGAATGCTAACAGGCCATTCAGAGCCAGTAGTGTCAGAACAACAGCCTATTTACAGCTCCAGGTCATTAGGAGAGGAGAGGGAGAGCTGAACATGTAGTCAGATTAATAAACCTGAAGGTTATGTTGTTGGGTTTAATGCTATAGAGATTGATAATAAATTAGAATAAATTGTCTAACATCTGCATTTAAAGGACCAAGTTAGATAATAAATAGAAGGATATGGTGTATCTCCAGTGTAAGCAGCTCTGTATGCTACCAGCTGCTGAGAAACTGGAAGAAATTAGAAATTCTTTATTCAGTGTGTTACAAATAGCTTGTTTGGCTGCAGCAGAGGGAGTTTGTAGCTTGCTCAAGTCATCTTCAAAAGCTGTTCCAAATACTGGCCTGTTCTTAGTGACAAGCTAGCTGTTCAGGGAGATTCTGGGCATTTTTATGGAGAGGACACAAACCATCCAGTCCTCCTCAGCTGCTTTCTACAGTGGCCTGTGCAGTGAACCAGAGATGCAGCAGCAGTGTTCTGCAGCTGCTACGTTAGTTCCACATCAGATTTCAAAGAAAGATTTTTAAATGAAAGAAATAACAGAGAAGAAGTTGCTAAGTAGAGAGAAATAGTTTGACTGGCTCATGTTGATGTAGTCCTCCTCATGCAGTTATTTTGGGGACACAGGCTTGCAGCTTGTGAAGAAACAGTACCCCCTGCTCCAGTGAACTACACACTTGCTGGCTTCTCTACACTGTATTCTGCAAGGATTTGTTTTCTTATTTATTTTTTAATTTTTTTTTCTTTTTTTGGCCAGGAAAGCCTGAGACGTTGAGGGATAAGTGTCCATCTTCCTATTTTTAAATAATCCCTTTCTATGCAAAGATTATGAACCTCATGCTAGGAGCTTTGGACAACGTAGCTTAACTCAGGGGAAAAAAACTGGAAGGGGAAAAAAATCTTTATCAACTAGGTCTTATTCATGTGGCCAGAACTGCACATGAGTCTTTGTACTTGATGTTTTCTCTTGGATAGCTGCAGGCTTTCAGAAACATTTAGTGAAAAGGAAACACTACGCTCAGGGGCTTAGATGGAATTTAGGACATCTGAATAGCTCTCATAGTGTATAAAATAAGCTGGCTTTTATCTGGGCTAAAGTTGTTGACTCTTTTGGGGCATGATTGTTTAGCATTTAATTTACAGTTTTGGCTAAGTGGCACAGACTTAATTTAACTTTCCCTTCAGGCACAAATTGAAATTTGTTTATGACCGAGATTTTTCCAACCCAATTCTAGGTTTTGGGTTGTTTTTTTTTAGCAGGGTGTAAGGGGTGAATGGCACTTCCTGGCCTTCCACAGCTCTAAACTTAGAATTTTTTAATGATGACCTCCTGTTGTGGCTCCTTCTTCCAAGTTTCCTGTTGCATTTTTTCCATGCACATGTTTTTTCAATTTGGATGAAGCGAATACTTCAGCTTAAGGAAAAGAGCAGAAAAAGAACTTCCCCTTATGAAAGAGAGAGCATTTTTGAGATATTGTTCCCTCTTAAACATCCACCTTAGTCCCTCTGTGGTGGTTTTGGCCACAGTGACTTAACATGTAGAGACAACACTTGACTTAGAAGTTGCTATGGAAAAAGAATGGAACCAAAATATCACTACTCTGTTTTAAATGGTATTTCTAATTAATTTCCAAAATAGCATAGGTCATCAGAACTTCATTTTGGGGATCACAGTGCCAGTTCTGGTCACAGTCACAACTGATTTAACAGGCTTTAGTGGATGGGGAGTTTGGCTTATTTGGGAACTAGAGAGATCAGATTCATTAGTGTATTCTGTTCAAGGAGGGAATCTTCATCTAAAATATATCTCTATATTATAAATATCATTGACATCTGAAAAATGTGTATATACAGACATTTCTGCAAGAATAGCTAAGTGTTCTCTGTTTTTTCTGGGCCTTGATCTTATAAATACTTCTTTTTATTTATCTAAATACATAATATGCTCTGGAAAGCAACCACCATAGCCTAGAGAGCTCTTGGCAGCACAGATAAGCTATGGACCATCACTATGGGTGTCTTTTCCTGCAAAATAGCACTTTTCTTACATTTCTGTCTCCTGGGGGAAAGGTAGGAAATGCAGGTGCAGAGAAGTGGCACGTGTCCCATCCCTGCCTGGTTACTTGTGAGGGAGGAAGGATGAAGGATGTTTGTGGCTGGTGCCTTTTCCAGCTGCACCCAAATATAGGATGTCCTGCTCCTTTCAGCTGTGTTAAAACCCAAGGTAGAGGACTTGGTAGGATGCTTTCATCTTCTAGCCCTGGATGGGGAGCCCCATGCTGGATTTCTCTCCACGTTCAACATGAATTTTGGCCATGGATCGTGGGTTTTAAGATGGATTTTAAGGTTGGATTCAATCATGGAAATCGTGTGACCTGATCACCTGAGGACAAGGAGTCTTCAATTTCGAGGCTTTAAGGTTTATAGCTACCCTTAGGGGGCAGGTGGCAGCCACATTTGAAACAGTTGTGTAATGTGCTCAGATTCAGCATCGGGGCCAGCTTGCTTGTGAGGGGTTCTCATATGTACGTATGTGCCATTTTAAAGGCTATTTATTTTCAAAAATCAGTATTTTGAATGACAGAGGAAATCCTGTTAAATATTGACTTTCTCTTTAAGTGCCAGATGTTGTGAGCCTTCCATCTGCTGATCACTTTCCAAACAGATGTCTTGAAATAGCCCTTCCTACCTACAGGATTCCTCCTGCTTCTCTGCTCCTGCAGCCTTTTATTCCCACTCTTCACACCAGTCTCTGAATTTCCGTTCTCCCACATACATTCAGAAATATATGCTTAATTTTTACTCCTCCTATTGTTTTTCTGAAAGCCTTACCTTTTCTTTCCCCCTTCCCAGTCCTCTTAGACAGAGCTGGGATGTTCAGGACATTCACAGATATTTAGCTACTCTCCCTAAAGAAGTAATAAGGAATTAAAGGAAATGGAAGAACCTGTGAAACTGTGGATTAATTTGTTTTTTTTTTTTTTTTCTGATTTACTGATACTGATTTTTACTAGTTCTGTTATGATCTCTGAGCTGCTGGAGACTGACTGTAAAGTGAATGCTTGCAGAGAGCTGGCATTTTCAGGAACCTAAACAACCTGAGGAATGTAATGGTATGGATAGTCACCTGCACATGTTCTGCAAACACCAACAAAGTTTAAGTAAGAGAGTAAAAAATGGGCTTTTTTCCCCCTTCTATGGTTAGGAACAATAAGGGAAACCCTGGGATCGAAACAGAGGGCCATGCTGTGATCTGCAAAGTCCCACAAAGGCTGGCAGAGAGTGAGATTTTTTTTTTTCGAACAAGTTTCAGTCTCATCTTTGCCCATCTGGTGTATGGCCTATCTCTGCACCCATGGGATGGAGTGAAAGTTTAGCATTACAAGGCTTTAAAGCACTTAAATTTTGGCTTAGTCTGAGCTGGGCAGAAGGCTGTGGTCAGGATTAAATAATCTTCCTCCAGCAGTGTATCATGGCAGACCTAGTTCAGAAGGTATTTAGATATTTTAATAATGTCTAAGAGGGAAAATCACCCAGAGAGACTCTGCACAAACCCAGCCCTTTTCTGCAGAGGTGTTTGAGCACTTTGTTGGAGGGGATTTGAGCTCCTCCCTTGTCTGAAGTGCCCTGGGTATCAGGCCACTTGTGGCCATTAGCTTGGAGCTTGCCAAGCCACTCTTGTTTAAATAGTTCCTCTTGCACAAGAATAATTCAATATTTGGTGGATTAATTTGTATGAGGGCTCTGAATATGAGTAGTCATCTGAAGAGTCTGTTATTTTTACCACAAGATAGACATTTCTCTGCAGTGTGGGATAAGATCTTTTGTACTCCAGAGCAGTGAAGTCTAATTCACCCCTTTCCTCAGTATTTTTAAAAATTTTTCCATGCTAAATTCCCAGGTATCGTATAAATGAGTATTTTCCATCTCAGTGTGCTGGCCTTTCTCAAACCCAGTCTTCACTGCAGCTTTAGCACCACACTGATAATCCAAGTGGTTATGTTGGCTAGGCAGCTGTATAGTTAAAATGAGGAACAGGTTTAGCACATAATTTCTGATTGTAGGTCCAGTTCTGAGTCACTCAGTCCTGTATTTAACAGGCAATTAGAAGTTTGAAAGGACTTGAGGCATTTAAATACCTTTTCAAACTGTGGCTTCCTATTGTTTGGAAATTTTAGTGTGCAGATAAATTGGGAAATTTCGTATTTACAGAATGTTAGGATAGCCCAAAGAGCCTAGATGCAAAAAAGTTCTAGGGTGAGTACCAAGTCTTCATTTTCACTGGCCAAAACATTGCAGTGAGTGGCCAAAATCATAGCTCTGTTGCCCACTGTAGTTAGCATCAGCTTTAAACTTGGAATGAAATCAGACAACACCTGTTGTAACCTCATCTGTGTTGTAACCTCCATTTGAGTTGTCAGTATCCAAAAAACTGCCCCAAATCCATGCACAACATGGGAAAGAGGGAAATATTTGGACTCGGGGAAGTAGTGGGTGGGAAAAGTGTATTCTGTTTTGCAGCTGATAATGTTAAATCTGATATCACTCTACTACAAAACAAAGACCTGATCTTTGAAGATGAAAAAGTCTGGGTCCACACTTGGCAGGGGCTGGGGACAGCCTCCAGCCTCGGGTGCCAGACAAGGAGTTGCAGGGAGCTTTGCCCCAGTGAAACTTTGCTGAAATCAGAAAGAACCAGCAAAACCTGCCAGAACATTGTTCAGTGATGTAAAATGTTTTTGTGACCACATGCTTTTGGAATTGTAGTGTGTGTTTCAGCCCCAGATGTGCTCCTGGCATCGAGTTTTAGCATGTTCTGGATTAATTCCAGTGAATAGTGGTAGGATTTTTTTTTTTTTTTTTTTTTTTTGAGTTAGAGTTGCATGCTCTCTGGCTTCAAAAAACTACCTTCTGTTGTTATTTTGCTTTTACCATCTGCAAAAACGAATGCATTTGCCTGTGTAAACACTACTGTGAAGGATAAAAAAAAATAATTGGTTGATTATATGAGCCGAGCTTTAAAAACTCGTATTATAGATGTCACATATGTTCATAGCAGTGCATATATATGCCTATGTAATACATATAAATTGAATTCAGGTCTAGACTGGTGTGCCCCAGAAACCAGTGATATACCTAACTTATTATCTTGCCCATTAATGTTTGATTTTGATTTACTACTGAGAATGCCCTATAATCTGAAAGATACCATAAGGAGGGGTGCAGGGGCCTGATCTTTTGCTGCTGGAACTGCTGGGAGATGAATTTCAGTTTCATAGTGCTGAGGTTAGGTTCCTCCTAGTGCTCAGTAATCCTGACCGCTGCTGAGAAATTCCCAGATCCAAGCCTGGTGATCTGTCTGCTCCAAAGAAACTTAACAACGAAGCTGGAGTGGCTTATTTTCTGGGAAGCTTTTACGTGGAAAAGGCTTCTGAGGCGTACGACTTTGGCTCAGTTTTGGCAGATTTAAGTAAGGGTAAAAGCAGTTTTATCTGAAAAAAAACACTCTCATAGGATCCTGCATTGGTTCAGATGAGAATGAGGATGATTTTTCTAAATATTTGCAGGACTGACACAGCCTGAGAGGTTAACCAGAAAGCTGTTGGTAGATGTAGAATAGAATGCAGGTCTCCTGTCTGTCTTGTGTCTTACCTCTAAAATCATTCTTTTAAGGGGAATTCCCAGGACTGGTCATGTTTTGTCATTTCTAAGCATTAAATTCACTGGTATTTTAATTTTTAAAGTTTCATAAAGCTGAAGAACACTTTTCTTGAGCCCTCTAGATACTCAGAGGCGAATTTCCTTCCCTTTTTTTTTTTTCTTTTTTTCTTTTTTTTTCTAACTAAGCCTTCCTTTAACTGGAGGGGAAAAAAATCACAAGAGAGGCTTTATGCTACTTTCCTGTTTTCCAACATGACAGATGCATTAGAAAGTGTAATGCACTCTAACAAACAAGGGAACTTTGCATATTGAATATAGCACATGAAATAATAAAAGAAGAACAGCTGCTGAGAGACAGAAAGGCGGAAAAAAAAAAAAAAGAGATAAAAGTTAACTTGAGTTGTGTTTTATATGAAGAGCTTTGAATTCAGTCAGATTTAAAATTCAATGCCAAGTACATTTACAGACATCTGGGAAATCAGGTCACATACTCTTTGTTAAGTCTGCTACTACTGGTATTAAACAGGGCACATGGAAATGTAAGCCTGGCACAAGGGCACCTTTTTTCTTTCATAAAATGACAATTTGACAATTACATTCATACAATGATTAATGTGACCAGTGATAACTGGGAAAAGGATAAAACCAAGAAGGGGTTATAATGGGATGCAAGCTTTTCTGAAGTTTGAGGCTATGTGACTCTCCATGTTCACCAAGTAAGATTCATGCCAAACCTGTGTTTGCTAAATGAATGCTAATGAAAGCTTGTGCATTAGCTTACTACTGAAGCCACTAAGAAAGGTCACACACTGCAGAATAAGTGAGTTTTATAATGAAATGAGTCCATGGGATATTGCTGTGCCAACTGCCAATGATCTGAACTGTCAATGTGTTACCAATAGAGAGAATGTGCAATATGCAGGTTGCCTTGAATTCCCAAGTGTTTGTTCTATTTACTTTGTATTGAATGTTAGACTAGGTTGATCTTGACCAGTATTTGTACTTTGCCCATTCCCAAAAGCTTTGAGGCAAGTTCATAGTGGTTTTGATCTTTTACATTGGGTGAAGGTGGGAGAATAAGTCTGGCAGTGCTCAGGAAAATTGGGTAAACCTGCAGGTGGTGACCCTGATGCTGAATGAGCTTTAGTAGTTGCATCTGCTTGCAAGGAAATGTCTGCCCCCAGTAGGTAAATGGATAGTGGCTTAATCAAAATGATGTCTGCAGTATTCTAAGCACAAATATACAGGGAGGAGTCTCCTGGTTTTGCAGCAGTACTACTTGTACTATCTTGGCACATGAGAAGTAGGAAAAAAGTGAAACTAGCACAACATCCTTTATGACTTTTCATTGTATTTTGCCTTTTCATCAACCACTCCTTTAAATATCTTCCTAGTAATAAGTCCTCACAGGTGTTTCAAGATCCAACATTGGAGATAGGTCCCCTCACCCTTCCACAGAAGGAAGGTTGAGAGAAGTTATTTTGTGAGACAGCAAAACAATGGAAGATGAGACACATTCTCTCAGTCTATTCTGAATTTTCAGAAATGTATGTAGTCCTCAGCAGGGCATGCTCCACAGTAATACTTTAAATGCAACTTAGAAATGAAGCACACTGGTCATGCATGCTGCATTGGTTTCTTTGCTTGAAGTACACAGTGAACTTAATAAACCCCAAAGATGATATATGTTAAAAGGCTCTGAACACTCCTTGAATGCTAATAAGCAGTTCCTCTCCTACATATTTCATTAATCCTTTCAGCCTCTCAGGAATTCTGTCAAAGAGACCCAGCAAGTCTGGCTTCTTGCCTTTTTGTATTGTACCCAGTATTACAAATATCAGAGTACAGACTGCACAAATTTCAGCATATGTGCCTGCATCCTGACACCAGCAATTGGACCAAGCCAATAGTGGACACTGCATCAGGCAGCATGTCCTTGTTTCTTCAGAAATGAGAATCTTTAGCCCTGTTGGCTGTGAGGAAAAGCAAAAATACATGTACAATGCCTTCCTGAATCTCCTGGAGCAGTAGTTCCAAGAAGACATAAAGGCTGACTGAAGGTTGAGGGGCTGCTGTGGGATAATGGCAAGAATCTGGTTTCTTTCTGTAGTTGGCTGAGAGAGTTGTGAGCAAGTGTGACTTTGGTGACTGCTTGGACATTCTTGTAGGACTTCTGTGCAAAGTCAATCTGAGCAGCCTTCCTTGCCAGGTGACATGAGTAAATGGCATTTTAATTGGCATGGGTAATGATATTTTCTGAACAATTGTGGTTTTAGACCAGTAACCTTCTGTAAGGAGGCAGCAGTAACCAGTTAGGGGGGGTGATATACTGGGAAATTGTCATGTTTGCTATCATGGGTTAATGATGAGGTGAAAGAGTATTTTGGGGGCATTATTGTAGCACTGAATTTCCCCAGTCATTTTTTATCCAGTAGAATTCTCATCACATTGATCTCTAATGGATTTACCTGTGGAGAGAGTTCTGGTAATGAGTCTGCTTCTGGTTCTAATGTTAGCTTTTTTAGCATGGGGATTTCTGCTCTTCAGCTGCTTCAAGGAGCAAATCAGAAGGGTAAGGACAGTTTCACTGCCTGTCCCTCTTTTCAGGTCAAGCATGGCAGAGCTCTCTCTGATGACTTCTAAAAGCTTCATGTGTCCATGATGGGAAAGTGGACTCAGTGCTATTGGAGAAATCTGGCTTGATACTTTCTAGCAGTGACAGAGCCTGAAATCTTTTATTCACTTGTAGTGCTTGGTGTTTCAGTTTCTGCTTTTTTTCTCCTTTATTTTTCTTTGCTAAGATTTTATGTTTCCTAAATAAAAAGCCTAGGAAATGTTACTGGGGGTTGCTCTCTAGGCTTTAGCAGATGCATGCCAGGCTGTACCACCTGATGAGTTCAGTGTCTTAATATAAATATCATATTTTGTCGAGAGAGAAAGGGGAAATAAAAATGGGAAGAAATATAAATCCCATCTAAGCCTCCCATATTTTAAATGCTGAATTTCCCATCACATTTTCTTGGTGAAGATGAAAAGCCTTTAAAGAAAATCAGACTTTGTAATCAGACGATGATGCATGAAAGGATGTGTCTGGATAATGTGACAGATGATCCTAACCTTCATTAATGTGCTTTAATTGGATTAAACTCCATGAAAGGCCTTTTCTTCTTTTTCAACACCTTCAGGGCTCTTAGCTGCACAATGTGAATGTACAGAACATCCTGCAAAAGGGCACTCATCCAGCTCACAGACATATGCTGTACATCCTGACAGTAAGTTAACATAAACAGAGCTTATCTTCAAGGACATGGCCCCTGGTGAGTGGTGGCCATCAAGTGATAATTGGGCATTTACAAGATTTCTTGCAGCATTTGGACCACTAAATCCTTTTGCAGCCCAATGGGTTGCTACACCAGGGCAGGAGACTGTCAGCACAGATATCATCTCTTCAAACTATTTTTAATAAAAGCACAGATTAGGGCTGATTGACAAAGGGACAGCCCCACTGCTGCTGTTAATAGTGAGAATGCTATTTCCCACGTTGTCTCACAGTTTTCAATAGGACTACCTGGGGAGTTGGGTATTACAGAGCATAAGCCAAAGTGGCAGCCACGCTCATGAAATGATGGACAGCTACAGGAGGAACATATGTTTGCCTTGCTGGGAACCTCTTTTACAGTATTTTAGACTGTTTTAGAGGTATTTTTCTGACCCCCAGATGCAGACTTACTCGTTTTGACTTCTTTTGAGGATTCAACACTGGCAAATTCCTCCTCAACATTGACTCTCGTGGATTTGGATGCTCCATTATGGGTGGTTAGTGGGGGCAAGGGTAATATTAGAGAGAAATAACAAAAAACAGGCTTAAAAATAGGGGTGGGAGGTAGGAATTAGTTGCTGAAAGCAAAAGGGAGAAGAGAAGGTTTCTAAACCAGGAAATTTATTTCATGTCACATAAAATACAGCACCTCCTGATAACCTGGTTTTCTGGTCATGGAGTCTTTCTCTCAAATGGTATTTACCCTCCCCAAAGTGCTAAAGTACACGTTGAAGCCAATGTGTATGATGATGGCTGTGGCAGTTGTACATTCCAGTTGGAGGTGTCATTGTATATGTGTATTTCTGAACATCTGGTCTTTTAAACCTCAAAAAAAGCAGGGGCAGCTGGTTGTGGGTACCTTACAGTATAGTGTTGTCATGTTCCTGAAAGATCCTTCTAAAAAAGCTTTGTTTATAATACAGTATTTACAGTATTACTGGAACAATTTCATGGGAAGCTACCAGCTGTATCACAACTAGAATACTTTGTGCTAGGAATGTTCCCACAATATGTCCCAGGGATATGTCTGAAGGAAAGCCAACAACTCTGAAATATTTCATATTGATTCAAGGCTCTCCAAATGTTATTTTAGTCTTCTAGATCACAGAACGGAGCACACTCAAGATTTATTTCTTTTCCATATTTTAACAATTCTTTGTCAAAGGTCGTTGTCCTATTTTTAAGATGACTTTTGCAGCTTCCCTTTTAGCCTTTAATTTATTCACATGATTCCAGAATACTTGATTCTTACTTTGAGAATGTTTTGACTCCTGCTCTTTGCCTTACTATTAACACAATATTTGTGTAACTTAAAAGGGATTACAAATTTTGTGCTGCTTTCCAAGGCTAGATTTGAGTTTTATTTGCTGCTTGGTCATTATTGTTCTTGGTAGCAACAGGTTTGCTCATCTCCATTCTCATTCCTTAATGTGAATAAGTCTTCTGTCTTTTTTCCTTGGTATTTTGTGGCCTGTACAAGTTTGTCTTTTCACTGAAAGAGAAGGAAATAGTGGTTAAAAGTAACAAGCTATTACAGACACACAGATAAAACAAGGTAGCATATGTTTCCTATCCAATCCTCTTCAGTCACACTTGCTTCATTGTGAAAAGGCTGTGTTCGGTTGCCACAAACATTTTCTAAACTATTAATTTAGTAAATCTGTGTAGTCTGCAGGTTGTTGCAGCTCTAGAACTGGAACTTTACACCCACTTGTTAAAAATCCCAAAATTTATCAAGCTGTCAATTCTGCCTGTTCGACTAACTAAATAAATGGATTAAAATTATTTAGATGGGTATATGTATGCAGAAAATGGTCTGGCCACCCACATCTTGTACCTAGATTTCTACTATGAGTAAATTACTCATATTGGAAACAGAAATTAATCCTCTGACTAATCCTCAGAGGATAAGGAAAAATATCATTTCAAAATTCAAGAAAAGCCTTTCACTTTTTTTTTTTTAATGCCATAACAAAGCCACAGAGAGCACAAATTTGTGCTGTAATTTGGGTGGCTTTTCTCTTGTAGTCCTTTTCTCTGGGTGCATGGTCTGACCTTTCTCTGAGCACCTGCATTCAGTAAGTCAGTGGCTCAGCTGAGTTCACTGATGTTGTTCCAAGGCAGTCCAAGCTCAGGCTGCCTACAAATCCCACCTCCCTTTACAGCAGATGCTGGAAGGTCACAGGTGACCTGTCATAAGACTTTCTCTTTTTTTATCCTTCCTAGGTTCATCTCTGCATATGTAAACTATTTGCCTTCTCATTTAGGGCTGTGTCCACCTAGAGTGGAAAACAAGGTGGTACACAAAGTGACATAGGGCCAAAGGAAGAAATCTTAACTAGCATTTGTGATGGTGTTTGGTTTGTAGGTTTATATAATGTGATGGCACGGGGTTAAAAATGGTATCTTAGCAGGTCCTTTAATTTGTGTAACTTAAACTTCTTTGTTGATGGAGAGTCCCCTCTCTCCAACACCCAAAATGGTGACAGTGGAGGCGTGAAAACATTTATCCCCATCCACAAACTGGTTCAGATCCTCAACAGTGTAAATGTTCAACCTGGAGCTGCAGGTGAGTGTCTTGGTGCTTCCTGACACTACTTGGTTTTATACTGACCACCTTGTTGCACTGTAGAGGTGTGCTGGATCTAAATCAGATCCAGGGTTTCTGAAGGCTCCTCTGTTACTTGCTGTAAAAGCACAGGATGGTTGTATGCAGTCAGGAAGTTTTTCTTTAGCTGAGCAGGTTGAAAGCCTTCACGTGATTAAAAAACAAAACAAAAGCAAATTCAGAGAATGGAAGTATATCTGAAGACACCCTAGAATAAAGGACCTTTTGGAAACCATCACATTTGTCCACCAAAATTCTCAGAGAGCAGTTAAGAGGAAGGTTCCTTTTGCCAGTCCTCTGACATCAGGCTTGGGGGAGGCAGGGCATGCAGGTGATGCTTGCAAGCTTCAAAGCTCCCTGTCTGCCTTGAGGGACAGATAACAAATCATCTGAATTCTCTGCATCATTCTGGCCTCTCTGCTCCTTAGTTTGGAGCCAAACATATGGTGACTGGCTGCAGGCAACATCCTTCAAGCTGGCAGGACAGGAATGCTGGCTGTCAGCTCATCTGCCCCTTTCTTTCTGCCACTTCCAAGACCCACCTATGATATTGCTCTCGTGCTGACATTTGACTGGGCCCAGGCTTTTTTAGAGCTCCAACCAGGAAAGCCATTGGGCACTTGAAAAAAACCATGAATCTGTGCCAAATGCAGACAAATTAAGGAGTGAGAGCAGAAGAGTTACATCTGCCAGGTCAAGCTGGGTGCAAAACAGCTTTGGAGCTGCTGAACTGGATGAGGAATTTCACCATGTTGAACTGCTCGTGAGAAAACAGCTCTTCCATCTCCTCCTCCAGAGGCCTCTCTGAGTCAGCCCAACTGGTATGCAGTTTACAGTATAGCTCAGGAGGGAAAAAAAAAAAAAAATGGCAGGCCTGAGAATCCTGAGTAGATAAAGATGCTTATTATAGAGCCCTTGTAGTGCTGAGCTGTATTTTCTCCCAAGGGCAAAATGTTAACAAGTAGCAGCGGTCAGTGTTGAACAGCAATTTAAAAGCATTTTTCTCTTTACTGGAGAAAGACTTTGAAAAACTGACTTCATCAAAAATCCATTTTCTTTCAAGTATTTTACTACTACATTATTGATACCATTTCCTTTTTAGAGTATCATTTACACATAAATATTATCTTTTCCTTTCTTCTTAATTAGTCCGTGCCAGCTCAGGGCCTCTTCTGAATGCTGGATACCATCTGTGGAAAGAGCAGGGTGTGTAGATTTTTTTATTATTCCTTTTTTTTTTCAGAATGTACTTCAACTTGATGCATACTTGTATATGTAGACATGCATGTATGTGCAGGGGAAACTTCCTTATCACTCACTTTCTTAGCAGGTCACTGACTCTGAGCTTGTAGAGTACAACTGATCAGTACAACTTACCTTCAAGTTGTACTGGTGCAGGCTCATTTAAACACAGATATTGTATTTCTTCTCAGGAAGGTCAAGAGAAACCATTCCATAGTTACTGCTAAGGGAATAGTCACCAGCCAGCCAGATGTCCTGCAGCTGATGGACTGTTAGGCCAGTTGCTGGGTAGCATCATAAAAATCCTAAACCACTCAGAACTGGGTGACATGGGCCAAGTCTGCTGCACCTTTTCCCTGAAAACTACTGTTCCTCAAGGCTGAGGACAACTGAGAATCAGTGAATCAAAGACATAAAATGAGATTGACTTTGTTTCCTCTTTCATGTGACCTGTTCTTTCATGCATTTCTTCTAACATAAAACTAGAAGGCAGATGCAAACTGGGATGCTATTTTTGCTCTTCCCTTGGGACTGTAATAATAGCTCTGTGGAGTAAATGGCAATGGGTTTTGCTTTTGTGGAAGCAGGGGTGGGCTGTAGTTCAGCTGGATGTTCACCCATGCAGAATCTTCCACAGACTGTTACTTTATCAGCTTCTGACTACTTTTTTTCCTCCTCTTCTAATGCCATGCCAGCTTCTGTTAGGAATATAGAAATCAAGTAGTGTTGTGAAAATCTAAGAAATTTTCTAAAGTGACTCTCTATTTCCCTGAGCAATCCCAGAGAAGCAAAATGAAGCAATGTGATGGTGTAAGGGTCAGTAGGGTCAGGAATGCAAAGCCAATGTAGGGTTTGAATTTAGTTCCAGATATAAAGGACCAGAGTGTTGAAACCTTTACTATTTAGCATGTTCCTCTCTCATTAGAAGCTGAGGAGTCTGATGCAGCTTGAGGTGCCCAGAATCTGTTGAGAAAAACAAATCTGTGTTTTCAGTCTAGTCTGAATTTATGTCCAGATGCCTTGGATTGGAAATCTTCTGCATAGTGTTCTGATTTTTGTTCTAGGATGTACTGCAACCTAAAAATTTTGAAGGCCAAATTACTTTCTTCCATTAGCTCTAGTAGACCTGTGCAGCTACCTTCAGGCTACTGCACCATCTCCAGTAGTGTATCTTTCAAGCCACAACAGCAGAATAAAATAGTAGTAGGAGGAGTATTTTTATTTGTGAGTTGAGAGGGTGCCATCAAAAGAGGTCAATGAAACAAACATCCCTAAAGCCAGCCATAAACAAAAGGTTTGTTTTGTATGGATGTTATTTATTAGGTGGAAGGATCCTTTAATCCCTGTATTTTGCAGTTGACTGCAAAATTTCTGCAGCTCTTCTAAGGTGAGTCACTGTGGCTACCTTAGGAATTGATCTCAGTCTGGGCACATTATATTTAATCCAAGAGTAGAGGTACAAACTGTATCTTCTTTCCTACTTTCTCCTCTACAACTGAAGGATTTTTGCCCTCAGTTGGCTGCACTGTCCTGCCTGATAGTCACAGCTTCTCCTCCTCCTTCCTTTAACCCCATGTCAGGGAAAACTGACCCCTTTACATTGTTATTTTTTTAATTTCTTTTTTTTTTTTTCTTTCCCCAACAGCTAGCTGTAAGGACAAGATAGGCATAGAAAAGGCAATTAATTTACTTACCTTTGCTCAGTTACAACAGACAGTGGATGCAGTCTGTCTCCAGATGAGTATTTCTGCCCCACAGCAACTTGTGTATGCAAAACTCTTTGTCAAGTTACTCTTGAGATGAGTTTTGGAGGGAAGAACGTCCAATACTGGGCAGTTTTAGAAAGAAATGGTTTCCAGAAAGCATTTTCCTCTGCAGACAATAAAGTAAACTCTGTCTCTGCCCTTTAAGTATGTAATTGATTCAAGGTGGCTTGTCTTGAGGGACATGGAGAGGAATGAAAAATGGTTGTCAGGGTTTGTGGAATTTACATGGAGAAAACAAAAATCTGAGCATCAGCTTGAAAATACAGCTTTCACAACCAGAATAAGAAACTTTTTGAAGAACAACATTCAAAATTATTGAGGCTTCAAGTACATGTTTCAGCATCTTCCTTGAGTCTGTCCTCTTGCTGTGCTGGCTTTGTGCAATGTTACATTTTTCCAGAAAGAGAAGAGTAGAACAGCTGGTCCCAATTATTTTAAGTACAGTGTGACTGCACACATAAATGTGCCCCATTTCCATTTAGCTCTATTGCTTAATGAATGAGTTATTAAAAAGAAAAAAAAAGCAAAAAAAACCCAACAAAAAAACCCCTAAAAAACCAAAACCACCAACAAAAAACCTGTGGTGTTTGTACTGTGCTCCACCATTTATTTACTCACATCAGTGGAGCTCAGCTCACATCATCTCCCTGATCAGAGGGCAGCATATCTGAGAAAAGAGCTTTGCAGAATTAAACAGGCACAGTAGAAAAGACTGTATGCAGAATAACAAAAAAATTTCCTCCTGGAACTAAATGACTTTTTCTTTTTTAGCAGTTCTACAAATGAGGACAACTGTACTAATAAGAATGTCATTTTTATTTCGGTTAAGGATAACTGAAAATCACCCAACCTGAGTGACCTTTATCAAAGTCAAAAACTCCTAGCTAAAGTGAGTTATTAAGGTAAAAACTCTATGCTTTGGACTGTCCTTGATAAAGGTCACGTGAGACTAAATGTCAGCCCTTTTCCATCTCTTCACCTTGAGTAAAACCACTTTTTTTTTTTTTTTTGTACTAAAGCTGTCGCCATTCATTTAGTATTTTAAGGAATTATTTGGGTCCAGTGTGCCCAGAGGAGTTTTTTGCTAGTTTATAACAAATGAGATGCTGAGTTTGAAACAAACAGTGCCCTGGAGCACCTGCTTCCTGCATGGGAGGGTGAAGGCATGTTCTTCATCTGCCCCTCTTTGGTACTCTACCTTGCCCTTGTAGGGAAGAACAAAAAAGAAAGCTTCAGGAGAAAGTCAGGATGTAGGGATTAGGATGTTATTAATATGTTGCCAGTGCTTTTTCAGGCTGTCCTCTTGAAATAGGTTTCATCAGAGGACAGTTTTCTCTCACACAGGATGCTCATGAAGGTCCTGCTCAGGAATCCATCCTCTCACCCCAAATGTGGTCTCCTCTGTCCGGTTGACCTCAAGTACAGGCTGCTTTGAAATTGAGCTGGAATAGACTGTGCTTAGTTCTCTACAGCCACTGTTTGGCAATAGCTGGTTGGCATTCTGGGGGAAAGGGATGCCCTGGATTCATTGAACACATTTGTGTGGCCTCTTATTTGAGGGCTTTACAAATATTAGAGGGAATTTTTCTGTTCCAGAAAACAGGTCCGTGGCAGCATTTTATGTGATAGCAAAGGAAGCTGCTTGATGACAAGTAAGCTCCAAAAAAAAAAAAAAGAAAAAAAAAAAACGAGGAAAAAGAAAAAAAAATTATACAAAACCCCTTTGTGCATCTCCCAGGGCAGCTCTGCATCAGGATGCTTCTACTACAGAAAGTCCTTGTGTAATAACACAGGAGTGTGAACATTGATTCCCCTTTAGCTCTGTGGTTACAGATGTTCTCAAGGCAATTAAAAAATACCTAACATTTTACCATTTGGTTATGCTAGTGCTGGCTGGCTGCCTAAAGTTCACAAGAATGTCTCAAACCCAAGTGTTTAACAATCTCCTGTGTTGTCTGTTCCATATTTCAAAATACTAAAGCAGCAACACTTCCAGAATTGTAAATAACCCAGTCAGATATCACTGAATGCTTCTTCCTTTAGAAATAGATCACTAATGCAGAGAATATATTTTAGAATATATTTTCACTTTGCTGTTTTCAGATATAGTGTCAAAGAAGGATGGCAGCTTTTCACTGTCATCAAGAAGTGTATTCACAGAGAAGTTATATTTAATAACAATATGAAAGATAGTTCTTTTCAGGCAAATGTTCTGCATTTTTAAGGTGGTGTAGCAAACTAAGCTGCACTTCTGGATGTTAATGCTGAGCTTTTCAGCATTTCTTAGTGGTGACCAGCTTTATTTCTACCAAAACCAGTAAGTTTTTGTCACTGGTTTTAGTGAGTGCAGTTAAGTAGTGCTGCTGGATGCTTTCAGAAATTCCACCTATCCTCCACTATAATCCCGAGTGTCACTTAAACTATATATTCATTTGCTGTCTCCTACTTTCCCTATGAACTAATTTAGTAACTGTAGTTTCAAACCTATGCAATTTTGAGTATTTTTATTTCTGTAAGTACTGGCAGTAGCTTTAAAATACTCTTTTACTGCATCTGTCCCATTCAAAAGGAGACTTCTGTTCCTAATTCTCTTGGACATTTCCTGAATTACCATTTCCCACTCCTCACTGCTCCCAGTTTCAAGAATTCCATCTATTTGCTGAATCCATTTTGTATCCAACTCTTCCTGCTTTTTTCAGATTTTCATCTTGAGCATCAGTTCTTCACATGAATAAAAGTAAATTACAAAATACTTCAAATATTGAATGCAGGATGGGACCAGCTATATTCTTACTCTGTTTTTAGTGTCTGAAATCTTCAGTCACCAATTCATTTCTGAAGGTAAAACCTTATTCAGCAAGCCTTTAGAATTGTCTGACTTGGGTTTTTATGCTGCAATACAAAGTGCACTCAGCTCCATGGAGAGGCTCCTGTGTCCATCAGCAGGGTTTGGATGGGGACCAAAAACCAAAATGTGGTCAGGTAGGAGGCAGGATGAATTGGCCAGTCAGGTCTATAAAGATTTCTTTAATCATATTTTTTTTTTTTTTCATAATACTCGTTTTGGCAGAGAAGAGAAAATTCTTGACTATCACAAAGATTCTTTAGGTGTTGCATTTTTAAAAGTTTTGAAACCATGAGCTGCCTTAGAAGGGACTAAGATCTTTCATTTTTCTTCAGACACATATTCAAACTCTGAAACACTTAAGATACAGAACAGAAACTAAATAGTGGTGGCAAGAACAGGGAGAAGTATCTTCAGATAATCATTTCATGCTGCCCTAGAGGATGTTTTATATCATTTCTGCATTAAAGGGCATTTATTTCAATGGAATTTAATTTATTTCACTTCATCTATTAAAATATTTAGTAAGGAATATTGTTCAAGGGGGTTAAAATGTCAGTTTTTGTATTTTCAAACAATTTCAGTGCTGAAATACAGGTATAACAGCATATCAAGAAGAAGAAAAACACTCTTTCAGTTTCACTGTAATATACAGGGAACAGTGGTAATTTACAGAGCAGGACAATGGTATAAGTATAGATTTTTATTAGATTTTTACTCTTCTACAACGTGTAGAGAACTTACAGTCGTGTAATCTAGTGGAGTATGGAAGATAAAGAAATTGAGACCTCAAAAAATAATGGATTTTTTTGTTTTCTGCTGAAAATCACAGAAAAAAAAATCTTGAAGTATTGACAGCATAATTTGTCAAAGTAGCAGCACACAGCTAGACCCTGAGTTTGGGCTGTGACACATTGGAGGTTTTTACCACGTGTTTACCCACCCTCACAACCATTGCTTATGCTGGACTTGTTAGTGCCACTCACATGGTAGTACTTAACATTGCACTAAGTGCTTGCTTCTTGCTAGGTCAGGAGATTCATTTGCATTTAATGATTTTTCAAAATCCATCTTGGTTTTTAAACCTCCCAGAATCTTTAGACATCAAAGATTAAGACTTATGAGCCACATCTCATTAATGACTGATCAAATGCCTGTTCCTTCAAGTGATATGTGCTGCTGTTGTTAGGCACTGAGTTAATAGTTCTGTTGGTATTTTCAGGCAGTATTTGAGATGGAGAAATATACTCAGAAATACCTGACATTAAAAAGGAAAGTTAATTATTAACTACCTATTTTTAATATTGGGCTGTGGGACAAACATTGATTTTTATAAAAATGAATCTGTTATTTATATGTCTGGTCTGTGTATGGCTAGACCATGACATACTAATAGGCTTTGAAATGCAAAAAGTAATTAAAAATGCAAGATAATAAAAGGCTCAGGTTTAATAAGTGGGCATTGGATTTAAATGATCTAGTATGACAAGAACCACTGAACTGTATCCTAGAAGAGTCACTGCTACTAATCTTTCTGAGGTTACAAGTAGGTAGGAAAAAGAATTTTTTAAGATTACAGGAGACACAAAGTTTTGATTGGTTTCTTAAAAATTAGGACTCATCACCCTGTGTAGGAATTAGAAGGTCTCTAAAAATTATTTTCCTTGGACACTCTAATAATAAATTGAATAAGACCTCATACTTTTTTACAGCCTGGGTAGTGCTATCCAGTTGTTGCTCTACAGCTTAGCAATAACTGCATTCATTCAAAACATAAAATTATGTTGCTCTTCAGAATCAAAGTTTCTCTATAAACATTGTTTTTGTGAAGTTTTGGATGATTTGGATGAAAGGAGAAAAGGAGGAAATAAGATTTTCTTTCCTTTTGTAGACTAAAATTAGAATCAATAAATACTGAATCAGAGAAAAAAAAGGAAGTATTTCTTTCTGCATAATCAGATGTGTGTGTGTAGTTTAGCAGTAAGGACTATAGATGCACATAGGACATTTATTTGATATAGTTGTAAGTTTCTCTAATTTCAAGCTATTTTTGTTCCAGGGCTTTTTTCATACTTTGCTAAAACTCTGTCTTCAAGCAGGAGGATTGTCTTCCTCTGCTGACACAGGAGTGCTGCTTCAATATCAGTGTTCTGTTTCTACAGAAACTTTCCTTATTCCTTAACTTCACTTGTATTAGTGGCCAGTAAATAATAAATTTTGGTCTTTTGTTAACAGATTGCCATCTAGTAAATATCTCTCTGTCTCCTATGATGTTTACATTCCTCAGGAATTTCCTGAGGACAAATTATTATCACTGAGCCCTGTACCTCTGACTAAGCAAGATAAGATGTTTTATTTACTATTCCCAGGTAGATTCACCATCCCAACAAACCTAGAGCCCTTTCTTATGTGAGGTGATAAGACACTTAAATGAAAAAGGTCTCTGTTTCAATTTGAGTTCATCTGCTTCAACATTTGTGACAAGAAACATGGAGCACTGGAGGCAGGGACACAACAGTGTTTCATATAGGACACCATGCACACTTCCTTGGTTTTGTGGAATTATCTTTCTTGAGGCAGCAGAATTACATTTGCCTTTTTTATGTCTTTCTAAGACGTGTGGCTTGTGATAAACATCTTTATCTTTCTCTTATTTCTAACAGAAAAATTCACAGTGTAAAGGAGAAACTAATACTACTCCCTAACTGCACGGTCTTATACTTTTATTAGATCTTTTCATCCCTTTTCTAGAACTTTACATCTCAAAATGCTCCTTTTGCCTTATATAATACTACTTCTTGAATTTACAGTGCATACAGGAAATTTGGCAAGATATTTCTGCATTTTCCTGTCAAGATGATTAATGAAAATAATGCCTAAGATTGTTCACAAGAGTGATCCTTGAAGAACACCCCTCCAGCCCCAGCTTTTAATGCAACCTTTGTTATCTCTACTTCATCCAGTTCTTTGCCCATCTTCCAGTTCTTCTAACTATTCTGTATATTGCCTTAACTGATATTTTCCTATGTGCCATAGTGCTTACTGTTTTTCTAAACAGTAACATAGTGCTTACTGTCTTTCTAAAACTTCTGGCCAGTCAGTCTGTAATTTTATATATATATATATATATATAAAAATTATACCACACCCATATTTGTTAATTGTTAGAACATTAGCACATGGTTTTGTATTTGCATAATCAACTCATATTGGGATGTCCAAGATGATACAATTGAAAGTCTTCTGGCCAGAGCTCTAGGACAACTACAACATGAAAGCTCTGCAGGAGCACTCAGTACTTTCCAAAATTATATGTTCCCATTTGAATATATCTTAGTTTAAAAATAACAAGAAAATCTGGATTTTAAAAAGGGCTGGATTTAAAATGCTGGAGAATGACTAACCTCCTGACATCTTTATGTGGCCACTATCCAAGTTTTTGTACCACTGCCTACCCATTTCCAAAATACAAACTTAAATCTAAGCTCAGTATTTTTGTCACATTCTGTTGCCTTGTTGGTGTTCTTAAAATCCTGTCTTTTGTTGTATTCCACAAGGTCAGACAACACATACCATTTTATGAGCCATCAGAGACTTGAAAAAGACCAGATTTGGGTGTATGGGCTATCAGAACCAGGTGCTATTCTTTGCCCTCCACTTGGTTAAGGATAAGCTGGCATTAAAGGGAGAGCCTTGGATGGTCACTGGTCTTCCCTGAGGGTAGAAAAAAAGACTTGGTGATTTGAGACCTACCTGAAGCTGCCTCTAGTAAGCAATGTAGCTTTGGGGTTCTGGGAGCTGGCCCAGGGGGTAGATAAGAATTTTTTTGGTTTGCCTGCTTAGTGAGCCATGGATGAGAAAAAATAAGATAGCATCTAAAATATGCCTATACTTTTTGAAAAAAAAAACCAGCAAAACAAAAACTTGGCTTGTTTGGGTTGGTTGGTTGGATGGTTTTTTTGGGGTGGCTTTTTTATTGTCATTGGTTTTGTTTCAGTTCTCTGCAAAGAGAGCTTTTTTCAGAATCACCCCACTAGAACATAATTTCTTTTTCTGCTTAGCTTGTACCTCCTTTTGCTTCAGCTACTTATTTTCTCCATCATACTAGCTGTCTTTTACCATAGTCAAGTGCTGTGTGTTGAATATTATGTGCCTCAGCCTTATTCAAAACAGAATTTTGATCTGAAGGGAGAAGGGGGTTTTGAAGTCAAGTCCTATGGAATCAATCTTGTGAGGGATTTTCAGCAAGTCTTTCTGAAACACAGCTTCCACTGATTTCAAATGGGAGTTTTCTTTTCATAGGCACTGACAAATGCCTTATACAATTCAAATTTGGAAAATTAACTTCAACCATAATCTTCATTCTATCTGACATTATAGGAAGGACTCAAATATGGCATGTTCTTTTACACAGGTTTATTGAATGTTTGAGTTCATCAAAGAAGTAAGAGAGGATTACTGTAGTTTTCTGTATATAATTTAAGTTTCTAGAGTGAGTCTTACTTCTCTGAATTGGCTTCTAAAGAGAGACAGAAACATGATGTCCCCTCCATGGAAGTGTCCAAGGCCAGGTTGGATGGGGCTTGGAGCAACCTCAGAGTGGGAGATGTCTCTGCCTAAGGCAGGGGGTAGGAACCAGATCATCTTTAGGTCCCTTTGAACCCAAATCTTTCTGTGACTCTGATAAGAGTCTGTGTTTAAGTGAGGAGGAGCTGCAGTATGTAAGGCTTCAACTGATAGGCAATTTCAGTTCCAGTTGCCCTGAGGACTCTTAAGGTTTGAGATAACTTGGAGAGGTCATGTGAAGGCATATGCTTGATGTCTATTTTACATTTGTGACACAGAGCTTCCTGCATGGAAATAAATTCACAGCTTTGAGCAAACTGCCAATGGTACTAACAGGACTATGTGCAAGTTAACTGTCCAACAGTTAATTGAGCCAACATGAAGGCTTATTACTGAACATAGTTTCAACCTTGTTCATATACAGGAGAGAAAAAAAAAATGGTTTAGGGTGCTTTAATTTCCTGACAATTATGCCCCTTTTAAACGCCCTTTTTAATTAAGGGCATGGACTGCATGAGAAAATGATGAGCATATAGATTGCATGTTGAAAACTCAGTTGTCTTACCCTTAGCAGAGCTGTAGCACAACTCTGTTAACAAACTCACTCAGAATACCAATGGAAAGCAGAGCATGGCTCAAATAGCATGCCTTGCTTCAGCTTTTTTCCCATTTCCCTTTGCCCAGCCTGTACTTTGAGAGATAACTAACTCTGCCAACAGATTCAGGTGGTGTGGAAGTGTAGGTCTGAGTTTTTGTGAAGGATTATGCTTCACCATCTAAGTGTTAAGAGTCATCAAGGGAAGCAGTGACTTTTGTTATAATTTCCACTTTCCTCACATTAATTCCTGTGGGTTTACAGTAACATTGGGAATGCTCACATCATCCTACGGTGAGAACAGGCAGTCTCCATGAGCTAATCTCTCACCACCCACAAGTGGCTCAGGAACTGCTCAACACTTTCCAGTTCAAAACACCTCCAGACTTCATTTCCACACTTCTTGAGTTTGCCCTGCACAGTGAGTCCTTAAGTGTGCTTTGACAGTAAGGCAGGATTTGCACAAATTGGCCTTTGGAGTGGTTTGAGGCTTCAGTGTGAGAGGGTGCAAGCTGCAAGGCAGACAGAAAATCTAGAAAAAGCATTGGCTCTTGAGAAAAATCAAAGTGTGAAAGAGGAAAAGCCCAAGTAGATACTCAAAGGGAGTAGTGAGACTCTGCTGTCTGCATCTTTAGGTGAGCTGGTGCAGAGTTTTACTTCAATTTCTTTAAAAAAAATTGTCCATATGGACACAAACTGCAAAGGTTTACAGAGGGGTGTAAATTAAGTGAGCTCCAGAATCAGGGAAGAGAGTGCAATTAGTTCACTGAGCTAATTAGTGAGCTCAAAAGCAGGTAGGTCAGCAGGTCTCCTCTTGCTCCTGTCATTCTGGCTGATATTTCTCTACCTTTCATGTGTCCTTAGTTGAATTGGTAGTTATTGATGTACAGGAAAACATGACTGGCTGTGATAAACTCATAGGAAAAAAGGAATTTATTCTTTGTTCTAGAGTCAGTAGATTTCCACAAGCAGTAGTGGGCAGGGGTCTGGCATTCACAGAAATGCTCTTCTTTGAAACTGCACCACTGTCATCTGACAGAGCTACACTTTAGGAGAGGTTGGTTAGACAGTATATTTTCAGTTTAATTAAAAACCAGAACAACCAACAGGACCTTCTTAGTCACTTGGTAGGCTTTACTGGACCTGTTCATATCCCTGGATTAGTAATAATCTATTCTGCTTGTGGTTCTTCGAAGACTTCTGCACAGGAAATTTTTACATCAGGTTTCTTTGTATAGAAGCCTTTTTAAGAGACCTAACCAAGAATGCATTTCCCTTTAGTGTCTCAAGTCTATAAAAAGGCCTTTCAGATTCTCAAGAACTGTTTCTATTGTAAGTCTGTATATGCTTTTCTTCAGTGAGGAATTCACATTTCAAACATATTTCTGAGAGGAACTAGGGACTGTCTTATCCCAAGAAGTCAATGGACAGAAGTATCTATCTAGACCAAATTGCTTCTAAAGCTTACTTGATAGCAGGAAAGGAATGCCTTACTATTGAAAGGCTTTGAATGTCTTCACAAGTGCTTCTTCTGTAACCAGTCAGAATTGATGGCTCTTTCAGACATCTGACTTCCCGGGAAAATGTCAGCATCTGAAATAAAATTATGGTACTTAGCCCTCAGCCCTATTCTTTCAGAAGCAGAATACTATATTTCCATTTCTTTAGCATGGAAGAATTTGACATTTTCTATATGGGTCTGATGACCCTTACTTACTTCTATATGAATGTCTAAGGAGTGCACAAGCTCAAGAATAGCCCGGCATAGAAAGGAATCAAGGTCAGAAGTGGTGAGGACAGATTTTGGGTCCTCCTTACTGCAGTACTTCTCAGATATTCATATCTGGTATGCTGCTGATAATCAAGGAAAAGCAAGAAACAAAGAAAAGGAGCTTCAGAAAAGAACTGCTCTTAAAAAGATAGGAATAATTTGTTTCATAGATGAAGTCTATAAGCCAAATCGCTTCACCAGGGATGGAAATGTGATGTAATGGACTTTCCCTGCTTAACTGTTCCTTGTTCCAAGCATTTTTTCTTATTTATATTTGAGGTAGAGGGGTTGGATTTTATATGTTTCTTGTGAGAGATTTTTATACATTTCTTTTGTGGTCTCAGAGACTTTGACTTTCATAAAATTGAAAGACTTTACAGTTAATTTTACACTTACGCCTCTCTCAATTTTTTCCCTGTTCCTTTTGTTCTTGCCTTCAGCTACTCTTCTGATTTCCTTCTTTCTTTTGCTTTTCTGCTCTTAATTGCTGCTTTTGGAAAGCTGAAGTGAAAAAGGGGCTTAAATATTCTTTCCACAGCAGTAGCAGACATTAACTGCAATATCTCTGAACACCTACTAAGAGCTTATGGAAAGAAGGCTTTCTTTTTTGCTTTTCTTCACTTTAGACTGTGCTTTGAACAGTCTGAGTATGTGCATCATTGTGTTCTTTGGCAAAATGTCTTGAGGTGAAGTCAGTAAGGGCTGCTACAAGGCATTCCTAGGGCTCTGTAATGCAATAGCAATTGGCAAATCTCAATGGCTACAATTGGAAAAAATGCCAATTATATCATCATTGTAAGTCAATTTATGAAACTGCCATAATTCTAAAGTGTTTAACCTACATATCTTATGTTTTTAAGTACTGTAAGTAATGTGGCAATGTTAGAAGGGAGCTAAAAGGGATTTGTATTAATAGTTGTAAGGTTGTCTTAATTGGAATTTTTTTTTTTTTTTTAAGGAGTAGAAAATAGGTGAGCTTACATTGGATCAGAGAGATTGGATTTATGCTGATCCTCTAGGATGATTAGTGCTTTCTGACACTCAGATTCCCCAGGCAAGTGTTCATGGTCTTGCAGGAATGACCACTAAATTAACATTTCCTTAGGCTAGTTCAGCTTCTGCTGGACTCTGATGATAACCAACATGCTTATCCTGAGGGCAAAGTAAGAGGAATGAGCTTGTTTGGATAAATTTTGCTATTTCACACCAACTTCACCCCTTTCATGCTGCTTCCTGCACATATTGACACGTTCAGGCTGGGAAAATATGTTCATGCATGTTGGGAAGACTCTGTGTGTTGACAGGCATGCTTTCTGCCTTTGCCAGGCCACATTTTCTCCAGCTGATAATCATGTTTCACTTGAAGCAGTGATGCAAAACTCCCAACACTCCTGACACTGGATGGAGCAGTTTCATGAGAAACCCAGAGGAATGGTAAAATTCTCTGAAAGAGCAGTGAAAACCTTAAAATAATGATAAAAACCCCAGTCATTTGTACCCTGACTACATAGCACTGTTGTCCTCTCTATGCAGAAAGGGTAAAAACACCTATTCAGAGAGAAGGAAAAAAAATGGAGCTGCACATTTTTACCCCAATTCTTCATGTCGTGATCTTGATTCGGCATTGCAAGAATTCAGAGATAAATTTGGGAATTCTAACAGGCTTTGAACTGGGACAGATTAAAAATACTGATAGATACTTTCACCTTAAATTTTCTCCACCATGTTTTAGTAAGGATGTACATTCCAAATTACAGGAGGAGTATAAGACATGGACATCATAGCTTGGAATACACTGGGTATGGCATTAGTTGTAAAAACACAAGGTATAACAGGAATTAGTGGAGAGAAAACAGTATCTTTTCTGCTGATGAAATTTTAACCTTGAAATTGAGTACAAACTAGGATGACTAAATCATGTGTCTTCACTGTGGAGCGTGGGACAGTAGAATCAGGAAATCTTTTAAAAGTTCCTTTTTTTTCATGTAAATTTGGTCAGTGGGGATCTGAGCCTCTAAAAATGAGTGGCTAAAGTTAAATTTGACTAGAGAGGAGGCTGGCATAGAGGAAGGCAGAAGGACATCAGGAAGTGCAGACAAATTCAGATAACCTTAAAAGCATCAGAATTTTGGAGCCTTATCCAAATCAAACTGTTAATTCAGGTACTTTTACTCCTGTTACTTTCCCCCTTGCCTGGACAGTTATCCCTATTATAGTTTCTGTGCTGGCACACATGAGTATTTGATCTTTTACTTCAAACAATGCAGGAATTATTTACATCTTTTCCATGTGTTCCTTATTAGTATCCTGAAAGCAGAGGGACAGACCTCCCAGCATTTCCTGCTCAGAAAGTCTTCAGTTCTGATTGCCTGGAGAATATTTGAAAATATTTGCTTATAAACATATTTTTAGAAATTAGCTGCACATTCAAAGCCAGGATGGATGTGAAAGACATTTAGAGTTGTCCATACAGCCAGACCTGAGATGTGAGTTGTTTATGACAGGAAGAAAGGTCTTGAAAAGCCCAATAAAAAGAGAACTGTAAGTCTGACAAAGTTTTGTTTAGTCACAGATCTACATAAATTCCTGAAGGTTTTCTCTTGCTCTCAGGTCCTTGATGACTTTGGATCATTTACAGATGGCTCATGTGGGATTGTTTTGAGATCCAAGAGCAAACCTCCAGACTTCCAAGCCACTCTATGCCTTACTACAGCCCAGTTAATCCAAACAATAAGCAATAAATCAAATACAATAAATCAAATACTTCAATCTATTCTGCTACCACTTTGCAGAATATAACTCCACACCTCAGGACCAATGGCTGAGCCTCAGCTGAGAATACAGAAATATATAGAAATATACAGAAATAGGTGCAAACTGTGTGAAGTCATTGCTCTGAAGATTAATAACTTAGGTTTCCTTGATATGCTTTGGTCTTGCTTTGAACCACATAGCTGCTGTACTTTAAAATCCACCATCCAGCCCCAACTGCAAATTTCCATGTAGCTTTCAATGCATACACCCAAAAAAAAAAAAAAAAAAGGAAAAGTATTGCCTGTTTGTTTAAAGATACTTCAATTGAGACAGAAAAAATACAGCTAAAAAAAAACCCCAAAACAAACAAAATGTAGTTGAAATTTTGAAACTGGTGCATGTGGGTGAAAGATAATTTGTCTGAATGCCAGTTGTATTTTTATTTGTTATCTTCTAGATACACACAAGTGGACTAAAAAGACTTTTTTAGGTAACAGTCTCAGGAGCTTATGTAATTTCTTTGTTATTATAAATCCAAAGTCACTTGTAGATGGGCTTGCTGGCAACCAGATTTGCTTTTTTAGAGAAGGAAAGAATTTTTTCCCTTCATGTAAAACACATCACTAGAGCTATGTTGTCAAGAGGTTTTCCTTCCATCTGGTTAGAAAAAAAAAAAAAAAATTAAAAAACCCAGACTTTAAATTATTCTAAACTACATGACTTTTAATACTACTTCATCACCATTGTAGGAACTATATTAAACTCCAGTTACATTATGAGGGAAGGTGTCTGTACATATTGCTTTTGCATTCAAATATTAAAAGGATTATTCTGTCTCTTTTCTCAGGGAATGGCTTTTCTCATTCAAGAACACTCAGTCTGGCCAATAAGCAGTACCATTTTTTTTTTTTTTTTTGTGAGGAAGTGCCTAGACTTACCATTCCCACTTTATTTCTTGATTATGAAATGCATTGTCACTTTTCACTTCAGTTTTCTGCTGTATTTCAGGGGCTACATTCTAAGACTTTTTTACTCCATCTGTTTAAAGAGCAGCTGTGCTTTTTTGTCAGCCAAATTACAAAGCTGCACAATATTTAATATTATATTTTTTCCCATTTTCAAATGATAATCTGCAATTTCTTCAGCTTTAGCTTTTTTTTCCTGACTTCTGTGCCTCTCCCAGAACTCAGCAGACAGTTGTTATCAGGGCTTCCAGTGGAAGTTGTTTCATCCAGCCTGGCAAAACCACAGCTGAATATCAAAGGGATATTAACATTTCAGTTAGCCAAGAATGGCAGATCCGATTCAAAGCTGGCCCAGAAGACTGCAAATAATGGCCTGGTAAAGAAAGGTGACAGATTATTTCATGCTGTGTTTCATGTGCAGTCTGAAAGCATGCTGTGAGACCTGGCTAAAGCTCTGCAGAGAAAAAGCCATCTCCTGGCAATATGCAGCTAACAGAGAGAGACACACAAATCTCAGTGCATTCCTTTAGTCCAAATCCATAGATGGGGATAATAATTAGTAAGGATTTTCTCCTCTCTTGTGGCTCTCAGTCACATTGTAAGCTGGGCAATGTCTTCATTCACGCCTGCTGAATAACTTCTGTGAATCTATTGCAGCTTCTTGCTTGTTCACAAGCATTTCATCAGTTGCAACTATTTGCTATGCAAGCTGTTTCCTTTGGAAATGCAAGTCACAGAGTGTGTCTGCTCTCACTGGATCAAAACGAAGGTTTGGATGCAAATTTTTCCGAGGATGAATTTTAATACTTTTTTTCCTTTGGATGACACTTGCATTTCCTAGCAGAACATGGTTCCATCAATATTTTTTTCTGCTCGTGTCTAGTGCAGAATCTCTGAAAAAATAATTATTGAAAGGCAAATGCAAACCATATGTCTGTACCTGTCTCTATAAAATGACATAGATATATTTATAGACACACACAAATATCCAGGAAGCACTGTAGATTGTAGGGGCCCTGTTTAGACTAAATTAAACATCTCTTGGATCTCACAGATCTTGGAAGGCAGTTCATTAGTCTAATACACTAGTCCAGGCTATTAATGGCAAATATTTTTTCCAGCAGGCGAGCCAAAATCCACATTTAGTGAAGCTGTAGAGAGGAAACTGGAGAGTGGGGGATGCATGCTATTTCCTATCTTGAGTCTGCCTGTCTGCTCTTGCATCTCCAATAAATCTGAGCAGCAAAACTTCTAAGTCCCATGATAAACTCCTTACATCAGTCTTACAGGGGGATGGGGTAACTTGAGCCGGATCTTTGCAGTTCAAAAAGAAGTAAATGCATCTTCTTGGTAATGGGAAGCAGATTCCCTGCTCTGAGTGGGAGGCACTCTTTCCTTCAGTGCTTCCTGTGGCTGATGCAATTTGTCACCTCCCCCTTTCAGCCTTGTGCCAACTTCTTGTCCCATTTTGGCTTTTCAAACTCAAAACGGGTGCATTCAGTTGAGAAACGTGAGTCGAGTGCTGCACATCATGAGCCAGGGCTCAGGGTGTTTTGGTCGCCAGAGCTGGTGTAATATTCAGTGTCATTCAGTGCTCATTCACTGATGAGGGAATTTGCATAATAATTTCTAACTCTGCTCTGATCAAGCCCCATCAGCCTGTGGGCAAGACAGAGGAGGATGAGAGGAGAGCAGAGGAGATGCAGATGAGAATGTGGCTGGGATTTACAGCTGGAAGGTGACAAGGTGGTCACTGGAAAGGAAAATCAGGGTCTCTGGAAAGGCAGGATGGCACTGTGGAAGGGTGGTGCTAAAGCTTCCACGTCTTTCCTCCTCACTGCCCTCTCTATTGCTGTGGATGGGTCTCAGTTCCAGGAGGGAGAGATGGTTTTCTGGCAGGTTGCTCAGCACATTGGCCTTGTGCTACAAGGCTGAGAAGTTCCAAACCCCCTCTCTGCAGCATGGCTGAGTTCCAATCAGTCTGTGGTTACCAGGGGAGGACCTGAGATGCCAGGTGCTTTATGTATCTCATCCTAGGAGAGAGAAGATGAAGGCAGAATGGTTCAGGGAACATAGGTGGCAGTCATCTCCTGGGTGCTGAACTGCAGCCGCTTGGAACTTTAAAGCATAAAGAATGAACACGTCAGATTTTTCAAATATGCTCGTGTTTAGCAAGGGGTGAAGGGACACATTTGCCATTTATTGAGAAACTTGTCCTGGGGTGTTTATTTTTTTTTTTTTTTTTTAAGGATTTTTTAATTGAAGTGGTTATTGCAATAGCTGATCCCTTCAAAAGTATGTTTGTGAGCATTTTTTTGGGGTCACAGAATAGCCAATAATAAAAACATTTGAAAGAAAAGCACATTTTTCTTGCAGTGTTTTCCCATTATTGAAGCTAGATCACTTTCAAATGACTATGAACAAAACAACAAAGAGAAAAATGAAATAAACCATGCAGCCAGCTGTGCTTGGGAAGAGGATCAGCGATTCATGGGGCAAGTTTGGATACAATGGTTTTTTATGTGCATGAAATTCCAGTTTGGGCACAACTGTTTAACTTTATTGTGTCTCAGAACTGTTTTGATGGTGTCTTCTTAAGCAGCCTCTTCTATATAATTTTTTCTCATCTAAACCATGTTCCTACCTTGAAAGGTTGGACAGGATGATCCTTGAGGTCCTTTAAGGTCCCTTCCAACCTGGCATTCTATG
Organism: Phaethornis superciliosus; assembly: GCA_023637945.1. Lineage (NCBI taxonomy): Eukaryota > Metazoa > Chordata > Aves > Apodiformes > Trochilidae > Phaethornis > Phaethornis superciliosus. The sequence continues at coordinate 18,533,770 of JAJQWJ010000011.1, forward strand.
ATTCTGATTGATTCTATAATTCTATATATAGAGGGATTTTTTTTCCAACTCAGCAAAATATGGGAATTATGTGTTCAGTATGTTCTCACATCTGCCTGTACTCATTGGTGAGTTTCCCAATGTCGTAGACAAAGAATATGTTTTTGCAGTGCTTTTTTATCTTCTACTTTTTGTTTTGAGCTTAAACTGAATTCAAACAGATACCAAAACCTTTCCAGCTGAGACAGAGGAAGTTTTAATCGCTAACCCTGTGATGGGCTGATTATGGGGTTCCTCTGATTTGCAGGAGGAAGAACCTCAAAATTAACAAAATAATATTTAATTAACATAATAATATTTGTTTGGGGTTATTGTTATTGAAAGACAAGTTCTCAGGCAACTCTTCTGTGTGGGAAGAGAATTTAGAGCACTGAGAAACACCACCTTTGTCATTCATTGCATAGGTGTTCCTAACAAAAAGATTGCAGTCAGTGGATAAATGGATATGCCTTTGCTCCACAGAGTTGTAAAGATTCCTGTGTCTTCACTTGAGGGAGATGATGATAATTTCATCCTTCTGTGACTGGTAAATAGGATTTCTTGTTTCTCTTTTGCAAAAGAGATTGGGCTCTTTCATCAAGTTTTTTCCTCATTAATACAAGAACTGCTTAGGACAGCAGTCTTCACAAGCTCTTTCTCATGCATCCGAAATTTTGAAGAATTATGCTCTTTAGGAACATAAATCCCTGAAATACAGACAGGAATGTTCTTTTTTTATTGCATAGCCTCTGCCACAGGTTTAACTGAGGGGCAGCTTTTGGTTTGCAGAAACATTTGTGCTCATGCATTACCACCAGCTATCAAAAACTTGCTGCAGAATCCATATGAAGTGCAGACCTGGCAGGTGAGAAAATCAGTAGTGACTTAAAAAGAGCCACTTTGCAGCTTGTTGTATTTAGACATTAGTTGTGGAGACTCTGGAGTACCTTATTTTTGCACAGGGGTTCACACCTAGCAAATATACAAATTTTTCAAGGGTATGGATTGTTCTGCTGTCCATCAATGTGGCAAGAATGGTGATGCCTCTCTCCGTTTCGCTCTTCCAGTGCTTCTCCTGGTGAAAGCAGCAGCACATGTATGAAGTTTCTCCTCTCCTTTCTTCTCCCTGCCCCTTGCCCCGAGGTTGTGATGCACGGGGAAATTATTTTCATTGGTCTTAAGTAAAATCAGATGTTGGAACCACTCAGATCCCTGCATGTAAGCCAGACAGGGCTGTGCTTAGCAGAGCTATTTCTCAGCCTGTGACTGCACTTAAGCCCAGTGATTTGACTGTCTGTGAGATCTGGACTTGCTCAATAGGAAGGAAATTTTGCAGAATAAACTGGTATGTGTTCCTCAGTCTAATTAAATGTAATAGGAGTCAGGTATGTGTTTCATCAGGGGGGCAGAAGAATGAATGCTTTTCTGGGTACTGCATTAAAAGGCTGCTGGAGAATGAGGGTTGCCATAGCAATCCTGAAAAATTTTAACCAGCTAATACTTGCCACACAGCTGAATAGAGTAGGCTGGGTAGCAGAAATAATCATATTTGGCACAACGAAGTCCATTTTAAACACATTTATGAAATGTCTGGGTGGGTGTTTGTTTGTTTTGCATCACACTGGATGCTCTGCAGGACCCCAAAGTGCTGCCCCAGTGTCATGTGTGATCTGGACCAGCAGCACTCAGAGAGAGGCACATTTCAGTGGGGTGATGACAGCCAAGTACCACGACACAAGATGATTCAAACCTTGGTGAAGCACCAAGGATGACAGTAAAACAACTTCCAAGTGAGGTTGTGTCCATTTGGAAGAGATAAGGACTTTGATGTTGACAGTCCCTTCTGCAGCCAGGCTCCACTGTAAACTGCATTTTAGAGGATGAAAAAAGCTTAGGGGGCAGCTTCTCCAAAGCACCCACTGCACAGTTCTTACTTTTGATTTTATTTTTTTGATCCAGTCGTATGACACTGACAACTGCCAGTATTGGATGCTTTCAGAAGCCATAAAGCCAGAGCAGGGAGATGGTTCACCTGCCCAGGAGCTAACTTGTCAGGCAGACTGCAGACTTGATATGTATGTGAGCTCTTTTGTCTTGCTGGGGGTGTATATGGGTTTGGTTTCTGGCTTTTTATTATTATCTAGCTGCTTAAAATAATTATATTCTTCCGTAGCTCACCTTCAGATTGAAGTACCTCATCAGTAGGCTTTGTCTTGCTCTCTTTTGATAATTCAAGATTATGTTGTGTGGGTCTCAGAACAGATCCTTGTAGAATCCGTGACAGAAAAAATGTTAGATCACTGCAAAACCTGATTATTTAATCTGTCTCCTATCTTTATATAGTCATTAATTCACAAGCAGATGCTCTCCTTTTTCCTTTCACATGGAACAACATGAATGCGAGAACTTGTCTAAAGGGCTCTGAACACAAAACTTTCAAAAATTACATTATTAAATTTGGCATCGATTCCTAGGGAACGAGGACATTTCCTATGCCATTTTTTTTTCCCATTTGGGGAAGTAAAGTTACTTAGTTGCTGAGAATAGTAGTTGTGTCCCATGGCTAAGCAGCATCACAAGTAGTCTATATCCAGATTTCTCCTATGAGCATCTCCAAACCACTCTGAATACTTAGGTCTGGCTTTGCTGAGCCTTTTGTCTTTGTGCTGTGTTCAGCTGCAGAGACATTATTGCAAGCACAGCAGAGTTAGTAGGCTCAAAAGTCTCATAACAAACACATTGTTCTGAAGTAAGTTTGTTATGAAATCACACTGTCTTCAGTGCTGACAGAGGCTATTTCTTTTTTGCTGAATGCTGTGCAAAGTAATGAATCCAGCTATGGACTTGCAAAGTTACATTATACAGTCACCCAAGGGGGTTCTCCATGTCCTTGCTGTGCACACAGAAATGTGCAGTCTAGCAACTAACTTGTATGTGGCTGCATATTTTATTTTTCTTCTAAACACTGCACTGTCAAAATGTATCTGTCCTGTCAGGGGGGGGACACGTGTCAAGTTGTAACTAAACCCCATTGAATATGATGCCTTAATTGTATCCAGTTTTGAGTGTCTATAAATTATTATTTATTGTTATTATTACTGATATTAATAATATCATCAGCAGCATCTTGCTTTTGGTTGCAGCTGATGTCTTCCAGGTGCTGCCCAGAGCACGCAGACTTAGTGCTAGCTGGATGCCCTCATGGTCAGAGGCATTTGGGTTCATTTGTGACCTCACATGCTGTGCCTGGGGACTTTCAAAAGAAATCCAGTTATTTTCATCAACCACACATTTTTTCAGCATTGGCCATAAGCTTTAGTATGTTTTTGTCATAATCAAATGGTTGTTCTTGTCAATAATCACAGTAGATCTGCACCTTATTCTTTTGGGTGTCCTCTCTTTTTAGTGTCATTGTCTGCAAAGCATTTCTAGTTTTTTAATTGTGGTTTCCCTTTGAGAAAGGGAAACCTTTCATGACTGACATATTACAGAAGTTGTTTTTTTACTGCATGAGCATCTTTGCCTTGATGATCCTCCAAATAGTGATAATGCAGAGACTGAGGAGGAAACAAGCTGTCAGCAGATGGGAAATTTTACAATGTGAGTAGATTCAGTTCCCTGCCCTTGTTCTAACTCTGAGTTTGTCACAGAAATGTTAGAAAATTAACAGAAATGCTGAAAAATTAATGCAATGAGATATGCATAGATAAAAAAAAGATGAGTAAGAAAGATCTGTCCCCCATGGTGATCCGAACCAAAAATTCACAGGTGATTTGCTCTTGCTCCCCATCTTTACCATTCTGATGCCCTGTCAAATGGATTTCCTCAAATTAATAAGCAGTGCTTCTACCCACTCTAAATTTTAGAGAAATGTAGTGTAATTGCTGACAGTATCTCACAGGATTGGGCAGCAAAACTGCTTTGACATTCAGTAAGGTAGAAATCCTTAGGGATGCATTCTCACCATGGTATTAGCAGACTCCTTGTTTTTTGCTTCCCACATTCCCACTCATACACCAAGGTACATGGCAGCAACAATTAATACTGTCAGGTCTGACTAGTTTGCCTTGGTTCTGCTCCTATTTGAGCTTTCTTCCTGAGATATGTTGGAATAGCAAGGTTTAATAACCCTCTACTGCCTTCCTGTAAATCCTCCCTTCCCTGCCATATTCCCAGCAGGATAGTTCTGGGACTAACCAGAGAGCTGCTGAGCTTTCCAACACGCAGGAGATGTCCTCAGAAATTTAGTGACATATCCTCAGGAGTGCAACAGCAGGACACAGAAGCACGAGGATGGTTTTAGAAAGTGTCTGGGAACATCTGCTCCTAAGCTAACCCAGATGCTTGGGCCCCAGTGTCAATTATCCCAGTTGGTGCTATAGCCCAGGCATGTCACAGATCCCTTTGGAAAAGGCCTTCAGTTCCTAAGGGATGTCAGAATATTAGGAACTTTGTGGTCTCAGCCTCCTAGCTTTTGCCCAAATTCAGAAGAATCACCGTAGATGGATCAAGGATGAAACACTATTTTGGGCAGGGAAAGCTAGGAAATGGCTGAATTTCTTCTACTTTATACATCCTATTTAAAAATTGTGGTAAAATAGGGAAGCTAGGGAGAATATTTTTTAATGTAATATCCCACAAATTTCCTGCCTATGAAAGGTTGTGTAGAAAATACTGCCACTTGCAGGTATATCCCCTTAGAGAGTTTAACTGGAATTTGTGTGTGGTTTTATAAAAATCTGGTTGTTTTACCCCCGAATATTTGGGCAGGTAATTGAATTTTTCCTTATTCATGAATCTTCCTGTAAGAACTCAAAGAGGAGAGATCCCTTCTAGTAACACATTTGGCACAGTTCTGAGGAAATAAAGACCAGAAATGCTTAATTAAAAAATTTAAAACAATATTTCCTCCCCCCCAAATACATGGACAAAAGCAGAGAAAAGAGGCCAGAACAAAATGTGAAATGGGAGGGCCTTCAGGAGGCTCTCTCAAGAAATAAAATAACACATTTCTATTTTATAGTGTGGTCCCAATCCCCCCAAAAAAACCCCACATAATTAAGCAATTCACTGTAGACATTCCGTAGGACAGCACTGCTTTGATAATTAAATCAGATTCTTTTTTAAAAGGAAGCCAAGTGATGGATCTCAGGACTTCTTGACAAAACTGCTCCCTTTTTATAGCCATGTTAGGTCATGTCAAAAACTGGGCACCTTAAGCATACAGTTTTCCACATGACACTTAAGTAACTTAGATCCCAGTAGAAATTATACCAACTGGGCATCTGATCTGCCATTTAAAAATTGTATTCTTTCTGTGTGAGCTGGAATTGATAGGCAGCTAAACATAGCAGATCTGCATCACTGTCTGCTGAAGGAGGTGATAGCATTTCCAGCCATCATAGTCATTTTGGGTTACAGTTTGGGGCTTCTGGTAAATGAAAGTTCTCAGAAGACCCATGAAAAAAAATGTCACACCAACTGTCAGAGAGGAGTTGGTTATGAGTAGGGATTTTTTTGGCTTCTTTTTTCATTTTGTTTGTTATTTAACCCAGTAAACACTGACAGGTAAATTTGACAGTGAATAGGTAAATTTGGCAGGGAAAATATTTTCTGTGGTTGTTTTGTGGGACATCTTGTGTGATTGTTTTTCCTGCATAAACAGAAGAGCTGTATGCAGTCAAAGCACAGGTTGGTAGGAATGCACAAAAAGCATGAGTCAACAACCAGGGGGTTTTTTATCATCTCTAATTTTTTCAGTGAAAATCATAGAAATTTAGGGGTTGGAAGTGACCTCAAAAAATCATCTAGCCCACCCCCCTGTCAAAGCAGGGTCACCTACAGCAAGTGAAATAAAATAAAAAATAAAATTAAATCTTGTTAAGAATATAAATATCCTGTCATCTTTGAACTCCCATGTTGGGAATGTTATTTCTGAGATTATATTCTAACACTATGGCTTTGTTGTAGAGCAAAGCAGTAACTTGGGGATAGATCATCCCTGTTGTTATTATGTAGGTGGGAAAGTCATCTTCCTTAATTTGAGTAGCTGAAGGAGTCACCTCCACAACTCGTTTTCTTCCTTAAAATAATGACTCTGAGTACCAGGGAAGGCACCAAGTATCCTAATGTGTTTTCTGTTAGGCTTTCTGAAGAGACAACCTTGGGAGCTGATGTGGAATGTGAAGTGCAGAGATCCATGCAGTTTCCCCATTTAGATAATTCACAATCCAGGCTCACTAAAACAGACAAACAGATTGTCACTCACAGCACTTGCTATTAGCTAAAAAACTGGCATTTAGCCTCAAGTGGAAAACTATGATGAAGAAAAGCAGAATCATGTCTTCTTTTCAATGCTACCTGGAGAAAACAGATGTTATCCATTTTCCCTTCTCTTTCTTTCTTTGTGCTGGTTGAATTTTCCACCTAAAGAACATGACAATATATTTGAATTCCTTCTCCTACCCAGCTATAGTTCTTGGGATTTGTTTTTCTTGTATTGGAAAACCCATATCTGGCCAGAGGTTTTCAAAATAAACCTTCTGCTTTCTACCAATATGCAGGTTATTGCACTACCCCCAGTGTATTGGAGAAGCCATGGTAATCAAAGTATAATTAAGTAGAGATTTTTGGAAAGATTTTTCCTGTGTAATCTTCTGCTAAACTCAGTTTCTATTCTTTTCATCCCTTCCAAAAATTAAACATTATGCAGTGAGAAAGAATTTGGTACAAATTAGTTTGACAACATTTCCATCCAGGCTACTAGCTATTTCAAAGATCTATTGTTTTATATTTCACTCTAAAATATAATACATTATTTTTATTATTTTGCTCTACCTTGAGCTTCACAGGTAGGTCCTGGTTATATCATTCACTGGAAATGTGATCCATCAAGTAAATGAACAAACAAGATAAGGGGAAACCATAGGAAAATTCACAGAACAAATCCACTTGGCTGTGTTCTCTCTGAAGGCTTTTCTTGGGTCACGTGCTAAACTAGGCACATAAATTCATATTATGGAGAAATGGGATTTAAGTGTGGATCTCCAGTGTCCTTATATGAATATTTACACCTCCTGTTGCCTGAAGAAAAGGGGATACATCATGGGAGAGTTGACCCCAGCTCTGCCATGTGATCCCTGCAACTTTCCAAGGGGGCTGGCAAGTCTCACAGCCCTGTCCTCATTGCCTCCCTTTTAAATAATAACCTTGCTGGTCAGAAAAGCTGCTCTTACACAGGAACTGTTTTAAAAAGGAAAAAAAAAACTGCTGAAGATTTTGTATTTTCTACATAATATTGGTTATCTTAAAATAACAAGCATCAACATAAACATCATAGATGAGAGGCGTGTATGTTGCTAGGGTGTGATTTTCTAGTTTGCTTTATTAAGAATTAGTGCTTTTTAAGAGTTATTTTAAGCATGTACCTCTTTCTAAAAGACTCAAGACAGACAAAGTGTTGCCTCTGGCACTCCCAACTCACACTGTAAATCATTGCAATAGTTTTCAGGTTTTGTTTTTGCACACAAAACAGTCTCAGAGGGTTTAGGGTATTAGGAAGGAAAGTAGTAAGGGGAAAATAAGGGAAGAGGAGGGTACTGAGCTGTGTCTCTGGAGAATGTGCTATGAGACAGGCCAGTTATGCAGGTTTGGCATTTTGCAGGTTTATATCATGGGACAGCAGCTCCCCTTTATAAATCACTGTGATGATAAGGAAAACACACATCCTGTGTCTGAATCCAAGGAAAAAAGGCCACATTTTTCTTTCTTCCTTAAGCATCTTTCCAGCTACATGTTTTCTGTCTGCATAATAACTTGCAATTGACCCCAGCTAATCTCCTTTTTCAGACATTTTAAATTCTTGGTCTTTGAACTGGCAAAACAGTAGCCAAAACATAAATAATTATTAGACTGAGATTAAAACAGGGTGAAAACCAGAAACCTCAGATTGGAAATATGTTCAGATTCCTACATGCAGAAGCCAGAGTGGTCCTTGGCTGGTGGTGCTTTCAGGTTCCAGGCTTCTTGAGAACAACTTTGATAGAGACACTAGAAGTTGAGAAGAGGAAAAGTCCTTCTGGAGGCTCATTATCACCAAACAAGCCCAAATATGAGGCTACTTTACTTTGTTTCAGCTACCCTGCTTCTATCCACTCCACAGACTTTATTGGGACTAGACTTGTAGGAAGGAGAATTAAAATGATGAGCCCACATACCTAGAATATCAGACTGCAAACCAATTAAGAGGGAAGAGTATTCACCATTTTTTGAGGCTTCCCATAGTCTCCTTCTCTAAAATGCCATTTTTTTTTCCCTCTTGGGGATGACTTCTTGAGCCATCTTATTTCTCTACTAGTCCTTTGGTCCTCTGATAAGAAACAAGCACACAGCATCAGTTGTAGTGCTTTTAAATCACAGACACCTTGACTTAGGATGCAGGAAACCAGTACTGTCCTGAAGGGTTGATACAATACTGTCCTGCCAGGCTACATCACCTAATTCCAGCTTCAGCTTTAGCTTCTCAAACTGTCCTCAGTATAGTTTTTTGTAATAAAAGAAAGGTTTGCAAAGGCCACATCCTCCTCAGTGAGAAAAGTTCTCAAATAATTTAACAAATAATTTAACTTCTACAATGCTAAAGTGGCACTGAGGTAAAGTGGGTTGCTATTCTCTTGGATTCACAGGGGTACAAGAAGTCTTGGTTGTTTTGGCTTTTTTTTTTTGCTTTTTTTTTTTTTTTCTCCTTTATCTTAGGGTTTAGGTTTTTTTCTTTTTTTTTTTCTTTTTTTTTTTTTTTTTAAAAGAGAGCAGGCATTCAGTGGTAAATGGTCTCCTTCTGGTTCTGTGAAGAGCTTTTACATTTCAGCAGTCATAGCATTGTAATGAGTGAAACCAAGAGACCATCTGGTCCCCTGTTTGATCTCTGGTAATGGCCAGCAGCAGATGCTTCAGAGGACAGAGCAGCAGAATCCACAGACGAATAACCAGCCAACAAGAGAAGGGCTTTTTCAGCTCCTGTCAATTAGGGGCTCATTTATGCCTTATAAAATGAGATTTATTTTTTATTTCTTGTCATTTTTGCTACCCAATAATCCGAACTTCATAATTGTTCAATGCTATTTTCCTCTTGGATTCTGGAAACCCTGACGGTGGAAATATATTTCTTCTCCTCCTCTGCCTTTTTCAGGAGTGTATTTCACTTTTACAGTTGACAATACAGATGACCTCAGGATTTTATATTTGATGATGTAAAGGCAGTTTGCACCACAGCATAGCTATGCCAGTTAAGTTAGAAGAAATACAATTAATTTATTTGTTCCAGTGGGCATCCTGTTCTTCAGCCTGGACTTGTTGTTTCCCCCTAGTTGAGTGGTAATTTGTTTCTGTAGAAACTGGGACAAATCTTAATAAATTCTACAGCTGGATATACAAGAGGACCCTGGCTGAGTGGGCCTAGTTTTGAGGCAGGCCAGACATAATAATATTGAATCCTAATTTACAATTCAAGAATACTGAGTCCAATTAGTACCTCAGATCCCCAAAGCTTTGTTTATCTCCTGTGTGTCTAACTGCATGCCCTCCAGCCTTTGCCACAACAAAGGATTACATTCATTAGCACCTCTTGGAGGTATTGCTATACAAACTGTTTAATAATAATCTGGAGTTTACAGGTTTTTGTATTAATAAATAGCAACAAAGCACTGCATGTGTTTATTTCAAGCTGTTAGTTCTAACTAATATGATCCAATGCACTGCTCTTGGCCAAGCAGTGGGATGTTCTCAGTCATGGTCTGGATATTTTAACTTAGTTTTTAATCACATCCCTTAGCTTTTGTTTTCCTTTTCATGCCAGAATGGGGAACCTTTTTGTCTTGTAAGATGAAATCTTACGCACTCAGTTTCTCAGACCTGAAAGATTGAGTATGAACTTGTAGCCCAAAGTCTCTGTGTTCCCCACGTGTGATGGAGAGGCAGAGCTCTGCATCTCTGCCTTGCTCACCAGGTGATGAAGGTGGATGAAGTGGCAGAGGCAATGGCACACTGGTTTGGGCAGGAATAGAGCTGATTATCTTCATAGCAGCTCCTAGGGGTTGGATTTGCCACAAAAAGTGTGTTGATGACACACTGGTTCCCTAATTTGCTTTGATTTTTCTTTCCTTATTAAACTTGGCTCCAAGTTTCATGCCATTCCTCTCTCCCATCCCACCCCAGGGAAGGGAGTGAGCAGCTGTGTGGGGCTTGGTTACCAACCAGACTTAACCTCCAATACATGCTTAAGAACTCAAGTATGCTTCCCAGCAGCTTTTTACTTCCTTGGCTCACTTTTTAAAAAGTACTCAGGCTCTTGGCTGCAAGATCGTTCAGTGACTGTTAAATTCTCAGGTGTTTTGATTTGCTTTTTTTCTACCTTTGCTCTGCTTTGTGATCGTTTCTTCTCATTTTTATATTAAACAATAGATCTAACTGTTGCAAGTTTGGGGTTTTTTTTTTTTTGGTTTTGGGGTTTTTTTTTAAAAAAAAAGGTTATCTGAGAAAGGAAGCTTCACAAATCAGATCTGCCATCTAGGCAGAAGAGGACTACAAAGAATTAATGAATATATGGAAAGAGCATGCAGCAGAACATGATTTCACTTAGAATGCACAGAACCAGGACATTTATGACAGAATTGCTTTGCAGATACCTCAGGAAACACAATATAAAAAATTATCTTCTGCGTGGAATGAGATATAGTGAAAAAAAATGCACATTATTGAAAGTTAACTGCAATGTCCTGAAGTGTAATTTTGGCAAATCTGTAAGAAAACTAAGAAAGTCAAATAGCTGTGAAGTCTCACTGCTGCTTCATGGTGGAGATGTGATTGAATTGGCTTCTTGTAGAACTCCACGAGTCAATAGATCAAAAATTTATGTATGCTTTAGGAAATCATCAGCTTTTTGGTCAGGCTTAGTGTGCAATATGCTATATTGGGATGGATGCGAATTTAGCAGGTTTGAGAGGCTTGTGGCATGCAGTGTAGCTACAGATAGGTTCTTAGATAATTAAACACACAAATGTGTTTTATAGATTAATTATAAGGTGGTATTTAGGTAAAGTTCTTTCAAACCCTGCATAACATGGACATTTCAGCATACCTGTCATCTAGCAAAACTCTTCCTGACTATGCAGAAACACTGAATGAATTAGTTATTTTCCTCTTTGTTAAAAAACAATACAAAACAAACAAAAAACCCACTACAACAAAAAAAGCCCAACAAAACTTACCCTTTTTTTCATCTCACTTTGCTGAAAATAGACCAACAACTTATAGAAATCATGGCAAGTAGAGAGGGGTGGAAAAAATGAGTAAAAAAAAAATAAATAAAACAACCCAACTCTTTCCACTGTGAATATTTACTGTGGCATGAAAAGACAATTGATTCTCACCATGATTAACTGCAAGAAACCCTAGCACAGCAAAAAAGCCGATGACAAATTGGCACAGGGAAGGGAACTGAATGAAAGGAATAGGTTTTCAATATCAGCATAATCTAAAGCATGAGCTCAGGTCACCAGATGGCTCAAGGGATTAGCCATGCTATATGGGCTTTTCACCTTCCTCCTCTCTCCCCTCCCCTTCAAGCAACAGGTTCAAATGTTCAAGCAAGGAACATAAGCATCCAGACAGACCCAGCTTAAAGGGTCTTTATCTACAACAGGCAGCATGGTCAAAGTTGGCATTATCTGGCAGTGTTATCTCTGAGAAGAATTATATTCTGGGGCTGTGGGACTATTTTCTTGTTGATGAAAAGAAAAATACATTGATTTGGGTTAAGTTGAAATCTTCCCTTTGAAAAGTTTTGGTTTATGTTCAGGCCCTTATAAACCACAGCATTGTGTTTCTGTTGGTTTGTACATTTTGAAATGAGCTGCCTTTCTGAAATGAAAGCAGGGCAGTTTAGAAACTCTTAGATATGGCACTTTTTTTCACTCCATTTAGGAGGAAAGGGTGAGATGTAAACCTTAAATCTGTGACCATGCAGAGGGGATCTGATTCTAAATTTTCAGTACACAGCATGTTCTGTCAGATGTTTTGCTGGAGCTTGTTATTTTCTTAGGCCATGTTATTTTCTTAGGGGAACACATGCACATACCATAAAAGCATGATCGTGATTGTTAATAAGTGAAAAAAAACCTTTAGGAAATCTTAGTAGACTACACACTACTTCAAACAACTTTTAAAATCTCCATATGAGAAAATGTGGGGTAAAAAGTGTTGAGGAGCTACCTTTTCCCTATGTTTGTAGTGCTTGCTTAGTAGATAGGTAGGGAATTTAATCCTTGTGAGAGTAATAGGCTATGTTTCAACAGCCTGGAAATCAATAACCAAAGCCATCAATCATATTCTGCATTGAAATTAACAGTAAGGTAATACAAAAAGCCACTGAAAGCTGTGTATAAATGTAATCCATAATACTCCACCATTTTTTGTTGTGTGGTGCTTTAATTCAAAAAAATGTATGTTGCACTTAAATTTTCAGCTGGTCATAGTCGACTAACTTTTAGTTATAGACTTAAATTACTGTCTGTTCTTCAGCAGAAGTAACATTTATCTTCTATGCAAGACAAATGCAGAAGAAAAAAAAAGTAGTTGGGTTTAATGACCTGATTTTATGCTACAGTTTTGATAAAACTCTTTTTCTCCTTTTGCTCAGTTACTTGCTTCTGATGCCTCTTTTTGCAGGCAGCTGCAGTACAGTGCATGATTTATACTTCAGATGCTAAAATATTTATTTTCTTATATGTTCAGGCAAGCTCTTAATGTTCTATCCAACTTTCTTTCATAAATCTTGACCTTTCAAAGTAATATATTTGCCCTATTGATGGCACTGGCAAAGCTTTTCTGAACTTGAACAGAAAGGAGGTTACCCTCCAGGATGCTGCAATGCTCCTAGGGAATTTCTGTATTCAGACTGGATTCATATAGCCTGTGATTTCATTCTATATGGTTGAAAGACAAAAAAAGAGGATTTCTCTGTCCCCTGCCTTCTTATTTTAAGGCTACCCCATTTATGTTTATATAATTATATATTTTTGTCTTCTTTTTTTTATATTTGCATTTATATTTAACAACACTAGAAAAGAAAATGGTCACCTTAAACAACAGTCAGGATCTTTCAGTAAACTATTTATTGGTGCATAAAGAAATTATTAGATTACATATCTCCATGGAAGAGAATCACAGAATCATGGAATGGTTTGGGTTAGAAGGGACATTAAAGATACCTTGTTCCAAGCAGAGGCACCTGTGACAACTATCACTGAGCAAGTTTAATACTGAATAGGAAAGTATTGCTCAGATCTCTTATATGGAGTTACCATAATCATGATAATTAATGATCCTAGAAGAATAACATCAGGAAAATACATAAAATAATGTAAAGTAATCTTGAGTACGACTTGGCATTTGGAAGCAGGGAGGTACAAGCATGTACAAACCACCAAGCACTACTTCAATTCCCAGTAATTTACAGGAGAATTAGAGTTCATACCTCAGTAATCTTCTCCTGAGTCTCTTTTTCAGGTTTTTCACATTGTGCCTCGATCTCATTTTCTGTCACTTAATACTTCACAAGTAGCAGACTGTCTTGGTTTTTCTTTAGCAACTTCTCTTTGTAATCTCCCTCTGAAGTTGCAGGATTTTATCTGTTTTATGTGTACAATGTGTTGTGATACCATCATGTCAGCTACAAGAACTTCAGCACACTTGCAGACTTAGCAGTTTTACGGCACAATTACTGTGATGGCTTTGGCAGACATATGAGCCTGCATTTCTTATTCAGGCAAACCTTCTATAAATTCATTTAATGCAGTTAATCAGTGGAGACAAATCATGCTGACACTAAATTCACAAAGTTTGCTTTATGTTTATATATTGCTACATAAAACTGGATCACACTGAGGGGTAAACCATAGGCCTAAAGGGACTTTGAGCAGTGTCCTGCTTTCCTGGTTATCATGGGCTTGCTCTGCCTTTCTGGAAGAAAAATGCTACATGACATGTAGCATTTCACTATCAGCTGAAGTTTCAACTCAAATAAAACCATAGGGTTGTTCTGTTGGTCTTCAGCCTTTTGAAAATTCCTTAAATATATTCTTTTCTGTAATGTACCTGCTGTACAAAGTGATGCTCAGCCTAAACATTATAGAACTGGTACCTAAATAGACAGAAATTTATTGTAGTCACAATATTTTCTACATGAACTATTTAGTGAAGTGCAGAATGTAAAGCTGTAGACTCTAAGCATGGTTGTGGGTAATGCTTTTTGGTCAAATATAGTTTCTTGTCCTTCTATAAGTGCTGCCAATGTTGTTTATAAAAATATTTGAGCCGTAAAATTATTTTTTCCAGGAAGAACTCTTTAAAAACTTATGTTACTGAAAACTAAGTTCTAAATTCAGCCCCACTCCCTGGAAACCAGGTAGTTGGTGACAATTTTACAGTCGTTCTCAGATTACAACAAAATCCAAACCAGACTATAGAAATGTGCAACCATTATTATTGGTCTGTCTTTCAGCTCTGGTATCATCAAATTAATCCGAAGGTCCAGATTTCCAGCAGAAAAGCTTTCAGACCCCTCACCATTCAGGGAAATAAAATGGAGGTGGGAGGACCAAACTTTTCAGAGGTGGGTACAGGCCATGTAAACAGATGTGGCTGAGCTGAATGAGGGAGCCTGAATGGCAGCATTGTTCCTCCCCTCCTTCCCTCCCAGCAGGGACCCTTCCCAAGTCCTGCTCACAGATGAGAGCTTAAATTCTGCCTGTTACAAGTTAAGAAACCCCAAGTGCACTGAAGTTTTATTAAGTCTATCAAATATCAGGAATGCTGGTTTGCCTCCCCAGAGCCAATTTAGAGGCATTCCTGAGCAGACTTTACAACACTTTTTTTTCCTGATGTATGGCAGAATTCATTTTCAAAAGACAGGCAAAGTAATCTCCAGTGGAATTTTTATATTTCCCAGTTAATTGTGGTTGATTTTTGAAACTAATTTTCCATTTTCTGTGACTCATTATGAGCCTATACATGGAATTATCTCACTCTTCAGTAGCTTTACATTAAATGCATTTCAAGAAGCAAGACTTGGGAGATACTGCAAACATATTATATATAAATTATATATGCCATGCATTTAGTAAAATCTTCTAAGCAGGTTGTAGGGACACAATTCATTGGTGCTGATAGAAGTTCATAGTGAAACTTCCATGCCACTCCTGAGTGACTCTACCTGTGCTCAGGAATTTATTTCAGAGGGGACCATTATTGTGGAGTACTTGGAAAGGTCACATCAACCAGCATTTGGAAGCTTGCCCAGGTTCCTCCAAATAACCCTAGGGACACAGAGTTTTGTGATTGCAGAGGCCTTTGTGGGGAAAACACAGCCCTAGTAATGCAGTTTAATAGTTTAACTTATGCTTCGTTTTGTAGAAATAAAATAGAATAATTTCCCCCATTTTAAGTTCAGCGTTGTTCATAAAACAGGGGCTGTTGCATTCTGCTGTGCAAGGCTGTTGGCTTTACTTTTCCCTAGCAGTAATAGAAATTTGTAATAAATGTATTTCAGATGTGTATATTCTATCATTTTCATTAATTTAATGTGTAAAGGCTGTGAATGCATTTTGTAGACATTTCTGTGGACTGCAACATGCCAAACTTTGACAAGAGAGCAAAAGAGGAAGCAGAACAGAAGGGAGAGGAGGGCAAAGGAATGCACACTCTGTGAAGGGCCAGTTTGCATTTCTCTCATATTCAAAAATGAAGTGTAGGTCTCCTGTTACAGCTCAGCCTGCACATACAGCAAGAGTCTGGTTCATTTTCCAGAGTCCTTTGTATCAACAGCAGCTTGAGAAAGTTGGGAAAGGAAAATAAACCCCACAGTGTGCTTCAAGCAATATTTCAGGGCTGCCCTGCAAGTGTTCAGCTTGCAGTAAACCTGCTGCCATGGGCAGTGTAGTGGGGTGTGCACAATCCTCTTTTTGGGATAGGACTTGCTAGTGTATTCTTGGGCTATTAAAGCCTGTTTAATTTTTTTTTTTTTCTTTTAGTAGAGTGATTCTATCTCAAAAAAAAACCAGCAATAAGGAGAGTAAATAAACGGCCTGATTTAATTTCTTGTTCTGCCACACACTCTGACTTTGTGTCTCGTGTCATTAATAGAGCTAATAGGATTTTGGCATGAAACCAAAGAGGGGGAGGGAGGAGGGGATGAGCTGCAGAGCGAGCTGCTGCCTTTCTCAACCCAAAAGCCATGTCAGGCCTATCAGCCTTCTCTTTAGTCCTCCCTGACTGAGCTGCAGGCATTTCTCTATCCATGAATGTGTCTCATGCATTCATGAGGCTTTTTGACACCGCAGCCTCTTTTGTTAGGAGCTGGATCCCAGCTCTGCCCTTCTCTGAGCTGCCATATGGTGCAGGGGAAAGAGGCTTTCAAAGAGGGAGTGGGGCTGAGGTGGAGAGAAGAAAGAAATCGAAGTGCACCAGATGAAATTGATTTATTTTCAGAGCAAAAGGGGCAAGTGACTACGACTGGTGGAAGGAGGGGGATGCCTTGGAATAGAAAACCATCTCCAGAGCAGGCTGCTTGGATGACAGCAGGGCTGGGCTTACTCTTTAGACACAAGGCATATGCATTTTTTGTTTTCTTAGTCATGTCACCCGAGAAAGGCTTTAAGCCCCAATATCTGAACTTCATTTTGGCTTGCAATTTGATTTCTTTTTTTTTTTTTTTTTTTTGAAGAACAAAATCTCGCTGCCCTACCATGTGTGCCCATGTGTGCGTAACTGTCAAGCAATAGTTTGACAGTGCTTCAAAGTTTAAAAAAGAAAAAAAATAAAAAAAGTGTCTCCATCATGACAGTTAGAGGACTGCTTAAAATAAAACTTGGGGTGATAAATTCTTTTCTCCCTTCAGTGAGTGGAAATCCACTAAAACCAACTGAGTTTGTTTAGACTTACAAGGTTTTACCAAGGTAACCTACTCTACTAAAAGAAAAATCACTAAAACCAAGACAAATTCACTTCTTGTTGCTTCTTATGCTTTGTATTTTGTTCAGCCTCATTTTAACTTTCAGATTTGCTGGCAGAATATTCCAACTTTGGAAAAAGAAAAAAAAAAAGAAACAGGAAAATTATACACGTGGGCATAAATTAAGAGTTGTTTGTGGAGATAATTTATTTCTTGTGGTAAATTGAACTTTTATCTTGATGTCAGCATGGTTCAGAAAAATATCTATAAAAACAAAAATATCAACTCCGTTCTGGAAAAAATATTATAAAACTCATTCAAATTGCAATTGTTTGTTCCCAGAAAAATTATTTAAACTCTGCAACTATTTTCAGTCCTCTGTGAGACTAAACCAAAGCGTGCAGAATGCATAAGAAGGGAATGAACAATATTACATAGAAATTGTGAAATGTTTTGTTCTAAATCCATTTGGTGTCATTTTGCATCCTCTGAACTGCTTCAGGACACTTTTAGGAATTGGAGAGGGATGCATGGACAGAAGAGGCAATGAGAGGGGAATGGTACAAGTTTGAAAAATAGTGATTGACATGGTAGAGAGGGAATCATTATTCACTATTTCTCAATGACAGGACTGGAAGACACCCAATACCAATTTGAAATCAAGGTTTGACATGCATCAAGGAAATCCTTTCTTCACACTCTGCATAATAAATTGAAACTCTCGGTGCTGCAGAAAGTTGTGAAGGCTGAAATTATAGGTGGATTTAAACAGATTGAAATATTAATTTGAAGAAGCATAGAGTTGGTATTACAGTGGATGCTATGGATTGCTTTGGATGCAATCTGTAGCTCAGAAAGCTCTATAAATGACATACTTTTGGGAGCAGGGACTCCAAATGTATTGGAAGAAGCAGTTTATTTCTAATTTTCTTATATCTTTTACCTTTTGTACTGACCATGGCAAAACCACAGATGGAGACTAAATGAACATTTTATCTGCCTGTGTACAATTATTCTTTGATCCTTATAAAATATTCACCACTTCCAGTAAGTTGGGCTCTCTCCTTACTCCATTTATCCTGTCAGCAGCCATTTGTATATTTACTTCTGTAGTTTTCTTTTGAGGTTTCACTGGAGGGAAGATATTGAAGTGTTTGGGAGATACATCAGACAAGAAAAGCTAGCTTGAAGGGGACTTCTCCAGTCCAGTTCCCATGAGATAGTCTGGGAAGATCAAGTGACTACTGAAGGAAGTTGAACTGATTCTGAAAAATCAACTGCTTGGCTTGGATTTGACCCAAGATGAATTTTATAACAGACAAAGTAGTTGTGATTAAAAAAAATACTTTGTTAGAGGAAAAAACTCCTACTGGACTCTTCATTTCCCAAAATGTGCTGGTTAGATTAGTTAGCTGATAATTGCAAATGGCTTTATCTAGGAGCACAAAGCTGTAACCAGGGTTACAAATCCTCTAAAAATGATTCTCACCTCCCAGTTCTGAAACAGCATTCTGTATGTTTGGCTTGTTTCAAGCTGGAGGTGAATCTTCCCCCTCAAAGTTTAAAGAGAACATGGGAGAACTGACAAAGGAAGGAAGTGGTTGAAGGAAGAATAGGAAGCAGAGCCCTTGGAAAACCCAGAAAGGGTGCTGGAGCAAAGCCAGCTGACTGTGAGGGGAAAGGATTTCTCCTGTCAATCCTCTCTTGATAAAAGAGCTGCTTTCCCCACAGATAGATTTCTGTAATGTGTAATAAAGCTAAATGCTGCAGCTCTGGGAGCTGATGTGACCACCCTGTGGTTTCTGTTTCTCCCAGAAGAGAATCAAGTCCGTTTCACACATACACAGAACATGTCATATATGGTCTAAGTGCAATGTTTTTCCCTTTTTGAGGGATGAAATTAAAAAAGGGGACTTGCTGAAGTGTTGGTGGTTTCTCTTGGTAGGATCTGGTCATGCTAGCAGTGCCTCTAGGGAAGCAGAGCCCCAGCTCTCCATCCTTTCATCCATTCCTCTTTCTTTCTTTGAGCATCCTCAGCCTGCAGCAGCACAAGACAGGAAGGTACTTTTAAAGTGACAGCCTAGAAAGGGTCCAGAGAAGGCCCACAAAGATGATCAAAGGACTGAAAGAACTGGGTTTATTCAGCCTTGAGAAAAGAAGGCTTAGGGGAGAATGTCTCACCATGTTCCAGTACTTAAAGGGTAGCAAGCAAGAAGATGGAGACTCCCTTTTTACAGGGAGGCATATGGAAAAGATGAGGGGTAATTGGGTGCAAGTTACTCCTGAAGAGATTCCAGTTGGACATCAGAAGAAAATTCTTCACAGTGAGAATAGTCAGCCATTGGAAAAATCTCTCCAACAAACTGGTGGCTTCCCCAACACCGGGCAGTTTTTAAGACTTGAGAGGGTGCTGGGCCATCTCATCTAAACCAGGTTCCTACCTAGAAAGGTTGGGCCAGATGATCCTTGAGATCCCTTCCAACCTGGCATTCAATAGTTCTAGGAATCCATGATTTAAAAGGTCCCACGCTGCACAGCAGAGGTGTAGGTCCACTGAAACCCTATAACACAGTGAAAATGGTCCTTCCACCCTATTCACTGAAGAGTGGAGATGGAGAAATGCCAGCATGAATTCCTTTGGCTTAGATTCAGCAGTGCCTTTGGGTAAGAGTCAGCAAACTTTTTTTAAGTTAATGATTGTGCTACATGCAGTCCTCATGGAGAACATGTGCAAGGGATCATGTTCCCCTTTTATGCATATGTCAGCCCTTGAGAAAAGTAGAATGAGATGAATAAAAGCACTTCATCAAGATTATTTCTGAGAATTTTCCACTGAGTTGTCCAAGTTTCATATCCTTCAGAATGTAAATGATCTACACAGTTGTGTTTTGTCTTCTGCAAAGAAGTACGTATGCAAATAAATGAAGGAAAAGAAAATAGTATTCTTGTGAGGGGGTGGTGGTCACAACAGAACTCTTGTGTTACTTGTTTGTTGCTGCATTTTTCTCTTTATTTACTCTACTAATTCATGTTGTCAAGTGAAAAGGCACTGCAATTACTGATGGCCTTAAACATGCTGCTGCTTTTTGAAAAGAAAAAACAGCAACATTTGGGCCAAATTATGACCCCACATTATAAATCAGTTTTAGTAACAAGCATATTTGTTCAGTATTCTCCTTCTCTAGCTGTTTTTGTGATAGGAAGAGAAAGACAAAAATAAGAAACAGGCAAGTCTCCTTCTCTTCTCTTCCTCTTCTCTTCCTCTTCTCTTCCTCTTCTCTTCCTCTTCTCTTCCTCTTCTCTTCCTCTTCTCTTCCTCTTCTCTTCCTCTTCCCTTCCTCTTCCCTTCCTCTTCCCTTCCTCTTCCCTTCCTCTTCTCTTCCTCTTCTCTTCCTCTTCTCTTCCTCTTCTCTTCCTCTTCTCTTCCTCTTCTCTTCCTCTTCTCTTCCTCTTCTCTTCCTCTTCTCTTCCTCTTCTCTTCCTCTTCTCTTCTCTTCTCTTCTCTTCCTCTTCTCTTCCTCTTCTCTTCCTCTTCTCTTCCTCTTCTCTTCCTCTTCTCTTCTCTTCTGTAGTGACAGTAAGATTTCATATGGGATCTCATTACCAGAACTGACTACTGGATGTTATATTTGGTAACAAAGCAGAAGAAATCAGTAGAGATCACAGTGCTCAAAAAATGTTTAATATTCAGGGATTAATATCTTTATTAAAAATCAATTGTCTCTCTTTTTTTTTTTTTAAGATTCTACATAAAACTGGCATTGAGATGGGACTCTTCTGGGCAACAACTTTCAATCAGACATATTTCACACCATATAGAGAAAGCAGTGGCAAAGGCCCTGAAATTCTTCTGCACCTGAATTCCTGTGAATCAAATCTTTGACTGATACTCCTGGTGGAGATTAGCCTTCAACAGGCCAAGTAAGTTCAAAAGCTTTATACCCTGTTCAACCTTCTTTTTAGTTTTGTTCTTGTGCTTGTATGTTCTCTCTCACATCTACCTGAAATTTGAGACTCTATGTTTCTATTACTATGCTATTTTTTTATATTCTCTATTGTTTGGGGGTTTAAAGTCTAGGAGCTATAAACAGGAACATAAAAGAAGCACATGGATGCTAAGAATTTCTGTTTTCACTCGTAGCATTAAAATATTTTCAAGCAATTTGACAGAGGTGGGCCCACAGCATATGGATTATGAAACACATCATATATGTACATTGATGTACCTAAACTATTTGTGCAGTGGGCAGCTTTTGAAGGTTTATGTGCTATCAGTACATTAAAAGTTTTATCTGCTGTTAAGGTGTCAACCAAGACACAACAGTCCTGATTTTTGCAGATTGTCTTTAGGTTCCCAAATACTAATTAGAAATGGATATCTAGGAAGTTAGTTAATTTTTAAAAGCTTTTCAGAGTTCCTGAATTTTACAGAATTAAGTAGGATACAAGCATTCATAGATATTTAAATTTCCTGAAGTAACAGCACTCTAGGGAAAGCTGTGTACCTTGTACTCTGTAAGGGAAGGAAATTGGGAGCTTTGCTTCCTGGCCAGTTTCCTGCACTGGAAATTTCTGGGTTCTCAGTACCTACTGCTGAAATGCAGCTTTTTAATTAAGCTTATTTACTTCCATCACAAAATGTTGCTACCTGCAAACTTCCATAATGATTGTAGTGTTGCAGTGAATTTAAAAAAGTTAAGATCTGTGTTCCTTCCATCTGGAAGTGTCCAATCTTTTAACCCAGAAAATTCAAGTCAACTTCAAGTATTGGTTTGGTCCATAGCACTGCACATGTTGGGATATATGCTGTTCCAAACTGTGTGGGGTTGAGAAGAAAAAAAGAAGTCTGGGCTGCTTCTCATGTTTAATGCCTAGTAAATGTATTATATGTTACTTTTATATTTTAACGTATTATATAGTGACTCTGTGTCCAATTTGAGTAGTCGTTCTGCTTGCTGCATCATGTATTACTGATTTTTTATAAGCTAGAAATAGCAATAAGCAAGCCAAAGGTTTGCTGCTAAGGATTTTTAACTTTCTACCAGATGGTTTCTGCTAAATTCTGAAAAAAAAACCCAAAACAAAACAAAAAATCCCACAAAAAAAAAAAAAAAAAAAACCAAAAAAAACAAAAAAAGAGAAAACCATAAAAAAACCAACAAACCAAACCCTAAATACAGGTTTAAGATTAAACACAAGTCTTCTTATTTTATCCTCCAGTTAAGCACAGGTCAGGGGCATACATTTCTGCAGTCTTGATGGATGCAGTAGGTGATTCCTTAAACACAAAGCTAAGTAGAGACAATATTTGCAGATAGCTATCAAGTCAAACAAAATAAGCCTCCATCTCATTCCTGAACATGGGGCAATGAGCACATCCAGCCTCTGAACAGAAACACACTTATTCTGGTGTTTCAGCCCTAGAACACACTGAAGGATCCCCGTGGCCAAATAAAGTCAGTTGAAAAACTGTGTAATGAGAAGCAGGATATTATCCTGTTCATCACTTTTATGGGGTCACATGCCTTCTAATGTGAATGCTGGATCATATAGCACTTTGGTCACACAATAAGTAAGTAAACACTGGATGGCCCCTCTTCCTGTCCCTGTGCCTTCCTCTCTGACCCTCAGAGGATCTATGGAAAGAGCAAAAGAAAGGGGGGAAAGGCGACTTACATTTGCTAGGATTTAGCTTCTGGCAAGAGACATTATAAGGAATGCATTTTCTGGCACATAATTTACATGTCCAGTCCTCCCTCCCACTCCTTTTTTCTCTCCCACCCTCCCCCTCCAAGCTCTCTCCTCTCTCCACAGCCTTTGCTGCCGCTTCCTGCCCTATGTTTGCTTTCTATTTTCATATCCATGGGAAAGGAATCTGCTCCAGCATGAGGCTGCTGTCCTGCCTGTGTCCCTTCTGGCTGCCACTGTCACCTTTACCTTAGGCCACAGCTTTCTGGACTTGATTAAGTGATGGTGAAGCACCAAGCAAATGACAGGCATTAAATTTTAGCAGAGTCAGCTGGAGAAATCTTTTCTTCTCTTTGAGGTTTTTACTTTCTGCTCGTGAGTGGCAGACAAAATAATTTTCAATTTTAAATATTTAATCTAAATCCAGGTTTAGGGTTTTATTTTGGGGAGAAGACAGTCGTGTCCCTCTCACTCATTAAAGGGCTCTCTGTTGTGTATCTTTGATGGTGCTTTGGGCAGCTCTGCTACTGTGATCCTCTTAGAAATAGGCTCATTACTACATCCACCTCACAGAGTAACACTTCAAAGAGCTTTGTGAAGGACAAAGAGAGGAATTTAGAAACATAGCCAAGTGGCTCTCAAGTATCTTGACTAAATTAACTTTGTATTAAGAGTTACTGGCATAGTTGCAATTTTGAGAGTAAGAAACAAAGAAGTAACTCTGCGTGTTTCTTTTGTGCATTTTACATCAAATTATTGCATACACTTGAAATCTTCTAGGATTCCCTGCCACAACTTCTGCTGAGCTGAGCGGCCACCAGAGTTGTCACAAAAAAACTTAAGAGTTCCTTTGGAGGTGTTAAAAAGGTGGATTGACATTATGACTTGATTTATATGGTAGGAATGATAGAGCCAACATTAATCAACCAGTCAGATTAACAGAGGAAACTTAGTTCTCAAAATCATCATCTCCAGACACAGCAGTGACCATGTACTTTTGCAGCACTTTCAAACCTAGCACAGCCATACCAATTAGTGTTACTGGTCATTCTCCAGTGTAATTTCATTACTTTTGACATGTTTGATATAAGACTTGAGTTGGGAAGTCGTTACCATTACAATGTGTATGGTTTGAACTCTGTACTTAGGCTGCTTTGTTCCAGTGAACAGGAATGGGCCAAGCAGCCCTTCTGCATGGCTCTGAGATTTACCCTCAGCTCATATTGCCATGAGAAGGTTTTTATTTTCTTTTGAAATATCAGATGACCTTAAGTTTAAGCAGTGGTGGTTCTTGAAACAAAGTCTTTGCATGTGCTAAAGTCAAATGGTCATTCCTCTGTCATTCCTCTGACCACTGGAACAACCTTTGAAAACACATATAGTTGTGTCTCTCCAGGACAGCATAAGGACAAGTCAAGTTCTTGTTGAAAGCTTTAAATTTTATTATTTATTCGCCTCTGTTGCCTTTTGAACACCTTTTCCAAAAGTTTTTCTGAACAAATCTGAGCATCATTTCTCTGAGGTCCCAGTAACATCATCTAATCCTGGCAATACTTAGGCTTGAGCCATTCTTAGTTTAGGAAATTCCCCTCCAAGTACCAGGTGTTTTATGGCCCTTGGTATTACAATGTCAGTTGTGCCTTCTACTATTAAAGCATAATAAGTGTGGAATCAGAAAAGAAAAACTACCAGGAAACCTGCTCCACTTATGTGCCAGGTTAGAGGGTGGCATTTATCAGGCCTAGACCACATTCATTGTGTTTTATTGCTCCACAAGAACTGTCCTAGTACCTTGCTCACATATTCTTCTGCTCTATGTACTCATAGAATCTTTAGGAATCCTTACAATGTACTCATGTGCCTCCTTGAACCATTAATTTCACTCTAAAAGAGAGTGATTAGTGAAATTAATAAATGAGCAATTATTTTACCAGGGAAAAAGAAGAGATTAAGCTGTTTAAACTTTGCTAATATTCAAATGTTTCTTTTGAAATAAAGAAAATCAGAGTTTATATACATTTGGCCTACCCACATATATTTCTTCGTGAAGTGTGAATTCAGTGCTAATATAATTTTAAATTCTCCTTTACATGGGTTCAACCAGGCTCCCAGGTTTTGCAGTCTGGTAAAGGAAAACACAGAATGAAAATGTGACTTGGATTGATTCCTCACATGGCTAAATTTAAGGTAGAGCATTTGGAACTAATGATAAAGCTATTTGTTGGCTTATTTATTCCACTTATTGAGGAATTTACTTCTCAGCCACTCTAGCCTATATCAGTTTACCCAAATGAAAGGTATGGTGATCAATAAACTGCTTCCATTTTGTGAACAAGTTGTTCTCTGCTGTTAAACTGGAAATTAAGTATCGCTACTATTTCAGTGCTAAGATGTCCTATAGCTGCAGCATCCTCCCCAGCAGCAACTACCACTCTCTGGTTCCCATTTTCCAAGTTGTCATTTAAATCTTTAATAACCTAACATTCTAAAGAAAATACTGACATGTTGTATTATTTAATTTGCAACCTGTATTGCAGGTTTCACCTAGCTCCATAAACACTTCTTCCATATTTTCTGCTAGTCCTTCTGTCCATTATTTGATATTCTGGTCTCATAAGATTTCTTGCAAATAATAATGTGACATAGCCATCTGTGTGGCTGCATTACATTACTTATGTGCTTGTGGCAAAATAATCACATAGTGAGTGCTCTGCTAAGATCTCTGGTCTTAGAAGTAAATTCTGTGCCATTTGTAATCAGTCTGATCTTTATATTTTCTCTGTGAAACCTAGATGCACTTTGCAAGTGTTGTCTTAATTCTGTCAAATTCTGCTCAACCCTGGTTATTCTGAGCAGTGTAGATTTTTTTTTTCCACCCAGTGCAATAGGGAGAGGGTCCACTTGTTTACTGATCACTGCTTCAAAATCCATCATTCTCTTGCAACAATTTGGACCTTGAGCCAGGCAGAAGTTTAATTTCTCCTCAGTATAGCTGATATGTGGTGCTTCCAGCTCTCCTTGGACTGGAATATATCATTCACTCACCCTAAACTTCTCCTTCTCCTTTTTACAATCCTAACAATGAAAAAAAAATGCTTTCCAGCATCATCTGATTTGACATCTGGGACAACATCCAATGACTAAAATATCATTAGTGAGATCTAATCTCATCTCTTTCTGAGAGCCAGGGAGAAATCCTATCCATTTCATAAATAAGAAAACTACAATAAAGAGGGTGGAGTCACAGAATTGCTGCTGTTTTGGGACCCTGAACAAAATACCTCAATGTGATACTTGAATATTTTGTTGTTTGGGGTTTTTTTTTGGTATTTTTCTCTTTAATACAAACCATGTTAAAACACTTCAGTGACCAGCCTGGGGAATCTGCCTGATGCTGGGAGAGCCCACACTGAAAATCAGGAGTGTAACTTCTACTACATTCAACTTAAGTCCTTGTGTCTTGAGTAAATGATACTTGTTGGCACTTTGCCTCGAGGAAATACATTTTTGTAACTCAGCTCCTGGAAAAAGCTCTTTTAGGGCAGCTGGAGGTTTCTTGTCCTGATGGGCTACATACTCTCTCCAGCGTGATTCTTTCCAAGTAAGCTCCTTCCCAAAATTTCTCATCATTTTAACACAGTGAACCTCTAGGCAATGCAATACTGGTTTCAATTTACATCTGAGCTCTTCTCAGTTCTTTGCCTAAAAGTGGATCCTAATCTGTATCTATCAGTTTCCTTTAAATACTTCTTTTGGGCATAGCCTCGTGAGTAGTCTGAATTTTATGAAGTTGTTAGGATACCCAAAGAAGCATCTGTGCCCAATATATAAAGAAACCCAAATTTTGTTGTTTGCATCAGTTGGTTTGTAATGTTCAAAAGCTGTCTGCCATGTCCTAACAAATAAGATTTTCCGTGGAAATATTAGGTCTTGTATATTACTATCTAGTCTATCTATTTCACTGTCAACCAAAGAAGATCCTGCTAGGAAAAATCATATTGTGTTTTAAAATCTGCTTTAGTTTAGTTTAGTGATTGTACAATTTTTTTTATATTCTTTTTTGAGCAATGTAGCAGCCTCTGTAATAGATTCAAAAGCAGCCAGTAGTGGCTTATATTGCTTTATTTGCAGATCCCCTGATTTTCTGGGAAGTTTGATCACCCAAGAGTTGGTGAAAAAGTGTGCTATTTGCAGCTGCTGCCCTTTGGACAACTTTTCTTCCCCTTCAGTCCCTCTTGAAAAGATGGGGACATGGCTGTGGAGCACCCTTCCCAGCACTCTGAGAGCATCTTACTCATCCTGCAGTGTCCTGGAATGTAATGCTTCTACAACATTCAAATTTATTTCTATTTTTAAGATAATTTATCACTTCCGTATAAGGAGAAAGCAAATCCTGACACATTTCTCAAAAACTGTGGCATATGTCTGGAAGATTGTTGCCTAACTAGGCTTTTTAGCTCAGAGTAAGTTGCTCAAAATTTTAGATTTATTGACTTCTGCGATTTTAAAGAGTTCAAAGGAGTTCATAGTGATAGGAGTATATTCATGAACTCAGGCTGCTTTCTTATGAGAATATACTTTATCTATTTGTTTAGTTTCTGAGGGAAAAATATGACTTGTTTTTATCAGGGAAGCTGAGAAATCACAGGCAACAGTAAAAGACAACTAATGAAAAGGGCTGACAAAGTGGGACTGGAGGGAAAGGAATGTGCTAGGCATTTTTCTGTCTTCAATGACAGTCAGTCCTCATTTTACCCCAAAACTACTACTTATATTTTCATGGGGAACTACATTCTCTTGTTCCTACACTGCAGAAACAAAACCCAGTTATCTGAGTTATTTTTCCAACGGAAAAAAAAAAAAAAAAAGTACATGTTCTTTGATAGAATGTCATTCTAAAGGCCTCTATATAACAGAGATGACAAGCAACTTAATATTTCCAGCATTGTATGCAGGCTAGTTGCTAAATGGACTAGATGATCATTATAGGTCCCTACTAGATGAACCATTATATTCTAAAATATCTTGAGAGTTGATAGCATACAACAATATCTATGTGTTTGTATTTACTGTACACTTCTGTAGCAGTAGCAGAAAGATTAGTTGCCAGTCCATATCTTTTATAGGCTTCCATATTTGAAAGACCTTTTTGGATTGTCTCAATTACACAGGTTTAACAGAAAAATGCTCTGTTTTAAATAAAACTTGTAAGTTTGGAAAAAAAAAGACATATTTTAACACTGGTTAGTTCAAGAAGCATATTGAAGTATTTCTTTTTAGTGACAATAAAGTGAATATTAAGCCTTTGGCAGGATGACAGATTCCAGTTGCAAATACATTTTGAATATCCCAAATATTTGAAGGTATTAACAGAAATGATCATATTTCCCAATCCATGAATCATTTGTACACCTAGGGCAAACAAACCTAGATAGATGCATAAGAATAGAATTTCAAAATTGTTTCTGCAACGTGAGCTTATCAAGCTTATATACACTGAGTGAATGCCTTGTGCTTACCTCTCAGTTTTCCCAATACAACACAGGAAAGCATGGCTGATGTACATCGTGTATAAGTACAGAATTCTCTAGTAATTAAACATTAATTGTTGTCTATGAATTCATTAGGCTTTTTACTTCGTGCAGCTTGAGACAGGCAGTGGGTTGTTAACCTGACAAGGTGTCTGCAATGGGATTGGTTACATCATCTGGGGTCACTGCATGGTTATTTAGGGATGGATGAGATAGTTGAGGCTGATGAGATGTTTCTTACTCTCTCTGGCTGGTCCTGATGCTGCCTGTAAGACCTCTGGGTTCCTCTGACTACGATGGGGTCAACAGAGCAAGCACTGTGCCAGGCAGCAGACAAAAAGTCAGACAGCTTCTTTCTACCAGATGAAAAATGAGATGGCAGAGTGCAGTGATTAAGGCACTGGTCAAAGAGATTAATGTGACCAAACTGAGACACTAAGCTGACCAGACATAATTCACAAACTAGAATTACTCCAGATAATATGACGAAGTGCTCCTGCCCAGGGAGATCTGGTTTTGATGTACTGGCATCTGAACAAGAAAACTGGAATTAATAGTCACATGATTTGTTTCCCACTCCTACCCCTCTTAAATTATTGGAAAGGGCTCATGGGAGAACACTGAGGCTTAGTGCCAAGGCTGGTGAAAAGTGACCCATTCCAGTTTGCATGTGACTGGCAAGATGAATTTTAGAGAAACTGTGGCAAAAAGCCTCATGTTTCCACTGATGAATGCTCCACAATTGATCTCTCCAAGGCAGCAGATGGGAAACAGAGCAAAGCTTTTATAATACAGTGGAACAGAGAAGGACATTTCCAAACCAAATAAATAAAAAGATGAAAGCACAACAAAGAGCACCTTCATAAATGTGGGTAACAAAGGGCTTCGAACTCAGCCAGCAAAATGAAGCTTTCTTTTTTTAAAATCTTTTTTGCAATTACCAGAATTGTTATCAGCCATACAGCAAATGGCACCCCACTAAATCCAAAGCAAATTCGTGCCTGATCTGCACATTGACTGGAAGAGCATTGTTAGAATGAGAGAATAAGATTTTTTTAACCACTTAATAATAATGTGAGGTAAATACTTTTCACTGTGTTCTAGGTATTGGTATGTTCCTTTTTTTTTCCAATATTATGTGGAAACTAAATTGATCTCATCAGTGCTGAGAGTGTGATTTAGAGTACCATCTGAGCAACATGTAGATAGTCAATTTCTAGCAGCTTCAGTCTCAAAACTATATAATTATTATTGCTGAAGTCTGGACACAAGCTAATATGCTCTGACTCCACAATTTCTGGACTGAAACAATTGCTGAGGGAAGTGATATATCTTTTTCTATCTGCACAAATCTGATAGAAAGTAATTATCTTGGGATTTACATCAACTTTGCTAAATTGGCTCACGATTTAAATCGATGCAAGAAGTTAGAAGTGGTTTCCTAGGTTTCAGAAACACTTTTCTTGCAATGCTCATGGCCACAGAGCAGCTGCCTAGGTATGGGAGACCATTATACTTGTACATGACCATTGTGAATTAAAGTCAGGTGAAAACAACCCAGAAATGCTGTCCATAATTTGCTGTTGCATTTGTACAAAGTCAATAACATTTTTCTGAAGTGCTAACATGTTACTACTATGCTTTTTGCTGCTAGCCAATAAATGGTTTGTCACAGGTTTGTGATTTTTTTTTAATTCCCTCCTACAAAACAGATGTTTAATGGCAGTTTCTGCCTGGAATTACTTTTTCTGTAGACAAAATGGTGTCTTCTTTCTCTCCTTAGCAGGTATTTCTGCAAGCACTGTTCATTAACAGGAATAAAGGATTTTCCAAGCCAGATGACAAGTCTGTAGATCCTATGAGCTGCTAATTTCCAGCTATTCCCTGGCAGTACCTGAAGTGGTGAACTACTTTGCAGGCAAGTGACTTCTCTGGGTGTTTAGGTGTCTGTATGGTGGTTTTTTTCCTGGCAGAGCTGTTGTTCTGCCCACCTGGGGAAGCTGCATAGTGATGCTCCATTTCTCCCTGGGGGACACATGGGCTTGGTCAGCTCTCTGCCAGGCAGCTCCCAGCCAGCCTGAACTCAGCCTGGTTCAGAGCTCCATCAGACAGCTCTCACAGGGGCTTGCAAAAACTCTGTGGAGGATTTAACCCTCATTATGTCAAAGGGGCCCTTGAATATTCATTTCTTTTCAGAAATAATGGTTCTGCAAGTTCCCAGCACTGGCTATATGGTAACATTTTGCTCCCACTAGTCTCACCTATAAAAGATGAGGGTCAGGATCAAGTGGATGAGTTGATTGTAGCACAATGTAATGTCTGCTGGCCTATTTTTACCCTTGGAAGGAGCTAGAACCCTCTGTTCACATTTTATATTCATTTATGCCTATTTGCTAAGTAATTCTTTTCTTCTTCATCTTTCTATACCCTGGCACCTTAATCTTGCTGACATCTTACAATAGTTAATGAGAAAGAGCTCCCTGTCTTTTCATTGCTTGCTTTCCATCTTGTAACACTGAGGCATCAGATGATGTTTGCATGACTTGAAAATGTTGTGTTGCACTTCTCTTTTGAAGAATACATATATATTAACAGAGCTGAAACCAAGAGCAATAATGACAGCCTTATAAACATGATTACTAGCTGAGGCACAAGTACAGGCACTCTCTTGAATATATCAACCAGGTATTATTTTCAGCTTCAGACCTGAAAGCAATTTCCATATTTTATAGACAAAAACATGACACCTATCTCCAGGAGAAGCACAACCAATCTGGTATCTTTGGAAACACGATGCATCTTCTAAATAACACTCTTTCAGGAATATCTGAACACTCTGTAAGAAGGGATACACCCTCTGTCATGGGGGTATTTTAATGAATTCCAGTTCCTTTAAAGCCCATCATCTACTTAAGACATGCAAATACTTTAACAAGCAAGATCTCTGGCTCTCAAGAGACAATGTGTTCTGAGCAAACAATTACACTCTATTAAGGCAGTGCTCAAGACCTAATGTAATTAACACTGAAAGAAAAAAACAAAACCAGTGAGGGGGATTGAATGTGCTCTTAGGGTGTTTTCAAAAATCAGAATAAGAAAATCCAGGTGGCTGAATAAACTGTAAACTACTGTTTATGCTTTAAACTACTGTTTTTCCTATGAAAGAAGGAATTAGCACTTGAGCAGGCTGCACTCTCAGTAGAGAGGACTTTGCAGGTCCCTTCCTTGGTTTCTCTCCATGTGCTGAAATCATGACAGGAGAATTAGGAGAATTCCTGAGCCAGTCACTGCTGAGCTGAAAAGATGTTACCTATGTACCAGGTACACCTTGTCTTTTCATGCTTGGTTACCTGCTCTGGGACTGAAACAAAGAATGTTTTATTAAAAGAAATCCTAATTCTACATGGCTCAAGGAAACTATTCTTTTTATCTGAGCAGAGGAGATGTTGGTTTATGCTAGTATGCCATATACAAGAAAGGTTTCCTGCTTCTTCCACAGAGGAATCATGCCCAATGATGTCTGTTCTTGTAGGGTAATATCCAGGTTTAGAGCTCACCAGCCTCTCCATGCATACACCCTTTGAAATCCTTTTGAAACAAGTGGAGATATGGACCTTCAGGTCTGGTAATCTTGGTATTAACTGAGTTAAGATGGAAAGCTGCAGCATTTAGAATAAGATACTAAAAAGCAATAGGTTCTGATGTTTTGAGCTGGGACTTCTGTGGTAATTTTCTGTTTCCAGCTGTCCTAGTTCAAAGCAATAATGTAATATAGGTACCTTTGTCTATTTTATCCCTGACTGAGTTTCTTTCACTGTTCTTGAGAAACCTGTTAAAAAAGATCTTTGCTAACATGAACCTCTACCTGTTCTGTTGTTCCAAACATAGTTTTGGAATATCATGAACCTTTGTGTCCTCTTCAGCAGTGGCCCTGTTGAAGATAAAATATTCCTACTCTAATCCATTTTTTGGTTTGTGTGTGGGTTTGGTTTTGCTAGGGTTTTTTTGTTTTGTTTTTAAGTCAAAAAGTATCCTGAAACAACAGGAAATACCCAAGACATAGTAGAAACTCTTCTAGCCCACTGATGGCTGTAGTTCTTCAGACACTGAAGTTCCTTACAGAAATTCAGAGCTTCTCTCTAAGCTGGACAGTGTATCACAGTGACCCTCAGGAGGCAATGCAAAGCTCATTACAGGGAGAAGTTATCTACCTTTCTTTGGTTCTGCAGATTCAAACAACTTTCATAATATATAGAAAATAAAGGCCTTGAGTAAGTATGAAGCACAGGCTGAATTGTTAGCATGCTGGTATGGCTCACTTGAGAACAAATTCCCATCACATTTTTCAGATACAAAAGAACTATCCCAAACCTGGCCTAGAACACAATATCTTGTGAGCTTCAGTTTCAAGAAGCAGCCATACTGTAGATTAGGACTTATTCAAAGCCTCCTTAAAATTCTCTTTTGCTTTTACCCACAGGCTAACTCAATTCTTCTTCCCCCTGGCTAAATGTATGCCAGCAGAGAAAAAATTTATTTCCTGTAACCATGCTGCCTTCAGCAATTTCAAATAGCTCTAAATTATGTGTAAGCATCTCATTTCTTATTGATATTTCTTCTCTAATGTTACTGAGCACATAGGTCTGCTCTACTCATGTAGGTTCTTTTCTTTTTTTGGTGTCGGTAATGTCAGTTCCAAATTACTAACCCTCTTTCAGCACTTACCATTGTACAGACTCTCCAGGATTAAGCAAGTATAAAAATTCGTGTCTTCTTTTCTCCTCAATCCTGGCTCATAATTTATTTTTTTAGAATTTATAAAGCCTTGCAAACTTCAGATACTTTTAATGGTCTGTCTGCTTTACTGTTACCATAAAGCCTTTTAACATTCACCTTTACATTATTCAAGATGTGACCTTTAGCTTTCTCTGGAAATACTAAGACAAGAATTAATTCTGCCTCTCCAACAATATCAAATTTCTGTCACCAGTATCCTCCTTTTGTTCCATAATGATCCTCTTAATATCTGTCCTGAGAGTTTGATTAACTACCCAGAGAGCTTCAGAGTGTAGATGAGAGGACCTGGGAACAACTCCATGGATGCATTCAGGTCTAACAGTGTGAGTTACACTTCATTACTTATGGTGCATATGCAAGCTTTTGCACACTCCTGCTATTCATATAAATACAATATAGCCTCCATTGTGTGCTATACATCAGCATTTGCATATTTCTTACTAAGCACAAAAGAGTTATGCTGATCAGCCATTCTTGCAATGCCCCTTGACTCACGTCCTGAGTTTTTTTCATCCCCATTTTTTCCCATTAGTCAGAGACATTGACTGTCAGATCTTCCTTTTCAGCTCTAAGAAAATAATATTACCAATGTAGAGCTAAATCTGAATATAATTCAGTGTTTGAATCTCTCCCTTGTTCCTTGCAATAAAGTTGGTTGGGCCAGGATTTAGAGTTTGGTAATGTGAACAAGTTAAATATGGAGACATTACAACTGTCCTCTTCGGTGCAGCAGCTATGAAATATAACTTGTTCTTCTAAAATTCACTTCTTTATTACTAAATTCACCTGATAATTTCCTTTATATATTACATCCTAATAAAATGAAAAAAACCACCTCCTATATTAAAGTATAGTTTAAAGAAAATGCATGACATAAATGAGAATTTACTCATCACTTCTCCCTTATGCTTCTTATCCCTTTTTCCTGGCTCCAGAATCATCCTTTAATCCTGCTTTTACAGTTTCCAAAATAAAAGCCTCAAAAGTTGCTGTAATATGGGGAAGTGTCAGCTCTAATAACACATCTGATTGGAATACAGTAGACTTTATTTCTTTTCAGAGGAATATAATCCAGTCTTTTATTAATAATACAAGTTGTCTTCAGAAAAAGATGCTAAAAAGAACTGAATTTCCTTCTCTGTTTTAAATTCACTTTGTTAAAAAGGTAAGTTCCAGGATTATGTCTGTCATTCAAATAATCAAAATCTTATTTTCTCTGCTTTACCACTGTGTCATCTACAGCTGGATTTGCCTCCCCTTGCCTGATATAAATTTAATATTTCTTACTCATGCATTATTGCTCTGGCCTGGACTGATTAACTTTTAGTTTTTGCTGTAATACTAAGGTTTCATTGCACCATTATTTAAGAATCCTTTGGTCTTCCAGTTAGTCCTTTTTGAGCATACCCTGATTTTGAAAGCAGTAATTTCTATTTTTCAGGTCCTCATTTGCATTAGCCACCCTGACTGTTGCCTTATATTTAAAGAATTTGCAGCAGTCCACTGTGAAAATTGGAGTTCTTAGCACATCACAGGAGGCCAGTAACATCAGTCCTCCATGCTTTTAGTCCTCCAATCATCAAATTATTCAGAAATTAATCAGATTCTGCTGTCACGTAAACTTATCAAAAGCAGACGCATGGTTTAGGAGTCTAATTCATATTCTCATAACTGATGAAGCTATCAGGCCTGGATTTTTTTTTAAGGTATTAAGTGTCTAAATATTTAGCTAGACTGGTATTTCAATTTTATCTAGGCACTTAACTCATTGATTTCTGTGTACTTTTAAAGTTTCCTGCAGTGATCATTCGGGCTACTGGATATTTAAGTGTCTTTCAAACCCCTTGCCCTTGACAGCTGGAAGTTCAGAGTTTGCCAAGGTATTTCTGAAATTTCTACCAATTGTTTTTTGTTTAGTGAGAAATGACTGCACAGTAAAATTACTTCCTTTACCTCTTCCAAGGAATTTAATTAATTTCCATTTCTTCTATGAAACATATAAAAAAAATAAATTGTTATTGATTCTGTACAACCTAATATCAGATATTTACCTAAAATATTTCCTCTTAAATGCACCTTTAAGTGATCCATGCCTCTGCTCTGGATACTGAGTACAGTAATTGAAGATTTTTAAAAAATAAGCCTCACACATTGTTATACAGGTCATATTCATGCTCTGACTGAGTATTATCAGGAAACCAACCACCAAAGCAATAAATGGTAGAAGGGATAGCAGTGAAACCCTCAAAATAAAAAGAAGAATATGATACATTAAAATAAAGCTGCAACAAGCCCCATAAACTAGATGAAAGAGTAAGTGCCAGAGTTTTGTTGTCTTTTCCCTCTCAGACAGGTTAATTGATTTTCAGCTTTGGCTGAAAAAGCAGTACTGAATGTAAGCACATGTCTATGGCAAAGAGGTTAGTGATAGCTAAATGATTATTATGTACTGATAAATCAATAGGGAAATTAATTATAGAAGCTCTTGCACAAGTGTAACCCATCTTGCTTTTAAAATCTTCTTCAGGTTTATGCACTGCTGTTTATTAGGTCTTTAACCTGAAGAGAGGAAAGTGGCCACATTTTCCCTACGCCTTTTCATAGCTCATTTACCCACATATTGACTGATGCTGACACAGCACTGATTTACACAGATGCTTCTTTCCTGGCTTTGGGAAGGAGATAATAGAGCAGAATAAAACAGGATTTTGAAATCAGTCCCGAAGATCTGGGAACTGGGTTTGGTTTGGTTTTCTTCACCAATTCCTCTTTGTGAAAGTTTTTGAGAATTGTGATTGGTAAGCAAGGGAGCTAAAACCCAAATCTTTCAAATGTCTTGAGAAATGGGGCAGAACAGAAGCAGATATTCTTTCTGTGGCTAAACATTAGTAGACAACCTTGATTTTCAGACAAGTTTCCATTTCAAGTTTTGTTGTGAAAACCAGGTTCCAGTAAATGTCTTAATTTAGGTGAAACAGCACATTTTGCTGAAACTAGGATTAGTTGAAAACATCCTGGCCTGCTCTTACAGGAACACAGAAATTATCCCAAGCTGGTTTGCAGCCTGCTGACTTCAGTCAGCTTTTATGTTGTTTAAGCATCTGCACAAGAAGAGTGAGCTCAGATCATCAGGAAAGCAAAGGAAGAAGCTGCAGCTTCTCATCAGGTTCTTTCTTTCCTTCTCCTCCCAGGTGGCTCACTCTGTTCTGCTGCTTCCATGGATTTCTTTCTTTCTTGTACCACTGGCTGCTAAGTGATCCTCCTGCAGCATCCTCCCAGCTTCTGCTCCTCTTTGGTCCCTGGCCTCAAATGTTGATCCTGAGACTCCTTCCTGCTCCTGACCTGAAGTATCCCAGGAGCAACAATCCAGGCAGTGCTGCATGTTTCTCCTGCTCCCTTCATCCCAGGAATGTTGTCTTCCACAAAGTACATTCTGGAGATGTCCCACAGCTCAGAGAAAGCTCTTCTCTGTCCTATACCTTCCCTTGTTTTGAGCTCAGTCACTGCTGCCCAGGACTGCACCCACTGTTTCTTTCCAGCTGTCAAGGAATTTTTCCCTCTCTTCAGCTATTTGTATCCCATTCCCAAAAGACACAGCTGGGGCTTGAAAGTGCTAATTCAATCCACACGTCCAACTGAGGAAGATAAACTAATAGCCAGAGCTCCTCAACATTTTTAAAAATCACTGCACTTAAGGGCTTGAGTATCCTGAGTGTAGCTTTGGTTTAACCCAGAAGCTTGTAGGAATCTGCTATTAGACGACCCAGTGGGACCAAGATATTATTTCTTCCCAAAGCTGCAGAAACAAAATGTAGCACTTTGAACTGCAGAGCCTAATTGTGAACCTTCAAAGAATTAAATATTTTGACAGCTGGAGGAGAAAACTTGTCCTGGAAATGTCCAGGGTTGTTATTCCTAGTGATGCAATGAGTAGAAAATCTAGTTACTTTATAAAAAAGTGAAACCTTGCATTTTCTCATGTTATTTAGATACCATTTTCCCTTGCAAAGGAAAAAGTGGAAGTGAAAGAAATCTAGGTGATTATTATGTAGTGAAAAATGCTCTGATAGATTTTTCTTAGACTGGTCTGAATAATACTCAAGCAAGGCAAGACCTCTTCTGACTTTAAGGGTCTTTGGATGAGGCTCTTAAACATTATAGAAAAGATAGCTTGATATTTGCATTTGCATGCAATAAATTACCCACTCTTGACTTTATGCTGTTCCTGCCTGCTAGCACAGAGGTTGCTCCGTGCAACATCCTGCTTCCTCCTTCCTATCCCAACACAAAAGGCTAATGAAGAGGAGCAGAGGCCAATTTTTATCCAGAAATCATCACGAATAAAAGGAGTTACACATTCGAAATACCTAGGAATAAATCTACTAGAACCAGCCTATAGTAAAAGTACAACACAGCCCCTGAAGAGAGAGGATGTTTAAAGTTTGAGCATCTGATGCTATGACTTACTCAACTGTGCTGCTTCACTGAGTGGAAAATCTGGTTACTTGAATGTATAAAGAAAATGAAGACTTATATTTTATGACAGAATCTAAATAACATCTTATCTGTCCAAGTGAAGATCATGTCCATTACACTAGAATGGTTATGTACATCATCATTCTACTTTACATTGTTAGAGTGCTTTTACATCAAAAATGTCATTTTATCTTCCAGCAGACATCCTGGGTTTCTTGTGCAGCCTCTCTGTCCTCCTGCTCTGCCCTTGCTGCTCATTGTTTTGCTACCACAGACTTTGAAAGTGTATCTATATTTTCTGAGCTGTTTTTCACAGGATGGAGCAAAATGTATTTATAACACGAGCAAATTCTTAATTTTAAAACATAGGAAAGGTATTTCTTTATTCAGAAAACTGTCTGTACTCAGAGAAGCAAGTGTATTATTAGAAGCAAGGTCTCACCATAAAAGCTTTAAATGGTGTTTTAAAGCTTTTTAAATATAGTGTGTTGTCTTTGTGGCTCTGGAAATCACTAGCCTGTTAGAGGTCAAAAGATTATCATTTAGAGAAAGGTTTCAGTCTTGATGCAGGGAACTGGTAAACCAAAGTTATATAAATAAGCTCTTCGCCCTGAGACTCAGTCATGTGGCAAAATATATCTTTGCTGTCAAATGCAGAGATGCTAATATGAAGCATTGTTATTATGTGGTACTCATGGATTTATTTCTTGTGACAAAGTGAGGATACTCTCAACGTTCCTAACTTTTTACCCAGAAAGATCAAGAATTTAAAGCAGGCTACCTACCATGATCAGGTATGTGCAAGAAGGAAGCATTTCTCAGAGTCAATAAGCACCCACTCTACTCATTCAAAATTGCCTTGCTTTATACATTTGACATGGGAATAGGCACAATACTCCAATAATGTGACTCAAATATAATTTTTTTCTATTTCTTACACATACTCTTAATCCCGGGTTCATCAGAACATAGGTTTATAGTAAAATTACCAGTCTGCCTGAAGAAAAGTCTGCATGTATACACAGATTTCAACGAATCTGGGTGTGAAATATAGCTCTCAAATGTTAGGTATATAGCACTATCAATATGCTTCTATGTTAACCTCTAACAAAATTGTAATAAATTAACCTCAAATATGGCAGCTTTGATCCTTGACCATCCAGCAGCTTTGCCAGCCAATAATTAGGGTTTAAGAACATGGGCACATAGATGGCTGCAATTTGTAATGCAGAATTCCAGATGCTTTTAAAATTCCCTTTAAAACCCCAGAACCAGGAGGGATCTACACCCCTGACTCCTACAAGCATCTAGGCACACGAGTAGAAGGCACTCTTTCCTTTGCAAAACATGCAGGTGCTCATTTATATTTTTAGTCTTTTTTTGATACACTGGTGGTTTAGTGCTGAAAGAAAGTTTTCCTGATCTGAGTTGATATCTAACAGTCAAAGTTGTTCTCTTGACTCTGAATCTTCCAGTGACTGGGAAGCTGATTTCTAATGATACATGGATGCACTGAATTAGAAAAGACAGTTTTAGAGCAGTGACATGTTTCTTTTCCTACAGTGCACACTCCACTGAGAAACGTCCAACAGGAGGTAGGAGCACTGCCTGCACTTGGAAAGCTTCTCCTGCCCCCCCTTTTTTTTTTTCCCTTCTCTTTTCCTCTTTTTGCCTCCCCTGATTGCAACTGGAAAAGAAAGCTCTCTGAAAGCCAGGGGGCCAAAGGGAGGGGGGGAACTCCACAGTTTTACTCCCTGGTGAAAAAGAGCTGAAATTGTGGCTCCTGAATGGAACTGATCCCTTGGCAGTTCAAGATCTTATCCTAATTTCACCCTAAAGCAGCTCAGACAGGCTGTAAAGGCTTTGAACTTACACCCAAACTTTTACTTTTTACTTCTGAAATTTCCAAGCAAGACCAGATAATTTCTCTATGAGGCTTAAGTATCTTAAACTGCTGTTTCAGGTTGTTGCCTTAACAGAATATCCATGTGCATTTATAAATTTAACACGTTTTTCCAGGCTAAGAGAAAGGCATTTGCAAACCAGACTTCATGTGGCATTCTCATTTTATTTAATGAAATTTCAGAGATGCTATCTAATCACACTAAGCCATGTATTCATTGATTTGCAGATTTAGGATGATGCTCCTTCCCTACCTAGTTGTACCTATATAGAATAAGCACATCCCTTTTGGCTTTGGATACTAAACACAATTCTGCTACTAAAACATTTTTCCCACGTCTTCCACCAGAATGCAAAAGGAAATTTCTTTCATATTTTCATGAACTTGCAAATCCCATGAGCAATG
Organism: Phaethornis superciliosus; assembly: GCA_023637945.1. Classification (NCBI taxonomy): domain Eukaryota; kingdom Metazoa; phylum Chordata; class Aves; order Apodiformes; family Trochilidae; genus Phaethornis; species Phaethornis superciliosus. The sequence goes on from JAJQWJ010000011.1 coordinate 18,573,593, forward strand.
TATACCTTTCTAGCCCAGATTTCCTTTGCTTTTGTTAAACAGAGAAGAAACAAGGGAAAAAAATCCTGTAAGATGTCACAATATCCATCTTTCTGTAACAAAGAGAATCCAAACAATCTAGAAATGGCTGCTTCCTCCAGAAAGCCCTTAAGGAATACAGCTCAGACCCCAAAAAGCATCTTTGCAATTGTATATATACATAAATATATATATATACACATACCTATATACTACATGCAGAAGTTTCTGACAAATTTGTTACATTCAGGATAGATTTTGTCACAAATGTTCACTTGAGTGGATGAATGAACTTGGCCTTTCCACATACAAATATAGGCACAATATTGCCTAAGAAAATAGCCTTTGGCTCTCATCTGCCATTGAGCTCACATCCTTTCAGAGCTCTTTAGAAACTGTGCCATTGCTGAAGACTGCTAGAAGAAAATTGGAAGATTTCTGAGCAAAATTTGGACATGAACACTTGAAAAGAAAGATGACAGCTGCTTCTGTTTGCCAATGACAAAACTGGAGCACCTTAAAAAAAAAACAAAAAAAAAAAGCATCAAAATAATTTAAAAAACAAATGTAACTTGATTGTAATTTAAAATTAAACTTTTATTAATTTAAATATAGTGCCGATTATATATGTGTCTGTGTATGCTTGCATTGATATATACATACCTATAAAAAGAGTTATAATGGATTATGTTTTTATTAGCAAATTTGCAGAACCAAAAAATAACTGGTTGAGGTGAGGAAAAAAACCACTGGTTGAGGTGTTTAGAAATAATATTTATATTCAATCAAGCAACCTTCTCAGGAGTATTTCTTTTGATTTTTCCACCATAATGACAATAATTCACCATGGAATTTCACCAAGCAAGGTTTCATTGAGAAACCATTTTATAGCACAACACAGAGCTAAGAACATCCTTACTAACTCATTTATTGGAGAGGCTCCAACTCAGTGTAACAACTGAGGTCAAGGTCAAGCCCTACCTTTTCTTTATATATATATTTTTTTAATTTTTCATAAATTCTTTTTTTTTTTTTTTCTTTCTAGGTCTCCAAGCCCACAAGAAGTTTTGCACTCGCTGTGTGTTTTTCTCTGAGGAAATTATTGCTTTTTCATCTGCCATTCATCTCATCCACGTAGCAGCAAAGTGGATTTTCAGGTCAGATATCTCTCTTACAAATAAATAAGGTGTTCTTTAAAAGTTTAGTTTGAAAAATATAGTGGAAACATAGGTATGTGACTTCTGTGTATATAAGGATCTTACCTGGGTACAGTATTGAGAGACTTTTGAATTCCCTGTTACCACCAGAACCCAAGTGAGTTCTTGGCTGGGATCTGCAAGTGATAGAAACAAAGTTTTACTGAACTCCTATTTTCCTGAACTGGACTCACATTGGCTTAGCTTTTACAAAAATATAACTGGCAAAAAGTAGACTTTCTACAAGGCTATGGAAGTGCCACTGAGTACCTGGGCAGTATGAACAAGATTCAGCTCTGTTGTGGGAGTTTTGAATCATGACAATGAAAATACTTTTTTTGGAATGGATCTGGAATATAAATGATTTTAATTTCTTTTTATTTTATTTAAAGTAAATCTTCCATAAAGAAAAAAATCTCCTGCTTCAATTTTTAAATGAATTATTATAATTGAGTTACAAAGACTGGTATTTAAGTAATGGGAGTTTTCCCAAGCAGGCCACTATCAAGACAAACATCAGGCTGGCCAAGAAGGCAATGTACTGCTTTAAGGATTTTTTTTTTCCCTCTGCAGTATAAGCTTTATAAAACCACTGTCCATTGCCAGGTTTAATGATTCTGTGAGCTAAAGAGATGGGAACTGGCTACTGCTACTGAAGCATGAAATGCCCTTCATTTTGTCTGATTATTTGTTCTTGTTTGGCTGCAGCCAGCTTGGGAGGCATTTTGGCATTGAGGCTATTTCCACTCGGTGGCATTTGTTTCCATTTGGATCTAAACTTTCTCCAATTAAGCCTTATTCCCTTGTTTTCTGCTGCTCAGAAATGCAGGGATTCAGGAATAGTATAATGATATGTATGTTTAAAAAATACTGACTTATCAAGCCTGATTTTTTTTTAATGCCAATTTATTGTTTCTGACATCCTCTGATCAAAACTATAGTCCATATTAAAATATTTAAGCAGTTGTATTTTAACCTCTTGACTTTATTCATCCTTCCTGAGGCCCTAAAATGTCTGCCACTTGAAAGACAATTTTTATTTGTATGTCTGTAAAATATATATGTATATACATATAATACATATATGTGCATATACTTGGAGACACGTTGCCATGCAAACCTTCATATATATTCTACCAAAAAAATCGTATTTCATGGGAAGATCCCATTACAAGAAATATGACATGATTCTTAGGCTCTAATAGATTTCACTTCCAAGTAGTGCATATTCTTCAGTCTTGTGAAGAATAATTTCTTTCTGTTAAGAACACATTTAGACTGGGTAAAATCTCTTCCTTTTCCCCCTTCTTCCTTTTCCCCCTTCTTCCTTTTTCCCCCTTCTTCCTTTTTCCCCCTTCCCCCTTTTCCCCCTTTTCCCCCTTTTCCCCCTTTTCCCCCTTTTCCCCCTTTTCCCCCTTTTCCCCCTTTTCCCCCTTTTCCCCCTTTTCCCCCTTCTCCCTTTCTTCTCCCTTTCTTCTTCTCCCTTTCTTCTTCTCCCTTTCTTCTTCTCCCTTTCTTCTTCTCCCTTTCTTCTTCTCCCTTTCTTCTTCTCCCTTTCTTCTTCTCCCTTTCTTCTTCTCCCTTTCTTCTTCTCCCTTTCTTCTTCTCCCTTTCTTCTCCCTTTCTTCTCCCTTTTTCTCTTTCTCCCTTTTTCTCTTTTTCCCTTTCTCCTTTTCCCTTTCCTTTTCCCTTTCACTATTCCCCTTTCACTATTCCCCTTTCTCCTTCCCCCTCTCCTTGCAATACTAATGGACAAAGCAGAAAGCTTTTGAGCAGCATATTTTCTTGACTTGTGAGCTCTTCCCAAATATTTCTCAGCTCTTTCCTGCTTCAAGCTTTCATAACTTGGATGAGAGTTAATGAGCCCCACATGTCCTGGCTCCCAGCATCTGGTCCTCTGCATCAGCAGAACCACCCTGCTCCTCTGGGCAGGATCATGAAAAATGCCATCCTTTCTCAGTACCTCTGTCAACTCTCCTTTTGCTGTTGTTGTTTCTACTCTGAGGACTATATTTGCCTGTCAGCTGGCCCTGAAAAAAGGTACAGTGAATTCAGAACACAGCAATTTCCCTGCCCAGCTATGAAGAGAGTAGACAAAATAGCACTGCACCACTCCATTCTCTTTTCATTTCCCATGAAATATGATGCCCAGATCAAAGTTTGAAGCTTTGTAAAGCCCTTCACTGAAATTACCCATTTTACTAAAGGATCTACTCCCCTTTCCACTGCAAAATTACTCAGGAGAAAGCCCGAGCTGTAGCACCCACTTTGAATGGAAATGATTCAAATCAAGAATCCATTTAATTTTAGAGAAGTGCTTGTGTAGATGCATCTATACATGTGTATAAACTGCTTTTAAGCTGTCTCAGGAAACAAATCACAATGAGCAGTAAAGCAGCAGCAAAAGCCATTCATCTGATAAAGTAAAAAATAGAATAAGGCATCTAGAACAAATACAGTGATGATAATGGGAAAATTCCTCAAAACTGTCAAGGACCAATACCTAGATTTTTAATATGGATTTTCTGTATCAAGATAGCTATGCAGGTATTCTCTATTACTGCTGTAGTAAATGCTAATAGTATTTGTGTGCTGTAACAACCCTATAAGCCACATAATAGGCTGTGATCCTCTGAAGTCATTTAGCAGAAGAGATTGATTAAGGGAATAGCCAGTGGCTTTAGTTACTACCTTTTTATACTTAAAAATGTATGGTGAAATTCATGCAGGATGGAAAGAAAAGTCTTATTAACTGGGAAAGAAGTAGTCTTTCTTACAGAGTGTTTAACCAGCCCAAAAAAATGAATGCAGTTCTATTTCTTTCTTGATTTGATTAGTTTTAGAAACAGGTATTCTAAAGGATAATTTGCTTTGACTGTTAGATCACTGAGTGGATCAGACACTTCAGTACTATATTGATAAAGGAGAAAAAACTGCTGACAGAACTCACTCAACCATCACTTTTGGGATTATACTGGTCCAAAAGGATGCGTATTCTGCTTGCTTTATGTTGCATGTGGTACTCAGAAGCAAGGCTTCATCCAGGAGAACCCTTAGGGCTGAGAGGTAACTTTCAGGCTTCATGTTTGCAGGCTTGGATTTGTTTGCCAGTCCCTTACCCCGCTGTATTAAGTGGTAAAAATATTGTGAGAACAATTTTGCATAAGAGGAGTCAGCTTTGGACATGGTGTATGCCATGTAGAGAAGCAGCTGGGAGCCTAAGAGCTGGAAACTGCTATAAAATTGTATTATTTTTAAATTTTTAACAAAGAATAACTTCTTGGGGAAATTCTTGTTAGAAAGGATGACACAAAGATAACATGAGAGCACTTATCTGCTAACAATGTCAGGCTCACTTTGTAAGATTCATATGCAGAGATATATAGGTCTTCAGTTCAAGGCTGAATTTTACTTTAATTTTTTTTTCCTCGTGCAATAGTTATGATTCTAATTTAAATATTAAAGTGCTGGTGTATAAAATAGACCAGGTTTTCATGGTTTCACAATACTAGGAAGAGAGAACGTGTAATAAAATCCAAAAATTATAAAATTATTGGCTTCTGGAAATAGTTATTACAGTAGTCTGGTTGCCCTACAAAATACTGATAATGAACTGTTAGAGGAGTGTTCTCTCTCTGTCTCTTCTCTGCTATTTGTGCATATATATGCACAATACATATATGTGTGACAAACCTGATAATCTGCAGGTTGCTCAGCTCTGTGAAACTCATTTCACAATTCTTTCATTGTGGAAAATCTATTTAAAAAAAAAAAAAAAAAAACAACACCCAAACATTTATCTGTTGTGATTTTGGGGCACCGTAAATTAAACCTGTTAACAGAGATAATTTTTGTGAATTAGTAATTACTAAATAGTAATTTTTGAAGGGAAATATCTCTGAAGTGTCCTGCTCATTTTATAAATGTGTGAATTGTAAGATTATTGATAGAGCTTAACTGAAAATAGGTTGATCATTTGGGTCTCATAGATTCAAGGGTTTATTTCCTTTTTTATTTCTTGCAAAAAAGCATATTCTTTCAGGTGACTTATGCCTGCTACACTGCAAACACCTACTCTGTGTTTCAAGGAAACAAATCTATTAATTGATTTTATTAAAAATGGAGTTTCCTTCAGTTCTATTCACTTATAGCAAATGAGACATGAATGTGGCCCACATCAGGAGTCATACACTGAGAGACTGTTTATCTCCTTTTAATCCTGTTGAAAGGAGGGCTTGGTGCCAGCAGAATTTGGCACAGTAGCAGATGTTTTGGGAGGATGACTTTACAGAGGCAGGCAGGTCAGTAAATAGATGGAATCCGGGCAAAAAACAAACACAGAACTTCCCTCTGCAGCATCCATGTAGCTGAAGGATGAGGAAAAGAAGGTAGATAGAGACCAGTGACCCCCTAAAGGCACAAGTAAATCAAACCATCCTGAGCTGTCAGGTGCTAATGAACTGAAATGAGGCTCAAGGAGTAGTAATGAGAATTATTAACTTGTTTGTGCATGTAGATCCCGTCAATGGACTTCATCCTTCTCGTGCTCAGACCAACAAACAGATTGGAGTTTATTTTCATTAGCTGTAAAAAAAAGCTGGTGGCAAAGCTTAGGAAAAAGTTCTTTGACATCCCTACATGAGCTGACGTGACGAAAATAACACTTAAGGAAAAAATAATCACTTAAGGAAAAGGTTTTTATGGCTTAAAAAGAAAAAACCCTGGTTGAGTTTCAAACCAGAGCAGACCTGGGGAAATAGATGCTGTAGCTTTCATAGGACCTATCACTGGTTACATACTACTTAACTGGTTTAAAACCAGTGCAGGTGTTTTCTCTAAAGTGAGCATAAACCAAAGCCAACAACAAAAAAATATCCAACTTGTCAAAACACTGAGGTTTTCTTAATATATGCTTTGTATATTTATCACTTGGCTTTATAGCTCTCCAAATTCAAGTGACAAATTGTGAGGGACTTTTACTGTTAGCTGTTGAACTTCGTCCTTACCAAGGCGCTACAAAGAAAAAAAGATTTGAATTATGTTATAGAAGCTACATAAAAAATACTACTTAAACAAGGCTAGAACAGTTCCTAGCAATAATACCAAACATTGTCATGGACCTTTACTTGTGTAACACTTAATCCAATAGCAATACACCAAACCCACTTAGACTCTGGCCTTTTTTTAAATCAAATTTTCTATTTATCTGTATCTTGAACTTTAACGGAAATAATCCACATGCCATACTGTGTGTGCTTGATTTATTCTGCACTTGCTTAGTAGCTTCAGTATGTTATGGAAGTCTGTGGAGAGACAAAATCCTAATATCATAATAGCACAGGTGCCCTAAGAAAAGCATCCACAAACAATTCTAAATACATGAAAACTGCAAAAGCAGCTTATCAAGATCCATTATAATGTTCTCTTTAACAAACTTTCTAAAAAGTTTCCTTAAAAATGTTACATATACATAAATACATACAAATGCACATGTATGTGTATACATATAACCCATAAAATTTATTTCAATGAAAATTCTTTACGGCTACATCTGGAAAGTTAAGTGGGTCCATTTGTGTTTTAAGTTCCAGTCACTGTAGTATTACAATTTACTGGTTTAGTGAATTTACGAAAAAAAAGAAAAAAAAATGCCAGCTGGCTCATTACATCATACTGAAGTGTTCCAGAATCTGACATAGATGTTTTGGACCACAGAAAAAATGTGGGTGTACCCATATTAAACGTAGCCTGGTGAGAGAATGCATTCCAGTAAGGTTAAGGTTATTTTGAAATAGTCTTGCATATTTATTTTAATTGATGTCTGATTGAAACAAAAAAATCTTCTCGATGGATGAAAAGTTTATCCAAATGTCTCCAGAAAACCAGAGCACATAATTTTGCTGTATTTCCTATACACTTCATATCTTTTTGCTGGCAATACCAATGTAAAATTTTATAGTACCAAATAACTATAAAATTATATAGCAGGAAAGAGCTACATATACAGAACTCTTTCATTTGAACTAATGGGTTTCTAATGAATTTTATGAATGCTAATATGTCCACAAAACATTTCATCCCGTTAAGACATAATGCAGTACAGCTAAAATGGGGCTGTGTAAATTAACTTTGAAGGGTGGCTGTGTTTGTCTTTCACCCATTAATTGCAAGATGTGAACCCCCAGAGCAGCTGATTGCAGAGTTCACCCCGGCTGATTCTTGCTGGTGGAAATTTGCCAAAGTGATTACATCAACTTCCAACAAACCCCCTGTGCGTGACAACAGTCAGCAAACAATTACTTAAAACCCTATAATAAAATTTGTAATTTGACATAATAGACTCTTCTTTCAGGGTTCACATTTCCATGACAAAGCCAAGGGAATTGGGGCAGTTCTGCAAACAAGCCTGAGCTCTGGACATCCCTCTGGCCCTGGTCCCTCCTCTCCTCCTGGCTTGCACATCTACTCCAGTGCTGCCTGGAACCTGGGATTAAGCTGGGAAACTCACTAAAATGCCAACATTTCTTTCCCTTTTAGCCTCTTTAGTGCATCTTTTGATGCGCTGAGGATGCCTGGCTTATATTTTGTCTAACAAGATATCCAGGGGGGTTGAGAAAAATAAACCTTTAGTAATGATTTATGGAAACAATAACACTTCCTTGAGTTTTAAAAACATCTGAAAGCAAATGTCATGCCCCTGCCTCGTCCCCAGCTCTCTGTGATATTTTCCATCCTCCTGTGTTACAAAGGCTGAGTCTCAGGAAAGACATGTTGTGGTAAATATATTCCTGCTTTAATCTAATATTCATCTGTAAGGTCACAAATCACTATCTATGCAATCTTTGAAAAATGCAAGATGATCACAGATTCAGGCCTTGAACCCCTTCTGTTTTCTTTGTTGAAAGACAGGGACCCGTGATGGATGTTCAGGAGACAGAGAAGTTTAAACTCCCTCCCTCTTTCTCCTTCCCCTCCTCTCTGCTTTTAGCCGATGATTTATTTGAAAAATGTGTGACTTCTCTAATTTTCCATTTATGGGCTAAGAGTTCTCTGTGGCAGATAAAGGACATGAGGCCAGCAAGGAGGAATTATGCAGCATCTATTGTAAGGATATGTAAAATAATTGGAGTTTTATGTGGGGTGCAGACACTTAGCAGAATGTGAAGTCTTTATCTGCAGATATGTGGTAACATTTTCTTTAAGTTGTGGCTGCCAGAGGAAGATGTCAATATGGTTCTACTTTATGTGATACCAAAAGGAACAAAAGTCTCACTTTTCACTCTGGTTCCCAAATAATTGTAAGTCTTTATGTGATACCAAAAGGAGAAAAAGTCTCACTTTTCAGTCTGGTTCCCAAATAATTCTAAGTAACGCTGTGTAGTATCGCCTGAATCACTGAAAAAGGTTCTAGAGAAAGTGTAAAACCATAGAATGTCATTTTCAGGGCTAAAGTGACTTAGACAAAAGGGAAAAGGGGCATTACCATGAATACTCAAAGTGTACTGGTGGTGCTGTATAGAAGGCTGTTGATTTGGGGTTGTTAGCAGCTATTATATCAATTTGCTCTCCCTTCCCCAAGTGTTTCTCTATGTGATCTGTTTTTACAGCCCCTTGGCCCAGACTCAGAGGCAGAGGAACCCCCACATTGGGATGGATGGTAATGAGCATTGTCAGAGAGGCAAGAAAATTGAGTCCCCACTCTGGCTGCCTGGCCAAGAGCTGCAGGAGCTGATTGTGTCCATGGTAATGAGAGGGAGCAGGCAGCAGATGCTCACGTGCCTTTACAATCCAAATCCCACCAACAAATTCCTCCCACAGAAATGTGGAGGGACGTTTTGGCACCCTGGAGATGGTGATAGACCCGGTCTCAGCCACATGCCACCTGCTAGAGCCATTGTTTAAAAAAAAAAAGGAGGAGGAAAAAAAAAAAAAAAAGAGGCTATTATGATAACAAAGTTGTTTGCTGTCTGTTGCAATGACTTTATGGCACCAGTTTTACTGGGCTGCAGCTATTGAATTAAAAAAAAAAAAAAAAAAAAAAAAAAAGAATAAAGAATCAGATGTTCCTCTTTTTTTTTTTTTTTAAAGAGAAACGTTTGTATTGAGCACTGTTAACAACTTACTTGGGAAGCCGGATGTTCAGTATATGTTACATATTCTGCTGATAAACCATTCCTGCCTTTTTCCCATTACAGCTCCCACTGTGTCTGCTTCCTAGAGCAGGTTTGTATTTCCACATGTTTTCCCATGACATTGAAGCAGGGAGTGGGTTGTGGTTTTTTTTTCCCTCTCTTCTTTTTCCCAGCAAAATCAAGAATAATAATAAAAAAAATGCAGATACCCATGTGGAGTGCTATCTAAATATTTACTGTAAAATAAAACAAACAACATATTTGGTCCTTATTCACAAAGCAGGGTGGGTGGTGAATTGTGCCTGGGGTTTTGAAGAGAGGAAGACCATTAATGACAGCCCTTTGTAACACAAGCTTGCTAAATGCTGCAGTGAGAGGTTCAGACCCTTCCAGGAAATGTTTGCCCACAAACATCTACTTCTGGAGAAATGGGATCAAGTGTCCTTTCTTGCTGCAAGACTTTGTGTCCAGCTTTGCACTCCCATGAGCTTCATGCCCCTCAAGACAATTTCAACTGCCCCTGAAGCTGTTCAAAATCCTTCTGGGGGGGGGGGGGGTTGTTGGTTCCCATCAGACTTCGGGGGTCATAAGAAGACAAAAGTGTATTTAAAAAGCCTCTGGCTTCCCTCTGGTTCTGCTGAAGGTGATGCTTTCCCTTCACAACAGTCCCCTGTGTCTTTACAGCATGGTGGCCACAAACATCTGGCAGCAGGTACAGATGAGTGGATCTGGATCATTTGACTTGAGCTCTCAGTGGAAGATTGAACACATGCTTTGTCTGGTCTGATGAAACTTCAAACAGCAATTACCCAGGAGAAACTTAAAGTTCTGGGCAGCTTATAATTCCATGGAAGGCTTGGGCTGAGCTGATTGACATCTTAATTTGACAAAGGATGTATTGCAGCCCTAAGTAAATTCACATCTACACCAGACTTCATATCCTACCTTTAGAGAAGCCTCACTCCTGGGCAGAAAAGAAGTACCACAAATGCTGCTGCTCTTTCTGGTCTCTATAAAGTGAGAGTGGCCTGGGAAATATCCCAAGCCAGCTGGTGTATTGCAGGGTGCAGGCATGTTTGTCAAAGCAGAATGGTTGTAGTGTAAGACACAAAAAGCCTTTCAAATGAATTCATATGAAGAATTTCCATTTCATGCAGGATATTAATTTGTTAACATCTGGAATACAACCAGATGTGGAGAACCCAATGGGAGTATGCCAGTGTGTAAGGATGAAATCCTGTAAAGATACCTCAGGGTAAGGGCACAGGTGTTGATAGTGCTTTCCCTTTTGGAAAAAAAAGAGAGGTGGGGTGGAGCCCCATCGTGGCTGCATGATTAGGGGACAGGAGGTGACAGTATCTTTCTTCCTTGAATTCCTGTGTGTGGACTGAAGGTTATAACCCATGTCAGCTGAAGCATCTGGCTCATTATTTGTATGTGCAGCTGTAGAGATGGACATAAGGAAAAATGATACATTAGGAAATGGGACTCCCGGTTGGTTTTAGGTGGAACAGGGTCACACAGTGTGGGGTGAAAGTGTGGTGGGAACAAAGTGTGCCATGGTTCTGAAAGGTGTCTTTTATCTCAAGCGTATGTAATACTCAAACTCTCATTTTGCTGTAGTGCATCTCTTGCTCTTAAAGGCAATTTTTGGTAAAGAGCTATCAACTAGAGATATTCTACTTTGTGCTTTACACAAAAATAACTAAACCAAATGACAAATGCATTAGAGGCAGTAAAAGTGGAACTGCCATTATATACTGTGCCATATTAATCCTCAAAATTCAAAAGCATCTGGTGATACATCACAGGGATTTGTTTCTAATAGAAAGTTAGTAAACATGAAGTCTCATGTGCTTTTCTCTTCTGGACTTAGTAAACTTTTGAGAGACAGCTATTGGTTCAGAAAGAGACTGAATATCTAGGTACATTAATTACCATGCATGAAACATGTACAGATTTAACTTGCTATTTATATACACAGTGGTGCATTGCAAAACTGCCATGGAAATTTACTCATGTAGCAGAAAAACTGCTCCTTTGCCCTTTGCCACGATGATTGATGATAATATAAGATCTAATTTTAAACTCACTCATAAAAAAGAAAGAAAATCTCACCCATCAGCAGTTGTATAGAATCTTCTGGTTTGATGTATTTTAATGAATTACCACATTTCTTTTAAAGAAGTTACAAAGTGAAAAATATAGATGGGGACTCAGAACTCCATTTCTTGGTTTATTCCTACTTCTGAGTACCTTGCTTTTTGTTCCAGTGCTTTGACTGGATGTTCATTGGGGCAGAAAGATCCTTTTTGCTCTTACAACTATTACCTTTACTAAATGTTTCCCAGGTGTCTCTCACATGGCAGAGAGTGCTTGGGCAGGGAATAGAAATTTCCAGGCAGGGTACCTGCAGCAGGATTACTTTAAGTAGAGTTATATGTGTATATTGTTAAGGTAGAGGGTTTTTAGGAGAGGATTGCTAGTATTGAGGGGATTTTCTGACTTGTCTGTTCCCATTTTAGCTCATCAATTCTTTGTCTTTTCAGGTGAACCAGATCACTGATGTCTGATTGAGGAACACTGTTTGGTGTCCCGTGGGTTAAAATACATGCCCCACCTAATGTTTTTGGACTTAATGAAGAATACTGTGATGCAGAAGTCGTATCTGGTAAGCCAATGTCCTGTCCTGCCTTTAATGTGCCTTAAAGTAATCCAGCCTCTGATGCACCTCAGTTCTGAAAAGGGTATTTGGGAGAAGCATGATGAGATAGATGTTATATAGGGCAGCTACAGCAGTAATTTGGGATGAGTTCTATAGTACAGTTATCTGTGCAAAAAAATCAGACTGAAATGTCATCCTGCTTTCACTCTGCTGAACAGCATCCTATTGACCAGCTTATTTGTGGGTCCAGGAGTGTAAAATGTATCAAATGGCAACACTTTTTTGCCTACAAGGATACTTTTCACTGCACTCATGCTGCAACAGATGGAAATCTAAGATACAGAGGCCAGGGAGAGCTCTGTCACCAGTTTTGCTTTGGGAAAATTGGGATGTAGGGGTAGGGAGAGACAGAGAGTAGGAAGAAGAAGAGGGAGAGGGGAAGCCCCCCGGTTTTGTCATTCATTGTGATGGAAATTTTCTTTTAAAATACACTTCTGACTTAGGAGTATTTGTCTTTCACATCCATTACACAGGTGTCAAATCAAATTTTATCTTTCTGGGTCTTGTGCACCGGAGCATAGTGCATATGACATTTTCTAACATGGTGCAACTTAAAGCAATAAATCACACTGAAAGTGAATAAAACTGCATTTTTGTATGCCTGTATACAGGAAGAGGGATGAACCAAATGGCACTGGTTTCACTGTGCTTCTATCATTGTTAAGAAAATTATTTTTTCTTCCCTGGTCCTGCTGAGGGACTATTTCTCAAAATAGTTCTTCAAAATAAAATTCTCCGTTAGCCAAGTTTTGCATAAGCACTGCTCATCTAGGGGATCAGTAACTTTTAGAAGAAAATATATGCTTGATAGCTCAGTCAAACTCCTCAGAGAAACAAGGCAGACTTTAAAGTTTATCGACCACAGAAATAAGCCTACTTTCAGCTAAGTGAAAAATTAACTCATCTGCTATGCAGCTGGGCTTTTGGAAGTAGTACCATAAAGAAACTGGAAGTGCTGTTTGGAGTTAGTTTGGTTTTGTCCTCACGTGCATCACTGGAGAATTTGAGTGCAACTTTTGAGAAGAACTTTGTGGTGACTGGATGTATGAGAGATGGGAATAACCAAGATTTCTCTCCAGGAGGCCAGCAGCACTCCACTCACGTGCCTCCCAGCATCACAATACCAAGCTCCCTAAGAAGTGTCTGCTGGCTGCACGTGGGACTCTCCCTTTTCTTTGTCCGGGGAGCCTGCCATGTCAAAGGTGGACTGGAGTTTAAGAGACTTTCAGAAAAAAAACTCTTGCACTGGATGTGGGAGGAAATCAGCCTTGGCTCATAAGCCCTCTTACAGAAATATCACTTCTGGAAGTGCCACGTACTTAAATATTGCTGTATCTAAGCAAACCACCCCAAGATGTGTTCCTTCTCACTTGTAGATTTAAATGAATGTCAGATTAAAAAAAAAAAAATAATAATCAAGGCTTTTTCATTACTTTAGTTCAGGATTCAGGTAAGGATGATTGTGCCAATAACACTTTATTGTCATTAGAAGTGTAATTGGTTAGTTGCAAGACAGCAGTGACTTAAGTGACACTATTACATATAACCTGACTAGTGAAGCTGCAAGACAAAACATAAATTTAAAAAGGGGGGAAAAAAAAAATGAGGTGCTGTAATTCCTATCTGCTAGTATCCAGCCCTCTATTAATGTACAGAGTACATCTCTGAGAAAGACTGATGTTATGAAGTAGAATTACTGCTTGGAAAGAGATAAAAATTGTCTAAGCACATCCTGTATATCTAAATGTACTAAACAGTTACTGGGGAGATGTTATCATTTAAGAGTATATATGATATTCTAGGTCTTGGGCAGTGAAATTATTTTTACTATGAATTATTCATCTCCTGTACTCATCATGTAAAGGGGCATTGACTTCTTTTATCAACAAAATACTTTTTGTTGACACTAAGAACAGCATTTAATTGAGCCTATTTCCCCAATTACGGTCAGAAAAGAGTTTACACTGGTGTTTTGGAAAAATGTTTTAGAAAGATTTATCAGAACTGCAAAAAAAGCTGTCCATGAACTAATGGAATTAGATTATCTTTGAATTCTCTCCACCAGAACTTAGAATGGCCACTAATTCCTTTCTTTGCTCTTTTGGTGTTTGCAAAGGGGTTCACTAAAGCCTGAATTGATATAATTATTGGCTTGGATTGTTAGAGCTTTAGGCCAGATGGCTATGGGTTTCTAAAGTCCCAGTTGCTTGTGTTAGCTTTTCTAGTTTGCCTATAGGGTTTGGGGATCAGCAATTTGAAAGGGCTGCAAACTTGTAAAACAGTATTATTCATGGGGGCAGAATGTTCATCAGCGTGACCCAGTACTAAATACATTCATTATGGGCATTTCTATTCTGCACAATTTGCCACACGGCACTGGTGTGTGGAGAAAAAAAAAAAAAAAAAAAAAAAAAAGAGAGAGACAATGGCTTATAAAATGCTTTTGAATGCTTAAAAAGAAGGAGAGTTCACGCTGAGCCTCCTCTGCTTTCTTTTTCAGCAAGAACCTTCTTAGTGACTTCAGCTGAGCTCTGGTGAGGGCTAGCAGTAAACTGTGGAACTCAGAGATTTACTTTTTTCCAGTTTTGGACTTGAGAGAGAGAAAAGAGCAGTAGAAGGGTTGGACTTGATGATTTCTGAGGTCCCTTCCAACCCAGCCAGTTCTATGATTCTATGATTCTAAGAGTGTTGGTGTGGTTATGGGCAACACCTATAAGCAAAGAGAGAAAGTTAGCAGAAAAAGCAATGACAAGCAGGGTGAGACTGGCTAAAATGCTAAACCTAAAAAGCAAACTCAAGGAAGAGGAAAGAGAAATCAAAGCATAGAGACACACATTTGAAACGAGCAGAACACATCAGCTTCTCTGCCCTGGGTGCAGTCTGAGGCTCACGTAACCATCTCTAGTGTTTCTGGTGGCCACAAAATATGTTATCGACTCAGTCATGAGATTATTTGTGTGTGTAGAGGAGAGGCGAGGAAAATGACACTTGCCAAACAAATCTATTTCATGGCTGCTTTTTTTTTTTTTTTCAAAACACTCGGCAGGCAGAAAGTGCGCTGAGCAAAAATTGTGGTGAAGCATGAAGCGCTTTCTGAAGAACCGCTGGAACAGCAAATAGGGGAAAAAAACCCAAAAACCCAGCAGAGAAACAGGCAGAGACAGTTGTACACTCCCAACCACCCAACTGGGGTTAAGGCAGCTGCGGCGAGGAGGGAAAGGCTGGGAGAGTGAGCCGGGAAAAGGACGGGATTGGGAAAGGAGGAGGGAGAGCTGAGAGCATTGAGGATCTCAGTGAGGGCTGAGGGCAGGAGCAGAGCTGGTGAGAACAAGCAGGTAATAGGAAAATCAGCAGCAAGAAGCAGCTCCCCAGGCAGGGTTTGGAGAGGCGTCACCCCCAGCTCCTTTAGTAAGCACACACACACACACAAAAAAAAAAAAAAAAAAAAAAAAAAAAATTCCCAATTAGTTAAACAAGGCAACCTTAAAGTACAGAAATGAGCAGCGCGATGGCATTTTTCCTGACAGGGAGAAATTAAAATCACACACACAAAAAAACCCCAAAACCCCACAACCCAAATCCAAACAACCCCAAACCGCTTGAAAGTGCCCCCGAAAATGCGGGTAGGTGGGGATGGGGATGTGGAGAAGTTGATTTAAAGT
This sequence comes from Phaethornis superciliosus, assembly GCA_023637945.1. Classification (NCBI taxonomy): domain Eukaryota; kingdom Metazoa; phylum Chordata; class Aves; order Apodiformes; family Trochilidae; genus Phaethornis; species Phaethornis superciliosus. The sequence continues at coordinate 18,589,326 of JAJQWJ010000011.1, forward strand.
TGCCCTTTAGTCATTTGTATGCCTACCCAACATCCTACCCCCCCCTCCCTTCCACCATCACCACCAAACCCCCCCCCCCACCATCCCCAGCCCCCCCTCCATCTTGGCGGGCTGAGGAGCCGCCCCGCCTTCCTCCTTTCTTCTCCCCCTCCTTCCCTTTTCCTTCCCCCCCCTTTTCCCTCTCCTTCTCCCCTCCCTCCCCGTCGGGCTGATTGGTTGGAGCCGGAGCTCGGCACATGCCGGGGTGAAAAAAAAAAAAGCAAAAAAGCTTTGTCTGAGGAGTTGGGAGTGAAGTTGCGGAGGATTTTTTTAGGCTGGCAGGCGGCGACCGGGAGTGTTTAGTCTGGCGGCGAGAGGGGAGAGAGGAGGAGGAGGAGGAGGAGGGAGAGAGGAGCGGGTCGGCTCCTGCTGCCTGCCCGGAGGTCCCTGGATGCTGGCGGCGGGATTGGAGCGGAGTGGCCCGGCCCGGCCCGGTTCAGCCTGGAAGAGAAGAAAGGAATCAGATGAGAGAAGCAGCGGGGACGGCGTACAGGTTGTGTCTGGATGCCCTGGCACGGTGTGTGTATCCTGAAGGAAAAAAAAAAAAAAAAAAAAGAAGAAAGTTTTCTCGCCTGGTAAGGTGTGAGTGCTTGGCTGAGGGGAAAAAGGCGCTTTTTGAGGGGTTTTTTTAAGGACCAGATGTGCGCTGCGTTTAAGGTACCGGAGGAGGTCTAAATAATTGCTTTTTAACTTGCTTGGAGAAATGAATTGCGAAAACTTAGAAATGCATCGACTCGGCAGTAAAATGCACTTTATATTCATTTTTGCACTGGTGATAGTATCTTTCAGTAAGGCTGTGCTGGGCAAGAATTTGAAATACAGGATTTACGAGGAGCAGAGAGTTGGGTCGGTAATTGCGAGACTATCGGAGGATGTAGCTGATGTTTTATTAAAAATGCCAAACCCTTCCTCGGTTCGGTTCCGAGCCATGCAGAGGGGGAATTCCCCCTTGCTCCTAGTTCGGGAGGATAACGGGGAAATCAGCATAGGAGCTAAAATTGACCGGGAACAACTCTGCCAGAAAAACTTAAACTGCTCCATCGAGTTTGATGTGATCACTCTGCCCACCGAACATCTGCAGCTATTCCATGTTGAGGTGGAAGTGTTGGATATTAATGACAACTCTCCCCAGTTTTCCAGAGCTCTTATCCCTATTGAAATATCCGAGAGTGCAGCTGTAGGAACCCGGATCCCTTTGGACAGTGCTTTTGATCCAGACGTAGGGGACAACTCCCTTCACACTTATTCCCTTTCTGCAAATGATTTTTTTAGTATCGAGGTGAGAACCAGGACTGATGGTGCTAAATATGCAGAACTGATCGTGGTTAAGGAGCTGGACAGGGAGCTGAAGTCAAGTTATGAGCTCCAGCTGACTGCCTCGGATAAAGGGGTGCCTCAGAGATCTGGGTCATCCCTCCTGAAGATCAGCATTTCAGATTCCAATGACAACAGCCCTCTTTTCGAGCAGCAGTCCTATATCATCCAACTCCTAGAAAATTCCCCCGTTGGGACTTTGCTCATAGACCTCAATGCTACCGACCCAGATGAGGGCGCTAATGGGAAAGTCGTGTACTCCTTCAGCAGTCATGTGGCTGCCAAAATTTTAGAGACTTTTAAGATAGATTCCGAAAAGGGGCATCTCACCCTCCTGAAGCAAGTGGACTATGAAGTAACCAAATCCTATGAAATAGATGCTCAGGCTCAGGATTTGGGGCCCAATTCTATTCCAGCTCACTGCAAAATTATCATTAAAATTGTGGATGTGAATGATAACAGACCTGAAATTAACTTAAACTTGATGTCCCCCGAGAAAGAAGAGGTAGCTTACATTTCTGAAGGGTCACCCCTGGACACTTTTGTTGCTCTGGTCAGAGTTCAAGACAAGGACTCTGGCGTGAATGGAGAGATCGTTTGCAAGCTCCATGGACATGGCCACTTTAAGCTTCAAAAGACTTATGAAAACAACTATTTGATCTTGACTAACGCCACTCTAGATAGGGAAAAGAGATCTGAATACAGCTTGACTGTAATAGCAGAGGACAAGGGAACACCAAGTCTCTCCACAGTGAAACACTTTACTGTTCAAATCAGTGATGAAAATGACAACCCACCCCGCTTCCAGACAAACAGATACGAAGTTGTTATCTTGGAAAATAACTCTCCGGGAGCATACATCACATCAGTCACAGCCACAGACCCAGATCTGGGTGACAATGGGCAGGTGACATACACTATTTTGGAGAGCTATGTTTTGGGAAGTTCTATAACCACTTACGTGACCATCGATCCCTCCAATGGGGCGATCTATGCCCTGAGGACCTTTGACCACGAAGAAGTCAATCAGATTGCCTTTATGGTTCAAGCCAGGGATGGAGGAAGTCAGCAGCTGGTTAGCAATACCACAGTTGTACTGACCATTATTGATGAAAATGACAACGCTCCCGTCATTGTGGGGCCGGCACTACGCAACAGCACGGCAGAACTCTCCATCCCTAAAGATGCTGGGATTGGCTTTCTTGTCACCAGGATAAGGGCTACAGATAGAGACTCTGGTATGAACTCTGAACTCAGCTGCTCCATAGCAGCTGACAAGGAGAACAGCATCTTTGTCATGGATCCCAAAACTTGTGACCTCTCTATCAACGTCAGTGTTGAATCGGTTCCGACAAAACAATGGGAATTTTTTGTGATAGTCCAGGATAAAGGCAGTCCTCAGCTTAGCACTAAAGCACTTCTGAAGTGCACTGTTTTTGAGTACGTTTATTCATTTGCAAGCACGGAAGCAACTTTGGTAAGCCAGCCCTCCCTGGATGTCTCCATGATAACGATTATATCCTTAGGGTCGATATGTGCCGTGCTGTTGGTCATCATGGTTATCTTTGCCACAAGATGTAATCGAGAGAAAAAAGACACCAGGTCCTACAACTGTAGGGTGGCGGAATCAACCTACCAGCACCACCCAAAACGACCCTCCAGACAGATCCACAAAGGGGACATTACATTAGTGCCAACGGTTAATGGCACTTTACCCATCAGATCCCACCACAGAGCTTCTCCATCATCCTCTCCCACCCTGGAAAGGGGACAAATGAGCAGCTGGCAGAGCCACCACAGCCACCAATCCCTGAACAGCCTGGTGACAATCTCCTCTAACCACGTGCCTGAGAATTTCTCTCTGGAACTCACCCATGCTACTCCAGCTGTGGAGGTAAGGTCCATACCTCATTTTTGCACTTCATTCACTCGTGCCCTCGCTGGGGAGCGTGGAGGTGCTCTGGGAGATCAATGGGCAATTGGGTCCCTGCCTAATGAGAAGCTGTTAGGGATTTCTCCTTAGATGTTGCACCTTTGCAGTTTTACTCCACTATCAACTGAACCCATTAGCCTGAGGAATCAGATTAAATCTATTGTTAATAGCATTATTTCTTGCTTCTTCCCTGTGAGGGGGAGTGTAGAAGTTACTCTGCTGTGGTTTACTGCTCTTTCTTCCCGGCCTTCCCTTTCCCTCTGTGTAGGTTTGTTTAAGGAAGAATGCCTGACTGTTTATAAAGAGTAGCAGCACAGGAAATTCTTACATTAATGGGGATGGGGAACTAAAAGGTAAAATACTAACTGTTTAAGCACAGCTGTTGTAATTTATGATCATAGGATCACAGACTTTGAGGCTATCCATCCCAGTTTTCACTGGAAATGCTTAAGTGCCAGCTGTGTCCTGGTAACTCTTTACATTTTATTTTGAATTAGGAGGCTGGAATGGTAAGAGTTTTGTTCTAACCTATTAAAGCAAAACTCCATCTCTGTTTGGCTACTTGTTTTACTTGTTAATGAATTAGTTATTATGAGTTCAGAGGCTAATGAACAGCAGTGCATTTCCTTATTGTTCAAAGTCTTCAGATGTTTCCTGTGGCAGACATTAAACTACAAAATAGTCTGTTGTGCTGCACTCTATATGTGCAGGAGTTTGATTTAATTAAACTTTAAAGGAAAAAAAAGCCCACACGCAACAAACAAACCTGAGAACTCAATTAGTGGTTTTACAGCTTGGAGTTTGAGCTTTCATTTCAAGGAATCAGTCTTTTCATCCTTTCTTTAGCAGGTTTCTCAGCTTCTCTCGATGCTTCACCAGGGCCAGTATCAACCAAGGCCAAGTTTTCGAGGAAACAAATATTCCAGAAGCTACAGGTAAGGATCTGGACTGTTTTGCTTCAGCGCATGTACATGTAGCAAAAATAGAGACATGTATTTTTAATCAAAAAGTGGAATATAATGTACATGACATAATTTAATTCCACCACAATTCTCTCCACAGATATGCCCTACAAGATATGGATAAATTCAGCTTGAAAGACAGTGGCCGGGGTGATAGTGAAGCTGGAGACAGTGATTATGATTTGGGGAGAGAGTCTCCAATTGACAGACTTCTTGGGGAAGGATTCAGTGACCTTTTCCTTACAGATGGGAGAATTCCTGCAGGTAAGAACACAATGGAAGCTGACCGGTTTATTTACAGTGCTGCCTGGCTGTCACTTTGATAAAACTACTACTGAGAAAGCAAAAATTCCTTCAAGTCCTTCATTTCCTTCCTTTTTACTCTGCTTCATGGTAAATATTGAGCTAAAGCCTTCACATATCTAGAAAAATGAAACCTCAGACACAACTGAAAATCTGCCCAGAGCAATGCCTGTTTTTTTTCTGTTTTTCACATCATTGTGAGCTGGCTCCAGTTCCCCCCAAAAGCACATTCTGCTCCATGTCTTCAGACTTGTAACGACTGGGTGGATGTTTTTGCAAAGACAGGCAGTTTTGGTTTGTTAAAAATACACTGAACTATAATTTGGGAGATAAATTTTCCACCCTGGGTTAGATCTGTACGATACAAACTCCTACCATTTCGAGCTGGCTTGTGAAAGTGCACCAGAAATATGGATAGAGAAGAGGAGTGTCTTTTTTTCACAGTGAAAAATAAAATTGAGTGGCAAGGGAAGGATCTAAATATGGCCCAGGTTTTAAACCTTGCAACCCTGATTTCCATAAAAAAGAGATGAAGAGGTACAATTCAGTGCACAGGGCAGGAAAGAGAAAAACTAGAAAAGGGTGAGTGAAAGTAAGATAAATACATATAGACATTCATGTTTATCAAGTACCACTTTTAAATTCATGCCCAGTTATAAGTTGAGTAAAAAAGGCTATGGGAAATCATTCTAAGAACAGAGATGAGAATTTTGTAATTACTTTAATAATTATGTAGCCACTGGTTGCACCCTAGATCTTGTCCTGATTTCAGATCACATTTAGTTTTCTCGTCACTGACAGATCTGAAGGAATCCACTGTTGCTCTCTGAACAAAGAGCAGAAACTTAAAAATTTAAGTCATTTTGTACAAGGGGGTGCATTGCTTTGTGGGGCACTGGGGGACATATTCCCTCCTCAAGTGCCCCCCACTTACTGCCCAGGGCTGAAGGAGAGGTACAACCCTTTCTTGTACGTCTTGAACCACCTACCCAGGCATTCACCTACCTCCTCAGCCTGGCGTTATGTACCCAGTGCTTCAAAACCAGACATCTTGGAAAGTTACAGTTTTTTCAGAATCTTCAACCTAAATAGTCCTAGTATATCTTTATCCTCAACTCCCCCCAGCTTCTATTCCCTATTCCTATCCCAGCTAACATGAGACATGTCTCATTCTCTCCTGTACTTGGCAAAGAGGCAGGAGCTCTTGGTTGCCAGGGGAACTTCAGGTGCTTTGCCTTGGCATCCATCCCTGCTGCTGCCAAGGGTGGCTGTCCCCTTCCCAGTGGGCAGCCAGGGGGGCCAGCAGGTGGGAGCACTTGCCCTCTGGGCTAGCTGAAATGCCAGTTCTTGCCATTGGGTCTCTAAACAGGAAGCCAAAGAGCAGGATTTCCAAAAGTGCCCGGCCTTTGCCCAGTGCTGATCACATTCCAAGTAAGTGCTGAGTACTGACAGAACTGGGCTGGACTATTAAAGCAGGCATTTAATCTCACCCAGATGTCCATTTGCTGCTGTGCTTGATCCATCCATCAGATAAGTACGCTGAATTTGTTCAGATGAGACCCGAATTGGTCTGCATTCCAATCAAATGAAAGGGAAAAGAAAACTTCCCGGAGGTTTCCTGTTCTCCATTTTGAAAGGTTTCTGTATTGTCAGTCTGGACACGGGCAAAATCTGTGAGAAAGTCCTTTCATTTGTTCCTTTAAGGTAGAACTTGAAAGGAAAAGAGGTCATCCCTCAAAACTTTAAAATTTACATGATCAGAAAATTCAATAGTTGTCCTTAAACTACTTGTTTCTTTCTCACTTTTTAAATCCTTACCAATAAGCTTTAGCTTCTGGCAAAAAAAAAAAAAAAAAAGCTTTTGTACATGGATTGGTTTTTTTATGGGTTGGTTTTTTTTTTTTTTTGTATTGCTGATTTACACACAGACTTTGACACCATTCAATTTCCTCAGAGTATCTTTCAATCTTATGTTCCAGAATGTCAGATTTAGTTATCAGGATTGATTTTGATATAAAATAACATCAGTAACAGAACTCACACCACAACAGCTCTCATTAGTAATGAAAACCTAGACCTCTGAAAGTGTCCCAGTAATTTTCAGGAGTCTTCTTAGAGTAATCCTCATCTATTGGGATGAGTTGAGAGCTGGTCCAGAGTCTATGGGTCATTTAGATACCTTTTCTCCTAACTCTTAGACATTTTCTGTACAGGAGCACATGTATCCTTTTCATACAAAGAATGGGGACAAAGAACTTGAAGGCATTGCAATCACTCATATTGAAACTTCAGCCAGTGATATTTTCTAAGTTGCTTTTTTGTTTGTTTGAAGCTCAGCAATCAGCAACCTGTTTTCAATAGCCTGTGCAATATCCAGCCTGCAGCCTGAACCTGTGTTCTTGAAGAAATTTCTACTTTCATATGTAAGACACAGGGAAAGTTTATTCTTAGAGGAGCAGAAGGGGGGTTAGGAAAGCAAATGTCAGGGTAGGCTGTGTGAAGTGCTGAGAGAAATAATGCTGACAGGATGAGAGTAGGACTTTATCCATCACTGGTGTGTCGTGAGCTGAAGTACTCCATCCAGTTCTGCTTGCACCAGTGCAAAAAGGGTTTTTTGGTAAAATGATTGGGTCCAGAGCCAGATGGGTACCGTGATGAGAAAACGGGGAAAACTTACAGGCCACGACTGCAAACATTTCTTATGTACCCCACATGTAAAGAAAGAAAAATAAATTCTACTCTGCGTGGGCTAATCTAACCATTCATTGACAGCGAATTGGGGCAAAAGCTTCTTCTGGTCAAAATATGCATAACGCCAAGATTCTGGCATTTCTGGAACTTTCTTGTGAAGTATGTCCCTCAAATTCAGGTTAGTGGCCCCTGCAGAACCAAGGTCTTTTCCAGCAGGTCTGTCAGGCAGCACCCAGCCACAAGCTCAGGCCTCGTGTCCTACAGACCCAGTTCCCTTTGGAGAGGAAAATCTGGCTTCTTTTCTGGCACGTCTCTCTTTTCAGCTCTGTCAAACAGAGCTTTGGGTGTCTCTGTCTCCAAGGATGATGCCCAGACCTCTTCAGGTTTGTTTGGAGGATTCTTGCACTGCTCTTCATGGGCCAGGTCAGAGCAGCACAGCTCCCAGGGATGCAGATGCTTTGCCCATTGCATTGCTTCTCCCTGAGAGCCATCACTGAAAGAGCTGCTATGTTGGCTGCTACTCTTCAGCCCTCCTGGCTGGCCTGTATGTCCCCACGACATGAGCCAGCATGGTCAGAACCTGAGCTATGGAGCTGCAAGTACACCTCAGGGGGGACACCAGTGTGAACACTAAAGTCACACTGGGTGTGAATTAAGCCCTAGGTGTTCCTGCTTGATTACAATTTAACCGATTTAGTTAAAAAGGTAATAACAGCAGTGGATCACCACAACCCCCCCTGGCAGATCAGAAGGAGGCGTGTTAATGAAGAGGGAGATGCCTTTGCATATTGTTCCTCATCCCCCCTGTCCATTTATTCCTGCTTTATTACTCGGATATGCTTCTCTAATTGCAAGTGGGAGGCTTCACTAAAGCTTAAGTAAATGCTTGGAGGTAGAACACTCCCTTTCTTTTTTCTTTTGCCATTGTTTGGGTTTTTGTTTGTCTGTTTGTTTGTTTGTTTTAATGAAACAACAAGGTACAAAGGGAACAAATGGTTTTAAATCACAAGTGCATGTTTTCCACCTGAGATTTTCACAATCATCTTCAGCTCTAGTTAGAAGATTGCATTACTCTCTTCCATGTTCTGCATTTATCATTCTCATTGTTTGAGACCATCCAGAAATGCAACTGCCTTTCTATGCAGAGGGCTTGCATCTGCTTCCTTCGTGCCCACAGCAACTGAACCCAAACTCCAGATTTGAACATCTTTGGAGAAGTTGTGTTAGTCCCTGCAAACGTAAGTGGTCCCTGCAGCAGGAGGAGGATGCTCACTCTTCTCTTTTCTCTCCTGCAGCTATGAGGCTGTGCACGGAGGAATGCAGAGTCCTGGGTCACTCTGACCAGTGCTGGATGCCACCTTTACCCTCTCCCTCCTCCGATTACCGCAGTAACATGTTCATCCCCGGGGAGGAGTTCCCATCGCCCCAGCAGCAGCAGCTGCAGCAGCAGCAGGGCCTGGAGGAAGATCCCCAGGCTGCTGATGGCAGCGAGAAGAAGAAGAAGAAAAGCTTTTCAACTTTTGGGAAAGACTGCCAGAGCGAGGAGGAGGCGGGGGACACCTGTACCTCCTCTCTCCTTTCGGAAATGAGCAGCGTTTTCCAGCGTCTGCTGCCTCCCTCTCTGGATGCCTACACGGAGTGTAACGAGCTGGAGCCTGCCAACTCCTTGGAGCGCAGGAAGGGACATTTGCCAGCCAAGACTGTAAATTATCCACAGGGGGTGGCAGCCTGGGCAGCCAGCACACATTTCCAGAACCCTGCCAACAACGGGCCCGCTCTGGGGACTCACTCGAGCTCGCAGCCTTCCTCGAAATGGCTGCCGGCCATGGAGGAGATCCCAGAGAATTACGAAGAAGATGATTTTGACAACGTGCTCAACCACCTCAGCGATGGCAAACACGAACTCATGGATGCCAGCGAGCTGGTGGCAGAAATTAACAAGCTGCTGCAAGATGTCCGGCAGAACTAATTGTTTCAAAAGCCTGTTTCCGTATTCATGGAAATCCGGAAAGGGGAAAAAAAAAAAAAAAAACAAAGAACAAAAAAAAAAACAGACTGAGGAGAACTGGCATTGCCAACTAGTTGCATTTATCATAAATGTGTCTGTGTATGTTGAATATTAAAATACTGTATTTTCATATGTACACAATGCAAGTGTGATTATCTTTATCTGTATTTTAAAAATACATTTGTACCTTATATTTATGTGTAATTTAACAAATAAATTTTATTTTTGTACACCCACAGCAAGCATGTTTTCCTAAATGTGTATAGATGGTACTACTACCCTTGTCAAACTTCTAGAATTCTTGCCACACAGGCATGTAAAAAAGAAAAAGAAAAAAAAAAAAAGGAAGGTCATTACTTTACCTTATTACTTCTTTTAAGTCTCAAACGTTACAAATATTAATTCAAACCACTGAAAAGTTATGCAAACAGTTTCAATAAACAATCTGACACTTTGTTGCAATGTTTCATTCTTACAATAAAGAGTTGTCAGCTCCCATGAAAGCTAACATGTCCTTTTTATTTTGATACTTTTGGTCTCTAGAGAAATTTTACCATTTAATGAATGGATTTTTGTGGGCTGGAGTCTTCCTCTCTTCTACAAGTATTTGGCCACATGAACAAATGGTGGAATTTAATGCTGGTGATTCCAATGTTACCTCTGAGAAAAAAATTGTTCCACTGTTCCACCACTGTTACGTTGCAAAATCAGTTGGAGTGAGTGGTTTGTACTTGAAAGGCAGCAATAAAATCAGCTTTTCTTACCTCAAGCTGAATGCTCAATTTATGTAAATAATAAAAAAAAATGTAATTGACTGATTTATCCTTGTACATTGCACCAAAATAAAAGGAATGTTGCATCTCCCAGCAAATGTTTTGATCATAGGTATGTTTTGCCTCTTGCATGTCTATCTTTTGGTTGAAAAGTAGTTCTGGAATATTTGAATTTCCTAGAAGAGAGCTATCCTGCAGGTACACTGCTGGCTCTCCATGAATCCCATTGATCCATAGTGGGGCCTCTCCCTGTGCTGAAGGTAATGCAATGAAAACAGTAATTATATCATGGTGTCATCCCCACTGGAGGGGTGATAGAACTAATATTTCCTAGATAAAAGTGTTTAATTGTTCTTTTTTTTTTTTCCCAAAACATTTTTGGTTAGCCTGTGATAAAGGGAGATTTCTGTAAAAGGAAACATGGGTTGGTTCTGGAATTTTGATGCTCACTTCAAGACATTGTTATTAAAAGATGGCCAGAAAAACTGGACATTTGCTTTTTCATTCAGAGCTGCACATGGGTCTTCTTTTTTTTTTTTTTTTTAACCAGAAGTGTGAAAAACTTAAAATAACCCAAGTGAACCTGGGCATAAAAGGAGGCACACACCTTTATTCTGGAGTTTTGTGCTTGTACCCTATAGAATATTTTGATAGATACAGAAAAATCCTGTTTAATGTTACCTAAAGCCAAAATTTTGCTGTGTGCATAAACTTTATCTGTACGGTCTGTGTGTAAGGAAACTTTTATCTTGTTGGTTTCTGTTACGGTCTCAGCTCGGCCACTACCAACCGGGCCTCTGCTCGCTCATCCCTGCTCATGGGGGAGAACCCACCCAAAGCATATATGGTAACAGGAAAAAAACCAGACAGGTTCAACTTGGGATGGAAAAAAAAACCAAACTAATTTCATCCACAAGAGAAGAGAGAACATGGCCAGATCTTAATATCTTCTCCCCCAGTCCTTCCCTTTCTCCTGGGCCTGAACTGCTTCACTGCCGCCTCCCCTCAGGGCACAGGGGACACAGGGGGGTTCAGGCTCAGTTCCCCACACGCTGTTTCTGCCGCTCCTTCCTCCTCAGGGGAGGACTCCTCACGTTCTTCCCTCACTCCAACACAGGGTCCTTCTGGCATGGAGTCCTTCAGGAACCCCTGGGACATGAGTCCATCCCACAGGTCCAGTCCCTCAGGAACTGCTCCAGCCCGGGCTGCCCAGAGAGTCATGGCTGCTGCGGGAACAGTCACCTCCTCCATGGCACGGGCTCCTCCATGGCTGCAGCTCTACATCTGACCCTCTCTGTGGTCCTACACAGGCTGCTGCTTCACGTCTGATCCCCTTTTACTTTTCAGGGGCTACAAGTCCATATCTGCCCCACCATGGTCCTTCAGGGACTGCCCCATGGGCTCCTCCATGGGCTGCAGGGACACAGCCGCCATCTCACCACGGGCTGTGAGGAAATCTCTGCTCGGGCACCTTTCCCCCTCATTCCCTGACCTTCGTGTCTTTTCTCTGGCATTACTCTCTAGCTTCATCCTCTACTCTACACTACAGGTTCTTTTCTTAGACTTGTGCAGTTTTGTTTTCCCATTCTTGACTGTGCCTGGCAGAGGTGCATCCAGCTTCCCAGATCTCCTCAGCCTCGAGCAGATGCGGGGCAGGGATTGGAACTGGGAGAGTTTCCAGCAGTTTCTCACAGGAGCCACCCCTGTCCCCCCCTGCCTTCCAAACACCACTGCACTCACTCAAGACAGTTTCACAGTGCTGTAAGGGTGACATTTGTAGGTGCATAAACATTTATCGATATCTGAGTAAAAGAAAGATTCTCAGCTTGTTTACAGTGCTGCTGGAGTTCATGAGTGTAGCTGTGCTGTTTGGGAAAACCAGGCCCTCCTTTTTCTAACCAAGCATCTGTATTAGCAGATGAAACAATCAAAATGGCCTTTTGGCCATTTGACTTCAATATTTAAAGGAACTGGCTTAGCAGGCTGGGTACAACAAGGCTCTGTTTTTATTTTGGAACAGTTATAACACCTTTGCATTCCAGCAAATCTCATTGGCCTCAGGTGTGTTGCTGAAAGGAAGAAGTCATAGGAACCCATTTAATAAACATCTGAAAACCTCTCACCTGTTTTTCCCCTTCCTTCCCACTAATAGGCCTTAATGGACACCACAAGCCTCACCTGGAACCCCTCTCCCCCTCACCCCATTAGCTCAGAGAGCATTTAAACTCAGCTTGGGTCATCCTTTTGTTGTTGGAGTGTTGGTTCTGATCTTTGTTTCTTGCTTGGACCTGGAAATTTCTTCATAACAAAGTGTCCAAGCCCTTATCCAGTTGCTGTGGGCAGAAATCCTTGGATACATCCTGACCCTGGTTTGTCACCTTGCTGTGTTGGAGGCTGCTGATGGATCCCATTACCAGCACTGCTGCATTCAGGTACTGTAAGGAGTTGCTTTCTTAGGGGGGGTACTGCCTGTGTTGGGATTTCCCTGGGATCCTGGCCTGTCTCCTGTCCCTCTTACCAGAGCAGCCTTGCTCTTGGTGTTCCCTGACAGTATCCCATGCCCCATGTTCATCCCAAGTCTTGCCTCAAGATTGGCTTGACTCTGAAACCAGTTTACATGCTGTAGCATTCCTACCAAGTCCTGAAGAGCATGGCAGCATGGCTTCCTCCTTAACTAGATGGCTCCCATCTCATCTCAGCCCCTTTCTGTTTCCTTCTCCATTGATGTGCAGTTTCAGTCCTGCTTTCCATGTTCCCTCAGCCCAGTTCCCTCTTCTAGGTTTTACCTGTTCATAGTTTCTCAGATCCTCCCTTGCCCTAAATTTTTGTGTATACTTGTAAGCTCTCCTGGACTTCTGAATGGGTATGGGGTGGGAAGGACTGGTATACCTGGTTGTACTTCCCTGCTGCTGGCTTCATACTGGAGTGGAATGAGAGAGAGGGTGCTCAGGACAAAATCCATGTCTGCTTTGGAAATTGGTGACTATTGAGTTCCAGTCTGGGTGCACAGGGGGACTTGTGGTTGCCTTGAAAGTATGCAAGATGGTACATTTTTTGATGGTGTTAAACTTGGAAATTATCATGGTTTCCTATTGATGTAGATCGTAGAATCATTGAATGGCTTGGGTTGGAAGGGATAAAACATTGTCATCTGTTACAAAACAGCAGCTGAAAGTGAAACTCCAAGTGGTGCAGGTTTCTCCTTCTCAAATGACTCCAGATAGGTATTGCTTTCCATCTCTAGAAGAGGAAATGTTAGACCTTTCATCTCAGACTGGTTTACACTGTCTGTGGCCTTGCAGGACAACCTGACAAGCTGTTTTCACAGTTCTATCATCCACAAGGGATTACCGACCTGTTTTAAATTCAAAATCCTTAAATCAGTTTATGCCTACTGGCCCATGTCACAAGTATAGTCTCAATGATTTAAAGAGCCATATTGGGGGGACTTTCTAGCAAAAATAGATTGCAATGAATTTCTCTGGTAACACTAGGCATCCAAATATAAAATACATAAGGTTTTCCTGAGGGGATTTCTATACCAACACACAGTAATAATATTTGGTATGTGTATTGCTATAAGAATCTTATTTTGTGAAGAGACCAGTTATATGACCCATCTCTGGGAGCAGAAATGTGTACTTAGATTTTATCTGAAATGCATCAGGGTTTGAGCTGCATTTGTGATCAGTACACAGCTTGCCAAAAGATCTGTAGGCTGTGTTGAATGAGGAAAAAAAAATCTATTTATCCTGCTCTGTTTAGAGTCCTCCTTTTTCTCAGGTTTTCCTTATAAATGAGAGAAATTTTCTATTTGGGTCGTGGAGTGTTGTAGACATACCTGAAAACCCTGGTATCAAATATCTTCTATATCAAGAGCAAGAAAAACTGATATTACAGAGATTATAGACAAGAAAAATGCTTGCTACATTTTGATAACTAATAGAGAGTTAGGAGTACATGGTGTGTCTTAAACACCAAACATGCACGTGTTTTTCCTTTCCAGAACACTAGCACTTTCATAAATGCTTGGCAAAATTTTATCCTTGAAGCCAAAAAATGTTGGTATCATAATGACAGAAGTGTGAGACTCAGGTCATGAGTGTCAGAAAATATTAATTACCAATGTCCTGGTTATTAATATGTGCTTGTGTTTCTGGATTTGTTACCATATATGAAAAATTATAAGGCTTTTGAACTTGATTAATAGATTAATTCTCCAGGGTTCAAATTTTCTTTTTTAGTCGCTTCTGAAATGGATAAATTAAAAAATGTATTGAAATAATGATCAGAGCTAGTGGGTTTCTTGACCACTTCTTAAATTGTTTTTGAAGTATTTCTGTAACCACTGTCTCACACTTTACTCTTTGGTGTCCATTAGGATAAATGCATTGAGAGGATGTGGAGGATGTGGCTGTCACCACACCCTGGTCATGTTTATAGTTACTTGATTTAAAAGAGCAATAGAAAGCTAACAAAAGCTACCACAAAATATTTAACCTTTACAGTTTCCTATCTTTTTTGAATGAAAAATTGAAATTAATAGAAAGTGCCAGGAAATAAGATTTCCTCTTCTCTGCAACCTGCAGAGAAAGTCCAGTGGTTTCCAAGATCAGAAGACTTGAAAATCTTGTTTGTAAAATTCATATGACAAACATAAACTTTCCACACTGTAGCACGTAGATGAGGATAAGCAGCCAAAGTTTGCCTGCAAGAAATAAAGAAAAAAATAAATCAGATGTTGTCAGGAAACACAACACAGGGACATTAGTCCAACTTGCCTTAAAGTACAAATATAAAAAGATCTTTTAATTACTACTTGGTTTATTTGTTATCTAAACTGAGATCTCCAACAGACTATGGTATCCATATGGTTTCTTTCAACAGCACAGATTGTCACAGAAAGGAGTGAAATTGTGCCTGAGAGTGTCTTCACTCTGACTGTCTGCATAAAACATGTTCTGTAATGAAGTTTGTATAAATAATTTTAAAAATATAGACTATTGTAACTTTATTAAAAAGTATTCATAATTAGCAACCCTGCTTCACTTCCCATCCTTGGACCTGTAGAACCCCAAATGATCTTTACCCATGTGATGGGGGGCAAGCAACCCATTGCTTAACTCATTTCAGAGCCTCTGCTGTGGAGGTTTCCCTCTCTGAAAACATCCAAGGCCAAACTCCAGAGAAAATGTGCAAACATGGAAAAGAGAAGAGAGCTGCACGGTGCAATGGGCACTGGAAAGCAATTATCTGCTCTTCCAGGCAGTTGCCTCCTCTACTCTTATTTGTTTCTTTCCTCTCTATGGCTGAAAAAAGATGTGGTTTCAATGTTTAACAGAGAGAGCAGTTTCACTGGTAAAAATTGGAATGTATGGTAAGCTGGTGGTTTGGCAAGAAGCTGAAGTTTCTGAGGAAGAAAAAAAGGGATTTAAAGCTGAGCTTTCTGATATCTCTGGTAATGATAAAAGCACCCACCATACTTTTATACTTGCATTTTATGAGGAAGAATTGCCTTAAGGTCTTGCCTTGAAGATAGGATTGATCATGGTGTGTTGGTTGTGTGCTGTATTGTGGGTCCTTTGTTTTTAAAATAAGCCTTTAAAAAACTTTTGCCTTTAACCAGTGTGCTGCCCTTCCATCTTCTCCTTCCAGCAGCCCCTGAACATCCCTGCTTGTGCTTTTTTGCAGCTGCTCCAGCAAGGATAATGTGAACCAGCTCCAGGAATCCATCTGGCTGCAAACTAAGAGCTTACTCATGAGGGTGTGTTCTGCTGGCATCACTTGCTTCACAACTCTTCTCTCAGTCACCATGCAGTGAACATTCAACTGGTGTAGTCTGAGCAACTCTAAGAAAACAGGTATGGGAGAATAGCTGCAGAATCTCTTTTTGGTAAATAAAAAGTGAACTCAGCTTTAGGGCTGCTCTGCCAGTAACACCTGGCAGCTTGAATGGCTCAGGGGTGGCTCTGGAGGGGAATTGTTCCTTCTAGACTGGAGGGCTGAGCCATTTGCCATCATCTGCTTGCTTCCTGACACTCAGGTGTGATCTTCCCTGTCATATGTCAATATTCTTTTAGTGTATGGCACAGAAAAAATGTCAGTGCTATGGGTATTCTTATGTTAAAAGATAGATATGATCTTTTGCTCATTTAGCCTTACATTGCAGTGAAAATTACTGTGGGAGGAAGCCTGCCTCCTCTGTGTTGTTTTTTGTGGGTTTTTTCATTGTTTAGTCCCTGTCCTCATTTGTTTGGATGCTAATACCCGTCATATCATTGAACCACTGAATGATTTTTTGTGCTAAAATAAATAAATAAAGGTAGCAGCAAGGAGTAAAGGGACTGGGAAGCAAATGCTGTCCCATGTGGTCTAGGATTGCTCTCTGTACATAAAACCCACAGTAATTTTACAGCAAATAGGGACAGGAAAAATTTTGAGGGGGATTTTTTTTGTGTGTGTGAACCAAAATATTCAGTGCAAGCTGGTACTTTGGAGTTGCACTATTTAGCTACTTGGCAAGATTGGCTTCCAGCTGGTAGGAAAGTGTCCTAGGGTCACCACAACCAAGTAGTAACCATGAATTATGCCTTAAAAGTGTTCATTCTGCTGGGAATGGCTGATGGAATGATCTGTCACTTATGCTACTGTGGCTACAATAACTTGGCTTAACTCAGTGTCTTTATCTTGAAAAAGATAAGACTTCAGCAGTGATTATATTTACATGTCAGAAGGAGAATTCAGGCTATCCAGTTACTATTATGTACAGAAAAAAAATAGCTAAGACAAGGAAAATAAGCAATGTCTACATCACAGAGGATTTTGTTTGGCTTCACAGGCTCCAGCTGGTCTTGAAATAAAATGCTTGCTCTTTCTCCACATTAACAGATTTTCTACATGTTGAAAAGTGGATCACTGCAGAACAGGGTTAAAATGGAGAGGGAGGCACACGTGAGTCTGCTGATTGATTTGACATGGATGGATGGATCACTGACAGGCACTTTCCATGCAATCCTGGGTGGGTAGCATGGCAACTGGTAGCTGATGCCCCTGTAAAGCTAATTGTGAGACCTGGCTGTTCTGATGAGCTGCAGGTACTGCCTGTGTGTGAGACTGTGTGGAGAAAACCCATTTCCAAGTTAATATAGTACTCTGCAAGAAGAAAAGCAAAATAATAGGTTAAAACCCCAATTTTCTTGTTAATCAGGCTTGTGCTTCTTCAAGTAATGCCTATTATCTGCAATATTTGCAGGCTGACAGGTAACCTGGTTGGCATTATACAAATCATGAGGAACCACAACAGCAGCTTAGTCCACTGCTAAAAAAAGTGATGGACATTTTTATCCAAATGAAATGAAAGCATAAGCTTGGGAAATTGGCAGGCTTGACACCACCTGGGCTTATTTTGACCCATCTGGCTTTAAGTTCTTAGGATAGCTAGGTCACCTAACTAAAAAGAACATGTTGATTTATATCTCAGACTAGGAAAATGTTTGTGGGGAAGTGATTTACCTATCATCTTTTCAGAATATCAGTGGGTGATATTCATATCCTCGGACATCCTCAGGTCTAGATTTTTGTTTGTCATTGTGGAAGGTTATTTTTGTCCTACAGAGTCCTATAATTTAAACTTTTAAAATCTTTTAGGTCATTTGGTCATTTATTCTGGTCATTACACTTTCAGCGGTGCAATAGATGAATATTTTTTCCAAATGCAATCCCTTTAAAAGGCACTTGGTTAGGGAATACAGTGGCTTTTTAAAAACAGGAGTGGATGGAGAAGGGTGCCACTCAGATTGGGTGTTAGGAAGAATTTTTTCACTGAGAGGGAGGTTGATAATTGAGCTGGGCTCCCCAGGGAAGTGGGCATGGTAGCAAACCTGTCAGCTCAGGAGCATCTGGATGAGTCTCATAATCCCACGACTTAATTTTAGGTAGTGATAGGACAAGGGGTAATGGACCCAAACTGTAACACAGGATGTTCCACCTCAACATGAAGAAAAACATTTTTACTACAAGGGTGACAGAGCACTGGAATAGGGTGCCCAGAGAGGTTGTGGAGTCTCCTTCTCTGGAGATTTTCAAAACCAGTCTGGATGCTTTTCTGTGTGACTTACACCAGGTGATGCTGCTTTGGCAGGGGGGGTTGGACTCAATAATCTCCAGCAGCTACTGGGGACTCAGGTGTTGAGTAACATGTCTGAGTTTCAACGTAGACTTTCAATTTGACTTAGGATTCCAGGACTTCTGTGAAAGTTCTGTTTAAAAAAAAAAAAAAAAAAAAAGGTACTTAGAGGAAATGGAAGACAGTAAAGTGAATGATACAGGTTTTTTTAAAAAGAAAAATATGGCAGAAATGGGAGGCCTAAGCAAAAAAAGCAGAACATTTATTTTAGTTCAGACTGGCAAGGAGCTCTGCATAATCATCAGCTTATGCAGTTCTTGCAAAGCATAACAGGATGGAAATTAGAGACAGAAAATACTTGTTAGGTTAGGCAGACCATTTCTCATTTCTAGCAGAGAAGGAAAGAAGTGGAAAATATGTCTCATATCACATGAGAGATCCTCAAGTCCCCTCTGGCTATATTCAGAAACAACATGACTAAAGTCTGGAGGGAGCCCCACCCAGTCCCTTTTAACCAGAGGAGGTTTAGCCATATGTGAGAATTTGGGAGATGCTCATAGAGATGGGAAACCCCTTTACTTTGTGACCTGGAGTGTTTTTATTAAATTTGTTGTGCTCCCACATCCAAACCTTCCCTTCAGCCATCTTCCTGGGGGCTGATCCTCTCCCATGCCAGAGGTGGGACTTGTTTGTGATGGGCAGTGGATAATGTTCCTAAGAAGATACTTCATAGCAATTTGGAAATTTTGCATATGAAAAAAAAAAATACATAAGCTCTTTTGACCCAGTAGTCAGAAAATTATAAAAATTGGTATCTGTTTTGTTGCAGAAGGGGAAAAGTCCTTTTGACTCACCAGAAAGAACTGACAGCTAAAAGTAACATAATTTTAAACTGAGATCCACCTCTCTTGCTGTTTGCTGTTCAACTCTGAGCTCTTTTTCAGTCTGTTTTTGAAGTTCAATTCTTGTAACCACTGTCACTAAAGCCAGGTCATGTGGGAAGCATTCCAAGGCTGAGGAATTTTGTGAATCTTTTTCGATCACCCAACTACAGATGTAACTATGGCTGCCAATAAAGAATCTTTTTTTTTTTTTTTTTTTCCTCCTGTGGAATTTTTATCATATAATTTATCTGGGATTTTTTTATTTTTTTAGTTGCATCTTTTAAAAAGAGGCTCTGAAGACACATGACTGGGGTTCTGTTCTGTTTAATGTTTTGAAAGTATGGTTATATTTCCTCTCTCTCTGCTGAGAGTGTTTGCTGGAGTAACTTCTTTAAATCCCCAAGCAGTCAGAGTCACAGTTATTGTAAATAACATGCAGTACCCACACTTGAGTTGGACAAAGACATGGAAATGAAAAGATGAAAAAATTAAAATTATTGACCCTTGCATGTGAAAAGTCTGAAGTAAGCTAGCTATCAGTTTTAGAGAATAATGAAAGCTTTTTATTTGCTTCAGTAAAATTCTGGCATCTTGAAATGTGAGCTGGTTGGGGTGATGTAAGCCAGGCTGTGTCTTAATAGCAAAGATCCTCTCCTCTCCTCTGAGACTCTGGACAAGAAATGGTTTTGCAATTGCTACCAGATGAGGTCTGCAAGAGCTGAGAGTCACTGAGGTATTTAGTATCATGGGGCTGCTATTTGGTCAAATTTTTGTCAAAATGGCTGTGTCCTTTGATAAGAGCTGGGCAGGTTTATATCTGCTATAATATCTGGTCAAACTGTGGCTGAGGGAAGGCTTGCCTTGGAGCTCAGATATTTTTGAATGAAAGGACATCCCAGTGCACAACTCGAGGTTTTATATCCCTCTAGTGCTTTCCTGGGTGAAATTAGGGGAGATCCCAAAAGAGGTTTATATTGTTGGTGTCTGATTTAGCTTGCTCCTCACAATCTGATAGGGGAAGTCCAGGGAAGATCATGGTCATCTTCTTAACCACAGGAGGTGTGTAGCTGCCCTTAGGCTTTCCCTTGGGCAGTGAAGGGCAAAAGGGGAAGAATCGAATAAAAAAAAATGATTAGTTTGAACTATATCAGATAAATGAGACTTCCTGGGCTTAAAATCTAAACCAAAAAAGCAAAACAACAAAAAAATCCCAACTTTATACCCATAGAATACAACTGTCATCAAAAGCAGTATGATTAGCCTAATAATATCCAGATCAGAATGTTCTGAAATGAAAATTTATATTGTGTATTTTTCTTTCTTTCACCCTGACTCCAGATGGGGCCACTTTAGGGCCCTCCTAATGGAAATGGGAGAGGAGGAGTTCTAGGAAAAAATATTCTCATAAATCATTCTCAAAAATACTCTCATCATCACACAATGAAAGTTCATAAAAATAAATGCTCATCAGTGAGAACTTTTTTCTCTGTATCTTTTTTTAATCTTCCTTTAAAATATGGGAAATAAGGAGTTGCCTTAGCCTGTAAAACATGAATTGAAGTTCTAACCATTAAACTAGAAACTCAACCAAATAAGGATTGGGCTTTCATTGTAGTTAAATATTCCATGAATGTTTAACCATAAGTCACCAAATGTTGATATAATCATTTACTTCCAAACAAGGGAAGGTTTAAAAACCTGTTCATTTTTCACTCAAAATGTTGCCAGGTGGTTTATTAAACAGAAGTAGATGAAAGACAAAAAGATGAAAACAAGATGAATTATGTGGCAGAGAATTGTATAGATAATAATCAGACTATTAAGAATGGTGGTATTCTGCTAGAAAGGTTGATACCATCATATAAATTGGATATAAACACTTGAAGTAAATGCAACATTAGCAGAAACTGGCATATATACTGGATAGGACAAAAATTTAATGCTTATTTTTATAGGCAGTGACATAACACATCAGTTTCTCTTACTGAGAATGTGTTCTGATAGAATAGAAGGTGAGAGAATTATGAAATGGCCTACATATACATTTTTGTTAATCAGTGTTTGTTTATATTTAGAAAGATAAAAGTATGTCATAAAAATTGGTGACATAGAGAAGGGGATATTTTTGTGAGGGGAAAAAAAAAATCCACATTCACAATTTCATAATTGCTTTGAATTACAACAGCCCTTGCAATTTTCTAATATTTTGTTTGACAAATAGTAAATAAGAATTTGGAGTTTAGATATTTATGTAGTTCTCTGATAAACAACTATACATTTACCCAAGCATATTATTTTTCATATTTCTAAACAAAGTATAAAATTAAATCAGAACTAAAGCCATTTAAACATTTTCTTATGCCAAAAAAATGCCATCTCCTCAGAGCAATGCAGCCACTTGTACATTTGTCTTTACACCAGTTCTCAATGATGTGCTTTAGCAAAAAAATCACTAACTCTGTAGAAGATGAAGAGAAATAAATACTGTTGTATTTTTCCTAATTACTGTTTATTTTATCAAACTTAAAACTAGAGGAATCACACTAGATTATCAGGAACAGGGGCTTGGCAAATGTGAATTAGACTTTTAGTTGTTAATTTTTGCTGAGCTTTGTTTCTGAAGAGACTGTTAATCAAAATGCTGGATTTACCTTATGATCTAAGCATCCCAAATATTATTGAGCATAGCAGCTCTTCCAGAGAGAGAAGTTAATGAATTTTCAGCTAACATCCACAGTACCTAAATGTGTTTGCCATGATTAATGGTTTGTATCATTTTTCTTCAAGCAAATTATTGGAAGAAGTTAATTTTCAAAGCTTGCATAAACTGTGGCCTTGAAATATTTGAGAAAAAATTGGGGTTTCATGGTTAATACTTCAAGCATGTATGGAATTTTATTGGCATGGAATAACTTAATTGGTATAAAAATTGTACTGAAATTAAGTTTGGGTGAGAGGCAACATGAGTGCCAGTGCTAATGTGCAATATCTAAATCTTCAATAGAAAATACCTATTTCCTAAGTATAATAATTGTTTAAAGTGAAATTGTTTTAAGTTTTTATGTGGGCAAGGACAAAAATAGTGTGTTTAGAAAATCAGTCTGAATTGTTTCCAAGAATCACTTTTTTTTTTTTTTTTTTTTAGTAAGATTGTGGTGAATTTTATGTATTAGTTAAATTTCCTTTGGACTTCACTGTGTAGTTCAGTGGGTCAAAGCTCAAAGATGTGTAAACATTTATAGAGACTGAGGGCATCAGCCTGCTTGGATAAAAAGAGATCATGATTTCCTTTCCAGTGCAACAAAGTCATAAAATGAATCATGTTTTTTACTAAGATGCAGAATTTTCTGTCTAGATACAGTAGTATGAATGATCAGAGGCATAATGAATTTCTTAATTTACATGAAATCCCTAAAAAATTGTCCTCAGGCAGTCTGTCCTAAGGTTATGCCAACAGGGTGTTGTTTTTTTAAAATATATTTTATATGGAAAGATAAAAAGAATCAATCTCTTACTAAAGCTGGTGAAAAACTGTCATTTCTGAGTGGTGAGACACTAGGCATGAATAACTCTTGGGTGTGAAACTACAGCAGGGGTAGTGTTTTTGTTTTTTTTTTTTCCTTGCCTACTTTATGGGTTGTAAATGATAAATGAAATTTACTAGCAATCCCCTGCAGTAGTATTTCAAATTGTTACAGAGTACACTGTAAAATTATTGAGTTATAGCAGAACCAAAAAAAAAAAAAAACCAAAAAAACATTAAAACATTCCTCCACCACTATTTAAAATATTCCAGGTTGCTACAATGGTTCAACTTTGGTGTGTTAAAACATTTTATTTAAATAACTTCCAAACTGTTCTACTAGTGTGGAGACTTTGGAATTAAATACATTTAAACCTTGGTACTAAAATATAAATGGAGGTAGCTCTGGGTGCCCACAAACCCAAAGCCATCCAAGCCTGTATCCTCATGATGTCCCCCCCCTAACCCAAGCCCATGGCAGCAAATTTGCCTTGACACATTTTGATGATGTTTTCTTTCCGTGGCTGTTGTTGAAGGATGAAAACCAAGATGAAAAAGACCTTCTCCTAAAAGAGGGGTGGTGGGGAGGGTCTGCTGTCCTTTAAGCCCTTGAAAAGGGGATCCTTTTGTTGGCTCGGGTGAGGGGTGGCTCTTTAACATTCTGAACCTGCTGCTGGGGCAGTTCAGCAGCAGAGAAAAGAAAAGGGCCCCTGGCATATCAAAAAAAAAAAAAAAAAAAAAGATGGGGAGGAGGGGGGGAGGGATGGAGGAAGGCAAGAGAAAGGCAAGTCTTGGGCACACAGACAGAGCATTGTGTAAGAGGGGTTTAAAGAGCCTGCCGTTAGGTATATTTCATAATCTGAAAAGACAGACCAATTTTGGCCCCCTCGCCTGGTGGGATCAGTGCTGTCAGGGCCATTTATTTTCAATCCCCCATGATTTCTGTATCGTCCCAGAGCCTTTTGCATAAAAATGAAGCGTGAAGGCAGTCAAAACACCTGCTTTACTGACAGGCCCCATTAAAGCTTTGATTTATCCTGCCAAGGGGGAGCTGAGCTGCTGTTCCCGGGGCCTGGTGCTGGGGTGTAATTCACTGGGGGCTGAAGGTCCCTTTTCTGTGGCCCTGGCTTCAGCTGTGGGCTCCTTTTGTACCTGCTCCAGAGTCAGGCTGACTCCATCAACACCCACCCCAGCTGGAGGCCAGGATTTTTTCCATCCCTCCTGGCACAATTTTCTGGGTCCCTCTTATTAAGTGACAGTGAATTACAGGACTAGTGGGGGCTGCATGTTCCTGAGGAGCCAGCCCTGCTCCAGGGATTGACTTCAGCAGCTGGAAAATGAGTGTCCCTTACACTTCCTGCTTTGCCATCACTAAAAAAACCTCAACCCTCAACTTGGAAGTTTTCTGTCATGCAGGGTTTTGTCCTGTGGGTCTGAAACCTTCATTTTGGAGACTGCATTTTGCACAGAAACCACCTCTCTGGGCTCATAAGCAGCACAGCAAGTTGGAGCAGACCTTGCTGTCTCTCTTGGAGGGGATGGTGCTGTTAAAGGTTCAAAGTTTAATCAGTGTCACTGCAAAAATAGGTATTTCTTGAACCTTTTTTTTTAAAAAAAAAAAAAAAAAGCAAAAAAGCCTGGATTCTATCTTGAATATATATTCTCCCATCCCACACCCACCCTTCCACCCAAAAATCCCCAGCAAAAAATTGCCTTGTGTCTGTAGTTGACTCTTGCACCATTCTTGATTGAATTAACCACTAAGTTATTACAGACTCATTGAGTCCCAGGCTGGAAGAGATCTCAAGGTTCTTTTGGTCTAACCTTGACAAAAGAGTAGGTGGCCCAGCACCTTCTCCAGCAGAATCTTAAAGTTTTCCAGTTCTGGGGAATTCACCACTTCACTGGAAGAACATGGCATAAAAGAAGGCTGAGTAAATAATTCCCTGTGGATCAATACTCAGAAATTTCTCAAAATGAGATTAATTTATTTTTTTTCAGTTGGAAAGAACCTTTACACAGAAGCTAAAACATAGTGAGGAAAAAAAATATCAGTGTTGTTATTTATAAATAAAATAGGAACAAAGAGGGTGATTATGATCGAAGTCTTAGCTTTGAAACAATGCTTATTTTTTGAAATGTTGATTGGGTTAGTGGGGAGTCTAACAGAAAAAATGTGATGTGATCTTTCATTTTGGTCAAAACAATGTTTCATTTGACCAGGTGCAACGTTAAAAAAAAACAAAACAAAACATCAGAAGAGAATGAAAAAATGAAAGTAAGCAAAAATCACAATAACAGTTTCCAATTTAAAAGAAGCAATTTCTTTACTGAAGAAATGGCCACATTATTGGAAAGTGGAGCATTAATTGAAAAGTAGCTTTACTGGAAATTCTTCAAACAGCAGAAACAAGCTGGGTAAAATTTATATTTGCAGCTGAGGTAGTGTTTGGCATAGGTCTATAGTGCAGACAGTTCTCACTGGGTGGAATGTAAAGTAGTAATTGAGTTTAAATTCTCATGTGAACTTCAGCAGATCTAAGAGGGGGCACCAGAAAGGCTGGGGTGAAGCTGCAGAAATGGAGTCCCTGGCTGCATCCTGACTTCAGGTGTGAGCTTCTCACTATCTGGAGCATCATCTTGCATGGGAAGGATGCAGAGGGCAGGCAGGGCCCAGCCAATCTCAGCTGAATGTTTGCAGTACATATGGCAAGAAGTCCTTGGGTTCCTTCTTCAATCCTAAAAATCTAACCTGTGACCTTTAGGTGTCTGGAAGGACAATTTAATCAACCTCCACGCATAAAAATTGAGAGGTCTCTCTGTAAAAGCAGACACATGCTAGGTCTGCAATAGCACTTGGAAGGATGACGGGTTACAAGACAGAGAACAAAAATCAGCAGCAGTTCTGAATCTCAAAGAGATTTTCTCTAGTGAGCAGTGGGAATTTAGATACCTGAAAGTCAAAGTTATCTCAGGCAATTCCTGTCTGGGCTCAGCAAGTTCTTTCGTGACAAGACCTTTCCTAGCAGGTATCACCAGAGAGAAAAACTTATTCAGACACCACATATGGAAGGTACTTGGAGTGACAAGTGAGCACGTGTATTAAAATCTAAAGTTACTTTCTAGGATCAGGCAGACATTGGACTTGCATGCAGAAGAACTTGTGAAAATTAGATTAACCATGGCAAAACTTGACTTGATAAGGGTTTGTCATTTAGCTTTTGCTTAAAATGTTTTCCTCTCTATAAACAGAAATTCACCTTTATATTTTTGCTTTTAGCATCTGCAGTTGATTTTGCTGCTCAAAGGTTGCTGCCAAAAAGAGAAAAAGGACACTAGAAAATTATTCAGAGCAACATGCCCTTTTGTCATGACATGATTCGAGTCTACATGGTTCTAATTTTAAAGCTTGAACAGAAGAGCAACATGTGTTCAATAATTCATGCTCTCTAATTAAACATCAATGGCTCTGCCTAGATGAATTTTATTTCAGACAGAAGTGTGTCCTTCGTGTTTTCTGTAACAATGAATTTTCAGAAGAAATAATGGTTCTTTTTTTCCTCAGTTGCTTCAGACAATGGCAGTCCACAAAAAACAAAACAAAAAAACCCCAGACCCAAAACCAACAACAACAACAAAAAACAAAACAAACCCCACCCAGCCCCAAAACAAACAAAATCAAACTGAAAAACCACAAAAGGAAACAATCCTTATAAGGAACATTTAGTTAAAAATATAAGATTCTGGAAAGGTGGATGTTGTTCTCAGATCTTCTGTTTAATATTCCTGAGTCAAACTCAAGTGATTGGTCACCATTTGTTAGCTTTGAATAACACTATTTCTATTTTCTACCTGAAAAAAACCCCAACAATTTGCACTCTTGAGAGTCTGTCTTTAAGTTTTTTAGTTGGCCATATAAGAGATATTATCTACTGCATAGTACTAAAGTTGCATCTTACCATCAAGAACTAATTAGTGTTCCTGTTGTAAATATTTCTCATTACTGTACTTATTACAACTTCCATTTAAGTTCTTTGAAGCCTTAAGATTAAGGTTTTTTTATTTGGCTATATTTCAACAGTTAATATATTTATGGTAACACAATAAAATAATTGAATGCCAAGGCACAGGGTTCTCTGACACAAGTTCTTCTTGTGCATTCTTCAAAAGCATTTTGGTGAGCAGCTTGTGAGAGACAGTCCACAATTTACCTGGAATACAAAACCAAGAATTTGGCTAGGGTGTGAGTTATCCCACACAAATTTCTTGTATCAGCTTGTGAAACTATGCATAATGTACCTAAAATACTGGTTTTCTGATCATAAGGCACATGTTTGGCACTTGGTTCAAAGAACAGGGATCCAAAAAGACTGCATGGGTATTTTTGTGCCAGTGTTATTAGGATCACGAGGCACTTATGGCAATAAAAGTATTCTTCCTTTGAAAATAATTTTCTAGAAACGAGTGGTATTTTAATTTTGACATTGTCAATTTCTGGCTCTACAGTGACATGTGGATATATATATATATATCAACCCAGAGGATATTTTTTCAGTAACACAGTGTGCTGAATAAGTAATTCATGAGCATGAGTGTAGCTTAGCTTCCCCTTTGATTGAGAAAGCAACTGCAACAACTTATGTTCTCCTTTAGCTTCCTATTCCAAACCCTCTCAGACCAGCCACAGATTTGAATGAAGTGTCTGTCCATGGTGAATCCCAAACCAAACCTGGCATCATTTAAACACTTCAGTTAACAAACACTCTTACTGAGGAAATGAGAAAAAGAAGAAAGAGTTCATGGTGCATGTTTTGCACAAAAGTTTGACATTGGGACATCTTTATTGGTGTTTTTTTGGTTGGATTTTTTTTTTTTTCCCTTTCAGTAGGGCTGGTAGCAGCTGATCTGCTTAAGAAATGCATTTCAAAGGAAAAGGAAAGACATATTAACACCCCAAGGTGGACAGCCCAGGAGGACAGTGAACACCTTTTCAAAATCCCAGAGGCTAGGAGCTCGTACTTAGAAAACTCCTTCTGTTTCCACCTTTAAGAATTTGCTGTGAGGTGGGGTACTGAAACAACAGTCTATTTCCTAATTTAACACTCCAGTATAAGCTTTCATAGCCAGAAGGTGAGGAAGCTCCCATTGTGAAACATTTCTGATCTTTTCCTACCCCACCAGTGGCAGAAAATTAATTTCACTGGTGAAGGCCTTCTGTTATGTTTCAGGGAAGGGGATTCTTTTTCTTGGCACAAATTAGTCTACAAATCATGTTGCAAAAAGAATTTACGTTTATTTTAATTTGTTTAAAATGTATTTCTTCATTATTATCTTACATAGACCAAGACTGGAGTGTAACAGGCTTTTATTTACTTACATGGAATAAAACTTCCAAAAAACTGTTCAAAACTGTTGTTTTCTCCATCTCTTCCCCTGCACAGGAAACTCTTATTATATGGCTTAATTAGAAACATATTTCTGGGATGGGAATGTAGAAGACATAATGTTACCCAGCTGAGGAACAGAGACAGACATCTTTGGAAATCTGTTATCTTATACAACAACAAAGGTTTGGGAATGAATTATTCAAGACCATACTCAAACTATTCAGGAATCCTGATATGGGGATTTAAAAAAACAGGCCTGGAATCTCTTTAGTGAATTTTTCCAACTTGGGTCTCTTGATATTTGACAAGCCCCCTACATGGGAGTAAGAGAGAAACACATTTTTATGATCTTGGGAATGGGAGAAAAGGGGATATTATCATTCATGATGTGCCAGCATTGCCATAACAGATTCAGGTATCTTTACAAGTTCTAGGTTATGATATTTACCACTCAGCTGTGAACCGTGGACAAAATAATTAACTCAAGTTTTGATTTATTCATCATATGTCTCTATTAATAATTGCTTCACACAGGTCAATATCTATTTTATGAAAACAATATATAAAAAAGTATGTAATCACAGCTTAGAACCTTTATATCAATCATTTGAACTACCTGATTTTACTGCATCAATATGCCAAAAAGCTGAATAATTAATTATTTGCCTCGTTTCAGGCAAAGAATCTCATAAAGCATCTTCTGCTGAAGAGGACGATGATCTCCAGTTCTAACAGTAAGTTTCATCATCTTTTTCTGCCTTGCTAGTGTATGAGAATAAAGTCAGTGCTAAACTAACTCTATTTCAGGCTAATAAGAGCTGAAAAAAAAAGAAAGAGAGGAAAAAAAAAAAAAAGAGAGGCAGTTATGGCCATGTTCCTCTGAGATGGATCAATCTCTTACTTATTCAAGTGGTCCCAATTCCACTGCCACAGTCACTGCACTCTTCTCCTGATGTTGCTTTCCTATGTTCATACTGGGGATTGATCTTATACCTTCTCTAAGCTTTTGTTATCTATGTAGCAGTATATAATATAATTTTATAGCAGTCATGTACACTATTGGTTAGCATTTGGTAGCAAATAAGCAGTGCTTGGCAAATGAACAAAAATTATCAGACCCCTTCTAATTGTGTTGTTTTAATGCAGGGATGAGCCTAATCTAAAGCTCAATGCTATGCAGTAACCTCTTCAATAAACAAGGCTGTAATAGAAAAAGTTCTTGGAATTTCATGTTTCCTACACTGAATCAGCTGCTGTTGATGAAAATGCCCCAGTGGTCTAAAAGTCTCTGTCCTACAGAAAGTCAGTGGGATCAGAGCTCTTCAGTCTCCTCTGAAAATGAGATGTACTCCTCTAAGCCACTCAGTCACTGTAGAAAGTATTTTATGCCTACTAATTTCACAGACAATTTCATGGAAATGATAATTAAGAAGTGGGAACTTAATTACAAAATGTATGCTTTCATGTTAGAAAAAATTATACAAAATTAAGCCTGTTGTTGCTGGAAAATAACACAGAAATTTCATTGAAGTAGCTTTGCTTTGAATAAAGAGAGAGGATGAACAGTGTTCTAAGTTTGGGCATTTAAAACACACAGGAACATTTGACCCATCTGCTAATAGCTACAGTAGGATTTACATTTGAATACCTGATTATGTCAAAGTTGTAATTGTTGTACAGAGCACATCAAAAAGATTGAAAATTCTCCATTTTGAAATTCTCAAACTAATTAGCATCTGTAAAACCAATATTATAAACATTGACTGGACCAACATTATTTTTTTAACAGTTAAAACCATATTTGCCTTTTTCCCCAAGGGTGAATCACTTAAAAAAAAAAAAAAAAAAAAAAAGTTTATTAATTTAAAGGAAAATTTTATTATGAGGCATATTGGGCATAACCTTTTTCTTTTCAATATTATATTTCCCAAACTAAAAAACATAGTGAAATACACATGCACTTTTTGTTTTTATTTTCCTTTTTTTTTTTTTTTTTAAAGCAAATGAGGAAATGAGAATATCTGCTTATTTGCTGTTCTGATTTTGAGACTCTAATAGTCCTAATACTTTTATAGCCTGTGAAAAGTACCTGTAGTTTTTCCATGAATTTTGTGTGGGTGTAGATTTAGCCTGAAGGCAATTTTGATTCCTATAGCTGGGTTGAGTACCCTGGGAACACCTCTGCTGTGGGATGTGTGTGAGTTACGCATGGACTTTCAAAAATGAATTATGGAGCTTTGAGAAAATTCATCCTGAGAAAGAGATCTGCATTGAAAAACAATTTGTAAACACAAAGGAGGAAATTCTTTATGCAAGAGAAGTGGAATAAAAAAAAGTACCATTAAGAACTTAGATTAGGAAAGGTTACTTTCAAAAGCAGACTCTTGAGAAACTGGAGACTGAGAAGACAAAGTAATTGCTGCTGAATCCTGCAAGAAGATCCTATTTTCCTCCTTTTGCTCTTGTTCTCATTACTGCTTTCATAATAATCTGTCTCACACTACATAAACTCAGATTTCAAAGCAAGCTTTCAAATCTAGAGCATACAAGGCCCCATTATGATAAAGCACAGTGTATCCACAGTGTCCCTATGCATGAAGATGAGGTCTGAGTGCATTGTGACAAATCTTGAATGAATCTGTGCCACGTCAAAATATTTATTAAGTATTTTTACATCACAATATGTTTTAACATTTATTAAGTATTTTTATTTACATAGCAAAAATGATTTGGCTACATAAATTATATTAAAGCCTGCCATGCAAGACAATAGGTGAATTTCTCCTAATTTAATTTCTCTCTGGCACCAAATAGTCTTACCAGTATGGGCACTTGCTGTGGCCATTCAAGTCCTGGATGCTCCAGAACTGCTTTTGCTGTGACCATCTTCACATCCATCTGCCAGCACAAACAAGCCACCAGGCTTCCTACTCACTAAACAAAGATGTCTGGCAGCAGGACAAACCTCTCATCAGCTTTTCCATATATATTATGCTTTAGGCTATTTTAAATGGCATCCACCATCATCTATAATTTGCACAAAAGTGGTCTGAATTGCTGTACAGCAGGATTCAGCCCTTAAAATACCTTTTCTGCACTGTAGCAAGTGGCAGTCCATAAGTCCATGCACAGTGTTTTCAAATTGGAAGTGGCCACAGGTCTTATTGTTTTATCTTCTTGCTTCTTCCTAACCTGCATTAGTTGCTGAGCAGAGTTCCATGAACTTTGGTTCATGTAGAGCAGTAAAAGGGATTTTAGTCTTTATGTCCCATAGCTTAAATACTATGTGAGTTACAACCAAAGGAGTTTAGCCATCTTAATTTTAATTATGTGTAATTAAATGTTCTATCAGAATTCCCTACAGTATTTCTCCAAATGCTTCTCCTCAGTTAGTGTAATGACTTCACTAATTCTCTGGACTGCAAGTCTCAAATTAAAAAAAACAAAACCAACCAAACAAAAAAACCCCAAAAGATTAAAAAAACCAAACTCAAACTCAAAGCATAGAGACAAATAAATAAGTAAGGCCAGTCTAGGATATAATCTCAGCACAAATAACTTACACTTGCTCAGTGCTAACCTTTCCAATCCCTATTGTTTCACTCAGTGTAGTGGCATCTTACAACAAATAGAGAAGGGGATTTGATATACTGAAGTTTGAAGTTGCACCTGTGGGATTACCCACCAGCTAGCCTGACTCTATATTATAAGACTGAACTGGAGAGATTTCCTGAAATATGAATTTGCTGTTAACAATTATGATCTCTGCAGCTGTCAAGAAGGTCACTGCTTGCTGCAAGCCAAGGGGATGAGTTCACAGTAGAGAAATGAAAACCCTGGGAACCAGCCCATAGGAACTATCTTTACAGAAGAGTAAGGCACCAGGTTTAAGTAGAACAAAACATGCCCAGCATATGGCACTTGCCCCTCTGTCCTCTTCTGTTTAGAGAGGAAGAATACAGGGTTGTCACTGTTTACAGCAAGACACTACCTGGGTCCTCTGTGGTCCAAATAAACATACCAAAAATTCTCTTTTTGTCCAAAGAATAAAGCACAAGCAGCTTTTTACAGCAGGGCTATGAAAGAGCCCCTGAATATTCCCTCCCAGCATCTCCATGTAAATCTAAGCCTGGGATACTATGATTTAGCCTAAACTCTGAGCTTTTATTATATGCTGAACCTGGTGACATTGGGGAAAAAAATGCAATGTCATATTCAGCCACTGTGCACTGATAGAAACTGATAGGCATGCATTAGTCTTGACAGCAAGCCTTGAATAACTGAAAGCTGTGTACAAAAAAGTTGAGCCATTGCCAAAGATTAAATAGATACTGTGCATAGATTGATACATACATAGATTTTCTTTGTGAGGAACAGAAAACAAGAAAAAGGTGGCTTACCCAAGAGCTGTAGGCGGGCTGAATTAGTGACAGAAGCCAGCTTAAAGCAAATTTTAAAAAAAGCCTCCAAAACACAACTTTGAAAGTTCCCATGTTCATACATGTCAAATCCTGACATTGCTCCCTTGAAAGATTAGCTTGTTTTATAATACATCTATGCACAATGTCTCTGCACTTTTTAGGAATACTGATTAGACATCTGAGAGCTGAAACTCTTGTGGTGGGACTGTAAATATTTTTCAGATTATTTTTACTCGTGAGAGGGAAGGAGAGGAAAATGTTGTTAAAGAAAACTAAGTTGGATATAGAAACAAAATTTTGATCTTTAAAAAGATAAATTCTGACCTGAGTGAAATCAATAAATAAGAAAACCTGGTGGTTTTGTAGTGCTGGCTTCCTGTCTGGGTACAGACCTGGAAGAGGAGGCAGTCCTGAGCTATAGCTATGCAAAGCTTTTATCCTGCTGCTAACATTTTTTGAAGTATATAGAAATAAAATTTTAAAGACCGAGATGCCCAAATTGAGCCACATTTAGCCAAATCTGACATTTCCTCCTACTTTCCATTGTGATTTATGAGGAATCAATGTTGAAACTGACCATGATGCCCAGTTCTTGGTGGTTATAGCAGGTTGTGACCTGCTCTAGGTGACCCTGCTCTGGCAGGGGGGGAGTGGACTAGATGATCTTTTGAGGTCCCTTCCAACCCCTAACTTTCTGGGATTCTATGAACTTTGCAACACAGTAGTGAAAGTATGTAGTTTCCAAATTTAGAAATGTCCCATATTCATATTATGTCACCACAAGACCTTTAATACTCCTGTGATCATTCTTCATAACATATAAAAGCTGGAGAAGGTTTTCACCTGGTAGAAATACAGTAATTTATTTACCTAGTAGGTCTATCTTAGGAATTTATGCACACATAAGATGCTATAATACTGATTATCTTTGCTTTGAGGAATTAGGTAATACATTAATTTTAAGGTATGATCTGATCTGATCTAACGGGTTGTTTTGGTTTGAATTTTTTGTCACCCAGTTTTCTGATTTGTTACCTCTTCACTTGGGATTTCAAACCTGCTGCTTCTTAAAATATTGACAGCTAAGTCTCCTAGTGCTCATTTGTGGTTAAAAGTTAGGATCAAGAATGCCAGGATGCCAGGTAAGATATTTCCAGACACACCACCTGCTGTGAGACTTCACCCCAACTTTTCTTTTCACAGCTGTGTGAGGGCTTAAAGAGGCACTAAGAGGTGTTTCTGGCCCTGACCAGCCTCACCTGGGGCCCTTGGCCATTGGGCTGGAGACCTATTTAACCTCCAGCTCTTCCTCTGAGCTCTTGTTTGGGTTTTTTGGGCTTTGGTGCTGCCTTGTTTTCTGGTGAGTCCTGCTGGCTTCCCTTCGGAGACTCCTTCAAGCAGGTAGGTGCTTTCCTCATTGTTTTACTGGGGGACATGGTTGCCACTGCCTGTCTGCAAAAAAATATTTTGTTTGTTCAGATCAGGGATATGTGTTCAGTACCCTTTGGAGTTTCTTGAGAACAGGTTTTAGAAATGGGATGGTGAGGCTGTAATGACATCTTTAATGATATTAATACTGGGTGCATTGAGTTAGTGACCCCGGTTGAGTGTGTCACTTCTTGCTTTTCCTATCTATGGGTCTCAATTGCATCCCAGCTACTGCTTTTGAGTGACTCTAAAAAACTGGAGTTATAGGGCATAGTTATTTGTGAAATATAAAAATTATCATGGGAGATCAGAGAGTTTTCCTAGGTGACTGGAAGAGCATATCTCTAAGAAATGTAATGATGAATGAACTTTGTGCCAAAATCTAGCAAAAGATGGGCAAAGGTTAAATTAGCTGTCTTTGAGAAAAGCATATAACTCGAAGTGAAAATAACTGATAACAGAGGGAATACACAGACAAAGCTGGTGGAGAGCATCCACTATACTTTCTTTTCCTGGCAAGCACTGGAGACTCACCAGGGACACTGAGCCAAGTCCTTTCATCATCAAAGCTCTCTGTTTGCTGTGAGCAGCCTTCCTCCAGCTGTTTCCTCTTGGGGTGCTTGCAGTGGGAACCAAGTGTCTTTGATCCCCCCAACCCACGCTCTGCCCTCCCACCATGGTTCTGGTTCCCAGTATTCCCAGCACCACCCCCAGGGCTGTGATTCCATTACTTCCTCACCAATCTGATCCTCCAGCCTCTCGAGTTACTGAAACTTGCAGTTCAGCACCCACCTACAGACATGTTTTTCTCTTTCCCCTTCATAGCTGCTTTTCCTTTTCTCTCCCATTATCATTCAGCTGTCATCAGCTGGTAGTTAAACATCCTTTCCTCCAGTCCAGTTGGCCAATGAATAGGTAGTTGGTCAAGGCTAATGGGAATAAGCAAAGGGATACCTTTCCTAAATAGGATGGGAGAGGAAAAGCTTGGATGAATGAGAAGTCTTCTTTATCAAACTGAGGTCAGGTGTGTTCCCAGGAAGTCTAGAAGGACTCTAGAATAGAGATGCTTTATTTCTGCTGATTTTGGTTGATTTTTCTGAACTGCAGAGACTGCAATAAAGGATAGAAAAACTAAGTATATAGCTTATGTTATTACAGCTGAGGAAATTTGTGATAAAAGATCACTTCTTCGTGACTTTTAAACCTTAGCTGTTAGGGTCAGCATTTCATTTTTTATGATGCCTTATGGCATTTCACTTCTAGGGTGATGATGCTGGATATGGATATGATAAGGAATACACATGGACCTCTCACTGCTGCTTTAAATAATACCATTTAGATATCAACCTAAATTTTTTATTGCCTATAGTAAAGCACTTGAAGTGAAATATACCTTCTAGATACTTTCATATCAGAGAACTCAGGTGTGCTCAAACCTTGGCATGTGAAATAATTATTATTATTACATTGTGTGGAAATTTTCAACATTGATGTTTCCCCCTTGGCATCCCTAACAATTAGTATCAGGTTTTACCTTCTGTGTCTCTAAAGGTTTCAGTATCAACTGAGCATGATCTTGTTTTCTCTGGTTCTTATTCTATTCTATGTAAAACTCTAGAAAACTCATTCCTTCCACAGGATTCGTAGATTATAACTATTTAGTATTAAAAACCCAAAAGACTGATGGTGAAACTTTACAATGAAAGAGATTATATTTTTGTAATTGCTTTAATATCATAACTTGATAATGCCCTTGTATCCCTGTGGCCATTCACAAGCATTCTGGACTAGCAGTTAGCGTGACCCATTTTTGAGTATTCTGCAACCTGGGATTTTTATTGTAAATCAGATGTCCTTTCCTATGAGTAGAAGGTGTTTGTTTTCTCCTTGGAATTGGGCTGTGTTAACACAAGGTGCTCCAAGACAAGATGCATGAACAAGGAAGGATGTATTTAAAGGCTGTGATTTGCTCAGGTGGGGGAGATGCCAGATCCTTTTTCCTGCAGCAATCTTTCTAGTAATGGGAACACCAGTTAGGACACTGCTTGGATACAAACACAGCATTTAGGACAACACTTAGCAAAAGATTCCAGAGATTCAGACTTAGTAACTTGCAATTTCTCTCTCGAATTCATGGAGAAACCAATATAAAAAGAATCAGAAGAAAGCTTTTTGGGGGATGGAGCCTTTAGTTTATGCAATTCTTCCCCTGCTGACACCCTTCTCACCCAGTAACCAAAGGAGGAATTAGCAGCCTCTCCTGTTTGGTGTCAGTGACACTGAGAGCCAGTCTAAAAGAAAAGCCCTGCCTATGCTTTGGTCTTCATGAACAGCTAGCAGAGGGAACTCTGTGAGCTTAGACTAATTCTGCTGACTGCATCTGATTTTCTGTGACATGAGTACAGTTTTCAGGGGACACGGGTTAGATTCCCCAGTTGCTCAGTGAGAAAGGGGAGTGGAAAGGAACTCGGACTGTCAGCCTCACTAGAACCATCTAAGAAACCTCACAGTTGTCCCTTCTTTGCAGGGTTTCCCATGGGAAAAGCAAAGTCTAACCCAAAATCTATAGGGTTAAAGTTTTTCTATCAACTTTGCTGTTTTTCATTCTCCAATAACTGGTAATAAACACCTAATAAAAATGTTTCACATTCCTTTACAATTTCTTTGCCAAAGAAAGACAGAACAGAAAACTTAATGGTGAGCAGACAGGACATTACAAGGGGAATTTTTTTTTTTTTTAATATAAACAAAGACTGCTTCCATATAGGGATAAGAAGATTAAATTTCTTTAATAGCTGGAGAAAGGCTTGCTTGCTTTAAATAACTATAGAAACTTCCTTTGTGGTGCAGCATTCCAGAGTGAGGCCACATAATCTCTCAGTGTATGTAAATTGCTGTGTGAATTATGTTCCAGTTATGAATTTAGAATTTAACTGTGACCAACTCTGAAGGGAGAAAAAAATTCTCCCTCTGAGCAGCTATGGAAGAATTACCCAGACCTTAGTGCTGGGACCTGACATGAGTGTTGGCAGTGTCAAACACTTGGATTCTTCTCAAAAGCAGACACAGGAGGCCAAGTGTGGGCTTCATCTTCTCTTTCTGTATGTCCATGGAAATATGTTGGATTCCAAAGAGCAGTACTGTAAAAAGCATTGAATTTTTTCTGGTCCTTCCAAAACTATAAGGGTATCCCCAGTGGTTGCTGTGTTTCCTTTTCTCCCACAGCACTGTGCATGTGTCCCACTCCCTGCCAAATGTAAGGCTCTGGAGAGATGGTTTATTCAATGAAAATGATATTGTAATAGCTGAGGATAAATAGTTTTATAGTCCTTTTCTTTTCCCTGGATGATAAACAGTTTTTTTCATGTGAGTTGTCAGGTTTGCTTGATTCTTGTTTCCCTAGTTAGGCTTAGATAAGCAGCAATGCATATGAGTTAGTGTCTCCTTGGTGGGATTCACCAGTGTGGAGTAAGTTGATGAAACTAAAGATATATCAGCCTCTGAATACACAATTTCTAATATTACTGGAAGAAATAATTAAATTTGAAAGGATGGAAACCAGTGCTTTAAGTTTAGCAGTAAATAATTTGGAAGAAAATACTGCCTTCAAATGAACATCAAAAGTATATCTGTGTGTTACATTTGAAAGTAATCATGCATTGTTGAGGATGGGAAATCTACTGTCTCTTTGTGTTCAGAACAAGTGTGTTCTCCTAAACCATCATCTACAAAGCACTTCTTGGAAAATAACAGCAAATTGTAGAAATTAGATGTGGGCAAGGAAATTAGCAAGCTGGAATTGAAAAATATAAAATCTTATTCAAAGTATGATCTATGATGAATGAACAAATAAAGACTGTAGCTCACTACATCACTATTACTGAGTTTTATGGCCTTACTACTTGCAGTAATTAAGAGTCATTTTCTTGTTTTAATATCTAGCTATATTATCTGTTATATTATTTAGGCTAATTTAGCCCCTATTACAGTCCATTTGTGCAATGACTGATAAGATTTTCATATCATTTTTTGTTATACAGTACAAGGTCCATTTGGAGAGGCACAAGTGTGTTTAGGAGCATTTTTGTGAAGACTTATTGTAACTGGCTTTTACTGTGTGTACGTTGTAATAGGCAATACATTGTGATTTGACATAAGCTATAAGGAGGAGAAAAATGTGAATCATTAAGACTGCAACTGCTCTCTAGCTCCTTCCTGTGATTAGAAAATTATCCTTTTCATTAACTGTAGTTCATATAAAGTGTGCCAGTGCACAGTGTTTGACTGTACAGCTCAAATACCAATGGGATAGAATGTTAGTCTAGATTTCTTCATCTGTGCCAATTATTTGCTCCAAATGCATCTAGCCTTATAGCCTCTGTGTGTGCATCTGTGCCTGTATATCAAAAGTGATTATACTGGATCACTCTGAGCCTTGGCTTGCCAAATGAGTGAATGGGAATTCTATTACCAACTTCAGTGAAAGAAGGATCTAGCCCTAAATGAAAAAGGTTTTTCCCTGTTTGGAGATGTTTGCAGGATTATATTCTCATTTAGTTCAGCTGAGCTCTGGCATATGCAGGTCACTTCAGGATATTTTCATGCTTGGGACCAGATGGAAAATGTCTTTTGCAATCAACAAAAAGCTTGCATTGTTGATATTTCAAATTTTTTTCTACAACTGTAACTAATTTGCTTTCTACAAAATTTAACAGTGTCCAAAAATGATTACAAATACTTTGCAATGAGATTACTTTCATGGTTCAGTGAGTGTGCAGTGTCACAGAAATTCACTTTACTCTGGTACACTCAGATTCAGCTTGAACAGTATCTGTGGCTTGGGTAGCTTAACTGATATAATATTTGACTTCCATGTGGAGTAACTTTATGGTTGCTCAGTCCACAAACGAACCTATCTGAAACCCCTCATCATATGCTGGTAATTGTCTTTGTCTCACAGACACTGCCCTTCTTCACAATTATTGTAAAATTATGTGACAAAAGGGTCCCATCCATGTGTGCAAAGGGGAGCAGAGGAGCATAGGTGGCTGGGGGAACCCTGATCATCTGCATTCTGGGACTATCCCAGGAGGGGGGTCAGCCCCAAGGTCTGTGGGCAATGCCCTTCCCAATCATTCCAAGGAAAAACCCTCTGGAGCACCTTTGGGCTGAGGAATCCCCTGCCCCTTTGGGGCAAGGGCAAAACATTGGGGGGAGATCAGGAGGACCAGGGGTTTGGTGCAAGCAAGTAGAGCAGGTGAGGGTCCATCTGCCAAGAGGATGGCTGAGGGATATCAAGCTGGGCTCCTTGGTAAGTGGAACAAGTGGGTGTGGGAGGGAAATGAAACTTCTCAGATATCTGATGTAATCAGGTAATGATGAGTTTTAGTGACATGGGTTGCCTTCAGGTTCTCATAAATACAGTGTCTAGGTCTAGATTCAACCACAACTTGAGATCGTTGCTTAACCAAAACCTGGTTGAAAGAGCTGAGCAAATTTCAAGCAGATGCTCTCATTTGAGACATGATGCTCTTAGCTCACATCTAAAAATTTCTCCTGTTTTGTAATCTATGTGTGTACCTTTAGGATGTTTGCAGACAAGAGTTATGCATCTAGCTGTCAGTGGTACAGGAGAAAGGGATGTAGGATTTCTTTGCATTCTTTGTCTTTCCAGAAGATAAATGAATCTGAGAGGACAAAGCCATCTGCAGGCTCAGTGTATGTGTCTGTAATTGATCTAAACTCCATAGGAGTAGTATAGTATTTCTTGAAACTGAAATGCCACCTCTCTAATTCTATTTTTAAAAGGCAGATTTTCAAAATGTGGTACATTGAAGAGCTGCAAGGAACTGTTTGAAGTTAATACTCCATAGAGGAAAGTTCCATGCCTATGTCCTACAGCATTTTGTAAGGTTCAGCACCCAGGGGCTGGGCTAGAGATCCCTCAGAAGTTCAGAAGAGTTTTCCCCATTTTAAAGGTCTCGCTAGAAAATAAAGTTTTGACTCACCTATTAAGATTACAACCAGAATATGATGCTTCTTGACAATGCACAGTAGAAAGACTGCACAATCATCTCTTTAATCTCCCTTCTTTCCTTTTCTCAGAGGCTTCACAGTAGGGGATAAAAAAATATTTTAATTTCACTCTTTTTTTGGTGTTTTTCTTTTTCTTTTTGGTAGGGTTTTGGGATTGTTTGGTTTGTTTTTTTTAATTAAATCCACTTACTGATCCCCTGGAAACTTTATTTTCCACTCATTGCAAAACAATATTTTCCTTTGCTTGCAGAAATTGTCAAAATAAAGAACTGATTGTTTTTCCCCCCTTGAGTCAGGTTTGTTTCCAGAACAGCCTAACATGAGCTCTGCAGCTGAGGCTATGCCCTTCAAGGTCTTCATCCCTGTATAAAAATCAGTGCCTGATAGATACCCAACTTAACACTGAAAAAAGTAAAAGGCAAGTTTTCTACCTAGGGGAAAATTTAAATTTGTCATGACTTAAAAATAAATGGGAAAGGGACCATAAATTTACTGTAGAACATAATTATGCAGAGGTTTAAAATCTTCATTATTGCTCAAGTTTCCAAGAGGTTACATGACAACCTGTCAATGGCAGATGCCTAAGATGTCAGGTATGGCATGATACAAGTAGAAATGTAAAATGTAATGTTCAGAAAGCTCATTTTATGTCCAGTTAAACACCTGCTGGTGGCACAGGCAACCTCTTCCTTCTGTGCTTGCAGCAGTGGCAAAAACCAAATTTCTCTCTGTTACTCTGACCTCCTGAGCTGTGGCTGACATCAAGAGTGGGACCTGAATTGCTCCTGGAGGGAATGTGTCAGGGTCTCATTTGGTGATCACTGAGCTGCAATTTGTTTCTTGGCTTGGTTTTGGGGTGTTGTGGTGCTCCTCTTGGAAAACAGGCAGATGATATTGGCAAAGCATTTCTGTGGTTTGTTACATGTCATTATACCTGCTAAAATGGGGAAAATATATTTATTTCTTTGGTACTTGCTTTGTAATATATATGGCTGGAGGCTTTTTAATGTTATCTTTCAAGTCTGATGGCTCTTGAATTTGCTTTACGTTTGCAAGAAAAGCTGTCTTGTTCTGAAGGAAATATTTGAGTTAGAGCTATTCCATCGTGTTATTTTCCTGCTTATTTTATAAAAGAAAAGGAACTGAGGAGATGGAAATACTGGTTGCAATGTTAGTGAGGTGTCTGCTCTGAACTGCTGGGTTACACACTTGCAGCCACAATTTTGTGGTGTTCTTCAGTGCTTGTTTCAGATTCCAGTCCTGAGAATTCTTTTGGTGAGGAAAACATCTTTGGCAGTGCCTGAAAATAGAATTTTAATAATTTACATTCGTTTACTTAAAAATGTGTTTATGCCTGAGGCTTTTAATTCAGATGACCCTCACACGTGACTAAACACAGCCCTGACAACAGACTATACCTGACAGTATGATGCTGCCTCTTTTGTTGTTGTGTGCTTCTTAAGCTATTCAGAGAAAAATGCCTTAAATTCTAAGTTAGGGGTGGATTTGGTATCCTCAGTCAAGGGGAAACCTCCTTAGCCATCCTCAGCACTAACCTGACCTAATGCCTCCACCAGGACACAGCTCTGTGCCAAGAATGTAGAAACCTGCTTTCTCAAAGTCTATACTAAAAATTTCAGACTTTAAGTAGGAGTAAATAGTGCAGATCTATGCTCTTGAACTGAAAGCAAACAAAAAACAAAACTCCCCCAATTTTTCCATGGAGAAGAAAAAAAATGAAGTGCACAAGTACCATTTTTTGGTTGATTTAACTTTAAATTTTAAAATTTATCTTAGTTGTCAGCCTTGGTATATTTGTTTGGGATTTCTGCTATATTTATTCCCCTACCTCCTCAAAATATGCTTCACTTCTGGAAATTTTCAGTTCTGGTCTTTGAAAAGGTAGAAAAAATGTCAAGAACTTCAACATCATCATCTGTTAATTGAGGCAGATGAAAAAGTAGAGCCAGATGCTTGCTGTCCACCCTGAAATGTGCTAACAAAAAATGGTCAGGCAAAAATACTTGAAATTCCTTTGACTTTTGAATCTCAGTTAAATTGTCACAAATTTGCTGTGATTCTGTCATACTAGCTTTTTTTTTTTTACTCTCAGACAATTACATAGCTAGAAAGGATAGCAAAGTGTGTATTTTATAAATTAACATAGAACATATAAGACTTTCACTGGTACTATTTAGATTTGTGTTGTTTGGAAATGTGAAGTTCATTGACAAACATACACCCATTACTATAGAATTTGTAATATTTTCCTGAAATCCTATTTTTGTTTTGATCCAAATTTTTGCCATGGAATAAAATATTCCTTAATTTGCAGTCTTTTCCAGGCACTCTAGCAGTGCCCTTTAGAGCCTGGATTTACGTAAGCCCTCGTCCTGTGCTGTGCAATAACAGTTGAATTGCCAAGTTGAAAAATGAGTTTTTGCAATAGTTTGTTCTCCCTGGTAGAAAACATCTGGGACTAGAAAATTGAATATATCTAATTAAAAAGCTTCCTTTTCACTCTCTTTTGCCTTTTTAATCTAGGTAAAGGTTCTTTGGTTTTAGTCCTGATGTAACAGCATAAGGAAGTGGGTATGTGTTTTGGGATGGTGAAACTCTCTACATAATGGATTACTGGGAAAGGTTTCAATGATTGGATGCTCACCAACTAATCCTGACTCCAGTCATCCCAGTTGGTTTCTGATTGCTGGATGAGCTGGACAGAGCCTGAGCCATCAGAGCTCTCACATAAAGTGCTTGAGGGGAGAAGGGCTGGAAGTGTGGAAACAGAAACACTATCATCCTCCTGCAGCCTCCCTCCATGCTGTCACGTTGCCTTCCAATGGTGTTGGATCCCTTCCAGAAACAAAATGGTACAACAGCTGCTCCCAATTATCTGAACTGCAGTCTGTCTGCATGCACAAATGGGTGTTTTTTCTAATTTGGCTCTGTGGCTTAATGAATTAGTTATTTAATAATTTGACAGTAATGCGAGTGGTGTGTTTAGCCACTTGCTTCTGTTTAATCTTCTTTTTGGAGCTGTGCTCATGCACTCCTGCCATGATCATTGGCTGCTGGTGTAATTTATGTAGATGAGAAAGCAAAGGACACTGGCAACACACAGCCTATAGATTTTCCTATTTTAAAGGGCCCCAAAGCTGCAAATCTATCACTGGGTAGCAGTTCTTTTCTTTACTAACATGAGTTATCACTCAAGACATCTAGGAATACTGAAATTTGACCTTTTTTTCCCTGACTCGGAGATCAAAATAAAAACCTAACATTTGAAAGACATACTCACACTCTACTTAACCTCACCCATTCATTTCCTTCAAGGGATATATTTCCAGGGGCTTCTAGATGAGCTCCAGAAAAGTCTTCTAGTAGGAGCTTAACTGTGCAAGAAGTGGAGAAAGATGCAGAGCTGTCACCCTGGGATAAGGAAATACGAACATTTGCACAAATGAGGAAGAGTGAACATACTATGAGCACACAACATAAATCTGCAAAGAAATTGTCCCAAAAAAATGGCAAATCAAAATAGTCACCTGTCAGCACTTGCCTTCCATAAATCTCTAGCA
Organism: Phaethornis superciliosus; assembly: GCA_023637945.1. Classification (NCBI taxonomy): domain Eukaryota; kingdom Metazoa; phylum Chordata; class Aves; order Apodiformes; family Trochilidae; genus Phaethornis; species Phaethornis superciliosus. The sequence goes on from JAJQWJ010000011.1 coordinate 18,632,734, forward strand.
GGTTATAGTTAAAAAGCAATCAAAACTTGTTAATTTATTGTGCAAGGTCATTCATTCCAGCTGACTTGTAAAGATAAGTAGGAACTGAATGATGCAGCTCAGGGGAGGGATGGAGAAAAATTGCCTTGAAATAAGATTATTGGGGGTTTTAAAATGTCACAGTATGAAAGTGAGCAGCCAATTCACATTTCTTCTGCCCTGTATTGTAATGAAAAAGTTGTACTTTTTTTTGTCCAGTGAGTCTCTGGTGTAATAACTGCAGATTACAGAGGCCTTAAGGGAACTGCTAGTGGGGTGCTGGTGTTATTCTGCATGTACTCAATGTCTTCTCTAGAAGAAAACCTGGGGCTGAGGGTGGGTCTGTGTTCCTCCAGTATTGTAAAACTGGTAACAGAGAGCTGGAAAAGCTGGGGCTGAACAGGACAAATGTCAGTGTGAAACAATCCAGAAGGAGCAGCACCTCCTGGCACTGGTGTCAGAAATGTAAATATAGATTTCTAATACCATTTTAAATGTCTCAGAGTATTCCACCTGGACATCAGGTGTTGTTCCAGTTGGTAATGACTCTCCTGATTCTCTCCTGTGTTTTCCACTATACTGAGGTATAAAAGAGGCTAGAGCATCTTGACTAGCACTAAACACCTATGTTTAAGGAGATAAATTCCTCCTATGTGTATCAATATCCTGCTTTTTTCATGGAAGCACCTAATTGCACAGCAAAATCTACAGCCACAGTGTCACTAAGCCCCCCATAAAACACAGAAGCAAGTGTTGTCCTGTGATTTTAGCTAGAGAAGATGGTCCCTGAAATTGCAAAGGCAAACTGTAACAAAGCAGATAATTTAATTACCTTCCAAATCAAAAGATAATGCTAAAATACAGGACTGTTCTTCCTGTTAACAGATTTAAACACCTCAGATCATCATCTCTCACCATGGTTGTCTTCTGCCAAAAGCCGTTTCATTTCAACCCAAGAAGGCCAGTAAGATCTGGAGACAGAAAGTAATCCCTAATTTGAATTTGCCTCTACCAAATGCAATTTTCTGGTGTCTTCCTAATTAAATTTTCTAACAATCTCATTTGAGAATAATGAAGAATAACAATAAGAATGTGGCACTTCATCCAAATCACCAAAGCTCAGAAATGCTGGTATTTATAGTTGGGACTTACACATGTTTCTGCACTAGCTTTGAGTTACCACTCATTTTTTGAAAGTATTTCCTGAAGGTCATATGGTGAGGGTCCCCACAGCTGGTGAAATATGGATATAATAAATGAAATCTAAACAATTACTGGTGATAAGATACTAACTATGCCTCCACTCCAATGCCTCCTTTCTCCAATTTGCTTTTTTCACCAGGACTGCTCCCACATCTGCCTTTTGCAACAAGGCCCTTTACTTTTCTCTGAACTTTATCAACTCTGTATATGACCTGCTAAAATAAAATGGGGGTTCTATACCTCTAGAGGACCAGCTGGTAAAATCATGCGGAGTTATCCTTTACATTTTGTCACACATTACATCACTCCCATTTTCATATCTTTTACAAAAAGATCTATTCCATTACTCCAGATAACAGGAAAGAACTTGCCTCTTCATGTAGCATATAATTCTTTTGTTCTCTGAGAAAGGAAAGTAAATCAAGTCCTGTCTCTTTGCTAGCAGCATCTTGGCTTCCAAGGAAGTGATTAGTGCACCAAATTCAAACCCATCAGGTGCTTCTTAGTGCTACCTGGCTCAGCACTGGCACTGCTGCAGCAGCCAGCCTCATCTCTCAGGAAGGCTGGGGAAACAAGACTGCACAGCACTTTCCTCTATAAATTCTGCTGCTAAATGTGCAAGTAACAGCATGGTTTTCTCCAAAATGTGTGTAGTAAAACAGCTCTGGCAGAGGAGCTAAATATCAAACAGGAGCACCTTTGCACATTCCTTACCAGAACCCTTCAGCTCTCCCTCTCGTACAGGGGACAGCCCTCCTTCCTCCTTAAAGTAAAAATACTGACTTAGCCCTGCACTCACACCTGCATGAAGTATTCTTACAGCCTACAACTTCTATTCCAAGCAGCCACTCTTAAAGCTTCTGATATTTTTCTTGAGCTCCCAGGAATCCACCTTACTTTGGTCTTCATAGATTGAACTTGGCATGTATTTTAGATTTATAAACTTGTCCCTACTGACACAATATATTCAATATATTTTGGTATAAAGTAATCAATACAGATTGCAAAGTTAATTTGGTGTTGACTTTCTTCTGCTTCCTCTCTCCACTTGTATCAATTTTCTGAACCTCTGAATGGCCAGAGACTCTTTTGCTGGCACTCAGGGATAGGGAGTTTTAGGTTCATCAGCTAAAATGTTCCCACTCTGACATAACATGAAATACAATATTGTTTCAAACAACTCTTGGTTATAGCCATGAGCAGAAAAAAAAACAAAATTATCTGGGCAAGGATCTGAAAATACCCATTATAGCTGGGACAGTGCATCCACGGGCAGATGCTTTGTGTGAACTTAATCAGAATCACAGTTAAATTCTGCATGTAATTTAGATTAATCATTTGTACGTGTGAATTTTTACTGAACAGCAACTTATTCATATCTCAGAACTGAAGTCCTTCATGTTCTTTAAGATGTACTGCTATTTAAGAACTGCTGCCTGACAGCAGATTCAGAGCCCAATTGCTTCTTCCTCATATTTGAATTTTACTTCTGTAATCAAAGAAAAGCTCCACGTAACCTATATGAACAGTCACAGTTACCAAAGTGAGCTGAAATATTAAACATTTGACTGTCAGATTCTCACATATGCTTGTTTGCGGTCCAAAGATTTTAAAACAATTTAAAAAATGCCCCCAGGCGTATTGAAGTAACTTGGGAAATGTTGCAAAACATTCTGCTAACAGAGGCCTTTGCTTTTAATCTTATGCATAACCACATCCTATTGAGTAATACTATCCACCTGGCTATTAAAAAAAAAATAACATTACAAATTTTTCTTTCAATTCTATATGTATAACATTTCAAGTCTTTACATGTAATATATAGTATAGGCCTTGGTTTTAATTTATCTAAACGCAAGGTCTATTTTATAAACATCAAAGATACTGAAAATACCTTTTAATTAATCTGTTAGAATCTACATGTTTATTCCACACCAGCTTCCTTTATTTGTCTACCTCACACATGAGAAATGACCCCTCCTGTGCTGTGTGTGCTGTGTGTCCAGTGGCAAAGCAAGAGGGGAAAATATTTATAACATTAGCTGCATTCTTTCACTGAGGGCTGGCAATTACCACTGCATCTGGAATTGGAAAGATTCAAAATGTTTTTCATTTCTACCTGTCTGGGTGGCAGGGAGGAAATGAAAAGACCTTTTCCATTCTTGTCACATCTAGGTGCAGGATTTACTAGAAGCAGACCTTGTTCCAGTTATAGGGAGTAAGATTATACCAAAGCTGCTGATCTGTTTTCAGAAGAATTGTTACAATCCTTGAGAGAAATAGCTGGGAGTAATAGAATTTTAGCAGAAATGATTCTGTTACAAGCTAGGAAAAAAATTACTGCAGCAGATGGACCTGAAGTGTCATACTTGCAATTTCAAGCATGGTAGATGAAATTACAGCTAAGAGGAGGGCAAATATATTGGAAAAAAAAAAGTTCTTCTCATCCAAAACTTAAACCCCCTCAATTTGCCCACTCTTACTCTTTTGCTGATAGTTGCCATCAAGTGACTATTGGATCAGGCAAGGGACCCCTCTTACAAGTCCCTTCACGTTTAAGCTCCAGCCTAGCTCAGCTAATCCATGCAATGCAGAAGAAGTCAGATATTTCATGCCTACCTGCTACAACTGAGCAAAAAGCATTTTACCTTCTGGGACCAAATCTTGAGGCATTGCAAAGAATTAAAAAAAAACAAAACAAAACAAAACAAAAAAAGGTCTTTTCTTGGGTGTCACTTGGATGAACCATTTGGATTCATCACTATCCAGGTTGTCAGGGTAAAGGGCAAACTGCTTTCTCTTGACTTGATGGCTTTTGTCTGTCTCTGATCAAAGGAGATAAAGTCAGGTGTTATCAAAAGGAACATTATATTGCAAAGACCGTCAGGATTTTTTTTCCCCTTTGATCATCATAGGAAATATTTATCAGAAAAATAAAGGGCCCTTTGGGTTTACATGAGTTGCTTTGGCATTTTGGGTGTTAAGAGAAGATCCCTCACCCAAAAAAGATGTTCCTGTTGTGGTGACAGGACATGATAATGTGCTTGTAATAGGTCAAGAGATTATTTACCTCTTCATCAAAATATTTCCTGTTTTAATTTGTGCTTGTAGGGAAAAAAAAAAAAAGTGTTTTTTCTGCATATAAACCCAAATAGCATTGGGCCTCAATTATACTGTCTGGTAAAAGGAAAGTGCAAGTTATACTCCTGAAAAATGGGCATAGACATTTACCAAAATGTGCTAGTTTTTTGGCTTTCTAGAGAACAAAGCAAAACAACAAGAAGGGTTGTCAGGCACTGGCACAGGCTTCCCAGGGGAGTGATGGAGTTATAACCCCGGTAAGTATGTAAAAGATGTGTAGATGTGGTGCTGAGAGATGTGATTTAGCCCTGAACTTGGTAGAGTTGGGTTAAGAGTTGGATTTGATGGCATTAAAGGTAATTTCCAATCAGAAGTGTTATGATTCTAAGACCCTGTGCTGGATGTACTGTCAGATTCTGTACATACCAGGCATACTTTGGGCAGGACCCCAGCTCCTGGTAAGAGCTGAGGGATAACTGGGGTGGGCTAAAGGACTGCCAAGTGCCAAGCACTGTCCCAGGACAAAATCCATATGAGCCGTGGTCATCATATTAGGAAAAAAGCATCACTGATGGGCATGTAATCAGCCCATGGTTGTCCTGTGGATGGAGATAGGACCATAATCTGTCCCAGAGGGCTCATATATGTTCATTTGTGAGCAATTTTTCTGATAATATCAGAACAAATAGTATGAGTTAACAGCACAGGCTTGGTATTCTGCCTGAGAGCTCCTCCTCATCTCTCTCTCCTGTGATGCATCTGATGATGCAACTAATACGGTATTGAACTTGCATAACTGAGACAAGAGTAGCTTCATGTCTCAGGAAAACTGCAAGACTTCACCTGAAATCCACATATAGGAACAAGGAAACATTGCCAGTTTTTTGGAAGTACATATATTTGGGCAGAATTCAAGATAAAATCTAAGATGGATGGCTGATGTCCACAAGAGCACTTGTAGAATCCAAGGCCACTGAGTCTTTAAAGTAACAGGAATTATTTGCACTTCAAATAAAAATATTAACTAGCTTTGTATCCAGGACTTTGGTTTGGGTTTGGTTGGTTGGTTTGGTTTTTTTGGTTTTGGGGGGGGACAGTGATGTTGCTTTACCTGGTGTCTGAAATTGTGCTTCAATTCACAAGAAATCATCTTTTCAAAACAATTGAAAAGAAACTGTGCAAGACTGATAGTTAAAACTTACACGCCATAGAAACATTGCAGGAAAAAAAAAAAAAAACACAAAACATGACAGATTTCTGCTGTGCTGCTGATAAAATATCCACACCCTGCTGAGTGGACATCAGCTACATAAATAGATGTTTTTAAAGAGCAAAGGAAGTGTTGAAGAGCTGACTTGGTGTCAGTTCTGCTCAGACAGTTGGAGGTTTGGGGAATGGTTGCCAGGACCAGCAAATCCAAAATCCAGCCAGGCTTTAAGTGCAGCCAAAGCCAAAACAAACTCTCAGCCTTACACTTTGCCCAAGAGATGACTACAGTTATTTTTCAAGTTATTTGGAGCTAACCAGAAAACTGTGTGCAGATGTTGAAAGACTTTGTACTTGATTTATACTTCTGGAAATACTTCGGGTGTTTTTAAAAATATTTTCTCATTTTTGAGGGTATTACTTAAAATGGCACTGAGATTGTGGAAAATCTCATGGAGTTCTGAAAGCAATTTAACTTTTTGTTGATTTTCAGTGGATTAAGCAGAAGTATCCTGAGGCACAAGGAACAAAACAGGATGCTTATTGTATAGCCAGCAAGATGACTCTACTTTTCTGCAAATTTATTATAAGTAATATAAATATAACAGACACCATTTTGCTTGCTTGCCAAAGTTAGGATTAATTTCAGTTTGGGAACAGATTTTTTTGTTTGTTTTTCCTTTTAAAACGCCTGCTTTTAGGAACACCATGTAGGCAAATCCAGTTACAAGCATGCTAAGCCTAAATAATTAGGAAATAAAGCAAACCTTATCGTAGGCAAGGAGAAAACACCTTCTGCATATCGAGCTGCCATGCCTCTAAGCTTCAGAACTGTGGGCTCTTGCAGAAGAATGTGGTTGTGCCTTTTTTGTTGTTGTTGTTTAACTAAGGGAGTCCTAAGTAAGTGGTTGAAATACTCCGGGGTGTATTCATCCTGCCACAGAGCGGGAGCGTTTTTAAACGGCTTAAAGTCTCGGGGAGAGCGCGGGGCAGACAAAGCTGAAGCTGCATTTCCAACGTGAATGCTGAAAACTTTGTCAGCGTTTTAAAATGAAGTTTCATCTATTCATATGGTAAGACTTCAGGGAGATGAATTGGGACAGCTGAGAAACTGATTACAGCTCTTTTGCTGGATTTTTTTGTCTTTTTTTTCCTCGGCGCTGTTCACGCAGCCGAGCTGACAAGGCCCCTTGCTGAAATACTTCTCTCTCGTGATACATGTATCAAACCCCAATAGATGGGATGGTTGATCTTGTGCCTTTCTTGTTCTGCCACACGCTTTTACTTAGAACCACATGTCATTAATAGAGCTAATGGGATTTTGGCAGGGAACCAAAGGGGCTGGGAGGGGGGAGTGGGGTCGGGGGAGATGGATGGGAGCGAGATGAACTGCCAAGAGAAGCACTGCTGCCTTTCTTTGCACTAAAGGGATGTCAGGTTTATCAGCCTTCTCTTTAGTCCTTCCTGACAGGGCTGGAGGCACTTCTCCTATATGTGTATGTCTCATGCATTCATGAGCCTCTGACACTATTGCATCTTTTGTTAGGAGCTGAAAATGCAGATCATTGCTCTCCTCTTCCTTCAGCTGCCATATGGCATTGTGGAAAGGGGCCCACGAAGAAAGAAGGGGAAAATGGAGAAAGAAAAAAAGGGGGAGAGAGAAGAAATAAAACTACCAGCAGATGAAATTGATTTATTTTCACCATTAGGGAGTAGGGGGTGGAAGCTTTTTGGAATATAAAACCTTCTCACAGAGCAGGCAAACAGGCTGCCTGCATGACAGCTCTGGTACACGTTAAAAAATAACATGGCTTGAAAATAGAAGCACCATTGTTTTGCTTAACTACTGTAACAAATGCATATGAAATGCAATGCATTATCTGAAGTGAATCAACTGCCCCAAGACTGCAGACTTCCACTTTTACCCATTGCCTGCAAGAGGTAAAAACCATGAAACCCTAAATGCTACATAGATGCAAAAGTTTGGCATCACCACATATTTTTTCCAAAATCTCTCAAAATACCTTTGGTCTAGTCTGTGTTTTTGCAGAGTGAAAACTTTCCTAAAGTAAGTAGCAATTAGAGCACTTCATATAATTGCTTTAAAAACAAACCAAAAGTGTACTTCAGAGAAAGAAGCTGGGTATGTCAATTCCTGGGTTATTTTTTTGTGGGTCCTTGCTTCACAAAATACCAAATACAACCTTTCCAAGAAATACAATGCAGCATGTGCTGTGTATTAATTAAACTCCATACTCTTACTGCATCAGGCTTACATACACACACCCCCAAACACAAATAAGCACAACTCACTCTAGATTTAAGCCCATTCTTCTTTTCTAACTGTAGACTGTGCAAAGTTAAAAACACAAAACATTGCATAATTTAATATAACAACTTTAATTAGTTTGCATCTTCATTTCCATCTCACTTTACATTTTATAGTGGATGTCAGTGAAGAGATGACTTCAAAAATTTTCCATTGCACAGGAAGATTTGTCTCTGTTTTGAGGTTTACTCTCAAGATCCTCATCAAGAAGCTATACAGTAGATGATCAACATTGTGGAAATGTCAATACACTCAGGAGAGGATAAGTGATCCAAAATCTTGCTTAATCAAGAATTAGATACACAGATTCCACAGTTTGTTCACTCATGTTCAGAACAAAGTTTTGGTTTAAGTGTTTCTAAGACCTTTTTTTGACTGAATTTTGTTCTTCTGGATGTTTGGCATGTGCTGGTTCTCAGGTTAATATTTTCTTGTGTGTATGAAAATATTCCTGAGCAAAATAATTTATTGTTCAGTCTTTTTCATTTGCAATTATCTAACCACAGACTCTTCAGAAAACTAAAGTCGGTAATACCTGTCAGAGGCTGTGTAAGAACTTGTACATGTGTGCTTGAACTTTCATGTTTTTATATTCCTGCAGATTTTAAACATTAATAATTTGCAACAGTGGAGTTTAGTTGCCATCTCTATATTTCTGTGCTGAAAGTGTGAGTTTTTCTTGTCTCCTTTCCTGACTACATAAGGCAGTCAGTCCTGCCAATGGTGGGGAAAAACACAAAGGAAGCATCTGCCTTGCACTTGTTTCCTACAGTCTGGACAAGGTTTCATAAAATCATAGAATGGTTTGGGTTGGAAGGGACCTTAAAGCTCATCCAGTTCATACCCCCCGAATGGACCAGGAAAGCTCCCACCAGACCAGGATGCTGGGTCCAACCTGACCTTGAACACTTCCAGGAAAGGGGCAGCCACAACTTCCCTGGGCAACCTGGGCCAGGGTCTCACCATCACCACAGTGAACAATTTCTTACCTGAATCCACCCTCTGCCAGGTTAAAGCCATTCCCCTCATCCTATTGCTTCATGCCCTTGTAAAATGTCCCTCCCCAGCCTTCAGGTGCTGGCTGGTTGCCACAAGGTCTCTCTGCCCAAGAGTCTTCTCTTCTCCAGGCTGAACAACCCCAACTTTCTCAGTCTGTCTTCTCAGGAGAGCTGTCCCAGCCCCCTGCTCATCTTTCTGGCCTTCCTCTGGACTTACTCCAAGAGCTCCACTTCATTCTTATGTTGGAGACTCTCCAGTATGTCCATGGATGAAAAGGTAATAAAACCCAGGATACAGTGAAGGAGTGTGCAGTATATCTGGTACAAGTGAGCTAAATCCTGAATATGTGGGCTGGAAAGTCAAACTGGAGCCCCTCTTAAAGTGCAAGCCTTGTCTTTCAAGCTTGTTATCAAACTTGTCTATCAAGTTTGATATCATGTTGAGTTGAAGAGATCTTCTTGGAAGACTTCCACTTGAACTTACTTTCCAGTGCTTGTTTGTTATTAAAAGAGTGCATCTTACAGATACCTAAGAAGTGTGATGAGGAATAGACTATGTTTGTGGTTAAGGAAATGTCCCAATTCATTAAGATTCACTAAAACTTGATTACTTGGGCTGACATCAATGCAAATAGCTTCTATACCATATTTGTACCACAGTATTGCCTAGAATGTTTGCCTGAGATTTGATTACTTTGATACTTGGAGCTGTGTTATTCACAACTCAGATATTGTGCCAGCATCAGAGAACACATGAGCAGTTTCACTTATGCATAGACTTTGTTGCAAAGTTCAAAAATTTTAGACTAGAACTGGCTTATTCATCCCATTTTCATTAAATAAGACTTTTGTCATTTGTAAAAGGAGGCACGTACTGTACTAGCAGGGAATAATCCATACCTTCATAATTATGCATGGTAAGTATTCATCAGCTTTGGTTACCAGTCTGAAAACAACTCAGAAAAAAATCAATGCCTTCATGAATGAAAGAACAAAATCTATGGCACATGTCAGTCATAACAATTATCTACTACTAACATTTACAAGTCTTTGTGCATGATCAATAAACAAAGGCTAGAAATAAATTTCTCTATAGTGTTCATCCATTAAAACTTTTATTTCCTGTTGCCCATGCCTTAAGGAGCAGGAATGTAAGAGGAGACAACATGATGAAGGTTGAACAATATTCATAGTATTCTGTATGGTGAGTGTGGGTATAGCCCCAGCCCTGAACAACTGGTTTTGATTCTGTTAAACTTCCTTTTGTGTCAGCTTGCTTCAGAAACAAAAAAGCTGCCAGCTTCAAGGGTGAATCACATGAAAGTAGGAGATAATTTTGTGAACATCTTCCTCCAGACTATAGGATTCCCTTCTAAATGCAAGAGTGGTTACAGATTGCACTGTTTTCAAAACAGAACATAGAGCTCATGTCTTCAGTTTAATCTTCAGTTTAATATTGCAATAAAAACAACAAGGAAGAGGGAAGAGTGTGAAAACAAGTCCCCCCAGCTGATTTGGAGGAAGAAAGGAGTACACCAAATTTGAGCTGGCTCTCTAGTGTGGGAATATACTTAAGTGCTACTCATGTGGTTAATCCTGAGTATGAGTTCTCAAAGTGCTTTTAAGCTGCTGTCTAATTCTGAAACCCTCCCACGAAGGACTATAGGTCCTTCATTTTCAGATATTAAAGGTCCCGAGGTCCATTGCTTTCCCAAATCAGCACCTCAGGATGAAGTGTTAGATATTGTGCCTGTATGACGAATGCACATTATCAGAATTAAACATACAGGGTTTAAAAAAAAAAAAAAAAAATAACTTGACCATGACTATGTGGTTAAAGCTTTCCAGACAAGAGGAAGGGGGAGAAGGTAAGAATTTTTGTATTCCAGACTCTGCTGCCTGCATGTTTTTTACATTAATCACTGAAAGAAACACAACCTCCACTGAGGAGGTAGGGGAATTTAAGAGTTGCTCTCCAAAGAGTTTCCTAGGCATTCATGCTCCAGTTAATTATTGCTCTTATGCAAAGTGTGACAGCCTCAATGGAAGGAATAGAGTGTTTTCTTGCAGCAATTATAGTTGTTCCTTGGAGGTGAGGGTTTGAGTTCTGCTATGGTGAGTAGAAAATTGTATGTGGGGCTCTTGACCCCACCGGAATGCTTTAGCAAATTAATAAACCAAAAGTGAATGTAAGTGTAGAAATAAGAAAAACCCCACCATTACAATTTCTGCTGTCATATCTAAGAAAAAAAATGGCTCCTGGGTTATTTTGAACAGAAGACAGATAGGCATTAAACTTTAGCAGACATGCCTGCAATATTACTTGATGTATGTATGAACACGTTTTGTTTGGTAGAAGCCAACACACAAAGCAGCTTAAAGCTGTGATTAGACAAAAAATAACCTGCTTTAGAGCAGTTGTGCTGAATTAACCACTATTATTTTTCCTCTTTCTGCAAAATTATCACGCCTAAAATGGAAACCAAAACAAAAACTACTGGAGGAAAATTTTCAACCAATGTGATCACACAACTGTCAGTTAACATCCTGATGCAGGAACAGTTCCTTCCAACTCAGCAAGACCTAAGATGTTAGGAGATGGGATGCCTACCAATATTGCAATACCTAAACCCTCACTTGGAGCTTATTTTCAAGAGTGGGATACAAGACAAAGGCTGTTCATGTATTATTCTTCTTGTCACATATGAACCTGCATAAATTATCATCTGGGCATTTCTAACTTGCTTAATATCACTAATTTTTTTGCTGGTTTTATAATTTTAGAGAGACTGTCAAAAAAACCCAAAAAGCAATAGGACTGATTACAGTGCAGATAAATATTTAATGCTGCTGTCTATAGAAAGAGAGATAACATTTAACTCCTCCCATATGCCTTTATGTTTTATCAAAGTATCCCAATGTGTTCATGCCTGTTTTAGTGAGTGGAAGGACTGATGTGCAAATTCAAAATGTTCTCTTATGAAACTGGAGCTCTAGGTACAGACAAGCTCTGGATAGGTAAAATACACAGCTTATATAGAACTGTTTAGGCTTATTCAAATCAAGTGAAACTAAAGAGTTTCAGAAGATGTTTGTGAAGATCTAAGAAGATCATACTAGTTTCTGCTCATAGATGTCAGACAAAGGGTTAGTTTGAAATCCTAATACATCTGGATGAAACCTAGAAAAATAGATTCAGAAATTATTTATGTCAGGTTTATTAGAAACCTCTGTCGAGTTTACACAGAAAGGGGGAAAATGTTTGTGTGTGCGGAGTGGGGAGTGAGACACTGGAACAGATTGGGGATACCTAGGAGTGTTTAAGAACAGGTCAGACAGGACACTGAGAAACCTGGTGTCCCTGTCCATGCAGGGGGTTGGAACTAGATGATTTTTTGGGTCACTAATAATACAAACCATTCTGAATCTTTGGGGGTTGGATGAATATGTTATTGGACAGATCCTACAGTAGATATTAGCACAGATAAAAATCTTGAATGACCACACCAGCAATGTCCTGGGTACAGATGATGCTTTTATTTCTTTTATTTTTATTGGATGTTATTTATATTATTTTATTGGCATATCTGATTGTCTTACGGGCTCTTGTAGGTTGATCTGATCAGTGGGCAACTATCTTCTTCTTGCCTCATTTCTATCAGGCTGTTGTATTCTTTCAAAATATTTTGCCACTGATATTGGTGTTCTTCATCTCAGGCTCCTTATGGTGAAACAAAATCCCTCTGCTTTAGATTGGACCATATGTGTTCATAGGATAAAAACACTGCTGTACCAAAAAACAAAGGGAGAAAAATGGGAGATCTAGTCATGATAAATTAATGCTTTATTCATCCTAGAGAAAGCAAGTACTCAAAAGAACACCACTTTAAAAGTTAACTTTGCTTTAAGTACATACCAGTGGTGGCATTATTGTGATGCTGCTGTAACGTCTTGTGAGAAATCATGTGGGATAATGCAAGAGCCATGAAATTAAAATAGACTACTTCTGCAGAGAAGACCATTATTATGTGTTGTTTTATTTCTCAGGGGGTTCATTATCTCTTCATCACCAGATAAAAATCAGGCTCTGCAATGAAGTGCCCCAGAGCTTGGAGAGGAGGCAGAATAGTAGGGGAAAGGCCATGGGAGGACAGAATGTAAGTGTCACATCTCTTGAGTCTTTATTCAGTGACCAGCATTTTGGAATTCAGCAGTTTTAAAGAAGTGTTTCAATTGTAAGTGCCTGCTGCTGAGGAAGATGAGGGAAGGAGGTAGCCTGTTTAAAACTTAAAACAAAAAACCAAGCCCTGAACACAACACAAAACCTCTATACCTGAAAGCACTTTAGGTTGTTTTGCAGCACACGCTTTGAATTTTAATGAAACATTTGGGGAAACTTGTAAATGAAAATGGAAATGTTGCTTTCTGAGAAGTGGGCTGAGCATCACATGTGAATTATTTAGAGAGAACTTGTATTGTTTCTGCTTTTAAAGAGCAAAGAAAATGTTTTGGTTTGGGTTTGCTTGGGGTTTTTTTGTTTGTGGTTTTTTTTCCCTGTGACTTCAGTCTTAATTTTTTTTATTTCCTCGTTGCTGTTTGTAATTCAAAAGTCTCTTCAAAATAGCTATGCCTTAAATGAAATATATAAATTATATTATGAAATAAAATTAATTAAGAGTAATGTCCTACTTTTAATAAATTTTTACCTGCTCATCTGCAACTAAAAGAAGATAAAGAAACTTCTTGATAACCCTTGATCACATCAAGTAATCACATCTTGATTACTGAGATGTGAACGGGCCCTAATTACAGTGAAGGGTCAGTTGTAAAATCTTGCCTTACAAATAGCCTCAAATACCCCAAGTGCCTTCAAAGTACCATCAAAAGACAAGACCCAACATGGAAAGCTAAAGAACCATTAGTCCAAGAAGCAACCTCTGTAATTACAGAAGTCTTAAGATTTTTCCAACTTTTTTTAACTCTCAAACGTATTCTTCAGCTTCTGTTCATGTACTCGTCAGATTCCTTCCATATCTGCATCAAAGGAGTGGAAGCTTCATCTTAACCCTGTTTCTTTTTATGTAAGCAGAGATATTGATTTTTAGGCCCAGTTCTACTCACCAGCTTCATTAATGATGTCTTAAAAATCAAATAGATTCCTAGAAACACTGTGTGCTATCCTGTTATTTTCGTATCTATAAAGTCATAGCAACAATACAGTCTCAATTAATATATAATTGGGGTTTGGTAATTTAGCAGAGAACCATTGGTTTAAAGTGTCTTTTTCTTTCCTGCTTATAGATCAATCATATTAAGACAAGAGAGAGATGTAAAAGTCCCTTTTTTAGAATATATGCAATAAGACAAAATAGAAATGCACTCACGTGGGATTTTAGTACATGTAATTTCCTGACAGAATAAAATTGACATACTTTTCTTACCTGGAGATCAAAAGCTTGATCCATTTTCGTATCTATGGGAATGGAATCTGCTCTTCAGCATTCAGCAAATATTCTGCCTGCTGCTGCCCCCTTTGCCTTAAGGCCCAAGTTATCATCTCTTCTGCAATGATGCTGAACAGCCAAGAGTCTGCTTTGCAGTCTGGAGATTCCAGCACAATTCTCCCTAAAATGAGTTGTCTCATGGTCTTCTTTCCAAGTAATTTTGCTCCAGATTTTTAGATTCAAATATCTTGCTTGTAGAATACAGTAGGATAACACTTCTATGACATGTGCTAACTAATTATTGCTGTTATAATGCAGATAACTTACTTCCTTCATTCAGCTTTTTATAGGTCAGAGATACTTCTGTTTATCCTCAGTACCCTCTGATTACATGTGCAGAATAACTGTGATTCTTAGTGCACTCAGTAGTTACAGTGTCAGTAAGGACTAAATCCTGAATACAGAAGATCAGAACAAAGTCTGAATTTTCTGTGAATTATGCTTTGCTAATGTCAAGGAAGAGAAATGATTGCCCTGTTTTCAGATATACTGAAGGAAGATTATAATTTCAGGATTGCTGTCTCTGCCCGTTTCCCTTCTATAATCTGTTTTTTTTATTATTATCTGTATGTTCTGAATGTTTTGCTCCCTTGCTTTCAATTTTAAACATGGTGCAGACAGCTTACAGCACATTCTTGGGGCTTTAAACTGACAAATTTGCTCTTTTTTTATATCCTCTCCAACTCTTTCATTGGATTTTATGCTTTTACCTTTGCAAATATTTGTGAAGATCATAAAGAGATCAGGGAGAGAAGCGTTCCAGAATTTTTTTTCAGGGTATGAATTGCTCTTGGTGTAGTCACCATGTATTTCACAAAAACCCAGGAAGTCTGGACATTACGCAGCTTACAGAGACCACAGGAAATAATATTATGAAACTTGGTACTATTGAAGTTACCCAACAATGAATCTGGTGAAAAGCAACCACGAGGAAAAGGAGCAGTGGGTGGCAGAGGGCAGAAAATTGAAACTATTGGTACATAACTGCTGAATGCTAAGGACATTTCAGGAGGACACTGTTAATTTTTCTGGTGTGACAACACAAGAAGATCTGTGTGATGGTTAGGTTTGAATCTGAACCTATCTCTTAATCTTGGACCAGTTTTTATTAAACCTTTTATTTTGTGAAACATATAGGGGAAACCTGACATGTCATGCAATGGACTGTGCACATTTCTTCCTTTTAAAGGTTACAAATACAGAGCTAGTGAAAGAAAAGGATGTCATATCAGAAAATGGAGTTATGTGGGAACTTGAGAAAATAGGCTGGATACTCCAGTTTGACACGTTCATTTAGCACAAGGTTTTCTGTAACATGGAACAGGACTGCAAAACTTTGGAAAACCAGGACAGTAAGGGAATGAATACAAAGATGGTGAAGGTGACTGTTTCAGAAGCTCTTGTATCTCAGGGATGAAAAGAGATCACAAAAGGAAAAAAAAAATTAGGAACATAATGGAAAATCCAGGGCTGTATGGCAAGAGATTGACTCAGAAAATGAAAGTGTTACAGATGAAAACTCATTCTCCTTCCTTTCTTTTCCTTATTTTTATATTAGTGAAGGCAAAATGGTCTCTAGCAAAATAATATTGCCTGTTTTGGGGGGGATCCTTTTAAGCTGAAACTTTCTTAAAGTCTGAAAGCATTAAAAAAGAGGGTTCTTTAAATTAAAATAATTTTCATTCTAACTCCAAAACATAAATAGATATCTATGAAAATTAAAAAGACCACCAAGAGAGGCTAGAATGAGGATACAGGTTTCTGTATAATATTTGTGTAATACAAGTTTCGGTAGTCTACAGTGTATGAGAAAGTGTAGGTAGATAAGGTGATAGAGGCAAACACAAATAAACCTAGGTTTAAAGGCCCTAGGAATTAAGTCTTCTTGATGTACTTTACACTGAGAATGGGTAGAGAAAGTAAAACCTACTCTTATATCTGTAGTGAAGCAGACACGACTCTTGTCAGAATTTCAGAAATACATATTCTGCAGTTTACATAAAGAGATAATTAATTTTAACCAAGTAGAAAGGGAAAAAGGAGTAGTTCAGCTGCTGTCTCAGTAACTGTAAGTAACTGGCAGCTGAAAAGAGAGGATCTATTTAGCAGTGACACCATTGAACAGCAAATTAATCAATCATGGTTAGTCACCTTGCAGCAGTCTGCAAAACGTGTTTGGAGAATCACTTCCATAGCCACATCAACCTATCTATTGCCATGTATTAACCAACAGTAGGCCCAGATGAAATGGTATAATACTGCGAAATAAAAAAAAATGAAGCCTGCATGTATCAGCTCAGAGCACTGCCTCTCAAGATCAACAAAACCCCAATTAGAAGTCTAATATTAAAAACCTGTGTGCCTTTGTTTAGTGACTTCTTGAATAACAATAAAATTTACAAAGCAGATGCAAAAAAAAAAGAATGGATTGAATGCCTGTTTTTATTCCTTTGTTTCAAATATAAATTCCATTGAACTGCTAGTCTTGTGATTCCTTACTCTAAAACAAATGCCCATAAGTATTAAGAAGCCCTGTGGTGTTAAAATACCAAACATTAAACTTAGTCAAAAACAGGGAGCAGCTCATTCCTTTCAGGAAAACATGCTTAAGGGGAAAAGATACCAAACTTATGTCACTGCATACTTATACTGTATTTGTACATGTATACACTTACGTTTTTGAGAAGCTGACTTTTTATTATTTCTTAAGAAGGACCATCTTTGGAACAGGAACCACAGGAGCCTATTTTCTAAACTGTTTAACTACTTCTGACAAAAAAAGATACAGTGCTTTTTTTCTTGTCCTGGATAAATGTGGTGTTTTAGGGGACTATGACTCCGAGCAGAGTCCATGAATATCTGTGGACAGAAAATGGGACCAGCTGGTGCCACTGCCTGGTACTTTTTACATTTTCTTCAGGGTGCTGGTTGTGAGGGGGGGTGGGCTGTTGGAGAGCTAGACATAGAAGAGAAGAAACAGAAGTTGTGACTGGAAAAAGAGTCAGAATTGGCTGCAGTGGTACTCCACCAGCTGCCATCACAATGTGCATTGTGTACCCTTGCACGGGCTGGGATCTAATTCAGTTTTACAGTTGGAAAAGAAAAGGCAATCCCCAAGCATCCATCACCAAACAGCATGATAAATAAGCTGTTATTTGGCTCATGTATTTAACCCAGTCAAGAGATTTGGACTGGAAAACAAGGGGGACAGAAAAGACAGGATCAAAAAAAAACAACAAACCCTATAGAAAACATCCTGTGAAATTAAACAAAGAAGTAACTTCCCTGCTTTGTTGGGCCAGGATCACTGATGGCTACATAGAGGCAATATATTGTTATTGTTTATGAGTTTGAGTCTTAAAACTGCAGGAGTGGCAAGTAAAAGAGAAAGAAAAAAGAACAGTGTTGTGAGGGTTCTTTGACAAATTTCCAGGAAGGTTCTTAACGGTTGGAATAGGAAAATACTTCTGTATTGGTAATACTTTGAGAATCATCCAGAAAGTAAGGAAAGCTCCTCAGAGACATGAATGTCTAAAGTAAATTATTTTTAAAAAGTAACTTCTCCATCTATGGCAAACTTTTAATGATATTTGGCCCTTCACAAGTTCAGAGAGATGTTTGAGTGTTTCAAGACTATCTATAAAATTAGCTTCTAAAGGATCTATAAAATTAGCTTCTAAAGGATTGTGGCTGCTTAGGCCTTTTTCTTTTTGTTTTGTGGTATATTTCCTTTAGCAGACATTTAAAAAAAAATGTAGTAATCCAGTCCTGGGCATGCATATAGCAACCAAATGGGCTTTTGAAATGGCAAAATATTGTGGTCATCTAATATACCCTTGTGAAATTTTCCAGTTATCCGTTTGCTCTTACTACGTACCAGTGCCTTTTAATATCTTGCATTTGATAGCTTAGCACACAAAAAATCACATGTGATTTTAGACATTTGATATATGCATACTCTTTAACACTTCATAAATTTGAGGTAAGAAGCACTAGCTTCTCTTATTGTTATTTAAGCACACACACTACATGTGTTGAGCTATTAAAAAAGAAAAAAATCAATCCAAACTCATGGTTCAAGGAAGCTATACATTGGAAATTAGAAGAAACTTCTTGGTGCAGAGGGTTTTTATAAAAACACTGGGAGAGGCTCCTCAGGGAGGTGCTTGCATCACCAACCCCTGGAGGTGTCAAAAAATGTGGTGCTTAGGGACACGGCTTAGCCCTGGCCTTAGTGGTTGGACTCAATGATCTTGAAGGTTTTTACCAACCAGAATGATTCCCTGATTCTGTAATTTCAGAGCCCTGAGGATGATCATAGAATCGAGTGGCCCCAAGCAGGCTCACCTGGGCTCAGGAACCTCACTGAAGCCCAACCTCTGACCCTGCCTCCTCCCCAGACCCTATTGCCTCTCCAATAGGCTTGTTCTCTGCTTCCACCTCCTCTTTTTCCCTCCTGGATCCCGAATCAGAACCTTGCTCCAGGCCAGGAGCTGCCCCTGGACCCTCTTCCCGGAGGCTGTGGCTTTGGCTTCCTTATGATAACTTATGGAGGTAGGAATCCCCCCAACCAAATATTTCAGTGGGTTTTCCCTGCAGATATCAAGATCCTAAAGCGTTTCAGATCTTCCAGAAGTTGGTTGGGTTGGTGGGGGGTTTTGGTGTGTGGCTGAGAAGTTTTGGGGAGGGGGGTTGGGGAAGGTTGTAGGTTCCCAAAAAACGTGGCATTGCTACCACCTCGGTTCCATCCATCCATTTGCAAATAGGGACAGTTTGAGTTGGGTAGCCCAAACAAAAGGCATCTCAAGCCTGTTTGGAGGACAAAGAGAAGTTTTCTGACTCGAAGTTAACTCTTCCTCTTGAAGAGTTTACGTTTGCAGCAGAAGTTATATTAAAAGAAAAAAAAAAGTGCAACTAAAATTGAAAGGACAGCTCTAAAGGATGATATTTTTTAAGAATAAATATTTAAGCTGACAAAATAGAAATATTCATGGGTTTACATACACGTGTTCTGGAGTAGCACTTTTCAACAAACTTTGGCAATTTTTGTTGTTACCTTTAGCTGTCTCCTTGAGGCTCTGCTGGCTGTGGTTTGAATGCATTCTTTCTCCTTTTAAAAGAAACCCCAAAATACTGCGAGAGAATCCTCCATTAGCATCTGAAATGGATTGGGTGCTTTCTGACTGGTTTTTCTAAGCCGCTACAGCCAGATCAGCCTGATGGGGAAGGTGGCTCTGAGCTTTACAGGGGAGGTTGTGTATCACAAACCACATTTCAAATGAAGTTTTTCAGGTTCAATGTCTTGGGGTTTTGGCTTTAGTAATGTGTCTCTAGCAACCACATTTTAGAACCTGAACCCCTTTATATAAAGCTATTTATAAAGACTACAGTGATTACTTAAATTCTGATAGAGAAAAAGGACTGAAGTAGCCAAGCTGCAAACCCCTTTCTTAACCTCATGCTATTTGTGTCTCAAATTCCAATCCTTTTCCTTTGTCTCAGAGTTTAAACACTCCAGCATTTCCTGTGCTACCTGTCCAGTTAAACCATCATTCTCACCCTCTTCCCAGTACCCTCCCACACAAATTTTCCCATCTCGGAATTCCTTCTCACCAGCCCACTTGTGAGTTCCTAAAATTCCCCCGGCTCTTCAGCACTTCCTTCCCATATTTTTGCCCTTTATTTCCTCCTACTCTAATCTCACCCTTTCTCAGTTTACAGTTTCCACACCTGTTGTAGTTCTTGGCTTCCTGTTGTTCTTCTGGGCTGCCTGTAGCTGTCATTCCTGCAGTGTAGCAACACTCTGCATGGGTACTTCTTCCCATGACCTTTGCAGCCAGCCAGATCCTTCTGTTTTCATGGCTCTTGGACAGCATGCTCAGCCTTTGCTTTACCTGGGGGGTGGGGGGAAGAAAAAAAAGAAAATCCCAAGCTTTTTTCAGAAATCCAGAAGTATTTGATACTAGGGAAATCCCAGTCAGAAGTGGATCTGTGAAGGCTTTCAAGGCAGTGAAGCTTTAAATGTTTTGTTGTATGATATTTGTAATTGGGTTGGTGTTTGTTTTAACAATAATTTGGAAACAAGATAAAACTTTGGATAAGGATTGCTAAGGATAAATTTCTTTTAATTAAAAACACTCCATTTTTAGCTAGTTTGCCATTCCGATGAATATTGCTACTGTCAAACATGTTTAATAGAGTAGATCTATTAATTTTTAAGATTTGTAGGAATGTGAAGAGCTTTTAATAGGAAATATTCTGAAGTATTTCTCAGCCTTGTTGTAGCTATTGGGTTTTAGTGATGTGACAGACAGGATGGGGATACCTGAGCTTTGCTGGCTGCAACTTTTTCTTAGTTCTAACTAGTGCAGAACACACCCAGCAAAACTCTCTGAATACACAGTAGGGAAGGTAAGAATAACTCTGGGGAAAGGAACTTCCCCAAGTTTTCTGGAGTAAGGAGGGTGAGGCTGTAAAAACCACTTTTTTAGGCATTTTTCCTTATGTGAATTACGGGGTTTCTTCGTAGGGTGGGTGCTGAGAAGTCATCTGGTTTGGGTTGGTGTGACAGCCTCTGGTATTTGACATAATAAAATCCCCAAATTAATTATATGATGGAGGAAGAAGTAATTAAACTGAAATGTGGCATGCAGTCAGTGCAGACATATGTGCCTGTGTGTGTGTTATTAAACCCTCAGGAGAAGGCATAAAACTAGTAAAAATTGAAGCAAAGAAAAAAATCTTATTTGAAAATGTGATTTAGGTACATTTTGTAAGAAATAGGAATATTGTAAAAGCAGAATGATCTTTTTCTGAGAAACACTGTTTTCATGTTTTTTTGAAGTCTGATATTTTGACATCTTCAGACTCGGATTCTAAAGAAATCATTGAGCCATTCTGTTTCAGGAACTTGAAGATGGGAAAAACATGCTAAATATAAAAGTACCAAACACTTCATTAAATTCAAGATTAAAAATAGACTACTCAAAAAAAAAAAACCCAAAACCCAAAACCTTATATTTGTATGCATTGTCCCCAGTTCCAGATGTTTCAGTTTCCTTCAGTTGGTTAATATATTAACTTTTTTGCAGAATTGATTGCAAAGACCCACTGATGTGCTGCAGTGCTTAAATGCTAATTTAAGGTACAGAAATAAGAACTTGGGTATACTCAATACCTATTTGGCTATGCTCCAAACTTTATAAATTTATAATCTTTATTGAAGTTCTTGGTACATTAGAAATACCACTGCCACTAATAGGGCTGATCAAATAATGTCCAACTGACTCAATAATGAATTTTTATAGTTTCATTCAGCTGGCTATATAGCTGATTTATAGTTTTTCATTGATACCTTATTTCACTGAGGACATTGCTGACCAATTCCTTTGTGGGTTTGGGGGTTTTCTGGGTAGCACCTTGCTTGTTATTAGTTTCTAAAAATAGTTAAATTTATAGCCAAAGAGAAGTGTGCATAATAGAATTAAAGTATGGGGGTTTTCTCTATTTTGAGGGTTAGTTATGCCTCATAATTATCAACATCAGGCTTTTGGAGGACAGTCTTTTTACAGGCCTAAAGGAGTATTCTTAATATCCTAAATTTTTATGTGGATGTTACCTTCCCAGCCCTTCACTACTGACTTGGTGTTTGTGTAGTGAAGAGTGTATAGTGAATTCCTGTTCAAAGAATGTGTGAACTGCACACAGGTATCAGGCCTCATGTTTTGAGGACAAGTCCTATATATTCCTTTTGTTCTAAGAGTGCTCTTGGCATTTGGTTCATGGACAGATGTGGCATCACTGAACTGGATTCAGCACAAATAGAAGTGGCCCTGTTTCTGTTGACCACTAACAGAGTAAGCTCAAAGAACAGTGTCTCTGTGTAGAGGATGGTGACATTCTGTTCTTTTTCCTCTACTTGTTCAACCCTGAGAGTCACTAAACCAGCTCAGCCAAGTTACAGTGTAGAAATACATGTCTCTATCCTGAATCATAATCTCTAATTTTTATTTTTTTTTACCAACTCTTGTCAAGAAAATATCCATTTGAATGGTGTTGAGATTCCCCAGATCTGGTCAATTAATACTACATACTGTTTAGTAGTATACTAGTGAAATACTTCAGTTGTGAAATACTTGATAAAGTCTTCACTAAGATGTAAAAAGAAGTTTGTTTTTTTTTTTTTCAATAAATTTACATATTATTGAGAAACAAAGAAAACTAGGAGGAGTATTTGGTAATTTTTTTTTTTTTTAATTGCAGTTTTTGCTTAGGTGTGTTGACACGATGGTCACATTGATTACTACATGAATATATTTAGCTGTGGTGGTTTTGTAGCAAGAGTGTATCACAACCTCTACCTTTTACACATTTTAACTCTGGAACCTGGGTGATATCCAGTTGATATTTCTAGTCAACTGGGAGCTTGAAACTCCCAAGACAATATTGCTCTGGTGTTGAACTTGAATGCTAAAGGAGTAATTGAGGATGTGGAGGTACAGCCTTGTACAGAAAAATGCAGGTGTGCTGAGGTGCAAAAAATCCTTCTTGGTGGAGAGTTACAAGCTGGAAGAGCTGAACTGAATCTGAGTAATTAAAATAATTTATCTTTCAGTAATTACAATGTAGGTGACGTGTATTTATTGAAGGGAAGACCTGCAACATTTTGTAGGATTGAGAATTCTTGCGAATTCTTGCATGTCTGGTGGATGGATTGGTAGTGGCTTGGGGACCGTTTTACAGACTAAGTCATCCTAAGGACATAGTGGTCTCTTGTATCTAGGCCTTGCTCTCAATCCTATATTCTTTGAGCTGCTATTTAATCACCATCCAGAAATAGAGATTCCTTTTTTGTGTGCTTTGAGTTTGCTACCAAGTGTCTGAAATTCTGGTTCCGAACAGTTCCTTTTGGATTGATCTCTTCCCTCCCTAAAAACCACCAAGAATATAATAGTATTCATTATAATAGAAGTTGTGTCAAGTCCCCTGACTACACTTATTTTTCATTTTAAACCATTTTATTTCTGAAGAATTGTAGCTTTTCAGAGTAACTAAGCTTTGAACTAAAGGAGGTTGATTATGAATGGTTTTAAATGGCAGAAGGAAGAAAGAGAGGGAAATTTTGTGGTGAAAGATGCTTTTACCAATAAAACGTTTGTCCTTTTATGTTAGGCAATGTAATAATTTTATGGCAAAATTACTCCAGGGGATATGAGTTTCAAAGTACATCTTGTCTTGTTAAGTTTTTTGTTCAATGTTTTAAAGGTAAGAGTTTCTAAAATATACAATGTATGCATAACATTTAGACAAGGATTTTGCTCATTGCATGTATTGGAAAGACTTTAAAAGGCACACAGGTCTGTACCAGCTTTTCATACAAATTACCATGCTGTAAATCTCTAAAAGAAGTGAGGATTGTTAAGATTAATAGAGATGCTTTGTAAATTTGGTCACATTTAGGGACTGTTCTGCTTTTAAGGCAGCTAAAAATCTTTGGCATAATTTCCAGAGCTCTTTATATATATATCTCTTATCAGTGAAACATGACTCTTCACCTCTCTTGGAAATTCCCTTTTTCTAAGAAAAAGCTATTATTATTTTTAGCCATTATTATTTTAGCACCATTTCTCTCCTAATGAAATATTATCCATATTCCTCTTCTCCGTATGGAAATGTCATTTATTGTTGATGCATGTTTCCTGCTGTGTAAGTGTAAATTCCTGTTTGGGGCCAGGCAGTTCAAGGGGCATGTGCTGAACTTTAATCATCTCCAGATTTCATTCTGATTCAGTATGTGGATGTTAGCTATTTCAGCATTATCTAAGATAACCACATAGGAGGGTTACATGTGAAGTTTGAGCTAACTTCAGATGTCTCTGATAAAAGGAATTTATCAGACTTATTCAACAGATCACACATTCTGGATTTGGTTTTCCCTGTGATTAATTTACAACAGAAAACAATCCAAATCAAAAACCAAACTGACTTCCTTTAATGCTAGGCATAAAACCCTGAAACAGTTATTCCATGTGGACTTCTGTTGTATCTCCTAACACTGTTTAAAAAGTGCTATTCAATTATAGTCTTCAGCATACTGCCAGAACTGATGTTGACAGCTGGGTAGCTTTGCCCTGGTATCACAAAATGTATTTTACTAAGTAATAGGCTATAAGAACAAATGCTATTCATCTTGCAAAGAGATCATGCACCAGGGAAGTGTTTTATACTGTGTACTCTAGGAACTCCACTTATTGATTGTAGACATTATACCACAGAAGAAAATGAAGTAATATAAAAGGAATACCTGTTTGAATATTTAGGGTTACTTTGTAGGAACAAGAAAGACAATAACATTCATTCATTTCAGATAGGTACAAGTGGTTTTTTATCCAAGTCAAAAAAAGAAATTTAATCAATAGATATTCAAAATTATCAGATCTACTAGTCCATTAGCTATATGATTAAGAAGAAAAGTTTTAAGTACAAAAATTACTTTTTCTCATTTTTATAGTTCTTCTGACTGCAAAATATATTTTTCACGGGACTTTTTCCCCATGTGTTTATTTGAATTTAATCTGTATTCAGTTTTCCAGCAATACAAAGAGTGTAGTAATAGTGTAGAATTGATACAGTACCAACTCTGCCCTGACAAGTATTCTGTGATCATTAATTGCATGCCTTTGAAGCAAGTTCCAGCTTGATAGGCACATATGAAGAGTTAAATGCATACCTACAGGAGGTAATTTTTGTCCTTTTATTTGGTTGCAAAAACTCCAGAACTGTCTCCAAGAAAAACAATTAGTGTGAACAGGAAAAGGAAGCAGTAAAGTTTTGTAGCTATAGAAACTTTGCTCGTTTCTTGTCGCTCCATTATTGTAAATATTTTGTGAGGTTTTTTTTTCTGAAATAAGGGAGAGGAATTCTCCTCTGAGTACAAGAATATATCCATACATTGCCACTTACTTGAGAATTGTTTCTAGTTACAGAAATTATAAACATTAAATGAGTTTTAATCAGAAAGCTTGAATTTACTGTAAGTAACTATATTGTTTCATGCCACCTGCACAGAGAAGTTTTTTTATATAATATACTAAGTATTGGATTGCTTCATTGCAGGCACCAGTAAATCCAGAATCTAAAATCTTGAATCAGTTTACAAGCCCTTTATAAAATTATGCTCATGGTCAGGACTCTATCAGCGACAATTATTCTTGCCTGGGACATATTTTTAGAACACCACATTCAGTTACTATGAAAAAAACCCTTTTATTATCTATTGGAACCAAAGATAATGCTATTACTGTCTGTTTTGAATAAGTACTTCTATACACGACTGTAATAAAGTTGGGAAGAGCAAGTTACCTTTTTACAGTATCTGGTGTTTGCATACAGAGTCACTTTTCCTTACCAAGAAATTGGCAGTAGTATGACATTTTGTCACTTTTGCGTGAGATGAAACATGTGATAGAAACATTAATAACATTTTTTCCTGAAAAGGAGAAAAAAAAAAACCCACCAGCATCTAATATAATAAAGTAGCTCTATTCTCAATATGTACAAACTGGTATCACACTATATCATTCTGTCTCCTAGATTAACCTGTTGCTTAAGAAAATCTTTCCCTGAAAGTAACATCGTCATCTTGATTTTTTTTCTTTTAGTTTTTAATCCACAAGTCTGACCAGACTTCTCTTTTCTTAATTTCTCTATGCCCTTTACTCAGATGCTGGGTGCTATGAGAGCATCCATTAGCTCTTGCCCAGAAGATTTTAATGTTGCTGTTTGTCTTGCGAGTTTTAAGATCAGTGCTTGTTAGATTGTTATCAGAACAGCCTCATTTTTTATGACATTTCCCAGAAGGATGTGTGTGACAGTGAAGGTTTGTCTGAGAAATAAAGGCCATGAAAACCCATGGGACAGTGACCCTACTCTTCCTGTGGGGAACCGTGCTATTAAGTGAGAGTAATAGCTTGTGTCACTCGACTGGCAGTGCCACCATCATTCTGCTTATTGGAAAAATGTGAAAAGTGCTTTTTAGACTGAAAAGCAAAGGGGCATGTAATTTCAGGCTTGAAAGCGCAGTAGTTTCCTTAGAGTTTCAGGAGACAGTTGCTGTGTTTTCCTTCTCTGCAGTAACTCTACGCAATGTGCCTGCCTCTTCCCGCCATTTCTAGGAACTGGGAGACCTGTGACAGGAAGGGAACTGCTGGCGTGGTAGTAATTGCTACTAATGGGTAGCAAATGAAGAAAATTAGTGTCCCCTGTTTTTATTCATTCTTCTTACAGGATCACAGAATCATTTGGGTTGGAAAGGAGCTCAGAGTATCAAGTCCAACCCTTGATCCACTCCCCCTGTGGTTCCCAGCCCATGGCACTGAGTGCCACATCCAGGCTCTTCTTAAAAACCTCCAGGGACGGAGAATCCCCCACCTCCCTGGGCAGCCCATTCCTTTAATTTTAAAGCACATTCCCTCTTCTGCTACAAAAACTGTCCAGTTTGCAAAGATAGGAGACAAAATAGCATTTTATTCCTCTGTCTGTCAGGGCAGGGATGAGGTGGGAGACGAGGCCCAGCCCAGCGCAGGCCATGCCCTTGCCCACGGTCCCACGGCTTCCGCATGCAATGGGCAGAACCAGGGGTCTACAACGAGGAGACAAGATGGCCCCCAGCACCGTGAGGGGGTTGCCCACCAATTGTCGTGGCGGGGGATGCAAGTTGGCAGACGAAGGGCTGAGGTTTGGTGAGGGTGGGCACCTTTATGGCCTGGTGGTGCCTATTTGAGTGCCATTGGTAAGCAGGGAGGAGAAAAAGTCTTCTTATGGTAGACGAAGGGCAGAAAATGGTGTAGAAGGCCTTATGGAGCTCCTTGAAGTCCCTTCCTAGCTCGCAGTCCTGGGGCTCATCATTTAAGCTACCACGCAGACATTTGTCAGCCCTGAAACAGAGTCCTGTTAATTCGTGACACTAACATTTATCAAACAGCTCGACAGCGTGGCCTAATCAAACTTTCAGGCTAGGACGGAAAAGCCAGGCTGAAATTTAATTATTCTAAACATTGCACATGGAGTGAATGTTCTTCCTGAAAGAATGAAAGTTATTTTTCTTGGGGAAATGAAAAGACAGTGAACTCCTTCAGACCTCAGCAGCAATGGATTGTAATGATGAACATGGTGTTCGGTGATGAACACTTCTTTCTATCTGCTGTCTGAACAGAGAAGTAGCTATAAATCTTAATGAAATCCAAAACGAGAGAAAGGCAAGAAATGTATCAAGGCTCCAAAAGAGAGACATTACAATCTCTTTCAGTAATAATCTGTAAGTATGTTATTTGTCTTTACTATACAGCTATGAATACTTTATTAATGTACACATTTTCCAGAAAAAGTTGGGTTTTTTTTCATTTTTCAGTTCTGGTTAACACTTGCAGACTTCTCAGAAAATGTTGTGTTTACTGAACGAATTTTTAATATGACAGACATTATTTTGAGTAAACTTCTGAAGCCTTGGAAGCTAGAAATTGCCATGGTGCAGCTGGTAAGCAAGGCAAACTATGAACTTTTTGGGGGGTGAGAGAAAAGTGAAATGAAGCAATTGCTATGGAGCAGCAGCAGTAATTGTGCAACATAGGAAAGGATGTGTAGAAATGACAGAAGAGTCAAAGGCAGCTTACATAAAATTTGGAACAAATCTATTGTATGCAGTACATGACTGGTTTGTATGCAGTTAGCAAATATCTTAAGATGTTTACCTCTACTGGCATAGGTAACTTAGAAACCAAGAAAGATTTTGGCTCAAAAAGGACTTCATCTTGTGTGTTTCAAGAAGACAAACAATGTGCTATTTGAGGGTTTTTTAATGCACTTATTTATTACAAAATATGACTCTGTGTGTGCTTATTTGATGGTTTGCCCATTTTTGCAAGTGTCCTGAACTGCAAATGGTGACTCAAGGTGCCTTTTAGTTTTAGATAAGATACATCCTCCTGGTTCTTGGAGATTGTAAAGAATAGTATATGGATAGGAAGAAACTTGAATTCCAGAATGGGTCTAGACTGGAGCTTTTAGGGGATGTGGAGGATAAGGTGATATCCTTGGAGGATGTTGGTTTGTTGTTTTTTTTTCATTGAGAAGGTATTTGTTACACATGGTGATTGAGACCTATACTGCAGACATACCTACATGCCCTAGGACAGGGCAGCTCCCCAGGGACTAATCCTTGCAAATGTTTTATCATTAATCAAGACCATCTTGGCTAGTGTGTCCTTGCTACTCTGCTGCAAGAACAGATGGCAGAAAACTGTTTCAAAATTTGGTGTTTATAGCATAGTGACTTTGAAAACCCATCAAAACCAGGTATCTATAGAGACTTTCTTGGGATATGTTTTACAAAATGTGTTTTAATATTAAGCATGGCCAGTAAGAATAATTGATTTCTACACCTGCAATGAACTTTACACTGTACATAGACAGAATACTGCTTATTATATTACTATGTTGACACCAAGTGTAGAAGTAGAGCAGGAAGGTACATGCCTAACACCTATTCTGGGATTTATTCCCTTGTCTTAACATTTTCTCATTTCTAACACAAGATGTTAAAGATATAAAACTGTCACACATATGATTAAGAGCAGACTATTTGCCTTCCACAAAGAGATTATCAGAAACGTATATAAAACAAAGAACCATATATCTTAAAACAATGTTAGAAAAATCACCCTCTGGTACTAAACACTTTGAGAGACATTTAGAAGAAAAACCATTAGAACTTTGCTCAGTCATCAAAATTGGATTTTTTTTCTTTTTTATGACAGTGATACCATTGAAGTAATGGCAAAAGGTAGGCATGGTTTCATTACAATGTCCTTGTGAATAAAGAGGTTTCTGGCTTCATGCCTGTCTGCCTCTTTAGCTTGTTTGCCTAGTTCTGTTCAACTTTTTAAAGGAAACTCTTTCAATGTAGTTTCCTCTTACTCCATGATTTAAGAAGCAACCCCTCAAAGTAAGGATGTTTGGAAATACAGAGCCTCAGGATCCAAGATTTTTGGAAAACTTACAAGTCAAGGCTGGATGTTCTGATTTACTTAATGAATAATGTGTTTGTCTTAGGGCTTGTCCAGTGATGCTCTGACTTTTTTTCATGATTTGAGTAAAAACAATGTCTTAAATATAAGAATTTAGTGGGAATCAATGTACTTTCTTCTGCATGAGCTTTACAACACTATACATGCTAATGAAGAAAGGTGTCAGTACATGACATGGCTGAACACTTAGTTATTAATATAACTACTGTATTCCTTTAAGTAGTCTCTTAATTTATATATTATCTGATTCATTTAGTTAATTTCTTTCTCAGGCTCTCTGATTTTGATTGTAAACTGTAACAAAAAGAGAGAAGCATGAATCACATGGATTGGAGGAGTAAAGAGAAAGGATGCTTCAGGAAGAGTTTTGATCAGATGTTTGCATGCCCAGTATTTTGCCTCTGAATTTATGTCCAGTTAATCCAAACCTTAGTATAAGGTTGACTCTACATGTAGCCACTGTATTTTTATTTCTGGCCAGTTAAAAAACAAAGCAGGGAAATGAGATGTCTGCCTTTACCCACAATGCTGAATAAAAAATTCTCAGGGTTTTGACTCTGAGATCAGCTGCATCTCTTGTGAGAGCAAGTGCAGTCCCTTTGGAAAATTTCATACTTGTGAGTTAAAATTGTAATGGTTTTCCTATGATTTTTTTGTTGGAACTCCAGTGTTTCATGCCAAGGGTCAGAAAGGGAAAACTGCCATCCTTTTTCTCAGGTAAATGTTTAGAGATGGTCTGAAATGTCTATGGAAAGAGAGGCATGACAAGGTGCACATTTTTAGTTCTGCTTCTGGCCTTCCTATGTTCAGATTGCTTTTCCTTCAGCTGCTCCTACAAAAGGCTCATTAAAAGTCCTGTTGTTGGTCATTAGATTTGTAATCTGACATCTGAGATTAATCCTTGGCACATATGATACTTGAAAGCATTTACACATTTCAGGTATGTGTCCATTCCTTTTTAAAGTTTCTAATAGCTGTCACTATCAACATTTCATGACAAGGGAAAATATGAAACCCTCCATACTGGATCAGTCTGCCTTGTTCTTTGTGACAGGTCAAAACCATCAAAGAGTATTGCATGTGAAAGCTTTTTTTTTTTTTTTTCATTTTTTTCCCCCCAAGAAACAACCAACTAGTCAAAGCTTCTTTCTCTATGAAAGCTTCTGTTTTATAAATGTTTTTGGAGAAAAGTCATGTTTTCCCTCCTATAAGAAGAGTAATAGCAGCAGTTTCTGATCACAAAAATCAAATAAGCAGAGGATGACTTGTTTCTGAAGAGATTTTGCTGCCTCTTCAGCTGTTCCAAAATTTGCAGCCTCTTTCCTGCTCACATTTCCAGATCTCTCTGCAGCACTTGCAGCTGTCCTGGAGATGACACTTCCCAGCCTGTAACAGTCAGATAACGTGTCCCACAGGTAACAACATCTGGGCTTGTTCCCTATCCCAGAGGGAATGGTTTCCATAACCCTCCAAAACAGAAGCTGCTACAGAGAAAAATCAGTAACTATTTCCTTTCTCCTCTCTGCTTTGCTGTTGGTTTCCTGTGACAAGATTGGGCACCTTAAAGCATGGCAGATTGGGGTTTTTTGCATTGCTGGGCATAGTGTTTGTTGAGGTATCCTGCAGTGTTAGCCCTGGCATTTCAAACATCATCTCAATTTTAGCCATCATGTGTTTTTTGGGCCAGGCAGGAGCTCATGGAGTCACCCTCCTGCTGGTTCCCTGTTCCTGCTACCCTGCCCCCTTGTCTTTCCCTGGGGTGGATAGACCTAGACACCATCCCCTCTGCTGCAAAACACTGTCAGGCCTTTAAAGTAATTATCTCATGGAGATTATCTCACTTACTCTTAGTGGTTTATGACCTGCCATTATTTTCTGTGGACCAATTATAGCCATAATTTTAGTAAAAACCTCATAAGCATCAATTTCAGTCACGTGGAGGCATAAGTGGATGCCATTTCTGTTGTACAAACAAGTTCTGTTGGCTTTGTGGTATGTTGCAGAATAGACAGGGGGATCCTGAAAACATTCAGCATTCACAATTTGCTGTCCCCATTTGAAATCCTTGGTGTCAGTGTCAGCATTTTTCAGTGGCCTCTTTGTGCAGTAGCAGAGCAATGCCAGAGCTGAACAATTCCTGTTTATCAAAATCAAAGTGCCACACTAGCATGATAAGAAAAACATTGCTCCCACACCAGGCTTTGTATTTTGTTTGAAAAGCTGTTTAGATGGACCATTTCCAGAGTCTTTGCTCTTCAAACAAGTGTATCTTGGGACAGCTCTTTCAAGTTGGGAAGCTGATATAAATTTTATGCTGTATATAGGAATTACAGAAGAGATAACAAAGGGTAGGAAGATTGTCTCTCAGGATTCCAGCTTGGTATCTTGCAGGCATCAAAGAGTCATGGACTGGCCAAAGATGTGATGCATTTGTCTGAGAGTGCTCCAAATTTCAAAACCATTTGGTACCCAATGACCTTAAGCAGTGAAGAATGGAGTACTTGCAGACCTATACCATCCCATTCCACCTGATTTCTGCTTTGAGCCTTCTTGTACCCAGAAGTTTACCACAAAATTTCACCTTCATTTTTTCCACTGGTTCACCAAGCATCTTACAGCTATAGCTCATCATTAGGAAACTTTTATTTTTTGTTCTGATGCACCAGTGTAAAAGATGGATATGTATTTTTAGGGACATACTTAGGTTAAATAGTCTCTAAGAAAAGAAGTTCCAGCATACAAAGCTAAGTGGACACTGATGTTTCCTTGAACTTAATTTCTCCAACATCTTTCATGTTTGTCTCACAGCTGTCAGGGGTTTAATAGCATCAGGAAAAAAGGAAATAGTCTATAAAATAAAAAGGCCTGTCCAAGTAGAGAACAGAGAAGGTTCCAGACTCCGTATAGCTTATTATGAACTTTTATACACTTGGCATTACTTGAAAGTAATATAAATACCATGGTGAGTGATGGTGATATAAAACTCCATATAACAAGTAAATAATTTAGATATTTCCAACTCCAGATAAATTTGGATGAAATGTTTCCTTTCAGGTCTCAGTTTCTTTTAAACAAAGGCAAAGAAAGGACAGTGCAAATTTTAAAATCCCAGTTTAAAAATGAAACCTGAAATGAGCAATCATGCTTCTCAGGAAAACATATTAAATAATTTGGTTACATAACTTCTAGTATACTGTCAGAAATTTGAATTTATTTTGCACTAAAATCTTCCCTGGTATTCACATGGAGCATTTATTCAAGCTAGATTGTCAAAATCACTGCTCACAGTGAAAGCAAAATAAAACTGCCTGCAAGGTTGAGAGCTGTAGGGGTTAACCCTGTAGATGATAATGAGACTGAGCAGGCAGCAGATGCTCACGTGCCTTTACAATCCAAATCTACCAAAAAAATTCCTCTCACAGAAAATCTGAGGAATGTCTGGCACCCTGGAGATAGTGACAGGCTCTATATTAGCCATATGCCACCTGCTAGAGCCATTGTTAAACAAACCACAGGATTTTACAGCACCATATGAAGCTGCTTACTTGCAATGAGACTTTGTCCCATTCTAAATTTTATCATCTTTCCTTAGACCACCTTTTAAAAACAGCAGCTATGTAAAGCTGTAAAATAATGTACTAAAAAAAAATAAGCTAATTAAAGAATGTCTTAAAAGATACACTATTTGAAACCATTTGTGTATAGAAACATGGTGCTTGCTGTGGTATGTTGTTTTTCCAGGAGAAGCTCCAGTACCACACACTTACTATTTCACACGTACAATTTTAACATCTTTTTCTTTAAGTTTTGCAAGGATCTGTTGCTTTTTTCATGTGTTAGCATACTTGATGTGATTATGAGCCAAAAATCTATTCTGTAAAATATGCCAAGTTCTTCATGTACAAAACCTGTAAAAGAAGGATACCTCACTGTAAAGAGGAACATTTCTGAGGGCTGTAGAATGTATGATGTAATTCTGGAATAAGTAGTTACAGGTGGGAAAAAAAAAAATCCCTGTCCAAAATGTTCAGAAACAACTAATGTGTATCTTCAGTTATGAGTTTGGAAGCTCACATCTCAGAGACTATTTTTAAAAATTTGGCCATAAATACTGTTCAACAATAGGTACATTTTGAAAATACCATAGGAAAATTAAGTGAAGGAAAGAAATAAAATTCATATTAAGGAGACAAAAATATTTCTTTATATTTAAGGCTGTTAATTTCTATGACATAAGCTGAGAAGCCCTTTCAGGTTTTATTGGAGAATTTTAGGGACTTCAAAGATGCACTCTGCTCACCATTTAGGGGAGTGTTTAGAGAGAATTCAAAAATTATATGCAGCGTGAAAAAGTGAAGATAGAACTTCACAGGTTACAGTAAAGCAGCTCCTGAGACCCATGGCTTCAGATGATCCAACAGCTCAGTTAGGTTTAGAGGTAGAAAAAGGTTGAATTTGGGAACTGTGCAGCAAACAGATTCTAAAACCAGGCAAAACCTTTGTAACCATGGGAGTGTGAGATAGTGAAAACTTATCTTTGCTTCCAAAAGGCCAAAATTCCTAATATCTATTGGATATTCCTGCCACTAGGAAGCTGACTCTGGCCTAATGACTTTGCTCTTTATTTTAATGTTTTGCAATGTTAAGGATTGTGAACCACCAGAAACACCCACAAACCATGCAGACATAAAAAACATGCTTAACTTAAGCTGAAGCTCAGGATGTGTCTGATTTAAGTTTGGGAAGGCAGGTTAGGGTTTAATGCCTTGGGCAGTTTAGCATTAGTGAAGTATTTATAAGGTCTTTTGAAGGACTAAATTATATATAGTGGTTTATTTTAAACATATTAACATATTTTAAACATAAGGGTTCAGCCAATTAGTCAGTTTAGTTACTGTAACTAAAAGAACAAAAAATATTTTGAAATGAAACTACTGTAATTCTTTCCTCAAAGAGTTGGTGCAGCTTCAGGTGTAGCTCTTCATAGATACAGACACTTCATTTCTCATCATTTCCCTTACTTAGTTTGCTATATTAGCCTCCCTTTCTATAGCTGAGATGCTGAATTTTGTTGCAACATTTTGCAGAATTTTTTTTGGCCTGGAGTAAGTCACTCAGATTCAGGCTCAGATTCACTTAAGTAGGAAAAGCTTGAGGATTACATATACTGAGTTGAAGATCCAGCCTAAAAACCAACCTGTTTGCTTTATAGATATGTTCCAACTGCAGGGATTTTTTTAGTGGTAAGAAGAGAGAAAATTGGAATGAATTAAGAATTTGGGGCAAAAAGTACTTATTCATGTCTGGATTCATTCTCATTATAAATACTCTGTCAGCTTACTATACAAACAACCTAAGAAGCTTCAGACTTCGTGAGACATTTTGGTTTTTTTCTTCTTTGTA
Source organism: Phaethornis superciliosus (assembly GCA_023637945.1). Taxonomy (NCBI): domain Eukaryota; kingdom Metazoa; phylum Chordata; class Aves; order Apodiformes; family Trochilidae; genus Phaethornis; species Phaethornis superciliosus. The sequence goes on from JAJQWJ010000011.1 coordinate 18,667,559, forward strand.
CATGTTTTATGTAAATAAGAATGGTTCCAATTCTTCTGTTAGGGAAGTTTATTTTGAAAAATGCAGTAGAAAAATAATTATTCTCAGCACTGACTCTCTTTCTTTTATTCATGACTATTACCAACTTCCTCTCCAATTGCACAGTTCAGCAAAATGATAACTAAAAAGAGAGACTGGCTTACCGTAGAGGATGTTTCTGGGAAGCACAAGGTTGTCAGAAACATTGGTGGATATTTTTTGAACATATTCAGGCTAGCAATTAGAAGATACTAAAATTATATTTCTAACCATCAGGAGAGTCAGGTACAATGCAGTCTTTCAGTAGAGTAGTTAAGGAAAAAAACCTCCACTCCAGTTTTAAGACAAAGTTGTTGTGGTTTTGAGAAGGTTTACATGGTGCAGTACCTGAGATAATAAGGTGCTGTTCATTAAGAGACAGAAAGCTCTTGCTAATCATGTATTTCTAACTACACTTGTATTTCTTTGTACTCATTCTCTGATTATGCTAAATAGCATCTACAAATAATGCATCTTGTCATTTGAGTACTGTGGTAGCTGCTCCTCCAGAAGCTTATCATCTCACTTCAGAACCAGCAAAGTGGTACACAGAGCACAGAACTGCAAACCCTCTGTGTGCATTATTTAGACAGCAGTGACTGCTTCTGTCATAAAAAATTTTGACAGACCCTTTTTTTGGAGGTTTGCTCTGCTGCAAGACAGCCAGATAGCTGCTGACACCAGCTTTCTAGTTTTACTCTAATGGAGATGTTCCACTCTGCAAAGCATCATTATTATTTCCATTCTATCTCTTCCCCTTATACCCACTGTGCCAAATGACTGAGCCAGGAAAATTGAACTGTTGCACGACCAGGAAAATTTTTCACTTGTTACTTTCACATCTGGTCATTTAATATCTGCATAAAAGAATCTAGAGTTAAGATTGCAACTTACCATCAGGCTTCAAAACTGATCTGGGTTTGTATTTTATTCTACATTCTTATTCCACTCTGCAGAAAACTCTTTCTGACCTCATTTCAGAAAGCTGAGGTTCAGTACATTAGTCCTTATCTTGATGACTGCAAGAAGCCATTCTGCTTCCTTCAGGGGGAGGAGAAATCCTGGGTTAGCAAGGTAGCTCCAGAAATTTTCCTCATATTCCTTCTCACTCACAAGATCTCCCCTCCCTGTTTTCCTGATGTGTCTCCTGTTTCCCACCTGTGCATCCAGAGCCTTTGGTTAGGTAACCAGAAGCAATTCTTCCTTTCTAGTGGTCCATATGGGACTAAATGAGAAAAATGAAATGAGGTGGGAAAAAGAGCACAAGAAATCATTTTTCTTCTCAAAATGTTTCTTATATGTGGTCTTTTAAACAAAGTGCCAAACATCCTTTTAAATTAGATTTTATAACATTGAGAGACTACCTGTTCATTTATCCATGATGAATCTTTACCTTCTGGAGTGTGTGAACTGTAAAAAATACTAAATACTGAATGTTGTATTTCCTTATACTATTTTAAAATTTTTCATATAAGTAAAAGCGTAGAAGATGGTTATTAAAATGTCTTAATATTGAGTTAACATTTCAGCACTTTCTCCTTCGTTGGTGTCATTTTATCTAAATATGCTTTCATTCTGAGTTATTCACTCCTACAGAAGGTGACAATGCTATCAGTAATTTTTTTTTTTTTTTTTTGTTGAACTCATGACAATATAAACTCCTTAAATCAACTGTGTCTTTCTTTACTTTCTCTTCCATTTACTATTACAAAAGTGGTGGATATCTTTTTTTTTTTCCCTCCAAAGACGTGCTATTGTGAAGGGACATTTATCAAAGCTTCAAGAAAAGCTCTGAGTGATAGGATAGAATTATATTGAAATATCTTTTCAGATGGCTACTAATCCCCTTTTTTATTTTCTTGACCTTTGCAAAGTTTAACTGAGAAAGCTGAACTGATAATACTACCTCAGACTGTTAGGTACAACTGATAGGTGCAGCTTTCAAAAGCCCTCACTTTTCATGTCAGTTTTTCTTGTCTGAATTTTGGATTTCAGGATCAGGAACTGCAAAGTGTCAGAAAAAAAATAATATTCACAGCAGAGTTATGATTTTTTTGTGTGTCAAGATTTTGACGAGGGGACTCTGCTGTCGTGCAGGGCTGTCTAGGTATCTGCCTTGTAAATGGACTTTGGCTCAATTTAATAAAAAAAAAAATTATATATTTTATTTCTTTTGAGGTAAGGAGACTAATTAATTAGAATGATTCTAAGTCATAGTCCATAGAATTGCCTGTAGCAGCTTAAAAATGTTCAGTCTAAGGATTCAATGTATTTTTTGCGGCTGTCTTAACACATCCCATGAGTGACAGATATTTCACCCAAGTTCTGTTTTTTCTGCTTGTTGGCAGACTGTCTGCACAGGAAGTGGGAAAGCAGTGAGACAGAGACTTGCTACCAGGTTCCATAGTACATTGTGCAGCAAATAAATTGTCAAATGTCTATTTGACAGAATAGAAAAACAGAAACTTGTGGACTGTTACCTAAAAAGACATGAAGTCTGTCTATGTGTCTGCACATGAGTAGGGAGAGACATGACAGTACTGAAATAAGGGTTAGGTGTTCCAACAGTCCTAAGATTATGCTGTGAAATTGTATAGATAGCTCTAATTTTATATTAAAGGAATAACACATCTGTCTAAAAATCTAAAATAAAAAAAACTTTTTTATAGTTGTAATCCTAGTTAGCTAAGTTAATCTAGCAAATTGAAAAATCATCTTGATTTTTTTTTTCTAATTGAAAATCTCCTTTTGTTGGAATCTTGATTTTCATCATAGAGTTTAGTTATAAGGATATGACATTCTGTAGTGAGAATTGTGAGGCTGAGTCTTGTGTCTGAATTACTAGTAGCCATTGCAGCATCCTCAGCCAGTGCATAGACACAGTGTATGATGTACAGAATATAATTCTTTTTTTTCACAGCAGATCCGCAAAATTTTCTGTAAAAGTATGTTGAAAACTGGTGGATACCTGCTTTAAATGATAATGAATTCTTACTGATCCCCAAATATTATTTGAATTAAAAAGAACTAAAGAGTAATGTTTTTAGTATTAAAGAAGCCCAAGCGGTTTAGTTTGAATAATGCACTGATTAATTCTTGCAACATTGTTCCAAGTCTTTCAGAAAATCCATGAGTTGATGGAAAGACCTTTTCTGTAATCATTGTGCTCTTGTGATCATCATTTTTAGATTTAAGATTGCTGCATTTTAAGCTTACTTATGCTGATTATTTTAAATATAAAGTATAATTTGGTTTCACAGTAACAGTAGCCTAGAAAGAGCTACTATAGTGATAAGAAGAAAACAGGAAAAAATGTATCACTGTTTGCATGTTGTACATAGTTAAAAAATAGAGTTTGCAGGAAGCACAAGGAAAGTTTAAGGAAACATGGCTCTCTACAATTAAAAAGAAATACTTGACTTGTGTTTCAAATTTTATTATAAGAATCATTGAGACCATGCAAATGGGACTAGAAATATTATCTTAAAAAATGGCTATTCACCTTCAGGCAGAGCTATACCTAGACATAGATGATTTGGGTTTGAGGTTTAAAGATAATAATTGGAATTGGTTGGAATTTCTTAGTGCATTAATGCAAAGGCATAAAAAAACCTTAGAAAAAATTATGACCCCACATAACTGATGGCAACCAGCTCATTTTTACTGGGTCCTACCATCATTACAGCACTGTTAAGCTAATAAATGAAAGGTCTTTGGCTTCAGAAGTGTAGTCCCAGGAGTCAAACTGGGGCAGAACATTGAGACTAAGGTCCTTGGGGTTAGTCCTAAGAACAAGAGAACTAAAATTTCTTATGTCAGAAGGTATACTATGGTTCCTTTTACTATGAAGGTACATCTACAAAACCTATTTCCACTCTTATTTTTCAAGAAAATGAGAGTTCTGGCCTTGGTATGTCCTTCTGAAATCATACTTGGAAACATACTTTCTACAAAAAAATGCAAACTGCTTAGGTATTGCAAGGTTTAAAATATCTTTTCTCCCTTGGTGCTTCCCAGAGAGTTGGGCATAAAGAGACAAACAGTTTTTTGTTTTGTTTTGAGACATGAGACATATTGCTCTCTCATGTTCACTTTATAAATGAGCCTTTGGGATTAAATGGCTACTTGTTCCTTGTTCTGGCTGATGTGGTTCTGTAAAGAATATGGAAGAGGCAAAGAGGGATCAGGTGACTGAGCAGAGTTATAAATATACAAATATATACTACAAATATATACTGGAACTGTAGTACAATTACAAGGAAATATGACATTAGAAGGAAAAATGACAATAGAGTCCTTGCCATGAAATTATCTTCCATTTGGACTTACAAGTATAGGAAGTACCATATGTAAATTTTCTGGACTTCTGCTGTCCTGCTGGAATTAATAGGTACAAGTTATGGTTGTTTTGGGTGTGGTTTTTTTGTTTGTTTGTAACAGTATGAGGAAAAGAAATAGAAAACATAGAAACACAGAAGAAAAATATGTGTTTTCTAGGTTTTTTCCTTTGCTTGATGTTAAATTGTGTGGGGTTTTTTTGGTTTGGGGTTGTTTTTTTTTTTTTTTTAGTTTTTCTGCTCTTGAAAACATACTTGACATTACAGAATTAAGAATGTGGAAAGCAGAAAAGAGCAGAAGGAAAGAGATGATATGTAGTCTGCTTTTGCTAAACTTAAGGTTTCAGCCCAAATTAAAATCCAGTTGGCAGGTTAGTTTGAGAAATGTGTACTTCAGTACTAAATGTAATGTGTTAATCTGCCCATTAATTTTTTTTCTTTTGTGAAAGCTTCTGTCTGAGGCTTATCTCCTTTTTCTCTGATCTCTAATAGAACTGTCAACACTAACCAAGTTTCCTAAACTCACGTGAAAATAGCCTTTTGCTCAACTCCATCCCCATTTCTTTTCAGTGCTTTGGGGTTGTTTTTCTGCTCAGTTACAAGTCTTCATGGTGGTTTTCCTAAATCCAAGTTGTTTATACCAAAGTGGAAGGTAGCAAAGAGCATCATCATTCATTCAAGCTTGTCTACCCAGCTGTGAGCAGCCATCTGCAGAAGCTATGGAGCTTAACTCTCCATCATCCAATGTCACGCCCTCCAGCTCATCTCTCCTTATGTCCAGTTTCACAACATGATGGAAAGTGACACTGATGCTGTGTCCCTTTGTGTTCCACAAAAAAACTGACTTGAACCAGCTGCTTGATTTTTTTTTTTTTTAAAAAGATTCTTCTTCTGTAATGCTGACAATTGGAAATGGGGGAAATTGTCGACCTCCCACCCCGGACCAGAAGATGCATTAAGTATTTTCCCTTATTCCATTCAGGTTCTCAGCCTGCTCCATTACCAAACACCTAAGCCACTTAACACTATAATATCTTCAAATAGAGTCTTTCTTTGGGGTTGTCTGCTAATGCTTATGTAGTGACAGAGGTTCTGGCATTCCATGGAGAATAAGTGTGACATGGATGGAAAGGGAGTCGGGGGAACAGACACCATGAAAAGTAGCAAATAGAAACTGGAAATTTCTTGGTTATAGTTATATGACAATGAGGTTTTATTCTTCAGCTGCAAAAGAGAATTCCTACAAGCACAGCAGTGTGAATCTTTCAAATGCAGAATTATTTTATGGAACGAAGATGGGAAGCAGTGTAGTAGTAGATTCTTTAGCTAAGGGCTACAAAGTACAACTGCATTACATGTTATATCTATATTTGGAATTGAAAAGAACACAAAGATCCTCCTTTTAGCCTTTTTTCTGACAAGGTTTTTGTTAAAACCCTGTTCTTGCTATTAAGCACATTATTACATAATTAAAACTAAATGAGTCTTGGGGGAAAGTAATAATTTGTCAAAAAATGACCCTTGATTAAATTTCTTTTCTCGCTTGAATGTGTTTTTTTTTTTTCAAAAGAGAGATTCAGTCTGAGCAATAACGTTGTAAGAAAAAGATGTTTTCATTATCTTCTTACTTTTTAATTTTGTATACTCAGAGGTACCACATGGATATACTAAGTTGAAAAATGTTTGAATTATTAAAGAAACCATTTGCCCAAAGCTTGTATGCCTTCATATAACCACAGTCTATTGCCATACAATATTCAAGGAATAGATTATAGCAATTGGTCTTTGGCTTGCTAACATTGCCTCCCTTGGTAGTTGTATTAGCTTTTAAAAAATAGCAAATGTTAAGACCTTGATGTTACACTTTCTACTGTCTTCAAGGGCACCCTGTCTCAGGGTATATGGAAGTTAAATGGGCTGTAGGTGCAGTAGGTGATGTTGGCAGAGTCTGTGATTGCTGGTAGTGGTACCTGCCATCACACTGAGCCCCTAAAAAATCAAGTTCTTTTCAGAAGGTTTACCTGGTGGTTGAGAATCTGATGGCTCACTCAGAAGGGCTCAGCTGCCTCCTCAAAACATTGGTAATGATTGCTTTGTGAGCCAAGATTTCCATTGGTAATGTATTGAAAGGAATTCTAGCAGTCTAAGTAACTTTTGCATCATTGTAATACAAAGAAAATAAATAAATACCACTTAAAAAGCTTTAAATCAGTCTTGTAAGAGAAGATTGAATGGTCTTTCCTCCATCTCCCAAGCATTGTGAACATTCTCTGATCAGAGGGGGGGACGAAAAAAGGAGCTTAAAAAGACCATGCCTTATAAACTTTATGATCTGGTAAATGAAAAAAGTTATTTGCTGCTACATTTGTATATTTTTGAAGTCATGATTTATTTGTTCTTGTTTTGGATTTGTTTGAGGTTTTGCTAGAAAAAAAAATGAGGATATGCAAGTAAGCCTTTCTGAACATGTAGGCATATATTATGAAAGATGAAGCTTTTAGAAATAATTCTACACCTGAAACAATCATCATCTTTGAGCTTTTATGGAGTATTCCACAATTATAAGCAGCATCACTTCAAAGACATTTCAGAGACCTTTCCTAAAGGCATATCAGGTATATCAGGCTGTGTTTGATGTCAGGGTTGCACCTTCAAAAACCACACAGCACTTTGTAAAGCAATGCTTCCCTCAGTTTTTTCTTGAAAAAATTTATGCAAGGTCAAATGTGCATTCACAATCATGCTTATCAGGATTAGGTAGGTTTTCTTTTTGTTTATTTTCCAAACAGTTATTCCTCTATATCTTTTTACTCTTTTTTAGTCATTTGTTTTCTTTTTCCTTAGTTTTTCTTGTTACTTATCTCAAAAACAACAGGAAACATGGATATACTTCTTGTGAAGTGAAACAAAAAATTGCAATCTAAATTAGTTCAGGTATTAAACTGTGAATGTAATCCTTTTGGGAGAGAGATTATAATTCTGACTGTAAACTTTTCACAAAATGAGATGAATATGTAATGATGATTTTCTTCCAACACAGCTTTATCAGTTTTCTCACCAAAGAGAAAATTTATTATACCCTAGATATAGAACAATAACTGTTACAGTTTAGAAGTGTTGTGCTGCAGTGTTGTTCTGTTACAGAATAATGGAACTTTCTTGTAGAAATTTCCTGTGCCAGATAACTATCCTTGGCTGTAGTAGATTGCTCACCCAATTTTGAATTTGATTCTTTATACAGCAGATGTGTGAAGCACAGACTCACCTGTGGTGTTTGCTATTCCATACTTTAAGTATCATCACAGACTAAGAAAACCCTAGTTTTCTCCTGGGTAAGATTAGTATCTGACAATCAAGTATATATACAGTTGTGTAACATTTTGTGGCAGGATACTGTTATGTCAATGTGGCTATGATAGTTGTGAACATAAATTATTAAAAAAAATATTATTGTTCTGCAAGCAAAGTCACTTCTGGAGCCTTTACAGCAATTTAATAATGTTTTCCTATTTGCCAAGGGAAAGTTAATTAAAAATGGGTAGAAATATAATGTTCCAGTATCAGACTGACCTGCAGTGTCTTATTGCAAGTTAGTAATACTTTGAGTACTATCTATTCAAGTTAAAACTTGGTCTGGTTAGAGACCAGTGATATTAGCTTATTCTGTTGTCTTCACAGGTTTCCAGTTGTGTAAAAGACATCTTGAACTGATCAACAAATTTATCATATTGAAAAATTACTTGCGGCTCTTGAGGTGTGTGATAGCTGAAAGTAATGAGGAATAATACAAGTAAATAAGCTTTTCCTTTTCCCATATTGGTCTCAGTCTCAGAGGAGATCTGTGGGTAAAATTTCCAACAAAGGCAGATTGCAGTTCTGAGAAAAGGGAGATTTTTTTTTTACTGTTGCAGTGAAAGTTGTGTGAAGGAAAGTTCACAATGTGAAGTGTGTATATTGCTAACATTCTCATCTCTGGCAAGTATGAAAACACTCCTGACCAGCAACAGTGGAAATTAATCATTTAGTGTTTGATATTTTTCCTGACAAGAGCTTGCAACCTCTTCACTTCCTTCAATATGAACAAATGAGACTCAAATATCCAGCTCTACAGATATTACTATAGTATCTATCTTTTCATAGTAATAACTGTTATTTCTTACAATATCTTAAAACCTGTATATGAAAAATGAAACAAACTCACTGGAACACCTTATGAAACCCCAGATATCATAATTCTACACATGCTTTTTCTTTTTTCAGCTGGTGAGCTATGCCACATATATGTGATCTTGCAGAAAAAAAGAGATCAAGCACTGCTTTGAATATGCTTGGCAGTACTGCAGTCAGGTTTGCAGAGGAGAAGAAGCAAGCACTCCTTTTAGAAGGAGTGAAGGGCTTATCAGGTCAAAATTAATGATTCTAGGCTACATAAGACTACTTCACAACCCAGTGACAACTTCTATTTCACTACAAAACTACAGAATGAATATTGGTTTCAATGAACCTTCCAAATCTCTTCGTTTTTACAGAGGGACTAAGCAAACAAACAAAAAAACCCAGCCTTGGTCTCGTGATAGATTTTAGGAAGGAAATGGCAATGTGGCAACATTTTGACATCATTCTGCATCTTCACTTGGTATCTAGCAGACTTAGATACCTGTCCACTTAGAGCACACAGCCAAGAACTGAAACAGCAAGCATTCTGACAGGGTTGGAAAGTAAAGTTTTCTCATCTTGGGTACAACCAAGCAGTGTAGCAGGCTGCCCAGAGAGGTTGTGCAGTCTCTGCCTTTTGGGGTTTTCAAGGTAAAGCCTCAGAGGTGACACTGCTCTGAGCAGGAGGTTGGAGCAGACACCCCTTGAGACTCTTTCCATTTTAATTTACCCTGTAATGGCTAAGATTATTTTGAAATTAGTCAGATGGTTGGAAGGCTAGGAATATGACACCTGAAAATTTTCAAACCTAAGCTTCCTTTGCTATACCTTCCTATTTAGGCTACATCTTTAAAGCAGTGCACTTTCAAAAAGTGAGACTTGATGAAAAACAGAGACAGTATTATAAATGCTCTTGGACATTTATAATTCTGACTGTAAACTTTTCCCAAAATGAGATGAATATGTAATGATGATTTCCTTCCAACCCAGCTTTATCAGCTGTTAGCTGTTCTTGGACATGTTTGTAGTTGGCATGTCAAAGGACATGAAGGACAGGAAGAGTCTCTTCTCACAGATGTCTTCTGACATTTGTGTCTTCTTCTGGTGGTTGTCAGGCATTGGAATGGCCCAGGACAGTGGTGGAGTCACCATCCCTGGAGGTATTTAAAAGGCATTTGGAGCTGGTCCTTAAGGACATGGCTTAGTAGTCAGCTTGTGGTGTTGGTCAAAGGTTGGACTGGATGAGCTTGGAGGTCTCTTCCAACCTGAAACATTCTATGATTCTGTGAAGACACACAATACATTGCTGGCAGTTTAGGCACAGTGACTAATGATTTAGCTTCTTAGAATATGCCGTTGTCTTCAAACATAGAAGAGAACAACACATTGATTTGATACCGTTGAGACTGGAATGCTACAAAAAACCAGTTGTCACCTGGTTGTGGTGAAGCTCTCTTTTTTAGATTAACTTGATAATTCATAAATGCCAGCTTACTAGACATTTTACTAACCAGAATACCTCTGATTTTCCAAACACAAAGAAAAAAAATGAAACGAACAATGTCTGGGTGGCTCTGATTTTCTAGAAAGCTGATACAGCCAACTGGAACTTCAGTGGATCTGTTAATCAAGGGGGAAAAGTTCTCCTTCCAGAACGGAGGGATTTTGGCTGAGACAATCCCAGTCAGAGTAATTTTTGACTTTGTGATGTTGCTATAATGATAAATTGGTGATGTGGGAAATGAACTGTTCAGATTGTGCTGGAATTACCTTGTAGCAATAGCATGGCTGGTGTCACATCATCCAGAGTTACCTCAGGACTGGAGTGAGGGAGGGTGCTAAATATCTCAGACCAGTTTCCCACATTTCTGTGCCTTTTCATTATACCCAGGATCCTTACAGAGGCTTTATTCTTCCTTACTTTTCTATATGCACATACAGGTCAAGCTATAACTTATATATAATTTATATATAATCTGTCCTTCTGTGAATGGAAGGCTCTTAAAAAAAAAAAGACTGTCATACATATTTTGAGTTGTTACAGAATGTATATATTTAAAAACTGAAATATAAACTCAATTTATTTTTTCCTTTCTGGTTCTGACTAGTGTTTAACTAGGTTTTTTTAACTAGTTTTTTTTAGAGCCAAGTTTTGCTGGCTTATGTTATCTTCTGTCTTTCCTGTTCTGTGGTGGTTAGATGAAAGCAAAATTATGCTCCAAGACAAAAACATGAAAACATTTCTCAGTGGTTTATATGGGCATTGGAGGTCCTCAATTGATGGCATTTGGAAGAGTTCTGAATGTGGTATTTTATCTGAAGATGTCACCAATTCTTCTGTATCTTCTGCCCTATCTCTTGATAACCAAACAAATGGTAAAGGTTTATACACCAGCTTGGTACACAAGTAAAGCAACATTTAAAACATCCATATCTAATATGACACTTTTCTATATTAGCTTTTCCTTCTGCTATAATTGTAGAGTTAAATAAGGTGAGGTAGAATGTCATTTTATTGAAAAACTTGAAAAAATAATTAGTACTTAACACAATTTTTATGTCTTGTTTAAAAAAATAGAATGTGTGACAGCTTTATAAAGTAAACTTATTGCTCACTGTAAAAACTACAGAAGAATATATCTTATTCTGTGCTTAAAGCTTGTACTTTAGTACTTCAGAGTAAAGGTGACTCGACTGTATCCTAAGGAATAGGCCATGAATTTTTAGAATTCGTTTTTATTATGAAAAGTGGAGAGTGCTGCAGCATTTCAGAATAGAGTTCAGATAGTGCAGGGCTGAGAAAGTTGCTGGTTTCAAAACAGGGATTCAGGAATTTCTGAACAAGTGCTGTTGGCTCCCTCCAATGGTAGGAGGTTACTATCGCCAGGGAATATTTTTTTATAGAGAAAAACCTGTTGGAGGTGGAAAGGGCTGTCCTCTAGTACCAGCTTTATAATTCTGGGAAATGTTTAATCGGCCTTCTTATTATGCACTACTTTAAGAAGTGTCTTTTGGGATTCATCACTTGAACAGTAAAAAAAAAAAAACAAAACACAAAACATGAACAAGAGATTTAAATTAAATACAATCTGTTTGGATGTGAGGAGAAATACATCAATGTATTATTTTTTTTTTCTGCAGATGAAATGTGTCTTGCCATTCATCATCACAGGTTAAGAATTCAGAGACTGTTTGGATTAATTTTGATACTGTGTCTGTTCTATGGTAGATCACTACAACAAAGATGAATTTTTAATGAATTTTGGTTTATCACTTAAAAAAGGACACATACTTGCTACTTCTGTGAGAGAACTTGGAAAGGAACATATTAGATAATTTAATTAAATTCTAAGCATAGTCTACAAACAAACTCAGTGTTCTTTTATATTGTTGAGACAAATTTTGCAATGTCATTCACACTACACAAAGTAAAGGATTTTATTTTATAATCTCTGCTCACCATAGGAGACGGAGCTTTGCAGCACTGAATGGAACTGATGCTACTAAGAAAGGTAAAATGAGAAAAACACCACTAACTAAATCAGACAAATGAAGTCATTTTAGGTATAGAATAATTTCTCAGCCTTCAGGAGAGTCTTGCACTACTTGCAATGCATAATCTCCTTCAAAACTAACATAGTCTAAATCACTTGAGAACTCCTGAGTAGTATTTTGACACAAATTCGTGGTGAGTAGCTGAAAATGTCCATTTCTTTCTTTATGTCTGTGGAACTAATGGTTACTGAATTGAGAGGATACTGATTCCTAGTTATTAATATTTATAAAGAGTCATCTAATCAACTTCTTAACCCCAAGGCCCCCTTACTACCTCTGATTTTTCCATGCATGTTGCATTTTTTGTCTCTTCTTTTAACCTTGCCCTGTTACCCACAAAGCATGGCAGCTACTGTACTGTCAGCTCATCCAGCTCAACAGGCTGGCTAAAGAGGTTCTTGGCCCTTGTTCCATACACATTTCTCTGCAACTGGTACTCATTTTCTGGCTAGTGTGTTGGGTTAGGTTTTCTTTTTAATTTATTTTCTGTTGTACAAATATGTTAATGAATTACCTTTGTATAAATTCTTGCATCTGCTCTTCATATCTCCAGCTTTTCAGTTCAGAAGAGCTTTTAACTCTTGCTTCCTGGCTACATTTTCCCTAAGTCCTTTAGAGGGTTCAGTTTTTACCTACTAACCTTTGATGGTTGGGTCTTCTTTTCTCGTATACTGAGAAAAGAATAAAAAATATTGTACTTTCTCTAAGTAGGGTTCAAATCCAGTGTCATTACTGATGCTTTATTGACTTTTTCCTTTCTGCAACTGGTATTGAATGTTTCCTGAGAAGGGGTATGTGTGGTGTTTTCATGGGTATGGTTAAAGGAATGAAAATAGTTGACTATTCACAGCTTCTCTCCAGGAAATACCTTTTTCTTAGGTTGGAGAGAACATGAGATTGGTTGCTGTGAACCTCTTGAATGACTTCTTCAGCCAGATAGTAAAGCTTTTAATCCAAATACTGCTGATGACCTCCATACCACATATTCAGATTTAGTTCAGTTAATGTAGTAGAATTTACAAAGCAATTTTCAAATCAATTTACAAAAACAAAACAGGCAGACAGCCTATGTTACCAAATCACTAAAGAAAACAGCACACTGTTGTGATAATTGAAGAATTCCTACAATAGGAAGTAGAGGAATTGTTTCTACTGTTTAAGTTTCCAAATGCCTGTACTATTAATCATTCTACAGCCATATAGACAATCCTTGCATGAAGAAACTGCAGCCTAATCTTCCAAAATTCAAGAGATGGGCAGGATCTTTTCAAATTGTCAGTTTTCCTGATCTCTTCAAGCAACTCTAGGCATTGTTAATTAAAGACTCAGGCTCTTCCTGGTGTTCTTCATGACAACATTATCCCTTATGCCATGTGTTGTATAGTAAACCTATCTGTTTTAAACAAAACAACAACAACAAATAAAAGTGATGGATGATATCTTCATACTTAGTGGATCACAAGGCTTTTCTGAAATAGCTGATATAAAATTTCTGGGTTCTGCATGTGCACTAGTCTTCTATTTTTCAAGTAGTTACCTGGGTTTTTCTGTTCTACCAGTGCTCCCAGATTCACTACTGCCTCCTAGTATGCCTTTGAATCTCCTTCATTGATGCCTTCTGTTTTTAGGGAACTTCCTGAAAGGGTTACTTTCTTTTCTGCTCTCAAACTATAAGTCAAGATACACAGTTACTATTATTCCATTATTAAAAATTATTTATCCTTCTCCACCAACCAGCTCATGCTCTGCTCAGAGGGTCATTACAAACACCAAGCTCTTTGCCTTGGAAATCTTTTGAGCAAGGATTGTTGGCAGAGTTGCACATGCGCAGAGTGCCTGGTACAATGACAACAAGTGGTTGCACATCAAGAAAAGCTATGAACTCTGGTTATGAAGTGCAACATTTTTTTTTTTTGTTCTTCTGATACTCAGTTTACTGAGGGAATTCAATTTTCTACATGTAGCTCAGAAAGGAGTAGGACTAGGGTCCAAGCAGCAATATAGAATTGAGAAGATTACTATTGCTCTAACATAAATAGTAACCTAACATAAATTCACCTAACATAAATTATTTATAAGTATTTTTTTTAAAAAAAAAACTTTTAAGATTGATTAAGCTTCAATATTAGAGGGCACCTAATTTTTCCATATCTTCATAATGGGTATTGTAGACTATATGAGAGAGAACAAACCAAAATCAGACCTCCTATCCTTAGCTTTGCAGAAGCTGCTTCTGAAATCTGGATGGCTTCATGATTCTTTGCTGGTCTTTGAATTCGGCTGTCTTAGCAACTACTGCTCAGGCAAGTTCATTGTGTGCATAGTGTGAGGTGGTTACTGAAGGCCTGAAAAAATGCCTGGTGCCAAAAGACCTTTCCCAGGCAGTTCTTCACCTTCTCATTCCAACTCCTGCTGATGTCTCTGAACTAAAATTAGATAAGCAGAGACCTCTAGAGACTGGAAAGCTGAACTACACAGTAGTGTGTGCTAATGAAATCCCTCCGGGAGCTCTAAAGCAAATTATAAAGAGATCAGGGTAACATTCAGACTCTTTTAATCTGTATGGTAAAAGTGCTGTTCTTGGAAATGATCCAGGTTTGCTTATTTTCTTCAAAGTAGTCAACAAAGGTAAAGTGGATCTCATTTTTCTGATTTTAAAAAAAAACAACACCAGTCCCTAAAAGCTTTAGATTCTTTCCTTAAGTAACAATATAATGTTAAAGAAGAGAATCTTCAAAAGGTGTGACTTCAATTACTCTGCTTCAAGCTCCTGGCATTTGAAATTCCTTTGTGAAACTATTGATATATATAAAATTGCTTGGTTTTCATTTGCTTCATCCAGTGGAGATGCTGCCTGCATCTCTGAACATTATCTGATGGATGCCAGGAGGTTCTGGTTGAGTTCAGAGCTAATTACAACTCTGAAAGAGACCTTTGCTGGCTTGTCATTAGCTATGCTTATAATTCAGACCAAGGTGTTACCTCATTTATTTTCCCAGAGCAGCTCTTGATCTGTTTGACCATGGAAAAATGTGCTCACCTTGAAGTACACTGAAGCCTGAAACTAGAACTACAGCTTGACCTCTGTCTTGCTGCCTCTGTATTTTGAAGTGCAATTTCTCCAAATCCTCAGCTATGTTGCTTTATAGAAGTCATCCCTTCCCTGGCTCCTTTTTAATGTCTGTTTTAGCACAGGGAACTTGACTTAGAAACAGAAACAACTTAGAATTGGCAGCAATCTGCTGTCTGTAGTAGTCTTTCACCAAATTGTGACAATGTATTCTCTAGTTTTTTTCTTAGGCTTTGTAATTGCACCATAATACTAAGTACTGGGCATTTCCAGGCTCTGATTCTGTAGGGGCAAGACTAAGAAAAAATTGTGGTTTTGCTTGCTGTTGAAAGACCATCATCCAGATCCAAAACCAGATGCTAATTATGCTTACAGATAGCATTGCTGCATTCAATTCCTCAGCCAGATGGAAGGAGGAATCTGTGTCTGGCTTATCAGGTGTAAAATACTTGATAAGCTTAAGCTTTGCTAATATGGCTTCATGGAACTATCCCTGTCTTGAGCAACTTTGATTACTCACAAGGAAAACTGGTGGCTGCATCAAAGCAAACAAAGATAACTGCTGACACTATGAAAGCAGACAAAGTAGCCTAAGCCAGCTCTGGAAATCAATTTTGGTTTGGGATCTGCAGTGTTTTCCATATCACAGCTACTTTTTTTTGCCATTTTTGCCTTATTCATTAAAGCTACCATGTGCATGTCTAATGTCTGTAATGTTTGTGATTAGACATACAATGAAACTTTCAAAGTTTATTCATTGAAACTCTTTGCCCTTCAGGCTATAGTATGGGTTTTCTAGCCAAGAATTCTATGTTCTCTTAAGAATTCAGTATCCATGTCTAATGATTGCTCAAGAGGGCTTGGAAAATTGAAGGTCTTGTTCTTAAAACTGTGTAACAAAAGCAGAATTTCACTTTTTGATACTTAACTCTCTGTGAATTAGACTTTTTCTTTATGTCTAGAAGAATAGATGAAATAAGACTCGGGCATGTTCTGTCCTCAAGTTCCCCTGTGAACAGAATTTCTAAAACTTTTCTCAAAAGAAACCTACCTACAAAATGGGTTTGTCAAATAAGTGTGGACAATAAAATACAATGCATGATAGGGAAACTAATTTGCTGCTGTATATCTAAAGTAGTTCAGTGGACCTTTTTTTCCCAGAAGACTTAAGATTTGCTGAGGGCAGGCTAGAAGATACTCTGTGGATGCAGTCTGCCTCGAGATGTGTGTGCATAGACGCTGAAAATGTAGAGGTAATTTGCATTGCCTTTCAAAATGCATTTCCAGAAATTGGGTGTGTACCAGCATCCAGCCTTAGGGTCACTCCTCTGGGAACACCCATTTCTTGCAGCCAGGCCTCATGGTAAGGAGGACAGCAGCACTGCTCTTCAGAAGAGAAATCATTGCATCTGATGTATGCTGGTAGAGATTAACTGCAAGGTGCATTGGCTTTAGCTTTACTTTGTGCCTCCAGCTAGAGGTTCTGAAAACTTTGCACATTATTTTGCACATTGACATCTAAGTACTCCTCTGGTGGTTGGAGTGTCACTTCCTGACACTTCTTGTGTTCATCTCTGGTTTCTTTAATGAACTTTAGTTGGATGCACTGGGGCTGAAGAAATGTTTGGCTTTTTTTAAAGTTTAACTGCATTACCCCATGTATCTTACATTTTCCATAATGTTAACAAAAGATGGAGTTGTGGGATTAAGAGGAATTGATTTCTATCCTCTTTCCTTCCCCTAAAGAAGCAAAGTTTTCCTTCCCCTAGGGAAGGAATGTCACAATGGTCATCCCCCCAAAGAAAAAATACCTACTTGCAGTGCCAAACTCTAGAGAAAGCTCATCAGGTTTGTTTTGCATAGACTTGCAAGACAAGTGTGTAAGGCTTGATGGAAATACATCCCATTTCTGTTAGTAGTGCTGCTTAAGAAGTGATCCTTGGTGCTTACAGTATTGCACAGTGAATGCACAGCCCAGGCTTCAGGAAATTTAGAGTAAGTATTTGCAAAGATATAAGTGGGAACCACTGCAGTGGATTTGCCCCAGTGAAATGCTTTTGTACTCCTTTGGCAATAACTGCTGGAGATAGCTTCTCAGAGGTTCAGGCTGCCATAGCTGCTTTCTTCTGGACAAGCATTTTATGTATTTCTCTTTGACATAAAAGTTCAGTGATCCTCCAAAGGTTATTTGGACTCATTTTGTTCCAAAAGAAAATTGGAGAATACAGAAATCTATTACTCTATTGACAATTAGGTTTAAATGCCATTTAAAAAACAAACAAACAAATCATAGAAATTAAATGTAATTGTGTGCCCTAGAGTTGCCTAGGTAATATTACAGAGCTGTGGACTTCCACTGTGTTTTACAAGTCCATAATTCATGACAAAAAACAGTTGATGGAATAGTCCTGTATGACTGGGGAAAGGCAGATGCTGCTAAACTGTGCATTGCCATGCATGGTTCTTCAGTGTTCTGCAGTATCAAACCAGAAATATTTAATGGTCACAAGGGAGGAATTAGTGAAAGTGGAGAAAACATTGACTGGCATATAAATGGAAAGGATGTAAGGAACTGGATGGATCGGACGTGGCAACTGGGTATGTTGAATGGGGAGAATGTCAGGCTGCAGGAATGTTACTGGAATAAATATTAAGTCCTTTAATTAGTTGTCTTGGCACAGAAGAAGTAGGATGATGTAAATGAAATTTACTAATGACACAAAGCTGGAAGGCCTGGCCTTGACAGAGGAAAATTAAGATGTCAAATAAAAAACCTGGAGGAACTGAGTAAGAAAAGTGGGATGGTGTTAAACACTGTAAAGAGAGTTTGCATTTGTATTACAGCCAAGTATCAATGCCATGAGATTGATCAGCTTGATTTGATTGGAATAAATAACATGTAGTAAGTCTGAAATTTCAAACCTATGGCATAGGATGGATGTCTAACATTCATTCTCTTCTCCTTTCTTGTAATTCCTTCAAAATGCTGTTCTTGGCTTCCCAAGGGTAAAAAGTCAGGTATCTGCTGAGTGGCTGGGGAAATATTTGAAGTTTTTAAAGACTAATGGTGGGGGATAAAATACTGAATTCTTTCTGCCTACCCAAAGCAAAGCAGTCTGTGTGTTACTCTGTGTCAGCAAGTCCCCTCACTCCTCACTTTTTCAAAACCAGAGAATTAGTTCTTTCCATTTCTTTGTAAAGATGACCAGACCTTAGGATTACAGCCAGATCTGGCTGAACATCCTCAGTCCACACTTCCACAGCCCAGATGACTTCTGGCAGAACCAGTGGAGGTTAATTAACTGAACTGGGGGCTAATTAATTGAACTGGAGAAAAAACTGATAAGCATGCCAATTACAAGATGGTGAGGGAGAGGATGAATTTTTCTTTAAAAAGTCTTCGCAAAAAGACTTCAAAGTTAAATTGGAACCCCCAAGTTATTTTTTTTATTTCACTGCAGAAACAATCTTTCATCAAAATCAAGGGTACAGCAAAACATTTTAAAAAAATGTATGGATTAGTTATGTATTTTACCTTAAAAAGCTTTGATTCTATTTTAGGATTATACATAAAATGAAGTGTTTCCCTGTTGAAAACACTATAAGATAGCAGAATCAAAGATCACAAAACGTGGAAGCTGAGCATTTGAGTAATTATATAGAAAAAATATAGATATAGAAATAAAATACAAAATACATCTGAAAAAGAAGTTCATTTTATTTATTGCTAGAAATTTCTTTCTCCCCTTCTCCATTTTACAAGCATTCCAAACAATAACTTTCAATTAAATGACAAGTGTTGTAATGTTATTTCCCTTCACTACATCATCCATTTATTTGGGATATGAAGTAGAGTGGGATATTACTGATGGTTTAACATCACAAATATCCCTGTTTCATGTTGTGAGTGAAACCAGTATGATAAATATTTATTCATAGGGGTTGATGAGGATTTTTAAAGAAGAGAGGAATCCATGGCACTGTAAATATGTTGACTAGTGCTACAAAGTATAATAATCCTGTTATCTAAAAAGGAATGCAGGACGTGTAGTAAAGAGACAGATGCCAGCAGTATAGGAATCAGGAGCCTCAAAAATAACCATGTCTTTTTCTAGTGCAAAACATTTTAGTTCCATTCTTCAGAATCTGTTATTAAGTGTGTTCTATCAATGCCAAAATACTATCTTCAGTTGCTTTTGTTTCCCACTTAGGAATTAATATACTTCAGGGGAATTATTTCCTTCCTAATGAGTCAATTGTAATCAATACTTGCAATGAATTATAGCTGTGTTCTTCAACATTGCTCCACGGGGAGAGCTACAACACACACAACAGTCTATTGAGCATCAAAATTGTTTGCAATAGATTACTGAGTACTGTGAACTTTTTCCTGTGGGCTTAAGGTCAACCAGTTAAACACATAAGCTTCACTCTGACTAAGGATTAGAAAGTGAATTTTAGACAACCACTTCTTGCCCAAACCCACTATTTTAAGTGACACAATGGCAGCTATTTAGAGGTTAGTGAATTAAGTGCAAACTTGTAATCCCTTTAGCTAGCAAGTGTCAGGTGCCTCTGTCTATTAGCAGGACTTCAGCAGCAAAAAAATAAAATAAAATTAAAAAAATCCCACACCAGCAACTCAAATCAGAACACTGAGATAATTCAGTGCAAACTTTAATACTCTTAGGTCATGTTTTCAATTACTATACCACTGTAGAATCATAGAAGGGCTTGGGTTGTCAGGGACCTTAAAGATCACCTGGTTCCAACCTCTCTGCTCTGGGCAGGGACACCTCCATCAGCTTGCCCAAAGCCCCAGCCAACCTGGCCTGGAACACATCTTGGGAAGGAGCACCCCCAACTTCTCTGGGCTCAGCTTACAGCCTGTTCCTGTTACTCTCCACCTTCACCGTAAAGAATTTATTAATAATATCTAATTTAAATCTCCCCTCTTTCAGTTTGAAACTGTTCCCTTTCATCCTGTTACTGCATGCCCTTGCAAAATGTCCCTCTCCAGCTTTCCTGCAAAGTAGTGTATTACCTCTTGTTTATTTACTTGTTTTGCCAAGGCTTTGTTGGAATAGAAATAATGAGACCTTTTCTTCACCTGCTAATGAGAATTATCTTTTGATACAAACTCAATTGCTTTCAACACCCTTATCAACAATTACCTCTGAATAAGGGCATCTTTCCATCATGGCCTTTCCTTATTTGTCATTGCAATTAGATTTTTCAGAGGACTTCTAGCAGATGAAAGAATGACATTGACATAATTATCAGTCTGTCTCTTTTTAAGGAGATGCCTCCCCAACCAAGTAAATTCAAGTTAACATAGCTATTAGCTGTTGCACATGGAAGCACTAGGACTTCAGGTTTATTTAGCAGATATACAGAAATAATTGGTATTGTGCAATTAGATCTCATGGTTAAGTTCTGCTAAGACTGTATCTGTCAAGTGGAAAATGTAAGCTAGTTACCTGCTGGTTATTTCCAACATAGTCAGATATTTGACTCCAGAAAACATTGAGTGTTCAAAAAGTAGGATATCCAAATATTTTCCTGTATAAAAACCTACAGTGAGGTAGGAAAACAAGCTCAAAATTTAAAGAAGTGGGGGTTTTTTCAGGGAGAAGCATACAGGATAAAAATATATGAAAGCAGAGAACAGAATGCAAAGTGCATGCTGATGCTTTGGTTTCTCCAAAGCAAGTAGGAGCAGCCAGTTGTTTGATGCTCAGGGGGGAATGGAAATGGCAGGGAATACAGTAGCTGGTTGAAGGCTCAGATTGGGACTTCTCTTTTGCAAAATAATGAATTTGGAAGCTTTCAGTGGGATTACTATCAAGCATTCTGGTTTTCTTCGTCTCCAATTTCATTGGTAAAAATTGTTCAGGTTGATTTTTCCTCTCTAAGACAGGACTGTTAGAAGACCCTCATTTAATTATGTTTTACCCTTGATAGTGTTTGGTTCAGTCCCCAAACTATGCAAACTATGTGGCTTCCAGACATATTATTGCAGCATTAATAACATAAGATGCCTGTTGTATCTGTAGAATGCCACAGACCTGTAAAACACAAACAATACTCCTATTTTGAAAAAAAAAATAAAAAAAAATAGGAGTACAGTTGACCTTTTGGAGAATGCCAAACATACTTATCTCCAAATGATTTTTCTCTTCTTTACTTAATATCTAGTACTCTCATCTTCCTAGTGTCCCATGAGGGTACAGCTCTATTCCAACAGGTTTCTAAAGCTCAAAGCACCTCAGCTGCTCCTGCTGTAAGTATCCATGGACTTAATGTGTTTCTCTGGGGATCTTCACCTACCCTGTGGCTCTGTTTCATTTTTCTACCTTGAGAACAGCCATAAATGTAAACAAACACACAAGTAAACACAATTGAAGTCAAGTGTTTATTACTCATTTAATGGTGATAAGCTTTCATTAGTAACATTTTTTCTTTCTTGGTCTTTTAATTATTAATGAGACCACTTACTGAAATAACTGGAAAAATTATCTAATATTGATTTGTTTCCCTAGGCTGAAAAGCATGAACCTGAACTCTGGTGCTTTATGAACTGGTATTTAGTTATAACCCCATTTTTTTTCACAGCCAAAATTAATACTATAATCATCCATGACACCATATTTCCTCACACTTGAGACTCATACTTGAAAAATCATAAATAGTGTCCTGAGAGGTTAATAGGAGACCTCCACCAAGAGATGTGTGTTTGTCTCTAATCTTACTCTGTATGAGCCATACTGAATATGATTACTTGGCATATGTACCTCTGGCACCTAAAGGTTTGCCTTACTGCTCAACATGCAGAGGGAAATGGGATAAGCAGAAGGTTCAGGTAGACATCAGCCTACTTCTGTTGTTCCCCAATATATTCTTCAACTCATTTATGTGTTATCTCCTGCTGTCCCTACCTATTAGAGGGGGAAATGGAGCACAGCAGGAACTCAGAAACCCTGTGTTTTGACAGTCAGTATTTCCTTTCTGTTTGGGAGGATAGGAGTAAAGGGAGAATTGCACTGATTCATGATTCGTATGACAATGATAGATGGTTCCTGCTGAAAAGTGAACTATTTATTTGATAATAATGTGCCATCTAATAATAACCCAGCAGGGAAGTGAACTAAGCAGCATATTCATCAGAAAAGGGGATTCCCAACCAAGTGATTATCTGCTTTCCAAGTTTTATATTGAAAGCAGACTGCTGTGAATCACTGCAGTAGCAATCATTACTTGCAGGCTACCTAGACAGCAATCCCTATGCACTGTGAATATTTATTGTCATAACAAGAACCAGAGTCATCTGATAATCTCAGTTCTAGTCCAAGATCTCCAGCAAGAAATAACAACCTGTGGAATCATTATCTGTTCTCTCCCTTGCTGTTTTTTTTTTTTTGTTGTTGTTGAGGTTTGGGGGGTTTTGGTTTTAATTCAGGAAACTGATCTGAATAATTCAAAGGCAGCAATGCAATCTATTTCATGTGGCTCAGCCAAGTCCCATTTGATCATGTTCTCTCCTCTTTTTTGTTCTTTTTAAGTAGAACTCATGCAATGCAGTTAAATATTAACCTTGTGACAGAAAATACATCTTTGTAAAGTCTTGCACGTAGCTGGGAAAGATGAAATTCTTATTTAACTGAAAAATAATTTCTGAATTTTAATGTGACAACAGACAAGAAAATAAAAGTGTGATTGTGTTACAGAACTTGATGAAATTGTTATGAAATTGTATCAGGCAAAATCAGTCTTCTCCATAAAATGTAAGGTACAGCCCAGGTTCTGCCAAGGTCACCACCTAAGAGTGACATTTACACAGATCTCTCTAGAAGCACCACAGCTGATGAAATCTCTAGAAGTTCTAGAATTTACAACTACATAAAATAAAATTAAATAATAAAATATAAACCAACCAGTTTTAAAAACACGGACATTCAAAACTGTAGAAAAAAATGCTGATGTGAAGAATAATTTGGGTATAGCTAGGGTCACAAACAATCAGCTTTGGTGTTTCATAGCTGCCACACAGGGCTGTACACAGGCTGTCTAGAACACATCAGAAATGGTAATGAAACAGGGGATCAAAATCTTCAGAGTAAACAAAATGAACAAGAGTGTTTGAAGAAGTGAGGTGGTTAGAAGTCAGTCTCATGTGGACAGTCACACCATGGCTTAAACTGGACTCTACACCAGCTTGCTTTTACTTGCTGAATTAATTTACCAATATTTTGGCTCTTTTTAATCCCAAACCAGAGGGTCGAGTTGTTTCAAGGCGATTGCATATGATCAATGAATTACTTCAAAAACATACCTATTTTTAAAAAGAGGTAAAACCTACTGAAGTGGAAATAACACTCTTTCCATGCAGCATTAGATTAGTGTTAAGTTTTATTTGAAGTTGAGACTATTTTCTTCTGAGTTTCAAAATGTATTTTCTATTTGCTATAATACTCATCTTTCAGTGCAGTAGGAAAAGCAGGGAAGATGGCATTGGTTTATTTTTTAATAAGAAAGTAGCTTGTCTCTGTCATGAGCAGCAGAAATACTGTGCTGCAGCAGTGCTGTGGTACAGAATGGTGGATTTGTCAGTGCTTACGTGAGGCTTGGATTTAACAAAGTTGTACCTTCAATTAACTTAAACTTGTCACTCAAAAGTTTAAAACTGATTGATTAAGTGAATAAATAATCTATGTTGTTTTCATTAGCATCACATTTCCCTTGCATACTAAATTGGAAAAGATAAACTCAGGAGCACTCTAACGAATTGCTGGGAGTAGGTGGTAGTTATCTAATGGTACCTTTCTTTTGGAATGTAATTTATCTTCTTCAGTTCAATTGACTTGTTCAGTCAAATATCACACTGCCAAGCAGAGCTTTTGAATACGATATTTTAATGGTTTGCTAAACTATGAACTCGTCTAATGAGACTTCAAAGCAAAGCATAGTGTATGTGTGTGGTAGCAGGAGCTGTTCCAAACAGGAATTGTTAGACAAGAGTAACAGAGACTGTTCTGTTCTGAAGTTTTCTTGTTATTCAAGAATGTATATCCTTAGCAGCCTTTGAAAAGAACACAAAAAAAGTAAGGCTGCAAATAAAGTTAATTCTGTTTTGTCAAGTCTGAAACCTTCTGGCCCTCAAATATTTTTTTAATTTTTTTTTTTTTTTTTCCTAATATGTGAAAGGTAAAATGAGAGTGTCTCCTTTCTTTTTTATTTTTTTTTTTTTTCATAATTGTGGAAGTCTAATGAAGACTTTTGGCTGAAATTAACAATTACTTTAATTGTTTTTAATATAAAAAGATAGTCATTGACTAACAAGGAAACCTTTATGTTAATGAGAGAGAATTCTTGTTATCCAAAGAGATAAACCACTTCCAAACTAAAAGCTGCAAGTATTATTTAGAGTATAAAGTATTCATTGGGTTTTGTTTTGATTAGCTCAAAGAACTTCAGTTCCTGAGTGGCTTTCAAAAAAATTCATCTTTCTTAACAGTAGTGACAAAATACTTAAGTCTCAAGGTGACAGACTGCATGTTTTCTTGTTAAAATACCAAATACTTCACTTGACTTCCCTGGAATATTACTAGACAAGTAGTTGACTGAGCAATTAAGTTTTTAGACAATGTGTTTTGCTTTGTCACTCATGCTTGGGTTACCTTGTACAGCTAGTAAGAGACAAGCTTTGTTCAGTGATGTATTTCTAATCTCTCTCTTCCATGTGTAGTTTTAATAACATACCTGACCTCACGCTGCAGACATACAGGAAAATGTGTGGGTAGCAGGCTGCAAACATTCCTTGGTGGAAGTACTAATCTGTTTCCATCTCTCAAATTAATAGGAAATGGTCTGACAGATTGAAATCATATTTGGCACAGATGGAACATTTGTATAAACCTTATTTCCTTAAGAAACTAGATGAAAAACCTCAATACAAATGTGATGGCTTTTATAGGGATGCAATGAAAAATATTTGGGGATCTGTTAGGCAGATCTACCTCACTATCAGGGCTTTGTTTCTTCACATCTTTTTAGAGAGAGGTCCTCCACATGCAAAGATTCTCCTGTGTTTTACACCTGGGTCTCAACCTTTTGCATCAGAGTTCTCTTGAGAGCAGCAGACATGAGATACTACCAAGAACATTTTTATGTATCAATAAATTCATCTCTAAAGTTGTAGGATAATCTCATGGTCTCTTGCTTTCATATTTAATTTTATACCTGGACCTATAGTGCTCAGATTCTGTAGTGATAATCTGCATGGCTGCATTGCTATCTACAAATGTAGAAAAGAATTAATCCTGGAGATCAAGACAAATAAGAAAGCTCTACAAGGTCTAAATTGTGATAATATATAACTTGCTACATTTTTATTTGGAGAGCCTGGCCTTTTCTACTGCATATCCAACAACAAAATTTGGACAAGATAAGAAAAGGTCTTTGATTAAGAGATGGTGAGTTTTTTCTGTTCCCTTGAGCTTTCTCATAAGACAAGGAAACATTATAATGACAATCACCATTGAACTGCTATGATATTTAATGCAACATACCTAAGGGCAATGGGACTGAATTTTCAGTCTGAGAACTATACAAATCCCACAAATAGCTGTTAAGATAAATACACATTTATCATTACTAATAGCCATTTCATTTCCCTAAGTGAGGGTGGGTGTCATTGCTGATTCTGATCTCAGCTGTCACTGAAATCAGCTGTACTGAGATGAGTTTACAATTCAAATGTGTAACAGACAAAACTTCATAAAAAATAAACCTCCTTTTTTAATCAGTACTAAACCTGTCTTTGACTCTGTATGATAAACTAAGCTGCTAAAACCAGCAAAGTTGGTCTCGCAGCAAAGTTGCAATAATAAAACAAGATTTTATTTACTGTTCTCATACTGATTAAAATGACAGTTGTATGTCCTCACCAATGAAATGCAGGGAAATGTGATGACACAATTTGGTGGAAGTCAAATCAAGTAGAAATAGGGATGCAAAAATCGCTGCAGTTCTCATTTTATCCTTTTTTTGCCTAATAGTCAAAGTGCTAAGTGTCAGCAAAGGTGTAAATCTAGCAGCCAGCAGTATTCCTGCTCTGTTCCTGGTATCCTGCTACAATTCCTTTTTAGTTTATTATAAAATTAGTAATTGCTTTGAGTGAGTTTTAGAAGAGTTTAAAGATAATCAGCAGAACCAGGTTAGAAAAGTTAGCTGGACAATTGCATATTCCCACTAGTACCTGAGCAACAACTTTTGACTATTAAATACAACATAAATACTCAGCCCTATGGAAGTTAATGGAATTTTTGACATTAATCCCTTTGTGCCCCAGGGACTCCAGGCACAAATCCTATTATAGTTGTATCTGCAAAGTTATTTCATAGATTTCTTGATGTAAAGTTTACTGTTGCACAAGCAAATGACATTGTGATAGCTGACCTGAACTTATTCTACAAAGTTCTGTTCTCCTTTGCAGTCTGTTAATGATTTATTTTCTGTCACTCCTGAATCTATTGTAATGTGCTATAATGCATGGCTAATGTTTCAGATGTATTACATCACTCCTTGCAAGACTTAAACATGATGTTGGCATCAAATATTGTCTGGCACAATCCATTTAGCTACTGTATTCCAGTCCCTAAGCTTTTGATGAATCTGGAATCATGACTTAAATATTTACCATTTTCTGTTGAAGTGTATTACAAGAAAGAGATTATGCATGCAGAAAGTGTATAGAGAGTTTGAAGATAACAAATGATACATCAAGCCCAGCCTAATGTGGTTTTACTGGAGTAGAAACAGTGGTAATAAATCACCTGCCATTGTTGATAATAAAATACTGCATTGGCCTCTATCAGCCACAAGAGAAAGGTTAAATGTTATTTCTCACAATAAACATGTGGTCTTCATTCCTGACATCTTTGATACTAAATTCTGTCATTATGTTCTGTAGAATCTATGATCTTTATTAAAAAAATATTCTGTTAAGAACAAAATTGGATGCTTGCTAACTTCCAATATGCCTGAAAAACCTCCATCCATTTTATGGTTACTGTACCATATAAATTATCTTCCATTTTGGGATAAATACAGCCCCCTCTGCAAAAGTCAGAAGGTAAAGCTTGGTATCCACCATGACCAGCTTTGGTTGACTTCTGATGATCAGTTTCATAGCCACTAGAGTTTTTCTAAGTAGTTTAGTTAAGAAAGGTGTCCTTACCCTTTATGACATTGTTTATTTATTTTCTTGTTTATTTGTGAGATGACTTTTTAGATGATGCTCTGCACTGCTGCAGGGGAGAGACAGGGGGAGGCGGTGTGGGGATCTTTCTGGATCTCAACAGGAACACTCCCAAGGAGGAAAAAAAAAAAAAAACCAAACAAAAAAACCCCACAAGCTTAAGGTACCTGACTTGATAAGGCAGAGTAAGAGAAGGAATAGATACAGTGAGTAAATCTTCTTTCAGATGCTGGGCACCATAGTATGCTGTGCAGACAAGAAGAGACCCAAACTCTTTGTAGTTGACATTATTTATATCCTGAAAAAAATAAAAAAGAGAAAATATACCTCTGGTTTTGGTTTAGTTTCAGAATATTGGTCAGTCTTTTTTCACTTAGCGACATTATTTATTAATGGAGTGTAGCAGCAGCTACTGACTGGTGGATTAAATACTTTAGTCTTAATTTAATTAAATACATTTAGTCTTAAGCTCCAAATTTTTTATATTCTGTTACACCAATAAAGATGTTTTATATTTGTCACAGAAACAAATTGGTACAATTTTCTACAAGGCACACTTCTGTCCACTTTTGCACTAAACTTTTCACTAAAGACCCTTAAAACACTACTTGACCTCTTTTGCTTTAAAAATTATGGCCAGATATATTTTGGATCGATAATTTATCTGTTGACATGTTCAGCTTATTTTCAGTCAATTCACAAATAGAAAAATAGTTGTAGTTCATGTAATAGAAAAATCACTGCTAGTTGCAGAGAATATCAAGGACCCTATGTGATAAAACTATACCTGGTTTTTTTTAGATCTCTGAAACAAGAAAAATATGAGACTTGCCACTGGAATATAGAGCTGTATGAGCTGCAGCTGCTTCCAACTGAGATATAAAGGACCAGAATCTGTGTTGGAATAAGTTGGCATGATTTAATTAAATACAAGTGGAGTTTTGCCCACTTATATCAGCAGCAAATTTGAGGGCATATCCATATGGCTTCTGTATTTATAATGGAGAGTCTCCAAAACCAGGAGAACAGAAGGGGCAAGGGTTAATTGAAGCACAGAAGTTTTATTTCACCAATCTGAATAAAGAAGGCCTTCTTCCACAAATATGCATGAAAAATATTCATGCAACTTTAGCAAATATTCTCCAAGTTACTTGTTATTAGCTGGATTAATCCTCTTTGCATTTTGGGTGGGAAGACCTTTGCCTCGTAGCTCACTGAAATGTGAATGAGTGGAATGTGTATAAACTCTAATGGAAAAGTGCCTATATTTCACAATTTGCTTATAATGGCTTTTATTTGCTGTATGTCTTGAAAGCATGGCTTGTTGTTTTTTTTTTTTTCTTCCTGCTAACATGACTTTAGTCAAAACCTTCTTCTTTATACTTTCTCTCAAAAGTTTGTAAGTTCTTTTCTCATTAAATACAGTTTTAAATGCTTTAAAAATAATATATGGGGACGTGTTCACCACTCTGTAGATTATAAAGCAATGTATAGCTGTATAGCTTTATCCAAGTCCATGTGCAATTCCTTTCTCCTTCCTACCCCTTCCCATTACACACTTTGCCTGTAACTATGTCAGATATTATATTTAAAGACAGACTTTGCTCATCAAGTTGCAGTGCATACCTTCCAAGGTTTTTGCCTCCTAGAGTAAATAAAAATGAACTAATTTCTTCTGAAAGGATCTTGAATAAATCAGAGTACTACAGGCAGTGGTGACTATCAATTATCCGGATTTCATTTAATTTCTAAGATGATGCTGTTTCTTTTAATTGTATTATGCTTCCTAAATATGATGGTCATAGCTGAGTTTGTCATTCTTTGCTGTGTAAAATTAGCAAAGATGGGGCCTTGCTTATGCACCTCTTAACCTTAAAGGATTACTGGATGCTCAGGTGAAACAGTTGCAGCCCTGTTTCTAAAGGGTTGGCATCCAGGTTGTAAGAACCAGCATTGGGGTTGGCACAAATGGACAGTTCCTTGTTTTCTGAAGAAAAAGGACACTGACAAAGTGTGTGGACACTGAACTATCCTTTTCCCCTAGAGTTTTCCTGACAGGTAAAGTTGAGACTTGCAGAAGCATTAGGCTAGAGGATATATTTCCTATGTGTAAAAAGGCTCCCGTGCGTCAATCCTATTCTTTTCAGATATTATTTTCAAGACTTTTTAGTTTATCTTTTGTTTCTAGTAATGGACAAAAATTTAGGTTAAAACTCTGAACAATTATTGGCAGATTCTGTGAACTTCCTTTTGAGTAAAAAACCCACGTGCTAGGCTATGCAAATGCTGTATCTCAGGAGATTAATTTTATTTTATTCTTCTCCATCATGATTCTGTTACTATCTTATGGTATTGAATTCTTACTCCATTCTCTATTTAATTCAATCATAGGGCTTAAACTATGTAATCATAGGTTGTTGTTTTTTTTTTCAGCCTGAATAATTTTTATTAAACCATTTTTAGTCTTTGTTTCTCCCCACAAACCAATGCCCTTTCTTATTGATGGTAAGTATGAGGCTTCAATTCAAACTTGGTCCATCTTAAAGAATCACAGAATGTTTAGGTTGGGACAGACCTCCAAGCTCATCCAGTCCAACCTTTGACCAACACCACAAGCTAACCACTAAACCACATCCTTAAGGACCAGCTCCAAATGCCTTTTAAATACCTCCAGGGATGATGACTCCACCACTGCCTGGGCAGAGCATCCCAATATTGGACATATTTTTTCATACTTTTTCATAAGTCACACTGAAGGGAATGGTAACTGAGTTTATAAATAGTCTGAAAATTATCAACTTGATAGTATTTCCAACTTGTTTGAGAGTTTTTGTGATGATACCTTGAGCTCACTGGGGCTTTGGGGGGGAAGTTAGTGTGAATGCAGCTCCTTCTTGTAACAATGGCATGCTTGAATAGGGCTTTGTTTTTTACCCCAGTTGATATGGCTAATGGGACTTGTGTCATTGAGAAATAACAAGTTTCCCCTGGGGAAGAAAAAACAACAACCCAACAGCATTTTCAACAAATCAGGAGACAAGGACAATAGAAAGAGGCATAAAAGGATAAAGACTTCTTGGTAAAGCCCTCTGTCAGACAGATCTTCTTGCAGACAGAAACTGTGTAAGTTGTTCAAGGACTTTCATAGATGCTCTCAGCTTGAGACTCAAATCTTGTAAAGAGTCAGAAAATGTTGCCAGGGCAGAGAAAATGCTGTGCTCCCTGTTTGTTTGGAAATATCCCGTCTCTGGTGATTTTTAAATTATTTGATTATTAAACTATTTGATTTACCAGTTTTAATACTTCAAGATGGTGGAAGAGAGTCTCAAATCTTTCTTGTTTTATTAGAGAAGAGAGAACCAAGTTTTTTAGCCTTCCATAATACTGTCTTATTTATTTGCGTATACAGAGTATTAGTGGGGTTTTTTCTGTCTCTCCTGCAGAAACTGTTTTATGTAAATTAATAATCATTGAGGCGGAGAAAATTACTTTGTAGTCATTTTTTTAGGGCACCTTTGTGAGAGGTGAAGCCCTGGTCTCTCTTTTTTATATTACTTAGTAATAAAACACTTGATGCAATACAGAGCTCATGCAAAATAGTCCATTAGCATTCAGCTGTTAAGTGGCAGACCTCAATTTCTGTGGTGAAGCAAGTAAGCAAACAAACATGAACTTAAGTCTCCTTTTGCAAGTTAACTGTGCTGTCCTCTTCTCTGGGAGTGTGCTATTTCACATTTTTCTCTGCTGCTGTTTTGCAATTAAACCAAGTGTTTAATTCCCATTCCTTTTAGGTGAGAAATTCTGACAGATGCACCTTCATATTAGATTGAAATTTTAGACTTTTTTAGTCAAAGACCAAAAAGAGGAAAATCAAGGTGTTCTGCAATTTATATTCATCTTACCAACTGCAGAGAGTATTTTTGATTAAGGACATAAAGGAGGTTGTGTGGAAGCCAGCAGTATTGCAGCCCAGAGGTTCAGCTGTAGGTACAGCTTAAAAGCTGCCTAACACCTTGAGATGAAGGATCAGAGTTTGTAAGGATCAGAATTTGATAACTCTACTTGATTAATTAATGCAGTGATATTTTAGGTAATAGACGGCAGGACTAGGTCTATATTATTCTAAGTCTAAAGACGTGAGGCAAAAGATAAAGCAAATGAGAATGAGTGTGCTTTCAAATCTTATAGAACATGGCTGGAAACAGTATAATCCAGAAAACAATTTGTATTTTCCAGGGGTATTCCAATTTATTATACAATATGAAATTAAAATAAGTAAAAAGTTTTGGCTTGGCATTTTTGTTTGTTTTTCCTTATTTATATGAATACTGTAATGTTTCCTATTTTAGAAAGGCCTTAAAAAGAAAAAAAAAAAAGGAGTTTTAAAAGCAGAATTCAAGGTAGGATATCCTCTAAAACAAAAAGTATTTTTTAATTGTTTATTTCAGAAATAAGCTCTGCTCACTGAAAAAATTCATCCTAGAAATAAACTTTTTTAAAGTATCAATTTTTTCAAGATGTCATTTTGAGCAGAAAAAACCTCATCATATATGTTCAGCTTTGTTTTAACACTACCTCAATGTAATTATACATTTATATGCCTTTTTCCAACACCTGATCCTCTTCAGGAATGAAGTGGGGCACTACTATATATGCAGAGTTGGTGTCAGTAAAATCTGCTTGAACACCTGAATCATCTGAAAATTAATTTTAGCTCAGCTGCCTGTGGTTACTGATCAGCCCACTGCTGTGTCAGGGCAGAGCAGGATCAGGGCTGTTCCATGGGGGGCATGGAGCCAGGGTGCAGCTCCTGGCAAGAGGATTTGCCATCAGTGTAAGGCTGTATTATTTTTCAATAAGGTTTATCCTGTCCATCTGTGAAATGGATTTCCAGTTTCCTTCCTTCTGGCTGTAGATTCTTACCTGGATTATTTTATTTGCTTGAGAAAATGTTATGTGACGTGGAAAAAATTAGTATCTAGAAGAATATATTACAGTGTAGAGCTTAAATTAGGAAGTATCCCTAAAGCCAAGCTGTTAATTGTCCCCTGCCCTCAGTGTACTTAGCAGAGGTGCTTTGAGTTGGGCCAGCTGAAAAGGATAATAAAATCAGGCAATTAATTTAAACAGACCCTTAAAAGCTTCTGTAGGAGCTGTGTTAGTCAGAAAGAAGGTTTTTTTGTTTGTCTGTTCAGCAGCAAGTTACCAGCAAAGAAGTTCTAAAAGGTGGGTCTGGTGGGATGAAACTTTACAAGGGGTAAAATTTATGAAAAGCTGAATTTTGAAAAATAAATAGTCAAAACCTCAAATCTGTCATGTTTGTAAAGCACAGAAAAAATTGAGGTGAACCTAGAAAAAGTAATCTATGTTTTTTTGGTGTTTTTTTGCTTTTCAGTTTCTATGTTGACGTGTGTTTGTATGGGTATCTAGACATCT
Organism: Phaethornis superciliosus; assembly: GCA_023637945.1. Classification (NCBI taxonomy): domain Eukaryota; kingdom Metazoa; phylum Chordata; class Aves; order Apodiformes; family Trochilidae; genus Phaethornis; species Phaethornis superciliosus. The sequence goes on from JAJQWJ010000011.1 coordinate 18,700,428, forward strand.
GTGTCTTTCTTGGAAATTTAGTGTGAAGAAGAACTTGAGTGCAAATTTTTTTTCTTTTCAAAAGAGTGTTGTGAGGTGTACATATTTGAAATGTCATAAGGATGAGGATGTGTGGGTGTTATACCAATAAGCATTGCTCATAAGAATTTTAAAGCTTTGAATCAGTTTTGTTACGTAGATTAATGATTCTAATAACACAGTGCTCTACAAGAAGAATGGGTTCTTCTATGGGCCTTTCAGAGAGGGTTTTTTATTATTTACTTCAGCCCTTTTTTAGCCTTGGATGATGAAGCTTTAGCCAAGGTAGAGATTTACAGAAGATAGAGAGAAAAGCAGAAAAGAGGACTTTTCAGAAAGCTGCTTTTCTTTAGCCATGGAGCTGACAAAGTCCCTCAGAATTCTTGAATCACTGAGGATGAATGATGCATTCCAGTATCTCAGTTTTGGATCCTTAAAAATCCAAGGGGTTGGGGTCAAAACAGCCAGCATTTAAAATCACTTTGAACATCCAAAATGTTTCTTTAACAAGGTTTTGATAATACAGAAGTGTTTCTGAGATAGTAACAATGTTCCTTTGTAGCATAGTGCAGAAATGAAGTGCACTGAACAAATTTCCCTTTACTCCTTCACTGAAAATAGTTGGAATGCTCTGGGGTTTGTAACCTGATTTTTTTATTTTTATTTTTTTGAAAAATTATCTTGGTCTGTTGTTCTGCCTAATTTGAAGATTCATAACTGGTGCATTGTGTTGAGGATCAGTGAAGGAGCTCATTGAGTTACTTTCTTGAGAGAGGGGTTTTTCTGCCATGAGGAATTAAATTTTCCTTAGCTGAATTGGGTAGCTTTTGATGTATCTTTATGATGTTCATATAGAGATGTAACTGTGTAATTTCCATTAATCCCACATAAAATATGAATTTTATGCACATCTTTCATCTTTACAGTGCACTGGATTTATGATGAAAATTGGCATGGATTTGAACATCGTTCTTGTTGCAGCACTACCTGGATCCAAGGTAAATGTTTTTCTCTTGTAATTCACAATGGCATCATTGATTGATTTTGTCTAATTAACTGTAAACCTTTATTTTCATACAAATGACAGTTGTGAAATTTAATTGAAGGAGAGAAACGTTGAGAAAGGAAAAAACTTTTATGAATGACAAATGCAAAAGTTATAATCTTGGATGCTTAGTTTATTGCAATAACTAGAGCACACAAATATATTTTCTGCACTAGAAAACTGTCTATAGAGAGATATTCTATATTGTATCTGATAAAAGTATATGTTTAGAAGCCAACTGGTGAATTAATATTGACTTTGAAGCACTTTTCTTCTTCCTTAACATGTACAGGCTTACTAATTTTTAGTATTCAACTCAAGGTTAACATTTATGACATTATTTACAGCTAGAGGGATGTCAGTATTCCCAGAAGTCTTCTGAAAGTGCTCTCTACACTGTGTTGATGTCACTTACAATGCATTTAAAAGAAAAATAATGTCTCCAATCTCCTCAGGAGAGACTTATCTTTTCCCTCCTCCCTTCTTAGGACTGTTTCATGTTAGTTTAAGTGAAACAGATATTACTTAAACAGCGACTTTCAAATTTCTTTCAATTAAAAAATAAACCAAGATCATGGTTTACTTTAATACTTTGATTACCACTGGTTTTCACTGCATTTGATGTTCTTATATTAGGAGCAATTGTCTCTCTGAAGATAATGTCTAGAGCTCCCAGCATATACAGGTGCTATAGAAACCAGTATTTACTCTGATATATCAAGATTAACCTGACTTCTGGATTTGCCAGTGGTTTTGTATTTTACATAAGGAAGCAGTCATCATAGCATTACACTAAATGAAAGAGGGAAATAAAATTTAAAAAAAAAAAATCATTAGGTCACATCATTAGATAGAAGGAGTGAAGAGTTTTTGCTAAACTTGCAGTACTTGATATTTCTTGGTATGGCATTTCCTGCAGTTGTGAATGTGTTCCTTGCTGGCTGAATCCCTGCATGTAACACCTTAGTAGTGTGTGCTGCTTCAGGGACCCCCAAATGACCCATCTTCTGTGTTCCTTCCTTCAAAAAGCACTGTGGGGATCTCCTGGGTAGAGAGCAGGCTCTGGGTATTTTGCATATATAGGAAAGATGTGCGATCTAAGCCATGAAACTCCTTGGTTATGGAAGGTTTACCCCTGTGACTAACCAGCTACCACCTGACTAATGGATTTCTACAATGCACAGCTAAAGGCAAGGCTGTAATTTACAGAGGAAATGGGAATTTCTGCTCATCCCTTTGGAAAACTCTGTATAGATGATATTTAGTGTGTTTTTAATTTGTCTGTAACTGGTGTAAATAGTGCTCAAAGATGCAGTTAGGAGCTTCGGGCATCTGCCTAAAAGGACAGGAATGGAATTTCCTTTCATACTGCATGTCATGATATTAAACCCCAAATTTTGAATACTCTTGTCCTTTGAGTAGTTTCATAAAGTATTTGCTGGACTAAGATAAGGTTAAATCATAACTGCGTTGGCATACTTGCCTAATTTATTTTAGATGTGGTGACATAAGTGCTGTGTGCTGGTGGTAATAACTATTTGAGTAGTAGTTTCAATTATGTATGTTACTTTTTAGTCAGAACAAGAACTATGATATGGTTCCAATAAATTAGAATTATATTTGCTGTCCAGCTTCATGGTATTCAAGCATAAATATAAGATCAGATAATAAGATAATATAAGATTCAAGATAAGTAGCATAAAGCTTCATACTAATACATTGATTTTGAGGTTTATCTACATTTATTTCTTTTCTATAACTTGCATAAATATGGTTAGATAGTGATGTGGTTAAGTTGTGACCTACTTAAATGAGTATTCAAAAATTTGGCACAGTACAAAAGAGTAATCAGTTCCTCTCAATATGTCCAATATAGCTTTAAATCAGAAGATTGACACTAGGCTCAAGTGGGCTGAAATGTTCACAGCCTCCTCTGATGGCTAAGTGAAAATAAAGGTCTTGCTTTTATATATATATATATGTAGGGTTTATATATTTACATATATATATATATTTATATTTCATATATGGGGAAGGGCTGAAAACCTTGCTTAATGTTTCTTTATGGAATATGCTGGCAATAAAAAAAAATAACTTCTTATCAAAATGAAGAGCACTCTGGTAGCTGCTTTCTGATACCTAACTCTATCAGTCTCCCATTTAAAGCTGGGGATAATGGAAATAAAGCTGGATGTGAAGATGTGTTTATTTGACCAGTGCTATAAAGCATAGTCCCTCTCTTTTCTCAGTGTATAAGATAAAAAGTTTAGGGAATTTTCATGGTTTCTGTCATTTTAAGCAAAGGAGAAGTTTGTTCCAGCTAGTAATGTGTAATGTGCTCTGCAGCATTATCAGACATCTCCTGAAGTCATCATACAGGGATGTGATTTAGCTGACTGTTAAATGCAGGGGCCTCTGAAATTGGACACTAAATCAATGACTTTCACTCAAATGATCGACTTTGTTGTAAAACTACTAGTAGGTTTTCAGAATGATGGATGTTTTAGGGGCTCGGGGTTCTGGGTGGAAATTGTCATGATATAAAGTTTCATCTATTGTGTGTTTTATTTTTTTTAATTACAAAGTTTTCACGTTTCTTCATTCTTTGTGTGTAACATGAAACAAAAATCATGTTGCAGCGATGTGTTACATGAAGTAAAAAACCCAAATGGCTTGATTTTAATGTGCCTGAGAGATCTAAAGGTTTAGTACACAAGTGTACAAAAAGGTGACTAAACTAGTAGTTTGAAAACTAGGGATGTACTAGTGATTCATTTATGTTTATCCAGCTCAGAGTGCAGATCTTTATCACAGTTTCCTGTATTTAAGAAAAACTGAAAAAAAAAAATAAAATTTGAGGACGAGGTTATAGCAGGGTGGAGGAGGAGGAAAAGAATTATCAGGTAGATTGTGACAGTGTGAGTTTAGGATAGTCAAACTTAATAGTTTCTTTGAATTCAGTCGTTTTCAAATACTTTAAAGCAGACCCCAGCTTTCTCTAAAGCAATTTTTCATATCTAAAAAGATACTTACAAATCATTTGTCAAGGTCCTCCAGGCTTTGAGAATTTTAAGCTTCTCAGCCAGGAAGTATTTGAATATATAATCTAAATGATATGGTTCCAATAAATTAAAATATTTGCTGTCTGACTTCATGGTATTCAAGCTTAAAGATAAGTAGCATAAAACTTCATACTAATACATTGATTTTCAACATTGACAAGCCTGCTTTCACTTTCTTATGCACTCTGTGAAGTGCCATAGCTTTAACATACTCTGCACCTTGAACTCATTAACTCCTGCATCTAATTAATTGTGTTTATCAGAATGACAGCCCATCTGGTGTCTCTTGACATTGCTAAACACATAGGTAGGGCTGTCTCTTTTTTAATGTGTCTTTGTAAATCCTGCAAAATGTGGCAGAAAACATAAATCACAAGATCTTAAACTGAGTGAGTCAATGATAGCTGTTCTTGCTAAAATCAAGTTCTTGCTGATGTGTGTGTACAACCTGACATTAGGCTGAAGGTTTGAGGGTTATTGAGGTAGGGCTTTATGGAACAGAGGGCTAAAAAAGTAAGTATCAGGATGACAATCCAACAAAATTTCATTAATGAAAGCCTTTTTCACAGAAGGGTAACAGGAAACACTCACATGGGATAACACTAAGGCAAATGCCTTGGCCTCAAGTCTGTTTGCCTCTCTTTTCCCTGCTCTGCTCAGTGATGCAGAGCCCTTTTCCAGGAGAAATGTGTCTGCAGGAATTCTCCTGCTCTGATAGGTGCTTTTGCATTACAAGAAATAGTAGTAGACCTCTTGGAATTTCTCACTCATGTAACCAATGATCTGTCCTGAGTGAAATAAAAATACAGCCTAAATATTGCCATGTGAGGATAGTTTACTTGTTTTATAGGTTTCTTGGTTTCAGCCTGTCAAGTCAATTGCTAGTTTTTGCTATGGGGATTTTGCCCAAAAGGGGTGCTAGTTCACTTTGTGAGTCCCCAGCTTCAGTCATTTTGACATTTTGAAAAAGGGCACAAACCCTTTCATTTCTAACCACATTAAATTTATCCTTTACCTATTTTGTTCCTTAATTTTTTAAAGTAAGACTGACCAAGCAGAGGGAAATTCTTCATGGCAAGTGACACAGTAATGCAAGTCACCTATAGGCTTTTTGTGTTGGGAATGCTTGTGCCCTGTTTTAGAAATATTTTGAAGCTTATAGAAGCAATTGCAATATACTACAAAGTCTGGATTTCTGATTGCTTTTTAATACCAAAACATCAAAATAAAATGTCATTGAATGATACCATATTTGAAAACATTTTTTTTTTAATAGGACTTTAATAGTAGTTGAAGCAGATCCATAAATGGCTTGCAAAGGTTCTATCATCTCTTGAATTCTTTCTGCCCTTTACTCATTCTTAATATGTTGGTTTTTTCATAGCCCACAGCTTTGCCTATAAACTAAAGAAGGGAAATGTCTTCTATAAGACAAAAGGGCAGTACCTGTGGCTACAAAGTTTTCTTGCCACATTCCCCATGTAGTTAAAATTGTTCCCAACTTCCATCCAAGTGACTTACCTCTCTGGCAACCATTAAATCATCTGATTAGTAGCTGGCCAAATGGAATAACATTTTAGCAGAGAAAGCTTTTTCTGTATGTGCTGCATGTATGAGTATGTGTGTGTGAAACTGTGTTTTCTTAGGAATGATTTTGATTAACAAAGGGAGAGAAAATGTGTAAATAAGGGTCTGAGTGCAGTCAAAAACATCTACTATGGGTACTGATGTCATTACTTCAGAGACAGCAAATTAGAGATAGGAATAAATATGATACATAATGTCTTGTCAGTAAGTACAGTTTCTAGGTATTTAGTTCTTTTTAGACTCTAGGTCTGCAAAATATTAAATTAGACAGCATTCTGAGTGGAAATATACTAGTAAAGTCAGTAGTACTACCCTAGTGAAATAGATTTTATATAAGTGGGAGAAAAGGCTTTTAGTAGTGGTGGGAAAAGACAATTTCAATTAGCAGTGGTAACCAAACTAAAAAAATAAATAAACCCCCAAACCAAGAACTTTTTTACTTTTGAAGATTCTTGTTAAACTTGAACCTGCAAAATACTACTATTTGCAGTCAGATAAGCTTATCTGTTCTTTTTGCCACTATCTCTCAGCTAATTTCTTGTGCTTGATGAGGAAGTTTAAGAAACTGGATTTTGCAATACTAATAACTAAAAATAACTTGTTTAAATTCTGCAGATGTACTGAAAGTATTTTGTAATCTCTGCAGGTTTGAAAGTTGACAGAGGAAAATTTCTGTTCATGTTAGATTTATAGCATAGGACTATAGATAATATAATAGCACTATAGATACTATAATAACATCTGGGGAGGGGAAGAGAAGAAAAACTGTCCCATATTACCAATGTAGACATTTTGTGTTACATATCCTAGTATTGCACAAGTAATCTGTTTTTGAAGAACAGTAAATTTATTTTGGGTTTTACTTTCTGGTGAGAGACTCATAATATAGGCACAGTTACAGAGAAACCATGCTTTTTAAACTGTGTGCTTTTATTACTCTGGGCAAGGGGAAAGATGAAATCAAGATGTTTTCGAAACACTTTCATTTTAAGCATCATACTGCTCTCTGGAAAATGTCACCAAGATTTTAACTTGGAGGAAAAAAGGAAACAGGTCATAACCTTTTATAGGTGAAAATGAAAGTGACTTAACAAACTCCTAATTAAGGTTATTCACCTATAAGTAAAATTTCCTGGCACAGCTTAGAGACTCAGGTGCTCTGACTTGCAGAGAATAATTTCTCACACTTCCAGTTGTTATTTATCAACTTGCTTGCTTCTCAATAGGCTTCCAGATTATGAGATGTACTCATATCTATTATTCTCAATTACTACTGTATTTTTAATTAATTGTGGTCATCTGTTTTTAACCTAGATATGCTCTTACACAAGAAGACACTGTCTGTTCTTCTTAAATGTATTTTTGCTTTGTAGTAATTTTCTTTTTTTCTATAGACTGCCACTTTGGTTGGGGTTTTTTTGTTTTGGTTTGGTTTTATTTTTGTTTTCTACAAGCACTGAAGATATGCAGAGCACACTTTTTCTGGTCTTATAGGGCATAATCTTTATAAGTTAAACTTGTAAGCAGTGGGGGTACAACACAGGAGTTCATGACTAAACTAGATTTGAATCCAGGTGTCCAAGTTTTTACTGGGGCTTGACTTCCTCCACTCTATTAACAGGAAAAAAACCACCAAAACCCTGCAGGGAATTCTTGATAGCTCCTCTCTATTTTGGAGGAATCTTTCCAAAATGCTGTTGTTTACTGTTTCCTGTGAGTGCCTTTTTAATGAGTTCTTTGGGAGAGAGGACATGTTAAGAAGCAACAAAGCAGGAAAAAAAGAAAAAAAAAGAAAAAAAAAAAAAGTTGAGATAAGTGTTGGATATATGTCCACTTAGAAATGCAAGAGTGTTGTTTGGAAGATGTCACTGTATCTATTGACTTTTTTGTGTGCTCTTGTTTATTTTGATATACTATTAAGAACAGTATCTGCATGCATAAAATAAAGGCACACATTGATTGATCTGTCCCATTAGAATGATTTATAATTGTATTAAGAGTGGTGTGTTGGAATGTGATTTTATAATGTATGGGGGTTGTAAGCTGTGGTTAAGGCTACTGTAGGAAATAGGCTGTGAACATTTAACTTTTGATATTAACAGGGGACAAAGAGGCTGAATCTTCCTTTTCAAAAAAATGAATTAAAACAGCACATTCTGCTTGCTAACAGAATTTCTGTGAAACTAGAGATTCCTTCAAGAGTAAAGAGGCAATAAAATCAGCCTTCTCTAGAAAATTGTTACAGAACTATCACATTATCTCTTAATGTTTTGTGATTGTTGTTGCAAAAATATTTTAGGTTTGTTATGGAACACTTTCAGCAGAAAACACTGAATATGTTTCACTCAAATAACAAAAGACTGGTAAAATGAAAAATTAAGAATATTCTAGGCTTTGAATAATGACTTGAAAGATGTCTCTTTTGTAGTTTTGTGTAAAAATAAATACTATTCTTTAGATGAATCTTGGTGTTTTCCACTTTGGTCATGAATGTCCTGCAGTTTTTAGTTTGGGTAATGTTGTAAGCACATCTAAATATCCCTGTGAAAACCATCTAGTTGCTTGGAGCTAGCTTATTCCCAGAAAAGCAATTAAGTGGACTGCTCAGCACACTGGTGTGAAGCTGGTGACACCTTCCCCCTCCTTTTGTTGCTGAGGTCTATGAATAATCTGTTCCACATCAGCAGGTCTATGAATTCAATGTGCTTGGCTTTGAACTTGCTCTTGGAGAGAATATAAAGTAAGTTTAGCACAGGGGTTGTCATTACCCAATGGAGTCTCATCAGGTCATGCCACATGGTAAAATGTAGAGTTCTTTCCAGGGGAGGAATCAAGGAGAAATAAATTTGTGGGCATTTTAAAGCAATGAATAGAGCTCTCCTGCTTATTACTATTTCTAGCCCTTCAAATGAACTGTATTTTCATATAGGAGGTGGCAAAAAGGTCTATTTCTGAAAGATGGAGAACAAGTCTTTTGATCCTACCTGTTTCTTTTGTTCATATCTATTTCAAATGTACAAACCTAACAGTAAAGAAAGTAATAAATATGTGTCACCTACTGATCCTCTAATTTCAGCTCCTGGTGTGAAGAGTTTACACATCTTTTTGAATTGCTGATAAACTTGGATTTAGGTCTAAACCAATGTTGGTTTCTACTTTGCAAACTGTTAGAAAATAAGTTCTGTAAGCCAGGCAAAACTGCTGCTGATCCATACTGATTGTCTGTAAAAAAAATCAAACCAAAACAAAAGCCAAAAAATAAAAACCCCAACCACAACCCTTCGTTTGGAAGAGCTGAGTGTCTAGTGGTTGCTTTCTTCCTGTTTCTGACCCTGCCTGCACAGACTTCTCAGGGATACTCACTTGTTCTTTTGTCATCAGATCACTGGCATAAGTAAAATATTGCAGTAATTCTTTGTTTAAACCATTGCTTCAGATGAGGAAGTGCTGTGCTTACACATAATATGTTGGCAGATGAATGGAAGCTCTAAGACTGCCTGGAGTCCTTGGTTTTCTTTTTGCAAGTGTTTTTTCTAAGCAAATGATTTAAGGAAAGCTTAGTTTGTTTTGTAGGAAATTCTTAAAAATTAGGAACGTGCTAACCACAACATAAGTTTTCTTGGATTCTTGTCTCTGTTAGGCTTTTTTCAGCATGCTGCAGCTTTCAAACTCCATACAAAATATATAATCTATGAAACAGTTATAAGAAGGATGCTTCATCTTTTTCCTGACTCACATGGTGTTTAGTAAATCTGAGATATACATCTAAACTGTTCCCTAGTTCATGCCTCTGAGATTTCATGGTGATGGTGTAGGATCAGGAGATTAATAGTAATTTGTTTTCAAAAGAAAAAATATTCTCATCCCTTTGCTGCAAAGGTAAATGCAAAACCTGGATATATTCTTTGTGTATCAGATTAGTTTCACTATGTAAATAGGTAGCACTACAAGAATGTGTCTGCAAGGCTGAAATGAACTTCCCAGAAGGTACTGAGCATCTGCATGTGAAGTGCTCATCATCCTCTGTTCCAGTTTTAATTGGTGCTACTCAGTACAGGCCTTAAATACAATAATAAACCTGAAGCAAGCTTGTTTTAGGAATACATTTCCATGGTATGAATTTAAAATTGTACCTTAAAGCAATGCAAAGAGTTCACTTGTCATACTGACAGTTAAAGAGTGCTTGGCTCATGTTACCTCTACTTTGAAAGTGGATGTCATAGGTATTTTTTAAAGTTAGCTGACAGAGTAGCTTTTGTGTTGAGCAGGCAAGAGCTTTCTTTTAGAAAGCTGGAACAGTGCCCAAAACAACTGTGGTTTAGATCATGTCTAATTTTACAAGGGTTCCATATTACTACAGGAGTCTTGGCAAATGTTACCCAGCCTCTGAGGGTGACCCATGCTTATGTTTTCAAATATTAATGGATGTACCTAGCACTTGCTCAAGCAAGACAGAAATGCTGCTTCTCAAAATCTGATTTGGAGGTGTATGTAGAATTTGCACATTGAAATAAGCAACAGAATTTAAAATAGCTGCTAATTGAACACAATTATACCTTAGAATGAGGACTGAAGTATAAGACAGGAAGTATATTTAAAGAAGTGGATGACATTTGATGTGTAGGAGTACTAAAATTGGGCTTTCTCGTAATCTTGAATGCATTACAGTAAAGTTCTGCACTGAATGAGTAATAGTATTTTTTTTTTTAACATCAACCTTTTTTTCTCTTTTTAACATTACACGTTTTTATAGTGTGTGTTATTCGGAGGTTGTGTTTTTGTGTTGAATTTTGGTCCTAGCCCTTGGTCTAAACTTGAAGGTCCTTTCCAATCTTGATTCTATAAATCAATCATTTCAACTCAGTCAAGCATTCATGTTTGTGGTTCAACCTCTTCCTCACTTTTACACTATTCTTTCTTGACCTGTTGGACTTCTTGATATGGAGTGCTTCACATATGAACTTGAGACAGTAAACATGTTTAGACCTTCAAGAAGACCTGAAAACTCAAGTTATTTGCTGTTCATCTGATAGTCCTTGTTATTATTTTCCAGCTATAATTTACCACTAGGTAAATGGAAGGAAAGGTTTTTTCTTTCCCTCCCTTTCTTCATTCTTTGAATATTGAAGAGCCATGTTGTGTAGCCACAATAGTGGTTGTGTCTTCACATAAAATAGTCTTTGTGTCTTCACATAACTTTCCCTTCTGTACTCAACAATATGAAACTAAACCAGCTTACAAAACACTTTTTTCCCCATAATATAAGTGCTCACACCACAATACACATGCCAAAAAAGGCCCTGTATGTTCCCACTTGTACTGAGCCAGTTCTAAGTATATCTGCTTCCTAGAAGTGTTCTCTGACTGCTGTTTTTTCTTCAACTTAATTGCTTTAACATACGGCTGAAATTTCAACAGCTGCCTCAGCATTATGAATTCCCAGTTTCCATTAATTTTAAATCCCTTAAGCAGCTTTCAAAATCTTAGCATAGAGGTTAAGTCACCCTAGGGTGACATTCCAGCTCTGCTGAAGATGATGATGGAATCTACATTGGCTTGAGTGTGACAAAGGTGTTTCTCTTTCGTGGTGGTGATAAGGCTCTAAACTCCTCATTAATTTTATCCATTTGACAAAATACTGGAGCATGTTCTCAGTACGAAGGGACTGACTATCTTCCTATTTTAATGAGGTTAATATCATGTGTAAAGGTAGGTATTTTACTACTTCTCCAGAATAGAAGACTGAGATAAAATCACTTTTAATCTCATTATAGTTGGAAAATAACCCTGGATCGTTAAGAGGCACAATGCTGAAATTTTGTGAAGCAAAGAGTATTTGAAATTTCTTATTTTAAATCTAATTTTTTTTCTTGGAACAAAATTTTTCAAAGGAAATGTCAAATGCTCTTAGAAGTAGGAGTTTGTCTCAAGGTAGGTAGGTAGTGGGTGTGGATAGTGTGACTGCTTATAGTGTGCACTTTTGGAGGAAAAACCCATGAAAATTCAAGTATAGTTTGATAGAAAATGCCTTTTCAGTTGGAAATATTTTGCTTTACACAAAGGGTTATCTCTTTCAAAACATTCAGGGTGCATAACAAGTATTTTTTGAAGGGAAGTAAGCTCTACACAAACTCAGATGCCAATTTTTATAAGCTTCCGTTGTTCTGACCAAGTATGCATGTTTTTTTAGCATGCCTTGACCAGACCTAAGGACCACTGAATTTCATCTTGCATATTAATACCAAAACCCCTTAGTGGATTTCCCCTCTTATTAAAAGCCATCTATTTATTTGGAATGTATGTATGTCATGATAATGTTCTTTTTTACATTAAATGTTTCAGTTATCACTTATGTAGCTCAAGATTATTGAAAAGCTGTGTGGACATCATTTGAACATTTCCCTCAACTTTTATGAGCCTTCTGGACCCATTTCCAATATATTTATATTTTTAAGAAATGCTAGTGAAACCAGTTGTCTGCCAGTTTGATTGCTTTTAATAGTGATTGGCAAGTTATTTTTTGCTTTAGTGTGGTGCCTTTGTTAGAAATTTAAGATGTGAATGGATAGAAATAGTTTTGTTTTGGTCAAAAGTAAACTATAAAAACACTGTTTAAAAATATTAAAAAATCCAGTTATCTATGTTAAACCCATCTTCAAAACTTTTTTTAGTGAATTACAAGTCTTATTAAAATCAGGAAATACTTCAAGTGCTACAACCTTTGCTGTTTTTGAAATGAATTCAATAAAATCCAGCTGTGTTTTCATGTCTTCGTGATTTAGAGCCAAATATCATGTAAGAAAATTCTTGAACAACATTTTTGTAAGCACCTGCTAGGAATTTTTTAGATCAGATCTTTTAGCTAAAGCTTTTTTTTTTTTTTTTCCATCTTGCAACTTTAAGGTGGAATTGTTGCTTGAAACATTTTCTGGATAAATGAGAGACTTTAAAACTAGATGAGTAATACTGAAATTGTAGGGAACAATGTTTAAAATAACCAAGTTTCAGGTTTTGGGAGTCTTCTCCCCCTCCTGAGGTTTTTCCTCCATCCTTTCTGATTTTAGTTTATCTTTGTGAACTATCAGTAAAATAAATGGCAACGGCCAATTTTTCTATGATCAAGAAGTAGGGAGGAGGGCTCGAGCCTACATATTTTAGTTTAATGGTGGTCAACTTTCTATCTTTTTTTTTCTACAACAAAATGGATGGTTTACACCTGTGTATTTATAACCAGAATATCAGTACAGCATAAAACCTTGGCTTCAGAAGTGTGAATTCATACAACTCAGACTTTTCTAGGAGTGTAGACTTCATTCTGGTACCTGCTTTTGTAAACTAGGATGTTAGGGTTTGTTTGGTTTGGTTGGTTGGTTTTGATTTTTTTGTATCTGTATCCCTAATACTGCTCTAGTAACAAAATGGTGCTCTGACACTCAAGTCTTCAATTTATCATGAAAATTATTCCCTTACAATGAGGAAACTAAGGAAGAATAGAAAGAATAAAGGCTTGTCTTAAAAATGATGGCTGATTTTGTATTGAACTCTTTTAGAATTGAATGCAGCCTGAAAACAAAGTTCAGATGGCTCTTTGAAATCTAATGACTCAAAACAAAAGCAGAATATATTCCTGCATGACATTAGCAATGTCATTGTTTTTGTGCCAAATATTGCTTAAATTTCTTAATTGTTTTAATAATTAAAGTTGAAATGCAGTAATTAAAAATAAGTGTGTGTAGTGACTACTAAATCATTTTTGTGTTTTAGGATTCAGCAGAGCATTTCATCTTATTGGATTTCTTGCAAATCTATTATTACTTTGGAATGCAATGCTGAATCTTTTAACATGTTCCCTGCTGTGGAATTAAAGTTCAGTCAATACTTTATTTTCTTAGACAGTAGCTTCATTATAATACTTTTAAAACATCTTGGCTTTCATCATTAGAAAATTACATATGTGCATTTAATTCTTAGTGAAGTTAAACATATGGACCCAATGGAATGTTTGCATGTTTCATGCTGATGTAATTAAACATGCTGATTCCCTGGTTTCTACATGTTTTGGACTCAATTTTAAATATTTTGAGATTATCTTGGTAGTGAACTTGAGCACTGCTGCTGAGGATACTTTGAACTGTTCACAAATATAACTATATCACAGAGACTTAAACCAAGGCTCTGATTCCACTGTATAAAAATATCTAAGGCTGAATTTCAGCAAATGTTTTTTGATTAAGCAATACTTACCTCTGCCCTTCTTTTGGCACATGCTTTTTATTTACTTTAAGTTTTATGACACAAAACTGTAGAGGCAAAGAACTTGCTTAAGAAGGCAGATCTCAGTCTTGGTTGATAGGAGCAAACATACTGGGTACAGCTATTCCATTCCAAGAGCAAAGTGACAAACCTGCAGAAATTAGAGTAATGGGCTGCTCTTCAGCTTATGGAATAGATCATGAATCCCCGTGGTAGGTTTTTTCTATCTTTTAAGTGTTAAACCCTTTACAGAGAGGAGCTGTGGTCTTGAGATAAATGCACAGCAATTCACGTCTCAGGGGTAGCCTTAAATCTAAATGTGACATCTTAATGAGCAACTCTTGCAGCTATTTGCCTCCTAAGACCTCAAGTTGTCTGGAAAAAAAGATCTCGCTGTAAAGGTGGAGGGCAGCAAGTAGGCAGTGGAGCTTGAGAAGAAAACCAGAACAAACATCTAGGAGGAAAGAAAATTACTAGAAATGCTCAACATGAAGATGCAGTCCAAAGTTGCTTTTCTTCTTCACCTACTATTCCTTTTCTGGCATCTAAAAATACATTTATCTTTTGTTGTTGTTGTTCCAGCTTATTTGGGACAAACATGCTGTTTCTTAATTTTTTGTCTGGAAAAAAATTATTGGCCTAAAATGCCACTTAAAAAGTACAAGGGTTAAAAACAGATACACAACACCAAAAAGTGCAAAATTTAATTGCTTTGACCTGCAAGTCATTCAGAATCTACATGCACTCCAAACTTTGTAAAAGAAGAATAGTATTTGCTTGTTGGAACTTTAGATGGGACTCAAATTATGGTATTCCATCACGTGTTTTTAAAGTTACATTCCTCTATTGATGTGTATGAATAGCTTGCTCAGTGACAAGCCATGTCCTGAACACAGTGCTTTTGTGGACAATTTCTTCTATCTATGGGGAGAAGTTTTTTTATTTGTTTTTACAAAATAGAGATACAGAGTTTAATCAAACCTTGCTATGTGATTTGCCATTAGGGTTTTTTCAGTACCTAACTCGGATGCATGCGTTCTTTATAAAGCACACATGGTACCTTAGAGAACTTAATCTTTTGAGCTTTTCTTTTTATTCTCTGCCTGGAAGTTAAAAACATTTTTGCTGGTGTCTGTATTATCTGCTTTTTTCATGCTAGTTTCTGTTCTGCAGAACAAATACATTGTCAAGGGACAGCACTACTGCAAACAGGAAAAATCATTGCAGGAATGCGTCGCTTTCATTGCTGCTGCTTTGTGATATGAAAATACTTGTACAGGTTCCTTTCCAGTTTGCCCACTTTGGGCAGTAAAGGCTAGCTGGATAGCTGGATAACTAACTCCATCGTGTCCCTGCACACCACTTAGCAACAGATGTTTGGAAATTCCACAGTGCTGCCAAGTTACGAAATGTCTGCGGAAAGGCGGCGACCTACTACAGGGAGCCTCTAACCTTGGAGACTCATTGCTACCCGATATTGGAAGGGTCTAAAAATGAGCACATGAATGTTGGTAAGTCATGGAAGGGGGGGGTTCTTTCTCAGCATTGACCTGGAGGTACACTTTCCCTGTAACACAGCGTGCCACTGGAGTTGATAACGTGTGGCAAAGGAAGAACCTTTTTGAGCTCACCGAAATGAGCCGGGTGAGTTGCAGGAATTGCTTCCGAAGTACAGTCAAAGAGTAGTTCTTCTTCTCAAAGTTTAAGTCTTCTGTTACTTGAAGCACATCCTCTAGCTCTTCCTGGGCAGGGGAAATCAGGAGCCGGGTCTGAACAGAGCAGGGGCTGCAGCAGTTTCTCCAGGAGATGGTAGCATTGCTCTGTGCTTCTCCAGAGCATCCGAGTCCTCCAACCACTTGAAACCCAAGCCCTGTGCTGCTTTTAGTCGTACTCGAGAGCCCTAGTGCTGTGGTATATTTCATAGTTTAATATGCTGAAGATTTTTTGTAAGTTCAGGATTGTTTGGTTTGGGATTTTTACTTTTTAAACGCTTTAGAAGTGGATTTTCCCCTTCATTTTGTGTTTCTCTCTAAGGCAGTTCTCGGGTATTTTTTTCTAGGTTCAGTACTGAAACACTGGATGCAGTACACATACAAAATAAATTTAGAAAATGCCAAGCCACAGTTCAACAGTAGTTCTGGGGGACTTGGTTTGGATTTAGGGTCCAAAGAGGTTATAAACTACTGTGCAAAGGGAATTTCTTGTAAGCACATGTTGCACACACCCAGTGCAGGGTCCTACTTTCAGCCCAGGGAACTGTGTGCAAGGGGGGAACTGTATAAAGCCTTACAGGGGTTAAGTTAATGTTAATTCTCCTGAAGACTGGGCTAAGAGTAGCATTCTTCTTGCTTTTCTTTAGCATGAGCTTAGAAATATGGATTTTGTGGAAATTTATGAACTTATTCCTCAGAGATAAATAGTTGGAAAATTCATTTTTTCCTTTCCTGACACTGAGAAGTCAATGCAGCATAGTAATACTTGGGTCTCCATGATTTATAGCTCAACATGTTCTTAAAAGCTTTCTTGAAGCCCAAATTTATAGATATTTCTTGAAACCAAAGATTGAAGACTATATATCCAGTTTCAATCTGAACCCCTCCTAGTAGCTTAAGCAACAAAATCATGGCTTTATGAAGCCAATTTTCCATGCTTACAAATACTGCTGCTTCTGTAATGTAATGTGATAGAAGTGCTGTTTCTGAAAGCTTTAGTTGCAGTGATTTACAAGTCTGATCCAGCCGACTAGTAAAAATATATTAAATTGCATAATAACGTTTGATTTTGTGAGCTGATCAATGCAAGGCTGCTGATGAAGATGAGTCTATATAAAGAAGAAACTTTCAGAGCCTTCATACCCATTGTTCAGATAATATTCTCAGTACTTGCTCTTTTTTTCTTATCAACTACATTGTGGTTGTTTAAAAGTAGTTTGTTCTTAAGAGATTCTAAATAAAATCTGGAAGTAATCTAAAGACAAAAAATAAAGGAAACTTGTTAAGACCTGAAATGGATGTACGTTTTTCCTCTTTGCAGTAAATGTTTCATGCTTGAGGCTGTGTTATGAAGAGTGATTCTGAAATTACTGTTCTTTAAACTTTCAATGGAATCTCATAAAAATGGATAGCTGTGAAATGCTTCTCATAAAATTCTCTCGTAAATCCTTTCAATTTTTATAAATAAGGTCTCTGAGACCTTTGTTTAGATGGCAACATCTAATACAGAAAAATTTTGTTTTATACATTTTATTTACCTTCAGAAGGCAATAAAAATCCTTTTTAGACACCTAGAAACCTTGACTCAAAGCCTAAACTTGTTGGAGAAAGGGGCATATGTTGTTTTCCTGGAAAGAACTGATGTATCTGGGCTTAGAAAGGTTATTGCACTGGAAAAACTGGCAGAAAATAACTTACTTGAACTGATTTCAATTTCTGGTATTAAAAATGAGTTATCTCTGAATATGTATTGAGTACAGGCATTAAATAGACATTTTAAGCATTCCACGTGAAAACACTGGAATTCTGGTTGCCTGCACAGTACTAAGTTGGATACTCAAGAACTGACTGTGTGACTATAGTGGCTGGGTGAGGACAGCAGATGAAAAGGCCAAAATAACTGATGTGTTAAGTTCCCCTCGGAAAGAGGTGTCCTGGGTACCCTAGGGGTGTTGTAGAATATCACTTTCATAATTCATCTTCAAAATATGAACACAGACTAGAAAAGCAACAATTTCTACATATTTCAGTTTACCTATAAACTAAAAATTGGGATGGTGAAAAAAAAAATTAATGGCAAACTGCAACCATGGAAATTGTGCTAACCATTACATGGAGAGCTGCTGTTGTAACAAAATAAAGATTAATATTTTAATTATAATTATTAATATTGTGTTACTAAAATGTAATTCAAGAATGTCTCTGGAGTGGTTCTATTCCTTTCCAGAAATGAAAACAAACTTTACGTAGTTTGCCAAAAAAAGCTCTATCAAGGCAAAGTTCACATTCAGTTCAGGTAAAGAGTGGGTAAGTGGAGGAGAAACTTCACTAATTTTTAACTCCTTTCAACAGCTGAGTAATGAAAGGACACAAGAAGAAAGGGGAAGAAATGTGCTCATCTTAATGTAAGGGGATAATACAAATGAAGGCAATGACTGTTGGGTAGGAGTGTTTCAGAGGGGTCATTCTGGTTCCATTCAGTGTGCCCCCTGACTAGGTGACTGCTCTGTATCTTGGAAAGCAAAAAAGAAAAAAACCCACCCCCAAAAGACCCCTGCCCCTCAAAAAAAACCTCCCCAAACCCCAAACAAAACCAAGAAGATTAAACAAAAACATGCAACCAAACAAAAGCATTTAAAAGAAAAAAGAAGGGAAGGGGGAAAAAACCCACAACAGAAAAAGGAGAGGGCTCAATATTTTATAGTAATGTTCATGAAAATATTACAGGGTTTTTTGGCTGTGAATTTTAGAAATCGCTTCAGGCATCTTTGAAGTAAATCACTATTCTTGTCTTAGACAATGTTTAATAAATCAACCTTCCTATCATCATTTGACTACTAGCAGAGTATTCAATTTGTACATCATTGGCAGACTTTATTTCTGACTGGTTTATTTAGAAAGGACTCATTGTCAACAGAGTACCATAGTGATGTTGTAGCCTGTGAACATGCAAAGAAGATTGTAAGCCTAAAGCAGTGGCACTCTCTGGAAGTCACAAACACAGGTTACAAAATGACTTGTAATTTTATTTCTTCAACTAACTACTTTGTAAAAGCAAAGATCTTCCATATTGGCTCTGAAAATGTATCCAGCCTTGTTTGCAGCTTGCAATCAAGACAGTATCAGGAATGACAGCCAAATGCCCTTTCTCAAGTTTTTGGGAGCCTGATACTCAAAATTATTACTCTGAGATTATAATTTCTTGCTTTGCTAATCACATGAATAGCTCACCACCAGGCTGGGGGATGGCGTGGAGGAGCTCTGTCCTGCTGACACTTGTGTTCACTCTATTTACTTTCCTGTTAAATGCCAGATGAATGTCACTGCTGCTCAGCAGCAGAATAAGGCAAACTTCTGTCCCCAAGGTGTAGCAAGAAGGGCAGACAGCTCCTTGGCAAGCTGTGAGGCTCTAAAGCACAACATGATTGTCACCTTGTCACTGGGCATGCTGCATGTGCCTTTGGTACCAGCAGTTACAGGATGTGCTGTCTTGACTTGCTGCTGGTACACAGCACTGCAGTGAGCCTGAGCAGCCCTTTCTGCACACCTGCTTGACAATTTCATTCAGCTAGGACTTCCCTTACTGTTTTTTCCTTCACTCTGACCCCCATTCATCAGACTTTAAAAGCTTCAAGCTGCTATGTAGGTCTGATTCCTCACATTGAATCGGAGGCTTCAGTGCATGCTAGGGATGGGTGCTGCTTTTTCTGTTTTTATTCCAAGCTGAAGTTAATTTACTGCCCTAATTCATTCCAGGTTATCAGTGAGCCAAGTGATGCTCAGGTTATGCCATCTCTTCTTTCCAAGATGGTTTTTATCAATTTCTTGCTTGGCATAAACATCTCCTTGGGTTGCTTTGGGGACTACAGTGCTGGTTGAGAAGTGATGCTTCCCATGGCTTGTTTATGCTGCTTTACATAAAACGGGTTGGAAAAGTCTTGAGACTTGTGGGTCCAAAAGCAAATTACCTTGAATAGCAGGGGGGAGGGCAAACACCCAGGTCACAGTCTTGCTCCAGAATTTTAAGTCTTTTGCCAGAGTAGGACGGTATCAGTAGGAGAGGATGGAACAACTTTCCCCCTGTACTGTTGGCTAAAGATGTGAGAAATCTTACTGACATTGGGACAGTGTTCAGTGCTGTGGCCTCAGCTGGCAGCAGTGAATGATCACTGGGACACGAGGTCTTTTTTTGAGGAAGGCTTATGGCTTCCAGGGGATCTGAAGGAGACGCGTTGGTTTAATCTGTAAAACTGAATTTATTTTGGAGGATGGAAATATGCAAGAAACATCTAATGCTTTTTAAACCTCCTAAACTCATGTTACCTAATTTTGCTCAATTTGTTTAAAACTTAGTTATATGTTAAAATGTAGCTAATTTATTTAAAAATTAGAACCTGTTTTCTAGTTGATGTTACAAACTAGCACTACAAAGATCACAAGAAAAGAATGTGAACCTTATCTACTTCTAGTTTAAATAATTTTTTTCTTCATGCCTAAAATCTTCTTATCTTTTGGATGCATGAAATAAATTAATATGAAGAGATTGTGAGGTTTTTTTCAGTAGATTCAATTGTTAACTGTGGTTCCTCCTTAGGAAAAAAATGTAAGTATGGTTACCAAGTTCTTCCATAGAAATTCTTTGTGTAGTATCTGTTGTTTCTGCTGCTGAAGCATCAGGTGTGGACTTACAGGACAAAATTTGTGTCCTTCTGAGATAATAGTTTTATTATGCAGTTGTCCGTAAACCAAACAAACATCGAAGTAATTCTTCTTACTTGCTATAGTTAGAATTATATACCCTTTCTGCTTTTCAAGGAATCATAAGGAAAATTTCAGGAAAAAATGTCCTGCTTTTTCTTTAGGGTGACATTGGGGTGGTGGTGTGAGTTTTTGTTTCTTTCTACTCTAAAGTTCTGATACTCAGGCAATGATTTCAATGTATGTGTTGTACCAAAATGTAAATAGGAATTGAATTTATGTGTCAGTTGCATTGGAAAATACCTTAATTGATGCTGCAAAAAATAAGCTACTGCAGCCACATTGAAAACAATGACTGGATGAAAAAAATCTTTGGCTTAATAATTTGGCTTGCTTGTTTTGTAGACTTGATTGTTGTTACTTTCTTCTGGACCTTAGAACTGCAATAGGTGCTTTTTAGCAGTGTTCTAAAGCTTATGGAAATGACTTCTAAGGATTAATCTGTACATTGGTAATGAGTGATGCCTTGTCTAATAATCTGAGTGAAACAAAATTTGATTCTTGCATTTCTGCAGCCTTCAGTGTGCTCTTGGCTTTGGTGTCAGCTGAAGGTATTGGTGTTGGGCTATGTGTGGTGTTAATTGTGGGATTCTTGCAGGTCCGCTTCTTCCTAAACAGTGCTGGTAACTTTAGGAAAAGCAGAAGTGTTCATTTTTACCATTTCTGTTGAAAAGATGAAGGCAAAACATTTTCAGTAAAGTAGTAATGTAAATTCTAATCCATTCAAAAGGTTTATGATCTTCTGAAGTCTTTGACAAAGCCTTTCCATGAAGGCAAGGTGGGAATTACGTATTTTGAGAGGAACTGATATCAAAGCTAATTTTTAAGTTTGTCTTTACATCCTGAAAGCCTCTAGCTGAATGCATTCTGTATGTATAGGGATGTTATAATTACGAACATAAAATGAATTATTCAATATAATCCTGGATTTTAGAAACTTGAAATTATTAAAGAAAGAGATTTTTAAGTACTTCAGGTCCCTTGAGTTAGGAGCACAGTAGCTTCTAGGTTATTACAAAATGGTCTGGTGACCCACTTCAGTATGCTGATTTCTACTGTGTTACAATATCATGTGTGATAGAAGGGAGTTAAATAGGAGACCATGAAATCCTCTCATGAAGAAACAAATGTCTGGGCTCTAGATCAGTAGCTGCCAGGTCCTTTCTGTCAGCACTGACTGGGTGCTGAGGGATGCCAGAGGTGGGAGCTATGAAAATCAGTCAAACTGAACTTTTAATTTGCATTTCAATCACTGGGGAGCTTGCAGGCAGTCTCACTGAAAATTATCCATGTGCAAATATGTAATAGTATGGTAAAGAATATTGTCCACAGTATGAATTATGGTATCAGAACCAAGTAATATGCTTAATTACCTGCTAGGAGTCTTGTTAGAAATTCCTCATAACAGGAAGGTAACAAAGTCTTTGAGAGCATGTGAAAGCCCTTTAGTAAACAAACCTTCAAAAATCTTTAGTTCTTTGCACTATTCTGTCCCTTTTAATATCTTCCTCTTCATCTTACCTTTTAGTTTTTCTTAACAATAGGTCTTATAGTTTAAATTATTTTAGTTTTTTATATATTTTATCCCCCTCTCAATGTTGTTTGTGTTCATCTGTTTTTAAAATTGGGTGTTTATATATGCATTTATGGCCAGCACTGAGTTTTTTAGAGAGCATGAGCTTATTTCTCTAGAGAAGTCAGGTAATATTTTAATCTTATTATTGATCTCATCCACTTAAACTTGTTGCTCTGAATGAATGCTCTAATGAAATGCCTCAAAGAAATCTTTTTAGGAGGCTTTGTTTTATGAATCCCTCAATTTTGGGTCTACATTCCATTTAAATAAAATAATGCATCTGTTATCAAACACCATGTTATTGACTTTTCTGAATCACTGGCGGCTGAAAAATAGATTATTATTTAATGCTGTTGTGAATCCCTTTCATGCTGTGAAATTTGATTTAAACTGAAATCTTATACTGCAGCTCTCTTAACAAATATTATTTCTAGGTACCTTGTGCATTATTATTTTTTTTTCCTTTCACAGAATGGATCAAAATGAAGTAATGTCTTATGTATATAACATTCTATGAACATAATACAACTGTCTCTTAAGTATAAGTGTCTTATGGAATATATGAGTAAAATTATCATTAAAAATAGGCATGATGAAACCTTACTGGAATACTAGTTATATCAGGGCTTAGTTTTAGTATTCATAGAATGCCATATCCTTTCCTTTGAACACCTTTATCTTAAGTATTCTGCTGTACACAACATTACCTGGAAATAGAAAAAAACCAAGCAGCTTTGAACAAAGGGGCTGTTGAAGGTGTTTTCTCTGAAAAGTCTTGAATTTATGAGGATTGTTGTACAATCCAGCATCAAAATTGAGGGGATATTTGTGAAGCAATAAATTCTTTCACTGTTTGTGGAAGTAGGTACCCATATTGACCAAAGATTCATATTTTGTGAATAGCTTGAGGTGAGGTAGGGAAAACAGTACATTACACTGAGCTCTATATTAATCTCTAACTGAAACTATTAAAGTGCAAATATGAACTTCATTGTAGTGAATATGTAAATAAATAATGGCCTAAGAACTAAAGAGGAAGTTTATCCTTTAGTCTAAAAACATTAACATGCCAAACTGAGTATTATCTTTTTAGGTTAATTCAAGGTGCTAACTGACCAAAGATTCCATGCATTAGAACAATAAGCTGCTTTTCTTGAGCCATTTTTTTCCTCATCCATTATTATTACTGTGGTCAGCTAATACACAAAGACCAAAATAGGAAAAAAAGAAAAATTCTGAAAAGATCAAACTTCAAGTTTGATTATAATTAGAATTGGCTTCCTCTTTGTACAAGAATGCATTGTGAAATTGGTTTTTTCCATAATCACTTAATATGGATTGTTTAAATTGTTCCTGTTAATACTTGCATGCTGTAAATATTCAAGTAAAGAACAGCCATTGAAAATAACCATATCCTTCCCTTCTCCACCTTTCCCAGAGAACACAGTGTTACAAAACCCAGTTTTCTTTGGTTTTTCATGTCAAAGAGAGCACAATTAATTTGAGGCATTTTAAATGCCTTCCAATTGCCCAGAGACTTGGAAATGAGAACTATGTATGTCAGATTACACAGGATTAGGGTTTTTCCTTTAGTATCCTTCCAGACCCCAGCTTCTTGCTGCTCTGAGAAGTCTTCACAGCTTTCTGTGTTTTCAATAAACTCAGCTGCAATTTGTTTCCTCATAAACATTTTTCCTTAAGGTTTGAGAGATTGGCCTGTTGGCATCAGCAGGGTAAATTTCTCCTTGGTTTAAGTATGCATTGTGTGAATTTTTTGGTGTTTCTGGTATTGCTTGGTGAGTTTCTTTGGGTTTGCTTTTGATTTTACAGACATAATCATATGTGATTGAATCTCTGTTTCAATATAGTACTCTACCTATGTTTAACAAACTAATAACAGCCCTTGCTTTTTTCATTCCACCTTTGCAGATATTAGGAGGATGGGGTTAGAGATAGGAAGGGGGGAGAAATCCTTTAGGCTGCTGAAATGCCTATGTACAACTTCTAGTGTGTTTGGAAAAGAAATACATAACCTCCTTTGTGACTGTTTTTTGTGGAAGTGTAACAGAGTTCATGAATATTCAACTTGTAGTTTTAATTTAATGTATTTTTAGAGTGATGTTTATCTTAAGTAGTATTTTAGAGTAGTGTTTCCTATAAATAAAAGAGCAAACGTGTTTGTGTGACAGTAATTCTGGAAGATGAGAAGCATTTCAAATGAGGGACACTTGAGCTGAAGGTGCAAAACACTTATTTTTGCAGAAAATTTCAGTTCAGTTTGACTAATACTGCTAATGCTCTAAAATATGCTTAGGTGAAGCAATTAAGTTCTTGAAGTGTTTCTCCTTCTGTTTCTCTTGCCTTATGAGCAATGTGTAAAGAAAGAGCAGTTTTACACTTGACCTGAACTTGTGATCAGTTTGTGCATATACATGTGTATCAGCAAAGTAAACTTGATAACTTAATTCTTTTTTTAGGGGAATGTTTGCAGGGATAATCCTATTCACAGTGCAGGATAAGGATGCCCTGCCTTGTTGCTTGGGCTACAAAACCATTAACTTTACACTGTGTGCTGCCATCATGATCTTTATACCTTGTAAAACAGCTTTTTCTTAGCCTTTTATTGGTTACTGGGTAATTATATGGTAATTTTCATAACCCATGCCCTGTACAGATACAATCCTTGGATATAGATCTGCCCCAATTCCTGTTTATCCCAGTGTAGCTGTAAGTCATAATATTGTGTTCAATCCAATCTGAGCCTCCCAGTCAATCCAAATTCCACCTAGGTGTTCAGAGGAAAGTGCAAATTAAACCTTCAGTTTCTATCCTGCAGAGATGCTCCAATGTTTGGTGCTCTGAATCTCACAAGCTCAACAGGAGATGAAACTCTGGAAAACTTATATATATCACTTTGCATTAAGAGTCAAGACTTGTGTGTCTGCTGCATTTCCAAGTGTTTTCTGTATAAGACTGAAGTCTTTTTACTCAGAGTTGTGTTTATTGTAACTGAAGGTCTGCTCTGACTTCATGGTTTTGCAAGGTAGAAGCCTCTCTGGCATAATGGAAGGGTCAAGAACTGTTAATAAACATGAGAATCAATAAGAAATGATCAGGATTTCTTTAATAACCAGTGGTAAACCACTGAACTCTGGTCAGAATTGAGTTTTGTCTTTGGTTTAACAATTATGATGTGTCTAGGAAGCTTTGGGAAGTGGAGTGTGTTGTAAGAATATTTCCAGCTATCCTGTACCAAATATTTCATTATTTCTTTGTCTATTCACAGAACAACTGATTTTTTTGAAATAATAACTTTATGTATTGGCAATCCATATTAAAAGAATATGAAGTTGTATACTAAAAGAATCTGTTCTTTCATGAGCATTGCAGTAAAAGTTAGATAAAGGAAACAGAATTGAAGGATAAGGGGAACAGGTATGATGGCAGTGCATGAAATTAAAACCTAAACCAACAAAATGCCTTCTGAAGAAAAGGATCATGCTTTTTAAGGTCCCTGGCAACTCTTTGGTGATATGCTGCAAACTGCCACTTGGTAGAATCCTTTTCCATGTGTACTGTACCTTATTATTGCAGCAGTACTAGGATACCTCATTAGTTTTTGTACAACAAAGGTAACCTCATTCTTGCATGGTTTTAAGTTTATTAGAGTACAAATCATTATCACGAGTGGAGACTCCTTTCTGGCTTGAGATAGCCCAGTGATTTTAAACCTCATGGAGTTCTCACTATATTGGATAGTTTTATAAAAGGGCTAATGACAGAATTGTTGCTCTTTTTGAAGCCAAAGACTACCTGACTCCTCTTTATGATATGCTGAAGTTAAGCTCTAGTAGTGTAGTCCAAATGCAAAATAATCTGGATTTGCCATCTGACCTGTTTCAAACTAAAGATTAGCAGACAGGTTTGTGTGATATATCATGGTTTATAGTGCATGGTAGTGCTCATTATGGTAGATGGCAAACTATAATCATGGTACACAAACTTTAATGAAGAGTTTATTTTTATCCAAGTAACTTAATGTTAACTTCCCTCAGTGCAAATTTGTTTTTATACAGTCATATAAAAGTAATTCTGCAAGCATTGCTGAATAATGCCATAAGAATAAAAAATGGAAACATCTCAAGTTGCATATCAAAATAAAAGAGTAGCTGGAATAATGCTGCTGTGTTGGGTGACATTCCCTCTGTTTTCTGAAAAGTGTATGAAACTATGTTTGTGAAAAGAAAAGGAAGAACAGTGGGTTATGCTTAAAGTAAGAAAAAATTTTATAATTCAGAAATAAGATAAAGACCTTGTTAACATGAACTTAGAACTTTCCAGGAGGAATTAAAACCATGTGTGCTAAGGACCCAGACTTTTTTGGGTCCTTGTGAGCATGAAGACCACATTAAGGAATAATTTTCCTGTAGTGAAGATCCAAGATCCACGCATGAATACAGTGGTATAAGGGGAGTGGCAAAGGTGATGCTATTTTTTCTCCTTTTGAACAAATTCATATGTGATGCATATAAGAAATTCTTTCCCCCTTGTTTATTTACCAAAGAGTTGCAGAATCCTTTAAACTATCTTTCCAGCCCTTACTGTTTCAAAGTCAAAATCAAATGTCAATTAAGTGCTAACTGAGTATAAATCAATAGTGTGATTAGTGGTTTGCTGAAGGGTGCTTTGTGCAATATGCTAGCCCTAATAGAGTCAGTAGAAGACCTAGTGTGATCAGGGAGTGTGTCTGAAGGCATTATAGAGGCCATAATGTCTCTTTTCCATAAGTATTTATTTGACAGAATGGCAATACTTAAGAAATCACCAATGTCTAGGGATAAAGACACTCTCATGAGTGAAAGTCAGTCTGTGCTTGAGCCAGTAGAAAAAATAATCAGGAAGAGGGTAGGTTTTCAGAACCTGGGCTTAATGACAAACCTATTTGAAAACCTTGTAAGCAAGACAAAGATCTTGAATGATAATATGGCTGCAGTTGTTGCACAAACTCATTGTATGTCATAAAAATGAAGGAATGCCAATAATATGCATGGACTTACATCATTCTCCTCTTCTCTTTTTGTACAAAGTTTTGTCAGAGATCAGGAATAACCACAATAGTTTCTGATAGGCTGACATCAGTTTTGTGACTTTGAAAGTGTAGTTCTTTTGCTGATGTCCACTCGACAGACCACTTCTGTAATCCTGTCTGACATAAATCAGTCAGACTTCCATGGATTTTTGGAGTACTTATGTCCAATTTGTTTCTTATGGAAGGAAGATCTGCAGAAATCTCAGTGGTATAGAGGTAAACTCTTTGAAGAAGTTTGAATTCAGTCTGGACAGCTGATTTTTCCTTGTCTAGTATTACAGACCCCAAAGTGAGATTTAAACTGCTGCTGTCCTCCTCTAGATGTAGAGCCTCTACTTTTTTTTTTTTTTTTCACCCTGTTTTGAAAACAACAAAATAATCTATGTCCACAGCTGGGCTGTTTCTGATTGCAGTCCCTGAGGATGAATAAGGCTTGTGTTTGACATGCTGCCTTGCTTTCTGCTTTTTCTGGGTGCATTAACCAGAGCTGATTCAGCACACTGATGTGGGAGTGCAAGGAAAGGCAAAAATATGATGTACCATTTTCTGGCAGAAGTGACTCAAGTCCTTTGAGCAGAAAGTGTCACATTTTTCTCAAGGGAGAAAGCAAAACCCTGAATCTCAGAGGGAAGAAGAGAGAGTAAGAGATGTCCTGTGGCAGTGATGTGTTGGTTACCTCGGTGATCCTGGAGGACCTTGCCCCAGAGATGCTGTGGTGTTTGTCAGACACTGCAGAACATTTATCTGTCAGTGCCCTGCTGAAGCTCTCATTAGCCTTTCAGAGAGAAAATTAGAGAGGTGTTATTTGTTTATAAAGTTATTTTCATTTTTTACTTACAGTGTTGTGCATATGTAGTAATTTGAGAATGGAATGAAGCAGTGATAACTAAAAAAATTGTGTGGGAGGACAGAGTGGGGCCTCTGTGGTTCACAAGTATTCAAGAGATGCCCTAGGATGAAACAGGGAGACTTGTTGGATTATTCTCATTTTAAAATAATTCTATTGGAATAGCGGGGGTGGTGTGGTGGGGGATGGTGTGTGTGTGTCTTATACCACTGTGTGGTATACGGATGAAAAGTTTTTGACTGAAATTTCTCTTAAAATGAGGGCTTTCTTTTTATTTTGTGGGTAATGCTAATTGCACATGCCTAGTATTTTCTTTGATTCTCTAGCAACTCCTAATTCCAAGTCACTTGCCTGGCACTGGAAAAAACATTATGTGATAAATGCCACAGGGTTGTTCATGATGGAAAGAAATACTGATATTTATTTTGCCACTTTCATCCCTCACACTGAGGGGAAAAGACACTTTGTAATGCAGTGATCTGTTTAGGACTGAAATGAAAGAATGTCAGCAAGTATGAGACAGTATCAGTTTTGGTGCTATATAATGGCCAAACTTTCTTCTGTTCAGCTCTACACATGAACTTGTCATTAACCAGATGGAGGTCAAGTCACACCAGATTCCTTTTGACCTTCTCTGTGACATCTGGTGTCTCAGCTGCCTTGGACAGGTATCTATCTAGTGGGGGTGAGCCTTGCTCTGCCCTAAGGAGTAACCAAACAGTAGTTTTCACACATTTTTCTCAAGGTTTTTTGCTGCTGGTTGGGTGGTTTGTTTTGGTTGTGTATTTCTGTTGCTGGCTTTTGGGTTAAAAAACCCCCAACACTACCAAAATCAAACCCAACAAATAATTGAAGCCACCTTCCCTTTCTGCGTTCTCCCTAAATTTCAAAACCACACATGGTGTGAACACTTTCATTATGTGGAGGTAAGTTTTAGTTCTTATTTTTGTGGTCGTTTGGTTTTTTTCTTGCAAAAATGCAGCTTTTTAATTATTGCTGTGGACATGTGAATATTTGCAAACAACTCTTCAGGAAGCACAGGTGTATTTAAAGTACAGTTTGTATATTTGGGCTGGGTTTTTTAGGGTAAAACAATAATTAGAAAGGTATTATCTGCTAGTTTTCCCTGTTACTTCACTTGTGCTGTGACTTTATTACTTTTTCGCAGCACATTAATGATATTTGAGATGCTGGAAGCTGTACTGCACTGTTATTTCTGGTGATGTGCTTTGTAGCCTGTTCTTACTCATAGTTCTAAATTCTAAAGTGTGATGTAAAAAAAAAAAAAAAAAAAAAAAAAGTTATACCACAAATCTGAATTAAAATCTTAGAGTGAAGGAAGAAAGTGATACTGCAAGGTTGGAAATGAGTTCACTTCAAAACACACCAGAAGAGCTCTGAAAGATGGTTCTGAGCTAAGCTCCTTAACAGCTCCTGGGTGAGGACTTGTGTAAAGTGTCAAGCAAGATTAAACATTTTTCCTACAGTAGACTCAAATCTGCAGATTTATTTGTTAATTCCTATAATCAGACAGATTTGAGAAACCAAAAAAGACAGAGATGGCTTAACAACCAAGGTGAAGTGTGAGGGAGGCAAAAATCTGTTTGGCTTGTATTGTACAAGCTGGGGAAATGGGGTTTTAAAGGTAACATCTCACCAATGTGCATGACAGTGTTTTGAATTGCCCATTTATATTTTTTAAGTTACTCCTGAACTGTTAAAGAGGTAGAGAGAGAAGGATGGAAGGGAACAAGGGAATCCTATTTCATTTTTTTTTTTTGACACCTATGATAACTGCTTTTTAATGATTACCACATTCAGATTAACATTCAGATCTTTCTGAAAAAGTATTAGAAAGATCTCCTGCTGTTCCCAGCAGTGCCCCACTAACTCAGCTCACTAGCAAAATTAGCAGCAGGAAACAAGCCTTTAAAATTTTTATCATTTATGAATAAATTGTTAATTCAGTAAAGAATATGGGCTCCTGCTGTAATTGTTCCTCTATTAAAAAGGCTGGAAGTCATTTTCTCTCCATCAGTATAAAAAACAAAAAAACAAAAAAAACCCCAAACACAATAGAAATAAATACACATAGAATTAAATAGTGGATTAAACCATTTAGCTGAGTGACTAAGAATTTGTTTCACTTTTGAACTCTTGTGATTTTTTTTGTTGTTGTTGTTCTCTGAGAGAGGACTATTGTGCTGCCATTCCTTTACAAATTCTCAATAATGCTAAAGTGCTTTGAAGTTGCCATTGGAGAAAATAGATCAACAGATGGAGCTCAAATAAACCCACGGTTCTGCCTTTAAATCTAAACAAAAGCAATTTTTTTGTGGCAAAGATAGTTAATATTTAATTTGATTTACTTACAGAAGTTTGATCCCAGATGATAACACAAAAACTGATGTAGAGCTGTAGACACAGCAGCTCAGTGCATCTATATCCTGGCTTTTTATTAGGAAGATAAAAAATCCTGTTGTCTAGCACTCATTATGATAGCTATGATAGATCTCCTTCAATACTGATCTGGAGACTCCTGGACCCAGAGGAATCTATGAATTAGAATCTTGGTAAAATACGATTACTTTGTGCTTGCCATGGTGCAGAGCAAAAAAACTCTGGACCTCTCATTTCTTGTGCTTTTTCTCATGTGTAACTGTTTGGTGTTATAAGTGAAGTTGTCATTCTGGTAGTAAAAGCAGTGTTTGAGCCTCAGGTGTATTCCCACATGGAGTAAAACATCCTCATACTTCTACAACTACTTCCTGAGATCCTTTTTCTTTTGATATGCAGCTAAATATGAGGTTTTAATACTTTGTCTTTGGTCATGTTACTTCCTCTCAGCAAACTTTTTGACCATCTTGTGGTTAAAACTTGGGGGTACCCATCTCTTCTTATTCCCACTGCATTTTTTACTGATATGGGTATTACAGAGTTTTTGTGGGGAAAATACTGTGAGATAAGCTTTTAATGTGTTTTATATTGTCGATAATACAGCATTTTCTACTGAAATGGCAGCTGTGTTCTCATATTCATGCAGTAGCTGGTCTGAAGTCATGCATCTTCTTTCTAAAATCCCGTGCTGCCATATTTTCAGCTGATTTGTTTCCTTTTGCTGACTGAGGGCTTCGTGATGGAGCTGCACAGTCTGAATGCTACTGCTCTTAAGCAAGAAAGATGTGATGAATTAAGCCCTACAAGTTCAGGCGTATTATTTTTTCTTAAACTTGTGTGATGCTCAGGATTGGAAGGGCATTCCTACCTAAATAACCCTTGCAGGCACAGAGGGCACACCAGACTTAACCTTTTTAACTTGGTTGGAGGCAAGGTGTGGGGAAAATCAACAATCAGGCAGGAGTAAAATATGAACAACCTGTGCAAGCTAAATGACTTTGGATAGAAACACTGATGCTTCATTAAAAAAATACAGCGTGAATAAAAATTTCTGCTTAAAATAGTAAGCTAATAATAGAAGAAAATTAGTAAGACTGACAGCTTGTAATAAGTTTACCCCTTGTAATAAGACCTTTCCAATGGGCTTCTTGTTCAGTGACATCATATCAGAATTTACCCAAATTCTGCCTGCTGTTGCAGAGAAACAATCTGCCTTAAATACACAGTGACCTAATGGGCTAACACTCCTGCTGCTCTGCCACTTCAGGAGCTGCCTTCAGTATTTCAATAGATACCTGCTCTAGATAGCCCTTTTAGGGATGAGATAAATGCAATGGGACACTGACCCTCTAGTCACAATGCCAGTGCAGATAACCCTGGAGGAGATGATGCATGCCCAAGTTATTTCAGATTGTTCCACCGAGTGCATGTTAAGAAGGAAAAATACTACTGCTATATCAAGCCCTTAAAGAAGGGTACTTGAAAATATGTGTGAAGAGATAAGTGGATAGTAAAGTTGTTTCAGTTGGAGTGGGACTAGAGATGATCTTTGTAGGTCCCTTCTATCTGAACTGCTCTCTCCTGTTTCACTAGCTTAACAGAAATTTGATGCACAGTTCTTGCACACATCTTTTTGCTAAGTCTTCAGAATTCAATTAAATACAACATAGTCCTGCTGTGCCAAGATAAGAATATCAGAAATTTTAAGAACATGAAAATATTATCTTCACAGCATGCTTCCCTTTGTTGTTGTTGCTGATCCCAATCCATTTTTCATCTTTCTTACTGTTCCTTCAATCATTCCCTCCAGAAATAAATCTAGATTGCTCTTGAGCTAATTCATATGCTTTGCAGCCACTGCCTTCCTCTATAATTTATTGTTTCTGCAATAAACAATTTTGTCTTGATCAAATATGAGACTTACTCCTAGCTTTCTTCAAGCTGTTATTTCTAGCTTAATGCCAATGATTTTCTTTAACATGTAATGAGTAATCTAACTTAATTTTACAGTAGTCATTGCCTCTTAACTATCTGAAATGCCTTGGTTATGTCAAAATTTGATCCTTCAGAGAAAATGCATTTTTATTCTAGTGCTAAAACTTAGATTATACTAGAATCATAGAAATATTTTGGTTAAAAGGGACCTTAATCATCATTTAGTTCCAACTTTGCCTAAATCTTACTGAAAATCAATGGAAGTTTTAATGCAAAAACTCTAAGTGGAGAAACTTCAGAATCCAAAGTTTCCAAAGTTATTACTTGGAGATTTTGTTCATGCCCTATAGCAAAACAAAGCACTGTAAAGATAGCTGGATATTACTTAAAAATTACTAAGTTCAAATTGTAGTTTCAGACCTTAGTGTCTTACAAAATGAGGGTTACAACTCAATTTTTGTGGAGTGCAAAAAACACTGAAAATTCATGCTTGTGATGAGATATAGAAAGCTCTTTCATATGTTGTAGTTGCTCTGAAAAGCAGAAAATAGTTGTATTTTTCTTTAAAGAAAAAGTTACTTACCTTCAATTAATTTCTAATGAGAAGTTTTTCAAAGTTTTCTTTAAAAAGTTAAGAAAGGAGACCCTTAGGAATTCTGTGTTTCATTTTATTTTCTGAATAGTGGAAGTTAATTTGGACCAAAGTAAATGACAAAGTAGCCATACTTACAGATACAGATGTATTGGCAAATAAAGTGCCAGACAAGTACTTTTTAATAGTGCAGAAACTGAAAGAAAAGGTTTCCAGTAGGCAGTTTTTCATAGTATTGATTCCAAAATGTTTGTGCCTTTCTTGTTTCAGACTGACTATAAATTATGATCTTATGACTATATGCAGGTTGCATCAATGAAGTGGCTTTTCTTCTATCTTTGACAGCAAATGTTCCTTTGGGGTTTATTTTTTTTTCTTGTATTGAATGTTATCTAATCTTCTGTAAGCCCAGTGTAGACGAGCATTCTGAATTGTTCAGATTCCCAGTGTCAAATTAATTTCAAATTAGGAAACCACAGTTGTGTAAATTCTGGGAATCATACACGTAAATAAGTACAACTTTCACATAAAGATTAGTTATACTCAGGTTAACTTGAATTATGATTTTGAGGTTATAAATTGTCTGAAAAAATTCAAGAAGATTAACGCATGAATCTTCATTTCTAAGCTTTATACTGCAGTTCATTTGTTAAAAGACTGAAGAATTTTTAAAACACATTTAAGCCTTGCTAAAAGCATGGTAAATACTATTTTCCATTAATGTGGTGCATTACACACATGAGTACAAGTTCACAGAAAATAAACTGGTCTCTTGCCATCATCCATTTGTGGAAGTTTTATAAATATTAATTAGAGGCTTTAGTTGCCTCTCTCTTTCATGAATACTGAAACAGAAATACAAGGGGACAAACAGCATCATTCCAAGGTGTCCATGCCAATAATGTTCTTGATGTTGGATATACTTAGGAAAGCTTTTGGAGTTGTGAAACATTTTGAGTTTCATTTTGCTTAACGGTCCCTAAAAGCCTCTTATTTCTTCCTCTGCTCTTAACTCTGAATTATTCATCAAATAACTTACTAAATTTCAAAATCTCCTTTATTTTAAGACCAGTTTATGTGACTTTAGAACCAGCGAGTTGTTGAAAACATATTTGTCAGAGTACATACAGGTAGCCACTGATAGCTTAATAGCCACTAATAATCCTTTTGGTTACAAAAGGATTTTAATACCTGAATTATTTTTCCAGTCAAATTAAAGAAAAGGGCAATAGACAACAATCTGAGAAAAAGGTGTAACCCCGATGTGAGAGATGCAGGGGGAAGGAGGATTTTTTCCTTAATAACATAAACTAACATCCTTTCCCCCAAAAAAACCAAAACCAAACAAAAGTCACACAAACACAAACCCCCTTTTTTCTTCCTCTTTCTGCTGCTTTTTGAAAAAATATAAAGCAGTGAACAATACAAAACAATATCTTGTGTCTTAAGAATCAGTTTTAAATTCCTAAATTTAAAAATTCCTAAATTTTCCTAAATCAGTCTTAAATTTCTTAAGATCAGGATATTAAGAAAAGAACAGGGATTTGATAGAAAGGTTTTATGGAAGATGAGTATTTGTTAAGCACAAAGCACTCATGTTGCAATAGTATTGCTATACCCCTTCTTTAGTGTTATATCACCTGTAGGATAAACAATCCTTCCTGGTTTTGTCATGGAATTTATCACCAATTATAACATGGTTATTTTCAGTATGAAAACATAGTGATGAATTTGGACATTTTAGTTGGCTTTTATACTAATTCTTAACTTGGAATCCTAAATCGTGTTGTGAAATTGAGCTGTCAGGTTTCAGTTTTTCTTCCAGTGGATTGCTGAAGGAGGGTCATAGGTTCCCAGGTACCAATTCAAAGAAGCTTTTACAAAGAGAAAATGAAGTTCCAGAAAATGAGAATATGGAATATAAATTTTTGGGCTTTATTTCGAGTGCTCTCAAATCTGATAGCATCTCTGATTACCCTTGAGTTTACTTAAAAATGGATTTTGGTACTAACCAGTACACAGCTGCATAAAATAATTTATAGAGGGATTTGAGTTTGCCTTCCTCCTACATTTTGTCCTAATTAAAAATAATTTTACTATCATTAAAACCCCCCACATAAATCTTATGTAACATTCTTGTAACCTACTTAGTATCTCCAACTGAGTTTTATTGCATTGATTTTTTTTTTATTTTTTTTTTTTTGTAACTAACCTAGCTAGAAATATATCCTGAATATATATATATCTTAAATCAGAGATTTTTGTGTGTGTCTTTTGATGTATGCTACTCTGAAACATACAGATAGTACACTGGAATGAATGGCTTTGAAGCAGCACTTTACATTCACAAAGTGTGATACCATGGGTCCTCTGAAGCTGAGCATTACAGAAGTTGGTCATCCATTTTAATTTGCTCTTCAGAAGGAGTAAACTTCCACTATTTCATACGTGTGAGCTGTATATTCATAATTAAGGAAGCAGAAAAATTCAGTTACCTTATAGTGTAGTAGTATTTGTCACCTTTTAGGCTCTGTCACCCCTCTTCAGCTGTACTTGTCAGTGTTGGCAGAGCCATCCAGCCTGGGGGCTGCTGGGTTCTGAGCATCCTCTCCCAGGGAATGGAGCCAACCTTGAGTGCCTTGGCTTCTCTGGAAGATGCCAATTGCTTTCCAAGCACCTTTTCTTCAAACCTGAGCTAAAGGTTCAGCCCACTGCTACTTACTGGGGTTTACTTAGTGTGTAGCTGATGCTTGGCCACTTTTAGAACAACATGAAATAGAGGGAAGTTCAATAGGGTCAGATTTTGATTTCATGGTTTACCTGTGGTGTAGTGGGTGGCATTTCAGAACCTGGCTCTGGCTTGCTTCTCTTCACTGGATTACTACAGCATTACCTACTAGTTCACTGTGGATTACTACAGCATTACCTATTAGTTCACTGTGGATTACTACAGCATTACCTACTAGTTCACTGTGGATTACTACAGCATTACCTATTAGTTCACTGAGGCTTAGTGAATCCAGAACTGTACAGAAGTGAAACAGTTTCTCTGTTTACAAACACTTAGAGTTTGTAAATATATTCACACATACTTTAGTACTTCATTGTACAAATTGCAGTGTTTGTTTACATGTGTCTAAATCAAATGAAAAATTAAATAAAAAAATCTGTGCATAAATGAAGACAGAACCACAGAAGTGGTATTCAAAAGCCAGGAAATGGCTGAGTAGAAAGCAGACAGCAAGCTCAGTTTAAATTTATTTCTGGAAGTTTTTACTACTGGGATTATTTTTTCCTTTTGCTCTTTGCTTTTCTTTCCAGACCTCAGGTCTTCGTTTTATGTTTTATTGGAAAAGAAGACCTGAAGTTCTTGCAGACCTTAACATGAAATCTTTAGTCTCTTTTAGAAGGTTGCTTACTAATAACTAAGGAATTAATATTTATCTTCAAATTTGCTACTTGCTAGCAGTAGCATCAAAGGTCCACAGGAATAAATTTGCTGTTTTTAATTACTAGTAGCTAAAATGCAAGATGGTACATACAGCTGGATGAAAGCTGATAATTTTCTTTCCACAGTAATATTCTAGGTAGTACAAATGCATCTCTATTGTAGATGTATTTTTCTAGCCAAGTGTGATGAAATAGCCTTACAACTGCAAAAATAAGTTCTGAGTTAGTTCTGTCTGTTAGCTATAAGTTCAAGTTCCTTCTTTTAAATAGTGACCATGTGATGCTTTATTTTGACTAGTAAACATAGAGTAGGAAATGTACTTTATTCCTACCTGTTGTCCATAATGAGCATTTATGGTATCACATCCTGCTTAGTTTAATACATTTTGAATATGAATACTTGCCAATAATTTTTAAATATGTTTAAAAGCAGTCAGTCTCATGCTGCACACAAACAAGGAGTGACAGAGGGGAAAAAATGAGCCTTCCTGGATATCTTCTGTAAGCAAAAAACCTTAATGCAGCGCTGAATAAACTAAAGCAACCTTTTGATCATTGCTTTCTGATGTTCTAATATGTACCTACAAATTACTTTCATCAAAATGCAAGCTGAGTGATAAAACTGATTGCATGTTGAGCAATGGGATATGTGTCAAACGTGGCATCTGTAATTCAAGTCTGGCTCTGTATTTGATTTAGATCCATTAGATTAGTTTTTCAGTTCATCATATACCAGCTTCCTTTTTCCAGATGGGCAGAAGTTTTGAGTTATGGACAAGAAATAGAAGCTCAGTGTCTAGCATGCTACTTTCACTGTAAATATTTTTTAGCTGAAAAACATGGATTCATTGAGGTTATAACATTTGGTGTTTTTTAAAAAGAAAAAAAATATCCTGAAACTCTCTTAGATAAATAATGAAAATAAGGAGCCATAAGGAAGGTAAAGTGGTAAAGAGTTCAGGCTTAGCAAGCACTAGCAATTGCCTGGCTGGTGCAGAAAATGACCTGAAGTTGCTGTTAGTTATAGAGTCCACACAAATTGCCTCATTTCCATTATCATGCCTGTAATGGAAATTCAGGTTTAGAAGTGCCTTCATATATTGAGGCTGTTCATGAGGAAAACAAAATAAGATCTGACTTCTGTTAGAAAAATAAGAGGTCAAAGCCACTAATTATTTTTGCAAAGCATTGTTCCTGTTTAAACTTTTGGATTCTGCTAAGTGGAGCTGCAGGCATTAGACTACTGTCTGTAATAGTGTCCAAAAATTTCTTACATTTTGGTGTTACTGTGGAGTTTTCTAGCAGGACCATGCATGAAATGATTAACAGTTATTTTATCCTCAAGGGACATGGAAGTCTGTATACAATTGGGCAAATATGACCTTGTAAAAAATATGCAGATTATATGCACTAAAAAACACCAAGGCAACCCAGCCTAAAATCCATGAAAACATAAACCCAGTATGCAATATGGGTTTATGGCTGTGGGTTATGCATTTCAAGGTATAAGAGATGTATTTTCCTCACCAGCAGCTTTTTAATTAGCCTCAAAAAATCAAGTGGAAAATACAGCATTAGGTACATTTTTTCTGAAATAATCTTAATTGCCTATTTGCAAAACATAATTTTACCCCAAAAGACCTAAAACTTCCTGTGACTTTCCACATGAAGTGACATTGTTGACTTTAACAACATTTTCTTATCTTCATTTGAATGTTGAGAAAAGATTGTTAGTGATGGCTGATATTTTAGGTCTCTACAGTAATTTCTTGGAGTAGGTTTGCTTCAAGATTTTTACATTATATCCAAATTGCAGGTTCCACACACATAGTCAAGGTTGAGCATCTTAAGTTCTCAGATCTTTTAGATCTGTTTGCAAGTTTCTTTAAAAATGTAATATTTTTTTCACCTCCATAAACCATTGATGAGTGGTATAATATAGCAATAATTTCAGCTACAGAAGAAACAACGCATGTAAGAGGAATCTTTTGTGATCTTATAGCAGGTGCAGTAAAAAAAAAAACACATCAGAATACTTTTAAGCATAATTTTCATAATTTTCTTGCTTTTTTTTTAATCCTGAAAGCTGAGCCTCCTGAAGCTGCAGTGCTCTCTAACACTAAAAATTTTGCTTTGGTAAAGTTATCTGGCAGTACAATCAGTTGCTCAAGATAAATAATAATCCCTTATACTTGTGCTTTGTAGTATTTAAACAAAACAAAGCTTCCTTGATATATAGGAAAGGTTTCAGAAGATATCAGTTGTCTCATTGACTCAATAAATATTTCTGCAAACCCTGCTGCTAACAAGTTCCAGGTTTGGCATGAAAATGCCAGGCTAAAGAGATGAAACTTCTTGATTCCACTTCTTTTCTACTGCTTAGTTTGTGTGATCCATGGGAAACTTGCCTGGAAATAATAAAGTCTTTTGTGTCAATATTACTTAAAGGTCCTCCTATTTCAGAGAAGATGTTACTTCTCAAGAAAGTTTGCTGTCAGTGATGTTTCAGAACTTTGCTTGCTGTCATTCATAGAAGCATTGTTCTATAAAGTCCAGATATGAAACATTAAAAAATATTACTTCCTGATGTCTGCAGTCATAGACAGATGAGATTTGAGAAGGATCAGTTCAGGCTCCTATGTGAAAGATGGGTTTTATCTTTGGCAACAGTGACTGGCTTTCTGGTTTTAATCTGCAGTAAAAAAATAAAATTTAAAAACAAAACAAGCAGCTTCCTCATTCAGTCCTTAAAAATTGCAGCCTGTAGGTATATACGAGGGAAGGAAGTTAGGTTATTGCCTTTATTGGAAGATTTCTTACTATAATCTGGTGTATTATGGTTAGACTCACATTTTCTTGTGTACAATGAAGTTTTTACTGGTAAAATTGTTCAAAAATGACTGAATGATAAATCCCCCTTGAAAAAGGAGACTGTGAAAACCAGTTTTCAAAACTGAAATTTTCTTGGTTTTGTAACAGGTTAGCTCAGTATGAAATACCAAGCATGTTTGTCATTTGCATGTCTGAATGTCATGATTTTCTCAAAGTGTTTCTGAAATACATAATCACTGTTCTCTTAAAAAAATCTACATGTGTGTTACTATATTTGCTCATCATGAAGTTATGAATCAAAATATTTCATGAGGAAGCCTAATTGTATAAATACTGATACAAATATATATATAATATTTAACAAATATTTTGAAAAATTCTTTCCATACAGGCATCTGTAGTCTCCTGTGATAATTAATGTAATTTTAACTACTTGTTACTTTGATATTGCCTTATAAGCAGTTTCTTTATGCCATCCTCAACTTAATGAAAACTGTTACCTTCATGTCCTTAAGTACTATTTTCTGAAATATCTGTACAGAACCACTCCTGAAAATGAAAAATTAAAAAAAAGGTAATAGATATAGTCACCTATGCCATACCATCTCTAGTACATGTGCATAAACATTACAATAGTTATTAATTACATGACATAGTGTTATTTCCATGGGATCTTTGCCTCATTTAGCATGCAGATTGAACTGCACACGAGTTAATGATGCAGCTGTTCAATATTTATTTTTACTTCCACTATTTAATGACTGACTACCTCCCTCATTCATTTCCTGCAGTCTTGGAAGATCATGGTGCATAGGCATGGGAAACCCTGGTTCTCTGTCTCATTCACTAGCTCTGCTTTTCTGTCTTTTGAAGCTGAAATTAGCAGTGTCACGCTGATGGAAAAGTAGATTTCTAATGTTTACAAATAATATATCAAAGGTTTTCATTTGTGTCAACACAATTTGGCCCAGAGTAAAAGCAGATCAAAAGATCCCCTCTTGCTTTTATGTATCTGTTCTATTATTCACTGTGCCACTTTCAGTTATATTTTTGCCATCTGCTGGGCTCTCTGAGACCAGACCCACAAGACAATTCTGTCTATTCGGAATAATCCTGTTGGTAACTTTAGTTTTAAGCCTGTTGTTATTCCCTGTAGAATCAACAAAAATCTGTGCTGCTTTCCTTTGCAAGGCTGCTCATAAGGGCTGAGTATTAAGAAACTTGATAGAATTATACCATTAGAGGGACTCTTAGC
The DNA here is from genome assembly GCA_023637945.1 of Phaethornis superciliosus. NCBI lineage: Eukaryota > Metazoa > Chordata > Aves > Apodiformes > Trochilidae > Phaethornis > Phaethornis superciliosus. Next base: position 18,740,836 of record JAJQWJ010000011.1, read on the forward strand.
CTTGTGGAAATTAATCAAACCAGCTCCATTACAAATGCTTCTGAAGGTTCAGCTAATAAATTATCTTTGGAACTGAGGAAAAATCCTCTTTCAGCTTTGAAACTAAACTAGATTTGTTCTTCAACTGGTATGTGCATATTTGGAACAGAAAGGGTGAGAGGGATTCTTGAAACATGATTTGCCTCTGAACAATGGAAATTATCTTTGTGTTTTCATACAAAATACACACGTCTACCTGCAATGGCATAATTTCAGAGTGTCTTAACCAATTTTACAGTTTTTGAATGTCTTTCTCCCTAATAAATGCTGGAATTTCTTACACAATGAAATTTTGCAGAAGTGGTTTGATGATGTGTCCTTTAGCATAACCCTTGAATTGTTTTTAAAAAGTTTTTTTCATCATACAAACTTGATTCTGTTGTCAGTACATGACTGGTTTCTAGTGGTCATATCTGCCACAGTAGGAGATGTGGTTACCTTACCTAGGCTTCCTTTCATTGCTATGTGTGTGACTGGTATTTGCCAAAAGTCAAGTAGTTTAAAGATGTGTTATATTTCAGGGATTGCAGAATCATTTTTTGTTTGAACTTTTTATTAGCTCCAGTTTGCAGTGCTTGTCACAAATGTGCTTGTTGATTCAAGTTCACGTTTTATCTTGGGTCAACCTTACACCTGCATTACTTGTATACTAATCTGTTCATATTCTGTCTTAGATGTACTGAGAAGTAAAAATAATCTTAATTTTTCTGTAGGCATGCAGTTTTCTTTAAATGATTGTTATCTCAGCTGTCACCAAGAAACTGTATCAATATCACCCCAAAAGTTTACTTTTTCAGTAGGAGTTTTAAATTAGAAGTGGCACTCTAATTAGGATAATTTCCCACGTGTAGTTATTGATTCTGCCAACACTGAAGTTTCTTCAGATTTTATGCATTACTTTTGACATTTTTACACAGGCATAAAATTGTTACATTTCTTAAATGTTAAACATCAATTAGTTCCATGTACTCAATCCCCCTGAAGTAATTATACTTGTGTAAGAGAAACTCACAGAACAGCCAAGGGCTGTGCATTCTGTACTGTACAATCCAGAGCATAATTGTCTTGCCTGGCAGTGTCAGGAAATGTTAAATGATTTCAACTCGAATGTGCTTGCTGATGTAATATATTTTTAAGTGTTTCTGTAGAGGGTAAGGAAAAGCAGAAGACTGATATACACAGAGATGAAAGGCAATTCCTGGCTCTAATTAAAAAGAAGTAAATACATACTGTCCTCAGCAAATGTTATCCACAGAAACCCAAGCTTCCTTTTTCTTAATGTCCTGATGGTGTTGGTACACATTTAAGGCAGTGCTAACAAAGAAGTTATGCACAAATGTGCAAAATCACACTTAATGAGCACTGACAGCCTGAGATTGGAGAACTGATTTTTTGTGTTTTCCACCGTCTGCAACAAGGTGTGAGAGGAGTCCTTGGGGTTTGAATTATTTTCTTTGATTTTAGCCCTTAAGCTGCATGTGTGCTGACACAAATATACAGATGTGGGAGTTTTGCATGTGGTTTAATGTGGCAGATGGCAGTTTCAGCAGGGGTTTTTTTGCCACCCAAACACCAGAAGTTTGTGTAACAGTACATAGATATTATAGAGACCTGAGCTTCCTGCTTAGTACGTTCTTTTCAGTGATAATTAAAAATTCATCATGTTGCAGCTTGATACAATATGGCTTTTCTCATAACTCAGCAGACCAAAAATTAATACTGGATTAACATGGATGTTTGAAGAAATTTAGTGCCATTATGTCAGACTGAAATATTATTCTTCCAGTAATATTAATCATGATATGAGGATGCTTCAGACCACCTTTATTATAAATGTTCACTGGAGGTTTGTAGATGCACTACTATTTGTTTTCTGGGAGGATGTTTACCCTCGTGGCATCCATAACCAAAAATTCTTTCCTTCACAGCAAGACAAACACTAAATGTGAGTGTTGAGAGATGATGCCTTGAAAATCCTGATCCCTCTCAGAGCTGTCTCTGCCTCATCATATTTGCAGTGGGACAAGGCAGCTCTCTAACTTGACAAAAGATGTGTAGTCAGAAGAACTGAAGGAAATAGCATGTAAATATGTAGAATGCTGGAAAAAAAGTTAGTGTTAAGGGGAGCTGAATCCTGTGGGCTTTCTTTTCAAAGTCAAAGATACTGCTGTGCTTCTGTATCTCCAGGGACAGGCAGGAGCAGGATTGTGTTTGCAGGATGTAGCATACCTGGAAGGCTTCAGGGTAATACAGCTTTTCCTGAAACCCACCTAAAAAACCCTAGCAGCTCATCCCTGTAGACAGAAGCTCACTAGATGTGTACATAGGTGCACACAGACATCTCTGACAACCACTCCCCTTTCTCTGCAGACTCTTCAGACCCTACAGAATCCATAGGTAGATGGTGGCCCTGCTTTTCCATCTCCAGCTCAGACCTGAAGTCTTGCTGGGTGCTGGTCTCCTTCTGGCTAGCCCAGTTCAAGCTTTCTCTAGTGAATCACATGAAAGCCCTCCCTGCATGCTGAGGACAGAGATGGTTGTCACAAAATTGGTTTAAGGATTAAGGCTTAACAACTCTTTACATAAACCTTTAGGTTTAACATGTCCCCTTTTATTTTCCTTTTTCTAACTCTGCTTTCTTACACATTCACCATAATTTCTCCTTTCTCTGTTGCTGGCCCTTCTTCTAAACACCCCATAGTAAATTGTATAGATACCCACAATCACCAAAAAGATCCCATAATGCTTTACAGCTCACTTAAACAACCTTTAGTAAGTTTGGTCTTTCTTATGAGACAATAATATCATTTTGCTTCCCCCTTTGCTTTCAGTTACAAACTCTTGTTGGTTCCTTCAGCAAGCAGCCGTCAGTGGTGCTCTTGGTTAGCCTTTGCTATTTTCTGTTATATATATATTTTATATATATATATATATATGTATGTAATATATCTATATTTATATATCTACTTTTCTACTTGTACGATCTACTTCTACGATTTACTACTTTTCCTGTCTTCTGCCTTTGGTTTCTATGCACATAAATGAGATATTTTTATGCTCCAGATTCCTATGTGCCTTTACATTTAGCATATCCAAACAGTTAAAATATGTGGATGTGCCAGTGAGTGGTCAAGAGAGGAAAATCCAGAGAGACATAATAAAGTAAAATAGAGATAGAGTCGCAAAAGGAAAAATAAAGTCTGGATTGCTTGAGTAGCTTTCCAACTTTTGAGCTGTCTTTAATCATGTTATTCCCTTCCCAGTGGTAATAATACAAAACTGCACACTTTTATGTGGCTTGTTGTCTGGATTTCTGTCTTAAGAGTCTGTGAAAGCTTTGGGATTAGAACAATTTGGGAAAGCAATTAAAATGGTGCAGTAATGTATTTTACCTTCCCTGACCCTTAATGCTATATTAACAGTACCTATTATTTCCCTATCTTACCTATTTCAGAGATCCATATAATCATCTGTTAGATAATCATCCATTAGAAAGTGATACATACACTTTCTTCAGTGGTCACAATACCCTCTGTGGCAACTCTGCACTGCTAATATTTAATTACTAATTGGAATATTGGACTTCCAGTATTGTTTGGCTTTGCATTTTCAGCATTTCAGTGAGGATGATTGGACACTCTTGTACTCTCATCTCTTAACTTCTTAGGAAAAGTAATAATTTCCAAAAGAGGGCTAGGGAAGCTTAGGTACAATCATCACACTATTATAGTATAAACCTAGGATCCCCTCAAAAAGCTTGCTATTTCTAGCACTGTAGCTTTCTCACAACAGACCCATCCATTTATTTGAATAAAAAAGAGCGTAGAGTTATAATATTAAATAAAAACTATAAAGAAAACAACACATATGGATTTTTAGTAGGAATATGATTCTTTTCTTTCTGAGCCCAAACCACTATCTATTGAAAGCCAAAATAAAACTTTCCCTGGGGACAAGTTTTCTCATAACTGCCTATTGCTTTGTCTTCACTTGATATTACTGCATACTTTTGAAGTGGTGATCCTGGGGCACCTGATATATGCTAATAGCCCTGGATTGTTGCTTAAGGCAACCTTAAAGACTCTTTCACATTATTTCTATGCCCAAAAAAGACAGCTAGTGATAAGGCTCTATTATGATTATGGAAATGACCAATGCAATAAGTAAGAGTTAAGTATAAAATAAGCCAATACCTTTTTTCTTTAAGGAGGAATTATGAGAACTATTTTACAGCAAATAACTAATGAAGGTCTAGATCAGCTGCTGAAGTCAAAGCACTGCCTGAGGAACCAGTTAATGGAGATTTTTTTTTTTTTTTTTCCCCCTCTCCACTGACAATATGGTGTAGACTCAAAGTCTAGCTTGGTTATGGAGAGCATTTAGATTGTTTTATATATATATATATATGTATGTGTACATATATATGAAATGCATGCTGCTTTTAATCTTATCTTTATTTCTCAGTCCATCTTAAGCTACTTGTCCCATCAAATTCATTGAATTAAACATATATTTCTTCCCATTATTTTGCAGCATTAAGCCTCTAGAGATTTTTGTATAGAGTTAATCCTCTGCAAATTGAATTTTCTGATCATTGCTCCCAGTATGGAGTTTCTTGCCTAGTGGGGAATTATGTGTATGCAAGTCAGTATATTGCAAGAGGGCCTTATGCTACCAAGTGGCTTTTCATTGGTAATATTTCTACATAAAATGGTGTGCTTCTTTGTGGTTTTAATTTGGATACTCTTACATAGGGAAAGTCTCATTCTTCATTGACACCTCATGACATTTTGTGTGAAAAATAGACATTGAAAGTTATCTGCTCTCTGATTTCATTACAAAATTGCTACTAATCTAAAATCTGTTTGCCTTTCTACTGTTTTTCTGCCTCATCTTTCATTCTGTAGCTCTTGAAATTAGGTCTGAGAACTTCCTGCCTTAGCAGACCAGAATTGTTCATGTACAGGAGGAATAGAATTTGGATTAAACATCTTGGTGTGTCTGAATAAAACTAAGGAATGGGACAATGGACCAAGAGAGCTGGTTAATACTCAAACATCAAGATAGGTGCATTCCATTGAGAAAACCATGAGTAGAGGAGGAAGATCTGCATGGATGACCAAGGAGCTGCTGAAAGTCATGTGGAAGAAAGAATTTCATAGGTGGAAAAAGGGACTGGTCACTTGGGAGAATTATAAGAATGTTGTCAGGGTACATAGGAATGCAAGAAGGAAAAGTAAAACCCTCTTAAAAGTTCAATCTGGCAAAGGAAATAAGGGCTGCTTCTAATACATCAGTAATAAAATGAACAATAGAGAAAATTTGGGTCCACTGCTGAATGAGGTGGGAGTCCTGGTAACAGAGGTTGCAGAAAAAGCATATTTATTGAATGCTTTCTGTGTTTCAGTCTTCTGAAGAGTTAATCCTAAGTCACCAGGTTCAGAATCCTACAAATGTTTTTTTCTTGGTGGGTTTTTTGTTTGGTTTTTTTTGTTGTTTTTTTTTTGTTCTTGTTATGGCTCCTCATAAATAGTTCTCTTTTATTGCAGTACTAGCAAGGTATTCACTGGTGGTGCAATGCATTTAAAAATTCTTAGGACTGGTCCATATTTTTCCTTAAGACCTTCTTCAAAAAGCATATTATTGGGAATAATATTCACTATTGTTTCAGGAAAGGTGTACACTGAAAGGTGATAGGCTGCCTGAAAAATTGTAGCCTCTCTGATCTGATAGAAAGGAAATCACAGTTTTGCTTCTTTTTTCTTTTTAAAAAAAAATAAAAATACTGTTTGATAGATGTAAATCCATTAGAACTTGAAAGTTTGAACTTGGCAGACAGGTGATTAGATTGGGCACGATTTACACATAGTTGGAAATAGCTAATCTGTAGAGCAAATGGGAAAGAATAATGGAGTTACAGATCTGGCTAGGTTCTTTCTCTTTAATATTAATTTTTGTAAATCCGTAGATAGGAGTGGAAAATCAAGCCCTTTTTGTCAGACGAATAAACAGAAAGTGCATCGAAAATTTATTTATAGGACTTTTCTAATGTCTTGCTATATCACATAGCCTTTGAGAAAAATGTATCATAAAATAAGAATTTTTTATTTTTACACAAATGTATGTTATAAGAAATAAGAAATCTTTTAAAAGTTATGTTTATATAGCATATATATATTTAGAATGAGCAGTTTGACAAACCCAAACTTGATTCATAACTATTCTTTTTCTACCCCTTAAATCTTTCTTAATGCAGAGGGACTTTCAGATCAATTAAATGGTACAAAAATGCTTCTAGACTACTATAGAAACAGGTTTGCTCTGCTTCAGGAAAAATAGAAAAATACATAGGAACTCCTCAGTTATGTTTTGTGAGCTATAATAGTGCTGTTAGTACTATGGCTAATTTTACTTTTGTTGAGTTTTCCAGGACCTGCTAAATGGAACAATGCAACACACAAACCAAAAAAAGAGTACAGCAAAAAAACTGGATGTTTACTAACTTAATCCAACAATATTTCATGTTTATATGTGGATTTGCTGTGACTGAATTCATGTTTGAGTACTCAACAGTTATACACGTGAATTGCTAGCTTTGGGCTACCTGAAGCTCTTGTTGGAGTTCATCAAACAGAAAGGATCTTGACTTGTATGACTTTGTCTTAAGGATAATTTTAAAACCAGAGATGAACAGAAAGGTTCTTTTATGTTTAAGGAAGTATATAGGAACCTTTCATAAAGTATATTATAGTAAAGTTACCTGCAGTGGCTGCAGTTTGTTGCAATGATTCCATCAATAAAAGTGTCTTCCCTGTCTTTCAGTGTCACTGCTCAGAAACTGTATTTTTTAGAGCAGGAGAACAGAAAGCTGTTTCAAGCATTATCCTTAGTGGCACAACACAAAGTTTTCTGGGATTTGATAATGAAGTTAATTTGTGAAATGTCATGCAGACAGCAATAAGGGAAATATATGACTGCTTTTGAAGGTACAAAAGATAAATCCCTGCTTGAAATGGTACTGCCAGCTCTGCAAACAAGGGAGACAAGAAGAGGAAATGGAAAAGGGAGAAAATTTATTCGTTTTTTTGTGTTGAAATAGGATAAGTATGTGTGAATGAAACTGTGAAATGGAATTTGACAACATAGCTTGAAGAATGTAGTTTTGTTTCAGAAATGTGATACATTATTCAAGACAGACAAAGGTTTGTCAGACTAGGAGGGTAGATGTAAGAAGTGCTATCAATCTGCTAGGTAGGGCCTAGACTCTTTAGGGAAGGAAGAAAACTACTGAAACTGTTCAAGAAACAGTTTATAAAATTTTTGGAGGTAGCTCAATACATAGATTCACCAGGTTCATTTGAAAACGTGTAGGAAACTGAAAGTTTATATGGTGTAGGTAGAAAGAAATGCTGCACCTAGCCTGTGTTCTGCTGCTTGGAGAGCATATTTTTCAGATTTTTAGCAGTCTACTGGTAACAGCCCCCCCCACCTGTGTGGCATACCTTCCAATGAAAGGAAAAATTTTTGGACAAAAAAAATGTACAAATTACCTAAGAAACATATTTGGACTCTAGGTGAGGTAATATGAAAATCTTTATTAAAAATGTAGACATAATATAAATGGATACTGCATATACAGGGATACATAAATAGCTTTGGCTTAAGTTGCTAGGAGGGGGAATGCTGTAGGTTTGGTGCTTGGAGGAATTAGAGAAGCATACTGATTGTAGTGCATTGGAGGAAAATCTTAACCTGAGGATTGTGTTCTCCTGAGAAATTATATTAAGAGCTCTAAGGAATGATTTTCTTTGACAGAACTCACATATTCTCTCTTAACATGAATGAAAGTCTTTGCCATCTATATTAGTGTAAGAGCACATTCCTAGAGCAGTTAATTTGTGTGCTTCATTTATCTTCTTTTTTATGTTAAATTTCGAGGCAAATCAACCAGAATCATGATTTTTAAAATGGTTTGATACAATTTCCCACAGTGAAGCCAGAGAAGTAGAAGCAGCATATTATTCTTTTAAAGTAAATTTAAAACTAAAAATAAATTAAAATTCCCTTTTTTTTACATTGAAGTCCACATTAGCTCTGTTCTCTATTGCTGCTATCATTCATTGCCATATGACCTTCATCCTTGCTTGAATCAGCACTATTTCTGTATATGCATAAAAATAATTAAAAAATCAGGCATTGGCTTTGCACTGCTCCGAATGTCCAAAAGTAGATGATGAAAGTTTTAGAAAATGGGATACTACAAGAATGAAAACAGAAAGAGGTAAGAGGCTTATTGCAGGTTTGTGGGTGGTGGGCAGAGAGGAGTGAGAGAAATGTTCAGATAGTGTAAGGAAACTGGGTTGTAACTGACTTCTTAGATTGTAATAGACTTATGTATAGCAGTACTTTGTGCATATTTAGAAAGCTAATGTAGCTCAAAATGTGTAAGAAAACTGCCTAAAATAATCCTGTTAACTCGTTCTAGGCTGTATCATATCAGATGCAAAGCTGAACCTTGTAAAATGACAGGCAATAACCCTATTTTGCACACACAGGAGACTGCTCCCCTAAGCACCTAGGTGTTAAAAAGTGCTAGCATGGCTTTCCTCCCATGGAGGTTTCAGTCTCCTGTTGTTCCTTTTCAGTGTTGTTTTCTTCCAGTGAAGATCTCCCCCTCCCAGGCAAACCAATACCAAGTCTAGGCAGAGTCCATTAGAATGAATCCCGTTAAATATAACCTCAGGTTGTGCACTTCAAATGAGATGGATTTTCCAAAACCATCCTTAAAGCACACTGACTCAGATCAACATAATGAGGAGCAGTGCCAGAGGCTGTGTCTGTCCATATACCAATCTTTCAGAGTGTTCTTGTGTAACCTGGCAACTGAAGGAGTATAAAGAAGAGTCAATAGGAACTACACCTTAATTTGCCTTCTTTATTTAATGCAAATTAAAGCTAGTTAGGTGATAATTCATTAAGTCAATTTTTTTTTATGTTTGGGGGAAAGTGCATAGTTGTTTACCTGTCCCAAGAGTGCTAGTTCCAGCAAGGGTTCATTTTGGTATTGGTCATGTTGTATCGTGAATATTATTTGGGACATCAATATATATAAACATGTTCTATAAAACATACGTGTGTGTACATGACTATACTCATTTTGAAGATGCTTGAAAAATAATCTAGGATTTGATGCAGAACTACACTTTTATTTCTCTATCCTGCTCAGAGCTTACGTTGTTTAGGATAAATGAGAAATGAATAATTCTAGTTTAACATTCTTAATAAGATACTTGAGTGCAATCACAATGATAAAACTGATGCTGTTTTAACTACTTTTAAAATCACTGTGATAAAATAGCTAACTTAACTACCAGCAGCAGTAACACAGGAGGTATGACTATGGATGCTGGAAGAAAAGAATGCCATGACCTATATAAATTAATTTCTATTCATATATATGTGTGCATATACATCAGAAAGCAATGAAAAGGTCTTCTCTTATTGCCCAGATACAAAGCCTGAGAACAGAGTGCTAACACATATTCCCATCTGGTAAAAAAAACCCTGTTCTGAATTTCATTTGGGAGTTCCTAAATAACCTAGGAGAACATTTGGTTTGTTGTTTTTGGAAAAAATACCTCTTGCCTGTTCTTCTGGAAGTCCAGTTTTTAGAGGCTGTAACAGCACTTTGTTGTAGCTTGCATAAGGCTTGGAAAGAATTTGGTGAAGGGATTGAAAAAATTCCTAGGAATTATTCCAGCTGCTTTATGCTTTCTGCTGTAGACATTAATATAATAGCTTGCATTTTTTTATGCATTTGGTGCCTTGCCATCATAAGTGATTACACAAGCAGCATAGTCTGGTTTAATTTGCAGCTGTTTTATTGAATTTAAACAATCTCTTCTGATATTTGTACAATCTGTCAGGTTTACAACAAGGTGATATCATCTATTAGCCATGTAATATCATCTATCAGTAGTTAAGAGTCTTTTTATATATTGAACTGTAATTATGTTTTAAAGTTTTTGTGGTTCTTGGTCATCTTGCTGGTTACCATAGAATGGGATTTGTCAGTCTTGCTTTGGTTTAAGTATTGATGTTGTAATACTTCCTATTGTTGATAATTCCAAAACAAAATGTTTTCCTGAGAAATCCTTTATCATATATTTAGTTTCATGGTAGGTCAGACCTCTGAGAGCTATAACATCTTAATAAATTATGCAGGATCTTATTACTGGCTTTCACCATATTCTTAAAATGTGCAAAATAACACAACAACAAGTTGTACAGCGAAAACAAGCACTGAGAACAAAAGTTACATGCTTTAAAATATAGTTACAAATACCAGTGATACAAATTGTGGGTTTTGTAGAAACTGATCTTGAGCAGAGGTCTCATTGATAGAAACAAACCATGACTGCTGGTGAATCCAGGCCTGATTACTTCTACAAATAACCCTTGATCTATCTTAAGTAGGATATAAACAAGGCTAACTATTAAGAAAGATAACATGAAATTAAAAGGGGAATTTAGAATTAATCTCGCTATAAAGTTTCATTTATATTGTTTTAACATATAATTACCTAAAATCAACAACAAAGAATAATTAACATGAAAATATTTCCTCCTGGAATTCTTGCCAATTTTCAAATGTTTATTTTGCAATTTGAAAGGCAGCAGCTCAGCAATACATTTAACATTTTCCAGATTTAAAATATGACACGAGCATTAATTGATTTTTAAATAGGGGAAAACAAACCAAAACATTTTTCATAAATTGTGGCACACATGTGTCCAGCTCAGGACCAAAGAGAATTCTGCAATAATTTGCTCAAACTGGAACACTAATCCTCTCTGAAAAGGTAATTTTTCAGGCTCAGATTTCATGGTTTTGTTGCCATCAGGATGTGAGCACTTAGGCTTTTCATGCATCTATTATCTGCTGTTGTACCCATAACCAAAGTGATAATTTTTTGCTGAAAGAAAATAGTTTTTCCTTTAAACTCTTTCTCTAGGTTTTATTTTTCTGGATTCTGCTGCTTTGTCTTGTTTGTTTTTTCCTTTGTAAAATAATTTTGATTGGCATTGTAGTAGAAATTAACAGGAATAGGCTGGAAGGTGGGTGAGAAAATAAACTTTATTCTATCCCAATTAAGGAGCTTCATGATAATGATATTTGCCTCCAGCATGGGATATTCTTTGCTTCCATCTGCTGAATTTGATCTTTTGGTATAAAATGTGGCAGCCAGAGGTACTAATCTGTCTTAGACTTCTGTACTGTCTGAGGAAGGTATTTTTTGGTTCAGAACTTTTATTCTTTTTGTTAGATCATGAGAAGAATTTACTGATATTGATTACTTTGCACTGGTAAATGGCATATATTTAGCAAACAGCTTGGGGAAGGTGAATAGCTCCATTATAAAATTATAATTTATAAATTTATAAATAGCAGAATGTTCATAATGTTCAGTTACTGATGCTCCCAGTGATACTTGTTGTATCTGAACTGCATTTACTGTTGAGTGCAATATTTTACTCAGCAGCAGATCTCTAGTTTATGAGTGTAAAATTAGTTTTTTGTTGTGAAAAAAAATTTTATGCTGAGTTAAGTACTCTACATTACTAGCCCTGGAGGATTGATTATGAATACTCTTGTCATTCTGATGTATACATGCAATGTGTACACACTTCAGAATACGTGTACAAATTTCAGCACCTTTATATTTCATGTTAACTTGACATTTAATATTAGATTCTTGCCATACTAACAGTACTGAACCAGCATACATGAATACCAGTTACTGAAATAATTTGGGCTCATACCTACATCTTCTTTCTAGTGAAAGTAGATGTGTCATGAAACATGAAATACCTGAAACATCAAAGTCTTTCAGAGACTCTTTAGACTTGCATATACTGTCCCTAGATTGGTTTGCTTGCAGTATGGGCCAGGGAAAGAAAAAAAGTTGTTAAACTCCCTTATTTGTTCAAGAAATGGTGAATAAATAAAATATCTAACACAAATAACTATAGTGTGCAGTTCAATTTAATCTCTCTATAACTCTGCTATTTTGCTTGATTGAAAACTCTTTGTTTTGAACAAAGTTCAAAAGTTCAAGTTGTTTTGATTGAAAAACCAATGTTTTGAACATAGCTCCCAAGTTTGAAGTCTGGTCTTGTGGTTACCTACACATGTATGATTTCCTTAGCACGGATTAGTTTAAATGGGAGTGTTCAAAAGCCAGTTTCCCCTTTAAGACTGAAGCTAGCACAGGGGAAAATATGCAGTCTTATTGTGAAAGTAATTTTTACGTGCTGGGATCTGATTATGTGAAAACAAAAAATTCTTTCAGCTACTGAATTCAGAGACCTTAGTCTGGCCCTTATAGCCTGAAGTGTACAAGCTAAAGAAAGGCAGACACAGATTGCTGTAGCATATATTTGCTTTAACAGTACATTTCACAAAGGATTGTGTAAATAATTCCTTCTGGTGTGGGAAGTTCAAACAGGAATAAAAGCAGAACAGACTCCTTTGCAGTCTTACCAGCTAACTAAGGTGCCTTCAGGAACATTCTTTTCTGTGGTAAATGTATACTATCTGGAGTAAACTGTGTTCTTGTTTTTATTTATAATAGAATAAACCATTACACACCCCCCAAAAAAAAATATTTCCTTTATTAATATATTATGCCCTATCTTCTCTTTGTATGGTTATTGTCTGTCCAAGGAATAGCACAGGTGTGAGAAGAAAATATCACCTTTGACTTGCTCTAAAAATACCTTTTCAGTCTTTTCCTGTGCATTATATTTCTGTGGAAGGTGGTGTAATGTTATTGCACTCTTTCTGTACTTACCAAAGTAGAATTTGGCTTGTGCCCTTCTCTTCTCTTCTCTTCTCTTCTCTTCTCTTCTCTTCTCTTCTCTTCTCTTCTCTTCTCTTCTCTTCTCTTCTCTTCTCTTCTCTTCTCTTCTCTTCTCTTCTCTTCTCTTCTCTTCTCTTCTCTTCTCTTCTCTTCTCTTCTCTTCCTTCTTCTCAGCAGAAAATATCAAAGGTGGGAATTTGCAGCTCTGCTTTTTAGGAACTTCTACTCCAGTAAATGCAAGGCATAAATGACATCAGATGAAGACATCCCAGACTCCCTTTTTACTAGTTTTCCTACTGTTCCCAACTTTTAGTGAGGGAGGTTTTAAAAGACAATGGTTGGCATAGACAGAAAAAGAAAAGGAATTTGTAGCAATACACAATAAAATATCCTTCCAGGAATGGAAGTCTTCTGGCAACATTCCAGCTACAGTAACCTGAGCTTCTACAAAACCTGAAGTAGTCAATCACTAATATTTTTTCTAGATGGCAAGAGAAAGTTGATGCTTTTCTTCTACAGGGTCTATTGTACTTTGTGTTGGGTTTTATTTTTTCACACCAAATCACTTTACACACACAGGATGACCTTGTAGGCTGAAGCAGTAGAAATAGAATTAATGGGGAAAAAAAGTGTAATCAGGTATGTTTGGGCTTTTAATAACAGTTTTCTGGATTACAATGACTCTTGGGTAGTTGGTTTGTAGATTTGTCTCTTCTGTTGAAACAGGGCACATTATTATCATCTGAGAGAGACTGAGAACACTGGTGATGGCCTCTCCTGAGCTTTTTTGTGCTTTCTTTTGTGTAAAGCTGCATGGAATCTTTGGAAGTGTTTTCATAAGGCTTCATAAGCATAAAGCCTACTATGTCCTGACTTTCTCAGGAGAAATCAGTACCAATTAATCTTTATCCTTTTTGGTTTATGTAAAAATACTCCTTTTACAAATGTTTCCAAAGAGGACTGTTCCTTTCTTCCACAGAAGCAGCAGTTCTTTAAACATCCCACTGATAAATAAGCCTCATTATACTTAGGACAGTGAAAACCAAGCTTGCTTTTTCACCCTTCCTGAATGCCTTATTATTGTCCTCATCTGGAGGATTCTTTTAATTCTTGGCTTTTTTTTCTTAAATCTTCTTTGTGGGATCGCTATGTTCTTATTCCTTTGAATATGCCTAACAATTGTTCTCTGTGATATTTCTAGTATATCAAGTACTTTGGCTACATATTAGAATAAAAAGGTAGATGGAGAATTAATTAATTGTATTTGCTTGCCTCTGGTTTGTCTTGCCCTGTAGTAAATAAGCCTGTCCCAAAAGTCCTGTAGTCTAACCAGTCCTTTTAAGACCTGTATATTATACATTTTGCTGATTTCTCATACTTGGCTAAAATCTGTTTCTAGAATCTCAAACAATACTGGTTTTTTCAAGCAATTCTATTCTGATTTTTAACAGTACTCTTCTTTCTTAATTTTATTGTGAGGGCAAGTGTCATCTGAAAAGTTGGCTTTGCACCTGGGATTTGAAATACAAACCAGAGTGGTGTTTATCAGGAATTATGTTGCTGATATAAATACACCAGTTGATTCAGAATTGCAACTCAGTTTTAAATAACTGTTTCCAAAGGTGTCAGTTTATGGCAGAGAGGTGGGCATTCTTACTTAATGAGTTGTAATTGCATTGGGGATTAAAGGAACTCTTCCTCAACAATCTGCTACTGCTAAAGAGGAGTGGAATTTCACAGGATGTTTTTCTTCCTTATGCTCCTGGGATCACTGCTAACATTGATGCCTCTCATGTAACAGAGCACAGAATGCAAGTTAGGGAAGGTTTCCATTCTCTTAAGTTAGCAGACTTTGTATTTAGGGGATTGCAGGTCTGGCTGGCTTCACTAGGACTCTTCAGGAATTGTAAAGTTCTTTTCTTGTTAACTATTGAACGTCTAGATCTCTTCCAGGACAAACATCCCTTCTTGGTCTTTGAGTTTACCAACTTGGAAATATTCAGGAATAACTGCATATGTAAGAAGGACATGCAGGGCTTACAGGAAGGTTTTACCTAGGAAGTAGGTAAATGCTTTACTTACAGCTCTTCTGGGAGACAAGTTTCATTTTTCTGTGTGCTAAAATGGCACCTGTAAAAATTCTTCCAGGTAACATAATCTTATACACTGGAAAAATAGAACAAAAGGACAGCTGATGCATGTAGCTTTGGGTTACATCTACTAAAACTGATAAAACAGATAAATTAATAGTTCATTCTTCTGATAGGTGCCAAGATTTTGGAACAGTGAGGCAGACTGAGTCACTTCATAGCAGACATAAAGTAAAAAGGCTAGAAAAGAATGGGAAAAAATACCAGGGAACTTCCTTGATTTCCCATTGTTATATATTCTTGATTGCAAACAGTTTTTGACTTCACTGCATCTTAAGAACTAAATTGCTCCAAGGATTGCTCCACCTTCTAAGTTTTTCATCAGGTTCTGCAAAATGTAATCCCTGGGCTAAAATGAAGCAAGGTTGGACTGGAATTTTTGTTTACAGCTGAAAAATAAAAATAAAAAATATATATATGGGAGTTGAATTTAGGTTCACAGAAGTTGCTGGAAATAGATGAGAGTCTCTGCTAAATGTTACTAGGCTATACTTATTAAGAGTCTGAACTTGAAAGCAAGGATTATTTATTAGAAGGGGATTTTTAGGCAGATTTTAAGATTTGATGCTCCTTGCACAGTACATACAAAAGTAGGGACAGGTCAGCAAGCTGAAGCTGTCTTCTGAATCAGGGTTCATGTCTGCATCCAGGAGAGGATTCACTTAAGCAAAAGAAGTAATCCAGGGTTAGGCATGGCACTAATTTTTGTGAAACTGAAAGGTTGAAAAGGTTTAATGTAGTTCCTGTAGGAACTGCTGCTGAAGTTTGAGTGGTGCTGAACCCTGAGGCTAGCAGCATACTTCCATCTTCCATGGGTTCATCACTTTTCTAAGTTGACTTCCATCTGAAATATGCAAAGTTTTGTCAGATAGGGAGCATTAAGCTTTTTTTGTGTCTTAGCTTCAAGTCAAGGTAAGGCATTGAATTAAAAATATTTTTACTTTCTACAATCTGAATAGTGTAAGGTTTCTAGCTGTACAAAAATTCAAAAGAATAGCTGTGGCACAAAGTTCTCTGCCTAGAGTAACTTAACTGACAGGTTCTGTACTACAATTTTTTATTACTTTTCTTTTTATAAAAAGAAATTTATCTCTCTGGATGACAGTGTCTTTCAAACTCAACATTTTACAGGCTTAAAATATGCAAGAAGAATGTCTTTAAAGATTTTCTTTGCATAATTCCTATTCATTCTATAGCAAATGATTCTTTTAAGAAAAAAAAGGACTTAGGGAGAGAATGTTTAGAAATTATGACTAAGTCTAACAAATTTAAATACAGATGTGACCAAATGTGCTCTCAAACTTCAGAATCTTCTGAATGTGAAATGGATTAAGTTGCTGGCATGTTTTCACACCCTTTGAGTTACTATATTACTGTCTAAATCTTGGATTTCTTTTTTCTCAAAAAAAAAAAAAAAAGACCAAAAATCCTTTTGTAGTGAAGGACTGGTTTTGCAGTTTCAAGGAAGCCTGAATATGAAGCAGTTTCTTGCTCTGTACAGAAAGGCATGTGTTTTGTCTTTATTGTTTTACCTTCCTTTTTTTTTTTTTTTTTTTTTCTTTAAGACTCTTTTTCTCAGTCCTATCCCTTATTTTTATATTGTACTAGAAATGTGTTCTTTTTCATGAGTTTCCACATATCTAGTGACTTACTAAAGGACCTACAGAGTAACAATGTTTAAACTGGTAAATGTTTGTTTTACCTCATGGCTGCTCTGAACAAAAACTTACAATTCTTTATTATTATTATTATTTCTGGACTAAGGGTGCCAGAATCAAATATTAACATTATAAGTCTCAACAAGAAA
The DNA here is from genome assembly GCA_023637945.1 of Phaethornis superciliosus. Lineage (NCBI taxonomy): Eukaryota > Metazoa > Chordata > Aves > Apodiformes > Trochilidae > Phaethornis > Phaethornis superciliosus. Next base: position 18,757,695 of record JAJQWJ010000011.1, read on the forward strand.
TAAAATTACCTCAGAAATAAAACATCTAAATGTAGAGTGTGTGTGAATATACAAACAGACACCTATACAACTTAAAAAAACCTAATTTTCAGAAATAAAACTATTCAGACTTTCCTATGAGCTATGTTTAATGTTTAGCTATTTTCATAATCTCTTCAAGGAAGGAGTGGATTGGGATTCAGCACTTTGTCATTCAGTCCCAATATATGCTGGCTCAAAGCTTTATATTCTAAAAAAAATGAGGTTCAATTAAGCAAACTATGGTTCCTGTATGTTCTCTGCCTCAAAAGAGTTTTCAGATGAGATTTAGATTCTTAACACAAAGAATAAAGCGTCATTAAATACATCTTTCTTTTAATAGTTAGAAATCATTGTGCAAGTTTTGTGATTGCTTAGCTAATACAGGCTATTAAGTTTGCCAGTGAAATATTTACTTTTTGATGTGAAAGTAAAGGAAAAAAAAAAAAAAGAATCTGTGAGGAATGATGAATGTTATTAAAATAAAGCCTGATTATGGTCCTTGAGTAACAAATACATTTTCATACTTCAGAAAAGACTGTAATATTCCAGAGCTGATGTCTATTCAACAGTGCACACCAGCAATTTTGGTGCCTTTTAAGTCTGAAATGTATCTTATTTATTCCCATATTTCATTGTTGTGCAAGAATGTAAGCCAAAATGACCCAAAGTTACATTCTCAGAAGCTTTGTGGTTAAGTGTCCAGCTACTTTAAACCTAACTTTTATAATTTTCCAATGTTACAGAACATTTATGCTGAAGTATTTGATAAGTAACAGTTAATTTATACTATACCAGGCTGATTGTAATTCATGTGGTAGTGCCTTTGATGTAAAAATTAGAGCTGGAAAAATAAAAATGGAGATTACTAACCCCTCCAGTAATTGCAGAACATGATATGTTATACCCCTCAAAGGCATGACAATTTTCAGAGTTTAGGCTATTGTGTAGTGACAAGATGTAAGAGAAGATAATTTGACTAACATTTATTTCTGAAAAATTAGTAACATAACAAAAACATGAATTTAATTGCCAGGAGTGGCCTGCTCTGTATGGAAAATCTAGTTCCATCTTTCTTACTGTAAAATCTGGAACCAAATGATGAAATTTTTCACAAAATTTTGAGGAAATAGGCTAAGCATTTTGTTTTTCTTAACTTGCTTTAAATGATAGGGTACATCTCGTGCAAATATATGGGAAACTGGCAAACCTCATAAAACCATTTTTTAATATAGTGATAAGGAACAGAGGAGAAGCTTTTCATAACTTGATTCATTATTTACTTCAGATAATGTGGCTCTTTGTTTCCATTCTCAGATATACATTTCTTTGGGAGGGTCCCTAATCCTCTAAATTTATTTCTGCCCTGCTGCTTTTTCTTCTTTAAATGAAATAAAAAGCTCCTAGATCTGGTTACACTCTGTAACTGAAACAACTCCATTTTTTTACCTTCATATTTTCTGGAATGTCATCTCTGACATCTCTTTTTCAGCTTTGCTTTTGCAGGGCACCAGATTCCAATGCAAGAAACCCTTCCTTGCTTTGGATATCTGCCAGCTGATAAATTACAATCAGTGAAGACAGGGCTGTTTTCTTAGCTCTGAGGTGGAAATTGCAGAAACCAAATAAACTCATCACCAGGCTGTTTCAAAGGGAAAACTTTCAGATAGTCTGAAGCACAAAAGAGACAAAAGGAGTGAGAAGTACTAAAGCTCTGTGTAAGTTTGCTGATTTACCTTCCCTAACACCAAAAATTGTACAGAGAAGACAGGGCACCACACAAATTAGAAAAAAAATTAGAAACGTATTATATGCTCACAGCTAACTCTAAGCTCCAAGTGCGTTCTTTCCTCACTGTTTCAGTCAGAAGGATCTGAGATTTAAATTTAAAAAATTATTTGGTAATCCTATTGTAGGCAGCTGACTGACAAAACTAATTAATTAATCAAAGACAATTTTCAAGGATAAAGACTCTAAAACTTAAGAGAAGGTAAACAGGACGAGTTCCTTTGAAACCCAGCACTGTCACAAGAGCACTAATAGTTGTTAGACATAAATTCTGAATAATATTTTCCAGTTGAAATAGTACTTCTGTTAGAATTTAATTGTGAAAGCAATATGTGTAAATAACCTTTTTAAAAAATGTCTCTAGAACACAAAGCTTTTATGAGTTGCTTGTCACCTAAGATCTAATTATAACTGTGTGACAAAATGTACTCCAAATCCATTAAGAGAAGTCCCTCTTGCTTGCTCAGATCACATCAATGACTCGTGAAATTAATATTTTCCTAAGTTTTGGAGATGCTAGTCACAAGTTTCTGAAGTACATCCTGTTAAATCTTGTAAATTTCTAAGGGGAAAAAGAATTCTAAATTGTTAAATATCTGGAAAATCATTTGTGACAAAAAGTAGACTGGTGGTCCTGCAAGTGAGTGCAGAACAAAATAACACTGACTGTAGAGTTGAACTTCTTTTCTTTCATGTTCTTTTCCTGTAATTTGAACTTCTACAATATTGCAAAATAATAACATTTTGTAAGTGGGAAAAGAGATATCCTCAGCAAGTGATCTGGTGAAACCAGGCATGTAATATCAGTCTTCTGTCACCCCTGTCTTTAGTCTCTTCAGTCAGAAGCCAATGAATATATCTGAATATGTGGATGTTAACATCCACAAAATGGAAAATATGGGAGGCAAACTGACTTTCTTCTTTACCAGTGACTTGACACAATCTGCTTGGCTTTGCACTGACATAAGTGAACACTATTTCAGGCCAAGGACATCTTTTAACAGCAGGATTCTTAATAGTTTTTCTCTAAATGTTTCCTTTCCAAAACCCAATAAAATATTCCTCTCCCCCCCTTGAATGTATTGTAACTGATTCCAGTAGAAGAGAATTACAGTCATGAAATGCAACAAATAGTAAATTTTTAGTTATGTAAAAATATTTCTATGGAGATTTATATTAGCTGTACATCAAGTTGAGGTCAGTGGAAAATATTCGTTATTTAAATTAATCCTTGAACTAAAAATGAGGAAAATGTGTCAGATGCTGTAAAATGATCTACATGTCTGTGCGTATTTCAGAATATGCACACAGGAAAATGGGTGTTAAATACGTGTATTTATTCACACCATCCTTTCAGAAAACAGAAGATGAGGGAGACAAGAGGACTATGACATTTTGGGATGGGACTGTAAGAAAGTAATGGGGATGTGTTTGTAACCTGATAGTTAATGTTAAGCATAGAGAATTTTAGCATCTGTTCTCTACAGGGGTTTGTACTTTGCAAATTAATGATGTCCAAGGCAACAAGGTGGGTGGCTAATACATTGCAGTAGCTTTCAGTATAGAATGTTAACTTTTTTTTTTTTTTAACTAGATTAAGCATCATCAGCTATGTAACATAAAAGCTTTACATCCATCCTATCAGTCCTATTTATTTCAAAAATAAAATAAAGACAACTATATTGGGAATTAAATCACTAAAGAATTGCATTTACAACCACTATTAGTTTTTTCCATAAATGGAAATTACTACTACTGCATCAACTCCTCCATTTATTTAGTGTTATGATGCTTTCTGAACAGTGAGTGGTGATTTCAAATCCACCAGGATGAAAGGGGAGAGCAGGGACAGGGGAAATGAGAACAAATCATATTAGTTATGAATCTTACTGCTTTAATTTGACCATGTAATGTTGATTTCAAGTAACTCTGGTACAGAAGAGGACTGCATTAAGAGGACTGAAGTTACAGGACAGAGGATTGATGATATTTATCAAATTGTCCTGGTTCATCACTTAGAGACAGCTTAAAGATCACGAGTTATGAGTAGTGACAGAAGGATAGGATCTACCTTGAGGTTAATGAGACTTTTTAGGCATGTTACGAGGATCAAAAAGGTATTCCAAGGTTGCAGAATGCCTAGGTTTGCAATTTTTCCCCTCTTTCAGACAAATTTTTTTTTGTCAGTTCCAGGAGCTGTGACTAAGGTATTCTCCAGGGCTCAGTACCTTGGACTCCACAGACCTCTGGGCAGAACTTTGTGCCTCTGCAGCCACTGTGAAGTTTTAGCAGCTCTTACTTGTAAGAGCAAGTGGGCAAAGGGATGTAGTTGGACTTAACAGCCACTCAAAAGCCTGTTTTCTCATTTCCCCCTTTCCTTGCAAGTAAAAGGAGTTCTGCATTTAGGAAAGCTAATGCATTACACTTCTTGTAAAAAGATTTGGTTTATCCTATCATTAAAAGTGCTGTTCAGAGCCAAGTCTAAATGAAATTACACACAGCTACTGATACTCTGAGAAGAATGGATCAAGTAATTCTTTAGGGTTTTGTTGTTGTTTGTTCCTGAAAATTTTAGATAATATACAAACTCAAGGATTCCACTGTTTTCTAGGGTATTTTGTGCTTTAGGAGATAATGTTTAACTGGTGGCAAACCTCAAGAGAGGAGGCAACTTCATTTTCAGTAAAAATACTGCTTCATTTATCTACTATGCTCACCAGTACTCATCTAATTTCTTTTAAACTGCTGATTAATTTTATGAGAGATCCAGTGATTAGCAACTTAGGCTATTTCCCTGCAGAAGTGAAAAGAGTGCTGAAGGCAGGGAGGGGAAAACAAGATAATTTAACAGTCCTGAGGGATTAGGAAATTAAGATTAGCATAGATATGTCAGAGGGCTGGAAAGTCACAGATGTCTTGGCAGAAGAGATGTACTTAACTACTGCTATAAATGTTCTCTAAATCAGAATCTAGCCCTGAAGCAGTGTCTACATATTTGTACGTTTCATTGTCTGCTTTTAAGCTATCAATTTATACTGTGTGCTGACAAGACAAATTTCTCAGTATTAATTTTTCTCTGCTTGCTTACATATTGAGTTAACACAATAATTCTGTGATATGAAAATGAGTATCCTGTAGCCACTGTGCCCTTGATGGGGTTTTGGAGATCTATTACCTCTCAAGGATGAGCTTTCACTAATATGTAGTGGTGGTCATTTCCTGGAAGAAAAGGAATTATGCTAGGAAGTGGGAAGAATTAAAACAAAAGGAAAAATCATGATTATATATGTACATTCCCTCTCATTTATGAGGGCTCTGTCAGTATACTCAAGAATAAAAAGGGGGAAAACAGAGCATAGTCTAGTCTTGCACCTTTCTTCCTTTGTCATGGGACCTCTTAAGTTTGCAAATGGCCCCAGCCCTTTCAGGGACAGTAGTAAAGGGATAGAATAGATATATTAGGGCATTATAGGGGCATATAAGATTAGGCTGGTATTGTGGATTGAAGGATTAGTGCAGTAATACTGGTGCTTATGATTTTGGTATTAGAAATATTTAAGATCACAATATAGTTATGTATTGGCATGTCACCTGTCACTGTGTAAGGGCTTCTTTTAATAATTGTTAATAAATGCTGTGAAGTTATAAACACCAGCTCTTGTTTGTTGTGGGCTCTATATTCCTAGTATATGTCCACACCAAAATCGGATTTCTGTCATCCTTGTGTATGTAGAGATCTCTGTGAACACTTCAGTAGTTGAACCAATGTTAATCAGAAATAAAACTTGAATAAAATGTTCAGTGTTAGTTCTTGCAAAATGTCAATTCCCTTTGTTATTGAAGCTGTGCATGCCTGTTTTGCAATGATGATCCAGCAACGTGCAAACTATGTAAGGTTTCGTTTTAATAGGTGAATTATCAATGTTCCTAAGGTGTATAAAGCTCCCCAATTCAGGCAGTGTTTTATAAATCTTGTCTAGATTATGGCTTTGTATTTTACATTGACTTGATTGCTTGGGTCCTTATATTTAGCAATATGTTTCACTAGCTTCTATTTAATGTTTTTTCAAGAAAAGTTAACATTTATTTTTTCATAGAATACTGATTTCCTCCTGATGCTCACCCAAGAACGTCTTGGCAGACTCTTTTATTTGAAATCAACAATGATTAGACTTCTTACCTGGGAGAAAATATGAAATTCTTAAATACTCATGTTTATGAAATACATACATTTGGGGGAGCATCTATTTGAAAACACTTCCTCATTTTCTCTCTTGCTTTAATGAGAAGCCAAAGGAGAGCATAGCAAGTCATTATTTTCTGTCTCTGGGGACTGTTTAACAGTATTCGTTGACACTTTCTTAGTTTCCCATGCATTATATGAAGACAACAGGTATTTAATTTCCATGGAGTTCAGATGTATTTTTCTGAGGCTGTATATTTTTTCCTATTTTATTTTCTGTATTTGTAAAGATTCTTTATATGTATGTGCAAATAACAAATATATGAATGTATTTTCACAGTTATCTGAGAAATTTTACCTGTTCAGAACATTACCTTTCCAGCTGAAGGGTGGTTATTTTAAATCAAAGAGTAAAATTGTATTTTATTATTGAACATAGTTGAGCCTTTCTTGGGGTGCTTCCAGAAAGCTGATTATCATTCTTTGAAGCTGATCACTTAGCACGTTCCTTTCTGAAAACTGGCATTTGTACTGTTATTTCTAGCAATTTAAAGTTATTTTTCCTGTAAGAGCACTAACCTAAGCTATTATTTTGACAGCTTTCTATTACTTCTATTTTTTGCACTCTAGTTATGTGTCTACATGTACAGGCAAGAATCTCATTTTTCTAGGCTTTTGTGAGTTATATGAGATTATCTACCATTTGAAATATGCTTTTTTCATATTTCAAAATTTTTACTCAAGTTTACCTTACGTTTGTTTGGCTTTATAGAAGAGTAAATAATAGTAAAGTTTAAATAGGCAATAATTAGACTGATAGTGAAGAGCAATGACAGACCATAGTGTGAGATTGCTTTCAGGGGCATTGCCCCAGCCCTGAGAATTCTGAGGACAAAAGGTAGGGACATCTCAATGGGAAAAGTGAGTCAGCACAGGTACACAATCTCTAAAGTCTTTGTCAGAATATAGAAAACAGATTCACAGAGCTCTCTTTGCTCTGTTTCTCTCCACTTGAGGGGTATGCTTGTGGTTAAGAGTGCCCAGCACACCAGCAATATGATCTGGATGGATTTTCCTCCTCGATGCTGTCAATTAGTGAGTTGAAAAAGATGATAGCTGTGATAAGGAGACAGAGAGGGAACTTGAGTGATAGCACAAGTCAGGGGTAAGGAGAATCCATCTGCCAGAACACACACCAACCTCACTGAAGTTGGTGGAAATATCTGCATAACTGCAAATCTGTTTTCTTTTCATAGAAAGGAGGAGTGATTTTTTATAAATTGATCCATTTTTACCATTATCTTCATATTTTTAGTAACATAAAATGGAAGCAGAATGGGTCTACTAGTCTTTTGTAACTGTTAAGAACAGAGAAACGTAGACAAATGTATATTACTGCTTTTATCAATGAGTACAAGAGATAAAAGGAAAAGGAGATGGTTATCTCCTATTCTCATAAGATGCCAGTGAAAGATTTAATTAGCAGTAGCAGCATTGTTGTATAATAAATCAATCTCTCCTGACCTTTCCCTTGAGAACATTTGAAAAAACCACAATTAATTAATCAAAGCCTTTTGTCACTTTATCATTGCCCTACAACCCTGAGTTATCCTGTGATTCAAGAGAGTAAAAAGTCATATTTTTCTTATTTATGTGGGATGACCCTTCTAGCTTGAATTAAATTAGTGTTTTTACAGAATAGTTTAAAAAAGCCTCTTTGCTTAGTTTGAGATTTGAAGGGACCTCTACATAGATATGTCTGTGAAGATCAATATATGTACCTATAATTTATACATAGCAAAACATATACTATGTATATAGTCATATAATAAGAATAATGTAATGTTGCCATTACATTAGCAATAATACTTTTTTCCCATCCTGCAGCATGTGTTGTCTGTACCATCAGATCACAGAAGGAGAAACATCTGTGCTGGAAGGGCTCATACCAAGGAGACAACACTGACTTAAGGTAATTCCTTAAATTTTGCAATGTGATAAGAGAGAAATTGTATTTTACCTCACTTATTTCACCTAGCAGAACACTCACAGGTGTTTGAAGTGGAAAACAAGTGGAAGAGTTCTTTTAATGCTGCATATTTAGAAGTTATTTTCCTCAGAAACTGAAGCAGAGAGTAAGGAGAGGAGTATTTGACTCTGGCCTACTACAGGGTTCTGTGTGTCCTTGAGCTCAGCCTTTGCTTGTTCACTCAATTACTACATCTCTAAAAATAGGTCAATACATCATCAAAGTTAATTAGGATGTGTTAGATATCTTCAGAGAGACTTGGTTATTAATGACTGTCTTTTTATATCTTACCTTTATTCTTATTTATGGATTAACATGCTAAGCATGTAGTTTCATATAGTACCTAAGGTATTTGGCACGATTACCATAGCCCTGTCTGAAATTGTGACACAAGAGAACTGGAGCCAGCCTATCCCCAAAGGTCATCAGGTGTCTGAATTACCTTTTTTTGCCATGAAGGTGACTGATTATTCTCTCTGCTTGGTGTGTGTGTGTGTAGGGTTAAAATACATCCAAATAGAACATAGAAATTTGGAAACGAGTAATACATATTTATAAGAAATGAATATTGTTGGCAAAGTTTGTTTTGCTGATACTTTGTAAAAGCACAGGTGTTTGATAAAAGCTTTTGGTTTGTGAGAAACATGTTCTCCTTAGTTTTGATTGGGCTGTTCTTTTCCTTTTCTTCTGCCTTTAATGAAGCACATTCCATCTTTAAGAAATTATCTACTCAAAAATAATCGAGATGCTCTCAAGTGTTCAAGTTGCCACAAGCAATCCAAAGACTTTCTGCTTCTCGTGGTTCTGGTTGTCAGATTAAAAACACGGAACAGATTTTCACTTCAATGTAGTAAATGTGCTTTGATTAATAATTGTGCACAGCATTTTTATATGTTCTGAAATCTTCATTGAGGAGATGCTTTCTGGAAGGTCTCAAAGAAAAAAAGCTTGATGAAGAGTTTTGCTAGCAGAGAAATAATCCAACAGGTGCCACATTGATGCAAGCAAACACCTGAACTCTCCTTCCTGTGCTGCTTCCAAAGTATGTCTCCTTCTTCTTGTCCAGCTTGGGTTTTTGTTTTTTTTAGTTTTGTTTTGTTTTGGGTTTTTTGTGGGGAATGCTGTAATAGAGAGCAGAGGAAAATCTGTTTGACAAAGGTCATATCTTTGCCAAAAGGATTTTTGCATTACTACATAACTTGTTGTGGCTCCTTTGTGAACTAATGATTACTTGAAAAAGCATTTGTCCAGAAAGTCTGTCTAGAAAGGCAAATGGTGAAAGGGATGAGAAAAATGAACTTTCAGTTTTGACAGAGTAATTGGATGAAAGGACTCCAGCAATGCTGTTGACCTGGAGTAACTGGCAGATGCTCCAGATTCTCTTAGCTTTCATATGAAGGGCTTCAGGTTGTAAGAAACCCTTTTCCTCCCAGTTGTCAGTGAATTCAATGATGCAAAGAATCTCTGATTATTGTACAAGAGATTTTGTAGGACTGCCAAGCTAGAATTTATTTGAAAGAGAATGTGCTATAGCATGATTTCTGTCAGTCAAATTATGCATGAAATTTTTTTCAATAATTTAGTATAAAAATGTAGACATTTTGACAAAAGGTAATCTTCTGTCTGGTATATGGTTTTGTCCTTTAAAATCAGGATGTTAAAATACAGAATACTCTAGATATTCATATTTATTATAAAGCTTCATGCTTATACAAATATGGGCATTTTTCAATTATGAGAAAAAGGCAATAAAAATGAAAGCAAATAATTATAAAATAAAATGGCTTTGAGACTAATGGACTCACTTAAAAACAGTGCATTAATAAAATACCAAATAACAGTTGAATTATTGAGAAACTGTACATGTATCTAAATAAGGAGAAGACATGATTCAGAAAGGTGACAGCAGTGCTTGCTTTAAATCTTAGGTATCTTTTTCTTTTTTTTTTTTTTTGTTTTTTTTGTTTTTTCTTCCCCACAAGGCAATGTTAGACTATTAAAAATCAATGGTCTTAAAGCAATATATTAAAGTTTTGTAGTGTTATTTTCTAGAAAACCCAAAGCATCCTGCTGACTATTATCATTGTCTTAGAAAAAGGAAATCCAAAGGATTATTGTGAGGATAACCAAGTCAGAGCAATCTAGGGTATCCTTGAGAGCTGAGAACAAATATAAGGCAACAGAACCATTAAGGAAACAGTATTAACTGGTGTAGGTTTTTCATTTTTTTTTTTTTTTTTTTTCTTACAGAAAGCTTGCAAGCCTGCTGTTTTCTATTCTTTGTGGGCTTTTCCTTTAATTAGCTCTGTACTGCAATCATTAAAGAAACTGAAATAAAAATGTTGCTAAGCAGATGTTTTGCTAGTAAATGGGTTCAGCTCATTAAATGTATTTGTCTCATTTAAATTATTTACTATCCTTTTCCAAAAAAAGTTGTTTTTAAAAACCCACAACTGCTACAGACATTTTATTCTTCTTAAAAGTAAACATATTTCTCTTAAAATTTAAAGCTAAGATACTGACAGTTAATAAATTCTAAACTCTCTATTCTCTTTGTAAGTAGTAACAGTCCATCTGTATAAGCATTCATGTGTGGTTTTTTTTCCCTATGGTTAGATGTAGTTTGAAGGTTTTGGAGGAAATAGAAATAGAAAATGGGAAATAGAAGTCCTGAATTGTAGAGACCTGCAGTTATGCCTGGTTTGTTTGCAATAACTTCAAGTCTAACGCATGTTTTTCCAATTTGTTTTCTCTATTTTTCATTTATGAAACTAATAATTTGGTTTTTTACTTGTATGTTTAATGTTTCTATTTTATTTGGTACAGTTTGTCATAATGCTTTGAATGTTTGGGGTTTTTTTTTTGAGATATTCTGGAAGAGAAGTCTGATGTGGCTGTACTATGAAAAGGCACCAGTGAACAAACCTATGAAATGGCATCCCATAGACTTGAGCAGAGATCCACAGGGAAAAATCTATAGCTTTTACTGTACTGCTTTTATGTTATAATTCAAAAAACTCCTGCTGGAAGCAGTTAGTGTCAATTTACCAAGTGCAAATAGTGCTTGACCAACCCAATCAACTTCTTTGAGATGACTTGCTCTGTGGGTAAAGGGAGTGCAGTGAAAAGTGTTTACTTTGATCAATTTACCTCCTCTTCATTTAAGTCTCCCTTGGAAGTTTTATGTTGTCATGATACTCACACTGCCTTCTTTGCAGAAGCCATGCAATGAAATGCTGCAGTGAGGTCTGGGGGACATTTTGAGCATCTTACACAAGTATTCTCTTAGCTTCACTTTTTCATTTTCTGTGATGCAAAATCACAATTGCCAATATTCACGCTGTTGGTTTAGAATTTTAAAAGCAAGTTTTTATTATTATATAAAGGTTGCTTCTTGAAATTAATTTCTGCTGAAATTTCCTCCAAGCACTGAGTGATAAATGTTACAAACACCTCCAAGAGCTCATTGCTGTCTATATGCTGTAGGGCAGGAGCTAATGTAGGCCCCCTAGGAAAACTAGCCAGAGGCTTGTGTAAGTCTGAACATTGAGACCATGTTTGAATATGACACTTTGAAAGAGCTGGAAAATGTGTGTTATATCCCAGTCTCTTAACTCGGCTTCCTTCATGCAATAGTTCATTAAGCATCTGACTCTAACTCACAAACGTTTTTGTTCACAGCTCTATTCCATGATAATATGTCAGGAAAGATTTGTGTCTTTTGTACAACCAGTTTTCTTGATCTCTTTGCTGAGTTCAGTCTTCATGCAGAATATCCCAGTGAATTTTTTTGCAGAGATATAATTGTCTGCTCCTGCAGGAAGGGAAGAAGAGGTACTGAGAGAGATACTTTGCCTCTCCAGCCTTTTTATATTTACTTGATCTTCAGCAGTCTGTCTCCCCAGCTGCCTCATAGTCATTTCTCTGTCATAGTCCTTCATCTCATCATTCTGGGTATACACAGCCAACAGGTTTAAGGATTTTAGTTCTCATACGATTTATTTCGTCTTTATCAATTGTGATCATTTTGATCAGCCCCTGGCCTAGAAATCACCTTTGCCTGTACTTCAGGGCAGTTTTTGTCAGAACTTAGTGGTGATGTCAGTCAGTCACCTCAAAGTGAATCAGAAGTTGGTATCAGCTGTTGGTAGAGAAAGAGAAGAACAGCTGAATAGGTCCTAGAATAGCCACTGATGTTCATTCAGGGAAAGTAACTCCTGAGTTTAAAAGTATTGGGGTTTTGGGGGAGCAAGGGAGAGCCTAGAAGAGAAAGTCTGTTTCAATGAGTACTTCCAAGTGTTTCTGTCATCGAGCAAAATATGTTTTCAGGATGTGTTTCTGTCTGTTCCTTTTGTGCCATGCCCCATAAAAATATCAAATTAACCTGCTTTCACAGTAATTTGAAGGCTCCAGTTGCCGTCATTGTAGGCAGATTTGTACAGATTTATAGAAACGGATTGGACACTTTAATGTCTTTCTCTGTTCTGAATTATCCAGCTACCCAGGGGAGAAGCAAGTGAAAGCTCTTCTGAGAAGTATTTTGCTTTATATTATTCATTTATATGGGAGTTCAGATCATCAGAAATAATTTATTCTTTGTCTCAACGACTATGTGCTTATTATTATCATCTTTTCCAAGAAAGTGGCTCTTAGTCAAAAGAATGGTTAGGTTCCTGTACTGCATAGTAGTTCAGAGCAGGCTTTCCTATTCAAGGCTTCTTGGCACTAGATCTGTCTTGCCCCAAATTGAGAAGAATTATCTGACTTTTTGTTTTTCTTCTCCCAACCGAGTATGTGTATGTAGATCTTTTATAAAAGAAGGTGTTTTTTAACTGCTTACATTTGCACTTCACTGTGTTAGACAAATGTGTGTTATTACCAAAGGGAGTGGTAACCACTTCAGCTGCTGCTCTTCAGTTTGACAGTGATCATGAATCAAAGCCATCAGCTGTCACAATTCAAGCTGGTGCATTAAGTGAAATCAGGGGCAATTTAAGTTAGTACATCAGGCTTTGAATGGCAGCAACTAAAGTGGTCAAATTGTCTTTTTAGGGAGTTTCAACCTTAAAATCCAGCCAAGATTATGTTGCTAGAGTTTGCAAGAGCCATTCTGATCTGCCATTCCCAAGGGCAGAAGATTTAATTCATTTTTAATAATAGCAGTAAGAAAAATAGAAAACTAGTCTGGGACTACCATGGGACACATGAAATCATTCAGAATACTTTTTAAATAACAAGGCTGTTTCTCTAAAATCTGGAGGGCAGATGGTTCCTAATGGAAACTACAAAGTTGATTATTGATCCATCTTTTCTAATAATAAGGCCAGCTGAATGTTGTCTGATAAGGATTGTAATGGGTACAAAATACCATACCAAAAATTACAGTTTAGAGCATGATACTGGGCACAGGTAAGAGAGCCAGTGGAAGGAACATTATTTGACATAAACATTATGCCATAGCATTAGAAGACTATGTATTGTTCCTTTTCATTTCTTCTGTAATACACCTTGGCTTTTTTGGTTTTTTTTTTTTAGTTTTTAGAAAGATTTATGAAATAAGTATTCCTTGCTGAATTAACTATTTCCACATCTCAATGTTCAACTTCTCAGTCCAGTTATAGTGACACATACATACAGATGAGGCATCATGCCCACATTCTAGCAACTTACCCTCATTCCCTCAATTTTATCATCAGTTAAGGGAGATGGAAATAAGAATAGGAAAACATCTCTTTTTTTGCCAGTAAAGGAGTAGGGCAACCACTGGAACATGAGCAAATCATTATTTGATTAAAAAACAATAACTACATCGAAAGCTGGTGCTTGGAAAAGCTTTTGGGTTGGGTCTAGTTTCACTTCTTATATCTGTAATGTTCTTGGTCTTGAATGCAGAAAGTAATGGACCATATGCAATAAGGAGAAACTTATAGTTGAAGTCAGTAGCAAAAGAGTCATAGTAGTTTTGTTCAACACAATTTGTCAAAACACAATATGCTTTGGATATTTCTTCTTTGTAGCTTTTCCAAGAGTGTTGGAATAGACTCAGCACCTTCTATTGCTGTGGGACTTGCTGCCTTAAAATGAAAAAAGTTGTATGTTCTGGCCTTAATATGAATCTACTCTTTATACACATATTTTTCAGTTTAAAACATAGTTTCCTTACAATAATGTGCAGAATTTGATTTGTAAGAAACAGAAAAACAGTGAATAGAGAGAGAGTAGGATTGCTTTATCACATTCAATGAAAATGAAGTAAGAAAAGGAATAGGCTGGTTGTCAAATTAACTTAAAAACATAGAAAAATAATGAATAATAGTGGTATAAAAATGGACATATTGCAAATTGTATCATTATTTTGATGAGATGACTGATGTGTGCAACGACTTCCTCTGCTGTCTGTATTTCCCATCAGGGATGAGACCTTTGCAAGGCAAGCTGACAGCTTTATTGAAAGTGAATGTCTAACTACATGTCATTTTTGCCTTACATATGGTTATAAACACAACGTTGTTCAAAGCAATAATAAAAAAGAATCAGAATCACCTTACCATACAGTTTCTTAACCACTGAGAAACTGAGTAAAAGATATTCACACAAAACCTTAAGGGAAAGTGTAGTTTACTATACAAAAATTTGCAAAATAGCATTCAGCCCCTGGGGTTGGGTAGGGAAATCTGAAGAACACAAAAAACTGATCCTTTATTAATGAAGTGTATCATCAAAATAGCAAGGAGTCAGGCAGGACTTGAACTATATTCTTTTTTCCTTGCTAATTGCTCAGATACTGGGACAGGACTCTGTTTCATGACCTCTGTAACATATACTTCCTTTATAGCTAATTATAATTATCAGTGTTTTGAGATAGCTTAATAAACCAGTGGACACAGAATAAAGCCCCTCTTTCCATATAACCCACTGATAACAGCCACATTAATAACTCCAGGTGAGCCCAAACTGTTGTTATTTTTAATCCTTAAATTTCAAAAATCTTTTTGCTGCAGTCCTATCATCACACCAGCATGTATCTGTATTTTTCTGTAAACTGCATTCTTTATAGGAAAAATATATGTTGTAAATCATGAATAAAAATAAATGGGTACATTTGGGAAAAATTGTGAAATTTATTTAGTTTTATTTATTTATTAGATGTAGCCCACAGTTGTAAATATTTCAAATGCTCATAAGATTACTTATATTTGTAGGTGCTGAACAGTGCACTGCTATTAACTTGAAATACAGAAGAAGCAGAAAAAGAGCTAAGGCACTTCAATGTTCATTATTTCCCATTTTGACTATAAACAAGGTATGAAAAAGTGGCTGTGCCACATAAAAATTACACAGATATGTCTAGTGAAAATGATTAGCAGAATATGTTGGTTAAGAAAGATGGAATATGAACCTGAAAGCATATTTTAACTGTTGTTATTGGTTGGGAGATCACTTCATTAAAAGTTCAAGTACCTTTATGTTTGGGAATAACCCAAGGCAACAGGGTAGGTGTCTCATGCACAAATACACATTTTTAGCCCATCAGTTCATTACAGTATGCTTGAATTTGCCTTGGAATGTGAGCATTACTTGCTTGCCTGGTGCCTCAATTGATTCTCTATGTTGAAGATTTATTTAGCTTTGATTATTCTAGTTTGCTAGAATATTCCATATTCTTTGGAACAGTTAAGCTGAACAAAATATTTTGATCACTAACTGAATAGCTCTTTCATGTATTCTCTCATACTCCTTATAACATGATAGGGTATAAATATACATATGCTTACAATGTACTTTTTTTTTCTTAATGTAGGTAGGCTTACACTATGTGACATTTAATGTCCATAGTCCTCAAAAGCTTTGTCCTAGGTAAGAATTTCCTTCTGTTAGCTTCAGACAGTATGGTGTTCAGACACATTTGAAGAACAGGTCATTTTTAAGACGTGCTAAAGCAGGTTGTTTTAAAGGCTTCATCTTGCAAGGTAGATGAACTGTTCTTTCTTACCAGGTCCACAGTTAATTTCCTTTTCAGTTTGTGGCTGCTGGGAGGTGTCCTTGGAGCTGTCATTATTTCTGTCATCTTGGTTTCTTGCTTTACGTTGATGCTTGCAACTGGTTGTCAGCCTAGTCTCTGACATTCAGCGGTTTCTGCCTCTTGGAACTTATCCTGAAGTTGTAAACTTTGCCTGGTGCACAGCCTTTTAGGGGATTTGTTATGATTTATGCATGTTTTAATGTCTGACAATTTAATAACTACATGCTACTTCTCTTCTACTATATAGTACTGAACAATAATTACACTTGAAGGTTTGCATTTTTTCCATGTTATTAAAAGGAAAGGTATGCCTGAAGGCAGTTTGTAATAATTCTGCAGTCAAAGGCAGAAATCAGAAGGGACAAAACTGATCTGACACTGCTTTGGCTCATGCAAAACAGTAAATGTATTAACTTTGCTTCATTTGTAAAGTAGACATAATTTGAGATTATCTATTATGGAGTATGTAATTAGGGTTTACTTCAAACATCTGAAGCAGTACTGTTAAAAATCCTGAACCATACACATGCTAAAAAGTGTTTGGGGGTTTTTTTTCATTTGTTTTCTCCCTGTCAGGCGTTCAGTGCAAGGTATTAAAAACTATTTCCTCAAATTTACTCTTGCACAAAAATAAAAGGTTTTCATCCGTTAAGATATGTAATAAAGTTATTCATACATCTTTTACCTACAGAAGTTCTTTCCGTTAAAAGTTTAAAGTGAAAGAATACTGTCAGATATCCTTGAACTAGAAAAATTCCTAAACGTTTGCTTGGTTTGGAGAAGGCTTTTGAATTTACATGCCTACCTCATAGGAATGTTCTGACTTCAAGGTCTTACTACCCATGAGAAGGGTGTTTCTCTTTCTTCCTTTCCTTCCCATCCATTTCTTGTTTTCCTTGGAGGGTAACACCCATCTCTGTCTGGGTCCTTTTGTAAGAAAAAGGTGTTAATGTTTTTTTTGTTTGCAGCCTCCCATCTTACTCTCTCCTCTTTTCCTAGGGTACTGGAAAAATCTGTATATCCAGAGAATTTGAGGACTCATTTGAAATTTTTTTTCCAAGTATTCAACCTTAGTATGGGTCACTTGGTCTTTTCAAGTGGAATACTATTCAGCATGAGAATATTACTCCATCTACTGCTGAACAAAGTGATTACATGATGTTTCTTGACAGCAAAATGGGAGCTGACTATTTCTGAATCTACCAAGAATTTAGGAAGACCTAGTTTTTAAATTACTGTTTGCCTCACAAACTACAGTTGGCTTTAAACTCCATATATGATGAAGTTTTGAAAGCTTTTCTGGCTTTGGCCCAGGAGCCTCAGCACCATGCCCAGTGTTACTGATTTGCTAATCTGCCATTATTTTCAGGATGCTAGTATCATATATTTCTTCCTACTCTGCTGCAGAGAACAGGTAGCTGACTGCCTTAATTCTTATCTTAAAATGATCAGCATCAAGCTCCTAAGTTCTCAGGTTCATTTGAGTTACCTCTATGAACTCTATTGAGTCTAGTAATTCAGCAACACCCACTGGAAGGCAAGGTTTTAGTGCTGAAAACATCTACTGCAGATGGTTGCACTATATTTTTAGGTTAAAACAAGATCAAACCTATAGAAATAAAAATAGGTAATTTAAGTCCCACCCAGCAATGAAAAAACTTTTATTTCTTCTTTCTCTCATAAGCAATTACTTTCTCTTATGGTTGCTATTAAAGTATTCCAGAAGCCAAATCATGTTTACAGTAACATCAGTTTATTATTTTCATGTGATATTAACAGACTATGAAACAGGTTTTCTATTTAGTTTGTCTGTGAATCCTTTCTGTCAATGAGCTACTGTTACCTTTAAAAAAAAAACAAAAAACCACAACTCAGTAAATTAGATTTCCATTCTAAAGTACTAATTAGTAAAAGGAATAGACAAATAGGTACTAAGGACAAAGGAAATCTCTAGACATAGCACTACTGAATGGTGATTTGCTTGCTGTCTTATTAGTTTGTGATGTTGCTTTACAACAAATATTATATTAATTACACTGAGTAGACAAATGTTACAGGTTATACTGCCTATGTGTGATTGCCTAAGGTCACTCCAGAAAAGTGAGTAAAAGCCTTTCTTGACTTGTTTCTGCTTTACTTTTCCCCAAACCTCAAAATTTTTTGGCATTTAAAATTCTGGAGGCTAGTGGAGCACATGAGAACTTAGTATATCAACATATCATGTTTTCTGATCAAAATAAAACACCCAACTTCCTGCTTTAAGAAAAAAAGTTTCTCAACATCTTATAAGTAAATTATGCAAAACTGACTGCACAATTCTTTATTGTTATAGAATTCTGCTATTTTTGTAAGCTTCTATGTGGTAGTAACCTTTTTAGGATCCATCTATCTTTTCAAAGGATGCCTACTTGTGAAAATTTTACATTTCCTAGAAGCTTAATATACAAAATAAATAGAAAAAAAATTTTTAAAAACACAAAAAACCCAGCCTGAAATTTTAGGCCTGTTCCTATGTAAAAATGATACAAACTGTTGTTTCTCAGAGAACTGTAAACAAACATGCAAATATTTCAAATGCAAAATGCACTCTTTTGAATGCTCTGTGACCATTTTTCTATTCAAGATTTACCAGCTCTCACCCCCAACCCAATCTAAATACACTCACACACAAAATAATTTTTAAAGAGGAAAAGCTTTCTGTTTTATTAAATAACACAAATTTCACTCCACTGGGCTTTAAGTTTTGTTCCTTTAAATGGTGATGTATAAAGGCACACGAACATTGGGCCATTGAGACTTTTGTTTCTGCTGATGTCAAAAAAAATTATATGCAGGGGAAACTGAAAAAAAAAAGTCAAAATATAGTAATATATAAAATGCAAATATGCAAAATAGATACATTAAACTCTATAAATCACAGTTAATTAAACTAGAGCTTAGTTTAATTTAATTACATGTGGCTCTCTGGCACTAATGCCCAGGAAATGTTCTGGTCTTAAGGTCTTTGTTTCTATAAAATGCTAATGTTCTAAAGGTTTAACCCATTCCAATTATCAGTGCAACCCTTCATTCCTGTGGTTTATAGGGTTACACACTAGGAACTGGAGAAGACTTTGGAATTCCTCTTATTGTAAGCTTTGGCTAGGAATTATAATCCTGAGTTGGGTACAAATAACTCCAATTGTCTCCCCTGAAGAACACAATTCTGTGTAATCCTTACCAGTAGTTGTGCTTTCCTTGAGGCTGTGATCTTTGTTCAACAAGCAAATAATTGTGCAAATTAAGCAAGTATATTTAGGCTCAAAACTAGAGTCTAAATACAGACTTGAGAACAGTCACACTTGCAAATACACTTAGGTCCTAACTTTCATTATTCTGCAAGCATCTTGAGGTGATGATATCTGTAAATAATCTGCTGTGATTTTCTCTTCAAACTGGTGTTTCTCTTGATTCAAGGACCATGGAAAATTTGTCATTCCATGGTCCTTTTCTCTGTGAAATATCTTTGATTTACTTCTTTCTGAGGGAGTCCCTGCCTGGTAATAAATAAATAAATTCCTGTTTTAATGCCTTTTCTTCCCTTGGGTGTCTTTCAAGTGCTTTTGAATAGAAGGGATTTTGCTGAAGTAATCCATCAATACCAGTAAGACCCTCTTCAAGTTTTGGAGGGCAGCAGTAGCAACATGACTGGCTTTAAAGAAGGTTAAAAGAACATGAACCTTGCATAAAGCCATGTTGGTTTCTCCTGGGGACGCTCATCTAGGTTTGACAAGTTTAATTAAGAAAGCGGAGCAGAATTTGGAAGTGTTCCCTGAGCTTCCTAACAGTTGGTAAACAGTTTGGGTGTAGATGAAAGCATGTGCTTTAGTTGCAGAGGATGAAAATGGAAACACTAGTAATGCTTCTACATTATTATAAATGTCTTTTTTTTTTTTTCTTTCTCTTTAACTGATGTGAAGATGGAAGGGAAAGATAAGAATCAGGGAGTGAAATCCACAGTTTGCTTGAGCTACCAGAACTTTTTCAGTTTTTGAAGCAGACAGTAAACTCATTGAGAATCAGACAAAGTATTATCTACATTTAAAAAAAGAAATTTTAAAAAATCTGATACTGAAGTATCAGCCCAGAAATAGTTCATGGTTTTCTGGATAGTTCTGAAGGGACCAATTATTGCATCCCTGGAATTTAGCTATAAAACATCTACAGTGAAATCTGAAAATGTAAGTATTATTCTGTAAGTTTTTTGGTTTTTATGTTGTTCATAAGGTTTGTTTTCCCTATGTTATTCCTGTACTGTCATGGCCATTGTGCCCTGGATATTTATGTGCAGCTCGAGATACTCATATATTACTACTATTATTTATTACATAAGAATGGTTTTTGATATGAAAACCTTTCATGCCTTGCAGGGCATGTGATGGGTGTTGAGCTGCTTAGGCTGAAGTGTTCCTGTCAAAAAATTGGGGCAGTCAGGAACTCTGGATTAGTGCCTGCAGATTCTTAAATCTCCTCTTCTATAGCAGAGAATTCTCTGGACAAGCTTTGATTTCTAGACCCTAGGACTTGCTTTGGTAGTAGCAAATCCAGATCATGGCTGTTTGGCAAAGAGAGCTTGCAGAAAGCAGATGGTCACCAGAATTGTTGCTTTGTAATTTACTCTGTCGAATGGATAGGAAATGGAGGAGGAAAATGGCTAGGAAACTAAACCATCCTTCGAGCTGATGAATTCCCCTTTTTACAGCTGATGTTGTGATCTAAATCTGAAAATTACAGCCACTATGGTAACTCAATCCCACTGGAATTAATTTGGGGAATTTTTGACATTAATTACCTTGTTTCTTGTTAGGATCAAAATAGATCACAAGTAATTCTAGTGATAATTAGTGACTATTCAGATGATAAAAAACCTGGACATATGGGGATATAGTGGTGGAATCCAATATTTATAAAGTGCTGTTTTTACATAAATAGTGAAATGTGTTGTTCCCATGAGAGCTATTTTATTTTATTCTACTTTAATGTTTTAATTAATAGACTTGAAATTGCAATTTGTTAAAATGCCACCAAAGACTTTTTTTTTTTTCTGATGAATCCCACCTGTTAGTAGACAACAAAGAAGGACTTAATTTAACTCTTCTGTAAAAAACATGGAAACACCTTAAAACCAGTAATATCCACACGGCCCATGCCACCACATTCTTGTATCTGTATTTTTTTAAAAGACAGTTCTGGGAAGGGAGGCTAGAAAACACTCTTTCAAAATGCATGTATTTATATTCAAAGGCTGGGAGAGGACTAAAAGTACTGCTTAAATATACCATTCCCTTTTCAGCTCCCCTGTTCTCCTGTAATTGCTTGGGTGACTTAATTGGAGAGAGGAACAAAGCCTACATCTGGATTGTGCCTTGCAGGCTGTGAGCTGCCTTCTGAACCAAAAGAATTCTGAGTGACACTATTACTGTGGCACAGAGCTAAAGAATAATAAGGCCTGCTGAGAGGTTATTGAATGTTTGGCAGTGGGAGCCAGAGGCAGGCAATACAAATACAAATACAAACTGCTGTCCCTTCCCTCTCTGCTCTTGGGGTCATCCTTTGGGTCTGGCAGAATCCTGCAAGTTTGCTGAGGAGAAATGCATTGAGAAACTCCTGTTGCTAGCAGATGCAACTTTTGGGGTCATTCATCCTAGTTTATTTAGTCCTTCTACTAGCTAAATTATTTGTGCTAAAATGCAAGGACTTGCAGATACTTATAGCTGTTCAAAATGTTGATGTAAGTTGCACTTTTAGAGGTAAGCAACTACCTGCAGAAGTTCAAAGGATGCCTGCTAACTGCATGAAAAGGTAGCCAAGACATAAACTGCTTGTTTCTCCTGTCCCCTGAGGTCAAGAGAGGCTCAAGTCTTGCTTCTGGTTTGGTTTTAAGCTGTACCTGCCTTCAGATTCATGTCTGTGCCCCCTCATAGATTTGTCTTTTGTTTTTTGTTTTTTGGGTTTTTTGTGTGTGTTTTTTTGGTTGTTTGTTTGGTTTTTTTTTTCATATTTGCTTTTTATTAGTTTGTTTTCACGTCAAATTAGAGCACCCAGACCAAGTTACCCTGCAATTCTTGATAACTGTGTTATTCATTTAAAACCCCATAGATGGTATCACCGTGCCTCTATGAATTAGAAAGGTGCCATCCCATTGAAAGCAAGGTGGGAAAATTTGTTTCTGGAATAGCAGGGAGAGCTGAGCTGCTGGAGAATGAATGCCTTTTGAGATAAAACTAGACTAAACAGCTTCAGGCTTCCCTTTACTTGTTGGTGCCTGCAGTTCTGAATATATTAATTGAAGTTTTCCTTTTATTGCACATAAAAGAAACCTTTGTCCATCTGTTCAAAATGAAATGTTATTTTGTTTAAAAGAACACATTTGAGAGTTGAACTGTAACTGTTATTCTAAAAGTGTTTGGTCATATCCTGTGTTGGTGTAAAATCAAGACTGGAGTTAATAAGAACTGTACACCCGAAAATAATTTAATCCATTTACCTCCTCTACCACCATCAATTTCTGAGAGAACAAGCATTTAATAATATCCTTAGGTAAATGACACCATTTTGTTTATCATACATGTATCTGTCCTTTTTGATCTGAGATGTGGAGCCTTAGACACTGATTAAAACACATTTTTTCTGCTTCACTTTCTGTGCCTTCAAAATAGGAGTATATTCACATTTAAAAAAAAAAAAAAAATTAGGTAGTTACTGTAGAGTGGAACCTGTAAGTCTGAATCCCAGCTTTTGTTAAAATATCTTCCTTCAAGTTCAAGCATCTCTAAACTTTGCTGCAAGTAAAAGAATGCAGCTCACAGATGAGAAAATTAATACTTAAAACTGAGCATGTAAAGATTTGCTTTAATAATGAAAGTCTGTCACCATACAGCTTAATGTGTTTTAACATCCTTTATCAGATATTCAAGGAAAGTGATGAATTCTGAAAAAAGCAAGATGATGTTGTCATTGTTTTTAATTATAGACAAATACTTCAAGGGTTATGTTTCTATTTCCTTTCTGATAATGACTAAGTTCTTGCACAACTGTACAGAATATAATGAGCTAATGAAGGATAGACAAAGTTATAGCTGCAGTCCTTGAGGACATTGCCTTAAATGCAAGTGATCTAATATTATGCAGAGTGAATCATAATCCATAACATCTTAGGCTAAGGCTTTTTCTTTGCAGTTGGTCAATAATATTCTTGTTGCTGTTGAACAGAACTGACTAAAAGCAGCTTAAGAATCAAAATAAAGAATCAAAACCAAGAATAAAAGATAAATGGCACAAGTTTTATTAATTCAAGGAATAATCAGTAGATAGTGAGTTTAAAGATTGCATGTTTATGTTGGTGCATAACATTTACTTTGTTAAAGTAAGTGCCTAGAAAATATACTGTATATTATTACTAGTATTTCATAATAGAAGTACAGTGAGTGTTGTTACATGTGTGCTGATGATAATAAAGGACAATTAACCCATTTATCAGTTGGATAGATAGATGGAAGCTCTTAAATATGTTAAGTAAATCTGACATGGAGTTTGTCTGCAAGAGAAAACAAAGGGTGTAAATAGAGGAACGAGACCTTTACAGCTGCATTCTCGCTCACTACTCTTAGATCTAAAAATTTCAAAAAGTTTAACTAAAGAAGTTAAGAATTCTAGCTATTATAAATAAGATTAATAGGGGAAACAAAGTTTTTCTACTCCCTCATGGCAATTAGCACCTCTGCTTTTGCTCAAAGAATGCTGAGCAACTTTGTGTTGCTCACAAAAAGCAACAAAGAAATTAAATTTTCTCTGGATTTGCACAAACAGTTCTCTGTGAGTTTTGCTTTGAGTCATTCTGCTCGACCTGTTTTTCCTGACCTTGATGGATCAGGATTAACTATCAGGTACATTTTAGTTAATGCCTACTTCTGCAGTCAGTGCAATCCAGACCTTCAGTTCCAAAGTCTGTCTTGAGAGAAGAAACTTGGTTGGATACAACACTGTGCTGTTTAGTTTCATCCATGTGCAAAAGTTCTGGTGATTTCAAAACCTGGAAAACAGCCTGGGGAAATAGCTTCCTTATCTCCAAATTTAAATTTACTGCAGGAGATGAAAAATGACATTTCGATGCAAACACTCAGCAAAACGTGGAAAAAAGTTACTTTAATTTAATAGGCCAATTATTTCCTTATTAATTAAATGTGTATTGATTGTTGCAAGAACAATTATTGAGTTTAACAGTTTGAAAGAGATTAATCTAGTTGCAATCTAATTACTTCAGAATTGCACGGGCAATAGAAATACATCAAGGACTGCACTTCTGGGAAAGTTTAGGATTTATTAATAAAAAAATCTCTAATTGCATGAGTACATGTTGTAGAATTGAAATAAGAATTTAGGGAAGTAACAATTTGGAAAACAGCTAGTTTACTACCCCTCCAGTTGCCCAAAGATTACACTTACATGTGTGAAGCAGACAGACATGAGACAGGTACCAGACATACTTATAGCCTAAATAAGAAAACTATTTTTATTAGTATTTTAGATATATATATATTTATATTATCTATTTAATATATTTTAAATATATTTATTTATTATTTTTCCTAGATAAATAGTATTTCTGACAGGGCTGAATGATTTTTATACAGGGTATTTGAGAAGATAGATCATAAATTGTAGCAATGCTGGGCAGTGTTTTATAGCCCTGTGGACGAAATGAGGTTTCTGCTAAACAAGCAAGCAATGTGTTTAACTGTTCTGTCATTAATAGGAAAGGAACTGTTAAGGTACAACTCATAAAATGCTTAAAGAAGTTGGAAGCAGTATGTTTAGAGCAAAACAAAGACAATCAATCAAGGATAAAGGATGAATTAATCTCGTTTCTTCAAGATCACAGAGAAAGGACTTAAAGTGTCAAGTAGTTCAGAAGAACTGTAGTTAAGCATTTAAACTTTTCCAGCTGTATTCAGAAAAGATGTTAATTTTTTTTCTTTTTGTACTGATGGAATTGGTCTAGTTGTCTAGTGACCAGATGCAGTAAAAACAGAAAAGTGGAGAAGAATTCTTAGAAATCTGAGCAAACGAGTGAAAGAAAAGGCACTTTTGTAGTTAGAAGGTATAGAAGAACAGTGTATTTGTGAAATAATCATACTGGTAAAGAATTGGATTCATGTCTGAATCATGAGGAAATTTTCTTCAAAATTTTCATTACCCTTCTAAAGCCAGTATTGGTTCATAAAGCTCTCCAAAATGTGGCACAGAAATTCCTTAGCTGTATTAGTAACTGTCAGGACATACAAGAAGAAAATGGCTTGACCAAGGTTGGAGTGGAGCAATAGTGTTGTGAGACTCCTATCTCATGAATTGCTGTTTGAGTTCTGTTACTGAGCTCTTTCCCCTCATTTTCTTTGGACATGACAATTCAAAGTCAGTCAAGTAACCGTGCATATTCCATCCCTGCTTTTCATTTGTTCTCTCTTCAAACATATTATTTTTGTGAAATAGAATGGAACTCCATCCAGCTCCATTTGTTTGAGCTCTTGCTCCTTCACACTCCTCCCAAACTAAACATTCTAGGTCATGGGCTCTCAGCAGAGTACCAGCTCCTTGCCCATATTTTTCTCCCCATTCACAGTTTCAGTGCTGTGAGAGCAGGGGGCAATTAGCAGCAGTTCTTTCCTCCACTGAAGATACAGACTGTGCATTACTGGCTTTTAGAGTGAGAAACCCAGTAGTGCCCCTTGACCTATCACTCATGTGTCAGTGGAAGAAGCTAAAACAGCTGTTTCTCAGAGGACAGCAAATGTCTCAGCAAAACACTTTGTTAAGGTAGCTGCCTTGCACCAATCTAGCCTCTGCACCTAGGTGTAGCAAATAAAGGCTATTTTGGGTTGACGAAAGTATAATACCTAGTGTGTAGAGATTTGTAAAAAGCAAAGTTTGTTCTGCAGAACTTGAAACATTTAAGTGTGGAGGGCCTAGGAAAAGTTGGTGTTCTTTTAGGTCAAGGAAATGGGATTTGCCATGTTTTCTCTTAGGGCAAACTTTGAGGAGGAAGGTAAGATCCCTCTGCTCTGGAACTGTGTGTTCTGTCAGAGTTGCTGCTCTCTTTTCCTGTCTCCTTTCACTTTTTTCCTCTGTTTCTCTTTTCCATTTATGCTTTTTTGTTTATTAAACTAAACTAACTTTTAAAAATTTTCCTTAATGCCTATCTCTTCCAGTCTTATAGTTGAAGTTTATATGCTTCTCCAGGAATGGGCACAGAATGGTTGTCTTGAAACCAAACATTGTACATATGGGTTCTTGCTTTTCTGTGCTTACGTTAGAGGTCACACCAAGAGGAGGAGAAGAAAGTATTATCTTTGAAATAGCTGTTTTATTGTTAGTTAGAATGTTGTGTTTGTGTCTTAACTGAAGGTGAATACATCTGTAATTAAAATAGTAATACTGGTGCTTTAGGAAATACAGGAGTAAAAGATAGACCATCAGTGAAATATGTAGGACATGGAACATAAATCTGTGTTATATTCTGACTAATGCAGTTATATACATTCAGTAAAAGACATTATCTGCCATTGAATTGTAGAATTTGGGTTTAACTGTTCGAATGGAAAAGAGTTTTAAGACATTCTTTGGATTGACCTAATGAAAATACAGTAGCTAGGTTATCTTTTTTTTGAACTGTCCCTCAACTTACAAAAAATGTAAGTATTGATTTCACTGTCCTCACTCATACAGAAGAAAAATTTTTTTCTTCTCCACTTTAGATGCTATATTAGAAATTACTACTACCTCATACAACATTTTAGGTGAAATTTCTACAATAAGTTTTCTACAATGTGAGGTGCAGTCTCTTCAATTGTGACTGAAGAATTGGCATCAGAAGAACAACACACAAGGTTTAGTGCCTCTTGCCTGACAGTCCATCACTACTTAAAGCTTCCATTTAGGCTGGTGAAATTATGGATGATGTCTTTTGAATGCTTCATGTCTAGTTCATCATAAATGTTCAAAGTTGATTTTTTAAATGTTTAGTTATGGTATTTTAGTAGAACTATCTGCTGCCTTCATCTTTGCTTTTGAAGTGCAACATTAACAAGGAGAGTATTTGTGATACCTATTGCCAAACAAGTAGTCTAGAAAATAGATGCTGACTGGATAGTCAATGCAGCTAACAGATGGCCTCATAACACATGCTTTTGAATCACTGAAAAAAGAAAAATAGTTTCACTTGAGCTTTTTTCTCTCAGCAGACCAGCTCTATGACAAACAATAGAATCCTGCTGGTTCCTTAGTCAACTAAAAAAATACACTGTCTGCCTTTAGAAGACAAGGAGAAAGACAAATTTCCTAGGAAAGAGAGCCCGTAGGTGATATCTGTTCTTTTAGTCTAACTCAGTCTTCCTGAGAAGAAAAATTGAAGAGCATAGCCTTCAGAACACCTATACTATTGCAATGCCATGTTGTTATGTGTTTTTTTTTATTTATTTGTTGCTTTGAAAGCAATGATTATTCCTAACCACAGCCTCTCTACAATTAATCTTTGTCATTTCCTTATAAACGTTTTCTTTGGATACATTCACAATTTCCATACTTTATTGCTTTTTAAGCATTCAAAAATAAAGTTAATACAAAACCAGGGTATTTCCTTTTTAAAAGTCTCATTGGCTGCCCCTAACCCATGGTATGAACAGCTAGTTATTGTGTTAAAAAACCAGGATGCTAACAAGTCTGGATAAGGAAGAAGTGAATATACTTTTTCTCACACTAAACCCCATGAAATGAGCACTAAGCAGTAGCCTTCTACAAATGAGTGTCTGATATGTTGTGCATTTGAAATTATTTCTATTCACTTGGAGTGAGTGCCAGGAAGCCCTTCAGCCTGTTCAGTTATTTGAGTGTGCTGAGTCCTGATGTCATTTGCCAAGTCCCAATTTCTCAGTCACATAGTTAACAATTCTTAAGGATGGCAAGATTTAGGCTTTTACTGTTGTATGCTTCGAACTTAAATAGAAGGAATAGAACTTTTGCAAACTTAGAGTGAATGTGGCATCCAGCCTTTCACAATCAGGACTTTGAATAAACTTCAAACTGATCCTAAGGAGATGAGTGACTTTTGGTTCATCAGTTGATTCAGTTGATCCAGTAACACTCATTTGGTTTTGGTTTATTAGAGACATCATTTTCTAAGGTTTTTTTCTTTTAAAAATCTACCCTCTTTCTATTCACAGCCTTGGTCAGTGAGCTTCATCCATGTCTCAGCATAAATTGACAGAGTCAAGTGAAATTCACAGCAAGATGTTGGTATTGATTGGCAGACTTGTCCTGGGGAAGCTATAATGGGCATGCAGGGAATTTCCCTTTCAGAAACTGATTGGCATCTTTGCAGCCATAAGCAACTTGGTGAGGACTAATGTGAAGAGGTTCCAGCACATGTCCTTGATGATATAGGTATAAATGTATTGATTTCAAAGTGGGAATGGCAATGTCAGTGTGTGGCACATCTGCTCTCAATAGCAGAGAAGGGAGTCATGTCCTCTAGAGGAGATACATGTCTTGCTCATTTTGTCATGCATTTATTTTCTTCAGGTTTCTTTACTGGTTCTGAGAACAATTTTTGGTAATGAAATGCTTAGGCTGTAAATTCAAGAAACAAAATTTCACCTTCATGTGTTAGCAGTTTCAGAAGATATTGGAATCATGTTCTGAACATAATTCTCATGGTACAGATATAAATGTGTGGGTTTGCATTAAAAGATGCAGATGCTGCAGAAATGAAAGCTGCACTCCGATTAATGAGGTTTGTTTTGTTTTGAGAAGAAAGGACAAAATAATTTAGTTAAGCTTCTAGTTCAGAAATTTTAAAGTTTTTTATTTTTTCTGTGTTCTGAGATTGCTTCTTTTTCTCGAAGGATTTTGTACATCTTAGAGACTTCAGAAAGGTAAAACTGAATCAAAACAAATATTTTTTAAAATAATACACTATCATAATTTCTTGCTTCTCTTACATTCTGAACTGAAAAAAAAATCCTTTAGCAATCCTTAAATTCCCAGAGAAGTAAAAGCTAAACCAGTCTTTTTTTTTTTTTTTCCTCCAATTCTTCTTACAGTAATACCATAAACTAGTTTCTTTAATGTCTCCACCTTAAAAAAATAAGAATTAAAAATTTTTGGTTCTAATGTGGGATAGATAAATCATCCTTTTATCATTATGCAGATACCAGCCTTTATCAAACTGCCTTAAAGTTTAGCTCATTTCTAAAGTTCATTGTCTCAGCTTTACAGATCAGTACAGATTTGTTATTATTTGGTCTCTCTTCATGGCTTTCTACTGATTTCCACCACAGGCAGAACAAACATCTTTGACATACTGCCTGCATTCTTCTATTTCATCATGAATTTCAATAACTGCTATGAAGGAGCCAAACTATTTTTCAATACTAATTTAGAGTCCACAAAACAAATCCTCCAAAGCTATAATAGATTCAGCTCCCCATTTTCTGTTTGAAATTCACTCAGTTCTCCTTTCAGTTAAATCTTTGTCTTCAGGAAGGCAAAAACCAAAGCAAAACAAAGCCTATGTATAAAGAGAATAAAATCCTTAATTGCTAATCAGGGAGAGGAGACTCTTGAAAAGAAGTAGCAGTGAAGAATCATAAATACTGTGCATTAATAAATGCACTCAAAAATAACATTGCATAAGCGATGCAAGGAGAAAAGGAAAATATAATTATAAGATTAATCAAGGATATTCACAATTGCATTTATTTTTCTAAACATGATGAGAGTGATGTTAACATTCATCCAAAACATTTTTTCTTTTACTGTCCCTTTGAACTGAGTGCAGTACTTTTTTTATATGTTGTACAAAATATATCCCATTAACCTTTCTCCCTTTGAAGAAAATCAAAATGATCTTTACTCTTCACCCAACCTCTGCTAAATCATAGTGCTGCCACAGAAATTTGCAGTTCATTAGCTTGGCCTCATTTCAGATGACTAACCCTAGATAGCTTTGCTTGGAGTGTCTAAATTACCTAAGAACTATCTACCACAGGTTTTGTGAAAACACTTAAGATCAATAGTGAGATGACTCATTTTTCCAGAATCTTAGAATATTGTAACCTTTTTTAAAAAGCAAAAAATAGAAAGTGAAAAAAAAGCCGCTAATGATATTGATTCTTACAATCAAGTGCTTTAAACTCTTAGCAGATACATTGACAAGTAATATGAGAAACCTGGGGGAAAAAAATGTATCCAAGAAGCAGATCACTATTTACTCGAAGTTGTTCATGAGACAAATCAGACAATCAGGAGCATCTTACACTCTTCTAGATGCATCTTTTTACTCTAAATGCCACGTTAGTGTCAAACTAACGCATATTCCTCATTTTTTGTGTAGCTCAGATTTCCTTCCTGGTACGTTGGGCTATTTTACAAGTTGGAAATTAGAAAGGGATTGGGGCAGTTGGGTTTGTTTGTGTTTTACACTACCTTGACACTTTAAGCTCTCCCATCCCATCACAGAGGAGTAAAGAAGGGAGCATTACGGAGTTGAGATGGCTGCTGTCACCTCTCTTGGAGCAATTTGTTGTCAAATATGAATTGCAGAGTAGTATGGGAGATGATGCAGTGTGCTACTTGCTTATTACCCATAAAGATAAGATGGCACAAATTATTTCCAACTTTAACTATTGGTTTTGTTAGGAGTCTGGGAAATAGAAATGGCTTATACCTGCATGTTAAAAGTTCTGCCATCCTATAGCATATTGATAGTTGCTGGCTTTTGAAATTATTCACTATTACAATCCTATTGCCTTCCAGCTTTGTGCCACTTTTCCAAAATGAAGTTTTCAGACATTTGTATGTGTCTAACTTCTTGACATTCTCCCATACCATCAAGATAAATTCAGGTGATAAATGCTTTATATCAACCTTTTCAAAGGTTAAAAAAATTCTGATTTCAGAATGCAAGTTACAGTAATTGGAATTTATCCTCTGAGTTATTGCTGTTCTCTTCAGTGAAGGTATAAACCTGTTTTCAGAAGTCAAAATACACTTTTAAAATATGTTCTTGTACTCCTATCTGTCCTCTCAAAAGAACCCACCAACTTGCCAACACTTGTGGCAAGCTTGGATAAAATAGTGCTGTCAAAGTGCACTATTATTTTCTTAGACAGACCCCATGACTATCTGCATGCAAACAAGCATTGTGAGAGTCTGATTATGATTATTGCTCTTCTTTGCTTAACATCTGTCTATGTTGTTTTGTTGGTTTTTTTCTTCCTCCTTTATCTTAATCCATTTATCTCATTTTCATGTTCCATCTTTCTTCATAATAAGATGAGAGATTACAATGAGAGATGAATCACTGCTATTTTCTCTATGCTTTTATGGTGACCAACATTGTAGTTCTCAGCCTGGATGTAAGCTAAGTGACTTACCAAACTTGTGCTATTAGTGAATGCCTGAATGTATATTTAGTTGTCACCTTCCAATTTTTATATCAACTGAGGCAAAAGTCCCCCAAGTGACAGCCTCATTCACTATGCAGCCCTAGTTCATCCCTTGAGTACTGTCCATCCTACACAAACTTTAATTAAGTAATTGAAAACTGTATCAAAATTCATACAGGGGGTACAGGGAATTAAAAATGCTCTGTTAGTGTTAATTCTAGCATTTCTTCATTTTTCTGTGCTTGGCTTTGCAGACTTAATGATCTTCTAACAGGTTTGGTTTTTTTATTTTTTGTTTTTTGGGGTTTTTTTGCTATGCTTGTTAAAAAGTAAAGAGAAAGGAACTCTGAATGGCTGTTACAGAGGGACAGTATAGAGCCCTGTGCAGCTATGATTTAGAGGGTTCAAGTCAACAGTTCAGACCCCTTTTTTTTTTCAGCTGACAAGATTTTAAACAGTAGAAGTTGTAAACTGTCACCATTTATAAAGATCAGCAACAAGAGGAAGATAGAGTGGGTATTTTGACAGGTAGGTCTATATAGTATTTGCTGATAGGAAATTAATGTAAGAACTGTAGTTTCTATTCCAGATTTTTTATATATATCCAGTCACCTCTAATTAAATAATATAAATTCTAATATTGTTAAAGGTTATGGTAGGGGTGCTGAGCCTTAAGAGAATTTCATAATCCACAGAAAACATAACTACATGGTTTCCAGTGGCAATGCTGCAGGTGGGTATACAACATGTTACAGAGATTCAGGCATAAGGTGAAATAATTTTTGTCTTTTTCAAAATAATTGTATAATCCTTGTATCCAGCATAATATCTGCTAGATTTGTATGTATCTAAAAGATAAAATGTTTTCAAGTCCTTCTAAACACATTTGAATTATTATCCTGGTGTTTAATTCTGCCTTTGAAGCACAACATCTGACCTTGCTGTCCAGTAGAGTTATATTTTAAATGAAAAACCCTTGTAATTTTTTTTATGGATCCCTGCAGGCTTTCAGTTAGTACTGTATGTCAGTACATGGTGCAACTGCTGTGTAATCCATCAGCACACTGACATTGGAAAGGGGTTTTTATTTTAAACTCTTTTTTTTTTAAAAATTATTGCACTTGATTTAGAATCTATTGAATCAATGACTGTGAAAAATATCAGAATCTTCTCTGAAAATAATCTGTAATCTACTGAGGAACATGATAAACTTCTGAATGAATATGCAGTAGTCTGAAACTTGGTGAATAAGGCGTGGCTTGACAGAATAGCATTAAAAGCAAATTAAATCTAATTGCAATAATTATTATGTCAAAATATATTTGTATATGTGGCCTTTCACCTAAGTAATCTAAAACATTAAAGGGTGAAAAAGGCTTTTTATAAAAAGATAAATCTTGTTTTCCTGATCTCTAGGTCTTGCTTTGTTGATTTTCAAGTATGCAATAGCCCTCAGGGGAGACAGCACTGCTCTTGACATATAGAAGTCTAAGGCCTGGAGTGATGTTGAAAGGAATGACAGACAGATGCCTCTTTGTACATTTGAGTGTAATGCTGGTTAAAAGAAAATGCAATGTTTAAATGGTTTCTGGTCTTCTTTTTGACATATTCAGATTGGAGACAGCTCTGCTGGGAGGTTTAGCTGTCTATTCTGTCAGAAGATTGGGAACCATGCAGAAGTTAGCAGAGGCCACAGATGAAAATTCCTTCTTCCATTACAATGCAGGTTCTGTTAAAATATTTAATCTTCCATTTAAAGTTTCCTTTCTGTTCTCATCCTGCCAGATGCTTCTGATAATCTCTCAGCAGGAGGTTGTTGTCAATGGGAAGGGGGTCATTGATCCCAGAAATGGGAAAAAACTTGGGAAGCTAAAGATTAAATTTTATTCAAGAAAGGTGTTTACAATGTAATGAGTCCTGGAGGTTAAATGTGAGTACAAAATACTTAAATTTCTAATGTAAGTATGTTTGAGTGAGGAAGTTTTTATAATAGTGAGAATTATTCTGCTCTCTTTCTATAATAAGGAACCAGGACACTTGTCTCCTACACAGGACCACAAAGGCAGAACCAAATTATCATTTCTGCATTTTGCAATGATGCAACACAAAATTATTGTCAACATTGCCTCCATAGACATTGTACTTTAGTTGTGCATTAGTTGGTTGAAGAATCTGCATGTATTTCTGCAGTGTACTAGTGAACATGTTCCTTGAACAGGACATCTGCCTCACAAATTTAAAAGCATGTCTAGCTTTCATCTCTTAAAGGAAAGTTTCTTTACAATTTTCTACATAGTCATTTATTGGTGACAAGTTAATATTTCTAACAGAACTCTAGGTAGGTTATTTTCTTTCAAACATGCCAAAATCACCAATTTAGTTTAAATATTTATTTTAGCTCAAGTTTTATAGATAATTTCTTCAGAGATTAGATGTTACTTAGTGACCACAATAACAGCATTGTCTTCAGGGGCAAAGAGAAAACATTCCACTAATGTAGAAAACATTGAGTTACAAGAATAGCTAGGGGCAGGAAGTAAGAAAGACCATTAGTAAACTCTCAAAGAAATTTAATTTTGCATCATACCTTTCTGTAGAATTGCATCAGTCACCATTTACATCCCTGTTATCTAACACTCTATGCTTGATTCATCCCATTTAATTTATCATTTCCAACATTTGACTCAACTGACTTCACAGAATCATCTTTTTGGGTGCTTTATACAGAGGTATAAGGTTTGGGAGCAAATCAAAGTTAAAAAAAAAAAAAAAATCTTTCAAAGTGTTTTATTTTAGCCAAGCTTCTCTGAGCTTTTCCTAAAGCTTGCAGGTTGAGCTGCCTGTGAGGTGAGACTTCTCTGCAGTAATTATAAGGCAGGTTAAATAGTGTCTGGTTCAGGATGGGTACAATCTATAGCTTGTTGGCAAGCTGAGAGGTTCCAATTCTGCCTGTAAATGAAAGGAATTAGTGTT
This sequence comes from Phaethornis superciliosus, assembly GCA_023637945.1. Lineage (NCBI taxonomy): Eukaryota > Metazoa > Chordata > Aves > Apodiformes > Trochilidae > Phaethornis > Phaethornis superciliosus. The sequence continues at coordinate 18,792,188 of JAJQWJ010000011.1, forward strand.
TGCCAATTAAATCAAGATACTGGTTCACAGACAGTCTTGCTAATACCTACCAACTAAACTCCAAGCTATTATTCTGGATGGTTTAATGAACTGATTTTAATACATAGTAAATGCTAACCCCTGTATCTCAATTAATTGAGCAAAAAGGGAAGGATATTTAAAGGCATGTCTCCCTTCAAACTTCTTCAGCATCATAGGAACCATCTGTGCCAATGAAGCACAGGAATTTGAGTTATTCACTTTCTTTCTTTCAATTTCACTTTTCTTTCTTACACTTTTTATAAGCATCCTGTAGGCAGTAGTGCTAACTAAATTGTTTTGACAGTGCATGACAAAAATCACCATGATCTGATGCTGTACAGTAACTGCATTTTCCTCTGTTAAGGAGATGGTGTAGGCAGTTATATAAATAAACTTGCAGCTTGTATTCTTCAGTGTCGAGTACACAAGACTGATGATAAACTCAAAATGCATCTGTTTGCCATACCAATGGGTGTAGCATTTTTGGGTGGTCAAAATAGTAAGAGTAGTGAAAACAATATGTGGTTTTCAGCTAGAAGTATTTCAAACTTATCCCATTCTATCCTGAGGAGATATAATTTTTTATGTGTATACACACATGTATATATATGTATATACACATACACAAACAGATAAATAACATTTATTTTTTCCCCTGTAAGGCATAACCTCTGGTATTGTTTCTTCATCATTCAGAAGACCTTCTCTACATTGGCTCTTCTCTAAGAATAAACCAATTCTTCTATTATTCTCTGAGAATAATAAGGCAATGGGATATCACAGCTATATCTGCTCCAAACACTAGAAGTAACAGGTTCAGAGCTCTGCAAAACAAAATTTCCTGTGGAAACAGGATTATTTGAAATGTAACTCGCCTAAAACTGCTGTTGCTAATATCAATAGTTTGCTTCTCAGTAGATGGTTCTTTAAGATTTCAGTGTATCAAATTACAGTGAATCACTATCTTCCAGCCCTGAATTTGGTACAACACTCTGCCTGTATGCCTGCAGGTTTTTGTTTGGTTTTGTTGGTTTTTTTTAGAGGTAAGTGTAGAACTTCTGAATTTTCTTAGAATGAGCCTATTCTATCTTGCTGCAAAGCTTAGAATGTCCAGAAAATAATAAGAATATCACGTTTAAAAAGAATTTATAATTTGAGCCATAAATGTTTAGACTAACATAAGACTGAGTTTCAGCACAAAAAAGAATTATTCAGAAGGTGAAAGCCAGGGGGAAGTTACCCAGTAAAAGTAAGACAGTGGGCATGCAAGGACAGAGGAAAGCCAAAATTCTACTACTTGTGAAAGTAGGAAGGGATGTTGAGTGGCACAGATTGCTTCTGTTAAGCACATTAGCTGCAAGAGGAAAGGGGAAGAAAGTATGAGCTTGTTGTTCAGTGATAATATATGACTTGGTGATGAAGGACATGGAAAAGATTGATCAGTTACCCTATGGGGAGAGGCTGGGGTCAGTTTGGCCCGAGAGATGATTTTTGGTTTTGTCTACAGATTTTTGATGGGACTGTGTCAAGCTGAAGACTGACCCTTGTCAGAGGTACACAGGAGGCAATGTACATAAGCTTAAACATAGGACCTACAGAGGAGATCTCAGGAGAGATGGTGGTTTCTGTTGTTAGTGTATTTGTACTTGTATTGAAGGTTTTTGCCAATACCATTTTCAAATACAGGAACAGAGCACTCAAGTTTTTAATCTCCATCCTTGGAAATTTTTGGAATTTGTGTGGGTGTGACCCTGAGCTACCTTAGAGCAAGGGAATGACTTTGACCACCTCCAGAGGTCCCTTTCAACCTAAATTATGATTTGTGATTTTATGTCCTGTAACATGGCCTTACTAAATGCTTTTGAAGATATGGAGATTATTCTCTTACAGCCTTATATCTTCTAATCCAGTTGTCCTTTAAACTGACCCAAGAAGAATGCCAAGGAGGCTGCTTTTGTTACAGAGGGAGCGCTCAGCATTCATTTCAGATATTTTTTTTTCTTATATCACTCTCTATTACACCTTCAGATACAAGCTGGTTTGATTTTTCTTAAAAGAATTTCTGACTAGGTGAAGCTAAATAGAGCATCTCTAGCCCACACCTTAGTTCCAACTCTTTGTTAAAAAGGTCTCAATGTCTTTTTATTGATCCCACCTGAATTTTATAGACACTGTTACATCAACTTAAACTGCAGTTATTCTTGCTTGCTGTATTTTTGTGACTAAGCTTTGCCTTGACTTTACAGAAGTAAATAGTATTTTTCTTTCTCAAATCTGAAACTCAATCAAGCAACAGTGAAAACTATAAGAAGCTTTCATTTTTTTCTTGTTATCTGGGTCTTCTGCATCCCTAAAGTGCAGCAGAGGATGAAAAATAGAAATATTTCTTAGAAAGCCACTTTATTTTTTATCCTTATTTCCAGCTAGCACCTGTCTTTTAAAGGGAAGAAAACAAAACAAAAAAGACAAAGAAGCAGTTTTGAAAAGTCATAGACCTGTTGGAGTCAGTGTTCATTTTTTTTTTTTATGCTACTGTTTTATGAGTAAATCAGAGTAGAGAAATTACAATTATACTACGGTGACTGGGGAGAAACAACACAAACTAAAACACACAAAAACCAGATATGCAACTTCTGAGTTTACAGATGGCTGTTTTTCTTAATTATATGGGTAACAGTTTAGAGGCACCTAATTGGTCATGCTTGACAAGTAATAGAGGTTTTTCCAAGATAAACAAATGTTCACATTTTTCATACTCAATCAGGGAGTTTATGTGCAAAAATGACCAAATGTATCATTTATTCTAAACCTCCTATGTTATTTTGTAATAAACCACCATCTGTACATTGATTTTACAGAATGTGTGTGCAATGACCAGATGGGTTTGGGGAAGCAACTAGATTTTAGTTTTGTTTTAGTTTTAAAAGTAAACTAAAAAAGCTTACTTTGTTAATTTAGACATGTCCCCAAAGGAAGTTTACTTGGCTTTTCTCTTTCAACTAATGTTTTGAATACTCAATAGCTGACTTATTCTGGCTTTCCTGTGTCTTCCAAACTCATAGACATTACTTGCTCAGTGTACTCAGCTTGTGATACACTGTATTTGGTTGTGTTGCATATTGGTTGGTTGCTTTCTGCATTATAGAAGTTATGGTGAATGAGTTTGTCCTTTATGATTAAGATAATAATTTAGTCATATGATGAAAGCTTGTAATTTATCTTTTTTTTTCTTTTTTTTTCTTTTTTTTTAAATGTGATTAATACCTATCATGGTTTGAAGAGGTTATTTCTGCTTGAAACATGTTGGTTTTCTTTAATGAGATCAGAAGTTGACAAACAGATCTTGATGTTGACTTCTGTAAATCATTTGAGATTTGAGTTACTCTGGCATGACATTTTGATTTAAAAATTACCACTATAGCATATCAGCATACCTATATCAAGTGGATTTTTCATAGGTTATAATAGGAACTCTTCCTCCATCTATGTTGTTTTAGTTATATCCTTCACCAGTCCACTCTTAGCTCCATTAAATTGTTGCTCCATTAAAAGTTGTCTATACATGCTAATATTTTGTGAATACCAGCCTCTCCTGATTTTAGTCTTTATATAAGTGTCCCAAGTGTTGTCTTCAGGCTGAGAGATTTTCCTGTGCTTCCTAAAACCCTGACACATAGTGTAGCATGAGATCATGCCTAATAGCAGTGTCCTTTTTTGAATGTTAGAATCATAAAAGAGGGATGCCATTATTTCCTAATTCTTATTCCTGTGTAAAGTAATAAAACAGTAGACATCCCTGGCAGATTTTTATATATGATAAAAAAATATATATTGTCATCACAGTTTCACCAAGTTCCCTGGTTCTTTGGGTCAAGTACAGCTATGTTAGGGTTGGATTCAGCTGCACAGAGATGTGTATTGAGACATCTTATGTGCCCTGCAGTGTTCAAGACATCCATGTCAGGTTGGCAAAAGTGTCAGGGATGATGAGGAACCTGCATCTTTCCAGCAGGGTACATAAAGCCTAAGCAGAATAGGCTCTAGGATATCTAAACCAGCAATAATGATTTCCCAGATTCATGTAAAATTCAAAGGTTGGTATGAAAACCTTCATCCTTTTTTCAAAATTTTGTCCATGGTTTCTCTATTTTCATCAGCTCTCTATTCCTCTATCAAGAAAATCAAAGGTGTAAGTTAAAAAAAAAATAAAAGCAAACAAAATGCCAAAGACAAGAGATTTTGGGCTCTCTCATCTTTCAGAGGGGTTTTCAAGATTCCAGAAATTTAGGAGTAAAAGTAAATATTTCATAAAAAGTATTTCTTTGGAAATCTCAAAAGCCTTTGCTGTCACAGTTCTGACTATTTAACTACTACAAAATGCATGGAATTAGGCTCTGATAAATTGACAAGTGACTACTGGTATTTTATGCTTTTCCAAAAACTGAATATGGTTTCCTTGCTCAGTGTTCCTGTTTATGTTAGAAACATAGTGACTGACTGATACTAAAAAACTGCTCACATCTTATTTTTAATCTGATATTTAAATTATTTTTTTACCTGGTTTGATGGGTTTTTTTAACCACTATTTTAAAGGCAAGTTGTCTTGGGCCACAAACATGTCTTCTGTAAACTTCACAATGTAAAAAACTAAGTTTTGAATTCTCCTAATCAGAAAGTATGTTCTGTCTCCTATGTTTGTTACTTAAGATAAAGAAAAATGAATCTTTCTGTTTGTTGAATCAGACATAGTCTGAACCAGGCATCGTCTTGGTGATATTTTCATACATCATTTTGTTTTTTCATGTATCACTTTGTATTTTCCAATATTATTTGTACCTTCAAAAATATTTTGAGTGGTTTGGTAACTAAAGGGTCAAGGTCATTCTGACATTCTATTTTTCTCTTCTGCATAATCCAGAATTTATGTAGTGAATTGTTCCCTTCATTTTTTTTTAACACTCTTCATTTAACACTCGTCATTTATTTTTAACACTCTTATCTTGTAAAGTTTATTTTTATTTATTTATTTAGAGAAACAAATAATATTACAAATACATTTTGATTCTCTGTATCTGTTTGAGATGGAAGCTGTATGTGTGCCTGGATTTTAAGTCTATGAATGCCCTAGGAAAGTAGGAAATGTCTCTTACTAATGGGTTGTGCTAGCCTAGCACAGTATGTCCTGGTCTTTGACTTGGATATGAGGGTGCTACTGCAATACAAATAAGTGATAATAATGATGTTTTAAAGCTACTCATCTTGCTCAGCTTAACCTGTAATGTCCCATTTGCTTAGACTCATGGCCAAGCCCTTCTGCAGTAAATCAATTCTTCCTCTCATTTGAACCTTCTTAAAATTCTATATGCAGATTGTCAGTTAAGTCATTACAAGGACATGTCCCAGAGTTTTAGGCATTTGAAGGAACACGAGGGAATAAAGGGGAGCTTAATGCTTGTCTTGATATATTTTTATTTACTGATCTTCTGTTTAGTGCACTTAATTTATGTCAAATAAATCACTTGAATTCTTTTCAAAGATCAAGCGGGGAAAATGTCACAGCATTAAGTGTGAGTTACCATTTTTTCCTAAAGGTCTTGTCCCTAGGTAGGTGCATTTGGAAAGTTCTTGTAAACAAGAACACACCCTTTATTTAAAAATCTTACTGTCTGATTTTAACAATATCCCAAACTTATTTATATTTTTAATCAGCTTAAGTGAAGATTAGCTACTTTACATAAAATAAAAGTCACTGAGATGAGCAGTTGAAGAGTTGCAGATGAAATTGTAGCTTGTTATTTTCTTCCTATGAGGCTGGAAGTCACCAGGTGGTGCTATGAGATAGTATTGCAAGATCAGCTGTTATTTGTTTAAATTTTTTTTGTTGGTTTTTTTGAGGAAATGCTGCATAATGCCTTTGCCTTACAGTTGAGAGAAGCTTTAGAAGCACATTGACAGCTGGCTCTTAGTTAAGGAGTAGAAGGACTTTGTGGGACATGGGCATTGGTGTCTAAGATTCTATTCTGCAAAACCAGTATGGTGGTTATTCTGTTTGTAGTTGCATTTGTTCCTGGTCTGGATGAATGCATTTATGATATGACATACAACACATTTTTTTGGCTCCTAGAACCACAAGGAAAACAAAATAAAATTTGGCAATAGGTCAACAGTTGTGTTAGGAAGAGAAAACAGGTATGAGAGGGATAGCTGTGCTGCCAAATATGCATGGAGGATAATACCATGGCTTTGGGTGGGAATTTTGTTATCCCTTTAAGAAAAAGTCTGTGATAAGTTTGGTTCATTCACTGGATCACAGTAGAAAGAATAACCATTAGAGTAACCATTCAGGTGACATTGCTTTAGATTTTTAATCAGTAAAACCAGTTGAAATCATACAAATATAAGTTGAAAAAAAATCAGAAAGGTAAATAGTAATTATCTGGCAGTGCAGGCTGTAATATAATAGAGTGATAGAGACAAATACCTTAATGTGAAGGGAGCCATCTGGAGTTTAAGGGAATAATGACTCAATCTGCTTCAAAATATTCATCAATTTTAATATAAAAAGTCATGTTAGTGAGTGAGATGATAAAAGATGCACTCAGTACATGGAATGTGGATGGTGTTCCTTACCCATTTTAAGTAATAGAAAAAAGGAGTAGGTAGAGATACTGTAAGATTTTAAGTAATTTTTGTACTTGTTTAGTACATTTATGCTTGGTGTCTTGGGTAAGAATGAGAGAAGTAGCTTACTTGTATCAAAGTCTTCTCTTAGAAAATATCTAAACTAGATGTGAAAATCATTCAGCTAAGCTTTAGAAAAAGATGCTTATTTATGCTTTAAATATAATTTGAAATGTCTTAAAATTAATCTAGTTATGTAGCAATTGCTTATGTCAGAGTAAGAACTTACACTTTGCATTTTCCAAGGTTGGTCATTTGTGGTCGTTTTAGTAACTTGTTATGATAAAGCTTGACAGATAATGCAATTTAGGACATGGGTGGACTGGGATATTGGTCCACTGCAAAAGTTCTTGGAAGAAATCACATTGGGTTTAATTTGCATTGGTAATAATAAATAAAACAGGTTACTGCTATCTTTAACAGATTAGTAACAGTTTAATATTGTCTTGATGTATGTAGGGCTGAAGAAAAGAATTCATGAACTGTGTTTCTGCATTACACCAGGTTACTCTCACTCAAATGAACTGTTAATACTTCACATCATTTTCATTAACCTCTTGATACTTTACTCATCTCCATTAGAGAAACATTCTACAATCAAACCAATAGAAATCCATAAACAAATTATTCTGGAGGCAGAAATGAGTAGGAGGTCATTATAAGAAAGGAGAGATTTCAATGAGATGAGATCTTTACCTGCTCTGATTCATTAATTTGAAGAACTTTGAAAATAGGCTTATGGTTGAAATGCTGAAAGCTTCCTAGAACATACGAAAAGAAGCACAGTTTTGACTAACATTTTCATCTGGTTTTTTTGTTTGGTTGGTTGGTTTTTTGCTTGGTTGGTTTGTTTTGGGGGTTTTTTTATCTGTTCTGCTGCAATTATTGCTTCCCATTGCCATTTCCTACATTTAGATCATGAGAGCTGAATGGGATACTCTGAATCCTAGAGAATTATTTCATTTTGGGGATGAAGTCACTGCTTTTTGTTAATAAAACTAACACATTGCTAGTTTTCAAAATGTCAAGCTTTATTTTGTACCGTATTCCTGACTTGTATGCTGCAAAACTTTGTTCTGAACCTTGATGATGTGTGACTCAGAAATCATATCCTACAAGGATTTTAATAAGGAGGAGGGTGACAAAGTGAAAGGGTAGCACAGGAAAAAATAAATGCTTGCTGAACAGGGGAACAGTTATATTTACACATGCTCTTTAGCTTTCTGAACACAGAAAACATGGGTGAGATGGTAAACACTTTTACACAGATTTATGCCAGGGGAGGCTTAGCCTGGATATTAGGAAACATTTTTTCACTGAGAGGATTGTCAGGCATTGGAATGGCTCAGGGCAGTGGTGGAGTCACCATCCCTGGAGGTAATTAAAAGGCATTTGGAGCTGGTCCTTAAGGACATGGTTGAGTTGTTAGATTATGGTTTTGTTCCAAGTTTGGACTGGCTGAACTTGGAGGTCTCTTCCAACCTGAAACATTCTGTGATTCTGTGTTTTCTTTATATTAATTTCTAAATAAATACACACTTCAAGATGTCACGAATGTTTTTCATCCTCATCTGTGATATTTGTGCTATTGAGGTGCTTCAAATCTTTTGTTTTTAAAGAAAAAAGCTTATATATAAAAGTAGTGTTTATAAATATAATAACTTGTGGGTCACTTTAAACCTATCCTAAGAGACTTGGTCTTAAAATGAAGGACTTCGAATGACTTCAGGCTTAAGGGATATCTAGAAGATACCTCTTCTTGAGGCATGTAGATGAAAGGATGTAAAATCACTGGAAGAGAGATTTGGAAGTCCTGTTTTTTCTTTCATGATTTGCAAGATTTCCTCCTGAAGTGAATGAAAGTTTTAAGTATATACAGAGTAGGAGACTAAAAGCAAGATTAAAGGGAAGATACAACTGGAAGCTCTCAGAATTTTCAAAGCAGTGAGGAACTTCAGTATTATGCTGTTAATGTGAATTCTGCAGGGATAGTTTAGTCACTCATAACCAGTTAAGATTTTGTGTACTATGTATTTGTGTCCTTTTAGGAAATATTTACCTATTCTTTGCTATCAAATATAAATATATTAGAAAAAGTAAAAAAAGATAGATACAGCTTTAAGGTCCTGTGGTCATAGACACCCTCTTTGTAAGATTATAAAGTTTTTTGTTTGGTTGGTTGGTTTTTTGCTTGGTTGGTTTGTTTTGGGGGTTATATTGCCTATTTCATTTATATTGCCTGGGTTCTCAGGATAGTTTGCGTGCTATATTTCAATTATTCCACTAGGAATTGCTGGATGGTGGTGTTTAAAATTAATGTATTTATTGAGGTCAGAAACAGAATCGGCAAACTCCAAAATACATGCTGATAATAAATGTTTTTAATTTAATCAGAGCTGTATAAGCTAAAAATATCTATATTGATATGTGCATAAGTTGAGATATGAGTTTGCTACAGTTATAGGCAATAGTCTAAACCCTCTTAGGTCCCATTAAGATATGAACTCTAAGAAACTAAATTGATCATAAAGGAAGTAGAGATCCAAGTAAGACATTAAATATGTAAATCTTAGTTGTACTAAGCTATCTAAGTCGTACTAAGGAAAAGAAAATTCTTGTGTTCAAATAAATAAGAAGAAGCTTTCTTTCAAAGACATACTAAAACTCAATAAAAGGAATGCATATCTATAGAAGGGCATTAGAAATGTCAAATTATTGCAGAGTTTTAGGGTCAAGTCAGTAAGGATGGAATCTAGAGAAAATTAAAGTTATGGCTCTAAATTAATGACAATACAGACCTTCAGGTTTTTTTCTGGATAATTTAACAAAAAAACAGACTTCCATTTTTCAGCATTGTTTTATTTTACTTGTGAAAAAAAATTGCCTTAATGCAATAATTCCCTTTTTTATTCTCTTATAAATTAAGTACAGTTTAAAAAATGCTTCTAATATGCTTTACAGCTGCTGTTATGATAATGCTGACATTGCAAATTTAGAGAAGCCAGGAAAACATCTAAATGTGCTTAGCTATAAAAAATGAAATTATGTGGATAAACAAAAAAGACTAAATCCCAATCTCAAAAAAAGTGCAATCAATCAACATGCAGTCCTTCCCTTAGTCTGACTTTGACAGGCAAATAGGTTTTATTTGTACTTCCAAAGTATGCATACTCCTATTTTACAGAAATGAAGAAAAAATACTTTATCTCTGCAAGTGATCTAAAAGTGTATATTTGCAGTATGTTTTATAATATTGCAGTTTTATAGTATTTATTTTTTTCCATACACCAAAGGCTTCTCTCTTAACAAGAGGAAGAAGCTGACATGGCAAGATTAAAGCTTAATAGAAGTTTTTCTTCCCTTTTGACAATAAGTATAGGAGCTAAAATACAATCTATTCCATTTTCAGCACTATTGAAAATAGACATATTAAGAGCCTATATAAGTTTTTTTTCATTATTTTTATGATTGACACTGACAACAACAAACACTTGCAACACATGAGATAATGAGGAAGCCTTTGCCATTTGCAGTACTTAATACAGTGGTATTAAAACCTAAATTAGGATACTTTTAAGTTTTCCTACAACTGGTACTTTGTAATTGATTTGGTGAGTCTCGATATTGTCTGCTGACTTAGTTTAAATAAGGACTCACTGATGTCTGATTATTAATTGTTCTTATTTTAATATAATTAAATTAATTGCAATTTAGAGATACTCATGAAGGAAATGGATTTTTAAATATTTGGGTCCTCTGAGTAATTCTTAACCTGGCTTTTCATACCACAGGAAACAACCTAGCATCTTTACCTCATATCTGAAATGCTCTTTTAAAAGGAAAAAAAAACCAAACCAAAACAAACAGAGAAGTACTAGAGAAAAACACCATATTATAATAGTTCTTCTCTACTGGTGAAATCTTCATAATTAATTTATTTCATTCATCAGCCTCTGGGGCTGTTGATTGAAATGCTGATTCTGTTAGAGCTAAAAACTCCCAGTGAGGCCAAGGATTTCAGCTGAATAAGAAATCAGGCAAGTTGCAAGTTGGATCGACCTCTCTCAGGTCACATGATGTGTTTTAATTTTGTTTTTTTAAGTTTATTTTTTGTTCTTTGAGAGCTAGAGGGCAACATTGTTTCAAAACACATTTGAACAGAACATCACAGACTGCAAGAAATTTTGAGCTAATAAAATTCACTGTTATGACATCATAAGATATTTGCCTAAAATATGATTCTAAGAGGTCTATTTTAAAACTGGTGTTTCCACGTCTAGCTACTGATAAGGATTTCTGATGCTGGTGGACTGTATAATATTCTCTGGCCAGTTATAAGGAGAAAACTAACTTACAAGCTAGCATTATTTAGTGAAAAGTTTTTCACAGTGCAGGTTTAGGATGAACAAATATCCTGTTAAGATGAGACACGTAGGGATGAGAAGTGACCACAATTAGGTGAGAGGTACTTTTTGTTTTATATAAATGCTGCTTATCTGAAAATGCATTAGCTTCAGAGTTTGTGAAACCTATCATGCTACTTACTGCCTGATCTGAATGTGTTTACTACAGTTGTGCACCTGGTCAATGTTTTTTGGACAAAACAATCTAATGTATTCATTAATTTGTCCATTTGATGGATTCAGGTAGGTACTGTGGAGAGTATCAGTATGGGGGTAACACCGGTTTTGTTTTATTCCAAAGTATGATTTCTTTTTTTTTTAAATGATGGTTATAAAAGACATTTTACAGAGCTTCTGAAGTTGGCAGTGTGTCCCATTTCCAAGTACCCAGGAAATTCAGAAAGATGAAAACAAATTTCAGATAAGAAATTATCTCAGCATCTAGCAATGAATTCTGCTGGTGTGCCTTTGCTATAAAAATGTACAATTGCAGTTCAGTTGAGTCACTACTGTATGCAAACCACGAGCTCAGAAGTTGTACAGTGGGGTCATCGTGTTCCACTTGAGAAGGAAATAAACACCTCAAAGATCAGCCCTCAGTGGGAAAAATCCAGTTGTATCAAATTGCTTTTGAATCAAACTTTTGAAAATATTGACTTGGGGTCCAACATATCTGCCTATTTTCTTCTATTTTTTTTTCTTTTGGCAACTGGATTCTAAAGGAAATTATTTGATTTAATGGAACGTTCTGATTTCAGCAAAACACTATTTCTAAGGAAATACAACCTGGGTAAAAAGTGTTATGACCATGGTAACTTGGTTGTTGCTGTTGCTTACAGTTAATAAAGTTTATTTCTTGATGAAAGAAGTTTTAGATTTTTGCAACAGGTTATTACTGAAATATGTATGACAGCAAAATATAACAATGTTTCCCTTACCGAGGCTAATTTACATAAAAATAAAAATGTCAATCTTGTCATTTTCAGATATTTTAATCTCAGTGTTCTTTTACTATTTAGGTAGAATATACTGTATGCATTTTTAGTGGATTTTGAGAATTCTAGAAGGCTCGGTACATTTTTATTGAACGATTTTTGGAAGAAAAGGAAACTAAAAGTGTTGTTGAATATACATCAACTGTGTCTGCCTTTACAAACTCCAGTTCTCTTCTCATATATATTGACCATTTTTGTCTGTAGCTCTTGCATAGGCCTCTTTCTCTTCTTCCATTTCCATGATGAATTCATGTGTACTACACATATCCCTATCCTCTGGTTAGTTATTTCTGTTTTGAGGTCTCTCTGCTCCTCCTCAGTTTATTTTGCTCTTGGCACCCTGACAGGTTTGTGTTAAGAGATATGGTGTGGAGCATCAACATTGGCATAATTTGTCTCCCTGAATTATGGACTCAATATAGGTTCTGGTGCTTAATCCCAGTCCTTTATGAATTCTATGAAGTGAATTCGTAAATGGCTCAAATGGAAGGAGGTGATGCATAAACCCATGAGTTTTAGGAAATCTTTTCTCCCCGTGTCTGATACTTGATTAGTACTTCTATGAAGCACATTTGTTACCATGCGGTATCATGGAAGTAGTTACAAATAACCAAAAAAAAAGATTAAAAATACAGCTGAGAGTTTGTTCTGGTATAAAAATTACATCTGTTGTGACCTCGGGATCTATTGAGTGGAATTTCTGCTGCAATTAGGAGCCTAACTATAACACACTTAATGCTTTTCAAGGGAAGGGATCTTCAAAGTCTTTTAAAAGCTGGTCAGGAATCAGGTAGTATCTTGACTATTTCCAAGAAATTAACTACATTTTTTGTATTAGATGTAAGACCTATCATCTACATGCTAACTGAAATAAAACTTAAGATACTATTTTTCTGTATTTTATAAATTACATATTGACCCTACATTTTTGCATGTTTACAAGTATTATGTGAAAAGCCCGTTGACATAAATAACAATGGCTCTAGTTTTTTAATCTTTACAATTACTTCTATTTTCCAAATTGCTTATTTTAGTTAATCAGCATTGTCTACATAATTTTGTTGCTATTAGTAGATTTTAAGTCCCTCCTTGAGTCTTAGTGGAAAATTAAAGAATTCAGGATGCAAATATTTGTTTCAAGCTTTTTATGATTTCCTGAAATAAATAAAAATTCATTATCTTTGGCAGCATCTTTGCACACCAGTAATTTTAAAAAAAGAATTAGATTCTGAATATTATTTTTTTTAAATTTTTCCTGTGTTACTAGTACCTACATAATGGAAACATTTCATTTTTGAATGAAAACATTACATTTCTGAATTGTTGTTTTTTTTTATTATTTCAGTGTTATATAAGTGGAAGCAAACATAAAAGAAGTCATCAAAGGATACCTTTTCAAGTGGGAAAGAATGCACACAGGTCCCACAATGTCACAAGATGTAAATGAATGCTAGGCTGATCTCAGTTCAAGGTATATATTGTTTTTTCATGGATTTGTAGTATTTCACTGACAGAAAATGATGTGATTTTTTTTTTTACATCTGATGCTCTAGTCTTCACTTTGGCAAGGATTAGCTTAAGAGTGTCAGTCCTCTGATTTCATTAAGGGGCCCAATCAAGAGTGTTTTAATTATACAGATACGCAATTAATTTATGCAACTATGAAAAAAATATTTCCTTTTAATGTCATTCTAGTGATTTGCAATTAAATAACCACAGAATAAATGTATAGTGGCACATTATATTATAGACATCATAAATTAACGAGTATTAGGTAGCATTGAGTGATTACTGATTTTTAGATTATTCGCTACCTGAAAAGCCCTTAAAGATTGACAAGATGTAGTGCATTTCACAGTTCCTTAAACTTGCCAATTTCTTTCATCATACAGATATTGTTAACTGATGAAAGCTGTCCTGGAAAAAAATGAAAGGGGGGGGGGGGGGGGAGCGTGTGTGTGTGTGTACATACTTTATGGGTATATTCATTTTTTTAATGTTACTTGTTCCACTGCATTGCACTAGGTCTCATTTCTGTTTCCAGATGAAAATATAAGGAAGCTGAAAAGTTTTCCCAGAAAGGTCTGTGGCCAGACACAGTGTTATTGTGCACCATAGCTCTGCTGGTTCAGTCATAGTCTTAGAGTAAAGCTGATGACTGATTTTTAACTCTCCTTGTATGACTTACCATAGACCTGGCTTATTGTGATGGAAGAGGGAAGGTAACACAGCATCTCAATTGTGCCATGAACAGAGATCTACAGGAGACAGGTGGGTTGTGAGCCAAGACTGGGGAAACCCATTTGCCTTAATACATCTCTTGGCTGTCTTCATCCTCCCGTGCCAGGAAAACTGGCAGCAATGCTGACTCCATGCCTTGTTCTCTGTGCTTTCAGTCAGGATGCTGTGCCATGTGGCTCCTGAGCTGCTGAGTGCAGTCTCCACGTGGGCTCCAACTACTGCTCTATGAAAGATTAACATCTCCAAGATCTGTGTCTGATACATAAATTATTCACGGGACTGTGTCACATAAAGGTATGACAAAGCTCATCTGACAGTGTTGATTTCAGTTCCTCCTCCTTTTACAAGAGGACTGTTGGTGGTTACATACTGAGAAAGGGGAAAAAATCAGCGCATCATGGTCTTTCCTCTCCATTAAGTTTATGCACTTTGGATTCACTTCATAATTCACAGCATGGAGGAACAGAGGCTCCTATAGTGAGTGCTGTTACTCCTGCCCAGCCTGTACCACTGGTACAGTTAAAAAGGCATCATTTTTTTGAGATTTACTGCCTTGGACTTTGCTAAAAGAAAATTTTAGATAAAGCAATGATAATTCAACACTAATAGCTCTGTTTAGCTTATTAAAAGCTCCTCACAAAACACTTCTGAGTGAGTAAATTCAAAATAAAGCTAACATTCTGGGCAGGGCTCATTATACCAAATGACAACGAAAAAACTGGGATGAAGCACATGTAGAATGTTTATATTAATTTCTGTGTTTCTAATTTATTTCATTTTGTCATGCACTAATAGTTTTTACATTTCTACGTTCATATTCTTCCATTTCATGTTTAAACAAATTAACCATATTTTATGGAAAATTATAAACTTCAGCCTACATATATCAGGACCATAATGACTCTTAGAAGCAATTTCTGTTTGTTGTGACTTTTTCCTGGTTTTTAATCTGGTCTTTATTTTGCCCATTTGTGCAAATAAGACATCTTTTTCTTCCAAGAACTTACTGGGTTTAAGCTTGGCTTACTAAAAACCAATGTGTGAAGTTGTTTTAATGTAGAAACAAAACTGATGCATGTAGTACAAACTCAGAATTTCTCAAAGCCAGTTGAAAGTCAAACCTTCATTCATCAGGTCTCTTTACACACATTAATAGCACTTAATGTGTGTAATGTTTTTTACAGAAAGGGGTTTTCTGTTTACCAGAGTTAGAAAGGTCATCCTACTGATTAGTTTCCTTCTTTCAGGGTCACATTGATAATAATTTTTATTTTCTAGGTGTTTCTCCTGACTTACACCAAAAAAGAAATTATTCAACTGTTACTTGTCATGTAAGATTCAAAAGCTGGGATTTAAGCACACTAGCTAGAATAGTGAACACTAGTATACTGCTTTCACCATGCTAGTGTGCAATTGTCTAATTTTTCTTCTCCCGTGATGACTAAAATCATTATACAAAACAAAACTACACCATATTGGCTAGAAAGACATTAAGTTATGTTTACATTTTTTTTGTTTCAAAAATATAATGCAGATATTTTTGAAAGCAATAACAAAATAAAGGGAGGGGGGGCCCATTCATTAAAATATTTCAAATCAAATCTGTTAATATTAACTCTATTGTTTTGAGGTTTGGGTTTTTTTGTTGTTTTTTTTTTATATTCAGGAAGTGTAGTTCTGTGTGAAAACTATTCTTAGATATTCTATATGTTGTTGGACAGGCTCAACAGTCTACCTTCTCTGATGAGCACCTTGTTTTTAATCTTGGCAGAGCTGTTCCTGTACTAGCAGACTTCTAATGGCTCAGCACAAAGTGGAAGAGTTTGAGGAGGATGGGAAGGGTCATCTCAACCCCAGTCCCCAGACCAGACTCTGTGCTCTGTTTCTAGAAGGTACAAGGTTTTAAATCCTCTTAAAAAAAATAATTGAATTGTGATTTCTGAATTGCTTCAAAGTGCTTTGCCTTAAAAACTGTTGATAAAATTGAAATTTATACATATATCTGTCAGTCTTTGAAATAAAGTGCCTGTGCAGCAAATTCTAGCTCTGAGCCCCAAGTTTGTGAAGGAATCTTTATATAAATATCCTGAAATGGGATTCAGTTTAAACAACCATGTGTGCTGTGTATTAGGTTCAGCAAAGCTTTGTGTTCACTATTGTTAATCTTCTTTTAAGGCACCTCACTCTCCTAATCAATTATGTAATAAACCTAATACCAATTTAAGGATGTGAATATTCCACAGTGCCAGGTACATATGAAATATGTTGTTAGGGTAGCTCTGTTTCTCCTCTCTTTTATTAGTAACACTACCCTAATTTTAAGAAAATGTTTCTCCAGACTGCAGTCATTTAATCAGTTTACTTTTACTGTTTGAGGGCATAACATCAACCTGCTAGATTATTTTATCTTCATATTTTTCTTTAATGATTTACTATGCCAAGAAAGGTATTCCTTTATCCCTGGCTATCAATATTGTCATTTGCAGGTAAAAAACCGTATAATTTCCAGTCTGGTACTCACGCTCTGTTCACCTCAATAATGAGTCAAAAACATAGAATAGAAAGATCTAACACATTGGGCTAAAAAGCCCTTTTGGAAAAAAAAAAAAAAATTGAAACATGCTTTATATATTCTCTATAGCTTTATGTATTTAATGACTTCAAAACTACCATCTATTTATGCAGTAATTGCAACAAGTAAATCCTATCAAGAAGCTTGCTAGTGAATAGTCCTGGATTCTTTCTCCTAGATGATTTTTTTTTTTTTTTTTTAATAGCTACCAGCTTCCATTTTGACATATGGCTATTATTTAATATTTAAGAAGGAAAATGATGATATGGGTGGTATGTCAGTTCAGAAATGAAACATAAAATGCCATGACTGAATTAGTTGTGTTTCAGCATTAAAAGCAAAAGATTAAAAAATTAATTTGGATTTTGTTTTTTTTTTTTAAATCAAATTTACCATTGGCTTGACTAAGCCATTTAGTTGTAAGCATCCTCTTCAAATTTGTATTTTGTAATTTGGATGAATTGGGGTGCATGTGGTCAGACCTCATGGTCCCAATGATCATCTCTATATGACTTGTGAATCTATAAGGATGAATCATTTTCTTGGATCCTGATTTACTGTGCCATTTCTTCTGAAAAACAATTCTTGAAACATTGAATAAAATATGAACTTGTCTGATGCCAAATTTCTTGAAACCCGTCATTAAGATTTACTGTTTCCATTATGAATAATGTCCATTATAAAAGAAGGAAAACATGACTGTAAGGCAAGCATATATTTTCTGTCATAGCACAGCAGTTTGTCTTCAATGACTGATGTTGTTTGCAGTTTGGGAAAGTAATAACAGAGAAACAGCAAGTAAAAAATGTATTTTTAGCAGAAAGTAGTTGTTCATCACATACATTATTTTCATTCTTCTATAAAGTGAATGCTTATTTCTGTCAATAGTGATGACAAAAAGTCTGCTGACCTCAGAGCTTAATAGAACTACAAACACTGAAGAACCAATCAGAATGTGACAGCCATTTATGACAAGGCTCACCAAAATGTACATGTCATGGTATATGTTACGAAGAAAATCTTCCTTAATAAGAAATAATTGTTTCCTTTCTTAAAGAGAAACAGTTGAAACACGGCTGCTAAAAAATTGAAAGTGCTACTGTCTTTGAGAACACTCCAGTTTTGGCTTGTGAATGAGCAGCTTCATGAGTTGGCAATAGCTCAGCTTCTGTGGAGGTAGCTTGCGGTTGGCTTGACTTCTTTCTTCTCATCTGCTCTCATTCTTTCTGCTCACTCTTTGTCTTGAAGGGAACACCTTCCAATCTCTTTTCTTCCTGCCCTGTTTAAAGGAGGGTACCTGCAGTCAGCAACTAAACAGATATTTCCTGCCCAGTGTAAATACTTGAAGCCAGTAATGAAAGCCCAGTCTCACTTTCCACAACTGCATTGTTTGAGGAACTGAACTGCTGATGACTGCCTGCCAACAACATCCTAAACCTGTTTTGTGGCCATTAGGAACATTATTAAACATTATTAGGAAAGTAACTCATTTTCTAGGTGTTACCCTGTTGGAGGAGTCTGGTGTGTTCCCATGTTCTTGCTTAGCAAGGGTGCTGGGAACTTGTATGTGCTGTAGGTGAGGCAGGCTGGGATAATGCTACAGGCAGCTCTCTGAACAAAAAAAGTCCTGTACCACATTGTACAATGATTTATTTCCAGTGCTCCTTTTTACTCTGATCTTGCCTTCTTCCTTTGTACATCACTGTATAGCCAGAGACTGTTGTCATCTCCTCCCTTTGATTCCTTAGGGATAACTGTGCTTATCAGAGGCCCGTGTTGGTGTTGTCAAGGTAAGAGCAAAAGCTGAATGAGAGGACAGGCAGCAACAATTCTTTGTGCTACTACCTCCAGCCCAGTACAGTCACTACAGATCTGTTACAGGCTTCAGCCTCTGCTCCCTCCTGGTGCTCCAGTGCCTAGGGATGTCATTAGGAAGGATGCAGACAAAGATTTTTGAAATGAAGTATTTTCTTCACAAAAACAGCTTAGTAACTAAAGAAAAAGCTGATGAAACTTCTGGCAATCCTGCTATAATATATATGGTGGTGTCTTTTTTTCCCATGGATTCTAACTGTCAGTGGAAAACTCTGTCAGCTTCTGTGTGAATATCTCTTAAGTAAATAATTTCATCTGCTATAATGAAAATATTATTGAAAATAATTTTACATAACATAAAATAGTGTGTAACTGCAGTGCATTTCAAAACTTCATCTGTATATCTGTAATGAGATTTATATTTTCATCTGCACTATAAAACAGTTCTAGACACTTTCGAAAACAAAAACGAAAGAATACTTGAGGAACAAAAGAGATAAATTTGTAATGAATACTTAAGTGTTCTGTACAGATAGTGAATGAAACTCAAGCAAAATGAGTATTTTTCATTGCAGTTTTTCTTAGTAAAGATGTCATTGTAATATAACTGTGTTTTTAAATTAGTGACATTTGCAAATTGGTTTCAGATTTATGAGAAAGCTGTGCTAGTGGGATGTAATCCAAGAAAGAAAGCTCAAGAATCTGTTAATTACAAAGAACAATTCTTGCTATGTCTTGAGCTACCAGGAATACCTGCTAATTGCTACCAGCCATCCCCTTTCACTTCAAGCTGCTCTAATTGATTTCAAGACACACTTGAATTTCAGAGCCTGGATTTCTATGTTTCAGTAAATATATTTTTTTTTGAAGACTTTAATAAAAACTCAAATTCATCATTTGAGTAGGTGCTTTCAGATAGCTCATAAGTCATGTTTTCCCTCCCATACACTTCTTTATGCATCAGAAGTAGTTTATATGGTGTGCTTGATGTACACATCTGAGACAGCTGTACTTGTAGTTAGGAAATGTTAACTTGTATGCAGCACACAATACAGAAAAATAATACATCCTTTTTTTTAGGGGCATCTATTTACGTACACTTTTTGTTACAGCTTCACCTCCCAGGAGGGTGAATTATTGCAGAAATAGCTGTAAATCATAAAGTGCAATTTACATTTTCTATTCTACAGCCTTTCTTCAGTATTTCAACTTGATTTCTATTTTTTGCTTAAGAGTCCTCTGTTCATTTAACAGATTTAGCACCTCTATTTGAAGACAAGTAGTTTGTTTTCAATTGTATCTAATATTAGAAAATTCTGTGAGCTGTTTATGAGAGGCATGTTTGGCTGGGGGTAAGAATTCTTAAACACAACTGTAGATTAACCCCAGATGAATGCGATATTAGACATTCAATGAATTTTGCTATCAATTGCAAAAAGACCACAGAGGAAGTTAAGGTTTGCTCAAGTATTCAGAACAGCAGTGTACTTGAGGTTTTTGAAGTGGAATGGGAAAGTAAGTTCACATTACTTCCTTTGCAATGTGCACCCCAGTGAAATCAGGCCTGTGTTGGTTCCTTTGTGTATTTCCAGCAGAGATTTACAGATGAAAATATTCAGTTTTTCCCCAGCATGCTCTGCTGTAAAAAGCCAGTCTGATAGAGAGACTGTTACTGTAGACATTTGACCAGATATAGAAGTTGTTTAGTGAGTAACCACAAAGTTGCTTTTCTTCAAGTATCTGGCTGATGATCTCCCTTTTAGCTAGAAGCAGTAATTGGCTGTACCTTTTAACAGTTCATTTGATTTCATTACACCACTTGTTTCTTAGCATATTGGATTTCATGCCATTTTGGAGTAGCCCCTTGTGATGGCTGAAATGAGCATTTGTATTAGGTACGATGCAGAAATTACTGATACTGAGTACATTTTACAGGGATAAGCAGTATCTATGGAGGCCATCTCAAAAAGGATTTATTTATCTCTCTTGTTAAATGCCATACTTTCATTTATCACTGCTACAAAAGTACTTTCCCAGGTTTTGTTGTTTTTCAAATACAAATACAACCATAAATCAAACACTCTCTGTGGGCTATCTCTCAGCACCAAGCTGGAGAGAGATCCATTTACGTAATACAGTTCTAGTGGTGTCCAGCCACAGGAGTCATTTCCCAGATGGATCAAGAAAGAAAATAATTGAGCATGCTGATTTCTGAGCAGTCCTTTGGAGCATCCATGAGAATGCTACAGCATTCATAAGAATCCTACAAAGTTATGCAGTCAGCTGCTGCTGCAGAATAACAGTTTGTACTAGAGGAGTAGTAAGAGATGGACTGAAATGTATGCTGCAACCTCAAGAGGCAGCATAGCTAGGGAATATAAACACTTCTATTCAGTTTAAACACACTGAAATTAACCTTATTTTGAATGCTTTATGCAATTGAAGTTGGTTGGAAAGACTTACTAAAGTTTCTCTCAATACAGTGGAGAGCTTGTTGTTTATAGCAGAATAACTTTGGAGCAAAGAAATTGGAATTTCATTATAACATTGAAACAAGAAAAAAAAGTCTGAAGTACATTACATTCTTTTTAGCAGGAATATCTCTTCTCAATAGGTTTGGCCTTAAAAAAAAGGGAAGGGGGGGGGCTTGGCATGGGTAAAGTTTCTTACCCTTTGTCACTACAAGTTTTACAAGCAAATGTATCTAAGTAAATTCCTGTATAACTTTTTTTCCATGTATAAACTCGCCTAATTTTATTTCTTAAAATGATAAAAACCAAGAGATGTTTACAGAAAAAGGGATGAGGGAAAATTATAAACTATAATTTACCAGAATATGCTTTTTTGTTATTGCTTGCTCTCTGCAATATTTCCAAGGTTTATGACACTGTAGTTCAGAAGGACTTGCCACATACTGGGGTTTGCTCTGCCTCATTCAGAGGTGATAAGTTCAGCAATATCTGTTATTGATGGAAAGCAGCAATGTCACAATATACCAAACTGGTTTTGCTTCCTTTTTTAATTGAAAAGTATCTCATACTCTTTTCTCAACAGTACTACTTTGGCCTACAATACAACCACGTGCTGTTTTATAATATTGTGTAAACTAACAGCAACCTGAAAACGTACCAAAAATGTCAAGAAGTTGTTTCCATGTGGACCATAACAGGCTGCAATGCTTCTAGAATGTGCTTATTGTTTTAAACATGAATATAATGATGTGAGGAACAGATGCAGTGGTTATCAAAACACAATTTTGAGACTTGGAGTTTAGCCTAAGTGTGCAGCTACTGGCTTTGGTTGCAGACAGTGCTGTACCAGACCACAGTCTTCTAGAACTTCCAGTTACTGTTTTATACCCTAAGTTATAACTTATACAGTAAGTTCAAAGTCATTCTTGAAAGGAGGTACAATATTGCTGCTGAATAATTTTTCATTTCATTATTTTGGTAATTTCTGAACTTCTGGGAATGTGTTATTGTGTTCTTTAAAAAAAAAAAAAATAAAAAATCTCACCACTTTTTTTTTTTCTTGTTTCTGAATTTTTCTTTAGACATCTGCTGGGTGACAGAAGGTAACCATATATCTCTAAATGTTACCAGTGTACAGCTTGGCCTTTCGGGACTACTTGGTAAGAAGAGTTTTAGAAGGTAAGACATAGGTATGGAAAAAGCAGTGTCTCTGTGATACAGTGAAGCCTGACATTCTGGACTACAGTAATAATAGCTATTCCAGGGGGTTAAGGAATATTTAGCTGTTAGATTTCTTTTTTTAAAATTACTTAAACCAGTTTGTGTAGCACAATGTAACTTGACTTCTGTTTTTCTGCAGGTAACAGCAAAAAAAGAATTAATTTTACAACCAAATGTTGTAGGACAAATTCTGTGAGAAAGAGCATTTAACCACAGAGTAACAGAAAACACTTATTTAAGCTAAGTAAAAAAAAAAAAAAAAAAAAGTTATATTCTAATGGGTAGCATTCTTTACAAAACAATTCCTAACAATTCCTCTCAATTCCTCTTCCATTCCCTTAGACTCTGTTCCTAAGGGAAAGCTACAAATTACCTTCAGAGGTTGACCCTGGAGTCATAAATCTAAGCGAGATTAAGAAATTACAAATCACAGACTCAGCAGATGTATTAGTTTTTCTGGCATACCATAAATTTCCTCAGACCCAACTTCCAACTAAGTTGTCAATGTTCCAAAATCAATATTTAGCTTTCTGTCTCTGTCCAAGAGGGCTAATGACTTTATCACCTTCCTGTCCCCTAATAGTCTTTTCAATTCTTTTGGTTCAGCTTACTATTTTACCTTAAATTGTTTAATTGATTTATATAGTAAATTAACCCAAATGAAAAGTTCTGATGTCTCCTGGTTGTTTTACATTTGTGTCAGTCTTTTTAAAAGAAATGTAAGAAGCAGTACAAAAGCTAGAAACAAGAACAGAAATTCTTCAGTGACTTCAATTACATTTGTATGTGTTTTTCATTTAATTCCAGTACAAATGAGATATTTACGTGGTAGAAACAACATATTTCCTGGTATGGAAAAGAAGGACAATGTTCTCTGTGAGTATGGAATGAGTTTTCTTGCTATGATAACCCAAGGCAAATGCTTTCACAGATGATTTGTTTAATTAACCAAGTCAGAGAGCAGTCAGTCAGCTTTGAAGAAAAATGATCTTGGAAACTTTATTGTGCCCAGTTTGAAATAGAGAACCAAATGAGCCTTTGGACTGAGGAAGAGTGAGCACCATTGCTTGCTGCTACTCTGAGGGGATGTGGACATATTTTGCCCAGCAATTTCTCAGAAAAAGACAGGAAAGTGTTTGCAGGCATTAGGAACAGCTCCATTATCTTGGCATTCTGGAGTTGAGCATCAAATAAAATTGGCACAGCTACAGAATTAGAGTAGATAAAGTGAAGCATCTGTACCAGAACTGTCTGAAGAGGAAACTATTGAAGATTATTCTGTCAAGCACATGTTGATGTCTCTAAAGACCTCTGAACTAGCTGATATAAAACACCCTTTTAAAACACTTTAATAGAAAAGGCAATGAAACTAAACCTAAACTCTTTGTTAAACGTTTCTAGAATAGAAGGAATAGACCTTGGCTGGCACTATTCAGTTCAGTGAATATCTAACATTAAAAGTAAATTAAGGCAGGACTGGAGAAACACTTGGATCATATGCACACATTAACAAAAGAGAAGTAAAATGCAGAAAGACTAATAACTGGTAGCTTTTTCATCACTGGGAGAAGAATCCAAATGTCAAACATAGTATAAAGAATTTTCACTACAGTCAGTACAAACAAAATTAGTAAATACAAGGAGAAAGAAAAAATCCCTCTCCTCCTTCCATGCTTTCCAGAAAAAGTGACTCCAGACATTCTATGGAACAGCAGGAATGTAGTTTTTTCCTGGAGGCAAAATGCATACTTTTCCAGTAATTTAAATTAGTATAGCAGAAATGCAGTAGAAGGTAGTAGTTTTGTACTCATCTCTTGAATTTTAATAGCAAAACCTTGCCAACCTGTGTGGTGTGGTATTCCTCTTTTAATAGTATACATTTTCCCACCCATATTGTGCTTTACATTTTGATTTATTATAAGCTCACAGAGATTTTATTACTATTTTACAGATAGATACTATGGATACTGTAAGTATGATTTACAGTATGTCATGGTCTACATATAAAACAAGAGTGGCTATTTGTATCCAGTGAGTTGCTAAAGGAATTTTGATTTGGGCAGAAATATCACCATCTTCTCTTTCTGTAACATCAGTGTCTTCTAACACATCACACCTGGGTCAAATGGGCAAGAAATTAACTGCATATTCCAGTACTAAGTTGTCTCCTGGTAATTAGTGTAGCTAGCAGCAAAAAGACATTTATTATTTTCACTTAAAATAGAAATTATAAATTCAATTACTTTAAGGGGATCTAGTATTTTATAAATAAAATTATATTAAAAAGGGAAAATCCCTTTGTATTGTAATTTATATCTAGATGTTCATAAGAAGGACAAAAGAGGGAAAAAACCATACATTTCCAAGAAAAGCTTTTGCAATATATTTAGAAACTAGTCTGTAATGTTGCTCGCTCTGTCATTAGCTGATGAGACAATGCAATCAAGATGCATACATCTCATACTTGTAGTACACATTATTTTAACTAAGAGGATACTTTGGGCCAGATTCCTAGCTGAGAGAAGTTAATTCAGTATAAGAATTGGTGTCAGTTTACAGTGTCTTACTGTGTAGTCCTAAAAAATAATTAAAAGAAATCCTTTAGATGACTTGCATTTTGATGGAAGATAACTTGAAATAAGCTATGCAATTTTCATCAGCTATGCAAACAAGAAGAGTGTTTTCTTTATTTTCTTTAATTTTTCATTGAACTTTACATAAACATTTGACAGTGAAATTTGAAAAGTAGAAAAATTGTGATTAAAATTCAAAATAGACATTTTAATTGGCACTTGAAAATCTTCCAAATACTTGATTAATAATAAATGCAGTTTTATTCATTACTTTGGCAATTTGATGTTAACTTTTTATGAATATATCAGCTTTTAAACTTCTACATTTTTTCCATTCATCATATAACTGCAAGAATATTTGTACTTAGATACTTCTCCTGTCATCTTATATGCATGTTTAGCTTTGGCACATAACATTGACATAAAATACAAATCCTGCCCTCCTACTCCATGCTGAGAAAAAAACCACATTCAGTCTAAATATTTTAACTAGGGGGAAGGAAGAACAGTAGTGTTTTCTGTTACTAGATGTTGAGCAGACAAGCTACCTTGACTTCACAAGTTGCCATGGTCATCTTCTGATTTATGTGGAACAGATGATTTCCTGGATGCTTTCAGATAACCACGTGCAGGTATGAATTTAGGTGCTTAGAGCCTTTGACTTTTTTGTAGTTTTACCGAGTTACGTAGGTTTTTTGTAGTTTTACTTTTTTTATTTCTTTTTTTTTTTTTTTCTTGAGCAAATGGAACAGGAAGAACAAACTTAAAAAAAAAAAAGGTTGTTTAAAAGGTGTGAGCCTTTTATATGTCACATCTATAGTATGAACTTCACAGTTTATAGTATATTCAGTCAGGTGTCATGAGGTCCAGGGTTTACTTTTGGTGATAGAACTTTGTGGCATTTGGTCCTCATGAATTTTAAACTTAGGCTTTAAATGTCTTCAGTCCTGTTTCTCTACAATATTATCTTCAGAAAGCAGAATGCATCCATCTGTCTTAACTGAAATTCACCGTCCCTAGTTCTTCCAGTTGGGCTCTCCTCAGTGAATATGAGTGGAACTATCAGCAATGCAAACTCAAAAAAACAAACAAAAAAAAGAACCAAGAGCTACATAGAGAAGAAGCAACATGGTGAAACAGAAATTTATAGCTCCTAAGTACGAGGTAAAATGCATCTTTAAGTGTTATTGGTAATCTAGCAAATTCTGACTACTTTTCCACAAATATATCAGTTTTATGAGACCTGCTAAATCCAGACATCTGCCTCTGTTATCTGGTTTTGGTTTGGACCCTGAGAGCCTTCAAGAATACTCCTAGAGCAAGTAATTCAAAAGAAAGCCAGCAATGTGAAAGAGTTTGCAGGATTTGCTTTGTCAGTGGCTCATAAAGAAGCAGTTAAAACCAAACCATAAATGAGACTGATTTTTTTCCAGTGCTGCATAGAAGCCAATGCAACAGCATGACAGCACAAGAGCCTGGCCAGCAACACAGCAGCAAAACCCAGCACCTCCCAACATTTCCTGATAGAGCACCAGCAGATGCAGAAGTGGCATGTACTTGCAGAAAAGGAGCTCCTAACCGTGGGGTTTTTGGAGCACAACAGTGGCATTGATTCATCTTTGGACACAAATTAAATATTAGAGTCTGAATCCAAAGTGTTAGCATCATGAAGAAGCTGCTGCTGAGTGCACCCTTGTGCTCACACTGTGTGTTATTTAGACCCCAGCCTGTGATGTGACAATAAAAGCTCTGCCCAGGGAAGTCACTACTGGAGGCAGGCACACTGAACAGGATAGACCTTCCTGAGCACTACACAGATGGCACTGTGGAAAAAGAGAGAAAGTCTATCAACATGGTACATTACCTTTGCATCTGGGAAGCTTCAGGCAATCCAGTAAGGCAATGAAGAGATCCCAGCAGAAAAACTCTGCATGCTCCTAGGATGTCAAGAGCCAGTGACAAAGGAGGTTATGGCTATTATGCCATGAGAAGTGTTTAAAATGTATACAATTTATTGGTTAAATTTAATTGGTATTTAATTAATTTCTACTTAGTTGGTTTTAAAATCCCTTGAGCAGAAATGCCAACAGACCTAAGAACTGACATAATGAAATAACTGTATGCTTGAGATGTGAGGCAAGAAGAGTCAACTGAACAATATAAAGTAAAGTGCATGGTGGAAAGAGATTAGTGACCAGCAAGACAAGCAAAATTTATAGATTGATTTGTGCAATCCCACTTTTAATCTAATGAAAGGCTGTATCTCAAAGGCTGTGCTCCACAAAGGATGGGAACTTAATAGTTGGAGGTTATTAATTTAGTTCATAGAGCTACACTTTCTGGAGGAATCTTATTCAAGACTGAGGATCAGAAAACTAAAGGCACATTTTTTTCCAAGTATCATACACCTGACATGCTGTGATTAGCAAATAGTCTCAGCACAAAGTCACAGATTTCAAATGTTTAGAGCCAAAAGGAAATTTGAAGTCAGACTGTGTTTTCAAGATACTAGTCAGTGAGGAACAGAGTTTTTTAGTAATACAGCCAGAAAATTATTGGTCTAGTCAGAAAAACCTCCTCTCCCAATGTGCCTGGAATCACTGGACCCACTAAGGTACTTTCAAATGTAGTGAATTACATATTCTCCATTTCTTTATTTTTGTGTATTTAATTAACTTTCTGCCTTTTTTTTAGAGAGCATGTAGAAATGCTGGGATTCAGCTATTGGCTCAAGTGATTTCTGATTAGAAATAAGTCTGGTTGGAAGTGACTGCCCTGAGGCCCAGTCAGTCCTGGAGGGAGCAAATTTCATGAGATAATGCACTTTATTATCATTTTTTAATGCTCTGTGAATCTTTTGGGAGTAGTATTAAAGAGTTCTGCAGAGAAGCTGGTACTTAAAAGCAAAGCAAGAAAGTTATCTGCACTTCTTCCTTGTTTCTCCTTTCCATTGGAGAGGAGTGTAAAGAGCCACACAATAAAAACTGCTGGAAGTTTCAGAATCCTAGTTCTTTTATTCCAGTGTTAGTGAAAAAAAATGTTGTGCTAAATTTTCAAAGTATATTTTTCCCATTTTTTGAAGCACATAATAAGCACCTAGATTATTAATAATTATGCTACCATGAGATGTAAATTGAAAACTTTGGGCTCCTTTTGAATTGCAGCTGAAAGAAAAAAAATACAAAACCATACTCTAAAAAACCACAATTCATGAATACTTAATGAATGAGCAAATATTTGCATCATACAACTATTTTCTTTCTCCTCGTCAGTATTCAGGGGTGGTATTGCCATCTGGCAAAGGTTTCAGTTGACTGACACTGAAGCAATAAATTAATACAGTAAAAGATGCTACTAACACTTTTTAAACCAATTAAAATGCTTGAAGCAGACTCTGTGCATGTTAAAATGTCATGTCATGATCCTGCTGCACAGAACCAAAGAACTGTAATGAGCCAAGTGTGAATGAACAAAGATTGCAGGATTCAAGGGCATTGCTTGGTGTGAGCCATATGACACGCACAAATATTCTTGTGGTTCAAAACATGAAATAGTCTGACCCAGATTAGGTTGGTCAGTAGTTTTACTATAGAACAGTTTGTTTTGTGCTTTTATTGTCATTAATTTGGATACAATAAGAACAGAAGGAAGGATAAGTGTATTTTAGCTCTCCCCTGACCATCTAAAAGATCCACGGACAAATGATCCCTAAAACCTGGAGACAGTGAACAGGACAAGGGAACACTGGGGGACAACAAGGACCAAGCAGGAGCCACCTCAATGAGTCTCTCACACCTGGACTTGGCTTGGATGCCAACACACAAGATGTGCACAAGATGTTTCCTGGACAGAATCACCTCCTCACATGCAGGCTCCCTGCAAAGTTCTTCCAAGAAACCAAGCAGAGCTTGCTGCTCTCTTTGGAAGGGAATGGTTTCCTCCAATTCTTTGTGGAGGCTGTAAAGGTGAATGTCCTGCTTAGAAGTTTTGAGACTTGCCTTGCAGAAAGCCCTTATGCTCTGATTCCTTTCATAGGGAAAAATGTCACCAGATTTGCAAGCTGAATGGAAAGTTCATTTAGGAGTGATGTGGAGCCATGCCATAACCTCTTGTGCAACAAACTAAAAAAGTGTATTGCATTTGATGGATTTATTTATTTTTCTTAAAGCAGTACAGCATACTTTAAAACAGTCCTGTCAGAAAGATGCTAACAAAGATCTTCAGAAAATTTCCAACGGAGGGAATATCTATGAGAATATTCAGGATGGAAGAGAATTTTTCTTTCCCTAACCTGTCAGTTTGGTGTATTAGTTTTGTGCAACATTGGAAAGAAACAAAAGTAGTTTTCCCTATTATCCAAAAATGTATCAAAAATGTGAAACCAATTTTCAAGAACATGCAACTTATTTTAAAAAATGTCTATGAAGATATCAAGAGTGAGGCTGTGTTACTAGAAAATACTGTGAATGTCTTCGGGAAATTGTTTCTGAGTTTAAATTAATATTTTGAGAAATAACTAGAAACAGTGTAATAAGATATACTAATAGCAAGATTATGCTAGAGTATGTCATTCTTTTTCTTTTAAGAGTATCACTAAGTATCAGAGCTGAATTACACGTGAATAAATTACCAGGATAGATTTGTATCTTTTTAGAGATACAGATGCTAATAGACAATTGCTACTGAAATATTTCAGATTTTAAAGTGATTTAGTAGTTGTAAGTATTTTGGAAAGCACAAATCATCCTTTTAATGCTATCTGATCCCATCACTGCAGGAGAGAAAGGAGAAACAAAATTTCTGTTTTTTTTCCTGATGTATTGCTACTGCCTTGTAGTCTTGAACAAGTCAGACATCCTAAGCTTTCCTTTATGATAGAGAAAAATGTTTTGCAACTTAATGACTTTTTAAAATACCTCATAAAGTTCTATCTATATTCTACTAAATTAACTTAATTTGCATTATATTAAGAGAAACAGAAAAGAAATTGTAAACAACTCCAAATCCATTTACGGAATGAAAATGCTATTTCCATTAATACTGCAAGATCTGACATAACTTCTGTCATAATGAGTGTGAAATGCTCAGAGTATTGGAATTTCATGGGGAGTTTCCCTCCAGATTTCCTAAGTGCCCCAGGGCTATATAATGCTATCTAACATATTTACATTAGATGTGGACCGTTTTTATCAGATGAAATTTAAGTCTTCAAGTAATGCTTATGAATTGCTGAAACCCAGCCATTTTTCATGAAGAAACTTAAACAAGGTAGGGATATGTTCTTTTATACTTGAAGCAATATACTTGAGAATTAATTTACAACTCCCTGTGATGACCTTTCCCCTTATTTCTGTTTTGCAGTGATCAATATAAAATAACTTCCAGACTACTGTATATCAGAGAAAGAAAAGCAAAACTGTACTCAGGAGCTGAGGTGGTTTTTTCACACTCACTTTGATAATCCTAAAGAACATCAGCTTGCACCTAAGCAATCTGCATCAGCCATCCAGAGGTAAGTTCCAATGAAGGAGAATTTAAAATTTTTTAATAAAATATGTGTTCTGCTGTGACATACCTTCACACGATTCTGGCAGTTCTGCAGTTCCTTTGATAGAGGAAGAAAACTTATTTTAAAAATGTTTTCTTCTATAAACACAAAGGAACAAATTCTGAATCATCTATATCAGATTTTAATCTATTATGTGACATGGGAGGAGCTGATTACTACAGGTAGAAACACAGCCTTGTTTTTCAGTAA
Organism: Phaethornis superciliosus; assembly: GCA_023637945.1. Lineage (NCBI taxonomy): Eukaryota > Metazoa > Chordata > Aves > Apodiformes > Trochilidae > Phaethornis > Phaethornis superciliosus. The sequence continues at coordinate 18,822,939 of JAJQWJ010000011.1, forward strand.
CTTCCAGGAAGAACAGTGTCCCTGGTGTTTTCACTTTCTAATCACAACAAGCAATGGTAAAATGTCAAAGATAAAATAATTTGCTTCTAAAACACTTTTTACATCTGCCACTATTCCTAACTTAGTTCCAGAGCTACCTGGAAAACAGAGCAAATAATGGGTTATTTTGGAGTAGTCAAATGTTTTGAGAAACCTGTAATCAGGTGAGAGGTAATACACCGTTGAAAATATACAAGGCAGATATTTTACCAAATAGGCTCTTTTTACATGCAAGCAAAACTTGATAATGAACACAGCTGGAATGTTAAATCCTAGTTTGCATTTCCTCAGGAAAAGGGGGATGTTCACTGCTGAGTGCACAGCAGCCTGGAAAAGATGGACCTGACCCAGCACCTCATCCCAGCCCTTCAAGAGACACTGTCAGTGGGAAAACCAGGTAATGCCACAGTCCATGTAGATGCATGCAAGCTTTTCCTCATACTATCTATAAAATGGTTTCTTCTTTAACACTATTTTGTTTCAAATACTTCATACGTTTGAATATATGAGTATATAGGCTTTATATTCTTTTGGTTGGTTTTGGTTTTATTTTTTGTTGTTTGTTGTTTCTGTTTTTTCTCCAATATGAGGAGCTTTATTAAGATTTTTTTCTTAAGCCAACTGAAAAGTGTGACTTTAAGGGGAAAGTCATCATCTTGATGTTTCTGAAACACTTCTACTTTCTGTTGTTGTGGCTTCAGCTCCCCACTCTCCCCCTCCTTTGCATTGTCACATCTGAGATTTGTGGAAGGAAAGTGTAAAGTGATTTTCTCAGTTTCCTAGGCTGCAGGCTGATTAGACACGTTGAGGGGCACTTTGGCTCTGTGACAGTGCTTGACAGAACTGGTAGAGCTAGTGATTCCCTTGAGGGAAACTTTTAGTACATAACTCTTAAATACAAAAGCATCTGCTGTTTTTCTTATTGTGTTTGTCCCTTCTTTTATTCTACCTCACACAATTAAAGATGCAGGAGACAACTGAAAATAGTTGTATTTCTTCCTTAGAATAAAATAATTAGCCTTTTCAAAAATGGCTGCTTCCATATACAAGTTTAACTGTTGCTGAGTTTCAGCACAGAGGCAAATTGGTCAGAAAATCATTACAAAATTGACACTGGTGCCTATAACTATAGTGTTTTGGGTTGTTTTTTTTTTTTTTCCTTTTCATATATTTTTGTCATAAGTGCTTACAGAGCAAATTGAGTTGCTTGTTCTTCTTTGTGATATAGGAGCAATTCCAAGGTCTTGCTTGCACATTTGTTATAAGCAAACAATACAAAACTTCCATGTAAATTAATGTTCTGGATAGTTTCCTTAGATATCACACAAAATGCCATCTTTAGAGGTCACACAATTACTTCTCAAACCAATATTATTAATTTTAGAATGAAGTCATGCTAAAGACAAACAGTAAATAATCCCAAGTGACCTGGAGTAATGAATTCCCATCTGGATGACAAATACTGATAGAGAAACTTGCTAAAATCTTCATAATCTTGGCAACTCAAGGATTACCTTACTTTGTATCCAAAGGGACAGTACTTGAAGCTCAAAAAAAATCATAGAATCTTAGAATGGTTTGGGTTGGGAGGGACCTTAAAAAACCATAGAGTTCCAACCCCCCTGCATGGGCAGGGACACCTCCCACCAGACCTGGTTTCTCAAAGCCCCATCCAGCCTGGCCTTGAATGCTTCCAGAGAGGGGGCAGCCACAATTTCCCTGGGCAAAATAAACTTTACTCCAGTCATACAATTACCTACAAATGCAGTTCAGATAGAACTAACTGGAAATTTTTGTTAGAGTTTGTGTGACATCTTATCTAATGTTGCTTGATCTCTCAGGATGTTTTTTGGCAAACAGTGGACACAGAGTAGAGCCCTTGGATCAACAAATAATGTCACAGGTTGTATCATGTCTTACACCTTGGCTGCTTCTCTGCTGACTGATAGAGGAGATTGAGCTGGCATCCTTGCTAAAGCTGAGTTCAAAAGACAAAATCTTAATTTCACTGATGGCAAGGACCAGCAATTCCACTTCCCTGACAACACAGCACAAGCTGGTAGGTAATCACAATAAATAAGAGGTATGGCAAAAGGCAAAGCATCGTTGCAGTAGTATAGCATTTGGAAGTCCAAGTTCTGCAATAACCTATTGCACTACAGAGATTTTCAGGAACTGTATAGAATGTTTTTCTTTCATGTTTTTGCACAATGCACTTAAGGAATGTACTGTCTGCTGCAGGAGAGAAAAAGGGAGGAGTGAAAATATAGAAACACGTGAGACATTTCAAGGCACACAAAAGAAGAATTTACTGATTTTGAAATACATAACAGTTGAGTTCTGTTCTGTAAAACTAAGTTTTTGAATATTTGACCATTTGAAGTTTTTGAAATTGATGGCTTTGATCAAGAATTTAGAGTTCATTCCTAGAGCTGAGTTATTTTTCAGTCCCATCAAGTTATGAAGGAGAAATTCACTGTGAATTGTTTGACAGGAAGACTTCTAGTAGTCCATTTTCAGAGCACAAATTACCTATCCCCTTGTGTTTGTGAGATTTCAGGGCTTCTACACTCTCCTCATAAAGAAGTTACTGAAACAAAAATTACTTTTTTCCAGTTAGATGCATTCAAAACCTTGCTATCAGTTTTTATTAAAAATGCGAAATGAATTTTCAGCAGAGCTTTGACACTTGCATTGTTAATGTGCCTTCAGGCATGTAATTAGTATAAGAGTTTAATCTTTTATATTCCATACTTTGATCAGAGTAAATAAGCTAAGAGAGGCTAGAAAGAATTGACCAGCATCTTTTATCAAAGAAAGTTGAAAGCACCACTTTAAGATACTTTCATTAACTTGAATTCACATCATTGTTTTGCATATAGGAGAAAGCATGTCCACATGTTCGTGGCAATTTAATGCAGCCCAAAGAGTGCTAGGTTCTTTTTTAATCCCTTCTCCCTACATTTGTTTAGAAACTTGTGCTATTTTTCAAGATTTGTGGAAAAACTTGAAAACTACTATCTGTAGCAGCTTGATAAATAAGTGATTTATTCTATGGTTGATTTCATGCTAAAAAGAAATTATCAGTCATTAGCAAAACATGTTTGATAGGGTGACTTTCAAGATGAAGCTATTTGCATTAGTATTTTTGAGTGAGTAATGAAGACTGGAGTTAGGGTGTCATGAATATAAAATAGGAATTTGGCTTTGAATTAGAAGAAGAAAAATCAAATTTTAAAAGTTTGCACTTTGGTTTATGCTAAGTAGATTTAAAACTTTTGTAAAATATTATATTGAAAGGCTTGAATTTCTTAATTCTACACTACTCTTGTATCTGCATAGATCAGACCAGCCACCAATCTATGTTAGTGGGTGAAGCAATCAGATTTCATTTTATGGAACATCTAAAACTTCTCCTGTTGTTCAGAGTTATGGAACATTCAAAATAAAATTAAAATTGTGTTTTTCCATTGAAACAGAAGAAATAAATCATTTAACCACAAATAAAAATGCTTAGGCACCTCAGAGTTAATCCCTTAAAAAACAAAAATCTTGAAAAGGTATGTGCTTCATTTTTTTAAAAAAGAGACTCACAACAGAACATCATCTCTTCTGATTAGAGCAATTATTTCAGAAAGAGGAAGAGAGAGGGGGAAAATCCCACACATTATTTCATCTGGTTTTTACAGGTATTTCCTTTGGTTTGGACAAGTGCTCCCTTTCTGTCCTCTCTTCCATTCCAGTGCACCCCTTGTGAGCAACCTTTCCATATGGGTTGTTGGGGGGAGAGAAATCAAAATTGTGCATTTCCAGCTGATTTTCTTCCTTCTCATCAGCAAAAGTAACATTGCTGGCATATGGATTCTAGTTCCTACTTCATTTCTCGAGGCCTTAGGTAGGCAGTACCTCCCAAGGATAACAAATTTCACTTGGGAACCCTGAAGCATCTCCTGCCACCTGTGACTCAAACCTTGATGAAAAAGTGCTGAGTGTTCATAAAAACAATTGCAGTCAATGAGAAGAATCTCCTGGGCAGCTGTTAGGAAAGTTGTTTTCCCTTTTTCTTGTCTGGCATAGAGAAATTTGAATTTCCCTGCATATGAAGCTTGAATTTCTGGCTTTCACTGCAAGTACTTGTCATCACAGGTAATCTGTGTCTTGAGAAAGGTTTTGGGCCGAGTTTAAGAGAGAAGGCAAGCTTAATTGGAAAGACTAATGACCAGATTCTGTTTTTTTTTTTTCTTGTTCCATTTATTTCCATAATAAAAATGAAAATGGTTTTTGGCTCTGAATTTTCCAAACAAAACTGATATATTTGTGACAATTTATATGCTTTAAGTATTGCTTATGTGAACAAACCCACTTAAATATAAAAGCATATTAGAGGACTGTTCGTGTCACTTCTAAATTATGAAACTAGAAACAAACTCACGACTCCAATCAGTCTTATTTATCAAAAACCTGAAAGTTATCTTGTCCCTTTCCAGGAGCAAACAACAGTAAAGCAATAAGAAGCAGTGATTTAGCATCAAGAAAAGAAAACCTTTTGACATTCCATTGTCTCTGTTTCTATAGGGCAGATCAGTGCTTCTGGATTTTGTGACAACATTATTGAGAGTTCAAGATTGGGGGTAAAAGAAACTTTGGCAGTCATTGCCTAGTGATTATATATTGCAAACTCTTTGGCAAAATAAGATGAACAGCTTTTCCTGACAAATATCAAAGTCATTTAGACTAACTGTTCCTGAAGAGGAGGTGGACATATAAATCAAAGAACTAAATGAAACAGTGGATTTAATGTGATTTTAATTTACCTTTCTCTAGACAATTTCTGAATATTTTTCCCCTTTGCTCTTATTTAATTAGCTAAATTTGTTTGTTCGTGAACAAGAACTGTGTGACAATGCAAAAATGAATCACTTTCCCATCTTTAGTCTAAATTATTCTGCCATGTGTAACTTCTCTTGATTTATTCACCAAAATAGAATTCATTTTGGAGCTAATATATTTTGATCTGGATTATCAAAAGAAATGTGCTGTAACCAGGAGTAACCTTTCTAAGCACAATGTGGCCAATTACTCTCAAAAGAGACATTTAATTTGGGGATTGTTATGAAAACATGTTACATTTATTGTTTTATTTTGCTTTTAATTATGATAATAATCAGATAATCATAGGTTAACCCATGTCTTGGAAACAAGAGCTGAGAAATCTAGTCCTGAAAAGGAATTACTAACTTTACAGGTACCTGAAGGGAGGTTCACTCTCTCCAGTGATTAATGAGAGGATTGGAGGAAATGGCCTCAAGCTGCACCAGGGGAGGTTTAATCTGGATTTTAGGAAAAATTTCTTTACTGAGAGAGTTGTTAAGCAGTGGAATAGGCTGACAGGGATGGATGGTGGTGGAGTCACCATCCCTGGAAGTATTTAAAAGCTCTGTAGATGAGGCACTTCAGTGCTCTAGTGGGTATGGTGATACAGATATTGGTAAATATAGTATTTATATTATTTGGGGGAGTGGGATGTTGATAGTTGGACACTATCTTTGAGGTGTTTTCCAAACTTGACAGTTCTGGGATTCTGTGAATGGGTTAAAACAAATAAAAAACATTTTTAATAAGTTTTTCGTTCTTTGTTTTTTCTAAATGACAAACTCAAGAATACATTTTTGTTAAAAATGCAATCCTTTACACTCTATTTAGTACCCTTTTATATTTATTCAGTGCACTGGAAGAGATAGGAGTCAGAAAGAAAAAAAAACCCAGTATGCTTGAAGACAGCACCATAATTTATATTTACCAAGAGCTCATTTGAAATAGCTTTTCTTAAAAAGCCTCTGAGACAATACTTTATATTTTCAAATTTTAGATTGCATTTGCACACAAGGGTCTGAGTCAATCAATTGGAAAATGTATTAGAAATGAAAAAAATTACCTATGGTTACTTAGACTGTATAAGTTGTATTTTGCAAGAATGTTATAACCTAACAAAAATAATTATTTCAAATAATGGATGAAGCTTCTAATTAGCTTATTGGAAAGCTTTAAAGCTTAACAGATATTGAATAATGTCAGAATGCACATATATGCATTTGAGCTAGGAAAACAAATGTGATTTTTCCCCCAACTTTCTTACAGTAAGCAAAATCATCGTTGCACACAGGATGAATCAGAATTATCAGAAAACCCAGCAAGTTTTACCCTGCAAAGGAACTTCAGCTGCAGAGTAGCAGTGCCAGCTCCATCCTGCCACAAGCTTCATTTAACCTGAGCAGTGGCAGAGCAAGTGAGACAGAGTGAGTGTCTCAGTGAGCAACTTTGCTGATCATTTCCTTCCTCTTCTCCCTTCCAGGGGAGCAGACTTGTGCCACAGATGAGCAGTGGTGCTGAACATCACAGCTGAAACTACAACGTACCTACCAGAAGCAGAGTGAAGATGGATCATCTCTGGCCTCAGCTGAGAAGTGGTAGCTCTGGGCTGGGACTTTGCAGTTGATTTAGAACACAGGTAGGTGATGATGCTTCCTGGTGAGGGAAGGCAGCAGCTGGAGGACTTGCTTTTCTCCAACGAAGAGGAAGTGATCGGAATGGCATTGGAATGGGCTGCCCAGGGAGGTGGGGGATTCTCCATCCCTGGAGGTTTTTTAGGAAGAGATTGATGTGGCACTCAGTGCCATGGGCTGGGAACCATGGGGGGAGTGGATCAAGGGGTGGACTTGATGATCTCAGAGCTCCTTTCCAACCCGAATGATTCTGTGATTGCCCTCTCAGGTAGGACAGGAATAATATCCATGCAATTGACTCTGATCTTCCCTGCCAACTGGCTCACTTGAGGGGACTTCAGGGTAGACTTACGCTTTCTACAGTGGTGGAGGAAAGTCAGAGTTCCAAATTACAAAGTATCTTTCATTTTAAAAGTGCTGTCCCTTGTAGCTATCACAGATGTACCCATGAGCATCCACAAAGGCACATATAGCTGGTGAAGGGCACAAACCTTACGAAGGGAATCTGAGGGAAGAGGGGCTGTTTAGTCTGGAGAAAAGGAGGCTGAGGGGACATCTTGTATTTCTCTACAGCTACCTGAAATGAGGTTGTAGTGAGATGGAGGTTGGTCTCTTGTCCCAACTGAGAAGTGATAGGACAAAAGGGAACAGCCTCAAGTTGTACCAGGGGAGATTTAGATTGGATATGAGGAAAAATGTCTTCACCAAAAGGGTTGTCAGGCACTGGAAGAGGCTTCCCAGAGAATTAGTGGCTTCACCATCCTTGGAGCAATTTAAATGACATGTAGCTATGCTTAGGGACATGGTTTATTAGTGGACATGCCAGAGTGCTAGGATAATCCCTGAGCTTGATGATCTTAAAGACCTTTTCCAGCCAAAGCAATTGTGTGATTTTTTTTATAGTGTGTTTCCAGACTGAGACCAGCAGACATGATGTATGCACTCAGTCTGAAAACTGTTGTATATATAAGATGTGACATCTTATATGTTGTATATATAAGAAATTACATCAGCACCTCACTCACATGCTTATACTGCTGCTGTACAACACTAACTACTTTGAAAAAAATACACCTGAAAGTACTTTTCTTTTGGCTTGCTTCATATTCTGCTGCAGTTTCCTCATGGTTTTGACTTGCTGTTTGTGTTTTCCATGTAGTGTTGGTATAACAGGTTAAAGTCTTTGGGTAAGAAGCAAAATGCATTAAGGCTAGCTGGGAGGGTCTGGGAGAAGACTGGAATGTATGGCTTCTGGTAGAGCTTAGTTAGGAGAGTGGCAAAATTTTTATCTGTTTGGAGTAGAGATGTTAAGGATGTGGGTGCCAAAAAGTTAAGGAATGGCTAACAGCATAACTGAGGTAGAGATGTGAGGACTTGCTTAAAATACCTCTAAGGGAAGAAACAGTGCTTAAAACTACATATGGCTTATTTTTATGTTTTTGTGTCAATAATGGAAGCCTCCTAGGATAGGAAATAGAACAGAACAGCTGTTTATGTAAATTGCTCAATACAGCTTGAAAAAAAATCAACATTTTTAGGAAACTAGAATATGGACTTAATGGACAGCTGTTGGAGGAAACATGAAACTGGCAACATTTTCTATCTTTAACTTGCTTGGAGGCTGAAGGTTTATTCCTGGTTATTTTTTTCGTTTCCTCTCTTTTTCCATCTCTCAAAACATACTGCTAGAATTGGTGATACACAGAACTTCACAATGTGACTTCATTTGTTTAGATGAAAGTTAACAAATCCTACATGCTGAAGCAAGGTGAGCCCAAATTTAACACAAGTCAGGTGGTTGTTGTTTGTGTACTGTAGCACAAGTACCAGAAACTGTGCAGTGATGTAAAATCAAAACAAACAAAACCTCACAGTATTTCTATGCTTCCCCAAAACAAACCAACAGTAATTAATGTTGGATAAAACACCTTTGGCTGTAAGCTGCTGAATATTACTCACAGAATACATTATCCTCCCAAAGTAGCTGTTATTCATTAAATAAATTATTCAGGAATAGTCTTTGCAGTATTTGACCATCTCTCTATCTGGTTGAATGCCAACTCATTGAACAAATTGTTCAAAAGATAACAGCTTGATTCATGTATAATGTATTTGAAAAGCTGCTTTTCTAGTTCTTACCAGCTCTGCTTAGACTAATATCCTGTGCATTTATTAATAATTTGCAATTTGCTTGGCAAAAATGAGTAAAGGCATTTAGTCATAAAGGCATTTACTCATAAAGGACAGGGTCTGACTTCTCCTGAGGTCATTGGGAGTTTTGCCATTGACTTTAAATGGGTCCAGGGTTTCACCCACAATGTTTAAATGATGACTTTGAAATGTGATGCACATTGGTAGTGTATCGAAGTATGCCTAAACTTTAAAGAATTGAATATATTCTAATAGCCTATAGTGATGAAAATGTGCTATAATATTTTAGTAAAATCTTTCTCCAGATGATTGATATAGGAACAGAATCATTATCCTGCATGAACAGAACTGTGTATTTTAGAGTTACCTATCTTAAGAGTCTTTCTTTGAGCTTATATCAATCTGCAAATCACAGAAAGCATAGAAATTGCAGTGTGGACACAATGGAGATTTTTGACATTTTTTAGTGATAAATAGATAAAAAAAAATACCCTGCAAATTTATATTGTCTCTCTGCTTTATAAGAAGCTAGAGTCAGAGGTGATACACAATAAGCAAGTTTCCAGAAGCCTGTTTGCTGAGCATTCCCTGCATGCTGGAGACAAAGTGACAATGATAAAAGACCCATGCTGTTGATTACATTAGACAAGACAGGACAAAATAGCATAAGATGTATTAATGTTGAAGTTAAATTTAAAACCAGGTATAAAACGACTTCAAGCAGTGCACATAAAGCAAAAGAGAGAGAAAAAATAAAGCAGCATGCATTTATCCAAGGCTAGGGGTTCATCTACCCTGGTTGAGATGATGTTTGCTACTACAGCATTGTAATTTGACTTGGAAATCCATGGATTGCCTTACCTGCTACCCATGGGTTGCCTTTCTGCTTACAGGCACTGCAGTGTACATAGAAGTCATGTTCAGTCATTTTTTCCTTGTAACATTTCATCCTTTTTCTCAGGCATTATTTTCCAAATACAGTGATTTTCTACGTGTGGACTTCAATGTCTGTTTATTGTTATGTTTAGGTGACATCAGCTTATTAAAGCTACTATTGGCCTATTATTACAATTACATTTCATTCTGGTAATTGAGGGGTTTTAAATTAATTTTCTAAATACATTACAAACTATTTTTATACCACTAGTCTTCTGAAACTGGCTTACAAAACCCCGACTTAAAATGCTTGGATGGCAAGTATAAGAGGTGTTTTAAAAAAAGAATGTTTTGTTATTGGTTTCTGTGCTACTGTGATTTCATACAGCATGACAGTTTTATGCAGTGTAACAGCTGAAAAGAGATTTAAATGCTGGAACACTTTTGTACAAGAAAGTCTTAGCTTCATTTGAAGTGACTAGTTCCTATTTTACTTATTACAGAAGATGACAATAGGAAGAATATTCTCTGGGAGGGATGGAACCCATTTCTTCATCTTGCTCTGATATCTCTAGCATAACAGCTGCAGTCTGAGTTCTTATTTGGTTGTTCTTATTTGGCTGCCTGATGATCATGGGATGTTAGTGAGACATTTTCTAATTAACTGAGTCTCATGGCTGCCTAATGATTTTATGGCACCAGGAAGATCACCCTATCATTCTATCATGTAATCAACCTATTCAGGTACCTAAAATATTCACACCTGGTTTTTATTTATTTATTTAACTTGAAATGAACTCTATGTTGACTCCATTTAGCAGGATTTACCAATGATTGCAAACATTTCCCCACCTGAACTAAGGAGGTGATTGATGATAGCTAATGAGATTGGAAATATTTTTTTGCAGATTAGAGCAGTGTATTCCCAGAAGAATAATGTAACAGAATAAGGTGCTTACTCTAGAAGTGCTAAGAGTCTGTGATTATTAAGACATTGCAGTACAGATGGTGGGTGAAACCAAGTGCACCTGCATCAACAGCATGCAGGTGTAATATTTTTTCCCTTCTCTACCTCTTCCCATTTTGCTGTTGTATTCTACAATATGGAGAATTCAGCCAGCAACTACAAGAAAAGCAACATTGAATGTGTAAAAGCATTTAAACAGGATTAACAACAGCTAACAACCTTCATCTTTTCTCTTCAGTTCTTTTCCTTTGAAATAAAGGCTGGAAATACCACCATTTTTTCAAGATTATTTATTTATCAGGGATGGGGGAATGTGATGGTGTGTGTGTAGTATTTGGAACTGCTTTTTAACCAGTAATTGAAAAATGTGAACCCAGCTCACATATCTGAACTCATATATCTGAATTCAGTATGAGTGAAATAGTGAGATGATAGATACTGGAGACTAGCTTTTTGTACCCAATTTCCCAACTCCAGATCTTGGCATTCTGCTTTTCTTCCCATTGTTCTACAAGTTCCATTCTTGCATACAGATGGTGAAGCAGAGATTTGGTTATCAATCGAAACACAAGATGAAAGGTTTTTCAGAATGTAAAGGCTTAGAAGTTTCACTTTGATACTAGTGCCTGTCCTGTATCATTACAGTTAATTTGGAAGCTTTGATTAGAAAGAACATCAACCAGATGATTTTTATGGTCTGAATAGAGTGATTGCAATGCTCAAGAGTGAGTATCTCATGCTTTTTTTTTTACCAACACTGTAAAGTTTTATACCCCTATTTTTCCATTGCTTAGAATTTCAATTATAATTAAAATAATTGTAATGGTTCTGCATCAGAATAACTGGAATATTATTTGTGATGACCATGCTCTCTTTTCAGGACTCCCTTGTTTGTTTTCCATTTTTCTCTGTTTTGTTAGAATAGTGGCAGCAAATTTGGCTCCTTAAAAATCAGAGATGGTTCAGAAATAAAGTATTTTAAAATTGGGTTCTTCTTTCTAACCTTTTTTAAAAGTTATTGAAACTGTTTTAAGCAGAGTCACAGTTTGAAAAATTCTGTAACAATACTAAGTTACCAAATTGATTGCCAGTTTTAATGTATTTATCAAAAGACCTTCATGTGGGGGTTTGCTGAAGTTCAGACTACTTGTCACATAGCAATGTGAAATTATAGAGTTGGCTTGTTTTTTTCCTTTACTCTTAGGCAAATCTTCTTTTGTTGTAGGTGGCATATCATCAAAGTCTTTTTGTCCTTGTACTCCTTAAGCAAAAAGAATGTCTTCATTTACTAACAGTTAGAAATGTTATTTCCCTCAAGTGACTTGTGTGTAAAGCTCTTTATAGTGGAAAAGGAGACTATAATCTTTAAAGAAGGGATTTTTGCTTGTTTTTTTTTCTTCCTCATATAGGGGAAAATCAGATGTCCCTTCTGTTTAAGTTGGTTGTTTTTTTGTTTTTTTAATTAAAGTTATAAAACTTTCAACCTTTAAGCATATTGTGAAAAGAAATATAATACTTTGAGGAAAGCGTTCAAGCCTTTACATATATAGAAGATATTGTTAAAGAAGCTGGGAAATACATATGACAATGGAAGATATAAGCAAAATTAATTTTTTTTTTTATATTTCAGGGTTTTTTTAGAGATATTTTTTTAAGAGGTAGGTTCATGTAAAATGAAAAAAAGGAGATAAAACACAAACTAAGTTCAAACAAGAACTTTGACACAACTTGCTTCTTTTTTTAGTAGGGATGGATCCGTTCCATTATGTTAGTCTATGCATAACTGTATAATTACTGAAGTTCGCTAAAAGATGTGTCTGCTTTCACCTTAGGAAAAAAGTTCGGAAGCACATCCAGGATATTAATTTTATCCTTCACAAATTCAAGATGTGAGAAATGATCTCATTGGCATCATCAGGAAAAAAAGAGAAGCATTAAAGGGAGAATCACATTTAAGTGACACGGTTAAGTGTCAAACAAAATAATGCATGAACAAGAGCATACTCACTTTTCATCATGGCTCATACAGTAACAAAAAAAAAATATATAAAAAAAAAAGACCTTTAAGCATTATTAACCGCTGGTGTGATGATTGGCACCAAACATCAAACTTTGTGCATTAAGCAAACAGCATACCAAAATAAAAGCATACTGGCAAAGAATTCTAGAACAATTAATTTTAAGATTATGAATGCCTGGGTCAGCTTCAATACAAAACAGTCATTCTCACTATTAACTTGGAAATTATTTGAGTGTAAAGTCAAGGTGCTTAAGGCAATAATGAGTCAGTAGCAGTAGGTCATGAATGTAAAGTGATCATAGATGGCTGTAATGGCTGTTAAATGAATCCAGTGTTCTCTGAAAATCTGCTGCTGTTCTGCCTATTTGTGCACCTGCCAGGAATCTCTATTCAAATGTATGTGGTGTCTGAGGAGTGTGATAAGGTCAGGCTGCAAAATCACTCCAAATTCTACCACAACCTGATCTGCTTGGGAGAAGGAGATACTACGGTGCATAAAGAATGGAGCTGATAACATCCCCCCTGAAAATGAGGCTGGCTAGATTAACAACTTAATAGAGATAGATGTAAATAAAAACATAAGATTTGCCTCAGAGTTCTATGAAGGAAACTCAAGATGATATTAAAGCCTTCTGTTGCTTCTCATTATGAAAGTATGAAATTTGAAATCCTCTTTAACATTCTGCCCTAATCTGCGTTCCTGTTTTTCTCATCCCACCTCTTTTGAACCTGTGAAAGCAAAGCAGGTATTAAGTTGGAACAATTTATGTCATTGCTTTTTTATTGTAATGGTTTTTATTGAAGAAGAAGAAAAAGATTTCTTAAGCTTCTACTTCTAGTCCTGCTGCCTTAAGGAGGTAGACTCATGTCATCCTCAGCAGCTGTTCAAAACTGAAATCCAGCCAAAAACCTAGAGATCCACCACACTACCTAGGCTGATAGAGGTCATTAAAAGCACCTAAAATCAACTAAATGAATGAAATGCTCCAAGGAGAAATATTGAGTAGTAATATTTGTAATTTAAATCTGTCCAGGTACATACCTATCTTATGAAAGCTGTTTTAACTTCGTTGGAATTTATTCATTTAGTTTGAGATGTTTGCCTCATTACTTGTTATGTTCTGCTGACAATCTCTTACATTCCCTTTGTCAAGTGAGAAGATCTGAGGCAACCACATGAAAAGAGGTGCATGTAAGTAGACAAACTATTAACATTTCCTTTATTATTGGATGCTCTATATGCATTCTAACGATTAAAAGACAAGTGACAAATTAAAGTAGAATGCATAGGGCCTATACAAATTGCATTCTGATAACTTGGCACATCATCAGAAGTAAGATAAAGATGAATTAGCTCAGTGTAAATAAAGTAAATATTCAGTAGGTAAACAGCTTTCTACATCTTAGCTATGGGTAATGCTCCCAGGTATTCTTTCTGTAGTTTGCTCAGTTTTGCCACCATGCAGAGGAAGTGTTTTCCCTGAACCACAATTATGATCTTGTCTGTGTGGTTCTGTGTAATAACATCACCAAATCATAGAGGAAGCTGTCAATTTCTTTTTCATTTTTAACAAGTACTTTGTCTTTTAAAACAGTCCACTGTTCAAATCTGAATTTGTTCCATATGCTTTTTTTTGCTAAGGAATGTCTCACTATAAGTTCACAAAGAGTCATTATTTCTTTGTAAAATATGTAATGAGACATTTCCTAGAAAAATTTTCCTTTCACTTGAGGTAGAAATAGAACTATTTTCTCTTAAAATGTTGCCATACGAAGTGAAATTTTCATAGGTCAAGAAGTTCAGCTTGTACATAATTCTTTGTGAGATCATAGTTCATAGGTACTGCTGGAGAAATTACTGTGCTGCTGTAGACCAATTTTAATATGATGTTTTGACTAAAGGAAAGAATGAGACTTTCTTTGAACAGGCATAGAAAAAAAGTGAGAAGATAGAGCAGCCTATCTCCTTTACAGCCATAATGAGTACATCATTTATGTGCCCTGAAGAGCTTCTAATCTGAAGAGATGAGGTGAACAAAAGGATGAAAAGTGAACTGCAGAGGTTCACACAGCAGGTCAGTGCCAGAGCTGTAACAGGAATTTACAATGTCCAGTAGCCCACATAGTTTTGAAAAAGCTTGTGTGAAATGCATAAATGGACAAAGGATTATGGAAAGCCATTAATCTGTAGTTGTTTTTAAGGTGTCACTTTAGATATATATATATATATATAAAATAATGTAATCCATCCTCTGTATCTGTAACAGATAGGATTTAATTTTTCACTTCAGGCTTCAGCATACTAGAAAAAGAGGCTGCATGATGAATATAACTTGTCATAACACATTAAGGAAGTTATGGACTTACCCCACTGAGAACAGCAGCGTATCTAGATTTAAGAAGAGGAAAAAAAAAATAAATAGCATTTTCATTCTTAAAGGAATTACCACTTGAGTAGCTACTGATGAAGCTGTATCCATAGATAACTTACATTTCAGTAGCAAAAATCACTACAAATCGCTGTCTCTGTAGTTCTGCTTTGTTATCTGATACTTAAGAGTCTTAGGAGGTTTCTGCAAGCCAGTGATTATCTCATGTCTGTCTCAGGTCTGTACAGGTTCCATAACTCAATGTTTCTTAACATACCTTATGCAAAGGCATTCTCAGAATTAAATGTTCTCTGAGAATAACTAAGGAATCAGGCTGTACACAAAACACGCACCACTTGTCTTAAATATGACTGAAATTAAAAGTGATGCTTTCTTTCTCATTTCTTGAAAAATAAAAATTAAAAATCCCTTGATAGCTCAGTTGTCTTGGCACATATTTAGATAATGGAAATGTTGGTACATGGAATGTAGTAGCTACTCATGCTCTTCTATGATTCTGTCTGAGTCAGCATAAAACTGTACCTTGCATTAATCTGGAGATTGCATCAAACACACAATATTTTCTAAAAGCAGGTATTTCTTACTTTCTTACTTTCTGAACTGGATAGAAGTTCCTGAGTTCACGCCTAGGTTCATGAAGTAGCTTGAGCTAGTTTCATTCTTGTCCATGTTTTGAAAGTTTTTTTACTGGCACACATTTATAGCTTGGATTCAGGGAATGAATCTGCAGGAAGTAAACCCTGTGCTGCAAGATTTCTTTCTGTGGAAATGTGCTGTGTGGTACAAAAGATGTGGACGTGAGCAGGACCCTTGCAGCATCAGGTAATGAACTCCTAGTTCCTCTTGTTACTGAAAAATAACCTTCTGTACTGCTTCTTCAGCCAAGTCATGGCCTGTTCTGTGGACAAGCACCACAGGGCTGTGCTGTCTGCTGCATCTGAGCAGGGAATGTGGTGATAGGAAATGTTAGTGCCAATAGCTTTTGTCCCTTTTCTTTAGTGACAATAAGTGACTGTTAGTTCACACATCTCAGCCTCTGTCAATGTCAGCCTCTGCACTCCAGCTGTTACTAATTCTTGTTGCTCAGTAGAAAGTCAGTGCAAGTCCTCTAGGAGTAAAGAAGAGACAAATCAAACCAGACATCTGTCTTTGCCCCTGGAAACCTCTGCCCTTCTTCCCCTTTCTTTTCCATCAGGAATACTTTTACCTATCTCAACATATTGTAGGATATGTCTCCAGGTTGCAGAAAAGTTCTTTTAAGTGTGTCTAGGGACTGTGTCTTCTAAAACTTGCTCTTGGGTTGTCTCTTTCTACTTTGGGGCTTCAAGTGGCTAGGAATTCACAAATGTATTAAAGTAGAAGAAACTCTTAAAACTTAGTTCTGTCACTTAACTCAGCATTCAGCTAAAGCCATACTGTTTCATGTGCCAATGTGTACTAGTGATTTTCTTCAGAGAAAAGGGCAGGTTTTTCACACAACACTTTGTTATTGTGCTGTGTAGCTTCAAAACAGTTCACCTTGTGCTTTTGAGCAAAACCAGTCTGCAGCTCTGAAGTATCCAGCACGGGACATCCACTGGGGATATTACTGATATTTCCTCAGATTCACTGTTCAACAAAACTTAAGTTCATGTGTGCTTCTCTTCCAGGCTGATGAATATTGTGACTTTCTCAGCAACCTGGGTAATTCCCAAATAAGTTGTTCTGAAATGAGAGAGGCTAACTTAAAGCAGCATAGCTTAATGTAACTTAGCAGTGCAATGGCATGTAGAAAGTTCTACCATTTTTATGAAGCCTCAAAAGATCTTTCAGAAGGATGATAAAATTCAGTTATTCAATTCAGTTTGCAATTTCTTTCATAATTTCTTCGTTCTCTCTACACTATTCATACATACAGAATAAGTCTATTCCTCTCCCAGGCACCTTCAACTTTGTGTGTAAATTCTGGGGAGAAGAATACATCTAAACTTTTGTGTCCTCTGCACTTGTATCCCAGTCTTATCCTTGACTGAGAAAGATGGATTGAAAAATAGAAAATGCAGGCAGGAAAAGATAAAGCTCTCTCCTGAACCCTCATTTGAATGTTTGGGACTATAGCAACCGAGTGCTTTTTATTATGCAAATGCTGCTCATTCTTAGCATAACCTTTGCCTGCTCATGAATGAATGAAACCCAATAAAACACACTTTTAAATTAATAATAATACATTCTTTGTATGAATCAGATTATGGGGTTATATTATATTTCAAAAATAGTATGTACTTATTAAAAAAGGACAACTGAAACAAAGTCTTTGTAAACCAAATACTGAATGATGAATCAAGTGTGGGATATCTGAAGCTTAGAGTGGGTTTCCTGGCACGTAACACTACTGTGTCCAAAAATGCATACCCAAAATAATGAAAAGTAACTCTCCAAGGCTGCTCAATGACAGCTTTGCATGGCCTCACTCCATTAAAGAAAAAAATAAAAAAACATTGAACATTGCAAAGATTTTGCAGAAGCAGCTTCCTGCTCTAGAGGAAGTCTGTCTACTTTGATCTTCAGCTGCAAGTAGCAAGTCAGCAAGACTGCTTGCCTAGAAAACAAACAGCTTTTTTTCTTCTCTTTTTTCTTTTTTTTCTTTTTCTTTTCTCCCCTTTTTTTAATACATTCATTTTTAAAGGTCAAAACTGGGCTCAGCCTAGCAGTATTCTCTTATCAAAATAAATTCCCTAAGTCATGGTGAATGTTTTCAGACTAAACTGTTGAACTTATGATAAAAAATGTCAGTTGTCATCAATAATCAGATGCTCTGTACAAAGAGACAGGAGGAGAAATGTCTGCAGCTTGACACTTATTGTGCATAACAGATTTCTAGATGGGCTTGAATACACTGTGCCACATCCCTTTCATACTCAAGAGTTCTTAGCTGAGCCAAACCTAACCAGGAGGTCAATAAGATACTGTTTTACAGTGTATCAGCATATCTGGACAGAGAAAAATTGTCTTTAACATAAATTTCATAATTTTAAAGTATTCATTAAAATGGAAACTTTCAGAGAAAATGTCTAGCTTATATTTCTACAACGAGCAAATATCTTTTGTTGGGGTATGTTTGGCTTTTGAAAATACAGGGTTTGCAACAAATAGGAATGCCTTACTTCAAAAACTGAAAAAAAGGTGCAAATACTTCTGAACTGGATCACAAGGGATCTACCTGGACCCATGCCTTCCTTTCCCATCTCAGCTATGACATCACATTTTGCTGTTCCCTTCCCAATTTTACTCTGAATGCAGAAACGTTTTTGAGAGGATGAGGTATGGGATAGAAGAATGTCCTTAGCACAGCTCATGTCTTGACACTCTTAGTACTGGACAGAGCACAATTGTCTAAACACTCAAACACTGATTCAATTGCACAGCCTAGCTGGTACATCTCCAAAATCTTGGGCACAGATCCATAAGGAGATGTAGTGGCTCAGGGTGTTCTCCCTGGTTTGTTGTGTGCACCCTGTATGAAACACAGGGAGTTGGGCACCTCAGGGGTGACACCCAGCTCACAGCACTTATGTGAAGCAGTCATTAGCTAAGAGAAAAACATATATAGTAAAAAAATAAGATATCTATTGTCATAAACCAAAGCACAGGAGGCGAGTGCCTTAACTTCAATGCCACCAAGCCCTGCATGTCCAGTCTATTAAAAAAGAGAAATGAGAGAGTTAGAGAGACATCCCCTGACCAGCTTGTTGTACAGTGAGTGTGATGAGGATACAAGTGCACACAGAAACATGAGAGGAATGAAGCCAAATCCTTCTCAGCCTTGAGACCTTTCACTGTGGAGCACCCAGTGCCACTTCTGCCACCTCTGGGATGCTCTGCAGGGTCCTGCCCTACCCCTGAGAGCAGCGTGGAGCCTGGTGCAGTAAAGGCAGTGGGAGAATGCCCAGAAGGCAGGAGTGTGGGGCAGTGGAGGTGAAAGGCAGGGGCTGTGCATTCCCAAAGGTCCCAGTGCTACTCCAGTGAGCAGCTGCACAGACTCACAAGCAGCTCTGTGCTGCCTAGAGAGCCTTGAATATGGAAAACTTTGCTATCTCCAGGTTTAAGCAACTGTATAGCAGGGTTTAGCATATTTAATGTTGGATTTGGTACCTAATGCCTTTGTGAGTTGGCTTTGTTGCTAAATTTGCATTGCATTTGATTTTTTATTTTATTTTTTTTTTAGATCTTTCATATTACAGTATCTTCCCTCACTATCAGAGACCTTTTTGTTATCTGTAATGAATATCCACCATGAAAGCAGGTCTTTCCTCTGAAAAATGGTGCTGAACATCCTTAACTCTAGGTGATGAACAATCTGCTGGAATCATTATTCCCTGTTCTTAGTCTGAATAATCTGATCCTTTTAATAAAGGAGCAGTGTTATCTTCTGTATAGATTTGAACACCAGAGAGGATAAAGCCACTCTTTGAGATATCCTGTGAATTGTTGGGTTGGGGAGAGCTAGGCATTTGATTCATAATTTTTACCTCTAATCCACAGCTTTCATCCTGATGCTGACTTCTTGACACCAGTTTTCTTTCTGGTTGTGTTTGCAAGTCCCCTCAATGGAACAGCTACATCCTTGCTGCAGCCAGCAAGTTGACTTCCAGAGTTCCAGTTACCTGTTCTCAACTGGCAAAGACAGTGAAAATCCAAAAGTTTATTCTATTATTTTGTTTTGAAAATTTCATGCATTTGCTCACTGCTTTTACTTTTTTTTTCCCCTGATCTTTCTCTATAGCAATCACTGGGAACTATTTGGTGCTAATGATTACAATTGAAATTGTCTGTATTAATAATTCATTATCTTAGTTTCAGAAAAATCTTCTTTTAGAAATTCTGAAACTTACAGAAATATAAAAGTTTATGCAAATTATGCTCTTATGAAAATATTGTGATAAATGCTATCAAATAGCATATTGTAGAAACAATAACAATTAGAAAACCTTTGCATAACACAGAGTATCTCAGTTATAAAAGAAGCTTGTCAAGAAGTATAAATAGCTTATAGGAGATACAAAATTGATATAAAAATGGATGATGTAAAGAGCAAAGAAAAAATACCACCATACTAGATGTATCAGTACTCCTTTTTAATAAGGGAACAGCAATGGGGAAAAACTTGACATGAACAGAATGCAGAGAGGAGCAAGTGATACAAGAGAGAATTTAGAAGCAGAGATCAAATAGTATCAAACTGGGTAGATCAGAGAAAATGATGGGGAGTAAATGAGTATTCTGTAACTGTCATCTATTTGAAAATATTTGAAGTTCTGATTGTAAACTTTATATGCCTACCCATAATGCACGTGGCATGAGCTCTTGCTTCTCAATATAAATCCCCAAATAGCAGAGGTTGATCTACATAGAACAAGCTACAGTTTATTCTATACTGCTCTGTTTGAACCAGCTAAGGTTGCTTAGAATACTGAATGATGGCTGTGAGGAAAGTTCAATACAGGAAATCTCTCTTAATAAAAATGAGTTAGTATTTATATAGTGTCTTGTGCAAATGTCACTGCTGAGAATAGTCCTATGACTCCCACATCTGCCTTTTTCCTGCTTTGCTTTTTCATGAAAAAGCATTTTCCAATTTTCATTAAAAGTTTGTTTATGCTCCCAGTAAAGATTATATACGTGTGAGTAAATGAGCTAATCCTTTTTTCCAGGTTCTATATAAATAGTGGTGACATTTTTAATGTCGAGGTTTGGTGGCTTGTTTGTGTAATTGAAAAATTTAAACAGATATAAATGAGAATTTTACGTGTAAAAATGCATAGTAATAAAACTAAAGATGTGTCAAGTATATTGAGTAGTCCAGAAGTGGCTGTGGTCACACCAGCAATATATCTGTGAGGTAATACTGGCAAAAGTCCTGCTGGTTAATTTGACTCTCAGTCTGTGGAAAGAAATAAGTTATCAAGGGCAGATGAAGGTGTTCTGAAGGTATTCTTAAGCTCAGAAAAATCCAGCTTGGTCCTTCTCAGTGTGGAGCAGCATTTTTTCTTTCTTGCATATGAACACCAGGCATACCCAGGTTTTTTTGGTTTTTTTTTTTTTCCTAGTGCTGTGACAGTTTTTGTCATGGCTCAGAAAATCAAGAAACTAAGCTAGGCTGATACAGACAAAATTGTAAAGGTAACATTTTAAGGGTCAAATATACATAAGCATGTCCAGTCCAATAAATAAACAGTCGAGAGCTACCTGCTCACCTAACTCTTGAGTTCCTAGCCCTTCTTAAGATCTGATTTGGGCAGGTCCAAAAGCATACTGGTTTTCAAAATTCTAAGAGCAGTTTCCTTTGTTTGGAACATTGCTGCCTGATGTACATAAATGCAATGCATTCTTTTGTGTCAAGGTTCTCAGGTGTGTGCATCTTCAGCTGGAGGAAAGATGATTTTTATTTACTTTTCTCCTCAAGAATGAAGAGACATATTTGTCATTAGTACCTGATGCTACTAAACTGTTTATCAGTACTGGACCTGAATACCTAACTTGAATACTCCCAAAAAGGTCTTTGATTCTTGGGGTAATGGTCCCTCTCCTGCTTGATGCAGTCCCATAGGGGGAATAGCACATGCTTGCATCCACAGAATGGGAGAGGCTTTCAATAAATGTTTGTGTTGTCTTTTTTTAGAATGTGACTTTCCTCTGGATAACAATTAAAGCTTTGAATTTGATTGTCAACATTCATTTGAATTATGCACTCAGGGGGTAAATTGGTAGAATTGCATTGCCTTTTTAATTTTAACAGTACTAAATAGCTTAAAGCTGAATCAAATTTTAGTTTCATTAGTCTGATTCAAGTTATTTATGCTAATAGATTTGCACTAGAAACAAGCTTTATTATCTGTTTCTAAGATTATTTGTATTAATGCAGAGTATATTTGGGAATGCTAGGAGGAATACATGTCCTCTCTCTTCTGTCCCCCCACATCCCTTACAAAGCTGCTGACTTGGCAGCTGCTAGAATTTTCTGGGAGAAATGATTCTTGTATATTTAATACAATTATTTTTTTCATTGCCTCTTGTTTGTACCTTGTGCTCTGATATTGAAATGGTCTGTAGCCATACTTATCAGATTTTATTGGAATTGCTCCTGCTTTATTAGAAATATCTCATCATGTTCTGTGACAACAGAGAAAAATCAAATTATTTAACTGAATCATGCTTAGTTGAGATGGAATGTGGACAGAAAAGGCTTTCCTGAGCAGTTATTGATTAGACTGTAACACCATTGGCTGCATGCTGTCTCAGGCATTCTCCTTTAAGGGGTAATTACCTCCTTATTTACAATCATTATTTGACATTTGGGCACCCGTGTATATGTTACTGTAATAGCATTTAAGAAGCAGCTGCAATGAAACAAATGCCTTGTGCAAGATAATAGTCCCCTTGCTCTTCCTGACTTTTAGGCAGTTTGGTAAATTATATAAATAAGGTTATTTTACTGCTATAGATCCAAGGAAGTTAGATAGATTGGAGTTGGAGATTTATGAATCTTAATATCTAACACACTTTTAATTACCTGGGTTATAGTCTTCAGTGCTTAAAATTTACAAACTAATGTCACAGGATAAACCTAACCCTGTTGACCATTTGTGTTCTCATTTCCTTCATACAAGCATGACATTTAAAATGCAATTTACTTAATTATAGAAAAACAGACTAAGAATTTAAGTTAAATTTGAGTGAAGAAAGGTGACATCCCAAAGAGAAAGACAGGCAGCTGAAAAAAAGCCAATTAGCCACTGGTAAGGACACAAAACAGGACCAATGGGAAATCCTGTTACTTTTCTGCCTGTGATCATACAGAACAGTGTTTCAAAACAATCTGGATTAACTACACTAAACTGTTGGTTTTACCATAATTGCTATAATATCCCAGTGCTTACTGTATAGAAGTTGAATAAGACTGCTTATAGAATTACATGTGACTCAAGTGAAAAAATGAAAATGAAATAAACTTGGAGTTTGTCACTAAAACCTGTCGTTTGTGACTCCCTAGCAAAAACCTACCTGGTTTTGGAGAGCTGGATGAGTTTTGTCAGAGATCTCTGGGTCATTTAGTCTTTGTACAAAAGAGTAGCTAAGGAAAACAATAACTCTCATTATTTATCAGTTCTGGGGAGTGATAATGTAACACTGACTGAAGGATTTGTAGAGTTAAACAAAAGGATAATTTTGAATGACAGCTTCCAAAACATGATGCTAAACTTTTTGTAGATTTAATAGCACTGCCCTTCTGTTCCCACAGAGCTCCAGTGGCAAAGAAGAATGCAAACAAGGGGTTTGAGCTCTGAGGAAATTTTGCCATCTTCTACAATCTACACATAAATGCTTTGTTTCCTGGATTTTTGTGTCACTCTGCTCTTCAAGACAGGTATGGCTGGAGAGATCTGGGCTTTGTTCCTACTGGGAGAGGAGGAGTGCTTGTCTTTTTTCAGAAGTTTTCAGCTATAATTTTGCAACAGAGTTACTGTACAGTTTCTCTTTCCCAAAGTAAAGGGCAAATCCTTCATGACTGTGTTCAAGTTGAGTTTGATTCAGGAGGTCCAAACACATTTCTAGGTCTGTGTTATCACAAAGAATTCAATGGCACCACTCTATAAACTGTGACAGGCAGGGAATATATGCAACAGCAAAAGGTACTGATAGCAAATTGTTCAGTTGGTTGTAAAACAGCAAGTGACAAAGTAATAGGGCTTTTTTTTGTTGGAGGTTTTTTTTTTATAATAAGCAATTTAAACACTGTCAATATTGTCGTTGTCATTTCACCATTATACATACTACTGCACTTGGAAATAGGAAGTTGCCAGATGTTGTGGCTAATTAGGCAGACACAGGGATTGTTGATAACATCTAGGGATTTTTTTAGCAGACAGTTGTGTTCCTTTCTCTCCCAGCTTCCTCTGTTCTTTGTCCTAACCTTTATTCTTCCAGCAAGGAAACAGCAGGGAACATCCTATTTACAAATCAATCTTATTGATGGCAGGATCATTTAGTAGACTGGATATAAAAAAAACTTTACTAAATATTGTAACTGAAGCATGTGAAAATTCCAGGTCAATATTTTTTTTATAGAAACAGTAAACAAGTTAAAAAACATTGCTTACTGATTTCATGAGTTCACCATAAAGACATTCTACCCAAGCAAGATAAAAGTCAAGCAAGAGAAATGTAAATGTTCACATTCCCTGGTATGAGTATGCTCAGGCTCCTGCACTTGAAATACCTGATTATCTGTTTCCAATCTGTGTTTTCTTCTACTGAAAATAACAAGTAAGCTGACAATAAATTTTCAGATATATTGTACTTTCATGTTGTGGGCTTGTGGCCATTAAGATATGAACCAAGAGAGCAAATTGCAATGTTTCCCTTGTTATTAAATACACTGAAGGGAAATTGGTTGGTTTGTTGGCCTAAAGATTGTATTCAGTTCTGTCCTTGCAAGGAAAGAATTTCCATTGGTGGTAAAATGGAGACAAACATGTTGACCTCATTTCTGTAGTTTATATATATATATATGGAGAGTGTTACAGTAGATAATAATGATATTTTACCGTGGTTGGGCTAATATATAGAAAAAGTGGTATATTATTTCCCAATTAATCTTGATTATGTTGCTTGAACTTCATGACAAGGATGTAAAAGGGTTTCATCTACCATGCTCTACAGTCTCTTGGCTGCTTCAAGCTCTCTTTTCATATTTCAGTTCCCTGATGACAGCCTGAACTCCAATTTCCATTTGAGCAGATTGGTCTGTCCTATAACAGACACCACGATCCCATTGACAGCTGATAAAACAAACTGCATCTCTGCATTTGTAGGGAGCCCAGTCCTAATGGTACCTGTGTAGTGTGCTCTGAAAACAGAAGCCAGCAGTCATTTTTTTTATACACTCCTAAGACTGTGGGATCAGCTGTATCAGATGTCAGATATCTTTCTTTAACCTTCCCCCTTCTGCTTTTTTCACCTGGATACTAACCTCAAAAGCTTACATGTTTGCTTTTCCCAGTGGGCTCTGATGTGGTGGGTTAATATGAATGACTCAGAGCTGACATCACAGAATAGTTTTTAAAGCTTTAGACCTTTCCTGGGCCCTATTTGCATTTGGAATACAAGTTTTGAGGCAAGCAGAGATAACATTTGTCAACTATGCAGTTTAGAGTTGGTAATTCAAATTCCAGAGAACATCCCCAGTGTGATCTTCTCACCTTCCCTGCGCTCTTCTTTTCCTACCCCCTCACCCCACCCTCCTCAGTGATTTGAAGCAGCATTTGCTGTACACTTTTCTGTTTCTCTAGTTAAATGGTAACTTAGCATTGCCAGTACTGCACAGACACTTCCAACTTCTGCTGTAAATACTTTCTGAATCAGTAATTAATGTTGCACCAATGATTGGTGGCATCTGTAAGAGTTTATTATCATCTGTTCTGAAACACAATGCACAATGGAAACATGGGGGACTCTAAAGAAAGACTCTAATAAATTTACATGCATTAACATTAAATTTAATTTGCCACATGCCAACCAAACGGTGCAGCAAATCTAAAACCTTTAAGATATATAGATTTCTCTGGTCTAACTTCCTTCCATGCCTAACCACTACACTACACTACACTGATTTCAAGACTTTTTGCTCTGTTTTTTTCCCAAAAAACCTCTTTCAGTATATCTTGCAATATCTATAATAATCTATATAAAGATTATTTTTCTTTCAATAAGAGATGAAAAAAAATTCTTTACTTTCATCACTTTAAAAATACTTAAGCCATTAATTTACCCATGCCTATAATACCAGACTTAGAATAAATATGTTAGTGTCATTTCCTTTCTTGGCCCAAACATGAGAGGGTACTGGAAAACTAACATGAATGAAATTATACTTTCCTAAGATAGTATTTAGGTAAAAGCATGAAAGCATTGAATCTTGATAGTAACATGGAAATAAAAAGGACAGTAACACGTAGTAAAGAACTGTAAATTGACCCCATCCTTAATGGAATGTGTGGTGGCTTATGGCATCCCCCCAAAACACCAAACAAGTGAAATGAATAGGGCTAGTGTAATGTTTGTCACTATGTTACCAACCATAGTGTCACAGAGAGTCCAAATTCAGAAAAAAATATTAAAAAGGCCAAATATAAAGACACAGAAAGACAGCAACAAGGTTTTTTTTTATCAGGGAAGTTTGTCGTGCTTTAAAAGCTCAGAAACTTACCTTTGGCCAGTTGTATAGAGAAATTAATGTGAAATCAAAGTCCAAATAAAGGTATTAGCATAACCTCAGCTAGCTTTCACTGAGCTCTTGGATGCCACAGGAAAAAAAAAAAAAATTTGAAAAATATCCTGGGAACTTGAAGGTCTTTTGATGAGAAACTGGTTTTTTTTTAAACAAATCGAATCTTCCAAACCAATGCATTCCAAATGACATCAAGTTAATAGATTTTTGAAGGATCTTTGGCTTCATTAACTGAGACCAGTGAAAAGCTGAAAACTGAAGAAAATTGCACACATAGAAAAAAGTCTGCTGATTTTCATCTGGCTCAAATTCTTACCATTTGCTGCAGGCCACTCATGGGACAGGCACAGTTGGCTCCTTCCAAGCATTCATGTGCCCAGGGTAGGTGAGGTGCCTCTTCTCTGGCACCTCCTGGTTTAGCTGCCCTTCTGAGGGCATCTGGTTTCTTAGATCTCAAAATCTCAGCCTATGCACAACCTCAGATAAAAAGCTGTCTGGATATATTGGGTACCAGAACACCAGTTCAATTTTACCATCTGTGCTGTAGAGGAGAGAGGATATTTAAGCAATTTTTCAGGGGTTACATTGATTCCTACTGTAGCTGCATTGGTAAGTCAGAAAGGAAAAAAAAAAAAAACCACACCAAAACAATAAAGCAAAGCATCAGTGAAAATATTTCCAAATATCAACTATGCAATTATCATAAAATGAAACTGTTAACATATTATTCTGGATCCAGCATAGTTTGCTGTGTAAAAGTTTGGTTGCCAAGTTGCTAATTTCATAGCAACCAACTCCTGAAAGAAAGGTGGCTAGTCCAGGTATGTTAAAACTAATGTAATAAGAAAATATATTCTTTCTGTTAACTTATTTATCTTTCACAGCTTGTCAAGGTATATAGGTAAAAAGAAAATGGCAGGATGATGAGTACTTATATATCACAAAAGGAAGAAAAGAGGTTTGAAGAAAAGTGAGAGCCACACAACTGATTTTCATCATTTATGTGCATGTCATCACAGATTATACTGGGAAGGAGACAGGTGCTGTCAAGCCTGCAGTGTTTAGTAAGCATGCTAAAATTAGATTTTGCAATCTCAGAAATATCAGAAGATTAGAAAATTTAATTTGTCAGCCACTTTGGGTACTAAGGGTCCTTCAGTTTACGTAAGGATTTTCTTGTTTACTTATGCTATCCGTCCTTTTCTTTTTCCTTCTGTCCTTCCTCTGTCCCCAGGAAAAAAAAAAATTAAAAATCACAAAACAAACAAAAAACCCAGCCACAACAAACCCAGCCACCCTTTATTTTCCAAACTTAAAAAATATACTATTACAATATGCTTCCTCCAGAGAAAAATGTCATCTGTGAGAAATGAAAGGCTTAGATGTATCCAGCTGTTACTGATTTAACTAGAGGTGGTGTCTCACTTTCTGGTGGTTACTGCATAAAGTATCTGGCTGAAAGAGTTGCCACAATTACAACATCAGAGGTTCTGATAATTAAGAGCTTCATAATCTGTTACCTATAGAGGGATGTAGAAATCAGAGAGTGCAGGTGTAGGCTTCTTGAAGAGTACTGGCTCAAGCAAGAGAAATACCCGAGCTACATCTTTTATAAGCTCTCCAAAATGCATTAAGGAAATCTGTGTTTTAATGAAGATTCTGTTTTGGATAATTTCTACTGCATATCCCATGCAACAAAAATGAACTTGTTTTTCTGAACTCAGTACAAAACTTACTAACACAGAAAGTGCTTTATTCGAAATAAGGTAATTTTAGGTTTGCCACACAAATATGAGTGAAAATTTAGGATAGTCTGGAGAAAACAAATTAGCATCTGACAACAATACTGTAGAAAAAACGGTCTCTGTCCATAATGTTCCATTTCATTCCAGATATATGGTTACGTGTTTATCTGTTAACTTCATGTGCTACGTCAGATAGCTATATAAAAATACATAAGATCATAAGCAGAGTTGAATAGAAGACAGAAAAATTTGAGTAGAAATATGGAGTTCTTAAACAGAAGACGTGCAAGTAAAAATGGGTGAAATGCCAATAATTTTACTAAGTTTGTCATGTTGTTCTCATTGTAGGCCAAATAATGGAAAATATTCAGTTGAAATACTGTTAAACAGTCATATGGAATTGCACTATTAGTTTCAGAAATATACTTTATTCAACAGAAAATGTGTTGCATAAGGATGAGTTTACTGCATTTTTGAAATCTGTAAATCTGGTTGGCAAAGCAACTTGGGGGAACTATTATATTTCCACTTATGAAGGCAGAAAGAGGATGAGATGTAGATGCATTTTAGAGTGAAATCTTTATAGAACTCACTCTCAAAAGATTGAGAGGTAACTTGATTATTCTGCAGAAGTACTTTCCAGGACAGAAAATAGGGGCTTCTGAAAGACACATAAATCTAACTTAATAAGAGCTAGAAACCAAAACCAAGCATTTGTTTGCTTTTCCTGCCATATAACTGTGTGGAGATCTACCCCAAGCCCAACTGTCTTTGAGGTAGAGGGTATTCAGGACCTTTCTTGTCCAGATATATTATTTTTATGAATTATTTCTATGTCCAGCCATGAATTATTTCTATGCAGTAGTCAGTGCAATCCGTGTTATCTTTGAATAAGCTGGAGAAGATGTAATCTACCCAGGAAAGGTGCCCTTCATTTTGGCCCAGATTGGGCCAATCACAGCCTGTGAAAGCTTCCTGATTTGCCTCCAATCTTTCCCTCCCCCTTTTGCCAAAAAATCCTTCTCTTACACTAGCACTCCCAAAGTCATAAAATCTCTTCTGAGGCATATTACTGGAAACTGCTTTGTGGGATTTGAAAAAAAGGAAAAGGAGAAGGTGTTCATAAGGTGAATAGTTTAAAAAGAAGAGGGGGGTGATTTAGGAGAAATATCTTCTTATAGTAAAGGACAAATGCCTGGTTTTAATTGAGAACTATTATTATTTAATATTAATACCAAGCTTCTTAGAATCCTATATCCTTTTAATTTGGGAATGTGCCATCTTTATCTTTGTTTCCTTTACTATTCATGTTTAACTTTTGCTTTAGTGAAATAAAAGATTGGTGGTTCCTTAGTCTCTTCTTGTTTAGAAGCAGCTGACCCCTTGACCATCTCTTTACAAGAGGGCACACACAGACACACACACAACTGGTGCACTATGTTTCTATGCTTGACCAGCCCTGAAAAACTATTTATTAGAATAGTTATTAAAAACTTGCTAAAAGAACTTTTCTACCTAGCAAATGTTTTGTTATTAAAAAATTGTTAAAAAATAATGGGAATTTTTAATCCCCAGAAGACTGCACTTAAAAACCAATAAAACCTCACCTCTAAACCTTAGGTCTAGTAATGTGAGATGCAATTTAGCACAAATATTCAAAAGCTGCTATAGCAAAGGTTGTGCAGGTAAGGTCTATGTTATTGTTAATGCTGACCTACTGTCATTGCCTTCTATATATTGTCATTATGTATCTAATAATTTTCCAGACTTTTATTACAATCAGCAGGATTTAATTCTTCAGAAGCCCCCAGTGGGACACGAGGAACCATGTAGTCAAGAAACCAGGACATGTGCAGCAAACCTTAGGCAGCACTGCTTGAATGTTCTGCTTTGTTCTTGCAATTAGTTACCTTTAATGAAAAGCTCATTAAATCCTTTATTATTTATACTTATTAGAGAGATATTTACAGTGCTGTGGTTCAGATCTTGTTACTATTGAGCATCTATGGGTTCTGAGGAAATCTAGATTTTGTTGTTCTCCCTCTGCCCATATCTTCCCTCTTCTCTGCTGCTGCTTCGTTCTCTAAAACATGTCAATCATTGCCACCAATTTTGCTCTCAGAAGTTTTATGTCACTGCTGGATCCTTACAAATGAACTATGAATGTGCAACTACCAAAATCCTCCATTCCCCCACAGTGGGTTCCTTGTCCCTGAAGCTTAGCCTTCCACCACTCTGACGCACACTGTTGACAACCTGATGGCTTGGAAAAGTGATTCTTTTTTCTTTTTTTTTCCCCCAATTTGAAGATTCTCTGTAAACTATTTGGCCCATCTATCAATGACTTTCTGGTTATTAATTGCTGATAAATGTTCATGAATTTGTGTCACTCTGATGAACCTCTTAACTTGCATACAAGCTATTAATTATTCATTTGTAAGTAATTATGCTGATCAGTTTTGCATCCTCTGTAACTGCTCATTATGTAAACTAACCATGTTAACAGGCTGTATTCAGACTTTAGATAGCTCTGACAGCAGCTCAAGACCAATAAGAAGATCAAAGACTTTTATAACAAATAAAAAATCAGTTACTAATAGATATCACTTATTGCCTATTTAATAGGCAAAATGAGAATAGTTGTTCATAAACAGACCTGCAAATACTATACCGTGCTCACTTTTTAAAAAAAGGAAAACACAAAAACATGATAATTACTTCAGTTATAAAAAGGAAAGGTGTAGTATTAAGTACTTTTTTTTTTTTTTTCTGGAGAAAAATATTTAGTTAGATGACTGGAGGTCCTTTGGGAGAAGATATTGTGGGGGTATTTGAGAGGTACATGATGAGAGGTGTCTTGGAGTCCCCATGGGGATATTTGAGGGAGGAGCTGGGGGGTTCCCCCACTAAATTGCACCATAGTATTTTTCTAACCTCTTAATGATTGACCAGTTTTGATATAAGGTGAACACAAAAAGATGATGAGAGCATGAAAACACCCATTGAGGTTGATAAAGTAGGATATTTTGGTCCATAGAAAACAAGCTTCTCACAAAATTCTTCATCTTTGGGGTAGAACAGAAACTTGGTGTTCTCAAATGTGAAGTATGCAAAAACATACAGAATATTTTCAGGCATTATGAAAATCAAATACCTTTTTTTTCCTTCAGCTGTTTTATTTCTTTGTTGAGGAGTAAAGGGGAAGCTAGAAGCCTTACTTTACTGCTACTTAAATTGTGCCACCCATAATTTGCATTTATATTCCTGAGTTTCTCTCTATATTGAACTGTTGGGGATAGATATGGAAGTATAAGCAAAAAATCCCAATCCTGTGAGTCTTGGGTCTGAGTCTCCAGAAGATTCCCAAGTCCTTTGCATCTACACACTTCACAGCATTGGAGTCAGGGATGTCTGCTAGGTAGGGCTCCCAAAGGCTCCAGGACATCCTTCTCTAGGGGATGTCCACAAAATAAAGAAAATAATGGAACCACAACCTGTTCTCCCTTTTCTTGCTTAGAATAGTGTCAGCTGTCCTTTTGCTTAATCAACACAGGAAAGAGGTGTAAGAAAGCCTTGTTTGTCAATTCACTTTGCTCTTTTTGTGCACAGTGTGTAACAGAGCTTTTTGGCATTTTGCATGTAGGCTTCATTGCAGAACTGATGACCTAGTATACTGGTAATCCTTCACTCTTCTGCACTGAGATAATCCTCTGCTAATTTGCACAGAGCTTTTCTGGGTAGCTTGCAGTGTGCTTAAAGCCTTCAGTTGACATACAGAGGAATTTAGTAGTTTAAAATACGTAACACATCCATTTTCTGTCTATTATCTCCATTTTCTTTTTTTAGGAAAAGAGCCATATTAACTTGAGAATATATTATTTTTTTTAATTATAGAAATGCTTTTGAATATACTTGAGTTACCATAGGAATAATTAATATTTGCTAGTGACTATTGTAGCATTGTGTATAATTCCTAGATTAGTAATAGCTTTAGACAATTTCTGGTGTATGTGAATAGATAAATGTCCAGGCCAACTACAAAGCTGGTGTAATGCTTGAGGTACAAGGATTACTAAAAAAGGAGGAAATTATTTTTGAAATTGGACTGTTTTTTTGCAGTGAGGATCACAAGTACAATTTAAGCATTTAAAGCTCATGTAGGTACTTTCAGAAACTGATGAGTAGTGTAGATTCATCAGAGACTTATTACCAGCCAACATGCTACACCTGTCAAAGTGCTTTTCCTTTCAGCTTAGGGGTACCAGCCTTATTAGTAAAGCCATCTTCATTTGGGATTTTCAACCAGTTGTGTAATTCTGAAATGGTTATTTTATATAATGAGCAACAGTACAAGAAGTGAAATCTTAAGTGTAATTAATAAGGGATTAATAATTAATGACTTGTAATATTAAGTTTATCCAGCTGACATGTACTATGCTTGAATGTTTTAGAATTAAAGTGGTAAAGTGTATGATAGTTTAATGCTATTTTTATACTTTTTGATCAAAATTGTGCTGACTACATTGGACTTCAATTTCTCCTGAGCTGAGTGGAAGCTTTGCCTGTGACCAGGAAACCACCAAAGGATTTCCTGGGCTCAATCTATACTGCCAGATTCTCACGTGAATCAGCAAGTGCTCATAATCCATGATTTGAAACACATCCCTTGTTACAACCTGATAGAGTATTGGTACAAAGCTTTGGTTTGTCTTAAACAGCCCTCACTGATGTTCAAAATTCAGAAACTATCCAGATGCAAAAACTAACCTTTTTGACTAACAGATATATATCAAGTATATATAGCTTTTATAAGAGTATATAGAAGAAATCAGTTCTTTTTATTTTTGCTTACTGAATTTCATACAGATTTGGGACTGGGGGCTGATTCCCTATGAAAAAACAACAACAACAAAAAAAACCCTCTAAGAAATGTCCTGGTTTTATACATGTCTGATGAGATTGATAAAATCAGAGAGTTTCCAGGGACAGCTAACTCTTAGACATCAATGAAAATATGTTCTTGGGATGCACCTGATAAAAATGCTTCAGGTGAGAGAAAAGCCAGTGAGCTCTTGTTATTAGATATTTCAGCAAATCATTACAGAACATAGATCTTTTAAGTGAATCTACTGCAGAAAAAGCTTCATCTTGTGCTCACACCTTTCTTGACTAGAAAAACATCCTACCAAGGGACAAAAATCAGAGGAGAGGCTTCATTAGTTCCAGTTCTACAGTTTCATTGAACTAATTGTTTGTTTTGATTTTTTTTAACTTAAGTCCTCAGTGGTTTAATTCTGTGTTGTCTAATTTGTTGGCCAATGATGGCAGTTTTGTTTTCAATTTATGTATGTTTTACATTCTTTTAATTGACATTTCTGGGATTTTAAATTATTTCTGCATGGAACTCATTCTCCAAGGGTTTCATTTGGTTCCGTGTAAAATTTGATGAATGTACAGAGCAATGTGAAGGAATGAAAACAAAGAGCTGGATTCAAATCTCAGCTCAGAAAGAGCTCCCTGAGGGGGGATTCTTTCAAGCAGATCAGTGTCTTTCTGTGCTGAAGTCAATGGAGCTATGCTGGTTTACACCTCCTGAGGATCTGGATACACACCATTAATACCTTATTCAAAGATCATAAAAATAATTTGCTTTTAGTATTGTAACTTTATGGCTAGAATAATCTGTTGATGTTTATAAGCTTCCTGCCTAATGAGTTTTGACATGTTTGTTAGGGAGCCTGTGATTGTTCTGTGCCCGGGGTAAATCTCTGAGGTACAGTTTATTTCCTGGGATGCTTTTCTAGCAGTGCACATCCTGGTGCTTGCTGAATATAAAGAGGCAATCCAGTTATTGCATTTGAGGAGATGCTGAGTGCTTGGTGGGTTTTGTTCACTTGCTTGTCTTTTCCTTTTTTTCTTAAACCCACCTCAAGCAGATTTGACCTCTAAAAGTAGAAATTGAAGCTGTCAATTGTGAAGTCCACATCAGATTAGCAGTGAAACCTAATGCTTAAAATAATTTAGTAGAATATATATAACCTCCGTTCATTTATTAGTAACCGTATGTTTACTTAGAAATTTCTTCTTCTTACTACTTAGATACTTATGCAAAAATGGAATTTGTTTGTGGAATTTGCCCTTAGGAACAGATGGAGTTGCACACCTTCTATATATGCTTCTGTATTGAGAAAAATTATCCTGCTGTTGCATGAGGAAAAGTTATCCTGAATCTTGTCTGAAACAGGCTTCAGAGTATGCTTGGTAGTGACTTCATTGTTTTCTGTTATCTTAAAATATGAACATTTCTCAGTTGTTCTTATTCCTTTTCTGCAGAACTTGCCTGGGAATCTGTCCTTGTTTGGGCCAGGATAAAGGTGATTTTCTGTCTTGTGCTTTTGTACAGTCTCATGAGACCAATGAGGATTTTATTATGACACTTCTGTATGTTCTCTTTCCAGTGGGTTTCAGCTATAGAATCTTGGCATTTGTACTTCTATTCCCAGTATAGTTAGGCCTGGACAACAATAAACAGTAAGCAGCCTGCCAGACAGAGAGCTTGATACAGATGGCTCCTCATAAAGTTTGGGTGTTTTTTTCTTTTCATTTCAAAACTAACTACTCATATATGTCATACATTAAGTGCTTATGACTTTTATCAGATGACTCAAGTGACTGCCTACCAAATACTTTTGAGGCTTTGGAGTGTTTGGGTTTTTTTTTTGTAATGTGCCATATGTACTTGACAAAATCAGTGCTGATACTTTTGGCTGCCTACTAAAGACAAGAAAAAAAATTTGAGGATCACTTATGGACTGTGCATTCCTTTAGTGGTGGTGTATCCTCTGCTGGGCATAAGTTCTATTTATGAGGGTGTGGGATGGTAATGTGAATTGTCAATAGAATTCAGACAACTTTTACAGATTCGTTTTTTTATTATTCCTGCCACTTAGTAGCTATGAAACACAATATTACTTTCCTACCTCACTGTTAAGCTGGGAGGATAAATCTAACTGTACAATGATGTTCAAATCCTGTGGTGACAAGAGCTATATCAAATTTCCTAACTTTAACAGACCTTCCCTTTGGGATAGCCAGAGGGTTTCTGTGTTTTTTGTATGTGTTCCCATTATGTTTGTTCTAAACATATTCCTAATTTAGCTATACTATTTTTTTCACAGGAATAAGTCAACTGGCAGTGTGAGCGCTGAATCGTCTTCTCTGTGAAGAGGTAGATAAGGTAAATATTGAAATTATCCATCCTTCCTTTTTGTGCATTGCCAGTCTGCTCTATTTCACAGCTCAGATCAAAGAGGGGGCATCTGAACCCTACAGAACTTTAATTACAATACAATGTGTGGATGTGCACCTGTAATGAATATATGCAACTGCAAGCTGGAGTGTTACAGTAAGTAGGATGCAATCACATCTGCTTAAGCTTTTCTTTACACTTTTGTCTTAAACTGATAATAGAGGCATTCGTTAATGCAGACATCAGTGGAGTTTCATGGCTGCAATATTCCTTCTCCTGTAGGGAGTAAAAAAATGGGAACAGTAATCTAATTCCACAGATTCACACACTGCTGAGTCACAAGCCAGGAGCAGTGACTTTATAAAACATGTTTCTTCTTTTTTTATGTGACTGATTCATGACCCTAAAAATGCCAGCACAAAGTATCTTAGCAGTGTTGTCATTTATTTGAAAATACAATCACCTTAATGCTCCAAGTATATACTAGCTTTTTAATAAAGATAGAGCTTCTAGATAGAAACCTATGTCTTTTGAGGTTTCTAGAACATAGACTGTAGCTAAACTGTTTAATCTTTTCCACCTCTCACTTCTCAAAGTAGTCACTCATTGGATAGCTATGTTACTTTAAGAAATCTGTGAAAGATTGTTACTGTCTCTATTGTTCTAGAAAATTACCTTGTTACAGCACTTCAGATATTTATAAAACTACCAGATTAAAAAAATAAGAGATTCCTTAGGTTCACCAGGAACAGAAAAAAAGATAAATACCTTGTAAAGCTTGCTGTAGATATGAAAATAAACACCCAGAATAAAGGCGTGAGCTTACTAGAGAAATATAAATGATACAGATAATATTCTACAGAGATCAACAAAATCTCAAATCTGATATATTTTGTATTAGAAGACGGATTAAGGCAACTAAGGGCAATAGTAGGGTTGAAAAATAATTTCTTATATTTAAACTAGCTGAAGAGTTTCATAAACACTTTTTTTGTGACAGACTTTCAATTGTCAAAAGTCAGACTGAGCTCTTGACAAGGTTGGAGTAGAGGGCATATACAGAAAGTTCTTCCCTTTCTAATGATCTTAGCATTCTCCATCTGTTTTATGCCTCAAAAGATAAGAGAAATTTTCTTGTATGTTTTTCTCTAGCATTGCTAGAGGTCACCTGTAGCGTTGCCCCTGGAAATAGCCCCTCAAGGTAATAGTTTCCCACAGGCATGGATCTTGCACTATCAGAGCTGTAGACTAAAACTGTGTTTTCCAAGAGAAGATGTCTATACATCAGATCATTACTTAGGTTTAAAAAACTCCAAGTCTGAAGTTTCTTTTCTTTTAAACTTCATCAAGGGGGATGTTTTTTCCCTTTCCAAATTTTCCGCACACAAAAGGTCTGAAAAAAAAAAAACAACCTTCAAAAATTTTTCCTAATGCATTTAGCTTCTGCTGTGAACAAGGGTGCAATAAGAAAAGCCAAGTTCCTAAAACTCAAAAAATTCCCTTTTTTTCTACAAAAACCTGCACATTGCATCAGTCATCTCGGGTACCACTCCTCTTTTGCTGCATCATATCAGTGTGATTAGGAACTGTGTAGTTATGATTATAAAATCTGTGGTTATTTGAAATTGCAGACTGTCCATCTCTGCTTACAGAGGGTGGTATGGGCAGGGTGGGGGGAGTGGTGGAACCTTAGATATTTGCTTTTGTGGGGAAGGAGAAGTCACTCATACAGCTGAGAAGAAAGCCAAAAATGAAAGTTTCAAAATTATCTTGGGATATCAAGGCCCACAAAATTTGGTATGAGTGTTACTTTGTTAGAATTTTCTTAAATTCCGGAGAACTATTAATTTTTTGGTATTAATTTAATTACAGAATAAATACAGAAGATACAGAAAGATGAAATCAAAGTTAATTAAAACACTTAAGTCTCTGGTTGCAAAAATTATAATAGTAGAATAAAGAGCAATATTGTTCTTACTGAGTCCTTATTGGGCATGCTCAACTTTTTCTATCATATCCTTGAGGAGTTTCTATTACAGAGAGAAAGAAGGAAAGGAATAAGAAAGAACAGAGGTAGGGAGAAAAAAAAATTCTTGTTAGCTCTACACAAAACACCCGTTCCTTCCTCAGGTAACCTGGTTCCATCTTACATCCTTGTTTATTTTCTTTCCTTCCAAGACACACACATACTTGCTGCATACAAGAATTTGGTATAACAACTGTGGGTAGAAATCAAAGTCAGTTGATATTGATATCTCTATTGATATTGGTATCACTTCCAAAGTTGAAATGGGCAGAAGGAGAACCAACAATTCCACCGGGACAAGGAGGTAAATTTCCTAGAATAGCTAATAGAGACTGTGCCATCAGCTGAAACTGACTTTCCAGGAAAAGAACAGTAACTGAGAAAGGCACATTTCCTTTTATCTTCCACTTCTTTTCTGCCCTTTTTCCCTTCAAGCATAGTCTGTCTTTCAAGACTGGGCTAGACTTTAGCAACAGGAGTAAAAATGCTGCCTGAATTATATTCCTTTCTTTTCCCAGTAAGGGCAGTTCAAATTGGTGAAGGGGATAGCTGCAAGGAAGGAGGAAGAGGAAAGATCATGAAACTGGAGATGTATTTAAGGTTGTTTTGGGGAGGTTCACCAGATGGCAGTGTTTCATATTGTCAGATACATTTTTTCATGATGAAGAATGTGTTCCTTGTCTATGGGCTGCCTTAGTGACTTTGAGATTCAGGTTTTTTGAGCAAGCATGGTTGGCAGGGTTAAATGAGCTTCCAGATTTATATATATGTGTGTGTGTATATATATATATATTTCATATATATATATCTTTTTGGAGTGGCACTGAAGAAATAAAAAGGATTTAGCTCCTGGACTTTGTTTTTAAAGGTGAGACAATCCAAATACATGCATTTATTGCCCAAGTTGATACATTTTAGTTTGGGCAAAGTTGGTTTGAGGTTTCCCTTGAAATATGGTTAGGAAACCTTTTTTCTTTGAAGTGTAATTAAGTTCAGCACAGAGAGGTCAGTAGTGTTCCTTCTATTATAACTGAGCTTGAGGTTTTGTATTAACTCCAGAGGAATTATGAGGAACAACTTTTTTTTACCATTTTGCTCTAGCGTTTTCTTTTTCTAAGTTTGTTAATTGTAAAATTGTGAATGATGGGTTTTTTCTACATATAAATACATCCACATTTTCTGTAGCAGATAGCATCTTACATTATCCTTTCAAGTTTTCTGACAATTTGAGAAATACAAGTGGACTCATAACTGTGTTCTCTTTCATTTCAATTTGATTTTGATTGGGTACCACAGCTCCTCATGGTACAAAGTACTAAAATTCTTTACTTTTTCTTATGACAAGGTGTATGACCTTTCTCTTTCCTCACATTATTATTCATCCTTCTTTGATATCATTGCCATGTTAGTTTCAGTGCTCTGACATTCCTGGCATTCTGCCATGTTCTTCACAGTTTTGACCCAGAAATGTTAGAAAGGGAGGCACATTTTCCAAGAAGTTTGTTCCTACAGGAAAAGTAAACACATTGTTTTAAAGAAATTATTCTTTTTCCACTCTTTAGGCTCTTGGCTTTCTTTGTTATTCTTTTCCCTATGAACAATTAGCCTTGATGCATGCAGTCTCCTGGTGGATAAGTAGACTTGAAAGTAGCTCGACTGACAGGCTCTGAGGTAAACTCTCATCAAAAGTCATGTAGCTATAAAACCTGAAATAAATCAGAATGTATGTTCTTTTGCAGTACTCCAAACAACAAAGTTTATTGTGATAGGTGAGATATAAAGTAATTTCAGATCCAATTTAGTATAAAAGTCTCTGATGTTGTGATATTTATTAGACATACCTGAAAAATACGAACAGTATTTCTACAGTCTGTGTCCATATGCAATGAAGAACTGTTTCAAATGTTTTGGATAATCCCAAGATAATTTATTTTAGAGGAGGAGAAACATCAAGCACATACTTTACCTGAAAATTGTATGGACATGAAAAAGCCTGGATTGCTTCCCACCCACCACCCCCTCGGGACACGGAGGGGTTTGGGGGTCAGTTCCCTACAGGGAGTTTCTGCTGCCCCTTGCTCCTCCCAGCTCTGAGCTGCCAGTTAGCAAGTTCCCCAGCAAGACAAGTTCAGTGGAATTTAAATACTCACTGCTTGAGATTTCCTTGTCTTCCATTTTCTGAATGAGTCAGTTTCTTCTGAGAATATTGAACAAGGCAAAATGACAGAAACCCTCCTATTGGATATGTTAAATCAAAAGGCAATGGGAATTTTCTGTGATTGATCACCTGGTCAGATGGTTTGGGTGTGCATTAACTTTAGGAATTCAGGTAACTGTCCATATAACTTCTGGCTCTCAGAAAAAAGTATTATGGAGATAACATAGAAGACTGAAACACAATAAAAATACTGAACAGACTGTACTTAAATGTAGCAAACAACTGAATTTCTCAACATTAAACCTACCATGTAATTTTTTTTTTCACCATTATTCCTAATTAGAGTAAATCAGAGTTTTGCATTTTTTTAACAGCATAGAAAAATAATCTTGGACAAGCAAACTGATCAGATTAGTGAGAATCAGCTAAGCAAATCACTGAGGATTTCAGATGTAGAAAATCACCTTACAGAACTTAAAGCAACCAAGATGCCCACATTCATGTATGTGTGTGTGTATATGTAAGTAGTGACCCATGTATGTAAAAGGGTTTGTAAGGCAGTGAGCTTGGCAGGTGAGGGAGTGAGGTTGCTCTCCAGTACATAGATCACCTTGGGCAGACAAACAGATTGGATTTTGATTTTCATAAGGCTCAACTATGATTTCCATTACATCCTTCAGCAGCTGCTATGCCATCAGTAATAACATCAGTGATGACATTGTGTCTTTCTATAAAGAAGGAGGGTGTGTGTGATTATTTTATTGACGTTTTTCTATTTTGCATCAGTGTCAAATATTATCTTGAAAACAGTTATTCTTGAAGCCAACACTGTGCAGCTTTAGAATTCACCACTGTAAATCCATTACACTTCCTTTTTTCCAGTCAGTTTGATCTCTCTGGGACAGTATGTCATGCATCTTTATAAACAACGTGCTCTGCTCTGTAGGGATGTGTGTTACTAAAAAAACCCAAACTCACAGGAAAAAAAAAAAAAGAAAACAAACCCAAAATCTAACATGGATTCCCTATGTAGAAATGCTTTACAGTTGGTGAGCTTTCTCCATAGCTATGCAAATGAAATTTGGCAAAATTTTTGTGACAGCAACAATGCACTCACATTGACAGCCGTGTCAAGATTAGAATTGTAGCTAATTATCCTGTAGATTTTACTATATGGTGCCATGTCTCAATCTGAGACACAAAGTCAGTCAGAGTGAAATCCACCTGCTTATAAATATTGATGTTCCCAACATGACTTGTCAGATTGGTGATGAGTACAAGCTCTTTCTTATAATCCAGCGAATTATTGAACAACATAAGTTCACTGTTGTTTATCTTGCCAGCTTTGTTGTGATCAATTGCTGTATACCAGATGTCAGCTGCCAAAGCAACACATTGAAGTCATCTGTGATGAACAGTATGCCTGCCACAGGATCTGTGCCAGTGTTGCAATGAAGGCTATTGAACTCTTTTTTTTTTTTTTTTTTTTTTTTTTTGCTTTACTGTATTTAGGGCTTTTTTTGCAAGTTCCAGTGATAGTAATGTTGAACTTGCCATGTAATGGTAGTAGCATTGGCCTCCAGGAGATTCCTGCCTGGTAATGTTTGGTTTGGTTTAAGTTTTTAGGGTTTTTTTTTAATAGACAAAAACCTTTGTAATGGCAAATTCTGTTTGGCATTACCTGAGCTTGGTCTCCATGTGTGGATTCCAAGAAGATTATTTCACATGTGCCTTCCTTGATCTTCTTTTAGTATGATTCTATAATCTCCACAATGCCCTTTAGTCCATCCCTGGGGGGCACCTGTTTTTTGAGGCATGTTGGTACTACTCACTTGCTTTATTTTGAGCCACCACCAACCTGCTTCAGTTCTCAACAGGATCATGTACAGCTTTTCTGTAACATCCACACACACACATATATACACCTGTTTTCTCTTTTGCTTACCAGGCAAACCAATTGTGCTAGCACCATACCTTCTGTTACAAAGTAGTTTCATCTAAGCAGTGTGAGTATTCTTTTAATATTTTTTCCTAAAAATTCTTCTAAATTTTTTTAAGTATTTTTGTAGTATTATTGAGCAGTATTTAGTAGTACTGAATATCTAAACTGGAACTGGCACTGTTCTGAAGGGCAACAGTTTTGTTGTCCAGAAACTGCTCTACTTACATGATTAGAGATTTTAGGAACATTTAAAGGTTAAAAAAAAAAAAGTGCATCAATATAATTTTAAGGAACTGAGGTCATTGGACAGTGAATAGTAAGATTCCTTCAGCAAGTGTAATGATGTACATGTTAATTATATGGATCACATGAAGCATTCCACATTAGCACACAGACAGTTGACTAAAGTTTCTGAATTAATTGCCTGAGTTTTTCTGTTGCAAACTTCTCTTATTTGAAGATTTTCCTGTCTCGTTTTTTGTCTTTGGTTCCTGACTGCCTGGGGAATCAAGGTTTACAAACCTATTCCTGTAGACAAATCTGACTCTGTCAGGTTAATTCCTCTCCTTCCTAGCAGTCCTTTGTTCTCAAATGAGGTACCACCTCATTTATTTCAATGAGGAAACCAAATTCTTGTTGATACCATCTCTGCAGCCAGGTGGTTGCCAGCTGCTTGTATCAGCTCTGAGCTGATGGGGAGAGCACCAGCTGGAGAATCCAACTCTGTGCCCTCAACCCCCCAGAACTTCAGCTTACTTGATAAGGAACAATAAGTATAAAGCTTCCTCCTCCTCTCCTATCTGGAAAGAGAAGTAAAAGCTCAAAAGTGAGAGGTGTAAATGGCTTTCTGTAGTCCTATTAACTCTGATGTGCTTTTAGAGAGCTGTTCTATGGCTATTTGATCACTCCTTTCCAAAGCAGGTCTCTTTCCTGAAGAAGTGTTTGAAGGCTCTAGAAGGGATAAGTTTGAGGATGATACTACTACAAAAAACTTAAAGCATCACTTCTCCCAGGCAGAGTATCCTTATGTCAAAATTACCCTGGGCTTTTTTGTTTGTGTGGGTTTATTGCCATACTTGTTATATTTTTGCAATAAGACTCATAAGTTCAATCAAAACTTACATATATAAGCTGTGTGTCTGATTTTCATATACATACAGACCAGTTCCTCTTTCAATATAAAGTACTGTGATAACCAGCCTCTTGTGTGACAAGGATATATGAAACATACTGTCAGTATTGAAGAAAGCCCTGAATATAACACTTAGAAGTCAGAGCCCTTTTAACCTTAGTCTGAATAGTCCAACATATTTTATTTTCATTTCACACTTGAATACTGTGTAGCATTTATAAGGCTGTTAGTCTTTTTTTATTTTTTTTTTTAATTTAAATCCGAAAATGCCCGGCAGAAAACATTGAATGGAAATAACATAGTATCTTGGTGTATTTTCTGTGTCCTTGGTCTCTGTCCCCAGACTGCTAATTGGTCTTGGGTGCATGGATGATGATGCATTCTCCAAGCAGCATGCATTTTTTTAAGGACAGTGTTGAAATTATGATTGTAATAACCATCTCTGCAAGGTTAGTCAGTGCAGGTGGAGTGATGAAGGCAGACTCAGCCAGGAGACCCTAAGGACATATTCAGCTCTTTACCTGTTCCAGAAGCAAGTGCAATAGTGCTGAGTTTCTAGAATATGGTTTTCTGCCACAGTTGCCTGTCACTGGTAGAGAATTACATGCTGCTGTGGGTAGAGAAGGAGGGAGGAACTTAGCCTTCTGTATGCAGGAATGTTTAAGTTGCTTATCTAATATAAACATATAATCTGAAATACACAAAGTAGAAGTAGCAGTAAGTTTTAATGTTGCAAAACTACTGTGTGGTCTTGAGCTGTTTGGTGGTACAATTTATTGAAATGTACGTTCAAGCAGAGTTGCAGTTGTAGCTCTGTTGCTCTTATATAGATATATGCATATGCTAAATAATGGGCTAAATTACTTTGTACCTGATAGATTGCTTAGACAGGAGAACGTATGGCTCCAGTTCATTTTATTACTTTCTCTGATACTTTCTGGATAACGTGAAAGAAAAACAGTTTTCATTTACAAAGCAAGTTCAATAACACAAAGTGATTTAACCTTTCTTATTGATTTATTTTGTGGCGTTTAAAATTAATATCTCCATTCAAGTGTTTAGTGTTGAACTTGCAAAGAGAGAGGATGGAAGTCTCTTCAGGCTCAACAAATAAATACATAATACAGATATTCTGACAATAGTTAATACTAAACAGCGAGTAGATTTCTAACCTCCAGATTGCCAGTGTACTCTTATTTTCTCACTAGTGTCTCCAGAATATGAGGACTATTTGCCTCACAAATATAATTTGCTAAAGTATCACAAATCTATCATAGTATTTTCTTCTGCTACCATAAGGTGAAAGACTTGTAGAGATAGAAATCTGAGAAGTAGCATTTCCCACTCTATGGAGTCAAAGTTTGTACAAAGCCTCTTTCAGTAAATTTCTATAATAGTAAAAATTCATTTTAATTTTCTTAAGTTTAATCCCCAACCGTAGCATTCTGAACATATATACATTTTAGACTTATTAAATGAATATCCTAAAACTCATTTTTGAGAAGCCCTGATAGCACCGAATTCAATAACAGGTAGAATCCCCTT
The DNA here is from genome assembly GCA_023637945.1 of Phaethornis superciliosus. Lineage (NCBI taxonomy): Eukaryota > Metazoa > Chordata > Aves > Apodiformes > Trochilidae > Phaethornis > Phaethornis superciliosus. The sequence continues at coordinate 18,866,948 of JAJQWJ010000011.1, forward strand.
AAAAATCTAGATGCCATTAATCACTGCTGTGATAGAGGAGTCAATGCTTTATGATCCTAAGAGGTTTTACAGTTAGGTAAGATGATCTCTACATTTTATGGAGATTTATCATCCTCATTTACAAAGAAAATATGCAGTAGTATTTTTTCACCTTCTTCAACTAAGCCATCTGAGCAATCCTGAAATTTAGGTTAATTAAGCTATAAATAATTTTCTATTGACACATGGTTTCTATGGAATGGTGAAAATAGGTGTAGTGTCAGCATTTTTTTGTGATTAAAAGGAATTCCTCAAAATGAAGACAAACTAGCCCTTGCACAAACAAATTACAAGCATTTTTTTTCCAGTTTCTTTCTAATTGAAACTGTCTAAAGGTTTAGGTTTTTTTACTTATCTTGCAACCAGGTTACAAAGATTCTGAGTGGCCTTTCATAAAAAGCCACAACCACCAAAATAGGAAGGAACAAGCAGATTATTATCAACGAGAGTATCTGCCTGGTTGCTGTGAAGGTGTACAGGAGGATTTTTTCACCTACAGTTTCAGTTTGACTCATAGATGCTTGTCTAATATTTAAATGTCTATGCCATCTTATATTCTTTGTAATCAGTTTGTTTAGAAGATTGTTTACTACAAGGAAATTTAAGTAATTGAAGATAATTTTTCAGTCTACTCTGAAAAAAAATTTAGTATATCTGTAGAATTCTATGCTCACTGAATTTTGCAAGTTTCAAACCATTAAATCACCTAGGAGATAGAAATATTCTTTAAAACATAATTGATTTTGGTTTGATTGGTTTATTAATTTCTTTTTCCAGAATTCTTGTCTACTCTCTGTTTGAATCCTTGCTGACATTTAAGGCAATCAACCATTACCTCCTGTGTAAAAGGAAGTCATGTTATCATTATGCTGATCTTATTCTCCTACTTTTGGAATACAAACTGTATCTTCTTGCTGTCCTTAGGACTGTTTCCAATGTCTGTAAGGTGAATGTAATATAGAATGGGTTAACCCTGGCTAGCAGCCACATGTTCTTAGCTTCTTCTGCTCTCTCCCTCTCAGTGGGACTGGGGTGAGGAAAATAGGACAAGAGTTGAGAAAACTTGTGGGTTGAGATAAAGACAGGGAGGTCACTTGCTGATGATCACTAAAGGTAACCCAGACTCAGCTTGGAGAAATTAATTTATTGACAGTTAAAATAAGTATTTAATCACTGAGTAAAGTCATGAGAAATGAAAACTAAACAAACATTTTCTACACTCAAGGAAAACCTCTTTTCTCCCCCTTTCCCAGGCTGCACTTCCCTCCCATGCCCATCTCCACTCCAAGCACCTCTGCTCCCCTGCATTATCCCAAAGATTGTGCTCAGTCCCTTCAGTGAGGACAGAGGCAGCTCAGGGGTGGGGGATGTGGTTCCTTTTTGCTGCTCCTTCCTTCTCTCCCTTCAGCTCCAGTTCAGATCCTCCCCAGGCTCCAGTCCCTTCAAGGAGTGCCTGCTCCAGTGTGGGTTCTCCACGGGCTACACTTCCTTCAGGAAATCCGTGCTCTGGTGTAGGCTTATCCATGCACTACAGGTTTTTCAGGAGTGTACCTGCTCCAGACCTCATTCCCTCTGTGGCATGGGGCTGGGTTAGAGGTGTCCTGGTATGCCATGGAACCCTTACCCCTCTCACGACCTAGCTGTTCCTTCTGCTGTCTGTCGCTCCTTTTGTCCCCTCTCCTTTGCCCACCTTTCTTAAATATGTTTTCAGAGGCACCAGAAGGATGGCTGACATGCTCAGCTGTGTCACACTGGGTGTCTGTTGTGGAGCCATCAGGAATTGTCTGTGTGTGGCAGAGCCATCCCTGGCTTCTCTTCACAGAGGCCACTTCTGCAGCCCCCTGCTAGAAGCACCTTTCCACCTATGCCTTGTGCAAGCATCTTAAAAAAAAACTGCTTAGAAAAAAGGTATGCATATAAAGAGTGTCTTCTAAAACTCTTGCCCAAGGCTGCAGAGGAAACTGAGAAAGTTGCTCCTGCTTTCCAGATGAATATTATAACCATTAGCCTGAGGGAAAATGAATGTTCTGCTTTCTGATGTATTTTTAAAGTGTTGCATTTCCAATGTGTAATAATTCTCTCTAAGTATATTTTTAGTAGAGGGTTCATTGCTGAGTCCTGAATTCAAGAAGGTAGCAAAGTGCCTAATTTTGGCTAGTTTAAGACAAATTTCTGTTAACAGTGTTTCCAATCAGTGATAGACAAGATTTACTAGCTAAGGTTCACGCCATGGTAACTGTAGTCATGTTAGCACAATTCTAAAATGTTTCTCTCTGAAGTGGTTCAAGATAAAAATAGAGGAGTTAGAAATCTCTTTCCAGAGTACAGTTAGTTCCTAGATTACCACGTAAGTTTCGGCATGGCCAGGGCAAAGAAAATCACATTTTCTGAGGCTAGCATCTTGCAAATTAATTTTTGGTCTGTAGCTCATTGAAGGAAATCCAAGTTAGTTTCATTAACTGCAAGGTAGTGTTGCAACTTGCACAAAAGGTCTTGAGTCCTAGTTTATTTCTTGGTCTCTTCTAAAGCCACAGAGGTATCTTCTAAAAGTACTGAGCCTTTCGTATTGTTTTAGAAAACAATACTAGTGTTAATTGTGCTTATACTTTTCTTTCACTTAACATGGACATATTGAGAATGTCCTGCTTAGCCAGACGGCTCATCCATCTAGCACAGCTTCTGTGTCCAGAAGTAACACAGGCACTCTGTTGCCCTCACGCTCTGCCAGCATCAACAACTGTTGTGTTAGCAATATTTGAGGGACTGCCCCTGCCTGTTGTCCAATAATCTAATTTATATGTCAACCTGCTGACAGTTTTTGTTTCCCCATGCATTTGTGTCTGCAAATTCTACTGCCAGCGATGTAAAAAAAAGAAATATTCCTTTATCTCTCTTCAGCTGATCCTACTACTTTTATCAAGGACCCACTAGATCTTGCATGCAAGCACCAGGTGTGAATAAATTTCCTCATTTCTTCATAATTTTGTAAACATTTATCAATATTTTCTCTGCAAATGTGGGAGCCTGAGCCATATTAATCTTGCACAGCAGCTGCTCCATGCCTTTGATCTCCTCTAATTCCAGTATGCAAAATCCAGAACTACATGCAGTGTTCATAATGTGAGTTCACCAAGTTTTTATATGGTAGCAGAATATAACTCTTTTGTCAGATGCTACTATGACCAATGTGGAGAAAAATATATCTGTGTATTTGTGCAAATCAGTATCAGCTCCGTTGGCATAACCACTGGAAAGACAGCACTTCTCATGTCAAAATGGTTCTGGGTAGAAGTTAACAAAGATGTTATGACAACCATTAATTTACTGATGCAACTGTATTTGTAATTGGTTCAGAGTACATCTCTGTTTAGGTATAAGATGTGACAAGATTAGAGAGTTTTAGAGACACAGAATAATCTACGTAGTTTAAAAATAATGCGGGTACGATATTGCTAAAATATACTCAAATAAGATACCTATATAAGAGGTTCATTTTAATTTGGGTATTAAGGACTGTGGGTGATGAGTTATGAAATATTTTTCATCATTAATTCGAGCATGGCAATTATTAATTTGCATATCAGATATTAGAATTCAGTAGTTTTATTTTTAAATTAATTTTTAAAAACTGACTGTTCCATGTTTAGTTGCCTCTGTACAGCTGAATTTTAGATGGCTGTGTATTCTTTGTCTCAATTTTTATACCTTTCATTAGGAAATAGATAAATGCCCCACCTGCTCATGTATTCCTACCTGACATAACAAAATAGGGCTCTACAATACAGTAGCTCCTCCTGAGAGGGAAGAACTTAATTTCAGTTAAAAAGTGTCCCAACAATAGAAGCAATATTGCTCTGAACTCACTGAAATTGCTGGTTTCTTGGTATTACATTTGGCAGTGGAGAACAGACTGTTTCATAGGCATCATCTTTTTGGGTTCCTTTACAACATGTCTTAACTCCTTTACAAAGTAAAAAAGTAGCTACTCTAAATTAAAGATTATATAGAAACTCAGGCAGTAGTATTTTTCTTTTGAAGAAAATGCTGTATCCTAGGAACCTGAATAATTTTGGGGGGTTAGTATCTAATTTAGCAGGTTTCTTCCAAAGCACCAACAGCTGAAATTTGTCTTCAGTTACAGGAGACTGTTAGTAGGGCTCTTCTCTTTCACTAACAGCTTAACTTGTACTTTTCAACATAGAGACAATAAGATTTATTCTGCTCCTGAAAGTGTAGGTAGGTGTTTCTCTTTGAGTAGGAGGATGGTTTCTAATTGGCTCTTAGTCATGCATAAAGTTGAAAGGCACTTTGATCCTTTTGTCTTTCCTTTTTATGAAAGGATAGCAGTTAAAATAGTTTTGTGCACCAGCATAGTTTCTGCTCAAGGGAACAGTCATTCTCTTAAGAGTAGTATCCCAAGTTTAATTACTGGCTGTTGCTCAGAGTAGATGAATATAATGTGTCAAACAGCCACAGTATTCTGAGTTGTGGTATCGTCATGAGACAGTGTCACTCCTTAGACAATAAAACTGTAATGGTTTGTACATTCCATTGTAATTTTTTTTGCACTTGGATTCATTGCATGGCTGGGTTTGTTTCTGCACTACCTGAATAAGTGAAATCTTAAAAGTTGCAGATTAGGTCAGGAGAAATTCAGATGGCCAAACTACAAGCAGATATAAGCTTCTCAGCATTGCTCTTCATTGCACTGTGGTAATATCCAAAAACTTCCATTCATGAAGTCAGAAACTTTAATTTGCTGGGAGGGGTCCCAGTGTGAGTGGCAAATTACAGATGAAAGTGTCCTTTGAGCTTTGTTCTCCAACCATTATCATACACTCATGAATTCCTCGTTCTCTTCTTGCTAGGAACAGTACAAAGCTACACTGAAGGTCAACAGGCAGTGCCAAGAAAACTTTGAAATTGATTTTCCTAAATGCTACTATTGCAATATATCACTCATACTTATATTTCTCTCTAAAACTCTACTGGGGGAATAGCTGCAGTGATAAAAATCTATTTCAAGCATATTGTATAATTCTATCTTGCATTTTCCACAGACTTTGCTGAGGGGAGCTTATTCGTTGCCCTTGTGTAAAATTGCAGTTCTCAGTCAAGCAGAGGTTTCTTAGTTAAATTTTTTCATGTGATGCTTCTCACAGTGTGTTAATTTTTGTTCCTTTGTTTTGTGTAAAAATTATGACATTATTTCAGCTTCTTATCTGTAATTTTGATACAACTTTCAAAGAGAACATAGATGAGGCAGCATCTGCAACAATGGCTCTTGTTGAAAGCTTGCTGGATAGAGATTGTTGTTAAACAATTTTCATTTGGAAAATCTGATAACAATATAACTCCAGACTTACAGATTGTTAATCACCAAAAACATTTCTCCTCTATTTGTCTTCTGTGTATGTTGTTATATACATGTAAGGATTGTTATAATAACTGATTGCTAAAAGTACTCTTTTTTTTTTTTTTTTTTTCCTCCCCAAAGAGAGTAAGTTTCTAATATGTTTAGTTTTATGTCTTGTGAAAAGCAGAGGAGTTTGGCAACATTTGAGAAAAAAGACTTATCTTGTATTTATTTATTTTATCTTATTACAGGTAACATATGTTATGTTTTTTTTCTTTAAACTAGAAATACTTAGGCTAATGTCTTGTTTTCTTTATGTAGTTCAGATACAGAATATGTGAATACGTAAGAATTGTTGCTTGTCAATCATAACCTCTTTTATGGCATGAATGTACAAAAATCAATTCTTAAAAATGAAAAGCACATTTTATTATCCACATAAGCTGTTATCTACTAGCTACTGTTGGAAAAAACTTTGCATTTGAACTACTGTCTTTCTCTATATAATACCATTTCAGTAGTGGACAACTGAAGGAGTGAGAAAGAAAAAAGTTTATTAATTTGGATTATCCTAGCAGCTGGGAAATATCAGGGTTTTAGGCTGACAGAAATAAAAATTATAAACCACCTTCAAAAGATCTTAGCCAGATCCATCAAAGCCTACAAACCATAAAAGTAACCAACAAATATTTTCAGTGCCTATTGGCAATAATGGCAAATATTTAGATATAAGGGAAAAACAGTTATTACCATCTCTTTTTTTTTTTTTTTTTTTTTTTTTCTTTACACCAACCCCCTTAGCTTCCAGTTTGTGAAACAAAAGATATCCTGATTTCAGTGTTTCTAGGGATAAGTGACATAGCACAGAACACAACTTTTATATGGTCCAAAGTCTCATATAAAGATACCTTGAAGCAAAGAATATTTTCATAGCACATTACATAATAGACTAGGTGTGAAATTAGTTTTATGGTGAATGGACAGCCCGAAGGTTGTTAGCCTTTTATTATGTATAGCTTCTCTTATATAGCTACATTAGGATTTTTTTTATAGATAATCAAGTACACTTCAGTGAATTAATTATTCTTAAAGTATATAGAGAAGTTCCTAAGTATTTCCTCAGTTGTTTTCACATTTACATTCATGATAATTTATAAATTTCCATAATCTACTTTGTTTTTAAATATTAAAATGTCAAGAAAAAAAATGAAAATGTAGGATTTATTAAAGCCATAGATTGAAGTCATATATTTGTGTCATTTATGTGCTTAGAATTTCTCAATTTCTCTCTGGTATATCATTTTAGTTATACTGAAAAGGGCTTAAGAAGAGTCTTCTAATGATGTTCTAGTGTTACAGTTTTTCTAATGTTATTATGGGAAGTCATGAGAGCTGCTGCAAAGCTTTTGAATACATTTCCCCAAGCTTCTTGGTCTCAAGAGCAATGATTTTTCTAACTACATTGTCCTGTGAAGCTGAATTTCATGAGAAGCTGCTATCTACATACCGGTTTAAGTTGTTTAAACTGGACATTGGTTCATAAGGTAGTACCAAAGAAAATAATTGAATATGAATATTCTAAATATATAACATGCAAAACTGGAATAGCTCAAAAGAACCAGAGCAGTCCTCTCCAGACAAAGGCCAAATTTGCTAATTGATGAGACTGCTTTTTCTTGGAAAATGCCCATTTGCTAGGAAGAGAAAAATTTCCTGTAAATACACTAATTCCAGTCTAACTTTCTTAACTCTAACAGTATGTGCCTGTAACAAATCCAATAATTCTGTAATTGGAAATGAATCAGTCATGTAGAAGGCATAATGGTTTCTTTTTTCCATCTGATTCATATCTAGGTTCTAAACCATAGCTCATCCTGGCATCCTCTGCTACTTTTTTGTGCACCTTTCCCACTTCTGACATTGCACTAACAGAACTCCTACCTGGTCACAGGTTAAACCTGGAAACAGGGTTCTGACTGGGAATGTATTTCTTTCTTAATGTAGGTGTTTTTGTGACTACAGCATCAGTTGTGCTGACAGAAGAGCACCCCAGAGAGTGAGGTGGGCTGCAAGGTGAGTGATACTGCAGTTGGCACAGGAGCTAAAAGTGCAAGGCTTGTCAAACCAGCCCTCCCAGCCTCAGTATTTTTAAGCCTCAGACTGTTCTGTGATGGCAATTGAAATAGTTTGAGACTTCTGTAATGGAAACACCTAAAATCTCAAATTCAACAGCCAGACAATCATTTCTCATTGATTTCTCCTATGCATTTTGGCTCCTTGACCTAGATTTACATCCAGTTTCCAAGTGATGTCAGTGCAAGCTCTGTCTGAAGAGAGTATGCACTCGGCATTTTAGAATTTTTCAGTATGGATTGGTAGCTAGGCATTAAGTTTGCCTTAGCAGTTGCAAAATAGGTCATAGATAATGACTATAAACCATAACCATTTCTATTTAGGCCGTGTAATCTCCTACTAAGGTGCTGGTTGAGTAGTTTCATGACATGTCTAATCTTTAATTGAAATATTTATTGTTAATTTGGGAGCATCTCTTGCTAGAAGATATTTCATATTCTTTCTGTAATTTTCCTCTACTGACATAAATCTGATTATAGGAAAGTCCTGCAGGAAGTCCTCTGGGGATGTCTGGAACAGTCAAAAGCCACACGTTTCTCTACCTTGAGAAAAATTGCAAAAGGCAGGGCTGTGCAGAAAGCAGGAGTACTTTGGGCTTGTGCTCAGTCAGTGCATGCCTTCTGACAGTCTTTGCCTCTTGGGCTACTGTCGAGGCTCCTCCAGTGGAAATTAAAACTGACCCTGACCAGTGCATCCCCTCAGAAAGACAGATTTGTCTTTTCTGTCTTCAGAGTGATTTGGGGTTGAGTTGCATTTGCACTTCCCTGTGCAAACTGCATGAAAATTCTCCTCATGGTTGTAACTTGTTAACACCTCAAAAAATTATCTGAATTCTTCGTTTCTAAAGAGACTTTCATGGTGTCTAAGGACACGCCAATAAATCGGATGCATGTAAAGATGATGTTCCATATTAGGGTGTTTTAACAATCTACCTGGGAAAACAAAACAAAAAATACACATCCCTCCCAAAAAAAACCAACAAACAAACAAAAACCCCACAGCCAACCAACCCAAAAGCCAGCAACAACAAAAACACAAAACAAATAAAAACCAAGAAAACCCAACCAAAAAAATAAAATAAAAATAAAACCCACAAACACTCCCCACTCCCAACAAAAACAACAAAACCCCAAGCAAGACAAGCAAAAACATCCAAAAAGCCCAAATAACAAAATTACATTTCTAGGTATTTGGACTTTTCTCTCTGTAGGAGTGTTTGTATGTTACACAGGATAATAATAAAAAAATTTTAAAAAATCACAGACCTAGATACCTACTTCTAAAATAAGTGAATACAAGCTATCTTCATAGAAGAAAAGGTGAAGAAAAGTCTGCTTTGGCTGTTGTACAAAAGTTGTTGTACAGATAAGGGTAATTAATTTAGTAAGTAGACCAGAAGATGAGGTAAGTGTATAACAAAAAGTCTTGTCACATTGATCCTCTTGAGCAGCTGCAAAACTGCAGTGGGATTTTCAGGTTGTGTTCCAAAGAGAGTGCCAGCTGGGGAGATTACAACAGTTCCTTTAATGTGTTTATTCTTATAGTTCAGAATGGAGAAGCACCAGATCTTCTAATTGCATTTTTGGTAATGTTCATTGCATCTAGCTTTGAGTATGTGTTATGCTGTTGAAAATTACTGCAATTTTCAGAAGGATAAAGATTAATAAGTACAAAATCTAGTAGTGTTTTTATTTCTGTGTGTTATAAATCTGCAAGTTGTCAGGGGGAATGCTATTTATAATAGAACTGGTAATAAAATGACTAAAAAATAAGACCTGAAATTAGAACATGGTAATGAATCTGTCTAACTCTTTTTCATACCAAGACTGAAAATTTTCATTCATGTTTTTTAGATATGAGTGGGGTGTTTTACTGAGTAAACTGAAGACCATGTTTTTACTAGAACCTTGTAGTAATCCCTGAAAGCTGACAGAAACCCCTGGCAATTTGTTGCATACTGCAGGCACTGTGTGCTTAGCTGGGGAGGTCTGTGTCTCAGTCTTTTTAATTGTTCACTGTGAACCTCCCATATCTGGAGGTTTGAATGATTTGAACTAGTGAGGAGCAACATAACCTACAAGTAAGTAAATAGAGTAAGTAAATCTGCTCAAGAAAGAGAGGGGCAACTAGAAAACCTCATTAATTATCACTCTCAGCACTGGTGTTGCATGTTTAACCAAGCAGTTGGATTTGCACAGTCACTCTTTTTATCAGACTTTACACAAATTACTGCAGTTGCAAAGAAACTCAAGAGTGCTTCCTGGTCTAGTTTTGTTCTTTCTTTGGTGTCATTTGGGTGAGAAAGGGCAGACTGAGGCTGTTTGTTCTTTGTGTATGAAGAAGTCAGAATCTAAACTGGCAGCTCCTAATAGTATCAGAGAGCACATACTGTGAGACAGCAAAGACAGTCATGGGAGAGTAAAGGTTTCAATAAAAATGCAGTGCAGAATTCTCAGTAGCACATCAGGTATAAGGGAGAGCAGAAAGGACTGTGTTCTCTAGCAGAGGAAATAATAATGATTAAGGTGACTGTTCTGCTAATAAATAATAAATCAACGCGAGAGTTCACTGGTAATAATACTACTGAAGAGCAAAAAAGAAACACTACCTCTCTGTAAAAGAAGGATTTTATACAATATGAACAATTTAACACACCTCTAAAGACTTTGCTCTAGCTGATCAAAGAGAATTTTATGATCAAAGGTGCTTTTTAGAGATGTAAAGGAGCAGTGATAAAATAACCTTTATTGAGTGAACATAAACTCAATATGTAATTCATGACCTCTAACAGCATAGAATCCTATATTGTGGACAAAAGATCAGTCAGGCCTTTATTTTATAGGGAGAAAAGGAGGGAGCTTCAGGAGAGATGTGGAAGAAAAGGTATGAGTGAAAGAAAAGTGACAGAAGCTAGAGGAAAAAAACAAAAAACAAAAGAAAGGGTTAGGGTTTGGTTTGCTTTTTTCTACAACTGGTGATCCTTCACAACTGGAAGGAGGAAGAGGCTATATGAAGTGATCTGGTATAAACTCAGCTTCCCATTAACATGGGTTTCTCAGAAACAGGCAAGAGAAAACAGTCCTGTTTTAGAATTTCTGGGAAATCTTCAAATAAACAAGAATTAACTGGCTTCTGATTTTTGAAAGTTCAAAATTTGGCTGAAGGATTCTTGGTGCAGCACACTGTAAGGAAGTTTGCTCTCCAAGCTCTGTGATACAAAAAGCTCAAAATGACTGAAATAATGTCAAACGATTAGTTTTTAGGATTTGATTTTCACTTGTACTAAGACTAATTACTATTGAATAAGTGAAATAAATCTTAAATAATCTCTTGGTAAAATGCACCTACAATTACAAAAAGTCATGAATGACCTTGGATTTCTTTTTAAATAAAAGAAGGAGGTGTCCATCTCTTTTATATAAGCCAGTACTGATAAATAGGTCCAGGTTATATTTGTGTGATCCAGCTCTAATCCTGAACATATAGCAGACTAGATTTAAACCTGCTGTTCATAGTATAAGAAGCTATGCTAGTCCAGGAGTTGATGCCCTTAATAATGAACTCAGATCTTGCCTGTTTTCATTTAGAAAAGAAGTGTGTTTTTTAAAAACCTGAAATTAGAACGGAAAAAAAGTTAAAAATTGCTAATGGAATTGGGAATAGTTACTCTATGTTAAAAAACAGTGTTATTGGTTTTCAACAAACATTTATTGTTTTTTAACATAAAACAATGCAGTTATTTTGAAATGTCTTTAAATTATCTCTATAGTATAAAGGAATGGATAATAAGAATGCAATACAATGATATAAATAGTAAATTCCCATGTTTGTTCCTCAGTCTATTTAAACTTTTCTCATTACATATGCTGAGTAAAAATAAGTGAATAACTAATCATGAAAGAAGGAGCTGTAACTCAAAACTCTCCAGGACCAGGTGAGTTCTCTCATCACTTTGTCATATACATTGTCATACATGTCTCTTCCCTGTCCAATATTTTTTTCTTTTTTTTTGTTTCATTTTGGCACAGCTTCAGTAAGAGTGTGAAGAATGCCTCTGTACCTTTGTGGACATCTATGGTGGAAAATGTCTATAAGCCTGCCAAGTAAAGCTCATGGTTCAAAGGTAAGAGGGAAGACTGAGAGAGTCATTAGATCTCCTTGTTATTGCCTAACCACTAGGTTTTTATGTGTTCTTCAGGCCATTTTAGTTCAAGCTGCGCAACAGGGAGTTTTTGAAAGATTGAATAGTTACTAAATAGGAGTTGTTCAGGTTCCATGACTAGTTTCTTTAGTTTGAGTCTTTCTATTTTCATCTAGGCTAGGGTAAACCTTTCCAGAAACAGTCTAGCATACATGTGATGCTGACTATGAGCCCTACTTTGTATTTTAGTTGGAAATTTTTTTGCTTAAAGCATAGACAAGCAAACAGCATTGATAGGAAATCATGGGCACACTCTTAATAGAGGCTGTAATATTCAAATGGAGAGAGAAACACCTCTAAGCCAGAAAAAACTACTTACACTGTCAGTCACAAGTCTCAGCTGAGAGCACCAGGTCCCAATTGAATTTGGCATCTGTCTGTGTGAAAGTTTTTTCCTTGTTCCCCTGTCAACTTCTTTGACTCTCAGTGGAGAAGGACTGAAAAGTGCTCAAACAGAACATACAGGTCTGAGGTGAGAGGTGGCAAATGTCAAATTCTGCTTGGAGGCATTGCTCTTAATTGTCACTTCTCAACCCAGGCCAATCCTTCACTATGTAATTCCTCCAATTTGTTCAGATTCCAAGTGAAACAGGTTAGCATAAGCCAGAGCTCTAAAACAAGTGGAAAAGACACTTGACAGCTGGCCGGAGTCACAGTGATGATGTGGCAACTTAGAGCTTTGCTTCTTGCAGGTTTGTTCACAGACCATAAAGACCTGAGCTATAAGCTGCTTGGCTCCACTTCTAAGTGATAGCCTTAATCTCTGGCAACATTTCTGAGAAAGAAAAATGTGAGCAGTTGGAAGGCTGGCATAGAGGAACCATCGACAGCAGAAGTGTAACTAAGGACCTTCCTTGCAAAATTCATTTGCTGAGTGCCCTCCTGTCCTATACGTGTTAACGGGATATCAGTCCATCAGTCTGTGGATTGTCACTTTTTCTTTAGTATTTTGATTTTGTAAGCTCCAGATCCCTGTTCTTAAATGCCTGGTTTTTATCATGTGCTGGAATAAGTGATAATTATACAGAGTTTGCTTCATGGAAATGGATGGAGAAAGTTTTTTGTTTAACTTTTGCCATTTGTTATGGGTTGTGGGATAACATAATGAATGTGATTTTTCTACTGAATACGATTCTGAATCTACTGAAAAATGAAACCAGTACTGTAGCAGATTCTTGAAAGAACGTGGCAAGTGCATATGAAAATGGAATAGTCCGAAGTTTAAAAGAAAAACAAGCCCACAAATTGATTAGTGTTAAGTGTGGTTTTGCTTATATTTAGACTGAAATGTATCTCATTGTATCACCTTCTTGCCTTCTAAACATTAATGTGTTCCTAAAACCATCTGTGAAGCTGAATATTTGTATACATTCAACTCCTCACATGGTGGCTTGAGGGGACACAGGCTGATTTCATAGTATCAGTTTGGGGATATAAAGAAGAGGGTGTTGAGGATCCTGAGGAATGGAGAGCACAGAACACAGGGGGTTGTGTTTCCTGCCTATTTCCTGCAATTCCCTATGAAAAGCTGGGGGAGAGAACATTTCTCTAGAGACAACTGAATGCATTGAGCCAAATTCAAGGCAGATCTTGGAGGGAAGCTCCTGCTCTCTGTCTCCAGCTGCCACATCCTCTGCAGGATCTGGCTCTGTCGTGTGGGGACAGAGGACCTCCCTCGGAAGATTTACAGACTGGGATTGAGACTCATTGTTTTTATTCCAGAAGAGTAAAACTTCTAAATATATGGGTTTAGGAAGAAAGTAATCGCTTCGATTAAACTTCAGGATTAGAATGAGGGCTGAAGGTATTAAACAAATGTGAATGTATTACTGAAATGCCTGCTTGAATTTGGCTCAATGCATGCATTTGTCTTTAGAGATGTTTTCATTCTGTAACTGGCAATAGAAGGTTTGGAATAGCAACAGTAATAGAGAGGCTGTACATAAAAAACAGGATGAAAGGACTCAGCAGCCTTTAGCCAATATGATGGTTCAGAACAGAAAGTCTACCTGCTTAAAATTAAAGATATGGAACTGTGACAGTGCTGTGAAGAACACATTTCCATTCAGCTCAAGGCTTAATATTAGCATGCAAAGAAGCTGAGGGGTGTTTTTCCAGTCCATAGGGATTTATGAGGTAGATGGAAATTACTTACAAAGGGTCAAATCCTGCAAATGCTTCAGCTCAGTAAAATTACAGGGGGAGTGAAATTACCCAAGGGTGCATTAGGGGACTGAGCCTGCTGAGTGGGCAGGCAAGGGACAGGCAGGATTACAGTGGTTGTGGAAGTTTGCCTCCCCACTGCCCCCCAAATGACTATAATTTTATTTTGATACTGAGAAAGCAAAAAAGAGTGATAGCATTGTGTTTAGCACCAGCAGAAGAGGGATAAGCATTGGATATTGACCATTTAATTAATCAACATCTTTGAGTTTAGCACCACTTCTCTGTTGTGAATACTCATTTTAATTGCACATATAGGGTTGATGTTTTCTGTGTAAAAATGTTTTACAAAGATGTTTTTCTTTCATAAAACTGTGAGGTTTTCTTTCATTCCTAGTAGACTGATTTAAAAAGAGATTATAATTATATTATTTTGGTCAGACGCAAGGATTCTTACTGGTGGGGTTTTTCCACCTTTTTTCATTTCACCCTGTAAGCTGGAAGAACTTAAAATGTTTTGGTCATTAAAACCAAACCAAAACAACAAACCAGGGATTTCTGAAAAGAAATACGGGTTTCATGGAATCATCTACAGCTCTAAAACAGGCCTAGTCTCCAGTTCAGTAGTGATTAGATAGCATTATTTTAGTCTGATTTTGTGTGTTTTGTTTACAGCTACTTGTTTAATAATAAAAAATATCTGTTCTTTCCTATTTTTTTCTGCAGGGTGTTAAACATAGTTCATACCTATGAAATTTCAAGCCAAGAGATAAGGATGCCATTCTCATTGCTCAACCTAGCAGTGCCCCTGCAACAGTGTTACTGTACTAAGATGGGCCTTTCAGAACCTCAGGTAAAGGAAATACCATTTTTGTAAATAAAAAAAGCTTAATATGGCGAAAACAACAACAAAGAACAAAAAACACCAACCAAGGAAACCCCAAAACAAACCAAAAAACAAAGAAACAACCGAAATGGAACTGACCTTTAAACATTCCAAACACCAGTAGTTCTCTGGCATTACAGTTTATTTAACCTTTGAGAGAGTGTTCATTTGAGTCACTCCAGCTTTATGTTTTTAACATTAAGAGAGTGAATTATGTCAGAAAAGGTGCCTTTACTCTTAGAAATTTCACTGTATTTTATATCTTTAATCACTTATTTACAAGATGAGAATGAGTCATTTGGTGTGCTTGTCTCAGTGTTTTATTTTTATCATAAATACAATTTTCAAGACTATATTGACAAATGCCCTTTAAGATATCTACTCTTACTAGTGCAGGGCTTTGAGAGACCAAGGGGCTCTACTATTAGCTTAGCTTTATTGCTTTAATATAAGGTTAAACATATATTTCCATTTTAACAGGGCTGCATATCAAAAACTGGAATCAAAACATGAATTTAATAAACAGTAACTGTCAGAGGAATACAGAAGCTATGAGAAAAGGGTCTGTCTTAAAAAAAAAAAAAAGCCAGTTTTCATGAGTTCAGGAACAAGTTCAGGAGCCACAGGATGGCATTATAGGTATTGTGTCTGTGCACAAGGATCTGCTTCAGAGCCCTCTAGAAAAAGGATTTAAAGTGTTATTGGGAACATCTAATTTGTAGAAAGCATGCTTTCTGCATCTTCAGCAAGATTTTGTGTCCAAGACAGACTATTACCTTTCATATTAAAGGTTATTGAAAGCGACATAAATTTAGGTCAGAGGCGTTTAATAGTAAAAATTATATGTATCATGAAGGATGAGAAAACTCAAGGTAAATGTTGAAGTACTCTTCTGTCAGTTCCTCAGAGTGGTTGGCTCTGAAAGTCATGACATACAGAACTGCTTGACTGTCTGATCCTATCTCTCAACTCTGTTTTATCAGTTTGTGGCTGGCCTATTGTTTGACAAGATCCATTGAAAACACTGAGATATCTGAAGTCAGCTGGGTCAACAGCTTCATCTTGTCTGTAAATAACTTGCTTTCCTGAGCAGAAAAATGTATGCCTCTAAAACTATCCCTTGTCTTTCTTTTTGTGTAGACAATCACAATTTCTCTTCATGTCTAGAACTCTAGGAACAGCTCGCCACTTGAAATTCTGTTAATAATATATGTTTTCTACAAGTGTATTGACTAAGTTAAATGCTTTTAATTACAATATTAATGCATATTTAATGAACAGGGTTTATAACACAGTTTTGAATTTTTGAATTTCATCCAATATATCTGAAATAGCTCTGAAACTTTTGGCTTTTACCAACATTGCACATTTGAGCCATCAGTTATGTACAGAGTTCACCAGAATGTCCTTCTCACCAGAAAGAATTCTATTAAATGGGAAGTGTAATGTGACTTTAATTGGTTAATAATATGCCTATGCAATTATAATTTGAGTATGTGTAAGTAATATTTCTGACAAAAGAATATATTTTATTCAGTAATTTCACTATATCTTTCTATTCCATTTTTTAATTTTTACTTTTGTTAAACTGTCATGGAACCCAACCTACAGTGCAATTCTGATGTGCTCATGTGAATTTATAATCATGGCACCATTAAAAAATACTTTTTTGCATTTTTAAGAAAACTTGGGACGATGTGATAACAAACATTAACTGCTTGTTATGCCTTAATAATGAACTAAATTTCTTGTAAAATCCAAGGAGGACTTTTATTCTTGGATGGATGAAATTGCTGTTTCACAGTTTCATACAGAAAATGTTTTATATTCTATATTTTATTAAAGAAGCATAGCTCAAGATCAGGAGGAAGTCTGCCGGTCTGTGGTAGGAAGGGTTCCTGTGTTCTGTGAAATTGGAAGCTTGTGAAGGGAGGAGGGTATTGCTCTTTTCCTGAAAATGCCCCCCCCAAAAAAGTGCTTAAGGCCCAGTTAAAAGTTGAAAGATGACAAATGACACAAGGGTAGAATACCCTGCATAAATGTGGGTTGCAATATTCCTGAAAGGAGTAAGAAATCATAGGCATCAGAGAGAGGATCTGATTAGTCTCTCCTCAGGTCTGAAGTAAAAGGGGTTCCCAGGAGACCTGTGAAGCTGGTGTGAAAGGACCTCCTGCCCTATCCAGTCTCAAGCAGATGGGCTATTTCAGGACAACAGTAATGGATGGACTGATTTCTTCAATGCTTCTGTTTTACTTGTCCTCTGGCCTCCTCTAAAGTCTACACATCTAGTCAGTGTAAATACTTGTGTGTAGCTAAATTTCATGTAAAGACTTCACCTCAACCATCACAGATCTCACAAGGAAATTGCCCAGACAGACATTGTGGGGTTAAAAATACAGAATTTGTGAGGAAGTTAAATTTTACTCTTTAGATTGCCAAAAAAAACCTTACTATTTGAAACAGGTCTTTGGAAGAAGGCTGCAATCTCTTCAAATTTCATAGCTGCATCAGTATTTTTAGGAGAGCTATCCCAGTTTGCCCAGCAAATAGTTCATCTCAGATGTTGAAGGAGTTTGTTTGCTCCAGTGCAGAAGTGTGACTTTAAGGAGGCTTCTCAACAGCATCATTTCCAAGTTAAGAACAAGTTGTGCAATATTTTGGGGAGGGAATAGCTATTTTCTACAAATGCATATCAGTTAGTGAAGATCTCTTATTGCTTCCATTAACACAATTAAAATCAGGTGGCTAATACAGGGAGAGAGTTCCATCTGGCATCTTAGTATTAGAAGAAAAAAAACAGTAAACAATTTTACTAGGCTGATGTCTTCTTCCCTTCTTTGAATCTCAGTACTAAATTTAATTAGGATCTCTGAGCCCAAATAACTGATATAAATTCCTGTCTTTGTCTTTTCTTTGTGCGGACTAATGAAGACACCTCTAAGTAAAATATTATCTTTCTTGTCTGCTGGAGAAGTATTCCAGACTCCATCTTTGTGTCAGGCATAAATCAGCCCTCTGAGTACTTTATATCCTCTGAATATCTGGAGGAAAGAGAAATTCATCAAGAGTAATACCATTTGTGAATGCCTGGAGGGCAGCTGTTTTATTCTGCTAAACCAATGAATAAACTTCAGTCAGAGTTTTAATTGATCAGTATTTGCACGGAAAAGGAAAACAAAAAGACTTCTTGTATTCTTTTTAAGGTCTGAAAAATCTCCTGACTCCAAGCTTTTATTATTGAGATCTATCATGTTTTTTGTATCCTGCTGTTTCTGACAAATACTTTTTTGTAATTCCATGTATTCGTATAACGATCAAATGCTTAGTAAAAATTTTTAACAAGCAAAAAAAAAAAAAAACAAACCAGAAACAAAAGCAAAAAAACAAAACCCAAGCAAGACAAGCCCTTATGCAAAAGACAATGATTCCTCTTGCAGGACATAAAAAGGTTATAAGGTTTAGATTTGTGTGTTTTGGGTTGTGGGGCTTGGGGTTTTTTTTTATTATTATTATTGGAAAATGCTTCTATAATCTATAACTAAAATTGCTTCAAGAAACACATTTGTACTCTGATACATCTGTGTGTTATGTGAGTTATTGCTCATAACAGGGTTTAAAATTTATGTATATTCTATTTTTAGTATCAAAACTTTGCCAGAGCATGCCAAAAATGTGTGTTCAAGTTAGCATTGGCAAGTCTTCCAATTAATTAACTACTATTTTAATTAATCTATTTAAAGAACCAGGAAAATAATAAATTGGCTCACATTTAGAATTATTTTCAGTAATGTTTTAGAAGGAAATATAAGACTGTAGTCAGATTAAATTCTTGCATTATTGTTATTTCACCTCCTTCAGGATACTTCTCTGTTACTCAATCAACGTTACTTGACTGAAAATGTGTTACTGATTATTAATTATTATTATTGATAATGAGTAACACAGTATTATACATTATATTAGTTATTATATTACATACGATATATAATATATTAATTATTATTTTGGTGTGCATGGCAGTGACAGGCTCACAATAAGAAACATTCTAAGTACCACGTTATTATTTCTTTCTCTTTGAGACTGTGCTTTCAGAAACACATCACAGAAGTTCTTCCTCTGATCTATGGGAATCCAGCAATCATGTTTCAAGGAGGAAAGGTATTTTAATGGATACTTCTTTCCATCAAATGACATCTAAATGCAGTATTCCTTTCTTTAATTTTAGTATGTTCTTACTCTGTATTTAGACTGGGTTTTGTTCATTGGGTTCACTTTGAAACTTGAAAAGCTGCAATATGCAGGATTTCTGGTGATTAAATAATTTGCAGGAGGAAGTTCAAAGACCTCACCAGCTTAAAGAGATAATGGTCAAAGCATTTGTAGTTCCTGCTAAGCTCCTGCTTCGTCAAAATTGATTTTATTGTTTTGGTGAATGCAGTTTCCTTAGGCAGTGAAAAATTATAGTGTGTTGTCAAAGGGGGAGGGTTATAATATTTTGTTCTTTTTTCCATTCACTTAGGGCCATTACTTAAAGCATTCATTTGCATATGGTAATACTGGAAAAATAGTGTGTTGATTTTTTGTTGCCCTTAATAGTACTGACAAGTTCATTTATACTTTTCAGGCAAAAATACGCAGTGAAACCTTTTAAATAAATTGGTTAAAAATTGCACTGCGTTGATTATTCAACCTTACTTACCTAGGACATGATTTTATGAAATAGGGTAGTCTGTTCTCTGGCTGCAAGTGAGCTAATAAATATCTAGCAGGGGTTGCCATGGTAATCAGAGTTGGAAAAGTGCTTTTTCAGACAGGAACTTAGGAAGTACAGGACTCCTGATTTTTCTGGAGCAGAGGTCTGCTTCTAGTGATTTAGAAACATGTCAGGAAAAAAAGTGAGATTATTAAAAGCTTCACATTTAACATATTCTGTCCAGAAATACTTCAAAATTTTGCTGTAATAACTGTTGCCCTGATTTTAACCCCCACTTCCTGTATGTTCCAGTTAGGCTGAGATGCAATATTTTGCTTGGCATTGAGAAATTAAAAGAAGTCATAGGACTAAATCAGTAGATTATGAAGACATAAAATGGGGGCACTGCAGTTTGTTCTTTCTTGCTTGGGATCAAGAACATTGAATTGAGGAGTCAGCTTTTTACTTGGTAGGAAATGCAGGATCTATAGAAACTTTGATCTGGGTGGTACTTGAGGTACAAGTTTTGATCTTCAAAGTTTAGATTGCAGATAACAGAGAGGTGAATTTTTGTCTCAAGTTGGAAGGGACATAGCTCAACTTGTTGGAAATCTACAGTGACAATATAGGACTGGAAGATACTGTATTCCCTGTTTTTATTAAAGCTAACCTATAGTTAATGTGAGTATATGTAGCACTATTGCAAAATACAGCCCTTATTAAATTGTATTTCAGCAATGGAGAGCTCAGAGGATTTGGGGTGGAAACGTGAATCTGAGGCAAGAAGTTTGAATTTTTCATTTAGAAGAGAAAAATGAAGTTTAGGAAACTTTAAGAAAAACATGATGGGAAGACCAGTGCCCTGAAAGCACACATGTAATTCTGTTTGCATAGACACTGTTTAGGGAGTTCATTAACTGTGAGGAAAATATGATTTTCAATTAGGGAGAGGCTGTGGTGCTTTGTGGGCAAATGTCCTGTGGCAGAGCCCACACTGAGGATTTGTTAGGAATCTAGGACAAGAGTAATTTCTGAAAGAAAACCAAACCACACACACACACAAAAAAAACCAAAACACCAAAAAAAAAACCAAAAAACAAACCACAAACCCAAACAAATATTCATATAGAAAACAAAGAACAAATCAGCTAAATGTAACAATCTATTCAACTACAGGTGCTTAGATGACCCATATTCATGCACTGTATAATTTATATAAATAATTTTTCAAATTCTTTACTGCAAATGCTTCCAGTGAACATAACAGACAATTACTAATAATCAATTTTACATTAGGAAAAGATTAACAGTATGAGAATGAATGATCAGTGTTAATTGTTTCGTATCGTTTTCTAAAAACAAAAAAAATAATTGCTTCAGAAATATTTCATTTCAGATATTCAATCTCACAGCACACACAGCAATAATAAAGAATGAATAGGAAAGGGAGCAATTCATCAAGAACTCACTGGCGGAAATTTGTTTGCCTACATGATTTAAAAGCAAATAATAATAAAATTCAAAATCTGTTCACATCTGGTCTGGGGCAGAAAGTTGGACCAAATAATCAGACTGTGCAAGTAGTAATTTTTCCAACTCTTAATTAAAATCCACTGAAGTAGTGATCACAGAGCAACATTGTACTGGAATGAAATGGAAAATGATAATTAAAACGTAAATTGTGAGCATCTCTTTTTCCATTTTGCTATGCCAGTGAACTGAATCTTATTTAAAATCGAAATCATTCTTTGATTCGTAGGATTTCTTTAAATGAAGAAGTGATAAATATAATTAACATAAAAGAGAGATTAGGAGTGAAGAACTCAGTCTTCCAGGCCATATTCTGTGAACTACATTTAAGAACTGCATGGGGCGTGCAGTATAATAATGGTTTAAAGGACAAATGCCCTACTTGGTTATGTATCCCTTGGAAGTGATACAGTGATCCAGGTTTAGATCCATTAAAAGTATTTACTTTTAGAATGTACAGAAAAGAAGAAAAAAACAAAACAAAAAACCAACCCCCACCCACAAACCAAAAAAAAAACTGAACCAAACCATTTAGAAAGGATTCAGTTTTTCTTTAGCTTAATACAGAGGTTTCTTAGACAAGTTTTGGGTGGATCTGAGGGAACTGAGGCCATTGACAGTCTCTCAGTTATGGGATTTATGTGAAGTGTCTTGGCCAGCAAAGCAGAGTGGCTGCATTCAAACTACTTGTTAAGCTGGGTCCCTGGGTCCTGGCTTCCCTAACATATCTGTGCACTGTTTGGGAGACCATTTATTGGCAAGGCTCTTAAAAAAAGTACTGGAAAAGCTCCTAAAATTTATCAGTTGGGATGGTTACATTGTGAAGGGTTGGGAGTGGTGTTGGGCACCATTTAATTCACCAACATAGGTGAAAGCTGCAAGTTGTTATTTTGATTTATTTCTTACAAGATAGATTTTGGTAATTCAGTTGTATGATTTATCTTCATACAGTAAAAATATATTAGTGTCTCTAATGAGTTTTTTTAAAATAACTCAGTTTTGCAGTCAGTTAAGAGTGAATATACTAGCTTTTTTTCCTTTGAATTTAACATTGAGCTTGTGTTACAAGGCTTTCTACAGCAATCTACGTAACCTAGAAAATTATTTCAAGACACTACTTAATTCAAAGAACTTTCACCTCATTCTTTGCTTATGCTTAAACCTGCTAAGAAATATTTGACTTTTGCTTTTTTCAGGCATTAATACTTAAGTGTTGACCTTACATACTTAATACACAACTCAAGGTGCTGAGCTTTTAAAATGTCAAAAAATTTAAATCTCAAAAAAAAAAAAAAAAATTAAATCCGTGTGGTAGAAGATGAGGAAAATTTAAAATAGGCTAAAGCTTACAGCATTTATAAACATGACAATCATTAATAAAATGAGTGGAAATATGCTTTTAAAAAAAAAAACATTCAGAAATGTTTATGGTACAATGTACATTTGTGTGCAGTTGACTAAATATCCAGGGGATTGTTCTGACATAGAGGATGGGTGGAAGGTTGTATATTGTAAGCCAGATTTGATACTTAGCAGTGGGAAAGCATAAAAAAAATTCTTCCTGTTGTTTTTGTTTGCTCGGGGTTTTATTGTATTTATTTCAGGCCAGATCCTCCAGTTCCTGTCCAGTTCCTTGCTGCCACAAAACTCACAGTATTAGGAGTATTTCTTTTGATTAAAGAATGAGTCAAGGAAATTTGCCCCACTGTTCTAATTAGTAAATGTGTCATTTGCTGCTCCCAGTCACAACATTACACAACTGATCAGATTCCTACATAGCATGTAGCAGGGAAACCCCAGTGACAAACTTATGATTTAAAAACTGGGACTTCACTTAGGTGACTTAAGCATTTAAGGCTTTATAAAACCTTCAGGTCAATTTGTCTTGAAAGGCCAAGAAAAAGGAAAGGTTTGCTATATGGACAAACACAATCTGAAGATGCAGGAGAATCTTTTTCTGCAGTATTGCCAAGAAGTTAGGGAATGCAGAGAGAAGAAAAAGCACCAGTGGATAACCAGAACTCATTTAAACTGCTGGAGGTGAGGGATGTGCATGAGGATGTGCTGAGCAGCATGAGCACTGAAATACCAGGGGGTTTGAGCAGAACAAAAGTGTTTTGAGAAGCTACTAGTATCAGGTTTTGTTATAAAGTTTCCCAGTGACTGCTTTAAGCACATTTTATTATGTGCAACATAATCTTCAGAGATACTTTGAGATGCTGAACAGCTACTAAAAGTTTTTTAATATCTCCTATTCTTACGAAGCCAGTAAGTATGAAAGATGTTTAGCAATTTCCATCCCTTCATACAGGATTAAGACAATTAAAAACATTGCTTAAGGTATATTTTGCTTCTTTTCCCTAGTGCAAAGCCTTATTAGAAGTAGAAACTGACCATGGCATCAGTCTTGTAGCTGCATAAGGGGCCACAACCAGTCAAAAAGAAGACAATCCAGTCCATATTAATTGTACACTAAACAAGAAATGTGTAGGGAATGCTCTGGCAGTTCCCAGCTGCTTTAACAGTCTGTCTAGGCTCCACAAAATTTCTCGTGAAAGGACAGAAGAGCAGGAAGCTTTAAAGTTGTTTTGTTGCACATGGATGTTTTCTATTTTCCTTTAAAAATTACTCAGACATTGCTTAATTCCTGGCTCCTGGCTTCCTGTGCCATGGAGCTGAGAATCCTGTGACTTGGTGATGGCCAATCCTGTGCTGCTATGAACCTCCTGAGTTACCTAGCTAAGATGGTAAGTCTGCTGGGAATTAAAAATCAGGCAGTAATATTGGATCGATGTTTTAAGGTAAGAGGAAACAGGGGGGTAGGGGAGGAGTTCCAGAGGGTGGAGACCTGAAAAGATACCTGGTGTGATTTTCAGTGTTAGCAATTTGCAGCAACTTTATTATATCAGTTGCTAAATGGTTGTCAGAGCTTAGATTTTGGCTGGGATATGTGAAAGAACATATTTTCATTCAGGTACCTAAGTATAAGGAAGCTTTGTTAACTTAGTCTAAGTGTATTTAGAAATATTGTTTCATAATATAGAGTAATATAACAAAGCACAGAAGCAGGAGTTAAAATAGTAAATGAGGAAAGTTTTTTCTGTGTTTATTTTCATCCCTGTCCACCCTCCTACCTAAATGTTTCTAAAAATATCTAGTATTTCAAGTCAGAACAATACTTGTGAAATGTAGAACAGTTTATTTACTTCTATTTTCTTGTATTACCTCTGCTTACAGCCTGTATAACCCCCTCACAACCAAATATCTTGGTTTTAAAGTATGTCCTAAATCTAAAACCTTCTGATGCACCTGGTTTTCCATTGGTTAAGCATTATAAACTGTCTCTCTTACTCTAGCATTTATTTCATTTTATTTTGGAAGCTTACACACTACTCAAAAGTTGTTTCTACAAAGTTATAGCAATGAAAGAACTATTGACTGAGCCTCTATTACAACTGTAAACATTTCAAGTGAATATTTCATCTGAAATCAAATTTACAGTTCTTATTGCATTCAGTTGCTGCACAGATTGCAAGACTCATGTTCTTTCCCAATATAACATCAATAAGCTATTTTCTCAAGCAGCTGCTCAAAAGTTTCATTTGTTGTAACTATTAACCAGAGAAAAGCAACTTCAGTTTTGGAGCTCAATGATGAACAGGCACAAACCATCTTGTTTTGTTGCAGATATTTTCAGGCATTTTCTGGTGAAAAGGATTTATATTAATACCAAGCTCCTTGCCATACTACGTCTGTAATTCAAACAAGCCTTGAAATATTTTATATTGATTTTTTCATAATCAGCTCTAATTTCTGTCATGATTCTGCTTAGGTGTGGAGTTTTTATAAAAAGATTGATGAAGGCAATATTTTTCCTATAGTGACCTTTTTACTAGATTCATAAATATGTGCATATTCATCTGTGTGTAAATCAACATACATAGACATATAAACCTACAATGTATATGCACACACATAGTTATGTAGGTGTTTTCTGTTCAATATTTACTTGAAAGGTAAATGTCTAAACTTCTGTAGAAATGACAGAAGCAGGACATTCCCAAAAGCAAAATATCATTGATAGAGTAGTATCAACTGTAAGAGTGTGTCAAGCTTAAGCTGTTATCCTTGGCTTGCTAAAATTTAGTTTTAACCTCTTCTACAGGAGAAATACTGTGGTAATCAAGCTATTTATTGTTTCTGAGTTGCTCTGTAGTTTTGATTCAGATTTCTGTGAAGGGTCAATCATGGACACAACAAAAGTAGCACTGGAAGTTGTTGAAGCTTTTGGGAGTGTTGGGATTGTTACTGTAAAGCCCTGAGAAACACTGGAGTTGGTTTGATTTGATTATTTTGACTGTGTTCTTTATGTGTAAGAAACTTCAGCTGTACCCCAGTATTAATGTTGGGGGTGAGTAATACTGGCAGATATTGGCTCTTAAATGGCACAACTTCCATGCTGTTTGCTTCAACCATCTTCTTGTTAGAAGTTTTGCTTGAACATATGGGTTTTTTTCCTCTAGAAGTATTCTAATCAGTCCAAAGACTGAAATACTGTTTTCTCAGGCAGAAAAAATATTTTCATCAGCTAGAGGTTTCATTTCTAAAAGCACACTCCTTATGAAAACTAATTCCAAATCTTAATAGTTCCCATGTCTGAGTAATTAAGTATTTCTTTATCCCAGCTTTGAAAACATAAACTTCACTTTTCAGTGTAATGGGACCAATATAATATTCACAGACAGCAAAAAGAAATAATACCCCTCACTGACAGGTAAATGTCCTTCTGTATTCTTATGGGTCTTTTTGTTTTCATCAGGCATTTCATGGGAAGCATACAGGTAGGCAAATGTACTAGGTAGAACTGGTTACACACTGAATTTAAGTTTTGGATGCTATTTTTGAAGAAATTCACTTTGTCTATGGGTTTGTTGAAAACTTTCTAACAATGCATCTGGAAACTGAAACTACTGAAAGACAAATTTGCATTTGTGAATGTCTGAGAAAAGTCTAGACTGCCACTTTATGTAAATCCTGAATCAGGAGTTGCTCCAATTATCAAATCATTTTAGAATATTTTTAGCTAATAGGATAAAATAATAGGATTATTTTGTGTATAAACTGATAAAATTATCTAAGCATGCATTTTTATGATCACAACTCATATAGAAAACAATTTTCTGGCTTTAAAAAATGCTTTTTTTCTTCCATACTACACATGCAGTTTTTTAGATCAGAACAGATGGTGGTTTAAACTGGAGACATACTATGAAGGTATAGTTACGGGGATACTGTGTGGTGACAGATGTTAGGAAGAGCTTATGAGTTGGGTTTTAATTTTCTTTATTCTCGCTCTGTTTTCATACAGTGTGAATCAACATAATCCTATTTTCCTTCAGAAAGTTCCAGTTTGGGTGTTGAATTTTTCCTTCAAAGAACTTCTCAAATGTTCCTAAGTTTCCAACCACTCTATTACTCATTTTCTAACAAGCTTTAGAGTACAGAAATAAAAACTAGTAATATATACCTCTTATTTTTAATCCTACAGTATGGAAAGCTCATATATAAATGCAACAGGGTTCAAAAAATAAGAGTGTGAGACCAATAAACTTTTTGTTTATTTTTTTTTTTCTGCAATGCATTTTTGTATTTTTTGCCCTGATCTAGGATCACTAAATTTGATGAGCAGTCAGTGAGTATTAAGCTATTTTTAAAGAAATTCACTTTATCTACGGGTTTGTTGAAAACTTTCTAAGAATGTATCTGGAAACTGAATCTACTGAAACACAAAGAAATTTTGATGGAAGTTCAGGTGGTTCCATGGGACAGAAAATAGCAAACACATTCAAATGTATGACAGTGCAGAAAAAAAGTAATCTTTTATAATGCAGAGAAAAGTCTTACAAAGAACAAGAAAACCTGATAACGTTCACAAAAATATGTATATGGTGTGGAGGGATGAGGTGATATTAGACACAATGAGGGATATTTTTTAAAGGCCTTTTAAGTGGGTGAACTGATAACAGACTGCCTTAAAACATTTTTACATCAAGGTAAGAACTGTCTTCTTTGTAGACACTTCTTAAGTATTTTTTGTACTCCATCATAGTCATCTCTATAAAGCTGTCATTTTACATTATAATTGTGTCTATAAAAGGAGAACTTGACTGAAAATTTAGTTCTAGGATTAAACACCAGACTAGTAAAATTGCATTTTGCTCCTGTGTTGGCTGTAAGCTGACACTGCCTAGCCTGATGGTATTATTGATATTGCTATTTGTAGCACTCACAAGCTTAGGAAAAAAAATGTGTATCAACCTTTTGATTTTGGCAAAGAACCAATGAAGGACTGAAACAGTAATCATGAAGTGAAGTTTTAGGCAAAAACTTGAGCAGTCAGTGAGTAGCAAGCAGTATTTACTTTCAAAATTACTACACAACCTACAGACCTGAAACTTTGTCTACAGCACAGATTTGCAATTGCATTCTTCATTAGCCTTTAGCAAAAGTGTATCTTTGGTGGCGTGCTTAATGGACAGCTCATGATTCTAACCATGTTCTTGCTAAAAACTCATTAAGTGCCAGTAAATATGAGGGGAATGAGAAAAAAGCAGGAAGATGAAAGGGGCAATGATGATCCTATAGGGGGATATTGTGTTTTCTTTCACTGTGTAAACAGAACTGTAGTTGCTCTTTCAGCACTTACATATGTATGGCAAATAACTTGTCTGCAAGGAGAGCATTTTATGTGGGTCTACAGTAACTTTGTGGGCATGCAGGCAGTGGTAACATGCAGCAAATATTAAATGGATAAAAGTGCATAAAGATTTTATTTGCCTGGGCAAGCTACGGGAGCCTGGCAGAGGGGATCTTGGTGACACAACACAGCAAGCTCTGTGTGTCTTGTTGGATTAAAGACTAGATTTGTGTCTTAGCCAATATAATGTCATGTTGAATTATGTAAATCCCATCACAGAAATGCAAACACAATGCAGCAACAGCAGCAGTCTTTGGCATGGGCTCTTCAGCTATTTTCCTGAAACCAATTTGATGTCTTGCTACAGATTGTTTTTCCCTTGTGGCCCAGCCACACTGTTAGTTGAATCCAGTTCTTTTTTTTCTGAATTATTAGGTTGTAAACCTCATAGCTTAGTAACAGCAATGTTTATTTTTCGTAAGTAAACTTCCTTAGGACAGCTAGAAAGTGGGAGTAATAGTAAATAACAAAAGTGGTTTCAATCTGTGTGTGACATTCATCTAACAAATATTTAATGTTTAAGGTGAAAATACTCACTGATAGTAGGATCTACACATTCATATAACCAGACAGTTTTTCTATTTGACTTTCAGAAACTGAAAATACTGAAGACTAGCATTAACCAGTCACTGAGCTCTGTAATACCATTCCTCAGACAGTGAAAGATCATCTTATTTACAAGCTCAGACCGGTTCAGAGTGCATGGAGAAGGAAAAGCAGTGCATGGGCTTAATTCACATCTTTCCCTACGTGGAGAGCGAGAGGACAGAGCCAGCCAGATGACAGAAAAAGAC
This sequence comes from Phaethornis superciliosus, assembly GCA_023637945.1. Classification (NCBI taxonomy): domain Eukaryota; kingdom Metazoa; phylum Chordata; class Aves; order Apodiformes; family Trochilidae; genus Phaethornis; species Phaethornis superciliosus. The sequence goes on from JAJQWJ010000011.1 coordinate 18,895,500, forward strand.
ATTTCAGCCTTTGTCTCTGAGCAGAGCAACAAATTAGGAAATGTTTCTGCAGGAAAAAGGGGGTAAGGAGCAGAATAAGACAGCAGTTCAGAATAACTGTGACTGAGTGGAAACCTGTACTCTGATGAGGTATGCCATGACTTTCAATTTCTCCTTTGCTTAAGGCATCCTCATTATGGTTCTAATCTAGCTGTAAGTGCTAGAGCTGTAATACAGCTCCCACTGTAATCCAGCCCCACTATCCTGGCATTTTATAACAAACTGTAAGACCATTTCAGGGATGAAAGTTCAGACTCTTAACTACAGCTTTTGGACACAAGCTTAAATCATGCCCTTAGACTAAAATGCCTTCCTTTCACTTTTTAATGTGTTAATATTAAGTCTTAATATGGCTAAAATAGTGGTGAATTTTCTTTTAGAACAGCTTTTTACAGCCCACGCCATATATTATAGGTATTCTGGACATAATGGAAAAGGATTTTTTTGCAAATGTCAGCTTCAAGCTCTGCAGTACATCCAAAAAAGATTAGGAGATGATCGAGATGATAGCATACCTTAAATTACATATACTGGAGTTTGTTTTCCTTTCTAATGTCTTTTACAATAAATATGAAATAATTTATCAGTGTCCAAATGTGAGCTTAGCAGAATTTACTTTGCTACTGTTCTTTCATTTTATAGATCTACTTACATTAACCTCCGTGTTCAGGAATATTGAGCAGCTATGTGGCATTTACAACTTCTCCTTCCAAAGCCACTCTCCATTTAGACTAAAATAAAGATGAAAATGTTACGTTGGCAAAGTCAGTATTAAAAAAAAAAAGGGGGGGGGGGGGATAAGTATTTTAAAACAGAATAAGTATTTTGAGTGGCACGATAATTCTCATGCCTTAAATCTTCCTTTTCAGAATATTTTGGTTTAGTAGGTTGGTTTGACACTAATTTTATGTAGCAGTTGTCTGCAAATGTGCAGCAACACTGTCTGTTGAGATCTGTAAAGCACTAATAGCTTCCAGAACTGTTTGCTGCAGGACCAGTAGGTTGATTGCAGCTGTTGGCAATGATGAAAATGGGCATCAAGCTGAGACAGTCAAAGTTTGTCCTGATGTTAAAGGATTATCCACCAAAATGGCTAATTGGAATACTGGATCAATGATTGAGCTTTGAAGTCACTGGTTCCGGCCACAGGTGAGATATTTCATCTTGCCTGTAGATAATAGATCACATGAACCCTACACAATTTAGTGAGCCACTACAAAATAATAATTCAGTCACAATTTATTCCTGCCTTGAGAAGTCTCATTATTAGTTTATCAAAGCAATTCAAAGGTGCATTGACATAGTTTAGGAGTGGAGATGTATTTATACTGGAGATGTATAAAACCACATTTGCACTCCCCTACTGTAACAAACACTAGGTATTTCTGGATAATTTATGATTTAAAGACATTGTGCAGCATAGCATTTTCTCATGTGCTTCCTTAGCCTTGCTGTAAGGTGAATGCATTCAAATGAAGACCTACTGCTTGGATCTGAGAGTAGATTTTGCTCTTGGTTACAACAGTTGTAAAATATGTAGTATTGCCTTGCTTAAGGCGACATTTCTTTTAAAATATGTGCCACCATTACTAATGTTAAACATGTAGATGACAACCAAACTGAATTTCATTACTTTTATATATTTTTGATGTTTCTATTAAGTTTATAATCACCCTGTGTGTAAAATATTGTAATTAAGTTTGAAAACATAATGGCGGATGCATTAATTTTCAAGAAAACTATGTCCTAAACCAAGGAAACAAAAACCTGAAAAAACTCAAAATCACTGTGTCTCAGCTCTACGTATGGTAGTCTTCAAATATCTATCTATCAGTCAGAAGGAAAAATCAAATTTAGAAAGATATTAGGCATTGTCCAGCAGGCCTAGAGAGGAAGGTATGAAGTGCCTAAGATGCATACCTATAGGAGGAAGTGTCACGGGATCCAGAACTGCACAGGGCTTTTGGCTTGGCTATTCCTGGCAAGAGCCACCCAGCAAATGTCACTGAGGTCACTGAAGTACTTCATTGAAGAGCTTTAGGTACAGGGATCCATATAACCTGGGAAGTAGGCAGCCTTTCTCCTGGGGACAGAGCTGTCCCTTATCTTCAGAAGTGATCCGCACGCTGTTGTGTTGAGATTTCCCTTTGCTGAAAGGACTTTCCACCTTCTTGGGAAGGAAGGTGAAGTTGTGGGTGTGTTTGTATCCTCCTGCATGTCCAGCCTGTAGCTCTGAGGGTTTCCAAAGCACTTTGCCTTTCTGTGTCTGAAGCTGAATCAAATTAGTTAAATTTTTGAGGAATCAGCTCTAGCAGTCGTGGTCTTAAGAATTGCAACTCAAGGCCCCAGGAGAGACATAACGGAGAAATCCTTATTTAACTGGGAAAAACACAACAAACATAGAAGTTGAGCTGATGCTGGGAAAAAAACCCAAAAAGCTTGAATAGTTGAAGGCATTCAGTAGACCTATGTGAGTTTTTAGATACTATGAAATGTCCCACCTGTGTTAGGTAGAACGTATTGGATTAAAATTCAGATTTAGGTGACTAAAGTCCTGCTTTCAAAATTTGAATCTTTTGTTTGATTTTAGTGGGAAATTGTCTTGTTTTTCTGGATCTGTAATACAGTAAGAGAGAAAAACAGTCAGAGAAATTGAGAGCAGGATTATGAATTACAAAATGTAAAAGGATAAGTTCATACAAGTTACCACAGAAACAACTTGATTTTTTTTCCTTGTTGTTTTAATTTATTTAGTTTGATAATGATAATTACAAAAGCTAGGAGAAAAACGGGGGGGGAAAATTGTGAAGGAATCCCTTTGGCAATTTTAGAAATTGAGTATATTAGGATTTTTTTATGGAAATACATCAAATTTTAATTGGATTCTCAACAAGAAATATGTCAAAAATCTAAATAATGGAAAATAATTACATGCTGTAAAAATAAATAAAGATTTATTTTCATAATATCAGTTTAACTTTTAAATAATATAAGTTAAAATAGCTGTAACACAAATGCAGAAAAAAATAACAGCATTCAAGTATAGAAAAAGTAAAGGTTGTCAATGTCATGAGCTTCACACTTTCATGAAATATCACTGTTGGTTTTGGGTCATAAGAATGATAGCTTCACTTGGAATAGAGCAATGAATCATGTTAGAAGGCTTGGGAAAAATTGAGCTTTCATCTACACATTGCTTTATTATTAACCTGAAAAGTTATTGCCTTATCTTGGAAACCTACATGCCATCTGGAAGCTACTCCATGGTTGAAGGATCTATAAAGATGTGCTTCAGTGGAAGGAATACATTTATGTGAAAGCATCACACCTGATGTATGATGCACTAAGCTTTGATTTCATGGTCTCATGCAGACTGCACAAATATCACTCACAACAACTTCTACCAGGAAATGATAGTCAGGAACGGATGAATAGGAACTAGATACCCTGTAATTTCAAAAGCTTACTGGCTTTATTTTAGTTCAGTTACTTGTTTCAAAGTTATACTTTTGATAGCATTAAAACCTTACTCTAAATAACAATAGAATGATACACTTTAATATTTACCTGAGAGTTGTCTTTGTTGAAGATCAAGTTTAATTTCTTTGAAAACTCAGGCAGTAGTTGGATGCTATAAAAAAAAAATCCAAATATTAAAATCTGTGCACGAATGAAGAGAGCGACACTTAGGAGTTAACAGTTGAATGAGATTTAAAAAAAAAACAAAACAAAACAAGTCTTGGGTATCTATCACAATGATAGACATTGGATGTTAATGCAAAAGAAATTGAAGTCTGTCATAGTTATATCAGGTAAATCTTTAACCTAGCCCCATCATAAGCATCTGTTTTTTAGTCTGGAGAAGAGGAGGCTCAGGGGAGACCCCATCCCTCTCTACAACTCCCTGACAGGAGGCTGGAGCCAGGAGGGGGTCGGGCTCTTCTCCCAGGCAGCTCTCAGTAAGACAAGAGGCCATGGGCTTAAGCTCTGCCAGGGGAGGGTTAGGTTGGATATTAGGAAAAAATTCTTTACAGAGAGGATGATCAGACATTGGAATGGGCTGCCCAGGGAGGGGGTGGATTCTCCATCCCTGGAGGTTTTTAAGAAGAGATTAATGTGTCACTCAGTGCCATGGGCTGGGAACCACCCTTGGAGTGGATTAAGAGTTGGACTTGATGATTTCAGAGGTCCTTTCCAACCTGGATGATTCTGGGATTCTGTGATTATAAGCTTTACCGTTTCGTCAAATTTTTGGTGACTTCTTGCAGGATGGACTCAAGCTCCCCTTTGTCATCAAACACCCTGACAAACTTCAAAACCCTTTGAAAAAGAACAGAGGCAATAAAACTGCTTAGACAAAGGACTGGCAAAACACTTCTTGTGAAGCCTCACAGTATATTCACTTCCCTGTCTTCTTCTCTAGAAACTCAGTGTAGAAGATGCAGTTAGTTAGAGAGGGTTTAACCAAAGAGTAAAAGGTTGGAAATGTTGCATGCAACCAAAAACACAAGTTAAAAATGGGAAGTGTTAGAGTGCTTTGCCTCACTTATCTATCTACGCAAATTTAGCAGAACAACTTTGTACAGGTGCACTTCAGGACTAAAATCAACACTTTGGGCCTGATGTATTTTCAGATGAGGACATACAGATCCATACTATCTACCTCTCTTGTTCAAACTGATGAAATAGGTTGTTAATTGTCTAGGTGGAACAATTAGTAAAGCAGATGAAGTGCACATCCTTTGCCTGGCAAATATGCTGCTTAAACAGCTACTAAAGTTATTCCTATCCTCTCTTTATAGAAATAAAAGCAAGAAAGCTTCCGGAAATACAGCATTCCCAAGATAATGCATTGCTATAACATTGGTATTGAAAAATGCTGTAAAAAAAAAATCAATTAAGTCTTGGTGACATTTCTGGCTTGGGGCCAATATTCACAGGTCTTCTGACATATTTTTATAAACTGTATGTGGATTTTTTTTAAACTCAGAGGAGTGCTGCCTGGGTTACCTATAATAATGTAATGTGATTTCTGTTAGCAGCCTGGAAAAGAGCTGAAATTTGAATGTGGTCTTTGTTTTTTTTCAGACCAGCATTTATTATTATACTTGAAAAGAATGAAGCTTACAATTCTGCCTTACCTGGAGATGAGGTTTCATGTGGAGCCTGGAGTAAGTTCAATAGAGATGCAGAATACAAACATACTAAAACACTTTGTGTAAGGTTGAGGCCGTTATCCTAATTCTTTTGCTCAGAAAAATAGTAAAATTTCAACACATAGCATTTACTGTTAGAAAAATAAAATTTTCATAGAGTAAAGCAGTTAATTGTGACTGTACTAATTTTAACTTTTCCTGTCTATAAATTGTTGAAATGTGTTTTCCAGTCATTTCATGGCTTCTCTTCAGGCTTTATCTTAAGAAGAAACAATCATTAATGCAGTTCTGTTTGGAAAATGTCAGCCTCATGACTGGAAAGTCACATATGGATGGAAGATGGTTTTATCATAAGATTGTACCTGCTTTGGTGATACTAAGACTGTGATCTAATATCTAAGTCTAACTTGACTGAATTTAGTTAAAGATAATTGTAGTCAAGCAGATATACTTCTTGTGATAAATTCCTTCTGGTTTTTTTTCTATTTATATATGGATTTATCTAGCAATGTGTTGACTGTCACTTGGTATCGACATCTTTATAGGTTGTGCCAGCCATATGACTTCTGAAAACCAGGGTTTCAGCTTTTATTAACATCACATAAAAAGCACTGAAAAAGCGTTTAGGGAAAATTAATGATACAAAAAGTGGTTAATCTCACAAAGGAGCATTACCAAGAAAAAGAAAAAAGGCATACAAATCTTAAAAATAAAAACAAAAAAACCAAGTTCCATGTCCTAAAGCGCTATTGACTTCATATAAATTTAGCAATTTATTCTTTTAAAGCAAGGTTATACTTTTATATGTCCGATTAACAGAGCAAAGAAGTAAACGTGTGTTCCACCTATGCTTAAACTAATTAATTTTAAAAATACAAACTTCTTGATGCTAAAGGCATTAATTTATATGATGCTTAGAGGGGAAAGTGTGTTTTATATCACCTTTTTTTCCTTATTCTGTCATAATGCCATGCCTTTTGATTTCCTACTGAGTACAGAGAACGACACAAGGCAAATAGATGAATCAAGCCTGCTAGAAAATTTCCAGTTATGTTTCAATAGTAGAAAATAGAAATAATTTCCAGGCTATATCACAATTATCATAATATCATTACTTTCTGTAAATTTTTTTGCTAATATTTCATGCTGTGCTGGTATAATATGATAGGCTGTCAGTTAAATAAAGTACCTTGTGGAGCAACTATGTAGCTATGATAAGATTTAGAGCCAGTTGTACCTGGTTTTAATACCTGAAATAATTTCTCACCCTTTTTTTGTATTAAACACTGTGTAAGCTCACCATCATTGATACATTTATTCATAGCTCTAAAGAGGGCTGTCTAGGAAATTTAACAGTATATTATTATTATTACCTTTACAATACAAATCTGTCAAATCTGAGACTTTTAAAGGTTTTTAAATATGATAGATTCACTATGTATTCACCCAGATCTCACTGGAATCTCAAGGCAATGTCAGAAATATTCAGCATACTGATAGAATTCAGTGCTCTACATCCTGTAAGAGTGCTGTGGGCATTAGATTTTTTTATTGGTGCTGTCCCTTTGTTTCTCCTTTTAATAATATTTTCCATGCAGTCATGCAGCTGAGAAGTAGAAGACCAGCCTGGATATACTTTGAAGTTGAAGTAACCTCCATTTCTCAAAGGTAATGTTTGGTCTTTTAATCTCTCTAGCCCTCTTCATCTTATTTCAATCTGAATTTCAGATAAACTATCTTGCAGGTGGTAAAATACTTAAAAAGAAAACAAACACAAACCCCTTCTTCCTTCTCAGTCTGGAAATAATACAAGATCTGTCCACAGAGATATTCTAAAGGGCATAAGATCTCTACCATTAATCCTTAGTGTTTAACAGATCTGGAGGCCCATTAGTCCCTGAAGAAAAGGAACCAATGTGCATAGCCATTTTCTGACTACTTTCCAATTTTGATGGATAAATAAGATGCTTATATTCAGTAATATGAAAGTCAAGCACCAATTGTATTGGATGTGCTATTCTAAGGTGCTAAGCACCCTTCGCTTCCTGTTATGCTGAGCATTCTCTGCTTTTAACATATTATTTTCAGCCTGTTAGCTGCAACCAAATTTGAAGGCAGTGCCATATGAGAAACCCTTTGTACTAAAATAGTTTAAAAGGCTTACGGGAAAGAATCTCTTTTCTGTAAAAGGTGAATCAGATTTTAATAGACACTGTTTTACTAGTATAATGAATTACTGAAAGTCCAGTTTGCCCTTTCTGGAAAGTATATCTTGCAAACAGGAGACTCCTGATTACAAGTCTATAAGTCTCTTTTACATGACAATTGCTTAGCACTTCATGGAATTTTTATACTTTCATTGCTGTTCTTCACTGAAGATAAAAAAAGACGCATTCCTCCTGTATTAGAAAATAACTTATTTTCTAAAATTATTTAATGAAAGTCATAGTCCCTTGCATTTAGAATATTTTTTCCCAATGTTTTGCATTTCTTTTACTTAATTATATATTATATGAAATAAAGCAATGAAGAATGGGGGAGAATGACACCAAAATTATTTAATAATCAAAAAATGTGTGAAATGCAGTAAATTACAAGCATTAAACATCATATTATACACACACAAGCCACCCATTTTTTATTTTAAATAATATAAGTTACTGTAGCAAAAGTCTTCAAACATGTAACAGCTGAGAAAAAATTCTTAAAGAAAACAAAGTAGCATGTTACTTTAAAAAGGGAAGTTAAAAGCTAAGAACCAAAAATCATTGCCTCGTTTATCACTGTATACATAAGTGGCAAATTTAATTGCAATTAATTTAATTTGTATTGAATTGCTATTATTAATAATAGTAATAGAAGTTGTTTGAGACAAATTAACATAATGCTTATGTCAATAAACTCAAGAAGGCAAGAAAGAAAATACCAAGGGAGCTGTAAAGTTTCATTGTTTTGTTTCCAAAGCTAGACAAGAAATTTCAGGCACTGGTACTTTGAAAGGTTGTAGCTGTGTTCATTTGTTTTGCATGATTTTTGATAGTAAATGTCAGTCCTGTGCTTTCTGGCATTTTGAATGCAAAATATTACTTTATAATTTCCATTTTCAGGCCTCTTACAACTGCAATAAACACTTGTAGATATTTTTTAGATATAGAATGCATGGAAGAGCTCTTCTCTTAGCTTTGGAAGAGAATTTTCTAATGAGGTTGCTAATAAAATCAGAAGTGTTTTTATTATCCAGAAGATTTTACCTTGTGCTATTTTTAAGCCTTGCCTTGATGTGAAGTTTTGCTCAGTATGTGAATTGCTAGCTAGAATGGTGTGAAAACAGAGTAACACTAGAAACATTTTCCTGAGGTATGTTTTTGTAGTGGGCAAATGCTTATGGCACTTCTTTCTGTAGGCTTTCTACCCATTCTTGGAGTAGTTACTGTGTCACTTGGAGTTTAGCAGCTTACTGTGTTGACATTTATACAAGAGTAGTAGCATTAAAATAATCAGTACTTGTGGACAGGACCACAAAGATTATTAGAGTTTGTTCCAATCTTTTTAAGATTGCAGGTTACTTATGTTACTTAAATGATGCATCGTAGTTTCTGGAATGATTGAGTTTGGTCTCAGATAAATGTTACCATTTGTATCATAGATAGGGTTCTGTAAATAACATGTATGTAATTTGAATGCAAATGCTTAGAGGAAAAAGCCTTGAGTTGCTTTAGGACAGTTGCCATTACTTTGCTCTGTGAAAAAATGAGCAATGTCATTTCCCTGGGAGCTACTGAAGGGCTCTTAGCTCTCATCATAGGTAGGAGCTGGGGATGATGTAAGTGCTATATTTAGTAAGACAAGGATTTTAAGCTATTAGCTTAGTAAAAAATAACGTAGAATTCATTTCCGTAAAATTCAAGGTAGACACTGTGAGACAGTCTGCAAAGTATTTTTAACAGAATAGATGCTAGACCAATCCATGAAAAATATTGTTTCATTCTTTCATGTTCCACTGAGCCAGGACAAAGCCATTGGTCAGTGTTAGAATTATGAGTAGGGGTAAGTAGACTAGAGATTATGAAGTCATGCTCAACCTGTTATTAAGTATTCTGTACTTAATTTTGTACTCTGACTTGATTTTAGGACAGCATACAGTGGGAAAATAATTCTGGCTCCTTAGCATGCCAGGCTACCTAAGATTGTCTTCAGATTTTTGAAGTATAAAGCATAAGGTTCTGTAAAGGAATATATGTGAACTGTACTTGAGTGCCACTTTGGAAAGGATCAGTAATTCTTTTAGGCCAGTTCCCACTAGGTAACTGTGAGAAAAAATGAGCAAAAGATTTTCAGATAGGTAGAGAACTTTTTACTGAAGTGCCAGTGGGAGGAAAATCTCTATTACTTAGGTTGTGTTCTGTGAGAATATAATGAATGTGCCACTGTGGTGTCTTCAAACATCATCTGAACCAAAAATACACAGTTTGGGCTTCCAAACAAGTTACAGTGGAGTAAAGAACAATCACTGATTTTCAAAACATGAATAAAAAGTCTGGGGCTTTTAAAATTCTTTGAAACCTGCAAGTCTTACCTTAGTCTCAGGAGGTCTTACAGAGTTCTAGTAAGAATGGAAAGGGTGATATAGGTTGAAGAGAATCATTAGCATACTCTGAAAGGAAGGCAGAAACTTTTTTTTTTTTTTTAAGTGCAGCTGACTAAGGGCTGTGTCTCTTGCAGTCAGTTTATCTCGTAGCAGAGGAATATATTTTAAAGGAATTCCTGGTAAATAAATGCATTTGATTTTTCCCTTTTGCAGCCAATGCTTTTTCTCAGTTCATCATCATTCAGGAGGGTTCTCCTTATCACAGAGGAGTACTTTTAACTTTGAGCTAGACAAAAGGTTCCACTTCCATAAAAGAGAATACACAAACTTTTTGTGTGTATGACTGTAGGAGAAACACTACACTGTATTATGTTGGAAAATGTGGACAGGCCAATGATTGGCAAGATGTTTATGCTGGAGCATCTCTGCTTTGGTTACTGGATATTATTTAATGGGCGAATAGCAGATACCATTTTGAAGGAGCATCCTTCATCTTTTTCTCTGGATTAGGATTTAGTAAAATGATAACAAGCAATTGACAGTGTAGACCCCAAGCTACTGTAGAACAGTAGTCAGTAGTTTTTGTGGGGAAGAACTAGATGTATAGCTTCTCAGTCTAGGTAGATCCTGGGGCTTCTTGAAATACCTGAAGTTATTTAAGGGTTCCCCACCATATCTGTACTTCTGGGAATGCTCAGAACTGATGAGGGCTGTATATCTCATATTTAGAAGATCTCTGAATGGGACAGACTGCCTATGTACTTGCCCTATTATTTGAAGACCAAAATCCAGACTCCCAGGTCCCTCTCTGCCTGGCTGCTCTCAGCCACTCTGTGCCCAGCCTGGAGCTCCCCATGGGGTTGTTGTGGCCAAAGTGCAGGACCCGGCACTTGGCCGTGTTGAACCTCATCCCATTGGAATCAGCCCAACTCTCCAGTCTGTCCAGGTCCCTCTGCAGAGCCCTCCTGCCTTCCAGCTGATCCAGATTCCCCCCCAGCTTAGTGTCATCTGCAAATTTGCTGATGATGGACTCAATCCCCTCATCTAAATCATCGATGAAGATATTAAACAGAACTGGGCCTAGCACTGATCCCTGAGGGACACCACAGCCGCCATTTTGATGCAGCCCCGTTCAGCACCACTCTCTGGTGGCCTCCAGCAGTTCCTGTGGGAAATGGTGTCAAAGGCCTTGCTGAAGTCCAGGTAGACCACATTCACAGCCTTCTCCTCATCCCCCAGGTGGGTCACCTCATGATAAAAGGAGATCAGGTTGGTCAGGCAGGACCTGCCCTTCCTGAACCCAAGATGGCTGGGTCTGATCCCTTGTCCATCCTGTAGGTGCTGTGGGATTGTCCCCAGGATGAGCTGCTCCATGACCTTGCCAGGCACCGAGGTCAGGCTGACGGGCCTGGAATTTCCCGGGTCCTCCTTCCCGCCCTTTTTGTGGATTTTTTGTGACATTCGCCAACTTCCAATCATCTGGGACCTCCCCGGTGAGCCAGGACTGTTGGTAGATGATAGAGAGAGGCTTGGTGAGCTCTCCTGCCAGCTCCCTCATCACCCTTGGGTGGATCCCATCTGGTCCCATAGACTTGTGGGGATCCAAGCAGCTCAGTAGGTCTTACTCTTTCCATCTGGATTACAAGGGGGCTGTTCAGATTCTTGTCTCTTTGTCAGGGTCATATCTAGCACTTCTTCTTTTGCTACTTGAACTGCAGAAAATCTTAGTCCCAGGGTTTCTATACTGTTGTCTCTGAGGCCCAAGCACCACCCACCAAATGAAGTACACCCAGTCTGTCAGATGGTTTCAGCTTTTTCCCCAAGGCACTTATCACTCACTGTAAGAAAGGGCCCAGCACAATGGCATATGACTTAAGAGGATTTCTCTGAGCTTCAAACTGCAATGAAGGGCTCTTCTCCATTAATGAGGCTTTGAACCTGCAACTTCAGGCTTGCAAAGCCTGCACTTGCACCACCACCTCCTCCCTAGGCTGTGGATGTGCTTCAGGCAGAGCTAATCCATGTTCTCATTCCATGAATTTAAAACTAAGGGGGCTTGCAGAAAGCATTAAACTTTACCTTAGGTGTTCAGTAGTAAAAGAGCATCCATATGTCACTCTGGTTTCAAAAGTAGATAAGGCACTCGGCTGCATTCTTTAATGCAAATCCCTCTAAAACCTTATATGCTATTAGTAGTCTGGTAGTTATTTGATGAAAGAGAAAATTAACTTTTCAAAGAGCAGGGCAAAAAATAGAACTGAGTCTATTACACCAACCAATCCAATATTCTGCACAATGAGATAGTGTTTCTTTCTACTCATTAAGCCTAGCAAAAGCAATCAACAGAAGCCTGAAATGATAATTGTACAGAAATGAGATCTGATTAAAAGCAGAGATCGGCAGGTATTGGAAATAACCCACCTATCTAGAAGAAAGTGCATAGTCTGTACACTGTGAGTGTTGGATTATTTAACTCAGCCTTGCAGGCCTGGATTTCTTTCTAGCTAAACCTGCTGTACATTAAAGCAACTGAGGTAATAATGGACACATGTCTGGTTAAAACTGAAGTATAAATAACATGAGAATTAAAACCATAATGTTAATTCATCTCAAAGACTAAAATGTTACATTAATTTTGTGATCTCTTTGTCACTTATTTTACCCTAAAGCACTCAGGAAGCAACAGTAAATCAGAAGCTGATACTGGGTTACACCCAGTTTAATTAGAGAAGATTAAAATGGTGTTAGGTTTGCCTGTAACTTCAGTAGCAACAGTTATTAACTGTTTGGTGTTTATCTAAAATTACTGGATGAAAAAAGCTCCATGTTGTTCAGGATCCTATATTATACTTGCACTAAGTGGAGGGGGGAAGCTTTTTCTCATATTGTTTGGGGATTGCTGGTGAGCAGCAAACTGCCAGGGGAATTGCTCCTTTAAGAATAATTTGGGGTAAATGGGAACAGCTAATGTGAGACTCGTGTGTGTACTTTTTCACATAGCCACAAGCAGGCTGGAGACTCTAAATGTTCAAGATTAATTTGATAAATATCAGCTCCTTTTCCAGCCCATGCCACGTTGAATCTGCTGAATATGGGGAGAGATGGAGGGAAATTCATCAAAGGGAAATGACAAGAGGGTACATCTAAAGTTTACCCAACTCTTATCTGTCATAATGCAAGATGATTTATGTACACTCTATCTAAACTGTATGCAGTGCCTCCTCTCTCTTCCAGCACAATAACTGCATTTCAGAATTATTTTTGTGTTTGTATCCATTTTTATTTCTTCTTCAGCCTGCCTTTCCCTCTTCCTCTCTGCTTTGTACAAAGCAAATGTTTTCCTTCTTGGGTTCCTACTGCTGTATCCCTACGTTGCACAGGGAGCAAATTTCAGTTTGCTTCCTGGGGAGAAGGGAAGAACTGAGGTAGTCAGGGTCTTAATTAAGAAATCCTGGGGGATAGGGGAAGAAAAAGGGTGAATCCTCTCTCCTTAGACACAGGCAAATCAGGCAGTTTCTTGGCCCCGACAGCCTGCTGAGCACTACCCTGCTTTGGGGTCCTGTTTTGGGACTGACCCATCCCCTAGGTGGATCCAAGAGAAAAGTCGTATTGCAGGAAGGCTCCAAGTCACAGCCAAACTCTTTGCTGTGTCGGGGTTACCATGGAGACCTGATTTCATATTGACAGTAGAGAAGAGGTCCTTGTCTGAAAACATTTTTTTCTGAGGGACTGTACTGTACAGTATGCCTGAGCTGTGATATAGCAGCAACAACTGTGGCCACAAGTGTGTGATTGCTTTTTTGTAGGCAAAAAGTGTATAATGTAAAGTATTCAGCTGAATTACCACTTCAGGAAAACAAAAGCTCCAAGTGAAGATGCTTCTGTTAAAGATAGAAGGCAAACGGGAGATGCTTCTTACAGGAGTGAATAGACTGAACTGCTTAGTTTACAAAACAGGCAATTTTCATTTTGTATCCTATCTGTTGGGGAAAGTGTTATAAAAAGTAAAAATACTGGGAAATTTCTAATTTCATAGAGTGTTACTTATAGCATATGAGACAAGACCTGTGTATAGCTACTCAGATACAGGAAGGCTTCCACTGCCTGTAAGTTATTCATAATTTTCTTGAAGCCATAATTCTGAACAATGTGTAAGTAAAGAGATGCATCACGGGAAAGCTGTAAATATAACTGTAGTGACATTCAACAGTAAAAAAAGGCAGCAACCCTGTCAGGTAACCAGCTGGAAGAACAAGCATAAAATCCAGCTAAAGACAAAAAGATAGATGATTGTGCTACAGGTGACAGCAGAATAGACAAAGGTCTGATTTTCAGAAAGCTTTGAGGCAAGCAGGGATTTACCTGTGGAGCCACTCAGTGTAGTGTACCCACCTAAGGCTCCCAGGCTATTGGAAGTGCTGTTCTTGATGTACAGCTTTCTCCCATCCCAAACTAACTTTTCTCCATACAAAATGAGCAAAACAGCACACTGAGATTGTAATCACATGAGAGGTGTCCTACAGAGTCAGGCCAACTCCATGCCAGTCTATGTCTGTCTTTGACAGTGACAGTAATGACAAGGATGCTACTAATGGAGCATGCATGTCAGACCACTACCTACTCTGTAGACAAACACCTCTTTTGGTCTGTTTTGAATGATCTCCTGCAACATTTATTGAGTGCCAGGAGGTCTTCTCATTTAGGATTTGGCACCTTATAAAGCCCTTTGGAAGAAATAGTCACTGGACATATGAAAAGGCAATCAGCTGATGAGAAATAGGCCAAGTGGCAGCTCCAGGCTTGCTCTACAGGCACAGCATATCTGCTTTGCCATGTGCAGGAAATGATACAGTCTCAGAAATTTCAGAGAAGCTCAGTTTGTTTTGACTCTGCCTTATCAATTTAGCCACGATGGTGCCCATCTCAATATTTTCATGGTATTCTTCTTGCAGCTTTTGTCCCAAGTAGGTTATGATAAACACAATTGTTAATAAAATTGATTTATTAATGTTTACCTGCATTTGAAATTTTTAATAGGCACATTAGGAGAATTAATTGGTAACACTTGCATTTACTGCTGTCCACTGAAATTTGATGCTTTAATTTTGTCTTTAGAGCAGCTGCTTAAAGCTGATGATTCATACAAAATACTGGAATTAGGCCTGGGAGAGATAAGATAACAGAGTGCAAAAGGGTTGTCAGTGGTACAAAATAAATGCTGTTCCTTACAAAACTTCAGAAACTAGGGAGTGTCTCCCATAAATATTTATTGAGGACCAAAACCATGCAGTACTTCTGCCACAAGGGATTTGTATTCTAAAAGTAGCATAGAAATAGAAAGCTGTGCATTTTTGTCTTTCTTCCAGACTGTACATATTTACGATGACATCCATTTGCTTCTTTGCATTTAATTTACATATTTGACTGCTTCATCTGCATGAGTCTCAATTATCCATCTTCTCTGTGATGACTTGTCTCATTGCAACTCTTCTGAAGGAGCTATAATTTGAAGAAAGAAAGAAGTGGAAGGGAAAAACAAAAAGTAAATCAGGATTCTAGGGTCCCAAATGGCAGAGTAATTCTGATTTGACATTTAGGACACTCACGTTGTGCACTCTGGCCCTTAGAGGTGAGGATTTAACATTGTTATAAATAAGAAAGAGTCCTGTATTAGCCACAATACATTTCTGTGTTTGGTGCTGAGTTATTGTCTATTCTACTCTCATTACTGCTTTATGCCTGTCATCTGAGGTGTACTTGGGTGTCTTTTGGAAAACAGACATGCAAGAAGATAGAAAAGAGTTATTTTAAACTGGTTTTGAGGTTTCTAAAAAAAAGATAAAGAACCTAATTGGCTGAATGAAAATGCATATTTATTTGGTGACTTTTCCTTGCAAATATGCTTTTTCCTGGGAAAAAAAAAAAAAAAAAAAAAAAAGAATGTCTTAAGCCAACAGTAATTATTCTGCCCTTTTTTAAGGGAAGGTAATGGAGGAAACATGGATTCCTATTCTAGTTTTAGTAGGCTGGTATTCTATAAACATTTTATTTTTGCATGATGCATGCCAGGACTAAGTGGTAGTAAAATAATATTCTATGGCATTAAAGAACAAATGGACTTTGCTAGAAAAGCTGTGTAAAAATTGCAACAAAGATGGTTTCTGCACAGGAATGGCACAGAAACAATGCATGAATTAATACCCTGCACCCTGCTTTCCTTGCCAAAGTAGCAGGGCTAAGCTGGTAAAAAAGGGTAAAACAAAATACTTTTTAACTCCTGGTTAGATACAGATTAAAATACATGTTAAGATTTTCAGGCTACTTTAAAACAGCACTGCCTAAGGAATGCTGCAGAAGTGTACTTTGTTTAGTCAGCATTCTTGAGCTTCACTGTGTACAATGAAGTAATATCAGAAAATCTGTCTCTGTGTGTTCTGGAAAATCTTTATTATACTGTCTCTTCACTGACCACTCCAAGCTGGAAACAGCTTATGCAAGATCTTATTTTGTACACTTGGGGAGTATAGTTAAATATGATTAATCATAAAGTCTTAACAATTGTTTGTCAAAGTCTTGATATTTTGAAAGGAAAATTTAAATTTGCAAATGAAAAAAATAGGAATGCAAAATAAAGAGGTGTTTCAAAGTAGTTCCTATGAAATTAAGTAGAAAGTGACAAGGACAATAGTTTTCAACCTTCTTTCTTTGCTGTGGTGAGGTCTGTATCAGTTTAAACATGCACTGAGTCAGCCTCCAGGAGAAAAGGAGAAAAGAAGTCAGAATTTCATCCTTTAGCCCTTTTGTTTGGATGGATTAAGGGAGCAGGGAGAACAGAGCAGGTGATATGCAAGATGTGATCTTAACAATTAATCTGTCATCTTAAACTTCTGTTTGCTACTTGTTCAGCTTCAGCTATTTAGCTTTGAAAGAGGTGATCGTTGCAAATAGTATGCATAAAACCCTTTTGTTTCCTTTTCATATCCAGCTCCCTTTTGATGCGGTTTTATTTTTAAATTCTGCAGTTCAGTGCGAGGGTGTGAAACCTGATTCCGATTTCACTGCAGTGCTGTAAACTGGAAATAACAACATCAGCTAATTTGAGTTTACAGGAAAAACCTGCAGCTGAGATTAGCTGTGGAGATGAGAGCTACAAATGTATGGAGACAGGCTTGTACAAATGCCACAAGATTTAAGTCAGTAAAGCAACATGACACACTTGGGCTGAGCGAGAGTAAAACCAAGGACGTTTTTGTATCCCAGTAAACCCTACCATGGCAGCAGGAAATTCCTGAAAAAGCCAACAGGACCAGACACTATCTTAGTGAAATGGGGAAGCCTGGGGTCACCTTATCCAGGGGCAGTCAGCTACTGTACTACACGATGACAAGCAGTAAGACTGTCAGTCTTCTTGATGTGGTACTGAAAATAGCCACTCATGCAAAAGCTGAGTGTCCAAAGATCAGTCAGTGTGATGAGAATTTGAGAACCTAGAATTATTTGGAAAGATGCCAACGGGTATCAATGCCACTCAGATGAATACATTTGCTATCTAGTGCTGACAGATCAGGAATACATCGAGGCAGAGGACACAGGGCTCTCTGCATGGCCTGGAAGTGAATAGGATCACAGGCAGAAACATAAGAATTTTTTATAAAATGTGGCTTAACGATTGAAAATCCATAATAAGAAATACCTGTGGTTTTCTCTTCATGATACAAACACCCATCATCACTGTCAATAATCACTAATGCAAGAGGAGAAATGAAGGAAGTGAGGAAGGTGTTTTGTATTTCCTGGCAGGACAGAAGTGTGTCTTGGGAGAAGGGTCTAAGAATGTGAAGGCTCCATCCTGGCTCATGTGTCCCTGCCACCTCTGAGAAACTGCCAAGTCTTCCCTGAGATCATGGGTGCTATGCTGAGAACTAACCCTTTGTTTATTCCCATGAACAGTTTGCACCATTTAATATAAATATAAAATTCAAATTAAAAAAGTAATAATTGTTTCCGGTGACAAAACTGATGTTAACAGCAAGGAGAGATAGAGCCAGACCAGAAAATGTGAAATTCTTTCTTAGTTGTATGGAAGTGTTTGTGATACAGATGTTTTTTTTCTTTGCTTCTTTTTCTCCAGGCTTGTTCACATCTCAGCCTTTCTGTTTTTCCTTTTGGATGTGCAACAGACTGGTAGCTACAATGGAGGCAGCTAAAAAGTCTTGGCAGATGATACTCGGATTTTCAGCACAAGTACATCTCTATATAATATTAATGTTTTAGGGCATTTTTTAATGGTAAGGTGTCTTTCCAATGATTCTGTCTATTGCCTCTGGTTGCCAGTGATGAGTATAAAAAGAAAGTTATTACGTATCAGTGAAGTAACAGTTTTTTGACCTTAATTTGAGATTGTTCTTTTTGTAATGTATGAACTATACTGAAAATTGGAAATAATGATAGTTTTACAAAGTACTTGATTTACAAAAGTGGATCTGCAAGGCTGCAGCTAATACTTTACAAAGTATGGTGAATTATTAACTCAGCTTCCTATCTACTCTGGATGTTTCATTGAATTTTCATAAACTTTCACATGCTAATTCTGCTGGTTGTAATTGATTCCTTCACATTTCAATGATCCAAATGAGCTGCATAGATCTAAAATAGATCTAAAAGAGCTGTTCATTGCTTTTAGCTTTGCACACTCTCAGATACAATATCTCAATCTATTAAAATGGTAATTTTTTTTTATTAAATTAGATGGAGTGTTATGTTAAAAAATGAGAGATAAAATATGGAATACATTGATAAACTATTTAAGGTAGAACACTGGAATTCTGTCTGGATGACACTGATTCTATGATTTGCAGATGGATTTGGTGGTTTGCAGTGACAATATTGGTGAATATTTCTTGGGTTACTGAAAATTAACCAGCAGTGAAAGGAGTCCTTGATAGACTTCTCATAAAAATATTAAATTTGTGTTAAAAGGATGAAGGAATCTATATTAGGAAAAGATGATATGAACTAGCTACAAGATGAGACTTCAAATATGTTTTTTAAATTACTTCTCAAAATCAGCATGAAAAATTTTCGCTTAACATTTTAGTTCTTTCACAAGGGATCCATAGGAATATATATAAAATACTTTAAGATCTTTAAATTTTAAGCACTTTATATCTTTAAAGTGCAAGCCATTGAAATTTTAAAGAGAATTTCCTCTTTTGTGTGTCTATAATTAACAATAGCAGACTATTTTTTTAGTGCCAAGTGCAGAATATATAATTGTAAATTTTCTTTAATGGGAAGTCTATCATTATATGTCTGTATTTTAGGTATCTGGACAACTCACATAACTAAAATACTGAGCACAGTTTTTTCTCTTCTCAAAACCAGGCCACCTATATATATATTACTAAAATAAATTTTGATACCTAGTGATGATCACTTTTGATGATCATTTTCAGAGTTTCTTAAACCTGTAAATGACTGAGGTACAGTCTTTCTACACAATGTTATAAGTAAATATTATTTTCTGCTTAAATGCATTGAGACAACATTGCTATGCAATTGTACATTATACTAAAGCTTTACTTGGCAGTACCAATTCAGGAAAGCATTTTGGTTTATATTGAGCCTGCTAACTGTATAGAAAGAAGAAGCAGATGCTGTACACTATGTACTGCATATATTCTATACATTGTCAGTAGAGCTGTGACTAATCCAGAGATTGTCCAGTGCTTAGGGCAAGAAAGTGGAATCTCACATTGCCTTGAGCTCTGCTTCCTACCTTGTTGCACAGAGACCACATCAGAAAAAAAGGCTGATGATGCTGAGAGAGTTAAAAATGATGTTAACAATGATGTTAAAAGTGATCTTAAGTTCTAGGATGGATCTGCCTCCAAGATCTATCTTGGGTTGCTTGGGTTATAAAATGTGGCTGTACAAACTGCATTGGGTGAGGCTGCATGCCTGAAATTCAAATGATTCAAAATAAACCTTTGCAGCTAGTACTGCTGACTAAACCTCCTGAAGGGACTAAATGTTCCTCATCCTTGTAATGTTTCCCTGACCATTTAATAAGGGATGTTTTTTGCACCATTTAAAAATGGAGACTATATCTGCAACTGATAATCTCAAAAAGAAGGGAGTTTTAAAAATTTCATTTTTAATTTAAAAACATATAGATGCTACTACAGCAGGCAAAATATGACCTTTGAAGTATGAATGTCAAGACAGAAATGACAACTAATTAAATCAGCCTAAGCTATTTCTCAGTATATTTAAATAAGTAAATCAATACGTGCATTCCTTTACTGACTCTCAAGATGAAAGAAGGCTGTGTTTCAGCTAAAACATCAAAGCCTTGAAAGAGTTTGGAGAAGAAATGGAGTGCTAATTCTTACTGAAAGCAGAAGTATTCCCAAGGGAGCCACTTCTTCTAAACCATATGTCTTTGACATAAACTGGCAATAAAGGAGAACACTACTGCTAAGAATGTGAGAAATGCAGCTGAAATCCTTGCTCCTTTGCAGAGATGTTAAAATCATTTGACCTCATTGAGTTCCACTGCACATCCTTATTTTGAGGCTCATATAATCTGTTGAATTGAGCTTGGCACTACTCACTGTCTTAGAAGAAATGGAATACATTTGAAAGTAAGCTATAAAAATAAGATTATAGTATTACTAACTGGATTGAAATCATCAGAAGAGTTCACTTGGAGTTTATTTGGCACCTATACTGAATGCAGGCCTCAGGAGCATTGTGGTAAATTCTCAGAACCTGGTCTGGGGGTTTTCCCCCATTGCATGTGGACGTGGCACTTACAGGTATGGTGTAGTGGGGGACTTCACAGTGTTAGATTCACAGCTGGGTTTTTTCATGAATTTTTTTCTAGCCTGAATGATTCTACATACATGGGACAAGATAATCAAGTGGTCTTCTTCAGTCCTGTGTTCATTGTTTGAAAGGAGCAGAAGACTTAGGTTCTTCTTCAGTTTTGTCATGCAGTTTGAAAGAGATGCAAGGCATGCTGTTATCTATGAATAGTTTTTTTAAAAAGAAAGGCTAAAATAGGGTTTTTGTAGCTTGAATTCTGTGTCCACATTACAGTAACTTTGAGCATATCCATTAAGAAAAACCATAATTTTCTTTACTCTTCTCAAAGTCTTACACTTTCAACTGTTCCCAACAATAAGTTGAAGCTCAATGAAATCTAATTGCCTGGTGTGTACCTGAGAGACATTTAAAGAGAAATGAGAAACTAATTATCTGCTAACTTTCCTCAATTTATGTTGCATTTGCAAATTTAGCTTCCCACACCTTTAATTTTCTGTCTACTGCTTTAATTTTGGCTTTTCATTATTAGTACTGCTAACCCCTTGCATCAATATGCTGTTAAATGAACATAAATGAGTTGGTTTTCCCTCATGTTTGTGTTGCAGCTGGAAATCTCAGAAGTTTGTTACATGTTATTGTAGTGGACTTTCTTACAAAATGCTAAGGAAGATGACCCAAGTATTACCAGAATATGAAGGAACATACTCTTTCCTGATGCAGGATTGAAGGTAATGGATTTTACCTGCAAAATTTAGCTATCATTTCAGCTGTTGTTACAGTTTTAAGGAGTGGGTTTTTTTATTGTCTTCCCCACATGCTGCAGAGGGTGTTGACAGCAAAAAGATTTATTCAGTATTTTATAATTTAGCTTATATTTTGAATGTTAAGTGAATGTACAGTGAATTTTCCGTTCCAGTGGTGTTTTTCATCTATATGGAATACATTGGAACTTCTGGTATCTTCAGTGAGTTTATGTACAAACAGACATATATATTGACCTCTGCAGAGCACTCAAAGCACAAAAATTAAAGCCCTTTGAGTTTGTAAGGTCAAAATGTAAGAGCACAAGGCTGTCTGGATGGATATCTAAAGATTCCTATGCATAACAGCAATCTACAGAAAATTTTTAGGAAAAAAAAACAAAAAACAAAAACCAAGACAATGTAGCAGTGCTCATTTCTCTCCCATCATCTTCCATACTCCAGAAAAGTGCAGCTCAGGAGCACACTCAGCCACAGATCCCTCCCTGTGTTCAGCGGCTGTTGGTTTATTTGGAGGACTTAATTCAACTTCTGTCAGCTATAAACAATCCCAAAATCTTACGGCAAGGACTTGTAACATGAATTGTGAGTCGTTTGAAAATGTGCTTCCTTTAGTTCCTTTTCAATTTGCTGTCTGATAATTTTATGCAACACGCCGCTGTAATTTTTGAAATAATTCATTGCTTATATTGCAGTGAATGACACCTTCTCAGCAGACTATGCATAAGAAGGTGAACCTTGCCTATTGTGCTTCTAGGTGTTTACTGAGTTACAGTATGGTGTTGGAGATAAAGCTATCTGGAATTTAGTCCTGCTTTTGGGGAGGTGTTTTTAATCAAATTTTGCTATAGGCAACATTTACAGAGAAAACAGAGACGCTTGTGGTGGTAGTTCTTTTTGGGAGGAAAAGTTAGAAGAAACAAGTATTATCTTAAAATTAGTTTTATCTGGGGAACTGAAGCTCATATTGTAATCCAGGACACCACAACAAAGTACAGTTAAAGTAGCATTTAGTACAGAGTTAGTATGTTTATCTCTGATTTTCACATTTTGAAGCTAGTATCAGCATATTTAGGCCTACCTAATTCTGAATTTCTTTAATTTTTACATTCATCCTAGCAATATATTTAACCTTGCACTCTTGCAGTCTCCTGTATTACTTGTTCCTCGTTGTTTTTTTCCTTGTTTAGAAATATTTGTATTTCCATGAAGTCAGAATGGTTTCATGCTGAAGGACAGAGCCAGATTTCCCTAGTTCTCTTTACAGTTGCACATTTTTTATGCTCATTTACAGATTCAATTGAGTTAGTGTGGTATAATGGAACTGCTCTCAGTACTGGGACCTCTGAACTGTTTCCAGTTGAGCATATTCTAGAACCACCAAAAAATAAGTGCCTAGCAAGGCTGCCCTGCTAAGTTCAGATGCAGTGCTTTCTTCTGCAGCTAATCTGCTGTATGCATCAAGCTGTGCCACTATATAGAATCTGTCAGTGTCTGAGCTTTCATGGCACCTCTGCATGGCTCTTTGGATTATAAATGCCTTAATTTCTCATTTGTCGTATGCTTACAAAGACTCTGTAGAAAGTTAAGTGGCCCTTTTGTGTATACAGATGCCTTTACTTGCTTTTATTGAAATCTGTTTCTGATGATCCTGAAATTTGTCTGCATGCATACAAAAGAGCTATATATTTTGTGCTTTCTGTAAGGTATACAGGATACTTGAATATCTACAAAAGATATTTTTAAGACTTCAAAATCTGGATGCCTCCCATGATGTTACTGGCAGTACACTAACAGAAAGCAATGCCTTATTCTAAAAAAAAAGTATTCTTTATTATTCATAGATATTTAAATCTGCAAATTGAAGATATATCTTTCAAAGTTGTTCTGTTTCAAAATTACATTCCTGCTAATCCACACATGAACTGTGAAAATAAGATTCCAGTTTCTACTTTTCTTTTGTGATTATATAGGTTTTTCAAAAAGAATTGATTACATGACTGTGTGCTAGAAAGCTTTCCTGATTGTTCCCCATTACATCAGCTGGTTTAATAAAAGATGTTGCCTCTGCCAAGAAACCTCATTTCTTTCTTCTGAAACTGCTTTAGAAACTTCTCTGCTTGCTTGAAAAATACTACAGATGATTACCCAGCAACCAGTTGTCTAAAAATGCTGCATATGATGGTAGAAAATGTATCAAACATGCAATAAGCTGTAAGGTTACACAGATGATGGACTAAATTTGCTTCTTTCAGCATCATAACTGATACAATTTTTCATAGCTTTGTGATAGGGAAGTAAATTTTTAATAAATAATACCTGCTTAAAGGATTGAGATACGCACTGTGACAACCAAAATTAGAACCAGTTATATAGTAAATGAAATGTCTTAGCAAATAAAAATAAACTTGATTTCTTCTTAGGTATTTATTAGACGCCATTTACCAGCACATAGTGTACTAATACAAATTTAATTATGTTAATGATTAGAGCTTAATTCTCTGTGTTACATGATATAAAATATACATTCTAAGGCTTACTTCAGTTTTTCATGTATAATTATTCATCTAACCTACTTTAAATAATAAATGAACAGGACAGAAGCAACCCACATGCCATAGACTGAGGTCCAATTCTGGTTTAACTGAAAGTATTTTGATTTACAGTAGATTTACAGATATGAAAATCTTAAATTTTGATTCTGGAGACCCAAGTAGTGAGAAAATCTCTCTCACTGAAGATTTTACATCCTTGTGTTAACGTTAGGCCAAATTTGACAAAGCGTTTAGATTGGCCTCATTTTTAAGTGTACTGTACTACTACCAAAATCTTGGAGGCCTGGAAAATATCACCACATGATGTGTATTTGACAAGCATTCTCTTTTATCCAGCAGTGCAGGGGCCTGTGGAGCTGTTCAAGGACCGATTGTCACCTTCAGGCAGAGGGAATCTCAGCTTCAACACCCAGGGCCCCCGTGTCCCTGCCTGCCTGCAGCCACCCCCCTGCCACCCAAGCACCCTTCTGGGAAGGCAGCACATGGACAACCAGGAAAAGCCAGCTGGGTAAGAGTTGCATTTCTCATTCCATGTCCCAGATTTTAATTTTTTAAATTCAGGTGTAGATTTAAAATCCTTCCTTTGCCATCTCTTAAGATTTCTGATATGTCAGTTTCTGATGGTTTGTGTCCCTGAGATAATCATTCCAAGAGTCTGTTGTAATCAGTGGAGTTCAAATCAGTATCATCTAAGGTAATTATTTTCATCTTGAAGTAGATATCTGGAGGAGGCTAAATTAATTGCATCCTTAAAGTGGCTATTTCTTGCCATTTGGCCACAAAGACAACATAAAATTTCTTAGTATCTGTTAGCTGCTTTATAGAATCCTGAAGTTAGCTCAGATGAATTGTATCATTTTTGATGTGAAGCATTTTTTAAAAAGAAATCTGCCGAAATACTTTGAATAAGCTTTGGCTTTTTGTTCCATGTTGTTGTCAAAACCTAATTTCAAAGTTATCAGAAATTTGATATATGAAACTGTCTCTGAACCAATTACAATATTTCAGCTCATGTTGCTATTACACCCGTTTTACAACCCCTCAGTATGAAACTATCAGCTGTACCACAGTAAGAGTATCTTCTCTTGGGACCTCTGCAGAGAAGTGATGCCTGGAATGAAGCTTAGATGAACTCTGAATTCCAGTTTATAAGGGGCTGTGTACTTTACCTTTTATCATCTGACTCTGATGACTATAATCAAATACCATGTCTCTTTTGCTTGCACTGGAGAGCTCCAATGTGCTCTGCCTCTGCTTGCTCTTTAGGAGGACTGTGTAAACATTATCTTAGTAGAAAATGAGCTCATCTGGGATTCTTGCTACTCTTAGTTATACACAGGTTTCAATTTAATCTTTTGTGGTTATTAAGTCAGGTTCTCTTGACAAAAGCCTGTGCTGCTTGATTGTGATGGTTTTTTTCAAGTGAATATCCTTAGGCTTTTTTAGCTGTGAAAGCTCTGTGTTGATGGAAATGGTAAAGTGTTAAAGTACACAGAGACTCACTTCAGTATTGTATATTTGTGTACCAGAACACAGTTTCAAGGCTATGTTGTTTTTAAGGATTATTCAATGATTGCTGTCTTTTTCTTTTCATGGGCATCTTGTGTGTGTGGGGGGGGGGAATAAAGAAGAACAAAAGAAAATACTTTTCTACCTTATTTTTATTTACTCAGTACCTTTCCAGGGGTCCATTAGTGAAGCAAAATACTTTCCTGTTTCACCATAGCCCATATTAAATTCTTAGTCCTGATACTTAAGACACAGGGATACTTTAATCACTGTGTGTTTTTTGTTGTTACAAAAGTTACAAAAATGTGAGTGAATAGGCCAACAAACTCATGAGTTTGTTGATTCTGATTCACAGTCATCCATGAAAACACAACACCAGGCTTTTGTAAAGATAGTGTGATTTCATGTGTCTGATTTCCTTTTGATTTCATTTGCATGGTCAAATTTATGGATTAGTCAGGGCCCAACAGACTGACTCTGCTTTTCCACATTTACATTGGCATCTCCAGTTATTAGTGACCAGTTCTAGAATTCACAATATATAATTAGATTAACAAAAGGATTTTAAAAACAATGAGTTCTGAAATTCCTGTTAGCCAATATGTTTCTTCAGCCAAGATCTCTGTTGTGTTTTAAAAGATGAACTGTTTGTTATACCATCAAAAATACTGTTCTTGGCCTAAAGTTCCTTGCCTTGTGGAGTCATTCCTAAGGTGCTTTTTTGTTATGTCTCAGTACTTCACACCTTCTGTCTTACCTGACTCTTGATTTTGGGCATCCTGCTTGTTCACTTTGTTATTTACCAACTTAAGGTTTCCACTGCCATAAAAAATTGTGTGGTTTTAACTGGTGTGTCCTGTTTCAGAATATTTCCTTTTCCCTTCAAAAGCCTCTTCTTTAGTGAGAGAAATGGCACTTCAAGGTCAGTTATGGATTAAAAATAAAAATAAAAGCATCATTGGACTTATTTCTTCTGGGATAAGAAGAAACAGAAGATTCAAGAGTCAGCTTGGAAGCCACTGGGTCAGCTCAGTGGCAGCTGTATAGGCTCTGTAGAAAAACTACTTAGGTTTGTTCTCTTTCTTCTACTATGTATTCAAGAGAGGAATTACAACTTAAAGTGGAAATGTCAGTATTGTATTTGCTTTACAGCTACAGACACTAACAGATGTTTTATTGACCATAAGTTCATAGAGACAGATTATTTCTATTTGTTTGCTATATGCCAGCTTCTATTAGAGACATGGCACAGGATTGTGTGTTGCCTACATGTTTTTTTTTCAGAAGGTTCATAGTATGTGTGATTTTTTTCACTTTTGTTGTGCCAGAGCATACTACATCTTCAGTCAGTTCCTGGACTGTTCAAAAACTTAGCCTTTTAGGAACTCTCAGACTACTCCTTCATTTCTGCTTTGTTCAACCAACAAAAAGAGACAGCATAAAAAAAAACCTCTAACAGAAAAGTATATAGTGAGAGACAGATGTAGAAGGGAAGACAGTGAAGGGATGTGAGGAAGGGCTTTCAAGTCTTCAGCTAGATACAGGTATGTTGACCTGGAGAATTTTTCAAAAAGCTTTTCTATTTGTCATAGGAGTCTCAGGCTTGGATTTTTGTTCTGCTTCTGCACAAGAGTATTGAAAGCAAATGCACATACAAAGTGTCTCCTTCTTAAAATCTTTTTTCTTATAATTAAGCAATAGCCTTTGTCTTTCTGGTTGAATACTTCACCTGTATAAAAAGAATAAGGTACTGCCTTCTATTCTACCATTAAGGCTGAGTATAATATATGGCACTACAGGCTGGTAATAAGATTGTTAAAAGAGTGAAGCTGCTAAACTGTTTGAAGTTTTCCATGTTTTGAATGACCTTGGTAAATTCCTTCAATTTCTGTAATTAAGAACATGTGGGTGATACTATATTCTTTCAAAGTCAGTTTCTAAATGAAACTGCAGCTTTCTTGAGATCTGGAGAGATTTAGAAAAATTAAGCACTATGTTAAATGATCCTAAGAAACTCTGAAAAGACAGATTCAGATTCAGAAAAAAAACCCACAAAACAACAAAAGAAGGCTGCATAAGTGTCTCATCACTTATATTAAGCATAGACATTTCTTTCAGCTTGGTATTTTGAATCATCCATTTTTTTGATTCAGGCCACTATGTACAGGTTTGTCATCCCAAACAGCCATCAAATTAACCATTATTTGCACACCTAAGGCACTCTTATGAAAATACTAAGATTTTGACCATAGGATTAAAATACTGTTGAGAGTACTCCATTTCTGGATTTTAGAGTAGCTGAAATTTTGCTGATATAGCTAATTTATTAATCGAAAATGAAAAAAAAAAAAAATCACAGAAATTTTTAATATAAGCTCCAGACTCCTAATGATCCTGTACACAGTGGATGTTGATAGGATAAGCAGTTCCTAAGCATGAGCATTGCTGAACTTCAGTAAAATTTCCTGACTGAGGTATTAAGAAATCATGTAATTTTGTGAAGTCCTTGGAAACATTCCTCTTAGCATTTTGACCCCAGTTCTCTTCCCCTGGCAGTTTTCATGTTTCCCACTCTACTTAATTTATCTCAGATTTCTATAATCTAGAGAAACACCAAACAAGATGCTATCTCTGATGATGTATTTCCACAGTTTCTGATTTGAAGACTGTAGCCTCCTGATGGGCTGTGAGTTATTTTCTGGGAGTCAGCTAAAAAAAAAGGATAGAGACATTCATCTGCTGTCCAATAATCACACCTTGTGAGATTTGTGAAGATTCCAACAGTACCAAATGAAGGGACACCCCACCACCACCCTAGAAATTGGAAAAAAAGCTAAATAAAATGTGAGTACAGAAAAAAAACAAAAAACAAAAACAAAACCACAAAAACACCACCACACAAAAAAGCTTGATGGTTAGATTGACATGTAGATACTTTATGAAAAATTTTCCAGTTTGTCCAAGAGAATATGACACTTGTAGCTTCCCATAAGCTAAGAAAATGTTAAGAGAAAATGATGGTTGATAGTATATGTCAATACAGCTGGTTTCCAACTTGACATGTAGCTGACATTTTGGTCAAGAATGGCCAGAGATTTAAGAGTATCATTCGTTTTTTTCATTGTGCATCACAGGGATGTGCTTCTCTGCCATCGCTTTCATGCTGTTCTGCTGTTAATACCCTCTCCTAAACATGCAGTGCTGATGGTCAAATTCAAAAGCAGATAAGACAATTTGAAAATTGGATAGAAAAAACACCCACAATAAACTTACTCCTGAATACCTGTGCTTTTCCAGACCAAGGTGTAGCTTTCTGTAACAGCTGTTACAGGGTTGAAGTAGGAAGGGGTCTATAGGTGTGCTGGTTCCTGTCAGCTTTAGCTTCAGCCAAACCCACAGCTAGGTACCTCAGAGAATCTGTGTTTAATAAAGGGTAAGAATTGTCAGGTAGATGGAGGAGGAGAGGGGACAGAAGGGTAAGAGGCAGCCTTGCAAACACTGAGCTCTATGAAGGAGAAGGAGTCTTGGTTGGGAACTCCAGCTGCTGGAATAAAAAATTTTATCCTGAAGGACCAGAGGGGCTGTAGCCTGACCCAGGCAGCAGCAAGGAAAGAGAGTGAGGAGAAAGGAATAGTAGGAAAAAAAAAAAGTCTTTTGATAGATAACTGAGTACTCTGTAATTCTAACCATCTATGTTAAATTGCTCTGAACCTTAATAAAATGGATTTGTATGTGTACTTGCACATATGTATCTGCAACAGCATGTGTTTCTGTATGTCTGCATAGAATTTAATCTTAATGAAGGAATTATTTTTTTACATATGTTAGGAGAAACTAATTTCCAGAAGAGCTCCATGTTATGTAGTAGTTTATGAAAAAACTTCAGTGTCCTAGGTATTTTGTTTAGCATGAAGTGATCAGCTGCCTTGCTGGGTGTTTAATAAGCCATCATATATTTGTTATTAAGAATGAAACATCATCACTGCAAACCAAGTCCATTATTTCAGTCTGGCTGAAATTAATGTATATTCAACTTTAGCAAAACAAGCACTAGTAAAATTAAGCTGGAGATGAGAAAAATTCCTTAAACCTACAGAGAAAAAGTAAAAATTTAACTCTATTTCCATTCAGCAGTTCTGCAGAGCCACACTATTTACATAGTTATCCCATATTCCTAACTCCTTATGACAACTACTGAAAGCATCTCCTGTTTATTAAAAAAAAAAAAACAAAACCATAGGTGGATAACTTATTTCTTGCTTTTATTCTGATATAGCACAAAACAAAACCTTGCAAAGCTGCTCTTTGGAAGATAAAAAAAGATTCAAATTGCTGTAGCAGACTTGTGAGTGGAAATGTTTTCAGATGTTTAGCAAATCAAATTGCATGGGGAAAGGGCAAGTTTTATTTGCTGTGAATCCTTTGCCTTCAGAAATACTTTTTCCTTTGCTTATTCTTAATTGATTAGTTCTTTCTCATATGTAGAGGGGGTTTGCTACTGTAGGATGCATGGAATGAAAGAATAAATAAATAGCTTAAGAAATTCACCCTCTAGTCACCAGAGGACACATCAACAGTGAAAACTTAGCTAAGGTACAATAAGGAATGAGTACATAGAGGTGTTCTGATGGCAGTCTTGTTGTTATGTCTCATGATTTAATTTCATTATTTAGGGACTTTAAAAATATCTGACATTTAACAGGTGTAAGGTAAATACCTTCTTCGAAGTACACTTCCATGTGTGATAAGAAGATGAGTATTTTGTTGTTGGCTACAGAGTTATATATTTAATAATTAAAATAAACTGCTGTGACATTAGAGAAATGCTTTGTTGCAGGAAAACAGAAACAGTAAATAGAAGAAGAGATAAGAGAATTAAGGAGAAAAAAATGGTTTTATTTGAAGGAGTTGTAGAGGATTTTTTGCAAGATGGACTCTCAATGTGCTATTTGAAAGATGGTATTTTCCTCCAAATTGCTGCCCTGTTCCAAAATGAATACAAGGGTGAGTTCCTCCTCAGATTCTCAAAATCACTTATCTAGATTTTATGGTGTCAGCATGATGGGAACTGTTTCAGGCATTTCTTCTCACTGCTTGATTTACTAGGAGACATGTTACAAAATTCACCTGGTCTGCAGATTTGATCTAAAGAGGTGGAGGACCATGACTTCTAGCAGTCATTCATGGCATGACTTCTAGCAGTCATTCATTCATTTTATAGAAATATCTTTCAAAAGATCTGTGCCTGCCTTGGGTGAAATACATGTCATATTTGCCCAAAGGATGTGGATCAAAGACTACTGCCAACTCATATTACACACTTCAAAACAGCCTACAGCTGAATTGCCCTTTTTCTACTGAAGCAAAGTTTCTCCTTGAGTGGGTGTTGTATAAAATAGATATTTTAATCTCTTTAAACTGTATTTCAATTATTTGCACTGATCTCAATTTCCTTTATGAAAAGAGAAATTATATAAGGTAATTGGTGGTCTTGGACCAATTCTAGCTGTCTCAGGCCAGTGGCAAAGTATGAGGTTTAGTCAGTCTGCAGGGAAATTTCTTAACAGGTCAAGGAATTGTTTGCCAATAATGTGTACTTTTCAACCTGTTTCACTCCTGGTTCCTTCTGTTAGGAAGAAAATTCCCTGTGTCCAGATTCTGCCTCCTGCACAGTTGGTCCTGTATTCTTACTGCCTTCAATTCTGCTATGAGTGTTTCAGATTCCTTGCCTGTGAGAGCAAAGGGAAATCTGTTCCCTCATGGGTCTAGAACTCAGATCCCAGCTTGGGCTGTTAATGTTTCAGGAGATTCATCCCCTCAAAAAAATTCAGCTTTTGGTTTACTAAGGAATCAATGCATCTGGGGGGGCTGAATATTCATACTACGTAACTGTTGCTAAAATGTAGACTACTTTTTAACCTCACACAGTTTACTAGCCAGGAGTGGTCTAAAAGCATGCTAGCTTTATCAAAAATATATGTGCCAAATGCTCTGCAGCTGTATATCTCAGGTAACTGGGAAAACCTTGTAAAATATCAGCTTCCTAGAGTATACAAAATTTTGCCCATATATCACCCTTATTTGCCAATGGATGAAGAGTTCTGCAAACCTGCCTTGTAATATGGCATTTGCAGAAAAGTTCAGTTAATAGTAAAAAAGTTTACTATTATTATAGTTTACTATTATTGTTATGTCGGTCAGACATACGAATCTCAATTTCTCTTTTCCTCTTGGTGCAAAAATACCCCAAATATATCTACAGTTTTGCCACAAAGAGGTTAAGAAGAGTTTTGTGTCTTCTCATGCCACTTTTCTCATTTTATGCTGATTTAAAATAACCTTCCTGTTGAGAAGCCACCAGACATGGCTCTTGCCTCTCAATAAAAGCATCCTTGCACCCATTGATACATTTGCTTCCTTCTCTCCCTTCTCTCTGAAGAGGAGGTAATAAAATACTGACTGTAGTTCTAACTACACTAAAATATTATTTTACTAACACTAATGCCCAAAATGCAAAATTTTCCCCTGCATATGCTTCTTCCTGAACCATGATGTTCATTTCTCTATGCTAAAGTAAGAGGAATAGTTCTGAAGTTCAAAGCTGTTAAAGGTACAAAACCTCTGATATACAAATGCTTTTATTTGCATGTACACTCTAATGCAGGTAATTAATTGTGATATTGATATATTACCTTTTGAAACAGGATGAATTATTTGATAGGATGAAATGCTTTTTTGCTACATTGTTTACTGTACAACACTGACCTTTTTCTTCAGCTCTCTGCTTCCAGTAGCAAAAGCAGGAAAGATAAAACTCAGAGGCTTTGTTCAAAGCTTTGTTATTATTTTATTTTACCATTCCAAGTGTTATTTTTCCAAATTTAGACAAAATATTATTTCCAGTTCAGAAGATCTCATTCATTGATGCAAAGTTCCATGAATAGAGAAATATTTAAGAAATAAAATGGAGGTTGTTTTTATGGATACAGAGCTCAGAGCACCCAGGACTACTTCAAATACTTGTTGAAAGAAACTATTGAATGTGAAGGAAGTATGCCCTAAACTATTTAATTTTCATTTTTGAGAAGATTTTTTTTCATTTGATTTTCATCACTATTTCATTCAGTTGTGCTTTTTTTAATTAGCTCTTGAAGATGTCTCTTCATGGCCAACAAGATGAAATTGCAGTTTGTTCACTGCACAAGCATGTAAGGATGCAAGTCTGCTAATTGCTTCCTCTGTAGGATTGACCATGAGTTATCTAAGGATTAGATGAACAAAAAGGAAAGCTTTGCATGTAGATTTTCCTGAATTTAATTTTGTGTGGTTTAGGGATGGTTTTATTTATTCTTCTCCTTCCATGTATAAAAGATACAAAGGCTCCTATATGTAGGTGTTAACTGCTTTAATCAAATATCTTTTTCATTCTGTGTTAAGACAGATGTGTCAGTTTTGACCTTTTCACAGTTCTTGTTAGAATCTATTGTTCTGCCAACTTTGGCATAGCCCATGCCCAGTTATTATCAGAAGTCAAAAGGGACAACAAGGTTTTCTAGCTCTGTTTTGTTTATAATAATTTCAAGCCTTCATTTTAACACTTTTTCACAGCGTGCAGAATGTCTGAGTGTTGTGACTTTTTCCATTTGAATAACAAAGATAAATGTGGGGTTTGTTGTTGTTATTTTGGTTTTGTGGGTGTTTGGTGGTTTTTTTTGTTTGTTTTTTGTTTGTTTTTATTCAAATATACAAGCCTAATACTATTTCCTAACTTGAATGAAATATGTCAATTATTTGCTTACATAATGGAAGTTATTGGGTAGCCTCCTAGTATTGTTTATATTACCCTATGGAACATTAACATCACAATTCAGGATCACTTTATTGTTTTATTATCATCCTACCTGATGCCATTCATGTTTGGGGTGGAGCAGTGTATCACTTCCAGGATCCACATGCTAAGACATAGACTGAGTTATTCCAGGCTGTCTCTGCCACAAGCACAGCTTGATGCTTGATATTTTATTTCTCCAAATTCATATGCACCATTTTTTGTTACAAATTCAGTATTTAAGTCAAAGCTTAGTGGATTGGTCAATAGAAAAAGTAATGTAAAGTGAAATAGTGCTTATGTTTGTCCTCTTTCTGTCCAGCAACAGCAATCCTAACAGCTGGCTCTGTCTGTGTTTTTCTTGGTACAGAGATGTTCAGAAAGATTCAAAGGTGTCTTTTATTTTACTTGGCCTACCCTGCTATGCAGTGTACTTTTTTCCTTGGTGAAAATCTTTCTCAAGCCAATTCAGATACTGAGGTTTTCTTGCTATGTGGAGATATTATTTCATAAAAATTGAGTTTAAGTATGGTTTGCACACACTATGTGGTACTTTGTCCTGTGATAATACTCATGGAACAATTGGGCTGTGGATCAGCTTCACACAAACAGTGGTCCAAAATGTTAATTCTTTCCCAGTAAAAAATTTACTGATCACTGTGAAAGAAAACATAAGAAAAGATCATGGGTCTGAAAAAAGTTTGAATACATTTATTTAGTAAATGTATTGGCTCCTTCAGTGTGAAGGTTGTTAAAATGAATAATGTGAAATGCTGAAAGAAGCTAAGCAGTTTTGTTAGGTCAACAGGCCATTCTGCATCTGTGAGAGTAAGATTTTTTTAATACTACATGGAATGATTTACTAATTCTCAAGGGTCTCATTAATCCTAACAGGACTAGGTACGTGCTAATTCCATGACTAGAAAACTATCACCATGTAGCACCTGCCTTGAATTAACTGACTCAAAGTGTATTCATATTTCAGAACTTAAGTGCCCAGGTTTTTCAAAGCAGAATTTGCCTTCAGTGGGAGCCTGACCTTGTTTAACTTCACATGGGCAAAAGGAAACACTCTTCTGCCTCAGTGAGAAACTTCTGTGTTTTGCTCCAGATTGTTTCAGGACTTAATTATCTCCTGTGCAAGTGAAGGAAATTCCTGCAAATATTTAATAAAGCTCAAATCACTAGTTTTATAAGTGATATTACCATTAATTCATTTAATGGATAAAAGCTCTGCAGCAGGATGCAGAATAAATGGCAGAAGCATATTTGAAGAAGCAGGTAGCTAGTGACCCGTTCCCTAAATCCTTTGCACTGAAAATGTGAGATCACCAGTGAAATTTGGATGCACTGTGATGTGTGTCAGAGACCTGCTACCTGAAAACTCAGTATTTTTATTTTACATTTCTCCCTCTGTATTTTTATTTGCATTGCTGGACAAACTAATTCTTAGCTCAAGCTAATCTCAAAAGCTACAGTGAGGCATATTTTATGTTTCAAAAGTAGCATATTACTTAAAAGAACTGCAGCTGTGAACGCTTGTCTTGCCTTGACATTTTTAAAGGACAAACAACTGACCTAGAAACTGAGCCAGTGGAGGTGATACTAAATAACTTGTATCACATTTTCCTTTCACAGTTTGTGGCACTGCTGAGGAGGACTTTTCTACATGTTACTGTATTTGACCTAACACAGATACTGCCATGTAAGACATAAGACCTCTATGAGCACACTTGTCATCTCTGCTAGTACACTGGAAGAGCACTGTGGTGATTTTAAGAGGAATTTACTCAGACATTTTAGCAAGTGTACACATTGATTTAATCAGCAGACCTTATTGTTATCAAGTCATGAAATTCTGTACCTCATTGTAATAATTTAAAACCACAACAAACAAGTCCCCTTCATCTTGGCTAAATAGTCATAAGTTTTTCCTCAAATTGAGGTTGAAGTTAAGTCAACACCTTCCCTTTTGAGCAGATATTCTTTCTCAGTATGCACAAATGCTGAATGTAGTCAAGTATTGCAGTGAATGTTTGCTCTGATGACACTGACTTGGGTTTTCCTTTTTAATTGTCTCATATGGACATTTGTTTGAAATCTGTCCTGATTACAAAGAACTAAAATCTGATCTGATTAATGAACCTGAGAATTGACTTGGAGTATAAAAATATAATATACTCTGAGAGCCTGCAAAAAATATCAAAACTGTACAGTTTTTCTAAGGAATTGTATTTTTTCTGCTGCAGCAAAAAAATATACTACATGTCTACAACCAGTGACAAAAAAAATTAATGCTTGTTGTACATTTTTAAGTCATTAACAGGTACCACTTGTGAAAGCCATGCTACTGCTTCATGCCTTCAGGGCAGTAAAGTAATTACTGCTATCTTACCACAACCATATGGTAAAATATGGCTTTAGTGAAAGGAGCTTTGGTATTATTTCTATATAGCACTTCACACAGAACTGTGCAATAAAGCAGCCCTTCTATACAACAAATTTTTAATGTCAGAATCACAGTTTCTTTACCTGCTAAGTTATTTGACCAGAATTTTCATGGTAAAGAAAGAACTGATTTCAGTAATTCCTTTCTCAAGACCTACAATTGAAAAATAGTTGATTTACAGCACGTGGCCTCTATGAGTTTTCGATTTATCGTGTTTTCTCGCATAATAGAAATTGTGTGAGTCAAGATAGAGGATAGATACAAGAGAGTATCAAGAGATATTATATTCACTTTGTGGTCCCAGAAATTAAAATAGTTGAAGCAGGAACAATTTGTTCATCAGCTGCTGCTGCCATTTGAAATGTACTGACTTTTATTTTGAACTGACTCGTGTTAAAATGATAAATTACTCAAAATAGTTACTTACCTCATACTGAAAGTACCCGGTGCAACAATTGATTGTTGATAATTTGCATTTGGGATTTTTATCTGAAACTTTGTTTGGTCTCTGTATTTCCTGCCAAACAGATCAATGGCAGAACATAGCTATAGCGTGATGTATGTGTATAGTCTGGTTATTTATTTTTAAATATGTGCTGTCCTTCATAGAACATATAGAAGAAAGTTTTCCAGTCACTTTCTTACCTCTTTTTTTTTTCTTAATCTACTTGGGACATGGATCTTAAGCCAAGCTAAATTTTCTAGGACTAAAACTACAACCCAAGCAAAGTGAATAGAGACTTGTGTTTCCTGGAGTCCCATCTTCATGTCTTAGAGCAGTGGTGGGTCCATGAAGCAGGGTGTCATTAAACAAACTCATTCCAGTTTTGGCAGGTCTGCTTGGCTCATGTAGAATGGGACCCTGCATAGGAGCTCTGCAACGATAATTATCCAGCAGTGATGAGATAGAGGAAAGTCAGTTTTACAAGCTTGGTCAGTCTTCTGCTTCATCACTGTCTCAAGCACACAACTGTTTTGTTGTATGTGAGTTATCTTTTTTTTTCTTTTTTTTTTTTTTTTTAACTTGTTATATGACAGTGGTTAGCTAAAGAATGTAAATACCTGGAAACAAGTCAACTTCCTAAAGTATGCATTAGAAATCATGTTAAGTTTTAAGTCTTCACTGCCATAATGGAGTGTAATCTCCATGAAGTGGCACTTGATACAGAAATTCAAAAGACAATTGAAAGCATTTAGAGCTAGTAAAAAATGGATAGCTATGCAATCCTAAATAAGTAATTGTGCTCTGAAAATTTCTGCTTGCTGACTTTGTAACCACATGCATAAAAAACATTTTGCTCTAGATCATCATGACTTTTTCACTTGTAGCAAATACACGTGATTAATGCAGCCATTTATAAATGTGAGTCTGGATTGCTTTTAAGGAATAATTACCTATGTGTGCTTTTACATTTTTCTTTCAGTGTTAAAGAATAATTTGTCACTGGAAATAATGAGACGGTGTTCATTTTCTCCAAGTAAGTTGAATATTTGAAGTTAATGGTAAATTATTTCATGTTAGGCTACATCAGAAGTAGATTTCTCTTCACTAAATGATTTTAGCATGTGCAGACTTCAGTGGAACCTAAGCCTGCATTCCATATTCTTCATGTTTTCCTGATTGTTTATTGAAAGGTTACTGGGTCTATAGCTGAAACTTCTCCTCACTGACACTTGATATCACTAACACTTGATATATCCTCAGTTGTACATGCTGTTTCAGTCTGCTGAAAGCTGCTCTGTGGAGCAGACTCGAAAAGTCACAACCGTGATCTCCTCAAGGG
Organism: Phaethornis superciliosus; assembly: GCA_023637945.1. Taxonomy (NCBI): domain Eukaryota; kingdom Metazoa; phylum Chordata; class Aves; order Apodiformes; family Trochilidae; genus Phaethornis; species Phaethornis superciliosus. The sequence continues at coordinate 18,932,999 of JAJQWJ010000011.1, forward strand.
TTCCTGGAAAAGTGTCTTCTTTTTCATACATTTATGAATGATGGAATGACAGAAGAGCAGGGGTGAACTAAGTGCTGCTTAAAGCTCAAATGTTCCAGCTTCTATGACTGGCACTGTGGAATGCATTTTAAATTAAGAAGAAAAAAAAAATAAAATTTCAGGGTTGCAAATCAATACTTTCAGTTAAGTCAGGCGTTGCTGCTGGCTGAGTGGCAAGTGTTAGGCCAATACATGAATAATCCTTTTCAAGAGTAATTTCTAGGGCACATTGAATTGGTGACTTTTAAATGCAGTATATAATTACTAGTTGAATGCTACTAGAATTTTTATTTCTGCATAAAGCAGGAGGTGACAATGTATTTGTCCAAGATACTTATAAATCTATGAATAATACTCCAGTGTAATGCATTCAGTCTACAGGAAGCTGAGAATTTATGAAGATTGGTGTGTCTGAATATATGTACACATTATATAGGTTTAAATATAGATTTGACAACACTTCTTTATAGATGGCTTACATGGAAAGCCAATAAAGAGTTGTAGCATTAAATTGACATGGAAGGCAAAAAACAAGAATGGGAAGAGGATAGAAAGTTGTTTAAGAGGGTTGCTTGGGCACTAGCAAATATGTAAAGCAGGAGAAAAGAATGGAGTTCAGGACAAAAATCAAGTCTAGCAGGCTTCAGAGTGTTTCAGGGAGGATGATGAGCTTCAGATAGATGGGGGTTGGACAGAGGTGTCAAATTAGTGGGGTTGTGAGGAATGCTAGAGGGGATGAGGTGACGTGGTGTGAAAAGATGCAGAAGTGGATCTTTTAGAGATGGTTTGCTGCAAGCCAGGACAGTATTAGTGCATTCCCCTCTGCATCATTTGGCTCCAACACTGACATTTCTGTGTAGAAGTCAAACTGGTGAAATGTGATCTCTTAGGAATCTTACCAGGCAAGGTAACACCTATTTTGGGTTTGTATGTTTTTATTTAATAGCAACAAAGCTTAGAATTATGTCTGTAAAGTTCTCTGTTTTGTATATATGGTACTTGAGATGAGTGTCTCTTTTCTTGTTAGATGCTTGTTATTTTTGTCTTCCTTATATTGTGATGTTTCAGTGGGCAAATAACACAAATTGTTCAGAGGACACTGGAAAAACTAACAGTGATACAGAGACCTTCCTTGACTTCAGTTCTAATACAGAGTATTTGGAAAAATCAATGGAGCTTGTCCATGGTATCACTGAGTGTCTCATCTCTATGATATCCTTCAGTGCACTTTGAAAAGACAGCATGTGCTTGATATCTAAAAGTGACAGAATATTTTCAAATAGCAGAAACAGACTGACTTTGTCTTGGTGAGACTTTCAGCTGCCCACATAATACATTGCATTTAAATTCTCTTTTTAAATCCACCGTTTTGCTTACTACTATTTATAAAATCCAAAGGATTTCAGGAAAGGAAATAGGAATAATTGTTCTCTAATTTTTTGTGGGTTTTTTTTTAATGTTTCTAGCTACAGCAGTGCTCTGCTGCAGAGCTGCATGGTTAAAACCTATATTGTATAGGTATAAAACCTATATTTGTATTTGGTTCTAGTTTTCTTTTGTTGTATTTTCTGCAGATTTTGAAAGAGAGCCAACTACTGGTAATAGAAACTGCACTAAGTAATAAGATTTGTGAAGTCAAAATTATTAATTTCATTAACATGTTTGGAATTACTGAAACAGTCTCACTTTTGAAATTGTGTTTTCTTGCTTTGTTTGTATTACAAATTTGGAACAAAGCAGAAGAAAACTGTGATGCTGGAACAAGTCAGATGACATTAGGAAATCTAATTTGGAAATCATGCAGAGTCTATTGGCACAACCTTGTTCAGCTTGTGCCCCTGGCTCTCTCCTCAGATTTCCCTCCTCCCTAGCAGTTCACTTGGCATGTAATGTAGAAGCTGAACCATACAGGACTCTGTTGTTAACGACTTCCTGGCCCCACCACTCCACATCAGACTTCTGAAAAAGGAAAAGCACTCTATTTTGCATTTTATTTTTCACAGGAGTAAGAAGATTTTTGTACACTTTGCAGAGCTTGTGGGTTGCATAGTAAAGGTCAGAGCACACCTCTAACATAGTAAGTTGTAGTGGGTTATGATGGAGGAAATGAGAAGAGACTACATGCCCATATAACTTAGTGCACATGCTTGATTCACATCCTAGCACTAAAGGTGTCATCAGCTCATACACCAGGCAAAACTGGCTGGATGCTCAAGTACATGTTTTTCTGGTCTGTCTCAATTTTTTTCCACATTTTTTTTTTCCCCTCAGTGACTGAAGGAGAGTATGTATATTGGCTCTGAAACATCTACCACGTGTTGAAAACCAGAAGGTAAAGGATACTTGTAAAATAACCTGAATGGCTATTAATTTCAGAGATCACAGTACTTCTTCTAAGGTTTTAATCTGTTGTGAAAAATACATGGTATACAATATGAGTTAACAAATTTAGATAATAAGGAATTATTGAAGGGTTAACAAAAATCTGTAAGTAAAATTAATGATCTGACTTAAAACTATAGAAGGTAGGAAACCGTATCTAGGCTTTGATTGCTATTTTGACTGAAGTAGATTCTAAAATATTTTAAGTTTTTGATCCCAGAGAAAACAAAAGTTGAAAGTCTAGTAGACCTTCAGTTTTAATGTAATTATGCCCTTAGGGAAATGCTTCTTTATATGGTTTGGGCTTTTTAAGTATCGATAGATATGCTATTGATTTTTAATGAAATAGTGGTTGCTTTAAAAAATCATGGCTTTGTCTTATTGAAGAGAATATTGCTCCATATTAAGATTGCATTGCCTCTAATACTGAATTTCAGCTTTGGGTCAATGGGAGGAAGCCAATACTAGAGTTACTCTATTATTCTTAGTCATTATTAATGTCAATTGCTTCTTTCCTTCTTGAACACTCTTGCTGAAGTCAACTGAAAGGTTCCTATTTCCTTGACGTGGAGCTCAAGTTAAAAACATGGTTTTTGTACTGCTTTTCTTTCATCCATTACGTGAGTAATTGTGTGAGTGGCACCTAAACAAGAAACTCTGTGCCAAGTGAACTCCCACATTTTCCTCAAAGCATCAAACAGAAGACATTTAAATGAGAAGGCTTCTGATCTGGCTCGCTTTAATCTTATCCTCAACTGGTAGTTGGGGTATTTCTGTTGAAGACAACATTTCTGGAGATAATAGGAAAAAAAATTACATACTGTTTGTTAGTTTAAAACTTTATTGTATATTTTGTGAAAGAGCTTCAACTACAGAATCAAAACATTTGCTGCTATAATGTACTTCTTTTACTGAGCTATTTACAATAATACTGCTACTGTCTTCCTTACACTGACTGTAAATGCTTCAGGGCAAATATTTGTGGCCTCTTAGCTACACTAAGGCAACCAGAACAGTTTGAATTAATTTGCTGAAAACTTTGTGTTAGAGGTTGCTTCACAAGTGGGTTAAGATTATCAGTATGCTAGGACCCAATTAATGTTATTAAGATGACTAGAGATGCAATATGGTAACTATATACACATGGGTTTACAGACATTAATGAGAAGTCTTAATCTAGCAGGTTGGACTTGGGAACATTCCCCCCTGTGCCTCTGCTATTTGCAAACAGCTAGGAATTACAAACAAAGAGTTGTGAAGGGTTTACTGGCCTTTTGAGCATGTGCTAATAGGATGTTTATTCCACATTTGCCTTCTCTTCACAACACCTGTTCACTTGCACTCTAGGAATAAACTTCTGTTGTGTCTGCTTTCTTCAACAGGTAGCACATTGCAGTTGCTCTGTGGCTATGGTTCAGGTCTCCATATCAGAGAAGCCTAAAGAGCTTAAGCTTAAAAAACAGGCTCTCTCTAAACTCTAACATTTTTTTTTCTCTTCATCAGGCATATGCACTTCATGAGATCTTTCTGGTGTTGCTAAAAAATTGCTGTTTGGCTTGGCCATATGGTGTGAAGTTAAGTTGGGTCGAATGGGGAGGACTTTATGAATACATAGAGTTAAATATTAAATATTGTTGTAGCTTTATTATCCACATTGATATAATGAAGTAACTTTTAATTTGAAAAGATGAAATAATCTCTTATAAATAGAGGTTGTAGGAGTCCCACTTATAAAGGGACATAGAGTGAGCAACAAGAATCTCAATTTACCTACAATAAAATGAAAAACTGAAGAAATATATTTTACTGCTTCAATGCAGATATAATTTTATTATATAAATTATAGTAATAAATATTATAATTTATTATTATAAATTAAATTTTCCAATAGAATTTTATATCTGCATCCTCTTATCTTCTTATGCTGTTTAAAATACTAACCTTTTCATTTGGGCTCTTATGTTACCTTTCCATTTTAAAAACAGGTTCAGCTCAAACTGACCCAGCTAAATGGCCAGAGCTCTGTGGTTTTTACTAAGCACCTGAAACATCAGAAGTGTGTGCTGTTTCCATGAAACAAAGAATGGAAAACTTAAGTTTAGATTGAACAGCATTATTTAAGCTAAATTCATAGCCTTTAAAAAGAAGAAAATAGCTTAGGTTTATTCTCGTGCTATACGTGATCAAAAAAGTTTTTCATTAAAGTGTGACAGTGCTTTATATTGCCTGTACATAAAACCTTCATGGTTATTATACAAAAAGAAAAGGCAAATGACAGTTGGTGTTAAGACTAAACAGCTTAGGGCAAACTATTTTCTCAATACGTATGTAATTTAATTGAAATGCAATATTTCATGAATATTAGAAAGAGAGGCTTTATTAAAAATGGCAAGGAAAGTGAAAGCCTGACTGTTTAGAGTAACAAGCAGCACAAATTTATTCATTCAATACATCACTGAATTATTTAAAACTCAACTTAAGCACAAGGTCATGGAATAATTTTGGCAAGTACGCACTTTTGCATGATGCATTTCCATAATTCCACTGCATCTATAAAGTTAATCACAGCTTTGGCATGCAAGCCTGCTTCATATGCTAAGCTGAGCCAGAAGAAGGCTCTGAATTAAAACCTAAGAACAAACCAAACTACTGACACCACAAATGATTTGTGATAGTTTTGAGCAGATGTGAGCTCCATAATACCAGCAACTCTTACAAATATTTCATTTACTAATATCCCATATTACTTGCAATACATATGTACAAGTGAAAATATGTCACTAGTCTGGAGACATATAACAATTTATGTGTTCCAACACACACTCATTTAGATGTCATGGGTCTTCTTGAGGACATACTCTTTCTGTAAGGAGTGAGAGCTAACAAAAGGTGTTCTTTGGGCTGCAGGGAAGAGAGTGGTAGAGCTAATGCTCCATAGAAATGTGGTTTAGATTACAGGATGAGAAATAGTAGTTAGCTGTCCTGAGTCCAGACTGACTACTAACAACTCCTGCAGACTATGAAACCAGAGAGGCTTAGTGCATGTAATTCTTAAAACTGCATTTTCATTTCAAGGCTCAAAGTTAGACAAAGTGATTCGTGCTAATTGCATAAGGCTTGAGGTTTCTTCCCCAGAGTATATTTAAAGTTGTAAGAAAACTTCTTTAAAAACTCAAAGAATTTTACAATAGATAATTGTGCCTTCTGGTTTTAGCATCACATTTTGCTATGTCTCTATCAGTTAATAAAAACTTGAGTTTGAGTAAGTGTCACTGGACTCCTGTGATCACAACCATGCAGCAGCAGCTGGAAGAGAATGGGTTCTATACTGGTATATATGGCCAACTTACAATGTTTGTATAGTTGTTAAAATGATTATTACTAAAGTATAGAAGATGGTTGTTATAGCAGTTCTTGTGATAAAATTTTTGTAGTTCCAGGCTAGCTTCTCAACAACTTGGTTGGGTATTGATGCCCCAAGGGTGTCACCTGCAGGTGTGCACTGTCATTTGCAGAGGTAGCATAGGAGTTACCACTACTGAAACCTCTCAGAATAGGGTGTGCTGGCTAAAGCAACAGTAGAAGTTCCTTGATAAATGTGGCTCTTGAGTGCTAGGCAGAGGATAAGTTAATATTACGAGAAATAATCTGGAAAGAGTGATACACATCTCTTCTTTTCATGTCTAGAAATAACTGTGTGCCAGCTAGGAACTTGCTGGACTTCAGTTTCCCCTACACTGTCTTCACACACACAGAGGAAGTTATGGATTGACCAGACTTTCAAACAAGAACATGATTTTCATTTTAAGACTTGGTGGACTTAATATTCATTTTAGATAATTTGTTCAATTTATGTACTGGGCAGCTCAGATTTTTTTCCAAATTAGTCTCGAAATAGATGTAATTTATCTCAATATGCTCTCAGACCAGTGCACAAGTGACATGAAATATCTGGCATCTATGTTTTGAATACAAAAATTATGCTAATATATTTTTTCAGCACCTTTATCTTAAGAATTGTTTTGTTGTTTTTAAAGAAGGGTTCAATACTTGAAGCATTTCAGAGAGTATCCTCTTCTGTAGAGATTGTTTACAATTTGGTTGACTTCCAAAGAATTTTTGGTTTTATTTTTCAAAATGTAGAGACTTTTAATCTTGGTACTCTGTTCTGCCCTTTAGGTGGGTCTGTATGTAGCAATCAGTGATTTTTCTGCTGAAGTGATACTATAGATAACTTACCCAATCACTATGCTGCCTTTAAGAGAAATTGCTTTATAAATTGTTTTGGACCTCTCTGTTTAATAACAAAAATCAATGAGACTTTTATTAGGTTTTGTTTGTAGACATTGAGAACTGTATTACAAGTTGCAAGTGTGTTAATAGTTATAAATTGCTATAAATCAAATCTGGAAAGTATTAACATCTTTAGAAATTGCTGAAAGTTTCCTTGTATTTTTAAATTTTAGCATAGTTTTCTTACTGAAGAAACGAAGAGGAAAAACACTAGAAGATTAACATGGTTTTTAAGTTGCTTATTGGGAATATTAAGCATTCATTTCTTCCACATTTTTTCATGTACTGAACAATGTCACATTATAGAGAAACTCCAAGTGTTCTATGTGTGAACTTCATTACATAATTTAATACAGCTATACATTTTTCATCTATTCAAAACTGAGACAAATTGCTTGAATACAGTTTTTAAAAATGTCAGTTTTGGTGAGTTTGTCTACAGAAAACCTATTCATATTCATCAGGGTCTAATTGCAGTTCTACACAGGAGAACTTCTAAAATGGAACATATTTGTGTTAGCAGAGAAGATACATCCCAGCTATTTCAAAGGCTTTCTTTAGTATTTTAAGTATGATGTGTTAATAGTTTGACCATGAATTACTTATTCAGTGCCATGGACCTCTTTTCACAAGCCAGTAGGACTGGCTATATTAGAGACTGCTGCAGAATAAGTTCCTGAAAGAAGAATGTGTCTTGGATGTCAGTAGTGTGAGAGGTAAAATCAGATAAGTGTTACTTCTTGAGAAAATGATGCATGAAGAGCATAGTTTATTGCTGGATTTGGTGGTGCTATTATAGCTATCTTAGACTACTGGTATTGGATTGATGCAGGAGAGCACTTCTGAGGAAAAACTCCCTCTCATCCCAGTTATTGTACTTTGGCCACAGTGTCCTGAATTGGATTCCTTTTGGATGAAGATAGTCCAGAAGGTAATGCTTGTGATCACATCAATGTATGAACAGGTGGGTTTTTTGGTGGAAAAACTATTTCCATCTTTAATTTCTAGTTTTCATATTGAGAACACTGAGATAAACATCCTGTACAATTGAAACCAGGTATTGGCAGTCCAAAAAGTATCATTTGAGCTCTGAAACTGCATGATTTTCACCAGGAGTAATTAATAATTATCGTAGCACGTAAATGTAGCAAATAAAATGCGGAACATAAAACACAAAATGAGGATCATAAAACATAAAATGAGGCTCTATCTTGAACTGCATTACATTATATGCATTATTTGTTGGCATTCAAAAATACTCATTTGGATTTTTATGATTGGACAGCAAATATCTTATGCTTGCCTTCAGCCTAACACTTTGTTGTTGACTGTCTGTACTCGTTTAGCTGTAAGTACAAAGAAGCTGTCACTCTCATGTGACATTTTGACACCAGATATTAGAACAGCCTACCAAACATGCAGAGTCTTTTGCTCTCACAAGCTATGCATTGTCTTAAGACAAACTCTTTTAGCAGTATTGGTTCCAGTGGGAAATCTTACTGCAAAGACAGCTGTAGAAGAATCTAATATATAAATCACAGATTATCTGATTTTATTGCTCTTTTTACTCATGAGTCTTCCAAGTCAGACAGCTCACAGGAAAGGGACCAAGATAAGATCTAAAAATATTACATTGTTTTTTTTCTAACTCTTTGGCTGTACTTAAGGGATTATGTCCTGTCCTTAAGCAACTGCCTTGATGGCATTCCCTGAAGATTCTGATAAAGTGGTTCTTGTGTGACATAACAGATAATAGTGTTGGGGTTTTGAGATGCCTGTTCCCCTCACCCCTAATTTGAGTAGTCTTAGGAGGAGCACCAGCTATGCTATTTTAGTATTTAGTGTAAGCCTTTCTTTAAAGGTGAGACATAAACAGCCCAGCTACTCTATCTCAGATCATCTTCCTAGAGATTTCTGTGTGTGTCTTCCTAACCATAAGTCCCACTGAAGTGATTAGCCAAATAACCACCCTTCAGAATCAAATCTGTGTTCTATTGGCTCTTTCTCTTCTTTTCCAGGCTCTGCAGATCCCTGGAGAAGTGCAGGAGACAAAGAGAAAGAACAAGGCAAGTCTCAGAGGAGAAATAATTTTCCTTCAGAACCCAAACTCCACCTTTTCTGCTCGCTCTCTACAGAACTGTTCCTCCTGTGTTCAGGTACAGGTGATCAGACCTCATAGCACAGTTCTGAAAAAAAAAATGTCACTGCTTTAAAGAAAACATAATGGTGGGGCTGGAGCCACTGTAGGCAACTTTGATCTCAGGCTCCTGGAAAATCCATTGCTTTGGGAATGGAACTTGCTGCATCCTTGGGCACAGGAGTGAAGTGTTTCCCCAGAAGGGTCATGTTTCTTAAGATTCCTTCATGCACTTTTATAAAGAGAGAAAAGCTGAGCCTTGCCCACAGAACTGCAATTCCTGCAGCTAATAACCAAGTAGTACTTATGGAAGGGAAGTTGTAGAATAGTGTTACCTGCTGGAGGGGACACCAATCCCCTAAGCACCACTGTTAATGAATGATGGACAGGACCATGGGCTTTACTGCCTCATCTGAAGAGTAATCCTGTGAAATGTTTCAAGTAGCTTGTTCAACTTCAGAATGAACCAAAGATGTGATTTCAGTGTATTGAATACAATGTGATTCTCAGGCTGACCACATTTCAAATATGACATCTAGAGTGTGAAAGCTGCTATATTTAGGTCTGAAAAAAAATCCTACACATTAGTGAAAACAAGCAATGGATTTCATGGTCATGTGCCAACACAGAGTTGCTTCTCTGTCTGTAGGTTTGTTGTACTCTGTGAAATGAAGAAAAACTGCCTATCTTAACTGCCTCTCAGATATTCTGAAGCTACAGATATTTATTTCAAATGAAATACAACAGAAACATAACAAGGCTAAAGGGTGGTCACTTGTTAAAATGTTATGGAAGATTAAGCTGTGAAAATACTTTCTGTGACCGTGCTTTATGAATAAAACACTGCTTGTTCCACTGGTGGGTGAAATTAGAAAATGCAGAAGGAAAATTACAGCTATTGGTTCCTTATGAAATTATATCCCCATTGGAAGCTCTGTGGGACAAATTGCAACCTCTGGTTTCCAAATGAAGACCATTTCAATTCTAATGACTAATATGAATATGTGAATATTCTAAATAAAAACCTACCCACTGCAGTAAAGTACATATTTATTTAGAAGAGTAGCAGACATCCCATTTTTTTAAAACTCCTTTTTATCATTTTTGCCTCAGAGGCATTACACCATAGTTCTTTTGCTTACCATTTGTTTTAGCAATAGACTCTTTTCTCTACTAGCATGTCAATGACACTGCCCAGTCAGCAAGATTTCAGATTCTCATTAGTGATCTGTTTCCTTCCCTAAAGATATATGGCCTTCTTGGCACTGCTTGGCTCTGCTCGTGCCTCTCCATTAGGCACTGCACTGTGCTACTACTGGACCACAATTCTAGTTGGCAAATGCTCAGTTTGCTCTTCATCATAAGGATTTTATGTCATTATAATGTATTAGTGCTCTTAATATCTTTACCTTTCTAAATAGCTAAGCTGGCAGGTTGTTCTGTGAATTTGTTTACAACTTGCTTCCTTGATGGGATTTGGATACTCTCAAGAGCCAAATGAAAAGAAAATGTGTTTAAATGTCATGGGCACCCCAGTGGCTGCTGCAATACAGTGAAGAAGTGTAAGGAAACAGAGTCAGCATTTGCTTCATTTTGCATGCATTTTACATGTCTAACTTAATATGTGGCAAATGCAGATGACTGCGTACCTGTATTTTAAGAGAAAATGTTGAATGGATGTATTACAGGCTCATATGATATCCTAATACCCCTGATGGGCAACTGTTTTTAAAGTGGCAATTACTTCTTAATAGCTGTGGTGTTACACACAAAATTAAGACAAGCCACGGAGGAACAAGCTTTATTTAGGAAGTACTAACTATTGTTGTGTGAACAATCACCACAAACCAAGAAACACCAAACTTTCACAAAGGACCCAAATGTTCTGCTTTCTCTGCTCCATACAAAAAAAAAAAAAAACAAACCCACAAAACTGGACCAGAAAGTAAAGAAAGGATATTTCTCCTCAAACAATTTAAGTAAAATAATATTTTATCAGAGATTACACTCATTAGCATTACCTAAAATCTCAGTGTGAAAAATGTCTAAGGGATTCTGTGTCACCCACCTATTGTACATTGTTAATAAACTTAATAGAACTTTAAGCCCAACATTTTTATTACAGCTAAGGTGAAGCTCTCCTGCAGAATCTGGGAGTTAAAGCTAATTGAACTTTTGATTAAAATTGTTTTTCAGCTCTTTCCTTTGTTAGAAAGGAAGATGGCTGCAAATAGCTGGAAGATTCATCTGTAAACTGGGTGAGATTTTATTATATGATTGGTTCTGGGCATTATAAATTTATGCTCTCTAATGTACTGTAGATCACTCAGCAAGATATTTGGGTATATTGTCTGTATCAATAATGATGCCATCCTATGTAGTATCTAAAAGATGTCTGGTATGCTTCTGATAGAAAATCAAGAAAAAGGCCTATATGCAGTCATTGAAGGGAAAATATGATGCCTTTTTGCTTTAGAAAATCTTGTTTCAAGGTTTCCTAACACTGTGAAAGTAGACTGATTTTTTTAAATTTTGTTTTGTTATAAATTTAGATAACTTGTGGGATGACGCCTGCAAAATTGCAGTACTAAATTTGTGAAAAAATGTTTTTCTTCAACAACTTCCAGCATGTGTTCCACAAATATGACTGTAACTGGAGACCCTATAAGGAAGAGTCAAGTGATTTTGACAGTGGGACTGAATCCTGAGGTGTTTCAGGCCAGGAGTTACACAACATGGCAGGGACTCAACAATTCTTAAAGCAGATCCATCTCAGAGTGAGTCTCTGAAAGTCCTTTTGCCCGGTATGTCCTTAAATACAAAACTGCAGAGTAAGGAATACAGAGAAGTCACCTTTACTAAAAAAATATTTTTTTAATCCTTCCTTCCTTTCCCTTCCTGCACCTGAAGGTGTGCAGCAAGCCCAACATGGTGTTTTGTCTTTCCAAACTTTTAACAGGGTAGTAGATACTCCTACAGATGCCAGAAAATTCCTTGGAAATGCTGAGCATTTCTAGAATACATCCCTCCATTTTTTTTCATTTGAGCTTTTCATCAGACTTCGTACTTTCATCTAGAAATTATGTTTCCAGGTAGTTATGTTGCAACATTTGCAGAAAAACCAAACAGTTATCCCCATTGTTATTTTGGATACCTTTTTTTGTTTTTTCCACCAGTCTCACCTTAGTGGCATGAAGAGAGAGGCAATATGTTATTGGTTATGATGTAAGCTGTCAAAAGACTTTGAAGAGAGAATTTCTTGAAGTGCAGTTGCAGACTGAAAAATAAATTTTGCTTCTCACTGAATTTTCTGAACGCATTTTGCATGTGGAATAATAATTCGTTTGGACTATATCAATGACATGATTCTTTTAGTATTTTAACATTTTGTAGCATGCAGTGAAAATCTCAGAGGAAAATAAAAAGCCCTGCTAAGGTAAGTTTATGGTTGATCTTGAGAGTGTGCTGGGGCATCCATCAATTTCAGTCTTGCAGTCAGATGGAGGGGTCAACTGTAAGCTGTTTCCTTGAATAAATCCACTGGATTGGCTGAATTCATGGAACATTGAGTCAGAAGGAGCTGTTTTTTCTTGCCACAAAAATGAAAATATAGAAGCTTGGTGTAAGGTATTTTCCACTCAATACAATAACAATAAAATAACCTCACTGTGTCTGAATACTAAGATGAAAGTAGTATGAGACTCTTAAGAACATAGTTGTGTGAACTGGCTAACACTTTCTATGGGCAGCAATTTTTTCTCCCTTCTGAACCACTAAGTAGGAGAACATCTCTGTATGCTCACAAAATTTACATGGTAAGAACAGTCCGTTAATTATTTTATTTTTATTTATTTTATCATGAGCCAAGTGAAAGTTTCTGGGTTGCTTTGTTTATTTTCATGAGCTGAGGATGTTTTCATCCTTTTACTCTGAGAAGCCTCAGAAAGAAAGCAGTAGGTAAGGTCCTTGTTTAATACATAGCTTTAGGAAAGTGAATTCTTGTATAATTGGCACTTGTTAAGTATTGTAATGGCTATTACTCATGAAGAATTATAATCCTGCAGGAAAAATTAATTTGGTTAGGAGATTTCAATAATACATTTGTAAACACGGATATTTTACAGTGTCAGTTAAATTCTTTTGAATTATCCAAAAGGCTTCATACTCTGTTGTGGAGTTATTTGAAGTCAGAAGTTCTGAAAAATTCTTCTCTTAAAAAGGTAAGAAAATTTTGAATTGTTTTCTTCTCCATTTATATTTTGAATATTTTATATTTTTCTGTCATATGCACACTATACTAGTTCCTAAAATATTATCAGCTTTCTAACAAAAGTGTTTCTGAGGTTAGAGCAGTCAGTTATAAGCCCTCTTAGCAGCAATTAAAACTACCTGTTTGTTCCAAGACGTATAAAATGCACTAAAATTCATATAGCTCTGTTAAATGGGAATATTAGAAAGAAGCTAGACATGACTGTGAACAGAAACAGATTTCTGTTCTGATGTTTGACCAGGTAGAACTGTCTGTCTTGCTCAAGAAATTGTACTCTGCAGTAAATGAGCAGACAATATCAGTAAATAACTGAAGCTTGGGAGGGGAGCTGGGGCTGTATTGAGAATATATCTTGAGCTAGAGGAAGAGAAGGCAACACTAGATAGAAGAGGCTGTGTTAAATGTTGATGAAAGATGGTGTCAAGTGTTTTTGTGCCTCAGCATACAGGGGGATTTGGGAGGGGAAAAAAAAAGGTGCCTTTGTTTTCCATTTCTTTATTACAGAAGCAGTCAACAACTCTTGATTGTTATTTCAGCTCTGCTGCAAGTGAGAACTGCAAATATGAGGCAGTTGTCATTCTTGGTGGAACAGGAACCAACTGGGAATTGAATTGCTGGTGCTCTGATACTTCCTGCATTTGCTCCCCACCTACCTCTGCAGTACCAGGTGAGTGACATAAAAACATCTGGTTTTGGAGGGAAACTTGGAGGCAGGAAGGAAAAAAAAAAAAAAAAAAGAAAAAAAATCATTCAAGATGCTTTGCTGCTTCCTGCCCTCAACATGATTGTACCCCTGTGGAAGAAGATAAATTGGGGTGCTAAATTCTGTCTTCTGCAAGTTTCAAAGGGCAGAGTGTATTATGCCAACTTGAGAGAGAGATTATATCCTGTTTAACATTATATATCAACCAGAGATACCACAGGAAAGCCATCAAAGGACTTCATTGGAAGGCAAAGAGAAATTAGTTTGCCTCAGTGGCCAGTACTCAAAACAATGAATCCAAAGAGAAAAACAGAAAAAAATAACTAGTGAGGCATCAAAATCAGAAGAAAACAAGAAAACTGGAAATAACCTGAGACTGCCTAAAGTAACAATTAAAAATAATCAGGCAGAAAATATTAATGGAAAGGTGAAGTATAACTCCAATTCACTGAGACAAATACTTAAATTAATCTAATTGCAGATATAAGCATCAGAATGCCATCTATATTTTGAATATCCTTTGTGATTTTACTTTTAAATGAACAAACTTCTAAACAAAGAAGGGAGTAAAAGTCACGTGTGATACATACCATATCACTGCTTAGAACAAAACTGTAAAATTAAGTAAGATTGCAAGATGAAAATCAGTACAGAAAAAACAACAAGGAAATGAAATGGAGGGCAATAGCAAATTACTTTGAGTTCATAAACACGTAGGTCTTTCTTAAGCTTTTCTGTAATTTGAAGACCTGAACTACCCTGCTGTAGGTGACATGAATTATTGTCTTGTAATCTGTTACGAGTTTAAAGCTTAAACTTTTACAACTGTTTAACGTGGAAAATGTGATCTGTTTCATGAACAGCATAACTGAAAGTGTGCAACAAGTAAAAGTGAACATCTGACTTTTAAAAAATTGAGTAAAATAGGGAACTCTTCTTTGCAAAACAAATTGGCAAATTCCTTTTAAATGCCAAACTCCAGTGAAATCATAATTTTATCCTCACTTTAATTAGCCTAATCAAGATAATGGGTAATTAATTGCTTCGAACTGGATAGTAGATTTGAGAAATTTCAAATAACTGTTTAGTATTCAAACAGTAGGATTGTTAGATCTTTTTTTGGGTCTCTAGAAAAAAACAACATCCCCAACTAATCCCACCCTACACAAGGCAGTCCTTGATCTGCCAATTTTGTTTCAAAACAGGAAAGGACGACAGGAGGGCACAATTCTTCTGTAGATGCAGTGTAATGTTTGCATGTTGTTGGAACTGTGAAAATATCCAACAGTGTTTGAACAGTGCCTTTAGTAGCATGCTTTCTTTAACTTTAGGACAGACCTGAATTGGTCAGGCAGTTGGACTAGATAATCACTGTATGTCTCACAACTTCTCCTCCTTCCTCCTCCTCCTTCCTCCTTCTTTCCCTTTCCTTTCCTCCCCTTGCCCTTCTTTTCCTTCCTGTCCTGTCCTCCTTTCTCTCCCCTTTTTCTCTATTCTTTTCTATTTCTATTCATCATTACTAAACACAGCAAAAAAGGATGATAAAAAAAATTGCAACCTGTGGCACAAGCTCCATTGTGTGGCAGGTTAGTATCAGTGTCTCTGCATTATTTACTACCTATTAGAGTGAGATTTTGTCCATGGTATGAAACTTTTAAACCAAAACATTGTAGGCTCTGGAGTGGCACATGGGTTTTTTGTGGCAGAAAGTCTTCAGATAGCTTAAGGTCTCTTAGGTTGGCTTGGTTTGTTTTTTGTTAAAATCTTTGTTCTGCCCTGGGTGAGCTGTCATATTGTTTTGTGTGGCTTATCTAATTTTAAAACTGATCAGAGAAAATGGACATTTTTGGCCCAGGTAGTTCAACAATCCCCTTGACATTGCCATTCTGTCAGTGCAATGGAGATATGGTGCATCAGCAAAGGGCTGGGAACCTCCCCAAAAACTGTTCATAGAATTAGGGCCTTGAGGTTGTGAAGAAAGGCTGGAACTGGAGGTTTCTGTGCCATCACAGTGACCCTGGACATTGGCAGGCTCGAGTGGTTGGTTTCCTTCAGGAGATTCAGGCTGAATGGCAGGGCCAAGAGGACAAGAAGTCAATACTATCTCACCCTACCCCCCAGGATGCTTTGTATGCTTCCCTGGGAGCTGTGAAATGCTTCCATTTTCTGCCATTTTCACACACCCTGTAGGCCATAGTCATAGAGGAAATCGGTGTTAGAAATTGGAATGGATTGTAGGCTTTCCAGGTGAGTAGTTTGTAACTGGCTGAGAAATTCTTTGGCAGAAGGGAGTGTGTAGGGGCTGCAGAGGCAATATAACCAGCTTTACATCATTGCCCAAGCCCATAGCTATGCTCTGAAAGCCCTGGCTGCCTGACTAATTCCACTCAGAGCAATCAGAATACTCTAAATTGCTTTTTTTTAGAGCAAACTGACTCTTGCTAGTCTGAGATTCAGTTTAATCTCTTTGTGAGTTTTGTTATACTTAAAGGTCCCCAGATAGTCAACCTAGTTCTTCTCTCACACAGGCTTATTCATTATTCCTTATAAATTTATTTTTTATAATTTCCTGTGTGTTTTGTTTTTTCTGCTGTATGTGTTTATTCATATTCCTTTTTTTCTTCTTTTCATTTTCATGGAGTGACTATTGCTCATTATATGCATCCCTACACATAAAAATCCTTAACATTTAGTATTAATAAAATGTAAACAGCAGCAGGTATAATTTTGGCTAAATTTTACCTTGCTAGAAAAAATATGCATGTACATATTTATTTTTACGAGTGATTTTGGGGGTGATATTTTTGAGTGATTTACTGAAATTCCTTTTTCATATGTGTTCCTAGTTGTGACAATCCCTTGCATTTAAATCTTCAAATGCAGTCCACCCCATATAAAAATTTTTGCAGTCATTCACTTCTAAGCCACTATGTATATTTGTGTGTATATATATAAAATAAGCAGCTGGTCTTAGAAGGCAGATTTAAGGAAAGAATACTAATGTATCTTCTTCAAGATAATGCCATATGAGATCATAAATTGATCTGAAAGGGCTGCTGGCAGCCTGCTCTTAACTGTATTAGGTTTGTCTCCATTAGATTGAAATGCAGGAGGTTGGATCTGTGTCTGAATGTCAGATTCCCATTCAGTAGCACAGAGACACAAAGTCTGTATGAGTAAACATGCCCATCAAAAATGAGATTATTAAACTAACAATAACAGCAAGAAAAACACCAGCTTAAAAAGTCTCCTCCTAATTGCATTTGATGTCAAATCATCATGGTATTAATGGTGCTGATTGAATCAGTGACATCTTGCCCTATGTTACTATGCTTTTGTGTATTTTGCAAAGTAATGCTTAAAATACCATCATAGATCATAGCCCTCAAAAAGACTTTCATTTATTATAACTAGGAGAAAATATACTTTTTACTCTTTTCAAGGTTCCACATTGGCTCCAGAATGTAGATTATCTTCTACTGCAGTTTGCCCTCCACATTTATCTTTCCAACTAGCAGAAATTTAATTTTTGCCTACCATAAACGAGAATAATTTCCAAAAAATAAAAATCTCTTTTGCTTAATTTCCCCTACATATAAATCTTGGAAATCAGTCCAACACATTTTACACAGAGTAAGATGTAGTCCTGGTAGTAAGGCAGATGGGATGAACCAAGAGTTTAGAGAAGAAATAGTTGGGAAAGGCACTGCAGAAAGGAAAAGAAGGGATAGGATTCTGATTGCAGAACAGTGAAGCAGATTAAAAAATTGAACTTATATATTCTGAGTTCTGTTCACCCTCTTAATCATAGGTGGTTGTTTTGGACATAGATTTTGTACAGTAGTGAAGAAAGGGTGATTTCCCTGATGGCAACAGCTGGTGGTTGTTCCTAGATGATGGGATGTGCTGCAGTTTCTGCTACACTAACTCTATTGCATCCACTGTTTCTGCTTTTTTTCATTGCCATTTATGATGCTAGGCATAATTAACACCATTTTCAGTCTCATTTGCCTAACTTATTAAACCTTTCCTTTCCCCTTCAATTCTGGGTTTTGTTTCGCTTGGGATTTTTTGTTACTGTTGGTTTTTTTAACTTAAGTTCGCCTTTAGCATCTTTCTGTCTGCCTTCCATGATGCACTTGGAGCATATGCTTCCATTCTGTTTTCTTTCCTACAGCTACTTTCTTTGTGTGTCTTACTTCTACTGATAGAGAGCAATTTTAAGACAATTTCAAGCTTGCCTCAATTTGTGCATGCAGTTTCTTTCATTTATAAACCTGTATCTATGCAAATGAATATTTAGGTGCTATGGTCTAAGTTCATACAAAGGACAAGGACAATGAAAGCCTCTGCATTACAAAATTTAATTTTAGGTGCCCAGCTGGTTTCTAAAATTTATGTTTGGTGCCTGCACCCCCTGATCCACTACACAGAAAACATAAGTAGAGTTCACAGAAGTCAAGCAGCTCACTGGAGAGCCTTTGAAGATGGTCATGAGAAAGAGACAGCAAAACACTCTCAAACTACAGGATTCATTCTAGAGCATGCAGAGGTGCTTATTGCACTTTGGAAATCATCCCTGTGAAATTCTTTTGGCCTAATAGAGGGAATTTTTTGTTCCTTTTTCTTGGCAATCAATCAACCAACCAATACAAAATCTCCTAGGCTTGAGAATTCCCTTGAGGCTGATTTTGAATTCTGGCTTTCCAGAGGAGAGAGGAGCATGTAGGAGGAGACTGGGATTGATGACATAACATGTACTCTCTGCATGTTTAGTGGCTTGGGTTTAGTTGAAGGTAACTTGGTTTTCAGACTTTGCTGAGCTTTAGCAATGAGGCACATATTAAGCTGCTCAGCAGTGCCATCAGTATAAAGCATGTGTGCATCATGTCTCGGTGAAACTTGGGCAACTGGTAAATTTTGGGGGTACCTAATTAAGCATCAGTGGGTATTTTTAATATAATAAGTATTTTTAGAGCCATCACACACTGCCTCCTCTAGCAGACATATCCTTTCTCTTTTTGTGTAGGTTATTTTGTTTTGGTTTTGGTAATAGTAGATGATCCATACACAGTGTTGTTGAAACCAGGTAGTAAAAATAAATTCCTGATTCACCCAAGATGAACAGCAAGGTTTCAGTTACCAGGCTAAAATATTGTTGAGGAGGAAGTACTCTTGTAAATGTAAATATTGGTGGATCTACATGGTATCTACCATGTATACCAAGTTCAGAAATCACTAAAGATAATTTTCCACAAGTTCTTACTAATTTTCTCATGAGAACAAGGCTAAAAGGTGATTGATAGTGCTGACTGTCATTCGAAAGAGTCCTCTTGTTAATACAATAGTTAAATGAAAAAAAAGTCAAAAGAATGTAACAATTTCTCCTTAAAATCCTTGGAACAAAATTGTGAGTTAATCTATATTTAGTCCTTAATCCTATGAATTGCCGCTCCCTTTTCTCTCCCTAGACTACCAGAAGGCTAGACTGCTATTTTTTTTAGTTAATGTAATCTCTAAGGACTGTTATTAACCAGCCACCTTGGATATGGAAACCCTAAATCCTTTTAAATGCTGATGGTCTGGGTAATGGACATCTTGTTATAGTTAATGAGATGAAATACTCTTCTTATGTATTGAGAATCTTGTATTTCAGCCCTGAAGGCTACGTGTTACATTTTAATCCTGTTTGTGATACCAAGGTTTATCCAGTTTTGAATTACTGGGTCTGGAAAAGGTAGAATTGATAAGGTTTAAGAACTAGAACAGGAGAAGTATTAAGCTTTCTTTCAGACTTTACTGAAAGTTAAGCTCATCAGATGAGTCGTCACAATTCTTTAAATTGGCTACTGGAGTACTTCAGAAGAAGAGGACTTAGCTTTTCTTTACTGTCCTCTTTTTCAGCTACTGAAAAGTAATAAACAAGCCTTGTGTCTTTGAAAGAACAACATCTTAATAGATGAAAAGATAGTAATTCAATTTAAATGTATATAGAATAATATACTAAATAAATTTCAAATACATATTTTATAATTATTTGAGGAAATATTCCTGTAATTAATATTTTTATTGCCGTTGTGTCAGGTCAGATTAAAATAATTTTTCTACAGTGCTATTAAATCTAGTACCATGCAGGCATTACATTTACATTTTTAAAATTAATAAATAGTAAATAGCATTATTTCACTGCTGAGTTGATGTGCTCTGCCATTTACATCTTATTTTTATGGAAAAAATAAAGTTTCAATCTCAGCATAAATATAGCAGGCTTCTTATTACTGAGTGATATTTTGAAATTTTCTGTTGTGGACAAAGATACTGCCAAGTATGGAACTAAGTATCTATTAATTGGTAACTTCAATTTCTGAAACACATATTTTAAGAATCCAGCATGTCCAGTCCATTGTCCAGGTGCAATCCATTGTGTCTCTGTACCCTGATGTTTCTAGTGGTTACTGTGAGGTAGCATTGTAACTGTAAAAACTATAAAAATATGCAAATATTTTGCATATGGAGGACAAAACTGAAGAATGTTTTTTTCTAGTCCAGCTGTTTTCATGATAAAATGCATAGTTCTTCAGGTGTAACCATAGATGAGTGCTGTGCTTGGAGTATTTTTTTCCTGATTATTCTTTCCTGACATATTATCTATCTTGAGATAAGAAATGGGATGGAACAGTGTGTGATGAGATCATTTTATGACAGTAAGTAATATGAAATAGTGACTTGAGGATTTTATTTATGTTACTGGAACAGCAATGCCTAAGGAAGTAGATAAGGAAACGGCCTTTGCTCAAAAAAAAATTCAAAGAAGAAAAAAAAGTTTTGAAACAAACCTACCATCTTATGTTATTTAATGTATTAAGATCTTGGAGAAGTCTGATGGAGATAGTGGAATGAAAGTTTTGTGATAATGATATTAATTAGTCCCTGCTTTTCTGATGTTTGTTGTATTAAGGTTCAGCATACCAAAAGAGATAAGATTCTTTTAAGATAGTCAATTGATAAAAATAACCCAATTGTTCCAAATGTTAACATTTGGAAAAGTATATATTACCAAAGTTCTCTTAAGATATTGAAAAAAACAACCAACAGCATGTAGCTTATTGCCCTGACAATATAGGAATTTTTCAGCAACCTTTATAAAACATTGTTTCAGATGTTTTTCAAATGTATTTCTCTAACATTTTGAAAAGTAAGTTGAAAAACAGTGGGTTTGGCTGCTGCTAAGCACAGATGAAACAAATGCTTTAATTGATTACCTGCTATGCTGCAGAGAAAACAAAATTCTTTCAGTAAAGTCCAAAACTGGGTAAGAGCAAACACAAAATATGTAATTTGATTGTTGGTCAGTTAGGCTTGTTCTGAAAAATAAATTATCTTTGAAAGGTACTCAGAAGGAAAATCCAAATTAAAGCATGGAATGGAGTGGATGGACCAACATGACACACTCTATTATGCTGTTATGTTTCACACTTGTCTGGATTCACATTGTACCTGATCCTTTGTGGTTTAATTATGTATTTATAGTTTATAATGTGTGAATAAGCCACAAGAAATTAGAAATAAAAGTATTGCATGCTAGGATAACGGAAGTTCTTTCTCCAGCTTTCTTGACAAGCTCTCCTGTGCTCTCCAGCCACAGGAAAGGAACTGGGGAGCAAATAGTGCTTTTAGGTAAGATTTCTAAGGGCTAGAGGTGAGCAGGAAAAAATAAAATAAAATTACATTCTTCTCAAGAAACTCAGAGTCCTTTTCTATAACCCAGTGCCCTAGGCCATACTAGCCACCTCACAGAGAAGAGGTTTCTGGCCTTTGTAAGGTATTTTGTACCAGTAACACCACCCTTATTAACCTGGCTATTCCCACATGATGAAAAAACACGATGAGACCTGTGCCCTGAACAGCTCCATGTGGGCTACTGAGCCCCAAGTATATAATCTTAATTTATTATGTACAGAAGACCTTAGAAAATACCCGTGCCATTATCTAATTAGTTTTGCTCATTTGCATTTCTAATTTGAATCCTATTGTTAGTTGCAGAGATTACTTTTAATGTACTTTGTGACCCTGTATAATTGTATTAATTTTTTAGCAAAAGAAGTAGAGATCCAAGTAGTTTGCTATAGATCAATTGAGTCATATATGCATTTTTAAATAATTCAGTAACTTTGGGTTTTGGAAGGCGAAAAATGAGCTATCTTACTTTTGATAAGGTGGTACATATTTTGTATGGCTACTTGTGATTAGTTGTGGCTAGTAAGTGCAAAATTAAATTCTAATGTTGTTATAATGCAGAGGTAATCTTTGTTGATGAAACTTCCATAAGTAGAACTGAGTGTTTTGTGTAACAAGAAGAGCTGGATGTGTATCATCCTTGGAAAAGATGATAATCAAAGGTATAAAAGGACTAACTAAGGTGATTTATGCAGCCTGATCTAGAGGACTGTTATAAACAAGATACAATTCCAGAACCATAATGGAAACCACATAAGTTTTTTGTGGTGTGGGTTTTCTTTTGGTTTTTTGGGGGGTTTGTTTTTTATTAAGGTGGCTTTGTCTACTGGCTTCTGCTAATGTAAATCAAGGATTCCTTATGAATATGTCAGAGTGATAAATGAGAGAAAAATCAAGTGGAAATGTGTAAAATGGGGCTAGTCCCTAAGCTTGTTTGACTAAGTCCTGTCCCTGATCCCAAGTTTGTGCTGTCTTCTTATTAAATCCTTTCTTAGCTCTCTCTGCATAGCCTCACTCTCTCTCCCCCTTGCTGCAAGGGCAGCCTGGGCTGCCACAACCTTCAGAGAGCCCTGGTCCTGGGCTGCACTGGAGTGGGCTCTAGCATATAATTTTCAAGCATAATAATAATAATCCAGCTTGTTGCAACTGTAATGAAAATTTTTTCTTTTGTATGCGGGGCTGATGATCCAATTTTGTAAAATAAAAGCTTTTTGTACTATTTATTTTCCAGGCTAGAATACCTATATGTGATAATCTTTAAAGAGATTGTATCATTATGAATGAGATTACAAGAAATTTCAAGACAAAAATGAATATGTGGTATTCTTCCTCTTATCTAAATAAGACAAGTAAGTACATTCTTCTGCTATATATGTATATACTTTTATTGGAAAACTATGTTGTGATTTGTAATGTATTGACAGGTAGGGAAAATAAAAATTAAGAATGCACTTTTAATGCAATTTTCATGCCTGAAGGTTTGACCCCAATGAATAAACAGTGAAGTATGTTTAGTTTTCTGTGGTTTCCAAGAGTCCTTCCAGGCTATGGTAGCTTAGTCTTCTTAATAATGTTACTTTGCCTTTGGATAACAGCCTACTGCATATAGTTATGCCACAAATGAATGTACAAATATGAGAAGGGGAAAAGAGATTTATACCTGAATATTGGATTGATCTGATTACATTATAGAATCAAATAAAACATCTTCCCAGGAAAGGAGAACATGAATTTTCATGCATAATTCTATATCCATTTTGCAAAAGTAAACCAGTTGTGTCACTGCCATATTCACCTAGTTTGATTGAAGGTCCCAGCCTTTTGATCAACATTAATGCCCTAATGAAAGGTACAGTTTTTTTACTTCATAACACCAGTTTGTTTTTACATGGCAGTGATTTCTCCCTTTGCATTTCTCCTTTACATCCCCTACATGCAACCTTTCCATCACGTCCTCTTTCAGGGAATCTTTGAAGCCCTTCCCACCCATCTCCTTTGCTGAGAATTTTCTCACTCCCTCCAGAGTACCAGGTATCCTCCTTGCTCCATGTATAGTTGTCCCATCTCCACTCAGTTTTTGAGGGGTTCTGGCTACTTTCTGCAGCTTGGAAGTACACACAGGAGTCTGCTCATCCCATAAGGCTTCAAGTTATCTCTATTGCTCAGTGATACTTTTCTCATAATTATTTATTCTTTCTTCTTGCTTATTCCATCAAGTGAAGGAACAAGCCTGAAAAAACACTGCAGTGTGATGCCTGAATTTGCAAAACATCACTTTTGTGTTGCTGTGCTGAAGGATACCATGATGAACTCCAAGCTCAAAAGCTCTGTGATGCAAGCATAGTGAAAGAAGATACACGTCCCTTCCTTTGTAGAAAAGTCTGAGGCTCTCCTGTGAAGCAGTTAGAGAAAAATACCACACAAAATCAAAACGGCAAGTAGCCCAAAGTTAATTTTATTTCTCTTATCTTGCTAGTCAGTGTTTTCCAAAGAGGGTAATACTTGCTGTCAACAACAACAATAACTTTTAATGCCTACATCAGCTATGTGATCTTTGGTTCTTTTGCCAGAACAGTATTCTATTACATTTTTATTGTCTTAAACAATATGTATACTTCCATCCTCCAGCTATCCTTTCTCATTTTGTCAGGTAGGATATGAAAACTGAAACCCTGCTGAAAAAAAAAAACAAAACACTCACAAAGAAGTTATTAACTCAGGCTAAGATAAGTTATTTTCTCACATTTCCTGCAGAAACATGTTATAAACCAAAGGAGAATCAATCCTGAACTGCAAAGCTATTGTTCTACCTTCTACTATTTGTACAGATTTGCTTCTTATTCCTGCTCAGAAATACATTTGGTTGTTTTTGCTGAGACAGTACTATTAAAGCTGAAATTAGACTTGAAAATATTGCACTATGTGCCAAGTAGAAATAAACTGATAGAAATCAACTCAGGAGGAGAGGTTCCAAATTTATGGCCTGTGTTCATTAAGTCTATGTGTTTAAGCAAATAACTAGAGCTGTATCAAAGATACAAGTAAGTACTCAGAAATGTAAGGGAACCCAGAAAAAAAAAGAATCTGAATGATTAATAATAAAGACACTTGAAAACTGCCTTAAGAAATAGATGTTATTATTCTAAGAGTTCAGTGCTATACTAAATTTAAGAGATGAACTTTAGGGAAAAGGCTAAGCCCTCAGGAATCAAGGGGAAGTTATATATTGGGTAGTTTCACCACCTCTTCAACACAGGCTGAATAGGAAGGATTATCTTTGCTACAATAAGTGTATTCTTAAGTCCTGAGTCTTGAAAGATTTATATGGAAATCAGAATGAAAAGAGTGTAATTTTTATCATTAAATCAAAAACCCTGAGAAACATATTAGTGGCTGAAACCTCTGAATATTTATCTTATTAGGGATGATAATTAGTTACAAAAAATTATCTTTTGTGATCATTCCGATCTTGGTCTCTGTCTATACCTGAAATATAGTATTAACATAATGTTGATACTGTATTAATATAAGTATTAAATTTCATTACATACTAGGAAGATGGCATAAAATTATTTCCAGGTGTTTAGAGCCATTGGGTTTTTCTGGATTAGTTGGTGAATCTGTTCAGCTTAGGTGTTTTCTTACTGTTTTCTATAGCCCCTCCCTCCTTGAAACATTTTTTATCTAAAGAACTCCCAGCTGAAAGTCAGCAGAGCCTTGGGGCCTGGCTTGCTCCCAGGCAGACATCAGTATATGGAAACAGATGATCCTTGTCATCGGTACATGTCCCCTACTACCTTCTCTGAAGAAACCACAAAGCCTTCAGGGTCAGAATCCTATTTGGTAATGGCAAACCCAGGGCTTTTCTGGTTTCAGTCTAATTAACCAGTCTTTGATTTTCAAAGTAGACTAAGGATCTTCTGATGACCAATAACTGGGAAGGACTGTGGCTCTGAATCTGAAACAGAAATTTACATAATTTCTAGACCAAGGTTAGGTAGCTTAGTTCTTGCTCTAGATAGAGCAATGTTACACATCTAAAAGGGAGTTAGTTTTTTTGCTTAAAAATACCAGAGGATATCAATGGTGCTGAGGATATGGAAAACTTAAGTTCTATTCCTACATCTCCTTCCCACTGCCAATCTAAGATAGTGAATGTATTACAAATACCTGTAAGTATGTGCACCAGATGAAAGGGTTTTATATCACACAGTCCATCAGCAAAAAGTGGTGGACTTTATTTGGGAAACTCCTTCAAGGTCCAGAATAATTTCTCTAGGTGCCACCTTTAAGTCTTCTGCTGTCTGTGATTCCTCATGCAGTTTTATTCGTCGGCTACATAGGATACACACAGTGGTCTGATTTCAGGAAATTCTCTTTACGTTGGCAATGATCTGAGGATGCACATAGCAAGAAAGACTGATAACTAGAGATGAGAAATGGTTGAGTGATTCTTTCAAATAAGATAGAATATGCCTTTCACTCTTTAAAGTCTCCTTTCTGGGAGGCTGGGAAAGGATGATAAAGGAGATTTCCACCACAGACAGTGGACTTTGTCATATTTGATTGTAAAAATGTAGGGAGACATGCATTATTACTTCACTATCCCTGAAAATTAGTTCTTTTACTAGACTGTGTAAAGTCATTTTGGTAGAAGATGAGGTTGCTGCTTCAGTGCTCAAGATGTGGTCTGTAAGAAGAGAAAGAAGTGAAGTTATGCAGATGAAAAACAGTACTCGACATTCATTATTTTCCTGTTTATATCTGAAGTATATGCTCGTACATAACAAATTATTGCCTTTTAGGATATGATTTATAATACTGTCAGTGATTCTAACTTTAACCTGTGCCTATCATTATCTGGGGCTCTTTGGGGCAGTAACCATATTTTGCCCAACTCTGTCTCCTATAAAATAAACCCTGCTTTGGAGTTAAAGAAATGTTTGCTAACACTCTAAAGAGAAAACAAAATTAATTGTGGCCTCTGAAAGATCTGGAATGAGGGGCTTCATCCTGGTTTTTAGGTGTCTCACTGTCTTAATACTTTCTGTGTGAAGAATGGTGTATTGGGAGAACTCATTTTGGTCAAAATAAATACAAAAGTTATTTCATGTGTTCCACCGTCTTTCTAACTAGACAACCAACGGCATCAAATCTCCCAGTCTGAATCAAGTTAACTATTGCTTATTCCCATATGTCTATCATCATTAATATCAATATCTGGTCTTATACTCTTTAAACATATGGGAAAAGCTTCTTTGGTTTAGATCTAATATATTTGTTAAGTGACAAATATATTTTTTGTCCCTCTGCTTTTTTTTTTTCCCTTCACTGACAACACCAGATAGTATTTACTCAGCTGAGTTTCTTATGCCAGGAAACAGCAGGCATAGTGACATCTTACAGGTCACTAGGGATCTAGTTTTTCAGTGTCTTTGAATATTCTGTTGGCTGATCAAATACTGATGTTGTCAGAAGTGGAGTATGGTTGTGCACATTCTGCAGCTCTTGCTTATCATGGGGTATTTCACATGAAATGAGAAGCAAAGCAGAGTTAGTCATGTGAGAATCCTGCTTTTTCTCTCTGCTTCACTGCTTCTTGTCTCCATCTGTGAAAGCTATACATAGCCCTTGAACACCTAGAGTGAAGTGCTCAGACAATAAGAAACCCCCTAAATGAATACTTGAAAACAACCAGCAAGTATGAAACCTTTTCATAAATCATAGGTTTTAATGGAATATGCTGGATTTTTCCAAAAACATAATAGACAATTACTCTTACCAGTTTCTATTTGTGATTTCTTTTAAAATGGAAATGGCATAATGGCATAAAATGATGCAAGGTACAGTATAAAAATTAAATTCTAATTTATTAGCTCATCCCTTTCTTTGCAATGTCAAACTTTTGCTTGGGAGTTCAGCATACTGGAGAACAGTAGATGAGGGTTTACCTAGGCTAGATGTTACAGCAAAAATAAGTGACATGAAAAGCTAAGAAATATTTTTGGTGGGAAGTGTAAAGTCTTTTAGTAGAAGGGGAAGGTAGCTCTGCTGAAAAAAAGAAAAAGGGGTTATATTGAAGTATTTTATTTGATGAATAATTTAAAAGAATTTGGTTTGTTTGCATGTTGTGTTGTTACTCTTAAGTCAGGGTCTGAAAGAAGGATGCTTTGAGATGAAGAGCTAAGTTTCACTTTAAAAACATTGAAACAGAATTACTCAAAAATCTGTTTGAAAATCTAAAATAGTTTTGAAGACATGCAGTTTAAGCATTATACATAAAGTTGAAGAGTTTCCATACTTCAGTTTTAGATAGAAATAAATGAATTTTTTTTCCTGTGCTTAATGAGTTGCATACAATAAAAACCCAGTTATGAATTTTCTGAAATCAGTAGGCCTAGACATACTGGCTTTTACACAGAGACACATGATGAAAAGCAAAGAATTTTCATATTGTGAATGAGATTAAACCTGTTACAACGTATTTTCATTAACACTGTCAACAAAATTTTCAAATGGGGCCAATTTAGTCATATTATTTACTGTTACTAGTTATCATAATAAATTTATGTTTCTATACTAAATATTAGGACTAAATAAATGGCTAAGAGTACATTGGATTACTTTACAAAGTTAAGTGTTGCTTTGATATTGTACCTTTGAAAGGTTTTCATGTTTTTTTTATTTTCAATTTATTGGCCTGTTTAAATTCCCTTAGTACTTACATGTTATATCCAAAGTTCTAGAGCATAAGCTGAACATCATTGTATTCCCGTGAGGGTATCACTTTTGTAGCAAATATTATATTTCACACTTCTCTTGTTACACATGCAATGTGTGTTAATAAAGTCAAGAGCCTAACCAGCTATTTCCTTCCTGTGAGTACATTTGTTAAAAACAGAAGTTGTAGCCTATATGTTAATCAGTAGAAACCTGTATGGTAAATATTGCTAAGCAATATGAAATAAAATTTAAATAAGGGAGAGGAGGAAGAATCTTCAGAGATCTCGCTTTCCTTCTGCGGTTTCAGTGTGATAGGAGGGAAATTCCTGACAAGAAAGAAAATGTTAAAAAAATGTATGCATGTTATGTGTGAAGTACTAGCAATTCATGTCGTACATTCATAAAATGTGTGTGATTCAACCACATCTTTCTGTTTGTTGTTAATTTTTTTTTGGTATCTAATAACTATGTAATATAGCATTCCCTATGAGGAAGCTTATAAAAGCAGTCTATGATCATGGCTTCTGCAGAAGTTTCACAAAATGAATAACTGAATAATCCTCTTTCATTGAAATAAGTTATTTTAAATTAATTACAACTTTCTGGGTATATTTGTAATTTAAATATTAATTTAAAAATTAAGGTAAACCTTTTATTGTTCAGTATGTAGGTCATTTAGAAATGAAATAGAATACTTTGAGCATGTTTTCTTTGAATTCTTAAGTTATTACTATCTTACAAACAATACATTCAGTTTGTAGGAACGTGTACTACTTTTGTTTCTTCCTGTTCCCTTCAGCCCCTCTCTTCCCCCACCAGCTGCCCATAATTGTATAAAAAGAAAAAAGTCAGAACAGAATATATGCTCCTTACATAAATGTCTTTAGAACAATTTTTAAAATTTTTTTTTCTGCTATTTTAATTTGGAAGTGAGCCTTTTTCCTTCTTAATTTGATTCCATAATCCCTCTATTGCACTAAGGATTTCCTTAATGGGTTTTTAAATACCATTCTCAGGATGCCCTGTGGCAATCTGGTTGGGATTTTTAATGGCATCCATCTGGGCAGTAGTGGTGACATCAAGATGTCCGCCAGAATCAAAGAATCTTTTTAGCTCAGAAGTAAAAATCAGATACAAATTTTTGAGTGATTCCCATCTGCATTCCATTTTCCTTTATGCAGGTTGTTGCAGGCTGTCTCCAGAAAAGTCACAGCCAAAGTAGGTGTGCTGACTTGGATCCTGAGGATCTCCAAAGAGGTATTTATCCTGGCAAAAATGTCAGGAGGAGAAGAAAGTCTTAAGTTCTCATTGAATTGTAACTCCTATAAGAACAAAGAATGCTCCACCTTTGGTTTATTCCACATAAGTTGTCAAAAGCAAAGAAAAACAGTATGTTGAGGCATCTCTTAACTTCTCCACACTACTTCTGTTTGCCTGCTCTTAATGACACCCTTGTTTCTCCGTGTAACAGGCTCAGCATGCTATTAGCAGATTTCCAGTTTTACAATTCTCTATCATAGCTTCTTTATGATATAGGCATGAAAAGATTGGGAAGAGGCCATGTGAGCTCACACATGGTTATGTCAACTTTTCAAATAGCCTAGTGTGGCAAGAGAACAAAACAAGCATATAATTCTACTCCCTTAGAGGATATTCAGTTACAAAAAACATCCCTGTCTACGGTAAGATTATAAAACCTCCACTTTTTAATTGTGGAGAGATGAGCAGTTTATTGGCTCATTAACTCAAATTAGTATTTTATCCCAGAATTTTCCAGATTCCTACATTGAAATTGGTTAAATAAGGAATACGAATATGTTCCTATATTCAGAACAGAGGGAAAGGAATTAGGGAGAATACTGAATATTTTGTGAGGAGGTTTAAACATCTATACTGGGCCATAGAATTGGTGATTTTTATAAAATGTGATTAACAATGAGAATCAGGCTGCTGTAACATGAGGCTAGTCTTAATTTTGCATTTTAATAGTATTTGGTAATCAATTATTGATGTTTTGCTTTTTTGGTGGTACAGATGAGACTTTGATTAGCTCAGAGGAGAAAATCACAATAAATGTCACTGCTGTGTGTGCAGTAAAACTTTTTATAGTAGTAAAGGTGCAGATTTCATTTTTATCAAATGAACAGCTGCAAGTAATATCCTCATCCTGTGATGTGTGATAAAATAATTATTAAAAGCAAAGACGTGACAAATATCAGAAATCTCTCAAGTTATACAAATGGAATGTCAAATTCCAACTGAACATGGAACAACAGTGATACACCTGAAAAATTACTCATGAACATATTGTAAATGTATACACTGTTCTTTTTTTCTTGCAATAACACTCATAGACAGCAAGTGTATGTGACTTTGAAGTTAGTAATTCTTTTACTAGATAATTCTTTAAAATGCATCTGAAAGTGCTGGAAGACATCCTTCAGTAGTGCAAACTGCATTTTCTGTCACTTAATAGAGGTTGAGTTCCTGAAATAAAAAACTTTTAGGTACAAAAGATTGTCTGCTCAGTTATGGATAACTTTAAGTACTCTAAAATTTAAGCTTTTTAGTAATTTCATCTACAGTATTGTTATTTGTTCATTGCTGAACTCACTGTTTGTCTGCTTCTGGTTTTTCACATGCTGAAAATCCTTTGGGCTGTGATTTTAAGACACTTGCAGAATTAAACATCTGTTCTATGAAACAGAAAAAAGCACTAATCACCACCTTGCTTCTTTAAAACTCTTGCCTAAAGACTTAAGAAAGAAAGATTTTGAAGGCTATTTCTTTCCCCTAGTTATCAGACATCTTTATTTCTCATCTTTTTTTCAGATGTGTTAAAACCTTTCCTTTTCATTGTTAGTCCTAGGTTTCATTCTTATTTTCATTTAAATTTAAATGTCATTCTTTATTTCCATGAACCCAGAAGTACTTTGATCAACAGTTACTGTGTCATCTTAAAAGAATTTTTTTTTTTCTGCTACTTTTTCAACACTGAGAGTAAAATTCTTTTCTTTTTTTCCATTCAGGTTCTTTTTTTCTTTGAGTTCAGCAGCTACACTGAATAAGCTGCTTTAAATTTCAATTGCCATGAAGTCATTTTCCTTCCTTGTGTATTCATTAGCTTGGGACAGCTTTGAGATCAGTACATTCTGCTGAGGACCAAAGGCAAGTTTGAACATACAGTAGCATTCCTGAAGTGTGCAGATAATTCATTAACCTACTGCTTCTACCAATGGTCACTTGTATTTCTCATTTATTTCTATTATATGCACTTGTTAAGAAGCATCAGTTTCTAAATGTACCAATATCTGAAACAATTTCTATTTTTTTCTCACGAGTACCAGCATTTAGTTCCTATCCAGTTCTGAAGCCTACAGTCCATTTTGCTCCATGTTTAGCACAAACTAAAACATGTGCAGCTTAAAAATGGAGAGAGCTAATGAGCAGTTATCATTAAATGTGATATTTATTCAGTGACTCATTGAATCTCAAGCAGAGATGCAGCTTGAACAACCAGTAATCTCCCTCATAAAAATGGGCACAATGTTGGGTTGAAGGTTTTTTTAAAATAATCATGTTTTTTTCTTTCTTCATGAAAATCCTGAATTTCTTAATTCAGCACAGAAAATTTTGTGGTTTTTCTTAAAGGATATTTATTTCAGAACAATTTTTTAATGATAAAATATTTTTCAAAGAACAAAAACCTATGTTAATAATAGACCTCTAATCAAACACAGTATACAGGAGACAAAAGATTTTGAAGTGAAGAATAACAATACAAATCTCACATTCAGTAAAAACATTCTCAGGAGAGTGAACAAATCAAATCTATGGTAAACAGCTTATTAAGTAAAGAGAAAAAATAACTTTTCTGAAAATATATTTAGAATTTAAAGTAGTGGCACAAGTAATGACTCACTGTATTTTCCATTGGTGGAAAATTAAAAAAAATCTGCCATTACATTAAGTGACATCCATTTCTCTTTTAGCTTGCATATATATTAAAAGCTGGGGAAATTAATGTTTATTATTTTACTTGCTGCATTATGTATGGTTTTGTCCTTGTCAGGTAAACTGCCAGTAAAGAAAGGGTAAAACCCACAATGGTCCTATGTATAACTAGCATGGTACTCGAGCTGATAATGGCAAATAACATACAGATAAACACACAGGTTCTGAGCATATTTATTGAAATTGATACCTTACAATTAAATTTAATGGGCAGGCCATTTGCAGTGCTTAAAGTAGAGAGTGACGCTACAGAGAGTAAAATTAAATACATCAGAAATTTACACTTTCTATAAATTATGTTCCCAAGACTGCATTTCAGAAGAGGCATAGTGGAAAATAAAGATGAAGAGATCTTAGTCATGATGAATTATTCATAGAGTAGCAACAGGACAATATTTATTCTCAGTAATGCACTTGTACCTCTGGAGAGCTGAAATGCATCAAAGCTTGTTTATTGTTGATTTATGATCACAAAAAATAAGAAATATTCTATCATCATAATTTTGGAAATGATCTAAATTTCCTTCTAGAAGATGAAGGGTATGTTTCCAGTACGGAATTCCACTGAAAAAATAACACTTATGGCAAAATAAAATGCTACTCATGGCCTAAGTCTGGCTGGAGCTATTAAAATTAAGTTTCTCTTTTCTTCATACAAGTATTTAGTGTGTTCTACTTTTCTGAATACAAAAAAAATAGTAACGATTTTTTTTTAAATTAAGAAAAAAAACAAATCAGACCAGGCCTGCTGAAGTCAGCACAGGTCTAGTCACTAAGGCTCCTCCTCACCAATGAGAAAAACAGAACTTCTTAGGAATATTTCATAGGTGAGCTGATTTTCAAAGCTATTTGACACCTGTAACCAACAGCAGATGTTGGATTAAGAGCTGTGACTATAAGGAAGAAATCCCTGTGTTTCTCTGAGCTGCTCTAATGACTTCCAGGGTCCCTGCTCTGTATCTGCCTCCCTCAGCTGGTGACGGGGCTGTTGGTGGAATGGCCTTGGGAGGAGCTACCTGCTGTTTGCAGCAGCCAAAGGTTGAGTTTCCTCCCTTTGCAGAGAAGCAGGCTGCTTCCAGGAATCTGCAGTCCATACAGACTGGTCACCATCTTCCCTCACAGTGTCCCTCCTTGACTGTCACCTGCGTTGTCCTTGTGAGAAATCACATTGCAGCTGGGTAAGTCATTTGTTTGGAGCTCGACATAACGGGAAGTTTTGAAGCACCAAGACTGAGGGCTTCTGGTTGATTCCTCCCTACTACCCCATCAAGATGTATCTTGTAGTAGTCAGTCTTGACACCCTAGAAAAGTGAAAGTTGCTAGCAAAAATGTTTTAAGGAGAGAAATGTCTTTCATATACATGAATAGCTTGACGTGATTGGCATAGCCAGGAGGATTGAATGGTTGCTGTCTATAAATACAGGGTTACTCAGTGAGAAAGGAAAAGACTCAAATAAAAACACTATAAAAAGTGTTAATAAAAACACTATAAAAAGATTAATAGTTATAACATGGTCATGAATAAAAATAACTACATTAGAAAGCCCTTAATGTTCTGCCAAAGCTTCCTAGGAAGTAAAAGCTGTCTTTCACTGGAAATACAGGAAACAAGTCAAATAAGGCCTTCTAAGACAGGGATCAATAATTTTATGAAGGCAGTTTTTTTGACATACATGTCTGATGTGACAGAATAATTCAAGAAATCCATTTCTGTTCAACAAAGCCCATATTGGCTTTTTTTATTGCTTCTATAAAATACAGCTTGCTTTAAACAAAGAACAAATCAATAGCACTGGAGAATGCTAATCAGTAATAAGGGAGATTATTAGGTTAAGTATTGTGTTATTGAGGTTACTAAGGGCTAAAAATCAGACTTTTTCAAGGCAAATTTTTAGAGAAATTGACATTCATTTAGAAACACCTGAACAAGGCATTGCTTCTAAAATACTCTCATCTCATTCACTACTCTGGCTTTCTTTGATTTCAGCTGAAGCTAGTAATAATAATTAGTATTATGAACTATGAAAAATAAGACCTTGAATAGCTGTCATATGCATGAAAATCTTGAATGGTTTGAAGACTATGAAATGCTTTGCTTACGTCTATACTTGTTTCGGTTTCTCTGTTCCATGCTGGAAGTCTGAATGAGTTAACCTCCACCCTGGATTTAGCCCTGAAGAAACATTTTTTTTGAGGCAGTGTAAAGTCTTAGAACTGGAAATAAGGACTTAGAGTTAGCAAGAAGCTTAGTAGCCAGAAGCAAGGCAAGTCCCAGAGGGGAAGTGCAGGCTTTAGTTCCTTGTGGATGGAGCTAAAGTGTGTTTGACACTACAATCCCATGGTACTGAAGACTATTTAGCTGAGGGCTTTTATGGGACTTCTCATGTCTCTGTTCATCTCCACCTTGCTGTGTGCACAAGCATCTCCACTTGTGGGACTGCACAGCTTGGGAAAACAGCTGCAAACAGGGAGTGGTGGGGTGGGTTGAGAGGGGGAGAGGTGGAGAGTGCCTGTGTTGGTGGGGGAAGGTGGTAAATTTTCATCTGGAAAGAGCTCCCTGAGCTGTCATCCTCTGCAGTCACAGTGGCATTTGTGGTGACAAAAAGGTGATTATGGGAATGCATAATTGAGGGTCCTGAATCAGCTCAGTGGACTAAAAACTACCCAAATTACTAAATAAAAAATACAATTCAAAGAAGTTGCAGCAGGGTAAGTGATAGATCCTGTCCCCCACTGGTATGAACAGATTTAGAATGAGGCTGCTGCACAGTATCTGACAAATACTGAGTCCCTCATTAGAATTTCCTTTTGGTCACATACACTTCTGTTCAAACTCCTCTCCAGGAACTAAGCATATTTCAGCACCTTCTGGGACTACTAGGTTAGAACTGTACTGTTAAGAATACAAAACCTTAAAGCTGTTAAAATTTAGTGAAATTAGACATAGTATTCTCATGATAGCATTGTTTTCAATTGCTGTTGGTATCGTTGAGGCTGCTGTCATCTCACCAAGGATGTCCTATTTCTGTGCCCCTAGAAATCTGAGTACTAGATGGAAATGAGTGTCAAATGCTTTTGACTAAGCATTGTTGGAAATATTCATGTTAGATCTCATTTAAATTGATTGTGTGATTAGTTGTCTTTCTGTGATGATAAATTTTAGTTTACTAAATAAGAAAAATTGTTAATAATCATAGAAATACCAGTTTTCCTTCACATAGATTCTCAGAGTATCTCAACAAGTTTCAGAATTCTTTGTCTAATGATGTGGAGCAAAAGTAAGGATTTCTCAAAAAAAAACCTCTCAAAGAAGGCTGTAAAGGTGTAGGTAGTTTCCTATTGCTCTAAATCAAGCTCTGTGGTACGGCTTTCCAAACCTATTTAAAGAATAAATAGCAATCACAGAAACCACAGTATGCAAATAAGCTTTTTAGTTTTAAATCCTAAACTGTATGTTTTTCTAACAGTTGAAACAAATCAAAGTATTCCTTCAGTAATCTGTAAAATGTTTTCAGTTGTGTGAAATTCTACATCTATATTTTTGTCAGATTCCTGTTTGTTTCTCCATCTGTTTTCTGTGGATTTCAATGAAAAGTGAATAAAACTGTGAAAACCTGTGAAATAGTA
Source organism: Phaethornis superciliosus (assembly GCA_023637945.1). Lineage (NCBI taxonomy): Eukaryota > Metazoa > Chordata > Aves > Apodiformes > Trochilidae > Phaethornis > Phaethornis superciliosus. Next base: position 18,968,924 of record JAJQWJ010000011.1, read on the forward strand.
TTTTTCCACAGCTGACATTTGGAGAATTTCAAATGGTAATGTGATTATCCACGTTATTGTTGTCAGACATGTATTCTAAGTGCTGCAGCCTGTAATTAGACATCTTACTCTTGTAAAGTACATATATTTTACAGAAATTAATCTCATGGCACAACATCCAACACCCCATTTGAATGGCCAGGAAGATGAGAGGCAACAGTTCCAGTAAAAGCTAAATACGTGAAACTTAATGTCTTCAGAGAACGTGGAATATTTAGAGTATACCTAAGCAGTTACCAAGCGTGATTTTTGAGAAGTACTTAGTCATTAGTTTAGGTGATGGGACTTCTTCATAGTTTGTATTTAAACAAAAAAAAACCCAAACCAAAAAACAAAGAAGGTGACTTCTTGGTGTGTTTAATATGTGGCAACCACTCCCTTAAAAGCAAAAAAGCCCAATTAAACAAGAACTGTCATTGATACTTGTTAAGAATATTCATGATATAATGGTTGTTGTTGTTGTCCTTGAAACTGACAAGGCTTAAAAGGTATTTGTCATTTTAAATAGTAGATGAATCTAATCTTTGCTGTAAGGCATTCAGTGTGTTTGTAATTTAGAAGTGGTGTTCCTGTTTGTGATGGTGGTGGCAGCTGGTAAACTGTAATCTGCAGCTTAGCAGAGGACCTGTTTCTTTCACTTGTGTTTGGTCTCTCTTTGGAAATCTCTGCAACTCTTCACATGCTCAGACAGAATGATCCAAAGCCTTCCACAATTTCTGGAACCATGACATTTTCTTAAAATCATTGTTTTTTCTGTCTTGTTTGCCAGGCCCCTTATGCATTTGAAAGGTCGCCATCACACATCTGTTTTTTTCCATAAATTAAAATGTCTGATGCAAAAAATTATAACAATATTACTTCATATTGCCTGAAAAGGAGAATAGAAAACATGTCCCATTTGGGTGTTTTTCAGTGTTTAATCCCATGAATATATTTTGATAAACATTTGATTAAAATGGCACCAGTGTGTGTTTCTACCACGTAGCATTCTGAAAATCAAAGGGAGATTTAATTTATCCAGATAAAGTATTCTCCCTCCTCTTTCCATTTCCTTGTTTTGCATGAGAAAAAGAGCTTTAACAGAGGAACATTTGATAGAATTAAGTGTTTCTTGGCTTGACACTGCTCTTATTTTTTTCTGTTTGATGTAAAGAAAGAAAAATAGAAAAATTATGATCCTCTCTCACACTGAGCAAAACTCCTCTATCATTGTAAAATCACCAGAGAATGTTACTTCAATAATGTTATTTAAAGAAGCTCACTAGCATCCTTGGAAACTGCAACATTGCCATTGTTGTAACTTTGGATCCAGAAGAGCTATCTTAGGAAAAAGAGCAGATCCTTTGCACAATTAAGGATCAAAATGTCTTCTGAGTATTTTGAGCTGAATGCTACATTATACAACTTACATTTTCCATTTGAAATAAGCAGTTAGCAGTGATAGGGGTTTCTGTGGTTTACAAGGGATTTATTATCTGTACAACCAAAATGTTATAATGTTTTTGTAGGCTAATAGTGAAGTTTCATGCGGGCAGCTCTGCAAGAATAAGAATAAGTTTTCTCTCAGTCTTGCATTTCAGCAAACTACCTTTTTTTTTTTTTCTCAGTTGTAGTGCAGATCTACAACATGCACTATCATTCTACCCACTCTACTGTCAGATTGAATAAACAGAAGTTTTTAATTTCAGTGATGATCTTTCTTTGAAAGTAAACTTAGTGGATTTTTTCACATCGTCATGAATTCAAAACAGTTGCACATAAAATTCTTGAAAAATAGCTAAATATGTAATTCTTAGGAAATATACTTCTGTACATTATTATGGTTACAGAGTTTTATCAAGTAGATTATTTTTTGTCAAACGTTTTTTCTAGGATTACAAAACAAGTCCTAAATACCTTAGTGAGTGTTTTTATACATTGTATGCAGTAGAAATTGAAATTTGTCTTGCAGCTGGAGAGATCTCCATCAAGAAACACTTGATTAGCCAGATATTGCACATACACAAACAAAATGTAGTCTCTGCTATCTTGTCATAGACAAGAAATCACAAAGAATTGCCATTAAGCAATGGCAAAAAATAGCAGATGAGGTACCAAACTTCTGCACTTTGCAGCTGAGTTTATCTAAAAAGCCATGTAAAGTAAGATTTTCGTATTACTTTATTTCTTCCCATTCCTAAAATCCTCTTCGCCCTGTAGCCTGTTTTTCTCTAGTAAATTTTTGTAAAATAATTCATTATGGGAGAGATTATATGTTTATACTGTACTCAGTGTAATAGAATCCTACTCTTAATGGAGTCAAGGTATTGTTTGTTGTCAGGATGGAAAGATTATATTGTTATTTTAACATTTTACTTCACCAATACAGTGAGAATTTACATAGACTCTGAATTAACAGCCACAGGTTCTAGAAACTGAAAGGATGTATATTAGAATGAGATGGTTTTCAACTTTGCTTCTCACAAACCACAGTTGCCGTTACTTTACTGGATGTTTTCACAGCAGATTGTGTAAAATAGACTTTTGGCTCAGTGGTCTTTAGTTTTTTAGTATCTTTTGGGTGTATTTTTGCAGTATTTGTATGGTTACTGACTATAGCAGTCATTTTAAGTTTATATTAAAAAAAATTAAAAGAATCCCAGACTATCTTAACACGTCAGAATCGTCTCTGTGAAATTAAAAGGGAATGAAATGAGACTGAACTGCAAAGAGAAGTATAATTAAAATTATGCTGTTCATGGTATACTGATAAAAATTGTCTTTTTGAGTTTGAGCAGCTCAGGCAAAAAAAAAAAAACCAGCCTGTGTGAATATTTCAAGTAAGAAGTGGCAATCAATGGAAAATAAATTGTGGTCTTTAGTAATTTTAAAATAATCTGGATTGGTTACATCCATGGTTAATAAAAGGGAGAATGAGGAAGGATGCTCTGTCTCAGCAAAATATGGAAATCTGTTCCTGGGACATTACATTAACTGATCTGGAATGTGCTGCATTTTTCTTTATTAGATGATCTCAAAATTTATATTAAAATTCCAATATATGCACTGTTATTTCTACCTCATCTATTGATAATTTTGTATCCACTTAAACACTCTTTAAAACGTAGGTGAGCAGGGTGCCTCAGGAATGAAAACCTGGCATATCAAATGCATAGAGTCAGAGAAAAGGGGAACAAAAGGGAGGAAGTTCTCTTACCTTCACAAAGTAAGGTAAAAAATGTGAAATAGGGATGAGTGATTGAGTGGTTGGACCTGATCTGTGAAATATTTTTAGATTTGATTCCCTCAGTAAAAGTATTACTCTACTGCATTATAGAAAGAGAGAAATGTGAATTTTTAGAACTTCTAAACCATACACCATTACAGGCATGTAGCAAGAGGACAAGGGGCACTAGTTTAAAATCTGAAGAGGGGACATTTAGATCAGATTTTAGGAGGTAATTCTTTACCATGAGGGTGGTGAGGCACTGGCACAGGTTGCCCATGGATGCTGTGGCTCTCCCCTCCCTGGAAGTGTTCCAGGCCAGGCTGGATGGGGCTTGGAGCAACCTGGGCTGGTGGGAGGTGTCCCTGCCCATGCATGGGGGTTGGAACTGGATGAGCTTTACAATCCCTTCCAACCTTATCCTGTCTGTGATTTTATGAATTCTGTATTTGTAAATGGTCACAGTGCAACCCTTTAGGAAGATGGTGTGTTACCTGCCAGCTACTTGATCATCTTGTAGATGATCAAGCAATCATCTTGGTTTCTGATAGGTGCTTATTTCTAACCCTTGAAGATAACTTAGGTCAGTCTCTACAGGGGTGAGTCATTTATTGCTTAAACCTGGGGAAAACGTCCATCTTTCTTGTGATGCAATTGAGTTTCTAAAAATCTTGGGCTGTTCCTAGAATTTTGGTTTTGCTAATGTCTACTTTTGTTTAAAGCATTATGACCCTCTATGTCATGTAAAACATTATGGTCCTCAGAGTTAACTTATGGTCTTGTAGCAAAATAAACTGTAGATGGTGTTTTAAGCCACCCTGGTTGAGGATAAAAGGTTGAGTAACTTCTAAGTTCATTTGTACTTCTGTAACCAAGATAGAACAAGGTTTGAGGCATGGAAAGATGGAGAAAAAGGGCACACAGAACAGAAACCTCTCGAGAAAAATTTATTTTTACAGCTGCTTTCCTCATCTGTCCTTTGGAAAATCCTTCCTAAATAGTATTTCAATCAATACAGTGATTACTGTACTCAAATTTAGAGCTTTCAAATGACAAGAAAGCTGGCTGGTATACTTTAATTTTTATTAAGTCTTTTATAAATCAAAAGAACCCTTATGCTGTAGATTTAGAAAGAGTAGCAGTAACTGTGAAGAGAAATATTTGTCAGCTTTTTACTACATAGGGTGCTTTTTTGTGTGTCTGCCACTACTGGAACTAGTCCTGAGTAATAGCTTCATTGCTGCTCTCAAAACAGCAATTTATTACAGCAGATTGACAGTGCTGAAACCAATGCACACAGTGTGCTCGACATTTAGGCAGAAATTCCACCCTTATTTCACATACAAATATATTGAATCAGCTATAGAAAGTATTTTCTAGATTATAAATGTAATATTGCAATGACACAGGAGCAAACCTAAGGTTGAATACTGCTTGGAACTGAAGACTGTAGTACTTAGACTGGTGACAAATGCCTAATGCCTTATTTGCTTGTTTCTTCTGTCTTTGGCTGTGTACTTGACTCACACAAGGAATACATTAAGAAAAACCCAGCCAACCAACCAACCAAAAAAAAAAAAAAAAAAAAAAAAAAGAAAAAGCAAAAAAACCCACCACAAGAACACAAGAACAAACCACTTTGATAAAACCTGTTTCTTTCTTTAGAAGAATTACAGAGGTCTGTATTGTACCTTAACTGACTCAGTTATTATCACAGAAACAACTAGTTTTATTTTGCTTATCTTCAGTGTAATTTTTGTAGGTGTTATAGGTAATAAGATGATTACCAGAATGAAAGGAGTTTGAAACTGCTTAAAGAAGTAATTCAAAATCTCTTTTTACTTAATTTTATTTTTAAATAGAGACATAAGTTTGCTGTGTGCTGGAAACTCTTTAAAAAGTATATATTAAATGATAACATCTTTGGTTCAGATCTACATATCTTTGAATGACTTGCTGTTGAAGACAGATGTTCAGTCAGTGACACATTGATTTCAAAATGAGAAGTATTAGTTTGAGTAAGAGCTACTTTGCATTCAGCTAGTGTGTAATGAAGCTTATCTATGGATGCATTATCTATAGAGAGAGTTCCCTAGTTTCCAATTTACTTTTTTAGATACATGAACTATATACATACATTTTTTTATTTACATATGTGCATACAGGAGTTCAAATTTATATGCATATAAAATCCCTAGAATTATAAATATTAAAATCAAGTATAGATTTAGGAAACTAAGTGGAGCTTCTTTTGAAATTCTAGTGTGTGCTTTCAAGATGAATAATAATTCTAATGTGGGGGTTATAAAGGAAAGGGTGTCTAACATTGTTTTTATAATAAAGTAAGCAAAGAGGAAGAAGAGTTTTTTTTTGTAAAACACAATCCTTGCAACATGTTATAGAGGTGCCTCTGATATCCATCCTCTAGAGCCAGGGTCTAGAACAGCTTTATTGCACTGCAGTGGAGGCACAGAAAAAGTGACAGCAATTTCATTTAAGAAGTTTGAATAATAGGCAGTAAATTATAATTTTTTTTTCTCTCACACTGACCAGATTAAAACCGAGTAATTTATGCCTTGCTCCCTTGTTGAGTTCTAACTGCTGCACTTCATCCATCTCAAATCAACTCTCACTCATGAAAAAGAGTGAAATTTAGTGTGAGAAAAATGGTACCTGCATCACTCTGATTCTGTGTTCATCCTTGTTTAATTCCTTATCTCATAAGAGGGTGGAGAAAAAAAAAAAGTAGGTATTTATTGTTTAGCAGAAGTACATTTTCCCCCCTAAGAATTCATTATAATTCTGATTTACTCAGTATCCTGAGGAACTTGACATTCTAAGGGTCTTGTGTGTTTGAAGATATGGAGGGTGGTGGATTGTTTAAAGGAAAAACAGAAGCTAGATCAAACACTAACACATTAATCAGGATGGACACTTACAGAATGTGTTCCTAAGAGATACATTTGATTTTGCTTAAAGTGAGATCTTATTGCTTGCATCACTGTCGTTATGGAGGGAATTCAACTGATTCTTCAAGAATGAATCAGTGGTTTATAAAATAATTATTAGTGAGGAATAGCATTAAGATAGAATACTTCTTTAGGGCTTGCTTCAAAGAGATTAAATGAGAATGATTTATGTTACATGCATAGAGAGTGGGGATTTGAAACAATGCCAGAAAGTAAAAAAAAATTTCTTTCTCCTGCCTCATGAATAAATGTGTCAATTAAATTGAATAATTAAGAGGAATAATTATGCCAAATATGTTTTAGATACCAACAGTGCAAAGTGAGTAAGAGGGAATCTTGTATTGGGAAATACAAGCCTGATTTATATTAGCTGCTAAAAGATTAGGCAATTCTTTATGGGAGCACTATAACTTATTAGTTATAGTCAAGCTATGGTTTATCAGATAGCCTGGGTAAAGCAGGCACCAAAAATTATTCTAAAGACTACTACAGAAAATAAAATAACTCGGAACACAGAAGTCCCCTTTCACCACTGCATCCTTTTTTCAGTGGTAAAGAAGTACAGAAGAGAACGGGAGGGTTTCTTTTCTCCCTCTTCAGATGCTGAGTTTGGTGGTTTAGTGAAACTACAGACAGAAGGTGACAGTAAGTTATGCTGTTACCCACTTTCTGTTCTTACTCTTGTATTCCTCTCCTTTTTTTTTTTTTTTTTTTTTGACAAATTATTCAATAATTATGAAGTTGTCCTTTGAACCAGGACTGAAACATAAGATAAAAAGGCAGAGAAGAGGGCACAATTTTTTGCATTGTTTTCTTTTTAAGACAAGATATGATTTTCCATGGCTTTATGAGTTATGAAAAGATCTTTTCTTAAGATTCCCAACTTTTGCTTCACTTTTAAAATAGTGTAGTGTAATTGTTTTGCCCTTCCTATGTGGAATCACCTTGTGCACTGCATAATGAATGCATGAAAGTAATAAAAAAATGTAAGTGTGAAAGAAGAGTGAAATGAGGAAAAGGTAAAGAATTATTTTCCCTAGTTTTCAATTATTCCAAGAGTTTGAAACTGGGAATTCCCTTTTTTTTTTTTTTTTTTTTTAACTTTATATTTCTTGTCTTTGCATCCTCTCCTTATTAAAAACAAGGGTCAGTTTAACTGCTTAACTGCTATTAAATGGTCTTTCAAGTACATTTGATCCAAGATACAGATATAACTTTGAAGATGCAGACTTCATCTCCAAGCACAAACAATTTTGTAGACTTTTGGTGTTTGCCTTTCTCTGACAGCTGTTCTGCTCTGAAACACGTTGGAAAAATGAAGTGTATGGAAAAAGATGGTGAATTGGCCAGAACAGCTGTCAAAAGAAAAGTCTAGCAATATTTATGAAGCTGAATACATTCCAGAGATACTGCTTTTTATTAGCTGGAAAACAAAGGAAAAAAATCAAATCATATGTCTGTATGTCTTTTTTCCCCCTCTTCAAAACATGACAATCTTACCTATTCTTCCTTTTTCCCCATTTTCTTAAAGGGTGAGCTATAAGAAGACTACAACTTTTTGGCAAACTTTTTTTTTTTTTTTTTTCAGATGGCTTGTCTAAGAGAAGTTTGCATAGGAAGTATAGCTTCTGAGTCATGTTTGAAGGTCAGTTCTGAATTTACCATGCACTTTTCACACTTTCTTACTGCTGTACTTACAGTTGTGTAAACAGACTAAGATGTAATGGAAGTCACCCTTACAGGAAGGGAGATTGCCGGTTATCTTGCATACTGATTTGAAAGATGTCTGAGATGTCCTGGTTATAGATACTGCTCTTGAAATACTGTTTTGAGAAGGCAAAGGTCAACCTGAGACCGTAGAGGAGGAAATACTAAGTCAAATTGGGTGCATAGTATATTCTGCTGAGGTGGATAATCAAATCTGTAAGACGTTAGCTGGAGTATAGCACCTGCAATATATAAAGGAAGTTCAAAAATTAGAAATTATTTGGAAGGGGAAGGAAAGCCATCAGAATGACTTGAGAATCAGAAATTCTGATGTACAAATTGAAGAGTTTAATTATTTAGCTCTTCTTAGTTTGAGGGAGAACTTAATTATGGTACATTAACACAAGCATGGGGAAGAAAGGCTTTTGATGATAGGTGACACTTTAGTCTGAAGAAAAAGACATAGTGAAATCAAGTGACTGACAGCCAGTTGTTCTCTGGTTAAACCAGAAAAATTGTTAAAGGATTTTTCCCTTGATGGTAATAAATCACTAAGCAAATTTCCCACTCAGCAGAATCTTAAATTTAGAAAGTATATCTTTCTAGAGGTTGTGTTCTAAGTTCCATCAAAAAATTATGCAATGTTTATTTGACATTTACTATGCATGAGCTCAAAATTTATTTTAATAGTCCCTACTGGGTTTTAAGCATACAGATCTTCATATGAAATATAATACTATGTTTCTATGCCAATCTGCAGTTCATACAGTAGTATGGAGATCAATTAAGATCAATTATAGAGATAAAATTAGAACGATTACGAAAACTTATAAGCCCAGTGTATTAAAAAAGTTGATAGTATCTGAATTCATACATGTAGGTTGCTACAAAAAATAAGCTGAAAAAATATTGTACCGTTCCAGGGACTTATTAGATCTGGATAACACAGTACTGTGAGGAAATAGATATAAGGGGGATTATTGAACTAATGCTGAACCCTGGGACTTGGTGACATGTACAAATAATTAAAGCAGGCAGAAAAGAGGCCTCAGGAAATAAAAACTGATGAGAGCTTTCAAGTAAAAGATTTTGAGTGAGTTCTGCTCAGTGTGATGACAACTTCTGTAGCCTGATACACTTGCTATTAACTTTGTATATCTTGAATAAGACTTTCCAGTCTGCTGCTCGTGACTCCTTATTGCTGTATTCTTATCTTTCCTTAGTAACGTGAGAAAAGGAGAGGTTGGAGGACATCTCTTCAGGAGGTTATACTAAATTTCAGATGGGAAATGGATAGGCAAAGCAGTAAAAGTGAAGGATTGTGATGTAAATGCTTCTTAGCTATTGCATTTATTCTGTTTTTAGAGTACCCATATACCTTTCTTTTCAGCAATATAGATTAAGGCACTGTGACTTTTTTTTTCTCCTCAGTGCAAAAAAGTCCATTCAACAAATGGGGAGGTTGCAGTAATCAACTGGAACACAAGAAGGGAAAATAAGTGGAAAAATAACATATGCCAGTCTAAATCTTCCAGAAAAGACCTATTCCTACTAATGGACAGGTATAATCATACTGCACATCATCAGCAATGTTACCTTTGGTAAGGTTATCTCCCCCTTTTTACTCTCCCTTTCTAACCCATCTATGTAACTAAGCAGATTTCCATTCTGAAGTGTTGTATTTCCTTTTTCAAAATTGCTTTGAAAGTTTTGCTACATTGGAAATTGAAATATTACTTTATGCAGAGTTAATTTTTTCATGCTAAAATTCATTTTGTGTTTGTAAAAATAAATAAATTCTCTTGAAATAATTATGCTTTTAAAATTAGGGCAGATTTAATAACAAAAAGTACTTGAAAATTCCATTTCTTTCCACTCAAGTGAAATCTTTCCATACCCTAAGGAAATTACATATCTTTGAAAAGATTGATTGACTGCTATGTCACATTCCTAGCTTCGAAGTTTTTATAAAATCCTAAAAGTCTAGGGGGAAAATATTTTTATACTCTTTATATGCATATTCTGATGGAAGCAAGAAGAAAAGAAATGACAGGAGGCTGAAATCAGTCATAACTAAGCTACACTAGAAATGTCTGGTGAGAAACAGAGTTGGCCATTTTGCTCTAGAGCTTGTGCTACCAATTGTGTAGTGAAATAGTCTTGTTATATATCTGCTCCATAGAAATACAGGATAGAAAATACTTCTACTGTATCACAGCAGGACTATTTGACAGCATAAGTTCCTTGGAGTTTAAAGAACTCTTTCAGCCCTAAGGATTGATTTATTCTCTCAGTAAGCAAACAATGTGAAACCTTTACTGAAATTTTGCATTTTCTTAACATTTGGCCAACATCCAAAACTACACAGAAAAAAAAAGAAAAATATGTAACCAAATAGATTTAAGATATTATAGCACAGGAAAATAGGTGGAAGTGTCAGAAGCTTTTCTTTTTTTCAGTGATGGTAGGAAGGATAGGTATATGTAGGTAGATAACAAAAGGATTAAAAGTTCTGTATTTATACAGTGCATTGAAGTTTGAGTTGAGCCAGGTACCCCAGTACATGTCAACAAATGGATTGAAGCATTCACTGTGATATTTGCTATCCATCCACCAAACCAGAACCAAAATACATTGTGCTGTGGTACAAGTATTATAATACAAACTGTTGGTACTGTTACAGACCTGCAGCAGAAACATAACATATCCATATCACTAGTTTATCCACTCAGCAAAAATTTTTTTATGTAAAAGTGTTCATTTCTACCAAGGTAATCTTTTTATGACTAGAAGGTGAGAGAGGCAATGGGAGACTGACAACTCTTGGCAATGACCATCTCTTAATGATGATTTCTTTAAAAAATATATGATGTAGAATATGAAAGTAATGCTTTCTGAGTTGAACAGGAGTTACTATCAGCTTTATTTCAGTTCTGGGGGACTGATTTTTAATGGACTTTTTTGGAGAATGTACACTGACTCCAGCTGAGGATTAGTCAGCAATATTTTACCTGCAAAAAGTTTTAGGAGATGTAGCCTTGAGGTTATATTTTTGTCTTTATGTCTGGAGAACAGTGCTGCTTCTCTAAAGACAAAAGGAGAGTCTGAGAACATAGGGAGGGAAAAAAGAAAAAAAAAACAACAAAACAACACAAATGTTTGAAATTCTTGTTTTTTCTCTTGCAGACTCATAATTTAATAACTTTAAAGCAGAGGGAAAAGAGAGATCAGACACACCAGCACAGGATGTAGTTATACAGGTGTCAGGCTTGCTTTTTTCATTTCAATCATTTCTTCCACCACTGATTCTGTGTTTACAAACCCACCTCTGTGAGCTGTGAAACAAACAACCCAAAACAAACCTCAGTCTTTTCTGATGAAACCAGGTGTTAGGGGAAGAAAAGCTACAAAAAGAGAAATAAGAGCAACATATAAGGAGTTTTCAGGAAAAGTGTGGGAGCTAACATTTTGCTGACTATTCCAGGATTTGTTTTGTTCACTCAAGGGATGCAATGAGGAACTGAATTACAGTGAACTTTTTTTTGAAAGCAACTTCTTCAAAGAACTGCTTAAGAAATGCTTGGCATTTTCTGAATCACAACTATTTTACTGCAAAATTCTTAACAGATTTTACTTTTGGCTTTTCATCTCTGATACTGCAAATCAGAATGGAGAGGTGCTAGAAAGCATTTAATCACAAAATCCATCTTCAGTAAAAAATTAATGTTAATTATCACAGACACTTATCCTGTTCTGTTCACTAGTAGTAAACTATCTGCTTGAACACAAATGTCAATTATATGTATGTGTGTGAACTTAAAATTGCAGTTACTTGGATTATACTGGTAAGGTCTTCACTCTAAGATTTTAAAGAACCTTCATATTCAAATGTTTCTTACAAAGGAAGACCATTATAAAGCTGCTTTACTATTCGGTTTAAAACATGTTTGTCTCTCATATGGATGTGATAGTTTAAATATCAAAATGTTTTAACTGCATTTTGGTGGCTATATTCTTTAAGTGAATAGAAAGCAATTAATTATCAGAAGATATTATCAGAAGAGAGTTTTACTTAACAAAAAGCCAAGTTATGTCAGCCCTGTAAAATGGAGTTTGCAGAATATTTAAAACACTATTCACATAGCTTTGAAGATCTATTAAAAGGCCACTTATACTCAACAAGGAAAGATAAATAGTTTCATTTCTATATTTTTCTCAGCCATTTAAATGCATATCAGTTCTGAAATTCTGGATGTCTGCTTGTTAATTTAGAAACCGTAAAATTAAAGTCAAGTATTAAACTTTTACGAAGAGAACAAATTAGAAATCCCCTAGTAATAACTGAGCAATCAGTACTGCTCTCAGTAATTTTAGCTGTCAAATAGACATCTTTCTTTGTCTGCTAAGGAACACATTTAAAATTCAGAACAACAACCTTTATCTGTATCTGTAGATACAAAGTGCACATCAGCTCATGTTCAACAACAGTAATATTGGTGCTCTTGACTCAAAGAAAGTATTTAGATGGGAGTTATAGTCCAGAAACTGTTCTTGACAAAGTAATGTGCTCTGATTTATGTTTTTCTCATAAACAATTTTTTTTTTAAGTACTAGTATTAGCTAATCTGAGATCTTTGCTGTTGTTGGATCACTATAAGAAGGGGGAAGAAGGCCTTTATATACTTCATTATATTTCCTACTTTTTGTTATGTTTTGCTTCTTGACTGTTTCCAATTAATTTAGTACTCAGACTGTACAGACTGGAAGTGCTTCAGTACAGTTATAAGCATGTTTTGGAAAACTAAGAGGACAGGGCAAAAGGAAAAACACAAAGACTTGTACTGTATGGTTGACAGTGTTTTCTATTCAAGGCCATGTCTGAGTGACAGTTCATAGCATGTGAAAGTTTAGGTACTTTTTTAGTTTAATGAACATTCAAAGGCCTAATTAGGAATTGGAAATATTGTGGAGTTATCTTAAAGCAGTGGGTATCAACCTTTAGCAAGGTCCCTGTCCATTGATGGTTAAAAACACTTGAGATGAAATTGCAGCTAGTTGGAAAAGCAGCTTATTGAGACATGAAGTGGCCAGTAACATAAACTATCAGTATCTTTGCAGCTTTTAGAGCCTGCTGAAATGAATGTGTTTTAGACATGGAAACAGAACTGTTATTATGGAAGTCATCACACAGGACTGTGAACTGCTTTGATTGGCCCATTAGTCACCCTTTTATCATCTATTTAAGATACTCTGATCAGATAGGATTTACATCTATATAATTTTCTAAAGACTTGGAGGCTTTCAAGAAATTTCTCTCAGAACCCTTTTTAAGCTAAGTCTGTTATCAGTCATTCCAGCCTTTCAAGTAACCTGTTCTTCAAGATCAGTTATAGCAATCATGAAATATGAAAACTCATCCTTTGTGCTCAGTATAAACAAAGCATCCTAATGTGCAGAAAGATTGTATAGCAATAACCAACCCAATAGAAAGAGAGAGATAGCTATCTGAAAAGCTTGAAAGTTTCAAAATGTCTCCCATGATCTTAAAATTGTTCTCTTTCTTCTGGGATCATGAGTTTTTAAGGCTCATTGAAGCCTGCAGCTCCCTAACACTTTAATGTCTCAAATTACTTGCTGCTTACTGCTCAGGGTTGCTGAAATGATTCACCTTGTCTGCAGTTTTTGTTGAACCCAGAGATTCAGTTGTTGTGTTCTTTCAAAGTTTTTTTCTGATCAGGAAGAAACTAGAACTGAGATTGCTCATGTTCTGATAAAAATACAGGAGGAACTTGATGGTACTGTTTCATTGTTTTTCACAGGAGTCAGCCTCATTTCTCTTTGTAGATTTTTATCATTGAAGTTTCTGTAGTGGAATGCCATGTTGGAAACCCTTAAAGAGTCAAAAGGCTGAGTGATTCTTTACCTGAAGGTCAGAGTTGTTGTGGTTTTTTACTTTTTATTTTGCTTTAGAGATTTTCTATCTCAATACAAACTGCTTTCTCTAATATGAAAATCAAAATGCAAATTCATCTCTTCATTATGAAGGATGAAAAAATAAGTTCTTAATTTTTTAATCATCCATATTAATCGTATCCATTTGGCATGCACATAATGGCATTTATCAAAGCATGTGAAAATACTTGACAGACCCTTTATTGAGCCTCTTAACACTTTGTAGGATTAAGTCTGTCTTCCAGATAAATATACTGCTAATAATGATAAGGTGAGAAATACTTATTTTTACTTCTTTCTAAGATGTGAACTCAGTCTGAAGAAATAAACTGTTTCTGCTGGTGCCTGTTTAAAGTCTTCTGAAGTGAAACATGATAGTTTGTAGATAAGATTGGAACAGTTGACACTTTTTTGTATGACAAATGAAAATTAATTCACTGTGTGACCTATTTAGAGAGCTTGCTGTGTGGAAGGATCAAGGGTAGGGAGAGGGGTTTGTAAGCCATAGGGGAGGGAATGGGAGTGAATCAGATTGTCAGCTCATGCAGGGAAGTTACTTAGTATTGGAAAATGGAATATTCCAACAGAATAACTAAACATCCTAGGGAATAAATAAACCAAGGGGAAAGCTGAAATTTTTAATTACTGCAAAACGGATTATGTTGTAGAGCTTTTGAGAAATGTGATTGTGCCCTTTTGTTTCAGGGTTCCTTGGCATCTAGCCTTGCCCATTCCTGGGCCTCGTGCTCTACTTGGTGGTTTATTGCTGTTAATGTGAGCATAACAAAAAGATTCTCTGAGGCTGGAACAGTTTTAATCTATTTTCATCAGGCCACTGAGCAAGGGTGACTGGGGAGTGGGTTTGAAACACTCTTCTGAATGACAGTTTCTGTGAATATACTGTGTCACAGCCCTTTCTTTCCTGATAGCTAGAAAGGGGAAAAAAAATCACAGAGAAATGGGGCAGTTTGCTTACATAAACCTGAGGAAGAATAGAGTCTGGGTTACAACATCAGCCAGGGGTCCTGCACTGACAGAACACTGAATTAGAGTCATGAACAGGGGTTCAGAGGAACTGTGGGAAGCATTCAGGAAACATGTCCTGTTCTAGTGAAGGAGGCACTTGAATAAGGAAGAAAGACGTGGTTGGAAATTGAAATATTATTTATAGTTTGGACACTAGAGTTTTAAGGAAGAGATTAACAAAGAAAATAAACCTACTACTTATGTTTAGATGTTATTTTCTTCTGGAACTGTTCAAGTCTCCACTTAGATTGTATCTGGGCTTTGGTAAGGCTTGTTTCCAGGATAAATGCTTTCCTTCTGTCGTGGCCACCTTACTGGTGTTGCAGGCAGCTGCCCAGCACACAACAAAACCGACTGCAGGCTCAGAAAACTTGAGCTGTTTGGTGAATTTAGAATTCTTTAAAAGAGAAAAAAGAGACAGACAGGTCCTTTCATATGTAAATGTCTACTTCTGGCTCCACAAGACTTAGGATAAGAAACCATAAGTTTGATTTGCAGGGAAGATCTGACATGACATACCAGGGAAAGATTTTTTGCAAAAGATGATAATTAAGCAGGAGGAGATAAATTCCTTAGGGAAATTAAGAAATGTCTCATTTAATAGAAACTTTTAAAAATAAACATCTGTCAGAAGTAGTCCAAGTCTATCTAACTGTGCTTCACTGCAGGAGGATGCACTGTGTCAGTCTTCAGATCACTTCCAGTATTAATCCTGTGATCCTGTGACATTGTGGAGGATTTTTCTCCCTGACTGCACAAAAACATCTGCATGCCCCAAGCTTGTAATTAAAACATCTGCTGAACAAAGCAGGGTTGTAAATTTCAGCTCATATGAGACACACAATTAATGCTCTTGACGTGCCAATCACCTTCTATGGAAAACTTTTCCTGAGAAGAGTTTCTTTTTGCAACACTGGAGTTTATCAATCACTAATTTCTAATAATATGCTAATTGGTTTAATATTTTTCCACTAATTTAATAGCAACATTTTACACTTCTGCAAATATTTCATACCAAAAAAGAGTTGTCCTCAGTTCTTCTCTGATTTTGCCCCAGTCAGTTTGATTCCAAACTGTCTTTACTAAGTAGTTATAGAAATGGGATTTTCATTCAAATATAATCCATTTCTGTTGTAATGCAAAAATAATTTGTTTGACATTCAGTGCCAGTTGCCTCGCTTAGCTTCTAATATTCATATTCCTACCGTCCTCTGAGTTTGCTGTTATTTGATTGCTCTGCTGTTAGTTTGGACTCTGCTCTGCCCACAAAGGTAGAATATCTGATGCCTCCTGAATTAGGCACTGTGGGATTCATTTCTTCTTACTTCAAAGACTACTCAGGTTTTCTCCCATCAGAAAAACAATGAAGTGATTTATACTTTAATGAAACATGCAAAAGTAATATTATTAAATAGTATAGACTTGGTCCCACATTTTAATTATTCTCAATAAAACACTGTTAAGAAAGTAGTAAGCAAAGTGGTCATATTCCATTAATATTTGCTGTAGAGCGTGGCATTTCTGTGAAAACATGATCTTAGAAAATATGTTTCACCATTTCTGTGTCTCAGGAAGACAGGCATTAGTAAGAGAAAAAAAATTGTGGTTTTCAGGATGTTTGATCATTCACATCATTCCATTGCTGAGAGTTCTGCCTTGACAGTGGAATGTTTAACCATGCTGAGAGAAACAAAGCAAGAATGGAGAAGGAAAAAAATAGGAAAGGGAAAGCAGAAAGGAGAAAAATGGGGAAAGATAGAAAAGAGGAAGAGAAGTTTGTTAATAATCTGAGTAAAGTATTGGGCTATTATAAAGAAGATTTTTATCTCATCAGAATCAATATTCATGTCTTAAGGCTTGCTACATTACACTAATATATTGATTAAGGATGGGCTTTTAAGTTATTTCTGTTGATTTAACAATGGTGAGATTTATAGTGACTTCCATGGGATCAGCAGCAAGTCAACAATGAACTCCTGTGTAAACATATTTCTAACTGAGAAAGATTAGGAGCTCATCATAGAGTGTTA
Organism: Phaethornis superciliosus; assembly: GCA_023637945.1. NCBI lineage: Eukaryota > Metazoa > Chordata > Aves > Apodiformes > Trochilidae > Phaethornis > Phaethornis superciliosus. Next base: position 18,985,852 of record JAJQWJ010000011.1, read on the forward strand.
CTGTACATGTCTAATACAATATTTACAATATTTCTGATAGAGTATTTGATTATATTTGTGGAAAAGCAATCAAAACAATTTCAATAGGTACTAGCTCGTAACTGTTTCATAAATTCTGTGGAAATATGCTATTTTTCTATTTCCAAGTTTAACAAATTACTTATTTTAATATTTGCACTTTCTGACCCTCATCAAATGCATTTCACATTGTAGGTTTTTCTTCCCTGCAAAGACTGCAGTTTTTAAAAGCCAAGTCCTGGAAGACAGGTGTAGTACAGGAGAACTAACTCCTAATGAATACTGATTATGGACTGTTGTAACTGAGTTACTATTCCTACTACTACTAGTTTGTGTTTGCCAATTTTTTAAATTAAAAAAATTGGAAAAGTGATGTCAGTCCTGATAAAATATTCCAGAAACTGTTCCTGGAGTCAAAAATAGCTTTGGTTTTGAACCCTGTTATCCTGTTTTCCCCTTTTTTCTGTTTGCAGCAGGGGCTTTCCAGTAATAATACTTCTGTATGGAGGAAGCCTTTTGGCCCAATGGGTTTTTTTGTTTGGGTTCTTTTTTTTTTTTCTTGGCAGGCAACTTGCAGCATTTGATGCTGACAAAATGTTTAGTGAGCTGGTAAAAGGCTTTTCACTCCCTTTTATCTCTTAGGGGTTTTTTTTTCAAGGGGAAGAAAAACCTCAGTATCCTACACTCAGCTAAGTACTGTTATGCCTGAGAAATATTTGTATTTTTTCCCTGAAGAGTCTTTTCATCAATGCCAGTGAGAATGCATGGAAAATACACACCTTTGCAAGGAAGAAACTGCCCTGGAAATACTATTTTTATGCTTTGAACTGGAAGGCTATGAAAATAAGACACCGAAGATTTTTTTTTCTACTATTAGAATTATTTATGAAAATCCCTCAGTGTGTTTCATGTAGCTTAATACACCATTACTTGCTGCAAGACTGAAATAGATTTTATAAAAACATAGGATGGGGCTGCTTTTTCTTATTTACTAGTATTTTGCTGTGGTGATAAATGCCTAACCTAGAGGTCACCAAGCACATAACATGTTGTCTATATGGACTACTTGGAGAATGGCACAGATATTTTAAAGATAAACTGCTTTTGGTGTGTTACTCAGAAATAAGCAGATCCATCTACCTAAAGTAACTTGGTGCTACAAATGGAGCCTTTGATTCCTGTCATGACCTTTGGTAGAGCTGATCACTGTGTTTGCCTAGAAGCTGATCTGTTCAGTGATGAGCCTGACTCCAAGGAGGACAGGAATGTTGTTTATATAAAAACATTTAGGTTTGGTATTTACTACACTTTCCTCTTTAAAAATGTCTTTGAATGTCACTTTTAGTTCAAAGAAAAGAATTTCTGAGCTTTTCCATCTGGAAACAGCTTGCTTCATACGATCAAAAAGACATATTTATATACTTTGATTAAGAGGTTCTTTCAAAATTGCAATGTGAGTGATCATTCAAGAACAGTAAGCAAGTTAAGTTCTGCAGAAGAAAATACTCTTCTATGGAGGTAATGAGATTTTTTTAAAAGCCTTCATCATTTGGGGGTTTTAATTGCAATTTGTTTTCATGCTTGTTGCTAAATACAAGCTGTCAGTTGTAGATCTTTTGATAGAAGTGACAAAAATATAAAGCTAGAAGATCACAATAAACTGTGAATGGTTAGTGACAGCTGAGTGTTCAAAAAGAAATGAAAAAGTCTGTTTTCAAGGAAGTTAAGTAAATAGGAGCAAAGTCATAGATTAAAAAGTTGCCAAAAGTAGCATAGGACAAAGTTTGCCCTTGGAAGCATAAGGAGGTCTCCTGATGAGCTCAGTGATGCATGTGAGGGCAAAATTTTACTTAATGTGCCTGAAATGTGAAAAAGAAAGTTTAAGAAAGAAAGGGCATTAACTTTCCTGACCTACAAGGCCGTCACGCTGCTCGTCTTTTTTACTCACAATGGAGTATAGAATAAAACCATGTCTTGCTCTGTCCTGCTTATTTCAGTGAGATTTTTCATCCTTATTTTGCTGAGGAATTAAAGTACAAACAGTGTACTGGATAATGTATACACTGGAGAATGTTAAGCTGTTTGGAACCACCACCTTAAGCAGCAGAAACTTGTTAAGCACTTGTTGTCTGAGTAGGAACAATTTATTTGTGAAAAGTGTGGCAATTTTTCTGTTTGTTTATCTGATGAGTCTGCAATAATAAAAGATCTTAAAAATGATGGAAAATATTATCTGAATTATAAATGCATAATTTAACTACCATGTTGCTTGGAAAAAAAGTTCTAGTTAGTGGGAAGCAAATTAAGGTATAGCAGATAAGACACCTACCTCATTCTTTTAGTATTTATTTTGAGGGTTTTTTTTTTCCCTTTCAGAAAGAAAATATGCTGAGAAAAAGTTCCAGTTATTGACAAAAATCAAAATCCTAGAAGAAGAGGAGCAAATGCCTGACCTTTTCCATGCAGTAGCAACCAGAATTTATATGGTATGTGGGTTTTATAATTCAATTTGAAATCTGGGGACTGAATTTTCCTGATTCTGAGGGAGTCTGCAGGCACCTCAGGAGTCTGGCTGCATAGCCTATTCAAGGGTGAGGAGCACTCTCTTGCTGTTCCTTTAAAGAGAGTTTCACTTTTATAAGAGAAATTAATATATATTGGGCCAGAGACACTGAAAGATGGTGGGTGAGAGCATCCAAATACTTACCTAATTTAAAGTTAAATTGTATTCTGTTATTTTATTTACAAACACCAAGCTTCTTAGCACAAGATATACAGAGGGAGGTGGCAGGAATTAAAAAAGGAGAGAATAAAATCTGAGTAAATACGCTTGAGGTATTTTAAACAAAAGGGTTTTATTTAGGCATGGAGAAGGGTTACATCAATGCAACATTAAGTATGAGATGTGGAACCAATGAGACCAGAATTAGGAATCCAGAGGTACTAATTTTGTCACCCCTTATGCATGGGGCATATGGTATGGAGTTTAATTATGTGCCTACTCTCATTATCCAAGTTACTTGAATGTCACAGGAGAGTGGTGAGACCTTATCAGAGAGGGGCATATCTGCCCAGTTTGGAGATAGCCGAGTCTGATGAAGCCAGGAAAGCATTTCACAAAGCAGAGAGACCCAAGTCCTCTCATCTCTGTTTCTTTTCAGTAGCACAGTTAAATTCAAAAGAATCAGAAAACAGGAAAAAAATAATCAGTGCTCTAAATCAGCACTTCAAAACCTACAGTGCCTGTTATGTATGCATATACAACAAAAGAAGAAGGGAAGGAGAAGGAAGCTGAATACATTGTTGGTTTCATGTATAGTTTTTTAATAGATTTTGGTAAAGAAAAGGAGAAGGAGGAGGTAGAAAAGGCAGGAAAAAAATGAGGAAAATGAAGATTTCAAATGCAAATTATAGATGAAGTGCCTCATAGACACTTAGCAGCTGAGCTGATAGGAACCTGAATGTTACTTACATGATCTTTTTTAAGCTTCCATGTAGTCAAGTGACAGCAAAGAACTTGTGTTGTAAAGGAGATATATGTGAGGAATGTTACAGAATAAATACTCTAACTTGAGTCTTCTGAAGCAAGTATTGTTGCTTCTAAAACACTTCCTTCCCAAACTTAATTTTCTTGTTTTAAAACAAAGTACAGTGCTATAACATTAAGGTGGGGGGAAAAAAATAGTGAAACAAAAGAAAAATAAGTAAGTCTACTTTCAAAATACATTTTAAAAGAGGAAGAAAAATAAACTCTGATGATAAGACAGCTGGGTAACCACCATTGTGCCACATAGATTAAAATACAGAAAAATTATAAGATCAACATCAAGCATTTAATATGTATATGAGAAGATACTTTTAATTCTAGAAAAAAATTAAAAATCATTCATTATTTAAAAAAAAAAAAACAAAACTAAAACAAACACCAAAGATGAGTTTTTCTTAATGGTTTTATTTCTTGAACAGCGTAAGACAAATTCACTCTTTTCTCATTCTATTCAGTCTATATTTATTCCATTCAGAAGCAGAATAGTCTGTTCAGATGTAGGAGGCAATATGAAACTTAGGCTTTATACATTGCCTATATGAGTGGTAGTGGACACCATAATTAAGGCACAATGTATAAACCACAGAGTGATAAATTATGACATTGTAGTAGTCAGTATAATCATCTTGCCACTAACGATGAGGAAAAGTTTTTCTATGGATACATCAATGGCAAAAGGAGTGGCAGGGAAAGCCTCCATTCTTTGCTGGACATGGGAGGAAACAGTTACCAAAGATGAGGAAAAGGTTGAGGTATTTAACACTTTATTTACCTCAGTTTTCAACAGTAAGACAGCTTGTCCTGAGGACAGCTGCTTCTGGGGCTTGTAGAGAGAAACAGGGAGCTGAGTAGCCCCCCTGTAATCCTGGAGGGAACAGTTTGTGACCTGCTGAGCCACTTGGGTCCTCACAAGGATCCAGACAGGATCCACCCCAGTGGGATGAGGGAGCCGGGGAAGAGCTCTCCAAGCCGTCACCAAGAGTCCTGGCTCGCCGGGGAGGTCCCAGATGATTGGAAGTTGGCGAATGTCACGGCAATCCACAAAAAGGGCGGGAAGGAGGACCCGGGAAACTCCAGAACTGTCAGCCTGACTTCAGTGCCTGGCAAGGTCATGGAGCAGCTCGTCCTGGGGACAATCATACAGCACCTACAGGATGGACAAGGGATCAGACCCAGCCAGCACGAGTTCAGGAAGGGCAGGTCCTGTCTGACCAACCTGAGCTCCTTTTGTCATCGGATGATCTGCCTGGGGGATGAGGGGAAGGCTGTGGATGTGGTCTACCTGGACTTCAGCAAAGCCTTTGACACCATCTCCCACAGCATTCTCCTGAAAAAGCTGTCAGCCCCCAGCTTGGACAGGAGCACTCTGTGCTGGGTTAGGAACTGGCTGGAGGCCACCAGAGAGTGGTGCTGAACGGGGCTGAATCAAAATGGCGGCTGTGGTGTCCCTCAGGGATCAGTGCTGGGCTCAGTTCTGTTTAATATCTTCATCGATGATTTAGATGAGGGAATTGAGTCCATCATCAGCAAATTTGCAGATGACACTAAGCTGGGGGGGAGTGTGGATCAGCTGGAAGGCAGGAGGGCTCTGCAGAGGGACCTGGACAGACTGGAGAGTTGGGCTGATTCCAATGGGATGAGGTTCAACACGGCCAAGTGCCGGGTCCTGCACTTTGGCCACAACAACCCCATGGGGAGCTCCAGGCTGGGCACAGAGTGGCTGAGAGCAGCCAGGCAGAGAGGGACCTGGGAGTCTGGATTGACAGGAAGCTGAACAGGAGCCAGCAGTGTGCCCAGGTGGCCAAGAAGGCCAATGGCATCCTGGCCTGGATCAGGAACAGCGTGGCCAGCAGGTCCAGGGAAGGGATTCTGCCCCTGTACTCAGCCCTGGGGAGGCCACAGCTCGAGTCCTGTGTCCAGTTCTGGGCCCCTCAGTTCAGGAAGGAGATTGAGGTCCTGGAGCAGGTCCAAAGGAGGGCAACCAGGCTGGTGAAGGGATCCAGCACAAGTCCTGTGAGGAGAGGCTGAGGGAGCTGGGGGTGTTCAGCCTGGAGAAGAGGAGGCTCAGGGGAGACCTCATCACTCTCTACAACTCCCTGAAAGGAGGCTGGGGGGGGTTGGGCTCTTTTCCCAAGTAGCTACCAGTAGGATAAGAGGGCATGGGCTTAGGGTCTTCCAGGGGAGGGTTAGGTTAGATATTAGGAAGAAATTCTTTACAGAGAGGCATTAGAATGGGCTGCCCAGGGAGGTGGTGGATTCTCCATCCCTGGAGGTTTTTAAGAGACTGATGTGGCAGTCAGTGCCGTGGGCTGGGAACCACCCTTGGAGTGGACCAAGGGTTGGGCTTGGTGATCTCAGAGCTCCTTTCCAACCCAAATGATTTGGGGATTCTCTGGAATTTTCCAGAGCAGATTGCAGATTTAAACACTCCCAGAAGATTCAAAGCAGGTTTACATATGGATAGGTAATAGCAGGAGCAGGCAAGCCTGTGTCTTTTACATCCGTAGTTCAATTTGAATGCTAGGGAATAGAGGGGGAAAGGATTGCATATAGTGGCCATGGTGTTTGTGCTCCTTAAGTGGCTTCTTTTTTGTCTCTACCTCTCTGTGAAGGAAACCATTGTTCTTCATCCCTTCAAACAAACAAAACACCTTGCAGAAAATATAAACAATTTTCTTGTTGCTTTGCCTGGATTTCTCACTAAACACAGCCAAAACAGACAAAATTTCTGGGCTTTTATGGATTTAAAATATAGCCAGAAAAATAAATAAAACAGAGCAAAATAACATTCAAATGTGGGGTTTTTTTCTGTATTTTTTCAGACATTACTGGAAATTAAAGGAATGAGAAACAGGACTTGCAAATAACTGTCTTAAGCTTTCAACTAACATGATAAAATATTTAGCTAATTCAGTTTTCTTTTCTTTCAGATTACTTGGAGTCTACATTCTGCTATTTGCTTCTGTCATCGTCCAAAACCTTGGAGGTAATTTGTAACTAAATTTGGTTTATTTTGTTAGCGATTTTAACATTTAAATTAGCAATGAAGAAGTACCTCCTGTAGCCACATGAAATTCCCTGACAACTGAGAATAGATTTACAGGGTCAGTAATTCTGCAAAACTCCCAAATCTCTGTCCATGTCTACTTGTACAAATAAAAAATAAATTCATTTTATTTGCCTTCTTTAGACCTATTAGAGGTATATATAAGAAACTGTGTCAGTTATGTATCAGAGGGGTAATTCAGTTTTTAAATATTATATTCCACTGCTGTGATTTCCAGTAAAAATAATCACGTCATAAAGCTATTAAGTGCTACCTACTTCTCTCTGACCAAGTCCCTCACAGTGCAAAGTTTCATTTCTGAGAACTTCCTGAGAATGTGAAGTAAGGATATATATCTACAATATCTAATAGTATGTACAGATTACTCAATTTTGCTTGCCAGTAAATACCCTTCTACAAGTTGTTTTAAGATGAAAGAGCATTGCTTAGGAATTTTAATTTATCATTTCTAGTAGAAAATGTCAAATTCAGATTTTTCTGTTGTTTACAGAGGGAAAGTTTATGCAATCTGATAAATACATTGTTCAGGTTAACGTCATGTAATGTAAAACATGTACATGACTTGCATATTCTTTTTTATATTACTTGAACTATAATATCACTGTTGGTCTTACTTGGCAAAATCTTTTTTATTAGACAGGGCTTTATCATTCTTGCAGGCAAAAGAACAAATATGCCACGTGTAAAGTTTATCTTGGATGTAATGTTTTAGTCTTTCTAGGCAAGTTGTTCAGAAGTGGTCTCAGGCTGTCACTTACTTACATGTTTTATCTTTTGGCTATCTCATGGATTTATCACTGTTTGTGTTACTTCAGCTGTAACCTGCACTGTGTTGCTGATTGTGACTCAATAAATCAGTAAAGCAAACAAGCCTGTAAAGAAGAGTTCAGATATAAAAAGAAGTGGAAAAAATGAAATGGAAAATGGTGATTCCATGTTTGCCCATCATTTTTCTTTATAGATTTAAATGGAATGTATTGCTGAGGGCAAGGATATAGGAATATTTTAAAGTGTATTGTTGAGAAAATTCTTTTTCAGAAATTTAAATTTTTTTGTTAGCACCATCATAGCAGAAGCTGAGATACTGCATTGCTACCAGACATCATTCAAATATTTTCTAAATTTGCATCAAGCCTTTTTGTTTACCTGTTTATTAAATTTTTTGTTATTTCAACAGTCTGTGGCAGAAAATGAGTTTTAGAAGACATGTTATCTTGAAAAGCAGGAAATAAACTCAGTATATCATTGCTTATTTTGACATTATATCATGGTGTTTACATTAGTTTGAATCACAGTAAAGAGCACTTGAGATAGAAGCACAAGGATTGTGATTCTGATAAGTTAAGTCTGGTTATACAGACAGTGGCAATTTAGTATTGCATTTTGAAGGTGTGAGTGTAGTAAATCATGCTGCCATATTTTTCCAAGAAGAGGGAAGGAAAATTTTTGGAAATTCATCACTGTTCTATCTCTGATAGACTTTGCCATTTGCTTCTTTAAAATCTCCATTTTAGGTGGTTCTTCTCCAGTAGAGAGGTTGTTTGATTAAGCACTTTTAGAAAGATTTTATCTTTTACTGCCATACAAAGCTCTAAATGTAACTTTTCTTTTACTGTCAGGGACATAATTAGAGCAACATGTATTTGTAGAAATTGCCTTGTTTATTGTCTTATATCCATGCTAAGTTAGATAAGTGCACAGAACTTTTTTGAGAGGTGGTGAATGTAAATTTTCAACTCCATTTTTAATACCTTTCTTTGTTTTTCTCTAAAGTGCTGGCAGCAGAGTATATGATTGAAACCTTGCTTTATTTACAACAAATACCTAATTTATTTTATCTTTTGTTGTACATTCAAAGGGATTCTACTGTGGATGCAGTCATGCACAGATGACCTTATTTATTTCTTAATTGCAACCATGAAATTCTGAATTGCTACAGAAGTGTCACAAATGAGTCTGGAATAGCCTGAAATGTGACTTTTGAGTTGTCTGGCCATAGTGCAGTCAGTTCAGAGATACCAAAGTTCTTACTGTGTAAGCTGTGTTCTGTCACAAATCCACTTTATTTTTGAGGTATCATGTTTTGTGGATTTTCCCACTCAGTTTAATCTGAAGCTTTGAGAATCTCTGGTGTTTGGCATTAGCCGTCCTTGCTCCTTGAAATTTATGTTAGAAAGATGTTTGTCACATATTTGCATGTGATAAGCTCTGTTTATAAAGATTTTTCTACTCATTGGAAATCCATAGGAAAAGGATCAGTGGATTACTAACACTGGTGTTGTGGATTGCCTTTATTTCTGATGCTTATAGTGGAGACACTGCTGCCTGGACTCATGTGGGCTTCACAATTGTGCTTAGAAACAAGATTCCCCCCTAGCAGTTCCTCTTGCATCTGTGAAGGTAACTTTTCCCATAAATATGTCCCTGCCTTTCTCTCACGGGGTGAAGAAATCACGTGAAAATTTGTCAGCCTATATCTATAAATTTCCCATGTTTGGTAAATAAATCTAGCCACCCTTACCATCCACAGATTTACCAGTAGAGAATTTTTACCAACTGAAGTGAATGTGTCCCTTCTAAAGTGATTTCCAAGTCCTAAAAAACTGCTCCTACAAAACACCCTCACCCCTAGCAGTTCTTCCTAAGCACCATTCTCACGTTCTCTGTATTGATCTTTAGTGTCTTTGTAGAGAAGAGATCTGTATCTACAAGCATACATGTATCTGCTGATGGTATGTATCTACACCACTCATGAATACTTATAAATGTTCACAGGCATGTGGAATAATTGTATTATTCCAATATTGTTATCTTTGCTTTTTTGTTTATGGTGATGTTTTGACCAAACTTAGAGTTGTACACCAACTGTACACTGAAAAATATTCAGGTAAGGGATATTGATGGCACAGTATGTTCATTTTGATACTTTTAGAGGAGATACTGACTACTTAGGTCAAATAGAGTTTGAAAATTCTTTGAAAGCACAGAGCATACCTAATTCTGTAAGCCCTTTTTTTTTTTTTTTTTCCCCCACAAATTGCCTGCATCCTGCAAACCATTGAGTCTGTCTGAATAGATCCTTAAATGATACAGTAGATGAGAGAGGGAGGGAAATTAGTACTTTGAGTAATAGATTAGAGGAGCAGAGTTTCTGGAAGTGACTAAGGTAAATCTTTATTAATGTGAAGGGTGACGGCTTGCTCCTTGCATCTGTGACAAATAGCTGGTTTAATACTGAATTCAAGCAACAGGAGCATCTGGCAGTGGATGTAACATTACATTAAGCTAACATTAATTTGGTCAGTAAGTGAGCACTGCTAGAGAGTTCAGCTTTCAAACATTAAAAGCAATGAGGCCTTCCTACCCAGCAGCAGAACAATGAGTACCCAGAAGTTAATTTAAGTTCTTCCTCAGGGGCAGCAAATCAACCCAGACATCAGCTCTATTTCTTAGAGATTGGACACCACTGTGTCCCTTCTAAGAGGAATATAATTGGGGCCAGGGGATTAAAATTGAAAGAAACCCTCAAAAATGCTGAAAGCATAACACCTGGGAACCTTCAGATGCCTGCAAGATTGTAAGAGGAGGCAGCTGAAGCTCTGATGTGATTGAGGAACATCTGAAGTGGTGAAAAGGTGATGCAGCTGCTGTCATTGCTTTGCAGTCACCTTCAGGATTTCAGCCTGCTGATGGATCTGTTTCTTGGTTCCTGTTGTACATTGTCTATCTCTTTCTTTGTCCCCATGACTTGAAAATAATAATTTGCCAGTTCTGTGGTAGAGAAGTGAGATAAATACCAGTAGAGCAGAAGATGTGTTCGTTTCTGCTGATGTTCAGGTACATGGTTGTTGTTCTCTGGGGTGCTAGTGTTGTTTTCTTATAAATTTGTATGGTGCTGTTTGGGTTTGTTCCCTTTGCTGGAACTCAGGTGCTTAGTCTGCGAGCAAATATTGCTTACATCTCAATGAACCTTCTGAAAGGGGGAGGAAAAACTTATCAGGAATCAGGGCGGTGCCTTTTAAAAATGACAGCACTTAATAAGTAGAGAAAAGCCATCTACCTTCCTCTCTTGTGTCATTCCCCCTCTGGTTCATAATCCTGTTGCACAGACAGCATGGATAGATACACTCTTCATTTGGTTTTTCCTGTGTCTCTGTGTGCTGTGCAGATGGGGTTAAATAAGCTGGGAAGAGGAATATTTGTAAGATTACTTTGTGACTGTCAGGAAATCTGCAGAGTTCTCCCTTATCACTTGATTCTTATGATTCTTGTGGGGTTTTTTGAGGGTTGGGCTTTTTGTTTGTGGGAGGTTTGAGCTGAGAGGGGTCAGGGGTACAGTAGATGAGTATTTATTGGTAAAAATGATACAAATGTGTTGTCTCTTTAATGCCTATCTATAAAAGATATCCACTGATAGTGAACTATATAAGGCATAAGTCTTCACTTCACTGTGAAATCTCTCAAATGCATGCTGCAAAGAGTTCAGAGTAATTTTGTTTCTATAGTTCACTGAATCTTCCAGTGAATGTACTTCAGTTGTGAGTTCCAAAAGAAAAGACAAAACCAGTTGTTTTCTTGTGAGATTTCATACTTCTTTCTGAAGGTGGTCATGCTCATTTATATTGTGGACAAACTGTCATTTGATTTGTTCACACATTTTGTTTGTCTTTATGTAAATACACTGTATCTGTAGGTGGAAGTGGAAATATTCCATCACACGTTTTTTTTATATATAGGGGGAATGTTATAAATAGCTCATTGGTTTTTGAATAAGAAAAACAATTTCTTTCTCTTGTGTCACTTCTGCCACTCCAGAAGTATCTTGTTAAAATTCTGAGAATAGCTAGAATGATAATTTCTCTCTGAGTATATCTGCTGGGTACTGCTAAGTTATTCTGTCTCTTTGTGAGACCATCATTCATTTCTAAGATGCAAAATCTTCTTAGGTGAACTAGACTGTGCCTAAATGAAAAGTTTTTGGGGTTTTTTTGTTTTGTTTTTAGTAAAATAAATAAACCAGGAAGAACATCTCTCTCTGTATGGTCAATGGCTTAATACTTTTCCTGAGATTATACAAATTTATCAGTGCCCAGTGGGCCTGCATTTCAGTGCTCTGAACCTTACACCTTTGCTTACCTGGTACAAAATAAGCAAAGAGATGTTAAATGGTATCAAATCAGAATGGTCTTCTTTCATGTCAGTTTTATCATAGCAAAAATGACTACATAAAGTACATCAGAAAGTGAGATTTGTTCCATCACAACATTTGAAGTGAAGTGCAGCCTCAGTACAAAGTCAGCCTTTCCTTTCCATTTTTGTTTGTATAAAAGACTTGACTTTTTCAGGATAAACACTAACCTGAAGTGTTAAAACCTGCAAGGCTCTGGCTGAGTCATACTGACAGGTGTGAGTAAACAAGTATAAAAACGGAAGGTGTTTCTCTTCAGGCATGGGAAGGATTTTCTAGCTGAATATAGAAAAAAGGAATGACTGTCTTCTTATGCTTGGTAGCTGTTAAATCTGAGTTTGAGCTGGACCTATCTTTAGCTACTAATTTTAGTACAGCCGTGATTAAACCTACTATGTAAACAAACACTTTTCACAGGGACTTGACTAGACAACCAAACTCTACAATCCAACCCCCTAGTGAATCAATTTGCCTAAATATTTAACATAAAAATTCTACTCTGTTCTATCTAACATAAAATTCTTTTTATGCCACTTGTGGAGAAGGTATTTTAAATACTTCTGCTAAGTTCTATCATTGTTTTGTATGAAGCTTGCTGGGTTTTGCATGCTGCTGATAGTTTTTAGTGTTAAATTTCCTATGGCAATGAACATCTTTCCCTGCAACTCGAAGGAGCTGAACATTATATTTCTAGCTTATCTTTCTCACCCATTTTTCCCACTCCATCTTTTTTATTATTATTATTTCTATGTAGTATCCAAATCATAAATCCATTCTACTCATTCTCTAATGTAACTTGTTCCTTTGATGGGCAAGAGAAGAGAAATGTACCTATAATTCAGTTTTTAACCCAAGAGAAGTGGGAAGGCAGAGCCCCAAAATGCACTCAGGTCCTTGACCAGCTTTGATTGCTGCAGATCTGCATGACTGAGGCAGTGGCAGGCTCAGCAAGCCATGAAGCAGTTTTATTTAATCAGGGCCTTGTCTGTGTCTGAGAGTGTTACTTATATGGTGTGTGTCCATGAATAAATACTTCTTAAGTCTGTATGTCAATAGTGGATTTACAGCTGTACTGAGTCTCTTGCTGAGGTTGCAGTGCATGATGCATGTGTACCAAAAAATGAAATGTTGGGGGAGGGGGGTGTCTCCTTGCTGTATGAAGAGCTGATGACAGTTCACTTCAGCACTTAACCTGACAAAACTCAGTGTTTGTAAAAGCAACAACAAAAAAAATCTTCTTTGAAGGACAGTGCCCTCTTTCTGTCACTTATTATCTGCTAACAGATGAGGTAGCACCCACCCTCTGTATTACAGTATGGGTTTTGTCATTTGTTTGGGTTTTTAGGATTTAGGGGGGGGTCTGTCCATTAGGCTATGGAAAATGATTGAAGTACTAACCTAACAAAGTTGAGCTCTTGTCTGTGTTAGGGAACAGTGGATTTTTCCCAGTAGTGGATCCTGTAGCATTATCCCAGCTAATCCCAAAAAATCCCTTTCCTCTTGTACATGCTGCAGGATGGTATTTCAGGTTTATCCTGTACCACTAAGGTGATTAGGGTACCTGCTACTGAAAAGTGGTGTTCAGAGCTTGCAGTAACCCGAGAGGGAAGTGGCAGAATATAGCAATGAGGTGGAGGGAAGACACATAAACCATTAGTTACTATAGCATTTAAAATGGAGCAGTTGAGTTCTTGAAACATTTAAGTATTTTAGATGGCTGCCATACCCCATCTATTAAATACTGCTCCTTTACTGATCTGTGGTCACTGGGTGAGAACTCTGTTAAATTAACATAGTGCTGGCAGGTTTTTTATAATGTTATTTTTTACCTTTTCTAAGATACACTAGAAGTGCTTATTGTCGGTTATTATCTTTTTTCTAATGGTAAATCTTTTAGGCATATACTTACAATGCAGCTAAGGGGTAGTTTAACTGAAGTGCCCTTTTATTTCAACAAATTAATACTTTCTCAGAATAATCCTTTCTGTACTTCCTTGTGTATATATGTAACTTAAGTAGCTAATAGTTTAACACCTATTATTCAATGCATATTTTGATGAAGTTTCTAAGTATGCGCCTTTGAAATTCCTTGGTAATGTTTATGATATTTGAGTGAAAATACACAGATAAATCTGCAGAGGAGGTGTCATTGCAGATCTTTCCTGAATGTTTTTCCCCAGGATCTGGATAAACCTTTTCTTTTAGCATCCCATGAATCAAACCTTTCTGAATGCTGGCTCTATTTAGTGCCCCCATAGCAGGTATTTCCCTCACCAGCAGTGTGTCTGAGTGTTGTTTGGCAACATTTGTCTTTTTTTGTGCATCTCTCCCGATGTATTTACTGATCTTACTGATGTTGCCTGTCATCTCTCTCCCTTTTGCACCCCTTCCAATACCCTGACCTCTTCTGATGTTTCTGTAGCCTGCTTGGATTATTTCTGGGCTCTCTTTTACCCTGCTGCTGCCTTGCAGACCTCCCTGTGCACTGCTCACATCTCACTTTATTATCCCTGGATTGAGCATCATCTGGAAAGTGCAATGCTGTCTCAAGTTACAGTCTTCACTGGCCAATCTATCAGGCTGAGGGATAAAGATTGCTTGGTGAAAACTATGACCTTTATAATGATAAATATGTTGTCCTATCCCATCACAATAAATACAAAGCATTATCCTGACTTGCTGATAGGACAGTGTATGTACTATGTAGAGCAGTGTTATTCCATGAAGCCATTTCTATGGAGGCAGGGGTTTTATTTAAGAATTAAATAGAACTAAATACATGCACGAAGGTCAATAGTGCAGATTAATGTAATTTAAGAAATGTAATTAAAACACCATAGACAGGAAATTTATTACTATTAAAATAATCTTGGAAAGTGGTTTTCTATGCTAAAGAGGTAATTTGTATTTTTACAGCTTGATTAATATACTGTGATGAAATTCTAAATCTGCAGAGCATTAATTGTCCCAGAACTAAGACTAAAACCTCATATTTTTATTTTAATGTGTTCAAAGCAGTGTAATGCTGTTCAGTTCTCCATATTTCTACGTGTTTTAATCAGATATAAGATTCTTTGAAAACAGGAAAGACAATTTTTTAAATTTAAGGAGTTTCAGTGGGCAGGGCAGTGGACTGTGGCTTAGAATATAGGAGTTCAATTTGGGCATTTTTTAACTCCATTCTAACAAGATCTACATCACTTTCTAACCCTCATTTTCTTTGACTGATTTATGTAGTTTGGGTGGGCTCTGCAGTGATTGTCCTTTCAATGTGTGTGTAAGATCCGAAATCCCTAGGCGTCCTGATCTTGGCATCTTCTAGAAATATTGGAGGAAATAATAAATATTACATACAAAGGTGAACAACTTTTCATATATGGAATATTGATGTTAATTCACTGTGTACTCCCAGATACTTTTCCATTGAAGTTCATGCTAGGCAGCTTATGTGTCTTGCATCCATCATAGTTTTTAAAGAAATATATTTTAGGTTTCATTTGATTATTGCCAGTGCAATTCAAAACATTGTCTTAGAGTTATTAAAAAATTCACTGAACAGTAAACTTTATAGTTACTCAAAACTGAATGTCTGCCAGACTGTTTTTCTGTTCATTACTAGAAATTACCTTTTTTTGCAGTGGAAAAGCAGGCACCTCTAACTTTCTAGTACTGCTTTGTACCTTCAAAGAAACCCAGAGCTCAGATTGTAAGCCTACAATAAAATTATGTTTTGTTGTGTCTTTTCTGGCATCTCTGCACTTAAAGACCGAGGTGCTGCATAGGAAAGAAAACAGAAGTCATCTGTATGATGAAAGAATTATGGGCTGAAATCTTATCAACATTTCAATGGAAGTTAGACTAGATCATAATGTTATCTTCTGATTTTAAAAATTGAATCACTGAGCTGGTTGTGTCTTGCTCTGGGCTCAGAGAAGCATCACTTTATGATCCCTTGTTTTTGAAATCTATTAAAAAGTTTATAGTGCATTTAAAATAAAGAAAAATTTCAAAGTGGGGGGTTTTGTTTGCATATGCTGTTTTGTGAGAAAAACAAAGTTATCAGCTTTCACTTGTTCTCCTCTTGTGAGGAGAATTTTCAGCCCAGCAAAATTTGTCAAGTGGAATCTATGCTATCACGAAGCAGCATAATGGTATTTCCTTTCTTATTTCATAAGCTTTATCTTCCTGCCTCAGCCACCACACTTGCAAAAAAAATTATCAGGGGAAAACACAGGTTTTTTTTTTTTTCAATTTTATTTTCACTTTTAGTAATAGTGGAGTATAATAGGGCCTGGGGAGAGAGTTGTTTGGATTTTCTTGCTAGGAGGGCAGGGCCTGCCATTTTAATTTTAAACACAGGAAAAGTAACATTTTAAAACAGCCACAGGTCGCTGAGTTGTTTTTTATTATTGTTAGTTTAGTTTAAATTTGTAAACAAGAGACCATAGAAACACCAGTTGTCTTTTTATTTAAATAAATCAGACTTACCAAGCTCTGTTTTTACTGCTTGAAAATGTAGAAGTATTTAAGGTTCATTTAAAATTTGCTTGAGGCAGCTTCTCTGAGTTTATCTGGTCATGTAAAGAACAGCAGAGCATTTCAAGTAAGGAGTGTTGCTCTAGTGTTTGATAGAGAAAGATTTCAGCTGTGGGTATCTATGTATCTTCATTTTTCCCTGGAGCTTCCATCAGACAGGTAATGTTTGGTATAAAGCTAGGTGGAAGATAATAAAAATAATGTGTCTTGCAGTTTTTGATCAAACCCTTGCTTTTGTTCCTTAAAGGTTTAATTAGCTCTGATTTTCTTTGAAATCAAACCCAAGTTATTCTGTGGTAATATTCTCCCAACAGCTACTTGATGGCATGTGGTGTCAATTCTTTAGCATCATTAAGGAATATTTTCTAACTGAATAGTTCTGCAGGGTTTTTCCCTCTAACCCTAACCCTAAGATTTTACCAGAAAAAAAGCATTTGGGTTAATTAAAAATATTTCAACTGGCTGCCAGTCTCTTCTTAGCACAGATGGCTTCCAACTTATGAAAATGGTTTACTAAGAGGGTTTATCCAGAGATACAATCAGTCTGATGAAGGTTTAACAGAATACAACTGCAGGCATAAACAGTTACCTGAGCAGCCTTTGTCTTCCATTATTTCCAAGCTGAGATAGAAACCCTGTCCCTGGTAACTCCTAACCCATCACCTGTTCTCTTTAGTTATGCTAACCTGAGGGGAGAAATCAAATCTCTGCTGAAACATTAAAGAAAATGCAAAAATATTCTTTCTGACTAGTAAATAATCTGGGCAAATTTTCTCACTCTGCTGGGACTTCATTGCTATGAACCTTTTGACCAAATTTATCAGGCTGATGGAGATTTGGTAAAGCTTTAGAGAGTGTCATTAAAATCCATATCCATTGAAATTAAAATTACTTTCTCTTCTTGCACAGGAAGTGAATGCAAAATTGGTAATAAAAGTGCCTTCTGTTAAAAAGATTGCTTATGTCAAAAATGCTCACTTTAATCTGACTTCCTTTGAGCTCAATAGGTTTTATCAAACTTGAATATATTGGAAGCTAAGGAGAAAGCTGAATTTTAAAATTAAGTCTAACATTGAGATTTTGTGGAAAAAAAAGTAGCAAAAATGAGTCTGTGCAGAAATTGTGTGTTCCGGAACCAAGTAAAAAATAGCTTGAGGTTAAAAAAGTGTTAGAAGGAAAAAACAATTGTGCTAAAGATTTTAGGACTTACAATTAACTTTTTTTTATATGATTAAAATCTGCTACCTGTGACAGCTTTCATGATAAATGTGATGACAGACACTAGCACTAACCTCATGGTGGTGTTTATTTCACTCGTTGTTTTGGCTCACACCATGTCCTCCATATTAAAAAAATAACCCCCAAAGATGGATTCCAGGCTATCTACGATCAATAAATTTAAATATGTAAAGAAGCACATGATTTGGCTTGGTCAGTTCACTCTGGAGTGTCACTAAAGAAATAATCCTGCCTCTTTACAAGCAGACTGCCTATCAACTACCATTGATGTGCAGGCTGTGGGGAAAGGATGATGTGGCTGCAAACCAGGGGAGATGGTGAGTACTGGTGAGACTGGTGAGAAATTTCAGGGTACTAAATCTCCTAAGTGAAAGAGCTGGTGTATGGTCAGAGGTAATGTGGGATGTGGTGTTTTTTGGGTTTTTTTCCCCATGAATATCACTACAACACAGAAATCTGCCCTCAGAACACATTTGGTCTGGTGGGATAACACAGATTTCTGAAGTACTTTGGATTTTATCAGTGCTAAAGGAGGAATATTGCAATGACTTTAATGAAGTAGTAGATTAGAGGTTTTCCTTCTCTTTTTTCTTTATTTCACTGTGTGCTCTGCTTCTTGCTGGAATAGAAATACCAGAGTCAGAAGAATTGGCTCCAACATCTCCCAGGGGAAGGCAATCTGGTTTACAGGCCTTTTGTATACTGCTGGTGAGGAAACTGAAAATTATTTTTCTGTGTAAATATTTTAAAGTTGTCATTCTCCTATTGCAAGTTCAGAAGAGTCAATAATTGAAAGATACTATCAGAGTATTGTTTCTAAGAAGAGGAGTTTGCTGAGGCTTGGAGTAAATTTTATCTCTGATTGTAGAAATGGGTAGGTAGGAACAGCTGAATTTCTTTCTCAGGGGGGCAAAACCCAATATCTCTCCTGCCATGGGGTAACTTACCTCTGTCTGGAGACTTCCTGAGAGACGAGGAATTATGCTGAGTAAGATGGCTCTTGTTTCTGAGATCTGGAGGGAAAAAAGAAAAAAAAAAGGGGGGGGAGGGGGGCATAATGGGTATTTCCCTGGCTGGTTGAGCAATTTTTGGGTTTCAGAATTTTAAAAAATAAAGATGATCCCCTACCCCTCCTATCCACCCTGCCAAAAACAAGCAAACAAAAAGGCTGTTGGTGAGAAATTATATTGTTTCTAAGGTCAAGGGAGTAGACTTCAGAAATAGACAGTGATAGAAATAGCCAAAATGTTCTGGTTGCTGGTGCATTGGGCTATGAAGAATACGGAGTTTTCTCTGAGGGGAAAAAAAAAATAAAAATTATGTGAATGATGTCCACTTCTTCGAGGGGAGGAGATAATTATGTCTCTGGGTACACACAATATACATTCTGAAACAAATAATTCCTTGAATAAAACCTCTCTTTTGGAAACTGAGAGACAAGTAGTTCATTTAAGCTCAGTAAAAAAATGATGAATTCAGATTTAATTTGAGATTTAAGTTGGATCACTTGGATAAGACTGATATTTTTGCATAGGCTAAGCAAATACATGCAAAATAAGAAACATCTTCTTGTGGATCTTTGCTTCTTCAAGCAAATGGAATGGGAATGGGATGGCTAAAGCCTTATTTCTTTTTCTGGTGGAACTCCCTCATATTTTAAAAGATTATGGTCTCTGAAAATGGATGCTTTGCATCAACTTTTTTGTAGAGGATGGAAAATTTCTGTGAATTCCAGTTCTGCTTGCTGAGATTTCTGTCTGATGCCAATGTTCTTACAAACTGTTTTTCATATTACAGTTATATTTGGTGTATGGGTAACTTGTTTTTTTATCCCACATGGTTTAAGAATATTTACTTAAATGAGCAATCAGCTAAATGTACCTGAAGGGACTCTGTGAAGCAGACATTTTCTATTTCATTTAAAAGACCATAAGTCTGTCTTTTAAGGGGTATGAAGTCTCATCCTGGTATCATTTGTTCTCAGTGGAATATATGTACCATTATTCACCTGTGTGAGCTGAAATTTAGCTGTGACATGCACAGGAAAATGACTGCAGACTGGTAGAGTGGGGAGGAGGAGGTCTGTGAGATAATGAGATCCTGCAAGTGACATTTTGACATACATAGGTGTGTGACAAATGTGACAATTAATAAGCATACAGTTCACGTTCCAACAAGACTTGGAAATAATCTGTAATACACTTCATTTTTCTCTGGGAAGCCACTTCATACTACGTTTTGTTTATTTATGATGATGGTAATTAATATTTATACGTAGTGTAGCTAAAACAAAGAATCTTTCTTGGATCCTCTGGGATGGAATTGATTTCCCCTAAAACAGAATAGATTCAATATAGAGAAAAATCTTACATTTCTGGCAGAGCAGATAAATCCTCAGAATGCTATATATGTGTATGCTCTGGATAAAAATATTAAGTGTATATATAGCTTTTATCACTTAAGTCCTTTCAGCATATCCCAAAGATAAGAAACATTTGTCACATTTTGAAGGGGTTTTCATTGACAAAGGCTTCAATCATGCAGAAAGCTGTTTGCAGATTTCCATAATACAAAGCAGACACCATTTACATGATAAATTGCTCCTAGACAACAATCTTAGCTGACTACCCAAGTGCTTGATTCTGTTATCACTGATTTGTCCTTCAGTTTTCAACAGAATGAAAATGAAGGACTTACAACTAATTGTGCCAGGAAAACAGAGCTAATTTGCTCATACTGCCAAAAAAAAAAAAAAAAAAAAAAAAAAAAGATTGCAAGTCATTAGAGTTGAATGTGAATCATATCATATACAATAACAAAGAATTATTAATGGCTTTACTGTCCTACAAAGAGCCTGAGGGTGATATTTTGAAGTAAAATTGCTTCTTGAAAGGTATAACACATAAAAGCAGAAAGACATGTATTTCTAGATGTCACTGAAAATTATGTCTTCTAACCAAAGCTATGATTTTGTGTTATTTCTAATCATTACCAATGAAGAGGAGGAATTAGTTTAGGCCTATAAATATGTTTTGGACTTCTGTAATTACCAAATTTTATTCTCCTAAAGATACCATAAACCAGATACATTTTTCAGTCAAATGCAAAATCTTGTAACTAGTATCATGCTGAACTGCTATTCTGCTTTAAGTACTCAGTTTTTATCTATTCTCAGCCAGACTGACAGTTCAGGATATCATGGTTGTTGAGTATGTCAGAGAAAATCTGACCTCAACAGAGTTCAAGCATTTCCTTCATGAAGATGCCATATTGTTTTTTCAGAACTGTTTTAGAATAAGATGAGAGGATCTTTGCCACTGATGTGGGCACTTCTAGCTCTTCTGGTTACAGTAAAATATTTTCCCTGCAAGCAGATGTTGTGCATCATGTTACCTGTGTCTCCTTTTCTGTGATTGTCTTCTCTTATGCTTTTATCTTGCACTTTTTTTATTGTTCTAGACGGGGTCTGTTGGGTTTTGGTTTTACAAAAGCCATTTCTTGCATTCTGAACTGTCATTTCTTTCTGCTTTTCACAATTCCTGTTATTGTAACTACATTTTTGGTTCAGAAGTGACATTAAGCTTGAAGATGAAGCAATACTTCTTTAAACTGCAAGTTCATCAGTGTAATTTTGGTGTATATAGCCTTGGGTTTATATTAGATTTGGATTCTATTACTAAACAAGAGATTCTTAAGCAGGATGATTTTGTGGTCTTGCCGGAGAAGTTAACAGTAGAAAATAAGTAAAATGGGAGGCAGAACTAGAATAACAGTGAAAAGATGTTATTTTGTAACTTAAACAACTGGTTCCATTCATCTATTAATATTCTAGTCTCTATTTCTGTGCAACTGGTTTAGCTGAACTATCATGATGAGTATAGATCTGGAGAAGAGATATTCAAAGGAATAGCAGCCCAAAGACAAGCTGATTTTCTTTTATTTTTTCCGTGGGTGGTTATTTTGTACTTTTATTTCAAGTTCCCAAAATATAAGAAAACAGCTCGTATTTTGACTTCCAAATAAAATGAGCACTCTTTCAGGATTATTGATTTATTTAGTGTCAGCAGTTCATGCCCCATGTGGTTTCCTGCTCAGATACTACTGTAGCTGTATAATCCCAAACTCTTTAGAGACTGCTCAGTCTGATGTAGATTTGAAAAGAAAAAAAAAAAAAAAAAAAAAAATAAAGACAGTTGTGCTTTGGTATTTTTGGTGTGGGTTTGGGATTCTTCTGGGGTTTTGGGGGGAGAGAAAGAAGTCAATATATTGCAGGAATTGCATTAGATGCAATGTTGTTTTAAATCTGGTCACAGTTATATGGGAGATTTGAAAATTTTACAAAATGAAAGGCTAGAAATTAAGTAAATTGAATTTTTTCATCAGTTACATGTGTCCAGACACATTTGATGACATTAAATTCATTTGTGTAGAGGAAAGCTTGGAAGTACTTCCTGAAAAATTGCACAGGATATCAGAAAGACTTTTAAGACCTATTTGCTTCCATTTGATTATTTAAACTGAATGTTTCATGCAGTTGTTGTTAAAATGTAAATATTGATAGTCATGCAATATGTATCAATAAACAATTGAAAGATCCTTTTCTTCCATTCAGCATTAGGACTCATCCAGAAACTATTATTTAATGTAATCTGTCTTTAGATTTACCAAAACGCCTTTAAATAATGTTGGGGAAATAGAGTTTATTTCATTATCAGAAAGAGTGTTCTTTAATCACAGCAGCCATAAAATATATCACAGCATGAGAAGGAGATAAAGCCCACTAAATCCAAGTGCTTTGCAGGGCAGGAATGTGGCAGCTTAGCTCAGAAAGTAACTGGAGGGGTGAAGGGGGAGCAGGGAGGTGGAATCTGGGCAGGTAACAGAGGGAACTGAAATGTTGGGACAGGAGAGCTGAGAGGTGACATTACAGAGCTGCAGAGGGTTGACATGGGAACCTTTGCAGGGGGGACGAGGGCTCTAGGATAAGAATCCTACATCCCTCAGTGTGAAACTCCTCTGGCTGAAAGCAGGAAGGTGAGAAGAAGGGAAGAATAAATATTCAGCCATGTGTAACTGAGACTCTGAATATCACACCACCACTTTGCTTTGGATTCAGTGGTGCTTTAGCATAAGGAACAGCATTTTTTCTTTGGGTACAGCCAAACACAGAGTGCTCTAAAGAGATATAATTAAAAATTGTACAGAGGAGCCATGTGTTGGCATAACATACTGACTGCACATGTACATCCTTTTTTACCTTTAATATTTTTCTGTGCTAGGTAAAAACAGGGAACTATGAGGACAAAACTGGAAACAGTTTTACGTTTCCCATGTCTGTTTTTAAATAATCTAGGCTGCCCTCCATAAACATACAGACTGGTTAGCTGCATGTAAAGACTAACCTGTGCATAGTATATCTTAGTGGCTATGTGGTTATCAAGCATCTTGATTTCCCATTTCTCCCCTAACCCTTCTATATTTGATTCTTTCTCTGCCATCTCCTGGCAGAGATGAACTTGTAAAAAAAAAAAAAAAAAAACAACAAGCTTGGATTGAAATTTCTCTGTACTCAGAAAAAGCTGCTAAATCCCTCTTTTCTGGTTAAAGAATTAATTGAAAATTCTGTTGGAAAACATAGCATCTGATTTTTATTGCTCTCTAGGGCTGGAATTAAGCATTGTCTATGTCATATAGTAAAAGAATCTTCTATTTTTTTTCTCTCTTGAATTCTGCAATCCCAAATACTTGATCTCCAAAGCAGTTTCTACCACTTTTTGTTTTGTTTCCTCTGGATTGTTGTTGTTCAAGCCCGAGTTAACTTACTGGGTGCCAATTGTCTTCTGAATTGCCAAAAGACTCAAATGCCATCTGATCACAGAAGTACAAAGTTCAATAACCTAAAACGTTTTAATCTGAGATAAGCTTCATCAAGACACAAAGAAAAATCCTTCCCCCACCAGATAAATAAAGAAGAGACTGATAAAACTGAGCAGTGCTGGAGTGTGAGGGTTCAGCTGGGTGAGGGTTTGCAGTCTGGCAGCAGCTGGACAACGTTGGCCTGCCCAGATTGTAAATGGGCTCGGGGTGGCACGACAGATGCCTCTGAGAAGGCTTAACAGAGTTCAGCAGCAACCTGGGTTTGCTAAGGGCTGATTCATATCCTATGTGAAAGGGCAGAAAGCATAAGATTCCCCACCAAATGAGTGCAGTGTCCCAACACCTGACTCAGGACGAATTATTTGCTCTCAATATTTTTCACCTTTCCTGAACTGTCTGATAGAAGGCAAACTGCCAGCTCTTTCCTTGCTGCAATGATTCAGTCACTTTATTTCTGAATTCTGGGTTTTGGAAAGGTGTGTTCCCAACTGCGTGACTGATCGGTGTTTTCAGGTTTGGTGGGTGTCTTGGGGCAGGTTTTGCCTCTCTTTTTTTAGAGGGAAGCCAAGGGAAGGAAGCTTTTTAGAGTCCAGGAGAAGCTGCATGCTGCCTAGGGCTGTAATTTGTGTGCTTGAGATGGTCTGTGGGAGGTGCACATACCCAGAGTTCAGTTATTTTTTTTCTGGTGGTTTGTTTGTTTCATTGTTTGTTGATTGGCTTGGTTTGTACGTTTTTCTTGGTAGGATTTAGGGGACTTGAAAAAACTTTTATGCTTATGTTCTCAAATGCATTGTCATAGGTTTGGTTAGGGTGTTTTAGTCTCTTTTTCCTTCATTTCATCATAATATTCCAAATGCTTCATTATTATTTAAAATGTCATCCTCTGTTTTCCTTTGGCTATCAGTATTTACACTATTCTCCTAAATACTAATGTTCTGGTTAGGTCCTGATCAAACTTGATCAGTGTTGAAAAGCACAAGAACTAGCTTGATTTTAGTTCTGCCATGTAAAAGGTTATGTATGTGGAAATTTCTGGCATGTCTCATGCTCTCTATAGGCTGTGTCTGTGAAAGGAATATTGATCCCTAGACCTGAAAGGAAGAATACACTGAAATATATATGTGTGTGTGTATGTGTATAAAGAAGAGTTTTAAGGGTAAAAATTCAAATAAAAAATAAAAATAAAAAAAAAAAAAAGGAAGAGAAAGCCAAAAGTTCTCTTAGGAAATGGAATTCTCAAATTGCATGAATTTGTCATTTGTCAGTAATTTAGGTTGGTGATTCTCAGGCTGTCCCCTGTAGAGCACTTTTATGTAGTCTGAGGAGTTACTTTTGTCAAAATTGTGCAGCAGTGATGAAAAGTTGAAATAAGGGGTCAGCCCACTACCTTAGGAAATTTCACTTGGGTCTGGCTTCAAGGAAAATTGCCACTGTTCCTATGTATTTCTCTGTCTTACGGGGTTCCCAGACAAGAAATGAAGTTAGTTTCTCTTTCTTTAATATTTCTGTGCTATAAGGACAGCTGAGTTCACTATACTATTGGTACTAAAATTGAAAGGGAACTACAAAAGAGAACAAGCTAAAGAGCAGAATATTCCATAGTCCTATAATTTGTAAGTCATAATAATATATTCTTGAAGCAACCAGATAAGAATAGTTAATAGTAAGTACAAAAATATGAATAAATGAAATAATCTGTTAGTGACACATAGAAAACAGGAAACAGAAAAAAAACCTTTTCAATTTACCTTTCCCTCACAACAACGAGAAAAACAGGCTCAGTCTTCAAGTTAAAGTTGTTCCAACCTAGGCCATTCTATGATTCTATTATAGGCAATTGTTCCTAAAGAGATTTCCATCCCATGCAAATAAAACACTATCTCAGGTCAAATAGGATTACAAGCTTAGTGCAGCGTGAGTTTCTTTTTTAATTTCGTTATTTTTTTCCTATGAGATGAGGACAGATGTGGTACCCAAAAATACCCATATATATATATATATATTTTATATCCCTGTTACAAGGACTGCTACACTTAACAGTAGTATACAGAACTATGAGAGACATTATTGTAAAATCCAAATTTTTTGTATAATGGCCTGGAGCCTCCGACCTTCTGTGGAAAAGCTCTAAGTTTGTCTCCCTTGTGAGCAGGGTAGAATATTTGTCACTTTTCTCTTGCAGAGGAGCAGAATGCATTCATCATTCAAGTGCAATTTAAAAAGTCTCATTAATTGATTCTTTTAAACTTTCTTAGTGCAAGAAAAGTAAAATCACATAAAGAGATTTAGAGCAAAGCAACTGCTATAAATATGGAAATGACAAAAGACATAAGGCTTTGTCTGAGTTAAATTATGAGTTTTAGCTGTTGTCTGCAGGTGGTTTTCTTCACTCATTACCATTCCAACCAGGTGCAGAGATGGCCTCTAAAATCTACATAAGGCAAGAGTTCAAAGGTTAAGCATTAATGAAGAGGTGATGCCTTCAGTCCAGTGAAGTGGTAGCTCTTTCCTATTGAGGGAAGGGAATCCAATCAAAAATCCACAAATTAGATGATGTTGAAATAACTGTTTTAAGTAGAATTAAAGGGGAGAAAATTAGAGATCCCATGAAGATTATGGAAAAATCATGTCTATGAGGCCACTTGTAGTTGTAGCACTAAACAAACTGTTTTTTCAGCAGTTTGTTCTAATAGTCCTTCCACTGTGAAATCTAATGCCACATCTCCTTTTATCTCCTTCTCCCTTGCATCCCATCTATCCACTGCTAATAGGGAATGCAGCTGGTCATGCTTCCAATCTTCCTTCCTTTCTTCCACCTGGGCATAGCAGTAGCCCTCCGGGATCCTTTGAAATGTGGCTGGTGAGCAAGATATTTTGCTGTTCCCAGTGACTAGCAATGCTTGCAAGCATACAGAGAGCTTAATTAGTTTTTCTTTATCTCTGTTGCTGTGTGTCTCAAAGTCTCTCAGTGCTGAAATATATGCTCCCTCACACACTCCAAGAAGAAGAGAGGAGCACATTGTGAATGAGCTCATTTTGAGCATCACCTTATGGTTTCAGCAGCTCTGTTGGCTCTGTGTTTGGAGCAGTGGGAAATGTTTGGCAGCTCACTTGTGTGATTTTTCTCCTCACATCAGTTTGATCCACATGGGTGAACAGCTGGGATCTCACCATCTTGGAGGCAATAGCTTGCTGGAGTTCATTTCTCTGGCAGACATTGTGCTGTAATCTTATGGAAAGGGGCTTTGCTATTTTCTTTTCTTTCCCCCTTGCCTAATGAAAATAATATTGAAGTTCAACCAGAGGGTCTTTATTATCTCAGGCAATTAATTTTACAGAAAAAAAAATATTATTTTATTTCCAGACTTGCAGGAGGCATGACAAGTGAGATTTCTTGTGCACGTAGTTTAATACTTGTGCTTTTCCCGTTTGAAAATGGAAATAAATGTTTTTTCTTATTTGGAAAATACTGAAACTGTATCAATGACGTTCAGTAAATATATGCAGTAGACCGTAAAAGGTCCTATTGAGAAAATTTCTGTTTGTCTGTAGAAATGATGACAGAAAATGTTGATTGTCAGGAAGCGCGGTATTCCAGACAATCCCAGAATCATCCGGATTGGAAAGGAGCTCTGAGATCATCAAGTCCAACCCTTGATCCACTCCCCCTGTGGTTCCCAGCCCATGGCACTGAGTGCCACATTCAGTCTATTCTTAAAAATCTCCAGGGACAGAGAATCCAGCACCCCCTGCATCACCCATTTCAGTGTCTGGTCACCCTCTCTGCAAAGAATTTTTTCCTAATACCCAACCTAACCTTCCCCTGGCAGAGCTTACACCTGTGCCCTCTTGTCTTATTTGTAGCTGCTTGGGAGAAGAGCCCGAAACCCCCTGGCTCCAGCCTCCTGTCAGGGAGTTGTAGAGAGTGATGAGGTCTCCCCTGAGCCTCCTCTTCTCCAGATTAATTTTCTTCTATTTCTTTGTCCTTTTATTCTGGATTTACAATGGGATGAAAGATTTTCTGTCCCTATAGAACCCTGTGTAGCTAGAGATAACCCAGGGAATAGTCTGATAACCTGTGTCTGTATGCATGTTCCCCACTTCAGCTGAGTTAAGTGCAGATGTGGTATAGACACTGCTCTTTCTCCTGTGCTTGGACACACAAAGCTGCTACCTTTGTAGAAACAAATAGCTCGCACAACTTGAGTATTGCAATGTCAAGTCAGCTTGCTACAAAACAGTTTGGAATCATTTGCTTCAGACTGCAGGGCCCTAATTCCTTGAAAAGCGTTTTCAGTACATCAACAGGCTGCATGTGTGGCATTTTCCAGAAATACAGATGACGAACTCTGGCAGCTGATCTCCACATGACTGTAAACTGTGACATCATAAATGTCTGCATGTTCAGGGCTGTGTGCTTCATATGCAAATGCTTCTGTATAATTCACAGAACCAGAGTGTATTTCTAGCAAGGAAGTTGGGTTATTTTTGCCTGAGACTGTCTCAGTCAGCTGGTTTGGTGTTGGGTTTTTCCCCATCCAGCTCTACCAGGAAAGCAGCAGATAGCTCTTCCATAGCCACATTAAATATTTTTTTGGCTAATGTTTCTCCCAGGTCATAGATGCACGGTTTTCACTGAAATCTTTATAACAAATTGCTTATGCATTTTCATATGACTGACACTGAAAATGCAGATGTTATTGAGGTTTGCATCTGTATTTGTCCATTTGTTTCACTTCCTGTGCTTTGGAAGCATCCATTAAAATGATGGTATTACAGTTCACTAATACAGTGTTGCCCAGTAACTTCCCATTGGCAGGATAACTCCAATACTGGTCTCATTATTTCTAGCTGCTTTTTAGCCATTTGCTTTCTTCTGTTTTAGTTGGCTTAATTTAATCCCTTCGTGCCCCCTCTCAATCCCCTTGGTTTCACTCAGTCAGTCACCAGCATCTCTAAGAGTTCAGTAAATTTAGTGCAGGCAGAACAGAGTAAATTGTTGGATGGCTGTAAGGTTTGGTCCTGGGTGCCACTGGTTTTCCTCTGGGCTTTTACTCCTCAGTATTTATTCCAGTTAATTCCTTAGAGAGCCAGTGTTTTACCTTGGTTTTGATGTAACTTAACTGACTTCTTGTCATCCAAGCTTTATTGTTACGTTGCAGAACTGTGGCAATGCTGGTCCAGAAAGCTGGTGCTGGCTGAGGTTTCCTTGCAAGTCTCATTACAAAAAGATGAATTCCATGAGCTGATCTGTGTTGACCAACATCTGTGAAAATCATGGACTAGAGGTGAATCAGCTGTAAGTAAGACATTTATTTAATAATGAAATAAAAAAAGATGTAAATATCATTTTTAAGAGATCTTGAATTGAATTCTTTGTAGTCCTCAGAAGATGGGAGAAGCTGTGTGGGCTCAGTGTTGAGCTGGTGCTGTGTGCAGCACCTCAGAACTTCCGTGGGGTGCTTTGGATGGCACCTGAAGCTCATACAGCACCAGTTATTTTTCCTTATTTTCTGCCAGTAGCAACTCCTAAAACATCTTTAAAGATAATTCCACCTTTGAATTTTTATTGATCGCTCATCTTCAAAGAAGTGATAACTTTCAGTCAACCTTTAGGGGTCAAGTGGTTCTCATTTCCTGTATTAAAGCATTTCTTCTCTTAAGCCTTTTTAATTAAGTTACTCTCACAGAGAATCCCTGGTCTTAATCCCTTCTTGAAGACATTTTATCTTCACTTGTCCAAAGATCATTAAAATAAATTCTTGTCCAACAATATGCAAAGGTTCCTCATCAATTTCTGAAAGACATATTTCTGGGATTAATTAGTTAAAATTTCTATATTTAAATAGTTCTCTTAACATAGTTACATTTTTTAAATGTGTCAGATGACCTTACTGTAATTGTCCATAAAATATCTTCATTTTTATAAAGTGAAAGCATTGTACTCATCTCTGCTCTCATGATATTGGATCCTGCTAAACCTTTGAAGGAAATATATATACATTTTAACATAGAAAAATTAACACGAAGAACCAGTAGTTTCTACATTCATAGGCAGACATTTATGTAGCTATGTACATGAATATATAGATTGTGTTTGTACTGGGGAAGTTTTCCTTAAGATTTGGAAAAACTTTTTTTAGCATTAACTGTTTTTTTAACAAAGAAAAGTGAGAGGCAGTCTACTTGCTTGACTTTGCACTTCTGATAACAGATCACAAGCATCGCTGACTCTGAAACTGGGAAGATGGATTAAATTGGAACATAGATTAAATGGCTGACTGCAATTTTATTTCAACTGCTTTTAAACCCTCTGCTGGTCAAATAGGTCAAATAGAAGCCCAAATAAGCTTTTGCTGTGATCTAAGGAGTTGGGTGTCATGTAAACACGTGGCTTGGAGCTTCACAAATATCTTCATCTAGTCCAAGGAAATAATTTGGCATTCTGCTCCAGTTTCCTATCTAGAGAGAATGTTTCCTGACTATTACATGGTTATTTTAAAAATTTCTAATACTTTATCCCATTGTGGAGGCAGCTAAAGGCTTTCCTGTAGTTTAGCCAAATTTGGATTTTTGTCAATCAAAGTATGGAGGGCCAAAACCTTTCTTTTACTCCTGTAAGAGATGACCTGAAATTCTGAATCTGCCATGCTTGGTGGTGTCATCTTGTTTCCCATAGATACGGCAGCAGTTTCTGGAAGGAGCTTGCCCCTGTTATAAATTTGGAATATGAAGGCATAGAAAATAGTCATTGTCCTGAAATTGTCCTGAAAAGTGCTCTTGTTTTAGGCATAACAGGGAAGACATACAAGTCAATTTAAAAGTCAGCTGTCTTCAAATAAGTCAATTTGAGTCAGGGTGGTAGTATAAATCTGCACATTTTAATGTGAAGACTGTTCTGTTAATTCTGGTTGAAATATGTTTAACTTTGGAAGAAAGATGTAAATGGTTAATCAGAATCTGAAAGCAAGCAAACAAAATTATGCTGATGCTCCCTAGACTACAACACTTGAAAATATACAGATGTGTTGTCAGGCTTGAAACTGTAATGCAATTGTAGCTGTCATAGGTCCACTCAAATGAAACCTGTACAGGTCAATTCATTTAACATTTTTCTAGTATGTGAGAAAAACAGCACATCAATGCTTCCTGAAAATTAAGAATTTCAAGTGTAGGTTTTGCTTGAGTGATCAAGGATTTCTAGCTGTGACATGTGAGGCAGTCTAAACAATAGAAAACAAAAAAATTGCAAATAAGATCCATGAGGTTTCATACAGCAACAAATATTCACACACTGTTATTAGACAAGACTATCTTTTAAATGGGGTTTAGTTTTATGTGCAATATCTTTGTTGCCATATAGATTGATTTGAAACAGTATCTTGCTGAAATTAAGAAGGTAAAATCTATCCAAAAATTTAGATTAGTGAAAAATGGCAAGGAATAGGGCTGTGAAAGGCTTCCAGCAATCATCCAGTCCATCCCTCTGCTTCCAAACAGGATCAGATGCAGAGTTAATACCTGCTTGATCTACGTTGTTCATAACACCAGCTAGTGATGGAGTCTTCAAGCACCTCCTGAATAATAAGCATTTTATGTTCTTTTCCCTGATGTCTGTTTTGCATCTTCCATCCTGCTGTTAAATGCACATTTTCTTCACCTGTGATCACTCCTGATCATCAGGTATAAAGAGAGGAAGAAGGGTTAGGAGGAAAATGGCAGAATGTATTGTGTTAGGAAATAAATGCAGGCAGACAGGAGTAGTAAATAGGTGTGTAAAATGAATATATAATGAAACAGAGCAGCAAGGTTAAATAATTAAAAGCTTAATCACCTTATTCAAAAGACTGCACAGATCTATGTGGGTTTGTGCTAATATACAACATTATTATACCTTTCATATTTGAGTTTTAGGAAGCATAACAAAATACAGCACAGATTTTTAACTTGTGACTGGTGAGCATAAAGGAAAGGTTAAAGTCTTTAGCATGGTGTCACACTGGAAGCCAATATCAATCTAGGAGTTCTATTTTAGAATATGGACAGTAAATTAAATAGGCATTTTATCTGCATGCAAATTACATTTGACTTTATGAATATAGTTCTCATTGTAGCATATTATTAGCTGAATTGTGCCATTAAACATGCAGCATTTTTCAACATCAGTTTAAACACAACTAAATGTGTCCTCTTGAACATAGTAATTGCATCCTAGCATCTTTTTTATTTAAAATAACTCATTTTACAGGCAATAATATGGTTTATCTTCTAATATAAATTCCTTGGGGCACAGATAATGCATTATTCTCCATTTACAAGACGGGCACATCATGGGAACTACTAGAAATGAAGGATAGTAATTACATTCCTTGAGGGAAAAGGGAGAAGC
Organism: Phaethornis superciliosus; assembly: GCA_023637945.1. Taxonomy (NCBI): domain Eukaryota; kingdom Metazoa; phylum Chordata; class Aves; order Apodiformes; family Trochilidae; genus Phaethornis; species Phaethornis superciliosus. Next base: position 19,017,713 of record JAJQWJ010000011.1, read on the forward strand.
TTAGTTTAAATTTTAGGAGAGATATAAATGAGTACTCTGCACAGAAATAGTTTCCCCTCGACGGGCAAAACCTTTGTCTATCTTTTTAAAAAAAACATACTGTGAATGAAAGTTCCATGGTGTTTTAAATAAACAGCTTGAAAATATGCTGAAAGTGGGTTTAGAGTACATTTACTCTCAGATTAGGTGAAATGAAGTGCGATTATGCCATCCTACTATGGAATTTAAGGTCTGATCTGCCTTAGAAGAAAAATCCCGGAGTTAAGGATATATTTTGTTCACTGCTGGGGGAGAAAGACCCAAAAAGCAACAAACCATACAAAAATAACCTTGAACAAAAATGGAAGTCCATCTTCATGGATTAGTATTTTTTCAAAGATAGAAAGAATACCACCAAATGCTGTATATACTATGGGGAATTATTTGTTTTGTTCACACTCGATTATTTGTAGGAGTCGGGCTTCTATTAGAGCAGACATTTGCAAGATCACATTGGCCCTTTTTTTTTTTTTTTTCCTTTATCTTCCTGTTTTGTGGTATTGCAAAGAACATTAAAGTCATTTTAAGTAGTTTTAAGCTGGAATTTTTTTTAAGCACTCCAGTAGCATAACTGAGAGGTTAGTCCTCTTGTAAATAAAAAATGCATCTCTTTATAGCAGTACAGGAATTTTTAATTTGTATTTGCTATTTGTTTGGGTAGAACAAATGTTACTTAACTAATACTTAGAATAAGAAAATTCTTCAGCTCTTCTAAAGCTGAGAAAAGTTGAATCTACACTGATAATATCAAAAACTCCCAATGGAAATGCTGGTTCTTGTTCTTGAAAGGAAAGAGTTAAGATAAAATATAAGTGCTTACTTTCAATAGAAGTATTTGAGACCTTTTTGAATTTTAATGTAAGTGCTATTTTTTTATTCATTAAAATGTAATCACTTTTCTTAAGGTTACATTTCATGACAAGTTTGACAGTCAGTGTAAGGGGAAATTTTCAAACCATAAGGCCCTGAATATATTAAAAAAACAAAGGTAATTTTGTTATCAGAGAAACTGAAAATGCTGAAAGCAAGCCAGAGGGGAAAAAAGTCCTTTCAAGGCTTCAACCTTTAGAGATCAGTTCATCTGAAAGAGCTCTGCATTGGTTCTGTTTTAAAGCATGCACATGGAGAGATAGAGAGACACACACACAAATCATTAATGCCCTCAGGGTGCCTCCCTTTCTATTCCAGGGCATCTCAGCCACAGTTCACCCAGGGTAGAGCTGCTCAGCTTCCCTTTGTGCTCTCAAAGCCACCTATAATAATACAAATAGAAATACCCTCAAGGCACCACATACAATGCATCTAGAAAAGCCAGAGGTCCTTTGGGATACAAAGAAAATATAAAAAGCAGGAAAGAATTTGTTTTCCTCCATGGTAAATAAGCCCCAAGTATTTGGCAATTTATATTTCTGAAGTTTAGCATGTCATTTTCAAAAAAGTTGAGATGTTGTAATATCTTTTAATTTCAACAGCCAAATGATTGGTCACAGCCTAAGAGATGTAGGTTGTTCCCTGGGAGATTTGCCTGTTCCTGTACACAGAGTACATTTTCAGAGCAATTTACATTTTCTTTAATAAGAAACGAGAAGCTTCAAAATAAAAGGCTGAGCAGTACCAAGATTCTTAGCTGGAATTCTGCATCACAGAGACTCCCTTTACAAAATAAGATGGAGTCATTATTAATGAGCTTGGTTTTTTCACAGAAAATAATATACAGCTTTCAATAAAAGGTATTTCAAAGCTTCCAGTTTTCTGAGCTACTCCTTATCTTGTCTACCACATTAAAAAAACCCAACCAAACAAAAACCAACCACAAAACAAAACAACCCAAACCACCAAAAAAATATCTTAGGAAGCTTTATCTAGTCACAGCACCTCTGTTATCTTAGGTTATATTAACCATTATCTTATTATACAATAAAGTTTTCATTATAATTAAATAGTTGTATTGTCAACAGTTTTAGCTTTCTATTTTTAGAAAACCTGTAGAAGAAGGTGCTTTTATACTCCTATTTCTGGAATGCAGAGTATTTAATTATGTTTCTTTCTAAAACACAGGGGGCATTCGTCACACTATATCTATAGATCTGGGACCATATAATAATGTGACTGACATACCATTTTGTGGACATTTACCTCATGTTTTGGATTTTCACTGTTCTTTTCTTGTTATCAGCAGGAATTATCAATGAGCTTGATTGCTGTTTCCAGTCATCTGAATTTATCGAATGTGTCCTGCAAATGTTAAATACCAGAGTGCCCAGCTGCAGGAAAGTTTCATTTCCACTGAAACCAAAGGTACTCTCAGGCTTTCTATGATAATATTCTCCTATAGTTTTGCCCTTTTGTTCCTGAATATTTGATGCAGCTGTCTCTCTTTCATGCTGTATTCTGCTTTTATGTTTTCACCTTGCTTCTTTAATCCTAGTTACATCATCTATTTGATTTTTGAAATTTGGTTTAGACATAAATCTTTACAAATATATTTACTACATTTTTTCCCCATTTTACCTCAAATAAATATTGTCCTGACTTGCTAAAAAAATGTCTATTTTCTACATCAGTTGTAATTCTGGTAAGTGTCTTTCTAGCTACAGTTTTCTAGCAAGTCAGATGCTTGTAAGCCTTTTGGGTGTTCCACTCTTCTGGTGGGGGCAAATGTGTCTCTTGTTCCCTAAGCCTGTGGAGAGTGAGGCAGAGAAAGGAGACTGTCCTGGCAATTGATGAACACTCCTCTTAAAAATTTTTCTTTGCAGCCTTGACCCAATGCTCAGCCACACAGAACACAAAGCAGGGCTGATGCTTGAGCCTTGAGGTTCCAAAACGTTCCTCCAAAGTAGTGGGCCCATGAGAAGTATCACCCTCACCTCCTCAGTTCCTCTCATGGGCTGGACAGTGGGGTCAGGTCAGTTCATTGCCACATCCTGTGTCACCATGCCATAGTTCTGCAGGCTGTAGTGTCAGCTTTTTCAGTGGTAGTCACTAATGTAGTGATATAGTCTCTGGGTACCATAGTCTTTCAGTTCACCACAAGAAGAAAACACAAACTGTAAGGAAAGAAAACCAAGAAGGAGAACCAGCTCAGGTTAATTCTGGAGAAGACTGGAAAGCTTTCAGCAAGAGGAAAACAATTTGAAGGCAGACAAGTATTTACTGTCAAGAGTCATTATCCTTTAAGAGAGCTGTTCTCAGATTCTTGCCATTTCTTGACAATGAAATAAAAGCAGAAAGCCAAAATACATATTTGGCAACTCAGGGATTTTTTGTTGGTTTTGCCTGTTATGGCCTCAAGACTTCAGCAGCAGCATGATGTATGTTTTCTGGCTTCCAACCACTAACATAGCTGAGATTGGTTACAAAAGCCTGAGGAAACTCCTTTTCTTCTCATTTAAGCATGCTTTCCACCGTATGAAATTATAAAGCATTGGTTTGTGTCTGCTTCCACTTTTGCTTTAGGCTGAGAAAAATGGAGAAGATATTGCTTGAAAACTGGAAGGAATTAACACTCTCATTTTGGTGTTTTCCAGGAGCTTTTAGTTGGGTGCAACCTATGGTACTACACAATTGTTAAAGCTTGATTTTGAAACTTTGCTAACGGGATAAATGAGATATTACCTGGAAAACAACACAAAAATATAAACATTCCTCGATCCTTAAAAGTATTTACAGGTAAGTTATTGTCCAAACTGTTCCCATTTTGGATTTTGATTCTTGGTTGAAGAAATTCTTGGTAAGGAAGAAATTAATATTCATTTTAGTTGCTAAGGTTTTCTTCATGTGTGCTGTAATTCCCTTTCCAAGCAATACCTAGCTGAAAAAGACAATATATAACTCACATCTCCAAAGGTATCTCTTTTTTCTGTATGAATAATCCTCTGAATCACTGACTCAGTTGCTGCAACTTGCCATCTTCTTGGATATTTATCACTGATTTATTTATGCATGGTTGGGCTGGCTAATTACCATCTTTGTCTTCCACATTTACCACAACACTGAGCTTTGGCCAGAGCCAGGTTTGGTTTTGTTGTTGTTGTGTTGCTGGGTTTTTTTCCTATTCTTTTTCTGTTCCTAATTCACAAATATACATGGTTCTGCTTTTTAGAAGTAGAATACTGAGCTATGTTAAGAGAAGGCAAGCAAGCTTACACTTTGTCAGCCTTGATCATAGAGACAATATTGCTGTGAATCTTGAATGTAGGTGTATTCTCTGGCAATCATGTTGCATATGAGTATTTTTTTTCCAATTCAAAACAAAGCTTCTGGCAGAAAGCCAAAGCTCTTGTTCTGTGGGTTAGATCATTGGAAGTTATTATCATTGATGTGAATTTAAAATATATACATATATATATATATATATATATATTGGTACTAGCAATGCTTCAGAATTTTTTTACAAATAAATGAAGCAAGGTCTCTGGAAATTTGAATATTATTTCCTGTCTCTAAGTCTTACAGCAATTTTTACTCCTTTTTTTGGGTCATTTATCAGTTCAGCTAAACCTGCTTTATCTACAGTGCCTGTAATTTAGCAACATCAGAGGGGCAGAGAATTTTAAGTGGGCTGAAAATCCAGGCAAAATAACTGTCTTACAGTAGTGTGAACCTTCTTTTTCTCTCTTCTCCCTTTTACTTCTTAGCCTAAGACATTTTGCAAGCTCTGTATTTTTTCTGGATTTCATCAGGACAGTTATTTCTCCTGGTAAGCTCCTATTTTGTACACCTTGTCTCTCTTCTGATCTTACATTTTACAGGTTTTCAATCTCTGAAAGAAAAAAACACTATGATTTAAAATTGGGAGATATCTTCTGCATGAAAATAATGGAACACTTCATTTTGCAGAAAAATTCAACGCTTTATGTTAGGTTTGGGACAGATTTTCAGATATTGTTTTCTATAGATTTTTTCATATTTTCCTTTCTAGGCCATGAAGCCATTAGTTTTTATTTGCATTCATAATATCCCTGCTTTGTACTGATATGTTCTTTCTCTAAATTAACATAGCCCTTTTTAATTATTCTTTATGCATATGGCTGTTTTGAGTTTGATCAGTTCTTCATTCTGAAAAAATTTTTATGAATGAAGAAACAACAACAGTTGAAAGCAAGAAGTCAGAGAAGAGACTTTTTTGTTACATATTCAGGAACTTCACTGGTTTTCTTAAATCTTGTAATTCTGTTCTTCATCTTGAATTTTCTCATGAGCTGTAGCAATGGACAAGACAGGAAGGAGCAAGACTCATTTACAGTTGAGAAGATACAGTAATTGGTGTAAACTAAATTAGCCTTACTTTTCACAGCTGTGCCAGTGGCAAAATCTCTATTTTTTCACTTTAAATTATGCAAAGGTTGAGAATGGAAACATTCAGATGGGTAGTCTGGTACAAGTTAAAAGAGGCATTAGAAAAGTCAATCAAATTAGCATTACAGAATCAGAATGGTTGGGGTTGAAAGGGACCTCTGAAGATAGTCGAGTCCAACCCTCATACAGAGTCATCTACAGCAGGTTGCACAGCACCAACTCCAGGTGGGTTTTTAATATCTCCAGAGAAGAAGTTTAAGTGGTATATGAAGGGGACAGTTTGATAGTTTCTCCAGTTGTGCTGACAACTATTGGACTGATGGTCAGTTCTGTTTTAAGAATACCCCTTATTTTCCATATAAAAATTATTCTTTAATCTTATATTGGAGTTACACTAAGAGAGGTTATTAGTGAGATTCTTGGTAATTTCTCATTAGTTTTATTTAGTTTGAATTGTTGATATTACACTGTGTTGTTGAGGCTCTTTAAATATTGTGTGTGATAAAAATGCAGCAATCGGCTTCTGATTTTTGAATTTTTTAAAAAGCTTGTGCCAGTGGTATTTGTAGAAAATTGAGGTTTGCAAAGCATTCCTTCCTATGTTTAGAATCTGCTGAACTTTAGGGCAACCTGTTAGACTAATCCAAGTTTATTAACTTTATATTTTATGGAGAGATAAAGGATTAAATAAGAACTGCAGGTTACTGGAATTCTGTATATATATTCTGCTTTATATTGGATATTCATCTGTCACCTAAAATAGGCTGTAAAAAATGGGATGCTGAGGCAGTGTTTGCCTGCATAGTGAAAACACCTTTGCTTTCTTTTATTTATTCAGTGGCTGGTAACTTGATCTACATACATTTTCAAGAAAGTTAGAAATCACCTCTGATTTTCCTCATAGAAAAGTCACAAAATACATAGCAGGCATACGTTTGTCAAGCTGACCTTCACTTTTTAAAATATGTATTCTTTCTTTGGCTTCTAAGCTCATGGGTAAAGTTCACCAAGTTATCCTGATGCCATAGTGTGTGTGCTCTGCAGTGATACAGCTTTAAAAAAAAAAATCATCTTTATGGGGATAAAGGAGTAAGATTACCTTTAACTTACAAAATAAGAGCAGTCAGGGGTAAGTGAGCACAGAAATGGTTAAAAGAACTTACAAGCCTGTTAAAATAACTGGACAAACTAGTTTAACTTACAGCTTCACCAGGATAGTTAATTTAGTTTATACTCTGATGGTTGAATTAAAAAATAAAACTAAATAGCTTCACTTCATCAGCTTACATCAAATAGCTGAATGCATCCAGACATGCTAAACCAGATTTGTCAAGGTTGTGGATTTCTCTTCTCCATACCACAATTTATTTTTTTTTCCTATAAGCATTTTTTTAAAAAAATGGCTTGAAAATAGACAAAAGTTAAAATAAAATTGAGCATATTGACATGTTAATGTATATTATGGAAAGGCCTTTTCATTAATGTGCTGAAAACAGATGTGTTTTTATAGAGTAGTCTGCTGAGTACTGCAGCAGCCTTTTGTTTGGCAGCTTTGGAACTGCAGGAATCACAACTGGTCTGTAGATGTTCATTTCCATATCATTAGTGCATCAGCTGAAAGTAGTGTTACTGTCTCTTTAAAGCATCTGTAAAATGGCATATTTTATTCTGCTAGCTTCATTTTTAAATTATTATTACATTTTAAATTATTAATTATTGAATTACTATTACAGAAGAATAATTAGTGTAACATTAGAATTCCTTTATAATTACTTCAAATGTCCATTTTACATCTAAAGTATTTTTGTGAGAGAAACTTTAACATATGAAGTAGAAAGGTCTGCAGGTAACTGTTCAAGATTAAACTCTGTAAATTCCTCCTCATATCAGTGACTGCTCCATCGTGTCACCCTTGTAGCTTAATCTCTGCCTGTTCCTCATTAAAAAAAAATTCTTGCACTAATTTCTCACCGGACACAAAAAGCAGGATAGGCAGGAATGTTTTGGCAAGTATTAGACAATAGATGTTTTGTGTTTTCTTACAGAACTGCTGTTTGAAGGAACTTTATCAGACAATGAAGGTGAATTCGGTAGGAAATGGTTGGCTTAAAATATTTCAGAAAACTTGTTTAAAAAGGGAAATATACAAAGACCTGGATTTTAATACATCCTCTGGGAAAGAAACCTTATTCAATCCTCTCTTCACTTGCATGTTTCTGCCTTTCCTGGACTGGCTAATACACACCAAATATATAGATATTTCTGTAAATAACAGTTCATATGAAATGCACATACCCAGTTTGCTAATTAAACATAATAAATATAAATTTATAGCTGAGTGCATGACATGAAAGGTCAGGAAGTGCAAGTGTCGCCCAGTTTGCTCAATTTTGGAGAACTTAAAATTAGCCTGGGTGTAATACCATTTAACAAATATGAGTAAATGTTATTCTGCAACTGTCTGAAGAAAAACAAAATATTATGTCCTGTCAGAAAAGTATTTCTTATTTGGAACAGCACATAAACCACAGTTATCCATTTGGATTATTAAATACAATTTTACAAATTATTTTTTTGTGGCATTCCAAACAGTTAAGATTGGTGAAGCAGGAAAATAACATGTTTTTTTAGTCCACCCTTTTCAGTTCTGATATCCATCAGCAGTTATCTGATGGGACAGCTCATGAGTGACTGCTTCAGGTTTGCTGATTCTGTGGGTATGAGACACATCACCTGATGGTTGTCCTGGCAAATTTTTTGGTCTTTAGTTTACCTAATGCCTTCCCTGGAGATGTTTTCCATCTGTAAGTTGAAAGTTAGTATTTTGTCTTTTTTTACCAGAAGCTCACTGAGCAAAGAATATGATTTTACTTTTCCCCTCTTCCTCCTTTCTTCCCACCTCCCTCTGGGTGAATTTGATGTTGCAGCAGCACTGTAAATAGCAGCCTTTGGAAATCTCTTATAACCCATGACTTTTTTCTGAATCTATCAGAAGTAGTATTAAGTGAAATAGACATATTTTTTAAAATTCAGATCTGATATTTCTATGAATTATTATTACTTGTTTTAAGGTTTTTGAATTGTGATTTATTGAGTAGGTTTGGTTGGGGTTTTTTCTTATATAAATACAAGTTAAACAACATCAAAGAAGCCTTTCCACCATCAGGCAATGGCACTAGAATTCACAAGAAAAGAAAAAAAAAGATCTATTTAACTTTTCTAAATAAATAAAAATAAAAGTTGTTGATTATACTAATAGTCAGAAAAAGGAGGGTATTTGATAGAACTGGTTAAGGCAGTATATGAATGAGCCTGTAGCAATCACTTTGGGTTATTGTTCTGTGACAGTGAAGAAACAAACAGACATCTTACTCAGAAAAAAAAAAGATAAGCCCATTTTGTTCTCACCATTATAAATAGCACAGTTTGACACATAATAAAAAATTGACACCTTCATATCTGTTGAGATATCAAGGTGGAAGTTTCTCAGGGTAGTGCAGATATTCAAGTTTAGGGCAAAATCATTGTTCAAGCACCAGGACACATGTAAGTTTCAATTCTTACAGACCAATGAACACTTGCTGTTGTTGTTTGGCTATTAATTCATAATGTGATTTATTCAGACACATCAAACCTTCTCTTTAACTACTACTTGGATTAAATTGTGATGGAAATAAATGATCCAGATAAAATTAGCACTTTTGAGGACTGTTGGATCATACTGTGTGATGGGTTTAAAATAACTCATTCCTTAATGGGCATCCAATATACTTAAATTGTATTTCTAATTTTCCTTTAAATAGTTTGCATTGCTAATTTGCTTCTAAGACATTTCTGCCAATCAAGTTTAATACTTTCTGCTAACTGTGCTTACATTCCTGTCAAACTGTACTTGTTATATGAAACTCCCACATTCTGTTCCAGTTCCTTTTTTAGTTTTGTTTTTTTTTTTTTTTTTTTTTTAACCTTTCCTCCCACAGAGCGCTAGGGACTTATTACTGATGGGCATCTAGGAAACTGAACACAATCTTTATTTTTAGAATGTGTTTTCTGAATCAGTGCAGATCCAGACAGTACCTAAAAGGCAAATCTCTGCTTTTGAAATCTGCTTGTAGGTGTTCTCCCCCACTTCCCTCCCAAGCTGCAGTCCTGCACCACAAGGCACAGTACAGACCAACAGCACCACTGAGGTCTTCTTCAACCCCACCTAATAAATGTTCACCTCCAATATTTAGCTTTCCTGGTACTAAAGTATGTCAAGTAAACAGTGGAGTTTAAAATTTCATCCACCTGAGGATACGTGGTCCTTGAATATTTGGGTTTGAAATGAAGTGTGAGGAAGATTCTTTCTTCTTAGCAGATAATACATTTGTTTTTAGTTTGTGTATTGTATGGTAACAGTCATTATCCTGTGTAAACATTATATTGAGATAATAAGAACGTTGTTAATGCTTTAGAAGCATGCTCTACGTCTTCTCATTAAGGGAAACATTAAGAGATTTTTAGCTTTAACAAGCAGAATTTTCCCCATGGGAACACCAGTGCAGAAAGCAAGCCAGCTCAGCTAGTTTGTCCACTACGATAATTTAGGGCTAACATAATATATTAATACAAAATAGAAGCATTAAGAGAATTTATAATTTTCAGGCAGGTTTTCATTCTGTTCAGACTACAGAATGTGCAAACAAGGGAAGGAAGGCCTTCTTTGGTTTTTTGGCAGTGAAGTACCTAATAAAAAATGAAGGTGTTGACCCAGTATTAATTTCTTATTTAAATTCTCCTTAGCCAAGCAAAATTCTCTTTTGGAATTCATCACTTGACTTCCAATGAAGTTTTGATAAACGAGCTTCTATATTTGTTCCCAATGGTGAATTCTTTCATTTTCTTTACTCCTGCTTTTATTTATGTTGTTGTATCACGATGTTACATGTGTGCCAGCAGCAGCTTCCATCATGTAATTTCCCATTCATCCTTTCAGCTGGTGATGACCTTTTCAGGGACTTGTAACTGTGCATGTTTTGGCAGCTTTATAAAATCTCAGCTGCCAAGTTGTACCTTGAGCCTCACCCTCAGTAACAGTTTCCCTGACTCTGCATTTCTTAAAGCTCAATGATGTCTATAACATAACTTCCCTCTGTCTCTCAGACCTTAGTGTCAATGACCAAAGGGAATTTGCACCAGAGAGGCCCAAATTACCTTTCTGGCTGTTTGGATCTTGTATGAACATGGAGATGTACAGCCAGAGTTCTCTGAATTATCATTTCTTTTTAATTTTATTTGTTCCATGTTTATTATAAATGGATGTGATGTTCCTCATGTTTTAGTAAGTTTCCGTTTGGGTTGGTTTTGTTTTTTTAATCCCAGCTCTTGGCTTTTACGGAGGTAAAAATCTCTCCTTGTATTTTTGACATTATTCACCTTAACATAAAACTCACATACATGAGGTTAAAGTATCTTAGTGTCTTTCTCTCTAAGGTTTACTTGATAACCAGCCCAAGTTTTGCCTCATTCATTGTTTAAATTCTCATCCATTCAGGTGAATCTCCTGCTACACTGGTTTCCAGGCAGCTCATGTGCACGAATTAACAGAGAGATCTACATAGTATCAAGGTAGTAGCTCCAGAAAAAATATTTTAGCGTGCAGTAGTTTAAATAACTTGTACTTGCTATACAAAAAGCAGGAATTAAGATAGCATTGTGTGTTCAGAAGGCATGTTATAGCTAGCTGGCCACACAGCTTCATGTTTTAATGGTAGTCAGTGTAGAAAACAAATGAATAAGAAGGAGTCTGTCAGCATTAGGGCCTCTACAATGTCCAGCAGAAAGACACAAGGTAGTATAAGGGCTTCTGCTGAGTAGAAGGAAGGTCTAATGATTCATGGTGTCCCCAGCACTATGCCTCAGCCACCTCAGTAATTTTATTTGGTTTGGGGGATAGGTTTTTTTGGTTGCTTTTTAGGGTGGTGAAGGAGTTCACTTCTTCTCCTTCATCTCCTGCTCTTTAAAAATACATCTTTTTACTTAACGTTTGATTTGTTTGCTTGTTGGACCCTTAGCGGTTTGGGTTTTTTTGTTTGTTTAGAATTTTATATTAGATAATTCTCACTTGAGGAGTTCTTACTTTGTATAGCAGCTACCAATAGTAAAAACCTTCAGTCTGTTACACATAGGACATGTTAGAGAATTGGTTCAAGAAGTCAATTAACTATAGATGGTTTGTTTTCAAGCAAGTCCTTATAACTGAGCTTTTTAATATTTTAAGTTACAGTATAAGCCTGTATGTGCCTCCTACCTCATGTCTTACCTGTAAAATATGTGCTTTTGCTTTAGGATAATATAATCACTGGTATGTGGTTTTTGAATTGCAGTGTGTGTAACTTAAATCAAATTCTGATACATCACAGTAGTTCCTTCCATTACCCACTGTCTTTCCCCCTGCCAATCTTGCTTAGTAAGATTCTAGACAAAACTAACTCTTGATCTCCAATATTGGTTTTGGAAATTTTAATATGTTAGACACAATTGCAAATGTCTCTTCTGTTTTCTAGTTTTGTTTTTAACGATGTTGGAATTCCAGTGTTTTGGAATTAATTGGCAACAAAAGCATTGTTACTGTGAATTTAAAATGTGGTCGTGCGTGTATAACTTTCTGGTTTGAATTTATATTGTTGCTCAGTTAAATCTGCTTTAGTCAGTTGGGGTCTATTGAATGTGTACTTTGCCTCTAAGTCATAATTCTTGTGTCTCCTGTGATTCTTTCAGTTATTTTGTATGGCTTCAGAGTGACAGATTTAAGTCTTTTTATGGTTATTGAAGTTGAAACTTATCTTGATTCTAGTCTCTTATGTTGGAGTTGTATTCTATTCCACAATAGAAATAAAATTTTACATCTAGAACTCTCTGGTGATCTTTTTGCTAGTATATCAAATATAGAGTTTGATAAACTTTTTTTAATCATCTGTTGCAGACAGACCTTGTGAGAGACTTCACCTTCCTGTTGTTACATTTCTTGTTTATACAGGCATTTTAGTTGAAGTCATTTGCATTTTTGACAGTGACTGCGTTCCTGGTTTGCAGATACTGAAAATTAATCATTGATTACTGTTGATGCCTTGGAATACTGCTTTTGTTGCTGGATGAAATGTTCAGGGGAGCCTTTTGAGAGATATATTATGCATTTTACTTCTGGAAAATAAGAGTTCTTAGTATGTTTTGTGATGTCTTTTCTCTTCTTCTTCATATAAACAATAGGCTTTTTAGTAGTTCTTTTATTAATTTTACAAGTTTTTTCAATTTGTAGGAAAATTTGAATTTACTGAGTGATATCCTGGGAAAAGTTGGGCTGTTTATTTCTTTCTGTTTATCTCTTTATTTCTAACGTGAACGGTTACTCACTTTCTCTTGAAAATCAGTAACAGGATAATGAATGAGAGTTGTGGATAATAATGAAAAAAAAGATGAAAGAAATGAGTGTTCTAAAGATTTTTATGAAAACACGGTAACTTTTTTCTTGATCATTATATCTTTTCAGTTGTGCTTTTAAAATAACTGACTTCAAAGCATGTGAAAAAACCCCTACTACTAAACACTTGTCTGTAGCTTTGCCTGTACTTAGGAGCTGTACATTTTCTCAGGCATAAATGTAATGAGGTTTACCAGGCCCAAAAAAATCTCAGAGGCAATTATTTTTCTTTATGAACAATAAAATCCCGTGTTTGCAAACACTTTTAGCTTAACTGAGTATGAAAGGATGTGGGTTTAGATCTTTGATTTGTGCCTATTATCTCCTAATGTTCTCTGTTTATTGGTAAAATTATTTTGAAACCTGAAGCTAATGGCTTCCAAAAAATTCATCCTGACGTGCTCTCAGAAGAAGGTGTTAGAGATTCTGCAGAAGGAACATGGCAACTGATTGTTTGATTTTAGAAACTGGCTTTTGAGCCCCCTTCAAAACTGCAAAATTTCATAGCAAACCATCAGCCATTTCTTGTTGCTTTCCTTTAGTAGATATCTTTAGGTATCTTCAGGATATCTAAAAAAAAATCAGAGTAATAGACAAATTTAGTAAAATGAGTCAAGCTTTTTTACTCTTGTGTTTTATAAAAACTCACCTAGCTTTTTCAAGGCATTTAGCAGACTTCAGAGCTTCTGAACTAAGAGGCTGAGATACTCTCAGTCAGTCACATTTTGCATCTAAAGACCACAACCAGAAACTTTATGCACACATTTAATTCATAATTATTATTTTATAAATCTGGATACAAAGAAATTAATAATTTAGCTTATTTGCTCAAGGGATGCATTTCTTTTTGAATAGGATAGAAGATATTAGAAAGTTAATACCTTCCCACTGTGGTGGAAAGTGAGTGAAAATTAATGAAGATAATAGGCTTTACTTAGATCATTTCATTATTGTCATAGCTTTACCTGCCCTGTTTTATCACTGCCTTATTGTCTGTAGTGGAATTATCTTAGCTCTGCCTAAACTACTTTATAAAACAGCTAAAAAGGATCAAATTACATAGATTAAGTATTTTTACCTCTTGTTGCTTTCATTAATTGCTGCTGTGTGACATGTGGGGTTTTTTGTGTGTCTTTTCTGATGTTTGTAGAAGCAGGAGAATGTATTTCTAATTTGTACTAAATGCTGGATATATACATTCAAACAGAAGTTTCTACTTGTGAACTCTGCTAATTCCTCATTTTTTCAATGGACCATGTGACTAGAGAAAACTGAAGTTCCCAAGACAGAAATTGAGTCTCTCCTTTCTGAGATGATGGGCTTCTCTAAGGATGCCAAGAATTACCTGTCTTCATTAGGACATGGGAATAAATATGTTACGTAAGTTGACAAAGTCTCCCTAAATAATTGTTCACAGTAATACTCAAGGGCTCTTGACACAGTAATGCTCAGTGCAACTCAGAGTTGCCTCTAGCTGATGACAGGTTCAAATTACAGCCTTAGAAGCATGCAAAGTTCATATTTTTAATTTTTTTAATTTTTCTAAATTATCTCAAATGACGCTGCTCTCACTAAATGTCTGCTTAAAACAAGAAGCTCAACTAAAAGGATAAAAACACCTGAATTGATCCAAATTATTTGTTTTCTTTTCCACCATGTGTTAGAGAATTGAAGCTTTTAGACAAGAATTAACAGTGCCTAAGGGAAATGTTTTTTGTGGGAAATTCATTGTAAGAATTGAAAAAGCTTTTGAAACAGAAAATTCTCTACTAGCTCTCTAGGGCAGGTTATTAAAGCTTTTTTGTTGTTCCTGTTGTATTAGTTCAATAAAATACAGTAATATCAACACATCTACGACATTTTTCTGTGTGACATAAAATGCTCCCTTAGCAATTGAATCAAGTAGCATCTCTACTTACTGGGAGTAGCCAGGGCTTGGCTGGTGTTGCCAGCCAGCACATGTTTTTGTATTTAGTTTGCTAGACACATTTCCTTTCCCTTCAGCTCTTCTTTTCAATACAGCATGCCAGCATTTCTTAGTTCCATCACATCCTTATGCTTGCTTTCAGTTTTTGTTTTTTCCCGTGCCAAATTTTTTGCCAAATGTTCCGTTTCTTCTGCGGATGTGTTTGCAGCAGGCTCCCTCCAACTGTCTGTGTTTCACGTTTGAGCAGCTCATCAGTGCACATATCAACTTCTCTTGCTGGGAATTTGTTTTCCCCCTCAAAGAGATCTTTGCAGCTTGATGTTGACAGCTTTTGTCTTCCCCTGAGGCAGTTTTCTGTAGGGTCTCTGGGTAGTCTGTCAGCTGCTTTTATAGAAACAAAAAGGCAAACAACTATGCTAATTACTTAAAATATGGCTTGCATGTCGAAATGGCTACAAGTGGCAAGGACATTTTTTGACCCTTTTTTCTGGACGTAATCATTCAGACTGTGTGTGTGTCTTGATGCCTTGCAAGCATCTAGGATTCTTTCAAAAAAATTATTTGAAATCATAATGTTCACTGGGCTTTTGAGTTCTTTATAAAGCTGGCAGCATCTGGTGGTTGGAAATTTTCCTTTAACCAGGCTGAAAACTGAAATATATCCACTCATCTTTCTTTCTCTTCTTCTGCACCTTGTATCAGACAAGTGACAAATGCAAGTGTAGGAGGCAGGAAGGATCCTTAGCGTGCTGACAGCCCTGGGTTGCTCTCTGTTCACAGACAGAAAAAGCTCAGTGACACAACAGGGGTAGGACCAGGGTATGCACAAACAGAGTTTGACTTCCTTGTGACATTGGAGGAGGTGTTATGTGGCAGGTGGCAATGTAGCAGCCTTGTGGAGACCAGTCAGGAGTAATGGGCTGGAAAATTCAAGGTCACCAGTGCGGTGTCTTCCTGGTGCATACTCCTGGTGTTGCATAAAGCAGTGGCTCAGATTATTTAAAGCTTGATTGGAGAGGGAGGTTGGGGGGGAGAGGAGGAAGGGAGGGCATGATGAAGCCTGGTGTTCTTTCCATAAAGACTCTGGGTCTCTAGGTAAGAACTTGTTTTATTTTTATTTTAAAGGGCGATGCTCATTTGGTCTCCACGCTCTTACAGATGGCAACTGTCTCCCCTTCCTGAAATGGTGCAGGCTTTGGTGCTGTGTAATGGGGAATCCATCCCAGAGTCTTTTAAACTAATTGGAGCACACTTATTTTTTTCTTCTCTCCCCATTCCATAAAGTTTAAAATCCCAAAGGATTTTTTTGGGATCTTTTTTCCTTCCATATGAGCACAGTGAGCTGCTTCCTCTTAGCTTGCTCCCACATCCTTGTGTAGGCTGGATGTCACTGTCATCTGAGGTGTTACTGTGTTTCTAGAGACTGATAGAGGATGTCAGACTAAAAAGGAGGGAGAGTGATCTCTAGTGCAGAGCAGTGGTTTTGCTTTTTCTATCTGAAGAGCTAATTATACAATATTTTTCAAATTTTACTCAACTGTCATGGCAGATATTTGCAAATTCTAGCAGGAGATTACATAAAACATTATCCTATCGGTTTGAGTAGTTCAGAATACGTTTTTGGTTGGGTGTAGTGGTTTTTTCTACATCTTGCTCAATGTTACATTCTTGTAGGAAAGCCTAAATACAAAAACAAGGATCAGTTTTTCAGCAGAGCTCTCCAAAAAAAAAAAAAAAAGTTTCTAGTTTGCACATGTATGGACTTCAAAGGGCAAGGAGAACTGGTTTCAGACTAAAGCTAAGAAATCACACATCTGAATCCTCTGACAAATAAGAACTTTCTGTCCCTTTAGATTTTCAGTTGAAACTGATCTCCCTGTCAGCTTCCTAGATGATGCCAGTAATGAAACTGCCAACAGTGTCAGCTCCATTGGGCTACCTGCCTGTTTCCCCTGGAGGTATCCAGATCCTGGACAGCCCTGCCAGCAGTCTCCCTGGGGCTACTGTTCTGCAGCTGCAAGGATCCCTGGTCCTGGGGCATCCTAACAAATTATGTCTGACTTGAGCCAAAAGGTGCAGTTGTCTCTGTCCCCTAGACAGGTGTATCAGGAATCCAGGTAAAAGATTAAGGAAAGTGATGATGCCCACTAGGCTTAAAACATAATGTTTATGAATCAGCTCTTCTTTGAAGAAGCTTGGTTTCCTGTGAATATTCCTAACTAGTTCTACATTTCAAACCAGATCAGAGAGATCTGGTATGGCTTCAAGTTCTGGACTGCATAGCAGAAGATAGCTGTGTGTAGCTACAGAGGAGGTAAGATGCTCAAGCCTATTAAGGAAATATATTTTTAGCTTTCAAATCAGATAAATTCAGCTCTGTAGGAATTTGAAGCAGAGAGACCCTGTCTACATTTTGAAGCTTATGCAATTGAAACATATTTGTTCTGTATTCCAGATATCTCTTTGACTTGACTTTTGATCAGTGACTGTGGCTCAGGGGAGGGCAACATGGAGCTCCCTACATCATTTTTTCTTTTGCAGCTGCCTCTGTGGCTTTCCTTGTTCTCATCTGAATCTGTGTACTCAGAAGATGAGACAGTTGTCCCACAAACCATCTCTCTGGATCAAAAGGTTCTGTTCTTTTCTAACATTCACCCTCCTCCTTTATTATACAGCCTACCAGCCTCTCTACTTCCTCTTTTTGACTGTAATCCATTCATGTGTTTTATCCCTACAATCATCTTGTAGCCTTCATCATCACCCTTACCCCACCTTTTCAGAATTCACCTGCTTCTAACTTGTAAGTTTCCAGAAACAAACTCTTTACCTGCTACATTTTCCTATTCTCCCCTCTCCAATACCTGCAAGCACAGGCTCTTAAAAGGAATCCTCTAAAGAAGCAGAGAATAATAACTCCTCTGGAAGTTAGCACAGTTTTCTTGAGGAGGTTCAGATTACTTCTGCTGTTGAATTCTGAGGCACTGCATGCAATATGCTTGTGCTCTCTCTGTGTTGTCTTGGCTGGATATGCCATTCAGCAGCATCATGTAATCTTAAAATTTAAAAGTAAGAGTTTTATTTCTTTAGCAGAAAATTAGAGGAGCTGCGGCAGCTCGTTTCATATGGCAGCATTCCACTGAGCTGAAAGGTAATTTTCAGGGGCTGCATCTTTGGTAAGTATTCCTGCAACACTGGGGTAGTGATTTTAATGTGCAGTGCTGCATTTTAATAGTCAATTGAGATGGCTATTAAGATAGAGCATTGTACATTTACATCACTGCCTCACAGAGAGTGGCTGGTGACTGCTCCTCAGCTGACAGCTCTCTCTGCATTCTGCTTCATAGCAGTGGTTTTCTTAGTAGCTTCTCTGATCTCCTGCAAAGGAAATAAAAATCATTCTCTAGTTAATATTTCACACTGCGAGGGGCATCCAGATCCCAGGGAGCAAGAGCAGAAGGGTGGAGATGTGATGCTGTGGGTGGGAGGCAGGGGGAGGCAAAGGAGGAATGAATGAGAGAGAGAAAACCCCTGTATGAAAAGATCATTTCTGGGTTTTCACCCACTAGACTCACTCTGGCTCACTGAAAATGTGCTTTGCTAACCCTGAGACTCAGGATACAGTGCTTACTGTGTAGTAAAGGTGCAGGAAGATACTGAAAATTCATAAGACCCTGAGAAATGTGAGAGACTGCAAGGGAAAAAAGTAAAGGTGAAAACCCTTATGTACGTGAAAATGTATCAAAAGTGTTTAAGAAAATCATTGAACTTCTACCCCTTTCACTTAGAAGCAGCTAGTAGACAGTAAGGGCCTAATCAGTTACCTACTTTATGATTAGGCATTTCCTTGCTTATTTTGTGCTCTGTTCTGATGTGAAAACATTTTGCTTAATGTCAGTCGATGCAGTTCACAGATACCTTGCAACATTTGCATTGCTGAGATTTCAAAACTCAGTTTTCCAGTGAAAAGAACCTGATTGCATCTGAGCAGCCTTCCTCCCAAAAATGCAGAAATTGCAGCAAAAGGGTCTGTGACTTTAGTCTTTCATCTCTTCTACACTACTTAGGAAATTACAATCAGAATGAGGAAAAAAATTACTCCCTCTAACTGCTGATAGCCTAGGATAGGGAAGGATGCTGTTGCAAATGGTTGGAAAAACAGAGGGCATTCTTTGCTGTGTGCAATATTCTTCTCTTCTTTTAAATCACAAGGTCCAATTCAAATATGTTTGTTTTTCTTACGTGCTGTTTTTAAGAAGAAATACAAATAGTTCAATATTTTCATGCTGATATGCACCACTAGAGGCCATCATATACCTCTGTAAATATTAGATAGGCATGCAAATTATTCTAGAGATTATGTGAATACCCAATTAATGTAGAAGCCTATATAAAAGGGCATGGGAAAACTTACCTGAGAGAAGACTTTATCACAGCTGATTAGTGTGAACACATCTTCTCAGGCCAGTTCTAATTGATTCAACTTTATTCTCCTGTACATTGCTGCATAACCTTTAAGTAGATGGAACATACATGGTAAGCAAACTCTGGAGATGGTAGCTGTTTGGCACAGTTGGCAGACCTTCTAAATCAGAAGATAAAGGTTGAAAAATAAAATGGGAATTATTTTAGCTTGGTATTAGTATGATACCAGTATGTTTGGACTGGAAATTAAATATTTCTTCCTTCTTTCTTCCCATCTGGAAAATGGGATGTCATTCTTGATTCCTCAGACCTTTTATCAGGGTTTATTAATGAGCCAGCTACAGTGTAGCTACTGTGATGTGTAGTAACTGACTGATATGAAAAGTAGTCTTCATCTTACACTAATACTCTCTTGAGCACTGGAAACAGCTGTCTGACTTCATGAGTAGGAATGACATGTAGCATGGTCATGTGAAATTCAAATTAGCATTCATTTTGTACAGTGAAGAGGTGCTTGCAAATGTAGTAAAAAAAAGAAAAAAAAAGTGTTAAGTAAAATAATTTAGTTTACAATGGGTTTGGATGACTTTAGGAAAGGGCTGGGGTGTGACATGGACCTTTTCCAGACCACTTCTAGTCCTTTGGTTTTCAGTCTCACTTCTTCAGGCAAACAAACCATTCACAGAAATTTTAGCTTATTTTACGTTACTTGTGAAGTACTTATCATTGTATAGTAGATTGCTAATATGTGAAAGCTTTGCATATGTGTTTGAGAAATAAGTAATTAGAGAAGTACTGCATTATCTTAACCAGCTTGGTGTGCAGCGTTTTCTCACCGAACTGTTGAATGCAAAGAGAAGATGAAAATAAATAACTTAATGTACTGTACTACTGTAGCACTTCCAAACTACTTCAAATTCCAATGGATGACTACTCAAAAAATATTACAAAAGATCTACTACCTATTCTGAGGTTATCAGGAAAAAGAAGTCACTCACAACAAAGCACTATGGCAAATTACATATTTTTTCACTAGATTGAGAAAAAGATACAAATTTTGCAAAGCTCAGGAAAGGGGGTAAGTCTCTTGGTAAAAGCAATAAAATTTATTATGGTTTTAATCAGATGAAAGGAAAAGGTGGTAGAGAAAACAAACTAATATGACACCATAGCTCAGTATCCAGTGGCCTCTGAACTGATGAATAACACTGAACATTACTCATTCAGTATACCTACCATGTTGTAACCACTTCATAAAGACAAGGGTTATCTCTCTGCTTTGGTATAGTATTTCTGAAATAAGTTTCAGAAACATTTTTTTACTTAGAGGAATTAAAGTTACATGTAATTGTCATGCTTCTTAGCTTACTGTATTATTTTTCAATTACATGCCATATTCTCAACAGCACTGCTGAGAAGGCAAACCTGTAAGCAAGGTCCACTTCTCACCTCTGGGATAAACCATGCTTTAAAAGAACAAATGGTGGATTTTAATGAAATCTCATTGACTGAGTCTTGAATAGTTGCCATGCACTACATTTCATCTCTGTATCTGTGCTGTGCCTCCTGAGTTGCTCAGACTGAATGGAAATGAAAGTGTAGTGCAAAGACCTGATGTGGTTGTATTTTAAGTGGTCTTCATAGATAGCTTCCTTTTAGGGCTTGTGGTCTTCTCCAAAATCATGCATTTCCAGTCTCTAGGGTTTCTGGACCCAAGCTAGCACATCATCATCTCTTTCCACTGTGGCAATTTATCAGCTTAAATGTTTGTTAACTCCGGGAGGACTGAACCCTACTTCACTGTATGGTGTAGACATGTGATTTGGAGCATGTTGCTTTTCATCTTTGTGACTCAATTTCCCACCTGGGAGATGGTGATAACAATGCTAATGTGTCTCATTATTGTCTTGCCTATTTAAACTGTAAGCTCTTCAGGGCAAGGACTGTCTCATACCATATGTCTTCACAGAGACTGGCAGAATGAGACACTGATTGCATTTGGGGTCTCTTGGTGCCACTATAATTAAAAGAAAGACAATAATATTAAAAAGGAAGAAAGAGAGAAGGTAGGTCTGGTATCAAGAGGCTTGCAGATTTCCTGGTAGCAACCCAAAAAGCAAGAGAAAAGTTTATCTCCGAGAAGAATCCTTGATTTTTCAACTTTTCAACTCCAAATGTCATATTGTTTTTCATAGAAATACAGTAGGAAAGTTTTCCAAGCAGGATAATCCAGAAGCTAATGGGTGGTATCTTACCAATACTGATCCTAACCGTAAGAGAAGCATTAGTAGTTTGAGCTACTGCAAAGGTGTGGGTTGAAGACCAGACTATTTTTTTTTTAGTAGAACTGTGCCTATAAAATTAGACAGTTGCCTCCTGGAGATATTTAAAAAGAGCCTGGATGTGGCACTCAGTGCCATGGGCTGGGAACCAGAGCGGGAGTGGTCAAGGGTTGGACTTGATGATCTCTGAGGTCCCTTCCAACCCAGCCCATTCTGTGATTCTATGATTCCTCGTTAGAGAATGAAGAGATGTTTCTGAAAGTGGATGAGGTGTCTGCACTCAGGACTGGAGAAGGGCAGGGTGATGGGAGAGGTGGAGGCAGATTCCCAATCCGCTGGGGCGAGCGCATCATTTACTGACAGAGCTGTGTTCTGTTCCTCTAAACTCTAAGAAGTCTTTCACCCGTTGTTTTATGCAGTAGGAAAGGCTAATAAAACAGTACTAGAGATGACTGCTGACCTCTAACCTTATATCTCTTAATATCTCCTGTTATGGCATTTCTAAATCCATGGCTTATTTTGATATGTTCCTAGGATTTGAGTTCAGTACCCATTTTGCACCTCAGCTCTGCAGAACTAGTATTTTCCCTTCATCCAGGACTTGATCAAATAAACCACTTAGAGTAAATCCCTGTTTATGCTTTGTCCTTGTTGAAGTCTTCGAATTACTTCAGTGTTTGTTTTCTCTTTAGTTGATGTTAAACTCAAGAAGCACCTTCTCTGTCAAAAGACCATCCTTTTCTCACTTTTTCTTGCCTGGCAACTGTTTGACTAGGTTTGCTTTTATAGCCTATAGGAACACTTCTCAAGGATTATGTGAAGTGGGTAGCAAATCTGTAGGCTTTTAGGTATTGCTGCTTACACCCAAGGTTTGTGCCCTGGCACAGAAACAGAGCAAAATTTCATCATTATTGCTTAACCCAGATATCTACACAGTTCACATTTTAGTCTCCTGTTTAATAGTCAGATATCCCAACAATGAGCTGTGGTGTTTGTAGAAAGTATTAAGCATATTCTGTGCAGAAATGACACAGATTACAAGACCCAAAGTTTCATTTCACTATGTCCCTTTTATTGCTCTGAAAAAGCCACAAGCTTGCATTAGAGTTTTGACAGGCTTCCACTCAGAAATGTAAACCAGACTATTGGCTCTATGTTTAGATTTTCCAAAATGGGGTTACTGGGTTAGTAATGAAGAACTTCTCATTTGTTGCACTGCTGTAGTTCAAATCTAATTTGCACAGAACTGAAAAAACCCTAAAATTTGTTTTTTTGCTGTACTGCAGACCTCAAGACTTGGACAAGAGAACCTCTTGTCAATTAAGATGCCTTTTGCATGCAAATTGAAATATGAGAGGGGGAAGCAAGCTTGCCCGAAAGAAAACTTAAATATCAAAAGCTTAAACACCTGTTGATGACCATGTGTTCCTGCACCTTGGTTTTATTTCCTCCTCTTTTTCTTAGTTTATCGAGCTTTATAAATGGGAAGCAATGTCTATTCTCTATCAGCAACAGTTTAAATAATACTGATATTCCTCACTTTATTCTTTAATATCTTGATCTGAGCTTCTGTCTGAGAAGTGAGAATTGTAATTACTGGCCATTAAAAGTATTTTAGAGGAAAGTAAAATTACTGAATGTAACTTTTTCACCTGACTTGAATGGAAAGTTATTTGTAGAGAAACAAATAGTACAGAAGTTCTGTTTAACAGAGAGCTCTCAAACTGCTCTGTTCCCTCTCAGCAGTGCTTGGACACACAGCATGTACTTCTGCATCCTGCAATCCTTTGCAGCATATTTTCAGGCTGAGGGATGTGGGCTCTTGCTGGTTTCACACCCCTCTCTGCTCAGAAGAATTTTATCTGCTTTCAGAAAAGCTGCTTGTAGCTGACTGCAGCAGTGTCCCCATCATTCGTATGAATTTATTTAACAAATAACTTAATGCCTGTAGGAATTTAAGAGGTTTTGTAATTGTTTCTGTCACAGACTTTGATTTTTAGTAGGATAGCTTAGCCAGAAAATCCAGTCTTCCACTTGGAGAGGCTCAAAGTGATAGTCAGTTACGAATTGCAACTCTGGCTTCTCCATAAAAAATTACGTTACAGTTCAGATACTTATTCAAGAAACAAAACATTCCTTTCTTTATTATCTCTACATGAAATTAATTTCTACTTGTGAACCACCCTGTGCCAACCATAACGTTTTATGTTTAGCAATAGCTCTCCTCAAATCTTTCTTTTTCCATCACCTCCTCTTTATTCTAGAGGCAAAAAAAGTTTTCTTAGAGAACATACTAGTGAAACCAGTGAAAATAGTGAAAAAAGTGTGAAATAGTGAAAAAACAACTGAAAAAAGTGAAGCATATGTTGAGTGGCAAGGAGATATATACAGTGTGTATGAGAGTTATGCTTTTTTTTGTGCCTACATTTACAAGTCTTTGTAAGTGGAGTAGGATGTAGGCTGGGAAGCAAATCTTTAGGCATATGCATGGTCTGTTTGGTTTTGCTCTGGATATCCCATTGCCATTATTTGGGAATCTTATTGAGAATTCTATATTGATTAATAATATTTACATTTTTATTCATGACTGTAAAAGGGTAATTCTTTATGCCAAGTTAAGTGTGACTATAAATGAAGGCTACTGAAATTTAGCAAAGCACAATAATAGTACCCCTGGCTCCATTACTTGTGACTAAGATCTTACTCTGAATTTCCCTATTGTCTAAGGGCAATAACTGGTTTAGATTTGTTAACCTACAGCTGCAGCAAGTAATATCTGTCATTTGCTGACTCCTTTTTTGTAATTTATCTCCTTCTATTATGGCTTTTTATTTTCAAGATGGGTTTTGAATAAAAAGTAAGGTCCAAATTATTCACAGGATCTAAACACATACTTAAGTTAATATTTTATGTTTATGGGAATTTCTATTGATTTCAATAGAACTACTTATTATGCTCAAAGGTGATTATTTTCTGGGTCAGAGGCTACTGTCACGTAATTCTTAGGAAAAGGACCACATTCATTAGATTCTTTCTGGTTAATAAGGCTTAGTTAAAATTTATCTGTGAAGTTTAGAATATCAAGCAGATTCAAATTTCCCCAGCATTTGAAATTCAGTAGTTTTGTTGGAGATCATCTGTGAGATAAATTTCAGTTTTAAAAAGCATCTCTTATTATGCACGTTTATTTATCTGAAAAGATCCTCTTTTAAAACCATAAGAGCTTAATGCCATAATTGCTTTTAATGTCTTGGCCAAATGTGAATTAACAAAACCCATTGGAAAATGTGATTATCTGCATCCTTAATTGTAGGCTGACCCCTATTTTGAGAATTCCAAGTCACCTCATTATATTCAAGCCCTATGTAGGTACTATCAACAGGAAAGGTATTATGAGTCTCCTATAATCACAACAGTGATTAATAATAATTAATAAAAAAGATGGACTGGTAAGCTTGACATGTAGCCAAGACACTTCTGTTGGATTAACATTTTTTCCCATTTTTATCATACTGTAACTACTGTGCTTAATCACTATATTTTACCATTTTGATACACAGATTGAGTCTGAAAGCACATGCATCTTGTGTGAAAGAAGTTCCAGCTCAATCCATACAATGAAGAAGTAGGGCATGAAGGGCAAGAGAAAGCTACAGCTTCTGGCTTTATCCCATTTGATCAAATATCTTCCTCTAGTGAATCCCAGATTATCCTAAGAGGCTTCCACTGGTCACCTGTAAAGCCAGGATCTGAGCCTTCACGGGTCAAGAAGATTAAGAATTTATAAAAGTCAGATTTTGGAAACTCAGTGTCAGGTTTTGTTCTGCTGCTATCCAAATATCTAATCCAAGACAAGATTACTAGATATTTAGAATTATTATTGGGAATGGAGCTTCTAAGAGTGTCATTAAATGCCTGGCATCCTGATACAGGGTTCAGACTGGACCTGGACCACATCAGAGTTGTCCTTGATCCTCCTTGCCTGTGTGAGCTTTCTTCTCATGAAAACTCAGGTTTAGCAGGCAGACAGAGGGAGATCTTGTGATTCTCCTTGCTCTAAAACTGAAATTCAGTCATGAGGTAGGGAGGATGAATGCCTACAACTGGGTGTTCATGTTCTTTCCATGGTACACATCTACTAATGACCTTCAGGGAAAACTACTGATTTTTTTCAGGGTGTTATATGAAGCAGCTAAATGTCCCACTAATTAATTTTTAGAAGAATGATAGTGATGAACAGAGACTGTTAGGGTAGGGAACTGCAATAAGCAAGAGTAACATTAACGTATTTTACTATGAAAATTACTGAAGCAATTTACCCAGCAACTAGTCATTATCAGAATTCTTAACACCCAAATTTCTCATTCTCTTTCCTAAGCATTAATCATATTTTATTTTTAACCAAGAACCTCAAAGCAGAATTAAATTAAGTGAAACTTCAATAATGAAATCCCATACAGTATTATTCAGAAGTTATGCAGAGAAGCTTTAATATACTCCATTAGGCAGAGAAAAATGTTGAAAGGATATGGTTAATGTTCATCTGCAGTCAGTTTCTCTTTTCATTTCAAGAATTTTCCTATTGACCTGAATGGGAGGAAAACCAGCCTGTGCTGAGGTGGTGTTAAAATGTGAGTTAGTCTCCTGAATCGCTGGAAAAGCCTTATCAAGTCAAACTGAATGATGACACCTTATCACAGAGGAAAGAAGGTATTTATTGAAAAGAGCATAAGTATAGTTGTAGGGTTGGACCGGGGCCAGGATCTGGATAATTTTCCTCAGCAGGGGTGTTGGGGTGGCACCAACGAAGCAGAAGGGAATGGACCTGTGGGGATGAGTGCTCAGCATCTTTTGTCAGCTCTGACAGCCCAAGTCAGGGCAAAGCAGGGGCACCAATCCCCTCAACTCTTCCAGGAAAATAAAGAAAGGTATTGGGGAGGCTGGCTTTAGCCTCTGCCCTCAAACATTCTGAACAGGCTTGTATGAAAAGAGAAAGAGGAGAAAAGGGCAACATTCAAAGAAAAAGACTTGTCTTCCTTTTGGGGGATTAATTAAATTTATGGGCTTGGTAAAGTCTTGAAATTGTTGGAATCACTAAAATCAGTGCAGAAAGTTTTAACAGCTCTCAGGAGCTTTATGTCTGGAAAAAGGGTAAGTAAGCTCTGCTGAAATGTGTTACTGCATGGCTGTGGCATGTAAAGTACCTGCTCTTTTTTTAGCAATCAGCTTTGTGGCTTTAGCCAGACCCTCTGTCTGCTGCCTTGTAAGATTTTTGGCAATGATTTAATTGTTTAGATTTTAAAGACTTTTCTCCTTAAATGGAGGAGGGAAATGGTAATATTTTTCATTAATTTCCACTTTTCCACAGAACTGACATTCTCTTTTTCTCAATGTTCACACCAACTTTATGGTTACTTCCAACCTGAATAGAGCACCTGCAGGGCCTGTATTTACCAGACTTTTTTTTTTGTTTATCTTGTTGTTATTGCTAAATCTCTTGTGGAGGAACAGAAAGCACAGAAGGAAACCACAAGAAAACATGGAAATGTGCAATCAAAGCACCTCCATCCTGTAAGGTGGCCCTGGAAGTGCACCTTAAGGGCTGAGACCTTGCTTCTTCTGAGGCCTTCTTCTCTTGAAGCTGAGTAAGGATGCTCTCTCACATCCTCTGACTTCCCATTGCTAAGCAGAGATAAGACTGAACACAGACCAGTTTTTAAAAAGATGAAAAGAAAGAAGCTAATAACTTAGATTTTAAAAGAGAAAGAAAGTACTCGACTGCTACTGTGTACACATCTAGGGAAGAAGGTGATGTCCTTTTTCTCTTAGATTTCAGTGGCTGTTATTTTCTTTTTCCTTTCAATCTGTGCTCACCATGGGGCTGGGGGAGTGGAATTTGTAAGTCCTCTTGAAATAAACAGGAAACTTGGAATTTCCTCATAACAAATGCATGGTTTATTTCTTCCCAGTTAATTGAAATCAGTGTGAAGAAAAAGCACCTGACTTGGAACAAGTAGTTGACAGAGCTTCATTTTCATGTAAAATATTGCTTCTGTCAGTGGCCCAAGCAGTGATCAAGACAGGATGTTGAAACTGGGAAGAAGACCAAAAAGAACTAGTAACACTTTTTATGTGGGAACGGAGATAAATGAATAATAGGAAGTAGGCTATAACACAAAGATAGAAGGTCAAAAAATTGCTGATGCTTCTGCTAAATGAGTCAGTAATGTCACTATGGCAGTTACAGTCCTATTCTTTACATTGATATTAGACCTACAATTAACTCCCTGCAACACATTGCCCTAAGTTCTCTCTCTAAGTGATGCCTTGGGTAGTGTGTGTATAAATTCTGTACCCCCTGAGAACTATTTCTTTTATTAAGTTAAAATGAAACATGATATTCTTGTAGCAAAAACAGGGATTAAGAGCACTTCTTTTTGTTCAAATGAGAGGAATTGCTTAAATAACACCCTTGAACTATTAGACTGCAGAGGTTTGCTTTGAAGCTATACAGTGGAAGAAAAAGCATGATCTCTCTTGCTATTTCTAAAGTCTGAAATATTTATTTCCAATATAAAAGCTCTGAGATCCCTTGTTGGCATTAGGACAGCAACCTTGTCATGTTTCAAATACTCAATCTGTATAGAAGCTCTGTTTTCAAATGTTTTATAGCTATGGCTTTCCAGATACAGCTGGGATTTCACAGATTGGCTGTTAGGCAGATGTCTCATGAAAGGTAAGTGGCATTGGTAGGGTTGAAGGTTAAATATCTTTGAAGCTCCAGACAGCAGTAACAGTGGCCAAATAATACCTGCCTTGTGAGAGCTGATTCTTCTTTCTGTATATCCTGGTAAAAGGGTGGACTACTACACAAGTGGTGCTGCAGTATGAAAGTATCAAGAAATTATCTTGTAAAAAGTTCTATGCTTTCTACTCTACACTCCTTATATTTATGACAGGCCACAGCAGGTATCCCTAAATATGTCACTGACAGGTAGGATTGTCAACTACTTCATCTGTTACCAGTGTTCAGAGATGTCTATTTAACTCTGGTTTAAGTGTTCAATTAAAATAAACCTATAAATATAAACTTAAGTTGTTTAGCAGGTAATCAACAGGAGATGGGAAGAGCCTATTGAAATAAACCAACCTTTTGAGTTTAATAAACCTTGACACAGAAGTATTTGGCCTCAAATTTGAACTGAAATTATTTTCAGCATCAGTGGAAGTTCAATTCCTAGGAGAAAATATATGCCAATTTTGCTGAAATTGTTTTCTTAGTAGAAGGAGCCTTTCATTGCACATGAGATTTTTTTCATCCAGTAGAAATTTATACTTTGGGGGTTTTGGTGTTTTGTTTTTTTTCCTTCTGAAATCTGAAAAAAACAAACAAGCAAACCAAAACCTATTTTTCTTTTGCCAAGCTGTAAAATATGAGGACAGATAGGCATCTGGTAAAGCTATAATTGCTCCAGAGAATTCTTTGGAGCTGTAATGCTGTCTGAGTATGTCACATCACTTCTTTCCACCAGTAGTTAGGAGTTTTCTGTAACAATCAATTAGTGTGACTGCAATATGTGTGATTTGGCACATGCCCAATATGAAATGGTGCCTGAGTTACTCTGTAGAGGCCCTGGAGTTGGCTTCTGAACTCTATGAAGCTTTTTTTCTTTCTTTCTTTCTTGGCAGTCAGAATTGTAGGTTTCTGGTGTTGTAAATAAATGCAAAGTTATAAACACCACCATCACTGGTTTAGTTTTGATTTTTTGATTTTTTTTTTTTTTTTTTGACAGAGGCAATAAACAAGAAGAAATATAACACAGAAGATATGGTTTTTAAAATAGAGTGAGCCCTTTCAATTGTCCATCTGGAAAACATTGATTTGCATCACTGAGAATATAATTGTTCTACCAACGGGCTCAATTTTCTACATGATCAAACACAAAGGCAGCTATAATGCTTCTCAATAAGATAAAAGTCTTGTAAGACCTAATAAAACGAGAGGAGAAATTCCCCCAGCCATACATGTAAAATTCAGAAGTGTGTTCACCCAGGTACACACAGAGATTGCAGATAAAAGCATCATTACAGATGTGGATTTATCTACTCTACTAGGTAAAACTCTACTACTGGAATAATTTCTTGGTGTTAATTTTTTTAATTTACAGTTTTCTTTGATTCTGTTTCTTTGTTGTTATTTTCAAGAGCAAATGAGATCTTCTAACTTTTGGTTATTTTTAATGTGAATAGTATGAAATCTTTTGGCTTTTGTCATGTGCCAGCAAAGTGTCCCTGCAGCCCAGAAGCCAACCCCAGTCAAGAGAAGCACAGCCAGCAGGTTGGGGAAAGTGACTGGAGGAAGTGTATTGATAGGATGAGGGAGAATTAGTTGAAAAAGAGTAGACTTAGATGAGATATTAGGAAGATATTCTTTCCTCTGAGTATAGTGAGACACAGCCACAGGTTGCCCATGTCATGATACATTTGCTAGTGCTTGCAATTTTGCTTTACCTTAAAAGTAATTTCTGGCATATAATATGTCCCTGTCTGTATATTTATATGGATAAAAGATTAAGAGATTGTAATAGCTTTTTTCCAACATTCCACAAGAAATTAGGCTAGAACTGTATTGACAATGCACCTGTTTTTTGCTTGTTTGTTTTGTGTTGTTCATCTGTTTGCTTTAATTTCAGAACATGAGGTTTTTATTTGTGTCTTTAAATTTGGCTTTTTACCTTTTTTTGGTCACACATAATTCATATTGAGATTTATGAAATTATCTCTACGCCAAACAGCCATCTTAACTACAATTTATTGAACAGGGGGCAGCTTTATATCTTGAGAACTCTGTAGCATTTCTTTGAGTATCATTCAGAGTCACAGCAGGATACGTTTGTCCCCTCTGTGGATTTTCCAGCAGCAAACTCTTCCCAGCAAACAGATGCTGTCCTGGCATAGAGGACTGTGAGCACAGCTGCCATCTGCTCTCTCTCTGTCCATGCAGCTCCAGCTCTGATGCCTTTCTCATCAGAGATTTGTGGAAGCTCAAAGAGAAAATACTCAGAAGCTATCTTCTGTATCCAAAGTGTCTCCCACTATTGGAGAAGATGATGAGACAATTCACTGTATTAAAGGAGGCAAAAACTGTGTAGAGCTTTTAACACACTGTGGAATGGGGGGATATAATGTATGTTAGAAGATGAGGATTTGGTGAAAACATTAAAACTCTGTTTTGAGGTTCTGTAGGCCACTAAGTGTCATATTTGCTTCCCACACTGATTGTAGGAATATGTGAAAAAGCATTAGACTCAAAGGAGTTGGAGAGCACTGAGTATCTTCAGTACCAGCATCCTACAATTAAGACCTGGACCTCCACAGCAGTAACCAAGAACCTGTAGCATCTGTTGCTGTAAGTCTGTGTAGACATGACTCCTCTTGGAGGCAACAAAATGACTTTTTGAATATATCAGTCTAGTTTGGAAGCATGATTCCTGTACTCATAAATTTACTCACTGTTTTAGAGCCCTATGTGCATTTTGTAAGTCGGTAGAAATGTTTCCCAGTGGTTTGAAGTGATGCGGTCATTGCAGCAGGAGGACATGGATCACCATGGGGAGCAATTCACAACCCTGCTGGAAGGCTTAGCCAACGTCAAGGATAAACCAAGATTCTGCAAAGTAGAGCAGGCTGCTCAACAGGAGACTGTCTGACCTCAATCAGGGTAAGGAGGAAGTTTGAGGCTAAAAAGGATAAGAGAAGCAGCACCTTCAGTTATTTGATGTGTTGTGTGTATGTGTTTGATGTAAATCTTTAGCTTTTTTACTTATCTTTTAAAAATTTTTTTAAAAAATCCCTGGAAACCAACTGTGCAGTCCTGCATAACTATATGAAGATGCTATTCATTCTTTTTATAACTTTGTTTTTTAGCATAATAAAAAAATTAGCTTTGCATCATCATTGACTGTGCTATACATACAAGATGTGGTATACATATAACAAATGCAACAAATAAGGTATTGTCAAACTAGTGCCTAGAAAACCATTAAATTAATCCTAAAAGGCAGTTATCTCTGAAAGGTCCTAAATGCCTTCCATATTTAGAATCTGTAACAGTACAATACTTAGCTGTTGCATGTACCACATTTGTTTTTAGCTATGCAGGAATTTTGACAGATCCTACTTAAAGCGTGAAAATATAAATGGTTTTGTGAATAGGTTTAGAAAAAAGGCAAATACTGAAAGTGGAAATGTTCTGTCAGAAAGCAAAAAAGAGTAAAAAAAGACAGGAAAATATCCTTTTTCTCTACCTTGTGAAAAGAAGTTAAATTGTAGTTAATCATATGGTATTTGCCTCACAAGCATGCATTAATATTTCTCAGAGATTTTAGCTTGTTTATGGTAACAAATAGCTCATGACATTGACAGCCATCAGCAGCTAATTAGTTCTTTTTTAATCATTTTATGCTGTTAATCTGACATGCAGCTTAGGTATTTTTAAGGTCCCTCTTACTCTGTTTTGTTATGATTGGTAGGTATTGTAGAGATAATTCAACGGATTACAGCTATTGTGGCTATTCAGTTTTTATCTCTAGTAGGTCAGTGAATTCTCCTGTACTGGTATCTGTACCATAAAGACCTTTACGTAGTGGTATGCTCTGTGTGAGATAGTTCTTCAAGAAGAACTATATTTTTTTCTTGGAAAACATACAATACTTGTTGCATTACTGTAATACGTTAATATTTACAGTTCTAGGACAGAGAAAAACAAACAAACAAAAAAACCCAAACAAAAAATCCCAGAAAACACATCAACTATTCTGTTGATTAAAACCTCTCAAACCAGTAGACATCTTTCCAAGATTAAAATGTAGTCATAGATTCATGTGCTCTCAAGTTTACAGGTACTCAATTGAAAGGTGGTTATCTGGACCTGTAAGTTTAAAATGGAAATGCTTGACCACCTGGCATGACCATGAAAGGCTTCAGCTGAAATTTGAGTTAAAAATTTTATTGATTTTTAAAATATTGTCTTTAATACTTTTAAACTTTTTATACTTTTAAAATATACTTTTTATATGTTGAGACAATTTACAGATGCTGTTTTACCATTGTTCATAATTGCAAGAATTTAAAATATGAGGATTACTGAGGCAGTGTCTGAATTTCATTTTATTTTCTAAGTGGATAAAATACTGAGAGCTTTCTCTCCATTTTCCTATATGTCACACAAAAATTGATCATATTTTTACAAGATTGCTTGCATTTTCTTTTGTTTAAAGGTCCTGAATTCAAATGTGGACTCTGATACAGAGTAGCAATCTCCCCAAATTAGCATGAAAAGACAGTGATAGTTAATTATCTGCTCTGTTTCCAAAAGCTTGTAGGAAACAGAAGTTTTTCTTTCAGGATATCAGTTTTAGAACGCAAGAAGCTGGAAAGGAGCCATAGACATGACATAATTCCCTCAAATACTGGAGGGTGTCCAGATAGGAACATCAAGAGGCTTTTAGTCCTGTTCAATTAGAATCAATTTCCCTTGTGAAAGGAGGATAATTTGCAGACAGAAAAGAAAAACAAGCTGCAGTAGAGATTATACCTACTAGGTGTGGCATAGTTGATTACTAAATTTGTCCATTTCCAACTCTTCTCAAGATATCACAGCTACATAATAAAAACAAACAAATCTTTAATTAAATCCTCTGCAATGTTCTTCTTTTTTCTTCCAAGAGTTAAATTGGGGGGGTATAATTTTAAAAATGCAATAATGATGTGTTTCTTGTGTGTATATTAATTATTTCATATGGGTTCTCCTCAGGATTGAGGAGAAGGATATTTCAAGAAAGACTTCAAGCGGAACGAGAATAGAAGATGTCTTTTCACTGCAGAGTATGAAGGACAAAAAGTTTCCAAGGTACTAGCAAATTAGTCAGTAGAATTTCACTTATTGTGCCTGCTAGCTAAAACCTCAGCAGAACATCAAACTTAAGACATTGGTGTGAACATTTAGGTCCAGAGGTCCTCCATGGCTGAGGCTTAGTAAACAGGTACTCTACCTCCTAATGGTACATATTAAATTGTGTGATGTCTCCAATGGAACAAGCCAGGTAATTGCAGTGTGCATTGAAAGGTTTTCCAGGTTCTTGTGTTCTATATTAAATTCTTCTTCTCTTCCCAAACCTCTTTCAACAGTGTGAGAATGAAACATAAAAAAATAAGCCTCCAATTATACCGATTTCCCCTGCTTTCAATCTAATAAATCATTAGAGAACAAGGGCTTATATGTTGATAAGGTTTTATACAGATTTGTAGGGTTTCAGTTAACATTCTGTCACCCTAATTGCTTGATATAATTCATTTAAGAAGCAAAACCAGATGCTGCCTTCTCCAACATGTGACCATGTATTTCCCCAAAACTCAGTGGAACTCTGGTGCCTTCTGTCGCTTTGTTCAATATTACTAATAAATATTCTGGATATTACATGATAGGTACACTTCTTAAAACTTTTGCCTGAAAATTATGCTTTCGACCCCTCTTGCTAATCTGTTTTCAGCATGTTTTAAAGAGTAAAAATGAAGATGTAAGTAGGAGACAACAGGATTTTTCAGTATACCTGTAGATGCAGGGCAGTATTGCATCTGGCATTTGGCAGATGTGAATGGTGAGTAGAATTGAGCAGCTTACTCAATAAGCAAAAGAATCAGATGTTTTAAAGCAAAAATTAAAAATAGTTTAACTGTTTACCACAAGTTGTGTTTAGTTACAGGAACGGCCATGCCGGGACATATCCTCATCCCAGAAACCACCACTATGCCCAAGGGTAGGCATCCTTATGAGTTAGGGTTGTACAACCGCTATGTTACATACAACTCGTGTTTGTTCATGGGGTGAGAGGATTCC
Source organism: Phaethornis superciliosus (assembly GCA_023637945.1). Taxonomy (NCBI): domain Eukaryota; kingdom Metazoa; phylum Chordata; class Aves; order Apodiformes; family Trochilidae; genus Phaethornis; species Phaethornis superciliosus. Next base: position 19,052,041 of record JAJQWJ010000011.1, read on the forward strand.
AGCAGTGTGTGTCAGCCACTTTTCCCAACTTTCCAGCCATGTGGATACGCACGTGGGCGCCCTTGGAGGCGACAGAGCCCGCGTGGCCCGGCAGCGTGGGGAAAGACGAGCTCAGGCCACGCAAGCTATCCAGGAAGCCATTGCCCTCAGTGCTGACCCCTTACAACCTGCCCCCCGCTCCCGCAGCTAACCCCAACTCCCCGCATCCCCAGGGAAGTTCTCCCGCAGCTGTCCCGAACCGGACCCGGGGGCCCCGCGGCAGCCAATCGGGTGCGGAGCGGGAGATTTAAACGCGTGAGGTCCAACGGTCGCTGCGTGAGGTCCAACGGTCGCTGCGCGAGGCGGTGCAGTCACAGCTCCTGAGGTGAGACCCAGGGGAGGGTTCGGTCGCGGGGTTCCGAGCTCAGGGACCGACCCCACTCCCAGCCCGAATCCCGGCGGAAACCGGGAATTCCGCGGCAATGAGGAGCTGCGAACTCCAGGGAGTCCGGAGCTGGGCTGGGTTCGCCTGGAGAGGAGGAGACTCAGGGGACGCCTTCTCACCCTCCGCAGCCACCTGAAGGGAGGGGCGGTCAGGGGGGGTCAGGCTCTTCTGCCGGGCAACGAGGGACAGGAGGAGAGGGCACGGCCTGAAGCTGCTCCAGGGGAGGCTTAGGTTGGGTATCAGGAAGCGCTTCCTCAGGGAGAGGGCGATCGGGCGTTGGGATGGAGTGTCCAGGGAAGCGGCGGAGTCGCCATCCCCGGAGGTGTCTGAGGAAAGGTGGATGTGGCACTGAGTGCCATGGTTTAGCCCATGTGGTGGTGTGAGGTCAAGGGCTAGACTTGTTGATCTCAGAGGTCTTTTCCAGCTGCAATAATTCTATGTGAGGTTTGTTTTTTTTTTTTATTAGGGTGCTCAGTGTGCAACTTACATCAGGTTTTGTGTAAACATGACTCTTACTCACACCTGTCAGGTTATTCTTTATTTCAGTTGTGAAACATGACAGAATTGTGTTTTTAAAAGTTGTCTGAGGCAGGGGGAGTGGCAGAAACTAGAAAGTAATATGAAAGAAAAATGAATATCCTTATTTATTAGCTGCTTCTAAATATTTATATTTTACTTTCTTGACCAATCGCCCCAGTCTCTAAACAAATTTATTATGTACTGAGAGGAAAGTTTTGTTTTAAGATCAGGAAGCCATAACACATTGTCCCTGATCTGTTACAAAACCAAGTTCCCTGATTATAGAGCAGAGAGTTATATTTTCAAAGGTTCTTTTTTTTCAATGTAAACCAGAGGGACAGGAAGATGACCCTGGCAGCTTTGGAACAGGGGTTTTAGGTAGAATAAAATCTGAGTTTGTGTAAAGAAGATCTGTCCCATCAAAATCCACTTCTCAAAAGCAGTTGGATGTTGAAATGAGCAAGCTGACAATATGCAATCTATGGAGAAGTTTCTGACATTTTTATCCAGAGGTAATAGCTGAGAAATCTGTCTCTGTTTCAGGATCCATCCTCAGGAAAGCCAAAATTATCTGAGACAGGATACATAATGTTTAATGCTAGAAATGAGCTCCATTCAGTTGGAAAATGCCTATCAGCACTGTATTTTGTTGCATACTGTAATTAGAAATTTAATTTTGCAAATCTCATAAGCTGAGTACTTTGAAGATTCATTTGAATTCTTTAAATGTTGGGCCTAATAATGTTGCAAATATTTTAACAACTTTATTAAACTCAAGAAAATTATTCTAAAGGCTTTTAAAAAAGGAAAAAAAAGGCCACCACAAATACGTCTTCATTCCTGACTTTAGAAAGAATAAATCTAAAGTAAAAATGAAAATGTTGAAGAAAGCCAATTCTATTTAAAATAGATGGTACATTGGTGGATCTTATAGTTCCTTTTATCTGTCTTCTGTTTTATGCAATGCAAGATATTTTAATAAGGCAAGTTATTTTGATTCTTACCCCTCAGAAAAACTGAGAAATTTTGCTGAAACATCTTGGATGGAAGAATGATGCTTTCTCTTCAGTCTTTGGAAAGGGAAGGATCTGAAAAGGCAAGCTACACAGCCAGAGAAGGTGATTATAGGATGTCAGGTTTGACCATCTGGCTTCCAAAGCCAAAGGTATTGAGAGAGAAACTACATTAACTGAAAATGGATGGTAAGATTTTGGGGGAAAATAGCATCTATGCACAGAAAGATGAGAGGCTGTTTACTTCATCTCATCTCCAGGATGAGTCTTCAAGATTTAGGTGACATACGAGAGGACAGAAAGATGTCCATGGTAAAACATATTAAATAAGACTGAACATAATCATTATGCTAAAAATATTTTTTATTAACAGAGATTGTCAATACTGAGAAATCAGTATTTATGTTGGTATCACCCCTATTATAATTAGCAGAATTAGCTATAAACTTTAAAAAACATTATTCTAAATGACGTGAAATTACTAAATTGAAATAGCTACTTAAATTATTGTAGGTCTGCATGCATTTTCACTGGAATTCCTCTACTCAAACTACCATTTTTTGATATATTACATCTTGCCTTGTAGTATATAAGATGGAGTTTTGGATCTGTGAAGGAGCTTAGTATCTCAAGTGTATTTATATCAGAAGGAGAATTTATGAGGATACTTGAAATGCCATATAAAGGATGCTACAGAGGAGCTTTGAAGGTTTCCTTCAGCCTTCTGATATGAGTGGCACCAAAAGCTAGATATTAAAGTGCTTCTAAGCTGCACAGGAATCAAAGCTGCAGGCTTCATCTTCAGATGAAACTGTCTAGATCTGATCAGAGATATTCCAGGGATATATCTTGGGGAAAGCATTGATTTGTTTTATACTGTTTTTCACTAATTGTCAGGAGACCTTACAAGAAGGATATGGGCAAGAAAGGGGAAGTACTGAATTAGGCACTTGCAAAGATCTCAGGTTGCAAACCAAAGAGCAAGAGCCTGAGTTCTGATCAGGCAGAGCAGGTTATGGGGTTTTGTGTAACTCATGTAGATACAGAAATCCCAAGGCCTATAGGTCCACGTTTTCTGTTTCAGTGACAGTACCTTTATGGCAACAGGTCCCATGAAGGTGCATGAGTGTAATACAGCAGCTGTATAGCTGGCAGTGTCTGTATAGATTAGGAGAATAATATCTGGATTAAGTGAAAGAAACCTTTTTGTGATTCCCATTGCTTAAGAAGCTTTTTTTTTTTTTTTTTTTTTTAAATACTTTTAAACAGATGCTAACCTTTCAGCACATCAGATCATTTTGCCAGGCCAGCCTACAACAAAAGGTATGCATTACATCTCAAAATTCCTCTGTCTGTGGTTCTGTCTATTCCCTGCCTATGGTTCACAGCTTCTGGGATTTACATGCTGTGCAGGATTTAAGCATGAAAGGAGGACAAAGGCTTTGACACTTGTACAGTGGCACCAATATTCATGTTGTTATAAATCAAGCAAGTCTACCCATCCTTATATCCTGTTTTTTTGTGATAATCTTTTCTTTAAATTGCTATATGTACGGAACACAAAATTTAATGTCCTTGATGAGAGACCCTGGTTTGTGCAGACCTCACTCAGAGCCAAGCCAGCAGTCGGATTCTGTTTGTTGTCATGCAGGGAAGTATTGTGTGCTATGAGAGAAATAATTCAATCACTTGCAACTAAGCTGAGGAGAGCCTCTAAACCTACTGTTCTGCACAGTTAGGGTAGCAGAACTAAATAAAGCAAAGCCATTTGACAAATTGTTTTCCTAAAGGAAACAGAGATTCTGTTGTGATGTTAGAGAATGGCCACTGCTAATTTTTTCCCCTAACTGTAAAACACTACACAGCTATAGAACAACCTTATGTCAAGGACATGGGGTTTTATTAAACAGGTATTTAAATAATGGAAACTGTTCCTTCTGAATGCTGATTAGAGTGGCTTTTTACTGCTTCCTCTCAAATCTTTTTTGTTTTTCTTATTTTAAATTTGGCTGACAAAGGGACACAAATCTTCTTTAGGGGAAAAAAAAGAAAAAAAATGCTGCAACTCTGCTTTACCAAGTCAGTTTTAATTTAAAGGTACCAAAAACTATTGTACTTCAGTTCTCAAAGGAGGCTAATTTTTAAATACTTTCAGCTCAGCGTTCCTTCCTCTTTTTGAGAATTTAATTACAGGTATTGTCACACCAAAGCATTCTTTCCTGACAAAATCTTGCTTTAGTGTAAACCTAATTTTAATTTTCACAGTCAAGGGAGACAGCATTGCATGTTGTCCCAAATGGAGACAAAAATGTGACAAGCTGGGAAGTAAGTGGAAATAAAATCAATTTTTCCCTATTAGTGTCAAATTAAAAGCAAAGTAAGCTGTAGATGTTGCAGTAGCAGAAGTGACAATTGAAACAAGTGTTCTGAACAAACAAACACAGCCAATACAGAATCAGTTTTACCCTTGGTGGTTAAAGGGACCTTTGTTCGTGGTGATCTTACAATGCCCAAAAGAGTATCTGTTTTAACTCCAAAGCAGCAGCCAAAGTCTCCACAACAATAGTCAGGATGTTAAAGATATAAAAATGGTGAAAATTAACAGGAAGATATTTTTACAGAATTCAAACTCTAAATACAGCCCAAGATTTAAAGTTTATGGTATAATTTTTTTAAATTGCTGTCTTTTTCACTTTGATTTGAACTCTCTTACCTTTTCAAAAATTTGAAGAAATCTTTCCAGGAAAAAAAAATAGCATGGTGTCTTCATTTTTTTCCCTTTTTGCTTAGTCCAGTTTCCCCTACTTGTAATCCACTTAACTCCCCCCATGTGCCTCAAGGATCTTAAACATCTTCCTTCCCTTTTTTCATTGCATTTTCCCCTACCTTTGGTGCCTCCCTCCCTAAATTATGCTTTGCTAGGTGACAGAGAGAACAGGCATCAAGTGTTTTTTCTCATATGCAGGCACAAGAGTAAACTCTTTCATTTGCTTCTAGATTATTTGCTTTTGGGTTGGGACAAGTGTTTCACACTGGCCACTTCTTTGTGCAAGGCAGGAATGGGTAAATATTCACAATGTTCTAGTTAAAATTCTAGAAAACCCTGCATTGTTCCAACTAAAGACAGAAGGAAATCCCTATTTGTCTAGTGCAGGCATGGTTGTGTGATGAGTATCCAGAGTCACTGGTCCATAAATGAGAGCTACAGCATACAGATGATGAAGAAACTAAATTTCTTGGGTTTACTGAACACTTCCTACATTGAATATAGAATATTTTCAGAATTATACTTTCACAAAACTATAGAAAATAGTTATAAATTTGATGAAGATATTTGAATAGGTGATCATCATCAAAACTAGGCTAGAAGTGCCTGTCCTATTTTTTTTCAATATCATAAGATTGGACCACTGCTTCTACACTATCAATCTTACCTCCTTTTCACCCTGTTACAGCTAGAATAGCAGAAAAAACCCACAAACAAACAAACAAAAAAGCAGAGCAAAACAAAACAAAAAAACAAAACAAAAAGCCCCCAAACAACAAACAAAACCCCCCCACCAAAGACAACATATTAAATACAAAATGTTAAAAATTAGGAAAAAATTTAAAGTGCATTGAGGACTGAAGAAATTTTTCCACTATAAATTCAGTTGTTACATAATTAACATAAATTGACATAACCAACATTTTGTAATTATATTCTTTATTAATAAATTCTAATTGTAAAAACACATGGATTTAATTGACATTTAACATGTTAGCTATTGCAAGCTTGATATCAATTAACACACTTATCAAATGTCAATTACCAGTTTTCCAGTTTTAATTGCTGTGAAATTGACTTGCCATGGGCTACCTTTTAAAATGTTAATGTATTAACAGTGTTCATAGATTTGATGTAATAAATACGACATCTAATGTGCACTTATTGCGTATGCAATTTGACTACATTATATGGAAAGTTAAGTGTATTTCCTTCATACTTATTAAACAACAGTAAGAAGCCTTATACTCATTAATTTACCATACAATTAAATTCAATGTCAGTTTCAAATAATTATCCCACAGCCTTCAGAATAGTCAAATAGGCAGGTCACCATTTTAAACCAGCATTAGCAGACATTATTAGAACTATTTCTGTACGCTGTATGGTCCTGCCAACTTGCTTTTTAATAGAAAATCCTCTATACACTTCCTGTATTTTCCTGTGTTACCCATGCAAAGTAACTCTGGGTTATATCCCATGTTCATTTGAAAAGAAATCCAGCCCTGGAAGTCCAGCTACTGATGATGATCCTGTCAAGTGAGCTGAACAAATGTGTCCCTTCCCTTATTTATGGTCCTACTGATGGCACTGGGCCATGGTGCTGATAAAAGATTTTGGCTGCTTGGAGCAATTTTGGTTTGACAACTTTGTCATTGGCATCATCTTAAAGGACGAAATTTCTATTGTGTGTAGAATAATTATACTAAGTTCATCCATAGCATTTTATTTAATCTGTAGAACTGACATACTTTATGATGCTGGGCACTGTACCCATTTTAATGGAGAGGAAAGTGAGATGCAGTAAGGTCAAGTGATTTGCGTAAAGTTCTGAAGCTTGTCAGTAGCAGGAGTAGGGAAAATAAGTTTGTGTGTGGTTCAAGTGACATTTTTGGAGAAGCAAGAGGATCAGGCTTTCCCAACAGCAGGATATAGTGGTGACAGATGAGAGGAGCGTTAATCACAGGCCTCCTGGAAAGGAGGGCTGCTTATTTAGCAGAATAGAATTAATATTTTAAAAGACCTTTCAGAGTACTGTAGAATAAATGCATATATGTGTAAGTTATTATGGCTTAAGGGCTAGCTATTAAGTGAAAGGATCAATGCATCAAATAGTAAATGCAGAACTTTTAGAACTAGAGCTCTGTGAATCATGATCTCCTACTCTGCTAATGAAATACACAAAGTCAGGGATCAAACTTTAAGTCAGACCAAACTGTTGGATTGGAGTTCTCTTTTTTCTTCCTCCCAAGTGATCTGCACTAAAGCTATGTGTTTTTAGTAATGGGGGCAGAATGTCTCCTCAGCCTCTGGGCTTCGGTCCAGCCCCAGCAGGAGCAGCTGGCCCTCACAGCTCTCTGATAGCCACCAAGAAAAGGAGATGCTTTTAGATCAGAGCATTTAGATCAGCATTCAGCCAAAGGAGGTCAGTTGTCAGCAAAGTTGTGAATCAGTCTCTCACATTTACCAGTGTTTCCAGGAGCAATGTCTGATTAAGCTGTTAGACAGTTGTGCATTCACTCCTTATGGGCTTCATCTGTGGTTACTGCTCCTTTATGCTGTGTGGGAAGATCTGGGCAGCCAAGACTTTTAGCATTGTGTGCTGGTTTTGGTTGTGATAGAGTTAATTTTCCTCATCGTAGGTAGTATGAGTGCTTTGGATCTGTGTTGGAAACTGTTGATACCACAGGGATGTTTTAGTTATTGCTCACCAGTGCTTACAGAGTCAAGACCTTTGCTTCTCACTCTGCACTACCAGCGAGCAGGCTGGGGGTGCACAAGATGTTGGGAGGAGACAGCTGTTAGGAGAGCTGCCCCCAGTAACCAAAGGGCCACTCCATACCATATGACATCAACAATAAAACTAGGGGGAAAAGGAAGGAAGGGGGGAAGGTTGGGAGTGAGGATATTTGTTTTCCCAAGCAACTACTAATGTGTGGTCATAGATTCATAGAATGCTAGGGGTTGGAAAGGATGTGTAGAGATGGCCCTGTTGTCCTGGAGCAGACTTAACACCTGCCTGCTCATGGGAAACAGTGAAGGAATTCTTTGTTGGGCTTTGTTTATGGGCACGGCCTTTGCTTTACCCTAATAAACTATCTCAACCTGCAAGTCTTCCCACTTTTACTGTTCTGATTCTCTCCCTGGTCCCACTGAGGGCAGGGAGTTAGTGAATGAGTGGCTGTGTGGGGTTTCATTGCCATCTGGGATTAAATCATGACACATTGGCTTGCTATTCCTGCTCACAAGTGGTACTTTGGAGCTATTTGCTGACTACAGGTTTGCTGAATTGTTCTGGTTCCTTGATGGTTTATAGGTCTCTACAGACCAAATTAGAGAAAAATTCCCTTTTAAGCACCATATATGAATTGGTGGCCCTGCTGGGTCCAATAAAGATGCTGTCCCTGTAAGAGTCAGAAAGCCATCCTGCTCAAACATATTTTTTTAATAAAGAAAAACTAATTATATGCTAAAATGCAACAATCTTAACCTTGTCATTGCCTCATATATGTTTATTTTTCCTTCAGGACCAGTTAGTCCTCTTTCAGAGACTTGTTCCCTTTCTGTGTGATAGGATGGAATGTGTGACTCAGATGGAATTGCTGCAGTAAGTCTATAATAACTGATCAGGCCTCTTTGTAGATTTCCAGGCTATTGCCTCTGCTGATAGGAGGATTCCAGCACTGTGTTCACATTACAAACCATGCTGGTCTGCTGAAGTAATAATACGTCATCTCTCTTCCCAGTGAAAGCCAGACCCCACCCCCCCAAAAAAGAAAGTACCTAGGGTTTTATAAGGGTTCAAAAACAAGAAGGGAGGGAATGAAAGGGAGAAATCAGAAGTGACATCTTATGATGTTTTCCTAAAGATTGCCAACTCTTCCCTTGACTGATAAATAATTTCTGAAATTATTTCAACCTTCTTTCTCACCTGTCACTTCCACATGTGCTGTATCATGATTGCATATGAGAATTATGAAAAGAGGAATGCAATGAATTAATGAAAGAGAGATTTCCAAATTAATCTATTGTCTCCTTTTCAGTTTCAGAAATCTCTGGGTACCAATAGAGCTTCATTACATCTATTAGTTTACTGTAGCAGTTTGACTGCTATTACTTTATCGAATATATTCCAGGGGAAAAAAGTATATCCCAATGGTGGCAAGTCAAAGAATAATATTAAACCATCAGCTCTACAATGCTCTTGTGTCTCTGATTATTAAGAATCATGTTTCATCTGAACTTTTTTAGTAGAATTTTTGGGAAGTTAAAGTGTTGGGCTGCCATCAACAATGAGTACATTTAATTAGAATGTCTCTCTTCGCCCATTCCTTCCAAAGCTGTCTCAGAGTAGTATCATTTTGTATTTTATTTAAAGATGATAAAATTTTAAAAGTGGATGATACAAAACAATAATTTAGTTATGGGGAATATTTTATAGTACTGATTATTCAAACTGCATGCATGTAAGTGCCAGCTGTTTGAAAGGAAGCATGTCTATTTTATATATATATATGTGATGCAGCATTGTATCAAACAGTTATAACAAATGACAGACTGTGAGGCTGTGTGATAGATTCTCAGGGCTATTGTGTAAACCACTTATATTGTGAACTTTTGATTGACTCCCTGGCATTCTATCCTTTAATCCATCTCTCCTGAGACTTAATTTCACGCTCCAAACACTGAACAGCTTCAGACAGCTGCCATTTAAAAAATAAACTAACATAAATAAACCATCAGTAACAAAGTCCTTCTTTCCCCAGACCCCACCACACAGCTCACCCTGATCAGAAACAGGCCTACATTTTTCCTTCATAGGCAGAATTTTCCCAAATGTAAGCAAAATACAGGCATATAATACCTTCAGCTCATCTCACGCTCATGGTCTGCCACTTAGAAATGGTGCCTAAGCTTGTCTGTTGCATACTAGAAGTGTGTAGGGGCTGCAAACCAGCAAGGTTCCCTCTCCTAGAAAGGGAAGGTACTGACAAAGGGACAGACCAGGAGCACTAGTGATCTCTGTTACTTTTCAGATCACTTAAATGACCAAAAGGTCATTTAACAGAATCCACTGTTTGATTCACTGATGTTCTGATCTCCACCTGAAGCAGGGGAATTGTGTAGTTGTTTTTACTCTTCCCCCTTCCTTGTTTTTGTCTATTGCACATAATGTGTAGAGATCATAAACTGTAAAATTTTATGGTGCAGAAGAGACTCCAGGGTTTCCTGTGTTAGTCAAACAGAAACAGCTGATGAAGTTTTCTAAAGTACCTTTCTGAAACTGCATCTGAAGTTAAGTTACATTCTTTAGGGCATCAACTGAACACAGGGGGGTGAACACAGATATACACAGGATTTAGTATAGCCATGCAAATTATAGCCACAGTGACCTTTGAGCATTTCAGGTGGAAAATGCATCTTGGATGGCGAGATTGTTGTTACCAGTTTTACTGAATTCTCAGTGAAACCTGAAATATGTGACAGTTAGCAAAATGTTTCTGTGCTAGCACGCTGCGTGACGGAACTGACAAATTTCAGGGCTGCCTTTTAGAAATGCGTGGTGATAGAAATGTTTCTGTCAGCACTAATTAAAGACATGTTTTTTCTGCCTGGACAAAAATAGATAGAAAAATGCATAAATGCCATAAAACTCTATTGCCTCTCCTGTACTATGTTTACGTAAAAACATTAGACATGAAGAGAGGAGGCTGAGGGGAGACTTTGTCACTCTCTAAAACTACCTGAAAGGAGGTTGTAGCAAGTGGGTGTCAGTCTCTTCTCCCAGGTAGCAAGCAATAGAACAAGAGGAAATGGCCTCAAACTGCACCAGGAGAGGTTTAGCTCAGATATTTGGGAAAATGTCTTCACCAAAAGGATTGTCAAGCACTGGAATGGGCTGCCCAGGGAAGTGGTGGAGTCACCATCCCTGGAGGTATTTAAAAGAACGAGATGTGGTGCCTAGGGCACATGGTTTGGTGGTGGACTTGGAAGTGTTAGGTTAACAGTTGGACTTGATCATCTGGAACTTATTTTCCAGCCAAAACAATTCTACACAGGCTGAAGCATCTCTTTGAAATTTGCATGATCAAGTGGATATAGTTGAGTTTTTACTTATGATGAAAAATATGTTAAAGAAATGTGTATATATTTCATCCATGCTATATGAAATCTACATATATTCAGGAAAGATCTAGTTATAATTCTGAGCTTCTTTTATTAATTGGAAATATATCCTCATGTCAGTTTCCAATTAAATTTAATGCAGTTTTAAATAATGCTTTGGAACCTGGATGTCTTCCTTTTCTCACCTATCCTACACTATTTCATTATAGGCAGGCTGAACTAAACTGGCCATTCATGCTTATCAAAGAAACTGGTTTTTCTTTGCCTGTTCTCAGGATATGCAGTTAGGATGGGCCACAGAGGTAAGGGATACCCTTATATTCCTTATGTAGGCAGTGAACCAGATGAAGTAATTTTATCCATTCCTTCTATACAATTTTATAGAGCAAATAAAAAGTACATAAATTTTGTTTTACTGTAGATATAATCATAGCTATAAAAATTTATTACTAGATTCAGTACCATAGCCCTAAGTGCTGGGACTAAAGGAAGCAATAATATACAACAAGCAACCTTTTCTTACTGTTTATTAATGTTATTACTTAAGTACTTGTGGTAATTTTATTGGAAATTGAGTTTTAAGAATGGCCTTCAGGACGTTAAAGTGAAAGAAAGCAGAAGTTCATACCTTACTTGCAAATATAATCCTGGACATGTTGTGGCATTAGGTTATGGAAGTAATAATAACCATCTTATCTCAGATTGGTTTAAATTGAGTGCTTAATTTTACAACTAAGAAATAAAATCTTTAGAAACCTTGATGCTAGGTACAATGTTTTTAATGTCATATATTAAAAGATGCTTAACTACTCAAGTGTTGAGCAAGGAATGAATTATTTAGAGCAGAGCTACAAATAAGATGGCTTAAGTAGTGAGAATGCAGAAGTTGAAGAGAATGCTCTATTGACTTCCACTTTTTTAAAGAAATTTTTTGCCATTATTTTTCTAAGGGACTAATGCATGATGCCACTAACGAATTATTTATTCTGGCAATGATCAATTTTTGAACAGTATTTTCTTCGTTTGTTACCATTATTAATACTAGAGCCATCCCATCTGAGACCAATACCAAAATCTGAAAAATCTTCTGTTGCATGAGCTGACTTATACAAATATATATGCCTGTGTTTTTTCCACTAAGACATTTGGAGGAGGGGATCTGGGGAGGGGGGTGGGAGGAGAAGGAAGGAAAGAAAATAGAGGGAGGAACAAGATAGGGAAGTAAATGTAAGTAAGACAAGGGAAACATTTCCCTGCCACCATTAACAGGAAAGCAGATACATATAGCAGTATGAAAGATTGTTTTGAGGTTGAAGTATACTGAAGTTTGAGAGGAAAATGCCAGGACCTGGCCACCAGTGTGAACTAGTGTGGATGGACCTCCTTTAGTCTATAGGATTTTCCCATAAATCCCCTGTGTTCATCCTCTGGATTAAAACAAACCTCACTCATGATGGAAGTCCAAAGATTAGTTTTGGAAAGAAACATTCAGAACTTTAATTCTGCTCTAAAGATCTAAAAATGAGAAAGAGGCCTGAATAAAGTTTTAACTTGTGTTGACAACAGATTGATGGTTCTGTATGAATTATCAAATGGATCTGATAGCTGTTATGCCTTATTGCTGGTTTTCTACTGCCTAAAAATTCTCACCTTTATGGATTGCCAGCACTACTTAATGGTGTGTAAGGAGAGAGAACCCTACAGTCATGTCCCTAGGTAAAAGCTGGATGTTTTGATAAGGATCATTGTAGCATCATGCATCATGGACATCACTGTTACCTTTTCTAGTATATTAAAACTGCCATTGTTGTTGCCATCTTGGCTCAGGATTCAAATGTTTTCACCTTTCCTGGGCACAGGCCAATTTAGGTTTTAATGAAGTGCTAGAACTGCACAATATTATATGAAGGAACAGGCTTATTAAATTCTTTCTGTTTTGTTTTTTTTAACTGCTTTATAGAGTACAATAGGAAAATTGTAGAATTAACATTGATCAGTGAAAGATGAACAGGAAATAAGAGATACTTAGTGCTTCAGAGGAAACCTGTTCCTTTTACTGTTGTCTAGTAGTACAAACTTGTATCTGGGTCAGAGGCTGGAGGAAGAGGAGGCACAAAAAACAGCCTGAACACTGCTGCTGTGTATTCTGGAGTGAGCCTCTCAGGCAACATTTGTGCTAACAAGTCCAGGATCCTCTCCCACGTGTTGAAGCTGATGTGGCATGGAGCTCCCGAGCTGCCAAATCCAAATGACAGTGTGCAAACTGACTGTGGGTACGTGGAGCCTGGGCTACTCAGGCTTTGGAAATTGGACCAGGGACTGTTTGGGAGAATGGTAGATGAAAAGAGACAGTGTTACAGTTTCAGTGTTGTTTTCCAGTGCACGACAGCCCACACTCGAGGTATGGTCACTGGCTAGTACAGATGAATGCAATATCCAGGACAGATCAGCTCAGAGCAGTATCCTGATACCAATTTCCCTATAAAACACTGTAGCTGTACCAGACATCAGACTCATGCATCACACTTAAATCATCCATTTAGTCCCTTTTTAACAGTCATTTACTAGCACCAGACACTTGGCATCCACTGTCTTTTATATTTGTTTTTATTGCATTTACTCTTTCTTTACCTCATTTTTAGCATGACAGCCTGAAATATGTTATGATAGCAATAAATAAAGTCTGAAATACTGTGAATATGAATGAAAAGGATTCCATTTAGAGTTATATTTAGCAGACCACTGACAGGCCTGATTTTGTTCCATTTAAGTTCATTGTTCCATCATTCCATAAATATTCCATTTCCCTTCCAGCTCTTTTCACTTTCCCCTCTTTTCTACCAAATACACTCTGATTATCATGCGCTGCAAATTGGTCTTACAAATTTCTAATATTTTGGCTTCTAATATTCTTCTGTAGACATAATGATTCCATTTCAGCTCTTGTTCTCTGTTCTCTTTCTTAGCACTTCTTTTGAGTTAATGCTGTTAATTAAGAGTTGAATTGTCCATTTCTTCCAGAAGAAAGTGAATTATTTTCTTACAAAACCGATGCCTTTTCTCAAGAGATTGCTTTTTGAGGATGTATTTATTAATGTCTTCAAACATATATTTCTTTGAACCAGTTGGGTGTTCATTTTAGTACTATTTTTTTCATAGAGAGTTTGAGATTTTCCTACTAGTTCTGCATAAACATCTGACCTAATACCATTGCATTATTTCCATGTATTACTCTGGAACGTTTTTCTTTAGTTTAATTATGTTAATTGTTAAGAAGTATGTTAAGTAAAAATCTGCTTTTGCCCAGCAGCTCCCAAGCTTCTCCTATCATCGTATAACAATACTCAACAAGTATCATGCTGACACCAACATCATTCTTTGTTCTCCCTGTCAGTCTCAGGATTAATTTTTTGAATGTTCTTTAACTGGGAGCCACACTGGAGGGGTCTGATAACACCCTTTAGGGGAGCACTACCTCAGAATGTCTTTGCCTTTCATACTGCTGCCTCAAGATGTGAGTTTATTAATATAAGCTTGTCTCATTTTGTAAGCTTGTCTCAACTCTTTAACAGCAAGTGAAATCCCCTCTACAAGTTGTCTTGAACAAGTAATGAACAATTATGCTTACCTGTCTTTATTAGGCTGCTTCACCTTCTCCTGCTGTGATGAAAACAGGGAGAAATCTGCAAAATCAGTACTGTGTATCTCAAAGGTAATTAAAGCTTTCATTTTTGTAAATGATTCATACTACTGAAAAATAACATAGTGAAGTTTTCTTCACGTGGTATTCTGTACTGAATTCTTTCCCTAAAAGTCTTGGTAGATAAAATGTTCTTTTAACATTTTCCAACCACCTTTACATGGCAATTTGAAATATATCTATACTATCTGGTGGAAAAGGTTAGTATTTTAAATATGTATCAATTATTGTTTTATTCTTATGTTAGAAATGGAGAAGACAATCAGTGTGTTTACTTTTAACGTCTAAGGAAGCACAGATGCCTCACTGATAGCTGTCAAAAGTCCTGACATTCCTCACAAGTAGAACAGGTCATATTTAGGTAGGAATGGGGCCAGAAAGCAACAGAATGAGAAGGTTGTAAAGACATACAGGTTTTGCTGTAAAAATTAAATGGGGCCTGCAATAAGTGTCATTTTTTTCTTGGGCTTTTATATCAAATTACAGTGAAATAATGGAATATATTTTTAATACAACAAGCCGATCCAGAAGCTGTCTTTGATTTTCTTTTGACTATCACTGGCTAGTACAAATAAACAGACACCTCTGCCATAAGAAACACCAAACTCCTAACACTGTTTACAGCAAAATATAATCAAACTATTTAATAATGTAGTGTAAAACTCACGGAAAGCACAAGCTGCTTTCTTCAAAGTATTATGTTTATTTATTTATGTTCTGTTTTCTCCCTTTCATGTTATTGTCATCTTCTGTTTTAGGTTTCATCATAGTTAAACACATTTTTCAAATCAAGGTGTTTTTTTTTATTGCTGTATACAGAGGAGATCAGTCCTTGTAATACTGAATAGAGTGCTGTATCTCTCGATTTAAACTGTTTCCATTCAAGACCAACCTCTGCAAGTGAAGCCTTTTCTTTATACACTGAGATAATGACCTTATTTAAACTTCTACATGTCAGTGGAACCAAAGGGAAAGTGTGACCTTGTTCTACTGTGGAGATTTTGTTATTTGGAGAGTTTGAACAATATTTATTGTCTTATAAAAGAAATAGGTACTTTTTTTTTTTTTTGTGACCAGGGAAAGTTATTCTCAATGGCAATTGTTCTCTTTTCTGCAGTGTTTATCAGTAAATACCACATACTGTTTTGGGCTAGAGAGAGAACAAGCAATAAAAAAGCCAAAATTTAGTGACCTCGTGTCATAAAAGAAGTGTTAAATTTTCTGCTTCCCAGCAGCAAAAAATTAGTTCCCATGCAGCTCTTCTGGAATACATATAAAAAGATACTAATCTGAAATAATTTGTCATTACAGCTGAAGGAACTAGTGATAAGTGACACGACCAGGGTTTGTGCATGCTCAAATATGCAGTATATATGAGTGTGGACAAATAATGTAATTCATCATGGTTGTGACCATTCTTGGTACTTAAAAATTTAATTGTTTGCAAAGGTGTTGTCAGGCCTCTGAGCATTCCACAATTCCCCTTCTGACTTCTGCTTCCCACTCTTAACACTGGGACAGATCCCTGCTAATGGCTCAATCCTCAGTCAGGGCAGAGACAGAGTGCAGGGGTGAGTGAGTGAGGCTTTGCCTCCAGAGCCATGAAATGAATGAGCTGAATGGAAATGGAAATTAGTTGGGCCTGTACCAGAAGGAACTCCTTTCAGCAGGACTAGATCTATAATGGCAAGGAGTCAAAGGACACAAACCAGCACAGAAGCCTCCTGTGAGACTGGATCTGTGTTAATGGTTCTCCTGGGAACAGGAGCGCTTGAGGAGGCAAAGGATTCTCCTTGCCAACAGTTGAGCCAAAGACTCAACTAAGGTAACCTTATAACATTTTTTCCATAACAGTGTTCATGTTAATTTTTTTCACAAATGAGCCCAGGGGTGGCTCAAAAGAAGAGGGAAGTGCCCAAGTGACACCTAGACTCTTGACTGGACACGTTAACAAAAGGCACGGTGGGAGCTGAATCAGCTGAAAAGTGCATCTTCTTTGTTACCAGAATAGTTGGCACTTATTTCCATGATAGCTGTGTTATTAATTTACATTGCAAATGCAACTCACTATATGCAAAATGTGTATTACTTATGTATCTTAGGTATAAACAAGTTCATCATTTAAAAAACCAGGAGTATGCTCAGCAGGAAAGAGTTGTAATGGGGAGGTGTTCACATAAACATACAAGTGCTCCTTTTACACAGCAGGTAACTGTTTCTTTTAAACAGCTGGGCAAATATTCCTCTTGAGAAGTTTTAGACTTTAATTTATAAAAAGATTATATACACACACACACAGAGCAATACCAAGCAAACTATTACAAACCACAGGCAGAAACTGTTTTTATCTAAGTATTTGGGAGTTCAGCTGTCATCCAGTTAAAATGTCCAAGCAATATACAGAAAACTAACTTCCCCAAATAATCCATGGTTTTGCAAACTCTTTGGATTGACTGAGAAACAACAGTTTTCTTCAGGCAATCTTTGCAATTTAATGGCAGTTTATTAAGTATAGTGTAGGAGTTCACTGTCCTGACAGCAGTGCAGTCAAACAAGAGAACAAGCTAATAAGTTAAGGTGAAACATACTAAAAATCTTCAGCATTTTCTTCTCACAGAGTTTCCTTCTGCTCCCTTCTGATCTCCTGACAGGTTTGAGTCCCTTACCTAATGTTAATTTTAATCACATTTCGTAGAACACATCAAAAAATTCTGCAATTCATCAGCTTTGCAGAGGACATTGGGAATAGAAAATGTTCAGTGGCGTTTGCACGCAAGAACACATAAAATGTAAATCAGCTTTGAAGGTTTCAAGGGTTTCATGCTGTTGTCAGAGATCAAATTTTAGCTCTGATGGAACTTAGTACAGTTTCTTCTGTACTACACCTTGGTGTTTTTTATTATTTGTAGAGACTTTTCTCCAGAACATCACCAATGTTGGGATTATGATGCTTTTGCAATGGCTTGGTTTATCACAAACAAAAGAAATTTTTGGTGGCCTGTAACCATTCCCTAAACTAGTGACCTGATGTTCTGCTTGCATTGGTAACTGTTCTTTTCAGTACTCATCATGCCTTTACTAGATACTTATTAATAAACAGCTTTAAAAAATTTTAAAACTATCCTGAAATCAGAAAAAGGGACTTAATCTTCCTTTTGTTTCCTTTAAAACAAGTGCATATATTCTTAAAGAACTATTTGAAACACCTTCATATAAAATCAGATTTCATTTTTTTATAACATTGTGGAATAAAAAACATTTTGAATTCTTGTTTTTAATTTTAACCTTAAGGCTATCTTTTAAAAGGAAGAGATTTGGTAAAATTTTTTCTCAGCTCCTGTATGAACTTTTTTTTGTTTGTTTACTAATTTTACATAATTTCTCATTTTGTGCCTCATTGCCTCATTCTCTTGGTAAGCAAGGTCACACACAAAAAAAAAAGTGTACATTCTTTACATACTTTTGCCTTGGTAAGAAACTGAAATGTTGCTGTGGGGTCTGCACTGGGAGACAGGTTCTGCTTTCTGGACATCAGTGTTGTCAGGATGTCCTCCAGAGGCTCAGTACATAGGGAATGGCATTGTCTGGGGAAAAAACAGTTTTTAAGTTCTACTCCTGAAATGAAATTTCTTAGGAACAGTTTTGTGGGGTTTCGGTTTTTGTTTTTTTTCCTGGTGTTATTTTTCCAGGAGAGAAAGTATTGACATATTGGCATTTATGAAGCTTTGTTTTGCTTCAGCTTTAGTCTTTTGGAGCACACTTGATGCAGAAACATCCTTGAGTTGGCAATAACATTATAGATATCTGATATGCTTTGGCCATTTTTAGTATTATTGGTAGTAAACACAATACACACAGTTGGTTTGTGTCATTGTGTGTAGGGGATTATATTGCAAAGGAAAAGACAATGAGTCAGTGACTCATTATTTTGAGGTTTGTGGCAAATTGGCTCATAGAACTTACAAATAGAAAAAATAGATGTTTATTGTGATCATAGGGTTTCTAATACAAGTGTTTTAGAATCCTAAATGAACATGTTTAAATGCTGCCTGTTCCTTGCTTTACTTGATTCCTATTAATTAGGAAGTCCAGCTCTTATTTAACACAATATAAATTTTCAGCTTGCAGGGGGTTTTGTATTTTCTGGATATTCAACAATACATTTCTTCTATGTCTTGCACATTTTGAGCAACTTAAACTTCAATTGCAACTTAAGTCATCCTTATAATTAAGGATTGTATGGAGAGCAGTTCTTCCCATCCCTCTGCATCCTCTTCAGTACAAGAAATTAGAAGAGGGAAACAGGAGATTTTGTTCTATCAAGCTGAAGAAAATCTGTATGCACTGACTGAAAGGCAACAATCATTATCCATTCTTACTACTTCCCATGCCTGGAAATACCAATGAAAGGGCTTTAAAAATCTCAGTGAAATGCATAGTATCTGCTCATCTTTGTGACAAAAGTAAATCTTCCACAAAAGATGTGTTATGCATTTCCAGATTGTGGCTGTAAAGGTTTCTTCAAAGGTAACAGTTTCTTTCAAATGCTAATGAGTAAATTTTTTTGAGGTATTTTTGAGAGAGTTGGGATTAAATAACCGTGTGATGCATTGCAAACTCTTACCAAAAAGTTTAGTGGAAAATGTCAGTGAAGATTTAGATAGAGATTTCTGAAATCATTCCTCACCAACAAGCAGGGAGCTGTCTTGGACAACTTTTCTCACAGGCAGGTGCATCTGAATGAAAATGCCAAGAAATTCAATGTATTTTCTGTGTGTGTCAGACCTTTGGTAAGGTTAATTTTGTTCTATGGAAATGTGCAGAAGAGGCTAATTCTCTCTGTAGGACTCTATGTGAA
This sequence comes from Phaethornis superciliosus, assembly GCA_023637945.1. Lineage (NCBI taxonomy): Eukaryota > Metazoa > Chordata > Aves > Apodiformes > Trochilidae > Phaethornis > Phaethornis superciliosus. Next base: position 19,071,448 of record JAJQWJ010000011.1, read on the forward strand.
ATGGGAGAATGATGTGGTTGAGAATTGGAACGATGGAAAAATAAGATGCAAAAAGTGTAATGGGACATTAGTCATGAGCATAGAAAAATCTAGCGATCAATAAGGTTCAGAAGAAATGTATCTTATTCTACATTTAATTTTCTCAATAGTGGAAAATGTCAGACAAATCATAAGCTTTTTTTTTTTTTTTTTTTTTTGTCATGAAAGAGAATTTCCCACACATTTTTTCAATCCGGTCAAGTTTTTTCTTTGGTACAGATACTACAAGAATGATCAAAAGATACTGATTATTACTCTCAGGCCCATGCCTCTTTTGAGTTCTCAGGAGGAAAACCAACAAATCATGAAACAAAATATTCCTCTAATTTCTTTGTCTTTAGAGGTACCTAGTAGGGGAATTTAATTAAACAGTAACAATAACTTTCACTGTACATTGCAAAGTGTTTTACAGTGTGAGGATACATCAGATACATCAGGCTTATTTGTAGTTCAGGCAGAACCACACAAAGGCCAAAGCAAGAATTAACAGTCCAGGAGCCTAGATGGTAGCAGGCTGAGAAGAGAGGACTGTCTCCTTTTCTACTCTCAGCTGTGCCTTTTGTTCTTCAGAATTCCTTGTTTGCTTTACTAGAGCTTCAGTTTACAAATGTTAACAGGTGTTAACTGTGGTGTTAACAATGAGCCAGGTGCTTCCCCCTGCCTTTAAATGTAGTGCATAAGAGTCTAAAAAGGAAAATAGGGGGAAAAAAAGTAGCATTAAACAGGCTTAGTAGTTGCTAGTGTATCACAATCAAATGTAATTTATCAGGAATTGAGAAAGATACATAAAACCTTATTTGGCACTATCACTCTAAACTCCATGCTCAAGAATGAATTTACAGGTTATACTGGGTGAGTCTAAACAAGCAAATCCCACAAAAAACCTGGAGAACTTCAGCACAGGGGGCTGATAAGTTTTTAATTATAAATCTCCAAAGAATGAGCCTTAATCTTGGCACTCTGTGGGAAGTAAACAGAAAAGTAGCCAGGTTCTGCAGTCTACCTGGAAGAGCTCCTGATCTTGGGGTGGGGTTTTTTTGGTTTTTTTAATGAGTTCCCCAAACAGCTCCATCCATTTCGTTCCTCAAAGGTAACAGCTCACCTTGCAAGTACCAGTTCTCAGCCCTGAGGTTAGGGTCCCTGTCAGAGCCTGTATCATTTTGCTGAGAGATTAATCAAACTGCTGCATAAATTTCTTCCATTTGTAAAGCCTGCTGGTATAACTCATCAATGGTTTACAGCAGAGGAAGAAAGGAAAAGAGCCATAAGCAAGGCAATGAGATTTAAAGAAAATTCACCCTAGCTGATTTCAGAGCCTAAGGATAATTACTTAAAAACATTTCCATGTAGAAATGTCAAATGTTCTATACAAAGTGCATTTCAATCATGCCTTGTTCCCCATTTTGTTATGAGAATGAGTTTTGCTTCAATTTTTTTCAACAGATAATTAACTGGGGATGAAATATTGACATGCCATCTCTTTCCCTGGCTCTTCCAGTAGTTCAGGAGTAAAATGTGAAAATCTCGTGTTAATTTAATAGTTGTGTTCCTGCATGTTATTTGCATGCACAGAAGTTTTTATTCCCAAAATTTAGTATGCACCATAATTTTTTTTCTTTTTTTTTATAAATTATATTCTATAAAGCAGATGAGGAAGCTCCTTCAAAAAGTAAAAGCAAGTCGTGTTGGTTAAATACAGAAAGATGTCCAATCTTACAGGTCTCGATTATGCAGTCTAAAAAAGTAGAAAAAGGAAAAAAAACCCCAACAACAACAAAAAACAGATGTAAAATGTTTGGCCCGCTTTTTTTTTTTTTTTTTTTTTTTTTTTTTTTTCCAGACTGCTGTAATACAGCACCTGACTGTTTAGTATACTGTTAAGTCTGGGTGAAATTAAAAATGACTCAAAGGTTTTCTATCAGGAAGGTCAAAAAGACAAGTTATTTTTTTTAATGCTGTTTTTTCTGTGAGGTAAGTAGGTAGACTTTAGTAATGCCTCTAAGCATGAAAAAAGTAGATCATGAAAAAATGAGTTATTTGGGTAGCTGGTCCCTGTGCAACAGGTGCATTGCAGCCTCTACCTGTGAGCTGATGCCAAATCTGCTTTTGCTTTATCCCTAACAAAGGAAAGAATTTGGCCTTCTGAAGTCTTACCTTTAACAATATGCACACAGGTATATATATATATCAAAGAAGGTTATGTATAGATAACCATATCTATATGATTATCATATATTCTAATATATGATTGGAATTATGAAATTTATTATTTTAATAGCTCCCCCAAAAAGATCCTCTTTTTAATTATTTAAATAATCATTTTTCAGGTACTTTTAAAAGAAAAAAAAATCAGGAATGTCGTATGTATTAAAATATTGTAAAGACATAATATCCAGAATTCTTCCTTATGCAGCTCTCAGTGAGTTTTTGTCCACGTGTTTCATTGGCAGTGATGTGTACTGTTATGGATATGCATTGTGGAGTTTCTACATATTTTTAGAACTTTTGAGATGTATCATAAGCAGAGCATTTATATGCTTCAGTTTGTCATGGGATGTATTTGGTTACAGTTTACAACTCGTGTAAAATAAGTATAGGTTTTAGTCTGCATATTTCCCTTTATCCTGGACATGAACTTCCACTATGGTTGCATCACATACCTATTTCCATAATGTGTAAGCCTATGCCACATGTAGAGACTCTTTGTCAAGATTATCCTATTATTCCTCTCTTTTAATGGAATTTTTTGATCCTTTTCTTGGTAATCTAGCATGAAGAGGGAACAGATTTATTGGAGCTCCTTGCTAAACTAACCTCTTAGATATTAAACTGTGAACTAGTGTATCTTGACTTTTTGACAAACTTCTAAGTATTTCACTTATGATCCTGTTGCAAAACTCCTTGCTGGGTCCTGGCCCTGTTCTGAATATTTGCCTTGTTCCAGGCTTTCAGGTGATGAATTTGGAAAAAGAACTGATACAACTCCTTTGAATCCAAAGTAGTAATAAGGCAATATAAGTGTTTCACTCAATTTCAGGTACAATTAATGATGACACCACACCTTTTGTGAGAGCCACGTGAATGGAGCCTCTCAGCTACAAGAAACACCTTACAAAATTAGCAGGGTTACACGCAGGGTTCTGCTTTCTATTTTGCATTTTGATTTCAGACCTATTTTTTCTCCTGCTATATGTAAAAATATTTTAGTTTATTTCTAGAAAACATATGAACAGAACAGAGTCTTTATATGGTGAAACACAGGCATCAAACTAGAGCAAACTAATTGATCAGAAATATCATTTTGAAAAACTGCAATTGTATTGGGAATTTAAACATACCCTTCCTTGAATATTAAGGCACGGGCAAAGTGATAGCCAAGGTAACTGATTTTCCTGAAAGAACAGGGGGAGCAGACGCTAAAGCTTTTCTAAATTTGTTATTTGGAAACTGATTTTGAAATAAAGTTTATAGGACTGTGTCTCCATCAGGAAACTGCAGAGCATTTCATTAGAAATGAAAGGTGATGGACACTCCAGCATTCTCACAATTGACTTTTTAATATATGACTTTTTAAAGTAGTGTTGAATGCCTTTAAGGATGCAAATGTGCTTTCTTCAAAACTCAAAACCCTGAAAGAAAGCAGTCTAACTTAGAGAATTACAGCATTGTTGAGTTCAGTCTACTCTATTGAAGAACTCCATATATTTTGCTTTGCAAAAGTAGTTCACCTTCTCTAATTCTGACTTGGCATTTTCATCCATAGCTTTGCCCTTTACATCAGTAACTTCCTTCTTTCTTACTTTAACTTCCCAGCACGAGTTAAGGAGACTGAAGCTGAGAAAGCACGAGAAGTTTTCATAAAACATCTGCTTTTGGTATTGATTGCCTGGTTTGTGTTATAGATGATGCTTTAGTGGGTGAAAGACTCCAGCTGGTCTCTTGTTTCTCAGGCAAGGGGAATTAAGAATAAAAGGTTTCTGCCAAGTTGCTATCTGCCCATGTATTGACACCTCAGGATTTGTTAATGCTTTCAAAGAACACTACCTGATTTTTTTTGGTAGGTGTTGAAAATGTTGAATGAACAACAGTGTAATTTCCTCTTTAGGGGCTGAAAGAAGTTGAAGAGGATTTTCTTTCACCATAGATACCAAGACTCGAAGGTACAAGGAGGGAACATTAGAAAGAAAAAGAAAAAAAAGGTAAAAGTTCTAATCCTTACTCTATGTCTATACTCATTTAGATTTGTATTCAGCAATGTTGATTATGATATACAGTATTAATTATGATAAAACTTACTGGACTTAGTGGACAGAAAAAAGTTGGCAGAACTCTGATCATATTTCATGCAAGAAAGTCTAATACTTTACTGCTTAACTACTTAAATATTTTGTAATAATTAGTGTCTCACCTTCTGAAAGTTATTTTAGGGTAGAATTCATCTCTGCATCACATTAAACTTAAATTCTGGGTTAAAACATGCCTCATTTCTTAAAAAGGTCTCTAAAAATAAGGATTTTTTTCTCATCTTGAACCCAGGTCTATGTTGGTTTTTTTTTATGATTTTACTATAAAAACTGGCATAGGCAAAACCAGCCAAAATAAGATATTTTCTGTAGTCTCTCTCAGGGAATATTTTTAATATGAATCTCATGAATCTCTGATTTACCAGTAGTTTGGTAATTTTTGAAGGCATTGGATATCTAGGAGTGATAAGAGTTCTTGTTCAAGTGTGATACCTAAATTAGTCAGATGTTTATTCAATGACTAAAAATTAATTTCCCAAGACTTTTCACTGACACCTAACTGGGAATGCATGACAAGTTCTTTCAAAATAGCTAAGTTTTGTGTTTGCTTATGCTCTGATATGTTAGGTTCAGTGGCTACTCTATTGGCCCAATTTATTAAATTTAGTAAATTATGTAGCCGTTCAACATGATTTAATTTAACATCAATATGGCCTTTGGGTGGTATGTTTTATTCAATGTGTCATGTATTTGATGCAGCAAGTGCAGTGATTTTGATTCAATATATTAAGTATCTGATTAGATAGGTTATGTGTCTGACTTGAATATGGCTGATTTAATAGTCTGTGATTTTATTTCTCTGTAAGCTGCAGTAAATTCTCAATTTATTTAATGCAGTCTGTGATATATTGGCAATACATGTAGTTGTAGATAATGCATTTATGGGATTATGTAACTCATTTTCAATATTTCTGAATTTTCAATAAGCTGTATCAGAGGCTAGAAGATGACTTTAAAGGCATGATACTAAGAGTACTGAGCAAGACCATCTGTGGCAAATATTACTGGATACAGATCACAATTTATAAATATTGCTGTTTGTGAAACATCTTGAATACCAAATGGCCTTCACAGTGCCACAGCACTATACTCCAGCTTGCATGTTGCAAAATTAGTGTCTGCATGAGAGTAATCTGTTAGACACACTTGACAGCAATGGTGTAACCTTCTATAGGTTATGCAAGAAGGCATAACTTGCTGCAGTTCTTTTATAACCCTAACAAAATATGATATAGACAATAAACCAAATAAAACTCAAAAGATCCAAGTAAAGATACTGCTTGCTGGGGATCCATACTTCTACAGTTTGGATTCTGAAATTGTATGACCAAAGTCAGTATCTTCACGTGGTTTATAACATAAAGTCTAAATTAACATTTGACTTCTTCATTATCTGTATGAAGTGAAAGAAAAGACATTTCAGATTTCACATCTCTAATAATAACTATTTTGCAAATGGTAACACACACACACACAGAAATTAAACCAAAGCAAATAATCCAAAAGCAGTGCTAAAAACATCGTACTTGCAAAGAAATATTTATGCTTCCAAGAAAAGTCTTTCCTTCTCAGAGCAGTCGATCTGTTAAATGTATACAAAAATCTGGATCAGATACTTAACAGTATCAAGCCAAATACAAAAACCTAAGATACTTTCATTAAGAATTCAACCTTTAAGTATGTAATGATGGAGGAAAAAAGATCTCCTGAAACCTAATGAGATACTAAGACAAAAATATAATATTTGCTGATGAGCTTGCATCATCTCATAGTTCCCATCCTGTTTGTCAGGGCAGTTTCTGGAGTTCTGTTCTTAATAGCTTCATTGTTTACCTGAGTCTCTACAGGTGTTTAGGATTTGGTGTTTAAATAGCCAGACAGATCGAGACAAATCATAGTAGAATTTTTTCAGAAATAATAGTTGGATATATTTTCACTACTTTTTTAGCATTCATTCAGATATGAAAGTGGAAAATGACATAGGTGGTTGTTACTTGTTCAATGAAATTTTAAAAAATACTAAAGAGAACAGAAAAAAATCATTGTAGTTACTGAAAAACAGAACTCTGTTTCATCTTCATTTCCCCATATACTGAATTATTTACTCTTGTCAAAAAAATATTTTGTTGCTTGCTGTCTCTTACTGTGTAGAAGAAAAAGATCTTCCCAGAAAAAAAATGTTCCCCTCTGCAACTGGCTGTGCATTGCACTAAATGCCTTTTTAACCTGACTTAGGAAAGCAGTAAATGTGATTCTACTGTTTAAGATGCCTGCCTGCTCCTCACTTTGGCTGGTAGGATCCTGAAGCACATTTAGTCTTGTCAGGTATATGTATTTATCTCCATCTCCATTTCACGACAAGCTAGAACAAATCAGAAAGTTAACTGTTGGTGGTATTTTCAAATACATCATGAAATTAACTCCACAACTAATTGATATGTTCTAAGCCCAACAGTGACAGATGAACATTACTTTCCATTTTACTTTGTTATTTTACAAGAGAGTGTGACAAAATACTTAAATGTTTGTAATGAAAAAATGTGTAAAACAGCTCAGATACCTCAGATACTAGGTGGCTAGTAGTGAAGAGAATTAAGACTAACTAGTGCTTTAAAAATAAGTGGGGATGGAGGGACACAGGAGAGAAAACAAAATAAAATTCCTGGAAATTAATGGTAAAAAGAGTCCAGAAACTCCCTTTGCTTCATCCAGAGTAGCTGGACTGTTGTAAGAAAATGTGTCATTGTATGTTTCTCTTCCAAAATTAAGAATATTTCAATTTAATGAAACTATAATTTGAGAGGCTTCTTGCTTGGCCCACATTTATTTGTATGTGCTCACCACCCATCAGTGAGACACCAGGATATAGATCTTGATTCAATACTGTCCTGGATAGAGCCAGGATGAAGCTAAATAGTGACAATTACCCCTCTGCATCTTACCATGCTGCCTCCCACATTACATGCAATCTTATAACACCATTGTAGTTCAGAGTGCACTTCTCCCACACATGCCTTTACAAAGCTGAAATAGAGCTGCTGAGGATTTTCACTTAGAATGAAATGTTTAAATTGTCCCTGCTCTCCTCCATGCATTTCTGTAGAGTGGAATGTGACAGTTGCAGGAAATGTACCTTTAGCATGAGTATTTCAGGTAATGCAGATTTTGTGAATCAGTCTCCAGGGAGCCAGGACTGCTGATTTATTTAACTTTATGACTAATCTAAAGATAGGTCTACTGTAAAAATCTGCCACCATGGCTCTGTCTGTCAGAGAGATGTGATGAATTATCTCCAACCAACACGGAGGAGACAAAAAACCAGACTGATTTTCTTTGGTAAGACTTTACATCCTCCAGGAGAACTAGAAAAACTACTTACAAAATAATAATTCTGCTGATAGATCTTAGCTCCATAGAAAGGATGGCACTTCTCCCACCTAGCAGTTTCCACCCAAAAATTGTTGAAAAATTCTAATATACTTGCTCAAGGATCCTCAAAGGCAACAGGGAGAAACAGACACTATCAGCTAATAACTGGAGATATGTTTCAGGGATATTTGGGATGATAAAGTTACTATTAAACCTTTAGCCTTACATGAGAAGATTTTTTTTTTTAACATTTTGTTAACAGTGCATTTCAGTTTTGAAGTACTGATGAGTAGTTACAAGTGTAGACAACTCCTAATTTCCATCAGAAGCACAATGACTGACATTTTGATAGTCATAGATTATCCCAATATAATCAATGTTGTACTTCGAAGATTTCATTATGAAGATTGAAATAAGCATTGTTTCACATTTCAATGGAACCACTTCCATCATGGGTACAGTGCTTTAAATTCCTTCAGGCTCTTAAGAACTTTTGCAAACACCTCAGCAGTCAGTTTATTCTAGTATAGATTTGCACAGGATTCTGCAAGTTATTTTTTTTTTTTAATTCTGTGTTTATGCAAATAAAACTAATTTGTGTTTTATTTTAAGTTGCATTGTAAAAAGCACTCTGCCTTCACTGTCTAGTGTTAGAGATTTGAGTAAGATGATGTCTTGTGACTGGGGTAGAGGTTTCTTCCTTATCGTTCAAAATTAAGATATTGAAAGGTGCATGTTGGAGATAATAAGCACAAATGAGATGGCATATAGTATTTCTGTAAAGATACAAGGTTCAATTAGGATTTGTTTTAAATATATGTTAGTGATTTTTTTTGACAGATATTAGAGAACATCAAGCTTTTGAGAATTTCATTAACAGAAATATCTGAAGTTCAGTTCGGCTTAAATAATGATCTGCTGATCTAAAATATACTTGGGGTTCTTTTGCTTAGTATCTAACATGAAGTCTTTGTGAACTCCATCAAAAATTTTGGAAGCTGCTATTTTATTAGCCTGTGGGTTCACTTATAATTTTCAACAGCTGCCCTGAAAGTTCAGACAAAAACCCATATTACAAGAAATCCAACACTACTCCTTGAAGATTTAGCCTACAGTGGATTCTACATACCTATTCGAAGTCCATATACATATTGAAATAAATGGTAAATTAGTAACTTCCAAAATATTAGCAGAGTGTGCTTAAAATTATAATCAGCTTAATTCAGAATTCTGTCAACTAGTTTTATTATTAGAGTCTGGTAAATTAAGCAAGCACATTTCATTAGTATTTTTTTCGATGTTATGCGATGCTGTATTTCAACAATGGTGTAGATAGAGATTTTAGTAATTACCTGCCATCAGTAATGACAGTGCTTAATGTTGAGCCTCTCCAGGCTGTGATCCCTTCTGACTCTGTAGAACTATGGATATAATGTCATTGAAAATCTAACTACTTACAGAGATGACTGCAATTAATGTTAAAGGGAACTGTGAGATTTATACTCGCCACTGCCATTATCACTAATGGAAATTTCACATGTAAATTGCCATGCATGGAAATAATATGCTTCTTAGTATGCTTTATCTAAAAGTCATCTGTGCAAGAAGTCAATTTAATCATAAATTCAGTCCAGTTACCCTATGGCAAATATTTCTTTTTGAAAAATCAGGTTACCAATTTTAATGTTAAGAATTGTCTTTATGCTATTTATAATTGAAAACTAAAGGTTAGTGTGTGCCTGACTGAGACATACAACTTCCATTGATTTCTTGAGATCATAGGCACATGCAATTTGAAACACAACACTCACAACTCTGCCACTCTTGCTTTGATGTGTTTGCCCATAGCAAACTAGTTTCCTTATGGCTGAGCTTCAAAAGGTAATTGCTAAAGCCTTAGCACCACAATGAGCCTTTTAAATGGTATATGCACAGGCACATCCAAAAGCTCTTCATGATGGAAAAGTTGCACCCATTTATTGGAGGGCAGGAGGTGATAAGATCTCCCCAGGGGATGTTTTTGTCTTTCCTCTGAAAGTCTTGTATGCAACAAAAGGTAAAGAACTCAGTTTGTAATGTGCCCTGATCCCTGCTGGGAGACTTAAGTGACTTGGTGAGCTTAAGACTGAACTTCATAGGGCTATCAAAAGTAATATAGGCATAGGTACTACAAAGAGAGAGCTAGGACAATGAACCTAGCCAGGTGTCTGAAAGGTCTTAAAAGGAAGCATAAAGTATTAATGGAGAGGTCCTGGTTTGCAGTCCTCCTCCCGGAACCTTTCCAGTATTTTATGCAATGCTGGCTTGCCACCAGAAAGTCCTTGTGGTTCTGAAGAAAACTCAGATTCCTGTAGGGCAAATGCCTTTTGCTTGCTATCTGCACAATGGAAATGCTCTGCTGAGGCAGTGCCTACCTTAGATTGGTGCAAGGGTGTGTGAGCTGGAATAGCCTAGGACTGATAACTAGCATTGCCTTGAGTTTATTGAATTAAAAAAGGATACTGTTTAATGTTACAATTTCCTCAGTTCCTTCTATCTCAAAGGTAGAAATCAAAGTCAAGAAGCAACTTCAGATGTGTTTGCAGCTTGTAGTGGAGTTGCACTGTTGCTGCATGGAGCACAGTGGAGATAACTGTACTTGAACAGAAGGGACAGGGTGAAGCAGGATTCTGCATCTGGAGTAGTTACCTTAGACATGTGAGGCTTCTAGCTCATTGTAATCCAGTAATGGAAAACAATTTCCATTGAATGAAATTTATGCAAAGTAATGCTCAGTGTCACAGTGAAAGATTTGTGGAAGTATTTTGCATATTTTCTCCAAAGATATTTAAGAATCCTATAGGTTCCATACAGTAAGAGCTTCAGAGAGTTAACAGCAGCCTAAAAATTAACTCTTACCTGGGCTTCAAAAAAAAAACACAGAGGAAAAGAGACACACATATACTGACTACTTACTGATGATATACCATGAGAAAGAAGAGCATCTTTTTAAAAATTGAATGTTCCTCTTATATGATTCTGTCACTTCCACTCTACTGTCTGGCCTTCATCTTCCTTCTGAATCACTCTTGCACTTCCACTGCAGTACAGTTTTTGAAAGCCTGTATGAGCTTTTTTTCAAATGCATTTTAATAGCCTTACAATGCTGCATGGAAAAACTGTACAACCTTATGTAATTACTTTTATAGTTTTCCTTTCTTCATCTGTGACTATTGTAAGTATTGTAAAAATTTTGTTCCAACCAGGATTCCTTTTCTACATTTGACTGGTTTTAATGCTTCATTTCTCCTATGTTCCTGCAATGGTGGGGTCTTTGATTTGCAATTTTTTTTTTCTTTTCTTTTGCTGGAAAATTCACAGACTGCAGTTGGCTTTGATGTCATTATATAGTAGCAATCATCACTTTAAAATAAACCACTATTAGAGTCTGAACTAAATTTTCATTTAATTTCCAAGGCTAAAAAGGAGCAATGTTAGGATATTAAAATTAAAGTATTAAAGAACATGTTTTCAGTGTTGCAGTATATAGTGTAAGCAAAACTTGACACATTTTCATGTGCTAAACTGCTCTAGGTAAAATTTCGCAGAGAGAATAGGTTTACTTAATTCACTTAGCACATTTATGGAGACATTATCTTTTATTTACACTGTATGTTTTACCTAATGAGCTCAAATCAGACCTTTGTGGTTTAAATAGTTCCATAATGGATGGTTAGGCTTACCCACCCACACATTTTTCTCTTTCTGCTTTTTTAGGAGTTTGTGCCTTTGGATATTCAAAAACTGCTTAAAATACTAACAGTCTCCCACTATACCTGGATAGTCAATGTGCTGAGAGCCATAGTCATTAAATCAGTAATTCTGATCAATTTATTCTGTTTATTACTATGATAAAATGTTTGCTTGATTTATATAATGCAAACTTCTGAGTTTTAACAGCTTTTTAAAATCAGAAATTCAGTTGCTTTTTTAATCCTGTATTTTGCTTAAGTCTTCTATTGACATGAACTTTTTAACATATCTCATAAAATAGTTAATGAGGCCAGACTTTTAGTAAAGGTACTTGAACGTGGAAAATGCCATTGTGATTTCACTCGTTGTTAACTACTCACAAGTTTCTAACACGACAGAAATCTTCCACTTTATCTCCATTGCAAAATATAAGAAAGTTGGGTTTTATTCCAGTTCTTTTGTCCTAATTAGTTTTTCTACCTTTCTACTTAGCAAAACATGAAGAAATCACAGCTTTCTAACTACATTGCTCCTCAAGGTGCCTTCCAACATGACATTCATTGTTTTAGTGAAACAATTGAGTTAGGAAAATAATGTGTTCAAAGATGATAGTTTCAATTTTTTAGTTTATTGTAAGTGTTTCTATTGCAATCTTCCTGGATGCTTTATGACAAAGCTTCGGAAATTTTTGAAGACAACAATGCTGTACTAAAATACTACTTAAAAGTTATGGAGATCCATTGTTAGATTGTAAATCTAACCTTTCTTCTAGTCTCATGTATTGAAGTACAGCGAATGAATGTAAACCTCAGATGACAGTGATGAAGGCAAGAAATAAGAAAATGATAGATTGCCATGAATTGCATTCCTAAGTCTCTCTTGTTGTCAAAATCTGAAAGATTAGATAGAAAAATATCTTGGTAAACTCAATTTCCTTCTCAGAAAGAAGATCTAAATAATAAGTTTTGAATTTGTTTTACACTGTTCTGAATCCCTCTTCCTGTCTGTTGCATAGAAGGTTATGTTGAAAATAAAAAGTTAATTTTTTTTCCCCCTAGGTCAGAAAGATATCTTTTTATATGTCCTATGCATTTCCATAACAACAAGCATTTATTTTGACAGCAAAACTTCTCATTCAAGTGTACAAGAGAACAGATGACTGAGTACAACAAAAAAACCTTTCAGTAAGAGTAGCCTTTTGGAAATCTGGAGACCCAAAGTGTTTCTTGCCCAATGGACTTAGCTCTTATTGAGGACAGTCATAAATAACTTTAAAATATTCCGGTGTGATAGGATGGAGCTGCAGATTAGGTCATTATGGAATTATAGTTCCCTTGCTTAATGATTTTACAAAATTGCCTGGCAATCCAACAAAGAGAAGGAGCACAACGTGGTAAATGCAGGCTAATTAAACCAATAATTGCTTCTTGTTGTGTTCCCAGATAATGTGCCCCTGATAATTTTAAATGAAGTCTTGGAGCTGACTTCTTGAATGAAATGCTGTGCTAGTTAAAGCTTCACTAACTCTCTGAATGCTTAGAAACTGGCCTACTTCTCAAGGTCCCTTGCATTGCTCAAACAAATATTGCCAAGGCACACAAAGAGTACAGGAATAGCTTTCCTATATGCCAGGTAATGGGACCCTGAATTTCTGTGTTTTCCCCCTTTGCCATATTGTGACTAGATAGTCTGATTTCCCTGAACAATTCTGAAATTAGAGGCTGCAAATTGAGTCTTTGATGTTTTAAGTTCTGCTCCCTGTTTTTTTTTTAAACTTAAGAAAAGATGCAAACTTCTATGTATCTCAGGAATGCTAGTGTAAATCTAGAGTAACTCCATCGAGATTTATGAGGATTTTTTTGAGTTATATCTGTGTCAAATACAAGTATGTGATTGTTGACTGGCAGCTATGTTTAGAACTTGGGAAATATTTCATGAAGTCCCAAAGAATTTCAAGGTGATCTTCAAAGAGATGCGAGGTGTAATTTGGAAACTTTATGTTCAATTTTGAGTCTTTTTCTAGAGCCAGAGTCTTTATCAGTTAATCAGTTAAAAGGAATTCTTCACTTGAATTGTAAGTATGAACTCTGCTATGATTCATACATTCATCATGCTGTCTCACCACTGCATGTAAATGCATGTTATTGGATTTGTTAGTCAATATGTATTTTAGATCACATATAATCTGACAGTACACCTGCTTTAACATGAGTTACAATTTAATGAAATCACAGAACTGAAGGATCCACGTCTTTACCTCAACACTGTTTGTGATTCTATAATTATGTGTAAATATCTTTGTAAATATATTTCTCCCATTGATGCTTAAGGATTTTTACGAAGTAATTGTACAGCAATCTAATGTATTTCAAGATTGATTTATTTTTTCTTCTGAATTATCCTTCTGTTATCTTGGGGATTTGACACAAAGGAAAAAAACAGGTAGGTTTTCAAAAGGGCTGATAAACCATTATCGTCAGGAGCTGCAAAGTTAGACAAAGCATCTATTACTCTTTTAGGAACTGTGAATTGATTCTGTCTCAGTGCAAGAAGAAGGTGTGATGGATTGCACTAATCTGAAAAGTGCAATGCATAGTTTTGGATGCATTTTGATCCTGCACTTTGGTCACAACAACCTCATGCAGTGCTACAGGCTTGGGGAGGAGTGGCTGGAAAGCTGCCAGGCAGAAAAGGACCTGGGGGTGCTGGTAGACACTTGGCTGAATATGAGCCAGTAGTGTGCCCAGGTGGCCAAAAAGACCACCTGCAGCCTGGCCTGGATCAGGAATGGTGTGGCCAGCAGGAGAAGGGCAGTGATGGTGGCCCTGTGCTCAGTACTGGTGAGGCTGCACCTCAAGTTCTGTGTTGAGTTCTGAGTTCCTCACTACAAGAAAGACATTGAGGGGCTGGAGTGAGTTCAGGGAAGGGCAACCAAGGTGGGGAAGGGTCTGGAGAACAAGTCTTGTGAGGAGAGGCTGAGGGAATTGGGAATGTTTAGTGTGGAGAAGAGGAGGCTGAGTGGAGAGCTTACTGCTCTATTACAGCTCCCTGAAAGGAGGTTGGAGGGAGGGGGGTGCTGCCTCTGCTCTCAAGTGGACAATGCCAGGATCAGAGGAAATGGCCTGAAGTTGCACCAGGGGAAGTTTAGACCAGGTATTAGGAAGAATTTCTTTACTGAGAGAGTAGTCAGGTTCTGGAGCAGGCTGCCCAGCAAGGTTGTGGAGTCACCATCCCTGGAAGTATTTAAAAACTGTGTAGATGAGGCACTTTGGAACATGCTTTAGCAGATGATACAGATATTGATAAATATATACTTCATTTGAGGGCAGCAGGGGGGAAATGTTGAGAGTTGGATGTGGTGATCTTAGTGGTCTTTTCCAACTGTGACAGTTCTGTGATTTTAAGTACTAACCAAAATTATTTGTTGAGGAAACTAACCATACAAAATAAAAGCTTGGGAGTCATTTGCAAAGTTTATTTTCTAATATTGAGAACTATATAAAATCACAGCTTCTGGAATTCTGACTGGAGACAGAGTTGTCAGTCATTACTGGTACCTATCACGTCACAGAAAGCACGAGTCCTCTGCAATCTGCTCTAATAGCCTAAAAATCAAAATGGGAGTCTGTAAGATCACGAGCTATGATTCCCTTTGGCACTCACAGAACAGTGTAAGTCAAATCTGGCAGGAGATCTTGCCAGTTGTCACTTTCATATTAATTCCTACAGGAAATGTTCATCACTGGAATTCATAACTACACAGTTCTCAGAATGCCTCCAGAATTTGTAGTCTTGTAAATTGATAGCAGACGCTTAGGAATTGTCAAACTGCCTTTTTTGTTGACTTTTTAATGAGAGATAGGTCCTATATATATCTTAGTTGGCAGCAACTGGGCAATGAAAAGCAATATTGCTAGTGAAGGTTTTATTTCTATTTGCTCTGTATCTTGTTAAGCTGTACTGATATAAAACCATCTGTTTAAGAAGTTGTAAAAAATAGACTGCCAACACACATAAAAGCTACACACAGCAAAACAGTCCTAGTTCCTACTGGCTGAAAATTCAGTGCAATGTAAAAATGTCTGAAAATAGAAGGATGGAGGAAGACAATTAGTTACATAGTGACAATTCTTAGTTTCCAAAGAAAAGGCTGCGCTGTTTATGATTTATAGTAATAATTTCCTTTTCCTTTAGTGAATATTTACTTGCACTCTGAAAATATCTTCTTAATTTGTCTTTAAATATTACATAGAAGTGCATTGTTAAACTTTGTTGGACTCTACATGACTGAAATGTAGTGCAATCCAGATGAGGTTACATGGAAGAAAAATAACATCACTCCTACCAGGGCACCAACAAGCTCAGGGTTATATTGGCTGAACCATTCAGTAACTGACCATTAATGTTATCTGAGAAACAAGCTGAAAAATTATGTTAGGTCAGCACTTTGTCAATAAACAGATTGGTAAAATATTGGTAAAATTCATGAGGTACTTTGAAGTTACATGCATGACTTTCTGTTAATACTTTATTTAAATCTCTCATTGAAAATGGAAAAAATATATTGGAAATGGCTCTATTTTTAAGAGCTGTCTGTGTTTCCAAAAATGAGAAATATATAAGGAGGTATTGCATTATAGCTGCAAGATCTTAATGACAAATACATTTTAATAATGCAATAACTATGTAAAGCTAACAAGAATTGTGCATAGCAGTTAACTTTATCCTATGTATAGACTGGATAAATATACTGCAGAAATTCTTTCCACATGAAGAGACAAATTACTGATCAACTGAATTATTCACTGTGATTGTTAAATCATAGAATAAGTTATATGCAATAAGGATTCCAATCCTGGGAAAGTGCAAATCTAGATTCAGCTCTCCTCACTGGGAGGTCAGTCACATGTAATATATAATTTTTTCAAGACTAAGGTAAAATATATGTTCTGATGACTGAGAAATTATTTGCCATAATAGTTTGCATAAATTATTATCTGTCAGGTCTTAGGTCATAGTTAAATATTGAGAATGCTTGTATACAAAATTGTGTGACAAAATATAGACACTTTTTATCAAAAAAATCAATAGTTTTTCAAAACGGATGAATTGTTAAATAGGCCTCTATTTGTTTTCCCCAAGCATTCTCATTCCACTGCTGTTTGTTAAAAGAGGACAACATACCTACTAAGAGAGGAAACGAGAAGCAGTGAAATAAAAGAAAGGAAATCATGGTAGCAGTAACTGTCAGAAAATATAGAAAAATAAATGCCAAACCTAGATCTCATGGGGCGGAATATTTTAATTTTGATTGAGACTCATGATTAAGAGAGTTTAAAATTAAGAAAAGATACCTAACAAAGCGTGTATTTTCAATGCAGCATGTGATTGGTGAGGAAGAATATAACAGCAAAAATACTGTATAAATGGTGTCAGGAAATGAAAATATACCTGAAAATATACCTGAGATATAATTGGTAGAATATTCTATCTACTTCTGTCTGTACATCATGAAGCAATGGAGATTTTCAGATGAAAAGAGCTACATAAATGATTCAGTCTGGGAAATATGTTTTGTACTAGAAAGATTGATCTATTTCATTTTTTTCTGAGAGAAAATTAAGTGACTTGACAGCCTATAACTATCTTTCTCAGTCATCTGACAGCTTTCTTTTTATTCAGATAGAAAAGACAGAATGAGATCTGAAGTCAGTCTAAAAATAAAGTGACAAAAGTTGAGGTAGTTAAGCATTAAACATTTGGACACTTGGTTATAGGCAACAAGATTTAAAGATCTGTATGACTCTATGGATACAGACCATAATCAGGTGTTTAATTTTAACTTTGAAGGGTAAAGGTTTTAAATGTGTATGGTTAAAATGTTTAAGGGCAGGTTTAATACTTTTAAAATATGGCTTAGTGACTTTTTACTCATTCCACTCCTATTGGATTTATTTTCAAAAATTGCAGTCTTAAAATCAGTGGATTTTTAGCAAGGCTTTAATATTTATTTGTATTTATTTTTAATGGCTAAGTAGCAGATGGTTGTACTTAAAGAGCCATTTCCCTGGGTATTTAAAACAGGCAAAGAAATGAGAAGAAATGAAAGGAATAAGAGCAAAACAGATGTTGAGAAGCTGCTGCTGATGGTGAGGCATGGGAGGATAAGCAGATGTCTTCCAGTTTCAGTAATCAGTTCTGCAAAGGTATTGACCTCTTGTGAGAGATTATATGATGGCATTTGTTTCTCTGAACATGGATGAAAAATTTCTTTAGGCTTTTAATGTAACCTGAAAGGAAATAGGAATAGGCTATCTGGCCCTTTTTCAGTTGATCTTGAAACTACATTAAAAAGACTGCCACCCGTAGTTCCAAATATTCTTCATATTTATAAAGGAAACTTCTTGCACATTTCTTTGGAAACTGTTTATTCTCAAAACTGCCAGCAGTACTTTGGACTTTTAAGATTATTTTTAACCATACCATAATTAATAAATACCACATAATAGCAAACACATATGACATTTTTAACATACAAGATGAGTGAGAATATTTGGACTGACAGTTAACAGAGCTTAATGTCTTGCCCCCTGTGAATTCATACTTAGGATATATCTCTGGTTAGGATTGGGTAGTTGCTTATGTACATCACTTACATGTATGTATGGTGGCCTCTAAGCCAAATCTTGAAGTTATTTAAATAATTTAGTATAATAAGCTATATTGAAACTTCAGTGGACTTTTCAGTGTGGGCACAGTCTCATATTATTGCAGCTTCAGGATGGGAAATAACCTTTTCCATCTAAAGGGTGTCCAAAATTTCTCTGGTGCTGTGTAACAGCATAGTATTTTAGTATCAGCTAGTATTTTAGTACTTTTTTATTTAGTTTCTTCACCATCTAGTAGGCTATATTGCAAGTACATGTGTTTAACTATCTTGTTTTCAAAGTCATGCTGTTTCTTAAGAGCATACTGTTTTTGAAAACAGACATTGGTTTTATGAGATTGTAGAGGAGGGATCTGCTATCTTTATGGTTTTACTCTTTCTGTACCAAAGTATTGACCTAAATTCACACCTTTTCACTTGGAGCTAGAATTTTCCACTACAGAATGACCAGCCCTTGAGTAACATGATGATGGTGACTGATGTAGAATCTCAGCAGTCTTGAATCATGCAGATCTAATGGTGCTATAAGTCAACAGATTTTAATAATAGTAAAAAACCACAACACAATTAAAGCTACATTTTGCATTGAGTCTAAAAATCACACTTATATCCAACTTTTTAAGGATTCACCAAGTTTCGTTACTTTTTTTACTTTATGTCTTCCTACTTCTTGTTTATGAACTGGACTGAAAGGCTGACATCAAACTAGTGCAAGAAGGAATCTCGTGATGGTTTTGACCCATATGATTTCATAAAGCATTTGGAAATTCCCTCAAAACTGTTCAGCAATGCTTTCTGTGCTCCAACATTCATTAAAGATCTCCCAAAATCTTCTGCCTTTCCTTATTCTGCCAAACTTAAATGCAGTAACAATAACAATTACAACAGTAATAAATGCCTGTAACAGGATAATGTATTGCTTTTCCATGGTTCTCTCAGCAACACTGTTTGACATAAACAAAGTGTCAGTCTGCCCCATAATTACCAGCTTAACGTTTTCTAAAGGAGAGAGATACACAATGAATCATTAATTACTATGTATCCATCCATTCTCATAGCCTGTCAAGCTCTAGATTTACAATCTGCTTGCTTTCCATTTATTTTCATCTGCAAAGCAAACCAATTTTATTATTATAAAACAGATAATCCACATGTGAAATAGTTTTCATAGCATTTTTTTGTCTAAGAATATGGTGAGGAAGTTTCTGGATTTTCTTGATTTAATTGGATTTCTTGATTTGAACAGAATAAATCCTGAAGCCTCTCTCAAGACCCCAGTTTACAGAAAGTTTGAATTTGTCATAACCTGACTGGGATCTGAGCCTCCAGCAGATTTAAATAGTGGAAGTAAGACTTACAGCCACATTTGGGTTTTGCCCATATCAAATGAAGCAAAGACAAAGAGAAGGAAACAAACAGAAAAGAACCCCACAAATACACCATGGGGGTTGAAAAGGAGTGATTATAATGCAAATGTCATAAACAAAACCTTTATGTGTCAATACAGGCCTTTTCTTTTTGTTCTTTGCATATTTTATTTACAAATGTAGAATATGGATCACTTGGGTCTTCTGGTCATCTGGTATTTCTCTGTCAATTGTGTTTATTTAGATTTAATTTTCATCTTTTGGGGATGAAGTAGACTTTCTGTGAGGTCTTTTGGAGTTTCTATGATTCAAAAGTGAATACATTTTTAGATAACAAAACCAAAGTAAATCTTTTTTACGCAATTGCTTTATACAACTATTGATAGAGTGTCAGAAATGTTAGCAGGCTAAGGCAGATGTATTCTCCCTTGCTTCTAACCTGTTAATTTTTTCTCCATTATATATTCTGAATAAATTCTGAACAACCTATATTTTTCTTGCAACATCCATTCACATGTGTTTTTCGAAGTGCCGAGGAACAGCTTTCTATTTTATGCAGCATTTTGAGTGGTGAAGGGTCACTTTCCTGGGCGATACCTTTTTGCTAGGAAAGCTGTAGGTCCCAGGTGGACATGATCCACTGAGCTACATCTTTTTCTGATGCTCTAAATGTCAAATGGTGGAGAGAGGCTTTGTCATGGGAGTGGTCATAACAAATTGAAGACAAGTAACTTCCAAAGCAAAGAAAATGGAATCAGTCATACCCTTCAGAGATTAATTTAAAAATAAGTTTCTGTGAAGATGGGGCATCAAATATTAAAACAGATTTAGAAAAATCTAAAGTGGGTCTTTGGTATTTGTCATGTGCATAAAAATCAACACAGTGGTTGCCATGAGATCAGTAGACTTTCTCCTTAATTTTTCTCAAAGATTTTAAGTGTGGTTTTTTTATCTTCTAATTTGATGTCTTTGTGTTGTGTGGGTTATGGTTTATTTAAGGCTGGCATTTGTCACCCTGGTGGTCTCTCATTTTATTGATAGTTTAACTCTTGCAATAGCTAACATTTTGCTATCAGTTTTGATGTTTCCTTAAGCCACTAAAGAGATAAATCAATACTTTCTTTCTGATGATTTGTGCTAAGTAGTTTTCCATTCTTATCCGTTTGATTACACAGCTAGGGAGCACACTTGAGAAATAGTCCATAACTCTGCTTTTGATACAGGAGGCTTTTTGTCTGACACCATATATATATTTTTTCCTGTTACAGAAGCCTTTGAAAAATCTCTCATGCCTGTTCATTTAATACTGTTTGTCTTTCTATGTGTTTCCTTGTTGCTAATATCAAATACTCACTTGCTGATGAGGTAAGGCTTGCAGTCTCAGCACAAGAACTTCTGTGTCACATTATCATCCATCTCCCAGTGAGTCCTGGTTATCTAAGCCTTCACAGGAGCAGGCAAGGTAGAAACTTATTCAGTGATGCCATGTACTTTATCTGCTTTGTTCTCATCTCCTGATACCTAGTATCATTAAAAGAATCTGAACACTTTACCCAAACATATCTGTCATCACAGAGCTAGAGGAAATAATAACACCAACCCCTGCTAGCATTTTTATTACTTGCCTAATATTACATTGCCCATGAAAGGTTTCACTACACAGTGTTGCACACTTTGATTTTTACAATATTTTTGTCATTGTAGTTGTATACGTAGACAAAACTTCAAGTATTTTTCTTTATTCCTTTATCTTCTATAGGTATTTAGGTTTGTAATAATACATATATCTTACTCAAACACAGTAACTTTCATTGTATCAGCACATTTTGTTTAAACTCGTAGTCATTCCAGTGTAAAAATGCTTCAGTCATAACTTTTTGTTTCATTTCTTTCTCCACCTAAGACACCACAGTAGCTGACCTTTTGATGAAACTAAAAGCTAGCAGAAGGTCATTTTTAGCTGCTCTGTGATTGAGACATCTTTGCCAGATTATTATCCTAATTTATAATATTGTGCTCCAGTTAAATCAATGTATTTATTCTTTTAGATGACCAATTATATCCTGAAACCAGGATTCTAAGCTTATTCTGGAAAAAATGCACTGGTTGTACTCATAGTTAGTTTCATCATTGCCATTTTCAATTGCAGATTACACATAGCAGACTACACGGAGCACTTTGTTCAGAAATACAAACTGTTACAGAATGTGATGTAGAATCTCTGTGGCAATATGGCAGGATAATTGTGCCTTACACTGGCTTCAGTGGTACTTGAAGAGTCTTTCTAACTTTTTACAATAGTTATTGATGTTGTTAAGGTCTGAATCAGAACTCAATGAACATGAATATGGAGGTTTTTTGGATTAAAAAGGGAAGAAACTGTATTCAAAACTTGTGCCATGAGAGCATCTTTTCCTTAATCCTAAATACATTGTCTTTGGATGTATGGTATGAACTCTAAAAGAAAAAGATTGTAGTGCTACACTCTACACAGAAATGTAGTAGTGTATTTGTAGTTTTATCATGAAATTTTATGCACTGTTTTCTGGGGTTTATTTTTTTTTGTTTGTTTATTAATTGGTGCACTCAGGGATTTCTTTATTTCCCTACAAGTGGCATAACCTCATGCACCCCTACAAGCTAAGACCAAATTGCCTGAGTAGCAGATTGATGAAAAGGATCTGTGGAACGAATACTAAATTGGATATAAGTTAATACTAAGTTCTCACTTCAGGCAAGCTGAGCTACCTACAGTTCAGAGATTCATGATCAGGTGACCATAAAAAAAAATTTTCTCTTTCTGCTCAGCATTGCTGCTTAACTCAGACCTGAAATGCTGGGGCCCAGGTCAGGAAGAACATCAAGAATTTGGGTAGCATCTCGTAGTAGAAAGTTACACCTCCTTTGAAGGAAGAGGCAGCAACAATATTCTTTTCTGTTCTTTCCTTTTCTGCTTTCTGATCTGTTCTCTTGGGGAACAGTGCAGCACAGAAGGGGATTACCCAGAGAAGCTGTGGTATCTCCCTCCCTGAAGATTTTAATGATTTGGATGGACAAAGCCAAGGCTGACCTGAGCTGGTGTCAATCAGAGCACAACTTTTCATTCCAACCCACACTTCTCTATTCAGCCAATTATATGCATCTAATATTGTAATTTCTGACAGGGCACAGCTACTTGTGTAGCTGCTGCTTATGTAGACATTTGTTTTTTAAAACCTTGTGTGTCATCATTAGGAAAATATTCAAAGTGGTAAGATGTGATTACCTCTTCATTTCAATCCCTCCAAGAAAAAGCTTCTGAGTGCTTATTTCTCCTTTTTTTCTTGATATTGGTATCAAAACTAATGTTCCATAATACAACTTTTCAGTGTTCCAGGTTATTTTGACTGTAGGGACATAGAAAGGTGGATGGCTCAATATTTAATAAAAATGCACCTTCATGCTTGGTCAAATTTTACGAGTGTATTACTTGAACATTATTCAAATTCAAATTACTTTCCCCCTTTCTGATTTTTCTCCCCAGATGACCAATTATAGTTTATTATAATTATTGAGCAGTAAATGCATTCCTTATTATTCATCTCTCTGGTTTGCAGAAGTTGAGTGGCTGTAAATCTGATATTTGCTTACAGGTGCTGTGTCAGCTCCACTGTGCTGATGTCATAAATAGATTTAATTAGCAGTCCATATATCCTCTTGATAGATAGTTATCAGGAAAATAGTGTAATCTGTATAGAAAATAAGAAAAGGAATAATGATAAAAGAGTCCAATGTGGCATAGCAAGTTTGTGATACTGTCATATACTGCAGCTTCGTGTAAGAGCACAGAGAGAGAACAGGAATTTTTTTCCCTCATGCTGTTGTTGATGGCTCATATCCTATTATGAGACTAAATATTTATGTCCCACAGAAAAAGGAAAGTGGGGAAAACATTTAAATTGAGTCCTAGAACAGCACATGAACTTTGATTCAACTGTCATACATGCTTTCCTATGCAACTTTGTGCCCAGTTAAATAAAGTTGAGGTCACCCTAACTCACATTTCTGAGAACATTCTTAGGAGGCAAAACAGGTTTTAATGTGGATATAAATTAAGGTTCATATAGTATGAATAGGTTTGATATAGACAGGATAATTCAGTCCAGCAGCATGGTTTTTCTGAAGGAGTCTGATTCTCAGCTGGAGCTGGGGACAAGGGCAGAAGTATACTTGGCTTCTGCCTCTTAACTTCTCTGTTAAGATGTGAACTCTTATTGACTTCAGTCTACATTTCTCTACTCTTGTCTGCAAAAATAGAGATGCTTTCACAGTGAGGTCAGTAGCATTTCTCTAGAGGCCCCAAACATCACACCTTTATTTCCTGTTTGATCCCTTCCCAACAGTTATTTTGCCCTTCAAAAATAACTTTTTTCTTAAAACGCTGTGTGTTTAAAGTTACTCAATTTTAATAGAGTTACAATAGTTGTATTTTTCTGTTTTATATGATAGATGTATACTGCCAATTTCTCTTGTAGCACATGTAGCATTTCTTATGAGTAACTTCTTTCCAGAAACTGCTCAACAATACTCCTTAAACCTTACTCTGAGCTGCGTAAGTATTTCTCATGTGTACAGCTGATGCAGTTTTGCATGTATCTAATATACAGCTACATTATTATACTCTGCTAATACTGCTTGCCATTTTATATTGGTGGTGTTCTGCTGCACTTACCAATTCTTTTGAACTTTATAGTTATTTCAGTCAGTTTAGGTGTAATCTTGGGGCATGAGCTCGATGCAGTGGTTCTGATCAGGAGCAGTGGTAGTATATGTCTTCATCTTTTCTGTTTCTGCTACTTGGATTACAGTCTACTATATCAAGCTTTAGTGATCCACTAATGGCTGAAATTCATAATGTTTAATACAAGAACAAAGAGAAGACTTTTATCAGGAGTATATTTACATACTGTCCCAGCGACAGGGAACTGACAGTGAAAGACTGCCTGCACTTTAAGTAATCATGAGCTGGTTCAGTTTTGTCCTTCCTTTTCTATTATTTTCAATGCAGCAGCAAAAGTTAGAATGGCTTTTTTAAGATTTACTTTAGGGAATATGTCCAAAATTGCAAAGAAACTTCTATGTTTGGCATGCTTTTACTCTTCACAAGCTTTATTCTTATACATTTTTTATTTCTTCTTGTTCTCTGCAAAACTTCCATACCACCTATTTTTATGCAGTACTCAGTCCTCCATAGTTAAATCAGTAGCATTGTGTAAGCAAAGCACAGTGTTCAGGCATTTTTCAAAAATCTACTGATGCTCTGTGGATTTTATTAACTCCACCTAGTTAGAAAACACACATATAAATATAAACTGAATTGGTTGGCAGAGAAACCCTTTTCATATAAGCTAGCAACACAGAAGTCTGATTATTTTTGTAATTATGGAACTAATTTTTACGTAATAACTTCTGTTGTTTGGTTGGTTTTTTAAAATACAGAAATCAGTTTAATATTATTCACTTTACCAGTCATTATTCACTCATCCTGTTTCACAGAATGCAGTGCAGTGTGTTTCAGATCCTACCCTAAATTGCCAGATTATTGTAATTTGTAAAGGAAAAATTCATCTATGCTGCCTAGTATGGAGGCTTAGTGCTCATTTGGTAAAAAAAATTAAAAGTCACTGTCATATAGCCAAGGATCCTGTTTATGAGACTTACTATTGATAAGTTCTACAGAGGAAGACATTCTGGAGTCCTTTGTTTATATTGCTCACAGTGGTTACTTATATGAAGGTTAAAGAAAGGTCTCTGCCCTTGCATTTTGTATGTAAAAGCTCAAGCTAAGACTTGAATCTGTTTAGATGATAAATGGATAACTGTGATGCAGTTCTGAGGCAAAATTATTTTACAGGACTGTAAGCTCTTCTCTTTGCTTTCCCCTTCCTAAGTTCCTGTTATTCCACAGCACCATGAAGAACACAAAGAAATTCCCTTTTGCTGAGGTATTGCAGTGTTCTCTTTTATTCTGCATTGGAACATAAGTGGCAAGCTTTATAGGGAGGAGAGGAAAAAGGAGAAAAATTAGAAAAGGTCCAGCCTCTGACAATTCAGTAGGCTAATTGCATACTCTTTTGAAGGAAGTTGAGAAGTTACTTTATTATAATGTATAAATATGGTATTAGATAGACAAAGACACTGAAAGGCTCTAAATTCTTTAATCTGCCAGAGACAAACACAACAAAGGCTGTGGCTGGAAGATGATACAAACAACAAAGGGAGTGAGAAATGCAGGAGCCTTCCATCTGATAGGCCCCTCTTGCTCTGCCAATTTATAGGACTTATGGAAGGCATATGACCTACTGATCAGACATAGGGTTTGGGGATTAAATGGAGTAAGACTGGTTTGCATAGCACCTAAGGGTTCCTACACAGTCTCAGATGGAAAATTAAAGGGACATTTCTGGAAATTAAATTGATAAAAAATTTAAGGGGAAATGTCACCTCGCTTCTTCCTATTTTTAATTCAAGGTGGTATCTCATTCTGGAAGAAACTTTTAAGTAAAATATGAGGTATTTCTTTCCATACACAGGCAAGAATGTAAAGGATGTCAGATTCGTTATCATTTCAGGCCTCAAAATAAGTGTACAATGTAGGCTAATTGGAGGAAGTCCCAAGGATAAGAACAAAAAAAGATCAGAGCTCCAAGTAACATGACCTACAGAAATTACTTAGTTCAGTTATTTAATATAAAGAAAACTGGGAATGAGTAGGACAGGAGGAGGGGATATATTAGAGGTAAATTATATCAGTTTCTAAAATAGTAAAGAATGTTCTCCTAGGCATGGGCAGTGGAACTTTGGGATTGCTTTGGAACCTTCATTTTCAGACAGCCAGCACTATGAATGACACAGATGGACACTGCCTTGCAAAGAGAAAATGGCTGAGAACGTAAAAGGCAAAGCTGTGGGTTTAAGGGAAAAGACATTCAGCTAGTTATCTTTTTCATTGTTTCTTTCTTTTTTCATTCTTTACAATGACAGTAAACCAATTTTTTATTCAGTTATGCCAAGCTTTCCAAGTTAAATGATCCTCTTAAGTCTCAGATGGAATCCACAATATACTCCTCATTATTAGTTTGCCAAAGTACATGGAAATAGTACTTTAAAATTTAATGCAGAGTACGCTTAATCGACACCATTTCTATTACTGGTTAATCCTCAAATAGTAGCATGTATAATATATAAAATATCCAGAAGGGAAGCCACCACCATTAGCACCACCACCACCAACAAAAATTCAATAAATCAGAATCCTTAATTTAACAACTAGCAGCTTGCTTTAATTACAGTTGGGTTGCGTTCACCGGGCTGAGAATGCAATTATGTGCCTTGATGAAGCATTAGCAGCTCAGAATAAAATGCTTCTTTATCTTTCTGTAGCATTTAAGAGAAATGATGGTAAAATATTTTGCCTTTGCATCCAAGATGCACCTGTTCAGTGCATGTTACCCTGCTCAGGCTTTGCTGGAAAAGGAGTATGTCAATGATGGGTTTGGCTGAGTACTTCTCTCAGTACAGTACCTTTTACTGAGATGCTTATCTCAGATGTTCCAGTCAGGAAAAGATGCCTTCCACACAAATATCAGTCATGTGTTTTCTCTTAACTGGGCAGGGAGAGGAAATTCATGTTTCTGTGCCACAGGTATATGGTACAGAATCCAGAGAGATGAAGCCCTTTTTACCTGTAGTTTGAGGGCTTCTTTTCACTTTCCTTTTCAGGGAGAAAAAGCTACTTAAATGAACGGCACCCATGATTGATTACTTACTGAATTATAAAGATACAACTTTAAAGGTTATTAGGATATCATAACATTACTAGGTTATACACATGGAGATTTTCTGATGATTTGGGACTAAGATTGATCATGGATGAAATGCACATGCAAAAGTTTTTATTGGACTGTCAATGTAAGGTGTTAAGTGCCTACTTAAAATATATGTAATTAAAGCTTCCTTTAATTAAAGTTGATGTACTTTAAATATAATCAGGCAACTGAATGTAACTCTGAAAGCATGAACTTCATATTTCTTAGCTCTACTCTGAAACATCCACAGTTGCATTTTAAAAATTCTAGATTAGTTGCTAGGGAGGAAGAATTGTATTTAATGCAGAATATTCTGATGAAACCTTAGTAATAATAAACTAAAAAGAGATTGTTGAAGAAGGAAAAAGATAAATTACCTTTTTTTGGTTTGCATGTTAAAAGCAATTTGAAAGAAGTATCAAGAAATTGATGTATTGTCTCATGTGCTGAAATTTTGCAGTCATTTAAGTTGAAGCAAATGTTTTTGGTGCCTTTGCTTTTGGTAGGGGGTAGCTGTTTTGATTTCCAGCCAAATGTACTGAATTATAATTATGCTCTGTCTTGGTATAGGAAACGTGCTTCGAATATGATATATTTACTGTGATATCCATGTAAGAAAAGGAACAATTTCATATTTCTCTTTGAAGAAACTTCATGGCATATACAATGACATTCCTAAAAATAAAAAGATAGTCTGCTACCTGTAAAGTGTATG
This sequence comes from Phaethornis superciliosus, assembly GCA_023637945.1. Classification (NCBI taxonomy): domain Eukaryota; kingdom Metazoa; phylum Chordata; class Aves; order Apodiformes; family Trochilidae; genus Phaethornis; species Phaethornis superciliosus. The sequence goes on from JAJQWJ010000011.1 coordinate 19,099,488, forward strand.
GCAAATTTAGGTAACAGTAAATTATATATTGTAAAAACATCTTTTCATACATAACCCTCTTTTCTATGTCATGTCAATGTGACCTAAAATATATTATATTGTTCCAGTCTTTTGGCTGGTAGCAGCATCTAATGTACTTCTGTCTGTAAATCCTTAAAAGCAGTGTTAGAATTCTGAGTGGATAATGTAAAGGAAGAATAAATGAGGCAGAAAAATATGAAACTGAAAAATTGGGTGGATTATTTACTTATTTACAGATGGCAGACTATGAGAGATTTCTACATGTTTAGAATTTTTTACTCTAGAAATGTATTAATTTAGGTTTGGATTATAGTTATATTTAAAACTACTGTCAGCCTTGAGATATACAGCCTCATATTTTCATATGGCTTATAGAATCATAGAATCGTTTGGGTTGGAAAAGACTTTTAAGATCTTAAATTCCAACTATTAACTTAACACTGCCAAGTCCACCACTAAAGCATGTCCCTAAGCACCACATTTACACAACTTTTAAAACCTCCTTAAGACAGGCTTAATTTATTTTAAAAGCTGTAGGAACTTAATGTTAAGCTCTCCCCTCTAAACACTTGAATCACAATTTTTAAAAAAATGTAAGATGTGTTTTCTCATTGATTTTCAGTAAGTGCTTTCCTAGGATTTTAATTAATGTTTAGTATATATGTTAGCTTAATTAGTATCTGCTCTATACAATTCTTTAAAATTCTTCAAACTGCCACACTTTTTCCTATTTACAGTATGGTCTTGAATTTTTATCTATTTTTTTACTTTGAGTTAATGAGACTAACCAAAATAAACTGGGGTTCTTTTGGCATTCTATACCCTAAAAATGTGTTTTTCTTGAATATTAAGTAAGATTATTAATGCCTCTGTTGATGATGGTAGCTCAGGGCAGGATGTGCATATGGCAGCTGACGTGCTTCTGCGGGCATTATCACAGAAATAAACTCTTATAAATTTCAGTTCCCATTTTATGATATCTACAAAATACATGGGTAACAGTTTTGGCAGTCCTCACTTCATCTGGCAGCATGACTAAATCTCATCCTAGTATTAACACTAGTGCTTTGCTGTACTGTTATCATCCTTGTATCATCTCTACATCAATAGTTGGGGAAAATTATGGTCATTGGTCTAAGTGTTTCAACCCAGAAATATTTCTCCTTTGAAGTATGATCTTCTCATAAAGTCAATTTAAGCTTATTAGCTATGGAAAAATATCTCCACCAGTCCAATGTAAGTAGCTATTTCATCTTTCTAAACTATTTTAATTTTACATATATTCCATACTACTTTAAAAAGTCACATGCATCTTGGTGGGATGTTCTTGTCTATCAGTATGTGGCAAGACAGAAAGGAATGATCAGTATAGCTCAGAAATATTTGATTAAATTACCTTTAATGGAAAATACTGTCTTGTTAATTTCCTGCAGGAAAATTATTTTTATTTTTATTTTATTTTTAATAATTGGTTTTGATTAAATTTTATGAAGGTTTCTCAAATTAGGAATGGAATCAGTTGTTATAATCAAAAAGGAAATTTAATTCAGAAGAAATCAAAGCCTCTTGGGTTAAATACCTATCTTAGCTTTCAGAAATGAAATTTCATGTATCTGAAGTAAACTGGCCAAAAAAAGAAATCTAACAGGATAAAAAGGTGCATTAGTATCTAAGCTATTGTTTATCCTAGTGTCAAGGTTTTGGCAGAGAAGAGCAATATAATCATCCTTTTTGTATCTATGAAAAAGCAAAATACAGTTTATTATATATTGCTTGCAGATAAAAAGAAAAGAATGAACTAATTTTATAAAATGTTGAAAAATATTTTTTGTTTTTATCCATGAATAGCAGTTCACAAGAAAAGGCTTTATTTGTGACTGGTAAATTCTTTAAACATGTAATAGAAAGAAAATTCTTTCTGCATATTAAAGAGAACCCAAAATCATTACATTTTAAAGTTTCTTTATTATTTCTTATATTATTTCAAAATTATAATTTGTATTATTTTGTCTCCATATTTTTAATAGCAACCTTTTAATTTATAAAATTAATAATGAGAATATGATGATATGGTGACCTTGTGCTGAGCCCATTACAGCCAATATATTAAGCATATTTTATTAAAAAATTGTATGCATATCTTATAATTTTTTAGAACAGTTTTATCTGAATCAATATTGGGACATAAAGATAGATGATTGTTCAGGAGAAACAAAAATACTTTAAAAGATTTTGAGTATTTTTCAAAAAAGTAAAATATTCAGAAAGTGAAAAACTCCTATTTGGCACAATGTTACTGTTTCAGGATGCCATTAACCATTCAGTTTCCTTGCTGCATTTGGGAGAAGGCTTTTTTTTACTTTATCTGTGCAAAACAACTAGGGTTCATAGATTAAGCTATTTTCTCCCCTCTTTTTGTTAATTTAAACAACAGATTGTTTGTATCTGTGATCACATTGTTTTTTCTTTCCTTTTATGTGAAGAGCACTCCATTTATTCCATTTAAATGTAAATAATATTAATATAATTTTTAACATAGAACTTTCTATACTGAAGATCAGTGTAATGTATGTTATTTATATTTCAGCTGTGCATATACTATTCCAGGCATGGACCACAAATGTCCTTGTTTGTAATAAAACATAGTTCTTTGTCTTTCCCTCTAAAATATGCACCTTAGTGACATGATTACACACACTGATAGTCCTTTTGTTTGCAAAATTGAAGTCCTAGCCTCCAGGCATTTACATCTTCAAATCTGTATAAATGCAAAAAATTACTTTATGTCAGTTGATTACTGATTTAATATCTAAATTTGATTTTCTTTAAAATATACCAGTGCAAGCAAAGATTGAGATAGAGAATGAATTTTATAACGAGGCCAGTAAAAGCTGAAAACTGGTTGCTGGAAGGCCAGCTGAAGCCTGTATGGTTGATAGTGCAAATCAGACCCACCTGCCTTTGAGATCATTACTTGTATTGCAGAAACTTTTAGGAGTCACAAGAACTTCATGCTTTGCATTTTTGTTGGTGTATCAGCAATGTCTAGAAAACTCCTCCAGTTCACTTAGCAACATTAAACCAGTGAAATAAGAGGTAAAAGATTGGACAGTGTGTTTTGCATTGTCTTTTTTTCCCCTTGTATGTGCATTTCTATGAAAATATTTTAAGGTTTTTTCTGATGGTTAGCCTCGCAGAAGGGTGTAAGACACCCTAAGTATCACTTTCTAGTACACCAACTAATTTTTCCACAGAATGTGCACACAAATGTGTATGACTTTCCTTTTGTGGGTTCATTTGAGAAGGCACCTAGGACACAGGTAAATTAAAGGTTAATCCTTCAGTAGAACTGGAGAAGTGTTTCCTCACTGCCCAGAGGTGGGAGATGAATATGCTAATTGGGCAAGCCTGCCTGGGCAATGATTTGCAGGTGAAAATGTAACTGGTGATAATTAAAGGTTAATTACCTTCAGCTAGCAAGTGGGAACCAGGTGCTATAGTGCAAAAGAGATTTTTTTTCTGCACGGGTTAAACCTCCTGCGAGTGAAAAGAAGGTGAGACTATGTAAGACTGCATTTTTTATCTGGCCTTGATTTTTTTTTGTTTTCCTATAGGACAGCTATAAAATGGTAAGACATAGATTTGGGGAGGTTATTTCAATTTCATCATTTTTCTCAAGAGACAATAGAACAGACTTAGACGGTGATTTTGGAAGTGTATTGGCTGCTTACATTAGCAATATTGCCATCACAGGCAACATGGCCTGATCAGAATCCTGTTTTAAAAACAGCTGCTTCTGAGATCCTCGTTAAAAATAATCTCTTTCAAAAGCTTCTGTGAATGACAGCTTTTAAAGGGCACCCCTGCTTTTAAAGGCACCCCTCAGACAGATTTACAGCACTAGAGCTTTCCATGTCCTTCCATCTTGTCTTCATGATAGGATGTGTTGGCTTTTTTAGTCAATTTTCTTTTTGAAGGCTCCAGAGTTCAGGCTTTTATTCCAGCCTCCTTTCCTCTTGTACAAGGCAGGCTGGTCAGTTGGGTGGACTGCCTGCTTGAGTGTACATATCACAATAATTAGCAGGTTGAATAGCACTTAATTAATCTAAACTGATTTTGCTAGTGAGTGACTTTTTTCTTGCCAGTGGCTTGGGCTGCAGTCACATGGCCACCACAGGTGTTTACAATGAACTTTTAGGCTTTACTAGCACTGGGGAGACTTGTACTTAGGCTTTGGGTTATTTGGTGTGCCTCTGTGTCTACTGTTCCTTTTCTTAGGCAGGCTTACTGCTGCTGAAACCTTAAAGTTCTAACCAGGTAAGTGTCTTTTTTTTTAAAGTATTCACTTTTAAAACGTGGCTTGCTTTGGCTGTGGGGTCTTTTTTATCTGGTCTGACAGGTATGATTCAATTACACCAAATCTAACACTGAAGGTATAAAAAGAGGGAAGGCCAGTGTGCTAGTATTTTATTTTTAAGCAACAGTTCAGAACTTAGTATGTTCCTGAGGGACAGAAACTGTTGAGAATTACCCCAGGTTAGGAAAATCTTCTTTGAACTGGAAGGAGCAGGGAGATACCTTGATCTCATTTACCATGTTAGTATTTTAAAACATTGTTAGCAGATCACCTTAGAAAACTGTTTTGTTAATGTGTATTTAAAAAACATCTATTGCCAGAGGTGGCACTAACTTGAGGTTAAAATTAATTTTGAAATGCTAGAGAGGTGTGTGTGTACCTAGATAAAATACAAGCATTTCTTTATGTACCCGAGTGAATGGAACTGCAGGCTGTCTGGTTACCAATGGAAGATCAGGGGGTGGGGGGCACCCTTCAGATGTAAAGTTAATTTTCAGCAAGTCTGTCTTCTTGCAAAAGTGGGGAGAACCCTTAGGGGCAACTGGTCTGGACAAACTCTGGCACCAAAAGGCCATGCAGGCAGGCCAGCTCACCTTCTCTCTTTTGCATTATGAATGTCAAGAGAATTGATGTGTCCTTTTGAACTTTTCCTTGGATTCTGCCACATCAGCAACTTTGGCATAAAAAATGGTCTACTAATATGTTTGTTTGTTTGTTTGTGGTTTTTTTGGTTTTTTATTAGATCTTATTGTAATTCTAATTCCCATTAGAAAGAGATTGTATGTTTTTATAGCTGTGCTTCTAGATGAAGGGAATTGCAATGAGTCTTTCATTTTTATGGGCAAGTATGTAAATAGAATGGTGGAATCCAATACTCTATAATGATCACTAAATCTGATGTGGTTTTGTTCCTGTAAGTCTCTCCTGAAATATTTCACAGAAAGGAGGATTAAGAGGAGTACTTTAAAAGGCAGCAACAATAAGCTGTAGCAACAGTTTATATGCATTTACTTATTAAAGTGTTGAAACATTCAGGTTCCCTGTAAGTCAGATCAAATGGAGTTACAGAGCAAGGAAGAAATAAAATTACTTTCTTCATATCCAAAATGCCTTAGTCTGTAAACTGCAATTGCTGTACTTAGTAGAGCAAATTGTGGAGATGACATCTTGTGAAAATTTAGCCCTGTGATAATACTTCAGCAGCTTTGGAACTTCCATGCAAAATTTATCTTGTCCTAAAGATATGGCTCTGTTTGATTAGTTTTTTGCATCATCCTCTTTTTCTTTTCTTGGACCCTTTATGTCTGGAAACACATGTGAGACGAAAAAGAATAGATGTTTATTTCTTGCTAGCATTCTGTTTAGTAAATAATGAGTCAAATATCTATTCATCAAAATTTTCTCAAAGCTGCTTTATATGAGAAGGCATGGTTTGGTGGGAAATTCTCCAAAGCAGGAGCTCTCCCCCAATGCTTTGATTTCTGTGCATTGCCTTTGTACCCATTGGGCTGATAGAAATGGATGGCTACAAATTACTTTAGATTTTTTTTTTTTTTTTAGCCTTTAAGAAACGTGTGAATTTTTATTCTGTTGATTGCTTTGCTCCATAATGGGCTTATTGGGATTTCTGTTTCAGGAAGATACCTGCTTAGCTAAAATAATCTTTTGTGTTTAATTATATTTTAGCCTGCTTTATTTTATACTATCTCTCTGCTTCTCACCTCCACTTTCCTTGGGGAATACTCATCTTTCATGTGTACATGAAGAACAGGTGATGAGGAAAACAAAGTTTGAAGTAATTTTAAGAAACATTTTTTTCCAAGTCAATCTGTTTTTTCCTACTGTCATCCAGTTAACAATACAAATATATGCGTAGCGCGGAATAGTATTATAGAAATATAATAGCAACATAAAACCTAATAAATAAAAAATTATTTTCAAAGATTCAGAAAATCTTGGGGATAGAAAACTATCCTGTTTCCTCTGATATGTGTGTGTGTCCTTGAATTTCACAGATCCTGAAAAACTGGTTTATCACACTTCAGCAAGTTCCTTATATCCTGTTTTCCAGCAGCGATAACTTAATTTTCTCATTGAAATGCTGGAAAATGCAACATTTCACAAAACAAATTATAAGGGAAACAGAAAGCAATAGAGAGGACATTTTCTTTTTCTCTTTACAAAAATGTTTTTATTATTATTCTTGCAGTTTTAAAAAAGACATCAAAATCTGAAGATATTTTGTTTGTTTTGTTTATTTTTATATCCTGAGGGAAGGAAGAAAAGGGAGAAACCAACTTTAGTAGTTTAGTAGGCATCTCATGGAGCTCAATAGCACTGGTTAAAAACAGCAAAGTGAGGCTAGAAAAAGGAAGGAACTGTTCTCTAGTAACATAGTTTTGTTATTATTTGATAAAACTTTGGTAAAAATTTTGAAATAAGCCCTGTAGGCAACTCAATTTCCACTGTTCTTACAGTTTCTGTTGTGTCTGTGGAGGATGCTAATAAAGCAGCCAAATGTGACTTGTTCATCAGAGAGAGAAAGAAGATGCCTCTAGATGATATGACTGAATATAGATTCAATTTTGAAAGCTGATGTGGGCTGTGCATTTGCCATATTCTGCCCAGAATTTTTATGAGGAAATTATGTAGGTGTATGCAGGAGACAGAGAGAAAAACAAAATGGTGTTTTTATTCTTTCTTAAATATGTTATGGCAGGGGCACCACCACCACCAGCAGCATCACTGATGGGCTTGGATTCATTTTGGAACTGGCACCAGCTCTGCCCTGCAGGGGGGCAGCTCCAGGTCTCTCCCAGAGATCACCCCTGCAGCCCCTCTGCTACCAAAACCTCCCGAAGTACATCCAAGGCAGTGGTTTATAAGCATGCTAAAGGGAAAAAAAAAAAAGCATGTTTGCAAGATTCATTTTTATACTTAGGAGATTTATCAAATAGATGTTATTTCACTTGTGCCATGATCCATGCTTAGAAACCAGTTCACCTAGGGATGAGCATTCCCTGTGTGCTGGTGTTACCTGAGTTACCATGGGCTGCTTTGCTGCAACGTGACACTCTTTTACACACCTGACCAGATATCTTGGGGAAAACCTGTGACGTTTAAAGCAGATAAGGGTGGATTTATTAATGACACACACAAACACCTCTCAGCGAAATACATATTCACTAATCCCTACAGTGACTGCAAAATGTAATGTATGCATAAAATAGAGGACTGTTGGGAAGAGGGGGACTGCTTCAAATTAGCTCACAAATCCTTAAAAATAAATCTGTCAAAGGTAATTTTCTTCAAAATGTACCATTTTCATTAATAAATTTAGTATTAAGAACACAGAGAAGAGAAATACTTGAGAGTTGTGTAGCCTTTAACCTGGAAAATTTTAACCACAAACCAAATGAAATTTTTAGTATGTCCATGCAGTAGAAACATGGCTGGAGTGTTTGGTTTTCAACACATGCTTTAATAATGCTGCTAACTGTTTTGTTTCAATAATGCAAAGATTTCCTAGTTGTCTTCTATTTGTCCATGAGCAACTTTGTATACACAGGTGGGCTTTTTTCTTCCTTTCATGACAAGGCAGTAGTATAAATTAGAGACCCAAAACTGAGTAGAGCTCAACAAATACACTATAAAACCACAAAGCTGTGTACAAGCTGATGAGCAAGTGGATGAACAAGAGAACATTTAAGAATGTTCTTTGAACAAGGGAAGATTTAAAGACTTCCTAAAGTCTCAGGAGATCCTTACAGCTATCTCCCTGACTCTCTGCAGCTTCTTTGCCCCCTGATCACTGTCCAAACGTGTGAGCACATTTGCCTTACAGATGTGGCTGGGTCACATCAGCCCCACTGAAGCCTGCTGCCCTTGGGCATGTTTTGTTTAACATGGCATTACAAGGTCAGGTTGGTGTGTCTGAAGAACAGCAGCAAACCTGTTGTGTATGTTCACAAAACTCAGGGCTACCCAGGGAATGCTGACACTGATCTATTTTGTGTTTACTCATCACCTGCTTTAGCTACCGACACAAACTCCAGAGGGTCTCATGTTACAAAGAGCTCAGTGCCCACCAATAGTTCTTGGTGTGTCCTTTCCACTTCCCCTTATGTTACTCCTGCTCCCCTGCATTACAGCATCTCCATCCCTGATGCATGTTGCCAAAGGAGCAACTGCTTATAGCTCTGCTGTGAACTACCAATAATTCTAAAATATCAACAATTCTAAAAGGAAAAAGCGGTACCTTACTAATAAATATTTAAAGACTCTGAAGAGCAAGTATGACTTAAAAAAAAAAAAAAAAAAAGCAAAAAAAGACCACCACAAGCAAACAACAAACAGCCTCCCACCAAAATATTTTTTACAGAATTGATTTAAGCAATAGAAAATGGGGTGTGGGATGTGTTTCTATTGACATAGTTGCATCTTTCCAAAATTTTTCTCATTTGAAGGTGTTGGCTAGCAAAAGGTTGAAAATGTTTCTGATTTCTTTTAGAGCTACAGCAGCTAATCCAGAAGAAGCTGTGAGCATCAGAAAGTGATCTTAACCTTTTTATGTACACAAAATATTTATTAAAATATTTATTGTTGATTGTTTCTAATGAAATAACATTTTTCTTCTAAGACCTGAGAAGCAGTTATGCTGTTTGTTTCAGCTGTTCTCAATAATTTCTCTGTAGGAGAAGAGGAAAGTATTTTTCTTCAGAATTATGTTCTTATTATGAGTCTGCTTAATTCTGGCAGTTAAAAGCCACATGTTCACAACTGCAAATAAGCTAAACATATCCTTTTAACCTGCTAGCTGTTTTTGTGAATGTAAATACCACTGCTTACAGCTTTAATGTATTTTGAGCCCTTCAGTAATTTGTTATTGCTTACTAAATGCTTGATATAGTTTCTAAAGTAATTAACAGAAAGGTTTTGGGTTTTGCTTTTTTTTTTTTTCTTTTTGTTTGTTTTGAACAACAGTATAATCCCTAGAAGTCACTGCTAACATAAAACATGGCAACAACATGGCCATGAAAGAATAACCAGGTTTACCTCTGGCTGCAGTTTCAGTATCTAATGACTTCAGTGTGTTGCACTCTTGTGCAAAGTGTACTGGAGCCAGAAATGGTACAATGTGCAGGTGAAAATCACCTGTGTGTGTTGGTATTTTTGGCTGGCTGTGTTTTTATGACTTAATTCAGTACCAGGAGATACCAGATCTAGCAAAGATATACAGAATCATGCTACATTCAGAGTTCATTATGTTTAATACAGCAGAATATTCTTCACTGTGGAAGTGGTGAGACACTGGTTACCCACGGAGGCTGTGGCTGCCCCCTCCCTGGAAGTCTTCCAGGCCAGGTTGGATGGGGCTTGGAGCAACCTGGTCTGGTGGGAGGGCTCTCTGCCCATGCACGGGGGGTGGAACAAAATCTTTAAGATCCTTTCCAACCCAAACCATTCTATAATTGTGATTCTATGATGTAGAATTCAGACAAAGTTTTCTTTGGTTAAACCAAAACAAAACACCAGAGCACATCCATCTGACTCCTTGTATCCCATAATCACTATAAATAGATGGGAATTCGTGTTGTTCAATGAATGCTGCCATTCTTTTAACATAACAGTCTTTCTGAATTAGTATTTTCTCAGACTCATTTCTGCTTGCTAGCAAAATAAGCTCTCGAGTTTCAGTAACATTTTGAACCAAACACATTTTAGTTGGCTCGTCATTTGCAATATTACTAAAACTTTTAACGTATTAATTATCTGACAGTGCTTAAAAAGGCACACCAATATGTATATACTCTTGTCTCTTGATTAGCAGAGCTTATTTTTTGAATGAAAAGTGTTTGAAAAAGTATTGTAAATTGTCAAGTGTTTGGTTTTTTTCCAGACTGAACAAGGACTTGATTTATTACCCTTGAAGAAGAAAGTTATCTTAGCAGTAGCCTAATGCTGACATTCTCATAGACTGTTTTCTGTAAAGACTTGGGATTTTTTTAACATGTTGGTTTTGGGGTATTTTTATGAGGATTATTTAGCTGTAAATTCATAAAATGTCTGTAGGTGGCCTTTTGAAAAGCAAATTATCTGAGGAGTTTCAGCTAAGCAATTTGATCTGGTTGACAGTGTTCCTGATCACTGCAGGAGGGCTGGACCAGGCTACCTTTAAATGTCCCTTCCAACCCAAACTATTCTATGATCATTCTTATTCACATCACTACTAGGTTTAACAAGCAATTTTTAATCAAAATGAGGATTGTGACTTACAAAGTGGGATGCAGAAGCCCAGGCTCTAAAGAGCTGCAGGTCTGCCTCCCTGCCACGCTGCATAAAGCTTTAGCTGCTCTTCTCAGCCATCTGCAAAAGGTTCAGAAAGGAGCAAGCCATCACTAAAGTCAGATGTACTCTGAGATGGGAAAAAGTGTATTTGGGGATTAGCAATTATCAGGTGTCAGGCAGCCTCAGAATGACAAGTGCCAAGTGCACTGACACGCTCTGTGAGCAATTAGGTATCAGTGGAGGTTTCAGTATCACTGCCAAGCCTGAAGTCTGAGTGACAGGAATATCAGCTGGGGCTTTTTGTGGTGGTGGTGTCTGTGTGAGTGGCTTACTTATCCTAGGTGAAAGTGTTAGCATACTTGGAAGATTTTTCTTCAGCCCAAAACATCCAGGAGAACTTAATGTTTTTCTGTTGTTTATTTATCCTGCTATGAACGGTGTATTAATTTAAGATGCACAACTGAAATAATAAGTTTCCCCCCTTAATTCCAGTAAAGTTGTGAAGAAGCAGAGTTCTCTATGCAAATCTCAGCAAGGACACCTGTATTACATGTAAGGCAGAGAAAACTAATGATGTCTTTAATGAAGCAATTATTATTAGCAATGCTGGAAGGCCTAATAAGGAAGCATGTGCTTTGAATGAGTTATACGACCTAGGCCTGATTATGGGTAATTGGGTATTTTTTCAGAATGAATTTAAGTGTAGTTAGTTTTTTGGGTACACGTTTGTTGGGGGGGAAGTTGTGTGTTGGTTGGGTTTTAGGTTTGGTGTGGTTTTTAGTTTGGTTGGTTGGTTTTTAATAAAAACATCCTGTTGAGGAAGAGTTCTAATGTCTGAGGTTCATCAGCTCTGTTGTTTTTCATTACTGCTGTGTTATTCTGTAATTCCAGTGTAACCATCAAGCCTCCAAACCTGACAGGCAGCCGAGGCTTCTGTCACAGCTCTGTGCTAAGAAAGGCAGGCAACCTGAGTCCATGAAGCTTGTCATTTCCATGACCTTGGGGATAAAATGTTGAGACACAAAGTAGCTGTATGCCTGCAGAAGGTAGCCAGCTCCTAGGGCGAATCAGAGGTAGGGTTGCTCTTGCAGTTTCTCAGATTGAATTGGTGAGAAAATTTGTAAATTTCTTGCTGATGGGTCTGAAGGATATCAGTCTGGGATAGCTGGATATGAAGTAATTATAACATAGATAATGGCACCAATCATGGTATTGTGTTCTGTGAAATTCAGAAATTTATTTTGCATAGTGTTTTCCTCTGTTGCCTCCTAAAAAAGTGGTTGAAGTGCAGTAATTCCTGAATTTCTAAGTACAGTAGCTTTTATCAGGTCACTCATTTCCTTCCTGTTCTTTAGATTCTTTCTGTTCTTTTCTCTCTCTTTTACTTGAGACAGCTCTCATGCTTCTGATTCATCTGTGTTCTTTCTGACTGACCTCACAAAGTGCTTTTTCTTTACCTCACCAATTTCTTGTCAGTTTGAGTAAGAATATCTGAATAGTTTATATATGAATTAAGTCTAGCTCTTTGTGTTTAGGGACATTCATTACAGTTTTCAGTGCCTGTGAACAGTCATAGAGGCATTTAACATTAATGCAAATTTAAATTTAGTTGACGAGGTAATAAATCACTGACTCTCAGGTTTTTTTTTCCTCTTTATCTTTTTGATCTCTATTGCATTTGCTATACAGCAGACATATCTTTTATTTCCTGTTACCACTCCTACCTGATGCAGCTTTAGCAAATATCTTTACATTTGTTTTGAAGTTAGTAACCTATTTTCTGCTCATTAAAATACTTGATCTGAGACAGGTTTTTATTATTATTGTCACTGATATGTAGAAGGTCACTTTTAAGATTTTCTGGTGGCGTTTTTTACATCTGAAAAAAAAAGATGGATTTGTCTCTGTGAGCACTCTAATGTTTTGCATTTAGGAGCACTCTCTAGAAAAAAAAAAAACCAAACCTGCCAGCTCTTGAGGGACAAGTGACATCTGCCTGGGAGCCACTTTGTTCACTCCAAATGAAGATGTGTTTCAGATTCCCCTATTCCCTCTCCCATGGCCACTGAAGGTGAGACGTGTTAATCTTGGACCCTTCCTTGAAGACAGTATTTTTAGATATCTCAGCACAGTGTTGTTGCACAGATGATGATGAGGTCCTGTTCATGTGTCAGTAATTTGCAGATTGCTGTGCTGGCTGACAGATACCCCCAGCTCTAAGTGATGCCCATCGTGCAGCACCACAGCTTTTCTGTCGGGAAGGGTCTGTAAGCTGGTCTGCTCTAAATGGTCAAGGGAAGGAACAGCTCAGCTGCATTCAAGGTCTTGCTTCTCACTTCATTCACAGGAACCCTTTCTAAACACTCGTGCAGCAGTGGTCACGCTTTAACCTGCTTTATTTTTGCTGGGCACTGCTTTAGTGAACGTGTTAATCAAGTGAGCCTCTAATAAACCATGCCTTGGATAGTCCTTGTTTACAGAATACTTTCTACCTCATCCTAGTCTAGACCAGAGGTAGCTGTAGAAGATGGTGGATATCCCTGACAAGCTCCTTAGACTTTGAACTTCTGCTGCTGGTCACTGGAGTCAAACAATATTTCTAGCAGCTTCCCCACAGAAATGTTTCATTAGGTTGTCAGGCATGAAAATTGTATTGCAGCTATGTACAAACGTTTTTGGAAGAAGTGACAGCTTTTTGATTTATGTGTCTTTAAGATTCTAGCTGTAGCTGGTGATGATATGTGACACCAAAGAGAAGAAAAGCTTTTTCACTGTAAGAGCTTAAGAAGGAAAAGTACTCTTTGTTGCTTCCCACAATCCAAATTAAGCTTTCTGCTGGGCAATTTGAGAGACATTTTAAAACTGCAGAGAAAGAAAGCTCTTTTTCAGAACCACTGAAATGTGACTCACCCTATTTAAGATAAATGTTCCAGCTGTACTTAGAGGTTAGTCTTAGCATCTTTGAATATGTACATGGTTGTGCTAAAAAGACTGATAAGTAGTGATTGTAAATTCTTAAGGGAAAAATTACAACTTTGAGGAGGAGGGAGGAGAGAGGAACAAACATTTTAGTTAGACTTTGTATTGTAATGTGTGCTGTGACATTTCCAGGGCTGACTAGAAGGACAAAGTAAATAATAATAAAAGATAAAGATAAAATTATTTATGTAAAGCTTGAGGTTTTTTAAAGTATGAATTAGGATAGACACCATTTTAACTTATGAATCTGTTTCATCAACAGCCTTCTGATGCTCTAGATTCTCTTCTTGCTGTGCCACTTGTTTTGTAATTAAACCACTTCATATTCATAAAGTCTTTTGCACTTAAATTTTTGTCTCTTGGGATGACTAAAATATAGCAGAGAGGTTTTAGTCTTTTATGTACTTCTGTATAGTTTCAAATGTCTGTGATTGATAAGGGAAAGGAAGTTAGAAATGTATTTTCCACAGCAGCAGCAAAAGCTAGACATCAAACCATAATTTTGCTTTGGGTTTTTTCTCTGGCACAGCTTAGGTATTTAAATATGAAATACTGAATACTAAAGAGTCTTTATGAAGTTTCTTTATGTTCTGTGATTAGAAGGCTTTCACATTATTTCTCTAAAACTTAGTACAGATGAAAAAACATGTAATCTTTTCTGTCAGTGTTTCTTAGTGAAATAAAATCTAACTAACGTGGGCTAGAGAAAAAAGGCTGAAACCTATTCAAGAAGTAGAAACATGGCTGTACTTTAAAACTCAGTTTCTTTATGCTTAAAAGGCTGTGAAACCACAAACTGATTGGCTTGTGAAGTGAAAATATTTTTTGTTCTTTAATTCACAAGATGAATGAAAGTAAAACAGCAGATGTTAAAATTTTCAGATACTTAAGACATCAAAGTTTTTTTCCTGTAACATATATGGCAGATATTTAAATAGATATCTCATGTTAAAATCAGCAGGAGATAACTGAGAAGGTTATTGCCAAGGAGAAATAAGAAATTTGCCTAGTGCAGTCCAGTCGATATATTATTGTATGCCAACAGAGAAAGAGCAAGATTGGCATCTCAGCTTTTTGGCAGCAGTATCTAGTCAATACCTAAATCAAAATTTTCATTTTTTTCTCCAGAATAAGTATAATTTATTCAAATAACTGGTTTAATCCTGAAAAAAAGATATCATAGAATCATAGAATGGCTAGGGTTGGAAGGGACCTTAAAGGTCATCTTGTTCCAACCCCCCCTTGCCATGGGCAGAGACACCTCCCACCAGACCAGGTTGCTCAAGGCCCCAGCCAACCAAGCCTTGAACACTTCCAGGGAGGGGGTAGCCACAACTTCCTCGGTCAACCTGTTCCAGTGTCTCACCACCCTCAAATTAAATTTCTTCAAGATGTATAACCTAACTCTCCCTCCCTAAGTTTTAAACCATTTCCCCTTGTCCTCTCACTATACACCCATGTAAAAACCTCTACCCTAGATTTCTTGTAGGGCCCCTTCAGATACTGAAGGTTGCTATCCTTGATACATTCATATCCTTTACCAGAGCATTAAGGCTGTGACACTGTGAGTAGAAATCTCTTTCTCCCTAAGACAATATTAGCATCCAGTTCCTCAGTTTGTCTTGTTACTTATGCCTAGACTGACAGTTTTTAAAATAAATAAATAGTAATCTAAGAGATCCAGTCCTGTTTGAAACAGTTCAAGCAGGAGAGTATCTACCCTGTCCTCTGGTACTTTTTTCCATAAGGTTAATCACCTATACTGTTTCAAGTTTGCTGTGAATCAGAGTCCAGCTTATCGAAAGAGCGCAGATCTCAGCCGCTTGTATTTTCTTTGTTGTCCCTTAATGTATTTTTTTCCCTAAGTTGTATTTTTAAAGAGAGGGCCAGAAGGGCAGAAACAAACACACATTTATTTCTGCCTTAGAACATACCACTTGATCTTTTATTTTCTTTCAGTGCTGTGTAGAGCCAGTTAAAGCTCTTGCCGGTTAGAAGTGTGTCCCATTGATCTTTTGGAGCAGCGCTAGTCTGGACCTTCAGTTCTCAGCCTGAGTTTGGCACCATGCTGATAGCTTCTGTGCTGTGTAATGGATTTGTCACAGCAGTATTTATAAAGAATCCTTTCTTGAAAATAAAGAGACATCTTCACCCTGCCTCCCCTCCCCAAAGGGGGAGTTAAAAAAAAAGACTGAAAAAGACAGTAGCAAACTCTATACAGGAAGAGGAGAAGTAGGAAATTAAGTGGGAAGAAAATTTGTTAAATCTGGTGCTTATGTAAAAGCAACAACTTCACTAAATGACAATGTAGGACAAGAGGGGGAGGAACCTGGCAATTCATGTTATCATTCAAAATTAAAAAGAATGGGAGCAAAAAGATAGATCCAATATATTCAAATGTCGAATAAACCTTTAAAAGAAAAGGTTCTAAAGACTACAGGGCTTAGAGGCTTGTTACTACCCATGTTTTACAGTGATTCTGGCTTACTGAGTATGGGGATGTGTGTATGTTGATAAATTAATACTGTATTTTAAGAAGAATCACAAGAATTTCTGCATCAATGCCTAGTTTCTAGCTTTTTATGTAAGAATGTATCTATAAATATAACCCATTTCCTTTACACTGTCACTCATCTTGGAAGCACATTAGTAATTATAATTGTAAATAAGCATTATATAATTATAATATAAATCAGCATCAAAAATTAAAATTAGTTTTCCTGTGAATGCTTTCATTTCTGCTATATTAGAAATAATGGATTAATTTCCATTCACACCTTTTAAATACCTATAAGCAAAAGTGGTGATTTCATTGCTTAAAAACCTAACTTCCTGCAGCAATTTATTTCTTGTTATTATTTAACTACTGGTACAGTGTGAACTGTGGTGTGTTATCACTAAACTTTCTTTCCAGTGGAAAAGAAATAAAAATAAATTCTTTGGTCTGTTTTTTTTTTTCCCTTGATGCATTAAAAAAGATTGATACTAACTAGAGATTAAAGCATGCTATTAGTTTCTGAAGTCCTCACCTCTTGGTAATGAAAGATTTCAAGTCAAGTAACAGTATAGCAGCTCAGTTAGGCTAAATTGAATATAGCAAAACCTGGATTTAATATTGATTTAATCTTTGCTCAGAGGGCCTTTTGTGTTCAGTTTTGCTCCTCACAAAACTATTGGTTCCCAAACTGGCCCTGCAGAGTGCCACAGGCAAGCATATTTATCTCAGAAAGAACACTTGGGGTGCTGCATACAGAAGGGCAAAGGAAGAACTGGGAGGCTCTTAGGGTGACTACTCTTCTTTGAGCTGTAGTCAGGCAAAGGAGTTGGAGGAAGATGAAGAGGATATTTCTGTGATGTAAATGTTCCTGTAGGCCTGTATGTATCTGCTGGTGGTACTACCACTTCTGTCATTGTCATTTGAGCAAACATTCACAGGAGCTTTGCTTATCAGGACTGCTCCTCAAAGGTCTGCATCTCTGTGAGCAATTCACATTTGGTTTTCAGATGTTCCTCAGCCCTAAAAACACTTGTAGGGAGTCCCAGAAAGATGTGTTCTTATTTTGTTAGCCTTAAGTAAGGGTCTTGAGGTTTAACAGCACAATTTTTGAAGGACTTTTATAGTCTTCCTTGCATCCTCAAGCAGGATATATTTTTGGTCCTCTGGAGAGAGGTATTTCCCGAGACAACCTTCCTTAAAGAAGGGACAGATCTTTCCAGTAACTGCCACTACAGGGTTTTCCAAAATGGGGAAAACTCCAATATAATAAATATTGCAGTTTTATTAAGATGCCTTTGAGCATCTTGGTACCTTGTTCTGAACTACCATCATTCAAGTACTTCAAAGGTACGTTGTATTTTTCAACTCTTCACTCCCTTGTAAAGTATTTTCTACATTAAGGAAGTCTTTTTTTCTTCCTAGATACTTCCTTTTGTAAGCAATCCAGAACGCTGAATGCTACTGAGCACCTCAACACAGAAATTCTACCTCCTCAGTGTGATCCAGGCAATGGTGAAGGTATGAAAAAATGCATTCTGATAGTTTTATCATTTTGCATGAGTGGTCATAAAATAAATTCTTATGGACTTATATATTCTTATGGAACTATAAATACATGTGTGATATTAGCTTTCATAATTCTACTTCAAACCTGTTTGGTGAAACAGTAACTGATTCCAAAGTTACAGTATTGATAAATGTTGTATTTACAGAAAATTGTTTTTACTGCATTATGGAAAAATCTGTAAGCAGCATTTGATTTGTAATCCTGTACTTTGAATTTATCCAAAAACCTTAAAGGGAGGTATCTACATTGTAGTTCCTAATAACTAGAGCTACAAAAGTGTTACAAGCAACAGGTAAGCTTTCGGTAACTCCATTGAGGATTGTACTCATACAATCCAGAGTACTCATACAAACCACCCTGAGTGGTTCCAGCACTTCTTCTTTTCCTACTACCTTTTCTTCCTCAGAGGTGGTAAGGAACAGCTAGTAAGACCTCTTTGCAGGCACTGGTAAAAGAAGATATAAAAAGTCACTGTCTTTCACATAGTATGATGAGGTAGTTGGGATGCTCAACTTATACTAGGTTCTTATGATGTGTAGTCCAGCCTCCCATCTTTTCTTTATTGCTCACTACAACTACTGACTACTGGAGGTTGTAGCAAGGTGGGAATCACTCTCTTCACCCTAGTAACAAGCAACAGGACATGAGAAAACGGCCTCAAGTTGTGCCAGGTGAGGTTTAGTTGGATATTAGAAAAAAGTTCTTTGTGGAGGGAGTTATTAAACACTAGAACAGGCTCCCCAGGGAGGTGTTTGAATGCTCATCCCAGGAGGTGTTTAGAAGGTGCTTAGGTTTAGTGGTAAAGTTGGGTTTTAGTTGGTAGAGTTGGGTATGAGATTCAGCTGCTGATCTGACTGGACTTTGCCTCAAAAAACAATTTTAAAGTGAATAGCCCTGGCTTGGGTGGAGTACAAACACCTTGATTGTACTTATGCTAATGAACCTGGCCTGGAAGGAGATCAGGACTAATGGCTGGGTGGGGATTACACCTTCTGCTGCAAGTATGGGGAGGCCCCCTCCAGGTGAGCCTGTCTTCAATGGCTCTGATGGTAAGGGACCTGGCTCCTGCAGCAGCTGACTGACAGCTCCCTTTGGAACTAAGGAACTTGGGGGTATCTAAAGGGGTCCATTCTGTGGCCTCGCAGTCCTGCTCCTGAACCACCACCATCTGGCACCAGGCCCGGTCCAGGTCCGGAACACCATTTTGAAGAAAACTCGACGGACAGCTGCACCCATGGTGGTGGCTCTGACTTTTTCTTTTCCACTTAATCTTTTCTCTCCCATTTCTTTATCTTTTCTTGTATCTTCTCTGTTTTCCTCTCTCTCCCTCTTTTGCCTGGCAACATATCCCCCATACTTTTACGGGGTTCTATCATTTTGCTTGTGCCAGTTGTCAAGAGTTTATGCTTGCACCCAGCCCCTGAGGGCTGGACTTTGTTTACATGGATCAAAACAAAACAAAATTTCATGTTACTCCAGACCCTAACAGTTGGGTTAATGGTTGAACTCGATGGTCTTAAATGTCTTTTCCTGTCAAAACAGTTCTGTGATTTTGTGAAAACAGCACTTACGAAGGAGTGGACTAGAAGCCAGGAAAGCAGAGTAGCAGGAGGCTACAAAAGGTGAAGACTCAGGATTAACTGAGAAATTTCGCACGCTAGTGCATGGGTTATCATTAAAGAACATAGAGATTGTCAAAGCCTACCAAAGCCTAACAGATTCAAATGGAGTATATTTAGTATCAAAATGTTAAAAGTAGAGGATGACTGAAATAGTAACAGACTCAGCCGAGTAGGGTAGGGATAATTTTTTTTTCCTGTTTATTTCACCTTATTGTAAAATCCTTGTCATTTTCTGGAGGGAAATAAAACAGTACAGTGTTTTCAAATAACAAGATATACCATTGGTGCAAGGTGGACACACGAAGATTATTTTAGTATACCAGATTTAGGAGAAATAAAGGCTCTATTCCCAGTAGGTCCACTGTGAATTGCCCGGCCCCGCCGCACTTCCCTCAGTCGCGTGCGCTCTGAGGTAATTTCGTTAACGGTCGCTGTTAACGAACCACAGACGTGATCCGGCACTGGAGGCGCGACGGAACCGACACCAGGGCGGTCCCCTCAGTGTCGGCTCTCGGGGGTTTCCTCAGGCGGGGTCAAACCCTTCGGCTTTTTCCAGAGGCCGGCGAGGCGTCCTCCCTCGGCCGGCGGCTGCCGGGGGGCCCGTGAGGGGCGAGCGAGGAGGCGGCGTGAGGAGGCAGTGTGCCCGGGCTGGGGGCAGAGCTGTGGGAGGAAGGGGAGAGGCGAAGGAACATTGGGGAGGCTGAGGAAGAGAGAGAGCGGGGGAGCCGAACTCTGCCCTCCTGAGAGCCTAACAGAAACAGCCATCAGAAAATACCCAAGGTCATGGGGATCCCTCTCCCCAGCAGGCAGACAGCAGGAGCTCAGAGGAAAGGAGTGCATGGAGGCAAAAATATGCTCGGGGCAGCAGGCAAACAACCCCCCTGCCCTGCCCACCTCGTCAGTACCACAGGTACGAGGCTCTGGATGTCCATCTGGCCATGGATAATAGTCCAACTACACCTGATGTGTTGCAATGTCAGAAAAGCCCACAGCCCTGTATCATGAGCACCTCCACGAGTCAAAAAAGATGGGTTATTGTAGGTGACCTCCTTAGCAGGGGAACGGAGGGTGCAATATGGCAGACTACCCTTGGAGAAGTCTGCTGGCTCCCTGGGGCCCAGGTAAAGGACATCACCAGGAGCCTTCCTCACCTCACGCAGCCCTTGGAGTATTGCTCATTATTGCTCTTCCACACAGATGCCAATGAAGCTGCAACACTTGGTCCAAAGGGTGATGAAATGAGACTTGAGGGTCTTGAAACAGTCAGTAAGGGGTTCCAGTGTTTGTTTTTAGTTCTCACCTTCCAGCTGCAGGCAGCAGTATTGAAAGAAACAGATGGACCCAGTATATTAATGCATGGCTCCACATCTGGTGTGACTGCTGTAATTTTGTGGTTTTCAATAATAGGGTTCTCTACAGCACCAGTCTTTCTGGCACAGATGGGATTCACCTTTCTCAGAGAGAGAAAAGGGTTCCTCCTCGTGAGCCTTGGAGGTCTGAGTGACAGATTGTTCAACTAGACTTGAAAAGGGAAGAACATAATGTCAAGCTTACCCGTGACAAGCCATAGGACAAGGTGCCAAGGTTGGAGGGCTAGTGAACTATCAATGTCCCTCAGGCTGTTGCTCTGAGGTTTGCTGGGTTGGATGGAATGAAGCCAAGACTGCAACTGCTTATGGCTACAGGCTGTTCAGAAGGGACAGATGTAGAAGGCGTGTGGAGTGTTCTCCTTCTAAGTCAATAAATGGATAAATTCTAAGGAGTTGGCTCTGAAGAATAGCTGTGAGGAGGTTAAAAGATTACAGGTAAGAACTTAGAGACTGAGTCAGCAAAGGGAACTGTGATCAGTGGTGTGGTTGACATGCCTGAGAGATGGGATACTGTTCAGAGGGACCTGGACAAGCTCAAGAAGTGGGCCCATGTAAACATCATTATTTTTTCATAGGGCCTGTAGAGATAAAACAAGGGGTAAACTAAAGGGAAGGAGATTTAGATTGGATATAAAGAAGAATATTTTTACGATGAGGCTGTTGAAACATGAGTGGGTTTCCCAGAGAGGTGGTAAAAGGCAGATGGGATGGGGCTTTGAGCAACCTGATCTAGTTGAAGATGACTGTGCTCAATGCAAGGGGGATTTGACTAGATGACCTTTAAAGGTCCCTTCCAACCTGAACTATTCTATGATTCTGTGATCTGTTTTAGTATATTTCTGGAATATTTAGCAGGTTGATACTAGCAGAGGAGCAAGGAACAATGGGCTTAAATAGAAAGAAGAGTGCTTTTAGTGGCAGCTGCCCTCTGCTTTGCAGCAGGAGTTAATGCCAGATACAAGACACGTTTTCCCCATGAGGGCAGCTCAGCAGTACAGCAGCCTGCCCAGAGAAGCTGTGCAGTTTTTGGCATTTTTCAAGACTGACCTGAGCAGCATGGACTGGCCTCCAAGCTGGTCTGCTGCAAGGCCCATTGTTCCTGGGGTCCCTTTCCACCTGAATTATCCCATGATCCTCTGAAGACTCTGTTCATGAGCAGTTTTTGAGGGCTTCAGAAAATAAGTTGTCAATGAAAACGTACAAAATAATTAAAGGCTTGTAAACTTTTTTGTTTTAATAGAGATAAAAATCTATTACATGTTTTAAATCTGTGTTATTTAAATGGTATTTTGATCAGAGTATACCTGTGCTTATTATATGGGAGGGGAAACTTTGAAAATATGTTCTTCAATCCAACAGAAAAATATGAGATAGGAGGGTGGCAACAGATGATAGGAGTACTGAAATCAGGTATTAAATGTTCTTAGAAGCAAAATAAAATTAAAATGAGGTAATTGAACTGGAAAGCTAACCAAGTGTTTTGGTTGATTTGCCATCACTGGTAATTTTAAAAATTGGGTTCAGATGCTATTTCTAAATGAGGTATTCTGATTCAAATGGAACCAAATTGGAACAGTCATGGGACCTGTGTTATGCGAGAAGATGAATTAAATGGGTACACAGAATACCTCCTGTCCTCTAATTTATGCGAATGGAAAGTTATTCAGTCCAACCTGACAGGGATGCCAACCAACACAGCAGTTTCTTTGGCTTGGAATAATTTTGAAAAATCAGATTGCTCTCTTCCTCTAAGAAGCAAGGTTATTTAAGGAATTGGGATCCAGTTACATTGAGTTTTCATGCTAAAATGCATAGAGTTGCACTACATCCATGATAGACTATGAATATGTACAAAAAAAGGAGGGGAAAAAACCCCATATCTCTCTTGTTCAAGGGAGAGTGGGAGCTAAAAAAAAAAAAAAAATCAAATAATTGAAGAGCGCTTGAATTCCTTTCCTTCCTCAATCTAGGCTACATTGTTTTCTGTCCTTGGAGCCATTAGTGATCACAATCAATACTAAGCTGATGCTTTCAGAACTTTAATGTGTTCTCAAAGAAAAATAATTACAATTTAATTTATCTGGAAATACCAGGGCATATTGAATTTTTCAGTAAGTTGTAGACATGCTTTTGTCAGAGCATTTTGCTTGAAAACATAGTGATATGGTTTATGTCAACTCCAAGAAGTGTTTTGACCAGTAATCTGAATAATTGAAATTGAATTTCATTATAAATCCTAAATGATTTGGTTTAACAATCCAGAAGCACTACAACAAGCTGCTTCAACATTTCTACAATACATTTATAAATGTGTAACTCCATCTGACAGTCTCAGAAAATTACTAAATTGTGCAAAGCTATGATGCACAGACCTACATTCAGGTCCCAGTTAAGAGATTATAGTGACCTGCAAAAAGGGTGTATGTGTCAGCCCACTATTAAATTTGATTTGCTAAGCATGGTTGCAACCTTTACTTGTTCAGCTACAGGTCTGTGCTAAAATGGCTGTACTGATTCTGGCTTAGGCATCAAGGTGTATAACTGGTGCCAGCTTGGGTTCATGCAGCTGTGCCTTTGCACACATTTGCATGACCTCTTCAATGATTAAAAAAAGCCAAAAAAGCCCACCAACCCAGATTTCTTTTTTTTTCATGAAACACTCGAAGCTTAGACACCCATATTTGGAAGTTTTTGCAACCTGAAGAAAAAATACTTTCTAAGAATTTGAGAAATTCATATGCTTGCTTCAAAATACAGCTAAGAGTTCAAAAATTGGTCATCACGTGAGAAACATGGCTTCTAGTGCCTTATATCTTTTGCATCTTTGTGTCTTTTTGTATCCATTTTACAGCTACCACATTCATGTCTAGAACTACCACCTAGGGCTCCTAAAATGACTTAACCTAGCAAATCTGGAAGAATGAAAGAAGTAGGTGGAGGTCAGAAGGAAACAAGGGCAGGGTGCTGTTGCCTTTGGTACAGTTTTTGCTCTGTGTATTCAGTATTACTCCTCTCCTTTCCTGGCTATAGAACCATCAGATACAAGCTTTGAGTAATTGCATGGATGTTAAACAAGCAGGTTAGGGGTGACTAGGTTAATTATTTATCCTATATCCTTCTGGAAGAGGAAAAAACCAAACAACTTTTATAAACAACTAAATGAGCCTACTTGTACATAAATTGGTACAGTCTCTGCCATGGATAGGGCTGAGTGGGGTATAGTGTCACTTGGAGATGAAAAGCTGTAACATTGGAAAAAAAATTCCATTAATCTCATTATCATGAATATAGCACTACAGCAGCACTTAACACATATTTTCTGATGGGAAAATGAACATTTTTTCTCATCTGTTTTTAAGTCAGTCCTTTTTTTGATTCCCAAACTAGTTAGAAAAGTGAGTTCACACACATGCATATACAAACACACACACATACCCCCAAAGGGGAAAAATTAGGATATTCTGTTCAAACCAGGCACAATGCTACAGCTGCCTTTCAGCCCATGTACAATGGTTTTCCTTCTGCACACGAAGTCAGGATAAAACTGTAGCCTAAGCATACCTATTGGAACTTAAATGATAGTAGAGGTGAAAGCATTCAGATGTCTTTATTTCAATATTTTAAAAAGGCATCTTCTGCTTCAATTGTGCTGAAATTTGGAGCTGCCATGGGGGAGCCGGGTAGATTTGTGTTCCAGTGTTTTGGTTAAATAAGGAGGAAGTTTCTTATAAGCAAAGTAACAAAATATCCTTCCCCTGATTTATTTATTTACTTACTTGTTTCTTTTCCCCTGGGTGACACGGGAGCTACGCCTTGAGAGCAGGGCAGAGTTTGTGTGGCTGGGAATCAGCAGTTGATTTAGCATGGCCAAAAATCTGAGCCTGTCTCAGATGATTTCCTGTGTGGAGGCTTAGCAAATTCCCACCTGATACCTCCTGCCTTCAAGAGGAGTCAACACTGAAAACAGCTTTCTGAAAAAGGATAAGTAGTCTCAGTAGGTGTGAGCCTAGCCTAAAACCATATGGGCAGACAGGGAAGCCAAGGAGCTTTGTAGCCTGCTGTTTTTTGCATGGTGTGAGTGACTCAAAAGGATGTGCAACAGCTGGTGAGCCTCATCCTTCTGTCTCTCCTCACCAGCCACCATCAGATTGCATCCAAATACTGACAGGAATCCTGAAAGGGAAAAGGGATAACAAGCATCTGCCTGAGGCCCAGGGTTTGAGTCTGGTGAAATGTTATCCAGTCACATGATAAACTCAGAAGGCGCTCTGCTTTAGCAAGAAAAGCAAGCTGTGTGTTTACCTGTGAAGACATTTTGGAAGAATTGGAGAAGGATTTAGAGGGAAGTAGCAGGGGAAAAGTAGTTTGAATTGCTGAAAAGGAGGAATGTTGGGGAGGACTCAGTAGTAGGGAAGAGAGCAGGAAAAAGAAGCTGCTGAGCAGAACAAGCAGCAGAAGAATTTAAAAGTCCCATCCTTTCCCATTTTTGCTCTGGTATAAATCTGGTGTCTTCCTCTGGCATGTTTATGCCTGCCTTTGCTGTTGTTTGGTATGAGCTGCAAATATGATAGCATCACAGCCTTTTTCAAGACAAGAACCTCTCTTCCCAGGCCCTCAGTGTGGAGTTACAGGTGAGGCTTGTCAGGGTCCCTAATCACTGTTTTCCTTGGTCATATAATCTGAGAAATCTCTGCAACTTGTGTTCAGTCCTAGCTTGCTAGTTTGAGTGAGTAGCTTCTGGATTTCTTGTATCAGAATTGGTATTTGCAGAAAATCTTGCCTGCCCATTGAAACTGCATCAGAGCGGGTTCAAAGTTCCTATATGTAATGTCATGGTAGGGAAACAAAAAAGGCTTAAAACTGCTCTTTGTATGACTGATTGTTGATGACCCCAGCTGAAATAAAATAATAAGTATACATACTAATTTTGCAATTTAATATACTCTTACATTCACATTCACTTTTCAACATGCAGTTCATTAAAGGAGAAAAGTCTAAAGTTGTACTTAGCATGACCTATTGTTGGTGACAACAATAAAATTAAAATCTTCAGTAGGTGTACTATACAGTTTGGAGATTAATAATTACTCAGTACTCATTCTGTAAAGTAGTTGATAAAGATAATACCTGGTATTTGCAGTGTTGTTAGGCAGGTAGGCATATAAAATGGAGTACCATAGCACGAGTCATTTTTGACCATGAATAAATTTGGGTCCCAGAATTGCATTTGCTAGATTATAAGCTGTTTTCCTTTAAAAATAAGGTTGATTTTCATGAAATACATTTGTGAATTTGCCCCTAAGCATGTATAACTCGGTCTGTTCTGGAAACTCCGAGAAAAAGCCAAAACCTTTCTATTGACAAAGAATGTGAAAGTATCTTAGAATGAAGTCCTGCAGAGACCTAACCTATCCAGGCTCCTTTTGGTGTAGTGCAAGGGAACACAGCATGCACACAGACAAGTAGGATCCCACTGTGAACTTATAGGATAATTCTGAAAGTATATGAAGCCCTTACCTCTGAAATTTACTTTGGTGGAACATACAGAAGCTGAAGTTCATTCTCACTGAGAATATGGCAGTTACTATTCATAATTGCAGTCTGTCCCCTTTTTAATGCAGTTTCATTGTGAAATGGGAAGGCTTACATAATGATCTTACTTTTTCTGAGATCTTACCCTCTAATGAAAGGTACTTATCCACAAACATTTTCTAATTATTAATATTTTTTTATGTTGCTGCAGCAATGATTTGTTGTTAATACTGTCATCTCCAAGGAAATTACTGTTCTGGAATTCTGCATTTCAGAAATCCACAACTTGGTATCCCCAAGGAAAGTCGGAAAATATAGAAGTAAGAACCCTTGAGAAGTTAAGGTGTGTTTGTATTAGAAAAAAAAAAAATCTCACTAGTCCTATGGATCACTAGTATGAAAAATAAGCTTTAGAAAAATACTACAGTTTTTCTGAAATGCCTTCCTTTTTTTTCCTTTTTATTTCTTCTTTTAACTCACATACTTATATAAAGGCAAAAAGTAGGAAACTGACCTTTTCAGAGTTCTTGTCATACTGTGAAACTGTGTGGTACCCACCAGTTTTAGTGCTAATTTTCTTGTAAGACTTATCAAATATTCTTAAAGTAATTTTTGTATGTGAGGAAAGACAGGTAAAAGGTCTTTGCCCCTGTAATACATACCACTCATTTTATCATCTGTAACCCAGATTTCTCACTTGACAGCTTTTTTGGCATGCTTACTAGCATTTACTGTGCAAAATCATAGCACTACCTCCTAACAAATTTTGTTCATATTTGTCTTATATTTTTTCCTGGTTTTGGTTTTGTTCTGTGGCCTGAAATATTTTATGTTGTAGATAATCCAAATATGCTATGAGATTTCAGAAAAGAAGTGAAGCAGAAATGCATATTTAACAAGAAGGAGAAAAAATAGTGATTATCACATCTAAAACACCACACCTACAGCAGGCAGAAGTAATTGAGAGAAAAACTGCCTCAGAATCAGTTACTGGGCTGAATGTAAAGGTTTCTTCTCAACAAGAGCAGAAAACCTGCCATGTAGGGAAGCTGTTGTTGCAATGATATCATAAATACATTATGAAGAATACATGGGCAAATTTCACAAGCAGAATTGTATTGGTATCTCTTGGTCATATGTGTTGGAGATGAAACATCAGGGAAGTTTCCTTTTTTGAGCACTGTTTCCTGAGAAGTTAGCAACACTATGTCCTAAAATATTTCTTTCAGTTGTTAATCTAAAAAGAGAATGAAACAATTTAAATGCAATTCTGTGAGAACAAAATACAGCCAGGATAAGAAATTGTAAGTCAAATATCATTCTACTGTGTTTTGAAATAGCTGAATTATAAACAACTCAAAAAACCAGACTGATGATGGAAATGGGGGCAGAATTTTAAGTGTAATGATGCTTCCAGATTGATGCTGAATTGTTGCAGTTGTGGTAGACGGTACTCAAGCTTTTGTTCAGCAGAATAATATTTGCCTGAAATCTGCAAGGGGTTTTGTGAGTCCCACAGATGTGTCAGCCACAAAACTCTAGAGCAGTGGTATGATTAAATCTCTTGACCTTTGTGAGTGAGGGGCTCTGAGTTGGGCCATAATTGTGTGCCCACAGACCGACCCCCAGAACCTCAATTCAGTACTACTTAAAGCTTTTGTAAAGTGTCTGCTTAAGCAGGGGAATGATCAAAGTCTTCCTAAAATATGTGTGCTTTTCACAGATCAAATTTCAGCTCTTATTTTGGATCTGCAAAGTTTTAAGTGTGATTTAAACCCATAAATAACCACAGGAGGTTTTTACCATTGATTTGAGTGGTCTTCAGATAAGACTCTGTGTGCATCAACAAATTCCATGCAGCATGTAAAATTCATTTTAGCTTAAAGTTTATGCATAATTTAAACTGAAAAACACCCTGGTAACTGTCTGGCTGTTTATTTTTATCTTCTGTTCCCCTCACCCTCTCTGTGGTCTATGCCTGTTTTTCACAGTTTTTCAAGTGGTTTTCTTTCATCTTCAGTGTATAATACTGTTGCATTTTTGTTGTTGCTGCTGGTTTTAACATCCTTCTTAATCAATTTTCCTCCTCCTCTTCTCTTAAATAACTTTTTTCTTCTTTTTACTATCAAACTCATTTTGGTCCATATCTTCTATTAAACAGTTCCTCCTTACTTGCCTCTCTTGTCTGTCTCACCCAGCATGACTGCTCTCCCTTACCTTTGCATCTCATATGTCACCTGTTTTCCATGCATCTGCAGCTCTAGTTCCCTATCATCTTCTCATGAAAGTCCTGCTCACCCTCTCCTAAATACCTACTACCAATATTCCCTTGCTTTTTCACATTTATCTTAGCTGTTATTTCGATTGTTTTGGAAAAAAAAATAACCTACTGTAAGTCTATAATTCACTCACTTCAAAATATTAGTTTAGTCCCTTCTAAATTCCACCTCACCCATTCCTCCTTCTTTTGAACACACTTGCCTCATTTTCCTTTGTTCAAATACACCGTATAACACTGTTTAGGGAGCCAATAACCATTGACATGTTAATCCCTAATGCAGAAGTTTAAATCATAAAAAAAAAATTTATCAGAATATACATAATGTAATATTTAATTCCCCTGTTGAATTCATGCAAACATTACACAGACCTTAATATGATCAGGATGCTGCTCTGAAAGAATCTCCAATAGTTCAAGATCTTTTATTGAAACACAGAGGATTTATATGGAACGTAAACTCTGTTGAAATATTCAGAAGAAAATTTAAAATATGTTCTTTTATTATTTTTTAAAATCTTGGTTTAACACAAAGTGTAACCACCCTGGAAGGATGCAACTTCTTAAAAATGATGAGCCCATGGTTATGAGAGTCCAGAGGGCCTTTGAGAATGAACTTCTATGTTATACAGTTCTGATGCTTGAAAAGCATAATAAACAATGAAAAAAAAATCAATAACTAGCATCAACTCAGGAAGTACTGGGCCAGTCTGAGATAATATAGATGTATATATATGTCTGTCTAGCAGGATGCTAGGTAAACATTAACAGCTTCATAATACTTATGAAATTCAGTAGTAATCACAGAAAATGTTTTACTAGTTTCAAACCTGTATTTTCTGAAGTGATTTTATATATGTGTTATTACATATAATGCCCAGAAACACCCAGTGATGCTGCAAAGTTCCCAAATGTCAGCACTTTCAAAATAATTTGGTTAGCATATTTAAGCAGACTTGATTAGGGACTGAAGCCCAGTTTCTCAAAGGTGATTAAGTACCTAAGTCCCACTGAAATCAATTTACCTATACATGTATTTAAAGTGTCTACGGAGATATATTTTGATATAAAATTCATTTTATATGTTTGCTTACACTGTGGCAAATATAGCATAAACTATTTGAAGTTTATTTAAATATGTGATACCATAATAAAAAAAAAAAGCAAGCTATTTAAGGAGATGTGTAATTTTCATGGCAAATTCGTGATATTTTATGAAATGTTCTTAAAAAATTAACTTATATAGGATGCATATATTAGCATAACAATAATTATAGTTTCTCGGGGCTTTCCAAAACTTGTAATTATTTTCTGAAACAGCAGTCTTAGAACTGTGGGATAATTTAGCTGAGAAATAATCAAATTGGTTTAAAAACTTTTAAACACCATTCTTTTTAGAGTTATTCCTGATTTCCTAAACCTTTTTGTTAATTTGTGCTTTCCTAAATGTACTTGATAAATAGGACTTTTACATTTACTGGTGAATTTCAACAGAAACAGCCCATTCAGTATTCCTGTGTTACAAGTTTACTCTCTGTCATGGCAATCAACACCTATATTGAACAGCTCATAGAAAAAAGCAAATTAAAAGTGAAGAGACAGTGTGTGAACTGCAGCACAAATAATGAAGTTTCCTTTTTTCCCTCTCTTCATACTTCAGCCATAAAAGCAGCATGGAGATCAAATGTTCAGTGCTCCATCCTGCTTTTACCTCTTTGTAGAAAGGAAAAAAAAGTAAAACCTCCCTCCACTGCAGGTGTTAGAATAATTGTGTCTGCTTAGTTTTCCATCTGTTAAGCCTGAATTATTTTGCAAGGACCTTTTCTTGTGATACCAAGGCTATTGACTTTCCTTAAATGTCTTTGGGGAGGGATTCCCAAACTCTGGTGGAAAAGTGTACCCATGAGGTGACTTCCTCCGTGTGCTCCAGGAGGTTTTTGAAGCAGGGTTTCCCTTTAAAAACAAAACCAAAAAAAGAAACCCAAATGTAATACGTGTGCCCAAGAGAAGTTCCCAATAGGAAACATCCATACTAGGATTTGTGCTGTTTAGCATATACATAAACTATATAGAAATTGACCAAGGAGTAGGATGACAATGTTTCTGATGATAACCAAGGCAGTAAATGCAGGAACCAGATGTAAAGATTTGCAGGACTTGGTGAGGGAATCTGACCTGGAAAAAAAATGGCAGATGGAATTAATGTCTCTGTAAGTATTAAATAATGTGTGTGGGAAAGGTAACAGTAACTCCCCTTAGAAAACAATGAGCTTTGAGGCATGTGTGATCCCTTGGGAGCAACTTCAAGACAAAGGATGTGATGTATGTGGCAGTTTACTGTGCATGGTTACATCCATGAACCTCCAAAGTGTAGTCTGTAGGGGATGACTGATTTTAAATTGCTGGGTTTTTTTGGTGCAGCACCAAATAACCCCATGTAATTATCTTGTATGTGTAAAAACAGTTTTATAACTTTTGTGTTTGTATTGTCTGAAAAGCGTTAGCTTTTCAGCCTGCCAGGTTTCTGCTACAATTACTGGTGATTTCTATATGGAAAACATCAATAATCATCCAAGAAGGTAAACCAAAACAAACTACTCAGTAGAATAAAAAAAATATTCTTGAAAGCAGCACTTTTATAATTGTTAGTTTATTTAATGAACTGAAACAAAGAGAAATAAAAAATAACATAAAAAAAGAGTATTACATAAAAAAGATACTTGAACCATGACCACAACATACATATTATGGAGATTAATGTCTTGTAACTTCTTGATAGCTGTTATAAAATACTTAAAAACATTGACTACATATATGAGTTGAAAGGCTGCATAGTTTTTTTTTGAAGTTTAATATTCTGTAGTAAAAGATCTGCAGTTTGCTGGTTGCTTGGGAACTTACATCAATATAGAAATTTTGCTAAAGAGCAAAGGTGGATCCTGGGTATATTTATACTGTTATTCCTACCAACAAAGAAATCACAAAGAAAATAAACTTCAGCACATCTATTTAACTGTGAATTTAGATATGTTAAGAGATTTTAGTGAGAATCTTAATAGCAGAAAATATACTAAGTTCTTTATGACCTATTTTGTTAAAGTTTTTTTTATCTTTTTTCCTATGTATACTTTTTTAGGTCATGATGAGAAAAAAGTTTGGCTACTTATTTTTGTCTCTCTTCTTCTTTGATAGAAAAGCTAGCCCAGTAGAAATTACCCTCTCAAAAAAAATGTTTTGGGGCTGTGCTAATGATGTGATGATGCTTTAGGGGTTACCTCTCACTTCTGACCTGTCCCTGCCTGTTTGCAGAAGGAGGAAGGACCTGCTGTGAGAGCTTTCCCCTCCAAAGATCTGTAGTGGCACTGCAGAGGAGCTGAGCAGCAGGAATGCAGGTCCCACACTCACTATCAAGAGCTCAAACTTAACTTTCTTAATTTTCACAGAATCATTTGGGTTGGAAAGGACCTCTGAGATCAAGTTCAGCCTTTGATCCACTCCCCCTGTGGTTCCCAGCCCATGGCACTCAGTGCCACATTCAATCTCTTCTTAAAAACCTCCAGGGACAGAGAATCCACCCCCTCCCTGGGCAGCCCATTCCAGTGCCCCTACCAACTGCATCCCCAGATACTGGATGGGGAGAGAGGGAGAATGAAGGTGAGAAATAAATATTAAGATCATGGAGCTTATTATTAAGCAAAACTTAATGAGGGGTTGGAGTTACACTACTGGCAACAGTTTCAAAGAACTCTGTCAGCAGGGAGTGATTCAGCTCCTCCAACAGGGCCATTGAAAAGCTTAATCGTCCGGCTTAAGCTAATCACCTTATGTTTTCAGTTACCTGGCTCATTGAACGATTTGGGTGAATATCCCTCAGCTTTCATAATGAATTCAAGAGCTAACAAACTAGGTAGGAAGAGAGCTGTTGATTTGTGTGATAGATAAGACTATTTTTTAAGTTTTATTTCTCTTTGAAGCTCTTTTCTGGTAGTCCTCAAGGTAGAGTCCCCCACTTTGCTGTCACGCTAGGGATCTTTGTACTTAGTGTCATATACACAAACTTCCTTATCTCCATAGTTGTGCTATTCTATACTTAGGTTCTTGGATTTGAGTCTTTCCTCTTTTGGATGATGTAGGAGGAAAGGCTGAATGAATACAGAGGAAAATGAAAAATGAATGATTTTTTTGTAAAAACATAGGGCACTTCTTCCCTCGAGAACAACGCAAGGATAATAGCATGTAAACTGCCATTGCACTGCTATCCATTCCTAAGCTCTGTTCCACCTTGTCAAGCACAGGTTAAAAAAAAATTCGTATTACAACAGAAAAAGTCATATTTTCTTTTTCTAGTTAGTAATATCTGTCAGTTCATTGTGACCTTCAAGACCTAAACATGGACATTCAGTCCTAGAGTTCATAATTTGAAATAAAGGCAAAAAACTACGAGAGCTGGTAATCTATTCAACAGAAGGATGACTCTTAGAAGTAGAGTAATTCAGCTACTTTGATAAGAAAGCAGGGGCTGAATTGTCTACATTCCTGCTTAGTCAAAAGATTAGATTTCTTTGCAGAGAAATTGGGTATTGCAGTTTATTCAAATTAATGTGTTTCAAGAAGGAGAGAAAAGGTGAATACAGTTTGTTTCCTAGATGAGGGAGCTGTATAGTGTGAACAATTAAAAAAAAACACCTCAAGACATAAATATTTTTAAAAAATAAAATTATGAGATGTCTTCTAGATAACCAACTAGAAACAAAATGCTTATTATGACTGTTTCAGAATGGAGAAGCTTAAACTAAAGCAGGTTTCTATCTTCATGGTCATTTTGAAATTTTTGAGACTTTTGAGGAACCAGTTATCCAGGTATCTCGGGTACTTGCATGAGAAGCACACATAAAAGTACATAATGCCTGTGATTGTAAATAAAATGAGCTCAAAGGTTATGAAATACTGCATAATTATACAAACTTATGAGGGTGGATTTCTTCCACACATGCTTTTAAATCAGTTTTGAAGCAAGATATATGGATATAGTACAGGCTGGTATCCTCTGTAAATCTGAAAAGGCAGTACTGTAGTCTTGCCAATTTCTGGATTTTTTTTTTTCAGTAATTTCATACTTCTCCCATTACCTTTACCATTCATAAATCGTTATTACTTTTACATCTGAATCCAAGAGGACTATAAAGGCTACTTAATTTTAGAGTAAAAGGGTGATGGGCTATTTTAAAATTTCAGAGAAAGAAAGAGAGGACATTTCTAATTTGTATTTCTCAGTGCAGTGTTCCAACCACAGCATTGTGATACATTATATTGTATCATGATAATTCATAAAAGTTTAGATAGAACTATTAATTACAGGGAGACTTAGTTACATTCCATGTAGGAAAAACAAATATACAAAACAGTAATTTAGAAAAAAAATCCCACATCCAAGAAAATACAGTTGTGAAAGTTCTTCATTCTGCTGATTTCTTCCTACACCTTCATTCTTATTCTCAGTCAATAAGCATGAAGATGTATGTTTAATTCCACCTGATTTATGAAACTTAAGCAAGTTTCTAAGTGAGAATAATTAGCTAAATCTGACAGATTTCCATGACACTTCACGATTTGTTTTTACTTAAAGCACATATTTATGAGCTTAGCTAATATAGATTTTTTTGTCTGTGTGTAAGATTATGCTCTTTATATTAAACAGGGAAGGTAGAGAGAATAGGTCATATTGCTGACATGTAATTACAGAAATGCACAGTAAAAGTGGCAAATTCTTTGATCAATAAGGCTCTTTATCATTATACAGCCTCTTATAGCCACATGCTCATAAGGAAAATCATGTATTCAAGTCTTTTATGAGAGCTTCATTGGTAGAAAGTATTTATTTCAAGCACTAGTATCTCCAATTATCATTCTGATGCAGTTCAACTGTGTTGAAAATTAATGCCAATCACAAGATTTCCTTTGAACTTTCAGAAAAGCAGAGCTGGAGCAGACTATACTGCTGCCTTCTGAACTTCAGAACAGTTTAGGTACACTCGTTGCATACTATACAGTTCAGATCTTTGACTCAAGCATGGATAATGACAGGAAGCTTGAAAATCAATTACCATTAAATACTGTGCAAGGAAAACCTTTTGATTTCTCATCAAAAGCACCTGGGATATGCAGTGTTTAATTGCAATTTAAATGATATGCTAATCTCGTTAAAGGTACCAAAATGAAAATATATTGCCTCTTTCCCCTTTTGTAGAGACCCTGTTAGCTGCATGGCTTGTTGAGCTTCTTGTCTGTAGCCACTACACTTCAGCCCTCATATTCCACATCAGGGTTGGCTCTTGGGCTGGGTGCAACTTGAGTAGGTCAAGTTGCCTGATTTGTGAACTGTGCTAACACTCGTGGTGCTAAAAATGAGATGGAAAAAGTTCCAAAATCCCTTTGAAATCCATGCCTGGACTTTTAATGTGAGCAGAAACCAGGGGAAAACACCAGCCAGCTGCTCCATGGATGCATTTCTTTCAGCTGTGGCACCCCTAAAGACATGTTGTTTGAGAGCCACTGCCTCATCAGAAGGGGTGTGTTTCCAGCACCAAGTCCCTAGCATTCATTTTGAGGCTATGTCCTTTTGTCAGCCTGTTCTTGAGTTTTGGGTTTTGTTGGTTGGTTGGGTTTTTTAGTGGTTTTGTTTGTTTTTTGGTGGGGAGGTGGGGCAGAGCATACTGTAAGCACCAGGTTTTTCTGGTCATAACTCTGAGTTGTGGAAGAGTTGTCTTCTGCACCACAGATCGAAATACAGTAAGCAGTGAATCAGTAATTTTTGCAGAAATAAGTTAGGTCAGTGACAACCAAGTTCCTTCGTTACTTGTTTCTTTCCCAAATAAAGGAACAGCACCCTCAGTGCATATCTGATCTGTGTGTTCCTCCTTATCTGACAGCTCAGTTGAGGCTGGGAGCATTTGCTTTTTTATGACTCTTGAGCAGAATGCACCTGTGAGACAAATGTAAAGTTCCTGGCACTAAAGCCCCGCCAAAGCAGCAAAGGAAACCAGAGAAGTTGAATCCAGAAGTTAAAACAGAGATTTCCCCTGACCAACTACCAGTACCTGGCTTTCATCTTCAAAGCAAAAACCATGTGAAAAGTTCTATCAGGCTGAAAAAAACAATAGTCAAGTTCCAGCCTTAGGGAATTTCATCTTACCTTTATCACAATAATTATCCTGGCACTTGCTTTGAAAAGCAAACATTTTGGTTTATGCTTTGTTAAGGTTTCAGTTTACCTAAAAAGACTTGAAATTATTTGTTTTTCTAGTTGGATAATCTAAGCTCCATTTCTCTGCAAACCAAAGTTTAACCTTTTTTATAGTCTACAAATATTCACATGCTATTGCTTGGAGTATATCTGAGCTACTAGAGAAAATTTTAGTGCTGATAGTAAAGACTGAAACAGGTGAATATTTTTATGTGCTTAATTCAAACACGTCATTTGTTCAGTAATTTAGAAGAAGGGTATATGTAGGGAAAATCAATATTATTTATCCTTCTTTAAGAGGTTTTTCCAGCCATCACCCTTATAGAAAGTGGTTGAGCTACAGAATCAATATTTATTTCCAGCATATTTAATCTTCATATATAACTGGAACATTAAGTATATATTGCTACATAAAATAACTGATTTTAAGACTGTGACAGCTCTTTAGTGTGATATAAATATATTTGTGATGTTTATGTTATCCTCTAAGGCATATATTGCATGAGAACAGTTGCTGGCATGAATCTAGTGCTTTCTAGGAAAAGGCACCCTGTTCTCTAGTAGCCATAAAAATACAGGAGAATAAAATCCATCCCCAAATTTCAACAGTCCTGCAGAGGTTCATTGAAATATCATCCCTAACTTTTGAACTACAATGCAAATATCTTTTCACTGTCTAAAGTTACAGATGAGAAGGAAGAGAATCTGGTTGATTTGGGGTTTGATTACTTGGAACAGCCATTTTTAAATGGTTGTGTTAAATTATGCTCATACTCATCTCTAAGGGACAACTAAGTTCACTGAAACTTGTTGCTTTAAAGTTGACTGAAAACTGAGACTCCAAAAATTTTTACAGGTGCATATTCTTTAGGACAAGATTCTTCAGGGGACAAGGCTGGTGATGTAGTTTTATGCATTGAAGCTGTATTTTCTGAACTATGACTAAGTTTCAGATAAGTTTCAGATTTTATGTAATTCACATAAAGCAGTATCTGATGGTACCTGAAATTCATATAGTGACCAAGGGCTTCAAGGACCTTTAGCAAAAGGGACTTAATATTTTCAGTAGTATTCCAGCCTAAGGTTGTATTCAGCACAAATTAAGCCAAGTAATTTATTATTCATGTCTTTTTCCTATTGGGCTTTAATATTGTTGAAGCATTTTCCCTTGCCTCTCTCATTCTTCTGTGCAGAAAGAGTGACAGGCAGGTTGAAGAGCCAGCACCTGCCTTGGGTAGCTCCCTGATCATCTCTTGCTAGTTCTCCTATCAACAAAAAAGAGTGGCTCAGGGTAGTTATTGGGTTTGACTCCTGGATTGGACGAACCATGGTGGAAACCATGGTGAAGAGAGAATCTAAATCTTTGTTCTATCAATGCATGTTGGAAATAAAATATGATTGCTTTTTGCAGTCAGATTTTGTTTTTTAAAACTCACACTTGGATGTGAGTGGGGTTTTTCAGAAACCTAGTTTTTCATTTCTTTTTCAGAAAACTCATCTTTCATTAAATTTGTGAGATTCCAGTAGGAACAGATACAGCCCCTGTTTCAGTATCTCTAAATTAAGCACTTTATATCAGCTTGCAGCTTGCAGGAAAGCCATTTCTGCAATTTTTATAGTCATCTTCTAAGTAGAATGGCACTTTTATATTTTACTATCATAGTGTTATTGTATAGAATGATGTAGTTTCTTGGTTATAATGAGAGTGTGCTTATACTTCTGTGCATTATATTGCATTATACTAGATTATGCTGTTAAAATTCAAGTACTTCCAAATAATGACAGCTTTTTAGACAAATATGACTCTTCTAGATCATAAAATAAATCTGCATTACTCTGGAAAAGGTCACTGATATCTATGTTCACTTGTTCCTATGGCAAGTTTCTGAAGTAACTCAGTATTACCACCTTATTTACACACTTAATTCTTATATTAGCTTTTTCATTTCAAAGACAGGTGTTTGAGTTGATTTGAGCCATAAAAAATTTGGAAAACAGCAGATGTAAATATCTTTTTAGCACTTTCACATAATGAATGGGAAGGACAGCAGAGCAACCTGTGGCCATCTTTGAAGGCAGCAACTTTCAGATTTAGATTGATCAGTTTAGGTAGATTTTAAAATATTAATGGTACTGAGTTCAATGTAGTTTTCTGACTCAGATGTGTGGTGTGATGACAGAAAAAGTGTAGAGCAGCTATGTTGAAAGAATGGTAATCTCCATCAACCAGTAATTTCTTACATATATTCAATCCAAATTTATAATTTACAATTAAGAATAGGTAGTCTTCAAAAATAAAACTGATATATTTTTAATTGCTTGTATTTATCTTTATATATGGATCTTCAGTTGCATAGAAATATTACATACTGCTGGTTTTACTTCTTTTTTGTGATTATTTCATCTGTTCAAGCAGAAAAATTCAGTCAGCCAATGTCCTTATTTGAGGGTGAAAATAAAAATGACAATGAAAGAAAACTCACTGCAAGCAGAAATTGTAATACAAATACTGAATTCCAATTAATTGATAATTGCTATTCAGAATACTAGATAATGTCACTCAGACTATCAGAATTCATTCCTTTGTATAGAGGAATTATGCAGTCTCTTCCTTCTATTTTTGTTATACAAATTTCAGATTTCCTTTCATGTTACTGCTAATTCCACATTAAAAAGAATTTAGAAATTCTCTTTCCTCCTTTCTTGTAGGCATAGTATGTTTTAACATAATCATTGAATTAATTTCTTCCAGTTCAAGTTTGTAACTGTTATATATTTTGCTTTCCTCCTTTATTCATAATCTTCAAAAGGAATAAACTTTTAGCTTAAAAAAAAATTAAAAATATTTGTTCTCAAATATACTTACATACCTGCTTAAATAAAAGTCAGGATATTCAAGGGACTGTGCAAGGTCATGTAATTGAGTGATTGGAAACATGAGATTTGTAGTACTCTGGAAGTGGCTGGAAAACCTTAGGGAATGCCTTGATGTGGCCTATCATTACTTATTTAATTGATACAAAGCTTTTTTTTTTTTTTTCTTCAGTGTTTCCTGTAGTTTTCTCCCTGTCCCCAAGCACCTATTATTTGATAACTTCTCATTTTATTTAGTGCTTTTTTTTTGTTTATTAATTTAGGAAAAAAGTCATTGCAATTAGAAAAGATCTCTTAGGACAAAAAGCAAAGCCCTGCCAATACAGAATTGCAGCATTGAATAAGGTCCCTTGTGTTTTACCCATCTCATTTTAATTGTTTTGAGAAAGATCTAGCACATTGTGGAATAATCTCAGGAGAAAAAAAAAATGGAAATACCCTTTCTCATGTACAGTAAGTCATTCTTCAAATTCAGACTAAGTTGTCCTTTTCACCATTTGATCTCATTATTTCTAGATATATCCCATTTGTATTCTTAAATAATTACTCTTGCCCCTTGGTGTTTACCTTCTCATTGCTTTTGACAGATATATCTCCTCCCTCTCCCCCCACTTAATTGTTGGTTAGTCAAGCTGTACATATTTAATCTTTCTAAGCTTTTCTTGTGTTATCCCTTCCAAAATATTAAGTCTTATTTTACCCTTCTTTGCTCCGAGTTCCTTTCAGTATGTCAAAGTGCAAAAGAAGGAGCTGATCATACTTGTCAAGTGTTTTCCAATTCAAATTTAAAAGGACAGTTTGACCTTTGGTGTGTTGCACAGAAATGACATCTCTAACCCCCTTTTTTTTGCCAAGGTCCATTTTCTCCACTCTGACAATGCAGAAATATCTTACTAGGGCTGCTGTTTTCATTGCTGCTACTGCAAAGTAGTCTCAAAGCAGCAAGACTTTTGTTGATGTTTTATTGACTGATTTTAAAAATAGTCCAAACTTTAAAATTTACATTTTTATGAGTTTTTT
Source organism: Phaethornis superciliosus (assembly GCA_023637945.1). NCBI lineage: Eukaryota > Metazoa > Chordata > Aves > Apodiformes > Trochilidae > Phaethornis > Phaethornis superciliosus. The sequence continues at coordinate 19,139,136 of JAJQWJ010000011.1, forward strand.
GTTGTGGTAAAGATATCTGTTTATATGGAGGGGTTACTATCATGAAACCACCAGGAGGAATTAAAGTATTTTTATGTTGTAATTTGAGAACTTCCCACATTTGGAAGAACATAGTGAGAATAAATATATGGAAGGTTATGAGGCTAAAGTGTAATGACTTTTCCCAGAAGGTAATGTTAATTTCTGATCATGAGCTGCAAAAGGGATTCTGCCACCCAGATTACAACACAAAATAGAAACTAACTCAAATAAAACAACAACAATAATTAAAGAAATGTATTTGTTCTTTGTGTTGCATGAAGTAACTCTGAAGATTCTCTCTTATATCCATTGTCTCATGCTTATTGGCATGGTTAAGTTTCTAAAGACATCTCCCATGTTTTACTGGAGTGGTTTCATTTCTAAGAGGAAAAAAAAATTAAACCTAAAATTGTACTGATAGGTAGAAATCTATGACATCTGAATATACATAATCTGTATATACAGATATCTGAAATCTGTATATACATAAAACCTGTTTAAAATTGATAGAAATGAAAATATTTCACAAATATTTATATCAGCATCTTTTCATCTGTTGCTACACAAACATCTTGATAAAAGCTTTAGCCAAATGTCTGTTTATAGACTGGGATATCCTAACAGCATTAGTGTTTAATGTTTAAAAATTCATTGAAACTACTATATTCACATTTAAGTCTAAACATTCAATTTTGGTCTGAAATGTTATGTAGCCTCTAAATAGCTAAGTCAAAATGAGAAGGACAAAACAAGAATACTCTATTCAAGAGATAATCGAAATCTTTATTAAAATAAGGTGCTCCTTTAAAAATGAGAACATTAATGCTATGTAATGAGTGTATTTTCTCAAATATACCTGCTTGCCTATGGATTTTGGCTTCTGAGGTGGCTTAATTCTGAATCTTCTCTCTATTTCTCTTTAAAATATTGCTGGAACTCCAATTTAATTTCCATTTTACTCTCTTTGCTCGGTAGCTCCTTAAACTTTCTACTTGTGACAGATTACAAGGGTATCATTAAGTAATGCAAGTTCATGTCTTATTAGTAGACAATCCTGTTGACCTTCATTTCCCGGGGTCCCATCTTGCACTGCATTTTAATGCAGGCAGTCTCATTTTTACTTTAGCTGGGCTTTTAGCTCTTCACTTAGAAAACAAGCCCAGAAAACCATGAGAGCCTTGATCTCACCCTGGAGCTGTGGCTTTCCAAGGCAGGCTAAAGGATAATGATCATCATTGGTTTTATTCCTCTGTTATTTATATTTGCATGCCATTGTTTCAGTGGAAATTAAATCTTTTCCAAAAAGACAGTAAAGTGTAAAGGGATAAGAAGTCTGTGCTCTTGTGGTCTGGTGAGTGAAGACACGAGAACTGTTTTTAATTCTCACCATTCTTCTGTCTTATCATTTGGTCCATTCTGTGACTTTGACATTCAAGTCCCTCTATGGAACTAATACGGTCACACATAAATTAACCTGTAACATTAATGCTTTATGATAGAGGTTTAGCTCAAGTTTCTCCTGTGCTTTTTCTTCTGTGCACGAATCACTTTGACCTGACTTTAATATGCATGATTTGATTGACCTCCCAACCAGTAAAGTGTAAAGTCCTGAAACAAATAAGGTCTGGTAACAAAACTACTCACCCTCTAAATCTCTGTAAAACAAGCTGGTATGAAAAGGACGTAGCAGATTTAATGCCAGTAACTTTGTTTTCAAAAGGATATTAAGTAAGCTTTCACAAAGTGCATGTTCTACTGCCCTTTAATTTCAAGCCAATGAAAGAAGCAAAGACTTTATCTGTCATGGGGGTGAAAAGCTGCCAGGTATCCCAAAACCTCATCTGTCATCTTCAGTGAGGAAGACTGAAATTAACACTGCTGATATGAAGGAAGGTATAAAATAGTATGAGTTCAAGATGTGGATCTTAGGTCAAGATTCACCTAAAAATATGAAAAAGGAAAAAACCGGAACTCTTCCACAGAGTAAATCCTAGCAGTTATATATTGTGTATGTATATATATATATGAGCAGCTGTATCATAACTGGAAAGCACAAGGAGAAAGTATTTCCTCATGCTATACTAAAATCTCCTTTTTCAAAAGAATCACTTGCATTAGAATAATTGTAGCAGAGGTACCAATTTTACTTGTTTTGGAACCTTCTTTTAGACAGCCAATTTAAACTAAAGCATTTACATTTCTGGATTAAAGAAAATTGCCTGTAGAATTTCTTAAATGCAGTAAATAACCGTGAGGCATTACTGATTACTTAGTCAATACCCACAACCAATTTTCCACTCTTATTTTATATGGCATCTCTATTCAAATATACTTAGAGATATGCCTTCTGTAAATATGTTTAAAAACCTCATAGCACAGTATTTCACAATAATGTTGTTTGAGTTTTTTAAAATTCTATTTATAAATTCTGACTGAATGTCAGCCTTACATACCTGAACACTTATGAAAATTATCTTCCTATCTAACCTAAATTAGCTTTCTAGGGAACCTTTCTATTTTATTCCTCTAAAAAAAAGTTTTCCATCAAGTGTTCCCATTCATTCTAGTTGTCTGGAAACAGACATCCTGAAATCTGGAGGTTCTGGCTGGGCACAGCTTTATATGTTTACTTATCTGTTTACTTATTTCCATGTTTACTAGAGATTGAAGAGTTCAAAGATGTCTCAGCAGCTTGAAAATATCTGAACAATTTACCCTTGCTCTGATTTATCAAATATCAACAATATTAAATTAACTGTTGATTTGCATCCTAAATTATAGAATGCAATGTTGAGTTTAATTCATAATAAGTAAGCAAGGCATAACATTTTTTTCCTCAGTCAGGTGATCTATTTTTACCAGCAATTCGATGGAAAGTTCAAAAGATTTTCTCTCTACCATATCTTTTGCAATTGTGTTTTGATGTTGTCCCCAAACAGATTGATATGGAGTATAAAATCTTAATTTCTGCTATACTAATGAATATCTGCAGTTTTAGGTATTGGAGGTGTGGCTCCAGCCTCTTTCGGTGGGAGCATTTTTAGATAGAGGTCCTGAGACAAAGACTGAAGAAAGGCAAGTAGAATCTCTCAGCTTGTTCAGATTAAGTGCATCTGCAGCAGGCAGGCTCTCAAAAGAGGGGATGGGTAAGGTGAGGCTACTGTGTTGTCTTTGGTATGTACCATGGGTTAGAATTCAGATCACTGGTCCTAAATACCAGAATAGTTATTGAGTCAGTAATTGGTACAGCATTGCATGGGACAGCACACTGTTATTTGGAAGGATTAAGGTCAACCTAGAAATAACCAGGGGGGTTACAAATATAATTCTGAACCACTGGGTTAAAAGAAGTCAAAATCAACAGCTTGTGAATCCAGCATGCCTGTTCTTTTTCATTTTGAGTAGCTTGATTCTTGAATGTTGCTCTTTGAATTACACTTTTTTGTGTCAGTTTAGCAAGGGAAAAAAATCAAACAAAATAATTACAATTTGATCCAGCCCTTATCTGTTTCTCCCTGACTGAGCATAGCTGCCTTTAAGAAGTGAATAATCCTTCCTACCCTTATAGCTGTTGTGAGTTGTTTTAGATGAATCATTTTATGTGAAAGTACTGTTTGGCTGACAAACCAACACACTTATATCTTCATTTTTTTAGGACATAAGTGTGTCCTTCGCTTCTGAAACACAATTACATTATCATGTTGGAAACTCAAGGAAAAATGTCAGCCCAAGAGTTAAGATTGACTGTTAAACAAACCCCAGACTTTCAATATTATAACCTCTAAGCAAAAATTAGCATGTCAGCTCCCTAGGCAATCAAAGCACACACAAAGCACAAAGGATGGGGATTTTATCATGACAGATGCGTTATTGAGAAAACGGCCACTTTTGGCTTTGTGATTATTTGCTCAGATGTTTAATCTTCCCATGATAGCAGAGCTTGCAGGAACTGGTTGTGAGGCTGTTTGGCCATGCCTGAAGCTGGGAGCATCACGAGGCTTGTGCTCACTGAGCTGGGAGGTGAAGCAGCAGCCAGTTGCCAAGACATTGCCCTGAGAGTGAGGCAGCACCCAGAGATATAAAGGGTCAGGCTCAATGCAGTGAACTCCTCATGCCAAATGGGCCAGATCTAATTGTAGAGGCTGAGGACAGATTTACACAACCCAATGCAGCATGACATAGGAGCTCTGCAGTAACAAGCTCCAGCCCTGAGCCATGCTCATCTACTGCTTCTCTTCTGGGTGCTGGATTAACCACAGCTTGATCAATGAGGTGATGCAGGGTGGAAGATCTGGAAAATCTGGGCTTCAGAATAAGCAGGAGCCTGCAGAGCAGAACCACTTTCCTTGAAGCATGACACTTCTGGAGCCAATTCTGCCCCTTTCCTTCCTTTGCAAAACAGGTGTTACAATGAATCCCTTTTTTTTTTTTTTTTTTTTTTTTTTTTTGTTTTGTTTTTGTTTTTTGTTTTTGTTTTTAAAGCTGCTCACATTTCCCAGGTAACTCCTTTGGCTTTTTGTGCTACAGTAGCATTTATCAAGTGCCTCTCTCAGAGAATCTCAGAACACCAAAAGGACAGGTTTGGGCATTGGGGTGCAAGTGCCAGGCTGGTCAGTTCAAGTCAATGCCAGTACCAGGAGCAGGACTTGTATCAAATGAGCCTCTACACCTGAATTAGAGCATGGTTGTGCCTCTACAATTCTTTCCTAATAGCTAGCAAGTTCATTTAAATAAACCATTTTTTGATAAACAAGCTCAGATCAGTTCAAGGCTGGGAATTAATTAACTGATAATAGCCATGCCCTTAAAGATAGGTCCTCCCTTCTCAGATGCCTCTTACTCTGATATGGTCCCAGGTCAGGCTGGTCAGCACGGTTCCTTTATTTAACATTTATTCTATTTATTCATGACTGTGAAATAAACTTGTGAAATAAACAGCAGGATGGACGTGTGAGCAGGGTGAAGTTGCTGGAGCCCCACCTCTGAGCACAGACTCAGACTCAGCAGCCAGAGAGGCAGCCGGGAGTGTTTTGCAGTAGCTTCAGCAAAGAAACTGGAAAAAATGCTAACACCAAAGTTAAATCCTACCATTTGCACAACAGGCTTGTCTAACTGCTAGCATATAACAGTAATTTTGTCTCAGCTCAATAATTTCCTTTTCTCAAATGTTAAAAGCAAATTTACCAAGTGAGTGTGCAAGAATGTAAAGACATCATCTAGCAAGTCTCCATGGTCCTGCACATCAAAGTAAAATACCATTTGCATAAATATGAGATGAAACAAGTCGGTCACGTGCACAATAACTTCTCTAGTATAGAATGCTATCTATACAATGTGTTGTGCAGTATATAAATTACTTGCTGTTCCTATGTATAATTCACATCTAGTTATCTCTGGTCATTAAAGAATAATAATCATAAATGTGAATTAAATAGAAGGAACTGTGTGGTTAATCTGCAACTTTTTAATTATATATTTTCAGCTGGCCTGAAACATAACCGTATGTTTAAGAAATACTGTGGAATAAAACATGCATCTCGGAGAGATATGGAATACTTCCACAAATCCTAACAGAATGCCTTCAGATTAGGAGACAAGGAGCACAAATTACAGCAATGAGGTATGTTTGTAAACATGTAAAACAATGTATATAATAATTCATAGGTCACTTATACATATAATTTCTTGTTAGGTGATCAAGTATCACTGCAAATACTTCTCAAAGTAATTAATACATTTTAACCTTTCTTTAATTTTGGGTACATGCCTATTTAGACACCTCTGTGTATAATGTTGGGCTTGATTCTTTATCACACATTGGACTACTTAGATTTATTTTGCTGCTGCTGTTTCTGATTTGCTCCAAAATTACTGACAGGAGATGATTCAGGTCCTTCATATCTTGGAATAGTAGTACCTCTCACAGACACTTCTCATTTCAGAAATACCAGAGTGAATAGTTTCCAGAAACAGATGTAGTAAACAGTGATTGTGTGTAGTACAATTGTTTGGTACATTTTCAGCTCTGTTTCATAAAATTCCTAGAAAAATTTCTCACTAACAGATTTCACTTGTAGCCTGCATATTAACTTTGGACTCAGAAAGAACTATTGCAATCAAGTAGCCTGGCTTTCTTCTGTTGTGTTAATTTCAGTCACATTTTCAAATTCCAGAAAACCTGCTCCTGCAAAACTCCCAGATGCTCGGAGACAGAGGTTACCTTTCCTGGTGATTATAGTGCTTTAGTTCAAAGAACAGAAAGGGCAAGAGTATCTGGGCTGAACTGATTAACATATAACCCTGACAAGGACACATAGGGTGAATTTAAGAAAGAAAACTTTCAGGCAAAATTTTGGGGAAAATTGGTTTTATAGTTACACAGAAAATTGCATTTGGATCTCAGTATGTTGCAAACCCAACTGCTGATGGCAGGAAAATTACATAGTGGAAACTCCCCTGTTTGATGGAGAAGAGCTGTCCTTGTGCATCAGGGCATATGCCAACAAACTGGGAGTCCAGCCAAGATGACAGATCAGAAAAATGAGGTACCAGATTTGCAGCACCCATAAGGCAACATGGCAGAATACCAGAATGGCAAAATATTCCAAATTTGGTCTGCATAATTGACTTTGGGGTTGGGTTTTTTTCCACCAGCAAGTGGATATGGGTTATTTAAAAGAACAATCTATCCTTTGACAGATACTTCTTTTTTAATGAAAATGCAAGCTGGAATACTGTGAGCAAATCCCATGGCTGTTTTTTATCCTAGAGCATTCCTATAAAATTATTTTTAATCCAATCACCCGCGAGTTTTATTCCATTTTTTTAAAATAATAAACTCAATCACATTTTGAGAAGGAAGGAAAAATCTGTTTTGTAGTCTGATGCTGAACTGTAGGTAGAACTTGGATAACTTAGGAAAATTTCTCTACAAAATCACCAAGGGAAAAAAAATTCCTCTTCTCTGTCTGCAGTCTTTTCTTCTCAACCATACCAACAGAGGTGACAGATTTAAGGATTTCTTTTGCTCAGTGAGAACTGCAATTAATAATGGCTGTAATATAGGAATTACAACATGAGCAACTATAGTACAAGTATGTTTAATGCTTAGTTTAATTGTTATTCTGTTTTGGTAATCATTTATCTTTCCACAAATTTAAAGCTTTGCACAGTTAATGAATGGCTTTCATCTAACTTCTGTAATTTTCCATTCTATATGTTAATTAATTTCAGTGAACGCTGGATGAGAGAATGCTATCTGCATCTCAAGAAAAAAAAAAAAAAAAAAAAATTAAATCCTACCCTGAGAAAAGTTTCTAAGTATGCAAACAGAATTTTGCAATCTCACTGGTTTGTTGCTGGGGTTTTTTTTTGTTGGTTGGTTGGTTTGTTTTTTTATTTTTTAGGATTAATATATACAAGAATGTTCCTAAAATATTTGCTAACCATTTCTTTCTAGCCAAAATCATCAGAATTACTTTAACTATTTTACTTGTTTTCCTCTGTATATTTATCTTTTCCTATATATACATATATACACATACATATGTTTTCATATATATATATAGAGAGACACACAGGAAAACAAGAAAAATATGTAAATGTTTATATGTATATACACAAACACACACTTTACCATGCAGGTTTCTTATATATATTTTCAGGATGAGACCTACTAATTGTGCACTTCTTCATCTACAAAACTCCCTTCTGCTCCCCACTGTTAAATGAAGTGACTTTTACTGCCTGACTCGGGTGGCCCATCTGTCTGAGTTTTCTCATTCTTGTGCAGAAAGAGGAAAGGCAGAAAACTCAGTTTTTTATAGTTGGCTACTCTTGCAAGCAATTAATGCCGTGTGCAGTTTGCATACTAATACATGGATACAAGTATTTAGCAGAAATTATGGTCCTTACCTATAATCAAAGGTTAAAAGCAGCATGAAACAAAACCAAAACAGAAAGCCTGTGAATCACTGCCATGGTTTTTTACTGCTTTCATAAACCAGAAGGAAAATACAAAAACCAAAACATCATTTTTCCCCATCTAGTTTCTCTAAAGAGTTTATTTTAAGGGAAACATGAGAATTCTAGTACCACTCTTAGTATTTATTGTTGGGTTTTTGGTTTTTTTTTTTTAGTTCTGTCCCACTCCAGATATATGTATGTTCATGGTGTTCCCCCCAACACACCCTGGAAGTTTGGAGAACAAGAACTTCAGATTTCAAACTAAAGAACATTTAAGTGGTAATTCAGAGGAGCTCTCACCTGTAAAACCTAGAATTTTCCCTGTATATTTTTACCTTCTCCTTGGAGATGTATTTAAATAAACCTTTATTACAGTAGCAGTGTTCTGGCCATGACCTGCTATTGTTCAGGCTGCATAACAGCTTTCCTCAGTTGCTCTTCAGACTTAGAAACTTTCACCATTCAGACTGCAAATCTTGTTTGTTCTCTTCCTGAGGCTGCATTTTATGGCAAGTTTGGGTAAAACCAGTTGTGCCATGTCTCAGTGACAGGTGAATGAATAAACACACAGCTCTTTTTGTTGCAAAATTATAGCATTGAACATTTTCCCATTTTTTATTTTGTTGGGGTTTTCTGTTTTGTTTTTTTAAACTGAAAAAAAGTGATTTTTAGAAGTTATTTTCTTTTGCCAGCTGCTAATGTGCTGACAATAATTATATTCCTGAGGTGTGCTGCACTATTTTCCAAACTTTACAGTCCTTTTATAGTGCAAACTGATATATATTTAGCTATAAGGAGAATAACTGGGGGTGTGATCTTGTCAGAAAAGCTATGAAGCGAAACTTCCTATGCTTACATTTAGTTTCTAACTGGGCTGTGCATGCCTTGAATGGTCAAGCTGCTTAGGGACAGATCTTTCAAAAGCACCTGAAGGCTTTCCAAGTGCAACTCACTTGCTTTTTGGAAAACAAAAGTCACATTTTTCTTCTTTCAGCATACTTCCAAAGTATTTGTAGTACATCCTAAGGAAGGTGGGGGTGTAATAGACTTTCATAAATTCCACTGAAATTATTTTGTAAAAGCACAGATGATAATGCTTTATTTTTATTTCCTATCTTGTTTCTTTGTGAAAGAAACTGTCTTTTCTTGTATTTCCTTAGTACAATGAAGCTGGGACATGAATAGTGATCTGCTGAACAGCGATGATGATACTATGGAAAAATTCCATTTTACAGTCTGAACAGTCACAAATGGTAAGTTGCTCAAGGGCACCAAATGTCACAAGAGGAAGAGATGTCCAACTATTGCCACAGACCACTGAAACTCATTGATGAAATAAATACAAGGGACTGCATTCACTGTGGAGTTGATTTAAATCATTAATTTAAATCTCTAATTAGGAAAACATTTTAAAATATTCTTAAGTTCTGTCACAGGCAGAACTCTTCACCGGGACTTCAACTCGCATTTAATATTCAATATGAATCAAAGGCTGCTTTTTCTAGAAAATACTTAATCTCCAGAAATAAAACTTTCAGTAAATCACGTGTAGCTGAAAGCAGTTTTGTTTGTGAAATGCTGTGCAATTCTAGCTTTAGTGGTCATTGCCAGATCCACTTTTACCTGTGCAAAAATGTTTTAAAATGCATATTGCTGAGGAAACAGTTTTATAGATGCAAAATAAAAAAATGAGACTGGCCTAGGTAATTTACATTTTGTATACTTCAGAGTATCAAGACAGAAAGTTACATCCCTAGTATTAAAAAATAAAATAGATTATTAACTATTGATAATTGTTCTTCTTTATAGCAGCAATGGAAATTGAATTCATATTAGTCCTGATTTTGCCTAGGAATTAATGGAAATTATAATGTAAGGTCCACAGATACCAGAACTTGTTGTTCTATAACCTTGTCTTTTGAAATGTGTTTCTATTTTTACATATGCCTTCTTTGAAATTTTATTCAGTGATTTCCAAAAATATTTTCAAGCATATAGGTGGGCAACAGTTTCTAAGTACTAGCTGCTATCTGGCTTTGAATTATTGTAGTGATTGCAAAACCTCTGGCACTTTTGGATCATTTGTCAGTGAACTGACATTCAGATAACAGGTTTAGCAGTTGATATAATACTTACAGATGCTAAGAGATAATTATGAAAATTCACAACGAGGTATCAGAAGTTTCCTACATTTCTCTTGCAAAGTATACTCCAAACAGTTAATAATGTTATGATGCTTAAAATAACTATATGGTTATATGTATGCAGGCAACATAATTTGCTTAACAGATTTAAGCAACCAGGTGTGATATTTCTTATGCTGTTATTTTCCTTTTTGTTTAAAACTTGCTGTAAATAGTCATAAGACTTTTGTGTTTCAGGAAACAGTGAGTATGCAGAATCCTCTTATTTAAAACCTGTGACATGATGCTTTTCTTTGTGGTTCAAGCAATCAGATGCAGAGGAAAAAAGGACAGCACTGGGAGAAAGTGTGACTGCCACAGTATTCTCTGCAGCCTGTGCTGTAAAAAGGCACAACAGGGAAGCACTGTTAGTCCTGCATTTCTTCAGGCATCCAGTGATTATGCAGGGAGGCTTAAAAGCACCTTTTATTCTGCAGGAGGTGGGTCAGGGGAAAGGGGACTGGGGTCCTACTACTGGTCTGGCACTGGGAAGACTGGGTTCTTCTTAGGGAGGATGTATGAAGACTGTCACTGGCAAGAGAGACCGAGCTGCTTAACTGTCTAGCAGTATGTATTCTGCACGTATCTAGAATGACTTCCTTAGTCAGCTGGGCTTTTAATAAATTGTCCAAGAGGGTTCAGGGGATCACTGTAAGCCCCATTTAACGAAAGGTTAGAGTGAAATCTTATTTTTGGCAGGTTTGTGATAGGCACAAAAGCCCCCCAAGTGGATTTCATTTAGAGGAGTTGGATGGCTACAATGTTTGTCCCGATTTAGTTCACTGGGAAAAAATCTTTGTGAAGTGAATTTCTCGGGCCAGTCACTTGTAGTTCCAAGCCTCAGTGAATTCCCTACATGTCTCTCTGACTACTGCCTGTTCCTGCAAAAGCTGCTTGCTTACAGATAAATTTTCAAGCTCCAAATAACTCATACCCAGTCCAGGCTTTCCTCCTGATCAGAATAATAGGAGACTTTATAAAAGCAGTTTCTGGGGTGTTCAAGGATCCTTCTTGATGTTATTTTTCTCTGTGAACACCCTGAATTATAATAATGAAGCCAGTGAGAATCAAACAAATGTTTTAAAGAATATATTTCTTTTGCTGTATTACATTTACATATTTATAACAGTCCCAAATGACTTATACAAACTGAAAGATAATTTGCATCATTGGATATAACCAGATCTATTATTTTCTCCTGCAAATGACTCCCAAGTTGGCCAAAAATTCTTTTAGAATTCTTTAAAAACCATAATTGGTGACTGCTTTCAGTTTTGGTTGGTTCTGAGAAAGTATGGCACCTTTAATTCATTGTTTATAGTAATGGGGTACTTCCTCACTGTGCCATTATAAGTCATAATACAGATCCAGCTGAGTCCTTGGAACTGAATGTAAATTTAGTATTAAAGTTTCTTGGGAATGCAGAACTTAATGAATAGGAAATCTATAAACGATTGTATTCTACTGAAGCAATATGCTTGTAAGCTCTTTGTTCTGAATACCATCCCTTGTGCACAGCCTCAAAAAATCCTTAGGGGATGACAAGCAATGCACCAGAGTGAGCAGAAGCTGGATTTGGAGAGAAGTCAGGATGTTTCTGATCACTTTGGAAAGAGACAATGTCATTATGCTAAGTAAACACCAAAGTAATCTATGGGGTGGAAACCGCAAAATAAAGCAGAAGGTTTTAATTTTAATCTTTCATCTGCATGCTTTAGACCCTTTAGGAAGATCGTGCTAGTTTTCCAGAATGTTGTATTTAAAATAAATATAGTAGTAAAAGATATTAAAAAATCACTGTGTCTTTAGGTAATGTTTTTAATGTTCAGCTCTGTTTGACACATCTGTCAGGAGCCATGGGAAAATTGCAAATTAAAAAGATCCACAAGATATGCACACCCCAGTGTCTAGGAGACACTAGTCATTTGGGTAGGCCTTTTTTTTTTGCATGCTCTGACCCAAATAGCTTATTTTTCCCCTTTGATTTTGAACACAGGAGAAGTTATTTGCTATTTGCAGATCAGGTTATTTGGGTCAAAGCACTGGAGTAGGCCTAAAGAATCTGAACGGATGAGGGTTTTTTTCTTTTTTTGTTTTTTCTTTTTCATCAGCTCTGATCTCCTTCACTGCTGCTCCATGTTACAGTGTCAGCACCAGCTCCCTGATTCCAGCACAGGAAAACTCCATCTGGGTTGGGAGTGCAGGTGGGATAAATATCCCTGTGGGGGTGAGGTGCCTGTTGGGCTCAGCACTTCTCTTTTCAAACAGAATTAAACATTAACTGGCAATGAATAAAAGCTGCACGCAATGCATATGATCTTTGATAAGGCACTTGATGCAGCATTTCTTAAGTGAAAACATAATTCAAAAATTATCTTGGATAAGAGCTCTGCCATTAGGCAATGACAAATAAAGGGTAATGATCAAAAAGTACAGCAGCTAGCAGAGAGCTGCAGGAATGATCGCTTAGTCCAGTCATCCTTAACATCTGTGGAAGAGCAGGAGCAGTGTATTACTGTTTTGGAGTGGATAGTTGGCTGCAAAAGGTTGAAAATATCCATGGAGAGACAAGGAGAGAGGGCTGAAGTGGATCTGGGAAAAGGCAAAAACTGCTGCTTGGAAAATTATCTGAAACAAAGATAATGTGGGGAACAGTGATAATGATAATAGACTTCAGAAGAGCAAGAGAGAATAGTTTATTAGATTGGCCTCTGTATGTCAGTGTAATAGACAAAAATCAGTTTGGGGTTATCTATGCAGAATTAATGAACCAGGAAAGAAATGATAGTGAGAGAGAATGCAATATGCATACACCTACCCTCTTCCTTTGCCTGATGGGTCTCATAAGTTTTTTTGTAGCACAACAGGGAGTCACAGAGAAGGCCTGTATCAGGAGAAGACCTCTGCTTTGGTCATCTAGTAGGTGTGTGAACTTTTAAGCTTGACAAAACGTGGATTGTGCCCCAGCAAGGAGTGTCCTGTAGTTCTGTCTGCATGCTTTGCATTGAGGTAGGATCCTTCACTATTCATTGGGGGAACAGAATCCAGGAATGTTTGGCAAATTCTGTTTATCTGTGATTTAAATGTCTGAAGAGTAGGTATGAAGTGCTGCTCAGCTGCATCTCTGCTAGGTTTTGTGTTTCTAGATTTAAGATGAAGTCAGTGCCATTGTCTGTCCACATCTTAATGAGGTTACTTGTAGTCAAACACCAACTGTACATGAATTTGTACAGATCTCCATAACAGCTGCATCCTGCAGTATACGTGGGTTGTTTTAACATTGCATTTGAAGGATGTGAGGGGAGAATCTTCATAATAGGATGTAACACTTCCCTCACAGTCATCTGAAGCCTTATATCATGTAGGAATATAGGTAATCCAGTTCCTTAGTAGTCCAGTTTGTGTCCATGGGACATGTGAATGTTCCACTCCATAATTTACTGTGTTGGGATAGTAGCAGCAAAATGAGTGACTATTTAACCAGCCAGAACTCAAAACGCTCTTTTCTTCTTCCATCACCTTTTTTTTTTTTTTTAGATCTTGTAACATCTGTAAGACCAAAGTTTCTTGCTAGCTTGCCTGCAGAGTGCCGTGTTTAATAAGGAAAACACTCCTTCTAGTTGCAATGATTTGGCACTGGGCATGGAAAAATGCTAGGGTAGGAGCTGCACCTAAAATTAATACTCTCAGAGGACAACACCAAAGGATTCTTAGGTGCACTTAAGCAATGGAGGGCAATTGCTGAATGGCATGCAGACTTCTGCTTAATAGTAAAAAATGTCACGGATTTAGAGAAAAGATAATTTTTGCTGAGAAGCAAAGGAAAAGTTTTACCTGCTTAAAAGCCTCAAGAGGATACTTTACGTTCACTTTTCAAAAGATTTATATGTTTAAAAACATTCACATTATTAAGTCCTACAATTAAGTAAGCAAACCATGTGCATTTCAACTACAATTTTGCCATCAAATATTGCTACATTGGCTCATTTATGAAAATTGAGGGCTCTAAGATCAAAGATAAATATTCCTAAAATGAATGAAAAAAGCAAATCTTATTGCAATCAATGAATTCATAAACAGTTGAAGAAAAAGCCCCACAAAATTAAAAAGTTTTCTCACAGAATTTCATAAATGAATCTATATGAAACTGTGTATAAGAGTTTGTAATGCAATTTAGTGACTGATGAAACTACCTTTTTTACAGGCAGCTGTTCCACATGCATTTCCATTAAAAAGAACAAAGTGTTCAGGATTAAGATGAGAGTACTCTGTAGTAGCCTCAATAGCTGGCTTGTTCAACTCTTCAAACTGCCAATATGCCAGATATTTCTGTGTAGTGTTCCCATTAAACATTTTAATCAAGAAAAACTACTGTAATAGCACCAAATTGGGCATATAATTAAAACAGCAAAATTTCTTATTTTCTCTTTCATGCAACTGTACTAATTCTCTAATAAATTTCATAAAGTTGACTCATAATTCTGCTTTGGCATTCTGACAAAAGAACAGAATTCTTTGCAAGTGTTTGCTTAATTTCCATTTTTCAAACCTAATTTCAATTTTTATTGCTTCATTTTGAATATACTGATTAAAGTAATATTAAGTCTTGCGAAGCTTTGCCAAAGAAAATGAAAGAATTATGTATATTTAATTAGCTACAGTTCTTATTTAGGACCAACTTATTCTTTCTCTTTTAAAGCTGATTTTTTATCAAGTAAAATCTAAATCACTTGTAACTCATTAGTCAACCCTGTGAGAAACATCAGGGAAGCAAGGGAGGTGAAACAACTTTCATATTTAAAACCTGTTAATCTAAACAATTTGATATATATCATATAAAGAAAATTCAGAAAGCTGTTTTATGAAATAGAAGCCATCTGTTCTCCTCAAATCTCCACAAGACCTGTATTTCAATCTTGTACTATTCCAGCATTGGCTTCAACAGTGCTACTTCCAGGTAAAAGGTTTCTGGAAAGACGAAAAATAAAACATGGCATCACATGAAACAAAGTTTATAAAACAAAATAAATTATTAGGGTTTATCTCCTGAAATTTCTTCCAAGTTGAAACTCTAAGGTCCCTTCTACTATAGCTTTCCCTTAACTCTGTAAAGAAGAATGCAAAATTTAAACTGTCTTCTTTTCTCCAGATGTGGGAAACTTGTTCCAGTGAGCACTCAAGAAAAGCCAATGCTTTCCCATTCACAAGCAACCTTTATATAATAAAAAAATCACAGGTAAAGTCAAAACACACTTATAGAATCACTTGGCAAAACTGGATAATCTGCCAAAGCTGAGAATGAGAATGCTGCAGAACTGTTTGTCCTGCTACAACTTAAAAAAAAATAAAAAATAAAAAAAAAATCCAGTCTTTTAAGATTTGGCCACAAGTTTTTACATACAGCAATGACAGTTCTGTACTATACATGTAGTGCTTTACATCTTCCCTGGTTATCCATAATTTTTTAAGCTCTTTTAGTTTAAAAATAATAGTAACCAGAGGAACAAGGAAGAATAGCTTCTGGGTACAAATGGCTGCTATAAAATTCTGTGGTTTTCCCAGTGAATTAGATTTTGAAGTACAACTGAGAGAATAGCCTGTTTTCTGTATGCTACTGTTGGAAATGTTTCTCATTATATATGCCATATAAAGCATGTATTGCCTTGTAACATGATTTTAATTTATTTAGTACATGTTTCATAAGAGTGTCTTAAACCACTAATTAGAACAAATAACCCAGAGGTCCGTTATAAATTGCTAAAAGGACAGAGATAATATCCTTGGGAAAGAAATATGACTGCCTTTATTTATTATGAATCCTTGTTCTAGTTAACCAATTAACAAATCACTTTGTCCTTTCAGGCTTATCAGGATATGCGTATTTCTACCTTAATTATTATCACTGAGTTATTAATGCTATAGAATAAAAGAATTAAACATTTTTTGTTACTTTGCTCTAAGCAAACAAAGATTCGTAAGGCTTGGAACCTGCAGCCCCTTAAATATTTCATTTAAATGATAAAACAATTAATTTTCTAAATTATATAATCCTCTATGCACTGCAAGCCCGTTTTTCTAGGTAAATGGGTAAATATGCTGCACTTAGGCTTCTGCCTCAGCCTTCAAACAAAAGACTCTCACTTTTCCTGCTTGCATGTCTCAGTATGTTACTCAGTCTCAGAGTACACTGGCTGAGACAGAAAGCCAGTGGTGGCACTGCTCTATGGTTATTCCTTTTCCTTGCCAGAGTCCCACTGTCAATTCTTAGCTTTGTGTGAAGAGATTTAATAAAACATTTCATGCATTTCTCTAAAATAACTGCTCTACTGTCTAGGGAAGTAGGATGTGTCCTATTTTGCTCACTTTGTGTCACTCTCTTGAGAGCAAATATTTTAGTTCCTGTTTCCCTGATTACTGTGTCAAGGTTTTCAGTGGAGCAAGAACTGGATTCTTGGCTCTTTGTCTTAAGGGGGGTACTCAGAGCCCTTAGCTAAGGAGTTGTTCTCAAGTTTAGTCTTTTTTTGGTGCTGAATATTTAATTAGTTATTGCAAAGTGGAACAGATTTCAGGCTCAAATGGGAAGGGGAAAATATTTTCCTCCCTCATGAATATCTTATGGGATGTACTGGAAGGTAAGGATTCAGATGTGCTCAAGCAGAGAAAAGCGTGAACCCAGGTCTCTTACACTCAAGCTCAGGGCATAGACTTGGAGTTAAATTAACTAGAAAGCTGCCTCCTTCTAAATGGGTCAGCCTGTGAATAAGTAAAAATAGTCCAGGTAAGTTAAGTCACCTTCCTTTTGCTGCAATTGGCAGTTACCCTGTGAATCCTAACTAGTGAGAGGGGTCTGCCTCTGCCAATATCCATATTTGAGGCAGTTTTACACCACCCTAATTTCTAATTATTCCTTTAAGCAAGTGCTCTGATATTTTTGAGTCCTACTGTAATCTGTCTGTTAGAGGATGAATTCTTCTCCTGCAATGTGTAAGAAACCTCCAAGCCAAAGCAAGGATGTAGACTTGCCCAGGTAGCCACCCACCAGAGCACAGTTGTTTTGCCTAGGTCTTAAGCATGTGTAAACCCTTCCTGCAGCAAACACCCACAGATATCATGGCCTCAGGTAAAGGAAAGGGAGGAGTAGCCTGGTTGCCTGGCTTTCTCAGCAGTATCCTGTCCTGACAGACATTGTTGAAAAGGAAGTTTAAAGGGTGAATGAATTCTCTTAAATAATAGCACTATGAGAACCCAAAGCTTATAAACATTATACTTGGTATCAGGTTTAGCTTCAGTACTTGTTTTTTTGTTTGTTTGTTTTCTTTTTTTCCTTTTGTATAGACTATCTGTATTTTATTCAGAATGGATTAGCAGCTAAGCTTAGAAAATGCAATTTAAAAAATGCTTATCTGAAATTCTTTTTCTTCCAAGATTCATGGAAAACAGAAATCACAAAGTGTTTCTCAATGTTCCACTTCTAACATAGATATTACCTTCCACTTCTGAAAATCATCAGAATCAGACCTTGATAGATAGTTTGGGTGTTCCATCACTTTTCTCTATTAAATATTTTAACACTTGGCAGGTTTCCTCTTTTCATGTTCAAGTGAAAGATAAAATAGAAATGACAAATTTTTCACTAAAGTAAAATGATGTCAGTTTGAGGTTAATTCTCCCATTGTGACTATGTTCCTTTTAAACATACGTTTATCATTCAGTCAGCAAACACATTTTGGCATCCCATTTACAGTAAGATATCTGAATGGAAGACCTAACTGAGAAAACATCCTAGCAGCTCCAAATTAAAAGTTATTAATGATGTAAATAAACAAATCTTTTTTTTTTTTTTTTTTTTTTCTTTTTTTTTTAATAAATCCATGCTGAATACTTTCTTTATGATAACTGAGAATTCCCTGACTCACTAAAACTCTTCCATCTGAATACCCTGTACAGTTTGCAGTTTTGGTGGTTTTGCAACCTAAATTTAAGCCACAACACACAGCTTGTGCTGACAAAGTCATTTGCATTGTAAAGGACATCAGTAGATTCCCTGATTTATGACATAGTAGAAAATATGGAGGGGATGAGGTTGATTTCACTTTGGCACTTTCACTTCTTTTATTTACTGGATACAACCTGCCAAATATTATTTTGGAGAGTGCAGGTATCACATATATCAAAAGTGCTCCCCGCTCCTCCCCCAAGGTATCTGAAGAAAATGTTGATAAGAGATGTACAACGCTCTTAATTTATATAGATTTTTTTTTCCTTCGCCAATGAAATTAAGAATAATGATATCTTTTTGTAGAATTACCCCAGAAATGCTAAAACCTTTTTGGAATACAGATTCTAGGCTCTAGGTGTTACGTAGTAATTAGTTACTTGCAAATACTTAGAAGATATGACAATTAAAAGAACGTTATTTAGCAGAAGTTAAATAAGAGATTTATTGAGTAATTTCATGAACAGTTTGGTAGACTGTTTCACTGTGGACTTAATTATTGTATCTGCCATTTAAAGTAAACAGTTATACCCACTTACACACTGCTTATCTAGAAGGGGATAAATATATCACAATAAACCACATAAACTGTGTAAGAAACTTCAAATTTGCAGAATGCACATTACTTACATGGCATCCAAGTGGTCTGCCACAGTAAAGATGGTTTTAAAATTCTTAGCCCTGATTGTTTTTTTATAACAGAGATTAAAACCTGCTACCAAAACCAAATCTGCAATGCAAGTGCACAGGTTCCTGCAGTATTGGCTTGTATGGACTAAGTGTGATTTGCTGTGAGGCTTCTCTTTCACTGAAGTTTGAAGAGCTGGGGAGGTTTTCTCATTGCTTGTTATCAGGTATGTGTTGAAAGAGATCCCTTCATGTGCTGTAAGCTTTTCTGTAACATTCTGTAGGTGCTTCAAGTATTTCAATTAAACTAAGTACAGCAGTGCAAATGTAAGGGGAACTTTGCCATATCACTTGAGATGGTCCTTTGGTCACAGCAGGGTTGTAGAAGTTTCAAAAGAGACCATAAAAACTTAGAAAAACAATAATTCTTCAGTGCTCATTACTTAATTGATGTGATTATAAGAAGGGGAGAAATAATAAAGAAATTATAAGAAAGGTATTGAAATTGAGCTGTGCCATTAAGATGAGAAGCAGCAGTAATTATTACTAAATTATTTCCTCTGGTCAGATAACAGCTGAGCTTTTTAATGAATGGCAGCAGCTCAGTTCTTTCAAGGCAAAAGAAGGAATGGAGAAATACTTTTATTTTTTGCCACTAGTGACTGTATATCTGCCTAAGGAAAAGAGAAAGTATACTGTGCAGGGATGACTGAGTACTGAAATTTAGTGTACCTTTATTTGCTGTTTCCTTAACATGAAATAAGAAAACCAGAATTGCTTGTACTATTGAGAACTATACAACCAGAGGTTTCCAGCTTTCTGTGGAATTCTGCCTCTTTAGTGGCAATATAATGACCAAATAAATCTATGGCTTTTAGTGACATTATGTTATGGGGGTTTATGTACTCTGTTATATGCTGTATCAGAAATACCTCATGCTGAATGTTAGTCTTGATTTCCCAAAGGTTTCTTTTCTATGTCATGTTTAATAATAAGTTTTGATTGAGTTTACTGTACTTTCTTTTCAGAATTACTTTCAAATGCACTGCTTGTCTGCTGGCTGAAGTGAAAATATAAGTGGATACTAGTAACAAGCACATTTTGCTTTTTTGCAGATATCAAACACTTTCTAAGGTTATATGGGTATTGCTGGCCAAGCATCAGTAGTTTATTCGTTGCTTGATTACAAGTGGAATTGTAAATTGAATAAAATAAGATGGATATGGAGGATTACCAACTGCTGTTGGCATACAACTGCATGCTTAAAGATGTCTTCATTCATTAACAGACTATTTTAGCCTGCCAAGGCTGGAAATGAAATGCAAGTCACAGCTTGTACATTTATCACTGTAAGGAAAGCATCCTGCCAGTACTGGTTAGGCAAAGTGTACTTGCAGCCATTAGCAGTCCAGTCTGATTACCAGGCTCAATCTGTTCCTAATGGCAACCTTTGCAGTGACAGCATTGTTTCCAACTGTGCTCACATGAGAGATTTTAAATCTTAGCCTTTAAAGTCCTGAAATAGCCTTATAAAAACAATTATTTACTTTCTTAGGGATTGTTCCAGCTAGTGTACTGCAACCCAATGTACCTGCAACAACCTTCTGCTCAGTAAGCCAAACAACAGTTAGCTAGTATTGCCTCTAATTACAACAGGTACTATGACTTAGTAGCTTAGGTTTGCTCTCTTTAATTACCTACAGTAGTAGTAGTAGTAGTAATTCTCTTACCCTGCAGTAGAGTGAATGGTGGCACTGCTTCCCAGAGAGAGCTGGTAAGTGCTTGTGAACAAATCCGAGTGAAAGTTAATTGAGGGAGTTAATACTTATGTCAGGGGAAAAGAGATGGGGGGAAGTGGAGGGAGCAGTAGGAAAAAGAAGGAAGTTGGGGGGGACAATATTGGGAGTGTGCTGGGTAGTCTTGGAAACAATAAGGGACAACATAAATGAAAAAAATGGTAACATATAGCCTGATGTTTTTACAGACTTGCTGCTATGTTGTCTTGTACCATGAATTTTGATCACATATGTGTCATGCTATTTCAGCTTTCCTGAACACAAATGTTTATAAGCTTTTTCTTTGTAGTACATGTAAATATTTATCCCTTAGTGAATAACTGGTTTAAGTATGAAAATAACATTAGAAAGTGGGTGTGTCTATGTATTTTTAAATGTAAATGTCAGATGTACTACAGCTATTGTTTTCTTAAGAGCCTGGTTATTACTTCAAAGGTCAGGAATAATAGGTTTACCTAAATTCTTCTAGGATTTGGCATTTATGACTGTGCATGTTGCATTTCTGCAATAGTAACTGAGCTTAAGTCCCTTCTCTTAAACAAAAAATCATCTTCCTTAACTGGAAGTGAGAGAAAAAAGGGCAAATGAAAGTGATCATATCTTCTAGGATATAGTAGGAGAAACTCACATAAAGTAAGCACTCATTCTCTATAGCTGAGGGTAAGGTATTAAATTATTAATATCATTCAAGATGTTAAAGGTCAGTGGGATGTTTTGAGCAAATAAACATAATTTAATTCTTAATGAATTATGAAAACAAACAAACAAAAAAAAAACCCCAAGCCTCCCAAATGACTAGAAGCAAAAATTGAGTTACTAAAATTTAATATAATTTAGTTCTGTTGCAAGCAATCTTGGTATCTGAAAAGTGAATTGAAACAGTGTTAGCTGTCTGGTTATTAAGAGGTACAATAATTAAGCTGGAATAAACAGGAAACTAGGTCAAAGAGCTTAGATATATTACAAGAGGCCAAGGTTTAGAATATCTAAAATTAATGTTATAGAGGAAATAACATTTGCTGTTTGATTGCTGTGCAGACCTACAACTGAGACAGCAGCAACATTTGGAGAAGTTAAAACAGAAAATGGAAGACTCTGAATCCTGAGGTGTGTATACAACAATTGATTATCCAAAATGCATTTCTCAAAATAAAACAAATGGTGAAATAAGGACACTTTACAGATTCTTTCTTCTTCTGTCCCAAAGTCAGTTCCACATGTTGTAGTTTTAATGAAAGTCCATTAGAGAGAAAGAACATGGAGGTAAGTTTGTTTTAATTATGGTTAGTCAGAGTTTAAAAGTAAGACATGAAATCATCAAAGTCTGGGAGAAAAAAAGGCACAGACCCAATGAGAAACATTACAACTAAGGAAAGAGGTGGAGGGGATGGAGGTGGCCACTCACCAAGGCTGTATGTTCCCAGGAAGCTGGCTGCTGACCTGAGGGGAGCATATTAAACTATCCTGGTAGTACACTTACCCCAGCCCACTGCAATGTGTTTTAGCAGTACATAAATGAGTCTGCACCCATGGTGAGGGCAGTCCTGCTTTCAAGTCTCCTCATTCCAGAAAAGGGATCAGCCAAATCAGAGTGATCCTAAGACACAGTGCCAAAAATTGTGTCATGAGGATGAATTAATCTCACCTAAGCTCAGCTGCCTGCACTGGAGACATCACAGCTGAGCTTGTCATTCTCAAATCTATTTATAGTCAAGACACAGGGGGCAGATGTGCTGCATCTTATCTTAAATATGCTCTTTTTTTGTTTGTTTGTTTTGTTTTTAATGTATTCCTGTGGTGAGTTTAACAGACTAGCTGAAATGAAGTAACACATCTGGCAATTCTCTTGGTCAAATGAATGTTTATGTCTGTGCCTCTATTATGTGTTGGTATGAAAATTGTTATAGAAGATGAAATTGGATTTTCTTCAGAAAGATTTGCAGGTGGTGTAAAGATTGGAAGAGTGTTGTCAACTATCTGTTGACCCGAGGCACTCGTACCTAGGAGTTCATTCTCTCAGTAATGCACTGCATCATGTTCACATCTGAAAGTAGATATAAACATCCATGACTCCCTTCAACAATACTCAGAATTCAGTCAATAGAATAATTACTTCATATTTGTATCAGGCTTGGTTTTTTTATTTTCCCTTCTCCTATAACAAAAGCTAGTTAAAATTTTCCTCCGCATCAAAATAAACCAGAGAAAAAAATAGTCTTCTCAATTAGCACACTTATTGATAGATGCAGAAATCAAACAACAGAACAATAAGGAAAACCAAACAAACAAACCCATGCTCATGTCTCTTTATTATACTTGTACCAGCATCACCAATGTGCTCAAAAAATAAATGGAAAGAAAGCTAACAAAGAAATATAAACTCAGTTATATTCTAATCAATGTGAAAGCATGGAAAAATCACTGTTGAAAATTAGCTATTAAAAAAATTCAATTAAGATTTGTGACTCACTTCACTTTTGATTTTATCCCTTCTGCTCCAGAAATTACAAAATGCGTATCAAGTGCCCAGTGGGGTTTGGAAGGCAATGACAAACATCCACTTCAAGACATTTCTTTTGGCTTCAGACAGTACAGACTATGAGAAAAGGGATTAAGGTACCTCACTAAATATTGCAGTTGACTATTTGTCTTACATGTAAAATGTTTTGATGTTTGTGATTTGTTTTACAATTTTTTGAGAAGGAAATGCTATTGATTAGTTTTCATGAACTAAATGGCTTTTGGATTTTACCTACTTGGCAGATTTTCAGTAAATTATTTATTTTTAAAGCAGCAGCAGCAAGTTTTTAACCATCCCATTTTACTGGGTTTTCCAGTGTTAGCTGTGGTAGAAAATCCAGAACTGTTCAACATTACCAGTGGAAAATATGCAGCTATATCTATTCCTATCAGATAGGCTGTTTTGGTATTGGCACCAGCTCTAATGATCTCATGATCTCATGACAAACTAATGAAGAACCATAAAAACATTGGTTGGAAGAAGCACCAGCCTGATTGCTTGGACCAGGACTTCCACCAGTAGTGTCTCAAGTCAGCCTATGGTGTGAAAACAGCCATTAAATAAATTTCCTCAAAAAAAGATTTATGTTTATTCTACCCAGCTTTACCTATATGAGGAAAATCATGGACAAATAATAAAGGAATGTTACTTGTAATTTGTGCCCCTTATTTCTGATATTGCTGCTTTTCTCCTGAACACAGACCTGAGGCAAAGGAAAGCTTAGGCAGCATATTGTAATTCTTTAGCAATCCTTTAATTTTTCCACTTTTGCTCACTAATCTCACAATTTTTCAAGAACACTATGTTCTATCACTTTCTCCACCAAAAGCAAAATTCATAAGGTCAATTTTTCCAGAATTTATAAACAGATGCTATTGCTTGTATGTAATTTGTACCTCACACCAAATACTTTTGGGCAAAAAAATATAGCAAATGATTTTTTTTTCCTTATAACGTTTCCTTTGTTTTGAACATGTAGTAGAGTTTTTTTAACTTCACTAATATGAATTTCAGATCACAGAATCCAGAATAATTTTTATGGTTGGAGAAGATCTCTCAGATCACTGTGTCCAACCATCAACATCCACCCCAGTAAAATAAATTAATACATATATATCACCATGCCCTGTTCTGAGGTGCCTCATCTACATGGTTTTTAGACACTTCCAGGGATGGTGACTCCACAACCTTGCTGGGCAGCCTGTTCCAGCACCTGACTACTCTCAGTAAAGAAATTCTGCCTTTAAAGAAACACTGCCTTTACAATTAATAAATATAAATATATAAATATGTTTATAAGAAGAAACGGCAGATTCTCAATTTGACTTTTTTTTTCTCTAAAAGTCAAGTAGAAATGCAGTCTGCTTTTGTCTGCAGCACAGAGGAGGCAGTAAGCCTGGTACTCATCTTGTGTCTGTTAGCATTATGCCAGTGTCAATGAAGATACAAAGATACTGCTCTGTTACTGTGGAACCAGTGAAGAAAATTAGGCCAATTTCTGCACACAGACAGCAACAAAGGAACCATTTGGGAATACCACCTCTAAATTTAATAAATCTATGCCTCGTATGGCTCTGCAGCTCAGACTGATCTAATCTAAGTTGTATGTCTAAATGACATCAGAATCTGACCTACTAAGGCTAGGGTTGGGGAAAAAAGAAAAGTCACTTCAAGCTTGTGAGGGCAAACCCTAAACAACAAGCATTTGAACTAATTTCACAATTGTAGTATTTCCAAATCATCTCCATCTCACCAAATACTGTAGGAACATAATTTTTCTTTTACAGGACCTTTACAGGTATGCTTATACCTGAGGATCTGTATCTGTGTGGGGAAGGAAAGGAAACAGAAACAAAGTATAAAACAAACTAGAACTATGTCATACAGCCTTAGGATCTTGAGTAAAACTAACTTTGTGAGAGACCATAACACAATACTAGTCAGATGCTAGAGGACCTTCTTTTATATAATGATTTGTAAGGTCCATGTCACCTTGGAGTTAACTTGTACATGAGATGATCTAACCCAGATGAGTTATTTAGGCTCCATTAGAGTCAACAGAGGAAGATGTTCATTTGGAGAAGGCAGTTTCATCTTGCCCACATTACAGCACAGAAAAATGTGGTCAGAGCAGCAATGAAGCAGGGGAAGAGGATACAATCCTAATAGGAAACTGAGATGACCAACCACAGGAAGAATCCACACAAAATAGTTGCTTTATGATAATGTTGTTCTATTGATTTCACAGCATCCCGCAAAGGAATCTTAGCAAGACTTTCCTGAGGAGAAGGTTGTCATTTGTGTTCCCCACTTCCAACATCAATTTTATCACCAGGTTTGAAAGGTAACTTCACATGAAGTAGTAAACATTGTCATTGTGTAATTATGAGCATAATGGAAATACAAAACATGCTGCAAAATTAATGTAGATGTAATGAAAGCACTGAAGGAACTCTCTCTTGTGATTTAACAGGACAGCTTCAGATGTGTCAGTTGTCTTCTATAGGCTGGGCACAATTTAGCCTGACTACTTCAGTTTATCAATATTAATGCATAAAGAACACTTGTGGGGATTAGTGCTTATCTAATTTCACCCCATGTTCTGAGTAACAAAATGGTTATGCATTTTGCCTGCAATATATTTGTCATTGAAATTCCATATAATTTATTTATTAAAATAAGATGTGACAATATTTATGTAAGAGTATCTTCACAATCACTCAACTGCTTCTAAATGCTAAGGCCCAATTAGATGATTTTTGCCTGTAAGGTCTGGTGATCACTTCTTGACAGATATTAAATGATTCATCTAAACACATTCAACTGGTTTCTCCACGGAAGAATTATTATTTTCCTATTTTCCTCTTTTTTTTTTTTTTTTTTTTTTAATTTAAATCAATGTAGTGATTAATCAAAGCTCAAGAAGTTTACAGCACCCAGCATTTGGATTCCTCTAGACTTCACTTCAAAACCATGAGCACTTTATTTATAGTGTACTTTTAAAATTAACTGCAAGCCCTAGCATCAGTATAGTGTTATTCTCCTTTAGGAGATGATTTTTGTTATCCAACTGCTTTGTGCACCTCTGTACTCAGCACCAAGCACTTTCACAAGAGAAAAGACCTTGCAAGTCACTTATGGCAGATGTCCTTTATTGGTAACTGGTGCTATGTAGCGTAGCATCTCTGTAAAAATCTTGTTAAGATGCTCTTCCCTCTGTGGCCAGCAGCACTGCACTCCTACCACAGGAGTAGGGGTTATAGATGAAGAAGAAAGAGTGGTGGCTTATGCCACCCCTTCCAGTACCAGTGCCACCACAATCTAATGTGGCTGTTAGAAACTGGTGGATGAAATGTGAACACGGGACACAGGAGAACGAAGTTGATCTCTGCAAGGCCTGATCCATGGTCCATCTGCCTCTGAATTCCACAAAGGAACCTCAGCACCACTCAGGAATGCCACGAGCTGTTCCAAAGGTATTTCCTCCCAGTCTACCTATTGGCTTGCTAGTCTGTAAAACTGAACTAAAGCTGCTGGATTCCTATTACATTTTCATAAAAGGAGTAATGCAAACAAAACCTCAGCTAATGACAAGTTTATGAATTGCAGAGATATGACCTGAAAGTATGATATCCACTTAGGTTTGAAACTAAGTTGGAAATATGTAGGTAAAAAGTAGTTGCTTTGAAGTCTGTATTTACTACGAGCGTGTGGGCTATCATGGTTACTTCTGCCTGGTCTTGTATTATATACAGCCCAGCACAGGAACTTATAGTTTTGCTGCTAAGCCAGTGCAGAGGTATCTTGTCAGATTATCCGGCTATTCCAGAGACTCTACAATTTTTTTCCATTCTGATAGAGAACATCAATGTCATGAAATCTCCAACAAAATGAACCAGTCCATGTAGTGCCAGATGCTGAGTTTGGGGCTGCCACTGCCTTGGTCTGACAGTAGGGTCTGGTGCCTGACCCCGTGCCAGCTTGGCAGCTCTGCCTTTGCCATGTGCTGTCTTCCCACTGTCTCTCCTTGATTCGCAGTGAAAAAAAGGACAAAGCACTGAATATCTGCAAGTCTTTGGATTTGTTGTCTGAGCAAGTGCACATAACAAATGGCATCTGATTGCTAATTGCCTAGAAAGCTCTAGAATAAGCCTGGGCAAAGAACCTTCCTTCGCAAAGTGATGCATTGTTGAGAGTCTTCTCTCCTTTTCATAGAGACAGGAGGTATTAAAATATATTAACAAGGCATTATGGCAATGGAAGAGAGAATTATTAGCAGTTGTTAAAAAATGCTATTCTAATTGTTTCAAGTTTGGAGTTTGTGTTTTTTTCTTCCACACTGCTACCATTTCAATAAGCAACAATACTGCATAGTTTAAATTATATTGCTTTGTAATCTTGCTATCAATTTTTTACTAGCTACCTATTTTTCAAACAATAGATTTCCGTATATACATATATATGAATGATATGTGTGTATATCTGTGCCTACTGTCCTAGTTTAAATCAAGTTTTCTATTTGCTATATATTGTTATTCTCTTTCTTCCAGAAGCGACTTGGTAATCAAAAGGAAATGTACAATATTCTTGCCTTGTGGGATTTTTTTTTTCCCCTCTTTAGTTTTAATTTTTTACATTCACCTTTCAAACAAGTACATTTATTGTGGTCAGGTGTTTTTCAATGCTTGCTATATGTACCAGAACCTGTCCTTCACTGTCATAATTTGGTTACTGCTTTATATTGATGTAAAACTAACTGGGAAAAGTTTTCCTAGTTTGTTTGTTTACTTATTAAAAAAACAAACAAACAAAAAGGGCAGGAAAAAAAGAAGCCCTTTCTTGTAAATAGAAACACATCATATTTTGTTTTCAATTTCCATCAACACCCACAGAGAAACTGAAGGTGAATTTAAGTCTTCACTACCTTTTTCTATATTTTCTCTGCCGCATTTAACTTTCTCTGTTTAGCCACAGCTATTTGAGATGCCTCCCACATTCACCGTGGCAGGCACACTGTTAACTAACTTCTTGTTTAAATGAAGGGCTACGCTGACAATTAAATGTAGGATCATGCATGCTTCAGTGCCGAACCTTATTATAATCAACGTGAGTAGAAGCAGAGTGCTGAAATTATGGGTTTTAGTCTGCATCTGCATGGCATTATTATGCTTATCAAGGTGAAAATGTCAACGCTGAAGAATGTAATTGTGTACCTTAAGCTGCAGCGATAGCTAAACTGAGCTCCTGCCTCCACTATTAATGCACCAGAGTGCTACTCTTAAGAGGCACTGTAAC
The DNA here is from genome assembly GCA_023637945.1 of Phaethornis superciliosus. Taxonomy (NCBI): domain Eukaryota; kingdom Metazoa; phylum Chordata; class Aves; order Apodiformes; family Trochilidae; genus Phaethornis; species Phaethornis superciliosus. The sequence goes on from JAJQWJ010000011.1 coordinate 19,167,540, forward strand.
TCTTTATGTAGGCAGAGCTTTCAGTTCATGAATTTATTTCCTTCCTTTTTTTTTTTTTTTTTTTTTGACTTTCAGAGATAATGTTTTTCTGTATGGGTATTAATTCAATATAGATTTTCTGATGCATTTTTTCTTTTTTTTTTTCCTCCTGGTCAGGGACCAGAAAGAATATTGTACATTTGTATATAGCTCCACTGCCCTCTGGGAGGTCAAGTGTGAAATGAGTTGAGAGACACATTGACAGTCCATGCGTGAGCTGAAACAACTCAAGCTGGTTATCAGTAATCTGGACCTGTGGCTGAAGTCTGGGTTCTTATTACATAAAATCAGATAAAGCAACAAAATAATTCAGTGAATTATCTATGTTTAGTAGATTATAATTTTAATCTGAACATTAGGTCTCACACAAATTATGCATGTTTTGTTGATTTTAATGTTTAGTCATCTTGAATACTTTGATTTGTTAGTCATTTATATTGCAAAACAAAAGCATTTTTTAAAAATACAATGCATTACTTTGTTGGGTTTCATATACGTGCATTGCTTGTAAATCAGTGCTTGTAAGTTACCTGCATGGGTGGGTGGGTGGCTCTACCACTTCACAAACAGAGAGAGGGAATGGTTTCCCCTCAGAGTCACAGTGATTCACTTGAGATAATAAGACTGCTGAACCCATAGGATGGCGTTAACCCATCTGCCAAAATCCATCCCCATACCTGCACACTATTATTTGATTTCTCAAATAATTACACTGCAAATTCTCTAGTTTCTCCTCTCCTCTCCTCTCCTCTCCTCTCCTCTCCTCTCCTCTCCTCTCCTCTCCTCTCCTCTCCTCTCCCTTCCCCTTTACCTTCCCCTTTCCTCATCCTTCCCCTCCTCTTTTACTTCCCTCATCCTTTCCCTTCCCCTCTCCTCTCCAATTTCCCTATAAAATAGATTTTGGCAAGAGGACAGTACGCTAAGGCAATATAATAAACAATTTATTTTGACACTATTTCAATTTACTGGAAAAAATATCCAGTAGTACCTGAGTCATTATTTTAACTGATTTAGTTCTAAAATACTCCTCTCAATCCGAGTTTTGCAGTGAAAAGAGATACAAAGGCCACCCAAGTGTCTAAGGATCACATACATGATGAAAGTTTCCTTTTGTATGCTTTTATGTAAAAGGAAGAAAGTAGTTAGAAATTAATTGTCCTGAAGAAGCTTCAGTATTTATGAATCATTTGATTATTTCCTTGCAGATAAAATTAATCTTAGCTACAAAGACAGAACATTTGCTTTTGTTTGAACATTTGGTAACCTCATAGAAAGAGCAGACCACTGGTACTTCCCAGAAGCTTTAATGAAGTAAGTGTGGTGGTGAAGGAGGAGCAGAGCCACACATCACACATCAGGCAGAGCTCAGGAAAATTAATGCTTCTGGATTTATTCCACTAGAATTTATGGAAGTGAAGAAGTTACTTATACCACTCCAAATAATTAAGAAAAATTCTTATGCCTTTGAAGCACTGAACCTTGGCATGATTTCTAGTAGCCAAGAGCCAAGTTCTGCTCATCCATATACAAATAGAGCACAGCAAAGGAATTACTGCACTATCTGCACCTATCTTGTGGGGATCTATCTCCCACACTCAAGTTTTATGTCCCAGTGATTACTGAAGGATTCCCTGAGGGAAAGCAGCTCGAGTTCATTGATGGGTAAAGGCAGCTCACTGACTCCTTCCTAGTGGACTGCTGGGGTCTGGACTTGGACAAATTCCAGGTCATGGTGTTTTCCCTCTGCAGGACAACTTAAAAGGCTAAGCAAGAGGTTCAGATTTCTTTTAACACTACAGCATTAAAAGCCATAAAAATATATTCATTGCTATTTAGCAGAAAAGGTGTATTATTGGACTGCAAGGATTGAAACAGTAGTGGATCAGCCTGAGAATCACAGTTTTCTTAATACTAAAAATTGCAGATGTCAAGTTTGTTTCCAATCTTGTTTGCTTTGATATAAATCTAGAATAGCTCTTGGAGACTGATGAAGTAAAACTAATATGAATCAGTATTTTAAAATGAGACAGCCACTTTTTACATGTTACTGTCAGAGCTGTGTTATCTCCACTGATTTTATTAGTTACGTATCAAGATGAGACTGTTGAATCGTGCTAAAATCAAACCTCCCACTGCAGTGACAGGGAAGTCCTTTCTGTTACATACATTAAAATCTTTGTGAGAGGCCATTATTGATTCTGCAGCTGTGTAGAGCCTGCGTGTCTGATTTTTTTTTTTTTTTCTCCTTTATGCTCTCTATGTAAGCCAATATTTCTGCACACCAATATTTTCTTCATTTAACTGATTTCCAGGAGCAGTAAGCCCTTTGAGATAGAACCACAGACTGGCTGAGGTTTGAAGAAACCTTTGGAGACCACTTAGCTGCTCACCATGTCCAGATGGCTTTTGAACATCTCCCAGGACATACACTCCATCCCTTGGGGCAGCACGGAGTGAAGCAGCTCAGTGGCACCGTGCTGGAGGTAAAGTTTGTGCTGTATGTGCCTGTAAGTCTGGTGGGAAAGAGGAGAGCCAGGGGAATAGGCTGTGGCATGATGTTGCTTTGAAGCCCCTAGCAAGTGCAAATAAGACTCATACTTAATAAGAAGTCCCTGCTAGGGAACTGTCAATTTTTATTTGTGGTGTTTTGCTCACAACCAAAAATCTGTTTTGGTTCAATTCTTGCAGCATTCAGACAGGCATCAAAATGACAATTTACTTCTGGTTCAAAGAAAAAAAAGTAAAAATGGTTTGTGTTATTATCAGTTCAGCTTCATGTCTGGTTTTCATTACAGAAAGCCATGATTTTAAAATATTGACCTTCTCTCTCTAAAGGATCAGACCTAAACCTTTTTTTTAAATCTAAACCCAACATTTTCCTGGTGTATGTAACCCCTCTCTGCCTTTCCTCTTTCTCTTTTGATAAAAAACTGCTGACAAGGCATGTTTGATAGTCTTGTGAAGGCAAGAAGATCAAATACATACAGAGTATTAACAAAAAAAGAAAGAATGTCCTTAGGAGGGAAAAAATGTTGCAGGACACAAATTCAGTTGTACTGCAGGAAAGAGCTGTCAGTCTCTGTGAAAAAAAAACCAGTTCAGAGGCTGCCTGCCACGGGGAGGGAGTGGGACCCCAGCATCAACACGGGGCTGTTAGAGGAGGAGCTGGCTCAGCCTTGTCAGCCATGAGCTGGGCTGAGGGAGGGCAGGGGCAAGGAGGATGCAGCTTCCAGCACTGCCATGGTGACTCCTCTGCCTCTCTTGCTCACAAACAAATAAATCCTTTCCCAGCACACTGCTGTATCTTGAACCAAGGTCCTTCTTCCCCAACAGCACTCTCTGTTTTTTGCCTTTTTATTCTTTTGCTCTGTTGATTTTACTTTTGTAGCCAGCTGCTCTATGGAGAACAAACCAAGATGAATTGTTTGCCCTCTGGAATTAGGCCACTTGGCAGAGTTGGGAAAGCAGGTAGGGGACTTTGCTTACAAGCAGTCTGGCATCAGCAGGGATTCCCACAGACTCTTAATGATTGTGTGGTGACACCAAAAATAGGACCTGAGTCTTGGCCACTTGCTGTGGCCAGTGCTGTATCTTAACTGCCTTTCACACATTGAAACATTATACAAAAGCCCAATTTTTTCAAGTTTAAGACCCCAGCTGAGAGGGCTGTGAGAAATAGTCCAACAGCCATCTTTGATGAGTATATTAAGCCACAAAAGCACTGAGCATCACACTGAAGAATTAAGCCATAATTTAAAACAGATTTGGCCAATACTGAGTAATTACTAACTCAGGATACAATTTTTCCTAGAAATTTTGCTTCAAAAGCAAATCCACCTTATGGATTCTATAAACGTGTTTGCATTTACTGTTCTATAAAACTACACATAGAAAAATACTCCAAACTGTCTGTCTCTAGCTGTGCCTTCACAGGTATTTGTGATTTTTGGTATTGCCCCCTAGTCTTGTCCATGCCAGTTTATCTTAGAAAAATACTAATTAAGCCTCAGAGCAGGTCCTCTTCTACCTTCATAGTCCAGCCAGAACTCAGATGTAGAACTGGACAGGAAAAACAAAGGAAATCAAAGAAACAGAAAGAATTCAAATGCAAGTTTTTTGGGGGAGAAAGGAACAAGGAAAAGTAGTCACTAGTCATGAATTATTCACAGAGGGTCAGAAAAATTCATTTACACAGTATGTAAGTGGTCTGTTAATTTTGATAAAGCAGTTGCATTATGTCTGTATCAAGTTAATTATTCAGAAAGCTTATGAAGAAAATTGTAGCCTCAGACACAATATTTATCTTAAGCATGGAAAAGAAACCTTTAGAAGTTGATGTTAATGCCTTTGTGCCTGCACTAGTACCTTGGGTGAGAACTTTCTTGTTCCCATCATGACTTAATACACGTAGATTTAAAAAAATGCATGTGTGCACACACACACATTGAACCTTCATGTTTCCAAGCTGATTACTCCAACAATTTGTTTTAATATGAATGGAACTGTGACTCATGCTTGACCTAAGCTTAGTTTGAAATAAAGGTTCTCTGGCATAGTGAGAGGACCGCACTTTCTCAGCTGTCATGACCCAGTTGATGGATAAATCAGGTACAGCTTTGTTCCTCCAAGGTTAGCTGTTCCTTGTTTTGTATGCAGGATTGCAAAACCACCCTTTGAAGATGAGGAGCTGTCTTGCTCTTGCTAGATCTTAAGCTTCCTTTAAAGTGTGATAAAGTTTAGGTAAAAGAGTTCTGATCACCAAAGAAATCCTTTAAAGCACTGACATTTTCAGCTGTTAGATCACCTTGTAAAGGCAGGAGTGGAGAATTAAAACTCTTGTCCAGTTGGGTCTAACACTTTGGCAATGTGGACAGGTCTCCAATACAAGGGTTCAAATACTGGGACTGTACCTGTTCTTGTCTTAATGTACTAAACCTCTGGTGCTAATTTACTTCAGCTTACAACCTCATCCATTGCTGACAGAACAAAGTTAGAAAACATTTTATTACGCCTTTCTTAATAGAATAGGATAATCCAGCCAGAAATGTTTAGAGACAGTAAATATTTGCAAGTTTGGCTACTATCTTTGCCACTGTAATTGGCATAATTGATCTTGCTGAGTATTCACTTGACAGGACAAGATTATCCCTTCTTGCAATCTAGTTAATTTAAAATGTATTAGAAGAGGAGATGAGGTTTTATCTGAAACACACTCACACCCCCTGTTACTTTTCAAACCTTATATGGTTAATTTGCCACACAGCCTCAATGAATAGGATAATAGCATTAGATTGGTACATCTTAACAGATACTCAATTTTTTACAACCTTTTAATAAAGAAAACCCCATTTTTTTTTAGCATACTTGGTATCTGATCCAAGAGGAATTCTGAAATCATTACAAGATATGAATGTAACAGTTTCTGTTATTCCTCAGCCCATTCAAGTTTGCTTTAACTTGCACTTCAGTGAAGTAAACATTGAAGCCAGAGTTCAGCCCCAGCACTGTACTGCAATTCACATAGACACAAGTGTCAGATCTCTTACTCTGGATGGATCTTTCATGCTTGCTGCTCATGACAATGGCAGGGGAGTACAAGTGATGATAAAATGGAGGCTGTGGGTTTATTGCATTTAGCAAGGGTGTTTCAGATGTGCTCCCATGACTCAGGTTTGTTGCATTATCAGATTACAGTTGAATAAACCAAGATAATGCTCCATGGACCAGTAAAGTAAAAACTTAGGAATCAATAATGACTTCAATTTAAACTATAGCACTGCTGACGGTTCAGCATTTCCAAATTCTATTCATTTGGAAAATTATTCTTCCTTAATTTAGCTGAGATCCCCAGAGAGTTGGCGTTAGAGCAGGAGGACCTGCAGATGTGGTTTAGCAAAAAGCAGCCTCATAAGCTTCCTTCTTGATGACAGTGTAAAGCATGAACGTGGATGTAGTTAAAAGACACAATTATTCCATATCCAAAGCCAGGCAACTGTGGAGTACATCATCTATTTTACTGATGGAGTGCAAAGTCACTTGCTAACCACAGAAGTCAAATAAGGTCATCTGTTCCAGCTGATTTTTAATGAAGTAAGTACTGCACTGAATGCCATATGAAGAGAAGCCCTTTTTCCATTTAAGAGACAACTTTACAAATATTTTTTACAATACTTGTATGATGAAATACTTTTCGCTATTTTTTGAGGAACTTCTAAACAATGTAGTGACTCAGCTTGATAATAAAAAATTAAATTAAATTAAATTAAAATTAAATCCCATAGCAAACTTCACAAACTTAACCTTCAGTCCTAGCTTCCACTGATCTGCTTAACCACACAGTGAAATAAGGCAAGAACACTTCCTAAGTCAATTACAGGGGATGGGTTACACCTTCCCAGCCCACCTGCACGATGAGAATACTGCCCCAGGTGCTCAGTTTTCATTTTTCACATGTTAAAACACTTAAATTAAGGATATAAACTGTACCATTGTGATACTGCATTTTTATAACTTCTTGACATGTCATCATTCCTAATGTTGAGGTTGATCATATTGTACTGATATAAAGGTGTGGACCTGCTTTGAGCCTTGCCTGCTCCAAGGTACATGTGCCCACCCCTATGCTTTGCTAGCACCAGTAGTCATGGTTCCTCACCTTAAGATCAATCAGGAACCATTCAGACTGAAAACAGATTTTTTCTTTTTTTCCCACACATGCAGATCAGGCCTGTGGTCCACCTCCCCACCTAATTCCCTAGTGCAGCCATGAGTACGGAGAAGGATGATAACCAAGTGGCAGCATAGGAAATAGACTGCTTTGGGTAAGCTATGCATTAGTTCCTCATCATTTATAACTAGATATTGGGGCCAATATTATAATTTTGTTGTATTGCTTTTCTCACATTTTACAGCTGCCTGAAACTGCAAAAAGTAGTAGGTAAGAGCATATATGAAAACTGTGAAATTATAATTCAATTTGAAATGTAAAAGCTATCTTGTTTACTTTTAGATTTTTATGATTCTGTCATGATTTTACTCTATAATAGCATAACATAATATACAATAAAATCTGTAATTGCTGCATGCTCTAATGTAAATGCTGTATCTATAGAACCAATTCAAAATCAGATCAGGAGGAGAGGGGATCTGCAGACACAAGGTGAAGGGGTATTTCTTTACCACAGCCCATGAGGTGAGGTGTGGGTTTAGGTGACAGCAGAGTACAAGCAGTACCCAGCACTAATGCTCACTCAGGAGGGGTTACTGCATGCTTAAAAGTTCAGGTAGGGAGTTGCTATGGAATAACTGACATGTTGCTCTTCCTCACTGCCTTCATTGTCACTTCAGAGATAAGCCCTAAGGCTAAGCAGATAAATGTATTTTCGCTGTAGCCGATTTTCCTAGTGAAGGGAAAGTGTCACAGAATTACACGTTAAACATGAACAAATGATTTGCTGTAAAGGAATGGACCAGAACAAGAGACTTCAGGGGGGTTAAGTGTTTTGCTGAAACAGGAGCTTTAATAGAAAAGACAGATAAAAATCTGATTGATTCATGAACCCAAGTGCACTGAGCCTCAGGGTGTGTTCTACCTGACCCATGTAGAAGATGGATGGAGGCTGTCCATACAACCTCCTCTTCCAAAGAAAAGCACTTCCCACCGTGAACTCCTTGGCAGTCAGAATATCCAGAGTTGAAGGACACTGGATCTGGCATATATCTTTTTATTGGTTTTTGTCTATATATATATATATAGATAAAGATAGATAAAATGGAGTGTACCCTGCCTTGCCAAACTTGTGTCACGTCTCTGTATCATTCCTTACCACCAGTTAAAACCAGTAACACTGCTAACACACAGTTGTTTGTTTGGAAACATGATCCCACTGCTCCAACCATCATCCCTTTTGTCTCATAAGGAATTTTTACTTTGGTCTCAACCACAATATTAAGTGATGATACCAGTGTTGTGTAATTAACACAGGGATCCACAGCTGAGCTATCAAATCAGGCATCTCATACAGATTCAATACAAGTAGAGGTTAAATGAGATATGCAAAGGTGACAGCCCAGTTTCATTCTAATAAAAATCCATCTGGAATGAATATGTTATATTAAAGGGGATAGAAAAGAAAAGTGATTCTGTGCTTGCCTAAATATATGTATTCAGAGAGGTGTAAGGACAGGAAACAGCACCCAGCTAGTGGGAGCCCAGACTGGGTGGGCATCGCTCTCCCGTATCTTTTTTTTTCCTTCCCCAGTGTGTCCCTTAGAGCCTCAAGAACATCTGTAATGTTAATTGCTCTGCTCAGAGGATTCCTAAAATTTGTTCTTTAGCAGTGACCACTGTATGAAAGCAAGTTATCTGCTGCTCATGTCCACTGAAGCATACAACAGCTGAAAAAGTTCTTTGGCTTCACGCACCAGTGCATGGCTGGGCAGGGGCACAGATTCACCAAGCAGAAAACTCAGAGGAAAACTTTCACAGGTGACCTGATGGAAGGTGTTTGGATATTGCAAAGTGCTCAGGACCATTGCATTTGGAGCAGTATAAAAGTGACTTCAGACACTCAGAGATACTTTTCAGAGTGTATCAGAAAATGCCAGTTGAGCAGTGACAATGGTTTTAAGTGGATTTACAGTTTTCTGTATCAATATTTGCAATGTTAAATGGAAAATCTACCTTTAAAAAGTAGTTGTCTATTGTTTATTGTTCTTGCCAAATAATACAAAATGGTTATTTCAAAAGGGCAATTTAGCCTTAGCTACTCTGTAGAGTTACTGGGTTTATTAGCTACACATTTTGAATCCCTTGCTCTGCCTGATGAGTACTTTCTCCAAGGGAATGACATATTAATAATTCTAATTTGCAAAAAGCATTTTTAATTTTCAAAATCAATATTAGATGTACTTATTTGCTTATTTAAGAGGCTCAGAGATAAACCTTTCTTTTGGACACTGTAACATACAACATTTGATGTAACATACAACATTTAATGTCTGTACAATAATTTATGCAGTCAAAAACTATAACTTCTTGTTTGGAAAACATGAGAAAAAATGTGTTAATGAATTACATTTCAGAAACACCATATATTTAAAGACCTTTGTTTGGACTGTGGACAAATTTGAGGAGTACTGTGGATGTACCCTAAGAGTTTCATCTCTAGAGGTGAGTAAAGGCTCTTGCTCAGTGTCCTTCAGGACACTGTAAAATGAAAGGTAAGGACAGAAACAGAAAATTTGGAATATTTAATCATCTTCTGTGGTACCTAATCTTAGAACTGAAATTCTGCAGAAATTTAAGCAATAGGTCTTAATCAAAACTATAACATAGCTGAATGACTGGAAATTAATCCAACAAAAGGGAGTTACCTTTTACACACTAGTGCTTCATAATAGTTAAAGAACAATTCAGTTTTGGGAAGGTGATATGGCTGAATTAATCACAGATGCTTTGCTTAGCATATGAAATAAAAGTTTCCTTTAGACTATTTTTCATGCTACTTAGTTTTGCTTTGTATTTGAGAGATTAAACTTTTCCAAGTAAGAATGTTGTTGCTCGCTTGTCTTTTGGGTTGCCTTTAATGTTATTATCTATTGTAGGATAAGAAATCCAACAGCTATGGGAGACCTTTCAAAGTCAGTTCAGTATCTGCTTGTCTGTTCATGCAAACAGCAGTAACTACCTGGGGAAAATAATCATGGCAAAAGGTCATGTTTGCCTTTTATGTGAAATACCTGTAGACTATCAAGTGGTTTAGAAGTCACTCAATCAATACCAGAAGTCAAGGAAAACAGTTTGGTTTATCAACATTAATATATTTTGAGTCTTCTAAGATGGAAAGGTATTTCCCTCTGCAGTTTAACTGATGTTTCATAAAACTATTGTTCTAGTGTAGCTGGCAATGGTATTCTAAGTTGCACTGTGTTATACAAGAGATTTAAAAACCTGCAAAACCCACAAGGAGCTTTCCCCTCTTCTTTATCCTTCTAACTTCAAAAGGCAAATCAGCAGGAAAGCTGAGACTACAAAAACACCCACATACATGTAAAATAATGAGAGTACTGAGGGATATATATTTAATCCATATGCACCATGGATCAGTTTTGATTTTCTTGCTGCGTGTTCCTTTGACATAAAAGGGACTTCTGGGTGCACATTGCAAGGCAAGAGTAAGTCCTCCAAGTGCATCCAGGTTTGCTAAACACTACAAATGGTTTCCTGTAAAAACAGAGAGAGTTAAAAGAAAGAAGCCTGCCTGAGGTTATGGGATAGTTGTTTTCAGAGTATTTTACTGTAGTTCCTGTGAATTATTTTAATTTGAAGGCATTAGTTTAAAGAATGTAAAGTCTGCAACTTCTTGTCTAGCAAAAAAGTCCACAATTGCTTTCATGTAAGCAATTATGATAAAAATTCTCCTCTAAAAGAAAATTCCAAATCTGCTTTGCATTAAGAAAAAAAAAAGACATAAGAAAAATAACATTTTTGAAGGTATTATTAGGGATCATACTATATAAGACTGTATGAACATGGACAAGTTGACAGTAATGAAGTATTAAAATGGTATTGCTTTTAGTAAATTCCATGTAGGTGTTTAATCTGACAATTAAATAATGCAATGTAATAGTAATATGCTGGAAATTTTAGTAGGAGTCCTGAGGGCCCAGCATTGCCTGGGCTACCAGAGTTTGTGAATCATGAGGGATCATCTGAGAGATCAGGAGACCAAGCTGCAGGATGGGAGTTGCCATGGAGAGATGGGATAAAAGAGTATGGAGAGTCAGGTCCACATCTCTCCTGTGGCTGCACTTGCCCTTCTCTTGGGTGCTGCACTTTAGCTGATACTGGATTTCTGGATAAATGGTGCTGTACACTGAGTTTTGATGCCTCTTAAAAATCAGCCACTTCTTTAACTACTCCAGGAGCCCTAATCCTTATTTAAACCTGGCTCTTCCACTCTGCCTTGCCCATTCGTTTATTAAAAAAGAAAATAAAAAAAGAAAAAATATCCGTAAGGCTATCTAAGAAGTACATGTATTAAAACAATAAAAATCTTGGTTAGACAAAAAAAAAAGAGTAAAAGCTTAGCCTGAGCAAGCATTTTCTTCACCAGTCATTATTTTAAAATTAGTATGAAGGCTGAAAAACTTAAATAGCTTCTTAATGGACTGAGAATCTTTAAACTTTTTCATAATGGGAGTCAGGTGTGTAGAATCTTTTGAAAAACCTCACTAAGTACCTGTCTGCATCTTTAGGCACTTAAATGCCTTTAGAAAGTTGTTCCCTATTGTATTATTGTCAATTAATTTCAATTAGGGTGCTAGTATTAGAAAATATTCCAATGTCTTCACAGATAGAAGAACAGCAGTCATAAAATAAGACTGTTTCAAAGACACTTAAAGGTACACAGCAATTTAACTCATAGTGGGTAAATTTTAACTTTTAGAGAGAGAACCTATACACTGCAGGTTGTGAAGCTTGCATTTCACATCAATGTTGTTTTTCAAGTGAGAGGAGCCCAGTTTCACAGATGGGAAACTTGAGGATATGTTTTTTAGAAGCAGAGAAGGGTATGGAGCAAAGGAGAGAAGGGAAGCAGGGAGCCTGGTGGTGCCTTATGCCCAATATCTATTGGTCAGGTAAGTGGGAAAAAATGCTGAGGAGTTGGATGGCAAAAGATGGTTTCTCCTCCCCTTCCCCATGGCACAGCACTATCCACAAGTCAGGATGGGAAATAATTTTGCTACCTGGGCTCAGTGCAGCTTTTGGAGCAAAATGAGTCCTAATACCTGAGGATTGCTTCATTCCAATAATGCTGCAGAAGTTACTGGCAGGAACAAACTCCTTTTCGTACTTTGTAGGAAAATTCACTGTATCTCCACTTTTTTCTTTTCCTCTTTTGGAGTCTTTCCTGAAAAAAAAAAAAAAAAAAAGAAAAATTACCATTCTTAACTCCTATCTAAGACTTCATACTTAAGCATTTCATACTTGTAAACAAAACGACTGAAAGCTGTCAGTTAGAAATGTCATGTCTGCTGTGATGGTTCATGAATAATTGACACTGAGATTACCTAGGGAAAGCTGCAATTATCCTGACTCATTAACATATGAACTAAGCCTGGTTTTGTTCTGTGCTTGTAAGATTTTCATTTAACTCCTTGATGTAGGAGGTAAAAAAAAAATCCCAGAAGGATGTTGCTATAAAAAGAATAAATCTGAATGAATAAACAAAACCTCAGAACTATGAATACATATCAGAATCTCTAGTGCTTCACTGAATCTCATATGGACTCTCTTTCTACACTATTATTTTACAGGGAATGTCACTGTGATAAACTTGTCTGCTAGCCTAGGGCTTGGAGGATAGCTCTTCTTTGGAAACATATATGCACATGAAATAGAGCTATATTTGGGAAGAAATTCTTCAGTGTAATGGTGGTGAGGCACTGGCACGGGTTGGCCAGGTATGGACAGTCAGGTTGGATGGAGCTGTGAACAGCCTGGTCAAGGGGGAGGTGGAACTACATGATTGCTAAGGGCCCTTCCAATCCAAACTGTTCTATTTGTCTGTGTTTCTGTGATCGTCTTCTTAACCCTGTTGGTATTTTCATACATAACACAGCTGTAGGTACCTACTCAGGAAGCAGAAGTAGGGGGTGAACAATCAGAGCTCAAATGGAAAAAAATTAAAGCAAGCCAAGCACCCTGGATGAAGACAGCAAGAGCAGAGGGGAAGCTATTTTTAAGAGGAATTATTTTATTTATTTAAGACTACAGGTTAGCAAGTTAACGTTTGCTGCTGAAAGACACAAGCAAGGAAAGTAGTCAGAAAATCTACAAGTCAGGAAAAACATGGAAAGAAACAAAGCCACAGTATTTACAAAAATAATGTAAATTGCTGTCTGCTGCTTAGGAGGTAATATCTGTATCAATCTGTATGATACAACAGACTCAAAAATTTTTAGCTGCTGTGCAAAAGTTCTGGGTAGCTTGAGTTCAGGTTGCAGACTGTTAAGATTTCTTTTTATTGAAAAAGCTCTTTGCATTGTAAGCTGAAACCAGGAAGGCCTTTCCCACAAGTAATTACCTCTTTGCATGCCCCTGACTGCTGGTCCCATTGCCTTTAGAAGCAGACCATGAATTGGAGGCCTTCATACCAATCTGTAGTGCTGAATTATAACTTCTTTGGGATAAGGAGCTCTCTCTTTGAGAGCCACCCACTGTCAAAGTCATTGCTCAGAAAGCATGGCCAAGCTACTGCCATGTCAAGTGTAATCCCCTCCCTTAACAAGCAGGTCATTGCTTTAGACACACCTTCACTCAACTCCAACCCCTAATAAATCTTGAAACGTTTTGTCTCTTGCTCACAGCTCTAATATTCTTATATTGGGGCCTTTGGTAACTTTCCACATGACCTCAAAATACATAGAAATTTCCTACTTCAGTCTTTTCTTTCTCTCTCTCTCTTTTTTTAAATGCCAGAGAGAATGACAAACAAACAGTATTGAAGATATTGCCTGTTTGGCCCCTGTAGCCTGTCAAAGCATTATGCAGATACTGGGTCTTTTCACACTATTGAAGACTTCCTGACATCCACCTGATTTTTCCATCCTTCACTTTCCTATCTTTGTTCTGGGTGATTGTACCTTAGAAACAGAAGCATTTCTTTCTTGTTTTCAACGGTAATTTCTTTTATGCAACCTTTATATAGCCATAATTGCTTCTTAAGTGTTTTAAACATAACTCTATCCATCCCAATGCAAACACAGAAAATAAAATGAAGAAAAACATCCCTGTGTGTAAATTAAACAGGAGAATATGGAACTTCTGAGGAAACAAGAGGCCACTTTCTGAAGTTCCCCCTCCATCATAAGGAGTGCCTAATAAGCACCAAAGAAATACCAATGACAATGAAAGATACCTATTTCTCCTGAAGTTCTTACTACGCTTCTCCAATAATTTCACATTTTTACCCTCCTTTGTCTTTGAGTATTGACATGTTGGTATTTGTTTGTTGTTTTTTTTTATTTCCTGTTCTGCACACAGTTCCTCCAGTATTACATACAATGGCCTATTATTGGTTGTTTCTTCAAACATACAGTCTGAATCTGGTACCAGATGAATGATGCTCAGATTTTCTTCTTAGAGTGGGTTCAGCATTAAGCAGTGTAATCCACAGGTTGTTCAATATGTATGCATTGCATTCAGTACCCACAGTTCTCAAGGAGAAAGGCAAACATATTTTTAAAAACATTAATAGTTAATTTACATCTATTGCCACATAATTCGTCAATGATCTCTAGAAAGTGTCAAATATTAATCACTTTATAGACAAAATAAATATATAATACAATCATAGAATCACTACAGTTGGAAAAATCTTCAAGTAGATCAGGTGCTGCTCAACCTGATCTTTAATGTTTCCAGGAACGGGGCATCTGAAGCTACCTTTTATTGTGCTTATAGCTTACATACAGAATTTCATATGCAGCAACACAGGGATGGAGGGGCTATGTGTATGCTTGCATCATACATCCATACATATGCACTCCGTGCAATGTTTCTGTACGTACGTCTACAAGTCCAGCCTCTGTATGCACATTTCAGCACAGCTGCTGTTTTAAGCAACCTGAGGGTGACTTTCTGGTCTCTGGAATGTAAATGCCTCTGTGGAGACTCAGAGCAGAGACAAGAACTCTACCTGAAGATTAAAGTGGAGCACAAGCGCTGCACACAGAAACATCACTTATTCATGAGCACTTATACACGTAATGCTGTAAGCCAGCAGGGTATGTTCCACCACACTAGCCCTAAGTAGCTCTTTGTTTCTCTTTCTTACTTCCTAAGAGTCAGACACTAAATCCCACTCTTTAAAGATGTAATTCAGATACATTCCAGTTGTGCCTTTTAACTAGCAAAACATTTTATGTGGTGATGTTTCTGATTTTCACAAGATTTTTTTTTAAATGCTGAGGCAGCGATTTACATGAACAAGTCATCAGCTATTATTTAATAAAGACCACATTAAAGAAAAGAACAAAAAATAGAGCATCAAGTTTCCACTTCAATGCTGTAGTCAAGTAGAAAAGACTAATCAGTACATAAGAGATTCAAGATTGCCAGCAATTAATTTGAACAGCAAACCAAGCATATTATGGGGTCTCGGTCAAATCCTAAGAGCCTTACAAAAATTTCACTTAATCTTTGCCTTCCACTGAGAGCTTTCCAGGGTCTAGAACATCACTGTATGGGGGAATATAAAATCCCCTTGCACTGTTTTCTATAACAAAGTATGTACTAAACACCTACGGAATAAAAGAAGGAAAAAACTATCCTTCACATTTTTTCTTCATGGAAGGAGCACCTACTCTCCATGGCATCCCATTTCTTTGAGCTAGTTTAGCTCCCCTTTTTTTTATTAGTAATTCTCTTAGATAGTGGTAATCTCAAGATGTCAAACACCACTTTAATTCTGTCATGCTAGCACATTATCAGCTGTGTTCATGTCACTTCTTAATTCTAGCTTTCAATGGGAAACACTTCTGGTTACTTTCCAACAGCATAATTTTGCAATTTTTACAACTGGCAATACACAGCATTTCTCAGATAAAATAATTTACACATGGCATTAGTGGCAAACTCAGAAACTTAAACACCTTGTGTTCAAGAGGATTATCTTATTAAGAAAAATAAATTTGAGTGCTGGCTCACAATATTTTTGTTTTAACTTGAGCAAATCCATCAGCCCCCTTTCTACCATGCACTGAAATGAGAAGAGACAGACTTTTACTAGCTATGAGACAGCTAGAAATAATTTCAGACCTTTAGCTTAAAAGAATGTAATAATGTCTTTAAGACTGCATGAACATCTACAAAGGAAAAAAAAAAAAAAAAGGAAAGCAATGCTCCACTGTGAACCCACAGATCTGCTGCCTTAGCTGCTGCTCCTTACCCTGCCTGTTCTCCAAAGACATCTTCAGCTTGTTTCTGCACAGGGTGTCTAAGGGGCTGTCTGTCAGGAGTATTTATGACCATCAGACATTGCTCCTTCAAACACTTGACTTTCCTTTACCAGAATGTCATCCCTTGCTCCTGAAAATCCAAAGAGACCTTTAACATAATTTACCACGTCTCACTAAAATAAATGAGAAGGAGCTTTGTGGATAATTGATACAGTGTACATTGTATTCCAAGCAACTATTCCAATGCCTATCATGGAATGATTTGATGAGAAATTAACAAGTTATTAAGAAACAAGTAGGCATGTCAAAGCTAGAAGAAATTACAGAATCTGCCAATGAGAGACAAAAAGCAGCAAGCCATTCTCAGTTATTGCACTTCTATATATTAAATACATATAAGCTTGGCTGGTTGGGGCTTTTTGTTGTTTTGTGTTTTTTTGTTTGTTTCTTGTCTTTTTCCAGTTGTTGTTGTTTTCATGACATACTTTCCAGTAGACAAAGATGTTTTTTTCCCCTATCCTCTTTCTGTATAAATGCATCACTTGATTGCAAATTTTGTTTTATCTGTACTGTCAGAAGCAGCAGGTTTTAAGTGAGAGAACATTTGAGACTGCCCATTCTGCCAGACCTATCCTCCTTGATTTAATTTATTCAACCTTACCTTCTACACCCTTTTTTCTGGCCATTTCTTTCCTTTTAGCTATTCTATAGGCTTTGCTTAGTTAACCTGCATCATTCCAGTTCTCCAAAGGGGGCACAGCAAAATCCCAGGCACCAGACAGAGTCTAGAATTCCCTGGGGCTGTGAGGCACCCTGGAAGGTCTCCAGTCCCACCAGCTGCTCCAAGCACTGTATCAGGGCTGGATAACACAGGGATGTGTCCAGTCAGCTCCTCCAACCTCCCTCGGATGGAGCTGATGAGGCCCCCTTAGCTTGAAAGCACTGAACTTATATTTTCTGTAATTTTTCTTTGCAATTACAGGTTTAAGACCCTTCTCCATATAATCTATAATAACTGTGCTACCTACAATCTTTTCTTAAATGGGAAATGAAAATTAAATAATCATCTTTCATTGTCACTGCTTCCTGATAATTTTCTCAAGTAGTGGACCAACATTTTCTTTCTAATAACAATACACAATGTTTGCTCTTCATCCTGGAATCTCTTGTGACTTGTGGTTCATGTATGTCATTTTTCTTATTTCAGCTTCGGTTACAAACTGTATTTTTTGTGTGCACATTCATCTAAATGTAAACCAAAATGTATTTATTTTTTCCATATAGTTACTATTTTCCAGATCTGTGGTTATTTACATCTGCAGAACTGCAGGTGAAATGATTTATCAAGCACACAAATAGAGAAAAATCTGACAAATGTTTGATATATAGGAAAAAAAAAAAAAATCACTTCTTTCTCTCTTGCACTTGAACTAACTGCAAAATGAAATATAAATTAATGTGTTAAAATCAAATTCATTTTCTCTTTAACTTATAATCAGGTTCCAGCATTAGTTTTTCATAAGATGGATTTGAAAAAGAGAATTATTCACAACTGCAATTTCCCTTTATCTTGTTATATTGATAGTGGAGAGATGGGGCTGCTGAAGCATTAGTCATTTTATGTTATTTTGTTGATGTTACTCTTGTTTTATTATTAAATTATTTTCCTCTTTTAGGTTTTCTTAAACATGATGATTCATATTCTTAATACATTAAAAGATAGCTTTATAGAAATAAGTGACCAGAGCCATAAGACTGAATTATCTGTGAACAGATGAAGACACAAGTACACAGAAGAGATTCAATCTGCAGCATAAGTGTACAGAACATTAGGCAAAAAAATAGTCTTAAGTATATTAGAAACCTGAGCTTCTCCTAAGCTATAGTAAGACTAGGTCAAAGTACAATTGCAAAATAAAAAAAGCTTGTTATATTTAACTTGAAACAGCAATATTTGAGAAATATCTAGAACAGAAATGATAGATGGGTTTGCAATACCGGTAAAAGACAAGAGCAAAATGTAACTGAGGCAACTTTAGTCTGTTGCAGGGCTGCAAAACAAACATTTGTCCAAACAGGTTTTTTGATTCTCTCCTTATTGTTAGTTAAAGGAACTTTTACTTTTTGAAACCAGCAAGCCACTTCTCATAGGACTGAAATGCATCAGAAGACTGTGCTTTTAGCCCCCTAACAGCAACAATAGCACCAAAGATGGAGAGCTTTTTTAGTGGTGTTACTAAAGAAGGGAGGATTGGGACAGGACAGTGAAGTGGGCATAACCACCAGAAGCACTTAGAGAAGGGAAGAACCAAACACAACCCTTGAGCCTTGCAGTTCCTCCCTTTAAGTATTGAAAGTATGTATCAAGAGTGTGGAAAAGAAACTGATGAGCACCAGCATTCTGTGCAAAGATTTTTTTTTTTTTTTAGGTACACCTGGACATTCTAAGCTCCTTACCAAAAGATATTGCAATACTAAGTAGGAATTTAACTCTTTGAAGGTAAATAATTATCTTTACATCATAACATTTTTTCAAGTGAATCTCTCTGAGCATGCCTGTATGCAGGTTAGAATCCAACACACTGAGCACTGTATAGTGGTTGCTCAGATGAGACAGTGAATTATTATTACAGTTCAAGACAGATCTGTTTCCTTAAGGGCCCTCTTTATGTGCTCATTATAACAAAAAGAATGTTCAAAAATATAAGGAATGGGTATTTTACAGTTTTCAGCAGCGGACCCATACTTCATTGTTATATATATATAATGTATATATGAACTTCATTGTTTCTGAAAACCTGGAGCTGATAATAAGCCAATTTTATATCTGAAATCAAAAGGGTAAATAAATGAGGTGCATAGAAACCATGTGAAAGTCTGACACTGGAAATATCTAATCACAGAATTTCAGCAGGAGGGCAGGAATGTAACCAGGAGCTAAGAATTCCTCCTGAATCTGGAGCATGGTTAACTTCATGGACTTTAAATTAATGGAAATTCAATGTAACATTAAGTAATCTCATGTTTAAAGGAATAAAGCTGACATTATTCTTCTTGATTACGTGCAGTTACTTACACATTATATCTTTTTATTTTCATATAATTTAAATTCACAGTTCAGTTTTTCTTCTGGTTTGCTGAACTGAATAAATGTTTGGTTTATAGATATTTTATGAATAATGAAGTCCACTGAAACATTCTCCTCACTCATAAAATATCAGCAAGCTCCATGTTTATTCAGTATAAAAAAAAAAAATTTGAATTCTGAGTTCTTAAATAAATTTGATCCTGTTGGTATCAATTCACTTGAAACACTTCCTGTATTTAAATACAGATTTTGATTACATTTTTTTTATTGGCCATATGTTTTTTACTGAATAAAAAATTACTACTGTACTTGACAATTTTATACGCATGTCACTTTCATTAATGGTAGTCATATATAACTGCTACCAAAACAGTTCTTCCTGCTATGAGAACTTTAGGAAAGCCCTGCTCCATTTCATCCCAGTCAGCCTAAAAAGTGGTGTTCAGGGTGTTCCCCATTGTCAATCCTGAACAGGAAATGAAGGTTTCAGATAAACTCAAGTTTCAAAGCCTGAAGCTGTCTTCCCCTTGGCAAATGTGATCTCCATGTGACATTGAAGAGTCCTACAGACAGGCACTGGTATCAAGAGAGCACCTCTTTAAACCAGCATAAAAAAATGGAAAAAGTCTGGTCTCTTAGTGTAAATGTTGTTTTTCTCATCTACTAAAATACAAATGTGTATGTGGTTTTACCCCAACTTTCCTGTGCAAAGCTTTAACATGTGCCAAGCCAGGGTGGTTCACAAACACAGCATCTCTCAGCAAATTAAAAAAAAATGGACAATTAAGATTACACAGTTGTAGCATGACATATTAAATTATCTTTTCTCTTACAGCTTCCAATTTTACACTTGAAAAAAAATGCATACACAAGGGTGATGATGACTTAATCAATTATATTCCAGACACGAGTTTTTTTGCAGCAGCAATTAATCACCCCTACAAATTCTAGAAGATTTAGTTTGGATAAACTAACAGTTGTCAAAGTTGCCTTTTTTTTTTCTTTTTTTCTTTTTTTTTTTTTTTTTTCCCCCCAAATCATCCCTTCAACCAACCAAAAAAATAACAGTGTTTTCTCAGTCACTTCAAAGGTTTTAATATCATATACTGAAACTCCCGGGACAGAAACCTATCAAGTAACACTGGAAGTGCCATACTGCTTTTCCAAGGAAGAAAATACACTTATAATGAAAGGTCTAGACTACATTTACCTTTATAATGTCATAGATAAATGAGAAATTACACTTTAGGTTATTTCTAAACTTTCATGATTTAATGCAGCATAAGGCTACTACTGATTATGGAGGTGTCCTGGGTATTAAGGGTAACATCTGCAACAGCTATATCACTATAATAGTAAAAACATCTGCATTTGCACTACAACATGAAGCATGGAATAACTTCTCTAACAGTTAATTAAGAAAGTATCTTTATGACTTACTAACCTTTGCTATATCTGATAGTGTGGAGTTAAAAGAAGAATGTTATTGAGTCTCTAATTAGCAAGCCTGTAGAGAGGCTTTTTACAGCCTTTAGATAGGCAATAACAATAGAATTATAAGGTTTTGTTATTGATTTTATTATCAGTTGAGGAGATCCTACCCATGGGAGATCTGCAGTGTTACAGCTCTCAGAGAGGTTGCAGAAATGTTTTTTATTTATTACAATAGAGCTGTTTCTTTGCATGTCTGAAGCAGTTCCACTATTTCAGTACCAGAACAGCTTTAATTGTGATCTGACAGTTTTAATCTTGCACACAAAGCGTTCAGAAACATGTTAGAAACAGCCATGCTTACAGATGGTATCAGCATTGCAACACCCATCTATAACCCAGAAGTCCTATCTATTCGAGGTCAAAAAAGATACTGGCACCCACACTGATTTTACTTTGACTTTTAAAAAGCAGTTTAGAGCAGACTGAGAAAAAAAGATATTATTTTTACCCATAAGCATTTCCAAGTATTACCAATACTGCTTAACTGTATTAAGAAAGCTTGAATATATGAAGGTTGCTAGCCAACAAAGCTAAGTTGTGTGGGAAAGAAGTGAGCCCACAAACCTGCCACAAACTCCTGCCTGAAACTTTGTAAGCATTAGAGCCAGTAAATGTCACTATACAAACACTAACAGAGAAGGTAAGCAAAAAAGAATCTCTGAAGAAAAATCCCACGATAGGTAGATTTGTACAATGTGTTTAAGTTTTGGAAATTGCCATTTCTAATTCTCAAATTCAAATGCACAGAAAAAAAAAACATATATGAAACATATATGAAAGAAAACATCATTTCACATCAGTCTAATACAGACACTTAGGTACCAAATAAAATAATAAACTACAAAACCATTTATCAAAAACAGCGGAATTTTGTAACTGTGAATCACATGACTAGAATGTTGTTTTTCACCTGTTATTTTTTAATTAGAATTAAATTTAAAGTTTTGTGGTTCTTTTTTTTTCATTTCTTGATTATGGATATTGCATTTTTGAAGCAAGGAAGAGCTACATGATACGGAATCTTGCCAACTTCAGATTAACAATAAAAATGTTAAAGAGTACTGGACTGTAATATAATGATAAGATTAAACTGTGAAACAGGTTTGATTATAAAAGACCTGGTCTGGAAAAAAAATGTAATTTTTATGTAAAATGTTATATATTATGGCTGAGGAGGAATAATAAACTAACTTATGCACATACTAAAAGTTAAATATGCAATTATATTTTAGAAGTCATTCTTATCAGTGAAACACACTTGCTCTACCAAAATAAAAGTTCCATAATTGGAAATGAAAAAGTTATATCCTGTGTCCTTCAATTTTTTCCAAGGTGCCTGTTGACTTTTCTCTGGAAGAACACTTGAGATTATTTTATTTCAGGGGAGGGGGAAATCAAACCCAACTTCCGTTTTCTTCAGTTATTTTCCTTTTAAGTGAGCTTTACTGTTCCTGTAAACTTCTCCAGTGCACATCATATTTAAGGGTAAGTATTCAACTAGTAAAGCACAAACTTAGATGAACATTTACTTATTCATTTTGTATATGGGAAAAAATCCCGCAGCACACAGCTTTTCTGCACACACACTCATGCAATACTTTGTTTGATTATGCAGTCAGTTTGAGTACGTGAACTTTAAGCTTCTGACAAAATGTGCTTTCTATTACGGTGGTTGTCTTATTCAGGCTCTTATAGAGACACTACTACCTCCTAATTCAGCTTCCAATACCAATGTAACACCCCAGCTTCTACAGAATGATCTACTAGAACAGCTGTTTGAATAAGATAAAATCAAACCATTAAACTTGCTGAATGGTACAAATATTTGACTGACAATTCATTTGCCTGTCACTGATTAAGAATAGGTTTTGTAAAAGCCTTCTCAAACCTAGAACAAACTCTAGGACTTAATCCCACTAATCCTCCAAAGCTGAAAAACCTAAAAAATATTATTTTCCAGCATGTCCTGTTGCCCATGCAAATCAGCAGATTCAGGTGCTAGAAAACAAACTGTTAGGTTAACGGGTCAAGCTGAGAGCTGAAATGCATTTTTTGGGTCCCAGATTCAAACCAAGTAACATTATGGCTCATACATCCAAATTTAGAGGCATGGATCAAAATATTTTCTTTCCATCCTCAGGATTTGAATAGTGTGAAGTCTGCAAAACTTGTGAAGGGTCCCAGCTCTTCAAGGGCTGCCAAACGGCCAAAGATCACTGTGGCTCAGAGGAGTCATGGGTGAGTTGTTTTACCTGGTATTGTGTTAACAAATCCTTCCCACCAGAACTCTCTAAAAAATCTCCTCTTAAATTAAGGAAAATCCTGTTGTCCTCTCTCTTCCAAACCACCACTGCACTAACCCAGGACAGGGCCTCACACTGAGCAAACCAACTGGTCCTGCCAGTTTATGGTGAGCACTATAAGGAAGGAACAATGTGATGGGTCCATCTGTGACACCTGACCCAACCTTTCCTCCCCATGATGCCCATGATCACTGCCACATCAACAGCCTGGCAGTCACTGGGGGGGGTCTCAGGTGTTTTTTTTTCTATCCTGGTCTTCTCAAACCAGGATACACAAAGATAAAGGAATATGGACAGTTACTATTTGTTTAAAAAAAAAAACAGTGAAGACCACTAAAGGTCCAGCAGCTCTTGATTTTTGCAAGAAAGCTTTTCATAAACACTCAGCCCTTTACTTCATGATTAAATGGAAATAGTCCAGTACAGCCTCTTTACAGGCTATTGTTACGTGGCTTGGAAAAGCCTAAGCCTATTCCAAATGTAACTGTAAATGCTAAGAATACCTTCAGGCTATGAAAAAGACCCACTGAGTCTGGGCTTATTTTGTTACATTTCATTTCAAGACTTCACTCAAAGCAACTAAAAGTATGAATTTAACTTTATATTATCAACTACCAGCTGAATTTTTTATTACTTTTCAATTAAGTTCCTTTTAAAAATGCTGTCATCTACTCCTTTTATTTGCCATAGCATTCCTGCATTTTAGTGAAACAAGTCAGCTGTGCATCATCTTTCCAGCCAAAGTGCTGTGATAGGCATTTGCTGTACCATAACTAATTATCTCCTTTCCTAAACTCAACCTCAATATTTTGTTGCACCCATTTTGTTAATGTGCTTCTTAACAGCATCTCAGCATCACAGTTTTGCTCAAGATCCTTGAAGAAGAGCCTTCTGTAAAACAGAAGTTTTGATGCATATGAATGCTAATAGAGTTATTTCCACCATGTGTATATGCTGGAAATAAGACTCAATCATCTGGCCACTGCATTTTAAATTTGGCAATCTTTCTGCTCAATTGAGATCAGCAGATTGTTGAACATTCATGGGTCAGGACTTATTATTAGAAGACTTTGGTCTTACGTTCTCGCTTAAAACAATTCATCATTGCCCTTTCCATCTGAAGAAGTTTTACGTTTTAAGAGTTAATTTACTGCATAAAGTCTGATTTGATAGGCCCTGAACCTCCTCCTGACAAGTTAGTTAACGTTACGTTTTTTCTACTTTGTCTTTTTAAGCTTCAAAATCATGGTTGATTTCCCTGTAATGAATAATTAATAAAGTAAACTGTTCTGCTGGATGAATTAGAAAGGAAACAGAATAGCAAAATAGCCTCCTTTATAGCTGGGGTAGAAAAGTATGATTGTGCAAGAAAAATTATGAATATATGCATAGATGTTCAGCCACTGGTGGTCTGCAAAGGATCATCTGGAGACATCCACACTAATTTAGCCACAGGGCACGTCTCACATTCCACAGAATTATTGCAGCTGGAAAAGACCTCTGAGATCAACAAGTCTAGCCCTTGACCTCACACCACCACATGGGCTAAACCATGGCACTCAGTGCCACATCCACCTTTCCTCAGACACCTCCGGGGATGGCGACTCCGCCGCTTCCCTGGACACTCCATCCCAACGCCCGATCGCCCTCGCCCTGAGGAAGCGCTTCCTGATACCCAACCTAAGCCTCCCTGGAGCAGCTTCAGGCCGTGCCCTCTCCTCCTGTCCCTCGTTGCCCGGCAGAAGAGCCTGACCCCCCCTGACCGCCCCTCCCTTCAGGTGGCTGCGGAGGGTGAGAAGGCGTCCCCTGAGTCTCCTCCTCTCCAGGCGAACCCAGCCCAGCTCCGGACTCCCTGGAGTTCGCAGCTCCTCATTGCCGCGGAATTCCCGGTTCCCGCCGGGATTCGGGCTGGGAGTGGGGTCGGTCCCTGAGCTCGGAACCCCGCGACCGAACCCTCCCCTGGGTCTCACCTCAGGAGCCGCCGCCGCCGCCGCCGCCGCTGTGACTGCACCGCCTCGCGCAGCGACCGTTGGACCTCACGCGTTTAAATCTCCCGCTCCGCACCTGATTGGCTGCCGCGGGGCCCCCGGGTCCCCCAAGGCTCGCGCGGTGCCCTGAGCCGACACCGCCGGTACCAGTACCAGTACCGGTACGGGTATGGCGAGACCCAACCCTCGCCTCGGCCTTACCTCAGTCTCCGCCGCTGCTGCCGCCGCCTCGCAGAATATTTCGACTCCTCGGAAGTTCTGCGCAGCGGAGCCGCTGCTGCGTTCACAGGAGCTGTGTGTAAACACAAGGGTTTGATAAACATCGGCAAACTGAATTAGAAAGGTTTCCCTATGGAATCCCCAAGCCACATACGTGACCCGATGAAATACAGTATTCCTTCATAAACTTTTAAAGTGTTTCTTAGCTCTCCTGCGTTCTTATGTAAATTATGTTGTATTGGGTGATCATCGGAAAAATCAGCAAAACAATAAAAGCTAAAAAAAAAAAAAAGAGTGTGTTGCATCCCATAAGCTAAACAAACGGCTTCTATACTGAGTAATTTTACATCAGCTGCTGACAACAGAAAATACTGTGGCTATGCTTCAGCATGTTCTACAGCAATCTGTTGCAATCTCTATTTTTTATCTCCATTACATTTCTACACCCCAGAAGAAAAATGTATTTTCATATTCAAAAATTGTACATAATTTTTGGGGGGTATAGAAATACTTCAGTTGAACTTAAAAAAAAAAAAAAAAAAGAAGTAGCAATGGCAAATTTTACATGAGAAAGATGGAAGACGTTTCTTGAAACACTGCTATCAACTTTATTTGTAGAACCCCAAGAATTCTTATAAAGACAAATATGCAGGATAGAGCAGGTTTCCGGGAATCCCCTTTCTCTTCAGAATTCCTCAAGAAATATTTTTATCCTGTTTCTCTGGACTATGAATCAGAATTTCTCAGTAGAATAAAAAAATGTATACCTCTTCATTCTAAGCTAGTAACAGTTCCTGAATAAATCTCTGCCATAATTTAAGAAACCGAAGGGTAAAATTACACAAATGAATTATTGAGAGGTAGCTTTACTGTATTTTGGCCATTTTGTTAACAGCCTACATATATACATGCATATTTACATCACATTGCCAGAACGTGGATTTTCTTGGCTTTATACCTTATTTAGAAAAAAAAAAAAAAAGTATTTTACAACAAATAATGAGGCATTCTTTCTTATATTAGAAAAAAAAAAGTGCAAACTATTAATTTCAAAATGTGTAGGAGAAAACTTGTCACCAGGGAAAATCAATCCCGTTGAAAAGCTCTCTCTTCCCTAACATCACATTACCAAAAATTAAAAGCTGTAATTTAAAAGTTTCTTTTTACTATTTGCCTCTGAGTTCTGAGCCTTGCAGAGCTTTTCATGATCATCTTTCATAGACAGGAAAGACAAGAGATTTTCACTATATGAATTCTGAAATAAGTATAGCTCCAATTTAATTGCAACTGAATTAATACTTCTGATGAAAAGTCACATGCCTTGCAGGGCAAAAAACTGTTTCGGTGCATGCAAGGAGTATCTTCAAGAAGAAATATTAGTGACCTAGTGACCTTTTTCACTGAATATGATCCTCTTAGTCCAGTGTTTTTCAGTTTTTTCCACATTATGAAATATTTAAAACATTTTAAGTTGAATTATTTTTTTTAAAGTTGTTGCTGTGATAGATAGCAACAGGAAAGTATATTTGGAAAAATCAATAGTAAGATCAAAGGTGTGAAACAGCTTGTCCTTTGTCACTGCTGTTTGGTTACTGAGATGAACAATAAACTTAAAAGAATAATGATTTACCAAAAGCTAATCAGAAAATTAAACGCAAGCCATTTCAAAGAATATTTTCTCTACAAAGTCCTAAGTTTTCTGGGCAATAAACAAAAAGTGAGAACAAGAGTAATTCCTTTTGAACTTTGGGTAAAAAATAAAATTTTATGGTCTTCAATTAATAGAGTGCTACATCATGTAGGCTGCAATCATAATTCCAAGTATTTCCATCCCAATTTTTTTATATGAACAGTCATTGCAAAAGCTCCCAGGAGTATCAACACATGTATGCACTCCAGGACTGCCACTGTCATGACTCTGGCTGGTCAGATAAACCAATTTTACCTCTTGGTGGCATCCAAGGTTTCATGGTCTCTCCTTGCTCTCAGCTAAGATGGGATGGATTGGCCTCTGCCCCTAAATCCTGCTAAATCCCACAGTGATGGTGAATCAGAACTCCTAGCCATGGTAGTTCATAGATCAATATATTAGCACAGACTAAAATCAATGATGGTTTGCATTAATACACTAAATTCTGAATTGCAGCCCCTTATGACCAGACCCATTGCTCTTCAGCCAGTTTTGGGACTTACAAGTGCCCCTCAATGGATGTGATGGACAGCTGGAGGTGATAACCTCTTAAATTGTCCTAGCTGGGATCAGTAAAACTTATCAAACAGAACTCATTACAAACTCCTTTTCTCCTAATGCAATGGAAGTACCCAGACTTTCCTTACTTCTTAGTCTAGCTTTGTACCCTTCTGCTGCTAGAAGAGTATCTTTTATTCACACTTTGTGTCTGAAAAATTTTCCTTTCCATCATCTGTTTTCTCCATATTTTCCTCACTTAAACTCAGAAAAAAAAGCTAATATATTTCCATTTGTCTGTTCAAGCCTTGCCATTATGTTTAGCTAACGATCTTATCAGTACCTCCTGTCTTTTGTACTGATTTAATTCTCCTTGATTTTACATAATCTGAACAACATCAAAATATATACCTAAGATTTTTTTTTTTTCTGATTGTTGTTTTGTTTCTATTTAAATACAGTTGTGAAGAACACAAAGTGTGAAGCATAGCTGAATAAATCCAAGATTGTTCATGCATTCAGGTTTTACAAGCTTGGGGCTACAAAAGAATTTCCTCCCAGTCTGAGCTGAGGGAATTAAAAATATTTTTGTTTTCTCTCATAGCAAGAAGAGTTAGCTGATCACTTTACTGGTTCTCCTGACAGTTTGGTCTGACAAATTCCTTCTTCTTGCTAGGACATCAGTGATCTCCTTAATCTTTTCCACTGCCACTCCACAGCTTTTGTAGTTTTTTTGCACTGAAGACTGAAGTTTGCTATAGAGTTTCTGTGTCTGGACTGCAGTGGTAGAACGCAGGGGTAAACAGCAATCAAAGTGTCAGCTCCTGTGGGCTTCAACTTCAAGTACAAGGCAGACAGTTACAGACACAAACAATCTTCCCATTCACAACAGCCTTTGGTTTCTGTCCTGGATAGAGTCCCCAACAGCTAACTGCATAAGCTGTTTAAGTACTTGAAGGTCTCAAAGGTACTCACACCACTGTCCAAATTGTGTTTTGTCCAAGACTGCCAACAGTGCTGTGTAAATCCCCAAAGACAGTCTATTCATGCAATTCCTTCTGCAGAAAAGTCAGTTGCATAAATGTAAAAACAGCTGTGAACACAACACAGCCTGCTTAATGGGAAGAAATCCAGATGTTTGACTCCTGTCTCACTAATAAATAATTTTCTGCTAAAGAAAATTAAACTACAACTATGTTCCTGTACCTACCTTCCCACGCTGAAGAGGTCTGGTGGTCCATCTCACAATTTTTTACAGCACCTCATCCTATTTCACTAAGCCATTCCCATATTCTCAACAGCCTCCATACCCTAAGGTATTATCCCTTGTTTGTCTGTCTGGTTTCCTTTTCACTGAAACATTCTACAACACTCCTTCACTGTACCTGAAGTGAACTCCTTCTCAATTGCCTGTTGCACTGCTTCCAAAACACAGATGCAGCTCAGACATTCTTACTTCATACGGAGAAAAAACAAAAACAATCCTAAAAAGAAAAAATGTCTACAAATTTTGTAAGAAAAGACACAGAAAAGGACACAGTAACTATGGCACCACCTGAGCTGGGCCAAAATGCAAGTGGCTGTGAAGCTGTACTCAGGAAAAAGGAATTTGAAGCAGGAGGACTGTACTTTTAGGACAGAAAATCATGTCTAATCAAACCACAAAGAGCTGTACAGGATGCCAGAATACAACTTCATTTCACGTCAACATGGGCAACAGTCATAAAAATATCAAAAAACACTACACGGAATGTGGGTTTTGAGTGCTTGGTAGTAAGATAAAAAAAGTCAAGTGAAAGTAGGATAAGTTAGAGAATTAAAGAAGAAAAAAATCAGTGAACACTTATGGTGTTGTTAAAACAAGTTCAGTTTTATGATGGTAAAACTGAAATTCTTCTGTAAAAAAATCCTACAAAATCGTCTGAGGTTCTGTTTTGTGGTGGTTTGTGGTTTTTCCTGTGTACTGTGGTTTTTGAGTTTGGTGGGTTTTTTCCTGTAGTTTGTTTAGGACCAATACATATATTTTAAAAGCTTTTTTAATGTACACATAACTTTTAAAGTTTTTTTTACTTTTCCCTTTCTCCAGGAAAGATCTTATTGACATAGCTTCTCATCTAGACCAAGCTCTACAAGAGCAATTTCCAAAGCATAAACAGGCAACAAGCTGCAAACACACATCACCAGGACACCATCACCTTTCTTCCCTTGAACACCTGAAATCTGTGCAACACAATGCAACACAACAAATTGCTGGCAACCTGAAGTGCAATTTCAGAGACAGAAAGTGGACAAGCTATAATATCACATGAAAGGACAAGTATTTTGCTGTTTCCTGAGTAGGCAGGTATGGTTTTCTAGACAAGTAAGAAAAAAACCACTTCTTTTAGTGGCCATCATGAATTAGTACCATGACAAGATTGCTTGCATTTCTCCTATGGGTAATATGGGATTTGCTCCTGTGGATTAGTGCAAGGCTGCCTGAAGAACACTAGATATAAACACCAACCTGACCTCATCAGAAACTCTACTCCTTTTCTCCCTCAACCTGTGCCCTTCTAATGTCATTAATTAGATACCTGGCCTCATGCAGTCTCCTTAATGATAAATGTAATGCAGTGCAGCAGCAAATCAGCATAAAGACCATGTCAATCAGCTCTGTGGGCAAAAAGGATAAGAAGTGAAAACCAGATTTTCTGTGTTCAGGGATGGCACTCTAAAACCAAGAAATACAAAACCTGTGTCATGGAAACAAACAAACAAACAAAAAGCACTCCAAAACCACAGCAACAAAGTCCCTTCGTGCCCTCACACACACTCAAAAAACATGAACAAAGGGGTAAAGAAACCCTCTTATTTATTAGCATTGATACTAAACACAACAAAACTATAGCATCTGAGTTTTTTCACACCCTTCCCAGAACATGAGTGCTATGAGGTGTACATGTTATCTCTGCCTGAGAGATAAAGCCAGGGAGGCACCCCAGGGAGAGCACGTAGCTTTTACCAGGATGTCTCTAAGTGTAAAATTGGAAGCTCAAAATCATCCCAGAGGAGAGTTTTTCAAGGCATGGACCAAATAATGAAGGGCAAAAGAGAGTTTCTGATAAGAAGGGAAGGCAGGCATGCACAAACAGCATGCAGACAGAGGAGGGAATAAATTCATGTGTGTCATTGCCCTGAGGAAGGCAGGGATTTGGTGCAGAGAATGGTCGTGAGTAGGGCTTACAGCAGCTGAGAAAAACAGAGAAAGGGAATCCTACACTGCAAGAGGTTACTGACACTACTTAACCTATTCCAAAGATGCTGCTTGCTTTACATATCCAGTGTATGGACGTTTTATTTTCATCTTTTACTTCTCCCACTGATTCCTCTTTGTAAGAACAAACCCCTAACAGCTCCTAGGGAAGCATTATATTTTCAAGTCAGCCACACAGATCAATGCAATAAACACAGATCCTAAGATTTTTACTACTCAGACATCAAAGCCCACTTGATCTTGAGCACAGGATGCCAATGAATTAATTCCAGGGTCCTAATAGAGAAATGTACACACACTGAGAGATGTGTGCATGAACAGGAAACAGACATGAGCACATCTTGGTCAAGAGCAGTGTGTCCTCCTACAACTTCAAATGTTGCCTTGGGTCATCAGGTCTTAATTAGTCTGACATTAACATATTTGAAGATAAACAAGATTTTATTTAAAAAATATCTCTCATCAGCAGAGGCACACAGTGCTCTATTCCATTTAAATTTGAAGCTGGTTTACAATGTCTGTAATATAAATTATGTTCCTGTTATCAGAAGATACTTTTTTTTTTTCATTAAATACTGAGGTTCAGTCAATTTTCCACTTCTAAAGGTACTTCTACTGAGAAAAATCAGTGTTCACAACAGATACATACCTCTTTTAAGTTTTAGCATATGTACAGAATTTTAAATTATCTCATCACATCTAATATTTCAACAGGAACATTGCTAACACTTCACTTAAGTATATGCAGTCATTGTAGCATAAGGCTCCTGAACAATGTCTATGCTAGTAATGATGTGCATTGCAATAATCAAATTTTCAAATGTAAATGCTACACAGAAAAAGCAATATCCTCTCTATTAAATCACATCAAGAAAAGTAACTCTGACTAATTTTAGCCCTAATTTAAAGCATTCTTTTAAGTATGTCCCTCAGGCAATGAAAGAATTTGCAAAGAGTTTTGGTGAAAAATTAAGAAAATCTCACTTTTAGTGTTTTGAAATCTTGCTCATTTAATTTTTTTGAACTTCACAGCTTTTTTAACTCACAGAAGGAAGCAGATCAAATTAAAATACTTGCTGCTTTCTCCCTACCTTGATATATGCTAAATGTAATACACCAAACAGTACACGATATTGGCTCCAAGGTAAAGAACAGGAGAAAACTGAGAGTTGTGCAGCTGCCTCAAACTATTCAGAATATTGTGTGAACTAAAGAATGACATTTGCTTCTACTCCATAAATGTTATAGTTGCAATTCAGTGCTCTGCTGACACGAGGTGCAGTATGGTTTTAGCCTTCTAACACAAAATTATAACTTCTCCAGGTAATCCCAGTACAGCCATATTTATCTTAGGTTCACAGATAAGGCATTTATATATATTAAAAGAGTTATTTGCCCAATTATGGTAAACTGATGAATGACATCATCATGTTAATTTCAACATTGGAAAAGCTTCAATAAAGACTATTAAACATTTACATCATGTCTATAATAATTTGTAAATGCAAATTCATATTTTAACAGTACATCATTTAGAGGTATGAGACTTTTCTATGTCATTTTGGAACTTAAAGGAACATAATTATTCTTTGCCCTGGGTCACTCTTAGTTTCCTACTCATAGATCTCTGTAAAACTGAAAAATGATTTTGAGAATTGGAAATAAGATCAGAGAGACCTCAGTATTCAGTTTTCTTCCTTTTGAGTTGTTTAAACAAGAAATTACCAAAACACATTACCAAAATATTCTCACAAAAGATGAAGGGCCCCTTTGTGATGAGAATTTTTTTTTTCTTTTTTCATACACAGTATAAAGTCAGGAAATAATTTTATTCCAGTTAAAAGCATAAATCCATCACAAATTATATTTCTGAAATTTCACTATAAGAGCTGGTACTCAGAAAAGCAAAGAGGTGAAAAAAAATTTATGCACATTCTGGAAACTACACTACAGTGTATACAGCTATTAAATTGCAATGGGTTCTCCAGTTCTTCATGTGAGATATAATAGCCCTTCCAAACTGTCTTTTTTGCTTATTTGTTTCTTTCTGTTAAGCAGAGATGGAAGAAATCTGTAACAAATACAGTGGTACAGAAATGCTAAAAATTTCTTCTTTCTGCTGCTTAGCAGGGAGCTTTATTTGATCATGGAAACTGGCTTTACCTCATGGAACTGAGGCTTTACCTCATTTCTTCTGATGCTTATCAATATCAAATTCCTGGCTTTTTTTCTTTTGAAAAACATAATAAAATATTTTGAAAAAAATAAAAATCTTCCAGCCAAGCTAAAACTTGGCTTTTTCTCTTCTCCTTTTCCTGCTTATAATATGGACAACTTGAAAGCAGTTGAGCTAAGACAAATCTTTTACTAAATCAAAAACTCTCAGTCTCTGGTATTCTTTCATTATTTGGATTCATCATCACTAATCATCTTTAGCTCTCAAACCCAGAGAGTACAGGATAACAAGAGTTAAGTGAGTTGCTTTGGGAAAAATCCATCTAGGATTAAGTCTAGTTGTCAATATTGAAAAGATAATCTAATACTCTATTATCCCACAGAGATTCATATTTTAATTTAACTTGGCTAATTAGACCCACAACTCTAAGGATCTGCAAATACCCTTTAATGCTATTAATGGTAGAAATCTGAATGAAAGTAAAACTGTGACATTAGTTTGTTGAAGATGTAGATCATCTCTGTCTTCCAAATATTTAATGCAAAAAGCAAGTCCTTTGAGAAAGCATCATCCTCTAGCTCTCTCAAAAGGTCAGAGTAGATCTCTCATTAAATTCCTTAGAGAAGAGTCTGATACAACTGTAAAGATAAAGTTTAATTTACAAATTTGTTCAAAGACCACAAGCTGACATAAGAAATTAATTCATGGAATATTAAAAATATTTAAAGGATGGTACTATTTCGAAAGTGGCCTTCCATGTTCCTCTTAAATATACATTCCAGGCAAAGAGGAATGACAGTTTACACTCATCCCCTTTTGATAACAGGAGTTTTGAGCTTATTTAGCCATCTTTCTTTCAAACCTGTCAAATAAACAACTTACTGCATTAGTGTTTTTCATTTTCACTATTGAATAGAACAGAACACTTCAGTTGGAAGAGACCTACAATGACCTTCTAGGCCAACTGCCCAACCCTTCATGGTAGAAGGGCAAAAATTAAAGCATGTTGTTAAGAGCATTGTCCAACTGTGTCTTACAGACTGTAAGGCAGCTCTTTTTAGGAAGCCTGTTCCAGTGTGTGACCACCCTCTCCATAAAGAAATGAACCTTCCTTGGTACAGCTTTGAAGCATTCCCATGAGTCCTATCACTGGACCCCAGCACCTTCCTTTCCACTTGCCTTCCACAAGAAGTTGTAGAGACCAAAGAGCTCATCCCTCAGCCTCCATTTCTCCAAAACAGACAACTCCAAAACCCATTCTTCAAGGGACATTCCTTCAAGCTCTGACACCAGCAGTGTCTTTTGAGAACCTTTCACTACTGACTGGTGGCCCCAAGAAGTTCAGTCAGGAGAATTGCACTGTAAGAAGTGGGAGAACAAAATACAAGCCAAGAGCACCAGTTTTGCCAAACTACTTATAGCTCACAAAAAAGAAAAAAAAAAAAGGAGAAAAACAAAAAAGAAAAAAAATGGCGTGGTTTTTCTCCTTGTGACTGACAAAGTGCAATGCTCTCTGCAACCTGCAACACCACTGTCAATATACCCAAGTTCATTCCCTTGAACGCAAACCTGGTGAATTAAGAAAAGTTTCACTATAACTGCCTGCTTCCTTGTGTTTTAAATTTTAATAGCCACCAAGGATTGGTTGCCAGAATGGATCCGTGCAGAGTTAGCGTGGGGTTTGCAGCATGTGTAGGTGTTAGCTGAAGGAACAGGGAAATGAGAAAACTTCACAACTGATTTTTCATTAATGTTTCTTTCAGAAGCAATGGAAAACTATCTCCTATAAATGGCAGAGAGGATTATGTCAAGTGTGAATGCTACAGTTCCTCAGCAATAGATAAGAGAGATGTCAATCCTGTTTTCAAGTCAGATTCTTAAACTGTGCTTGAAAAGGAAGCAGTGGTCAGTATTTCCCATAAACGTAACTGCGACATTATTTGCTATATAAAACTCCAGACTTTAGGAAATATACACACACACATATTTATTTGCTAACATTACTAAATGGGTATTTTTGGTAAATACACAACATAATGAAATTCCATCCTGTCACTTAAAAATATTAGAATTATTATTAATCTTCTAATTTATTGCCCCATCTGAGTCATATATATTTAACTTCATGCAGATACAAAATCCCCTTCATTGTTTCTTCTTTGATATGTCATTTCTGAAAGCATTGTTTACTTTCAGTAACCAGCATCTGTAAGAGGAAATAATACTCACAAGATGCATACTGAATTTGAACAGAGAACTCATCAGGTACATCTTCTATTCAATGTCCATGAATAGTAGTGCACACAGCCTCTCTTTACAGCAGTGTTATCCGTGCCCCACGGTAGGTAAGTTAGGTGTGAAATGCAGAAAGTTTAAATGTTTTCTGGTTACAGTGGCTAAGTGAAAGCCAGACACAAGAAATCTGATCATTCCTTCATCTTGCACATGCATTATCCATTTCTGAAATCACTTAAAAATACATTAAAGGAAGACCACAACAGCCACAATATATTTTAAAGTAACGCAAAAGTTTTTGTGAAGAATCTAAGCCTATGCTTAGGCAGCCATCTCAGTAGCTACACATTATGTAGTTACGAGTTAAACAAGTGGTTACATGCTATGAATAACTGCTGTTCAGGAACATTCAGTTCAAAATCATTAAAAATGATTTGTCAGATTAGCTGACATATGAGACACATCATTGAAATAATGATCAGTGTCCACTGTAGGTTGAACAAAAGGCCTGGTATATCACATTGACTAGGCTTCCTATAAATAAATATAAGTTCCTACTTTCAGGTCATCTGTATTACCCTCAGGCTTTTACTGACAACCATCTTTAGGCAGGCAGCAGTGCTAATGAAATTTAAGATTAAATACAGGAGGTAGATGTGTGAGTAAGGCAGGCTGACAAATCCAAACAGGCTGCTGCTGCACCATGGAGACTTTCAGCTTTGGACTCTAAGTCCAGTTCAAAATCTGTGAATTTCATAA
The DNA here is from genome assembly GCA_023637945.1 of Phaethornis superciliosus. NCBI lineage: Eukaryota > Metazoa > Chordata > Aves > Apodiformes > Trochilidae > Phaethornis > Phaethornis superciliosus. The sequence continues at coordinate 19,203,251 of JAJQWJ010000011.1, forward strand.
CCTTGGACATGAGTCTGTATTCTTAACACAACATTGATTTCAGGCACAAGCTGACTTAAGCACAGCCCTTTTGAATGCACTTCTGGCCAATGTTTCCAGTTCAAGGATTGACTTGTTCTCTTCCAGGTCAGTAGGACCTGCAATGCTCACCTCCTCCCCAGTTTTCTTCCCTTCCCAGAGGTAAATACAACTTAATGCTTCATGCACAACAAGGCTGACAAGTTACCCTGCTGACTCCCTCCTGTAATACACAGAAATCCTGCATCTGAGGATGCCATACTCAGTACAAAGCTTTTTAAAAACTGGAGGCTGGAAGGAATTCATTACCTCTTTCAGATTCAGCAAAGGAAAAGAGAAATGAATAATGGTGAAAATAGGGTATGATGAGTATGAACGAATGGTCTCAATCATTAATGTACTGGCTGGAAACTGTAAGTAAATGAGATGTCTAATGCCTACTGATTGAAGCAGAAAAATATCAGTCTAAAAGCAATGCAAGGTTTTCAGGTGTAATGAAAACGTGAAAAGATCATCACATTTCATTTAAGAAGTCTCTTATTATGATTAATTATTAATGCATTTCAGGTCTTTTTGAATTGCTTTTGAAGTCCTAATTTTACTAGGTTTCCCTTTATCATGGAATTACTCTAAAAGCACATTTGCTCTCTATTTCTCAGTGTAGGTGTGAGTGACTGCACTGTGACTCGTGTGCATAACTTATTTATTATAACCCTGATTAAATATTTAATGCTATGGATAGGTTACGGAAATTGTTATGAATTGCTGACAGTGGTAGGTGTTAACAGTCACTTGTCATTTAGGACAGATGTACAGAACCACTAAGCTCCTTTATGCAATTAGCCAGCTGAAGCAATAACTACTGGAAAACTCTGACACAAGATACTGTCCTTCCTGTCCCCCAACAACATATTTTGGGAGCTAGCTAGGCTCAAGGATATGGACAAGTTCAACTACTGTTTGGAGAGACTTAGTAAATCACTTTTGAGGACAAAGGAGAAATATGAAGCAGAGTAAGCAAGCACAGAACTGCTTCAACATGTATAGCTGTGTGTCACCAAAAAAGTCCTGAAGGAAAGTTCTCACTCCCTGGCTGAGAGATGGTCATAGGAGGCCATGAACAAGAGATATGCTCTTTTCTGAGTATCTTCTAAGTCAGAAATACAGAATATGAGAGCTTTCTTCCACATAAGTTGTAAGAATTTCATCAGTCAGTGATACCCAATTCTACAATTTTGCTGTTAATACTGAACTCTGGAAAATGCTTCAGGTAGTGAAAATAACTAACTTACACTATTTCTTTATTCCATTAGCCATTGTCTTCTTTGGGGAATAGTCACCCTATTTTCCACCGAATAACTGGTTCTCTAAAATGCTACATAGAGTAAAACAAAAAAAATAAAAATGGGCATGGTGTTGTTACATACCATGTTTCTGAAAGAAATAATGCCTCACAGACATGGAGTGAACCAGATGGTATGACAAAGGAAATTGGGAGTCATTAACTTGCAGAGAGGGAAAAAAATGCTGTAGAAGGAAATTAAAGAGCTAAAAGGCACATATGCCTTGCAGAGCTAAAAAAAAAAAAAAAAAAAAAAAAAAAAAGAACCAGGGAAAATACTTTTATAACTCCCTGTGAACTATTAAAGGCAGAAAAAGTGAAAAATGTTTTGAGATTTCTTTCTTTATTTTGTTTTGGGGATTTTTTTGCTTTGTTTTATGAAGGACATTTTTGCTAAGAGTTTTATTAGAGTCAGTATCGGTTCACATAAAAGTGTCTTAAAGACTATTCCTGTGAGACATTTTCTTGTGTCATTATTTTACTCTCAAAGAAGGAGTTGTCTATTTTCTCCTCCTTTGAAGAGGAAAAAGACTATCAACTATCAGATTTAAAAAATAAAAAGAAAGCCTTTGAACTAAAATTAACTATGGTATTTCAAGCTATTATTATTAAGTTGCAATCTTCTGTACCTTCAAAGACATGAGTGAATAGGAACCCAGTATCACTTGTTAGTTCTTAAGAGTAGCTGTAAATGTAAAGCTGGTATAGATCACTATAGGGTACCAACTGCTGCAAAGCTGTATTGATACACTCTCATCCTGCTTTCACCACCAGATGTTAAAATCTAGAAGTTATTTACTAAGCTGGGTGGGTACAGTGCATGGATAGAAACCTTTGGGACCCTCAGGCACTTGACCCTCAAACAAACCAAGGCTACTGGCACTGCTCACCCATGCACCCAAACCCCTGAGCATGTCAGCTCCTGGATGGAATTTGGTCCCTGCACATAGGAGCTCCACCTCCTGCACTCTGCCTGGGGAAGGCTATAGATAATTATAACTTTACTTACTATTGCTCTTTTGGTTTTCTTGTTCCTATCAGATTATCTAGTAACTTAGAGCTTAGTAAATGTGATGAAAGCCTCAGTTATCTGAGAGGTGCTTTCAGGTAGGCTTCATCCTACACAATCTTGGTGGCTAAGGAAGAGCAACAAAGGTGGTGGAGAGGCTAGAGTACAAGTCCTGTGAGATGTGGCTGAGGGAAGCTCCACAGTAATACACCAGTCATGAAAAATTTCTAATTTTTTATACTAATCTTGGTATGTATAGTAACTTAAATTAATCTTTAGACCATCTTTAAACATCTAGATTTATACTTTTTCTTACCTCTGAGGAGAAAGCTGGAGGAATTATTGACTTGCCTTTTTCAGTGTATTTGAAAATAAAAACAAGATTTTTGGGTGAATGAGGGAGGTGGTGGGGAGAGTTGCTTGGATGTTTGTTTGTTCATTTGTTTGTTTCCAGCAACAGAATATTTGCTTGAGACATATTACATTGTTGGAATGGGCTGTGTTTATCAGGAACACACAGCTCAGTCAAATGAGTTTTCAGCCTGAAGAATGCTGGTGTGAAAATTCAGAGAAGCACAGACACTTATCAAGGCTGCTCTCATGTTTGTGGAGAATGTTAACAACAGTGGTTCAGAGTTTACTGATAAACTGCCTCAGCACAGTAAGTTCCAGGACAGCATTGTGCACTTAACAAAACAGCACAGGTTAGGAAAAGACTAATTTTTGTACTCTACAAGACTACCTCACATTTTTTAAATGTTAGCAAAAATGTCACAAATGCAGGTCATTTCCAAATCCTATGCTATTGAATCTTGAAACTTAACTAAAAAAATGTTTTAGCAATAAAAAGAAATACGCTGAGTCCCCAGAAGAAAGCAATGTTAAAGGAGAGCAGAAACATTGCACTTGCCTGGCTCTAGGTGGGCTCTGGGAACAGGAACACCTACATGGGAAATGCTGAACAGGGGCTACATAAGGATCCCCCCTGTTTCTGCTCAGTTCAGGTGCTTGCTCAGCTAAGGTTATGGTGACAAGACTAAATAACAGCAAATAATTTTCTACCATACAATAAAGCTGACTAACTGAATGCATAAATTAAGAAAACAGAATACACATAATTACTGTATACATATAGATATACTGTATAATTTTTTATTATATATTTTTCCCTTTTCCATGGTTGCCATTTCTTGCCTTTTATTTCTTCAAGAGTGGTTATTCTGGGGAAGCTCATACTCAAGTGAAAATATATTTTAACAACTTTGACACATTCTAATCCATTTGCAATCAAGGAGTTAATCTGAAAGGAGCAATATTTAAACAATGACAGGACACACAGATAGGGGTTATTTGCCTTTAGTAGTTGAAAATTAATCTGTTCCTATGAATAATTCTTTCTTTATCAAGGAGGCACTGTCACATTTCTTGTAGAAGTCTTAATTAAAGTGTAAATTTTACAACATAAAAAACCAGTAATTGTACCTGTGAAGAAGTTCTACAGGACAGGAAATAAATGGCTTATATATATAAAGCTGCAACTCCAAAAGAGCAAATGACAGCTGACAGAATTACAACAACATCAAGAGAGGAGAGAACTGTCACTTGCTCTCCCAGTTGCCCAAAAATGCATGATTATTGTTGTGGGATTTTCAGACTTTTCTATTCCCTCCAGGTGACAAAGATGTCATGGCTGAGGAGTGGCTGCTGGAGTCACATTCCTGCTCTCCTGTTTCATCACATTGGCCACCACACCTGGCTATACACACAAAGAGTCATGAAGGGAGACCAAGGAAACCCTGTACCATCTACCTGGAGCAGCTCCAATAGGCATCTGCTCTGGGAAGTCAACAGCTGCTACCAAAGTCCTCTGTCACATAACTGCCCCTTAATCAAACAGGTAACTTCTTATAGCCCCGAGAGTAAGTTGTAATCCAAAGCTCATTTCAGTTTTTGCTTCAGTAATAGATAGGGTATAGATACATTGATGCAAACTGTTTGAAGAACAAGGGAAAAATATGTGTCTCCTGTGAAAAATTGTGAGAAAATGAGAGTTATTTTACACATGCAGCTTGTGTCCGTGTGGCACTGACTGTCCTGTCCTTGAAAGGTTAAAGACAGAATAGTGAAATAAAAAGTGAAACCAATAGATTGATTTTACATATATTTCTATAATCCTCCTAAGTCTGTAGATCTAGTAAGTGATATATAGGCTTCTACATTAAAAATATCCGACAGACAATCTATAGCAAAAGGGAACACACATTAATAATAGGAGAATAAGAGACAGGTTTCAGCTCCTGTCAACCAGCCTCCTTCATTATTTATTTGAATTCATTCTACTACAAAGCCTGGATAATAAAATTGAATAAAATCAAGAGTACACTTCTGTTAGTTATCACATTGAAAGTGTTAAGAAGCTGAGGCAATTAGCTTCATTGTATATAATTTTCCTGTTCCATCTTCCTACTGAAAACTCTTTTGCTGAACAAGTTGTAGAAGTGAATAACATGATTGCTCATAAAGAGTGAATAACATGATTGCTCATTTCTGTGCAAATCACGTTTACAGAACTCTAAGTGTGACCCTTAGAAGCATAATCAAAAATATGGTTTGTAAGCAATTCGTGCATCTTAAAGAATAAACACCTCAATTTTGCCCCATCAGCAATCTCTGTGTTCAGAACTGTCTTGAGATTAAAACATTAAGCAAAGGTAATGGCTGATACAAGTTTTAGAGTGCACCAGTAAATGCTTCAATATTTTGATTCAGCATGATTAGACTATATAAATAATGCATCAAGAATAGTTTAAGTATTTTGCACAAAAGACACCTTTCCCATCATTTATTGTTCTTTGAGATGCAGAACAGAAGTGGTATGCTTGAGGACACCAGTGGAGAGAAAGTTCCCATCAATATATTTAAATTGCTCAGAATAACTCTGAGTGAAAGCAACCTACCACTCAAAGATTCTGGCAAGGTATATATTGGTCTTCACAGTAAATGAACCTTGCAAAGAACCTCAATTATTCATTGATAGACTTTCCAACATATGTCAGTCAAACTAAAGGACAACTGAAGAGTACTAACTCCCAGAGTTTTAGCAAGCAACATTAACTCCATAACCTTTTGATACGAAGGAATGCAGTATAGCTACAAAATCCAAGACCTGCTTCCTACCTATTAACACTTGCTGCCAAATGCTTTTATCTAAGAACTGAGAAGTGACATTTTCACCTAATGAAAAAAAGATGTTTAAGCTCTAATTCAGACACTCAGTTCAAAGAAAAGGGTCTGACCAAGTTTTGAGTATTAACAATAACTTATGTTGTTGTGCAAGCTTAAAAATTTCATCGTTCAAAAATTTCAACATGTAAGATAATCAAATGAATGATGTACTAAAGTAGGGGAAGCTTAGAAAATGTCTTGTGGGAAAAATAATCTTTACTTCTCCCTGTGGATATAATCTTGCCATTTTTTGAGTAACTTTTAAGCACATCCAGCAGTCATTGACTTCTTTGACTCCTGAGACCACAGTATAATGTAGTATTAAGACACAAGACAGTAATCTTTAGAAAAAAATAATAAAAGTCAGTGACAGTTAAAGTGAAAAAGAAAAAAATCAATCATCTGCCAAAATTGGGTAAGAGGTAATCAATGAAACTATTTCATATCTGTTCTCCAGTTAGCTGGTTTCCCATCCTGAAAGTAGCACTGCTCATTTTTATCAACAGAAAACGTCTCTCAGTTTTATGTCTCTTCTGAAATAATATTATAGACAGTTGTGGTAGAAGATGGAATAAAGTGTACATGAAAAGTCAGAGGTATCAGGGATGCCAGTATTCTCTGTTCTAGTTGCCTATGTATTTCTTTATTCCAGAAGTTAATGCTAAAGGCTTATAAGCCAAGCTTAACTCTGGGACGACCACAGCGTGCCTACCAACCCAGGCAGCTCAACATCAGCTCATCACAGCCTGCTCACAAATTTCTAGGAATCTGTAGAATCCTACTATTTTCTTATATATTCCAAATATCTATATATCCAAATTTTCATTGTATGGATCCCAGAGTAAAAGAGGTAATGTGCTCACAATTAAATAATAGGCTTATTCTTCTACTTACTCTAGCATGACCCTCTAAATTGATGTAATACCTGTAATATAAAATACCTTACCTGGATAAATAGAATTAAATTTTTAGGTTAATGCAAATTGAAAGCCAGAAATTACAATCAGAATTTGAAATAGAATCAAATCAGTTTCTAAAGAACAACACCCAGAGGCTGGGCCCTGGTCTGGATCACCTTCTCCACTACATCCTCTTATTTTTGCCATTTATCTCAAAAGATGTAATAATTTCTACACTACCAGAGAATGATCAATTAAAAAATTTGTTTCCACTAGGAATCTCTGAGCTAAGTAAACCAGTACTTCACTCTGAAAGTTTTGCAGTATTAAAGTACTAAGTCAGAATGTAATATTATTATTATTATTGGAAGTGTTACAGGTAGGAGAGCGTCTCAAGAAGACAATGTATTTTATTAGATAAACTCACATAGTCTTTCAGCAATACACATTCTTCTCCTGCTCTGAAAACCAAAGAGGACTATTTTTGACAGTAATGCAGAGAACATCAGTTCTGAGTTCAAACAGATACGCTAACTGGGAAAGGTGGTTGGGGCTATTGGAGCAGAAAAAAAAGTGGGAAAAGGTGATGTGACAGTTTTCCCTTACAGTAAAGGATAAGAGATTTATTGCAGGTAGTACATGACATGATAGTTTGGGAGGGAGAGGAGAAATTATCACATGTAATAAAACAGGTATCTCTGTCGGGTCCATGATTTTTACTTTCCAGTAAAGTTGTACTGTGAACTTTTATGAGTAAACTCAGAACTATCTGTATATTTTGTTTGACTGATTTATTATTTTCCGTTTAAAGAATAAGGTATCAGGGTTTTCCACAGCCTGGCACAAAAAGCAGGGGCAAACCAATCTTGTTCAGCTCAGCATTTTGTTTTACAATGGTTCAAACACAAAGGCAAGGTAAATGCTAAGATTTTACATTCAAAGAATCTGAAAGCAAGCAGAATTAGTACAGACAGACAGAGAATCTGTACATCAACAGAGACACAAGATCAACTGGAAGGAAAAACTAGTATTATTTGCAGTTGATCTAGCTTCCTAGCTCAGCAAGTGTTCCCTCACAGAAACCTTCCTGTCTGTTACCATGTTAAAAAAAATTGATTCACTTCTAATTGAAGAATAAAGTTGTTTGAGTTGTCTGCCTAATGATGAAGATTTAATGAATCGTCAGGCACTCTAGATGGAATAGAATCTCTGCTTTCACTATAAATTACCATGTTTCTAACGAATTCTATGAAATAAAGCTTGATTGCTTTTTTCCTCTACATGGTGATAAATGTGCATTACAGAAAAGAAGTGAGGAGTGAAAAAAATCACTTTAAATGTAAATATAATAGATTGTGCACAGTAAGTTTAGAGTTACCATCCTGTCCTCAGTGATTTACAGCTCTATACACTTGCTTCATCAGTCTGTCGAGGTTTTCTGTTTGTTTTGTTTCTGCTCCTGCTCTGCTTTGTTTAATTCATAAAACTGGAGTGGAATGGAAATCTGTAATTGTGTCCTAAGGCACAGTCTTCAGTACAGACAAGACTGCCAATGAAATCAGTAACAAGTCTTCCCTGCTTTTCTAACAACAGAGTTGAATTTTATATTATGGGTATCCCTTGCTGTTCATTTATTTCATCACAGGCAAAACACAGAACAGTTGTAAACATGTTTTAATTTGTGGTATGGCTGCACGGGGTACAGCTCCACTCTGCACGTGTGGAATAGTGGCACACAGGAGGGTTACTGATGAAGACACATCCCTTTTTTACTCTTTATAGTCAGCAAATAAAGAATAAGAGCCTTATTTCTAATAGATTGAAGTTAAGTTCAGATATGAACAGGTGTAGTCTCGTGTCTGTCCTCCCCTAGTTGATTATAAAAACACCCCAGGGCCAGCAGGCTGTTGTAACTAAAGTTAGGCAGTGCAAGTGTCTTAATCACTGACTACATTGTTCATTGTAAGTGCTGTACATCTACCTGAGCTTTTGTATGTGTAAATGTGTGCATAGTTAGTTCCATGAAAAGACAGCCTGACAGAAACCCCTCTCATTATAATATCTATTTTCCAGAAGTTTTTACCACATGTGAAGCCACAGGCTCCATCACAGTAGGGACACGGACAATCCAAACCTTGGCAGTGAGGGCTGAGGCTTCTAAAGGGCAGGAAAGGAAAGTGGCAGACTGCCCAAGCTGAGAGTTGAGACATTCTTCTGTCTATTTAATCCCCAAAATATTAAACACAAAATATGGAAGCGTGAAAAGGAAGCGAAAGCACGCAATGGAAGCAAACAAAAAAACCCCAAAACAACACTATGTATATATAAGATTTCCTTGGGGAGTCTAGGAGCTGACTTAGAGGAACCTTGTTCTAACTCCTGAAAATAACCTTCTCTTAAATATTTGCTTTTCAAGTTTAAAATGTGAGGAATCGGTGATACTGTGATTTAAGTATTAGTTAAAAAATAATACATTAGCTGAGGTGATTCCCACGCACAAACTACCTATGACATACAGCTATCACAAAAAAAACGTAACTACATCTAGTATTCGTTTGGGTGATAGAGCTACCTGCAACATTTAAAACAGATGTTTAGTCACTATTTGCTTGCCTTCCCTCCTCCCACACTTACCAGATCCATACTATGGTAGCTGCTCTCTCTGGTGGATGCCTGATTTAAATGGGCACACATGGAAGGAGAATCAGTCACATCATCTCTTGGCATCTGTCAGTATAAATAACCAGGTGTTATAGACTACAAGAAAATTAAATTCCAAACCATTATGTTATTTGTATTACAATGCAGTAATAATTCTAAAGCTAGTACAGTAGCAATGGCTACCAGGCATATATGAATAATAACAAACTTTGCAATATTTATCCTAAAAAATTTTTCTCCTTTTAAAATCTATTGCTGTCTGTGTACTAACAACCACGTTGTAATACCTCCTCACTGAGTTCTGATCCTCAGTAAATAATCATGGCCATGGGGCTATAAATGATTTACAGTATACAGTCTCACTTTAACAGCCCCCAAACCAAACATTCACAGTCTGTAAGAACTGCAAATTGTCACTTCAGAGGAATGGCACAAGTGGCAGCCAGGCTAACAACAGTCAGCCCCATTAATTATGACTTTTTATTTATTTAAAAATTTAGCCAGCTCACACAGGTTGTCTCCAGGGAAACAGGTACAAAATAAATACAGGACCAGCTTCATCCCTGGCAGAATTATATTAAAATAATATAATGTGGGATGAGGCCAGCACTTTAGACCTTATCTGAATCAGCAGCATCTGCCAAACTGGGAAATAAGCAGCTAGCCTTTTGCCTCTGCCCACCTATGTTTTTGGAAATAGCATTGAAAACAGCATTAGGCAGCTGCTGACAATGGCACAGCATATCTTACAGTTGTAGAATAATCATTTGCTGGCTATCAAAAAAAAGAGGTGAATGGCCATGAAAAATAATAATAATTAGCACAGGGTAAAGCATCTGCCCTATCCACACAGACACTGCTTTGCTAAGGAAACACATGAAATAAATGAATGAATAAATAAATTGATTTCATAGGGAAAACAAAATGAAGCTTCATCTGGAAATCCAGCTAACTCTAAAGTCTGTTTCTAGTGGCAACAATTAATCAACAAGGCACAGAATAACAATATAGACTTTCCCTCCTCTGATTTTTAAGATTTTTTTAATATTTTAAAATACATTTTAATGTTTTAAAATAAATATTGATACTCAAGTTACTCTATTACTGTGTATGAATACACTGGTAACAGATGGATACACCTCTACTAAAACACTCAAACCTGTGATTGAAAAAAAAAATAGCCTGTTGTGCAGTGCAATAGAATCCTTATTCCCACAGCTGCTCAGCTAATTACTCCTGCCTGATTGCCTTAAGGCACAAAACTCCCCACAAGTGCCATTTATACACTTGGCAGATCAGAATTTCTACAGCAAAATGTGTAACTTAAAACTGAACACCTTTCCACAGCCAATGTATGAGCCAGAATGGTATCTACAAAAATGATTCCATCAGCACCTGAAACACCTGCAACCCCCCAGCCCAAGGAAAGATTCATTCAGCTTTCTGCAAAACACTGTACTGTTTTGTCAGCTGATTCTTCCATTAAAACCACAACTTTCGAATGATTCCCAGCACCACTGATGGACAAACTCTAGACTTTTAAAGATTTAACCCTACCAGCCACCACAGTGTGCCATGCTTTCTAAAGAGATTGGGCCAGTATTTAATTCCTGTCACTTCTCACATGTGAGAAAATCTTACATTTACAGGCTGAGTTTATAGAGTCTGAAATCTGTAGTTTCCAAGCTATTACACCTTAAAAATCTTTAGATTTTTATATTTAGAATCTCTTATGTGCATCTTCCATTAAATTAATTGACACATACTTTAAAGTTGCATCTATACATATTTCATGTTAGTCCTTTTCAGTTTTGGGGGGGTTTTAACCTTTTTTTCTGCTTTATTTTGAAAATAGAGAGAAAAAATCATCATCATCTGCATCTACTGAGAAAATTACAAAGGGAAAATCTCCAGTAATGTCACTCAACCAAGGGCATAACCCTCGAATTACAGAGGCAGAATGTGGGCCTACACCATTAAATATGTTTGGTCCAAATGGTTACCACTTAAAGTCAAAATTCTGGACATTTCTGTGCACCTGTGAAAGCCTCTCAGGACAGACAGTGACTACATCATCCAGTCTCATACAAAGCATTTAAACTTTCTCTTCTCCCTTCATTTGGGCATTCTCTGCTCGAGGTTCTCTGGGTGAGCACAGGGGCTTCTGCTGCATCTGCACTCCTGTTTGCTGCTTAAGAACAAGTCATGAAGCACTCCTTAAATGACTGGTGTAGCTTTTAAGGAGGTTTACTTCACTTTTGTGTGCTACCTGAAACCTGGCAATCTGCAAATATGAAGTGAGAAAAAGCATCTCTGCTAATTTCTGACAAACCTTGTGGGATTAATGTAACTGGGGCAGGTACACCAGAGCAGGGCATTTTCAAGAGGCTGAAGTACAAATGGAAGACATGCTACCACTTGTGCTTCTGCATTTTGAAGTTCAGAGTATAAATTACTTTTAATTAACTTTTGGTTTTACGCTTTTTTAAATCTGTGGTCAGTCTCATTCAGAGACCTATATCTCTGCTTTGGCAGTTCTTATGCCACTATTGATTTCACTATACATAGCACACCAGTATTTACAGGGAAACTTTAGGTCAAAATCACTGTTAGATAATAAATATTTCAGAAATAATTCTTCTGTGGTGGGGCTTAGGAACCTCTTGAGGGATATCCTTTAACTTTGCATCAGTACAGTGTACACTGCAATAAAAGGTAGAACTTTCTGAGTTTGTTTCAGAGAACAACTACTTTTACTTGGAGTTTAATTGCTACAATATCTTTCTACCTTCTTTAAATACAGATGTATGATCTTTTAAAAAGTTTATTTTAAATTTTTAATTTAGTAATCTGTTGAACTCCACTTGTTGATCCTACAAATGTGAGAACAAATGTAATTACCAAAAAAGATTCAAAACAGAAGAAAAGAGGCAGGAACCAATGTCATACTTAAAGGGAGGTGGAGGTCACAGAACTGTCAACAAAAATAAACACAGTAATTTATAGGTCTGTTCACAAAGCTTCTACAATACTTTACCAACAGCTAACTTCCCCTTCCTCACCTGCACAGCTGCCTCACTGTGTCAAGCAACAGGGCAAATGTGCAGTCAGTGCTTCTTCAGAGAGGTCACTAAAAAAGACAGCCATAAGCATAATTTATGTGAAGCCATGGTTACATATAAATGAAGTTTATGGCTGCCTACTGTCAACGTGCAATTTATGCCCTGTCTCCCAGTCTCCAATTTGATGTATTCACAGCACCAATTGTATTAAATTATGGTTACTCATAATTCAGTCTGCACCTGGCTGTAAAATCACAATTGTAAGGAAAAGCCCTCATCCAATTCATGAGTAGAAACCTTCTACAAAAGTATAGGTACCTCCTAGGCAGCTCTGAGCTTCTGTTATTACATGGTTCAACATTTCTGTCATCAGACCTTGAAGATGTTTATGAGTTCAGTTATGAGCCTGTGCTGTTACCTGCCATGTAACGTGGCATAACAGCATCTCAGATGTCAATATGAAGCTAAGTCAAAATGTCTGAGTCAGCTGGGACATAAAAGCCCTGGTCTTTTCATGATTTGTTGTCTCTTAATGCGTGGAAGAACATTTTGATCCATTTGCATGATCATTGTTTGAATCAAACAGGAATGAAAAAAATACCTGTATTTACCATTGCCTTAATTGACAAAAAACATGCAAAAGGAATTGCTTACAAAACAGTAGAATGTGTCCAAGCATTGATTTGATGACGTGATCCCTGCACTGTCTTCAGAGAGGAAGAGAAGGTCATTAACATGTAATGACACATTTGTGTAATAGTCAAATTTCAATCATAAGTCTATGTATGGTGCACACAGCTTGGAATACAGAATGCTCTGCAAAAGATGTGCAGTCACAATTTTTTATATAAAAATTTATATATGTATGTATGCCTATACATGTATATGGATGTGTATTTATATATATGTAAGATTGGGCCTCAAATTCTCAAAGCAGAAATCTGCCTGGGAAGTAACTACCTCCCCCCATATCAGCCATCCTAGGTGCAGATAATTGCAGCTGACCCCAAGCTCCTCACAAACTCCTTGGCTAAGCTGACATTTCTGTACCCTGAGAACAGATACACACCACTGAACTGATGCTGGGTACTTATGGAGCTGTGTCAGCCCTAACTATCTATGTATCTACAGCATTCTCAGAGTGCACAGAAAATCCTAAAAACCTTATCAATTGCTTTGTGACTTTTTGGATGGAAGAAATCCCTGTGCTTTTCTGCCTATTGTCCTGGAGACACACAAAACACCAGTGTATTTTCAGAGGTCTGTGTTCAAAAATCAAATACACCCTGCTTCACATATTCTCTTTTACAATTTAAGCTTACAAATTATTAATGTTACGGTTCTTGAAAAGTCATTCTGGGCTGTATATTTATTAAGATGCTATTAAAAAGTACTGAAACACACTAACACAGCATGAAGAAATTCTTGGAGCTCTGTCTGAATGTAGATAAGACTGTACTGAAATAAAATCGTACCATGTCCCACTTTAAGAAGATAAAAATAAGGTTTTTTGAGACCTGTTGTCTTTGGATAGGAAAGAACTGTCGGCCCCCTTAAACTTGGCAGTATATGGCACTAAAAATCAGCACTCCACATCACTTTATTTCACTCACCCTAACTGTGTGTGGGTCCCTGTAGATCTTCACCCATTTTTCCAGATAGTCATGCATTAATAACCTTACACTAGATTCACACAATTCCTTTTCCCCTTTAATATGCCTCTAGATTATACTACTAACACAAAGCATAAACTAAATTCAGACTTCCTCTGCCTACCTTCTAGAAACAATGACAGCAGGGATTAGAAAAGAAACATCTTTCTTGAAAGTAAGCATCAATATCAAAAGAAAACCACTTAAAAATACTAAGCCCAAACCAGCATGCTAATTTATTTACATTGCTTTTTTCTGCAGCTCTTCTTGAAAGTTAACTTTCTCTTAGATTTGAAAAGTCACAAATCCTTAGTGGCACAGACTGCCACCTCTCCTCCTCATCAGAGCTCTCTAGTAACTGTCCTTTCTTCTTTGCCTGACAACATACAAGTATATACGTATCCACACATTATATACATACATATACATATACATATACATATACATATACATATACATATACATATACATATACATATACATATACATATACATATACATGTGTGTATATATATCCTGCAGTCATCACAAAATTGTCACACATAGCTATTTTTACTGTATTAAGGACTGTCCATGCTATTAGAAAGTATCAGCTCTGTTTTCACACCAACATTTACAGATATTAAATAAATTCTGAGTATGTCTCAAAGTGAATTTATGAGTTCTTTAAAAGTATTAATACAGGTACACATGAGGCTACAAGCATGTTACAGACATATATAATATATATATGTACATATATAATATATATATATACACAATATATAATGATTCAATCTCCTGGTAACACCTTTTGGGTGCTACAACAAATTTTTCATTATTTCCTTACAGAAACATTGACCAATTTTTGGCTGACCTTTGTAACTGTATATCCTTGATACAACATATAATCAAAACATGACACTGTGTGATGTGTTCCTATATGGCATGATTATTCTCTGAGCATTTCTTCTGCATCATGCTATTTCCCTGCCTAATTTATCACTTTACTATTGGCCACTGCAAAATCAACCTGGTGGTGCAGAGCTCTTTCTGGTAGTGGCCATCCCCAATTCTTGTCACAGTAAATGAGACATGAGGTTGTCAGGAATTTACAGAGCAGGATCAACATCTGAAAGATACAAATCTGTTTGCTGCCTTGTGTATGATACCACTGGAGTCTTATAAAAAGAGATAAGGGTACAGACAACTACGGATTTACAGTTATCATAAAACAAACACAATGTTGTTGACTTTAAAAAAAAACCCCAGCTCTTTGTTTTCTATCCTGCATCCTTACTAAAAAGGCAAGAAAACCAGGTATCTGCTGAGAAACACCTCCAACAACCACTGAGAAAAAATAACATGGAGTACAGCAATCAATCACAGAGTATCTCAAGTTGGAAGGGACTCATAAGGACTATCAAGTCCAACTTTCTGCTCCCTGAAGGATTACCTAAAACTAAACCACATGGCTAAGAGCATTGTCCAGACATTCCTTGAACTCTGACAGGCAAGGGACAATGAAAAAACAAAGCAAAAGCAAACCCCTTCCTTTGCCTGGAAATATGCAAACTTTGTTTAAACTGCTGAAGTTTACTTCTGCCAGCCCAATCTCTGCTTCCTGCTCACAAGGTGTTCCCAGTTTTATCTTCTCTGCTTCGAAAATAACATCCTCTTTCCAGAAGCTTCTACTTGCAACCCAGAAAATAAAAGCAAAGCAAAACAAAGACACAAGCTTAACACCTTCAAATGTCACTGTTTCTGAAACAGAAATCAGGAATTTTGAGAATTCATTCCCAAAAAGTATGTGACACTCATCATATACTTTACAGTCTATTCCTTTTCTATAGAACTTTAGAAAAAAAAGTTGCATTCACCTTGGCATGTAGAGCTGGCTCTTGTTGCACCTACCCGAGAGTTTCTAAAACAACTTTCAGTGTTGTATCAGTAGATCATCAATAGTATCTAAGACTTGGCCAACAGAGAAATAATACATGTAGGCAAACTCAAACATTATAGTATCTGACATGTTGAAACAATCTAGCTGGTGAGACTTCAAACACCACTGTGCTACTAGAAAATTGTAATACTGGAGAGATGACAAAAGCCTCAGGTGCAGTCATGGGTTTGGGTTTCAAGTAAACTGATGGTTTGATTATGCAAAATTTTCCAGTTTGATATGAAGTTAGGCAGTACTAGGACTAACCAGGTTCAGGGTGACAGCTCAACAACTCTGTAGTTGGCAACATTTTCTGCTTGAAGTTGCATTTTGTGTTCAAACATCATTAAGTTCACTCAGCCCCTTGTCAAGACACTCAGAACTTAAAAATGGTGCCTGGAGCTTCCAGAAGACACTGATCTGCAGCTGCAACACCTAGGGAGTTTGCTGCCTGTGAAGTACAGCTCTACAAAGCCCTTTTTCCAGATAGATTCAAGTGACTCAAAACAAGGGAAAAAATAAAGAAAAAAAGAGGTGAGGAGAGTGACTTGTACTTTTGGCACCTGCTTGCTTCCTGTGGTCTCCAAATGAAAACTCATATTGGTTTTGCTAATACATCTCTGAGCTGACAGAGGTGCAAGTTGTGAGCCACAGCTTGCATGCTGTGCTAGAGAATGGCAAAGCTCAATAAAAACAATTATTTCAAAGCCTAAATCTCATCTATTATTAAACCTGTGAAAAGAGTTTTAATTTCCTGTGCAATTATATGGAGCAATTTTGGGAGGGGGGGAAAAAGAGGGCTCACTTTTGATCAAAAACTTGGTTTTCATATTTTATGGTTTGGATAGCTATGTACCTTGGGACCTAATTTGAAGCTCATATACTTCTCTTCAGTCAGAACTTGAGTAAGTCTACTTAGCTATTTAATTATTCTATTTTTTCTCGTAAAGAAAGTTAAATTATTAACATCCTGCATTTTGGAATACCACAAGCAAATGCTGTTGTTTTATCCATGTGTAGGTATCTTGTAATTGTGTAGTAACAAAGGATGATGAATGCATTTTGCAATGAATTTGTACAATTACATTGACTAATGTTTCTGTGTCATGTGTGACACAAATCAGATTCTCTATTACTATTATTTGTTTTCTACTGAGCAGTGATTATTAAACAACCCATAGCAATGACCACTTTCCTTTAAAAATATAGCATCAATTTATATTCCTAGAGGGGACAAACTCACAGCAAATGGATCTTTGGAAAAGGAAAAACAAAGCCAAAAGACTTCCTGTTTAAACACTCACAGGGTTTCCTTGCACAGTGACAGAAGCAGAAAGTCCAAGAGGGGCTGAAGTCTCATCTTCAAGACTGCAGAAAAAGAGCAGCTTCTGACATTTAGACCTCTTGTAACCCCTCTAAAGTATGTGTTGTCTATCAACACGGAATAAAAAATTCTTTTATTCTGCTCGTCTGTTTCAGGAAATAATTGGACTCAACATTTCAGAGAAAAAATAAAATTTCCACCGTTTACACAGGACTGCATTTTTACCTTCCTCAGTATTCAGCATTCAAATGTACTATCACTTCAGTTATATACAAAATAACATAATATTGAATAAAGATTCAAGATATTCAGAAAGGGATTATGACAGAAAGAAATGAAACCACAAGGCCAAGTGAGAAATTATTAGTTCTCTCAGGTAGGGATGGTATCACTGGAGGTCAAGTAAAGGAAAGGGAAATTCACACTGTGTCTCTACCAGAGAGAAGACAAATCACTGCAGATCATTTATGAGGTCTTTAAGGAAATGAAAGGGCTTCTAGAAGTATACAAATAAGCCAGTGGCAGTTGTGTTGTTTACAGATACTAAGCACATACGAATAAATACATCCATCTCTATGTCTATATGTATGTATTTATATGTGGGAGAGAGAGATGGAGACAAAGAACAGATCTGGAAATCAATCTCTTGTTTCTTTCTTAAATTGAGAGAGAGAGAAAAAGAGACTGGCTTCCTAATGCATTTTCTAAAGCAGGACTCACTCTGGAGAAAAATTGTCCTCCTAGAAACACCTGTACAGTCTGTGTGTCTTTGAAGTTCACCTACATTATACATCACCATGTTCCATAGTCTTTAGAAGTATAACTGCTATCAAGGGTTCCTCCATGAAGGTGGAATTTAATTAAATATTCCATCTCAAATATGCTGGTACAGCTCTGCTGTTTTCCATTGTTCCAGGCAGTTAACCTGTCTTCACTTTTTTTGTAATGGTAGTTTATCCTGGAAGTTGCATAAAACCTTTCACCTGTCTGCCGCCCCTAGTACAAGCACAGAAGAAGGAGTAGCACCTAGACCAATTTTTTCCAGATACCCTATGCTAGAACTAAAAAAAAATAAAAATAAAAATTAGTATTTCATCTACTATAACAACATGATCCCCAGTGACACATATTCTCTTATCACGCAGGGGTCCTACAAGGTATAGAAGTCAGCACAACACTGGAGAATACTGCACAAAAAGTCAAAATGAATGAAGGAGGAATAAAAAGAAATAAAGAATTTAAATCTTTCATTTCAAATAATATAAATACATTGCTTTTTGTGCTGCAGTATTCTGCAAATTTTTATCATTCTATGATTTACTCAGATCTGAAAACCTGGTTAGCATTATTCTTCGTTAAACTAATATGACAAAGAGTAGTTAAGCTTCTGCTATTTGGTGTTTAGGCTGTATTCTTTTTCTGCATTGCCCACAACAAACTGGATGTTATTCAGTTATGAATTACTTTATTGATTGAATTAAATAGTACATGAATACATGGTTTATCCGTGGTGTCATATACTATTCCTCATTCTACTGAAAGGAGCTATTTAAAATTAGTAGGAACCTTACTTAATCACTGGCCTTTTTCTGGAAAATCACTACAGAGTAGCTGCTAGTGAAGTTCTCTCCATAAAAGTGAGACTTAATAAATTATTATGGAAAAAGTGTCCATTCATCAGGAACAAACATGTATTTTTACACTTATTTCCTTTAAAGAAAACAAACACTGCCATGTGCAACAGTACAAGGAGTTGTGGGTTTTTTTTCATGCAACTGACATTATATGGTATTGTGTTAAAATTCAGTGGTGTAATCTGCAAAGCAGTACACCTCCTGAATATTTAGGATCCACGCAGTACATGCCAGCACAACTAGTTGACAGTGCAAGACACAGAAGATAACAGTGTTCTTGCTCTTCTCAGGCATTTAGCCACCCAAAAGATGGCTACTACTTTCACACAAACAATAAACACATGAAAATGTATTTGAAAGGCACCCATGATCTCTGTTATAAAGTTGTCTAGGGAAATACAGTAGCAAAAAGCCATTTCCTTCTGTGTAAAACAAAAGCCATATATATGAAATGGATATATCATCTTTGGTCTATGACTATTTGCTCCTCTGCTCAATACTTTAGTTTAGACATTTTTATATAAGTAAAAGGTAAATCTACCTTTGAAACAAAGATGAAGGCTTCCAAAATATGCAGTCTGAATTCTTTTACCCAATGAAAAGCCTAAATTCTTATTAAACATGAATACAGTGCAGATAGTTGTTTTCTTCCCACCCTATACCTTCTGTGTTCTTTGAAGCTAAATTGTAATTCCAAAAATCATTCAGATATACTTATTTTTTCTGAGACAAAAAAAAAACTGACTAGGTTTGAAGTTCCTGCTCAGACAGCTACTACATAGCAGTAAAACTAAAATACCCAAGTGAAGTTTAGCAGAGCAAATCACAAGAGCAATCAGGAAGCAAAATGAGGTTTCATTTCAGGAAACAAATTTGGCTAGAAAGAAATAAAAGGCTTAAAATATATGGCAATGTAACACGGACTTAATCTGTAACCTTCAATCTTTCAGCTGCCAAAGTCTGGGCATGAACAAGCATGAGCAAAAATCCAAAAGCTCTTTTAAGTTATCAAATCTCAGTCTGCATCTAAACTATTACATTGCTAAGTCCTAAGACTTCAGCTGAACCAAAGTGACCCTTCAGCTGACCAAAGGAGACAAACCATCCTTTCAGTTACACTTTAACACTGATTTACTGGAGCAATGCATGAGCCAAGACAAAAGTGCAGGTTCTCTCTCTGATTTCACATTCTTTGTCTAAATAGTTCTCACCATCTTTAAAAGAAGAAAAAAATAGAGCTATTTGAAACGTAATTCTTACGGATCTGAAACATAATTCTTATGGGTTAGTAGTCAGAGTGAGGATATCAAACTAAGGGTGGAATTCATATGGCAGTGATTCCTTACTGAGTGTGTGATTACTTCAGGCTCCTACACAGCTGCTATAGCAAAGAAAAAAAAAGGCACTTAACAGAGAAGTCAGGGTCAGATGCAGAAAAAAAAATACAGTTAGCAGAGAGAGCTGAAGCAGAGAAATCTGAGCATCAAGCCTTAGTCTCAGAGAAAAAAGAAAACAAAATATTTGAGAAATATTTGAATTAGAAAAGGCAACACTAGAAACCATTGGCAACAACTGCTCTTTGGAGAAATCAAAATCTTAAAGAAGTGCATAATGATACTTTTATGTGTCATGTGATATAGGGTAACCTGATTAGTTACAGTTTGGTGAAGAGGAGAAGATGCTTCAAAACACCTGACTCATGGAATATAGAGGACCTGACCCTTTTATATGGGTGTAGAAAAATATCCCTGAAATATTTGAAATATACACAAATTCAATGTCAAATCTTCAAGGGCTCTCTTTTCTTGAAAATGCTCCCAAAGCATGATTTATAGTGGACACCGTTACTAAGTTCGAGTAAAAATCCCAGCAAAATTAAAACACAAGCTTACTGTTTTCTTTATGAAATATTACTAAGTGAAGGGCATTCCATCTGATTAAATATTCAAAGAGCTTTAAGAGATGCTCTTTCCCAGGATTTCCTCTCTGTTTTACTCATCAGTCTTGCTTAACTGAATACTACCTTATGAAATAAAGAGGTAGACGATATTAAAAAAAATAATGCTAAATCAGAGGATTTATTGGAGAATGGTTTAAACTTGAAGTAGATCTAGCAACCAAGGTTACTTTGCAGTTTCCCAAAACTATCCAACATAGTTCTTTTTTATGGCATCTCCTTCTCTATTCTTCCTAGGTAAATATGCCTTTATTTCTAGGTTTTTCTGTTATTGTGTCATTTTTCTCCATGTTACGTTTTCCCCCACTCAAATTTTTGAGTTTTCTTGCTTGGTTTTGATTGTATGGCCTTGTAAGAACATTTTCCCATATGGAATCAAATCAGTATTTCTCAACATTTTCTTCTTTCCTTAGGAAAGTCATCTGGCACTGCTAAACAGAACTTTCTGTTAATTATGCTATGTATCTGTTATGAACCAAGACAGATAGGCAGACACAGATATCCACACATGTAGAATTGGAAGAGATTCTGAACTGGAAAAGCTTGTAAAAAAGACAGCATCTATCAATACCTACCTTCTTTGACCAATCAATAAAATGTGAGAAATATGGTAGATGTATATTTTTTGTATAAAATAAACCAAACTGAACATATACATTTGACCTCTTAAGAAAAATGACAACAAAAATATTCATTAGTAGTGAACTTTGCAATTCTCTCTTCATTGAGTAAGCAATGGGCTATTTTTGTCATTTTGTAAATGACATTGAAATGGGAAGCCTGTCATTTTGCCAATAGGTTTTTCTGCTTTGATTAGAAAACAGCAGCTCATTAGCTCCTCTTCCTGTCTGTGTCCCCATCACCACTCTGAAGAATGCCAGCACTTGAAATAGGACAATTTTTGATTTTTTTAATTTCCTAACTCAAGTGCATTTTGCCTTTGGACTTTACACAAAATTAATTATAATTTTCCCTTCTAATCTCTAGTACATCATTAGGACTTTGAGAGACTGGGAATCTGTGTTCCCTAGCAAATGGCTAAATGCCAAGCACTAGTGGTATTTTAAAATGAAACTGAGTAAATGCAGCAAAATGCATTCTCCTCTGGCATTTCTTCTCTGTTTCAGAGAAAATCCTTGAGAATGACTTTACTCACATTAACTTCTTCTCCGACTACAAAAGAAGGAAGTACTTTAATAGCACAGCTTGCATGAGAGAGCGTATGGTAAAACCCACCAAGAGTATACATGGACACAGAGACACTCATCCAAGTGCTTTGGACAGTCAGCTATTACCTAGAATTCCAGTCCCCAGTGGACCCTGACTTGCACATCTGCTTTTCCACCTTTCACAAACAATGGAGCAGGAATGAGCTCTGAAACATTGTCTCAGGGTAAGTGGATATTATAGAAGGGGGATGAAAAGAATGACAAAGTTGAGGCTCTTTAGAGGGCTCTCCCCTGTAAATAATTCTGTCTGAAGAGAGCCACCACCTCAACACATTTTCTCTGGGAAAAGCTGCTGCACTCCAGCATGAAGCTGTGATGCCTGAACTATTCCCTAAGTCTTTTTGTGCTCTCCTTTTTTTGGTGCTGGGTTCTTAAACAAGGAGAAAATCAGGGATTGTTTAGAGAGGAATTAGAACACAGCCCACAGTCTTGTTTGGCTTTATAACTAGAAGTCCCCACACAGAGGAAGTGTGACATGGTGGAAGGCTCTAGCACTTGACAACATTTTTTTCCTATACTCATTACTCTTTTTGCACTTTTATCAAAAGGAATTTGCAACTCCACAGCATTCCAAAAAGTCCTCTTAAAATTGGTAAAATAGAAGCACATCATAGCCAAGATTAGCAACCTAAAAGCTGACAAAGCTAGTAGATTTGGATGAACATTTAATACCTATTGATCAGACAAAAGGATAAATGAGGATTGTGCATGACACTCAAAAAGCAATGGGACTTAGAAGGGCCACAAGCCTTTTAAGCAAATAATTACTTATAAAAGGAATAAGCTTTTTAAAATTACCATTTCCCCCCCCCCAAATAAAAGAACACAAAATCTGGACACATATCAATTCATTTATCAATGCCAAGAAAGAGTCTTGAACACTTTTGAGCAGTTTCTGTGCACATCTGTTGACCTTCTGTGTTCTTCATTCAGGTTAATAGAATTAAAACACAGCACAATTCAAATAAACTGAAGGAATAAGAAAAGGTTAATTGGAGCCTGCTAATGAAATGGTTTCAACAGATTCTTCCTCTCTTATAATTTTCATTTTTTAACTATGTTCTCATTCCTCCTATGATTTTCTGATCCCCTTCTAGGCCATAATGCTTCCAGCCTTAAATCTATTCCACTGCAGACACAGGCTATTAGTACAGGAGTCTGCTATATATTTTTCTCTCAGTATACTAAGAATTATGGTGTTTTACAACTTTTCTAATTATCTGTAAAGCTATCAGACAGATTCCCAGTCCTTCATTTGAAGAATTAGATGACTGCAAGTAAAAATGAGTGCTTGTGCAACTTACACTGTCACATTTCAAAATTCACATTCCTGGTAAGTGCATTAATCCTAAGGAGATAATTTATAGTGAGTGTTCTATAATCAGTTTTTCCTATCATTATGTGATAAACATTTGCAACTATTATTTGTATCCTTGATTTATTTATAATTTGCTTTGGTTGAAGAACCACATCTATGACATCTTCACATGCATATGCTGCTTTCCTGCCAAGTATAAGTCTTTGGCAGCAAAAAGAGACTGGCTAAGATGTACCATTGCTAATATTCCTCATATTTTCACTCACAGTCAAGACAATTTTTATTCTTATTTAATATATCAATACTACTTTAAAAAAGGATCTTATTGATTTAAAAGGCCAGAGCTGAAGTCATACTGAATCACAGCTTCAAGTTGGGATTTTGAAGCTATTCTCAAGTGCAATTTTACAGATAGATAAAGGTTCCCAAGACATCAGGAAATGCCCTTCCTAACACTCAAAATGCAGTATGATAGCAACTGGGCTTACATCAGTAGGCTGAAGATGCTGCTTACTACTATCATTTGTGACAACAAATGTCCCCCCCCCCAGAGGGGACACTTCTGACTTGATGAGAGTTTTGATGGTTTCTGAATATTCTCCTGCATGAAAGAAGGCACATTTTTGGGCAACGACATTTTGCCTGAACTCAAATTTTGATCAAAATATGATGTGCACATAGCATGTAGGTTATGAGATTAAGATTCCATTCAGTTCCTGGAAAAATGCTCCTTTCTCAAGTCTATGACATGTATCAAATGTTAAGCATTCTGTTGCTTTTCTATTCACAGGGACATGAGGCTTCCTCATTGCTAAAAAGTCTTTTTTTTTTTCTCTGTGATTTTTCATCCTCTGTGATTTTTCTTAAAGTTGGAACTGTATTTTATAATTGATATTGACAAATAGAAAAAACTGTCTTGCTTTCTACATTAATGACTTTTGCTGACATTACTGTCTATATATTATTATTAGAATCTGTACTTTGATAGAAGCTTGATTCCTATTTTGTGATGTGTTTCACCAATATAATGTGCACAAACTTCTATTGCAAGAGCATGACTAATGAAGCAGAAATACACAGATTTCAATATATTGTGTAATTAGCTGCTCAAGTCTCTAATTATGATCAGTAAGCAATTCGAGTAACCATTCATCTGTGCACTGAAATACAGTAAACAGAGAGATTATTTTGAGCCCTTTTCCTACACATATACGAAGAGGTTAGAGAGGTTCTATACCTTTCAGTAATATCATCTTCATATGTCCACTACTTAATATGCTTATTAGAAAGCACAATTACTAACAATAATGGCTAGAAAGAACCTAGGGTCAAAAACCTACAGATCTTCATTCTCCATCCTCCTCCTCTTTCCTTCCTGTTGCATACTGAGTTACTCTTTATTTACACTCTCAAAATACAGATGCAAAAGCATCCACAAAACATGTGCATGTCCCTTTTGTATAGGAGGCTTTGTCTCAAGAAAGGGAAAGAAAACTAAATCTTGATACAAGTTCAATTGTTACATGATTCATAAAATTAATTGATAAATTTAGGAAAAAGCTTTTCAAAACACAAACTTAAATAATGGAATAGCTCCAGAGAGCAAAACCATGCACCTTTCTGTGTCCAACTGTGAGCTAAATGGTGAGTTTAGGTATCAGTTCAGTATCTTATACATGTAAACTTTTTTTTTCTTCAATATTATTAATGCCAGAAAAAAGCCTAAGTCCATTTGGTTACCTGTATAACTTACAAATTGTTATGTAATCTTTATCTGGTTCTTAATTCTTCAGACATGCATACTTTTTCTTTTCCCCTTTGAATTCTCCCTAACTATTGGAAACAAGGAATGAATGCCTTTGGAAAAAGTAAGAAATTTGGATAATACCAGTCAGTCCTGAACTCTTCTGTGCTAGATAGTTGAGAAAAGATTAAATGCAGTTAATTCAACAAAAAGAGAATGTGAGAATTCCTTAGAAATCTTCATTCAGACTTCTTTATAATTATGAAGTTGACATAATCACATTCAGTGAAAACAAATCTGTTTAGACCAGATTTTGAGCCCCAAAAGAAATATATCATCAGTGATGTATAAAAACATCTGAAACAAGATAAGCACATCATTATCTGATCATCGATGTCAACATCATTTGAGCAAATTCAAATTATATGCAGTAAATGATGTAGGTGGCTCTGTTCTTCAGATAGTATCTCTGAAAGAATCAAGTTAATGAAGTCCTGGATGGTCTCAAAGTCAACAAACACAGCATCCCTTTCACAATGACATATTCTGAGAGTTATTGATTAATTCCCTTATTGTGAGCACTTGTGGCTCATTTTTCTCCATGGTTTAATAAATTATGCATATTGATCACTACATACGTGTGAGTGCTGCACATAACAGAAATCCTCAGGCTATCAAGAGGGTACATTTTACACTTTATAACTGTAATACAGATGAGGTTTATTAAGAGTAAAAAATTAATGGCCTGACAGTACAGGATTGTTCCCTTCAGTACTGTGGCATTTCAGAATATGTTATGCAACCCAATTACCCAAGTGCAAAGTGACAGAAGTATCATCATTTCCCCTTGGGAGATTATTCCTCATACTTAACTGACAAGAATTGCTTTTATCTCTGACATTAAACCCATTTTCCCTCCTCTTCTTTAATACATTCAGTCTTTAATATTTGAGTTTTGAAAAGAACCATTTTCCATCAGTGATTTTACACTTTCAATAATTGTAACCTTTCTGTATGTTTCCTCTATTGCTGTTTGGTCCTATTGTGAAAATTCAATCCCAGACCTCTTTCCTAGTGTCACGCCAGTGACTTCATTCCTGGTGGGTTGTCACTGTGATCTGGACCCAGGAACCAAAAACTGTTCTACCTCTAAATCTCTTCAGAGCTTGTGGAGTGTTAAAAAATATATATTTTTTTGTTTTAAATCTACTTCGGGTTATTAGGAGCTCTTCTCTGTTTGTTGCTCTTTGAGAGACTGAGGAATGATGTTTGTTTTCAATTGAGTAAATAAATCAAGTATTTGTCTGTTATGTTTTCATCATTTCATGTTTTCAGATCTATAATTACTTCCATAACTCTGAAATGGAACCAAAGTCTTCTAGCTTTGCATATACTTATCAATGTTCTTTTCAGTATTAGTTAATTGCTCCTCAAGTTTTCATTTACTTTCTGATTTCCATTTTACATTTGAACTCCTATAGTTTATATGTCTTTGTTTGCACTACTATTTCTTGGCACTACTCATTACATCTTTTGAAGAAAAACACTTGAGCATTATGCTCTGTATTTTTCTATATATTATTACCTGACTATTGGCTTTTTTTTCCTTTTCTTGCACCTGCCTGGTCCATGTAGGGATATTGTAGATGATATAAAAACCCATTCCAAAAAAACCCACAGCAAAACAATCACTCTGCTTTGTGTGGCAAAACTTAATGTTCAGTAAAATGTGTTTTTATAGTGCACTATTTCAGAGGTTCTTTATTCACTAAAACAGAGCAGAACAGGGCATGACGCAAAAATTTTGAAGTTACTGAGACCATGGTGAGTAAATTTATTCCATCCAAGCTTAGCAGCCACATTGCCATGAATAATATACATTTTTTCAATGTTACAAATATTGTCCAGTACTATGAGTGCTGACAGACACTGTGCTTTGTCTCAAGCTTGCAGGGACAGCACACCTAAAGGTGACAAAAGGTTGGCTGCAGTTGTGAGGAGGTTAAGAGGCCTCCACAAGGAAACCTGCAGCTGGGTGGACTTGTACAATAACTTTGGTCCATACTGCATCACAAAGTAACTTCCTGGAGCAGAGAATTCTTACCAGCCTACAATGTGAAAAATTGGTTTATATCTATCATAGGAACCAATCCCAATTAATAATATATTCAAAGGGGAATATAACCTCTGCTTGTGTGAAGCAAACAGTAATTTAAAGTACCAACACACTGCTTCTGTTAGCTCAGGCATAAGCCATATGCCTGAACCCAGAGACAGCTGACAACTAAGACAGGACATCAATTACTGCCACCCAGCCACGTCCCAAAACACACATGGGTTCATCCCAGCTTCTCTGTTGTATCACTACATGAACTCATTAAGTGTTCTGTATTTAAAGCCTTTACTTTTTAACTGTAAAAATAATCTAATTGCAGTTAACACAAGGGCTCAGGTCAGGCAGGGATGGAGATTGCAAGGGTGAGTAAGGTTAGGGCTGGTAAGCAGCCATCTGAAATCTGCCCCTCAGAAAGCTGCTTCTGACCCTTCTGTTTGAGTTTAAATGGGGATTTAAAGATACACTTTGACTTTCAAACTCCTTATACAAATAAATGTGACAAACAGGTGATCTAAATACTGTTGTACTGTCCTACATGAGGATGAATTTTAATTCTGTCTGAAGTCTTTCCCTGTGGCAGAACCCACTCCAGGCAAAACACCACATCTCAGACTGGGGCAGTAAAATGGTAAGAGGAATCCAAAGCTCTTGTTTTGCTCCCCTGACTAATAGCAAATGGTTAAAAATGTGACGACCCCACTTCCAAAGACTGTTTCTCATGTACAGAGATGAAGATCAGAGGATGGTTTGGGTTGAAAGAGGCCTTAAAGATCACCCTGTTCCAACCCTGTGCTATTGGCAGGGACACCTCCCACGAGACCAGGCAGCTCAGTGAATACTGTAAGATATTTGCACTAAGTACTTGATTATTACCCGCCTTTGTGAAATATATTTTACCATTATTCAAGGTTATTAGAAATAAAAAACATTACACCACACCTATTTTTTTTTGGCTTGTTTGCTCATGCAATTTCTGAAACTTCAAATCAAGAGTGAGAGAATGGAAAATGGCAGTAGAATAGATGAAAAAAAAAATCATGCTTAAAAGGGAAAAAATACAATTAAAGCATTTTCATATGTGAAACTGCCATGGTACAATGGAAAAACAAGCCTTAAAAAAATCACATGATAAAAGATGTTTATGAATTTACCATATTAGAACAGGACAACCTATTTCAGTGGTTTTAGTTCCCCACTATTTTTGATGATTCTTGGGCTTCCCATTTAGCACTAGCACTATTTTCCACAATCAAACATATACATTGTACCATTAATCTTTAGATTAATCATTACAAAACCTTGTTTTGTTTGTAAAGAAAAACATCCCTCTGCAGCTAAAAGCCATAAAGAAAATCTCTACACAGCAGTTGCATTCTTGCATAAGGCTTTCTTTCTTTTCCTACATACTCAGTAAAAAATTGGGATTAAAAGGAAACTTTAATTAACTTCTATAATAAATAATTCTAATTTTAAATCATGCTTTCAAAAAGTAATTAAAGTTACTTATGAGCCTGGCTTCAATAAGTTCTATTTGGTACCTATTTGCAGTTTGGGAATGGGAATTCTTTAGAAACACACTTAGTATATAGAAACAAGACATACAGAGAAGTTACTGGATACCACAGACACTGCCCATTGTTACCTGCATCATGTGTGAAGTTCCCTCAGTGTTCTAATTGAAGGGTGAAGTTTCTCAAAAGGCCACGCATTTGCTACAGACTAAATCACAATTATTTGCAAAGTGAAGGCAATTACTGCATAGCAGCTGAGGCTTGGTAACACATGGCCCTGTAGCAACTTCTCTGTGTAACTTAGCCCTGAGTGATATTGAAAATCCATGTGGTTAAAGCTCCTTAAGGGCTTTGAAACTAGGATTAAGTTGCCTAGCAAAAAGTTAGTGCTTTAGAAATTTGTAACTTTCAGTAATATTGATGCTTGCTATTTCTTTTTCCTTTGTTCCCTTTTTTCTTTACCTCTCAGAGTTGATCTTGCCTACTTGTAGAAGGATAATTTTAAAAATGCCCTCTGCCATCTCTACAGAAGTGTTATTGTTTTAATCTTCTGTGCTTTTGTCACAATTTTGAGTTTGGTTTTTTTTGTGAAATTAATCTGAAAAAATACTTGATAAAATAATACAAAAGCTATATTAAACTTTCATCCTGACTTGAGAGTAGAAGGACACATGTAGTCTAGTCAGAATGATACCAAGTCACAAGAAAAAAACCCCAAAGGTATGCTTTTGTTATCTGTTAAGGATTTTTTCATCTGTTAGTCCTGAAGACTAAGCATGACATCTGTATCTCAAAATGGATACTTTTTTTTCATGCCTCATCAGTCCTGATAATAAAAGACTTGAATTTTACTTCAATTTACTGGTGGTAGCTTCACTGTTTTTTATTGTATTCCTTCTTTTTTTTTTTTTTTTTTTAATTGTCACTCAAGTAGGCTTGTACTGCTCACTGAGGGCTATGGGTTTCATGAGTACACAAGTACACAAACAATTTGGTATTACTGATGGTGATGTTCTGTAAAAGAGAAGCCCACATGAAAAAGAGAGGTGTAGTTTCTTCATTTGAGTATCCATTTATTCTCACGGCTTTTTTGCTTGTTTGGTTTTTTTCCTGGTTGTTTTTTGTTTCGTTGGTTTTTGTTTTGATTTGGGGGGGGGGTTGTGGGGTTTTTTTGTTTTGTATATGTTGTCTTTGTTACCTTTTAGATTCATAAGGAAGCCTGAAGGAAGTTTGGTAATTTGAAAAGAAGCTCGAAGATGCTTTTTCAGAAGGGTTTTAACCAGGCATTGTTTATTTTCCTAGCCTGTATTTCACTGTATACATTGAAACAGGGTCAGATTTAACTGAATAGGAAAAGCCTACAACTATTCCTGTGCTATGTGGAAGTTCCTTCTACCATTTCAACCTCTTCCTAAGAAGTCACTCTCTCTTGTGCACAAGGTTTTCATCCTTTTGATTGAAAATCCTGGGATAGCTGCCATAAAATTTGTGATTACTTCCTATCTCACAAATATTTAGCAATAACTGAAACTGCCACCTGAGAAAGCCACACCATTACACTTACAGCTGTGATTTAATAAGGTTTTCCTGCCCTAGTAAAGAGCATTATTAGGGAACAAGGGTAGGAAAGGAAAAAATCCAAGACACAGCACAGGGTTTCTTAAAAGAAAAAACAGAATGTAAACTTATGCATCAAATAGTTACATGTAAAACTGAAGAGGTTTCCTGGATCCCTCCAAAATGCCTGTCAGGTGATCTATCACCATCACTTCTGCCTACAGTCTGTCAGCTCTCCTGTTACCACCTTGTAGATCTTCCACCTCTTCCACATGATTCCTCTGAGACCACCAGCTGACTTTTCACACACTCATAAGAGGGAAAATTCTGTATGCTTGCTTTATCTCACCAAACAGAGGTACAGTGCCAAGACTTTGTAAAGAAGGCTACACAAAGAACAACTCCAATTCAGTGATAAAAGGTCAGCAATAATTTTGAAAACCAAACACTGAGGAACAAACAGCTGACTATTTTCTGTCTGGTATTTTGAAGTGTCACACAGATACTGCATACAGCACAAAAGGCAGATCTAGGACAAGATTACTTTCTTTACACAAAACAGCAAACCCCCTGAAAGGTTTGAAACAAGCAATCAGTTTCAGACAAGATTCTGCTGCCTGTCTCTTGGTGAGGAAGAGGAGATGCCACTATTGCATAGTGCTAATGCTATGCTGCCTACACACTAATTTTACTGATTAATTCCTGCTAGCTTCCACATGTACAGTGTGGAAACACAGGGAAACCTATTGAAAATGTGTAAACACATAGAAAAAGCTACCAGGATACATCTATTTGTCAAAGCAACCAAATCACCCTATTTTCTGGTAACTTTGTCTTAGCTTTGTATCAAAGTTTTCATACAAACAGCTGCTTCACTACATAAGCTAATAATATCCCTAAAAATCCTATTCATCAGCAAGAAGTTTCACCATAGCTGCAGCTATCAGCAAAACAAGAGATTGATAGTTTACAGTCTACATGAGGGAGTGGTAATGTTTATCCCATGCTCAGCCATAGGCCTGTGCTGATACTCAGAAGTATTATTTGCTGATGAGTAAATCTATTTAGTGCACAAATTTCAGATATAGCTGGTAGACATTGTTTCTGTGCTTTAATATCTATACTTTCAGCAGGCTGCAGAAAAAAGTTCTGCCATTTGAAGATGTGCCCTCTAAATCTTGGTGTTGTACTGGCAGATGGCCCAGCTGAGAGTTAGTGCAATACCAAAAAGCTGTTTGTAGAATAGAGTTTTATTTTTTTAACAGATTTTAAGTGTCAATTATTGAACAGGAAAATTTTGTAAGAGTCCACATGTGAACTGATTAGAGTTTATAACCACTAATTAGTCTAATGGCACCCACTGTTAAATATTTATAACTACTAAGCTAGCTAAACCACCACCAGCAATATAATTGAGATTCACAGTATTCAGAGTCTAGAGATTAAGAACATTTTTTTGTCAAAATTAGGGTACTCTAGGGACACTGACAGAAATAAAGTAGGAAAAGGAAGAGAAAATTGATGACTAGGAAGGCTCAAAGAAGAATTTTACTTTGTATTCTGGCATTACCTAGAAGATGAAGTCAGCAAGTAATTTTAAGAGCACTTAGAAGTTTAAGCACTTAAACTTAAGTACTTTTTTCAGTATGTGTATTGATAAGCATTTTGATATACTTAACTTGACAAATTTTAATGAATCAGCTATGTAACTTCTTCATAAGTTATATGCTCTTACACAGCAAAGATCTGTAGCTTTGTTTTTCCTACAATGTTTAGCAGAAAATCTTAGGTTTCCCTTCTAAAATTCTCCATGGTAAGTGACATTGCAAATAAGCCCACTAATATGTTTTGCCTTCTCAAGTATTACATTTGTTCAACAGATTAAAAATATGTAACTCTACATGCTCATTATCTTCCTCAGTTTGGTAAGGAAGCTGTCAACCTTGTCAATTATATTACTTCACAGACTTCTCTCTCATTTTTTCCTACCATGTTTTCTAACTGTTCTGATCATGATCTACAGAAATTTTCTCTATACCCTTTTTCTTCAAATAGCCTTTTTTGAAACAATCTCCCCTTTACTTTTTCATTAGACTTTGTAGGGCACAGGTAGTGTATCTTTATTATTCCAGCATCGCTTTCCATCTTTTATAGATTCAATTTTCACTATGTATTATATTCTGCAGAGCTATTGTCCTCTTCACCTCCTCGGTTCATCCTTCTGTTCTCTCTTTTTTACCTGGAAGCCCCTTCTCCCTACTGTGACCTTTCCCATTCCTTTGAAACCCTCTCAGTTTGTGCCTGTCCTTCAAGTCACACTGCTACCCTTCAAAGTCATTTCATTGACTGCAGCCTGGACCTCTTTTTGAGGATTTTGTTCCAAACTACTTTTCAGGTATATTCTAACTGGAGACAACCCAGAAGAAAAAAAAAGTAACCATCTTTTAATCTGAGAACCTAACAGCCCAGGGAAGCAATGCCATGCTATTCAGGCTTCTGATGGCTACCAAAAGTGCTGCTTCCTCTGAGGAGTTTCAATGGCCAGAAGGTAAAAGTGCTAAATTTCATTGGAAAGAATACCAGGGAGAAAAGAACTCAGGGTATCAAGTAACTTACTTGAAACAGACCTATTTAATCCATGTTCCACTTTATCTTTTCACACAACCCGAGGTGAGGGTTTTCAACCACTTCTGAAAAATCTGTATGTAACCTTACTGATGAAGGGATGTTGTATGTCCTGGGTTTACGCTTTCATCTGCTCCGTGCAGGTTTGATCTTTAAGCTTTGACTCTGACCAGACAACCTTGGATGTAGTTAGGCAATAAACTTAACTATATTTTTATGGAATGTCACGCTGCCACTTTTTTGGGGACAAAAACTTCATGCTGAAGCTGTGTTTACCAAATGCTTGTGAATGAGCAAGATTTCTTAAAGGCTGTCAGCCACGTTCTGTCACTTCTAATTTTCATTTCATGCTTATCACTGCAACCCAAGATGCAAAAAAAGAAAAAAACCAGGTCAAATACTGAGCAAGGAACCTGCTTTGTCTCCAGTAGTAGTCTGGCAGATTCTACTTCCTCCTGGTGTTCACCCACTTGCTGCAAAACTTGTATTTTTAATGTACAAAATCTTGTTCGTGCCTCAATAGCTCAGGTTTTACTCTGAACAAATCTGCTCCTTTCTTATCTTCTACTGTACAAGACTGACCTAGCAGTGTGACTCTTGCACATTTTCAGACACTCTTAATATTCCTGGGAAGCTACAGTCTGGTGGCCCAGAAGCTGACAATACTTGGAACTAGACTTTTTAAATTAATGAAAGCTATGCTGGTTCATGGTGAAATCATTATTCAGGGGTAGGGACCTCTATGATAAAAGAAATATCCTAAAAGCAATACTAAAGGAGACCTTTCTTATGTCGCTTAAGCATTCATTTTTAGGTTATCAGTAAAAGAAGACAAAATATTAATGAATATCTATCATATTCTGAAGTTGCAGCTATTTTAAAATGGTTTTTTTAAGCATTAATTGACAAAACAGTGTCATATCATAATTGGCTCTAGTAGTTTGATGCTCAGACAGGAAGGGGCTTCATAATAATGGTTCTGACTTCTCAAAAGCTCTGCCAGTCCCCTTTGTTAACAAAGATGAAATCCATTTCAGAAGGAACCTGATTTCAGTACTGATGCAGTGATAATTCAGGTACAGAGACCTATTCAACTCCATCTACTGAAGCTGCAACGTGCATTGAAGAGTTCTAACACATTTAGAACTTCCTTTTTTCATCAAGGAATAACCAGGAAAATGGAATCCTGCATAAAGAAGTTTTTTAAAGCATTGTCTGGAAATTTTTTTATTTTCTTTCCAGTTTTGATATTCTATATAATATAATTCAGTGCAAATAACATCATTTCCAAATGAAAGGAAATTGCTTCTCTCTTTTGCAAGTTTTAACCTGTACAGTATCATTAGGTCTGAGCTAAATGCCAGAGCATTACACTGTATGCAAATGTGTAACACTCCCCTTGAAAGAATTCTGAAAAAAAGGGAAGAGATAGATGGTAAAGCTCCTTGCTATATTCACCTGAATCTTCTATACATACAAGTTGCATCATTAGTTACTAATGTACTTAAGATAACTGTTATCATTGACTACTTATTATAATTTTTAAAGGCATGAATAAATGAATCTTGAATTGAAATCTAGCCCATGAGTATCGGTGAATAATCTAGTTTTTCTTCAACTAACAATTTAAAAGAAGATATTTCTCTGGAATTTCATTACTTTTGCTTCGTTTTGTCTTTCAGTCTACTCTCATTTCTAGCACTTTCAATATCCCTCAATATTAATTAGTAAAAACACTGTCAAATTGCTTGGTTTCTGAACCAAATTTTGCTCCGATGCTCTAACTTATTTCCTACAAAATGATGTGCTAATAATTTCCTACAAAAATTCACTTAAATTTAATAGGATTAATTGAAGGGAGTGTGCATGCACAACACAGCATTGATTCAGCACCTCAGATTATAGTTGTTATATATTCCTGTTTATGACTGGAAAGGTGAGTTGTGTGTTTATACTGATACATAAAAATGATAAAAATATCCATCTGTTTTTCTCTTCAGATGAAACATCCATATACTTACAGTAAACCTTTAATTGAGCTGGTAAAATCTTGACACCCCTTTCAACTACTTTATAAATTTCTCTCTGTCAAATAACATTTTTCATACTGTTTTACTTATTCTGAATTATTTATGTTAAACCACATCAAGAAGGGATTTCGAATGAATGAAATTAACATTCCCATGGAATAATTAAAAATCTGTTGTTGTTTTTCACTTAAAGGCATTTTTTAACCTTAGGTTTTTAAAAATCCTGGTCTATCTTTCTACGATGAAGAAAAAATACAGTAGTAGAGTTCCAGAGAAAGTGTTTTGCTTGGGTTTTTTTACCCCACAAAACCACAGATTCGAATGTGAATATATTATTCTGAGATTACAGTTCAACAAGTTCAGAACATAACTAAAAGGATTTTCCTCCTTTCTCTGTGGACTGTGATTGAAAATGTGAGCTAAAGAAAGGCTGGCCAGAGCTGCTAAAGCAGAGGACAGTAAATTTAAGCATGATTAATCTGTAATAATTTTTTTTGTTTGTTTTTGCTACTTGTCATTATAGTCCTTAAAGCCTGAGTTTATTTTCCAGTGACTTCCCTTTCACATCACCTACAACTGTGTACATCATCATCCATACTCAGCAAAGCATAAAATAACTTGAGGTAAACTATATTTGCTTGGTTTTAGCTTCTTTTCCCAAGGAAATATAGATACCCTCTGGGTCACTTTCTCAGTACAGAAAGTATGCATACTGCAGGCACTTGTATGCATAATTGATAAGGTAGCAGAGAAAGAGGAATGAATTCTTAAGAAAATTCACGTAATCTAATAACATTTTCTTGGGAAGGTTAAAAAAAAAATTAAAAAAAGTTATCTCCAGTCCTTGTGCTCTTCCACTTTCACTTCTCACTGACACACATTGGAAATGCAGTATTTTCAAGCTTCCTTTTGGATGTGAAAAGTACTTGCATTGTATCCAGTGATATATGGATATATGATATATGGCAGTGATATGCCAGTATACAATGGAAATTTACCCAGTTTGCACAGTAGGACTTACTTCTAATGTATTGCAGATTTTTCCTATTAAAGGTCATTTTGTTTCCCAGAAAGGTGCATGAGCTCAGTCATTCACTGACCTCTAGTCCTCTCTGGGAACTGGTTCTGCAGAACTGAGTGACCATGAAATCCATACCAAATCAAGAACAGATAACATTTTCAGAAAGACAAGCAAGTATAAACATTTCTTCTTAAAACACATTAGGACCCACATTTCCTACTTGAACCTTTGTTATCAAGTCCACATTTGTTAATTTTGAGATACAAACACTTGCCAACTCAGTATCAGTGGCAGAAAAAGCTATTTTGATTTTTTTTTTTTTCATGGGGATCATCAAAGCTCAGATGGTGATATCTCACAGCAGAAACCTTCCAAATGATGCTGGTTCAATTCCTCAGTACCACAGTTGGCTTACACTGACACCATTTTCTTTTGCCATTAAAAAAGCCAGTGGATAGGCTTATGTTTTTACTCATTTTCCAAATGCACTGGAACCCAGAGCACAGACAAAAACCACGTTCACCATTGAAATGTGGCATCTATGCCTTTTTGGGTTTACAATCCTCTTGGCTTTTGGTCATTAAATGTAAAAGCAGAGAAGTATTCACTCAGCTCAAGCCTGTGAGATACATGTGTGAACTAGGGAGCTTGTCTTCAGAGATGTATTGTGCAAGAATCTAACTCTGGAGCTCTAATGCAAGGAGCTGCCTGCTGAGGCATGGGGATGTGCTTTAACACCACATTCTGGTACCGACTGAGTAACCAACCCCTCCTGCACACCCTTCCTCTCTCCACAAAAAAAGTATATGTATTTTCTTGCTAGCAGGAAACTTAGATTTCTTTGAAAATTAAAGCTGAGGGCAATTTTGTATGTAACCATTCAGAGCTTAAGTTATGAAAGAAACATTCAATTAAAAAAAAAAAAAAACAAAAAACCAGAGAGCCCCAGAACATCGCTGATACCAAAACACAGACTTGTTAAAAGAACCTTTTTGCTTTCTAGAACTATGGGCATATAAAATTAACTGCTTTAGTACAAGGTACTGTAAAAAAACTGTGTTCATGGATTGCATAATTTAAAAGATTGCTCAATTAAAGATCTGTATAATTCTTCATAACGTTCTAACTGCAGTTTCCATAAAACCCATAAAGTAGATGGTAGCATATAATTAGTAGGTGAGCATTTACGGGTTTACTTATTACAGTACTGTTCTTTTCACACTGTTATTAATAGAACCAATGCTAAGTAAGAATAACTTGAATTGGTAGTAAGCATCTGCATGACATTCTGCAAAAGTAGAAAAAAAAGGACACAAGTCTACTCTGACTGGTGGTGCCCTTTCGGTAGGAACTGTTCACATTCTTCAGAAAACAAAGTAATAGCCACCCAAATGGAGAGACCTTAAAATGATTTTATGTTGTGTAGGCATGTCCCCAAACCTAGATGCCTCCAGCACAATAATAGCAGAAAAATCAGCTTGTTGCTGGGAAATGAAACAGGCCCCACCAAACCACCCCCAGAACCATAATGTGTAGTGAGAATGAAAAGAGAAGAATTTATTTTTTGTTTTTCCTTTTGGACTGTAGTGTTTGTTCCAGCCTAAGCATTTACTCATTCTGCACAGATCCTGCAGGTTTTCTTCCAGTAAACATCCCAGTGATTAATGCCAAGCCCTGCATGTGTTACACAATCTCAGATGTCCCTCTGACACAAGACTGTAAATTTTTATTATCTGTGTACATGAGAAATTCTTACCCTTTTAACAGCCCATTTTCAGATGAAAGTTGATTTGTTTGTTTGTTTGGGTTTACAAAATAAAAACTCCCCCAAAAGTTATGGCGTCTAACCTGAATTGTGGCTGTAGTATCTCAAGTTGTCCCTGTGACATTTACCTTCTCCTTGGTATTCCCTTCCAGAAAGGTTCCTACAGAGGAAACAGAGCAACAACATTGCTGTCTGGAGGATAACATAGGGATTAGTAGCTTCCTCTTCTACCTCACTTTTTTTCCAGCCATGTAAAATGTGGACGTCAGTAAAACAAGAGACCAAAATAAGTCTAATTTATCTTTATACTTTTTTTTCCCATGTTTGTCTGAAATCTTTGCTCAAATACACTAAGCACAGAATAAGTGAAAAGCACAGTGACTGTATTAGGACAGAGTAATATATCAGATTCAATCATTATTAATTAACACTGCTTCACTTTTTCCAGATGGACTGACTGCTAACTGTACTGCTTATTTAAAAGGAATTTTTTAGTATATTTTTGAAAATTGGTTATTTTTATTTTTCTGTTAATTTTAGGGGTAGCCAAAGAATTTCAAGATTGATCTTGCAGTTTTTCATATTCTCAAGGTTTATGCAGGAGCAACAACATGATATTGAAGTTGGGTTATCTCACAAAAGGTGTATTTAATGGGCTCTTACAGTCGTTTTAGCAGTGGGTGGGGCAGTCAGTGCTCATTACTTGATGGAAAAGAAACTGTAGTTAATTTTTATTGCTATTCTTGATTTATGGTGAAGAAAGATGATGTAACCAGATAAATGGGAGCTTTCTTTGGAAATCTTTGCTATGCTATGTCTAGACACTTTTTAAGTGAATTTGCATGGTTCCATAGTGCTCAGGGCTACAGAAGGAGGCAGTTTGTCCTTTCTACTTTCAATAACTAGAATAATCAACCTAAACCACTTTGTACACATGAAGCTGTGCCACTGGCTATATATTTCAGAATGATCAAACCCTCTGATTAGATTAGTCCCCCGACATGTTACTTTTTGATAAATTGTAAAACCTGCTAAAACAAAATAAAGAACACAGTATATTATATTAATGGTTCTGGCTAACAAGATACAACAGGAAATGTGATTTAATACAAGAAAAGATATTATGCAGGCTGCTTGGTGATTTAGAAAAATGCTAGCCATAAATGCTTTCATTGTCTTGGGTCAGGGACAGAGTGAGTGTGCCTGAAAACCTGACTGCATTTTCCCCCCCACCTTTATCAGCTCATTTACTAGTGACATTTATTTTCCCTACAAGCCTCGTGTCTTTTGTAACTGTTTTACAAAATGATCTAATCAAAAATAACCAATTCTTTAAACTCTGACTTCAAGTTATTCTTCCACAGACTTAAAAAGCTAACTCAGAGCTTCCAAACAATAATCCCTATATACTCATGTTAGTACAATTCATTGTAGTCAAAGAATTCAAAATTATTCTCCTCAGAGTTAACTAAAAGCCTCACAAGCAGCTGACTACTACAAACTACATACATTTAAATATATATATTTAATCAAATTTATGTTAAATATTTTTAATTAAAATACACTTAAAATAATAAAAATTAAAATGAGTTTGCATTGAATGGAAGACATAGAAAGCAAAAGAAATAAGCAATAAGCGTGTGTTACAGATTCTCTCTATTCCTTATCCACTTTGTTCTATTAATTTATACTGGAAAAGGAAAAGATAAGGAACAAGAAGCAATGGGTAGCAAAAGTCACATCTTATTCCTGCTTTGGATTTAAAAAGCAAAACCTAAGTGTTATACCAACTTAATATAAAATTATATAGATGCTTGTAAGTCAGAATCAACAATGACAGGAGTACTGCTTATTCTACACTAGACAGATAACAACTAAAAATCATGAAATACAGCTTTTTGGTTTTGCAAATCTTCTACCATCAGATGCTTTTACCTATCTAAAATATCAGGCCTGAAGACTGAACTCTTCCAAAAGACATTTTCCTTTCAGACAAAAAAAAAAAAAAAAAAGAAAATCTAATTCAGGAGAGAAAGCAGAATAGTAATCCTACTATATTTATCAGAACCTGCTGAGAACTTATTGATCCCATTTTTCGTTTTCAATTACACATTGCAGGATTAAAGCCAGACAGTAATTTGCTGAAAAATATATTCTATGTGGAGAAAGCGTCTCTTGAGATCATGTTTTATGGCTTAACAGAAAATAAGGACAAAACCAAGAAAAATTAATCTGCTGACAACAGTATTGGACATATTCTGAACTAGATCTCTGTGTGTATGTGAATTTCTTAAGAGTACAGGAAAACACTACTGTGGAGAAACAGAATGTGCTGGTGGTTTCTAATTGCTTATCTTACTCAAAATTTTACATGAAAATTAACAAGAGACAGAATGTTCCTGCTAATAGAACATCAACAGCAGAAAGAGGAATGAGGAAGTATTGGATGTGACAACTCTGGAAAAAAAGTCCTGAAGGACTTAGATCTTAGTTGTAACAAGTCTATCATGAGGACTGCATTATAGGGTTGGACTTGATGATCTCTGAAGTCCTTTCCAACCCAGCTAATTCTATGATTCTATGATAACACACAGCTGGTTGTGGGGCAGCTCGAATCATGATGGGAAAAAAGGTCAAAGCAGAGATATACAGACATATCATCTCAGGGTGTCTGGGGATGGCCTACTACAAACACATTCTAAACACCTCAGAATTCTTGAATACAGACTTAAATGCTTTGCATTATTACATAAAACCTTGAAAATGTATGTACTTTCTCTCAGACTTTCTCTAGGATCTCAGACTGGGTACTCCTGTCTCTTCAGAAACCTTCAGTCTGCCTTTGAAGAGAGTCCCATAGAACTGAATTCAGGAGAAAGATGGATTTTTTTTTTTACTTGAAACAAGCTTGATTCCATTTAAGGTGTCAACCTTGTGATACGACATTCTCATGCTAACAGAGTTTCCTTCAGCACGGACTCAAAAAAAAACATTCCGTTGATGCAATTCCTTTTATTTAAAAAGAAAATATGAAATGAAATTATGTAACTCAAACAACTGACATACTTAAAAGTGAAACAGTGATTTAAAACTCTGAAGGTGTGAGATTTGCCCTTGCATTTTGAAGCAGCACTTCACATTTAAAGAATTAAAAGGTGAGCATGCATTACTTTTCCCAAATTTTTCAGTTTAACTATTCCAATTGTTTCATTAAGAAATTGTCAAAGATGTCTGAAGCTGTTAATTTATTTATATATTTATTTTTATCTTCACCATGCAGAACAGTAATTTACATAAATCAACTCACTTCCGTGTAACACGATTCAGCAGCAAAATGCATTTCTAAAGAGAAGGAAATTATTTTAAATACTTCAAACAGCCTAAAAGGCAACTTATAAAATGGCAATGAACCTTCTGAAGCAGACATCTGGATTCATGAATCCAGACCCTTAGTGAACCATTCCTGATTTTTCTGGCTAATGTGAAAAAACTAGTAATTATAGTAAAAATTTAGTTATGAAAAAAAAAAAGTCCCCAGTCCCATTTTGATAATCCTGCTTAGAACTGTTTCACAAATTAGTGTAGTACCTTGCCTGACAACCATGTAACACTCTATTGTATATCATTGGCAAAGGTTCAAAGCAGATGGTAGAATAGTGAAGACCAAAAAAACTCTGAACAAATAAAAAGTAG
Organism: Phaethornis superciliosus; assembly: GCA_023637945.1. Taxonomy (NCBI): domain Eukaryota; kingdom Metazoa; phylum Chordata; class Aves; order Apodiformes; family Trochilidae; genus Phaethornis; species Phaethornis superciliosus. The sequence continues at coordinate 19,244,564 of JAJQWJ010000011.1, forward strand.
TATCAACTGCTTTTACTAATCCTCCCTTGTAGAAGCAATAAATATTCAGTGCAACTATAAGCAATAAACTGATGATCTGCTTGGGAAAAGAAAGCTGCAGAAAAGAACCTGCGCACTGAAGCATGAAACAGAAGGAACTTAAGTATCTCCTAAAAAACAATTTTATTTGTTTGTTTCTTTCAGGGCAAGAGGGGTAGGAAAAAGGGAAAAAAAAAGAATGACATGCTTCATGTCATGGGAGGCTTTGAGGCCTGTCAGTATGAGTGAAGGTGAGAACTTCTGGTAATTCTAGTTTGTTCCTTAAATCTCAGCAAAACAACAACATACATAACACACACCTTTGCTCTTTATTTCCTCCATGCTGTGATTAAACAATATTCAATTACCATGTTTTCACTCAAGATTATATAGTGTTCTACTTTCATACATATATCATACGAGAAAATTATGCATCTAACACAGAGCTCTTTATTTTTACACTATGGTTTCATACCTACTAGGAAAACATGGCAATGAATAATTATCATGAAACAGAAGTCGGGCATATTTGATCCTCATTTTAATTTTGTAAGGACAGAAGTTTTTCTTCAAGTTGATTTCTAATATATAATAATTGCAAGGAGCATATATTATTTAATAGGTGTGATCTTCCACATGTACTAGAATATCTGCAGTTTCCATGTTTTCTTAATGATAGTAGGCATAGGAAAAATTCACCCTTTTCTCATATTTAAGAATAAATCAAAAATAACTTAAGTTGATTGCTGTATTCATGCTTCTCAACAGAGCAGTGAGTCCAATATGTATGCTATCAAAACCATTCTGGAAAAAGAAAAAGGAAGAAGAGTGCTGCCTTTTACCCTCTAGTGAACCCAATTTAAAAGAGGGGGTTTGCTGTTTTCTTTCAGTGGGAGAATGTCACATGTTCTGAAACAGAAAGTGTGAAAGCCTACAATACTGTTTTACAATGCAGCATGAGCCACAAGGGAGAGATGTTTGAACCCCCTAAGCAAAATCACACATCTTCTGTTTCATTATGGGTTTCATGATAAACCAATTTTTCCAGGCTGCCTTACCCACCAGGTATCATTTAGTAAATGTCAGCTTACACAAGAGTTTCTCATCTATATTAAAAGGGAGAGGTCAAGTAGGCTATTCTTTAAAATGACACAGGTGTCTCTTTCTCGTGTTTTTTCAAGGTTGCATTTTTGGAAAGTTGGCTTCTAGAAGTGTAGAAAGAGGTAAATCAAGTATCAATCTGCTAAAACTGTAAAGCTCACAAAGCAATAGTTCTAGTACTAAATTCGATAAAGATTAGAACTGAAAAATAGGATGTGAATTTTACTTTGAGAAATTATCACTAAAGCCAAAAAAGACAATGAAAAATCCTATCCTTTCCTATTGAATTTTAATGATTCTACTTTACTGCAAAACCGGGAAAAAACATTCATGTAAACTTAAGGAACAGATGAAGTAGAGAAGGGATGGGACTACAGTCACAAGGCAAAGCTGACAGGAAGAGCAGAAAGCAGGGGGGCAGGACAAGGCCAAGATTATCAACAGATAGGAGATGGTAAGAGAGATTCGCCACAGACAGCAAATACCTGTTTCAGATTTTGGAATTTCACAGGGTTTCAAGAGCCACACTATTCTTCTGTTATGTAAGAAATAGCTTTTCGTCTCAGTGGAAATACATGCTCCTTGTTCCCGAGATATTAAGAGATGCATACAAAGGAGAACAAATGACTATCACCATTTTATTTTACACACGGTCTTCTGCACTGAAATAACTGTCGAAAAAATAAGTGCAGTCAAGTGCCACATTAGAAAACTGGACTTTATCCCACAAAGCTGCTACTTAATACTGGTGAAGTGTATGAATCAAAATTATTGTAAGGATGCATTAATTCATATTGCAGGGTGCTTGCTCTGAGAGGCAGATTTGGCTGAACTGACTATTCATGGTTACACTGGCAGACAAGGAGGGCAGTTCTTGAAGCGTGCAAAATCACTTATTCCATCCAAGTCTGCTCTCTGACTCACCAACTTTCCTACCCAAAGTTTTCCATCTAAGTTCACAGCATGTCACTTCTATACCTCTAAAATGAGGGCAACATTAGCTTGCTTAGAAATTCTCCACTAGAGCTGCTTGCTTGTTTTTCCCTAGTGGCAAGTGTCATTTTGTCAGCCTTGAAACATGCCAGAGCAAGTGAAACAGACACCATTCCTCCAGACAGGGGTGCTTATGCATGCACCCAGCCCTGCCACTGAGGCTCCACAGATGCCAGGATCCCCACTGAGCTGTTCCTCCTGATCCTTCAGGGACTGGGATCCATGATCCATACAAAGCTGCAGCCCCTGGCTTTTAAATCATCACCACCCTTTATGTCTGTGGGATGATAATGACAATGTTGTGAATATCTGCACAATATGCAGTGCGTGGACTCTGCAAAGTGAAAAACAGAAAGGGATCATCTAACAAAAGAAGGTAACATAAATGGAAAGGCCAATTAAGCTTGCATGGAAAAATCTTCATTCTGGTACTCCCTATATTTGAAACGAGTTACTTTACCATATTAATAACACTCTCATAATAGTTTCCCCTGAATGTATGTCTCTGGATATTACATGTATGCAGACAATTATTCTACTTAACAAAAAAGTTGTACTATTATATATAAAATGGAATCCTTTCTGCTTTAACATCAATACAGTGACCGAAAGTGAAAAAACTCTACAGAAGCAATGAAAAACAGCAAAGACTGAATTACAATTGTGTTGGGCTAAGGAAACGGCAAAAAAAACAACCCCAAAGAACAGCATAACAAAATCCAACAGCTGTGGAAACCAAGGTGCAGCAAAAAGAGCAAAGCGTAAGACACACGAAAAAATCACATTTTTCAAACCACACAAGTCTTTAGGATCAGTGTAAACTATCTAATTACCAGATAATTTGATGTTCTTGAGGTGAGCTACCTTTAAAATCACAGACAAGACGACTGAATAGAAAGTTAAATCTCAACGGATGGAACAAGATTAAAAATTGACTCAGATATGCCTACTCTCCAATTATCAAGCTAATTGTTCCAGGCAGCTGTGTGACAAGATTCTCCAAGATTGGTAACTTTATCTTGCGCATCTTGGCTCAAACAAAGAAATAAATGAAAAAAATGTCCTCGAAAAATAGTATGAATAACAAAGGCAGATGGGATTTTTAGCAGAACTTTTGTATACAGAATTGCTAAAATGTGTATCAATAGACAAGAGCCTCAAATGCCTAGAGCTGAAAAAGTAGAGAAAAAAAGAGTTAAGCCTCAAGTCATCTTCTGTAGTCCTTTCTTTTAGCATTTACATGAAATCCTTTTAACTTTGGTGTCAAGACACTGAACACATATAGCACTTTCCTGGTATAAGAATCTTATTTAGAACAAGTTGCCAAAAGAAATATTGTAGAAACAGGTTGCCCATGGATACTGTGGCTGCCCCCTCCCTGGACGTGTTCCAGGCCAGGCTGGATGGGACTTGGAGCAACCTGGGCTGGTGGGAGGTGTCCCTGCCCATGCAGAGGGGTTGGAAGTGGATGAGCTTTAAGGTCCCTTCCAACCCAAACCTTCCTATGACTCTGTGCTTCTACAAATTCAGGAAAGAATGAGTTTTTCTTCATAAATGTATAAAAAGCATCCATGTAATTCAAATATATAAATAGCTTAAAATCTACAAACATCAGTGAGTGTTCCTTTTTGCCTGAAATCTTTATTTTGTTTAGCAAAACTACTGTCAGAGTTAGCAGATCTCTTTTACAGCCACTATCTGCTCCAGCTCCCTCTTACTCCACACAAAATCTGTATTTTTCATGAATTTTGTATTACTTATCAGTATGTACTCCGAGTACACTAACCACTGTTGAAATTACTTCATTTAAGAGAAAGTTCAGACAGAAGCAGCTATGGGCTATAGGATCAGAATGACTATTTCTTTTGGGGAAACAAATACCTAGGAGTTACTTGCTGTACTATATTGAGGGGAAAAGTAGACAAGTAAGATGCCTATTTTCTGCTTATAGGCTTGAGGCTGCCAAAGAAATATGATCAGGACCTTGGGTTTAGTTTCAGTTATGGTTTAATCTCCCTACAGCAAAGTTGGCATAGACTGCATTTTATTTTTAGACACTGGGAAATATTGCTAAGCATTCTAATAAAACAATGAGTGGTTGTTTTTAAGAAAGAATATTGTTTTGGCTTTTTTGTTTTGTTTTGTTTTTAAGTTCTGAAAACAAGAGAGCAAATATAATCCTCACACAACCATCACAATGCTTCTGCCTTTGTATTCCCTCCTCCTCTCCTGATACAGAGAGGTGTTGCACCAGTAATTAAAACTGCTGGCACACAAGTGGTATGCCAGGCTTTTGGGCCCAGGCCAGTTCTTCAAGAGGTGAACATTCTTAATAAGAAGAATAACATTCTTAAGGATCAATCTAGACTTCCATCAGAGTAGAATCATGACCTACCCTGTTTGAACTAGTGCTGGATACTGCTCAGATGAGTTAGTACAGCCAAAGCCTATTCCAGCATCTTCACTGTGCTCCTGGGAGGCTGGGACAATGAATGAGCAGATGTTGTTTATCCTTTAAAAGAAAATAATCTTAAAAAAAAAAAAAAAAAAGAAAAAAAAAAAAGAAAAAAAAAAGAGCCCCTTTTCCAACTAGCTATCAGCCAGAGAGCCAAGATTTAAGCTGTAGCTGTTGTGATCTGTCTGTCCAAACTGGGCCAACAAGATGTGCTAGTAACAGCTGGCTCTGTTGGAGATTCCTATTAAGCTGCCACTAAAGAAAGAATGAACTTCAGAGGAAGAAGCAGCTTTTAGTTTTACAGTTTGACTTAAGGAAGTTAGGGAAGAACTGCTGAAGGTTAAGACAGCTAGCAACTTCCATGAAAATGCCAAAATGTGGTGTGAAAGGAGAGATCATCCACTAGTTCCATTACAAACTGCAAAGAAATTCAGCTTTACTTAAGAAGGGTCCTTCTAAGAGCCTTCCCGGCTATTTAACTGAATAATAAGACAAAAGAAGGTTTTCAGAGTTCGGAAGCAAAACCAAGATACAATTATACAGATAATGAAAAAATAGTAGACTATGAAGGAGTTCAATCAACAGCTAAAATAAATTTTTCCCCTTCCTCTCTGCTGAACTGAGCTGGTCTGTCCCAGAAAAGTCTCATGCTCACGCACCCCCATCTTCCTCACCTTATAGTGCTGCTACACTAGGCCCTACATTTGAGCCATAAGCCTTTTCCACAGGCAGTTTTGAGCTCACCACCTTTATAAATATGGGACCACCATGAGTTGGATGAGAACTGGCACCTGCAAAAGGTGTCCTGATCTCTGATAAGCACCTTTAGATTACAGAATCATGAAAGGTAATTAATATTTTAGCTAGAAAGAGGAAGGGACTTAAGTTCATGTCTTTAGAATCCGCCACAAGAAACTGCAGCCTGTGAGAAGAACTTGTTACTCCCTTCACACCTATCTCAGTAAAACATCTCATGGAAGCTCCTGAGTCTGGCAGCAGAAGTCATCCATCTTGAGGATATCTGGAAGAAGGATGCTGAGATGAAAATTTAGCAAAAATAAAGCTTAAGATGTTTGCTGTGGGAATGTATTCCTTGAGCTGAGCATAGTGTAATGAATTCTGATATTCCCAATACAAAATATTATCACCATGTAGTCATTGCCATCCCAGCATTACAAGATTTTGAAAAAAAATGACTTTTGAGCCAAGAGATACATGAAGTTAAAACTAAAAAGCTTTAGTTCTCTGGTTTCAGGCCTTCAGAGAGCCTTTGTGGTTACTCTTTTCCCAGAGGTACAGCTGCTCAGCCTGAGCTTATACTCCACAGAAGGGAAAGAAAAAAAATTACTTTTATTAAAGCAATTTATGAGTGTGTCTTTTAGTTCTAAGTTCTAGTCATAGTTCCTTGTAACCCTGCTCTTTCTTATTAGTGTTTGTGTGGATCCATGTATTTCTAATTTGTTTTGTTATATTTAATTTACTTGTATTTGACATTTTACTGTAGAAAGTGGTAAAAAAACTAATTAAAAAGGTTCTAAAGATTCAATTATTGTCATCTGGAAACAGTAATGCAATCTCTGTTAAGAGTGCACGTTCTTAATAGCAGCAGTTTCACTACCAACAGCTTCTATGAAGTATCTACAATGTCATGGCAACACAGTATTTATATTGCATATAAATTCAATTATTTAATAGCTTGGAGTGTGCTATCTGCAAAACCATGCTAATAATTTTATTAAACAAAAATATCTCTTGTCTATACATGTACATTGCAAAAGTAATTCTTACTTCTGAATTACTGCATTATAATTAATAAAGCAATACTAATTTAACTATTGATTTAACTTTGTATCTTTACTTTCAGTAAGCCATATCTGAGCTCTGAAGAACACCTTAACCATGCATTTTTTTGAGGGGAAGGGAGACTGCAACACTGAATATTTGCACTGTGGTTATTGAATTTTCCAATTACATCAATATTTGCAAAGGAAATGTCCTTACAGTAATAGATTCCTTGTAATGTTTGTATATTTTTAGTCTCATCCCTGTAGAGGTACAGCACACAAACACATGCATGCTACCTGGATTACTCGACAAAAAATTTATAAACCACTGCCACCTATATAGTAATATTGTCTGTATTATAAGTGAATCAAGCAGAGAACTGTTTTTACGTTTTCACCATATTATGACAGCATCAAAAGGTACAGTTAGATAATGGTGTTTCCAGATAAAATTCAACATTCTGAATAAAGTTTATGCACTCTTTATCTGCATTCTTTAAGAATATAATCTATGATTAAACTCTATTCTCTAAATGTATTGCTCTAGCAGTCCTTACTCCTTTCGCAAGCCTTTGCACCTCCCAGTGTGAGAAGGCTTCCTGTGGTACATGAACATCCCCACAACCCTCCCTGGGAAGTCAATCTTCTTACTGTCCCTCATTCTACAGAAAACATGTATTTACCTGAATGATTTTGGTGTTAAAATTCAAGTTAAAATAGTAAAGAAAATATCATGCTGAAATGAAATCTCTGACAGCACATCTATATAAGAAAAACCAACTGAGAATCAATTCCTAAATTCCCTTTTATTACATATTGCTACACTCTTTAATTAACTTGACACTTGCTGTAGCATGGACCTGAGACAACTATCAATTACAAAGTCCACACACTCTCCTGCTGGGCCTACCCATCTTACCAAACAATCACTCTCTTCATTAAAATATTGATTCTATTCCAGCAGTTCTAATTTAAAACTTTATTGAAGTGATTATAAAGATATTCTCAACATTCAAACATGGGCATATCCTTCTCAAATATGCACTGACTAAAAGGAACACAAATATTTGTACAATAACATACTCTATATAAATCTGCTGAAATGCAGTCTCTAGATTTTAATTTAGACAAATGATGCACAAGTGAAAGGAACAATGACACAGACATTCCTCATCTCTAAACTGGCTCATTTGGTGGAGTCACTATCAAATGTAATTCTACAATGGTTAAATCAGAGGGCATTTCAAGGCAGCAAATTTATCACAGTGGACATTTTTTTCTTACTTCTAATGTAATTTTAGTGTGGAGTATGCTAGCATGCTCTGTACTTGAAATGTAATAAAATGAGGATCTGTATTCTGAAGTTATCCCTTTTCCTTCCTGAATAGAGTATAAAATCAGCAAGATTAATAAGTATGTGAAGATAAATAAAAATGCTGATCCTACCAGAACTTCTGCACTTGTTCCTTCCTTATTTAGATTTTCAATGCACAACACCAGATTATGAATCCATCTAAAAAGCTTTCTGAAGCCCTGGTTGCAAGGTAGTTTTCACAGTAGGATTTCCACATTGTCTTCTAAAAAGCCTTCTCCTTCTACAAATTTGACTGAGTATTCCATTTGTCAAGACTTCCACCCACACTATGGTCACTCAGACCAACAGGATTGCAAGGTAGACTTTAATCGTATCTAAGTGATGATATAGTTCTGATTTTTTCTCAAAAAAATTCTTGAAACTTCCAGCAGTTGCAAGGATAAAGACTGAATGCACCACCACACTGCTTCAGAAAAAAAAAAATTACAGAAAAAAATTACTTCAGACCAGCAGGTGATAGTAGGGAAGAGAATATGCAGTTACCTCAGACATCTGTATTATCTGTAGCGATTTAATGTGGAAAACTGAAATTATTCCCCAGCTTTAAAACATCAAATATTTTAAAACCACTGAAGATTTTGAACATGAAAGTAAGCCTTCCCAATACCTGGCTTCCTGATAATATGTCTTATTTGGTGTCCCACACATACATGGATATCTGAAATGCAGCCTGTATGCGTGAGCTTAAGCACCTAAGGCTGCAAAAAAAAAAAATAAAATAGATTATTGACCTCTATCACTACCAGATGAAAACAAATAAGCAAACAAAACCCTTACTGGAAAGGGAGGGGATCCAAGAGTTGGGAAAACACAGAATTACAGAATCACAGAAAGTTAGGCATTGGAAGGGACCCCAACCTGTACTGGAACAGGGGCTTGTTCTTGCCCAGATGCAAAATAATTAGGAGGAAAATGGGCATGAGAAAAAAAGAAAAGGTCCTCTAACTAAAGGAGGTCTGTTCCAAAATAAAACTAATCTAAATGTTACTTGTACCCCTAGTTGTAAAACTTTGCTTTTCCAATTTTTATGACCAGAATCTTGATCATATTACTGCCAGGTAAAAAAAAAAAAAAAAAGGCTGGATGGTAAAAGGCATGCTGGATAGTGATCCCATCTTTTCCTTTGCCGTGTCCTGTCTCTGACTCCTGCTTTAGTGAATATCAAATAATTTCCCCAGGGAAAGGCAACTGTTTATCTGAAATAGCTTTAAGTTTTTATTTATTTTAATAAAACTCTTCATACTGTTTATAACAAAATCTACAGGTTCTGTGAAATCCCAAGTTGTATTCCCTTTAGTCTATAATGATTTGGCTTAAAATGCATTTTTCTGATAGCTTTCCAGCAAGTAAACTCTCTTCCTTTTTCATTTTTCAGATACAAGGACCCAAAAAAAGGTTTTATTTAACAGAAGCTCAATAGTTACCCTTTCTAACTTCCCATCTCTCCACTATTGTTTCTGGCATATTAGTTTTCAAGGTCTCAAAAGTTCATGGCAGGTTTTTTTTGAAGAACAGTGATAAAGCACTTGCATTATGAATAGTAATTATATTCCCTACCACAGCAGCTGAATATAGTGACATCCAGGCTACCTGGTTTCAATACTCTCTTGCAAATTCCTTAGGGTTCTGTGTCAGCAGCAGCATATTTAGCAACCTTGAAGAAACCTTCTCTTTATGTTGATGGCTTCATTTTTTTTATAAACCATCCTCATCAAGTTAGCCACATGTCATGCAAGGACTCACCAGCAGGAAGATCTAACACTGTGGTAAATGGCCTAGAATTCTCAACAGCTGCTAATTTAGATTTAAAAACCAGTATAGATCCAAATGCTAGTTAGGTATTGCCTTTTAACAAGACAAGCACATCACATAATTATTCTGCTTTGAATGTCTTTTGATCTGGGATGTGAAGGTCTGAAGGATCTTGCAAATATTAACATTATAGCTTGTTCTTGCTTAGTTGGTGTTAATTAATTACTTAAATCTTGTTACACTGAGCTCCTGCTATCCCTGATTAAAAATCTGAAGCAGGTGCTTCCTTCTTTATACAGATTACAATTTCAGGTTATACATATCCTGAATTTCAGGTTTATGTGTTTGTATGGATATGATCTTACCAAAATCCCAATTTAAATGAAAGAAGCAGTATCTATCAAATTTATTTTTCTTCACTTAGCTAAATAAAGTATCAATTTTATGCTTAAGCAAATCCTCACAAATAAAGACACTCTTTAATTTACTTAAATGGAAAAATATCCTATAGTATTTCTTTTTTTCCCCCATCCATCGCATACAAGGGAAATAATACAGACTCCACAAACCATGCTGTCAAATCTATCCTACAAAGTGATTTTCATTATGCAGATTTATACTTTGTGATTCAAATACATCTTTTCCATAGTTTAATGTCTATGAGATGTTCTAAAAATGGTATCCTCTGTAAATATGTCTAAGTGGCTAATAGCCAACCTCTCTTGTGTCCCACAAATACATTTCTCACTACATTTCAAAATTGATCCTTGTAAGATGTTTCTGCAGATTTACAGATTTTTTCAGACTGTAAACTTTTACTAAGGTGGACAAAAAAAAAAATCTGTAAAAAAACCTTTTGTTGTATTTCCACTGTTGACACTTTAAATAAACAGCACAGGTTAAAAAGAAAATTAACAACCACAAAACCAAAACTAATTCCTCAGTGTTGAATTACTTCTTTTAACTATAGTTAAGTTAGTTTCGAATTCTCATCTTTCTAAGTTTAATGACAAGAAATAATTTCAAATTGAATTTCAACTTGTTAGAGAGCCTTAGGAATGCCTATTTTTTAATGCAGTCTTTTTGCAGACTTTATAGTTATATCACAATTGACCATTTTTAATACATCCTAATTTAGTGTAACTGGATGGACAGGGCAGCAGGTAAGAAGGGCTTGAGCTGTATGGAAGCCTTCATGACTCCTGCACTCATGCAGCAAAGTGTAAAACCTGCAGCTAATTTAATGGATAGAACTGCACAATATCTAATTGAACACATTCTTTGATCAGAAAGTGACAGGCTTTGAGGACATTATCAGCAGTAACAGTGAGGATCCTATTGCTCTTCCCTATGCTTGATGGGCTATGCCAGTTAACATGCCTAATTTCACATTCTGAAGCTCTGATGGCTTCCCAAATTAGATACTGTGGAAAAAGCATTAACTGAATCCAGTTATTCTGTTCACCCACCTGTTACAAAAAATAAAAATACACATTGAACTGGCTAGGCAGAGAAAATTCACTAGCCAAGTTTTACCATATATCAGAAATTAATGAGAATGAGTTCTCTCAGCTGTGTTATCAGTGTTCAGAAGTTCTTTCATTACAGTATTTTCAGCTGCCTCTAGTCCACCAAAAATAAATTAAAACTACATTCACAAGGTTAAAACAGTCTTTATTCCTCAAGAGTTGGAACTCAAATTTAGAAGCACTGCAAACGTGTCCTGAATCACAATACCAGTTCTAATTTTGAATACTGAGAATATTATGAAAACATCTGAATACACACACTGGATGTGCACAGGAAATACACAAACTATGTTTTCACTGAAACTTTGGGAAAAATTTGTTTAGCGAACCTCATGAATAAAGTCAGCTTATCAAATTTTTTTACCATTCCAGGCCTACTTACACATCTGTATTTCTGTGTGAGCTATTTCAAATATGAAGAGAAACTGATGAAAAACAGGGATGTTACATGAGCAATAGCTGCATTTCAGCATAAATTCAAGACTTAGAGCTAGAAAAAGTGTACATTTAGATGCATGGTTATTCCTTAATGAATATGAGCCTGGAAATTCTAGCGACTATGCACAATTTTTAAATACGCATTTCATTGAAGCAAAATGAACATCGCATAAAATTAACTTTCTGGATTTTTTAGATCCAGATATATTTCTTTTACTGCATGTCCACAACACTGGCTTAACCTATAATCACTAATTTAACATATGAGAATTTTGATGTCATTTGTCCCTCTCAAATTTTCTTAAAAAGCCAATATACTTGCATTAACAACATATTTTCCCCATCATATTTTATATTAATCATCACTATTGGTAATAAAAGCATTATATTAATCATTAGAAATAAGTTTAAACTAGAAGACCTTTTTCGGGGAAAAGAACAGCAAAAGGGCAGAGAGGAAGATTTTTGGGTCTTTGATGATATGTAAGGATAGAAATTAATAATAATACTCCAATTTTTCCCCACTCTAGTGAAATTCTTGTAGAAATAGGTCAATTGAAGATTGATTTTGCAGTGGCTTTAAGCTGTTTTCATACCACGTGCCCATCTTTTTGAAGGACAGAAGTACAATCCAGGTTCCAAAACAGTATTTACAGAGGGCACAGGAAAGCAGATTTTTCAGACTTATACAAGCAAAAGTAATCTAGCTGCACAACTCAGGTTCTGTATCTGCAGTACCAGGTCAAGGAAGGTTGATCTCTCATCATGAATCACCCAGCAAATACCTCCACTTGTGCATAAATTTATTTCTACACTACTTTATCCTTGGAAATTTTCTTAGACTTTCAGAAAATAGCTTGCAATACTTTATTCTCAGAAACTTTCCTAAAGATTTCTAGAAAATTTATATTTGCATTAGCCCAAATAGGAGAAACTATCCGAAAAAATTAGATGAGAGGATTAAAGAATTGCAATTAGACACTTTAGACCAGAAAAATTAGACTATTTAGGTCAGAATAACCAAGTGCACAGATACAAGGTGAAAAAACCAAGAGCCTACAACACAATTTACTTTCTGGAAATAATGTGGGACACAATGGATTACATGTGAGTTATGCTGACAAAAAAGAAACAACAGAAACAAATTTCAATTGTCTAAGAATAGAAATTTAACTGGAAAAGTTACTGAGGACTTCAAGTGCAGGTTGGGTTACCATCTGTAACATATTGCATGCATATTATTAATATTGCTTTGGGATCAAGATGAAGACTAGCCAGCCTCTTGAGCTCAACACAGTTCCATTTCTTTGTTTCAAGAAGTTTAAGAAAAAACAGGTAAGATCCCATAGCAGATAAATTCCACTCAGCTCTGACTTCAAAATATTCTATTCCTAAGTAAGATAAACTACATACAACTGCTTTTACTTACCCTACAACTCCCTGGAAGAAAGCAAACAAAACATATTTCAAGTTTCTAAGCAAACATGATGGAGTAACTTCTTTTTTCTGAAATGTCAACACACTCAATATTTTTATTCAGAACACGATGTACGTATATTACGATTTATAATAACAAGACAGCTCTGTCTGAAATGGTGACTAAAACTTGAATACTTGCCACACTAATTTGATAGACTAAAATTACCTAGTGATACAGCAGAAGGAAAAGGAAAACAAACAGAATATATGTTTTGAAAAGCTTAGGATAGGGCAGGAGGAAGGAAGGATAGGGGTATTACAGGCCAGGGGTTGGAAAATATCTGCTCCAGTTAAGACTTTTCTTTCATGTAGCTGCCTTACTATACCAGCACTTGTAGGGCACAGTCACACTGAAGACAATGAACCTTTTGCCTGATTAAGGACATGAGAAGATTAAAGTAATAATTAAAATCAGGGCCCTAGTACTTATACACTTCATCTCATTTGGAATAATCAAAGTGGCAGAATGAAACACTTGTTCCTGGAGTATCACTGATTAGGTGCATATATAAAATAATTCTCAAAGTAAATTATAGTATAAATGTAAAATAGTGACAAAGTAACAGAGATGAGATTTAAAAAACAGACTTGAATGTTTTGAATGATCTGTGCAATGCTTAAGCTTGGAAAAATATATACTTCAAATTTGTTTAAAATATTAATGGATGATCTGTTAATATTATAACTTCATAATACTGGTTGTAAATATTAACAGAATGTTAATAAAAAATTACTCATAACAATCTTTTTTTTTACTAGCATTGCCAAACATCACATTTAAATGCTCCCATTATGATACAATTTGTTGTTGACTGTTCTTTGTTGTATTTGCTGAAAATTTAAGTACCAATAAATAACATTTTTTCCAATACCAGTGGTAGACTACTTATGAATTCTGTGCATTATTCATGCATTCCATTTTCTTCTACTATTTTGTATAGAACGTTATTATTAGCTCAGTTTTTGTTTCATTAATATAAAGATACATATAACATGAAGTAACTTCTAGTGTTTCTGCTAGAACATCTTGTTCATGTGCTTTTATCTTTGGTGCTTAACAGCCTCACCAGACTGATGTACTTGGAACACTGTTCTAAATATTGTGCTATCAGCAGAAGCTGTCAAACCTGGACTTAGTTGCACTAGAGTTAGGATGAGTTTTGCACTGGTAACTGTAGATTACCTTCCCATAATTTTTGGTGCTAAAAATACACTCAGATTTCAGATGACAGTCAGATTGACACTTCTTGAAAAAAAAACAAAAAACCTCAAGCATTACTTTTCCCAGTAGTCAGCTTTAAAATCATCACAAAATCACAGGGGAAAAAAATACCCCGCAGAGTTAATAATCTTCCACAGTGCTATATAAAACATTTTGGTTTTCAGCATTAGGGCCAAGATGGAAGAAAAGAATCTAAATAGAGGCAGATCTATAGCTCAGGACCTTTGGTTGGGAACATTTAAATACCTTCTTTAGGCATTTAAAATGTTTGTAGAAAACTATGTGGGAGCACCTTGGGACACTGGCTATGCTCACCAGCTGTAATGATACTTGAAGACCCAGCCTGTGGACAGATGGATCCTGGCACAGTCTTACAGCCTACCTCCCAGCAGGAAGGGAAGAAAAAACAGTGGCACTATAGACTTAGACATATTTGGTTCATAAACATCTTTGCTTCCTCATACCTGAGTTCTAAATTGAAGAAACCTCATTGAGAGCTGAAAATCCTACCTGCAACTGTGAGAGAGCTTTTTTAATTGAAAACTATACAGTAAATCAGAAATATGTAACGATCCAAAACTATAACCTCTGAACCATAGAAACACGAAGGTTTATTTTTTCCACTACTATGCACTGCCTATTTTACCTTAATATTTTTCCTTTTCAAAACTATTTATAACGTTACTGATATAGTAATGATGATTCCTGTCAAATTATATATAATCACTCAGAATCTTCTCTACATGCTCTAACTTCAGGATACTTTATTATATTTAAAAGGCATCAAAATGGTTTAAATTTTATCCAACCTCTTTTACTTGACAGACATTCCTTACAGGAGATTTACAGAACAGACACCCACCTGGTCCAGATCAAGGATGGGGAGAAGTAATTTGGGGATGTTCCAGTGTTGTTTGATAGGATTGCACTTTGTAACCTTTATCTCTGATGGTTCACTTCCCCAGCAATGCCCTTTGCAGTGAGCCATAACCAGTATACTTTGTCCTAATGAATTTTGTCATCATCTTAAACACTGCTAGCTGACATTTTGTGATTTCCAGCTTTTTGACATAGTGTGACATAATGAACATAACCTTTAACGTGTTACTTACAGGCTAGTGCCCATTACTGACTTCAGTACCTCTTCTGGCTGAACTTGGCAGCACGAAGACAGAAGCTATGAGAATCCCACTCATTCTGTGAAATGTTAAACTAACTGGGTCCAGACTAACTTCTGACACAGCATGCACACTACAACACACTCTCTGGATGTATTTTGTACAATACACTCTAAGGCTGTCAGTGCTTGGGTTATTTAGGGTTACACTAGAAAATACCACAGAAACCTATATAAAGATCTCTGAACCTAGTGTCATTTTTTACAATAATTTCAAACCTCTCAAAGGACAGAATGATGCTATTTCCTTGTCCTCTGCTGAAGCATGGCCAAGACATGTCACCTGCCTAGCAACAAACAGTAAGGCTGCAATTTGGCAATGAAGAAAATCATCAGAGGGCTGAAGTACCTCTTCTGAGAAGACAGACTGAGAGAGTTGGGGTTGTTGAGCCTGGAGAAGAGAAAGCTCCGAGGAGACCATAGAGTGGCCCTCCAGTACCTGAGAGGGCCACAGGGAAAGCTGGGGAGGGACTTTTGACAAGGGCATGTAGTGATAGGACAAAGAGGAATGGCTTAAAACAGAGAGATGCTAAATTTAGATTGGGTATTAGGAAGAAATTCTTCACTGTGATGGTGGTGAGACACTGGCCCAGGTTGCCCAGGGAAGCTGTGGATGCCCCATCCCTGGAAGCTTTGAGCTTATGTCAGGGGGGTGGAACTAGAGGATCTTTAAGGTTCCTTCCAACACAAACCATTTTATGGTGATTCTTTGATTAAAAAAATATACTGACTCCAGTGGAAAAGGCTAGATAAAGCAGATAGAAAAAGTATATGCAAAATTATCATTTGCTAAAGAATCCAGTTAAATTTCATCCCTTTCTGAAACAGTCATGGGGTTTTGATGTATCATTTCTCATCTGTGCATGAGTTTCTGGTTAATTCTAAATAATTCTATCACTGCTTCCCAAAACTGCACATCATACAGCACAGAACAAGGAATTAATGTAGCCTCTGGAATGGAGAATTTTTTATCTAGTACTTAAGCTTCCAAACTGTAAATTTCTGTTCTCTTTAAACTAAATAAAAAACCATTTCTTCTCAGAATGAAAGCCAACTTGGAGTCTTGTGTATATATCTAATTGTACAGGCCTACTGTGGGTTCTTGTTTGGGAAATATGAATGAAAAACTAGAATAACTGTTAAACTGAGTAATGCTGGATTTTACCTACTGGAAGTCTAAAGGTATAAGACTGACATAGGATAGGGAGCATTAACCTTGTGACACAAATACTACTCTTTGAGGCAAGAAAGAGGAACAGAAGACCTTGTATTATACTCAATGACTCAAAAGTATGCTGAGAAGTCAACAAATAGGAATGAAAATAAACAAAAAAAATAATAAATTAGAAACAGTTTGACATACTTAGTCAAGTAGCTAGAAATAAACAAGAGGGAAAAACGAAAAATCACTAGCAGCAATAACGGTTAAATGAAGTTAATTTCATATGCATATTTGTAAAATTAATAATAATAATAGTCCACCTAGAAACTTCTCTTCACTCATTTCCAGAGTACTTTTTCAAATGCACAAACTATTTAAACCTATCTTTGGTTTGGGGAGTCTATTTAAGTAACTTTTAATTATTCATGTCACATGAAGCCTCAAAGTAATTTCTTGAATTTCTTTTTTTTTTTCCTCACATAGGGATCCCCATAGTAATTTACCTGGCACTCCCATCAACTGATCTTTGGATGTGCAAA
The DNA here is from genome assembly GCA_023637945.1 of Phaethornis superciliosus. Classification (NCBI taxonomy): domain Eukaryota; kingdom Metazoa; phylum Chordata; class Aves; order Apodiformes; family Trochilidae; genus Phaethornis; species Phaethornis superciliosus. The sequence goes on from JAJQWJ010000011.1 coordinate 19,261,588, forward strand.
TATTTAGAATTTTTGAGGCAGAGGACACTGCTTTCCAGTTGCTGCTGTCATACTTTCCAGGCTGCTTCTGCTATTCTTGTCTCGTTAAGATACTTTTAAAACTCAATTTATGAAAGGTATCAGCAATGTTACCAATGTAGCAATAGCCATAGTCCATAAAATACTGGATTTAAATGCTTTGCAGATGTCTGAGAAATTAAAGCAACTATATGGTCAAGGTTGCCCAAACACGCAGCAGGAACATTGACAAAAGTTACCAAAAGCCACTTCAATCAAGAGTCTGCAATATAATGTTGCATTAGGTTGTAACAAAAGGGACACAAGACAGAGAATGCTGGCACCCTACAGCTAGACCAAAAGAAAATAATTACCTCTTCCCACTCTAAGAGTTACAGGGCAAAACAATGCTGTGATGCACAGCCCTAGGAAAACACTGGCCTGGAAATAAATCTAAAAAATCTAATTACTTGTTCTAAGCCTGCAGCACATCCTGCTAAGTAGTGAAAGACCTTATAAGGGCACTATCAAATTGAAAATCTTATACTACACAATTTGTCTTCATTAACAGATATCTATTATTTTGTAACATATATCTAGTCTTTTGTTCATAATATATTTCCCTTTTGTGTCTTCCAGTGCTTCAGTAGTATCAGGGTCTTATACATTACAATGGATTATTTAACATAATGAATTTTCATACTGAATACAACAAAAGTAAATTGTTGCATTTACCAAATTTAAAACAATTTGGTGCTGACCCACTCTACTATAGTGAATTGTCTCAATCTTATTTTTTCCCTTCATTACTTGCCATTCGTATTACAGTAACACTTTTAATTGATTATTACAATAAGATTTTTCTACAATTAGTTATTATTTCTGGTAACTCACTAACAGACTATTCTCCTAGTCAGTCTTCCTAGTGCTCCTTCCCACAGCTGAAGACAGTCTGAAACACGTTTTTTTTCCCTCTATCTTCTTCTGATGAAACAAGCAAAATAAAATATTTACATAGAAACTATTAGTTCTTACACACTGGGTGTCTTTCATGGAGCTGCCATTTAGCATGATCACAAAAATTTTATTCCTACTTCATGATGCTTGCTGCATCTCCCTAGGAGCTGGGTGCTTCCCAAACATAGTATGATGAAGCACTACTATGCTTCCTCATTTGGAAACTGACAACTTCTCCTATAACTGAAATATACACTGTGCATTACAAATCTCTCCAAGATCCACCTGAAGGAAAGAACAAGTGTACAGGTCAGGAAGATACCCTTCAGGAAACCTGGAAAGAATGGATAGTGTCATAAACAAAATAGGTTTACAACTGCCTCCGAGAACCACTTCTTCAAATCGTCCTCCTCAGGGAAATAACAAAATTAACTACTGCTCTGGACTCCAAAAATCACTGAGTGATCCCTTCAAGAAACACTTTTCCCACATGTTTTTTTTCTTTTCTTTTCCCCCCCCCCGCCCCCGAAAGTTGAAGAGTGTCAAGAAAATACACATTCCCATTCATCAAAAGAAAAAAAAATATTTTTGCAACAATCTGCTCTTTCTGCCTGTTAAGTGTTGACATATATTGAGAGGCTTCAACCGAGATGCAAATGTTAATAGATTTTTATACTAACTTGGGGCCAAAAATTTCAAAGATTTGAAGAATATTAGGCATCTCCTTTAAAATGTAAACCAGATTCCATACAGCAAAACACATATGATTATTCTTTTGGCAGGTGATTTTCTTCATAGCACAACTACTGCAGACCCTTGTGAATCACTGCTTTCTTTGGGGGATGAAAATATTTCTCCAGCAGGTTACAACAGTTAATCTAGTTGCAAAAAGAAGCTTAGGTGCACTTTGCTCTGACTTTTTTTTCATTTTGTTTTGTTCTTATAACAAAGCTTGTGCTCTGTAATTTCATTACATTGCACAGGAGAGAGCTGAAGTATTTCTTGTATTTAAATTGTAAATACAGATGTTGTGGCTCCACTGCAGTAGTGTGCAGCCATCTGTACATATCAAGTACTCGTTCTCCCAGATCCAATTTCTAGGTCTCACAAATTAACACCTGATCCTGTCAGGACTTCTTGACTTTAACAGGTCTTCAAATGGTGTAGGGTTGTATTTGATCCATAGAAGTAGCAAAGCTGGAATCTGACTGAGCAAAAGTAAGAAAAGAAGAAAGTGCTTTTTCCACACTTTGCAGATGGGAAGTCACTTAACATGAAGAGAATATGAGCAAATACGACCCTTTTTTTTTTTTTTTCTTTATACTATGAGCAATTGTTTAACCTCATTTCTTTTTAGTGACAATTCTCTTCAAAGTGAAAGTAGTCCAGTTAAAGTTCATGTGGAGGACTGTATGTTAAGCATGGTTCACCTGAGATAAGTACAGTTTGCTCAAGGTCATAGGAAATCTATTAACAAAGGTGGCACTGTGAGGCTGCTGGTTAAAATCTATTGCCTTAAGCATCAGCTCTTCTTTTATTTAAACAGTATTTTCATCCATCTGTACTTGTGACTACTATGAGGAAGAAGGCAGGAAAGTAGCATTCAAATGCAGGCTGTGCCTTTCACTGAAAACCATGTATGTGTTTGTGTGTTTATAAATACATATATACACACACACATGCCTTCTGACACACATGCCTTCTGCATGATTATGGGGCTCTAACTCTCCAGTCAAGGTATATTCAAGTCTCCTGCTTCAACTTTGGACCATTTTGTTAATGCAAAAAGTGTGGGTCTATGGAAAGCTGTAGGTGTTCATTCCTGGTTTGTAAACTCAAACTGGGCTGACCTGAGTCTGCATTGCTGCAGGAATGTCTCTAACTACAGCTCTGCAGGTCACCATTTGCATGCACATGGTCACACTGCTTTCTGGGAATACACTGTTTGGCCATCTCATTGGACTTCTACTGAGAGACTGCACTCATCTCTGGTATCATCCTTGAATGCTAATGGGTCTGTAATGTACTACAGATGCTGAACCTCCAGATTCTCAATATGGAACCCTGTTGTGCATGTGCCAAGAGATAAACTAAGAAATCACAAAGGCAGTTCATAAGGCACAGAGACCTTCTTGACATTGCTGTGACTCTGACAGGAATCCTGTCTCAATTTCTCATTAATATATAAGGCTCCCTTATTCTCAAGACAGTTGTTGAGATTTTTAGTGAAAAGACAGGGATGCAGCAACTCTTTGGACAGTCAGCTGAATCCAAACCTCCTCCTCCTCAATGGCCCATTTTGGATTGCCTGAGGAGAATCTACAGTACTGCATGTTAATCTTTACAGATTTTTAATTCAAAATTGTCAGTGGCAAAGTCTGATGATATATGAACTTACTCATGCAAATTACTACAGCCATTACAACTACTGTGAGAAGAACTTTTTGCCACAGTTGCAATTGTTCACATGAAATAGCTGGATGGATTCTGACAACTATTTGTTCTTAAGGACAAGCTTTGAGCACTTGTACCCCTTCAGGACTGTTGTCCTAATAAAGCCAAACAGAATACATCAGAATTAGGTCTTGTGAAATTAAAAAAAACAAAGCAGAAAGTAAGGTTTTCTAGCTGACCTGACAGTGATGCAATCCCACTTTAAAAGGTGAGAACACCAATGTGTGATAGCTTGCCAAAAAAAAGAATATTTGTGAGCTAATTTCTCCAATACTTTTTTAGTGATGAGGGGATGAGGAAGGATCCTCAGCATATCTTATCTCTGGTGATATCCAAGCTGACCCAGATTTATGATTCTAATAGAAATCACTGAAGCTTAAATCAAAAGCTTTCCCTTTTCTACACCCTCCCATATCTGAGCAGAACTTGAAGTTTCTGGACCTCTGTTTATGCAAAACTTCTTCTATCTAAAATCAAGTCTGCAGTGTGTGCTACAGAACACAGGATCCCCCCCTCCCACTGCTAATATTCTGATCAGGTTCTGAAGTTGAGATTTTCTATGGCAAGCTAAATGCTTTGTCTTCCTCTGCAGTCAGCATATGGACAACTGAGTCAAATACAGTCATAATGATTCTACTTCCTAATCTTAAACATCTCATAAAGTGGAGTATTCTGTATCAAGAAAATAGCGGCCTCAGAACTTGAAACTCCACAAGTCAAAAGCACAAGAAAAAAAAGTATTTTATTTTCCTAGTTATGCCCTCAGTTTCATAATGACTTATACTGAATCAATGTTAACAACTTCAAAAGCACCTCGTGGGTATCATAGACGGTGAGCAAACTTTTATTTTCTTGGCACTCTCCTGGCATTAAAACAGATGGAGACATCTGCAATTAGTGCATGGTAAATCCTTGGAATGTCAAGGATTTGTTTCTAAGACTTATCCAATGGTCACTGCTCTGCACACTGTAACTGCAGACGTGTGAGTCAACAAGTTTTAACTTCTACTTACAAGCCTGTAACATTGTCTCCAACTCAGATGTCACAGCTTCCTAGTACAACTGAACCACCAGATGTGTTTTCTGCTTTTATCTTATTTTAGCAGAAATACTGTACTAGCAGTGGCTTCTTCGTACGCTTCCTTACGTACTTTGGGAAGTTTTTCTATTTGTTTGTTTGGTTTTTTTCCTGTTTTGAAAAGGTGCATTTGATGGTTTCACTGTTACCAATAATAAATGATAATAGAATAAATCATGAGGGAATTTTCCTTTCAAGTTCAGCATGCCTCATATTGCCTGATGCCTGTTTATCTGAAGCATTCTTTATCATGCATGCAGATGTACAGAGACAGCTAGAGCTTAGACATTTAGAAAACAAGTACCTAAAATCGGCTGCTTAATTTCTATTTCAGCACTGAAGTAAGTGGTCTTGCTATTAAACTGCCATTTCATGGCTTGATAGATACTTTTCACTAAACCTCCAATCCTTTGCAACGCAGTTTTGTATTCGGTAGAGGAATTTATGGATCTCCAAAAGATAAAATCTGAGAATGATCTATCTTCACGCATTTTAGACTCCATTGATTTGAAAATATTTAATGTCTGATCTAGCTATACTCTAAAAGTGTATCCCAACAGCACTGTTTTTATTATTTCCAAGGAATGTTTTTCTCTTCATCTATACTAACACGCCGAAGAAATAAATAAAATGCGAAAAATTAATTAAAAAATTAGAAAAAATAGTCAAGGTTTTTAACAAGAGGAGGATATCCTATTCAACTAAACCAGACTTCCCTGCCAAAAAACATTAATACTTCAATTTCATATATTTTCAGTAACACACACACAAAAATTTAGCATTATTTTACGCATTACTGGTACCGCAAATACTTTGCTTTGCATCTTTTAAAGAATGCAGCTGAAAAATCCTTTGGAAAAAAGATCTGGTTTTTTCTCACAAAAGTAGGATTTTTCACTTCTTTTCAAGTCTAGCAAGCTGAAGTGGTGATTCTTTATGCTCAACTGACATTTCTGAACTAGACAACTCTCACTTAAAAATGTAATGCTGCTTCATATTGCTGAACTACTATTTCATCATTGTAACTTGGCACTGACATTTTCAAAACACATTTTGATGACACTTTTCAATTCACTAACATTTCAGATATCTTCCTAACCTGGTTTGGAGTCAAAATGACTAACATAAAAATTTGTGTCAGGGAAAACAAACATCCTGTTTTATGACTAATAAAAATGAAATTATATTAAGAACAGAAATAGATAAATCTAGAATATTTTCCCAAAAGTGTGTAGTCAAGTCTAGTTATATTGATGTTGTCTGATTATTTTTCCCCCTGTAAACTGCCTTTTAAAACAGATTAAAAGGCACAGCAGCCTTCAGAATATTATTTATTTTGTTATTTGATAATAAAGGTTATAACCTGTCCTTGTGGTTCTCATTCATATGCTCATTCAAATCCATATTTACAAAATGTAAATATATTCTTAATGCTTTAACTATTTTTTCCCCTACATATTGAAATGTACTTGAACAACAGAGAGCTGTACTTTCCTCATCATTTGAGCAAGCAGTGTAACTAGCTTTAAGTAAAAGATCTGGGTGTCTGCATATGCAGTGCTTTGCATTTCCTGCAAACCAAGTGGGTCAGAGACCTCCTTAGTGCAAGGGCAGGAGTTGCACCTATGGATATAGTTGGGCATTGCTGATCTGTAAGCTCCTGAAACCCTGCACTTGCAGGACCAGCAAGGAGGTTTGCAAGTCAGTAAATGGCACTGTGGATTAATTTTTTAGCACAGAGCATCACAAAAAATTCGGCTATTCGCTCAAAATTCTTACAAAACATATTTTTGGAAGTACAAAACAGCTCAAAATACCAATTGTACAGTAGCACATGTCAATAATAAACTGACAGAACTTAGTAAAATGCCAGCCTTTCAATGTAATCTGCAGCCAACACACAGAAGAATTCTTTACCTTGGGAAAGCTATGCATTATCAAAAAAGGCTCATTTTGGACAATGAAGGAACAAGAGAGACTAAGCTAACCAATGACATTAATTGGAAGCAAACACTAAAGTATTAGCACTAAACTTAGTAACCACTGTTTCAAAATAAAAAAATGCTGCTAACTTCAAAACCAGAAGTTCAGCACCCCAGACTCTCAGCTGGTATTGCTACTGTAGCTGAAGACTGAAAGAAAACCAGCAACAAACAAAACAACCCAAACAAAAAACCCCCAAAGAAAATAAGAGCTATGAAGACAGGCGTAGTAACCATACGGTGATTTGAATGCCTTGTTTTCAATTTAGGCAGCAGCAGTATATGTCAAGTCTGTATTAAAAGATAAGAGCTAAGTTAGAACTGAGGTTAATGTTCAGGTTTAGAAAGACTGGAGTTGCACAGCCTGAAATATTTCTAAATCCTGTCAGGTTGGCAGAGCAAAGCTGACAGCTGACATCACGAGATAAAAGAGCCTTAGTTTTAATTTTTAGTTTAGTTCTTATAGGGGAGTAAAAACCTCAATGAAGGCTGGGTTTGGGATTGGAAGCTGAGAAAGCAAGGGATGAAATTACTGCTGTAGTTAGCAAAAGCTACAGAAGAGAACTGAAAGATGGTTTAAGCAGCACAGAGTACCCAATTTTTAATTTTCAGGCTTCAACAGGTTCCTGATATTTGATAAAGTTTGGCAGTGGAATTGGAATTAGTTTGTAAAGCAATTCAGCTGAAGTAACCATTATTGATTAATTTTTCCAGGACTGAAACGATAAACAGGAGATTGCAACCATCAGGAGACCCAGAAACCTTGATTTAGGAGCATTGGTCTCCTTTTAAGCATGGGAGTATGGCCTGCTTTCAAAAGAAAGTTAGAAACAGCCCATGAAGGCACGAATGCCAAAACTTTGGTTTGACAAGCCAACAGAAGTCACCTTCTGACAGGTGTAAAGTCAGTGTACAGCTGCATGGAGTATCAGTACCTGGGGCAGCTGTATCAAAAGGCACTGACAGAATTGCTTGCACCATCTTTCAAATTCCTGCCCACTTCCCTCAGCCAGTGATTGTTAAACAGCCCAAAAGGACCACTGACACTAGCTGTGTGGCCTGGGGAGATTTACCCACATCACAACTGCTGCTCTCATTATTTTTGGTGTCTTGGTGCAACTTGAGTTAATCCCAAGCAGGACTGTTCTCATCATTGGGAAGCAACTGGTAAAAATCTCCAACTGGTGGGAGATGCCTTTTGGGTAAGTTCCTTAATTGCCTCTTTTTATTGCTTGCAATTCCAAGCATGAGAAATGACTAAATTTTAGGCCAGATTTGCAACAAGAGATTTCTGAGTGCCCTTTGCCCTCTTACCCCCTTTAAGCATCTGTTTTGTTTGTTTCCTCAGTAACTCTTCGCTACAACACTGAAGGTGTCAGTAAGATACAGCAAATGAGGAGACTGAAAAGGCACATTACATTTGATTTGCTTTTCTAGGCCAGAAAGATGGTAATTAAAACCCATTATTTTTGTCAGTGCATGAGCTCCATTTCCCTTCAGCATCCCTATGACTTTATAGATCCTAAAGACTACAAAAGTCACAGTGGGAAAGACCCTTTCTACCCATTCACTGCATTAAAAAAAAAACCAAACAAACCACAAAATAAATGTTAATTCAGAATACAATTCGTTGAATGAGTTTGCTATTAACAGCATTAAGAAAGGTCGTAACAGCATTCCTATTACACTGAAAATTTAATACTAATGAGTAGAAAGCATAATTTTTAAATTATTATTTTTATCAATCTGAAGAAGTCACATAATCTCAACCGTGAACTGTCAGAATACCATAGGGCCTGAATACACTGGTGAAGAAACTGCAGTACACATAATATCAAAATACATATCTACAGGTCAAGCTTGGTCTTGTATTTTATATACCTAGATTCAGAAACTATGTATACATACGACTAAATACTCTTTTTCGGTTTCATCTTCTTTGTCATGAAATGTATTCTGAGTCATACCAATCCTTGCTCTTGGAAACACTTACAAAGACAGACCCCCTATAGTGTTATTTTTGTTCCTTTTAAGGTTCTGATCTACCATTTCTTACTCTTAATAGCCTGAAAACTATATATAACTGTTTTACACTTCAAATTACTCAATTTACCTAAGATTCTTTTTTTTTTTTCTTCTGCCAAATATGCATTCTGCAACTTTGTAATTTGTGTACAAGAATATAACATGAAGGTTTCTTTTGACAGTTTTCTATGCAAGAGATTCCATTCTTTTGTTGTTCAGTTTGATACTTCTATTACTTTCCACCCTCAGAAAGTTACAGCATGTTCAAATCATTATAATTCTTTTTCCACGACTCACAGTTCACCCTGTAATTCTATTCCAAATTATATGATGTGTAAAATACATACTCAACAAAATGCGTGAATATTCTCAGCTCTATTACAAAACCAATCTAACTTCTTTGCTATTTCCTTCTCAATACATAATGTATTATGCTAAAAAATTCCTTGAGATTGTCACAATGCTGGGACTGAACAAGGCAACAATTTTTGCTCTTACTCATTTCAAATGTGAATGCATAAAGTTCTTGCAGCCCATTCTCCTGCACAGTGCTAAGTTTGGCATACTGGAGCTGTGGACCATCTGACTTTGCATAGTAAATGCAAAAGTCTGATCTATTTCTTTGAAAGCTTAATACTTTAAATTCAATTACTTTATCAGAGAAAAAAAAAAAAAAAAAAAAAAAGGAAAAAAAAACCCCAAAAACCTCCACCAGCTTTGAGAATAGCTATATAATTAATGCTGACACTGTAATATTAACAGTAAAAGCTCAGCCACCCCTCTGGTCAGTCAATCATCTTTCTCCAACTGTTTTCCAGGCTGTGCCATTACTGCCTGGCAGTTTTACAGCAATGCACATCACATACCTGGGAACTGCTGAGTGGAGAGTTGCAGTCTCTGCTGATCCAATGGAATAGTCTCATCTTGACTAAACTATACCAAAATCCCAACCAGCATCACTGAACTGTTCTATGTTCACCATGCCTTGGGTATTAACAAAGGCATCCAGGCATGACAGAAGCTTCAGTGAGCTAGTGGTCAGTTCTCAAGGCATTTGGAGTAGTACTCTGCACTGCACAAATATTCAGCAGCTTCCACACACAGTTTGACTTGATTGCCTTTGTGCCACCCAAATGTTTCCACTTATTCAGGACACAGATAACCTATCTGGAGAAGCAGAGTGCAATGCTCCTGAGAACTGCGATCCAGGTGATCTCAGCTCTTATCATGGGAGCAGCCCCTTGAAGCCAACAATACTGAGTATTTGACAACTAAGAATTAGTTGTAATAAGAATTAGAAGCAATGATATTTTAAGTATTTCCTATGCTAATAGAGGAATTTTGTACTTGCTGTGGAACAGGGAACTTCAGAAGAGAGCCTTCACTCTGTTTTACCAGACTGAACTACAGCTTTGTGCAGGTGACTTGGAGGGCTTTGTTCCTTATTTTCTCTTTCCACATATGCTACACAATGCTTTCCAGCTTGCTTCTCAGAAATGTATCTACCTACTTTACACTGTGGTATGACTTCTGTAACAACTGAAATGTGCTGAAAAAAAGAGAAAATCGTAACTCATGATTTGATGAAACTCCTACTTTTTGCTCTTCATACTCATACTAATAGTGACATTTTTTTCCATCTTTAAATTTATAAGCTCCTTTGTGAAATTTACTTACTCCGTAGTAATTGAAGATAAAAATTTAAGATTTTGTTTGTGCTTCAGTCACAGAAGTGATGATTACAATGTCAAGTTCATAGAAAATGTACTGTAATGTAGTTATAATAATTTAAGATATTTAAGACTTACTTCTACCTTCAGGAATCTGAATGACAAACCAAACTGCACAAATACTAATGAACAGCAGGCTAAAACACTGGGATAAAAGAAAAAATAAATCCAGAAAAGTTTGAAATTAAATTAAAGCCTATGCATTTCTCCTAGTTCTGTTTTAGTTTACACATATGCATAAAGATTAACACATCTCCTCCAGTATCTCTCTGTCTACACTAGGAAAAAGTCAATCTTTTGGATCTGAGCCAATGTTACCCTAATGACAACCATATTTTTCTCTTAGAACATGACAAAAAATTTGGATTTGTCATAATTGAGACTTTGATCTGGACTGTTCCACCATGTGACACATGAAGGGTCTACATGTAAATGTTAAACTGCTACATGAGCAGCCACAAATTCTGAAAATTTGGAGCCATTTTTTTACATAGAGTTAAAAGCATGGTCTCTGCTGCATGGGAGTATTATTTAATAGGAAAGACTATTTTGTGTATAGAGTATGCATAAAAGCCAAGCCACTGTTACATTACAAGTTAGTATACAGTGAACTGCTTTTTCTTCATCAAATGTAAATATCTAATTTACTATCCTGAAGACCAGAATTAGATTTGCCTAACTCATATTACTAAAACTGACTTTCAAAACATCATTACAAAAATCACTATGTTATCTTAATATCCTGCAGTCAGTGGTCACAATTTTAGTGAAAGGAAGAAGATTAAAGAAGGATTTTGTTCCCATTTTATATATAGCTAGATCCCTGAACTAGTGATTAGTTATAAAAGCTTCAGTCCATTAGCTAAACACCATAATAAGGGGCTACCATCTTGATTATATAATGTGCTTTGAATGGCTGACTAGAGGAGTTTAGCATCTTAAATTGATGGAGGAACCTTCACTGTTCACCAACTCATGCTCATCCAACAGCATTACTTTTGAAACTACAAAAAACCCATGAGTTTATTCATGAGTTTATTTTAATTTGAAAGTCGGTATCTGAACTTGCTATAGTATTTCTGCTTTTTGTTTATCAATGAAATAGCAGCAGATTTTGAAAAATTCCTATGTGTAAGAGTTTCCAGAGTGGTTTTGAAGTACAAAAACAACTGGAGGACAGAAATCAAACTAATTTCAAAATACTTTTGTGGGCTACTAACATTACTGTTAAAAGAAAGAAAAATGTTTTGAGATAGTGGTGGTGGCTTCTGACTATAGATCTGCCCCACCACTTTACAGAGATCTAATATTATTGCTGCTTCACCGTACTTTCTAAGAGGAACTTTGAGATGTAGACATATTTAAAGTCCTTATTAATTCATGTTTTAGGCCAAAACATTTTCCAAACCTCATTAGTATGTGCAGAAGCACCAGGCAATTTCTTTAGGTTCACCAGGATAAGCTACTCGCAAGAGCAACCAGGCATGTGGTAGTATTACTAAAAGGCAAAGGGGACACTACTCAAGGCTTACCCTACCACTACTACCACCACTACCACATTCTAGCAAATGGAGGGTTTTAGTTTATTTACTGTGGTAAATAATAAATGTTAATTATTATTAATAAGAATTAATAAATTTAATAAAGTAATTTTATAAAATAACTTTTCATTCATCTTTCATTAAGCTGCTTGGAATCAGCAGGAACATTTTCACAAAGGAGACACACACACACAAGTTCTGTTGCTTTCTCCTTTACCAGTTCCTGCTATTATTTTTCATTTAGGGTGGTGGATTGAATCTCAGACAAATACACAAGCCTTTACCAAAGGTTATTAAAACAAGAGGATGGTATAATAAGCAACAAACTATTTCAAGCAAAATACAGAGGATAAATGTGTGATCAACGGATATATTTCCTTACATATTTTATCAAATTTAAAGAACAAACAAACAAAAAAAGCACCAGCATTTTTTTTTTCCCAAATACAGGTTTTTCTAATTTTTCAACAGGCATTGATAACTATGTAGTGCAATCTTTTTGCTACTCACACTGTATTTACAAGAGATGGTATTTTGAAGACAGCTTGATGTCTTTGTTCACTTCTCACTGGATTCAGTTTTGGGTTAGGCCAGCAATGACAAGATGGTGTTACCTCAATACATGGAGTGCTAAAATCTTTGTGAACCCAACTAGGATAATTTTCTTAAAAGCAGTAAACTCTGATCACCAGGTGATTCCTTGTGGATGCAAACATCAGTAAGAGGATGAAGAGAAAAGATTTAGGGTATTAAAAATAAATCCCTTTTCTTCCTCTAACAAAAACTAATACTCCCTCCAAATTACAAATGAAATTTGAAAAAAAAATATTTTTCTATGTTATAATTTAGTTCTGTCTCATAGAACACCTTAGCACAGCTCTTAATTTTCAAAGTAATATAGCTGATAGGAAGGCAGATATGTGGTTTCTAATTTTTAATTAAAATATAAGGCATATTGAACACAATGTGCTCATGATTTATTCACTTAAGTAGAATGTTCCAAATATGTGAGTGAAATCTGTACAAATAATGAAAAGGAGACATATGGACAAGTCACAAGTAACTAAGAGTTGAGACCAAGAGGCTAAGATCTTTCTCTGCTTTACTACCTGAAAGGACTAAACCAAACAACAGTTTCTGACAAGTTGTGCTAGGTAAAATTGGCAATGAGCTGGAGAATGTTAGAGGAAACATCCTGTGCTGAGAAGTAACTGAGGAAGGATACACTGACAGGATGACAGGTCAGTTTGTTTCTAATATTTGCGATTTCTATAAAGCACTGTCAATATCCTGTAGGAATATGCTACTAATGCATTCCAGAATATATATTAAGGGTTAGGAGACAACATTTACATGGCACTGCATATACCTCATCTTTTTTCTCAATGACCAACTGAACTGCACAAAAAGCTGATGAAGTCTGCAGGCAGTTCGAAAGTCACGACTTCTAACTTGCCTTATGATTTTTCAGTGCTTGAATGGTGTTTGATAATTTTTTTTTCACAAGCTTTGCAATGCCTCTTGTCCAAACCAATAAATACATTTCAAGGGTTTTTATGGATTCTTGTAACATATTAAAACAAATCATCAACATGCACAGTTACAAGGCAATGTAATTTTGCTTAATAAATTAATTTCTGACATACATATTTCTGGGGCAAGACAGAACACCACAAAGGTTAAAAACCCCTCAAGTCCTGACCCTTACTAATGTTGCTGTCAGCAGTACAGATGTAACACAAAGTGGCAGATCATATTTCCACTGCTTCAAAACATACAGAAAATGGTAAAGATTCATGATAATTCACCAGATCAGCATCAGAACCATTCAGCTGTAAAATCACTCATTGGTTTTATACACCACCCCAAATACAAGAAGCCTCCTTGATTAAAAAAAAATAATGGAAGCTTTTCACAAGAGAAGGATCCCAGGGCTACAGGGACAGTATTCCATGCTTCCATAGGTAAAAGGAGAATCTTCAGCCCTAAAAATCAGCTTCAGCTGCAACACAGCTGAAGAGCAAAGGGCTCATCGGCACAGCTACTCATGGCCAACACAAGGTGAGCCCTCTGCTTCTCTGCTCTCATGCTAATGATATTATCACAAAAACCACCAGGAAAACATCATAGTGGGATGGTGCTTGGCTGCCTAAGGTATCATTAGGAAATATGACTATTATTATAAGCAGATTGCAAAGACTCTGTCATCCTAGTCAACTCATCTGTTTTGGATTAGCCAATTGGACACTTAAATACCAGGAGAGGTTTCTTAATGATTTGGTCCACACAAGATTATTGATCATGACTTGTCATAGCTCTATTACATCATTTCACCAGACTTTTTAATGATATTTATGAATACACAAAAGTACAAGTCCAGACATCTCTTTCACTGAATTCCAATGTATGTCCTCATATACTACATGCAGTACTCCCTTACATTGATCACTTAAATTTTGAAGAGCGTCATTTCCTGTATTTCAGAAACTTACTACTGCAGACACTGATATAAGATGCAACCAAACAGAGATTCTCATCAGATTTGAAACTTCCTGAACCTGACTCACACCATTATCTCCATTTGCTTTCCTACAGCTGGTCAAAAGAGGAGCAAAGAGCTGGTTAAATTGAGGACTGAAACATGTCGTGGAAAACATGAAAGCAGGTGGAAGTAGAGAGCAGAAAAAAAAGCCACACTTGCTTGTACACAATTTTGAGGGTGATTATTTTCTTCTTTTTGAAAAGCTATTTCAAGTCTTGCTAAAACAATTAACAAAATCTGAGAATCTTTTACCACAGTTGACTATGTTACACAAGTCCTGGGGATGATATAGGAACCATATTTTTCATGAAAACTCAGTCCTCTCTAGTAGGACAGCCCCTACTTAAACACCCATCTCATGCTTTAATGAGTAGTGCTGATCTTTGGAACAGCACTACTTAAAGTTTCAATTATCACATGCAAAAAAAAAAAGCCCCACATAGACCAGTATTCCATATTGAAGTAAGATCCCCTACGTGGCTCTACTGCTGAGAATTTCAGCTAAATGCTGGCTCAGACCTCTAGCAATTGGGCCCCAGTGTCCCCCAGCAGTACAGAAATTCATCTTACTGAAAGAGGAGGAACGGCCTCAAGACTGCTGACACACAAAGCATTCAATACAATACATTCAGACTAAATGTTTGAATTACATATGCCTTTTGCTTCTTCCTTACCCTGTCACTAAAATGACATTATTTTTCTTACTTATCTGTCTCTACTGTTTCTCTTGGCTGACCTTCTACTTCATTTAATTGTTTGGCTGGCAGTAAATGAACCACCACTTGAATGATACCTTTTTTAAGTCATTCTTCAAAGTCAGGCCTGAGAAAATTTTTCAAAGATAATTAAAACACTTGCAAACACTAGTCATTCTCTTTGTTACAACTGTGAATTGCTTCTTTCTTAGCAGCCAATGAAAAATAATGGGAAATATTTGCATATGCAAATATCTTCCCTAATACACTGAAATCAATCCTGAAGAATATACGCAAGGAATATTGTATAAAGCACAATTCACTTTACTTTTAACTGCTTTCTTTTGCTAATTGACCTAGATTATTACAATTCTTCTATGACTACAGCAAGGAGATGTTATAAAAGATTTAACTCCAATCTTAATGTTACTGACTAATTTCAGAGCTCATTCCTGCAATGCCATGATCAGGCACAGATTCCAAGTTAAAAATACACACTCAGATCAAACATTCTGATCCAGATTAGTGTTACTTCTTGGCAATTTCATTAAAACTTAATAATGCAAATGGAATAGCCAAAGCAATACAATAAATAGACCTCTTTTTAAAATCTGAACTGAATCTCCAGTTGACTGAATCAATTAACATATTAGAACTAAAAAAATAACTCACATCTGTGCTTCATTACTTAATTCTTTACTTTTCTTCAGTTCCCAAAAGCAAACTAGCAATTAATCAGCAATCTGAGCACTTCTGCACCAGAAATGGTATGTCAATAAAAGCAACTGGAAAACAAGGATTTGTGCACCCTTACACTACAGATGCACTGAGAGGTAAGGAAAGCTTTATTCTCTGTTCTACCTTAAAAGCTGCAGAGCCATGCCCTCACAAGTCTTTTCTTCTGAAACACAAACCATATAATAACATCAAACTAACTCCTCTCTGTCCCAGAAGTCTGTGTATCTCCAACATCCAGCACGACCTCGGTGGTCAGAAAACCAAAGGAGCACCAGAGTGAGGTCCTCTTTTATACAGTGAGAAATAAATACCCCTCATTCCAAGTAATTTTTTTTTTCAGTAAAGTTACATATATAACAGAACAAGGCCCATGTTACACCAGAAAAGCTGAGCCTACAAGCAAACACTGCAACCCAATCATTAAATAGACAACAAGTACTTTGGAGATGGGATGGGGGAAAATATGCTTGTTTTTCTCTCTAAAATTTTTGACATTTGGCAGCATGTGTGTAGAGGCATGTCTGCCTACATCTAGATTGCGCAACAGGATCAAGAACAAATTCCTTTTTTGAGTATTTCCTACTGTACTTCTGGAAAACCTCTACTATGGAAACAGTTTCCATTGCAGACTGTTTGGCACAGCAGCCACGCAGCATGGCCTCCAGGAGCTACTGTCAATCTGGGAGTGACATTGCATGCCTCTGGCCCCAGGGCAGGATGCTGATATTAAAGAGCTTGGCAACTTTCATCTCTGCAACCAGACAACTGTGCCTTCGGGGCAGGACTCTAATTCACAGCAGATATTTTTTCTTGTCAGCCACACAGCTTGGCATCCAAAGCCCAGCAAGATCTGTTGCCTAGAGTGATGCAGCTCTGGCTCCAGCACACAAACCCAGACCATGCTGTGCCTCCAGGCAGGAGCTACAAGCACCCTTTTGTTTGTTGCAATGATTGAACTTCTGTTTCCATCCCGGGTAGATATGTGGAGCTTAGTCTGAAGCAGAAGACCCCAATATAACCATCCTGACAGATACAATTTCCCCTCTGCAGCAGGCTGACAGGCCAGGGAGGGCACCTGGAGGTCCTGTGGGCTCAGGGTAGAACTGTTACCACCATCACCTTCTGGGACACCATCAACCAGCCTTTTGTCAACCTCAATAGCCCCTGCCCTGGAGAGGTTGCACAAAACCAGAAGCTGCTGGTTTTGGGAGCACATGGGGAAACAGCACTTGACATTCCCCCTGCCTGCAGGGCAGGCACCGCTTTGGAAGCAGGCATGCTGTACATCTCAGTAATGATCCAACTACCTTTTTCTGTCAGCAAAATGAAGTCCCACTCTGAAGAACTGATTCTGAGTGATTTCTGCTTGTCAAGGCAAAAGCTCTTCAGTAATCTTCACTAGAGGTACATTCCAACATTGGCAGGGAAATTTGGTGGCAGTATTGCAGTGCTAACCCAGAAAAAAAACCAGTGAAACTCTTCCATAAAAATCTGTAAGACTGGTCATACAAACTGAGCCTCACTGGAGGGAAGGACGTCAAAAAAGCCCACAGCTTATCTGCCAAAAACCTCATTTGGTTCTTGAAAACTTCACAGATTACTAACAGAGCTGCTTCTGGGGAAAGCAGAATCTCAAGCGGTTTGGGTTGGGAGGGACCTTAAAGATCATCACCTCCCACTCAGTCAGGTTGCTCAAGGACCCACCCAACCTGGCCTTGTATGATTCCAGGGCAGGGGCAGCCACAACTTTCCTGGGCAACCTCTGCCAGTGTCTCACCACCCTCACTGTAAAAACAATAGTTTCTAATGTCTAATACAAATACAACCCCTCTCAATCTGAAACCATTACCCTTTCACCACATGCCTGTGTAAAATGTCCCTCCCCAGCTTTCCTGTAGCCCCTTCGGGTATTTAAAGGCCACTATAAGTTCTCTATGGACCCTTCTCCAGGTTGGGAAAACAGACTGGAACAACCCCAACTCTCTTAGTGTGTGCACAGCAGAGCACCAGCCTTCTGATCATCTCTGTGGCCCTCCTTTGGGGTTGCTCCAAGAGCTCCATGTCCTTCTTAAGTCAGGGGGCTACAGAGATGAACACAGCACTCCAAGCACGGTCTCTAATTTCATGTTGTAATTATTAAAATATATTTTCCATGTACAGGCTGAAGTAAACATAATCCTCTATCTGCCAAAATAAGATTTTTCTTTTCTATACCTGCAGTAGATTATTCCCTCTTTATTCAAAATAAGTAAACTTTTAGACTATACTGATTAAACTCACTGAGGTAACTGCATGTGTAAAGACACAAAATGTTATTTCTTGAAATGCATATATTTTCACACTTACATATACCTGCATTTAAGCTAACAACTTGTAGAACCCTCACAGATAAAGGCAACACTAAACAGTTGAAGCTATAGTTACTAGTGACTGGCTTTGGTGCTTTGCAAGTGTTCCAGCTATTACCATTTTGCTGCATGTTCTGCTCTTTCTAAACCACAAGGACATGATCTAACCCAATTATAACCCACAGCTGACCTGTGAAGCTGTATTAGCTGCACTTACAAAAGAACCACCAGTACCACAAAATAACTCAGTACACATGAATCCAATTTTCATGGTTCATGTCTCATGTTTCACCGGTCATGAAGATGCCTCTAAAAGAAGATTTTGACAGACTAAGTACAGCATGTAAGATTAACAGAGCAAACAACAACAGAATAATGCTTTTTTTCTTGTAAGTACAACAGAGGAGTCTATTTTTCAAGAAAATATTTATACTACATCACAATATATCTTTCTCAGTGCAAACACACACTTTTCTTCCCAGAGCTATTGCTTTTCTCAAACCACATAAATATATACATTACTGTCATACTGTTTTGGTAATATATGTCACTTAGGAACTTATGGAGAAATTAAAATGCTTTGTAAACAAGAGGAAAACTATCAATCTTGGAAGAAAGTCCTTCAATAGTTGGAAATATTTTTTCCCCTTCTGATTCATCATGCAGCCCTGGGAAGCAGTGAAAAAGATGGTGGAAGAATGAAATAGGATATATAATTATGAATGTCTATAATGGTAACTAAATATCTGATTGTGTTAGATTCCATAGTTCTCAACAAACCAATGCTGCAGTCACATATCAGTATAAGCATACAGGACTAAACATCTGGTGTAACCTGTCATTGAAAAATAGTAAAAATATTAAAAACATATGCTAATGAGCATTGGCTCTCTAAGACATTTCAAGACAATACAAATTAGAAGTGACCTTGCTGGCTACTAATTTGAGCAGCAACTACTCTAGAGCCAGCTTGAAATGACTGTCAAGCCTTTACTGAATACCTATCATACATGTATGCATAAACTAACATATTTGTACATTAGACAAACAATTTTTTCCCACTGATACACTGTTATATATAAGCACAATATGAAGGACATTTATGCACTGACAAAGTGTTCCTGGAGATGTGGAGGCCACACTACCATCAGTGAGAGAGTGTAATGAGTGTGTATCATGTCACTGTGAAGGGTCAGATGGGCTTCTGCTTCTCAAAGGCTATGTGCCTTGTGCATGTGTATGCATTTGCACACGTGTGTGATCAGAGCATGTACAAAATTGTGCTTAGAGAGATATATCAACATCCTCAAGCATTCCCATTAACACAAGGTGGTTCAGGCTACCAACTTTGAAGAGAAAAACTCAACTCTGAGCACCTCATCTAGGCTGTACTGCAGTACAACTCTTTGGCCTGTGTTTGTAGAAGCACTGTTTCCTGCAGCTCTCATTCATTTTGATGTGAGCAGTGTCTGTTCAGTGCTTGTGAAAATGAGGCTTCATGAATTTATCACAGTATGACATGAATTCAACCTATCATAATCTGAGAGGCCCTTCCAAGGTGCCAAAGGCCAGTAAAATAGGCTTAATTTAAACAAATGTTGCAAGGTAATCATTCTGCAGTTCCCTGAGAACAATCCTTTCATTTCTGACACTAGAGAGACTTCTCAGCAGGAAAACCCCTTATTTTTTTTCTTTTTATTGTGAGTTAGAAAGAACCTGAATGTCTAATAGCAAGCTGCCAAAATCCCTGGATTTAAGGGAGAACTTTATTCAACATTTCATGTATATGAAAGAAGAGCTCCTGCACCCAAGAACCTATGATTGACAGATATCTTCACAGAATTACTGCTGACAGAAATGATGACGATCGTGCTTTAAGAACAGATAAAGCATACTTTAAAATTTGGTTTACTGGGTGATTTTAATCTTTCATAAAAACATGATACTTACAGATGTCAGCCCAGTGCAGTTAGTGTTCTAAAACTAGAAGCTAAACAGTCAAAGCAGAAACATGCAGGGTGATAAATATTTTGGAAGTGATTACACATTTGCCATGAGATTCTGTTTAGTTAAAGCCATTATGGGAGAGTATAGCTGCCCACAGTTAAGATTGATCTCACCTGGTTTTAGACTCTTGCATTAGAGACATCCATTTTTTAGCTAATCACCCTGAGCTCTCTTGAAAATTGCTGAGGATAAATAGGCATTTTGTGTTTTGTATGTGGCCTGTTTCAGACATCTACCTTAGGATGAGATGAGCTTTATTTTAGAAGTGCTTATTTTTCTCCATTTACTGTAAAAATTATGTTAAGGATAATAAGCTACTAGTCTAGTCTAAAAAAAAATAAAATTGTCCAGAGTTTGGTGGGATGTCACTTGAAAAATAGTAAGTTAAATCCATTAAGGTTGTCAATATCCTAAGGAAGGCCTGCCTCATACATTTGTCCTTGGGTTACAGCCTAATGGGAGGACTAAGGATACAGCAGCAGCCTAGGAATACAAAATAGTACACTTCAAAGTGTAATAGAAGCATTTCCTCCTGTTCTCAGAAAAATTATTTAACAATCTTTTAACAACCACTTCTGTTTTGAGACTTACAAGCTTCTTGCTTCTTGAAATCATATCTATGCTACTGCATTCTATTGACATTCAGTTCTTAATCAGACATTATCAATGGCTGACATGGTTTGACAGCTGAATCCATACTATAGTAGTAGTTGTTAATATGACAATGATTTTATTAACTTTGTTTACTTTTTATGATTCACTGGTTTTGATCACTCTGTCACCTAAACATTAATTGTTTGATGTCACAAAATGTATTGCAAGGTATTCAGGCTTCCTCACTGGCCAACTTTTGCTCTTCCAGGCTCTTTAACAGAAAACAAAGGTGGCTGATAGCCATTCCCCCAGCCCAGTCTGAATGGTTTCCATCAAACCGTAACACAGCTCCTGCTGAGCTTATCTGATTGCATGAACATTCTCTGTCCAAAATTTAGAGAGTCAAGCTACATAGCAAAGATATTCTCAAACAATCAATTTACAAGTACACACACCAAATAGTGTAAAGCAGCAATAGATTGTGCTTCAACTGCACAAACACTCAGCTGAGTTCCAAGTAGGAATAACCTGAGTGACATTACTTTTTTCTTAGCTGAAGAAGATGCAGAGGCAGCACTAACCCACAAGTGAGCATACCTGAAATAGATTAACCTTAAACTCATGTTTGAGCAGATTCATTTTGCTTGACTTGCCATAAATGTGGTGATTTGCTGGAAAAGGGAAGGAGACATCCAAATCTACTTCTTTGCTGTAAGCTGATCATGTGAACACAATTTGTCCCTCTGAGAACAAAAGGGCTGTATGTTTAGGCTTGAAGCAACTGAAAAAATGTTTGACCTCCCCTTAATAGGGCAAAGTTATAGCATGGAAAAATTGTCCACCTGACATCTCTTAACCATCTATTTCTGCCTTTTCAGTTCCAGTATAAACCAGGAGTAAATAAACTATGCAGAACAGAGGGGATCACACAGAAACACCCCACTGGCACCCAGAAACACCTTCCAGATGAAATAAAAGCCCAGCTGTGGGACCAACTGCCTATACTCTGCACCAGCATACAGCAACATCTTTGAAGGAGCTGTGGGGGGGAGGTACAAAGTACCTACTTCATACCACCCCTGCCTACCAGAGGCTGCCAGCTGCCAGCAATGCAATGTGAATAGCTCCTGAAATAGACCATCTCTTCATTTTAATGATATTGAATAGTTTATGAAGGGGTCCACTTCTCATCACTAAACACATTAAAATATAGAAATGTACCCGGAAAAACTACCTGCACTAGAATTGCATTCAACTTCATCTTTTATATAAATATATGACACTGAAAGAAACTGCTGTGGTAACAAGGATTTGTTATTGGGGTATTAAGGGCAATTTTTGATTTCTTTTTTGAAAGACAACGTGTTGCACTTTCCTGTGAAAAACACAGTAGAAAGATAAAACAAGAGCCCCTCATATTGCTGAGATTTTGATGGAATCTTCCATGCTGATTAGATATCCAACACAAAATACTCGGAAATTACACCTCAACACTCATTGTCTTTAGCTTGTGTCCCCTTTAACAGAGAGCTAACAATATTTACCACATATTGATGTTAAAATCACATATCCAAGGACTGATTCACAATTCCCTCTTTCATGCAATTACAATGTTTGTGAAAAAGGCAGATGCCTCATTGAATGTGCATATTTAAAATTATGTGATTGTATTCACATCTGTACAGTATTTAAAGCCATATAATACATATAAATAGAGTCCTCAAGCTACTCTGAAATGCCAGACACCTGGCACATGAGATAGTGGCTCATGGTAGTTTAAATACTGTATTTTAATTCACTTTTCTGAGGCAGTCAGGCTATGTAATTACTAAGTCATAAAGTTGAAAATATGACTGCATAAAACATTCCCCTTTAGATGTATCTGAAAGAACACCCAGGTAATGTTTAAACACTTGTATTTGATGACTTATTTCTTAATATACGCTTCCTTCATCTTCTTGAATACTCTTTTCTATTTCTTTTTCATGCCCTTTTGCATTCTGATGCCATTTACCTGACCAGTTACCTAGAAACCCCTCATGCTTATTGATTACTCTTCCATTCCATTATGCTTTTCCTCACTTTACTTCATTCTGTTCTGACAATTTCATCCTGTAATTTCTACATTCCTTTGCATATGCTTCATAGAAAAGAGTGATTTTTTTTTTTCCTGTATTACCAAGTCTAAACTTGGTTACATCTAATAAATAAAGCTAGACCTCTTTTTCATTGGGAGTGGTCATGTCAGAGTCTTATGCTTGACAAGAAAGTGACAAAGAGGAAGTTTTCTGCACCTGCTCCAGACTGAAGTAGGAGAAATAGGAATGACAACTTATTGTTGGGTATTTTCCAGTCTCAACTGCACTTCTGTATAGCTTCTCCTGCTACTTACAATTTTCCATATAACTAAGCAAAACACAGAATACAAATATTACTAACTGGGCAGGAGGGCTGCAGGGAGGAGAATCTGAAGAAAAATGTACTTTACAACTTGATATATGGGATCTTTAACAGGTCTTTATGTTTTAAGACAAGTAAACATGGATAATGTTTTAAACAATGTTTCAAATGCGATTCTAATTTAGCTCATTAAAGGTGAATGAATAACCAAATTAATATTTTATACCAGGAGAGGTATAAAATATTCATCACTTTATGGTATTTCTACATTATTGTGTGCCAAACATAATACAATCAGAGTGCTGCTGGGTGTGCTGCATTCCCTGTGTAGCTGCTATTCATTCCTCATCAGTGCTGTAGGGCAGACACTGTGGGGTCTGCACTTAAAAGCTCATCACTGAACCATTTCTTTTCCTACTGGAAAAGCTTTAATGAAACTGTGGCTGTGGAAGAATGCCAGGTTTTCAAAAATGAAACATTTCAGTCAAAGTAAGTCAGGTTTGACGCAACATCTACTGGGAAAGAACACAAACTGTGTTAATAATTTAAAAGATTGACTTGGGATGTCAGCTCAGGTACTTGACTATCACACATTGGTGTGTCAGAAGTGGTTTTTTTTAATGCCTGTCCCATCTTGTTTCTCATCTATATTCTTCTTCTCTGCCCATGAAAACCAACCTCTTTTGATTGCACAGACGCACACACACTTCTTAAGCTTTTTTTTCCTCAGTCCTTAGGAAAGATGAGGGGAGAAGTTGAAAAGTTTCACAGGACAGAAAATTGTTTTCCATGTAGCCTCTCTGACTGCTATAGTTAAGAGGCTCAATTACTGCTCGTGACTGAGGTCTGTCTTGACAAAATCATGCTGTAATTCCTGAAATATGAAAACTGCATAGCACCATTATATTTTTCCAATACATGAGAAATCTTGCAGAATTCTTTCAGAAATCTATACCACTTCTATTTCAGTACGTTCCCCCAGTGGCTGCCTGCTGCTAAAGTCTGCACTGGCTTTATAAGAAAACTGCATATATGCTATGTGCATAAAATTGTTCCTGCAGTTAGAAAGTGTTGCTTTTGAGCATGAAGTACTGAAAGAGTGTAGAGTACTGGCACAGTGCTTCTGGCAGTAGACTTTCAAACAAAGGAATTTTACCTATGGTGCTCTCTTGCTGGGGTCAGGGATACTATCTGATACATATAGAATTCTTTCTTTGCACATGTTTTACAATTAACAGTTGCTAGGTCTGTCAGTTCAAGTATTCAGAAGAATTATGTATGTTAAATAATAAATAAACTGTTTTCTTTCTTGTACTATTTTAAGTAGCATATTCTAATAAAGCAGTTTGTAAAAGCTTTACTCTAAAAAATCTGTGTTATTCCATCACGTGGATTATCACCCATTAAAATAATGAAATCAATCACTGAAACACTACAGAGGAGTTCGTGTCTGTACTCATATGTGTGCATGGTAGTTACGAAAGAAAGCATCCATTTATAAAAATAGGCCATTTGGGTGATTAAGCAGATGTGCTCTTTGCCCTCTATCAGGACAAATTTCAGAAATGAGCAGTCATCTGCTTCTGCAGATGGAGAGCTCTGAGGGAGGATTAGAGCTTTCCCATTGCTCACTGTAAACAACCTCAGCCCCACAGAAGCACAGAAGGGTCTCCAGTGACCAACTGTGATGATACAAGTAACTCACTATAAAATGAACATCTCTGAGGACACAGTAACTGGCCTATATAGTATGTGCATGCACAGAGCAACAATCTGAGTGAATTTTATACGTACACAAAATTGCAACAGAAACCTTCCACTGCTGTACTTAGTAAAAAGCAACAAACGCAGTTTATGGTTTTAAAGTAAATTACTTAGTTGCCATTTATGTCAAAAGAGGAAGAAAACCCCATACGATTAATCCAGTGAGCATTGTGATACTGATAAATACTTTAGTTTTTTAAATGATGGCTATTGAGACAGGGGAATAAATTTTATTATCACAGAAGTAGAAGGCAGATCAGAAGAGAAAGGATTAGCAATTTGCCAGTTCACTGTCTGATCACCAGGGCATAGTTGACACCAGTTTGTATTACTAATTTGTAACCACAGAGCTAAAAGTAGTAACATGTCAATTGTAGGATGTTTGTACAAAAACCAGAAAGTAACTTCCCAATATCATATAAAAATTACAATGATGCTCTTCTTTGAAGAATAATGACAGCATGTAAAGATCAAGCTGCCAAAACAGCTAAATAAAACCAACTCTCATTATACTCCTTTTTGAGATTTTTATTTACCTAGTGAAAAAAAGGTATTGCATACTTCAAAGTAAAAGCCAGTCATTAAGGAAGACTACATTTAATCCTAAAGAAGTTTGGAATTCTCTTATTGTAAATTGTGGTACTGGCTTCATTCCTCTTACTGTGGATGCTCTGCAACCAGCTGGGTTAAGAACTGCAAACACCCAAAAGTACTGTTGTAGACCTTTGCTAGAATACACACAGAGAAGCACAGGGATAATGGTTTTTTGGAAAGCCTGGGAAATAACAATTTAACAGGAATTAACAGTTCTGTAGTGACAAAAACTGTAGAGTGACACTATCAAAATTCAAAATATCTGCTGAAAATTTTATCAAACTAATTTGCCAAATGTACTGCTAGCTAGTAATTAGCACACAATGAGAGGAGGGCACAACATACATTGTATCTTCTTTGCTTACCATTTTTTCCCTGATCACATTCATTTCTTCAAAAGAATAAAATAAACAAATAAACAGTAACTTAGAGAAAAGACCATTTAAATCATCAAGCATAAATTTGGAAAGCATTCTAAAAACGCTGACAAAAAAAGAATGAGATCCACTACAACTATTACATCAGATTTATGACTACCAAGACTACACTTTTAAGTAACTACATCAGGTAGACTTAAATTAGGCATTTAAAGTGATACAGTAATTTAAAACTACTTTCTTGAGAGAAGATTCAGAACTACATGTGTGAATATACAAAATTCTTCAAAAGCTTGTACTGTGCATCTGAATGCCACAAAACTGTCAGCTAGAAAAATACACTCAGCAAGGAGAGCCAGCATTTTGAACATATTTGTTTCGTAAACCAGCCATTGTTCTACTTATGAACTTCTAAATAGACTGCTCTCTTTTGCAGGAAAAAGCCAAAACTCCTAAAAGACTGATGAAAAGAACTAGAAAAAGCACATCTCTAGAAAAAGTAGGGAGAAAATGCAACGTAAAGAATCCTTCCCTAGAATCCAGTGAGTGGTGTGAGGCTGCTTGCACTTAAAGGTCCATTTGAGTGCAAAGCTGAAGCAGAAAGGGGAAAGGTGCTATCAGGAGGTACCAATATATACTCAGGTATCTGACAGGTCTGAAGGAAGACTCCCGACTCCTACTGCTAAATAAATTCTTTTTTCTTTGTTTTCTACCAACAAAGAGAGGTGGCAGAGACCTCCTGGAATAAGGCTGGAATACCATTATCTATGATCACATACAAGACCAACAAGAAGATGCTCAAAGTAATTACTGAGCAATTCTACTTGTGGTTTGAATTACTTTTAATCAAAGACTTCATAGCAGAAGAACTCTGACTGAATGTAATTAGAAATATACACGCCTATGCTCTGTTTTATGTTTTCTGTATTTAAAAATACACTTTCATCAACATTGTGTTAGCATGCCACCTTGCACTTTGTGTTACCCAATCTCTGTTGACTTCAAAATCAGTGACAAAAGCTTCCAATCAAATTATGAACTAAGCAGCTACTACATGCTCTGAAAATGTTATCATAACCACCAGGTCTGTAACAAAAGCCACAGGGCCTCACTTTTATGTAATACTGGGGACTCAGCATCTCCAGAGATGCCTGTCTGTGCTCTCCTCCCTTACCAGTTACTGGATTTCTATTCTTACCTGTGCATGCAGATCACTTGCTTTCTAGCTAATTCTTCCCTTGGTTTTGGTACTGCCTTTATGTAAGAAATGATCAAATATATCAAAAATGAGCAAACTACAAACAAAGCTTCATTATGGAGCATGCAATAAAATCTGGTTGTCAAGATTCTCTATTCTTCCCAGTAAAGGAAGGTTTACAGATCTGTCACATTGTGAGTCCACACTGCACTACACCTTCCCATGAACAGACCTGGCCCTCTAGGTTAGTAATGTCCCCCAACCTGTGAGGAAGTCATCCCTTTTACAGAACAGAAAGGAAACATGTACCTAATCAGCACTTGGTTGGGGAGAAAGTAAGTCATGCTTGACAAGTCAATAGCTTTTGATAGCCTTTGTGCATACTAACATGAAACTGTCACATATTCAAAAGAGCTCTTAATATTTATTATTTTTTTCCCATTGACGATTGTTGAATTTTATCCTCTGATAATCCCAGTCACTTTAAGTGAAATTTGCACCAAGGTTAAATTTGGCCTTGAGTGTCCTATTGCTTGCAGTGAGAATGACCCACCTTTTCTGTCATTTGCTGTTTTGCAGAGAGAAGTGTGACTTTCTTCGCTTTTGGGAGTCTTTTGAACTTGTATAAAGAAGCTATTCCCTAGTGATTACTTCGTTTCTCAGTTGATGCAACAAAAGATTATCACATAAAAAAAAATGAGTCCCACAGTGATTTTTCTTTTGAACACACAGGCAATGCTGAAAACATAAACGCCCATGTAAAAAGCTCTCATCCCTTGCCCCTTTCTGATACTTATTAGCTCCATAGGAAAGAAAAGGAAAAGGAGAGTGTCAAAGCTTTCTGCATCATCAGGGTGAATCACTCTTTTTACTATTATTACAAGGATGCCACTGACAACAAGAGAAAAGGAAGAACAAATCTGTAGATTCTCAAAATCTTACAGTTTAATGTAAAATATAGAAGTCTAAAAGGGGAAAAAAATATCCACTTACTAGTGAGTGCAAGTTGATGCTTTTTCCTGCCCTTGTACAACACTCCAGAAAGAAAAGCAAATATCTTTTGGTCATCTTCTCCTTCCCTCTCCCATCTGGGTATCTCTTTGTTTCTTTGGATCATGATGAATTCTCTAAATTCATACTGAGAAACAAGAAGAATACCTGTCTGTTAAAAATGTGGTTTAGAGTTGAGGGTTCTTTACTGACAACTGCATCTTGGTATCACCTAAATCCAGTTTAACAAGATTAGGGCAGTGTATGCAGCCCACCTGGCAGCATCTCCATTTCTATGCATGCTGTTCACTGGAAACATTTAGACTACACCAAACTTTTTCCAAAAGATATCCTCTCAATATAGTAATGTAACTGTAAAGAAACCAATCTTAATTCAAAGAATTTTATAGGACATTATGTAAGTTGAACACTACAGGAGCCCATCAGTTTGACCTCATACTGGGGCAGAGCCACTTTCTGCCTTCAGGTCCACACTACAAAAATGTTACTTATGGATTTCAGATATTTATTTAACTGTAAAACTCCTAAGTATTCCCAGAAGCTGTGACTGCCTTCAGCAAACTGAAGCTTACAGACCAGGCTTCCAGTAGTTTGTTCCTACTATTCACCCCAGAGTTTGCATTTCTTTCTACTCAGCAACCTGTTACAAGGAGAAGAGAAGACAGTGCAGTGTGTAGCCCTGTAGACTCTGCAGTTGGGACACCTTTGTAGTAGGATGTGATGGGTCCCTTCTCTGCCACCCTGGGGAAATTTTATATAGCCCAGCTTCCTCTTTCTTGGGCAAGTTTTCTGATCAATAGGCTGTTTTATAAGAGCTCTGTTTGGGGTCAAACTCAATGTTATTTGTCAGTGTTCATTTTGGCTTTAGCATCATAAGGCCTAATGGATTTGCTATTTCAGCACATTTAAAGAGATTTTAACTTTAGAAACTACAATTTAAGTGCCTATTTCTTAAATGACCTTAAGCATCTATCAGCTAGAGCCGTACATTTTTGGAACATGTGCAGCAATATGGCTTTACTCACCAACTATAGACAGACAGCTCCAGACCAGAACATCTTACACTGCAGTAGGATGAACTGAACCTACTCATCCTAATCTCACCTAATTCTTTATTATTTATCACAACAGCCAGCAAATGAAACACTCTTATATCAGAATCCAAGAAGTTCACTTTCCACAGAAAAAAAAAGGATAAATTAGACTATTTCCTTTATCAGATGCAAGCATCTCTATGTGTGAGAATTATTATTGCATAAACAAACTAAAAAAAATAAATCTCAAACGCAATTTACCTGTAATTTTATGGAATAAGTAATTTAACAAAATAGTTACATATCTATATCATTGGTATGATTCATCAGCTTGTTTTGCACCTTGCTAGGAGAAGATGGATTTGTTTTACTCAGATGAACTGCAGAAAACAGTATTCAGCAGATCCTTCAGTTTAATAAAATTATCCAGGTTTATTATCCAAGAATTTGCTGAATATTATCCAAATTATCCAAGAATCTGCTGATTTTTCATTCAAGATTAGTGTGTCAGAAGGAAACAAATAAATACATAAAGGCATTGGTCATGCTAAGAAACACAAGAATCAACTCCAAGATTTCTGGATATTTAACCAGATCCTGATAGGCCTGGTAAAACAAGGCAGGATGAACCTGTTATTCAGATACAAAAAAAAAAAAACCAACACAAAACGAAACTCAGAAGTGTTACCAACCCTATTTTTCTCACCAGTACATGAAAAGCTAAATGCCAGCACTCCTCTAATAATCAGCTACACACCTGCTTTTGAGATTTCAGCTTAGTATTGGTAATTTTATCAATTGTTATCCCCTGTCAAAACTGCCTTCAGTGAAGAAGGTGACTGAGAAGTTTATGTTAAACAGCTGTTATGCCATCTGGCATCTTTGACTTCCCCGACCCTTTTCAATCTGGCTTTCAGCCTAGGTAAGGTACAAAGACTACACTGGCTTAATTGGTCTATGATCTCCCCTTGGCAAAATACAGAGGTCAAGTTTCCATGCTGATTATTGTAGATTTGTCAGCAACCTTTGTTAACATGAACCATTAAGTTTTGTGGACACATCTGCAGACACTGGCAAGAATGGCCAAAAATCAGTGTAGTGACTCTGGTCTCTCCTCTCCAGGAGGTCTCAGAGGGTGATGTCTGACAATTGCTCATCTGCACAGAGGGCTCTCACAAGCAGGTTTTTCAGCATTCCACTCTGCTGCCTTTCTTGTTCAATGTTTACATGAAGCTTCTCAGGGACAGAGCAAGACTGTTTTGGGCTGTCATTTCATCAAAATGCATTTGACATTTACCTCTGTTCATTCTGCTTTTACATCTGATACAGATGGTCAAGTTGACCCGTCTCCCAGAGCTTGACTAGTTTGGAGATGGGGGCAGGCAGACTTGGGTTTAAATTCTACTTACACTACTTCAGTGAGTGAGGGAAAGCAGAAGGTGAGGCTGGCTTAGAATCTGCTAAGTCACAGCTGTAGGTTTAAAGTTCAAAAGAATTATTCGGCTCAGCTATATAGAAAGGCTGCTCTCAAAAGAGAACCACTAATTATACTGTTTGAAATGGGAGGAAATTAAAAGGATTTCTTAGTCCATTAGGAATACTTCAATCCTGAAAATGTCAAC
The DNA here is from genome assembly GCA_023637945.1 of Phaethornis superciliosus. Taxonomy (NCBI): domain Eukaryota; kingdom Metazoa; phylum Chordata; class Aves; order Apodiformes; family Trochilidae; genus Phaethornis; species Phaethornis superciliosus. Next base: position 19,292,276 of record JAJQWJ010000011.1, read on the forward strand.
ATAGATATTTATCCTACTACTAGATTTTTGGTACAATTTGAAGTCATATAAATGCCATATACCAGGGTCAAATTAGTAGTATACTATATAGTACACATACAGTAGTATACTAGTTGGCTTTGTTTGGAGTTCTCAAACCAGATGTTTCATACTTGAAGCTGCTTATTGAGTATTAAATGAAGCATTAGGCAGTGCAGGCAAAGAAAGCTAGAAGTGATTGTTTGCTAATAAAAATTACACTAAATTATTATTAAAATATCAGGCAATTATTCAGTTATTTTAAAGTCAGGACATCAATAGTTCACAGCTGAAACAAAAAATTTGCCTGGTTATTCACTGACCACTTTGCTCAACTAAAGCTGTAAGTGCCTTCAGTCCTTTAGACACCCTACACAGAATGTGGAAATATCCTCATCACCTCATAAAATGCACAGAGGAAAAAAAGCAACATATCTGAGTCATATCATGTTTGTCAGTCACAGCTATTGAATAAAATTTACCATTTCCTTTGTTGAAGTGTTCTGTAGGTATCACCTAAGGAGCTAAGCGGTGTTTAAATTTAACACTCTCAACATTTACAGGCATTTCATATTGAAATTGGGGCACCCAAAAGCAGAACTTTCCATAAATAGAATCTACAGTGCAAGAACTATTTTAAAAATAATAAGCAAGCACACTGCAGATTAAGAAAGCATTTCCCAAAACTACTATCGCTATAAAAAGAATAGTTAGTAGAAATAGATTTGTAGACTTGCACAAGATGAAATATTTGCCTATTTAGTCCTTCACCAACACACTAAATCCCATGCATTATTTTATCACTATTCTGTTTGACCCAATGCTCTCATTTCTCCCCCAAAGCACTTTCTGCCCCGTTCCTTCTTGCAGAAGGCCCAAATTAATACAGTGGCTGTATTTCATATAGATTTTCAGTAAGTAGCAACACAAAGTTAACTCAACTCCAGTATTTAGCACAGAAGTCAATGTATTTTGGTTTCTTTTTGAAGTACTGACATTCACTGCCAAATATGGAATTTCACCCCTATCTGAATAAAGATGCAAGGCCACACTTTAGTCTCCAACTTGCACAGAGAAGCAGATGTTGCTGTTACATGAATGATAAAACTAATGGACTTGTAGATAAACAGAATACAAGAAAAGGTGTGCTCCAAGGAAAAGCCAGGTGGGAAGGAGATCTTGAACTATTTATTATTCATTATTCATTCTATTACATTAAACAATTTTACATATGCTTGTACTGATGGCATTTTATTCTTAATTGATTGTACCGTTAAAAGTAGTTGTTTATAATGTGACTAAGACTTACTTTTGTGTAACTTTGTTTTTAGTCACCATTTTCTCCCAGAAATCTGTCTCCCTCTCAATACAAACTTCTCAACAGGGGCTGCATCCTAGAATGCCTGCAGCCTAAAAAGTGATCCAAGAACAACAAGTTATGACTTTTAAGCCCAAGTGTGTTAGCAGTGATGTTCTTTTATCCCTTAAGCACTTGAATTTTAAAGTGTTTTTAAAGTAAAATTATCACTCAGGAAATCAGTCACCATCTCCACCATGGTATCATTCCAAAATGACTGCTCATCAACCATGTTCTATCTCAGAAGACAGATAGTAAAATCCCTTTTTATCAGTTTGTATTAGGCATGGCTGCCAATGTTCATCTTTACATACAACACAAATGTCAAACACACAGGAAACTTTTACTCTCATGTTGAACATTATCTAGGCCAATTAAAAATAGCAATGTGTTATACTGCCTTACAATATACATTTTTGGCTTGCCAGTTGTTAACCTACTTGGATGGGTGGTAAATGCAGCTGCCCATCAGATATTAATGCTTCTACTGCTAACATGCAGAGAGTTCTCCTAATATTACAGAATAAGGCATTCTTAAAAGAGAAGTCCCTGTTGACTTGTCAGCTATAAGGACAGAAAGTGAGAAGAAAAGGCAGATCTAATTTAAATGTTCAGTAAATACACTTTTGTCTTTCATTGTCCTCTATATAAATTTTTCAACTATTTGTGCTGCAATCTTGCAAAGGAAAAAAAAAACAAAAAACTTTCAGTTAATTTATGTTACAGTAACTGAGTTAAAGCAAATGGATAATTCACATTCTGCTCCTGATCTCAGCAACTCATGAAACCAACTTCATAAATGGCTGTCACAGAAACCAGAACCTTTACAAACTGAGTAAATATGAACAAGAATAGAAAATACCGATAGTGTAGCTCTCTGTTTGACTGTAAAAGGTAGTTTGGGAAATAAAATGAGCTGTGGTGACCAGAAATGCCACACTGCCACACCAGGGAGTCCCTGATTTCTGAGCCTGAATGACTACTCTATTTGTATACATATCAAAACCCCTGCAAGGATTTGAACTTTGGAGTGATAAAGAAAAGCACTGCTGCAAGACATATAGCTGTGACAAAACATCACTGTTCTATCTTCATAAAAATCATTCTTACATTCTTTGGATCTTCTTTAAAAGTACCTCTGAACAGCCAAGTGACTTAGATGTATAACAAGATAGGTGTTTTGTTTGCCTCTTCAAATAATCTCAAGATCTACAAGATCTTACCGATTACATTGCTTTCATACAATTTGATATTAACAAAACAGTTCCTCAGAGCAACCAGAAATCATAGCCTACATGGGGTACATCTGCCTTCCACGAAAAGAACACAAGCCCCAAATAGAACATGAAAGGCAAAATGGATATAATGATTCATTTTGGAATCTTTTAAAAGATGGTAACCTAGGTGTCTTTAATATTTTGGTGCCAAAATCCAGTTGCCTGGGAACAGTCATCCTAAGTAATTTCAGTATTTTATGAGGTCTATGATGTCATTAAGCACAAAAACCATCCCCAAACCTAGCTCCCCAAAATACAGAATAAACAACAGTCAATTCAGTAAAAAGTCTTGAAAAAAAAAAAAAATCTTGAGATTTCCATTACTATATGCTGTATTAAAATTCCAATCCTCTTCTGACAAATTTTTCACGATCCATTATAATATTAATAGTTATTAATACACATTAATATATTGTTCACCACCATGATGCATTTCCCATTGTAAAAATTAACTTTTCCATCACGATGAATTACTATTACAAAACAAGAGCTCATATCAAATACTCAAACTGGCAAGTTGGCTTAAGTTTTGCTCCTCTAGTAAAGAGTTATATTAAAGCTCTGATTTTATGTGAAGTCCAAACAAGAGCTAAGAATAAAAACCCCTAATATAGGCTTCATTGTCACTTGTAATATTCAATTAGCTTTGAATTGGAAAAGACAAAAAAGTGCATCAACAGGTACCACTGTCAATTGTGTTCATTGTCTCTATTCCTCCTATTGTATAAAAAGTTGAATTAGATGCTTAAGGCCACAATAATCTCAGGCAAACATATCCAGGGGGCTTTTCAGTATCTCGTAGGTCTGCTGTATCCCATGATACAAATTTCTTCATCAGATACAATTTCTAGCACATAGGACATCCTGGAGCTAGTGTACTACACCTATTGTTACACCTAACAGGGTATGCCAGAGCCCACTGAAGTGGATCAATATGTCATTCAAGTGTAAATTACAGTAAACAGATGACAACACAATCGCCAAAAAATATTCTTCAGATTTCCTGACAATGCTGTTTTTAAGACTGGCTGGGCATGGAATAAGCTGCTCTAGTACAAACCCTTACAGCTCAGGAAAACTTGGGAGCTACATGTTGCAATTATTTTGTCAAAGAAAGAAAAGAAAACCTGGGGGTGCAAGTGGCAAAAAAAAAAAAATATTATTCCCACTGAAAAATAATAAAAGCTAACCAAGATATGTAAGACTTAAGCAGATAAAATATTATTAAAAACATCACGCCACTTACCACTATTTTCAAGTCATTGCATAAATTTAATCCAAAACACCTCAGGAAAAGAAAAAATTATATACAATGTCGGAAAACAAAATGTCATTTATACCTTGGGGTTTTGCCACATAAATATTAACTAAACAATTTTATGTTTGTGGCATGCTCACGAGGTATTAAGGCCATTTAGGTCATTAGAACAGCAGGGTAATGAACAGCATTTTAGCTAGTCATTTGTGTTGTACACATTTGTTTAAAAAGACATGGATAAAGAAATGCTATTTTTGAAGAAGAACATTTACCTCTGCTTTACCTACCTAATGCACAGGAACCCTCCTCATATGCATTGCTTCTCACTACCCATCCATCTCAAACACATTGGTAAGACTTCCCCAGATCTATGTAGCTTCTGAAGTACAGAATATCAGAAGTTTCCTTTTCTCTCTCATTTCCTACCTTTCTGCTTTTATCATGACTTTTAATCTTTATAGTATTTTAAGGCATTCTATCCTATTACATAATAGGATATGCATATCTTTTTGCTTGAACATCTTGCATCTTCAGTTGTTTCACTGGGTTATGACTAGGACAAGCCTAACAGAAAGGGGACACACGTTTTCTGTTTTGAAAGTACTGATTTTCTCAGGGGTGCCTAGTGACAGGACAAGAGGTAATGAGCACAAACTTGAATGTACGAAGTTCCATCTAAATATGACAACAAATTTGTTTTCTTTGAGGGTGGCAGAACACTGGAACAAGCTGCCGAGAGGCTGTAGAATCTTTGTCTCTGGAGACATTCAAAACCTCGTCTGAAACAGTATATGGGTGGGGTGTGTGAATTCCCTTGGCAGGGAAGAGGGGAGCAGATGGGGAAAGCTGCCCAAGTGTTCTATCCCTGCAATCACTGTCAATAAAACTGCTCTTGGACCTGTCCAAATTTGTCCAAGTGCTACACACTTGGAGTTCACAGATTCTCTGATACTAACAAGATTCAAATAAGTAGGTGGGCTCAGTTCTTATTACAAATGGTTTTTACTACAAAGAGTTTTTACTATTTTCCACATTTTGTCATCAAATCTGTGACAGAAGTAAAAAAAAATTACTTCATATGGACAACTTATATTTGCCTACTTAACGTGTAGGAGCTACTCTGGGAATACACTATTGTTCATTTAACTGTAATACAGATGCTACTTCCTCTTCTTGCTTATATGAATGTTATAGCCTCATCACAGTAATTCATACCATTTTCTCCCTAATAAGCCTATTAGAAATCAGAATGCTTTTGACATGGTGTTTTGGACAGAACAGCTCAGCCTGCTTCATCTCACCTTTGGAAAATTTTAAACTTATTTCTAAGTTCTCCTTGCAGAGCTGTTAAAATCAAAGTCCAAGTTGTAATACAGACCAAACATACTTCCAGTATTAAAGATGGTTATTTCTCACAACTCAAGGTGAGAAAATAAAACAGAAATTAAAAGCACTGGCATAAAATAGGATCTGCATTTTACTTAGCACAGCCTGCCACTGAACAGTTCTTTAGCAAAGGAGGAATTTTAACAGGGTGTGGCTGGAAAAAAACCCAAACATCAAACAAAAAAAAAATAACCACAAAAATAAAAACAATAAAAAACCCAAACCTCCAAAACCCCATCATCAACAAACAGGTGATAATTAACTACCATCTTCAGCCTGTCATCTGCTTGATGTATTCAGTGAGACTAACACATTACCTACTGTGACACGCAGGTTCTCACTACAGCTTCCAATAATGTTTTTTAAAAGTGAAGCACTCCAGTAGTTCCACATGCAGAAAGTGAAACAAAATTAATTGTAAAGTATGACTGGGACATAACTGCAGAGCCAACTACATGCTCCCCATGCAAATCAAGAAACAGTGAATAGCTTCTGTCATCATTTCTTTATAATCTTCTTCAGGCAATTCAAAAAAAGCCCCTCATTTTCCCCATTGACAGTGTAAAAAAACCACACCGATTTCAACAAAAGCGGGATACTGACAGTCAAATTATGAATTAAGAGTTTACTACTTTAATGACCTAATTTACAAGTTTTCTGCAAGTAATCAACCCCCGAGAGAATATTCTGGGACTGACCATGTAATTTACACTCAGGAGAAGTGTAAATGATAAAATGTTTCACACAATGAGATAATTACAATCTAACACTGTTTTTCATCTATTGGTGTAAATAAAGAAAGAAAATATGAGGGTCTGAGAAATACAGTGAATAGCTTTTTGTTTTTGCATATCTTTAGTTCCTGTAGTACTGAGAGGTTAAAAAGACTGCATATCATCATGAAAAAAAAAAAAAATTTAGCACCAAGATCTACTGTAAAGATGCTAAAGGGACTTTTTTTATATATAGTCATCATCTTCTCACATTTATCCATACGGCTTTTTTTTTTTTTCTTCACCAAGGCACAGAAAATTGCATACACTATTTGAACAGGGCTAATTAAGCTTTTGTTATCCATCTTTACCATACTGAAAACCCTCTTGTTGTAAGAACTTTGAAAGTGCAGTCAGTCACCCCTCTGGCAGTCTCAGGGAGGTGTTTCAGAGTGTGCTGTACCTCCCTCCTTGTGCTGCAGGTCCTTCCCAACTCAACTTTTTCCTACCTCATACCAGCTGAGCAATTAATTAACTAAATGGGTTCAGGGCATCATACATTACCATTTGAGAGCAGCACCCTCCTAACCTGGGCAAGGTCCTGGGGAATCACTCCCTGTAAAACACAGGGGGCATACAGAACTAGGAATAAATAAGTGGGTTTGTTTACTGAAACCTTTTATTTGCCTTTTGACCAAGCTATTTTAGTCTTTTGGGAATGATATTTGCAAAGCTTATCTTACTTCCAGATAGCTCAGTTACGACCAGTTTGTACTGCACTGTACAAAACCACTATGCCCTTGTGGAAGCTTCAGACTGGCAGCTTTACACACCCCATTTCCAGCATAAGCAGAAATGAGGGTCCTGACACACCACCTGTGCACTGTGTATACTGTGTCAGGGCACAACTAAGACCCTGACTTGGGCAATAAAAATTAAATGCCACCAGTTAAAAGGACATGATAAGTCCTCTCAGCACACAGCAACTGAGTGAAAATTAACTACATGAAATACTTAGACAACTAATGTGCTGTTCCATAACTGAATAAATAAAGACTGATAATCACTGCAGTTCTAGCAAGTGGTTTCTGCAAAGCCTAACCCAGCTCTAATGCCTCTCAAAGCCCCACCACCAGAACAGCTGAGCAGGAATATTGATTTCCAAATTGACTTTATTGGACCTCAGCTGAGGAAAATAAGCAGATTCAGAAGAACTGAATGTTACAGGGGTGGGAGCTGGTCATGACAAAAATCAGCAAATAATTCAGCTTTAAAAGGCCTTTTATATCTCCCCTGGTTTAATGCTCTGTCCAAAGCACATTCACTCCAAGCTGAATGAGCACAAGAGGGGGCATTCTAACCACAGATCCACACCCTAACTTTTCTCCAGCCTCGGAGTTAAGATGTGGCACCCCCCACCTCACCATCCCTGAGAAAGGAACTGTTCACCCTTTCACTGTTCTGTATTGTCCAAGTGTGTGGTGGCATTTTTAGCAAGCATACTTGAATAGTACTTGTCAAACAATCTACACTAGCATACAGCTACCTTTAATTATGTCTTTAATTAGGATTGGATGTACACTATGTGATTTACTGTATGACTTTTCCAAAGAACTTCTTATAATGATATTTCTTGAGCAATTACTGCCTTCTGAGACTGATAACTTCAAAAACAATTACCAAGAAGCCTTAGAGAAAGCAGCTTTTTCTGCACAGTTTTCATATTAAGTTATTCATTATAACAGCTGGGGCAAGCAGGGAGAAAGCATAAGCACAGGCAAGGGCAATTTAGCATATTGTTTTATTCAATGTAAACATAGGTTTTTTTGAGGCATTTACTCAGCTGTAATTATTCTGATTTTGTATTGAGAAAGCATGTGTAAGAAAAGGTGGGGTTTTTTTTTAATCCAATGTGCTCTAGATCCAACGCTGCAATTAATTCTCTTCAGCTTTATTCTAGTTAAAAGCACTGTGAAATTCTGTGAACTCCAACTCATCCTGCTGCAGGTATTATTATGCTCCTGTATATCACCACTGGAGCACAATAAAGAATTTGTTCAGTTATGTGTAATGCAGGGAATGATATTAAACACTGATAGTGCTTTCTTTGTATTAAACTGTATTGACCAAGACGCTAGTTTTGTAGGTCTCCTGCCTACTGAAAAATCTGTTGTAATTACTAAGTTATGAAACAAAAAATGATACAACATGACAGACCAGCATTTGGAACATACTTTTAAAAACATATGCGGTAAAAGTCAAAATATGCCTAAAGCAAATTTTTGCCACAATGTTTATTAATTAGAAAAGCAAGATCTGATATGTGATTTGGGTATACACACCATGTGTCCTCTCGATATGTCACAGCAGAACATTTTCTAACCAGCCTGCCTTTCATAAAGTAAAACTCCAACAAGGTAACGCATGTGCCACTGTGTACACTATTGGAGAATGATAAATGCATTTAATCAAACTGATCAACTTTTATAACACTATTAACATCATGAGACATGCATGCCAATGGATATGTAGGCAGTCATGTTGCTTCTCTGAGGTCAATTTATATTTTCAGATACTGCACATCTAACTGAAGACTAAACTCCTTTTCAAACATGAAATTTCATTTGGAACAAGCAGATCACTGTTTTAAATTGTTGACCTTAAGCGGCTGATCATTAAAGTGTCACCCATTTGTCTGGAAATACTAAAAAGGATTCTGGATGGCTTCCAGATTCCCAAAGAATTATGTCTCAATGTAAAATTGGATTATATTTTTTTTTTTTTTTCCCCAATGATGAGTCCAGCTTGCCAATTTCATGACTTCTTGCTGTGTACCCAAGATACACATTATGCTTTGAAACCTAAAGGTGGTACCCACTAAAGAGATTTAGTTTTGTACCTTCCCATTTGTTTCTGTTATTTCTGCTGGCAACATTAAAAATGAGTAAATTGAGCCTCTCATCCAGTCTGTCAGGATACTGTTAACAGTTACTCAGACTTGATACTATGTTTTGTTACATCATCTTTTAAAGCAATACTGAATATACTGAGCAATTTTTTGGGGAGTACTGCATGCAACTCAGTTTCCTCTGATCTGAAGGAAGTCAACAGTGTGCAGGAAGCCTCAAAAAGGCATAAAGCTCATTCTGTAGTAAAAATATTTTAACAGGAGAAGTAATTCTAAAAAAAAGTAACAGTGTTATCTACACTAACAACGACAGCTGTGAAGATTTTCTTTTGTTGACTGCACGGGGGTGGAAGGTCTAAGCTCTCTTAAACAGCTATCCAATTGAAAAACTTTGGTGATGAGGAAAAAATCAGTCACATGATCAATGATGCAAAAGCATCCTACACTGTACTGTGTGTCATATGAACCACAAGTGCAAAATAATAGTTCCTTTATGATGTAATACAATATGTTTAAAGATTGTAACTATCTCCTACAGGAAAATTACAAAGCAAGAATCATGATCCCTACACTATCAGAAAACTTTTGACATCCTCCTAGGGTTAGCTTGTAAAAACAGAAAGACTGTAAATACCTATCTACATGTATATATATAACTACTTTCATAAGGCCACACTGTGAGGTTACTATTAAAGTTTGTAACAATCAAAAACTTTAGACCAGTATCTGACTATTTTTCAGCTCTTTTAATTCTAAGGTATCTACAAAGGTAGGTTTACAGTTAACTAATCCTTTAAATCTCCCAACTTCTGTCCCAATAGCTAGACACCAATATAATTTTGACATCCTAGCAAAAGTAATTTCAAAGCATAGTTAACAGCAACCAAGTGCTTCTGCAATTCTTAACCATTTTGTATGAGGATGTTTATTTCACTACACAGGTTATCAGAAACGATTTGTGAACAGTTGGCAAGACACTTCTGTAAACACGGATCAGCTTTACAGTCTTGCGATTAGAGATGTGCAAACAAGGTGCAGAAATGCCAGTTAAGAGGCCAAAAAGCTTGCAGTTCTATTGATGAAATTAAAGCAATTTTATAAGAAGTGCTTATTTATACTGACACTTGGCACAAAGACTGGACAAGTGAATTGCAGAGAGAAAACACATTTCATTAGCAGTGTGTGCATCTGAGGTGCCCACACGTGTGGAGTGCTTTGCAATATATCAATTTTTTTTCCCCATGAACTGCAACTCAGCTTGTAAAAAGTACATGAGATGCTAATAACTCAGCAGGAAGTATGCAACCACCACACGAGCTTTTGCTTTAAGCAATAATTGCATTACACAAAGCCACAACAAAACATTACTTCACTGGCACCCTTTCCTCTGCATTCTTCCAGCCAAATACAGACTAATGCTGAACTTGCTGTGTATTGTTACAAAATTGTAAAGGTAAGATGAGGCTTCCAGAAAGGTGACTGAAAAAAACAATGTTATGTAAAACTATGCAAGACCTTCACTGATTTTCATCAGCTTTGGAAGCAAGGTACTGAGAGAGCAGGGACATCTGATCATTGGGGAAAGAAACCTGTCATTCTTTAACAGCACAATTCCCAAGATATTTGTGGAAGAAGATGGGAGTCAAAAATCAAACTGCAGGAAGTGGAGGACAAAAAAAAAAAAAAAAAACCAACCCAAAACCTGAGCTAATTCAAAAAGTACATTAAAAAACATGGCTTAGAAGCCTTGATGGAAGAGACATTATTACTGCCTTTGGTTCAGGAAATGTCATAAGAAAGATTATTTTAGTTACACTGATCAGATTAGAAAAAAAAAGTATTTCTCAAAAAAATATTAAGTTGACATGTAGAGCCTTACTCAGAAAACAGACATAAGAGTCTTTATAGATTTCATCAGTTCTCTGATCTTTTAATCCATATTCATACCAACAGTCCCACTACAGAAAATGGGATCAGGGTGCTTAGGTGGGTAAATAAAAAATAATTAAAAATGGTTTACTTGCTTGCATTAGGATTACTCACACAAGAAATGAGTTTGATGATTATAATCATAGGGAGTAATGTTCCTCATGTGCTTCAGAATTTCTGTGATCCAGACCTGGACAACTGGATAAGCTGAGGATTTCCATAATCTTGTCATAAGAATCTATGCATGAGAGATTATAAGGTGTTTCAGTCTTGTTCAGTGAGAAGCTGTGGTCTACCACCTCTGACCATGCATCATTCTAGAAAGCAAAGGGGGGGGAAAAAAAAAAAAAAAAAAATTCACAATACTCTAAGACAGCTTTAGCTCTTGCCAGATTTGCATTAAGATGGATATCTTCATAATGCTGTGGAATAATTGTGGAATTAAAGATTAACTTTCTCTTTTCCTTTACAGAATCTTACTTTTCCAGCTCATTAGAAGGATGGCACATGTTGCATCAACTCTTGTATTCAATGTGCTATTAGCAATAAGAAAACTCAAAATTTCTAAATAACAAGGTAGGTTTCCTTTGTTCAGCTTTCTCGTTGTATTCCCAGAAAGTTACTTGGCCTCTTTGTTCAGCAAGCATTTCCAATTAATGTTTCATCACACATTTTTGTTTCCCAGGTAAAAAAATGCTGTATGAGAAACAGGTTGTTACCCTGAAATTAGGAGATAGGTTTGGGTAAGCTCCGTTTCTGTTTCTATATCCTTTTTTTCCTAGTAACTCACCAAACAGTAAGAACATCAAGCTAACTACTGAAAGACACTGTTGTTTTTTTCTTCCTGGTGCTCCGACTCCTTATGAGTAACTTTGCATTACTTTTACATTTTGGTATTATAAACTAGTGTCTAAAAGCCTCCTCCTTTACCCACTATCAAACTAAGTATGGATGGGATCAATAAATATATATTAAATACTAAATCCTGAGCACTCATAATGAAAATTCATTGCAAAAAGTTTAACTTCCTTTTCTCAAACAACCAAAAGTTATAAAATAAAACCCGAACAGTCAGCAGCACAGAACAAAAAGGTGTAAGTACACTACACGTTCAACCATTTCCTTTTTGCATCCTTGGTCTTTGAGCAGAGATGAACAAATCAGGTTTTGCTCAGTGCCTGTAACAATCATTTCAACTATGCACATGCATGGGTATATAACTTATTCTCTCTATAATCTGGTTTATGATGTTTATGGTCTCCTTAGGTTGACTCCACATTGTCTTCTGCTGCCCACTATCCCTATTTTTCTTCCATGTCTCTCTTAGTGACCTGCTTAGCCATTGGCAATTTTCCAGGGTCACTAGAACAGTCAATCAATCCAAAAACACAGAAAAGAATAATGAAAAGAATACATTTTCAAGCAATCTGATCTTGGATACCATTCTAGCACATACAAAGAATTAGAAGACACAAACCCAGAGTTGTTGGTAAACACTTTGAGAGCATTGGATAAGGTCAGAGACTGTGTTTACCTCTAAGAAATTAAATGAATTATCTTTCCTGCTGAAAATACTGATCAGAAGGTAAAAAGGGGTGTAAAAATATCCAGCAGATTATAGATTGACCAAAATGGATCAACTTAGTAACTAGCAACATTCCATGTGAAGTAGAAAAGACGTAAGTCAAAGAGTGAGCACACCATACTATCTTGGAAAAAAATACAGCGGTAAAACAGGAGATAAAAGAAAGGAGGAAGCTTTTATTGGTAGCAGAAGTGTGTCTGGAAAACTTACAGATCTGGAAGAGTAGTAGAAAAAAAAAAAAATCTGTTTCTACTGTTAGAGCATCACTAGCTCCTGCAAGCAGTTTAAGAACTGGGGTTTTTTCAGCCTTGAGATGAGAAGGCTCAGGGGCGGCCATGTTACGTTTCAGTACTTACCAGGCAGCTACAAAGAAAATGGAGACTCCCTGTTCACAAGGAGTGACATGGACAAGACAAATTGAACATGAGGACAGTTTTTGACTCTGAGGACAGTCAAACCCTGGAATGGTCTCCCAGGGGAAGTGGTGGATTCCCCCACTTTGGCAAATTTTAAGTCTCAGCTCAATGGAGTATAAAACACTAAAACACATACAACCCCTAATTTAGAAGGGTTGTACCACATGATCCTTAAGGTCCCTACCAACCTTACAGTCTAAGATTCTACAATTATGAAGTACTAAGTACCATCAAGCTTTGCTTATAGTATTGCAAAAGCATCTGATCTGCCCAGGACAATCTCTTTAAAGTATTATTAACATCAATATAGGGAAAAACAAAAAATAAAATCCTTGAAATGCCTGGACTCAGAAGCTCTTGGTATAAACTACCATATTTTTAGATTATAATGTAAATAGTAGATTTACTAATTATTTAGGGTCTCCATGTATTCATATGAAGTTCAGGTATGCCTCTGCCTAAACTCAGTATTTTCATAGTTTATTTACACAAATCCCAAAGAACAAAAGTATGTTCTGTGCATCAGCCTAGAAATGGTAAAAAAATTAAATACATTAAAGCCTGGTGAGACTGTCCTAAAGGGCCCCCCAAGCTGATTTCACAACAACCCCAAATACTGTTTAATTCTGCAGTCTAGCATTAAAAAACCATGCCGGTGAGATGAGAGACTGCTAACCAGCAAAGCATTTTTACAGGCACTCTAAATTACGTGTGTACAGGTGGTTGCTGGTATTATTATTTTTTTTTTTCCAATCAAAGAACGTTTTTGAAGTTTGTAAATCTATTTCTTATTTTGGAAGCCTTCAGAGAGATGATTTTCCACCAAGTTAAGATGGGTCAAAAGAATCTAGTACTTTCTTTCAGTCATGCGCTTCACCAGAGAAACACCTCACCAAGCACCGACCACAGGTGCTAGTTGTGAGTACTGAAACACTCCCTTTTTTTGTTTTTCATGTAAAAGTAGGGTCCTTCCACGACAGCCAGCATTCCAGTACTTCTTACTTTACTTTAACAGACCTGAAAATTCAGCAATACCAGGTTTAATCCCGTTCCTCCGAACCGCTCCTCCCGCCGAGCAGCGGCCTCAGCGCCACAGCGCGCACGCGGCGAGTAACGGCTCTGCCGCGCGCCAGAAAACGGGCACAAAGCGAGAGAAAAGGGAAAAAAAAAACCCGAATAGAAAGCATTAAAAGAAACACGACTTTTTCCCCGCACACCCGGGAACGATCCCGGAGTCGGGACGAGGTTCTACCTGGACACGTCGGTTTTTCCGTCTCCACCGAGGTAACCGGCAGGACCCGGGGGCACCTGAGCTGCACCTCAGAGGCGCCCGCCCCGCTCCCCCCCCTCTTCCCGCCACTTCTGAGGGGCCTGAGGGAGGAGGCTGCTGCAGGCTGCGCGCTGGCACGGCCCAGACGAAGAAAGCGGAACCAGGCGAAGCCCGGTGACCGACTGAGGGAAAAGGCAAGCACCGATGCTACAGCAGCCACCTCAGGTTTGTCGCTGCTGCCTCTCGCAAAGTTCAAGGCTGAGCTCCTGCCCCTCATCATCAGGAGCACAAAGTGTTTGCAGCTGGGGCTCCACTGGAAACAAAGGCACTCCAGCAAACAGGTATCAGGTGTGAGCCCCTTGTGTTCGAATGCGAACTTTTAAAGCAAAGGAAAGCAAGAATTCTCGTTTCTCACCACTGGGAAAGCATTGTTTTTTTCTCTTATCAAGTGGCTCCTGTGTTAAGTCCAGTAACCGCCTGACCCACACTGAGGGTGCTCAGCTGCCTGTGTCTGAGAAGCACTTAAAAAACTTCAGTGTCTTTTTACCAGAGAAACTAAAAACAAAAGGTCTGTAACATCAGCCATAGGGTAATGGTACAAAAAAATTTAGGCCTTAGATGCTGATTTAGGTTTCTATTCCTGTAAGAGATGTAACTTTTGTGTGACATCCTATTTGACAATTATGGGAATTTATTAATCGCAAGCCAAATAACCCATTTCATTTTCCCTTCTTTGGTTACCAAATCTGCCTCCTGACCAGAGACAGCAGTAAGTTTCTCTGGCCAGGTTTACTGGCGATCTGTCTCCACTCTTACTGTAGTTTGCCTGGTTGTAATGCTCTTCAGGGAGCATGTGTTTCCTACATGCTTTCTGAAATATTAATACACAAAATTGTCCTGAGGTTTCTGATAGCAGCAGATTGGCTTCTCTGCGGTTTTCTGTTAGAGATGTATTGGTGATTCCGAGAAGCCAGTGGCGCCAAAATGGGTTAAACCTAATAATGTTTTGAAAGCTGATAGCATTATTTAAGAGGGCTCAGATTCACAAAGCTACAGACCTGGCTGACCCCAGCAAATTACAGTGTTTGTTAATGCTGTGTTACAGACATCTTCTAGTCAACCAAAAGCAGATATATTAAGTGAAAAATTGACTTGTGGTTCACAAAGATACAGGCGAGCCTTTCTGTCTTGTTTTTGACAGTCAACTTGGATATAAAGGAGGGGCATCATGGCTTCTTTTCTTTACCCTGGCTTGTAGGAAAGCAATCTTCAAAAACATTAACTTCAGCTTCTGCCTAAAGAAACATAATTGCCTTAAAATCTTTATCATCATAATCTTCCACAACATGTGCCCTTTGGGAAATCTAAAAACAGTTTAAAGAACGGAAGACATGGGGAAAATCCTTTTACTTTGAGCATGATGATTATAATCATGTAAGCTCCAGAATCAGTGCAACTATAATATAAAGAAGAGTGATTAAAAAAAGCATAAATTTATATTATGCTTTTGGAATCAATGAAGTGGTGGCCAACTCATGGTGTTTTAAACTCAATCTTATTACTAAATATTTAATGACAGTAAGTTGGCTTAGGAACATTTCTTGCAGTCTTTCAGGGAGGGTTTTACTGGAAATTCTGTTTCCAAACAGGACAAGCTGACAGCTTTAAGAATCCAGCAAATGAACAGGGAGGAGAGATTTTCATCGCTACCAAGTTTAAATTAATGCAAACAACAAACAGGTAATAGTTTCATGACTTCTCTTATAATCTTGCTATGGTCTGGAGAAGACATCTGAATTCACCTTCTGCTCATATTCAGTAATGAAAACATTCTCCTAGGTGTAGGCCTATGTGAAAAGGGAACAGCAGTCATAAGGTAAAAAGCCTGGGTAAAATAGGAATAAGGGTGCAAGATGTCAATGGTGAAAACCTCAGGTTATATGTTAGCTGACATTCTCAAGACAGAAACTATAAGGCCTCATCTACTCAAAAGCTATAGCATCAGCTGCACCATTTATTCAATAAGACTGTTCACTGAAGTTCAATTTATAACTTCTATTACAAAACAATAGGCTCACTCCAGGCAAGGCCAAACACTCCATTTCACTAGCTTTTCAGACCCAAGAACCTTGCAGTCCTGATAGGACTGTCTGAGGCAGCTAATCCTTCACAGCAGAAGCAATATTGTCAGGGAGAAAAAGCTGGTACTGGCTGAAGTCACTTGAGTCCTCCAATGCGTGCTGCCTCTGCCCTACCTCCCTGCTGCTGTTAGAGAGAATCTATACAGGGAAAGGGGGTGGGGGCTGGCACTGGTTTGGGAAATGTGGGGAGCCAGGGACCACCAGGCACTGCCTGGACCACTACTCAGTTTAAAACATGCACTCTTGCTGTGTGACATCATCTCAAACATGTCTTCCCTCGATATGTTTCTCCAGAGGCAACTTATTCAGATATAGAATTCTCTTCATTAAATAACCTTCTTACACGCCCATCTTAGGAACAGAAAATGTAAGCACAGTAAGCAATGTGACCAGCCTGTGATAATCACAGACAGGATCTGAGTGCAAACTATGAGAAAGTGAAAAATATTCCATTGGGTCTGTATTTAGTAAAAATAGAGATTTTTACAGCCATTTGCTTTAAAGTTTAAGCACTTGTCTGAATTCACTGTATTCATATTCAGTGCCAATGACTACATTGTCACTGCTGTCAGTGGCTGCCAGAAGGCCACATTCCTCCAATGATGAAAATATTATTTCTCTGACAGTGCTTCTGGGGACATCATAAAGGTGTCACAATTAGCCTCAGTAGGGAAGCATTCAGCTTAGCTCATAAAGTGGCATTTCATTCCAAGGTAAATTTTATGAAAGGGGACCTTGGCTCATGAGAGGCAGTCTAAGTACTTTCACAGACTTCCACGAGAGACTTAGGAAATCAGTTCTCTTTAATTTTGCAACTATTGTGTATAAAAATTAAGAAAAAAAGAAAGTACCTAAATAATCCTTAATATTTCTTGTCCGTATTTGGAAAGGAATCTGCCTCTGTGTTACCTGTGCTTAGAGAGCCCTCTAATTCCAAAAGCTAAGGTACAAGTGTCAAGAACACATTATTTTCAGAAAAAATAAAGGCACTAAAAAAACCCAACCCCATGCTACAAGTGAGAACTAAGCACTGACAACTTGGCATTGCATAAAGATTTACAGAAAAAATAATCAATTGCATAGAAAACCTTGGAATCAAACTACTGTTATTAAATCATCCTATGTTTCATATAATGGTAAGGTTCAGTAGCAGGTCCATTTCTGTGAATGAAAGAGCAGCAGGATAATGCCAAAATAAAAGCTGAGATAGATGTGTTGATGCACTATTCAATGAGTAACTTGTCACTCCTGGTTGCAAATTGTTGACTGAGCAGTGAGAGTAAAAAACTTTGACTTCTTGAAGCCTTAACGCTGCAAAGTATTCTTTCTCCATTTTTTTTCCTTCTCTTTTCTAATAGTACTTATAGATAAAATTAAGACTGCCCTGTTGGTGATAGCACCTCAGAATTTAGTACCACATTAAGACATAATACATTCAGTAACTAGCAAATGAAATCTTAAATCAAATTAAAGAGAAAATGTGTGGTTAAAGCTTTAAAAGCCTATTTTGTGTGAAATAAATTTCGAGGTTTATATTTGAACCAGTTAGTTTTTTTCTATCCCTGCCTAAAAATATGCATGGTCAATGTATGACTATAGATTTTCACTCCCAATTCATAACCACAAAGGACTCTACAAATCTAGCACTGTGAGCTAGAATAATGCCAGCTTCAGTGACAAAACAATGGCAAAAACTGGCTGGGCTGTTTCTCAAGAACTTTAGGGAAGTATGGTAAGACAATCCCTGTGCTATTCCTCTCAAGGCTTAGTATCCTCATGACATCAGGATTTTTTTTCTTCTTATCTTCATTAAAAAAATTTACAGCCTGGCAGGGGAATCACAAATCAATGACACATAGAAAGATAATTAAGTAAATTAACACTTCAAGGAGAGGATAACCTGGTGGTGTAATCCTGAATTCCAGGATGCCTGAATGCCTCCTGTGCAGCCTACATGAATCAGACAGTGCTGCTTTCAGAGATAGCTCCTGCCTCATGATCAAGTTTTCACTTGAGAGAGACCCTAGCTCAGTCATTTGATGTATTTTTACATGAAGCAGTCATCATCTGAAGAGATGAGGGATCATTCAAAAAAGTACTAGGTATCAAGACAATTCTTACTGGTTTCCAAGCTAATACTGGTAATCTTTGCCTAACGAGACTTGAATTCTTTTAAGTAAAATGGAGTAACTTCAGCAAAAATCAAAGCAGGATGCTTCCCTCTGTGCTACAGCTCAGCATAATTAGGGTTCTGTGGACAGATGGGATAAGCAGGATTAAGAGGTCTCAGGCAGAGTAATGATGTGAATCCAGCTCCTGTATTTGGAGATAGTTTCAGCATTAAGATACTGTATTACAAGCACCTCCACTCAGTGACAAGTAAACAGAAGGATAGCTGTTGTAAGAAGAGAAAAAGAACAAAAGAGAAAGAAAAGAGATTTGTTGAGTAAAGTTTACTATTTTCTTCACAAACATAAGGAATTAATATATTGACATTTCTTTTGTTTTCAAGAAGTGCAAATTTTTCCTAAAACATATAAATTATTAGAAAATTCTTAGCAAAACCTTTTTTTATAATTCCTTTCCTCTTCATCCTTCTATGGCTGTATTTTGCAAAAAACATGGCTTTTTCTACTGCAATAGGACCTCCTATCAACACATGATTAGTTCAGCTAAAGAAAAAAAGAAATGGAAATGCATGTAGTTCAATAAAAAGCATAGAGACTTGTGCAGATACTCCATAAATGGGCCACAAAGGAAAGTAAACCATGAATCTTCATCTGTAAGTATAGACAGTTTTAGAAAGGTTCACTAAAGTGTGTGCTTGCTTTGCAAATGATGGTACAGATCAAAATAATGGGATCTCTCCTGTTCACAGAAAAAGCTGCAATCAACTGATTGGAATTTCACTTTGAGGTCACCTCTGGTTTCAGTTGTCTTCCTAAATATGCATATTATTCAATAACTGCTGTGATGCTAGTGACAGTATCCCATCAGGACTGCAAAATTCCCATTGCAATCTCTGCTCAATGTCTGAAAATATGTTTGAATTCATTGACATGGAAAAATATTTTAAAGCATACTAGATTTAGATAGTGCCCTTTAACTTAAATGGTTTCAGAAACTATGTGCCTTTAACAGACTTAAATCACCACAGGGATGGTTTGCAGCAGCTCAGGACCCTGCAAAACACTAGGCAACAGCTTACTTGTTCATACACTGGGACAGAAGCAGCAGTTTTTGGTTTTTTTTTTATTTTACAAAATGTTTACCATTTTTTCTCCACTCCTATAAAAAGAAAAGTAAAAGTTTTCCTGTCCATGCTAAACAAACAAGTTTATTGTCTCTTCCTGCAAGAAGTCCAAGTTATTTATAGAGTATTCAATTAATTTACCTCTGAAAGATGAAAGCAACAGTCAGGTTTGTCTGAATGGGGATCCTGAGTCCTGGGAAGTCTGGAGATAGGATGTAGTGTTCAGATGTTATGGATGCAATTCAGCTGCATTAAATTAACTTCTCTCAGCATTCATACTAACATAAGAACAATGACAGTACCATTCTGAAAATCTGATCAATGCCAGTTCTTCTAAGCTGGCTGTTTAGTTCTTTGAAGACTCTTGTTCCTGCTCTTTTTAGTGTCTGCTACAAAGATGTCACCATCTTCAGTTCTGTGGAGTAATACAAAATTGCATATGACCTGGCTAAGGATGCTATATCCCAATTCAAAAAGTAGCTGTACACAACAGAACTGTCCAGTACTGATCAACTTTTAAGTTAGCATTATACTGGTGATGTTATTACTATAGATATTAAGTGAACGCTAAACAGTGAGGTCTGTGAGTTGCAGGGTCAAAAATTCAAAGTTGACACTAGAATAACACTTTTAAGTAGACATCAAGTACTTAATAAAAAGGAAAATAAAAGTAGCACTCCGGATCAAAGGGCTAAATTCAAGTATCCGTTAGATATTGCTATTAAATTCATCATTAAAATGAAGGTCACACTTAATTGCTTTGCTACATTAGACTCAAATCTTTAGGTGGTTAAGTGTGTCTTTGCCTGTCCCTCAGCTAACGCCAGAAAATAACCCTGTTTCTTTATTTATAAAGAGCATTATACGCAAAATTTATCCTAGCATTTAGGTACAATAATATACAGCTTTAAAACCATATAATTATATTACTTCTGTGGAATTACCTGGTTAGGAATCAGTTTCTTTTTTTCTTTTTTTTTTTTTTTAAACCCCTCACCATAGAATTGGATATTACAAGTGAAAAAATGAAAATGTTTAGCTTAAAACTGATTTCCCCAAGTCAAGTCTGTTTTGCCCATGATGGTAACTGCTGAGTTGTCTCTCCATCCTTATCTTGACCTACAAGCCTTTTGTTGCAAGTTCTCTCTCCTGTCCAGTTGAGGAGGGGAAGTGATAGAGCAGCTTTGGTGGGTGCCTGGCATCCAACCAGGGTCAACCCACCAAAATGGGAGATACTTTTTCAAAGCAATCTACCCGACTGATGTGCAGCAGGGACTTGAACATAATTTTCCAATATCCTTAAGGAGTGCTTTGTAGCAGAGTGGCCCTGAGGGGTTGTCATTTTTTAAATCAAGTTTGATTAATTGACTATAATGCCAGACAAGGCTATGCTGACCGTGGAGACTGACTTCCTATGTAATATTCGTTAGGGAAGTTCCCTGATAGATAATTTCAGCTGAAGACAGTAAAGCAAATCTCATTCTGATGTAAATAATGATATTTTAATTAAGCAAGTGTGTGTGTGGAGGGCCACTCTAGAGAGCAGTCGGTAGGGCAGATAGCAAAAGGATCAAATACCATTTCATTTTATAAGATGTTTTTGTATTATTCTTTTTGTCAGAAACACACAGTATAAATATCCTAGAAAACTATTCTACTCCCATATCCCTTCACTTCTTATTTTCTTACAGAGATACACATTAACATAATGTTACGAATTTCACTAAAAGATGATCAATAAAACACAGTAGTGAAGCATATTTGTAAAACAAAAATTTTACCTTGATATGCAAATATGACTGTCAAAGATCTGAGAAATAAGAAATCCAAAAACTAAACTGTCTCTGGAACTGGTCTGTTAACAAGTGTATCATAATGATTTTTGTCTTTTTTTATTTCTACTTTCTCTACTACTTATGTTACAGCCATCCTGGGGTTTGAAAGAGAACTATGAATTTTATCAACCCTCTTTTTCTTGTTTCTAGTTTACCAGTCTTTGATTACTTCAGTAATACCACTCATACTAAAATGAAGGACCCAAATTCTCCTACTAAATCACAGAAGGAAACTGACCTGTTAAAGGCTGTGTTACATGACTTTTGCAAATGGTAACCAATGGGCTTTAAAGCACATTGCCTCTTGCTTGTTCTGTTCCCTTTTCATTTATAAAACTGTTGGGAAAGATGTTTTTTAGTTCCCTATATTTTAGGTTGATGTAGGGAGATCTCAAATACACTTTTAAGTCTGCTTTGACAAACTGAAATTCTCCTGAAATTAAAAGGCAAACATATTAAATAGGATTATAACTTAATAACTTTTATCACCTTTATGCAGTAACAATAACTTGGAGTTGTCTTTTTTCCCTTCAAATGGATAAACAAAACAGAGAATTAGTGAAAATAAACATTATATGAGATTCCCCTTCCTCTTTCTCATTTTTCTACCTCAGTATCACCTACCTCGAACTCTGATCAACCACTGTTTAAAATGTATGAAAATTTCAGGCTTTAATGTTTCTACTTACTGTGCAGTGAAGTAATCAAACAACAGTCCTACTTTCTTTCAAATTTGCAGTAGCTTATTATCACCTCCCTGTTCAGGATGCTGAAGGTTATTGAAAATGAGATGAATATTTAGTCCAATAGCTGTAATGTCAGCCTGAAGCTTTGAAAACTCAGGTAATTCTCTACTTTGCTGGAGACTTGCTATGGTTTATTTTTATTTGGTAGAGGTAAAAATAAAAACCTATCACCTAGTCTGATACTTGATACACTTAAAGCTTCAGAAATGTACTGGCAAAAAGCATATGGTAGGCATGTTATAAACAGATTTGAAATGTGTGCTATAGGATTAATTTTCTTTACTCCACAGATTTTGCGTCACTTCTCTACTTAGGATCCAGTATGTTCTTGAAAAGAAGACAAATGTTTGGTCCAATAGTTACAGTGCCTGCCTGAAGCTTTGAAATCTCACATAATTCCATGCTTTGCTGTAGAGGTACTGTATAACCTTGAAGAAGTCATTTTGTCTGTCTATCACAATTCTGCGTCTGTAAAAATAATCGTAGTATCTCTCGAGCAGACGGGTGTTGTAAGAAGTTGTGCAGTTTTCACAGGGATGAAACCTACAGTGCTGGTAGCTATCTTTATAAAAGGTATCTTTAACATCATAGATCATTTTTAATTAGCAAAGACATTTTGGATATATACTGAAAAAAGATGGTGACTTTTTCATTGCTGAAATTGTCAGTCTTGAATGGAGACAGCACAAGTCCAGCTAACACTGTGGCACCTAAAAAATGAAAGAAGCACCGTGATTCATGGAAGCCCCAGAATGATGCATGCATATTGACATAGAATGCAAACCAGTAAGGCAATAAATACTGATGTCACAAAGAGCATAGGAATAAACAAATGTAGCTCCAGTATTGTGGAACTTTATCACAACCCTCTTTTTCATGTTAATGCATTTTGCACGCAGCAGAAATTATACTTCTGAGGAAGAGCCACTTTTCAGTGTTCTCCAAAGATTATTCCTTTACTCAGTGTTGAATCATGCATATCCCTTCCTGAAATCATTTTAATCTCCCCTCTCAAGCTCAGCAGCATTGAAATGTGTATTCTGTATGAATGCTGCTTTGGTGCAGCAATTACTCCATTTTGATTAGAGATGTGCTTATGAGATCTCCACAACTAAAGTCCATTTTAAACAGAATTCACTTTTGATACAAACCTGTCTCTTGCTATGAGGCAAAAGTCTCCTGAGATTTCTGACATCTTTTACCAGCAGTGCGTGAGATACAGAGAGCAGCTTCTTTGATTCTAGACCTAACTGAAACGGGGAAAGAGAGACAAAGAGAAAAAAAAAAATCCAAAACTCTATCCTCTAGTTAAAAATAAAATTTGGAGAGTAAAGATTTATTCTGGGATTGTTTCACCTAATTAATTGGATCAGGAATGATTAACATCAATTCTCTGCTGTGAGAATTAAGAAGATAGTATACAGGCTTGCTTACTCCATTTCTCTTTCCTTCTTTCTGTCTTCCTTTCTTTCTCTCTTTCACTCTCTTTTTTCCTTTTTTCTTTTCTCTTTTTTCTCTTCTCTCTTCTCATATTTTTGGGCAGAAATGAGAAGCATGAGAGAATATAAAATTAAATTTGAGGGAATTCTGCTTCTTAGGAAAAGAGCCAAGAGGAAACAGGGAGAGAATAATAAGCATGTTATAAAAGGATACTGTGAAGATTTTTACTTGCCCATTTCTTCTTTCAATGATCTTTATCTGCTGAAAGAACCAAAAAGGGTGCATTCCTTTGCATCAGGCAGGAATGATATAACTATGAAACAGGTGTGCTATGGCTTTTTACCTATCCTTTAACTTCTCTCTTTTGCTGATACTGTCAGGCAGTGTCTTGTAAGGTGATAAATTGGAAAGAAACTAATTAAGCAAAAGAATTCACTGAATTAGAATTACACAAATGAAGCATAAAGTTATTTTTATACCTTCTTGCAAAGAAAATGTGCTTTTACTGTAATGCCTTTGGTGACTTCTCTACTGTCCAGTCATAAAGCACTTGATAGTCAGGTTTCATTTGCAGGAATGTTCTCACAGGGGCAGAGTTGAGTATAAATACTCAAAAAGACTTGTTGAATGGTTCATATTGCAGATCTCTGTGTCATAATTTAGAATTTTCATAAAACAAATTCTCAAAAAAATATGTTAGCAAATAAATGCTAACATTGTTTAGAATGAAGATAGTAAGATGCATTGTCTGAAAAACAGGAAGCCCATACAGGGATAAACAAGTTTCCCACATGATTAAAATTTCTCCACATAAACAGTATCTCAAAAAAAAATCAATTACAAACAAATGCACATGAAAAATCAAAACCAATTCACAAATAATTTGCCAGCAGTCAAAAAGACTAACGTCACAGAATAAACTGATCACTGTAATAGCCTATCTCTAATTTGGAATGACACCAGCTGTCAGCAGTTTGCCGAGAATTTAGATTTTGGTGTGGAAACTTTTCATTTCATCCATCAGCCTGACATGAGAGGGTTGAAAGATAAAGGGACAATAAGTAAATAAATTCTTCTTGTTGCCCAAGGCAAGATCTAGTTTGTTACTCAGCTTGTTGCAGTATGCCTTACTTTTAATGAACTTTTAAATTAAATCCACTTATTTTTTTCATTCTGTGAAAGAACAAAAACATGTTTGTATGCCTCTGAGTTCAAGAAGTCTCAGTGTGAATGAAATGTGTGGAATGAAACTGCCATGTCTGTTGAGATCTTGCAATACACTGTTAACTCAGAGCTTAAGGTGGCTCTTGACATGCTTGTCTCTGATCTACTTCTACACTAAATGAAGGAACAATGACTCTTCTCTTGATCAATAAATGACACCAAAGAAATTTTACAAAGACTAAGCAAACACAAAACCAAGACTAGGACTGAATTAGTTACTTTTGTGTGGAAGAGTTGAAAGACAACACAAACCACATGAAGAAAAAAGCAAAACCTCAAAATCCTGCATGTGCTGGGACACACAGAAAATAATGGTGAAGAGTGTGAGATGTCAGAAAAATCTCCACCTCCTGTAAAGATCTCAGTCAATCAGCCTTGTATGGGTGGTGCTCAGCTTACTTGTGCTTCCGTAACATTAGATGAGAGTATTTTCAAAAGTAAACCTTGAAATTGGGATGGTAGTAACCAACCTTCAGAAAATTGCTTCCATTTGGCCAGTCGTCCTGATGGTGGCACTCTTCACTCTCATATCTCCTCATTCACACCTGCCACATAAAGAACAATAAACAGGATTGATTTAACTTTCTTAAGTAGGTAATTTAAAGAATAGCTTTCCCCATTTTTTACATGCCTAGCTCAAAAAAACAGCTGTATAGGTGTGCTATTTTAAAAATCCAATGAATTTTAATAGTGATGGAGCAAAATAATGTCATTCCAATCTCAAACGTGTTCTTAAAGGACAAAAAGGACCTCTCTTCACTTTTTCTGTATTTTTCTCCTACCTCTGTGAATGGCTTGGAGAACTATTTTTCCTATTCAGTACTTTTATCTTTTCACTCTACTTTTTGTCAAGCTAAAAAGTTTCTGCAATATTCATAAATTCAGCAGCAGTCCAGGAGTGGGTGTAGGGTGTTGTTTTGCTCCTGTTTCTCCTGCTGGGTCCCCTGCTCAACCAGAGAGTATAATCACATTAAAGAATTAAATGGCTCTATTTTGAGGGGAGTGGGTTTTTTGTTTTTGTTGGAAGGGGTTTTGTGTATTTTTTTCTATGTGGGTGGGACATGCTGGTTGTGGTGATGGTGATGTACTTTATGCCTTCACCTGAAGGAAACATTCTGAACATGAGAGGGTTTTACTGATTCTTGCATTGTTGCATTAATACCTTCCTGCATTAGGTCAAAACTACATCTGATATATATGGGTCCTGCAGTTAGTGTCAAAACTCTGTGAACAGTCTGAAGGACAGCTCCAAATTGCTGTAAGAAGATTGGAAACTGCATGTTTCTATGTACATGTTTCCATTTACATGGTGGAAATGGGTATGTCAAAATTTACATATATATTGGAATTTCCCAGAGAAATTAATCCCATTCTCAGACAGCAGTTCAGTTCATTCCTCTATAAACCCGTGTGCAGATCAGCCAAACAATTTGTCTTGTCAAATGATTCAGATTAAACAGATACAGCCAGCCCAAGTATGACTAGACATGTATTTTAGATGAAATATAACTGATTGCTTCTTCCCCTTCCCTTCTCTCTTCCTTTTTCATAACAATAAAAAAGGTGAAAAGTAGAATAGTTTTTAACCTAATCAAACATCAGTGAGCTCCTGAAAAGATGCTGCCTGTATTTGATAGCCCTATTAAACAGCCTACCTCAGGTTTAGAGAGTAGTTGTGCTTGCTGTAAGGAGAAAGCAAACCTTGGTCTGCAAAAGGTTTACAGTCTTAAGAGGTGCAATAGATGGATAGGTAAGAAATACACCTACAGTGATGATGTAAAGAAAGGGAAGAACTGATTTAACATAAATTATATGTTGTTGGGATTTTTTTCACTTGAAGTTAGAGAGAGGGTAATGGAGAGTTTAATTAGGAAAAAGAATGAAATAAGAAAAGGAAGGTAATTACTGCTACAGCCTATCACTTTCCTCCACATGATTAACAGCTGGAATTGTGTAGGCCTTAGGGCAGTTGAGTCTCAAGGAAGTATTTGAAAGAGATTCCATTTTTACAGATCATATCAGGAAAAAAATTCACACTTTTGAATCATATCCTGCACAGATAATACAGTAAGAGAAAAATTACAGTATCAGAGATATTTATCAGTTGGAACAGTATTACATCTGTGAGTACTGTTGCCAGTAAATTTGGTATCTGCAACCTTAGGGAATATAGGATATTTATGATAAAAACTGGTGAAAGGTAAAGGCAGGTGAATTTTAGCAAGTAAAGATAATGTTACAGCATTTTCTAAAATGAATGACTAGCATGGAAACAAAGAAAGCCAAACAAGAAAGATTACCTGGGGAGGGAGTGGGGGGAAAGCAAGCATTCAGGATTAAAAATAGTTAATTTTAAGTATATTAAAAGAGGAGAGAACATGTTACTCTATCAGAAAGCAGCCACTGAAGTGAGAAAGGTATAGTCAAATTTGGAGACAGGAAAGCATGAAGGACAAATTCAAGACAAGGTGGAGTAATTGTCATAGCTGAGAAGGGAAGAAGGACAGAAGAGACCGAATGGCCATGTTAAGTTTTCTTTAGCATCAAAGATAGTTCATAAGCCTCAGCTTAGCGACAGAAAAGAACTCACACTGATGAAATCTGGATAGAAAAATGAAAACAGGAGGCTTAAAGCTGTAAAAAAGATATGAAATAGTAAAGTATGCTAATCACCACCAAGTGGTGTGCTCTCCCTGTGTGTTAAGACACTACAAAATAGGTGAAAAGCCAGCAAGGATTACTCAAAATGTGTGAAAGATAGGATGTGTTTGGTTTGCTTGTTTCATTTTTCCCTTCCATTTTCTTTTTTTTTCTTTTTTTTTTTTTTTGGGACTGAGGGAGATTATTCACTATCTATCCTGATGTCATGAAGGTACCTTTGTGGAAGTCATTCACTGTACATCCTCTTAGAAGGGCTGCATGCTGTGTTACTGGAAATAACTTATCACTGCTTTTAGAGACACAAAATGAGCTGCTAGACTGATTTCTGATGATGCACAATGGGTCCTACATGGCTTCCTAATGAAAGGCAGGGTTCCTTCTTCCACTCACTGGTAGATGGAAAAAGGACAAAAACTATACCTTGGTTGTTACAGGCTTGGTCTAATGTGGCAAACATATTTTTTAGGTTCCTTTAATACACTTTTCATTGCTTTAAATATGCTGAAATAATGCATATTAATAACAGTATACATTGTTAATAGTTCCTCATCTAACTGTTATTTGACCAAATTATGATTATTTTAGTTGTCCTTGATGTGCCTAAGAGCAACACAGTGACCTTTTAAAAAATAATTCTTATGCAGTATTCTAAATACAGTTTTAAATAGATGTACAGAGAACAGCCATTTCCTCATATCCAGAAACTAATAACAGTGCTGCCATCCTCTGCTTTTCGTTTATGTACACTCATCTTACATTCCCCTGCACATCTCTCCCTATGTCTGCCTCTGCATGGTTTTGAAGAATAAAAATGGGAAAGCCTGTAATCGGTATAATATATTATTTGAGTGCCTGGAAGCAGGTAACAATGTGTGTGTGGGGCCAGTTGCAGGAACGATGTCATTGTCTAGGAGGCTGATAACATGCAAGGCAGCTAGAAATTGCTTTAGTATTCCCTTGAAGGTATCCAGCTGCACTATTTGCAAAAAATTCCTATTGTGTTTGCATTTGTGTGTGTGTGTATGCACAGCTGGTTAGCAAAGAATGCAGACTGGTATGTGTATATATAAAAAAGAGTCATCTAACCTCTCTTCAGAAGATGCTTCTTCCTCTTGCTAAACAAGAATACAATTCACCAGTCCTGGCAGAGCTGTTTCAAGATATCCTAGAATGGCATAGCAGAATTGTGACAAAACATAAATGAGGTCTGGAGTCCAGAAATATATAAAATAGCATGTGCAGTGCCTGTCTCTGCTGTGCTCTGTTGAATTTTCTGAGTTCCTTATTTGCCTGAGAACTGTAACTGTACACACACACTCACTGTCCTTCCTCTTTTTATCTCAGAAGCTAAAAGAGTGCAATACCTTATCATAAGAAAATGATAAAGAATATCTTGCTTTTGGCTGAAATATATCCTCCTGAAAACTATGCAGCCTGAGCTCAACCTGATCTCAGCAAAAGATTACCAAGGAGAGATTTCTAGTGTCCAAACAACTTCAAGTGCACACGAAGATGCAGTTTTTGTGGGAGAAATGTAAGGTTCATCTTTTTCTAAAAAATTTTTAGTCTGGGTTCAGTAACAGATTAGAACAGTGATTTCTGATACATAGTTACTCACCTTTCCAGTAGATGGTAGTACAGATGTGCTTAAAAGAATATTAGATTTGAGACTGAAACAAGCAGGCATTTTCAAATACTGAATAAGGAGGAATTTTTAGCTGTATCTGTCCTTAAAACTAAGTCATGTGAAACTGCTGTTGGGGAAAAATGAACATTGGGACCTATTTTATTCTAGCCAATGATCTTTAGCAAGCTACTGAAAGTTCTATTTTGATAGGAAACTTGGTTGAAATGGGAATACTTGTAAATGAAAGACAGGGATCTCTGTAAACCATTGGCACTCCTATTTTATGTAGTGCTATGTACTCTGAGTGGTGCTGCACCATAGTCCCACAGCACACAAAAGCCTATGCCTGCATTAGTCTGTATTAAAAGCTGCATATATTCATTTTTCAACCAGGCTTGGTTTAGCCATATTGGCAGAAACAGAGATTAAAATCCTTTGTGTAACTAGCAGTACAGATTTTCCTTCATAGATTTTTTATGCCTGTATGTGCTGATTTTATCAGCAATAAGTAAGCATGCTTATAATTAAAAAATAAGTCCTGAAAATCGGACATATTTCTTAGAATAAAATTTAACTTGTAAGTTTCCTCAGCTTGGAAATTTTTTAACTTTAAAAAATAACAGAATAATGACTGAAGGAAAGGAACGGATTGCAATTTATCTTACAACCAAAAGTCAGAATTTATTGAAGCCATTTTAGTAATAGAATAATTTTTAAAATAGATGTAAAAAATTGCCAGTTACTTAGTGTATAAGTGTCTATATTTTTCCTGATGGGGAATATTAACATGTGATCTATTGATATCTACAGTATGTTTTAATAAATCACATCTATGCAGATTCCTTAGGATGCTTTTAGTTGATGTTTGCTACTAATTCACTGCAGAGTTATGTACATGTTACAAGATACACTAAGGCTTACTTGGAATAAACCCTCATGAACTCTCTCTGAACATTGTTATTAACAGTGAAAACTGATGTTATGTCAATTTTGCAGTCCTATTACCTTTGAAGGCTTATAGCATTAATACAAACCCTAGCTAAGGATGTATCTAAATATAAGACTTGCAAGGGAGATAGAAAGGAGTTTAAAAATATTAATAATCTGTTTTATTGGTGTTGTCTGATTTATCATGTTCATTGCCACTGAGAGGACTCCTATGTGGGATTTATACCTGGGGGAAAACGTGGTGGTTCATTTTAAATGACAAACTAAAAAAATAAAGATAGGTAGCAAGGCAGAAGGGGAGTAATTACGTGGAAGACAATGAATTCTGCTCCCATAATCTGTTTCCAGCAAAAATAGTGGAGATATGGCAATATGGGCAACTACCTTCTGGATGATGTCAGAAGAGAAATTGTCTTGACAAATGAGGGAGATTTTAAATGGGAGTTTTCTCTGACCTACAATACAAGGAAAGGTTATGCTAATATGTTAAGGCACAGGCCTTCACTAATAGCTGAGCTGTAGACAAGGCAGTATAGCTCAAGACAAGAGTCAGGTTTTTGTACTTCTTTCTCCCTCAATGCCTGAGAAACACTCATTATCCTGTCCTAGGTTCCCCTTTTATAAATGCTCATAGCTTATTATAAATGTTCTCTGATACAAGTCTTGCAAACAGTGATCTTGGAGAAGGAAATATGAAGTTAGTATTTGGCACAAAGGGGACAAACTGCTTCTGTTTTTAAATTATGGACAGAAGTTGTCTTGTTCTGAGCCACATTCTGTTCTCATGAACAGTCACCTATCAATCTGTGCAACCAGCTACAAACCTTTTTTTTTTTTTCCCCTAAAATAAGTATTTTTCTGGGCCAAATTTGGCCCTGCTTTTTTCTATATGCACTTCCATGAACAAGGAACTAAAAAAATGTTAATCTTTTTAAAGCACCTTGAAGTCCATTTCTCTTTTCAACTAATGAACTATGTAAAAAAGCCTCAGGGAAGCTTGTCAAACCTGTCACAAGGAGCCCTTATAAAGCCTAAAGGACATGTATCATAATGTATAAAATTCGTCATAGTATATCATTACCTTTTGGGAGGCTTGTTACAACAATTATGGATGATTAAACCATATTAGAGGGGGGGGGGAAAGGCAGTTCCATGATAAGTAGAACTAAGGAAACTAAGTTTGCCACATTTGGGGCTTTTTGGTTGTCTAATTTAGTGTGACAGAAAGTGAAATACTCATTAAAGCCTTTCCTGCCATAAAGTTGTTTTATAGTAGGCCTCTCTAGGGAGGATTCTTTGGTGTCCAATCTTGCATTTATGCAAGTCTGTATGCAGTTTCCCTCTACAGGTTGTCTGTGGCTACAAAACTCTAATCCATATAATTATTTCTGAGACCTCTGCCTTCCACTAAATCTGGTTGCAATGGACTGTATAGACAGGATCAGGAGTTAGAGGGGGGTATGGGAGGCACACAGATGCCTTTGGAAAGGTACATAACCACTGTCTGATGATGACTGAAGAACAAGACTGAAAAAGGTACGGACATTCAACCTTCCCTGGAGTGCTTCCTCTCTCACTTATTTTAATTTTGGACTGAAAAACAATGTGAGCATGATTATCACCTTACACAAGGATGGGAAGGACAGTTTGGCCCAAGGGACAAACCCAGACTCACCACATTTCCTCCATGTCAAATAGAGGTGTGCCCTTTTCTCTGGTCTCCACAGATCTGGTACAGTAAGTAGTCCCAATCTCAACAGGAACAGGCAGAGCAGCTTCAGGCAGACTCTAGGAAGATGAGATCTGAAATCTTTGTCATGAGGAGGGAACAGCACTCTGGTCCCTAACAGCTTGGCTAATGCATAAAAAGCATATTAGTGCTATGTCCTGCAGCCAACCTTGCTCAGTATGCTGTTTGGAACCTCAAACAAAAACACTTAACACTCCCTCTGCACTGTAGGTTTCCTTTTGTGTTTTTTTCCTTGTTATTGTTTTTTAATTGTATCTTAGCCCAAGATAAATTTGATGCCTGTCTGCAGTGGGTTTTGGAGCACCAGGCAGAAATCTCTAAACCCATGGTGACCAAACCACTGGCAATAAAGCACGTCAGCTCAGCCACAATAAGCTGAGACAAAGTACTGCACTAAC
Source organism: Phaethornis superciliosus (assembly GCA_023637945.1). Lineage (NCBI taxonomy): Eukaryota > Metazoa > Chordata > Aves > Apodiformes > Trochilidae > Phaethornis > Phaethornis superciliosus. Next base: position 19,324,416 of record JAJQWJ010000011.1, read on the forward strand.
AAAGCCCTGATGCTTTCAAGACAAACCAGTGGCTATTGCACAGGAATGCACTGCACTGCACCATGTAGAAGACAGTCACACTGCCTTGGATAACCTCACTTTTCCAGGCAGAGCTCACATTAATGGAGAGACTTGCTAAAATTCTCATTGCTGTCAGCAACCTAATAGTAGTGTACATAAATTTTGGTTATAACTTTCAGAGTGGAATTTTGAAGAAGACTAGGTTGTCAAGAAATTACCAGGGTAAATTAGTTCTACCTAAAAGACACTGCAATTATCTTCTGATACAGTTATAGGGCACCTTTTTAACTCTGCCAGTTTTTTTTAATCTTCAGAAGTAACCACGCTGGCTGGCAATTGTGAACACAATGGAACAACAAGTACACAAAGCATCTATCACAAAGACAATATTTTTTTAAGTGTTTATGCAAACAAATCACAGTTCCGCTCTATCTTTTGTACCTTTTTGTAATAAAAACCACTGCCTTAAGTTATTTTCTTAAATCACATCTTTTATTATCCATGTTTTATGCTGAATTTCCTTTCTTGTGATAGCTATTTATCATAGCAAAAGCAAAACAGAAACATACTTCAATGTGGGAGTTTTATTTTTATAGCAGGAGGATTTAGTGGAGATGGGATTGATACATCAAAGTCTTAGCTTTGATAACAGATGTATTTAAATATTTACCTTCATTTTTGTCCTCTGCAGTTCAGTATTTCCCTTACATAAGCTGATAAATGCATTTTCCCTTTTTTATTATTATTAAAATTGTGATTTGAAGATACATTCCTAAAGCTGTGAATAGTTATTAACATTTCTTTAAAGACTTCAATATTTGAATGGCCAAATTCCAGCTTGAGTAATTACATTCTGCCTACTCAAATTCCCCACACAGTTCAATTAGACAAGTTATTCTTCAACTCTTTATGTCCTAAAATTGTTCTGCAGTATTGCTGCCACTATTAAACAGATGCTGAATTTTGCCCCAGAGGTGACTGAACTGATCCCTGTATACAAAACACAATATATAAAACAAACTGAATTTTTGCTGGATGAAGGTTGGCAAATACAAGTTTTATGATGGCCAAGTATTATTTTTCAATCCCCATGTTTATGCTCATTTTAAGGGTAATGATAATGAAACCTTCCCCACGGTGTCTTATTAACAGTGCTCTAGAAAGAACAGAAGGATTCATCTTCCATACATGTGCAGAGAATTTCCAGGGACTATAATCAAGAATTTTGCCCTTAAAGTGTAGGCCCATTACAGTGTGCAGGAATAACCCTATCAAAGAGATAAAAGATCTGTAGGATAGATTTTATAGATATATAAGTACTTAAAAGCCTGCTGGGGCCCTTAAAAGGAACTAGAACCCTAAAAGGACATCACAAGACTTTCCCCCATATATTCTGCAACCTCATCCTGAAGCAATCCAGTTGCACATCATTTACTTTACCAAGCAAATCCACTTCTTTCTACTGTAGTTAAACCTGTGTGTCTTCTCCTAGATGAAACAGGTAAAAAGGGATCTGAAGTAGCAGAGGGCACTATCTGCATCAGTTTTAGTGTGGTCCCAGGCTTGCAGCATGGAATACATTAAAGTTTTTTACATATCCAGACCTATATTTCCGATCTCTACAAGGGACCTGTTCAGATTACAGTGGTTACTGTAACTTCAAGGTAATCTGATGCTGCTGGGAGGCTGTGTGGGAAATCCCTGTGTAACTGCACATTAATATTTAAACCAGATTCCAAAACACACTTTGGGATTTAGGCCTTTGTAAATTAAGTCATCCCTTCTTCCTTTGTAAAAGATTTTTGTAGAGAAATCTTCAAATAGTCCTAGAACAGGTAGGCCCCAGACTTATAAAAATATATATATAAACTGAAATTATTTCTGGGGTTAATTAAAAATGCATGTTTAAATATAGAACCTGTGAAAGCTGAAGGAATAATTAAACATTTATAAAATAGAACGCTACTGTTGCTGAATGGGGCCTCTTCTTGTTTTCCTTCCTCATTTTTCCTGGAGTAGGTGACACATACTTGGAAAGTATGAACTTCAGAACAGGCATTTCTCTGTTTCTCTTTTTTGCTATTCTGTCTTGCAGAAGACAACCTGCTTTCTAGGTGAAAAAGAAACTTTTCTTGTCTGCACTATTATTTGTTCTTGGGGGCAGGGGGATGTCAGTGTAAGGCTTTTCTCTTTTTTTGATGAACTTATGAGGTTTAGGGCATCGCCTAAAAGCAATTCTGCACTTTGAGATTCCTGCTATACTTTTTTGCCTATTTCTTCTGAATTGCAGGGTTCATTTTCCCCTAAGCTTCAATCTTCATCCATGTACTTTTCGTAACTGTAAATCCTCCCTCCATACAGTCCAATCTTTTTATATACATTCTATTTTTAGACAGTGAATCTCTTCCCTTGCTTATCCATCCCCATTCTGTGTCCATTTTGATTCTTTTTTAGCCCCAGGCTTTTCCTTGCTATAGCATTAGGGAAATAAAAAAAAAAGCTGCCTACCAGTCTCTCTGATTATATTGAGCTGCACTTCAGGATACAGACCTGAGCTTGAACATTACATGCTGTCTTCTGCTTGTGATGAAGAGCTGAGACAAATAAGGCAACAATCCCCAGCCCTGGGTAGCTGCTAAATTGTTCTTCACAGCACCATCTAAAACACAGATGTTGAGAATGGTATTGCAAAAAATGTCTGAGCTACAGTTTTGGTGTAACATAAGATGCTGTAGCAAAGCAAACCAAGATTATGAATCAGTACAATATTCAACTTGTAGTGCAAATCTATAACAAAATTAGTACTTTACTAGGACAAGGTAAAATCATGAAAATCAAGTTTGCCAGAATACTTTTGTAGAGTCTCTGTCTCTACAAAGAAAATTGGACATAGCTTCTCATTTGCACTCACCAGAGGAAGAGCACAGACATTGCTGAAAGTCCCATGGTGCTGCTGCTGCAAACACTGACAGCATCAGTCCCCCGTGCCTCGTGTTCTGTGTTCCAGGAAAAGCTCTGCCATGGAAGTGGGCTTTACTTAAAACAGCAACTTGTCAACATCCATTTCATAAATGTTTTAATCTTAAAGAAAATATGCTCAAATTTTACAGATTTCTGATTAAAAAATATTAAAAAATCAAACCTAACCTGACACATCATTTACATAATGCAGCTGCTGTTGTTAAAAAAATATTTTTTTTTTCCCATAAGGAAGAGAACACAATAAATGTCAGCGCTAAAGAACTCTCATAATTTTTGTGAATTGTCCACTGGGTATTGTCTTTCTTAAAACATTACCAAAGTAACAGCTGTACGATTTAGCCACCTGATAAAAAATAATGCTCTCGTAAAAAGATCATATTTTTAGGCAGACTTCCTTTAGATCATATCTGCTCAAGATGCATTTGCTATAGAAATTTTCACAAAGCTGTGTATGCAAACTATTGGGACATTTTTCTTGTCCTCCAAATTTTCACTGGGCCTGAGTTAAGTTAGTCACATATATAAACTGTTTCCCCATAGTTTCTAATTAGGAGAGTAACAGCAAGAATTGTAGGGGTAGGATTTCAAAGGAAATACCTTCAACATTTCAGAAGAAAACCTGAAAAAGCTGTACTTTTTAATGCATTAAGATAGACACTCATAGGCATTATTATTGAACACTGAATAATTTTATTTTCATTTTATATTCAATTTGATTTTTAAAAAATTATACTTGAGCAGATAACCGTATGTAAGAAGCCATTATCTGCAGTTTGAAACAAGAGAAGACTCATGATGTCTATGTATAAATTGCAAATGCATTCTGCATTTTTCTAAAAGCCTACAGAGGTAACCCTTTCCAATTATAGTTTAAAAGGAGAACAGTGTTCTCACAATTGCAAGAACAAGAAAGGAAGTTTTAATTCTTAAAGAAGGAGTGTTAAAAATGACTTCATTCTAGTCCCACTCCTCAGACATAATGATTATTTACCATTAAGGAAAATACTTTAAGACTATTACTGATCTATACATTTAGTTATCTGTTTTAGCATTCATGTCATTAAATAATAGTATTAGAAATATTTTGGCCTCCAAAAAATATTGGTCATTATTTAGCTGGCCAGTGTGTATCATGATAAGCTTAGTTTCACTCTTTCGTCACTCTCCTCTACATGACTTACAGACATGGAAATAAATAATCTCACCTGAATTTACTCACTCAGAGCTGGAGGGGCCCTCAAATCCATGCAAGAAGGCTCGAAGGTGATACGCTAGGATAAACAGGAAAACGTCATTAGAGCAAGAGTCAAGCCTAAGCCACTAATTGGAGGCCTAAGCTTCTTTTAAGTACAGGGTTTCTGGCTGGCAGTTCTCCAGCACTGGACAGTTATATCCATGTTTAGCATTTTGCTTCCAGTTGTCTCATAATTAAGTTACATCAATGCCATCTCATGCAAATTGTCTATATAAGAAAGAAGCTATTCAGATGCATTATGTATCCATATATGAATTTCAAAATCAGTTAAGATAATCATGTCACATTAAATAAAGTAAGGTGACAGAAGGTTCAAGTGGGAGGCTATGGCAGTTTTAGCAGACATCCTTAAATCAACAACATAAATTTTAATATAGTAATTGTGTAACACCAAATGGATGTGTTAACAGGATACAGCTTCCAGACTATTTACAGAGAACACAAGAGGAAAGTGAAATAATAAAAATACATTCATATTTTTCCTAACCTCTTTGTTTTTTAAATCTTCTGCAAACAATCCAATTCAAACAAATCTTTGTTTTTATAATCTACTCAATTTCTAAAACCCCTACTGGGTTAGGCTTTCCAATTAAAATAGGATTCTGTATGCATGTTTAATAGAAAATATTTACTCGTACATTCTGCAATGTATGGCTTTGGCATTACAAGAAAAGGAAAATGTCCAGCATCTTGTTTAATACTCATAGCTACTAACAACTCAGAGACAGGTACCTGTTGATTTACTGTATGAAGACAGGGAGACCAGCACATTTTGTGACACTGGTGATGTAACCAGGATAAAAATTGTCAAGACTTTCCCAGATTCCTTTATTGTGACAAGGTAAAGGGAAACAGGAAATCCATTTGTTTCTGCTGTAGATGAGAATCTGGGAAGATGTATCAGGGAACATATGAGAATAATTTCTTTAAGGCAGTGTATCTGCTAAACAACATATCCCTGGTGTTGAGCTTTGATGGGGGTGTGACCAGTGACTGAAACTGCTCAATGCTCATTGATGGTCAAACACCTTCTGGTCAGGGGTGGCATTTCCTCCAGGCCTGCAGTGGCAGGGCATTGCAAAAGGCTTCTTGAACCAGTAAAACCAGATAAAGAAAAGATATTGTTGTCTCCAAGTAACCAGTCTTCTGGGTGGGACAATTCTGTGTTTTTTAATACAAAATTTACAATCCCAAAGTTAGACAGTCACAATGATATAAAAAGTATTCTTCTTTTATTAAGCAATTAAAGAGGCTACTCAGCTTTATACTTAATTTTTTTAAGCATATGTATTCTGCGTAACACTGAGTAAGTAGAGTAAGAATAATTGAGATCACTATGGAAATTAAGATTATATATTGATAAATTCCAGGATAATATTGTGCTTCAGTAATCCTCATCAGTGCAGTCACGAAAATTAATACTATTTTGGGATTACACTGTTTGGTTCTAACAGTTTAAATGGAAAACATCTGATCTAGAATTGTCTGCAATGGATAAAAGGAGCCTGCATGGTGAAGGATCAGATATATTTGTAAACCAGCAATTATGGCATATACCCAGCAATTTGAAATATTTTTGAATTGTTCAGCACATCCCCAAATTGCTCATGTAATGAAAGCACATGAAAATGTTATTATCATTGTTTATAGTTGTCTTCCATTTCCCACTGGAGACTTTTTTGTCAGCTTAATACATTTTTGTTTGTTTTCAACTCTGGCTTTATTTGGTTTGGGTCTTGGAACGAAAATCAGCTAATGACACCTTTTGTCAGCCTACAGAGGCTTCTGCTGTCTAGCAAGACTGGAGCAGTCACTCAGTGCATGGTCTCAGAGAGAGACCAGGGTTTGCACTTTATACACTAATTTAAATTTATCTTAGAGGGGGAAGATCCACACTGCAGCTGTACAGGACAAAGTCATCTACACTGTCAGAAGGCTACTAATAGTCGCTTCCTATCTTAAGAATAAACACACTTGCCTTTTCACTGATGGGCTAATTATTTTTTTCCAAATTAAATGAAGAAATGCAATAGGAATCTGAAGAACCCCTTGCCAACGTTCCAAGATACCATCCCACAGTATTTTCCATAACTGAGAGCAGAAGTGACTCAGGATTAGGAATGATAGTTGTATCATTTTATCTCCTGATTTTCAAGGTGAAACTTGTCAGGTTGGTGACAAATAAGAACAGAAGCATTACTTAACAGCTGAGATTAGGCTACAAAAGGACAGTCACACTCCACCCACCTCATGCCCCAACTGATGTTTATAGATGCTTTGTGCCATACTGGAAGCATGGAACAGCTGTAACCCAACTAAAACAGCTCTGGGATGACTTTCCCGCCTCATCCATAAGAAGTGCAGAGTTGCTTTATTCTCTGCAGCACAGAGAATTCTCAGCCACCACAGCCAGGGCCAGGAGGGGATGGCTGCAGTGGCTCCATCATCAGTGGCTGCCAAAATGTTGCCTCAGGAACACAATCAATCTCTTAGAAAATGGAGTGGGTCTCAGAACACTCTGATTCACAGGCCACCAAGCTGGCACACACTCCAAAGAACTGGGAAATCAGGGAGGTTTACCTCAGAAGCAAATTAGCTAGAATTTTGATGATAGTGCCCAAATGAAAGCTCATAAAGAATTAAAACCCAACAACTGTCCTAACAATAAAAAGTGTTGTTATGAGATTTGTCATGGCATCCCTGAGGATAAGCAGGCATTTTGGCTCTCACTTTTTAATTGTTTCACTGATATCAACCTGAACATCTAAGACTCCAGTGCTTAAAATACCAACCTTGTAGAAGAATATCAAGCTGTGTGCATACAAATTGGAGATAGATTTGCCAATGCAATATACTGTGTCTTGTATAATTACTCAGTTACCAATAAAACCTCTGCAAGCAAGTGTGTCTTGCAGTTTAAAAGAATATATTAATATATATACTTTGAAAATGCAGTGTCTACATAAGCTAATTAACTCATCAGGCCACAGAAAAGGATTATTTCAACTCCAAACCTAATGATGAAAATCAGTTGACAGAGATGGCCTTATGAAAGGAAAAAAGGAAGTGTGGACAAAATCAGATTATTTGGATCATAATAATTTGTTCTGGGTTTGTACACCCTTCACACTTGTCTCGCTTGTTCACACTGAGTCTCCTCAGCATTACTGCAGTAGAAGCACATGAAGAAAATACAAAGTCATTAGCACAGATGTAAAATCAGTCTGAACAATTCATATCCATAGGTGACACACAGGGAAAATTTAGGTATGTTTAAAGGGAAATTTTTAAGTACAATAGAAAGATATGTGCCTGTTCTTTTTTCACAGACACACTGCTGGCATAGGTAAGTGTTTTAAGGGAGGCCAAGAGGTTGTCTTCCCTTTCCATTACTCAGTTAAAAGCTGCTGTCAAAGGAACAGTATTTCAAGGGCTATGAGAATGCATGGAATTTAAACTTCAGACTCTAAAGGTAACATAGATTTGCTATTAAAATAATAAAGTAATAAAAATTAAACTTCATAAACATTTCTTAGCTGTAATTTTGTACAGTTATATAGATTTGATACATTTTCTCCATTGTATCAGGCCTATTCTGTTAGTGCCCTTTCATACCAAATGTACCGTAGCTGTGCAGATTTCCTAATTTTTCCCTGAATATCTCTTGATGATCTGTTTTTCCATTTAATAGTCTGAAACTTTGGTGACTGAAAAGCTTATAACATACACAGGTGAAAACTCAGAGCATAATCTATTTGTATAATAACTAGTGCTTGGCACGATCATGATTTTGAAAACCAAAATTATTTGCTTTTTCTCCGCAGCCTCTGATGTTAAAAAGCTGTTTTTATATTATTTCACAGATTTCTAGTTACTCTGGAGTACTACTGAGTACAGTATTAACTGTGCAAAATGTACAGGTAAACCCAAAAATGCCCACAGAGATACAATCAACACTTAAGACATGCAGCTGTACTTACTTATGCTGGGCACTTTTTCTGCTTTTTCCCTCTCTCTTCTTTCCATTTTTGTCCAGATTTCAGTATTTTCTTGAGATTACCACTAAGAGTTTCTTCTTTCTTCTCCTCTTTGTCCAAGATTCTTTTTCCCGAGTAAATTTTAAGCTATTTGTAGTACTCTGTAAGTCTTGAGACAGTTTGAGTCTTTTCCATTCATTTCTTTTTAACTATTTCTCCTCCTATTTCATGTTAGGACAGTTAAAATAAATTGAAAGTGGATGGGTGAAAAAAAAAAAAAAAAAAAAAAAAAAAAGACGGTTCATAATTCTCCAGTTGAAGCTGAAGGGAAACAGAGGGAGAGTACTGCAGATGAGGTGTCAATTGCTAAAATTACCTTGTCTCCATGATCAGATAGTCCTTGGATTTATTGAACTACAGGGCACTCCCCAAGGGCTATTTAGTTCCTCACGTTTTTTTTTACAGCTCTGGACTGAAAAAAACACATGACTTAGTATGGTTATTAATATTGATTATTGCCTATATTCTTCCAAGCACTTAGGGAAAAATACAGGTGTCACAGTATAGCTACTTAGAAAAGACTTAACTGAAAGAAAAATTACAAGACAGAAAATTATTTTTATCCTGGCCCAAACCAGGACAACAGGCATCTTAAAAAGAAAATAAGTACATAAATAAGACAGCAAGCTTGACTCCCTCTTTCTTCTCTCCCACCACATGTGTATGCATTAATGTGGCTCTGGTAAGTCCCCTGGACAATTCAGAATGCTAGCAGGTACTTAGGGAAAAGTATAGGTATATTTAAAACTGAAACATATACATAAATAAGGTAGCTATATGCACATGTCAGCTGAGATTTGAAAGGTGCTTGAAGAATTCTATCAGAAGTAAGTGTGCCACAGGGCAACTGTGAGAATAGGCAGAGGAGATGGACCAAAAGAATTCCTTCCCTGAGCATTACCCTGAGAGACATAAAGGAGAAGTGGGAGTGGGAAAGCTCTGCCTGGAGAAGCACTGGCTGCTATTTAGATAAGATTTTTTTGGTCTTGGAGTACTAAGTCATATGAGGTGCTTCAAGAAAAACAGTAATTCAGAATTTCAAACTTAAACTTGAACATATAGAACCCCACTGAGTTTTCCTGTTTCTGTGAACTGAATTCATGGCAAGAGAAAAATTTTCTAGTTAAACCCTGTTTTCTGTTACTATTTAGTACTGAAAACATATTTGAAATGGTTTTAGCTACATTGCAGAAAACTTCTGCTAAGACTGCCCAGAGAGTCAGTCTGTAACAGCTGCTTCTTACTTCACACACTTCTCAATTTCTCACTAGTGTCTCACCCTTCCTAGTGACTGAAACAGATTTTCTGTGTCAAAAACATCTCTTATTTGTGTGGTAATGAAGAGGTTTCATACTTCAAAGTGTCAATTTGTGTCACTGTAAGACAAACAGAAACCACTTTGATCTCAAAGTATGCCTACACAATGTACTGAAGGCACAATGACAGTACAGACATCCGTTCTAGTTTGAATTTAGCTGGCATGGGTGCTGCTAAGAGCCTGCATGACTAAGTATGACTAAGTATAAACCAGCAGAAACCTAATGGGGACATGGAGAAATCATAAATTTGGACTAAAACTATGTTTTCATAAACTATTACCATTTCTTTGTTTTGCCTGTTTACTTGCCAGATTTGTGCCACAGCCACATTTCCAGCCAACTGATCTATCTTTCTCCTTGTAATTTCTTTGACCTTTCAATGAATAAACAAGTATTTTCCCAATTTTTATATCCTCATCCAGATTTTCTGTCTCCTTATAATTACTTGGGGCCTTTTGTTTCTATGTCTGTGAAGGCTTGATGCTAACAAAGCTTTCCAGTTTATGATAGCATGCTTTTTTTGGATCAAAAAATCCTCTCTTTGGCTTAGAAAAGAGAAAATATTCTAGTCAACAAGTGGCAAACAGTGGCAAATGTTAAAATTAAAGTATGCATTAGACTACTTAAAATGTTATCTCATGTCAGGGTTTTGGAGGTCTGTAACAATTGTACATTTGTACATGGCCACTGCTCTGTGCCATAATCAGATATAAAAATAACAATATGACTATACATTAGGAAAAAAACCCTCAAAGAAAATGCCAAAATTCTTACACAAAATTTGAACATCTATAGAAGAATTTAAAATAAAATGGTACACTGATTTGGCAGCAACTGTTCTGCTTGTGGAGAGGATAAGACTTAGTTTTGTTATGAATCAGAACAGAAACATTTTGAAATGTCATCTTTTGTCATCTTTTCTACTAGAATGAAAAATCAAATTTCTGAGCAGAGCTCTTAATCCTTATTCTAAATGTGGCCTTTATGGCACGAACAAGATTCAGATTGTGCTGCCACAGAAGCTGGAAACTCTACTCATTTGATGATGAAGAAACAAGTAGACATTCTCTTTTGTTACAGTTCTAATTCACAGACTGTTAAATCTAACAGAATACTAATTACCTTAAGTGGATTTCACAGTTGACAGAGACCTTTGCTGGGAAGACGAGCTTGACAAAGGCAATTGAAACTTAGCTAATGAAGAATACTAGATCCACCTTAGAGGAATGTTAAGTAAGTGCTTTGCTTATTATGGAAGGTACCTCTTTTATATGTAAAGTAACCATAGAAATGTCAACACTTCATTCTCAGACAGTTTGCAATATTCTGCAGAGGGTTATCAAATTACCTGTAGGTTTTCCTTTTCTGTAATTATATTTATTCATACAGCATTTCCTTACAGTGAAGCTCTGTGAACCAATCCTGAAACAGGCACACACAACGTTTACTTAACACAGCTTAATCAAACTGGTCTTCAGATTGACAAGCACAGTATGGCAGAAATTTCCTCCTTGCAAATGAGGGCTGTGCAGGTGTGTCTGCTCATTACAGAGCTGCTTGGAGCACACAGAAGCATGAGTGAGGTCTGGAGCCATAAAAATACTCTTCTGTGACCACATTGCCTCAGTTAGCTCAAAATATGTACATAACTACTGATTGGGGGGATACTTGAGAGGTCATATATCAGCTCAGAATTAATATGAAGTTGGGATGCTTTAAAAGCTACCGAGAAATAATGGCAAAGCCTTGCTTGTATGATTAGCTGGGTGTCCTGCTAACTACACAGTCACTGTGCTACCCAAAGAGCACCACCTCATGCTGCTCCTGAACACGGGTAGGAGCTGACAGGAGTGTAAGAGATTACCAGGAGACCGTGTTCACCTTCTTTGAAGAAGTTCTAGTTAGTCAGAAATCCTGCAGTCAGGATCAAAGACACACAATCCAAAAGCTTTAAGATTAACTTTCCACTTTCCATACAAAAAGTTATTTCATCAGTTTAGAAGCTCTTGTGATACAGCAGCATTCTTCCATACTAGAGAGTGCACTGCTGTCATCCCTGTGCCACTGGGAAGTATTTTATGGCTTACCTGGATTTTTCAGGGGATGAGATGTTTGGTTTTCAGCACCAGTATGATGTTCGAAATGCATATAAATAAAAGTTGTCCAGGTAGCAGAGAGTCTCAAAGACTTTTTAAAGCCAGAAAACAGATTTTCTTATTATTCAGGGCTTTACTGAAAAAGCCAATCAGAGAAAGACTTCTTAGAAAATTATCTAGTTTTAAGTCTTTGCTCTCTTTTTTCTGAATCGTGTCTTACATGATAGTTTCAATTATTTATTATAAGGCAATGGTAAAAAAGTGTTAATTAGCAAAGATGAAAAAGACTGACTCAATGGGAGCTCCTGTAAAGGAGCTCTTATTTTCTAATGCCTGAGGTGACCACTAATTTACAGCTTTTGATAGCTTGCATGTATGCTTCACAGAAAATTGTTCTTGGGGAAAAAATACTGTACACCTTAATACAGAGTGGTTAATTACAAAGGGCTGGCTTTTGCTGTTGTTTTGTTTTTATTTTTTTAGTTCAGGCAATTTAGTTTTAATGAAAATGGTTTAACGTGATAGCATTAGAAATTCAAATATGCAAAGAGAGAAAGTGTGACACTGGAACCTAAAGATTTTCTCCACTCAGCTGAAATGCCAATACCCAGACCAAGAGGCCAGCTGTAAGAGTAGTCATGCTCTTTTTTTTTTTTTTATCTTTCTGTGCTGATTTCAGCCAGTCTTTTCAACCTTTTAAAAACCTCCAATATTAAAAAAGGCTTTAGAAATACAAATATCCCAAGATCTTTAGACTCTTCTGATTGTTTTTGTGAAAATACAAAAGGGGAAGAATGAGAAACAAATATTAATTATGCTAATAATTAGTATTATTATGCTAATAATGGGAGCAATACAGAAGACTCAAACTAAAATTTCTCATAAATGTAATGCATAAGTATTACCTTCATATTTTATGTGCTTTATTATTTAATTATAGCTAGACCTACGTAATAGTGTAAAACAAGCTCTTTAGCAATAAGTTAGTTATTTTACTCTGAATATATTTTAATTAATTAGAAAATTCAATGAGGGCAAATAATGCAGTGGTCAGATGTCTAGTTTGACTACTTTTGCCTTTAATCTCTGTTGGATGTATCAACTTGTTTCTTCAAAGTTGCCACTCAGGAATTCCTTTTTATCTCTGGTTGTCCTAACTGGATTTTAAATAGATGCAACATACATGTCAAGTATTCTGTCTGCCCCCTTTTTTTTATTTCTTCTTCTTTTTATTTTTTTATCCAAACTCTCATGGTTATTATCAAAAAACAGAAAAAACAGGTCTTCAAATGTTGTTGATCCATTTTGGCATTTACCATAGTTAGGTCAAGAGAACAATGTACAATTTTTAGAGTGACAAACACAGGAGACTGAGTTCCAAAGACCTGAGACATGCTGCACATCCCTCACACTAAGCCATCCAAAGAAAGCAGGATTCTTGAATCTTTTTCCTTAGTTCAGGTCACTGGCTTGGTGTTCAGCTGGCAGAAATGACTGAAATATTTTTTCCAATGATATCTGAAAATGAAATTCTTTTGACAGTATCTGTTCCATCTAAACTAACCCAGAATCCTGACTGTCCACCTTCTCTCTTTCCCAGTTCTGATTCTGTGATTTTCATGTTGTTTTACAACACCACAACTGTGGAGGACCAATTCCTCAAACCTCAAAGCAGGTGAATTCATGTGAAAAACTCACTCTTAATTCCTTACACTTAGATCTTTAAAGCTTTTCTGATCTTCTTCAATTAACACCTTTCCACTTACGCTATTTTCCTTGTTTATTTGTTCATTTTGTTCTTGTTTATTAATGAGATATTAATTGACACTCTCTGTGATGTTTCTTATGCTTCAAGCTTCTTTTCAGCTCCTGACAAGCCTTGCTGAACAAAAAATGAAAACAATGAACAAAGTCATTGTGAAAATTAATCTAAAAGAACTATAAAATGGTCAAATCCAGAACCAACAGCAACAGATAAAAGATTAACATGATGCTGCTGTTACAAAGACTTCATTATCACCATGTTCCTATTCAGAACTAAGGTGTGAAAGGACAGGAAGGTTTAACACATTTAGAATGTGGCATGAAAATAAATGAGATACGGTCCATTCAAAGATGCTATGGCTTCAGGACATTTAAAATCCCAGAAGAGTTAAAATCCAGATTATTCAAATACTTAAAAAGATAAAAAGATAACTGAAATACTTTATGGATAGAATAGTAAATATAGTATGTGTTAGTATGTCAGGTGTGTCTCCTCACCTGGAAGCTCAGGTTTTTGAAAATATGTTGTGCTATTACTTGATTTTACTATTTTCATGACAAAATGGAATGACCTTTCATTTAAATTTTATCCTGTTCTTCAGAAATTTATAGACTTTTATCATTCTAGAAAATATTTTGGATAGTTAGCATTACTGAAGATAGACAGTTTTACAAAGGGTGATTCTCCCCACTATCTTATAAAGGCTTCTGGCCTTAATTTATTACCTTTTATTACCCTCTCTGTATTGATTAAAAGGCCAAGGAGACCCCCTAAGAGCAGATGTCTAGTTCTTACATAGCTGAGGCTGGATGTCATGAATTCCCTGTTACCATGTGCCTGTATCTGTGAAAATTCGTGCTTCCTTAAATTCATGCCCTCTGTCTAAAACAAAGAGAAACATGCTTTTTTGGCGTATTTTCATGAGATAAAATAAAGTCCCTATCATGCAACTTCTCTAGTGAATCACAGAAGAGGGTGAAACAAAGCAAAAGGGGATTTATTAAAGATAAAATTTAATTAAAAGTACAGAATATGGAATATAATAAATATTAAAATAAAGAAATGTCTTCTGGGGCAGGTAGAGACATGAACATGGGATTAATTTTAATAAGGTGAATAACCCTTTGCTAATATGAGTATTGGGGTCAGAGTCTAGCCTAAGTATTCAAATATTTCCTTGCTTCAGATTATTCTTTTCGAAGATATGAAACACTACACTTTTTCTGTTGTAGCTGCACATTATTTTGAAAATTGGTGAACAAAATGTTTAAAAACAGAAAGTTACAGGTTTGCATTTCATAAGGGGAGGAGTAAAACCACTTCAAGTTTAATTAAGTTGGCCAAGTTCCACTGCAGAAGACACTGATCTACCAGAAGACACAAAATGTAAGTTCACTCATGTTCATGTACAAAAGTAGATGACAACAAAAATTAAAATGCAAGCCATGTTCTGCAAACCTTTTTAGGAGAATGGCAGTTACAGAATTACATAAAATAACCTTTTAAATTAGAACAGCCTGATCACTCCAATGTGACCAGAGTATTTTTAGCCCTCCATGTCCACTGAAAATCTAAACCTGTGCAAGAAAACTAAAGTTGGAAGAGCTCCATAAGAGAAAACCACTCCAAGATTCTCTGTTGGTGTTACATCTTAAGACAAAATACAATTCTGAAGTGGATATTTAAAGCCAGAAATGTCTAGAGCCAAAAAATAAAGAAACCAGCCATTATTTCATATTACTCTTCCACCTGCATTTTGGACCATGGTTTTGTTTTTTTTTCCATGCAGTGATTTGATTCTGGTGCATATTCTTAATATACTATGAAGAATAGGACTGCAAAGTCATCAGTAGACAGCAGTAATGAAATTAGCAAATAATACATAATTGATTTTCTGAGACGTATAGGCAAGATCCAGCTGCATAAAAGGTACTTTTATGAATTACTACTGGTAAGAACAAACCCAAAACTGGATTAAGTGGCCAGCTGGGAATACTGACCACATAATGAAGACCTGAGTGGTAAAAAAATAGTTTAATTATCTCAAAGAAAAGCACCCAGGGAGACAGGGGAGGAATGTCCAGAGTACATGGGATTCTGGTAGTCTTCTAGGGATCCAATCGTTGCTTGAGACTACAAATTACAGTGTTCCTAAAGAATGTAAAATCTCTCACATTTTCCATTTCAGACTTCCACATGGATGCCAGAATCCAGGCTACTAGTTTTAAATACCCAGGTATGCAGTTGTGCTTACTTTTATGCCAGGCATTTCAGCTCTGTCATATGAGTGTTTCCCTTTGTCCTTGTGACTTGTGCAGGTGGCAAACTGTATTCTCAGCCCTTTCATGTTAAAGGGTCTTGACACACTTTTTGTAAGGTTGGTATATGTAGTGACTAGATGTGATTTGTCTAAATTTATCATTAGGCAAATTGTAAGTAGCTGTCTAGGAGCATCTCTTGATGTTAGGGAACACTTCCAATCATATACAGATACAAATGCTTCCAACCTGTATACATCTAAAGCTGTGTATTTCTGTAGTAATTTGGGTCAAACACTTTAAAACATATGACACTGTTTTTAGTGGAGAGATGCAGGACTCTACTTCAGACCTCTAGGACAAATGCTTCTCAATAGTTTGAGCAACGATTTGGAAGTAAGCACAAAATCACCACTGATAAGATTTATGGCTGATGCAAGGATTGGTTGTGTGATAAACAATTATAATTAAGCTTCACATTCATCTGGAATGATCTGGATTACAACAGCTATATTTATTTGACTTCTGTTTGCTTTGGCTCTGCTCTGATTCAGCAGGAGTGCAGATGCAGGCAGCCCAAGCAGTGTGTTTGAACTCAGGGCAGCATTCATGAGCTCACTGGGCACATGGCCCTGCCACTGGTGACTGCACAGCTCCTGTTTTGCTGCTCTCTGGGTTAGCAGAAAGCATTTGTGTCTCAGAAATCCCTTCAAACCTTGATACTGTGGGCTTATTCCAGCAAAATGAGTTTTAAAAGAAGAAAATGCAGTGTTTTTCAGCTAATGAAGAGTTGGAACATAGAGCACTAGGGACTGAGCAAAGTTTTCCAATCTATTCTGGGGGTTATAATGGATAAAAATATTTAGATGAAGAAAGATGAAATTAAAATAAAACTATCTTACAGTCTTCTAAACTCAGAAATAATGGACAGGAGCAGTTAGGGGGTGTTAATCCTTGTAGGCAGCATTGAACATACTGAGGCTCAAATGTTTTATCCTGATCTCATGTCTGTATTAAAAAAGAAAAACTGAGAAACTATGAAAATGAAAAGCTACAAGTACTAAAATTTTTTATAGTGAAAAAGAAAGATCTCAGTCTCTTTGTCTTCTTAGAAAAAGCATAGGGCAAAACTGGATGATAGTGAAAGACAGGAAAATACTAAATTCTAAGAGGTTTTTTTTTTAATCTCTTGGAGAAAGGCATATCAAACACTTGAGTACCATACACACAAGTATGATTGCCTCATATAGCTGGACTGAGATGATTTTAGCCTAATGACTTCAGACTGGGTTATTAAAGACTGTGAGGATGTACTCACACACACATTTATACATTTGAAAGCAGTGAAGATGATTAACTATGAGAAAAATTAAAACAAAGATTCTGTTTTTTTGAGGCAGGATACCTGAGTAGATGAAATGTAACATCTTTGGTACAAGAGTTCAAACTAAAGAATCTAATGCTCCCTTCTACCTTTAATGTCCATTAATCTGCATGCTCTTGTGTTTGAAGAGCATATTAGTGCATTGTTTACAGCTAGCAGCTATTTTTGTTTTAACAACACATTTATCCTGACTCTTGTTCTCTGTATGTCCACATGCATCAGTATGATAGATTAGGAGGACTGCAGCAACATCACATCTCCCAGTTGTAACACTACAACATATATCTGCATAAGTACTTTGCCTGTGGAACACAGTACATTTCTTTCTCTTTTCAGTACAGATATGCAGAATTTATTTCTATATGAGTCTACAGAGCATAAAATAGTACTTCAGGTTCCACAGAAGTTAGGCTTTATGACAAATTTTGATTGTAGTGGCTTCCACCTTAAATTTTAGGTTTAAGTGTTCAATCCATCACTTTCAAACGTATCACTGGAGGATTTTTATCTGAAGTTATACCGTATGCAGTTATCAAATTGGCAGGATTTCACTGCTCAGGGTTTCATCATGGATGTAACTAGCTTACTATTAGCTTGTTGTTACTATTGCTAATTAATTTTTGCTTGTTAATTGTCTTTTAACAAGATTACCACTAAAAATTCCAATACTCCTATATAAGAGAGGGTCTAAAGGGAAGATTTTCCCATAGGTCTATGTAGAAACAGAACTATGTTGATAAATACAAATTTAGATTGCCTCAATAAAAAGTTAGATTTTTAGCAAAATAAATCTAGTTTGCTTTGCTCAGCCTAGGGGGAAAGTGTCAAAAGGTCTGGCATACAGAAAAAAACCTGCCACTCACCCACTGAAAATTAGCTTTTTTGAAGTTGCTGCAGTTCACACACTCTTAAACTCAGGCATATAAGTTTTGTCTGTACTGATATTGACACACATGTGATAATATTAATAAACCACTAAGAGAAGAAACACTTAAGAAGGCAATAAATACAGTTTCTAAATGGCTCAGTCATGTTCTTCCCCAGGTTTTAATTCTAGATCTGTGTTCTGCATTCTTTTTACTTTCTTAAATATTTTGTCATTAACTGTTCTGCACTGGTATTTGGAATCTTTGCCTAAGAGCTGTAAGTTCTGATACTATAGACTCATTTTTAGTATATTCTGTGACCAGAAAAGACATATTAAAAACTATTTTTCATTTCCATTTTTACTAGCAGTACAATTGTCAAAGTTCAGACACCATTTCATGCTACCCCTCTGTGCTACAGTTTCCTTATTTCCTAAATGCTTCTTATGATACCCTTCTTCATAAAATACTCCGTGAAGACTTTAAATGAAAATCTAAAATTATTTAAATCAAGAGAAAGGCTGAAAAGCTGCAGGGTAAAGCTGCCATTCAAAGGGAATTTAACAGGCTGGAAAAAACTCATGAAGCTCAATAAAGAAAGAGGCAGAGCCTTGTGCCTGGGATGCAGGATCTGCAAGCACCTGTGCAGTCTGGTTCCTGATGGGGTGGGAAGGCACTGGGCTGTCTCAGGAAACTGGAATATGCATCTGAGATTTCAACTGGGCCAGGCACTGAGCAACCTCACTCAATTCTAGAGTGGAACCTGACTTCAGGGTTGAAGTTACTTTGAGCTGTGTTCTGGATCAGACACCTATGGATGTCTTTCTGGGGAAAAAATTAAAAAATTCTAGCTCTGTATCTCAGCAGAGTTTCTTTCAGTGTGGTTCCTGAAAGAGCTGCAGTAGTGCTCAGAACTTGAAAGTGCATGAAGGAGTCACATATTCTCCCTCTCCTATTCCAACCCCCCCAGAAAAAAAAATACAGTAATTTAGTGTAAAAGGCAATTATTGTTTTCTCATTTTATTGTTTTATGATCTCTTAAAAAACCAACTGAAATTCATGTCTATCTTCTGTGGTTATATCTAAAATGCCACAAGACTACACAGCAGGTTGCTCTTTCTCAGTTATAAATTTTATCACTACTACTTCCCAAGTTCTCTACTAAAACTGGACAGCTTGTGAAATACTTCAACCTGCCTAGTTTCTGACATGTCTTCCTACAAGAATCTGAGTTATCCAAGAACACTCTGTAGCTGTCATGGCTAACTATCATTCCACAAACCTGACTTCTAAAGAAAAACCCACTGGGAATCACAGAATAACAGCAACATTAGCCAAAAAGTCCATCTTCCTGCTGAAGAGCACACAAGTAGACTTTATTTTTATGTCATAACTCAATTTGGAATGAATGTTGCTTCCAATTTTGTATAAATGACCAGACTGCTATAACCATTAAAATACATACATACTTCTTTTTTTCAGGAAAACATAAGTAAAGATTACACATTGCTTAAAAAAATAAAACAGAGCAGAATCTTACTGCAAAGGAAATTATTTAGTAGCTATCAATAGTGACATAAATTGAGCATATGGGAGTTTTAATCTACAGCTAACAGTAATAATATTGATGATGATGAATACTCAAATTCTGTTATATTCTACTGCTACACTGGATATGCTTTATGGTTTGACCACTGTGGAAAATTCAGGTTACACAAGGAAATATTGAATTTGTGTCAAGAAAATTGCCTACATTGTAATACACTTGCTGACTTAATCAAAAAATGCAAAATGACTGGGCTCTATTAACATTTAAAGGATCATTATACTTAGTATCTCTGTTCTGACATACTAAGCTTTCTATAACCATGGTAATATATAGATGTTGGGGTTGGTTTTCTTTGGTTTCTGTTTTCCAGTAAATCTAGGTCTAAACAACTTAAATTTGGTTTTCAAAAATAATTTTAATTGTGATTGTTGGATCTTATTTCAAATCTATGAAGATTTGAGTGTGTGTTCCAATACCGTTAAAATGCTGGAACCTCAGAAATTATATGTGCTTTTCTTCATGGTTTCCCTTCAGTTTTATCCATCTGTTTTTTCAAATGTTCCAACTGCCATTGGGCTAAAGAATTTAAAGTACAGGCCGCTTTTCTGGAGTTTCTGATATCAAGCTTCTCCAGAGTCACATTAACAAATTACATACATAAATAATGTGCTTTCAAAATATATAAATTCAGTATTTATTCCTTGAGAGAGGTTTCTTGCCAGTATATTCATTAGGAAAATGTTCCTTATGACTATCTAAATAAATTACCAATGGTATAATTAGCTATTATTGCTGAATTACGGATTGATTTCTCGTATCAGTATGTATGTATGGGTCCTGGGCTCTCACTCATTGTAGCCAAGTGTGCTCAGATGAAAAGCACAGTCAGGTGCCCTTGCATTCTATTGATCCTCAGTGCCAGCTGATCCAATGGTTAAAGGCCAGAGAAACACAAAAGTTGTTCCTACTTTTCTTACTTTTGGTTGCCAACAGCAATTGGAGATGTCCAGGTAGACCTGTTGGTTTTATGGAGAAAGGTTTGCCTTCATTAAGAGTTGTTACAGTAGTTCTGTGTCATTGCACTTTCTCCAAAGACATTTTCCTACTCGTGCTGAAAACTCTTTTTTTGTGAGGAGGGGTGGAAGGGTAAGCAGTGCTGCTGTAGTCCACTCATGGACCCACTGAGTTGTTTCCAAGTCTATTGAAACAACCACACTTCTGGGTATGTCTGTATGCTTACCTTCTGTTTATTTGGAATTAAAACTGAATGGATCTGTAGGCAAGATAACCTCTATCTTTAAGGTTATGAGTTTAAAAAATTGCATCAAAAGTGTTTCTGAAAACTATAAAAAAATGCACTCTGAAGAAATGAAGATTTTGAAAAGTTCCGCAACCTCCAGGTTCTCATGGGCAAAACACAATATATGGAGAAACATGACTGGAACAGAGTAAGAGCCAGTTCTACAGAACAAAGACAAAAGGTTTCGTTTTCCAAACCATGCTGAAGAACGAATAAAGCGGTCACATTAATCTCTCGAGGTTCCAAATTCCCAGTCTAAAATTTTACTGCCTGTAACATTTAAGCTGTCATTGAAAGGACTCCTGAATTCTGGCCAAGCCACCAGTACAGCAGATCATAGACCTAAACTCTCAACACATAACTATCCATTTAACATTTATGCTTTCATCAAATTCAGTGTTTAGACATGATTAAGAAATAAAGTTACAAAAACAACGGAAAACAGGATGACATTGCAGTATTTCTTGCCAAGATGAACCCAAATACTGCAAAATGACATTCAAGAAGAGTCAGATGTTTTGAGTCTGTGCTTAAGAGTTCTATGATTTTAAGGACTACAGATGCTTGAATGAAAAAAAGACAGAGAAAGAAAAATAACTTGTGCATACTTACCCAAGGTGACTCATGTACAAGTAATGAATGCATCATGGAATGATTTTTTTGTCCTAGCACCATCAGGAGAAAGCAAGAGCCTTTCATTTCCTGGTAGGAAAATAACATTAGTTCCACTCAATAGTGACCTTTCAGTAGCTTAACTTCCCCTGAACCCTTCAGTGTAATTATTTAAAGAAGGTGATAAAGAAGGACAAGATCTAATACACTCAGGTCTATACACATCATCATCCATACCAACAAAATTATAATCATTATAAAGAACTTACCTGCAGTGCTCTGTATTCTCATGGTGGGAATATAATAATTGCATAAATTGAACATTGGGTCTAAGTTGCAGCTTCTTCAGAAAGCAATAGGGATGAGCATCTTTAAAGTACTTGGAGAACTGGAAGAGCTGTATAATCAATAGCTCCTCTCTTAAGTTGCCCATGATGAATAGAAAACAATATGACAATAGACATATCTGATGTTAGAATTCAGAATCCATCACTTCACAGGTTCACAGGCATTATTTGATCTACATAATCATACCGAACACTTCAATTAAACTGAGAATAATTAAATAAGAAAATGATCTGAACCTCATTTCAAAAGAAAACTTGGCTACAGTTAGAAAACATGTTTGCACATTTATCTTAAAGCATATAACAACGGAAATATTATTACATCTAAAAATTATATAATTTGTCCTAAAATAGTAGTCTAATATACACATCCATTATTTAAATATATTTTTTAAAAGATAATATGGAAGAGAATAAAGAAATACTTAAAGTTAAATAGTAGTGTGTGACACCCACAGGAAAAAACAAACCAAAACCATAAAACACTTCCTTATTTTTTCTTAAGTAGTCAGTTCCCCTGTCCAGTTCACTACTAAGCTGTGGAAACAGCAGTACCAACACAGCAGCAAGAGGGGCAGGGAAAAGCTATTGCAGGTAAGGACATTCAGGCCAGTGTTTCCTTCAAAGGAATGCATGTGACATCCTTCTTCAGGGAGACAACTCAGTCCTTGGGAAGAGTCCATGCTCCTCAGCTAAATTAGTCAGTGGCTAAAACCCTCCTGTGCACAGGCAGCGCCGTGACCCCCTGCCTGTAAAAGCACCCTGGCTATGACCACACTCACCCTGCAGCTGATCCCTGAAAGCCAAGACTTAGAGCCTCAGAAGATGTGTAAAGTGCTTATGCACTTCTGAACATCCTTTAAAGCTATCCCTTGGAGCAGATGGAGTTTATTTTGTAATCTCTTTACAGCAGCTGAGCAACAAAAAATATATACTGCAGTGCAGTCCAGAGTCAGTGACTGCCTTTAAATCATGTGAAATATGATAAAAATAACTTTGTGTCTAGTAAAGGCACCCTTTCCTGTTAAAAGTGAAAGGTTAAGTGAAAGGTCATTATTGTCGATGACATTTAATTAAATATTTGCTAATCAAATTTATTTTTCATTAACAGATGGATTTGTTAGTCTCTGCATCTCAGCGACAGCCTGAAAGTCTCAGCACCAGAAAATCTTTGATTATCCTTTTACAGATGTATGAATATTTTAGTGATCTAATCAATGTAAAGGAACAATGGAATATGATTTAGGTAAGTATTAAAAAAAGAGCTAGTGAGCAGCTAACCTATCTTTGCAGAATCCATTTTTGAGTAATTTTGAAGAATGAATTCCTTAATTTCAGTCCGTTTGGAAATAATTTATGAACAGAATAAGGACAGACATTCTTGAATATGTGAATTTTTGTTAGTTCCTAGTTTCCCCAGTTCTAATAAATGTTAAAAATGAAAATAATGAAAATCTTCAGAACATATATCCCTACTTGAGCCTGAGTTTTTCTCTGAGAAGAATCAACACAATCTGGAAGCCAAGGTTTTTTTCTGTTTTTTACAGAAATTGAGGCAAAAGAGTGAGAGAGGCTCCCTGCTATTACAGTTCTTAGTAAAGAACATAATATTGTAATATAATATCTACTAATTATATGAACTATATATTTTATAGTCTTAGCTCTATACTGCCATTCTATACTGACTGACTGAAATAAAAACATGTACTTGAAGAACAGAGGACTTGATAGTGTACTTTAGTTACCACTTACTTTTTTCAACATAATATATGTTTTATTTGATTTTACTTGCACTTTTTTATAGTAATTGCCTACTTATCCTGTTCTCAGCAGCTCATCAGGAGTAATTATTACACCTCTAATTGACCAACAGTAACTACTGTATCTTGTTTGTTAATGAAATGCTTGTTTAAGAGAATATTTAATTTGCTGTAGTAACTTTTTCTTTGGTGAGCAAGTCACGTAACTTTATTATTATTCTGCCTGTATAAGGCAGTGCATGCAAAGCTCCTAAGAAAATTGTGTAATTTATGTCTTCCATAAAAGGGCTCAGCTGAAGCTTATGTTATTGTTAAACATCTTGTAAAAGGAATCTGTGGCAAAATTTCAGTTATGATATGGAAAGCATTCCAGCATGGGAAAAATAAGGAAAAAAAGGTGACTTTCCAGTTCTTGCCATAAACACAACTCTGATTTGGCATTGTTTAGTCCTCAGATTTAGCCAACCCATGTGTAGGGATGCATAAATTAGTTCTAGCCATGTCTTGCTGTAATTTAGTTTCAGGAGCTACCTGAGTAACTCGTAACTGAGTTGAAGACTTGTGTAAGTAACAAGACTCTAGGATCCACATAGTGCTGACTTGGTAAACTGAAGACTCCATAGTTTCTTTGTTTAAACTCTTGCTCTGCAGGCTAGAGGTCCACGTTTGCTTCTGTTGTTTCAGAGCTCCTAAAAAAGCCACAATGCAATGCAATTTATGTAAGCTCATGAGCCAATGCAACAAATACAAATTCAGTCTGCTGACAAAAAAGAAGAGGTCAACAGATGTTTGGGACTCCACAAAGCATAATCTGAGAGCTACAAAGCTAGAAAATTAAGTTCTTCACTTTTCCCTCCTCATCAATTATTAGCAATGATGTAAAAGAGGAGAACCACAATGTTTACCTTTGTCTTACAATTTTTGAGAAGAATTCCATCATTTCCACTACATCTAAGGGCTTTTTTTCAGTGAAGATGATCTTTCTGTGAAAAAGACAAGGACACTTCTTTCTTACACAAATTTCTACAAGTAAGTGTATTACAATAGAAAATACAGCCTAAGAAACATGCTTGGCACCAGGTTAAAAAGATTTAGAATGTGTGATATGTAGCATAATATATATTTTTTTTTCCAGAAAAAAACCCTGCTGTTCTGCATGACCTTGGTCAAGCCAGAATGTTTTTCACTTGCTATCAACTACTGGTATTGTCTCCTAAAGTCTACACCTTCCATAAGCAGTGACCTCCATTTCCCTTTCATCAGCCTGGGAATCACAGGGTCTTTTTCTTTGAATATACAAATATTTTTTTCTCCTATTCTGAAACAACTCTCCTTGTTTTCTGAAGCAAGATTGGAAGGTAGTATTCTACAGTTCTTAGTAATTGCACATTCAGTGAAATTCCTTGGCTCTTATGCTTTAAATGTCATGTTTTCCTCTATACTTTTTTTTTTTTAAAGAGAGGGCTATTCTGGAGTCAAAAACCATTTCACCTCATGTGTGATGCTTCCATAGATCAAGTTCTGGTACTGTACAGAGGTTATTTTTGCCTCTTGGTATGTCAGTTTTGCTGTGTAAGGGCAGTTGTTTATTTTAAGTAATATGTGATCCTTGGAATCCATCCAAGCTGTAGCTGTTGTAGCTGATCATGTGCTTACAGGAGAAGGGACTGTTGTCCTTGGTCTTGAACATGCAGTGCCAGGTTTGAACAACTTGGCCTATTCTTATCTCTAAAAGCATGAAGTCTGTTTCTGAAGAAAGACTTAAAAGGAAAATAAATCCAGGATCCTTCTAGCAGCTAGCATGGAATTAAATTGGAATATTTAATAAGTCCT
Organism: Phaethornis superciliosus; assembly: GCA_023637945.1. Taxonomy (NCBI): domain Eukaryota; kingdom Metazoa; phylum Chordata; class Aves; order Apodiformes; family Trochilidae; genus Phaethornis; species Phaethornis superciliosus. The sequence continues at coordinate 19,349,800 of JAJQWJ010000011.1, forward strand.
GTATTGCTTAACATCACACTGAGTTGGAAACAGCTGGTTTGAATATTCAGGAGCTTTAAAAAAATACAAGGGAAATTGTACATGATTGGAAGAGTGCTTCAAAGTGCTTTTTGGCATAACGCACAATTATTTAATACTAAAGAGGATTCAAACTAAAAAGGATTAAAAAGGAAGCTGAAGAATTAAGCTTGAACTAAAGGGATAGAAAATCCTGATAAATGAAGCAAAGGTTCACAGTGGAGTGGTTTGTAGTATGAAGAAGACTAAATTCTCCCTATTTGGACTTTTTAAAAATTATTCAATGGAATACAAGGAGGAAAAACAAGGAGGACCTGGAGCTCAAACCAGGCTTGCTAGAACATCTAATCTGGCTGGTTTATAAGTTTTTCATTGAAAATGGAAAATGTTTCTAGCATTCCCAAGCTATTTTAAGATGCTGCAGAATTCACTAGTGGATTCAACACCAAATTAAAGGTGACTGTTCCAAATCAAAATGGCAAGATTTCTCCAAATTACTTGATTTTTTTAAAGAAAGAGATTGGGCTAATTGGGTTTATTAATTGTGACTCAAGCATCTATAGTTTTTACACACTTAGTAGGTGTCATAAATGTGTAAGTTATGAGATAAATCTACAAAACTGTCCCATCCCCTACTGCTCAACTGATTAATAAGTCATTCATTGTGAGGCTTCATGCTTATGCATGTTTAAGCAGGCAACATAGCTGAATAAAAGCAGTATTACTAGATCTAATATGAATAAACACAAATTTCTCCACTTGTTCAATTGAGAGTGGCTGACTTGAACACAAAGCTTAAAAAGGGTTGGTGTGTAAATAGATAACTTCAAAAGAGTATTCATACAAATCTGGACTGAGAATATCCAGAAGCTTGTTTTCATGCTCAGGATATCAGTACATTTGAAACTACACAACATGAAGAGGCAGAATTGAAGAGCTGAAGGGAAAAATTGCTGTGAAAAGCAGCTAGTTCTCATTTTATATTGAAATTAAGCCATTCGGGGCCTGAGTCCTTAGGCAATTTTCTACATAAGAATTCATTTAACAGTGTTACTATTTTTCCCTCAAATTGACAAAATAGGACTGTAAAAGACATACTTTTAAATACTCCCATCTTATGTGGAAAGGTCAGAGAACACCAAACTCCTTCAGATCTGATTTCTGTTGGAGCAGACAGAATTTCTGGCCAAATCGCTGCTGTACAAACCGTAAGTATCCATTCACAAGGTATATTAACTCTAACAGTCCACCTTGCAATAGACAGGTAAAATGCTTTAGTTCAACCATCACATCAGCTAAGAGCCATTGTAACTACAACCATGCTGTCCCTTTAGAAATTTTCCCAGGCAATCAGGCAAAAAAGAAATTAAAAAAAAAGATCTGTTAACTGAATGAGATATAAGCACAATACACTGAACAAATTCTTCATTAGGGCAAAAGAAAATACTGATATATGGGTTTAAGGAGAGATTTTTTTCAAAAGCAATCATTGCCAAAACAAGCCTTCTAGGATAGTTTTTCTACACCAACTTCAGAAATTCTCCAAACCAGGTGTGATCAGAATCAGAACAGTGCTGTGCATTTCTGAACCTTCACCATTTCAACAACATAAAACTTTTTCCACAAAATATAACAGGTGGTATTAGTAATCTAGTATAAAAAAGAAGATAAGAGACACTTAAAAACTGAGATAAAGCATAAAACTATTTTTGCAATTTAGTCCCTTGTTTCTTCTTCAAATTGTCCTAGATTAACCTATAATGAAAGAACAGAACAGTTTGAAAATGCCAGAAAGGAATTAAATAAGAAATAAATGGATATGACAAAGTAGCATAGTTATTTAGTAAACTGGCTCACAGTAGAGGTAGTAACTGTAACTATTATATATAATTGACTTACCAAGATGCTACACTTGATGCCCAAAGGGTGCTGAGCTATGTACTCAAAACTTACAGATTCACATGAATTCCTGTTACTCGGTCCAGTGCTCCCCCGTTTATCATCTCAGTAGAATTTGGAGGACATCCAGTAACTTCAGTAGAAGCTATGCAAGTGTATCAAAGGGTGATGTCTGTACAAAGAAAAAGGTTGTTTTCCCACATGAAAAGAAACAGAATGTTCCAAGACTATAGTATGGAGGTACATACATTTCATAAATACAGGGATATTGGCATAAACTGGAAAGCAAGCTAGCCTAGAAACCAGTGTGGGTTTGACTGATCAATCACAGATATCCCTGGAAGGGTGTAGGAGCACAGGCACTTTATTGCTTATATACTTTATTCTCACCTCCTTTGCCCCGTTTTTCACCAGTGAATTTTCCCCAATACTTGCCCATAATCTGTCCCAGCCTTTCCTTATCCTGATCACCTTTCTTTGTATCTTCTTGGGTTTTACTGTGCTGTCCCTTACTGCCTTCCAGTAACTGTCATAGGATTTTCAGTATGTATGGGATAACACGAGTCCTTTCCTGTTCCCATGGAAATCAACAGTAATGCTTCATACCCATTAAACTCTATCAGAGAAAAAAAAAAACCTGGAATCAAGGTAATTAGGAGTGACTTCTGTTTGGTCACTGGTTCAATCTGAAATGAGGAGTGCTCTTAGGAAAGCACAGGGTGCAAAGTAACATTAAAAGGCAATGAGATTCAGTAAAATGAAATTATTGACTTCTCAAAGGAATGTAATTCAAATATCAATCAGATACAGTGTATTCAGGAACTTCAGAGGCAACCCTTGCACTATAAATGTGGTAGGATCATTGCAAGTTTTCTCAATAGTTTTAAGTTTTTTGACTCTAAAGAATGTAGTTTAAAGCTCACAGGAGCACACGGCTACTCTGCCTTCTGGCTGTGAGTGAAAAATACATCTCTAGTAGTGAATTGGAATTGCCCCCCAGATAACTGGGTATTTAGAGCCAAGTCAGTTCTTGCAGTCTTCAATATGTCTTTCAACTGTATTTAAGTGAATTTGTGCAGTATCATTTTCTGGAAAGATGAATATCCAGGTGTTTCTTTAGAAGCATATTCCTTTTTTTGGTATCTTTTTCTAGAACCCAGGAAAAACATAATGTAAGTCATACTATGAAAACTGAAAGACAATATTATGTGTATACTTTACCAAGTAAATAAGAAATTTTGTTTACTGTCCCTAGTACAGTTCATTTTGACTTAACAAGTACCTAAAAAGAATTAAAGAAAACAGGAAAGCACTAACTTGCCATTTTATCTGAGCTCAAAGCTTACTGAAAAAAACAAGAAGTAATGCAAAGTACAGCTGCATTCCAAATCTCTGAAGCAGAATAAAATAGCTTGTGATAAAGATTCCTGAATATTGGTACAAAAGATCACTTTTAGTCTTGATAAAGTGCACTGTAATCTGAAGAATTTCAGATTTTGGTTCTTATGTTCCAGGTGCTCCTTGGATCCTTGGAACTCTCTAATTTAGAAACTAGTACACATTCTGGGAAACTTTACCATGATTGTTGATAAAAGAGTGATGAAAGTTCCTAAGTATAAAACAGTGACCCAGATATCCTGAAATCCTGAAAGAAGCATTTCATGGACATTTCACAGTTAATATCAATTGTACAAAGCCTACAAATCTAATGAAAAATCCTGGTCAATAACCATGAATAACATTTTATTTTTACAACCTGTTGATGCACTATGCACTAGCACACACTCAGTAATTAAAATATTCCAAGAGCACATCTTTATCTGAACAATCTTGCTTTTGTTTCACTAGTCTTGCCCTCCAGTGTTTCATTTCTGTTTGTTTTCTTCACAGCAATGCATTGATCCTGCAAGTTGTAGCTTGTCTATTACCGAGTTTAAAAAAATCTGTGTTTTACAAATTTGATTTTGTAGTGAACAGGCCTAAAATAGCAGTGCACGTTATTAAAATACACATAATTGTATTAAAAATTGTTCTACCTGTTCTGTAAAATGTATTACACCTATCAAATAAGTAGAGAGAAAGAAAAGAGCACATTCCTAGTACAACTTTTACACTGTCTAATTATCATAACATTCTTACAGTTGTAGGAGACAACCCCACTAACTAGCACAAAGCAAAATAATTTAAATAGCAATTACTACCACTGATACATTTTCCCGATTTTTGCTATCCTTTCACTTGTCAAGTACATGGACCAATTTTGGTGCTGTGAATTCAGTATTTGTTTTGATTTCTTTTTACCAGAATACCTATGAAAATTGACCTATTTAGAAAGCTTGCAATACCATATAGAAAGCTATTTTCAAAACACTTTTTTAAGAAAGGGAGCTTTAACATCGGAAAAGCTGCCTTGATAATGAAAAGGAAGTGAGTTTTGATAAAGCAACTGAGATGTAATAAATTTATATAACTATATACATTACATGTGCACAGTAGTCTGATAACTAAAGAGAGTATATACACATCCAGGTTTTCATTCTTCTGAACCCATTAACCTCAGAGTCTGCTAACTGGATCAGACATTAAGATACTCCAATGAACTTTAAGATGTTTCTAAGAGACAGGACATGTTACAGAGGGTTGAATACAATCTTTAATCTTAAGTGACTGTGTAGCAACATCAGTGTATTTGAATAATGTGATGTGGAAATACAGCAGTATGAGTTAGAAGATGGAAAGATTGAGCAAATCTGGGTGCTACAGACACCTATTCTCAACATGTTTGTAGTTACTCTGCTGGAGCTAGCAACATAGAAAAGCAAGAACAATTATGCTATGATTTGATTATTGTTAATCTCCTTTCTATAATAATAATAATACTGTAAAAGACAGGGGAGCAGCTCAATTATAAAGGAAAACTAAATAATGCAATGTAAAGTAGTAAAGGTTTTTCTTACATTAATGGAGTTTTGTCAATAATTTCAGTGAGACTGACTTCACCAAAACATCACAGTAGTACGCTGGAAGGCAATTCAAGTATTTTCATATGATTCCTGTTGAATTCCAGATGTAAATTAGGTTCTTTATGAACTTCATGGGAAGTATGGTTCAAACCAAGCCTACATACTATTGCATGAGAAAATTCAAATTTTCAGGAGCTTTAAATGCAGCAGATGAGGCAGATATCATCTACTTGACATTTCATCAGTGTTGCAGCCTAAGTGCAAAGAAGGAAATTCAGCCCCAGAGTGCTTCACAGGAAAGCTTTTTATTTTCTCTATCTTATTTTTATTGTTTTTATTTTAAAGTAAGGTAAAGCCCACAAAAATCTAACTTTGAAAATAAACACAGAGTTTTATATCAGCAAACATAAAAGAAGTGTCTTTCAGTTTTTTTTTCTTTCTAGGTAAAGGTAGGTACATGTCAAGAAATCTCTTTAATTTTATATTCTAAAAAAGAATGATTTATAGGGAAGAGAAATCAAACTACTTACCACTAATGGAAGATTTCTGAAGGTAGTTCCCTGCTTCCCTAAAGGTAGCAATGAAACATCTGTGATGATTCACCAGTTTGTAAGGCAAAGTTAGGAGCAGAAACTCCATTAATTATTTAACTCTATTAAAGAAAAGAAAGACAATGAAGAAAATTAAACATTGGAAACACGGAAAAGGAAAATATTCACCTTTTCTTTACCTGTCAAAAATCCCCAGAAGGTTCAGATGAGTGGATACTTCTGGAACAAAAATTGCTAAATTCAGGGAAGGAGAGTTTTTAAAAGCATGATATTATTGCTTTGGACTCTTGGTCTCTTGTATGCAAAGATGCTGGTTTCCAACAGAACCAGCCAGGCATTTTGCATTTTTTAGCATGTGAATACAGGGATAAATCTGACCACTCACATAACTGAGCTTGAAGGGCTGCCAAAACCTTCCTGGGGTTTAGTGGACTGAGCAGCCCAGTACTGCAAGCTGAGGCTTCATACTGCAGTGTAAACATCAGCTGCAGTTCACAGCATTTAACAGCCTTCTATTTGCCTCAGTGGAGCAAATTTTATTACATAGAATCACAGGATGGTTTGGGTTGGAAGGGACATTAAATACCATTTTTTTTTCAATTCCACCCCCCCTGTGATGGTCAGGGGCACCTCCCACCAGACCAGGTTGCTCATAACCCCATCCATCCATCCTGGTCTGGAACCCTTGCAGGGAGGGGCCAAGCACAACCTCTCTGGGCAACCTGTGCCAGTTTCTTAACCACCCTTCACAGTGAAGAATTTCTCCCTAATGTCTAACCTAAATCCACCCTCTTCCAGTTTAAAATCATCACCCCTTGTCCTATCACTACAGGCCCTTGTAAAAAGTCCCTCCCCAGCTTTTCTGTAAGTCCCCTTCAGCTAATGGAAGGTTGTTATACAGTCTTCCCAGAACCTTTACTAAGTACTACCCCTTATATTTTAGCAGGAAGACACTGGACACATTGCAAAGAGCATCAGGAGGAAATGTGTGCACATAAACACTGAGGTAAGGATCACAAATCTGTAATGCAGCCATCTAAAGGCTTATTCAGAAGCTACGAAAGGTTAAAGTAGAGGGAAGACAGAAAATGCAGCTATACATTTGAACTGAAAGAAAGTCTTGCTGTTTCTACCTTATTTATTTTATGATTTGAATATAAAAGAAATTATATGTAAGCATTATTTAAGAGAGCTTCAACCAAATTTGAAAGTGCTATTTTATGGAAGGTCTGCTAATGTTCCTGAAGCACTTGGTGGAGCTCCTTAATTCCAGGGCATGCACTGAAACTGAAATGGGGAAACAAAATTCTTATGATTTGTAGTAAAAAACTCTACAAATAAGCTTTAAGGGTTCACTGAAATAAAATGACTGCATAACACTGTCTCAGATATACTCTCTTTTAACTTTATCTTTCTGTCTTTAATGTGTCCAACATAATACATCTGAACATCTGCTGGAACACTCTGTAATTTTATTAGGTTCTCATGGATGGTTAAAAGGGAGGTATAACGATTGCCCATGATCTACATTTGTATGGATCTTTAGAATTAGCTTCTCCAAAAGGAACAGTAAAAACAGTCTAGTAACACCGTAAGATCAGTTCCTAGAAGTGATAGTTAAATCAATAATGTGTGCAGCCTATTATTCTGGTTGACATAAGCCTTGAGCAGTCTGTCAGCAGAAGGTTATGCTATTAAACATAATTTTAAAAGATAAAATTGATTACACATCTACCTCTTGAAACTAGAAATGTATTTCTGACAATTATTGAAATATTGAAGTGTTTCTCTTCTGTTTGCACCAAATCAGTAGAAAAATCTTTTTTGCAATTTTAACACATTACTCCTAAATTTGCAGTTATTATAAGAATGTTCTTTTCCACTCTAAGAAGTGGTTATGAATAGGTAACTGGTATTCTTTGAAAATAACAGTTTGAAACATTGGATGAATACTCCGTAACTTATTTTTGTGCTTATTTTACTGTATCTCTATAAAAGCTTTGCAGGTAAATTAAAACTGTAGAATAATTGTGTTTGGTATTTTTAAGACAGTTTTCCTCTAAAGTTTGCAGGGTAAGGCATGTATCTTGCTTTCCTGTACATCTCTGGGATGATTTGGATTCTAATGGGTCCCGAATAAGAGGCAATCCCTACAGTGTTACATCTGACAAAGCCTTCATATGAATCTACTTAAGATGGCATTGTGCAGAGCTTATTTGTTTTTCTTTTTGTAGAAATGGAAGTAATATTATTGGTCTTTTTGCAGACATCAGCATTGGATGATCTGAGGACTAGTTTTAGATGTACCTCTGAAGATACTGTGCAACTTTAAATAGGTCAGTGACTTATTGTACACTTCAATTTGCCTTTTGTGAAAGGAGACTATTAAGGTAGATAAAAACCTAGTAATACAGTACAATAATATTTATATTTTCAGTGGTGTTGCCAGTTTTGCTTGTGTAATATGCCTCAGTTACACTGACATTATGTGGCCACTGTTACAGTACTATGATTTATCTATGGCTATAATGAAAATACTTTATCTCATTCTCTTTTTATTATACATTTTGAATAATAGTGTAACTTCAAAAATTTTAATGCAAAGGCAAAGCACTCATGTATCCTGACAGGAGAATAGAGCTGTGTATCATTCCCACCTGGTGCTTCTTCTCTGTATAATTTTGTTTGCTGGGAGAAGTCATAAAATCATCACAATTAGAATCATTATTCAGCATCATAATCAGCTTTGCATAGAAGTTTGTCTAATTCAACCTTTTTGAAATCTATTTTAAACTTATATTCTGCACTAAATGAAAGGAGTGGCATTTTGTTGAGCTGCATTAATTCTACCATTGCCACTGTATGAGAGTGGTTAATAGCACACATCATGCAAGGCTAGAAGAGGGAAGTACAGCTAACAGCTGTTTCCTAGTTTCTTGTTTTCCTTCACCCATTTATACCACACTGATAGCCAGACTTAGTGGCTGAGGAAAATAAAGTATCATGTAGAAATTCTGGCTGGCAGGCAGCCTATGAATTTCAGAGCTGTCAAGGCTGCACGTTTCAATCAGTTTTGACATCTCTTGGCATTTCTCTTCAAAATCTGCTTTCTATAAATAAGTCCTTTACTTGGGTGTTATTTCTATTTCAATTCTGAACACATAGTAAGAACACTTTTCACATCTTACTATGGCTTTTTTTCGTCTTCTCTTTGGAAACATATATGAACAAGAATTAAAACTTAGTTGGCATTAAAATAATCTAGTACACTCAGATAATGGAATGTATATTGCATTTTAAATGGAATTTGGAATTCTCACACTGAGGTCTTGGAGAAATTACCAGCATCCCCTTTTCTTTTTTTGACATAGTTTAAGTCTCCTCTCAGCATCTGGAGTGAGTTGTTCAATTACCAGTCTCCATCATAGCAGGAGGGCCTAGGGAATGGGTTACATTCCCCTTCCACAATTTCCTCCTTGGCTAGGAGAAAATTAAGTTACAGTTTGACATCCTTGTGTGCTCATTCACCTCTCCCAGCACTTCTGCAGCTTGTAGGGAGTGCAGAGTGAGCAGAAGTCATTTACCCACCCAGCTCATTCAAGAACCCAGGAGTTTCCCTAAAAGAGGGGAGGCAGCTCAGCATGGCCACTTGGTGCCCTCACATGCCCCAGTATCTCATGTGACCTGAGCTCTACAGGGCTCTGAGGTTCTCTGGAAGAAGTCCACCACGTAACCTCCTAGGACACAGTGGATGTTTAAAACTCCTTTTACCCTCAGATACTTGTATCTTCCTGATTTTTTTTGCTTTCTGACCTACAGAGAGATGATGGAAATCACTGATTCTCTAGGAAGCATTCCTTAGCACAGTTGCTTCCACCATAAAGCACATGCCAGGTTGTCACCAGGCTCTTTAGTTTCCTTTCAGAGAATTGTCCTGGCCAGGAGGGAGTTTTGCTCTCAGTGAGGGTGAAAATATTCTATGGCTTGAAATAGTTCTGAAATGTTCACCTTCCAGTGTGATTCTGCACTGAGAATAATATCCATCCCTTCTAGTACCAAAAATGAATGGGGTAACTGACCCAGGGAACCAGTAAGTCATCATCCTTATGCATCTTGAGTAGGACTATTTAATAGGACTATTAAGTCTCTAAGAGAAGTAAACTTCATACAGGTAATTAAAGGCTTTCCATACAGTTTTCTGAACTCAAATCTTTTCTAGAGAACTTGGGGTTTTTGTTTGGTGGGTTTTATTGTTTGTTTGGTTGGTTTTTTTAAAGATTGCAGGTTTGATTGATAAAGCCACCTCTGCTATTTTCACTCTCAAAGTCATTTTACTTCATGAAAAACAACTTGTAAATTGAATGAACAAACCATACAACAAAATGGATTTTATGTTAAACTAAACTGAAATTTCCTGGTACTGAACCACCAACAGACCCTTATGAGGTCTATGTTTTGACAAATGCTCTTGTGTATTTCCATCAGTAACTCAGACTACAATTTAATTAGCAGCAGCTCTGCCAAATCTACAGAAGTTTTTAGGAATAATAAGTAATTGAAAGAACACAACTTTGGTGTTATTCTCTCCTCCCCCTCTCCTCTGCCCTGAGCTCCTATCACCCCAGGTGTTGCACCTTCCCAAATATGTTCATTGCAGAGGCACAGCCATTGTCACTGATAGCTTCAAAATCAGCCAGAGGTGGGGGGCAGATGTTTTGGAACTGGGAGAGCTTTCAGCACCTCCTCAGAGGAGCCATCTCTGGGCTCCCTTCTCCACTATTAAAAACGGTGACACATCAACCCAGAACATACGCTGATTGAAAAATCATCAAAAACCTTCCTCTTGGGTAGATACTAGAAGAGTATGATTCCAGTATATCTTTACCTCCCTGCTGAAAAACAGGTATTTTTAACTTTAGATCACTCCTGCAGCTCTTTCTTCAACTCATTTTAAAAATACAATGAATCTTGACCCAACAATTGATAATGCTCTCATGAATGTTACATACAGTAGAATAGTAAATACCTACTTTTACACCCTATTCTCCTGAGTTTCCATCCAGGAATCTTATTTTACAATTTCAAATAAGAAGTCTGGCTTAAACCTCTGATTCTACAAGTCTCCTCAGTAAGTGTGGTTTACACTCTTGTTTCAAGAGGGGTATCAATCTACATACACATAGCAACACATTGGTAATACAGAAAATTTGATGACCCAGACAAGTCTGTAAAAACTACCTGTCTCATCACTTTATCTCTCTGAAACTACAGTTCTCTGTAAAATCTAGTACTTTGTTTTAATGCTGTGGCCCTGAGGAAGCCTGCCAGCCCAGTACAGCCAAATACTCTTTTCATTTAGAACAATACCCATTTGACCTATGACTTCAGATAATAGATACAGATGTTGTCTAGTACTGGGCCAAGAACAGATAACTGTACAAACTGTTAGAAGTTCTCCCAGCAGATCACAGAATTGTCATGCTTCATAAAGATCCCCATGTCCAACATTCACATATCACACACAAAAAGAAGAGAATAAATTAACCATCCCACAATAGCATGTCCTGAAGTGCCTCATCTACACGGTTTTTAAATACTTCCAGGGATGGTGACTCCACAACCTTGCTGGGCAGCCTGCTCCAGAACCTGACTACTCTCTCAGTAAAGAAATTCTTCCTAATACCTGGTCTAAACTTCCCCTGGTGCAACTTCAGGCCATTTCCTCTGATCCTGGCATTGTCCACTTGAGAGCAGAGGCAGCACCCCCCTCCCTCCAACCTCCTTTCAGGGAGCTGTAATAGAGCAGTAAGCTCTCCACTCAGCCTCCTCTTCTCCACACTAAACATTCCCAATTCCCTCAGCCTCTCCTCACAGGACTTGTTCTCCAGACCCTTCCCCACCTTGGTTGCCCTTCCCTGAACTCACTCCAGCCCCTCAATGTCTTTCTTGTAGAGAGGGGCCCAGAACTCAACACAGAACTTGAGGTGCAGCCTCACCAGTACTGAGCACAGGGCCACCATCACTGCCCTTCTCCTGCTGGCCACACCATTCCTGATACAAGCCAGGATGCTGTTGGCCTTCTTGGCCACCTGGGCACACTACTGGCTCATATTCAGCCGGGTGTCAACAAACATCCCCAGCTGCAATAACTGGGGATCTGTCACTCTATATTACAGATATCTGCTATTTAGCATGAGCAGGAGGCAAAAAGAGATGCACTTACATGAAGTTGTAAAACACATCTTTGCTGATCCACACCAACTGTACACTATTATGCTGAAGCTATACTGTGATTCTGAGAAGTAGCAAATATATAATCTTTAACATTAATCTATAAGTTGTAGTTACCATGTTTATACTCAACTATTGATCTCTTCCTTATTTATGAAGCTGCGACTATGATGCTCTGCAAATACTCCTCCCCAGGCCCCAAATCACTGCCAACAGAATTAGCTGGAAAAGATCTTTTTCTTATTGTAACAAAAAAGGGACAGAAAATAAAATGCCAAAAGCCTTTTGCATTTCTTTTTGCACCCCAAAAGCCTGGAATTCTTGTAGCCGCTTTGTTTTGGAAACCTTTTCTTCAATTTGCCTCTGTAGATTTTTCACTGCTGGCAATTAGAAAGCAGAAGAAATCCTGCTGAGGAGAGCATGTTAAACAGGGACATAAGAGTGACTGTGCCTGGGAAACAAGCAGCCAATCTGGAGCAGCAGACTTACAGATTTCAAATACTCACATTACAGAGATGAACAACCAGAGCAACGTCTCTTCTTAATTCCTTCTATCTAAGTCTCCAATCTGTTCACAACAGTATTTAGTCCAAAACTTAGTCCACTTCAATGGGCTTAGAAAGGAAATTGCTAAGCTTCCAGCATTCATTGTACCCCCAAAAAAGAACCATTTAGATAATGGCTTGCTACATCTGGATAATAACCAAATGGCACTTTTCCCATCCAAACCATTTCAGTCTGGTATCTTCCAGGAAGCCCTGATGTCTACAGATGAAAACTAGAACATTTACACAGGGGGAAAGCTCTTCCTGCTGCCCAGCTTTCATCTGCAACATGAAGAAACTGAAGATGTTTTCTGTTATTTCAGTAAATGAAGGTAGTCAGTCTTATGTGCCATATTTATGAGGAGGAAAATAATCCTACAGCTATGGCTTAGCTTGAGATCTTTCCTTAAGGTCATAAAAGCTCTATAAAGACAAGGCATTGAAGGAAAAATGCTCCCCAAGTGCAACGCTATTACAGCTGCTGTTGCAGAAAATGCATTTTTGAACTTTCAAAGATCTTTTTAGCGTCCCTAGCCATGAAGCCCACATGATATTTTAATAGTGTGAATAAACGACAGTGACTTTAGGTAAATTATCTTAAAAACATTGTCAGAACACTGCTAAATAAAAGATGGCTTTTCAAACAGAATGTAAAATGTCACATAATATATTATAATTAAATAACTGTTTTTTGAGGGAAAGCAAAACCAAAGATGCAAAACTCTCTCCAGGAACATTCACTTCTCACAAACAAAATTTGAAAAAAGAGAAAACATTTCTAAAACCAATTAATTTCACAGCTTCCCACATAGAAAAAATTGAACATACTTCTTCAAGTTGCTTACTTCTTTTTGGTCTGACTCTAAACTATCAAAATGTAACAAGACCTATGAAGAATTATGCATACAGAAAAGTGAGATAAGAGTGGGTTTTGATGATTTTTTGACTTTTTAAAAAATAATCTGAACAAAAAGAAAACTATCCAAATGACACAGGAATTCACTTTATAGCTGTTCCAGCAGGCTGGCATCAAACACTGCCGTTGTGGTTTTTCACTCATGCTCCTGCCTACATTCCTGTTTTGAACAGTTTCTTGCCTCACACAGCACTGCAGTCTTCTACCCCAAACAAATCAAGAGTCAACCAGAGAGAGACCATCAGGCTTAACCATCATGCTGTCTGGAATGGTTTCTCAACAGAAATTTTCTAGTAACTCAAACACTTTATACAGGAGATAAAGATGGTACCAAATCATAAATATTCAGGGTTGGTCCTGAATTAGGACATTTAACTTCTAAGTGTTAATCATGTTCAGAAATAATTCCACCTCGATCTTTGATTTTGGAATATTCATCACAATTTATTTAGGGAAGAGTAAATTTCTGAACAAGATTTCACAGTCTATATAACATCTTGCTACAGTTTATTCACTGTTGACATTTGGCTTGAAATCTTTGGCCCTTACCAAGACAGAAGGAGTTTTTACCAAATTGTATCAGCAGACCCAGAATTTTTTTTCAGATCTAACTAGCATTACTTACTTTTTTTGTCCTATTTACATACTTAATTGCCATATTATTATCCATGTTCAACAAAAGAGACTGCATATACGTACCGGGGTACATGTGAAGCTACAAACCTTCATCCAGTCATTTCACCTTTTCTATCTTTGAAGTAAAATCACTAGCATAAAGCTGGGTAACTCTGTCTCATTATCTGGTCCACTGAAAAAGACAAAAAAAAGTGCTTTTCACTAAATGAAAATATTAGCTATGGTGACCTCTGTGTAAAACAAGATGTCCATTTTTCCATGCCACAATGCTGTTGCTATCTGCAATGCAGGACTGATTATTCAGCCTTAGTCTACTCATAGTTTACATTTCCTGCCTTAACAGGATAGAAGTGAAAGATTTGACCATCTGGGAAAATTCAGCTGTACATATTAGATAGGAAAAGCTTTCCTTCTAATGAACTGGCATGTTTATGGTAGAAGATGAGTCTTCCCAGGAACAGTCAGAATTTCTGCCCTTGAGCACTGCCATGTGATGGAAATGTTTCTGCTTCTCACCACCTCAATCACAGCAGGTGCACCAAAAAGCAAGAAATGAAGAAATGTTCCCTTCCTATGGTCTTATCTTCTTCCCTATGAATTCACTAGACCCTCAGTATAGGTGAAAACTTATCAGCAGGCTTTTCCAACTACTCATTTAATTTTCTGCCTTTGCCAACAGCTTTCACAGATGGGTTGACTAGATCATGCATGACTGTAAAGTCTCCCTCTGAACCTCATGGTTCTAACTTCACTTGTCACTGTGCAGCTCTGCATTTCAGGAGTGTCACCAGAGCAACTGAAATTAATTCTGCCTATTAAAAGTTGGATCCTTGGAGCACATTTTTGGCTGAGCATCTTTCTCACATTTCATTCTGAGTCACATCTTTTACTTCTTTGCCACAGTTTCGTATCATCTCTCGTGTTGTCTCATTGTGTTGACTGAAGACAGGCAAATACATACCAGCAGTGCAGAACTGCCCCACTCCTGCAGTCACCCTCCACTGTGAAAGAGAGGCAGAGCATGCCTGCCAGACACCCTGCTTTTGTCTAAGTTGTCCTTAAAAGTTCAGGAAAGCTTGCAGAAAGTTCACCAGCTCTAGGATCTGTAGATGTGCCATTAAAAGCCAGTTTCAATACACACAGGCAAATCCAGTTATGATTTAATTATGCTCCAGAGTTAAGTACAGGTATAGTACAGTGTTTGTATTCTAAGCACTCAACCTGTTTTATAGTTTCTACCACTTGACTAGCCAGAAGGAGGTGTCCATGTATAGTGTAACCTGGACATCCTTCCCCCACATTCCATACCCTAATAATATATCAGTGGGATTTGTAGCCTTTGCCACTCCAGTAATGAGCACAAAATCTGACTCAAGGTGATGTAATCTTGGGCCACCAGGTCAGCCAGTCTTCATATTAATCCTTTGCTCCTTATTTCAGTTATGAGTAATGAAACTGAGAACACATGTGAAAGATTGAGGTCATCTGTTCCCAGTCCACCTTCGTAGAAATTTTGAGGCTTTATATAAAATTGTGTCTGTGTCTCCATCACCCCTTTTGAGGAATCAACAATACAACGTGGCCATTTATGAGTGACAGATGTATAGAGATATATAAACTCTGACCACTCTAAGGTTCCAAATAACACATATAATGTAGTTAATTTTATAACTGAAGCATGGCTAAATGTTGCAGTTATAAAATAAACCACATTAGTTCAAGCCTGCAATAAGGATAGGATGCTGCTTTATTCCCTATCATAGTAACATTTTGCAATGACACTCTCTAGTATCTACAAGTCTAAGAGCTTTGTAAAGTTTGAGCAATCACAATCATCTTTTTGTACTTTTTTCAATACAGGAAATATTACCCGTGTCAAGAAAATCAAACCTGCTAAGCTCACAGAAAATTCTCTATAATAATCTTCAGAATATGGAGAGGGTTTTGCTTCTATTAGACTCAAATTTTCCACAATAGCAGTTCCAAATAAATATTTTCTGTGCATGGGGTAAATGACATGCAGTTTTGGATTTGTCTGACCATTCATCTGAGGTTGCCAGAAAAATCCAGTGGAGAGGCACTGGCATGTTGAACAGGAAGCTACACCTGTTAAATGGCACACAGCTCATCCTAGTTTATATTGTTTCTCCTGAAAGTGCTGGAGATAATGAGAAATCAGCTTATATTTGCTTTTGCTTTATGTACATCAAATACAGAGGGGCTGAAGCAGACAGGGGATATGATATTAAAAGCCAAATTAAAACAGAAAAGCACAACCAACAGTTCTTTATAGCAGCCAAAAATTAAAAGCAAATAACAAAAGCATTCCTTTGAGGTCTCCGATTCAGTGAGTTCACAGATTTATGCAAAATAACAGATCCACTGAAATTGAAGATAAAGTACAGTCAGGTCTATGCTCAACAGCATTAAACTGAAGTCTAATTTAAAACATCCATATATTTCCTCAGAAAGCCATTATGTCCAACTTTAACTTAACTGTATATAAATATATAGATATTAGGGTTCCTGTACAACTAAATGTGCTGATAGATATGTTACTAAAGAAAAACCAAATTACTCTGTTTTTAAGGATTACAGTACAACAAGTAAGATGCCCCATGTTTCCATCTTATCCCGGGGACTCCTTCCTTACTTACAGTGGGCAAGTTCTTTTGCACTAAATGCAACTTATCACTGAAAATTTAAAACATAAATCCTATGAACCCCACAGAAAACGTACTTCCTTTAATTAAAGCTGAACTCCATTGCTAATTTTTTTGTTAAGTGACAAAAAACGTAGATTTTATATATTTAATAGGATGCTGAGAGACAAATTTTCCTCTTTTCTTCCTCGGGGAAATGTTTTATTGTTTGATTCCTTGCTCTTGCCTGCTTGCTGTGTAATTTAAGACTGATGCCTCCCTGTGGGAAACAGAACTTGATCAGAGAACAGCCTGCACTGCCACCTAAACAAATTATGTTTTAGTCACTGCTGATGTTGGCTCTGTCATAATGGAAATGTATAATTAATACCTTTGCTTTTACTGCTTTGGAAAGAGAACTCCCTGAAACTGGTTCAAGAAAGGGAATTTTAGGACTGCACCCTTTTCCTTTCTAAACATTGCCACAGTAGATTGCTACAGCTGCCTCTAGAAGTGAATGATGGTGTCCCTGATCTCTACAGTTATTTATTCAATCTACAGTCAAGGCATTAAATAATAAAAATCTGCCATGCAGTAAGAATTTGGCAAGGAATAAGAGAGGAGGGAAAACTCAGTAACACAGGTGAAATCTTATATTCCTCCTTTTAGAAAAGCTTGAAAAGATTAAGCTATTTCCATTAGTTTCCTGCAGAGTTGCAAGCAGTGATAATAGCCGTGTGCTAATTTCACTATTGCATTGTGCTATGAAGCAGCATTTTAGATCATCATTCACCTGTGACATGACTCCAAATATCCCCAATTAACAGCTTGCTTTTTATTTTCAGTTTTTGTTGTTGAATTTATAGCAATGGCTAAACATCTGGTATTATGACTGCAAATAGTCTCCATCTCCTCACCTCTGGGATGCAGTGTAGCTTTAGCCTATTTATACTTTGATCTAAAATTCCAATGACCAAATCATTCTGCTGTAATAGGCCCTAAGTGACATTAAGTGGATGGTCTCAGCTTTTTCTTTCCAAAATGGGCACCTCTTTCACCTCTTTCAGTCGCTGCACTGCGTGAAAAGCTCAGCACAAGAAAATAACAGCAACACCATTTTCAGAACTAAAATAACCTTTGATTTCTACAAAGACGTGTACATGGCAAGAAACAGCACAGGCAATGAATGCAGGAACTGTGCTTTAGGCACATTCTCCTGTCATCAGGAGCTCAGCATTTAGTTAAGTTTATTATCACAGTGGAGCTGTATTGAAACCAGAATGAGGAGGGAAAGGTCTCAAAGAGTCATCATCTAAATTGGTGGAAAACATGGACAAAAGAGGTTTCTAAAATGAAGCTGCTTGTGTACGCTATTTCCTTTTAAGATATTCCTAGATATCATTCCCATACAGTTTCTTATTCCTACAGACATTTCATTCTGAAAATCTCAAATTCCATTTTTCTCTATCAATATCCAAGTAACATGGATAATTATAATCACTATTACCCTTTTTTTACAGGAGAAAAGTGGTGTACAGGGGTTAAGTAATTTAGTGGACTTCTCATCTACTTTTTTTTTTTTTTTTTTGTCAAAGTCATAAATAGATGGGAAGAGGTTGTAAAGTGCAGGTCTTGAGCTGATGTAAATTAGCTTATTTACTCTGAAGCCATAAGTAGCAAAGATAAATTCAGAAACATCTTAAATCTGTTCCAAATCTTCTGACTTCTGTTTCTGTAACTGAGTCACTGAAGTATTCTTACCCTACTTAAATCTAAGGCAAACAGATACAATTGCTGAATGCAATACTGGTCACTGATTTGCCCAAAATTATGAAACATGTATGAAAAAAAAGTCCGATACCAGGCCAAACTAACAATAGTTCTCTCTAAGGAGAAATAAATCTACAGTATCATCTCATTTTTACATGCAAAAAATATAATTTCAGAATACTGGTTTAGGGAAAATAAGTGATTTTCAAAAGCACCAAAAGTCAGCCAGAACCTCTCTTATCTTTTGAATCTGAACAACTTGGGGTTTTTTGTTTTGTTTTGTTTTTTTTCCTGTGCTAGCTTTCCTTAATTTCCCTCTGGCTTTTTATTATCCTGCTTCTTGTTTATGGAGAAGAATCTCCTGAGAAATCAGATCAGAAAGAAGAAGAACAGGGTAAAAAAAGATCTTGTTACCAGCCTTATACAGAGAAGCCTGGATCATCTAAACATTATAGGCCAACAGCACATTAACCTTCAAATCTCAAATTAGGCTGGATTCCAGTCATTGTGTGGAACATCATCTTCTCTTCAGGTATTCAGGTAATGAGAGGCTTGGATTCTTGCTCTGGCACAGCTGCTAAATCCTTTGAGGTGGGGGGCAATGGGACCTCCTTTGCAGACCACTGCAAACCCTTCTGTCCTGGTCCTTCCAGTTCTCCCCCTTTCAGTTGGTGATAAGTCATGTAAATCCATCTACATGTGAGCTGTCAGAAACTGCTTTTTCAGGTATAAACATGGGTCAAGCTTTTTTTTTGGGTGACATAAGTCCTTTGGGGCACATGTCATGCCTACAGAACCTGCGATGAGGTGGTTGGTGGGCAGCAGAGTTGTGATCTAGATGTGCCCTGGAGACCTGTCTCAGCAGCTCAGGCACCAAGGAGGCTAATGTGGGGTGCTCTTGCCCAGCTAGACAGCACAGCCCTGCCTAATGCCTCTGTTGTCTTCTGCAAGAGCAGCAGATTGGTGAAAACAAAGCTATTTATAGTCAGATGTGTTTGGAAACAACAAGACCACAAGGCATATTGAAGTACAGAGAGAGCTACTTGGCCCATGCTGCTTTCCTTATTAAAATTCTCACCTTGCTTCTACTCATACATCACCTCAGTTGGCTGCTCCCTCTGAAACGATAAGCACCAATAAACAGATATTGGAAGACATGGAAAAGACTAAAGAGGATGCCTTGCCCCAAGCTGAGAGTTTTGGGTTGTTAATGGTTATTTTCCTCACAGTAGAAACTTCATGGTCATTAGCTATTCAGCACGGCAGAGGGGCCTGCATCTCAGAGCCTTCAGCATTAATTATATTCAGGACCTAAGTTTCCAGAACATGGGAACTTTCCATTCAGCATTGAAAAAAAAAAAAAAAAAAAAAAAAAAAGTAACAGGAATAAAACTAGAAGGAGCTGTGAGGTGAAATGACAATGGCTGTGAGAGTCTCTTACCACCATCAGAACAACTGGCAGCTGGGCTAAAGGTCATGAAATCTCTCTCCCAATCTCAGTTGCACACTGAGTACAACTCCACATAAGTAGAAAAATAGAAAATAAGCAAAGCCAACAATTATATACGTAGAAATACACGCATATATGATCAGAGAAAAAAAAGGCCAAAGTCTCTCTGAACGTTGGAGTAATTGGCAAGTACACAATGCCCCTGGGTAGCCCCATTTTTCTGAAAATCTATTACTTGAAATCCTGTTTGCTAAACTTAACAGTCTGACATGGGATTCCTCACACATATCACTGCAGGCAGGAGAACACATGAATCCCTTCGAGGTCCTCCTAAGACTGTCAACAGATATCCTTGTGTTAATCACCCTCCTGAGCAGCTTTTTCTTCACCTTATGAGTTGGTAGACGCTAAGGGTATAATTTATTTTAATTATTTGTTTTCAAGTTGAATGGTTGCAGACTCGGAACAAGAAATATCATCAGGCTTCAACATATAAAACAGCATTGGAAGATGCTATTCATGTTGTATGCATGCTGGGAGAATTTTAGCATTTTCATTTAGCATATTGATACGCTGAATGTACGCACTTGTAAAGACAGCACACCAACTTATCTAACAATATAAAGTATTCTACAATATTGAAGCAGAGATCTTGAGGTAACAGCATTATCAAAGGAGGAAAAAACCTCAGAGAAATAGGAAATATTATAGCACATTTATCATTTATATACCTTCTGAGGTTAGGACCCTTATCTTTCTCACAGCCGTTTCACTTGAGTGGTATAAGGATAAATGTTTTATATTGTACCTTTGTCTTCAGTTATGCATTGTGCCATCTTTCACTCACTATGGGGAAAGGCAGAAACAGAATTATGTTAACGATTATCTTTTCTGCACTTAGGGTCCATCTTCCTCTTTGCATATACTGGAGCACTCAGAACAAATCACCTAATACATGTTGAGCTGAATTTACATCAAAACATTATCCATAAAGATCATTCAGAACGTTGTGTTTCAGTGTAACTGGGGAGTAATATCACTGGAGAGAAGGAAATTAAGCTGAAATAAAAATATTGGAAGTTGAGAATTGGGACTAAAACCTTGAGATGATTGCAAAGAACCACTGTGATGTTCCTGTATTATTTTTTAATTAGAAGGAAAGCACAGACTAGAAAGTTAAGACAGATGGGGAAAAAAAAAAAAAAAAAAAAAAAAAAAAAAGGCAGCTAAGAGCTGCAGCAGCTATCTCAGCAGACCAATACCAATGAGAGTACCTTCTGCTGTGCCCTCTGCCTCCTGCTGCTAGAGGCAACCACTGTGCTTTCCTTCCCTTCCTTCCTCCTGTAGGCACGGCTGCATTTCCCACGTAGGGCACAGGAGGGTTTGCAAAAGGCAGTGGTGCCACTAACAGCCACAGAGCCTGGGAGGTTGGCAAGGGAGATACAGGAATTTCCATTCTCACTCTCCTAAGTTTACACATGGGACTCCCTAATATAGACTACTGGGTTCTTTTAATATGATATGTGAACCCTTTTTTTCCTCCTATTTGTGTGTGGAGCAGAGTTTTCTGTGTTATGGAGTGGAAATTATGCATTCAGTGCCCATTACTGCCTGGAAGGCCAGTGGATTTGTCTTTCCTTGTAACACTACTCTCTAACAGTGTAACATTTTGCACCTGGATCCCTAGTGGTCCTTTCACAATTAAATGAACAAAAACTTTACAACATTTTGCTGAAATATTCACAACCCTAATTTTGCAAACACGGTCCATGATAAAGAAACATTTCTTCAGGGAAAGGGTTGTCAGGCATTCACACAGGCTGCCCAGGGAAGCTGATGAATCACCATCCCTGGAGGTAGTTAAAAGATATATAGATGTACTGCTTAGGGACATAGTTTGTTTAGTGGTGGATCTGGCAGTGCTGGGTTAATAGTTACACTTGATGGTCATAAAGGTCTTTTTCAAATGAAGCAATTCTGTGACTCTATCATACAGACAAGTTCAGCTTGAGCCCTACAACTTTTTTGCCTCTGAACAGTGACAGAATATTGAGATGGCTGTCTCTTGGGAAAGCTCTCTAATGGCAGAGCCTATTTTCATTCTTTATTTCTATCTTAATGCCACTATAGTCTTGTTTTCATTCACAGAAGCCAAAGTGCTTCATTTCATACTGAAAGAAAGCCTCTCCAGTGGTTTTTGCCTCTCTTGTCCTGCATTCTGTCAATGAATGGCACAGCTCTAAAGTAATACATTATTACTGCTGCAGGCCACCCCAAATAATTCAGGGAGACTCTGTCTATGAGAGCCAAAACCAAATGAAGCACTGGGTCCCCCGGGATCCAGATATTACCCAATTCAGCTGAAGCCATTCTCAGTTGGTTTGTCTGAGAGTGGTTTTGCACTTTAATTTTTAATAATTCTTTAATCCATTTGAAACATGGGAGAGAGAGCAAACAAAACAAAATCCCTCCACAGTTTTTCTTCTTTCTGCCTTACTCGTTTTCCCTTTTTTTCTTAAAGTCTGTATTCCTCTGGTTTTTGAAGATATTATTTGAACATATCAGTACCTTTCTGCTGTATTTTCAAGTTGCACAGTATTTCTTTTCCATTATTGTCTACTTATTTTACTAAGAAAAGCTGCAGTGAAGGTACCCTTTTGTATTTCATTGACAGTCAGAAGCAGGCAGAAACTAGAATTTGGGTTCTGTGCAAATCCTCTCCCCTTTCTATTTAGCCTCCTTCCTGGAACCTAACTTTTCTGTGTCATTTCTTCCTACGTAAGTCTTTTCATTTCACTTTGTCTTGCCACGGTCTAGTTTCTTGTAGAGATGTGTATTACTGAAACTCCTTCAGAACCTTGAAATATTTTCTATCTTTTAAAGGCAGTCTTCTCTCAGTTTCATAAAGACAAAGATTACCTTTAGCTCAAAGCTGCTCTGACAAAGTCCCTCTTCTAAATTCATGAATCAGAGAGAATACACTGAAATCTCAGCAGTTAGTAATTTTTGCCAGCTATTTAAAAACAAAAGCAGTAATGAAATAAATGTGAATGCAGAGGGGGAAGCTGAACAACAAGCTGAGGGCAAATGTGATCTATTTCACTCGTCACACTTCCGAGTCTGAAAAATCTGGGCCTGCATCTTACACACAATTACGTGTGATTTTAGGAGCTGAAACTGAGAGGATTAGTTTCCTGCTAGTTCCAGTGAATACCAGCAGCCTGATTACATTTTCAGGGCACTGGTGGGCAGCAGCAGATGGTGGTCATTTCCCTGGCAGGCCATACTGGGATAATTACCAGACACAGTTCCAAGGTTTATGATATTATAAACCTCTCTTTCATTTCTCATTCAGTGCATGTGGAAAGTATGGCCCTTTTAACTCCCATCTTAGTGATTTCATACTAGTGTAACACCTTTGCTTTTAGTGATTCTGAAACGATTCTGTGGTGAAGTAAAACAAGAAACAGACCTTTTAGATCAATAAAAAATTTAAAATCAAAAAAATCTAATCTTAATACTATTAATTTTTTTTTGCATTTGAAAATGAGAAATAGTTTTATATTGATTAGTGAAAACAAATGCAATAATTGAAATAAAATGCAAGTTATCAAGCATATGGGTCAAGATCAGGCACAAATCTCCTATTTCAGCAGAACACTCTTGTTCACAGTGTTTTGTAGGAAGAGAAATTAACTGCATGTATCTAATAACAATGAAGAGACTTGCTCTTCTGTTAAACTTAATTCAATGTGCTTAAATTGGCTAAGTCTCAACTTTCAACATGTTCTAGAAATTCAGTCTCTGAGCAGGAAGATTTACCCAGTCAGTTCAGAAGGACCCTGAAAATCTTCAAAATTGGGTCAATTCAAGCACAACAAGGAAAAACAAAATTCTGTACATAAGACAAAATAAACTCGTCTGTGAAGCAGAGGCTGGAAAGCAGCCTGCAGAGTACCAGCTATGCTGAAAAAGGTCTAGCAGTTACTCTGGATGCCTAGCTGAAAATTACCTAGCAAGTTCACTCTTAAAAAAACAGTTCACACTTGTCACAAGACAAACTATGTATGTGTGTTAGGAAGAACAGCCAGTTGATCACCCTTCAAATTCAGCACTTGAATAAATACTAACTGAAAAAATACTAATGGTACAAAATTAGATGAGTGAGAGTAATTCAGGCACCTTTTTTTTGCATCAAGTTAGAAAGCAAAGGGTTAACATGCTTCACCTAGATAAAGTAATTTCCAAAGTGTATGATATATACTGGTATGATACATATGGTATGATAATCCATGCTGTGAACCCATTACTGTATCATCTCTGACTTTACTTCAGGTATGGAAAAACTATGCCATCTCACACAAGTATGTAGGGTATTATGGGGGGGTGGTGAAGAAGAGTTTCTCGTTTTGTAGACGCTATTAGAGAAAGTAAAAAATATCTCCCCATCTCCTGATGAAGGCCTTCTGAGAGTCCTGTCACAGTGACCTCCCATGGCAATTCCCCTCACTGCTCCCCACAATTGCTCCTAGGCAAGCTCAAAAACAAGCAGAAAATGAGAACTGACAGAAGATACTCTTCCTAGAAGTAAATATATTGCCACAGTGGAGCTCCTATCCTTTACTGTCCCTGAGTAATAAGCAACTTGTCCTGAAGCATTCACTCGGCTTATGAAGTGCTGTAAGAAAATGAAAATGTGGTCTGTGAGATACTAATATTTCTTGAAACAAGGAGGGGAGGATCATTCCTGCCCTCTGATTAATCCCTCATGCATTGCTCTAGTCCATTAGAGATATAAAGGTGCCTTTAACAGGCCTCTGAGCAAAGTGCTTTACGCAGCATATTCCCTGTCTTTGACACAGAGACAGAGAGTATCTTAAGCAGTGTCTCCAGCTAACACCAAGTACTTGGAAACAGAGGAATGCCTCCAGGGAGCTCTTTCTGCCAAGAGAAATTAGAGCAACTTGTGGTTATTCTAACTTATGGAGGAAGATGAGCCATGCCTGGGGCTGCAGGGTACAAAGGTACCATCCACAACCTGCATGCTTGGGTGGGCTCAGTGGAGGAGCCATGGCAGGAGCTTCCCAGCTCTCTTGTCCTGTCACAGTGAGAGCATCCTGCCTGGGATCCCCAGCCTGCACTGAATGGAAAAAAAAAATTAAGAACACTAATAGATTTTGGGAAAGGGGGAAGGAATGAAAGAAGGAAGGTCTGTAGGTTTTTTACCAGAGTACTTACAAAGATTACCTTGATAATAGCATGAGTTCCTCATGTTCACCAACACAAGAACAAATAAAACCCAAGAATATTTCCCCCAGTAACCCACCAAATATTCCACCAATGTTGTATTTCTCACAAGTGTATTTCCTTTCATAAAAGTATTTTATGCCAAAACATTCAAAAAAGGATTGTAACAGTGACATTTTAAACTACTAGGTCTCTGCTCATCTCTAACATCCAGTTTTCTTGAGTTCAGGATATATTTATTTCTGCCATACTGTATGGTTACACAGAAGCTCTTTTAGAAACAATTTTACACTGAAGCAGGAAGCCAATGTCAGGAACTGGTGTGTGTTACTGTTTATGCAACTGAAATGCCTGCTGAATAAATGGTCCTCTGCAGTGCTGTTACACTTGTCTATTTCTGTATGCCAACTATATTTTCTAAAGTATATACCCTAGTGGTATCTAATCACTGACAGTCAAACACTCCACTTAGATATGGTTCCAGCAGTGAATAGTAGCCATAAAGAAAACTTAATGAGCTTCCTGGGGTTTGCCAATAATTCAGAAAGGTGCATGTGGTATATAGCTGCTTGGTGCTAATTCTGAGAGGGAAAAAAAATAGGAGGTGCAAAATCTAATACAGGGAAGTCTTGCACCAATGGGAGAAAACTGTCAACCACTGAATTTATAGCAAACCTTTTTAAAGTGCTAACCTGGAGATTAATGAAAAGATCTGAGACCTCAGAAAATTTCTGCATTTAAATTACTTCTTTCATAAGTACTATGACTAACAAAGTTCCTGCTATCAATTTATGACTTGCATCCCTTTACCCCCTATCCCTCTCTGCAGTAACTCTTAGTTCTTTCCTAGGCATTCCAGCATCTTTCTTTCTCACTTTTTTCAATATTAGGTCCTTTTTTCAGGTTCTCTAAACACCTGCTACTCTCCCATCCCAGTCTCATCTCCACCTCAAACCTATTAAGGAAGAAAAAAACAAAAAAAGCCATGACTGATCTCGTGTCACAAGTATGTTTAGTAACTCATCTAGCACATCAACAAAAACTCAAGATCTCCTTGTTTTTTCCTCTAATTTTAATCACTGCCATAATGTCCTCCATAAAGACAACCACTGAAAACTGTATGCAGTTCATATGTCTAAGAGGTTTGAAAAACCTTTTTCTCTCAAAATTAAATGGCTTAATTGGTTGAAGAATTACGTGGGGGAAACAGAAATGTATGACAGGATAAGTAATACCGGATGACCAGGATAGTAGAGATCCAATAAATGTGGTGATTAGAATAACTTTGAAGCATAGAAAAGGGCCCTTCTAAACAAAAATTATACTGTGTTTCCATCCTTCCTGAATTTGTTACTCAGGTTCACATCTGCCTTTTCTTTGCAAACATTTTCCTTCCAAAACAACTCACAATTTTTAGCAGTTGCTCTGTATTCCAGCAGCCAGTGCTTCGAGTCACTGGTGGGGCCGTGGGCTCAGTTGAAGTTGGAGTTGTTTCTACCATCAGACCTCAAAGAGGATACATTAGCACCCAGTAACTACAGGTAGTGAGCCACAGCAGGAAAGAATATAGGAGAGAAAATGGCTAAAGATATCAAGATGGCAACACCCTGAGGGCCAGTGTGTGGCCACAGGCAGAACACACAAGTGCCAAGTGCCCTCTCCCAAAGCAGTCATTCCCTGCTACACAGATTAGCTGAACTTCTCTTTTTTTTGTTCTGACCTGCAGACTGATACAGTTTTTTATCACCTCTTAATGCTGCAAGCCCTGGGTGCTGTCCCTTTCCACACAGACTGCTCCTGTTCTCATTGCCCTCCCCTGAGCAGCAGGCACAGAGCTGCCCTGACAACCCTACAAGGGCTGACACACTTACACTTCAGTATTTTTAACGCTGGTATTTCACCTAATGCTGTTTCCATCCTCTCTTACCTGTACATAACCCTCTTGAAGCAGCATCACAAGCACTTTGGAGCACCCATGCTGGATGGCAACAGCAGCCATGCTGCCTGATCAATGGAAGCAAAGCTGCTGCAGCAGCCCAGGGGCTGACAGAGCTTGCAGAGGTGCCTCAGTTACTGGGTGCAGGATACACCTGAAATGGGGGTACCTCACCTTTTCCAGGCCCAACCCATCCTGGGTTTCCTCTACCTTGTACACTGTGGGTTACGAAGTGGCAGTGCACCATCTTCACACCCCTATTTGCACCTAGCTCTAAAATACCCAAATTGAGGTGTAGTGTAGATAAAATAATTGCTGTAGAAGAATTTAAGGCCCCTCCCTACTTTTTTGTTTTGTTTTAGTAGTGTTTGTTTTCATTTTATAAAAAGAATTTGCTTTCTCTCTTTATTAGGTCCTTCTATTTTATTAGCTTTTTTCTCTACCCAAAAATGCAATAAAAAGAGCAAAACCACATAAACATGAGATGCTTCATAATAATTTCTTTAAAGCCTAAATGTTTTAAGATCAGACAGGGAAAGACATGTATAATTTATGAAGTTTGTGAACATCACATTAGATACTCTCTGATCAAAATATGTTGTGCTTTGTGCTGAGAATATTTGGGGTGGAGAATTTGCTATTATTTCTGGTGTAAACTCAAACTTTCCTTCTAAAACTGAGATTTAAAGTTACCCATTTCTCCAGTCCCACAGGATTTCTCATTTCAGTGCTGAATGGTATTAGGCATCCTAAATCAGCTTACCAGCTACCCAAGAGCTATAACTTCAAATAGGTGTTCACCACCTAAGATCTGTTTTGATCAATCAGTGAGAAATGTTTGAGACCATTTGGTCACTGTACATCTTCCTGTTAACTAAAGCAAGGAGAGGAAAAAAAAAAAATTAGAACAAAGTAGCTTTAGATAGAGGTAATAATTTGAACAAAACCAATTACAATGTGTCCTGCAAATTCAAAGTAACACAAATTGACAATATTTTTACAAGCTCAGAAACATTTCTAAAACTGCTGTAGGCTGAAGTAATCTATACTAATTAGAATAAATTTCTGCTGTTCCAGTAAAATATACCAGTGCTCAGCCCCTTATCACTATAGAATTACTATTGACACTATACAAAGAATTTTAGAATACCAAGTTAATTACTTTTAAAGATTTTGAAAATAATTATTTTAAATTGCTACTTTTTCATCCCTAGCAAGGAGCTATAATTTAAGAAATTTGTAGCTACAAAAAGTGTTACTAAGATTATTTTTTTGTGGCTCTCACTATCTTCAGCTACTTCTTGAAAGTCTTGGTTTTTCAAAAGCTTGCTGTAAGGTTGTGTGTTAAGAAGTGGCAAATCTTATATAACTTCACAGTTTTTAGCTATAAGTGTGGATGTGTGTGCATGTGCTCCCTATTTAAGTAATAATCTATTTGGCTTTTTTCTTGATGTTGTTTTCATCATCAACTCAAACTTAATTGCTAAGTCATATATGTACTCAAAAAGCATATTTAGCCAGTCTTTCCTACTTTTTAAAGACATCTTTTACCTCTCATATAACAAAAATGGCATTCTGTACTTTTGTCACCTTAGTAAAAAAAAGAAAACAGGGAAGAGCTTGACTGTGTATGTTTTTTTCAAAATTTGAATCTAAAAATGATTAACAATAGTCAAGAAGAAACTAGAAAGACTGCAGAAATGTTGATTCTTAAAGACATAGGATCTTAGACAGACTAAGTATTCAAAAGACAATCAAATAATCTCACCCACCTTTTTTACATAAGCAGTTCTATGGTAGAAAAATAGGGTAAGTCATAGCAGAACATCTACATTATACTTTAAAATGCAACAATCATCTTAAAAAGTATCACAAGAGATGTTCTCATTTCCACACAGTTGTGAGAAAGGAGGAAAGTTAAGTAAAATCCAAACCTAAACATTCTTCCTACAGATTTTGGAGATGCATCACACACCACACATACACACTCCCCACTCCCCCCCTTTTCTTAACCTTGATTTGCCCTGAAAAACACTCCAGGTATGCATAATAATCTAGCTGGTTATGGCAGACTTCAGCGATACACTTCAGCTCCTTTCACTACCAAATGTTAAAGATTTACAGTACACTGAAAAGACTAAAGTACAGACATAATTACCTTATTTCTTCCTTGTGGAGGTGATTCCTGACTTCACAGCATCTCTACACTTACGACTCACTCCACAGGTCAGTCTCCTGAAGGAACAACCCAAGGCACATCACACAGAAGCTGTGCACAGCCAAAGTAGCATGTATGTTGCTGCTGGTTCCCCTCCAGGTATTGTGCCTGGGAAGGGCAGAGAAGCACATGACATTTCTTTTCTGAAATAAATGGTGTTACTGGTTTGGCCAAGAGCAAATCTTTACACTGTTTTTACTAGGACCCAGTCCCCTGTTTTGAACACTGTTTTAGGATCATATGATAACCTGATCTTAAAGATATATACACAGTGGTAATTATGTTTCTAGACAGTGAATTACTGAACTGATATTCCATACATGTGAGAGTATTCAATCAGACAAATCTTTCAAAATTGTTCTGGTTTAATTTCGCATTTTTTACATAAAAAGCAGACAAGAGTTTCTCACACCTAAAATTGTACCAAACCACTCATGCTTGTAACTCCCTTTAGCTTTCAGAAAGCAGTTTTTGCAAAATGCTAATGGGATGCAGAGTTTATAGGGATCATCCTCTCTTTGTACACACTGGAGGCAGTAAGGTCAGAGCCACCAGCTGGACTTTGCATTCTGGTGACAGAAGCAGACTGTCCTCCCTGACTTGTCCATGCACCGTGGAGCAGAAGCTGACAAGAGGGTTGTCTCTCATTTTCTATTACATTCTAACTCACTGCTCCTGCATTAATAGCCCCATTCAGTTCCACAGGATTTTTATGCATTCACTTCATTGTTGTTAAGTATTACATGATTAAGAGATAGTAAATCTTTTTTTTTTATTTATTTCTTCCGGGGGATGTGTTGAAGAAATATCCTTCAGTGGATAAAAGCAGGTCAGCTATTTCAGTAGGCAGCATCACCAGATGCAATTCCTCTATGAATTATATACACAGATATAAACTTGCAGACACTCTTAACTGAACTGGCATTTGTAAGAGGCAGCAAACTGAAGAAGCTAATTTTCTATGACAACAATCCCACAACATGAGTTGTAGCTGTCATGTACAGATTGACTTCAATTTAACTCCTGCAAAGAGGTTTGCATGGATTTCAGCTGATTTGCTTACTTTGGTTTTCTAAGTTATGTCATATACACTATATTTAAAAAATTCTTTTTAGAGAATGGCAGAATGAATAATTGGCAGGATGGTGTAATTATGAACTGAGAAATTGTTCTATATGATGTGAACTACCAAAAGTGTCACATTGCTCTAAATTAATGAAAGTCTCCTGGAATAGAGGAAATACTAAATATAGAAGTTCAGCTAAATTAAACATATGCTTTAGTAAGCCTTTTACAGATAAAAGAAGTTTATTTCAGTTTCCAGAGAGACAAATATAGTGCAAAATACCTGTATAAAGAGCAATATATTCCATAAAATTTGTTAATAATTTAAATAGTCCTTTTTTCACAGAATAGAGACAACGAACTATAATTATGTCATCTGCACATCTTTTTCAGTGCCAAACTGCAGTGTCCACTGATAATCAGCATTTTGTGAACTTAGCTGCTTATCTTGGCTGAAGCGGTAACAATCTATTCCTTTGAAAGTAATCAGAAAGTTTTCATCAGACTTGAACAGTGATGTATAAGGAGTAATTCTGGAGGATATTATGTCCTGTGGGCACACTTTTCTGTGTTTCTCAGATAGTTTATTTTCAGTCTAATATTATTTGCTGCTACTTCATACCAGCAATACTGCATTTTCTAGTCAAGACTGTGGAGACAATCAAAGGGTAGAACTGCAGACTTCTATTGCTTCAGCTACCTCCCTCCTATACATTCAGGCATCAAGACTATAAAAAAGAATTAATAAAATTTACAGGTTTTGGCTCCTTCTAAAGCTAGTGGTTCTTTGACCTATGTAGGAAAAGGTCTGCCACAAAATTAAGACCAAACCTGGAGACAGTGGAACTCAAGGGAGATGCAAACACCCAGACTACTACAATCACATTTAGCTTGAGGGGTGAACAGAAGCTTAACTCAACTGTGTCCTTCTAGATTTGAGGTAATTTAGTAAAGATGTTATTTTTTCATCCATGGATGCTATCCCCAGCTTTCAGGTATGGGGACAAGACTGGAGTGGGGATAAGGTTAGGAAAGAGTGGAAGGGAGTAAGTGGAGAAGGAAGGGAATTAAGCAACCAAATGTTGTAGATAGTATTTACTGTAAACACATTTTATAAAGAGTACAACTATGTTTATTAAACAGAGGTCAGACAGCCAGTAGGTGAGATTAAGGAACGTATTTGTGAGATAGTAACTAGAACATCCTTATGAGATTCCTTTTTACTTTGACTGTGATTACTAAAGCTTCTTTTATTTGTTTCTGTCAGTTTGTGTTAAGTCATGGCTGGAGAAAAAGCAAACAATCTGCTTTATTTGCTTCATAAATATAATTATAAACTTGCCAGAACCAGGTTACCCACAAATTAACATGACAGCTACATTCACTTTCACATAGATTATTCATGAAGAAACTTCAACAGGGTAAAGCTACTGATAGGACCAGGTGTTGCTGTAGAAGCCAATAAAGTTGCTATAGTGACAGGCCACAAGAATGATCTAAAAGGTGTGATAAATGACAAACATCTTACAATTTGCAAGCCAGAAGAGTTTGGCATTTCAGAAATATTGGTAACATCTGCAAATAGATCTTCTCATATGGCAAAATGGGTATATTGTATCAGGGTCCACATTAAGTTACTCCTTAAGCTCTCTTAAGCCTATAAAGACTCCACTGTTCTTAACATCCAGATATTAACTGAATTACACCCTTCCACCTTGCAGATACAGGTTGTATCTTCCTCTCATCTAAGCCCCAAACTTAGCAAATGTCCACAAGATGATTTTCCTCAATATCTTTGGAGCTTCTGATATATGTTATTTCTGGCTGCATTAGATTTTAATTATTTAAAATTCATTCATCTTTTTAGATCTCGGGTGCAGTGGAAACTGGCAGCAGATTTTCCAAATAAATAACATAAACCTATATGAACCATCAGTTAGAACTTCCAGACTAAACAAACAAAATCCCAAACCCCAAGCAAACAAAAAATAAAAATGAAAAAAAAATCAAACCAGAAAACAAACAAACCAAAAAACCCTCCATAGCCACAGAAAAGAAGGAGGCCTCAAGTTTTATTACAAGTGTTAGTAAAACCTGTACAGAGCTGGTTTTACAACGCCAGTACTTTCTGTGTGGATACATGTTTCATCCATTGATATTTACACATGCTATAATGTTTTTTTTTTCTTTTCCCTCTTGAATTGCGGGAGGTCAGAAACAGCTTATGAATATACCTGACAAGGCTTAAGGCAAGAGGTGGGAATCATAAAGCTAAGAAATGGGAAAAAAAAAAATATAGCTGTGCACTTTTGCAATAGCTACTGTTTAGATAGTGGCAGCTACAAATTGGTACTTTTTTTGCTTTTGGTTCAAAACATGCAACACTACATCCCTCATACAGAATACCATGAACTCATGGTAAACCAGTTGAACAATAATGCTAGAAAAGCCACATTTTCAAAATGGCATCAGCTGCAATGGGGACACATTAGCTGCAATAAGGAGTCCATTGCAGCTCTGAGATCTAATATGTATTAAAGGCTGAAATGAATCTTCTAAATTGACTTTGCTTTTCTGTTGTAATTCACATGTGCTACTTCCCTGCTTATGTTTTTCCTTTCACATCTTGTGGTAGAAAGACTCAACTTTGATTTCTTAATTTGTGCACCTCCATCCATTGCTAGAAAGTGAAAATGAATGAGCACCAAACATTGCAAATTTCAGAAATTACCTTTCTTGCTAAAAATAAATTATAGTTTGTAACTTCAGCACATGGCCTGGCTGTGTGAAAGTAAGCTATCATTAAAATGACTGCATTTTCATGACTGGGAAAGCAGCAGAGAGGACATGAGTTTGCTGCAAGTTGCTAGAAATAAACCTTTCAAAATTCTGAGTTTCATCTGTAGTACAGTACCCAGTGTAGTGCCTAACTCATCATCACCTCTACTCCACACAAACTACAGTTTCATGCAACCAAAGTCACCTCTGCAGTGTTTAAAGCTGCATTTTATAACATAAATGCCTCACAAGCACAGGGAAGAGGAAAAAAATCTCACTGTCTGAACAGCGAGCAAGAAAAAGATTGGGGTGGTGCCCCCCATAATGCTGCTCATTACACAGTGAGCCTTTTAATTATCTCTTTACTGCAGCCTAACCCCATGCAATGTGTGGTGATGAACACAACTCTCTTCTGTCTTTACCAGGTGACCACCTTTCTTGCTCCACCATCATCACAACAGCTTAGCAAACAACTTGTCTCTCTGCATTGCCAGTACCTACTTGCTTCCCATCTCCTCAGCAGTCAGAGCACAACATTTTCTTGGCCTTCAGTGATGCTCTCTTCTACCAAACATCTTTGCAAAACCCCACAGCCATAAACAGAGCATGATAATCTGTGTCCTTAAGTAGCTGGGGCCTTACCATTTATTTCTGATCTGGGTCTTGATTCTTCCTTATGATTTGGCCATCACAACTCAAAAGGAAAGAAATAAAAGGATATATCCTCACTCCATCCACTGGCCATACACTGGGGGATGTACTAAGATGTACTACACTGGACCACACGTGCAAAACTCAGTAAATTTTAAAGGCTCATTAAAAAATTAAAAATGAACTGCCTTCTATCTCAGTATCGCTCTTCTAACTACTGGAATATTCATGTTCTCTACTTTCCTCTCTAAATTTTGTTAATTTTATATGAGGCCTCAGATAAAGCATTCAATGATCACATGAACAGAAAACTGCGAATTCTTGTGCTTTTAATTTCTCTGTATCAATTAAAAAAAAAAAAAAAAGGGAGGGGGGGAGATGGGTGAAACAACTTAACTGAAACAACAGAAAAAGCTACCATCTATGAAGGCTAGAACAGTCTAGCCTTCTTATGTCCCAAAACTTATGTCCTTGCAGTGCATTTTGCAAAGGCAAAGCACATCAAAGGTCTGAACTAAAATGAGCAACCAAAAATCTAGTAACACCTAAGAAATCTTCTAGACTTCAGCAGAACCTGTCTTAAAAAACCCAGCACGTACCAGTCTTCTGTGGCTGGAGTAACTTAAGTGCTGGTTGTTTTGTTTGTTTTTTTTAAACACCAAATGCAGATGTGGAAAATATTTGTCACCACAGAGGAAAGGAAAAGGATTGCTAATGCTAATATTAAAATGTTATTTACAGCAGCAAAACAAAATGCATCATAGGCAGAAAGCCAATGCTATTTGACTCGCCTTGCAGAAGTGAATATTGTCCAATCAAATATATTTTAAGTATGCTTACTATGATTTAAAAAAAAATAATAAAAAAGCAGCCTTTCTTGAATCAAAGCACTCTATTTTAGTTCCTTATAAAATCATCTTGTGGATAGTAAAAATTCAGAGGAAGTAAAGCCTGAACATCAAAAGGTTAACTCCAGAAACCTTCCTCATGTATTACATGAGAAGTTTAGCACATGACATGTTTTAGCCTTAAATTTTCTAAAATTTACAGAAAGAACAACATTTTTAAAATACACTATCATTCACCTATTCATTTCATATCTAGGTGGCTTTTAGAATCAGCTTTTTTAAAATCAAGGTACTAAAATACTCCTCTACTTAGGAAATATTCAGAGGCTTTATTTCAATGCTTAATAATAAAAAAAGGTGGAACAAAATGTTTTGTTCTACCTGGTATGGAATAATTTAGGATTTTATTCATCTTTACAGGCGTATTTTCAATATTTGATTCTAATATACAACTACTGAAATTACTTCTGTAGCTGCAGAAGATGAGATAGGCACAGATGAGTCTTTAAAGAATATAAATGTAAAAATACAGTGTTTGGATAACTTCTGGTAAATGCTGTTTGCCAGACTCCTCCAGTACTCTTGCTATTTTTCTTGTAACATATAATAAAATTTAAATATGACTGCGTGCAAAAAAGCCCAAACAGACTGAATATAATTTGTATTCTTTTCAGATTCAGAAAGAACATATCCATTGTAAAATCACAGTCCATTTACAGTGTCACTACATCATAACTCAGCTTTTTAAAAATAATTTCCTTGTGTGCCCTATGTGGCAAAATTATAACACTGTATATTGAATGGAACAGCTTGAAGACTTGCAAAGGTATCTGCTATTATGTCAAATGACTTCTCTCCCATTCAGGAAGGTCCTAAACCAGCTTATTTTGCACTGCTGATGTAAAGCACATGCAGTAGAATTTTAAAAGGAAGGCAGAAAAAAGCTTACAAACAAATCCTTATTTCTAGAATTCCTTATGTGTCTTACTTAGAGTAATTCTATCATTTAGCCTTCCAATTGTAAAATTGTATTTTAGTACACAATAAATTGTCACTGTAATGACAATTTATTTTGTTCTGTTTGCAGAACAAGAAGGTAGATACAGTAGATAAATTAATCACTGTAAAACATTCACTGAATTCTGCAATTAGAGCTTTATCATTGAATAATGACATTCCCACAAATACTTCTATAAATCTTTATTTTTAGGTAGAGCAACATTACCTACCTTGCATACTGCAATCTTTACACACCAGGACCTAAAATGTAGCAAAATTAAGTGTGTAGACCACAACACAATAATTTGGAAATATTATAGATGATCATTCATAGGAACAGAGTCTAAATCTTTTGTAGTAGGTACAATAAATGTATGTACATGGCCTCCACCCACCACTCCTTCTCCTCCTCTGTGCCTGGAAAAAGTGCCTCCAAACATAGAAAAGCAAAGGCATAACAAATACTTGATAAAGTTTGTTCTATTTCTGTGAAGATGATTTATATATGAGCCAGACCACTGAACAAATTGTTGCAGAAATCTTTCTAACTATCAGTTCTAAACATGCTCATTTCCAAGGAAGGAGGAGGCTTACAGACAAAGGCTGAATTCAAAGCAGCATAAATTTTGGATTCATATGAATTTAGAACCGATTTCTTAAAGAGATTTTATTCAAGTGCTTTTGAGCTTGGGTCTTGGATCAAGTTTAGAACCATATCATGTCTTAATTCCAAGACATCCAAGCCTTGGCAAATCCAGGAACTGATTCATTATCATCTTTTTTCAGAACAAATGGAAAAAAAAAAAACCACTGCACATATTCTTTGGATAAGAGTTTTTAAAGCACAGCACTACTTCAGTGAAGAAGTTATAATTATTCAAATTAATTTTAAACACTAAGGAAAAAAAGCTATTAAAAATGTTGCAGATCAGAACATGAAAATCAAGGAAAAAACACACCTGTAAAAGCAAATTTTTTTTTCCTGACAAACAGCAGGAAAATACCAAATTTCTGCACTGACAAGAATCAGCTTACACCAACGACGCTCAAAAGTGAATTTTACAGAATATTTGTATGGAAAATATTTAAGTAAACTTGGACTATAATAAAAAAGCCTAAAAAGAAACTCAAAAGTGAACAAAAACCTGATGAAAAGTATAACTAAAATCTTGTAAAATGTTAGCTCCATAGTAATTACAAAAAATAATCTGACTAAGCAAAATCAACTGGTTCCTCAAATAGCTGCTTTCAGAACACAGGATCATAATGCAAAATCAAATTATTACAATATACTTTTTCAGTTACTCTTATTTATCTCTACTAGATCTCACTGCAGAGCTGGCAGTTTGTCCTCAGATATTAGGTCAATCTACTAATTAATTTTTAAAGCTGAAGTATGCTTCATTTTGCAAGAATGCATCTGTTCCACTAAAATGAAATTATGAGAATCTTGATGTATTCAATTCAGATTTGTCCTAACCTGGCTATGACTTATGCCAAGTTTGACAAATTGTTTTGGAACCAGAAGCATTAAAAGTCTTCAATCCTCCAACTTACAAAAGGAAAACCCTCCACAGCTTCACTTACAGAAATCATGCAACAGCTTATACATTGCTGATTTTTGGAGAGTTTGTTGATGCCTATTTGTATGGTTTATAATGGGTGACCACAGCAGTAATTCAGTAAGCATAGAAATTACACTGAAGTGTAACAGAATTTTAGGATGACACACATGAAGGACTTCATTCTATGTCAGCAGGCATTGTTTCTCAAGTGGAAGTTTGAGATCAGTAGGAGCATGAGCAGTAGCAGGGTGAGCACACTGCTCCTGACACTGGTCAGACCTTAGCAGTGCACACCAACAGAGGTAAGGCAAGCAGTGTGCCTGTTCTTCACCAAATGTAACTTCCTGAGGGATGAAGTGGCACCCAGAAATACAGAACATTGGATCAGCACATTGGAATGAAGTGCAGACAGTTACAAACGATGTGTTGGTTCTTAAGTGCATTTAGGAATAGGTTTACAGAAAGCTAAGAGGAATCTAAACAAGGAAAATTTCTTTATACTGATTAAATATAACTTTCCATCCATGACCACATAAGTTCATAATTTATTTCACTGTTTTCTTTATCCTGACTTAATAAAAGACCCACACATACACACTTTCAGGCTGCAATCAACCATGAAAAAAGACCTGAGTTTGAAAGACTAAACAATGAGACTTTTCCCAAATTCACATGGATAGTTTTAAGCCCTTATTATAGCACTGCAGATCCAATATGCTAATCTAGTTTACAAGTGAATGCAACATATTTCAGGCTCTTGATCTTTCAGATGGGTGCCTATGCTTACTTACTCATTCCATTGCAAGCAGTGGTGTTGCATTAGGTATGAATTGAGCTCAGTTCCCTAACTTTTGTGGAACCTGGCCAATTGATATCAGTGACAAACCATGGACTTCAATTAAAACTTGCAGAGTACACAAAGGGTAAACAATGAGCACTTGAGGCTTAGTGGTTTTTTTCCTTCTCCCAAGACCAGGGCACTGCATTCAAAAGTGGTGGATCAAATTATACAGCTTCATTTATGATCTTTTTAGTCAACGACCTTTCTGTCAGTTTATGATTCCAGAACTTAATGACCAGCATTTGGTCATGCTTAGAGATATCAAGCTGCCAACATTCAGCAAAAGAGGATAATCATTAATTGCAGATCTCAGGCAATCTGGAGACATGAATTAATCGACTCATTACTTAAGACACCTGCCTGAGTAATAATACATAGTATAGCAATAAATGTAACTGTATTCTATAGAATATTGTCACATGACTCACATGAAGCCTCCCTGGGCATTATTTTATAGTATATACTTTGGTTAATACACTCAGACATTTATCAGAAGCCTGACAAGCTGGTGCTGTATTTTAATTTATGGGAATTATGGTTAAAGGTGAGCTGCACAAACAGCTGAGAACTGAAGCAGTAATTAGTGGAACCAAGGAAGTGTGGAATGATTAGGGATAAATAAAATGAAGTCATTTTCAGGTAAAGGGTGTCAGAAAGGTTCTGGGGGAGAATTTTGAATGAAATGAAATTGTTTTATGAAAATGCAGTATTATTCTATAGATTAATGATCCATTAATGTCTTTCATTTATAATCATAATAAAGTTTACTACTTGAAGTTATGTAAAATAATACTGTGTTTGATGTATCACCATGGAGATGTAAGGCCAAACTATTTCACTTAGCTATTAAAAAAAGTTGGGGCACTAAGCTTCTTCATTACCTTGTAAAGCAATCCTCAGAGCAAGGTCCCAAGGTCAACTTCAGGTAATTTTATCTGGTTTTGTGTCACAGGCTACAGACACATCAGCTGTGAAGACAAAAAAAAAAACCAAAAACAA
Organism: Phaethornis superciliosus; assembly: GCA_023637945.1. Classification (NCBI taxonomy): domain Eukaryota; kingdom Metazoa; phylum Chordata; class Aves; order Apodiformes; family Trochilidae; genus Phaethornis; species Phaethornis superciliosus. The sequence goes on from JAJQWJ010000011.1 coordinate 19,388,568, forward strand.
CTTCAAATTCTTTCATAGTGTATCTGAGAGGAAAACTGCTTTCTAGAATAAAACTCTACAACTTGAATGCTACTAGAGTAATTTAGTTCATAATGTATTTGAACTAAATATCCCATTCAGGCCCCTCAGTCTGAAAATGCCACATCATGATGGTCAATGTTAAATGATACCAACTTCATACAGACTTTCTATCACTGCACAATGTAACCATTTGCAAACTGCTTCCTCAAATGAATGGCCTTTTTCAAATATGATAGACTTTCACTGTCATCATATTTTAGATAATAGTCTCACATGCTCTCCAGGAGTGGGATGTCAAACCACCCAAAAAAGAAGATACACATGAATCAGTGCTTGTACAACAGAGCTTTTCATTTGCTACAGCATTTGTTTTTGTCTTGTCACTGCCACAGGTCTCACCACTTTTCTCTTACCACCTTCATTCACCTGCAGCCTTTTCCTGTACACTAGAAGTTTCTGACTGTTTAGCTCAGTTTTGTTTCTCCTCAGGAGAATGGCACCAAAAGGCAAACCCAAAAGCCTGTGAAACATCGTTATTCTTGCTTCTGTTTCAATAAGTTACAGCCTGGTGCAAGGCAGCAACTCTCTCTCTTCCACATATTTATTATAATGGAATTTTTTTTCAGAGCTGAGAAACTTTGTGGGAAGAAGTGGTACCACTACTGTCCACTAAGTATCAGAGCCGTAGCACCAGTTCAGCTGCTTTGAAGGTAATGAAATTAATTTTCTTTAATTCATGATGCAAATGAGACTGCCCAATGGCCAATTTTAGGACAAGAGGAGGATGACAGTAGCTTAAAGATAGCTGTCTCCATCACAGTACAGCTGTGCTACACTAAACCTGCACTGCTAAATCACAAGCCATGGTTTGAAGTTATGGAAGTGAATCAATTATTTTAAAATTTCCCACAAAGACATTGGACACAGGAAAAAGAAAATCCCTCAATATAAACAGAATAAAAAGTCCCCCAGCTATATTAGAAAACTAAACACAACCTGTAGATTTTAACAGTTTTAAATTATACGTACAATGCACCTGGCTTTTAGGTACTACTTGTCTATGGTTTTACAAGGTCAGAAGTAAAAAGATGCTGAACTTAATTCTAATTCACTGTGGGAAGTCTCACTGCAAGATGAGTGTGGTGAGAAACAATTGACTTGTTACAGAGTTTGAAAGAGGGAAAATGAAGAAAAGCTTGAAGTTATTATTAAGTTGCTAAAGTTTGTGGACTCACCAGTGTCTACAGGCAATCTATCATAATCCAATTTAAACTCAATTCATATAAATTTGAAGTTATTTCTTTCTCATATAGAATTAAATCAATTGAATCTTGAGTTAAATTAATAGAAGTGTCTCTACAGGAAGCTGCATAGTTTTACCCAAATTAACTCTAAAAATGGTATGAACAAAAGCAATGCAGCTTGTGAAAACAAGTGATAAGATCATGCACAGCAGTAACAGACACTGTATAGACAGAGACTTATTTGATCAGTTTTCATTCAATCTGTTCTGTTTTCAGGTATGTGGTAGAGCACCTAAATGCTACCCTTGGTCTGTGAAGGCATTCTGCAAACTCACTGACATTGGTAAGGACAGCAGTGGGCCCTTGCTATTGATTGCCTCTGCCTGTACACATCCACAGGCAGGCTCCCAGTAACCTAATGCAAACCTGGTTTCTAAGAATAACTGGCTAAATAATAGATGAATTGTGACATACACACATTGTGTCTTCACAGTGAAACCTCTGAAATTTCAGCTGTAATTCAATTAGACTGTTAAAATCTAATTGCATTAGGGCAAGTAAATATTGTTTATTGGGCTTAATTCTTATAAAGACTATCAATCCAGTCCCCACTCTATTTCTACAGTTCTGGACTTCTTGTGTCAAGACTTGCTGTTTCCAGGAAATCTTTGCAGATGATGGAATGGTGTAGTAGTGTCCTCCCATTACTGAATTTCCATCCCAGATGGCTTGGCAGTAATGCCTCTCCAGATCCTGCTGTCAGTCAGATAGGAGCTTCATCTGAATTACCTCCGTTCCAGGCTCCTGGACACCTTCCTGACCTTCTTTCCTGCACCTAATGTCTCCTCCAGACTTTTGTTCTCACTGTGCTTCACCCCACTGAAGCATAATGGGGACAGCTGTCTGCACTATTAATGAGATAGGAAGAACAGATGTGGGGGAAAGAGCCACTTGCTGTATGACTGGTAGTCTAAGTTCAGAACAGAGACATGGAAATTACAGTATGCAGCAATATGTGGTAGATGCTCACAGCAGTTACTTCACATGCCCTTAGGTCTCTGTGAGTAAATCTACATTAGAGCACATCAAGCCAATTGTTCTCATTGCTGAGCATGAATTTCTTGGTGCTTTAATTAATTCACCCACAGCATGAGCACCACTGTGTTTGATGCACACTTGTTCTTGAAGAGCTTGGGCATATAATTGCTACCATGAAACAAAGACTAGTGCACTGATAGAAACAGTGGACTAAAAACATGCAGGAAAACAGAAAAATAGAGTTTTAGTGAGACAGGTAAATGTAACTCTGTCTAGTAGAAGATGTCATCACAAAAAAAACCAAAGCAAAAACCCCAAAACCCAATTTATTATTATTTTTTTAATCTTCCCTCATTTTTTTGAGTCTCCCTAAGGCTTTGTGGGTTAAAAACTTACTCTTTTTAGTTTTAGATTTTACCTGGGGTTGCATTTAAAAAAAGTCTAGTTTTATTTTTATTTGTTGGCTTAAGAACAGTTGGGGCAGATGGAAAAAGGAAAATCATAGTTTTCAGTTGCTTTTGTTCTTGAGGAGCTGGCTTATGTACCCTATGCAGCGAGATGAAAGTAAAAGCAAATGGAAAAATTGAATCACAGCAATAAAATATGTAGGCACCTCTCTGACTGGCCCAATAAATGTGCCATTCCAGATAAATGGGAAATGTATGTATTCTGTTAGCATGCTTCTCAAATATGAATGTTTTTTCCCCCTTCAGAATTCTTCTATGGCAGGGGAACAGCCTTCAGTCTAGTTCTTGTGACATGGCTGTAAGCCTTTTGCTTCTGTGAATTTCGGGTTTCCCTGAAATCAGACATTAGGAATGCAAGTTTTCTTGCAGTATTGGTTTTCTTACTATATGGATCTGACCACACTTTTTATTTATGCTACTAATGTGTTCTAGTGTGCACTCTTCTAATAGAAAGAGAAGATCAATAAACCAATGGATTTGCATCAAAAAAGTCCATTCCTACAGTGACTCGTTTAAGCCAAACATATCAATTTAAACATTTTGGTCAAATTTTTAACGCAGAACAAAGCTACTATAAAAAGCAAAAAAAGTCAAATTAAACCTGAATTAAGACTAAAAAATACAGACAGTATTATCAAGAAACACAACTATATGGTGACATGCTAACAGCCTGAATTATTTTTCCAGTAAAATCTCTGTATTTAAACTCAGCAATACAAAGATGTATGAAAAAAGAACGAAAATAGGAAATACTGACACTTTAGGCCTCAGATTCAGAGTGAAGACTTGCATGTAATACATTTTAATCAGGTGGTCAATAACTAATTTGATATTCAAAGGTATCCTCTACTTATCCCATGGCTACCAAAGGTTTTCCACTTTGCACAGAAAAATATTTGCTGATTCCATGACAAGCTGATTTCAGACCAGCTACTGGGACCTCATCTGGTATGAGCTAATTGGAAAGGAGTGTATACAAGTGTCCCAAAACCCAGATGATTGCCTTGATCAGCAGGCTATGTAATTAGGGCTCTATTTCTGGGTTTTCATGATAATTTGGAACTTAGTGTTGCAGTGTTTTCTCCAATAAAGAACATAAATACATGTGGAAAATTCAATATTGTATTACAGGTGGAACTCTTCTTCAGCCAAACCTATCTACATTTGCTTTGCTACTGCTAGCAAAATCTTTACTTTTTGGAATACTCTTATTCCACTTTAAGAAAATGAGGCAATATTTTCACACTCAGCAATACCCTACAGAAATCCAGGCATTTGTTGGAGAATGAAAAAAAAAAAAAGTAAAAAAAAAAAAGTGAAGTGCAAATGATCAAAAAAAGGTCAAGCTGTATGAGGATTCTGAAGTACATCTCAGGGAATAAAATCTGTACAAATGGGAATAAACAAACCCTACAGTGTGGCAGATCCTTCAAGAGGTTTGCCACCTCTGATTCACACTGACAAACCTGTATGGATCTCTTTCCTGTACTCAGTGCTGCAGTAAAATCCCAAATAAATATCAAATTTAAGACAGAGCTAGTGTCAGCTGCCAATCAACACTAATTCTGTTATACTATTTATCCAAATTTTTCTCTTGTAGGAGCCCCATCAGCAGAGGTTGCCTGCTCTTTTATTTTGTACTTTTCTTACACTGTTGCAGCTTGGTTGTACACACCTCCTTACAGGCCTTGACAAAGCTGTTGCAGTACACATGCAATACAGCAGTTTCTATTGGTGTTTCAGAGCTATTCACTACTGTCATAATTTCAGCACACACTGCTGTTACTGCAGACTGCCAACTATTGTTTTGCATGTGCATAATTTTATGCCTAAAAAAAGACAAATAATAAAATGCCTGTAATAATACTACCTTACATTTATACAAATCCCTTTTCATCCAAGAGTCTTAAAATACTTGATATTTTTTTCCCTTGAATGTAATGCTAGATTGTTCATTCCACCTGCTGTTGAAAAAAACACCTCCTTTTACCATGTAACATATCTGCTTAACAGCACAAGGCAGCACTGCACCATTTTGAACATCTTTCTATGACTGCAATAGTGCCAGAAAACTGCATCACCAGCATCCCAGTGCAGAAGCACAGCAGGGGAAGGTTAGAAGGTATCTGTATGGACCAATTTGCTGATCCTATGGTCACTGCTACCAAGAAAATAGGGCCACAGCTCTGCTTACCCACAAAAACAGACTCAAGGGGAAGTCTGTGGCACTACTTGTAAAGATGGATGAAAGGAACTCAAGAATAAAATAGTGTCTGAGATGCTACGGTGCATTTTTAATCCCGATTATCTCCAAAAAGCCTGAACACTCAAAAAAGAAATGTACCAATTTAAAGATCTGGAGGAGGAGCAGGTGAGATGCTTAGCAAGCCACAAACTAAAACCACTCTTCTTGTCTCTCTCTCTCTCTCAACTGGAAGAAGGTCCTAACACTGTGAGAACTTGTTTTCTGTTCACCTCCATGGCCAAACCGAATGATTTATAGTAAGGTTCTTACTTTCACATAACCAGGCATCCCTTTCAAGTGCTTTGATTTAGAGTTTGAAACTCCAAGACAGCACCAAGTACTTACTATTTCTCATAACTCAAGTGCTGTACTGAAGCCTGGAATGAGAAGGAAGAAGAGATAGGATCACATTTCCTGAAAAGATACTGGAACATGATATAGCAAAGCCTATTTTGTCTGTGCTTCTCATTACCTAGAGTTATAACACCAGCTATTTCTTGGGAGGGTCACTTGCACTGTGCCATACTCTGACTTTGAAAATGCTACTGGCCTTTTAACTGAATGTAGGGCTTCACAAGCTTAACTGTAAAATTAATTAAATATAGGATACCTCCCACCCAAACTCCTGTACATAACAACTAAAAAGAAAAAAAAATAAATTTCTAAACACATGAACCCTTGAAGCTCTATATGCACATCAAGGACAGCACATGACCCTAAGTTTGTCTGAATCTGTTTTTGCTGAAAAAGGTTGTTATAGCATTGGCCCTGCTCTTATCTCTTGAAGACAGTAGCCCAAATTCTTCCCTGTTACACAAGTCCAATCTCACATTGATTTCAATGGGTTTCAGTAGAATAACTGAAAAGAGAATTTGGCCCGTAATCTCTGACTTCATCATAAAACAAGTAAGTGCTTGGCTAAGATTAGATTTAAGATAGCCCAGAGGGATAAGTCAAGGACTCAAGAACCTTTACTGACACCTAAGTCTCCTGCTTTTGGGGAAGACACAAAACAGAGTGCCTTTACAGCACTATATTCCTAGAATAGGGGGAAACCATTAATATGTTAACTGATGTTTCTCCCTTCCATCAATAAGACAAGAGGTAATACTTATGCTGTAGAAAAAGAACTGGGTTTTTCCTTTTCTGAAGTTTTCTTTAAAAAAATTATGTGATTATCCTTGACTGTTTAGTAAAAGGAATACTTTTTTTTTTAATCCTACATACAATATAGTTGGAAACAGCAAGTACTTCCACACACATTTATCTACAAAGATTTTCTTTTGACTTCCTCTGAGTTTGGTTGCCCAAAGTTTCTGTTGCAGACCACTCTGTGCTAAAAGTGTTCTGTGAGCTCAGGGATGGGGCTTCAGTGATGCTTGAGCTGTTGAGTACACAAGGCAGATTCCTACAGGCCCATGAGCTTCAACACCTGCAGTTGCAACAAGTTTAAAGGCTTCTTTACAATTGAGAGGTGGCTTATTAGCCTCTGTTCCACTCACCACTCTTTTTCCTCCCTCCAACAGGACTCAGATTTGCATGGTAGCAAGAATCAATCCCTCATACAGCAGTCATCAAATAAAAAGGACTTGACTGGATTTCACAGCAATCTGGCTGCCTGTTGCTGGCTTTGTAGAGACAGGTACACCACTCTCTTCATGCTCAAAAAAAAAAAACCAACACCAAAAAACAACAAAATGAAACACCAAACAGAAAAGTCAACCACTTCTTCACTCTTTGAATTCTTTGGTCATACTCTGCCACTTGGTTTATATTACAAACTGTTGCATGGCAAGAAAAGCAACTGCAATTTCTCTCTAGCCTGGATGCAAAGACTAAAAAAGTTCACAGCCACATTTCCAGACCTTCAAATGATTTTCATTTTAGCAGCTGCAGCAGATAATCCTGTTCATGAAGGAAATTAACAATGCCTTGCCCAAAAAAACTCAAACCCTTGATGTAAAGGTAACTGAGAAATTAAATGCAAATAGTAATTCTGCTATAATTTTTAAATAAAATTACCTTAAAGAAATTATCCTTAAAAGAAATAGGGAAAAGCACTGGATCAGTGAACTAAAACAAGCCACAGGAGTAACTAACAGGTAACTCACAGCCACTTTCGCAATCTTTTGTGTATTTAGATTATTAGTCTAAATTATACCTCTGGAAAGAAAATCTCCCCATGTTTAGGTTTCTCGCACAGAAATATACCTTAGGAAGAAGGCCCTGGGAAGCTTCAATCTTGCAGAGCCCTGGCCCTGCTCTGTGGATGTTCTTAGTGGAGGCAGGGATCAGTGCCACCAGCCCAACCACCAGCTGAGGGGCCCTGGCTCCCTGTCTAATCTACCTCAGGCCATGCTGACAGGTCTGATATACATTTAATTAGCAAAGAGCTGTGGCTGTTAGAGGTGCCACACCCTGACTTCTTTGTCACTGCTCCTCTGCAAGAGGTTACAATTTTCCCAGGAGAACTTATCAGAGCTGCTTTACAGTGAAGCACTTCAGTTAAAATCCACTGGTGCAGGAGGAGAGTCTGTGGACTTTGCATTCAGGGTAATGATGCCCCAACCCTGGTGGAAATGGCAGCACATGGGGCAGTCACAACAGCTTTAGTTCTTCATGGAAACTGCACCAAGGTGACTCAGCAACTTACAGTTCTAGTTACTATCCTGATAACTAAGCCTAGTCACTAGGCTTTGTTACTATCCTTAAGTTAAACCATCATAAAATGTAAACAAAGAGATGCAACATCTGTCTGCAGCTCTCCCTGATCTCTTCTTTAAACCCTTCCCTTGTTCTCCAAGCTTATCTCTATGTGGTTAAAATGAGTCATGGCTGTTGGTATCATACATAGAGAGAACATTCCTGCGTCTTCTTTGCTGACTGGTTGAACAGCATAATAAATGGACTTATTTTACAACTGTGTGGTATGGACTCTAAAAGCTATTCCCAAGAACAATTTTCACAAAAATTGAGCTATTCCAACTTATTCCTGAATGCAACATCATGAGACTTGCAGCACAATTACAGGGAACTACTCTCTGCCAACACTGGTAAATTGAGGACCTTTCTTTTCCTGGCTCTGCTACTGCTGGACAGCCTCTGCTTTTGCTTCCATCTGTGCTAACAACAGAATCCTTTTTGATTAAAATGTCGCTGAGTTGCATTGTGAAATTTCAGTTGAACTGTGGACTTGCTTCGCTCAGAAATACTTTTCCCTCATTTGGATGCAAGATGCAAGCATTTGAGAGTTATGCCTCCAGCCTGAGGTATTGCAATGAGAGGGAGAAAACCCAGGTCTTTTCATTAACCTGGAAGGGGAAACTCAAGCTATGGAATAGGCTTTTCCTATTTTCTGTATATATGATGGTTGTTTTTTTGACTAATGAGATAATGAACCAATGTGCTTCAAAGAAGGCCTGGAAAAAGTGCAAGATGGAAATATCCACAGCAGTGGACACATAGCAGTACTTTCTGAAATGAAAAGAAAAATCAGTGTCTCTTAAAAGTTCTGCTTATTTGATACACAGAAGGAATAATAACTAGCTAATAATGACCAGCTAAGTAGAAACTGATGTCCTGAACACTGAAATTACTGTATTTCCTCAAGGAATACACTGTTTGTCTACATACAAAACCTTTTTTAAAATTATTAATTTATTTTTTCATTTTGAGAAATTAACAGATGAAGTTTTCCTCTATTCTCAGCGAAACTGAGGACTGCATGGTCCTTTGAGTGTGTCTAATGAAAGCATTCTAACTACAAAGTCACAGCTACTTTTTTTAACAGCAGGTAAAAACATACATTTTTGTCATCGTAAAGATTGTAAAGTGTTCCTCCAAATTAAAGGTGGTAGGATAAAAATGTAACATAGTGAAGTAGGGATTAATAAGGAAATTACCAGAGGAAATTAAGTTTAATTAATAATTAATTAGCCTGTAATTAGGAGATAATTAAGTAAATTAAGGAATTTAGGCTCTCCATTATATGTTCTACCTAAAACAATAGTTCTACTTAAAAATTTAATAGCATTAAGCCCTTTTGTAATTCTCAGTGACACATTTCAGGCTATAAATTATCAAAGTTTGCATTTTCCAGTGGGCCTTCCACCTAAACAATATCTTTGTGTTCTAGAACAGCAGAATCAAAGTTGGATATGTTTCTTGGGAACTAATCAAAAGTTTGGGAACAATGCAATTCCTTCACTGAAAAATGACTGGCTCTGAGCCCAGGGTTAAATCCCTTTAGAGAGAGGAACAAGAATTTGGTGTTCTCTATCAGCATGTCTGAAATCAGAGAATACTAAAACAGGAGATGGAGATGAACAGAAAACATCAGTACTGAGACATTTTCAAATATCAGAATGTGTTCATGCCCGAATGATATTTCAGGCAGAGAGAGACTCAGACTAGTTCCTCCTTTATCTAAACTGTTCCTTGCACAGATGCTCTCAGGAAACATTACTTACCTGGGTGACAGAAAGAACATTATCCAGGTTTTGCATTGCAAGAACAGAAGCATTCTTCTCTCACTAATGTCCAAACATTTACTTATAAAAGAAATAAAATTGAAAAAGATTCTGTTTGTTTTCACTGGTCTGCAGAGTTCCAAGTGCCACTCAGATCTAACATTCACCTCAAGTATGCATTACTTAGTACAGTTCAACTAAGGTACAGCTGGAACAGACACTGCATACAGTTCAGAGCTTGTGGGTCTGTTACTTATCTTTCTGGATCAACTTCTTACCCTTCAGCACACTACAACAGTCTGTCCACAGTGGAGAAAAATGTCTGTTTGCCACAGCTCCATGAGATTATACTCCAGCTATTACAAAGCAATCCATTTTCCAACACACTTAACCAGAAGTAAATTTAGGATCAAATTATTAGGCTTAAATTAGCCTCTCCGCCTGTTATTCCCAGCTGATATGAATTCTTCTTAGACTATCAAGCTAGAGAGCTAAAGCCTGATTAAAAATAAAAAATGAGCATACACCACTTTCTCTATGATAAAATACCTCTCTCTTCAATGAGTTTAAACTTGCAATTATGTTTGAAGACTGATGTCAGATAACTGCTGAGCTTCTGTTCAGGCAGTGAGCAATGACTTTATATTCAGTAGGTATTGCACAGATCCACAGGCCAGCATCTTGAAAACCACCTCAGCTGCTGACAAAGGGGACTAAGGAATTTATGGAATGTTTCTGGGAGGAATCCTTAGACAAGAGTCTTAAAGTTTTCATGAAAAAACAAAGGTAAATACTTCCTTCTGTTCTATGATTTTGTTCCCTCTGTCTTTCATCAGAAGTCTGAAGTATATCAGAATATATATGATACATAAATATAATCTTTTGTTTATGTGATATTAATTACCCGGATGGAAAATGCACTTGCCAAAGAAATCTATATGGGAGCCATGGGAGTCAGCCACTAGAACAGAATCATTGTCTAAATAAATGTAACTACACAGCAATAAATAGCAGCAGCATGCAGTGGAATAGGAGGAGTAGAATAATATGTTCAATTGTAAATCACTGAGCATAGAAATTTAGAAATACAATTACCCAAATGGAGGTCAAATGCAATTTCACAGGGTGAATAGCAGACTATGACCATGTATCTGTATAATTTTTTTTTTTAATTTCAAAATGATTCAGACATTATTTAACATTTGGAAATATCTTTCATTTTTCATATGCTATTCTGATGAATGCAATTAATTAATTTAGCAGACAACTGCAATTTGCATAATTTTCACTAGGAACACTTTACTTATGTTTGGAGTTTTTATTCTGGTCCTCACATTCAAACTAGAAAGGGAAGCAAGCAAAGTGAACTGAGACTATCAATCATAACACTGAGCTGAAAAGACCTCAAAACACTACTTATTCATTATGACTTGGAATAGATAAGTTTGCTGGAGAGGAACAGTATTATAAAATACAAGTAATGGAGATATAACATTACATTTATTTTTCCAATTTAAATATATATATATATGAGAAAAACGTCAGAGACATATGACTTCTCTATAAATAAGACATAAGAAACAAAACAAATTAAAATGGCAGAGCCCAGGTTTTAGCTTTCAAGTTTATACCAATGATCTCAGCAGGAGTTCTATTTTGAGATCAGTCTCAAATTGGGCCTCTGAAAAACAAGGATCCTGCTCTTTAAGTTCTTTTTCATGTTTTATAGCTACTATTTACAACCTGTATGTTTATTTTTATTTACCAATATTCAGAGTTTTACTTTTCGCCTTTAAGATCTTGATTCTGCAATACATACAAGAACAAACAAAGAAAATGGCCAGGCTCTTTGAAAATGTGAAATTTCATCACCACATTGATTTAGAGCCAGAAGGAGAATTGTAATCAGATGTCCTGGGGTCAGCTCTACCCCTCAGATTGCAAACAAATCAGTGTTCATGAAAATATTTCTGTTGCTCCATGAGCCAGTTCCTGAGCTAGCTTTCAAAACCAACTAAAAAACCCTAAATAAATCCTTTTTCTTGATGATGAGACTGTTTACCTTGTCTTTTAGAGGTCTCATACACATACCTGAATCATGGGATCAAAAGGGCACACTCAGCACAAGTAGTTATAACTTACAAAATACAAAGCTTATCACAAAAAATTACAACAATAGTATCTTTAGTACTATCTCTGTAAATACAGTACTTCATTAACAAGACAATGGGTTGGATCAATGCTAGCTCTTCCTGGCAGCTCTGCTACATACCTGTCTCACTGCGTTAGTTTAATGAATGTGTTTCCAGCTCTTTCCCTCTCTGTGTAGTCTCTGTTGAAAAAATAAAAAATATGAAGCTGATACAGATTTTAGAGTCACTCATCTATGCAATATTGAGTGACTTCTCTTGGCCAGGGATCAACAATGAGCAGCAGTGCGAAGCAACTTTTTCTGCTGCAGTGCTTTTCCCTTCTGAAAACTGAAAACAAATTTTAAAATACCACAGTTTTGTTAGTGCAAAAAAGTGCTTTGAAAAATATTCACCATGCTCACCAGCTGTTCTCTGGGTAGGGACATATACACTGTATCCCCAGAAACCAGTCAGGCCAGACAGGAAATACACAGATGTATCTGTCTGTGTTGTTTTCTGAGGCTGTCTCAGAATTAAAGATTTTTCTTCTTTCAGTGTGCAGACTGATAATATCATGGGAGTCACAAGGCTACAAATAAGTGGTGAATTTGGCAGCATCAACACTGAAACCATAGGGTAAAATTTATGTTTACTGTACGTAGCCCAATTGCTCAAAGAGCTGAGCATGCTGGCACCAAGCCAGCAAAGCACTTAGAGGAGGGCTGGGACTCCAGCCTGCCAACAGCTCCCCCCGTGCCATAGCAGCCTGAGAGCTGAGCACCTTCTAGAGCAGAACTCATGCCAGACCAGGGACTTGGCCATCATCTTGGCTATTAAAGGACTGTTATTTGCTGATAGGAGTAATGGTGATGATCTCCTCGGAGGAACTTGCAATAAACCAGGAAAACATCAATGAAATCCTTACCAAGAAACTCCACTGAAGTTAATAAAGTTTTTACTATAGGTTTCAACACAGATGCCATTTCATTTGGTCCCTCTGCCTGGCCTTTTTATTTCTTTTCTTTTCTTCCTTTTTGTATTTAAAGTATTTTGCAGATTACAGAGACTCGTATTTGCATAGCTGGGCTTTGTCCACTGAAGGAGGAAATGGTTATCTCTGAAGCACATACACCATTTTTGAAACTTCATTAGCAGCTTGTCTGCTTGGTTTTGTTGGTACAATCACACATAATGATCTTGCACTATAGTACACTACAGTGGTGGGAACAAAACTGAAAATGTGAATACTGAGCTGGTGAAACTATTAATTTTTTTTTAGAGACTTAGGAGATCGTGGGAGACCTTTTCTCTGTGCTGACACCGAAGTGTTGGTCAGAGTGAAGCAAGCACCTGGATGCCTGGTTTGATTATAATAATGGTTTGATTAATTACAAGGTTACAGGTTTGAAATTTGCTCAAAGATTTCAGAGTTTTGACCAGGTATACACAATCTGAAGCTTTGCATTTAAGAGAAGGCTTGCTATTGAGTCTTCAAATATTTGGGAAAATGCTAACCAATGGTGAAAGAGAACAGATTCATCACCCTTCCCTTCCCTGTTTCTTGCAAACTTTCTTCCACCATCCTATAGGTGTCGAGAGACAGAGCTTCCTCCCTTGACTCAGAACCTGAGCTGTATGTTGTCTTAATTTGGTCAGTGCAATTTACAAAAAGCAAGGATGGTGTATGGTAAACTATAACTTTCATTTCCTCCCATAAAAAATGCAAAAGCTTATTAAAAAAATTCTCATTCTGCTCTAGAGCCCTGAAACTAAATCATTGATTTCATAATCTTTAAATTTTAATTAAAACTAAACTCTTGCAAAACAAATTAGAAATACATAAATATTATGTGTTAAGAATTCCAAAGAATTATTCTGACAAGGTACAATGTCAGTCCCTCTGTCTCTGTGGATGCAGCATGGTACATCAATGTGTTTTGAGGTTTCTTCAGTCCTAGCTTCAGTTCACGATCAAAGGAGTTTGTCAAATAAATGCCACGTAATTGTCACTACATTAAGAATTAACAATGTATTTATTTATTTATCAAAACTGGCTATGGTTATTGCCATCAAAAACTACTAAATGTCCCACAATGCACTGGAGAATCTCCTTCAACAACAAAAAAAGCCTTGTTACCCTGTGTGCTATGTTCCCTCTGGCTGGCTGAAGTGGTGTGGATAATGCCCCATGGGGTGTTCAGCAGCCTCTGCCATGACAAATGCCAGGAAAAGTCTGCCACAGGAATAATGAAAACACTTTTTTCCTTCACAACCCATTTGTCAAGTTTTCAGTCTTATCTATGTGACACAAAAAAACCCCCTGAAGATTATTTTATGTGCAAAATGTTTTCACTGGCATGTGTATTGTACAACTCTTTGCACTCAGAGCAGTAACAGTTTTTGAACTATTTCACAGAATTACTTGGAAAATCATTAGAAAAGTTGTAAACATTTACTAAAAAAATACTAGAAAACTCACACAAGACTAAAAGTTCAGTGAAAATCAGCACTGTAAACTGGGTAAATACCTGGAGCAGCTTAATGTAGATGTTATTGCCCCTCTCATTGACAGGAAAATCAAGCTGATATATTTTTGCAGACTCAAAGCTAGACATGCCAAGATACTCTTGCTGGTTTGAACCTGTGGAAAGGACATTATATGCTTATTTTCTTAGATTCCTTTGTTGTTAAGATCTGGATACTAACAAGACACGTTTTGGGTTAAGATTTAGCTGTCAAGTCATAGAATAAACTAACTGTGAACAAAATAAGTGGACGTCTCTATGCTACCACCAGAAAGCACTCCACTGGGATGTTCACCAGCCCCCTGTGCTATTAAAAGATCTTAATTTGTTAGGCTCTCATTTTAGTTGCTTTAACATTTTATGTTATGTTAATGTCTACAGGGAGGACTCACTCCACTCAGTCCCCAGTCTTGGTAGATTTTACCTTGTACTGGTTATCACAAAGAAATTTTAGAATGCCTTAGTAGAAAACCTCCAACTAGTTCAAAGTACAAATTTGGCTGATATACTTTTTAAAGACACAAAGAATTTTGTAGCTGGTTTCTTCAAAAGCCTTAAGCATTTCCAGTTTCACAGAAAAAAAGAGACCTGGAAACCCATTTGGGATTGTCTCTCAATTCAAGGACTCATCTTCTGCTGGATATGGGAAAAAAAGCAAATGCTAAATCCCCTAAGACTTTGATCACACTTTGCATATGCTCAGCATTTTGGCAGATGAATTCTCTCAGGAGCCCATCTGCCCTGCCCTGCTCCAAACCAGGACTGCATGGACTGTGTGGAATTTCAGCTGTAGCTGTGGCAGCTAGATGCCACTGTGGCACAAAGGACTGTAACTGAAAGCAAAGATCCTTTTCCTTCCCTGCTCCCTGGCTGCCAGGCACACAGGAGGCAGCTGGAAGCAGGAAAACTTACACACAGACAGGACCAGGAGCTGGACAGGGTTGGAATGTTTAGCATATGAAGAGGCCAGTTGGGAAGGAATGAGAGAAGGAATTAGGCTCAAGAAAATACTGAAAAAAATAAGCTGGGGGGAAAGACTTGGAAAATAAAATGAGCAGGAGGCAAGGAGTGACTCAAGATACCATCATTTCATATTGCAAAGGGTACTGGTAGAAAAGGCTGAAGCAACAAGGTCTGAGTATATCAATCTTGTTTCTCTAGAGCCTGGAATAGAAACTGAGTAATTTGGTAATAAACATTTCTCTCCTGGCAACTCAATACCTTAATGACAGAGAGAAACATCCTGTGGATCTTACTATTGAGTGCACACAACTATTCTGCTGAGAATCTGAATTTTCAAAAATGAGTGAAGAACAAGAGTTTGGAAAAAAAAAAAAAAGCAAGGCAAACATAAGGATCCTGGTCATTCCCACAGCATGCTGGCTAAATAATAATTCCTTCACTTGCACTGGTCTCTTTTTGTTTCAAAGAATACTTTATAACATCAAGCTGTGTAATGTTTTCCAAGATTACATGAACTACAGTTACAATTTTTAAAGTCCTTCTCAACCCAAACCGTTCTATGAATCTGTGATTACTTAAATGAATAATAAAAGTCTTGGGCCCAGTGTGATAAAGTTTTGAGTAGCTTATTCTGTATGAAGAAGGCATATGTGGGGAACAACAAAAGAAGTAATTGTACAATGCAACTGAATTCTGTGAAACACAAAACTGTATTAGGAAGATGGCTAGAAAGAATCTGGAAAACTTGCTTTACACTATGCAAAACAATGTTAACCTGTGACAAATGTACCCCTGAAGAGAAATTAAACATCATGTCTTAGAGCTGTTGTCACAACCTGAACTTCTTGGAATTACTATTTGATTGAGGGAGAGAGCTCTAGTCATTTTATAAAGCTAAGCCACTCAACAATAGTTCTTCTGAATTTGACCTTGACAAAGGATATTTGTTTGGCTTTAAAAGTTTCAGTCCTTATTATTGCTGATCCATAAAAATGACAAAAAATACCACAATATAAATTTCCAGGAACTGAAGAGATGGAGACAGGGTGATGTCCAGTGGCAGAACTCTTGAAATTTATGCTTGGAGGGAGGCAGGGGGAACCACCAGATAGATAGATAGATAGATACCCTAGACAGAACATCACATCCTTCAGATTCAGGACAACAAAATTCATTCCTGCTGCATCTGGGGCAACACAGAGACTCTGCATTT
Organism: Phaethornis superciliosus; assembly: GCA_023637945.1. Lineage (NCBI taxonomy): Eukaryota > Metazoa > Chordata > Aves > Apodiformes > Trochilidae > Phaethornis > Phaethornis superciliosus. The sequence goes on from JAJQWJ010000011.1 coordinate 19,404,885, forward strand.
CCCCCATCTTGGACAAAGCCAGGAAAGCTTACTGGCCAGCACTCTGCTCTCTGGCCTTGCACCATCCCCTCAGGAACAAGGCTGGCTGAAAGCAGGAGGATCCTGATGAAAAAACACTGTCAAAAAAAAAAAAAACCTTCAGTGAAAGGAACTGGGCTTGGTTTTTCAGGTTTCTTCCAAGATTTTTTTGCTGCAGAACATGTTATGCCACCCACGTTAGACAGCCTCACAGTTATTAATGTATTGCAGAGACCTTGAAATCTCAATCTGATATACAGCTACTTCAGTCTGTTCTTCTTCCTACCCCATCATAAACTTGACCTTAATTAACCCTCTTAGTGAAACAGAGTTTGTTGACTCTCAAGGACATTCTTACTGAAAAACAATGTTGCAATGTCACTCAAAAGCTAAAGTAAGGATGCTTTATAAAGGGATTTGTACTAATAACCCTTGAATATTAATAGCTTCTTATGCTATGTGGTTTATATAAACTTATCTATATAAGCTAGAATTGAGTTTTGCCTTTCTGAGACTTTAAAAAGTCTTTATTTCCTTTAGCAAAACCCATTTCCCTTTCACTACATTAATTTTGGAAAAAAAAGAAAAAAGTTTAGAAGTAGATTTAAAATCAAAGACAGCAGATTAATTTCACCAGCTGTAAATCAAAACACTCCCTGTCAGACCAGGATATCCAGTTAACACATTAGCTGCTACTATGACTTCCTAATGAAAATGTTTAAGAAGTTTTGTGGAGAACAAATATATGATACAAGTCCTTAGGCTGGGTAATTTAATTTTAAAATCTTCTATGGAAGAGCTGGGTGTGGCAATGCTAACAGCTGCCCTGCAGCATTTGGAGGTCTTGGAACATGCTCAGGCCCTATGGGGAGCAGGGTCTGTATTAGCATTTGAACTGTATGCTGCAAATCTGACATAAAATAACAACTGGTCTTTTACAATGGATTTTAAAGGGAGCATATGCTTTCTTATGAAAATAAGTGCAACCACTCAGAACTAAATTGCTTTCTCTTTCCAGATTTTAAAGGTACAGGCTTCACAGCTGATGGTCACCCGTTCTTTTACCCTTACACCCCTCTGTGCCAGTGTTTGCCTTCAAGAGTAACAATGAGTTGTAATTATCTCATACTATTTAGGGGCTGAACAAAGATTGTAAGTTAGTTTAACAATGAAAACACTCACGCAGAGCATAAAAGTAGCTGAAGTTATAAAAACACCCAACTGGTAATTTCCGAATGGTATTTGAACATAAATGGTTTTTGCCCATAAATTACGAACTATTTTATGGATGTGCAGTACATTTATTACCTTGTCATGAAGAGCATTTTATCCTCTGAATTCTGAAGAACATTATGCATATATAGCACTGGTGCCAAACAAGGGAATTTCAGATATTTACATACCAGGCAACCAAAAATAAAAGCTATTATTTACCAGTGGGTTAGTATGAAGCAAGTAGTTGGCACTGCACTTGAAATTTGCATAACCTTACATTTTCAACCAGGTCTGAAGTATTTCTTATTTAGTTTATTTTTCTATTACTGTGCTGAAGTATGTAAGAAGTAAAACTCAAAATATTTAAATACTACAAAGCATCATACAAAGTCTACAGCCTTGGTAGGTGATGAGAGACACACTCCTTAGCATCTAAGCAGATGAGACAGTGGTCAGCACTTTGTATCACAGAAGTTTCTGGTCTTCCAGCAAAGCAAAGTGCTGGTGGATGCTGATTAATGTTAAGGAGAAGCTCAGAGCACAAAAGCTCTGTGCAACCAGTCCTCATCCCAGGGTTCCAGCATGGCTCAAGGACTAGCAAGGGTGGCTCATGAGCATCCAAAGCTCTCACTTGCCCTCTTGCAGACTCCTTTCTCTTATGGACATTGCAGAGAGGAAGAAAATTCATGTCATTGTTTTGTGTAAGATTCAGGAGAGTAGCAAGAGTGTTTTGCTCTGCAAAACCACCACTGCCAGTCCCCATTTCCTTCACCTGTATTGTCCTGTCATTAAAGTGTTCAGTCATTGGAAATTTCGATAATGGAGGTTTCTCTGATATGCCTACTAAAATAAACTAATATACTTGAAATTATTAAAAAGACATTAGATAGTACCTTGTTGATGTTACTACATCAGTAAAGACAGAATTGTGTTGTTGAAAGGGGAAGAACTCTAAAACCTAAAGCCAAATGCTGGAATTAGTTTATAGTCAGCTGCTAGAGAGGTTTACAATTATCACTGTGTCTACCTGTGACTGTAAAATTAGTAACTCTTTGTCCTAGTCACACAGCTGTATTAGCACAAAATTTGAATTATTTCTCTCATACCAAAGTTGCACACACCAGGACCACAATACAAAATGCTCAATTAGAGAAATCTCACATTTCTTTTTTTTTCTCGCCCTTGAAGCTCCGCCAGATTTTATGTGTTCACAGTAGCCTGGCAAAATTATTTAGAGTAAATTAATAATTTTACCTACACTGTATGAAATCATCAGCTGTTTGAATAAGCCCTAATAAAATTTCTTTTGAATGAAGTTGTTTTAATCGTATCACCAAGACACCTGGACTGCTCTTCTGACCAGCCATTTTTAGCACAAAATAGTTTACAAGCCTGTCACGTATTTCATTGTTTAAATACCACAGGAGAAGATGGATTCAAGGCCTGCTTTACCTTAACTAGTGTGCCTTTGAAAACAAACAAACCAAAAAATCAAAAGAACCCCACCCAAATAAGATTACCCAATACCAAACCAACTCCTTGTTAAAAGGATTCAGCATGGTGAGCATTCAAAATTTATTATAAACTCTTTGTTCCCCTCTCTACAACTTTCTGCATGAAGCTTCCTCCTGGAACATGATCTACTGACCACCACTTCCCTGATGTACAAAGTTGTATGTCAGTGTAGGCCAAATTAAACTACAACTGTGTATGATGAAGTTGAGAACTATGAATCTTACTAGTTTATGTATCCAACTCAAGATTTATCATCTGTATGGTATTTATTTGCCAGTCTGGCATACACAGAGCGTATTTTCTCTTTTTCCTGTGACAAATAACCTTTAGGATCTCGGACTCTATTTTTCAAATATGTCAAAGTGCTTAGCAATGCTTAAATAAGGCAACATTTCTCTGTGTGGAATATGAAACTTTTTGATTGATGACATTATTCTGGAATATTTAACCAAAACAGGAAAGTCTAACACACTGCTGGAAGTGACCTGCTGGTCAGCTTTTGGTTTTCCTTCTCTCTAACATCATATGAATTGTGCAAGCATTTTATTTACTTTCTCAAATAGCCTACTATAAATATATTCAAGAAAAATTTTAATTTTTCTATTCATTTTGTATAAATTGTAGAGGGAAACTTCAGTTTCATCTGAGTTATCCAGTATTAAATCTCTATTTAGTTGCATCAAAAGTCAAACATTCTTCTTTCAACAAAATCCTAAACATGTAGAGGTTGGTAGGCTGAAAACAGTATTTTATAAATCAGGAGTCCATGCTAAGCTCTAGTTGTTTAGTATGAAAACAATGACCCCCTAAAATTAACCAAATACAGGGCATGTAGCTTGCTAAAATTTTAAGAATTTCAGCTAGTACTTTCTGAATGATACCTGACCATTTTTAATTTTTTTTGCCAAAAGATGATAAACTAATTATTTTAGAGATGGACAGCACATTTACCATCTCACACATGGTGAAGAATATCTCTTGAATAAGTACGACCAGACAAATAAATGGGGTGAATATTAACTCATTTTATGGCATAAAAAGGACAGCCAGCACATGTAAGAACTTCAGTGGGAATGAGTCTGTCCTTCTGAAGCCACTCCTTTAGAAAACAGAAAGTAGAAGTGACTTCTACCAAAGTCAGCATCCACTACTTGTCTTCTCAATCTTCATGCTGAACAAAGCACGTGGAGATCTGAGAATTAGGTTCTACATTATATTATGCTATGTGTATCTATGTGTGTGTATATGTAATGAGTACACCAGAATATATGATTCTAAATAGATCTAAATTTCTGTCATTAAGCAATCCCTCCCCATGATCACAATGCCTACCTTACCTCTGGGTGTTATAGATACAGAGGGTGAAGAAAAGGTTTTGTGTTTCTAGATCCGTTACTGTAATCAAGTCAGGCAATGCATACAATTAAGACATTTTATATTAATCCATTGTTAGAGTAAGAATTGCATTATTAATAAGGATTTTCTTCTTGTTAAATACCACACTTCCATCTGTGATACATGGCCACCTAGTGACTAATTTAAATTGATCGAAACATTTATGTGATATATTGTTAATTACATGTCACCTTCACCACTGTAACATGTTCTGAAACAACTGTCACAAATGTGGCACAAACCTGTAACTGGTGGCTGTGAGATATGTAGCTCTGTTAAAGACTTGGTGAAAACTGTGTTTGCAATTATATTAAGACATTCTTTTAGAAGAGTCAGAGGTAGCTACAACATTTTAAAACAGGTGTGCATGCATTCTTGTTTGGGATAAAAAAATAAAACTCATTTAACATACTGACATGGAACAGGGAGATGTTTGTTTGCCATGCCTTTTTTGTTTGATTTTAAAAATCTAGTTGAAAAAAGTAAGCTCATTTTTTCCCTTGTTGAAACCAAAACAAATTCTCTCTAAAATATAAACTACTTCAGTCAACTTCAGCTGAAGCCAAGAAATTAGGTAAAACCTATAGGATTATTGTTACCTGCAATTCCAGGTTTTGTCCAGAACTACAAAAACTTCCACCTTCCTCAAACACAGCTGTATTCTTGATGCTGATTCTTTTTTTTTTCTGATACCCTGTAGTGCATTTCCTGAAAAAGAAAAACAAAAAGAAAAAAAAAAAGTTCCAGAATCAGTGTTTCAAGGTGCAATTGAGTATGTGAATTTTGCACATTAAGCTGTCAGGTCACTCTCTCAGAACACTGAATGCTCATGGTTCTCTACTCAAACACAGAGAGATTAAAATCCAGCCAGCTGCCTGCTTCTTTTGCATCCCATCATCCTAATTATGGATGCACATCAACAGGAAATTTTGTTTACAGATACCAATTCTTCGTAGTGTATCTTGAAGTGGACACAACAACTAGGAACAACCATGAGTAAAACATGGAACAGAAATGGGAAACATTTGTTCTAACAAATTTTCTTTCTGTAATTTCCCCATCCTCATTAGATTCAAGAAGTTCACCTTTGTTCTTTCTTCTCTTATATTCCTCAAGCATTACAAGTGTTGCTTTTGCCATCTTTGAGGTACTGAGTGCTGCATAGGCACAGTGGATAATGGTTAGGGGCAATGGTTTTAAATTAGAAATTTAGATTCAATGTTAGGAAAAAGTTCTTCACCATAAAGGTAGTAGAAAAATGGGACAGGTTGCCCAGAGAGGTAGTTGAGGCCTCATCCCTGGAGATACACAAGGTGAGGTTTGACGAGGTTTTGAACAACCTGATCTAGTTGAGGATGTCCCTGATTACTGCAGGGGGGTTGGACTGGGTGACCTTTACAGGTCCCTTCCAACTCAAATTATTCCATGATTCTATGACACTCACAATCACAGAGTGCAGAGTCAGGATCACCGAGAAATATTCAGTCTTCCACTAAAATGCCAAGTAAAAGTTATCGACAGAAATTGCAACAAAACGAGTATAAAGTGTAAAAATAAGAGAGTACAAGCATAGAGTCAAATTTCTTTCTATTTTAAATTCTGTATCACCTGTACAGCTCATACCACCAGAGGCTTGCTTGCATAAGAGTATAAGAATATTAAATGTTTCTAATGATAATCAAATTTCTGAGCACAATAAAACATTGCTGTGGGTTACGCAAGGCCCTTCCTTGGAATGCATATTTATTTACTGTTTGCCACATAAATTATTCTAATGGGAGAATGTTGTTTCAACACAGTGTGTTGAACATTCCATCTTTCTGAAAGTGAAATGCCATTGCAGTTCCTAATTAAGCTATTTTCCTTTTAAGATTTCCAGAGGATGATGTGAAGGGTGGCAATATTGATGAAGATTAATTGGATTGAAACTAACTGTGATACAGCTGTAGATAAGGTTATGCTGCTAGTTAGCAAATGAAAATTACAGCCATTTAGAAGCTGAGTGTGTAAAGGCTTGGCTTTCTTAGTGTTCAGATGGCATGCAAGAGAAAAAATCAGGAGCTACAGGAAACATATTTCAGATATACTGGCAGTCTTCCACTCTATTTAAGAACACTGTGAAAATGCAATGTATAAATAAAATATAAATGTATAATAAAACATATGTATTATGTTAGTGGATTATCCAGTTCTGTCTGGGAACTCAATAGACCTGTTTAGATACTATAATTAAAAAAATGTCAAGGGAACAGTCTGGCTGAGCACTCTCACTACAGTGTTTATAAAGGTACTAAACAACTGCTTTGGAAAGTCGGTTTTTCAGTAGAAATGAAACAGACACTTTCTCTGCTCCTTGGTCAATGAATTCAGCTAGAGTTCTTAACTTACTCAAAGCTCTAGGCTTGTCAAAATACTGTTGATTGCATGACATAAACTGGCTTGAAAATGAAAAATTACAGCCAAAATGATACAATCTCAATATCCATCAAGTAAACGGAGATTCCAGATGCTGATTAATCCTTTGTTAAAAAACAAATAAAGTCTACTCAAAATTTATTTCCCATTTGATTACATCACTCCTGGTTAACAGCAACTACAACACTGCGTTACGACTCCCTAAAAGCTGGCTAACAGGTTCTTCAAAGATTCCCTTCTAAACACTGGACAAAGTAACTACAGTTTCAATTTTGTCAAGAGATTTAGAAACAACCGTAGTAGAGATCTTTTTAAGCAGTAAGGAAATAACACGTTTCTCCCATTACGCAAGTCAGATGGTGTTGAACATAGTGTGGAAGTCAGTACTGCAACCTCATTAACCTCCTCTTACTCCAGCAGTCACACACAATGACTGCTTAAATAAATAAAGTTTCACATTTGCAACAGTTCTATAGAACTGTGGCATCAGTGTTCATTTCCTTCACGTGTACAACTGTAGAACCTATTCTATCAAGTAAGACACATAGATCTATATATACTTATATACACATATCATGCTTATACTCATTTTTACTTAGCTCAAGTATTATTAAAATCAATAAAATAATTCGCTATGATTCATTATGCTTCTTTGTAAGCAGTAAGATTACAATCACTATAGATCCTCATATACTGCATCTATATGTGGTTCATAATGCAGAGATATTATTTACTACCCAGAAATAAAAATATCTCACACAGTCACATTTTTACACAATCATACAATACAACCTGGAAACTGGAAACACTTGCTAATACTTGTAAAAACATTTATTTCTTAATAAGATATCAAAGTGTATACCTCCTACTTTTCAGGTTCTTCACTTATTTGGAGAATTTGTCTCGTATGGTTTGGTTTTTTTTTTTTTTCCTAAATAATATTATAGTTGCCATCACCATAGCCCTCCATTAAGTCAGAAATCATGTCCCAGTCACCCATAGACCTGGATGCCCTCGTAATACAGTTTTTAAAGCAGCATCCAGGTTTAGCAGAGAACCATCTGAGAGCTTCCAGAACTTGTCAGAAACTGTGAGACAATGTATCTGTATAATTCTGAGTTGAAACTAAAAGTCTCACCAAACATGGCACTTGGCACCAGTCAGTTATGTCCAACAAGCAAAAAATTTAAAAATCCAAAACCTTGACCTTTCTTGATCCAAGATATTTCTGGAGCTGCCAAAAGACTAGGTAGGCACTCTTGGACTCCCAGCTCCTGGGAAAGGAGACACACGTCTGTGAGAAAAGCTGAACGTGGAAGGAGTTGTGTCCAACAAACCCTGTCTGAGCTGAACAGGCACCAAACTCTGTAGATTTTCCTGAACTACTTACACAAACTAGCTGAAGTGTGGCTTGGGTTACTGCAGCCACCTTACTCTACACAACTGGTAACTATACAAGGTATTTCCCTGGGAGGTGGCAGGAAACCTATCTCATTTTTAACAGTAAATTATCTTGACTGGTATATGATATTGATTTTTGAGTTTATTGTACTCAAAAAAGAGAGATCTTTATTTAACTTGTTAAATAAGCTAAACCCTGTAGGAGGACGTTCAATGAATTTCATAGGAAATAAGAATACTTCATGAATAACATTAAGTGAAGCACAGAAATACACAAGAAGTCATTTAGCATAATAAAGCTTCAGCTCTGTTAAGCCTCTTGAGGCTTACCACAATTTTCAAACAAAAATACTTATCCAGTCCCATAAAATACCAAAACAGAATACAAACAACACAAAGAGCAGACATCCATCCATCTAGTTCTCTCTCAGATAGTTGCCATTTATAATTCCCACTCTGATGAAACTCATGCAAGAAAATAAATGGCAATTAGCATGTCTGCAAGTCAAAAGAAAAAAGAGTCTTTGTTTCCTGTCTGCCCTATTTTCTTGATTGTTCCAGAAATCACACTGAAAACCATGTTTGTGCCTTAAACCTCTGTGAGGAGTTGGCTTTCCATGAACTCTTACTTTTCTTCTCAAGGGTGAACAAACCCAGTTTTCTCAGCCTGTCCTCATATGGCAGCTGTTCCAGCCCTCTGATAATCCTCATGGCTCTTCTCTGGCCTCTTTCCAACCTGTCTGCATCCCTTTTGTAGAGCAGGGACAAAAACTAGATGCAATACTACAGGTGCAGTCAGACAAGCACCAAGTAGAAGGGGATGATGACTACTTTATCTCTGCTGGTGATGCCTTTGTTGATGCAGCCCAGGATTGTGTTGGCTCTCTTTGCTGTTGCAGATTAGATAATTTTAGGTATTTTGTAACTGTTGATTGTCCATACCTGTGGCTGTGTAACAAAGCTGATACAATTTCTAATGTCATCGATGTCCCTACGCTCTTTGACTTTTAAATACAAATGAATCACATCATCTTTGACACCAGTGATGGAAATGTATTAGTATGGTGTCCACACTGGCAGTTTGTTTCCAGTGTTTCATATTTTGAGGAAGAGTAACTTGTCCTACTCAAAATACATTTTCCCTGAGGCACTATGTACTTCTCCCTCTTGTGCAGACAGAAAGCAGCACACCATGCAACTTGTGAGCAACAGTTCATCTTGAAAGCTGTACTTAGATGGCCACTTATCCTTGCTCTCCACATGCTGCAAATTCCTTGGCTCAAGTACAGCTCTCATGAGTTGCTGCAATGTCATTATGAATGTTTGCTTATTAAATTAAAGACTGATTTCAACTCAAGATCCTTTTTATTAAAAAAAAAAAAAACCAAACCAAAAAGCAGGCAGCCAAAGCCTTGGCTTTCCATTACTGATCAATTTCACCACTGCACTTTCCCCCAGCTCTGCGGGACAGAGAAATGCCTGTGTCTCTATTTTCATGGGAAATCCAGTTATCTCTTCACAAATTAGCAGTATTAAAGTGTTTCTATTATACTTACTAGGACAAGGCAGACACTGATGCCTCATCAGCTCTTTGTCTAACTCCTTCTCCTTTAAGTACAGAGATGCTGCCCAGTACAGCTGAGTGAGATGAGCATCTGCAGCAGCAGTGAGCTGCAGAGTGTGCAGCCAGGCAGCTCTCATTGGTATTGGTGGAATCATCCACTAAAAAAGGCTCCAGCTCAATTACCAACTTTGCTAATTTACCTCTACTGATGCAATTTAGATGACTATCAGTACAGACTCCACTTTTTTTCCAGGTAAACAATGTAACGACTCTACAAAATAAAAAATATGTAAATTCCAAGATTTAACTTCACACAGCAATTATGTATTAAGCTATGCTATGTCCCCGAAGGTTTTGCCACTAGATCATTATTTACTAATGGGCTGTAGGGTAGCAATAGAACATAACCTCCAAAGGCACCAAGATGAATATTTAATCCAGACCTTCTGCCTGTTAATATTTTATTAAAGCCTGGCTATTTCCCACCATCCTGAAAATTACTAAATTCCATTAATGAAAATCGTGAATCTCTATGGAGTCAGATTTTAGCAGCTTCTGGATATTACAATGAAATAACTCCTATGCTGTTCATTAACACCAAAGATGGTGCTACTTGCAGCTTCAACCACAGTATTTATTTGTTCCAAATTTTCCTTTAACCCAAGCAGTACAGGATAGGAGGTGGGTTCCAAGCTCACATTAATAATAATATTACAAAAAATATTTCCTTTTTTGAACTACTAAAAGCATCACTTAGGCTTGAGTTCCCTTGCGGTGTGAGAATTAAAATGCAGGCTCTTTCTCTATTGTGAACTGAGCCATCTCTTAAAAATGATAGCTCTTCACTCACCCAGGTAACATTACTTAGGTATCACTGCTTTTTTTCTGGTCCAGTGCAAAACAAATTCATGAATGTGGTGCTAGCAACAAAACAATGAGCACTAAATCAAATCTTCAATATTAAGCCCAGTAGAAAAACCTTCCCTGTGCTTTTTTATGACTAAAAAATTAATCTCTGATGACTTTATTGAATGTCTTTCACAGATACTCGATCATCTAAAACAGTAAAACAAAGCAAGACAGTTTACTGCCCTGGGAACATCGAATCTCCTTCCCCCTTCATTAGAAAGGTACTGGAAACAAAAATCTACCTCTTGCAAGTCCTGTAGTATTAGTATGGAAAGATGTTCAGGATCCCTACACACAGAAGAAAATCTTTCACCCTCCTTAATCAATGAAGTTGCAGAAGAAATAGCACTAGGTCTTCAGCTATTCTTTTTAAAAGCACTTCTTCACAGTTTAGAGAGCTTTTTAGTAAATGTAATGGACTTACCAGCAAGAGATGAAAACCCCGCTATATGGGCTGCCTAAGAACTGGAAACCTTTTTAAAGCAAGTTAAACCATCTAGAAAACGAAGGAGTCATTATCGTGTCCTTTAATTCCTAGCAAGAAAAGGTTTGTTTACAGTTTCATTCAGACAGTGATGGAAACTGTGGAGAGAGACATCTAAGCTGGATTTGATGAGCAAATGTTTATCATCTCTGGTAGCTCTTGAACTAACAACATACTCTAAAAAAATGTTGAATACCTATTTACATTCACGCTTACCTGTCAGTGGGAGTATCATTAGTGCATATAAAATTAGCAACAATTTGTTTTTTAAGGCTAAATTTTCAAAACTGTAACAGATGCAAAAGTTACATAATTGATACACAAGTTCACTAATGAGCTTGCTTTAGTAACAGATTTTACCATACAATGCTTACTATCTAAATAACACTGTATTTACTATTTTCACTCCCTTTGGGAATCTAATTATTCAAAATACACTCTATATAGAATATTATCTATTTAGATAGTAATATACTTTGGATATTTTGTGTGTCTACACCTATGTATTTAATTTTTATATGCAAAATCAACCCAAGATAACTTTTAACTCGAACTCATCTATATGCAAGACTAATCCCACTGTGAAGACATCCCTAATGCTTCGTAAACCTTTGAAGTATCTTTGTTAGGTGTCATGACTAAGTAAGCTCATTTTTGGTTTGTTTCATCTGACAGTATAGGTGTTAACAGGAACAGGTGGAGTCACCGTCCCCAGAAGTATTTAAAAACCCTGTTCATGAGGCACTTCAGGACATGCTCTTGTGGGCAGGGTGATACAGATATTGATATAAATTTATTTTAATGGGAGGGATGCTGATGGTTGGATACAGTGATCTTAAGAGGCCTTTTCCCAACTGTGACAATTCTGTGAAAAGATTCCTTTCCCAGTCACACACAGACACAAAAATAAACTGACAACTTGTCTTCAAAAAGAAACACGTAGCAGTTATTTTCTCTCTCTCTTCTCTGTACATCAGAGAGGCAAGGGAAAGGGAGATAGAGGATGGTACTGGTAACTATTCCGTTTCATTTCAGGATTCAAAATGTTTTGAGAGGAGTGACTGTGACCAGATGAACATCAGCAAGTCAGGCTGAAAGGGGCAGGGAAAAACCTGATAATGTATAAAAATAAAGCAGGAGTGCAGAACTTACGTATGTTTTCATCACAATCTTAAGACATTCAGCAGAAAATGATCTTAAACAGCAGTTCTGATCTAAGAGCTGATTGTTTTACCAGATGATAAGCATTTTGAGTGACATCCACAGGTCTTTTATGCCAGATGAGAACTGTATTTTTGACCACAAGAAGGACTCATACAAAATTCCACTTTTAGGCAGACTCTTAAATGTGATAGTCTATTAATTATTCAGACGAGGGAGGAATCTGAAAAGGGTTGCATTAAACACTGTCAAGAGCATGTGTGTGAGTGGAAAACATATAGCAAGCATTTGACTGACGATAGGCAGGAAAGCTCTCATATATACTCATGAAGTAGAGAGTTGATAATGGCTAAAAATGCTCATTAACTAAAATACAGAACCAAAAGATGCTTATCTAGAATGCCATTAGCTGCAAAGTGTGTGGGGTGAATCTGAAGGATATACATATGAAGAGCTAATGGTCTATGGCTGGCTCCTGCTGATCTTGTCACTGATAAGGATTTTGCATCTGAAAGATAAGGAAGTAGCAGGAGATAACTCACTTAATGGGCACTTTTCAGTTTGCTTCCTGACTAGGACTACTACAATAGAAAATTAATATGGAATGGATAAAATATATTACAAATTTGGAGACACATTTAAATGTTTTCCTATATGACATTTTTTCTTTAAATACTAAGAGTAGTAAATGCCATTCCTTCCATACATTCCTTCCAACATACCCATTCCCTGCTGAGAGGTGCTGGAGACTTACCAAAAGCACAGGAGAGATTCATTAAGGTAATTTCTGCCAGAGAAATGCCATGAAATGAATAGCAAGATCCTGTCAGCATCAGAGAAGGAGCACCAAGATAAGTGCTTGAAGCATTATTCTTTCTGTTTTAATATCAAACTTCTCTGGTAAAAAAAATCGCAGGAAGGCAGAGGATTCAATTCTTCCCCATTTCAAAGTTGAAATATCAAGTCAGAAACTTAAGTCAGCCCAACCTATCTTCAAAACCGAAGTTCACAGATTCCTCAACTAGAATAGCAACAAACCAAATGAAAGATGAGGTGGTATTTTTTCACCATATGTAAACAGGGGACATGGCAATTTGATGGGCTGCTTACACCAAGATTCCCTTGACATGCAGGCCTTGGTTTGGTTACACAAATTTCAGCACAGCTTGACCCTTGTTTTCCCAGGCACCACTAGAAATGCAGTGCTGGAGCAAAGAGGAGTGTAAACCTCCCTGACTGCACCCCACTGGTGCAAGGTGACCCCATGCACCACAGGAAGAGGGCTGTGGAGGTTGTGCCATGAGACACCAGGAGCACAAGGAACATGGCAGCCACTCTGCCAGGGGGTACACTGCTTCAGCTCCACACTTGCTTTTACATTTAGTTGCCTGTGAGACACAAAGGTCCCATCTTAAATTCAAGAAGACAGATAGAGAGCAGGATCCGAGCAGCAAGACACAAGATGAAATTTCTTTATCTCCATTACACTGGAGTCAAGGGTTCAGTCACCCACCCCACCTGGCACAAACTTTCTATAGTTTTTAACAGAAAGGAGCAGCTGCACAGCTGTTGCTTCACAATCTTGACTCCAGACATACTGACCCAACCATGAAATAGCTAAAGGGATGTTTAAAATTTGCCAGCTTGCCTATGGAATGCATAGCTTCCTATGTACTTCTATTTTGTTTAGTGCTTTCTATAACTGGAATATATTGTTGTTATGTACCCACTGATGAATACAAACAGGTGGTTCAGCAAAAAAGTGTTTTGGAGATGTTATGCTTTAACTAATAACAAAGTAAAAATTGTGCAATCGATTCCTTTCCTATTTATACAAGCATTATGCAACTGTAATACATTACCCGTCTGTTCCGAGAAAAAGAAAACTTCTTGGATTCATGCTGGCAGTTAAGTGGCCCTTTGAGGATTTGGGTGTTTTCCTCCCCTAGACACTCTCCTTTTTTTCTGGCTGATCTAAATCTTATCAATTTCTTCCCCTTGAAGTAAAAAGCAGTCCAGCTCTCAGATGGCTTGTGGTTTCTGAGATTGAAGTGGAGGGAGAATGACAGTCTGTCTGTCTCAAAACCTATTTCTGAATTCATTCATAAGCCCTCATTAAAGATGTAAGAGAATTATGAAGGCAGAGAAATAATGAAATAGAAGTCTTCCAAACTGGTCTCATTATCCCACCACACTCAAATATCTGATATCCACTGTGACATACTTTCTTCCACACTGATGAATTTTAAATTTTTGTTGCTCAAGGGTAACACTTCAGGAACAGTGCAAGTGGTCATTATATCACACACACATTAGAGTCTGCCTCTCTTTAAACTAGATGCCTGAATTAATAAGGTCCTTTTCCTGTACTGTGTTGCCATACAAGCAAATACTTTCTGACTGGGTAAAAGTAAAGTGCAAAAAAGTGCTTTCCCAGCTGTCTTCTGAAGTCAAGATCAGAGAACATCATGCAGGCATTTGATACTCACATCAGGATGCACATTCTCCAGAGCTCTCCACTGTCAATGGAGATCACGATCCTTGACAACCTTCACCTTGAAGAGGGGACAAAACACCCCTCCTGTCTTCCACACCCCAGTGCACCCCACTCCCAAACAAATCACAAAGCACTGCCATCACCCACAACAGAATATTAAATGACAAGTTACTTGAGCCACAACACAAAATTTGCTCAAACCTGCACCATCAGGTCGCTTATATAAATTATTTTTATACAATATCATCTATTTTTGTTCATCTATGGACCATCTATGAACATACATTGTTCTTGAAATGCAGATAATATTTTAGGATCTGGTATCCTCAGTGGTGTTTTTTCAAGTCTGGGAGGATAGCTTGATAGAGTTTGCATTCTTACTTCAGGATTCTGAGAGTAGAGTCTACAGAAATTTGACTTAGATATCAATTATTTTTAAAAGTGTTTACACAAAACTTTTAAGGTACTTGTTATTAATATTTTAGCAATAACTAATTACAACAGTGTTATTTATGTGGTTTGAATGTTTTCAGGTGACAGCAGGCTGCAACCAAAAAAAGCAAGTTTTGTTTGAATAAGACATTTACACTACTGTTATTTAGCATGATGCTCATCTCTTTCAGAACCTGAACCGTTGAGAGCTTTCTGGAAAGCCAGTTTTGTATTATGTACCAAATACTAGAAAGACACAGATGTATTAAAATCTGAGACTGACAGACAGCTGGCTGGATTTAAAGGGAAAGCAAGTGGAGTGGCAGTAGCAACTCTGCAAACTTAATAGCAGAAAAGTGAAAGTCATGGGATGTCTGGGATCAGATTGGGCTCCATCAGCCAGAAGGTGCCATTACACCTCTAAGGCCATCAGGGCTCACAATCTGGTAAAGAAAGAGATTTTAAAATAGCCCTATTTATTGTAAAGGGAACCCAAAGTAATTTGAGCCAGCAGAGGGATTTGTAAAGTTGCATCAGTTTAGGATAAAGTTTGGTCTGCTCTTCCTGGCTAGTTGAGAAATAAGGTAATGCCATCAGAACATTCAAATTCCTTTTTGTCTCTCCTTTAAAATTATTCTTACATTGGTTTTCAGCTTGCACATACTTAGTATGGGTTGGCATGCCTAAGGGTATTTAACTCCATTCCTCTTCTTTGTAGCTACAATTTTGATTCTCCTTACTTAACACCAAATGAAATCAAATAGTGATCCCTCCAAAGTCACCCTATGGAAGAAAGTACACAAGTGTCAGAAATCCTCTTGCAGTCACAGATATAAATGTGGACTGAGAAATAGTTTTTCATACTAAGGAAGTTACCTCTTTTAATTTATCATGGACTCAATGTAACAGCAGAGCAATAGTATTACATCAGTAATTTTAATTGCAGTGTTACCAAGGTGTGGACCAAATATTCCCCTTATTAGAGATTTACATTTCAGGTAACAGGTAAATCATATAAAAAACAGAAAAAAAGAAAGCTGGTGGAATTAATAAAAGAGATTACCATTGATATATTGTCTCCAAATAATTAATTCCACAACTTCAATTTCAGAATTCATTACCTTAGACTACCCTCCAAAATTATCTGTATTTTTTACCTGAAAAGTCCTTCCTTTCAGTCACGTACTTGAGAAACTTTGTTGGACTTTGAGATTTGCATAGATTCTACGTAATGTTTCCATGCCAACTACTTATTTAATTTTTTTAGTCTGTTACTGATGACTTTAAACAGTACTTCTAAAAGTTTCCCTTGTGCTGAGAAGTTATTCTCAGCTATCTTTCTTTTACTTTAATGATTCAATGTACTATTGTCTTTAAGAGCTCACCATCTAATTTAATACCAGTAAGTAGCAATTAGCAAGCTCAGTGATGACAGTTGGTCTCCAGTTGACACAGCCCAACTCTTGCTCCTTGCCCCTCCTTCACACTTCAGTTTCCCTGCAGGTAACATAACTTGACAAAAGTACAACAGAAATGCTTAAACTCCTGTATCTAAGCAGGGAAGGAATTACTAAAGAAGTGTCAGAACTTTCCCTAGGAAGGTATTTGAGTGATTTGGAATCCTAGAGAGTAAAATTAAAATAACCTAAACATAAGGAATAGTATCCACTAAGAATAGCACAGAGATTAACAATGCTGCCAGGTATGGTCCCCAAACCAACTCTTCTCTACTGAAAACAGAGGCAAGGACACTGCTGATGAACAAAGGTAAGATGGACAGCGGAAATTCCCGGTTGTGAACCTATACCCAGACAGAAAAGCAAAATCACCATATTAAATGCTCTCAAACAAGGAACACGTTTACACATTCTTATATCACTATGAAGAACAGAACAGTAACATTTGGCAGGAACACTATCCATCTTGTGCCTCTCCTTAAAGAAAGAAGACAAAATAACATTAAGCAAGAAAATGAGATTAGTCTGACCTCAGCTGACCAAGACTCTATCCCTCAAAACTTGTCTATAAAAGACAGACATTTAAGTTAATGGAAGTTTAGTTAAGTTGTGTTGAATTTGATTGAAAATAGATTGTTTCAGACTAATACAATCATCACTTTATAAACAAGATAAATAGACATTAAGTTCAAATAAATTACTGTATGTTCAATACAGCACTAGAACAAAAATCTTGAGTTCAGCTATAAAAGACAAACTGTAGTACAACAATGGTAAATGGAGCAAAGAATGAACTAAAGAAAAATAACAGGGATTTGCACTGGACTGGAATAAGGTTGTTCAAGTATTTCTGAAGTAGTTGGTAAGTCTTGTAACTAGTATTAACTAGCCAATGTTAACAACTTTGTGGAAGAAAAAAATTAATGACTTGTGGAATGTGTTGACCGGCAGAAATTATCAAAATAAAGTTGGATATAACAGTGAATAACTCACAGGAAGTGATGGGACCAGCAAAACTGATGATATTCAAAGTGCACAATCATTTATTCACCAATACAAAGCATTTCTAGTTTCAGATATGTATTATTTGGAAGTGACAAAGGAAGACAGACTTGAATTTCAGACTGATTGACTGAGCTATTAATTCAGAAACAGTCTTGTGAAGTGGCAGTCAGTGTATTTCCATTTTATAAAGTATCATTAATGTCATATTACAAAACTCCTTGAAAATCAAAACAGCTTTAAACAGGGACATCTACCCTGCCCACAGCACTGAGATAATGAAAATACACCTCTTAGAAAGCAGAGAGCTTAGTTGACTACTGTGCTGTCACTTTTCAATGACTAACAAACTCATTAAAACTAAAGATGATATGGCAATATATTCCCATGCCTGAAGAATTCCTCACCTCAACCTGAGAACAGAAATGATGCAATCCTTACGAATCAGCATAAGCTTCAGCCAACAGAAGGCAACTGGGAAATATTAATCCATTTGGCTGCTATTATGTGCTTCCTGTTTAGATCTTGAAGACAGAATTTCTAATGAAGAACCTCCACCTGAATAGCAATCCATCACCAACTAACATATCTAATGGCCTAGAGCAAGTTGCTGATTCTACTGCTGACTTTATACATTTACCTCAAATGATTATTTGCTATGTTACTTTTCTATTGCTGTTATTATATAAAGCTTGTGTTGCATTTATGAAGATTGCATAGAGGACTGTAAGACTGTAAGTTATCTCATTAGGTATTTCTTCACTGTTAGTATTCCATGTGTAAGCAGATACACATTTCAAAGCTTGTTCCCATCTAATTTCAGTGGAAATGTTGCTATTTTCTTTCACACAATAAGGCTGGGACCTCTCCACTTTTATTGCAGATTCCCTGATCTGCAGTGCTATGGAATGTTACCGAAGAACTCCAAAGGATTAAAACTAGCAGCCAGTTACATCATGGCAAATCAAAACAGGATTATAATAATCACCAGTTTTAAAATTTGTCATTTAAGTTTCTTAATTTCTCATTTAACAGTACACATTAACTCTGTTTTACCCCCTCAAATTACATCAGGTCCTTTCCTTTATGGAAAGGTACTTTTTTTTTTTTTTTTTTTTTTTTTTTTTGTATCCACAAGTTTGCCTTTCATGGGCTGCAAATTTGTCTGGATCCTCTATCATAATGCCAGGACAGGCTGGCATTATGTCACCTGCAGTACTGGATACTATTTTTCAAAAATCAATAAAACTCCCTTTCTGCTACAGGAGCAAGAAGAAGAAGCACAACTTTAAAAGTGTTAACACCAATCTTACATGACCTCTGCATCTAATGCCATGTAATCACAACACACTCTTCCCAAACAGGCATCCTTACACAATTATAGCATTGAAAAAGAAACTTAATGGCAGCCCAGACTCAGACAGTGGAAAAGGAGCTGAGGGTTTAATCACCAACCTAAAGGAAAAAGCAGTGCATTATGCCCTAAGATTTTGAAAATAGTTCTGTTGATTTCATACCAGGGGTTAGATAGATGTGATCACCTTTTTTATGGCATACATCAGTGCACTGCAATGGAGATATCCTTGGAAAGAAATTGACCTGTTTTGAAGCATCACCCAAAACTGAAAAATCTTCCTGGA
This sequence comes from Phaethornis superciliosus, assembly GCA_023637945.1. Taxonomy (NCBI): domain Eukaryota; kingdom Metazoa; phylum Chordata; class Aves; order Apodiformes; family Trochilidae; genus Phaethornis; species Phaethornis superciliosus. The sequence continues at coordinate 19,423,990 of JAJQWJ010000011.1, forward strand.
GTGACCCAGAGAATTTTGATTTCTATCATCTTTACATTTTCTTTTCAGTATTTCCTGTCTGCTATTTACTTCTGTAAAATATGATGTGTCTTAATGGCTCTAAGAATAAAAAAAAAAGACATCTTTTAAATGTATAAATAAGGTCAAACACATAGAGCTGGATGTTTCTGTACGTCTGTTTGTGAGGTTCTGGTTTTTGTGTTTTTTTTTTTTAATGATGCCTTTTTAAAATGCTTTGGAAAATACAGCATTATTTACCAGTTACATCTGTACACTGATTGTAAAATTATTTCATATATTATTGTATCTACAGTTTTTAAGTAACAGCACTACTACCTGGCACTTAGAAAATATCTGACACTGCACCTGTGATATGCAATTTTCTAAAAATCTCAGAAGAGAAGAAAATGAAGCAGCAGCAGCTATGGTGGGAGAAGTAAAGGGTATTTTTTTTACTCAGTACTTTGGCACCAGCTTTCATCTTAAAAAAAATTGATATAGGGAAAAAGATACGGTCTCAGATGTTTTAAGAAAATAATAACACAATAGTAACAGCAAAAATTCTAATAACACCAACTGGAGACCTTTTTTTTGCTTGCTTTCTACTGATCAGAAATTCACAGTAAATACTCCAATTCTAGAACTACTGCAAGTGAGGATATTGCCTAGATACCTGCAAGAACAAAGACTTGAAGTCTCAGTGTAAAGTTATGGCATGATCTTAATATTGTTGAGATTCAAGTGTGATCAGCTTAATGATGTGTAAAGGACTCAAATGGTGTGCAGGACAAACAGAAAACCTTTTATGCAATTATGCCATCAACAAAGAGATTCCTTTTTTTATTTTTTTTTTTTAAAGAAGACACTACCATGGTGAAGAGCTCTTCCTAAAATGTCACTGGGGCTGTAAGTCCAGTGCCACAACAGTGTTTTTACCCCTTCTGCCTCTTTCTGGCACAGGAAGTACTACTGAATCTGCAGCTGTTGGGCTGCTTCACTGTCTGCACAGCTGTCTGCAGCCCCTAGAAAAGATCTTTGTTGTTGTTGAAGACCTGGCTTTCATCCTCTTCATCCTATTCCCACCAAAAATAAGCAGATGCCTGCAGCTGAAGTCAAATGCAACCAGATTACAAGTGGGGAAAAAATACCAGCAGTACATGCTCATCTTCCAGTGCACATTATTAAAATCACTTACAGCACACAAAGGGAAGGAGTTCTGCAAGTGAAAAAGGCAGATACACATCACAGACTTTTTTCTACAGGGTTCAAAGAGAGCAAGCTCCTTGATTCCTGGTCACAGGTCCCCTCTGACCTCCTCCTGGTAACGTTAATGGTAAAGGTGATAAAACTCGATGAATGCCTCATAACCCTGAGCATAACCTCTGGATTTAATTCAGCCATTCTTGTCTCTTCCACTTTCTGCCACAGTCTTGTTCAAGAACTATGTTATCTTGGCTTATAACTTTGACCTCTGAAGGCGAGGGGCATGGAGTCAATCAATTCTTCACACATTACACCTACCTGAAGGATTACATTTCATCGTATCATTGTATTCACTTTCTGAAATATTCTCTTTGAATACTCTGGATGTGTTCTAGCCTCAAAACTGCTACAAAAACCTTAATGAATTCTCACAACTTTTTCCAGATGTAGCCATGTTTTTCTATTCCTTATTTTGGGGGTGGGGGTGAGTAAACCAGCAAAAAACCCCATCACATATTCAAGTGTAAAACACCAGTGGGCTGGACTATACAAATGAAGGAAATCTGACTTTTTTTACTTGCAAACTGAAAAACTAATGCTATTTTCTGTATCTATTCTCACAGGTCATGTATTACTTGAAGCCACAAGGCAACAAAAGAAAGAGGAAGGAAAAAGACTTCTAACAATTCATGTTTTCTTATCCCTGCTTAAAAGTTTTTCATTATTGGTAGCCCTTATTTCCACTGCATATCCAGCTAGAGGTATGAATGACTTCAAATATCAAAGGATGCCATTAAATAGGTAGACAGTTAGCTAATCTCCATCACAGGAAAATACCTCTTGCTAAAAGCCACCCTCATATACATATCCTGAGGATAAAACCTCTTACAAAAAAAAAAAAAAAAAAAAAAAAAAAGAGCAACCAACAGGTACTAAATGACTATGGTTGCCAACTTTCACTGGTATAGAAATGTATTTCTCAGAGAAAATATAGAGGGACTATTGTGAGATTTACTCTTCATAAGGTCACAGGATCTAAACCTACCTGAAACCCGTTCTCTTGGCTTATTATGTTTGAGTGTGGCCAGCTTCCAGAAGAAAGGAAATCCCTCTCAGTCCTCTTCCAAACAAGATCCTTACACCACTAGCCATCTCTGAACAGTCCATGGAGATTCCAACTTCCCTGGCACAGACACAGCTTTCTCAGTTACTTCCTTATCCCAGTTCCTCCCAGTGCACACATCTGCCCTTCCACCTCCTACATTCATGCTTTTTAAAGACAGATTTTAGTTTTCCTCCTGATTAGGAAAACTATGCAGAAGGACTCACTGACCCTTAGAAGAGCCTGTTAACTGCCAAGCACAGAGTTTGCTGCCTAGAAGCATAATTTATTTCTCATTAGATTTGAACTATTGTTAAACCCAGAAAAAAGGAGACACCAAATGACATCATTATTTTGCAAAACAAAATGAAGTTTGCTAAGTTTCCTGGTTTTGTTTTTCAGGAAATAAAATTTTGCTTCACAGCTTGCTTGAAGACCTTCAATAAACCCACTGTGTAAATTGGGTAAGGCACTAGCAAGAGCTGTCTTTGAAACCCAGGCATAGCTCACATCCTATTAGCAAGTCTGTCCTATAAACCTGCATCTGCATCTCTTATTACAAATAATCTTGCAGTTGCATGCATAGATGATACTGGCTTCTGCAGTGCTTTCACAAGCTTCACAGTGCTACAAACCACTTTACTAATAAACATTCCTAACACATGAGGAGGGAAGAACCTCCCTGCAGGAGACTCTGCAATAGAAACATTCTGCTTTTTCCTCAAGCACATTTTCTTAATCAATCATGGCATATATAATCATGTAAAAATGTAAATATGCTCACACCACCTCCCCCTTTAAGTTTTGATGTATTATAACAAAGCCTGATATTAGTCTCAAAGCATCAAGACTGATATTCCTAGAAACTTCATGACCACTGGCCCTTCAGCAGAGGAGGAACACCCCTTCTTGGTGGGGTGAACCTCTGGAAAACCATGGACTCTAAATCAGAAAATGTCATGGGCAGAGCCAGAGCCACCCACCTGGGCTGTGGCTCAGAGATGTGTGACACTGCTGGGAGTGCTGCATGTGCACCAGCCAGTAATGGGACATGTGCCTCATGGTCATGGGCAAATCTACAGCATTTTGACTGAGAAATTAAATCTATTGAGGTGAAAGCAGATCGAGAAGATTGATAACCAAAATGAGATGTTTCACCTCTGTTACACTAATGACAAAGTCCATCAACAGGGGATAAACGTTGGTCTGGGACATTGTACAAATGCAAACAACTATTTGGCCAGGAGAAGACAATTTCTGGGGTAAAGTTACCAAGATTTCACTGGAGCATTTACCTCAGAGATCAAGACTTCAGAAGAGCACCTGCTTTCACCTATCTCATTCCAAGCAGCAGGGCTTACCTCCCTGCTGCTAATGGGACCCCCAGATTTCCCAGGAGACCCCCAACAGGCAGGAACAGCTCAGTGAGTCACTCCCTACTCCCAGCCATGTTTTATGTCAGTTATCTGTACCCAGGTATCTTCCCAACACAAAGACTTGTACACCCAAAAGGAAAGGAACCTGCATACTAGTTTAAAAGGTATCTCTTTAAAAAAAAGAAAAAAAAAAAGAAAAAAAAAAGAAGAGGGCTATTTCTCCATCTATCCCCCCATCCCCACCTCCCAGGAAACAAAAGCAAGTGGTTTAACACTTTATAAATTCTAGAGTTTTTTCTGTGCCTAGTGACTGCTGTTTTCCCCTCACAGCAGATGGTCTTGTTTAGTTTCTCTCTCCTAGAAGTGAACTAATAAACAAGAGGTAGGCCTCTGTCTTTTCACCAAGGGAAAAAGAGAAACGTACTTCTAACAAAAGGTAGACACTTGTCTTGCTGCCAAGAAAAAGTGTTCATGCCCCATTAAACAGAAGGTAGATTCCTGTCTCTCTGGTTCTTTTTTGTTGCCTCAGATTGTTAAACAGAGCAAGGGCACTCCTGCTTCCAAGCACCTGCATTTAATTGCAGCTTATTGCATTCCCCACAGGGAGGCAGGAACAGCTGCAAAGGAACACTGTACTGATGCAAGAGCAGAAAATACTTTCTTTTTTTTCTCTGAGCAGGAAATGTGCTCTCTTATAAAAAAAAAAAAAAGCACACTACTCAAGATAAATCATTAGGAAAAACAACTAGTACAGTTTCCTCTGTTTTCTCTCATTTATCTTTGCTCAAACAAGTTAATAAACAACTATTATAAAAAAAAATATCAAGACCCTATAAAGAATTTATTTAAAGCTCACGTTTCAAGAAAAATAATGTTTTTGGCTGAACAGCCTGCTTGTTTGTTAACAAAGATTTTCCACAAAGCCTTGGCAGGCCATCAAGATTCAAATTTAAGTGAATATAACTCAATACAATGAATCCTTAAACCAAGTTTAGGACTATCTTCTAAATTAAAAGAAAAGAATAAGGATTTCTCCCCATTCTGCATGACATTTAATACTTATTTCTGGAAAGCTTTATAGTGAAACCCCAGGAAAGCATGCACATTTTTCCATTCATAAGAGCTACATTCAGTCCCTCTTTCTTTCCCACATTTGTTTCATTTATTTGTCTTTTGAGTAGAGTATTTTAGTAACTCCCTCCACACTCAGATATTACTTTTTATAGTATTTTTGCTGGATTTTTTTTTTGTCATCTCTTTTAGAAACTACCTAGTATGCTAGGAACGCTAAAAACACCTTAAGAATTATACCAAGCCCCAAACCCAGAGGCTGGCCACCAGTTTCTGCTTCAAACTTAAAGAGATCTTCATCAGCTGAGAGAACAACCAGCGAACTGCCATATGAGAAGGAAGGCTGTGAGATCTCCTCCAGTGTAGGAGGAGCAGAGGAAATGCAGAAACCCCATCCCCCAGTTTGGTAAAGGTCCACAGAAATTCAGCAAGTTCCAGTGATGCAAGGAACTACCCCTGCTTGTCTCACACTGAAAAGCCAGCAGCAAAGCTCTTCCTTGTACATTAAGCTCCCAGGGCTTTCTTGCCTAACTAGGTCACCTCTACCAAAATCAAATGGAAACAATAACAATAGGGTTTGGAAGCCCCAGGGCCACCCAGCATGGTCACAACAGCTCTTTTAGAGCAAATATTTTCCAGGTCCCAAGTTTTAAAAGAAGAATTTGCTTTCTCAGTATCATCTTCCATGCCCAGAGGCAGCACAATAAAGAGGACTGTCACAGCATCATGCTCTGTCAAGGCCTCCTAATACAACAGAAGGAAAAGAGTAATTTTTGTTTCTTCACATACCACTCTATTGCTTTATTGAATTAAAAAGTGGCAATCTTTTTTTTTTCCCCAAGTATTAAAGAAATAGAATATTTAACCTCCCACCTGTTTCCCTCGAATAAAAAGAATAAAAATGGAAATGTTTTCTTATGCTCTTTGAAGTTCATTGGATTTAAGAAGACTGTAATACTGAGGTTTGGTTAGTTGCACCCACTGCATGCTTCCTGTTATGTTCCAACTTTCTTATTTTAGGTAACTAAAAGAAACTTGACTGTAGGCTAAACCATAGACTAAAAAAAGTCAATAAAAAGGAGACAGTTTGACAGCCTCAGTAGTTGAAGCCTTTGACAGAATAGGTACAGGTTGAAGCAGTGTTTTTTCTCTACCTTATTTGCATCAGCCCCAACTTGTAGATACCTCTGATTCAAGAGTAGCTCAGCTTTAGTAACCCTTTGCCTAAGGTCTTGCAACAACAAGGAATATTCAAACATGAGGTTTCCACTCAGAAGACAGAAAACACGACTATATAGAATCACAGAATGGTTTGATTTGGAAGGGACCTTAAAAGCTCATCCAGTTCCAACCCCCCTGCATGGGCAGGGACACCTCCCACCAGACCAGGTTGCTCCAAGCCCCATCCAGCCTGGCCTTGAAATGCCTTTGGCATATGTGGTTAAGTGAAATAACACAAACAGGGCATGCATAGTGCTCCAGAGTTCATGGAAACCAATCAAAAGCAAATCCTCTAGTAGACTAAATGTTTATGTCTCCACTGAAAGAAGTTTAACACCTAGAAAAAAAATGATTCAGTAACTGTTCTAAAGGTACATGTAACAAACTATTTGCCTGACTACTTTTCTATATGACTATCTGAACATTTAATATTTAATTAGCAAGATGGTGCAAGCATTTACTCTGTGACTTATCATCATCCTCTAAAACAAGCACTAGAAGAAAATATACCATAGAATTAACAGGATTTCAGAAAGGGATTTTATCTTAATTAACACAACGAAGAGCAAAAGTCCTTACTTGCTACAACACTTGCTCCAAAGTAGAATATTCTCAGAGTGCTAAGGGGCATATGATTTTTAGTAAATCTATTGAATGAACACCCTATTTTTTAATTATCTACCTAATGAGAATTGGATTAGAGTTCTAGCAATTCCATTCATCACTTGTATTAATAATTGTAAGGTGACACTTTGCATCTCTTCTCCTTATTTGCTATTTGTCACATTATTTTTTATATTAACAAGCCATGTCTTATCAGATTCTGTGAATATTATCTACACATTGGTTACACACATTGACAATTTTAAATAATTAATCATGAGTCATGCTTTCTGCTCTTAGTCAACTAGTGTCCCTTGTTCCCAGCTTCTGCCCAGTAATCATGGCTCTGGTATCTAAACACTTGAGATCACCTGAGGCTAAGAAAATGGACAATTACTTGGCACTCAAGTAAAAACAGCACCTTCTGCTAATGCATGCTGTGCCCAGCAGCTAAACCCAGACTTTTTAAAGTCACAATTAAATGAACTTGTGTATACACACACATTAAAATACAACATTTAAAATTTATCTAAAATCTAATTGCCTGTACATCAACTGGAGTTTTTATTGCTCTCTGCAACAGGGTATCTAGATAACTATTGCAGCTTGTTTTACTATTTGCAGTGATAATTATCAAATTTGCCGGGTACTCCTGGAAAAATCCAACAGAAAAGATATAAGCTATAAAAAATAGTATATATCTACAAACAAAACAAAATCTTTACTGATTTCTCTCCACAGCCTCCAAGGAGCACAAATGAGCCTGAAGAATTCACACAGTGTTTAAAGCACATCCTTAACAATCCCACTAAACACAGTATAATACATTTTTAGCAGACTAGGACAGAATCATTCACTCTTCCTTCTTGAGGAGTCAGAGCACTCTGTTCACAAGTTGGCTGAACCTTGCTTACCATACACATACCATCAGGAAAACACAGACAACTTTGAAGATTGTTCAGCTCTGTCCTCCTTGCCCACCTCATTATTACATTTTATCAAGCATTATTTTATTGCAGAGAGCTGTGTAATTTTCCAGTTTTGGTTCTTACCAGCAGTACCATGACAAGTTACAGAGTTGCAGGTAGCAAACCTGAAGAGACTAGAATAAATCTACATTCTTCCCTCTAAAGCTTCACACAATCTGAGTTATACAGCCTAGTCTTCAGTTAAACATCTATGGTTTTTACTGAGTGCATATTGATAAAACTGCTTTTACATGCTTGTTTTCACAAAAAAAAAATATAGTAAAAATCTTAAAAAGTCCAAAAGCATTAGACAGATTTTTGAATGTATGAATAGCTGTACTTGCAAACTCATACATGAAAGACACCCTGAAAGTCCTCAGAGAACTCCAAACCTTGGGCTACCTTAACAGGTACCAACCCACTGACTAGTAAATTAAATTTAGAGAGCTGTCTTTCTCTGGAGATCAGTGCTTTCACTGATGTCTCACAGAATCTTTAGCAATAATCCCTTTACACAGGCATTCAGATTAATTTTTACAGATAACATAGCCCTCCAAGAGTCTCAACTTGAGGCTCTCTTTTCAGAAGACAAAGGTTAGTATTTCAGATTTCTTCAGAAAAAGACCAACAGATGACACTGATTAGCAACTATCTTCATTCATATGAATGCTGAGATGTGGGCTTTTAGCTGCAATAGTAGTTACTAGATATATTCACTGGCATTTTACCTTTTCTTTATATTGGCTGCAGTCTGTCTGCCTTTTCTTTCATTTTATTCTCTACCTCTTCCATCTGTTGTGTCTTTTATCTCCACCTATCTGGTGGAGATTTACAGACTACACTCCAAAAGCTTCAGTTTGACAGCTGTACCTGATTATTTAAATCACTTCTTATTTGCACCTATGCTAGCTTTGCTATGCAAGGACTTAGAACTAGTCCATCCTTTATTTCATGAAAGAGGCCTCTTAAAAATTATTTTCATCAACTCAGAATAATTAATGGATTAACATGAGGTTCAGATAGAACAGATTTTCAAATAGGATTGATACTGTGTTTAGCTGTGTTTCTGTTGATTTTTTTCCTAACACCACCAAGGTATGCAAAATGTTTGGATTTATTACATAAAAACTGTGTTTAAAGCAACAGAGAAGTTGCTCATATTTACTGTATACTGCTCCCCCTAAAGATCAGCCCATACTGGTTACTTCATGTGCTTGTTTAAATCAAGACATTGGCTATATTAGTAGGCCAGTTTTAGCAAACATAAAAATTATTTAGCTGAAACATATGCAAACATGAGAAAATTTAAGAAATTATATTTAGGATATATATTGTGCTGCATCTGTTAGGGGGAAATTGCATTTATTTCAATGTACAGAAAAAAGTGATGCTAAAACATCTTACATACTAAGGAAGATTAGCTACATTAGTTTTTCTACCAGTAAAAGGGACATGCACCTTTATACTTAGAAGTAACCCATATGTATTCCCTACATATGCACACATAATTAACACTGAATTGAAGCAGACTACACACAGGCTTATTTGGTTGCTTACTTAATAGATTTTCTTTCTCTACCAAGAGTATATTTTATGTGAAAAGAATTAAAACCAGACTGAAAATATAGTCTCTCACATAATTCATAATTCATTCTCATCTTCCATATGTTTTGGGCATAACATCAGAATAGAATACCCACTCATTTCACAAAGGTCCTTCACATTTAATGGCTTCCCTCTCCCTTTGTATTTTAGTATTTCAAATCTTAGTGATTGGTTACTTTGTTCTCAGTCCCACTGGGCCTGTTATCTGTAATTAAATATAAGCCTCCTTGATATTAGTAGAGCACTGATGGATTGTTGCTTACCTATCAGGCAGCACTTAGAGAAATGGAGGTCCTTGAAAGCAAACAGCAACAGAGCATAAATCAGCTAGAATGAAGACAGGAGTGAATATAGATTTTGTGGTAAGAACACTCAGGAGTTTGTTCTTCGAAGTCCACAGATTGGAGATTACATTCATATTGATTTATCATCAGACATCTATTGATCATTGGCTAAATGACTGCACAGATAAACATATGTATCTTTCCACTTCTGCCACCAGACCTAACCTTAGTGATTATGCAAAACTAAAAGCATAACCCTCTCAAACCTAAAATGTTGATGAAATGCTGCACAAAGCTTTGTGCAGTATAATGGATCTTAAAAAAAAGAACACAAAATCCCACTCCACCTACTACTCCTGTAAGACCAAAGAAAAACTCAATTAAAAATATTCCAAATTTATTTTCAACCTTTTAAATACTTCATTGACAACTCCTGCAATTCTGAAATCCCTTTTCTCCTTTTCTTGTAATGTCAGACACAGCTATTTACAGTTTTCAAACTGCTGGGCAGCACTATGAACAAGAGATACTACAAGCAGAATACAACTTGGCTGATGAGTAGAAGCTGCTAAAACTATTTTCAGTTATTCTTATAAATTCACACTCTGTAGTATCATAAAAAAGATGGTAAGATTCTAAGGAGCTGGGAGGTAGTTTACTCTAGTTGAGCAGAGAAACTTTTTTTTAAGTAGTTAAGGTCATAATTTTTTTTGTTGATGGAAACAATCGTGTTTCTATTTGGAAGTTGCACTTCCACAAAATGTGGATGTGATTAGACCACAGATCTATTTTCACAGCATGTGTAAATCCAGTCTTTCAAAGATATTGGCAAAACTTACTTTCGTTGTGGTCTGCCATTTGCAACACATTGATTTGGTGAAATCCCTATGAAGCTACACTCAGTTCTTGTACTTATTGAAGAGTAACCAATACACCAGAAAATTTAGTAACAATTACTTGACTATATGCTGGCATATGTTAAGTTGAAGAAGAGAAGGAAGAGGTAAAAGAACAGTTAAATGCAAAGATGAAAGCAAAAACCAGTGAACTGGCAGGCTAATTTTAACCAGCACATCAGTTTTGCTGTGGACATCAATAGTGGTTTCCACATGCCAATAAACAGCAAAGTTCATCAGAGCTCAGCCTTTGCTAATCAACACATTCAGAATAGAAAATGACATGCAGATATTTAGCACACCACCAATTACCAATGTCCAGATGGAGATCTCCCATCAGTCTCCTGCTGGCTAGCAGCAAAACATTTGGAAAGGAGAAAAATCAAAAGTCTCTGCAGCTTTGAGGCACTCTTCCACTCCCATCTCCCTCCAAAGCTGGTTGGTAGGAGTGCCTGAACAGCATCATCCCTACTTTGGAAAAACAGGACAAACCCACTAGACATGCTTTCTACAGTCTCCCACACAAAGAGGTTTTCTTTCTCACATCCCACGGTATTTTCTCCCAGATTGCTGGGGAAGTCCTTTGAAACTTGTTGCTGGAAGAAAATCCCCTGCACCTCCCCAAGCCATCTGGCCTCCTGATCTTTCTCTCTCTAGCTGCTGCAGCTTGTAATTAGTCCCAGCTGAACAGACAGTTAATCTCCTTTAGCAGTCAGAATCACATGGGGCATATCCATTTCATTGCAGGGCATGGACCAATATTTACAGATTAAAATGAGGCTTTCCATTATCTCCCTTTCCTTGTCTTCAGAATCCATACAAAGAAGATTAGATTGGAAGTTCGGAGACAGAAAAAGCATTCACCGCATTTTATTGATAGAGCAGTAATGAAGAAAAAACCTATGTTTATTATTAATTCAAAATTCAAATTAAAATACAGTAGAGCTTTCCCACTGGAAAAATAAATTTTTAACTGTGAAGAAAAAATAAAACTTATTTGCAAATAGCAAATATTGTTTTTGTAGAAAATTATGTTAGAAACCTAAGGTTTACCACTAAAAAGAAGACTTTAAATTAGGAAGTCTTAAGTTGAGAGAAACTGTGCTGAGCTGGAATTCTGAAAATGAACCTAGTGACATTTAGGGTTAACTTAATGTATATTATGCCACTAGAATGAAAGTACCCGGATTAACTATATTGTCAGGAACATTTTAAAGATAACTGTAGAAAATGAAAAACTGAAAAACAATGATTACTTTGCAACAGAAAAGTCTATTGCTTATATTTATTTTATGAAAAAGCAAACTAATGAGACTGTATAAAACTATATTTTCATTTCATGGTTATAGCTCCAGTGAAATGTCTAAACCAAAACAAATTCTGTTCATTATTGTTCATTATTTATGTTGCTATGAGAAACCAACAACAAAGTTGGCTAATAAGTGTTAGTGTAAATTACTCTCACCACATCCATATACCCATACTATTACAACTGTGGACAATTCATAATGAATAATGTTGGTTTTTTTTCATATTTACTTCACCATCACCTTGTGTATATAACATAATAGCAATTTCAGGGGGAAAAAAGGAGGAGGAAAAGAAAAGGAGAGGCAATCCTGAGGAAAGATATGGAAACATAAATGTCAGTCATTGCCTCACTAACAGTTACTGGGCTATGTCCATCTATAGCATCTGTCCATCTTTCTCTTCCCTCTGTTTGTAGAAGTATAATTTCAAGACAGAAGAGGTAGCAGGTACCTCCATTGGATGAGATGCAGAAAAACATCTTGAGGATGCTTCCAGCTCCCTACTTCCATGAGAGATACCTCAGCTCCAGGCTGCAGGCAGGGGAAGTGCCAATGATCAGGGGTCAGAAGCACCAGCCCCTCCTGCCCTGCCCTGTGCTTGCCCTTGGCTAGCTCTGCCTGTGGGGACCAGCATCACCCACTCCTGTGGAGATCTGGCCCTGATTCCAAGCATGTTTTTTCGTTTTTTTGTTGTTGCTCTTGGCACAATACATTTGAGTTGAATTAAGATGTAATTACAGTGATTTATGGCAGAGACTGATGGACTCTTGGGTGCCCCAATGGGAACCCTGGGGGACCTAATTCCCAGTGATTCTCAGGTCAGCAATACCCACTCTCTGCAGAAGCAGAAAGAGTGAAACACATCAAGTGCTGTGAAAAGCAATGGTCTGACATCACCTAGGACAGATGAGATCTGGCTTTTTGGTAGCTGGCACACAGCCTTCATTCACCAAGAGTTTAAACATCACCATCAGTCAGAAGTATCTGAATTAGTACCTGTGCATTGATGCTCTGAGTCCTCAGTACTCACTTGGCTCCATATGGTACAGCATCATCTCAGGTGTACCTGCATACTCCACTATGTACCAAGACTCACAAGATCACAAATGTATCTAAAACAAACCTAAACCAAACCTCCCCTTCACTTCTATTTTGAATGTTACTAGTGAGACCCACAAAAACTAATATAACACTACACATAGCACAGAATGGCAACTGATGAAAATGCTGATTGGCAGCCATGTGTCCCTAGTTCTGCTCTTGCAGTGCAATACTAAATGAATCATTATCATCACTTCCTGCCTTTGTTTGCCTATCTGATAGATAACCAAGTAACCAAAACTTGCTTTTCCTTTGAAAACACCTGAAGATAGAGTGAGGAACAGTAAAATGTACACTGTTAAGAGTAAAAAACTTGAGTGTGAAGCTGGGCAAAAGGCCACAGTCCGATGAATGCCTTCCTGAATAGGACCTTCATATCATATCTTCATCACTCTAAATAACTATAATAAAGTAATTCTTCCACAGAACATTATATTTGATGATACCATTTGGTACAGTAATTTCTGTGAAGATCTGAATAGAATCACTTCAATTACGGCTTTGACAAAATCAGGCTAATATCTACCAGTCAACCAATTCTGCTCAGATTTGCTACCAAAAATGTTCTCTAGACATATGTGACAAACAGGTACAAATATTAGTAAGTGGGTACTAGTCAGCCAAAAACATTTCACTGTGAAGGCCTTGTAAATGCAAGACAAAAACATCTTATATCTTTACCTGAAAATTTGTTTCATACTGGGGAAAATTTTTATATTCTAAGCACTGTTCTGCTTTTTTACTTATGATTATACTCTGTGTTACCATGTGGCTAAGTAGTTTTCTCAGTGTTAATTTCTTAGTCTTCCTTCTTATTTGAATAACAGCTGGGAATGCTAGCTTATTATAAACTGCCAGTCTCTTAGGAAGCTGCAGTTACAACCATTAAGTAAACATCAGTTATTAAAATTAAGTCTTCAACATGTCTGTGTTTTTATTTCTATTACAAGCAAATGTGTTAAAAGATGTGCTCCTTTCCTGCTTACTTCTCCTGATAATTCTAAAATGCACCATTTATAGTCGTTAAACATATCCACCCCATGATGACCATCAGAACAGTTTCTTGTTACAAAGAAATGCATCTGGACAGAAGATGGGGTTTTTTTTTGTAATATATCTTCTCTACACTACTAACATTTTACATTATTTACATTGCAATAACATATTGCATAAATACCTATGTTCCTTTTAATGATGAAATGGAGTTGGCACAAAGAGATACATCTAGATACTTTCAGAGGGAAGGAAAAGCAATACTAATTGTTGAAACTGTATGTAAGACCTTGATAAAGTTATAATTAAGAAGATACACAAAACAGGAACATGAGCTGGATGTGACTGAAACAGATGAAAGACTGAAGGAAGAAAGCCAAGTTTAGGTGGGTGAACTACAGAAGGACACAGCTAAATATGGTGAAGGAAAACGTGAGTGGGATATGACTCTTCATCATTTCCGGGGATCTGAGAAGAATCTGGCCAAAATTGAAGGAGGAAATGCTAATAATCTCATTATAATCACTGAAGGGGGCATCAACTGAAGGGTCTCACTTGTTCAATAAAGAGATTAATCTCTTACTAAATCAAACCTGCAAGCAAATTAGTAGAAAGAATAACTGAGTTTTGCCCCCTACCCACTAACATCACAGAAGATCACTCCCTTTTGTCTGTGTTCCCACATCTCATCCACCCACAATGAAAGACTCTGCCAAAGATCATACTGAAAGCTTAGAAAACAGTATTAAGGGCAGTGTCCATTATTTTTCTGTGCATTGTATACACATATAGTAAGTAGCATAATCTATATAGCAGTTACACATATCTATGTAATAAAGAAAGACGCATTTGCAGCCTAATTAAATCACAGTCCTATTTTCTTAACTTTCTTCTGTAATGTGCTTCAAAATTACCCAAGCCTCCCTTGCTTATCATTCATGCTTCAAATCATTGCACAGAGTCACTCAAAAATAGGGAGTCGTGTTGTAGGTTTGACTTAGCACAACTTGATTTATCCATTTGCTGTTTCTTCTGTATTCTTCCCCCCCTGTTTCTCCAACATGCACAAAGTAAATCAGATGCCTGGTATGTGCACGGCAGCTGAAAGTCCTGTTGTGCCTCAAGAAAATCTTGTTGATCAATACCAATTCCATGTAACTTACTGTGCATTCTTTGATCCTTCTCAACTAGTTATTAAAAAACCATGTCCTTGTGTTAGTCATCTACACACAGCATTTCTGGGTTTGAGTTCTCCAATAGTGATATGGACAAGGAAAGCATAAAAAGGAAAACACAATTCCATCTGGACGAATAACAGTGATTGAGAGTTATTTTTGAACACACTTATCACCTAGGTTTTTTATGAGATAACAGACCTTTTAATATTTCTTTTTACTCTGAGAAACATTCTCCAAGTCCAAAGAGACTATGTTTCAACAAGTTATTCTGGAGTGATGCCTCTGCACTGCGATTACTCACACTCATTTACAGTTCTGTCAGCTATGCATTACAATGTATCTATATGAACAAGAACCAGAAGATAGACTATCAGCAAAAGTATAAATATTGTATTTATCTTGAGAGTTTTCTCTAGATCTGTTTGCTCACACATTCAGACTGGAAGCAGAAGACATTAGGGATAAGCTCTTCAGATCTAATGTAGAGTGCATGAGAATCTTGCCCTTCAAGTGTGTGAAGCACTATTAACACCTGTCACACTTCTATAAAACAAATCAGATGCTGTCAATCAGAAAGTCCTACAGGCACAGAGTACATGGTTTCCATTTTCTTTTAACTTTTTTCCCCTGCTTCCTTCAAGTAGAAAATCATTCTCGGGTGGACAAGGTAGTTTTAATTTCCCACGTAACAGTATATTCACATCTAAAAATTGAGAATATAGCAGGTCCTGTTACGACCTGGTCACTTATTTGAATGATAATGCAATTTCAATTGGTTACCAAGAAAAATTGAATCATCTAAACCTTATTTTTATAGAAATTTCATGTGTGGAGTTCCTTGGAGTTACATGCTGTAAAGATCAACCAACCAAATTCACTACTAAAATCAGAACTAAAATATGACTTTACTTCAAAGATCTTGTATTCCACACCAAGTAAGAAAAGCACTGCAGTTAAAACTATTGTGAATGGGTCTCCTGATCAGAGAGGAAAGGAGCCAAACCTTCTGTGTCCTTCTTAGTGACTGATCATTCCTACCTTCCATTGGACATACTGAAAAATATTTATTTCCATTCATTATAAGCCTCCTGAACTAGAAAGCATAATGAAACTCAACATCTAAAGAAGAGAGATTTGAGGAGAAGCTGAATAATTGCACCACACTGAAGAATTAAGTGCAGAATATATCTATCTGATGCATGTTGATTCATCAGATACATTACTATTTACAAAAGAAGGCTTCACATTGCTGCTAGGGGAGTTTCTAGCACGCATTCATCAGATCTGTCTGTCCAAGAGTATTTTTTGGAAATGTTTCTAATTTATATGTAGAAAGTATATGAAACCACTGTGCATACTGTTCCTTATTTTTAATTTTCTATGGGTTATAAAATGCACACTGAGAGCTGAACGCAAATAGCTTCCACTTCAGTGTTGCTGAACAAGATATAGGATTCTTAATGAGGAAAAAGAGAACATCAGTTTGTTATGCATCTTATTCATGAGTACATCCAGAAAGGATGAATAGATGGCTGACTGTAATAAGGAATAGCTAATGATACACAGCACAGTAGACATTTTCATTATACATCACTTCTCTTCAGTTACCAAAAGTATAGATTAGTGATGATGCTGGGGAGAGGAACACACCTGACATTTTTGGTGCTTGATTCAGCTCATACAAATGAGCTAATTTTCAATAGATTGTTGCAAGCTCAACAGAACTTCCTGAAGATCTTATATTTTTAAATTAGGAGACACAGGGAGTCAAATGAAAGCTTCCTTTCCTTTGCATTTAGTTGTAATAAAAAAAAAAAGTGAAAAATACACATATATGTACCATTCAAATGAGTGAAATACCATGAGTGGTAATGGGAAAAGACAATAATCTAAGCAATACATTCACTGTAAATTATTCTCATTCATGTTTCTGCTATTTTACCTCTTGCAGTACTAAAAATAGCCCATGTATAGCACAGAAAAGACTTTCAGCACAACAGAAAACCCACTGAAGTGGGTCTTTTTGTTTGTTTGTAACCTGTGTGTGAAAAGTAAACCACATCTACAGAAGCTGATGGATCAAGGCTCATGCTCTCTAACAGCAATTCATTTTTCTCTCAATTTGATTGTGAGTTTTAGTATATGTTTATTGTCTTGTGACCATGACAAGACTGCTTTTTAACCCTGAGAAGAGTTACATTTAATTCTGATTCTTAGCTGTAGATTGTCTTTTCATTAAGTGAGGAGGTGACTATTCCTGTATATGACTATTAAAGACAAATGGCTTGTGCTAAAGACTCCTTAAACAATGTACCTCTACCCCATCCTACCTGACAGAGACCTTTTTTTCCTCCTGTGCTTCCATCAAATATGAACATTATCAAATGCACCCCATGAAGCTCAGTGTCATGCAATCTTTTCTCTGCTGACCTTTGCAAAACTGGTTTATAGTCTCTCATAGGAGACTGAAATTCCTCTATGGGAAAGAAAAATATCTGGGGCCAGAATATGCTTTCCTTCCTGGAAAAGCATTTTGTACAAATTGGGTGAGAAATACCTTAAAAGGGGGAAGTTGTCTTTTCTCCTCTCTTATTGCTACAACCGAAGTTTGTTTCATTATTCTGTATGTTTCTGAGAAATCTTTTATTTGAGTAGGTTCTCAAAGAAATACCTGTAAATGGGAAACTCCTGACACAGAAAAAAATCTTTGAAAATCTGTGCTTACAGTCAGAACCAAAGTTTTTGCTCCAATAGTGCTCCAATATACAATGAAAAATAAGATGTTTCAGGCTTATTCTGGATTGTTCACATGCATATGCAGTGCATTTACAGAACAATAATTCTACTTAGATGCTACAAAATCATTAGAATCTTAACTCTCAAGCAAGCTGTTAAAAACTATTTTGTGTGTTTTAAATGAAAAATAGTACAGATACCTTACCCCAATAATTCTGTCAAGTATAAGGAATATGAAAATGCTTTATAAATAAATTAACAAAACGGAATAAAGGATTATGGTTATGTTTTATAAGCAGGGACACACAGTGTTTTCTAGAGTGCAAAGGGGTAATGAGTTGCATGTTTTCTGGATTGTAACATCTACACAATGTCTGTTACTGTTCTTATACCTCACGCCTGCCTGCAACATGCTCAATTATTTATATACATTTTATAAGTAGAGAATGTATAAATTAAATATTTTATTAGTTTGCTGTGTCCTCTTTCACAAAAATGAGACAGATCCAGGGAGCAGAAAACAAAACAATGGAAAAGTTCTGGAATAAAGCTATTCCACCCAGCCAGAAACACCAATGATAATGAGCAAGATGTACTTGCTTGCTATTTTGGAGTGACTAATTGCAACACTGTGTAGACTTCCTTAGAAGCTACAGACAAGAGACTAAACATTAGATTTATCCATCTTCCAACTGACAACAAGTTGAAATTTGCCAAAATTTAAGATCTCTGAGTACTGGAGTTGATTTCTCATTAACTTGTTTCACTGCATAATGAGGCTTTGGGATAAGTAAATATGATTTGTCATGCAACTTATAAAAATATAGGAACCTGTGTGGCTTTATTTTTATCTCTAGCCTCTCTCTTTTCTCTACATCTAATACCTTAGAGAATAGAACTTTTAATGTTCTAATACATTTTTAATGAAGAATAATAAACTGTTAAATCACACATCAATCATTTTGCTGCATCCTTAATGCAATGAATTAGAAAACTCTTTGACAGTTCTGCTCTTACTATGAGTAGAAAGTTGCCATTACATGGCTGGTAAGTGAAAATGAAGCAATCCCTATACTACGGTACACCTATTAACATGTTCTTACTGTCTGGTTACTAAAGCAAGACTAACAATCCACTGTTTCAGGAATACACAAGCATAATCCTGTAAGAGACATAAAAAACCAGGCAGATACCATATCAGAGATACAGCTGTCCAGGACATATTTTAAACTCTTATAATTTTCCTGACTATGTCTATGTAGGTCAGTTTTGTTCCATTTAATGCACATGCTTCTCGATAACTATTCAAAGGAGAACAAAACCCAGAAGGTGAGATCCAGCTTTTTTCTTTCTGAACTTTTGGAAAGTCAGGATCTTGAATCCATCTCTCTTATGAATGCTACAAACCAGCTCTATTCCTATTTGCCAAAATGAACCTTGAAACTGAGGTCATAAGAGATTCACAAACATGAACCTCTATATAAATCTCAACCAGAAGCTTTAAAACTAATTTTTAAAGCTCAGTTTTCTGATCTACGCCACCTACAAAGTGATTTAAGAAGAGTCAAATACTCCAGTTAGAAAATGAAAGGAGGCAAGCATGATCTGTATTTCTAAAAGGCAGATTTCAGACAAGCCCAACAAAAGAATAGGGCTTTCCTACAGGGTAGAATCCACCATGGGCTGCTCCCCAAAGTCAGCTGAAATCATCACTGGGGATTCATAGGACACAACATTATTAAAGACAGATATTAGCAATACCATTGTGCACTGTGAGCCAACTATTTGGGTAAACCTCAAGGCATTTGCTATTACTACTAATGCAGCTGCTTCCACACAACCATATCAGCAGACATAACCTTTTTCCCTAACAGAAGGAGAATTCTTTGAGATTCTTCAGTGTTCTTAAGGTTCACAAGTAATTTTTTGAGTTCTCATCGGTGGAAGATTGCTGCTAGTGGAAGATGAGAGCTAACACTATTAAAAATAGACCTACATTTAATAGCAGTGAACTACTTAAATAAAGCAACCCTTTCACCTTGTAAGACAGTTTATCTCTGCAAATAGATCTAAGCCTCTAGGTATTCAGGGCAGCAGCTAGTCCAGACAGGGAGAAGAGGGAAGCATCAAACTTCTAAGTACCAACCAAATGGACACCAACTACTGATCCTCCATATACAGAACACATGTATGATCACAAAGGAGTAGTAACTAACTAGTATTTTTGTTCCATCCAGGAATCTGACCAGGTAATATCATTATGTATAAACTGTTTGAAGGGAGTACAGAAACAGAGACAAAATTTTGTCTGGTTTTTGATTGGCAAGTTTTACATAAGGCAATAAACATCTGTCATTAAAAAAATGCCTGCATAATTAGCAGAAATACAGAAAAATTAAAGACATGTTTTGTGCACAACAGCTGCTCTGTAGAGCTAAAGTGATCTGAGCTATTGGTGGTTTTGTGTACTTCTGTTTCTGTCAGAGGTTAGAAGAGAAAGCAGAGTGCTTCCCCAGCAGAACCATAAAGTGGCTTAGGTTGGAAGGGACCTTAGAGACAGAGTGATATGAAGTGCACACTGGAAGTATAATAAAACTGGTAAGCAAAAACCAGCATGATGTAATGAATAAGAAGAGCTTCAAAGCCTGGAACAGTTGTGATTCAGGCCCTTGACCTTCAACAATTTTGGAGTCTAAGTAACATAAGTATTTGGTTAGTCCATTGTATAGCATCACCTTCATGGATGAAACATTTCAATTTCTGGCAGCTTGCTGACATATTAATCCTGCCCACTTTTCTGCCTCCTCTTCCTCATTACTGATTATGGGCAAAG
Source organism: Phaethornis superciliosus (assembly GCA_023637945.1). Lineage (NCBI taxonomy): Eukaryota > Metazoa > Chordata > Aves > Apodiformes > Trochilidae > Phaethornis > Phaethornis superciliosus. The sequence goes on from JAJQWJ010000011.1 coordinate 19,444,470, forward strand.
TCAGATGCTGTCCAAGTGATGGGGATAGCTCTGAATCTGCAATTTGACTTCTACTCAGGTCACAAGTCAGCCCTCTGGAATCTGCCATGAAAAGGCACCTGTACAGGAGCTGTATAGCAAAGACACAGCTGGACATGGCATCCTCAGTCCATTTTGTATTTTATATGGTTAGCAGGATGTTGTGGTGCACTGTCACTAGGATGTGATCCTAGGCAGCGTATGGCCTGTGCAGGTTACCTGGAGTCATTCATCACTGGCTTGACAGATTTTTCACTCATCCCTTGGCTATAACGTAGAGAAAGGACTGTAACACCTCGGAAGAGCACCCTCCCCCTATTTAAGATTTATCCTCTTTTTTAATTTTATGTATGTAGTTGCCAAGGCTCTTGAACACTAAATAAATCTTTATCTTGTGACTGAGTGAAATGAAAGTGCAAAGAGAGATTATACCTTACATTTTCTAGTTCTCCCATCTGCTTATCAAAATCTTCTTTTTAATACGTGCAAGTAGCAGCATTCTATTGGGTCAACTAGCTTATAATTAATTATTGATTAGATATTACAACCATATGCTGAGATTCATTTGGAAACCAAAGTGCTTCCTTGGTACTTATGTTAGCATTTATTAAATACGCATTATTAATCTGAATTGTGTTGCGTTCAAATGTAAGCCCTCAGAGCAAAGATAATGATCACAGCATTAGTTTTTGTAAAAGAGAATTGATTTTCCAGCTTCACCAAGTTAGCTGAAATATGGAATAGGCTGCAGGTACTGAAGCCTGAATGCTACTAGACATTGTTGGCATGCTTAGGTTCTCCAGTGTACCCCAATAAAATAAATAATATTTAAAATGAACCTTATTCCTCTAAATGGTGTAGGCATAAACAAGATCTAGAGGTCTTAAAAAATATAAAATTAATAAACCTTATTCATACATCATGGGTCACACATTATTTTCATTCCAGGAGTCCCCGCAATATTAAAAACCAAAAGGAAAAAAGTAATAAACTTTATTTTTCCATATGCAGCTACTGTGCACAAAACCAGTAAAATTTCAGTGACGTAAATTACTTGACTATATATTTTGAAATAAATTACCTTTGTCTTGAGATAAAATACAGTTACATGGGGAAGAAGCAAGACTGTTTCTAAATGAGATATTTGACAATATGTATGCGCTTTTCTGGGGGTTTCTTAAATTTTGTATTTTAAACACCTTGAAATCTCACCATGAAATTCATGATTTAGCAACAATCTCATCAACTTTTATATACAGCATCCAAACTAAATACTTTTATGGTGCATGAATACAGATTATTTCATGGAATATGATTAAGTGTCACTTCTCAGCAGAAACAAGGACCAGACAGAATTTTGGTAAGTACAACTTTGAGTATTTGTGTAAATCTGTCTTGGCTCTTTTTATGCAGCACATCAGACACAAGTTAAAATTAGCATTTTAAGTGTTGCATTTAAAAAAAAAAAAAAAAAAAAAAAATGAGGAAAAAGAGAAAGAAAACCAAACTGACCCAGCAGTGTGACGGTTCTACTTAAGATACATTACATACATTTGCAGGGATAATTTCATTCATTTGACAGTGCATTTATCAAATGACTAGTCAGTTTTACAAAATGTTCTGTTACTTGCACATTTGTATTTATATTGTTTTTACTCAGCAATGAGAATTCAAAAAGAAATGTACTGACGTGGTTATAAACTTTGGAAAAATTTCAAGGGTATTGGGTGGGAGACACAGAATTTCAAATCACCCTTCTGTCTGCTTTTTTCTTTGCAATGCTTCAAAATTATGTCTAAAAAAAGCAGGGAAGAGAGAAGAAGCAGATTTCTGATTTTATAATTCTGCAGCATGCAGTTCTGAGAAGAGTCTGCAGTGCTTGGATGGGATGGGGAGGAGTTCAAGAACAGCCTTCTTAGCTCATCATTTAGAACTCCAGCATAACTAAAATCAGTCAAAAGGTATTTCACCCTTTGTTGTTGTTGTGAGATTTTTTTGGCCACAGTCAGGAAGTTGGTGTTTCATTTGTGAAATATGGCTACTAGACCTGAAATATGAAGGGAATGCTGTGACAGAGAAGAAAGTGGATCCTTGGAGCTAAGTATGTTTGTTATACCAACTAACCTACTTACCACTTTGCATTAGTAAAATATTGAAGCAAAAAAGCAACAAAAAAAAAGCATAAGCATAACTTTGGGTTATACTTGTTTTTAGAATTCAAACAAGGACAAGAGCATAATACTGTTTTGATGTTTCTTGTATTAAGGGAATAAAACAAATTAGTGCAGCAGGTTTAAGACATGCTTGCATATACACATACAGATTACAAATAAAAAGCAGACCAGGGAGTGAGGAAACATCTTTTCCTGTTACAGGTAACACTATGATAAAACCACTGCTTTTACAGTCAGTGCTTTTATGTCTGTATTGTGCTTTTGTTGTTTGGCTCTGCCTTTGCTATGGTTACTTATCAGCTCAGGTATATCTACTTTCTATTTCTGCTCAAAAAGTTGCGAAGAATTAACTTACAATCACACTAGTTGGAACCAATTAAGAAAAATCTTAATAAAAAATTGAGCTTGATGCAGTGCAAGCTCAAAAAAATAAATTGAATGCCTTTTGATCCTTAAAGTACAATGTTTGTATTTTCCCCTACTTGTACGTATTGACAGTTATTAAAATAGATATTGAAGGCTTACCTACTATTCTGCAAATACAATACATTTCGATTTTCAGTGAACAAAATAAGTGAAGAAAGCACTTGGAATAAATAAATAAATAAAAAGATATTTTATCTACTAGGCTGCACAATGTTGGTTCACATCTTTGAAATGAAGCTGAATTCTTTTACAGGTCAACACATATTTAATATACCTGCAATTATTTAACTGCGTATCATGGAGAATTCATTTTTGATTAAAGCTAATACATATATATAAAACACCTTATTAATCTCCTTTATTATAGGTTAAGTGACAAACACATTTTATTTAAATAAATAAGTTACTACTAGTTCCATTTTAATATATCACTACATGGACTTCTCTCATGTTTTTTACGTATCTGCAGATTAACATGTTTCAGAAAAGAAACCTCATGCATTTGTTTTCACAGATTCAGTGCATATGGAATTAACATATTTAAAAGATTACATGCACTAGGAAAACTAAAATTATTTTTTATGGTGGAAAAACAGTTTGTAAGCTCTCTCACTCCTACCTCCACAGCAAATAGCATAACGATAACCTGAACAGACTTCATAAAGGTGCATGTGTGGTCTGGAAATGTTTCTAGACTGTATCAACAGTTTACCCCAAGGTGTTCTCACTGGTGTATTTACAATATTATACCATTATACATTCAGTACAAATAGGCACACACAAATGTTCTTTCCATCTTCTTTCTCTCAAGAAATTAATTCTTAGGTCAACAGTTTAGCAATATTCTGATCATAATGCAGTGGGCAAAAGGAAAAAGGTGAAAGGAGGAAATACTGATGGGAAAAGAGAAAGAACCTGCTCTGAAATTACAGTTCAATCAACTATTAAGTTATCCTTAGGTATCCAGTGAGTATTGGAACGACTATTGGGAGTAAGTATGCTGGAAGCTGTGCAGAGCTGGTGTAAAGATTCAGAACGTTATTGAGGTTAATAGAACATGCAGGAATTTACTTCCTGTTCTTTGATAAAGGTTGGATGAAAGGCAGAATTTTCTAATCTCTAGGAAACCTAAAAATCTATTTTTCCTTCTGATTTAGAAATAAAATCAATAGTTTGTATTTCCTGTAAAATGAAAATCCTTCCAAAATTCAGTTAATGGAGGAAGGGAAGAGAGAAAAAGCCAACCAACCCACCCAAAAAAAAAAAAAGACAGCAGAGCTGGGAAGAGTTGTTGCTGGGTAGAATGGCTGTTACGTGTTACTGCACACTTGAAGGCAGCTGTACCCAACTATTCTGGGGCAAGGCACATTCTCTTGCAGTTACAAAGCCCACATGGGATGTGCATACTCTATTTAGTAAAAACAATAATGAGCCTGGGGTATTGCCCTGTTCAAGGCCTCCTCTGAGGCATTTTGTTCACATCTCAGTGACTGACTCCAGTCCCTTGGGACCCCATAACAACTAACCACCAACCACCTCTGCTAACTCGTTTCTCCCCTCCCTTTCCATCCTCTCCTTCATTTCTTCTTAGAGCTGCTGTGCTTAGAGGAGCAGCCCAGTCTACAGAGATTAATTTAGTATTGCTACATGACTAAAAAGTTATGGTTTGTTTTCAATGCTTTGCTTTTTTAAAAGTAGGAAAAACAAATATTGATTTCTAATTTGCTTCAGCTGTCTGATCTACAGTTTCCTGTGGTCAACGTTGTTATTCTGTGAATTGTTAACTAAGGTCCTACCTTTCTGTTAAATATTTTATTGGAGACAGTGGGGGAAAATACTTTTTGATATTTTTTCATTGCTGTCAGCCGTAATTACTATTTAAATCAAATTTGAAAATAAATAAATGAGTTCAGTCCTCATGTCCTTACTTGGGCACTGGATCACTGCTAGCCCGGGTGGAGGCTTTACAACCTCCTTATGGTGAAACTAGAGAAAAGCAGGGGCTTAAGTTTCAGTCATTATATACGTGAACAAAGTTGTTCAGGTTTTCCTTCGGGAATCAGTTTCATGTCAGATTCCTTCCTGTCCCACTGATTTAATGGTGTGTATGATATTACACACATATTGCAATGTTCCTCAGACAAAAAACTGCATGATAAACACAAGTGATTAAACTTAGGGTTCCAAGTATAAACCCACTTAATTTAAAGTCTTCTAGAACCTTTAACACAGCTCTTCTGATATACTGTTCAGTAAAGCCTTCACAGGGTCCTCAACAAATTACTTCAAGAGATAAATGGAATTGAAAATGTGCCTCGTTCAGCTCTCTTGTTAAGCTGGTATGAGCTCTTTTAGAGCTAATTTTCACTTCAAATTCCAGGAAAAGAAATCTGATATACAGTAACATTCATCTGAGTGGAAACATCAAAGCATAAAGTTTGACAAATATAGACAAGCAAATTCATCCAGAAAAGACATAGAACAGTGGAAGTATTTGCTAGCAAACAATATCCCAGGAGATCTAAATGATCCTCTCTCCTACCTGAGCTAACCCTGGAAATGGAGGTGGCAAGAGAGATCAGAGAGCAGCTTTGTGGGTCAGCTGATAATACCTGCTGCTAGCCAGGTAAAAATGATGAATGATGAAGTCACAGTTAACTTTTCTGTACACTGGATTTTAGGTATAAGTTATTATCAGGTATTAAAAAAAAAAATCAACTGAACCAATACTTCCAATTCTAACAAAAATGAGTAACAAAATGAGCTTATGAAGGGTATACTCAGTTCACCATAGTTCACCAGAGCCCATTTGGTAACAGCTAAATAATGCATTCTAATTTGGGAAGGTCAAAAGCATCTCAGTTAAAATTAATTATGTCTCAAATTTTCAGAAGGAATGCCAAAAAATTAACATCCAGTGAGTGAACTGCCCATCACCTATCTACACGACACAATTCACTGACTGACATCACTCTGAGAAAGAAATCCATTAGTAGGCTGCAAATAAAAAGCTGAAACCTTCCACACTAGTAGCTTTTAATGCACTTTGTTTTGGGAATACTGACAGAAATTTAAGGGTGATGCATCTTCTTTGACTGCAAAATATGTGTTACAATTTAGAAATATTGATGAGATGTGAAAAAAGTTAAAATCAATTTCTTTTGTCATACCTTTTTGCAGAAACCATTCAGAAGGTGAAAATGCTGCAGTTCCAGTTCCAATCACTTACATTTCTGTAGCACCTATGGAAAAAAACAAGTAGGTAAATCAAAATAGTCAAAGAAAAAAAAAACAACCAAAAAAAAACCCCAAAAAACAACCAACCAAACCAACCAAAAAAAACCAGAAAAGAAATTTCAAGATACATTCTTCCAGGTGTCACCATATAAATCTCCAGCAGGACATCTGGCATATTCCTTTCATTTGGTGTCAGATCCATCACCCTCTAAAGTGAACAGGCTATTACTGGCTTCTGTAGGAGCTGGAACAAACCTCCAAATTCTGAGGTTCCTTCTTGCTTCATGATAGTTGATATCAGCAGAAAATAAACAGATAAAGCATTTTGAGGGCATTTTTACAGCATGCAGATAATAATAATTATAGAGTGCTCACTGAACAGTACAATAGTGCCCCATAATTGCATGTTATGGTAAACATACATTTTATGATAGAACATTTGAAGAACTTTAATAAGAGTATGGGAAATTTATTCACAAAAATATGTGCAGAGGTATACTCTGGCTAGATAGTATAAGCAGGAGATTACTTCCATGGGTAAAGAAATGGTCAATTCTAATCTCATTATAAATTTTAAGAAACAGCTTATTTTGTGAAAATAATTTTTTTTGCACTGTCTATTTTTAATTGGGTAAGATTTTAAAAATAGTCTGTTTTCTTTAGATGCATTATGGTTTGTTTGATTGCTTTCAGAAAATTTGAAATGTTTGATTCCTATTTTCAAGATGGAATATTTCAACTCTCCCTTTCAAAGTTGCAAAAAATCCCCGAATAATAGAGATGGAGCAACAACATACACACATATCACCTGCCTTTGATAATTTTCCAACTTTACACGAGAAGCCATCAAAATTAAAATAAACTCAAGCAATTTCCCTTCCTTGTTATTATCTATTTTTCATCCCACAATCTAAAGCTGTCTTTGACTTCTTTAAAGTTCTATACCCGCATGTGTACAAAAATACAGTGTTTAATTCAGACACTTTAAAGTGTAAATATCACAGGATTTCATAGCTGCAGCTGCTCTCAGTGTCCATCTCCTCAATGATTCATATGAATCACATTTAAAAGCAGCTGAGCTGGGCTTTTACTGTTTGGGCCTGAAGTGCCAAATATTTCCCATACAAAGAGCTGGGAAAAATAGCAGAAAGCCCACTAAGGCTCCCCATGTTTGACTCATTCCTGGGCTCATTCTCTCATCACATCAGTGTATTCTCTTTTGACAGATCTAGCCTTCATTCAGGCACACGCTTCTAAAAGTTGTAATTTTTTTATAGTCTAATTTCTGAAGATTACAGTTTTTTATTTGATATTTATCTTCCTGTGGCAGCAAGCACAGCTGGACCCCTGAACTAATCTACAGATTCCAGATATATTTACACAAGGCACACTTCACAGAAAGACATGAAGATTTGCTCAATACTCCTGTTCATCTGAACCTGCAGCTCTTTAAGCTGTTATACAAGGTCTCAAAGCTTAAGTTCCTAAGGTTAAAGACCGGTAGGTATAGTCTCACATTTTATTACATTTCATTGTGTTTTTAACCATTTCTTGAAGCTCCCTTCATTGCTCTCCTATAAATGCTTTCTCATACACAGGTTTTTAATGTGGCTCTTAAAATATCCACTGTCTCTCTTACAGGTATCTCCTTTCCTAAGGTATAATTTTCTATACTTCTGTGAACCTCAGACACAAAAAGGTATTTTAGAATCTCTGTACTTTTTAACAATCACATAAAGGCTAAGATCACTAGAACCGTGCTTCTTTCAGTTAATTTAAGAAATTTAAAAATAAATGAAGCTGCTCTTTCAAATAATCTTTTGAAGAGATTCAAAGAATATTTCAATATGTGCACCCCAAAGTAATGGAGATAGGTTGCTTAAGGAATTGTTCAGTCAGTCTTTGGCTCCCCAGAGTACTTCACATTCTGGGGTCACAATGACATACAACAAATCCCAAGAAAAGGGCTTCCTTGGGGGAGTGTGTGTTAGGAGGGGGAAGGAAGATGCAACAGAAGCAAGAACAGTTTTTTAGTCTCTAGAACACCACAATACTGACCAGGCTCAGTATTTCCCTGATGCAAAACCAAGGCAACTTCTCTTAAATAGAGTCCTCTGACATGCAGTAAACTGGAAGAAGAAAGAACTAATTAAGGAAAGAGTTGCTAAAGGACTCAAGGACATTCAAATTCAAAATGCTTTTTAATGAAAAGTTTAGGAAGGTAAAATATGCCCCAGAAGGTGGTTAGATCTTGAACTATTTGTTTTCCTCCTCTTTTCTCCTCTCTCATATGCTTCCTTGAGTTTGTCTGATTTATTGTCCCATTTGGACAATAAAATAGGGTCATTGCTTTGAAGGGTTTTCATTATTATTTTGTTTTATTTTTGTATTTCCCCCACAAGCCTAATTAACTCCTGCTTTGTTAGAAAGCTGGCTGTATGTGCTAAGTAGGTTACAAACATTTTAATAAGCAGTCACTGGCTGCATCTGGTATTTTTTTTAAATGCTATCTTATATAATAGATGTGCATCTATTGATAGCACAGCATAACGTGCTTTGAAGAAAACAAAGGATTACTCAGAGAAGCTATTAAAATGTCCCATTTATATACTTGTTTATAACAATTTAGTTCACATACAATATACTGGCCTCCTTTTCCCCTGGTCACAGATACCAATTTGTCTTTCCTCAATTAGCTAACTCGTGCCAAAAAAGTTAGAACTCAAGCTTCAAAATCAGATTTCTGATAATGATTCTTCAAAATAGGAGCAAGTGAGCTCAGAAGTTGATACAAAAGGGGAAAAAATTATAAGCATCAAAAGGAGATAGTGGAATTTGTTTACTAGAGAGAGGTTTGAAATGTTAATTTGTAAGATCACAAAACTGAAGCAAAATGGCCTTAAATTTTGAAGAATATAAAGTATGAGAGAGATGTATTTATGTTATTCAGGAACAATAAAACTCTACACATAAATTATAAAAATAATAAAACCATGCTTTCACCTTTAGACTCATAAGAACATTTTCATAAAACATACAATAGTTTTGACCTTGCTCATGTAGTTTTCAATTTGATTTTGTACCTCAACACTAGAGAAGATTAATATTTCCAAGCACTGAAACATGTTATCTCTAAGTGGAATTTTTTTTAAATTTATAATTATGGGTAAATCCTTTTGATACAGCTGTATGAAAAAAAGAGATATTTTATAATCTTGAATTTTTGCATTTTAATAACAAAATGAATTACTGGATTTCCATGAAAAATGCCAATAATTTATAGAGCTAATTCATAAATTTGGATAAACAGGATCTTCAAGGTAGCTGACAGACTCCATTTCTTATATGCAGTTCTCCTCCATTTAAGTAAATAAACTGTATTAAAATAAGGGTATTTGTCCTGTGACTGTGGTTTGCACAGCACTGCCCAGAGCATGCTCTGCATGGCGTGACTAATAGATTTTTCAATATCATGGGTCACAGATGAACTAAATTCCATGTCTCTTTGCCCTCTTTTTACTATTTTGAATCATATTATGCCATTGATTTTTAGAACAGAATTCTCCACAGAATCCAACAGGACTCTGCTTGGAAATCGATGGTATGATACAGCCTTAAATATTTTATTTGATTCAGCTGCAGAGATGGACTGAAAAGGTTAAAAAGGGTGAAAAGCATACCAGCAGGTAGGCTGCAAAAAGACCAAAAAAATCCAAAGAATTATCTCTGTTCATGCAATGATTTCTATGAATTAAAGCTCAAGTTTTCTTCTGCTCCTCCAAGGGGACATGGCATGGGCAAAATACTGGAGTTCTTTTCTCTCTCTAGCTCTCTTAAATGGTTTGAGTAAGGAGACCTCAAAACCTCATCTCTGTGCCCCACAGGTACTGCTGCATGCCCATGGCCTAGTTACAACCCTCCCAAACTTCCTAATCTACCCCTTCACCATCAAGAGATGCCATAGGCCAGCCTCTGCTAGTGTCAGTGTTTTTAAAAAAAAAAAAAAAAAAAAAAAAAAAAAAAAAAAGACATTATTATCTCTTTCCTGCTCAGCACTTCTGTACCAGAAGCTTGCACACAACTGAGAAATAGGCAGGACCCCCAAATTTAGGAAATCTTTAAGTCTGTGGCATTGACTAATGCAGAATCAGCAGGAATGAAATTGGCTTTTAGGTACTTCAGACACAGGTTGGTATATTTTAAGCTTATCCACTTTTTCAGTGCAGGTTTGCAAATCTTCAGTTCTCACAAAACTGGAAGAGATGCTTACAGGGGTTACTCATTTATAAAGAAAAGACCACACAAATAATACAATTTTGCTGTAAGGGTCATAAATTGTAGATCAGTGACTAGACATGCACAAGCAGAATCCAATTTTTTTAATGGCTCAAGAGGGGTAGTTTATATTCTAGGGGGCAAAAGATACATGGTGTACAACCTTTTGCTCTCAGACTAATTTTAAATACATCCAAGCTCATTTCCCTTCTGAGCAAATTGTCAAAGACTGATGAGGAGAGTGCAGTGTTTATTCTAGACCTACACGTTTCTTCAAGTAAATTAACCCCAGAGCCATACAGGAAACTCAATTCCAGAATCCAAAAACTCATCATATCAGCCTTACTCTCCCATCATCCATATAACTGCAGTCCAAGCTCAAATCGACATTAATTTGTGCAGAATAGGTCACATTTAGTATAAGAAATACAAGGAAAATAAATCCGATGTACAATCTCTTATAGAATAGTAGAACTTTAGGGGCTTTTTTTGACTAGACACGGAAGAATCTGTATCATGAGCAGAAAAAGACAAGCACCAATGTAAACCAAAATGATCCTTTTCACCATGCCCTCATATGGTTCTTCTATGATTAAAACAAATTTATTTTTTAATTAGGTTAAAATTAGGTTCTTAGTAACAGAAAATAATGTGTAATAAGATTTCTTATAGATGAAGCATGCACTTTTTCTTTCAGAAAGTGAGATTTTCTTTTACCCAGCACACATTTTAATTGCCTAAGATACAATTTCCCCTATGAATAATTTGAATAGAGCTGACTTTTTGACTAAGCAAATTTTCTTCAGAACTCAAATGATGTGTGCACTGTAAAATATGGAAAACCATGTGGTAGGGTAGCAGAAGCAAAGTGATGGAAGTATAGCATTAATTTTAATGTCATTTAAGAAATCATGGAGGTTCTTACTCTGTTAGTGACATGTGTCTCTGCCCAGATGTGTAGCCTACATTTCAGTTCACAGCCACAAAGCTATTCTCTGCAAAGCTCCATTCACATCATCCCACTTAATGTCAGCTTTGCCATTACAGATGCTCCGTCAGTATATGCTCGTAACAGCTCTGCAAAAAATCTGCCCCAAAGAGGAGCCTGGCTGTAAAGATCCATCTCTCCAACAGAGAAGTTGTTACTGTCTTTCCCTCATATATTGCCCTCATGGGGCTTTACACTTCTGACTTAAATTACAAATAACTTATTGAAGTCACTGCATCCTGGAGTGGGAAAGCACGTCTTAACAGCTATAATTAAAATGATTCAATTTTCTTTTGAATAAAACATAATAAAGCAGAAAAAAAAAATAAGAAGAACTAAAGCAGAACATTCTTTTTCTAGTGCAAGGCGCAGGTGTGAATTTTCAGTAAATCACACAAGAGTCACACATCACCTGAGAGTCAGATAACTTAAAATAACTGAGATCACCACCCTCCATTAGCAGACACACACAAATGGTGGTTGCAGTCAGACCAAGGGCCAAACCAGGACTACTAAAGCAGCTTTGTTAATAATGCCAGTCTATATCATTTGGAAATGCATTGTTTGTTCCTGAAAATGCACTCACTGGATCACTGGATCCAGCTCACAGGAGCTGCATTAGCTGTCTAGTCTAGTAAATAACTTGAAATACTAATTACGCTTTCTTTAGAAGGGGGCTTTGTGATTTATTTTAATGTTTTGAATTATTTCACTAAGAGGAACTTCATTCTACAAGGACTGTGTTGGGAAAATTTGTCTCCTAAGAGAAATAAACTAGCTAGCTTTGTACCAACATAAACTACTTTAGATGATGAGTAACTATAACTCGATTTAATTTAAAATTATTTGCATTTTCACTTGCTTGTAACGGCTAAGCCATCTGCTACACTGTTTTTTTAAATTATTATTTTTATCTTTTAAAATCAGCAGAGGTAAACACTCTAGTGGTAAGACAGTATTGAGCAAAATTGTATCAGTGAGTCAGAAGAAGAAACCAAATTCAGCAGTTTCTTGTGTTTCTTGCAAACACATGATGCAAGATTTTAGTTTCCTGGACCAGACACATGTACACACTATACTCTGGCAGGTGAACACATATCCCAAGAAGTTGATCCTCGTCATGTTTTATATGATTCAGCTTTTTTTTTTTTTCTTTATCAGGGCCACGTAAAATCAGCTTAATCTGCTATAATCCTACACTAAACTCTAATTTTTAACAGCAATTTATAATTACTTCAGTACAACGCATCTGTTTTAATAGAATTAATCCAGAATCTGATTTGACATATGAAATAAGCTTGTTAGTTAAACAGAAATAATTCATTCCTTTAGAAAATAATAAACCCAATTTTAAGTAAACGGCTGCTTAGTTTTATTATTTTAAGTCATTTAAATCCCACATATCACTGACCATGCTGAGCATTTTCCTAGGACTCATGAGACAACAAGCTCTTTTTGATTTTCTGATTATTCAAAATTGAAATAAATAAATAAATATATAAAAAACCCAACTAATAACCCCACACCATTCTCCCTGCCATTCTATTACTCCAGTGACATTGTGATGTTTATTCAGTTGTGGGATTTCAAAGAAATCCACATTAAAACTTGGAAAATGTTTCCCCTCTGGAGAACAGCACTAATTAATTCATTAGTGATGAAATGTACTAGTGATGAAAAACATCTATGTATTTAGGTCTATCTTCTGATTAGGGAAATCTTCTCTGGGTGTTGGAGAGCAAACTATTCCCAGAAATTAATACATAAAAGTATCTCTCTGTTGGGAGGAAGTTTAGTAAAAGTCTGAGGGAGAGAAATTAAATGAATTCCTAAAGTGTTTCTTAGTTTAGGCAGTTTTCAATATTTAATGGGCACACACAAGTTGAAAGGAGGACAATGTTGTTTTTTTTCCTTCAAGATTGTAATGATGAGATCTTTTTCTTTCATTTTTACTGAAAACTTACAAAAAATTATCCACCCTTCTGCAACTCTAAGTATATATATTGAGAACAAAATAATATCAAATATCCTGATTCTACCACTGGAATCCATTAACACCCAAATATACAAAGTTTTATTAACATTTAGGGTGCACATGGTCAGGAAACACCACTGCCCAGAATTTCCTAAGTCCTAATAAACACCTTGATGATTTCGTGATGCCAGATGACAGATAATAGCTTATGGAAGGTGGAGCAGCTTGCTTTTTCCTTCTTCACCTTTAACAAATTAAATATAATTTACATTCAAATAAATTGTCACCTAATTCTCTAAGAAGAAAGTTCTTCTTTGGTATAAAATATATCACACTTGTACTTATTAAGGACTATCTTACTCTTTTTCTCCTTTACAGAACTGATTCCTTTAATGTAAACTAGAGAAATTCTGCACATTATGTGTTTCCTACAAAAATTAGATCAATAAGTGGCCCCTCCAGTCACTCAAGTGTTATCCAAGCACTGTTAGTTGTACAGCTTTATTTCTTCCTGTTATAATGATTATTATCAGTGAAAGGTTATTTCAAGTTCTGCTAGGCTGGGTGACTGGTAAGGTTGCATAGTGCATGGCTTGCTTTGGTTTTAAACCAGCCATGAAATGTATGAGATTAAAGCTAGCCATTGATGTTTGAGTGTTTTCTTCTCTTTTCCTTCTTAATTTAGAAGGCTATGCACACTCAAATCAAGTTCTAAGATACACTCATCCAGTTCTGGATTGATGGATTAATTTAAATTGGGACTCTTGGAGGTCATCCCATTCAATGCCCTCTCAAGATAAGGGTCAGATTGCACAGGGCGTTGTCCATCAGAGTTTTGAGCATCTTCCAGGACATCACTGTAATAATTTCACATATCTGATCAGTTTCCTTTGCTGTTCCAACACCTGAGAGCAGCTCAGAGCTGTCTTTCACTTCTTTCCCTAAAATAGTTGCTCCTGATTTCTCATCCTTCATTAAGCAGGATCTAACCACACTGATAGGTTTCATCATTGAAGGGACAAACCTTTATTGTCAACTGCCAGCAACAGCAAATCCAAACTCTTGCTTGAGCATGGAGTCAGACAGTACATGTATGCAACCAGGTGTGATCACACTGTAGAACAAAAGGTAACAAATGGTCTTTTGGGTGAATCACAACTATGCACATCCTCTGGGTGCTCCCAGCCAGACCTATTGGGAGGATATAACAGGCTCCTTAAAACATGTGCAGGAGCCATTTTACTTCACCATATGGAGAACCACCACACAAACTACTTCACCATATGGAGAAGCTAGAAGCATCTATAAAGCCCTCTCTGGGAGCCGAGAGGATAGGGCACTGCTAGTAAGCAGTATTTTTCTACTGCAACTTAACTCCCCTATACAAATTCTGAAGCTTAGCTTTATTTTGTGTTCACACTGATAGGCCACACAAAGAGATACATGACTTTGGCTTTGTCAGGCTGGTGTTTGCAGCAAGATCAGCTATATCAAAATAGTAAAACACACTGGAAGCACAAGTAAACCCGTGCCATTGTCTGAAAGAGCAGAGGCCAATTTCAGCAGTGTTCCCTGCAGAAGCAGTCCTGATTCAGAATGAGAAGTGGCACACAAAGCTGCTTGGACAGTGTGCAGTAACTTTCTTTCTAGGTCTGTGACTGAAGAAGTAGTCTCTTAAAATGCAAGTACAAATACACTGCTCAAAGAACACTCATGCTCCCATGGCTTTAGCACACTGTAGTATAAATGCTCATTACCAGAAACAGTGACAAAAAACAAAGAAGACTTTGAACTGGAAGAGGTTTTAGAGCAACAAGCAAAAAATTAAAAGTGCACATAAGAAGGCATACACTACTTATTTTCACAGACTACTGAGAACAATGATTGGAATGGGCACATATTGAAGAAATGCCTTTTCTAACTGGAAAGAGGGTGAAGTAGAACAACAAAATGACAAGGTGGTGACATCTTGTTAATTTGTATTAATGTTGAAGGAAAAATTGTGTGTCAGGAAAAAGGGTGTACTGGAATGTCAGAAAGAAGAAACAGTCAAACAGACAGTAAACAGGTATTAATACACAAAATGCACTAAAATTCAATATAAAGCAAATAAGCACATATTTAATAAAAATATTCTCTTTTCCTCTGTGGAATCAAAATACTAAATTGCATAAATCTGAGACCAGCTACAGACTAGAGCTTGTTCAGTATAGCTGCAATGAAATAACAGGCAAACACTGATAAGCACAGAAACCAAGAGACCAGTCTTGATCAGGAAGTACCTATCAATTACAGAAAGCTGACTCTGACACATCAGAGGTAAAGAAAATCAGCATGTAGTCCAGCAAGTGCAACTTACCATGATTCACAAAATCACTAAACATTCAGCCAAGATAATACACATAAGACCCAGTGAGCCTGGCCCAGGTAGTGTTCTCCTGCTATCATTACCATTTATATCAGAAAAGAAATTTCTATTACAGCAACAAATGTCTCCTGGAACTAATTGGCACTCGTTGGCAATCTCAGTGCAAAGGCTAATGAAGTACCTTCTGAGCCTAAGAGCTTCTCAAGAGGTGATCTCTCCAGCTCAGAGCTGAGACTCAGTAATGAGGCAGGATAAGGATGAATCCTCTGTTAATGCTCATCTCTCACCTGTCCTCACAGTAAAGAAAAAAAAAAAAAAGGGACTCATCCATATATTTAAGGAATGCAGGAAGTTCCTGTGTAGACACTACAGGCTACACAGGCTACACTTCACTGCATACAGAGAGAAGGATCACAAAAAATATTTGCAGTAAGAGCTGCTTTCTTCCCCTCCCCCATGTATTTCATTGCTTGGAAAAAGCTATTTGGTATCAAGCAGGGAATATGACTGAACAGCAGTAACAGCAAAAGATTGATCCCTGGAAGTCAAGCCTGATATTCTACCTTAAAAGGATAAAGCACATCTTAGAGGACTGTCACCAACACTATACTTGCTAAATCTTGCGATAAAATTTACCTAAATTGTGCAACTCTTACTACAGAGTCTTCCCTACTCCACCAAGCTTCTATCCAGAAAGAAAAAACACAACTGAAACATTAAACAAACTAATAGCTTTTTCAAGCCAGTATGTGTATTTCTATCAGATTACCTATTTTCATTACACAGAGTGCAAACAAAATACCCTTCAGTTCAAGGTGTCAGGCACCTTTAAAATGAGGAAAAAGACCTTATGTGCTAGACCACAGTCTTCACCTGATTAGTATATAGCAACTTAGGCCTCCTTTAGGTCATCAAACTAAGCTAAGCCAAAAGGATTCTTACTTGCATTTAATTCCTATATTAATAACTAGATTTAACTCTGTACACACCACCTATGCTGTGGTATTGTTTCAAGTCCATCTAGATTTAATATCCATAAACATCTTGAATGCAAGTCCCTCCTCTATCCAAACAAATTAGACAGGCAGTACCAATTCAGTTTTAATGACAGAGTTCTCTCAGTAATGGTATGCATCTGTTATTCTGTCTCCACTCTCCTCTTTTTGTTTCAGTAACTTCAGCTTTTAAGCTCAAAGTCAATAACAACTTCTGAGCACTTTAAGTAACTTTAAAATCACACACAGCACTGTACTTAGTTTAGCAAAGTATATCACACAGATGTGTATATGTATGTTCACCTACTACATATCCATGCTTGCAGTGCTTATCTGGAGTATACTTTAAATATACTAGCAGAGGTACTCAATTAACATTTGGTATAAGAAAAAAAAATTAGCTCAGTGTCTTGAAACAGTACCTACTTGGCTTATCTGTAACTTACTTTCTTAGCAACAGAATATTTACAGGCAATTTCTGTCCATTATGGTGATAAGCCTCATGAGAAAGTCTGTATTTAAAATACCTCTCTCCCTTAAAAATAATGTAGTTATATTGCATTCAGAGTTTACTCAAAAGACAGTCTGTCATTGAGATAAAAAATTAGCACTATCAAGTACCTTCAAAAGCACTAACTCAGCCTGTCTTGCAGATAATCAGAATGAAACACAGTTTTTGAATGGAAAACAAAATACAGGTTATAAACAAATAAGAGCAGGAATGAGATGCAAATGTGGACAGGACATTACCCTGAAGGTAATTATGTGCTAAGACTGACTTACAGAGGAGGAACCAACCTGATCAAACTTGCAGATTTGTTCCAATTTAAATATAAATAGAATTGCTGGGAGGTTATGGAAAGTTATCTATTAGTTACATATAATCATGCTATTAGCTTTCATGAAATAAATTCGTAATACCTTTCTAACCCTTAGTTCTCATATTTTATGATTTTTATAACAAGAACTCTTCCATTCCCAAGGTGGCGATTTGTCTTTTTATATGAATTTCTAGTCATACATGGAATGTGAAATGATTGACAGAATACTAATATTATCTTAGTCATAAGAACTTACTTTCTGATTAATATCTGTCGCTTCAATATGCACACAAGAATTTATGAAATTCATTGATTATTCAAGCTCTGGTCATAATGGACTGCCTCTAGACAGGCAGAAGCAGCAGATTATCTAATATTCAACATCAGTTGCTAGAGTACAGAAAGTGCATATGCTTAGGAGAATTCAGTCAAAAATGAAAATGAACCAGCTAACTAGGCAAGCAAAATTCTGGCCTACAACAGCAAACAAAGCTGTAAGAAGAATGTCCATGTCCTCTTTGCTTTTTATTTCAGCTCGCATGGAAAAGGAGGAATTATTCCCTTACTGTCCCATTTGCCTCCCTTTATATTCAGGCAGATGCATAGCTGGGAACTTAGGGAAGGAACTTGGGGGTGTTTAAGCATTGTTGCAGGCATTGATGACATACCTTAAGCCACAATAATAAATAATTACATAAATATTAAATTCAAACACCATACTGGAAGCCTTGGGTTCATTCCTGAAGCATATGCTTCTATATATTGTACATTTTGTTTCCAAAACCCACTATCATTTAAGATATGCAAATATTTTCCAAGGTCTTTTCACCACTCACAGACACTTATGACTTATAAGTCTAACACTGACAATTGTGTAAAATACCCTTCATATGCAAACTACTTTTATTATTACCCTTTCAGATAGATATATATAGTTTATGCTCTTCTAAAGCTGCAAATCAATGACCTAAGCTAGCAAATTTCACCTACTACACTGTACAGGCTGGCTGGTAGCAGGACACAGAATCTGAATACAACAATTGCAATGGCACAAAGTCTTCATCAATACAGGGTGGCTTACATTGCAAGTGTATCACACTGATCACAGAAGCTTCTCTAACTAGAGGAAAAATCCTAACTCTTCTTCCCAGGAAACACAAATATAATCACAGTAGAAGGCAAACTTTCAACACCTAGTAAACAAGATCTTTATTTCAGCCAATATCCTACAGTTTGTAACACTCATTAACAAGGGTCCTTCAAATCTACTTTGACTCTTCGCTAAAAGATGTGGATCAAGAAAGTAACAAATCTCATTGTGATTAGGAAGTGAGATATTCTGCTGAGGTCTGAGAGCAAGACCTCAATTTAATTTCTCCATCCCTGGAGGTTTTTAAGAAGAGACTGATGTGGCACTCAGTGCCATGGTCTGGTAGCCACAGGGGTAGAGGATCAAGGGTTGGACTTGATGATCTCAGAGGTCCTTTCCAACCCAAATGATTCTGTGTGATTCTGTAACAAGCAGCAGCATCCTTTTCATTTATCACCTTCATCATCTGAAACACTTACTGGTAGTCTACCAGATGCTGGCCACTTATCTTGCACCTGAAGAGCCAAATATCCAAATCTCTTCCAAAATTTTATTATCTTTCATTTTTAAAGTCTTTGCTTTTCTGATGTCAAGCCTACCTCCCTTACCTGACTAGCAAAAGCATTCTAATAGCAGCAAACTAGCAGAAACCCTTCATGGAGCTCAGCCTCCTCCTTATAAGTGACAGCACAACAGGCTCCTACCTACTTACTCTCTTTTCTTCAAGACAGACAAAAAGGGAGGAAACTTCATAGGGAGGTAGCAGTTTAGAAACTTGACACTTCACTGCTTGATGCTCACTTTTATCAGGAATAAGCTCTCAACTTTAATACCGAAAAATAATGAAGAATAGTGAAATCAAAACTGACACTGTGTCTGCTTACACTCATGATGTTTATACCACCAGAGTAAAATAATGTCATCCTTTTCTAAAAGAATTTTGCTATTGAAAAGTACAGTTAGCCATATCTAACACATTGCTTACAGCAGTCAAATCTGTCTTTAAAGGGGAAAAGTCAAACATGTTTCAGATGCATTAATCCATACCTTTCTAAGTAATTTGTTACATTAGTGTACATTACACTAACACCAACACTAAATAAACCAGAGGGGAAAATTCATATTGTGACACGCTGCAACAAAACACACACTCAGATATATCACAGTCCCTTTTAGAAATATTTTTTTTTGTTTTATAGTGTTAAAAAGTGCACTAAGGCTTCAAAACAAATTCATTATAAGCTCTTCAAGGTTTATAGAAGATTAACTTTCAGATTTTGTGTTACTTTATTGCTCCTTCATTTTTTTTTCATTTTTTTCTCCAATAAAGAGCCAAAAGTTGTGTGAAAACTGAAGAAATGGTATTATTTTCCACTTACTTGAAGTGTTTGTATGCACTGCTACTCTTACATACTCTTAGCTACCGATACAGTTTTAAACTGGAAGAGGAGAGATTTAGGTTAGACATTAGAAGGAAATTCTTTAGTAAGGGTGGTGAGGCACTGGCACAGGTTGTCCAGGCTGTGGATGCCCCCTCCCTGGGAGTGTTCCAGGCCAGGCTGGATGGGGTTTGGAGCAACCTGGGCTGGTGGGAGGTGTCCCTGCCCGTGCAGGGGGGTTGGAACTGGATGAGCTTTTAAGGTCCCTTCCAAGGGAAAAAGCAAGATCAAGAGTAAGTATTTATGCTGTTGTGCTCCATCACATGGAAAAGAAGGAGGCTGCTGTTACTGCAAGCACATGAACTTTGATTATACTTCTCAAAGCCATTTGCTAAAGCATACAATAAAATGCAAGAGGCTGCATTAGATGCTTCATTGAGTTTTAATCAAAAGGAGAAGTGATATTTCTATTTATTATTTATCTATCTTCAAAATGTGATTCAAAATTGCTGAATTCCTGTAATGGTTGACATTGTGTCTAGATATTAATACAATTTTGTTTCAATGAACTCCCAGTTAATTATAAAAATTCACTCATACATGCACATACAGACCTCGGAACTCTGTTAAGACTTTTTAGAACCAAAACCCACATCTGCTAACACATGTTTTAGCAAGGAAAATATTAATAAAGACTTAACATTGCATTGAGGAAGTTTGATACTGTTTTTAAACCATTGTGACATGGCCAAGCAGCAAATTGCAAGAGGAGACAGAGTGCATACACACGTGCAACCAGTCAGTGCTGGCTGTATTCAACTGATCATCCCCACCTCTGAGGCATAAGGGCTGTACATGTACATGCACAAAATAACAGAAAGCACTTAAAGAACCACAGGCTTATTTCAGTGAAGTCTGGAACATATTATTACAAAATATGTATCCTAGAGATAAGTGAGAAACTCACTGTAGATAATTGACTGACCACCCTTTTTCATCTGACAATGGGCTGTAATTTCCAGAAATATATTTTATTTGAACTCTCTTGAGAATCTGTTTAATGAACAGGGCAAAATCTGCTGGAATGAGTCAGAGACTTCTGGATTTTTTTATGTGGGTTGTTTTTTTGTTGTTTTTTTTTTTTTTTTTTACATACAATTGCACATGCAGTTTCTGGTATTCTTGCTCCCTTAGTACTTTACCACAGTTTTTAAATCAGGAAGAAGGATTAACAGAGATAACGTGGTTCAGACTGATGTTCCCTTGAAGTGTAAGTCTAACATGATGACAACCAGGACAACAGAAACTTGAAAACTGCATCTTTTTTTCTCTTTTTTTTCCTTTCTTTCTTTTTGGTTACTATTTACAGAGATAACTGCACAGATATTTTTTGGACCACAATTCTGAAAGACTTTAGGACCCAATTTCATGGGAACATTCCGAATACCAAAAGTGAAAAAGTGCATGTGAAAATTTTTTATCTTGGGTATCGAAGTATAATCACATCCTTTTTGCTGTAAGATTATGACATAACAAAAAGCCCTCCTGGGCCACTTTGACTGTTCAGTAGTCTCCTTCCCAACTCTAGAATTGCCAGAGAAGAGTCTCCCCCCCCCCCCCCCCAAACCAGACAGCATAGCATTGTTGTTAAATTCCAGCATTCACTGGCCCACAGGTTTCTCAGCCAGAGGTGTTGGTTTTGTATGTAATGACATTATCTTCCAAAATAGGTTCAGATGTCCAAGGACGCTGGCAACATCCCAGAGGTAATTTACACTGGCAGAGTTGGAGGGCCCAAAGAGACTAAAACTATGTTATTGGACAATTTTTATTATCTCTAACAGTCTGGGTCCACCTTCCAATCATACTCTGACCTAATAATTGGAGGTCAGAGGCATGTATCATGCCCTAACCCTTATTTCCTGGCTCCAGCTGAAAGAGAAATCAGGCATGTATTTCATCATAAACTGTGGCATGCTCCAGCCTAGCCAGAGTTTTGGTCATTTCACTAAAAGCAGATGGGTATAATACAGTAACTGGTCTGATCTATTTCCAAAGTCAGGGTCCTATAATATACATACATGCACATTCAAGTCAAATTATTGGAAATTACTAGTAATTATGGCTGCAATTTTAAAATCTATGAATCTGCCACAAGCCAGCTAGCTTTAAACTGTCCATCATTAAGTATCTTTCCAGCACATTAAGTACACAGCAGAGAGCAGTGACAAGAAGTTCTGATACTGAAAGATAAACTAATTTCATAAGACACAAACAAAAACATGTTTACTTGAGTCACATTTTGCATTATATATCCCCTCAGCATGGTCTCTGCATTTGTAGCATGGCAGGACTGGCAATTCTAGACTCCCAGCATAGAGGTGAGTGATTTCAAACCTCCTCTGTTCACTTGTGGTGTGAAGTACATATGGGGGAATGGGAGGGAAATTAAGTGATTTAGCCTTTGTAACCCAAGAATTAGAAGGCTCACAACTGTAAGAGCAAAAGTAGGTTTTAGTAATGTAAATGCAAGGTGAATTACGTGGAACTTCGTCCCTAGAGCACACAAGTAAATATCCACAAGTTTTCTTCACTTTGAACTGCATTAAAAATTGTCCAAAATCTAGCTTCTTTTTTATCTACTGAAATTATAATACATTTATCCACTTGTTTGGGACTGTCAGAACAACTTCATAGAGTTTTGCCTTTTATAAGGTGTTAAGCCCTGATGCAGCACCTTACTGTAACACTGCTGGTGCACCACTGAATGTCCAGAAATGCTCCAGAGACCCTCTGAAGGTACAGTAAGGAACGTGCTCCCAGAGCATATCAACACCAGGCCGTGGAAGACAAGGCAGACATGTGAACTAATTCCCACTGAAATACCCTTGGACAAAAGCTTTCTTGACATCAGATGACAGCATCACACCCCATTTTCCAAAGGTAGTTACCACAGTAATATATCTATGTTGCCTCTAGGAATACCTTTGCATGATATTGTCTTTTGTACATTTGCATACCTGGAAAACCCCTGATGTGAAATTCAAACATGTGACAAATGTGCTGCAGTTGTTTTTTTCCAGACTCTGGTGATCTGACTTTGTGGTCCCACTTTCCACATTGACCTTTATAATGAACCTTCCACAAAATCTTACCCTGTTTCTGCACTGAAGCGGAGTGTAAAAGACCATACAAATACACTGTATGGAAAACTGTGTGGGACACAGGGAGGGCCACAGGGACCACAAATAGCTATCTTTCTAGCTAGCATTAGATATAGGCAGGAAAGCAAACCAGCTACAGCACTGAATGCCATCCCTAGTTTTTTTCTTCCTTTACACCTCAAAGAGCTGAGTGTATCTGAAGCTATTTACATGTATCTTAACTTAATGATTTGATTTCAGAGGCATTTCATTTTTCTATTCAGGCAAGTAGATGCTCAGCATCTCTGAAAATGATACTATTATTTTGATGACTAAATGCAAACTTGAGCAGTTTTCAAGTACCAAATTTTAGTCCATATCACTATTCCACCCTGTATCTCTCCTGTACAGGGGTTTCCTTTAGAGAATATTCTGGAAGTGTTGCAGCATTACTGTCCAAGCTGAGTAAACTCTTGACTTCAGCTACAACTACATTCTATTTATATTGGCAGCTCATCCACGTAAGCTACACAGTAGATGTCTACCAACTTCAGGTTCAAGGCTAAAAGGCTGTGACATTGTACTTCATCATCTTCCTTTTTCATTTTTAAGAAGCTGACATTTTTCTCATCTGGGGACACACTCATCACGTAAGATCCATAGCAGAGTATAGAATCTATTGTAATATTTTTGCATTCTTGTTTTTTACTCAATCATGTGCAAAGCAGTAGAATAATGCAAGAGCAGTGCAGAATAATGTAACAGAAGAGTCATTTACCTAAGAGGACTAGAAGTTCAGAAAAGGTCACAGAGACTAAATACAAAGGTTGTGTCAGGCTTTTGAAATAAAGTAGATCGCGTTTATTTTAGCTTCATTTGGCAAGCAAATACAGTTCACAGCTCTTCAACTTGACTTTTTGTAACATCTTATTTTTTTAGTAACAGTGAACTGGATGAGTTAAGAACTCCTGATTTCTTTTTTTTCAAGGAGCTCTTCAGACTGAGGGGAAAAGCCTGCCACATGGGTTTACAGACATACAGTATCATATTATCCTTAAGATTTCCTTCTATGCATTCTAATATCTTGTCTGTTTTTTGACTGAAGCTGCGTTAAGCAGATGATTTTTTTTCCTGAGATTTCTACAACAGCAGCAAGCTAACTGAGCTGAGTCATTCTGGAAGCTTCGAAGTTGTTCTGTAATCTTTCCATCTTGGGTACATCACTTTATATTCTGACTGTTTTCCATTGTGTAACACTCTCTAGCATCTAAATGAGTTCTACATCACATTTGGCCTTTGTTAGGCTTAGTTAACTTAGATAACTCCACTGGTCAACCCTTTATGCTTTGTGATCTATATCATCTAACATTCTCCTGCTTAAACACTCATCCATCCTGTTTTTCCTATCATTCACAACTGTATTTAATTACTACTATACAAGGGTACATTTTTATATTTTATAGGCAGTATCTCCTTTTTGGTTGGCTTGCTTCAGGGCATTTCCCCAATTTGTAACAGTAATTTAAAAGTTTTAATTCCCTGTATGTGTTTGCAGTTGCTGCCAGGCTGAGGTTATCTGCATCATAATTACCATGTAATTTTCCATGTTAATAATGATCCTGACTAACTCTGAACTCCAGCACCCCACTTAAGACTTCTGTTGTAACAACAAACTTCATGCAGAAACATAAATTTGTTTCAAAAATTATTATGTATACATAATAACGAATGCCTCTGTTCATTACAGAGCTTTCACTAACCTTTCAACCATGCCTGTTTCACTTCCTCGGTTGCCTCTTGTCAAATTAATTCACTACAAATACAAAGAAATACATAAACATTACTGCAGAATAGTTTCCATTTCTAAAACACCATCCTGGTTAGATCTTTTTCTGCCATAATTTTACAGATGTTCTATGATTGTGCTTTAGTGATGTTTAATTTACCAGTGAGAGCTGTAAACTTACTCGCAGGTTAAAAACTCCTTTTAAGCACATACATAACTCAAGCTCTTCAGACATGTGGGCTGGTAAGAAATGGAGTATTTTGCTGCATACCCAAACATTTCAACCCTGAATTCAGTGAGAATAAGGTTTATGCCTAATATCTGTCCCCACTGATCTACTAGTGTTTTTTTCCTTCCCTTTTGTTCTTACAGTCTCTGACAGTACTTCACCTTTATTAGGAAAATAGGTTCTTTATCAATCTATTCCAGCGTTTCCATTTTAATATATGTATTTAAAGATAGGCTTTGTTTCTTTTTATGCATTTCATGAGTTACTCCGGAAATTTGTTTTAGCCTTTGTTGCATTCCTCACACATACTGACTATTGTTATTTATTTTATATTCTTGTTTATTTGCTACAGTGGATCAGATTTTTGAAGCATCAACCATTTAAAATCTGTTACTGAGCTATGTAAGTTTCTCCCTATTTCTTGCTTTGTTCAGCAATGCAACACCTTGTGAGACGTTATTACCAAGTCCTTAAGCAGAATAAACAGCATATCCAAGGAGTTTACCTTTCCTTAGAGCATTTCTGATGAGGCCCCTGATTTTATTAAAAAAACTTCTTTCTGAAGTTTATTGTCACTGTAACACTTTTGTATATATAACCTTCTCACGATACGGATTCTAATTATAATGTCATTATCATAGTTTTGTAGTTCTGCCAGAACTATAATTTAAATTAAATGTTCAACTTTTATGACCGAAATAGGTATTCAGACACAATTGCCCTAGGTTCTCTACATTGCCAGTAAAGGCAAAAAATACACTTTCAAGAAGTGATTCTGAAAAATTCCATGTGCCAATACACAAAGTATACATCTCATTTGAGGAAAAACATTCTAGCTTCCATTTAACTCACCTGGGTCACAACTTCCAGCTTTGCATGGTGTACACAGACTTGGCAAGCAACGCTCTGCTTCCTCTGGGTGTGCACACACCACACAGAGCCAGAAGGGAAACAGGTATTCCTCATGCTGCTAGAAAGGGAAGAGAAATGGTTTCTGCTCTAATTAGATAGTATTAAATAATAATGTTCTAATTTTTAATAAGACTGTCTCTTTAAAAAAACCCAATTTGTTGGAGTAATGCCTTTGTATATTCATGAAGTCTTCATAATGGCAAGATAAAACCTCATGCTTTCTGAGAGTCAAATTACCCAAGTGCTTCTGAAGGGGAATAGTGTTTCATTACGTGGGGCATTTTCTCTCTACAATTATCAGAGAAACTACAAGAAATATCAAGTGTTTGAAACTAGTACGTGCCAAGTAAGTTTTTAAAATAATCTTAAAAATACTTATAAACCTTTACAGCCATCTTGGTTTTTTTAGGAAGACTCCCTGGGGCTTAGATAATAAGGAGAATGAGTAGTCCTGTCAGCTGCCAGTTGTGTGAGCAAGATGTCCTGTGACAAAACAGTGCTGTAGTTGACGTTCATATAGCTGAGGAAACATAACTATCCCATACTATCTAAAGACAGATGTGTAAGTTTCAACTTATAAAAACTGCATGAAGGAAACTAATGGCATGCTAATCTCCCGGTACCCTCATGGGATAAAGAGAAAGAGTGAATAAGATATTTAAAGACTACAAAATTTGTTCCCTCTGCAAAGGCCTTGCAAAATGTTTTAAATAAATCACCAGTTTCATCACTGTTTGACTTTTGGGACCACCACCATGAAGGAAAAGAGCCATGTCTTGGTACTCTGGGACAGCAAAAGCACAAATTCATCAGAGACACCCGACTCCTGCCTGCAGAGATAAGCTTCTGGGACCAGGTATCTCATCAAGTACTCATTGATGACAATTATGTGATATTTACAATTCCAAAACAATGCAGATAGAGCGCTCTCTATATAAAATTTTAATGAGCAGCATGTTTTGTTGGAAGTGTCATAAAACTTTCATCAAAGTTCAAAATATTCCCAAGAAAACAGCTCTGTCTTTGACAAGAAGATCAGAAATCTGCAGTTTAGATCAAACACAGTGAAGAGGAAGAGAAATGTCGTCTGTTATAATTATTAGGATACGATAATTATACTTTTACAAGCTCAGAAAATTTTTAAAAAGCAGCTCAGTAAACACTGTAAAATCCAGTATTAAGATTAGCTTTTATAATTTCCCTTATAAGGAAGATAAAGTTACAGTAACTAAAAGCCAAACAATAAAAATAAGAAAGAGAATGTTGTACAGATAACCTTACAGAAGCAGGAGGTTCTGAATTCACTGGACTTTACAACAGTTCTTAAATTGATAACTTTGCAAGCAGTTGGAACTCAACTGAACTGTGCAGCTTCTCCACCCAAATGGTTGCATGGATAATTGAATAAATGGCCTTTATGACCTTGAGGCATTAACAATTAAAACAAATCAAGGCCCAAGCAAGAAGTAAGTATTTTACCATGGGAACAGTTAAAATGTAATTAAAGAAAGGGTAAAGCAGCCAAACAACATAATAGAAAGCTGGGGATACAAAAAGAAAAATTCTAGAGGATTAGACACGTAATATTGGAAATGAGAATATGGAAACAAAACTCATGTTGTCAATAAAAATATGGTTACATGTGCTCCTTTCAGTTACTACACACAGGCTAATGATGAGCAGATTCAAAAAGTTTGATCTTTATAGTGAACACACAACAACAGGGCTTGTCTGTTGTTTCTGCTTCATTTTTCTATGGGTAGCTGCAGCATAGGCCATATAGAGACTTTTTGCTGCACTCAGGTCATGCATATCTGGCCTCATTTTCCACTTTTTGTCGCCCTCTATAGCACATGTCAGGGTTCCTGACTATTCACTGAGCCTACGGCTATCCTCTCCCACAAGCTGTTGAAGTTTCAGCCTGATCTGCAGCAGCTCTTGATTCCTGACTTTTATACAATTTATATTAGTCTGCTAATAGATTAAAACAGAAATATCTTTGACAGTCTCCCTCATCTCTCCCATATAGAGTTCTTGTTTCTTCTTTCTCTGGAGTGATCAGCCTATACACCATGGTTAGTCAGTCTCCCTAACAGCAGATATAAAGGTTCAAATTTGGTAATACAGGTCTGAATCTTCAGAGCTTAAATTTATCCCCTTCCTCCTTAGCCACATATGGAGCAGTGCATTCAGTTTCAAACTCACTAGAACTTCCTGCTAAAATTGCAGATATATTGCCCATCTCATTCCAGTCCAGGATATCACAGTTTGTAGAAGGCAAACTCTGCTGCCTCTGGCCCCTGGACCAGTTTATTTTCCCAGTAACTGCTAAGCTGGAACTAAAATAGTATCTAGATTTTTCTGCTGCTACCTGTGACCTCCAGTTTGCCTTTTCTAGCCGTATCTATCCAGGATACGAATTCTTAAGAAGATAGATACAGAAATCCCACAACGTGCCTTTCTCTTGGCCTACCTTTTCTGACTTTCTCTTCTTCTGTCAGGAATGCATTTTTAAAAGCTCATTCCTTTCACTTCTGTTTGTGTATCAAAGACCTGCTTTATTCACTATGTATTTATGTGGCTATTATGTTCAAAACACCCGGGTTAACAGAACTAGGCAAGCAGCGTAAATCTTTTCCTCATCAAATTTCAGCACACAAATTAAGAGTAATTTAACTTTTTCTGAATGTTGTTGACTGCTTGACCAAAAAGAAACAAAGACAAGACAGCAACAGTGCAAGATTCTCAATAAAAATACTAGGGATCACTGAAATATTGTAGCAAACCACTTGTTAAAACTGAGAGGCATGAAAATTGATTCACTTCATTATGCACTTGAGTATAAAATAAGGTACTAGATGCTCATTACAAAGAAGTCAAGTTATGCTGGTCAAAAGTTTATCTCTCCTTCCATCTCCATGCTTTCACACAACAAAGACACTGCCACAGATGCTGGAAATATAGATGGCTGAATAATAAAAATAATGTATTCATGAGTAAATTATTCAAAGATTGACAGGAAAATGTTGAATAAATTATTCACAGAACATTATTTAATTTAATAATCTAGAGAGCTGGTCAAATAATGGAAATATGTACTTCAGATAATTTATTCAGAGGGTAATGTCAAAATCCTTTGGCTAGTCCATTAGAAATGAATAATCTGACAAGTTATTGATTATAGTTCATTTCTGCATTAAAACAAAACTCAGTAGGAGTGCAGCTGAGCAGAAAGATACATAATTGACAATAAAGTGTCATCATCCTGGTGATGAAAATCTTTTATTGTGCATACAAACACAGGGCCTGTATTGAGGGATGACTGCGATCTGCGCTTACTTACCTCATCCGCTCTCACCTTTTTTTTAAGCCGTTTTAGTCAGGGTTAGTGAGGATCCCGACCCTCGCCATAAATGTGTCACAAAGAAGCCGCTGACACAACCCAAGCTTTCTCTGCAGAGGGGAGGTCAGAACCCACCATCCCGAACTCGCAGGACACAAACGAACCCCCTCCCTCAGCCCGGTTCGGCAGCGGCCTCGGCCCGCCCGCCCCTCAGCACCGGGCCCGGCGGCGGGAAATGGCCCCACAAGATGGCGCCCGGGGGAGGAGAGGGGCAGCGGACCCAAAGCAGCAGCGAGTTCAATAGGTGTTTGTCCGTTTGCCCAAGGAGTTCGTGCTTTTATTCAGGATTTTTTACTGTCGAACAGAAATGGCCTACACCAAAGTAGAATTCGGATTCAATTTCGGATACTTCTCTTTTTGATTGATTTTCCTTCCTTCTGTAAATTGGGTGACTTTGATACAGGAGAGCAAAAAAAAACCCAAACATCTTTCTGTGCACATTTTGGAATATGTTTCAAGGCATCATAAAATCAGCTCAAACAGCTGAAGAGGGAAGAAATAATCCTCTTCATATAAATTCACAAAGACATTTTATAATAGCAGTTTCCCCAGGAGCAAGTTATTGGAAAAGGGGAGAGGGCCATAGTTCACATGGGGAGTATGTATAACAGAGCTGCCACCTCCAGGTACACTGAAAAGGCACTTAAGAATTGGGTTTTTACGAGTGCTTTTCTTGTGGTAATATCAATCAGCAATATTTTCTGTACTATACTGTCACATGAAGCAAGAGTTCAACTTTGAAGAACACAGAACTGCAGATTCAATGTTTTCTTCCTCAGAAGCACTCTCTCACAGGCCATATTTTTCTCCTGAGGGTACATGATACCAGTCTTACATCTGCAGGAAGGAACACTCCACCTGCTCTAAGTTAAATGCATGAAATTTTTCCTTTTCCTCAAATAATCTGGCCAGAAGGAGGACTTCTCCTTGTTTAAACATCCCACATGTTGTCTTCCTGACACATTGGAATGTAGATAGGTCTATACCACTAAGACAGGAACTTCTTGTTATTGAAAAGCTGGTGGAATGGATTGAGAAATTCTGTGTATTAGAAAGCAAAATCCAGGGCAAAAAAGGTAATGATCTGAATCCTTGTCATTACAAAAAGGCACCTGGCAGAAGTGTCCTCTTCACACTTTGTTATTGAGAGATCATCTCTAGCAATCATTATTAGAAGTAAAATGGAAATCAGAGGTTTTGTGAATAATTAGCATAGCAAATTAAATTTCATGGTATGCAAATGTTATATGCACTGCTCTTGGCAACATGTTTTAATGCTGCAAAGTATGGTTTCCTTTGGCTTTCACCTGCCAAAGCTTTTTTGGCTTTTTCACGTGTCTCCTTTCACCTGTCTATACTCTCTGACAACTGTTTTCATGACATTCATCACTTCAGCCTCCCCCACAGTTTCTTCTTCCAGTCACAGTTACTGTTGTTTGATTGTGGGGTTTTTTGGTGTGGGAGGGAATCAGAAAAGAAGGTGCATTTTTAGCATACCTTTATGGTTCATTAAGAATGATTTGCTAAAATCCATCAGCCCTCAATTAGTCAGATCAGCATGTGTTTAGCTAGCCTGGCACCTGAAGATATCACTTCCTGCTCCCTTGGTATTGTTAATTATGCCTCCTTTTTTTCCCATCAGTTCATTAATATACTGTATTGCCTCCATCAATTTTGTATGTGGAGACTGTGAATGTATCTGTAACACTCCAGCAGTTACAGAAAGAAAAGTAATTAAACCAAATCATTTTGTTACCCCCGTTATTTAGTAATACAACTCATCCTTTTCCCATCAAAATGAATTCACAATATAGGGCATGAAAGCTTGCAGAACATTTCGTTTGCAAAATCTGCTTTAAAGATTGAAAAATCAAGCTGACCCTTTCAACATCTAAACACATACTCAGTGTAAATGTTCAGGAAGAAAACAAACTACTCACCCACGCCACTGGTTTTTAGATGGAAAGTGATTTTTGCCCCCATGTTCTCAATGATCTTGAAAAGGAAACGGACTGGGTTCCTGCTGGAATATCAAGCATTCATTTTGATCATCCAACACTTTCTTTGTATCTGTTAGCAGCTGCCCAATCCACTATGTACAAATGTTGAAACATTAAAGCATACCATCTCAAGTGTATTAATCTCAATCAGGTTTAAAAGATCTAACTTTTAAGTCTCTATAGGATGGTAAATTATTAATACCATCACCTGAAATTACCTCATTATGCATTTCAAAATGTATGAAGAAATATTATTAACGTAAATTGCATCTTACACCAGTGATCCGAGAGGCTCTAAGGAAGGATTGATTGCTCAATGGTTAAGCCACACTCAAGTTTTCTTGTTTCTCCTCTCGGATTTCCTGAACTTTAAGAGAAAAAAAAGAAACCAACTAAATAAGCAACATATTAAATCCTTCTTGATCCCTTGAGTATATTAAGAAGAAATCTCCCAATATATTATACATGTGACTGGAGAATGGCATTGACTTTAGTGCTGAAAATCATTGATACATATTCCTTTTTTTTTTTAGCTAAGTCCTAAGGCTCTTCCTGGAAGAATATCATTAATGATATTAATGACCTCCTTACTCCACTAATTTCCCTTCCAACAAAAGCTACTGCTGTCTCTATTTTTCTACCTGTAATAAAGTTCCTGCCATAACAACCTTTTTCTCCAGGTTAACTAATAATTCATCATATGATTATGAAATTAGAAACTCTGCCAAGGTCAGATTAAATGGCATCTATAGCATTTTCTTTACTTAGTAAACCAGCCACCAAAGATGCTATTTCATAAACTGATGGAGAACTGAGTTCAACCTTAAAAGCCTGCAGCTGGCTGAAACATGCTTTCTGTAAATAGAGAAAATTATTTTTATTTTTTAAATCTTGTTATACCACATAATTTTATGTTATAATTGTACAGACATTTGAACATGGTTTACATCTACACTGCATACTGTTGTACTAGTTAGCAGTCAATATTCCATTGCTATTTGAAATACTTTATTTAGGCTTTGGCCAGTACATAAAAATTTTCAGCCTCTTTTTCACTTTAGGCTTTAATGCTTTCAGGGTTCTATGATTAGACAATGGAACTTTGCTACTTGTTACACACTGTTTTGCTAGCTTGACTTTTGGCAGTTCTTAATTTCTAACTTCTTGTGCACCCCCACATTATCCCCACTGGTGGGGCAGTGTGAGAAAAAAGACCTCGATGCTGTGCAAGTTGCAATAGCTAAACCCACCCTGTATTATCAACACACAAAAGATACAGGACCATACAGCAACTATAAGGGAAAATAACTCCAACCCAACTACACCCAGCACAAACCTGTTTTCTTCTCTCACAATCAACAGATTTTTCCCCTTGAAATTCTTTTTAAGCAGCTAGCATTTTTATAGTCTTTATGTTATCAAAACTCTTTACAGAGGTAATTGGCTATGGATAAAAACATGCAGCATTACATGGACATCAAACTACCGTAAGATTAATAGCATGTCAGTCTTATTCACATAATATAACAATCAATCATAGGTTTCTAGAGAAGAATAAAAACTTCTCATTAAGAAAAAAAATCTTAAGAAATTAAATCACACATAAAAGAACATTTCTAATATTCATATCAGAAATGAATGCCAAAAAGGAGAACCCAAACTCAAAAAATGTAACAGTTTAACTAAGTACAGGAGGAATAGCTAATTAATTCAGTTATACCTCTTGAGAACTCTGGATACCAATTTCTCAAAATGAAATTATCTGGGTAATTCTGCTCCTTCCTTTGTCCTAAGTACCATTTCAGTATTTTAATTAAGTATCTTGGAATAATATTTAGTGCTTTTGCAAATTTGTATGTTTTTATGCATAGATAAACACACACAGAGATTATAGTTCTAAATATGGAAGGATGCTGGAGAGCTATGCCATCATCCAGACCACATTTCTTCAGTTTAGCTGCAAGGATCATGTGGGAGATGGTGTCTAATGCTTTATTCAAATCAAGATAAACCACATCCACTGCACTACAATCATCTATCCACCTGGTTATGTCCTCATAAAAGGTTACCAGCTTGCTTAAACATGACTCCCCCTTGGTAAAACCATGCTGTGTGCTCCTAATGACCCTCTTTGTCCTTGATATGCCTGGAGACAGTGCCGAGGATAAGTTGTTCCATCACCTTTCCAGGGATAAAGGTGAGGCTGACTGGTTACCACGGTCCTCCTGCTTACCCCTTTTGAAGACTGGAGTGGCATTTGCTTTCCTCCAGTCCTCAGAAACCTCTCCTGTTCCCCACAACTTAGAAAGACGATGGAGAGCAGGCTAGCAATGGCTTCAGAAGCATCTCTCTTGTAACTAGCATGCTGGGAATTCAAGACACTGTCATTACTTACCAGTTAACAACAGACCTTCAAGAGACTCTGGTGGAAGATTATGAAATCTGCCCTTTGTATAATTTTTTACAAATTTTCACTTACATACTGTTGCTAAGGAAGTCACCTGAAGACCATGAGTAGGTTACACTGAGACTCTATAGGAGCTGAGTGCTTGAACATGCCCCATTTTGGAATGCACCCTGGGACTGAAGGATTGAGCAGAAAACTTTGGATTCACGGTTCAAGGAATATATAAATATATATATATAAATATATATATAGCCTTAGAGGCAAGGGGAGAAAATCAAGAAAGGAAAAGCACTGTGTAAACCCAGATAGTGCTGTGATTCGAAGTAAAAACATGGAAATTTCGTTCCTGATTTTTCTTTCCTTCAGAAACCATGATGTTGCAGTCTTCAAAAAAATAATATAGACACTCCATAATAAGGATGAAGTCTAACTAACAGCTTTAAATGGATATAAAAAAGCTATGTATGTATCAGCATGAAGAAAAAAAAGATTCTTTGATGTATGTCATCTTTTCATTTTAGCAATTAAAATGGCTTTTGAAGCTCTTTAGCATTTAATTTAAGCCCATAGAGTATAAAATTTTGCCATCCCTTGCAGATAGTCCCAAATTTAGAACAAACAAGGTCGTAAGGATCAACAGGCTTTGAGAAAATGGTAATTTAAGTTTGCAAGTATATAAACTTAACTCTATTTTATTTAGAAGTCTGCCAAAAATACGACATACAATTCTTTTTTCTTTTTCTTTTTTTTTTCTCCCCCTCTTTTTAAAGCTGCATAGCTAGGGGTTACTTGGTATTTGTTAACAATCTTTTTACATAAACACAAGATGGGAGATGAGTAACTGGTTTTTATATGTGAAAACATATGAACAGCAACACCATATTCTGTCCTGAAAGAGCTCTGCTCATTATGTTGTCTGAAGGATTCCCCAACAAAAACAGTTTCCTATGGAAAAAAAGTGGTATTCCAGTCCTATTAATAATTATGCTCGTATCTCTACACTTAACTGACATCTGCTCATATATTTTAAATATGTCAACTCAGAATGCATGCTGTTAAGTTTTTCATTTGAGCATGAGAAGTTAGAGCAATTTAACAGAACAGACCTTGGATGATTTCAATAAACATTAGATTATATTATGAAGTTATATCAAGAATGAAACTGAATATGTATCATGAAATAGCAAATGCAATTATTCCACTGCTACATATTAATCTTTAGAAATACTTACTATCAAGATTTCCAGAGGCTATGTTTCCTTAAAAGACAATAGATATAATAGCAAATTGTTGATTGCATTTTGACAGCAATGGTATCAGTGTGCATCTATTAGCTATCATTGCTAAATGACATTTTTCTATCACTGCATTCTGACAGAATGTTATAAGCCACTTGTAAACAGAAAACGTGTCTTTGTGTCCTTGTTACATATAGAATGAGATTTTAAATAGGAGAAAAAAAACAACATACCATGGAAGTATACTAGTGTTAAATCTCACACACTCACACATATACATGGCTGCAAATCAACTTCTTACTTTTCTTCCTAACTACTTTACTATAAAGTGTTATATTTTACCACTAGTACCAGCAATGTACTAAATCAGATTTAGCTAACAGGTGCTCTCCAGGCTGTGGACAATTACATCATAAAAATGTATTACACTGCTCACTCTTGGGAGTAAAGACTTTTGCTGTAATACTCAAATGTTTTATATGGAGTGGAATTTCTAATGGACTTCAACACAGCTGGTGGCTCGAATTCATAGTGACATATCAGGGTAGCACCACAGTAGAAAACCTCATAGAAGGAGGTAATTTACTTAGTAGAAACACTTATGCTTTCTCCTGCACATATTTACAACAATAAATCAACTGGACAACATGTTTCCAGTTTCCATTTGTAGTAAGTATTTTTAACTGCTAACATTGTGGATTTATTTTTTTTTCATTATGTAGTTTCATTATCCACTCGTACTTCTGAAAAATGAGAAAATGGAAGAACACACAGAGCTGGCAGATTTAAATGGCTCTTAGAGAAGCACTTCAACATCAAAAATGATCAAGAGTAAATTGTTGATACAACCTTTGCTTTCACCACCTTCACTAACAAATTGCATTAGTAAATGGGTCACGTAAAACCTCTTAAACTTAATTCTGGAGAAAAAGAACTTCTTTGCAATTTCATATTTTATTAAGAGCTGTCTTTTGCCAAGTTATTGTGTTGAGGAACATGAAGTTTGGATTTTGTTTTTAAACCAAATGTTATGAATGAATAAAATGCCAGTTTCAGGAGATCAGCAATATTAGTTCCCTTGCTGAGATTTATTTGCTTCAGCAAGAATTTTAAATACCTAACAAACAATTTTTATAATAATCATATTTATAAAAATTATTTGCTCTGAAAATCAGGTAGGGAAGATGCGCTTTATAAGAAAGTCAGTGGTGACAGCTCTTCCCCTAGTCTGTCACACCACAACACAAACAAGAAACTATAAATCCTCAAAACTTCTAAATGTTACTTACGTCTCAACAGAGGACTTGATTTATCAGTAGAAACTTTTTATACATCTGTTTGGCATTTGATGTGTGTTATCAGCTTAAGTAATCTGACTAGAAAAAAAAAAAATAGAAGGAGTTACAGCAGGTCAAAAGGAGACCCCAAAATGACAGTCTCCTCAGCCCATCACACCTTTTTGATGCACTCTTACTCCAGGGTATAATTTAACCACAACCATTTTAAAGCGGTTTCATTACAAGGAGTCACTGAAGTATACTTTCAGCTACATGCAGAGAATTGTCTGGTTTATCCAAACTTATTTTCCTACTTTTTTCTTCTATTTGTGTATTTACAGTACGCTCCACCTGGCTTGAGCCTCTGCTGTCAGCCATCCTCACTAGCTCCTTAGCTCATGTGTAGGATGAGAAATCAACCCCTGGACTGAAATGATCACTTACAGCTTGCTTTCATTTGGAAGTCACTCAAGCATCCAGCAGCTGCAGTTACAATGAGCTGGAGCTTCCCACTTCGGCTGATGTTTTGGCAAGTGCTTTCCCTGAAATGGCCTAATCATAATTTTTCAGGCAAGGCTTGAATCCCCAAAGGGTTATCTTAATTTATAGGCCATTTAACCCCATGATATAGTTCGCAGTATGCCAGCTATCTCGATCAGTTAGTGAGGGACAGGTTTAAAAAAAATTGCTTTCATATGCTTCAGGTGTCTTTGCAGAATTTATTTGCTTGTTTTACTGCCTGGGTAAGACTCTCAGAATACCACTTCACAGAAAAATACCAAATGTAAAAATCTATGTCTGCCAGGTGGGCTGCAACACAGCTGTTGCTACATCAGTAGGGAGTTAGAAGTTTGGTTTACTAGTCTATGCCTAATTTTTGTTTTCTAAAAATAGCTCTTGTGGCAGTAAAATACTGAATTAACATCACAGATCTATGTTCATTAGCAGGAACTGAAAACCTGTCCAGTCATTTGGAAAGGAGTCACAAAAACATTTTAAGCCAAATACAAAGGTGCCATAAGCAGGAGCAAAACACCACAGCATTCTGTAGAACAATCTTACATAATTTTATGGACTGTTGTATCTTCTTATAACTTCATTATTTTTACCATTACTCTATTCATTCCCTTTATTAGCAAAATCCAGTTTATTTTCACTGTTTAATGCTTACCATAATAAAGTAATTTTGAGAGGAGAATAAAGAGAAAATGTCAAAATTGCAAAAAACTAAAAATGCTGTCAGAAAATAAGCTTTTACAGAGTTTTAATTAATTTTTCTCTCTGCTGCTTTTTATATAATGGCTTCAGTCTTCTTGTGAGAGCTGGATATTTTTTCTGATGAAGTATTGGCTGTCTTAACGTTATTAAGTATTGAACATGCTTTTCATTTCTAGTTACTACATTTCATGCAGACATGTGCTAAAAATCTTATCACTTAGTAAAAATTAAGAAAGGTCACAGCAATGCTTTGCAGTCCCTATGAGTTTCTAGAAAAGAGAAGGCATTATTCAGCTGGAAATGCTCCTGCATCCCAGAAATCAACCACTACTACAGTGGCTTAAGGTAGCTGAAAAATTCCCAATGAAATTAAGATTTTTCTTTAAAACGCTTACAAACAGAAGATTTTAAAATGCCCAAGAAATATATAATTTTTATCAGTAATATTAGACAGGGTAGGAAGGAAGTTGCTTGTCTTTCCTCCCCTATTTTTCCTGGCTGGTTGGAGGACTGCTTTTGAATGAAGCATGGAATCTATTTTCATTTAAGGCTACAGTGGTTTTACAACATGATACAAGAAAAGATACTAATTTCAATGTTTTCATTATCATTCTCTAAAACGGGTCTCTTCAATAATTTCTGTATTTAACCCCATTTATTCAATATCCACTTTATCTAGTAGAAATCATTTTCATCTGTTTTGTCAGGAAAAGCACAACAGTGATATATTTCCAAATCTTTACATCATAAATTGTAACTATTTCAGTCTCTATGTTCAGGTTTCCTTAGACTACTGACACTGAAAATGAATGAAAAAATTTAAAACATTTACCAGTTGGTAATAATTTCACTTGAAGCACATGCATCATTAAAATTTAACTTTCCAGGAATCTGAACATCTGAGAGTCACACACCTAGGAAAGGCCAAAATAACAACTGGAATGTCTTAACTGATAGCTTGTACACATGACTGCATGAATAAGTCCTTCTCTTACTCTATGCATGAGGATACAACCATACATGTGCCACATCCACACATTCTGTTTGAGTACAAGTATTCTTTGATCCTTTCCTGTAGCCCAGGAATAGAATCTGCACCCTCTCTACACTGAACTCTTCTGCTGGAGCCACAGCTTAACAGCAGATGGCACCTAGAGGTCACGCAGTGGTCTGCATACTAAAAATAGAAAGTTAAATTATAGCTTGAAGATTACAGAAAAATTATGATTAGATGAAAAATCATTGAGAGGATTCAGCTATGTTTGTATAACGTATACTCTTTTTTATTTTGTGGGGGTGGGATTTGGAGGGAGGAAAGAATAAAACCAAAGTGGAAGCATTTGCAATATGAAGAAACTTCCAAAATTTTTTAGAAAAGGTACAGCCCATGGATGACAGTGATTAAAGAATGTGTACAGACCTAAGTACAATTGTACTCTCATGAGAAACAGCAATGACTGAGAATGGAGAGACAACAAGGACAGATTTTGCCTGGTTTCTCTGGGGTGTTACAAAATACGTGTATATTCATGAGAAAATGTTAAAAGACACTTCTTAAGAGTAAAATCTTAGGCTGAAACAGGAATGAATGAATAAATAGATGTTATATCAGAGTAGTAATGGCTGCTGTTCTACATCTGTCCTCCAGTCCCACTACAGAAACATCAGAAGACAGGCTCTGATGCTTCCTACTACCTGTCTCCAATGGCTAAAATGAAGTGAAGAAGTAGCAGGCTCTTAAGCATGTGTGACTACCACCACAGAAGTTAAATATAAGTTAAAATCAATATCAAGAATTACACATTGAAGCCAATGAAGCACTGGAAGCAAATTAAGTTTATAGAGATCTAATTTAATGTTCACCATGCAATAAGCTCTGCAGAAAGCACATTAGGGCCCAGCCTGGAGGTGACAAAGATATAGTTAATTTTAGTGAAGTCTATATTCCAGACAAATAGTCAAGACCCTCTGGAGACTCAAAGATGAAAGGCTGGGCTCCTGGCTGCTGCTCCTGCTGCTCAGATAGATAGCTACAGAGATCCCCCTTAAGAGTGATGGAAGGGATAGAAGTTACCTCCATTCTTTTATACAACCATGGACATAATCTTTCAAAAGCTGATCAGTGAAATCAATATAGCAGAAAAATGTTTCCATAATATTAATAAAAAATGGCTTTCACAAAAATGTGGAAATATTTATTGTATGCTCCAGGTGGCTGCCTTCTAAGCAGTTTGATCACATGCTCTACAACTGTGGGCCAGCATATGCCTCAAGGTCAAGCCTTCCCTGTGTTTCCAGAGCTGTTCCAGAGAGGCAAAACAAAATACAAAAAAAATTAAGTTACTTTTTCTTCATTTCCCTTATCACAACTGGAAACAGAGCATCCTGCACAGAAGAGTCTAAGCTGCAAAAAAGCCCATATACAACTCACTAATATTGTTTGAGCTTACAGTCCCAGTGCAGACACTTAAATGGTGTTTACTAGAAAGGTAACATACATGAAATCAGACTCCCCAAAAAAATTAAGAAAAAGCAAAACCAAAGCCACCAACCTCACGAATGTTAGGTAGTAGCTAGAATTTATGGGTTGAAGAAGTCTTAGGAAATTTAGTGTCCACCACTTTTCTAGGAAAACATAATTAGCATGCCATTGAAAAACTACATATGTCACAATGAGCAATTCCATCCAACATTGGTGTTTTAGCTTTCTACAAGGTGCAGAGGGAATAAAGGCAGGGCTGTTTTGATCTTTCTTCTGTTGAATTTCTACTGTCTGCCTTCATCACACTTTCTTTCTACAGATGAATTAATGAAAAGGAACAAAAACTCTATCCTAAATATGATTCTCCATTTATTTCTGGAGTTTACAAGTAAGCCAGGGGATGCAATTTCTGTTACATTTAAGTACCAGGCTTTGCAGGGTTGTTTCAATTGAACAGAATGTCTTAGGTTTTTTCACCATTTGTGTTTCCTTCCCCCCCCCAATACATATAATGAAAATATAGGACTAGAACACCATGGTCTAAGGACTGATTTTTAGTCATTTTGGCATGTAATCTCTCATTTAACTGCCAAGGAAAAAAAAAATAAATCTTACTGAAGTCAATGTTCATT
The DNA here is from genome assembly GCA_023637945.1 of Phaethornis superciliosus. Lineage (NCBI taxonomy): Eukaryota > Metazoa > Chordata > Aves > Apodiformes > Trochilidae > Phaethornis > Phaethornis superciliosus. Next base: position 19,484,943 of record JAJQWJ010000011.1, read on the forward strand.
TCCACAGCTGTCATGGGCACATGCAAGGTGTTATCTCAGTGTGTGTACATGAGGAATTCCAGTATTTAAAAACACACCATCAGCATGATTAAGCTGTTGTATTAAAAGCTATAAAAGCCCTCCTGTTTCAAATTGTTAATCACATGCCAGGGATGTGAGGCACTACGAAAAGCAAAACACAGAAAGGGAAGCAGCCTGGATAATGGTGAAGAGGAAGCTAACACATGAATAAATGACTTGGGCAGGCAAAGAACAAATCTGCAGAGAGAGGTGGTAGCATATTGTCAGAAGAGAGCTTCAGGCAAAATAGGTGAAAATCACAAAAAGAAGACATGAAACACAGAAAGGGAAACAAATTTGAATAGGAGTAGCAAAAGCAAAGGCCTAATAGTTATTCTGACTAGGACAAGTTGACAGCATGCCAAAAGAATTAGGATCTAATCAGTCTGCAGGGCTGAAGACTGTTTTGAAGGAGAATCAGATAAATGGAATATATGAAAGAAAAAAAGAAAAGGCAAAGGAACAAACTGATTTTGAAGAGAATATTATGTTCCTGCCAAAAGTCTCTTGACACAGAAAGGGTGAGACAGACAACTTCCACGGGTACATGACAGCTGGGTCATATCTCCTGCTTAGGCACAGATAAGGTTGCTGCCATTTTAAAGATAACCTACTGAAGATCCAGGACAGCCTTGTCCATCTGGAGCAGGCAAACTAAACAGCACATGGAGAGGAACATAAGCACACATGGGGGACTCTGCTGGAACATGCAACTTATTTTATAAAAGGTATGTCACCTTACTAAATGACAGTAGGTTGAGAAAGTGTAAATATCAGCTGCATTTGTAAGAACAACGGGAGGTTGCATCCTGACATATCTACACCATCTTCTACAGTTTTTGATATTAAGACCTCTTAAAAGCATCAAATGAACAGTAATTGTTAATAAGCTTCAGCATTTGTTTACCTTCAGCCCTGAATCCACTGCCTACTTCAAAATTACTTGATTTTTCTTCTTGGAAAACCAGGATTATTATGGTAGAATAGCCAAAAAAACCAACAATAATTTTGGAAGACTAGTTGCAAAAACAATTACTTTGAGATTTGCATAGCCTCTGTATGGTAATACTATCACTAATGGTCAAGTCATGACCCACAACTGGGAAGAGAGTTGTCAGCCATGACACAGTATAATCCCAGAGTCACCTCAGACACCAAGACAGAATATGACAGAGCAGCCCAGACTCAGTCTGATGCTGACACTGCTTTTGTCTGGGTTCTTCACCATAAATCTAAATTTACGACTGACTTGGCTTTAACACAGATTCTTCATGACTATAGGAATAACCAAGACAATACATGCCCAGATTCTTTACTAAAACGTAAACCCACCTCCAAAATACAGAGGTTGCTTTGATCATGTCCATTTTGACAAAATTAAATGATCAAAACATTAAGATGTTAACAATTTTCTATGGTATTTTCTGAAGCTTGTCTGCTTCTTCACCTGCTGCAGCTTTTCTAGACTTGGTTGAGCTGTGACAGTCATTTCTGTACCTGACTGGGTGTCTATGCCTAATTGTGGCACAGGCACAGAGGCCTCACACCCATAAACCTCTCCTCCATGGTCAGTTAAAGAAAGGCAGACCTGAGATGGACAAACATGATTTTAGGAGCAACAAAGAGAACAAAAATCAACTAGATCTAAGAGATGTACTTTGCAACACATAGAGCAAACTCAAAGGTGTAAAAGCACATAAGCAAACATTAAAGTGACCCTGAGTGGATCCTGAAGGGGGGAAGAAGTATTGACATGAACAAGCTAATATTCCTCCTCCTTCTCTTGGAGGCCTTCAGATACTGCAACTAACAATAAATTATTTGCCTTACTTACCATAAACAACAACAACATCTTGAATGTAACATCACATAAGAGATGCAAATTTACAGTTAACTTTGTTTTAATTAATTATTCCAATGCAGTTCCTTTATATACAGTTACATAAACTGCTAGACTTTGAAAGAATGACTCTGCGTGTTTCAACTGGTGCCATAAGTCCTGGAAGGGAGGCTGTGGGCAGATGGCTTGTCTTCTTGAAGAAGGTTTCATTCACCAGATGTGAGATATAGCTGCCTTACTTAGGAGAAGAAGCAATGACCTCTTTAGTTGAAAAACTTTCAAAGATCTAACTATCCTTTCTGCTACCTTTGATGAACGTAATTATCTCCCTAAAATGACTCTTCAAGGAACACTTGAAAGTATAAGCGAATGTAAGCATTCTTTTTTTATTATAAAGGTGTTGCTGAAGAGTTACTCTAAGCTGCATGTGTAATTTATGGCTGAAAGTAGTGGGTGGTTTGAACTACAAGAAGTGCAGGGGAGCCAACAGAAAAAAAAAACTCATTTGTCTTTGAAAGGAATCTTAGGGGGTGGGGAAGGAGATTCTTAGAGATCTTGCATGCACGTTTTTATTTCAAACTCCAAGAGCAACTCAGTACACATTATGTTGCTAAGTCCTTCTGCAGCATATGTTAGTCTGAACTATTCTGTGCATATCCTTTGTGCTTTACTTGACTTCTTAGCAACAATTTAGGATCCAGCACCCTAAAAAAATTATTTATTTGAAGATTTCCTGTGCATGATCATGACTTGCTGCCTGGAATTGCCACCTTCTGTTTATGTTTTTTGCTTGGTTTGTTTTCCCAGTAACAATATTATTTTGAATCCTAGAAAGGATGTTGCAAAATCTGAAGTATGTTAGCTTGAAGATTACTGATCTTTGGGACTATTAGAGTCAGAAAGCAGTTTTAAAGGTCACTGTGTTTCCTCTTTCAACAATAATTTCTCATAAGAGCTTAGCTGTAAAAAATCCACAATTGCAGCTACAGTACTAATTCTAATCCCACTTTGATTTTACTGACACTTTGCAGTTCAGTAGATCAGGACAAGAGTTTCAGACCCTTGTGAAAGAAAATAATTATATATTTAACCAGTACTGCTTTACATGGGACCTATAGTTGGTAAGAATAGTCTCTACCTTTTAATTATGGATGAATATTTGATTCATTTAAGTCATCCACAAACAACATGCTTTCAAGGTACAGGCTATCTGTTGAGAGCATGGCTATGTGCATATCTGGGTTGGGAAAAACCCTAACTCCTTAAGGAATATCACAAAAAAAAAAAAAAAATTAAAAAAAAATTATCAAAGCAAACCTAAGAGAGAAATTGAAGGCTGTTTCTTTAACATAGTTCCTTGCAAAACCACCAGGCTGTGTAATGCAGGAAGATGTTACAGATGGTTTACTGTGACAGAGCACTGGTATGGTGGATCACCCTGGGATCACACTCCTGAGGATGTACTGGGTTAGAATGCAGAATGCAGACCTGATGTAGCAAAGAATTTGCTTTAACTAATGAGCAGAATAGCAAAAAGAAAACAAGATCTGACAGTTCCTTGATACTAAATGGTGTGACCTAAGCCCATAGCTGTCAAGGTTTTTGCTCTGCCAGAAGGGAGATCTGGGGGGGGTTGGAGCAAGAAAAAGAACTGTAATGATTTAGACTAAACTTCAGCAGTGCCCTGAACAGTTGTTTAAAGATGACTCACCTTGGGGGTATGCTAGTTAAATATTTTAATAAATAAAGGGAATGAAAGTTACTGGTCCCAATAGTTCTATTGTACATAAAGAAAAGAAACAGTTGATAAAACAGTACAAAAAGGCAGGTAGGTAACATATAATTACTCCCCAGGTGACAGGAAATAAAATGGGCAGTGTAAATCTACTAAAAGGTATAATTATCTCCAGGTACCAGGCCCACATGAGACATTATCCAACATCTGCAAAAGCCATAGCATTGTTTATTTTTACCTGTTTCAGCCACAGCAAATACTATAGCAAGTGACTAAAAGCTATAGGCACCTACTTCATGAGAATCAAACGCAAAACAAGAAACAGAACTAACATCTGAGATTTGTGTAAAGGCACTGAGTGAGAGCCAATGTGACATCTGAGACTTGCTGGGCAAGGGCCTCCATTAAACATGCATGGTACTCTTCAGGAAACCTCCATCTTCCATGCACTCAAAGGCACAGTGAAAACATTCTGCTGTGTTACTGACAACCAGCAAGTTACCCAGGGCCTTCACAGAGCTGCCTCACTGTCCTCTGCAGCACTGCAGAGATGGCAATCATGACATCCTGCACAAACCCAATCGTGTCCATCAGCTCTGGCACCTCTCCATCTGCTCAGCATGGGAAGGTATCCGACAGGCACCTTGTGTGTTCCATCAGGCATGCTGCAATATTAATAACAGGAGGCACAGAGCTGAAAAGAAGATACCAGTCAAAGAAGCCAAAAAGCAAATTAATTTTAGTGCACTTTCTGAATGAATGTGAAAATGGAGACATGATACTAAGTGACATCTATCAACATCCACAGATGAGACAGGGCATGTAACTTCTACCAAGGGAATATCTGTTCAGCTGGCTGTGGCTATGAAATTGGAAGCATATACATGTTCTGCAGAAAAAGGAGCTATCAGGAGCAAAATAATAATAGTAGCCAAGAGAACAACATTAATTCATTAAAAAAAAAAAGTCGTCTTTTTTCACAAAATACAAAAAAAACATAATGAAGAGCTCTATGGTATATAAGTTTCAAAACTGAATTCAGACATTTGCATGTAATTTTTAGACTCCTGTAATGGATGTCAACGTAAGTATCTTAACCCAACCTCCTTTCAGCACTCCTAAACACACAGCTTTCCATACTATCCTAGCAGATTTAGAATAACGTCTTGTAAAATATGCTTGCATAGATTTGATACTGCAAGGAGCTCTTCCTTGGAATATTAGAGAGATTTTTATTTACTTTTACTGCACAATGTATTTTATAAACAGATGGAGGTGTTTAGGACTCTACTTAAGAATAATCCCATAAACTGTGGTCTCAATCATAAGGTGGGTATCAGTCTCCAAAAGGAATGTTATTTTCAGAAATCTAAGCTTTAACACTTAAATATTACATTTTTTTAAACATGAAGCTTCCTAAGCACTAGTTACTACTTAACTGCACTTAAGACCCCTGCCTCACAAAGCCAATATGTACATGTTTACTAACAGTGGTAATGGAGAGGTGGGTAAGTAATAAAACCATTACTGTAAAAAATACACAGAGCATGTTTATGTGACACCAATTAATGGTGTATTTCTGAATGCCAGCTTGACAAGTCATTGACAAGTACTGGAAACTTAAGTCTCAAGAATAGATGAGACATGACAGAGGCAGCACAAGTTCTCCCACCCTTCTTTCCCAATACTCTTCAACCCTGACTTACCATATTCTGTGGAAAAAATTCATTTGCTATGCCTGCTCCACAGTTGTTATCTGTGAGCGACCACCAGCAGCCCTGCTGGCAAATGCCAATTTTGACAGAGGATTATGTCGTGAAATGACATTTGGGTTTTGTCCTTGCTCAATAGAAAGCAGCATTAAGCAAGTAGGTCACAAGACAAATTCCTACTATAGGAAGGTGGCAGAGTTTTATGAGCAAACAGCTTTAATCTGTCCTTTCCTTTGAGGTTATGTTTGCTTACCAGGGGGCAAGGAGGAGGGGGGAGTTTACCTGCCTCAAAGGAAGGAGCTTGTGTACAGAGTGGAAAAAGATTTGATTGCCTGAAAGGAAGAGTGCCTATGAGAAAGAAAAAGGACTGCTCGAGAGAGGAGTTTACTCACTTGCTTCAAAAAGCCTGCTTGCTTCCAAAAAAAAAAAAAAAAAACCACCTGCTAGGAGTCAGCTCGCCAACTTTTCTGCTAGGTACTGGAAAGCAAAATGCTGAAACAAGGTCTATACTCATTACTTTTGCTGCTATCACACAGTCAAAACAAGGCCATCAATTAATTTCTGCACAATAGCCTCTTTAGTCTTAAAACCTACTGAGCTTTCCTCACTGCTTTCAAGGCAATGCTGGAAAGTGGAGGTGCTACAAGAAGTGCTAATCTTTTCATCTTTTTTGTATGAGTTTAAGAAGGGAACAGAGAGTAGAACTTATTCATCACTTACAAGGCGTAACATGAAATTTTCTTGTGCTTTTGAAGTGATTCCCCTGAATATAATTGACTAAACTGATTAAAGCAACTGTTGAGTTGAAAGTCTCCCAACCAAGGTCTGAAAAATGCCTTCCTGTGAAATGTTTAATATTTCTTTTTGTATGATCTCCTTACCAGGCTGTTCAATTTTATATCCTGAGAAAATTATGATTTTCCAGGATTGTATCTGCTCACCCTCTCTGTACCTGGCACCATTTGACTGGGCTTTTGTTTTTAGAACTGGACATTTTATTATTCAGAAAAAATGTTTCTTCTGCAGCATACCAGACTACTTAATTTTTACATGTCTTGTTTTTCAGTGCTCATCCATAAAAAGTTTTATTCAAAAGGAAGAACTACTGTTTAAAATCAAATCACTATCAGTAAGAAGATTACAATTTTATAATACTGCCTTTCCCCCCCTAAAGCATGTATTTGTCTCATATATGTGAATTTCACAAGATTACAGAATAGTTGAGGTTGCAAGGGACTTCTGGACATCATCTTGTCAAGCAAGGTGACCCAGACGAGGCTGCCCAGGGCCATGTCCAGACAGCTTTTTAATATCTCCAGTGATGGATACTCCACAGCTTCTCCAGGCAACCTGTGCCAGTGTTCAGTCACCAATCAGTACTCAAATACACATCCATCCATACATACACATACCTATTTTATGCCTAAATCTATTTTATCTATGTATTTATGAGAAAATAAGTGCTTTGCGTGTCTATGTGTTTGCATATACAACATATTTTTTTCTGTCCTTTCATTAAAAAACAAACAAAATAACCACCAACCACCTTACTCTGAACACTGAGCCTAAGTGTGTTTTCAACAAAATAACAGTACATTCATTTTCAGAAGTTAAAGTTCCCTCAGTGTAATTGTATTTTTAAAGCAAGAATAAATTGGTTGTAGCAATATACTGGGTGCAAATACGACCTGATTAACAGGGTGGCTTTGGCTTTAGAAGGGGCACATGGACCCCCTTGGATCCTGAGATCTCTCAGGTCCCACCCAAGCCCTCCTCATAGCTGTGCTGCTGAAGGGCTTAACTAGAAACTGGATTTTACAAGAGGTGGCAATGTGAGTTTTTGAATCAATTTTAAAGCTTTCAAAAAAGTGTAAGCCTGAAGAATACTTGCTACTTTTTTATATTTATCTATATACTTTTAGACACTGTGTTATCTATTCATAGTTCAGCAGGTATGCCACGCTCATCAGTTTCCAAATTATTTGCTGGCTTCCTGGAACACCTCTTAGTTATTTTTATCTGATATTTGAAATAAATTGCAAAATGCCTTGAATTGCATGATTAGTCCATTATGTATTCTGTTTATTACAATTATATGAACTTTTGATTAACCTCCATAAGTTTCATGAATAAATTACCTGGATCAGAAGAAATTGCTGGTTAATGTTAGTGTTTCAGTGGGGAGTTTCCAAGAGATTAATCTGCCTTTTTTAGAGGCAGCTTTTTTCATCCCAGATTGCTGTAAAAGGAATTCATGCTGCTGCTGCTCAGTTGGGATGAGGAGCACGTGAACATATTTGCAGCCCACTCAAAATGAGTGGGTGCAAAAATTACTCAGAGAACCCCAACCTTGGAAAATGATTTGTGCCCTTTTAAATATTGATGGCAGTCACTTTAGTATGGTGGTTCTTGTTGAGAGATCTCAGCAGCTTTTATATTATCCATAGTACAAGTTCCAGGAAGAACACTCATGAGACTAGATGGTTGCCAAAGATTTGTCTCTGCTTTTGCCCAGAACTCCTCCCCACTCACACATACACATTTCCCAGAAGTCTGTTTCTTGTGTGACACGTTTAGTTTAAGTAGATGGACTGGCACTGCCCCTTTTTTATAAAGTGATCAAGAAAATAGAAGAAAGAGGATCTGCTTGGATGCAGAGGAAGTTACCTGCTGGAGTCAATAGAGAACAGGAAGACAGAGACTTGCCTACCAAATTCATCTCACCTGCTCTGTGTTGTAGGATCATGAAACCGTGAGAAGGAGGAGAGCTCTCTGCTGGTCTGTCAAGAAGTCATGAAGATTTAGAAATAACCTGTTGGTAAAAGATAGCCTCTTAGCACAGAGATTAGGCAGAGAAAGTAAGGACACTGGGGAAGGATGAATGAGGCCTGCACGGGGAAGACCTCTGAATATACAGAAGAAAACCATGGAATCACAGCACTGATCAAAATGACAGGGGGTCTCTCTGCAAGAGATGAGATGTCCACAGGAGCATCTCTTAGCTTCCCTGTCAATAGCATCATGTCAGTGAAACAGCTCAGAACAAGATCTTATGCAGTACATCAGCAGGAGATGCTCAGGAAGGCACAAGGAGGTTTGGGAGACCCTGAGGGACCACTGGTAAGAGAGAAAGGATGCTGGACGAGCTCTCATACCCACTGGGAGGAGAGCACTGGCCTGGACACAGTGCTGCGTGTTGATATAGCAAATATAGGATGTTTTATCCTTGCATTAGCACATCTTTAGACTGACCTTGGAAGAAAAAATTTAAGCCTCTTTAAATAACCATATACACAAGGTCTTGTAAGGTCAGAAGAGTCTGTAAGGTCAGTTCAGTTTTGATGGAAAACTACTGGCAATGATTATCTAATGAGCCTGGGCTATAAATATTATTATTAACATACTGATTATATATTTTTCTATGCTGCTTTTCCATAGGAGAAAGACAGAGGTGGTGTCCACTGCCTTCAATAGCTGGCAGAAAGAGATCTGGATAAAAACCAGCTGGTTGCAGCTCAAACTGGAAAGATAGATGGCATTCAGAACAAGTATTTTACAAACAAAATACTGCACCAAACTATTCCTGAAATGTTTTTACATTAGGCTCAAACTCCTGTGGGATTCACAGATCTACTTGGGGTCAGCTTTCCAAAGAAAATGTAACACTGCAGTTCATCCACCTTGTCTCTTGTGGAATGACTACACTCTAATAATTGCACTTCCTTTTCTGTGATCTGTAATCACAGGAGTCCCAGGATGCCTGCAGTAGAGGAAAAAGTGCTAAGGCCAGGCACCACAGTGACATTATTCTTCCCTGTGGATACCAGGGTGCAAGATGACTGAAGGCAAGTGAGAGCCAGGAGACTCAAATGATAATAAACGAGCAGGGACCAAAACTGAAAGAGTTATTCTGAATGATCAACAAAATATCTGTTCCGACACTACAAAGCAAACATAAGGTCTTCCTTTCCTTATTAGATGTTATGAGAATAATGCTTTTAAAGTAAATCCTGGAAGACAGATGGTAAGGTTGTAAAAGATGTGTTTTCTATGAGCTAAAGTCAACAGCATTAGAAGTGTAAAGAGGCATGAATTTAAGTAAGAGCACTATTTATTAGAAAAACTAACAACGCATGAAGCTGAAGCTCATTGCTATTTCTTTAGTGCAACCTTGGCAAACAACGTATGAAATACATAGGGTACACAGTAATCCTTGTGGTGCAATTTCCTTCAGTTCCCCAGAAACAATAAAATTATATATGGAGTTCTTTCACTTTCCTCAGTGCAGTGACATTTCACAAAAGGTAAAGCAATGCAGTGCTACCAACTTCCCGTGTCTATTTACAAGAGGAAATGTCATCAGCCATTCAAAATGTCACTACCTGCTGGGATGATGTCATGGAAATGTTCCTTCCCCTTCAGATGCTGGAGTTTGGAGCAATAAACCATAACTGCATAAGGAGCTCATGGTTTGGTAGGCAAATGGCAATGTGCTCAATACCTACAAAATTAATCACAGAGCAGATACATTTGCCAGGGCTAGAGAGGATTTCCAAGGAGTGCAGACAAATGTTCAGTAACATTGTCTGCCTCTTAAGCCAATTATTGCTGCAATAGAGACAAAGAGGTGCTGTGCCTGCTACTTAAGCCATCTTGTTGCAGTCCTTTAAAAGTGCCATGTACACACAGAGGCATATTTGTAATCTTTATACTAAGTACACTTCACCTTAATTGCATCACCTCACAAAATTATATAAACAAGACTTTTGTATTTGTACTAGAGATTTTCTCAAGCTGTAGAATTGAGAGTTGCTTAAGAATTTCACAGGGTACAGTTAATGGGTTTGGTTCAACAGCTCTGGTTATTATTTGCAGAAAACAAAAAGTAGTTCCCAAAATCTGAGCTTCCTTCTTGTCGTTAAATGTCCCCAGGCTCATATCCTGCTGTTTATTTCTTGTCTGTATTGAGACTTTTTCATGATTTCTAATCAAACAAATCTCATAAAAAAATTATTCTCACAAAGAAACAATTTGATATGTATTACCTACTTACTTGCTTCATTATCACATATTCTGATAAACATATATGACAACAAAAGCTTTAGACAAAAAAAAATATTATTTTCCTTTTCTATTTCAGTTTTTCTTATCCAAGAGAGACAGTTACTGGCTCTTGTAGCCTAAGGACTTACATGAATATGCAGAACATTTAAAGTGAATCTGAAACTACATCTCTAGTAACAGTACTGAGGTTTTTTGGTTCTGTGGTTTCTTTTTTGGTTTTGTTGTTTTGGGGTTTTTTAAAACAATTCTTCAGTTCATTATTAAATTATAATTAAAATTAAAGAAAAATAGCACTGAAGTGGTTCTCCTCATCATTCTAACCTGCTATTGTTGATCTTACCATCATTACTACAGCAGTAACTCTCAGACGATTTCAGAATACAGAGGAGTCCACTATGCAAAACCATGGATAGGCATCAGTTTCAGATTCTCAACCTCCAAAATAAAATACACACAGAATCTCTCAGTCCTACCACCGAGAGAGCAGTTTGGGGCATGTTTATATAAATTCTCTGGTAAAACCACTGCTTTCTATTAGCTTGAAAAAGAAAAGAGTTGACAGTGAGGATAATTAATTTTTGCTCAGATATAACCTGAGCATCTGGACACTTATCTAAGGTCAATCAGCAAGTCAGTGGCAGGACTGACTGCAGACTTCCCTCTGTCTTCTGTGCTTTCAGCACATATATATATCCTGGTAATTCTGTATATATGAAAGATTTATTATTGTACTTGCTTTCAGGTTAGTTTTCCTTTAAAGACAAATTTAAGAAAAACAGATTAAATATTTTTTCCAGCTTTCAAATATTTATTTCTTAAGTTTTAAAAGTCTATATATATTAATCATGAACTAAACTAATCAGGGTAATAGTGAACTCTACCACTTGCACAGTTCCAGATAAAAACCTTTCAAATCCAAACCAAGGACATCTTCTGAAAGTTTCCAGCTCATTCAGTGTAAAATAAAAGTACTGCTGGCATTTAGTAATTAAGGAAATAATTACAGCTATGTCTGTCTTACAGTACCAAGCAAAAAATTACCCTGGTTGTCACAACCTAGATGAACTCAATTTCTCTTGGGAAAAGAACCAAGGACACATCCCTCTCTGTCCCACCATTCCCATAATGAGAGTTGCTCAAAAACTTACCCTGTCCTTCAGGCTGAGCAGATAGCAGGCCATATACACAGAGTGTTTGTAAGGTCATCATCTGTCCTGAAATAAAGCCCTAAACAAAAAGAATTGAGAAAGCATAATTAAAAATCCATGGTATTAAACAAATATATGTTTCAGCTACCTTATTTTCTCCTGGATAATTGCTTTTACATTTGCTTATAATCTGACATTTTGAATGAGTATTTGATTTTTCCCATTGCAACTATTGAAAGAAACAAGCTGGTTGGAAACAACTGAGCCATAACCTATTCTCAGTCACTCTGCCTCTGCTAGGACATAGCAGTGCTATTGGAAAGAAGGAATGATCCTCTGGAAGTACTACCTCATGAATGGTATTTATTTAGATCACACAACTTGACAAATACATGGTTTAAGTCTCCTGGATTGATACCATCTGTGACACCATCTTTAGGTGCACAGGTTTCCCACAGGCAATTCCCCAGACTCAGGATTTGGCACAGCTTTGTGGTTTCTTTGGCAGGGTGCTCTGCTTTTGGCTCTCCCCTGAAAGACAAACTCTGAGCAGGATGTTCGGCTTTTCAGCCACCTTAATACTGACTTTAAAGAACTCTTCCTGACATCTTGCTTTTGCCTTCACTTTCTCCCCTGTTGCCATGTTATCACACTCACTGGGCTGTACATGAAATACCTGAGGGATGGCAGGCAGGTTACAAAACAAACAAATGGCCTCCACATCCTGACAAGGGGTAGTAAATTTTTAAGATCATCCAAAGGGAGGAATCTATGAAATACATCAACCCTTCAGGCACAGAGAAAAAAATTGCTAATATTTAGCATTTCCCATGTAATAAACTTAAAGCTCCTTAAAAATAGAAGAAAGCCATATTCCATCATGGATAAAATTATTAATATTCTTTAGGTCTTAAAAGTGATATAAATGAAGTGTGATTTTCATAACATGCCTGCTCATTCAATCATATAGTTTGTGGGTGTAATTACAACAACTCTGTGCTTCTGTTGGCCTGTTATATGCATAAGTAGCTATTTGCATCTGCAAATATCTCATTAGCATGTACGGTCACTGTTGGGTCTATACACATAAATTATAGATATACACAATTGCACACACTGTAATGTTCATATATTTGTAAGAAAGAAACATCCATGGGCTAAGCCATACATTGTTATGCCAACTTCATGGCAGAACTGGGAACACAACACAAACTGTCCAACTCCCAAGCCTGCAATATAATCACAGAGCCCCACATGCTAACATCTCTCAGTCCTCATCTAGTAAGATGAAAGAAACTGCCCACTTTCATCAGCTCAGTAAGGGTAATGGTCATCCACCTCAGACAGCTTTTTGGATTTTTTTTTTTTTTCTAGTTAAGAGAAAAGCCCACTTGTTCCAGAGAAAAGATCAACCAATCAACCCAACTACTGATATCTCATGAATTAATCCTGTGGGTCTAGCAAAGTAGCAGAGATTCAGCAGCACCAATCTTCACAAAGATCTGCCAACAGGTGCCTTTTTAGTTCAGTTTTGTAATTTGCAATCCATTAAATCAGAGGATTTTAAGTTACTGGACACCTTCCAAATGCTTCTCCTCCCCTGATACGGGCATTTGTAGTTCAGTCTTCTAAGAAACATATGATAGGCCATAAATTACAACTGTGCTAATGAAAACTATTTAATTTCTTGAGCTGTCCAATGATTGCTGTAGAGCTATAAGGTAACAACAAGTAGCAAAATGAGTAAAAGGAGGAGCTTGCATAGAGAAACTAGGTTGTGTTGACTAAGGACTCAGTCTCTGAACGCCTATTAAATTTGACACATCTCATTTGAAACATTTGAACAAAAAAACTATGGAGGATGAGGAAAGGGACTTGCTGGCGGGAGCTGAAGCACAAATTTGCTACAGAAAACCTTCCTCCTTAATAACCACACTTCACAAAAGACTCCTAAACTGAGTACGTCTTTTTGCATGCAGAATTCATTACTATTGTTCTAGTTACTGAGAATACAAGTTACTTCATTTTAAAGCAAGCAGTAACATACATCACAGTTTGAGTATCTTTGCATTTAATTCTTTTATGCTTTCTTGAAAGAGAGACCCTCAAAAGTCGATTCTACACAAAAGACAGCACAAATAACACCTGTATCCTACCAAAGACAACCTTTAATCTCATTTTCTCCAGTTCAGTAAAAGTTAGAACAAGTAGATGGTCAAGTTTAGCTGAAAACAGAGGTTCTCTTCCCTTAAATGCAATATTCCTGATCTGAAGGGAGAACAGCAAAGGAACATGACTACAACATGTAATGCTGGGATATTGAGAAAGAAAGGGAAATTCTTAAATTCTGCCTCTTCCATCCCAGACTTTTATGTTTTTATATTGCAATGTCACTTGAACAATACAGGAAATAATCCACAGTGCAAGGACCAGAACTCAAAACTTGTTTCATCTCTCTGGAAGTGGGATAAAGTAGCATATTACTGGTCCAAGGCCTTTGTCTTCCAGTGCAGCAGCACATTGTTAGCAAGTTAAAACCCACAGCAGCCTTTGCTGCACCCAGCAGGCTGCAGAATACACCTGGGACCGGCACTGCTGTCACTGCTGGTTACAATTACCTGCCAGAAATGGATCATCTAATACCTGGAACAGACAGCAGGTATGTCACTACCTGTATATCTGAAGGGTGTCTGTGTTTCATGTCCTCTTACCCCTCACGGCAATCTTTCCTGCTGTTTGCTGTTGCTGTCATTTACTATGAAATGGTGGGACCTGGCAGCCTTATTCTGCTTGAAATAAATTCCAGCTGCCAAAACACTACTCTAGGTAGAATTTTGCTTCTATTGTTGCCATCAAGAACCTGCTTGTTCCTCTCTTTCATGTATTATCTCTGTATGAAGCATCCTTTCTGACAGCATGTAGGGACTCTAAAGTTGGCCTTTGCCAATGGACATTCCCTAGATGACCTATATATTAAAAAAAATTAAAAATCACTGTTCTTTCTGAGTGTGTGAGCAAGTAGGTGACCCCATTTGAAATTATTAATTAAATGGTTTCACAATTTTTTATATTACCTTAAAATTCATTAGCATACTGGGTCAAATTATGATCTCAATTACAGAGGAGTAAATCTGAGATAATTACACAGGTGCAGAATATGATCAAAATCTGGTGCACAATAATTAGAACATTTCAGTTGTTCTTCGTGAAACTTCGTAAGTGGAATAATATAAGTTAATAAAGACCACTAAAAAAATGGATGATGTCAGAAAATTCACTGAAAATGAAGTCTCAGGTGGCAGTCTTCACAGGAAACATATAAAGTAGACAAAGGGAGCCCCAAGGTCCTAGTAATCAGTGTTCAAGCTACTTATTACCTTCACCCTTTTGGTGGGAACACGACTAATCTGCTTGATAAACTGTGCATCAATGACCTTTGTTAAAAATTCATTGAAACCTCACTAAGTAAGTGATAACTATTAACTATTAACCTTAAATTATGTGGACATATAATTATCCAGACTGGATTTTCTGCATACCTATTAAAGGGCACAACCTGTTTTCTCCAGTCCCTCCCCCCACTTAGTCACATTAGCAGATGTTTACTCTGAATGCAATTGTAGACACAAATACATTAAACATCTTTTCACTGTGGAAAAAAATCAATATGCTATGAGATAGGAAACATCAGAATTAAAACTTCCCTTGGGTTCTCCTGCAGGTACCTTCCTTCAGCACAGAGGATGGATGCTCCACACAAGGAGAAATTCTTCAATTTTCTTCATTTGTGATACCCTGCCTTACAACAAGTATGAGGGCAGTAAAATTAAGTCCATATTTCTGTAGTATTTGACTGTTTCATCAACATTAACATGTGTACTTCTCCAAACAACTCCGAGTAATGCTATGAGGGAAATGGAATTTCTGACCAGTTGGAACATGGTATAGTTGGAGTTTTGTATATTTCTCAAAAGATGGCCAAGCTTTGACATTCTCAAAACAGGCAAATGGTGGGAGAAAGGAAATACAGAAACAGAGAATGCAATTCTGTAAGCATGTCTGACTAGCAGCCCTGTTTCAGAGGAACTGAGTGGTGCATCACTCTCCCATAAATGCTTCATGGACGTCAACAGCTGGAGCACTACCCAGCTTGTGGGACAGCTCCAGAAGGCAACTTTTGAGTCCAGCAGCTTTCCTATCTACCCCAGAGAAATCTTCTCCTTATTTGATTTTAAAGAATTTGAAGCACGGGCAGGGGAGCCCAGAGGTGGCCCACCTTGGTGTCAGCCTGGCAGGAAGCTGAGCCCCAGGCTCTGTGCTGGATGTGGCATCAGGCAGCTCTGGAGAACACTCCAGTTGTAGCTGGAATGAGATCTACCTGGCCTGGCAGAGGACCAGGCAGGCCTCACTTCCAGTTTTTCACTTCAACACATTCCCACCAAATACATCAGTAGATAGTGACCATGGTGTCTTCATCAAACCAAGTGGCATTTGCATAACAACTCTCACACCCATTTAATCACTACCATCACTTTTTTAAAAAGGAGCCACTGGGCAAAGAGATTAAGACTAAAAAATACTAATTAATTATGGGTGCCCTAAATAAGCAAAAGGGAACTTTAAGCCATTAACATGGTTAGGCAGGATGCGAGACTTCACTTGTAGAAGGAACATCACTTCTTGGATTAGCAATTCACCAGTATGTTTTTGCATCATGCAGATGCTGCTGAATCTGATAAACTTTTTTAAAAAAAAAAACAAAAAAACCCCAACAAAACACAACAAAAGGGATAATTTTAAAGTAGAAGGGATAAAAAAAGCATTATGCAGAGAGCTCATAATATTGCATCAATCAATGCCACAACTTTCTGCTCAGAGGCACACAAGACATAAAATAACCTTACCCTCATTTTGGCTTTACACTGCATTTTTTCTGCATTTTTATGTAAATCACTATCCAAAACCAATTTGTCATCTTTCTGGAACAAACCTATCATGAACCTACAGGAGAAATGAAGTTTCAGTTGCAGAGAAAAGAAGAAAAAGTACTAAAGGCTGTAAGGAGTTCTGTGCTTTATGCAGCTACCTGCCCTTCAAAGCTAATACACACTGAGGCAAGTAATAGAGTTCTGAGGGGGAAAAGTAATATAGCCCTAAGGACTCTGCTGAACTTCATTTCTGCCAGTAGTGGGTGGGTGGGTGTCAGTGTAATTTTGCTGCTGTTCCCTATCTTTCCATAATCCTGCAGCAGCATGTTTTGCTCACCTTTCACAGCAAAAGCCTAACCCTAATATAAGGAATTTTGTATTTTAAAAAATGATGTCTTCGGAGCCTGTTTCAGAATAGTTTTGTACCATATTGTTTACTTTTTCTTTTGAATCAGGAAAAAAAATATGGGGGGAGGGGAAACACCAACGAACTCAGACAAAAGGAAGGTTTGTTTTGAAGTGCAATGTGATACATCAAGAATACAATTTCTCTTTTATTCCTTCAGAGATGTGCTTTCCTAGCTACATGAGGCCACTGAACACAGCTGGTTCTTTATTTTTATTTTTAATCTTGAAATATAGAGTATGTTAAATTATGCTTGGAAATAAGACCTGGTTCTTTGTGGAAACGGCTTGAATTAAAAGAAAGGAAAGGCAGTCTACAGAATGAGGCTTTATACAGAAGTCTTTCATACTCAAGATATCCCAAAGAGCTTTCAGAAAGACATTGCTACATTAATCATAAATCAAGAGAACCTTTTGGAGATGGCAACGTGAGGTCAACAACTTAGTTTGAAATGCAAAAAGATTTACATAGGTTGCTAAAACCTAGAAGTTGTATGGTGTAAAAATGCTGATTTTGAATTGCTGGGACGTAATAGCTAAAGTGCTCATGTGTGTAACTCAGAATTGAGCCATCAGCTTAAAATTTGGTCCAGAGGGGGACTGCTGGTTTATGTCTTCTTGTTCTTATGCTCACTACAGTACCCAACTGCTTTTAAGAAACTCCCAAGCCTCCAATCCAAGCCTTTTTCTCAGAAAGTCATTAACATCAGATCCTTCTAAATAATTTTGAAGGGAAGAAGTGGAAATCCAGAATGGGCTCAGAAATATCAAACTATGTTTCCATTGTCTGTGGCCTTCACTTGAAGAGTGTGATCAAGTTTTATCAACACACTGCACAGGCTATGCAAGAACAGATTCCTGGGTTTCACGTCAGTGTTTCTTGTGTTAGTGTTATTTGCACCCTAAAACATACATAAAAGCAGTTTATAGTACAAGAATTTTTTACGAAGAAAAATTTTGAGAGCAATGCTAATTCACAAGTCTATTGTTTGCAATTAGCATGCATACAATATTACTGCAATGCTAGTTATGCTACTTCATGCACATTAAGTGAAACGCCTCCTAATCCCAACATTACTTTCATACCCAACAGTTTTACTCAAATAGGTTGCAAATATATGCCAAGCATTCAAAAAATCTGTTCTGATAATATAAAAAATAATCATAAAAACATTCTTAATCAGAAAGACCTAGTTTAGAATGATAAGCACTATTTGTTGAGGGGCTTAGACTGCTGAGAACTCATACGTTGCACAAATATGGGGATAATCACCCATCTCTCAGCAGCAAACTAAGGAAGGAATCAAGACACAGGGTCCATTGATTTCCCCACTTATTTTGGGGGTGAGGAAGGAAGGAAAATACAACACACTAACAGCAAACAGCTTTCTTTTGAAAAAAAGCTGAGACAGGTGAAAATCTGGGTGATCTACACAGCCCTTATGTGACTTCTATGTCTAAAACAAGTCTATGCACCCAGTTCTGAGGGTGCTGAAGAAATCCTGCTAATTTCTTATATACTTGTGTCTACCAGTAAATGAATAAACACCATGGAATTCAACACAGCCATGTTTTAAACACCAAAAGAGAGAACATTGTCAAGACAGTCAACAAAATATTAAAAGACAAAGCCAAAACGTTTTCTGTAAAGAGGAAGATACATTCCATTTTTTAAGTGAAAAGGAAAAAAAAAATTCTGCTGTAAACCACCTTTGCCTTTTTGTCCTGTTTCCCCAAATCCAGGAAGATACCATTTCTAATGACAAGGTTGGGATGAGGCCAGCCTTCCTCCATCCTGAAGGTGATACACTGCTGTGCAAGAGAGAAACACAACATTCATAGGACTAAAGATCTAGAGAGGGAGATACATCAGCATCCAGGCATTTAGATTATTTTCTTTAAAAGAAGGACGGAAGCTTCAGTTTCCTCGGGGTTCTCATCTCTCTGAACTAATGTTCCATCTGGGAATTACTTCTTACAAAAAATGGCCCAAAGGGTATCGAATGTGTGATATTTCCTCAGAAAAGGCACGTGAAGTTCTGTGAAACATTCCCATTCTCTCAGGATGTAAGAAACCTTATTTTCCTGTTCAGTTCCATCCCAAGTAAATTGGCAGCCTTATGAAGCTCCCCATTTTGTTCAAACTAGCAAGAGGATCAGGACAGCTTAGGAATCTGCATAGGTGCACATGTGCACATACATGTTATTACTGCAACATAAAATGAACTGCAAAGAACCAAAGGAGAATTGCCATTCACATGGCTGCACACCATCATTACACTTCAAAGGTAAATGCACAATGCAGTAATACATGGCACTTTTATAAAAACCAGGTTTCTCCTTTTCCAGTAGAATTCCTACAAATTACTCTGATCTCTATGACCATTCATAATGCAGAATAAATATATTACCTTTCCTTTCTTATTTCTGCCTTCCACTGGAAGTTTTCATCTCTTTCACAGAATCCCATAACTGTCACAGTTGGAAATACCACTCAGAAAAGACCCAGTCCAACCGTGTATATCTATACATATGAAATTTGTATTATGAGATACATACATGCACTTGTGTATTTTTTTTCCTTTCATCTCCATAACATATGCCTGTTTACCTTTCCCCACTGAAAGGGTTAAACTTGTTGCTCTTTTCCAAGACCACAGCGTGCAGTGTTTACAAGAGCTACTTTCTACTGTGAAACTAAGGCTGAGAAAATTACTTCTATTCAACGCTTCTGCTTTAAAAAGGATAATGATTTCACCTGGTTAGAGCTGTCTCTACCTACTTCGTTTATTGCAGGAAAGAAATTGCCTGTTCACTCATGATAAGATAATTTGTCACCTTGAAAATTAAATTATCCATCCCAGTTTACCTTGAGGAGGGATACTATATAATACCTACTTGTTCCATTACACCCTGTAAATCAGAAATACGCTTTACTCTACAAATATGTTCCATGTAATCAGAGACATTAAGACAAGTTAAAATAGGCCCTGACTGCAAGATAATTAGGCTCCAAAGTTGTCAATTGCCTAAGACTTGAAGCCAGTGGAACTAAAAGGATATTGAATAAATAATTTCTTTTAAAGAATAAAACCAAGCCTGAAATACGTTTTAAAGTTAGCTTGTTCTTTTTTTCAGTTCTCTCAGAAAAAACCATTGCAGAAAGCCACGTCAAGTACACATCTTCACTCTACCAAACCAGAACAGCTTTTCTAACTATTGTTACAAGATGGAACAACAAACAGAATCAAACTTTGCTTTCCACCTAATATTTTCAATCATATAAAGGATTAAGATAGGTACTTGGCTAATGTGTTTTTCCCTGCTTCTGCCAGATTGTATTTAAATGGGTAAATATGGTCTGATTTTCAGCGACATGGGTTTTTTAAATTATCCTTTCTTAATGAGTTTTAAAGGTCAAGCTGAGTGAAGTGGCTTTAAAACTTAAACCCCACTTTTGCAAACCCCCATTAACTGGAAAGACACATGTTCCCAGGCCAAGGAAAAGAGAAATGCCGGGTAGGGAACAGCAGAGCAGAGTTCTTCAGGCACTGTTTGACAACAGGCACTGAAAACTACTAAGCTCATCTATGGAACCATATAATCCAAGTGATTAATTAACTTATGTCCAGATTTTAAATTTTTTTTTTATTTAAAAAAAGGTAAAAATAAGATTTAAAAAAAAAAAAAAACAAAAAACAAACCACAATATTTTCCAGCCATTGAATGGTGAAGAAGAGAAGCTGCTCTGATGATGATGAGAATGGATTACAAAATGGCTTTGAGGTGCTGGCTCCAACATAGACTCTGAGTGTGATCTTAAATGAATCTTACAATCCCCCTGTTCATTCTCCACTTGGGAAACAAGGACAATAATTCCTATACCTACAGCAAAGAACTGTTTGGGAGATTGAGGCTTAAGTACATTTATTTTTAATTGAGTATTGAGGCAGGAGGTTTTCAATGAATGTTTTGTTGTTTGTTTTTTCTCCCCCCCCAAACACTTGAAAGAAAATAATCCCCTTCATGGAAAACAAATGTTTTGATGGAGTTTTAATGAGGGAGACTGCTCAGGTTCCTGAGGAGATGTCTGTATCTATCCTAATGCAACTGGGAAATGCAAGTGAGTTTTACCACTGACATGGGCACTTCTTAAACCCATATTCCAGATAAGAAAAAGTATGTATAAAGCCTTTACCACAGCACTTACACTGAAATATCATGACCTGCACTGATTTTTCTTGATTTATCAGTCTCGATCACACATGAAAAACTGCTATATAAAATATATTTTACAATGGCATTGACCCTTTTGTCTCCTATTGCTGCCATTTGCTCCATTATGGAAAAGTTGGAAAGACTTCACAGAATTCAGTAGGGGTAAAGAAAATGCCCCTCAATTTCTAGGTCTCCTTATTAGTAAATTATATTATTTATTAAATAGAGAAGCAACTACTGGGAGAAAATTCTGCATGTGAATAAAACATGCTTACGTATTGGTACTAGCGTGATTAGATATTAGTAATTAAAATAGCAAAGTGTTTCCATTAAGCTTCCAAAGAGCACTTAAGTAAGCAGGATCCAAGCAACAAAATTACAGGAAAACTGAAGGATTCCATCATCTAATGAACGGAACTCATTTACCTCTAGATAGCATAGTGTGTGCTCTCAGTAAGCAAGTAGAATACTTTATGTGATCTAAAGGCAGGAACAAAATGAGTAAATTCATCTTTTGACAGAGAGGCTGTTAGCCAAATTTATTTTGTTCTTACCACCTATTGAGCACAAGTAAACAACTGGAGCTGCTCCAGGAGTTACTCCCAATTTTCACTGGTTCACTAGGAAAGGTGAATATTAAGAGTCTTAGAAAAAAGCTACAAAATATTTCAGGTTTTTTCTAATGCACATTAACACAGCTGTTTTCAAGGGTAGTCTCTATAGGCAATATTAATGAACCCTTTGTTCAGCTGCATTTTTCATCTTGAAACCAGGACATGCTGCTTTCCCTTGCATTCTCTGCTAATCCTGGAAAATTAGTGACATACCTGCTCCAAAACTACAATCCATGGACATAGGATTCTTTAAAAAAAAAAAAATTAGACTTAATTTAGGGCTTATTTTTTGTTTCCCGATCAAGATGCACAGACAAAATACAGCCGAATTTCAAATCTCAAGTAGTGGCTTTAGCTGTCTGTACTGTATTGTTTAGATGCAATAGTTTGAAGTTCATTATTTTTTGTTCTGAAGCCACCCTGCTGTTTTCACCAAATGAAAAGCAGGTCAGAACTAAGCTATTTAATTAGCTGGGAAGGCAGGTGATGCTTAAGCACGCTGCTAATCGTTTTATAACTGTTTATAATTTTCCATTAGGGATAGACTGACAATAGAATTTCAAAATAAAACACAGACAAACTATAAAATTATAATTCATTACAAAGGAGTGTGAGAAGTAGTATTATCATTAATTTTAGTACGGAGAAAGCTAGAAAATAATATACTGTAAAGTACTAAAATAAAAATACCTCTTATTTACACTTGAGCAGAGCTCATATCTGTATCTGAATGAACTGAATAGTAACAATGTCATACAATAGATTTAGATTACAAAATAAAAACAAAGTCCACTAATGAGATCTCAAGTCATGGAACCACACAAAGCAGCTCACCAGCATATGCAGTTTCTGTTCTCCCAGGTGCTTCAGAGCTTGAACTAGAGTTTTGTCTTTCTGATCCCAGTAAAACTCCCCATGTTTTATATACATTGTGCCTGCTAATAAATGTGTATATACATTTATATGCATTGTGCCTGCTAATAAACTTGGCATGATTATTAGTAGAATAAAATCTGTGTTGTTCTCAGTACTTTTAAGTTCCAATAATACCAAAATATAAATGGCTATCTCTCATGTTGGTTTTTTTGGTTTGTTTTTTTTTTCCCCAATACATCACACAAGCTCAGAAATTACATTTTTAACATTACTACTTTCATATTAAAGCATTTCCAACCTCAAGAACTTTCAGCATCAGATCCCATCCAGAGAAAAGTGGGATAAGAACACAGCACCTCTGGGGGAATTTGAAGAGGAAATAGTTAGGGGCTCTGAACATCTGAGACCATGTCTCCTTAGATGCAGTAACAATTTGTCTCTTTTGAAATATACCCACTCCTATCAAACACATCTAAAAACCCAACAGGAGCTGCCTCCCGTGGAAGGAAGCACCAGTGACTGCCACGTTTGCACTAACACTCAAAGAACAACAGTGTCTGGTGAAGAACGGAGCTCTCCAACAGCTTTAAGTATTTTTTTCAGTCAACAGACCTGTGTTTTAATTAAGACAAAAAATTAGTATCAGTGGTGCACTATCTGGTATAGTAAAACAAAGTATTTTCCCTGTTGTTAATGAAAACAGGCTTGGTAGCTATATTGTTAATGAAATTTTCACCATTTAGCTGCTAGGTTAAGATCCTTCCTAATAGGTGGCTCACTAACTAGTGTTATTAAAGAAAGTATGCAGAACCTTAATTTAAAGCACTAATTAGTCCCCAATCAGTGAAAATTACATTTTAGGAAGAGGGACTAAGTACATAATGGCTTTGTCCATAAGCATCGAGAAGGGACATATCTGCTTGCCTCTGGAAAGCAAGATCACAGCCAGACTTTGTAGAGTTAGGAAGCTGTTTGCTTCCACTGCTATCATTAGAGCCCTGCAATAAAGCAGGGAATTTGAGGAAATGGATTTTGATTTAAAAGCCAGCCCTCTGGGAGACAGCCTTCATGAAGATTAAGGGGTAAATCGGGCATTGCTTCTAATCTTGTAAGTGAATAAAGTAATCAGGAGAATACTAAGGGAATGTCTAGGTTATCGAATTCAGTAGTTTTGATATTCTGATTATTTATTTAATCCACTGAACTGTTATTTTGATTCCTTTGTAGAATCTCTTTTTGAAAGGAGATACATTCTACAAATTCCTGCGTAAGATTAAATCCTGAAAGAGAAGAAATGAAACAGCTGTGAAAAACACAGGAACCTACTCTTCAGTTGTTCAAACATTATAAATTCACTCACACAGTAACAGAGATATGTCTTCAGTAAGACAGCTTTCACAGAAAACTCAGGTATAAATGCTAGGGGTATTTAACTTTTTCTTTCTAATCTCTTAAATTTTTTCTTGACCAAGTTATCCCAAGTCATAAGATTGAGTCCATAGATTTAGAGAAAATTTTTGTGTAATCTAAAATAAAATCTGTTTTGCTAAGGTAAGGGGTATGTGTTAGGTTTGGGATTTTGTTTATTTTTAAATAATGGACTAAGATGGCACACATTTGTATTGGTATATAACACTTCCATCTCTGCTGAAAGTCTGGGACCTTTGAAACTGCAAAGATATTTGTAGTGGGAAAGTGGCATTATCACACAGGCTTCTTCCTATCAGGACACTGTGGAAAGCATCAAAATATCACAACATTAGGAGAGAAGGAAAAAATGCACCTGTTAACTTGGAACACAAGACACACAGTAGTAAAACCAAAATAGATTCTGGCATGCTGCTTTACAATTTTGCAAACTGACCTTGCAATTTTCTCATGTGTTTGACACCCATTCCCAAACTTTCTGGGGGAGGTACACATTCTTGTCACATCCATACCTGTTGCTGCTCAAACAAGTTATAAATATGGTTATGTGCTAGGCTCACAGCTTATGTGTGTCCCAGCTCATATATACATATATAAATATTACATATATATATATAAATAAAAATATTAAGTGTTGGCCTGGGGCCTAATAAAATAATAAAAATATTTTTCAGCATTCCAGACAAGTAGTTCAGAGAGCAGAAAAAATATTTTCCAACATACCCTTCTGAAACTAAACATTAAAATTGTTCTTAAGAAGTATCAGAGGGCCTTCCAACAACCTGCCTCACAACAGCTGGCCTCTGATGCTTCAAGGGAAAATTCAAGAACCTTCATAGTGCACATTGAAAAGATGTGTTATCCATAAAAAAATAATATTCCCAGCTACCATCATTGTCTTTTGCCCTGAAGCATGAGAATTTGTATCATTTCTAGATCCCTGATTATTTTTAAAGCCCTAGTACTTCTGGCTGTTGTTATAATCTATACAAACATCCATTTCCTTTTCTAATCCGACTGAGCTCTTGACTCCAATAATGCATTGTGGCAATGACTTTTGTTAGCTTATTCTTGGCTGAAAAAAATAATTCCTTCTGTTGTTTTTAGATTTGCTATCTTCCAATTTCTCTGTATTGGAGATATAATATCCTCCAATATTATATCAGAAGCTAAGTAGAATGTCTTCTCCAGCTTCTCTATAAACTCATTTTTATGTACCACCTTTTTTACACAGTTATTTTTTCGTGCCTCATCTTGTTCATCTCTTTCTGAAGCAAACTGCTCCTGTCTTTTCAATCTTACTTCATATGGTACTTTTCCCACTTCTCTAAGCATTCTTACTGCTCATCTCTGAACTCCTCCTATTTCCCCTGTAGTCTGTTTTGAAACAAAATAAGCAGAGCTGAAAGATGTTTTTCAGAGGCAGCCTAGTTTACAAATAGCATTACAACACCATCAATATCAATTTATTAAAAATTCTAACCCTAGGTTTTGGTTTTTTTTTTCCTTTGTTAACTGCTATTGCTGGCTGATGAGAAGGGTTCACAGTTTTTCAGGTTTCTGATCTGGAAGTCACAACTACAGTACATTTGATCTCTGATGTAGTGGAAAAACATTCAAGGAATACATTTTCCAATACCTGCTGAACTTAATGAATCCAGTAGAAAGAATTTTTATTCTTTGTCATACTTCATAGCCTGAGAGCAAGTGCACTGACTGAACATGGAACAACTGTGTTTTCCTTCCACTCTTGGAAGTCTGATGCCTCAGGCACTTTTCAAGTAGTGTCCTTTTATATCATGTAAAGAGAGGAAACTGATTTCCTGGAGTAACATCAGGTCACCAGAAATCATCCAAGTCCCTCTTTTGACAGTAGGCAGTAAAATTTACTAGTACTGACCATTTTCATGGGAGAACTTGCAACCACTGTCATATTTTTGTACACTATTAATTCAGACTAAATGCTGCCAGTGTGACAGACACTGTACCTGAAGCATTACCTCTCACCAGAGAGAGCTCTATGTTATCATTAGATCTTCTACATCCTCCTAACTCTCTTCTCAGTTCACAAGTTCTGCTTATCCTTTATAAACCAACCACGTCACATTGCTTTCCAGATTATAGAAGGTAATTTTACATGAAGACACTTTGCATTAACACCAGGAGGAGATTTCAGTACCTTCTCTGGGGACAATTTGTTAATGGGGACAAACATCCACAGCATCAAGTAAAAGGTTTTCCTCACCCTCAGAACTACAAATATTCAAGTCCTGTTACATGTCAGTTGCTTTAAAACCTGGAAAAAGGAAGGCTTAAGAAAGACCTTATTGCTATGTTCCACTACTTAAAAGGTGGCTACTATGAAGATGAAGACTCACACGGAGTCAAAGAGTCACACAGAAAAGGGAAAAGACAAAGGGTGATGGGTACAAATTACTCCTGGTACAAATTACTCCCAACTGGACACCAGAAGAATATCTTTCACTGTGAGAATACCTGGACATTGACATCATGTCCTGATTAGTGGTGGA
Organism: Phaethornis superciliosus; assembly: GCA_023637945.1. Lineage (NCBI taxonomy): Eukaryota > Metazoa > Chordata > Aves > Apodiformes > Trochilidae > Phaethornis > Phaethornis superciliosus. The sequence goes on from JAJQWJ010000011.1 coordinate 19,511,502, forward strand.
TTCCCCAACACTGGACACTTGTAAGACTTAGCTTCACAAGGAGCTGGGCCACCTCATCTAAACCGTGTTCTTACCTAGAAAAGTTGGATCAGATGACCCATGTCATCTTGTCCAACCTGATATTCTATGTTTCTATAAAAATAATTATTTTTCCTGACAGTTTTTACTTAAAAGCCCTCAAGAAAGCATAAAACTATTGATCTCCTTTTCCTACTGAAAATTACAGAGTAATTGTCACCCAAATATGTCTAAGCTGTTTCTGAATATCCATGGACCTGTGGTTTGTCTGTCAAAGATTTGATCTGGTGGCCATGGACAAGAACTGGACTCCCACCTCTCACAGTGAATATACTTCTTTCAGAGGCAATTTTGGGTTGCTCATCACACTAAGTCGGAGAAAAGTATCAAGCTCTGCCTTCCGAGTCAGTCATTCATTAAAATAACTTTTCAATACAGGCTTCATGCAGCAACTGCTAAGCTTCTTTCTGGCAGTTTCACTTCATTTGGGAATTTCCTTCCGCCTCCCAACTCCCCCTTTCATTGTTTCTTACTATCAAGTGCTGTCTGATGCTCAAACAAAAGTACACTGTCAAGGTAAAGCCTAGGAAACTTTTTCATAAAGAGGCATTTTTCCATACCTTTCTATTTTGTGCCTCTGACATTTTACATGATTTTTAACAAATCTAGATGCATTTCTAGGGATACCAATTTCCATTTAAAAAGGTGGAAATAAATATTCCAAGTAGCAAATATACATATCAACTAGGTATTCATTCTACTGTACACTGTACAAGACTACTGTTGTAGTTCTTCCACTGTGCTTTTTCTTTACATTTATACACAGCATCTGGCTACATACTTTAGTATTAGAAAATAGATCTATTCATCAATGCCTTGCACCATCTGTAGTCATTGTATTCATGCAAAGTATATTCAGATCACAGAACTTCTGCTACATTGTTCAACATCAAGGCTCATAAATCAGATTTTGTATAATTAGTCTTTTCTAAATACTAGTATATATGGGTTTTTTCTGTATTTTATATAACAAAAGCACTGTAGGTAAATCTTTGCAGGTTTGTAAGCACAGCAGCATTTAAAACCAGTGACAAAAGGTCAGCTTTCAAAACATATCATCAGATGCAGTTCACTATGTGGAATTTCATATCCTTCCCATAAACAAAAGCAAAAACCTCCAAAAACAGCCAAACAAGAAAAATGAAATTAACATAGAGCTTTAAAAATGTCTTGCAAAAAATCACAATTCTTAAAAATTATTTTCTCTAGACTTAAATAATCTCTTCAAAGGAAATTAAATATCTTAACCTGTGCTTGCATCCTTGGTTTTCAGAATTCTTACCAAGGCAAGAGTGTACAACTGAGGTGTTATTCCCAATTATATTTTTATACACGTTCAGTGTAATCCGACTGGTAGTTCTTCAAATTAACTTCAAAATATTTGCTTTATTGCTGAAGATCTGTCTCTTGTGAGGAGAGACAAGAGAGGAATAATTCATCTAAGTAATGGGCAAAAAGCAGGAACAGTTACTCCAGTGATCAGCAGTCGCTTTCTAAGGTGGAAAAATCATCTGCTGCTCTGGATTGCCAGCCTCAGGCTGGAGAGTTATGGTCCACACTGCACCTTCTGATTTAAATAGATTTCTCTAGCATAATGTGACAGCATCATAAAATACAGGAGAGATGACCAAGTTTCTAATATGCTGAAGTATTAACTTTATGTGCTTGGATTTTCAAGACCATCTCTTGAAGACACAATGTCACAGGGGACATGGCACCAGAAAGGATGATGAAAGCACTGAACTGGTACTTGTGTACTCTCTTTTTCCCTCTCCTATGGACCTGCATAAAGACTGGTTTCCCAGCCTTTAAAATTACTAAACTTTCCACTCTTGGAGATCTGCTCCAAGATGAGTTCCATACAAGATCTAGGTAGTAGTATTACTCCCTACAGCTCAGGGATCCCAGCTGTAATACCAACATATACACACTCAGATGATGCACGTGGCTCTGCTCAGATGCCCAAATGAAAACATCTGTTACCACTTAAAAAGTCCTACAGGGTCTTCAGCTTCAGCTCCAAAGATCTCATGTCCTGTATTGCACCAGACCATCCAGAAGGCAGACACACCATGGGTGATCTAAAAAGGCACTTGGTGCCTATGTCTAAGTGCCTCCATCCCACCTTTTGCACTTTATTAATTTTAACAGGAAGTCCCCATTAGAACTTTATGTTTCTAAAAGGTCAAGTCCTTCTTTATGGGGAAATACTTGCCTCAATGTGTTCATATTCTCTCAGGTAAAGTATTACCTACTCAGTTCACATGCAACTTTCACTGGCATCACTATCACCAATCTCTCTGCAGACAGTGTGCTCTGAACAGACCCCTCCCCAGTGAAGAAATATGCCAGAAGGAGGGATCAGCTAGGGAAGAGACACACTCCCTTGAATGGCAATAACATGATAAGTCATGTTTATATGCTGTCCTCTACCTTCATAATGAATTAATAGTTCAAGAAATGCAATCTGGTCAGAAAGTAACCCCCTGGAGAGATGCAGGTTTAAACACTTCCTTGCCAATATTGAGGTCTTTCAGTCTACTTTAACACATTCCTCATCTAGGAAAACAAAATAGTCCCATCTGTCCTAAAGCTTGTGCGCTGATGACAAACCTTGGACAGACAAACAAATATCCCAAGGCTCTGAAGCAGTGTATGCATGTGTGCATATACAGGATTGATAACAGATTTCACAGGATTAGCATGCAGAAATTTACCTGAGGACATTACACTTACAATTTTTGTTTGTAATGAAGTATGTATTCACAGGTAGTGAAATACTCATTTTTTATATTATATTGGGTGCTTAAGCAGAAAGCATAAGAAAAAAGAAGGGGGTAAAACACTACTGTCTGCACCTTATGATTTTCTCCCAAAGATGGTTAAAAGGAGGCTTTTCGGATTTGATTTTCCTTGTCTGTAGAGTGCATTTACATATTTAAAAAAACCACTATTTTTGCAGTTCTGCTTTTTCAGGGATATTTACCACCAACAGCACTTTGTATGTATACCCAGGAGCTGAAGAAATCACGTATTTGTTTTTGTGAATCAGAGCAGTAAGACACTGGTAAAACTCCATCTGGCAAGCAAGCTTAAGTTCATTTGTGTGTTTCTGTTATCATTAAACGTTATTCAAGATTCTCATTACACTTGTCATCCTAGTGCAAGGTTAATTAGAGTTAATAAATTCTGTATGAATCCAAAAGGAAGAAAGGGCAAAGAGAGAGAAACATGTTAATTATCATCCACCCAAAATAAAGAAATGTGACACAGGGAAGGCTCTGCAGATGGACCAATCTTGAAGATAGAAAAAAATGTGTTAGAAAAATTATTCTTCCTTTAGGTTTTTATTTTAAAAGGCATATGCATGGCTAAATGGGCAATTTTAAGGAAGTTATCATAAATAATGGTTTCAGTAGAGGCCAGTGGAACCTTGAACCTGTTCTGGACCTGCCTGGCAACTTTCAGCTAAGGAGGTTACTTTTATGCTCCTTAATTTCATAGTCTGTAGAACAGAAATTTTTATTTACAATGTAAGACTTTCTGAAGCTGCTGGAGCTTCCATTAAAAGTAGATGCTATTTATATTCCTGCTTGCTGAAGGACCACAAGAAAATTAGTAAAAAAAGCCAAAAGCACTATCTTGTCATAGCATCAGCAACAATTGCTGGTTTGAGGGTTTTGTTCCTTCTTTTGGTGTGCCATGGATTTGGTTTGTTAGGGGTTTTTTATGGTGCTTGGTACCCTGTACATCACCCTGTTAGTAGGGAGTACTTATTATATTATGCACTTTGCATGTTCAAAATATTCAAGCCATTTTACTACAAAGTTACTGGGCTTGTCATTCTCTCTCTTGAATAACACAACTCACATTGATGGATGGCCATACATAGCATTACTTAGCTGTGGGACAACTCCACATGCTCTGTTCTTTACAAATTCCTAATTTAGGGTCATCATACATCAATAATATTCATCTGTCAAACTTCTTTTTTTTCTTTTTTAGACAAAATGTACCTGATATCTGCCTTGCCTCATAACAATCAGTGAATGACAAGTATACATTTACATTTTAAGTAATGGTTTGAGATCACCAGCAAGACACACAATTCTGACAGTATGTGCCTCTGTGACCTCTTTAGGGAACATACTTGAAATTGCATAAGTCACTTAGAGTAGATTTTATTTATTAGTTTTTGTGAGCTCATGGTTTAGAATAAAGAACATAAAGTAGTAATAAAGTCTGTCATTACAAGACATAATTTCTCTTTTAATTTGTGATAATCACAGTACTCTAACTCACATATACAAAGACGTGGAATTTCATGCAGTATCACCTTTTTTTCAAAAGTAATTGGAAATTCAAACATATAGGAACATTTAAAAAATCCTAAGAGCCTGTAAGAGTCTCCAAGCCTTAGTCAGCTGCTAAACCTCCTACAGAGCACACACAAGAGTGAGATTTCAAGTCACACAGCATTTTATCTTTGCATAAAATATAAGTTGGTAATAACTTCTGCCTACTAGTCCTAGCAGAACACATTTTAGTACAAAACCTCTCCTTGGAGGCACCACACACTCCCTCTGTCACATCAAACTTTAGGAACTTAACCTTCTAAGTGAAGGCTATTTCCAGTCAGTGCCCTCCTTGCCCACACACACCATTATCTCACACTCACAGATGAGATCTCATTAACTTTCCTCATCCCCACAATGCCAGCCTCTCATATTCACTTTTTAAATTTTCTCACATAAATATTAATGCTGACTTCTGTGTTATATTCCCATGGAATGAACATTCCCCATATGCATCTTCAAAAATTTCTTAACACATCTCCTTTTCTGGGATATCTGCTCTTAAATTTACTGCTCCATTTCCTGACCAACAGCAGCTTATTCTTGTTTCTTTCTTTCCCCTAATTATCTTTTGTCTTACAGCCTGACAATCCCCGAGGCAGAAATTGTCTTTTATTCTGTGTTTCATCCAGCAGGTAGGTAGCTACATTACAAATTAGAAATTGTTTCCTGAAGTCTGATGAGCGAGACACAAATTTGCAAGAAGCCAGTCTGCAGACATGCTTACAAGGAGTTAAATGTCTCTCAATCATTCCTGCAAACACAATGCCCTATTTCTGTTTTCATTCTCTAGCCACAAAAAAAGCAAATTAGTTTCAGATGGCATTTAAGCTTTTAAATAGCAAAAATCTTTTTTCCTTTGCAACACACTTTCAGTTTTGGGGGTTCTCTTCCTATCCTCACCAGTTTTGAAATCAACTTTCACCTAACCATTTGCTATTTTTCACGTCATGCAGAGAAGTTATCAGATGCATGGAGCTTAATTAAATATCAGGTGGCAGCCAAAGCCTTGCCCAGAATTTTGGTAACAAGCTGTGAAGCAATTTACTTCAGGTAATTGGGAGATACTTGGCTCCAGACTCCTGTCTAAAAGCCACATGGCTGGCATGAAATGAGCTAATCGGTGACTTGAATCCAGTGGCTCAAGTCCCTGTCACCCCAGCTTCTTTGTCTGCTTCCTCAGTATAAAGAATAGATGCAAGCAGGAGTTAAGCATGTTTTAAACTCCCTTTCCAGATGGAGAGAAAAGAGGCAATCTAATTGCTGGAGTCCTGATGGCTGCAGCTCACACCAAGGTCTCCTTCCAAATTTAGGAGTCCTCATCTCCTGTGGAAGTTGGAGACTGTTGGAGTGGGAGTTGCTGTGGAAGTTGGAGTTGGCTGTGTAATTTCAAGGAGAGGGGAGTAACCACTTTTGCCAGTGTGCTAATATTATTTCAAGAAGCAGATATGGATAAAACATGTGCTAATAACCTATGTATTGTTCCAGAATCTGCCACACTGGGCAGTGTGGCACACACTGGCTTAACTTTTCAGATAATTAAGGGTAAAGATTAATGTTAAACCTCCAGAAGCTGTGCAAACTGATACACACCTCACACAGAGTAACCATGGATGGGCAGTACCACAGCTGTGCACGTGTTCCTTCAGATTCTCATTTGAAAGTGAATTTCTCATTTTAGCAGAGGATCTAAGTCATTAAACATACAAAGAATCTGTTAAAATTCCTTAGGTGAAAAATTAACAAGTAAACATCCATGTCAAACACTGTAAAAATAGTAATACTAAAAATGGGGTACCATTCAAGGCCTTGCTAATTAACTTGCATTAGATTTGCAAAGGAACGCTTTAGCTTTAATTTACATTGGCCTGAGCCAAACCAATAAAAAGCAACTGAAATCTAGCTCAGATTTAAGCAATACCAGCCTGCTCAAAATTAGATGTATGATCTCTCTCATCACTTTCACAAAAGTCTAAAGTTAAGATCAGTTAAAGACAGAATAAAAAAGAAAAAAAAAGACTTCAGATCATGAAAAAACTAAATCCTAAAGGTTAATATTATTTTATGTAAATCATGACAAAAACGGTTTTGGACTCAGGCTAAGTTTCAGATGAGCATTAAACTGTACATCTGATACAGTGATCATTAAGAAATTAAAATGAAGGCATTAGGAACATAAGGGTAGGAGAGAAGAATTTTCTTCCTTCTTTTTTCACTACTTAGGAAAAAAAGATGTTGGAAGAATTGTTGGCTATCAGCTCTTTTGAAGAATCAGAGTGATACGACAACCAAGTTGTTCTCACTTCCAAATTACTGATTTTAACTGATATAAACAGGTAAAGCTCTTCCACAGTCTTCTCATCCTTCAAATACTTCTGTATGAACCACTCAAGTATTTTTTTCCACTTAAACAGAACATGCTCCAAGTTGCTCATGTGCACAGACACATACATTAGCACAGCCCTATTCCCCCAACTGCAGTCTGACATGCCAGACATTCAGTACAGAAATACATCTTGTCTCTCATCTTCCCAGACATCTTGGCTTTTAAGTATGACTGACAAGCTTTAAGCCAGTCTCTTTCAAAGTAGATATTCTCACATTTTTTTTTACAGTCTGAGCCAACACATGTGCATGTACAACCTCAACTAAAACAGTAAAACTCAAAAAACTTTCCAGGCATTACATACAATGCACACTTCACGATGGGCACTATCAATAGGCCAACTCGTGTCATTTCACCTCAGGCACCAGACCCTGAAGTCACCCAGACACAAAGACATCTCCTACCTGGACACTCCCTGGGTTACTGCCTAGTTGCAGAACAGCCTATTAAAATATTTTAAAGTGAGCTCTCCTCCACTAATGTATGAGTGTTCTTTCACCTGAATCAAGTTTCAGTGGAAACAGAATCAGTCTTTCTGAATTAATGTGGAACTAAATGTAAAATCAAAATCGGGTCATAAGGAAATCTTTCACAGGGTAGCCAGATTTTCAGCCTTCAGTAAACTGTTGATTCTGTAAAGTGATTTGTGTGTGTTATAATAGTAATAGTCTAAATTTGAAAACATACAAAAAACCAAAAAAATCACATTCCTTTGCATTATTTTTTAAATACATAATCTGTAACCACGCTATAGCCTATTTCAGTCTCTGAAAGTCTAAATTCTCTTGCAGAAAGGTTGTTTCCAAGCCTCTGCTCTTGTAATGTACCCAAGTCAGAGTCTTTGTTTCAGTAGTGCCCAACCCTGCTGCCCTAGAAAGCAATAATTAATTAGTATCACTAATGTATTTTTTTAAAGTTATTAAAATTACATGAAACAAATGCTTCCCTTCTCTATGACTCTTTCCTATCAGTGTTCATTTGAGACATACTGGCTGAAGAGATTCAACCCATATAGCCACATAAGACATCATCCAGCATAAAATGCTGTGGATTCATGGCCTTGTTATAGCTCTACACTTAGGAGAACTGAAAGATGGAGTGAAAAAATGCACAGATGAGGAATTTATTGAGGACAATGCTACTTCTTCAATCCCCAAGCCAGCAGCTTGGAAGGATCCCTCACTGGTATGGCTCCTCACTAGTGTGTCCCGATGGCCCGGGAGAGCTACCAGGTTTTGACTGACCCCATACAATTTGGCTGTAAAGCATTTTTTGATAAAGAAAATGTTTATTAATATTGTTAGTCCACATGTCCCAGTAACACAAAGACAGGGTAAGCAACTGGAGGACATTGAAACTGATGCATATATTTCTCCCTAAAACTGAGTTTCTTTCAAGCTGGTTAGGATAGGCCCTACAGTTTGGTAATACATTAAAAATCTCAATGTCAAAACAAGAGTTGCCTCTGTCAAAAAGGCACTGCTAGAAAGTAATTTTAATGCATTGATGGTAGATACTTTGTTTGGGCCACCAGATATATATTCTGAGTATATAGCTCCTCGGGTTTTTATCTACATCTATAAACTGATATACTGAATACTCTGTTTGTGTGTGTGCTACATACACATGCTTCACAGCATTTATGTGAAATGCACATTATAATTAGACTTGACAATTATTTTTTGTTTTTTTCTTCCTTAGAGTTCACTGTTAGCTTCTCTTTCAGCATGTGGGACTGGAAAGAACAGAGATGGGAATGGGAGAAAGAATGACGATAAAAAAAATTACCAAGACTTATAATTTCTACTTACCAAAACAGCAATTTCTTGAAACTGGATATATTCCAAATGCTTACTTTGCCATAGTACCATATTTGCAGATTGTGGAACAGATTTTAGGCCTTGTATTAATGCAAATAATAGTCTTTAAATCAAGTTTTCTTCCATTTTACAGATACAGAATATCACTAACTGAAGTATTTTTACACTACCTTCTGTTCTCCCAATTTCTACTTCAATTTGTTCATTAATTTCTAATCTATAATCATTGACATGATATATTACATCAAGGATACAGCTTGTGACCTTAAAATTATTGTAATTATTTCAGATAATGATTTATGGTTACAGTTTAGATAGACAGATATAGATAGTTTAATTTTGGAACATTAATTCTTTTTATTTAAAATGAGCTACAAGGTGAAAAAACATATAAACTGAGAACTACTTTATTTAGAGAAGCCAAGAGTTTTAATGGTGATCATTCTGACTATAATCAATGTATATAAAAACAGTATAGATGGACTATTGACTATATGAGACAATTATCTACTGGGAGAAAAACTGCATTCTAATCTATTGTTTACCTTTATTATCTCTGTAGATTGTTATGGAATCATCTTAACACCCAAATATCTTGTAGCCTGATTAGCAAATTTATAGCAGGAGATATATTAAGAAAGAAACAGTCAAAGTAGATATGAAAAGATAAGTCAAATCACACATCCAATTGACAAAGTTTATTTTTTCTAAATACTGCCACAAGGGTAAATTTTTTAAATTGTCACTGCCTGAATTAAATTAACAGTTTTGATTTATTTAAATGCGTAAAGCTATTAAGAAAATTGTTTTTTAAGTATCCCAATTCCTCGGATTGAAACAATTATCATTTTTATTGTGATGTGAAGAAAGTAACTCTAATTAGATCTGACACCAGAAAGCTGAATATATTGCAATGTTTTAATTTATTTGAAATCTATATAGATAAACATGGGTTGATATCAAGCCCTTCCCCTCTCGCTTATGGAACTCTTCAGGGCAAACACTGATGTCGTTCTTTTTTAATGGGACTTACTGAACTAAATTGAGTCCTCAGGGAATTACATGAAATGTGTCAACTGAGGATCAGAGTTTTGTGGACTAGATAGTCTTAGTGGTTAAGTACCATTTCCTTCAGGAAGAGAGGTTTCCCTTCCACTGGAAGGTGAGAACTTTCAGGTCCAGAAAGCCTATGATGAGAATATCTGGGGATATTTCCATTTGAGGAGAAAGATCAAGAGTACTCCTTTTGATTACTGATGGGCATTAAGCTGATCCTTTTATCAAGGAGAGGCTGTCTTATGGGGACCTGCAGGATCTAGCAAGATGTCACCCCAGTTCTGTGCTCTTCAAGATATTGTAGAGATCATGTAGAAAGGAGGAGATCAGAAAAGTCAGAAAGGCAGTTGACAACTAAACAAATCAAAAAGGCTTACCAGAGTTACAGAAGACTGACATGATGCCGAGTTACTGAGGAATAAATCCTAGGTAACTATAAAAGCTTCCAGAAAACATTTGTATGAATTTACAGAAGCTTGCATAAATTATTCTCAAACATGAAAAAGTGTTCCTATTCTGTGGAAGAATATCACTATGTGCTTATTGCTCAAATATTTTCTTTCCCCTGGGTACTGGCTGTTGGTATCTGTCAAATACCCACAAGATTGTGGGTATTTGGGTTGACTTGCACTTCGATGTTCGGCTGGAATTACAAGAACCTTCTAATAGAGACATGAGACCTTTTCCCCTCAGGCCAGCTGCAAGATGAGACATTTTTGCACTCTGTCCAGATTCTTATCTACCTTCAAATAATTCCCACATTTGTATGGGAAAACTGCACACCCCTTTCTGATCCCCAGCTTTTTCCACAAGCAGCCCTATCACACATCCATAGAAAGCTTTTCTCTCCCATTCTTGTCTCAGAGCAAACTATCTTTAGTAGCTTTGACACTGATGCATGGAAGTCTGACCTTACTTGACAAAGATACTACATTTGATTCAGTAAAGGCTTAATTAACAGGGCACAGGTTGGATCAGTAAGATCATACCAGCCTTTTTTTAAGAATGGCACGACTGTACTAAAAAGAATGGTAAATTCCTTGGTGTATATGCTTACTTAAGTAATTCCACCTTCAGAAAATATATTAGATGTGGCACTAGATGTATTTAATTTGGGTCCTCTATTGACAAAATGTTGTTGATTACCATAACACCCTAATGCTGACACATTCAGTGAGATGACGCAAAACTCCAGTGATTATCCTTAAGGGGAGTGTAACTTTCCAGTACGGGCTCATTTACACATGCATACAGGAATCACAATTTGTGTGCATAAGTACTCAAAAGAAAAATTGCCATTTTTTCAAATTAAATACCTATGTAAAGGTAAATGTTAGGATGCAATTCCTCTCCCACCGAAAAAATAAAAATGACAGCCTAACTCTTCAGGTACCTGTGTTTTAAAAGACCTTAAAGACTTTTACAAGTTATTTTACCTAATAAAAACCATGAAATCAGGAATTTGTCTTCTAGCAACAAGAGCCTCCTAATTCATGGTTTCTTCTGGGACTCACTGCTCTTGATCCATCCTAACTAGTGATCATCAGGAGTCATATTGCCACTGAGACTTGTGGCACAACCTAAAACATCTAAGTCCTATGAAGGCTTTATTTCCTAGCTAATCTTTCTTTTCCCTTTATCTTTCAGTCTCACTTTATTACTTGTATCAATTCAAGCAAAGCCTCACATATCTTCCCCCTGCAGAAGGCTAATGGGTTTTGTTTCCCTGCAGAACATCTCATCTTCCTGAAGACACTATGGAAGATGCTCACTATACAGACCTCCACAATTCCATTGATTTCAGCACAGACCTAGCAGTTTGTTTCAGTGGAATACCTGCCCCAACCTATACAGGCCTTTTATGACCATCACTGAAACCACATGCTGAACAAAAGATTTATTCCTCTAATCCATGATACAGTGATTATACAAAACCACATCCAGCCCTAAGTTGTCTCAAGTGCTAAGTCCATAACTATCTTGTTGCGTTTCAAGTTTTAAGTCTGCATTTTAAAGGATGAAGGTAAAGAAATCAGAATTTTTGTTTGCAGCTCCTCCCTGGACAGCACCACCCACACTTAACACTAAGAAGATGGTTTAACCCTTGATCTGGATGATTAATCCTCAACTGGATCCAAGAAGTGTCCTTACTACATGAATAATATAGTTTTACATTATACGTGTCTCATGCACAAGGAATAACTAAAGATAACAGAGCAGAATAGAGGAGAGCAAGCAACAGCAGCATTATAAAACCCTCATAAATGCCTCCACAAACAAGAAAAACAAATAAATTCAGAGAATGTTAAGGACTAAAGAGTAAGTTTTTAACAGCTTTTTCAATTCTCTTTAATCTATCCTCCTTTACTTTCCCTATCTATCTGAAGTCTGAACAGCAAAGTGAGAACAAATGAAGCATTCACACTTAATTAAGCAAAGAGCATTTCAAGTTAATTCATTTCGTAACAGTATGGCCTTACAGAAGCTAAGTTAAACATAGTTTTAATGATCCCCATTTTGTCTACTTTCAACTGAAAAGAAAAATTGCTAAGTAGATGAATTCACTTATGGTGACCGATATGGTGTCTGGATAGGAGAATTTTATAAAAGCACCACCCTGCCACATGGGACTTCAACAGCATCTTTTGGGTTTCTGGGCCACTTCCACATCTTCTATGAGATTATATGTATAATGTATACATTACACGTATAATGAGAGTTAAATAAAGGCACACTGCAGTTCCAAATCTGCCCCCATTGCACCCTCCACTGCCTTTTTTTGGGTTTTGACTTTGGTAGTCCAAAATAAAACAAAAAACATCCATGCTGGTGTTAAAAAAACCAAAAGTTGAATTTAGCTGCTAAGCTGAAAAGGTAAGGAAATCAGATGAAATGGGGCACAACAAGTTCCAGTATGTTTTAAGCACACAGGTAAAGGAACCTTAGCTAATGCTGATGTTGTCTACAATGAACTCTATTTTAAAATATGAATCAGAAATAGCTTCAAAATAAGAAAGCACAACAAATCCTTTCACTTTAGCCAATTCACTTTACTCTCTATTAAACTGCAGTCTTATTCTTCCCCTATAAAAATGGTATTGAAAGACTTTATATCCTAAAGATGAAATTCTCAAGTGGAAGAGAATATTAACACTCCAAAGACACTCCAGGGCACGTTTTATGAGGCCATTAAAGGATGGCTGGGACAGATGAAGGCAGTTAGCAGTACCTATAGTGTACGTATTAAAATCCCTGTAAGCCACACCCTGGCTCCTACTGAGCAGCTTTGGGTATTCCAAGCAAAAAAGTTACCAGCAGATGAGATCATGCAAAGTTCTGCATCAGTTCTTCACAGACATACATTAATTCTGAGTGTGCATGGGAGATCAAAGGAGGAAAACACTAGGAAAATATTGGGTGTTTTTTTATTTAGGGCTTTGTTTTAATTGATCAAATTGATTAAAAAACCCTAAAACACTCCCACATATCAAATTAGACATACCACAAAGAGTGCCTGCTGCATGAACAATTCCTGGCAATGTGACAGACTAGAGACAGAGGCAGCATGAATAAGAAGAGTTGTTGCTTTTAATTTAAGGTCTTAAAAAAAATTACACAAGATGACCTGGAGGCATTTTTTTTATATCTATCAGGTTTTGTCCCTGTCTTTATGGCAGCTTTTCCTCCCTCGACCCTCACAATAGATCATCTCTTTGTTGAGTTCAGGGCACTGCTATTAGCTGGCAGAGTGAGGTTTCTTTTCACTACCCCTAGCCAAAATATGTTCTTGTCAGAGTTGCTAAACCTCAGGCAAAGATATTTCCCTGGGACACTTGCTTGGAGCATCACTTTCATCCAGTCTACATCTTACTGTCAGGTTAGCCAGCCATTAAAAAAAACTAAGCATTGACATGCTGTTTCAGATTATTGCCAAAATAGCTCTCTACATCATATAATCCTTGTTACTGCTGGGTTTCCCTTTGCAACACAGAGTTCTGTAGAAAAAACTGTTGGACGCTTAAAAAAAAAAAAAATAATTAAAAATGTTGCTAGTCAGAACCATTCTGTTTAGGAATATGCAGATTCATTTTTCTTCACATTTTCTGGCTAGCATTTTGCAGGTTTCTACACATATATTCTCTGCTTGTACCTTCATGGTTGTGTGAAGGCAATTCAAAAACCAATCTGTTTCTGGTATCTTTATAAGCTATGTGCTAATATGCTTTGTACCAGAAGGCAGTCTTCAAGCTCTTTTCCCCCACAGTATTATACATTTCAATAATTGAACATAAGATCATAAAACTGGGGTTCACTGTAGTCCAGTCTTGTCACTGTAATACAATTGGATTGTTTGTAATCATCTCTAGCAGCAGAGGGAAAAGTGTATTTTTTCTGTTGTTGTTCAAGGTTATTTGAGTGTCTGGTAGCACCAAAGAATCCAAATAAATAGAAAGGCTAAGGAATCATTTAATCTGAGAGCAGATGCCTCATATAATGCATGTTGCCTGTAACAGTTTCTCAAGGCAGCATTTTCAGTGGGAATGTAATGTTTGGTGATCAGTACTCTCATATGCCAAAGGCTGTTTTTTGAGATTTAATGTGGATGTACTTGTCAATTGAGAAGAAGCCACTTCCGCAATAATAAAAGCTCTCACAACACCTTAGCACTATTTGCAAGAGTTGCTTCTGAAAATATAGTGCTAGCTGAAAACATTCCTCTTCATTTACCTTAGACAAGTAAAGCTAGAAAACTGGGAAGAGTTTTTGAAGTTTCAGATACTGCTGTTTTGAGGTTGAGTTTTGGTGAATTCTTATCAAAGGAGTTAAAAGATTGCCAAAAGTAACTTGTCCTCTGCTTCTCACTAGAGAAAACCAGGAGTCAAAAGTACACAAGTGTTGACAGCCCAATGACAATGTTTCTGCAGTTACTGCTTTTGGAAGAAGCTTTCTTTACTGGAAGGAGAACATTTCTCCTCCACTTTACATTTGACTGTAGCAATCGACTGGAGCAGAAGAAATCACAGTATGTCTTGCACCAGCGTTTTGTCAGGAAAAAAGGGAAGGACCCCAGCTCTTTATCCCCTCCTGTTTCCTCCATTACCCCCATACTGCTGTCAGACTGCTCTTTCCTACTGCTACTTCCTGCTTTCCCTGCTTTAGCCAGGAAACAGCTCCCATCTATTTCTGCATTGTTTCCACAAAAATGCCAGTTCAGCCATTTTGTATGAAACATTATTTGCATAACACCCTTTTATTAATATAGTCCAATTGCACAGTCTTTTGCTGACACTTTTTTTTGAGGGGGGAAAAAAAAGTCTCTTTCCCCTTAATTCCACCTCTTTCCATAAGGCTAAATATTTTCCCTACCTTCCTGCCCACACTTCTGCTAAAATGTATTGACTAACAAGCAGAAATATATGTTTCATATCTCTAACCTTTCTTGGTTTGTTTTTAAAGGCGGTTATTGTAGTAATAGAAGAACTACATTAGCATTTTGATAGCATTCTTTGCAGTGTTTTACAAACATGTAAGCATCCACAGGACTTACTTCTGCCAAATACATAGAACCTCACATAGAGAACTGCTGCCATTAGCTAGCTTACAATATTTATTTATTAGACAGAAGGTGAACAGTTAAATATAGACAATTTTAGCAATGCTGTTCAGCATTGCTTGGACAGGATGAATTAGGGTTAGGCTGGTGACCCTGTCTCCTTCCAACACTGGGAATGTGAGTGGTTTTTATTATTTGCACATATGGAAAAATGTCCCAGTTCTGTAAAGCTCTCTCACCTTTCTTTGGGTTCTTTATAAAAGTTCAGGCAAAGGAGTTTTTTTGTATTTGGTATTGGTGTTTTTGTACTCATGCCAAGTTTGCTTGAGTATCAATCTGTAAACAGCTTGAAATGGATATAAGCTCATGACTTACAATTTATTTTGAAAAAAATTAGCCTGATTTTTCAATGAGCCAATTCCTGAAAACAGAAAAACCTTCCTCCAATTCAGCTAATAGCTAAATGAACATATTCTGTTATAAAATATTTGGCTTCTGTTTGTAACTCCTGTAAAGAAGTGAGGCCAATCAGAGTACAGAACTGATCTGTCCAGAAGGATCTCTTACCTTAATGAGCATAGCAGGCATGCCACAAGAAATAAACAATCAAATAATCATACCAAATGTTCCACTGGCAGCCTGTGACTACATCTTATCATTCAGTTACTACAGAGCAACTTGGTTTGCTCTCCTATGACCAAGCTCTTACAGCATCTCAGGAAATGACTGTCTCCTAGAAAGTAATCCCCAGTCCTGAACGAGCACCTCTGAGCTGTCTAGTGAAGGGTTGAGTTAAGCACAGCTTCAATTGCAAGCATAAAAGGAAATCCCCAGAAAAGCCTCTAAGCTATCAGTAAGGCCCTCCAGGCAGAGGAAAGCGTTAGGTACCCACTTCAGCACCTGGATGAGCACTGGAGTATTACAGGAAAGAAAACCACTCCTCAAGCTGCTGCTTTTTAGGGGAAAGCAAAAGCTGCCACCACACGTTGAGGATTGGTTTTGATCTTGCCAGCGTGCCATGGGTGCCCTCCAAGAGCTCCTTCCAGACCCAGCAATCCTTAAGAAGCTTACACAGAAACAGGTCTTCTTGGGGGATTATAAATCAAGCAGACGTGATGCCCAGAGAGACTTTTAAAGGCAGAGGACTGCTCTGTGATCCTTCAGACACAGATAGCAGATGAGGAATGGGTTTCAGAATTACACTGCCCTGACTTACCTATTTTTTTTTCATCCAAGTCCATCCTATTTTTCAGTCATTTTTACTAACCTAACTCTACTAACAAGTTTAAAATGAACACATGCTTCTAACACAAAGTTGTTCATCAAAAAAATACGTATGAGATCTGTTGATTTGTTAAAAAAGCTTGCGTGTTCCACCGAGAAAAAGCCCCCCTCAGAAGAAATGCTAGAAAGAAGAGATCCAAAATTAGATGAGGAAGAAAAATGACCACAGCAAGTCATCTTAATACAGGGGGAGAAAAGAAAACTCATATTTAAGCTTAGATTCACATCAGTCACCCCCTCCTCATATGAATATTTCATAACTATTTGGAAATACTTTAAAAATAAACAGTTTTATTTGGCTTTTAACTTCATCTTTTTGAAACAGATTTTGAAGCAAGAAGTTGACATAAATGGGTCTCCACTTATAGTGACACGAAAATGTGAAAGAAAACAAGTAACTCCCTCAGCTCTTCCCCTGGTCTGCATCATCCAGTGTATTGCAACACATTAACATGTGCCAGTCCTGGAGCACTCCAAAGCTACCTGAAGGTATGGTGGGATGCTTCTCTTAAAACAAAGAGGACACCTCAGCTCCCATGAACAGGAACTCCCAGAGAAACCCCAACTAGTGCTGTAAAAGCGGATCACACACCTGCATCCCAGGAATGATGAGGAAAGTAATACTGTGAGATAGAAAAATAAAATCCCTTAAAATACAAGTGTTTAGAACTTCATTTGCCAATACATCGGCTATTATTTTTTTCCTCTCCCTCAGATGGAAATGGTTGGTAATCATTTCACAGCACCTCCTTCTTAGGGAATTACACTCCAATCAGTGCTGAATCATATAGAATGCAGTAACTTTAAAACTTGTGTGACTTAAGTGTGATTCCTGATGAATGATGTTCTTCCATGGTGAGCTGCTAGCTATGCTTTTGGACCACGTTTCTACCTGTTCACACACTCTCAGGTACTAAATTGCACAATTTTGCTGCTTTTAGCTTACAAATGGAGTAACAACAGCAAGGCAGGCACCAGGGTCACCTGTCACTTTGCATACTACACTAGCTCTTTTTTGTGTTGGGAGAGGGGGGCACTTTGGGGGTAGAGGCTGAGGTTTTTGGGTAATACTATCACCATCATCCTTATTCTTTTCTCACCTGAAAATCTACTCAAATTTGTTTCACTTCTCAGAATAAACAAATTAAATTCAGACTGATTTGGGAGTAAAATTTGTATGATGTACTACACTTAATACAGGATCCAAAAGCAAAAAGGTAAACAGCAGCAATGCCCAATGACAAAATTCTTCAACAAGTGTTTAAAAATACAGCTAAATTATCAAATTAATAGGATTTAAAAGTTGCAGGAAATGAGAATTCTTAAATTATTTTTTTTTATACCTTAGCATAGAACATATTCTTCTAAATGTCAACCTAAAAAAGCTCCATCAGATTCCACTTACAGAATAACAAAAACTGCAGGTTCTTTATGTTTGCCAGGATAACCATCAGTTGTCAGCAAGCTTACTACACCACCTCTTAACCCAAGTGATAAAAAGTAACTTTGAACCAATCAAAAGGGGTCCAAGAAGAAAGACTAAGTTGATATTTCATGTATAAGACATCCATTTCCTTATCTAAGAACTCTAAGTTTTAACAAAATCCATACCCGAGATTCAAATCTGTGGCTCCTTGGTGTATGTGCTTTCAATGAGACCAGATTTAGGTAACAAAGTAAAACAAAAGGGAGGAAGTAATCTTAGGTACTTTTGATCACATTACAAGGCTAAACTCGAGGCAGAGCCTTGCAGCAGAGACATGGGAGATGAGCTTTTCCTGTTTGGCTACGTGGGTTGTCATGGGAAGGGGATGCAGAAATATATCCTCAACCTCTTTGAACCAGGAATTAGCCAACATTAAAAGATTAAATGATTCAAGTAAAAACTCTAGTGCTTTGCAATGATATCAAATCTTTCATCATAAAGGCCCATATAGCTAATAAGCATTCACAATGTTAGGTTTATTAGATAGTGAAATTGTTTCTGGGAATGCTTAGTACTACAAAACAAACTAAAGATTATGTCTACCATTAAAGTACCATATTTCCTGATACCTTCAAATTTCTCTAAGCATTTAGCATGTCCAACACTTGGTTATGCATGGAGCATCCCAAACAGCTCAAACTACAAATGCTTAAGTAACTCCTGACTGAATTAACTCAGTTACTTAGATTTGCAAGGGCCCACAAGAGCAAGCTATTAGTAAATGTATTTGTATGTGATAGGCTGAAATTTCTTGACATTTAGGGGTTTTTTTGGTTCATGTCTGTTTTTTGTTTTGTTGGGTTGGTGGTGGTGTGTTTTTTTTTTCCAATCCTATTCATAACAATGAAGTGCAGAATAGATAAGAACAAGAGGTGTTAAAGGTTTTTTTTGAAGTTTCTGTAGGATATGTGGGGAAAAGAAAACAAACAAAAAACCCACACACAAAACTAAGAAGTGCTCACTGTCTTTTCCAAGTATTTCTTATAACTAAGCTGTAACATATGCTAGGTACCTGAAGAGCTGAAAAATCAAAATGCTTTTCACTTATCTTTTCTAAAAAGGCTGGTCAACACTTAGGTCTTCATTTCCATTTGTGCAAGGAGCCTGAGTGCCAATACAGAAAGTAATACCATATGTCAAAACAGAGCTTTAGAGAAAAGAGCTGGAGGAGGGGGGATCCATCATTAAGTTCAGTTGTGCAGATTTTTCTTATGCCTGCTTGAATGATTATTAACAGATCTGTGACTGGCCAGAAAACAGAAGAAGAAACATAACAGACAAATTCTGAAGCCGGCAGTAATTTTTAATTGACTCTGTTGGTGCCAGAATTTGCCAGAACTTCAAACACTGTATCCAAAGAAATAAAATGAAGCACAGAGGGGGCTTACCTTCTCAGAATAAAATGCAAGCTAAATATTCACTTTTATTCCAAGCTGCAGACTGCAAGAGATAGTATTTGCAAAATCATCTAGCTATTCCAAATGTAAAAATAGGTAATTAGTCTTCAATATCTCATTTTGACAACCCACACTTTTAATTGCTGAATATTTTTATTTCCTCACTGGATGCAGTTTTAAAACATTGTGCAGTTTAAAATTAAAAAAAAAAAAATCTGAATCAGATTTTAACTGAAGAGTAGAAGCATTGCCACCCATTTTATCTATCCCTGTTACCCAGCTAATGCTTGCTATCATCTGGAAACAGAACTTTACAGATAAACAGTCTTGGTCTGATTTGTACATCTGTTCCCATTTTACTTAAAATCTCAAATGTGCACTTTAAAAAGTGTATTTAAAATTTCACTCCAGCTCTTCTTTTCCTTCTGGTAGCACATAAATCCTCCACCAGTCCTTTTGTTTCTATACACAGTTTCAAGTATTGCTGATTTTTTCCAAATGATTTTATATTTGCACACACCTAAAGGACCAGCAATGTCTTTAGTTTTACAGACCTCTGATCCAACTACATACTGATAAAGCTTTCATTTCTTTTCAAAGGTAGTTTACAATATGTGAAACCATATAATCTTAGAAAGATCAAAAAATGTTATGTTACTGACCAGAACATGCTGTATAGCCAACAGGAACAGGTACCTATGCTGCAGAGTGCTCCCCAGCCCCAGCATTTGGGCTGGCCCTTTCTCAGCTCCCCATCAGAATTCACCCTGGACATTCACCAGCTCTCCTTTCCTGAAAGGGAAATCACATGTGACTGAGGGAAAGGAATCACACAGTGCAATGTTTTTGCTTGAAATGATCAATATATGATGACACACTGTGGCATGCATCTACCCTGAAGTCTTGGTGCCCTGGACTCTGGAAGACAACATTCATCATGTTGTACTGCTGTACAGCTGCT
The DNA here is from genome assembly GCA_023637945.1 of Phaethornis superciliosus. NCBI lineage: Eukaryota > Metazoa > Chordata > Aves > Apodiformes > Trochilidae > Phaethornis > Phaethornis superciliosus. Next base: position 19,531,879 of record JAJQWJ010000011.1, read on the forward strand.
GTACTGAGCATACAGCTGATTGAGCACAACACAAACAGATAAACAGTTCAACTCAGCTGAATTTCTGCATACATGACCATGTGATTATTTTTCTTGGTTTCTGTATTAAGTATTATTAGAGCAAACAGTAAGCCTTTGAAAAAATACTCTTACTGCATATTATAATCTTACTTCTATCTGTGCACCTCAGTGATGCTTAAGAAAACCAGTCACAGGACAACTCATTCCTTAAGGGATACCTTGTACCTCCTAAAACGGTTTATGCTGTCACTTAACATTAACTTTACCAAAACCACTCAAAATCAGTCAAACAGCTATTCAGTCTCTCAGGCATAGGAAGGCAAGATTCAAGTTGTCTGTATCTCTACATCTGTTCAACTACATTATGTCTACTTGCAAGGAAGTGTCAGGAAATAATTTGTTTCCTTCAATTACCTTCCAACACACACCCTCAACAAAGTTCTCAGATTTACTTCTCTTGAAGAAGATATATGCCCTTACATGCTTTTTATTTCTATTTGGTTATCATTTTGGTATCAATAGTAAGTACTCGCATCATGCATTTTCTCCTGTTTCTCCTTACATTTACAGCATCACCAGGGCACTAGAAAGAACAGCAGCAATCACATTTCTACAAAATGAATGTGTACACTGGTGTATAGAGCATGTTTCAGCTGTGTTACTTTAGCATTCTATTGTCTATTCTCAAATGTTGACAGCTTTATTTAGTTCTAACAGTTTATATTTACAAAAGGATCAGAAGAATAACAACTTTGAGGGGAGTAAGCATTCAACCCAAGGCTTTCCCCCCAAACTTGTACTCAAATTACACAAACAAAATTTCCTAAGTGTCAGAAGACTGTCTTTGTTTAGAGGCTGTTTGCTCTTTTCATCTTGCCAAAAACATCAGCTTAAAAGTAGGGTAGTGGGGCAGCACAGAAAATCAGTTCTCAGGGGACACAAGACTTGTGTTTTGCCCTGTGGAAATTGGTCAGAATAGTCAGCTTAGGCAAAAAGCTTCTTTTTAAACAGAGAGGCATGAATTTTCTGAAGGAAGCTCCTTTGTTTTCTAGATGATTTAATTCATAGAATCATAAAATTTGGAAGGGACCTCATGGATCACCCAAGTCCAACCCTTCTATTATTACTGAAATTTGAAGTTTGTCTCTTTTACTGAATCGTACCTACAAAATTCCATGAAGGGTGTTTCATTTATTTGAGTTCAGTTTTTGCAGAATTAATGACATTTGTATTTTTCTATAATTCTTTACTGCTTTAGGGCCTCAGTTTTCGAAGATCAACAAACCCTTACTGTTCTCTTCATCTCATTTTCTTCCAGCTTCCTACTCTTCAATTTATTTTATTTTTCAAGATAGAAGCAGGTCTACAGATCACCGATTCCTTCCCACTTTTGAAACAATGAGCACCTTGTTCTTCTAATAATTAGGTGGACTGTACGAGATGCTTCTACTGCTTATGGAAATTACATTGAGATAATTAAAACATTTTTTAAAGAAAACAGGTACAGCTAATTCGTGGCTGTCAAGAGAAGCAATTCTGTTTGTCTTTAAAGCATCTTAAGTAAACTTGTGTCTCGCTTCAAGATATTTTTCATGATGCATTAAAGCCTCCTTGACCTAATTAACTAACACAACATTTTGGAAGCAAGTGGTAAAAATAATGTGCTAAAGCAATTTTATTAGTAGTATTGCTATTTGTTCTGCAATAAGTATTCTGTTTATGTTTCCTGTTTTGTTAGGAATGATATCAACCTGTTACTGCTGTACTCAAAGAACAGATAGGAAGTACCAAGTTCCACACTATATCCCTTCTTTCCAAGCAAGGGAGGAAACAGTAACAGTAATGCAAGTGTATAGGATGCCTCACTACTATAAGAATATTTTTGGATAAGTGTTTTTTTCTCAAAAGACTTCAGTAATTTCACTTCCTAGTACATGGGTCTTTGTACAGTCTTTTCTACTACAGTAGATTTTACTCAAAAATAAATTAAAAAATTAAAAAAGAAACCATCAAAACACTCACCCACCACATTCTCTTGTTTCTGCAGAGTAAAAGTATTGCAGGATCTGCCATATGCTTCTAGTCACTGAATACATATCTACGGAAATATAAATACTGTGTAATGTCTGGTACCACATAAATTTACCTTCCTGTCCTAAACATCACACAGCATCTTCAATTCTGATTATCTTGACAGTATCAAGAAACAGTTTGGGAAAATCTGCAACTGCTTATTAAAGAAATATCAAATATTTTATCTCCTGAGAGGAGATTGTTTGGGGCTAAGCACTGAAAGACGAAAAACAATACACCAAGGAACCTTATAAAGCACAGAGTAAACTCACTGGATGAAATGAAGTTTGAGTTTGGCCAGTTCTGTATCACCTACAAATTACTGAAAAAAACAAAGCCTATGTAACTGCCAGAAGCACACTTGCATTTTATGTACATTACTGTAATTCTGAGAACACAAAAATTGGAACTCTTAGTCTCCTGTAACTACTTCAGGTGCAGACAATAACAGAAATGAGGTGAGTAAAAAAATGCACCACTGTCATACACATGGCAGAGAAAGATATCCTACCCTCATAACAGGAATTATTTGTACAAGTAGAATGGAGAAAAAAGACTTCACATCAGTAACAGATTTTCCATGTTGGTAATTTTAGCCTGATAACAGAATAGTTACTTGATATTTTAGCCAATACATGGTAATTCTTCATTAACAATCCTCAATTTCTGTCTATTCATACATGCAGGAGTGTATGTGTTCACACACGTACTCAGCCGTACATAATTGCAAAATACTTGGCTGCCAATGTAATTTTTGACTGCAGCTGATATTTCAGAATACAGATTTTTATATAACTTCATGAACTTTTCCAGATCAGGTCTGTCTGCTTTATCCACAAGTAATTTTAGTGACTACCCAGTAAAAAAAATTCCATGACTACTCAAAAATCAAAAAACAACAGGCAACCAGGAGTGAATGACTATAGTTGTGCTAAGTGACAGACACATCTTGAGGAGCAGGTAGTCTCACTGTCTCTCAATTTGGATACTCAACCAGCCCTATTCCTCCTGGTTACACAGTGCCAGCTGTCAGCCTTCGGCAGCTTGAGTGGCAAACAACTTACTGTGTAATTAATGGAAGCTGCCTGTTTAATTGCAGTGAAGATCCTATTTGAAATACTTGCAAGGAATACCGAGAGCCAAGTTCCGGGAGGATTTCTTGTTAGGTGCACCGATTTGATGACATAATCATGCTACATCCAGGGAACAAAGGTCCCAAGTGACAGCAGCCAGTTCCCTGAACAAGGTGTGATCAAGTAAGACAACACTCTGCTAGGTGTTAGGTTACCTTACACACACACTTCAATCCTCTTTCTTTCAAAACAGAGTAGCAGATAGCACAAATCCATGTAGTGACATTGATTTTAATTGACTGATTATCTAGCCTGAATTTCTATGAAGGACCATTGTTTCCAAAGCACTACTAAGAGAATATTTTCTCCTGCTGGCAAAGTGTTTTACTTAAGGACTTCAGAAATACAACAAAGGATATTCTGGCAGGCTCTGATACGATTTCATAATTGAGAAACATATAAAGCATGAAAAGATATGAAGTAGCAGTTGAAATGTAAGACTTGCAGGTATTTTATTTCTTCCTTGACTAAATAAAATCGTATTAGAAAACTGTATTCTGGCAACCATTCCTCTCCTGGAGTGCCTGCTTAAGGCAGCAGATAAATCCATGCCAGCAGGTTATGTCTGGTGTGGACCAGACTAGTTTAGCTGTTCTATATTCTCTGCAATTCCTTTAAGTCTTTCAGATTTCATACAGAAAGCTGACATAACCAGCACTGCACATGGCTTTCAAGGACAGTGACAACATCAAGCAATTCCATACAGCTTGGCACTTCACTGGACTCCTCTACTGGGAGACCTAAGGTCATGAAAAAAATGTCACCGTTCTTCTGGTTGTAGGGTTGTGTAATGTGGCAGTGCTAATGTTGGTGAAGACAATGAGAGAGAGCACCACATGCATACACAGAAGTAAAACAGGAGGGAATAGCCAAGGTTTGCTCATGCTCATTTCAGTCAGAAGCTAGAACTCAGTAGTAGGAGCATGGGATGAAACTGTAGACTTTAAGGCAGCAAAAACACCATTACTAGAAATTAGTGTGACTTGTATAAAAAAGCTTTTGAGGAAGTAATGAAGTAGAAGAACAGGCAGAGGCTCAGTTATTCCTTTATATGCTATTGTTAAATTTTTCACTCCATCACTAAAGCAATTATCACATCTAAGATATCACAAGAACGAAGGGATATCCAGTTAGATGAAATAATGACATTTAAGAGTAGACAAACTCTCCACCCACATTACTTTTTTATTTTACATCACCATTATATCAGCTTTTTTCTTTCCCCTCAATCCACTTCAAACTTGTCATTTAAAAGTGGATAAATCTTCTTACAGAAACCAAAAAGATGTCTCATGTCCTGTTAAGTTGCTCATTTGCATAGCGTACTGTTTCAAACAGGACTTCTGTAAAATACATGCTTTAACTACTTGCCTTGTTTCTAACTTTGTAAGCCTGAGACGATGAAGGTTTTTCTGTGTTAATGTTTTCCAGATCTTACTGCTTTGTGTGTGCAGAACAGTAGGCATTAATCACTACAGTTCAGTTAGTTACACACACAGACCCCCAGCTGTCCCAGTGCTGGGGCATGTGACTGCTTTTTCACATCAGCCTTAACTGCCTCCTGCAGAACAGCACAAGAGCTGAGCTGGGACTGGAGTCATCCCCATTCTCCTCACATTCAAAGCAAACAACATGAAAATAAGGCAGCACAATATGGACACACACACACAAGTCTGAAAGGCACAGAAGTGGGTAAGAATCAGATCTTGTTCTCCACACACCAAGGAGGCTGCTCTTACTCTGTATTTATATTTCTTATTTAAACAATTCTAATTTAAACCATGCCTTTCCATCTTCAATCCAGGAAGCAGAGGGTAAAGCTCTGCTCCCAGCCATTCCCATCCCTTCCTTGGATGCTAGGATGATGTAAATGTTAAACATGCTTCCATTGCACTGTACAAGCAGCCCTCTGAACTGTATCAGCATTCTGCATGCATTTTAAACTAAGGAAAAAGAAAAATAAGTTAATTTAAAATATGCTGCAGTTTGTGCCAGTGTCATTAATGCTGCCTTGAAAGATTTCCCACTCTTGATACACAGAGTATTTACAGTTTACCCTTCAAGGTCTTTACTGTTTACCTATCAGCCTTAAGATTTTCATTACTCAAAGCTTTTCTTCACAAATGCAGGGAATACAAACTTTCCCAGTTGTTTTGTTACTGCAACAGATTTGAAAACCAAGGAAGACAGGAATAAAGATTAGCTTACCATCTTCTGCAGAGGCACAGAACCAGGTAAGCAATGATGAATTAAAAATTAATTTTGCCTTAAAATTTGCAATCAATTATTTCCCACTTAGCAAGAGAAAAACTTCAATTTCATTGCTGGCCCAACATTACAGTGGTTTCCAACCAAGCACCAATACAAAGTTTATTCTAAAACCTGCAGTACATTATTAGAAACTTTTCTGAAAACTGATAAACAGCAGCTCAAGCATATGATCCACTATGCAGAAAATAAGCAGTGAAAGATAAAAGAACCAAGCTCCTCCAGAACAGAGTCATCAACCATAGGAGTGCCCAGGGAACTGAGCAAGTGGAAGCTACCTCAAAAATAGCTTCAAGTTTTCCTAGCAGTTGTTATACCACCAGGCACTAAACTGTTAGCAAGGGATCATTAGAGTTCTGCCAACCTTCTTCCTTCTTTCTCCACTCACAGGCACCATGTAAACACTCTAGTGGTTCTTGCTTTTTTTAATTTCCTGTTCTTTTTGAAAGAAACACAGCAAGAAACTAACCACAACAGCAACAGCATAATGAGATTACAATATGGTACTAAAAATTTGGTATAGGATTGAGGTCTAAGTTTTTGTTCATAATAAACTGTCAGTAAACTATGGATAAGTCTACAGTTTGGTTTCCTAGATCTTACAATATATATTTTTTCTTACTTCTCCAAGCCATATTAGAAAAACTTGAAAATATTAAATATTAAAAATTATATAAAAATTGCAATACATAACATTTCCTGATGAACCTCAAAACTGAAAAAAATAACCTATTTCTGGAAAATTTACAATTCCAAAGTAGATTAATAGTTATCATTAGCATTTATAATCTTCCACTAAGCAACAGGAAGTGATTCACTACTAGAACTGCAAAAATCACAATATTTGAATAATTACAAAATAGTTATGGAATGTAAGTATATAAGAAAACTTCGCTCATTTAGAAAATGGAGAGCAACAGAGAAAGATGAATGGTGGGTTCACTTCTGCTTCTCATTAGAGTCTTTTTTGAGCCAATATCCAGTAGATACAGGTCTCCAGGGAGCACAACAAGCCTGGGATTTTTCAGATGAAAGTTTTTTTCATAAAAATTGGATTGCCTGAAGGTACATATGAACCACTTTAGATGAGACGACCACTTCTGGCTCAAAGAAAGAAAGGGAGAGAGAAAGCCCATTTTCTCTTACCTCAAAATAAGTAAAAACCAGAAAAATGAGAGCACTTAACTGGAACATGTCACCCAACTTAATCCCAAAAAACTGTCCTTGCATCCTAGTAGCTGAACTGCTAAGGAAACTTTATCACTGGGGACACACACACACAAAACCAAAACAAGAGCTGAGGAGGAAGTAAGAAAGAAAAAAACCCAGAAAACATCATTGTGTTAACTTCAGGTGTGAAAATAAAGTCTAAAGCCCACTCAATCAAGCTACCATCAGTCCTGTAAAGTTCCAAGTGTGTACACTACTAGCTCAGGTCTCTTACCTTTCATTAAAAAGTTGAGTATTTCCTCAGTATAGAACAGTAACAATAGTCTTAAAAATCATCAAGAGACAGAAGCACCTAAAGACCAATCACTGATACAAATACACAGGGTGAAGTCAGCTGTAGTAGTGAGAGCATAAATCCTACAAAACATACAATTCGTATTAGTGTGGCAATTTGGCTACAGGCTTTAAGGTTCATTTTGTGCAAGAAAAACCCCACTGCTGCTGCAATATTTGCTTTGTAAGAAGGCATGAAGGAAGGGATTGAGGCAGAGTAAGTATCTGCTGCTCTAAGCAGCCACACACATACACCCAGCACAGTTTACCCTGCTGAATCCATGGTCTTTGTTAGGCAAAGACCCAATTTCCAGCTGCCTCTTTGCTTTTCTCTCACTACATGGAGAAGACCAACACAGAGATGCTTTAAAACACTTCAGCTTTGATTTCATTCTTCCTACCTTAACTCAGTCAAACCGTGGCCACTTCTGCATTGGTGTAAACAGAGACCAACATAAGCAGTGAGGCAAGATGCTCTAAATTTAAATAGCTTCAGGTGAAGTCTTACCATCCTATTTCCTTTACTAGCCTAATTAGAGTATAGAAATCAGTTTGGAAAGTGCATTTTTAATAAATATATGCTGAGGTGCATTACATTCCTCTTGAAAATGCTTCAGATGTATGATTTCAGTTTACAGATCTGTAAGAGGACGAGAGATATTCTTTGTCTTTGGAATGGTGTTAGGTAAAACTTCTTTCTTCTCTAGAATAGCACAAACAACAAGCATTTCCAAAACGAACCAGGATGTATACAAAGCTGTCATTTCTATAACCAGCACCACATTAAACCTCACTCAGTGAAATAATTAGCCTGGGGTTTGTGTGTATACGTAGTGTTGGTTCTGGGGTTTTTAAAAACACTTTGATATGGATCAGCTTATTTGAAAGCAAACAGAAGATGTCAATGATGTTAGAGTAGCCTCTTTGAATCACACCAAACAAAGAGCTAGATGTTAAGCAACTTGCAACTGTTAAAGAGATTTCAAGGTCTGTGAAAAGACAGAGTGACCGATGATGATTCACAATTAATTGCACCTTGGTGACAGATACACATGACATGCCCTAAGCACTGTGCTAATGCCATCAGAGTGGACTCTTTTCCTTTTTTGTAGCCTAGAAAAAAGACTTACTGTGTATACACGTTCCAAAACCTTCGGAACATCCAGGTTGAGCAGTTTTTAATTTGACAAATAAACTATTTTGTATAACTTTTCTTCTGACAGCTCAACCAACCAGAAGACTAAAGCACTGTAAGTTCCTTTTATTAGAGTGCTTGTTGACATTAAGTAAATTTGACAAAATCCACAAGCAACCAAAATCACTACATGGGAGAAATCCCTGCACAAAGAAGCTTTATCTGAAGACCAAAGCAGCTCACATTACTTATTAAACTACCAATGTTAAAATCCTTAAAATGTGTCAGCACAGTGGTACATTGTACACGTTTTCTTCCAAGAACTTCTTCAAGCTGCATCTCTCCAACACTAGAACAGTACTTTGGTGCTGTTACTACCTTGTTAAAGGAAGTATGTATAGATTAAGTGAAGCATTTCAAGATCCAGAGTCTTAAAATTAAAGATGTTTGGTTTTATTCAGAGTGAAGTCTGAAGTTGGGAGTTGAAATGCACATCCTGTGTGGTTCTTCACTTTTAAGTCATTGTATTTTAATAGGAAGAGCTAGAAAATAGAGATTATTTAGTGTGGGAACCATTAGATTGGCTTGAAAGGAATGCTTAGATGTGTTCCATGTCAGGGTTTCTCCTTCATTGTCCTCAAGAGTGGATACATAAAATATATTCAACAACATTTATATCCAGAGTATGAAGGAGGATGCAGTAACATTCACTGAAATGATGGTCATAATTTCACCTTTGATCATTAAGCACTTTTTCAATTATGAAAAAACAAAACATCTTTTTCTCCCCTCCTTTTGCTATCTTAACTCTGAAATGATATAATACATTAGTATTTCCACACTAGGTAAAATTCTTGTCAAACACTGAAAGAAGCAGTAAAATTACTCTTCGTAAAATGTCCTTTTCACGTGCTTTAAATTGTTTTGGCATTTACAAGCATATAATAGTTCTTCATTATCCATTGTACAATAGTAGGAAGGTACAGAGATGATAATTTTGATAAAATGTACCAGGTTAAACTGAAAATGAGCACTTTGAAAGAGAAGCTTGGTTTTGCAGTGCTAAGGACAAAGCTAGTGATAAAGCAGATGCCCAAATAGCAGGACTCAGGGAAGCCTTTGATCTCGCCTATCTTTCATGAATAATTGACAGTTCTAATTTGGACCTGAGGATGATAGAAAGGCAGATGAGGAGTTCTTTGAGATGTCTGTGTACAGAGAAGCAACATATGCTTGACACAAGCTAAAAGGAAAAACACGAAGAACCAGCATTGCTGAGTACAACTGGTACAGAGAACAGCACCCATAGGTGAAAGGGTGGCCCATGCAGACCTCACCCTCCTTTCATCAGGCTTTGGGTTTCCATTTCACTCACACTAGGCAAAGGTAACACCAATATAAAGCTAAGAAACACCCAGAAGTGGAGGAACAGCGAGAGGTTTCTTGTCACAAGGCAGAGACCGAACACAGCAAGGGGACAGCAGACAACCACATCCAGGGTAAAACCAGCCAAAAACCTTAACATTAAGGAGTAAGGAGAAAAGAGAGAGAAAGTTTAATCTAACTTACCTCATTTTGTGACGAAGTAGTTCTGCTTTGCTTCACTCTCAGCCTCGACACCAGGAGCAGCAAGAGCCCCCGAGCAGACGCCACAAGATGGCGCCTGAGGAGGCTTTTGCCCCTCCCGCCCCTCAGGAAAACACTGGGAGCACAGCAGCGGGAGAGGCCTGCGGGCCCCTGATCTGACAGGAAAAGAGGCTCCAGGGACAGTGGTGTGGGAGGAAAAGTTCTAGGTACAAGTGAGATACTGACAGAATAATGCCTTCTCCCTCTCTGCCAGGAATGAACTTTTAAAAAAATAATTAAATTAGGTGGTACTGATGTTGGTCATTTGAGGGAGGAGTTCAGCGCTCAGCTGCAACAATTTTGAACTGGTGGTGAAAGGAGCTAAAACTCACATGCTTTGGAATAAATAGTATTTTACTCAGAACTTTAAGCAGAACTGGGGAAGAGAGTGAAAAATACATTTATGTCAAAGCAAGTTAACACTCTGAGCTCCAGAGTGAGCACTGACACAACTTCCCCACAGGGACACAGCAAAGATGGCACCGACTGCACAACAGCATGGGGAGGGCCTGCTCACTGCTCTCCTTAATTTTTTGTGTATGGTTTTTTTTTATCTCCCAATCTCTATTGCAAAAGTTATTCCTCATGATTAATTTCTGTCAATCTGCGCTGTTGATCTGTACTGTTCTCAGGTAAACAGGTATTATTATAGGTAGTTAAAAAAAAAAAAAAAGAGTTCTCACCTCCAGGTAAGTATGGCCAAAAACCACTAAGGAACAAAAAGGAGCCTGATCCTGCAACTGCTGGAAAAGGAATATGGATTTTAGACAGGTATTAAACTGTTCAGTGTAAACTCAGTTGCCAACCCTCATCAGGCCAGATTCACCTTCACTATTCTGCCCAGGCTCACATTAGAGTAAGTTACTTACAAGCAGAGAAGAGGTTGTTTTCTTCTTATGGTATTTTGCATCTATAGACAAAGCTGAGCAACAGGAAAAGCAGAGAGAAAGCACCCATTTGCTTTATCTTTCCTTGCAATTTAAGGAAGAAGTTACAAAAAGCTCAAGCACGTAGTATCACGAAAAGTTACATTTAGCAAAAAAAAGATTCAAAATTAGAAGTCGAAAGCAAGACAGTAAAAAAGATTTTCAAGCTAAACAAAAAGAAGAATATGCATTTAAAATGTCAGAGTCTGTAACAGTTGTCTTGCTTGCCCATAGTGCTAGAACAGACACAGCAGAATGACACCGAGTGTCACGGTGTTGCTGGATCAGGTTACTGTCCACTGATGTGACACCATCTCAGGTGGCATTCTGCAGTGCTGTAAGCATATTCATGACATTTATCCTCAGGAAAGTCAAGTCTTGGGATATACACAATAGAGGGACTTGTTCAAGAGCAGTTTTAAACTGCTAAATCCACCACACATACAGTAAATCACCAAGACAGATGGCCATACATCCCTAATAAAACACTGCCAATGTAAATACTGTAAAAAGGGTAAATAGCATTTTAATTACATCATTGGCAAGCACATTTGGTTTTCCTTGTCTTCATTCTGCTTTTCCCCAAAGTCCCAGGATCTTAAGTGTACAGCATGAACAGCAGACAAGTGTTGGCTATCACTTTCCCATGCCTTTGCTCATCACTTCTCTGTTTAAAAAAACCAAACCAATCAACCAAAAAACTGCCAACAAACAAAACACAATATTGTTGGTTTAAGCATCTGTAGAAAGCATAAAAATGCTACAGAAAATATATTATTTAGTATCTGTGACTAGTTTGATGCTATTTACTATGAAATAATTTTAAAATACGTAACTTTTTTATATACATTTCTCATAGGAAGCTTCCTTTATTTCTACTGATGCTTTAAAAAGTTGCTTTTTGAAAAGAAAGAAGTTCTCAGTGCTGTAGTAGTAGAAAGGGTAATTTTTCTGCATCTAAATTGTATTTTAACCCAACTACAGCTAAAATAAGACACCTTAACACCTTACAAATACATTATTAAGCAGCTTGTTCACATATAGTAGATGAATCCCTTCATATTTTTCATACCCCATTATGTTTTACCTTCGGTAATTACATATAAAGGTATTCGTTTAGTTATGGTTGCTGTGCAAAAATGAGTAATGCTGGAGTTTCTACAACTCTGAGTGAGAATCTCCATTCACTTCATTAAACCTAGAGAGAACTGTTTCCAGGACTAGGCACAGCTGTAAGGTTTTAATTCACAAAGGATTCAAACAGATATAAGATGATCCTCAAGCTTCCTAATTTTCCCTCTGCACCCTCCAGCAAGCATGACCTGGCCACATGGTGAAAGCACAAAAAAAAAAAACAAACCAAAAAAAAACCACCAACACAAAACACTCAACAAACAAACAACACACCAACAAAAAACTCAACTACAAATAAAAAAAAACAATGCCCCACACAAACGTGGTTGCTGGGCCCACAAGATCAGTTATCTAGACAACCAGGGGAATCAAAATAACAAATTCACTTAGTCTATAGAAAGATTTCCTTCGTTGCTAAATGATAATGTGAGCAACAAGGCTCCGAAAATTAATTTGCAGCATTCACGGCTCAAAAGTAGAAAAATACATATGTAACCATAGAATTGTGCTCTCTGTTTTTATGAGAAAGCAAAGAAAACAAGGGGTAGATAACAGTACAAGTAACAGGGAGAGGGTTTTTTCTCAGGGGATTGTTGTATTTCAGACTGTAAGTCACTAAAATGTTACAAATAAAGCAAAGAACTCTATATAGCACCAACAGCATTCGCTTTGCTTTGGTACTTTTGTGTATAAGTGCAGCTACTGAATATCTCATGGTGCCTTTTAAATTCAAGTCTAAGCTCTGTTTCTGTAACCTACAGAATAGCTTCAAAGACAAAGAGCACTGAAAATATTAAAATTAACTCAAACTCCAAAGCCATCTGATTTGTTGGTAAATTATTTGGTCAATGATTGATTTGACACAATTTGCTCTAAAGTGTGCTAGCATGGAAGACATTAAACCACAGTTACTAAAATTAGGTTTAAAAAATCCCAACCAACGACCTACAATACACTGTTAATATATTAAAGGATAAAGAAACAATTTCTCTGTTGTGAAAAGAAGCACTAAGATGGAAGTGAGCAGAAAAGAGTGAAACAGTGTGAAAAATAGTCTCAGAGAGGCAATTTACTCTTCATTGCTGTAATGACAGCAAATTCTGGTTCAGCTGCATTAAATATACGAGGTTGTTAGTGTTAGTCATAAAGAGTGAAGCAGTGACATTACTACTTATTAATGTTCATGTTCTTGATAGGTTTCAAGCTCTGGAAGTGATTATTAGGCTTCTTCAAAGAGGATGGTAGAAAACTACTGAAAAGTTCATCCCAGAAATACTTTTTGGCCAAAAAGTGCACTTGCCCCTCCCCAACAGAAGCAAGCAGTGAAACTTTATCTGCCATTTTAAGTAGTAAAATGTCTCCCAGCAGAGCAACACTTTCATCATCCTGCACTCACATCCTTAATGAACACACAGTCAATACTGCCACAGTTCTCTGGTGCACACCTTTATGGTTTGTTAGATCTGGTAGCTATTAGTAGCCTTGTCCTCTAGCTATATTTTTCTCTGATCTCCCAAGTTAAGCAGGTGTAGGGTGGGTGCAAGTTTTAAAAAAAGTGTTCCTAATTGCCTGCAGTTGCTTCTGGGCTTGGCCTTACTGATTCAGATTCTTCAGTAGAAGATAAACTTATTATTTTACCTCGGTTTAACAACGATGCAAGATACATCAAGGAAAGGTAAAAAGAGTAGATTATAAAGGGAAGAGAGCCACCTAACAAAGAAAGCCTTCAATCTTACCTTAAGGTAAATTAGATGAGGTCAGCTTTATACTCTGGCTCTCCCACTGGGAGAGAATTGTTTCCTGAGTTTTCTAGATGTAGAACTATAACCTCTTATCTTCTTTGTACACTTACTTTGCCTTAGGAAAGATAACCTATGCTAGTCATGTTAATATTAAAGAAAAAGTTATGGGGCAGATTTTTTTTCTTAGGAATAAGGACTGCAAGCTAATAGTAAAGCACTGAAATACAAAGAATACTGCAGTGTTGAAAACATTCTTAATATTGAAGACATCCTTTAAATAAGGATACCCTTAATCTCAACAAGATGATACTGCAGCACTTCTACCAAATATCCACAATCCTGAATCTTGAAAAGAGAATGGATCCCATACAAAAAAAACAATACACAAAAAAACCCAAAACACACATAACCAAAAACTTACTAGGACTAAAAATTAGTAGGATTAAGTGTAATTGTACCTATTTCATATAAACCTTCAAAACTTCAGCTATTGTAACTACTCTCTAGTAAACTAGCAGATATTATAGCATGGATTTGACCATAAATAATTGCTTTCTTCTTACACAAGAAGATTACACTTTCAGCAGCAATTCCTCTGTCACAAACTCAGCCACTTCAGGAGGCCTTCTTGGCTGTAATCCTTCTCAGTGTTCCTTCTTTTACCTTCCTCCCTCAGCAAGTCCTAAGAAGGATGGGGCACTTCCAGTGGGCCAGCTGCTCAAATACAGTTTGTCAGTGGGTATAGATAGAGAAGGGGAAGGATACTAGAACACAGCCTGAACTTCCACTCACCATGACCACCACTCCTCTAAGGAAAGTTCCTTCTCTTCATTAATCCAGTGGTCTGTTAAACACAGCCACTGTTAGTCACTTCTCTTAGTAGAAATACACAGATTGAGTCTTTATTCTCCTTCTAAGTCTACACTTCTAAAATCAATCACAATACGTGCTGCATAATTTTACACTTTCCTGGGAGTCACCTCACTTCATCTTGCCAGATCCAGCTGTGATAGCTGAGGGCAGACCTAGAAAATATTTTCTGTGCTCTTCTTTGCAGAGCTTGGACTGTCCAGTGATGCTATCACCTTTTAGGCACAGTTGATGCTTCACAGAAAAGGTAAGAAAATTTATCATTATCCTGAGATCAGCAAGTTCACTAGTACATTCCCAACTGTCTAAGGCAGCAAGGTGTTAGAATTATATTATTTGTCAAGAAATTCCTTTAACTGTCTGATGTTTATTAAAATAAAAAAATTTACATTAACTCCCAGGTTACCTATTGCTAATAGTATTAAAATACACAAAAAAAATTACAAAGAAAAATGAAACATTTGTATTAATGGGTTTCATATTCTTAAGAAAAGCTTGTCTCAAGTGTTTGATTATGCCCCATTTCCTTCTTATTCCTTCCTTGTATTCAAAATAAATAGCTGGGTTTTTTCTACTTAAGCATCTCAAAAGCAACTAAACAGTAGGTATTCATAAGATGTTAGTGCTGTTTCCAGTGTCTCACAGCCAAGATCATAACCCAGTTATCTGTAGTCATCACTCACTACTGAAGCCAACTTGGCAGTTCTTCAGGATTTCTATTTAAAAGGACTCTGAAGTAAATGAAATCGGATGCTGAGGGAAAAAAAAAAACAAAAACACCCAGCAATTTTAAAAGAGATAAAACCAACTTATTTACTTTTCACTGTTGAAGTACAGCTGTAACTTTATCTTAGCAGCAGCTGTCTTATTTTAAGAGAACTGGAGGAAGAGGTAAACTTATATTGTTACTCCTTATACAAATCTGAAATATATTGCGCTTTCTGAAAGACCAGAATAGGAACTACTTTGGAGGAGGAACTGAAAGAAGGAAGCACACCTGTCTGCTTCTCAAGAAGTTTTGATACCAATCTGCAAAGGTATTCAAGTTTTCAAACTCTTTCAGCTTTGATATATTGAGGGAGGTGTGTGTAATTTGCCTTTATTATGGCAATTGCTTTTAATCCTGGGAATAAACAAAAGGTGACTATCATGGGCAAGCATTTGTCATCCAGATTTATTTCATAGCAATCGCCAGGACCTGAGTTGGAGCTAAAACTAATGCCTGACTTTGGGCACTGTTTTAGCCTCAGCACTGCTTGACCAAGAAGAGAAAGGGTTTTGATGTAATAGACTCTGATTTCACTTGTGCTCAACATCATGATGTTGGAAAAGCACTTAACTCATGAAAGTGCATAATTTGTATGTTTGTTGTATAAGAACATGCTCCCATTCTTTTTCCTCTTTGGACTCTGTGCTGTTACACCTGTGTTACTCCACTGACTACTAACCGAGAGTAGCACCAGACAGAAATCTAAGCCCTTTCAGCAGATGCTTTTCTTTTCCTTAACACATCATGAATCATGTTGTACAGTGCAGCAGTGGGATCTCCACCACACCAGTACTTTAATTTTCCTTTAAGGACTTAAAACTGACAGTGACCTCCATAGGTAAACGTCTCAGCTCCAGAACATGCAGTTAGATGGGCTGGGCTTCTCACCAAGAAATCACTGGTGCACCTCAAGAATCAGCTCCCAGTACCACCCAGGACAATGCCTGGCCTGCAGAGCCACAGGCACACATGACAAGATCACCTGTTTCTGCAGATTTATTTTGAAAAAAAACCATGAGTACCATTTACATACAGCATGCCAGATATTATAAGAGGAAGCAGTGGAATGATGCATCCATGGGGGTATTTAAAAGGCATATAGATGTGGCACATAAGAACATAGGTTAGTAGTAGAATTAGTGGCATTTATAACTTGTCTTGATCATTTGAAAGGTCTTTTACAACTTAGATGACTACAGAATTTATTAATTAGCCAGGGAAACCTGTTTGACAGACTTCTGGAGCTGCCCCATGTGCAACAGGGAGTTGGCTTGGTACAACACAGCATTAAGTAGCTCATGTTACTTGCATTTTACTACACATCTCAACTTGAGGTTGGATACAAAGGAATCAGTGCAACAGTGAAGAGAGGCAAGTCCAGAGAAATAAATCTAATACGAATCACTCAGTGAATTTAGTCTGTTGTTCAGAATAAGGTAAACTACTCTGAACTCAATTTACAATTGCTGCATTGTACATTAAGTAACATTTCAATGCTACTTGATAGTTACATAGATGGATTCAAAGGACATGGACATATAATGAACCCTTCCACGCATTCAAGAATAAGCCTATTCTTTCTAAAAATATCTAAAAACCCTCTCACTAGCCTTGCAAAAGGACTGCAGGGTGGAGGGAGCAAAGACATTTTGGTGGAAGATGTCCATCAAGTCATTAGCAACACTAAGGTTCCGCTAATTAAGATTTTTGCTCATGTACTTCAGTGTCAGTGAGCTTATTTGGATCCTATTTTTTAATTTGCCAACTCCTTATTCACCATACTTTCCTTACCAATCCTCTTGATTTTGGCCTAAAGCTCTCCTTTAAGCAACTCCCTGCTTCCAAACCCACTTTCTAGTTGACATCTTCACCGATTTCTCCATTGATCCCTAGTCAAAAACTCTTAGAAACTACTCAAAACTGCAGATAGAATGTAACCCACCACCAAATACAAAAAAATGTCCCATTAAAAAACAAACAAACAAAAAATCCACACCACCAAACCTCCCATGCCCCCAAAACAGCAAAAAGCCTGAATACACAAGGCTGTATGCCTCACAGATAGCAGTCTTAAGATTTCAGCAACTGTGTATCTAAGGCATCTGAGCACATTTAGTAAACAAACCAAACAAAAAACCAAAACAAACCACACCAACAATTTTTTTATGGAATCTTACAGAAGAGCAAAACCCCTGAGCCAACCCCTCACAGAATCCCTTGCCAGCACTCAGTCTCCACACAAACCATGGCTGCCAGAATAAATCAAGAGCCCTGCAGAGTTTGCATCCTGATGAAAGCGTTCTTTTTATCCTATTTTGTTTTTAGAAAGATGTTCTAGCTGTTATTCCACAAGGTTAAAAAGGGTAAGGGAAATCCTATCAATTTGAATTGAAACAGTTGCTTTTTTGATTGCAAAAAAAGCAACTGAAATTGTCTTGAAAAGCATTAGGGATAGCACCAAAGGCTACCACTTCCATTTACATCTTGGTTGTTTACTTCAAGGGCTGATGGTCACAGTCACCATTTAATGGAGATATAACTGAAGTGCAAGAAATCTTACAAGGAAATCCTTTAGTACACTGACTGATCAGCTTTACTTTAAAAAAAATAGTAGTAACAATAATGAGGAAAGGACAAGAGTGAAGAAGTGAACTCTATAGGTGTAGCTAAAATACCCTAGGCTCATGCCCCTCCTTATTTCATAGATGTCTTGAGGAGGTTTCTCTGTGGTAAGGGAAGAGGATTTTGCTGTAGCAGCAACCTTGCAGGGTTTGAGAGTTCACCAAAAAGCTTATTTTCTACTGTTGCTGGCAGTTCAAGTTAAAATTAAGCTACCCACTTGAGCATTCTCACTCAAAAATCATCTCTGTACTGAATAAGCTCATATGACCTGAATATGTTGCATCTGCCAGTAGGCAGTAAGTGCTAAAAGCCAATAGACTGGAATTACTGAAGGAACTGCAGAAAACATTTATAACTGAGACACAGTATCTTGAATGACACGAGACAAGTCTAACATGCAAGATATGCAGGAATTACCTATCAACACAGAAGAACATGAAAAATAATGTTATGTCCATTTATACTCAAGATACAGCCCTTAGGACTAGCTTGGAACCTTTTGGAAAAAAGACTTCTTTTCCCTTCCTCTCTCAAGAAAAATGTATAACTTTCCTCACTGAAATTCAGAGATCAAGATGAAATTGCAGATGTTGCATTTTACGATTGGGACATTTTTATCAAGGAAGGTAAAGGCTTCTTTAACATATATATACACACACACATCATATATATACATTTATGCATTATAAATTATTTTTTCACCATTTCAGGATGACAGTTTTTGCTTTCTAACTCCTCACCAGTTTAAAGACACTCTTCTTTCAGTGTCATCTTGCCAAAAACAACCCATTAGTACAAAGTGGAAGACTCAATACTCAGGAGAAGCTAAAAGCTCATCTTTCCATGGTTTCTAAAAGCTTTGAAGTTGAGGCTAAAATCGAGAGTCATGGTGCTACAAGAGCTGACTACCTAAGCTGTCTTTTTTTTTTTTTTATTATTATTTCCTGTTTACCCAAGACTGAATTTGAGCTTGAAACCAACACACCAAGAGAGGGAGAGGAGTCTTGCTCCTCTACCACAACCAGCTCAGAGTTGTTCCTTGCCTGTCTCTCATGCAATTATAAGACTCATTTTGGAAGAAAGCCCAGAGCTTGTTGTTGGCTTTATGCTTACCTGAGTATTCATGCAATACCCATTAGAGGACCATTTGCTCTCAACAAGAAGGAGTGAAATATGTTCAGCTTGAAGGAGATTCAGGTCTTTAACAGAAATGGGGACCCTAGGGAAGGAAGGCAAAAGAAGGGTATTGCTCTCAAAGGGCTCAAAACAGTAGCTCCTGCAGGCTGGTACTTTCTACCCAAAGGGGAAATAGGGAAGAAATTCTTCCATTATACACAAAACCAAAACTTACTGAAGAAGAGCAGAGCTGCTCTCTGAAGGTCTGCAGCTTATTAACTAAAATTTGTCAAAGACCCTGTCTTACCATATCAATCTGTACTACTAGGAATTACTATCTATTCAGTATTATAACAATTTTAAAAACTCAGCAGGACCCAAAAAAACTGTGAAAGCACATCCCTCCAGAATGATAATGTTAACAAGATAACCATCATTGGAGAATAAACAGCATATTGCATCACCTGGCATGTAAACAGAAGTTTGGGTGGTATGTTTCATCACAATAATAATTAGTGGGATAGATTACAGAACACCTTGGAAATATGTATTTCAACGTTACTGACAAAAATGCTTTCAAGGAGAACAACAAAGTCACGAAAAAGTAAAACATATCTTATCTGCAGAGTTGGGTGGGCAAGTTGCCTCCTTCTGTGTGTTTGTTGTTTTCCTTTTAAGGTGGTTTTTATTAAAAATGGGTACTTTGTAATTCAACAGTAGGCTGGGATGTAGCCAGAGAAAGATAAGGAAGGATAGAGGCGGGGGGGGAAATTAAAGGATATGTAGGAAAAATTAATCCAAGTTCCTGAGAAAAAACAAAGTAGCTGGGAAACTAGAGGCAAGGTAACAATTTGGCACAAGCATGCAAAAGGCTGAGAGATGCTAAGGGAAGGAGAGCTATTCCTCATCAGTCCAGGTAATCAGCAGAGAGCACAAACCACAGAGTCAGCACCCAGGGCTGACAAGCCAGGTGAAGGAACCACCACAGCTACACAAATGCTCATCCATTATTTGATCTCTGCTTACAGAAGGTGACAAGGAGGAGCTCACCATTTAGAAAGCATTTCCTTGCTTAGTTTAGCAATATGTAAAAGCACCAAGGAAGGAGCTGCTGTCTGAACAGGACAGCTGGGGGCTTTTCTGTGAGAGAAGTAGGGTCACTTCTTCTAAACCAGCAGCTTTCCCCTACAAGTGGCTTAATTGCCAGGAAGCTTAGCTGTGAGCTGGACCATGACTGTTTGGAGTACAGATTAAAAGTATTTCTCTTTTGAGTGAAGGGGAGATAGGGAAAGAATAATTAACCAAAAGATGTATTGTTTAACTCGGGACAGCAGGAGGGAGGATGCATAGGTCACCCAAAACTAACACCTGATTTAAACCCAAGTCAAAAAAAACCCCATAGTTTTCCACAAAGATTCTTACTTTCTGAGATGCTTGAGAAATAGATGAAGTCTTACAGGCCTTTCCTGAATTGGATTTTGGTCTAGAGGTGGTTCAGCAACAGTTATTTCTCACTTCTCCCCTTTTCTCTCCATTCTCATTGTTAACAGATACCCATTTAATTCTGACTCCTTCCAAATCACTGGGTTTTTTAGGTCACTTATGGGATACAGGGTATCATTCTATGCTTATGTCTTTGACTTAGAAGCAGCACAACTTCAGGCTCTAGAAGTATTATGTATTTAGCCTCATTTTCATTAGCAGCATAATCTCCTTTGCTGTTTCATATTGAAGCAGTATTAGTCCATCTTCACCACTACCACAGTGGCACAGACTGCAAACAGAATCACATTTTGGAAAAATCAACAACAACAAAAAAATCATGAGCAAAGCATACAGATTGCCATGTGGATATAGACCTCCCTTTCTTATGGAGGTCCATAGATAAATGCAGCTTTTTCAGGCACTTGTGACAGGTGCTCACTGAAAGAAAAACTACCCAACCTCCTTGCAGGGAAAACAATCCTGTTCTGTCTCATGAATATAAATCACAATAAAAAAAGATAGTTTTGCATGTTCACAGAAGCATATCTATTTTTGAGGTGGTGTTATATGTTAGCTTTACTAAAAACACACAAGTCTGCCTCAGATGGCAAAGACAAATACAAACACAGAAATGGAATTCAGAGTTTATAAGAAGGTTCTCTTAGAGTTTCATGAATGTGGAAAGGACACATCTTTTACCCCAGCAAACACAGCACATTGATCTCTGCATTCCAACAGAAACCTTCCATGATCCCAGAGGTGATTTGCTTTGTGCCTTCACACACTCTGTCCAACAGACATCAAGGCTGAAGACCAAAGCCACCTCCCCGGTGTCTGGAACACCCTCACAGGAAGCAGGAGCAGCACAGCTGACACAAGAGGTGAAGGAAGGGCTGTGAAGCACACAGGCATCACCTCTGGAGCACACCAGCTGCATGCCTCCTATGACTTCACAGCAAATTGCAAGTACCTTGAACAGACAAGTTCCCTGCAGGTGGGTAAGGTACCACCTAGAGCTCTGGCAATAGATTGTAACATAATCAGCCTTCCAAGCTGTGTTTTATGGTTTCATAGATCCAGAAATACATTTAATCTCTGCATCGAAATTCATCTCGATTTATTTTTAGATAGATACAGAAAGCCATTACTACTATTGACACCTAAATGAAAGAGTAGAAGTAACCTGTACTGTCTGCCATACCACTAAGATCCATTATGTTCAGAGATGCTGTAATTTCAGTTGAAGTAATATCCTGGAATTTCTCTTTCCATGTCTGAGTAGTTACTGACCACATGTTTTTAATCCCAGGCTCATTTTGTAATTTCTGACTAGGGTGTGGGTTTGGTTTTGTTGTTGTTGGTTTTTTTTCCAGTGTGTGGTTCCCCACCCCAACACACACACAGTGAGAATATTAACTTAGAAACATTTTTCACATGTTTACTTTCAGTGAAATGTATTTTACTAAAAATGCACAACTGTCCTTCTAGGGTTTCCTAGGCTTACTGGATTTAGCCTGAAGTGACAAGAGCTTGAAACAACCCATCTTCTGCTTTCTCTGGGGAATGAGATGATCTTACAGAAAACGGATTTTAAAAACACAAGCAGATTTTGCTTTTGTGTATCTGTAATTGAAGCTTGCTTGTACCCATGACGTTCATTCTTTATCACCCTCTCTCAAAGCTTGATCCAAGACTGATGCCTGAAAAGAATGACTTGTAAAAGAAAAACTATGCTGCTTTTCAGAAATCTGATGTTTACTTCCAATTCTGAAATCTCAGCCCTTAATGAGTGATAATTAGAGTTGGAGAAGCCACAAGGAGAATTTTTGATGCAAGATCAGAGGCAACTCAAATTCAAGGACACTTGATAAGTCAGAATTTACCTAATAAATGAGCTGCACTTTTGATGTATTTTGATGAAATATATTGCTTTAGCTTGGACTTTCATGACAGTTGAAAGCAAAGTTATCTGTATCACAGAAACATTTAAAATTGAATTGGTTTGAAAAACATCTACATACAGCATTAAATAGTAAATCATTCTAAAGTTTCTCAAGAACAAAAGGTCATATGCATAGCTTATGTAAATTAGTGTTGCCTTTTTGATGTTAATGGAGTTGTACTAGTTTCAAGTGAGGATTTGGTCTGTAGTGACCTAAACTTCACATTTAAAAACTCTTTCTTGTAAGATTTTCCTTTCTCTAATCCCGATCTGTCACATAAATTTAATAGGGAAACCAGAGACATCAAAATAAGAGCAAAGCAAGCAGAACTGTGTGAAACAAGTCCAAAAAGAAAACTTTAAACCTGCCTCTGCACCCTCCCTCATTTGCTCTTTCTTCATTTTCACAATTCTTAGCATACTTCTCCACACATGAATGCAAGACTCAACTGTCCACTTTGCACTGTTTCTCCATCACAGTTTACAGGACTTAACTTTTTTTGTGTGGTTTTGCTTTATTTTTAGAGAAAGCTACACCTGGAGACCAGTCACATTCTGAGTGATGCTAAAGCTGCCTGCAGCCTTGACATCAGATACTTTTTATTGGATATAAAGTGTCAGAGACACGCAGGCCACTTGCTTTAAAAGAATTTCTATGATTGAGAGTTGCTGAATGGAGGGCAGCTGTAGACAGGTTACAAACTGTCTGATACCTGATCTAGTACAGATCATGTTAATTGGAGGATGAAGTTCAAAGATTTGTAGAAGTTGTACATATGTACACACACAGTTTCACCTAGCACACTTAAACAGGATTTCATATTTAAATTAACTGTAGGAAGCATGCAAGCATCTCATCAGTAGACAAATTCCAGTGGTATTATCACAAAAACTTTCAAATCATGAGCTAGATGAAGACTCAATTTTATGTCACTAAATTGTAGGAAATAGAACCAAAGGAAACAGAAGGTCATAAGAGAGAATAATATTAACTTTTCTTAAAGATTCTGAACAAATTCATTCAGTGATATTTTAAAACTCTGGTTTGCTATGTATTGAAGAAAAAAAAATATATATATACTTCCCAAGGCCCAGCTCATACACTGTATTACATCTAGTGTAAAGGACAAAGTTTTTCAGAAGGGGATGAGAATCTTTTTTTTTTAGACTCAGCAGTCCCACAGACTTTACATACTGGTAGGTAGAATGAAAGAGAGGAAGAGGAGCCAGAAGGAAAAAGCAAATAGCAAGTGGTCTGCATAAACAGATTTAAGCTAAAGTGCTGCCCAAACCTGAATGTACTGTGTTCTGTAGGGCTTGCCAGAACTCAACAGACAAGAAGGATTACTTGAGAGAGGGATGGCATCCTGTTCACTGCTTCCAGGTGGAGGCTTTTTAAGACATTTATCAAGATGACTCTTAAGCTCAGTCTGTGGCCCACTGTTCTTTCCTGCAGATCTTCAACCTCACTAGTTACCCCAACTTGTGTTCAAGCAGTAGAAACTCAGCTGGAACTACATTAAATTGTTGTCAATTCACACAATATTCCTTTTGAACCACTTCTGCACTTCAGCTATGCCTGCCTGCACTGCCAATAGTAGCATCCAGTAATTTAATTAGCTTAGCAATTTTTCCATTCTACAAGTTATTAGTGAAAAATATTAAACAGAACCAAACTTAGGAAAGACACATGAAAACCACAACCTATGCATCTTTGAATCTGACAGAAAAACACTCTCAGACTATGCTTCTACTAATTACTTTTAAACTCACCTAGACATAGTTTGTTTATGATTTGTTTATAAGAGTATCACACAGGTACTCTAAACTTCACAGTTTCTCTTCGCTATGCAAGGCTCATTACCCAATTATAGAAGAAAATTGGATTGATTTGGCATAATTTGATCTCAGTAACTCCACATTACCTCCTTAGTGCTTGAATTCTTCTAATATTTCTCCAGAAATTGGTGACTTCACTGCAACTCCGAGATCTCTGCTCAGACACAGAGAGTACTCATTTTAAGGAAAAAAAAAAAAATCACAAAAGCATGAAGAACTCTTCACTTCTTGTCCTTTTATTACACCTGGTAAATTTTGTTTCTTGGTAGCTGATCATTGTGTGGTTGGATCCTTACCACAGAAGGATGCTCATTGTATATCACAAATAATCCCACCCTGTGACATTACCCTACTCTTTCAGGACTGTTGATCCAGCCCTACAATAACTCTTGAGCAATCCTGAAAGTTGACCAACTCACAACCCCACAGGACTGCCACACAACTGGATCAACATTGTTTATCATCAAGACTCTAACAGCACTGCAAACAACATTTTGTACTGTTCAAAAAAAGTCATTAGTTCCTCCCTCAAGGCAAAGAGCACTGCTACTCCCTTAATGCAGAAATACTGGGGCTACAAAACCCCCTAGCATCATGATATTTCTTTAAGGTACAATTCACTGGATGTTAAATGTCAGACTTCAATATGAAAACTCATTACACAATCTGGTATCTATTAGTATGTGTGTTCCCCTTCCACCAAGTCCCAAATCATATGATGGAGTATATTCATACTCAAACTTTATCAACTGTTCAGAAATACTTCCAATTTAGTGAGCTATACACTCGTGCTTGACACGCAACATTCCAACTAACACAAAGCACTGCCTGCCATTTCCTCTCCTTTAAAATTTTGCAAAAATACAGCTTTAAGATATTTTAAATAACATACAAACTGGCTCCAAGTGCATAATTTAATGCAAAGGGTAAATTAAAGTTTGACTAGCAGAAATAGGCTAAAAAGGGGAGGAGGAAAGAGAAGAAACAATCATTTTATTTTCTTCATGCCTGGATAAGCAATTTGGCCATGAAACTGAAGTCATCCATCATCCATATTACCATCACCACCAGTGCTCAGGGCAGCTGTTCTTCAGGTCACTCTTTTGAGAATCTCTTAAAAAACCAAAAAGGCAGTTTGGCTGAAGAAGCAACCCAAATAATTTTGATGCTAACAAGTGCTCTGTGTCTAGATGATGTCAGGATTGTAGGACTCTAATCTTTTCCTCCCCACTAGCCCCAGTTTCAGTCCTGGAAGGAGCAGACTGGGCAGTGTACTTGAAAATCCACTTAGCACAATTTTGAGGAATGCCACTGATGATGCAAAGCCATATTCTCTTCCGAAAGCCAAACAGCAAGGACTGTTCCAAATCCTGTATTGCTGTTCACACACGAGTGATAGAGCATCTCTGTGATTGTAATAACCTGTAACAACTTCAAAGATCTGGGCTTTGAGACTACTAAGCAGCTTGTGAATTTAGAGAAAAGTAAAGGTCAGAAATTTATTGTTGCAAGCATGAAATCTACTTAAAATAATTGTCAATTATTAAATATAAGGTATCTCTACATACAGAGCTCCTACTGACAGGTTTCTCTATGAAGGGAAAGAAACCCCAATCACTGTGCTCTCAGAGACTCACTGTTAGTCAGTTCAGTCTTGACTTTTTTCATATGCTACAAACCAAAGGTTTATGTAGGGAATTTTAAAAGACTGAGCAAATGATGAATTTATATGACTGTGTTTATTAAATAGAGACAAATGAGCCCTTACTGTTCAGGAAATTCATCAATCTCCTTTGCAGATGTTTTAAGCACACAGACAGCTAAAATTCCCGTTATCTAATTCAAGACAAAAAAAAAAAAAAGCAGCACCGTTTCTTTCTTCACTTGTTTTGTACCTCCCAGCTAAAAACTAAATATATTCACTTTTTTCATTATGTTCTTTGAAGATTAAAGACATGTCTGACTTTGTACTGGATCTGCCTGGACAGTTGACAGCCCATTAAACTAAAGTAGTACAAGCTATACATTTTAAGGTCCTGATTTCCAAGGCACACCAAAATGACTTATTATATACATAGAAGAGTGCTCCTGAGAAATCATACATTCAAATTTCTTCAAGAAACAGATGAACTTCTCCTTTTGTAGCAAACTGGTTAAGAGGCAATTAAAATAACTTTGTGGCCAGGAACCTCACAGAAACAACACCAGATTAGTCCATCATTAATACTATTATTGTAAAAAATAACATTAAAAGCTTTCAGCTATAATGCTCCCTTCTTCCAAGAAGACTCAGAACCATATCCCTGGAGTAAGCTCTATGCTACAGATGAGCCGTTTTCCATTTTTAACTGATAATAAAAACATGAACTTGTTGCATTCTGCAGCCTGCCTTTCCCTCCTACCACTGTAGCCACTCTGCAGGAGGAAATAAAAGTACTGTACTGTTCTTTTACAGACATTCTAAAGTTTGCTTAGTCATGATGCTCTCTTCCTATAGCAATACACACAATAGTGAGCTCTACACGCTTGGATTCATTTGCAGAGTGCTTAATTTTTTTTCTTTCCCCTCATTCCCCTTCCCCCTCTCCAGTTCTAGTCAATAACCAATAGAAACAACACAAAAATACATTTCTGAATCACATAATCATCTAAGAGAATGCACAGCTGTCTGGTCTTCTCTCTCTGCTGCAAACCATCCCAGTTGTCTCCTCCTTTCTGCAATGGGTCAAGGACACAGCTCAGTCAAGTTCCCCAGCAAATATCCTCAGTCATCCTGATCCTCCAGATCATTCCCAGCTGGACACCACTCTTGGCTGCAGTTCAACTCCCTTTTTCCCTTAGCTTTTCAGGAAAAGGACAGGATCACATTCACACCTCCATGATTACCCTTGTCAACAGGATCAGAGATTGTCAGGCTGACAATACAGTTACCTTACACAAGAGGAGCAGGAGGGAAAATAAATGGAGCATCAAGCTCCCCATTTGCTTTACCTGTTCTCAAGCAGATAACAAAACCACCCATAAACAGTTTTTTTGACACTAAAACATCTCCCTTGAAAGTGCCACAAAATGTTTCCTTTTTGAGTGCACTGAAAAAGTCTAAAGAGCAGATTTACACTCATAAAGCTACTCAAATCTGTTGTGCCAACTTCTGAGATTTCTCAGTAAGATGGTGCCTTCTGTGAGCACTTATTCCACTCCTAAAGAGAACTGAGAAAGAGTTTACACAACAGCATCTGGAAATCGTGCTGTGAAATACTGAAAAGACACAACAGAGTGCCCAGGTATACTCTTCCAAACTGTAATTGTTATTCTCCTTTAGCACAGGTACATTACAAGACTTTCTGGCTAGAACTATGAGCATATGCTGGCTAAGATCTGAAATTCAATGAAATTCTGGTTTATATTCATTTATACTAATTCAGTTCTTTGTAAAAATATACCTTGTTTGTTTTAGTCAGAAAAACAAAAGCTATTTTTTATTTCTGACACCATACTGTCTAATCCATGTATTTTTGTGGAACATTTATATATATATATATATGGCAAGACTGTGATAGCAAACATTCACTAAAATTTTATGTCATCTTTACAAGTAAGTAATATTCCTCAGAATTTAGGAGGAATATATTCCAAACTCTGCTAAAACCTAATTCCAGGCTACATCCTCCTACATGCTCACATTAAGATGGCTACAATCTGAAATTCAGAGGTCTGCACATGAAGCTTGCTAAGCTGATTTCAAGTCAGTCTAATTCTTCAAAATGAACATATTAATTACATAAAGTTCCTAGACATTAATCACACTTCCATATTATGTGCTGTTCTATTTGGTGCTGCTAAACTCCCCTTCCCCCATATCTAGTTTCATATTCTGTAGGGATGAAAGTACCTCAGTCAGCATATGGTTAAATTAGGAGTATATATTTGCAACATCATGTAAGTATTTTAAAAATTAAAAAAAAAAAACAACAAACACCTGATACACATACACTTTCAAAGATACAAAAAGCCCCCCAAACAATCCAAAAACTGGTAACCAGCACCAAAATAAATAATATCAAGCCATTATCAACTACAAATCCCACATTTTTACCCCTTCTTCATTTGCCTGGTTTTCAGTAATCAAGTATAAACTATACCTTAGTCAGAGCAGCACCTCAAGTACTTAAAAGTCTTACTATTTTTCCACAACTTCCTTGAAGACCTTCCCCATAGCTTCTTTATTTCAGCCCAGGCAACTCTCTCTTAAAACACAGTCTGCTTTCTTTATCCCTGCACATCAAGCTCAACTTTTGGCAGCATTTAAACAGATTTTCAAAGCAGCTCATCCAAGGCATCCCATCTAATGCATTTCAGTAATCATTGCACTGCATCACCTCAGCTCCCTCTGCAAGTGCCCACAGCAATCATTTCACTCTGTGAAAATACTGAATAGCATCAGGTCAGGAACAGGCCACCACTAAAATATACTGAAAATACCTACAGTCACAGGAGAACAGTTCCTCATTGTGACTTCTTATACCAGAAGTCATATTTGATCAAACTCATTGAGCTTCTACAGCAAGCCCCACCTCAGCCCCACTAAAAACCTCCTCTTCTACTCCTAGAAGAAGTATGTTGCATAATTATATATTATTTGAAAGCTACATGCATCTACCAAACTTACCTGAAATCTTCTGCTCAATCACATGCCCACATCTAACTCCAAATACTGCTTTCTTATCAATGCTCTGGCAGAAAAATACCCTCCCAAACTGCCAGGTGCTCTGTATCACCAATCAGCAAACCACTACCAAAACCCCTCATCCCAGACAGTCAGGTGTAAGTGAATAAAAATCTAAATTGGAGCTGAAAGTGTTTTATGGTAATTAAACTGACCATGCATAGGACTGGTGGGTTTGGTTTTCACCTGATAAAAGATTCTTATGCATTCAACATACATATAGCATCCTCCCACATCCATTACATATTCTTACATGTGACAATACATGATTTATTTTCAGTCTCAGCTCTTTACAAATAATACTTTTATGAAACTTAATTCACTAGGTATTAGTTGTACTTTGAACAAATGTAAGTCATGCAATTCTCTAATTACCAAATGTCCAGTTCTATACTTGAAATATGTTATTTCTTATCAGACTCAGCCCTCCTGCTCAAAATTTTCTCTGAAGAAGTCGGAATTGCATTTAGAAAACAGGATTTCCTTTGCCTTATTTCTGTTCTTGGCACTTGCTATCTCTGTTCAACGTGTAACATCATTTCAACACAATGCAGTAGGCAATACTGTACAATCGAATCCAATAAAAGCTACCCAGCATGCACATATAGAAGGAAAGAGTCTATCATTACAAAAATAGTGTTCACTTTTCATTGGCTGCAGTTCAATTTCAAACTATTTGCCCGATTTTAGGAATATTTCTCAGACCAAACCTCAGAGGTGGCTGCTGACTTCTGAGCATCATGCAAGCACATAATTTTCTTGCTTACCATGTCCAAGCAATATTTTAATATAAAATCTACTACTTTGGCTGAAGAAGAAGGGGTTTATTTTACCAGTAAGAATCTCTGCTTCAAAGTAGTATACTAGGAAGGCTTTCATGGACAAAATGATGCACTGGAGTATGGAAAGTCTTCTGACACAGCCAGACTGTTTTGAAATGTACATGAGCCACCCACAAAACACTCTTTGAGTAACAGTTTGTTTTTTTAAAAAAGCATACAATCTATCAGAAAAACAGACAGAAAAGTGTAGGACACTTTCCTGTGCCTCAGTCTGTCAGAGCCTTTGGGAGAGTTTTCTTTTGGATTTGGGCTGCAATGAATAGATGATATCTGGATAATTATTATCTGGATTATTATCTGGATAATAAAACTGAGTAATTTTGTTTTAAAGTATCTGGAGAGATTATTTATAGTGCCATTTTTTCATTGTCCCTATGTATAATCATAGAATTGCTTAGGTTGGAAAAAACCTTCAAGATTGCGTCCAACCTCGTGCTAACCCTATCTCTCTATTTCTGATGACCCACCACTAAACCATGTCTACAAGCACATAATCTCCAAGAAGTTAACAGTCACTGTGCTACTAAAATTATTTCAGAAAACAGTTGTGATAACATGCAAGAACCCCTTCCCTGTGGTGATATACATCTATTTATCACATTAGGGACAGTGTCTAAATGTATCAAAAAACAGTCTTGGGCACTAAAAAATATGGTGTGGGGTTTTTTACCTTTTTTTCCGCCCTTAATTTTGGCATTTCTGTATTCTGGGGGGACAGAACAGATTTATGAATGGATAGATTTGCAAAGCTTGACCAGAAATACTGTCAGCTGGCTAAAAATTTCATTCTTCAATGTGTAATTCAGCTGAAGAGTTGTTTTTCTAGGGCAAGTAAGAGGAACAGAAAAGGACAGCAGAGCTGAAATTAAAGCATAGTTCCAGGGACAAGCAATTAGGAGGTGACAATTTGCAAAGAAAGAGAGTCACAGCTTTGTGTGTTGGAAAACACTGTAATTAAATCAAATAATGTCTGTGATGCTTTTTTTGTACCACAGAAAGAAGTTTCCAGCAACCAGCACAGAAGATTGGTAACAAATTCACCACGTAATGAATTTTGTTATGTGGTGAGGAACAGAGGAAAACGAGCAGTGATTGAGCACCAACCTAATGCAGTGTATTTGTCACTCTGCGTGAATTAAAAAGCTTGAGGGACAAGGTATAGTTCTTGCCTCTCTGGTGTTTTCATTGTGTTGTTGGCTGTCTTAGAACAATTAATGGTAATGTCTGGTGAATTTCTGAATTTGGAAAATCTCATTGGGATATTTTCAACTGGGAGCATCTTTAAAGTAAATTTTTGGAAGGTTCAGCATAACCTTGGAGCATTGAGACCGAATACTTCGATCAGCATCATGTAACAGCAACAATCTTTACATTATGGATGCATACAGCTAGATCTTTATTTTTATAGCTAAAGTCAGTGCCTGCAATGTCACTGGTGATAATGTATTACCATTTTTTTATCTATGGAAATGAGAGGAAAATCACATCGGCTTAATAGGAAATATTATGGTAATCCCCATATAGGAGTTAAGATAACTATTTCAGCAGGGCAGAAATCGCCAGGGGCTGCTTCTGTATTCAGACAACTCAGAGACTTGAAAGCAAATGCAGATTTGTGTTTCCATTTTCTTGGAGTTCATCAATACCATAGAACTGTTGATTCAACCAGTGGAGGGGAAGGAAACAGATGTGTCTTAAGGGACTGAAAGACACAACCACAAGGTACCATAAATAATATTGCTCAAATTGTGCCATAATTGTGTCTGCTATGTAGTACTTCATTGTTCATGCAGAAAAATCAAAGGGCAAAGAGCTAATTTAGGATTAGAATCTCATACAGACAATGATTTGGTGGGGGTGGTTTCTTTCCTATTAATTTCATTCAAATAAAAAGTGAAATATGCATCTACACCTTGGGATATTGTTGCATATCAATAATAAAATGTCAACTTCTTATACTACCCTCCAGCCCTGACTCTGGGTTAAGACCACGTGCTATTCACTGTGCAAATTCCTGAACAAAAAAAAAATGCCTGAAATATTTATATACTCAATATTAAGTCAAAGTAAACCACATCAGCCTGGAAAGAAATGGCAAAAGCCTAAGGAAGCAATGGATGATGTATAGCCCAAAATGCCCAGAAGGTCCTCTGGAGCCAGTGTAGAGGAAGAGGGGAATGGGATAACAACTCTGGCTAGAAGGTCCTAGCACCAAATCTGAGAGGAGTGCTGGGTGTGAGCATTATCAGGCTGCCACAGTTTTTTTCCTTGTCTCTTAGATGTTTTCTCCATCTTCATTACAAACCTTCCTACTTTGTCCACACCTGTCTGACCATACCTGTGCTCTGCAGCAGAGTGTAGGATGGAGCAGGAGGTGGGGGTTGCCACAGAAACTCAGTGCTCTGCTTCTGCTCTCTAAGCTTTGATACCAGATTGAAGCAGCCTGGTCGACTTTTGTCAGCTGGCAATGACCATGAGTACTCACCATGGTATCCTCATGCTTTGCCCTTTTGAATATTTGATTTGCTTTTCTAGAAACTGTAAAAACTTTCATAAGCAGAAAACAAAATAATAGATAAAATTCAATTTTAAGTCTAAAGCTTTGTAAGCCCTGAACCTGTTATGAAAGCAAATTGTAGGATTTTTTTGTGTCATTTTGGGTTTGGATTTTTTTTGCTAAATAGCAAGCTGATATGCAAGAGAGTTAAGAAGACTTTAGGGTATTTTATTTACCACCAATTGCTTGCTTCATTTAATAATACTGCCTAACCAGTGTAACACATAAAGAAAGAACCAGAAGTCTTGGAGTGGTTCCACACTAATCTCCCCTTTGTTAATGTTTCACTATTGGCTTTAGGTCATATGCAGCCCCTGTTGGTAAGTCAGCTTATATTGCTCACAGAAGAAAAAAAATTACAGGAGAGAAGAAGAAGGCTCAAAGCGTATTATGAAAGCCATCACAAAAATATGCAAATTTCTTTTTCTAAATATTTTAACACTGACATAAAGAATACATCTTTGAAATAAGAATGATTTAAAATCTGTACATATGACCATAAGTAACCACATTACTCTATATATGACCTGTACTATAAATGAATAAATCCACACAAATAGTATAATTATTAAAAAGACAAAATATTTAAATTACCTGTTTGAATTTAATTTATAATCAACTCCATTGAAGTGCAGGAGGTTTTGCATTTCTTTCTGTGAGTTCACTCCTGAGATCTTCGCTTTTCTTCTCACTGCTTGGCACTTGTTCTTTCACCTTGTCTTTTTGATGGGCTTGAAAAGAGCCACTTGTTTAGTGTGGTTCATATTTCAAGTACTGTCAAGCATGAGTGAATAATACTTGTCTGTTTTCACAGGTTTCAGTTTTAAAGATGTAATGTTTAAGTAATTTGTTGACTCCCTATGTTTGTGCCCAAACAGCAATCTGAGATGTTCTATACACAGCACACAAGTTTGTTGGACTGCACAGAAAAGAGGTAACAAGAGTAGTAGCACACTGAATCACATACCAGAGAGGAAATCATCGTTCACTCCAAAATTTTTGCCTTACAAATTAAGTCAGATGTCACCAACTAATTATATGTGGTGTTGAATCACCTTGTTTCTTCTTCCAGGCAATCACTGTAATATGTACTGGCTTCTTCACAAAGCCAACTCAACAGAGCTGATTTGCAGGCCCCTCTTTATTCTGGAGTTGGTGCATCACCTAAGAGGTAAAACAGGTGAGAACATGCAATCCATTTTAACATCATTCACAAAAATTAGAGAAGAAACATATTATGTTATATACTAAGCTTAATGTGGAGAGTCTGTGTGAAACAACTGATAACCACAGCTTTAAGAGAGTTCTCTATGTTTTTATGAAACTTCTACAATATACACTCTCTAACACAGCATGATAACACTTTCTTTTCTAGAAATGCCACTAAGTTTAAAAGTCACCTCTCCAGTCCAGATTGCTACAGACACAGCACAGACTGACTGCCCTGGACAGATAACTGTATTTCAGAGTATTCTGCAAAGGCTGCAGTGACTGTCCACACCCAGAAAATGCTGCCACCACGGATGCTTTTCTGCTGGCAGTCCCCACACCCTATTCTGTGAGCAACTGGTAGCTGGCAAAGCACTTGCAGCTGGTAGAAGGAGAGCTGGTGGCACAAGTGGCACCCTCTCATTGCCTGATTTCCAGCAGAGAGAAGCAGAACAGATGGCTGGGAAGGGAGGCAGAATGAAGAGCAAACATTCACAGGGTAATGAGCAATCTCCTTGGACTAAATGTGCATGACTATCCAGTAGATCAGGATTCCAGCTTCATAATGGTCTTCTAGAGAAAACTGCAATATTAAACAGAATTTAAAGATAAGTGAAACAACATTCACAGCGAATCAGAAAAATACATTCAACTATTCCTGTTTATTTCCATAGAACCGATGGTTTTAATGATTAAAAATGATTAAAAATAGGTGGCAGAATGCTAGAGACAATGATTCACATGAATATGAATAGGAAGAGAGTGCTGCCTCCTTCTGTGTTTACCATCTCATGCCTTCTACTGTGCAAGGAATGCACAAGGATGACTAGAGTACCACTCCATAGGTTTTCCTTTCTCGGGAATATTGCCCTATGTGAGTTGACCTTCAGCTAAAGCAGCCTAATTCAGTTCTAGCTACCACTTCTGCGTATCATACTTCTCTGAGCTTTAAGCTGGAGTGTGTGATTTTCCACATTTTACAGGGCCCACAAAATATCTGTCCCTTTTGTCTTGATAAGCCTGGGGTATCTATGAAGAAGAGAAGCTGTGCTCACCTGCATGAGCAGATAGTGGCAGTTTTTCTATCCACCCGCAGAGCTGCACTGTTGTCCTTTTGGCTCTGTGGGAGCTGTAGAGCACCAGTGTTACAGTGCTACTGTACAGATGTTACTTGGGCTTGGAAAGAGCTACAGCTGCATTTAGACAGTACCACTACTGTCTCAATGCTAAGTTTTTTTTCACAAAGCAGAAGCACAGTATTCTTGCGGGAACTTCAATCCACCACATGCTGTCAGGTTTCAAGTGTATTTGCTGTACCCACCATCACTCTTACTACAGACTCTTCCTGGAGTCACTTAGATGTACAGCATCCTAATTACTCTGTATGGAGTAAGGAGTGTGTGTCAGTGACTCTGTGTAACTGTGCTCTCAGGGTCCTTTGACTATTTATTGTTAGCAGGTCAAAAGGGAGGATCAATATATGGAAGGTGGAGAAAATAATGCCTTAGTCTCGCATTGTGAGCTGGAAAAGTAACCCCTACAATACACCCCCTCCGTGTCCCTTCCTAGAGAATTTTGTAAAATGTAGTTCTGTTCTGTGGAGACACATCTGAAACCATCTGGCCTTCTTTGTGGGAAACATCACCCCAGCAGTGGTTGCAGCTGGTGACAGATCACCACTCTGGGGTCTGTACCACCACTCCTCACGAGCACGGTCTCCCCTCTTCTATCATCCCCACATATTGGATGAGAGGGGAAGATGGAGAAGGGTAAAGACAAAACACAGATGTGACCTGGCATTCTTGTTTCTGGAGAAATTTCTCTTTCTATAAAGAATCTGTAGCACCAATGCAATTATCACCAGGTTGCAACAGAGGTACAGGAGTGTAAGCACCACCAGTGCATTCTATGTGTTGTTACACAGTTCCATAACATGTCCAGACTCCAGCCTTTTTTCTCATGTTAAAACAAAGATGACTTTTCAAGCTTATTAGATAAAACATCAAACTGCATAGGGAGTTAAAAAGTTTTCTTTCTTCTTATTTTTTTCATCCTTCCTTAGGGTATGCCCAAAAAAAAAAAGAAAGAAAAAAAAAGAGAAGAAGAAAAAAGCACAGCAGTAACCTGAGATTTTAATCTCCAAGCGGTTATCTTGATAACTAATAAATCTAACCTTTCCAAGCAGACATATGAAGTTAAGGGGACTAATTGATCATGTTGGCACAAAGGTGCTGTTCATTCTGCAAAGGCCAAGTTAATCCACATTGATGTGATTCAAATTAACCTTAATCAGCTACTAGGCTGACTGTGATTTCATTACTGGATATGCTACAATTAGACATCTTCTGTCTTTAAATGCCCCTCAGCTTTATTGCAGTGATTTTTAATTTTTTTTTAATAATAAACACCCATTTATACATCAGATGCGATTAGAGTAATTGGCTTTAAGATTGACTTTTCTTGTGTAGTCACTTTTTGATTCTGTTTATTCTGAAAAGGTCAAGTAATACAGATTGATGTGATCTAAATTAACCTCAAACAGTTACTTCCCTGCTCAGAATGATGCGTTGTCATGGTGGGGAAGGATCAGACAGCTGTCTTCTCTTTCATTTTTTTTCCTCCCCTCCAGATGCATAAATCATATGTACTTCATTCCTGGAGGCAGGTGCAAAACAGTTACAGCCCTATAAATTATCTTCATAATGGCATGCAAAACCAGCTGACTGCTCATCAGAAAACTTTATTTTTCCCTACTGAAGCAATGTGGGTATGCCATGTGCTGTAAAGAAGATAGCATTTTCCAAAAACAAGTTTTACTTTGCATCTAAAGCCTGATGTGAAGTCAACTTTTGTAGTTTTCTTCCCTTGGATTTTATATCTTAAGTAGACAGTGTGAATGCAAGTTTCAACTGCAAACTCATGGGCAGCGTGCTTGATTTTGGCACTGGAGAAGTGAAGCAGGTTCCCTCATTTTATTTGGTTTCTTGAGGAAAACGAGCATAATTTCCTTATCTCTCTTATCCTTCAATTTTCCCAAGTTAAGAGTAATGCCTCTTAATGCTGCCCTAATGAAATGGAAGGGTATGATGAGTGCAAACCTCAAGGAGGGCCATAAGAAACAAAAGACAAAAATGATAAACTTTTCTTCTGAGGTGGGGAATTAGATAGGGAAGGTGAGGTCAGTAATAACCTAATACCAGCTCTTTCTCCTGTCTGACAGGTATGCTTCAAAAGGTTACCTTCCCCAAAGGCAGGAGGCAATGAGGAGACACCTGGAAACCCTCTGTCCAAACCATGGGAAGGATGCTCTCCCCTTACAGAGATGTAACTCTGTGCAGCCCAAGCTTGCCTGCTCCCCTGGGCTTCCTCCAAGCCCAGCAGTGGGAACTGCCCCAGAAGGGGCTCAGGATAAACCAGTGGTGAAGGCAAGGAGGGACAAGAAGCCAGGCAAGTTGTCCTTCTGACCTAGGTACCAGCATGACTCCTCACAGCTCTGCCCTCAGGAAACCTGACCTGGACGCAGAGACACAGAAACACAACTTGACGTCAGGAACAGCCACGACTGTCACATCATTTATTGAGCAGAATAAATGTTTAATTTTGCGTTTAGCTGAAGGCTGTGCTGTAGTCAATAATTCATTTGCTGGCTGTGGTTATTTTAC
Organism: Phaethornis superciliosus; assembly: GCA_023637945.1. NCBI lineage: Eukaryota > Metazoa > Chordata > Aves > Apodiformes > Trochilidae > Phaethornis > Phaethornis superciliosus. Next base: position 19,569,079 of record JAJQWJ010000011.1, read on the forward strand.
ATGTCCAGTCACCTTTCAACATGCAAAATAACCAGAACAAGCATATTATTTATTGATTCAACCCTGAACCTGAAGAACGGAGCGCAGTGTGCTAACTTTGGCAGCATTTATATGACTCAGGAGCAACTTTTCTCTCTGACAACTTCTCCTCATCTATGAAACCTCCCCCTTGTTTTATTTCTGTGGAAATCCTCAAATTTGAAATTTATCTCTGAACAGTAGGCAAGGTGAGTGTTTGGTGCCAGAAACAAATAAAAGATGCATTTAGTATTTTTTCATCCTGCTGACCACTCTAAGGCACACCAGAATGACTGCAGAGAAAGAGTCACACAGACAGAACAGCAAGGGGTCATGATTGGAAAGGCATCTTCTTAAAAAGTAAAAAACACTTACTGGATTCCCACCACAGTGGAACATCCAGACTCTCTCACTGAATAATACAACAGCTTAAATAAAGAATTCAAAGGAACTGCAGTTACTCTGGGATATTTCCCAGAATCTTCCAGCTTTGAGGGCTGGAGAAGGAGGGCAGAGGCAGCTGTGTAATTGTAGTGTCCACACAGAACCAGGGTCACTCCCTTAATAAATCTTGAAGGAAAAAGATGCAGAAAAGCACCTAACAATTCCTTGGCAAGTTTCATGGGAAGTAGCACTGAACATTATCTATGGTGCATTTGATCCTTACATTCTGACACACAGCGAGCCCATCCCTTTCCTGCTTCCCATCTGACACTGCATTTCACGTGTGTAAAATCTGTAGGGTTTTATAATTTTTTTCCCCCTTGTTCCTCAGAATGAAACAGAAAGGAGATGAATCAGGCAACTGGGGACCATATCCAGTCTACTTCTAGGAACAAGCCTTATTTTTGGGGGAACATCAGTTCCTTTGAGTCTCACCATACAAGCAATACTAGAGTTGGAAGAGAACTGCCTACACACAAAGATGTCGATTGCTTTCCCCACCAAATGCATATGATAAGCTTTACTTAAAGCTGACATAATACTTGTAACAAACACTGAGACTAATTATGAAAACAATGATATTCAAAGCCAATTATACAGTGAGTTACTAAGCATGATCACAACTGCTATTTATGGTGACAGAAATAATATCATGAGTACATATGAAAGACTATATACAGATGGTGAAAAAGATTATGCTTGGCATAACTCAGAGAGACAAATTAAAATGGATGTCTGTAAACATGCTGGGGAAGTAGTAATACCCCCTCCAAAATGAGACTGACCTTCTTTTTCACTTAATGTCAAACTCACACTGACATGACTGCATGAAAAACCTGAAGCAGCTTTACTGATGTATATTTAAGTGGGTGTGGATGTCCATACCTAGCTAATGTACCTGTCACATGAAAATACTGTTGGGTTCTTGGCATATAAGCCTTTGGGCCCTTTGGAAAATATGAAATATTAGCACTCATACAGAGTGAATTGCTCCAAAGTGGTTTAATAAAGTTTAGCATGTGTTTGGCAAAAACTGAACCTTCTGCTTTGCTACATGTGAATGAACAGAAATATGCAGATTCACACCAAATAAATATATGGCTTCATATTTGTTAGGATATTATCAATTCTGACTTCTTCATTTAGGAATTTTATTATGCCTACTTATGTTCTTGTCCCGTTAAGAACTGAGATTAATTTAACACTACCAATTTATAAGCACAAGATGTATAGTCAGTTATCATGCTAATGCTCATTGCTTCTGTCTGTCATCCCAGATTCTCATTTATAGACATTTACTTTTACAAGAGCATAAAATGATCCCAAAGTACTTTGTTCCTGCAAAGCCATACATTCTAGTGGTGCTCTCATTACTCTGGTTCCCTACATAAGTTACAGTAAAACTTAATTGAGCAAGTTAACAACTGTTTTCAGCGTTCTCTGTTGTTGTTATATTTTGGTTTATGACCATGTATCTATATTTATCAAACTCAGCCTGGAAACATTCACCAGTATTTTCCCAGCTGTTCTTTGACAGCTACCAATCCTGCCCAGCAGCATTTCAAGAGCACCAAGTACAAGGAAGGTTTTAGTCTCACTTAAAAATACCCAATTTAGTATGGTAGGTGAAAGAAAGCCTTGGAGGCATCCAAGCTACCTTGTGAACACAAGAGCTATGCTGGAAATGAAACCTGGTGCTTCTCTTTGAAGACAAGCTACCTGCTAAGTGCTCTTGACTGTGAGTGTTCAAAACACAGCAGAAAGCCTGGTTTATCTCCCTTCTTGGTCATTTTGTACTCAACAAGCTCCTGGGGTGCTTTTGAACAATGTTTAAACCTAAATGAGAAACAGGCATCAGCCTTTGTAAAGGCTGAACTAGATTCTCAAATCAAAAAATTCACCTTCTGTTCAAGTATCAAAATCACTGACAGATTTAACCAGAACCTCTTTCAGAAATGGCCCATTACTGAGGTGCCCAAGAGAAAAGGAAGGTGAATTAATACTACTTTGAGCTAGAAGAAATCTGTTTCTCCTCTGCAATTTCTCCCTTTGCTTATCACCACTCATCTCTCATATTAATCAAGGATTGATATTAATCAAGGATTCAAATGGAAATACACAGAATAGATGAAAAGGATCAACTGATTCCTAACATAGCTATGAATAACTGAGTTCTTTAGCAACATCACTACTGAACTGACTTCTTGACCAGTATTATTTTACTCTTACTTTCAATGTTAAAACATTAATTTCATAAAACAAAACAAACCTAACACTTTAAGCTATTTTTTTTTTAGTGTTACACGGATAATGTTGTGTTTTCACTCAGAAGAAGTACAGGTTGAATACCTGTCACAAATAAAAGCCACAGAAAATAGCTTTGAAGGACATAGCAATGAATCTGATAGTGATTAAAGCCACATGAAGTACAAGTTACAGCAAGTCTGTAGAAAATCTGTCCTGTCAGGCAGTGCGTAATTAAGAATTAAGGTAGTAATTTTTCCTATTCCCTTTTACATGATTGCCCAGAAAGATAACTGCTTCCCCATATACCAACACACTTCTACAGATTTTTCTTCTCCTATTTTCCACAGCCTGTTGGATGCTTTCCACAATGATGTGCACAGGTGTCTTAGCCATGAGAAACACTCATCTGACAGGAAAAAACACAACCTGGCACTTGCCATTTCCTTCTGGTCTCTTTCTGCATCCCATCACAGAATCTCTGTAACTGTTTGGCACTTTTAGAAAGGGCTTTGCTGGGGGCAATCCTATCAAAGTATTGTTTCTAGATGCTGCTAGAGCCTGGGCATGGGGTGAGCTGGTTTCCTGGGCCTGCTGGCATGGCATGTTTGTCTTGGTGCAGAATAAGGAGCTTGAACAAACCCAAGTTGCAGACAAAATGCTTTAGCCTAAAATGAGAACATAAACCCAAAAGGCAAGTGAGCCCTGACAACAAGATCTCTTTATGAGGCAAATTCATATACAAGAACGAGAATTAATCAAAGTTCTGATGGCACCTAAATAAAACTGCAGTCATTGAGAATAATTTTTATTGTCCCTAATGAACATTTTATAGATATTCATATTTGAGCAGTACCTGAACCTTTCACAGTAAGAACCAGTGTTTTCCCTGGAGAAGAAACATGCAGCTGAATGCAATCTGTCAGCATGCTGGGGATTCTCAGACTCTTACACTGTAGTAACAGATGATCAAATCCTCTTCCATGTTTCATGAATTAAAGGTGTAAATCAGTTTAGCCATTAAATAAGGCAACATGCCTCTTATCTATCAGTTCCTTTGATTTTACAGGTAACGGTGTAACTTTTATTGCAAGTAATTAAAAAGGAATAATTTATTTCACAATGTAGTTTCTATCACAGTCTGCTTCAAGCCTAAAATGAGGGCAACCACTGAATACAATTCTTGCTTTTCTAACCTATTCTCTCAAAAGAAGAATGTGGTTTCACTTTGATTTTTCAATTCCATAACAAAAATTATGAAGTATTTAATAAATTTAAGTACTATTAGTGTTGGAAAAATAATAGTACAGGTACCTGGTCTTCTTCCCCTACTACCACAGAAATACTGAATTGCAGATAGCCGCCTTCTTTGTCTATTTTAAACATGAGGAATCAAAATACTTGGGAGTTCCTTCAAAATACTATTAATTTTACTAAAATGGATGTTTCTCTAGATGACAAAGATTAAAAAGAGAACTGAACGCATTTCATCCTAGCAACACTAATACAAATCTCCTAATCTTCATCTTTTTCTTACTTTAAATCTATTTCCATTTCTACAAATCATTTATTGTCTGCTCATTGTTCTTGACTTGGAGCAGCATTTTAAATTACAAAAATACAGCACGCTATTTATCCATAACATTTCTGTGAATTTCTTTTGCTAGTCAATCATCAGACAGGGGTTAAGGGTTGAGCTTTGTCTTCACCAGCACACCCTTACTCAATGTTCCCTAGTGATTGTAAAGAACAATCATACAGACATATATTTTAAGACAGTCAGCTGTAGGCATGTTTCATTTACACCCTTAATAATTCTTGCTGCCTTTAAAATAGTTTAACGGGGAAAAAAATACTGTATCCCTGTAAGATGAAACAGCATTCTATCTGTGTAAGGCAGTACATTTTAAAGCACATGGTTTATTAACCTACAATTAAGGAATCTTGTGTTTATGATTCTGGGCAGACAGGGATGCAGTTCCTGCTGCTCTCTGCTGTGGAATTCAGCTACAGAGCTTTGTGGTCCTCTTCGTCTGCCCTAATCACCATCTTACCCATCTTGCAGTAAATCACCATTTAAGCCTCTTTTAAAATGTCCCCGACAAACACCTTGACACCTCATTTACTCCACGTTATTATTTGAACTGAAGAACTGTGTAGGAAAGGCAGTTCATCCCCTCAGTGCTAAACCAGTTGTCAGGCTGCTGGAAGGATGTGTGAGCCCCTGCTGAGCCCAGCTGGCCTGAGTGGAGGAAAAGCAGCTTCCAGCAGAGCATCAGGCTGGGAACCAGCAGCTTCCACACAATCAATTAGATACCCACCAAGAGAAAGAGTTCCATTGAGAAACTAGCACTTTTTTTCCTTCCTTGTGGTTTTAATCTCTGCCAGGCAAGCTCTATTGCTTAGGTATAAAGTGTGACAGGGGGGTTATCCACGTGCTTCAGGCAAGCAAGGCTTGTGACACTGCAGTTCATAGCCAAAAGAACAAAAAAACAAGCCCACACTAGCAGAAGAGCCCTGGTACATGACAGTACACTTTTGAGTGAAAATACTCTTTTGCACTCTTATAAGCAAGGAATAAATACAACTAGCCTCCACCTGGAAGTGTAAATGTGTAAAGAAAGGGAGGCTACAACCTTCTCAGATCTCACATTGTGTGTCCCTCCTCATAAATGATCACCAGGAAGCATATTCTAGTATTTGGGAACTCTCCATAGTGTGGAGAGCTTGCCTTGCTAAATGTTGGTGTATTTTCATCATCTTAGGGAAGTAAAAAAAAGTAACAGATCTTGTAACCAGCTGATTAATATGTGCTTTTCCTTCTGCCAGAAAATTTGGAATAAAACGTTCCTGAGGAACAGTCTCTCTTAATGCAAACAAGTCTGCTGGCATCATGATGGGCCTCTAGCTTCCTTTTAAATCCTGAATATCTTTCCTTCTTCCCTGCAGAATGGATTTGGTTCCAAAAGAGAAACACCTGTGTCACACCCCTAAAAATTGTTCACCATTTTTCCCCTCACTGGGTCTGCACTTTCCAATGCTCACTAATTGGTACTTAGAAGAATACTACTGTGCTTTCTGCCTGTTTTCTATGCACAGGCACTTGGAGTTCAAAATAAATCCAGTTTTGTTCCAGGAGTGGATGATTGCTTTCTCATTTTTGGTTCTAAATATGCTATTTGTCGCTCAAATTAGTCTGTTCTTAATCCTTTCTGTTTTCTATGTCTTTCCACTCATTTTCCTCCCACCTCCTAGTGGGAATTGCCACTGCCTGACAGGAATTCAGCAAAAATAAAATACCCAAGTAAGGATCTCCAGCAAAAGATCTTTGCCTAAGTGCATGACTGTGGATGCTGGAGCCGTGCCCAGACAAAACCCTGCCCATGCTCATCTGCTCCTCCCTGCTAGAAGGCAGGGATCAGTCATTTTGCTGGGAGTGCTCAGCCCCCCCAGACACCTCCCCAGAGGGATCCTGCAGCTCCTGAGAAAAGGAAAGGTTCAAGAGCAGGGCCAGAGAGCAGCAGATTGTCCTTTCCTGTTGCCAGTAATAATTCCAAGACAAAACAGCAATGACAAAGGTCTCCCCCCATGCTGCAGTTGTCTGTTTCAGTGAAAACTGCCAGAGCCATGAGTCAGGCAAGGCAGGGTGTGTGGAGGGGTTAAAGATGGTAACAGATTCAGCTGAAATGCTGAGGCACAGGAAGGTGTCTGGAGACAAACATGATTTATCATCCTGCATTAATATGATGGGCTATCCCTCCAGTGCCATAAAGATGCACAAATCTTTTGCATTCTTTAGGTACAAGAGGGGATGGTAAGCTCCCAACGATGCTACTCTCAATTAGTGAAAGTTCCAAAAATGCTGTTTTCTCTAGGCCTGCTAAAATTATTATACCTGGCTTGAGTATACAGACAACAAGGAACCTTTTAAATATACGGTGTAACTTTTAAGAGTTACTCCAACAGCAAACTATGTTGGTTTTATCCAAGATTATGGTTGACAGAACTGGTAGAATGACCTCCTTCAGCTGATAAAACTAAAGATGAAGTGTTTTCACAAGGAATGTGACAGGAGTTCTTGAGGGACATGGTGGACATAGTTCTCTAGGATGCAGGTACAAACAAGTATAAAAGACACAGAGCACATTATGAATTACATACGTTAATGCAATGCAGATCCTTGAGCAGGGGAAGAAAAGATTCAGAACAAAACAGAATCAGCATAAATCATCCTGACTCCTTGCACCTTGCCAGAAGTAGCAGACTTGAAAAACTTTCTTGTAACCTGTAAAAACTCATTTACGTCTAACCAAGTAAAAATTAAAAACAAAACAAAACCAACAGATGCACTATGACTATAGGTGGTGCAAATGAACACCATCTCTGCTAAGGGCAGCAGCAGTTTACAGGGGGAAAACTGGAAAATTTTGCATCCCAGACCATACAGCCAACAAAGCTGTGAGGCCACGGTGTAGAAAAGCACTCGTGTCATTCCAGATTTCTTCTGCCCAAGCACCCCAACCCTGGTGTTATTTGGCCAAAGCAGCCTGTACAGGGAAGGAAGTGCAACAAATGCAACTGTGAGTGTTCACTGTCCTGAGGAGGCAAAATGAGGCAGAAGGTGGCAAAGATTCTTCTCCCTCCCAGAGCTGCCATTTGCATGTGTTGGAGTATCTGTGCTATTGGTAGTAAACCAAAACAGAAGTACAATTTGAGAATGAGAGGAATCAGAATTTATGGAACATCTGAGATGAATTTCAGTCACAGGGTCAGGTTTGCAGATGTTCTAGTTTGAAGTGGATTATTTTATGTCTAGCAAATAGGCCCTCACCTAGTACTATCTTTTATTTCATATTAAAAAGGGTGTTTGAAGGACAGGGAAGCTATTTACACAGTGAAAAAGAGAGCAGATACAATGTAAGAAGGAATGACCACCACACTGAGTCCTCAAAATGTATTCTTTGAAGTTGAAGGAATGTGTGGTTATGTCATCTTGGCAGCTGAAGTAATACTCTCTGCCATTGTCCGTATTAGGAAAACTGTAAAAACTCAAAATGACTTTGTTTATAACTTCACTTTTCTATGCTTAGTGGTCCATAGCCACAGCATGATTGGCTGCTGCATTTCAAAGATCACTCCAGAAGTTCTGAACATAGGGATTCCAAAAAGCTTTCTCATCACTTATCTAGTGGGAGCTGCTGTGTTTAAATTCAAACATGATTATCCTTCCTCTGCACAACCTTTTATGGGTATTAGACTGTTGTTTAAAAAATCCTGGGTAGCAGGCTTTTATCATGTTATGATTTCATAGACTGGAAAGTGGATATGACGAGAATGAGATGCTGTTTGTATCAGTAACAGTGAGATATATTTAAGGGGAATAATTTCATTTGAATGTGGTATTTGAAATCTTCAGATATAAACCTTCCTACCTTGAAATATGCTCTCTCTCTCTTTCATACACTCTGGTTCTGTCAAGTAACAGGAGAAAAAGTCAAAGGAAACTTCACACAGTGAATATATCCACTGTCATGTCTCTATACTGAACTGATTGATACAAATACAGGTTTATCTGCTTGTTTATTTTGTTTAATTACTAGGTTAGATACATCAGGCAATTGTGGTGTAAGAAGCAGGAGATGGAAGAACTGGACTAAGCAGCATATCAATGTGTGTCACTCATTGAAAACAGAGTATAACATAAAGCAGCTGTAACAAATGATTATTTAAAGTATGGTAAGTTGACTCTAATATGAGCTGAAGACAAAATTTTGACAAAGACTTGGAGTCATCTTTATGAGTATTGCTGCTCCTTATGTTATTCACTGATCTTCCTCCTGAAGAGTAGCTTCAAGAGGCACTAAGCCACATCTGTCCCTGAAGCCTGGAGTTTAGAGCTTAAATCTGTGGTAACAGTTTAATCTAGAAATATGTTTCACTGACACACATCACCTACATGTTCCCTCCAGATACACACAGGCAATGAGCTGTCTGTTACCTATTGCCAGTTGAAAGAGGGACCACAACCCCTGCATGGTGTCCTTGCTCAGTGCTTTTTTACCTCGTAGGTGGTGTGTGTGTATGTATTCAAAATGATTATTTCTTAGTGTTCTGCACCTTAGGATCTAGTGAGAAATCACCATGCATCTTATGATTTGTAGAAATGCAGATCCTCCATTATGGCAGCATGGAACTGATGCAGCTGCCAGAACAACTAGATGTGAACTGGGAAAGGACTACTTGGTTTTGGTAGAGGCAGTCAAGAGGAGAGAAAACCTTTTGGCTGTTTTGAAAGATCCACCTGAAGTCTCCAGACTCTTCCTATACACCTGAGCATACAGCAATCGTAAAGCAAAGCTCAGAAATTTGAATGTGCCTTAGAAGCAGACTTGAGCCTGGATCTCACACAATGTCATTTAAAATTTCTTGCTTCTTAGAGGGGACTGACAGCTTACCATACACATGCCAGGTGAACAACTGTAGCTGAAATCACTCTCAAATCAATCCACAAGTCAGTTCCAAGTGGATTCACTGATGTTTGAATGAAACATTGATGTTTCCTCAAAGGGAATTTACCTTGATGCTGCTTCTCTATGTGAGCATTGTTTAGGGACCCTTCACAGCCAACTACCTGGCAGGAATCTGCTTCATTATCTCAAGTCACAAGCTTTGCAGACCTCTCTGACTCGGTGTGCACAGTTTGCACAGCTGCAAATCTCCCTTCTGAAATCACTGGTCTAAAAGCCACACACTCCTTAAAGATTCAACAGAAGCAAGTGTTGATATTTTTTGTCATAGTCACCTTCTGAATAATCTGGAAGAAGTGTTTTCTATTTCTCCAGAGGAAAAATCTCACTGTCTCAAAAACTGTTCACTTTGTCTTTTGCTTTATTCAGAAACAAATAAAAATCAAAAAATGATCTGCAAATGTAATTGTAATAAATACATAAAAATAAATAAACAGCAGAGATTTTCCATTTATGCTTTAAAGGAAACAACTTTACTAGGGCTTCATGATCTAATAAAAGCATATAAAAAAATAAAGCCTGCAGCAGTCTTTAAAAAAAAAATTCATCCGGTAGCATCTGAAAAATGAACAGTTTACTCAGCTTTGTGTCAACCTACAAGAAATTCTGTTGCTGTTTTTATTGCATCTAGAGCTTTTTAAGACCCCTAGTAGTTACTGTGCAGCCTGTAAAAGCCCATTTCCTTTATACTTTTGTTAAGGAAAAGGAGAGGGGCTGAAAGAGCAATTTTTGGAGCATGTGGTTAGGCAATACTATTGTCAAATATCAGAGGTAATGAATAGTTTCTAAGAGGCAATAAAAACACCAGAATGACAACGAGATTTTAAGTGAGCAGGAAACGAGTATGAAAGCTGTCCTGATGGGCAACAGGCTGGACATGCTGGGATATCATTTCAACAGGAGGAAAAATGTGTATTAAAATCCTTGCACATACCAAGACAACCTAAAATTAATAATTAGAAGAAAAGTTCCAAAGTAGTCCTCACAAAGGTGACACTGAAAAGTTTCAGTGTGTAAATGCATTCCTCTCACTGTTTGAAACGTTGGTGATGTTCATAGCATGATTATTTCTGTAATTGCTTTGTGTACCTACTACTAGTTTACCTTCATAGCATATTGACCTTGTACCCCTTTGAACTTTGCACAGCTATTAACAGATTATGCCACCACTTTGTAAAACTGTTTTTGGTTAGTTTTTTCTCTTCCTAGCAGGCTTCTGGTTTTCAGTATTTGCCCCTCAAGGGATTTCTCTCTATTCATCCCTCTCTGTTCAAATACACTAAGGGCCTGTCAGACTGCCTTTTGTTTTCACTGCCTAAAAAAAGGTGTAGAAGGATAGTAAATCCAACCCAACAGCAACATTCGTGACCAATTTTCACTCAAAGCAGAATGTATTTTCCAATTCCTGGACATCAGTTTGAAGGCTGAAGAAGTATGTTAAAATCTGAACACCCTGGAGACAAATGTCAGTGTGAGAACTTCGAAGCAAAAGTAAACCCCGCACTTTGAAAATCTCCAAAGTTTTGACTTGTTACCTTTTCTTATTGTCTCACATTGCTTCTCCTCTACAGGAGAAAAAGCCCTCAGAATTAAATACATTATTTTACTGTCCTGGCAACACATTGATTTTAGGATGTGGTATAAGAAGCAACTGAAAAATAGAATAAATCATCATCAGATCTGGTTTTAATAGCACTTTGTTTTGGTCTTCCCAGCTCCCATTTATTGAGCCCAATTATAGTCTAAATCAGTTCTTTTTTGTTTGGTTGGTTGGTTGGTTGGTTTGGTTTTTTTTACTTAGATACATAAACAGAAATCATAGAAATGTGGGAGCTGAAAAACACAGCTGGTGAGGAAACATTCTCCCCTGTTTTTGTGGGGTTTCTTTTACCCCAGATAATCTAGTATATAAAAACCCTGGTATTATACAAAATTACAGGTTTGATTGACATGACATTTTGGATTGGGTGCTTCAGAGAATACAAATCAGAAGAGTAGTAAAATAATCTCAGCACAAGTTGATTTATGGTCATCGTATACTTTTTGTTGAGTTCACATTGATCAACTTTATCATTTGGGACTTACTACCACACTGCCTCTAAAGGAAGTAAAAGTCAAAGACTATAAAAATGTGGTATTAAGATACGCTTTGAAGGTATTTTTTTTTTTTCTGATCTCCCAAAAGAAGAAACATTGAGATGTTTGTGAAAGAACTGTTTCATGTTGCAATAGCAGAATGTTAGAAACAGGATAGGATTTGGATAATTTAACAGTTGCCAAATAAGATGATTAAAAATAAATTTAGCTGAAGACAGTTCTAGTTCAAGTAAGTGCATTTATCCTTGCTTTTTTCACATCTCTTTGGTCCAGGAAGAGGAGATTTCAGTGAAAATGAGGGTTTGTCCTAAATGGTGTGATATATGAGATGGAGATACCTTGCAACAGTGCGTAATGCTCACTGTAAAAATATGAGCTGTAAAATTCAATCTTAAATTACTTGATAGTGCTAACATTTAAGCCAATTCATTAAAGCTGCAGAGTTCTGGCACAGAGCACCTTGTTCCACAGAGTCATTAACTCCTCACTGTCTTTGTCACAAACCCAGAAATTACATGGTCCAACCAGCCTCAGGAAGGAAGGAAATGTGGCTAAAAACAGTACCAAGCTCTATTTGTTCTCATCAAAGGGAACACTTTTATTAGGTCCTACTTAATGGAATTGGAGAAGAAACTTTGTGAATTGTATCTCTGCAAGGATTATTTGCCTTCTGTAAAACGTACAAGAGAAGGAACACTTATTTTGCTTAAGTAAAAAATGTTACTAATGGTGTAATGACCTTAATATGTTGTGCTAGAGATGAAGTGGATGGACTTGTCCTCTGTGACTGATGGTTTTGTGATCAAGAGATTTGCAACTGTGAGACATCCTCCTCCTGACAATGAGAACACCTTTATAAGAGATTAAATGCTCCAGAGGAAAAGGGGGTACTACCCATTGCACATCCTACACTCCTATCTTCCTTCTCCAGTCCAATCAATGGGAAAAAAGAGGGTGGAATTTCACTCATTTGATGAAAAATAGCATGAAAAAAACCCCCACTTCTTTATACGTATTCATGGCAAAGTTGGATTTTTCTTTTACAGAGTAGAAAATTTTGGATTACTGTTTTGAAGGTGAGAATAGCTAAAAAGAAATAACAGAAAGTGAAACAAAGGAGAAGATCTGCCTTGGTCTGTATGGAATTCCCTGGGACAGCTCATAATGCACTGGCCCGTGTAAGACATCAGCAGCTTTTCTAAACAAACACAATGCCATAAAGTAAAGCTATTTAATTTTGGTACAATGTTTAATATAACAAGAACATGTTCTATAAATTGGAAATGATGGGGATTAGTGCAGGAAATATCAAATGCCAAAGGACCTCACCAGAGAACAGATGATGACAGGTCATCCTGAACAAACAGCTGTACTAGAACGAGATCAATACCCGAGTTCTCCAAATTTTCTTTTAAGATCAATCTTACTTAATAATTTTACAGCCACCGTTGGCACACAAAACTGTTGGACACTAATTGCATTTCTTCATAACGCAATGTTGAACTGAATCAATAGCAGTGAGACACAGGAATACATCATGGAGGGGGAAAGGGACAGCACTGAGAAGGGGGCGTGGATATAAAATCAAATTTTGTACTAAAGGCTACTAAAAATAATTACTTTATATGCTCTTTTTTAATGATGCAGGAAAATGCCCATGAAAGAATGGATCACAGACAGAAACAAAAATCAGCTACCCTGTATAACACTTATCTTCATATATTGTGTAACATGATGTAAAAGACAAAAGTAAACCAAAGACCTACCACAGATATTTCCAGCAGAAACTGGCAAATGGGAATGCAACTATTTAAGTGAATAAGACCACAACTTTAAATTTTCTTCCATCTTTACAATTAAAAATACTATGCTGGATCTAATGAAGGGAGGGACTATTGGGAGTTATCAAAGGAATGTAGAGTGCAGCTTAAAACAAGAATCTTTCTTGCCTTGGATTTATCATCTAGCAAAATGGCAAAGATGGGGAGTAAACTGACTTTAAAATATCCCAAGAGAAAAATACCAGAAGCAATGAGCATTTATTTTTACTAAAGAAAAATAAAAGGATATAAATAGATGACTACAAATTGCCTGTGATCAACTTTAATATGGAAATTAGAAGACACTTTTCAGTTTTTAGGAATGTGAGCAATGATATTTAAGTGGCTGCACCTCCCAAGCTCCCAGTTCTCTCATGTGAGAAGTGGGGAGGATCTGACTGTCATTTTGTCTCCTTCCATAATAAAGATAATTTGGAAATAATTTCAAAGACTTATTTAATTTTTAAATAAGAGGACATGGTAAAAATCATAAAACCTTCCAATGCCAGAAAGGAGTTCACCAAATCTCAGCACTAGGTCTATTACCCACAGTGTCATAAATATTAAAATGAGGTAATACTGGCAGCAATAGTGTCCAGTTCAAATGTCAATAAATGTTCCCAGTCAGCAGGTGGTGGTAACCTATCACACAGAAGAATGAGGATTGACTCAAATACCTCAAGAATTTTCTTTTAACAAATAATTTTAGCTGAAGTGTATTCTGATGTTACTGTTTGTGATTACCTCCTAGTTCTATAAAACAAAAACTCTCTTTTTGTGATGAACAAGCTTCAAATCTCTTAAAAGCTCTTCTCTTTCTCTCATTTGTACCCTCCTTATGCTATATATGAGTAGTAAAAATACTTTCAAGAGCCTACACCCTGTTATCATTTAATTCACACCAAATACAGTCACACACAGCCAGAAAGGCTGCATTTTGCACCTTTCAGTAAACAAGAGCAAATGGAGCCCATCCATTTACATTGGTTTCAGTTGATGAGTTCAGAGTGAGATAAATCAGAATGTCAGAAATACAGATGAGCATTCTGCTCCTCGGCTTTGACTTTAACTTAAAAGATCTGAAGAATTGGTTTAGATTCACAGACCAAACCTTTAGTGAAAAACTCACTATGGCTCAAACGAAAAGTAACTGGCTTTAATTCATAGCACACAGAAAATGTGTAATTGTTTTTCAGCGAAGGGAACAGTTAAATACACACAGCAAAGGAATATACACAAGAAAAATGTATTTTATTATCTTATAATGTTTAGCAGATTCCAGGGAGACCTTAGGTCTTTGTCTTTATACCCTTCTGAGGAGTGAAATTGGCTACAGGTTTCCAATGGCCCTGCTTACCTAATACTGACCAGACCACCAGAATCTTAAAAACATCACTCTGAATCTTTCAAACACCTCTGTAACTCACCCTACCCAATGAGCTACAGTATCCTTGATCCTTAGCCCATTAGTCTGCCCTTTCATTATAGTATTACTAGTGACTGAAGATTTTTTTCAGTGAACTGAAGAATTTAGTCTGCAAGAGCACTGTACTATGGTTCATAATTGAGATGCTCTCCCATACTTTATATTTGTATCAGGCTTAGCTACACAAGGGCAATAGTCAAGTTAGCTTAATAATAGCCAGAAGAAATGTCTCAAATCCAATTGGTCACAGGGCACATATCACCAAAACCAATTTCTTTATAATTAAAAGGTGCTCAAGGGCACAGTGAAAGCTTGGAAGTTGCCCAGGGATTTTGGGGGAAGTGTGGGGATTTTTTTCCCATAGACAGCAACCAGAGTGAAGCTATTTCTGAAACACACTGATAAGCTCTGCCTTTGAATTTACATTAAAGAGCTCAATAGTTGCTACCTGTGAGAACAGCTCATGCTTCTAAACTGACTTGTGTCCTGTAGAGATTAAGGACACAGGGCCTCCAGGAGATTAGCACGTTGCTTAGTTTAAGTGACATCCAATCCATTTTATTGACATGGCCTCTATCCTGCAAAACAAGCACTTTTTAAGTGAAACATAATGAAAATTTGGTGTGGCTTTATGGGCCAGTGTATAATGGTGTTTCATAGGTGATTGGTAGCTGATATTGGCAGCTCTGTAAATGAAACCAAGAGCACTCACCCTGGATGCCTTGGCAGTCCATGTCACTGCATACTAATACTCTGGGGCATGCCCAGAGGAACCTTACAGTGTTTGGTAAGTACATAGCCATGGACTAAAGACTTTTTGTTCCATCAGTAAGATAATTAGATTGTATTTTACAATTTTTACCTCAAAGTGGTATTGAATCACAAGTCCATGGAGGTCTTCAAATTAATTTCCTAATTGTTTATTTTCTGCAAAATGAGCTTCAGTCTTTAATATAAGAAAAAAAAAAAAGGTGTAAAAGTGAGGAATTCTCTCACCTTCTTTTTTAATGCCATTCCAATCACAAGGTGCAGTTTGGGAACATCACTGGCTGCTGAGTAGCCACACAGTGGGAATGAGAATCATTACTGCAGTGAAACTCCACCACAACTCAGGAGATCTGATATTCTGAAAGCCTTCCTGCCACCTACCTGGACTCCATGATTCTGGGGAAATAACCTTTTTACTAGCACTTTGGAAAAGACCTCCAGACACCACTCTTCCAAGGTGATAGTGTTTCCAAATTTTGAATGATTCTGAACACAGCCAATCAAAATACCACAAATGTAAAGTTCCAAGAGTAGGGCTTACTGGGTTGGGGGTTTTTTTGACAGATTGCCCTTTCTGAGACAATTTCCTGCAAATCCAGGAAATTCAGCAAAGTGTTTGCTCAGTATATTGAAAAATATTTCCAGGAGTTTGACTAAACACAAAAAGAATTTGTAATTCATGATGCATGTCTGGAAAAAGAAGAAAGCAGATCAGGAGCATGAGGAAACTCGTCATAGTCACAGGATAAATATTCTTTTTTTTTACGTGGTTTCTGAGCAAAAATTACCCAACTCCTTTTCATTTTAAAAATTATACAGGAAATGAACAAGTCTAAAGAGTGACAAGATTGCACAATGAGCTGTGTTAATGTAATAACTTATGGAACGGAGATTTTAATATCCAGATCACAGCATTCATTCTGCTTTGGGGGGTGACTGTGCCAATCTTCCTAAAGACTAATCAGTGACCACCCCAGCTTTCTTAAAAGGTGTGATTAGTGTTATACATGTTTGTTATCCTATCCCCCCTTCCAGCTGCTTGGCATTCTGGCAGTGCAGCTCAAGGCAAAATGTCTTTCCCTGCCAGGGCCAACTGTCTGCCCCTGCATTTTTAGTGGCTGCATTCATGTTTGCTTCATTGCTTCTGTTCTTTGAAAGAGGAGACCCTATCTTTTCAGGGACTGAACAATGAAAATCTTGCTTTATAGAGAGGTCAAAGATAGAAATTTAAGTAAATACGAACTGACAGGAAAATATGTTCTTTTTCTTATCTCATCCTTTTTCCATTTAATTTCCTTACTACACCACATACTTTGTGTTATTTATGGTTCTTTGTCATAGTTATTAAATAACAGAATTCTTGCCTTTCTTGGTCAGCTACTATGAACATTTTTATCTATACAACCATTGTTACAGCATTTGTCCCATATAAAAATATCTATTACCTAAGCACTAGTGCCTCTGACTTGGAATGAACTCAGGTTTGAATAGCACATCAGAACATCCTTCTCATACATTACTCAAAAGATAGCATCACAGAATCATTTACAGGCTGCAAAGTTAAAAAAAAACAAAAAACCAACCCACACAAACAAAAAACCCCAATAGTTTTAATGCCAGGCCATAATATGTTTAAGGCAATAATACCTCCAAGCACAGAGCTGACGGAAGCCTGTGTGCTTTTTGGAAGAAGGAAGGAGGGAGGGAGGTAAGGGAAAAAGGGAAAAGGGAAAAAAGAAAAATATCTTCAGGCTTATGACAGTAGGTTTTCTGAGGGGCATCTCAGAAAGTTTCTACCACTTCAGCAAGAAGGGATGGGATGTCTGCTTTATCTGGTGAATGGGACAAGACTTGCCCAATGAACCTGAGTATTGCTGTTTGAGATCACAAGGCTTCCCTGATGAACAATTAAGTGAAACAGGTAGTTAGCATTGTCTTTTGAGTTTTGTTTTCTTTCCATCACAGCTACACACATAAATGCACCTGGACATGCACATACGTATATAAATATATTTATATATTGGTCCAATGGGACAGTAGAAAAAATTCTACTTGCTACCTGAATGGACCAAAGCCATGTTCTGCTGCATCATACTGACAATGCTTTACACAAATACATAGCCTGTGAGTAAATAATCCTTAGATAAATCAAAAAGCTAAAAGTTACACCAGCTGTAACTTAGAGATGAGTAAGCATTGAAATGTATCTTTACTTCAAATACTGATAATCAATGTTTCTTAAATACCTTCAAATTATAAAGCACTCTGGAAAATGTTTCAGATTTCCAAAAGATATATATATATACAGAGTTTGAAAACAGTTACAGTAACTCCATGCCTGCCCTGGCTGTAATGCATTCTGAGATGACAGCTCAGCAGACTATTTCTTGTCTCATCACACTTCCAAGAATGCTTCCACAGACTGTGATGGTCAAGAGGAAACACAGCTGTAATATGCTATGCAAATCCAAGAAACAAATAAGCATGAAATGCAATGAAAAAAGAAGCAATCATAACCGTGAGAAAAAAGCAGAAGTTTTGTACTGGAGATCTGATACAAATATTGCAAGATCAACTATAAAATATGTCTCACAAATTCATTCCAGGACTGCCATATCATCTACTACCATTAGGGAAATGTACTCAATAATGGTGAATATCATATTTTGAGAATGTAATATGTTTCTGCATAAAAAGTATTTTCATCCTGTTGTGATACTGCAAGGAAGGGAAGGGTGTATTTATTTAATATCTCTCAATGACATTCTAGTTTCTTGTGGTATGTACATGAACCTTTAGAGTATTTTACACATATTTTCAGGATTATTTTCCAAGGATTCCTGATGGCCAAGGACAAGTTTAACAATCCTGCCTTTCAAGTGCTTGTACTGACTGAAACTAAAATACATGCAAACACACACAAACACGACTAAATAAATAACAAAATAATTTAAAATCCCTAGCTTTTTATTGACTCCCAAATAAAGAGATTTGGTAGAAGAAATATTACCTTAATCTCTCCATTTACTGCAGTTATTCCAAATACATACACTGCCTCTATAAATAAGAAGCTTAAGAGCAATGAATATTATAAAGCAATAATAAACTTTGAAAGTTAATGCTGGGGAAATTTACATGACAATTTGAAATCTGTCTCCATAGTTATTATGTCATCTTGTAATATTCAAAAAGAAGGATTTGAGTAAAATTTTACTGAACTCTTTGCATTAAGATTGAAGCAATAATGGTCATGGGAGGCTCAGAAAATCTCAGCTTTGCAAAGCATTAAGAGAGGGGTAGGAACCTGCCTGTGTTATGTTACATTCTTTTCCACTGTAACTATTAGAAGCTTTGTTCCTGTAGTCCAACCCTTTCTCTTTTAAAGACCAAATACATATTTTGCATTACATGAGAATTATAGAGAGGCATCATTATTTCTGAAACTATTACACACATGTATTTGGCAACTATTTATTTATTTAATCAGTACCATAAACGTAGATGTTGCTCTGAAATAATCTTTTAGGAACAAAGGAGAGCTCTTCTACACGTCCACATTACAAAACCACATCAGCAAAAAATCATAGCTATTTAGCATTAGGTATATTGTAAATTACTCATCTAAATTATTGACAGAAGAACCTCAGAAAAGTTTATTAATTCATTGCAAAGCATTTTGATTCTCTTCCTCCCCAGCTTATTCTAAAATAGCAAATCATTCTTCCATGTGACAACAATGAAACTCTTCTATTTTGGGTTCAATTTCTACATACCAAAATCCCCTTTGACTTCATGCAAGGAATACAGAACATGGCTAATGGTGCTGAAGATATAATTCACTTGGGAAATGTCACCACAAGAGAGTCAGTTTCACCTTTGGCAATACAGTTCTGTGGAAGCCTTGCACTAGGTCACAGCTTCACCCAGGGGCAACATTTACAGATGTCTGGGCTGGGGCAGCTGGACAGAAGGTGATGAGATGGAAGAAACAATGCAGAAAAGCAGAACAAAGTCAAAAGTTGCTAATGAATAAACAGATTGGTTTTCTTTTCAAAGTCATTTCTTACAGCTATGATCCACAAGCAAATTTAATTCAACACCTTAAAGATACGAAGAACATTAATTCATCCCAGGAGTAAAAGGGACCAATACACATCCCTGCAGTTATCTAGCATACCCTGAAAATTACTCTGTTTGGACTGAACTGTCTTTTGAAATGGTTGTGCTCATGCTTCAAAGTTAAGAAAGTCTCTTATCTTCATCAAACTCATGCTTGGGAACTGCCTGGATGTTTCTTTAAAAAATCCATTATAGAAAAAAATGAATAGAAGGATTAGCCACTAAATTAGGCTACCACAGACACAGTTATTTAGAACTAGTGAGATTTTCCCTCTTTATTAATTTGTTGTTCTTCAAGGGAGTGAGCAGAGAATGTACATTATAAGCAGGAGAAAGAGGAGGAATTCCTTTTTTCTTGAGGTCTTTTTTTCCTCAATTACCTACAAAAGGCTTAGTGATGTCTGCACTCAACTGGCACCATTCTCATCCAACACAAGGTTACCTATCAGATTCCTTACCAGAAATACTATTTCCATACCTAGGAACCACTACTCCTTAGGAAGTAAGCAAAAACAAAACAAATGAGATTATTTGGCACAGAACTGAAAACTTTGCAAATAGCTTTATGACATGTGTAATAAACCAAAAGCCAGTAACTGATCTGTATGATTTATTTTTCTTGTTTTACAATATCAGTCTTCTTAAAGGTCAAAACACTTGGAGTCTCCTTTCTTAGCAAGCTGCTCCCCAAGGGCCAGAAGCTGCAGAAACAAGAATATTCTTGTAATATTTGCAGCATGTCAAAAATCATGGGAACCTAACTGAAGCTCAATACAGCCCTGCAGCTACTCTTACCAGCCCAAAAGACCCTCACCATGGGATGAAACCAAGCCAATCCAGCATCACAGCAGCAGACAGCACAGGGATGGAGTGTTCCCACAAGACAGGCTATTTGATAGAGGAATCTCACATTTCAGTTATCTTTAGCTGAGGGATTCAGTACGAGGAAAATTATCTTAGCCCTGCATCTCCACCTAGACAAAAACTAGAAAAAGCCAGACAAAAGTGCTAAGAAGGATACTGAGTGAGAAAGCTATGGGGTAACTTTTCCTTCTCCTTCCAGAACAAAAGGCCTACACTCTTGATTTCTAAGTGAGCTCTTTAGAACTTTCTCATGTAATTTATCAAGAAGCAAAAATATGATAATTTAGTTTAATTGGGATTTCCAGACAATATTCAACATGATTCAAAAGAGTGTTTGGACCCATCTAAACTCAATTCAATATCTAAGTGATGCCTGAGAACTTGCCACTAACAGAGTGATTATTAGAACAGAAAGGAAAAACCAAAAGACAAAATAGGAGAAATACCAATTTATATATTCTAAAGTAATCTGAATCATCTGTAGTAAGAAGTTTCTCATAACTTAGAGTTAAGAAAGCTATATTACTCAGACTGCACCCTGAAATGTAAGAAAACAATCCATGATGGAGATATCTGTTGGAAATGATAATAGACCTTTATCCAAGAAAGAATTAAAAGGCATGAATTTCATATACATCTACACTGTTTCCACAGTATGCTTAAAAGTAATAATTTATTATAATTTTGAGTATCTGAATATTGCACTCTGACTATATTAAAAAAGCATAAAGTTACCAGTCTCTAGTCAATTTTTTAGAACATTCTCATAAAGTTTATTAGAAAAACCTAGAGTAACAGCCAAAGCATAGTGATTCATAAAATGTCATGTTGATTTTTACTGTAGAATTTTATACAGGAAGTCTATCTTTTACTGGAATTCTGCCCAGCTCAAACTCATAAAATACTAGACTCTTAAAATAAAGCAGATCACAATCCAAATCCTTTTATGTTACCAAGTACTACTAGGAAGGAATGAATTCAGGGCCTCGTGCTGTGAGAGAACTTATTACTTAAATTATTGTTACCATGACTTGGTGTATTTAGAAACAAATTGTTGGAGCATTTTTAAGGCAGATGCAAAGCAATGAGAGGCAGCAGAAAATGACTAAAAGTTGAAAAGGAAAAACTAAGCTCACAAAACCAGCTTTACTTTCTGACTACAGACCAGATCTGCCCAGTTGGGTCATATTTTCAGAGACAGATCTGCACTGCAGAGGTAGTAATGTGTTAAGTTGGAGGAGGTAATTGCACATGGTACAAAGGTGGATATTGGGAAGCTGTGAGGGAACAAAAACGAGATTTGGTATGGGAAAAACACGTGAATGACTGAAGCTTGAGAAGAGATCCTATTTGTTTTCACTTCCATAAGATTACATGGTGTCAAAATTGAAAGGCAAACACAAAATGAAATACTTAATGTCCAGAGCATTCCCCAAAAGCCGTATCTCTTATGGATTATCCAGTGGCTGCTAGTGAAAGCAAAAGCTCCTGTCAATTCTCCACCTTCCCCTGCACTGCTATTTTCTATTACAGAGGAGGAGAAAAACAAAGAATCTACTCTATATCTACAAAAAACCTTCACATGTCAGTAAATTCAGTTCATGTGAAGTACCACAGGCTCTGCAAGTTTCAATGCTTTCTGTGGAAGATACTGACCAGTTAAAAACTAATTCACTTTCAATGTGGAGTTCTAGGAAAAAGGCAAATAAAAACTGAGTATCACCTATAAATCAATTTTTGTTCAACCGGAATCCTCAAGCCTAGTCTTCAGAGCAATTTTATCTTTATTCATAAATATTTCAGAATGACCAGAAAAGAGGATTTTGTATGAAAACTGCCACAAAACCAGCAACTAAAATGACAACCCAGTGCATGAATGTATTATGTGTAAAGAGTTTCATTTTTTTCATTATAGATGCTGGAAAAGCGTAAGTGAAGTTCAGTTCTGAATAAAGGAAATTCAGTCTCTAATTTCAGTATAAAAATGAATGCTAACATAATTACAGCCTCATTATACAAACAGGCAGTTTCTATACTTCCCTTTCATTTCTGATTTTGATAAACAAAGGCCTTAGCTTACTCCATTTGAAAAAAGAAAAAAAGAAAAAGGAAAAAATAAATGCATTGAAAACTTGCTTGAGAAACTTAATGACTTTTTCCCCGTACCATGCACGGCCAAATTTCACAGTGGAGGTGCAATTGCTAAATGAGGGATTCCTAAATTAAGAGTTATGCATTAGAAACAAGTAAAAACAGCTACTGATCAGGGAAAAGTCCTTCTGAGAAGTCAAACTTGTGCCATTCCACATGCAGAGAACACCAGGCAGGGGTTAAGCAGCATGTAATTGCATAAGGTAATGGGGAAGCAGAATATTAAAACCCTGAATCAGAGTGGGTTTTGGAGCACAGGACAATAGCTTCAGTATTTCCAGAAAGAGTACAAAGTTGGTCTGTTGAACATGGCTGCTTGGACCCAGAGCCCCTGGGATTGAGGCATGCACAGAAGAGTTCTCAGGTGTCTTCTTTGTAAGGATCTGCTCATCTTGAACATGACACATTGGCCCTCTCTCATCTGCAGCCATTAGAGGCTCAGGCTGCTGAAAAGCTGCCTGTCCAGGCTTGTTCAGGCAAGAGATTAGATTAGAAATGACAACATTTGGTCCAGATCAGATAGGTAGGCTCATCTAACACTGTGCTCACTCAATGAGGCCTCCTACAGTCACTATCAGAAGACAGATATTTTATTGTTAGAAACAACCATACCTATAGTCTATGGTACTAACTGTAATTGTTCTAGGGGCTGTGAGGTTTTTCTCCCTCCCTGACATGATTAGTTCACAGTTTAGATGTCTGAGAGTTTATGCTATCTGTCTTTCTCAGATTTCCTGAAACCTCTGTATTTCTTACCACATCAGATCTCCACAGTTAGGAGACAGACTGGGGATAGTCAGGAATAATTTTGGCCACAATGCTTCTAACCCAGTTGCCAAATGCACTTCAACTTGTTCACTCTTCAAACATTTAAATATGAAACTTGGGAACAAAGCAAAAGTAGCAATAAGAAAATGCCTGAACTGAAGCTATGAGTGTAACTGTACACACTAAGAAATGATGGGTAGAAAGTATTTAATATGATAGTCTGACAACATGAAAAATGGATATTTCTACAAGTTTTAGAATATCACAAGGAGCTTAATTCAGACAGTTTCCAATATATATCTACACAAAATTTCTTAAATTATTTGAATGTATATCTTAGGAAAAATGTACCTCATTAAAATGTAGAACATACAGCTGAAGACATGAAACACAGAGGTATGTCCCACATCTGTTTTAAGATCCTTCTCATCTTTTCCAAGATGTTGTGCAGAGACTTTATAAAAGGCCTAAAGCTTTACATTCAGTTTGTAAGAATACTGTGACATAAATTTTTTAGAAATTTTCTAGCCTCTCACATTTACAATCTGACTGGAAGATCTTTGAATTACCAAAGAGTATTAAAATACTCAAATCTTGTAAAGTATTTGTATTTCTTGATGGTATAAATATTTGTACATGTAAATGTATGTATGTGGAATTGATTAGTCAGTATCATATACAGTAAAAACCAATTGATTTGAATAATTTCCTATTAGACCTGTGCTATGTTTTGCTAATGGTCATGCCATATCTATGAGTGCACAGAATGCTGTAGCAAAGCCCCACTGAGTGAAACAATTGGATTCATCCAAGAAGAAAAGAAAAATGATCCTCTTAGTAGCATTCCTTAGCTTGTGATGGTTATTGGCAGTTTATACAAATGATGGTGCACAGGGCTTTAGGTTAACCTGTTTAGTTTTACATGACCTGAGATATTAAAAATATTCTTATTTTGAAGGGCTACCAGGCAGTAACTCAGCATCATATCAATTCTGAACACAGTATCATTGAAACGGTGCACACATTTATTGAATTTTTTGTATTCACTGAATATTGGTTATGATTTATAATAGTTTTGAAAAATCAGCATTTATAATGGGATTCTCTTATCTCTGAAAAGCATATCTGACATGCCGTAGTGCATCACAGATTTGATTTATATTTTTTTACCTAGTACATATGCCAGCTGCATAACAATGTACTGAGATTTTGACTTGCTGCCACTACTTGCTCCTTAAAGAAGAGGGAACTGTTTTTAACAATGATGATTAGAAAACTAGCAAATAAACAAACAAACAAACAAAAATCAATCTTTTCTGATCAAAGCAATACACTTCTATGAAGCAAGCTCATCTACTTCAGTCAAAGACAGTGCAGCTGTGGGTTTTGCATTGTTATTTTTTAATTTGTTCAGAAATCACCTACTTACATCTCAGTGCATTCATGGCAAGGACCTTGTGACCACACTTACATTTCCAAAGTTTCCAAAGCTTCCTAGGTTATTATAACTGTTTGATTGATAGGGTGGCCATGTTATTCCTCATCTCTTTTTTTAATGTTGTAAGTCTTAAGATCTTACTGCTGGGACTTATGCTTCTCCCATGAGATGCTATGTAAGGTGGCTATCTCAAGAGTGTAATCTTACCTTCCTGCACTCATCCTGAAGAAAAAAATCATCTGCTCTTTGCTCATACAAGCCAAAAGGAGAAAAAAGGGCTAAGGAGATGAGGAAGATTGCTGCAGAATTTTACATCTAGTTTGCAATTCCCTTACAAAGATAGAAAGTTAATATTGTGGTGATTTACATTCTGTCTTTTACATGAAGTGAAATGTTATTACTACAAATGTTTTCCTTAACTTTGTCAAAACACAGAACTGTTTCTTTGGAAGTTCCACATATGCAGTCTCTAATATTTGGTAAAATACCACATCTTCCATTAAAGGAGGTCTTATAACTTCTGAAACTCAACACATAATAAGAATCAAGAGGAGTTCTTTCTAAATAACTTGTAGGCACTTTGAATGTGAACACAAACTTAGCTCTATTTAAACACAGCCCTCATTGAACACGATGCTTTGGAAAACTATACTAATAGGAAATCTTTTGTGTTCCTATATAAGGAAATCATGTAAGATACCCATAAATAAGGGTAGTTAGGCATTTGCAAAGCTGTTTACCTCCACAATCAACAGCTAAAATCACAAGTGTTCAAGAAAATATATCATGTACCACTAAAGCATAGCACTGAATTTTTTACTGTGAATTTTTACACATTTACAATGTGTAAAATTTACAATGTGTTCTTTGGCTTCTCCCACATTAACCAGAAACATCAAATGTCATCTGAACGTAGGTATGGGTGAATTCATCAGGAAAAAATCTTCCCATTACCCACACTCATCCACCTTGGTTCAAGCTGAAGGCAGTGGTAATGTGTTGACTTCCTCCACTGGACTGATCTTCAATTCTGGATTTTTGAATACTTCAAGTAATTGATTTATAGATAGCAAATAAAGACCTCTGGGAAGGGCACAATGAAGTAACAAGGCTCCTTTCTCTTTAATTAACTCTCACACTGAATTTAAATGAGAGGTTTAATTGTTAAGCTGTTTACTTCTCATCTGCCTATTACAGTAAGTAAAATCTATGCTTTGTAGGTAGCATTGGTTTGATTGGATTTTGTCTGATACAATCTTTCTCCAAATTTCTCTAAATTAGCTAAAAACAAGCAACTAAGCTGCTTTGATTTCTGGCAGGTTACTGCAGTATCTTCATTATGAAGGGGGAGTTAGGGTTTTTACACCTATTAGACTTGAAATACTAAAGCAAGCCTCACAGAAGTGTTTTGCTTTTTCAACCTCATTCAAGAATAATTTTTTCTGATTCAGGAACCATACTACATTTCTCTCAATTAATGCAACATACTGGATCAAGAGTTCCTTCCTTAGTGGAACCTTAGATCAGTGGAACCTTAGCCTAAGCCAGGCAGCAACTCCCTGCTTACCAAATCTGTATTCACACTGTAAGAATTTTAAACTGAACTTTGGTCTGCTCTGTAAATACTGTAAGTGGAATACAGGGCATTGGTTTTAATTTTTAAAGTACCCTAATACATGTTGGTATCTGTTAGCCTGACAAATTTCATATTTCCTTGCAGAGAACTCAGAAGAGATCTAAGAGCTGAAAGCCTGCTAATTTACATGAGAGGGCAGCGTTAGTAAAACCATTTTTTCTCAAAAGGATTTTTTTTTTTTTAAATACTGACTTCAACCAAAATGTTGTAATTGACTTCAAACGAGGTCCAGATTTCACACTTGAGATCTACACCCCACCTTTTTTTCTAATTTCACTGAGCCATGGCTGACATTCTCAGAACACTCCAGACCATACATTTCTTCCTAAGAAATGAAATGTAATGCACAGAGAGGGATACAGGGCCACTTAGGTCTGTGAACATCACTCAGGAAGCAATTACCTATGCAATGAAGTCTATTTGATTACTAAGCTGTTAGTGCTTTATATCCACTGTATGTATTATGTACTGAAACAAATGAACTGCATATACATGGAGAGGTGGGAATTAGAATGCCTGAGGCATTACTCTCTAAGGCTGAGGTAAATGAACCTTATCTGCAGGGATCCTGTGTAACAAAAATCCTTATTTTTACCTGGGAAAATCAGAGCTCAACCTTATTGATAGCAAAGTACACCAAATCCTTGACAACAAACAATGAATACACGGATTGCTGTAAAAGATGAAGGTATTAAACTTAATGATTTCTCAAAACCATTTAATATTAGATGTAAAAATTGAATTTCTGAATTGTTTAGATACTAAGCATTCAAATTCATCTTCTGTATCATTCTAGTTTGTATTTTAACACAATATTTTCCATTCTTCCAGTGGAGAACAGGAATCATTTGCAGCCCTGAAAAATGAAATTTTGCTAAAACTATCCAGAAAGGAAATCACAGCTTTTATGCTCACACTCTGATTTTCACTACCTGATGCACCACTGTATCTAGCAGTCTATGCATTACAGTACTGGAATATAACTGATAGAGAAAGTCCATGTCAATAACAAATTATGAGTCTTGAATCTGGTATGTCTTTTCTATATTACTTTGTTGACTGAGAATCAATAACTTCTGTCTTTTTCCTTTGCTTATGGAAAAAACTGCACAAAGTCAAAATGTACAGGTTAAAGTTTTCTATGATTTATTTTTTTTTTTAGCCACATTTCTCTTTGCAGGTCTGTTTGAAAATCACCTCTGTGAGAATTTAGGAGTCATGGGAGGATAAAATGTTACTCATACTCATGTTTATTAAATAATCTCCTATTCACACCTTTCATTAGCATCGAATACAAGACTGTGCAAAACATCAGTTCTGGATGTGGCTGAATCCTTCTAATAAATTAAACAATGGGTAAAAGAAAAATACTTAAACTTTATCTTAAAAGCAGCTAGTAATGACACAAAGACACCTAGTGAAGTTCATAAAATAAAGCTTCCAAGCTGCTATGAAAGGTAAAGCTAATGCCTAAAAATCAAAATAAAATCCAATGGGCAGCAAACTCCATGCAGAAATTGATTTGCAAAATGAACAAGCACCTGTCACTTAGCTCAATGACAACTTTCCCATCAGCTTCAACCTAAGTGTCATCAATCCCATGGAAAACTCAGATTACCAGAGAAAAACATACCTCATCTTTGAGAGCATCCAGTTTTCAACCTTGATATATGCAACATCTAAGCGAGTAAAGGTATAAGCATGTTACATCTAAGTAAGCAAAGGGGTTTTTTTGCAAAGATAGGCATTTCATTAATAGTCCTAGATACTGGTAAGTAAATTGCTTAAGAAAACTTTAATCTTGATAATATAATTAATCCTTTTCTTCCTGAAATTTAGCCTGACATCAGTTTCTCATAACCACATGGAATGTATTTTCCTTTGTAGTCCAATCAGTCAGAGTATTTTGAAGGGTGTATCGCTTTCTATTTATCTATCAGTTTAATTTAAAGCTACAAGATGCCCCCAGAGAGCTCATCAAAGAATGTAGACATGTCAGTACATTAATTTTTTTTTCAGTGACAGCAGCTCTAAAATGTAGCAAACATTATTTACTTAAAAAGAAAAGTTTTCCCTCACGCAATGATTGCTGGAAGAATCATTAATGACAACAGAAGTTAAATATACCTCTTATAATTTATATGTCTTCTAGCCAAGTAGGATCCCTTGGGTCAAGTTTGAGACACAAAAAGTACACAGAAAACTAAATAATATTTAATATATAATGAACACGTAAACTAACTGGGAAATTCCTTGCTCTTAATTACCAATTTTTACATAATGACCCAGTATCTCTTTGGTCTCTCTCATACACGAAGAGATAGAGCATTGTGAATGTTTCTTAAGTGCCAATTAAAGCTCAGATTCAGACACAGTTTATAGAAAATATGCCACAGTAATTTAAAGCATTCTTCACATTGTTGCAGTTCTGCACTAACTTTATTTTTGTTAATTTATAAACTATTTTTTTCATTTACAAGCTAAATCATACCACATCTGCCCCATGTAAACTTTAGGAAAAACACTGCTGCAGTATCCAGAAGCATCAGGCTCAGGATACTCTGTCCAAAGGCAGGGGTGAAGAATTCTTGCTATAGGAGAAGTTGAGAGTATTCATTTCCTAAGCCACTGATGCAAGAAACAGATTATTATATTCATAATTTTAAAACTCCTCCAAGCCATTTTGAATTTAAATATTATTTACATGTATGTTAATCTTTCTCATGATGGCTACAATACCTGAATGTGAATCAAAACATGGAATAAAACAGAAAAAACTAAGTTGCATTAGGATGTGAGCAAGCTGAAAAGTCTGCATGATTATTTAGAAAGAGCTGGCTATTAAAGTGAACCTACTAGACATCCTTTTAAAACTAATTTACTAATTTCATTTCTTCTTTCCTATAATTTGTTTTATTCAATATTCATTTGCCTTTATTTTTACCATCTTTCATCTGGTCTGCCATTTGAGGTTCCCTGACCATGAGGTTCCTTCCTATTATTTGATCTGCTCACAGGAATTTGTGACTTTGAAACGTCTAACGTCACCAGTCTTTAAATGCTATGTTAAAATTTAATGAAATGTAATCATAAAGTGTAGCTATTTAGATACAAATTCTGAAAGATCTTGATCCATACACTATGTGGTCCAGAAGACATCTGGTTGCTTTGGGACACACCAGATCATTACATTACCTGTATCAGATCTATCTTCTTCTAAAATCTCACCACTTCTGAATTCAGAGATGGAAAGATTGTGTTTTCCTCCTTGATAACTTCTCTACAAATACTGGCATTTTTCCTCCAGTTTTCTGTTGTCAGTTTCTTTTATTAATGCCACAAATGAGTACTACTTTCTTAATAGCTTTCCCTCTTAAAACATTTTCCCTTACATTCACTTCAGTTATCTGATTACTTTGACCAAGTTGTACCTACAAATACCTATGTACACCATATTACACAGTGAGCTTTCTGTGTGGGTTTTATACCTCTGGGATACATTATCAGTGATTACTATCACATATATTGGTCAGTACTCAAGTGATGTCCTGAAGAGGCTTTGGTCACTTACCATAGCACTGAACCTATTATCAGATAAATAAATAAGATGATGAGATTTTCAACTGTCTGAGCAATTTTATCTCATTAATATGACATATTGTAATGCTATAATAAGACATATTGTAATGAAGATTTCTATGTATTTAAAAGAAAAAATACAGGGTTAAGACAATATGTTTGAATCCTTCTAGTAATGTGTAAATTTGTTACCTAGAATAAAGTATACTGGAGATCTAAGTGTGTATGATTTTGGCTGAGAGAAAGAGTGACAGATGGAGAATCCATACACCTCCTAAGCACAGAGGAATGGGATTTGACTGCTACAAGGCTTCTGAAGGCAGGTTTCCTTTTCTGTAGCAAAGCTTTGCAGGACATTCAAGGTCATGTGTCCCAGGTAATAAAGACAACTGTGTAAGCACTGCTTTGTCCTCTAACACTTCCTTTGGCAAATGCAAGACTACAGTGACTGAAATCAGGCAGATTAAGAACTGAAAGCACAGGGTTCATCTTGAAACAAATACAGGATGAAGATTTGACAAAAAAACCTTTCCTGGTTTCTGTTAGAAAACACCAGCAAGCATAATGGCTTAGGATGTTTCCTTTTTAGCTCTAATTGAACACTTCTCATGCTCATTTATGAACAAATTGAAAAATTAATGTGAAACAATGGCATAATATACACTACCTGGGTAAACATCCATGCTGTCTGAGACACCATCTTGGTAAAATTAAAATCCTAAGTGTAAGATTTTTATATGCTCAAAAATTAAGAGAGTATTTTTAATTGGACACTGGGGTTACGTCTTCACTATTTTTTATGGAACTTCCTGTGTTCCAGCTTGTGCCCACTGCCCCTTGTCCTGTCACTGGGAACTACTGAGAAGAGTCTGGCTCCACCTTCCTTGTACTCACCCTTTAGATACTTGCAGACATTAACAAGGTCCCCCCTCAGCCTTCTCTTCTCCAGGATCAAGAGTCCCAGCTCTCTCAGCCTTTCCTTATCAGAGATGCTCCAATCCCCCAATCATTTTAATTGCTCCAAATCAGGTGAAAAGAAGTCTTGAAGCCTACCAATTCTTCAGGAAGCAACCTATTTACTGAGTCAGTGGCTGTTCAGAGAAACAGAACCATCACTCCATTCTCCTAGATGTTACACAACCTTCAGAATACAGGGGATGGTATTCCTTCAGCCAGACCTACTCATGGGACTTATTTTTACACCCAGTGTTTACTAGGCTAGCTCCTAAAAACTACAGAGACCCAGCTTTACTGTATGTATGTGACATGAAGATGATCAATCAGGGCTTCAGAGTAAACAATATTAATTCTAGGAGACCACAGTTACTCAGACAAAGAGGATGCAAACACTAAGAATTTCTTCTCAATAATTATTTGTAATGGTCTCACACTAAAGCCTATGGCAGTAATTCTTCCGTTCAGTACTTTCAACACTGAATTTTTAGATTTATTTTAACCTTTTTCACTGATGGCACTGGAGAAGAGATTTGTTTTCTTCTGAAATGGCAACAGAAATGTGTGTTTATTATTTGGGATCAGTTTAACAGCTACTTCTACACTAAAACATTCACAACATACTGAGTGAGGGAGAAAGGAGCTAATGTCACCTTTAACACAGTAGCTGGCAAATTTGGGATTTTCTGAATCGTTGCTTAAGTCTTCTAAGCAGAGATAGAGAGAGAAGGAAGTCAAGACTCCAGGGTCTACTTAATTTCATTTCTTTTATTAAAATTGTTTCTAAGATTAAGCTAGGCATCTCAGACAAATATTTTCAAACTAGATACCACTATTTACACTTGTGCTTTATATTCATCTGTCTGTATGCCTCATTTCTCTGTGTGTATGAACACTGCTGGTTCTGTACTCCCCCTCTTGACTTCTGCAGCAAACTGTTGGCACTTTGGCTTATGAATTAGTGCAACAAATGTCAGTGCCTCAGACAGACCTCTTGCTACAAGGTTTTTTTTTTTTACTTTCAGATACTACCATAGCCAGAATTTCTGACCTTGTTTTCATATACATACATATGAAAATGTATGACCACTACATATATATATATATATATATAGATATATATTAGGGGATGAGAAAATGCTTCAGAAGAGCATAGAGTATTCAGCACCCTGTTTCCAGTATGGCCTTACTGCATACAAAATAACAACAAAACCCCTTTAAAGTGAGTAATGTAGTTTAGAAAAGTCACTTTATAGCCACAATCATTTTAATGGCAGGTTCATCCACAGTTTGAAATTGTTTCTTTCTGTATTCCTTCTAATAGAACCATGGCCATGCTTCTGGACAGGATGCCCATATACTGCTGAATTATTTAATCACAACCTCTACTATCAAGTTTTATTTATCCTTGAAGTAACATCTCCCATAGATCAAGCAGGTAGATTAATATCTGCCTAGCATTCAAATCACAGACTGAGTAAAATGAAACAGGGCAACAGCTGTGTTAATACAGAGCTGCAGTAACTGCTGAAGATAGCATCTACAGTGTACAGATCACTTTTCTTTCTAATTAAATCAGAAATGGAGGAGCAAGAAATGCTTTATTAAAGCTGTAATTTCTATAAATCAAGTAGTCACAACCACTCTTGTTTCCATGGCAACAGACCTGTCATAAGGGCATTCATTAGCTGCAGCTGTTATCACTGGGGTGACATGGACCTCACATTGCAAAACACCAGTTGGGAACCACAGTCCAATTTAGAACCCAAAACTATCAGTGGATGTTTCTTCACAACACGAAATACTGAAGTCTTGGGTGTGCTCCCAACTTCAGCCTCTCAGCATCTCTCTGGGATTGTCTCTGGAGTTTTTCCAGGGTTTGCCCCAGTAGTTCAGTTTCCAGGTTTTGATACTCAACAGCACCTGATTTTTACAGGAGCAAAGGAGTCTTCAGCTATGTTTCACTCCTAAATGGCATAAATTTGTTGGCTCTCAGCCCCACGTGTGCAACTTCCTTCTCAGATGCACCCCTTTTGTATTCCTTTTAGAGCATCCTATAAATGTTACCCTTGTGCTACAGCTATTCTGCTCCTGTGATTTACTTATTAGGACGGAGCCAGCCTTAAGCATATGTTAAGTGTTAGCTCAGAGAATATGCAATGAGAAGAAAACATCCATCACCTCCCAGCTGTCATCAGCTGTCACTTTGGCTATGCAAAATACGTCAGTGTTTACCTCCTATTTGTAGGGTATACAAAGTATGGTTTTTGCAGCTATACAGACTCTAATGGGACTGAGTATTTCACCAATAGCTTCAGAACCACATCAGTGCTGTTGTCTTTCAGGCATCACCATCCCTTTGGCAACAATTCCAAAGACAACACATCAGATACTACCATTACAAAAAAAAAAAAATACTCCACAAATTTTTTCCACTGCTTATCATTGTATTCCTTGTATGAGTTACACAAGCTTCCCACTCTACAATGTTTTAAGATGTTAATACCACCTCTTCCAGTTGCCAATACATGGTACAGTATGAGAGACTTCACTGATCACAGTACAGTTTAGACCAGGTTTTCTGAGAGCATAATGGGCTTTGGATAACTCTAACTAGTTACATGCTTATTACATCTGCCATAGTTTCAGATTTATCAATAATTTAAAATTGTTCAGCCTTTCCACAAATTTTCAGGTGATACCCTGTTCAATAATATGTCTACCATGACTACTAGTTTTAATTGCTTTATTTTAACCAGCTTTACCATATGCTCTGGCTCTTTCATTTACACTTACATAGCACAGGACACCGTGACCTCCACAATGAAAGACAACACAATCCAGGTGAGTAGTTTATGATACTGTCTCCTGCAAAGCAGGTATACTATATTGCTACACAAACAGGTTGTAATGGAAACTATTGCTCACCCTCTCAAACAGAAACACAAGCTAGTAAATAAATTCAATTATTGTTGGGCCTGCAACCTCAGTCTTTAATTTACTACACAAGTGACCTGCCACTGAGCTAGAGAAGCACTTCCATCAAATCAATTCATGTTAATCAGAAGCAATGGGTCCCTCTGGAGAAGCATAATTTTAAGTCCTCCTAAGTTATATCAAAAAGCCCTTCCTGGTATGCCACAGAACCATGAAACACAGTCCTCAGGATACAAACTCTATGAGGTTATGCAATTTTAAAACGTAGTGAAAAGTGTTAGAAGTGAAATCACAGAAGAACACCATGCAGCACACTGAGGAGCAGGACAGAAACACAACAACAGTTGTGTCTTCTTTCCTTTCTGCTGGAAACCTGTTCCAGAGTGCACCAGCGTCATAGAATATTGAGCAAAAAGGAGGCTAACCATATTACCAAAATACACTAAATTCTGGTTCTGTGAATAGAAAGCCTCAAGGCTAAATACTGTCTGCAGAAGGGCCATTCACACCTCACCCATCCCCAAGCCTGGCCCTGTCCATGGGCTGCTGGGATTCAGCAAAACCCCAGAGGAGAGGCAAGGGGACAAGGGCCTGAGCCCTTCAGCTGCTCCTCTCCTTCCACACAGCATCACCCCCCTCCTGATCTGTCTCAGGAACTCAACCTTATTACAGAATCACAGAATGTTTAGGTTGGAAGAGACCTCCAAGCTCATCCAGTCCAACTTTTGACCAACACCATAAGCTAACCACTAAACCACATCCTTAAGGACCAGCTCCAAATGCCTTTTAAATACTTCCAGGTGACTCCACCACTGCCCTGGGCCATTCCAATGCCTGACAACCCTCTCAGTGAGAAAATGTTTCCTAACATCCAGCCTGAACCTCCCCTGGTGCAGCTTCCATCCATTCCCTATCACAGGTCACTAAGGAGCAGAGGCTGTTTCCCTCCTCACTCCCAACCTCCCTGGAGGCAGCTGGAGGGAGCCATAAGGTCTCCTCTCAGCCTCTTCTTCTCCAGACCCAACCAACACCCCCAGCTCCCTCAGCTGCTCCTCCTCCTCTCCAGCACTTCTGTGTCCCTCTTATAGTGAGGTGCCCAGAACTCAACACAGTACTCAAGATTCTTTATTGCTTCTCTTTGCTGTGGTACAAAGTAGTAAAGAGAATTCCTCTACAGAAATAAAATACATTTTCTACTGCATCACCCAATTATGATGAAGAAAAAAAAAAACCAAAAAACTCACTGATTTGTTAGGAAAAAAGAAATATTCAATGCATACACATTTGTATTGAAAGACTGAATGCTACTACTGCTCCCTTTCTCTATTTATTGCAAAATTGCCTCCGAACAATATCAGTAAACAAAATACTACATCAATAAGCTTTTTACAAAGTAGCATGCAAATAAGATTTTTAAATAAAGTTTATTTAATATTTGATTACATTATTTCTTCATCATCTACGACCCACCCTTGTGGGGAAACATTACCTCCTTGTTAATCAAAAATGACTTCCTCTTTGAATGCAAACCACATTAGCACTCCAAAGGGACATTTTTTATTTTCCTTTCCAGTATTTTTCCCACTAGCTTGGTATTTGTTATGTCTTTCTTTTAAAACATTACCGAGTTTTTATTTACTTTTTAAAGGACTGAAAGGTGAGAGAGTTTTGGCAGTGCTGACTGAGAGAAAGACATAAATATGGCACAATAGTACACCCTGCCTCCTTTCACTGCTTAGGGCAGAAAGACTGAAGTGACATCAGATCTTCCAAGTATGCAGACTGGTTTTTTAAAAACTCAGGAATATTCTTACTGATAAACAACACCTCCTTCTCTAAGCTCGGTAACATGGCTCTCCTACTCCACAAAAGAAAAAAATAAGACTGGTTTGGTTTGGAAGAGACCTAGATCAGGTTGCTCAGAGCCCCATCCAGCCTGACTCTGAATGTCTTCTGAGGAGGCTTCTCCCACCTCTCTGGACCTGTTCCAGTGTTTCATCACAATCATAAAAACTTCCTTCCTTATATGCAGTCTAAATCCATACTCTTTCAGTTGCCATTACCCATTTGTCAAAAAAAGCCATTACCCTTTGTCCTATCCCAACAGGTACTGCTAAAAAGTTTGTCCCCATCTTTCTTATAAGCCCCCTTCCTTTTCAGGACTGAAAGACCACCTCAAGGTGTCCCCAGAGCCTTCTCTTCTCTTCTTCCAGCTGTCCACACATTTGAACAGTCACTTCCCTATGCTGTAGTAAAATCCCACCCAATACTGCTGCTGTTTCACTTCTTTAATATTTATGAGTTGTTTTAATTATTAGTAGTAACTGGGGAACCTGTGTAAGAGGCAACTGTGGATGATGAGACAAAGATCTACCAGGTAAGGCCCTGTTCTTACATGGGTACCTCATTAGGAATGACAGAGGATAAAAAAAAAAAAAGGTACCAATTAACACCAAACTAATAAAATTTTACAATAAATTAGTATTGGTTCATAACTCCTTAAAGCATGAGAGAAGACTTGAGAGTTACCAAGCAAAACATTAAATAGAACACTGAATTCCCCACATAAATACCCACCCAAAACATTACAGACCACAGCACACACAAGTGCAATTCCATGCCTTTGACTTACATGCTGTTGAACAAGTTTTCAAATTTTTCATACCACAGTAGGCAGTTAAAAAGCAATAATTTGTTATTTATTTACTCATTATTGAAACTGTGCCCTCAAGAAGCATTTAAAAACCTCTGGGAAAATACTGTTTTTCTTTAGAAACTGTAGAAAACTAATTATTAGTAAAATGGCTTGAAAGCAAATAGATTTCAGAACATGAACAGCCACTAAGGTAATGCTGTGGGTTTTTTGGAGCTCTGCTTGTTAAACTTTCACCTCATTGTTACCACAACAAGGCTTTTGTTACCTGCCCCTGTGCACGCTGGCAAACAGCAAGTACTGAGAAACTGGGATCTTCTGTTACAGTCACTTTTGGGGAAACAAATGCCCCCAAAGCCTACATTTCACCATACATTTTCTAAAATTCCAAATTTTTAATACTTCTACTAAAATTTCATGTCTGTTGTTTGAACAGCTGACAATGGAGACACTTGCTAACTAGCCTATAAACCAGTTAGGAATTAGTGGTTGCTGGGTGTAAACGAAAAGAAATAACTGTGTACAGTTTCAGCTTATGGAACAGGGACGTCAGCTGTGAATTTTTAACAAACAAGATTTTTCAAGATCACCTCATTCAAAACAGATTTTACTCTAGTTCCATACTGCCCTTGCACTTTATGTCTGTCCATATATGTACAAAACTAGGGAAAGCAGGAATTTTAGTGCACATCTTCAGAAAACAGATTCAGTTCTTGAGAGCACAAGTCAAAATTAAAATATTTTCTGTCTGCACATGGGCATTACAGATGTTCTGAATGCACAAAAACTTTCCATTATGTTGTCTGGAATAAACTGTAGAGAAAACTTTAATAGCCTATGGTGTAAGTTGAAACGTTTCACTCTCGGTTCTGAATTCTTCCCCATAATTCCTAAAAAGCAGTGCTGAATCCTCTCAGCAAATGGACTCTACTTTTTTCAGTGTTTTGCATTTGCTTTACAAACATTTTACTTCTTGATCTTGGAATGTATCACTTAAAAAATTCGAAGACTTTTCTCTGTGAGCTGTCTATTTAAACTACTCTTCTGTACTGAACCACTCCAGAGCATTTTATCTTGTGACAGAAATTTTAGCCATCAGCTTTAACAATACAGTAGGGATCATAACCATTAATTTTCTTAACTATAAACTGTCAAACTTCTTAGAAAGTATGGTATGCAAGCACCTCTGCGGGGCATTCATCCAAAAAAAGGTGTGCACATAAACCTCAAGGAAATTACACTGTCAAATCTTCAACCTTCCCTATATTCTTATCCCCAAATCCCAATGGCAAATCTCTGCCTCCACAGGGCAGCTTTTGTCATGCAGTCTGATGCAGAAGTTACCTGTGATCAAGCAATGTGAATTGCACCCTGATCCAGAACAATGCAAGGCATTTCTGCAAATTCTTCTCATTTCCCATTTCTTATTACTCCCTGCTCATGTCTAATAGGCTTTAGTGTTCCTACATTAGGGCTGAACAGCTGAAACCCTCTAGATCTAGGAATACAGATTGGATTTTTACCATAGGTGATTTCTACATATCTGCTTGTCATTTGCTTTTATTTGCAATTCAGAAATACAATGTCAGAAACGGTTAAGAAAATAATTACTTGGACTGGATAAATACACAACTCAATAGCAGATTATACTCTAGGTCAGCTCCAATATATCACATTTACAGCATCATGAGGTGCTAGCAAAATAAAGGAAAAGATAAGAAGTCCTGTTAACTTACAGAAAGGAAGCCTGAACCACACACCTCTCCCCTTTACTTTTTTTTTTTTTTTTCCCAAATAATAATAATTTTAAAAAGAAAGCTACATCCATCTTTCTTTTATCTAGACAGAGTATTCTGGTTTTACTTGTCATCAGTGACTGGATCAGTTAATTTAGAACATGACCACTGCCTATGCCAGCATATTCAGTTTCCTGTGGCAAAAGGCTCATAAATCTGTTCAACTGCTTTGTCTACCCAAGTCATTACAGCATGCTACAGTCTTCTACTGGCAAATATCCGAGGTCTTGCATAACCTTTTAAGGGAGAAAAGCTGTGGCTGATCTTCCTTTTTATAACTTACTTAACCTCCAACACTATGGACACAAACTGGCTCTGTATAAATCAATAAACCCAGACAAGAGTGCTGGAGGACACAGAGCTGAACTGATAGCAGCACACTCTGATTCTGAAAAAAAGTAAGAAAGATGTTCTCCAAAAGGAAAAAGGAAAAAATTCCACATGTGATTTGGCTGGGGAGGGTTTTGTTATTTAACAAGGGAGCAGAGAACACTGAAGAGAAATGAGTAATCAGTATTTGTGCTGCTAGAATATTAAAGACATATGGGCTGCATTTTGGCATAAGGCTTTAAGAGTTGCAGAATCAAACTGAAGTAGCAACTGGAAGAGATTCCTAGGCTAAAATCTGTGGGAGGTACCTCTGTAGAAGATACCATTCCATACTGCCCATAGAGAAATGTGCCACAGAGACTGTGTGAGAAACAGTGTATCATCATACTCTTCAGTCACACAATAGCTACTCTTTTTCTTCACCACTACAGCCAACAGGGCAGATGACTTTTTGGACCACTTTCTTACTTAGCATTCCTAAAATCGGGAATTAAAAAAATCATGACCTTTCAATATTTGTTCTACCAAGAAAATA
The DNA here is from genome assembly GCA_023637945.1 of Phaethornis superciliosus. Classification (NCBI taxonomy): domain Eukaryota; kingdom Metazoa; phylum Chordata; class Aves; order Apodiformes; family Trochilidae; genus Phaethornis; species Phaethornis superciliosus. The sequence goes on from JAJQWJ010000011.1 coordinate 19,608,183, forward strand.
CAAAGCTCAAACCCAACAGTCATTCAGTACCTATCAAATCAGTGAAGCATAATGATACATAAAGACACAGAAGAGGTGTGACAAGCACACCACATTCATCCTTGCAGGAACCCCACTGCAGACACTGTAGTTACATCATTCCATCTCCTGCAGCACCCAAACATTTTGGAGAGTTTAAAACTCTCAGGAAAAAAGTTAGGTTTCAAAGGATACACATTTAGGTACAGTGTTCTCTGGAAATTCTCTCTTACCAGTAAAAATAATTTGAGCTTGAAAATAAACATTAACTTCCAGCTTTCTCACTCAAACCATGAGGCAAAAGGGCATTAAAGAAGGTTTCTATGTTGCTGAAAGTACAACAGGGCTTCTACTCAGAAAAGGAAGTAGGATATAAATTTACAAAGAAGTTGTTCACTTACATTTAGTCCCTCATCTGTTTTTGTTCTTGGCTTCACTAAATTACAAGGAGAAACTTAATTCAGTGCCAGATCACCAAAACAATACTCACTGGATAGAAAAAGAGCAAAAAGGCAGAGGCAAAGGCTGCCAGAACAAAACAGAGAAGCAGAGCTGTTATGTACATACATACATATATATCAGAAAATACATACTGCATACATGCTTGCACACACACCACTACATGGAAAAATAACAAACACCCACATAGAGGGAAACACAGATGTGCACCAAGCACAACTTTGCATCTACATAATGCAGTTTTATAGCAGCATGATTCTCTATTTAAACAGTAACACATTCATGTAAACTTTTTTGCAGTGACAGTAGACACCAAAACACAACAAATGTAAACAAATTCCAGGCTCCTGGACCAGCACTGCCAATATACCAAGTTTCAGAAACAATTTTCCCTGTTGTTTAAATAGATTTGTGCAGAGCAAACACCTGCAGCAGGCTCAGGTGCACAGGAATGGGCACTTGGCTGAGGCCTGGGGACTCAGGAGATTTCTGACACGTGAAGCATCAGCTTTGCAGGCAGCAAGGAGTGCTCTTGACAACCAGTGTCAGTGGGATGAAAACCAAACCAAACAAAAATAAACTCAAATGTTTTGTTGGTTGGGTTTTGTTTTCCTTTCCTCTTCCTGGTGACAGGAAGAAAACTAAATGATGTGAAATCAGTATGTATCTTCAGTCAAAAAGAGAAAATCTCTCGAGTGCAGTGGCAAATCAGGTGAAATTGTGTTAGAATATTTAAATGCATTTGAAAACTTTAAGATACATAAATAATTTTGAAAACAGCTCATTTACTTAATGACCAAAAAGTACATAGCAAATGGGAAGTAACAGAAGCATTTTTAAAATGGTCCTGTTCTGAAAATTCTGATAAGCAACCTGAAATCTGAGTAGCACATTTTTTTTCAATAGTTAAGTTTTATTGTTCTCTTCATCAATTAGTAAAGGTTCCCTGGAAGAGTAGTTCAGCAGATCCACTATTTGGACAGCATATAATACAAATCACAGGTATGTTTTGATGTGTTGGCTCTGTGCACACACAAAATATGACATAGGACATTTTTAACTTGCAAAATAATAGAACTTCAAAACAGAGTAAAAGTATTTTTGTTTGACTAAGGTGAATCTCAACATTCCATGAGAAGTTTATAAATCTAATTACTGAATTTACCAGAGGAAAGAAAAATCCAGATTTTCCAAGAGAATAAGTACAAATTAAAGGTTATACATTTGGTAATAAAGCTGAAGCAAAGTCACTAAATTTTTATTTTCTTCTATAAAAATTTCAACTGAACTTTATAAATAGATGAGGTCTTTGATGTATGGAATATTCTCCGAGGAGCTAACTGCATGCTGAAACTAAGGACTTCCAGCTCCAAAAAGAAACTTAGAACAGTCTTGACTTGACTGAAGCCATTCTGAATTTATCCTGTGATATGATGTTGCTCAGGGTGGGCAGACAGAGGGATTTATTTACCTCTTTCTTTTAAAAGAACTGTTTTCAGGAGATGCTTCTGTATTTCTTCATTGAAAAGAGAGCCAAATCATAGGTGATCAGAGTTGGCCCAGAGAGACAGAGAGAGAGAGAGAGAGACAGAGAGAGTGTGTCTCTTTCACTTGAAGAACTCTCTTGAGATGCACAGAACCTCTTGTGTCCTTGAAGTTTTCTGGAGACATTTTCAATAGGAAATGTCAGGCTGCAAAATTTACCCATATTTCTTGCTTAATTTCAGTACATTGTCAAAATCAAAGCAGCAGTACTTTCAGAAGACTACTTGCTGATTGCCTACAGAAGCCTGGAACCTGACCTGAATTCCTGACAGCAGATCCCACCAGACTGCAACTAAATCAATTTCAGTATGCAAAGACTGGTTTAACAAATTTGTTTTCAGTTCAGCAGCTGCAGGTTCTGGTCATCACAAAGTAATGTGAAGGCAGACCAGCAAGGTAGTAAAGTTATCCCCGTGGTCCTTCTTTAGGGATTTAGTTTAAACCCACAGGATTTGGGTTGCAGAATTCAGGGATATTGACCTGCTGGCACAGAATTCTAAGCCTATTTAATAGTCCACCAGCTCTTCAGAAGAAGGGTTATTTGCAGCTTGGTGCTAAACAATACTAATGAGTTACCTCTTCTTTAAAGCTTTTGGTGCTTTTTACAAAATGTCTTTTGTCATCTTACAGAGTGTCTGAAATCAGAACGCTGAAATTTTTCTGCTTTTTTCAAACTCACCCATCAAAACATTATTTTTATATTTATATGGGCCAAACAAAAGTATTTTTGTGTTAGAAATACAGGTTGAAAGGGTGAACTGTCAAGAATCACTAACATTTTAAAATGTTTGGACCTTTTCCTCTGGTGTATACTAAGTCATCAGACCTTTCCTTTGTTTCTTTCCAATCTCAATTGGGTTTACATCTATTTTATTTTTAGTTTTCAAAAAAACTGTAACAGTATGTCTTATATTCCTAACTCTGCTTGAAGAGCACCTTGAAAAGTATTAGATCATATTTACTACATTATTCTTATTGAGCCAAGAAAGAAAATACTGACAGTCTCTAAACACAGATTATTCTATATTAAATATGGAACACTTAGCTTAGCATTAGCTAAGTCTTGAAGGAAAAGACAAACTAAAAATCAAAGTCCCAATAGTATATATAATTTTTTTTTAACACTAGTCTGGTGCTCATCAGAAAGCTGGTAAGATTAGGCTGGAAATTTCTGACTTTTTTAGCAATCCTATCAGTACCAAATTGAATATATACATAACTGTATGTACAGATACACATTCTTTCTCACATATAGATTGATTTATACCAATTTTGAGAGAGGTGGGAAGGTGTCTATATTTCTTTATCTAATATAGCTCATACTAGCCCAAAGAAGAACAAGAATGATTTAAAAAGCAGATAAAACTCCAGGATTTCATACTCTCTTGTTGTCAACTATGAAGCTGTTGGGAGTGTCTTAGCCTTGACAATCTTTCCTTTCATGTAAGCAAAAATATTGAGTTCTAAAACCTCAATTTTGGTAAGGATAATAAAATGCAAAATAATTTTACAGGAATTCTGTCCCTTCCTTCCTTCTTCTTTTTTTTTTTTTTTTTCCCCTCTCTGAATTTTTTTTATTTAGTTATTTAGGGGAGATGATGGTAAAGGGGTTTTAGAAACATCACTGGGTGGGTGTATCCCAAGCACACGGATGCTTTAACACTTGTGAAGTCCTGGACTTGCACAGCCCAGCAAGAACACTGAGGGATTAAACCTGAACTCTTAAAAATTCAGACCAGCATTCAGAGAAGCAGCATTAAATCAGGCTTTCTACTGCTGGGTGAGTGATTAGATACAAACTTGACAGCAGTACTGGCAACAGCTGAACACTTGTATTTAAAATTATATGCAGAATGGCAGAGTTCTTTGATTGAGGATTCTTTATAATCCCAATGTACATGTTTGTCATAAGGTAATTATACAGTGTGAGCATCTCTTTGGATGATGACACTGTTCTGCTAACTGTGCTGATGTACTGATTATATTATCTATGCATTCTTATGTATCTGGATGATTTCATACATGCTCACAATTAATATTAATCTCTATCTGGCTGATACTAATTATGTTAAAAGTAAATCTAAATGGCAGCAAAACTAGTTTAAAATTCCATGTCTTAAAGTGGACCCTTGTTCATGGTATTGTTTGTTTCTTTCTTCTCATAGATGTCCAGGGAGATTCATATCCACTTATTACTCATATACTGTATTTCTGTCAGCTGGTCCCTGTACTTCCCATCAAGGGACTTCTCTTAGCCCCCACAAATCTCTTCTTCTTATGCATCAAGTAGAAATTACTACATACTTCTTAATCAAGGATATTAAAACACATTTCTAAAGAAAAAAAAATCTAAAGAAATCTAAAGAAATTTCTAAAGAAAAAAGAAGATTTTTTTTTAATTATTATTTTATTATAATTGTTGGCTTTCCAACCTCCCAAATTAGCCTAAACCATTCTACCATGACCATCTTTCACACATGTACAATGGATAAGGAAAATTACACAGAGATAGCAGAAAATAGATGCCTTGATCTAGACCAATCAAGACTACACACCATTTTTATTAATATGCTACCATTGCAAAGATAGGCATACTTAGTTTTGGTAATCTCTAATCTATATTCAGCATGCTGGTGAAATATTTTCTGTTTATTAATCTCCTGGTCCACCATAATCAAAATACCACAAATAAAATTACAGTTCCCTTTGGCCACTCCTCCACTGAAAGCAAACACAGGAGGGATGGAAATAAGACTCCAGAGGAACTTAGCAAACTGGTTTAAGTATCCAAGGGCAAAGCCTTGCAAGGATATGAGATCTTACCCTTGGATCAGATGCAGTATAATAGGACACTGGGTTTAGTTAATCTACTCTGCAGGTGTGTGCACTGTTTCTCTTGTGCACCTTTAGAAACAACCAAAATTATTTATCTGTCTGGAGAGTCCCAGACTCTATTTAGGAGACTGGAAATGCTGTGTTTAGACTGCTTCTTACTTTCCTAAGTCTGCAAGGATGCCTAAAACCTAAGACGGAGTGATGAATTCTATTCTCTTTTGGCAGCAATACTACTTCAAAGCTTTTGTTTCACAAAGCAAGACTTATGTATTTAAGAACCCATTTTTAAATCCCAGGCATGGTTACCTCAGACAACTCAGCTCTGGACTGCTCACACCTGCCTGTCCAGTCTCCTGTTACTTAAAACCTGAATGCTACAAAATCATAGCATTCACATTTCCTATTCAAAGGAAATCTGGCTTCCAATTCAATGGAGTTTTATTTTATGCTCCAGGCAGTAAACACTAACAACAAAACATACCCATGATACCAAAAACTGTATTTTTTCCCTCCCTAGCTTCACTCCAGCTCCAGAAGCTGGGGGGGAGAAACAGGGAGTAAATACCAGAGACCTTATACTTGAGAATGGCTGCTGGCTGCTTTTTTCTGAGACTGTGGACCTACATCCTGCTTACCTCTAGCCCTAGCAGAACAGATTTACAAAGAGCAATTCACAAGGCTGTCTGAAAACTGAAGTCTGCAGGAATTAAACAGCTCTTCCTCCTCACCATGATATGATTAGCTGTCTCTGAGGAGTGAGTGACGACGTCCCTCCCACTCAGCAGCTTTCGACTGACATTTCACTAAATAGAACTGGAATCTCAAAGGGTTGATCTGTCAAGCGGTTTCAAACCAGAAAAGATCAGGCAGGTTCAGCTTTCCCCCTCGGTTGCATCCTCATTTCTAATTTTCACATTTTATGCTTCATGCAAGTGTTAATTATGGAGATGAAAGCCAACTTGCCTTTATTCATCCATTCTTAGCACGTACACAAAAGTAGAAGTACAAATAAAATTTGCCAAAAAGGGAAAAGGCTGACTACAGCTTGAGGAAAATCAAGCAGAGCATTGACTGTTGCAACATAGATAATAATAATCATCATCTTCCTCATCTAATGTAGTAGGATGTTGTTACTCAAATTTCCTCTGCCTTGGTCTGACCAGAGCTTATATAAAGCCACATTTTTAATTCTAATAGATTTTCTTTTATGACTGGTAAAGTCACCAGAGAAAGCCAATTTTTATCATCGTTTATAGTATCATAGAATCATAGAACGGGAGGGGTTGGAAGGAACCTCTGGAGATGATGAGATCATCAAGTACAATCCCCCTGCCAAAGCAGATTTACCTAGGGCAGGCCACACAGAAATGTCTTCAGACAAGTTTATAAAGTCTTCAGAGATGGGGACTCCACAGCCTCTTTGGGCAGCCCATGCCAGTGTTCCCTCACCCCTATACTAAAAGTTTTTCCCCATGTTGAGGTGGAACTTCCTGTGTTCCAGTTTGTGTCTGTTGCACCCTGTCCTATCAAAGGGCACCACTGAAGAGACTGTCCCCTTCTTCTTGACACCCACCCTTCAGATATTTGTAAACATTAATAAGATCCCCTCTCAGTCTGAAGTTCCAGACTGAACAGCCCCAGGTACCTTTCCTCACATGACAGATGTTCCTGATCACCCCCTTTCCCTTGGATGGTCTCTGGTATCTCCCTGTCTCCAGAAAGGAATGCACCTACCTTGATCTTGAAGGAAGTGATGTTTGAATAATAATCAGCTCTCTTGGGCCCCTCTGCCTATTAGAGTCTGAGCCCATGAGATTCCTCCAAGAAGGTCTTTGAAGAGCCTAAAGTCAGCCACACCAGTGGTGGTGTGATCACTACCACCAAGGCTGACCACAACCTTCACATCCCCAACCAGACCCTCTTTCTTTGTTAATACAAAGTCTTGTGATCTTGAGGTCACTTCTAGTTGGTAGTAGAAGGTCTCAACAACATCTCCTGGTTTGGTGTGCTCTGTAGTAGACACCTACAACAGTTTTGCCCGTATTTGTGTGCCCCTTAATTCTTACCCATAAGCTCTCAACACATTTCCCCCCCCCCCAAAAAAAAATTTGTGCTTGTAAATTCCAACACAATTATTTTTACTTAATAGATGATGATGGACAGATTTACCAAGAATAATGGTGGTGATACCACCACCATTTAATAAGTATGCAATAGAGTGCTCACTAATAGTACCCCAAGTTTGTGAGATGCAGGTTTCATGTTTCATTCCTGCCTGTATTTGCTATCAGAGAAAATTCAAACATGTGTTGTATTTCCTTTGATAACTCCCATAAAGCCGTAAAACAGGCGTTTTGGAGTAAGTCTGTTTGATTATACTTTTAAAGCTCTCTCTCTGCTGTTGAAACTATTCAATGAGTTATAAATAATTCCACATTCATTACAGAACTATAACCTAAACCTAAATCAGGCTGGAAGACTTTTCTCTGATTCTGGGACTTCAGTTTTAATACACAATGAACCGTCTCCAGCATAGCCAGTCAGATAAAAAGTTTGTCTGCATGGGAGAATGATGGTGGAAGGAGAACATCTGTCTCAACTTTTCCCTAGAATAATCTTGATAATCTAAGTAAGACTGGCAATGAAGACACAGCTGTATGCTCTTATAACCATCATGTAAATTCTCCAGAGATAAAACAGGTACTCTGATGCATACTGAGGCACCAGTAAAACCCATCATTCCACATCCTCCCTAGCCTTATTCAGGGTGTTAAGTCTATAACATATACCTTCACTATAGCATATTAAAAAAAAATTTGTCTAGCTAACCACCAAGGCAACCTGGGTTTGGATGTGAGGTTATTTTTTATGTGAAGAGAGAAACAGGCTTTTAGCAAAAATGTTGTTACCCAATACGCAGATAAACAAAGAAGAATAAAGGCAGAGAACATTTTTTCTCTCTCTTGTTGGTTAATATGATGCATGGCAGCAAGCAGAATGCCCTGGCAGTTAGGTATGGAGAAGTTATCCAAATGCAATAAGCAGCATTCCAGAAAGTGCTGTAGTAGCTGGCACACAGTTTGTAAACACCTTAAATTTCTATGAGTCTATTGCCTCCATGGACTTCTTTGAGGCAAAAGTGCCAAATGAGGACCTTCAGGGACTGCACAGCTTTGGATGAACCTTTACAATTTGTTGTGCCTGAACTGCATTGACTTTCCAAACATGCAACACACTGGACCAATACTTCTGGGAATACTGGATAAAGCTGACATTCTTCCACTCCAGAAAAACAATCACCTTTCTTAAAGATGTAACAGTAATAAGAAAGATGCCTCCTCTTTATTTTGCTCTCTTTGTATGTTTATAAATGGGTACAGTGAGACACTTTGGTCTTTCTTTACCTTTCAAAAACAACAGAGCTGCACTTTGGTAATGGACTGGTACCAGTGAAGGTACCAGGATATTAGTGGAAGGTAAAAAGTTCTATTTGATATACTCTTGTGCTTGAGGATTTTACATGCTGTTAACAATGTTTTGCTTTACTAAAAGAAATCTATCAACAAAACAATCAGAGTTGACTTCCAGGGTGAAAGCTAGGGAACTGCTGGAGCCAGGTATTTATCAGTTCTCTCTTTCCCTCAAAAAGCCAATCAACATCTGAAGACAACTCTTTCCAGCATGCTGTGTAATGTACATTATGCCCACACAACATATGAGTCATACAAGATGAATGTAATTTTAAAGCTAATATATTAAGCTAAAACTGTATTTTAATACACTACAGCATGAAAAAGAGCAAAACAAGAGAAAAACAAACAAACAAAACCAAACATATCAAACTTTTTGACCTCTACTTATAATCTATGCAGCCCTGTCAGAATCCATAAAATCCTCAGAGATTTAAAGAGTCTCTGAATTTTACTCCAAGAGCAAGGCCAAAGAAAGTATCAGGAAGGAATGAAAAAAAGAGAGAGAAATCATAATCCCACTGTATTTCTGAAAATAAATTAAGATCCTCTAATTTTCAGGAAGAAAAAGACCTCTCAAAATTCTAATGCTGAAATTTCTGAACAATCTGCACCTTAACTATAGCAGTGCATGAATTACTGGCTTGGGCACTGGAGTTTCTCTAGTTCTCCTGCACAGGTAAAATCCCTCATTTGTCCTCTTTTCCCTGGTCTAACCCATGCCAGAACTCCCTCAGCTACAGAGAGCAATACAGGTTTCTGGCCACAAAAGTTTTTGCCCCATACAGAAGAACACCACGGGCACAGCTTCCATGCTGATCCTGACACATGAACAATTTGGACCACAATGACTACAGAAAAGCCACGCATTAAGAACTCAGAATATTATTTTTTTTCCTTCAGTGCAGCTTGCAGCTTTAACAAAGCAGAAACTTTGAAAAATTCACATGCCTGTGTGTGTGCAAGAGGACATTTATATAAGAGCACAAACACATCTCCAACACTCTCAACATCTCCAAGGTAATACGGCTTTTCCATTTCTCCCAAGGTTTCCAAAATAAATGTCCCTAAAATGTATTGCACTGTGCTCTGGGTTTACTGTGCTAACACAGCTCTAGGCATCAGCTGCTACTTGACTGACATTTTATAAACACAATCAGTGAGATTTTATATCTTGTGTTAATTCTTAATGAATTCAGATTACAAAGTTTGCAGTGAGATCTGTGATGCACTCACGGGCTATTTCCCCATGGATATCCACAAGAGATACTCCACTGGCATTGATTTTAACTTTACAAGCCACATTACTTCAACTGGAAAATATTCTGTAAGAACTAATTGCAGCAAAATAATTTCTAAATAAATAAATATTTTTAAAAAAAAAATTAAAGACACTGCAGCCTTGACAGATATCTAAAGTGCCATAAATATATTTCTTTTTACCTGGGAGAACTGGCTCAATTTCATGTAGGAAATTTCTAGCTCTGTCTGCATAGTAAGTTAAGTACATGTGAACACAGAAGGTATGCAGGGCTTTACAAAACACTAAACACTATGACATAAACTTCTGACATTTACAGAAGCCTTTGTAATCCCTAAGGTAACTAGGTGAGAGACAAGAAAGAAAGAGGGGAAAAAAAGAAATAATAGGGAAGAATAGCACAACCCCAAAAAAAAATAATCCCACTCTGAAATTATTCTTGGTATATTCCTGGTTTACTGCTTTTACGCAGATTCATTGCCTATACTAGATAAGAGAGCATTATTAAAAATGAAGCTCATCCCTTTATATAAAATATTTACAAGCTGTATGCTTGCCCAGAAGGCCTTCATGTTCCTTAGTTTCCAACTGGCAAAATAGAAATTGTGATTTTCAGTAAATGTTTGAATTACTACTATTAAGATGGAACAATTTACAAACCACTACTTTTTGTGCCACATTTTTGACAAATTTCACTATTGCAAGCCATCAGTAACAAGTGCTGCAGGTTTTTACCTGTCCCAAGTACCTCTCACAGAAGCAGTACAAAGGAAAAGAGAAGAATATGCCATGGGAGAGAGTTGAAGCTGCTGAATTAAGGAAAATTAACCAGCTACTTGGAAGGTGTGTCCATTGGAGGCTGGAATGGTGAAAAATAGTCATGACTACCATATAAAATAGCAAATTCCTAGTAAATTTTTTTTTACTGCTCAAATTAACAACAAACAAACATCTGAGTCATAGCAATAACTTCACTGACAACTTTCAGGCTTCTTTAGTCAACTCAAACATCCCTCATTAGGTTACAAGGGCTACTCCCACCTACACTGAGATTCTCATCTGTAGATTCTCATTCCTAACCAGTACCACCCACCACCAGAAATTAATGAGATATGGGATTTACGTAGGTAAGCAAAAAAAGTACACACATTTCATCTGCAAGCTGTGTTTTAAAGTTCAATAACCAATAGAAATTAACAAAAACAGGCTGTTGGAAAAAGATACTGTCTTCATTCTGCAATGAAATATTTATCTTGCCTTTTCAACTTAGAGTTTGTATGTACAAACATACAACTTAGAGTAGGCAAATGCACTGTAGCTATCTGAAGTGCATTTGCTCTGCTGACATCCAAACCCAGCAGTTACCTGTCAATACATCCCTCCTCCACTTTGCTATGAAGATTTCCAAGAGAAATCTGCAGCACTCTTCCCATGGCCTGACAAAAAGACATCCCAGAGGTGACTGGTCCTCCCTACTTAATTAAAAGCATCAAGTGAGCTCAATCAACTGAATGTTTGCCGGAGGTTTTTTTGTAATTAGGGTAGTTCATATGCAAGGCATGTTGGAAATGACTGAGGAGAAAAAAGATACAAAATGTGAGAAGGAAAACTGTGTACAAATATTATGAAAGTTTTAGAGAAAAAGTGCTGGCTTGCTATTTTTGAGTATATAGAGAATGAAATACAACACAACAGACTGTAATAAATGATAATTTCATCTGGAAAGAATATGGATTTACTTATTTTTCACCTACACTAGTGAAACATAAAAAACCACCCTACTGGCAACTGGAGTATGAATTATTATCTATATAGATGATTTAGCTAAGGTGAGATAAATAGGCTGTCAGAAGAAAAAGGGGAAGAGTGAGGTTTCTGAGACAAAAAAAACCACCTCTCTAACCATGTCACATGCACTGAAAATGAGGATTTTCATAAAGCTGTTGTTTTACACAATAAAAAATGAGAATAGTAGGATATCCCATCATGTAGTGCCTTTCAATAAGAAGAAAACCAGTGAGCTGTGGGAGGCATTAGGGAAACTAGATGGGAATTCAAGGCAGTAGTTTGCACAGAGAGGCTAGAGGGAGCAATGAGCATGGATGGAGCATTTCACAACAGCTTCTAGGAGTGATAGAAGCACTTCAGCACTCCTGTGCCTGTGTTCAGAGAGAAGGTAATAGATTTTGATTTTTTCACCATAACTTCAAGGTTTAAACTTGATGAGAATAAACAGAACACTGATTTATTGCCTCTGAGCCTACTGCCCAACTACAACACCAATTCCTCATTATTTTTTCTGTTCCTTTTCCCTCGGATACAGAGAGCTGCTATAGCTCCAGAAATACCACAGCTCCATGGTGTAAACCAAAAGGAAAGGTGCCAACAGCTTTTGTAAACACCAGGTAGCCACTGGACACAAAAGAGCCTAACACTCCTTGAAGACAGGCTTGAACACATTGTCCAGGTTGGACAGGGGGACAAATGATGGAGAAAGAGCTATACTTCATCTCTAAAGTCTGTAACGGGGAAGTGGAGCTAACAGTAGCCAAAGCATTTCTGTTCTAGAGCTCTGCTGATTGAAAGAAAAAACAATCATCTGTTTCTATCATCTGTATTAATGTTTAATGCCATTACTTAATTTTCTGGTTGATTAAAGGATTAAGCCCTAAAGATAAAAGAACTTATAAAACCCATTCCATTAAAGGAAAAAAAAAACAAAAACACTAAGTTTAGCATTCACTAGATATTTTTCCCACATGGGGAATAAACCCACAGAGGCTTTACTGAGATAAGGAGAGCTTGCATTGTATTTCCCCAAGAGAACCACTCTATTTTAACTAATAAAGCAGAAGGCTAGTATGAGAGCTCAATGATTTTTAATTTTTCAGTTGCAACACACCTGGGGAATTCACTGTTACTGGGTCATTTTCAATGACCAGACTTCAAGACAGCTAAAGAACTCCATAATCATAAGTAACACACCCTTGCAAAACAAAAATGTTTAAAAGGATCTGATCTCATGCTAAAGCTTATTATTATAAGATTTCCCTCTAGAATGTGGGTTTTTTTCTTAGACAGACCTTGTTTGGAGGTACGGATGTGTTGTCACAGTGTCTGTTTGCACAACAGGTTAAGCATAAATTATAACATTTGCAATGCCATTGCCCAGAAATGAACACAGAATGTCTGAAGGTCTTTATTGCCTCCACATTCTATTTTTATACAATTGTTTATCAGATATGTTAAGCATTTGGAGCTGATTTGCATTTCTATTTTAATTTGCCACACAAAGGCTTTTTTTTTTTTTTTCTCCTGCCGAAATCAACAGCACTTAATACTCCTTCCTTCCCTCTCACAATATAAGTTGTTTGCCTTTCCTCAGGCACTTGTCACATTCTGGAAAAGACAGGCAAGCTACTAAGGCACTGCTGGCAAGCTGAAGTTCTGTGCTGCTTTGTTGTGTCAAATTATTTAGCTTTTTCTTCTAATCAGACATAATTCCAAGGGCTACAAAGACCACATGTTCTCTGAAGGGAACTAGAGAAAACAGCTCTTGTCAGATTTATCAAGTCACACTTCTCTGTTCTTCCACTTCCATTGGTGTCCCATGGAAATCAAACATAACACAAGATAAGGAGCCCCCATTATAGCAGAATAAAATAAGTAACCTGGCCCACCAGCTTCACACTCCTTGCAAAACACCCTGTAGTTAGCAATAGGTAACCACTAGTTACATGGTACAACACAGTACAACCTGCAACGATTCTTTATGAATAGAGAAGGCAAAGGGAAGCATTTCCTCTGTCTGAACATTTCATGCTCCATTATAATTGTATGCATTTTTAAAATCCTCTTTGCTGTTCCCCTTTGTCTGTTTGCATTTCTTTGCAGACGTTTGATAGGGAAGCAAGAGCAGGATCAGATAATCAAGTAAAATACAGAACAAACAAAGGTTTTAAGGTTCTAGAGTTTCCCTGCAACAGCTGGTTCTTTCTCTGAGAATTTTAATGTCTGGATTTATGCACTTCCTTCTTTCAGCCAGCTAGGTAGCAGACGTACTGTGATTCAAAGTATTCTTCTCTCACTGTTTCTAAAATCAGCTGTAAGCTAACTGTAGCTGGGGGGGGAATTCTCTGGAGAGCCTGTGCATTTTACTGCCTGGAGAAGAACACGAGAAAAATAAAAATGTTAAAAAAAGGGGTGCGGGGGAGAGAAAGAAAGGCTAAGACATAGCACTTCACAGGTAGCTTCTAGCTGTTAGGAAGCAGGCTTTGTCCTTTGGAAAGTATACTGAGGCAGTGGTTAGGAAGGAAGCCAGATACTCTGAAAATGTGGCATTGTGTAGACCCAGAAGGCAGCAGGAGGTCACAGGAATAGCAGTCCTGCTCTTCAAACGGAGGACACGGGAGTGCTGTTAAAATTACTGAGCCATCTACTTTTAAAATGTTGCTTGAGGTTCAGAAGGCTGACATTTGGACTGATAGGCCTTACATGGCCCAACTCCTGAAGCCACTCAATATATATGTTTGTTCACCTGAACTATGCCCACTACCATATAAGTAAAGATCTTCCTATGAGTACTTCCCACTGGCCACAGGCAGGGCATTAAATGGTAACCTTCAACTGTAATGAAATTTCAGATGGTTCTCACATTCTCCCCAGGACTCAATCCTTGACTTTAATCCTGATCATCTTCAGCCATAGTGGTGCTCAGAAAGCAGAGCCCTCAACTCTTCACAGGGATTCTTCTGCTCAGTGTTCTAAGTCTGGCTTCCTCTTCAGTCCTCTGGAAGCAGGGAAAGAGAGACATGCAGCAAAAACGTGGGGCGGTTCCTCTTCTGTTCTAATCAGTTAAGTTTTGAACTCCAAAGAAAAGATATAAGGGGTAATTTCCCTTCCTTTGATTCCTAAGTTCCCCTCATTTTAGCTGATGCACACATCTGATCAAGTGATTCAACATGCTAATCAGTACCAGGGATATACTGCTCTGGCAAGCCTCAAAGTTTCCAATCTTAAAATAGTAGATGAGCTCCCTAAAAATTTCCATAAAACTGGGAACAGATCATGTCTGGAATGCCTTTAAAACTGATGCCTTTAGTGCCTCTTATTTCGAGCCAACAGCTTCCTACACTAACTAGCAACTTGGATTTCAGCACTGTTTGTCACCAAGACACTAAAATCTCATTTCCTTGATATGATTTAATTGTTCTATCATAGTCACTGTATGGAACCACTGGAGAGAAAAGTTGAACACAGGAAATCAAGTGGGTTTCCTCAAGATTCATCCCCTAGAAAATTAGGTAGTCCTTTAATTTTAGTACTTTTCAGCCCAAGACACCTTCCTTAGAAATCCTCAACTTTAGATGCAGTGCTGCTTGGCCAGTAAGTTTTATTTCACTGTGTATGATCAAGTCAGCACCAAGCACATTGAAATTTCACCTCAAGCATGATGGCTCAGTTTCTTCTCTAAGAAGTGCAAGTGCAAACGAAGGTTTTGGTTCTGTGGATGCCTGCAAACAATCCCAGGGAGGGTTCTGTGTTCTTTGTATCATCATCCCATTATAAGGTATCTTTCTCTTTCCCTACTACCAGATGGAGAAAGAGCTGTGGGATTCTAAAATACACTGACGTAAGTCATATGTGATCCTCAATTTGGCACTTTTATAGCCACAGTATAGATTTTTTTAAAAGGGGGGGTCTTTAAGTGTATCATCAACAGGTACCAGAAGTGCATTTCAGCAGAAGTTGTAAAAAGAACATGAATTTAACTCATGCAAAAATTGTATTTCCATCTGTGATGGCTCTCCTTCATTAAGCCTCTATTACTTTGAAGATTAGCCAAAGGACACGAAGGACACAAAGAGCTGCTCTTCTCCAACCACACCGTGTGTCACATCAGACTATTTGGGCAGTAATATTAGTTCCAGGCAAAAATATTTCTCCTAAAAAAAATTTAAAATGTTCTGTGTGACTCTGGGGCAAGAGCTAACCTGTGATTTTATGAGAAAGGGCAGGAATATGTTTTGAGTTATGTTTGGTAAATGTTTTCAACACCAAAATCCAATTAACAATATCCAGAAGAGAAAATGGCAAATATTTGGCAAGGTGTTGCTTCATATTTGGTTATGTACCTTGCCCAAAAAAGTTTGCAATTACTCTAGGTGACAGTAGAGAAAACTCTTTTTTATGTTCCTACACAACCAGACAAAAAGAAAAACATCTTAGACTGTGACTTTCTTTACCACTGAACACAGATATCACCAGAGGCTACCCAAGAAATGAGGTTCTCTACTGGAGATGAACCTCAGTACCTCAATTAATTAAGAGCTGGTTACTTTGGCATCAATTTCTACCTTATCAGTAACTGTGTGAAGGTCATTCAGTCACCCCAAACTGTGTGTCTTCCTTTACCCAAGTAAAATGAAGCATCAGTCGCATTCTTTGGAAAACTAAGAGCTAATTAAAAGATTCTTTCTTCAACAAAAGTTACTTCAGGAAAGAAAATAACAAGACTCTCTAACAAAAAAAAACAAAAAAACAAAACACCAAACACAAGAGGTGTTGGCTGACAGAAGCAGAAGCAATGAGGTTATTAGCAACAGAATCAGAAACACTCAAGGTAAAAAAGAAGATAAATTAAACATTCATATTTTATCTCAATTTCTGAAATATATGTTCCTTAAGCCTACTTTGAAGTACATGATTAAATTCTCCAAACCTTTTTATCTTTCCTTGATTGCTAAAGTTTGCTATCAGTGCAGAGTGTGTAGCTGATATTGTATATCATCAAGCTTGTTTCTTTATCTTCAAAAGTAACATCTAAACTTGTTATGAATAAACATAAACAGGGTGCCTGTTCCTCGTTTATTAAATATAAGCTGTAATAGAGAAAGCGAGAGCGCGCACGCTCTGGAGCATAGCAGGGATGGAAAATGTTTCTTCCTCAGCTCCAGAAGAAACGTAGGATACTGAATTTAGGGGATCTGGAAGAATACTTGACCTGAGATGAATAACGAGCAGGGTTTTTAAAAAGGAGAACATGCACAGGTCTTCAGGAAAGTAGAAAATAACACCAAAGTTTTGCCTGCACATTTGGTGGCCTTCAGGATGTAAAGAAGAGAGGATGAGGATGGTGCTGATGAAGGCTCCCTCCTGGCTCAGTGACTCGATGGGAAGTTCTGACTCTGAGGGTGGGGTAAGTACCAAACACAGTCCCAAAAACAAGCAGAAGCCTCCTAAGACCCACAGCAAAATATTCTGATACAACACGATGTAAATGTATCAATAAAATATAATGAACAATTCCAGACTGCTGGCATAGCTATGTAATTTACAGAGTTGCCATAAGATAATAGTTTTGAAGAGCCTGCCAAAAGCCTGGTAATTTACATATAATTGTCAATAATGCTTTCACATTTACTAGATG
Organism: Phaethornis superciliosus; assembly: GCA_023637945.1. Taxonomy (NCBI): domain Eukaryota; kingdom Metazoa; phylum Chordata; class Aves; order Apodiformes; family Trochilidae; genus Phaethornis; species Phaethornis superciliosus. The sequence continues at coordinate 19,625,200 of JAJQWJ010000011.1, forward strand.
GAGGTTTTGTTTTTCACAGGATGGAGTTATTCGAATTCAATTTGCAGTTTCTGGTTTTATGTCTTTTCTATACTATACTGTATTATTTAGAAATAAATGGGGAACTTTAGATGGAGTTTTCTGTCTCCTGCACCAAGGCAAAAAATGAAGCTTATTTTTCACTAGAAATTAATAAACAAAAATATAGATAAAATTATTTTTAAAGGAAAAAATACAACAGTTCTTTGTCTTTCAGTTCATCTTATTTGTAAAGATTTCTCAAATTACTGAAATACTGTTTCAATTGAATCAATACTGTCATTTCTTTTACAGAAGTCATTAGGGTTTTATATATAAATAACTTAATCTATGGCGTTGAATTTATCATGGATTTGAGTTATTCAAGACCAGTTACCTTTAACAATAGCAGATTTTGAGGTCAATTAGATGGTGGTTAAAAACACACTTATATTGGACATGGTATTTATTGTGGTAGCAATTTACAGTATCATGAACAACATTCTTTTTTTTTCAGGAGTATGACTGAGGATTAATTCTGCTGAAGGCATGGCAACCCTCCCAGTGACTATAATACAGCCAGGATTTGAATACAGAAGGTTTGCATGTGCTTACTGGGGGAAGGTTGTATAGTTAACATGATAATATCTGCATGTATAAGATATATACAGAGGATTCAATTGCCCCTTGAAAAAGCAAAAAAGTATTTTTAACTCACTGAGCACTATTTTCTCAGCTGTAACTACAAATCTGCAAAATAAGGATTTTATTTTGTCTTTTTTTACATATGAATAACCACAATTTAACAAAAAAATGTTTCTCATTTCTCTACATAAATACATAGCTAGTATTTTCCTTTTGCACTAATAAATCTTGATTTTGTATGCTGGCATTCACTTGTGCAGTTTCTGCAATTAAGTATGCAAATTTCAAACCTTCATCTCTAAATGACTGAAGAGATATTTCCGCTTTGTGTGTATACACTTTCCTGAGTTTGTGACTAAACGAAATATGCATGCAAATAAATCTCCTGTCTTCCCATTCAAAAGCCTTCCAAAGCATCCAAACCTTGGGCAAAATGCTGTCACCTGAGGCAGCAAGCAGTTCAGGTTGGAGCTTGACTGTAATGGAATGACTATGAGTATATAAATATATATATGAGTATATATTTTAGTGTGTGTGTGTTCTAACTCATTTCTTCAAGGAGCAATTAATTCATTTGACACCCATGGACAGCAATATCACTGAGGCTGAAGTACTGCCTCAGTAGATGTAACTGTGCTAGCAGTGAAATTCTGGCCAAACGCAGGCTTGCATGTATTCTGGCACCAGTAACTTATTCTGAGGGCTCATCCCAATCCAGTATGGCCACAAAATACTTTTGCAGTTACCAGCCAAATGTGGTAGCAATATAAAATATCTCAAATACATCTTAGACCACAAGATAGGACAATGCTCCACCGACCTGTGGACTTGAGCTACAAAAGAGGTCAAGTCTCACACCATCTTTTTACAATATGCTGAACACCTGCTTGGAATAGAAAAATTTAATACCAGTGTGAGGATTCACCTACAGGGTAGTTAAAACTACAGGGAGGATACTGCTTTGCAAATACAACCCTTAGTGCTTTCCTCAAGATTTTTACCTTATTTACTATTCTTCTGCCTTGAAAGAGAGAAGGAAACCAGGCCCTCTTGGAAACTTATGACTGTATAGGAGTTCTTTCATATTGCTATGCACAGCAGAGCTTTAATATGTCAGCTGTAACTTGGATTGTGTCCTTTAATCTATCATGTACTGTATATGCATGGTACAAAAGAAACAAAATATTCATGAGTGGAGCTTTATGTGATATGTATGATATATGAACCCTTCCCTCAAGTGAAATATATGCCATACATTATGGTACTGAAATATGATTTTTTTAATTGCATAAATAATCTATTTAAATTTTATTTATCTTCTATGACACTCTGGGTGCCCATAGGGTATCAAGTATTCAAAGCATTAATAACATACAGATTTGTTTTCCCAGAAATAGTCCATTATCTGAAGTACCAGTCAATTCGTGAAAGTATTTGTGAACATTGGACAAATTCAGTACTCACTCAAGCAGTAAAACTGGGACTTCTTCCCAGAAAATTCAAAACAATCTGTTTTGAGATTCTTAACAAAAATACTTTTTTTCATATCAAAATAGATTGAGCTACTATTAAAGAGAAGACAGAGAGTGAAAGAGAGAGAGGGAGGGAAGATGCTGCATAGAAAGGGACTGTGGGTTAAAAATAAGATATGATGGTATACTTCTTGCTCTCCTCCCACAATTTTTTTTTTCCTTAATACGGTGACTGAATAAAAGATTATTCAAAAAGCTACTGCCCTTGGACACCCTGCTAGGACACCAAATTCCCTTCTGGTATTTTTAACTACTAGTTTTGTCCCTTCAGACAGGTTTGACATTTGCCAGCCATAACAGGGCCTTGTAACAAGTCCATACTCACCTCCCTCAGTATCACTGCTCACCCCAGCCAGTGATGACATCCTCTACAGTTAAAATGAGGTTTTTTCCCTTTTGTTCCTGTATTCCTGAGGGGGACTCTGCAATATTTCCCCTTCTTTCTCCTCTCTATCATATGATTATGCTTATTATTTTTTAATGTGTCCTTTACTGAAAGTATGTAGTACAGGAGAAAGTCTATGACAACAGATGAAACCTAGGGCCCAAAGATGGAAGTAATGGTAGTCAAAGGGGTTTTCAGGAGTGAGATAAAACATTAGCCAAAAATAATACAGCTGAAAATCCTAAATCTAGCTCAACCCAAAGGAAATAGAAAGCACAGGTTTTTGGTAAACTGTACAAGCTTTGCAACTTTTCCCTCACTCCCATAATGTCTTAGGAATAGTACCTTATCATGTGTTGCTTGCACTTAGCTGAAACTCCAAAAAAATGCCCTAGAGATGCAGGAGGCAGTGAAAAGGATGTCTGTAGGTGCAGAGGGTGAGAGGGTTCAGGGACTTCAGGAAGTTTTAAACACAGTAAGAAACTGGCAGCATATCAACTACAAGGGACCATTAACATGAATGTTGATTATCCAGCCTGTAAATAGTCCCAATTTCCCCACAAAGCTGCAGTTTTTAAGAGCTGTATTTTCTTAATAAAAAGTATTTTCTGTTTCATGTCTTCTGTGTAGGTTTTTATTATTCACGAATTTCTACTGTCTAATGACACCAGAGAAAGGAGTGCCACAGTTAGGTTTTTTTAGCTTTCTGGTTGCACTTTTGTTCATTACTTTGCTTGACAACAAGGTATTGCTGAGATAACAGAGCTTTGGCCTTTCACACGGCCCCTTGAGAGCACATCTGTTGAACTGCTGTAAGCACCCACCCTGCTGCAAACAGCAACCCCAGTCCTGGACATCTACCCCTGGTTGGCAATGCCCAATTAATTCTCCACAGCCAATGTCCCTCCACACGAGGAGGTGCACACAAGTGCTCCAGGTCTCCTTTTCTCTGCCAAAGAAAACAGGGATACATTCCACTGGCAATGCCATGCACGCAGATTTCATCCTTACACGTGCTGAGGGCACAACTGAAGTGAACAACAAGACCTAAGAGCTGGGAAGGACTCCTGAATCCCCTGGTTTAGGATATAATGACTGTAGCTCTTCCAGGTGAGCTCAACCAGACAACTCTCAAAAAAATCAAGTGAAGAGCAGACGAACAGGATTGACAGAGAAATGGCTGCGGAATGAGGCACTACAAGGCAGGAGTTGCTGAGGTTGGGACTCCCGAGGCTTTAAGGAAGGAGCAAAGCTTCAACGTGTGACACTGTCTGAGCACAGCAGTGTCCCTGGAGACCTTCCCACCACTGAAGTGGCACCCAGCAGCTTATTTCAAATTCTTTTCATGAGCTTTGCCCTCCGTGTTTGTCCATCATATCTGCTCACAGGTCTACAATGGTGGCTTATAAAAATACTCAGTTTTTGAGGAAGGACGCATCTAGGTGAAAGTAACTTATTTCCTGTTCTATAATAAAACCTCATTTCCTAAGTCATAGTGGTGCACACTACACAGATGAGGTAACAGCTACTGAGATTTGTTTAGAACAACAGGAGTATTCACTGATGATACAGTGACAAGTGCTATCATACTTCCCCCAGATGTTTTCTAATAATTTTGAAAAATGCTTGGATGACTGGGGTTCCTTCAACATTTTAACTGCTCTGCAAAATCTCACAACTGAGAAAGATGGATGTGCATTCTAGATAAATCAGAAGTCACCCATGAAAAGTGTTACAGTTGGGAAATAACACTGAATCAATTAATCCCTTTCTTTAGAGAACTCCACAAAATTGCTAATAAATCATCCTCCTTCTCCATTGAAAGTTGTCGTTTGGTTTTGGGTCTTTAAAATCTTTCAAGACATTAAGACAACATATTCAAAAAACAGTTGTAGTAGGAAAAGGAAAAAACTCAGTATTTCCCATCTAGAAGATGTCACAGTGCTAGTGCTTTTAAATTCTGTAACAGGTAGTGCCTTTTTAAAATATGGACAGAAGTTCCTGCAGATAAGAACCCTGATAAGTTTACAGCCCTTCACCATTAGAAACCTGTGATATTTCTGTTGACAGTGTGTAAACAAGGTTACCTTTAGGTACCTTCAGTCCTGAAGTATTTAGTTTTCAAGCTGTGACAAAAGCTTAGGTAGAAATTAACTTTGTGGCACAGGTGCTGACTCTCAATCTGCAGAAGCCCAGTCCCTTGTGAATTGCTGGCTACAGTGGAGGGAATTAGATTGCTGCTGAGCCCATGTAGCAAAAAACCTCTTCCTCCTGGTGGCTTATCTTGCTTGCTCCCCACATTGGATGTTATCTGTTCCTGAGACTTCCTGATTTTTAGCCTGAGCTGTAAGTGTACATCTGACTTGAGATTGTACAGAAATTCCCCCAGTTTATGCCAAAATTTTAATCATTTCCTTGCTTCTCCCTGCTGGATTTACACCTCTGCTCCTGAAGCTGGCTCTCCAGCTCAGTGCAACTAAGTTGATGCTGCCTTCCCCATAATTCTAGCACAAGATTAGCTGCTATTACTGCATACCAGTTATAAAAACATCACAGGGGACAGTTCCTCGTAGACAGGGAACTATTAATGCTTTAGTAGTAACTGTGTGTATTTATGGCTATCATACTGAGAACATTATGCAAATAAAACTGGTATTTTATAAGGCCACAAGAATGGCATTGGTAGAAAATTAAAACACCTATTCACATTACTGCCAATAGGATAAAGAAAGAATGACAGCAGTGTTATCAATCTCCAACTATGTCTTATTAAGTAATTTAAACATTTTTAACAGAAAGCGTATATTGAATAAAAAGAACATGTGCTGAGCCAAAAATTAAATGATAAATAGCATGTAACAAGAGGGTAGATATTCTGCAAAAATTAACTGAAGATCAAATTTAAATCAAAACTGTAAGTACATTAAAAGTTGACAAATGATGCTATTATAAGTCATCGAAATCTAATATAGAAGATACCAGAGAGAAAGAATCTGTTCAAAACCAGCTTTCACTGTATTTACAGCTCCCACAGTTTAGGAAAGAAATTAGTAGACACAGGTTCTAAATAGAATTGATATTCTGGGCAAGACTACAAACAGAAGTCAAATCATATAAATGTGATTGCACATGGAGTAAAGCAGGCAGCTACCTTCATATTTGCTGCAATATAAAATTTAGGTCATTGGACTGAGAAGTGGGAGTCTTATAATAAAACTCATGGTCTGCCTGACTTGCAGAAAACAATGACCATTTGTTTCATCATTTTTTATATTTGTAATATAAGAGAAAAAACCCCAAAACATTAGTATCTGCATACAGAAGAAGCATAAAACCTGTGGAAAAAACCTAGTTTTCATCTGCCAAGTGTTGATTATACAATAAATTATACTTAGTATTTTAAAACTCTCATACAGTATTGTAGAAGTAGGAAGAGAGAAGCAGTATTTGAGACATGAAGTACTTATGAGCAAAAAACCTAAACAACAGGATTAAAAAGAATCCTTTTTGACTTCTTTGTTTGTAATAAAAGATTAGCATGCATCCAGTTATGGAGATGATGCAGGCAGAGAAATACAAAGGCAAAATCTGAGAGCACCAACAGGAATTCTGGATCTGTATGGCATCTGTGTATAAGTGATAACATAAGCCACAGCACTAAAGCAATGCATTAAAAGGCTGGTAAAAAAAGGCAGTCCTGAAACAGCAAATGTAACATCTGTCCCCCCTCCTACCCAAGTCAGTCACCTGAAATCCCTGTTCAGAAAGACACAACGTGTTGGAAGGGAGTGAGATGCCCTGGACATCCAACACTGGTGACAGCCAAGGTCAGAGCCTTCTCTGTGCCTGATGCAGTATGGTGAGTGCAAGTGACAGATTGAATAAAGCCACATCACATGGAACTGGCTTGTGTAAGCTACATGAAGGTCATCAGAACTTTCAATAAAATAAATTCACTTGAGAGCCCTGCTTCGATTCCAGACTGAAATGAACTGAAACACAGTTAGAAATGCAAGAAGAGATGGCTTAGGCAGTGTGTTCCAAGCCTGCCAAAACAACAAGAGTCACAATCAAACAGGGTAGCAGGGAGTACCAGAAGTCAATTTCATTAACACTGGAGTGCTTTACTGTGGGTAGTGCAAAGGTTAAAGACAGTTATTCTGACCAAAGCAGCCTCATTATTAAATGAAACTGAGGAAAGTAATAAAACATACCCAAATGTGTAAAACATGTTCCATGTTGTGTCATATCAGTCAGGAGACATCATGTTACAAATACTTTTAATGTAATTAAGTTGTGGCATTCTGGGATCCATGCATGTGTATCAGAATGAAGAACAGTGAAACGAGAAGAGAAGTACTGAAGAGCTAATCATGTCTTACAATCACTTCCATCACTTAAACACATAGCACTGCCATCAGTTCAAACAAGGTTCTATCTCTATCTAAGAACATTTTCCTGCACCAACATCCCACCTGCAAGCTAAATCTGCTTCCCTGCATCCTGAAGGATCTACCTGTCAATCCTACAGCAGAAGCTGCTTCAGCACAGATGAGATCCAGATCCTATGGGACAAAACAACTCCTAGGGATTATCAAGGACAACCTCACAGTGGTCAGTGCTCTGGGCTCTGCTCTCCTCTCAGCAGCAATGAGCAGCATACATAATATTTACATTATCTTTGGAAGATTTTAACATTTCCTTCCCGAAACTGTAACAGTATTTCAAAAAGAAAAGAGAAAGAAATAAATTTGGTAGATACTATGAAGAGGTGGTATTATTTTAAACAAGTACTTTCAAACTTTTCCATTTGCTGTCAACATCTTTCTAAGTGCTATTGAACCGTGGAGTCATCAAGCAAATGAAAGCAGCATGTTAGGCTGAAGTGGAAAGTAGAGACATAATCTGAAGGTCATGGTGACAAAGGAGACACAAAATGACCCTTGTTATGAAATAGCTCCAAACATTGAATAGTCAACAAAGCTCCCATTCTAATAAAAGCCAAGTACTGCCACTACAGTCTGTGACAAAATGAATTATGACTCACAAGAGGCAAATATTAGTGAGAAGTTGCCTATCAGAAAGTCTCTTACATGACACACCTTAGAGAAGTGTTTCATATATAAACCATTTTCCAAAGTGCTTTTATATAAACATGCGTAAGTCATTACACAATAGGATGCTCCAAGAAGTATTAATTTTGGTAAAGTCTTATCTTAAATGTAACAAGTATCTCGTGCAGCTATGGAGAGTATTTTACATTTCAGGTTAAGGGTTAAATAAAGCCCATGACATTGAAGAGTTCCCAGCAGATAGTATTTATGAATGGTTCTGTTCTATTTCTACAGCACACACCTCTTGTGTGTCTGCTTTGCTGCCCAGGTCCAACTCAGGAATCAAAGCCTTTTTTTCCACTGATGAGAGGGCAGGAGGGGGAGAAAAACCCACAAACCTCTTAATTCTGTGTATAATGCATAGAGGAAGATGAAAATGTTTGGATTGATGAGAATGTTTCCTGACAAAGCTCTTTTTCCCCTTCTCTCCTTTTGCCTCCCTGCTTACCTTCCTCCAGACACACTCCTCAGGCCATGCAGACTTGGAAATTCACCATCTTTCCAGTTCTCCCATTGCATGCTGACAGGCTAAGCGACTATGAAGAAAAGTATCTGACAGAAATCTTCTGAACAGAAGTTCCCCAGATGGGCAAGCAAAAATCACCTGTGAACACACAGGTGGTAGAGCTGCAGAACCTTGGGATCTTATTCTCCCTTTATGTTCATCTTACTGTTTAGTCCTCAGGCACTGCAAGCAAAGGAAATTGCAGTTTTCAGACTGGAGATGTTACTTAGGTTTCACTAAAATGGTGAATGTATCTGAATAAATCGACAGGGTTACATAGAGGTTATTTCTAGAATAAGCTCAAATGCTGTGATCTACATCTATGTGTACATGGTGGCTAGCACACTAACTTCACACAAGCTCCCTTTCATGGGCTCACAGGTGTGTGGCAGATGAGAGAAGAGGTTTTGAACAGTCAAAATCAGAAAATAATTCCTGCAAAAAGCAGCTCAGTGGAAGTGAGTAGCAAAACTACAACAATTTTTGTTCTAAACATTTCTGTTTACTGACTAAATGAGCAAGGTTCTTAAATCCCTCTATGACTAGTAACAATGTTTAGCACTGCATAATGATGTACCTGAACAAAATCTCCAAATCAGACTGTAAATTTGGCTCACTCTGTTTCTATAGAATCTATTAATCAGAATTGTTGCATACAGCAAGTACACTTTTTTATAACTGCAATATTGTCTTTGTTACCTTTTTTCCAGAAACGGACCTCTACGCATATATTATGGAGGAGGAAGATTACTCTGATAGTAAAGCTACTGAAAACATCTGCCCACTGAAGATACCAAATCATGTTACAGGCAAGCCACACTGTGCTAAAGCAGAACTTCTATCAGGCTTCTGCACAGATGGTATCACAGAGTTTTAAGTTATTGTTAGATTATTAGATAATTGTGCTCCTCTCAAACCAAATATAGCCCATCTTAAAACACCTTCTGAGCAGTGCTGCATTAGAAACGGGTTGCTGAAGCAAGCAGAAATATTACTCTGCCTTTAATATGGATGAAATAGAATGCTAGAGAAAGACAAGTATTATCAGTGTGTGAAAATAGCAGAAATAAAACCAAACACATCGTATTACTCTCAAAAAGAAAGGTTTTCTAACAGTGTATGCCTGTGTATATATCTATGAACTAAAACACATAAATTGTTAATAATCATTTACATACTCTTAGTATCAAATTTCTGAATTACCAAGATATTCAGAAAGGAAAATCCACATATTTTCCTTTGCACTGTACAGGTAGGAGCTTCATTTGAAAACACTATCCTTATAATTTCTTGCTGGTTCAGAGTAGTGAACCATTAAACATGAAATAATTTACTGAGCCAAAAAAACCCAAAACCAAATAAATAAATAAATAAATAAGGTCCTCAAGATAGCAAAACACGTGCCTGAAGCAATAGGTTTTTATATATCTACTCCCATCTACTACACTGGAGTAGTCACAAATGAATCCCCATACACTTGCTCTGGGCATCATCACACTTTTGCACACCTGTGCCTGGCACAGCTTTGCTTCTCCACATCAGTTTTGTGTGTTAGAAGTTGGTGGTCACAAGCTCAGGCTTAAGGATTTTGTCACCTTGCAATTATGTGTTTCACACATTCTGGAAAGCACTCACTCATTGAAAACTATCCCATGGTAGTGAAATTTACTAGCAGGCTAACACACCTACTGCAGCTACCTCTGCCATTGGGAATGCCAGCCCCTGGCTGAGAAGTGGGAGTAAATGACTTACAAAGTGCTAACAGAGGTCATGCCATTCAGTGGGATGCCACTTCTTGTCCTTCTTATCATGATCGAGTTCCTATCCATCCATTCCTCCCACCTCATCTCCACATCAGCTTCGGTGGTTCTGCTGCATACTGAGCAGCAGATGTTCTTTTCTTGATATTACATGCAATATTTTCAAGCAGCTGCACAGAGCTGCTATTATCATATGAGAACTGTCATGACTTTAGCTTTACTTGCTGTCACTACTTTGCTTTCCTGCTTTTCTTTGAAGCACAAGAATTTACAATAATATATATAATACATAATAGTTTTAATTTTTATTGGTAGTGCTGTTGTTTCAATTTATCTGCTTGCCAGTGGGGGACATAATAATTTCTTGCCTTTCTCCCTCATCCGAAGTACTGACTTCTGTATTCTCTTTAGATCTTGTTATGTTTCTTTATAATTCCTTGATTTACAGAACCTTTGCTGCCTCTGGGTCTGAACTTACATGATATCTGTGAGTAAAGCTCTGCTTAAATCAGCCAGCTTGGGAGACAGAATCCTCTTTTCACTGATCAAGTTGCAACACAAAGGATAACATTACCCAATTTCCTTTATTATTTTTTTCCTGTTTCTATATCTTTTCTTTTTAGTATGACAATCTTGAGTTGGGAGAAATTTTATTTGATCTGTAATTGCTTATTTTTAAAAACGTTTGCCTTGATTTACATCAACTTCTCGTGATTTCAAACACAGGTTTGCTGCAAAAATCTCTTGGTGCACATCAATCCTCAGTCTACTGGGACATGATGGATGATGACTTCTGCTTTGAAAGCAGGTAGAATCTCCCTACCAGAAGCAGCATAGTTGCACATGTTTTTTGCTGCAGGTCCATTCTGAAGCAGTTTATATCCTTGCCAGTGACAACTTAGGCTTAAGTTCAAACGTGTACCTGTAGTTTTGACCTAACCCAGTATCAAGGTTCCTTGCTACTGGTACCAATATTCTGCAGAAAGCATTTTACTGACATAAATAATCTGGTGGAAATACAGAATTGCAATACATATGGTCTAGCAATTTTCTTTTGTATTTCACTACCACATGCCTTCTCCTTTAGGTGAAAGGAACAAAGCCTTATCTAATTACTTCAGCTGCTGTGACTCCCTGCTGTTAACAGAGATGTATTATATAGAGCAGGGACACTCCACAGTGATTACATCTTCTCTCTGCCCAAATCACCTCTGCATACCAGTAGAAACAACACCTCTGTGCTAAGCAAACTGTGCTCTGTGTTCCAAATAATTTCAGTATTTTGGAAACAATGCACCCTGAGCACAGAAATCTCCACCAAAAAGATCTGACACTACTCCTATATTTTAACCACCTCCCCTCTATGCATATGAAAATGTTCAACTGAACAAATGTCATGAGGAAGAGTAAACAATTTTGTTCCAATTCACTTAATGTATTCACCAAGCACACAAATACATTGCATTAACAGTTAAAAATGAGGATTTCTCATGTGCTGCCAGAAGTCAAAAGCCAATGTTTGGAACTCCAGAACTGTATTTGCTTTTTTAACAACTGTGTGTCTCTGCTTACATATGTTATTGAATAGAACTTTTTACAGATTCTACCACGCTTGGTAACATTTTCCAGTTACCTCATTGCTGCTCTGATGACACTCTGTCCGTCTTAAATAATCACTCTCCCAGCTTTGGGAAAACAGTACAATTCAAGAAAACATAGTGATGTGGTCTGTAAGTCAGTCTCATCAAATGGAGTTTGGGTGCAGTGAAGGAAACTATGCAAGTGTGAAAGCCTTCTATCACAAATTTGACTTCTGGAAGACAAAATCCTACCATTCCAGCTCTGCTTCATCTGTTTGATGGATCATCTGAGCCACAAAATACTTTCTTACTCTGATAAAGTAAATGCATATTTTAGACAAGGCTGGTTGTGGGAATCAGGCTCCAGATCTCTCAGAAATCCAAGAATAACTAATTAACCAAAGAAGTGAGAGCACTACCTCTTTTTTTCTTTGGAGAAAATAATTTCACACAACATTTTTAGCTGGGTTAAAACCTTTCTACTTAAATTATATTTATACTGAAGTGGCTCTTAAATATTGTTAAACGAGTAACATTTCAACTAATAATGTCTAATTACAATGTACTGCAAAACTTTGGTTTTGAAGACAGTTATGTTTAAGAGATGCACTAGTGAAGATTTTACAAAGTGCCTTTTCTGCTCTTTCCCTATATTTAGTTAGTTTCTTCAGTTTGACATTTTGTAATGTAAAAGGAGAGGAAAGAAGAGGAAAACCGTTTATTCTGAATGTCTGATGAAGTACCATTAAATTGATGTTTAATCCTGGATTCAGATAATAATGATTAACAGGATAAATAATGTTGGATTAATGGTATTTCAGAGATGCATTATGAGTGGTGAAGAAACTTATTGTTTCCTTGTAGCCAAATAGTATTTCAGGTAAAATTCAACAATTCAGATCATTGTTGAGAACCATTATGTTCTGGTAGGAACTTGTATGAATAAAAATCCAAATTTCAATTAGCTTGCAATAAGGAAAAATAAAATTCTCTTGTCTCTTGACTGACTAGTTCATACTTTTCCCTCCACAAGACCAAAGGTAAGCGGTCAATTTTATGTATTATTTTCCATTTTTTTAAACAGATTTAATAACGTACTTACAAATTAAGTTGCTGAGCATCTCCCCTGTAACATCATACTCTATCATTTATCTGTCATACTTTTTTTCCTCTTTTAGAATAAAGAATCCTGCAGAGTGAAGTGTGTTCTTAGTAGCCTGGTTTAGCCTTATTTCTTTGGATTTGTTTTAACACACACTACTACCTCCTACTTAGTAACATCAAAGAAACAGGCCCTCTGTCAATAACAGCAGATAAAAAGGCTAAATGGACCCAAGTTCCTAAGAAAAAAAAAATCACTGTACATGCTCAGACCATAATCAAGACTCACAGAGATTAAACACCCTTCAAGAGTGGTAAATTTGCAATGGAGTTGGCAACTCTTCTCTTTAAGATTTTGATAAGCCACTTTTTGATAACCCAGATTACCAAAAAACAACTTGTTAATAAGGCTCAAAACCTCATCTCGAAGTTTGGTGTCTTGTGTGAAGACAGCATGGAAAGCAAAAGACAAATGAGATCCTTCAACAATATCTCCATTGGTGATAATTACCCTTCAGAGTTTTCCTCTGGCTGAAAGCTCTTAATGCCTGAAGGCTTCATGCAAGCTATAAAGCTATTCCTATAGTCTGAGATGAGATCAGACTACATTAAGCTAATATGAGAGAAAAAAAATATCTAAAAATATTAAGAACAGACTGTATGGATCAGTTGTACCTACATCTATCTTCAGTCAATGACAAACTGCAGCTGAAGAGAGTTCTCTCCTTTCTGTCCTGTCTGTAGCACCAGAGGACAGCTAACAGCAACTTCACTCATTTGAGGAGTGAACCTATTTCAGAGGAACTCAGAGGAGGAAGGAAATCTCCACAGAAGGAGTTCAACAGCTCTTTCTTTTCCCATCTTCTTCTATCAGGAGAGGGGGGAGTAGTTTACTGCCTATAAATTCAGAACCCAATTTGCAACCCCAGAGTACTCCTGAAATAACCAGACAGTGCCAGGGACAAATTAGAGAGGTAAATAGGATGTGAACAGACACTTACGATGTGTATAACATTTAGAATTAGTGTGCTGCATCTTAACCTGACCAGCATTTCTGAGTTACTATCATCTTAGTCTTAGGCTGGCATTGGGGAAGCAAGATTTGTCCCTTTTTGTTTCCTTGCTCCATCTCGTATGTTCAAAGACAGCAAGTAGCCTATGGACTGTAACCACAGTGTTCTTTTCATACTTCATATGTGATATTCATCCTATAAAGTGGCCTTCATTTGAAAGCACATGGCATTTCATCTCTCTTGGTTCACTAATGAATTTTTACTGAGGTATAGGAAGAAACTAAGCTTATGCATCTTATTTTCATGTTGCTGTATACAAATGTCACCCAAGGAGCTGAAAATCCAACCTGGAATATGAAAAATGCTCCAGCATTCAGTAATATTTGCATTTTATTTTTCCTGATGACTTCATTTTTCACTGTTTTAGATAAGTGTTAGGACAGCCACATCACTGTGATTCATCAGCTGAAGCCTGGTTTCTCACACAGTTGTACTGAAAAAACCCTTTTGTAACGCTTTACACTTTAGTGGTTTTAAGAGATCAGCATTCATCATGCTGTATCTTGTTGGGCAACACTTCTCCAAGAAAAGCTAGAAATTGAATTGATCTTCCAACTTTATTAAAGTATTGGTAAAGTGGTAAAGAGTTATTGGTCATGCTTGTCTTGCTGTCTGCTTTCAATTGTGGGTCCCATTGTCACACACACATAAAGCAACTCGATGTGCAACCAAGGCAAATAAGGAACAGGACCCTCACTGGGAGAACACTGAATGCTCTACTCAGGACTATTGTTGAGATTTGCTCTTAAATTATGATTGTGTCTTCAGCTACTTTATAGATTTATTTTCTGCATACTACTGAAACACAAAAATTGTTTCTTTACAGGAAGGGTAGTTCATAAAAGTGCGTAGGTTTTGGATTACAAGGATTTTCTAAATTATGCAACAAATAGAGAAGAAACTGTACACAACCCCTGCAGTCTTTATTTCTGAGAGCAGGCTTTGTATGCAGCATGTGCATATGAGAAAAGTAACTTCTGTTACATTTTTGCTGATATTTTAAATTGCAATTATATGCAATAGAACAAGAAACTTCCTAAATGGAGAAATTCAGATCTCCTGAATAAGAAATTAGAGTGCTTAAAAACAATCCCTGCTGATTCTTTCCTTATAATTATTCTTACTGAAGCAGCAGCTTTTAATGGGATGCAGCTTTAACTTTATGAATTGTAACAGTGTCCACACAACTGCCTCTAGATCCCTTGGAAAAGTGTCCCTGTGCTACTTCTGAAGTCTACCCATGTGGGCACAACTGTCTTCTTTCCTCTACAACCTTCTTCATCTTCATTACAGACACAGCCTCTAAAGCAACGTATAAAGAAACAAACAAAAAGTTTTGTCCCTCACACCTTGTAAAACAAAGCCAAAAACCCCACTAGCAGTTGAGCTCGTCAGGAACATTATAAAACCAAAACAGCAAGTTCTGACCTTCCTATTCTGTATCTGCCATAACAAGATTTTTCCTACATTAGGCATTTTGGTGCTGCTGCTGTTTAGTTACTGTAACCATGCTAATGTACCAGAGGCCTTAAACATCATTTGTTCTCTGCAAAAGCAGGAAATGTAAAAGGTACTTGAACAGTAAAAGTTCTGCAATTTACATGACAGACAACAGGTGGGTGCAGATGAAGTGCAGGCAATTAACAAAACAGTATTAGGACAACAGGCTGCAAACACAGGATTTCAGCTCCTACCTACTGCTATAAGAAGGACATTGAGAGAGGAGTTCTAGATGTTCATAAGTTTCTCCATGGTAAAAGTTGGAAGGTGTATCATCTAAAAGACAAAGCTATGCTTGTAGATTCATAAGATGTTGAAGGAGCAAAGAAAAATATCTGAGATGCTATCTCTTGTGAACTGTTAGAAAAATCTGAGTGACAATGGGGAGAATTTTTCAAACATGTTGACAGAACAGAGACATCAGAGGGATGTGGAAAACAGAAACATGAAAAAACGGATTCATACTCAAAGCAAAATACTGCTGACTGCATTGAAATGAGCTTGCCTCTCAGGGCAGGCACCTTGGATTCAGGTTCAGAGCACTTGTTAAGGAAGTTATCCCAGAGCTCCAGATCAAAAAGCAGGAAGGGACAGTGTCCAGCACAGACCTGCAAAACTTTTACAGATCAGAGGACAACCCAGGAGTTAAGCTCATCTTAAATAAAAAAGGTAAAAGTACATAAGGTGATCAGCTTTTACATGGGTCTTCTGTGATCTGTGTTTTTTAGACAATCACCCTTATTTAAGAAAAATTACAAAAGCTTTTCAGATCATGTGTAGCTGAAATCTACTAATCTGAATCACTTAGATTTAAAAAAAGAAACTAAGAATTCTTTATAAAAAAGAGGTTTAGCATTATCACACTGATGGCAGACTGATGCGTTACCCAAATGTAGTGCCTGGCTCAAGGATTTTCAGATGTCACAAGAGATTTCTCTGAAAGACAACAAAGAAATGGGAAAGGAGGGTGCTCTCTTCAACTGGAGTGAATGCAAATGGCATCTCCACTCATTCCTTTTGCAGCAATCTGTCACCTTCTCGTTTCTGCTGCACAGAAAAAATACAAGATAATAGGGAAATAGTAATAGTATAAGTGGACAGAGTCTGACCATTAAAATGTTTACCATTCCAGCATGATCCCTGCAGATGCAATAAAATTGAAACTGGGAAGGTGTTAAAATTGCTGCCGGTTTCCATTCATTTGAATGGCAGCAACCCAGAACTCTGTTTTATGGTTTCATGTAGAGGGCCAAGCCATTATCTTTTTTTCTTCCTGGGATCAAATAGCATTTTTGTGAGGATTAGGTCTCCGTGGCACACTGAAGTGGAACGAATGTGCAGAGGTTTGAATGCTGAACCTATTTCAAAATTGAACTGCTTTACAAATAGTGAGTTAAAACCAAATCTTAAATATTAAATGGATTTTTTAAAGTTCAAAACATGGAGATTCTCCTTAAAAAATATGTATAAACTCATCTATCACCCAGAAATATGAAGCATAAATATTACAAGCACCAGAACAAACCAAAGTAGGTAAACATTAGTTTGGGTTTTTTTCCCCACACTTTCTGTCTGCATGGTGAAAAATGTATACTGTACAGGAATTGAGAGGTCCTGTGCAATTTTGGGGTGAGAGAAAGAAGAGAGATAAAGGACTAAAACAATTATGTTACTCAAGGTAAGTATACACTCTGCTTATGGATGGCAAGGATTTGAAGCAAAAGACTTAGAAAAATGTATTCTGTACATTCACTGTAAGAAAGAAAAGAGTATCAATAACTATATATAATTTTTACTGTAAGGATACAATTTTTATTTAAGAAGAGAAATTTTGTAATCAAGCTTGCAGCAATTATGAGTATAGTCAAAGAAATAAAAGCATGTAAAACAAAGCAGTATTGATTTATGATCACTTCAGATTTAGGAAAGAATGTACATGCTGCTACTGTATAATACAGTCTGCACAAGAAAGAAACACAGACAGCAATGCAAACAGTAAAACAGTTTCTAGTAAACAATCAAGAAACAATTTCAAGAAAAGAGGAGTAAGCTGACTCAAATCTTTTTTGAATTTACATTTCTTACCTAGGTAGTCTAATACCTGCTCTGGAAATTTTGCCACACAACAAAATTCAGATCTTTGTGGACATTTCCAAAGGATTTCATAGGAATGCAAAGGCCTATTCACAAATAAATCTGCAATACAAGACCCTTAACATAAGTATAAATTGATTATTAGCTAATTAAATATTGATTGAACATTAGGCAATTCATAGTTCTGGACTCACAGACTGGATGCATCTCCTTCAGATTCTAACCCACAAAAGAATGTTTTTTAGGTCAGCATACAACACAATCCACAGTCTGAGAAATTATTTCCACAGCATGGCTAAGCTATAGCCTAAAACATTCTTTGTAGGAAAATGTCCGTTACCACTTTAATATGCAGAGTTATTTTTCTGCAGCAATAAGAACACAAAGAAGACCAAAAGATATGCAATCTATTTAAATAGGTTGATCTGAGCACTGATAGTTTATGAGAAACAGATACACAGAGCCATCTTCATGGTATGACAACAGAGAACATGATGACAAAACACAAAAAGATGCCAACTCTATATAAAGATTATTCTAAATTGAGAAAAGAGGCAGTCAGACACAGAACCAGAAAATAAAAATAGGTTTTAAAAAAAAATAAAAATCTATGTCAATATTTCTAAATGTCTATTTCTTTAAATTTTTCATCTTAAATTTCTAAATCTTAATTCCTAAATGAGGGCTGTTATCTCTCTTTAAAGATATATCAGTATCTTTAAACCAGAAAAAAAGTACCTCAGTTTTTCTAGCACAGATTATAAGACAACTGCAACTCATAGCAAGCTCTCCTAAGCCCAAAATGAGGGAACTCATCAACAAATAAGAAAACAGAAAAGTGTTAGAATTTAATTAAGAAAGTAAGAGATCCAGTGATAAATTAGTATGGTACAATGAATTAGTATGGCACTTTTCTCAAGTGTTCAGCATTTTTAAAAAAATAATCACCATTTTCCTTCTCCTTGCTGCTTATGCAGAAGAGACTGAAAACATACACAATTCAGGTGATCCTCACAGCCCAAGAAGTTGTCTCAACAATATGGCAGACTTATGTAAAAACACTGGATGCAGATCCCTGATTTCAGAACTGGGAAAAATTCATTTCAACCACATTTGATCAATTCTGTCAAAGTTCTTTCAGCATTTTTTCAATTTCACATATCCAATTTATAGAGAAAGATCTGAACAACATAAATTCACTATTCTGCAGTGTAAACGTTTTGTAGGTGGGTGAAAAATGAAGAAAACATGGCATGTCTATTTATAAGACAACAGGTTTTGTCTATGACATTCCCTGTGTTTTTCTAGTGATTGATTTTAACCATTCAAAAATAGTTGGATACTAACAAATGCAGCCACCTTACAAGCTGGTGGTCACAATGAACATAAAGTAACTTCTTCAACCAAGAATAAAGATAGTTTTTACTTAACTTTCAAGTTTTAGGATCATCAGTTTTGACTTTGCATCTTGTTGGTTTGGGGATTTGTTTGGTTTATTTTAGTCTATGCCTCATGGAATGTATCAGACAGATACACCACAGTGTAAACTGTGCTTTGAAAACATTTTAAGGTAATTTATTGATGGTGCTCTGCTGCTGCAGGCTTTAGGACACAATTAGGCTTGACTGTGCTCTATACCTGAGCCAAGGTTCTACCAAAATTCACCTCAGTTCAGTCTTCTAGAAAGAACTGACTGACCACTGATAAAAGGCATGAAGACAATGAAGCATGAGCTTTAGATGCCCAAACTTCACAGAAGATATTTTAAAATTACTGTATCTCATACTTGTATTAGATGAATGAGCACCACAAAATTATAAAAGCAAACACAGATAGGGAGAAAATGTTATTAAAGACCATCTCAAAATGCCTAGATCACAGCTTTTAAAATATAGATTGTAAGATTCTAATAAGCCATCTGATAGCTGAGGTTCTGAAAACTACATCTGGTAGGCACAGTGAAGACAAGAAACACAATGTGTCCAAACGCTGGGCTTAGCATGCTGGTTGGAGAATACAAAATGTGCATAGGATAAAGGAAGATTGGACTCAAGAGCCATAACTAAGTGTTTAAAAGCAGGTTTGAGAAAAAACATCAGGGAAATCTGATCTGTCTTTATTGGATTGGTAGATACCAAATCCAATGAATAGAAAAGCTTGCACCATGTCTTACTAAATAAATAAGTAGATAGATATAGCTCTATAGCTAAATCCCATTTTGCTTTAAGTCCTGCATCCCCACATTTCAGCTGACTAGCATTTATGAATAGTTTATCTCAGCAGGCTTTACATTTTAAGAGAGACCATAGCAACAAAACCAAATTAATGCAGTGAGCAGGAACTGCAAATCTGCAGTAAATTCCGATTTAGAAGAGAGTTCTGTCAGAGGGAACAACTTGAGTATGGTATCAGGTCCCACATAACGAATTTAGCTAAAAACTGGAAGTTAATTTAGGCAAAACATTTAAACAATCTGAGCCTTAATCTCTCCCATCACAATACAAATTTACAAAAAAAATGCAAAATTAAAACTTCAATCACAGCCTGTTTACGGAGTAAAACAAAAAGCTCACCGTAACCAACTGGCTAATTCTTTGCTCTAGATTCCACACTCTCCATAACAGAAGGGTTCTTCTTCTTGTTGTGTAACTTGCTCTTAGAAAACAAGACCTGTTAAGCCTTCTTGGAAAATCAAAATTGTTACCTTCATGCATGAGAATGTCTTGGACACTCCACTGGGAAGTTCCATCCTCATCTCTCCTGAAGCACACTGTGGCACAGCCTCAGTCAGACCTCATGCACTCCTTAGCACCTTGGTTTCTGTCTGGCAAAGTGCAAATAAGAATTTTAGAAGGTGAAGTGGAAGTGATTCTGTGTGAAGTAATTTAAAATGTCACCAAGCCTGCCACTGTTTAGCAAATATGAAACAAAGCAAATAGTTCTGGGTATCCTTCTCTTCTTGCCAAGCAGGTGGGAAACAGCACCCAATAGTGAATTGCAGTAAGTTATAGGTAAATGGTGTCTGGTTCCTCTGAACCCTGCTTTCTGCCCTCTGACACTTGGAGTTTTCTCCCTCTTCCCTTTCACTTTTTATCAGATGAAGACTATTATGGCCTCCCATTGCTTTGAACCTCTCACATGGAAAGACTGATTTCTAATTGGCCAATTTCTCTCTTTTAAGGGTAATTACATTACAAATTCTAGTTCTGGATCACAGAACAGTACAAGGGATTTCTGCAATCATGTTTTAAGATTATAATCTTTATAAAGAGAATATAACTTTGACTCCCATTGAAGCAAAGACACATAAAAAGAAACCACAAAAGCTGGAAGTGAAACATGTTGCAATTGTAATTCTGTGGATCACAATACCCATTGGTAAACAAAAAACTATCAGGGGGATTAGGAACTCTGGCCCAAAGAATGGGCAGTCATTGTGATGATGAAAAGCATTCTGGGCAAGACTTGGACTGGATGCATTCTCAATTCCAGTGCAAAGTACTCTCCAAATTCCTAAATAGTTGGGAGCATTTTGGTAAAACAAGTGATCTAGGATCTACAGCAAATGTGAAACACTGGCTTTCAGTCAGCTGTGACTGATACCACTTGAGCAAGAGACTCCATGCTATATATTCTTTCTTATCTGTCTTTTGACGTTTTTCCTGGTGAGGCTGTGAAAGAGCTCTCCAGACATTACACTACACTGGTTTTTACTTTATAAGAAATTTACAGTTTCATATCTTTCATAATGGGATTATCTGAATCATTTGCATGTCAGGAAATAACTTGAGTATCAATCACTCTGACTCACAAGAGCACATAGAAAGGATCAAGATGAATCTAAATGTTGTTTTATTATTAGGAGTTCATTTTTAAAGATCTTGACATTTATTCACTTGAAATCAGAGGCAGTATAAGAGACTGGCTAGCTGTGCAAAGTTTCATCTTTATTATGTGAGACCTAGAAACAATTCTGTTAGAATCCTGTTCCCCTACACTTCCTTTCCATTACCTAACTTTATTAAAGTATTCCATACACACAGATGCACATTATTTGTACACTTATGTGCACACATGTGGCTGATTTTAACTGTATTAGTATTTAGCTTTCAAGTAACTTATATTTGTATGTGAAAGCTGATACACTGATATCACCATAGGAAAAATCTTACATCTCCCATACAAGTAGCATTACAGCAGTTACAATTTGTCAAAGACTGAATCTAGAAGGTAGTAGCCATCTTACATGAGCCGTTCAGTCTGTTAGGCCACCATAATTTGCATTATATTTAATATATTATAATTATTTTATAATTTTAATATTTCAATATTTTAAATATTCATGATACTCCAAGCAGAGGGGAAAGTCCGAAGAATACCAAGATTCATACATAGTCCTAGCATGCCATTTGGAAACTTTGCTGGAGTAACATGAGTTAGTGGGCATATCAAACCTTGGCTGGGAAGAAAATGAGTCAAATCTACCAATTTCTGAGTATCTGGATAACCATCAAAACAGGCAAACTTTGCTCACTTCCATTTGTTCAGAGATCATTAGTCTCCAGTTAGATCTGAGTCCTATGTCTGTAACTGAACAAGAATATTGTTATTTCTCATATGAAACTATTTCAAAGAGTAGTACTTACTAACAGAGCCTATTTTCAGATTTCAACCCCAACATAAGTATACTTATAAAAAATATAAATAATGTCAACTGTTTCTACTATTACCAAAACCTAAAAGTTACAGTTGCACTCCTCTCAAAGAAAACATTTTCAACAGTCCACAGAACACTGCTATAGGGCAAGATCATACAATCACATTCAGTACATTTGTAGTCCAAACACACTTGACTGTGTCTGCATAAATAGATTATTACAGCTCTTTTACAACCCTTTCTTTTTTCAATTATATGAAGAAAAAAAGTAGAATAAATTAGGTAGATATGAACATAAACTCATAGTTATAGGTAGAATTTTTCAGGACTTATTTTACATAGATTTTAGGACTTATTTTTACACAGACTTACATTTACATGGATTCATAGAATAGTTTCAGTTGGAAGGGACCTTCAAGCTCATCCAGTTCCAACCCCCTGCATGGGCAGGGACACCTCCCACCAGCCCAGGTTGCTCCAAGCCCCATCCAGCCTGGTCTTGGACTTCCAGACATTGAGGCATTCACAACCTCCCTGGGCAACCTGTGCCAGTGTCTCACCACCCTCACTGCTTTAAATTTAATTGAAGAATGAACTACTTTGAACAGAAGACTAAACCAAAATGTTTTACTAGCATAATCTATTGTCCATCTTCAGAAATTCATCCAAGAGAATCACTCATGCATGTTACATAGACTCAATCATATGTGTGTGTATATGCACTGTCTACCTGAAAGCCTTCCCTGTCTGCACAGTGACATGCAAGCTGTTTCTCTCCATCAATCCCTCAAACAAGAGTCTTGTCCCATGTGAACAGTTTAAGGTTATTTCTGCATTTTGAGAGAATGGCAACTTGAACATGACAGTTTTATTTATAAGAAGCCAAAGTGGATGAAGCAGAGACAGGTGAGAGAAAGCAAAAGAGCAAAAAAACACCAAATAACTTAAGAGATCTATCATTCACCATTAGCACAGACTTTCACATTTATTTCAAGTTTATTATGTGAAAGAACCAGAACAAGTAGGAAAGCATAATAATGATAAAACACATGGGGTGCTTGCATTTCAAACCTTGAAACCAAGGAGTGTGGGGAAATAAGTAGATTTCAATCTTTGCTCTCTTTAAGATCAGTTTACAACAATAATTTTACAAATACACCGTGTATCATAAGATGTAGGTGTACAATGACAACTGACAATTTTGTGAAGCTAACTGTGTAGGCATAGTAATAATTTTCAGATGCTTTTGAATGAGGCAAATATAAATGCAACAGATGAAAATTTACGTTGCTGCCTCTAACATCTATCATCTCAAACTAATTTATCACAACTCACTCCGAAAGTTTTTTCTCCCTTCTGTCTCTACTTTCTGTGTATTTAATATCTTCTTGTAAAGGATAGCTTTATAAGCAAAAAAAACATTCTTATGAAATCTGTGAGGACTGATTTTTGTGTTCACTGGATGACTGAGAATTATTCCTTCTCCGTTGGGTATATTAAGTTTTCAGTTTTGTTTTTGTTTTGTTGGGTTGGGTTCCCCCCCCTAAAGTATTCCTGAAATGCAACTACCAAAGCTTTGTCTTTTTTTCTGATAAACATGCAGAGAAATTCTTGAGTGCTCTTAGCTTTTTTAATATTGTTTGTCAATTGTCAGCATTTGTATTTCATTCCAGTGATGAATGGAGACATTAGATTTCAGTATTAAAATGTAGTTAGGATTGTAATGAGCATCATTAGGATGCATAATGGGGATCAACACTGGATCTCATTTTAGGATTTTTATTTTTAACTTTATTTCTCTTGCCAACAGGCAGGTGAAAACTCTACAGTGCTCATTTATGTCTTTAAACAGACAGCCCTATCTTCTTATCCAAGACTCTTGATTCTTTTAAATCCTGTCTTGTTTTTTTGAAGTCAGAGATGGAAAGTCCTTGGAAAAAAGCAGCACCACAATCCACTCTAACACACGTACTTAGATTATAAATTCTACTTTGGAGTTCAATTGTATGTCCCTATTCAATTTTTCATTCTTTTTATGAGCATGAGCCATCCTTGCATATAAATCTGAACAGATTCAATTACTTTATACAGAAATTAATAGCTTAGTACTCCGAGAGGGTCCTATAGCAAAGAATTGCAAAAAAGAAACATAATCCATTTATGAAACGTCAGACATTCAACTGGAACACTTTTATGTTCTAAAGTTTGCAAAATCTTTGGGATACACTAACTGAGGTTGCTGTCCAACACAACACTAACCCCAGCCAACTGACCCTGATGGCATCTTTCTAATTTTGAATGTGAGATCATGTTCTTCACAGATTAAACCCAGATTTAAACCTGTGGTCTGCAGTTTGGTTTGAAATTGTATTAACTCCCTGTTCAATCACTTAAATTTAAACTGAGATTTTTATAAAGAGAAATTGTTTCTGCAAGAAGACTACCAAGTGCTGACTTTTTCAGCCCCTTGATGCAGATCACACTAAATTAATTAAATGCATCCTTGGATACTTCATTATTGAAGGGAACAACAATAACACAGAACACAAGGAAAGCAAAACAGATTATTGCTGACCAGTATGTAAATCAAAGCACTTTTCACTGTCCTCTCCCACCCAGGTCACTGATGAACATGTTGAAAAAGACTGTACCAATTACTGAACCCTGGAGTACATATGGGTTACAGACCTCAAATTTGACCCTCTGAGTTCTGCCACACATCTATAGCTCCCAATACACCTCACTGTCCACTCTTCTAGCCCACTTGGGTTGAAACTCAGTCTGCTGCCACCCTATTCCCTATTTTCAGCCTTTATTAAGGTTTCTTGTATACCAGCCATAGTCAAGTGAGATACAGCACGTAGGTATCCATCTGCATGTTTGCCACAGACAAAACTACTATTGTCAGGTCCCAGCATGCAAAATCAAGTACATTAGGAACTTTGCTCCCTTCTGTATCTTGCAGAGCTGGGGAAAATGTTCATTCACAGCAACTGCAAAATCTAAATCATCATGAATTAGGCAATCTTTTTATAGGTAAACTAAACAGGAATTGAGAAATATAAGTGTTTCTAAAATTGGTAATCTGAGTGTATGAG
This sequence comes from Phaethornis superciliosus, assembly GCA_023637945.1. Classification (NCBI taxonomy): domain Eukaryota; kingdom Metazoa; phylum Chordata; class Aves; order Apodiformes; family Trochilidae; genus Phaethornis; species Phaethornis superciliosus. The sequence continues at coordinate 19,650,241 of JAJQWJ010000011.1, forward strand.
TTACGAATTTGTCTTCTTTAGTAAATGATCCATTATGGTAACACTGTCAGAGCAACCTGCCTTAGTTTTGTGAATTACACTCCATTTATTTCCATTTGTGGTTAACAAAGACCAATTAGTAAAAATATTGGACTTTCTGCCATATGCATAGCTTCAATTTTACCCTTTCATGGACAGTAAATGCCCTGTTGGGAGTCTGGGAAAGGAATGGATACAAAAAATGAAATGCTCATTAAGTCTGCTGTGTGACATGGGGTCATGGCCTTGATACCATCCTCCTCCATACCATCTGTCTCATACACACATAAAATGCTGTGTAGAGAAACTCATAAACAGTGAATAAGCTAGAAAAAATGAGAGATCACCTCTCTTCCATATTGTTTTCCACCTATATGGTGCAATGTGCTTTATAAAGGAGATTTGTACCATTTTCCTTTTTGAAGTTTCCTTGTGTTCTTGCCATCCAGGACATTTCACAAGTTATAAACAGCTCCTCATTTTATAATCTAGCTGGCTCTATGCTACATTTCCCAAAAGAAGAATGTTTTATGTTCCTATTTATCTAAATCAAAACAGAAAAACATTTTTGCTCAAAGGCAAAACAATCCTTTCTTAAGGCCATTTTCTAAGAAGCAGACCTGTGTTTTGCAAAGGCACATTGCATTTTAATTTGGAAACAGAGTTAGCTTATAAATGGAAGGATGGTTCAAACTCTAAAGACAGTTTTAAGTGTCTTAATTCCTTCCTCCCTGAGCCACCCATTTTCACTGCCAAGCATGTTCTTGCCCCAGTCAGACATACGAGTTTTTGTGAGAGGAAGCAGGAGACAAAAAAGGAACATATTATTTTTACACCTTTTATCTGTCTTTAACACTCATTTTTCTACCTGGCTATCCTGAGAACCAACTTTTAATATGAAAATCAAAATCACTGGTTCAAAGATAATGACTAAAAAATATATTTCAAATTCAATATAGTTTTAGACTAGCTTTACATGTTTTAATGACTACGGTTTTGCATCAAACGAGATCCTAACGAGAAGGATTAGAAGGATGCTCTCCCTCCCTTAAAAAAAAAAAAATATTCATGCACTGCTGAACTAGCACATTTAGAAACAGCACTAGAAGAATGTTAAGCATTCTAAGTTTAAAACTGAGCCTGCTAATCTTTAGACTACAATTGGTATTTGCCTGTCACTGACTTTGGTCTTTATTTTATCAGTTTTACCAGCTATGCATAATTCTATTTTCCAGAAGACTGACCAACATCAGTCTGCTGTACCCACTGCCAATGTGCCTTTCATTTCTTAGCAGAAGAGCAGCCAATGGTTCTCATTACAGTGGTTTCATTTCCTGCCTCTCTTCCTGGTGATGGTGTAAGATTTCTCTAAACACATACTTTGTCATCATGATCTTGAGGTGATTCCAGCTACAGAAGAGAACATTCCACTGCTGTTATTTTTTAAGTGCATATGTCTAGCAGTCTTTTATGGGTATGTTTTCAAATGCTGTAATTAGAAAGACCATGAATTTATTGTATTTGTATGTGAAATAATCCAGATATATAGGCTTCAAGGAAGAATTTTCCTGCAAAATTAGATTTAGGAAAAGACAGTATTTCCAGAGGAAAAAAAAAAACAAACCACAATCACACCGTGGGACTTACCCTTCAGTTCTCAGTATGAAAGAAATCCCTACAGAGCAGCCCCACTGACACAGAATATGGAGAACACTCAGAGGATTCAGTTGTTTGATCAAGCCACCAAAAACTTGCATTGCTTTTGCATTTGCTTATTCTCCTCAAGAAGATTGTATTTTCCCTTCCTTTTTCCCTTTAGAGAAGCTTAACCCTACAATGAAGTTGAAAGTTTTGACTTCTGTGATGCCACAAAAAAAATCTGTGCTACTATGGAAATGAATTTGATACCATAAATTCAGCAGTGCAACTCCACTGTAGGGATCAAGTATGAAAGGGGAATTGGCTGAGAACAAGTAACATTTTCATCTCTTGCATAAATATCAGGCAAGATAAATTATGAACAAATGAAGGGTGAAGGTTTGAATTTTAGTCTGTCAAACTTCAGAGTTTCTCTGTAAGTCCATCTTTACTATTCTCTTTAGTTATAGCATTAACACAAAGAAAAAACTACAAAAAAGCCCAAATCTTAAGCATTCTTATAGGAGACAATTATGAATTACAAAGGTCACAAAGGAGAACTCTAGGTCCACCACTTTGTATTAGTTGCATTCTAAGGAAATTTTCTCATTGGTGAAACTGGCAGAAAGGACAGATTCCAACCCTGTCATAAGTTGAATTTTGGGGGGACATTCATTTATCACCAGAAAATGATTGTTTCAGCTGCAAATCAAAATTTTTTTAAAAAATTAAACTAAATTAAAAAGTAACTCCACGGCATGGATAATCATCTTGTTCTAGGCAGTCATTTTCCAAGTATATGCAATACATGAAATTAGACTATTCACTAAAAAAAATACTTCTCACCTGTAAGTAATCTCTATTTTCTACTACAGAATACCCTACAAAATCAGATAAAATTATACCAGAGTATTTTCAATAGAAATACAGAGAAAAGGACAGCATATACAAGTAAAAAACACAGACAATGACCAAGTACATAATGCAATTTTATGCTCACTGCATTAGTAAACCAGTAGCATAAGAGGAAGCATGGTCTAATTAGTAATGGTTTGTCTGTGATTAACAACAGTTTCCAAATGGTTGGCCTGGGGACAACCTTACATCCTCCTCCCTTACAGCAGCTCAATCAAGGCAATAGTGCTGTACAGACCATTTATCCCAGGAAACAGTGTATCTCCTCTTTGGTTTCCTTTTGTTCCTTTTCTTATTTTAGACCTTAAGCTCTCTGTAGCCTGCACACCTTTTTCTAAGTATTTGCCCACTTTTGAATCCTAGCAGATACTTACTCTAATTACACCTTTCAGGTATATCCAACAAACAGCTAAATTACCAACTGAAATAAAAGAAAAAATTAAAAAAGGACAATGTTGAGGAACAAATTTCAGTGGACAGAATGGAAAAAATAAGCTGCGTTAAAACATGTTTAAAAAGGCCTGAAAATATCTAAAGGCCTAGGGAAAATTTTAAAAGGTTCGAATTATTTCTCAGACAGATGAACTTAAAAGCAATATAATAAAACCTCTTGGTACCACTACAAGGACAACTCCCTTGCCTTACACACATAAGACAATTTCTACTCTAGTGACAGTAAGAACCCATTTAGCTGAAGTTACCAAAACAGAAGGTGGCCAATGGACCTGATAGACAAGAAATTGTTTGTAGCAAGTAGATGCTGCTGCTTGTCTCAAGTTTTCATCAATTATATCTGAGACATTTTGTCTTCCACAATTTGATCCAGCTCAGGACTCAAAGAAACTTCAGATGATAGTATAGTTTTGTTCTACATAATGGACTTGTGTTTATTATCCATATAAAGGTCCAAACACAAATTCTGCAACTGAAGTGTGTGAGAGGACTTTTACTGATTTTATCTCTTTTTTTAAAGTCTTTTAATATACATTTCCAGCTATCAGTGACAACTACAGACTTTGGATCTATTTTGTTCCAGTGCTGCATCCTGCATCCACTGCAAGAGTTACCATTTCACTGTCAGACTGCAGATGGTCATTCTGCAGAGGGGAGGACAGCACTTCTCACCCTATGGGTATGAATTAAATTATCATGTAAGGTTATATTCTAAGGTCTAGTCTGTATTTATTTTTATTCCTTCTCATTGTTTTTTTAATGCTTTCTTCTTTGCCCATTTTCACTTCTCATAAGTTAGATGATTATACGATTCAACACAAAAGCACTGGCAATATGTAACTGCAAGTTTTAAGCCAAGATCCAGAATAACTACCTTAACTAGAATTACCATGTAGCCACATCCATGCAAATCTATTGCTGCCTCATCCATAAACTCCAAAGTGTTAAAAATCAGTCATTTACACTGGACATTAACTGAAGATAGATCAGAGGTGCAACATGACAAATTAAGAAAAATTACCATGTGCATACAAATAGAATAGCTGGTTAGAAGGGAAAGACAAAAGAAATCTATTTGCTATTTTCAAGAAAAAGGACGACCTGGAAGTTCCTAATTAATTATACAATGTTCACTCCTTGCTTTGCAGGAGCGCAGTAAACACAATTAGTTCTGAGCATGAAATGTGGGACAAAAAAGCAGAAGTGACAATGGCATAAACCAGAGCCTCTGCTGCCTTCCTTCCCGTGTCAGCTCTGCACAGAGAAATCCTGTCAGCTGCATTCTCTGATGACCACTATTTCCCCAACCAGGAGACATTCCAATTTCTTCCTGCACTAAACTTGAGCCTCCCAAAGATACAGCTGCCAAATTACAGGCTCCCTTCCACATTATGAATCTGTTCCCTTAGGAAAGATGGTATTTTCTTATTTCACTTTTGACCTTTTCCTGTTACTGGTAAGAGAGGATGATAATTGACCCTACTGTAGAAGAAAAGAGGTTGGTAGGATATGGAAGAGTAATGGAATACATAAAAATTGCTTCCCTATAATCCCCACATACTTTCTTTTTTTTCTTCAGGAAAAAAATAAACTCTTCTCCTCCAAACCCAGTGAAGAGAAAGGAAATAAAAATGTTCTTTTTCCTTCAAATAAAAACTGTAGTCTGCTACTCTATACTAAGAACTATACACTAAGTGCAGTAATAAAATTTAGGGTATCTATAATTATCAGCTCTTTTGAGTTCTTCTCACAATTGTTTTTCACGCTTGCATCAGTCAGAGCTCAGTTTTGTTGGGTTGGTTAGGTTTTCTTCTATCTGAGTCTCCTTGCTCAATTTATACTGAGTTTATCTGTATGGAAGGTCAGGTGTCAGTTATCACAGGATTGAAACAAAAGGTTCTCAAATTTATCTCCATTATGGATTTACTATTGGAACCTGTAACTAACTCCACCTGGTCTTCTGGAAAAGGGCAAGCAGGTAAAAAAAAAAAGAAATGTTTGACTACTTTTTTTCAAGAGGTCATGCATAACTTTTAAGTTTCTTGCTTAAACATCAGAGCTGTCTTATTGTGGGCTCTTTTCCAACTTTGTGATGGGTCCTGTTCTGAAGCCACTTGCACAACATGGATTGTGGTGTTCCTGTCAACCTGCTTCACCTTATGTAAGAGCCAGGCAATGGTAATTGATGTGAATGGAGCTATTCCTTATTTATCCCACTGGAAGTAAGGAAGAAAAAAAAAAACAAAAACATGCTGTGTAGTGTGCATTTCTCATACACTCCAGCTCACTGCGCAGTAGAAAACGAATGTTTCTTGACTGTTAACTATAATTTAAGACTGGAAATTGTGACTTTTCAAGTCTGAAGTGTGAAAAAGCTTTCACTTTAAGGGTACTCATGTTCATAAGCTTTAGCATAAAATACTTTGTTTTGTAAGCAGAAGTTAAAATTACCCCAGTTTGAAGCAAAAGCCATTATAGGTTGAATTAATGTTTAATCCCAGCACTTGACTAGAACACTGGTAGGAGTAGATCACATATTTCACCACTATACTGAAGATACTTGCATTGCTGTTTATATTGATCTGAAAAAGCCTATGGGAACATGAAGTTCAGCTTCCCACTGAATTTCTCTCCAGGTAAATTCCTCAAAACAGAGGCTGGGAGCTGCCTTTAGGCTGCTGAGGACAAGCTGCAAGGCAACACATGTCACCATCCCTACCCACCAGGTTCAGAGGGTCACACAGCCCCGCTGGGCCCATGCCCAGAGGTTTGCAGAGAGGCACAGAGCTTTCCCGGGGGGGGATCAATAGAAATATAACCTGTACACCCACATTGATTCAACCCATTTCATGCACCCTACCTTTAAGCCATACATTAGCACAGAATCATTGATTTTCACATATAATAGCACACTTTAGACTGTGCTAAGACATGCCATAAATGTGTCTGTGCACTTTAAGATCCCATATTAGATGCACCTGAACTGGCATAATTCTCATTTAAATTGTCTGTGCTTTTTATTTCATAACCACAGAAACTGCATACATTGAGAATTCAGCTGGTTTTTATGGAATTATTTCAGTGGTGGAATAGCAAAAACTCCAAGAAAGAAGGCTCAATCTTTTTACTCCCTTTCAGTTTTGTTATATCTTTTTCATCAGAAGATAAGCATAGAATCTAACAAATAATAAAAAAATATATATCCTTGATTTGTTTTGCACAGTTTGCATTAATACATGCAAAACTCAAAACTCAAATGTTAGTTTATTGCACTCAATCTAATCTAAACATACAAGCTAGGTTCAGGATAGAAAAGGCTGCTGAAAAAGAATGTGAATTAAAAAATATCCCTTTCTTTTATAAATTAAGTTTTAGAAATAATGAGGGCAGTTAAATGTGCTTTCTTTCTTTCCCCCTAGCTTAGATTACTAAATTATAACTATATATCAAAAGGTGGTATTTTCCATGTTGCAGAGAGACTATAAACCAGCTTAAAACAGTGACAATCAATCTAAACTTTAGCAACAGAATTCTGCTGTTTCAGCTCTTTTTTGGCTGAAAAAAAGCCAAAAAAGTCATTCTGTGTCATTAGCAGAAAATTACTCCAAGGCCTACTTACACTTTACACGTTTTTTTTTTAAAAAGTTCTTAAAACAAATATTTCCAATGCTACTCAACAAACATGAATTTCTTTTGCTTATATTTAAAAATATTGTTCCTGGAATGTTCAGTGACAGAAATGTTTTTACACAGTTTAAGAGTCCTCCCTGGGATGCAGTTGTAAAGTGCAGGTTTGCATTTAAGTGGTGTTTTTTCACCTCAGGCACACAAAAGCTTAAAATTCATGAGCTAGGAACCACCCAATTCATGGAAATGGGCACGGTTGACTTTTCTGTATGAATGTGAATCCAACTCTGGCAAGTTAGAGCTCTTAATTTTATTGTGCAGTTTTATTGTGCAGTTTAGGAAAGCATTAAGACAACTGTGGTACTGCCAGAAGGGTAACCAGATAACCTTGTATCAACAAGTGTAACATCCAAAGTCACAAAGCTCAGGCAACATTTGATCAGTTTCTGATCAGTACAGACAGAGGCTGAAAAACATTGCAACAACAGCTTCTGCACTAAATCCATAATTTGCTTCAGCAAATTTTACATTTTTCCTCTTTTTTTTTTTTACATTGCCTACAAGTAGGAATTGTCACTGATCTTGCTGAACATATTTGCACATAAATGGAAGAGGATGGGAAGTATTCTGAAACTCTAGACTTTCCTGGTGTATACCCACATATAGAATGATGTCTAGTTCTTTATAATGTGTAGGTGGGAAAAGATTAAATGGAAGAAAATCTAGAAAACCAAGAAAATCTAGGGAGCAAATTCCTTCCACAGAGAGTATGGAGTCAATACTACACACATCAGAAACTTTAAAGAGGTTTCAACCCATTAGCTAAAGACACAAAATGAAAATGCCCTTCTCACCCTTGTTTCTCCATCTGAAGGAGGTAACTGAACAATTCCCCTATTGTTTCATTACCATTTCTCCCACGGGTATATGAGTAGGAGGAAGCATTAAGTAAAAGACTGAGAAGTCAGATGCATTCAGTTTGTCTGCATGAAGGCTCAGATGCTAGGGGTCAGGGAAGTCAACTGTGTTTCCACTTTATCTATCAAGTAACTCCACTGATCTCAGGAAAAGCTTCATGAAGTTGGAAAAGGTTCTGTAACAGCTTTCACCAGTCTCCCTCTCCTTACTGAGTTTAGCTTAATGAATGCAGCCCTACAGGGATATATATGCACAGCCAGTCCCTGCTTGCTCTCTCACGTTCCCCAATTTCCCTTACACCTGGGTATGTGTCACTGCACCAGCTACAGTCTCTCCACTATGCATGGCCCTGAGACTGCTGATCTCAAACATTAAAAGCCACCATCATAAAATCAGGTCAGGAGAAAACTCATCCCTTGGAGAAGATGGGAGCCAGCAGCTACAAGAAACTCCTCACTTGGCTGGGGAAGACCCAGCACATTTCAGTTGCAACTTCCCAGTCACATCAGAATTTCTTCTCTATCACATCAAGTCAGAACTAGTTTTTATCAAGCTAGGGCAAAAGTGTAATCAGGCCGGGATGTGTCAAGTTATGTAAAGAAAGAATGAGTACTAAATCAAATATAGTAGGAAGCTGGCCTTCAAGGTTTTTATCTTATTGGAAGCTTGCCCCTTTGGAGTTGTCCACAGATATGAACTGAATAAATCTGAAATTATTGTAACTGACAATTCTAATGACTGGTGATCTAACTACTAAACATCTAAAATTTTCATTGTATATTTTCATTTTTAAACAGAGATAAGATATGAGTGCTTACATTTTGCATGAGAATTTAGGCCCTTATCCAAAGCCTGAAATCAGCATCAATTTAAAGGAAAGATGCCACTTGCTTCCAGCTTAATTTTGAACAGACCATGACTGCATGTCTGCTTTTCTGTGTTTGCAAGTAGGCACTACAAGCCATTCATGACAATGATCTGTATCTGCATACCTTGTGTGCACCCATAAACTCACAAGCAACGACAAGCACAAATCCAAATTTAAATTAGGATGTGGACCTATAAGTTGAAACAAAGAAAGCAGCAGGTACTACTAAACTTAGTATAAAAGAGTTTATCTAGAAACTTTGAAAATATTGCTGCATTACTCTTTGCAAGCAAAATCACAACAAGCAGCACTGCACCAGTTATTTGTTTTATTAGGTAAGGGAATGGATGTGTCACCATGACCAGTTATGTCCATCCCATAAGGACCTGTCAATGACACAACAGGTCAAGCCATTCAAAGCTGCTAACAAAACCCTGACCCTGCCACAGAAAGCATGGGTCACAATTTCAGTCTTTGTTAATGATCAGCATTTACAGGTCTTTTAGAACAGTCTGCTCTAAGGAGAGAGGGAACTGCAGGCAAAGTATTGCACTGATCTAATCTGAAGCTGGACTTGGTTTTAACAGTCACAGAATCATAGAATAGCTCAGGTTGGAAGGGACCTTAAAGATCATCCAGTTCCAACCCCCCCTCCCATCACACCAGGTTGCTCAAAGGCCCACCCAACCTGGCCATGAACACTTCCAGGGATGGGTAATCCATGACTCCTGTGGGCAACCTGTGCCAGTGTCTACAAGGGTTCTCTTAAGCACCCTTAAATTTCTTCCTAACCTCACTCTGCTGTTTTCAGTTTGAAACTGGTGCCCTCATCTTGTCACTCCATGTCCTTGTAAAACAGCTCCTCGAGCAGCTCAGAACCTCCACATCCCTAATTAGCCATGGATAGAAGCAGAAATTCTTTCTTTAAGAGCTTAGGTAAGATTTATGTGGCAGAGAAAGCACTAGATCAGCATCCTAGAACTGCAAAAGCAACATTGTAATGCCAGGAAAAAGCACAGTAACAATTACTTTAAATTTCACAGTGCAAAAGTCTAGTAGAGAACCCTGTGCTGAAACCTGAATTTACCCTTTCAATTCATAGCTTTATTTGGTTACAGAAGATGGAAAAAAAAAACCAATCTCTTTGAACCTTAACACAATCCAATCATACCATTTATTACTGTTATTGCCTTTTTTTCTTAATCATAAGAACATGAGCATTGTCTGCTAATTTCCCAATTGTCAACATGAATAAAAATTAGCATTTAGGGCTCTGAGATTGATTCCACTTTGTTTGGGAATCGGTGTAATGGGAGCTGAGAAATATCTAATATAATCTGATAGTGCTTTTATTATGCACCTCATTAAAGAGGTGCCACTGGTAAATAACATTATGGTACAATATATGGACAGTTCATTAAACTATGAAAAAAACAAAGCAGGCAAAAAGATTTTTTTTTTTTTCCTAGCAGTGAAATCGAGAAAAAGAAACACAAATGGAACATGTCCCTAACACACTCCCCAAATAAGCATCTAACATTCTTCAAATACAACTCATACCACATTACAGTCCCTTATTTCAAGTTTCTGCCAGAGGCGAAAAAATATACATTAAGTAAGACAGCATATCAAAAGTATATAAGCATGATTTAACTTGGCTAACTGTAGCTTTTCAAGATCAACTTCTAGAAATTAAATCTCTTCTGAGAGCTTCACTTTGTTTTTTTTTAAATTTGTGAAGTAACTATCCAGAGCTGTCAATGTAAAGTGATGATGGTAAGGTTCCATCATTTAACAAATCAAATACATAGGTTATAAACACCAGTTTAAAAAAAAAAAAAAAAAAAAAAAAAAAAGCCATGACAAAGTAACTAAGTAAATAGCGAGTAAACACAAGAAATGTCATTAAATCATTAATCAAAATGATGTGACCTGTACTGTAAGATCATAATGTTGACTTTAATCTCCATTGTTCTTTAAGCTCACAGGTCTAAGAAACCCAGTGACTTCTTAAAGATAGGAACCACAACTGCATGTTTACCAATATTCAGAATTTAAGAACTGAACAAGCACCTAAGATGAGACAGGCAGGTAAGACTGCTTATATTGTTTATTCCCCTTGGTTGAAGCAGGAAACTTCCCAGAATGTGGTGAAATCCTGTTGGTTTGGTGAGCAAGAATACAGCTGGGCATTACAATCTTCCACACTTCTAAAACAAAAAGTCTACCACCACCTGAGAGGGAAATGTAGTGCAGCCAACATGTAAAGGTACACTGATTTGAAGCATTTATAGGTGAAAGGACAGCAGTGCACACATCAGATCATTACACACAACCTACTGTCATGTTAGGCACATGTAGGGAAACACAAAAGCACTAAGTGGGCCATCATGAAGAGACCATCAGCATTCTGCTGTTTCCTTTGGCAGACACTGCTGAAATCTTTGACATTCAGCAAGTTTCAAACAGACTCCACAGTATCTGGATATGCAACAACACAAATGAGAAAATGGAGGCAGAGAGAATTGTAGAGCACGTGGAGCAGTGGCTGTCTGAACACCTACCTGTAGTGCTGGGTCTTAATGATTATCAACTCACTCTTGAGAAAATAAAGGGCAAATGTAGAGTACTTACCAAAAGTATTGGAAGAGATGGAGAAAACTCAAAGAATTCTACAAAGGTATAAATTAGAGGACTAATTAAACTGATAATAGATGCAGAAGGTTAAGGTGAACTATCTAGGCTAAACAAGTCTTCTCCCTTGGCAGGGCTCCTAGGCAGCTCAGGGGGAAATAAACCATTAATAACTTCTCATTTTGTGTTGAATATTAGAAGCTGTGGTATAGGGTAGCAAAAATTTATGCTTCATCTCTAAATAAATATGACAAGTTTATTGCTTCCCAGGGAAATGCCTCCTTGGAAAAAAAATATCACCCTTCCAGTGTCATCCTTTATTCTTGGCTATGCAGCTTGGGCAGCCCTTGTATGAAGATAAAATCTTGTTTGAATTTCCAACAAATCATCCCAGAAGTTTTAGTTTTCAGTGCCATCAGATCTATTAATTTATTTAAGAACCTACCAGTGACACTGGTAGCCACATTCCACTAGCAATACTGGAATAATCATATTTATTCCATCCATTATTCCAATCATTAAGTAATTGCAGGTGTTGACTTTAAATCCTATGGGATATGTTACAATGTACCCATACTAACCTATGTATCCATACATGCATTTGAAGTTGGGCTTCCATACTGCTTTAAAAGTATGTTTGAGTAAAGAAAGTAAGTAAACAAAGATGAGTAAGAATATGAAATATGCCAGGCTAAAAACAGTTAAATAAGTTGCAGGGTTGATAATATATCTCTAATACAGGCTACCAAGGCCAACATCAGTTTGATTTAAATGGAAGCCAAAATAATTTTGTTCTACAAAACATTGCAACAAAATCCCCAGCTACGAATCCCAAACAAGTAAATCAGACACTCCCTGAGCTGTATCTTCTTTGGAATTGTAAATTACCTTATTTTTCTGTATGGTAGAACTGTTTCACAGGGGAGGTAAAAAACATACCAGAATACCTGCAAATTGTTACTTCCTGATAAGGGGAGGCACAGTAAAAGGTCTTTCTGGAGATGGCTGCATGGTTGATAAAAGATTCAATAGAGCTACCACTGCCCAGCTCCACCTCTGCATTTTTCTAGATCCACTTGCAAAGAGTCCTTCACTCCACTCTGTAAACAGCCAAACTGAGCATGGCTTTTGGTAAGCACTCTCCAAGGACACCAACCAAACACAGGCCTTAAGAGCCATTGGAATTAACTGACATCCCCAGCCTCAAAAGAATGAGGAATGCTCAGGGTGGGGGAGACACAGGCACCTCAAGAGCAAAAAGCAAAACAAGGAGGTCAGGGGTGAGTTTGGACAGTTTCATTATTAGGCTCACAATTTTTCCCCAATTCCACATAGGACCTGCTTTGGATGCCTAAGTCTATGGCAGTTCTTATGCTAAATATTTAAACTTAAAGGTGGCTTGCTTTATAAAAAAAAAAAAGCTTTAAAAATTTAATAACTTCTGGGTTTACATACAAATTTGTGATTGTTAAAACCCTCCATTTCCTGAAGATGCAGCATCTCCTCACAACTGCATGAAATCACCAGAGCTGCTTAATCAAACAGTGCCTCTAGCATGAAAGTCATTAACACAGCTCTTGAGTGACTCAGCCCAAAACTCCCTGGTTTCAGCCCAATTCCCAGTGGGCAGGTGCCCAGGTTACAGAACCTGCTCTCACAGTGCCAGCTCAGCAGAGCTGACTAACATTACCTGGGTCCCCTGCCTGGCTGTGCTGTCAGACTCAAAATTAGTACTTCTAGTGGAGTCTCAGGTAATAAAGACTCCACAGGAGCTTTGTATTTCACCACATATACATGTCCTGTGGGTAGGTAAGAGTTGTTCAGCATCTAGCACGTTTCCCATGTAAATTTCAAGGTTTTTTTTCTTTAGAAATCAGAACTACTTCCCAAGTTTACCCCAAGCATGAGGATTTATTTTGAGATGCTTGCTTATTTTAAAATGAGATCTAACAAGAAACAGTATCAGGTGTTGGGTTTTTTTTTCTGTGTAATGCAGCACAGCTGCATGAATGCTTCAGAAAACATCCAAGACATACTGCCTTACTTCAGCTCCTAAAATCTATAATCAACTACAGACTTATGAAACCACAGTTGAAAGAGACTACACTTTAAAATCATATTTATACAAATGAAAAGGTAGCATTATTCCACTCCTTAACGTGAACAAAAGAAAAAGAATTTCAAAATAATTTTAACTGGTATACTCCTATGATTTCTCCAAAATTCATTCATCAAGTTATAATTCTACCCTGGTAAACACAAACCAGTACTTTCTTATCTCACAGACCCGTGATGTTATCTCACAAAACAGGCAAAAATATGGGCTTAATAAAATCTTTTACTTCTATAAAACTGTTGAGCCAACACAGCTGAAACAAATTCTGTTTTTTTTCTATCACCTTCTGTATCACCACAAATACCAAAAGCTCCATGCAAGACCTGCAAGTTCAATCAGCACTCTGAAGCCAAACCAAAATGGTTGCACAGCTGCAACACAAGACTCACCCAACACAATCTTTGTCATCACCAACCATGCATAAAATGAAAATTACTCGCCCAGACTCTAATTATTCTATTCTTGTCAATTTTGAAATAAACCTGTTTCACTGTAATCTGGATGTACACATTCTGTGAAACACATTTATTTCACAATGGGAATTTCAGACTCATGTATACAAGCAGACCTGCCATTTAAAACAAGCATTCCCCTTCCACAGAACCTTTGAAGTAGATTTAATTTGAAGGAGGAGGAAGAAAATAGTCTTTAAAATAGATTTTTGTCCCACATGCTTCTTGTCAGACTACATCTATGAGAAGAGCACTATTTGTTTGCTGTAATCAAAAATTAAAGAAACCCATGAAAAAGTTAATAAAAGTACAGTAAAGTATCCTACATTGAAGATCTAAATCCACTTTGCTCTTGAAAAAGGTGTGCTCCATTCCTCACAAATAAATTCAAGGTGTCTACATTTTAAATGCAAAGATCTTAACACAGCAAGGTGCTGCCAGCTTTCATTTATGTTATTGGGCGATGCAAGGCTCTCAGAACCTCCTAGGATGCTCTGTTTGTTAAAAGAAATTATTAGTTTGATACCCAATTCTGCTCTGAAAGATCAGAAGCAAATTACAGATAGGTGGGATTTCAGTCTAGTAAGTACTTCCCATTTACTCCTTTAACATCAAGGTCTGGGAAAGTACAGTGTTAACATTGCTATAAAAACACAATACTAGACTGTACAAGACAATGGCAGAGCTCAGCTTTTCCAGATTATTAGAATACCCAGGAAAGACATGGAAAACATGTGTTCCATTTCTCTTGCTGCTATCTTTTTATCCCCTATACAGATAGGTATTTTAAAGTTTGAGTTGTAGTAGACAGTTATCAAATTTTGCCTCAGGTGGTACAATTGAAAAACTGCTCTCAAAACCTATTACACTGTTGAGCATTTCAACAGTGGTCTACTTGGTCTTTTTTTTTTTTTTCCTTCTCTTTGTCATCTATGAATCCACTTTTTATTTAGCACAATGCTTATTTTGTTCTCTCAACATTAATTACCCCTTTTTCCTTCCCCTTATATGCGCTGATTAATTCCAAGATCCTGCTTTCATTCATTCAGTTACAGAAGTCCTTCTCGAACCATTTTTCACCTTAATTGATTCACAGTACTGCCAAAGTTTTATTTAAGGAACTAGCTGATTTCAATTATTAATCCTACTGATTTATCAAAGTACTGTATTTTAAAAAACCCTACTGCAACTCAGTGGGCTCAGCTTTTGTTTGATGTGAATCAGCAGCAATCATTCAATTGAAGGCTACTTTGAACCTACTCTTACAACTTCTGCTTAGTAACTTCACCATTAAGAGAGCCCCTCTGATAACCCAGCACACCCAATTCCAGCAGTATTGGCTTTGCCTCCAGGAGCACTAACATCATCTGCAGATTGAGTTATACCCAAGGCTAAGGAGTGGACATTGACACAACACCACTCTGACAGAAAGAACTCCAGCTCCTATGACTGTTCCCCCAGCAGCAGGGAAGACCAGAGACTCAGCCTGCCTGATTTTCAGTTTACTACCACTTCAAGCACTTCTTTCTCAGTTTAAACACCCCTAAGAATCTCTACCTCCTCAATTAGGTGTCAGCAATTAAATGCCAGGCATAATTAAGAAGAGGTTTCGTACATGTAGTCTGGCAGAGCAGGACTATGGGTTCCACTTTCCTTCCTTTCTGGGGGAAATCCTATACATAACTTTCCTTTTATTTACTATTACTTTACCCTTCTTTTAAGATAAGGGAGATCCAAATTAATTCCCTGTTCCAGCATGTAGCTTGTGGAACATAATAAAGTGGGACTGAAGGAAAAGCATATGAGAATATAGCTCCATTTATTGTCATTTATTGAGTCATTTCCAGCAGACCATCAGAGGTTTAAATTTTTGGTCTGGATTTAAGACGAATTCTGCTTTGTTTGGTGCAAGAACCAAGACACAAAAAAAGATAACTGGACTTATTCAAGCTGAAGTTGTGTATCTTCAAAGCATTAATGAATTTTTCTATAGTTTCTGTGTTTGAAACCTTCTCTGGATTTTCTGAATAGACTTTTTTTTATTAGTAATTTTGTTATCTCCAGGAGAATGAAAAAGCTGTGGAGTATTTAATTCAAGAATTTAATTTCAAGCAGACAGATGAACAGGAGTGCACTTTAAATTATAAATAGGAAAATTGAATGATAAGAAATATGCTTTCATTACTTTCTAAGTACAGTAATAATGCTTGCTACCTAGGGCCAGAAGATTATTGGCAACCAAAGTTTTAATCATCAAAACAGAAAGGTTTTGTGTGTCTGGGAGATAGTTGTTTCTCTACAATACATTTTTTGATATTTTGAGCTTTGGCTAATAAACATTTAATAATGATTATATTAAAAGTTATTGTCCTTAGGGCTTGCTTTTGATGTGTACCATATAAAACAGGTGTCTTGTATTATTTTACTGGCACTGGGGTTTTCCAGTTTGCACTGAGCTTAAAATTATTAGTTTAGAATCCAGTTGCTATCTTTGTTATTGCTTTTTAAAGTTCTAATTAGAATGTGGGGAGTCTAAAGAAGTAATATACTTTATAGATAGCTTTATGTCTTTTAGATGTGTGATTGTTACTTTCTTTCATGTGTTTTATTAAGCAGAGACCAGCAAGTGTTTGAATAATCTTGTTTATTTGATCTCTAGTGTTGGAAAAAATTTATTAACAGTAAGAACATGGAATTATGCCCCCTCAGTATCCACTTTTACAGTGTGACAATGGAAATGTTGCTAATTACAGAATCTGACTGAGCAGAATCTGTATTAAGAAAATCTCTGCTGATCACTTAACAGTTCCCTAGGTTGGAAGGTTACTTCTCAGGTCATTATTTGATACTACAATCTAAATGTTCCAACAAGTTTCCTCTTCCACATCACTACTGCTGATGCCCCTTACAATTTAGATGGCAACTGCATTTCTGCCTCAAAGCTAGGAATCTTAAACAGTAATAATATTCTTTTAAAAATTCCTATTTTGCATACAAATTTTTGCTTTAATACACATACGCAGACATGATCCAAGTCCTACCTCCTAGCCAAATCTCTGACAGCTTCATCTCCCACAGCTGCTGCTCCATAAATTTTCATGTTACTCCATGGATAAACTGCTCATAGATACTCAATGATTGTGGGGGGCCAAAAAAAGACTTTCTATCCCTTCATTAAGGAGAAGGAATGACAACAGGAAGGCAGGTTTTCCACAAGGACTGACAGTCTCTCCATTAAGCTATTGCACAGTCTGCTGCATAAGAGCAGGGTGAAGAATGGGAGAATTGAGTATTTTGGGCAAGAAGGAAAATTGCTGAAAGGCCCATATCCAACTGGCTGGCACAAGAGCATCATGTAGAAAGAGATGTGTAAATAATTGATTTTTCAATTTAGCTGACTTGGGGGAAGGAAAAAAAAACAAAACAAAACCCAACTAATTCAGAGCAACTGACCCAAAATAGAAGCAATTGGGATTTTTTTCATCCCCTCTTATTCTCTTTTTTTCAAATGCATTGAATGCAACAGGCTACTGAGTCTCTCTTTTGTTCTTTTTTGACTAGTCAGGATTGATCAAGATAAAAGGGTTTCAGCTGATGAACTGGAGAAAGGTCCATCTCATAAGGCCTCTGGGTACTTCCGAGAGGAATAAAATGCCTGAGTTCAAGTCTATCTTATGAATTAGAAAAAGATTACAGGTCAGTTCCCTAGCCACTGGCTTAAAAAAAAAATAAATTAAAAAAATACTTCAGTGATCATACAGAATAATTATGACATTTCAAAACTTTTCTTTCCCTAAAATAATTCTCAAATTCAATCTGGATGTACTTCAAAATAAATTCATATACTTTTTCTGCCTGAATAAAGCACTATTTTTTTCGTTTAGGTTTGTTTAGTTATTTTTCTTGGTAAGGGGTTTGTTTTGCTACTTTTTCCCCTGAGCTCTGTATGTAATCAAAACCAGATTATCTTCAGCACTGTGGGCTATTTTCTTCTTCTCTTTAATGGTCAGCAGTGGAGTGGAAAGTCAGCCAACTGCAGAAAATCTCTTGCCTGTGTTAGGCAGTCCTCATGGAACACTCATCATGATGCCATTAGCAGGACACAAACTGCTCTGCTGTTTGACCTGAGTGGCTGATCCTTGGCAACCATGGGTAACTTATTGCAAGATCAAACAACAAGTATGTTCCATTTACTCTTGAAAATACAAATTCTGGACTTCTAACTATTAACTCAATGTAGCAGCTATCAGACCTGCTTCCACTAGTTAGTTACTACATTAGTTAGGTCTAAGTCATTTCAGTATTCCCTAGTTCATCTATGTGCATCAGTTATGCATTCAGTGGCTTAACAACAGCCCCTGGGGGTTCTATTTGCTAAAATCTTAAAATGTTAAGTTTGGTGTTCCATCCACTGTAGAACATTTGTGATGCCTTTTGGACTTAATTAACAAAGGGACTGAAGCATTGTTCACATGAGAAAAAGCTGAGAGAACTAGGACTCAGGAATTCTTACCTTCCATGTTGTTACCATACTAAGAAAGTTGGCTTCCAATTTTTAAGGTCTTTAAAAGTATATTTAGCTATCATGTGGTGCTTAAAGTAACTTTTGAAATCTGGTTAACAGCAACTAAACCTGTCAGTTATTTTTCATGGTTTTTTTTTCTTTTAAAAAAGGTTTCCTGTATTTATTCTGACCCATTATCTTAAGGTGTAGTTTTTTAGCAAAATGAATTAGTGCTTAATGACTACATGGAAACAAAGTGAAGAACTGCTTTGATTGCAAATTAACAATGAAATATTAAGGATGCATTTATGTTTTCAATGCTTTTTAACACCCTTGGAGGATGTATACTGATACTATTACATTTCACACATGCTTCATGCTCTCAGTTAAAGCAACAGATGCAACTTATCAAATTTGTTTCATATACTAATATTGATAATACAAAACAAGGAAAAGATGTGGTTAAATGAGGCAATAAAGAAAAGTACACAATACCTTTCCTGTTTATTTCTAATAAACTGTCAATTGCTGTTAATATTCCGGGTTTTAACTTTGTCATCACATTTTGTCTTTTTTGACTTCTTTAAAGCAAATTTGATAGCTACTCAGCAAACCACCATTAGCATAGTGGCTGAATACAAGATACATTCTGATTGCCTTTTTTCAGTGATCTAATGGCATAAATGTGTGTGCCAAAAAATGCTTGCAAAGCATACAAAAATATGGAGTCATTAAAGTGTTGGTTTGTAAAATTTGGGGAGGTATAACAAGTTTGGGTCTGAATGTGCTGTTTGCTTTTTAAGAGTTGTTTGTGCCCATGTATTTAACTTACTCTGCAAGTGAACAAAACGACACAGCTAAAACCTAGGTAGTAGATTTAGGTGTCCATGCAACTACAACTCGTGTTAAAAAATAAAAACAAACCCCAAACTGCATCACCTCTAGGTAAATCTTGGCAAGCTCCTAAATTACATTCAAAGTGCTTGGATATCACTGGTTACCCTAGGATGGGGAGTTCATCTGACCAAAGGATCTGAGGAGCAGTAAGATAATCACTATGGATCACACAGCAATAGGAATCACACTTTACTGGAGTATTGGTGCCTTGATAGCTTATTGCTCTGTTAATTAAGCCTCTGTCTCATCCAATGGACAGGAGTTGGTCTCTCCTGCACCAAAACATGAAAAATACCAAAATGTTTAAAAGGGAGTGACAGACAACACTTGAGTTATGGTCTCTTTTGTGTTTTCCATGAGTTCAAGGGTTAGGACGGCGTAAGGAAGTCCTTCCCTGGGACACGGCCTAATGAAAATTCACTTCTGTACTGCTGCAGTGCAAAACTTGTATTTCATGCTTATAACATTTCAGCCTTTGATTTCTCAGATTCACTGTTCCAACTCTTACCTCTCTCACAGTATGAAAGTCACAGTACATGGTCATTCACACATTTTATTAACAGGGGAAAGACTGAAATGGAGACACTAATATAAAAAGTAAGAATACAACTGTGTTCACCTTGGGGAGCTCAATTTTCAAATGCCCTGACCTGCAGCAATGTCATAAATAACAGCTGAAAAAGGACAAGTTAAGTAAATTAATTTTTATGTAGAGGATTCCTGCTGAAGTACTCCATGGCCCTAGGTAACCAGACTTGCTCTTACCTATCCTTTGAAGAAATCAACAGCAGTAACACTGTACAAATTCAGCTGTTTGTGTGTGAAAACAGCAATGACAATGCTTGCTATTCCAAAATTACTAAACTGGTTTGCCTCAAGTTCCATGAATTTTATAAGCATGAATGAGGCTTCTTAAAGAAAAGGGTATGGTTTGGTCTTAACAAAGGAAGGTTTGCAAAGGCATCGTTACAAAACAGGCAGTAAATTGCATCTGTATCTTTGAAGTTATCCCCTGCAGGGTTTATTCAGTCTGCCTGTGTATTTTTTTTCATAGTAACACCACTACAGAACTAAATGGTCACAGATGGAACACAACTGCCTACCCGAGACAGAGAGGAGGGTCCACCAGTGGGTGCATCCTGAGACCACCACAAGCCCCTTTCTGCCTCCTGATGAGGATTATTCAACCTGTAATAACCACAGCATGACAGTTTCTTTGGTTCCACTCAAAGCCTACTGTAAGTAGAGTTTAAAAAAAACAAAGTACAACCCTTAAAAACATTATTCCTTTATCAAGTGATACTGCCCAGGCAGAAGAATAGCAGAGGGCAGCTGGTAGTTGCAGCAAGTAATGCCTTTTACAGTTCCACTGATAACATCTGATTTACAGTACCACTTCCAGGGCTACATTTGTCTGTGACTGAAGAGAAGCAAGTATATTCTTATTAAAGACTTTTTAAAGCTAATCAAGCTGGAAAAATATTGCTACTTGAAGAAAGAGCCCCCATATATTCAAACTTCAGGATGATGTAGGAACATTTTACCTCAGTCTCTATTCATTACGTTATTTTTCACACTTCTCAAACTCACTCTATTGCCAGCATTGCAATCTTCTCAGCAGTTGAGAAAGTTAATAGAACCACCATGGCTTTGTTATGGACCAGGTTCTCTTAGGCAGGGGCAACACAAGAGATAGGAGCAACTGTATTCCAGAAATTGGAGAATCAATGTACAAATGCCAGATCATCAGTAAGTTAGGATTTCAAAAATCCTAACCAGCATCTACTCACTAAAATGCTCTACCACAGAGTGAAGCAAACTACAGATCAGGCCCTTTCAACTTTGTATAAGAGGCAAGGAAAGATGTGCAATAATGTAATTAAAAGCCTCTTCATTGTCCTTCAAAAATCCCACAACCAGCTAAATAAACCCTTAAAAGATACCAGTAATGGAAGTTAGGGAAATGCTTTCTAAAATGCATATTGAATTCTCCCCTTAGACTGTTATTATGTATATTCAGACATCTAAGGAACAAGGAGTTCACCTTAAATGCATTAGGGGGTTAATTGGGTTTTCAGTAAGCACTTCAGCATAACATTTAAACTGGAGCATTGGGGGATGGCTGGCAGCTGTAAACATGAATCATGACAGCTACAAGTAATATTGGCAGTCCAGTGATTTAAAGTTAAGGTCATTTAAAGATAACATCTACTCTTCATTATTCAGTCACATGCAGTACATGTGGGTTAAGGAACACACCCTATTACTTAATGAGTACATTCTAAGTACACTTCTACCTACAGCTTTTTATTGTGGCAGTGTCTCACTTTGCTCAACAGTTTTAGTAATCAAATTTGGTCCTTCTGAAGTTTTTGTAACAAAAAGTAGGAAAGTACTACTGCACAATCACTAAGTTTGAAAATCACACTTCTGAAATGAGATGTCTGGCAGATATAGAAACCATCTGAGACTGATTTGTGGGGCATGTTTACATTTATCACCTATGCACATTTTTCTTTATATATCGCTTCCCAGAGGAATGCTTTTCCCTTCCCCCACCATCACACAGAAGCTTTCCAAGATCACTACCACTGTCCTATTTGATTTTTTTCTAGGGCAAATGGTAAGGAAACAATCTTTTTTTTTCTCTTCCATGATGACAGAAACAACATTAAAACAGGATTAAATACAATGCTCATACAGATCCCGTACCTTGTTTTGGTTCTGTTCTCAAACGAATTTAAGAGAAAATGTGCTACATATTCAAAATAGTTTGCAGGTATCCTGTCTGTACCTCAGCACTGAAGGGTTGTTCCTCTATTTCAGCCATCCCTAGAGCAGGATCCAGTTGGCCTTTATCTTGCCCTGATAATGTAAATCCTTATGGATCCCAGTAAATTCATGCACAATGTAAACTCAGTCACAGATGTAAATGTTTGCAGGGTCATGCCTTAGCATATAAATTAACACTTAATATTGTTTGCCCATAGCCATACACAATATGCCATGTATATAATTCTATTTGGCTGATTTACTGTGTCAGATTCCCAAGTAGTGGAGTTGCATCAACACAGGTGGGAGAAAAGTATGAGCTACCTTCTTCTATTTAGGTGTTAAGATACCTTATTTTCATAGTATCACTTCTGTTAATAAGAAGCAGCACTGTTATACAAGTTACTAAAATGCAATTGATACTTAATTTAAATACAGAATATGACCTAAGCTCATTGTGGTTCTTTCAAATTATTATCTAATAGAAGAATGTAATCACAGTGCAATCAGGAGAAAAACAAGAACCTTTTGAGTTGATGAAACTGTAGAGTTGTTAGATAAGATGTGTTAAATTGAGCATGTCTGTGTATCAGACAACAATACATTTTGTTGAACTGCCGTCCTTTTATTTAAATAATTGTTTGTTAAGATAATAAAAGATACTACTGTACTGCATGGTTTATCACCTAATCATCTTCCTGACACAATGTGCTGAATACACTTTCATGAAGGTTGGTTGTGCTTTAAGAATATACCTGCAGGTACTTCTGAAAAGAGTTTTTAGAGCTGCTGTCATCCATACTACTTTTCTACATTTCAGTGTTGTCATGTTACAATGGCAATTTTTTCTCTGATTTACCATGTTTCTGCAGACACTTACGATTAACCATCTCTGCATTAGCAGATCTTCAAATCAAACCAGAAGCACATTGTTCTTAGAAGGGACAATCTTCTGGATTTCACAATATACACTTCCTAAACACCAGGGTAAATGGTTAAAACCTTCTTTTGCTTTCTCTTTTTATACTCCTGGTGTTTTTGCTTTAAAGTGTGACTTTCAATCAGAAGTAGTAAGACTAACCTCTACACACAGTTGTTTTTTCTAATATAGTTATTACACTCTTAATAAATATGTACATCTGAATTTCCCCAAATACAGTAATTTAGTCTAAATATGCCAGGTTGTGGAAACTGATTATGGAATAACAACCATTGTTCTTTAAGAAAGCTTATTTTTCTTTATTTTAGAGAAAATTAGTGCAGCCACTTTTCCATTCCACTGTTCATCATCATGCACACCTACTGCTCAAACCCCTGGTCCATGCACCTGACACAGCACATCCTGGTCTAATGGGCACGCAGAGCCAGAAGACTCTGAGCCCAGGAAAAAAGGAGAAAAATTTATTGAATCATCTTGACAGGGTAACTGAAATTTCTATCCTGCTTTATCTCACCATGTTTGGAAAGACTAACCCACATATCACTTGTACAGAAGGATTTACAGAGACAGATGTAAACTCAATCCTCCTAGCTTTCTAGTCCAGTGATATGATTAACTTTCACTACAGCTCAGTTCTCAGGTCTATTTTTCCACTTAATAACTCCACATCTCCTGGCTTTTTCAACTTTTTTATTCCATCAGTTAAGATCTTGATTACAAGTTGTCAAGTTAAACAGTCTCCAGAAGTTTTTTCAAGTATTTTGAAAGTTAGATCAAGTTTTAAATCTTCATATTTAAAAACATAAACTGTTTTTAAACCATATCAAATAACATTGTAATTTTTTTCTATTTAAAATTAAATTCTCAGGCCTTCAAACAATTATAAAGTAATCTGCAGTCCTGCCACACAGCCTATGGACAGGATGGTAATGTACAGAAAGTATGTATGGAAATGTTTTCTTATCTTTGTTACAAAAAGCTGTCTCTGGTCAGCAGCACACCACGTGTCTAAATTATTTCTTCCAGACTCTAATGTCCCAATTCTAAAATATTTAGTAATGTTTTCATCTTAATCCAAAGGAGACTGACAGATTATCACCAATGAAGAGTTGCCAATGCTTCTCCCTTTGGATTGCCTCAGTCCCTCACATTGATATATTCATTCAGGCAAAAAGCATTTCTAAAATGCTGTGTATAAAGAGAGACACTTGTCACACTTCAGTAGGATTTGAAGCTGGTATTTCAAGTGTGTATTTGACTTCCACAGGGTATAAAATTATGTATTAAACATTAGAGATTGAGCAAAACCTTAAAGTCTGAAGTGTTGAGACAGTTCAGGACTTTAAGATTCTGACATCAGTTTCTAATAGATTCGTAACACTCCTCAACACCAGAGGATGTGTGCAGATTAGAGTTTTGTTTGAGCTCTTTCAAATAGGCAGATAAAAAATTTATGTATGTTATTTTACTACCTGGGAAAGTTATCACATACATTTTTCTTTTTTTGCTTTACTTCTGACTTTCCTTTTAAAAAAATGTGATGTATTTACTGGAAATGAGAATGGGGTTCTACAGACCTAAGCTATTGTTATGTCTAATTTTTTTTAATATATTTTGCATATTGAACCAGCAGAGGCTCATCCTCAGCTTCCTGTGATCTGGGAGGTCTCTTTCTCTTCATGTAATAAAACTGTTGTATTTATAAGTACAAGTGTACTCTATAATGAAGTAGTAAGAGATCACAGTAACAGTGCTTATTATGTGCTAAGATAGAAATTAAAAAGACAGACACATGAGTGGCTGATTAGGTATGGGTTGTTACACATCTTGAGTTGTTTCCAGCATATTTCTCTAGCAGGGTTAACAAGGGATAGCAGAGACATCACATTTATTTTGTAGCTCCTTTGAAATTTAAGTACAACTTAATAAAACCTCATTTGTCTCCGACTTGTACTACATATTGTACTTCATTAACAATTAACTGGTTTCATCCTAAAAACAGAAGCTAAAGGACCTTGTTAACTTACAGTTTTAAACTGGTAGGAAGTCTTTTGATGAAACATTATGGTACTTTACTATGGTAAAGTATTATCCTTCATCAAGTTTTAAGGCTGGTCTGGCCACTAATGGGATGACAAATGCTCCCCATTAATCCCCATGTTGAATTTAATTGTATTTAATTGCTAATTGCTTACTATCTCTTTGCTCCCCCCCCCCTCCCCCAAATCTTATTTTCCTATTCTTTTTGATGAATTCATATAATTATTGCCATGGAATTTAAAAAGAAAAGCTTCCACCTTTGTTAACACATTAAAAAGCAACAATCACATAATGCAAATACAGCCTTGGAAGAAGAGGCTTTGAAACAAACAATCCAGCAACACTTAGCTGACTTTTAGAAGCATAGATGTGATAGAAATAAACAACCCAATCAAGCAGTTGCTAATTGCATGGATTACTAAACAGTATCATCTGCAACAAGCCATATGAATGTTTGCTTTGTCAAAATGAGGCTCTGAAACTACTGTGAAATGTTACAGAAATGGATGGGAAACTGAGCACCATTCCTGCATCTTGAGGATCATTGCCTTTCTTTTCATCAGCCACACCTTATTCATTTAACTTGAGAAACAGGAAGTGAACAGTTTCCTGCCTCTCCTACCTGTTTTGGTCAAGCATAGCACTACTTCAATATCTTTTTACTGATACAGATACTGATACTGATCTCTATACACCTTTAGAAAACTGCAGTAATGAAGACAAAACCCCAAAACTCTAAGGTCACTAAACACAGAAATCAGAGAGCTTGGGCTTCCATACCCTATTTCTGCACATCAGAAACTTTTTTTTTTTTCCTTGAGAAAAATTAAATTCTTATCTGTCAAATTAAAAAGGTATGCCTGCAGTATCTTTATTACTACATACAACTGAAAAGCTTCAAAATCTCAGTTCCAAGCACATGCTCTGATTACTCTCCTGCTTGGTATCACTTGATGAATTGAAAAGGAGTTCTTAAAAAATTGCTAATATCCATGCACCCTTATATAAATTTAAATATTATATTGGAAGTACGGATTCCTTTATTTTTCACAAATGTGAAAAAAGAAAACTGTACCAAAACTTAAAATCTCATTGAAAGCATTAAAACTGTGACGTTTCAGATTAATTTATCTAAATTTTGGTATACTTCCTATCCTAGCATTTTTGCATCAGTAGACATAAACTAGTCCCCTAATTTCCAAATTACATGACAACTGTTCAAAATTTTTTGGAAGAAAATTAATTTAACAATGCAAAAGGATTCAAACAAGTGTTAACAGAATAAAAACTTTTTTTCTGTTGATTAAAAAATAAAACCTGAAGATCACAGTGCACAGAACAAAAATGAAAGGAATTCCATTGCTTATGCTGGTAGTAAGTGGCCCGGGGTTTTTTCCTACAATAGTTTGATCTCATTTAAAGCAGCACATTTTTTGGCACATTTCAAAACACATAAATCCAACAAAGATTAGAAGAGAGAAGAAAAAAAGCTCAAGGATGAGGGGGGGGGGAAAGCCCCTAGGATATATGAAGAAAGATTAAGAGAACGAGACAAGTTCATTTCAGCAAGGCTGTAGATGAAACTGTCTTACAGATACATAAAGGGAGAATAGAAAGAAAAGGATCGATTATAGTCATTAGGTAAAGACAACAGAAGAGGATGCAGTAGGCTTAGCAGCAGGACCGGTATTTTCAGTTAAATATTTGGGAAAAAACAATAGATCTAAGAACTGATAATTAGGGTAGCAAAGGGTCATTCAATGACTGGTTTAGGCTTAACTTGACACTCATCTATTGAGACTAGTTTGCAAATAATTACATGTTTTGGAATGAAGATTTGCCAAGATGCCCCACTAAGTGTGCCTTTCAAACAACATGAACTTACTTCATTGTTTAATGTATCAAAGTTTGTTTTAAGAGAGATGGAAATTTCAGCAGTTCAGATAAAGTGAAAGTATTTTCTACTGAATCTATAACATGCTATATAAAATAGAAAGGTCCAGTGTCCACGAAGACACCCTAAATATAATTTATCAGCCACAGTAAAAGATTATTAACCATGTCTCACCTTTCCAATTTTTAAAAGCTCTATTACTAGGATCAGAAACCCTGCCAACATCACAAGTAGTTAATCAAAGCCAGGCTCCTTATCTGCACTTAACACAGCAAATTATCAGACAATTGAAGGTTCATTTGCTGATAATGTTTTTAGCTTGTCAGTGGCACACACAGGTTAAAAATTGTCACTTGGCAATTGCTTGGGTTTTGTGTAGGTTTTTTTTTAATAGTATTTGTTTCTGTTGAATTTTGGTTTTGCTTGCTTTTTGCTGTTGTTGCTTTTTTACAACTATTTAAAGTAAACTAGAAAGGGTGAAGAATATGCCAACATTGACTTGCAGCTTCAAGTAGATGCTTGTCAGGGAGAGAGCCAGCATGCAAATTATCCTAGGAATCCCAAGTTTCCTAAATGAACTCCAGCACTGGCAAGATAGGTTTTTAAATTATTTTTCTACTCCATGATCAGGAAGACAAATAAGGAAGCTGCTCTAAAATGCAGCAAGAAAAACATCTTGAAAAAAAGTAACGCTACAATAAATAAGTATACGTAAGTACAGCTGAAAAAGACAAGATACTAATATAACTTTATAACACCATAAGGAAAAGGTCTTGATCCTTAAGGTATGTGTTCTCTCACTTATTTTAAAGTCATCAGGATTGATACCCCAGTCATAACTAAAGAGAGGAACATCAGTTACTAATGGAAACTCGTTTCCTACTCACGGTGTCTTACCAAAGAACATATATGCAATTACTTGTGTTTGCATATAGTACCAGTCCTCACACGTAGGATGGATTTCTAAGGTATTTCATTGTTGCAGATGTATAGGCATATTTAAAGTAGTGTTATAATGCAATAATTTGTCACTAATAAAATTAACAAAACAGAGAAAAGAATTACTATATAATTCTTCCTCCATTAATATGACTGAAAGGTAAGGCCCCATGACAACAAAGTTCTTTAGGTTCCTTGTGATATGTGAGCCATGTCCAGACTAAAGCTCTTTTCTTGCCTTAGCTACGGACACACTTTGCTTTTCATGCCAACAATACAAATCTATGATACTCAATATTAAGCACCATAAGCTGGGGACACAGCTTGGCTTCCAGCTGAAAACTCAGCTGGCACCTAGGCCTGTTTCTGCATAAAAAATGTGTTGCTTTGACTGGACTTAACTGGCAGATGTCAGCAGTGTTAACAAAAGCCTGACTGAATTTCCCCCGTCTTGCTTATGAGCAAGAGTGTGAATACACACGTGTATATAAATGTGAATACACACAGATGCGTGTACAAGAACACAAAAATGTTCTGGTGCTTACCCAGCTCTGTACCTGGATACAGTTTTCACTTCATAGATTCAAACCCATCTGCCAAGAGATTTCATACTCTGAATTTTTATGAACTTAATGAGAATTAACATCTTTTAAGATGTCAAAGCAAATTTCTTTATAGGCAACATAAGTATGTAATTTATAGGCAGGTAACAGTTGGCAATGGATATAAAATATAGAAAGTGGGGACAAACAGAGTTTTTTGCCTGGCTTGTTTTTTCTGGTTCTAGTATTAGGTAATTTCTGTATTTCATATAGCAGTATCACAAGCCTCAAGATAATCTTAGCCAACTGGTCCATAAGCAAATACACAGATTGTTCTTTCAGTCCTTTGTAGCCACTTCACTCAAATGATATCATCATATCATACATTATAATAGACTAGATTGTTCCAACATGGTTTGTAAAGCAACCCAAAAGATCTCACTTGATTCCCACTTACACCTGCAGGACGAAGTGTCTGACCCACAGCAATAACAACATGACTCCTACTGTTGCATAATGCCATGAAGTGACATCTATGGTACACCAGAACTACCTTCTGACATGCAGAACCAAACTCCAGGATCCCTTTTTTCTTTTTCTTTTTTTCTTTTCTCTCAAGGATTGTTATCACAGCAGGACTGCACTGTTAATGAGAATAGCTCAAAAACAGAAGCTAAATCACACTGGACTGAAAAGAATGGAAACAGTTTGATACTACAAATATTTTAGCCATGCCTTGAAGACCTCTTGGAGATTAATTTCCCATAGACATTCATTAACTGTGCATTCATACTTCCCTTTCTGTTTCTGCCTGATCATCTATTGTCTGAATTACAGAAACAAAAGAAAAAATATAGCACTTATTAAACAGGGACACCTAATTAATTACTACATGTGAATAAATCTGAAACTACACTGAAGCTGGCAAAGAAGTCTGTAAGTGAATCATGAACTGTCTTATTCTTAAGACATGATAGGTACCTAGGTTTCAAGATGCAGGCCAAGCATTCTCCTGAAGACAGTGACCAAGTAAAATTTTCATTCTTTTGCAATGAATATACAGTCCTCTCTCAAAACAGGAAAGGGTTATCAGTGGCTTGTATTCCCATTATTAAAGCCTGTCATAATTCATATGTATGTACCTCAAATCTGGGCCTCTTGACTTTGCAGCCTCAGGAATGTACTCTAACAATGTGTGCACATGTATGTGCATACATTATGTTTATGTTAACTATGGAGCGCATAGTTACACGTACACAAAGTACACGTGATCTCATGGTCCATTATAACCACTGTATTTACAACCATTTTCAGGTGGTGAAGCCATGTGTGGTATTTTACAAAACTGCAGACTCTCCTGCCTCTGCCCCTGTGGAAGCCAAGGGATTTGTCTATGAGGTCTTCAACCCAGTCTTACCCTGCCACACAACTTACCTCATTTTGTCTCAGAGTAATTAAAAGTAGCCTGCCTCTACAGTATCATTTCCTGTTTATGATGATTCTAAACCTTCTTTCTTTGATAAAACACCTAAGAAAATCCCAGCACATCAAATGTGATGTTCTTTCTTTGTATCTCATAGAACACATAACAGCACTCATAAAATTCTGTTTGCCATAGCTGATGCACAAGTTCAGACACAAAGAAATCAAAGCTTTGTGTTATCATTTGACATATATTGTTATTACTAATTATCCTAAGATGCAACAGTATTTTGCTTTGGAAGGAAATATTTTTCTAACATCATTAATCTTTTACATCCTATACTTAAGACTTTTTTCTTCTAATCCGGGAAAACTTTTTCTAACCCTATGTTGCTGAAAAGTCTTTATATATCATCATGAAGAGGATTCATTAGAAACAATGTGAACAAATGCTGGAAGTCAATGACAAGCCTTACACCAGCTTGACAGGAACTTGGATAGCACCAGACTGTAGATATTACACATCTTAAGTTTGTCGGCCTATGTTCTCTCCATGGTCAAAACAGGAGGAAAAAAAAAAAAAAAAATATTATGCCATGGTTCATTTAACCACAAAACATGTTTCGAATAGGTAGGAAGACCCAATGCTATAGTATGGATCTAATTTTTTTTACAGGGAGTTCTGGGCAACCAGTTGCATTCTAGAAATCCCAGGTGATGAAAAAGCTCCCTTCTGTGTACTCAAGTCAGACAAATTAGTCAAATTAAAAGACATTTAAGAGACAAACTTCTTCAGTCAGTTACATTGAAGGAGACAAACCAGCAATGCTGGGAAAGCCAATGAGCATTATTCTGCTCATCTGAGTCACAGACAACTGGTTACGGACTGAAAAAAACCTTTAAAAAAACCTCAAGCATCATGTAATCCTGACTCTCTCCTTGCCCAAATTGCACTATAAAAAGCAGCATGCAAGCACTGAACATGGAAATTAAGACAGCTGAAAGTATACATTGCATCACTCTTAAAACTGACTTGAGTGCAAGACTTTAATGTTGTTTTCCATTAGAAAGTGTTCTGAAAATGCACCCAAAAATTCACACTTTCCAGAAAAATGGGTGCTTTAAAATTTATTCAGTCAAGTATGTCAACACCATGATGTTACTGTTGCATTATCTTTGCAGCAAACAGAAACAATCTAAAACATTCTAATATACATGCTATATAAGCTGGTGTTATACTTTGTCGATACACAAATACTACACTACTGAAATCACACAAGTAGTCTCACAAAAAGTAAAACTCATAGAACAGTACCTTCAAGAAGAAAAGCAACCATAAAACCTTTTGAGAAATTGTCCTGGTTTGGGCAAGTTCCCCATCAGAAATATATTTAGATCATTCCAGCCCATTATACATATTTTTATATATATACACATTTAGATCACTCCATACCCATTACATCAGTTAAAAGCTACACTTTGGCATAATACAAGTAATCCACTGATCACTCAATTGGTTTTGCAAACACTTGTTTTTATCTGATAACATTTGTGAAACTGGGCAGTGTAAGCCTTCCCTTACCAGCGATGGCTGACATACCTATTAAAAAAGGCAAAGATGCTTATATTTGTTTTTCTTTTGCTTGGTTATGCTTTGGGTTCACAGACTGGAATAAAACAAGTGGCAGCTTCTGCTGGATGCAGAGATATGTAATACCAGCAACACTGCCTGACACTATTCATAACAAGGGCAGTCTGTGCTGAGAGGCTCAAGAGTGAATCCAAAGATTGTGTCAGGCCTGGATTAACCCACACTGACAGCATGCTGTTTCAAGCTAGAAAAATAGCTAGGTGTTTATACCTGGCTCAACCCAGTGAATACAGTCAGATTCTCATTGCTCAGGCATTAAAATTAGCTTTTCTAAATAATTAAACCTGTAAAAATAATTCTAAATATTTCTTAATGTGTAACAAAGTATTCTTTCTGAAATAGTCTACTATGATACTTTGCCTTCAGAATGGTTCAGGAAACAAAGAAACAAACGGAGGATTCTCATCCCCATTACAAAAAAGCAATTAGTTGCTCTGCACACCCCAGATTTCCCACATTCAGGTCATTCTTCATTTAAACTAACTTTAATAAATTATTATGGAGAAATGCTATTACTTTTCTGAACAATAAATGAAAGTATTATGCTTCGGGGTAGACTATTTTTTTGTTCTTGATAAATATGCAGCATTAGCAACTACAAAGTCATTACATGTTTTATTGTTTTTGAAAGCTAAAGATCGAATGCAGTCACAGAATGACAGAGGAATCTGTTGGAAACCTTTCAAAGAGCAAAGGTAGTGTCAGACACCTCCATCCATCATATAACTGATGAGGATGGTATTGTAGCCACTGACCCAGTTGCTAAATTAGTCCTTAGAGTAAAATGCATTTATAATCAGTTAGAATCCACATTCCATAAAGGGGAATTAATCGTCCTTCTGTAAGAAAGGACTGATGTCTTGGCTTTAATTTCTGGAGCCTATTCGCTTTTAATGAGGTATTTCTTTTTTATATGAATGTTTATGGGGTTATTTTCACCCTTGAACAGTATCATCTGAAAGTGCACAAACAGTAGCAATCCATAAAATAATACATCACCTAAAGAAGACAACCCGTTGAACTGCTTCTAGCTAAGAACAGACTCTGCATCCTTCTTAAATGACTAAACACATGTGATTTTTAAAACCTTCCTGACCATTTCAGGAGTGCCTCAGCCCAAAGCCAGTGGTTTAGTAACTGCTAAAAGATAATTCAGAAGAGCCTGAACATACCTTTGGCTACTGCTTCACTGTGTGGGCAAAGTTTCCAACACCAAGGCTGCAGCTCTGACCCCAGTAAGCCCACAGCCAGGACATGGCTGGAGCACACTACAGCTCCCACCAACCCAGCCCATTTGCTCACATTTCCTTTCCTTGTACCTAGGTCTTTCTTCAGTATGGATCTGGGACGTGTGTCTGGATGGACAGCTGAGGGTAGCTCCAAGTTTTGACCCTGGAAGTATACAGCATGTAGCTCTCCAGGGGATGTGCAGGGGATGAGCCTGAAGCAGGGGGAATTCCTCCACCCAGCCACATCACTAGACTGCAACAGCAGCCCCTCCCCAAAAAAACCCCAAACACAACACACAAACAGGAAAAGTGAAGAATTAGGCCAAAATTACCCCAGGAATATACAGATCCAGCACCACCCTGCAATCACAGTTTAAACATTAGTGGCCGAACTCATGAAAGGATATACAACAGTTAATTTGCAGCTCCTCAGCTTTTTTTGTAAAGGAAGTCCACAGCTAATCTCTCCTGTGAGGCTTAAAAGCAGTTTATCTCCCACCCACATACTATTTCTTTGATAGTATTTGGTCACACCTTTCATGAAGGTTATTTGCATTCGATTTATGTAAATCCCAAATCATTGGCTTTGTTCATATCACCTGCTTGGGGAAGTGTATGAAGTGTTGCATTTAAAAAACATACAGGCATGTATTTTCTGTAGCTGATTAGAACAAAAGCATACCAAAATAATTTTCTTCTAAAATATTCTATAGATACCAAGCAGAATTAAATCTGGACATTCTACTACACTTCAGTTAACTAGTTAGCATTAACTAAGCATTAATATAGTGCTAATAGTATTATAGAATATAAAACTATAACTATTTAGTTAACTAATGCTTAGTTAACTAAGAAACACATTGACCAATGCTTAGTTAACTAAGCATTAACTAATCTTTTGGCTGGGCTTTGCTGTCATTTCAAGTCAGGTACATGTACACAGAAGTTCTCTGTGCTAAGAACATAACTTACTCCACTTTTTTCCACTGGAAATCCTTTTCTAGTGGAACCACTTATTCCACTTTCAGACAATCACATACCACACCAGTGTTTCTGTTAAAGAAAATAAACAGTAACTACTACATACTTTGATATGCTAAGATAGTATTTTATACAATGATAATTATTTTATATAAACACACACCCATCACAAGTCATGATACACAATGTAATATCTGATATATATTGCAATTGATAGATCAAAATCAAATAACAGTTCTGTAGTAAACTAATAGTTCGTAAGACTCCACACTGAGAAATCTGTTGCTCTACATGTGCCCCTCTGTGTATTCTCTTCCTTTTTTCATGGAAAACTGTACTATAGTTGAATTTAAACAGAAATATAGCTTTAGTTATGAGTTAGATTATCCAACTGCAAATCTAATGGTGTCTGGTCTGATGTGGTGTTACAGAATTGTTGTAGAAATTAATTTTAGTTTTGCTCCTGGTTTGGTTCAAATATTTATATTTGAGTTGCCTTTACCTGTCAAAGGGACACAAACTCACTCAAACTAATTAAATCTACATCTTGCAGAGAGGTTTGTTGCATTTGTATTGAACACTGGAAATATGATGCAGAATCTTACAACTCCAAAACAGCAAATTATAATTCAGAACTTAATGGTCCAAAGAGTAAACAAAACCACAACATTGCTAACAGGATGAATGTCAGAAAGGGCCAAAAAATTTCAAAACAAGTAATCCTGCTACACAGTGATATACAACAACTGGACAAATCTAGGAATTAATTTTTTACAAGATACTCAACATGGTGACATTGTACAGATACCTCTTTAGACCAATAACCTAGGAAGCTGGCAAAATATTAAAAGCTTCCAGTTTACAAGCACTAGTACATAGCAGATAGCTTCCTTCAGCCATTTCAGTTACAAAGGAAAGGAAGGCTCTCTCAAAAGACATTCAGACCTGGTTTTAGTGCATATTTGCATTCACTGACTCGCCCTCTGACTAGCAACAGCCTCCCTTCTCCCTGGAGAAGTCTGGTACCAGCCACATGCTGCTCAACATTCAGCACACTGAAAATGGAATTGAAATGTTGGTCATGTCAGAAGTACTGGGTTCAGTGATCTTCAGTGGTATCTGACCCAGGATCCCTTGGAAACCTTTTGTTTCAACAACTCACGTGACAAAAGATCATCACATAGTGCTACCAATACTATCTCTAGAAGCAACCTGATTCTGCATCTCACTGCTGGGGAGAAGCCAGTGGCAGAAAACCAGCACACCACAGGTAATGTCTTATGTTTAATACTTGAAACTAGTGACCAATATTTAGCAATTGAATCCCTTTGTTAGTGTACTATATTCAACATGTAAGAAAAGTACTATTAACATCCTCAAGCCCAATTACAAAACAGCTTTGCACTGTTAAACCACAAAGCCAACAAGGAGCTCTGGCAATTTTGAGCAGGGCACAACTCACTGTTACATTTTTGTTTACCCAAGTGGACATCTGTTTGCTTCATGTGCACCCCAGAGAACAGCATGTTACTGGATATCCAAATAGTATAGCACAGAAGTTTACACAGGTCTTAGAAGTGGCTGCTCCAAAGGTATCATGAGCTCTGATGCTTGCTCTCCATTATTCTGATCATGCACAAAAAGGTGCCATGTGGGAAAGATTAGCACATGGGAAGTGCTGTGGTGACTGGAAGTTGTTGATGCATTACTAGATACCTCTGAGCACAATCTGAACCTGCTTGCCAAGGCATTCTGGATACCACTCATAAATAAAGAATTCATACAGCCGACTGCTGGTACAGAGATACTGGCATCACTGGCAGGATGAAACTGGCAGCTTTCTTGCCTCACTATAACTACTCTGAAAAATCCAAATACGGACAATAGGCTACATCATTGGAAATGCCTTACTTGGTATGTTTCCTACTTAAAGAAACCTGAAGTTCCTCTTAACAAGATTTTACAGTATTCCACAACGGAGGTCTTCCAAAACTGAGGAGCTTGGACTGTATGTGTAAAAAAAAAAAACAAACAAACCCAAACCACCACACAAGGAAGCAAGACTTTTATCCATGCTTAAAAGAGTCATGCAAAATTAAAGACTTAAGAGTGTCTATCATATATCTTATTAATGGAAAAAATACGCAGTTGTGTAGAAAGATAGGGTAAGAAACAGCAGCAATTTGTCCTTTACACAAAAAGGATAAAGTCTGCTCAAACAGGGATTCTAAAGTTGGATTCATTGTCATGAACTTCAACAAAAGAACTTACAGAAAAATCTTATTGTGATAAAATTTGAGTTCACAAAGAATCCTGAACAGAGTATAATACACAAAGTCACACTTCAATCAATTCATTCATGACTCATGCTAGGCATTTTAGGTCACTGAGTAACTGGCACAAAGGTAAAAAATTTAAATTGAAGGAAAACCAAAACACACACATAATGCTCTACTTCCTACCCCCCTGCTCCCCAAGGAAAATCCCAGAAGTAAAATAAAACTATTATGTTTAGCCTCAAAGCCTACAATACATCAGAACTTTCTGAACTCATTTGGTAAGGTTCAAAGCCCAGGTCAGCTGACAGGCCTCCCTGACACATTCGGAATAAGAGACCCATTAAATAAGACAGTTCCAAGACTCCATTCCAGCACAGATCATTTTGAGTACACACTGTTCACTAAGCCTAATTGCCTGAACACAGCAACGTGTTGAGATAGCTGTTGCAGGGCCATGCAGCAGCCTCCCCAACCCCAGACACTCCCAAACACTGCTGCTGCAATGGAGAGGAGACAAGGCCCAGCTCAATTGGTACTCAATTCTTCAGGCTGGCAGGACTTTCTGTTGTAGCAATAAGTGTTTAGAAGACTTCTTTTTTCACTAGTGGTGACCTTTGGGCACACTTAAGAAATTTTTTTAACGGCTGGATGACAGCACAGTAGATCAAGTGGCACAGTAATAGTGGAAGTAATGCAAATGTAAAGTTCTGAGGGGGTTCGAGTTCACTAGTCACCTTGAGGAGCTAGGAAATGGATATCTATTTCTGTGAGCTTTTCAGAAGGAATTAGGTTTTTCCTTTTATTATCTGATATTAGGCTTTGTGTAGGGCCTCATTTCAGCAACTTAGAACCACCCTGCTTAAGAGCTGGTTAAAAGCAAAATAAAAGAAATACATTCACTTGAGGATACAAATGACATGGTACCAGTTCTACAGAAACAGCCTTACTATTTCACTTGAGCTCACTAAGCTTGGTCCAGAAGAAATATGCTGTTGTTACCATAGCAACCACTCATTTAGAAAGGGCAATATTAGCAAGAGACTGACAAAAAGGGAGAATCTAAACCAAATGTGGCATAAGCAAACACAATGAGGCATGGTAAAAATGTTAGGCCATGCTGACCTAACTTATATGAGCATAGAAACCACAGATTCTTAGCAATGGATATTTTATAGCACTGCATATGATTACATACTCACACTGCTGCCTGCACTCTCACATATATAGGCAAGCTTTCTGGGACGAGTTTCTTCTCTCACGGAGACCATCTCTGGGACCATTTCTTCTCTCACAGGTATAGGTCTTCTTCATGTACTAGTAAAACACCATCTACCTTAGACAGAGGTTAATGTTAATATTCTCTTCCACAAAAGTTGAGCTCACTGAGGATAAGAATAATCTTCAGTTTAAGTCAGCATGAGACTGGAAGTCATTTATGTATCTTGATTGTTTTGTGTGCCTGAAGGAGCATTTAATTATGTGTTTATCTAACAGGTTAGGTTGGAGCCATAGATTTTAAAGTACCATTCTCTTCCTACTGCCTTCTCCACTTCTGCTACAATTAAATACAACCATCAAGAGTCTTTGTGACATGTCCATGAGCAAGTTCAGAGATGAATTATATAAATCTCACTGCTCTCAAACTAAGAATGGGGGATAACTGATAAAATAAAATTACATCTTTCATAGCTTGATTGTCTGATTGAGACTTCTGAGTTACCACTGACTGCAAATTACCATCTGTAGAAAACTCAGTTACTTGGTAGTGGTACTCCACTCTCCACTTGGCAAATGTGCCTGTACCAAAACTTGCCATGACAGTTGACACTTTAGATGCATGGATTTTGTTAGCCCCAGCACTAAAAGTGGGAAGTTACACTTTTCTGCTCTCTCCCTCATTGTAAAGATTATTTTCCCCATGCTGGGGTTTGGTTGTAATTCTAAAAATGGCAAGTTATATTATAGTAGCAGAGAGCCTCAGCTCTCTGAATAAATCGCAGAACAGCAATAAGCACCCAGGGTTCTCAATTGTGAGAATTAAAGAATCAAATGTAAGAACCGAATTAGTTCACCTTATTAAAAAGGTGAGACTCAAATAGTACTTCCATGGTAAAAGTAAAAAATAAATACGATTTTTTAAAATCACAGAAGAAAGTTTCATACCTTAATTTCACTGCTAAAAATGTAATTCATTTATCAAGTCTTCATTAATTTCAGATTTGCTTCTGCATGGATTTTTAAGCTTTAATTACCTGAGCCTTCATAAGCTCTACTTGATAGCTACTGGTTCTGTTCATTCTGTACTTTTCCTCACCTGTTTAATAATTAAGAGTTTGCAAAC
The DNA here is from genome assembly GCA_023637945.1 of Phaethornis superciliosus. Taxonomy (NCBI): domain Eukaryota; kingdom Metazoa; phylum Chordata; class Aves; order Apodiformes; family Trochilidae; genus Phaethornis; species Phaethornis superciliosus. The sequence continues at coordinate 19,688,311 of JAJQWJ010000011.1, forward strand.
AAAAACTACCACATGCCCCAAATATTTAAGCATTACATATTTGTTTCTCAATTCAAAACAGACAATTACTTAACCTGCAATATTAAAGTTTGGGTTGTTTTTTTTTTTACCTGAGGCTTAAATGCTGAAAACTGAATTAACTTGCCAGTGTTTACACTCAGCCTTTATTTAAATATACTGTCATGCTGATTTCTACACCTACTAACAAGAGATTATTTTACACAACTTCAATTATACATTATGGGTGGGCACAGAGGATTAAAATGATTGTTTCGTGGGCAGTTCTCCCAGGGCGTTAATTTAAAAGAAAAATACCAAATGTGAGAGGTCCATTCTTGCTCCTTTAAAAAGCAAGCTTCAAAAATGTACATGTTTTTTACTGGGTGAGGGTAAGCCACTTTTTTTCTTATACAGGCTTTTGATGCATAGCCTAACGCAGGCCTCAGCAAAAAGATAGCAAATCTTAGAATTTATTATTGTCAATAGTCTGCATGACCTTTACTTTAACTGCATCTTGGCTGTCAGTAATAATCCAAGGCTGCACTTTCAATGATAGAATGAGAGATTTTGCATATTGAGTCTCCCAGTCTCCTTGAAAGTGTTCAGAAATCACAGTCATTTATCCCTATTGGCAGGGCAAGGTCCATTATGAAAGCTCATTCGTCTTTACTTGAAGATGAAGAGTGGAGAAACTCCATTTTCACTCTGAATCAAGTACTAACTACTGTAGTTTTCTCAAATAAATCAACAAGAAAGCTTCTAGGTCCAGGGTCTGAAATCTTCTCTCGGTAAGGGCACCTGTTCTCTAATAGTTCCCTTCACCTTTGTAACATATAATTTTGGTAGCAAGTAAAATAGCACTTCAACACAGACCTGGGGATTTTACATTCTAACCTTTCTTCATTTGTGGTTTGTTTTACCTGACAGGTTAAAGAGTTTGAAAGTGCAGAAAGATTATAGCAAGGCCAGGATTGCAAGGGCAATAATAATAAATAATGGGCTTGCACCGGCCTCCTCTTCCCCAAGATGTTTTTGAAGCCCAAAATTACTTAAGCTATGTAAGACATGATACATGTAGCTGCTTCACAGAATATACTGAAAAGGTGTCTCGGGCTAGGTGCAGATCAACCCCAAGCAGTTTTTCTGGTCTGCAAGAGTCCAGCGATATTCTGGAACAATTCCTTTGAGAAACCCAAATAATTCCGTGATGCTGAAAGCTCCAAAAATATTACTGCAGCCCAGTATCTGTGTGTCTTTCTTCCAGAAACAAACAACTACTGCCTTGTGGTTCCCTATCAGGACTGAGGGATAATAGACCAAAACAAACACCCTTCCACTGTTGTATGGCCCTGAAGCCTTTTAGTCATCACTATAATCTACATCACCCATGCACCTAGACACAGAGAATCAGATGATTTTATACAGCAGTGTAAAAACACTCAACTCCCTTTCCCTTTTACTGATGGATATGACAGGATTTTAAGCAGGTTGGACTCTCACGATTTATACTTTTTAGGTTCAGCAAGCACAGCACAGGCAGCTTACAGGGTAAACACTGCTTTTATTCTTTTTTTTTCTTTTTCTCTACATTCCCTGAGCAACCGAATATATTCATTCTGTAAATAACGTTTCTCCACTTTACATGTAGAGCCATCTTAATAATAAAAACTATTATTACACTAGAAGATATGATTAGACTGTCAAATTATTTTGCAAATGAGCTGATGAGATCTTCACAGAGGGTCACTGGGGTACATTTTACCTCAGTGGCAGCAAACTGCTTCCCCTCCCTCAGGCACAAAGGCGGGAAACAGCGCAGTTACACTGTGTCTAACATCTGCTGCGGATAACCAATATTTTGCGTTTTTTTTTGTCAATTGCACAGATATTTCAATACTCGACCAGAAACATACAAAACAAACATATGTACCTTGATACTTTTACTCCAGCTTCACCCCTTTTTGTGTTTCAACACACGGTGCTTCCCGGTCACATAGGTGACATTCGCTTCAAAGAACCAAGATCCGTGGACTACATGGGCCTGCAAAGCCAGCAGCAGAAAAACAAAAATTAATTAGAAACCCATTTTACAATCATAATAAGCAAAGCGATGTCCCAACTAAAAACCACGATCACCAGTTGCAAAACACGCTTAAGTCCTCTAGAGTTAGTCATCTTTTAATATGCCTTCACAGGTTCCATTAGAAGACAGCTAAAATGCTTTAAAAAAATACTCCTCTGTAATCGTTTTATCTGCTATAGAATGTAAAGATATCGTGAGGCGGAAGAGATAGCCTGTGCATCACATTTAAAAAAAAACCCTGACCAGAGGAATTGCATTCCTGGCGTTTGCATCAATTTTTGTAGCAGAATACAAGTATCTAATGATGGCAGCTAAGGATGGGAGAGGTAAAGATAATTAAACAGATTAAAACTAAATTTGCTCTAGGACTTGATAAGAAACACAGCAAGTCTCTCAAACAGGCACCCAGTCAAGAAATTGAAAGAAGTTAACCTGATTAATTTTTGTTAACTCTTTTTTTCTCCAAAATTAATTTTCATAGTAGTACACACACAAAAAGTTTTCGAGGTCCTTTCCCGCTCAAGAGAACCTCCGCCGCCATCTTCTGAGGGTGCTGGTCTGTGGCGCACAAAGAATTTGGGACTACAATACGCAATCTCAAACAAAAATAACAAAAAACCCACATACCTCAAACTCAAGTTACTATCTGCTAAAACTCTTAGATGTCCCCGCCTTCGTAGATAAATGTCCCTCTTTTTTTGAATCCTTTCCCTCTCCTGAGGAGCGGGCGGGCTCTAAAATGGCGGCCGGTGGCGGAGCGGGCAATGAGGTCGGAGCCGGCTCGCAAATGGCGAAGCCCTTTCCACACCTTAGGAAAGGTGCCACAGTCCCAAAGATACACACACCCGCACCAGCTGCCCAAATGTTCGGAAAAAAAAAAACCCTTCCCGCTCATCTCGGCCACGGGGCTCGGGCCGCGGACAGAAGGACAGCAGCGCATGAGGCCGGGCGGTGAGCAGCCGGATGCAGTGTGAGGAAGAGGACGGTGCGAGGGACAATAAAGAGACCCAAACGCCGGCTCAGAGAGGTGAGGGGCTACAGCTGGGCTGAAAAAGCGGCTGCAGGGTCCAGGTATGGCGTCAGGGCTGTTAAGGGCCATTAAGAGTCGCTAATGCCCCGGCAACAGCTAAACTGCTCCTAAGTTTTTAGGGTAAAAGTTTGGTTAGACATTAGCAAGGAATTAATGATGAGGGTGGTGAGGTACAGGTTGTGGCTGCTCCCTCCCTGAGGTGTTCAAGGCCAGGTGGCAATTAGATCATCTTTAACATCCCTTTCAATCCAAACCATGACATGGTTCTGGGAAGGAAAAAAAAGTTTCTTCCCCTCAGTTTGTGTGAGGGCTGTGCTGCTCATCCTCCCTCAGTGCTTTGGGGCGGGCAGGGCTGACACCTCCCTGCTGCTAGGGATGGGGAGAGGGGGTGATCTGCATGTTAGGAAAAGCTGTTGGGTGAAAAAAAAATGGAATAATTTAATACTTTTTCACCTCTGTTAACTGAATCATTCTGCTGATCAATGTCAGCCCGAGTGGTCTGACAGGCCTGTGACTGGAGAGTGGCCCGGCTCTGGGTTGCCACAGATCTGGCTCCAAAAATTCAGAAAGAGAAGTGGAAAGCTGTATGACAGGCCCAACTGCAAAGAAGATGAAAGTAGTGCTGCAAGACGACTTAAAAGCGTGACTGGGTTTTTATGTGGGAAAAAGAAAGAAGACCCTGCACAAAGTGTTTATTTTTTCCCTTGTGATTTCCAGCCGCTGCTGAATTTTGCTTAATTCCTTAAAAGTCAGACAACTAAAATACATAGACTGCTAATCCTTAGAGTACAGATCCACTCTTTTTGAAAGCCATAAATACAGAGTTAAAGTACCACAGGAAATTAGTTCTCTGAGTTATGTTAATTGCTCCCAACACTCCAGTACCTATCTACACAAGGAAGGAATACAATTTGAAGGAGACATAATGGCTTTTTTAAAAAAAAGTTATGCCAAGTGCTTTTTCTTACGAATTAAAAGAGGTTTGAAGAAAAAAAAAATTGTCTGAAACTTGTACGCAGAAAGTATGCACACAGTAGAAATAACTGATCCAAGTGCTGTGTTATCTGTCATTTTAAGCCCTCCTCTCTAGCAGTAGAAGTAATGAAACCCATGAAAAATAGCTACAGAAAAAGGGAAAAACAATACACTGTGATTACAGTTTTGAATTCTAAAGATTAGAAAAAGATAAATTCCAGTATTAATAGGGTAGCTTCAAACAACATGAAGATAGTGAGAAAAGTAAATAACATTAAAAGAAAAATGTATTGATAACTGTATTAGAAGAGTATAAATCTCACTGTGTAACCTAAAATATAAGCAAAAGTGCTGTGAAAATTTAAGCCGTAAGAAATATTTCATTTTTAAAGCTTTTTTTTCCAAACTAAATGTTTATGTGAAGAAAAAAAAAAAAAGTCATTAATGTATTGTTCCTCTTGACAACTCAGAATGCTTAAGTTTGAATACTGGCCTTGTGCCAGCTGCATCTCAAGTATTCTCTGATTTATGATGTACAGTTTGTGTTGATGTACTGCTGGTCGATCCAAAGTTTTCATGGCTTAAAACAGGATAAGCATCAGTTAGCTCAATCAATGCGATCTCTGACCTTCCCTGGCTGCATTTCAAATTCTGTACACTCCTGGGGGTATACCCATCCTTCAGCTCCTGCCTACCAGTGGTCAGGACTATGACTGAACGTGGAGATCATCACCATACTGTCTGGAAAACCACAGAACAGGATACAGTGGAACAGTGTGTAAACTGTTAGATATGTGTATCGATTTACCTTGTAAGAGGTAATAAAAATGCAGCTTTTCTAAAGAAAAAAAGCTGATAAAAGTTTCCCAACTTCCTATATAAAAAAAAATTTAAAGACTGCAAATCTCCCTGTTCTGAAAATATATACATAAAGAATATTATTTATAACACAATTTCATTAACATAAAACATCAAAAATATCTTACTTTTTTTCCACATCAAAGAGAAAAACAGTTTGGAGATTTGGATCAGACACAGGTACTGCCTTGCAGTACACATTCAAGGTAAATTTCAGAACTAGCTACTGAGAAACTTCTTACACAAATCTATATAGGAAGCTTTTAAAACATGTTGTTTTTAAGGCTCCCTCAACTTGTACTGACTACGGGACCTGCTCAGGTCAGCCAACTTGAGTATAACCAGGTGGCTACCCTAGTGTTAGAAATTTATCTCCATTATATTGCATAAAATAAATGAGAGCTATGTAAAAATGTGCAGCCCTGTGCAGAGTAGAGCTACATCCTAAATCTCTACACTAGAGTTTCAAGTTTGTGTATCTGTGATGAATAGAAGACAGTCTGGTGTGTCAGGGTTTTCTGTATGATTGATAATGTTAAGATATGCTTCCTCATGGCTGTCTACTTGGGAACATTCAGCTAAAAAAAAAAAAAAAAAAAAAAATAAACCAACAACAAACCCTTCATTTGCATATTCCTTTAATCCTAAAGTTGAAATAACTTAATGGAATTTCAGTGGTACTTCACATTTGTTATTTGCTATGCAAAAAACATTTATGAATTAGGAAATTACACAAAGGCCTAACTAAAGAGTAGGGGTTTGTCTTCCCTAGCAGAAGACTAAAACTTAGATATATTTTTTTAGCACTTTGGCACTACATGCTCTGGTTGCCAGTACAACCAGAATGACATGTCACCCTGCTCCAGCAAAAGACCTAATTCCTGGTCTTCAGCCTAAAATTTGTTTGTCCTTATCTGCCAGAATAACCACTGTTGTCCCAGCTGAGCTCCAGGACTCTCATAATGTAGAGATTCCTTACTGGAATGATACCTAAAAGAACCACATCCTAAATGAAAGTAATTGTGTGCACGGTAGACTGTGTAAGTTGAGAAAGCATTTGATGTGGTGTATGATGTTGTGTGCTCTGTTGCCTGCATTCTCAGTGATCTGTTCTTAAATCTGTAGCTTTGGGGTTTTTTGTGGGGTTTGATTTGTTTATTTGTTTTTCTCTGCTGTTTTTTTTTTTTAACAACTTTGTGAAATCAGCCTTTCATTGCTAACATCTTCTTGTTTAAGTTTGGTTAAATATTTAATATTTTATATATAACATGTTAATAATTATTTTTTCCAGTCTGAATTGGAACAAGTGTAGCTGAATGCATTATTCAAGAACAGCATCTGATCTTATTTAATATCATGTAACGCTTTGCTTGTTCTCTTTTTTTCATGTAGATGCAATATAGCATGCTTGCCAAATGTGTACAAGTACATTTCTCCCAAACAAGCTGTTTAGAAATGTTATTAGCCTAAATATCTTGTCCTGAATTTTTAAAGCATTTTTTCTTCTCAATCAGAAATTTTCTTTTTGTGCATCACTCAGAGTAAGCTATATCAGAAATTGCTTTGCAATAGGACATACCATAATATAATAATAATTAAAAAGATCTGCTAAGAAAGTTAGTGCTCTTTTTTTTTTTTTCTTCATTTGTGAGCTGCTCACTGAGTCTGATTCAGTCTTGCTTTCCTAAGTATCCCTAGGGTTTGAGAATCAAATGTTTCCAGGTAGTTGATGCCTAGGGATTTATGGTTGTGTGGTTTCCAGTAGTATTTAGGGACATACATTAACTTCAATGTAACAATCAGCAGTTAACACATGATTATGTCCTCCTGAAAATTCCACAAGGTGTCTTTTTACTTCCTTGAGAACTAAGTATCTTATTTTGTCTTATGTAAGTTGTGATCCCACAGTAAAGTCATTCAAGGCTTTGACCAGAACAGCCCTGAGCATCCCTGAGAGGTGTTAGAGCAGCTGTGTTTGCCTGGAAGTGAGCATGTCCTCCCTTCTGGTAGCAACCCAAGTTTCTGGTCTTAAGGACAAGCTTTGTGTCTACAGAAAACACAGAACTAATTGCATTTTATTCTACAGCTTCTAAGTCCTGACTCCGCTCCATTATTTTAAAACTCGCTCTCTCCTTTCTGGCTCACCTAGAGTCTTTTTTTTTTTTTCATTCAGCAGACACTTCCTGCTCCATCCTTCAGTCATCGTTGGAGCTGTTTATTGTCACTATCAATAATTTTTGATACCCACCTTGCCTTAGGAGAGATACACGGAAGTCCACAGAAGATGCCAAGCTCCTTAGTGTATACTGCCTCTTTATTTTCACACCATAAAAATATAGTGTGAAAACCCCAAATGCTTGGTTTGTTGTTGGTTTTTTTTTTTTTCTTTGTTTTCTCAAAAATACCTCACGGCTATATAAATATAGCTGGCAATACAGTGCTGAAATTCAGTATTGAGAATGCTGTGCTCTGGCAGCATACGGGTAGCATTCACATCATCAAAGGATCACTCTTCTGTGAAGAGAAACTACTATGTCAAAAGCTTCTGTAACCACACAGCATATCCTTCCTTTCCTGACCTTTTGCATCAGGCTGGCTCGCTGGCAAATTTAAAGCCTACTGTAAATGCAGATTATTTGTTTTCTCTCTGTAAGGATGGAAAGCTGTTTGGCTGTCAGGCTAAACTGTGGCCTGCACAAATTGTGCAACTAAAAGAACGGGTGTGAATATCATGAGCCTGGAACATCTGCAGCCATGTCCAAAGCTAATTTTTTTAATTACTCATAATAGCAAGCAGAACATGCAGCCAGTAACCCTCCTCACCACATCATAATGTTTGATAGACAATCTTACATTCTGTGTGTTGTTCTTTCCTCTCTGTTGATACTGATTTGGATTGGATATGGGATGTGACACGTGACTAAATGTGCAGCCTTGGGTACAGTGTGAGTAAATCTACTTATAAACATTATGATAAAAAAGGCACCTACCTTTTCCTTTTTTATTTGGCTTATGTGACTAACCTGTTGGTTGGAGGTGTACCTCACCATACCAGTGATATTTATATAATGAAGTCACAACTTCATTTGTTTGAAGCTTCGCCCAAATAAATGATTAGATAAATAATACAGGGTGTGTGTGTGTGAGTTCTGGTAAAACAGGGTGGTTTTTAAAATAATTCTGATGTTGCTGACTTCACAAGCAACTTAAGGGCTTTAATGTTGGTTTAATCAGATGTGTAGGTCAAATGAAGTGCACGAAACAGCCAGTTGAATTATCTGCTGAGTCTCAGATTTATGCTGTGTGTCTCAGTCACTGGAGTCTGAAACATTGATTTGATCATTATTTTCCACTATTAGATAATTGTTTACTATTTTTTCCAGTACCTTTTTCTGTAAACGAATTTGGTACAGTGGTTGAAGAACGCAGACACAAAAGAAGTGCTAACACAGTGAAGCTAAGTTGTTTAAATTTAGAACTGGCTGGGAAATTCCCATTTTTCTTTCATTCAAAAATGTTGGTTTGTAGAAAACAAAAATTATTCATTCAGTTCAAGCAAATGCCTACGAAAGAAAGAATTGGAAAGGGTTTATAAGCTATTAAAATACTAAACATTTTAAAGCAAATTAATTGATAAATTTTAAAGTAAAAGGGTTTCTTGTCAAGTCCTATTTTAGTATTTTTAATTAAAACACAATAAACCTATAACTAAAGAAAATAAAGGTAAGAGTGTTGAAAATCACAAAACCCTAAGCTTATCAGATTAAAAATGTGAAAGTCTAAATAAAAAATGAGGTATCAACTTTGTTTACCAGTATGAAGAAATACTGACATCAGATAATGGAGGAATGGGTATTTTTCATCCATCACTTCTAAAAAATCCTGATAGTGATTATGAACTGGAGCAAAGAGGGAATGGGTCACTGAGGTCTGATTCCAGCTCTGCATTAACCTTTGGATTAGACTGGGTCTTTCCATTTTCTGCACAGGGAATATTTTGCTCAGGTGCCTACATTTCTGTATTCTGAGCACCCACTTCATTTCTGCTTTTGTCTCATTTTCCTTCTTCTTTCCCATTAATAAGCTTATTTGTTTGAGAATAACAGATTGAGAAGCTGGGGTTTGGTCCCTTTGTGCTATAACCCAGGAACAAGTATTCTGGAGAGCATGCATCTGAGCTGATGCATCTGCACTACAGCTGGGCTCTGTATTTCCATGCCTCCTTCCAACACATGGGGTGAGCTGGGACAGCAGAACAGAAATCCAACGTGGCTATTTTCCAGTGGCACGATGCCCAGGACCTGACAGCACTGAGCTCCTTGGCAGCAGCTTCCAATTTCATTGGAGTCAGGCCTGGCCTTAAAATCAGGGAGCTGATCACATCTCTCAACCATCTCACCGGCTCCAAGGCTTACTCCTCCTAAGAGAGAATGTGATACTCCTCCTTTCTATGAGACTGATCAATTGTGATTAATTCTGCTAATTAAACTTGGGCTACAGAGCTGTAACACTGGTGTAAATGATGAGAACCAGACTCATCAGCCATTTTGCATCTAATTTTCATGTGCCCAAATGTAATTTCACATTGCTTATTTAATGTACTGGTCTTTTTACACTGCCAAAGCATGAAAAGTGTCCTAGTGTATGAGAGATGCAAATCTGACTTGAATTAGATAACTAAATAACTAAATACACTGTCTAACTCAAATTAATGCTTTAAATCTTCACTCTTTGGGACGTCTTGCTTCTATAGTGTTAAAAGCAGTTAATGTAGACAAGAGCATACATACTCAAACCCAGTTTCACAGGATCACAGAATGACTTGGGTTGGAAAGGACCAGGTATAACCTCTTGTTCTGATCAGAGAAGGGAGCAAAACATTTATTTATGTGATAAATAGGCTAACCTTTTACAGAGGATATGAAACAAGTATGCACATGAATAATTCCTTTTATATTTTAGATGTCTCCCATTTAAGTATATTATACCTCTACTATAAATACACATATATATCCTAATTTATTTATGATAATGTATTCAGTTAAAGAAACATGCACGTGATTAATTTCTCCAAATATGTTATGTAAAGAGCATTATTCAGAATTAAAAAGGAAGAGTCACTGATTTTGTTTGCAAAGATTATAAGTAAAGTAGCATAAGTCAAAATTAACAGTCAGAAAATGCTATTAAGGGCATCCATTGACTAAAGTTAGACTATAGAATGCAATCAGATGGACAATATTCCAGGCATCTCAAATGTGTACATGATTATGAGTCCCCTCTTAAGAAGTTAACCTTATGTGCTCTGTGTAGGAAATACTAACCAGATGAATTAGAGACATTTTGAAGATCCGTGGTAAGATGCTTCATAATACAGAGTATCAATTTGCAATCTGTTTTATTAGCTTCTGACTCATTTTTTCTACACACAGGGACAAGATGGTGATTTTCTTACCACTGCTTTCAATACAAACATTTCTACTGAATTGCCTGAATTTACTTTGGGGAGTCATGGTTCCTGTGCTGGTAAGAAGATAACCCACTAAAAGCAAAGCTTCATATGGACAAATGAAGAGGATCAAGAAGTAGGCAAAGGACACTGGTTTATAATAGCACAGTGCCTGGTCATCAAGGGCTAAATTAAATGTTAGCCAATGTAGATGACAGCAGTTTGAGTTCTGCTTTTCACAAGGTGAAACCACAGAGATAGAAAAGTCAGTATTCCTCAGAAGCAACCATGTTCTTTGATGAATTCTAAGTATGTTAATAGCTATGGATATTAGGAGTGTTCAGAATAGCTGAAGGAGAACATGGGACAGCACATGCTTTTCTCTCATAACTAGGCAATTTTTATGACTGTAGCATTCCCATGGCTTTAACCTTTAGTTTGCTTGGTTAATCCTCTATTGCCAAATTAATATTTGTAGAAATACCACATATCTTCATTTAGAAAATTTACTTGACCACTTGGGTTCCACCTTTCATGCACGATGCTGGTGTTGCAATTTCTATAAATAACGTTTTTATGGATTATGATGCACACAGAACTTGCATGCATATTACATATAGACAATATAAAATTAAAGTTTAAATATTTAGAATGCACTCTCAGAAATGTTGGGGCAGGGGAGAATGAAGAAAAAGAAAAAAAAACCCAAACAAAACACAAATCAGAATGGAGAGAATGAACATGTCAGTTCTTCTGGTCATTCTGCACTTTCCAAAATGTGTTTTCCTGTGAATTTCACAAAGCTGTTTCTTTATTGATGTAGATTACTTTTTTCATGAATCATTCAAAAACTGCCTTTTGAAGAAGAGGACATGCATATTTTAATGCATACAACGAATTGTGTATTATACTGGAAAAGCAAATTATTTCAGTTTTCCTCTCTCCAAATGTTAAAAATGGGAAATCCATGTGACTAATTATATGAACAGGGGAAATGGGAAGCAAAACACTGACAAAATAGAATGCAGTCAGGAATTTGTTTCATTAATCTCAGATTACCTGTTATTCTGTATTAATGAAAACGTTTCAATGGGAGAAACAGGACTAATCCTGCAAATAAGAAAGCAAAATTTTACTATATTATGAAAGCATACCCTTCCCTCTCCCTTCTAATACAATACTTTTCTAATTTTTTTTTGTAGGGGGGCAGAATAGAATGTAAGAAGCAGCTTCCCTACATTCAAAAAGATGGCTATCATCTTTTTTTTTCACTTGCATGGCTTTTTGGCTTTTCTAACATTAAAAATAAACCTTCACTGCAAATGCCTTCAGAAACAAAAGCCCTGCATGTACAGTATGAAAAAAGATAAAAGATATCTGAAGAGTATACTATCTGATAGCTATCACGGGATCACTCCAGGGTTTTTTGTTTTCTTATATTTTGAAAGTGTGACATTTTGAAAGGAATGGCAGTGAATGAACTATGAGATAAAGGGATCACTTCACCGTGAAATGAGTGTAGTCTGTTGTACTCAGAAAGTCTTTTTTTCTCTTTCTTTTTTTAAGCGTGGCTAATCTTTGTTATTTAAAGATCCCTGTTAAAGCTAGGAAGTTAAGTGCAGTGCTTACCTATTTTTCTTGTGCTGGTTGAGAACTGGCCATCCACATTTTGAAGTGCGAGGAAAGATTTTAAAGATAGTAAAATGGTTCTATTCTTTTTTGTTATACATTATACATCAGAGTGATATTTGAAGACAGATTTATTTTACACTCCCTGACAGAATGCTTTGTACATTTATAATGCAAAGCTTTTATCTAAAATTCAGAGCATTATTTTAGAAAGAAGGTATATCATATCTGCGAGATGAGTTCCATTCCTATTGAGAAGTTTCCATAGATGTTGAATATAGGTGGTAAAACTGATGTACAAGGAAGAGCTGGGAATGGAATCTATATGGTTTGCTTTCTGTTGTGTTGCTTTTGAGCTTCACTATCCTGATGTAGTTGAAGATGTCCTTGCTCACTGCAGAGGGGTTGGACTAGATGACCTTTACAAGTCCCTTTGAACTCTAATTATTATGTTTCTATAAAATCCACATCTCACTGCTTCATGTGTGTTATACATAATTTGATAAAGTAAAACCAATGTATATTGTATGTAAATATTGACTGTTAGAATTCGTGGAAATATCCTAGACAGAGTAAAACTGTCTTAAAGGAAGAAATTTTTAAGCTCCTGTTTGAAATTATTTCCCAACCATGCCCTTGGCACAAAAAAAATTGCTCTTGTAAGGAAAGAGGTCTGTCTGTAAGAGGAGACTGAACTATGTTCTAGTCCTATATTGACAACTAATGGCTGGAATTTCCTGACATTAAAGGCATTTGGACAGTCAGTTCCCATCAATATTTAAAACAGCAGAGACTTGGACTCTGTGGCTTTGAAGCTGTAATCTGAACTGCCCGCCCTCATACCTGTATTTTCAAGTATTACTTGTCACTATGTTCTTCATTTTCAGATATTCCTTGAAAATTTTTCAAGCAGATTGGAAATACTGAGTTTTGTATCTAAGCCCCTCACTCTTTTCTCATTTTCATTGCTACAAACATAGGACCTGTGGCTGAGGGCTTACAATACAGGGGCTTTAAGGGTTTTGTTTTCTAGGGTTTCGGTGTTGGGAATTCAGCACTGAGCTGAGGAGCATGGAGTGAGTTCTCTGAGAACTCACACGGGTAGTTCTTCTAGTTACAAAGGAATAAATATGATACCAACATAGTCATACCCTACAAAGTAATAAACCTGCAATAAAAGGGTTAAAACTGTTTTGATTAGCCATCTGTACTAAGATGACATGTTAATATGTGCTGAAAAAAATCTTGAATGTTACTGCATGAGTCTAAGATTTGCTATGAATAATTTCTTGATGCAAAGTAAAATAGACAGTCAAGCAGCATTTCCTTCCCTTAAACACACTTAAATAGCAGTGAACTTTCTTTTTGTATACTTTATGACCACTTCATATTTCTTTAGAAAGTCGTTCCTGTCTACAAAGAGAGTTAACATGTCAAAAGCCCTGATCCTAATTTGTAGTAAAGGTTTTAATTACTGGAACTAAAAAATTAGCTGTATTTCAATGCCACAGTAATTTCAGTGGGACTATTTGTGAAGTCACATACTGCTAGGTATATAAGTACCATAATCTGGATTCCCTGGCTGACCATGTTGTATGCTTCAGTCTGTGGTAAGATTCCCTGGAACTGAAATGGTGCAGGACACACATATATTATTCTTTTTTTCCTGTCTACTGAGGCAAGCTGTCTTCTGTCAAGCCATACTGATGGGACAGAACAGGGGAACAGCCACTTTGGAAATATTTCTAAGAGACCCTCACAGCTTCTCTTTTAGATTAGGTTTTGAATTTCTCTGTAGAACGGTATCAACATTCAAAGACTTTATCATCCATGCCCTATGGCACAGAAACTGAGTCAGATTTGAAAAGCTGAGGAGTGTTGTCTGAAATGTTACCCCAGTCCACACAGTGGACTTAGGGGGTAAAGAGCTGATTATCAATGTGGTGGTAAGAAAAGCAGGTATCTGTAGGTGGCCTGTTTCTTCTGTAGACAGACATAATGTGCTTAAACAACTAGAACTTCAAGACAGGCAATTTCACACCAGAAATATAGCCAAGCGCTTTATCAGTGAGTTTAATTAACCATGAGGAAAAAAATAACTTCAGCTGTGATAATTCCTTGTCTTAAAGACAATCAGTGTCTTCCTGAAGGAAATGTAACCCAGGATGGTTTTGTTGTCTCTGTACTGCAAAAGGCATGGCCAGGATGGCCGCTGTTTTTCAGAGCAAAGGGCAAACTGCAGGCTTACTACCACCTCCATTAATAATGTTTTTGGGTGGTTTTTAAATTTATTTTCCTTTTTATTTTAGCATAATGGATTTCACTATTCTAGTGGAAATAATACTTCCATTTTACTTTCTATAGATAGACAGATGCTTTTCTTAGTGCATCTAAAATATACCTGGTTTAATATTACAGCCACCGTTGATTACACATTTGTTAGCATATCCACCATCTGTAATATAGTACTTAGACATAAAGTAGTGTCTGCATTGTGGGGAAATACTGAGTTTAAATACCATGAAAGGGCATAACACATTCAGTGACATGTCAGAGCCATTGCTCCTGCACAGAATGCTCCCTAAGGGAGTGAAATGGATCATCATACACACCCATCTAATGCATGTTGCATCACACAAATGGATTTTCTTTTTTTTTATAGTGCATTTATGTCTTTTGTAAAGTTTCATACTTGGTTTGAAAGTTTCAGACTCTCAGAACAGTTCACAGATGGTTCAAAATCCATTGATAATTCAATGTCTGTTTAGCTCTAAAGTAGAGTGAAGACCTCATAATTAATGGCCTGAGAGATTTGAAAAAGCTTATGCACACATTTGTAGATACACCAGTATTTTCTGTCAGTGTTCAAACATTATCAGTAAACTCAGCTATGATCTGAAGCATATGTTTCTTTTTTCCCTTGTCAGTGATGGTGCCCACTGAGGGCAATATCCATACACTGGATAGTAGCAAGGGCTGGAAGGCAGAGCATCCATTAAGGGCTGCAGTTGAGATGAGGTCTGCTGAAGTGAGCATCATGGGTCTGTGTATCTGTTGCTCAGTTCTTAGTTTATAAGCGTTAAGAGAGATTTTTACCTTTAAAAAGCAAACCAGTAAAAACTTTCATAAACTGAATGAAAGTTTCTGTCTACTGGGCTGATTTTGCAGTGCTTATGTAAACAGTACAACCACTTACAATTTAAAACATAGAAAAAGTCAGAATGGCACAGACCTCATCAGTCAAAACCACTCAGATCGATTTTAGCAGTCACTGATACACGTGCTGTGTGTGTCTATCTCTAGAGGAGTTCATCACTACTAGCAAAGAAAAACATTTTTCTATTTAAGCCCCTTCCCTCCTCCTCCACACCAGATAGTGTCTTTACTTTCACAGTTCTTTGTGATATAAACCATGGAAACCCAGAACAAACATTCCCATAACTCACACTTTCCAAAAACCTAAAGATAATACGAAGATAACACAAAGCATGGCAAGCCTTAAACAGCACCTGTAAAGAATGAATCATAACTAATGGCAGTAAGAGAGAAAGGGAAGGCTAATGAGCAGCTCCTTTTATACCCACAGTCTGAACCTTCCACTCTGACAGAAGGGATTTTTTACAGACAAAGAGTGTCTTCCAGAGTGTTCTGAGCAACCCAGCTGTGGTGACAAAAATTGTTTATAGAACACTTCTCTAGTAGAACAAAAACTTCACATCACTTTGCTGAAAAGAAGAAGGAAAAACTTCCCACAAAGACCACAGAGTTTCACACCCTGACACACCCCCTGCTTGGGTCTTTTCCCATGAATCAGGTAGATTTGTAATTGGAAAAGGCTGTAACATCAGAATTTGAAAGCTCCTGTGCTGTGCTGCTTCATAACTGAGAGACTCATAGGACCTAGCACAGTCTTCACAGACCTGATCCAGAACAGTTTGGATCCATGTTTTCTGAACTTCCCATTCAAATCATCTATCTTTAATGAAAATTAGTAATTTAATCTCCAAAATTACCACCTCTGAAAGTTACCAGCCACCAGTGCATGGGTCAGACTACTGCCTTTCATTTCACACTACAGTAAGGCATTAACAATAGTTCATCTTTCTTTATAATTTTTATTCTTCCTGTCCTAAAAGTAGATGGCCATCTTTTCTGCACCAATTCTAGGATATATATTTACCTATAGCTTTTCTCATCATAATATATTAAAGTAGGAAATGCAGTCTATGAGAAGTAAGTATGGTCTGAAATTTCGTGAGGTCCTTACCATTCTGATTCATTATTCTTGTCTTGTTGTAGTAATATTTTTATTTAGTGTAGGTTTCTTTTTTTTTTTTTCTTTGCATTTTCTTACTCTTTTTGATGATTGAAAGTATTCTGCCCACTAAAACAGAAAAATAGTTCATGGTCTTTTCAAAATGTTGAATTATACTAAAACCTACCCTTTTTAAAAAATGTGTACCTCCCAATGACTGGTTTTCAGTCATTGAAATACTAGATATTTAAGGTACATGTAAGTACTTGTGAAATTAATATAACTAAACAGACTGTAAGTACCTGGAAATGTTGGAAATGTTCTATACCCTGAAATGTAAATTTTCTGCTGGTGACATTTCACATCATGTCTCTATTCTTCATCGCAGAGAACAACACTTGCCTGCTTTTACACAGATACTTCTATACTTCTGGGTATATTTGTTCAACTGTCAGGTAATTACACTTTTTTAGAATTGATGTTCCATTTTGCTTTACTTTTGCTTGCAAATAAATCTTCTTAACATTCTTTCTGAGGAAGAAGCCTGAGGAAGTCCAGCTACTTGACAGCCATGAGATATGGAAGCCTTCAATTCTTAGAATTAAGTGACAATCTGATTGCCTTTGTCTACAGCAGCTTTGGGCTCAGAAAAAACTCAAACAAAACAACAAAAACCCAACCAAACAAAGAGATCAAACAATCAAAAAACAAACACACTAAACAGAAAGTAATAAATGAAGCAAGGAAGAAAGATTTCAAGTGTAGGATGTTTCTGGGGATGTAAATATTTTATTATTTTTGGCTTAGCCTACCTGTAAAGAAGACAACTAAGATTATATTTCAGTCTTCTTAAGTAGGCAGCATGTATCTGGACCAGGTAAACCAGGGGAAATCAAATTAATTTCAGATAGAAGCACATGGAATAATTCTACTTGCATACCAGCCAGCATCCATTAAGTTTGAATTCAAATCCCTAGAGAAGACTTTTTTGAGAGATTTCATTGATAACCACAGTTCTCTAATTATCATTTGTAAATAAGAATGAAATACTAAGATATGCCAGCAAAAGTGTAACATTATTCAGTCACAAGAGCAAGCTAGAACCTGAATATTCTACTAGGATCCCCTATTAACAACCAAGTGTTTCTAAATGGGGGTCTAAGATCCTGTCAGTCTTCATGGTATCAGGTGGAAGAACACTGTAGTAAATTATATGCAGAAGGCAACAGAAAAGGGCCTTGTATACACATGCAAAACTATCCAAATTTACAGCATCTCAATAAATACTTATTTATAGTATTTTATTTTAGTAATAACCAGTGCAAAATTGTGCAGACCATGCAAAATGGATAAGCACACAATTATACTAGGAACTCTGGCAATAACTTACTAACACTATCATTGTTATTTTTTTCTTTTAATTTTATTCAAATAAAATGGCACACAGGCAGATTTCAGAAATGTGAATTTTGTTGAGATTTTTTCCACAGGAAATTTAAATACAAGAGATTAAATAGAAAGCCTTGTCAAGTGAGACTCTGTGAAACTAAGTTCCAGTCACTGAGCAATGTCTGATGGAATTGCTAATTAGATGACATATTTCTCCTTAGCTGTAGAACAAGGAATCACACCAATGATTCCACTTTTCATCTGCAGAACAAGTTTTCAGTCCCTTTTGTAACTGGTTAGTACAGTACAAGGTACAGATTCCTACTGATGCTGAACAGAAACATTTACGTAATTATAAGCTAATATATGTCTAGGGAAAAAGAGCCTCCAACTTTTATTTTTCCAATATTTACTATTCATTCCAAAACAGATGGTAGGAGGTAAGCCAGGTTATCTCACACTTCTAGTGATGGGTTCAGTGGCAGAGACCCAAAGAGTCTCGTATGCAGCAGAGTACCTATCCCACTGGCAGCCAGTTTTTTCCACTCAACTCCTTTTTTCTCCTTGGAGCCAATCCAGCCCAGTTCAGCTCTTTTGTAGGCACTGAGGAACCAGTATTGATTTCCCATTTAAACCAATCTTGCGTAAGCCCACCACTGCCTCCCTGGCTATGAATAGGGGGAGCACTGGAGGAAACCAGCTGCAGCATTTTCAAGGCAGAATTGCTTCTTTGAGCTGGACGTGAGCTGAGTTGCAAATCAGAAAAAAAAAAAGCAAAAATGGCAGTGTGGATAGACTTTCTTTTCAAGGCTGATACACATTCAGCACTGCCTTCCTAGAAAGGATTCTCAGAAAACGGAATTTGCTTGTTAGAGCGAAAGAAGGAGATTCTTATTATAGGCTTCACTGCAGTTGTCAGCCAAGATAACAAATCCTTGAACCAAAGTTGCCTTAGAACAGTGAGGCAATGAGGGCTTACTTAAAAAAATATCGAAATTGCGCAGTGCATTTTTTACAAAAGTGTGAAAGTCTGTTGTAACTGTCTTTACTGAGTGTTTATGGTTTTAAGCTGCAGTGATTTTTGCCTTTTCTCGGGCTCTGTGCCATGAAACTTACGTTACCAGATTCTGAGTGTTCAGCAAGCATCCACTGCAACTGGGGAAAGTAATAACTTCTGCACAGATATTTTTAGGGACTACCAGTAAAGTTTTCCCACATGCTTTGAAAGATAAATCACTGCTAATAACATTGATGCAAACTTTCCAAAATCGGTTGGCAGTAAGCTTCAGATACCTAGGGTGCAGCTGCTGAAAACTGGAACACGGTTTGGTAAAAAGCTGTATGCATCCTGAAGTATATTATAGCTATCCAATAACATTTTGTATTGTGGATTTTAAATCAAAACAGTCTATTTGACCCCTACATGAAATTACCAAACTAGCCTAAAAATTAAACTTCTTGAGATCTTACTCAAAATGCCTTAGCAGTTCTCTCTGACCTATATTGCTTACTCTGTTTTTAGCTGTTCACAGTCTCTAAAACAGGAATCTGTATCTGGAGTTTGTCAGGGACAAACTGTAGGAAGCTCTTGCATGGAAACAGTATCCTCTTTCTTTTCCTGGGTATCTCTGCAAAACACTTACAGTAACTATCCCCTGGCGCTGGAGAGCTTAGGCTCCACTTGTTCCTGATTTTCACTGAGGAACCAGACACCAAACCCAGGTCAGGACTGTTCTCACCCGGCATAAACCCCATGGGTGCAGTGAGATTAGTCTGGTGACTGATTAATAAAGACTGGAAGGACAACTTGCAGCAGCCTGATGGATGAAGCAATTTCAGACACTAACACATGAATGGAAGAAAGCTGAAACCACTGCAGCTTCCTGACTCGGCGTCCCCACTGCTCATTTTCAGGCTTTGTGCAGCCTAATGAACAAAGATAGAAGCTGCTTCTGTATGGAGTTTTCAGCTAATATGGGGAAAAGACCAGGTGTTGCTTCTGTGTTGCAAATACACGAAGCAATTACACAAAATGGAGTCCAGGAGGATATTATGAAGCTTAGCTGTCAGCAACATTTTTTTTTCTTACGTGTCCTTTGTCAGAGAACTTTATGCAAAAAGATTTCCCAAGAGAAAGAAACTAAGAGTTAGGTGGATTATTTTCATGCAGAGGAATCAATAACCTGAGTTTCCTTGGTGAGTGGTCAGAAGAGCCAAATACTTGTAATTTTCAATTCTCAGGTATCCCCAACAGGGAATAATTAGCAGCCTAAGTTGCTGGTTTGATTGATGAGGCTGCTGAATGATTATTTCTCCAATTTTCACTAACTTCAATTCTCTTAGACTAAGGTCAGTGGAAAGATAACTTCGTTTCGGGTTTTCAGATACTGACATGGAGATTCTTTCTGCATTTATTAATATATTTTATCTGCATTTTGAAACGGTGAATTTGGAGGCACTGCCTGAGAAGGTAGAAAACTTTACAGAGATTTTTGTGGGAGCTTTGCTGAATTTAAGGCATCTGGCAGAGATCAGAAAGACAGAACAGGTTCTGCCTAGCAGAAAAAGTCTGTGGAGGAGGCAGAAGTAATATTTGGAGAGACTGAGAAATTTGTGGAAGGAGAGATAAATATCAGAGCTTTATTTGAGATATATTGCCCAGTGAGAAAGAGGAGTAGGAACAAATGTCAACAGAACAAACCAACCTTTGCTTTTTAATGTAGTCATAAAAAGTTATGTGTGGATAAAGAATATTTTAAAATGTGCCTCAGATATAAAATGTCATTCATGTTTTCTGAAGAAAAAAAAAAAAAAAGAAAAAAAAAAAAGAAAAAAGGACGTTGCCTGGGGCTATGCTAATTCTTTAATGTGATGGCATTCCTGTTCCAAAAGCTCTGCAGCTTTCCAGGCTGCCAAGCATGCTTGGCGCCCACGTCTTCAAGCACTATTCCTGCAAGGCTCCTGAGTACATTTTCATTTTAATGGGTTCTTAAGTCAAGCATCTCTGGCAAAGTTGCCCTCCTAAAAAATGAGTGAGAGCTCATGCAAGGGACAATGACATTCTTTAATATTTACTGCACTAAAAATAGCTTTTAAAAACAATACAAGACATACAGAATGTTCTCCTTGTTCAAAAATGGCCATTTTTAACAGCATATGAGGGATCCTGTGGGCTTGTGTAAATACAGTTAATACAGTCTCCCTGTGTATTCCTTCAGTACTAGAGAGCAAATATGTAATCTTAAATAACTGTTTTCTTGCTTACATTCACTTTCTCTTTTTTATATGCTTTATTCCTGTCTGAGTATTTTTCTCCTTTTAGTATTTCTCAGCATGTTTGGTTTATGAACTCATGAAGGC
The DNA here is from genome assembly GCA_023637945.1 of Phaethornis superciliosus. NCBI lineage: Eukaryota > Metazoa > Chordata > Aves > Apodiformes > Trochilidae > Phaethornis > Phaethornis superciliosus. The sequence continues at coordinate 19,709,339 of JAJQWJ010000011.1, forward strand.
AAGGAATAGGAAGCACCTTCTTCTGAAGCCAGCTGCACTGGTGAACTTACTGAGTAGCTGACCCAGGACTGAGAGATAATCATACAAAGGGAAGAGCAAGAGAAACAAAACAAGGAAAACTCACCTTAATTAAAAAAAAAAAACTTTGCAAAGATCATATCACACAAAAAGAGAGAGAGGAGAAGGAAAGCAAACCAGGGAGAGTGAACCCATAGCTCGTTTCATTTTTCATTCTAACATCATTTCAACTACAAAGAATGACAGTATAAATGATCAAACAACTGTTTGCTAATGCATTATAGATAGTCATACACAATATGGCAGCTTTATCCTTGTATATTTACCCACCATGAATACAAAATATACTAAGAGTGACAGGTAATGTAGCCAAAGCTTCTCCTCTCTCTAAGCATCTGTGTACTATGAATTATAAATGAGAGTCTTGTGTCCAAAGGTAGCAAGTAATGTAGATAATGCCATCTGAGTAAATGAATAAATGTGAAACAGATGCTTTTTGCATTCAGGGCACACAGGTACAGCCAGGAAGCCACCAGTACAGATTATGGATGCTGGTGAGACAGCTGTTGTCTGCATCCAGTGCCAGGTGCATTCCTACCTGGACTGTGTTGAGCCAGTAAAAAAAGGCCTTTGTCTTACTCGTTTTAGACAGTTTTCCAGAAAGATGAAGTGTCTTCTCATGTAGATTCCTAAAATGCTTGGATTTCCTCAAGGCTTTCCTAAAAATCTAATTGGTATCCTTGTTAGAAGATTTAAGAGGTGGAGAAACTGGACCATTTAATTTTAAAAGTAGCAAAATACTTTTTTTTTTTTTTCCTTTTTATGCAAGTCTCTTCTGTCCTACTAACATTTTTAATCTGAATAAATATTTGCCTCAAGATGAGATTACATGGCATAAGAAATTACTGGTAGAAAGCCATGTAGAATTTTGTATTGTTATTTTAATACATGTAAATTTTCTCATTTTATAAGCAAAGAGACATAATCTTGGACTCTGGTTAGGGAATTGGTGGGGTTTTGCATACTGATACAGTTTTTAAGAAGAAAATGAAAAAATGCAGTAATAAAATATATGTTTAGTGTGAGTACTGTGAACTATACAAAACTCTGAAAAGGAAAACATTCCAGGACCAAATAAATAGCTGTACATACTCTATAATGTAATTTCACTGCCTCTTTCATATCTGAGCATTTCAGAGACAGGAAGCATAATCAGAGACTCTCTAAAGTTTTAGAAAAGGCTAAAGGATAACACACAGCTTCTCAGAACTTACCAAGATGATGTTTCAACCCTTAACAGAGTTTATCCAAAACTCCCAAGGCAGTCATAGCAGTAACTTCACAGCACTTCCCTAGAAGTAAGCTACTTTTCTGCAGAATAAATATCCTTAGCTCTTAGAGCTTTTTGGTGTAGGTGTGGTCTGTCAGGGGGTTTGCCTGCTTTTACACTGAGGCCAATCCATAGTAACAGATACGAGATCCTAAGAGGAATTCTGCATTTATAGAGGTGTCATAGAGAAGGGAGCTTTGTATCCCAACAGCAAAGACAGCAACCTTAAACCAGAACAATTCAGATCCTTCTCTCTCTTTTCTTTCTTTTCCCTTTGCTTCATTTGCATCCAAGCAAAGTCAGTATAAACCACTGTCCTTCTTCCAGTTTGTCACTGCTACATCTGATTTTTCAATCCATTTGCAGAAGTGGAAATGCCAGTACACCTCACTGGACTATGCAACAACAAAGCATTCAAGGTTTCCTTAATGACCTATTATTGCATTGTGATATTGCAGTCTTTTTAACCAAGTAAAGAAAATGACTCCTTCCTTCTGAGTTACCAGTTTTGACTTACAAAGCAGGGGAATTTGGAACTATACAACTTTGAAAGCCACAATACTGCTTTTCAAACAGTATGATCTTATTTAGAACTAGTGAATTTTAACACAAAAATGCCATTAATCCACAGGCAGTTTTTTGCTCTTTTTCTTCATGTCCTTCCCTTTCTTTCAGCAAGTTGCCCTTGTATTTATTTCAGTGAAAAAGCTGGGGAGGGGGAAAGAGACTGTGTAGGTTTTTAAGAAGTTTGAGAGGTAATTTGCAAAGTGATGGTTTCTGGTAATGAAGGCTGCTACCTTTGCCCAGGTCTCTCAGTATGATGAAATTGTTTCAGAATTTTAATTACTGAATAATCAGATTCCCTTGAAAATGTAACCTCAGCTTTTACTGAAATATGATATTCATAAATTATATCAGAGCTGTAGTTCGGTCAAATCAACAATTATAGTAAAAGAACTCATGCAGTCTTTTCTTTGGGATGGGACTTTATTATCTCAGAAGAATTAGAAAAATGTCTGTGATGCGTAGCCAGTGTGGAGACATTCGTCCCATTGGCCTCTATTATCCAAATGGAAATGAGGAAACACTTCCATTACATTTTGCAGTGATCCATGCCTTTCTCTTTTTAAGTCAATAAACTATATCTTTCACTGTAGTAGCTCGTGCATGTGTACAAAAATGACCTTTTGCAATCTATCTGCTGAGACGTGCTGAGAGAGGTAGGATAGGAATTGGAAAAAGAGATGTGAGGCATTTTTTACTGCCGGGCACATCCGACCATGGAGGAATGAAATGGGGCCTGCAGAGCCTCTCACTACATCTGAGTTTGTTACTGTTCTTTGTATCCCACCTCAGAATTCCCTTTCCAAATCAGTTGCCCCTCATCAGTTTAACTGAGCTTGATGTTGAGACCACAGAGGAGTATATTGAAGCAAAAGCCCCTCAAGTGGCACTTGACCTCTGTGGAATCACAGTTCCCTCTGTCACATCCTATGTCTACACGGGGCCTGTTCAAAAACCTCCTGAAAAGAACATAAAACCACACTGATTCACAGAAGAGAGGGCATCAGGAGGGCACTCAGTGCTTGCTTGCTTGCTTTGACTTGAGAAAAAGTACTTTGAAACTGGTGAAATAATCTTCTAAATAAACCAGCCAGGGGGAATACCCACAGTTGCTGAGGATAGAATGCTGCTCAGCCTATCAACAAAAATACATTTGGCCTGAGGCAATGCTGAGGGCAAACATATTCCAGATGGACTAGAGAGGCCCAAATACCTTCAGAGATGAAAATTTAATTAGAGGAAATGTCACCACAGTGAACAAAAGGATTGCTTTAGTGATTTTTCATCATTGTTTACAACAAGGAAGTATAATTTTAAGTGCTGGGACAGGCTAAATACGGGGTGGTTCTTAAGCACTGGAATGGAAATGAAATGAAGGGATGTTGAAGGTCAGAGACAATCACCCACACTTGAGGACTGATCAAAAGGAGTAAAAGATCAAATATTTACAGATCACAGTTTTCAATTGATGCAATGATGTAAAAGGTTACAAAAGGTGCCAAAAGTGTTGCTTCCAAGACACTGAGCAGGAAAAATCTGACCTTACGCTTTTGTTTAGTTTAGGGTTTTGGTTGTTTTTTTCTCTTCTTACTGTGAAATCTCAAGCGTACTAGAAAGCCTGGGTTTCTCAGAAATACACAGTCATCCCTAAAAATGGAGATGGCTCACTGCCTCTTTACCTCTTTGATAATCCACTGTATAGTAATAATTCTGATTCTTGCACAACTCAGGGGTGAAATTGCTGCAAAAGCAATATAAGAGTTGTTGCAGCACGGTCACAAGGAATCAGCCCCTTGAATGAAAATATGTGAGTTCTAGCACAAGTTCTGAAAGCTGTTTGGGATAAATTCAGAGAAAATAAGACATTATAGCAAATCTGTTAGAATATAGTATGTTCCACATACGGATTTTATATCTTTAGAATGCTAAGTTGAGATTTTTGGTATGTGAAATATCTGTATCTTTTTTTCCATTCAGTACTCATTTTGTATTTTCTATGGAAATATTCTCCATTTAGCAAAACAAAATTAATTGAAAGGATGCACAGCATGACATAGTATCAAAAGAGTGCTAATATAGCACTGTTGTTATTTGCTATAATGTAACAGGAATTACATGCTACAATATATGACAAAAATAATAAATACAGAAATAGTAATTATTATCAAATATCTCTCTCTCAGAGACCATACTAATTTAACTTGATTAATCAAGGAGACCTCTATCTGTAGACAACTGGAGAGGAGAGTTGTTAAAATGGGACACAATCTAAGCAAAAAAAAAAAAGAAAAAATAATTTTACAAATATATACAAGTATGTCTAGATCAGTATACTTAGTGGGCTTAAAACAAACTTTTGGTTTGAGATAAAGGGCTCATTTACATATGTCTGCTGTACTTCAGTTAGCAAAACTTCTCTGCTCTAGTAGGCTAGATCCTTTGGATTTACTGCTGCTGTTATGATATGTCTTCTTCTGGATCAGATGAAACTATATCTAGATGGATTGCTTTTGTGTAGGAGGTACCAGAGATTCTGAAATTTGCTGAAGAAATTAGGGAACCTTCACACTGATTTTAGCAGGGTTTGGATCAAGCCTCTGGCATAACGTGTTGATTCCCTTTAGTTTATCGGGCAACACATGTCTTAAGTTCAAGTGCTTGGTTTGGGGCTCTCTCACTGCTGTTGCTTATTGTCACCTGTTAATTACACTTTAATATTCTGGCCCAAATAGACTCCCTCCATTTCAACTGACTGGAGGCAGTATACTTTGGCTTTGTGTTCCCCTACATTGTCTTACTAACCCTTCCTCTTCACCCGCGTCCTTTTTTATTTATTTCTTCTTTCTTTTTTTTACCAGATATAGTCCTACACAAAATTTAATCATATATCCAGAAATTTGTCAGATTGATCCCAAAGGGCTTGTGCAAAGGCAGGCTCTACTTGTTTGAAACCTGAGACAATGTCCAGCCAGGTTCTGATCAGGCAACATGCCATACTGAGCTGATACTGATGTATCTTGGCAAGCATAGGAAACCAGGTTGGTTTTTTTTTCATCCTTTCTGTTACAGATGGTTATCTGGAAAACCATCCAAAGAACAGAAATATACCATATGTAAAACAAAGATTCTCTTTTATTTTCAGGTTCATGGACTATCAGCTTAAGATTTCACAGTATCTATTATTTTTATAATTCAAGATGAGCAAATATGTCAATGTCCTAAGGCACCCAAATTATGGAACCCTGAAGAAGGCAACAATGTGCCTTATGGGGGTCTGTTGGGAATACTGAGTCTTTGGGTGGATTTTCTCCTCCCTGTCCCATGGTGGGGGGTGGAGGTGAGTGAGCAGAGCCCTGGGTGGTACCAGCTGGGACTAAAGTGTGAATTTCAGCACCATGATGTTTGTTTTTCAAACAAAAATATCAAGTCACTGAAGAATCACAGCAGTACTGCCTGTGTTCAGAAAGAGGACTGAAAGTCATGGTAATTACAGCCTGGAAGCCTAACACCTATGTCAAAAATTTAAAGTATTAGTGTAGGTTTACGAAGAATTAATCATTGCAAACACACATGAAAAGGGAAAAAAAAAGAAACATATAAACCCCCCAAAATTCTTCATTAACAGTATACAAAACCTACCAAACATTTGGGCATCACTACAGTGTTTGATATAGTAATATGTGGCAAGTAATGAATTAAAGCAAGAGATTATATTTAGGTGACAACAGCAAGGTGAACAAGCTGCTATTTGAATGGTAGCATATTAGTATATATTAGCATACATATGAGCATATCAGTATATATTACTCATTTACTATCTATAAATCTCAAGTAAATGGAGTTAGTTCTAATCAAAGTTTTTTTATCCTATATGAGGTAACAAATGTAGCTATGAATTGCTTATGGTTGGTCTGTCTGAACTCTACCTGTGATGATCTTAGTTCACATCTTCCTTCCTACATCTAATGTGATTCTGCTCACTGTCTTTTTCACTAGTGTGACTAAAGCTCAACTGCATATTCACTATCTTGAGTTCTTAATAATGTCATATATATTATCCTTAAGGTAATGCTATGATATTTCTGTCATAATTTTATATTGTGCAATACAGTAAGATTTCCTACAAGAGGAAAAATCACAGGTCTATACCATTCAGCTGAACATGCCAAGTAAAATAATTTTTGTGGACAGTACATAAAATCAAGTATCCATTGCCAAGTTTCAGTGGAGCCAGAAACAACCTCTTCACCCACTTAGGAAATGTTACTAGTACAGTACATTACTTGGAGTTGCTTTTCTACTCTTTTCCTTTTTAATTTTGAGTGGACATGGTAGAGTTTTAGTGGAAACTGTTCTTTTACATTTTGAACAAATACCTTTTAACAGATCTTTATGTTCATATGTGCTTCACTGAATTATTTCTCTCATCTGGCAATGACTTCTGTGTGTCAGGACCTCAGACTTTTCTACTGCTGGCGACATCAGACATCTCTGTTGTCTTCCAATTTCTCCTCCACTCAGCCTATCTGTACTCATTTGTGGCTAGTTAAGTTTTGGATTGTTAAAATGTCTTTGGCTTAACCTCCAGTCCTGCTTTTTTGCCATATTCAACCATCTCCAGTATCCAGACTGAGCTTTTTCCACCTATTTACCTCTTTTCTTTCTCCCTGATGCACTTGCTGACATGTCAGTTTCCTTACTACTCTCACAAGCAGCATTTAGATACCACTTTTCCTTCAGTTGCTTTCAACTCCTTCAGTTTCTTTCAACTGAGAGAGCTGAAATCTGGTATTCACATTAGTTATGTATTATTCTTTCAGTAGATTTATGTCAGGCTTTCCGAAACTTCATTTATAAGACTTAAGTCTCAGGCATTTAGTGATCCAAAGGAAAGCAGTACTTGGATAAGTGTCCAGCAGACAGACAAGGGGACTCCTTTCCCAAATAACGTAGATGCCCAGGGAGCCCACTTCCACTCTCATGGAAGACAGGTAGCATACTACCTGCAGCCAGTCCAATCCTACTTCCTTCCCCTCACTCTGAAAGGATGTGTCATTGATTAATTTCCTGATTTTATTTATCCCTACTTTGCGAGAAATCATGAAAAATTAGCAGCCTCCTGTGAGAACTAGAGTTAATAATCATGACTTAGTAATCATTGATAAATATCTCTGCTTCCCCTTGTGACATTAGGCAATAACCCCTTCACTGTGTTATTCATCAAAATTGTAATACATCTTAATGGTCAGTAGATTATTATGGACTCATATGTAGTAAAGAGGTGCTCTAGGAGCTTTCTGCTTCTATTGGTATCTCTAAGAGCACAGTGAGTACTCTACCAAAGGGATAAAATGACCCTCAACCAACTCCCTTTACTCTGCTGTCTCCACCAGGCTGCTTCTCTCTCTTATCAGTAATGGCTTTCTCATCTTCTGAAACGTTCAGGTGTCCCTGCTACCTTCTTCTGTGTTTAAATCCAACAGCCATGAATTTTCAAAACAGCCAGAGTTTTCAAAACAACTCTCATTGAAGGATTTTCTGGAAAAATATTCTCTCCTCTCTCCACGATGTACAGATTCCCAGCTAACTGATACCAGAATTAGAATTCCTACTCACTCTGTTGGTTGTACAGAAAATATCCAAGGAGAGTGGTACAGCAGTGCCAGCAACACTAACAAACCCAAGCAGCACACTGAGATCCCACATCAACAACAGCAACAAAAAAAAACCCCAAAGGTAGAAGCACAGATACAAAAGGGCACACACCTGGTAACACTGTATGGATACTTTCCATGAGTCTTTTTTGAGAGTTCTAGGTTAGCTCCAGCAGGTGAAAGGAAAACGGCATTTTCTCTGCAGAATATGGCCCTTCCCTAGGGGAACTGACAAATAAGTCATCCTGTCCTATTGCACTATTTGAACACTGGCATTCAAAAATGAGCGATGGAAAAGAACCTCTACCTAGGAACATGTTTTCTCTGCCAGAAACAAATTTACATTGATATTTTCTTTTGATTTTTAGAAAAGAAAACTCACTCTGATCATATTACTTGGGTCCTTTGTTGCTAATGGAGTACACAGCAATGAATTTGAGGCCTTTCCTTTCCTTTTGCCTTGCCCTCAGGTATTTAAAATCTTTTTATCTTCATTTCCTTTTTCTGTCTTTCATCCTAACTTCACATTTATGTAACTTACCTTCAAAGCTCCCCAGTGTCTCCATCTCATCTCAGGTGTGTATCTTGCCAGTTCCATCACAGAAATTACTTCCAAATTCCATTGCAAAAGCTGCCCACCTAGTAACAAGAAATTAATTGTCTTATTTTTATTGCTCCTTTTAACTCCAGAGAAAGTAAATGGAAATACATATTTAAGAGCATTCAGGAGAGGCTGACTATCAGTTTCTACATGCATATCTTAAAATTCATTTTGTGTTTTCATTGTGTGCTTCCAACACAGGATTTAGGTTTCACAAATGTAACTTCAACAGCTTACTTCTCCTAAAAAAAACTGGTAAGAAGAAGTTGGATTTTTTTTTAACAGCATAGAAGCTATATACTGAAACCATATGTGGTGTTTTTACTTGGGAGTATGTAAAGATTCCTTGGTTTTAACTGACATAACTCGTATACACCATGCAACATGATTTTTTCTCTGTGAATATTGATTTGAACTAGTTGCTTCTACAGACTCAATTGCATTTGTTTTATTTGGTTTTTTAGGAAATAATGGGAAAGCAAAAATCCACATGACAGCAAAGGTATAGCAGTGACATCCAAAATCAGCTTTATTCTCAGAGATTTTAACAGGGAAGCTTACACCACTTCACATATGAACTTACTTGCCTCTTTTGCTGCTTTTCCTGCCATCCCTGGGGCTTCTATGAAAAGAAGCATTAAAAAACCCTCCAACAAACAATGTAATTTACAGGAAACAAATGGCTTGTGATTCATAGCTTGATACCCTGCTTCATACTTAATTGATTCCAGTTAGGCGTAGCAGGACACCAGCATTCTGCATTTTATGGCCTAACAGAAATGTCAGCCATCTGTTTGTACCTGCTGAAGTTGCTCTGGGTAAGTGTTACAAATCCTGTAAGTGCCTGGGCCTGTATTCCAATACCCAAAAAAGTGGGTTTTTTGTTGATGATTGCCAACATGAAGGCATTGGTAACTGATGCTGGAGATGTGTCTGAGAAGGAATGCTCCCTCCAGCACGAACAACATGAACCTTTTCATCTGTACCTAACCTTGAGAAGGACTGAACAGACATTTAGTTCTTGTAATTTTGCTATTAAGTTATGGTGAATGAAGTACAGTGTAGAGTTTATGTTGCTTGGGACAGATGGGAAATTAGCATGTCATAAAATTCATAAAAAATCGGTTGATGATGCTGTCTGTCTCGAGAAAATAATTACATAATGATTACCTCCTTTGAGAATACCAGCAGACTAGGCTAGAGAACAGTCACTTCTCTGATTTATCTAATAGTGGGGTTTTAGATGTCTGATATCCTTCAAGTAAGACATTTTGTAGCATTAACTTGGTCCTTTAAGTTACAGGTTTAAACCTTAGCTTTAAATTTTTAGGTGCTTTGTGTAACTGAGCACTAGTGAAATCCAAGTTATGAATCCTGTTCCAAGTATTTGCTCTAATTTAGAAACTGTTTTCTTCCAATAACTCTTATTTAAGATGGTTAAAGAGATGTACAAAAATATCTTTTTCTTAATAGACCTCATTGTTTCCATACAGCCTAAAAAGGTGTAGGGATCAGCAAGTTCATTAAAACTCTTGCCATTGACTTTATCAAGTCAGATACTGAGCACTAAAAATAAGTGGTTAGAAAACAACCAGTAAGGTATTTTGTGGGCTACATAAAAAGCAAAACCCAAGCAGTTAGGTACAACACTTACTCCTAAGTACAGAAAATTTAGACCACTAAAGCCGACTTAAATATTTGGAAAATGTTTGTATTCTTAATTAATTTTAAATTGTGCATTCAGAATGAAAATTTAAAACATAAAAATATCCCTTCTTGGAAACAATATAGCACAACATTTTGGTTTGCTTTCTGTGTATGTCTTAAATTTGTGGGGACAGGTCTAAAATGAGGGACATGCAGCACGGTCTGACTCCAGATCTGTGGATAAGACCCTCGAGTATAAGGGCCCATGAGCTAACTCCTCCTTTGAGACACCAGGATCTTGGTTGGCACACTCCTGTGGGAGAGTTTAGACTCAGCTGTTTTACTGAAATGGACTCATTCCAGCAGAGCTGTTCTTTTCCACCTGCCCACTTTCACACATGAGCTTTGAAGCTGAAGAGACGGAAGTCCGCAACTTACTTCATTGCAAATTTTGTCAGGTTGGTTCAAATCAATCTCATCTGCAATTTAAATTTAAAAAAGCTAACTTTGCAATGAAATAAATGATCGATGTTTATAGAGTTCTGTCTAGGTTTGCTGTCTAGCAGCTATGGGAAACTATCCAGTAGTAGCTGAGTAAGTCATTGAACTGAGACAGTAAATGCTTCAGGACTTTTGTCTAGAATTTGTAAGCTTCCTGTGCTTGTGCTATTGTTCAGATATTAATCTGTAGTATAATAATTATATTTTCATGCACTCTGGAACTGTAAATACTGAAAAAAGCTCTGCAAGCCTGAAGTTTAAGGACACTGGTGCATGTGAGGATTTTCATCAATATTATAAACTGTTAGCAGTGCAAAAAAATTAACTTATTCTCCGAGAACTCCTCTTCTGTTCTAGGGTATTGAAGATAATCATTGTTATTTTCAACTTATTCATAAAGCTAAACAGAGTAACAGAAAAGACAATACCTTCAGCATCTCCTTTGTGCAAGAAATTCAGAGAATTCACTGCAATGAATTCACATGAGTGGCAGACCACTAGATATTGAGGGGATCCAATTGCAGAAAAATATTACAGCAAAATGAACCTGTAGAAAAAGATAAGATTAATCATATACATCACATTTATTTGCATTCTTTAAGACTTATATTTTTATAGAGAGAATAAGAAAGTTCTCCAGAAATGTTCTTTGGAAGGAGGGAGCTCCCTCACCAGTTGTCAGATGAGCCCTTGCAGTGGCTCTGGTTAAGCTTGCAGTAGGCTGTCCTTGAATGGGGTGACAAATACCTACCTGCTTTTCATCTCTGTGGAACTATCCATCATCTTAACATAATATAATAAATTATTACATGTGTTCAAATGGTGGATAGTCATCAGAAAATCAGGGATAAGGAAAGCTGTCTGGCTCAGGTCAGATAGCACAGCTGGGGACTAAAGAGGGAAGGGAGTTACAGTACACAAGGAGGCAACAAGGTGTTTTTATCATGTAAGTATTCCCTGCCAGAATAGAAAGTAGAGTCACTTGCCCTCTTCCTTCTCTGTTCCCTTTATGCTCAGATCTGGAATGCTGCCAGATCCATGCTCTGTCTCTTGTGCTATGTGCTGGAAGGTGGGATAATCCTGGCTGGGATCGATTTGCCTTCTGTGCTCCCCTAACAGGACAAAAATCAAGAGTAACCTTTAGCAAAGTACAGGTCTGCCTCCAGGTTGTAAGAGCAGAGGAAGGGCTGCTGACAGCCTGGAAGTGAAACCATTGGTTTTGTGGTACCTGGAGAAGCTCCATGGTGGTTCCCACCACACCCTGTTCAGTGTGCTCAGTTCACCACAGGCATGCTGGTGTAGCTGTGTCTGTGCCCCCAGGGAAGCCTTGTGCTGAGAACATCCATTCTGGGTGCCTAGCACCAGGCAGAGGGGATGAGGGTATTGTTAAGGTGAGCAGCACGACTCATTTCTGTTTCAGGATACATTCATCTGGGAAGCAAGAGAGATTCTCAGCTGACAGCTTCTCAATGGAAAGAAAACTTCTGAAAACCTTTTGTATTTAAAGCTCTCTGAAGTTCTCAGCTTCTCCTGGTATCTCTGATTCCCATGTTTACTCGGGACACAGGTAAGGCAATTTTTTTCCCCGGGTATGAGAGCTACTAACAGTGCTCTCATTTAGCTGGTCATCACCTGAGCTGGAAATTATAAATCACAAACCCTGCTGGCAAAATGGATGGTGAGAAGTGTCTTATCTGCACCAGAGCACTCAAAGTAAATCAAAAAGGTGTCAGCCAAAATGCAGATTTGGGCATGGCAGTGCATGAAGACACACCCAGATGACTATTTTATACCTTCTGCCTGAGTCTAGAGGCTCTTAAGATACCTCAACTGCTCCAGCTCTTTCCAAAAGGAACATCTGACTGTTGCTCTGAAATCTGGTATGTGCTGTATGAAAGGGGCCAGATTAATGATCCAAATATGCTGTCACTTAAACTAACGACTCTCAGAGTACAGTCACCTTAGAGACACAGGTATATAAACACACACACATCAAAGCTTTCCTAATGATTGACAGATTCTGTCAACTTTGCATACACAGATGACACTCAATCCATTATTCCAAACAGTTCCAAAAGGTCTCAGTCATTCAAGATTTATATCTCAGCTTGTTGATGGAATCCACTTTATTTCTGGCAAAGAAATACTCAACACGGAAATTGGAGTTAAGCAGTTCACATAAATATGAGCCCAACTCTTTGGAGAAAAGGTTTTGTGCCATATTTGCATTTAGCTGACAAAGTTCAAAGAAAGCTATTTCTAGACCCATTTACTGGTACAATCTATGCAATGGTATGCTGAAATAAGAAATACAAGATGTCTGTAGGATGTATGCAATGATTACTCAAAGACCATCCTCATATCACAGGTTTTCTGTAGTGTTTTCAGGAAAAACAATTGCCTGTTCAGGGAACTCAAATGTGAGATACAGCCATATACAATTTTCCTAATGAAAATTACCACTGATTCCTGCCAGCTCAAAAGAGTGAGACTGAAGATTTTCAGAACCCATGGCTTTTAGAAGCTCAAATATTGTTAATATTCTTTATACTCTGGCAGGGCATAGGACAACTAAGCCTGACATAATTATAGGTTATTGATGTATTTGTTACTGAGAAACAACAAAGTTTTTTCAAAGTCATGGTCTGGGTGTATTTTATAAAAACATATTTAGAAGTATCTGTGATTTCTTTCTTTGTAAAGCCTATTTGGCTTTTTTTTTTTTTTTAATTCCATGAGGATGGTACCCTGAGACTTTCTTTTTCCTGACAAGACTGTGCAGCATAGTAATATTTTTCTGTGGCATTGCTAGATGACCTCTTATCCCATCCAGATTCCAGCAAGCTGTTCCACTACCACTCTCTCTCTGAACATAACCCATAGCAGTGGATATGAACATCATGAGGACCCCACACCTTATCAAATGGAAATCAGCAAGCCACAGAGCCTGTTCTTTCATGTTGGTGAGTAAAAATCAGAATTTTTATGGTGACTTTGATGCTCCTTAGCAGTCAGGGCATTTCCTATTTCTCCAGAGATATAAAGGGAGATTTTAAATAAAGTTTAGTCCCTTGTGGAGCCCAACAGTAAGATCCTTTATTAGTAATAACAAGTATTTTTAAAACTACTTGTTTTGCGCATTCCTTCCATGTGAAAAAATTTCTAAGTACAGGTAATTTTTATTTCCTCAACACTAGTTCCCAGAACAGACTGTTTAAGAATTACAGAGTCACCAATACTCAAAGTAAATGAATATATAAAGCATATGCATGTCATTAAATGTAAGCGTTTGTATTAGATTTAAAACAAACAGGCAGTTTACTAACCAGATAAGTACAAAAGCTGTTTCTGTAATGGAGTTGGCACCACTTCACAGAAAATATAATTTGAAAAGGTTCACATTTAAATGAATCTTGCTTTTCAGGCTCAAATATCATTCTAGACTCCTAGGATGAGGTATTAACCCTTCATTCACTTCTATTTAAGGAAATTCAGTGCTGAGCTTCAATAACCTGGGCTGCACTTAAATAGCAAAATAAAAAATTAAAGAAAAAAACAACTGTTCCTTTACTGTAATCTCTTAAAGTTCCAAGAAACACCAGCCAGAAACAGGTTGACAGACCTACAGTTTGCACCTAAACTTGTGCCCTTAGACTTTATCATGGGTGGGACAGCCTAATCCCTGCCTTTATGGCTTACATCTTCAGAAACATGTGGCTTTACCCCTTCCAAGCAACATTTTTTCCCCTGCACCCCATGAGCTAACCAGCAGCTAACCAGGGCAGCTTCACTCCTAGTTCCCCCTTAACCCACCTAATGGAGGAAACAGAGAAGAAGGTTAAACTGCCTTCCACAGTTAAGGCTCTCTGCTCCAGACAATGCTGATGAAAGTATTCAAAATACAGTTTTTCTAATTCAATAGCATCTCAAGGGGCTTGGCTAGGCTGAGGGAAACTGAGCTAAGGGAAGTCACATATTAATCATCTGCTTCCCACACTCAGACTGACCACAGACCAACATGCAGACACACACAGATGTATGAAATGTGTGTACATGAGTGCCTACTACATGCAGGCAGAGATATCTATACCCATACACACATGCACAGATACACAAACTCACATGTACTGGTGTCTGTACACACAACCTCACCTGCCTTTAAAAAAAACATAGAAGGAAATGGAAAGTAGCTTTTGGTAAGAACAGCTCTACAGCATGTTCAGCTGGCTGGAAGATAAGAAACCCAGAGTGATTTGTACCTTGACTTTCTGCTGTGACTTTGGTGTATCACACCAAAGAACTCAAAACCCATCAGGAAGTCTGCCTGAGTATGTCACCTGCTCACAGACAAACCATGCATCAGCAAGAGGCAGAGCTTTATCCATGCAAATCCATTTGCAGAGTTAGCAGTACCTGGGATTCCAGCAAGAGGTGTCCACACTGCTCCTGAGGGATTTCCCACCCTGAAGTCAAAGGACTCTCAGAGTTTCCTGAAGGGTCAGATGTCTTGTTTCTGAAAGCACCAACAAATTCTCCTGCCAGGTGCTGCCCGGTGCCAGGGAGCAGTGCTGCTGCTCCTTGTGGCACGGTGGGGACAGAGCTGGGAGCCACTGGTGGCATTCCCTGAACTTGCTCTGCTCCCTCTCCAGACATGTTTGCCTTGTAACTTTTTGAACAGGATGGTACTCCTCACTAGTGGAGCTTTTGAATTACTGAAAGGCTGTGTAACATTTAATTAGGCTTTATCTCTACAAGTAATAAACCAAGTAGCTTCTGGTAAAAGAAAGCAGTCTCCAGCTTGCCTCTGGATAACAGCAGGTTTTTGATTTTCTATTCAAGCAGCTATCAAACAAATTATAATTTTATCTTCATTATTTGGTTAATTCACGTTTTCTTAAAAGACAAATGAGAGCAGGTTTATAAATATTGCAACAAAGAAATTTGGAGTCAACAGAAGGAGGGGTTTCAAAGCTGACAGATGAGAACAATACTTATGAAAATACAGTTTGTATTACCTTCAAACTGCTTGGTGCTTGCTAGTTTCTTTTAAAAAGAAATATTCAAGAACTTCTGATACTTTTGCAATTTACCTGTTGTTTACTGGCATGCCACATCCTTGTTCTGAATAATCTTCGGTATGATCATATAAGTCTCAAATATTGGAGGCCTGCTTCCAGTTGTTAACTCATTTTTAGACTTTGTCCACCAATTAGACTGCATTACAGAAAAAAAATACAACACAAGTATAAGAAATTTAACAGTGTTAAATTCAGTTCAAATGTATTATCAAGATTGGCTTCTCTTAAAGACATATTGCTAATTTTTTCTCTAACCATCACTGTAAAATCAGATATCACAGAAGATATGTTAGGCGATGCCTTTAACTACATGAAAGGTATATTTGATTTACATCAGTAAGCAGGACAGGAAATAGAAGCAGTATAGAATAGTATAGATACAGTACAGGTATCTATAGATACAGATATCTATATAGAAGAGCAGTATAGAACAGTATAGAAGCAGTAGAAGGAAAACCACAGAGGTTAGTTCAGGAATATTTAGTATGTGCTAATGGTTAGCCCTGAATGAGAGAGTATTTTCTTTTGTGAAGAAAAGAAGTATTTGGATGAAACATGAATATGTAAGAGAAGTCTTGAGTTAGTTTCACTTTATTTTGTTAAACATTATTTGGTAAACCCTAGAATTAGAAAAACAAATTTTTACTTATCAGATTAAGATTTTTATATTGCAATAATGCAAATAAAAGCTGAAGTACTGTAATGAATGATTTAAGAATTTTCTAATGTTGTTCACATTGGCAATTCTCCCTTAAACATTTGCTACCACTCCTCCTTTCCCATTTTCCCAGCAAACTTGTTCCAACCAGGAATAAGCAGCTGCCAATTTTAGCTCTTGCAGCCCAGAAAACAAGAGCTGCCTTCCCTCAGGTATGCTCCTGGCTCCTGTGAAGCTTCTCCCTCTGTGCACATGTCACTGCAGACCATTCACTTGTCATTCCTGGGTGTATGACTGACTCAGGATCAGCAAACACAGGGCAGGATGATGCTGAGCAGCCTGTGAGTGTTGGGAGCTTATGACTGCCAAAGCTGGGAGCAGCAGGGAGAGAGAGGTGACTTTATCCAAAGCATGAGGATACCCACTGCAGATGTTCCCCTGGCTCTGGCCTTCCTGCAGCTTGGGCTGCACACACCACCTCTGCTTCTGAACTTGGCTGCTGCCTCTCCAGCTCAGCAGATGAGATGCCTTCTCTCAAGGGAAACCTCTCATGATAAAAATGATAAAACATCTGCAAAGAGAGGTTGAACGGTGGCTAGAGAAGAGGGAACTGCCCTAACTTGAGAACTCTTCTCTAGTGTTTTTATTTATTTCTTTATTTATTTTGGAAAGAGATATCCTAATCCACTTGCAAGAGGTTCTGAGTGTACAATAGAGAATAATTTCAGTAGAGAATATGCAACCATCCTGTTTGGTGTTTGAGTTTAAAAACCGTGAGGTAATCTCAATTTTTGTGACATTTTTCCTAGAGTCACGCCACAGATTACAACTACAAAAAGCAAAAGTACACTTCAAAGCACACATAAATAAATATCGATATTTACGTTACTATAACCTTTGGAATTATCCATGCTAATTCATTGTTCTAGCTGCAGGATAACCCAGTGTTTTAATGATAAAACTCAATAAATGCAATTAACATCTACTTCATGTGACAGAATAAATTTGATCTTGACTAATTCATCTTTTCAATCTGGCCACCATTCATCAAACTGAAAGTTTGCTTTACTGGACTATTTGGGGCAGAACAAATACTACTTTGTAAAGCAATGTGACATGAATAAATATTTTGCAACAATAAAAAAGGGTTCATTCCTTGACTACAGAAATAACAGAACACTTGTCTTTCCAATATACTAAGATGCCACATGGAAAACAAAAGAATTTTCAGAAACCCTTTCTGGTGACATATTGAGGTCAATGAGAATCTGTCTCTGGCGGTGCAAGGATAACATTTGCAAACCCTTAACTTCTGGGTATTGTGGAGAAAAAAAACGACTGATCATTTTAAATCTCTCTTCTAGGTAGTCAAGGTCGTGTAAGTCCTCTCAGTAATGCACAGAACTGCTTATCATTGCTGCTCATTTGGGATTACTTAGATGACAAATGTTTCCTCCACCATCCTGTGTCCTGAAGAACAGGTAATCAGTCTGAGTTACCTCTTAAATATTGGGCTTGGTTTTTACCAAGGGATCTTCCATTTCCTTTTTGACAATCCTTTTGATTCCCCTCAAATTTCAATGCAGCCCTTAAGGTTAATAGCTCCTAGCATAGTAACAGCAGAGTATATCTTTCTGTTTCCTTAGGAAAAGAACAATTAAGACTACAAGCACAGAATACTTAATTATGTTGTTTTCTGTTTGCAGCTGGAAAGCTTGTACATGTACAGAGAAAATTTTTCCAATCTCAATACCATTTCAAAGATTTTAAATGGGAATTACGCTCTTAACTCAGTATTTGTAAACATTCAAAATGTCAAAGTAGAACAGGGTTTCTGTTGGTATTTTGTGTAAAAAGAAATTATGTCATCCTGATATGTAGTAAATAAAATACATGTTAGGTAAAAAATGCAGCCAGGAGCATGAAAAGTTAAAAACAAGACAATGAAATTTCCTCTTTTAAAATCTCTAATTGCTATAGTTCTAAATGGAATGACTTGTCTAAACAAAGCAAGTCATTAGTGGTTAATATCTGCACAGCTTGGAATAAATAAGTGAGGTTAATGACACGTGGGAAGACACTAATAATAATAATAATAATAATAATAATAATAATAATAATAATAAAAATATACTTCTGATCTCACTACCTTTGGGTTTGTTTTGTTTTAAAATAAAACAAAAAAAGAGTTTACATTCTAAATTTTAGTGGCAAACCTTTTCTTTTTCATACTGTGGAGTGACTCATAAAATGCAACAATGTTGGGTAAGAAAGCAAGCCATCAGCATGAAAAGGAATTAATTTTCATTGTATCATTGGAGCAGCCTCAACAATTTACTATGTTGGGGGTTTTTTTCTTTCTCTGGGTTCCACATTTACGTGAGTTCAGCATCTTTCTAGCTGATAAAAAAAGAATGAGTAAAATGAACATACAGGATTGCTTTTCTAGCCTTTTGTCAATATATGCAATAAACAACAGCTGACAGTCTTGTGCGAGATTATAGTAGGCTCCACTTTTCTAGAATTTGCTAGAACACATTTCCCTTAATACCACACCTATGATAATTTATTTTTTTTAAACAACAGAGATGGTCAGTAGACAGTTTTTTCCTCTTCTAGGCAGTTAGGACATAAAAGGGAATATTTTAGTGATAATACAGATTAATATATATAAATACAATTTGGCTTAGATAATGCCAAAAGAAGCCTGAAAGCAAAAACAAGATAAAACTTCTATAAAGATATATGGCAATTAGTATGCTACCCAGGTTTGTGAGATTTTTTTAAACTGATCTTTTTATGAGGGCTATGGGTGTAGAGAGAGAGAGGTGTTCCTTGCTTGGTCAAAGTTTTGTTATTGTTTTTCCAGTGTCCCTGTTCTCATATTTGGTCAAAGCTTTTATAAACAAGGGTATTACTCTATGTTCATATTGCATAAAGCTGATAAAATGATATGGAGTTTGATGAAAATTAAAATAAGGGCTAGTAAAGCAATTTACAATTTTAAAAGGTGTGAGAATATTGGTTTCAGACATGCTAAACAAGTATTAACCAAAAAGAAACCTGAGAAATCTGCCTTTTTAGAATAAACCTGCTTTTAGTTTAAATATGTCTCAGTGCAGAACATGAGAGAAAAGTTCCTGAGAGCAGAAAAGGCACAATGTAATTTTACAACTAATTATTAAAAAGAAGACACTGCTAGAAATACAATTACTTGCTACCTTCACCTTAGGATAATTACTGCCAAGGTAGCCTAATATTGCAATTACTTTTAGAGGAAGTTCTTATTTTGCTGAATTAACAGAATCTGGTAGATGTACAATTTAATATGCAAATTGAAAGCCGGGGTTGTAGAATTCTGGCATGAATTCCCCTTTTATTTGTGTGTGTTCATTATTTTAAAAGGAATCTAGATACATTTCTTCAACTTAACTAACTCTTCTTTCTTTCTTTCTATCAAGTAATGTCTTCTAATGATAATTGCTACAAATTGAGATTTCTGAAATAGCTGTATGGAGTTAAGTGTTCAGTTCCCTATGAAAGCCAGAGGGAGATGTGTGTGTTACACTGAGTTTTCAAATCACACATCTTCACCCTCACACTGAGAAATAAATGCCACCTGGATTTTAATAAAACCTTTTTATTAAGGGACTTGAAAGCATTTATGAAATGTTTCAGATTGAGAAAAATTTCTTTAGATTTTTGGGGTAATAGGAAGTCACCATCTAAGATGCTGAGATTCCTGTGGTAGTTCTTGTCTCTGAATCTGTCTGTTGGAGTATTTCAGTATGACAACCTTATTAGATTGTTTAAAAATATATATTTAAAATGTTTTTTAATATATATATTTTTATTGTTTAAAATATTTATTGGTTTACTGTTTAAAAATATTTAAGTATTTTAAAAACAACTGAGGTTTGGCATAATTTTTTAATGTTATATGACACTTGAAACATACCATGTTTTAAAATAGTCTCGAGGTCCAGAGCAAGATAGTTTTTCCATTTAAAAATTTATTTTTACTGCATATTAGTGAAGAAATCAAAACTCTTGGAATTATTTCAAAGACATGTAGTTGTGTTGAAAGATGACTTTGGAGATGAGAGGAACAAGAGTTACTTCTATTTCTAGCTTAGGGATAAATTATGGCAGTCAGACATTAGTCCTTGCTTTCCCTATTTAAGAGTTTGTCATTCAAGCATTTCATTTCATTCATTTGAAGTTGGAGCAGATGCTGAGTTTCCTACATTCCAGCTTGAGTTATTAAGCATCCAAGCATACACACTCATTTGTTTTTTCCATTAGGAGAAAACCTGTGGCTTTGACCTGAAGAGCAGACCTAAGGTCTGTAACATCAGACACTTCAGTTTTTTAATACCTGCTGATGTGACATAATACTGAAATGGCTCTATGCATCCAGGTTATTAATGCAATGTCTGGAGATTGTTTTAAACTGCCTGCTGCCATGCTGGCTGGTATTTGTACTGCCTCCTTTCCAATAGAAAAGGTTCTGGCACCATTGTTATATAATTTCTTATTCTCTCTTTAAGACTCAGATGTCCATTCTGGGTTACTGAGAGGATGCTCCCAGAAAAATCTAGGGAGAAGCTTGTTTCCTTAGTGCATGGGATACAATTTTCTTGTATGTAAAGCAGGAGATCTACTCTGTTTTTCTAGAATAAGCCCAGGACTGAGCTGAAGCTGATGCTCATGCATCCTGAGGGTATTTTTTTTCAGTCCCTACTTTTTTTTAAGAGCATGCCTGCATAAATGTGTTGAAGCGCATACAGTAGAGTCGACATTCTGTTTCTTCCTTATGTCCTTAAATGAAAATAGTTACTACTGCTGCATTTGTGGAGAAGCTCAGTTTTGGATAAAACAACTTTAAAAAGGTAAAATCCTGTAGCCACATGCTGTAAATCTGCTCAGTTTTCTACAAAGTTTTAACTAGATAAGTTCCAAAGTCAGTTTATTTATAAGTGGGGAATCTTCTGATCAGAAAGAAAGCAGAAAGGAATGGAGGTCAGGTGCCTCCTGAGTTTGGCAGGAGTTGAGCTGGGTTTTAGGATTACAGTTAGGATTTAGGTATCTAAATTTCATGTTAAGGCATAAAGCTGCTTCTTCTCAAAAACTACTTGGTGGACTGACCAGACCTAGTTATACCAACTGAAAGAATTTTATGAAATTTGCTCTCAGCTATGAAACCTTCAAAATCATTAAGTTTACGAATTTTCCTGATTGGCTGAAGTAAAGCTTAGAAGGATTTCAAACAAATGGGGTAACTATTTCATCTTACTCTGCAGATCAAAGTGCACTTCACTATAATTTGTGCTTTCAGAACTTCCAAGTGTGCCAGGTACAACAAGTGCAGCACTGTAGCTTTGCTGTCCTTGCCTCACACTTTGTTTTGTGCTACTGCCTTCCTGCAGACTCATCCATCATGCAGTCCATAGAATGATAATGAAGAGATGGGGATTAAAAAATAAAACCATGTATCCACACAGTCCTCACAGTGCTCAGCAACATCTCCTATTTGGTGATAGCACCAAAACCAGTGTCTGGCAAATTTAAGATGTACTATCAGTTGTGTAAAACAGTTTCAAGGTTTGTAGCTCTTCAGTGGGTTCTTGGACCTCTTTCTATTTTCTTACCCATTTGGTATATATTTTATTGCTTCAGTTCACTGTGATCTGATCCTGCTCAATGAAAGCTGTTAGAATTTTCACAGCTCTGGGATATTTTCAGGCCAAAGGGACAATAGGTGCAAAATTCCTCTTTAAATTCTCTCCTAATGTTTTCAGCTGTCACAGGATCAAGCCTTGGGAAATGAATACTATGGAACCACATATTTAAAGATGCCAAAGGCTGGGATCCTACAAAACCACATCTCACTGATTAAGAGCATAAATCTGAATTTCTGAAAATAATTCATGTTGCTGTAACTTTCAGCAGGTTAATAGATACAGCTACAAGGACACATACAAAGAGAACTTATCTCCCTCTGACCATTTTGTCTTGCTTATTGACCATAAAATAGCTTAGAACTGGGAGTTATAGGACTTCATTAGTGGGCAGAGGACTGTATTAATGCACTGCTTCTCTTCAAGCTAACTAGCTCTGCTAAGAACTTTGACCACTGTCCAACATAAGTTACTGCAAATTATTATTCCATATGAAAATATTAGTATGTAAAATAAATATAGGAATCACTTCAATGGGCCCTAGAGTATTTTTTTAGATAGAAACCTGTATTTTTATTACTGAGTTCAGGACCCTTTTGCTGGAGATCATATCCATTATGTAAGTATTACTGGGGACTGCCAGCTACTTCATGTATTAGTAGGAATCAAAGAAGTAATGGTCTTGTCAGTAGGAACAGCAGCTCAATTCATCCTGCTATGCCCAATCACAACCTTGTATAATAATGCTGTGCTCCCCCAGAGAGGAACAGAATGTTTCCTTTTGTCTTCGTATAGTGTTCACCATTTACCCTTTATAAATAATATGCTGCAGCTAGGAACCCTCATGCTGCTAAAATTAAACCCTTGTTTTCCTTTTGGCATCCAGGGATCTGTGAGACAACATGAAGAACTGGTACATGTGACCCTTTTCAACAAGGAAAAGTTGAAAGGCTGCATTTTAGGCTTGGGTCCTAATTTGCCTTTTGACAAATGACACGTTTGTCTCTCGCTGCCCGTGCAGTGTTCCTCTGCTCCTTGTTCTGGCAATGTCCCTGCAATACCTGTGGGGAGCCTACAGCAAGGGAAGAGGGGACTCCATGGTAATATATCTTACTCTGAGCATGCAAAGCTGCAGAGGAGGCTGCTGCAACCCTGGCAGCCTCCAAGGAAATATTATTCATTATGTATTTACAGTTATTGGATTAAAACTCTGTAATGTGCTCTGTTCAATTAATAATAATACAGAGCGGAATGAGCTATGAAATGCATTGTGCCTTTTAAAAGATCTAATATAAGAAAAGACAAGCAGTTTGTTCTAATGAATGCATCTAATTGGTGCACTTTATTATAAAACACTGGAACAGCATTTTTCACGAGGCAGTTCTATTTGTAACAGGCTGTCTCCAGCATGTCAGGGTGTAATAAATGTGCTGCAGACTAGAACTGCTGATTAGCATTTCTGGAAGCCTGGGAACTTAGTGGAACTTGTTTGCCATTGCAGAAAGACCTTCCAAATCCTTACAGAGGGACCTGCAGCACTGTCATCTGTTAGGGACAGACCTGGAGATCTCTGCTACCAGTATGCACATGCAACTGCCATAACTGCACAGCCAAAACAACAAGGAGTTGTTACTGCTTTGTTGTACCCCTGGTGACTTCCACAGTATTGATATACAAAAGAGGCTTTCAACAAACACTGTCTCCAACAAAGTAGAGTTTTCACAGCAATAACTTGAGAGAGACACATGGTTTATGTATGACTATAGCACACTGCCCACATCATCCTTTGTTCATTTTTGATGAATGCAAAGAGGAAGAAAGAAAGGGTGCACGTGCAAGATTTCTTTTGAGTTATAAGAAGAAACAAAAAGCCCTAGAGGCACTCCTGAAAACATACCTTAGAGCTTCAGAGGAAAACAGTCAACAGTCAATATTCTTTTGGCAGGACCCAGACAGAGAATGACATGACAACGTTCAAGCAAAATAGTTTAAGTAATATCAAATCTGCAGAAATTAAATCTACACAGAAGAAATAAAGACTATGAGAGGAGTGAGCTTTGACCAGGATTCTTTTGTCTGCACTCTCAATAACTAAAAAGTAGCTTTTCAGGTCTTTTCTTTTTTTTCTCTTTTTCCCCCCAAAGCCACACCACTACCCACAGTCAATTTTCTTTTCTTGCTTTTGTAAGAGAGGATACCAAAGAAATCCTCCCTTGGAAAAAGAAACTTATCCTTTCAGGCCCAGTAGCAAGACTTCTGTCTTCATATAAGGAAGCCTTTCAGTCTCAGGAGCAGCCTTCATCTCCCTTTGTATTCACTGCTGAAAGGCACTCCCTGCTCCCCTCTCTGGGGCTTGCAGTCCGTTAGCCTGAACCTGGGAAACACGACTCCTAACTTTATGGTGTTACACAGCCTAACTGCATTAATCTGCCTTAATACGTTTCCCTATAATAAGATGGATCCACCCCATTACTTTTACTAATTTATCTGAAAGAACAGAGGCTTCCACAATGGTTGCTTGGGCATTGCCCTGGTATCTATAGCATTCAAAAACCTGCTGATTCTCCCTAACGTAAAGGGCTAAATTATACAGCCACATTGGGAGAGTATGACTGTATATTTACCTTCATTAATGCCCCTGTCCCCGAGAAAGGCAACTTTATGATCAGGAAGAAGTAAAAACAAGGCTATGGGTTACAAGTAAACATACTTTGTATACGTATTTCTGTGAGGAGTCTAAGATACAAATGTTCAAATGAGGTAAAAAAAGACAAAAAGGCATCCAGCAACATCATCAGGGGCCTTCTTCTGTCAGCCAGGATACAAATGGATTGGCCTCAATGACATCATGTTATGTTCTCACACCACCCAGTGCTTTCAGACCAATCCCCAGGGAAGCTGTGTGGAAGCTTTGGCCACTGGTGGCTGAGGCACATGTGCACATGCACAAAATGGTCCAGGGGGTGACTGCTCACTCAGCTCCTGCTCAGATTTTGGGGAACCCAGCTGCTGCCAAGGCCTGACGTGTGCTGGGAGCAGCACCAGGAGGTCAAACCAGAGCACTGGGTAGGGGGGCCAGAAAGTGCTGAATGGCCACTGTGCATCACCTGCAAATTGCTGTCTCTGGCAGCCATTATCTTTTGCTTGGCAGTTTCCTCAGAATGCAGTAACTTAGAGAAATTATACAGACCAAACCTCCAAGCTGGAGGGTATAAAACATCAGCTTAGCCAACAGCAGCCAGACTGCTGAGGGTCTGATGCCCGCGCCATGCCAGAGATGGCAGGATGGGCACTGCCACCTTTGTCTGGGAAGCCAACTCTTTCCTTTTCCTCATAGGTGCATGGAAGTAAGAGCTACAGGTTATAAATTATGAAATCTTATGACTTTAGCTGTGAATAAGTGAATTAATGTGATGCACTAGTCTGGGATTGAGCCCATTTGTCGTGTTTATTATATTTCTTAGTGAGCTCATGCAATAAACTTTGGATCACGGAGTACATTGTCCTTTAATTTGAGAGATTCAAATGAACCCTGACACAGGGAAAGCTGCAACTCCTGCCTTGGTATCATTGAGTCCTGGCTGCCCATTCTTGTCTTGGGATGAAATCAAAGAAGTGTAATTGATCATCTTGCTAGAAAAACAGCAAAGGCATACTAATCCCCAGCATATCTACTGTACTCCTGCTACCCCTTCCTGCCCAAGGGTGGGTGTCCTGGCAATAATTATGTTTCAACAAATCCAAGTTATTCTGCAGCAGTGTGCTACACTGACTTGGGGCCACTCTGTACAGTATCTGGACCACTGTCTTCATTAGATTGAGATAATTGTATCTGCTGATTCTTCTGAGTATTATGTTCCTTGACTTTTATCTACTTGTCTATTATCCACTTTTCATCAGTATCTGCTGATACAGGTCCTGGTCTGTATGTCACTCTGTCCCCAGATGTCTATGGCATTCTAGTCTTCCACTTCAAGCCCTGTTTAGGGGCAGCAGCTGGGACTTGGCAGGCCACGTGGGTGACAGGGAAGGAGTTTGGAAGACTCTTGTGATGGTGGCCCTGGGGCATACATTCAACTCCCACACATCATTCAGTGCTGTTTCCCCTAGGCTCAGTTCCCCCCCTGTGAATTTGTTTGTACAACAATATCCCTTACAGATGGTTTGGCACCCCAGGTTCCACAGGACTAATGTTTTCAAGAGGGAAAGATGTATTTCAAGATACAAACTTTTTATGAGGATTCTGAAATTCTTTGGAGACTTCAAAGACATGACTGTACAAGAGAATGAGTATGGCCTCTTGACATTCAAAAGACATTATGGAGAAAAACAACCCAAACCAAACAAAACCAAGAATGAAATACTTCTTTTGTGTGCCTCTGATGAAAGGATATATAAGAAATGGTGAATTTCCTTTTTAAAAAGAACACTGGTCCTAATTAGGATTTCTTACACACTGAAAACAATCCGCTTAATAGGTCATAAATAAATTATAGTTATTCTACATACACAGTCAAAATACAAACCTGAATTAGCTCAGCTTGATGGAAAATATTTGTGTATCTTGCAAATCAAACTGTGTCATCTAAAGGAGTATTTTGCCCCTGCATTTTCAATTGATTGAGCCTGAACTGAAATGTTCCCTTTTGGGTCAGAGGCTGGTTTTGGCCTTTTAACTTGCTGTGCAAGAGCTTCCAGGCCTGTACTTTCTCAAGCATAAATGTCAATACAGTAGTCAGGGTGTTTGGCTTGTTTCAGTTAAGACATCTTTTTGTATATCCCCATATCTAGGATGCCATTAATATTAAAAAAAGAATAATCCCCAGGTTCTGCCTATTATTTGGAATATATGCCAACATACAAAATAAACTAAAACATACTGAGGAGATTCTCCTGCATGTTATCTCTGGAATACATACAGCACTATAATTTCTTTGAATAAGTGCATAATGCATAAACATTTTTGACGGTAGCTTATACAAAAGGCATGCATGGTGTATGATTATTACAGACTGTTTTTCTATCTTTGAAAGGTTCATGATTATTTTTGTCTCAGTGTTCCTGAAGAATAGTATGGCATGCAAGAAGTTATCTGATATACATGCATATAGGTAAAAACAGAATGGAAAAATACATACTGAAAAAGAGATGACAGTTTCTAATAATGAAATTATTATTTACATTTCAAATATTTCATTATCCCTTTTTGGTCTAAGCTAAATTTCAGGTTGTTTCTGCACCAGAGGGTTTTCAGAGGCTGCACAAATCTCCTCTAGCTGAACAGAGGAGGAAATGAGCAACAGAGGTGAGTGCTCCCATTTCAAAGTCTCTTGCAGTCATCTTTTTACCCCAAAACAACTTAGTGGCTAACTATAGCCTTAAATTACTGCTCTTTAAGTGACCAGCATGGGTTTACAATGCACTGGATACTGTACATCAGTGCTAAAATAAACACTTTGCCAGTGTCCATTTCCCTTAGTAAGATAGAGCAGCTACCCTTATGTTTTGGGAAGTGAATTCTCCACATCTATATCTTGTTTGCTGAAACTGAGTAAATACACCACAAAAGAACTTAAGGTCTATTTCCTGGTAGATAGCAGGGCTTCACTATTTGTAACTTCATTAGTCTTGGTGTTATTTTTATAAAACACCTTTGTCCTAATTTGGATTTTTTTTCACGATCCAAACGCGGTCACTTTATTCTCTGTGCGAATGAAAATGAAGGTTTTGTAAAAAGAATTTAAGTGCTTAAAGACAGGCATACAAATATGCAAATATGTTCTCCTCACAGGACAAGTGAAAACAGCAACATTAAATATATTTCACGGCTAATGTAGTTTGCTTTTAGAGAAGTGAAAGCTGTGTGACTGTATTATCTATCATACTCCTGTCACCATATTACACTACGTGTAGTTTATTTGTAAGATTTTACAACTTTTGGTTAACTGTACACAGTTAAGGCCTGTGTGACAGACAGAATACTTTTGCCAGTATAACTTATTTCCTAGCAACTTATTGTGCAAAATAAATTGTAAATTTACCTATTAATTTTTACACAATTTGGAGAGAGAGAAAATACTCAATTGAAATCGTAGGACTGAGCATGCAGGGAGGTAGTTCAGTGTCTTTGTGAAAAAAATACTGATTTCTTAGAATTTGAGGGGGGCTAATAAGTACTTAATGCTTTTCTAGAAAGAGTCAAACTTTTCAATACAGAGCTCATTAGCTGTGCTAGGTGGTAGGTCACATTATGGTATTTCTCCTTTCCAACTGGGCATTTTTTGCTGTAAAAAACAAATGCAAATGCCTAGTAGAACATTCAGATGGGGAATAATGGCTTATTTTAGTCATGTGTAGTTTGGCTAGGAAAAGAAATGTATTCTTCAGAAGAATATCAATGTCCAAATAGTCGAGCAGTGGGGATGTGAGCAAGCAAGAGAAAACAGCCAATAACCATTCCTGGTGCCAGCTGTTCATACAGAGTAATGGAACCCAAAGGTACCAGCACCACCTCAAATGCTGGCTCGGTGCTGTTTGAGCAGCCACATGAGCCCAGAAGGAAGCCTGGCCTTGGTTACAAAGCAGATCAATGGACAGAGTGGTCACAGCAGAGTCAGCCTTTGTGCTGGGCTCCAAAGCATTCCCCAAGCACCTGTCTCAGGTGTGAGGCAGCATTATGTATGCATCCACCCAGCTCTCCTGGCCTTGGTGGCAAGGCTCCAACTACACACACCATGAATATACAGAAGAGGGGAAACATGCAGAAAGAGGTCTCTGCCTTTTCTATATATTTATAAATGAAATTGCTAAGAAGGCAATGCTGGAGGTATGCATGCTTCCAAACACACAGGTACCTCTCAGAGCAGTCAAGCCCATAAGCTCCTGAATGGTCTTATACATGCCAGAACCAGAACCAGAACCAGATGCTTTGCCTGCTTTGAAGCTCTTGGACCTTTAGGACTCAGACACACCTGAAAACACAAACCCCTCCAACAGCAGATTTACACCCATAGTAACACATGTGTATGGTCACGTGTACAGAGGAGGTTGATAGGAACCCAACCACAAAGTTCCTGAAGCTCAGGTACAGAGCCCTCTCATGTCTCATGGACTCAATGTTTCTTAGGAGTTCAGATCTCAAACCACCAGACTGCATCTTCTTCAATTATTTGTTTCTCATCCACATCCACTTCACCTCTAAGGATATGGATGTGATATTGCTCAGCTGTTTATTCCTCATAAACAATTTTACTACACTCAGGTATGTCAAATGAACACAGAAATCTGTAACAGGCTTATTAAAAGTGGTCATTACAGTCTTATTATTGCTCACTGTTGATAAGAGGGCTGAAAGATAATAAAACACAATGCTTCAAAAGTGAGCAATGAAAAAATCACAAAAGTACAGAATAAAAATTTTACAATGCAGTGTCAGGAATGTAAATAGTTTCACAAGTGATACTGTCAAGCCTTTTGGGACCCATCTCATGTTGCAGTTTCTTCTCAAAAGGAGAAAACAGGAATAACTCCATAATCCAGGCTAGTAGTTTACAAAATCAGTGCAGACAACACTGTGCTCAATGAGCTATGTTGATTTACAAAAGCCTAAAATCTGGACACTGACTCTGGATACATACTGCAGAATCCAAATCTGACCAACCACAGGAATATATAAAATTTGCTAATTTAGCAAGCAACATTTTCTGCTAGTTAAGTCACCAGTCCATACCTCTATACTCTGAAAAACTTTTTTTCTTTTTTGTTTTCAGCTCTCTGGAAACATTCCTTATCTATAAAAGTAACATATCTCTTTTTTATTGCCTGATTATGTTCCAAGCTTTATTTATGTAAAAGTCTTCACAGCACAAATATTTATGTAGGAGATGATGAAATTCTGTTTCAAGAATATTTTCACAGTAGGGCTGGAAATGGACTTCTTGGGAATATCTTGGACAGCAGAATGCAGTGACTTAACTGCTGCATGTCTGTGACCCTGTCAGTATCCTGATATGTTTTCCAGCAAAAGTGAAACTGGAATTGAAAGAAAATTCCAGTGGAAATATCTTCTGTATCTTTTAAATTTTTTATTTCCTTTTAATTATTGTGTCAAAGTTCAACTTGGGTTGCATTTCAGTTGTACCTACAACTAAATGGAAGTCCCTTGACAAAATCTGATCTTTATGAAAGTCAAAGCTGCCACAGTATTTCTAGTATTTTACCTTTTTTTTTTTTTCATATTCAGTTGCATGAAACAAGTAAGATGAAAGAAAAGTGTGATTTATGTTTTGGGTTTAACAGATATCTCCTACATCATCAGTAATAAAAGCGCAATTGAACTGGGTTTTTTCAGCTGCTGAGCTGAATAAGTCTGTTTTGAAAATTTCTGCATAAAAATTACTTTTAGGGAAAAAGTAGTTGATTTAGACAACATATGCTTTCTTGTAACAAAGAAAAGCAATTCTGACATCGGGAAACTGTGCCAGGATTTCTAGAGAAAAATTTGAATTCTTCTATAAAAGAACTAATGCTTTTGTTTCAGCTTACCCTAACATCTTGCTTTCCTGACATCTTGATTCCTGTAAGAATTACTAGAGCCAAAATGGTTGCTCAGCTTCTTCATAATAATTCCTGTGATGAGTAAGCAATCTGAAAGCTGCCTATCCATACCATCCTTACATAAGTTGCTATATTTTTTCTTCGTCTTCAAAGATTAAACTTTATAACTTCATGTATTGAAACTAGGAGGAAATCATTCAACTTTAAGGGATAAGTATCATAGAATACTAAATACATCCTAAAAAGTGATCAGTGTTCCAGTTGATGCTTATCAAGTTGCTTTAAAACAAGTTTTGTTCCCCTGGTCTATTTTTATGGTATCTAGTTGAAAGATGACATACTTAATTCCTGTTAAATATTGTTGGAAGTACCAGCACATGGGTATAAGCTCCATATGTCTCAGGATGTAATGATGATATTGGAAAGTGTGGAGATTGAATGATGAGACTTTGGATCAAGACAGTAAGTTTTCTGATTAATTAAAAAGGAGGAATATATATTCTCTTACAACCTAGAAAATTAGGGTGCGTTTTATCCCTCAGAGGAGCCAGCACTTTGCAGGATTAAGCAAATATCAATTCTGCAGCAGTTTTTCATCAACTTTTTGCAGATACCAGATAAAGCTATATCAGTCTCACGGTCTTACTTTTTTCCTAACTCCTAGACCTTTAATTTTTCATCTTGACAATGTTTCTTTAGAGAAATGATACAGTATAAACACACCTTCTGAAGGAATTAGGAGAGACAAGTACTTCGAAGTAGCACAGAATTCCTACATTCCTGCCTGGACAGACCTGGATCCCACAGATACAAGAGGAAGGCAGCTTGCTCCTTTTGGATTTTCCAAGCCCCCCAGCTCTGAGTAGCAAAAGGTGACAGCAAGAGCAGCAGAGGTGAGCATGTCTCTGCCAATTAAAATAAGATGGAGCTGGACCCGTATCAGATGTTTTTTACCACATCAGAAACCCTTTCTTACATTGCTGGGTTTTGTGACTATGAAGCAGACACATCTGATGTTTACCAGAACACAGCACAGTTTATCTGATAATTTTAGTGTGCTTTACACATTAAGAGTGCAATTAATAGAATACATACCAAGCAATTAGATGACTTCTTGTGACCTTTCAATTTACACTGCAACAAAGACACGCACTTGGAATCCTCTAGTAAACCATTTTCTGGCTTTCATACAGCTGTTTCAATTGAATTTGGCAATATTTAAATCAAAAGGGAAAAGATGAAAGCTAATTACATCCAATATACTAATGCTTGAACAATTTGTATTAATAGAAATTAAAAAGAAAGAGGCAAAAAGGAGTTGGTATTACATGCAGCGAGCACTTTTTTCTCTAATAATTTAAACATCACTATGGGGTAATTTCTGTGTTGGTCTGTGTTGATATTCCACTACTTTTGTTAACATGAATGGGAATGCTGAATTTACAGAAGACTGGAAAAACAAACCACATTATCTCTGAACACAAATGAAAACAAAACACTGCCTACTTAAGTATCTGAACCACACAGTTAAATCTTTGCATGGCTCCCCAGTGTGCTCAGTATCCGAGGCTACAAACTGACTCAAGTAGGGACTCACTGTCATTTTTAGAATATTCTCTTTCTCATGAAACCCTCTTTTTGCTAAGCTACATCAGCATTGCCCTTCAGGTGCAGGACTGATGTGCAAGGGCTGTGGCTGTTCCTGGGGGACCCTTGGGTGCTCTGGCCCTGCTCCTGCAGTGCTTCCACCCTCTGCCCTCACAGCCAGGGTAGGAACCTGAGATGCTGCCTCAAACCAGGGACAGCTGCAAGGGAGCCTCCATGGCTCACCTTGCCAGGGAATGGTAAGAAATGGGCAGCTTTTGGTTTTTTTGGAACCTTTTTGCAAAATTCTTATGCCTGCTTAACAGTCAGTTTAATCAAAGCATTTCATTGTGAGGT
This sequence comes from Phaethornis superciliosus, assembly GCA_023637945.1. Lineage (NCBI taxonomy): Eukaryota > Metazoa > Chordata > Aves > Apodiformes > Trochilidae > Phaethornis > Phaethornis superciliosus. The sequence continues at coordinate 19,741,568 of JAJQWJ010000011.1, forward strand.
TGAAAAAGGCATTTTTTTGGTTTTGGGTTTTTTTTTTTTCAGGATGCACAGACTGGGGTATGTTGAAAATATCTTCCCTGTGTCCTAGGTTTTGATGTCCCACATTCTGCTAATTTTTGTTTCCAGTAGGATGCTCTTTTCTAACTGATCTGGCATATGAATTATTACACAAAAGCAATGTGCTATCACTGTTCAAACCCAGACAAGCTTCCATTTTACCAAATAGAAAGGAAAATCCTGGATAACTGAAAAACTGACATGAGTTTCCATACTAATTTATACTGAGAATTCAAGACCTAATTTTCAGATGTAGAAACTGAATGACACTTAATGTCATTCTTCTTACAGACACCCAGAATACCTCTGAGGACTTCAGCACTGAACCACCTCCTGAAATGCTGTAGCATATCCCTTTTTTTTCATTCCCTAGCTTTGTATTGTTAAGTTCACTTGGGGCTTGATCATGCAAGTCAGTGACAAAACTGCCCTTTGACTTCCATGTTAGAAAATCCAACCTTCCTCAATTTCCCATTTGTATTTCTTACCTGGTTGGTACTGGTACCTTCCAGTACTGGCTCCATGCTTTCAAGAAGGTCGTTGTTCTTTTAGGATCATCAGACAACCATGAGTGAATCATGAATCAAGATGGAAAACACCAGGGGAATGTTCTCCTGAAAGATAAGAAAACACAAAACTTCTGCAGCACAACTCAAAGGACTCATCCCAAAAAGCAGCATCCTTTTTCTCATGTTGGGATGGCAGCCTGCAGATTTCCATGGGGCAGTCCTGGTTCTCACTGAACTTTGGTTTACTCAGGACAGCAAGAACTGGTTTTGCTTTATAGCTAAGATCAGGCCAAATATTTCTTGTCATCTGCTTAAATAAAAAGATCTCTTTCCAGACAAATTGTTTGTTTTTAAAGAACACATTGCAAAAGCCAATCCTGCATGAATTTCACTGTTATTTGTCTGAATTTGTTTAACAGCACTTTTTTGGAAGGTAAAGCTCACAAGCTGACGAGTGAGGATAATGGTGGTTATTATTGAGTCCTTTTTTTTTTAAGCCCTAGTAAGAAGTCAAGGAACTAGTAATTACTATTGTCTTCTAGGATCTATACTTTCTGTCTCTGTCTTGAGGAGTTTCACACAAAGTTATCTCACAGTACTGTTTGAAATACAGTTAGTTCTTATTTAACCTTGCTTTTTTCCAAAGAAATATTTAAACTGAAGTTGCCCAAATAATTAATCTTGTAGTATGCTGCCAGAAATTTTAGAAGATTGTAAATTACATTGTCCTTAAGTATTACCCACCCATCCCTGGGGCAAAAATTTTTTTTCCACATTTTAAAGGTGAAAATTTTTAACATTCTTGTTTGATAATATAGAATGGACTCCTAAAATAACCTAGAATCCAGCAAAAAATTATTGAAACTTTGAAAAACTGTAAGAAACAACAACAAAACCAACTTTATTTGCTTGATCTACATCATCACAGTCTGCAGCTATTTAAAAGAAGGCTTCAGGGAGGTTGGTATTGTAATGTTGTGCTTATCTATTATGCAGAAGAGAATCTGCTGTCTGACAGTTTGTATGGCAGAGAGAAAGCTAAGGCAGACATTCCAGAAACATCTCCCTAATGAGAGGTAGCAAGATGCTGCAGTAGATTCCAGGGGTTGTTGTTGCAGGGACATTCTGGAACCTCTGAAACCAAAGATTTTAATAGGATGTTAGACAAACCTTCCAGGAGTCTCTCTCCTCAGGTAATGCATCAGCTGACCCCATGGCAGCCCTTGCAACCCCATCTTGCACTGTGATTTGTATAAACTGGAGCTGTCACTAACCAAAAGAGGGTATTACCTGAAAATGCTTCTATCTCTTCAGAAACGCTTTGAATTTTATTTTTAGAGCATCCAGAACATTTTTCAGGTTTTTAGAAACACAGCTATATGCTAGGCTTATTCCTCTACTTTTAATAATTGTCCATAAGCTTTTGAAGGTGACTGGGGAGAAGATTATCAATATTCCCCTGGTAGTTTTGCAGTCTTTCTAAGTCTTTCTTCAAATAATAGATATATGATGCACAGAATTATTTGCTTTCTTTTGAACATGTTCAGAAGTCTGTACACAACTGAGCATTTCTATTCAGATGCAAAGTTAACACCATCCTATGGAAGAACTGATCTCTCCTTTTCCCCAGGGTCTCTGACCTATAAGAGTTACACTCTTAAATTTACTTCTTACAAGTCTTTTCCTTTCGGGGTCTGTGAAATTTGTGCTGGTTTATTTCAAGTGGAAGCAAGATCAGGTCTCTGTTTACTCATCCCCATGGCTTGCACCCATCTGTTAAATAGTTTGTGCCTACCAAACACTGCTTATGGCAAGCTACATTTTCCCGTTTCACTCTTTGATTCTGTGGTTTATTAAAAGCCTTGCAGTGCCCAGGGATAGTAACATCAGTGGTTCAGATTAATTCTTTTTGGTCTTTAGCCAAACAACCAGCTAATTTTGTCACTTGGCTAATTTAGTGATGTGCCAGCAAAATTCATAATTACAGCTAAAAGTATTTGTCCTACTATTGCTTGCTAAGCTAAGGTGACTTCACGAATACCATGTACTCCTTCTGCCCTTCAGTCCACAGGAAAATACTTAATAAAAGTAATACTTAAGAAAGAAATATAGAAGGGGAATCTTCCATCTTCCCATTGAAAAAGTTATTCCTTTTTTTTTGTTGTTGTTAGCAAGACACTAGGCCATATCCTACTCTGAGTTACACAGGGAGATACATAAGGAATGGTAATTTTTTTTCCTTGGTTAGGAAACACAGCTTGCAAGCAGACTGTTTTAGACAGAATTCAAAAACCATGAAACTGAGTATTTGTGTTAAAGCTCTGTTAGATGAGGGGAGAAAAAACCCTGACACGTGGTGGCATTACAAATGCTGTTCTTCACATGAGAAAAAAGCAACGTGATCCTTACAGAAAGCATAATTTAAGGGATGTTTTATTAAGCTTCTCTGTGTTTTTAAAGGGCTAAAGAGTTTCCAATAAAATTTTCCATCAAGACAAAGAACTGTTATTTCCATACAGAACTCTTTTTTGAAGTCAGGATTTTAAAAGCCACAACCACACTATTAACGGCATTAGAGACAGTGTCTGTTTCATTTCAGGTTCACCACCACCCCCATCCCTCCTCCATCATCACCAAACATGGTGATGATCCAGAGCAGAGATTCTTCCCTAAACACTGTTGCTGTCAGCTTTCCAAAGCAGCATTTGATAGATACTTAGCAGTCAAACTAAGAGCCTGGCTTTTTGCTAAAACACTCCATGAATACTCTTAATACTTGACAGAAACACTCGGTGCTTCAGTTTGGCAACTGGTAACTTCAAGTACTCAAAACCAAGCCTCCAAAACATGCTAGTATCTGGTAGGTTTTCCTTTTTTTTTTTTTTTTTTTTTTGGTAACTGTGTGGGTGATAAGTCCTCTTTGCTCTTCTTATTCTCTTATTCAAGTGTAAGCTTAAAAGAGAAAGGCAAGCAGAGAAAGTCAGTGAGTGTCTGGGGAGAAGGGGATGGAAGAGCTGGCAGCACAGTCCAGGGAAGTGCAGCTCCTCAGGCTGAAGCCAGGAGCAGGAGGTTTGGTACAGAATGAATCCCTGAGTACCTTCTGCTGCCACTGGAAGTATATGAGAGTGCTAAGGCTGCACATGCTCCCGGGCTGCTTTTCTCAGCTGCTTTCAGATTAAAACCGGGCTCCAAAGTCCATGAGATGCTCAAGCACACGATGCCCATGTCTGAAAGGAGCAGAGGAGGGCCAGGCTGGTCTGCCTGGGGGGCTGGAAAGCATTGCTGCTTCATCTGCAACTGGAGAGACTCTGCAACCTGTCAGGGGTCTCACAGACTGCTATGGGGAGGGAGAAGAGGGGTCAGAAAGGCCTCACAGAAGAGGGAAGCAGAAAGGAGGCCTACCAGAGGATTATAGAGCACTTACAGCGTGAAAAGGAAGAGCTCCAACTTACTCGTATTGCTGACTCTGACTTGATTTGGAAGCTTAACTGTCATTATGAGAATTGGATCAGAAACAGTTTTGGAAGATGATGATATTTACTTGCCAAGCCAATCCCTATCACTTACTCTGAGTGCCAGCTCCCTCAGCTCTCAGAAATAGCCTTCTCTAATTTTCTTTAGGCTGGAAGCAAATACTGATTCAATGGGAGCTGCAGGTTCTCAGCACTTTTCAGGACTAAGTATTAGATATATGCTGAACTTAAAAGCTGACACATAAATCAAGCTGGTTTGTTTTGGTATTCTGCCTCCTCTAGAAAACAAATTACTGTAAAACAAATTGTGCTTCTCACTTTGATAGCTCATTTTAGTTACCCATGCTGATGCTCTGGGTAGCTCAGATAGACAGAATTTGAACTGGCACATCAGTTCTGGTGGAGCTGGGACTGAAGTGACACAGTGGGCTTCCAAAGTACTCACTGAGGGCACCCAGACTTCACAGAGACTGCATATGAGCAGAGGTACAGAGAGATTTGCTGCAACACCAGGAGCACTCCTGTCTTTAATAGCCCTGAGTCCTGTATTGAAGCAAATGCCTTGACCAGTACAGTCCCACACCACATCAGGTGTTTGACCTAATCATCATTACTTCAATTAAATCAATGCAGCAGGTAGATGGCACTCACCTTTACAAACTTAAAGAATAACTTGCTAGAAAACACAGTCTGGGGGACAACTCCTGAATGAAGTCTCACATGTCTGTAACACCCACTTTACTCAGCGACCTGGCAAGTACTCCCTGTGTATCAGATGGGATAAACTAACATCTGGAAATGGAGTTTATCAGATTGTAAAGAGTAGGAAAACAGGAGGGGAAATAAATAATTCTGTTGCCATTGTAGTAATGTGTTTAATATTCTTAAACAAATCTAATTCACAGATCGTGCATAACAAAACACAATCAGCAAAATTAATTGTAAATTAACCATTTCTACCAGGAAGAGCAATACTTGTATATCTTTTCCCACCTTTTTCATGTCAGCATTAACATACCACTTTCCAGATAACAAAGCCAGATATTAGTGGTTTTCTTTTTCTCCACTGGAAGGTTTAACTGGATTTATGTATTTGATATAATTTATGCAAATAATATTTCTCACATAGTCAATATATTTTACCCCCCAGATAAGGAAGCTATCTAAACCCATATATTTCAAACTAAAGAAAAATCAATGAATTCCCAAGCACAATATTTTAGGGAGTCTAATTAAGGATTTCTAATCACACTTTATTACTACCAGCCAAGCCCTGCCAACTAATGCTAATGGACTTTAGACTTAAGGTGGTTTACTACCAAGAGCAGAGTGCACAGGAATTAATTTCTGCAAGCAGCCTAGCTGCACAGGTGTCCTGAAATGGATCAGTAAACTTCTAGCCTAGCAGGATTCTGCACTTCCACTGTCCCACTGTTAGTGTAATGTGGTCTTCAGGATGTCTGTCTTGATTTTATCCCCTCTCCCTTTTTTTTTTTTTACATATTAACTTTATGTTTCCTTTCCTTCTGCTGTATCCATCTGTATTCTATTATTCTATGCCATCTTATCTATTTCCTGCCTAGGTACTGACCCTGCAATAATACCTCATGAATCAAGAGAACTTTATAAAAAACAAAAGACAAACCTTTATGGTTTCCAGGCCTGGGTTTGGACTGACAAGTGCCAGTTGTACTTCAGGATTTTCAACTTTTCCTTCATCTCTCACTTCCTTTTCTGCTTTCCCCCCCCTACCTTTTCTGTCTTGTCATTCTGTCTCCCAGCTTCTTGCCTGTTTTCTCTTTCCTTTTTCTTTCCTGACTCTGCTCAGATGGCTTTCATCTTGCAGCTCCACTGTCCAATTCTACCCCTTACTGTTCCAAGCCCTACTCCATCACTAACCTTTTTCTCATCTTGCTTTCACAATCTCTTTGACTCTATCTACACACTTAACTTTCAATATTTCCTTGCCCTAGCTCTGTCAGCCTTCATACTTCAGCCAGTATACATCCTCTGGTATACTGCTTAGCATGCAGCATCTTCAGAGGCTAATTATGCCAAAAAGAATATATTTCCTACTCACAATCTAAATTTTTGCAGTTTTCCACTGCAAAATTGGCAATTGAGGCTCTGCTAGGGACAGTGGAAGAATGTATTTGTCTGTTTGCTTTCCTTATTCATGTACCAGAGATGAGTACAGCTGTAACCCCACAGTACTTGTTTCATAGCCTTTTTCTAGTAAAGCAATGAACCAATATCAAACCATATCCCACTGGAAAGCTTGTGAGTAGAGAAAATTAGAAAAAAAATATCGAAGAAAAGAGATGATGAAAATGGAAAATTAATCAAATAAACAATAAACTAATTTACAGGTACCTGCCATTTGTTTGCAAAAGGATTCTCCAGAGAGCAACAGAAGGAGATGAAAGACAAAATACTGTGTAACTGGGGAGCAAAATGAAAAACCTGAGGAAAGAGAAAAGAAAGGTGCTGCTCCTGTAGAAAAGGAGGAGGGACAGCATCTTTACAGTAGCTGACCTACTCTAGGTGATCCTGCTCTGGCAGGGGCGTTGGACTCAGTGATCTTCTGAGGTCCCTTCCAACCCCTAACATTCTGTGATTCTGTGGAAGTTCACTTCATCCATCACCCCTAACTGACAGAGGCCAAGACTCAGGGCTAAATTAGCACATCCAACCAGCAGATGGGGGCTGTAACACCAGCTCTAGGTGTTGCTGTGCCACACCAGAGCCATCCAACCCAGACAGCAGGGACTGACACTCTGATGGTCACACTTTTACCTGGGTACTGAGGGCACAGCTCACTACATGCAGCTACCAAAACTGTAATTGAAGGGAAGCAAAAGCATTAAAACACTGACTGAAAGTCCTAATGCAGCTAACACAAAATAATGCTTGACCAAAGAAACTAATGTTTCAGCCTCAGTTCTGACCAAGTTAACAAGCTCCAGGTATTTAGACATTTAGACATTTAGACATGATGCAGACAGGACTGCTAGGAGGCAGTGTCACTCCTGTGCTGTGCTACCTGCTCCAGTGCTTGAAGCAGCACTGTCCTTTCCCACAAAATACGAAACTGCAGGTCTTCTGGCAACCTATTATTCATTCTCAGGAGCCACTGTTTGTATTTCTGCAAGCTGTGACTTTGCTGTGTTGGCAATGAGCAAGCCTGTTAGTACCACAGCCCCAGCTCAATTTCCTCTGCCTCTTCAGGTGGCCACAGTGTTCTTCATTTTCTGTCTAAAATCGTTACGTGGCACTGATATGTGCTGTTAAGCTATTGTCACATCTCATCCCAAAGGTGCTGGTATTTCACTGCCTGATGAAGTGTGATCCTTTAATTTAAAACTTAAGGGACAGATATTGATAGCACTTTATCCCATAAGGGAATCTACCACTCAGAGGAAGATACTGTTCATTATAAATAAGGTTATCAGAATCTAGTCTGCACAGTGTTGAGGTAAAGCATGTTGCTATACAAAAATGTTAGTTTTATTATCAGTTTTGCTATGCAGGTATTGACAGGTTGCCCTGTAACATGATAAGCCCAGTGCCTGACAAGAGAAAAGAATTACAGAGTAGGTGCATACAGCTATTACAGAGGTGGAGGGAACTTGGCTGTAAAGAATTCAGATAGGATCTTTAAGTTGTTGGAAGTGATAAAGTCTACAAAATGACAGAAAATAATTGCCTAATAAAGAACTACAGTACTGCCCTAAGCTGCAGAATGAAACAATTATTTTTATGTAGCTCCTTGTCTTCAGAATCTTAAATTCTTTTTGTTGTTCTCTCATCTTTGCCTTGATCTGTTTGAAGACTTTTTTTCCCCTGTACATTTAACATGTATTTTTTTCCTTGTTTTCTCCCCCCCCCATGCTTCTCTATAACTTGCCTCTACAGTGTTGTTACCTTCCTGGCTGTAACATCACATCATGGAGCAGATCATTACAACCATCTGTTATCCAGCACAGCTGACATATTAACCTCCAAATGCCCCCCTCTCTCTGCATTATTCTCACAGGTCAGTATGGTTCATTGGTACCCCGTGACGGATAATGCAAAAGGAGAGGAGATGAGAGCATCAGTGGCAGAAGACTGACTCTGAATCTGATCAGTGGAGGCAGAAGGGATTTTATGTGATCCTAAGATGCAGCTGTAGTATAAAACAAGAGATACTTCTTCATGTCTGTCATAGTGAGTGCAAAATCCCAAATGAGCAGAGACACTGTGGGCAGTTGCTCATTTAATTAACCTGCCCTGACTTTATCAGGTTCCAGGGTCTAACGTCATTTGATAGAGTTTTCACTTTGCTGCTCAGATGAGATCACCCATTCCAGAGGCAGTCTGTGAGGCTGCATCTATTCTGTATTTCATCTGTGAGCTCCACTGCATCTCTCTCCAAACAGCCAGCATGCTCCTATGGATCCAAAAAGGCAGAAATGGAGAAAGCTTGAGCTTTTTCTCTCTGTTATTCAGTATCATGGCTGCAACCCTGGTAAGCCTATTATTGCTGAATGTGCCAAATATTTCCAGGGATGCTCTGACAGGCTACAGTGCCTCAAGCTTGTAGTGGTGAACATGGGAACCAGGCAGGTGGTGAAGTACTAGAGGCACAGCCACCAGTTCTACAGCCTAAATTGTATGTTCAGATTCCTAAGCTTTTTTTAAAAAAATTTTTTAAAGTATTTTTAAAATACTATTCTTTATGTAATTCTAAGATTCACATGCTCTTATACCTCTTCCTCTGATATTAAATGGCAAGTTCTAGATTTTGTCAAGTTAAGAACCTACAAGTTGAAATTCCTCCTTTGTATAAGGAAATAAAGACACCATTCAGTTCAGCCCCTTCCTAATCACTTTTGAGTGGGTACAGCAACACTGTGCCTACACATCAATGGAAGTCTTCATTAATACTTCAAGTGTATATTTAAAATTGACTCCACTGCAAGTAACATAGATTTGCAGTATAGTTGTCACTTGCATTATTTCAATGAGAGATTTTTCTTCTATTTATTCCTGATTAGAAAAGGAAAATAATGCAGCTGAACAAAGAATATAAAATGGATAATTTAACCTACAAATCTTACCCTAATGTTCTTAGTTTTCTGCTCTTAGAGTACTGGCGAGAAGATAATGATTTCCTAAGTGCATTCATTATCACCTCTCTGGATCCCTTCTTAAAGTAGTTAAATTTTGCTATTCCAAGTTGTACAGTACAGTTGCCACTGGCCAGCAAATGACTCAACATCTTTTCTGTTCTCATACTGGTGAGAACATACTGGTGAGTATGTGGGAACATCAAAAAACCTAATTCTCTACATGGTAGCATCAACTAGGCAAATTCTTTGTACAGCCACTTAAAAAAATATCATTTCTATCACAAAGAGAGTTGACAACCCGAGAGCCTAAAAATGGGAACCAAAATGCATTTGTTTTGGAAGAAGTATTTTGAAGCAGTATTCACTGAAAGGGATTTTCAGTATTCCCTCCAATGAAGATAACAAACCAACCATCATACTGAGAAGAGAGCTTTGTCTCTGGCTAATGACACTCTGGGATAAAGACAATCACTATACCCGATTGCCAACAAAGTACCAATTTTTCCCTGTGATTGATTAATGAACTAAATATGGATTACAGCCTATTCAGAAGTTTTAAGGTGGAAACAGACTATGACTTCTGTTGCCACCCAAAAAAATATTACAGGGATTACAACAGATGCTGGAAACTTTCCAGAAAACCTTTTTGTGTCCTGCTACGCTTTGTCAGAGACTAATACTTTAACCTGTGCAAAGAGAGAACAAAATGCCAATTTATATGAACACCAGACCACATTAAGAAACAAGAAGGTCACACATTCATAAAAGCTACAGAAAAAATCTTTAGTCTAAAATCTGAATAATAAAATTATGGGCTCATTGATTTTAATGGGCTGTGGATCAGGCCATTATTTCTGTTGCGATGACAATATCTATATAATTTATTCATTTATACAATCATGACAGTGTATTACTGTTTGATAAGTGTTTCTAATTTTAAAGGGAAAAAAAGTGTCATTAATTACAGATTATTCCTGGGCATCAATTTTATAAAGTGTGCTGTAGAACTCTTCTTCAAATTAAGAAAGAAAATCTATGCCAACAGTGTGCCACTGGAGAACTTGGTATGAGTTACCAACCCTGCCTAAAGACAAATGGGAGACACCTCCACTTCCTGTTGAGTTTTGACTCTGTACTGATCAACCTTTTCTTAACTGCACCATCTATCTCAGCAATGTGCTCCTCTTAAAAATAAATTGCAGCTTCACTGCAATCCAGATTTTCTGGCTTTAACAAATATTTTTTCCCTGTCAGGCTGATAGCACAGAGGACTACTACATCACCATTCACCCCTTTGTCAGCCACTTTGGCTGACAATAATTGGAAAGTTATTTGGTTTTTTTTTAGTTTGTTTCTCTACCTGAATTTATAATGGATGGAATTTCAACCATCTGATTTATTTTTGTGAAAGCAGCTGAAACCCATTTATTTCATTCTATTCATATTTATTGATGTATTGCAGTGCATCTTTCCTTCACCTGAGAACCACCAAGTGAAATGCTTAATGCAAATTAAAAAGATAACAAAAAAACTCCACCAGAACAAAGAACCTGAAGATTTTTGCTCTCAGAAGGATCATTACCAGAGAAAGAAGCAAAAAATTGAAAGTGACTTTAGAATTGTCCCTAGCCGTATTATTATTTCTGTTTGGCAGAAAGAGAAAATATATGGACATTTAATACTCAGTGGACCACAACAGTTCTGTTGTGACATCTCTCAAAGGAAGGATTCAGGTCAATTCCTCTCAAAATCACTGCTCCTAGTTACAGGATTGTATAAGGGAGGATTAGCAAGTTAACAGTTTCAGATGGAATTTAAAATTGATATCTTTAAAATCTCACTGGAATTTTTCTTTTGTCCTGCCTCCCTAATGTTAATTCTGGCCTATTAAAGCAACCAGAGAGCCCTAAATCCACATCTTCTCCATTAATGCCACCAAAAAACATTGTCTGACAGCTGGCTCACAGTTTTATTTTACCTGTTTTAATTTCAGTAATAAAGAAGTGTTAATTTAAGTATTAGGAATATATAATAATCTGTGCTTTTTTCCTTTAAGGAAGACTTCAAAGAAACTGGTACACATGAAAGCATCCTGTACCTTTGGGTCTGATGATCATCCAGTTCAGGTGGTAGAAGCAATTGCATTATCATCCTATTATATTTCTACAGAGGGGAACACCTCTTTTTTCCAAGGTGTACAGTGTATCTGTTTGAAAATGTAGATTATGCAAGACAATGTGGAGAAAGTACCTTTTGGTAACCAAAGAAAAATCCCTGGCAGCAGGAAGAGAAAGCAACCTCTAGGGATTTTAAGGAGTTAGTAAGCAGCTTAACAGAAAAAAACACCAAAAAACCCACAAACAAACGAACAAAAATCAAACAAAAAAACAAAGAAACAAAAAAGAAATACCAAACAAGCAAAACAAACACAAAAATCATCTAAACAAATCAAACCAAGAAACAGAGAAATTTACTCTTTGGGAAAAGACTGATCTGGGAAGGATGCTAATCTGCCAACACATTTCTTAGCTGTACAAAAAACTCTACCTAGATGCAGAAAACGGTGAGAACATCAGGAGTCTGAGTGTTTACACTAACATAATTTACCCACAAATCTGAGGCATTTTGTTATTATCCCTTGTGCACATGAACAAAGATTGATATCTGCATGTATTTTTCCACACATCCTCTTAAAGCCAGTCCTCAAGGATGGAGAACAAAATCAGTGTGTAGACTTTAAATTAATGTCCATTTTTTATACTCTCAAGTAACTTTGCATGGTTTTAACCACTTCTGATTTCAATAATCCAGAACATACCCTTAAAGTTATTCATTTTCTCAAACCTTAGAAATTAAGATTTCCACATAGCACCACTGTTTATGTCTGTGGAGATTTACCCAGAAATCACACAGGCAAAAGACAGAGAAATGTAACACACAGTGTAAAGCATGTAAGGTATCTTCTCTCAGCCTAAAGAGTCATGGTAACTTTCCACGAGCACTACTGAACTAGAAATTCTGATTTATTGATGTTTGAGGTCAGATATAGATATTTATGGTTGGTGGGTGGATTTTTGTTTTGCTTGGTTTGTTTTGCATTGCCCTTTTGGATTCACAGAAAGTAAGGTCAAGGTGCTAAAACATTAATTCTGTCAATATTAAAGAGCCCCTCCTTACGTATTTCTGAGTATCCTTCAAAACTGACATCTTGTTTAATATCTGTATCTGTCATCTATGAAAAACAATGTCATGGTGGAACTGTAAACTGCCACATAATAGCTGACAGTTGTCCTGGTTTTTTTTTGCTTTCACTAGGAAAGGACAAGAGGGAGAAAAACCTGAAGGGGAGGAAGGTAAGTTTATTTTCTTGAAAAAAATGGCCTTTATTAAAGACTCAAGCTTCAACTTCAACGAATCTGATTGAATTAAACTTGAGAAGTGTGAACAACACTGTTTTTTATAGCTTGCAGCAATTTCTAACTGAAAGGCAGGTAATAAGTATAATAGGCTTATATCTGATATTCTGACATTTTGCACACCAAGGACTTAATTCTCAGAGGCCATGCGATTTTGAGCTCCATTTTTCTATAATTTTAGTCTTTTCATGCCCACATCACTATGTCCTGTCAGAATAGGTGCACAGTATTAATATATTGTAATCTTTTACATATGGTACTAAATAAAAGTAACATTATTATTGCTTTACAGTTGTAAAAGAAAATGCAGTCCATGTTTCCAAAACGCTCAGTTCTCCCTAGAGCATGATTTGCAAAATTTTCCAGAAAAAGAAGAAAGCAACTGTAAACACCCCTCTTGACAGGAGACACTTCAGTAAAACATAACTAAAGGCAACTACATCCTAGTGTTAATATTTTGTGTTTGTCTATATAGACATTTATTTGTATTTATATAAACCCTGTACACATAAAGATTTATAAATCATCAGTATTCTGACTCTTACTGTGCTTCCCAGACCATTGATTTAGATTGAAAAATACAGTATTTCCTATGGTGAAATCCATCATCATGCAACAGGCTACAAACTACTTGAGGCCCACTTATTTCAGGGTTTAAGTAGCACTTCAGTGATACATAGCCTTGTACAGATAGAAATTTACCTTTAAGGAGCATCCCACTTCTTTTGTTTCGATAGTATTAACTGTGCAGTAGGACTATAAGTGTTTGGTAAAATAATACTGTCAAATTTGTTGTTTTCCTCCCTCTCAGTTATAGATAATCCTATTCTGAGTTACTTTTTTCCTATTTGAAGAAAAGGGTGGGGTGGGTATTCTAAAGCAAAACGTAGTGTAGTTTTCTTCTTTAAATTACCACTAGTGCTGAAAATTGAGGTGCAATCTCATGAGTAAAGAAGAGAATCAACTTCACTCTTCCTTCATCATGCTATTGTGCCTCTTTGGTAGTAGTCAAATTGTGTCATTTTTCAGGAAATACATACAGGAACATCCTGAAAGCCAGCTGGTGAACACACACATTTTGTATCTTTGAAGCCAGGCTAGGTTTCCTTCAGAAAATCAAACCTGTCCTTCTCTCTCATACAGTGAAGTCAGCAAAGTCCTTCCATCATATTCAAAGAGAACTGAGTAGGGACTGCAACACACAAGCTACAAGAAGATGAAAGAAGAGAAGAGAAATGCATGGCAAAAGGTACTCACTGAAGAACAGGGACATTGAGAAGAAAGGATTAAACAGGTTATAAATCTAATGGATAAGGAATTTCTCCATACATGATCATTAATTACTCAAAAATAAATGTTATTTGTATTTGTGTGCAATATACATCTGACACTGGAAGTATCCATCCTTTTAGGGATCACAGAGAAGGCAGACAGCGTAGCAACAAATTGCCTCAAGCCCTCCCCTTCATAGGTAATGGAAAAAGAATGAAGCAAAACAAATAATACACACACACACACCATTAGGCAATATCTCCTTCAATTTTTACCTCAGGTTTTTTTAATGACATTTTTCCATACTTCCTCCAGACAAAGCTGCAGGTACAGCTGTAGCTGTGGATGTGAACAGAGAGTAGCAACACACCTTAAGGCAGCTCCCTTCATGACTGGAACAAGGATCTCCACAAATACCTGGAGATGCTGTCTAAGCATCAGTATCCCAATGCCCCTAATATATTCATGACCCATTTGTATAAATGAAAACTAAAATCTACTGAGTTAATTAGTATTTCTACCACAACACTTTTGAAAGTACTGCTTGCTTGCTGAGGTTGGAGTAGCTCAGGAAGAAGTATGTGGCCATAACTGCTTCACAATTTTCATGCCTGCCCTCCAGTAGAGCTGCTCAAGCCAGTCCACAATCCAGAGTACAAAATGGATGCATGGGCACCTCAAAACTAAGAGCCAGCTCAGACTATTGACAAAGTTCAAAATAACTCCGAACTTGCTTGGTGTTGGAGTGCTCCTGCTGCTGGGTTTTTTGGTGTGGCTTTTTTTTGTTGGTTTTGTTTTGGGTTGTTGGTTTGGTTTTTTTTGCTTTTCAGTGAGTTTGTGCCTTTGCACTTTCTGTGAGAAGTCAAAAGGAGAAGCAGAAATAACACAACAGTGTGAGAAAGGTCAGTCTGCTGACAGTTCCAACCTGATTTTTAGATCAGAGAAGCCAAGGAGGGATAAGCAGTGGGTAAGTATTGGGGGGGGGGATGCTTCAAGACCTTTTCAGGTTTGCTTATCAGAATCTGCAAAATGGAAGAAACCAAACTATAATAAAAACATGACCATTCACATGCACACGTGTTACTCCTGGGGAGTAGCTGTAATTTGGGTCTTGTCTTCATGTATGTTTTAACAACAAACCATAAAATCTTGTTCCCAGATGACATACAACATGCAGATTCTTCAGATATTAATTGAAGTAATAGGTATTAGCTTCAGCTTATCCTGTGATTTTTAATTTAGTAGAGGGTTGATTCATCTACTAAAGAACAATGATGGGGAAAATTTACTTGGTTTAATTGTACTCCTGCTTGCAAATACACTTGACTGTATCCCTGAATAATTTATTTTCTGAAGATTCTGATGGACTAATTAAGTACTCTAAATCCCTCAGGAGTAAGGAGTGAGTTTCTTTGTAAAATTTTAAATATTTTAGACTTACAGATAGCTTTTGCCCATCTAAATTTTCTCTTATACATATTATTAGTCATTTCTGCATATGTGTAAAATGAGGAATATTTTAGGCAAATGAAAACAGATTGCACTATCTGAAAACCAACCCACTAATCTGATTAACTTAAATACATATTAAAGAATTTAATTGTATGTGCCACAAACATTTTCTGAGTGAAAACTTTTGAAATTTTGTGTGAATAAGCCCAGTGAAAAGTGGCCGTGCTCCAGCAATAAAGGTATTCCCTTTATAAAAGTGGGGGCTTTAGCTTGATTCCAAGAAGTTCTTTAAAAAAAACAAACTTGCACAATAAAAAAGTTTTGAGTGAAGAAACCTACACTGAAATATCAGTGGGTGGGAAAGTGCAGAAGAGCTGTGTGTATGGAGAGAGATAGTTGTAAGCCTCCCTACACTTTACTGCACCCATTTTACTAACCTAAAAACACCCCATTTAATTCATGGTGTGCTAAAGCAGAACAAAACAAGAAAGACTCTGTTTCAGAGATGTGGGTTTGTATATCTGCACCTTGTAATCGCTCCCCCACAACTACTCCTTGGAGTCTGTTTTGTTTGTTTATGTTTGCTGCTTGTGTTTGAGAAAGAGCAGTAAAAGACACAACCACAGCAGTGCCACTACCCAGTGCTATTAACTCTGCTTTTCTACACCATTGCTACAGCTCTGACACTCAGTCTGACTAACTACATAGTAGAATTTAAGCTGCATCATTTAAATAATGATAAAGCTGTCAAGACTCTGATGTGATTTTCTTCTTGAGCAATTCACCTTCTATTACAGGTTTTATTGTACTTTATAGTGGGCATCTGTAAATCTCTGGATCAGCTTAGCTCCTAATTTACACCCATTGCACGTACTACATGGTTTTAACTGACTTACTTTAGAGGGATTCACAGTAGTTGCTAGGAAACCTTCCTGTGTTCTTTTCACTTCTTATATAGCATTAGCTTTTCAATTGATAAGGCTGTACCTTTAGGTACAGAGGGATTTAAGCAGAATCAAACAATGACGGTAGGACTGCAGCACAGATAAGCAAAAAATAAAAAAATTTAAAAAAAAAAACGGGGTGGGGGCGTGCAAATCCTTGTTCTTTGTACAGGTAATACAGAGGATTAGAGCAAAAGAAAGGACACAGCACATTTTCCATGAATATTTTCAAAAGATATTCTGCATCATATTAAGAAAAGCAGCAAAACAAGACTTCCTCCTCTATCTTAAAGTTTATAAATTTGTAAAATACTGTACAGAGAAGCCATTTCATTGTGCTACTTCTGTTACATGGTATGTCTTCCTGGGGATTATTTCCAATTATGATATTGTAAATAATTTTTCTGTGTGGAGGAAGGATAACTCCCAGACAGCTTTAAGGAAGTAAATGTTCCATCCAGAAGCATCTCCACTGCAAACACATTCCTACCAAGATCACACAGGTGGAAGTCAGAGTCAGACAGACACAGCAGTCACACTGCTGAAACACAGGGTGATTGATATCCTCAGGTTACAGACACATATCCTGTGTGAAAGCAACAGAGTCATGAAGAGAGTAGAGAGATAAAAGAAAACTTTATCTACTGTAAACTGCATTGCCTTACTGCTTCTCATCTCTACTGGGAAAAAATATTCTTGTGTTTCATTAGGAAGCAACCTTTTCCCAGCTAATTCAAGTGTACAAAGATGTACCCGATGCACAGTAGTAATTTTATTACTTTCAGAATATTTTCTCCTCCCCAAAGAATCCTGTCTCTTTTCAAAAGTTTCAGGTCTTAGGCAGGTAAACTGCGAAGAGTCCACAGATGCTCCTTCATCTGCAAATCTTCCTGTCCCCACCACTCCCAGTGCTTCACTGTCCTCTAAGCCTGATGGTGGCTGTTCAGCCAAGACTGTAGCACATCACTGACACTCATTAGCTCCAGCAGCACCACAGCTATCTTTTAATGGGTCTTACAGTAAATCTACAGATAGCAGAACTTAGGTTTTTTCCTTCACAACTAAAAGAGGAATGATGACTAGAACTGTCTTGTCTGTGTCTCTCTTGGCAGTGGTGAGGCTGCACCTCGAGTCCTGTGTTGAGTTCTGAACACTGAGGGGCTGGACTGAGTTCAGGGAAGGGCAACCAAGGTGGGGAAGGGTCTGGAGAACAAGTCCTGTGAGGAGAGGCTGAGGGAATTGGGAATGTTTAGTGTGGAGAAGAGGAGGCTGAGTGGAGAGCTTACTGCTCTATTACAGCTCCCTGAAAGGAGGTTGGAGGGAGGGGGGTGCTGCCTCTGCTCTCAAGTGGACAATGAGAGAAAACTCCTCCTTCCTTAGGCTTGGAAGTGTTTCTGCACTGAGACAATACTCAGGCACTGGGACAGGCTGCCCAGGGAGGTGGCAGTCACCATCCCTACAGGTGGTTAAAACCTGTGTAGAACAGGCACATGTTCTAGTGGTCATAGAGATATAAATATTTTATTTTATTGGGGAGAGTGGAAGGGGGTATTGATGGCTGGATGTGGTGATCATAGAGGTCTTTTCCAACAGTGACAGTTCTGTGATTCTGTAATCTGGGACAGCTCTAAAACTGTAAGTGTAGGTGGTCCTACAGGTATTTGTTCTTTTCAAAGTTCTTGAAAGCCAAACACAGTATCTTTTTAAAAATAAGTAGGCTATCTGTGCTGTTAGGGCTTTTGTAAGTAAAAGAGGATTCCAAAACTAATCATAAATGCTCTTCCTTGTCTTCTCTTTTTGCCTCTCCTCCCTTCAATGATCAGTATGATTGCTTCTCTCCAAAAATCCCTTACAGCAGGGTTTAACTCCTGAACACTGGGAGGAATTGCCAAACCACACCCTCAACAACAAGTCAGAAAGAATCAACCAACATTTGTTCTATAAATTAAAAAATCTGTGTGGCTTTTACTTTTTTAAGAGCTGCAAAGGTAGCAATTCTAAGGTGTAAAGATTCCTTTCTCTTCTGACTGCTGTTACTCGTGGAAGCACTCGTGTGCTCAGAAAGGAAGCTTTGAAACACACGTAGGATTTTGGAGAGGGAAAAAAAAACCATCCTACAAAATCTGTTGATGCATTTCTCCAAATAGTATCACTGTCATGAATCCCAAACGTTACAGCAGACTGTAGTGACACAAACAGTAAGTATCTGGAAACTGAGGATTAAACAACTTTGTTTTCCTATGCTAAACATAGACTTGAGAAGGAAATGGCTTACATGGGTAATAATGTTTGCTTTGGATCAATACACAGTAGATTGCCAAGTGCTGATTATTTTGAACAAATGCACAGCTCTACCATGTAGTAAAAATCTGTCTGCCCTTTGTTACTCATGAAACTCATAAAGGTTAAACCTTTAGCCTGAAGGAAAAAAGATCTTTTTTGTCCAATGAAAATTAATAGGACTGAGCATCCCTTCCCTTGCAGGCAGCTGTAATTTTTCAGCTCAGAGGCATAGAGGTTTAAGAAGAATTGATGATGGAAAGTTTTTGTCACCAACATAAACACAATTTAAAAGCAGCTATCAGTGGGCTCACACTGAGCACTGCAGGGCTGAGGCGATGCCAGCGGTGCTCAGCACAGCTGCTCGTGGCTCTGTGCCTAATTGAATGTTGTTTGTCTCAAGATTTTCCAGTGGACCATTTCAAGTGGCAGCACACAGCTGATGTGTCACATAACCCGCATTAACACCTCACCTGCAAAATCCATAATTACATTCAAATCTGCTGATGAGATGCAGAATGCAAACACGTGCTGGTGGCTGCGTTTCAGAGGTATCCGTGCCCACCCGCAGGGAAGAAAAGGAGTGGATTGCTATCTAGAACTGGTCCTGCATCCTTTCTCTCCATGAAAGATTACTGGTAGTATGCACAGGAATTAAAATTTCATATGATCATTTTTTGATGATGGCTCTTTTAGGCTGGGTATATTTCATTCTGTTTATTTCCCACCAATTCGTTTTGTGTTTTAGCTCTTACGTAAAGGTTTGTAACACGTATTTCTGAGATGCCAGAAAAGGAAATCTGATAAATTACTTCTAATATATATAGAATGAGCTGACAATTGCAGGATTTATAAAATTAGAGTATGTTAATTTAATATCTCTTAGCATAACAGCTACTCTCATGTCAATCTTTTTTACTGGAACACGTTTGTTCAAGACTTATTTGTTTTTTAATAACTAGTGCTCACTTCACAGTGAAGCTTATGTTTTCATTAAACTAATTTACATATATTTGAATATGCTGAATCCGAGCCATTTCTTTTTTCCGCTGGGAGTGCAGTCAAGCAGAGTTGCAGCTAAATAACTATTTGGAAAATATGTTCTTATAACTGTTGTGTCTTCAGGTGATTATATGCAGTGTCTGACCTGAGAGGTCATTACAGTAATAGTGAATGCAGTGGATTAAGCTTTGTTCTACCAGAGAAAAATAAAAAGCTCCAAGCAGAACCTAAGTCTGGAATTTAGGAGCAAAATAAAATCAAAGTAGGCAGTCCAGCAGCATGTTGTCTTGCTAAATTCAATTAATTTTGAGGTTATGGTCATTAAAACAATAAATTTAAAAAAAAATAATATGCTACCCCAAAAAAGAAAGAAACAAACTTGAAAAACCATGTTAAATTAAAATGGTACCTACTAGACAAAACCTACTTCTTAAAAGAGATGTGTGACAAAGGAAAAGCTTTGGGAAGTGAGCTTATAATGAAGGAGAGAACTTAACACTCAGACTTTGTGCACTCTTTGAAACAAGGTCCCTCTGAGGAAAGTGGTGATCTGAATGTGTAATGACAGTCTATATGTGTTCTACAAAATAGTAAGAATGAAGCTTGCATAGGCAATCCTAAAGCTGATGCTTCTGAATTTTACAGACACCACAGCCTACTAGTGTAGCCTGCAGACAGCCTGCTTTAGCATGAGGTTCTTGCTACTGAGCAAGGCAGGAGGAGACTTTGTTACCTGTAGACATCCCATAATGAATCAGTTGAAGTGTTTGAGACTTTTCAGTTACTGTAAAACCAGCTGCTGCTCCTGGAATGCAGCACTCAGGGAACACAAGATCTTGGGCTGGGGGAAGAAGCTTCTACAACTCTGTTTCTCCATCTGTGTCACCCCCGAGCTGAGGTCCCAGACTTTGGAGCCAGCCATGAATTCTGCAGCTGGGATGCTGCTCCAGGGCCAACAAAGCAATGGATGGGGAGAGATGGGTGAGATTTGGCAAAAAAAGACACCTCATTCTTCTGCTTTTTGTCTTGCATAATTCCTACTCTCAAAGCTACCCTAACTTCTTGGCATCCCCACTAGAATTACTATGCTGCCATCAGTACTTGGTTTGAGGTGCCTTCTTGGGCTTATTCCGTCCCTTTTTAATTTTTACACCAGTAATGGATCACTTAGAGCTTTCCCACGTTTAAATCGCTTATTTTGTCAAATTAATTAGTGTTGTTTTAATCACTTTCATATCTCAAAGCATCCACATCCTGAGTGGTGCTTAAGAGAGAAGAACAAAGGAACTGCTCCTTCCCTAAACAGCTCTAAGTCAATCTCACAGAAATAGTTCAAGAAAATCTTAAAACACTCTTAAAACACACTTCACAAACTATACTTTAGGAACTTGTAAATGACATATATTGAATTGTTAACCCTTCCACAGCACCTATCATGATTTTTATACCAAATCTTTCTTGGATAAACTGGTCAACAATTCCTTTTTAATACATTCTCTTACTGAGAGTGCCTCTTACCTCAATCCAATAACCGATTGCCAAAATGCTTTTAGGAGCATGCCACTCGTACACAATTTGTGTAATTTTATGAAGTATTGTACCAGAAGAAAGAAGAGATTGGCTTAGAACAACCTTGATAAGCTAACAAGAGAAACATCTGCTCCCAGGAACTGACTTTACAAAGAAGAGTCTTTAGTCTCCAGATTTCAGCAAAATTAAAGTGCAGCGAGGCAACACAATGCATACTGATAATGTGCAGTGTTAAAGCCTTACAGAATAAATGAGAGAATCTGATCAAGAATTATAACTTAGACCCTCGAGAGAACACTGTGTTTAATCTCCTTATGAGCAAAATTGAAGTCTTGATTTATTCTCTGTCACCCAAATTCTGTTAACAAAGTAAATAAGCTATATATTTTTAACAACATCATAAATTATTCTCAACTCCCACATCTTTTAAATTTAAAAATAAAATATTCTAGGTATTAAATTGCAAAATACTTCCTTTAAAAACTCATTTCAATGTATGAATAAGATAAGCTACTTACTACACTAGTCCAGCTGTTCAGAACTCCTTAGATATCTCTATGGAGAACAGCACTGTGCCCTATCATCAGATTCTATCTTTTGTCTGGCTCATTTTGTTAACAGAACATTTCAATAATGTACAAAAAAACCCCAAACCCAACCTACTATATTTCACTTTATTTCATTCATTGCTCTTCTTATCCACATCCGAATTAAAGTTCTTATCTGAAGGTGTTATGTGGGAGGTGATGAAGAGCCCAAGGAACCTTTTTTATTCCCTTTCTTCCCACATGTGGTAACTCAGGTCATGTTAGGGTTTAGCTAAGAAACAGAATTTGAGTGGCCTCACTTTAACAGAATAATTACAGAGCCATAGCTATGCTGACTTAACTCCCTCGTGTGGATACTCTAATCCAAGGATAAAAAATTATTTTATTCTACAATAATTACTCTGCTGTTTAATTCTATCTTAACAACACCACCTTTCCTCCAATGGCAGAGATCATATGGGAAGTGTATCAAGATACCTACACAGTTTTGTTTCTTCTTATCCAACTATCTCTGAGGACCCTAAGATGCTGGAAAGGCACCAGCTCCAATTCACCAAGTCTCCACTGTACTTCAGTCAAGGGAAGATCAAGATCTTCTGACTATTTCAGTCAAAAATCCCTCTTTACAGAGAATAAAGGGACTGAAAATGATACCATGAGTTACCTTAACAGCACTGGGTAAGTAGCTAATAGTTACTATCAGCCCGGACTGAAAGGATAAACTTTCACATGATTAAATGTCTGGAGTAAAATAAAAACATCAATTTCTTAGTTTTTTCTTGATTGACAGATGAAAATTATGCTTTTCTTTGACAAAAATGGCTTGATAGGAAAAGCCTAGGCACTCCCAATTATAGCCTCAACTAAACTGAGTAACATGTAGTTTAGGGACAGAAGCAGGGTTACTAGTGTCATAGAAACTATTTGCTTTTTAATATATACAACTGCTTTTCAAGTTACTTTTCAAAATGAATCTAAGAATCTGCACATAGACACAGATACCTCTGTCTGTACAATTCTCCCAGTGTAGAAGGTTTTGCAGACTTGTAGACAATGTCCACGCTTTCACTTCATGTATCAAAAAGAAATCATAGATATTAAAAATGCCTAAGGAAGTTGCTTAATATAAATGAAAAGAAATAGGTATGATGTCCTATTACTTACTCCAGCCTTCTTTTTCTCTCTTAGAAAGAGTAAAGTCTCTAGGTGATCTAGAGACAGAATAAAAAGTTTTCAATGGCTGCCATGATAAATAGTAAGGATTATCTAGAGCTGCCTGTTTACAAGTGGCATCAAGAATACACCATGTCTCATCAGCATGGAAACTCACAGAACTATAGCCTGAATACAGTTCAGAACATCTCAACTTTCAAACTCACCAAGACCCAATTATTTTTATCTATAAAGCTGTTTTGTAGCATTTGATTTCTCTTAAGAGTGCAAATTTTAAAAAGAAAGTACCTTGGCAGCTTTACACTGCAGTCAGTACAGTGTCACAGGTTTTAAAGACCATCTAAACTTCCCCTTGAAAGTTATGAAAATACTCCTGGATGACTTCTAAGCAACAGACTCAAGGGCAGACACTCAGCTTGTGTAAATCAGTGTCTCTCCATTTCAGTGAACTATGCCAAGATACCCACTCTGATCTCACATGGTCAGTTTTTTTTTATTCCAACTATTCTTTCATGGAGTTAGAGCACAAAAGAATTTCAGAAGAGACCTTTCTGGGTACAGACTGACCTCCTTGAGCCTGACTGATACAATAAAATGGAACTTCAGCTGATGAATCAAACACTGCATCACATTTCCTCCAACAATAACAATCAGAAATAATGATCTATAGGAGCTCACTGTTGCCAGCAATTTTTAAATGTTTCCCCTTGTGCCTCAACAGCTGAAATCCCAGGAAGTTAAATCAGCTTGCAAATTTGATTGAATCAACACCTGCTCATCCAAAACACATTTTAACTACAGGAAGGAATTCTTTGCTCTCATTTGGAGTAGCAAATGAAAACAGAACACAGAAATCATAGCCAAACAGTTTCAAGGCATTGCAGGAATAGAGAATTAAGCCTTACTATGTCCTTGCTCTTCCATCTTCTTTTCTACTTGTTCCAGTATACAAGCAGGTCCAAGTTAGGACAACATTTATCATTTGCCATGCTTCTGTTGAAAAACAGCCAAATGTAGCCACACATCTTCTCTCACGCAATGTGTGTGTAATTGAGGAATGGGAGCTAATAGCACTGTATCACTAATAGTGTCTCTTCTCTTTGTTTTTTTACATGCCATTACACTGACATATATAATAGTGTGATAGACTGAACATAGAGCAGTGGGAAATATAACATCCAAAACAAGGAAGTTTCTTCTGATGCTATGAATTCTGTCAAAACTGGTTTTCACCTGGCCTTGCAATCGTAAACAGATTAAAGTTTACATCCAACATACATGTTACACCTGTATTACAATTTTTCTAGAGAGTTTAAGCATATTTAATTTTTATTTTACATTACCTTGCTACTGTAATTGCTAAGATATTTTAAAAGACATTTCAAATGCACTAGTATTTTATTGCTCACTTACTGCATTTTCTCCCACTGTTGAGCCTCTGTATGACAGATACCAGGAAAAAACACCTCCACCACTGGCCCTGAGCCTCGTAACAACTAGCACATAACTACTTGGATTCACAGGAACACCTTATCTTGAAAACAGTCCCTTGATTTCCAAGTGTTTCACTCTTGTGAACATTGCTCTTAGTCTTCATCAGTGCATCACCATCTCTCAACTGACAGCAGAGAGGTAACACTCCCTAGAAATCCATGGCAGGAAAGAATGAAACACTTATGCACCCAAAGAAACAGAAAAATAAAGATTGAGGACATAAGGAAAAAGGGGTTGCAACACAAGTTAGATTGTAGCTATTGATAATAAATGTTTCAAGCTACTTTACTGAAGTGTCAAGGGAGTGACACATTCGTAATTATACTGCAAATATATTCTATGTATAAAAACAGCTTATGCAATATTTTTACTGGAAATTTCTCTGCCTCTTTAATTTTGTGCCAGCTCTTGATGGAGCCCTGTACTAACTATTGTCAAGGGAACTGTTTGTATTTAGTTCTCTGTAGAAGGGGGTGCGGATTACACTAAGACTTTAAGAAGAGAAGAGATAACAAGAAAAAAGGCAATCAAGAGGAGACATGGGAAAAAATAGAACATCCATAATCTTGTAGTTCTCAACCTTTTAAATCAGTCAAATATGGATGAACGGTGATTTAATATATTCTAAGACCAACAAGAAGTGAATTTTGGAAGGCTGCACCTTACAGAACTGTAACTGTTTTTTTTGTGAAAGCTTTTATAGTGTATGACAAGTTTCTGAAACAATTTAATAAACAGAACTTTAATCCTCCACAATTAAACACACTGCTTATGCCCGATAGGTTTTTGAAGACAGGAAAACCTCTAAACATTTACAAATCCAAGTATTCTACTGCCTCAATCAAGACCAGAGTGGTTCTCCAAGTCAGAGGAGCCAATGAGATGATCCCAGAAAGGATCCCGTTGCCTGCATAAAGGATGAGAGCACCTGGCCAGTGACACACCCTGACCCAGACAAGTCAGGGAAAGCACTCAACCTGCTTGGGTTTCTTGGACAATAAAAGCTCTGTGTCTGCACAACAGAGTCAGTAAAATGTCCCAGTGCCTCTGCCAGTTTTCAGCAGTGCAGCAACTGTCATTGAAACACAAGGAATTTGAAAGCTATGGGAGTGCCAGCACTGAGAAGGGTCAGGAAAAATGGAAATCCCTGCTATTAGGAAAAATGCAGGGGATCCAAGCTGGAATCAGACCTGCAGCACCTGACACAAAAGAAAACTAAATCCTTAACAGCAGTTCAGTCATGGAAGTAGAAGAGGGAAGCTGGAGTTAGAGAAAGTTGACATGATGGAGTTAACACTTGCTCTGGAAGAAGGGATGAGAGTGCCAACATTGACATAGGAGTTGTAAGCCTGAAGGACAGGGAAGAAACTGCTGATGGGATCTGTAGCAGGAGATGTCAGGAAAAACAGAGGTGCATCTGGCAGTAAGAGATGGATCTAAGCAGTATATTGGAACCCAGCTAACACAGAACATAGGCACAGGAAAGATAAGACTGTGTTAAGACCCAAGGCAAGAAGGCCTTCTGCAGGGGCTAAGGAAAAATGGGAGGAACAAAACCAGAGTGAGAAGTAGGAGCAAAATTTTCAGATTTTTTTCAGAGAAGTGCTAAAAGCCAAAATTATTTTTTTCTTTCCTGAATTGTTAAATCCATTACAGGTAACTGTACTTGGTAAAGAATGTAGATTTGTCATATACTGAATTCTTGTCAAAATTACTCCTGGGGCAGCCAGATATCATGTAACCCACACTGAAGTCTTGTACAGAAGTGTGCTTGACACATCATAACATATTAACCCTGAGAAGCTGTCTAGATGGCAATCTAGGGACATTAACCTTGAATGTCTCAGCAGCTGCCTCAGAAGCACCTGAGTTTGAGCTTGGTGGACACCTGGAACAACAGAGATAGGTGATGAATCTAAATTATGTTTTGAAAACTGACTTAAATATAGATGGTAATAACAGAATTCCAGTAGTACAGGTTTGGGTGTCCACATGCTCAGCTCTGGACTTAATGCTAGGAAAGCAATAGAAAAGGAGAAGGAAACTCAGGTAATAACATGAATCACAGAAGGGCTGAGTGAGACCACACTGGGAGAGGAAGCAGGTCACAAAAACTGTACATATACCTTTCAGCTGAAAATAAATTCCTTTCTAACAAGTATCCATTGCTTGCCTGATGTTTTTAGTTCTCCATCTTTCCCTGCTCTTTCTCAAAGTGCTAAAAGGCAAAGTAAGAGCACTTGAAGTGCAGAGAACATAAGCTGGGACATGTAAGTCAGAGGCCTTGATTTCAAAGAGGCTACAGTGAAGAAAGTGCTGAGTTCTGTGAAAAAGTGTAACTACAGAGGTGAGTGTTGCATACAGGAATAAAGGAAGGCTCATCAAAACTACCTCAAAATTCAGAAATCATTTCCTCCCTACCGAATGGGTACTCCAGAATCTTGGATTGCCAGATACCTCCTTTGAATCTCCACCCTAGAGTCCCTCATGGCCCTTATGATATAAATTTTCTTTATAAAGTCTAAGACAGATTAAATTTAACACTTCTCATTTAATCCCCACAGTTGCCAACCTTCATGATGTGGCTGTCTTTGCCTGTTAGCCTACATTTCCCTTTCAGACATTACCCTAACAGTCTCTTTTAAGTTATTATTTATCTCTGAAGCCTGAGGGTCATCCTAATAGCTTCTCTGCTTACATGGAAATAATTCCAGATATGCAAGCAATTGGTATTTCCAGTTCACTCCCTGTTTTCTAAATATATTTATTCATTTATTTATTTATTTTTAATGTCTTTAAAGTGGAGCAATGGACTAACTTCTTAACCTCCCATTTAACTGAATTCTTAATCAGGCAATCCAGGTTGTTTGATGTTTCTTTGTGTGGTGAACTTTTAACAACTGATCTTCTACAACATGCTCATTACTTTCACAGACTTACTGTAAGAGTTATGCCATGTTCTGGTTATGCCTATGTAAAAATATGTCTGGGTCCCATCATTACTTGTAGTATTTTTCTTGTGATCAGCATCTGGAAATTACATAATGACATAACCCCTGGGAACACTTCTACTTGTAATAACATTATAGCTACTCTACACATCCATGTCTGAGACTTGCCATATGGTGGCTGGAAAAGTGAAATGGAATTTTTTTTATAAGGTGACAACAAACCATGAAATATCTGGAAAAAAAAAAAAAAAAAAAAGAGGGGAAGAAAAAGCAAGAGCAAAGCAAGGAACATGTCAGAACTGCTGCGGAAAAAAACAGGCAGAGGAATCAGGAAGAAAGCAAACAAACTGTTGATAAAAAAACATGCTGAGCAAGATTTCTACCCAGTCTCCATTTCAGGCTGAAAGGAAGGAAGTTTGTCCTGTAATTCTCTGTAGTTCAAAGGCTGTCAGACTCAATATATGGGGGAAGATTCCCCTGATGGTACAATACTTAGAAAAAGTATTCTACAAAGTCTTGCACCCTTTAACAAACACATAGAAAGACATTGTCTTCAGGCAACCCTGAAAGTCAGGCTTACTGAACCCTTTGGTAACAGCCCAAGAAGATGTCAGTCCTGGGAGTTGGAAGAACATGGCTGACCCTGAGTGGCTTCTATTAAATACCTCTCTGCTCTTGAGGAGACTTCAGATAACCTCTTCTAGAGGGTTCAGGCACCAGTTGCTAGAAGGAAAGGAAGGATTTTTAGGCAGCATGTGACTACTAAGCACATTTGCATCCTCCCAGCCATTTGGGTATGTGGAGCCAGACTGTAACAGGCTGTGGCTTTAGCCCATTACTTGCCTGAGCCACGAGAATAAACATAATCTTAGAGTGAAAGGTAAGAAAACTAAATGAGGGAGATCTTATGAAGATAAATCAGAGGTTGTGGAAGTATGACAAAAGACAGAGCTCAACAGACAGGGTGATGCGAGACAAAATAAGCTGATTATTAAAGAAAAGAAATTTGCAGCTAGTAGACCATGAAGAAAAGAAGGGCCAGGTAAGTCTCAGATCAAGAAGAGACAATGACCAAGACTAAGTAAGAGAACTGATCCTGAACTACAAATAAAAATGGTTATGTCAATGAAAGGACCCAGCTGAGGCAAGGTGGAAAGCTAAAGAAAAGTGAAGTAACAAAAAGTGAAGGGAAATGGCAAAGAAAAGAGAGCTCAAAGAGTCAAACTCATTGAAGAAGAAAGAAAGAAAAAGACAGCTGAAACTACAATAGGACCCTGAATGTAGGAGAGCCATCATTTGTTATCAGTGTCTGAGAAGGCATAGAAAAAGAAATTAAAATTATGTCTGACCTACTATGAAAAGTAGAGACTGTATTAACTTTAAAAGAAAGGAATTATCTGGCTGTAGATAGCCAGCATACTAATAGGACTGGTACCATTTATCTTATATACCCATTACTATGAGTTGCATCTAAACTATCTAGTACAGTATTTCCAGGCAACTAATTTAGCCAAGAATTCAGGGTGAATATTCTAAGATAATCTGAAATTCTCTAGATAAAAAACCAAACTGAGTTCACAATACTCTGACTTATATACCTGTCCCTAGAGACACCTTTTAATCAGATTTGTTTCAAATATTAATTTCTGTACAAATGAGTTTCATAAAAATACAGTTAATTTAAATATGCTTGAGATGGTTATGGGTAATCACCATCCCCTCCATCAAAAGGTAATATACGTACTTATAATCTTAGAAAAGATTAAAAAAAAATCTACTCCAAATATTGGGATCTGAAAATGGAAGACTGGAACTATTTTAATTTTTAAGTGAGAAAATTAGGTGTAGTTATAGCAAAAATAGACGTGTAACATTTTTTCATAGCATTTTTCTTTATTTAAAAAATGTAATATGTTAGTTCCAACACAGTCTAAGTAAGAGATATTTATGTTAAATGTATGAGGCTAAATTGGAAGCACAGAGAGATACAAGTCCCATGAAGCCATGTAAAAACAGGTCTTTGTATACTCACTGCAGAACCAGCCCATCATTTCAGCTGGATGGTGCCTCTTAAAATCAATCCCCTGTGCACAGAGCACAGCAGGACGTTCAGTCACTGGAACATCTCGCCACAGGCAAGAAAGATGTAATTTTTACTGCATTCTTTAATTATTTTCCTTAGCCCTTCCTCCTCCTAAGCTGGGTTGAAAGACTTACACCTACCTCAGTACATGAATAAAACATACAACAAATCAGGAAAGCTCAGTTGTGAAACTGACCCTCCCTCTCCCCAGCCTGAGAGGGCTCAGGATCCACTCTTATGTTTCTAATTCTGCACTATCACCAGACAGTAAGATGGGGAGAAGTGTGAATCTGAGTGTCACTGAACACTAGGAAATCACCAGCTGTTTTCATTCCTTACTTCTAAAGGACAGACCACCCATCACATGACACCGACCAAGCTCCAACTCAAATAATAATAATAATAATAAAAATATATATACATACATTTTACCTATAATCTTTACATAGAGCTCTATGTGTCACCAACTCTGTACATGTATGAGCATGTACATGTATGTACATTTTCATGACCTGTAAAACATAGGCATATCCTGTATACTACTATGACTCCTATCATGGTAGTCCAAAATCTACAGGGTACTTAAAACAATAATTAATTTAAAGAGGCAATATATGTCTCAGAATACCCACAGCAGACCTGTATATAGAATTCAGGTGCAAAACCCTACCCCCTTTGCTTCAGGTCTTGTCACAGATGTGTATTTTATCTGCCTGTTCTGTGGTGCAGTAGAATAAGAATTCTTCATGTGGCTGTAACAGCCCCAAGGAGTTACAAACACAGCCACGGTCAGAATGAGGTCAGGTTATCCACATCCCAATTCTCTGGTATAGCAGCAGCAGGAAAAACATATGGCATAACAGACATCAAGTCATATTGCTCAGTCTAAACTTAGTCTTCTATTTCTGCCACATGTGGCAAGTTCCACATGTAATAAATGTCAGGAGCCCTTCCACTGCCCCAAATTTTTGAAAATTCTTCCACTTGTTCAGGCAGCTGAAGCAGGAGTGACACAGACTAAAGCCTCTGCACTCTGACACAAAAGCACTCAAAGACTTGTATTTTTCTTCAGGCTGCAAAGAGAAGATTTTACTTCTACAGCATCCCAGAGAAGAGAACTGTAATCAGATGTGAAAAGCCCCCCGTCTGTTATTGACACCAGGGATCACATACCATGATAAGCTAAGATGACCACATTTGGGCTCCTTCCCTCACTGCATGTTATGAACTGAAGTCATCCTGAGGATGATGTTTGCTGCCAACAGTGACAGGAAGCATTCCCAGGCAGGCTGAGGTGCAGCTCTGCTTCTACACTGTCCCCAGCACTCACAGGTAACCTCACCACAAGCTCTGGGCTTCACTTCACAAGCTGCACGGATGGGAAGGAGGCAGCTTGCTGAATTTTCAGTATGCCAAGAGCCTCTGGAAATACACGAGGGGGACAGAGCTTGCAAGTAAATGATGGCAGATGCTATAAGGGTCAGGAAGAGAGAGGGTGTGAGAACCTTCTCCAGTGTTCCAGTACGGATCTTAGAGGGGATGCTTCAACTCAGCCTAAAAACTGCTTATTGAGAAACAGGATCACAAATCCATTTATCATTATACTGGCAAGTGCTCCCTCTGCATTCAAAAGGAATGGGGGAATCTCACTAGAAAATGTGCTGTGCCTTCTGCAGGGTCCTCTGGGATGGCATGGCCCTTTACTCTTACTCAGAAAAATGCCTTAAAACCCTTTCATATTATATACGCTTCACTGGGAGTGTTACATAGTCATTCAAGAGGAAAGGAGAACAAAAAAAAAAAAAAAAAGTATAATTAAAAGGACTTTCATATATCGCTTTAAAAAATTTTTGCATGTATGCATACAATGTATGCATACAACTTGAGTATTTTTATTTGAAACATCATTAATAAAATCAAAACCTACTGCTGTAGCTCCACCCTAAGTTGAAATTGTCATTGATGTCAACAGGGCATTTGCCTGAGCAAGGCCACAGAGAGTCAATACAATTAAAGCTATAAAATATTCCCTCACCAAAATAAAACTGTGAAAAAGCTGCTACCACTACGATAACACTGTATTATTCCAAGTGTGTGCTGCTGGACTGTCACTATGCCTGCACAGCTAGTTGCAGGGGAAACACCGTGTTCCCTGCTACCCAAGCAGCTCTCTGCAGGTAATTGTAACGGGGCTGTTAATAACCTGGCAAGCATCCCAGCCAGATGTAGCACATTTAAACACTGCCCTTATAGCTTTGTCAGAACTGTTGACATTGCATGCCAATAATGGAAAATTGCCACTGCACCAAACAACCATCTTCATTAGATGGAATCACATTGTTAATCTGCAGCCAGATGCAAGTGGAGGCAGAAGGAGAGTTTAGATTGCACCCATCTGTGTGCTATCACTCCAGGTGGCAGGTCGTTCTTCAGGATTAGAGATTGAATCAGTCTTTCCATCATCAATAAGCCCTCCTCCACAACGCCTGCCTGTCAATCCAATATTTTACTCTCAGCACCGTGAGGACCGCACAGCACGGTAATGAAATTTCTCTGGAAGTAGACCACAGGGATCTATACCAGAGAGATAGATCTCTTTAAAAAGCTCAGGGAAATCAGACAGTGAGCTGCAGAGAATGGACACTAACTCGGTTTCAAGCACCACCCTAACTGTTTTATCTGTTTAGGGATGAGAGCTACCAGATAAAACAGCATTTTAATGCTGGGTTATTTAATTTTTTTTTTTTTTTTTTTTTTTTTTTTTTTTGGCAGTAATTAGTGTAAGGTAGTTATTTCCCATTTGGAAAGGCTTGACAGCCTCAGAAAATAAATCAATTTCTGAAACAAAACACACTTGTTCATATAAAGCTTCTGCATTTAGTACTTCTCATCACATCCCACAAGTATGACCTGGGCTAAAAGAACTAAGTTAATTTGCCCGTGATTAAGAACTCATGGATATTACTTATTATTGCTTTTTCAAGATGCAACTTGGCCTCTTCCAGCAGCAACAGGAATTTCTTCAAAGCCCACTTGCTACCTGCAGTGGGTATTTTGTCACATTAAGAAGCCTTCTGCCTGCTTAAATGATCTCTCTTGCTCTGAATGTATTTATAGTATGATTCTAACCACGGCACCAAGTCACTATGGAGAAATCACCAGGACTTTCCTCAATCAGTAAGATTGATTTTTTCAGTACTCCAGGTGTTTCGACTTCCTGATGATAGGTTTCTTATCAAAATATAAAGTATAAAAATGTAGGCATGCATACTAGCTGCAACTCATGTACTTCAATTATTACATATGAAATTACTTTTATAACAAAAATATCACAAATGCAAAATTATCATGTTGTAACAGGCATCTAGCTTTTTCAAGAGTGTATTATACATATTATGTTCGTTCCCAATTGTTATATTTGTGGATATTACATTCAGTTACACCCTCTTCTTTTTTTTTTTTTCCCAGGTGTTCAAGTTTTAACTGAAATTGTTAGTTACACCACATTTTTTTTCAAAGCCTACAGAAATAAGAATAAATGGATTTTCACAGTTTTTCACAATCTGTTGTTAATTTTGATAGGTCATACACTTGATAAACATCTAACAAGATCAAGCTAACAATTATGATCCTTCAACAGAAATGACTGTGACATTGTCATAAAAACTGCTGAAAATAGGAAAGCAAATGAAACAGAAGAAATTTCAGCTATGGAGGAACTGAAAAAAAAAAAAAAAAAGGAAGACTCTAAAACCAGAATTTGTGAAGCATTACAACTAGTAGAAATACATCCTAGAATATGTCTCTTACCTCAGTACATCATTTGGGCTTTGTTCATTCCATCTGCAAATACAGGAAAGGTATTTGTTTATTAATATAGTTCCTTAGGAGACAGGTAATTTCATTATTCTACACTTATTAACTGTTGTATTGCCCAGGAGAACAAAAGAAACAATGTCAGTGAGGTTTTTTGCCTGACAGAGCCCCTTTTTATTTAAATTTGTTTTATTTAATTTAATCTAAAGTATAAAGTAAAAAATATGTAAGTAATATGTCAGTAATATGTAAAGTAAAAAATATGGAATTTCTCTCCCATATTGCTTGGTCACTTTATAAAATAATAATCCATATCCTTGTGGTACACGCTCTTGTCTTTTCTTGGAGGTAAACTAAAACTGATCTCATGAAAGAAAATGTCACATGAAAAGAAATAACTAACTCAGAAAAAAAAAAGAAAGTGGCTAGAACTCAGAAAGTCCTCTATCTATTGTCAGCCCCAAACCAGACCTTTTTGATGACCTTGACTTTGCTTGATAACCCTTACAAGAAGATAAAGGCTACATCCACACTGTGAAAAACATTCTCTGGCTTCTGATCATCTGGTACAGCAAGCTTGAATCTAAATTTCCTTGGAGTTAACTCCACCAGTACAGGATTATTTATGCCCAAAAAGTATAGCAGCCTCCACTGTGCTGTGCTTGGCCTTAATCCCTTTGGCTTCATTTGATGCTTCAATATCCATCCTGACAAAAGGGTTTGTTTATACTGCTCAAAATACACAAAATGACCTCAACATAACCTGCCAGAAAGGTGTTTTTTTAACATGATACCAACAATCTGTATTTTGTGTTGTTGGTATAGCAAATGACATATTAAGATATTTTAGCCTGCAAGATTTGCCAAGACTTTGTAGGAAGACATGCAAAGATCCCAGGGTCTTACATACATTTGAAAATCAGCTTTCCTCAGTGAGCTCCCCACAAAATCACATTGAGATTTTATTTTAAACAGAAGTGGCTGCTGCACTCTAGGAGACAGACTGAAAGTGAACTACAGGTACACAACTACAGGTGCACAGCTACAGGTGCACACTGTGGATGATCAGCAAACAGGACCCCAAGAGCCACTAAGAGAGCTGATTTGACCAGGAGTGCAGGCAACACTTAACACTTCTTGGTTTTATACTCCATGTGGTCAACATACTCAGTGTCTGGGAGGTCTTAGGATCCCAGGTGGAAACGTGCCCCTCTCTCAGGGTCTGAGTAAGGAGTCTGCAATCAGCACCCTGCTCCCTTCCAGAGCATTTTCAACCACTAGTGCCTCCTTGCCTTGACCTTCTTACGTGCTTGCACATGTGACTGTAGAAACAGCTGGAAAAATTGAAGGCACCACTTTTCCCCCACAGCATGTTCCCATCCCTTGCCCCAAGAGCCAGAGGATTTGTGGGAGCACCAGTGTGACCTTGCTGCCAGAGGTGAGGTGGGCTGCTCACAGAGCAGTGAGCACAAGGAGGAGCTCAGACTCTGCTAAGTGGTCACTGGACACCTCCCTCTGAATTGTCCCCCCTTTTGCAGTCAGAATTTCACAATAGCCAAAAAGTAGTGCTGCAGCAGCAATGTTCCTCTTGTATCCCTTTGGGGGTATGTGAAAAGGCAGGATTACAGCACATCCCACCAGCCAGTGGTGCAACACAACTGTTCAATCCTTGCAGCACTTTTTTATGTCTTTAGATGGACACTCACTCACTTTAGTACCATACTCTGTGCAAATGGACCTCCCAATGCAGACAAAGCAACAGCAGAAAGAATGAAACTTACAGCAAATTAAACGCAAATAAACAGACCACGTGTCACACCCCAAGGGATGCTGGCTCAGTGCCACAAGCATCTTCCAAGATTAAACACCAAGCATTAAATCTGGCCTCCCACTCTGCCACCCTCAAGCACAGTATGAGTTTTGTTACTGAGCACCAGAGGGAAGAAACTTGCTGCTGAACTTTCTGAATCACCCTTGTATTCCTTGTATATTCAGGTTGCCTGGGAACCTGTTGAACTCCTGCCATCAATTAGGGAAACTAAAGCTTTTCTAATTCATATCCTGGCTGCAAGCATTCCTTATGAGCCATCCACCTGTCCAGAAGAGACAGACACTTGACCATTCTGAGTCTGCCTGTAACCCCAGAACACCTACAAAGTGGGGACTATTTCCAAAGGCTGTTTTACCCTTTTATGACCTCTTTATTTTGTCAAAGTATAATTTGCATTACTCCGATGGAGAATCAACTCTTCCTATGTGCATGTCTAGCTGCCAAATGCAGGAATGTTTACATTCATCAATGTTTAAGAGAAAGATAGAGGAAAGGGGAAATTTGTATAGAAAGGAGATGTTAAAGAGGTGGAAAGAGGCATAATGAAAGGAATTGATTTCCATGGCCAGTTATAATGTATCTCTTACAATGGAGAAAAAGCAGAGTCAATCAGCAACTTTTTATAACTGTTCTTGTGAAATTCCTACAATTCCCTTTATAACAGCTGTACAATACCAAGAAAACATACAGTACACACAGTGTAATGATTTCTACCACTGTATAAATAAACTGACTTGTTCCATGTATTCAGTGATTTTCTCAATGAAAATGTCCCCAGAACACTGGCATTTCCCTCCTTTCATTTCATTCTTGCACTCCCATTTCATCCACGAGCTGGCCTTTGAATGCACTTGGGTAGCTTGCCCAAGGTGCTGTCACACCTTCATTGCTCCTTTCTAATGATGGTCTTTTGCTGTCAGATTCCAACAGGATATTTGCTAAGAATCTGCAGGACCTGTTCCCAGTACAGTGATGAAAATTTGAACGCTTCACTACGTGACTCTTTGCTTCTCTGAAAAGAACAATCACAGTTGTTTGCCAGATTTAACCTGTTCAAACACTGTTAGAGTATTCTAGGACTAAAGAACAATTACTAAAGAAATAACAATTGCACCAGCACCATGGAAACACAGAACTAGTAAGTGCTGAATGACTCAGACAGTTAATAGATTAGGGTTTCTCAGTACAAAAGGGAAGGGATGACACACGATTAGCAGGTGGGGAGTTTTACACCAGGCAAGAGAAGTAACTTGTATTTTAAAACTAGGAATGATTATATAAAATTCAGCCATGTCTCTAGAACAAAGATTTAATAATACCATTGATCCAGTAGTTAAATGGAAAGATCAACGTTTCATCTAGGTAGATATTATTTTTAGTATAAATACAAAGAAATCATGAAGTTGCTGAAATAACAGAAAGATGAAAACTCTTTTGAATACAAAGCCTGATCATGCACCATTTTTACTGCAGGTCTAAGGGGATTCATCAGCCACTGACCCCACAGCAGAGTCAGCAGGGAAAGGCAAGGTGGACAATAAATTCTGGACTGACTTTGAAGAGGGAAATAGTAGAAGTTGAGAGAATCCCCAATAACAGATGGTTCAATAAGGAGACCAGGTCCAAAGCTTCCTTCCCGAGCAATGCCACTTTGAGGCTTTGCTCTCTTTCCAGGGTTTCTGTACTCTCAAAGATTAACTTTCAGCCAGAGAAGCTCCTGTTCCTGCCTTCTGAGCCTCTGGGAATGCACAGAACAGATGAAATCACCTTTCCTGCATTATCTTCCCATTGCTTTATAATATTCTTTTACTTTGTGGGTTAAGAAAGGAATGAGCTAACTGTAGAGAACAAAGAGTTCCTAGCTAGTGGATTTCATAGGGTTTGACAAAAGCCAGACCCATCTGGGCTTGACCACAAGTTCACTTAGCTCAGCTGATCTCATGCTATGTCAACACATGGGCTTATCCCTAACATCATTTACTGCATACAAAAACATAAGGAATTCTTGTCTCTGGCATAAAGCAGTTAAACTGTAACTGCTAGCAATCAGTTAACTCTAAAAGTAAGGTGACCTATTTGGGGAAATAAATTATCAGCTATTTAAATCCTTTTCTACACAGCCTAACAAAATGTATCTCACAAAAACAACTAGGTTATGGATTTGACAGGTTTTCTGCTATGCCAAAAGTCTCTTACTGTTAGTCAGGTCTCTACCTGTAATACCTATAATCATTTTTTTCTCATGAAAACGTGGATCAAAAGAAGTTGAAATGAGGCATACAGAAAGGTGTTGAACATAATAAGTAGGCTAAAGTAATTAAAGCTTTAGCTAAATATTTTTCACTTTTATCAGTTCACTTCATGCTGAGAAAAACAACTTACAAAAGAAAGGTAGGTATTTCAGATGTTCATAGCCTGAAAAATGAGCAAGCATAAGGATCAGAAGTCTGAGGAGTGGGGTCCTCTCTGCCAAGAGCATTGGCACTGTGGCACCTCAGCACTGGAACAGCATCTCTGAAGTTTAACCAACTTTAGACATTCATGATTGAGATTTTTGGCCATGTGCTCTATACAAAAGCATAATTGAATGACAAAGTTCTGCTGTAATAAATGACTCCTTGTTCCAGAGTGCTAGAGAGCAGATTGCTTATTTCTAGGAGTGAAACATACAGAACTCTTTCAAGGATAATCTGATAATAGATCACAAGGATTTTCAATGCCACAAAAGACTAAGCAGAGCCTTGGGATTTCACTGAGAAGAGGAACGTAACTAACCTCACATAATCTACTGATGAATTAGAGATTTACTGCAAGCTGATACAGGCAGTTATACAACCTCCTCTTGTCTCACCACATTTTAACGAACTGCAACATTTTCCACAATGGGCCATAAAGCCCATGTTTTCCCCTCCAGCAAAAGCCAACAGCTTTTACTTTGTCAGAAAGAAATCTGCACAAGTGCTCTCAGACTATGAAAACAAACCAGTTCTTTCAAGTCAACCAAATCAGTGCATGAATACAAATTTCCCATTTTCTACACAGTAAAATATTCCTTATCAAATTCTGCAACAGTGAGTATATGAATTGGAAAAGGAGATCTGGTTGTAGCACACCCTGCCAAACTATCTGTTTGACAGTAGCTGCAGTTTTGTTAGAGAGTGTTTGGGTGTTTGAGGAGGCAGAAGGGGCTGCTGTGGTAGCAAATTTCAGAGTGGGAGCATTTTTGGATGCTCCAGAATAGAAAAATTTCTAAGATAGATACACGACTAAATAAGAGAACAAATAAGAAGAATAAAATCCTATCAGATATAGAGAAAAGATAAACTAGTTTCACTAGTGCTATATCCGTATAAAACAATGAGCTTGGATGGGATTGGATGATCTTTTTGGTTCTTCAAAACAGGCATTGTCATTAGATTGCAACTACATCCCATTTCTTTAAAGTTAAGCGACTTTGCTTCATACTTTCATGAATTTTTATTTCATCTACACATTTACCAGAAAGAGTCTATAACCTTACATTTGGGGATGAGCTTTTTAAAACCACATACTTGGCATTGTCACCCACATAAGGCAGAACTAACAGTTTTTCAAGGTCTATCTGAGTATTATCAAATTTTTATGCAGGCAGGCAAAGTTTTTAGTGTGATGTTTCCCAGAAGGCTTCTGGAATAGTCACTCCCTCCTCTTCTCTGACAGGAGATAATTACTGGGATTATGCTTTTACTGGGACATAGTTTAAGAAGACAGAGCTGTATGTTTTTTGCTATCAGAAAATGGAAGCAACAATTTAATCTAATTTTTTTCTTATTCATCCAGTTAAAACTACAAATAGCTCAGTTTTGCCTTCATCCCCTCCTCTTCTCTTCTCTGAGCCACTGTAACTTCATGTGACTTTATAGCCTAAGAGGCAGGGTACAACTTGAAGAGTTTTAATGGCTGAGAAATTGTTGAAAGAGCTGTTTCGACTGCAACACATTAATTAAGTTTGCCTAACTATGATATTTCTGTCATTACACTAATTGTTAACCTGACTAACAACTTGCTTGTTAATTTAAATAGCTCGTTCTGTTCTATAATGCTTAAAATACCAAATTCTCTTTTAAGATGTTCTTCTGGAATTACCGACCAGCAATCCTGTAAAGTTTCAAACATAAAGCTCATTACCATTTAAAGTAGATAACCTTAGGTAGTTAGAAATGATTTATGACATAAGTCAAGTAATTTTAGCAAAGATTAAGGAAAGAGAATTTTTTAAGTACTATAATTTTCATGAAAATTTCCCGTATTTGAAGGAGATATTGTAAGTAAGTGACTGAAATCTGCTCTTCAGACAATCTTCTCCACTTGCTTAAGAGGTTGCACTTTATTCGTTTATGATAATAGGGCCACTTTTACATAAAGAATCTTATTATCCTGAGTGAGCAATTTTGAAGGAGAGCATTTCCAATGACCTCACAATCCATGAGTTCAGAATTTGAGAATTAGAGAGGAAAATTTATTTGAAAATATTTCTTAACCAAAAGAAAAGTGTTAAGTAATACTTTTAGAAGTTTCCTGATTAATAAGTTCTGAGCTTCATGGTTAATTCTAAGACCAAACAGCCTGACTGACAACTCATGTTCTTAATGTTAAAATAGCACTGAAGTGCTTTAAACCAGGATCTAAATATTTCATACAGATATGATCAGAAGCATGTATTCATCTTAGATAG
This sequence comes from Phaethornis superciliosus, assembly GCA_023637945.1. Taxonomy (NCBI): domain Eukaryota; kingdom Metazoa; phylum Chordata; class Aves; order Apodiformes; family Trochilidae; genus Phaethornis; species Phaethornis superciliosus. Next base: position 19,781,227 of record JAJQWJ010000011.1, read on the forward strand.
GGAATCACATCACATTTACATACCCTCTTGTCTTTAAGTACATGGTCTGAAGTTCAGAGCCTTTAAAATACCCCGTTGATTTCAAAGGGCATTGGATCTGGCATTAATAACTCTAGCTACAATAATATGCTATTTGAAAATATTTAATTGACCTCTGGAAACTCCATAGGCTAGCAACCAATTTTTAGCCAAGTTTGACTAAATTCAGTAGCAAAATCTTGTAACAGTGATAGAACAAGCCCTAAACTAGCTGAAACTGGAAGACTTGATGGCACTACCATTAGTGCAACAGACTAAGCACCAGGGTGGACCCAGAGAAATTGCTTTCATCCCAGTCCCATGACTCATCCGGAACACAGTCAAGGAATTTGCTGCCTTGGAAGCTAAGAATGGCACTGAGCAACACTGGCACACTACAAGTTTTCAAAGCTAATTGAATCAGCATATGAAAATGTTTTCCCTCTGTAAGAAATCTCATTTTAATCAGCCTCTCTATGGCAGACACTTCCCTATGAGAAGGAAATTTCAATTATTTATTTAAGATATATGTATTCTTGCCATGCAACTCCATTTTTTACTGCAATTCCTACATACAAGCTGGCAAACCCAACTTACTCAGGATTCTAGTTTAGGCCTGTAACATCTCCTTCCCTGCAGATGAAAGCGTGAGCTGTGATTTTTGCCTTTGGAGAATAAGGGAAGTGATAGGGTACATCTTGCTGTGAGGCTTTGAGGTCTGCCTGTTCCCTTCCAAGCCAGTAAAATAAAATAAAAAGTGCTCTGTAAAGCATGACTCCTAGGAGAGATACATACCCTGACTCGGAGAGAAGAAATGTCTGAATTAGGATAATAAATTACCGACTACAATTAATTAATTGTTTTGACCATAAAACCCTCTATTGGACACAGAGGCATTAAATGTATCATGACCCACAGTTTTACCTGACATATTGTATACCATCAAATTCTCAGTTTATGGAGCAATGTTCCAAATTGGACCTCCTAATACTGAATTAATTTGAATCCTAAGTATTTTGCATTCATATTGCCACCCAAAAGGGCTTTTCTAAAACCATGTTTAAAAAAGGGATATACAATATTTACAGTAGGAACATGCTTGACTTTCTAAGATATTAAAAAAGCTTAGCTAAAGGGAACTATGCTCATCATCTAAATGTCTGGTCTCAAAAAATTACTCCTGGGGTAATTTTAGGATGCTGCTCTCCCTGGAATCAATTTACGTTCTGCATCTACAATAAAGGGCAAATGTCTCTGCAGTTCCCTGCTGAAATCAGTGTTGGGCTTGTAGTGAGCTCTCAGGCTCACAGCTTGGAAGAAGGCCATTACAAAGAAGCACAGAAAAAGGGAAATGAGACACTGCAGAGAGCGTCAAGAGTGAAGCTCCACTTCAAATCAATTTTGGCATGAAGTTGAGCTCTTGTTATGTCATGTAGGAATGGATTTTAACAGATAGAATAACCTTAGGGCTACTATTCTTCTAATCACTCAGATTTTGGGGTTTTTTTACTTTCCTAAAAAGACAAAAATGTTACAGATTGTTTTTTAAAATATTTTAAGCATTCTAAGTGTCTCATAAAATCTCAGAGAAGTGGTTTTGTCTTGGAAAAAGACCTTATTTTCCTTACGAAACATGAAACAGAGTTTCAGAGGGGGACTTTGTTATTCTGTTATGTTGTCACCCTTTTATGTAAGCACTTTCACAAAGATGATGGAGAAAGAGACCAAAGAAGTTATCAGTATGATGAAGCATTAGAAAGAACTTAGAAATAGTATTTAGCCTATAAAATAGTGTAAATCAATAAGAGGTCACAATTCAAACATTCAGTAGTACTTAAAAGACTCCACAATTTTAAACCCCATTAAAATATGTATTTATAAGGGCTATCCTAATGCACAGAATACAAACTGAGTAATTAGATTGCAGACTAATTGAGAAGTCACAAGGCTTTCCCATAACTACTTCAAGGTTTTTCCACAATTAACTGAAACAGAGGTCATCAGTCTCACAAAAACCCAGGTTCAGATACTTACCATGAACCCATCACTACAGTTACACACATCAGCATCCTCGAGTTCAGGTAGCAGCAGCACATGGGTAGAGTTAGGCAGAGCTGGGAACAAGAGAAAGCAGTGCTCACTGCTGCAAATTCTTGGATTATCACTCAACCATCATGGTCAAGCAGCTCCATGGTCAGTTGTCTGTTTGGGATCTGTTACCATTTGGGTAAGTATAACCAGATAAAATCTCGCCTATTTCCAAACACAGACGAGTCTGTTTATACTGCATGTGGTACTGTTTTGATTCCTATCCCTTTTCTGGGTTACTTCACCAACAAAGCCAAAAATCCTACAGACATTCAGTTATTAACAACCCATACCCCAAAAAAAGTCTTTACATAACTGAAAATTGTGCATTGTCAGTTGTGGCTTCAGTACGTTGCCAAAAGATTTTTTCATCAAATTGCCACTTACTCACACTGCAACATTCTCAAATTCACTGAATCTATTTTTAAAGAGCTGATAAACATTTATGTGATCAAAATAAATAATATAGGACCACCAAAGCATCTCAAAGGCTTTGCTACTCAGAATGAGAGCAGCTCCTGCCAAGGAGCACACTCAGCATGAGCCACACTTCAGCTTTCAGCTGTTTGTTTTCCACATGAAGAAATGCCTCTCCTCTCAGAGAACATGGCTTCTCTTCCTTTCTTTCCTCAGAGTCTACAAGCCATAGAGAGTAAAAGATACGGGAGCTTGTTCAGTCTGAGAAAGCCAGCAACTTACATTTTTGGTTTGGTTTGGTTCTTTTTTTGGAGTATTTAGCATCTTCCCCAACAGTGGTGGATTTACTGCTGTTGAAAGTTAACACTGGAATATCTGGACAACCACTGTGTCAGGGACAGTGACTGCTGAGCCAGGATAGAGTCAGATTTTTCTATTGCTTGTCCTACTTTTAAAGTTATCATTAAAGACACAGGTAAATATTTTTTTAAAGAACTCCACACACCAGACAGTGCCACTGTGAATCACACATTGCTGCTTGCCAGACATGTCCCTGGAACTGCAGCTGCTCACGTTCCTTTGTGTATGCTTACAGCTTCCAGACTGAAAGGCCCAAAATGAAGAGGAAAGGAGAAAAAAGAAAAGGAAAAAAAAAAAGGATTACAGATGATCTGACTGGATTCAGCCTCAAGAATCTGAGGCAGTGGATACTTGAAGCCTCTGCAGGGTTATCTAACTAACCTGAGGGATTAATACACAACTGTATTCCCAGATAACCTATCACCACAAGTAAAGTTTGGAACACAAGTAAAAGCATTCACCACTTCTACTCCAGCAGCCTTCAAAACTGCAGCCAGGCACCAGAGTGCATACTGACACTGCATCCATCTATACAGAACTGCATTGTTTCCTGCAAATCAGCAGTTTTAGGCCAAATTCTATGAATTCCAGTGACCTTGTCTTTCATCAAACACAATGTGAAGCACTGGTGAATGGAATGGAGACTTTAACCAAGCTGAATAATAGTTTAAGCATTCCATGCTGGGGTATGCAAAAGAAGAGGCTATTGTGTAAAAGTACAAGCAGCCGTGTAGAAGATTAGATTGTCTGTACCAGCATCTCTGAAATTCAATCCTTTCTCATATAATTTCAAAGGCAGATGGACAATGTTTTGCCAAGTCTGCAATTTGGTAGTGATGAAATTGCCTCATGAATGTGATGGAAGTTAGAGGACTACTTAGAATTTCATACATTTGTGAGAGAACAGAGGAAGAATTATCTAAGGTCTTCTAAACTGCAAGAAAAGAGAGGAAATTGGCTACATGCTGAAGCAACGGCTAAAGGACAAGCTGAATCTGTTTGTAAGAATGCTGGCAAAAGATTAAGTGCCTTACAATTTCAGATCAAAGGCCTGCTGGTGGAGAAAAGCTGGAGTGAAGAAAAAAAAAAAAGAGAAACCTGCAAACACAGTTATACTTTGCTTCTGATATGAGAGAGGAAATGGGCAGAGAAATTAAGAGAGGGAGAGGAATATAAGGAATTTTTATACAGGTAAGGATTTCTGAGCTCAGACTTGTGAAAAGGTAGGAGATACTGGGTAAAATTAATAAATATGGTAAATACATCTGAAAGCCATCATATTCACAAAGAAATTCTACAGACTAGTTTTGTATGATAGCAGGGATATTTAAATTCTTAGTGGTTATATTCTGGTTTTATGTGTTTGTTAGAACACATGCAGTAAAAGCTGGGAAAACTACTGGCAGGTCACTTTATCATAGTACAATTCAGTTGTCTTCTGTGATATTTTTAAAACAGAGGTTTTAAAACTCATTTCCCTACACTTGTTTCTCCTTTGTGTAGAGCATATCTATGGAAAATATGGCAATGTTGGTAGATAAAAGCATAGTTAAAACTGGTATCTATAACAACAAAAATATTTTTACTCCTTACATGCTCTACTAGGTACTTTTTCTATGACAGACACAGAAAAAGAAGGATGTTCCCAGATATCTCCTGGTTTGGAACATCAGCATCCTGACAGTTACTAAGCATTAACAAAAGAACACAATAACAGCAGATCTATTCTGAAGTAAGAGATGAGGAGAAAAGCCAAATGGCCATGCACTAAAGGACACAAGCTTTTAAAAGAGGCATGACTAAAAGAGGCAAGAGACTTTGGATATCTGGCTTCATCTACAGGATCCTAATTCATTGTATCTCTGAACTCAAAGGCTTTGCAAACACTGAAATGTCTGGTTTTGATCTGAAATTTTTTTCCTCTCATTGCTTGTCCCAATTTTGCCCAGTTTAAGCTACAGATGAATAAAGAAAATGGGCAGGACAGTGTTTAGGTCTTCAGGTTCTCATTCCAGTATGTTCTCAGGGCTTGTTCATAGCCCTGATAATGGCATCCTTAACCCACAGATAATTCTTTTTAAAAGGCAGTCTTAATGAAGTTAATTGACATTCATCTTGTACCACAACTTCATGCAGAAACAGGGATGTTCAGATTCACCTGAGCCTAATTATAAGAACTTCCACCTCTACAATGCCTTAGCCAAAAAATAAGGCAGTCTGGATCAAAGCACTCCAGATGAGCACAGGAAGCCATGACTGTCTGTCCTGCAATACCTGAACCTGACCTCTTTCATCACCTTTTTACCCTCAGTAAGCAGAAAGATCAGTGTTAGGTGATCCAAGAAAGACCTGTGGCATACTTGAAGAACTTATTTCAGTCCTCTCCATTTGCCTTCACTGCCAACTCGTCTTTCCTCTCTGCTACTTACTTTTATTTTCCCCATCACAAAACTGGAACAATAACTTCACCTTTTTCTAGTGTCTGTTCTCATCACCTCTTTTACTCTTTGCCTTACTTTCACATCCTCTCACATCACAGTGCTTGCCCCCACACCCCTCTCCCTTGCCTCTTCAACTATTTCTCCTCTCTGTTTAATCTCTTAGTGCTCAGAAACAGCACCATATTCTGCCTTGAACTGTCAGCTCCCTGCAACACAGCTAAGTTCCTACTGAAATCAGTCTCCTTTTGGCTTCCCTGATTCTGTGCATTATGGTAATTTTTTCACTCTGTTTCACAGAATCCTCCATATTTCATAGCAGTTCTGGGTGAGAACTCCAAAGTATTTTGTATTTTGTCTCCTGCCTTTAAATTGTCTCAGGGTACTTTTGCAAATTTAAATTTAACTATCAACTCACAGCCCTACTTCAGCATCCCTGATCCCTCACTTCCTCCTCTCTTTGGTATCTTATGAGGTAAGCTGTCAACTTTTCAAGTTCAACAAAATTAAAACAGGAATCTTGATACTTGCAACATTTTTATAATATTTTCTTAATGGCTTGGGATAGCTCATTCTGTCACTCAAACAACAATCAAAAGATGCAGTTGTTTTACTTAATACATTTCACATATAGCCTTTCCCAATGTGGAAGACAGTTTTACAAATTATTCTACTTGGTAGCACCTAGATAAACTCTTCTTCATCCTCAAAACAAAAGCTCTTTTCTCTAGCTCTGATCAACAAGCATTTCACTACCCTCTTTATTTAAAAATACATGGAAATACTCAATATTCCTTCACTTAATCAAAATACTACTGCAAAGACTGCTCCTCTGGTACAAAGTTTTGTCCATGCTGCCTCTCTCTTTTCATCCTTCCATTACTAGGTGATTTTTTTTTCTCAAAATACAATACACTTGTCTTCATTTTAATGCTCAATACATGATAGCCCCATCCTACTAATTCCAGCAATTCAACAGCAGGAACAGCAGATGCTGAAATGTTTCACAGAAAGGCACAGGGGAAATAGCTGCAAAGCAGAGGCCTTTACAAAGAATATACAGGCTGGAGAACTGACAGAAGTTGTATGGAACAAAACCAGAAAAGTCAAAGATCTTTTTCTCTCTCCAAAAGAAAAACTGGCCTCACAGAAGGGCTTTTAGCAACATTCAGCTTCTCTTCTTACCTTTGCTCTTCTCCCTGTCCCTGTCTTGCAAACATGAGTGGTTCTGAAAGTTGAAGTCATGTTCACACTTCCAGGATGAAAATGATGAATGTGAACTTTCTGTAGTCCAGAATGAGTTCTCCAATATAGCCAGACAGCAAGGAGAAAGAGACAGAGCTAACATATCTATTTCTAATCTACACATATGTAGGTTATTAGTTTATTGTAATGGTTTTATTTTCAACTAATGCTCGTATCAATACCGTAACTGATGCTGCAAGCAATTAGAGACTGTCCAGTTCTCTTCTGTGTAGATATCTATGATTCTTTTCAGCTGGATTTACAAGATCAATATTACTTCTTGGGTTGCTGTCCACTTTGAACTAAAAGCTTTAGGTATTTTTAGCATTCTTCATGAAACAGTATTTGCAGTAAAATGGTACACAGAAAAACACTTGGAATCTCTCAGGTAGAATGTTTACACTGAATTAACCAATTTCTGCTTTTTCCAATCTGTATATTTAGTATCATTTTGTTTAGGATTAGAGGCCAGCAAAAATTACTGTTAAGACTTCCAAGTATACTTAATCCTATTTTATACATCTTTATTGAATTATGTATTTTACGTTACACTCACAAGAAGTGCAGATAAAGGCGCCCTGAACCGGTCTTATACAGCAGTTAAAAGCCTTCTTCAAATGCTAATTATTCATAATTAGTCTACTTCAATTAGTAATGAAACCACAAATTGCCCTCTCCAAGAGAACAGAATATATTCCATGTGCTGATTAAAAGGGAACAGCGACTTCAAATTGTGAAGCGAATGATTGATGGGAAGCAAAACTCTCCCCAAATTCCATTAACTCTTTGATGAACTGATCAACAAAGGGAAATCTCCCAAAAACCTCAAGAACATTATTACCAATTCACGTAAAGAAAAGCACATCTGTGTTCACACTTTAAATACATCCTTACTTTAGTGTTATTTCATGCCATTTACTAAGCAGGTGTTATTTCCCCTCTTTTTCTCTCTGGAAATCAGATCTGAATTATCTACTTTCTAACGTGCAATAAAATCAAAAAGCAACTGACTGGCTGACAACTGGTTCTTAAGAGGTAAAAAATGGGTTGGGCAGGAATGAAGGCAACCTTGGTCACTACAGATTACACAATGTATGAGAAAATACCTAAGTTTAATTTTGATGCAAGGCTTTTTCCACTTGCTCAGTGTCAGTATTCTGAACTGCCAAGAAGTGGGTTTGCTCACTCTCAATGTACATGTTTTCTGTGGGCAACAGCACGTGTACAAATGACAAGATTATTAGATAACCAGACATTAGGATGCAAAGGGGTCAAATGGTCATCAAGCACTTAGTTTCTGGGTGTAGGGGCAGGACATTGTGGGATTTTTAAAGTAGGGTGAGTGGCTGAACTGCGAACGTGCCAGGATCCTTCTGCCCTCACACACCTGCACACCATCCTTAGCAGCAACACAGACATCCACAGAAGTTCAGAGATCAGCACGGTCCCTTCCAATCATGCAGGAGCTGTCTTCAAGAACTGTACTTCTCAGGAGAATGTATTTTGTATCTCCTATTGTCTTATTGATAGCTTGTGACTTGGAGCATTTTTCTGCTTGGGTATTTCCAGTTACATCAAGAATCAAAATTTCTAATTTGTCTACTGCTTGTTCTTCAGCTGTACCCAGCTGTGTACCTGACTAGCAAGCAGACTCCACCATAAAGGAGCTGTCTGTTTTTGTGCATAAACTGGGATTGATGATTCCTAGTAAACCCATGTTTTGAGTTGTAGACATTCAGATTAAAAAAAAATGTATAGCCAAGAAGACTGCTGACTGTGATCCCATCACAAAACAGTGTGCCTGTGTTCTGCTATTATGACATTTTCTGTAGTTATGTCTTCTTGTCACTAGAGAAGCTGGAAATGTAAAGTGAGCAAATATAAGATACAGAGGTTTTACTCATTTTTTTGCAGCACTTGAAACTCAAATCCCTGATTATACAGCAGTGAATTCAGATATATTACAGAATACATGAAGACAAATACAGCCTAAAATCAATCTTTGCAGCAGGTAGGGCCTTGATTTGCCCCTCAGATCTGAGGCTGTTGCAATCTATTCTGAAAGCTGTATATTCTTAGAATAGCTTTTATAGTTCCTGATTCACAAAGAATCAAGCTCTATTTCCCAGAATACTCCTTTCATACCTTTTCATCATATGATTTTTTACCTGTTGCTTTTTTTTGTGATTTAGATTATCAGACATCAACAACAGTCATTTAATGGAAGAAAAAAAAAGTAAAAAATACCTTTATGTAAATGTGTAATTTAAAAATGAATTACAGATTTATGCAAAACAACAGCTAGCTCCTCCCCAGTATCTAAGTCAATATGATTACACTTAAGGTGCCAAAGGAAGTCCCAGTTGCCCATTGCAAACTGAAGGATTTTCTCACTGAAAAAGCTAAACTCCTGAGCACTGTTACAGATTGACCAGGATCTCAAAGGCAACACAAGGAATAAGGCAGAGAGAAGTAAGATGGACACTCCTGAATCTGGATGACCTGTGACTCTCAGAAGAGAGGCCCAGGTCTATCTCTAAGCAACCAGACACAGTTTAGGGCAGATTACACACTGCTCTCATTTCAGTCAGCAGTAAGGATATGTCTGGATCCCTGGCCAGCATCAGGCTTGAGGCAGTAAAAAGCTCTTTTTGTTCTCAGTCCCTTTTGGGTTTTTTTGTGAAATAAAGTTTTCACACACTACCAGACCTGCTTTTATATTTATATCCCTCTTTAGACATACATTGGTAACTTTACAGACCTTTCAGAGAACACATACTTCATGGGAGACACTTTGCCAATGCAGAGACTGCAGGGAAGCAAAGCTCCTCAGCACTGCCCACTGCCTTCCAAGTTCAGCAGCTGCCTCTCATTCCCAGGAAAACTGAGAAAGAGAGTGGATAAGGGGAAATGACACGCTTCCCTCCTAAGATCTGGTCTCTTTGGGTCTAGAGGCTGCATGCTCAGGTGGGTTAAGCAGGGGCTGCTGTTCAGATGAAGCAGCTGAGATTCTGCTTTGGAAAGTACAGAAACTATGAGCACACTTCACCTCTGAAATACTACAGTGTACACAGGGTTAGAAATACTGAAATAACAGAAAGCCCAGCAGAAGGAAAAGCAGGATTGTATTTAAAGCAGGACTTTCCCTCTGGTTTCTCAAGTTCCACACCACACTAATTCAGCAACCCTGAATCCTTTTCTTAAAGGTGATTTGGTCTCTGGACATCTGAACATCCCTTCAGTGGCTACAGATACAGCTCTTCAACTCTGATGCTTTTGGTGGAAAAGACCAGAATCTCTTTCCTTTCCAAAGCCATCAGATTTTTAGGTAAGAAATACCCTAAACAGAGACATAAAATGCAACACTTAAAGAACAAAGGCTGGCATGTTGCTGGTTTTTTGGGGGATGATAGAGGGACATGACACACACAATTTCACCCTATGTCCATATGCTGTTACAAAGGATAATCTGCCTGTTCCCACAGATACATTTAGAATCACTCTAAAAAAATAGGTATCACTGAATGTCTTGTTGTGCATACTATTTTTCCTCTATTTTAGAAAGAAAATAAGTCTCTAGTCTTATCTAGACAACACTTCTCAGATTTCCTTCTATGTCCAAACAATCAGCCTTCCTCTAATAATTAGTGCCTTGATATAAACTAAATCTCTGAGGTATCTTTTAATGGAGCTTTCATAGCACAGGCTGATTTATTTAATTGATGAATAGATTTGTATGTGCTTATTTTTAATCCTACCCATTTATCTTATGAATAATTGCTATGTTCATAATTATTCCAAAGAAATAATACCAATATTTTTAATGATAATAATGAATGACATGGCTTTGGCAAGCTTTTTTATAATGTTTGTAAAACAATACCCTGATTAGTTAGAATGAAATATTTGCTCAGTTAATACAGAAGAGCTTGATTTTTTTCTAGGACTCGTGTCAACATAATGAATCCAACAGGCTGAGCTTCTCTTTGAAATCCACGACTTTTTAAATCATATTCTCATACTTTAAAATCAGCAGAATACTCCTGAAGATCTTTATGTTGCTACCTAAAGAATATAAAATACTACCAAAAAGAAACCATATAGCATTTTACCTGCTCTCTCATGTTCTGTATTCACTGTTGTGTCATGTTGTGACTTCAGACTGGAAGGTCTTTGTGCCAGGGGAGGGAGTTTGTTCTACCTGGCAGAATGGCTTAGCTGACAACTGGGAAGGTTCCTCATGCCAATGCCCTACAAAGAAGTATTACTATTTATTTATTATTATTTAATGAATAGCTTTCATCTCCAAGATTACTCAGGTTTTAATTTTCAGTTATGTTTTCTAGGCTTATATTTAAAAATTACAGGAATAACTCCCCTGTTATTCACAACAGAGAACTGAAGATTTTACCTCTTAAAAAAATAAGTGCATAAGAGTGTGTGCATAAATACCATCCATAGTTGCAGTCTCAAGAGTTCTTTAAAGTAAGTAAGAATTCATCTCGGGATGGCTAGCCCTGAATCTTGATCCACAACTCATTTTTAGACCCTTAAATAGGCAGAGGAGTTAATAAAAGCCTTCATTACCAGTCACATCACACAAATCACTGCCTGCCAGTGGAATCCACCAGCCCCACGTCACTGGAGAATGCCAAGTTCACAGACTCCAGAGGCTGTCAGTTTGCTAAAAGGCCTTTGGGTGCTTCTACATTGACATCTTTCAGGAAATATTAAGAAAACACAATTTTAAATACATTGCCTAGCATTGTCCCTACCTGTTTTCCTTGATTCTCGCAGAAAAAATTAGATGATTTGTATTTTCAAATTTTTTTTGACAAGTGACTTACTGATTTGAAACTGTGAAGAACTACTTTAATCACTTAAATTTTGACCAGTCTAATAAATTAATATTTAGAGTATTTTAACTTACAAAATGAAACATTTTGTACATCTGATGTTTCTCAGAAAACACCAAGGAAAAAAAAGCGTATGAATTTCAACAAACTTTTGGAAAAAATTTTCCAAGTTTCATCTGCTTCACTATCCACATCTTTCTTCCCAGATCACTCTAAACAGTTTGCTGATCATTAAGGAAATTGTTAACCCTGCAGCTAATATCTCTTTCATTAATCTCATAACAGAGGCTTTTCTGAACAAGCAATACACTTTAAATCCTTTTTGCTTAAAAAAGTAAACAAGGATAGAGCACATTTATTGTTAGAATTTTATCTCTCTGTTGCATGCACGCGATGTACAACAAAATTTCAGCAAGAACTGAGGTCTTCTGAATATCACTGTGCACAGAAAACTGATAAAACCAGCATGAAAGTTCTTTCACTCTGTGGCACAGCGTTAAGCAAATACTTCATTGTGAAAAATCACTGCAAATTTTGCCTCAAATTCTCAAAGACCTTGCATATTGGGGAGCTCTGCTTCCTTGCTTTTCTCGTGTACAGATAAATAAACAGAGAAAATAAAGTGTGTTTGGCTTAAACAGAATAGCAACTTTAAGTGAGTTATTTCACTTTAAACATGACGAGATTTTGGATTATTTTGTCTATTAAATTAAATCCCACACAAGTTCTGCTTACTTTAAGCTTTGTATCTAACTGCACTGCCCCATAAAAGCTCAAAGGTGGAAATATAACTATGTTATTTTCTAGGCAATAAGAACTTCTTCCTGCCTCTCCTACTAAAAGAGAAAAGACTGAAAAGCCATAACTGTTCATCAAATTTATCATGCTGATAATTTCCTAAATTCCAATTTCACTGTTGGTTTTTTGGTTGAAAAACTTACTCAAACTCTACTCATGAATGATGTATTTAAGAACTGAGGACAGACAGTATCTTATGATCAATAATTACAAATCAAATCTTGTAGAAGAAACTCTTTCCTGTGTCATTCTGGTATTCCTTCAGCAGTGTTATTTTGTGCAAGTTTTGTATCTCCAATATTAGTTTATTTCTTTAGGGACTGCATACTCTTAACCATTAAAAATTCAAAATATTCTCACAACAAACTCACATTGAGGCTGCTATAGCATTGCCCCATAGATGTACTGCCATGGCTTCATGTGGTTAATGCACATCCTTGCAATTGCTATAATAAAGGCTATAATCTCTGTCTCTCTCTTAAGGGCCAGTGTTTCACCTCCTCTTAACCTCAGGTGTTTCCATAAGTTTCTAACACCACAATCTGCCAAATGTAATACTGCACCTACACGCAGCACCCTGTACACACAAGGGTCAAAAAAAGCTGGGGAAAAGGAACAGTTCTGCATGAACTTGGACTTGCTATGTTCTTTAGTCAGTCAAAAGAGACTCCTGCTCAGAATTATCCCCTGGAAGAGCATCCCAGTCTCTGCAGGCTGTATCAAAAGCCAGAAAAAGATGAACTTTTAACATAGGTGCTCAAACCTAGGATCCCAAGGGTACTGTGAGTGCTCTGACAAACCAGGAAAATGGAAAGCTCCTGGATCTTACAGTGTTGGAGCAGGAGCTCTACATGCTGGGTAGCATTCAGGTAAGAAGTCATTCAGAAGAGATCAGCTAGAAGGTCAGGTAGTGGAGGCATCCCCTTCAAACATGCCAGATTTCACAGAACAGCCTGGACTGCTAAGATTTTGTCTCCTTCCTACAGGGAGTTTAAAATATCATAACTCTAGAAATCCAGATGCCCAACTCTTGTACAGTATCTACAGTAGCTTGATGATAACTAAACAACCTTAACATCTATTTTCATTATTTTTATATGCAATTTATTTTACAATCCTAGAGCCCTTCAATACATGGAAAGAAAACTAACCCAAGTTTGATGCTATTTTTATATCCTTGTTTTATAATAATGATTGAAGGCATTTATGACTGCTTCAAACTAGAAAGCACATCTCAAAACTTCCAAGTCTACAAAAAGCAACTAAAGCATGTCTGATTGAATGTTAGGCAGAAATCAATGACTAAAAAAACAAACAAAAAAAACCCTACAAAAAGATCTCCAAAATACTTGGAATATTAATAAACTCCTTCTAAAAAATTGTTTAAATTCTTATGAAACAGTACCTCCAAACACAACATTAATAACTTTGTGCTCCCTGTAATGATAAGAAAGTAGGAATTCTACCAAAGGATTTAACATACTTTTAAAAGAGAAGAAACAGAAACATTTTTCTACCCTGCAAGTAAAGCTACTCTGATGCCACTCAGGATCAACGTATTCTAAGATAAAAAATAGCAGCCAAGCATGAGATTTGCATCTTCACTTCAGATTTCTCACACATCATTTTTTTTTTGTGCCTTATCAATGCAGCTACCAAAAGGCTTAGCAAATGCAGCCAAGTGGAGCCTCTCCCTGTAGTTCTGACTGAAAACTTAATTGTTCATGTCCATGTCTAGCAGCAAGTCTTACCTCCAGACTTGGGAGCAATTGAACTGCAGAACAGGAAAAAATTAAGGGATATATGCAAATCAAATATTAACCTACATCTGCAGGAGTTAACGTGACAAATTATATTACACGTATTATGCACATCAATTAATGTCATTTATACTTTAAATCAAATGGCCTGATCAAAAGGAGAAATACTGTACCTGCACTTCAAGCAATATGGGTCAGTTTAAACATGCTTAATGTCACCGTGTCCTTAGCAAATTTCCTTCTGTCATTTAGATCAAAGACATGTATTTGCAACATTTTCCATGCCTGCTCCATGGATACAGATACATTACTTCCATAAGAACCTGGTACTAATGCTATTGTAATTGTTCAGAAAATACTAAAATCACAGAATTTAATTCCGTGAAAGATTCTCTTTAATAAAATATTGTTGTTTTTTTAATGACTCTGTCATTACTTATTCTTTTCATGCAGTTTGTTTCAGAGGTTTCAAAGTGTCTGACAGCAACAAAAAAAAGTATCAATTAAAAGCCCAAAGACAACACTGCAGTAACATGAAAAGAAATATCATAAAATTAAATGCAATGCTCTAAATTATTCAAATTAAAAGTTTTTAAAGGTGTCCACAGCAATAAAAAATAAAAAGCCTTCAAAGAAGAAAAAAAAGCAACAGAGGGTTTGAAGACTGATATTTGTTTTAATATCTGTAATTAGTTTAATAATTTGGCATTTCTTGTTTCTTGTAGGATAATGGAAGTTGTCTATAGAAATTACATATGCATCTGGCTCAAAACTCCATTTTTCTTTTAACTATCTGTGCACCATTTTACAGATCCTTTATGCTCTAGAAATATTTTGTGCTTTTATAATGATGGATATATAGATCTCAAAATAATTTTAACAACATTCTGCAAAATGACAATTATTTTTCCTCTATAACTGAGGAAACAAAATACAGTTTCCTACCTTCAGACATTTTAAATGTTTCTGAATAAAAATTACAGTGGCCAAAAATGCAGAGATGACCAACAATGGAAGGAGGTAATGGAAGAATTAGCATAATGAGGCAAACAAATGTTTCAGAGTCGTAATTTCCCTTCCAGTGCCTCTTGCCATGTTTCCTTTGCTCTGCTGAGTATTAAAACCATCTCAGGGGTGCTGACAAGTGGGGGATAAAGTAAAAGGAGAAAATGCTGTCACAAGTGTTTTCTATTTCCTTTACACTTCCACACACATGATCTAAGCTACAGAAAAATAGGAACTGCCATGCTGGGTCAGATTGAAATACCTGAACACCCTGCCCTGAACTGCAGCCAGAACTGATGCTTTTGGGACACAAGAGAAACAAGGGAAGGACAGACTGATCCTTCTGAGCAAACAACATTGATTTGGGCAATCAAAAGGTTAAGAATTTCCTGCATTATCTATCTGCCATGAAATACCCATTTATCTGGCACCAACCTGCACAATATATAAAATAATTTCCTAATTTGAGTCTTCATTCCAGGAAAGAGGTCATCAAAGATAAGCTATTCTTTCTACTTTGAAGATTAATACCTAAAAAACCCCAACCCCTTTCCTACATACTGTCTTTGCAGGCAACCCTTTACTCTAGACATGTTTTAGCATGGAATACTTCCCTAATGTTTAGTCCTAGTTAAGACTACCCAACTGATCATCCAAGTTTTCAGTTGTTTCCTTAAAGTCACAGCATCTCACTGCAGCTGAACTGAGCTGAAAGCTTACTGAATAGTGAACTTTGGATGTGACATCATTATTCTTCTGATCAAACATCATTACAAATTTGCCAGGTTCCATTTAGGAAACTTAATCACCTTCTTGCTGAAACACAAAATTTTATGCTATTTCAATGAGTTAGTGTGAACTCTACTGCTATCACATGTTCCCACTTCTTCCATGCCCTTTGCTTTTTGTAGGGTTGGACTGCTGTGCTGCTCCAGCTAGCTCAACAAGCACCAATCCTGCTAAGCTCTGTTCAATTCAGCTTCAGAGGAGATTCATCACACTAACTTTACAATGTAGTAATGAGTCTACATTAACTGTCTGATCCTTGGTGGGAAGAAAAAGGCATTTCATAGGATAATATGACATGACAAGAACCAGCTGAGATCCACACTTTTAAGCTGCAACCACCTCAAATCAGCTGAGAATTCCCTTTCATTTACTTACATGTTTTTTCATACCACCTTCCTCACAAGTACATGAGGGAAGCTAATTCTTTGATTAACAGAGGAACAGCACATGAGAGAGCCATGGGTTGTATTTTCCCAAGAGATTAGCAGTCCAAGAGTGCCAACCTGCAAGAGTGAATTGTACCAATTACCATTAATCTAGAGTGGCAAACAAGGGCAGGGTTGTTCACAGAGGGTTAGTGTGTAATTCTGTCTTTTTCAATGGTTTCTCTAGAATATACCATACACCCAATGAAAAGCTTCCAGGGATCTAATTTATAGCATGGTCTAAAGCACAAAATTGTCCTCTCTGATGAATTATGACCAATACATTGTCAACCAAAGAGTGAATTTGAACCAGCAGTGTGTTTCTGTGAGCCATAAAGAAGAAAGTGGTAATAAGAGATAGAGAAGCTCTTCATGTGCCCTGGGTCACTACATTCACATCCAACAAATCACTTCCCTCTTCTGTGACTCAGTTTACCCTTGTGTAAACAAGAGCATTCCTATGTTCTGAAAAAAAGCAGTTGTGAAGCTTTACAGCACAGAATTACACTCTGCTTTCATACATACATGAACTTCTGGGGTTTTTTGCATCTGGAACTGAAATCAGAGCTCAGCCCTTGAGGTCCACATAAACAATTTGAGCCTCACAGCTGACAAGGGCTTGGAAAGTGTGCAGTAATACTTAAACTTGCTTTGCACAGCATTTTCTGGTACATGTTTTCTAATCACTGACATTATCCAAACACACCACATTTCCTCTTTAGCAAGGTTTTACTGAGGGATTATCTTGATTGATGTGGATAACAGCATAGCTGTGAAGAACAGTCTTTTATGCATGCATTCCAGTTCCTGTTAACAACTGTAAAGATTAGGGGTTTATACAACAGGTATTAACAGACTTTTCCTCTTATTAACCATTTAGGTCAGTAGTTTGCTTTATATTTTGTGCATGAAGGCCTTATGATTAAGTATTCAAACAACCCTGCATTCTTTTTCATGTTTGATTTACTGTTGGACCAGCTTAGTCTTTGCTCACCTTTTCATATTTGAGCAATTCAACAACTCTGTAGGCTAAAGGAAGGTGAATCCATTATATTATACATAAAGAATGTATATAAAATGCTTTTCCAAATTGCTTTGTGCGACTAATATTCTTATCTGTAAAGTCCTTAACTTTATTAAAACTACTTGTAAAATGAGACAGGCCATTTCTGCAACACAGCCCTCATCAGGGTTGCAAAAAGACATTCACAGCTGTATGTTCTCTCTTCAGTGCTACAAACAGCACTGTGCAAGAGAAGGAATGGCAAGTGTCACTCAGCTAAAAGTTTATATATAATTCAAAGATTCAAATCAACTTTTACCTTGAGTCCCAATATGTAACATCCCTTTCTCACCCATACTCTCTATCAGCATCTGTCAAGATCTTATCTTTAATTTTTGTCAAAGGGCTCAGAAAACTCTGACATAGTTATCAAAGAAAATCCATGCCACATCTATTCCCTACTCTTCAGGTGTTTAAAAGCTGTAGGTATTTAGATATTTTTCTTCATGATGACAAAGCCATCATAGGGTTAAAATAAAAAAAAAAAAAAAAAAAGAAATGAGCAATAAAATTAGGCTGAAATATGTGTATTCATTGGTTTCAAAGCCTGCAGCTTCCAAAAAAACTCGGGTGTTTGCATGATAAAAGGAATGAATGTACAAATGAGAAATTTTACATGTAAATAGGTTTCTTACAAATCACAAATGTATATAGCTTAAAAAGCATTCCAGAATCCTTATGACTGTAAAATGTTTAGTTGTTGACCTCACTTCATTCTTCCTAAGGAGAAACAGATGGCTGTAATCGAAATTATATGTGATTTGAAAGTTCTGCTTAATTTATGGATTTAGATACAGCTCTTCAATATTATACAATAAAAGAGGATTTTTCTTCCCTTCTTTCTCTTTGTTTTACTTTTCTTTTTTTTTTTGGGGGGGGGGGGGAGGGAGGGAGGTGGGGATAGGGGTGGGGTTGTTGTTTGTTTTTAAATCTGGCCACTGCTTTAGGCAAGTGCATAATTTTGGCACAAACCTCTGCTCTGGGATGTGTCTACCCTGTGTGTTTGGCTCCAGCTCAGGCTGATGACACAATCCGCTAGCTGGACAACTTACAAACCCAAAATCTCCACTATGCTCCCATCTCTCCTTTTTGGGTATTGACACCTGGTAAAAAAAAAAAAAAATCTGTCTCTGCCCAGTGCCAGCCAGCATGGGCAAGCCTGAGCTCTGCTGTGAGCCAGGTCCAGGCCAAGCCACCTGTCAGCTCTGGCTAAAGCCCAGTGAGCACTGGAACTGATGTCCTCCAGCTCTCAGCCCTTTCCTCTGCTGTACCCCTTGCCCAAGAGAAGCCAAACTTCTTGTCCTTCAGCAGAGGAAAAAAAGTGGGGAAGAGAATCCTTGCAGAGAAGGGAATCATGCTTGTGTTCATCAATGCAGGAATATTTTAAAAACAACTAGAGATCACTGATAATTTAAAGCAGTGAAGAGACAGTTCCGAAACATATAAAGTAATAAATCACATTGAATGAATACAAAGGTAATAGAAGCTGTTCTAAGAAAATATTACATATTCAAGAGCAAGGGTGCAAAATCTGAAGAAGAAATAGCAATAGTTTTGGGAGGCAAGATCAGTGGCATTTGAATTTTTTTTTAGCTTTTCAAAATAAAAAGACACAGCACCAGAAGCTTCCATTGTTTAATGTTAGAATACCCTAACTCAAGGAGAGAAAAATCTGTTTGAACTCAACAGCTACAACTACTGCTTTATTATCTCATTTGAAAGTACCTGAAAGTACCTGGGTGTGAAGGTTCCCCCAAACACTTCTGCAGTTCTGCTCAGCATATTATTTCAGAAACATGTTTCCTTTAAATAAAAACAGGGCAATGTTCTCTGCTGCTGCAGAACCATGACAATGTTCCTGATTTTAAACAAAGTAAATAATTTGATTTTGTTTGGCAATTAAAGGAAAATATAATTTGCTTTCATAACGTAAAGAACAATTAAATCAGCAGAAATCTGGTTTTGGATTTCAGTGATAGAATTTCTGTTAATGCTGTGTGACAGAAACACTTTCCCAGGGGATTAAATCTCCCCTGTCCCATTAATATTGACCTAAGCTCTCTAGGATAAGTAATCTCAATAGCAAAGCCCTGCTTGGCAATATTACACAATCTTTTTCTGGAACCCTTCCCTGGATCCTACTGAGCTAACACCATGGCAAGTCTACAGATCTACTTTCTAAGATGAGGTTAAACCTTCAGAAATCTTAATTAGTCTGCTGAGCATCTGCAAATAGGTACATACACAAAGACACACACAGAGAAGTCTAACAAGTATGGGAGGAAACACAGTGGAATAAAATGCATTTCAAATATATTAAACTCTTAGAGTAGAAGTTATATTTATTTTCCTTTTGATACTCAAAGAAAAGGAAAATCAAGGCAAGACCACAAAATGTTTCATGTTTTTGGTCAATCAGCAATGCTATCCACACACACCATGTAAGTAATGAGGACCTAAATGTTTGGGTTTTTTTTTTAAATGTGACATTTATAGTAGCACACTACATGCTGCAAATAGCAGTAAACATCTGAGATTGTGAGATATAGAATAATTGATAATATATGATGAGATTCATATGACAGCAAGATTAATCATGTCTCATTTATAACTGGGGTGCCTGAATCAGCTGATGTGATATTTTGCTGAGCTCTGATAATTTCCTCTGGGTTGCCTTCATGCTTGAGCAGATTCCTATCAGAATTATCAGAAGAAATGCCAACTGACCACTGATTCTGGCTATGACCCTTGTATTTCTTGCCAGGTTTTGATGTCCCTTCTGGAAGGATCCTGCCTACATCAGACTCCCCACTGTAGGGCACACAGAAATAAGGTGAAATGGGACAGGAAAGATGCCTACATCTGCACCAGTGTGAAGTGATGCTCTCACTTCAGCCCAAGAACAACTCTTCTGTTTGACTCCACCCTTATGACTTTATGCACTAGATTGAGGAATAAAAGGCAAAACCTGTCTTTTAGGTTTGGATTAATTCTTTTTAAAGAAAATAATTCTTCCTCTGAAAATAGCTGTGGTGCAATCATATTGAGTAACTTCCACCAAATAATTAAGAAAACCGAAACAAAACAACAACACAAAAGCCTCAGGCATGTTAAAGGTTAGTTTATAGAATCATTTAAGTTGGAAATAGCCTTTAAGGTGATCAGGCCCAACCATTAACCTGAAGGTGCCAGATCCACCACTAAACCATGTCCCTAAGCACCACATCCAGACTTTTTTTATATACCTCCAGGGATGGTGACACAACCACTTCCCTGGGAACCGTTTTCCAGTTCCTAATGACCCTTTCAGTGAAGAAATTCTTCATACATTGAATATAAATCTTCCCTGGCACAACCTGAGGTCACTTTTTCTTGTCTCTCTCTTGTCTTTTCACTTGTTACTTGAGAAAGGAGATGGACACCCACCTCATTGCAAGATCTTTTCAGGTAGTTGTAAGAGAACATATTAATCTTAAATAATCTTGAAAAAAAAATCTCTTAATCTTAATTTTCCATGATATTTTTACAATTTTTAGTTTCATTATATGTTGCATGAAAATTAGCCTTCTTGCCTTGCAATTAGAATGGGCTGTCAGATGCTCAGATTCAAATCTAATCCCCCTCTGAAACAAAACAAGCATTTAGGAAAACACCTTAGACACAAAGTAATAAAGCATTGTGGGCTGAGGCCCCCTCAGTCTCTCATTTTTTCTATTGAGCACTTAAATATTCATTAACACAGGAACCTGGGCATCCCCAGAGAGTGTTCTAAGAAGCAGGCTATAGAGTTACTTTTTGTATTGCAGACCAAAATAGATGCTGAAGCATTTTATACATAGTGGAGCTGTTCCAATGGCAAAGCATCACATTGTGTAACAGCATCCAGCTCCATAGTGAGGGCATTTTTTTCCAAGTTAGGAGGAACAAAAAAAGTACATCTCCTTGATATCAGCAGAGATTTGAACTGTTCCTGATCCAACACAAGGAAGAAAACTGTAGCACCTGTTTTGTGGTAGCAGCTCTATTCTCCCTTAAATCTAGCTTTTCCTGTTAGCTAAAATGCCTGAAAATGCATTTTTGGTTGAATAAAGCATGTTGGTTTGATTAGCTGGAAAAAAAGGGGGAGGAGGGAAGAGAGATCTGTTTCTTCTCAACTGGAACCATTTTAATTTATTTATTTTTAAGTCGGTCACTGAACTGACAAATCAATTTATTGTGTAGCCCCAGTGCAGATCTCCTGCCCTGAAGTCAAAGCAAGCTCCACAGATGTAGGCAAAATTTGGCCTTTGCTTTCCTGGTAAGCACAACCCTCTGAGCTGTGGGGCACAGCTCCTACTGCAGGCTCCATGTCAGCAAATGCCAGTGGGTAAACTAAAAGAGAAGCTTTATAGAGATTAAGAGATTACAGTTTCTCTGCAAGATATAATTAAAAGAGAAGGAAGATTAATTTCTCTAATTCCTAAAATGGAATAAATCAGAGTAAAATATCTTGTGTTTTTATTTCCATAAAAGTAAGTATTAATATGTGTTTCACAAAGCATTGTATCACCACACATGGATTCCAACAGCAACAAAGCAGATGTATCCATTAACAAACACCTGCTGAGATAAGCACTTTGCACTATACTAATTCATACTGATATCCATTATATATTGCTCTTTATAATTTCATCTAACTTCTCAATTCAGTAATTGTACCATAATTAGGAATAGCAATCCATGTAATAAAGAATTGTGGTGATTTTCTACAACCTAAAGCAAAACAAATACCTGGACCAGATTTACTACTTGCCATTTACTACAACCAATCTTCAGCTGCAAAAAATTACTCCTTGGTACTTCCTGATTATAAGTAGGAAGGATTTTCTGCTAGCAGTTTACATCCCATATCAGTGGCTCTCCAAAAGCTGAATTCCTGGTTGTGGGGAGCACACAGATAGCTTCTGGACTAAAATCCTCTGAATGCATCCTGATTAATAAAAGCAAGCACCAGGAATGCTAAGCAGCTCCTAGAGCAGAGGGAGGAGATACACACTGTGGGAGATCAGGCCAGATCTCCTGAAGCTTTCTGGAAAACAATCAGTGCTCACACTTGGAAAGCACCACTTCATACTGCCACCAAAACCAACACAGCAAGATGTGTACACACAAGATAAAAATACACAAGATAAAAATACACAAGATAAAAAAACCTCCCCTTGGCTCTATGGGCAGTTCACCATGGTGCTGCCTCCTCAGCTTTTCACCTTCCTGGGGCTGAGGAAGCCCAGAGAGGGGCAGTGGTTTGAAGCACTTGATTAAGGGACCCAGTAGCCTCATTTAATTGCTACAGCCCAGCATGCCTTCAACAATTAAAAAGGCAGAAAGTACAAGTGCATTCACCTAGCCTGACCTCAAGTCTGTGAAATTCCCCGAATTTCAGAGAATTTCTGCATCAAATCAAAATATTCTGGGTCAATTGCTGTTTCTTTTGGGAGGAAAGCCAGGTGCAATTTATGGTTCCAATCCCAAATAGCCACCAGATTTCAAGAGCTACTGTTTCAATAACGAATTAAGCTTGCTTAAAAATACATACCTTGGTTTGTATCTCTATTTGTTCTTCCAAATACCCATTTTTACCCATTACATTTCAATACAACCTATTCCATTTGAATGCAAAGACAAGTTATAGAGAAATAAATAGAATACATTAGAACATCACTGGTACTTGTCTTTGGAACTGACCATTTCTCTGTTCCTCACCTATTTCAAAATGCAAATTTTTTTTTTTAGTAGTTGAACTGGCATGAGAAAAGTTATTTTTGTGTTCCTAGAGTGGCGGAACTGTCAATTATCTGGAAAAAAACCTATCAGGTATCCTCTGAAAGACAGCCAAACATGATCCAATCACAGAGCCAGAAATCTGCATCTAAGTGTAGGTCTGATTTCTCAGAAACTGGGGAGGTATGAACATACCTTTCTATTTTAGATCCACTGCACAGATATACAGAGAGATTTAAGAGTTCCCTGGTAAAAAAGGAAGAAAACAGGACCCACCTAGACTCTCCTTTATCTCCATTGTCCTGTACTTATTTGCAAGGAACAAGGGCCAATGGTTAGAAAAGACCTCTAAGATCACTGTCAACATTAAACTGTCAGCATTCCCCCTCCCAATAAAATAAAAGAATAATAATAACAATTTAAAAATTATCAATAACTGAATCACCATGCTCACGAGAGCATACCCTGATGTGCCTCATCTACAGGACTGGCTCCAAAACTGAGTCCCTGGGAACACCACTTGTGACCAGTTGCTAACTGGTTTGAACTCTGTTGACTCCAAGTCTCTGGGCCTGGCCATGCAGCCAGTTTTTAACTAAATGAAGAGTGAATGTGTCTGTGCCATGAGCCAACATCCTCTAGGGGAATGCTGTGGGAGATGGTGTCAAAGGCTTTACTAAAGGAGACAGCAGCCACAGCTTTCCCCTTGTCCAGGAGGTGTCACCTGGTCATGGAATGAGGCCAGGTTGGTCAGTGAGGATGCTGACCCCATGCTGGCTGGGCTTGATCCCCTGGCTCTCCTGCACCTGCCACGGGAGCACACTCAAGATGATCCTCTCCATAATTTTTCCAGGCACTGAGCTCACACTGACCAGACTGTAGTTCCCTGGATCCTCCTTCTGGTCCTCCTTGGAGATGGGTGTCACTCTGGCAAGCTTCCAGTCATCTGGGACCTCCCCTGTTAACCCAGAATGCCCATAAATTACAAAGTTGAGCTGCAGCTGGGCTTTTGCCTCCCTAACTTTTCTCTACATGACCTAGCTAGAACCCTGTACTCATCCTGAGATGCCTGACCCTTCCTCCAAAGGAGGTGAACTCTCCTTTTTTTCCTGAATCCCAGGAAAAGCTCCCTGTTCAGCCAGGCCAATCATCCTCCCTGCCATTTCACCTCATGGCTCCTGGGGACAGCCTCCTCCTGTGCTTTTAGCATTTCTTCCTTGATGAGTGTCCAGCCTTCCTGGACCCCAGCCCACCCTTGCATTTCCTTGCCACAGCTGCAAAGCCACTTGACAGGTGTGTATTTGGATGATTCCAGCCTCCACAAACAAAGAAACTCTCAGAAAATAAAAAGGTCAGAAAATATTTTGAAAAAAATAAGCCCAAGTGTACTGGTGTAATAACTGCAATCACTGTATTTATTTTTCTGTCCCTTTCTTTAGACTCTGTTCACACTCTTTAGTTGGATAAAATTACTTTGTCTTCATACAACATGGGAGCAGTTTTTGGCCCCTACGTGTCTGTAAAATACAAGTATACTGAATAAATACATTTTAAATACATTAGCAAGAGTATTATGAAAACCCACCTTCTGCCTTTATCTCCATCCCTGTGTTATACCCCATCTTGCACATATCCTTATACTGAAAAATACTTTTCAACATTCAAGAATATGCAAGACTGAATGGATGCCTCCACAAAGGTTATAAATCAGTACATGTAATTCAATTGCAGGATTTAATTTTATGGTAAATTTAAATTCTATAATAAAGAATGTTAACCTCTATATAAGCCTCATGCTTATATCAGTAATAAAATCTGTTTTTCATAACAAGTAATTACAAACAGACAATATTAATAGAAAATTTAGTTTATCTATGGTGGAAAATACTGTTGTTTACCACAAAAAAAAATAAAAATCCATCACATTCAGGAAAAAAAAAAAAAAAAAAGCAACCAAGGCCCCTGCATGACATTCTACACTCAGATTAGGACATCTTCCTTAAGTTACAGCAATGTCCTATGTGGCTATAAGAGCAAAACAGAGATAAGTAAATAACCACACTTAGAAAATACTCTGGAATGAATATGTAAAAATGAAAGGACAAAAAAAAAAAAAGATAAATCTGGCTGGTTGCATCCCATGGAGCTGAAGAGCTGGAGCATCAGAGGTGGGGAGTAGGGATCCCAGGGCCAGTGTTCCAGTGCTCAGCTCACTAATGCTCAGCAATCAAGTAAAATCAGCAGGAAACCCATCCGGTGGGCAGTTAGTTCATAGCAAAAACACCGAGATAGCTGCAATGAAGTCAAAGCAGCAGGGGATGAGAGCAAACAAAAGATGCTAAAACTGCAAACAAGCAGAAAAAAAGTGGCAACTGGCAAGTGTAGCTTAAGAAATAAACCTTAAACTGAAGCAACACAGAGCACAGGGGGTTTCCCACACCCTAAAAGGCAGGCACGAGTTAGTGATGGATTTCAAACACTTATTTACAAAATATAATCTTGTAATTTTTTTTAATATTAAATTTAAAATTTAAATGTTTAACATTTATTCAGCAAACAGAAATTTTGTTTTCAGCCAATAGAAAGTCTTCTTTTCCTTTAATCACCCATTTTATACTTGTCCTAGTACTATCAGATAGAGATTGAAGAGTTTCAAAATCATTCTAGAAGACAACATCACAGAGCAAAAGGCAGGTCTGACCTGTTCAGAAAAAAAATCATTAGACTTTACGAATAAGAACCAGCCAGAACAGGAGTGTGAAATCCCAAAAAAAAAAAAAAAAAAAAAGGTTTCTAAGCCAAGGTTACTGCTTTCAAAATAGAAGAGATTGTCCTTGTTTTTTGAATTGCAGCAACAGAATGAGGTTCCTCTTATTAATCCCCATTAAATAACTAGCAAATAGTCAGATTACTCTTCCAGGCTGCTCGAATTACTTCCAATGATAGAACAATTCAACTCTGTATTCCTACCTGTCTATCAAGAGGAAGGTTACCATACCCATCAGGGCATTCCCCATTCTGCCCATATGAAATCATAGAGGCCAATGTTCATCTGGAGAATTCTGCAGCACATCAGCCACCTCAGCTGAAAGAGAACCTCACAGCCCTGTGCCAAAAGCTGATATTAGAGCTGAAGCTGTCCTTAGCATAGAAACTGGAGCCCTTAGGTGAATACAAACCATTAAACTTCATGCTCACACACATTTTCTCTCTGGTCCACTGAATCAAAAAATATTTTCTGCCTAAAATAACTGAGAAATATGAGGTTAATGAAACTCCTGGTACGTGAGAAGAGATTCTGATTCAGTGCAGGTCTCAGGTAGAGGGGGTGAATGCTTTAATAATAAAGTATATATATACACTGAAGGACTTTTACATCAGCAGCCCTTCAGCTCACCACCTTGAACACAAGAAACTAGCTATTGCTTTTAAAGAAGCTGACCCCTGTAGAGCAGCCAGTTAGGCTGAGCATAAGAGGGCAGTCTTCTATTTCTTCCCCCTGGCTCTCCATCTCCTCCCTGAGGGATGGGAGAGATGGCCATTTCATTCTGTCCATGTCTAACAGCCAGGCTCACCCTCTCCTGCAAGCCAGGAAGGAGCAGAGAGACAGCCAGAATGGAGTTGGTGCTGCTGCTGGCCTTCAATTTGGGACGTGGCATTTACACCCTCCCTATCTGAGCAGGTAATGATGAGTGATGATCTTGAAGGTCCTTTCCAACCTGGGTGACCCTGTAATTCTATGATACTGTCATTAGTAAGCTAGGAGGGTTTGATAAGGAGGTCTCTAATCATTTCAGCTACCTGAATGTAAAACTTGATCACATCACTGTGAGTTCAGGCAGCACCTTAATCAGCACTCAGCTTCTTTCCTTAAATCTATTTTGGGACCTGCAGAATAACAGGAATTGGTTTAAGCTTCTGGACACTTCACTGGACATAGCAGTCCATTTGAGAACAGAGTGAAAATCACTTCTGTGTATTCTGCAGCCCTCAGTGCCCTGCAGGAATCCAGAGAGTGCCACTGGGCAGCCCAGGCCATGGGTCCTGATTGAAGAAGAATGATTAACTAAATCCTGAATTCTGCATTTAATCATGTTCTGGTGACTGCTGCACATGATTTCTTCTGGGTCAACTACAGCAGTTCATAGTGTGTGCTATGCACCCTGCATTTTTTAATATGCTTTTGGAATACAGAGATTCCACAAACTGCTAATAGCTATTCTCTAACAAACTGCCAAGAGATGTGATTAAAGAGAATTTCCTTATGGCATCAGCTTTCCTTTAACAAGGAAACGGGTGGCAGGGGGGTGAGGAGAGAGAGTTATGCCATAAGTTCAGAAGCAAAACACTGTTATTATTCTGAAGCAAGAAGGACATCCTTGCATTAACACAGTATGAAATCATGGTAGCAATTTTCATGCCGTATTATTTTGTTTTTGTCAGGTCACTGATTTTCAATTTCATCAATACTATATAAAACTAAGGAGGATAATAGAATAAAAAGCATCCATTTGGAGTCCACTACTGAAGCAAGAGCACGTCACTGCTTCTATGATTTTCAACCAACCCATCCACCTACAGAAAATGTGGGTTACTCTGTCCTACATAATCCAAACTCTGAGGTTACAGAAAAGGCAATACCAAAGTAAATCTGATACAATTCTGAGTCAGTTTATGTCACCATGGTTTACAACTTCATCTTTGTTGCAGGTTAGAGGAAGGCAAAGTAACCAGAGAAGTACAAAGCCAAAAAGCAAAAGTCATCTTTGTTTACTCTCACCTGGACTCAAGTCCTTAAGCTTTTCCCACACACTACTCATTTAAAAGGAAATTACCACTTACATCATCCCAGATTTAGCTTACCAATTCATCTTTCAGCTATGTTTTGACTGTATTGTTCCAACTGATCAGAAGTCTCCTAAGCCACAAGTCAAAGCCCAATGCAGCCCAACATGCCATTCCCAAAGCACAGCTGCCAAGTCACCAACTGTGAGGGGCCCAGTTCAAGAGGACAGGCTCAGAGAACTGCACCAAGGGAGCAGAGAGAAACCCCTAGAGACAGATCCACATCTACATTTGCAGGCATTTATGAGGACCTTTGCCTGGAGACTGGAAGAAAGGAGAACAAAGAGAAAGCAGCTACAGCTTACAAAGGATCAAAGCATGTTGGAGTTGGGCAGCTTAACTAGCAGGTATGTTGGTAACTACTCTTCTGACTCAGGACTCCTCCACCAGGCTCTACACCACAAGCTCCTGACCTGCATACAGCCTCAGACCAAGCAAGAGAACCTTCCTACAAACCCACCAAACTTTCATGTTTCCTCTCAGACATACACCTGTGCAAGACCAGAGATGGCATTGGAAGGAGAAACCTACAACTTACTTCTTCAGAGGTGACAGGAAGCCTCTACAAACTTTCCCTAGTGAAGGATAAGGGTGGCAGACGGATGAAGCCAGTCCTCCTCCCACTCTTTTCCATTTGTTTCCATAGCAGGCATGTCCCTCATCAACCCAGAGCCCATTGGGAAGATTGCCTGCTGCTCTCAGTCCCCAGTGCTCTTGGTGCTGTTGTAGAGCAGACCCAAGCAGTTTGGCTGGAAGGGACCCAATGCTCAGTCTGAGGACTGAGGCCACATGCACAGCACCCACCTCACAGGTGACACAAGCTCTTCTCAGGGCAGCAGTATTAGGTCTCCTTTCTGTGGAAGAGTCTAAATGTGAACAATTGCTGATTTTCTCTACTATACTATCAACGTCAGCAATCACACATTTTCTACGAAAATACTGTGGATTAAATTGGACATTCCATGTTTTTTATAGAGCTAGATCCTTCCCATCTCTATTTGAAAATAATTAGTCCTTCTAACACTGATTAAAGTATAACACCACATCCACTTTAGATAATCAATGTTGGTACAATGAATAGCACATGAATTATTAACACCTAGGCACTTTTTCTAATTGTTTCCTAATGTTCTGTTATTATATATTCATTTGATATAAGTATAATTCTAGTGATCACCATTTTTTCCTTTGTTCCATAAAAATCACATTTTGCCTTTGCTTTCAAAGGAATTCTAAGAACAAACTCTGGTCATCTGATTTCGTTCATTCTCCCACGTTAAAAAGTTGCACAGTTTCTCCTTTCAATCTATTATCTCAGCTCTGCAGACTGGGTGGGAACTTCTCTATA
Source organism: Phaethornis superciliosus (assembly GCA_023637945.1). NCBI lineage: Eukaryota > Metazoa > Chordata > Aves > Apodiformes > Trochilidae > Phaethornis > Phaethornis superciliosus. Next base: position 19,810,442 of record JAJQWJ010000011.1, read on the forward strand.
AACCAGGGAAATCCCCCCACCCAGGTGAGCAACAGAGCCCAGCCCTGATACCTGACGCCCACCTGCACCTCAGCCACTGCTAGGGTTCAAAGCAGAATTTCAGCCTGATATCCCACTTGAAACTTAAATTCTGTGCACTCCTGCCATAAACCTCTCAAATCTGTTACTGACTCAAGACAGTTGCAACTTTTATGTTCTGGATGTACTGAATGTCCCACTTCTGTATTAGGAATTCCTTGTCCTTGTGGGTATTTGGTTAACATCTATGAAATTTCTTTTTCCTGTGGGCCAATACCCAGTACCATGTCACTAAGGGAGATGAAATGAGCCCAGACTACTTCTGGTAAAAACATACAGATAGAATACTCTGCATCACCATGACCTGTCCCCAGAGAATCCTAAGCTACATCTTTTTTCTCTTCTGTTTGAGCCTAAATAAAAAAATGTGTCTGTTGAGAAGCACGTATGACTCTGGAAACTGGTATTTTTCTCTCTTCTACAGTCTCCAGATTTTCCAGGTGGCATCAGACTTATTACAAGGTACCTTTACTGCTCTGTTCTTGGGCTGAGGGGTATCATGGAAAAGAAATCCTATTAGATTGCTTAGGGAATCACAAACTTGCCTTAAACCAAAACATTCTAATTACACATATTACTATCCCCACACTTAGGAGAAAAAATGAAACACACTGTGTAGAAACACATTCTTTAAAAGCAGAGCACCTGAATGTGACAGAAGTAACCAATGAGATATTTGCAGTAGTGTGTACAAGTACATATTTCATTTGGTTTTAGGCTTTGTTTTGTCCCAGAACAAAATCAGCTGAGACAGATGGCTCAAGACAATACCACAGAACATTTTTTTATTAAACACAAAGAAAAAAACCCTGCATTTTGTGTCTATTAATGCTCTATGAAAAAGCTCACAAAATTCAAAACATGATACAGGATGACTCCAGGCTTTGTTTTGTGCCCTTGTCCATATCTTCAAAACATCTTATAACGCAAAGCAAAAAAAGTACTTTGCATCAATATTTTATTGAAATTCTTTCAGAGAAAACTTACATACATTGTATTTCCAAGATGAGATGCAGACTATTTTAGTTGCAGAGAAAGCCATATATTGGATAATAGCTGACATTTGACTCCAAGGTTTATTCTTTCATGAATCAAAATTCATTTAGAGATAGTAAAGTAGAAGAGTGTAGCAAAGAAATCGATAGGAATGTTCTGTATTCTGGTTACAGAACACAGAGATAACCCTAAGTCAACAGTAATGATGCTGGCCTGTGTAAGGAGTGACAAAGCCAAAGGAATTATTTTAAATAACAGACTTCAACAAGCAGATATCAACAAGCTGGGTTCATGGAAATTGGTGTCATCCTTTATAATGGTTTTAATTCATTCAGGGTGTGGAAATGACCAGTGGCATCCAGTAGGAAGCTGTAAGATGATGTAATACAGACAACATTTTTCATAGTACATGACAATGGTCATTTCCTCTTCTCTAACAGATGTGAAATAATAAAATCTCTTTTAAAATACACAAAATATATTAACTGGCTCTGTGCCAGCTGCCAAAGATGGTTTACTTTTATTTTCCTTATTGCCAACATACACACTGAAATTACACTACCACATGTATATATCCCACACACTAACAAATCAGGCAGATTTAATAAAATAAGTAGAACAAAGACCTTATATTTTTGAGTATCAAAAATATGGCTGCTAGTAGAAGGAACTGTTCCTGCTCAAAGAATGAAACATCAAAACAGAAGAGAGGGATGAGGATATGAGCTGTCTGCTCCAAACATGGATGATTAAGCCCATCTTCCCATCAGCTTGGAAGGAGAACTGCCAGATAAAATTGACTTAAGCAAAGGGGTAAAACCAAAGAAGGGGATGAAATAGTGTTTAACAAATATAGCTACAACAGAAACAAGCAGTATCAAGAATAATACCAAGTTATATTTCACATTATTGTATCAAGTATCAATTCCAGGAGCAATTATTATTCAATTTCAGGATTTAAACATTTTGTTTCTGAAAAGCAAAACCTATGCAAACTCTAATTAGACAGTAAACAAAAACAATAGCAAAAAATCTATTTCTACTCTGTTTTACTTCAAGGAGTTGATTTTTATTACCTTTTACTAACCTTTTAATCCTATTTGGATATCAACATGTAATGTTTTCTTGAGTCAACCTTGAAAAAGAGACATTCCTGAGATCCTGAGAAACCTTTAGAACACCTGTTTAATTTTCAGTTTATTCAAAAACAATTCAATGTTATAACCCTAAAAGAATAAGTGTGCTGCAAAGGAAGCTGTCAGCACTTATAAGTATACAGTTCAAGACTGCAATATTTATCTTATTTCCTTAAATCCAGAAAAATCAGAGGTTAATAGCGAAATATCTGTAAGAGACATTATACTGTGAGTGACTAACTATGCAAAATTAATTAGAAGTTTCTGTCAGTTTCCCAAAGGCAACAATAAACAAACATTCTGGGTCATCCTTCATTTATTTACTGAGTGTTCCAATACTTGTTAGCAAGCACTGCTAACAAGGCCTCTGCTCCTGTATTTCAGATGACTTCAATTTTGTTATTTTTTATTTTTAAAAAAGCATATCTACCACATCTAGCATATCTATCTCGAAGTTATAAAGACAAGCTTAAACATGCAACTTTTATGTACCCCAAAGACACAGCTGAGAATGTAAAGAGACACTTGGGATTCTTTTTATTTCATGTTTTACACAAAAAATCCTGATGCTTGCGTAAGAGCAATACTCCATATTCCAAATGTCAGTAAAAAAAAAGTATCTTTGCCAGCAGGATCAACACAATGAGGAATAAAAATTGCCCAGAGAAAAGAAAGTGACTTCTTTGCTCTTAGTCTGATTTTTTACTAAGAAATCAAAATATGCTTATTACTCTCTACTGGGAAACGCATATCAATTCCACCTTTATTTTATGAATATTTACTTAGCTGAATACCTACCACTGCTAATCCATATTTTATGAATATGCGTACACACACAAAAGCTACACGGAAATTGTTTCCCTTATAACACAAAAGAACTTGCTCCTGGTGAGCATTTTTTTTTTAATTCAGTGAAGAGAAATAATCCTCACACCAGCCATAAATTTAAGACTATTTGCCTGTCATGGATTATTTGGGTTTTTTACAGTGTACTTTTTGAGGCAGGAAAGGAGAGAACCTTTTGCTTTTGTCCTTTATTATGCCCTTACCTATGTTATCTTTAGTGAATAGTAATACATTCCATAAAGACAACTTAATTATTTTCAGAGGAATAGGAAGCAAAAAGCCTCAGTGACTAAGAATAAAAACACTTTCCTATTCACCACCCCATCATGTGGTATTTCTCTATCAGCTATTTTCCTATGCAAGGGTATAGGGAGAAGCACCAGAAGCATTTTCTACTCATATAGGAGAGAATAACTCAATATATGTGTTTCAGAGACCATTTCTCAGGATCTTTCAATTCTATTTATTTCAAAAACCACTGCCTCAAGAGTAATAAATATACAACTGCCTGGGGAGAAAGCAAAGTGTTTAATCTTGATGCAAGAGGTTGCACAGTTGTTAAACAAGAGAACCTCAGAATTTGTTTCTTTTAGACATCTGGAGAGAAGAATTTTATTCAGGATACTTTCTGATACCCAAAAGAATTAAGAAATGGAGGCCAATTGGAGCAATAAAGACACATTAAATGACTGCATAATGCATGAGGACTTTGTATGCTGACCTTACAAACAGTAATTGGGCAGAAGGCAGATCAGACTGGAAAGAAACGACTATTTTGTAAGCGAGCTGCATACAGACACTGATGTTTACATACATATTGACTCTGGTTCAGGGAAATATGAACATTAGTACTTCCCATGAGGAAGCCTAGATACCAACTGACTTCAGAGCACCACCACCAGCAGCAGCTTCCTGTGCTCTTGCTTTGTGCAGCTGAAAAACCCATGTTGGATTTTGAACTGCTGCTTAGTCCTGTCTCAGCTGTATTCATGTATTTGGGATTACCCTAAAGTACAAAATTCTTTGAGGACTATTACAGTAATTCAACCAAAACACATCCTTGATCTGCATTTGATGTAGGACACTTACTCTGCACATGGAGAAGAGAATTTCACAAGAGCAACCCCCATGGTTTGGCTTGAAAAGTGTCAGAGCTCTAAGTCATGGCAGAAAACAAGCTTTGTGTCACACACTAACCACAGCTGGCAAGGGCATTAAAGATGATTAAGTTGCAACATCCTGGTTGAGTTTGATGAAACTAAGTTCCTACTAAGTTAAAAATATTTGTATTTTGTGTTAGCTAAGAAAAAAAACCAAACCAACCACATTTCTCTATTAGCCAAACCAGATACAAAGACTAATACTGGATAGGCCCATTTGGGGGAGCTTAATATAAAAAGGGCTTTTTTGTTAGAAAATATTTATATATAAAACCACATCTACATATGGAAACAAAATCATTGAGACTGTTTCTTATTTTACTTGAGTAAAACAAAATCCAAGATTAAATAAACTCCTCTGAAGTCAAAGGTGGATGATAAATAACCTAACACTAAGAAGAAATTGTAGATTGTGAAAGTAGCATTATCCAGTAGAAAAAATCCCGCACACAAGGATTGGTTACAGGGTAGTAACAGCACCCCAGTTCCAGTTCCAGCTTTGGCAGTCAGCTCAGAAGAAAATCAGTGAAGATCTGCAGCAGATGGGTACATGCAGACCATCAAGGAACAAATACAGCTGCACAATATTGCAAAATTGTGGTAAAACCTGACCTCATTCTGAATCAATACATACTGAAATCCAGAATTTTCCTCAGTTTTTCAAGACTTGGCAGCCTCAGCAAACATGATTTTAAAAGGCCCACCAAGCACTCAAATCCTAGAATAAATTTTGATATTTTGCTGGATCTGCAGCAGCAGAGAGATACATTTTACAATACACCTTCTACATTTTCAATGTAAATAAAGCAAGAGAACATCTGGATAGAGGGATGCACACAGATTTGAATTCCCTAAGATTGTGCTGTGGCAGGGCTGGCACAGCTCCCAGTTACAGACTCCTTGCAGCTGCACACACTGTGCTGCATCCCTGCAAGAGGGAACCCCAGGCACTCTCCTCTGTGTAGAACTCAACTGCAGTTTTGAGAGCACTTTTCACCTATTATCACAGAATCACAGAATGTTTAGGTTGGAAGAGACCTCCAAGCTCATCCAGTCCAACCTTTGACCAACCCATAAGCTAACCACTAAACCATGTCCTTAAGGACCAGCTCCAAATGCCTTTTAAATACCTCCAGGGATGGTGACTCCACCACTGCCCTGGGCCATTCCAATGCCTGACAACCCTCTCAGTGAGAAAATGTTTCCTAACATCCAGCCTGAACCTCCCCTGGTGCAGCTTCCATCCATTCCCTACCACAGGTCACCAAGGAGCAGAGGCTGTTTCCCTCCTCACTCCAACCTCCCTTGAGGCAGCTGAAGAGAGTTTGGTTCCTCCCATCAGGCTTGGTGCCAAACTAATCAGATTCCCACCTTACTTACCTGTTACTTTATTGAAAGTCCAGAGCAAGCTGTGCAGCTAAGCAGAGAAATCATTCCTGGAAAGGATGACTCCAGCCTGGCCTGGGGGACAGGGGGAACTTGCAGAGAGGGTGGCACAGAGCTGGCTGTGCTGAGAACTCTCTGAAACCCTGTTTGAGCTATTTCACTGAACTCCTGCAGAAAAACTGTGTGAGACACAGGATCACAGCAGTGTCTCTACAGTGCTCCAGCCCTCCAGACCCTGGAGCTAACCTGCACCTCCTTCCTCTGTACAGCCCTGCATGAAGCAGCACCAGTAACAGAAATCCTGTAAATAATCCCTTGCCTTTTCTCCACTGGGAACTCCACACACTCTTCCTGTCCTCTGAGGCAGTTTGACAAGACAGCCCCTGCCAGGCCCCTGCAAATGTTTTCTGTTCCCAAAGCATTTCCCCAGCATGAAGCAGAGAACTGTAACCTTTAAATATGTTTGTTCCTACCCCTCCTCACTTAACCCTGCCTGCCAGCACTCCAGGCAGCACAGGACTCTGTGCCCACCTGGAGAGGATTTGGAAAAGCAGCACAACAAGAGCTCCCTGCTGCCTGGGTTGGACCTGGACATGCAGGCACAGCTGAGTGACACCATTGAAGTTCAAGGCCCACAGTACTGAGGCTCAGCAGATGCATCTCACTCCTGCCCTGCAGGGTACCAGCTTTGCTCTTCCTTGCTTGTCTCTCTCTCTTGTATTTTCTCTGTGGTGACTGCTGTGTGACACTAAGTCACAGCTTACCTAAAAAACAGTGCCTTTCTGTTTGGTTACGTGACCAAAAATCAGAAGCAAAAAAGAAGAGTGAGGCAGCGGGATGGATAATGAACAGAATTATTTGTCCTGCTTCAGATCCAAGGCTGCTCCTGATCTGGAGACATGAAGACACTTCCCTATAGAAGGGCTCTATAAATATCTCTGCTGGTGATTTCTGGCTTCCTTTGAAGTGTCAGGCACTTGACATTAGCAGAGATTCCTCTGCATTAGGCAGACAGATGTGATATAACATATTAATCCCAAGAGGTAGATTGCTATATACCCTTCTGGCACCCACCTAAAACTGTGCAGAAGAGTGAAGTTAAAGCAAAGTGCTTTGAAGATGTTTTGTGTCACCTCACCCACTTAGAAAAATGGTGTCAATACTGTATCACTGGAACCTGCAGGACAGTTGGCAATTGTGCTACGTTTTGTTGTTGTTGTTGTTGTTGCCCTGCAATTGTAGGGCCCCTGTAAGCAGAAACAGTTCATGTTTGTGCCACCTCAGACTTTTGTATCTTTCTTTAGGAGTGAGTGCTCAACGTCACCCTCAGGATCAAGACCCTGCTGTGTTAGACACTGTGATAACCAAGAGCTGACTCAGGCCAGAAGAGCTCTCATTACAAATTAAGGACCTGCAGTCTTTTTGTGGCCGTATTGGATCATATTTGATCAGACATGGTCCCAAAATAGTAGCCTGGAGAAGATCAAGGCAAACAACCACTTCCCAGTGAACCAAAGTCTTTTCCAGTGTGGTCACAGAGTGCTTCTCCAGATCTGCTACATCCCGTAACTAACACAGCTGGGCAGGGAGGACAAAAAAAAGAAGTTCCTTCCACTCCTAGCCATATCTACACCCACAAACATGAGCAAGGAATGCAGCACCCCACTGCAGATCACCTGAAGTACAGCACATGTGATTCATACAGCACATGGGATTCAGAAGGTTTTAGACCACGAGTATTTGCAGAAGAAACAGATCCGAGTTCAGTGCTTCAAATGGGAGCATTCTGACAGGTTCTAGAGACTTCCAATCACCATGCTGAAAGAGCATCTGTGTTCAAGAAACACAAATAAAGTAAGGTCTTTGTCTTTTTTCCTTGAGATACAAAAAGGCACTTAAGCCCACATCTCCAAAGGTGTTTCTGTCTTCTATATGTCACTTAACTCCCACTGAACTTGGTACTTAACTGCCTTGGAGAAGCTGACATTTAGGTTTTATCTAGACAAATTTTGAAAATACCTTCAGCTCCCTGGGAAGTAAAGGAACAAACATTAGCAATGTCTCTTAAAAATGGAGAATATTTGAGGAAGTCATTAATAATTAGAAGCAGTCAAGCCTTGAGCAAGCTTTGTAGAATGATGCCCTTTTAAGGTAGCGAGAGGAGTTTAAGTACTATAGCAATATCATCCTTCTAGATTAGACAATGAAAATAATAAAAAGCAATCTCACTTTATTTAAAAGTAATGTGGCTATATGTATTTTGATTTTGGCTAGGGACAATAGTAGTCTGGTCTTTATGTTTTTTAACTATATAGTGCTAGTTAAAAGTGTGTACAATTTTACTCTATCCACGGTAACAAAAAACAGAGTTTGAAGCATCGGAAAAATTCCGATTTTTTTAAAGCTGTTTTTAAATACTTATTTCATTTTATGAATAATTCATGACACTTCATCAGCATCAACTTTGAGTCAATGTACCTATGTCTGTTAATTTGCCTGCAATTGAGTTTGATACCTTCAGCCCTCTGTACTTCAATTTTCAGAGCAACAGTACAGTTTAATCCCAAACAGCCAACTTTGCAATACATTCAAAATGTCTACAAAGCAGACACTTGGCACTTCTCATCCTTCACTAGAAACTAATAATTCATGCTTTAATTTTTCTAACAGGTGTTCAAAAATGAGCAAGAACAAAAGTACATGGCCCCACAGTTCATCACAGGAAAAAACAAAACAAAAAACCCTAAAAAACCTGCTCTAGTGTCCTAAGGTAGAAAGTTATTTCAGATTTGATTTATCAAACATGTCCCTCACATTAGAGGATACAAGAAGTCCTTGTGATTGAATCTGTAAGCTGAATCAGACTACTCAAATCACTTCTACAAATGCCAAGTCTTAGCAAAAGAGAGCCAGTGCAAAATATACCTATAGAATTTTACTTTACAAAATATGCTTCAGAACACAAGCCTTTGATACGATTTTTATTAAAACCACAGCCCTAGCAAGCACTACCAATAAATGACACTGATCTGAAAGCTCTAGGTGAATGAATCAGCACCTTCAGAGAAGAATTCTTATTAAATGTGCTACAAAACCTCATGATATAAAAATGAAAGCTGCATACCTTCTTAAAAAGAATGACCATAATCCTTCTGAGGAACATTAATCTGTGCAGCTGAACTACCCACACAAGGCTAGTAAAATATTTGACTAAATTCTGACAATAAGTTCTGTATTCCTACACAAAACTCCTTGGTAAACTCTTCTTAATGTTAACCAGGTGCCCAGAATCAGATGAAAACCCTTCTGAGGAATTCTTTTAATATAACAGTTTAAAAGTAAATAATAATTTTGAAATACAAAATAAAGGGGAGTTGTGTTTGGTTTGGTTTTTTATCCTGAAGTAGAGCTCAGCACTACTTAGAGGCTGCACTGATAAAAGTAATTTGGTGCTGAGGGTGGTGTATTGAGAAACAGAGTGGACTCTCATTCCTCTGATGGGAATGCACTTTAAAAGAGATATATCATTTGATCATGAGCAACAGAAAGCAAAATTTCTTCTCTTATTTGATTGGAGTTTTTTAGGTTTGTTAGCAGACCTAAAATGCCCTTCTGAACGATCCAAATTAAGTGTACAGACTCACAGAAGAAACCCAGACCTTAAAGTCTAGAATTATGTAGAACAAAACAGGTAAACTGCTTCATGAGAATGAACAACAGCAGCTTCTGGCTTCAAGCCCAGCCACAGACAGGCAGAGTGCAGAAACTTCATGGATTTGAAGCACTGAGAACCATGTTCCCCAATGAACATCCAATAACTTCTGAACTACACTCTCCCAGCTCAAGGTGGAGAGGGAAGGGCTCTCTGCAGAGCCCAGAGCCACAGTCCCTCCTTGACTCCTTCCAAAGAAGCTTCTGCACCAGGGCAAATCAACTATAAAGAAGAATCTGACCCCTTCACTTTTCTAACAGGTTTTCAAAAACGAGCAAGGAAACGTTACATGATCCCTCAGTTCATCGAAGAAAAAAAAAAAAAATTAAAAAAAAAAAAAATAAAAAAAAAAAATAAAAAAAAATCAAACCCTAGCAGAGCACAGGGAGTTTCCTGCAGACATTCCCTCCTGCAAATCCAGAGGTACAACAAGGGCTCCTTGTGCCCAGCCTCACCTTTTATGTACGTCCATAATGTAATCTGAGCTTCAGACCTGGCTGCAAGCACCTGTCCATCCTTGTTTTCAGCTTTTTAATTATGACAGGCCTCCTAATTGGGTTTTCAAAAGATTCTTTTTGTTCATTTGGTCTAATCCAAAAAGAAAACTATCTAAGTGTACTGGTTTGTATGCTATATTGAAAGTCTTTTCATGTCTTTAAGCATTCAGACAGAATAAATATGGCTTCCAAGTCTAAGCAGGGAAGCTTTTTTCTTTTTCACTGGCTTACTTATAACTATACAATTTAATTAACATTTCTGTAGCACCTTTTTTACCAGATAATGACTTATTTCTTCAACCTTGCTTTTCAGAAACACTATATAATAAATCACAAGAGAAAAATCTTTATTTTTAATATTTCCATTTATGTATTTAATGAACATTATTGAATTTTTGCCAAGTACTTATTGGAAACTTAGAATAAATATCTGTGAACTACTATTTCATTTCTGTCTGTGAGGATGAAGTGTTCTGCTGACACCAGAATTTTAATAATAATTAGTTCCTTTATTAGAAATCTGCTCTTCATTTTCAGTAACATTGTAAAAGGCTGAGTTTTAAACTAAACTAGAAATCAAAAGCTTTTTTTTTTCTTTTATTGAAGCTTTTCCATCCTTTGAATACAAGTTTTGAGGAAATCTTCAAAAACACAGACTGCAGAATGCCAAGCCATGCCTACTACTAATTAGTACTCAGCACTGAAACTGGAGTTTGGAGCAGCAAGTCCCAGCCTGCCCTCTTGAACTGCCTCAGTTATTCCTGCAGTTCCCTCTCCGAAACATACATTGTGCTGATCAATCTGCTGCATTTTGCTGGGCAGCTCCTTAAATCTTTTCAATACTTTCCTCCTGGGGGTCCTCACCTCCCAGTTGACCCAGGACAGACAGACCAGTGCTCCCACCTCCCCTCTCTGCCAAGGATTATTCTCTCTTCAGAACCTCTGCTCTCATTTATTAAGCTACCTGTCTAGAGGAATGGTTCATTTTCCTCTTATCCCTCAGAATTTCAACTTGAATTCCCTGGAGATAAGGAAAAGTGAAATGCCAGCACTACCACCACAACTCTTACTCTACTCACCCCCAAATTCTTCTGTCATACATCCATGGAACAATAACCAGCAGTACAGTGGCAGGGTTATACTGAGTGACAAAACTGGATCTGCTTTATTGCAGATCTCCAAGGCACAGCATTGATTGTATCATTAGGAAACACAATAAGCCTTCTGCAGAAAAAATCACTGTGTGTGTTATCCTCAGAGTATTTCATCAGTAGGGTGAAGCTGAACACAGTATTTAGAAGTAGTATTTCCTGCATGCTGATATTTTGACAGGATCAGGTCCATTAAAATAGAACCTGAAGTTCTCTGTGTCTGTGTGTAAACTACCACAGTTATCTGAGGTTTTCACACTTAGAATGTATCTGAAACATCAATTATAAATCAAAGCATCCAACGTTCAGTAGGTTTCAAATTATGAATGCTCTTGATCATATTTCATCTTACAGCTTCTTTGACAAACTATAAGACAAAAGATTTTTTTTAAAGCCTAATCTTTACTAAATAATTGGGTATGTAATTGTTATGTTTTTGCATTTATGAAAAGGAAGGGTATATTTTCATTTGGTATTCTTTTCAGGCTAAGGGAAAAACAAAACCAACACAAAAATACTTGAGACCACATTATACACATCCCTGTAAAAAAAGGACCCTTCTCACAATGTGCAGATTCATTAGAGAAAAAAGTAAATATGTCAACATAAGACATGAGACCAAATTGCAGTTTGGTTACTTGGCATATATGGAGTCCTGTATCAGACATTTAATTGGAAATCACCTTGTAGCACATGTGAGAGCTATATACTATTTTAATATGCTGCTCTGACTAGTGATTTTAAGAAGCAATACCAGTTTCTTTTTTGGCCATTAAAAAATTCTTAATTTAAGAGGTGCATATTGACTGCAGCTAAGCTATAGGGTAATATTTATGACAGTGAATACATTTTTACATTGAGGAATATAAATGTCAGCATTTGGTAGAAGTCTGCGCACATACACATAGCCTTTTGCTTTAAATCAGGGCAGATGATTCCCCACCTCAGATCTGTTCTGTACCTCCCTGCAGTCCTTTACTTCATCTCAGACCCAGCATGAAACACTGGTGTTAGAAGGCTTATTTATGGCTTTATGTCTGCTTTTTCTAAATATGTTAAAAGTTAAAAATGGACATGGCAATAATTATTTTCCACACTTACTTCACTAACACTTAAAAATAATTTCCGAAAACTCTTGTTTCTGGGAATACACGCTGACCCTAGCAGGTGTGCTAATGCTAAAATGTAAAGAACTGACTACAAGGTTTTTATTGTGGAAGTCAAATGAATAAAAATTTGTAGTATGAGTCTCCAAATCAAACCATAATCCTGACTGCCTCATATAGATAAAATCAGATTTTTATGGAAAGTCAAAGATTGCTATTTATGCCACTTATTTACTCTTAAGTATTTCAGTTATTTGTAGTAATGCACAACAGCAAACCTTGTTGATCTAAAATGATATTCTATAATATAAAAGAACTACTTAGTATTTGACAAGCATACATTGGATGTTAGGTTTTGCAGAGAGCATAGAAAAACCATAATGAAAACCCCATCACATAAGTACTAAGATTTAACAAACTGTGTTTACCTGTTTAGTTAGGGAGGAATAAGAGAAGTACCACTTAAAAGGCAATGGTTTGCACATTATGTCCTTTTGAAATTGTACAAAACAATTTTACTTCAAAGGGAGAGACCAAAAGCTGAGGACAGGTTATGTATGACTCTGGGCAATGAGACTGTAGTGGTGTACTCCTAGCTGAACTACCACGTTTCCCAGGGCTGATAGGAATGGTGCATAAAACAGACCAGAAAGTCCTCTTCTTCCTTCATACTCCCTGTACCCAAAGCACTGAAACACATTACTTTCTTGCCTATCTTGTCTACCTATTTGTAATTTCATTTCAGCCTTCTACTGATTTAAAGCTTTACAAACCATATTGCCCTTCATATCCAATCACATCAGCTCAGGTTTGAGGCCCCACCAGTGAACTGTGGTGGTGGGAAAGTAAGAGCAAGGGAGCTGTTTCTGCACCAAATCCCAGCCAGCCTTGTTTACTATTGTCATTGATGACAAACTTAGCAATTCTGTTTCTTCATAAATATTTGAATGCTACATTTTGCTAGGTGGATATCTGCTCGTTTGATCTAAAGGCTGTCCTTTAGAAAATGTCATGGAAAGCCATTAGCAGAGCTTCACCAGTGTTAAATGGTTGGACATAAATGGTGATTGCTGAGAACAATATCCTCTGCCCATAGCACAGTGATGTAAGGGTTGGATAATTTTATTACCTTTAATAGCATTTGCAGCTATGCAAGCTAAGCCAATGACATGGGTAATCAAATCTGAGGCTTATAAGATGACCACCTGTGGCCATTAGGAAAGGAATCCCCACTATCTCAGGCCCAGAGACAATGCTGCAGAACCCACAGCCCATCTTTTAAAAGAGGGCAAAGTGACAGGGGAGAGGGATGAGAAAACTGCTGTGGATGACAAAACAATTTAGTTTTCATCAGAATTCACCTGAACCATTGTTCATTCACAAAGAATCTGAAACACAAAAGATGGGAAACTTTTGAAATCCCAGTGTTGCCCCCTCCACCTTCCAAGACTGGAAGTCTACTGGTTGGGCAGCTCTCTGGCCCATCTCTAACAGGCCCAGAAGTTACATGTGCCCCTGTGAATGGCAGGGTCAGCCCTGCCCTGGGGCAGAAAATGTTGAGAGTGCAACAGTGTCAATTGAAAGTGGCAGACTGTCTTCCCGGGACAGAGCAGAACTAACAAGGTGGGTGGGAAGAGCTTCAAGGCCTGGGTTCTGTTTGCTTATTAAGATCACTTCATTTACTTAATTGTAGACTAATTGTGCAGGCTGACCAGACTGTAACTAGGTATAAAGAGAGAAGAGTGACCTGAAAACCAGGAAAGCTGGGATGTTGATATTTTCCAACTTACATAGCTTTTCCTTCATTATTCTTTGCCCACTGTCTTTTTGTGGTCTCCCCTCTCTGCAGACTTAAGCTGATGCGATGCATTTCTGGAGTACTTAAAAAAGTGGAGCTTGCAAGCAAGCAGGCAAGCTGCAATTTCAGAGTGATTTTCTGCCTCTGTTGAAACTGTGTAAATACACTTCAGATTAGATAGTGAATACATTAAAAAATAGAGCACAAAATACTTAGTCCTGAACTACTGCATATTTGAGGTAAGATCTATTCCATGTCAGCTACCATGGCTACTAAACCCTGAACTTTAGATCCAGAGATCTGCTAAACCAGACAAACAACAAAATATTATTCAAACAGAGAGATGGTAAGTCAGAAATATCTCCCATGCGTCCCTTCCACAAATGCTGCATTGCAGAAAACATTTAGCTTATCATGTTCTTCTATTATTTTATTTTACACTTCATTCGTTTCTATTACAAAGCCTTGCTCTTCATTATTAGGGGGCTCTTGTTGTTCCTAACAGGCACACTGAATTCTGATCCTGTTATTCCAGTCAGTGGAAATTTTTTGTCAGCCTTTAAAATGAAACAAATGAGTAAGGGTGATACTCTACAGTTTTAATAATATGCGTTGACTCTTGGGTATTCATGGCCTTTAGACGCCTAAAAATAATAATGCTCTTATATAAAAAATGAAAATTGATTAATGAGCTGTAATTTTTATAAACAGCAGTCAAGCCAGTAGCTACACTTGTCACATAATTTGTTATAACTCACATAATGTACATACCAAGCAAAGATATGCCAAGAAAATTGAATTTTTCCACTGCAAAATTTCTCCCTGTCATAACCACATATCCTGTTGTCCTTAACAGTGGAAGCCAAATATACACTATGAACATTTTAACAAAATAAATATAAATCCATACTTCCTTATTTTTATGTTCATTAGACCAAAGGATTAGTGTGAATTAGGAACAGGAGATCTGATGGTGGCAGAGCATTCAGGTGCCATGCCAGGTACCACACTGCTTCTACTAACACACCTGCTGCCAGAACAATCACCCAAAATAATCTGTAACCCTCAGCCTGAACAGTTTGATGAGCATATTTCCTCACTTGGAGTTACTGCTCCTGAAGTGAAAGAAAACTAGGGAACCATAGCTTTTTTTTTTTAAAAAAAAAAAAGCATTAACCTCTTCATGCTTTTTTTTTTTTTTTAAAAAAAAAAGCATTAACCTTTTGATGCTCATTACATGTATTTCATTAAGCATAACACTACAGTCTATTGCCATGACACCCGTGGTACTAACAGATAGTCAGAGGGACAAAATCTGGATGTATCTTGCTAATTTCATCTCTTCCTCCATAATTTAACTTCTTTCACCATGCTCACAAGATCCACAATAGGGGGTATAGTAAAGAACCTGCACATAAGCGTTGGGAGTTTTACTTAGTGGCTTCTGTGAAACCTGTCATTTCTTTTTATACTTAAACATTCTTAGGGAAGAAAGCTTATCTCCCACTACATTCCACATCAAAATTTTCCTCAATCACAGATACCATGATTTTCTACATTTTCTCTCAAAGCTACGTGTGGAACTCCTTTGATTCAGAGATCCTCTAAGCTGCCTATTACTGGAACAATAACTTTCTTCAATAACATGTAAAATGCAGGCACTTCCATGCATCTGAGTTATTTTACCTTATCTTTTAGATAGGAAAATGCTATGCTATTTTAGAGGAAAAAACAAAACCACCGATTTTTATCTGAGAAGCAACAATCCAATGTTGCTTGCAGTCCTTACGGATCAAATATTTTCCTCATGGACTCTTCAGTCTGTCTGTGAAGACCTTAGAACTGTATTTAAACAACTAACTTCATAGGTAGGAAATTATAAGCCTTAAGAATGCAAAGTTTCAGTTAGTAATAACACTCGACTAAATAAAATCTCAAAAAGTAAGAACATGTTTAAAGACTTTTGCTAAAATACACTGTCTAAATGGTTCTGTGAAAGCTGTATAATTTTTGTTTACAAATATATCGTTGATATTAAATGCACTGTGATCATTGTTCAGCATATATGGGAGACGGAAGACGAAAGAAGTTGTAAAGTATATTTTGCAGGTTTCGTATAATAAATGCTTCCTGCAGAAGAGATTAGACTGGTAGAGGGAGACACAGCAGATACAAAATACTGAACACACAGAACTTTCTTAATATATTTCCAGTGAATACTCAGATTTGAGTGAGCATTCCCCATAATATAAACAGGCCAGGCTGTTTCAAAATGCAGAATACAAACATATCCATTGTGGTTTCAAGTACCCCTTTCAGTGACATGTGATTAAATCAGCTTTTTTTTTTTTTATTTCTCCTTAGCTTGTGATGTAATTATGTTCTATTAAATACTATAGCTTTGGACAATTTCATGACAAATTTATAGGCCTATAACAAACAAACAACAATAGCTTGAGGGGTAGAAAGAAAGATGCTTAAAATCTGTATTTAATCCTACCTCTTTACCTCTTCTAGTCACTCAGCCTGACTCTCACTGCATGTAACAAAAAAGCAGCATCTTCTACATGATTCATTTTGTAGGTCTAGGCCTAAAAAAAGTCAATAATTTAGCTTGTATTAGTAACTATATATTACTGTTTATGTCATTACTATAAGAAGAAAAAGTGATTATTATTCATGGAAGCAACATATTGGTAAGAAGTTCTTGAAAGAGAACAGAATTATATGCACAAACAACTCTAGATTACAATCCAGTATCTACTTCAAATGTAAGACACAACATTGCTTCTACCAAGGACACAGAAGGATGCATTTTTTCACCTCCCTGGGAACGCCCTCATACCTCATGAGAGAGACCACCAGACAGAGGCAAACTTGTAAAGCTGTACACTGAACTCCAAGTGCCACCAGCTAGTTCTTTGATCACCTCCTGGCTTCTAAAAATTCTTCAGACAGAGAACAAACACCCTTCATGAGAGGTTAACATTTATATACTTCAGCAGTACTAATAACTCAGGATCTTCTAAATGAGGAATCAAAACCTTCTTCCTGTGACTCCTACTCTGTAGCTTGGTCTGGAGGTCATCTTTCCTAAGGAAAGAGTTATTGGAGGACAAAGCAAAGCTCTTTTGCATCAGCTTTGTACTTGATCTGTTAGGTGCTGCTGCACAACTACACAGCAGTGCTGCTACTGCTAAAGGTAGAAGGAAGCATTAAATATTCAAAAAGAAAACCTAAGCAGTAGTTCATATGTTTGCTTCAAAATGGTCTAGAGTTACTTCACCTCAACTGCATAAAGAATACTAAACCCAACATAATTAATGAATACAATGAAAAAAATATCTAAACCCATTTTTTTTCTGATGAATGAGAGGTGATATTATATATCATTTAGAATTAATGAGCTCACTTATCCTGCTCCTTACATTATTTTCATGTAAATATTTCTAATATGAGTGAAATGCATTTGAGAGTTCTATTCAGTTACCTTTTAAAAAAAAATCATACACATCTGAAAAATATAAAATGGGTATCAAGGAAAAAATAGTTTGCACTTTACAGAGCATATTTGAAATAAGTGTTTTAGAAAAAAAAAATATCTTATTTAGAAAAACATTTCTACTATTTTTTCTTCTACTCTTAAGATACAATTAATTAGGGTTTTTTCCTCTATACTTTCCATCCATTAAACCCCCCCATTATATAGTAATCTAGTTCTGCACCATAAACCAATGTTGCTGTCTTATTATGGTTACCAGAAGACTGGTAAATGAAAGAATACTACAAAGTAACATTCCTACTGCAGCCGGAGATTAGTAGAGTCCATACATCAAAGGTTACAACTTTACTACAATTAAGCAAAACAAAACTGATGCATTACACTGTGTATGTTTGCTCAGGTTTTGTTTTGTTTTTTTTTTTATTCTACTCTTTCCTTCCAAAGTATTGTCTTAACATTTAGCTTGCAAACTGGCGTGCACATTAGCATAAACTTGTGCTTAACATTTATTCTATAGGCCTCCAGATAAAAGTCTGAATTAGCATGTAAGGTCAGAAAACCAGACTTGGTAAATGTTACAACAGTAAACCACAATGTTCAGGAGAATTATATAAATTGTGAAACACTTTTTAATTTACCTCCATCAAGGATACTAATATAAACTTTTTTTAAAAAAAAATCAATAAGCAGTATCTAAACATATATGAATTGTATACAGAAAGGTCCACAAGCAACAAAATGGTTTGAAAAGCCTGCATTTACAGTTAAATTTTAGAACCAAAAAGCAGATGTTTTTATTCCAGTGTAAATCTTGATAATATTATTAGTGATATCCTTTGATGCCAGTAGTTTTCTATTGCTTGAATACTGAGAACCCCATTTCATTCTAAAAGTTATTTTGACTTCTCCAAGCAATTCCCCACCAGAATAGTAGCAGCCATCAGATGTAGTCGCAGGATTGTTACAGATGTTTGGGAAGAGTTGCATGGAAGACTACAAAAAAATCATTTTGCAAAAATACAGCTGGGTAGAATGACAGCAGATGTATATTAAGACACAAATCAGTCTCTGACAAGCAGAAAACACTGGATGTTTAACAGTTTTACTCTGAAGTTCACTTGAATGACTCTGAAGTCATTCCATCAGAAAGGCAAGTGACAGAGAGGTAATTTTTAAAAACATTCCAGCTATTAGCTTTGCCAGCTCTTAAACTTTTGCCACAATCCAAGTCAAAACAAATCTCGCAAGTCTCTTTTCAAGCCCCTGTTCATGAGGCAGGCTCACACTTTAGAAATCTCCAGTTTTACTTGAAAACGTAGCTCATGGGTATGGAAAATTGGATTCCTGGCGCAAAAAGGTTAAACCTGGCTTTAGTATCAGCACTGAAAAAGCACTGCTACAAAAGAAAATAATCCATATATAGCCTAGCCCTATGTATGCCTTCTGCCTGCCTACTGACTGCATACTATGAGCCTGAGAGCTATTGGATTGCATCAGTGCTAAGCAGTTAGAGAATGTCTGGGGAGATGTTTCAAGAGGGGGGCAAGAAAGTCACCTACAGACAAGAGAAATAACATTAAGTGTAAACAAGAATACATTTAAGGCTTGGATGGAACCAAGTTGATTATTGTTAATGTATTCTGAATTATCACTGATGACAAGAAGCTCTGAGACATGTTTCTTTCAATACATCCTTTGAGAGAGTTAAAGCTCTCTCAAAACCAGGGAGCTAGGAACTAAGCTAGGAACTAAAGAACTAGGGGACTATTTTCAGTTAGCATACAGGGATAAAGCCACAAATGACACAGAACTGCCACCTAGATGACAGAGCACTTGTGTGGTTCTGGAAATTTTTGGTCAGCTTGTGCCTACTGCTAACACTGCAGTACTCTGAGAGCTGATGTGCTGCTCTATCATAACCAGCACGGTCCAGGTTCACTGTGAATCAATTTTACCTGGATCAGAGATGCTCAGTGCTGCCAGGTTTAAGCATTCAGACCAGCTAAACAAGGTCCCTACTTTTTCCAGTCAATGTAAAGAGCTTTTGTTTCAGATTCTACTCCTTTTTGTACCATAACTCTAACTGCATAAAGTTAAAGGAAACTGAGACATCTACAGAGTAAGACAAGTAGCCAAAGACCAAAACCATGCCTACTGGCCTCACTTAACTCCAAACAGTGGACAGACTTGAGCAACAGCTTCCAGTCAGCTGTAACTCTGAAAGCTCTGCTCATTAAGGAAGAAATTGCTTTCTGTTGCATTTTTTTCCTTTGGGATGTCAAAATTTTTTAAAAAGAGTTAAAAGCATATGAATGGAGAAATTCTTATACATCACCAGAGCAAAGCTCTGCTTACCCTGTTACCTGACCTCCAACAACACAATTCACAGGTGCTCAAGAAAACAATGCTGGAAGTGTGACCTGCAGTATGTGTCAGGAGAAAGTCCTTGGCAATCCTCTCCAAGCATCTGACAATCACTTTTTTAGGAAAGATGTTCCATAGCCATTAATGGACACTGGATTCTCCACACTTTTTTCCTATTCTCTTGGCCTCCCTACCCCTAGAAGCCATAAGTTTAAATGACTTACTTTTCTCAAAGGGGGCAGAGGGACATTATTTTCCACTTTGGAGCAGCTGCTTGAATAATGGCATTGGGCACCTCTTAGAAGTGGCATTGTCAGAAACAGTGAGCAATCAATCCCTATTCACCTTTTCTATACTCTCATGATTTTGTCAATCTCCATCCCATTTCATCTCTCCTGTCAATTTTTTTCTCACTTGAAGAGTCAGTCTTGTCTTTCTTTTAAGACCCTCTCCTCTTTCACACCTCTGATCTTCCCCAGCCCATGCCTATTCTGCTTCTCTGATACAATTCCAAGCTGTCTGTCTTAAGTGCTGAGATCTAAATTAAAGTCCAACATTGCTTGTATGTGGATGCAGCTGTTTTATTGTGTCCTTAACTGCCTTATTCTGCATTTATGAATATTGTAGTTCTGCATGTCTTTCAGCCACATCAAATGAACATTCTTCAGAAAGTTACATATAAAGCTGACTAAACAGCTCTGTACTTAACTGTAGCATTCCTATTTACCCCTTTTCCCCCAGATGATTTACCAAGGTTGCCTGCCCAGTTTTTAGCATAAGTTCTCTGAGATTTCAGTAAGAACCTTATCCTGTGTAGGATCAGAACAAAAAGCAGTCTTTGCATTTACCATCTTTTATTCCCTTGTTATCAAGGCTGACTTAGTGCAAGGTCATGCTACACAACCGTTTGTTCAGCCACTTCTTTTCTTAGTTTCCCAAGGACTACTCTTAGGTAATATTATTCTAAGTATTGGTTACAGCTTATTTTTTTGTTTTTATCTCAAATTCCCACTATTGCTACTACTCCTTGGGACTGCTCTGAAGGCTTCTCCCAGGAGAAGGCAAAACCCTGCCTTGGCACTTCCCTAAAATCCTCTGGAGCAAACAGTGCACTAGCTTTGCCTGGTTGCTGCAGCCATGGGTTCTATCAAAACTCCTTTTATCACCCCACTTCTCTACTCCTCAATCTGTTTTCCAGTCCCACCAGTGTACCAGTACACTTCACCATCTTACCATTTAATAGAGGCTTATCTACCTCACATCAGCTTAAATCTAAATCCACCATGCTCTCTTCTAATGATGGTTCAGAACTTAACAGGAAATCACACATACCCAATTAAGAAAAAGTGCAGGTATTTAGCAGCTGTTCTTCACAATACGTCAGATTTTTTTCCCCAGATTCAATGGTAGTGGATCAAGACAGAAATCTAGTCTTTGCTGCTGAACAATTTTATTACCAACATCTACTGAGCTATAATTTAAGCAAATTATTTTCTTCTATATGTGCAATATTTAAGCTTCATACTGCTATAGTATTTAATAGACACTAACTACATGAGTTAAGTAAAAGGCTGTTTTGTTATTAAAAGAAAAACTCAATTGCTTTTTTCTTAGTTGGCTCTCAGCTAGGATTATAAATAGTGAACAAAATTATCTATTTCACAATTCCTGGTGGTAAAGACATTCCTTAATTAATATCCACTAGTAATTATAGAAGTTAATGTCAAAATACCACTTGAGAAATCACATGTCATGTCAAAGAACCCATATAATTTAATTTTTTCCTTTGCCATCTTGCATTCGAGATGACAGCAGAGGTAGGAAATAGCATCTGAACATTAGCTGTAAATCTGTATTATAAAAACATAACTGCAACATACACATTTCTATTCCAAGAGGAAATAGTCTCAACTTATTTTAGAAACTCCAGCAGGGAACATAGTATCTCAGTATTGTTTGGGTTTTTTGCAAGCAAATGGTCCATCAAATTTTAAAAGAAAAAAATAAAGCCACCCCAAACCAGAAAGAGAGCCACAGAAAAGTACTTATCAATTAAATCAATGGTTCTCAGGCTTCAGAAGCACAGAAACAAAGTGAAATCAAATGTCCAAGAACAAAAGGAGCTCATAAGCAATGCTCAAGAGCTTGTCACAAAATATTATTTTGTATTTCTCTGCTTTGCATAATCAAGATTTTTTTTTCTTCTATCTTTATTTCTATTGTCACTTATTTCATGTTCTCATTTTTAAAGCAGAAATCTGTGTTCCCTTACTGGCAACAGCTCCAAAGCAAGGGCAGCAGTTTAGTTTCCCATAAGTTTTTAATGGAAAAAAAACCCTATCAAAACCATTCACACAGGCTGCACTGCTCCTGGGGATGAATGAGAGTATCAAAGTGTTTTGTATTAATTGTAAACATATGACCCTCCTTCCCAGACTGCCAAAATGCAAATACATAGCTGAGTTCCATTTTGATGCAATTCTTTGAGGTTCAGAGAGGAAAGCACCAGAAATTGAATGCAGATGTAAATAAACTCTGAAAATTGTATTTCTCTCGCAGAAACCCTTTTTACATTACTGAAGAAAAACATACATTTCTAACTGGTTTGCATTAACTAGGGTTTTTTTATACCTTTCATTATATAATCAAATTGAAAGCATTCAGAATTTTAAAAAAAATTATTCTTGGCCTTCCCAGCAAGGGGAAATAAAATGAGACTTGACTTGTATTCACAAGACTCCTAAGCCACATTATCTGACCCTGATGCCTTACCAGCTTTTGTATTATTACCTCTTTATGATCTTCCATGACAATTAAAGAGATTGCATCACTCTGTAAATCAGCAGTCAATAAACCAAAGAAATGCAAACCAAGTTACCTACCTGCATTTCCAAAAGCTTAATGCTCTTCCTCAGCTTTCAGCAAAGGACCATCTTCTACAAGGTCACACTGGAGAGGGGAAAAAAAAAATAATGAGAGAAAGAAAGAATTTAAGTCACAGAGAAACAAGAAGTATAGGCTGAATATATCAAAGTTTTGTTCCATCTGGAAATGGAAAAGTATGCGTAATTTTAAATTATACATCTTAAAGTATCTAAAATATCTTCCATTTAATAATTTACAACTTGCAGCACCATTTTAATAATGAAATATTTATAGCTTCTAAGGCTCTAATTAAAATGTTTTCTCAAAATTATCTTGCTTATTTAATACAAAGACTTTACATATGAAAACAGACAACCTAGTAAATATCTGAAAGGAAATGATTCATGACTATTCACTCATGAATGGCAGAGTGATAAAGAACAACCACACAAAAGATACCCTGAACACAACCTTCTCCAGACAAGGAAAGCATAACCAGATCTACTCATGTGGCTACAATTTGTGACTGCCTCTTGAACATGCTTTGATTATGAATAAAGGCCCAGATCAATTAAAAGAAAGAAGCAATTCTAGACTGCCATGATAGTAACAGAAAGACCATTTTTGTCCCCCCATTTTCAAAAGCAACACCACAATGGAACAACAACTCAGTCAAATCTTTTAAAAAGAAAATCAAAGGAAAGAGACAGAAGCACAAACTTCTAGAGCCACTAGATTTTAAAAACAAAACAAACAAATGGTCCTGCAGGTATGGGACAACATCCAAGTCTCCTACAACAGGGATACAAGATCCTGCCAGTGCTCTCTCTACCACCATTGGCAACTCTAAGTCTTTCCACAGGTCCAAAACCTCATCTCTTACCTTTCCATCAGTCTACAGTGGAAATAAGTTTTCTCTTCTGCTCTTCTCTTCTCTTCATCCTTAAGTTGAATACATCTTTATACAGAAAAACTTCCACTCTCAGGGGAAGGCTTTTCATTTATTTTAGGCAAAGAGACCAGGGCACACCAGCATCAGCAGGGCTCTGGTGACCTGTCTGCTTTCCTAGATTGTTTGCCCATGATTTAAACCAATTGCACACTCGACAAGCACTCTGAAACAGAGGCCTTCATGCAATTTAAATATTGGGATGCCTACACTAACAAAGCCTGTACAGGTACCAGGCTGAGACAAATGTCCATCAACAGTCAGGGCACAGCAGAGATCCCACTCAGACATGGATGCTGCCTCCCAAGCACCTGCTTACAGCTTTCCTGGGACCTGTGGTTGGAAGTGGGACAAGAAGGACTGTGCAAATGAGTGAGGTGTAGACAGGGTAAAGAAAGAGGATCAGGAAAAAAGTTATGGCATCAATTATATACTCTTTCGGTCCTAACAGCAGCTGGAAGGATACCAAACTCCTGCATTTCGCTATCTACACTCTGGTGCCTAAAATGGAAGTCAGTGACTCCTGTGGATCTGGCACTGAGCCCCAGAATGATACAGATGACTTGAATCATCTACATAAGTGTCCTCTGGTTTGCTTTATTTAGAAATGGATTTGTAAAACAATGCCTAAATCATTACATACCACTTATCAGTCACATCAACAATTTACTGACTTTAGCTCCCCAGCTAATTTTCAGATGAACTCGGTTTGGATTCACACAAGCACAAGGACTAAATATTTACCAGACACAGTGGCATTATTCAAAAGGTATTATTACATTGATAACAAGGGAAATGAAAAAAAAATAATACTCCTTAGTGTTTTCCTTGTAATTTGCTGTGGTTTTTCTTTTTTTGAAGGAAAAATTTGTGAAAATTCCTCATTTTGTAAAGGTAATATTTTAAAGCTTTATTTAAAAGGCTGCAGGTGTTTTATGTGACATTTCTAAACAACACTATTTTCCTTCCCCTCCAAAAAGGAAATGGCAAAGGACTGGCATCACTCTTGTCACATTTCTTTACATTTTCAGAAGTAGCTTTTCTGTTTGTTTCCAGCTGCTGGTTTTCTTTTTTTTTGTTGTTCCTTAGATGCTGTTAGTTTTAAGAAATCCCCTCACACAGAGAGGCTGGTGGCCTCCTCAAAATGGCTTCCCCTCCTCAGGCCATGACGCAGACCCCAGGGGTGGGTGAGGCTGGGGGGATCGCTCACCAGGGGCCACCCCAGGGAAACGAGGGCAAAAGGGATTAAAAGAATTTAAACTCTTGCCGGTTGAGAACGGAGTAAGGCAATGAGAAACAAACCCAAAGCTAAACCTCCCATCCCTCACTCACCTTCCCTCAGGACTCCCCCGCCCTTTCCCCCTGTGGTGCCGGCCCGGGGAACCGGCTGGAACCGGCTGGAACCGGCTCTGTGCCACACAGCGGCCCCTGCAGCTCCCCGGGCATTCCCGCCTCACACCGCAGTCAGGAACAATTGCAAATTTCGTAGTTTAAGGCTTTTCGTTCCTTTTAACTCCCCCCATCACTACATTTATGAGAAAAGAGTCAAGAGGAGGAGATGAGGTACAGAACCTCCCCAAGTGCTGGGTTTTTTTTTTTTGCCCAGGGTTCTGTTAGCCGAGTGATTTCTATTAACAGAAGTATCTATTTGAAACTCTTATCTAATCCTCCAGGAACATACAAGGATGAAGAAAACATCTCACTCCCAATGTTAACTTTTAGATTTGGTAAAAAAAATACCATCTTTAAACGTCTGGTGAAATCCCTACACTTCAGGCTTTGTCCTGGGTGTTAATTTAGCATAAATAGACACAACTGAGCCCAAACATTCCATGCACCACCAAATCCTTGCTGCTATAAATGTGTGGGAAAAGGTGTGTCCTGCTTTGCCATCTGAAGCGTTCAGCACTGCACATGCTAACTCAGTCAACAAGTTTGAAATACACAGTATTAAGACCAAAGATTTTAGCCCCCTTTCTTAAGTTTTGGGTTTAACTTCTACTATCACATTTCTTTTATCACAATGACAGAAGGAATTCACCATCTCAAATACTGGTGATTTAAGTCAACAATATGTTCTAAGCTTTGGAATATTACACTAAAGTGATAACTGATTTGTATTCATATTTTCAGATCAAGAGAATATAAAAGCAAACACCATTAGAGATACTGAAGGTAAGGAGCTTGAAGCAAAGCACACAACTCAAATGAGTTAATAAGATGCAAAGGGTCATGTTCACTCCATGGAAAATCATAAAAGTCAGAAGGTTAGCACTTTGAAATGCATTTCTTTCTCCAAAAGAAATAACCTGGCTTTGATATTTTTTGACAAAAGATACAAGTCCAGTGCCCATGAAATAGCAGGAGTTGTGGAATTAGCCATTCAGAAAATACATTACCATAATCCATGCTGTATGAATATTTGGTGGCAAAATTACACCTATTTTTTACTATTTTATTCCCTGCTAAAGACCAAATCAAATACATTCATGCAAAAGCAATAACAGTAAAACTGATGTACTGTTAGGCTGCTGTGGCATCACAAAGTATATTAATGGAGATAACGTGCATAAGGCAAGGACCTAACAACCTTTAGATTCTAGGTTAAATTATGTTTCCAAAACAGCAAAACAGGAATTGGAAGCCTATAATTTTTTTTTAGTTGTATCAATAGATTGCATTTGATACACTCAAAGTTAACCCTAATGCTCCAAAGTACTCTATCTAAATGTTAAGACTTAAATTTTGCATGTGTACATATTTAAACATCTTTAAACACTGCAAGAATTCTTGAACTAGACCCAGTGTTATTCTAGTACCATGACTTGCACCTATTACCTTTTCACTCCACTATAAAAGGAAAATACTGCAGAGACAATGTACTCCTCCATCTTCTTAAATGGCTGAAAAAGTTCTGGTGCTGTTCTGATGCACACTCTGGACATTCATCCTAGGAATAAGATGACTACTCCATGTGAAAGTCAAATATAAAACCCACCATTACTTGAGGAGGTGCTTTCCAAATGTATAAATCCTGCCTGGCAGTCAATTAGTTATTACTTTTACTCCTTGCCCACACACCCATTATTAAGTTAACATTTTTTCCACTCACTCTCTCTAAAGACCTGGTAGAACTTCATGAAATACAGTGACACAAAACTCTTACACAGTCCTTGTTACAAAATACGCCTCAGATGGCAATTAATCAAATGATGCCATGAGCTCAACAAAACCTTCAGCAAATGAGACAGGAATTGTTTCAGCCGTAAATCTTGGGAATGCTTTTTACTGTAGCAACAAACTGCTAATAAATTCAGCTTGCATTACCAGAAACATATAAAGGACAGGATACACTCCATGATGTTTTATCAGTGTCCTCCCTGAGCCCGAGCACTCAGGCATATTGTTTCCAGAAAGATTTTATAGTTAGCAGTGATACAGCATCCCCCCCAGCCTCTCCCATGACTGATGAGACAGAGCACACTGAGTGCCATTGCCTGACACTACACCCCTCTCGCTCAAAAGAAATGGGAGGCTTAAAATTCACATTAGCTTTAGGAGCAATTATCAGCATTAATTGCACATGTATCATTGGGCAAACAGAATCCTTTCTTAAAAATAAATAAAACCCAGCAACAGAAGAAGTACTGTCCCTGATGCTGTGCAAAAAATAACGGGAGTTTTCCACTATTTTTGTAATGAGCATATTCAATAAATGAGACTGACAAGGCAGACACAGCAAAGGTTACACAGTGAAGAGTCTCAAGTTTTCAAAGTACTTCAAATATTAACTGAATAAAGTAGCATTGAAGATAGAAATTTGTCATCTATGCTGTTGCCATTTCAAAGAAGAAATCCCTTCAGTGAGATTCACAGAAGCATTCACATCCCACAGGGCTGGAAAATCCACAAGCTGCAACAGAGGTCACTGGCTTGTTTTTGCTTTCACCTCGTATTATCACTTTGTGTTCTGAATGAGGACATGATAAATCCAAAGAGAAAAACTGACAGTTTTTCACATCAACCAAAAAGTTGGACTAAGCAGAAATCACTACCCTTATGCCTCAAGCTCACACCACTACCTTTACTGGTATTAAGCTGGTTTTGATTCAAAGTGAGCAAGGTTGAATGTATGTGGCTTATCAGAAAGCTGTACTCCATGTAATACAGTAGTAGTTAAACTCCTAACAGCATACACCAGCTGGGAAAACCATTCAGACAAAGTTACTGGGACAGGGCTTTGCTCCTCATGTATTTCACTGTGCTCTTGATGTTCTTACTCCACTTTATCTTTGCTCTCTCCTTTATTTCTTGGAGGTTTGAAACCCACCAACTGCAGCCTTCAGAGACGTAAAACTGATGAAGCACAAAGGATTAAAGCATGAGCTACTGAGGGTTTCTTTCTATATCCTTACTTAATGACTAACAAAAAGAGAAAAAGCAAATCTGTAAGAGTTTCACGTATAAACTCTGTCTTCAGGGGTCTTAGCATTTTGCTGGTGTTCATCCTTAACAAGTTCTATGCAGCTCTGCTGTAGTGGTGTTTTCACAGCTGGCCATCTGCTTTCTGGAAGTAAAGAAATCTAAGACTAAGCCTAGTAGACTCTCACTACTAAAGACAGAGATTTCAGTAGTGAAAAGGGGGGAGAAACTGGAGGAAAAGATGGTAACTCCTTCATATAAAGCTAATATTAAAAAACCAACAAACCAACACACAGTTAATTTTCTCAAAATATTAAAAATTCCATGCTGCAGAAATATGTGAAGGGTACCAGAGTTCAGAGGCCAATTTGCAAACATGGAGTAATTATGGTCATTAGTATAGTAATGGTAAACAAACAGTGCTGGTATATAAGGAGGTGACTTAGTACATAAAATTATTTTCTCAGTAAGCATCACCTTTCAAAAAAAAAAAATTACTCTTCAAATGAAAATACTTCAATTAGGCATTTACTACAAAGTTTTAAAATTGCAGAAAGTATATTATATTGCCAGGAGAACCATTTGTATCAGTATGACATGCTTCCAGAGAGCTTTTTTGTAACTTTTGTCTGTTTAAAGACATACAGGTGGAATTTTCTGGAGAAACTGTAAAGCAGCTGCACTACATCAACAAATACCACCAGTTTACCTTCTATAGTGACCAAACAATTCTGAGATGCTTGGTTTTAGAAGGTGCTGCCACTGGTGTTTGATTAGCTGGCATTTACTAACTGAGACCAAAACAGGTGTATATGTTTGGTTCAGGGCAGTTTAAGGGAAAGCTGCTTATTCTTTTAAAAACTAATCCCTCTTCCCTTGTGTTCAGTCACATAATAGTCTGCAGTTCACAAGTACCAAATACTAGCTAGCATTGTAAAGATGGAATCAATAGCATAATCCTATTAAATTCTGCAATGCTGGCTACTTTTCAGATACATAGTGGAATCCTCTTAAATTGATTTTTTTTTTTACCCTAAATAAAAAGGTAGGGTTATGTGAGGCTCTAGCTAGGAACCTAAAATATATTGTCTACATAATGCTCTTAGCACAATTCAGCCTGTTTTCCTCTGTACTGTTTCTGTGTATTGGCTGGCATGTAATTATGATACTAGATATTAAAAAATAAAACCAAAGCTTCCTTAAGAATTGTAACCAAAGAGCAATGAAATGCTTGGCAAGCTTGCCCCAATAAGGCTTCAATGAGAACTGACACTTGTTTGCATGGGAGCAAAATATTGGCACCTCCTGCTGGAATTCCTTCCCTAACATGATCAGATTTGTCTTCCTGATACTGAAAGCTCGAGTTATCATTTGCTTCAGTGTCTTTCCAGATATAAGTTCTTGTACAGTTTTCTTCATTCCAAACTTCATCTGCTTACATTTGAAATCTCCAGGATTTCTAATCTCTTTTGAACAGCTAGTGATTGAACCTGCAGAAAGATTTCATCTATTACCTGGGGTGGTAGGAGGATAAGAAGTATGTGCAACACCAAGGACCCATCCTTGCAACAACACAAAGAAGGTTATCAACCCCAGGACACTGCAGCATGAGTTATCTTGATACTTGCTCTTAGGCAGACCTAGATTTCCAGTTCCATCACAGCATCCATCCAGCGAGTCATACCATAGTCCATGCATATTCCAGGACAGCCTAACAGTTTTCCTGTGTCTTTCAGAGCAAAGAAACCACACACGGGATATTAAGAAATTGTTTCTCTGCTTCCCTCGGAAAAAAAGATATCTTTAAGTGCCCTGCTTCCTGTACTACCAATGCTTCCCAGTTGCGCAGCCACTGTAGATCCTGATAATATTATCAGATGTGCAAAAAAATACCTCAGCTACTTGGGAGGCATACAAAATCTGAAACTTCAGTACACAACTCAGAAAATCCTAGCAGGTCTGTGACCAGAATGATACATTGCCAAAAATATGATGGATTTCTCATTTCTCCAAGCAATGAATGTACATACTCAGTGTTTTCTAGAATAATTTGATGCGTTTCATGTATTAATTTTTATTGCCACTGTCATACCCACACCAGAATTTCCATATCCACATAAAAGCAGCAGCTTCTCTCACACATACACTAGCTAAAAACCTCCTTCTTTAAAATGGAGAGGAGCTGAAGGCCAGGCAATGCCTCAGCTTGATGCACTGGTACAACAGGGCCATGAGGGAGCTGGAGAGAGCACCCAGAACCCTGACTTTTCCCCATCCATCTTTCACACTTTAATCTCTCAATAGATCACAACTTGTTACTAAGCTTTGGGATTTTCAGCAGGAAAAAAAAAACCAAAACCACAAGTGCAGCAACCTCATTAGGATTCTGCTCTCAAAGACTCCACACAACTTTGTCTTTTGAGGAGTAAAAGCTGCTTAACAAGTCAGGAATAGCTCTGTTCCCCCCCCAACAGCTATGGTAACAGTCTTCATTGCACAAACATGTTTCTTGAACTACTTTCCCAAGTCTCTGCTAATGCTAAACCTGTGGAGTGAAATAAGGGCAAGACAGCTCCTTTGTCTCTCTACTTTTTTTTTAAACGCTTTGCTTGACGTGTCTATCACTCCTGTTTCCTGTCTTTTGCCTTCTGTTAGAAATAAATAACCAGAATACACATTTCTGAGCTTAGGAATGAGTAGTTTATGTGACTAAGTGTACAGAATCAGTTGTCACAACTGCAAAGTTAGCCTAAGATTCCAGAGGATTTCTGCCCAAGAGGAGCCCACTGGCAGTGGGGTTCAAGCCATACTTGTAGCCTTGCAGACTTTGAGGTTAGCAAGGATGCTTTTGGGTGGCTACACAATTATACAAATCTGAGGTTGACAACAAAACCAACCTGCCAATAAAGCAGTTGTAGCTCTTCTCCTTTTTGGAGACAAGCAGCCAGCCTTGTTGATTTGCCCCCTTCCTCCCATATTATCTCTAAATCTGGACACCACCACCTACCTTGCAGGAAACCTGAAGGAAAACTGTGGTTCTGGATGAGTCAAAGGCATGGGGCAGGCTGTATCAGCAGCTGGTCCAGACTGGGTAATCCTCTATGGAAATTTGATCCCTTCTGTGCAACTTTCAGCCACCAAGCTTCATTACAAACATCACAAAGATATTAAACACTTGCCTTAAAACTGTTCTACTGAACAGGATCTTTCTAAATCATGAACCCTGGGCAGAAAGGACAGGCAGCATGCACTTGAGCAAATGCTTTTATGATTAATAAATCACAACAGCAGCGTGAATCTCAAAACCACAAAGCAGAGATAAGTTTTTGAGATTTCTACTGATAAAAACTGTGTGTTAGCTGTAATATGATGTTGATTGTCCCATTCCTTGATCATACCCAAGTTTCCACGGAGTGGAATCAGAGCTGGAAATAAAACAGCACTTAGAAAATGATATACATTTGCTTCACACACAGTTGCAAGAGGGCAAATGTAGCCTTTTCCTGGAAAGGTTGCTAATGTCATTACCATTTCTCTTCTCTGCTCCATCCCTATGTCTTTATGAGAGATTTGAATTGTGGAAGCAGAAATCACACTCTGCTCCCCAAAGCACACCCCTGACAGCCCTGGCACAACTTGCACAGGAAAAACCACACATTTCATTTCTAAAGCATAGGAAATCCTAAGCATGTTAGGAATTTGCAAAACTATAAAAGTCAGATAAATATACATGCTTAGGGTAGAATATGCAGTACCTTGCTCATTCAGAGGAAGTTCAGGGACTCAACCCTTCAAGAAGTCCATGAATTTCTAAAACACATCAGCATTGGGAACAGGCACAGAGATGAGCTTGTAGCAGAAAATGATTCAACACCCTTGGAAGCAAAAAGACCACTTCAAAGCAGTGGTTGGAAAGCCCCCACACAGGCTACAGTAGTAGCACCAATTTCTCTGAACAGCACAGAGCTTTTCTGAAAGGAAATACAGGACTAAAGAGTCAGATTTCATGATTTTGAATACTATCTGCCTAAATTTAGTAAACATAGAGGCCCGTACATGTTAATCAAAACCTACATTCAGAACATCTTGAAGGTTAACATACTTCTGATGAAAAGAAATTCCTTCCTTCCTCTTTATAAGCAGAATTAAAATAACCAAACCTAACCTCAAAACAAAAGGCACTAAGAAATTGACAGGGAAGAGAGAACAGTCACATTTGTAAGATCATTTTGTGTTATTTTTACATGTACAAGAGAAGCATCAGTGATTCAGAAGTACTGTCTGGAACAGAACTAATTTAGTTGGTGCTACTGAGGCAAAGATGAACCATACCTTGCACATTCAGTGAGTCTCTCTTGGTACAAAATACAGAGGAAATAGAAAAAATATGCACAGAAGAAATAGATGTGGGAATCAGAGTGCTCAAGCAGGACACACAGTGCTTATAGAGATGAATGTAGGTGAATAAAAAGAGCAGAAAGCCTCAGTATTCCCAAAGAGGAAAGAGCAAGAGAGAAAGCTGGGCAGTGCTTTGGCCTTTCTTGGCAGCTGCTCAGTGCAGGAGAGCATCAGGAGAAGGGGAGTTAGATCAGCAGCACACCTAAATAGGCACAAAGGAGAACAAGATGTGTCCAGACCTGAAAATACTTCAACAAGTTAACTAAATAAAAAAAAGCCTGTGTAATCAAGTAGGAATATGCAAAGTATTTTCAGTGGATTTCTTTTATTCTTTTTTTAAATATAAGAAGTGCTGCTGTAAAGATCCATTTTGAAAGTGCTACAGTTTTATCTTGCCCTTAAAGACTAGAGGGAGGAGAGGGAAAGAGGTATCATGATTCAGAAGTAAGTAGAAATAATTTTTGCCTGGATCTATGCTTAGAAAAATAGTAATAATCCTGCTGTATTCAGAACCAGCATTGACAAGGTAACTCTTAGGCACAAATATTTCCAATGTGTCACCTAAATTCTTTAATTCAAATGTTTAACCTGGTGCCTTTAATCTAAATTAAGAGAACATCAGCATAAGATCTAATGAAGAACCAGCCCTCCAAACCAGAATACTCTTGCTGAGCAAAAAAGGAAGCTTAGACCAGAACCTCATATTCCTTTAAAAAGGTAATGTACCAAAGGACAGGGGTGTGCTGGAGCTGCTTCAGACAACCTCAGCTGCAATCAGTCCTAGTAACACCTCAAAGGCTGCCAATGAAGTAGTCACAAACTGACTTCACATCCTACTTCTTCACTCCTTGAACCCATCCTTCACTTGATGAGCTGGCATCTCCTCCCAGGCAGCATCCTCTGGAAGAAGTGGGGAAGAGTTGGTGGTTTTCAGCTTTCTGGAAGCCCTCTGTGTCCTTCAGGCAATATGCTCAGGGCAGAACAACAGTGTTTGTGTCACAGAGGTAGTGCTGTGTCTTCACAACCCTGGTCCTGCTGCTGGTGGCAGCCCTTTGGCCTTGTGTAAGAACAGCAGAATCACAACTTAGCAACTCGTGGTCTTCATGAATTGGGACACAGAATTTACAGACTGTGCTGACCTCTCTATTATTGTGAGGCTACACTTAGAACAGGCTTTCTCAGAAAGGCAAAGCCTACACTTACAGAATATTTCAATACTTGGGAGGTCTTTCTGGGTTTGTTTCACCAACATGAGTTCTAGAAATACACAGGGTGTATCTATAAATTGCAAACATCATATAGCTACACCTGATCCAGTACATTTTGCTATTTGATGATTCATTAACACAAACCCAGTCATAAACATTTTTGCTCTCCATTACATCTATTTATATTTCATTTCTAAATATTTAAAGCCAGATCTTCTCAATAGTCACAGCATCTAACACATTTTTTCCCTGACTCAAAGAAAAACCACTCATCTCATGCATAATAATTACATGTATTTTGCAACTGGAACATTTTCAGCTAATTGCGAATAAAGAGAACTTTTAAATCAGATTTAATAAGTCTAAATATATGAGCAAGAGAAGAGAGCTTTGGTTTTGTAAGGGCCAGTTTGACATGCTACTGAACACAGATGTGTGAACAGAAAGTGATTTACCTGAGCAAAGGACTTGAAAATACAGCCTTGGAGTTGCACCATGAAAAGAGCGATGAAAAACTCCTCTGTCAAAATTCTGTTTGGCAAAAACCTCAAAGCCTCAGTTTATGTAATTCAAGTAAGGAATTAGTTAGTCACCTCATACAAGTCTTGAACATCTGATATTCTTTAATATGCTGCTCACATACCCTACAAAACCAAATCTTATTCATGCATCCCTAATCAATTTCATCCTGCCCCCCAGTCTCTCTTGCTAATGTTAAAAATGGTCTTGGGAAAACCCTTGGTATAGTCTGATGGTCTCAATATCATATCTGTCATGCAATGAGTCCAAGATGACTTAGGCTGTACTCTAAATCATTCTTAAGCCATTATATGTTTAGGATGTTGGGGGAGGGTTGCCTTTTTTTTTTCCTGTATGTAATTGATAATTACTTACACGAAAGTCACAGACATAGGAGAGGTTGTGTGTGCTCCCCCCACCTATTCAACCAAAAAGGGCAAGCAGGCTCAAGCAAACATCACATGAGTCCAAAGACCAGTGCTGGAATGTTTGGCACGTTTCTTCCACAAGCAATCCAAATCCTACTCCAAACATAGTTCATATTTCAGGGGAGATGTGTTTGATAAACCACCTGCTGCTCATAATAAGGAAAGAGCCTATTATGTGATAGGCAACCTGCCTTAGAGGCAGAGAGCTTTTTATTCTAAACAATTTGATTTGAAAAAAAAAAAAGTGAAATTACTGCCACAGTTGGACTCCGTTACCTTCTGCAGAGGTTTATTCTGAAAACAGCTGCCATCCCCTCTGGGGGTGGGAGGGAAGATCTCTAAAGAAACAGCAGGACAACAGCTGTCTCTTTACTCCCTTTCCACACAGTGCTTTGTTCCTACCATGGAAAAATTTTGTGCAGGAGTAACACATGAAGAGTTCAGGTTCTGCACCAGTGTAGCAACGCAAATAAAGCTGAGCAGACTAAGGACAGGAGGAAATTTTCTTGAGCCACATGAAAACATGACTTTATAAAATTTCTCTCTATTTCTGCAGCAGTCTTAACATCATGGCTAGCTGAAACAGGGAAAGCCAGGCCGTGTGCTAAACTGCACTCCTTTATAAAATAT
The DNA here is from genome assembly GCA_023637945.1 of Phaethornis superciliosus. Classification (NCBI taxonomy): domain Eukaryota; kingdom Metazoa; phylum Chordata; class Aves; order Apodiformes; family Trochilidae; genus Phaethornis; species Phaethornis superciliosus. The sequence continues at coordinate 19,845,593 of JAJQWJ010000011.1, forward strand.
TCACTCAGGAAGACTGAAAAATACTTAAAAATTAAGTATTTTTAAGAGTTTGACTAGCACAAAGGTATGCTCAAAAATTCACAGGAAACTACATTATTAATTTCCTTAATTCAGGTTTACTATCAGAGACAGAAAGATTGCCATTTTTTCCTCGATCTAGTGCATCACATTCCTAGACCTGAATTGTTTTTTTTTTTAGTTACTAAGAGAACACAAAAATTACAGCATCTCATGGCATGCACGGTCAGGTATAAACTGTTCTATTTCCTTACCCTGAAGTACCAAAGAGCAGGTTTTTTGAGCCTGTTCCAGAGGATCTTTTTGCCTTCAACACTGAAACAAGTTCATTAGCAGCCTTTTCCTTGGGCAGTGTGATGTAGGTGAACATAACTCACTACTCTCCAGGTTTTCAGCTACACATTAGGAGATTACATTTAGCTGCTTTTGACTTTTTTTTTCTGCCTTTCATTCTTTCACCTCAGAATTATAACCATATAATATAACTTACTACAGAAGTCTAAGTACATCTACACACGTCCTAAATGCTTTAACAAGCATGTATTACCAAAGTGAATTATCAAAAGGTTATTGAAACTGTTCTTGGTTCATTTCTATCATTCCCACCTACATCTGTGTTCTCTCTAGGACAAGCATTTATTACTGGTTCCCCAACCTGCTTTACACACAATTATGACAAGAGGGTCCATGGTTTTTCTATCCATGCAAAGAAGAATTTAGAGTAAGAGAAGGTATCCAGCTGCCTTTTGATAGACCAAAAGAACCACACACATCCTTGTCAGGATTTTCTCTACTTTAAGACTGAAAATAACCCTCTAAGTACTGACTGCTCCCTAGACCCTCATTAGGAAGCTCCTGTAGCCAGAAGATATGAAATTTTGACACTGACTAGTGATTTGGAGAGATCCTATTTTTTAAACTAATTTGAGACAATTTAAAACGAATCAAGGCAAGGAAGAATTCTTTCAAGGTAAATGACTTGAAGAAGCTCTCCAAACAGTAATGCGTAAATTTACAGTCAACACTGACAATTTAAGACAATATATTGTTGTTTTGCTACTCATTTCAATTATTCCCCAGGGTACATTTTATCAAAGTTAAAATTTTTTAAAACAAAATCAGTATTATCACTGCAGCCCAGACATATATTGTATCTTCTGTGGTAACCCCTCCAAAGAAACAGAAGTTAACACAGGAGGAGGAGACAGACAGTCTTTCCTGGAACATATTTTACATTTAATCTGGAGATGCAAAAACTGTTGAAACTGAACTACCGTGCTGAGCACCGAGAGACGGACTTTATCCATTTATTAATTATCCTGCTTTTAGGTTTTCTGGTTGTTTCTTTTTTTCTTCTTTTTTTTTTTTTTTTCTGATGTATTTTATTTAGCATCTGTCATCCTCCTAGGTCCCTCTAGGTCTAGCAAATACTTAGAAAATACTTCAAAAATTCTTAGCAAATGGCTTCCATGGCATTAATGGATTAGGCACACTGATGTTTCTCCATTGGTTTACCTCTACTGAAACCTGTTCTTTGTTCTTTACAGGAATTACTCCACGTTGTCACAGTAAGTATGCCAAACTACACTGATACTTTTCTGCCAGCTCCAAAGTATTAACATAGTCTGGTGGTTAGCTGCTATTTTTTTCTGGCATTTCACAGAGCTGCAATATATCTGTTATGTGCCAAATACAATGCAGCAGAGCTGCTATTTGAAATTGCTCTGTAGGTGTAGCTCTCCTGTATTAAACATGCAATGACTTTATCTTTACAGAAGACATTTTTCAGCAAATGATGAACACAGCTTTTTATTTGAGAAGTGGTATATCACTATGGAAAACTATGGGCTCACAGTGATGGAGGAGGAAAAAGGAACTGACCATGTGTGCTTGAAACAAATTTGTTAGCAGGTAAGAGATTTATTCCCAAGCCTGAACTATGCAAAGGAATATAGGGCATTGTCAACTAAAAAAAAAAAAAAAAAGCTGATTATTTTCAGACATCAGTAAAGTATAATCAGCTTCCACTCAAGACAGGCATCACATTCAGCAAACATCTTCAGTAATAGCACTATTAATTAATGAATGAAGATGCAGCTTACACCAGAATCCCATGCCTGTGAAGGCACAGCATTCACACAAGCTGCTCATATGCAACTTCCAATGTGTATACACACATTTTAGACAAATAACTGTATGTCTTCACCTAATTATCATGATTCCCCTGACACTGTACTTTTAAAGGTCAAGTAGGGTATTTCTAAGCAGTTCATTTTCGAAGCAAACCAAGAAGAAATTAAAATTTAGGAAGGAGCAGGAGTGCATGGTCTTCTTTTGAACTCAGCCATGTGGAATTCAGTGATTAGAACTGAATTAATATACTGAGGAATAAATTAAGCTCAAGTTTATTTCCAAGGAGTTCATATGATGTACATCGTCATCTTAATATAATTTTTGAACAGTTTACATATGTGAAGTCATCTTTACATTAAGGGAAATAAATGTAAAGGAGAAATAGAATGCTAAGCAAAAGCATTGCTACTTATCTAATCTCTGGCTTGCCTCTATGCTAGCATTAAATTACTCATTTCTCCAAATTTTCTCTCATCCCTATTATTTTCCAACATATACTCCTACATAAGATAGAAAAGTGCATTCTTTAAGGACTGGGGGAACAAGGCCCTGTCTCACAAGCTTACTAAGAACTGCAAGAATAGGAACAGTTATAAGAAAACTTTTTTTTCCCCGAAGTACTTCCAGTATAGCACCTTTATTCCAAAACACACTTCATATAGATAATTGCTTGCTTTCATGTCTTTGCCAAGAAGTACTGGAAACTTAGCTTTGACATGATAGAAAAGAACATTTTTGTTGATATTAGCAACTTTTATATTTAATCTTGCTAGGAGACATTTTTAACCTACTGAAAAAAACCCACGTTATCAAAACTTATTGATTAAATTACAGCAGTAACATTGCAGTCCTTTCTTCTAAAACTTTTCAAAGTTGTTAGCACTGCAGCATTGCTACTCAATGTCAAACATGTTTCATGAATTTTTGACTGAGGTCTTGGGCAAAGCTGCCTTCCTACTGATGTTATCTGCTGAGAGTTACTTTGTCCCTTCTAGATCCAATCCTTCCAAACCTGGTATCCTCAAGGTTACCAATCACACCTACATCTGGTCTCAGCTAAGAGCTGGTAAAACCTCATTTTGTTACTCTCATCTAACTATTTGCTCATCAATGCAAACATGATGCAGACATCCACTTCAGTGGGAAATGGGGCTGGAGGAGCCAAAGGGTACAGACACTTCACTCCTCCCCAAACTGCTCTGGTATCTCCAAAGAAGGAGCCTTTGTCTAGCAGGGGTTTCAGGCATCTCTCACTTTAATAAAATCACTGAAGTCTCTGAGGAAGACACAGTTTAAGCTGAGCACAGTGAAGACTTTGAGTGGGTTCCTGAAGCAGCCCAGGAGATTTTGCAGGCAGGAGCAGTCTCTGGAAGATGCACTCAAGCACTTGAAGCCACCAGGGAAGCAGGTCAGAGGATTGCAGGTACAGTGAGAGCAATTACTGCTTGGACTTCTCTGGATAAATGCTGTCCTTGCTTCTTCACTTTAGTCTAAACCCATGTTATTTATTTTGGATGCTGCAAATTATTTTAAACTAATTGCTTTGAATTAAAGATGATTTCCAAGCAAAAATCTAATTGCTCGTCAAAGGTTAAGGTGTCCAGCTTTCGGGGATAAAATAACAAGCATGAGTAAACCCCATGCAGCATTTCAGGATGCAATGAGTAAGAAGATTTGATGCCACCTAAGTAGCACGTAACAACTTGTGACCCAGCACACCAAGGCTCTGAGGAGCAGGAAGCATCTTTCAACAATAAATGACATCCAGGATCTCTCCTTACTGACAGGGAAGCAGACCTTGAAGTGCATTGGTGGCTTGGTTTAGGGTTTTTGTGGTTTGGTTGATTTCTTTTGTTTATTTCTATAGAAGCTTATAGCAGCTTTCTTTTATGAAATTAATGTTGAGCTCATGTAGTTCTACTTACAACAGTTTTTACCTTTATCCCCTTAGCTGCAATGTGCCCAGTCAGAGCTCTGACAACCAAATGAAAATGGGCTTCAAGCAAATGGATAACCCAGAGCAAGCCCTCAGATCAATCTCATGCTGCTCAAGTATCAGGGTCTATCAGGTGGCAGCTACAAACTTCCAACATCACCTACTGCAATACTCTAAGTCAGGCCACTGCCATTCCATTGATTTATCCCTGGAATAAGGCTCAAGAAGCCAGTTAAAAATCAATGGAGAAAAATTGAGGGTTATTTCCAGCCTCCACCAAAATGAATAAAATCTCTTACACTAAATTTTTCCTTGATCTACCCATGAGTAGTGTCAGAATTATTTATACTTAAGAACATTTTCTCGAATTGATCAAAAGTTCAATAATAGAAAATTACTCTCATCCTTAGGAATAAAGACCACTTAAGACAGAGGAATTTGAAAGTTTAATTGATGCATTTTACCATGACAACACCTCACTAAATAAGTGTAACTTGGAAGAAATTAAAGCCTTTGGTACCATTTTAAAAAGGTACCAATTTTCAACTAGCAAGATGATTAATAGAACAGAATGAAAGCTACTGAAGAGTTCTCCATCTTCAGATTCTGTAACCAAGGCATATACTACAATTCAGTCAAACACACTGCTCTCTGATCAATGCACACATGCTCATCAGCTGTACTGAAATTCAAAATATACAAAACAAACATACAAAGAGATCAAGAGCACATGCTCTGTTCATTTCTTTTTTTCCATATTGACACTCCTCAGAAAAAAGTCCATGATTGGCTCGCACCAACTGTACTGGGACAACTTTAGATACCAGCTGATAGAAGACTGTAGACTAGTCCATCTTTTTCTTCTGAATTTTCTCTTGAGGTAAAAAGATTTTTTGTACCATTTGTGTAGTAACTCCTTAATTAACTAATTTTGTTTTTTAAAGTTAAGTTACCTGTTAACTGCCTTTTGCAGAGAGATGAAACAGCCTAAATTAACACTACTACACCGGCAGGCTCCTACAAATAAAGATTCAGATATTAGTCTAAAAATTCCTGCAGGATATAGAATTACCTCAGCATTCACGAAAGGGCTAATGACTGCTGAAAGCAGATTTTTTGATTGCCAGCATGCAAGCAAAATTTGTCTTTTTATCTACTTTTTTGTTTTTATCTACCGCATATAGCAATTTTGCAGATTTGCAAAGAATTGTTAATGTTAATGCATGAATCTGTAACTCTTCTGGCTACACAGATTACATCAGGTTTTTATCATCATTTATGTTGCTGCAATTATATTAAAAACATAAAGTTGCTCCTGTCTAATGCCTGAGAATAATCTAATAATAAGAACACTGCATCCTAAAAAAAACAGGCCTCTTCTTTCATTTGTAAATGACAGATCTCTATAATCTTCCCAGATGATAATTTAACTACTGTGTAACACCATATTTGCAATGGAGTTCACTTCTATGGGGCATACTTTTTAGACAGTTTTTTCTGATAATATTTCTCTGGATCAAGACACCTTTTAGGGGCTTCTAAGACTTTGGTTGAACACATGAACTACCTTGAGCTCACCCAAAATACTCAATTTTCTTGCAATCCAGTAATACAATTAGGATTTATATTCCTTGTGTGAAATTATTTATGCTATTTTTTTATTTACACTTTGAGAAGACTTGTAAGACTGCTAAGAGGCTTCTTTTAAAGCTCATTTCATTATCTTCTAATACATAAAATGCTCTTTGTAGATAAATTTGTTGGGAGGAAGCAGTATTTGCACCAATTGTCATGAACTGATGGTTTTAACAGCTGCAGACAGCTATGGCCTTTAGCATAAACCCCTGCTGGTTTGCAGATTTGAATGATGTCCCTCATCAATATTGCTCTGCTCTGCTTTGTGACAGTAAGAAACTGAGTAGTAAAAAGCATCTTTACTTCACTAGTGTGCACAACCAGTGACAACTGTGAAATCATTTTGACATTTGGGGAGTTGTTAACATGGTCATAGTCTCTTTAGCATCTTGAACATGCTAATAACAAACTTCATTGCTGGGGAAAAAGAAAAGCAGTAACCTCCAGGCTTGAATTCTGCTGTATCTTCTCACTGCATGATGATATTAGAGTGACAAATTTGGAACAAAGGTACTGGCTTATGCCACCTCAGAGCACCACCACATTCAGGAAATCCAGCTCTTGCCAAAAATTGCACAAAACTAAGTAAAAGAACAAAGTCAGTGGTCAGGGTAGCAAATGGCAGGGTGGCTCCCCAGTGGCAAAGGTGATGTGTGTCCTTCCCCAGCTACACACAGAAATTCGGGATGCCTCAAGAAAAGCAGAGTGGTAAGAAGAGGCACAGGAGATGTGTGCACCCCAGCCTTACACACAAAGCCTCTGGGCAGAAGCACAGATTTGATTCTTTAATTCCCAGTGTGCTATGGCTCTTCTGTCAAGGATAAATCCTCAGCCTGCAATAGTCTTGCATTTTAACATATTTTACTGGACACTCCTTAAATGAGGCACATGGTTCCCCAGGTTATTTGCCTGTAAGATGCTGTAACCACAGGGGGAGTGGATCAAGGGTTGGATGATGATTCTATCCCACAAAAGGTGAACAGTTTGTTGGCTGCCAAGCATACATGCCAAGGCTTCATTCATTTTGCTACAACCTGATGTAGCAACAGCATGAGCAGCCACTTCAACCTGATCAGCACGTGTGGGCAAGTGCCCCTTCCTCTTAGCCCTCATCCCAGTTACTCTGAGAAATATGAACCCACAGAGAAAGGATGTTACACAGAAGGGATCACTTCTTGGTCACTGCACTGAGCAGGGCTCAGCAAGTTTATGGCTTAGAAAATAGAAGCAAAACAAATAACTAAAATTGTTACTATAAACTTTTTTTTTTTCCTTTGATTTCTCCTTTCTAAAAACCTGCTTGGTGTCTTACTTGTTCCATCACTTTTAATTACTGTCTGTCAAACTTTTCCACTCAGATGAATGGCAAACACTTGACTTTGACAAGGGACACCAGGTCTGGAAGTTTAATAGCACCAGCATCTCCTTCTCAACTAGAACTCAATCTGTTTAGCTATGCAGATGGGAAGAGGTCTGGTACCCTACTTTACATACATTCATTTTTCTTTTTTAGCAGCTGCAAGGTTATAACAGGCATTTATAGAGCTTGTCAATGAGAGAACAGAGGGAAAATGAGGCCTATGAACAGGTCAGCAGTTCAGCACTCAAGTTCTCTGCATTTTGCTTTCTGTGGTAGTTTGCCATTGTTTCTAAAGTAGTCTGGTTCTTACTCTGGAGTAAACAGGATGTGTGAAAGGCAGTAAATCTCAGCTCTAGGATGAAGGCAACTACTCTGAGGATGCAAAAAGCATATTTTTATTGCTGAAGCTTTAATTGAAACTCTACCTTCTATACCACACGGCTGAACAATTACCTGCTGACTTTTCATCCTCAAGAAGCAGTCTTAACAACTAAACTGCAAACATGAAGAAGGAAAAAAAAAACTAACAAAAACAGACACTGGACTTTCAAGCAGTTTTTATCCTAACTTGATAACATAAATGTGGCCTTCTACCAACTTCACAGCTTACAAGTGATTAACGGTGCTACATTACACGTTAGTGTTCTCAAGATCCTTCTGCACAGATCCTGAAATAATGAGATTTTTAAAGCACATATTATTTATTCTCAAGGTAAAGGACCTCTGGGAGTGACAAGATGATTTTGATAGCAGAGACCCCGTCTCACTTTTTGTTCCACACTCATTAGCAATGTCAGGAGTAGTTGCAGGTGAGAAGCCACATTATTCTGCTCCTCCTCTTTTGGGACGCCAGAGAGTCAGAAGATTGACTGACATCATCCATCTTCCAAATATATTAAATTCTCCCATGCTTTATAAAACACATTTTTCACAGCTTTATCATCTCCAGTGCACTGCAATCTTATTCATCTCTCCTCCACAATTCAGTACCTTCTAGTGTATTTTGTCCATTTACAAGGAAAAAACTTTAGTTAAATCAATACAAGATTTGTTTATTTATAATTAACTTGGACAGACTTTCCTGTCTATACTCGATCTGGCTGGCCTGCAGTTAACTTTCCTCACAGCAGCCCATACTATGCTGTGTTTTGGGTTTGTAGCTGTAACAGTGCCAACACAGCCCCAAGGCTCTCTTGTTCCCACTGCTGCTCCCCACTGCCAGCAGGCTGGGGATGAGAAAGAAGCTGAGAGAGGACACTGCCAGGAGATGTGCCCCAAAGTGGCCAAAGGGACATTCCACCCCAAGGAGTGCCATGCTCAGAACTCACTGCTCACCCTCCCCTTAATCCCAGTGGGAAGGACAACAGGAAGAGCAAAAAGCAAGACAACTTATGGGTCGAAGTAAAGATAGTTTAATAACTGAAGGGAAGAGGGGGAATCCTACAACAGTTTGAGTTGGAGGGGACCTTAATCTAGTTCCAAGCCCTCTGCATGTCCAGGGACATCTCCCACCAGACCAGGTTGCTCACAGCCCCGTCCAACCTGGCCATGAACACTTCCAGGGAAGGGGCAGCCACAACCTCCCTGGGCACCCTGTGCCAGGCACACAGAGCTTGTGGAAAAGCAGCATCTCCTCACCTCCCACAGGGAGACTGACATCCAGCCAGCCCGAGAGCAACAGCCACCTTGGAAGCCAAATCTCTCACCTTCTTCCTCCAGCCCATTTTTTCATTTGCTTGCTTGGGTTTTTTCTCCTTCACTGTTCAGCCATTTGCATTGCTAATAGTAACAATTAATTGATGAAAAAAACAAGGATTCAAAATTGTTTCTTGTCAAAACCCAGAAGATAAGAGTGATGCAAGTTATTGGTTCTCTGAGAGTTTCTCCCTCTGCACATGCTTTGTATTTAACATCCTGTGATTATTACAGAGAAGACTCATCACATGTGAATGATGCTACATCACCTTTTATTACCCTTTGGATTTTTAAAAGATAAAGTGTACAAAAAATGTTTGATTCAGAAGGAGACTTTGCTCCAAGACACTTTCCTAGTGTAGGAAGTCCAATAGATTGTGAAAACCTCACTTGAACTTTGCCAGCATACAACTGCAGCTTTTCCATGCTATTCTGTCAGTATATATGTAAGATTTTTTATATATATATATACATAATATACCTGTATCTACTGTGAACCTAATGTCTTCAAAGAATGAATAAAAAGCAAAACTAATCACACTGAGCTGTTAAAAGCTCAACTTAGTTCATGGTCTCTATGTTAATATGGAAAAACCCCCAACTACTTTACTTGATATGTAATGTTTATTTATTATTGTTTATATAATGTTTATTATTATAATCTTTTTTTCTACCAGCAACTGAACTCATTTCACACAAACAAAACTGCTTGTTTTTAAATATCACTGTAAATTAGTTACCTTAAAAGCTGAGATCACCACAGCTCACTGTCTGTGCTCAGACCTTACCTGCTACCTAGCACAGCTGTAAGAAAATCAGTTCACAGCAGAGCCACAATTCTAAAAGTCTGTACACTTACAAATCTGAAAGAATGGAAAAGAAGTAGGTAACAAAAAAAGACTGGACACAAATCTGATAACAAAGTGATGATTTGTTCATCATTTTTGCTCACTAAAAATTAAATTACTCTCTACCATTGCCTCTCAGCCCCTAAATTAAGTTCCAGTCTCTCTCAGTGCACCAGATGAACACTAATGCCAGTTACAAACTGGGTGCCACCACTCCCTCACCCAGAGCTCTCCTGTGACAAAGGCCACTGTGCATAAATCCCCCGTGGCACAGCTCTGTCACACTCTGCCACCACCCAGGGCCAGGCTCAGCACATCCACCCCTGCCTGGGGGCACTTTGGGATCTTTCTTGAAGAACAAGCTACACAGATACACACTCCAACTGCTACCCCAGCACTTTCAGCTCTATCACTGAGCTCTCTCTGCCAGTGGTGTAACAACATCACATTGAATATTTCATTAGGTGACACAGAACAACATTACATCTTTCACTGTGGTTTGCTAAGGTGAAGAGCAGACTGCATTCCATCTGCTCTCCTTTGCTTGCTTACTTGGTCAAGCAGCATGGTACCAAAAATGCAGAATGCTCATTTCTTTAAGTCGGACCCAATAGTTCAGACAGAAGGGAAACAAATACCAGAATTTCATTACAAGAGCTAACAAATTTTGAAGCCCTTACTCACTTCTGCACATCCTTGGATCTATCAGTTTCAAACAAGGGCCTGCATTAAACAAAAAAGTAAGGTTCATTTCCCAGTCACAGAACATCTCCAATGTTCTCCCACTGGAACAGAGCCAACTTTCAGTTTTTCTTGGTTTTGTTTGTTTGTTTATAGTTAAAAACCACTACAGCTTCCAACTACTTTAAAATACTTAATTCACTAGTCTAAAGCTTTGGTCGTCTATGCGCCTATCCCTTTTTCAACATTTCATTGGATGAAAATAAAACACAAATTAAAATGATAAATTATTCATTCTTTAATACACCCAACTAGTTCCACTCATGCCAACAGCTCCATTAGGGTCAATGGAAGCATTTGAGAGCAGACTTTGAGGCTACTTCATGGTTTTTCTTGTTTACTTTTCTTTCAGGCAGACAAGGTTGAAATAATGAAGTTCAATAACTTCAAAATAACTCCATAGTATTTCAGTGGTATGAAGTTGATCCATTGGTTAACTTAATATTTTTTGATGCTTGACTGTATTATCCTTTAAATCATTAAAATCACTGAAAGCCTGTTCCATTAAACAACTAACCTTCATATCATTAGTTGCTTGAAAAGCGGAAAGGGCAAACACAATATGAACTACAGGTAGCTGTGAAAAAAAGTTTTTCATTTTTTAAATGTTAAATGACAGCCACAAACCCTGTCTACAGAGATCTTTAGAGCATTTATTACTGAGAGGTAGCTTCTGTAAAATGTGCACACATACTAATAGGAGATTTGAATTCAGCAGCTAAATACCACTACTCATCATAATCTGATATTAGATTTAGGGATATTAACCTCTTAAAAAATAAGATTTTTGTGTTAACCACATTTGCTCTATTTCTTCCCACATATTCAAGTTGTAGGATACTTCTAATTTAGAAGAACAACAGGTAATATTTTTCTTCAGATTGCATCAATATTAAGACAGGTATTACCTAGCATCTTAAGGAGAGAAAGCCTGGACCCAAATACAAAAGGGAAAACAGGAATAGATTCCTACCAATGAACAGGGTCAAACAAGAATTGCATTATTCTTTTCTTCATGGTCTGTATATCATCCTTAGCGGATGGGGGGAAAAAAGAAGGGTACCAAAATACCATCTCACGCTTTCTTTAATCATAGAAGAAAGTCATCACATAAGCATTATTCATTCAAAACCTGTCTCATTTTCAACAGCCTTGGGCTAAAGTGAGACACAGATGGTAGGAAGTTAGCAGAACAATCTACAGAGAGGAACTTGTCATGCAAAGCACTATTTCAAAGGAAATAAGGATAGAGGAGAAGTATTCTGCACTTGCTCCACAGCTAAATATAGCCTGGAAGATATGCATTTAAATATATTTATTACTATTTATATGCACATATATTCCAATTACTTCTGTAAATTTATTTCCAAATCAAGCAGCTTTGTAGGACCATACTTCCACTTAAAATAGGAGAAGATTAAAGTTTCCAGTATTGGATTTCCTTTCCTCTAATGATTTATTTAAACAGTCCAAGTTACTGGATGTTTTTTGCATGTTCTTTATAAGCATTCTTTAACATAATTTGTTCTATGGCTCTACAAACTGCAACATGTTTGAGTATTTAACCAGTAACACAGATTTGGCTTTTGAGAACTGAGCTACGTGACATCCCTACCTTAATTGTTGCAGTAATTTGTTAATCATGTCATCCTCCCAAGCCCAGCATGTCCAAACATAGCCTAGAAAGGCCCTAAACAGAAGGCCCCAACATTTAAAAGCAGTATTTCTGTAAAATATTCCATATGTAATGTACATTTCACTATCAAAACAGAGATCAATCCCCTACTGCTGGCAGAGAAGAGGCTATTAGAAAAATGCTGGAGATCCGTGCCAATAGCTGACTGAAAGCTTTCATCATCCCATATCATGTTTCATACCAAAAGTGACATCAAATCCTGACACTGGAGAGCTGCACGAGTCCATACAGGTAGCATAATCTGCAGTTGTGTAACCAGTATCAAAATTAACCCAATTTCAGAGATGGGACACTGATTTGAGTGAGAGGAATGATGTTTCAGGAGATACAATTAAGGTAAAAAAGTTAAGAGAGATCCCTGTTATGCTGAATACTTCACAGCGAAAGGGACACTGGTTAATCAAGAATACACCTGATAGTGTACAGATGAGCAGGCTGCCCTTGCTATTGGAGTCAGAACAATGTTAGGCCCACTGGACTTGTAACTAAAGCAAGACCAGTATTGGCTGATGCTGGTGTTGAACATGGCTGAGTGAACGTGGGGGTCTGCACCACCACACTGGTTGGAAAACAAATTTAAAATGTGAGCCTACATTGGAAAAGTCCACATTATGAGACAGGCAAGATCCTAGGCACAGAGTTACCATGCTACCAGAACTCCCAGCTGCACAGAACAGGCTGTGTTAGTGGCAAGCCAAGGAGTTGCTGCTTGGCACAATCTGCCTGAGCTGCACCCCAGATTAGGCCAGTCTGGAAAAATCAGAAAGCTGCTGCTGCTGCCTTCTCTGGTGACATCCGAGTTTGAAGATTACATTTTGCTGCTAAGCTCTCCTTGACAGGCCGGGGCAGCTACAGAACACAGAGAGCCTTGAAGGCAGAATTCTCTCTCAAAAAACCTAAGATCCTTTCTAGCTTTTACTGTTTTTGCCAATGCACAATATGGCAACTTCAAGCATATTACCCACTGGAGTATTACACCACTGAGCAGCACGAGATAGCATTCCCTTGCACTGGCACTGAAATAAATTTGCTGAAGAAGGAAACAGGCAGCAGGAGATGAAATGCACGCTCCAGTTTCCAAGGAAAGCATGTTAATGCCTAATACGTGGTGGGGGGAGGAATAGTAACAAAAATAAGAAAAAAAAGTGTCAGTTATAAAAACATTGCTTAAGCAGTGCCAGGGGAAGATCAGCAGGACCTATAGTGATCTGCTGAGTAAATGCTGGTCATGCAAGCTGAAACTGCCCAGGAGCAGCTTGCACTGACATATCCAATTTCTGCGTTTACAATGCATGAACTATTAAACTCAACCAATCTGACTCTTTATGGCAGCCTTTTTCAGAGCTATATGCTGACTAACACTTTGATAGAGAAAAGTATTTTGTTTGCTTTTCAGAACATATTTCTCAGAGGAAAGTGCTAGCTTGTAGTACAGACTGATTGAGCTCCCGATGACAGCAAGAAAATATCCCCAAACAAACTGTTGGCATCAAGATTTCTCTCCAGCAGCTATCTGCTCAGCACCATGACTGCTTTGTTTGGGATGTTTGCTTTGAGAAACATGAGATTGTGGGGATAATTAAAAACTAGCAAATTACATTTGGCAGACATTCTTGTCAACCAAATAAACATTGACATTAGTAAAAGGCTAAGATTAAGGTTCAGTATTTGTCTAAATAAATACTTCTAGTTTTTATGCATTTTGCTAATGACAGAATGCTATCATTATTAAAATACACACCTTGTAGTGGTACAAGGTTTGTCACAGGCTAAAGGTTGGCTAAAAGCAGTGCTCAAATGACTGACATCTTTACCATCTCCAGGCTCCAAGTGACTAGAATAACCCATTATGAGCTGGAAAAAACAAGGAGGAAGAGACAACATTACCAGTTACTGCTGCTAACTTCACATTTCTATAACACTTGGAATGGGAATCCAGCAGAAATCCCAGAACAGCCACTGAGTAGCTTTCCATCCAGAGCTAATCAAGGGATGAGCCTGGGAGCTATGCAGTCCTCAAGGCCCCTGGCAGGCTACACCAGCAGTGTAATCTATAAAGCCCTAAGTATTAAACCAATAGCTCCTGCCAGGTAACACCCCAGACTGACTTCTGACACTGGTAGAGAGCAGAGCCTCAGGTGGGAGTGTGACACTGCCCAGCCAGGACTCCATCCATCAAAGTGACACTGAGTGTCCTGTTCTACCACGGCTGTGGTGTCAGTCTGAACTGGGCTGGAGATAAATTACCATCCATCCACTGTACCTCTCCACTCAGCAAATATTTTCACACGATCCAATCATCACCAAGTGGTGATATTCTGATGTCCCAGACTCCCAACCCAAAGGCCCATAACAACTGCTCTTCCTAAAGCTATGATCAGTTACTTTATTGCTTTATTCTTCTCACTAGCAGCCTAGATTTAGATGGTGGTCAGGAAGAAAGTAGAAAATGAGAGCTGAGAGCAGGAACAAAATCTCATTTTGGGTTAGTTCTTTCAACCCCTTCTACATCATTTGATCTGTCAGCAAGAACTGCAAGATGGTATTACAAACTCTGGACTTTAAATGGCACATTGTCACATCTGTGGAGCCAGGTTACAGATCCACCAGCACCTACACACTTCAGTTAACCAGAAGTAATCCAGATTTCAACAAAGTCCAGATTTCACTCTTAGAGGACAGGCACTACATGAATGTAACCCACAAACACACAGAAAAGCAATCAGTAGTTCTTGATTTGATGGGTTTGGTTTTTGTTTTTTTAAGATGCATTGGTACTAACCTTCATTGGTTAAGGCTTTGAATGTGATCTCAGGGGGTCAAACTGGTTTAAGTTTGGTTTCAGAGTGACAAGAGGCTGTCCACCCATTTTCTGGGACAGAATCATTTTTCAACTGTATCAGTACCTTACCTAGATCACAAGGCAGGTATGATGAAACCTTGGGGATGCAGATGTGGGAAAGCATGTTTTTGGGCAAGACTTCATGGGAAAGAGCCCCTTCCAGACTTTAATGATGTTCCTAATTTTTTAATTATCAAAACCAATTTCCACATTGGACATATATACTCAAGTCCAAATATTGACTGGGAAGGCCAGAATCATTGGATCTGTTCAGTTGTGGTCCAAAAGCCAGTTATCCAGGTCCTACAAAAACAGAAACCAGCCCTTTATTTCTCACTTTACAAAAAAACACTTTGCAAAGCAGATTTTTTTTTTAAATGGACTGCTCATCGACTTGTGTCAGGCTAAACCAGGTTTTAATTTTAGGAAGGAGCAGAACTAACTGCCACAAGATAAGGATCAGGAACATCCACCAGGATCAGTACAAAACAGGCTCCCTCCTCAGCAATACCCTTCAGGCTAACAGGAGGCCATGCACCTCTTGCTAATCTTTGCTTCAGGAAATTCAGCAGTTCTCCTGGAGAATCACTTATTGTGAGACCAAATATTTTCCTGGAGCATCTAGCACTGTACTATTTTGTACTTGTCATTACTGAAAAAACCCTCTTCTTCTATTATCTACTGCCCTAAATTAAACATCACCCTGCAGGGAATGCCTCAGGACCTTTCAACAGAGATTTGATAGGAACTCCCCTCCCCACACCCCTTCCTCAGCAGGGCCTGGGAATTATCAGCAACACGTTTATTCACACCTCATATTATGTGTCCTGTTGGACAAGGAGGTGTTGGTAATATAACATTGCCAGAACACCTGCTAATTACAAGAAGACTGACAGAAGTCCAATGGCCAGACTCCATCATTACTTAATCTAGCAGGCTGATTTCTCTTTCCGCTTCTGCCTGTTTTACTATTGTAACCTTTAACTTGAGTACTTCACTAAATTTTTTCCCCCTATTTACAAGATATAGAATTCAGATTTTACACAAACCTGTGTTTACTCTCATTGTCCCTCACCTTAATCAAGTACATTGTCAAGTGAAATCTATTATTCAGGATGAGGAGACCAGAGTTACTTTTTAAATCCTCTCAGATTCCTATAGCTGGAATAAATATGGAACAGTGTCCAGTTCTGGCACCCCCAGCACAGGAAGGACATGGAGCTGTTAGAGCAAGTCCAAAGGAGGGCCACAAAGATGACCAGAGGGCTTGAGCACTTTTCCTCTGAAGACAGGCTGAGAGAGCTGGGATTGTTCAGCCTGGAGAGGGAAGGCTGAATGAGACCTTATAGTGGTGTTCCAGTACCTGGAGGGGCTGGGGAAGGACTTTTTATGTAGTGATAGGACAAGGGGTAATGTGCTTAAACTGGAAGAGGGTGGATTTAGGTTAGACATCAGGAACAAATGCTTCAGTGTGAGGGTGGTGAGGACACTGGCACAGGGTGCCCAGGGAAGCTGCAGTTGCCCCCTCCCTGGAAGTGTTCCAGGCCAGGCTGGATGGGGCTGGGAACAACCTGGGCTGGTGGGAGGTGTCCCTGCCCATGCAGAGGGGTTGGAACTGGATGAGCTTGAAGGTCCCTTCCAGCCCTAGACATTCTATGGACTACATAAAGACCTGTGCTTCCAAGTGGTCAATCTCCAGCCAAGCACTTCAGTTGCATTGGGAGAACCTCTCAAGATGAGAGGGGCAAAACTGGGTCCTTTGCTGCAAGCAAACCTTATTGGAGCTTCCAAGGAATCTAAGCACAGCCTTGAAAAAAAAGCTTACAGGAGACTGCTGGATTCCTTCATCACCCTGGAAACACTGCTTGTTCCCTCCAATTCAACAAAGGTAGAACAGACTATAAAGGACAAATACTCGCTGGTCTGTTCTCCCATTTCAGCACATCATTACCAATGGTCAGATGAAGTGAGGAAAAGACAAGAATTACAGTCTGTCAAAGAAACAGTTCAGTGCTGTAACCACTGAGCAATGCCAGCCCTTCTGTGAAAGGGGATTTCAGTCCATGCTGAGCCCAGGGGAGTAACAACATCAGCACCATATTTAAACTGGCCCATGTCAGAACCACGCTGGGCAATCATATTTTCACCTGTAGTTACACTGTCCTCTCCTTAAAGAAGGAATAGAGGAGATCACCAAAATAACTCCCAGCCTGTTAGGAGTTTAAACTACACACTATTTAGCACTCGGATAGGTTGTATATGATCCTTTTGCAAATGTTTGGCACACCAAGATGTTCACTCTCTCTAACTCCCAGGAAGTGTTACCAGCCAGCAAGTCTTGTCAAGCCTGCTGACACAGAGCCATCAGTTTGCATACAGCAATTCTACATTTCTTAGAGTCTTGTATGACTAACTAGAACACTCTAGCACTTCTGGCATTTCTCTACACAGACCAAAATATTCATGCAGATGGTCTTCACAAAGAACACCCTGAGGCATCTCTGAGATACTTGGACATGAATGAATTGATCAGGCAACATATGAAGTTAACTAGTGCCAAAGTGTTAAAATAATGCCACTTCATCTAATGACACAGATAGATTCCTACTATCACACCACTTTAGGTGGGTGTGCAAGAAAAAACAAATTGTTCATATTCTGTGACTCCCAATCGGTGTGGCAACACCCATCACTCCCTGTTCTCTTCACAGGTACATGATAATCATAATTTGTACAGAACTGCAGGGGGTGTTGCTAATGAGGATGCCTGCACTTAGCTTACAACTATTTGGTTGAGACCAAAGACTTGAAAACAGCACCCACAAATGGAGAGCACAGAATTCACTCTGCATTTTTATTGTTTAATGTATGCCTGCTGAATAACTGAATGTATTAACAACAAAGAGCCTGGAGGCAGTAAAATGTTTGCTTTTTTTCCAAAAAACTTTGATACTAAAAATTGCTTTTTGTTACACTAACATTTTCTCTGCAATTTGACTGTGCAGGCTTGAAAAAATAAAATGAACTAGGTCTGTGCTCTTAGTGGCATTGCTCTGAAGCAAAAGCCACACTTCACCCACCTCTGAAAGGTGTTACCAGCATCCCTGGGGGCTGCACATCAGCCTCTCCTCCAGTTTGTAGCACAAAGCTATGGGATATACCTCCCCATCCTACTGAGAAATACCATTTTTGATCACACTGCTTATGAAATATGGGAGCAAATCTCAGTGCAACCTCACTGATAGCTTTCTGCATAAATTCATAAGACCCTAAAACTGATAATGGTTGCAGAAGGACAGGAAGAGTTGGGTTTTTCCCTCTGCTTTTAGTAGAAATAGTGTATTAGGACTTTAAATATGGCATTACTAAGGGAACCTAACCATGATTCTGGAATTTACTTCAAATATAGATTGTCATGTAGGACAATTACAGGATAAATCTACCAAATGAAAAAATTCTTCATCATACACGAAAGCTGAACTTTGCATTTTATTCATAGCAAACAATGAGAACTCCAAGAAATTTTGTTAAAAGTGAAATGGATTTGTTTCTAAGAGCCAGAATACAGATAATGAAATTGCTTTTTATTGAAAACCAAGTATCAGCAGTCTATGTTCCAGGAGGAAAGCTAAAGAATCATGATTTTGAAAACTCAACTCAGCACTGAACTGAACTAAAAGGCAACCTATGAACAGGAAAGCACTTCCTGCCCTTCCCTCACACAAGCACATAGCCATAGCCCTCCTTTAAAAATTTTACCTATGTCTTTAAACATCAGCAGCAAAACAGAATTGAATTGCTTCAAAGGTTCTCTGCTTAGTATCTAGCATTTTTAGGCAGAAGCTGTTACTGCATCTACTCGTCTTTAATTAAAGAGTATACATGCATTTTTTGTAATCTTACCCCTAAAACAGTCTCAGCCAGGCTGGATCCAGCCCTGCTACTGCTGATTCAGCAAGAAGGCTGTTCATGCCAGAGGCTAAAGCAATTAGATATGAACTTGATGAAATAGCAGCACTCCCATTACTAAATGATGTTGAAGTGTTTTCATATCTTAGTGTGTTTGTAACTGCAGGTGACCCATGCATTAGCCCTGATGTTAGCTTCTGCCACTCTGACTTGTAAGCACGAATACAAAGAACAGATTATAGCCCTGATAGTCTGATTATCTCTGTTCCCACATTTCTCTGTCAAGGACCAAGGATGTCTTTATGCTGACGACAGGATGAATTTCTGCTCAACTGTCTAAATCTAAGTTGTTCCACAGAGCAGAAAGAAAGGTCCCAAGGATCAGAACACAGAAGATTAATTGTCAGGTACTTGTCAACACCAGGCAACAAAGGCATCACACACACACAGAGCATAAATGTAATTTTCACTACCATGGGTTAGGTGAATTTCATCAATAAGAGTGCAAGTTTATTACAGCTTTGAGTACAGAGAAGAAAATGACTCAAATTTCCATTCGTACAACATTCAGTGATGTGGAAAAAAATACACCAGGCCTGCAAAAATTACAAGAGAATACAACAGAGAATCATTTCCTGGTGAGAGGAGGAGGCAAAACTCAGCAGACTGTGTTTAGAGGCAGAGAGAATCTTAGCAAGGTCAGCTAGCTTCATCCTCAAACACATTGTAGGTATTTTAGTCTCTTGAAAGCCCAGAGTTGGATGCGATCATGTCTAAAAAAATAAAGTTCTGTTCCTGTTCAAGCCCAGGATTTTCATTTTAATTTTCTAACCTTTTCCTCTCAAGGCTGATGAACAAACTCATGGAGCAGATGTAAGTGAGTATATGCCATGGATCCTTCGGCTTTATCTTTGGAGACCATTTACTCATCAGCCACTGCTGCTGTAAAAGCAGATGATTTTATTTCCTAGTGAAACAGTGGGGGTTTAGATGGATTTTTTTGGTGCATGAAATACAGACTTGAAAAGGAAAATATGAACACTGACAAGGAACATTTCAGCATCAAGTAGCATCCAAGAAAATAAAAAGCTGTGGAAAATGAGTGAATTTAAAATTGTTCCTTTTCTTGTCTGCAGATGTTGTGAAGAGGTGAGATGCAGGAAAGAAGCTGAGAAACAAGTAAATTATTTATGGTTAAATTAAGTATGAAGATAAAAATGAAAAGGCTTAAGAATAAAATCAGAACTATATTTGAATCATTGTATCAACCAGCTAAGTATTTAGCAAATGATGTGTCAATAAAAGTAAATCTAAAGCCCCATAAAGCATAGGGGGGACAGGTATGTCCCTTGTGGGACAAACAGGGACATAATCCTAGAACTCCTTCACAGCAACAATTTCACTTAAGTTAGAAGAATAAAAGATATTAAGCAAAAGACCAAAGGCAACAAAATGGAATTTAGTGTGCTGGGATAAGTAAAATTGACAGTGAGGAGCTGCACTTTGACACAGCTGTATTGGCTAGAGATTTATAGAGAGATCCTTGGGACTGGTTGCATTCAGTTCTCTAAAAAACTGAAGTAAATAAGTAAAATAGGCTGTTTCTGCAGTATTAACATTTTTAGACAACATATTCCTATGTTCCTGGAGCTTGCAAATCTCTTTGTAATGCCCCCACTGCTTCTGCACTTCAGTATTTCCCTTGTGGCCACTAATTAGCACACCAAAGTGTAGCAAAATTGACAGGTAAATTATCCTTTAAGAGTATTAAAAACATATTCCAGCTAAATAATTATATGAAAATATGTTAAAGCATTTATTTTTCTGAACTAGGTTATGAAAAATATTTCTAAACATCTACACTGCAAATTCATATTCTATCTTCAGACATAATTCATAATTTCTTTCATATCATCTACCTTTAGGAGCAGCAGAAAGCTTCCTTGTCTTCCTCCTCATACACTGACATTTTAAAATCAACAGGACCCAAAATACAGCCACTGCCCCTACCTGGCAGAAATAGCTGAACCTCCATCTGCTTCTCTTTGGTAATAATTCATTCCTCCCTTCTCCTCATCTGGCACCAAAGGCAAATCTGCACCTGGGTGCCAAGATCCTTCTTGAATACAAAATTAAAATAATACTTTGGTTTTAGACTTCCCAAATTAACAACCATCATAGTAAAAGTGTAGGGTAGCACAAGTGTACCAGTTTTCTTTCAAACCTATAAAACATGGTAACGCCCAGCACAGATCTGTTTTCCACTACTAAACTATTTCAAATCTTTAAAAGCTAGTTTGGTTATTTCTATGTTGCACTACACCTAAAAAAAGCAAATATGGCCAAGGATCTAAATCAAGTATGCTGGCTAGAAGAAATTACCTGAATAAAGTTACTGTTGAACTGGAGGAGGAACTTCAAGTGTCTTTGACTTCAGCTGTCCAGCTTGAAACTACATCTTCTGAAAAGAAATTTAAAAATAAGGTAACTCACATATCACAGGTCCTCAAGTTCCCTCAAAACAGGGCCAACAAAAATCCTCCTGCTCTAAAACCTGAAGGAACATCACTAAGATTAAAGGTCACTCTCTCACCCATGATAGCTGGAACTGCTACCTCAAGACAGACAGAATTGTACAAGACATATAATTGCCCATTGAGCCACATCCATGCACCCTTTGGGGCAGTAGGATCTGTCACAAATCCTTGCCAAGCACCTCGTGAGGGAATTCTATTCATGGAACATCTGTTCAGGATTGTGTCTTCCAGTGATAATTTGTGCACTGCCTGTGATCAGCCCACAGAATGCACACAAACAAGTCAGTAGAAACCCTGCAACATAGTAAGAGGTCTTTGTTTTGTTACACCAAGTAGAAAGCAGTTTTAATTAAAAATATTTGTTAAACTACTGTAATTAATTATAGGATCATTAAATTGAACAGTGTTATGCTGCATGCACACACGCCTAGTTATGAGCCAAGGCAAATACCAAAGAGAAAATAACAAATTTAAGTCTCAAATTCCCCTCATGAAACTTCTTCCCTTTCTAAATATTAAAGGCAGGCTTTTAACAGCTAAATCCCCCACCTACAGACAGAACACTCTCATGCTGAGAAGTGCTGGAGCAACACTCCAGGAAAAACCCCAAACCAGTCTCACCTGCCCAGTCCCAGATGAATCCCAGATGACTCCAGATCCCATTTGGAGCACAACAGCTGCAGAGCATGAGCTCTGGAGCCACAGGCAAAATTCTCTGTAGAGATGGCAGTCCCATTACCCTCAGGTGAAGAGAGCTGAACCCAGTTTCTCTCCACAGGTCCAGTATATGCTTTAACAAATCTGTTATGAGTAAGAAGAAACCACTGCAGCTATCACTGTATGCTTTCACAGCTATATTTCACCATATGCAAGAAATTATTAAAAAAAATTCACTTCCTCCCCTTCAGATTTTATTTGCATGACCAGGTATTTCCCTGTTAGCTAACTTACCACCTTGCCATCCAAGAGGCTGAGCTGTATTACAACTCATTAGCTGGGTTAAAACCCTTCCCCAGCAGCACAGGAGAGGTTCAGGTGTCTCACTCAGTTATTTAAACACAGGCTTAGCAACACACCTTGTCACAACGTCTGTGCCCCCTCTCTAGATCTGACTCTTGACATTTACTCTAAGTCCTGTCTTCTTTGGGAAAGATTTCAGAACACACAAGGATTAATCATTTCTTCTGTTCTCAAATCCCTTTCTGTAATCCAATACACACAGCTGCTTTGCTGCTCTAGTGTGAATAACTCAAAGAGTAACTAAAACCCCTCTGAAGTCCAGCTCAAATAACACTGGACAACTGACCAAAAAATGTTCCTATTTTCCCTTTTTCATACCCTCTTCCAGACAATTGCACTCCCAACTGATACATACACAGCACTGCTCTCTATACTGCCCCAGACACCATGGCAGCAACAATTCATGATAGGTGGCACATGGCATGCTGCTCTGCCAGGTGAAAGACACATCACAGGCTGGCTTTTAGGTTGCCACATGTCTTAGCCAAGGTCTCTTAGAAGAAAAACAGACAAAAAATACCCCAAAGTGTGACAGAACTTCCCTGAGAAGTATGCCACGCATCATGAAGTACTGCAGTTCTGCTCTCTACAGAACTAATTCCCAACCTTATGGTCTCAGAACAGCTCTCACTCTTTAAAATCTTGTTTGGTTTAATTAAATATTATTATAATCCTATCTGCAAATATAATCAGTGCAGTTACATATCTGGTTGCAGTGGTAACTGAGGAATAAATGATAGAAGATTTGCCATACAGATCTATGCACAGAATTGTTTCCAGCACAGCCAAACACCAAATACTGAACTGTACACAGGTTTATGTTTAATCAGTATTAAGTTGTTGTCTTTCAGAGGCTGAAGGTGTATCAGGTGGATACTGGATACTTAGGGGTCTGTGACATGCTTAGCAAGGCTGAAGAAGTTTTACCTTTCAGCAAGTTTTTATTCTACTTAGCCATCCCTTTCATTATCACAAGGCAGAACTCCAGCCTGAAGGTTAGAAAATATCATATAACAATGTAACCCAAACACGAAAATACCAGTTTAATAAATGACTCAATGGCCTGTTCCTTTCCATCTACAGTCTCAGAGAATATCAAAAATACCCAGAATATTGTTAATGCACAAGAAATTCCCTAACGTCAAAGGGCTTGAGTTATGCCACTGTAGAACTAAGAAGGTACTTTAAAAGAAAACTTTTGAAAATTCTAAGAAGGAGGGCTCTTTCACACCACCCAAACAAGCTTTCCTGATGACCACAGGGCACATACAGTTACTACTCCATCTGTAAGAATTCTGTGTTTGGGGTATATTTGAGATAAAACATGGACCACCTCCCCAGTGTGAATAATCACTTGTATTTGTTTCTTAAATGTCTTATCTCAGTGCCTGAAGAGACACAAAATATATTTACTTTCTTTGAAGGTTTTTAGCAATACAATGAGAGTTTGTCTTTTTCACCTACACACATGAAAAGCACAAGAGAGAAACCATGAGAACAGGTGCCAAAAAAATTCCATTCCCCAGTGCTCATTCATGCTCAGATATGGGTTAGGATAAGATAGGAGCTCAGATGCATATAAGTCTTTCCTGATCCCTAAGAACTTAGGGATCCCTCAGCTATTCCTTTATTATTTCAGACAAATTTCATTGGTAATGGATAATATGTTGCAGGACTAACAGCCAAACCAAAACCCATAGAGCCTCACACCCAATCTGGGGGACACTGCTATAAGATATTGACCAAGCTTTCCAGTAACATAACAGTACTGCACAGCAGCTGCTGATGTTCCAAAAACAAAGGTTTAGAAACCAGAAATCAGATATTTCACCTGGATTTGCCCCGATACCTGCCTACCTATCTACAACAAGTATTCTCACAATGGCAGTCCCATGGGAGACAAACTTTTGAGGAAATCTTTCTTAAAAGGGAGCAGTTATCTCAGAACTTTATCAAGGATTCATATTTCGAATTATTAGATTACTTATAAGGCTATAAATGTTTTGTGTCTCCTATGCATGCAGTTCCTTGTCTGTGCCAAGCAGTGCCCTCAACTCCAGTATCAGGCCACTCATGACTTTGCAGCACAAGATCTTTTATGTGAGCATTTCCCCTACCATTTACTCAGGAAATTAGTTCTCCAGCATCATACATGCATGCAAATGTTTGAAAACTTAAGGTTTTCTCTTCTCTGTGATCAATACAACCTTTTCTATTTTAGGTTCCTCTTTTTATTGAAGCCATTACCTAAAGTGGTTGGTGCAGCATTTAGTGGAAGCTGAAGAGCTCTATGGAAATTCTATATAATTGCAAATGGTTTTGATCCAAACAATCCAGAAATTAAGTCATTTTTACAGACATACATATAGACATCTTTGTAGAAATGCAAGATAACTTTTGTATTTATTCATAAAAAACCCAACCACAATCATCTCTTTTTTCCTTTCCTGACTATATAAATGGAAGTGAGGAACAAAACACAGTGATAGGTAATACACTGAGGAGACAGATGAGACACAAGTTTTGCCCACTCACTTGTCCAATTCTGACCCCTGAATGCTTCTGATCCTCTCTGTAATCATGCCTCAATACAGATGGAGGAAAAAAACCCAACACCTTTCAGTTGCTCATAATGAGTTTTGTTTGGGATTCTGCAAAACTGTTTGATGGGGAAAATGAGCTCAGAAGATGTCAATAAATCTTGACAGCTTTTAAACAGACAACAATTTTAACACCTTCATGACACGTATGGTCATCTTACTGATGGAAGTTAATATTATGTCAAATAAGCACACTTAAGCATGCAGCAACACATTCACTTAAAAACCCAAATTTGAGTTCTTTACCATGCAGGAGTGCTTTGGGCACAGGTCTGAACCTCATTCATTCAAATACTCCTTACAGAAGTTCACACAGCCACTCACAAGCTCACTGACTGTCACCCCACTATGAAGGTTATTCAGGTTAATAAGCACTTCATGTGGTTATTACATCCATCCTGTAACACAACACAGTGCCTCCCAACAAGCTCTGGTAAATCTTACTCCAGTAGCTTAGAGTTGCCAAACCCAAATTCCCACACACTCCCCTGTGGCCTATCTACCAGAGAACAGCTGAAACACTTCACTCCAGACTCCAGCTTCCTCACATGAAGCCAGCTTAATTGATAATATAAGATAATACTCCATACTTTGTAATGAAGCACATACATTACTTGTCTTCATTATGCCCTGGAGAGTAGATCGACAAAAGGAATCGAGTGGGAAGACAAACATTAACCACTCCAGCAGAACTCTCCAGGGCTCACCAGTTAGCAACCACCAGTCAGGAGCACTTACTGCCACCAAGAGGAGAGAGATTATTGTGATTAATAAGAGATTTTAATAGTCAAGTTTTATTTAATTTTAACTTTTAAAAACAAAAGCAAAACAACAAAACCAAATGTACAAAAAATGCAAGTCACATCTCTAGAGACTTAAGTGCAAATATCAACTGTAAAGGAGACACAGAAGGCTTTGGGTAAGGACATTTCTCAGTCTGGTAAATTAATCTCCCTTCTCTATATTCTTCTTAAGTCATATTTTGTCCACCATTCCCAAATGCAAACTACAACTCTGACCGAAAAAATGTATGGAGACTTCTGGCAGCAGTATACCATCTGCTCATCCCTGGAGCAATTTCTCCGATGAAGTTATTGATGCACTTGCTCTTTTATGGAGCTTTTTCCAGCCATCCCACCTGTGTGCATTTGGATTTGGCAGGCTTTAGGCCTATAGTATCTTCAGGAAGGAAGAGCAGTCAGAATTTGATGCACAAAGCCTCTCTTAGCAAGCCCCTGTGCAAGGGAGAATTTTAAACTAAGTTTTGCTCATGCAAATGGCTTACATCTTTCATAGAGACACTGACAATAAGCAAGCATTAAGATGTAATAGCACTGAGTGGAGAACTTCATGGAAGAACTTGATTCAGGAGATAGGTAACACCTCAACAAAGCAACTGCTGTCATGAGGCAGCTGATGATCTGTTCTGCAGTATTTAATGTCTCTCTCAGTGTGTAGAACAATGTTCAAGTCAAGCTTATTCTTGCAATTACATTAAAACATTTAGGGAATCTTGTTTTCCAAGTAGTCCACTCAACAATTATGTTTCTTGATTGGAAATCACTTTCAAGTAAATGCTAGCTGTTATTTTGCAAGTAGTGACAATTCAAGAGTTAAACTTTGAATAAAGGCCATCAAATCTATTACATAGTTCTACTCAAACCTAGTTTCATGAAAACAACTATTACTGGCTCCTGCAAAGTCCAACGTAATTAATGTAATTTCCACCAGATGTAATAGGAACAGTTTCAATTACCCTATTTTTCAATTATTCTCCATAATATCTTTTCTTTCAGAAAGACTAGAGTGTCTTTTATTAATAAAGTATTAAACTGATAATGATGATTGGGGAAGTTAGGGGAAGAGGAGAGGAACTGTCTACACTGGAAAAATTGTGTCATACATTATTTACCCTATCTCACTCAAACTCCAAAGAAAAGGGAAAGACAGAATAAGTGACTTAATGTGAATATCTGAATTGGACATGCAGATGAGTTATAAGGATTAAGGTCAAAGGATAGATAAAGGGCATAAATCTGCTCAACGTTCATTAAAATGCAGATGTTTTATTGAAAGACACTCCTAATTCAGACCAACATTAATAAAAAATTAATCTGTAAGACCAGGACTGTCAGATTTCCCCTACAATGAGCTGGTTTTGAACCCTTACATGTGACTTAAGCTAGTGCACCAAAAACATAATTAGAGAAAGCTCCTTTTTGACAGTGTGCTTAATCCCATTTTGTGGCAGTATAGGTGGTAGGGGGTAGAAAACCTTGCATACTATTTCAAGTACTACATTAAGCTGTTTTCCAAAATAACTTCTTTACCTGACGTAAGTTACCAGACTGATTAAGTATTCACACCCACACCTCTAGTTAAGGACCTATGAGTACGTGGTAACTGTGTAAGCAACATCATAACTTGTTCTGAAGTTTCTAAAGTGTTTTCAGAACAGAACAAACTCAACTACTTGGTCTACCAGTGTCATGGTTATACCAACAGAGGTCTTTTGGACCATCACATACTAGAAGGCTTTTTTTACATCTTAAAGATAAAAGGTTTCTGTGCTTGCAGTTCTGCTATTTGAAGTGCTGAACAGAGCTCTATAAGCCATGAAGTACAGAATATTTTACTCAGTAGAAGCTTTTCACATACTGACTTAAGCAAGAATTTAATATGCAAAGACCAGCATGCATTCCTTTGTGGGTTTCTTCCTTTCATTTCATTTAAACTTTAACAGTTCAGAATGCACCCCATTAATTTTGCTTGCTATTTCGGAAAAAGTCATCATCAACTTCAAAACACTAAATACCCTTTTTGTGCTAGACTTGATAGTTATGAAGAGGTCAAGCCAATTTTATGGACTAGATATAACTTTAGCAATATTACTTGTACTATGCCATCAAATACATACAGATAATATAGAAAAAGGAATTAAGAAATCATAAAGAATACCAGAGGTACAAATTGGGCTACAGGTATAGGTCAGTTGAACAAGTAACACTGAAAGATAATACATATGTATGAGTGGCACCTCAAAAACATGCTATGTATTCAAATGTCTATTCATGTTTCCATTATAAATACTACTTTTTAGCAATTAAAGCTTTGCCAAAATTGATTTCCATCAACATGAAGCTTAGCATTACCAACTTCAATTTAGATGCATTTCCTCTTTCATAATTTTGAACAAGTTGATGTAAATGAGTCCAGACATTTTTACTATTAGATGAGAGGCTTATAACACTGTTGCTTTTCTAACCAAGCAAAATGTCTAATAACAAAGAAACAAAGAACCAATATGTGATCACTTGAATCGTTTCATGGTTTTATTGTCTAAGAGTAAAATAAGTTGAGACCTCCATTTCCAAAGCTTCTTAAAAAAGGCCTCAGACTGTGTTCCAAAATAATAGCAGAGTATTTAAAATCAAAAGAATACATATTAGACACAATTTCTAAATAAAAACATATAGAGATCTAGTATGTCACCTCTTATTCAGACAAAACTACCCTAAATTTCATCCGAGACAGTTGCAAGATTCAGTCTATGAAGACTCCATTTTAACAGCAGCCTTGTCAAGTTCTCGTATGGTGAGCCACAAGTTTAATAACTTTTAGGTAAGGCCCATAACAAGACTTTAGTTACAGCTTTGAGACAAATCCTCACCCTTCTTTGGGTGCACAGGTGACTGTAGACAGCAAACCTGCCCATGGCGTGGGAAAGCAGAGTCTGAAGCCAGAAGAGATTCAAAGGAAAAACAGTTACTGCACTCTTCCTCAAAGCTTCTTCACAGTCTCTCCTGCCTTTCCAAGAACTGAGTCAGATTTCTTAACAGTATGCTTGAGAATACCAGGTGCTTTAACATTTAGGGATTGGCAGATTGAACCTGCACTTTGAAGCTTCCAAACAGGCACATATCCCATGCTTCACTTTGCACAGAGAGATGGACACTGGGTCTTTTTTTGATGAAGGTCAATAACAGCACCCCTTATACTCCAGTCAAACAGATACTCAGCCCAAGGAATCAGGTTAAAATTAACCCAAAGTAAAAATGAAGATAAAGAGGTGCATGGGCAGACTTCAGGTGTGCACATCAAGTCCTTGGCTCCTCCCAGCTCACACCGCACTCCTCTTGGCTGACACCACAAGGTCAGTGCATGAAGAGACAGTCCAGCCAAATGAAATCATTTCATCAGAAGGAGGAAGAAGTCTTGTGTATGGAAACTCATAAATTTACTGGAATTGCCAGTCATTTAAATCTAACCAGAGCCTTACTAAATTGCTCTGTATTTAAAGGTACAGACAGGAAGAGATTACATTAACCCACAACAGCAACCAGGACTGGCAGCACAGTCCTCAGAGCCATTCACTCACATTTTCACTATACTGCCAATGCTTTTATTTAATGGATGAATCTGAATACCTGACCTAGTTACAAGTAGAAAAGAACAAATTCATGAAGTGTACATAAACCACAAATGACTGGGACAACAACAGTTCATCCAAACAGTCTTAAGGGACACTGAACACAAAGATGCTGAATAACTGCATCCTCTACCTTGTCACCTGCACATATGGAACAGGAGTTGTGTCTTTTTGTCATGTAACAATCTTTAGAATGGTTTCAAGAGAACAATAAATTTTGATCCATTGCTTGTGTGCAAAGCAAGAAGTAGAATCCATAAGAGCAGGTAAACTAGCAGACATGAACAAAAAAAGGAATGATTGGTTTAGGATAAGAAATCACTTCTCAGTTCAAGCTGAAGCCCTTCAAAGGGGTCACGTAACACATGGATAATCTTGTCAATAAAGTATACTCATAATTCCTAGAAGCTTTTGTCACAAATCCTTATTAAAGGCTCCTAAAGAAAATGAACTGTAATTAGATGAGAAGATCCTACCCTTCTGTTCCCTATCCTTTGATCACTTAATGAAACAAATCAACTGATCTTTCAAAGCAGTTGCTAAGACAGTCCTTGAAATATATGTGTGTGTATATATATATACATTCATATATATATATATATTCCTCACTGCTCAATGCACTCAGATGATCAAGATGGGGCAGATAGGAATACGATACATGAAAAGAAAGGAGAGTAGAATATAGAGTTTGCAATTTAAGAGCTGAGGATTACTGTGACACATTGGAGAGTACCTTAAGTAGATGAGTAAAGACAAAGATGAATGCAAAGATATACACAAGAGAAAAAAATGCTCTCTGCCTCACACAAATACCTAGGGAGGAAGAGCTAACACTCAAAGATACTAGAATTAGCTCACTATTCAGAAGCAGAAAAATAGGTTTGAAATTATTAGGAAAGGAACAATAAACCCTAAATCATCATGATATCACTTTAAAGGACTGCACACATATTTAGGAATTCATATTGCATGCAGTTCTATTAATCCATTTCAAAAAAGATTGAAAAAGTAGAAAAGATGCGGAATGTTGCGAGGATAATCAAAGGTATAGGAAAATCTTCTTTAGAAAGGGATTAAGTAGATTAATTTGCCATCTGAAGAGAAAACTAGGAGAGAGAGAGAGAGAACAGTACTCTACAAAATTATGTACTGCATAAAGAAGCTGAAGAGATGATTATTCCCTTCTACATGAGGGCAGGGGGAAAGAACTAGCTAGCCCCCAGTACAGTCATCACTGCAGAGATTTAAAATCAAGTTAAAAGTAATTCTACCTTTCATGTGAATTTTCTCCAAAAATTTGGAAGTCACTGCACCAGAAAACAGCAAATCCCAGATTTACCCAATCTGCAGAAATTTAATGTGACCATTACAAACTGACTCCTGCTGGCTAGCTGCTGGGCAAGGGTAGCAGCAAAGCCCATGGGATCACATTCTCTTTGGTGAATGCCAGCAGGGTAGAAAGATCCTTGGTTAAACAGACCCAGTACAGCAACTGGTTTAGATACCATGGAAAGACAATCAAGTCATACCCAAGGATTCCCCCTTCAAAATACTTTTGACAAGGAGTAGAAAAACATACAAGTGTTCTACACACTACTAATTCTTGTTAAACTGAACAACTCCTATAGCTCCTGAAGAAAGCAGAACTGGCAGAGGAGTACCTTTCACCACAGGAAAGATAATATATGAAGACTGAGCTCCAGCTTGACCTTTATCTTCATAAGTGATAACTCTCAAAAGTGACCAAAAGGTTAACTAAACTCTAAAAAGGTCATCTGTCTTTAATCTGGCTATATAGATCCCTTCCTGATGTTCAATAATACACAGCTACTGTTCATTAAATACCACCCGTCCATTCTGTATTTTCACCTTCTCTTTTCAGAGCAGCTAGATTTTTGCTCTGTCACATTAAATAACTTGCAAGTTCTTCCAGTCCAGCGTATTTTCTGAGGTAGCTATGTAAATAAATTCCTAACTGTTCTCCTTCTAGAATACCTCTGCAATGTCAGGTGTGATATATATATATATGAATGGATGCATACAATACTAGTTCTAAACATACTAGTGCCTCCTTCTTTGCCCCTGTACGAGTCTTTCATACTTTAAATATAAGTAAAAATCTCTTTTACTCCTCAAAAGTGATGCAGCTCTAATCAGCTAAAGGTTATTTCAAAATAATCATACTCCAAACATAACAGAAATTAAGCACTTAACGCCAAATTTAATATCAAAAGTAACACTATGCAGGATCAGGTTCTTCATATGTTGAGAGTAAAGAAAGAACTTTAAGAACTATGAATATAAAACATCAGGGTTGCTCCCTAATGCTTCCCTAAAAAAAATATTGTATTACTGCATCTGCAAATACATTCTCAAAGTTAACATCATTTTATTGAATTTTATAGGTTATTCTTTTCTCTTTTTTTTCTCCTTTTCACTACTCTGCATGCACTGCTAATTACAGTTTAAGTTCAACATTGTTGTTGGGTTTTTTTCTCATGGAACAGTTATGAATGAAACATTACAAAGCCCATAACTCTCTACCCACATCCAAACAGATTCACGTGGTTGTAGCCCAGAAACTCCATCACTAAGACCAAGCACCACAGTTTACCTCCCAAGATACTGAAATCTATAAAACTGATGCTTCCCAATCTACAGAACTGAAACTCTACAGTGTGACACTAAGCAAGCTGTGGGTATGTCACAACCTTGGATGCTTCTGAGCAAGCCTGCAGCAGGCACCTTGCTAACCTCCACAGCTGCATTTCAATGGGAATGTTGGTTTGTGGATGCATGGAGCTGCTTTCTGACTCACCTCTCACTACATGCAGCTGTCATGTCAGATAATCTCATCTTATGAGTGAAAGGAAGGATGTTTTGCCTAAAGCAAACAAGGATAAGAGATGAAAGGGATTTAAGAGGAAGGGGTCAAGACCTGAGATTTAGATATAAGCTTATTATCGTCAAAGAACAGTAAGAAAGGGTGAGAATGGACAGAACATACCTTGTGAGTTTACATATCTATTTCCACCTACAAAAGTCAGCCTAATAGCAAAATTACCAGGGTGTCACTTCAGTCCTCACACTCCAACCTTTACTCATTTATGCTGTAGCATCTGCAAGAGGCTTGAGGGATGAATGGCATAGCATGCATTACAGGTCAGCACCTTAAGCCTCAGGCATGTTTTGAGGCTAATCACAGCCTGACAATTACTTGGTGACATATTATGAAATTATTTACTTACAATCTTTGGGACTGAGCCCATTGATCACACCCACAGTCATCATCCTGCATAAGTGGTGCACAGCCCACCAGTTTTTGTTACCTTGTAAGACAGCAATGGAGAGCTTTAGTCTTGCCATCTACCTTCTTTTCTACACAGTTCTTAAAAGGA
Source organism: Phaethornis superciliosus (assembly GCA_023637945.1). NCBI lineage: Eukaryota > Metazoa > Chordata > Aves > Apodiformes > Trochilidae > Phaethornis > Phaethornis superciliosus. The sequence goes on from JAJQWJ010000011.1 coordinate 19,878,390, forward strand.
CAGATTTTCAAGCAAATAAATCACTGTATAGCAAGATGCAACATACTAGTCCACACAGCCATCAGTGTCACATCCTCAAAATAAGTCTAATATAAAGCAGTCTCAACAACCAGAAGGGTGGATACGGGCTGGATCACTAGATCACCCAGTGACATGTTTGTTTGGTTAGCTACATCTGAGCATGCAAATATAGTGAAAATGGAGAAAATGGAGAATATACTAAGAAAATGGGGGGAAAATGGAGATATACTAAGCAAGAAGGTAACAGTAGGAAAATTTACTTTTCACACCATCGTGATTAAAGGAGTTTACACAGAAGACTTTTGAGCAGCAGCTTTATTGTATGCAAAGACAATAACCAGGTAATTTAGAAACAGCAGTATGAAATACAATTTATTTCAAATTAAGTGAGGTTATGTTGATCAGACAAATTCAAAAACCTAACCCTCCACAAGTTAAATTGCCTACAGAGTTCCCTTCAACAAAGCAGTCTTTTTCTTAACTAAAGAAAAGCAACAAGGCTTTTATGCACTGGAAGACAAAACCACCCCCCCTATATTATCAAGAAGTAAATGGCAAGTCCTCTGGAACTTAAATTTCAAAGTCTGCAACTTTGTTATTCAAAGAGACCTATCTCATGGCCCTCATCTAATCAAATTTCTTCTCCACTTTAAAGGAACGCAGGGGGTTGAAACACAACACAGAATCATGCTGAGACTTGAAGGGGTCACTGCCTAATTTGATGCTGCTTTCTTATAGACAGCAGGCTTGCAAACTTGAGCAGGGTTTCAGCAGAATGCACCAAGGTTTGTTGGTCAATAAGAAGAAAATGTATTGTTCATAATGGTGTTCCTGACACTTTTCTCTTTGCAGAACAGCAGCTTTCAGCAGAGAAAAGAACTAGCCCATACAAATTAAATCAGAACATAGGCCTGAACTTCAATATATTAAAAAAAACTTGTGTCCAGTTTCCCAGAAATTAATAGGTCTTGATCCCAAGATCTCTTCATAAAACTTTAAATAACCAAGTTTCCAGCTATTGCTGCAATCTAAGAACTTAATTATAACTCCCCTTTCCTTTGCAAAACCTCAACTCTGGAAGCAGTTGGAAGATAATCATCATAGCAAGAGTATCAGCAAAGGGTATAACTAAGTTCATTAAGTATTTTTTTACAGCTGAGCCAAATTCAGTTCTCACTGCCAGTGAATTTGAATTAGGATATTTGACCTCATGAAGTCAATAATCTAGTGAAAAAATTGAATACAGAGAAGGGGAGAAGGAAAAGAGGGTGCTGGAAATAGAACAATGAAGAACAGTCATAAAGGCACTTCAGACTACATTATCTCACTGAGACTTGGTTTCTTGGTCAAAAATAAAGTCTCTGGTCCCCAAAGTGCAGTGCACTCACCCCAGGGAATGTGCAAGACAATCCACTGGGGTGCAGGAAAATATTATTGTACCCTTAAAAAACACAAATATTTTAAAAGTAGGATTTAATTTTTATCTCTTCTTTAATCTCTATTTTTGTGTATATTTTATAGCATCCATAACAAATATTAGTACAGTAGTGCCTGTATATAATTTATGATAACATAGTTGTATATTATATTTATGTATATTATTCTTTGTTATGTATATATTATTTATGTTTATTTTTTACAAATCAAAAAAGTTTGACAAACTGCACTAAGTAGCACTTCCAACCAAAAGCAACATTTTCAGTATCTGTGAAGTATTAAAACCCTTCTCAAAGACCTAGAACTACCACAATTTTATTACATCTCCAAGCTATACCAAACAACAGATAATTCAGTAACAGTACCAGTCAAACTCACCTATCCACAACACAGCCAAAACCTAGCACACATCGTTTTCTTTGTTCCTTTATAACCTCTGAACACTGATAGTTCATTTTCAATTAACTGAATGAAAAGGAAGGTCTTCAAGTGGCCTATCTATTGAACTATTCAAACCAGCCAGATCAAGGCAGAGGCTTTGGTTGGAACTGGAATAAAAAAAAAAGAGGGGGAACATGTTTCTGAAGCTTGAACACAGAGACCACCACTTGACCATGGCAGAGCAAGTTTCTTAAGTTCTTAGATTTGTCTGTGCTTAGTCAAAGCAAACCTCTTATTGTTTCAACCCTTTTTCTTTTTTCTAAATAAAAAAAGAGCGTTTTCCTCAATATACATAAATAATTTTCAGGTTCAGAGAGCATTACATCCAAAGTAGTTATTTTGTACTCAGCTCTGTTTCATTGTTTATTATCCCTCTATTTTTAGAGTTATAGCAATAAGACTGCTAAGCTTTGCTTCTATCCAAAAACCCAAACAAACAAAAACCCAACAAGAAAAAGTCTACCAAAAAAATAAACCAACAAAAACCAATAACAAAAAAACCCAGTGCAAAACTCCAACACCTGATATAACATTGATATAAACTGAACCTTAAGTAGCACTCAACACTGTCCTACCTTGGTTATACTCCAAAGCTTACACCAGGCCCTTGATTACAGCACCTCGCTGAAGTTCTGGTGGGCTTGTTTTGTTTTTTTGATTTGGTTTTGTAGTGTTTTTTTTTAAATAAACCCACACCCCCGAGCCGGGTGTGAGCAGGCACCTTTGCAATGGAGGTGTGGGAGAGGCACATGGTGCCACTGCCATTTGTCCCCTCCTCCCGCCCTGCTGGGAGCTTTAGCCGAGACAATACCGATGAGCCCAAATTCCCTACTCTTATGGTCTCATCTATTTTTATTGCCTTTAAACACCACCACCTCAGAAGGCCTGAAGCTTCCAGCCGCAGAAGCAGACGCCTCACCCCGCGGCTGCGCTGAGGGAGGAGAGATGGACCCGGTCCTCGTCCAGCTCCCAAGCTCAGCCGCCACCCTCCCGGCACCTTTTCCCCCAGCCCACCACCATTTCCGCGCAGTTTTTTCACCCACCTCATGGCGGCTGTAGCTCTTTTCCAGGAATTTTCACTCGGCGGTAAAAAAAATCTCACAGAGGGCACGCCGTCCTTCGCTGCCCGTACCCCAGGTGTGGGGGCAGAGCCTGCCCCGGCCGCCATTAAATCCCCCCCCTTCCCGCCCCGGGCAGCCTCACAGCTGTGGCGTAGCATTTAGGTGTTAATCGTGTCACTTAAAAGAAGTTTTTAAAAAGCTCGGAACCAAAATTTCCACGGTTTTGTACGACTCAATTAAAAAACAAAAACGTAAAAGTGTTTTAGAGGGCCTGAATGCCAATTCTTGCGCAAACGTGAATGAAAACCAAAACTACCTTCACAGTTCTGCAGACAACGCGTTTTAAACAAAAGTTGAATAGACAGGCACGCAGCCTAGCAGGCTGAATTAAAACGTGCACATGAGGAAAACACTTTGCATATCAAGGGACTTGGTGTCTTTCCATTCATGGGAAGAATTTGCACGGCTTTTTTAGTAACGGAGCAGGTAACTGCTTCAAGCCCTTCACGTTTTTATGAATCTCCACCGTGCTGGAGCGGGGCATTCACCTTTCCTGCTTCTCCTGCAGCATTCCCTCAGCGGCGGCCATGTCGGGGGGCAGCGCTGGCCTCCGCCATTTTGGAAAGGCAGAGCCCTAGGGGTGCCTGCCCGGCCTGAGGTGCCACAGGCTGGGAGCAGTCTCTCCATGTAAACAGAAAGATAAAATAATAAGTAAATAAAGACAGCAGGTGGCTTTCTGCCTTTCCACCTCTCCTTCACAGAGGAGTGGCCCTCATAACGGCACCCCCAGGCCTCAGCGGGCCCAGTGAGGGTGGCCCCAAGGGACACCCAGGCTGTGGTCTCCCTGCTAGGTTACAGGGATATTAAAAATTTATATTTTTATCCTATATAAAATAATATGATAGACTTGACTGCAGGGGACCACCCGGGGTGGCAGTGGCCTGGCTGGTTCCCCCCCAGCCTGGGACGGGTCTGTGGTGGGGAGGGTTGCACCTTTCCTGGCAGTCTGCTGTTCCTGCCTCGCTTCGCACCTACTCACCTTTCCATATTAAAAAAGAAAAATGTATGCTGATAAGCTATCCCTAGGTAGTGTTTCTGTGCTGCCCAAGAAAGCCTCTGTGGCTGCAAAGATCCTTCAATAACCTGTCAAGAACTGACATCCCTGTGTAAAGAGCTATTCATCCCGATATCTCATTTTAGATGGATGTACGTGCCACTTTCATATCCTTCAGCTCAGCGTAACATTTGCCCTTTCATGTTCTCAGTTTAAGCCACTGGGAATTCAAAGCTATTTCAAAGCATAATTATAGCAATCTGCATATAAAAGGCTATATGTTCTATGGAGGTTTCGGCAGAAAAAGCAAACTCCTCAAAAGAAGAAAATGAGGAGTGAATCCCACAACTAAGATTCAGTAAAGTTAATACATTTTTCATCTGATGTGAACAGTCTGTGGATTCGTAAAGCTGCTGGAAAATTGTCTAAACCACTGCTCCGAGTCAGTCTGTGTATTTAAAAAAGAAAATGATGTAGCTGCTTTTGGGGCCCATGGCCTCAAGGCTTACTGCCGGTTGTTTGGGTTGTGCTGGGTCTCTCGTTGGCTTCAAGGCACCCTGAGAGGTGGGTTTGTTGGAGCCAACAAGCTCTGAAAGACCCTCTGGAAGAATTTAAGCACCTTTTGGGACCAGCCTGCAACAACACTGCTTGCTTCAGATGTCATGAAAGAGATACTGAAGAGGACTTTTAAATAGGTACATCCATCAAGCATTCTTCACACACAGAAGAATTTCACTGTGGTAATATGAATTGTAAAAAGCTGTTTGGGTTTGACTGTATCATGTCACCCTTTAACAAAAATATACAGGCTATATTGTAGCAACACACACTGTACATGCTCCATCACAGGAATCAATTCATTCATAATATTCGTTACTACTGAACATGCAGAGTTAATATCATCAAACTCATAAAAATGCCTAAAAACCCATTGGGTTTTCATTTATCTTATTTGCTTTATGTGCTAGCTTTAAAATGTCTCTGGCTGTTAGAAATATATGAGTGTCTTAAAGTTGAGTTGCATATAGTCACAGGACTTGAGGAACACTATAATAAATTAAAATTGGTATATTTGTAACATAATAATGAGTACCGGTAATACTGATTTTCTGGGATTATGTTTCAGAAGTGGCTTCCCTACCACACAGCTTCTCCTTCTCTCTTTCTAATTTTCCTGGGATAATGTTTTCTGGGATTTATTTCTCTAGGGGTTATGTTTCTATTTTCCTAGGGCTTATATTTCTCTGGTTATGTTTCTGAGGTGGTTTCCCTACCATATAGCTTTCTCTTCGCTCTGATTTTCCATCCCCCTTCTCTGCCACCCTAACTTGTCAACACACTCTCCATGCCAGTCACTTTTCAGTTCTCCTTAAACTCAGTCTCCTTCATCAGCTTCTTTTTCCTTCATAAATTTAGAGGGTGTGTAGAGGTTTCTTCTGAATGAGTGAAGGCACTGGGAATGCAGCTCCAGTGGATCTGTGCTTTGCCTCTCCCATTACCTTCTGCAAGAGCAGCCACCCATTTCTCTGCCCCTGGATGACATCCTGCAGATAACCCCCCTGCCTTTCTGGGTTTTTTTAGGAAGAGCCTGGTAATCATAATTTGCCTGAGAAGAGCAAAAAAAAAGTTAAAACCAGTATTATCTATTATACCAAAGATTACAGAATTTGCTTCCTGGATAGGTAAGAGATGCAGAGATGTTTGACTGTTCTATAAAGCTATATTGTGAAGACGCTGCAACACAAGATTTCATTTTAATAGTGACAGATACTCAAAGATACTGGAGCAACTTTAGAAAATCAGCAAAAAAACAGGAAATCTACAACAAACATTTCTGTATTTATAGCCTCTTAGTAATGAAATGCATGTCATTTAATGTTTACCAACTTTGGTTTTTTCTCCCCTTTGAGAAAGATATTGCATTGATTGCTAAATTGTAAGAAAGATCTTTCAATACAGGTTCAGCTCTGATTAAATTGCTTAGTCCAAACCCCAGTAGTGAAATTAATAACAACGATTGTTTACTTTTAAAGGAACTTTAAAACATCCCTTTGATTATAGGCAATGCCAGTGTGAGCAATTGGTAAACATGGATTACAAAAAGTAAAATGCTGTTAAAAACATTAGACTTAGAGAGAGGATTTCTCAGAAATTCACAAGAGGCATCATTCAGTCCCGAAGAAAAGTGTTTTCTTGCCTGTTATTTGCAAATACCATAATTTGTCTCTATTTTTAAAATCCTATATACTTTAGAAAATGGGTAACTTCAGGCTTCTAGCATAGAGGCATTGAAGCATATGGTAGTCCCAGTCCCAAACACTAAAATGTGCCTGCCTGTGCCAACTCTTAATTACCAGCTCATTAACACTCAGGTGTCAATTGCTGGTGGCAAAGGCAATACTCAGTTGGCCTGGTTTCTGTCATGCACAATGTAATTAAATTGACCTCCACACAAGGAGCCCAGTAGTTGCCTGATACTGCTTGGACACCGATTGCCACACTAATCACAATCGTGTAATTTAGTGAATCACACAGTGTAATGAGGGAAAGACTCTGGAGAGTACCAAATTGTACTTGCATATGTAATAATGACTTTAAGGACAATTAGGGAAATAATCGCTGCTCTGTTTTCTTCCAAGCTAATAATGAACTCCAGTAACTATCTGAGTTTCTGTTGTTGATTTGAAACTTCAGCTGCTATCTTCTATATTAAAATAATGGTTAGCAGCAACTAACATGTATTAAAAAAAAAATAATAATGGCAAAAAAGCTCCATCTTCATTGTTAATAGCCCCAGAACAGATTATGGCTTCAAGTACTACTGTCTGCCTAGTTAGTATCTGAGAGACCTGTAGTAGATCTTGATTAAATGTATGTTACTGACCTCCAAAATGGGTGGGTGTGCAGTCACCCTCACCTCTCATGACCTTTCCTTCCCATCACACTGGTGTGAAGGAAACCAGCCAGGCTGTGGGTGGAAGTAAGGGCTCAGGCTTTGTCACTCACTGATTTCTGAACAATGTATTCTGATACAACTACTCAGGTTAGCTGAGATTTGTTAAATGCAGCTTTCTGGGGTTAATGTACAGCTTCTGAAGAGGCCTCTCTGCCTTGGGACTTGAGAAGATGGAGCTTCTAAGATGAAGTTTATTGTACTGAAGTTTTGGCACTTAAATGAAGTGTCAGGATTTAAAGCATAGTTATCTTCAGCTCCCTCTTGGTCAGGCAGGCAGCACCAGCAGCCATTTCAGTGCTGCTTCAATTACAACTCACCTTAATACTCTCTCTTTCCCTGTATTATTTATCACCTTACTGCTGTATCCTAATGAGGTCACCTAATGTCAATGTCTAAACTTGGATAGGATGGATCTGGGCTATAGCATGCAACCACAACTCAAACTTGAGACTTTCCAAAAGGTCAAGCCACACCTTAACTTAAGCATTTTGTCTTCATTAGCTCTGAAGGCTCTGAGTCCCCCAACAGTTCTTTAGCTTTACACAGGAACTGAAATTCTGGGCTTAATACTTCTGTGGACAGCTAATCATCATCTCTTTTCTTCCCAGCTCATCCTCTGCCTGCAGGCTGCCTGTCCTACACATCCTTATACAGTACCACTCAACTTCAGTACTGAACAGATTAGGTTTCCACCTCTAATTCTTGGATATTTTCCCTTGTGGGCCTCTGTTTGTCTAAATCCTGCTGTTGACTTTAATAATTAAACTGTGAGACCAGCTTGGTGAGGGCATCTTATTATTAGTGTTTGGGCATTCACTAGTACAAGTGACTCTGCCTACAGGTGGCTCTCCTGTGTGCACAATCTGATGTCCATACTCAAGTATGAGTCAGAAGAGGCATTTTGTCCTTGTAGTGGTGCATTGCATGCATTTCATTAATCAACAGATCACATAAAATATGAAGTGGAATTTTTATGATACATGCAAGTGACTTTTTAATATATAATACAGAATGTCAGGTATCTTTGCATGGGGACATTGGATGGTGGCCCATGCTAAAACTAAAACTTAAAAATTCAAGCCTCTGCTGCAGGTATTTTACATATAATAAAAATCCTGGTCTTAGATTTTTCTTTTCCACTGATACCAGTGGGATATCTGAGCTTGTATTCGATCAGTTCAGTTGTCACAGTGAATTAGAATTAGAATCAGCCGGGTTGGAAAGGACCTCTGAGATCATCCAAGTCCAACCCCTGAGTGAGTGGTTAAAAAAAATGTGCCAAAGAGTGCAAGCCATCTGATGAATACTTACCATGCTGGGAGAAGAAAAAAAATTTTGTAAGAAGTAAAAACTTTAGTTCTTTGAGAGTGAGGTAAACAGATTCGCTGACAAGTTTATGCAAAACGCATAGAAGGAGGAAAATAATTTCTGGAGATGTTACAAAATCTGAGGAATAGATGAAAGCATTTTGTCTATGATGTGTTTATTAAAGATTGTGAATTCTGGAGGAGTTTATCCATCTAACAAAGAGAAAGCAGTGCTGTGCAGAGATTAGGAACAAAAGGGAAAGATCTTTCTTGAAGAGTGACAGGCCATCAAGGAAAGACACTTGCCAGTGAAGTGCTAACAGATGTAGCAGGTGAGACTCAATTAGTTGAAAGGTATCCAATCTACAAACAAGAGGAGTTCAGCACTGTTTCATGCACAAGTTCTTACCTAAAAAACAGTGCTCAGCATGGATTGCATAAATATGCAGCTAAGGGAGGAAAAAAAATTCATGGCATTATCCCCCAAATAGGAGAGTTAGCTGTACACCTTCTGAAACTCCAAACTTTTTCTTATTGTACTAAACATTGTACAGCATAAGCACACATAAATGATCCTAATAAAAATGTCTGACATTTAAAAACCTTTTCCATTCACTCTTTGAGAGGCAGCACATGATACAAATTCAAACAGAAGTACTGAGATATGTAAGTGATGCTTCTGAAGCACTTGGCCCATTTTCCTTTTACGACACTGAGAGTTATTCACTCACCACCTGTATTGTCTATACCACTCCATTTCTATTCCATTTTGCTTCCTTCCCCTAAGGAATGAAGCCCTCATTTTTGTCTGTGTATGTTTATTCCCTCCCACACTGCCTACCACTCTTTCTAAGGATGACAGCTGCTGGTGATTTAATGTACAAATGGCAGCCAGGAATCAGGCAGCCACAGAGTGTCATTTGTTATGCCATTTTGTCTTTGACTCTGCACACTCTAAGGGCAATAAAGAGAAGGATGGTAGTGATATAATTCAAGGTGATGAACAGATTCTTCTAACCTGAATGGGCTTCTTGTGAGCTTCCATATTATTTAAGGATTCAAAGCCTTCTGAGAGTTTGAGGTTTTAGGGGAGCCATTTTCTCTCAGTTTAGCTTCCGTATGTTGAGTAAAAGTGCAGGGGGGAGATATAACAGGGTGTTAAAATACAAGATTAATCCAGAAAGGTATTCTCACCATCAGCAAGACAGAGCAGTCCCTGTTGCCCTCTTCTTTCTTCTTCAAAAGCCCTAGGGGAACACAAATCCTGAGAACTGGATTGGAACAGGGAGAAATCTTCACTTCTAGCAATATACTATGGAAGTAACACAATCTGGATAGCTGCTGAAAAATTGACAAACTTCTGGCATCATCAGCATACATCAGGAGTCCAGAGTGATTAATTGATACACTTTTATGTTATTTCTTCTCCCTTAAGTTGTGAGTTCTGTGCTGTGACTTTGAGAGGGACAACCCCATATTTCACTTTCTCATTGTTTGCATTTATTGATTCGTTTTGTATATTCACTCACTCAGATACAAAACTGTAATTCTACATAGACGTTTGGTATTTTGATTAATGTGTCAGTTTACCCTCTTTGCAATTGACCTGGCAGGGCAAAAGTGTTCACCTGTAACAGACTGGAATTACAGGAATACACACTAGGCTAAGAACTTACCTTTATTCTCCTCGGTTTATTTAGATTAAACTGGAATTGAAATAGGATTTTACCTACACACCAACAAGTGTTCAAAATTCTTCAAATAAATTCATTTCTGTGTGTCTCCTACAGCTTTTCTCATTATCTTACTTGTTCCAGGTACTGTCAAGCCATTTGAAGTGGCTTGGGAGGGGAGGAGATGGGGGAAGGACGGAGACACAGAACTGTTGTAGGTGTGAGGTTTTTATTTGTAAGAGCAAACTAGGACCAAGAAGATAAACCAACGACCATGAATAACATCAGTGACAACATAGGCACAGGAAATGTTCTTGTTTGATTTATTTGAAACAGCTGATGTTCTGCAATTTAAATACTCTAGTATTTTACAATCACATACCATTGAGGAAATAAAAATATATATTAAAAAACCCTCCATCTCAAAATAGAATATTCCTTGTTTCCATCCTCTTCCGAAACTCTGTTACAATGGTGGCATGTGGTGCCTGGCATTGGAGCAGTCTGTAAGAACAGGTACTGGTTATGGCATTCAATGTACTGATCCTGCAGCAAGGCAGGAAAATTGAGAATGATGACATCCCAGTGCCAGGGGGCTGGGGGTCCCACCCCTCCAGCCAAGAGCAGGACAGAAATTGGCCAGGGACAGCCCTGAGCATCAAGGAACTCTGGCCCATGGGGGGATGTTAGAATCAAGCCCAGTGAGGGGAACCAGAGTGAGATGCAGACCCAGGATGTTTGAGGTTCACAAAGTGGTCCAAGGCAGTCAGAGGGGTGGGCAAATCCCCTTTATACCAGCAACTTCATAAGACACATTCTTATTTTTCTCTGGGTCGTTCCAGTTTATAATACTGGAGTGCAGGTACTTATTCCAGGGAAACAGTGCAGAAGTACTGTTTCCCAACTTAACTGGTACAGCAATTCTTTTGTCATCAAGAGGATGACTCAAGAAGAACCTCTGGAAATGTATCGAGTTGCCCAGAGTCTCTGAATTTGTCAACATCTGCCAGGTAAGTCCTTTCCATTCCTAATGCATTCTGTTAGTATCAGATTCTTAGACTGCCCTTACCACCACTATGTCTGAGTATTTTCTAACAATACATTCATCTGTTACTAACACATCAGGTGAGGTTTGCTCTCCCTTTGGCAGGAGAACAATCTCTGTAATGCCTCTCTTATATGTCCAGTGTCACTCCATGTCACCTACAAATATCTACTAAGCAAATACATTGTATATGCATTGGCTAATACATATACATTTATACTACATATATAAATAGAATACTAAATACTCACTGGTGAGCCAGCAAATGAGTCTGTATTTAATCAGTGATTAGTCACAGAAGGTGGCACGTGTGCCTAGTTCCTGCACCAAGAGATGCTGAAGTGCTTTTGTAGAATTGGAACAGCAAAATAGCAGGTAATTCTCTAACTTGCTCTACAAACTCTTGTAAGCTGGGTATGGATGCAGAAATTAGCTGAGATGAAGAGAAGTGAATACAGATTTCTCACATCCCCCAAAAATACTCCAAAAGTCATACTATCTGCTCTGGAAATCCTAGGTACTTAGTCTTTAACATCTTAACAAACATTAACAAAATGAGATCCTCTTTCTTGGTGTTTGGGGAGGACAGGTATTTAACAGAAAACTACCAGAGAAAGAAAAGCTGATAGAGGCCCTTTTTATACCATACTGAGCATAGTATTTGTCCATGATGTTGGCTGCTAAGAACAAATGCTTCTTTTATATTATGGGATCTAGACCCAATTTTCTTTTCCCAGCCCTCCCTAATCATCAAATCCAAAAGGATTTAGGCTCTGAGTGGAAAGATTAAGAGCTCTTCATTTTTCACTTTGAAGCTGTCCCATTTTGCAAAGAATAATTATATATTCTTTTGACAGAGAGACCAAGGGCACCAAATTACATATTGCTCTCTAGACTACTGGTTAGCTCATTAACCTGCATGTGGGGAGATCTCAGTATTGTAGCACCCATGTGGTTTTACATTATTTTATATTCTAATAACTGTTGTTGTCAGGGTTTTTTTTTCCTTATTATTTTGATTTAGGAACTAGGTTCTATTCCCACCTCTGCAATAAACTGCATTATGAAATTTCTCAATTATGGTTCAGTAAACTAAGGATAGTGATACAGGCATCTGTCATAATACTGCAGTATATTCTACTTACCAATAAAGGATATAAAGTGCACAGAGCAGAAGTCAGTAGAAATTTAACTTTGAAATAAATGTTTTTTTCAATTTCCAGCTATGCATAGATTTTCCAGTGCTCAAGGATATTTTTTGGATGAGAATAGTAAGACGAACTTTTCTTTCTTCTTGTTCCTGAAGCTTTAGATCTGTGGATATTAGCAATGTGTTCACTGATGTTGCACATTTCACTCTACAGATGCAGAATTAAACACCTAAACAAGTCTGCATGCAACTGGTGGTTTCCAGTTCACTCCAGATAGACTGAAACAGAAAAGAAGTTTCCCAGTCCAGTAAATATCACAGACTTTGAATAGCTTCTGTTAGTGTATTTCATGTCCTTATGCCTTAACAGTGGTGGTCTGGAAATGATTTATGTAAAAAAGAAAAAAAGGTAAAACTAGATGCTTCTGCCTGGATTTTTTTTCTGGGTAAGTGATACTTCTTGGATCAGATTTAGTAAATATATAAGATTTTATTTCATTAATAATAAAATAAAATTATTTCCTTTGTTGTCACATGGGAAGTAACAACAAGAATTAAAGTAGAAGCATTAAACCCAGAAATCTTAGTGTTAGTTTCTGTATGATAAGGGCTAATTGAATTCCACCTATAATTGTAAAGATACAATTTTAAAATTAGGCTGGTCAGTCTCATACTAAACTAGACATAGTGCCAGGAACCCCCAGGAGACATCAGAGAAATGTAAAAAGCACAATGAAGTACCATCCATTAAGAAGTAACTTTGAAGCAGAATGTAGTAATTTATCTGGGAAAGAATCTTGTAAATTGTTTTCAGAACATGGTGAGAAACTCTCCTGTTTGGGGTTTGATTTGGGGCACTTGGGGCTGGCTAAGCACCAGCACAGCCAAGGTTTGCCCCATCCTACCAGAGGCTATGGGGAGAAGCTCCCTGAGATGCCCACCCCTGGCCCAGCTGTTCCAAGGCTGTTCCTCTGCCTTGGGTGGCCAGCAGCCCATCCCTCTACCCATGGAGGTGCTGGATACCATGGCTGTCCCCCACTGTCCCCTGGAAATAGGTGTAAGAAAGGATGTGGTACTTCCCAGGCCCTTATTTTTCAACTGGGCTGTGGCTGATCTCATTTAAATCAGAGAACAGTTTGGGAGGGAAGGGACCTTAAGGATGATCCAGTTCCAACCCCCCTGCATGGGCAGGGACACCTCCCACCAGACCAGGTTGCTCCAAGCCCCATCCAACCTGGCCTTGAACACTTCCACTCTTGAACACAACTTTCCTGGGCAACCTCTGCCAGTGTCTCACCACCCTCACATTAAAAAATTTCTTCCTAACGCCGACCTGAATCAACCCTCTTTCAGATTAACACCATTTCCCCTTGTCCCATCATTACATGGCCTTGTAAAAAGTCCCTCCCCAGCTTTCCTGTAGCCAGTTCCTGCTATAAGGTCTCCCCAGAGCCTTCTCCAGGCTGAACAACCCTGATGCTCTCAGCCTCTCTCCCTAGGAGAGATGCTCCAGCCCTCTGATCATCTTCGTGGCCCTCTTCTGGACTCACTCCAAGAGTTTCAAATGTCTACTTGGAGTGTGAAGATGCAGATTTATTTTTTATTGTAGGGGTTTCATTTGTTTGTTTGTTTAATTTTTAACAGATCATTTCCAGAAGCTCTGGAAGGCTTAATGATATCATTACAAGGTATATTGCATTTTCTCCCTCGATTATATTAATTAACTATCTTTTACTTCCAGCACTCTGTCTGTCTCTTCTGTCTTTGTTGACAGTCAGAATATAAATCAAACCAAGCCTCTTACAAACACTGAATGGCTGTGAGCTCCAAGGGCATAATTTAACCTCATCTTCAGAGTGCAAAGCCAGAGAATGTTTGCTTGCATTCATCATTTTTTTTTTTTGCAGCTAGCATAAGCCACAACAAATATATTGCTCTCATGGTGAAATCTTTCTATTTCATGATATTTATGTTCCTGAGCAAAGCACTATTTAAGTAGCCATTAATGTCATCTCTGAGGCCAGGAAAAACAGAGAATGTTCTCTTTTTCCCTCTTCTTCACAGAGGAACTCAGTGCCACATGACTCCCCTCTCTCAGCATCCCATAAAGTTTCTGCCCCAGATTGTTCTGATACCTGCCTAGAAAACCTGTAAAGATGAGGATGGAATTAATAGGTCATTTTGACATCAGACTTCATTTAAGTATTTCTTCTCATTTATTCTCATGGGAATACCTTGCACGCACTGAGGTGAACATACAGACCCTTCAGAGGACTGCTTTTATACTCCAAGTAAAAGTTATGCCAGTATGGATAAAGGGACGTGTCCTTCAGTCCAGCTCTGAAAGAAATAATGTGTTTAGGAGCTGTTTGTTACCTTACAAAGCAAAACTTTCAGAAAAAGTCAGTGTTGAGGCTGGCAGTTTCTTTGTTTGCTTTGCTCACATTATCAAGCAACAGCTATGGCATTGCAAGAATACTCAGCTCCAATGAATTTTTAATTTTCTGCCCTTATGTGTAGTAAAAACCATAAATTTGTCTTTTCAGGACTGCATTTCTGTCTTTGTGTCCTTAGAAAATCTGAACACTGATATAATTTAACTTCTTGTGTTATTTTGCTTTGAGATAAAATGATTAGAAACATGTCTGTTTGAAACTGACACATAGCCATGTCCAGATTTCCAAACTTTATTGTACAGCTTGTTAGAAGCAGAGCTTGTGAAGTTTCCCTTCTCCTGGTGTCAAATAATTTCACTGTAGGCTGCTCTTGCTTAAAAATGCATGTGCATAAAGAAAGAAATGAAAACTTCCTTTTGCTCTCCTTCAAATCACTGTGGCTTGGGCCATTGCCTTTAATGGAATTAGGCTCTGATGCATATAAAATACAGTTCAGTTTTGCAACAGGAATGTTTGGATCCAAAGCTTCTAAAACTTAAGGTTGGTTTGGTTACATTCCCTTTCTCATGTTGTTGTAAGGCTTTGTTACACAATACATTACTCTTCACCATTTGTGCAGCTCGAAGAGGAGTTATCCAAAATGTCCTTTTAAGTTAAGCATCAAGTGAACTTTAATCTTTGGAGTGCATGTATTTGGAAGCATAGGTGTTTCATTAATTGTTTGGCTTAACTGAATTTTCCATATTGTATAATATACATAATATTTCAGTAAATATTTACCTACTGCCTTCAGCTGTCTTCAGTAAGAATGGTAAACATTATCTGAATCCTGTTTGCCATTTTTGTTATCTTCTGATCCACTACAGTGGTTAACATCCAGAGGACACTTTGAGCAGTGCTGACACAGCAAACAAGAAAGCTTCAGTACAGAATGTTTCACCTCGACTCAGCAAGATTTCCAGCACTCACATGTATACATTTTTGACAAGATACTTCCTAAATGAAGCATTTGCCTTCTGGAAAACTACATCCACATAGATTTCATTCTTCTTGATGTCTCTCAATATCATGAACTTTATTAACAAATTCAAATTCAAAAACAATTTCAATTCAGGAAAGCTGTTCAAGTTAGTTCTTGCTCATTTCTTACATACGAGGATATCTACAAAAACACAGATGCTCAACAATGGATTTTAATGGATGTATGTGTTCTTTTATGTATCCACTTTATACCAAGACAGATTAGCAGATTAGAGACCAAATAAAAAGAAGGAGCTCTTTTTGAAGAATTTGAGCTCTGATTGTAGGGATCAGTGCAATGGATTTAACTCACAGTTTCAGAATTTCTTATAGCATATTATTATAATAAAGTCTTACTGCCTGTCTTTTACATTACTGCAAATAAAATAATCAACTTTCTATTCTTTATAGCCATCTCATGCTAATGTTTTGCAATCAAATTGCAATAATAAAATTATATCAAAGACTACTTATTTTGGCCCCTATGCCTTTGTATAGATTTTGATTACAAAGTCTCAATGCCATAAATCTAGAGACTTGAACATGGAAGGATGGCAGGGTATGATCAACTTTCTCCATAGAAGATGTACAAATGTTTTACAGCTTTGTAAAATTACAACAACAATTTATCAGCCTAGGAAGACTATCTTTTTATCCACTCTACCCTGAGGAATGATATTACTT
The DNA here is from genome assembly GCA_023637945.1 of Phaethornis superciliosus. Lineage (NCBI taxonomy): Eukaryota > Metazoa > Chordata > Aves > Apodiformes > Trochilidae > Phaethornis > Phaethornis superciliosus. Next base: position 19,894,635 of record JAJQWJ010000011.1, read on the forward strand.
AAAATGAAAAAAAAACCCAAACACTTACTATGAGAAGGTAAAATTTGGAAAGCCAAATACTGAAATGTGTGCTTGGTTGGGTAAAATGCATGAAAAAGGCTGAATTCAAATCCTGAATGTAAAGCTCCGTTCTACACTACTGAAAAAGTCTTACTTTGTAGTATCAGAATGTGTTTCTACCCTTGTTTGCATTTACTGGTAGGAATGTATTCCTGTAAGAAAAAGCCAGTGGCAACTTAACAGATTTTGAACCATAATTATATACACACAAACAAATATCTTCCCACACACATAGTGATTATAATGCAGGAAGCATAACCTTTACAAATTGTATTTATCTGTGCATTGTCACTCCACTTAATTTTGCAACAATACTGATGAAAAATTACTACAAGTTCAAATCAACTAACAATACATTAATGGAAATACCTGTTTTCCTTTTATGCTTCTCTCAATAGGCAACTTAGTAAAAACTTGGATTAAATAATGGGAATTTTTTTCCAAGTAGTGAAATATCTTAGTATTTCTAAGTTTTTGAGGAATCCATCTGGAAGAAACTGAAGTCTTGTTTTGAAGAAACTGAATAGGCAATCTGCTTAGAAATCCATTGCTACATATCTAAATCAGGAATTAAAAAATCAAATTAAAAAAAACTTTACTGTCCTGTTATCCTTTATAAGATCTTGTCATCTGTGTGGGAACTCTAATTTACTCCACAGACAGTTCTTCACACTGACAGCTTGTTCTATTATGCTCATAGTTCTAAATTTAAACAGTAAATATTGCTTCTGATACCTCACTCAAGGACAGAACTTTCTTATCCCTACAGCTGTGTACAGATCACATCCTCCAAAGCTTAGCATGTCCTACTTGGAACATTACAGAACAACAGGACTGACAAGCTAGTCCATGTTTTTCCTCTGAGGAAAGTTTAAGTACACTTATGTCATCCCTGACAGGTGTTTTTAAACTATTTTTGAAAACATTTAATGAAGGAGATTTCAGAACCTTCCTGCCTCAACTATGGGTGGAGCTATTCCCTCTGAATATCCAATCTAAACATTTTCTGACTGCTGCAGTTTACTTTTGTGTCCAGTTTGTAAATCAGAATCCTTAGACATTTGGATCACATGTGATTAAAGGAAGAGGGCAATATAAAAGCTGACATTCAAAGGCATTTACATACCTATCACTGCACATAGGCACCTAGTAGCATGATGAAATACAGGGGAGATGCTGAACAAGTCACTTGCAATGGGAGTTGGCTGGATGCAACAGGTATCTTCCCTGCTAAAACAAAGAAACGGGAGAAAATTGAGCCTCTGTACTGCCAAATATGCTTCTCAGCTCTCCTCTTGGGGCACAGCACCTCTGGACTGGTTTTTAATGTGTCCTAAAGCTTGTGTTGTCAAACATTATGATACTGGAATTCACAGTGAGCTAGGGAAAGCTGCAAAAGCTACATCTTGAAATATTTTGGGAGCCCAGACTCCCACACTTGAAAACTTCCTTTTCCTCAACAGTTCTGTATCCTATCATGATTCCTGCTGGGACTCTCCCTATGGACTCAGTGGGATTTCCATGCAAACATGGATCAAAGTCTACATTATTCAGCATGGAAAGAGAGGAAAGGAGGAGAAGGAGGCGGAGGAGGAGGAGAAAAAGGAGGAGGATGAGGAGGAGGCATGATACAGTTTTTCTGAAAAAAAGGCATAAAAACATGAAGGCAATTTCATTAAATAAAAACCATGCAACTGTCCATGAAATAGAAAGGAAAAAATTTCCTCCCAAAGACTGAAAACAATCTTAATTTCCAGTATATTTATAGTATTAAAAAGACACTTGGAAGGAAAGAAAAAAAGAGCTCTAAGAAAGGTCTCCTTAGCTTTAAAAGCAGGAACAAGACTTTAACAAACTCCTTTAAATGAAATATTTGTCACAAATTTCATTTTTTTTTTTTAATAAAATAACAAAGCATGTAGGGACTTAAAAGTCTTCCTACCCACAGGCAGAGGAACACTTGACTTTTGTATTTTCTCCAATCAATAGAAATTGTTGGTGCTGGTTTTGATTGTGTGTTGTATAATATATGCACTTTAAGAAGGATTCCACAAAATATTTTGCAGTTATACAAATGTGCTAGACATACACATAAAAAGTTTTTAAGGAGCATATTTTTTTGTTTAGAGTATCAAAAGACTAACTTCAGGGCTTGGTCCAGGAGCTGTTTGCACAAAGAGCTCTGACAAATTCATTGGGAGTTTTCTCTGGATCCACTGCACCATGTTTTCCATACAGATGATTTATGTACTTCTATCTAATCCAAACTGTTGTTATAAATAAAAGTAACTCCCCCTCCCCCCAAAAAAGAAACAAAACCACAAAAGGAAGAAACCCAAACTCCCTTACAGCATAGCAGTGGCTAAATTCAGCATCTCACATATTCCTCCTGTGGCAGCACTTGGTGGGATATCCAAATTTCTGTGTAACAGCATGACCCAAATTCCACTGGAATCAATGAGAGTTTTTCTCTTATCTTACTTAACATTGAATCATTGCTACAGATTTGTTCAAATCTGGCTAGACATTGGTTAATAACACAGTGTTCTCCCATAGTTTTTCTGTATTTGACATATGAAAACATGGTGGGGAAAAAAAACACAATACCAAAAGAAAAAAAAAAAAGAACAAAACATTTTACTGGTTTTTTACATTTAGTAAAAGGTACTTAAACTCCATGGACATGAAGCTAATTTTAAACTTTGCTTTTGAAAGTTTACTTTTTTCAATATTTCATAGAAAGAAACAAACAAAAAAACCCCCACTCTAAGATACTGTTTCAGAACACAGAATTATTACAGAACATAAAGATTATATGCAAGGGCTTAATCATGTTCCCAGCAAAGATGGTAGTGAACCCCATTTTAACTCCAATGGGAGAGGGGTAAGCTGAGGATGTGCCATGTTCCTAATTTCAAATCTCTTTTTGTGATAGAAGAGTCAATAGTTTGGCATACATTTTGCCTGGATAATTTGAAGTCTACCAACAACTATTCCTAGCCACAAGAGAAATATTTTTAGGCAACATATTTGTATAGTTTCACGAATCTATATCAAAGAGAGATGTGTGTTTGTGTGTGTGTATGTATGTATGTATGCATATTTATGAGTTTGGGATGATTTTCTTAAAATACTTAACTTCACTTACATTATATCTTACATTGCAAAATGTACAGACACCCAGTGTTCTTTTTAACAACATATACAGGTGAGTTTATAGAACCTTATAAAAGTTTTTGTGATTCCAAATTAAAAACCATAGAAATATAATCAAAATAATGGAGAGTGATTTATACCTCTGATAGTACATAGTGCTCATTCTGGTAATATTGACAGCTGCATCTTTGGCATTGAAAATTCATTACAACTTTTAGACAAAATGTTGTCGCTTACAGCTTCTTTTTTTTCTTTTTTTTTTTTTTTTTAACAAGAAAAAGAGGATTGACCAAAATACGAATATTGGGGAAGTACTATTAAAGATTTTATTTTTGTTTTTAGCACGGATAGCTTAGGAACCCTGAATTACCTTGTCACTTTAGTGTAATGGTGTAGACTGTATGAATCCATTTAAAAATCAACTAAGTTGTACCACATTTTTCGGAAAATTATATATAATATAATATATATATATTTTATATTTATTTAGAAGCTTTGAAATAGTACAGTAAACACTTTGCAACACGGTGTATAAACTACAGAATGTCTTTGATAATTTTGTGGGTCTTCAGATTAACAACATTTTTATGACCCACGGGTGATAAGAACATGATCACAATCTCTCTTGTAAAGTTGGAATAGTTTGGGGAACACTTGATCACACAAAAATAATATAAAACAGTCAAGTTTAAAACAGTGATATTGCATTTATAATGCACATTTCTTTTATCTGTACGATTGGCTTCTTGTGGTGATATAAACATCTAAAGGGCTCAGTGACATTTTGGAGAGAGAAAGATATATAGTGCTGTAAACAGGCACACACTGATCAGAGAGGCAAGATCAGTTGCCTCTGAAGTTTCTACAGTTCTACACATTTCAACTCATTTCTCAGGCCTGCTGAGAGCAATTAGGTCCTATTGTTGGCCAGGATGTCTCCAACAGCACACAAATCCTTCAGTTACACAGAACTGGATGGCCAAGATAATGAAGTTGAAAGTTGATGCTTTTTGTTGGTCGACTTTTGTGCAAATCATGCTGCTTCAGGTAAGTCCTGTAGAAGTGACTAGCATATCCTTTTCCGTGCTGCAGGGAAGAAAGAAAGACAGCTCTGAGACACAAAAAACCAAACAAAGCAGTCTCCAACAGTTCTTAGGTTTAGTATTCCTTAAGAGTGTGGAGAAACAATCAAAACTTGTCACAAACTGTCACTTAAAATTCCCATTGTAGCAAACAGCTTAATGCTGATTCACTTTTCAGAGAAAAGTCTTTTTGAGGCTTGATAGCCTGAAAACCAAACTTCACATCCTGTTTTATTGTTCTGTGTCATGGCAAATATTCCAATGTGCCTACGTAGAATCAATAGAGGAACAAGGCAAATGGTCAGACCTGCAGGTTTGATATTACTCAAATTTCCAATCCTATTTTTTCCCATTTCATCTTATTATTAAAAGCAAGATGCCCCAAAGATTCAGAAGCCGGTTTTCCTTCTCTTTCAAAGTGAACCATTATCCTCATCACCAAATGACCCTTTAGGCTGGTTTGACAGAGGTGGAAAAAATGGTGCATTAGTGCTTCAATTCAAATTTCAGCATTTACTGTCAGGCTGGAAATTAGCTTGTGTTACACAGATGAAGAAGGTCAATGCATTAGCAAACCCAGATCCTAGTCCACCAGCTGTGGTAGCCATAGTACCTCAAGACACAGGCTATTTCAAATGTAATTGGGAGCAAAGGTAGCAAATGATTTGTACTAGCATTCTGAAAGACCCTGGGTTAAATTCCCATCTCAGTAACACATGAAGTTGAGACAAGCAACTAACTCACTTGCTGAAGTATTATTATTTTATTATCAGCAGCAGAATCACCATTACTGTTTAGTAAAGCATATGATAAAATCAGGTGTTACCTTAGCTTCAAATCAACTACATCCCTACAAAAAGGAAGCTTAACTTCAGAATGAATCTTTGAATTAAGCCATCCATGTACATGTTGATGCTTGGATGCTAACACACAAACACATCCAGTCTCCATTCCATTTAACATAGATATATGTATTATGCATACTTACTCACTATCTAATTTCATTAGTAAACGTATGAACTCTATCTGCTGTATCACAGGGGAGTTAGATCATTTAGAGGAAAATGTTAACATGGGTGTTGTATGTTCTTCTGATCTAGCCTGCCTATGCCATAAGATGCATGCTGAAAAATGTGGAAAATATTTATGTGTAAGCCACATGTTCATTATACAGACAATTTCCAGATGTGTTATTAACCTTAAAATTTAATATCTAGTATATTATGTTTTGGATGTTCAAATTAGTAGCAGAATTAGAAAGGATTTTTAAAAGCTTCTGCGTGATGTTTTTTAACATTGTAGTTAAGATTAATGAGCTCAGAATCTTCCTCATGTTTTGATGCAGTGTAAGATCAGACCAATCACGTTTTCAGACATCTTTTAAAATACATATTTAAATATTAGAGGAAACTATCACGGGAACAGGAAACTGTTGTTACTATTATCTCAGTAACAGTAATAACAATAGCAGGACTGACATTTGGTCTTCAAAACATTTTTCCAGGAGTTCACTAATATTTTTAGTTCTTTTATAAGTACAGTAGTCTAGATTGCTGCCTGCCATTGAGGAACTCATGCTGCAGTCCAGACACAGCAGAACTTTCTTAGAAGAAAACTAGACAGGCACACAGCAGTCCAAACTCCTACACAGCAAAATCTGTTTACAGTATAATTTGAGCTGATAGAGAGTTTTGAGTCATTAGCTGTGTCTAGTCTTTTGCCATGTAAGTCAGTGCATTTAAAATTTTTTAAACTGCAATTATTATGCTGATATGACAAAATAATTGAGCTGTTTTACAGCAATAACTAAATACTACACATCAGGGTGCAACACTCTCCACCTACAAAAATCCTTATCCCAAATTCTAGAATATCCTCTGCCAATGCATAAACTGCATTGGATTTCCAGAGCAACTTTTCTCCTCTGTGTCATTTTTTTTCCATATTTGCAGAGCAATGAATGTGCAAACAAATCTCTCCATGTCTATACCAGTTTCCGTCTTTTTACAGATGGGGAATATAAATCAGAGAGGTTAAATGGAAAGGAGGATGGACTCTAGCTTAAAACAGAGGGCAATCAAAGTTCTGAGATCTGTTTCTAGCTCTGTGTGTGTGCGTGCATGTGTGTTCATAAATCAACTTAAATAAATAAGAAACACTACACCTCTCTGTATCACAATTTCTCCATCTGTAAAATGGGAATAATGTTGCTTACCCATCTCCTAGAGGTGCAGGAAGGTTTAAATCACTATTCTTTATAATCCACTTTGAGATCCAGAGATGGCAAGTGCTATAGAAATGGAAGTATCAGAGTCAGTGTAAGAGCTGGAACAAGAACACCATAATTTCTGGTGCTTAATATCTCCTCTGAGATCACAGCTCTCCCTCTCATCCCTATTTTATCTCCTGTTTTGAACTCTCAAGCCAGTGCACAGGGAAGCTTCAAGTTTCTGTGAGTACAAGTATTACTTAGAAAGAACATTTTAACAGTAAGCAATTCCATAATTCTGTCAATGTAATTCTACTGTTTGTCCATATACTCATAGTGTTTGATGTGAACAAGATGATTAAATAATCACAAGTATTCCAATTAAAATCTTAGGGTATACAACTTGTACTGTACTGACTATTGATCCTTCCCCAATGACCTTAACAGATTTTGAGTGTTCCACTAAGAGCACAATTCCATATGCTCAAATGCATATGGAACTGCAATAAAATCTGAAAATAAGACCCAGCAAAAATACATTAAGATTCCTTTGTTCCTCAGCACACATTACTAAGCCTCCCATTCAAAGAGAGCTAGTTCTGTGTAGACTGGTGAGAGAAAACATGTAAAGACATCAGTGGTAGATAAGCAGAACAAGAAATGAAAATCACTAACACAAGAAATAGAAAACGTAAAGTCTGCAGTGACTGTTCCTAGGTTATGAATCAGAAATTAACATAAAATACTGTAAATCTCTAATGTCATCCTATTGCATCCAAGCTTGATGTCAGACTACTACTATACAGCCCTAAATACAGTAACATACAATTACTCTTATGGCAAACCAGGGAAGGGATTGCTTGTACTTTCAAGACCTGCACCTCTCTCAATCAAAATTTTCTCCTGCTAACCCAGCTAGGATGGAGAGACTTCCCTTGCACTGCTTCCCTCCACAGCTGGCAACCAAAGCAGCAAAACCCCCCACATCCTATACCTTTTATAACTATTGTCACTTTCACTCTGTTCTGGATTTAAGAGCTCCATGAATTCCCACAGCATTATATCTGCTATAACAGAATGACTGCTGAGTTCCCCCCAGTGCCAACAGTCTGATGATCCAAATGAGCCCCTAGAAAATAAAGTTGCCAAAGACTTTTAAATGCCAGGCACACTGCTGCTGTTACAGAAATATTGCTGATTCCCTGTCACTTAAGAGAAAGACACCTGAAGCTAAAAACCTCTCTTCTAAATCAAAGAAAGCTGTGCAACAAGAGAAGAGGGAGAAAAGCCAGTGTGTGAACTGTAATCTTGCTATTTCAGACCCAAATTCTGTTAGAATAGTTTCCAAGTAATATTTGTCTTCATATGGGCTTCTCTGCAACACTCAGTGCATTACATTTTTCACTCCTGGGTGCCCTATAAAAATTGTATTCCCCTCTATGCCAAGTGGATGCAGATCAGGTCCCCACACAACACAGCAACTGAGGCAGAGGCTGTAATCTGCATTCCCTCAGAACCAGCCCAGCTATTCAGGCCTCACACTGAATCCCTCACACTTGTAGGGAGCAGTAATTTTAAAAGGAGTTCATTACCTCATATGCATTATGGCAATATTGGTTTAAAATTTGTATTGTTTATTTTAACTCCATATTTTTATGGTTTGCCTTACAGTTTATATGTTGCAGATGAAATACTGCACTTCCCCAAGTCCCATTATCTTTGACAGAGCAAGGAACAGATAATTCTAGTGACAACCAACAGACTACAAATTCAGCATCCCTATTTCAACTTGGCCCAACTGAAGAAAACTAAAATTGAAGCAGTGGTAGAAGGTACTGTTCTGTATGAAATAACCTGTTTCAGTGAAACTGGAGCTCTAGTTCAGTTATCATCAACTATATTTTTGGAAAGAGTTCAACAAGTGAATGGGAATAACTACCATAGCTCCCTCACCCTTTGTAGTGGTGTATCCAGGTAAAGGGTGAGACACACAGCTGGGGCTGGGGGATGTAGGATGGGGATTACTCTGCTGCCACCCATGTTCTGTGGATAAAAAAGTATTCAGGTGTCAATTCAGTATCTTTTGCAATCCATAAAGTCTTTTTTTTTTTTTTTTTAATGAGCTACTATTTAAAGGTGTTTTTAAAAAGCATTGCTAATTTTATGAAAATTCCATTATTGGCATTATAGAAATACACTGTCTTATCCAATCTGATAAACTTTGGTGCACAAATATGATAATAATATATTTCTCATATATCTTCAATAATTACTTTAAGGGGAACTTATATTTCTTTGAAGGCTTTAGTAAACAGATTTTGTGCTTCAAACCTGTGTACTCTGTAGAGCACACTTGAACAAAGTACCTTGCTTTCCAGATGCCCATGTGACAGTTTAAAAAACTGATGTGGTTAACTCAGCATATCAAAAAGTTGAAAAAAGGCAGATGGAACATACTTACTTTTGTACTTCAATAAATAAATAAGGCCAACTCTCTCCTAATGTCAGTGAGGCAATTGGCTCTGGTGGCCTCTGTTTCTGTGCTTATGTATATGTCTGAAGAGTCCTCCTGAAGGCCACCAAGGAAATTAAGAATGAGAGCACATTCAGTCTGGCCATTTCTGGCATCTGACAAGACAGGGAAGGCAGGAGAAGCTCCCACATGTGAACATGTAAGTTTCACAGAGGCAGAATTTGTCCCTAATAAAGACATAGAATTCAATATGACTGAACTCTTCTTTCTAGGATCTGTAAAACCCAAAATATAAATATTTTTTTCTAAAAGAAACCAACAGCATTTGGACTGATGGGTACAATTACCTAGAGATCATCAGAAACAAACAAACAAAAATAATAAAAAATTGAGCATTAGGCTGTGAATAAAACAGGCCAAAAAGTAAAAGTTTGTAATTGTTGCACTGAATCTTTGGAAGAAACAGACTTGCTTTTAGCTAAATTTAAAACAAAAAGCCCACGGACCACTAAAATCTTTCCTTTCTTTGAAAATACATTTTTACTTCTGGAACAGAAACCATTATGCCAAAAAGCTATCGTCTGTCTAAAAAACTGAACCACATATGTTGTCCTTTCTCTTTACCTTTCATTATGTGCTTGCATTTCCATGTCTATATTCATTTAAAACAGTTCAAGAAACAGTGATTACCAGCTAAGCCAAAATTCAACAGTGGTGGACACTGAGTGGACATGAAAATAGTGTCACCTACTTCATGAAAAGGGGGGAAGCACTTTGTGGTTTGCACTTCAGTACACAACTGCCACTTTTCAAATCTGAACATAATGTTGGATTCTGTATCAACAACTTAAACAGATTACCACTCTTTTTTGGAAAATGTTTATTTATTATGGTCAATAAATTGACCATATTGCCACTTCTATCACCTTCATTTCAAGACTGGAAAATTCAAACTTAAAAGGTAGTTCTGATGTTTGGAACATGTCTTGGGAAATATTTTTGTAAGTCAAGTGGGATACCTGATGCAAAGGTTAACACATGATAGTCACTGAAACAACATTTCTCTGGTGCTATTGAGAGCTCTGAGATTTATATTCTACCTGGACTTAGCTAATCCTCTGGAAAAAAACAAGCAATTCACTTCTTAAGAATAAGTACCCAACTCCCAGTTCATGTCAGCACCAGATAAAATTTCTCTCTGTTTAGGACTATCCCCAAGCACAGGCTTAAGTTTAAGCACTGACCTTAATCAACATGTGCTTTACATTAAACATACGATTAAGGAGGATTTTCTTTTGAAGCACATCCTGGATTTTGTCATCAGTGTTCTGCAGCACATTAGATACTTTTTTTTATGTGTATTTGATTTTCTGTTCTAAATGCTGACAATTTTTTTTTCACTGCCAGCAACAGCCCAGTGGCATAGTACATGTCAGATTTGATTTATCTCTGGTTGCCATTATTTACTACAGAAACAATGCTTTTTAGTTACTACTATTCAGCACAGAAAGGGCTAAGCTATATTCTATAATGTACCATAAAAATACCAAAGACAGTTTTTTCCCACAAGATACAGTGAGCAGAGGAAAGCATTTTCATCTTTCTGTACTGTTATAACATATTATCTACCTGACAAGACTGAAGATAATATACATCAACGTTATATTCAGAGAATCATGGAATATTTAATTTTGCATGAGTTATTATCATCATTTAGTGTATTAAGACCAACTAGGTAACTCCTAAATTGTTCCTGCTGTATGTCAAACTGCACAGAGCATATTCCCTAAGAACATTTCCAAGTTCTCCATCAACAACATTCTAATTGCATACATGTTCTAGCAGCATATTCACATTCTTCCCAATTCACTGTAAGCTAATAATTTTTGTACTATGCTTAGTAATAGCAGTACTTGGTTTCTTTTTTAATAAAAATTGCTTAGGTCTTTGTGGGCAACAATAATTTCTTCTCCTCAAGCACATTTTATTCTCCCCCCATGAGGTTTCATTGTGTTTTTTTTTAAATGTCACCATTCTGTTGCACTCTTGTGAAACAAACAATATGGATCTCTTTAGGCTGACAAGCCTGGAAATGAACACCTCAGTTTGAGAGTTAACCAATGCAGAACACACTACAGGCTGGCTACAATGTGTCCTAAAATTTTCAGTGCTCTGGGGAGGAGGGATTTGAACCATTCCCCCTCAACTACTCCTAAGTTCCCTGTGGACTCAAGGGAGAAGCAGACATGGATACACTACCACTTGGTGACCTTCAGAGGTGCCTAAATTAATCATGCTGGATTGAGCCTGAAATAATTAAATTTACTTGTTCTTACACGAGGTAACATGCATTACAGTCTTATGAGTGTTACACCATGTGTTCCTATCCAATTTATCTTTGCCATGATGGTTTTTCCACCACCCCTCTCTCCTAGCAGGGATTCCTAAGTGCCACTAGGATCTGGCAGTTATCTCCCCTCTCTTTTGTAAACTTTTTAATTGTCTCTTCTAAAGCACACTGTTTAACAGTTTTTCATGAGCAGCATACAATCTGATTTCAGAGGGTCCTCCCCATATTTTCCAACACACTTGAGTGTCCCATACCAACTTCTCATGATCTTTTCAAAGCTTCTCTCACTCAGGAAGACAGATTGGCTCAGTTTCTGTCCATGAATGAAATCTGCCCATGGCCATCCTTTGTCACTTAAGACTACCAGAATGAAATGATTTCTATCCACATTATTAAAATTTCTCATCCATATCAAGCAATATATGGGGGCCATATTGTGTGATCATATTCATTCTGCTTTCAGGAATGGTCCCTGGCATTCTGACACTCAAATTATGCCCAGGAAGAAGACTTGTTGACACAGGCTAAAGGCATGCCAGAGAGGGTGACAGTACAAACCATAGCATTCCATTGCTGGGAAAAACCCTGATTAATTAATTAGCAGTGTAGCCAAATTGGACATAAAGAATATTGCAAGTACAAAGCACACAGCATTTTACCTCAAGAACAGAAAAAAAGTTACTACTGCATCTCATGTGTAAGCAGGAACTTTTTCAGTTCCTTTCAATACTCCCAGCTGTGTGCAGCAACATTCAATTGCCATCTAAATTCCAACTGAGAACAGAGATAGATGTCAAATAAAAGCCCAACTAGGCAACTGAAAAAGTCACAAGGTGACAGAATTTTACTCTGATATAAGATGAATCCACAATATCAGCATCTATAGAATTCTTTATGAATAAAGAAAGGTTGCATTCCAGCAGTTTGCTAATGACTCCTTTTCCAGTGCTGAATGCAGCCATGATGCTGGAGGTGCAAAGATAAAGTCAGAGGACTCAGGTCACTTGTTAGAACAGGACTCTGTCATTCCCATAACTTCTTTGGTGAATCTACTCTGCATCCATTTTTTTTTTCTTTCTAACCCACATTACTCCTGATAACCTGCGAAAACGTGATGCAAAATAACATCATTTACACGTGAGGCAGATTTGTGTGTATGCAAGAAATGCAGAACTCCTACATGCACATAATTTTCAAACAGAATTAAGAAGCAAGTTCTGAAGCTTTGCCTCTCTATCCACAGTATTTCCTTCAGCCAATAAAGACCATTATCCTATCAAAAAAGGAAATTAAATTACCATCACAGAGTTTGGATTTTCACTGAATCCATATTGATGACTGTCACTGTCTTTAGATCTTCCAACCATTTCTTAGGTGTCAAAGTGAAAAATGATTTTTCAATTGTCTATCTCCTATTTCCTTTCTCACAAGAAGGTACCAGAAAAAATAATTTTTCACTCTTCTGACTTCACCATACTGGGTCTAGAACAAATTAAATACACTGACATCTGCTTCCCAACACCATTCATCCTACTGCTTGCATGAAACTGTGGATTCTTGGTGACTACTGTACAAATAGAGCTGTTTACAGGCTTGCCAGATAAATAGTAACACCAATCCCTACAGTGTGCTTGTCCAAACACAATAAATAGATGCAGTTCCTTCTCTTCCTGGCTCTTCATTGCATCTGTTAAATGGATATCTCCATTTGTCCTTTGGTCAAGAAGCTTCTTCAGATAGAAGCAAGCAGAGAGGGAGAGCAAGCAGAGACTTTGCTGTGCTGAGACACCAAATTAGGCACACATTCAAATCTCCAGCTCCCCACTGTCACAACAAGGGGTTTTGTACATTAAAGAACAACATTTATTCATAATTAATAGAATTTGCCTATCAAAAATAAATAACTTTGTGCCTTTGAAATTTTTAGCAGCAAACATCTCATTGCTTTCCAAAGAGACTCGTGTCCCTAAGAGGCTAAATTATCTTTGTCAGAGGATTTAAATTTATAAAACAAGGGGAATTTTGGAATTTTAAACCAGCGTAACACAGAAATCTCAAAAATAACTCCTGAAGTTTCAATCAAACTTTCTGCTGTTTTTTCTCATATTCCACTGACAGGAGTCCAGAAAACTGTATTTTTATTTTTTTTTAAAAAAAAACCTCTACAGATGATATATTCATGGCATATGCAAGCACTCTCAAAACTGACATAAAGGAATAAATATAGCACCAGTCTGAGACAAACATACAAGATGTCTGTGTGTTCCAGCCAGAACTGGCAAATACAGACTTTAAAAGCTACTACAGGAAAAGAATTACTTGAAATTATATAACTCTAAGACAAACTAAAAATATATTTTTCTTTCAAACAAAAGTTACTCAAGTTTCTTAACTTTTTCAACGATTTCCTGCACAATAGTTGCAAAGAGTCCTAGAGTTGTCTAAAGCAAAATAGGGTATGTAAACCTAACAAAGGTATCATATTATTTTAATCAGTATTTATCAGAACAGTATACTTTTAATTCTGTCCAAAATCTTAGTTCCATTAAGAGATTCAAGCAAGTAGTATTCAAATATAACAGTTGACACCTGTGCTTTAAAATTAAAAGAAGACTGCCTATTTCTTTTTCCTATATTACTTTCATGGAAATTGCTAAAAATAATAAAATATATAGGTCTTATTGGGTTACAGCCAAGTTATTTGTGCATATTTATGTATTTCTTTCTAATTTTCTTTCTGAATTATCCATTTCCTTTTTATTATTGCAGTAATACTCTCTAAGTGTTCTTCCCTTTGAGCGATAGCTGCAAGAGGAAGATGTTCAGATGAAGAATGCAAACTAGTCATGAACAAAACATAAAAATACCTTTCAGAAGTTATGCAATAATCATTGAACAGTAAAGCACCATAGGTGGTTCATTCTAGATCTTAAGAGTACCTACAATGAGTAAAAATACATCATAGGCTTGTTTTCCCCTTAATATATTTTAATTAGTACTACCTGCCTACGTTTTATTTCAGGTTTGTGAGAATTTTTTTCCATTTTTTCCATTTTTTTTTCCATGAGATTTGTTTACCTAGTAGAGAGGATGTATCTGAATTGGTGAACTGGAGGTGTAAGTGAATAAATCTCTTAGCATTTCAGGTACAGCAGAAATGGGAATACTTTAGAAAAGGACAAGTATTCAATTAGGTTTCTTAGTATTACTAGATGTTGGCTTTTCAACTCAGCTTCCACTTTTGCTGAGCAATTTTGCATGTACAAAGTAATATTCATTTGTACAAAAATGAGAGCAGTATCCTGTCAAAAAGATAAATTCCTAAGTGTAAGTGACAAGTTCCACTGTCTGGGAGAAGATATGCAAGATAATCTGTGCAGATCTGATTTAAATTTGGAAGATGTAATTCTAACATTCTTTTTGAGCACAAAACTGTACTATTCACAAAGCAACAACTCTTCTAGTATGCACAGAACATTTGTTTATTCATACCAATAAAAATTGCATTTCAATGCAATGTCTTTTGTTGTTTTTTAATTCAGCATTACAATGCTTGCTTTCTTCTTATCCCACAAACTGCTAAGAATGCAACTATATGCAACTTACTGGTGCTAATTTGTTTGCTTTTATTTGTGTGCATTTTTACTTCAAGTATGTTGAAAGTCACAAATAGTTAAAAAATTATTAGTGAAGGTATCAGACAGCTGACAAGTTTACCTGATTTGTATTAGAAATCAAGTAGGCTAATTTAAAGAAGAAAAATGTAGACAAGACTTATTTTTTAAAAAAATCAATCAAGTCTCCCATTCAAAACAGATGTTTTTATGTGTATGCAAATGTCATGCTATAATGTCTACCACAGCTGTGATAAAACTACATAAATAATTTCCAGAAATTACATGTAACTAAGCCAAAAAAACCAGACAATTCTTCTTCCATCATACTAAGTGTACAAAATTGTAATTTCCTTCTTTTTTTCCTGAAACTTTTCCAAAACAGTAAAGACTTCTCGCCTAAAACATCTTTTCATACATTTATGTTAAAAATAATCAGAAAAGGTTGTGTTACATATCCTTCCAGAAAGAAATAGGCCTTTATGATCCTAGCTGGATCAAAATATCAAAAACATATTTGTTTTTTTTTTATTTCTCTGAAAAATAATCAAAGCAAGACACTTCTTGTTCTGGTATAAAACATGAATGTTTTTCTCCTCTAGCTCATTTGCTCTAATCTAATTCAGAGAGATGGATGATGATTCTAAGTTAAACTGTTCTTTGTTCTAGGGCAGATTGCTTGAAATAAATTGATGGTCCAATTCCTAAAGATTCAACTTTGCAAAGACTTCTGAAAGTTTTTTTATTTTATTTGTAAACCAACTTGACTTGGATAGGTCAAGTTGAGCAGGTGACAAATATTTTGAAGAAAGAGAACCTGGGACTGGATTTATCTAGATTCCCTTGGACATAGGCACTGGTGCTCAGATCAAAGCCCAAACTGTACCTCCCTGTACCTCTACTGCAGAGGCCATCCTGGCTAAGAAACAGAGGCACAGGATGAGGACCAGGCTTTATTGTCACATTTTTGGGTGATAAAAACAAGTCTCATGCAAATCATTTGACTCTTCAAGCCTCGACTTACGTGCATCTGTCAAAGGTTGTGTTCATGTTTAGTAACCATGTCACGCAAATCAAAAAGCCAAAAAAAAAAGAGATTTTTTCCCCTCTTTGAATTCACCTTGCTTAGCTGAATTTCAGCTCTTTGGGGAAGAGCCCAGGTTTTTTATTATCCTACTATGCATATGTCATACCTAACATGATAAAATCCTGATTCATGGAGAAAATATGTTCATACTGTTGGCAATAATTACCATGTAATGACACAGTTTCATCAGTGAAGATGAAAATGCTTGCATGTACGTAGAAAATATTGCAGAGCTAATTAGGGGGCTACTTTAGAAGACAATTATTATTCCAAAATGTCTCCTTGCGTAAACACTATTATTCTTTGCAGTAAAAATTGCTCCATTATGTAGTTTATTTTAACCTGCTCTCAAAGTAGATTAAGCTATGCCAAAGTAATTTTTTTAGAGCAAAACAAGCATTTCTTGGAACGCTAAGGTATCGTGGCAATATTTGACTGTTTTCATATATTAAAAAAATCCTAACCTCTTAATACGAAGAAAAAATACTCTATCACTGATGTCAGTACATAACATAAGGAAAGCTCTGAAATATTATTTAAAAATTGCACATCTAGAATGATCCCCATCTACAGAAAAATAAAATTTAAAATAAGTTTAAGATACTTCTATCATCAATTATTCACCAAGAAACCTACTGAGATGGAAGTAATGGTGCTATTATTACCACCTCAAGACTTGGTCCAAAATATTAGAAACAGGTGAGAATCAGACTAAGGAATCAGCCTGTGAGGACTGACAGATATCCTACAGAATCAGGTACAACAGAGTTTGCATCCTGGATTAGGGTTTTTGGTCACTGCAGCAAAAATACTTATTTTACTCATCTGTGTTATTTCACTTATTTTATTTTCTCTAATCAAGTTCAGATTCTGATTGATGTTTTACGAACATTCAGGTCATGACGAAAATGTCTGAACTCCTTGCAGAAAGGCAGAGCTCAAACCCCATGGATGAGTAAGAAGAAATAAGTGTAAATTACACCGTAATAAGTATTTGCAAGTTAGAACAATCCTGGAGTTGCTCTCTGAGAAAACTGTTTTTAAAACCCTACAATTTATTGGTCCTATCATAATTTTACAACTCACAATAAATATTTAAAACATACCTAGAAATATATATAATAATATATGTATTATATATAATGATATACACATTGAGTACATAGAGATCTACTTCTGGTGTATTCTGCTCAGAAAATACATAGAATATGAATGTTTATGTGGGAATTGGTGTAAGGATGAAGTCCAATGGCTTTGATCAGTAAGGTGAAAATATGATAATGGGACATAAAGAAACCCTTTCAAGTATAAGGATTTATATCTTTTTCTACATTATAATTTGTAATAGAGCTGCTGCTGTTTTCATTTATCCATGCAATGACCTAAACCTCAAACAACAAAGAAGGAAGCACTCAAATCCTTGCTTTTAAGACCGGTTTCAATAATATCCTATAATCATAAGTTTGACAGATTACTGTATTATTTATGTCAAATGTGTATAATTTTATCAAATGTGTGTGATCACATCAGTTCATGACTTGGTTGCCCTCCAATTGTTTTGGTGCCTTGCTGCTCTTTTGTTGCTGAGAACAGCAAATGAAAATGTCCAGCTTACCTTCTCTCTTTTCATGCAGTCTCAGGCTTACTTCATATCCCTACCACAACTTGCCTGTATTCATTAGGACTAGGCTTTTGATATGACTTTGCACAGGAATACTTTCAGTATTTTTGTGATTATGCTATGTTTTTCTATGGAATGACTGCACTGACTGGAGCAATGTCATGTTACGATTTGCATTCAGGGTTCTGTAATACTTTTTTTTTTTAGTATTTTCAATTCCATTCCTTTTTACAACCTGGCTTTTTATTTTCTTCCTGCTGGCTTTGTACATCAGGGGACTTTTTCCAGGAAATTATTTCGTGGTCTTTCTTCTCAGCAAGGGTTCACATTTCTCACAATAACATACATCACCTGCCTCATTTATCTTGTCTCAGGTTTAGCACTGAATATACACATTGGGCCACAAAGCAGGACCCACTAAGCAGACACAGACTTGAGTGGGCACCCATATGGCACACTGAAAGCTCCACATGGAGCATCCAGTTTATATTTGTAGGTACTGGGCTAACAGATTCCAGTTCTGGAGCAAGCTGGGTCAGAAGCAGACTTGGGTTTTCTGAACCATCACACTGTGGGCATAAGGAATCTATTAGAGACTTGATTGACCTAAACCATTTCATGTCTTCTGCAAACACTGCCTACTTCTCCTCATCTCCCTTTCCACATAATGGATTTTTTTAACTCCAGGGATGTCTGCACAGACACTTGGGGTACTCTGCTTCTGTTAAACTGCTCCATTGATCCTTATGATTTTTTCTCTCTTAGGGACAGAGTCAAAAAATGCTTTGCCCTGTGACAACACTTGCTTACTGTAGTAGCTTTTTCTACTACATGGAACCTATGCTAAAGGTCTTTTTTTTTTTGACAGTTCAAATACACTGTATTGATCAATCCTCACACACTCTATCAGAATTCTAACAGGTTGACAATTATTCTATGCAATTTTCCTGGGCAGATGCCAGCCACTTTGTTCCTAAAACCCAATTTTTGGTCTTTCTGCTAAAGTTTATCACTGGTCTCTAATTTAAAAGATATTCTAGTACTTTTTTTTAACTATAAACCCAACTTCTGACCTTCTTTGATTACTAGCTGTTGTTAGAAACTAAAAACTAAAGAAGCACATAATCCACTGGCTTCTTCCTATTTGTCAGTATTTCAACAACATCCTCTTCCATGACTCACTCTTGCACCTTTATTTCAAACAGTTACTTGGGATGGATGGCTTCCTAAATATCCCTGGTTTTCTTCCCCCGTTCCCCTTCTGGTCAATACAAATGAGAAGAAACAGCTTAGAATCTCTTTAACATCCTTGTCCTCAAGTAGATTCATCTCAAGAGACCCACCAATCCTCTCCTACACTTGACATGTTAAAAATTGTCTATATTTATTCATATGCCTCTGGCTCTTTATTCTAATAACCTCTCTTATCTTCATTAATTACTGTCCTAAAGTTTATCTCCTAGAATTTATGCTCTTTTCTGGTCAGTTTGCTTAAGAACTTTTTTTTTTTTTTTTAAGGAAACATATTCAGTTCAGATAGTTTTTGTATTCTGCAATTTATCTTTTCTCCTTCACTACTGATTTTTCCAATGGCCATTTTCATGCATTTTGCAGCTTTTTATGCCGTATGTTTGCTGAATGTTCAGTTTCATACATTTAAACACTTATTCAGAAAAACTGTTCTACTGACAAAGTGATTTTGATATTCTTTGTTAAGAAGTCAAATTTATTTTTATTACAATTGCATTTACCCAGTGGCTCAACTATTCCTGTCTGAATCGAATTCTTATGCATTCCTCTTCCCTTATTAATTGGATATATTACTAATAATGAATTACTTACTCATTGCTTCAACTGTTTTCTTACCTCCTGTTATTTACTATACAATTATAATCTAAAATTTTACTACAGAAAAATAAAATAAGGGCAAATAAATCAAAGCAATATTACTCGTCATTTGTAGCAGGTTTAGCTTAGAGGTTCAAAGGAAAAAAGCAAAACTAAATCTGGATTCTCAAGTGTTGATTACATAATACCACTCATTTATATTGTTTACTTCTGACATTTTACCTCCAATTTTTTTATGCTCTTATACCAGCAAAGTGTAAGATGTAGACTGATGTTTATATATAAACATTTATATATAGACAAATAATAATATAAACAAATATTACTTATGTTTAATTGTTGAACAATATTTCAAATCCCTAAAATATCAATAAAATAAGTATTTCATTGTTACTTGAAACAAAACTCACAGGCCTAAACCAAACTGGAACAAAACTATCATTGTGGGGTGGGTCACCAGATGTAATTATCATCATAAAGCACAAAGTGCAGCTGAACTCAGTTGTCATTAGAGCATCACTGCTACAAAACTCAGATTTTTAATTGCAGTGATAGAGATGCAATTAGTACTGCTAGATTTCAGCTTAGTAATGAAGAATGTTTCTTACAGGTAAATGATGGAAGACCAGTTATGAGTTGTTAGGTCATAGCTAGGTGACTTTTGACATGGGTCTTTAGAGTATGACCAGACAAATGACACCTAACATTTTAGCCTACACAAAATAAGCAATTATCTCAGGACAGTTTTTTTTAGGAATGGCTTTCACACATCCCAATTGGTATCCAAATTCAGAAGCTTTCAATAAAGCAAATCGGAAGAGCAAAGTAGCAAAAAGACCTCTCTGAAGGGCTTAAATACTGGGGCAGCTAATTAAGAAGGCAGAACTGAGATGTCTGTGTTGAGAATGATCCATAGCAAAGATCTTTACACACCAGGACAGCACCTTTCAGAAGAACTAAACACTTCATAAAAATAAGTAAACTAACAGCATTAAGTAAGACTCTTTTTTTTTTTTTCCAACCCTTTATTTGCTGTCCTAAAAGACTTTTGTTGCCTAAGAAATGGTCAGCATTGTGATGTTAATGTCTTTGGCTTATTTGGGTAAGATAAACGTCATAAACTCTTGAAGTCAAGGAGACTACAGTTTCTAAAAATGTACAGAGGGCTGCTAAATGCAATGAAAAGACATATTAGATCACTGTATTACACAGGGGTTCTAAAACTGCCTCATATTTCAAAAGGAAGTAGGAAGGTCTTTTGGGGATCTATAACATTCTTTCATGCCACCCATAGTCAAAAATAAGAGGTAAGACTTTGCAAGAAGACAGAAGGCACAGAGGAGCACTGACATAAGTCAGTACTACATAGGCTAAAAGATGACCAGACCCAAAGCAAACAGTTGTTTGTCCACTTCCTTCCAAATACTTAACGTTAACTATGCAAATAGTTACTTCAAAATACTACACATACTGTTTATTCCTAAGATACTGCTCAGTCCTATAAAGAAGCTCCTAGAGTGGTTCTCTCGACTTAATTTTAGTCTTAAAAAATGTTAGCCTGGCAATGTCAGTGTTTAAACCATTTATCCAAGAAAACTGAAAATAATCCAGCATCAGAAAAGAAAATTAAGCAACCAATCCACTAGTATCAGCTGCTACTTTTGCTGCTGACAACCACATCACGCTAAAAATAATCAAGATTTTGTCTTTTTTTTTTTTAAAGCACTGAACAACACCTTCAGTGCTGCCTGAATCCAAGGGGAGCCCTTTGCCCTCACTGCTCCTAAAATTGTCTCTGTATGAATCCTACAATGAACAGCAGAAGGAGTTAATTTTTATTCCTTCCAAGGGAACACTTTCATAGAGCTTTTTGAACGGTACTTACTCAAATATGGTGGTTTGTAAGGCGCTCGTGTATTAGACAGCAGTCCATCCAACTCCTTCCTCTCCAGAGTGTTGTGAAGGGCCTTCTCTTTGCCGAAGGTGGAGAAGGACCTTTCTGCCCCAGGTTGGGCTTCTGGTGTTTCAAACACTTCAGTGTCTGGAACGGAGTCCATGCCAGGTACATGCAGGTTGCTGCGGTAATCCGCAGCTTGGCGTCCATCGGCTGGAACAAAGGAAGGCATCCAGCACCGATCTGAGTGGCCCAGTGCTTTACATTCCTCCGTGCAATTGGAGAAGAGATCCATGCCTGCAAGCATGAGAGAAAAAGAAACTAGAGATATAAGCTTCAGCATCACGAAGAGGTGCTGCTAGATGAGAGAGATCATGCCAAGAAAAGGGCGGAGTGGGAAGAGAAGTATTGGAAGAACTTCTTCCCCTACCTTTGTTTCGTCAACCAGAACAAATAATTGAGTTTTCCAGTCTTCAGAAGTCAAAGACACCACTTCATATGAGTAATTAAATGCCAGAATGTCACACACGCACAAAAATATCACAAGAAGAAGGGTTCTGGTAGGTCTGTCTCACCAAATCAATGCAGATCTCACTTTTTAGAACCCACTGAAATAAAGTTCAATTCTATTTGTAGGTTGACATCTGTGGTTCACTGGTTGAAAATACTTGTTTAAGAACACGAAGGAATTGTTTCTACATAAATGTATTTCTGAACAAAGAAATGAAATGTCATGACTGAGGAATCACAGATTGCATTTATTAATAAGTTCTATGAAGGAGCAATCTGTGCATACAGGTGTATGCAGACAGAGCCTATCAATACTAAAAGCAGATCTTACAAAGTAGGAATCCAGCTCTCAAGTGATCGGGTTGGCTTATTTAATCAATCATTACATCATTCTTTCAGAGATAGTTTTCATTGCTACTGCAGCTGTCCTATCATCAAGTCATCCAAGTAATAGGACAGAATCCTATAATAAATTACTGTAATTAGCAGTACAAAAGTAGCCCTAGTCTGATGTGACATGGCTGTGGATACTATTGACAAAATTGTTAATGCTTTCCCTATATAAGCAAACACTTGTCCCTGCCAACATGTAACTGCTTACAAAGCCTTTAATGCTATTAAGATTTCAAATGACAACTTGTGTTTCTATTAACTACTTTTGGATCTGCCTTCCAAAAGAGTATTTCCTAACTGTGAGTCACCAAGTTGTTGTATGATACTTGTTTTGAGAAGAATGTTGTACGAGATTACAGGCATAGAGTAAATAAATACCAGTACCTCCAAGCTGACGTTCAACATCATACAGAAAAGCAAAAGAGTAAAGAAATCTCTTTTTCTTGTATTTATAAAGAGAACAGAGTATCTTAGGTGCATGTCAAAACTGAACTAAACCTGATATAAACACTGCATTTACAAGCATTGCATTAGAATTACAAAAGTGACACTACTTGCAAGAGAATTAGAAAGAAATTTTGAACAGCTGTAATAAGATTCCTGTAATGTAACTCATTCACCAGCCCACACTGTAAAGAACTGGATTAGCTTGATCTCCCATGTGAGGATTAGCATTAGGAATCCTACCACTGTTTTGAACCATAATTTGATTACTTATATTAGTAATATTTACATGGTATCTCACACTACATAAAACAATCTCTTCAGCAAGCAAGGATCTATCAACAAGTGCTTGAGCACTAAAGGCAGTCACTTATGACAGAAAAATATGGAAAAAGGAAAAAAAAATTTTGATGTCAGAATAATCTCCCTTTATAATTACTTTAAATTTTTAAATTAACTAATATACAATGCTAGGTCCAGTTTCGATTAGAACCTTGCAGATAATTGTCATGCAGAAGTCTGAAAATAAATTACTGATCAGTGAGCTGTTGAAGAATGTAAACGTGAACTGCAATATGATTAAAGAATCACATGAAGACCATCAGGAAAGGAGTACAAATCATATAGTTCTAAATTCTGTAGTGGCAGTAGCTATCAAAGACTGAAAAGAAAGATTTAGATGCAGTCTTCCCAGGAATAAATTAATATATAACGATGTATGTAAAACTGTGTGTGTGTGTATCTTATGGATTGAAATATCTGCACAAAAACACTTTATGCAAGAAAAGACACATTTCATGAATTCTGCTTTTTACCATTCAGAAAATTTAAGTGACAATTAAAACAAAATGGTTATTTTATTCTTAAGAGCTCCTGGCAAAGTTATACCTAAATAACAAATCAACCTGCTTTTATAGGAGAATGATTACAGACACATTTTGCTAACAGTGTTTCAGTGACCATATTCACTCAACATTTGCTAAGAAACAGAAGGAGAAAGAAAACCTTACAGATAAATATTAAATTACATTATTTTGCCAGTGAGAGGAGGATATAAGAATTTTGGTTTTAAGCTATATATTTAAAGACAAGCCCTTCTTTTTTTCCTTCATGGATTTTTACTTCCCCTGGAAAACTACCCTCCATTTTACTATTTTGTTTTCACATCAGCTGTTAAACTGCAAAATGTCTCTATCCAAACATTATTTTTTGGTTCCCTTTTGAACACTGCTTGTCTACTGCAGTGCACAGAATACTACTATATAACAGCTTATTATAAAAGAGATGTTATAACCACTCTTAGTCAGGATTTTGAATAAACAAAGTAATGAATGTAAGAGATATAAAATATAAGCTTCTATGAGAAACTTTTCCTCCTTGAAGATGAGAGCTTGTAAGAGAAAAAAAAAATTATATACAGCTGAATTTTAATATAAAGTGCTGGAACACACAGCCAGAATATTAATGCTTGTTTAGGATGGGAACAAAATGTTTGGAGGGGCCTAGGCTGGATGCTGTTCCTACTTGAATCAGTCAGAAGATTGCCCAAGACTTCAATGGATACAGCACCAGCACACAGTTTAGTAATTTGACATTAAAAAAAAAAAATTCAAAGTAGCAGTCTGATTCTGAAATCCCTGGGCACCTATGTATGTTTAAACTGATTATGATATGAATGCTGCCTAGTTTTCCTCCACTTTTCATGTGGGGTCATGGTATAGAATTCTCTGATTCTATTTGGAAAACATTAAAAATAAGACAAGGAGTAGCTGCTTGCTATTTTCCAAGAAGGAAGGATGTAACATGGTAAATGAAGCAAGACATTTGGCACAGAATTCCCTCATACACCAGGAACCAGAATCTTGATTTATAACAAAAATAAATGTTCAGCAGTGTAACACTTCCACCTTATATCCCTCACAAATCTGGCTATATTTAGGGTCCTTCAGAACTAACCTATCCATTGTAATTGCAAGTCCACATTAAAGAATGCTTTATATTTTTCATTTATCTTATTAGACCTTGCATGAAGATAAACGAAGGTATTAAAGGCAACTCTGAACTATGAATTTCAAATGTCATTCTCAGATAAAAATATATAGTACAGTGCACTGAAGTGCTCAAAACTTATATGCATTTCTTTACTCCAAATACAACACACATATAGCTCATTGCAAAGTTCATGCCTGTTTGTTCAAGTCTTATTACTAGAGGAGACAGAGGGCAATGTGAGCTCTCACACAACCTTAAGTTTGTAGAGTTTGAAGAAAAACAAGTCCCCAACCCTTCCCTCAATGGCAACAAGCAAAGAAAAAAAACCTAGGGAAGGGAAATACTAAGTTGGATATCTGCAACTGCATTTCCTAAACTCAGGTGCTCTGATTCAGATACTCAGTAGTGTTGCATTTCTGAAGCGTATTCCCAATTTGCTTCCTTTCACATTTCAAAAGGAGAAAATCAGAATTTCTATGTGCATGACTTCTAATTGGTTTGAGAGACAGCTTAGATCAAAGCAAAATTAAGGCCTAAAACCATTCTTAAATAATGTATTCTTTCTTAATTTAATTATGGGAGAAGAGCCCTACACCAAGCTTTTACAGCAATGAGTGAACATGAGCATATGTATCACTAGGTAAATGGTGTAACAAAAAGTGGAAGTACAAATTACATGTTGACAGAGTACTTCTGTAGTATTGTTATTGGCATGGGGTTTTCTTTCCCCAACAGTTGTAATTTTTTTTTTTTCATTACTCTAGCTTTTACTCAGAATTAAATGTCATTTTCTGTTTCTTAGGTGGACGCTTTTCTTAAAAAAGGTGGTTAGGTATGAGATAGGTGTGACACAGGGAACCAGGCCTCCTTTTCAGAGCTTCATTACCAGAACAATTATCCATTTGGTTAGGTTATCCTTGAGCAAGTTACTCATTTCCCTATGATTCATGTTTTATGTCAGTAAATAAGAATAATGATATTAAACTCCTTTGTAGGAGACTTTATCTACTGAAGAATTGGACTTTATGGAACAGTTATTATAATTCCTTCTAAGTAATTAGTGTGCTGCCTTGGATGAAACTGACTTCATCTGCATGAGAACTTGCATAAAGATTCACACATCTTCAATACTCAGCTCTTCCAGTTCTCAACTTCAAAGCCCTATCAGAACCACTGAGATGTGAACTTATGAAGCACGCAGCCCAAGGAAAGAAGGAGAAAAAAAAAAAAGAAAAAAAAAAAGAAACTGCTCTCAGCTTGAGCCAAAGCACTTTTCTAAGCCATTTTCATGTTCACTCTCATTTTATCTGAGATAGACTCTTAGCCCAAGTGATCTTCTAAACAGGATTTAGCTGTCACTCTGCATAGGCTCAGAAGGCATAGGTTCTCTCTGTCCCTTATCACCAAAATTCTTCTGACTTCTCAAATTCTTCTCCTTATGAACACTGAAATATCACAGCTCTCCTGAACAATGCAAACACTCTTGTGGTTTACCTAACCTGTACTGAAAAGGCAAGGAGACAATGTTTCATGCTGTGCCTTTGTATTAGACTCCTATCAATCCCCTTCAGAAGGTCCACTAGAGGAAACCTCATTTTACATCTCAGCTGGTCACCAATGCCTACTGCCCAGAGGAAAATATCAAAAAAGCTGATGCATTTTATAGTATATACATGATAGAACACTGACTCAGCTTCCCATTTGGATATTCCTTCCTGAAGTGATCTGAGATCATGCCAATTCAATGAAAGAAGTGGAAAAAAGGTAAAATTTTAAAGAACTCTGCATGTTCTTCTTGAGAAAGCTGAGTATCCAGTGGGCAACCAATATGAAATAAGTTGATGGCATGAGTCCAAACTTTACAGGACAGGTGTCTAATCATACAATTTAAACATACACATATGCCAAGTATTAATTGGCACCCAAGTCAGCAGTTTCACAAGGGAGGCCAAGAATTTAATCAACCATAGGAAATAAACTAACCTCATGCTTAGAAATTACACCTACAGAACTCAATTGAAATACAGTGTGTTAATAATAGGTAGTAGCGTTGTAGTAATTGCATTTGTTCTACCACAAATAGCATTTTTTGTCTCAATTTTCAAACAAAAAAGAACACTAGTAAATACCACATGCGTCTGAGGTTTGAGAAAACCCTTCTCTATTTGCCAGAAACTTCTTGTGCTTCTTTACCCTTGGAAATTCATTTTTCAAAATGCTTAATTAAATACTTATCCTGGTCAATGAAATGACTACTCAATCCCTGAAAATTAGGCTTTTAAATAGCCTGCACCTTGCCATTCCCACTAAACGCAGATGACAGTACTTCTGTATTTCATGGATTTTAAAATAAAAATGTGGATAATTACAAGGAATCTGGGTGGTACTTTAATGGGAACAATATGAATCCCTTACATGCATGCCAGTACTTTTGAAACCATGACGAAATCACTATTAAGAAAATACACTTTGTGGAAAGGTGAACTATATATGTTATAAAACCCTTTCTGATAGGCAGAGCAGCTTAGTCCAGAACTTTCACTAAGTAACTGTGCAGGAGAATTCTATGACACAGTGAAAGATTTTCATCCTGCATGTTTTCCTTCCCAGTTAATAACTGACCATGATTTTTGACAGTCAGTTTGGAAATCAATGGACTACTAGAGTAGCTACTTGTGTGCCACAGGACTGTTCACTGGTGACACTGGTGAACAGAAATCAGGTACAGAACAGTGAAAAAAGATGTTTTGTGAGCAGAACATGGTGCTGACTGAAACTGGCAGGGGGGGGAGTTTATTTGTTGATGTGAATTATCTCCTAAATATTTCTGGATGCAAATACAACGCTTTTAAAAAAAACAGATATGATGCTGTAGGGTATCAGGTAACATCTTGGGAAAAAAAAAAAAAGAAGCAGCCCAAACTTCTTCCATGTTATCAACCAGTGTTTTCCTGTGATAGTTTAAAAAGAATTTATTATAGAGCATCAGAACAACTAAGAAACTGAGAAGGCTTTCCCTCAGATCCTTCCCTTGGCTATTCAAGATCAAACAAGATTTATGCTCTTTTTTTCCATAAAATTCAGCATCAAAAGCTAATAGCAAGATTGACATTTTTATATTAAAATTTATTGTCATTGCCGAGGCCAAGGGGCATGTTCTTTATTCATCCCAAATATAACAATTTATTCTCAAATCACAGCATCAATATATTAAATTGGAAGTTCTGTGTATTTGAGGTTTCAGTTCAAACTGTTAATTGTGTGTAGACCAAACCTAACTGTCAGCTTTCATTACTTCATCTGTAATCACCACAGATTGTCTGTCACCAAGACACAGAAGTTCATAAACTTTTAAATTATTTTAAATTATTGTGAAAGTACAGATTTTTGACAAAGTAGAAATTATGAAAAAGAAGAATTTATCCAGCTAAGGATTAATACCAAGTTTGACAGTAGTTTCAGTGTTCCTCTCTAAGATAGACTACTTTTTCTACTTTTAAAATGGAGATAAAGAGCAGTAACAGCACTGAATGCATCTAAAAGAAAATAGCTTTCAGTTGATGTGCAACTATATGATTATATTCCCACCATTAGTCAAATCCAGCCTTTTCTGCAGATGTTTCTTCTTTTTTCCCGTTTGGTTATTGTGGTTCATTATGTTGAGGGACTAAGCTGATTGAAATGTTCATTGAGATGACTGCTGCAGTAAAATGTGTAAAAGACAAAAAAATGGAACACAGGGAGGGCAGGAGGAAAGGGAGCTTTTTATAACTCAGTAGCACTTATTGCTGCATCAGAAACAGTGTGAAAGAAAGGGGGGGGGGGGAGACTAAATACATGGCTTTCTAAAACAACAATAAATCATACGCCATATATAGGCCAAAAATGAAAGAGGCTCTGTGTTCAGATGTAAACTTCTGGCAAGACCTGGTCTCTTGTCAGGTTCCCAGACACAAAATAGACACTCTGTTCACTTAGCATGAAGCCCTGCAAGAAGCAGAGAGCTCCGGAGACTCTTGGCTCTTCTCAAGTCTCATTAGGTCTGCATATTAATTACTTGCAGCAATATAAAGGGGCCCTGTAGCAGCCTCCTCTTCCCCGTGGTGCCTGTGTTTCCCATGGTTAAGGGCGCAGCAGCAAGAGAATAAAGGACATTAACAGAGCACATGGGTGAGGCAGCACTGTTATGACAGTAGAGTCCCTGGTATCTTCCAAACTGAGGGTCGGGGGGGAAAAAAAAACAAAACAAGAATGACTGGAGAGACTGGCAGTACTTTGTATGACACAATTGTAGCAAATCCTTTTACATGACAGAGCACAGAGAACACAAGGAGAAAGAAATCACTGTGTTGAATCAAGACATATCAGACCTCTGGAGATGGTGGTAGGGGAGAAAGCATAAGCATTTGTGGGTAAAATGCAGTGTGAGGGTGAGAATGAATTCTAATGTGTAGGCTCTAAACAAATGTCCCTTTCAGAAGAAAACTGACAGTATGAGAGCCAAGACAGCAAGCCATACACTTGGGAATAACACTGCAATGTATGTATTTTCTAGGTGATTCAAATCAGTGTCTTGTAAAGAATCTTTTTTCCTTTGTCAGAACTGAAAGAAATGTACTTCAGAATACCTTAGCCTTATTAGCATGGAAATGATTTATACTATATGGTGCCTCAATTTGAATTAAAAAACAGTCCTCAAAAAGGTGCTAAGGTATTACATATTCAGAGCACCCGATGTGGCTCCACTGATCCCCAACAAAAATCCTCACAGTCTGGCTGTCATTCAATCATTGGGTTCATTCTTTCCCTTGGGAACTCCTCTTGCACTACACACTGCCATGCCAGCTAAAGTGCCTACTAAACAAAATTGCCTAGTGCTTTGAAATTCTGCAAATCTGCTGATGGGAAAAATGCACTATAAAAGGTACCAACAACTTTGTTTTTATGTGCAGAAAGTTTTGCTATGGCAAATGATGCAGAGTAAGATACCACCACTCCCCAGCAAACTGCCTCTTGAATGAAAGGAGATGAAAATTGTCTCCTTGCCCAGCTAACTGCAGCAGCAAGCTGAGTACAACCCAGCCTCCCATACAATATGCTCACATTATTTATGCCACTCTTGTATTATATGCCTGTAAGTAACTGTTCTTTCTATTCTCCTTACTTAGAGGTCTGCTATTCCCATTCTCTTATCAGACTTACCAGAGGATTGACCTCGATTAGTGGCATCATGATCACTGTCTCCTTGCTCACTGTCTCCATGACCACTGTCCTTAGAGCTTACTATGTCTGCTTCCTGGAATGCAGAACTAGACACAGAAACATCCTGACATTAGAATACACATGAAAGAGGAACTCATAAAACATTCTTCTGCCATCACATGGCCAAACACAGTGCTGCATACCCCCACTCCTGCCTGCTGCACTGCTTCTGCAGGGCTGCTCTGTCCACCATAAACCAAACTGGCATTTTCAGGCCTTGGTAATCTAGTTAGAATGGACAGTAGGCATTAGTCCTTCATCCGGTTTTCATGTAATTGGTATAGGTAATTCAGTAGCATTTACAAAGTTTAGCTGGATAACTATATTTTAACTCGGGCCAATGTTTTCTGGAAGACCCTACAGAAGCATTTGTAAGGATTTAAAGCACAATTTAGACTAATACACAGTGAGATTTTGGTCTCTTTTCAGTTGGTTTTGAAACCAGTTCAGAAAAGCTGCAGTTCAAGCCCACTTAATCAACGGTGTTTTATTTAATATGCCTACATACATTCAATTCCCCACTGCTTCACTACTATTCCACATCTGCAATAAACACATTTCTGCATCCAGTTCAGCCTTGATAAAGCATGCATGAGGAAAACAAGGCTAAGGAGCTCATACCTGTTTACTCGTCGGGGTCTGTCAACTAGATAGCTGAGCTCAGTACGCTGATGTTTTGTCTAGGAAAAAGAAAAAACATTGCAAAATATTTTAACTCTTGACATTTCTGTACCCAGCACCAGAGCACCTCACCATATTCACTATAAATGGTAATGTTTAGTTGCTAATAGGCCCACACAATCTGTTTCTAGGTTGTAAGGGAAAAACCTAGTTCTTATTCACACAGATGGGAAGGCATCAGGGATTTTTTCCCGAGTTTTTTGGGATGAGATTCTGACACTTTTTCTCACAGTACATACTGTCAAGCATCACACGGACTCCCACAAAAATCAACAGAACTGTTTCTAGAGTTGTGTACTACTTAGTCTGAGAAAAAACTTATTGTAATCAAGTTTTCAGTCTGTTTTTAATTCCAGTGTGTAAAAATCAGTGAAGACATTACACTTATTTCACCCTAAGGAAGAAAATACATTGAATACAGCCCTTAGAAATGCAAGAGAAGACTGAGCTTTATAGGCATTTTGAGGAAAGGTCAATCTTACAAGTCTGTATTTGAAATCTTACTGCAAAACGTAACACTTCAGAAATTATCATTCAAACCACCTTTGCCAGACTGGCCAGCACTCAGGTTTCAGTACTGAAGTTAAGAGAGAATGTGTTGTTTTCAGTAGTGCACCAGCAGAGAGATACTGAGAACATGTATGAGCTAACCCTGTAGAAAATTATTAACAGGGGAGTATTATGGCATATGCTTTGACAGAAATTCTCTACACACTAGATATCACAATATAGACAATGTGTTTAACAGGGGGGGGTGTTAAGTCTCTGCATATAATTTCACGGATCTCTTGATGCTTTCCTTTGCAAGCTCAGCTTTAGGTTACAAAAAGCTGTTCAGAGAGAGTAAAGAAAAGCTAATTAATAAACCCTAATTCACGAAATTAATTAAAGTTCCGGTTAACTGCGAAGATTGTCACAGTCCCAGGGGGGGAGGGAGGGTTCCTTCAATGCTTTATGAAGATTTCAGGGAGAAAAAAAAGACAGTTTAAAAATGTTGCTTAAGGAAACCGTGCTGACGCCTCACGTCAGCTCATTGTGTTGCTAAAAAGCAGCACACACATGCAGCCCCCAGCCCCCCCTGCAACCCACAGGAGATCCGCTCGCAGCTACTACTGGCTCAGGAGGATCTCTGCTCCCCGGTGCTTCCTTCCCAGCACCGGAGAAGGGGTGTGGAGGGCATCGTACTCGTTTTCTGAACCTGGAAGCCGATGGAGCCGGCGCCTAACCCGGGCGGGCGGGAAGGCGGGAGGCCGCGCGTTCCCCTCTCCTTCGCCTGTCACTTGAAGCCTCCCAACTCTTAGAGGCCAAGGATGTGAGAGGAGGCGGACAAGTAAATTAAAAGGAAAAAAAAAAAGGACGAAAAGGGAAAAGCCAAGTGGTTTCCCCGCCAGGAGAGGAGGGGCAGGAGCTGCGGGAGATGAGGGGAAAGCGGCTCGGGGAAAGCCCGCGGTGCAGCGGCGGGGCAGGGCCGCCCCCAAAGGTCCCGTAATGGCGGGGGAGCAGGAGGGGAGGGTGAAGGGGGGTGCCGGGCGGCCGGGCCTTACCTCGCTGGACAAAATGCTGCCGTTGGAGATGATGTCGGGCTGCTGGTCGGCGTAGCCGGTTACGATGGCCCCGCAGGAGTTGTGCTCGGCATCGGTGCTGCGGGAGGGGCTGCAGGGCTTGAGGAACATCAGGTCGGTCTTGGCGGACTCGGGGGTGAGGCAGACCTGGTAGCAGTAGTTCTGGTTGTGGTGGTGGGAGCCGAAGCTGCCCGACTCCTCCACCGGCACTTGCGCCGGGTTGCTGGGCACGTTGGAGCTCTGTACCAGCATGATGTCCGACTTGCTGAGCTTCTTCTTGCGGGCCCGAGCCTGGCGGCTGCAGCAGGGGCAACAGCAGCAGCAGCCCAGGCAGCAGTCGCTGGCCAGGCAGGTGTAGATGTTGAGCTTCTTCTCCTTCTGGCAGCGCACGGCCAGGACGATCATGGCCAGGAGGAAGATGAAGGAGACGGAGCCCAGGGCGATGATGAGGATGAGGGTGAGGTCGAGCGAGGTGTCCCCCCCGGAACGGCTGGGGCGATGCTCGCCGGAGCCGCCGCCGCCCCCCGCGCCCGCCCCCGCGCCCAGGCCTCCGCCGCCTCCGCCGCCGGGCCGCTCGGCCGCGCCGTCCACCAGCACCACCTGGATGGCGGCGGTGGAGGAGAGCGGCGGCTGCCCGTGGTCCCGCACCTCGATGACCAGCTCGTAGGGACGCTGCGGGTCGCGCTTGGCCGGCACCCTGCGGGCCGTCCGCAGCTCCCCGGTGCGCCAGTCCATGCGGAAGAGGCTAGCCTCGTTGCCCCGCACGATGCTGTAGGTGAGGCGGGCGTTCTCCCCGTCGTCGGCGTCCACCGCCGCCACCCGGCTCACCAGGTAGCCCGGTTCGGCGCCGCGGGGCAGGGCCTCCCGCGCCGGGGTGCCGTTGCGGCCGGGCAGGGGGCTGACGATGGCGGGGGCGTTGTCGTTCTGGTCCACCACGATGATGTTGACGGTGGCGTTGCCGGCCAGCGGCTGGGGCTCCTCGCCGGCGTCGCGGGCCTCCACCTGGAAGCTAAACTCCTTGAGCTGCTCATAGTCGAAGGAGCGGAGGGCGTAGAGGAAGCCGTTCTCGGAGTTGATGGAGACGTAGGTGAAGACGGACATGCCCTGGATCTGGCTCTCCAGGATGGAGTAGGCGAGCTGGGCGTTGGCGCCCTGGTCCCGGTCGGTGGCGCTGACGGCGTAGATGTAGGCGCCGGGCACGTTGTTCTCGCTCACGTAGACCTGGTAGACGGGCTGGCTGAAGCGCGGAGCGTTGTCGTTCACGTCGCTCACCCGCACCTGGATGGACTTGCTGGTGCTCAGCGGCGGCTGGCCGCGATCCCGGGCCACCACGGTGAGGGTGTAGGCGTCGCCACCCGGCTGCTCGCGGTCCAGCGGCCCCTCGGTGACGATGGTGTAGTAGTTCTTAAAGGAGCTCTTGAGGCGGAAGGGCGCGTCTCCCTGCAGCAGCTCGCACTGCACCTGCCCGTTCTCCTCTGAGTCGCGGTCCGAGACGCTAAAGAGGGCCACAACCGTGCCCGGCGCCGCCGCCTCGCTCACCGCCTCCTTGACGGTGGAGAAGCTGATCTCGGGTGCGTTGTCGTTGGCGTCCAGCACCCGCACCAGCACCTTGCAGTGCGCCGGCACGGCGTTGGGCCCCAGGTCCTTGGCTTGCACGTACACCTGGTACACGCTGCTCTCCTCGTAGTCCAGCTCGCCGCTCACCTCCAGCCGCCCGGTGCGAGGCGCGATGCCAAAGAGCTCCCGGGCGCGGGCTGAGATGTGACTACTGAAGGAGTAGATCACCTCGCCGTTTTGGCCCTCGTCGGGGTCGGTGGCGTTGAGCTGCAGCACCAGGGTGCCCGGAGGCGAGTTCTCCGGCAGCGACACGGTGTAGACGGGCTGCTCGAAGGCGGGGACGTTGTCGTTGGAGTCCAGCACCCTGATAGTGAGCAGGGCGGTGCCGGTTCGCTGCTGGGGCTGCCCGCCGTCCACCGCGGTCAGCACGTAGCGGTGCACCGCTTGCTGCTCCCGATCCAAGGGCTTGTCCAGCACAAGCTCGGCGAAGCGGTTCCCGTCCCCCTGCGTCTGCACGTCGAGGGAGAAGTAGCTGTTGGGGGTGATCTCGTAGGTGCGCAGCGAGTTGGTGCCCACGTCGGGATCGAAGGCGCTCTCCAGGGGGAAGCGGGTGCCCGGGGTAGCGCTCTCCGAGATCTCCACGGTGAGGTCGGGCTCCGGGAAGGAGGGGGGGTTGTCGTTGATGTCCAGCACCTCGATCTCCACCCGAAAGAGCTCGAGAGGGTTCTCTAGGAACACCTCCAGATGCAGCAGGCAAGAGGGGCTCTGCTTGCAGATCTGCTCCCGGTCGATCTTTTCGTTGACGTAGAGCACCCCGGTTTCCAGGTTGAGCTCCAGGTAAGGGCTGCGGGAGTTGGGCGCCGTCTGGAAGCGGCGAGCCGAAAGTTTTGTAATGTCCAAGCCCAGGTCTTCGGCGATATTCCCCACGAACGTGCCATGCTCCTGCTCTTCTTGCACCGTGTAATGGAGCTGGCAAAGGGCCCCCTCCACCAGCCAGAGCAAGGCAAAGAGGAATAGCACAATCATCTCCAATTGGGGAAAGAGATCCCCCCTCCCCAACGACACCTCTTCCAAAACCCACCACCACCACCTACTCCTCCTCCGAAAACACACAGTGTGTGCCTGTGTGTCTATGTGTGTGTCTGGCTGTGTGTGTGGAGAGAGGAATCGGGGGAGGGGGAAGGGGGGGGGGAGGGGGGAAGAAGTCGATTTAGGGGGGGGGGGTGCTTGATATTATTTCTTCTGATTCATGTCAGGATTTTTTTCTCCCCCATCCCTCCTTTTTGTTACGAGTATTATTGTTTCACACGCTGACCAAATGAAGAAGACAGGCGTCCCCGCTTCATCTGTGATCTTCAAAATAAACGGCCAACTAATAATAATAGCTATTAGCTGGATGTATCTAGAGATACACAGTAGCCCGCTTTTATTTATTCCGAGAGTCTTGGCACTGCACCGCGGCAGCAGCAGTGGCGGCGGAGGCAGCAGCAGCAAATCCCAAGGAGGAAATTTTTATATTTAAAGATTGTCCTCGGTTTGTCTTCCTGGTGGGAGCTGGAGGGTAGATGCTGCTGGAAGAGCCGGTGGACATGCCCTCTTTAGATGCAAGGAAAAAGCAGAAACCCGCGGGGAAAAAAAAAAAAAAATAAAATTGCAACCTGCAAAAAGATTTCGTATCAAAAAAGGCAGAGAACAGCTTTGCTACCCAAAACTTTCATTCCCTGATTTCTCTGGGATTTCCTTTTTTATTTAAAGGATTTTAGAATTTTCTCTCTTCTACGAATAGTCTTTCATTTTCTTCTTTTATTGCTATCATCATCATCATCATCTCTGCTTTTTATGGATGTGCTGATATTTTTTTTTTTTTCTCCCTTCTCTTGCTGCTTTTGCGCCTAACCCCTCTCTCTATCCGTATCTGTATCTTTATCTGCCTGCTTGCTGCTGCTGCCGCCAATCGCCTCCCGTCCCGGCTCCTCTCCCGGTCCCCGCTCCTCTGATCTCTGCCGGCAGTTTCTGAGCCAGCAGCGCTCGGCTCCGCTGTTTTTGCGCAGCGCTCGGATGCTGCCAACCAATCAGCGGGCAGCAACGCCCCCGGGGGCGGCACCCCATTGGCTACGGCGCACGTCAAGCAGGCGACGTCACAGACCGGCGAGCGGGCAGGCAGGGCAGGCAGGGCAGGCAGGGCAGGCAGGGCAGGCAGGGCAGGCAGGGCAGGGGGGGGGTGTCATGAAGCTGACCCTATAGACACCCCCCTCCTCACCCCATTCTCCTCGTTGCCCCCCCCCTCCTCCCCATCCGCCCCGCGGCTGTTGCCCCGGCGCAGTGGCTGAGCGCTGGTTGTCACAGGGTAATGGTAAACAACCCTCTCCTTGGAGAGGGAGTTTCCACCAGCTACTGATTTTCCTACCCCAGGCCGGGCGCAGGAAGGTTTTTAGAAGAAGCATAAATAAACAAGGGGAAACTTGAGATTATTATTATTTCCCCCCGTTTCCTCATGGGGTGCCTGTGGTAATTAGTTTGTCTAACAATGGAGAAAGTGCAATTTACCACCATACAGCTGTACACTGGTTCCAGCTCCAGCCAATCTAGATACGTTTCCAAGTATCATGAGTCTGCGCCAATTTCCCCCCTCTTTGCACTTTGGAATTTCCACTAACGTAACGGGAGACTGTGGGGTGCGAGGGGAGAGGAAAATCGGGGATGTGTTCTGTCATTGGCGACTTGGGGCAGGGGACAAGCGGGCAGGATCAGCGGGGGTTCACAGCCACCGGCACCAGTACCGCCCGTGGGTGCCCGCCGTGTCCCTGCTTCCCACGCTGCAGACTCCGGCCAAAGGGATGGAGGCTCAGGATGCAGACAGAGCTCAGAGCCCGCGTTTGAGCTGCAATCTAGCGACTTCTGGGCGGTTTTCTGAACCCTCTTTGCCTCGCACAGCAACAGTCTCCTTCCCCTTTTCCCTCAGCCAGCGAGAAGACAGCTCTGTGCGAAACAGTCGATTCTCCCAATAGTGTCTATAGCACGTCAAGAGCTGGACTGACACGTTTTTATCAATGTGTTTGGTTGTGACCTGCGCTGGCACCGAGGGCTCAGCACCGAGGGGGCTGTGACAGATCTGAGCCGGCGGGGAGCTCGGGTCCGCTATATCCGCGGGATTTTTACAACTGCATATCCACGTCTGTAACTTTATAACATAAAGTAAAAGGATTAAATATTTCTAGGTCTTTCATCCCCACTTCCAACGTTTATTGTTTCTAAAGAGCAACACAAAGCAGGTAGGAACAGCTCCTGCTTTCACCCCACCTTTAATCCCCCAGTAAGCAGTGGCTCCCTCCCATACATTTCAATAAACCAGACACTCAGATGCGTTTTCCCTTGCGGAAACGCAGGACTTCCCATTTCCAAACTTGTCCGTGGATCAAAAACACCTTCACCTTCGTGTGCGCTCCCACCCGCCCATCCTTCTCGGGAGGGGAGAGGAGGGGGTCCCGAGGGGGTCCCGAGGGGGTACCGAGGCCACCGGCCGCGGGGAGCTGAAGCGGGAGCACAGCCAACCTCACGCCGCCGCTGCCAAACCTCTCTGGGCGTCAAGCCGGGGGGCGGAACGTGAAAAGGATTTTTTTTTTTTTTCTCGTGAAAGAGCTCCCGCGCCGGCCCCCGCCGGGCGTGTCAGACCGCCCCCGGCTGTGCCCCGCCGCTATCCCCGGCCTCCCGCGGAACACAGCCGCGCTGCGCTTCGGCACGGCGCCTCCGCGATGCGGAGGACTCCGCGTCCGCTGTGGCTGCGGCTCCGCGGGTGCGGGTGCCTGCGCGGACTCTGCCGCCCCCCGGGAGCCCACGGCCCCGCCCCGCACCCCCCCTTCCGCCACCACCGGCCGCAATCGCGGGCAGCGGGCGCCCCCCAGCGGCAGCGGTTGCGCACTGCGCCCGGCAGCGGTACCGCCTGCGCTCGGCGGGGAGAGCGGGGTTGCTGGGGTCCCCTCTGCGGGCAGCCCCCGGCCCAGAGCCCCCTTCTCCTGCCTGTTCTTACCCGCACAGCCCCCTTAGCGGGCCGTTACCGCTGCGGCGGCTCTGAAGTCCGTCCCGGCGGCACACGGTGCTGCCTGGCGGCGGGAGGGGGAGCGGCGGGAAAGCATCAACCGTGTGTGTGCGTGTTTGTGTGCGGGAGAGCCTCTGGTGCTGCCCACCGGAGTCGCAGGCAGGGAAATGCCACCCCAAATACCGTCTCATCCCCTCCCCGGTGCTTGTAGCAGATCTAAGTAGAGCCGGCGGGTCGATGGCGGTGGGTGTTTTCCAATAAAATGGATTTCGTCAGAGAAACCCTGGCTGCTGCCTTCTGTCAGCTTGCTGCCTTCCTTTCGCATGCACAACTGCGGCCGTGCCAGTGCCCACCAACTCCAGGCACACGAGTTCGTGCCCGCGGTGCACTCCGGTGACAGAGACGGTGGCGACCGGAGGCCCAACGTGGCCCGGAGCATCCCCGTCTCCTGCCTTCGAGGAAAGCGGGAAGCCGGGGGGCCACGGGCGAAACCCGGGGGGGTAGCTCGGAAGCAGAGGGGCGCCCACCGGCCCGGGGCCGTGACCCAAGGCGCCCCCGGGGGCCGGAGGTAAGGGGGGGGGGGAACCGGGGGTCGGGGGTGCCGGTGCGAAGGCGGCCCCGGGACGCGACGCAAACGGAGAGATTTTGTAAAGACGGGGCTTGTTCAGCAGCTCGGGAACTGAGAGATAGAGATATACAGATATATACGTTGATATGCATGCATAGGCACAGCGGGAGCCGCCTCCCTCCTTTCCCGAGGCGCAGAGCCGGTGCCATTCGCGACCCCCGGGTCTCCATTTTGCGTGGGGCGGGCAGAGGCAGCGGCGGGTTCCTCGGCAGGGAATGAAAAGCGGCGGTGATCTGAGGCAGCCCTCTAAACGCCAAATGACAAATTGCACTTAGGCGATACACGAACGAGAAAATGATTTATGGATTTTTCACGACGGCCTGAGCAAATGAAGGCGACATGAATTATACATCCTAATGCGCAGTATATCATTTTCTAATAACACTGTTTTAGTTCTAATGCTGTACGCTGCTCTCTGCGATAGGGGGTATTGATTAAATAAAAAGTGTGAGAGCTGTCTTTAAACTGGACGCGTATCTTCTGCAGGCACCAGCTGAGGTTTATGCATTTACCTCTTGCTAAAGCAGAGGGTGTCATTGGACCCCTGACACCGTGGCTTTTCGTTTTTCCATCTGTCATCGTTTAATTTGGCAGTTACTTCCCCGAATGAAGACTAATCTTTCGTATTGCTGCATTTCACTCCATGCTGCAATTTAAACATGTAAATGGATGACATCAGGTTTGTAAATCCACTGTGCTGGTGGGGATAGCACCTGGGTAAGTCAAACCTTTCCTCCCTGCCAAAATTCTTACGTGCTGCTTTGGCACCCCAAGTACAAAGGAACATATTCTAGCAAGGAGAGCATATGATAAATAACACTCCTTCTCAACCAGAACTCCCCAGCGTTTCCATTTACCAAATGTCACATATTTTCTTCGAGATAAAAAACTTTGCATGTAACTCACACATGCTGGGAGAGTGAATCAACACGAAAAACTCAGTGGATGTGCAGAAGGGGAAGGAGAGCTGTCAGAAAGAGGGAGGCTTTAGCCCCAGATTCAGTCTGCATTACTGCCTCAAGGCCAGGGCATCCCCTCTCCCATGAGCAAGTTCTTTTGCCCTTCATTGCAGAGCTGTGATGGAGTCATAAGCAATGAATATTCCCAAATATTTCAGTGGCTCCGAGTCTACAATGTCACTCAACATTAAGAAGGGCAAAGAAGTCCTGGCCTTTCATGAAACAGTACAAAACAGGAATGGGAAAGGTGGAGGTAAAGGATTAATGCATTCACTTGGAGGGGTTAAATCAGTCATTATTGAGGAAAAAATGAGGAAATGCTTAGTTTTGTATCACCCAGTTGCAGTATTACCCATTGTTCAGACACACAAGTAAGGAAGTGCCCAAATGCAGTGTTTTGGATTAAAAAAAAATCACTTTCCTAACCAGAAGAGTCATAGCTTTTGGTGTATTTTAGCTTTTGGCCATTGTTTAGTGGAGTCACCATAGATCTTCTGTTTCTGTTTTAGGTTTCAAACCTAGTTTTAGGCTGAAGAACAACACTGTGGCCTTTTTAGTGTCTGGATGCTGAAAACACATTGAGAATTGGACTTCTCCCTTCCTTCCCAGCATCTCCTAGATTGTCATTAGTTGGTTTAATTTTAATTATCTAGGTTAAAAAACAACAACAACAAAACTCACCCAGGTTCTTCTGCAAGAGAATTAATAACAGCTCTTAGTGCAGGAAAGATTACTGGAATCAATGATGTGATTAGGATTGTAAATAAGTAAAAGATGTCACCAGTGGAAAAAGCCTGCTTTGCTAACAGGAAGATGTGGATGTTTTACTGATAGGGCCATAGGATGAAAATCCTACTTCAAACAGGGTCGATAGAGAACAATTTCAGAAATTAACTGGGAGGCCTGATTAAGGTTATTTGTGTCAGAGGGAAAGGTTCACTGCCACCACTCTCTCAATGGATTTCTCTCTTAATTGGTAATGAGGAGACAAAACAGGAAGGCTAGACCATTTGGCTAATCAATAAAGAAAGCCTGCCTTCATGTTTGCCTGAGGAGCACTCCTTGGGTCAGATCAATGTAGCATCCACCAGAGTTCTTACAGAGGTCACCAGTGATCAAGACATTTTCTGATGGCTTTGAGATAACACTGGAGCCAAGCATCTGCTGTGAGGTTGCAAATGTAAGCAGGACTGCAGATAAGATGTTAATCATCATCCTCATGCTCATGAGAGTCCTCCTGGTGATAAAAGGAACTCGTGTTTATGACCTTAGACAGCTGTTTTAATAAATGATGATAAAGTATAACTTCATTACATACTCTGTACTGCACTAGTGACAAAATGGAGCCTCTCCAAAAGGTGCCAGGAGTCTTTCTGAACGAAGATTGCATTGAATGCACCACAACTCAGAACAGAATTACAGTGGATGCAGCCTGTAGGGCTTTTCTTAAGGCCAGCTTCTGCCTCCTTTACCTGGCCCCCAAGCATTCCTTCAGATTTCAGGGAATTCACTCAAGCAGCAAAAGCCTGCTCAGTGTGAAAGTGCAGTCCACTGCTCTTATCCCATCTTCAGTTTTCAGAGGCTATCATCATGTTTATTGCAGAAAACCCAACCCAAACCAAAAAAACCCCACAAAACCACAAAAAACCCAAACGAAAAACCCCAAATGATTTTAGAAAAATCCCATCCTGGTTTAATGACTTGTGTATTTAGCTGATTCAAGTCTTCACTGAGATAAATATAAGAAAGCTCTGTTTGGGAGCTTTTAAGCTCTCACTGTTTTCTAGCAACCTATGCATGGCTTTACATGAGCCAACACACATCAGGCCTTTTTCCTGTAAGTTTGTTTTTTGTTGTTATTTTCAATCTATTAATTAGGAAAATCTGTCAGTCTTGAACTTAATGCTTATTGCACTACTGCAGATAAACCAATGGAAATCACTTTACCCAAATTTATCGGTCAGAAATACATATTCCTTTTAATTTATCTGTTTACTTGCAGAAGATATCTCTATCTAACCTCACAGAAGACATTTCTTGACAAAATACTTTACAGTAAGGCAAATTACCTCTCATCTAACTCGGATTTTCGGGAAGATGGTTTACTCCATAGATTGAAGCCCAGTAGTGCATCAGCTGAGATGCAAATTATTATCCCATTTATCAATTCAAGCATCATCAAGCCACTATTTTCTGTATATATATATATACTGTTTTGTTTTGTTTGTTTTTTTTTAACAATATAGCTCAATCAGCTGCCCCCATTTCTTTGAACTTCATTAAAATACAGTTGACCTGTGCCCGAGTTGAACCAATTTTTACAAGGACATGTAGTGATAGGACAAGGGGTAATTGTTTTAAGCTGGAAGAGGGTGGATTTAGGTTAGACATTAGAAAGAAATTCTTTAGTGTGAGGGTGGTAAGGCACTGGCATAGGTTACCCAGGGAAGTTGTGGCTGCCCCATCCCTGGAAGTGTTCAAGGTCAGGTTGGATGGGGCTGGGAGCAGCCTGGTGCAGTGGGAGGTGTCCCTGCCCATGCAGAGGGGTTGGAACTGGATGAGCTTTAAGTTCCCTTCCAACCCAAACTGCTCTATGAGGTACTGCTAAGCTTGAGTGATTGCTAGAACAAACGAGGACAAAACTGCACTGGAAAACTCCAGTTGCTTCAGACTCTCTTAAGCTTCTTATTATACACTCAAAGCCGTAGGTAGATGTAGTAACTCATGATAAATAAAATTGCTGTGTTGATTTTCTTTTCAATAGCAAGTTCAAGCGTTAAACTAAGGCATAGATTGTTTTGACATTCAGCTTGAAAGCAGTAGTTAAAAATGCAAAACTTATAGTACTGCACGTTTAATGTTTGGGAGAATAAAGAAATTTTAAAAACGCCTCAATTGTTTGACCAGAAGAATTTGTCTTCTTGGGTCTCAGCATTCCACAGATACCTAATTTGCAGCATAATTCTGTCATCTGAGTCATCACACTGACCACACAGCAGGATGCAATTGCACTGGTTAGGAAGGGAAAGGAGAAAGATGGCAAAAATGATGTTATAACTATATAGTCATTTCCAAAGAGAACACACACCTATTTTTTAATAACTATTCTGAGAGGAACTACTTTCACCACCAACAGTTAAGGCTACATTTTTCTATACAAGTCTTCACATGGTAAGAAACTTCTGTGTTTGCTTTTTCTCTTCAAATTGCACCTGGGGGTGCCAGCTTTTCTGTAGTGTTACCCACCTCAATTTCAGTATTTAGGAAGTTCCAGTTGGAAAGTGGTTCAGTCATTTATGAAGCAATAATGAGGGAAAACACATTCTTTTGAATAGGCTATAAATATCGCAACATTTAATTCAGAAATTTTACCACCTCCACCTTTTGGTGGAGTGACTTTAGCAGATGGAGGTCTCTGGAGTGCTTTTTGCCAGTCTCAGGAATATACACCAAAGTGGTAAGTCCTTGAAAAGCCTCAGCTTACACAGTCTCCAAAATTTCTAAGTTGTCCCTTGAAAAATCTGTGAGAGGAGATGTCTAGCACAGCTCCTGCTTAGTGGCTGGACTGCATGACAGAAACTGTGCAAGTTCATATGCTCCACACAATTGCTGTGGAGGATGAACACCATTTTTCTCAGAATTATTATTTCCAGGGGTTTGCAGGCTCCTCTGTAGAGCTGGATATAGGTTTGAAGCATGTGTCCACTTAGCATCCATACATTTACTGCTCTCACTGGTGGTAGGGAAGCAGGAGACAGTAGAAAAAGCATACAGACAGGATAACACGTAGAATGGCAGAAAAAGGACATCTCAAGTACTAGAAAAATGACTGAAAATGT
Organism: Phaethornis superciliosus; assembly: GCA_023637945.1. Taxonomy (NCBI): domain Eukaryota; kingdom Metazoa; phylum Chordata; class Aves; order Apodiformes; family Trochilidae; genus Phaethornis; species Phaethornis superciliosus. Next base: position 19,937,892 of record JAJQWJ010000011.1, read on the forward strand.
AAGTGCAGCAAAACAAATGGTAAAGAGAAAAATTTAGAAAAGTGTATAGACCTAAAAGCAAAAACTATCAGACTGTAACCACAAAGCTAAATATCTTACCAGAGTTTTCAGCAACTTCTTGAGTTCCTGGCTCCTAACAAAAAAGCTGATAGATTAGGGGAGTTGCCCTTCACCTTTTATCAGCAGGTTTTTCATATTCTCACCACTTTCCATAGGCTCACCACTGCCAGCTCTTAGTTAATTAGTTGAAATAGGAGTACTCTGTGCTATAGATCTCAATGGTCCACACTCTATTTATTATGCAAGTTGGGGCCTGGTGTTGCTACAATTACAGTTTTTCAATGAAGAAATCAAACCAAAAGATTGTCTCTCTTGACAGAAGTCTGTGCTAAGCTCAGGATCTTGGGGGGCTGTTGCAGGCCAGCAGCACAAGGTTGCTCTGGTCAGCAGGATCTTGTGGCTCTGGGGGGCAGGGATGATGCACCTGATTCAGCAAAAAGTCAGGGAAATTATTAGCAAAGTATGCAAATTGCATCATCAGACTAAAGAAGTGTTTGGTTTGAAAGTTACTCATGATGTTGCTTCTCCTGAGCCTATAGGTTGTGGTGATCTGTTACTAAAAGATCCCTCTCTGCTGCCCATCAGTCCTGCCAGTTGGTAATTGGAATGATGGGCTCAAACAGGAGCAGGTTTTTGTTCTGAGACAAGAGCTTTTCCCAGAAAGGTTTTGTTGTTTGGCTGACCTGGAGAGCTGCTGATCTGGAGTCCGAGCTGGTTGGTACCTGCAGGACTTCTGTGGTATTGTACAATGCACGAGGAAGGAAAAGAAACATCTTGTAGTTGGATGCCAAATGCTGTTGTGTATTAAAGTGTAACAGATGTATCCTCAGTTTTAAGAGGGTCTGGAGCAGTGTTGCCCAATGTCTTCTGACATGAATGAATGAATACTTGCAGAACACTTCAGGATGGTGAGTAGAGCTCTGGAGGTGCTTACAAATTTTCTGGGAAGTGGAGGCAGGCCCTGAAGAAGTCTGCAGCCCCATGTGACTGTCTCCTAACGTGCCCACAACAAGCTGCTGAATCATACCTGCTTCCTTTCATACTCCTGACTTCTCGTTTTGCAGGCTTTACCATGCAAGCCTTTCAGAAGTAATGCATGCATATAAAATCATATATATATATGCTTATATGTAATTACATGAACCTTGATGTTGAGCTTGAAAGAAATTTCAGTACTGCAAGATGTTCAGGGCTGGGGGGGGGGAGGAGAGAGTGTAATGCAGCTGCAGACAAGTTTCGGAGGAGCAACAGCCAACACAAAACCAATTCTGCCTGGAGCAAGAGGCAGTCTTTAAATTCACACTTCCAAACCCTTGGGTGAGGCTGAACAGCTCCACACCTGGCAGCCAAACCTTACCCCCATGACTGGCAGGGTCACCCTGCTGTGGCAGAGCTCAGTGCAGCAGCTGGGTGGCCCCTGTGCCTGCTCCTCCCAGCTGTCAAGTACCAGTGCAGGGAGGGCATCCTCCCCAGCATCCTCCCCAGCATCTTCCCCAGCATCCTCCCCAGCATCCTCCCCAGCATCCTCCCAGCATCCTCCCCAGCATCCTCCCCATCATCCTCCCCATCATCCTCCCCATCATCCTCCCCAGCATCCTCCCAGCATCCTTCCCAGCATCCTTCCCACCACATCCTCCCCAGCATCCTCCCAGCATCCTCCCAGCATCCTCCCAGCATCCTCCCCATCATCCTCCCCATCATCCTCCCCATCATCCTCCCCATCATCCTCCCAGCATCCTCCCCAGCATCCTTCCCACCACATCCTCTCCAGCATCCTCCCCAACACATCCCCCCCAGCATCCTCCCCAGCATCCTCCCAGCATCCTCCCCAGCATCCTCCCCAGCACAACCTCTCCAGCATCCTCGCCAGCACATCCTCCCCAGCATCCTTTCACCAGCAGCAGCCTTTCTGCTCCCCCAGAGAGCTGGGAGCTGCAGTGGCTGCTGCTTTGAAGGGATTTGGTCCATCAAATCCTCCAGGTGGGGGAGGCAGCAGCTGGATTGCAGAAAAGCAGTGTAACTCCCATGCAAAAAAAAAAAAAAAAAAAAAAAGCAAAATTTTCTGACAAATAAAAGCAGTGTCTTGTTGCATAGTAATCTGTACTGCTGTGTGGTCAGTCTCCAGAAGGCAGAGAGCTGACTTCAAGAAGCAATCAATTTAGTGGCAAAAAAATGTAACACAGGTGCTGTGATAAATGTATGTGAACCAGGCATGAAAGTAAGGAGATTTTCAGGAAAAGGAGGGAAAAGGAAGACAAGTTGTGGGAAGTGTAAAATGGAAGAATGAGTCATGTAAATGTGATTTAAAGTAGAGTGGGAAGATGAGGAAAATCTTGTAGGAAGACCTGGATTTTCTTAGCTTTGAAAAGCATTCAAGGGATGGCTGCCTTTCAGTGATTCTCTCAGATTTCTCTGTAATTGGGGAAACTTGGTGAAAGGGGATTGTTGCCTCCTGTAAAAAGCAGCTTTAATAGCAGAGTGGGAATATTTTGGAACGATTTATTGCTGTTACTGGTTGTGGCCTACTGCTGGATTTAATTAGGAAAGCATCCTCTGGAAAAATGTGTTTGAAAGTTGTCTGCTCCTCTCCTATGCTGCTGCAACATTGAGCAGTAGGGGCCTGGGATGCACTTGTACCCCCCAGTTGCCACCAGTCCATAGTTTATGGAGCTGCCAAGGAAACATTCAATTTGCTGGAAATAAAGGATATATATTTTTGACCCTTTGCTGTATTTTGCTCAGTACAGAAAGGAACAAAGGCGCAATTAGGAAGGAAGAAATAGTCTTTATGGCATTAAGAAAGTGCCACTAAAGAGCTTCAGAAATGCAGTTCTTATTGCAAGCAAAGATAGAAAAGCCAAATAATAGTTGTATACATTGATTTTTCAGTGTAACTATAGTCTTACAGGGCAGTATTGAAGAATATTAACTGAACATCCCTGACCAGAATTTGGAAAATTATGGCATCATCAGAAGTCCTTTACCAATGTAACTGTATATATAATACTGTACATTATAATGACCCTTTTTAGATTTTTCAGTAGGGAAAAAACCCCAACAATTGGTGTTACGGTCTCTGTGGGAGGAGGGAGGATAATACCTGATTGTTATTCTAATTTGAGAAATCACAAAACAGGGGGCTAGAAAGAATATATGTAACTAATTGTATTTTTTTCTTTCCTTTTAGGGTAATAATTTGGTTCTGAAGCTTTCTAGAGCTGATTGCTGTAATAAAAGTTTCCAGAGCTTATGTGCTTTCAGGAAATGGCAAAAATTGCTATTTGATGTAGTACCAAAGTTAGAAGACAGGATTGTACTCTGCTTGGTGGTGATAATGGTGGTGATTTGGAAGCACTGCTGTACTTTTCCATGCCTCAGTCTTTAGATAAGTATAACGGGCATAATGTTAAGGCAAATAATATATAAGGCCAAGTGTCAGGGCTGCATTTTGGTCACAAAAACCCCAGGCAATGCTACAGGCTTGGGGAAGAGTGGCTGGAAAGCTGCCTGGCAGAAAAAAGCCTTGGTGTATGGATTGACAGCTGGCTGAATAGGAGCCAGCAGTGTGCCCAGGTGGCCAAGAAGGCCAATGGCATTCTGGCTTGTATCAGGAATTGTGTGACCAGCAGGACCAGGGAGGTCATCCTGCCATGTACTGAGCACTGGTGTGGCCCCACCTCCAGTGCTGTGTTCAGTTTTGGGCACCTCAATACAAAAAAGACATTGAGGTGTTGGAGCAAGTCCAAAAAAAAAAGCTGGGGAAGGGTTTGGAAACCATCCCTTATGAGGAGTGACTGAGGGGCTTGGGGCTGTATGGTGTGGGGGAAGGGGAGACCTTATCACTCCTTACAAATCCCTGAAAGGAGGTTGTAGTGAGAGTGGGGTTGGTCCCTTCTCACTGGTGACAGATGACAGGACAAGGGGAAATGGCTTCAAGTTGCATCAGTGGAGATTTAGGTTGGATATCAGGAGAAACTTCTTTACATAAAGGGTTGTTAAGCACTGGAACAGGCTCCCCAGGGAGGTGGTTGAGTCTCCATCCTTGAATGTGTTTAAAAATGGTCTGGATGTGGTGCTTGGGGGCATGGTTTAGAGTTGGTTCATCAGGAATAGGATAATAAGGTTAGAACGAGGCTGGACTTGATGATCTTGAAGGTCTTTTTCAGCCTGAGCAGTTCTATGGTTCTATGATTCTGTGATTATTTCTCCCCTATGAAAAACCTGAATTATGTCTATGAGTACTTCATGACTATATATGTGTTTAATCTGAGAAGACTTTTCTGTAAGCCTGACAATTGAAATGAGACAGAAGTAGAAATGTCTGTTTTGGGCATCCTAACAGCAGAAGTTGAGAAAATTCTGTAGGAACTTTTTTTTGTGGAGTTTGGCAGTATGAAAAATGCAGTGTTAGAGCTTCCAGTGCTGCATCAAAAATGCTGTGGCTATGGCCAAAATGCAGGCTGACAGAAATGTCAGAATTTACTGAGGTTGTGATTTTCTGATTAACTTGAACCCGATCCAGCTTGTTGTTGCTGGGTGATGTGTATGTGTATGATCTACATACTCATGTATAGAATATGCCAATCGTATATTAGTCATCTAAAAATTCTAGCAGAAATTCATTATAATACCTGTAAAATTAGAATAGAGGTTTCCTCAGTACCATCTGGTTGCCAAATGTGGCATTAACAATAGTTTTCAGTCTGTGAGAGTGGTAGAAAAAAAATTTACTAACTGGTTCAACCTTTCTTGCTGGAAGAGCATCATACCTTTGGCATCTGTTCTAGTCCCTCTTAAATTACTTTTTTTCCACATGTATTTTTTTACCTGGGGTAAGATGGGATGCTGCTGGTCGACATGGCTTTGTTTGTCCTAGAAATCTCTGTGTTTTTGTTTTTGTCAGCCAATGGACAAACATTCTTTGTGGTTTTTTTAAATGGTCTTTTTTTGTCTTTTTTTTTTTTCCTTTTCTCTTACAGAAACAATAGAAACATTTTTTTTCCTTTGACAAACAGTAGAATCCTTGCCTAAAATTAGGAATGGTTGGTATCCAGCCAGGATAAGTTTTAGTTAAAATATTTTATGTTTTGGTATCATGTTCCTTGTTTCTATCATTCAGTGCTCTATTCCTCTTTTTTGCCTTGCTGAACAACATATATATACATGCATACACATGCATACATACAAGTGGAACTAAAACTGGTGGTTACAGAAGTCTGACTTTGCTTTTAATGAACATGTGAAATTATGCTGAAAAGCTCATAGGTAGCTGAGATATTGAAGAAATGCAGAACCAGGACCCTGGAACCAGTAAAACAGAGAACATACTATAAAAAGAAAAAGTATGTCCCACTGTCTCCCCAATTTCTGGCAAATAATTTTTGGTTCAGCTTCAAACTGAGGGATAAAATAGTGGTTATTTTCCTTGTCAATGATGATAGGTGTCAGAATAGGACACCAAACTTCTATGCCTTATTATATTTTCCTTTTGCTTCCTCAGACTAAATTAATTGTATTATATTATGGAGCCAAAATGCTGGAAATTTCAATTTTAAAAATTGTGGAAAGCACAGTAAATAGAAAGAAAGCATGTGTTGCTTTTTGTTGTACTTTTATGGAGGTTATAACCAGAGTGGTTTTATTTCAGCTTTAAGCTGAGTTGTTATGAGCAGTTGTTCTTACGGAGTCAGGATGGACCAGATCCAGAGCTGTTCAAGCAAATAGTGAGATTTCCAGCCATTTCAGTGTTCTTTTGATCAAGCCCTTAATCTTCTAGAAAATGGTGAGCTTAATAGGAGTATTGTGTACGAGGTGCTGGTGTTGGATGGAGTTTGATTTTGTGCCTAAGGGAGAAGAAGGTGGAAATTTACTAACTGGTTGTCTGTAAGTATTGTTTTACTTCATTGCCATTCTGTTCCCTTTCCAGCTGTTTTTGTATATAAAAAGTTTAAGTAAATCCCCTTTAAAAGGTCTGCTTTTGTGGTAAGGTACTTAAAGTTTAACGTCTTTGTGTAAAAGAGCTTTTATGAAAGAAGATTTGTCCAGGCATATCCTGTAATAAACATCTGGAAGCTGCAGGGGTTGGCTAATGGTGGCTATATAGCAAGAATACACTTTAACTAGCTGGCTTTATATCAGGATTAATTTCCCCTCTTGGTCTGTGGGTTGTTTTGTGTTGGGGTTTTTTGGGGGGGTGTTTTGTTTTTGTTTTTTGTTGTTGTTTGTTTGTTTTGTTTTGGGGTTTTTTGTTTGGTTGGTTTTTGTATTTTGTTTTGTTTTGTTTTCCAGTCTTCTCAAGCCACTGATTTATTTTGTTATCTGAATAGTTTGTTTGTCCTCTCATCATTAAACTGTCTTAAATAATCTTCTGCTTGGTAGGTAGTATAAAAACACCTCATTCTGGATTGATGCAGAGGGGGCTGAAATCAGGCTACAGCTCTGCATAATATTCCCTGATTAAGTGTTTGAAAAGTTGCTCATCTCTAAAGACAACTTCATTTAATACAAAATACATATGAAAATTAGTATTTCTATATAAGTCCAAAGCAGAAGCTGCCACAGAGGTAATAGGCATCATTTGTATGTGGGCCAGAAGTTTAATTAGGATTAAGTAAACCAGAAAATCAGAGCTTTATCCCATCTGATATAAAACAGAAATGAAAACCCTGAAACAATCTGGGACACGGAGGGAATTTTAGGTTTTTACAAAACGCAATGGGAAAGACAGTGAATAGCTTCAGTAGTAAAACCAGAGAGAAGGAGGCATTGCAGAAAATACCATCAAAGAATAAGGAAATATGTATTTGCAAAGGTCCCAGAGGGAAAATTATGCTAGGAAAGTTCTAGCAAATAAACAGAATATGAAGTGGTAATCCCTCCACTACATTTATAGTCCTGTGAATGAACAAGCAAACCCAGTCCTGATGCTGAAGGGTACTGAGCTGTAATAAGAGTCACCATCAAAGTTCTCAGATGACAATGAGAGGTTTTAGAAAACAGTTTTAAGTGTATGACTTAATTGGAGAATTGTTATTGCTAACAGGCCGGGAACTGATTAATTAAGTGGACATGCAGAAATAAATTTATCATCTCCCAAATTTAGCTGCACTTACCTAAAGTACAGCCTGACTCTTAGAGACAAAATGAAGCTGGGTCACTCAGGGTGGAAGTCAGTCAAGTGAGTCAGCCCTCTCCAAGCTAAATTCAAGCAATGGAAATGACATTTCCATGTGCCACCAGTTCTTACTGGGGCAATACCAAGGAAGGTTTGCCTGGCTCTTCACTGCCAGTAGTACAGTGGGGGTAAAGCAGCCCAAGAACCTGGAGGAATCTGGTTCACCTCAGGACTTTGTCATTTCTCAGTTGCTCAGCTGCAATGTTTCCCCAGGGGCCTTCTGTCAAAAGGAGGATTTTTAAGTGCTTTGAGGAAGAAGGAGAAAAAATAAAGATGTAAATGAGAAATGCATGTGGCTACAGATGCTTGCAGGTGTTTGCTATAAATCCCTTTGTTCAAAAAGCACTCAGCCCCATCTGATTCTGAAGGAGGCAAAAATTTGCTTCTGAGGTATTTAAAACTAATTTTGTTCTCCTTTATGTGGCAAGATAAATTGTGATACTTATGAAAATACTTAATTTTAGTTGTGTGTTTTAAAAGATGTTTTGTATTCAAGCATGGTCTGGATTTGCTCCTAGAAAGTTTATCTCATTCCTATGTATTTCACCTGTGGATACAATCTCAAAAAAAGCAGATTATGAAGTTCCAAGCATCAAAATCTCATTGTATTTCTCTGCTGTTACCTCATTTTTTTCTGAAGAGGTACACCTCAGGAGGCCACTCTTTCTAAGCCCATAGACTCTCTTGTAGCTCACCCTGCTAATAAAACAAATCAGTGATTGCCAACTAGGATTAATTACAGTGCTGGTGTGTGGTTTACATTGAAAGAGTAAGATTTCTTTTAAAACTGGAGTGGCTGAGGTCTGTTGCAACTCTGTGAGCAGGTAGAAGGTCTGACCACATGGAGAGCTGAGATTCCTCCTTCTATTTAACTGGCTTCCTTTTAAACAAGGAGGCATTTTCTCTTCCCCAGATGTGTCCTGCCATCATTTTATCACATGTGGAGGTGACTCTGGGCTTTGTGTGGGTTGGGTTTGTCTCTTTGCTGGCTTCCAGGTTGTCTGGATCCTTCTTGTCCACACAAACACTTAAGCTACTCAGGGGGGAATACACCTGGAACCCTCTACCACAGACTTCCAAGTGCTAGATGAGACGCAATACATGCCTCACACTTGGTAACTCCAAGTATTTTAATTACATGGATGCATGTTGCTAATGAAGGAAAATAGTAAAATTTGATTTTGCTTTTCTAGCGTGTAGTACGGATTTGATTTTCAGTTTGGAAGGGTCATACACAGGGTCAGGTTTCTTTAGAGAATTCCAAGTTTAAAATTTATCAATTGGTTCAGACATTTTTATTAGTGAAAAAAAATCTAAAAATACTTGCTTGAAACTGGCTGGGACAAAGTTTACTTCTGTTTTTCACATTTTCTGCAATCCATGAACTAGCAGAGTTCAGTTTAATTGACCGTGCACAATGTGTTTTCAAGTTATTAATTTTAAAACCCAAAGCTTAATGTTAAACTTAGAATTTGAATGAGATAAGTAGACAAATACAAATTTTTTATATACACTAAGCTTTTCACTCGCTATGATGCTGATGCTTAGATGCCCTGTTTAATGATAGCTAATACACTGATACTGATTTTGTCCCTGCTGTGTTCATTATTAACCCCAGAAAGTAATGGAAATCTTATTAGACTCAGTGCCTGACTGTATTAATACTGTGCCTGACTATGTTATGAAAAAAATGAAGAAAAAGCCTGCAAACATTTGTAAGTTAATTGCCTGACTTGGAAGCCACTAATGTACAGAAGTAACATTTACTCACGCAGATTGTCTCAGTGAATTCAGAATCCCTCCAATGGGTGGTTGCAGAATGAGGCCATAAATCACACCTTTGTGGAAAGCCTAAGAAATATTAATGGGTAGGCTCCCACGATGTACTGTGGAAACTTACTAAGTTTTCATAAACAGTATTTTAAAGACATATATAATTAAATAAAGATACTAGTCAATGTTTAAAAATAAAGAAGAACCAGAAGCTTAGCTTAGTTTGCCTATATATATTTCAAAAATCCAGAGCAGCCATCAGCTCACAGTAGTTTTTTCTATTTTATGTGACAACCACAGCCACTATATCTGTGTTCCTTCACTCCTGATACACCAAATTCAGTGGCTGAGTTACACTTGCCTCCACATAGGTTTTTCATTTATTTTTGAGACTGACTAGCATTGTGATAGCATCAGTGGTTGGGCAGATCTGATTCATGGGGGAACCTGGCACCCCCTGCTTTCACTTGGGAAGCAATGCCAGGACAAGCACTGATGGCACCTGTCTTGTGGCTAAGTGACAATGCTGTGACAACCCACCAAGGTTTCACTGTCTCTGGTGTACATGAATGCTGTAGCCATACCTCAGTGACCATCTTGTGGCCAAACAAAACTCCTGTCTCAAGGAAGGACACTTTTTTTTTGTTTGTTTTTTTACCACCCAGCTGTGGGTAAGTGGTTATCACTTATGAGTTATCAATATGAGTTGGGTGCCTGTAGCCAGCTGCAAAGGGGCTCTGGAAGTGGGATACACACAGCTTGGAAGTACAAAGCTATCATTTATGGATCAGCACACATGAAATCTAGCTAGGATTTAAAGATGATGCAGCTGGGGAGGCTTTGCTGCCCATGTAGGCATCAGCTGGGAGCTTTGTCTCTGACTCTCTGAAACAGGTTTTTGGTAATATTGCTGTTTTTCACCAACTCCTTCAGCCCTGGTCACCTCATCTGATGAATCTTGCTGGCCTGGCTAGGTTTCCTGGTATGTTTGATTTGTGTTATGATTTCTTTGGGATTTTTTTGTGGGTTTTTGGTTTTGATTTGTTTGGAATTTTTTTGTGGGTTTTTGGTTTTGTTTTGTTTGGTTGTTTTTTTGTGGGTTGTTGGGTTTTTTTGTTTTGTTTTTGGGTTGCTTTTTTTTTTTGGTTTTTGTTTTGTTGGTGTGACTGGAGCCTGTTTGCTGCACAGGTTCTCTGAGCCCAGGAACTAGCTCAAAAGTTGCTTCCTCTCCTCCAGAATGGTCCTTAGGGCTGGCTGTGTAAGCAGCAGAAGCTGAAGGAAGAGAAAATGCCCTTGCCTCTAGTCTCACAAAAGTGAGGAAGGGCTTTAAAATGATCTCTGTGTGTTTATCTGGAAGTCCAGAAAGGATTTATTGCTAATGAAGAAGGTGTGGTCTACCTTGAGAGAGGTGTCACTGGTAATGCATTGTTCATACTGGTGGAAGCTGCTGGTGCTACTGGTTTTGCTCTGCTCAGTGTTATGCTGGGGAAGATGAGCTCCTGGCTAGGGAGCAGAGTGTAAGACCTTAGCCTGTGAAATGCCAGGTTAGCCTTCAGAAAGGTGGTTGCTTTTAGACTGTGCTGCTTTCAAACAGTTAATGTACAACTGGGATGCTTGTATTAATGTTTGTTGTCATGTCAAGTGACCAACCTCCAGGCTGGGAATGTAATGTGCTCCCAGGGAGGGAAGCTTTGGATGATGGAAGTGCAGATGTCCTCTCTCTCCATCAAAGATGTGGTTGCATTTTTAAAAAAAATTATCTGTTACAAATAAATCGTGGAGCTCCCCTTGCTCCTAAGTGTAGGCAGGAATCTAATTTGAGCTGTAGAAAGTGACTTCTTGAGCATTTGGTGAAACTTCTAATCCTTCTGGAGAAATAATTGTGTGCTAATTAAGAGTCAGAATTCCACGAGGCTTATTAGCTATCTAGCTCAATCTGAGAAGCAGAAGGTTGAACAGAGTTTAACTAAAATTTAGAACTGTTAATTAGCCTCCTTTCTTCCCTTGTCTTCTTTCTGTTTTCTTGGTTTTGGTTTGTGTAGCACACTTTGAATGACCCGTGAGAAACTACTGTGCTTCTGACATGATAGCTCCCAGTAGTAAATGCTGTACTTTACTAGCTGTGAAAGAATAAAGCTTTAAAAGAGCCTGGCTTCCCTTAGCTCCAAGCTAGCTTGTTATGGAAGAAGTAGTGGCAGGAAGTGGAAAAAGCAGGCTGGCTGATCTTGTTAAATTGGCTGAATAATGTTGCATTCAAGATTTGTGAACTCCACACTGGAACACAGGGATGCTTTAATAGACTTCAGATGACCGGTGTGTGTTTAGCAGGTCCTACAGGGTTCAGAAAACCCTGTTTGATAGGTGGATGAAAAAACTAACTGTGAAACTGTCTTTCTTTATAGAGCCTCCACTTTGGTGGTTATGAATATGGGAATTTGTGGACATGTGGAGGTTGCACTTCACTGGTGCGTGCCTGGGCAAGATTAGGGAGGGGAGAATAGACCCTAAAACTTGTTTTACTATCTTTGAAAAATTTGTTAAGCAGCACACATAAAGACGTGATCTGTTCCCTGAGTTTTTTCTCTTGGATTGTATGATTAAGTTTACTTTTTGGAGGAGAGGGGCGAGAGGGATGCCAGCATGCAATACAAAACTCCCTGGGGTTGTGGTATGATATGAGGCAAGCTGAGCAAAACAGCTGCTATTTCAGCTCAATAGTCCCTATACCCCCCAGTGAAATCATTTTGAGCCTGCTGAGTAGGAATGGTTTAAAACTCTATTGTAAAAGACACAAGAATTCTATTCATTAATTAGACTTGTCAGAGTCTGCTTTGTTTTTCCAACAATGAATATCACTTCATTCCAGGGGTGTAGTTAAGCCCTTAAGCTAATTTGACTTCCAGCTCTGGTCCTCTTATATTTGGTGCCTCACCTTTAGATGTTTTGTTGTTCGAATCACCGAAATGTTTATATTTTCCTTTCAGTTTCTAGGATGTCTCAACTAAGATATTTGCATTAGTATAAATGCATTTGCCTAATACAGATGCACTGCAAAATAGAATATGCATTAGCATGACTAATCCTGGTAACTTAACAGGTTTTGCAGTAATATGATGTGCCTCTGTTTTTGTTCACAGCTTTGGCAGAGGAGGGGAAAGTACCAAGTGGAGAAGGAAGTGCCTAAAGTGTAGTGTAGATTGCCTTTGAAGTACAAATGGAAAAACTACTTGGGACTGTAAAAATGTCCTAACCATGCAGATTAGAATCATTGTGTAGCATGATTATCATGCTCCTACAGTTCTATTGTTCCAAACATTTGGGGATGATGGATTGTTTTACTTCTGTATTTTTAGTTATTTTCCCCCTCTTGAAATACAGATTTCCTTTTTTATTAAGGGTGGCCTAAATATAACTCTTAGAGCTAAATCTGAGGAGAACCTGAACCAGCTGGGTGCGTTATTGACATTCTAGTTATGCATGAACAAGAATCCCAAAAGCTCTGTTACAGTGTGCACTTTCTGTATGATTCTTTTGGCAGAGTTTGAATTATTCGGTACTAAATCTTGGGTTGGTTTCTTGTCACTACAGTAGCTTTTTTGTCAAGTATTATGATCAGACATATGTCAGATCATTATGATCTGACAGCCGCTTGGCAAGAGTTGCTTGCTTGGGACTCTACTAAATACTTATAATTTCATTTTAAAGTTAAAGGATATTTTATGAAGGGTTTTTTCTCAGCCCGACACAGATACGGGGCCTAAACTGTGGAGTTTTGGACAACTAAATCTTCTTGACTTTGACAGGGGAACAAAACAACCTTTTAAAAATATTAGTGGATTTATAATTTCAGTCATCTTTAAGTGTCTGTCATTTGGAGAATACAATAGCTGGATGGGAAGAGCTCGGATCTCAAGGCAGCTTGCCTAACCTTGTTTGCTTGAGGAACATTTCTGCATAGGTGCCCTGTTACTTTACTTTTTTTTTTTAATGAACTTTTTTGTGATTTACCCTTAGAGGCACAGCCACTTGTCACTTCTTAATCTGTAGAATCTCTCTGTTGTTGGAACATTCTGGTTATAATTTGTTCCCATTTCTCATTTACAGGTTCCTTTATACAAAATGTAACTGCAAGCAAAGGTCAGACTGTGGTGTCCTCACTGTGTCAGTTCAAGACAACATATGTGACTGACAGAAGTAGTTTTAAGATTACAGCAGTGTCAACAAATAAAGCTGCACTGAATTTTAATCTTTTGAAGAAATGCCTTTATATTGATACCAATTGAGGTGCAAATTAGATTCTGTCAGGAAACAGCTGGTTACTTTAAATGATTACTACAAACCATTATTTTAACACTGAAGGGGAAACATTTTTGAAGCAATACTAATAACATGAATACATGGTATTGTAGAGCAACATTTAAAATACTTAGAGTGACTTGCCAAAAAGTGACACAAAATATATGCCTGCCTGCCAGGACATAAACAAATACAAACCTGAATTACATGGAGCTGTACTGTAAATGCTCTGGGATAATCTGGAGAAAGACAAAGCAGGTAAATGCTCTTTGGTTCTGTTATTTTATAGTCCCCTGTGTTGCAGGATAAGCTTGGCAAGACTCCTTGGGGATAGCTGCTGCACTTAGTGGAGAGCTCTAGAATACCATGGCCATCTACATGGATGTAGATACTGCTTTTATAATCAATTTTCTATCCCAGGTTCACTTTCTTTAGTAGTCTGGAAGGAACTGTATGAAAAGTCATAAAACTAAACTCTGTTTGGTTCTCTAACTTCAAGTGGGTAAACGAACACGAGGCTTGCTCTCCATACCTGGTATATCCACTTTTTAAACCACAGTTAATTAAAAGTCTGCCTTCAAAGAAGGTATTAACACAATAATCTGAAGCAGCTGTGACTGTCCTATTCAAAACCATGCCAGAGACAGTGTGACCTTATTTTCCTGGCCTTGGTGTGTTATTAATTTGCTTGGGCTTGTACTCTGTAATTCTCTGTGCTGAAGCAAGCTGAATTTCTGATTCTTTCCCAGCAAATGTAAGGTGTCCTTTTAGAATGTAAGGTAAGGACTGATTGTGTCTGCTTTTCAGGCAGAAAAGAGCAATACTTGAAGTCTGAGGTAGCTTTCAAGTTTGGATTGCAGTAGTGTCCAAATAAGAAGCCCATATGTTTGAAGTGATGGCCACAGCTTCCTTAGTGTAGGAAAAAAACACCATGGGACCCTCTCCCTTATCCGGGGAGTATTTTAGAGGTGAAATCTGTCAGAAAAGGGAGATTAGCCATGGAAGGACACCTTCGTGTATAGCTCTGTGGGGTATAATCCAAATTGTAAATCCTCCTCTGAAAAGAAAGCAGACAAATCTAATGATCTGTGATATTCAGAATAATTGAACCTGTATGACCTAACCCTTTCTTAAGTCTTGCAAGCTGAAGTCCAATGAATTGTAAAACTGGAAATCCTGTTAAGCTTTCTAACGGTTTCTAATGGTCCTAAAGGCTTTATAAAAATCAGGAATTTGCAAAGTATAAGTTGCTAGTGTGTTATACTGTAGCTCAAAAATGCTGTATCTCCATCCCAGTTCAGATCATATCTGACAGGCATGTTTAGCCCTCATGCCTTAATGCTGCTGCATATGTATGTATATATAATATTCAAAATACGTATTCAAGGAAAATTGAATTTTTGTTAATATCTGCACTAAAACCAAGGATTCATGAGTGATAAATTGTTCACCTTTCTTTCCTGACCTAGGAGATGTACAGAAGAAAGCCAGTGATGATATGTTGTCAAGGTGAAATGACATTGTTTAGAAAAGGGGAATATTTGAAGTTTCTGTTTCAATGAATAATATCACTGGAATGTTCACCCCATCAGGCAGCTCTGGAAAACAAGCTTTCAGAAGGTCACCAGCTTGAGCCTATAACCTTGCTGCCATTTGTCTGGTAGGTTCTCTCTTCATCATAAACCTGAATGCGTTTATTAGGGTTGCAATGAAGAGAGAGTCTGAAGAGAATATTAAAATAGTTGCTCTTCTGCCAGGAAGAAAATGTTTGTTTCTACAAGCAGTGGAGCCCCAGAGCTGTTGAAATAAAAGGTCATTTTCAGGCTGTGGAACTGAATAGGATATTCTGGTCGAAGGAAAGTGGAGAGATGTGAAGGAGAGAAAGTCAGCGTTGTTTCTGTTACATCCACAAAGAATCAAAATAAATTGTTTAGATGTTGATCTTTAAATGTTTATTTTAACTTCTAAAGCCTCTAATGACATTATTACGTTAAAATGATACTTCAGACAGGCACAAGTTGGCTTTTTTTAGATACAGTGAGGTTGGAGAAAGGCAGGATAAATGTAAACACTCTTGCTTTATCTATCAAGTTGATGCTGAGTTCACTAATGCTATTTTTGACTGTGAGGGACTTTTTGAATTAGGAGAGATAAGACAACCCACTTGCACTCTGTTTTAGGACTGGAACTTAAAATTGCAGTGGAGAAAACAGATATAACCTGTGTTCAATTGACTTTAATAGGGTTCTGAAGTTGCAGAAGTCTGATCTTATGCTGTCAGTGACAGGAAAAGTCTCAAGAATGTTTTGGAAATATTAAGTTGCCAAGGGAGAAATAAAGTTTGTGTTCTGCTTTTTATTTACTTACCTGGTCATATCTGTTTAGAGTTTATTTCTTAAGAGTGCAGGAAAAGTTGTTCAGGGAAGAACTGTTGCTTATAAATTGATACTTTTAGAATAAAAGGAGGGAAAACAAATGAGTGCTCTCCCTGAGCCCCATATGGTGGTATGGTGGTGTATATTATCTGACAGAAGCAACATGCTTCTAAAGAGAACATCTCACATATATTTATTCTCCTAGAAAACCTTTGGAAACTAATTTCATATGATCTGCTTTTAAGCAGTGAGCAAGGAAGAAACGTGCCAGGAAACTAAACCAAAGCATATGTTGTTCTCAACTGTGCACTAAACTGGATCCCGATTTAAAGTTGAACAAGAAGAGAATGATCAAATGCTGTTCTTGTATGTATCACACTTTTTTTCTCCAGAAAACAACAATTTTGGGCCAATTTGACAAGTTTTCTGTTCTTAAGCATGGTTTTGATTTTTTTTTTTCCCTTCCCATCCCCACAAGTTATTTAAATAGTGAAATTTGGCACCTAAACACTCAAATCTTCCTCTGAGAAATGTAGTGCTACACAGTGTGAGAGTGTGTGTTGACATCTGCTGTTGTAGATATAATCAAATTCAAAAGAACATGACAAACATCAACTGTTAGACTGTTGGTTTCGTTGCATTAATAGCAACTGCAATAAAACCCTTAAATCAGTGAAGTCAAGATGCATGCTGTCTGGTTCACTTAAATTCTTCCCTTCTTCCTCTGGAGGTGAACAAGCTGCCATCATTTAAATGTATTTCCTAAACTCAGTTCCATTAGATATATTGATACTCAGAGCAAGTGGTATACCATAGACCTTGTCATCTTGAAACAGTTTATTTTTTTTATGTTGGTAAATGTGAGAGAGCCAAGGCTTGAGTTGCATGGATGATGCTGGGAAGGGTGGGTTCTGAAGGTGCTTCCTCTGTTCCATGGATACAGGTCAGGCAGAATTAGGCAGTCTCACCCACACAGTTGCAGATCATCAGCAAGCTTCAGTTTTTTTCTTTGAAATGTAAATGATCAGTGTCTCAACCACCAGAATACTAAGCCCAGCACATACAAGGCTGGATTCTCTTTTACTAACCTGCTTCTGAAGAGTGCTGATTTGTTTTATTTTTCTACCACACACTACTCTTTTTTTTTCTTCTGTATCTTGATTTATCCTTTCTAAACCTGTGCTGGTGAAACCTGACAGCCCAGAAAAAACTTTTGTTAGTAGGTTTTTGCCAGCATGTTATACATAAAGGTCGCTCAGACACATTGGCTGTTCTGCACTTGTGCTTGATGCTGTATTGGTTCTAGATTTTTATGTAAATGTTGTTAGGATAGTATATTTATTACCAGTCCAAAGACAGAACAATCAATTTAAAACCAGCAAATGGTGTTGCACTAGATAACACACTTAGGCCAAAAATAGCAAGTCAAATGCAGGGGGTTGCTGAATGGTTTCAATCCTCATTCTAAGGTAGAATTCTAAATGTGGAGTATCTCCTAGTATTAGTTCCCTGATTCAACCAACTTCTTAAATCTTTCTGGGCTTATGTCTATTGTATATGATCAAACAGTTAAACCACAACTCTTTGTGTAAATACTGGCTGAACATTTCCGAAAGTGGTGATGTATTTTGGGAAGAATTGTAAGGTAACATCACAGGAGCTCTTTCCCTTTTTTCCCCCCTCAGAATTGTGTGTTTGTAACACCTGCTGTGGGAAATGAGATCTGTAGGCCCTTAATAGTCTTTAAACTGTAATCTTTTGATATGTGGGGGAACCAGCTGCTAATCTAAAGACATTCTTGGGAAAAAAAATGCTTTTACTTTCCTGTGTATTAGCAGTGACCTTTAGAGAAGTTGCATCCATAGTTCCTCCTAAAGGTTATTGTGCTTAATTTAGTTTTTAGATTATTTTCTTCATACTATAAACATACATAATAATTCAAATTTTTCCCTATATTTTAAAGAGAGTGAAATACTAACCACAGTATGAGAAGTCAAAATATATTACTTCCATCATCTTCATCCTGTGTGCTAAGTCAAATGATAATGTCAATGGATTTGAAGTTCCTCATGCCCACTTTTCTTGGCTATATACTGCTAGCAGAAAGAGTGGAAGCAGACCTGGTGTTGCCTTGGAAGTAAAAGAACTGTAGGTGCTCGGGAAAAAGAGACTGCTTAGGCTGATCTTTTTTCCTTAAATGAAGGCTATTTTCCTTTTTTCACGCCTTCCTTTTTAAAATGGTCTGAGTTATCAGTAATGGGAATCTTAATTGGTTATTCGTTTTTCTGCCCGGATAATTTTTAGCATGCCATAATGTTGGCTATACTGTTATGAAGGTTGTTCTGATCTGCAGTCTTAAATAAAATAATTTCTTAGGTAAGGTGAAATATGCTTTGTATGTACCATACATATATATAAGGTTATATATAGAAATCCAAGGACAGCTATGGTACATAGAAAATATATATTTTTGTGGAGTACAGACATTCTCTCTCCTCCCTTTTCTGTTCTTAATATGCAGTAACACTTTTTCAGGAAACTCGTCCTGTTCACACAATCAGAAGCTTATTTGACCTGTGATGGCAAATGCAAATCCACAAGGATATTCACAGGAAGAAGTCTTGGTCCCATTTCCATCTGAAGCTGGTGTTTTGTTTTTTTTTTTTGCTAAATTTAACCATGTGTTTCTTCTGAGAAGAACCAGTACGAAGACTGGGTGTTTATTTGGCAAAATAAGTTGGGAATGTGAATCCTATTTAACAGCAAGCATTAAAATAGCAAAATTGGAATGTGGAACTCTAATGGTGCCAATTAAAAAAAAAAAGATTGTTTAATTTTATTTTATTTTTAAAACAACAGCAAAATAGTGTCTCCTATTGATTTGTAGTCTGGTGCCAGACATTACCACTAAAATATAGTCCATGTAAAAATCAATGTATGCATACTATAGTACATTAATTACTCTATGGTTTTTCTTTCCCACCTAGGTACTTACTGATTCCATATTAGGTTTTCAAATGATAAGAATGTAATGAGATTTCCCTCCACAATGTTACAGTGTGTTAGATGTAGAAGTGATGTAGTAGATGTAGGACTGATTTGCTGACAAGCCTCAAACTTTATGGCAAGTTATTCTATAATAGTTGTGTCACAGTTGTTTGAAATTATTCTTCAAAGACTGTAAAATGTATCCTAGAAAATAATCACTGCAGGATTAGATGAATAAGTGGAATGTGTGTGTGCCCAAAATGAGGAGCTACTAAAAATTTTCATTAAAAAACCCCAAACATTTCTTCTTATATAAAACTGTACATGTGCTTTGCTTTTTCTCTGTCCATACTCTATTATTAACATCATCAGAAAGGAGTAGACAGATATACAATTTACCAGTTTTGTTTTTAAGTGGCTGGCCTTCTATTACAGAGTTCTCTTTGGAGAAATCATCTTGCCTTAAGCCTTGTTTTTGTACAGAGATGTGTAGTACTTCTGAAGCACTTAAAATTGCTTCAAATAGGCATAAAAAGCAGCTCATGAATGTTCACAAACAAAGTGAAAACGTGTATTACAGGAACAAAATCCCTCGCTATCCTGTAAATAGCTGCCCTCTCAAGAAACTAAGAAATGTTGTTATTTAGGATTACATCTGTAGCTAAAACAACTAATCCAAAATACATTTTCCTCTTTCTAAAATAGATGTAGATGATGGTGATTTTGATTTGGGAATAATTACAATTTAAAACCACTCTACAGAACAGAAGTAGCTTGGTTTAGGTTTTTTTTGAGTCCTGCCATAGTTTCAAGGGATGCCCTGGAGAGCTGAGGGTTTGGGTCTCTTGGTCAAAGATACATGGGATACTTAGAATAAAGATTAGAAAGTTATGAATCAAGTCTTTAGCAGGTTGCATTGTTTGGGTTTTTTGTATTAAGTTTAGAAAGAAGAGCAAAGCAGTTTCTGATTTGGAAGATGACCTAGAATGGCACTGATTAAGGCCCAGGTACTGCATATGTGATTCATCAACATATTATACTGGAAGCCTAAAAGAAAGGAAGTATTAAAAAAAAGTTATGTGATAATGAACTCTGTCCTGAATGTATAAGCATTATTAACTGGAAAGTGTGTCCAAACTAGCCAAGACCAGGTACACATTTAAATATGAATATTTATTATATCTACTGCCTTAATTCAGCCAAAGGCTGGATTTGGAGGTACAGCTTTCTAGAGAAACACCTCTGAAGGTATAAAGGAGAGTTACTGGTGGCAAGATAAACAATATTCAGCCTTTACTCTATACCTTAGAGGTTGTGGAGGAAAAAAGAAAGACAAGAACTTTTGTACAAGCAGCTTTTTCCAACAGAAGAAGTTGTCCTTTGAAACAGGACACCTTAATGCTCAGAACTGATTTCAGGGCTGCATGGTGACCACTTATGTCCCAAAATGAGGTGTGTAACTAGTGTGTTGTCTTGCTATGGAGAGGCAGCCAATATCATTTTTCAGGAGTAAAATTCAAATTACTTTTGCATGTATTTCAGTCCTTCAGAGTTATAAGGCAATCAGAATTAATAAGCAATGAGCATCATACCCTGGAAATCTCTAAAGAAAAAAAAAAGAAAATTATGAGGAGGAATTGATTAAAGGTCCTTCCTTATTGGGTACATAATGAGATTGCAACTGGTCTATGAAAAGTGGTAAAGAGGGAAAGAAGCTTTAAAGTACAATATTTTAAAATTTTCATAATTTCTGCTTTATTTTTTTTCTCCACATCTGGTATCAGGTATATTCCCATAGACAGAAGACTGGAAATTTACTTGAAATTTAAAACCAGCATTTTTTTCAGATAACAAGCCTGAAAAGTTTGAGTTTTAAATAATAACAGATTTACAAAACCAGTTTATGAAAGGTTTGCAGGTGAAATAATTTTCTACCCTTCACATAATGGGAGAAACGTGGGAGGAGTGGTGATCATCTGAATCGTGATTTCTCTGCAGTGCACTTGCATGTCCTCATGACAAGATCACAGATCCAGAATATAAAATTATCATTTAGTTCTGCATATTTGCAAAGTATTTAAAAGACTTGCAAAGCTTTGAATTGTGGTGGAGTTGTTTCAATAATTGTTCAGAATTAATTTACAGAGCTTATGAAGGCTCAGGTTAACAGAAAGGCCACAATGACAGAGCACAGATAGCTGCAGATACCACAATATAGGATGGGTTCTGTTGAAAGGCTCTAATTTTGACAGTGGATTTAGGGTCTGAATCTACATTTTCCAGTGGTTTGCCATGGGTGTTTGCTCATCTGTATTTCAAATAAATTTAGCCACTGAATAGAGGTGAAATAATCCAAGGAGTAAATCTGAAATTGTACGGGTTTTTTTGGTTTTGGTTATTTTTGGTGGTTTGGGGAGGGTTTTGTTGTTTTGTTTTGTTTTTTTTTTCTGTCAATGGCAGACAGCAGTCTGGGTTTTTTTGGTTTTGTTTTTTTTCAGAGAAGAATAAATTTGAAGCCATTGTTAGTACCTTTTGGAAGACATTTTAGATAAGAATATCATTTTGTGAATGATAATCCCCCCCAAAAGGAAAGGAACTGTTCAGTCTGTTGAATCTTTCAAGACTCTGAGTTTTGAATGGTGGCTCACAGAGAAAGCATTAAACTGAATAAAATGACATTCTCAGCATTGTGTCTATCTCAGCCTTTCACTGACTGTACAAGTTTCAATTAAGTTGGAGGCTGTTGGAATATTATGTAGGCTCCCATGTAAGGAACAGCTTGTGTTGCTGTAGTGAACTGGGCAAGGAAACTGTGACCCTGTGAAAGTGGTTGTTTTGAATACATATGATTTAAGTAAAGCAGTCGTTGCCAAGCAATATTACAGATATTTACAACTGTTTAATTCCTGTTATCTTTGCTTCCTAATTCACCTTCTTCTCTTTTAAATTGCAGTTCAAATGTTTGGAGATTTGAACATATATGATTAGATTTCACTCACCAAAAAAAAAAAAAAAAAGCCATTATTATTCCCATCCGTAGGTTTGCTGTGGGACTGTATTTTAAATTCCATAATGGACTATAAACCAGACCATTACAGAGCTGTACATATAATTTAGTCTAAAATCTGTAGGCTGTCCAGTGATGCCAGCACACCCACAGCCTCTGCTAGCTCAGTCAGGCTGGAATAACTGCTTGGCTTGTGTAGCCACAGCTGAAATAGCACTGAAGGAGGCATGCCAGGGCTACAAGGAAGGAAAAAAAAAATTGGGAGAAAGATTTTAACAAGCCAATGTGCAGGGTACTCTCCTTGTTAAATTTTTCCCAAGGTAAAAACTATCCACTTATCCTAGTCCCAATATTTTTCTCACATATGATCCTCTATTTTTCCCCCTGACAACACTGATTCTGTATTGCTTCATCAACAGACATTTGTTAGTATTTATTTTGTCATCCTGGTCCATTTTTCTCTACTGCATGGATGACTTACTGATATGGGGGGGAGGTGGAGTTCTTGCAGGAATATAGGTACCTACACATATTGAAATAATAAAACATCTGGGAAGTTTCATTTTTAACTGGCACTTCAGATTGATTGATGTTTATATTCTGCTTCTTGTGTGGAAGATGAAAGAGAAATCTTTATTTCTAAAGGGATAGATCTTTTTGTGGGTAATTAAAACAGAGTAATTGAATTTTGTTGATATGAAATGGTTTAGTCGGTGATCTGAGCAGCTAATTCAGGGTTTCATTGCCTGATATTTGAATTTTTAAAGATAGCAAACAAACAAAAATTATTGGGTCAAAAAGCATGCAGAAATAGAGGTATAAACACTGAAGTACTGGATAAAAGCAAATATTTCTGAATCCTCAGAGGAGTCCCTAGAAGGAGCACGTTACAGAACTTCTGATGTGTTTAATGCATGCTGGGGTGAGGATTATTTTCATTTCTCGTCTCTGATATTTACAAGATTTTATTCTATTCCCCCACTTTTTCCTGTTTGTTTTATTGTGGTTTTTTTTCCCCCTTCTGTTCTCCCCATGGCTAACATGTTTAGCTCTTGCTGTGTTGGCAAATAACTGCTCAGCAGGCAAATGCCTGATGCAAGAACACAGCAGAAGTTCAGGCTGATGAATCAGGACTCTGCAGGAAAGCATCTTCTCTGCTGTCACTGCTCAGTGACAACTGACAGGCTGCTTCCCAGGTGAACTGTGCTTTCCTGGCTTGTTCCTGGACTATGGAGAGTTCTTTTTCACAGGGTTCCTGTTGCTGTGTGAGAATGATGGTCTGTAACTCCTAAACTTATAAGAAAATGAGGATTTCCTCCGTAATTCCCTTACTGTGCAGGGCAGGTGCTGTGTTGCTGTCATCTCACCTTCTGAAAGGTGGTTTGTGGAAATCTAAAATAACAGAGAGCTGCAAATAGGGAACATGTGTGGGATGTGGAGTTTTTTGACCTCCCCATTGCACTTATTTTTTTGATGGAGGACAGATAAGATTCAGTGACCTGTGAGGGACAGAGCAGTTAACATGGGCTGCAACTTCTGCTGAGGCTGAAGGATGGCTGTTTGATTGCTTCAGAAGATGGGAGAGGAGGAGAGAGACTTTCCCAGGTTGGGGTGAAGTCATTTGCTGTCCTGCATCCACAATTCACTATCCCACTGGAACTTAGAGGGGTAATGGAGGAGTAAATTAGCCTGAGTTTATATTTATATTCTCTTTATGTATTTAACACAGTAATATTACTCAGAAGATCACTGCCCTTTTATAAAGTATGTTGTGCTATGAATAATTAGTTTTATCAATGACACAGTTTT
The DNA here is from genome assembly GCA_023637945.1 of Phaethornis superciliosus. Taxonomy (NCBI): domain Eukaryota; kingdom Metazoa; phylum Chordata; class Aves; order Apodiformes; family Trochilidae; genus Phaethornis; species Phaethornis superciliosus. The sequence continues at coordinate 19,961,374 of JAJQWJ010000011.1, forward strand.
GCTATATTACAACCTTGTTGCCTTTGGTCACTGAGACAAGAAATATTTCCAGACTTTGGCTATCTTTGGATTTAGCTCTATTCCCCAATTGGATGCTTTTCCCAGTGCTGCCTGAGGCTTGCTGGGTTAAATGGTGTCTGAGAAAGGCTTTAGCATTCACTGCTTGACTACTTTGTGTGGAATTAAACATGTTTAATGATACAATATTAAGGCTAGTAATGAACAAAATATAACTGCAGTGTACAATGCTGATTAATTTACTGTTTTTCTGAAGCTAAACTTCTGTATCAAGATTTATAAGTTGATTAATATTAGTCATGCATGAAAGCCTGTCTGAATTAGATTATCAAATCTGCTATAAGTATCAGAGAATTCTGATACACAGTGATCTAGGGTGTGATGTTTGAGGTGGTCTTCAATAAGATGTACGTGAATATGGAAGGAGTTTGAATTCCATTTGTTTTCCCCCTCTAAAACATTTAGGACGGGCCCAATGTTGCCACTGTCAAAGTTAGACACATGTTATAAGATGATGGTGATGAAAAGTCAGTTGTGGATGGTTTGTATAGTTCTGGCTTGTACCAAGGATATTAAGATCATTCAGGTGTTGTATGTTCATGACCTTAATAAACACATGACAGCTTTTATTATCTCAGGTTCCAAACCTGAGTGTATGGAAGGAGGGGTGGTGCTAAGTGAGGCAGAAAGGGGAACTGAGTGAGCTATTGCTTGTTTGCTTTGCTTACCTGTTACAAAACTACTCAAGCATAACTTTCTTCGTGACCTTTTAAATTATTTGGTACTTGATGATGTACTTCACTTGAGAGTGTGTCTTTAGCCTTGAGATTTAAATTGGCCATTGGAAAAGGATATTGATGTGCAAGCAGTTAATAGATTCTGATTCCACTGAAATGCTGTGGGGCAGCTCAGCCACTTGTTTTTTGACACTGTCTGTATTGAGACAGTCAGATTTCACTGGATAAATTGAATAAAACTTTTAAAGCAGCTGACATTCGTTATATGTTGACTTTTTTTTAGGCCCACAGAACAACAGGTCTTAATTCTGCTAATGCAGAGCTTTCTTGTTTTGTTTTGTAAACCACTTCCTTGCAATCTATAGAGAAACCAATTTAATAAGTGAGAATTTTTCTGCTCTTGTATTTTCTGTGGTTTAATTCTGCCTTTTAGATATCACTTCAAATTTTCATTGAATATACCTACGTAATGCTTGTTTACATCTTACTTGCATGCCACTTACTTGAGACATTCCCATTATTCACATGGGGACAAATGGCTGTGACCTGGTGAACTCAAGGAAAGGAATGGATAGGTGATAATTTACCTTTCAAAAAAGTATTTAGTTTTTCTCTTAGAGATTACACTAAATTTCCTTTTTCAGGAAGGATGAAGTATTCTTTCTGCAGAGCTTTTATTTCTTAAGAAAAGCTTTCCAGTTCTAAAGCTTATAGAATTATTCCCATTGGTATATAAACTGATACAATGAGTATAGGTTCTTTCCAGTTTTAATGTGACTTTTCCAGTAAGTATGTATTCTTGTTGACTGGCTTCTTTTTTTTTTTTTTTTTTGAGGCTAACATGAAGAAGATCTGTTGCGTGGAAAATCTGTTTGCCAAGTTCCAAGTGAGATGAAAATTTCACTGGAGTTGTGAACCCCCTAAATACAGAGACCTATGAGAAAGCATATTGCAAATACAATTCCCTAGCAAAATATTATGAATACCCTACATGCTGCTGCATGTTCTTGTTGTCATTTTTACAAATAGAGTATAAAAGGGAGAAAATAATTTTGTCAGTGTAAGTCATTTCTTCAAAGAAACTGCAATAACCAACCCTTTTCAACAGCGTGTTTCTGGGAAGAAATGAAACCTGCAGTTTATTCAACTCCTTTGTGTTAGTGATTGAAACATGCATTAAAATAAATCTCATTTAATTCTGAGGTCCCTAATTTGACCATTACAATTTTAGAACACCACACAGAGGAGAGCACAGGCCTCATTTTAATTGGATTGTGCTGGAAAAGGCTGCCACAAGATACTCCGGGCCAGATTCCCCAAGAGCCTTAAACACACCATTATCCTTCACCCAGGGTGGGTGAGAAGCACCATCACTTTTGACATCATTGTATTTTACACTTGCTTTACAGATGTGCAGTCGTTGACACAATAGCAAAAATAAAGAATGGCTTCTTACAAAATAATCTAAAGAGAAATCAGTTATTCACCACAGATAGATGCACAGAGCCACAAGCATAGGACAGATAACATCTTCTGTTGTGTATAAAGTCCAATGATATTTTTAAATAATTCACTGGTTATGGGGTTCTACTTGCATAACAAAGCATGTAACTTTTCTTTTTCTTAGTGTGCATGAGAAAAAATGCAGTACATGTGACACAGCTGGCTCTTGTTAGTTTTCTTTAAGGCAGAACAGAAGAGATCTGGATTTACTCTTGTTCTCCAGTATAATTCAAGTTAATCTTACTCTAACAGTTTCTCTTAAAATGCTTTTCTTGAATGAAATGCCTTGAAAATGCCTTTCTCATCCAGCTTCTGCTATTTTAAAGTCACTGAGAGGGTGACCTGCCTTCTGTCTTGGTCTTTCTCTTTCTCTTTTTCTCTTCATGATAGAAACTTTAACTAAAAAAAAATAGGTCTGGTCTTATTTCCAGATTAATGACACCATTAGTTATGAATTTACCTGTTTTAGAAGGTAAAATGCATAATTATGTGCTCAATTTCAGCATCAAGCTGATGAACCAGCCTCACCTGTGCTGTACCACGTATTAAATAACACGCTTACTTCTGGCATCTCAGAGAGTGCAGCAAAACTTTCTTGTTTTTCAGGATGTTTTTTCTAATATCTGTGGATAACTGTGAGATGTGGCCTCTCATATTGTACAAACTTCCATGGGATTATTTGATGTGCCTGAACATTGCAGAGCCACCCCCTTGCACAACCCCATGTTTTTTACAGCTGCCTCGTTTCCTCTCTGCTGATGGAGATGGTGCAAGACAAAGGCCTGGGAAAAAATGAGGAATAATAAAACCCAAGTCTGAGTTTAATATTCTGTTCACTTAGTGCAATGCCTTTCAAACAGGTGAAGAGAAAGAGCAATCAGACTTTGGATCACAAGTCCATTAATTATGAAATCTAAAGAATAAGTGACATAAACTTTGCAGATGCACTAAACAGTGCATATACCACTGCCTTGGACCCTGTGTGAAAAGCAGTGGGCTCTTTACAAAGAAGAAAAATAATGAATACCCTTTAGAAAGGTAATGACATGCCTATATATCACTGAAACAGGAGGCAGAACACAAAGCAAATTAATGATTATTTGTAAACCTAATAAGGGAATGTCAAGGACAGCTAGTGCATCAGACAGTACATGAATGTGAAAGATAAAAGAGAAAGCAAACAGCCACCAAGAAAACTACAGGAGAATTACTGTGTCATTAAAGCCAAATATAAAGAGGACTTATGATTAACAGAAAGACTAACCACTCTGTTTTTCCTAATACCCAGGGATGTTTGTCACAAACTATAATGATGTAATTTACTACTGTCAAATTAGGACCACTTACAGGGTGAAAGCATGGAAAAACAGATTCTGAACCAGAAAACCCTTGTGGAGCTTGGTTGCTTGTGGGGCTACCTGTGCACAAAGCTTTTTTTAACAAGAAAAAAATTTTCCAAAATGCTAACCTTAAGCCGAGCCTAGTTTTTGAAGATTTTGGGGTTTTTTTGAGCAATGGCTGAGACTTTATATAATTTTTAAAGATATAATAATAAAGTAAGCTGTTTGGCTTTTTTCCATTGCAGGAAATGCTCCATTTTCTACCACTGCACACTGCAGAGTGTCTCTGATCTTTGCATCTCTCAAGCTTCTCGTAGGAAGAAAAGAACAAGATGATGCAGTCACTTAGAATGGTTGCAACTGCAAGCTTCTGAAGGAATGATCTGGTTATTCTAAAATAATATAAGAAAATACTACTTTAGGAGTGCTACACTTTGTCCTCACCAGAGAAGAACATTTTGTTTTTTCCCCCCATTTAAAAACATGAAGTTTGGAAACTTTATAGCTTTTGCTGTAATATAAATCTTTAATAATGAGGGAAGAGAACTGTTTTGATTTGTCAGTCTTCAGCACTTAGTTTCAACTGACTCTCATTATAGCCTAATGAAGTTCAAATAGCTGGACTGAAATTTAGAGGGGGGATGGCACATGAAGCTGATATTAATAATGGATGTGAGCAAATAGAATTGTGAAGTAACGGGTCCAACAGTGCGGAAAAAGTTAGAGAGGTCTGTCTCAATACCACCAGCACTAGAAAACAGGATTGAAACTGAAGATCTGCTGTTAAAAAACACAGCTTTTGTGTCTGCTGAGTTCCAGTCCAGTAAAAGCCATCCCCTGCTGTGAAGCAAATGCCCACATCATCTCATAACAATCTGGCCAAATAAGCAGTTACAGATTTTTCCTCCTTCCGAAGCTGTCAACCTTATCAGACGTGGTGTGGAACTGAAGTGGTGTCTATGCTTGGTTATTTGTCACAATGGAAATAACAAGTTTTGGTGCTGCTTTGGTGGCAAAGCAATAGCAAAGTGTGTGAGCTATGTCATCCTGTGTGCTAGAAAACCTGAAACTACCTTCTTTGTGCTTTCTACTAAGGAGTAGAAAGTCTTTGTAGTTCCATTAATTTGGTATAGATTTCCACCAGGATAAATGGTGATGAAGTTATATTATCAAAACCTTCATGTTGCTTTAGATTCTTTTGTTTAATATGCCAGTTTCTTTGCAAATAATAGTTTCTATCTTCCTGTATTGCTCATCTTAACTTCTCTCAGCAACCTGAAAGGATGATAATTTTGGCTGTCATTTTCTCTAGAAAAGCCAAGAAAAATGAATATGCCAGATAACGCTCACGTCTTACATGACTGTTTTGGTGTTAGATTCTGGATACACCCATGCCATAATTTTCTGGTGTAGGGTGGCTGAAAATTCAGCTGAGAATTTATTGGTGAGAAAATGTGCAAGGCTTCCTGAGCTGGCTTCCTGAGCTTCCTTCCTGAGCTTCTTCCCCACCTGCCTCTCCCCCTGCTCTGGATTTATTGGTGTCAGTTGTTTTTCTGAATATCTACCAAGTATCTTAGCAAGTATAGAGTGAATACAGATAAACTGGTAATCTGGGAAAGCCTGAATAAATGAGCACACTTTAAATTTTGATAAAATGCTTCAGTGATTTAGAAGTTGGTATTTGCTGAGATAAACCTAGAAGTTAAGTACTGATCTTTATTGATGGGCAACCATTTATCAACCAGCTTCAATGGTTACAAAACTTAGGAAAGTGACAAAGCAAGCCAGTGATAATGCAGATAACACTTTAACAGTTGATTTATTCACTGTTGTCAACTGGGATCCATCAGATTTAGAAGCAAGTAGTTGATCTGATGGTAAGCACAGCCTGTCTTTGTTTATAGGAAAAAACTAATCTTCTAGTGCAGCTTGCTCCCAAAAGCTTTTTCATTTTTATTTGTTGCTCAGTGAATTTATGCTGTGGCAATGAAAGTTGTCACACCAGAATGGACTACATGGGTCTGAGAAGAGTCTTGCATTATGTGACAACTTTCTTGGTGACCAAAAAAACAAGAAGTGTAATCTCTTACACTTCTAGTTAGGTAACTTTTTCAAAAGTACTCCCGTTTCTCACTTGGTGCCCCTGGAAAGGGTGGGAGAAAGATTATCTGCCTTTCACAGCAGAAAGTGTCACAAGTGTCAAACCTGTGGTGTTCCCTCCCTGATGTTTGTCTGTTCAGCACTGCAAGATGCATGTTCCCATGAATGGAAATGATTTTTCTCAAAAAAAGTAAAAGTTAGATTTGCAATTTCCCTTCCCTCTTCAAATGCTTTATTCCCACTTAAGATTTTTTTGAGTGTTAACAGCATCTAGTATCAAGTAGCTTGGTCTGGTCTGTCTACTACTATTCTCATGTGTCTGAAGAGACTTGGCACTTTTTTAGTAGGTAAACCACCATGAAGGAAAGGAGATGAGTTGCTCTTTCTCATCCTTGTGCTTATAGTTAGCTCAATCCAGGCAGGATGCTAGCTGATTTGCCCCAAGGCAGAGATCAAGTAGGGACTAGCATCCAGAGTTGCTCAGCCCACTGACAAGCAGTCCTCATTTAAAAAAGATGTACATGTCCTCATGGTCTGTCCTTATGGTCTTCTGTTAGCAGACTTCAGCACATTTCTTGCCCTCTGGGGAACTATGAATAGGCAGCTATGTCACTGGAGTTAGCAGGATGTTGTGCTGAGCTCTTAAATCCTGCTGAGGGGAGAAGCCTTTAAAGCTCCAAAGCAGCAATTCGGTGCCTATCAGTACCTGGATTTGGGGAGTTCTGTTGCCTTGCATCCAAGCCAACACAGGGACAGAGTGAGTGGGGAATTCAGCCACAAAGCACCAGAGAGGTGTGGTCCAGGGAATTTTTGGCAGAAGCTCCTCAGTGCCAGCTGCAGATGATGGGGATGAGGCACAGCCCCTGGGATATGGGAAGGCACAGAAACTTTTAGGTTTCGGAGGGTTCTGAACCATTCTGTGCTGCAATAGTTACTCTTGGTGTTGTGTTTTTCCTTGTTGGCTTGCTTCATTACTCTCCCCATTTATTTTGCTGACAGTCGCTTAAGTCCTGCTTTTGTGCTCACAGAGAATGAAAACAAATTTTGAATTCTTAATGTAAACTTTCATAAACTGAGAAGGCAGCCCTGGGGTATAGCTCTCAAAGTCTGTCTTTCAAGATTTCTTTGCTGCTGCCCTGCTGCTGTCCCTGCCCTGCCTGCTTATTCTGTTGCTGGGGTTGAAGCCTCATTATCACTGAGGAGGAGTGAGTTTCAGAGTTTATGATAAATAGTTCTGTGAAAGCCTCAGCTCAATAATAACCCAAAAAGAAAGCAGGGTGCTAGGGAGTTGTTGGGAAAAGAACAGAGAACAAAAGAGAACATTATGTATTAATCCCTGTTTTTCCTGCCTACCCATTGAATATCATATGTAGCTCTGTTTTCTGTTGCTTTGAAAAGGATATAGTAAGTACCTCTGGAACAGGTTCAGAGAAGGACAGGAATAAACTAAAGCAGTGGGATAGTTTCTTTTCAGGGACCCGTGAAATGTGGAAAAGCAGAGATGCTCAGCTGGGAAGAGATGATGGATGAGGAGTAATGTGATACAAGCCTCCAAAATAAAGATATTTCAACAGGGAAAAGAGAAACAAAAGGAGTTGAATTAGGGGGGGAAAATACCTGCTGAATGACTGCTCCAAAGGGCAAAGAGCCTCACCCTGTCCTTCCCACCCTGAACCTTTTAGGGGTTTTGGGGTGCAGGGTCCAGGGTGAAAGCAGCAGCTCCCTGTGCTGGGGTAGAGCTGGGGCTCCAGTGCCCAGTCTGGGGCTCCTCCCAGTGGGATTACCTTGCTGGGAAGCCAGGGATGGTCTGGATGCCATCCTGGGGCAGGAACTCCTGGCATTGCTGCAGCCTGGCTGCAGATCTTGGTGGGCCCTGGCAATGTGAAGAAAAGCAGGGGAAAAGAAAGGATGACAAAAATTAGTTATGGATTCAGAGAATGTTTTGGAATCCTCAATCAATTTTTTCTTTAATAGAACTTCATTTACAAATAGTTTTTTCTCATGTAACGACTTTTTTTTTTCAGACAGAAGAAAAACGGGAATTCTCAATGTTTTTTTTTCTTTTCTGGTAGCATTTTGTTACAGAAAGGGAATTGTGTTATAATGCTTGCATTCTGACAGTTTAAAAAACCCAGGCACTTTAATTGTGAAAAGATAAACCAACTACATATTGACAAAACCAGCAAAATTTCAATTGGGTTAACTAGTTATATAGCCTTAGGCTTGTCCACATCAACTAGTTTGATAATTACTTTCCTGCTTGTCAGAAATGGAGAAGTGCTAAAGGCAAGCTCTATACCATGTAACACACATGCCTGAGTTTTGCTTTTGTACTCACTCACATGCTGACAGTGCTCTCCAGAAAAATTAATGATGCCAAACTCTAATAGCAAATGTCTTTAAGAGAGTGCTATTAAATAAGACAAGTCAACCTTGAGAGTATTTTGTTTGCGTGGAGGGAGGGTGCAGGAAACAAAACTGATTTGGCTTATATTTTAAAATTTTCCTCTGGGCTTCTGAGAAACAATGCTGGGAAACCAGTTTTTCCACTCTTAGCTTCTCGGCACCAAATTAAACTTTTTCTTTGGTTGCAGTATGCGTACAGTAACCATGTCTTATATTTACATTTGTAACTATCTAAGCTAGTTTCAACATATCCCAGTTTTGTTCTCCACAGAAAACACAACCCACGCCATCCTCAAGTCTACCTGGTAACTTAGTTTCCCACAAATTTTTTTTCCCCAAAAAATTTCTAAAGAAATTAAAGCTTACCCACTCTAACCACTTTTGAAGGAAGATGGTGCTTTGCTTGAAAATAAACAATTGGCAGAAACAAAACTGGGTAATAGTAATAATTCCTGTTGATATGCAACTCAAAAATGTTGAAGTTTCTTTTGGGACAGGAAAAAACCCAAAACAAAACAACCTTCATCTTTGGCTTTCTGTTCAAAGTCTTTTTATAAAGAAATCTTGATGCAGTACCGAGACCAGTGCACCAGGTGAGGTTTGTTAAGAATATTTTTAATAAAACCAGAACTACATTGAAATCACTTGCAGAAAAAGATATTTGTCCTTCTATGTCTGAAGTGTTGTGTCCAAAGAGAGGGGAGCCTTTCCCTGGGGGCTTGGGCTGTGGAGGGAATCCAGGAGAGCCCTGGGTCTGGGTGGGACTGGCAGTACCAGCAGCAGGGAAAAGGCTTCCTGGGAAAGGGCAAGAGCTCCCAAACTGGTGACTCATCCCTACTACTTATAAATGGTTTATAAAAAGAAAATAAAAAAGTTGCCTAATTCATTAATAAGTATAATCACTTAATGACTGGGTAGTCAAACTTGATCTGCATGTGCCTATGAAATTAGAAATTGCGTGCTGTGACATACCTGTCTGCAGCTAGGAAATGTGTCTGTTCTACACTGTTGGTTTTACTGGATCTGAAAGATGATTTGATTGAAACTAGGCATTTAGTTTGTAGCACTGGTTATTAAGAAGGCACTAGCATCATATAACTAATTACAAATGAAGAAAATAGTATTAGAATCCAAAATAGGGATCAGAGTTCAGAACAAGCTATAATTTGAATTTGGTATATCCTGAAAATCTATATGATGTCTCTGCAAGATTTTTAGCTCCAGCAGTAGAAGTTTCAAATTTTATCTTTATCAGAAGCTCTGAAACATTGTGGGTTGAAGAGAGGGAGGGGAAAAAAAGATGGTCATATGTGCCTGCTCTGAAATCAAGTGCACGTAGATAAAGCCATAGAAGATGAATATTATTGTTTACACACACACCTCTGTCTGCTCTCTGTAAGTTTGAGTGAGGGTATCAAAGTTGCTTTGTGTTTTATCCATTTCTACTATATATAAGACGAGGTATTTAGTACTTGGTTCCAAGTTTCTCGTGGAGACCTAGGGAGAGTCTGGTAAGAGGATTCTACCCATTTCCTTCTCCAAAGAAGCAATGGCTGTGAAGGGAGAGTCCTGAAAAGATCTGCTAATGGAGCAGCTTGAGGGAAAAAAGGGGGAGAAGGATAGAGATTCATGAGAACAACACTATATTTTTCCAAGTAGGGTGGAGTGTATTAGCATATTGGATGATTTATGCAATACAGAAGTTTCTTCATTTAAAATGTGTTGTTGGAATTTAAAGGAAGTTGGAACAGATGAGTGTTGGTTGGTTTTTTTTTTTTAAATTATGCTAATACCATATCTTTTCATTATCTAAATGTCAATAAAATACAACTTTTGCTCAGTCGCTCTTGTTAAGGAAGAAGGCTAAAAAAATATTCTTCAATATTTATGTAATTGGCTAAAACATATCAGAGCTGGGAAGCACAACCACAGAGCTTCATTCCTGCCTCTGCCATGACTGACCCTAGCATTCTGTACTAATATAGTTTTTGGAAAACCACATGGACTTTCTCTCCAGTGAGAGAACTCAAGTTGTACTGATTATACTGAAATGAAGAAAATTGCATTTGATTGTTATGTGCAGAAATAGTGTCTCTCAAACAAACCAGAGAAGCCACTTGAAGTTCAGAAAACATGTTGAATAATTTCAGGGGACAGTAGTAGTTGTGGAAAGGTTATTTTCTGATACATTTTTAATAGCTACCAGTTTATGCAGTCAGTTTCTAGTGCAAGATGTCTCTGACTGTCCTGGGTCAGTGCATGTTGTATGGATGATGTCTTGTGAACTTCCCTCAGGGAAATGTTGGGAGTGGGAATGGGTCTCTGAATTCCTGTGAAGCCAAAAGTTAGGCCCCTTTCTTGGCTCTTTTGAGGGGTGCACATTCACCTTGTAACTGGCAAAGCAGTTACTTTCTGAATATTGATGCCTAGTCTGTTTTTTCCTCATTGTTTTGTTTCTTTAGTGGGCTGAGAAATTTAGGTGTACAAGCATATGCTCCCCTTCCTCTTCTCCACCCTTTCGACTGCTTGGCTCACCAAACAGCTCAGTGGTTTGTACACTTACGTAGGATGTGAAATCAAGGAGCCAATTTCTTTGTGACAGGAGTTTGCTAGTTTTTTTATCTGGTTTTGGTTTTGCCTGCTAGGCTATTTTGCTGAGTTAGTTTGTGGTATATTCTAGTTCTTGAATTTAATTTTGTTATGAACAGTGGAGCAGCAACATCAAAGATTAATTGGGCCAAATGCACATTACTCTCCCTTCCCAAGGAAGTGTCCTGATTATTAAGTGTAGGTCTGGTTCCTCCATTTCCTCCTTCAAGGATGGCTTATTAATATTACTGAAATTATTTATTCAACATGGAATGAAATGCATACTTTTGAATGCAGACCTACATAGCTACCAAATGACAAAGGGGTTAGAGCTTTCTCTCTCTAGGCTCTTGCTTCTTTAATTATTATTAGACAGTCTAATAGCTTTAATGAGAAGGTCAGAGAATAATTCTTAGAGAGGACCATTATTCTGTTTTTAGAATGACTTCCTGGGCTGAGGGTATTCTTTATTTCACTCTCCCATAGCAGAGAATCTATAGTGATCTTGAATAAGTAATCTTGAATCTATAGTGCCAGGATGAAGGCATTCCTTGCTTTTGTTCAGCAGTGTCCTGCCAGAAAGGAAATTGTGGGTGAAATATCTATCAAATCAGGTTTCTCAAGAACCAGGTGGAAAAAATTAGGCTTGATTCATGCCTAAAAGAAAAACAAACGAGAGGCAGGTTATATCTGGAAAGATGGCACTTCTGGGTTTAACTGGAGATGCCTTAAGACTTTTAGCTGTCAAAAGGTATAACAATTCCAGTTACATTTAGGGTTTCTTTCCAAGCAAGCAATACTCAAGTACAGATTTTTAGGTGCAGAGCTACAGACTGCTTTATTCAGTATACATGTTAATGTAAGCATGAAATTCGCTTTTTTTATTTTTTATTTTTTAATTTTTAATTTTTTTTCCCCCTCTGGCTTATTTGTCCCCTGAAATGAAGGCAAATTGGTGACTATTTTAGTGATCCAGCCCAAGTGATCAGTACCTGAGCTATCACAGACTTGCTGCTGGAAGAGAAAGTACAAGTACATGATGCATTATTTTGGATGGTCCATCTGCTCTGTCCTTGCTTTCATCTTTACCTGCTTAAGGAAATGATACGATATATTTGAACACCACTGTATAAATATGTAGAATTATTGAAGATTACCCCAGTGACATTTTTCAGATTTTTTTTGTGACTCCTTGCAATGTTTTTACGGAAATAACCTTGCTGACTCATGCCTTTTTTCAAATGTCAACAAGGAGAAGAAAAAAAATAACCAACACATTATATATGCAAAATTGGCATGAAATTTCAGTTTCACTTAAAGTTTTTTAACTGTGATTAGAAAAGTTAAGTCTGTCCAAATATAGTGATGATGACAGTTATGAATTGTGTCTGTCCCCTAGATATCTTACCTTCAAAAGAAATTAATGCATTTATTATCCAGAAGATATGCTGTTTTATTAATTAGTGTACAAGGAATTGTTAGGGGAGATGATTATATTCAATTAAGTATTATGAGTGTAATTAATACAGATTCTGGGTCAGGTGGTTGAACCATTGGTTGACCATTAAATGTTTCTATTATTGTACTACTTGTTTTATCAGGGAAACAAAGTTTAAAATGAAAGAGGCAAAAGTATTTTTTCTTCGTTCTTCTTCCAGTGAGCAAAATACCTTCTCCCTGCTTGCAATGTATGCAGAATAGTTTATGTGGCTTTGTAATTGCTAGAGCTTATAAGTACATTAAAACATTAAAATATTTTCTAAAATTTTCCAACATATCCTTTAAAAAACTTCATTACAGTGTGGTTGCAAAATACTGTTCACAATAAGGGGAGTGCACTTGCTTCAAAGTATGCAGGTTTTATTTATTAAACACCTTGTGCTCTATTACACAGGTCTAGAAAATGACCAATAACCCACAACAAATACTGTTTGGAAAGGAAGTGATTCCATGGAAGGATTTCCTCTGGGTGTTTTTGTGTCTTTTTGGTTTCTGCTGTTTTGTTGTGAGGAGGTGGTAGTGGAAAGATGTTTCTCACGGTTCACAGAGGTTATTATTATGCCATTATTATTATGTTCTTAAGCCACCAAATAAAGAAATTTGTGACAAAGCAGCTCTGGAAGCTATTTCATTTCTTTAATTTAATTTAAATAGGAAAAAAGTCTGCAGCATAACTGTTTACATAACTATTTCTTCAGGCTTTATCTCATGCACAATGGAGTATAGAAGTTTTGGATGCAATTCTTTCAGTTCCCTTGGATGAGAGTCATAGTCTTAGTGGTCAGCAGATTCTGCTGATCCAGTAGGAGTTTAGGCTTTCCAGAAAATACACTGATGATAATCTTAGAAATACTTGACAGAACACACTTCCCCGTCCTATATTGAAAAGCAATATATACCTACTTTGCAGAAGTCTGAGCAGCAAAAACTTGCTTTAGGAAACCTAGAAATTTGAATCTCAGGAGGTAATTACATACTCATGTAGAAATGGGATAAATAAACGTACCAGCTAGCCATAAGAAAGCATTTGTTTTCAATGATGATTAGTACTGGAGGTACCCTGTACTTTCCTTGTTGTGCTAGGAAAATGCTGAACAAACATGCCTCAAACAATTTCTATTTATTTGATGTTTTAAAGAGAAATCTGTCAACCTTTTCTCCTCTACAGCTGGTGATACTGCATCTCTCATCAGTATTACATTAAAGCAAAGCCCAGATGCTTAGAAATTGAAGACAAAATTGATCTGTTACCTATGGTGATATATGAGCTTTGGATTGAAGAAATCTCTGTTCAAAATAAGCATCTTGTAAGGAAATGTGGTAACTTTGGTATTCACTTCCGAGTGCCAACTGGAGTTTTTCTTCTCCCTGTGCTGTGCAAGAGTGAAATTTCAGCCTCTGCTGGCTGGGTTTTCCCACATTTGTTACCAGCTTGCAACACATCCCTGTGGTGTTGCTGCAGCTGTGGGTGTCCTGCAGCTGGCTTCCTGGCTCAGACCTTGGTGCAACCTGTTGGGTCAGGTTCTTTGTGTGCACCTGAGAACCCAAGGAGAGTTGCAGGAGCTGTCTTTTCTCTTTTCCTCCTTGCTTGAAGACACTATGAGCAATGAGTGTCTCCAAAAGCAGCCCTTCAAGTGTGCTGTTGCTAGAGAAATTCTAGGGTTTTTTTCCTGAATGATCTATAGGGTAAGATAATCACTTTATTTGTATGAGGCCTTTTCATAGCAATGCCAGAAAGATATAGCCCTAAAGCAACTATTTTACATTTTGCTGCTGCATCTGTTCCCTCTACATCCTTGCTCTCCCAATGGAGATCATATTATGTGGCTGTTTTGCTCCTTACTGCTGAAAAGCTCAAAACTATGATAATGTTCTGACTTCATGAGCTGAAAAAAGTGGTGAAAAGACATGCAAATCAAAGAGAGAGAAAAGCTTTTCAGAATTGCACAAACTGTACAAAATTATTCTGCTGTAACTTGGGTGGCTGAACTGAAGAAAGGAAGCAGTGACTCAGAGAAGTGGCAGAGGCACATTCTAGATGCTGCTGCTTCCATTTTTTCCCACCCCAGTCAGAGGCAATTTGCAGCAGAGGGATGAAACTCAGCTTTATGCTTCACATGTGATATTCCTAAGCAATACCAAGATAAAGCAATACCACAAACTCTCATTTCATGACACGTTTCTCTGACATATCATGGATTTCATAAACCTTTGATTTATTGCCTACTTGGCTTTTGTTGGAAATGATAAGGCTGAAAATCATTATGCAGTGTCAAATTCTGCCTAGGTTGTTTCATTCTTTAAGGATACAATAAACCTGTAATTATAACAAAGAAATTTTTGTTATTAGGGAGAGATATTGAGAAACTATTAAATTCTTGTACAAAATTAGGAGACAACCAAGTGTCGCTATAAAACTTGTCCAAACTTTTATGCTGGAGAACTTTTTGATTCCCCTGAAAGGTATTTTCTGGGAGGTGCTTTTATCTTTCAATTATATAAACAACTGGAATTGTAAAGTTCTAATAGTGAAACAATCAATATCAAGTGAATATAGCCCTGATTACTACAGGAACCTTAAACTGGTAGTACATGAGTGATGGGAGCATGAATGGATTTTTTTTTTTTTTATGCTGTCATAAACAAGATGTAGATGAGTATCTTGGCGTAATCCCTAAAAGTTGCCTTCACCAACTGCATGTATGTGTTATACTATCCCAGTTATTTTTTTACAAAGTAATAATCTCTCCTCCTGTGCACGCATAATATTTGAAGAGCAATTATGATAAAATTTTCAACTGTTCTTGCCTACAGTGCCAATTCTTTGAACTTCATAACTGGCATTTGTTCCTCTTTCTATGCAAAAGTGAAACTTAAACACACCGTCTGTCTTGCAAGTTGTGATGCCACACATCTTGCCAGTTTCATTCTGAGGCCTCTCTAACTGAATAATTTTCTCCTTTCATGAGCTATCATATTAACTTTGATGGCATGATGCTGCTCGGATCAACATTGAAATTCAATTCGGTAGCCCATGATGTGTTTGTAGTGCAGCAACATAAAAAATAATAAACCTGCCACTTTCTTGCTGTTTTCAACATAAAGGCTTACTGACCAGCTGAAGATTAACATTTGAGTTATGTGCCACAAAAGCCTGCATGGCTGAGGAGGTGCTGCAAAGTGAAGTAGAACAGGAAAGAAATTAGAAGTACTTGAGTGACCCGAGTGCTTGACATTAAGGTGGTGAAAGTAATGTAAAATGCATTAAATGAGGTCTGAGACATGATTTCTTGAAGCTGCTTGGTGTGTCAGAAGGGTAGTCTTTTGTGTCAAAGGATTGCCAGTTTGCCTTTGACACTGCTGCAGTGATTTTTATTTTTTTGTTTGTTTTTATTTTTTATAAAGGAAGTTTCTGTGCCTGTAATTGAATGTGGTTTCTGCAGAGCTTTGTAGATTCTTCCGATGGCAGATCTATAGGTGGGAGTTAGAGGAGGTCCCCTCTTGTCCCTTTTGCCACCAAAACAAGTTTTATTCAGTAGAGGTGTTTAAATGCTTGGAATTCATTATCTGCCTGTGAAGGTGATGATAGCACAAATCCCTATTGGTAGAGTCTACAGGCTGCAGCCAAACCTTTAAAAGGTCTCCTCCATCAGCATGAAAGGTTAGTGTGCTCTTCTGCAGGTTTCTACATCTATCTTTTATGATGTCAACTGCCTCTGAACTGAGGAGAGATGAAAAAGAGGAAATTTCATTAGAGAAAGGGATGGGGTAAGATGGCTGGTGGAGAAAGGTGGGAAAAGTTTCCATTCGTATGCAATGAAACTTTGGTATCAAAGGGTCACTGTGACCTTTAAAAGAGGATTTTTAATAGCTCAATGTATTTGCAGCTGGTGTGACAAAAGAATTCTCAGAGGTGATCTGCTGTGCCCAGCCCAGGTTTTAAGCAGCCTGAGCAAAAGCAACTCCAGACTGCCTCTACTTAATATACTCATCTCAGGGCTTGACAATATTGCCTTTTTTGGCTGTAACACTGGGGCTGTTTCAGCAGCAGAGCCAGCAGCTACTGGTTTCCACTCTTGTCACCAGTAGATACCAGTGCAGTGATGTGGAATTACTACCAAAAGCTTCAAACAGTGACACAGGCATCTCCTTTGTTCTTCCCCAGGCAGCTGCCCAGAGGCCATTAATCCGTGACAGGGAAGTGGAGGACTTGGCAGTGATTTGAGCTGTGTGCTGACAGGAGGCACACACACAACTATTTATTTCCAGACTCTTCCTGGGTAACTCTGAACATATCCCTCCTTTCATGAAAATGGAGCTGGTTATGATTTTGAGTCAAGAGAGAGAGAAGAAGCTGCCTATTGATGTTTCTAAGTGTCCCTCTTTACTGATTTGCCCTCCTTATCAAAAATAAATGTAATTTAAAATTTAAATTATAACACTGGTGAAATCTTATTAAATTTAATTTGATTTAAATTAAAGTAAAATTGCTAAAAAGTTAAATTTACATAGAAAAAAAAGCGTAATAAAAAATTTAAACTGCAAAACTCCTCAGTGAGAAGCACCATCATAACCCTCTTTTCCCTTCTTTTCTACCCATCCTTTCCCAAATAGCTTTATAGTGTGCACTCAAAGTCTTTAAGAACTCTTTCACTTGAAAGAGTAATAGACTCTTCTGTATGCCAGTAGCTGCAAAAACATGCCATTACAAATGGAAAAACCAGTATGTAAAGGATCAATGAGTTCTCCAAAGAACAAATTAAACTGGCATTAGTCATTATGTATCATTGCTTATATGCATGGAACTGGGTGTATCTCTATCATGTTCCCATTCCTAAATAAATTGATAGTTATGTTTAACAGAAACAGCTGTAAATGCAATATTTATATTTTGGAGGAGGGTTTTTTGTGAAAATCTGCATATCACAGACTTCTACAAATGCAAGCACAGGCTAATCCTTCATCATCAGAATTAGTCATAATGATTGTGAAGAAAGCTGAATTTTTATGTTCCTCCTGCCCTTATTTTGAGTTTCTTATGGATAAGCTGAAAGTTTCAGTTTTCAAGGATGTCAGGCCAACTTTTTTTATACCAATAACTATTAGAAGCTGTTCTCTGGTAGCAATTATTTATATCTTTCACAGTGTATAAAGGCTTGATGTGTCTGTAAATAATCTTCCTGAGGTGAAAACTTTTGGTTTTGTCTAAACTTTTGAGTATTTTAAAGACAAATCCTCTGTCTGACCATTAGAATAAAGAAATGCTTTGTCATCATGCTGGGATATCTTTTGATTTCCAGCTACCTTATGACTGCATGAATATTGTAATTATTTTAAAGCAGATGTAAGGTTCTGCCTTTCAAATTCTGCTCGTAAAAAAAAAAAAAAATGTATCAATGTAAGGATGTAACTAAGCCTTCTCCTGGGTAGAGTATTGTCTTAGGATAGAGGTTCAGACCCACTTCCACCGCAGATACAAAAAATTTGTGCATAGAAATTCATAATTATCTGTCACAGACTACTTTAGGACTGACTTCTCTTTCTAATTTTTGATGATCTGAATGCTTTTCTGGCCCAAATAAAATTACTTTTAAGCAACCTATGAAGAAATCCTGCTACCACTCGTTGAAAATTTTTAAATAGTTGTATTACTTAGCTCAAAAATAATTTTTTGGTTTGGTATATAGATTAAATGCCTTTCCTGTTTCATAAACGTTACAAATTTGACTTGAAAGCAAGCCAGTGATAAAATATTGCTCAAATAGAAGGGGCAGGATTTGGAGAATACAAGATTAAAAACTCAAGTGGTACTAATCAGTCTTGTGATTCAAGAGGAGCACAGACAGTAACTTGAGATCAGGAGTCATTCAAAAGGCATTTCAAATTCAGGAAGGGATGAGCAAGAGTTAGTTTTGAAAATGAGAGGATATTCACTTTAGTAGCATATATATATTTATATTTCCAGATTTGATGTGGCTCACGTAGAAGTCTAAACATAGTAGGATTGAAATTTAACTTACTTTGGTTTTGAGGTATCATGTATAGGACACAGGAATAACATGTGCAAGTTTCTTGCTGGCTCAAACTGAGTAGTGTCCAAAAACCCTGACAAGAGTAAAGTTTAAGGCTTATTCTCCATGTTTACACTATGCTCAAGGAATGAAAGTTGTAGAATGGTAGGAGAAAACTGGAGGAAATACAGATGGTAGAGCCTAGGAATTTTGCATGAAGTAAAAATTGAATGATTGAGTTGGTTAAACAGGGAAAAATTATTTCTTCTCCCACCCTCTAATGGATTAAAGGAGGCAAAAAAAAATCTGAACTGTGGCTGTGGGTCTATCACCTGTTTTATCCTTCTCTCAATCTAGATTTTAAATATCCACTTTAAAACAAAATATTTCAAAATAGTGTACTATATATCTCAGCACCAAGATAAAAGTAGAAGATGGATTCACTTGCTGTTATCTTGGCAGCTCTGCCTGTTACAGCTCTGCCTATGTTTTTATGTTAAATGACTATTTTGAGACTGCAAAGCATTGTGGAATGAAGACAGATCTTGCCTTTTGCAAAAGTGTTAAGCCAAGAACTTAAGACAAAATTTTTAAAGAGCAGCTTGAAAATTTCAGGCCACCCCAAAATTGGAAAAATAAAGGGGAAATATCAGGGCATCTTTCATTAATCTGTCGTAATAATAAGTGACTGTTGGGGGAGGGGTGTTTGAAGGGTTTTGTTGTGTGTGTTTTGGTTATTTTTTAAGGGAAATTAAGAAATACAACTTAAACTGGTTTTTTAAGTATATCTTATTCTGCTTTTTCTTCAGGGTCAAAATTAAAGTTACATTGAACAAGATGTTTTACCACGTGCAAATGGCCTGTATAACTTTAATTAGAACTGATAGCATTTTAACAATCTTTATTCTTCAGTCTCTAAATAACTGGACACAGTAGAGGTTGTCATTTCAGTGCAATTCCTACATAAACTAGAAGTGGGGGGAAAAAAAAAAAAAAAAAAAAAAGACAAAACTGAAGCAACTTAGAGTTCACCTTAGAGAAAATATTTGTCAAAACAAAATCAAAGTCTGCAGTGTCATGAACTGACACTGACAGAGTTTCCTCCTGAGAGAGGTATTATATTTAAAATGTCTTTTTTCCTTCATGCCCTCTTTGAAATACTTTACTTTCATAAAATCTATAGATCAGTATTTCATTCCAGTGACCCACAGCCTGATGTCCATCAAAAGTTTCCATTTCGTGGGTTGAAAGTAGAAGTTTTGGAATAGGAGACCAGTTTATTTTTTAATTTTTTTTTTTTTCCCCAGTATCTGTGAGATTTCAGTTTACCTTTGATTTTTTGTGTCCTGTATTTTAGTTGCAGGCATTCCAGAGCCAGGACCCATTTTGTTTCCTGCTTGGCTGGCAACTTGCTCTGAGTTGATGGGTTTCCAGTGCCATGGCATCCTCTGAGCCCACGTGTGTAGGATCAGTGTAGTTTCAGAAGGCAACTTGCTCTGAGTTGATGGGTTTCCAGTGCCATGGCATCCTCTGAGCCCACGTGTGTAGGATCAGTGTAGTTTCAGAAGGCTCAGGGAGCAGTGCTAAGAATGGCTTCTCTGGTTTTATGGCTCCCAAAGAAAGCCATAAAATGTATGTGTGTTTGTGCATGTATTTTTAAATGTGTATATGCATAGAGTGTGAAGATGACTAAAAATGTGTTTGCATTTTTTTAGTGCATTTATATACTTGAGAGAAGGGAATATGAATAACTGAAAGTGTCCAGGCTTTTGACAACATCTTCCTCTTTAGTTCCCCAATCTGCAGAGAGGGGACAGTGGTAAAGGTACTTTATTTTGTTTTGGGATTCTCTCCCACTTATCCTGAGATGTGTATGAAGTGGTGTCTCCATGAACATGGGAGAAAAAGTTACAGGTTCCTTGTTCAGAGGTCTGACTCTTGCCATCACCACCACCACTTCTCCCAAGGGGTTCCCTGTAGCACTCTCCCACTGATGTTTGCCTGGGTCCCGCTTTTCTCTATCTGAGCCATTTCTTCTGCCACATTTATCTTTTCCTCCATCTTCCTGATGAACAAAACAGTTTCCAATTAGATCCTCTGACTCTGGTGACTTGATTTCCTCAGGATGCCATGTTGTGGACAGTTTGGGAATTCCTACACTTGCAGAAATCTTAATTAAAGGTGGATGGATGTGGCTGAATTCAGCAGTTTCACTGAGCACCAGTTTCAATATGAAACACTGCATTTTGGCTGTACACAGAAGAATCAGTTTATTTTAATACTTGTTAAAGCTAAACTGAGACAAGGTCTAGGTGTTGTGCTCAGAAGATGTAGGCAGTGTTCCTGGGAGAGAGGGAAAAGGAGAGTAGAGATTTTAGAACTCTCCATAAAAATTCTAGTTTCATAAAAACGAGTTCAAAGTTTGTAAAATTTGTTGAAGTACAGTACACAAATTTTCTGAAACACAGATTCTTTTCCAAGAGTATTCTAGCTCATTACTTTTCTTAATACTTAAACTATTTGTGTATTTTGGGAAACTCCTATCCGTAATTTTTTTATTGCTGGGAACTAGCAGATAGTCAAAAGTTGCAAGAATTTCATGGCCAGCTTTGAATAGCATTTCAGCTTTTACATGTTTAAGTGCCTGAACTTAGCATTAAGACCTTTGTCTCAATTTAACAACACACTTCTGTTTTCAGAGTGGCCAAGTTCAGATTTTCATTCAAAAAGCCAGAAGGCTTCAAAGAACAAGTAAAACTTGTTCCTTGAGGTGATTAAATTAGCATAAGTTTGAGAGCATTTTTAAATCTTTGTGCTTTAACAGAACTCTCAAAATCAAACAGCCCAATCTACTTGAAATCTGGAAGATACGGGTGTGTTGCTTCTTTTAACTTTTTAATTCCCCCCTTTTTTTAAATTAAAATGTAATTTTAATTAAAACATTTTTTCCCATCCTGCAGCTGCATGTTGAAAAAAAAAAAAAAAAGAATAAACTGAGGCGCCACTATTTCCAGTTTATTTAACTGAAGCTGTGATCTGTGAACTTTAGCTCCTCAGTTTAAGCCAATGCCTAAAGTCTACAGCATTCCTTTAACAAAGTGTAGTTCCTGGCTTTACTTTTCCTTTCCTTCCTTTAAAAAAAAGAGTATCTTGGTCTGACCTATATTAATTTCTCCCAGAAAGTCTGTAGCTGCCTGATTTACACATAGTCCTCTGTGCTTCCCAACAGCTGCTGCCTGAACTCCTCACAGATTCCCAGTGACCTGCAATGACTTGTTGGATGGGGTGTTCAAGCATGGGAAGAAGAGGTGTTTGTGCAAGCCAGTTATGGAGAGTGTCTTGCCTGCTCCACTTTCAGGGAATTATTGTTGCAGCTTGACACATCACTGTGCCTGATTTTAGTGTCCTGAAATTATAAAGCCAGATTGAAAGAAGCGAAGCATTTTGGTACAAGTTTTGTGCTTGTGGTTGCTGTAGGTATCTACCTGGCCTTTAGCCAGTGAGCCTCTGTTAAAAATCAATATATTAAGCACTGGAATTCTTCATTTTGGTGAAGGCAGGATTTTGCACCATCACTTCATTTTAACAAATCCCTATGAATGCTCCAGGCTGACTGGCCTAACGTGTTGGCTACTACTGGAAGGCCAAGTGCCTGTGTGCAGCTCCATAGTGCACACTGTCTTGCTGCTACAAGACTTCCTTCTCCAGGAGGAAAAAGGTAATTTTCTGGAGATCTGAATGGAGGTGACTGTCTTGCTGCTAGTATTTTTAGATAACCTAGAGCAATGTGAAGAGTTTTGTGCTGAAGCATTCAGAGGTAGATTATCAACTTCTAAATTATATCCTTCTGAGAGCCTGGAGTGCCTTTGGAGACTTTATAATCAGTTATCTACCTCAAACTCCACTTTCTGCTTTTACAATGGTCTTTTCTATTCAAAGGTTTTATAAGATAAGAATGGAGATAGAGATAAGAGCAGAGAGATATAAGGGCTTTAATTGGTTGCTAGTTTCTAGCGTTCTGCATTTCCATGTGTATTTATGTCCCTTACTAAGGGGAATATTTACTCTCCTCCTTCTACTCCCACACTCTGTCAGAAAGCCAGAGTATATTGACTCCACAATCTTGAAATATAGTAATTTGATATATTGACTGTTTAGCCAATAATGTATACACTGCAGGTGGTTCAAAATATTTTGTTGTACCTCTACAGAATAAACCAGTAACTACTGGCAAAGAGCTCAAGCTACTGAAGTCGTTGTGTCCCCTAACTCTTGATGGAAACTGGGACAGCCACGTTGCTGAGTCAGCTCACACTGTGTGCTGGAAGGTCCCTAAGAGTGGGATGCAGGCATTCTAACAGGCTGGGGTAGGGAGCTGCCTGAAGCTAACCATTAGCAGATGCTATATTGAGAAATCAGGGTCCAACTTCTCAGTGGGCTGTGTTCAGCCCTGCTGGAGTTTCCTAACTCATAAGTGCCCCTTGGACTTTGTGCCAGATTATCCTCCTTTTAATCACTAAAATACTTGTCTGCATTTGTGGTCTAACGTCCTGCTGTAATTTATAAAAAATTAAATCTTATTAGGTGGAGGATGTGAAAGTTTTTCCTCCACTAAGAATACCCCAACACCATGGTCTGTGGTACTCTGGGAACCATCCGTGGCAAATCATTCTTCTAAGGCTCTTTTAAATCTCTAATCAAAGATTATGCCAAGCATTGAGCCATGAAGAATGTGGAGGAGAGAAAACAGAGAGAAAAGGCCTACAGCACTCACCAAGGACCTGGGAAAACTGGGTACAAGTCAGTGCTGCAGTTTGTAGTTGGGATGCAGAGGGAGGGATGCTGAGAGCAGCTCTGAAACACCGTGCTGAGGCTGTGGAGCTGCCACATGCTGTCATCTCTGCAGAGGGGATGTACTTTGCCAAAGAATCACCTAGATCCTCCCAGATGGTGTCTAGATGGTGTCTCTCTACCTGCCTGGCACCTACCTAATGCTATCTGTCAGTGTTCTACCCAAAGTGTCCTTCTTTAACTCTGCTGTCTCCCAACTGTAGATCAGTGCCCTGTGTTTGCCTTCATATCCCAATTTTTTCTAGGGTTGCAAGGGAGAGCTCTCCCCGAGGTTTCTCTTTCACCTGGATGTATATCCAAGATTACAGTCTGGTTTGAGGCTGGACCTCTCCTTTAAAATTTGGAGTCAACAGGTTACAGGAACATGAAATGTAAATATAATTCCAATGGGAAGTGAACAGCCAGGCTCCTCTCTGACTGTTTCCTTTATCTGGAGCTGGGGCTGAGCCTTCAGTGTCCATAACAACAACTTTCCTTGCACACGGTGTCCTAATTCTGTCTAAAATTGTCCTGGGGGACTTTGACAGCTCCTCTGAGTTCTCTTTGCTATTCATCTGTTCCCCTTTATCCCAAATTCTTTTCATGATGCCAGTCTGTTGCAAGTATAGTTTTGATGGGGTATTTGAATATTAACTCCCTTTTGAACAATCTCATCCCAGCGCTTCATGGGTTACTACTGAAGATGTTGAAGTACTCAAAAAAATCATTCAAGCTTTTATATACATATTCAAGGAGATTTTTATCTTTAGAATTTCTATACAGCTCTCTAACACTTCACTGATATGAATTTAAAAAATCGGATGATTGGGTTGTTTTTAGATGGATGGAGAACGTATTTCCATTTCTTTTCCCTCCTTCCCTCTCCCCAGACATTCAGAATTGGAGAAATCCAGTTTTGTCAGAGCATGCCTGTGGCCTGAGGCTTGGGCTGTTGCCTTGGGAATTAGGAATCACTGTCCCAGAGAGAGAGTGTTCAAATTTCAGCAAAAATTTGAGCCTGATTCTCCAGTATTTTTGAAACACTGACATTTTAGGGCACCTTTTTCACCTCCACGTTTTCTCACAGTTTGTGTGTTAAGAAATTCAACATGATAAGATATTTTGAGAACACCTATCAGATAGATCTGTACTAGGTGGAGACAAGGTGATAGATGAATCTTGCTGCCTCTACCCCTGGAGCTGTAAACATGCAGGTCTTGAAATCAAGTGTGGCTTTATGAGCTGTGGTGGAAACAGTGATAGCAAAAGAGTTTTAAGGCAGCTGATGAAAATAGGCTACTGTGATATTGCTGAATCTCAGCAGTACACCTAAGGAGTTCTTTATTTACCTGAAAGTCTCTTGTGATCTATCCCAAAAATGATTACTCAGGTTATGCTGGAAATCTGTTGTGGGGTTGTCTGGGGTTTTTTGTTAATTATCTGCAGTTTAACATTAACATTCCCGTGATACTTGAAGAGACCTGTTCCGTGGATTTCTTTCAACTTGACACTTAAATCTGATTTCACACATCAGATTATTTAATATGATATAGTTACCTAAGAGAAACAATTAGATCTAATTTAATAATTTACTGAAGTAAATTATTACCTGATTTAAATACAGGAGCCATTTACTCGTTTGCTTAGTTCTCTAACTTGCACTTTAGTGTAAAAATAAGCATGATTTTATTCCCTGATTCTCTAATATTTCTAATATCTAGAGCCTTTATCATTATTACCTAGGTGGCTGGAATGTATAGCATAATATAGTCCCTAGTGACAAAGACAAATACAGAAAGGAGATAGAAGAAACACTAGTTAGGAACAAAATTATTTTCATCTTTGTAATAAGTGGCAGTTGCAGAATATCCCCTGCCTAACCATTGCTGAATTTTTGGAACCATCATGACAGAGATGAGAGTTAGGAGTGGTTTGAAGAGAAGGACAGCTGTTGCTTGGTGAATAAGCATTTTTTTGTTGTTTTTGTAAATGCTACAAAAGACAACATTACTGAAAACAGAGATGGAACATAGCACTTGGTTGCTCATCCTTTTAGTGCTTGCCTTCTGTCAAGGCTCAAGTCCCCCAAGTATGCTTTTGGGAACATATGTTGTCTGCCAAAACTAATCTGAAATCTGAAAGCAGAATAATGTTTTGCTTAACTTTGTTTTTCAAATGTAAAACATTTACATTCAGGGTGAAATGCTCCTTGTAACTACAGGGTACTGTAACTGTAAATTGTTTTTTTCCAAAGAAGTTCAGCTGTTTTAAAATTTGGCTATAAAGGCTATTTTTAAAGGCATATTTTTAAGCTACAAAGATTCATTTTCTTAAATTACTTGAAAACTAAACTGACTGGGATAGGAACACCAGCCCAAGAATTTTTCATTTGTGCTTTAACATAAAAACAAGTGATTTGGATGGTTTCCTCACAAGATAATCCCTGCAAGTATCTCATTACATAAAAAAAACACCCTCTCTTTTCTGAATGGGAAGAAAATAAAATTTTAGATGGGTGAGCACTGTCCACAAGCACTGCTGTGAGAACTCTGGAAATTCACACTCTGCCACCATCTTCCTCCAAGTTTAACGAATTGAGTTAGTTAGTAAAATTTGCATATTTTTCAGGCCCAGAGTGGAGAGTTTTGGGGCAGCAGACACCTGCTACCTACAGGGAGTGCAGAGACAACACCTTCCTGCTGGCTCACTTACCCACAACCCAGCTTATTGTATAAGATAAAAATCCAGATATAAAAATCCATGGCTAGTATACTCCTAACAAGTGAGAAAGGATAATTTTTTTATTTTTTTTTTTTTTTTTTAGATTTTTTTTTAGATTTTTTTTAGATTTTTTCCTCTCTTCAAGTGAGATGCAGCTTTTCCAGCATATTCCTTTTCTTGGAGTAGGTTGCTCCAAGGGCCAATGCAGAGGCAAAGGTAGGGGATTATAGCTTTATCACTTACCATTTTTATATATAAATATATATAATATATACAGCATATATAATATTTGTGCACAAATCTTATGCATCTAGTAATGTGTTATATCAGACTTTGAGTGAGAGCCTGGATGAATGAACCACTTGTGAATGTGGGCATATATTGCTGAGCTGATTATAGAAACTCTTTCAGAAAAGGTGTCCAGGCTAAGTGTGAGCACTGAATACTCTCAGTAACTAATGGCCCTGTGAGGATGCTAGAAATGTAACTGGTGTCAGTACAGCCAAGTTGAGAACAGCTACTCTTTTTTTAAAAATCTCTCACTATCCTCTGCTGGAGGAATTTGCACATTTTCCTAGCAGAGCCCACTGCAGTACAGCACAGAAAGGCACAAACCCCTCAAGAGTGTGGAATTAGGGAGAAGAAAAGGGAAATACTTTGCTGAGAGTATCTGCAGGGAGCAAGGCTTCCTGCAGCAAGATCAGCAGGTCTGCTTTCATGATGGGGTTGAATTTTTAGATAATTTCAGTCATCTTCCGTTTTGCCCAAACCTGAACCCTTCAGTTGAGCAGTGAGATCATCCAACATTTAAATCCCACGATTTTGGTGCCTCCCCAGTCTGGTTACAGGAATTAATCTAAGTTTACAACTTTGTTTTGCTGAATATTTGCTAACAATATATAATTTTAAAATTCTGGCTACCTTATTGGGTCTTTCAACAGATTGACACTTCAGAGGTTTAAGTGCTTCCAATCCAAATACCTGAAACAGTACCAAAATGCCTGGTGATCTGGCCTGGCTTTTGCAAGGTAAGGTAAAATGCCAACCTACATGTTTATGAAACAAGTTACTGCTACAATAAGTAGTATTTTAATCACCTTCTATTCAGTCATTAACTCTGAGGTAAAATAAACTTCTAAACTATAATATAGGCTTTATACATAGCAACCTCTGAAGTATTTAATTAAGTTTAAAATATTAAAATTTTTCGTTTCCTTATGCTCAGAGAAGTCAGATAATGGAAACAGAGAAACTCCAAATAGCAATCTGTTACTTTCTGAGAGCTCCTCTCTGTCCTCACCGATGAGATTTACAATGCTGTAATGCTGCAATTTCATCATTATTTTGTAATCTTCTTAAATGAGTGTCTCATGTTAGTGCAGGCAATCACAATAACTGCTTGAATAGGATTTGCTGCTGAGCAAAGCTGCTTGTGTTGCAAAAGCAGCTAGGGTAACACACAAGCAAAAAAACATTGTGCAAAGGTCTTTACTTTCCCATCGGGTTTAGAGTGAGTCCTGAGAAGGGAATTTAGTTATGAGTTCACCCATGCTAGCAGGATGCCAGCAAATTGGCAAAAAATGGAAATAATACTCTAATGGCAGCTTAAGGCAAATAAATAATAATAAAAAAACTTGCCTCCTTCAAAAATTCCTGTGGCTTTGCTGCAGTGCCTTTGGCTCCTGTGGATTCTCCCACTGGAAGGGGCCTGGCAGGGACAGCATCCTCCAGGCTGGGGGCATCCAGAGCTGCATCCCAGGGAGGGCAGGGGAAGGGAAGGGAATGGAGGCAGCTTCCCTGCCTTCCCAGGTGGTGGCCACCTGGGGATGGAGCCAAAAAGAAATAAGCCCAGCAGATCTTCTCTGTTCATGTTCGAATGAGCGTGTCTTACAAATGACCCCATAACTCCTTTTTCCTTTTTTCCTTTTTCCTTTATTCCTTTTTTCCTTTTTCCCTTTCCCTTTCCCTTTTCCCTTTTCCCTTTTCCCTTTTCCCTTTTCCCTTTTCCCTTTTCCGTTTTCTCTTTTCTCTTTTCCCTTTTCCCTTTTCCCTTTTCTCTTTTCCCTTTTCCCTTTTCCCTTTTCCCTTTCCCCTTTTCCCTTTTTCCTTTCCCATTTTCCCTTTTTCCTTTCCCCTTTTCCCCTTTCCACTTTCCCCTTTTCCTTTGCCCCTCTTTGCCCCTCTTCCCCTTTCCCTTTCTCTCTTTTTTATATATATTTTTCCGTTTTTTATTTATTTTAAGGTTGCCCTGAAAGCACTTCATTAAGCATATTACAGTCTACTTACTCCTTCCAGGTAAATATCAGTTATTCATTCAGTACCTTCCTTTTGAAATCTTTGAGGCTATTCTCATGGGTGAAGTTATGTATATGGGTTTGTAGTGACAGGGTCTGAAGATGGTATTAAGTCACTAGGGTTTGTGGTTAACAGAGAGCCATTTAACAGCTTGATTGTGAAAGGACTTTTTTCTCCAGAAGAATATAGCAATAGTAGAAGCTGTTTTATCATACTTCTCAATTTATTTTCCTCTTCAGACTTGGGCTAGGAAAATATTACTGCTTGTTACTTTTTTGCCTGTATGTAGCCTGCTTCATTCTGCTTTTGTTCTTTTTAATAGAGATACTGATCTCTTATCTGATGTCCCCTGACTGATTCATGCTTCAGGCTGTTGGCCCTGGGCCTAATTATACTTCTCATTTCAGAATTCTTTGTAATATCTGCCTGGAGGCTTCTCCCATTTAAAAAACAAGATTGTAACTCCTGTAAAAGTAATAATGTAAATAACATAGTACTGGTGTCTCTTCTGGTCTATATGAATTCCAGGCCCCTAATAGCAAATATCTTCTCTTTTTTTATTTGCAGATTTTTGAAGTGGTGTGAAGAAAAGTGAGAATTGTTGTAGTCTCTGTTATCTTCTTTAGAGCTTTATGGATGTTCTGCAGTTATCAAAATCACGGTCTCTCCCTTCCCCCCAAGTCTTGCTCAAGTCACACCTCCAAATTTCTTCTTCACACATGACTTTTTTGCATACTTGGTATTTTTAAGTCAGCATTTCTTGATAAGTCATTTCAAATTTAATTTTATCTGTGAAATAAGATGCAAAACATGCAAAATAGTAAAGAAAATCTTCTTCCCAAAATGCCATTAAAAATATGATCAAATATTTTATCTCAGTCTTCATAAATACAAAAATATGTACTGATTTCAGATAAAAGTTAATATGTGCTAACAACTATTGCATTGAAATGTTTTTCTCCCAGAATGTTTATCAGCCATAATTAATGTTGCAAAATGAATGTTGCATTGGAGTTACAGGGGTTGGAGGATGTTTACACACCAAGAGCTGTTGGTGGAGCTGGAAATGCATTTGGTCTCCCCCCTGCAGCTTGTGTAGGCAGGATGCTCTGATGGAATAATGTTAGGCCAGGTTACAAAAATTGCATCATCAGACAATACTGTCACTTGCCAACTATGTCAGGGCTGCAACATGATGCTTCTAGCACTACTGAAAGCTGATGAACTCCTTTTTGGATCTCACAGAACTCACAGAAGTGATTCAGCCAGAGGTCTGCACAGTGAAAAATAATTTGTTTGAAAGAAACAGGTTTTCTTTTTTTTTTTTTTTCTTCTCATTTTCAACCCCTGGAAGTAGAATTGCAGTTTTATTTATGCAATCCACTGGTTTCTCTCACTGTCAGCAGTTTCTGTTAATTCTTCAAAGACACTGCTAAAGTGAGGGGTGATGAAAATTTACAGGGAGCTTCCTTACTTTGTAGGCAGTTTTACATGCTAAAAGTAGTGCCTAAAATGCAGCTAAGAAAAAAAAAAAAAGTGGGCATCTTTCTTTTATAAATGCAGAGTGGATATGGCCTATAGCTAAGGGATTTAATTATTTGAGGATCATCTCATGAAAGCCCTTTCCTCAATCAACTAGTTAGTTTGCCAGCTAGCTGCTGTAGACTTAGAAAATATAGGAAAAAAAAAATCATTGTGCAGTTTTAAAGTATCAGGAATCTTGTGACACTTCCAAGTTTGATACAGATATGTATGGCTCTAGATAGAGTGTCTCACTTTGCTTTTCACGGGTTAAAATGAAATGGTTTTCAGAGCTAAGTACTCTCATATAGATTTTTTTATTTTTATTTTTAATTTTTTTTTTCTTTCCAAACATATCTGGAAACTGCAATCCTGAAGGGCTGAAAAGCATCTTTATAATTGACTGACACATACTTCAATTCTGCAACTAGCTCTGGAGGTACAGAGAGCACACATGCAACATCCTCTGCTTAACAGAGATCTGCTTATTCAGGACATGCAGAAAAAGCAGCTCATTTTTTTCCAGGGGCAAATGTCAGAGGATCTGTGGCTGTTGGGAGAGATGGAGTGGGGAGATCTGGAGGATCTGGGGTCCATATGGGTGATGCAATGAAATCCCTCCAGCAACCCCAGAAGACCATTTTGACCTTCAGGTCTGAACCAAAAAGAGAAACAGGGTAAGGATATGGGAAAAATGAGATCAAACTCACCAGAGGGTTTTTGTGGTAATGTAGGTGTTGAAGATTTGAATTTTACTTGCAAAAATAGAAGATTATTGGGTATTAGAATCCTTTTCAGCTGATATATTTTCATACTTTATCTACTTCCTTCCTTTCCATACTTACATTTGACATTTCATCTCTCTCCAGCTATCAAAAAAGTACAAAGCCTTAATAAGATGAGGGCCTGCAGACACTCTTAAGATATTTAATTTTCATGTAATAAAGTTCTGGGAGAGCATTGGTTATTTGTTATTTCACAGCTGGAAATACAGTTTTTCAGAGATACAGAGTGTTGACAAGAAGCAAGCTCCACTACTATTTTACTGTTAGAAGGCAACAAGTAATCACAGCTAAAGCTAAGCCAGATAATTTTCATTGCATTTAAGCAATATTTTCTCAGTTAATTTTCAGGTTATGAGATAGAATGGGTGGCAAGTTTAAGGAAAGAAGAGGGCACAAAGAAAAAATACAATGTCAGCCTGCAGCTAATTGATGAAATGATATTTAAAGATTACACTAAAACCCTCGACATTGTTGAAAGAACAATGATTTCAGCTCAGAATGGTAATTTCAAAAAGCTGGAAAAAGATCTCTCAAGTGGGCCTTCAACACTTGGTTTAATTTAAAACAGGCAAATAGATGTGAAAACATGGCTGCTCTTAAAAACAGTAGAAAGCTTCGTAAAAATACCAGCATTACTTAAGTAATTTCCCATAGTGTACTTACAAAAATAATTTGGAGGGTACCTATTTCATAGGTATTTCAAGTTATTGATAATCACAACTGTGGTTTGATATTGATAAGAATGATATGAATTTCTTTGATATGAATTTTGATATGAATGATAGGATATTTTGATATGAATACCAGAATATTCCCATATTCTATTGTTTTTTTCCCCAGATATTTTTGCTTGTCTTGGTGCATATGCCTAACTTTTCATATCAGGAGGCATAGGGGAAGAAAGATTGTGGTGGAAGGAGGAATCTCAGGTATGTTAAGGCCAAGAGCTGAGTTGTTCTTCACTGAGAGAAGGAGATGGAAAAACAGGATGCAAGGTGCAGACTCCACTAGAAGGACTTCAGTAATCTATTTGGTTCACTTCTGTAGTTCAAACAGTGCATTAATTGAATGGTTTATTCTGGCTCATATCAGGATGTGGAGAGCTAATGACCTCTTTTTGAAGCCAAAGGAACTGTCCCATATTTTAGTTACCTCCAAGCCACTTCAGAAGGAAAAAACTTTGTGTCTCCCAGAGGACTCAATTGGCTTTGAAGAAGTGAAGGCAATAGCAGATGGAAAAAATGATGGAACTAAAAGCAAGAGACTTTTAAAATGATGCATCCTCATAACCAAGAGCAGGTCGTCCAGTCCCTTATGTTTCAGTTTAATTGATAAAATTGAACAGAAACCAGCTCTGTACAGGTTTTCCTAAGGACTGGCAGTTTAGGTTGGTGATAGCTGTGATTCATACAAGAGGCATTTTACCTCTCTTTTCTTGTCCTTCTCATTCCAGAAGACTGTGTGAGCTCTTATCAAGCCTGACAAGCCCTTTCTGAAGGAAGAATTAGTACCTCGCAGTAGACTTTTGTAATGAAGCTGTCCATGTAAACCACCTTCCCTGTCTATCTTCTGATGTGTTTAGGACAACTGCTGACAGCTGGCTGAATTCATATCCTTCTAAAAAGCAGTATGTCCTTCTTTAGAGATGGGAAGTTAATTTTATGGTTGTTACTTGGTTCAGACTGTAATGCTTAGCCTAAGTCCAAAGAAGCTTAGCTTCCCCCCAGTGTGGGACCAGTACCACAACAGGTAAGATGCTACTTGCTTGGAAGAACCTAAACACAGCTTATTTGCTGAAGGTAGGTTGCCTGTTCCTCAAAGCAGCACCCAGAAAGGAAATCTAGGAAAGGAAAGGCAATTTCTCAGACAGAAAACTTTCAAAATATTGTGTCCAAGTAGGTGCCATAAAGACTTAGTGAAGAAGGAATCAGAAACCAAAGTGAATGAGGCAGAAGGTTTTGTAAGGAAGTGTAATAAAGAAGTGGTGTTGAAAGTAAAAGATGATTGGAAAGGTAATTCTTAAAAATGAAACCCAGAACAATGGTGATAGTTTTTAACAGATTTAAAAAAGTCTTGCCCTTACTCTAAAATATGCGGGGATGTTTTGCATGGCTGGTGTTTTGAGTACAGACAGAAGAAACAGTGCTTTAGAATCCCAAAACTTCCCTACAAACAAAACTGAGGAAGGATAGAACACAGAAACTGATGTGTTGTGGTTTACTCTCACTCGACTTCAAGAGGTCATTGGAGACATCAAATTGGAGTTAGGGATTTAGGTGGGAAAAAGAAGTTGCATAAGGCATCCCCTCTTCATCTTCTCCAAAACTCCTATTGACTAGAAAACTATAAAATGTACATCACCCCATCACAACTACCAGCACAAGTGAAAAATAAATAAGTACATTTAAAAAAATCTCCAGTGAAGAAAAAATAAAACTCCACCACTGAATAATCAGAGAATTATCAGTTATCTGTGGAGGGTTCTCCACTATGCCAAGTCATTAGGAGATGTGAAAATTGTTCTAGCTTGGGTCTCTTGTCCTGAAATAAATCATACGTGCCATATCCAAAAAAGTCTTCCTGCTTATAGTGAGAGACTGGTGAATTATTTAATCAAAGTCAGACAGGTAAATTGGTATCTTACACAGAATATGGCATAGTTTTTGACTTTTCTTAGTAATATTTTAAAACCCAATTTCAGAAATCCATAGAAGTACACCTGTATTTATGGTGAAGGTATATTTTTATAGAAATTAACTGAGGCAAGGAATAAGTCATGGAAATCGATGAATTTAAAAAAAAAAAAAAGAGCCTTTTTCTCCTCAAGTATGCTGAATTATCATTGGCAATGCTACAAAAAATTGTTTGGTTTTTTTTTTAAAGAATGTCCCTAGAATCTGTATAAATATATCTGAAAGCTTTCATAAAGAGCAAATAGAATGGGAAGGACTCCATTAGATTATATATCAATTTTGCGTATTTTTTACAAGCATTCCATTTTACCTAATGATTCAATTCAGTCTCCAGGTCAAGCTGATGCTGAATCTACTCTTTCAGTGCAAAGAAAGACAAAGCAAAAATCCTCTGCTCTTTGGCTCCTGTAGGGCTGAAAAGTTTTGAAGTTCAAAAGTCAGTGTGTTTCCTGAGATGGGGTTCTATACTGGGGAGACATAAAGTAGTGAACTCATACATGCCATTATGAGAGGTAATTTTTCTCCAAAAGATCATCACATCTGGACTATTACTTGCAAAGGAAGAGTATTAGAGAATGTAATTTTGGTGACAAGATGGTTGATGCAGGGAAAAGAATTATGAGGTTTAAGGAAATTTAATCATTTAATGGGTGGTAAATGGTTGCCTGACTTTACTTTTTTTTTTTTAAGAAAGAAAAAAAAATCCTTATTTTCAGTGAAATTAAGCAGCTAGCAAACAGAATGAAACAAAACATTCTAGAGAGGAAAAGAGAGTAAATGAAACTCCACAATGAGAAGGGGATAAAAAAGCAGAAGCAATAATTTCTTGATTACAAAATGACATTTCGTTTATTTTTTAGTTTTCTTATTTTATTAAAATTTTTGATAGATGCCTTGTATATATGGCTGTATATGCCATACAGGAACTCTTTCATCTCATGATGGAAACAACAGGATGATTAGATAGCTTTGATTCCCAGTGTCATCAGTATACAATTTAGGGAATATTTCTTTAACTTAGGGGGAATGTGTGGGTGGGAAAGGAGTGCTACTTTCACAAATTTAAAGTCACAATACTTCACATCAATGCTGTATTTTTCTCTCATCAGCTATATTGACTGCACTTATTATGAAAAAAAATTGTGGCATTTTTTGTTTAGTTTGCTTTTGTTTGGTTTGTTTGTTTTTAATGCTGATATGGAAAAGCCCCTCTGGCTGCTTGGGGATTTTTTGGTATCATCTGTGTTTTGGAAGCATTTGGCAACCTGCTCTTTGCTCTATTTGCCATACAATTTTAGAGTATCTCCACACAAATGGATGTTCTCAGAAGCCATGAGGTTCCTGAGCATTTCAGAACCCATGTTGCCACACGAACTGGATGCTGTTGCTGCGATAATAACCCCTGCTATGAATTTGAATTATAAATATGTGCATATTGAAAATCGTATTTTCTTTCAGCAATTAGCAGTCATTTTCCCATTTTGTTTATTTTAGAAAGACTAAGAAATAGACATTAAAGGAGAAACAGTCTGTGACAATGCTGGAGGCTGGTCTTGCACTCTAAATCAGTATAAAGGAAGTTTTATATTAGGAAGTGTGATATTGAAGGAAATACTATCTACAGATGTAAAGCAACATGGCAGTAGCTGGAGATGTGGAAAATATTAATATGATGAGCACTGAAACATTGGAATTTTAAAAAAAGATTTGGTTGGGTTGGGTTGGGTGTGTTAGAGAGAAAATAAATGGCTTTCAGCTTAGACTCCTCGAAAATGTTATGAAAGCAATTATATGTAAAAAGGTACTAAGAGTAAGAAAGAAAATGTGAGAACACATTTGCTGGTGTGTCTGTTATGCTGGAGAAGCAAATTTTTGCTCTTTAATGATAGGTCTTGTCACTTCAAACAAAAGGGTGCAGCTGATGGAAACTCTGAAGATGTTTTCTTGCTTGTTTAGCCACAGCTATTCCATATTACCATTTCAAAAACTGGATCATTCTTTTGGAAAATGTTTTTACAAGAGCCCTTTCCAAAACACTACAGATCTCATAGTCTCTCCCCTGAATTCAATGTCCAAGCTCCTTGATAGGCTCAAGAAAAAAGAAAGAAAATTTTTGAAAATTAGGACTTCTTTCTATAGCTATTAGTAGGCTGTTTCATTGCTTGTTTTATACTAATTGTTCAGTCACAAGTAATGCACAAAGAACAATTTCTCAGATGCTGTGAGAGCTTGGCTAATAGTTACTAAGTTCTTCTTTAACTATTTTTTTAAAGTCTGGGAAAGCCATTTCATGGAGTAAATAATACTTAGGATGGGATGGCATTTTTATCTATCATTAAATGTATTTTTAAAATGTTATTTTAAAAACTTCTTAACATCTAAATATTCTACTTCAAGCTTCTTTATACATGATATTACACATGGCAAAAATAATCCATTTTGTCCAATTTAAATAACTGTGTATTTCTAGGAAGAGACTTGGTGCCTAGATGTGGTCAACATTAAATAAAGGTATTAAATAGCCTGCAACTACAGTGGTACTTATAAATGCATTCTTTTAAAATTATTTTTACTATTTAAATTGAAATGTCTGTTCCCACTTGCTTTTAAGGACTAAGCATTCCTGAAGATTTTAACACATGAAAGTATTTAGTGTCAGTCATCACAAAGTCAAAATTTTATTAACTACACTGGATGTTCTTTGAAAGGGTCAACCTGCAAATATTCCCAGTCATATCCACTTTTAAAAGAAATACCAGTGAAAAAAGGGTGTTTGCTGTCAACTATGTGTCTACAAGTCAAAGAAAGCTACATTACTTATGGTCTGAACTG
Source organism: Phaethornis superciliosus (assembly GCA_023637945.1). NCBI lineage: Eukaryota > Metazoa > Chordata > Aves > Apodiformes > Trochilidae > Phaethornis > Phaethornis superciliosus. The sequence continues at coordinate 19,997,255 of JAJQWJ010000011.1, forward strand.
ATGTAACAGGTCCAATTTTCAGGATATCCATACTCTGTCCTCTCTGTTTTCTAGTTTCTCCTTACTGTTTTCTAAATCCAACTGGAGGTTCTGCAATAGCAGTGAAAGAGGAAAAAAAAGTAAATTGGGCTCTTCCACTCATGTTTTAATTTCTCCTTAAAAAGGGATGATACTAACAGCAAATGGGACTGATGACCAATGTGTGCAGGGTTAATATCAGCCACTGTAATAGCAGCTGGGATGGGATATGTGGTCTCACAGCTCAGAACCTAAGACAAACTGGGCACCAGGAATAAAACTGAAATGCCACTAGGGAAATTGTTCAGGCCAGCCTGTTTGCTGCCAGGTCTCATACCATCATCTTGCACAAACTCCAATGGATCTTAGTAGTTCCTCAGCCCTTTTTGGTAATGATGCTTCCATGAGAAAATGGCATCGTACTGCGTTGAAAGCCACCCAAGTGGATGTCCTATACTCCTATCCCAGTGAAGGTACTAAACTTTCCCAAACCACCAAATACTTGCTGCTTCTGAATGCAGTAGTAGTAACTGGACAGGCTGTGGAGGGGGTGTGCAACCTTTTAACATGATAGTTTCACTCTGGGTAATATCACTTTGGTTTCTGTGAAGCCTCGTGGAGAGAAACAGCGTGAGAAAATGCCATTAATCAGCATCAAGATTTTAATACTTGATGGATTGAGTGGTAGCAATTTGAAAGGGAAAATAATGGCTCATTTTCAAGATGCCAGTAATTGTAAATCAAATTCTGAGATGTTCAGCTCAACAGTATCTGTGGATGAGTGTCATTATTGTTTTCAATTTGCCACTTTCGTTTTGATAGGAAAATATATCATAAAGCTTTGATTTTTAATTTATTTTTATTACTCAGTGTTTATTATCATGTTCCTCGTTTTGACTTGAGCATCCTCTGAGAGAATTTTCATTTTAATGGTTATTCAGTAAAAGAGATTAAATCAACCTTAAGAGTGTATTTTACTTAATTTCAATCATGGTTTATTGCTCAGGGTATGTTTATAAAGATATGCATGATTATATGAAAGGATTCATTAGGCATTATGTTACCAAGGAAATGACTTAGTAAACCTTTTCTTCAATACATAGTTGTTCTGAAATGTTACCAAATGGGGGGCTGGAAGTCCTAAATTTGAGATGACTCAATCAAGTAGCAACTTTTCTGAAGAACAATGCAAACATTGTGAGTGCTATTTTCAAAAAACACACACAAAAAATAAGACTGCTCCTCAGTTTGACTTTCATTCACAAGAAGCTGTGAATTCTCTGAAAGAAGAAGAATGTGTTTGGATGCATGATCCCAGTTATGATCCCAGTTAACTGTTGGCATTAATATTGGGATGAAAAATGCGTTAAAGACGAGTCAACACTTGATATATGCATATAGATACTTATATTTCTAAGCACAACATCCTCTACAACACCTGTGAGTAATGCACTGTGAAAAGACCCAACTAAATAAATAAATGTTTCTTTCAGGAAGTTTCCAAGGGATCTGCTGCTTGCAACTGCTACGTAGAATACTGAAATAATTTAATCAGTGTAAAGAGCTTTACCAAGCTGGTAGCCACATCAAGAAATCTTACTGGATATCAGGTGTATGAATTAGTTGTTTTCTTGCTGATGAAGATACTTCTTCATGAACAAAATTTTATCTATATGACAGTTATTCAATAATGTGACTCTAAACCAAACCAAGCTGTGGAAAATATGGTACCTGCAGAACCCAAAAATAGGATTTTGCATGTCTGACACAAAATGTGTGGAAGGTTTTCATTCTAAAGCTGAGCACAGAGATTTCTTAATGAAAGTGCCAGCTCATCCTGAATTATACAGCACTTAAACTACATTTCTGCAAAATATTTTATTGTGTAAACTCATTAACAATTTCCTTGTTGTGATTTTTTTCTTGTGGTAATTTTAAAAAAGTAATCCGTATGATGTATTGAGTTTTTTTATATTGGTTTATTTTAACAGCAGCTACACAGACCTGAAAAGGGACATCAAGCCTTCCTTTCTGCTGTCTCAGACAGCAATATCACCCCATCCTTTTCATAAACAGATCAAAGATTTCTATCCAGGAATGTCACTGCTTCAGAAGTTAGAGACATTCCTCTTACGGTCAATCATCCTCACTTTTTTTTTTTTTTTTTTTCCTCTCCTCCAAGGTGATTTTTCTGATTTCAAAAGTATTTCTTCCTCCTGGTGTTTCAGTCTCCTAAATTATTTATATACAAAAAAAAAAAACGCCTTTGCAGGCTTTGTTTGGAAAGGTAAACATGATTTTTAAAATTATTAGATGTATTTTAAGGCTTATCAGCATTGCTATTTTAGGCCTGAGATTTATGAATCCGTATTGATATGCCTATGCTGAATATTTTAAGGTGGGTTGCAGGTCTGGGTAACTCAAAGAACACTGCAACCAGTCATTTCTTCTGCAGGTGTGCCCTCAAGAAAGCAAAATTTTGGCAACAAGCTTTAAAGCAATTCAGCAATTTTGGTAAAAGAATAATTCTGTGTGATTAGAACCTTGCAGCCGTACTGACTGACATAGCTGTTCTGCATGATTTAATCTGGTAGTTGCTATTTTTTTGTCCTTTGGATGAAAGATAAGTGACTGTGAAGGTGTTGGCAGTTCCTTTCAGAGCATAGCTTGATCTGTAGCTTGTCCTTATTACAGTTAATGACAGGATTTGGTATGCCATGGTTCGAGGAGTTAACTGCTAGATTAGGGGTGGTGAGGCTCTGTCATGAAGAAAATGTTATCTGTGTAAGCATTATAATTCATATCACTGAGATAATACTTTTGTGGTAACACATTGTATTGAAACACAGTGATAATGCAATTTGTGAACAAGTTTGTTATGGAGTGAAACCAAACTTGATGCTAGGTAGATAAAGGATAAAAGCTCTCATCACCTTTGTTACTTGGTCCTCTGTTGGAGAAGAACTGAGCAGCAGGACATTAACAGTGCCATTTGGAAATGTTTTCTCTACTGTATCCCTTGGTCAGAGGCTCAGTTTTATGTTTCCCTGATAAGGGTGAAGCCACCCCAGTGCCTGTGCTGAGGTGAGAAATGTTCTCCTGTTCCTGTATGTAGTTATATGCTTGCTCTGCTGGTTAGGTTAAGTCCCATCTGGCTTACCTGCAGTTGTAAGCCTGAGCTATGGAAATGATTAAAACACTTTCAGAGTTGTACTTAGTTACTGTTATTTTTCACACTTCTAACAAATCACTCAAAATACATTGCTCATAGTTGTGGTTGAGATGTAAATCTTCTGTTAAGAGATGAGTGAATCATCTATCCCACGGCCCTCATCCCTGCCATCACAATTATAATCAAGTGTTCTCTGCTATAGATCCATGAGTCTTCTGCTTCGTTTACTGCAGTGTAGCAAATAATATAAAAATAGAAAAATAGCCAGATGATGCAGAACCATCCCTTGTCTAAGCCTGACTTGGCACGGAAACTTTGTAGGACCCCATCAAGCACTGGGTTTCATCTCAGGGATCAGAGCCCCAAGGCAGGGATGAACAGCTGGGTTACAGCAGCCCCTTCCTCACCACTTCTGCAAATGCCTTTATTCACCATGAATTCAGTTTGTATTTGACTTGCTTGTGTCTGTGTTAATATGTTAGGGCCTCAGGTCCCCTGGCCCACCTGGAAATGGGATTTGGTCCTGTGAAGAAGTTTTTACAGGTAGACTCTTAGAAAGCATGCCTGAAATCTGCCTTTGTTGTTGATGTCCTTGATGTCCTTGTACTCAATAAAAACATGCATGTTACTGAAAATTTCAAATATGCATTAATGCAATTTATCAAAACAGACGAAGTCCTCTTCTTTTACTGACAAACTCTAAATGCTTTTACTCCAGAAGATAAGCAGAGAATTTTGGAAGGCTAGAGTCACCAGTGAGATCATCTTTGTCTGGCTCATTAATTTTGCTTTTCTAGCAATTGTTTCTTTACCCTTAAATTTGAGATTATTTTGCCAGCAAGATGCAAAGAAATCATTAGAATCAGACATGCTGTCTTATGCTACATGTCTTTTTGGAAACCTCTAAGCCCTCCTTTGCTTTTAACAAATGGGGTATCAGGACTGAAGTCTTGGCAAAAATTGATAAGCCTTTTACTTCAAAATGGACACTGAAATAATTGTGTCCTTACTGTGACTTTGAGCATAACTTGTAAAGGGAACTTCCATAAGGTTTTCAGTGGTTTTGGGATATGAATGTATTCCTCCAATCTGTGCTGTAGATGGAGTTCACAGAAGCTACAGATTAAGGGTTGGGGTCTTTCTAGTAATTCTTGTTTTTATAATTGTTAGCTTCTCTTAGAGTCTGTGGTAGGTGTCAGATAACAATTCTTATTACTACCAATTAAAAAATACAAACCATATAGTTGAACTTTGGACCTAACCTTAATGAGTACACTTAGCCTTCAGATTAAGGCTACATGGTCAAAAAGGAGTAGAAATTCAAAAACTTTAATTAAAAATTACTGAAAAGGTAAGAATACCTGTTTCTTGTCCATCGTCCTCATAAAAGGTGGTGGTGTAAACCATAGCATTCTTCATTGTAATGAGTCATGTCCTCAGTTCAGATCAAGGAAATCCAAGAGATTAATAAGGAAATCCTGTTGAAAAATACATACCATGAAAAATCTCATATGTATGACATAATACTCCCAGTGAGGGGATCTGGGAACTGAGTGTTTTTATAAAACACACATAAATATTGGAGCTCTGGAAGCCAGAAAATAGATCCCAGTTTGAATAGGCAAGTCCTTTACAAAAAGAAAGCCACCAAAACAAACCAAAAAGTCCAATGAGTTTTTTCTTTTTCTCTTTTTTTTTTTCCCCTCAGTTTTGCATGTCAAGCAGCAGCATGAGTTCTGCATTTACATAGAAATTTCAGGAGGACACGACTCATTAAGTAGCAGAAATGCAGGCCTGAAATAATTATTGAAGCTCTCTGTAGATGCAGCACCTCCCTTCCCCATAAAACTAAAAAAAAATTAAAAATTGATCTAGCCAGGTAAGTTACTGAACTTCTGGAGGCATTGCTGCTGCAGCATAGTTAGGTAAACCTTAGGCTCATTTGTATGAGGTCATTTTCACCAATTCTTAGTCTTCTGGTATGTGATTCTTCATGTAGGAGGGAATTTAAAAAACAGTACACGTGATAAATATTCTGCTCTACAACAGTCTGCTCTTGACAAAACTCAGCCTAATAGATATGCAAGGAAACAGACAGCAATGAGAACTGATAGGAGAGTAGGAAGAAATGAAATAAAGTATGCCAGTGCTCAGTAGTTGAGATAGAGCCACGTGGAACAACCTACATCTCATGTATTTTTTCTTATGTTATCAGAAATATTATCAGAGTGTAACCCTAAAATAGTAAGAACATCATTGATCTTCTTTTATTAATAGACTGGATTTACTGAGGTTCATATATAAAATTTATATACATATTCTCTCAGTTGTTCTACACAGGCATTACCCATAGGAGGTAATGCAATAATAATTTTCTTGGTTAGCTTGATGTGATCTCAGACTGCTGTGTTTTTTTGAAAATATTTAACACGTTTAAGTGTCATTGATCTAGGAGTAAAAATGAACTCCCTGAACTGGTGTCTTGTCCACTCTGAAATAAGACCTTAAAAGCTGAGCAGAATAAAGAGATTGATGGCTATTGACTCCTTGGTGTCCCTAACATGGACAATTATGGAGGTCACGACAAGGGAGAAATGCAAGAGGTCATAGATCTTTCCAGAGTGCACACACAGCTGTGACCAGATTACTGTGCAGAGGCATTTTAAAAGGGAATTATGTCACAACAATGAGATATAATTCAAACCCATTAATTGATGCCATTAATTTGAAGATCTTGTCTAATTGCAGAGAAGAGAGAAAGGTGAGCACACAATGCAAACAGCCAAGGAAATCTCAGTCTGCAAAATGTTTTTAGAAAAAGCTTGGAATAAGAGTATTTTTTCAGTGGAACAAAGATCAGTTGCTGAGAGAAATGCTCATAGTTGTAAAATACTCTAGATATGTTAAGGTGTTGTCTACATTAGGATAAACATAACAAAACAAAAATGTTATCTTTCAAAAGAATCTTGCCTTTAGGAAGGGCAGATTTTATCAGATCAGGAGGTTTTTGTGGGCCTGTGTAATTAGAATTTCACCTATGGATCTTCCATGTGACAGGACAGTAAAAATCAATCGGAAGAATTTCTATCTATACCAGAAAATATTTGAACTGTCTGTTCTGTGAAAAGGATCTGCTTATACCAATTATGGATAGCAGCAAGTGATTATCTACTCCTACATTAAAGCATCATTAAAAATACACTGTGGATTAAGTGAATGTGGCCCTCAGCTCCTAAACTAAGTAAGTCTTCAAAATTTCAGCCAGTGAAAGGGAAAGAAAACCAAAACTCACTTCTTATTTCTGGATATCTCTGTGTCCAAGCACAAAAATGTTGCTATGACATAGATACATGTTGGAAATTGGGAATATCAAATGCCTGGTTTTTAAGCTGATTAACTCTTATAGAAACAATGTAAAAAATTTGCCTTTAAGAGAGCATGTGCTTCCAAATTAGTCTCTGATATGCTTAACCCTCTTTCTTGCAATGCTTTCACTTCAAATATAAATCTTTCATATGGTAAACTTACAATCAGTGTATCCCTTTGGTCAAAGCAGACTTCTGAAAGCAGTCATGCAGTTTGCTATACCAGTAGATGTTATTTGATCTTCTGATCCACGTCAGCAATGCTTGGGTTTGCTAGTGTTTTTGATATATGCCACAATAATCACTCTCTATTTATAAAGATGCTTTGTTTTCTTAAAATATCTTTTTCTTTGTAAGATGATTTTCATGAAATTGCTGTAGTTATATTTGATATAAAGAATTTGGTGGCTGAGGAATACATTAAAGACATCACAAAAGGACAAAAATCAAAATCAAATCCCTTGTTTCTCAGCATTGTATGTTGTAATTGTGCTTCTGTACTGATCACATCAGTTCCTTACTGAATAGGAAATAGGTGCTGCCTCACTTAATTCTAGTAGCTATAGAGGAATGTCTGATGGATTTAAATATCCTATGTCTTCTACAAAAAGATTTTTAGGTTTTCACTCTTTTCCTTGGAAGCTTCTGCACCACCTCAAAACTTTTATTGAAAGTTTTCATCCATCTCCTAGAAATCACTTGCAGCTGAAGGTACAGCTGGGAAAGACTGAGAAAACTGCAGAATTTTGTTATTTAAGAAGTAAGCACCAAAATGGATGATTTTCAGGTAGTCGGTCTTCAGGAAGGAATCTAAACCTCAGAACTACATGTCTCTATTTCCTATATGGCAAAGGCAACTGGAGTGACAATTCAAATTCCAGGAAGGAAGGGACCTGGTTGAATTAATTGGAGATGTTACCTTGTTTGAATTCCTTACATCTCCAGATCAAGAAAAATTCCATCAGCTCAGAGCTTTTTTTCTTATTTTTTTTTAATTATTATATTAGTTTCTTAGAAAGCTTTATTTTAAAGTGGTTTTAACCTAATCTACAGATTAACACTCATTATTAATTTAATCAGAAACAACTGTTTCTCCTGTCTCACACAGGGGAAACTCTCCCCAGAGAAAGTGATTTAAGATTCCTCTTGATTTTCCAGTGGGTGCCTTGTTGAGAGAGGAAAAGCTCATCAGAAATGGCCACTAGCTATCTTCTCAGCAAGCATAAGGTGAGAGTGATACTGATGAAAAGCTTTACTTATTTTTTTATTTTTAACTCTTGTGCTTAAAAGTAATTAAAAATTTTAAAAAAGAAGCATCTTCATTTTTTTTTCTGGTTGAAAAGCATGATTAGGGTGGTGTTGTCCTGGTCACTGGTAAGAGATCTCTGTATGTAGAGAGGGAGAGGATTTAAAAGATTTTTTCCTTGACTTTTCCTATCCAATCTTCTGATTAGATCCTTCTTTAGCACAGTTTGCTTTATGAATCTCTTTTCTAGGCTCCTGACTTTTGCTGCCCCATCTGTAGGAAACATACCTGCTGGATGAATGCAGGAATAATTGGTTCTGCTCTATGTATTTCTATTTCTGAGATAATTTCACTATTAAGCTTTGTGTGGCTTTTAATGAATCAACTAATTTCAACATGAGCTGTGGGCTTCAGGACACCATCTCACATATGTTTTGTTTGTTAGCTCCATAGAAAATTACTCTTCTTTCTCTTTCTGCTTTTTTTTTCCAGCTAGAGATAAAAAAATAATTTTGTTTCCTCCTTCCATGGCTACCTTGGAGTAGGAGATGTTTCCTCAGTGGATGCAGGCAGCAGTTTCTCCCCTTTGCCTGTCTCATGAGCCATGCTTCCCTCCACTGACATTTCAATTCCGTATTTTTATCTCACAGTAAGGTTTTCTGGAGTTTTGTGTAGCTTTCCCCAAAAGAACATCTAAATTCACTGGAACAGGGGTATCACGATGCCTTGTGTACTTCTTTTTACTTCAGTCAGTATTACTTTTATCTCCCTGGCCATTCTCTAGTAACACCCTAAATTACCTTCCTGCTGAATCCCAGTTTGATATTCTCTTATTCTTTTTCTATTGATACATTTTTCTTGTGTAGCAGCTGCTTTTCTTTCTGTTTCTTGCTGAACACCTTATTCTCTCTTCCTAATTTAAGGCCCTTTTGCCCAGTCCCATTAGCTTTCCTTTGCAGAAAATTGCTGGTCATGCTCCTCAAAAAGAATTTTCCAGCCCTTTGAATCCTTTGTGTTTCTAAGCCCCCTAACTTTTAGACACTGATGGATCTCCACAAATCCGGGACTTGATTTTTATTCAACTTCGACTGTGGCAATGAATCATATTTCATTAAACAAGTTGGACTGAAGGTAATTACATTAGACTTTGGAAAATTACAAACCCCAGATTCCTCCTGCAAATGTCTAGGGCTGGGATTTAATGAAACAGCAGTATTTTCTGCTTGCTTCAGGATCTTACTATGGCATCACAATTGTCCCAGCTTCTGGGGGGGTGAGTGTCAGCAGTCTATCCTTGTTCCAGTTCTCCTGGTTTCCTAGCATTGTTTTTCTGCACTGACTTCCCACATCTGCTGTGTCACAAGATGATTTAACTGAAGATGACAAAATGCAAAGGGGTTAGCTGAGGTTACACAGGCAACCTTGAGCCCCCTCCAGTCCCTCTCCACCATCCCCTCCCCCCCAACTTGTGAAACTTTTCCTTTGCAATTCTGTAAATGTTAGTTCAATGTAATTGGTGCCTAATATATATATATATTAGATATGTCCATCTAACAAGCAATTTCAAATAATATATGTAGATTCTTCTATTTTACATTCTTTTCTGTAAAGAATATAAAAGTATTCTGTCAGCAGAGTAGAGTTCATTAACTTGATATGGATCTTTTTCAGTCTGTAACCAAAAGAATGGATTTAGGATTACATTTATATGGTAAATGTCCTGATACTGCTTATTTTATATAAAGTTCAGCTTTTTAGCACTTTTTCCAGGTGTATACATTTGTCTCTCTTGGAAAGGGAATTGGGATCCAATTTTCTTTCTTCTCATTTCAGCAGAATTCTTGCTTCTAACCTAACACAGACAGTTTGATTATCCAGGTTTAAAATAAAATATATTTATTTGTACAGTCCTTAGGGAGGTATATTTGAGCAAACTATTTATGAGGAGAATAACAGTTACTCTAATACTTTAGGAAGTGGACAGTACTGAGTTGTAGGGTTTTTTTATGGTGGTGGGGGTTATTAAAATATTCACTAAGTCGTGACTTCATACAAAAATCTGTTTGAGAGTGAGCTATAATCATACTGAACACAGTTTTTATACAACTGATGGAGAGTTGCCACTGAAGTAACTCAATAAAAAATGTAGTTTAGTTCAAAACTCTCCCAGGAACATCTATGGCTCTTGTATCTGTCCCAATTAAATTTAGTGTGATGATGATTGCATTTGTTACTGAGGGGATTGTTAGGAGAATTTCTGATAAAGCCTTTACTGGAGATGCTAATGAAAAAGTATAAACTTTGAATCTTCTGGTTTAAAGAAGAAGAACAATGTCAACAATTTCCAAAGGGAAAGGCTCCTCTATTCAAAATCCTTTTTGCTTTGAGTCTCAGATTATCAGGGAAAGCAAGGTGTGGGGTTTTTAAAATATATTTTATTTAAAAATAATTTACCAAGTAATTGGATTCTGAAATAGATTTGTCATTTAAATTTTAGAACAATTATCTTAAGAACAGCAATTCATCAACTGTGCTGCCCTCAGCCATCTCTGGCAAGTTTTCAAACTAGTATTGGTGTGTCTCAGAAAGCAGAAAGAACACCATTCACTTTATGTAAGACCAGTATATTTACCTTACCAAAACTGGAAGTAATTTGAAGTGTACCAGGAATCCTTGTCATTATTTTTTTGTTAACTCCCCCTCTCAAAGTACTTGTGACATCCACCTTACCCTCTGCAACAAAAATCCTAATAGCAAACAGGTCCCTTGACTTGACAAGAAAAGGTCACATGTCTCACTATGCTGGAATCTTCACAAAAAAAAACCAAACCAAAAACATGAAACTTTTGCAAATTTAGTGGCAGACTTCATCTCTGTTATTCCTAGGAGCCCTTCTTCTGGCCTTGAAATGACTTACTAACCTTCCTTGTTTAAGCTCACCTTCAGAGCTCAATGTGCACCAAGTGACACCAGCCTGAGCTAGCTGAAAATATGTCAAACTTCTAGCATACCTTTCCAAGCATCTAAGATGTCTCTCACAACAAACCTACAGAAATTCAGTTTCCTATACTGCCCCACAAGCCCTTGTGGAAACTCTGGACAAAATCAGATAGCCACTAACATAAACTTTTATAAATAATTTATGAAGGTGAAATGTGTCCATGTATGAGCAGAAGCACAGTATCTCAGAAAGGAAGTCTGTTTCTGATCTTTCAACCCTTATCCTTAAGGAATAACTATAAAGAAAGAATATTTTTGTAACTAACATTCACAGCCATGCTTGACATTAAAAATCATCAAGATGCTGGCTTCCTGGGATCTAGTCTTTTTCTCCAGGAGGCACCTCTGCCTGACCTTTCTGTCCCACCAGACCTACTGAACTTATTACTGCTTCACTTGCTGACATTACTCTCTGCTCTGCTGGTAACAGACATAATTTTCTTTTAAATTGGTTAAATAATTAACATAATTATTCTCAACCTTGAGTTTACTCCTTTTATTTTAGATCTAAAGAAGAACTTCTGTGCCCCAAAAGCTTGTCTGTAGTCTCTTTGCATAACCATCATGCACAGTAAGTCGAAGAAAAAAGGACAGAAAAAGTCCTTACAAAGCTCCTCTTTCTCTGAAGTGTAGATGTAATATATGTTCATACAAAATTAGCTATTAAGGTACACTTCTATAAATTAGTATTTCCTATCTTTGAAAATTTGTCTCAGTATCACTGTATTCAGTTAAATACCTTGTATAAAACCCAATTCACTTCCTGGCTGAAAAGATTTAATAATGAAAAAGCATTCAATGCTTCTAGGACATATTGCAATGACTTTATGACATTGCTAGTGGTCTATGTAATTTTTTTTTGTTTGTTTACAGATAAAATAACCACCCCATTACAAGTGAAATGAGCAGAAGAATTCCTGTGAAGTTTGAGAGGGTAAGCACACTTGTGATTTAAGAACTAGAGGTGATCACACATTTCTTTTAATTTTCTAATATTTCCTGTCAAGTAGGATGATGGGCATCTTTTAAATATGTGGTTCTGAGCTCTGTTTACTTTGTTGTTTGCTTTTTTGTATGTGTATATAGTAATCATGCTTATTATACTCAGATTCTTGTGTGGGCAAAAGAAGAGCACAGGCATAAGTGAAAAAAAGAAATTACTGTTATTCTATTTCATGATTTAACAATATAATAGTCTTATTTATTAGTTGTTTTAATATACATTTATAATTCAAATCAACACAGAGAAGCTTTAATAATGAAGTTAAATTGCTTTTCAGGGGAAATAAAAGAATCCTTCCTAGAAACTCCTTTTTTTCTGGTGATGTTTTCAGCCCTCCTGGATGTAAAGACTGTTAGCTTCAGGCTTTCTGAGGGAGAAAGGGAAAGGGGCTCAGGGTGAGCTCTCATCGTTGCTGGATCATCCCTGGTTCTGTCAGAAAGAGCTTCTTCCTTCCCTTTCTTGGGAGAAGATGCTGATAGTTCCTTCCTCTGCAGGCTTGGATCTTTATTTTTACATGTTTTCTTAACACAGCTTATATGCTCACTCTTGACATTGGTTCCCAGACATTCAATTACTGTTCCAAAGCTGGTTTTACATGAACAGTGAGAGTCTGCACTCCTGTAGTGACCTGTGAACTACAACTGATTTTGGTCAGAACCCCTGTGCCTCTGGTCCCATCCTCTGTGTGTGCTCTGGTCCATGCCTCATTTTGTTCTAGATGCAGACAATCCACCCTGAATGACTCCTCATTATCACTATAAAGGAAATTTGAAACAAAATTAGACAATAGTCAGCTGTCTACCAGACAATTGCTATCAATTTTTTATTATTATTATTTTTTAAGACAAATGAGCTCAAGATAGCAACCCAGACAAGTGCTGAGACCGTGAACTGTCAGGTCAGTAGCTTTTAGTAATGACAAAATTATTTTCTTTATCATAAAGATGCTTGGAAAGTTTAACCAAACCTAAGACAAATAACATTGCAGTGATAAGGTGACCCCATGTCTGTATAGCAGGAATTAAAGTCCCTCTTTGTTTGTCTCATCACTTAGAAGAAAAAAAAAAAAAAAAAAAGACTTTACCCAGTTCAGTGATGCTAGTTTCTAGTATTCTTTTAGTAGATACAAGGAAAGAAATTCTTTGAGTGGAGGGTGGGGGGGAAGAGTCCACTTCTAAATAAGTATAGAAACTTTAAGCATTTATTTTGCTTTAAAGTAAGTTGATAAATTAAAAAAAACCAAAACCACCAGTCCTCTCTCCCCAAGGTAAATCAAATCCCCAAGAACTTTCTGAATAGATGTAGATTGGTGGGATAAAAGAAAACAACTGGATAAAAAAAAAGTTCATTTTTTGCTACTAGTTCCTTTCTGTAACATTCATTTATCATCTACTATATGATGTTAAAGCAGCTTTTGTGTCACATAGGAGAGGGATCTTTGAAGTGGTCTTCTACAAGAAACAGCCTAATTATTAGGTATGATGTGTTTTGATTTATGGTGGTGTTTTTTTTTTAAGCAGCCATGGAGTGAATGGAGATGAAAACTAGATTGTGAAAGTGTCAGTCTTTCACAGAAGATAATTCTTACAGTCTTGCTAGCCCAAAGACAATTGTGCTAGAGCTTAAGTGGATCTTGTGAATGAGCATAGCAGTAGCTGCATGGCCACAGTTAGTGTATTTTCATTATTTTTCATCACCCTCAGCTAAAGCACATTTGAAATAAAATGCCCTGAGATTTCAGCAGAAAAATACCATTTGGTGTCTCTGGGTCTTCCACAAAGTTGCTGGTATCAAGCTTAGGAGACATGCTGTGCTGTTATTCCTCTCCCTATCTCTCTTACCATTAATGTCTTAAAAGAATTTCTCTGGCAAAATAAACTGTAATTGCAACTGTTCAGTTCCTATCTGAGGAAATTACTTTTACTATTTAAACTGAATGGATTGGGAAGGTTCAAAGAATTCCTATTCTACAAAAATATGTATCAGAACAGGACCAACAGAGTTAACACAACACATAGGAATAATATTACTTAGTACATATATTTTTAAACCTGTAGGGATTTTTTCATTTAAACCTATTACTCTCTCTTACATACTTTCTCTATGTCACTTTCCTTCCTCTTCTTCGATGCTGTTGTGTGATTTTCAGATTCCTTTAATGCCAGTTTTACATGAAGGAGTCAGAATCCATTTTTATTTCCTTACTAAAGGCCATGATTTTAAGTGCTCTCTGCATTACAAATTGCAGTCAGATTTTCACAGATGCTGAGATTCCTCTGCTTTCTGTGCCCTGGTTTTGAAAACCTTTTAAATGCCTGTGTGGTTTACCTTGGAGTGTAAATCTCTCCCTGAAAGGAGTATCTTAATACTGAGCATTCCCATTAGCTTTAATGAAGATACCATACAACTACCTGAAAGGAGGTTGTACTGAGGTTGTCTGTTTCTTTCCATTGGCACCTAGCAATAGGACAATGGGAAATGGCTTCAAGCTGTGCCAGGGAAGGTTTAGGTTGGATGTCAGGAAAAACTTCTTTACAGAAAGGGTTATTAAACACTGGAATGGGCTGCCCAGGGAAGTGGTTGAGTTACCATCCCTGAATGTGTTTTAAAAATTGTATAGGTATGGTGCTTAGGGGCATGGTTCAGCAGTGGGCTGGTAGAGCTAAATTAGTCAAGGCAGGGTAAAGGTTGGACTGGATGGTCTTCCACATCTTTTCCAACTTGAATGATTCTGTGATTCTATTTTGGGAATACCTGATTTAGCAAAAGCTATTGTAATCATACCAGTATGGAAAGGGAAGTTGGGTACAAAGGTTTCATTCAGTTTCCTTTGCCTGAGACAGAAAAAAGGTGCTTTCAAAACACCCACAGAGGGGGTTTTAGTCCTGGTTTTGGTGCCAGGAGATAGTCAGGAGGGGCACAGTATAGGGTCATGAGCTCAAACCTCTGTAATTTGGCAGGGACCTCCTGGCAGGACCCCAGTAGCAGTTCCAGGAGCATACTGGCCTGGTGCAGCCACTGGGTAACCAGATTGTTGGGCTGGGTGCTCCGTGGCATGTCACTGGTGTTTTGCTTTTTCTTTGCTGAGGTTGAAGTTGTTCTGCTAAAAATCTCTGCTGAAGTCTGTGTCCTAGCAGGCAAGAGGCAAAGTCAGCCTGCTATTCCCTGGCAATGTGTTATGGATTAGCATCTTGTTAGGGGTGAAAAAACCCACATGGGTAGTTTTTCCTTAGTTAATTAGTTACTGTGTCATGGCATGAAACAGAGGCTTTCTCTCCCTTGAAGGATCTTGGGGTAATATTTATGCCATGCATAAAACTGTGTCAGAAAATGACTTGGTAGTAATTTACGTAATTCAGAGTGAATAAGAACCAGTTGCCAAAACACGTGTGCCTGGTGCAACTTTTAAGTTGCCCTCGGATGTTGGAAATGTTTTTCAGAGGGTGGGAAATCTGATGGAGGACCTGAGGGGGGACCAGAAACCTTGTGGGAAGGGAGTGGCATCCAGGCAGGATGCCCCAGGAGCTCTGAAACGAAGCCACGTACTTTGCTTTTGTCAGCTGAATCCCCTCTTCTGTGTGCACACAAATGGTGCAGGGTAAATGCACTCTTGTAAACTTTTGTTAGTTCTGATGCCAAACAACAGAAATTAGTGTTCATTATTTTCTGATAAAAACACCAAGGCGCCGGGGGAATTTGCTCTTTGTAAAAGCACTCCAAGACACAGTCCTAGCCACAGTTTATTTTAGGAGCGCAAGCCATGGCCTCTCAAACAGCTATTATTTCCCAAATGTATACAAAATAAGCCTGTACATGTTTACCTGTAATACAACAAGCTGAACTTAATTACAGGAAGCTTCAGAAGCACATGGCTCATGTGCTGCTGACACAGCAGGGGTGGATCAGTCTGAAGGGAAGCAGCAAGGGGAGGGCAATCCCTGGGTGGGAACCACCTTCAGAACAAAAGCTGGAACTTCAAAGCAGGTGAAAAAAAAAAAACCCACCTCTGTAACGCTTCTGAGATGTTATAATAAAGGAAGGGAAAATAACGTGCCCATTTACATGTCTTTGTTCTTATTTTCAGTTTTACTTAATGTCAGGAGGTTGGCAAAGTTTCAGTATCAGCGTTCACCGGCTTTGACAAGATTTAGGAAAAAAATAATTTAAAAAGCACTTAATATTTTGCAAATTACCTATATTCATGTGCAAGTTACATAAGGGGGGTGGGGGTGTTGATGGAGGCAATAAGCAGTTATTTTTAAACAAACCTGCTGATCAACAGATACCTTTCCAAACTTGGAAACCTGACTTTGTGCCCAAAATCGGCTCCACTGCTGCATGTGTCAGTACTATTCCTTTGTGTCTTGTACAGCACCAAGCGTGTGGTTAAATGAGGTATGAAATGACTAACAGGGTTGTCCCTCTCTTAAATTTTATTAAATGAATAGAGATTTTAGATCAGTTAAAAAAATATATTTTATTAGCAGAGCTCAGCAGAGTTGCCATGATGTAAAGAGCCTTTTTAATTTCGGTCTCTGACAAACTTCTGGAAGATAGGTGTTCTTATGAGAACTTGTAACTTTTTAAACACCATATTTGAGGCTTAGATTGGGTTTTAGTAGTCAAATATTTTTATTTGTACTGTAACCTTATTTGTTATGTTAAATATACAGTAATTCTTTTCATATGCAGCAGTGCTCAGTTCATTCTTGACTGGGTTAAGGGGGTCTATTGCACTTTGTTGCACTAGTATGGAGCAATTAATAGCTTTACAATATTTGAAGAGCATTTTTTAAAATCAACTAACTCAGCTAATAAAAGAGCTGCATTTTGTTGTAATTGTATAATATTCCACGATACACTGAGCTTAAGCCCCTTGCTTTGCACCTCCTTTCCTAATATTTATTAATGTTTGAAAAACAGTCTATTCTTATGAGTGACATATTTTCTTTGACTAGTGATGGTGTAACATCTTCCTGTGCAAAAATATAATTAAAAAATATATTCTTGATCAGTTATACATAATTTTGCTTTAAATATCAGAGTAATTTTCTTTAAATATTACTAAGTCAGTCACCTCCAGTAGCCCTGATGATAAAATGGCTTGTGATGTTCTCAGACCCACAAATGTAGGAGAATAAAAACCTGATGCATACACATAAGTTCTTGACACTGTAAAACCCTTTCCCATTTAAAATATTGGCAAAATTACAAAAGTGGAAGCTATATTGGGATTTACAGTTAACTACACTTGAATAATCTTTTACTGTGAACAACAATATTTTAACTATTTTAAAGTGCTCCAGATTAAAATAAATTCATGCCCAGTGAGATCATCCCTAGACATTCAAGAGCAACGGCCTTACAGGAGTGGCACCAAGGCAGTAATAATGATGCCATCATATCTTCAGTTAAATGTACTCTGTACATCTCATTGCAGCTTTTTTATAGAAGTCTCAGCTTCAGAAATGAATGTAACATGATTGGCTTGAGCAAGGAAAATGGAGGGATAGATGTTAAAAAAATCCCATGTAATTTCTAAATTAAAAAAAAAAAAGAGGGGGTTTGAGATATTGCCTGAAATCCCAAATCAGGACAAACTGAACACTTCACCCAGCAATTTTTCTAGTTAAACTCTTTTGTGGAATTGTATCTGAAAGCCAGTTTGGGGCTGGCATGTCCTTAATACTTAGTCTCCAGTGCTACACAGAAACAGTTTAGCTCAGAAACTTAATAGTGAAAGGAATCTGCCAATGTTGCTGCTTAAGGAAAATTTATATTCTGTTGTAAATTCTTCCAAGCTTTCACATCCTTCTACATTACTTCTTTTCTTACAACTGCTTCTTGAAAATCAGTTGGTCATTATGATGTTGAGGCATGGTTCTGTTTCTTACAACTCTGCAGAGAAACAAGTCACCCTGTGGATGCAAGGATGACTATTAGAGATGTATGAAATCTTTTATTTTTGGAAATATTTTGTTAGTCATACAAATTATTGTGCTTATTGCATTCCATGGAAAGTAATTTGGAGATGCTCTTGGTCTGCAGAAGAGGCCTTGGTGTGCATCACTGGTTATTTGGATCAAAAAGCTGCATGGTTTGGGTTTCTTTGTTTGTTTGCTTTTTTGGTTTTGGTTTTTTCCTTTTAATCCTATGTGTTGTCCTGAAGTTCTTATGCAGGCTATCAATACCCTGCAATTGTACTGCATTCACCACAAGACTCTTGTACTACAGGGAGAAGATAAAAATAGGATTTTCCCCATCATCTTCCCATGTAGAAATTGCACAAAGTTCCTGTACTTGCCTAGGTAGTAGTATGTGACTTCTCCCAGACATTTAAGCTTCTATAAATCAAGTGAGAACATAGATGTCAGAGGAAGGTACAACCCTTTACTTATGAATGTGTTAAAGAACTCAGAAAGGAATATTGATTCTGGTTTTATAGAGGGCACTAGTGGGAATAACCAATCAATGTATCATGGGGAAAACTTAACTGTTCTGAAACTTTTAGTGTTGCAGGGAAGTGTAAATATTAAGCAAAATTACAATGGATGGCAGAAGCATAATTTTTTTACTAAAGAATGTAGAGATTAAGGTTTTAAAAAATCATGAAAGGAAAGAGTAGGAGAAACTGGTATGTTATACAGACCCTTATGTGAAGACTATATATTTTGGTTAGAATATTTTCACTACAGTTTGGGGGAAGAGTGTCTGGAGAGCAGCTCAGCAAAGAGGGACGTGGGAGCAGTGGTTGACAGCTGGTTGAACATGAGCCAGCAGTGTGCCCAAGTGGCCTGGGAGGCCAATGGCATCCTGGCTTCTAGCAGGAGCAGTGTGGCCAGCAGGTCCAGGGATGTAATTCTGCCCCTGTACTCAGCACCGGTGAGGCCACACCTTGAGTACTGTGTCCAGTTCTGGACCCTCCAGCAGAGTCCACTATCAATGGAGCTCACTTTTCACTCAGGAAGGTAGAGGCATTTGCAATAATCATTTTTGAAGGGGTGGGGCAGAGAAAAGGATAGAAAATGCTCCTTCCCTTCCTCCCCTTCCTCCCCTTCCTCCCCTTCCTCCCCTTCCTCCCCTTCCTCCCCTTCCTCCCCTTCCTCCCCTTCCTCCCCTTCCTCCCCTTCCTCCCCTTCCTCCCCTTCCTCCCCTTCCTCCCCTTCCTCCCCTTCCTCCCCTTCCTCCCCTTCCTCCCCTTCCTCCCCTTCCTCCCCTTCCTCCCCTTCCTCCCCTTCCTCCCCTTCCTCCCCTTCCTCCCCTTCCTCCCCTTCCTCCCCTTCCTCTGGAAAAAGATGATAAAGTGGGTTTAGACATTTAAAATGCAAAGTCTCCAGAAATATTCCACATGAAAGGTGAGAATTTGAATGATAGTTAAGAGGTTTAGGCCCAATTTGGATTATCTTTCCAACTGGAATATTCTTAGGCCTCTCTGAAAACTCTGGAACTCCTTCCTTTTACATGACATTGCTGTGCAAAAGAGGCTATGCTGCAACTTGAAGAAAATAATTGCTATTAAGAGACATCCTTATTAACTATGAGGTTTCATATTAAATTGTCTTCCTAAAATTTTGCTCTAGCAGTGCTGCCCTATATTTGTTATGCACTTCTTTAATTTGTTAATACTAATTTTAATGACTGTGTCTGTTCTTTAGTTTTATAACCATGTGAAGGGAAAGGAGGGAGATGTTTTCTACCGCTTAGAATAAATCATCATAAAAGATTATTTGAGATATTAGGTATATATCTAACATAATTCAGGGAGTTTACCAGTAACCTCTGTCAGCAGTCATAAATATTCCATGTGCATAGCAACAGAGCCACTTGACAGAATATTTCTCTGGAAATAAACTGGAAAAGGAAATCAGTAAAGGCAGGAGAACGTCAGTAGTGCTTCTAAACAGAAGGTGATAGATGTCAAAGAGGCAGAAAGATGTAAATAGAGGAGAGGTTGTATAGGAAGTTTGGCAATGTTGTCACAGTAGGCAGAGTAGTAGAAACACACAAAAATTAAACAAATTAATTAAACAAGCTCCAGATCTGATCTGTGGAGAAGCCTTTGGGTACTTTGTTCATGTTGGATGACTGAGCATCCAGCAAGACTGGCAGGGCTGAGGTTTGCTCTGGGTCTTCCTTGGGCTGTGGTCAGTCTTCTGGGCAGAGCTGAACAAGTTCCATCAGTGTAACTCTAGGGAGCACTGCAGTGCTGGAAATCTCCTAAAATGGGCCTTAAAGTTGAGGTTCTGGCAGTTCAGAGTTATTTAAGATTCTGTGGAACTTTAAACAAGAATAGCAGTCATTAAAATGACAAACTAAAGTCCTAAACTGACTAATAACATTTTGTTACTTTGCATTTCACTGTTCTCTCAGAATAATATGCTGTGACGTTTATTACAACAGTATACTGCTTTATTTTCCTTTTTTTTTTTTTTTTTTTTTCCTTTTCCCAACAGCTTTATACTTACACTGACAATAAGGAAGAATGGGGGATAAGAAATGGTCAGGTGCAGTTTTCCAAATTGCCCAAGAGGTTTGAGAGCTTAGCTAATCTTCAGTTTTATTTTCAGAGGTCTTTAAGGTGACCTTAAAGAATGAGTTGAGTTTTACTGATTTAGAAATATACAACAGTTAAGTTCAACATACTACTGAAATTCAAGATAAAACATCACATGTTAGAGATATGTAGTTTATAATATTTATTATAAGCAATACTATACTCTGGCAGGTGTATTTATCCACAATTGCTATGACAAAAATTAAAGGGAAAAATTAGTTAATGCCACTGCCCATATTTTCTGAAACATTCCAATATATAAGTCTGGGACTTGGTCTTACACCTGAATCTGGACATCTATCCACACTTTCTCTTCTCTAGGGACCACTGGTCATTTGATTCTATATATTCTTAGTTTCTTTGGAATTTGGCAACTGAATTGACTCTAAATACTCTGAGTGCACAAACCCTTTCATATTGCCTTAGTGAGATGGTGTCCATGGTGACTTAGTGAGCCCATGCCTGTCTTTTTGACTATTTATTTATGCTCCACCTCTGCACCTTGCTAATTCATCCTAAGGGAAGAAAATTAAAAATATAAAATGCCTTTACAGAGATGCTGCCTCAACTGGAAATTAAATGTGTGCCTAAGTGCACACACACAAAAAAATTTGATGAAAAGCTTTGACTGGAAGGGTTGAGTGTTTGAATAGTTTGCAAAGCTGTTGGGACACAGTGTTACCTTCTACTCCATCCCCTTTAGAAGATCCTAACTGGAAATATGTAGTAATAGCTGTAGTAATGCCATAGTGTTAGACATAGACAGCACTGTTCTTTGATTCTAACAGCAGCACAGCAAAGGGCCAAAATGATGCTCTGTGGTGCTAGAAGGGTGCAGAAATACTGCTTTATATTTGGGTCACCCTGCTAACTGGGACAGACCCTTTAGGGCAGGCAACAACCACATTGAGGAAAGATCCCCTTTGGTTTCTCAGCATTTTTTTCCCCTGTCCACTGGTGGAGATAAAATGTTGGAAAATGGAGAGCTTTTCTCCTAGCAGTGGTGAAGGGAAAGGCATCAACCAGGGCTGCTCTCTGTTAAGAAATAAAAACTCAACTTGTTGTCACAGACCAGTATCACCAAGGTAAAGATGAGTCTGGGGAATCCAGATAAATCTGTTCAATCCTAACCAGATTTTCAGCTCAGGCTATGGGGATATAAACTGTCAAATACGATGGATCAGGCCTGTCACTTGCTCCATCAAGAATAAAAATAAAACACTTTTTTTAAAAGCAATCTTTAGTTTCAAGCTGTTCCACATAGTGTCAAGAAAAATCAGAAAGTAAAGGTTTTACTGTAAAACATTTCAGTGTAACTGATTCCGTAATCAACATATCTGAGGGTTTTTTTGACATGTAAGAAAAAAAAAATCTTATGAACTTATTAAAAATTTTATTTCTTAAAAGGATGAGTATATGTAAATAAAAATTGATTGGTGTAGCAATAAGATCAAATTGAAGGTCCAAATTTAGTGGTTTCAAATAAGTTTTTAGATCATTCAGTCATCAGAAAACAGGAGGAAAATCTAAACATGGTCTCAGTTTACAACAGCAGTCCTGTGGTAGCCAGGAGGTAGTAAAAACCTGTAGGGTCCAATGAGTTATTTGCAATAAATTTTAAAGTCCAGCACTTCCCATGAATCCTCCTGGCAGAATAATGTGTGAATGTGAATGTAAATATATAACTGGGCTGTTTTCACTTTTCCAGTGGGCCATGGATGCCAGCTGGGATAGTCCTGTTGAACTCCTTACTACAATGTTGTGTATTTCATCATAGGAATGCCCTCCCCTCCAATGACAAATTAAAACATGCCCAAAAATGCATTTATGTGAGAAGCTATCATAAATTGGACATCTACAGAAAATGGAGCTTTAGATTTAGCACCAAACACTTGGGAGTCTTCCTGTTTGATGGTCTCACGTTAGGCTTTGAAATTTAACAAATCTCTTCCCATAATTAAATTATACTTTTACAATTAGCACTCTAGCAAGGCAGCAAAAGCAACTAAAGTAATTCATTGGGAGCATTTCATCATGAGAGATGGTTTTTCTTCACTGAATTTTTATCTAAACTACGGAGCTTTATTTTTTTTAACTGACTCAGTACTCTGGTTTTACTGTGCAGATAAAGGAGTTTGGTTTGTGCAGGGAGCAAAATCATTATTCATTTTATTTTAGAGCTAATTTTAAAATATAGACTGCATATTAACATAGTCTATTCATTCTAAATGACACATATAGGAAGCTTATCTTGACTTCACTTTTAAATAGTATAGCATTGTGTGCCTGCTTTCTTCAGTGTCATAGTATTAGTAGCATACTGTATCAGTTTTCTTTACAACATCTGATGTATTTTCATGGTGTTTTGTTTTTCCCCCCCTCCCCCTTGCTCTCCCTAATTCATTGTGTTATGTTAAATAGTGTGGGCTGGCATTTTCTCCCCATTTATTTTAGGTATTATTTCTCACTTTTAAAAGTTTACATGGGAAGATTCTAGAATATTTAAATATTTACTTATCAGGTGCTATAAAGATAAATATGACCTTAAAAGTTGCTAAAAGTTTGGACTAAAATTTTTGCTTTAAATCAAAGCAGTTTAGGACTGATTCTAAGCAGCTGAGACACTTGAAAACTGTTAGATTAGAGGAAAATTAGACTTGTCTGAATTGAAAATGAGCAGAAGTACAAGGGTTTTCTGAGGTTTTAAAAACATACTGATTTCTTTTTTTCTTTATAGTGGTATATAATGCTTGTAGATCTTTGGGCAATTCATTGAATACTATGAAAAAAACACTTTCATTGTTCTATTTATTGATCTAATTAAGGTTAAATTTCAGTGGAATACCTCAGGATTCTGTAGAAATGTCAGAAATAAAATAAAAAATGCAAGAGAAATGAAGAACAGTCTTTCTGTGTTCCTGCTATTACAGAAATGATCTACTGTATGCAATCTCTAGTTAACAGACTAATAAACTTCATGTACTCCCTTATTAACCCTGGAGTTATATTAGAATGTGTAATATATCTTGAGATATGCAGGGCATGTTTAATTGCACTCACTCACACCTTTTAATAAGAAGAAACTTCTTAGCTATACATTTTTATTTGTTATCAAAGTGGGAGGACTACTAAATTAATGGAGGTTAATAAAAAATCCCTAGTGCCTTAGTCAAACTTTCCCAGTTTTGAAGATGAAGAATTAATTTCAGTTGTGTTTGCTATAGATACAGATAAACTTCATAAAGGGCACATTTTCATATTCCTACCTATGAATAAATTATTTTAAAGAGAACAGATGATTTAGACTGTTATCTCTGCTGGGCATTTGGGATCATGTGGGGCATAATGAGCTCTTTCTCATGCAAACTGTACACTGAGGCATCACAGTGGGCAGACACAGCAAGAATATGGGACTCAATTTCTTATGTGCTGGAAATGGGATGCTATTACTCTGAGTGCTCCTATATCCCCATATAAGTTTCACTAAGCATCTTTAAAATGAATTTGAGACCACTGTTAAAATGTTTTGGAGGCCACAGCTTTAATTTCCTCGTGGTACATTTTTATAAACATGGTTGAATGCTAGTTGAGGGGATAGATGGTTTTTCCTGGATAAATTTTTACTTAAAATTATTTTGAACGTTGGATATGAAAACATGCAAACTTTAGTGTGTGTGCACTTCTGGGTTGCAGTTTAATCTCTGGCAGCAGAGAGGGTGGTTTTTGCTGTCCTATCATAGTTTTGCAATGAAATACATAAAGAGGTCCCATGCCCTAGATCAGTAGAAAGCCATACATAGCCTAAGTTTCATGTTTATCAGAGGACAGACTCAAGCAATTCAGAAAAAATTAAAAAAAAAAAAGAAAAAAGTGCATGTAAAAAGTGATCTTATTTCCTTGCAGAGTCCTTTTATGTTTCCTTCTAGTGTTTCCCCTCTCTCCTCCATGTGCTGGCAAAAACCAGTTTGGGGATGTCCCCAGGCAGAAGTTATGCCCAAGCAAACCTCTCCAATAGCCAGGGGTGAGCCTGTCCACATGGATGTGTCTCATCTCCTCCTATACCCCCTGGTCACCTAAATCCCTGCACACCTCTTGTAGGAATAAATTGGTTGAAAACACATTGCCTTTCAGCACAGGTTCACAGCATGCCTCCTCTTTCCTGCATTGAGAGACCCAGGGAAGTGTTGAGTTTTGCTTTAAGGTGGGAAAAACTCTTTAAGTCCATTATTTTTCCCTACTTTCATCCTCCAGGCAGCCTCAGGTGCCAAGCAGCATGGCTTGGTTCTGTCCAGCCTGAGAGGATCCAGACAAGGATTGTCACCTCTCTCTTGGTGTCACCT
This sequence comes from Phaethornis superciliosus, assembly GCA_023637945.1. Lineage (NCBI taxonomy): Eukaryota > Metazoa > Chordata > Aves > Apodiformes > Trochilidae > Phaethornis > Phaethornis superciliosus. The sequence goes on from JAJQWJ010000011.1 coordinate 20,021,953, forward strand.
CCTTGCTGTGCCTGGGGAGAGCCTGGGGGTGGCTCCCAACCACCCACGCCAATATTGGGGTGCACCTGGGGTCCCTGAATTTACTGCTTTTTATCTCAGACTCACTAAGGGAGAAATCAAGCGTTGCTGAAGTTAATTTAGTGAGGGATAACCTGCAATAAGTCTGTTTACTCAGTTCTGTCAGGACCTATAGATAAAGAGTATGTTTCCATGAAGCCTAAAACAGGAAAAATGCTTAATTTGTAGGGCATATGCTTGGTAAGCTTGATACAGCTTGAAAAGAGAGCTATGTGGATAAATGTATGATAAATATGTGGAAACTGATTTATGATAGCAATAAATTTAGAACTAAGATTTCAGTTCAGTTCTTCAGCAACATGGTGATTCCCCAAACCCCATTTCTCCTGTTCTGCTCTTCTTTTTCCTACCACTGCTTCCCACCCCCAGCTCCCAAACTCTTCCTCCCTCTCACCCCTTAACAGAAACCATTCCAAAGGCACCTTTGGGTGGCATATCTGGATGTTGTTGGAAGTCCCATGCACGAGTCCCAGAGGATGGGAAGCACATTGCTCTGCCTGTAGGTACCAGTAAACACTGAAGCTGAAGGCAAATGCCAAACATTTGGGGTTCCAAGGTCTGGGAGAGATTTCAGGAATATTATTGAGGTGAAAGTCAAGCTCAGAACTTGTTTTATTGCATCTGTTGTGAGCTGGGATGTGTTTTCCAGTTGCATCCTTGTTTTGGGGAAGATGCACCTGAACATCCAGAGCAGAGGCTGTTGGGGGAGAGAGGGCACCCAACTGGGTGGTCTTTTGGAGCTGGGTTTTGGAGCTCTGCATATACCAAATGGCAGCCTGTTTGAGCTGAAGTAACATCAGGCAATACAAAGTCAAGCTGTTCTTGCCCTGTTTATATTCCTGGATGTTACAGCTTCCCCCCTGGGGTAATGGAGTAGAGCAAACCAGTAACAGGAACACCTGTGGGGTGTTGTTTAGTGCAGCACAAAGAGCTGCAAAATTACATAACTATGAAATGTCCCCTTTGGTTACAAAGTGGTAAATATCCTGCTGGTAGCTACTGGCTGTTGAGCTAGAGCTGAGTACATTAATGTTGCTCCTATTTCTTTAATTTTAGAAGACAAAGGTGATATTAGCATGCAAATGAAAAAATATTCAGGTTTATGGTGCATTATTATTTACTGTTCTATGAATTCATTTAAAACTACTCATTTGTTTTTCCTCATTTGGTCTGTAATTTTCTGAATGAACTTTTCTCTTATTCCATAACATTTCCCCTTTAGATGCAAACATTAACCTCAACTCTGGAGCCTTGTCAAAACACTTTCGAAAGTGGAAACAACTTTGTCATTCCATTAGAAAATGTGGAATTGGGCTCTGAAACACTTCTTCATTTAATCTTCAAGATTATCATCACCTTTCATCCTTAGGTGTCCGTTTGATTTCTGGCTGGAATCTTCAGTGCTGTTCTCATGACATGAAATGAACTTTCTGTTGCCTGGCTCAGTGTTGAGACTGGGCAGCATTCCCACTCTGCTCACCCAAACTTTGTATAATACCTAATTTATAGGTTGTGTAGCCTTTCAGAAAAGATGATAAGACCAAAAAATATAAAGCACCTCCAAGCATAGATATTGTAACATTACATGGCAATTATCATCTTACTGTTAGAGAAATCATTACTGCCTCTGCTTTGCTGAAAGATAGGAAGTGTGATTATTTGTTGGTGTTGTAATTTGCTTCCCTGTAACAAGCACTCTGTTTTGAAAAGATTTGAGTTTTTGATACAAAGCCTGATGTTTCCTAGTCAAAACATAACAATGCACCTGTTCCATGTTTGGATTTAAAGAGGAAGCTCAGCTTGATACATTGCTTTAAACACAGCAAGGAAATTAAAATACAGAAAGTGGAAGCACACAAAAGCTGTAGAATAAGATATTTAAGAATAAAAATAAAATACACTGGCATCACATATGTAGCTAAATTATCCCTAAAACTGTGTACATTTGAATAATACATAGATTGCACATCGGGTAAATCTCTGCAAAACTATACTGTGCTGTAAATAAGACATTATCCCACACATTTTGGCTATATTTCTCTTGTAGAGAATCTGATGTTTGCATGTTAAGTTATGTAAAGGGTTATATCAGGCTACATAATCATCTGCACCACAAAATAATTCAACACCACAAAATGCATTTCAAAGTCCTTTTTTTCACCAATGTAGATTAGAGGATCAGGACTGCTCAGTGAGTCCCAGTCATCCTGTGCAGCTCACTCCACATCAAAAACAGGCTGGGAAGTCTTGTGTGGGATTTTTTCTTTTCAGTTTCACTTTGAACACTTGAGGTGAAAACCTGGTCCTTTTGAAGTCATCATCAGGAGTTAATCCAGCATGAAAATTGAGTCTACACAGATTGGATCCCAACAGAGTAGGGATTTGTGTCTCGCTCACAACCCAGATTCTTCAGCCTTTGTAGGCTGGATATGTATAACATCTTCTACTTTCTTTTCTTTCTTAGTTTTTTTGTTTTGTTAGTGTATTTTTTTTTAACTTGAGAATATCTCTTCAAAATATTTTCAACAATTTTATTCTTAACACAGACACGTCCCATTAACATGGCTTCTTAAAAGCCATCCTAAGACCTGCTGATCACACAATTTCTGGGTTATGCTTCATAACACCCACTAAACTCATGGATAACTATTGCTGGTGGTTCCAAGGAACGTGTCCTAAGTGGGTCAGTGTGAGAAAACATAGGTCAAAACCTCTGATGCCTGCTAGTGGGGGTGGGATCTTCATAGTCTACAAATATTTCTACAAGTTATTCAAATAATTTATCCATTTTTTCAAATTCTATACTAAGGAGAGTGCATCAACACTTTCTAACCTGAACTTCAGAGGATTTAAGAGTCTTTCTTTTCTTCTGGGGAACATGTACCTTTAATAGTGGTCTGGGTTTTTTGCTATTTTCTTAGTGTGCTTTACTGTATTTGCAGACTGCATAAAAGAATGAATATGTTTTGCTGTTTATGTTCCCTACTTTTCTTGTCTGAACACAATGACTAATGATCTCGAAAGAAAACTAAATCTTAAAAGGAAAGCAAGTACATTTAAAAGGGATATATATACACACAAAGAGAAGAACATCAAATTTATCATAAGCTCCTAATTATGATGAATGTCAGAACGTTAGTAGACTGAGCTTGTCAGCATGAGTTTGCTTGTTATTATAAAATTTTAATGTAATATCAGTTTGGTGAATGATTGTCTGGCATTGTTGTTGTTCAAAGTGTGCTATCCACAAACAGAACCATTTAATTTAGATTCGTGCTTGCAAGATACAATTAGATAGCCAGATGGCCTGGTCTAAGTGCATGCTGTCATGTTGTGGTAACCAGGAGAGTATGGCCTCGGGTTTCTTCTTGTAGTGTCTGAAACAAGTTGGAGCAAACCAGTGACTTCTTTTTGAAAAGGATTAATTAAACCAGACTCCCAATTGAGCTTTAGGAGTGGTAGGTTTTAAATACCATACAAGTAGATGGTGATGGCAGGCTTCAAAGCCTGGGATCTGATGGTTGTGGGTTTATCCTTTGCTGATAGAAATCACAGTTAAGGGTGATTTGCATGCAGAATATTAGGTGTAAGGAGGGAAAGAAACTAGTTCACTTAAAAGAGAAATATTTGTTCTACAGGAGTAATGCAAAGGAAACTACTGGGTTGTGTGAAAAAAGGTGCATGTATGGTTTTAGCAGTAATATGCTGTCATTTAGGGCAGATGGGACAAACCCCCAAAACCTAGAGCTTTATCTAATATTGCATCTAGCAACAAGCAGAAAACTTGTACAGTACAAATCCCTTTACAGAGGGCAACTCCTGTTCTCCTGCCATTCTGTTTGACTAACACTTATTACTCTGCTTCATTTGCATGTAAGACTGGTAAGTGAAAGGCTCCTCTTTTTGATTCTCAGACTTAGCATATCAAGGACCTGGGCTTGCCATAGAATTGGTGTGTTAAGCAGAAAATTTTCCTCCAAGCTGATATTTTTGATTCCTGGTGAGAAGAAGGCAGCAAACCACACCCAAACCAGCCAACTTTTCTGAACAGCCAACAAACAAAGAGAAATCTCAGCCAAAATTTCTGTCCCTACCCTCAAGTTCGAATGATGCAATGAACATGGTAGCATCCCAGATGTACACCCTCTTTACTTCCAAAATTTAAATTGTCAGATTGGGGTAAGGGGGAATTCAGGTAGAGGAAGAGAGGGAAGGGTAAAACAGAGCTTGCACTGTTTGCACAAAATGCAGAAAACTTTGTGGTGAACATCAATGAGTTTGTAGTGTTACTGGCAACCAGCCTATGAGAATCCAAATCTGTGAAAGGTCAGTGAGTATAGAAAGACAGCAAAAATCAGAGGATGAGGAAACAGTTACAGGAACAAGAATTTTTTTTTTTTTTTCTTGATTTCTGGGGTGATTTTTACTTTTCTTCCCCAGCCAGCAAACAGATTGTCCCTGTTTCTGAAGCTCTGGTGCATAGCAGCACAACCACAACCACAGAATTTCTTTGATTGGGGATTCATGTCATATCATGAGAACTAATTTTTTTTCAATGAAAAATACCTCAAACTCATAATAAGCTGCTGGTTGTGGAAACAGGCCCTCAGGAGAACAATTTGGACCCAAAGTGATGAGAAATTATCCAGGAAGCACACATAAATCTTTCTGCCTCTGAAGATGCACTTTATACTGTCAGTCTTGAAACATCTGTGCTTGTTTTATACTGAAAAAAGCTCTTTTCCTCTCTCATTTTGCAATGTGTTTGTTAATTATTATGGTGAATACTAACTTTCTGTGTTCTTTGTCTTCTCTTGTGGTTTATTTTTTTCTTACTGCAATTTCATCTGATTATTGCTGCTTCAGTTCTGCTTCCCATGATACAATATACTTATTAGCTATTAGTATTTATTTCTAAATTGTCAGTGTGTTTTATTTACAAGTCTTACCTTATGGAATAAGTACTGCCTAATAAAAATATATTTCTTTATGGGAGATGACATCAACAGTGACAGCGTGGCTAGGAAATTGTCTTTGTTTTTTTCCTGCCCCCACCCCCATGTTTTCTGTTGTGCAAAGCTGACTTATAAAAAAGATTAATGTCTGTTTATAAGCCAACATAATAATATAATTTTCCAGTGTACTAGGTGCACAAGATTTCAAATACATGTATAACTGTACCATCAAAACAAAGCAACCCTCCTGTCACAAAATTTGGTATGAGACTTCTCATGTATCCATATTACCAAATCACAAAGCAAAATCACAAAGCAAACAGCCTTGTGCAAAACAGATGCTGGCATTGTTGAAAATGTATTTGACTTTGTATGTGTCAGGTTTTCTTTGATAAACACTGGATCTTCTTTTTATCAGTACAACTGTACAGACAGTATTTCTTATCCTCTTGCTAAGGATTTGTTTGAAGGCAACATTACTTTTGGTAAAGGTTATAGGATTTTCAGGAAAATAAAGACAGAAAAGCTTGTGAAGGAAGTTATTTTTACAGTGATGGAAACAACTGTTGAATGCACAGCAAAACCCCACACTCCTCCAGGTGTTCTACAAACAAATCTTCATTTGAATTTCCTGTGGTGAATCTCCTTTGTAAAGTAAGGACCACACAGACTATATTTATTTAATACTTGGCTACTTATTTTGTCTTGTGTGTTACTTCAGAGGATTTGTTTTCATTCATTATCATCATATACAAAATGTACTTTCATTGAGAAGAAATTGAAATCTTCTCCAATCAATTTGCAAACTTTGGAGCCAGCTTGTTTAGCAGACTGTTCTCATGCCTTCACAAAGCTTATTTTTTATGGATAAGCAAAGGCTTTAAATGGGCAGTTTAAGAGGTAGCTGCTATCTAAAAAGTATTCTGTCACAAGAGAAACCACTGCAATGTAGTCACAGGAAAGAAAAACATACAGCAGCGAGTAAGAAAATTATTGCTTGTCTTTCAGGTCCCACACACCTCTGTTTTTTCCCATTTTCCCACATGGGAATCTGTTTTCCTTTGAGTACAAATGTTACTTAGATTTTTTTGTCCTCCATTTGTTACCTTCTTGAGCACCTATTCTGACTGGAAATGCCAAAAAACCACCACATGTGGCCACAGGGGTAGATTTGAGTGTTCTACTGAATCCCTCTTGGTCTGCTGTCTCTTCAGTCTCGTGCCCTAAGCATCCTCAAAACCTTTCTTCATAAGGCTATTAAAATGCTATATAGGCCTTTTCTTAGCAAGAAAACAGCACAAGGTTAACTGCTTAGCTCTTCTCTGCTCACCTGGGTTGTCTGTGCCTGTTTAATGCAAGAGATCCATGAAGTAAAATGAAATGGTAAGTCCTATCCAGACCCTCCAAATGGTTAAAGCCTTGGTGAGACCCTCTCCTTCCTTTAAATCACTGATTTTATGAATAGATGTGAGAGTTGAGATTTAAGGAAAATGTCCATCTTCTCCTCATATCAGGGACATATCTGTGAAAACTGTATTTTTGTCCCTTTTTTTTACTAAAAGAGTTTGCTGGTAAGGGTCAGAGGAGAAAGATTTTGAGACCTGACCTTTCTAAAGGAGTGGTGTTCTGGTGAAGTTGGCTAGGGCATGCTGTATGTGAGTAATGAAGACAGTTTTCCCTGCCATACTTAGAGTTTTTATTTAATCTTATTTTATGCAGAACTTCATGCTTTTACATCAACGCAAAGTTCATTACAATGGAAGAAAGAAATACTGTAAATAAAATAAGAACAGATTTCTTCAAAATTAAGTAGAAAATTTACTGGAAAGTGAGGAGTGAGAAAGAGATGGTGAATGTGTACCAAGCATGGGGAAAAGAAAAAAACCACAAAAAATCTCCTTTTGCTGCTGTTCAAATTTGTTGTGTATGAGAGTCAAAAATCCTTCTCAGAAGTGCTGAAATCTTGATTTATTATTTTAAAATATTTTCTGTTGTTGGTTCTGAATAATGGCTTCTTACAAGGAGCACTTTTCAGCCATAGATGTCAAGGTACTTGAAAGATTATTTTTACCTTTTACCTTTACCTCTTTATTTTACCTTTTTACTCTTATACTGCAGTTGTACTGCTTTGAAGGGTTCAAGTCATTGGCTTACTGTTATTTGAAAGTAATTGTGTAGTTAGTAGATTAACTTCAGAAAACCCTGACTGCAATGAAAAATCAAGTAGGTGTTTTAGAGACTAATGGGTGGCTGCCAAAATATTTGGCATCCATGGGAGTTGTAAATTTTTGTTTGACTTGTCTTTGGCAGATGATAGGCAGTAGTAATAGCTGACTCAGGTCCAAGAAAACTTTAGAGTAATTTATTCACTTTGATAAAAAGAAATTAATGTAAACTCTTTGTTACTCAGGCTCTCCCCTCTTTCCAAACTATTTTGTGACCAAGGGTGTCAATGCAAAAGGTAAATAGGTTGATTAGATGTTTAAACTAAGAAAGGAATGTTTGAGAATTGAGGGATGACATTGGAGAACTCCACTATCCATGGTACAGAGGACCAGTACAACACTTATATAACAAATATATGTGAATTAAGAAAGGAAATGTAAATATTAATACATCAGCAACATAAAAATTCCTATTTTTTTTGTCACTTCAGGCAATGAAATTAATGGAACAGGATTGATGAACAGGAAATAAAGGTAAAATAGATTAAAATATCCATGTGAAACTATAACTCTTTGGCTATATTTTCTTTAAATAACAATTGTAAATTAGAAGTAAGACAGAATCAGAGCTAACCATGGGTTTGACTAGACCTCCTAGCAAGTGCACAGTGCATGCAGCCAGCTAGCTGGCAAAATCTGGAAGCAAGTTTAGAGCATAAGTGTTCAAGAAAGAAATCTGCTCTGTTCTTGAGTTCTAATGGTGTTTGGTTAAAACTCAAGAGTACCAGTTAAGTGGCTGTCTGATAATGCATAATTTATGGAGGGTAAAAGATCTATCTGTCTTGCAGTTCATTGAACTGAGGCTGCAAGGCTCTTGCCATATGACCAATAATTCTCCATAGACCCACTTCAGCATTCTTCTCTGGAAATTTACTGCTTTCTCTCCTGTTCAGAGAAAGGTTGGAGTTCCCTGAGGCATTCCTGGGAGCCATATGGGTCAGCCTCTGCTTTTTAGGGTGCCACTTCTCAGAGGTACACCAAGGAAGTAGAAAGAGAAGGGAGGGAGAACAACCCTCAGAGACAGGGGTTTTTTTGAACAAAATGTAAGGTGCTAGCTTGACCCACTGTCTTTTGGGAGCACAATATACTGGGTTGGAAAAGAATATAAATATTAGAAAGCCACCTATTAGAAAGCTCAGCCAAGACCTCTGGTTACAGCTTACTGAGGAGAACTGAAGGACCTGGGCTGAGTGTTTTTTTCTTGATTGAGCCTGTGTGGGATATCTTCTCACATTTCCCACAGTTTCCTCCTACTGAGAAACTGGTTTTGGATCAATCTCTGCCTATAATTCAGAAAGATTGTATCTCTATTCAGGGTCAACAGAGCATCTGCATCATTAAGGTATTATGGACTGAAGTTAGGTAAGCATAATAATGACTCTATTTCCTGTATTGTTCTCTAGTTTGGTATTAGCTCTAGAAAGAAAAAATGCCATCAGTTTATCATCCTATGTGATTTTTCTCTTCATTTCCTCTTTCATTCCCCTACTCCTCTTTGAGGGTATTCTGTATTTAATCTTAGAGCCAATAGAAACCTCTTTTATTGCTAAATAATTTCCAATAATTTAAGAACTGACTTGAAGTAGCACCACCTATTAACAAAGGAGCATATATAATGCACCCAGTGCCACTGCAGTCAGTGAGAAAGTTCCCAGTGGGTTCTTGAACAAGTTCTGTGTTTATTTTTTTGGCCTGAAATTAAGTTTCTGAAAACACTGAAATCAGTCTACTGAACCTAAGCAGATAAGCAAGTGCATTTCATTCCCTTCTGTATAATTAGTTTACAGATGTGCAGGCTTGAAAACCTGAGAACACCTTGGGTATATAACACAGGCCATAAAATTTCACAAAGTTATTGGTGCATGAAAGTTGCACTTATGTGGAAGCAAATGCATAGTGATATAAAGCCACCAAATAATGTAAAATTCCCTGGTGACTTGATCCTTACTGACTAGATATTCATTGACCTATTTCAAGGCTGAAACTTGTTCATTTTCCTTTGGAGCCTTGAAGTATTGCAATATTTATAAAAGACTTTAAAAAGTGTCAATATCCTTTCCCCTGGAACACCTATTACATTTCCATCAGCCTTTTATATGAAAATATTTAACTCCTGAATAGGTGGGTTGTATTATCTTGATGAGTCATTTTGAAAAGTGCATTGTTCTTAAGTGGGCTGGTCCAATTTTTTTTTTCACAATGAGAGGAAAAACTACACAAGGGTCTTCTGAATGTTCTGAAGATCTTCCTCTTAGTTTTTAATTTAGAACCCATGAATGTTTGCTCTCAGCTTCAGGCATTTGACTATTACCCATCTAAGGTGCAATCTACTGTGTGTTTGTTTTGATATGGATTTCAAATCCTTGAAAGTCTAGACAAGGTTGGTGTTAATTCTTTGTAGTAGTAGTATACAAAAAGTTCTAATATTCTTAGAAATTTAGTCAAACATACTACACCAAAACACTAAATTCTTCCACAAGAATGTTATTAAAAGTGCAAAAGTTCAGCAAACTTGATCTGCTGTCACCGTTTCCCTCTTTCTGCTTTCCAACACCCATCTCGAGTTCTGTTCATACCAAGTTTACAAAAAGATTTGGGAGAAACCCAGCTATTTATTTATAGGAAAAATCCACATATTATGCACTTTGTGTTCAAAAGAAACCATTCCCAGCATTAGATAACATCAGCAATCTCAACACATGTTTTAAAGAGAACAGCTTCCAATTTTCCATTGCACCAGAAGATGGCAATAGTAATTTCTAGTAATCAATAGCAATAATAATTTCATTGAAGTCAATGGGAGTTCATGGGGAAGGGAGCTTGCAAGGCATTTTCACAGATTTTATGGTATCTTGCATTTCTACTTTTCAGCTTCAATCAAAATTTGAGATCTATAGAGTTAAAAGTATAGTTTATATATATATATATACATTCAAGATAGTTTGGATTTATTCTGTTTTTGAAAGGACAGTGAAATAGAGTATCTGGGACTGGACTACTTAAATCAATATTAGCTTCAGGTATACTCTGCTTCCATTACTGATATGTCAACTGTATCTCTTTGCTTTTATTATACTTATCCTCATTTTGAGGAAAGTCACATAACCAAAGTCTACTTCAAGGCAAATGTGAAAATCCACCTGACATATTGCAGTTATTAGCACATTTAAAGCCACAGCAAATTTCAACCATTTTATCAGTCCATCAAAGAGCTTGTGAAAGAATGTCTTGACATTTCAAAATTTTTTCATAAATTCCACTGCATTTGCTGTGACTTCTTACCTAGCCCTTGCTTGTGCTTAATGGATTGTATCGTGTCCTGTAATGATTTACAGTCCTGATTCATGGAGAATAAATTCTTCACTCCCCTAAATTATCATCACTGGGATTACTGTTGGCTTGCTAAACAGCAGCCTCATTTAAATCTTGATTTTGTTGATGATTTCTTAATCTGGCACACTGGGCAATCCTGAAGTGCTGAGCACATTTTTTAACAATATACAAATATTAATTTAATCAAAACCATAACTCAGGCTGTCTTTCAACAATAAAAATTTTATGGTGGCAACATGAGGCTGAAATATTTCATCTCCACTGTTTGTTCTTGCCCAGAGCAATATTGTGAGGTTAACTGAAATGGAATAAAACTAAAATATTCCCCTCCTTAAGCAAAAAATGACAAGTGTGTTATTTAGAATCATGGAATGGTTCAGATTGGAAGGGGCCTTTAAAGATCATTTAGCCCAATCTTTCAGCAGTGAGCAGGGACCTCTTCAACCAGCTCATGTTGCTCAGAGTCTGGTCCAACCTCACCTTGAATATTTCCAGGGATGGGGCTTCCACTACCTCTCTGGGCAACTTGTTCCAGCATTGGGCCACCATCACTGTAGAAAATTGCTTCCTAATTTCTAACCTGAATCTCTTTCAGTTTAAAACTCTTATCCCTTATCTTATCACAACTGGCCCTGCAAAAAAAATCTGTTCTCAGCTTTCTTATGAGTCCCCTTCAGGTGCTGCTATAAGGTCCCTCTGGAGCCCTGTCTTCTCCAAGCTGAACAAACCCAACTTGCTTGCCACTTCACATCCAGCTGGCTGCATCCCTTCTTTGCTCTGGTTCAGGGCTGCTACACAGAAGCTGTAGTTTCTCACATGCTGGAGCAACAGCTGTGCAGCATATTTCAATGTTCAGATAAAGTAAATAGACATGGGATGTCTGTTTCTGCAATCTTATGGCATTATCTGATCACACTCAGCTCCATCACCCTTCTTCTTCCTCCTGCAACAAGGAGGCTGAGGCTTCTTTGGCAACGTGTTGACGCCCAGTTCCAAAAAGGCATTTCAGCTGATTAATCATTTCTGCATAACCTAATTTGAGTCTCCACATTTATTTTAAGTTATGGATGCCTCAATATGGGAGAGACTTTGTGCAGCACATCACAAACTGATTTGCCTTTGCTAAAAGCTGATTGATGTTATGCAGGCACAGCCAAGGGCATGGCAAGCATGAATTTGGAGCCCTGTGGAGCTTCTGCTCAGCTGGATGTGTGTCTAGGACTTCTTGTCATCTGCCCAGGTCCAAGGCTGTGCTTGCTGACCACTGTCTGGCAGTGCATTGAGTGCATCAGCACAGGTAGTCAGCATGGTGGGGAGGATTTGGCAACCAAATTCAGGCTGCAGAAGAGGCAGAAAGGCAAAGAAGTGCAATAGTCAGCCATGACCTTTAAAATTTAATTTCAGTTACTTACAGATGTTTTAGGGAAATTGTTTGGTGCTTTTTTTTCCTAAATTCTTTAACTGTTGCTGCAGAGGGCATGTTAGTGAGCAGTGCTGCTCTGATCTGGATTATGAACAAATAGCTGCTTTCTTTGCATCAACACTTCCCTAAGCATGTCTGTAAATTAAGCATTCAAGTATGTAAGCTTACAGCAGACTGTAAAATAAAGATGTTTTAGAATGTACTGTATCTTTCCACAGGGACTTCACATAATCCAAACAAAAGTCCAAGTGCTGACCCAAATATTTGACTTAAAGGGTTGGGAAGGGAGAGGCAGAGCAGAGGTATCGTTGTCAGTGGGGGGCTGACAATCTGAATAAACTTTTAAATAGAAACAATATGGAAAAACTCTGTACCTTAAGGGCAGAACAGCTTTATTGTATAAAATATTTTATTTAGTCTGTTATAGTTTTCTCTGCAGAACAAAAATATCAGTGTCTGCTGGCTAAATGGAAAACAGTTGGATCATAAAAATACAAAATGAATCTATTTGGCAACCACTAATAATCTACACATTTATGTAACTGTTACTTTTCTGGTATATACTGTCTGGAAATATTGCCTGAGGCTTCCTCAGATCTCCTGGGAAGAATGAGCATTCAGATCACCTCTGTAAAAATACATACAACATGTTAATTTTTATAAGTCCTTTGAAGGTTTTGGGTTTTTTTATTCCTTCCTTCATAATGATCTTTGTATTAGAAGAGCTCTTCTTATTCATAGCTAGCACAGATGCTTAATTACCAGGAAAGCCCCAACATCTGCTTTCCAGTGACAATCAAACTTTAGTGGGTTAGTAAATATTCAGCACATTGTGAATCTGTTTTGAATGCTTAAAAATGGGTGTATTTAATACCTGCCTCAGAGCTTTAGGGTACCAGAGGAAGAGGGAGTTGCTAATGAATTTCTGATTGTTTAGAATGCTTAAGAAAGCTGCACAGACAGCCTGCATTTCCCAAGTGTTTAAAATGAAACTTTGTTGTTCATTAAAGCCAGCTAAAGCATAACTCATGAGAATTATTTCTGTCAATGGAGTCCCTGGAAGCCTCTCTTACAAGGTGATAGATGCAAATCTTTCTTGCATAGTTCACATGCTCTCAGAAGAAAACAAATCTTTACTGCAATCTATCTCTAATTTTTTTGCTTAGCACTATTGTTCCCTAGCAGATACAAACCTGTTATGTGGCTTCCCAATATATCTTGCCTTTTGTCTAGACAAAATAATAAGCCAAACACAGCAGAATCATGTTAGACACCCACTGACTTTATTAAGGTCAGTGGCAATATTGCTTTAAATTTCAATGGAGCTAGTTTGCTTTTTCTACAGACTTGTGTAATTTAATTTAAAAGTTCTAAATGATTAATATAGCCACTAAAAATAATTTGCCATATTTTTTCTTTCTGCTATCAGATTTTCTAGCTACTTGGAGTCCTTTCCATAGATATTGTTTCAGTGGCTGCACGTAATCATGTTTATCATTTTTATCTGATGCTGTTTCTATAACCCTTGTCTTCTCCACAAGAATTTACTCTTTCATTACGGGCATTTGCTCAGTGCTGTACATTTTATGATTAGAGAAAACGTGCTAAATAGGCCCAGACTGATGGGACACCTACATTGATTTGGGGATATGGGAGAGATTTCATCCTTAAAGAAGAAAAAATATATGAGCATCAAATTGTAGTGTAACTTGAAATCCCAGTGTAAGGTGTGCACTAATGCTTAGGCAGCTTCTTATGGGCCACTTATAAAGGTTGTTTGTAACATGATGTCAAATTTGGAAATTGTATTTTTGTTTAAGTATCCAGTAGATTCTAGAAATAGCATCTCAGCATCTGGGTCTTTCCACAGTTATTGAGTATTGCTCGGTTTTTCTGCTTTCTAGTATTATTTTTACCAAAATAACTTCTTATTTTTCATCTCCCAAGACTGACCATTTTTTAAATGAGACCCTAGGAAGAAACTTCCAATTGGTGTTACTCAAGAAGGCTGTGGTAGAGAAGTGGCACCTGGTTTCGTGTATACTCATAACTTTATAATAATTCATAAAATTAATGAAGACTTTGATGCTTTTGCCTTTTTGAGTCCAAAGCTTTCTGAGGACTAGGGATTTTAATTTTGAGTTTGTGAGTGCAGTTGGTGAGGTCTTCTGGGAGGATCAGTGAGCTAGAGATCAAAAATGTGCTCTGTCACTTAAAATGGGGCCATATGATGCTTCTGAAAGGCAATCAGACCTGTTCTATCTGGTGTCCTCTGAAAACCAGAGGAACCCTTCAGAACAGTGAATCTTTAGAGAGAAAATGCCTTCTCCCTGGCTCTTGCATGCTTTGTTCTGGCTTTTGTGATCTTCACTCTCTGTGTTCCCTGAAACATATCACTGTTTCTGTGATTTATAGATCAAAATGCATTCTCTGGTGTAGCTGGAGCTTGATCCCTTCACTGCTTTGAAAACTTGAACCAAGGCTTTCAGATGGTGTAAGAACGTGCCTGGATAGCAGTGGAAGGCTTTCAGGATAAGATTCATTAAACCCAGAGACCTGGAAGAAGGAGAGAAGTCACATAGGCACCATCAGAGGCTGTAAGTAATTTTTACTTTCAGTTTTACCTATGGTTTATTAAAATGGAGCAAAGAAGTACACATGCATGATTCAGTGTAGCTATGGCTTCATCCAGGAGAAACACATTTCTAAAGAGATATGGATGATGAAAAGTATTTTTTTGAAATCTTTACCATTCAAAATGTAACTTTGCATCACTATGGTAAGTGGCAGGTTTTGCCATTGTTAGAGAAAAAGGTGGACAGCTTTTTGGAAGAATTTATTCTATGTAGCATCCTCTTGGTCTCTGGTATTTTGTCCTTCATGCATAAGAAAAGAAATGTTTCTGGTTTCAGGAAGGTTTACTGGTTGCCTCATCTGAAAATGAGTGGTCTATAGCAATGTGTTACTGGGACACTGCTGACAGCTAAACCAGTTCATCTTGAGTCCTTTCCTCTTTTTTTTTTTTTTTTTTTTTTTTTTAATCCAGAGATACTATTTCACTTCTATTATAATTTACTTAGATGCACAACAAAAATTCTGATACCCAAATTGCACTGTTAGCAGTCCAGTTCAGCTGAATTTTCTCTTTGGTCTTCCCACTGCACCACACTCCTCCAATAACATTTGAAAACTGGAAAGTGATAAAGTGGGGCAACTGCATTTTGTATATTACCTTGCTCATTCCATATTTACAGACTTTATTAACCTGGCAGGGAGGGGTGGAATAGCCAGCAAATCAAGCATAAGGTTGAAAATGTCAAAGATGTGCAGCATAATACCCTCATTACCCAAGTACATCAGGTATTACTAAAATTTTGCTAGTTCCCTCTTATGACAGGTATAATAGTGAGAAAATATACAAAATTAATCTATTTTCATGACCAAAATAGTAATGAGGTGAGATGATTATATCCAATTTGCAATCTCAAAGTTATCATTTCCCCATGGACTGGACCAGTAATCTTAGTAGCTTAATTAAATCAGAAATGATCATTCTTCCTTCCTTCCCCCATCTGTTCAAAAGAGGGAAAATGTAATGGAAAAGCAAGAGGATTTCCACAATAAAAATTGCCTTCAGGTTTGCTCTCAAGACACTGATCAAGCTTTTTGTTGTATAATTTTATCTGTGCTCTTGAATACTACTTTTCCAGAGCTTGAGTTAAACTTTAGAAGAGACCTCAAGAATTGTTACTTTCCTAAAGTTGTATTACTTATGTTTCACATTTCATATTAAGCTTTGTCATTTCTGTAAGAACTATATCAACATTTTATTTTCCTAGAGTAATAGTTGAACAGTCTTCCTGTATATTAATAATCTGAGGATATGATCACATAATAATGTTTCACCTTAACATGTATTTATATTGTGAACTTACTAGTTCAGCAGTAACTGGCATCCAATTAAAAAAAATATTCACTAACACTACACAAAACTCCAGAAATTAAGATTTTAATTAGTTCATTAGTAGCACTCATATATAGTTACATTTCTACCTTAGAATGTCCAGTAAAACTGAAGAATCTATTTTATGACACAAAAAGCCATTAATTACAAATTGGGCCATCTCTGTGCTTTAGGCTTAGTATTCAGTGCTACCTTCTTAAACAAGGACAAAGGACACAGGGGAAATTGAGAGTTGATCCAGCCTTCTTATCAGATCTTGTAAAACAGCTTCAGCCAATTTGTCTGTCTTCTTGATACTTCCCTTATTTCTCTGCCACCTCTTCTCCCCTTTCTCAGGAACAAGGGCTTCAAGAGGAGCCAATTTAATTCTATCTCCGATTTTCTGAAACTAGCATAAAGCTATACTCCTTACAAGTTAACTGTTAGCATCTTGCCCACCTGATTCTTGCTAATGAATTTAATAATTTGTTTCCACTAAATGCTACAGATTAATGTCGACCTCCAAATACAAATATAATTTGCAAAATCCCTTAGGTTTCCTATTAGCCATTTAAATTATTAGATTATTTCAAAGAATACATTAGATTATTTTATTTTATTTTTTCTCCTAAATTTTACACCTCTTAGATGTTGGAGACAGGGTTAATAGAAACAACCTTAAAGACTAAAGTGCTCAGTCACATTGCTGAAGTAGTAGGTGGCAAAAAGTAGTAGGTGGCAAAAAGTACTTTATCTAATATTATATTTTCATCTGCTGTGGATGTTTCTAATGAGAATCCTTACTGACTTGTTCCAGTGCTATTAGACACATCAGCAAAAATCTGGAAGGAAATATATAGACTTATTACTGAGAAAATGTACAAATGGCACTACAGTTGATAGAACAGTAAATAATTATGAAGATAGCTCATAAATATAGACTGGTCTAATTGGCTTTTTAAGCTGTTACTTTTTGGGAAAAATACTCGTTTTTAAAAATGGCCAAATGCAAGACAGCAAGGCTGAGGACAAAGAATCTAGGGCATGCATGGCAAGAGAAGATATTCTGGAAAAACACCCCTCAGAGAGGGACCTGGGGTCATGGCCAAGATAATGGTCAACAGTGTGGAAATTCCCTGAGTTGGGTTGCAGTGATGGGAAGATTTTATCCTGGAGCAGAGAACATCAGTTCTGCAAAAGTCTTGAGGGTCTTTCCAACCAAAATCATGAGAACTTCCAAAGCTGGGTCATGGCATGCAGCTGTCAAAGCCACCCAGCAAAACAAACAGGTAAATCAGATCCTTGGGAATTTCAAACTTGCTGCACAAGGGAATTCTTTTGACACAGCAAGGTCTCTCCAGCTACAGGTTTCTTCTTGTGGGTGTCCTTCCTGGAATGCTGAGGGAGGTTTTTGGCAATGGGTAGTGATGCTGGCCAGGCCCAGAAAAAGTGTCCCAAGGACAGGGGAGGTATTCCTGCCTCTCTCTTTTTTTTTGGTATCTCTTTCCCACACTGGTCCTAGCTGGCTACCCCTGTGCCCAAATTTGATGTTTCTGATGGCTGCTTAGATAATCTCAGCAATATTTGGTGTTGCTGATGCTGGTACCTCAGGGCTGTTGGCTTTGCAAAACTCCCCTCCCCAGAGCTGCCCCTCAGCCCAGGGACAGGCTCTGGCTTGCTTTAGCTCTGAGCCCCTGATCAGGATAAAACACCATTCTTCTAGAAATACTGACTTCAGGTCAGGCCTGGCTGTCTCACAAGTTTTCTCATTCACTTAAACGTGGGTGTGGGCATTTGTCCCCTTTAGTTGCCCTGAAGAGCCTCCTCTTGTGCTCCATTTTTTTGTAACTAGAGATTTTCATCTGACATGCTACTTGCTATTTGCAAATGCTTTACAGTAATTTGTGAATATTAGATGTAGTCATATATAGATAGGTAGATATATGATATATATCTCTATCTCCATCTCCATCCCTATCTCTATCTAGATATATAGATAAAACATCCAGTCTTTGGGTTGGAGCTTTACCTTTTAATTTTTTACAACTTCAGATGATCATATAAATAAATACAATGCAGGCTGTGAGAGCACATCAAGCCTTTAATGAAAAATGTAGTAGAGCTTTCACTTATCTATTAACATTCTATTTTCTTGGAAGAATTTTTGTGTCAGTATTTTATTATGACAGGGATGAGGGAGAGAAGGAGGTGAAGTCTGATCTAAGCAGATGGTTGTCAAAAACTGCACACAGAAACTGAGAATGTAGAAAGAAATTAGAGCTTCCCTCATTTTTTTTTTTATGTCATGAATAGTGAATAGCAGATAGATTATAGACAAATGAGAAATAATAAGAACTATGTACAGCAGAAAATGAAAATGAACAAAGTTGCTGGAAAGTATTTTGTAGACAAATTTATGTGGTTACTGTTATAGCTTTAATAGTGAATGAATGTTGATAGGACTGAAATAAAAACCATATGTATGTGTTAACAATCTCATCTTTGAGATATTACAAGGAAAATTAATTTTGGTAGGAATAAAATAATGTGTTTTCAGCTGTTCTTTACTGACATATTAAATGTGTTGCTTGGACTCAAGGACAAGTTAAGTGAACTTGTAAGACAGATAAACTGCTATCAATTTTCTGATTGTGGATGAAAATCTAAATGTTAACTCAAACTTTTCTTTCCACTTAGAGGCTTCCCGTTGGACAGTCTATGCCCTGATGCTTGCTTTGTGCTAGCAAACCATAGACAGGAACTGTCTTTTCATATTTAAAGGGGTTTCTAGATAGAAAACTGGACTAATTATTTGCTATATAGTTAGAAAGTACACAGGTAAACAAAAAATTGAACTAATGAAAAGTATTCATCTGCTGGTCTTTCTAAAATGGGGTTTGACCACCTTGCATTCTTCATCTGTGCAAATGTGTCCATATGGCATTTGAATTCTCATACATGCAAGAATAATTCCTTAATGGAATTTTTTATAAGCAGATCAGGACTACCCAAGTGACTCTTGGTGTCACTGCAGAAGGTGTTTGTGTGTCCAGGTGAGAGGGTTACTTAACCTCATGCTGTGGGCAGAATTTATCTGATTTAAAGAAAGAAGTGAGTCTGCGATGTGCATTTCAAGTTCAGTAAGTGCCTTGGAACTGTGTTAAATTTCAGGTCTTCATTGACTGAGACTAAGAAATTGTTATATATGATATACATAGTATTACTGTTTATATATAAAATATATTAAAAATGCACACAGTAATGATAATTACAAAGTATGATTTCTTTTTTTAAAAAAGGAATTTTTTTTCCCTAGATTATTTGTATCTCAGTTTCTATTTTGAAGTGTAGCTTCCTCCCCCTCATTCTTTCTGCCCTTCTGGAAACAGGGCATTAAATCCAGAGTCTGTTCCCAACAAGTATTACAAAACGTTGAGAGGCTGCACCTATACAAAAGTATTCCTGTTCTAAAGTCAGAGTTTAATTTGGGTACTGAAAATATGTACACTGCTTTGGCACTTTAACTGGTACCTCGAGCCCTTGTAAACTGATTTATACTAGCAAGGATAAAAATTACAAGGGTTACTAATCTTCATAATTACCACCAACTGTTTTATTGTCCAAGTATATCAAGGGAAATGTAGTTGCATCCTGGAGCAATGAGTGAAAACAGAGAGGTATGTACCAATCTGTGCTTTCTGTGGCATGCTGAAAAATGAAACTGGGGTGTCTGCCTTCTAGCTCTGCACCACTTTCCCACTGGTAGACTCAAAAACTATGTTTTACATCTAAGTGGAATATTCTCTCTGTAAGAAGATCCATTATTCCTTATAATATAAGCATGTCAGAGCTCCTTTTCCTGTATTTTCCACTCATTACAGTACTTCCTCTGATTTGGTTTGCATCTCTTCCTTTTGTCAGACACAGCTATTATGTGTATTTTTTTTTTTCTAAATCAAACCCCTAACACTTTCAAAATCAATTCGTAACGCTTTTTAAAAAGCTTCTTTTTAATTTGAGTTGTCTAAGGAAAATGACCCAATCTTAAAGGATTCTTTTTTTAATCAGTGCTGCCAGTGAGGTTTTTGCTTTCCTTCCCTTCATATTACACACTAGAAAAATTTCCCATTCTCACCAAAGGAAAATGTAAATGCCTCACGAAGACTTATTGGGATCCTGTAAAATGCAAAGAAAATATGAAAGTTATTCTGAAGGAATGAGTAATTACTGCTATCAGTTACACCACATCCATGCCACCACTTGTCCCAACACAACCTGAGAGGTTTACAACCACATATAGTTAGTTTCTATACCTTTTCCTTTTATAATAAATAACAAAACAACGTAACTTTAACTTCTTAACCTTAATATTCTTAACCTTAATATTCTTTTCTAAATTTTAAAGTACCAGGAACCCTTAATGAGTAAAATAAGAGTTCGTTTTGGCAACAGGATGAAAATTAATAAGCAGTCAACTTTTATTTTTCCATTGTTCTAACAGTTGAATATTTTTATATTAAAAATAAGGTGTAAGGGGAAAAGTCTGTCAGGTAACTTTTGCTATTTTCTACTCGGAATACTCACTTGGAATCTATGAAATAGGTATGGGCCATGACAACCAGACCAGGTGAAGTGAGCACCATGAGGAAATAAATCAGAAAAAGAGGCTTTATACATAAACTGTAATTATTTAGGAAGTGTTGCAAGTTAGGCCCTTGCTATCAGGGTATACATTCTGCATAGAAGAGGGGTAGGGGAGGGGGGGTCAGTAGTGAAAAACAAGTAATAACAAAGAAACTTTAATCTGTTTAGAATGATTGGAAAAGGGCACTTGTCCATGAGACTGAAATTTCCTCTCTTTCCATAGTGCTCCTCAGGTAGCTATGACTGTGATTTCTTCCCTGGGGGGTGTGCTACTGCTTGGCAACATGGGAGAGAATAAAAAGTATGTGTGCTTAAATGAGATGCACAATTGGTTGTGGGAAAATAGAAATACATAACACATCAAGGCTACCCCCGTGCATCTCTAACAGCTGAGGCAGTCCAAGTCAGCCACCCACTTACCTAGAAAATAGAGGCATCCAACAATAACTTATTATAATGCAGATGTTTTCAACACTATTGTTATAATAGGAGTTTTTAATGAGTTCCTCTCCTTTCTCCCATGCATTTCCTCTGTGTCTGAGCAGACATCCTTCTGGGAAGGCCAGCTATCATATTAAAAGCTCCCCCAGCCCATGAAGCTGTAAAAGCCAGGATGATTATTCCAGCAAACAAAATCTTCTGAACACACTGTCATGCCTTTAACTGGTGTAAACTGACTTAGCTTCATTGGCTTTAATGGCCTGATATCTGCAAAACATTCATGTCAACTGTGAATCTCAACCACTGTACTAAATTTGTTCCAATGTGAGCTAACTATCCAGGGACTGTCTGTATACTTTAGATGATCCTGCTTTAATACACAGGGAAAACATTTCCAGGAACCTCCTCATTCAGCCTTTTAAAGAGGTCCAATTACTCTGCTTTTCATTAAAATTACCCACTCAAAGAATTAAGGAGAGGAAAATAAACAACCCTTAGGGCTCCGGTTAGTGATGTGTCTGCCACAGAGGATCACAGGGGATAGCTAGAGGTCCTGCCTCATTGTAAAGATGTTTTTGCCTTAGTGAACAGGATTCAAGCTTTCACTCAGGCTGAAGAAATAAGATAATCTCACAAATATATATAATATAATAAAGCTCAAATGGAGAGTCAAAACAATGACTCCCTAGAGTTTTGGAGAGGAGCAGGGAAAGCAGGGGTGAGATTTTTGGATGTGGCACTTTTCTTGTTTTTGTATCAGCTTTTTGGTTGTAAGGGATGTGTACAAGTCTGGTTCATTAGACAGATGTAGGGAAACAACATGTGTAGTTACAGAAATGTCTGACAGATGGGAAGACCCTGGGGGATCTGAGGTCAGAGGATAAATGATTGCTCATACATTATCTAGTAAAATAAATAAATAATTGACATCTTAGTTTCTACAAAATCACCAAAAAAAACATAGGCTGCCAATTTTGGACAATATATACAGTTCTGAACAGAGCTGTTTAGATTTTAAAGATAGTGAATGATTTTTCCATTAACAAAAAAGATATTGGATGCTGCTTGATTTTAACTATTGCATACAAGTTGGAAAAGGTTAGAAAATAAAAGAAGTATGGATTTTTACACGATAAGGTATTAACTTTCTGGGAAGAATTATGATCCTATTGCATAACATGACAATTTGGAAATTTCCAGGTTTTAGAGTGCCTATGAAACCTAAGCAAAAAAGAGCACAAGGAATGTTTCATGGGGGAGCACTGCAGTAAAATGGACAATGGAAAGAAAATATTTGTAAGCTAGATGATCGTTTCAGACCTTAAAAACCATTATAAGCCATTGTGTTAAAAGGAATCTCTGTAGCCTTTTGGACAGTATGGAAAAACTTAAACATGTTGCAAGTCATACACTGCATTGCAAGAGCTGGACTGTGACTTGGGGTTTCCAGGAATATTCATAGGTAAAGAAAAATATCTTGAAAGAAAGTGATTGAGATTGAAAGCTCAGGTTTTTCTGTGCTTTCCTGTCCAGTTTTGCTTGGGCTTTTTTCTTCCTGTGTCTCTCTCTGACCTATATGTGCAGGTCCTCATGTATAATGTCTGTAAGCAGAGGAGAAAGGGAGAGGTTTTCACTTGGGCAGTTTTGTCACCCTTGCTGAACAATATTAAAAGGTGGTGTAGGAAGCAATGTCTATTTGGTAGCATGAGAAGAAAAGGCCTGACAGCTGTGTGTGAAAAGGGCTGCTGCACACTTTGTAGTTTCAGCCCCAGCCTTCTCTTCAAAAGCTGCTTGCCAGATCTCTGCTAATGCTAGCCATGGCCATGGGGGTTTGGAGATGCAGGTTCTTCTTCAGTAAAGCTGAATGGATGGATTTTTTTTTTTTTCCCCCTTGACATCTGAAAGCTGGGAGGTCTGGGTGTGAGGGAATAAATTTACCAGGTTCCAGTACACATATGAGCTGGGTAGAACTTTTAATGAAAAATACAGTGTTAGACTCCCTACACCGTAACTCACCTTATGCTGTTTTGAGTGGCAAAATTCAGTTTTTCAGTGTGAATCCTCGCTGGCTGGGCATGTCTGGAAAGGACACCACCTTAACATCAAACTGTGAGTTCGTACTCATAGTTTACCTCACCCTGAGATTTGGTAATACCAAATATGTTGGCTGAAGATCCTCCCAACACCACAAAGTAACGAATGCCATTGACTCCCTGAAGCCTTCCGTGTCAGAAATCTGTGGCTGTTTTTAGCTCACATCTTCTAGGAAGCTCCAGTGCTTGCCATGCTGAAACCACAGAGCTGGGCTGCACAGACTGCATACAGTTAATAGATAAAATATCATCTTTGCTTCCCTTCAGCATCCAAAAATATTTTGCCCCAGAAACTCCTGCTGAGGTGACTCCTCTGTACCACAAAACACCAGAGCAATTCAGTTGTGATGCTCAGTGTTGATTTTTTTTTTTTTTTTTTAAAGTGTGTGTTGTGTCATTTTTGCCCTTGAAATTTATGGAATGAAAAGATTGTTGATCCAGTTCAGATCATGCAAATGTCTAAATATCCTGTTGCCTATGATTCAGAGGCACACTTTGTACTGAAGACATGCTACTAGTTACTGCATGTTAGAATTATTTATGTAATCTGGTGGTTTATGGGACATCTGGATGAATAATAATGTGAGTATGTTGCTAACCAAGTTCTGTATGTAACTGAAATACCTTTGCATACCAAATAGCTAGGTAGTGGCACGCAAAATATTTATAAGGACATTACCTGGCTTTATCTGTAGATAACTTTAAGAAAAAAGAATAAAACTGTCATGCCTTTCTTGCCCTTTTTGCAGAAGTAATTTGAACAAGTTGTTTGTGAACGTTCTGAAAACACGTATTTCAAAGCTAAAATTTACTATAAGCTTTATTTCAAGGTATCTTGCATCATTCTACCAATTTTACATTTTAAACCCAAATTAAGATGTTGGTTTTACTAAAGCTTCTTAAATGATGAAATGACCTCTGGGATTTTGAACTCTTTGTTTTCCTGACATTTTAAATACATTTTTAATTGCTAAGAATAACGAAGAAGAGCAAAAGCTGCAGATAATACAGCTTATTATGAGCAAAATCCAGCCTGAAGGTAAGTTTGTCTTTCAAAGAGGGGGAAAAACAACAATTAAATGATGCTTTCACTTTACTTGGCTGATTAGAAGCAATTCAAGTGCCTCAAGTGATGCAAAAGTTTAAATCTATTGATTAAATTTGCATCTCTTAATTCAGAAATGATCATCCATATGGAGTGCAACATAAACAGAAGAATCTTTCATTACTTAAGTATTGATTTTTAATATGTCACATGGAGTAATTAAAATTGATATTTTGTAGGTTGCATTTTAGATATTAATATTTACTTGACTTTTGAACACTGGCTTCTCTGATATCTTGTGGAGTTACCTGAGTTATCACATGTTACTCCAGTAGATAAAGAAAGCAAGCAAAAGTAGGGGGTTTTCAGTGCAGAAGAATAAGACTCTGCCTATAAGATAGAATTGCAGAGAAGGTCTCTCAGTTGGAATGGTTCTGCCAGTGCATGGTGACTGCATCCAGTCTCAAGTAGTTGAAAAAAGCTGGCAGGGAATGAGGGGAATAAACTGAGTTCAGGCATTGTGACCCCCAGGGCTGCAATCCAACCAAGTCATGCTGTGGAATCACCTCTTTTTGTAGGGAGTTCATGCTCAGCAGGGTTCAAGAACTTCAGGGTTCTTCCTGGCAATCTTGGAGACTTTATTCATTGGAGAATTATTCTGCATAAATTAATCTTGGTGATTTAGATCTATTTTTTGGGGGGGGGAGGAAGGATGTAGACAACATGGCAGAATTTGACTTGCATTTGTGCCTTCCTCGCAGACCTTTCAAATGTTTTGAGATTTGCACCATTATCACCATTTGAAATAGAATTTAGCCATCTCCTTGGCACCAAAAAACCCACCCACCAAGATGGGTTTTTTTCCAGGTAGTAGAGCACATTTCAAGTTATTGACTATTGAATAAATATTACTGTCCTCATTTAAAGAAGGAAGGGAGTACAATTAAACCAGTTTTGTACCTAGAGAGTTGTCAGGAGAACCCAGGTCTTACCAAGAGCTGAGCCCAGTCTACAGAGGGAAACAGATTTTCAAAGAACTATCTAACTGTGGACAGTAAGTTCCCCAAGTGAAAATATCTTTTCCAGTCCTTTATCCTGATTCTCTAAGCAGTAACAATAGACCCCTGAAGTGTATTGTATGGATATAGCAAGTTTCTCATAGACAAGGGAAGTTTCAGTGAATTAAATACAAATGAAAGTGGTTGCATGAGAAATTAAGAAACCTGCTGCTCACCATTACACATAGGGTATATGGCAAATAAGATCTATAAAAAGGCAGAGAAAACTTAATGAAAATGTGAGTGGCCATTGGCAGTATTCATTCTTTACTAACATCTCCCAAAGAATCTCACTGTTACTGAAAGATTCCTCTACTGGACAGAGAATAATAACATAATATATTAGTGAACAAATAGTAATGTTAGAAATAGCTGCTGTGATCTCAGGTGGCCTTCATTGTGCATTTATGTTCTGTTGAAATGTATTTTATATTCAAGCAAGTGGCAATGTAGGTTTTATTGCTATCAGAACACACAAATTGAGAATTCAACCTAAAAGTGACTTTAACTTCTTTTATATTTAGCCTGAAATGAATCTTCTTTAATGAAAAGGTTTGGCTGAAAGCTTGAACTACATATAAGTGATACATTTCTCCCAATCATAACATTCATTATTTTCAATCGGTAATATGCATATTTCATTTTAAAAATACATAAAATGCTTAGACTCCTTGATTACTGTGGAATTCTGTGGAAAGACTGTATGAGATAGTGTTTTCAGCCTTGGCAATAAAGCCTGAACTGCTGCACAGAAGCTTGTAGCACAGGTTGCATACACTGTTCTAGCACCAACCAGCAGAATCCAATATTATGACCCAGCTCTATCTTTCTGTATTAAACACTTGCCAAATGAGTCATTCACCCTCTACTAAAAGCACCAAAGAAAGGAAAAACAGTAATTGATAACATCATAATGAAATAGAGCTGCATTTAGAGCAAATCACAGTCTGTAAGTAATAGAATAGTCAGGCATCTTGTAAGTGTGACTGCTGACCTGGGAGTAGCATTTGGTTATAGAGACACTCTTGCAGTTCTGTCATTAGAGGAAAATGGTTTAAAATGCTGACAGCTCTATATGCATTCTTGCTCAGTACCTTAAAACACTTTCCTAGTTTTTAGGAAAAAAAGCAAAACCAAATGCACGTCTGCTGAGCATAGAACTGAAGCAGCTGGGCAGTTTCCCCAAAGTTGAATTACAGATGATTAGCAGATAGAACTTGGCAGTAGAATCGGGGGGAGGTGTTTTCCAAGAAAACAATGTATTTAGGAAAAGGGAAGAAATGTAGTAAACAGAGTAAAAATTCTTTCACTGAAATCCCACCATGTATTTGCACAATATGGGTAATGTTCACCTAGTAGATCTAATCTGTGATCAGTATTTCAGCTGCTGTATGAAAACAGCTTTGGTGTCCTCACAAAAAAGCAGCAGAACTTCTGCTTTGGCACTTCCAGCTCGCTCTTGTCTTATCATCTCACCAGACAACAGGAATTCAGAGATCTCTCAGGTTTTGTCTGATGATAATTTTGCAGGGCAGGTTGAATGATAGAAGAAATAGTCTCAAATTACTTTAAGATACACTCAAAGCAGTCTCTTGTATTGGCAATTTTTATATCCAATCCTTAGTTTAAAATTGCAGTAGATGTGCTTCATACACTGGTGATTGAAAAGAGATATCGTAGATGTGGTTTTGGCTCTCTCTTGATGTGGAACTTTAGCTTTGATAACAAGATGTCTTAGCCCTCTAACTTTCTGTATATCTTTCTTACTCTTGTATCTCAATTATACTCTCAATTTTTTTTTAATCTATGTTTGCATTCTCTTCTCAGTTTTTACTCTTCAATCACATGCAAATATTTGTTACCTCGAAGAAGGAAAGGCTTTGATAGTTCTATCCGATAAGAATTTCCTCTTCTCATTATGCTGCTTCTAAAGTATAACAAACAAGAAATATTTCCATTTAGCTAGTTACTACGCCCAAAGAAGTTTCAATGCTTAAACAAACAGATCTGGGAGATGGTAGCTGTGCTGGAGAGAAACAAAACTTGGATAGAAATGAAGTCATATTTCTTGCATCCATTTTAAGTTGCTGCATTGAAGAAAAAAAAATCACACTTGTAGTAAAGACAAATTGTTTTTTACAATCTGATTTCTAATATTACTTTTCTTGATTACATTGTTTTAACAGTTTTCAGCTCAGAGAACAAGAAAATTACCTACTTAGAGTAGTTGCTTATGCAGACTTTAATTTTAGGCTATTGGTTTAGGCTGTCTAATCACCTGGAGAAAAATCTTGTTCTAATTACTTCAAACTGGTGCCAAAGCATTTAGTGGAAAGGGTGGATGTATTTAAAATATTTAGGAAAATGCATGATACGGGGGCTTTCAGTGGACTCACATTAAAAGCTCACTGTGAACAACAAAATTGGAAAGTTACCTAAAAAAGGAATTATTTTGTAAACTAAGACTATTCCCTTTTCTCATCCCATCAAGCAAAGATGACTGTGAGTCTAGTTTTCTTCTATTCAAAATGTAAAACTAAAAGCAACACAAGGACACTCTTAAGAAGAAGGTATGTACACAGTACACAAGTAAAAAGAATGAGGGTAATTAGAGGTACCTTGAAAAAACCAAAAATTGATGTAAATAAAAAAGATGGGTCAGGGATCTTGTATAAAGCAATGCTCACAAAACAGGTGTAAAGCAGCAGGTGCCTAGAAAGCAGGGATATTTTAAACGATCGTGGAAAAGCACATGTACTCTTAATTTTTGTTTTCCTTTCAAAGGTGCTTCTCTAATATTTCTCTGGTTTGTGTTGGCAGATCTCCAAAATGAGTGATTTCTGTGCAGCCTAGGCTTCTCCTAAACCAGAAAGATAACTTGAATTAATTTGTATTCATAAATTAAAGTATCTGCATCACTTAAAGTATTTAAGCTCCTGGCACTGCATGGACACAAATGCTTTTCCTGAGCATGAGCAGGTCAGGATTCCTTCACAGGAAGATCAAGAGTGGGTAAACAAGCAATTCATTGACTTTTCCTGCCAAGTTAGCTCAATCTTTTAAAATAATCTTGATCACTGTTTAGTCTGTGGTTTCCAGAGCACAATTAATTTAGTTCTGGGGGCCTGCTTCTTGCCTGTGGTGATGGGAAGTGGTGCAATACAACCTCAGCTTGAGGCGGGTGGGAGGACAGGACTTCCCAAAGACCTTTTTTTGCAGATGGGTTTCTTACCTCAGCCTTTTCTTGTTTTTCCCTCAGGCTCCAAGACTTTGCTAAACTTTTTTTTCAAAGTGGAAGTTACCAGTATGCTTCACAACTTGATGGGGTCCTTCCCCACTGTGGGTACTTTGCCTTTGGAAGAGGCTGATGAAGCCCCCATGATACCCAGCGAGGGGATGAGGAGGAGGTTCCTCTGAAGAGAAATGCTCAGCAGCTAGAGGGTGTTCAGATGTTCCCACTGAACTGATGGGAAGTTAATTGCTTTAATCCATCTGGACTCATATGTTGTGCTCTCCTGTCCATGCTGAAAGTAATGGGACCACTTTTTAACAGTCTGGTTTGGGGCATGTATGAAAACCTTGGGCAGCTCTCCAGGTACTTGCAGTGACAGAGGCTACATGAGCACTTGCTTAGACAGACAGCTGAACAGATTTCAAAAGCCAGGCCTGCAAGATGTGTCTTTTATAATACATTACTGCTTTTCAACAGCCTGTTGGTGATAGATTTTTAAACCTGAAGCACATGAATAATGCAAATAAGAAAATGCTCACAGTAGTGTTGATTTAGTAACACTTTATAGACTCGTTAGCTAGTGTGGGTTATAATTGAGCTCTTACATGTGACAGCCACGTGAATGCCAAATGAATACATTATGATTAATGCTGTTACAATGAATACCAAGTGAATTTTTAATGACTGAACACTTGCCATTTTCCTGTTGGTTCTGTGGTATGCAAAGTTGTGATTTTTTTAAAAAACTGGATTTGAAGCAGTGATATGGATGGCTCACTGTATTGTAACATAAAACATGCTTAGCTGTGCAAAGTTACTTTTCTCCAGGAACCCATGACACTTTTGTTGGCTGTGTAAATAAAAGGAACAGGTAAAGAGAGTGTTTTCCTAGAAACGTTTAATGAATGGTTATCGGTGTACTCCTCTTCACTCAGCAGTGATCCACAGGTAGGAATCAGACATCACCAGGAAAAGGAAATAGGGATAAGCAAGGGGTATTTTTTTTTCTTCTTGCAAATCATATCTCTGAAGGTGTCAGACAAAATAGAATTAAAGGTTTTACTGCTTTTATTGTTGGATTAAGTGCTACTTGAATAAACAAACAAAATGCTCACACTTTAAATACAAAGTTTGTTCTTTATTCAAGTGAGCAATTATTCCACCAGATTTCTTAGCCTTCAGGCACTATTTATCTGGAAGGAGCAGTTGTCATTAATGCTACCTTATCACCTCATGTGCAGAGTCATTTGTTTTATAAAGGGTCCAGCAGAAATGAAGGAACCTACTCAGGAAAACTTAGTTTCCCAATGACTGCAAGAGTTCTACAGCCAGGTCTGTGCTGAAACACCACCTCAGCTAACAAAAAAACCCTTGGTGCCAAGGGTAAAGCCTTTTCTCAGCCTTCAGTTCCTTGATACCAGTTCTACCAGGGGTCTTGGACAAAAGGACTGAAAGTTTGGAATTGGCTTTTCCTTCCCTGCCTTCCCCCTTCTCCCTGCAGACCCAGTCAGGGATCATTACATGGTACTAAACTCCTAGGTGGGTGAGGATGAAGGCAGCTTTTGCCTGTGTTTGCTTTAGACACTGGGTGAATTTTAACCCCAAATGAAAGAAAGCACTTCGTGGTTTAGCCTATGAGATATTCCAAGTGCAACATTTCTAGTATATCTCTTTTTACCCACACTTCCTACAATATGCTGCCTGAATTGCAGCTCCAATATAACTTGGATAATTTTTCTGCCTTTCATTCTCCTACCATATTAATTTCCCTTGGAGAGTTTTCCCATCACCCAAAATACTAATTTCCTGATGTTTCATTTCCGTGGCAAATGTAAACTATGTATGTTACTAAAATCAGGTTATTTTCTGGAAAAGGTAAAGAACAGGAATGTTGATGACACAGATGGGTCAAAGTGAGTGTAGTTCATTGGAATTCACTAAGCAGACCCAGATCAGAAGGAATTCTTGTGATCCTGCTTAAAGAGAAGAAAATCATTGTCATATTTTGACTCAGTGCACTAAGTAGTTAGTTTTGTCAGAAAATTTGTATTAACAGATTGAGTCTTTTTACACGCAGCATAAAATAAATTGTTTTGAGGAAGCTGCAATCTCTGAACAGCAAGACAGACAGACAGACCTGACAGAGCCATTTAACAAAGGGTGAAGACTTGAGGTGAAAAAGCTTAATACAAGGTCACAAAAAACTGTGATCCAGCTGTTGAGCTGGATCTTGCCCTTCCCAGACCACCTTGTCCTGTGTCTTATGCATAAAATCACTGCTCTTATCCAGGCTTTTTTCTAACAC
This sequence comes from Phaethornis superciliosus, assembly GCA_023637945.1. NCBI lineage: Eukaryota > Metazoa > Chordata > Aves > Apodiformes > Trochilidae > Phaethornis > Phaethornis superciliosus. The sequence goes on from JAJQWJ010000011.1 coordinate 20,052,728, forward strand.
ACTTAAATTTAATCTCTCCACAGCAGTGTTTTGGAAAATTTCAATTGTGGGGTGGGCCCAAGGATATATGAAAGGCACGTACCCTGGGTAAATTTGGAAAGAGCAACTTTTATTTATACACCCCAGAAAGTGCTTGTAAACTTCCCCTGCAGAGTTATTTTGGTCTGCTAGCACAAATTTGTCAGCTGCTGAGATATTTCTGTGAGCTGGGAGGAGGATGCTTTTCTGGGCTGGAGCACCAGAGGTGCAGAGCAGTGGGCTTCCCACTTTTGGGGGCTCCTGGGGACAAGAGACCTCCCAGCATCCTCAGGACTCCTCTCTTAGGGCTGGATTTTAGGCTGCTGATCTGCAAATGTGGGGACTGCAGCCCTGAGAGAAGCCCAGCAAGTCAAGGATTGGTATTTTATTTTCTGGTTTCATTTTGTTTTCATAGAAGGATGAAGTAATTAGAAGATCAGGGCCACTACCCTGCTTTTTGGGGTTTTTAAACTGCTCTCACTTCCCCTGACAAGAGTGTCTATGCCTTTTCAGGGGCCTGTAGACATTTACTGAATATTCTTAGGATTGTCTTCCATTTTTCTTCTTTGCCATGTGCTCTTAAACTTTCAAACCTTATTTAAAATACTACTGGCTTGGATGTCTTGTTAGTTTTCTATTGGTAATATTTGTTTCATATTTCATGTTTTTTGTAAAAAGGTGATGGTGTTTCACTTTGTGGTGAACTTGTGTGTCTCCTAGTAAGCAAGAAGAGATTTAAGTAACCCAGCCATAAACCAAAATGGTGCTATTGGTTTGCTGATTTTAATTAAAAAAAAAATTAAAAAATTTGAGAACAAAGGAGCTGGCTCTGCTATCCTGATTTATATCACAAATAAATAAATCACAAATTAATAGCCCTGTAAATCTTCAAGTTCCATACTATAATTTTCCCTCTTAGTCTATAACTGAAGGAATTTAATACCAATTTTTACAACTTTCACTGTGCTATATAGAAATTATAAGAAAGCTTTTAACTTAGAGTATGAGATAATATCCACTTAAATTTACTCTTACAGACTACTTACTCTTACATTGTTTGGGAATGCTTCTCTTCTAAGAGTGCCCTTCAATAACAAATGTCTGTGCCTTGCATGGGCCAAATCAAGACATTTTCTGCATTCCAGGTTAGATGTGTGGGCTCCTCTTTTAACCTCCAGAATGTTTATAGCTTTCTGTATGCAGGGATGAGTGAGCTGTGGGGAGCTGCTAAGAACCCATTTGGTGAAGACAGGTGGTAAGAGATGGATGAAGAATGAGCAGCAGCAGAATTCACCAGCATACCTGATGGCAGAATGCCATTGATGTTTCTTGGCTCAGACATCACCCCGGGTGCAGATAGGTGTCAGTTCATTTCTGTCCAGAGCCTGTGAGGAATATTATGACTTTTTAAGTCACCATCTCTCAGCCAGGTTGCTTTGGAGGCAATGCAATTACATGGTTTTCCACTCCTGGGCTTGATAGTGAACTGAGAGCCCTGCCCTGGGCTAGAGGAGCAATCAGTTAAGGATGATGGTGTTGCATAAACAGTTAAGTTAGTCCTGTATCTTTCTGTCCTGTACCACCTTTAGCCCTGCTGCAGTGAGCCCCTGTGGCTAATGCTGCCTTCTTCAAATTGTTGGGATGTAGACCTCGAGTACTTGGTACCTCCCCCAAGGTGTAAATCTAGATTTCTCCCTTGGTATCACCAATATGCAGATCTGGTCTGTTCTTCCCAAATGAGGCAGAGGAAAAGCTTGTCTACATGCTGACCATGAAGCTGTTGACAAGGAAGAAGGGCAGGCTGAATTTCAGATAGTCTCAGAAGATCTTAAATATTCCCTAGAACTCTGACCTTGTGTTCCTTGCCCCTCTATACAGGTTTTTGTTTTTCCTCCTAACAGACCCCCATGGAAGGATTCATTGGGACAATGTGCATGACTAAGAGTTACAGGACCAAGGCTGTATTTTTTGTGACACCATGTAATGTTGCCAGGAGGCTACATCAACACACCTGAGAAATGGGAAATCCTCTTATGTATTGAGCATGGAATTTTCACATTAAATCAACAAATCTAAATGAAGTCTCAATTACCCACACAAGATGCATTCTTGATGTTATTCAGATCATGCACTTTATTGCCTTGCAAGCATCTGAAAGGAATTCAGTTTTCAACAACTTGAGGCTTTGGCATGATATAATCACTTGGTTTCATCACAAGCTGAAGCATTGACTCTCATGGAACTGACTGTCAAATGGAGGGCTGTGGATTTTGTTTTGATTACAAACTGTTTTCTCATTTACAGCCCTGCACCATATACCTGTGATCTGAAAAATACCTGGCTTGAAAAGTGTGTTCTGCAATGTGAAGACAACTGCAGTGTGATGAAATGTAGGACTAAAAAGCCATAACATGAGACAGTGGCTTGTCTGCAGTGATAGGCATTTCTTCTACCTTTGATGTCTGGACATAAAAAGAAAGTGGCACTGAGGTATAATTGTAAAATCATCTAAACAGATAACAGCATTGTTGAATATTCAATTAGTTTTGCTGCAGACCTCTAATATTAAGAAAAATACCCATTGAAGTGTCTCAAGAATGCAGCTGCATGAGCAGCTCTTGGAAAGAAGGTACAAGTGCTGTCCTTCCACTGCAGTCCCTGAAACCATCCTGCTGTGGTATCATCTGTGAGTCTCCGAAAGTAAATACAAACACGATGTCATGTCATATATTTGAGCTTTGAACTGTGGAAAGATTTAGAGAGCTTGTGCTTAGATCACAAAACTGTTCACAGAATCGTTCTGGTTGGAAAAGAAGTTTAAGATCATCTAATCCAAAATCTAGCTCAAAAGTCTTCAGATGTAAATGAAAGCCCCTGATACAAAAGGAAGTTTCATTTGTTTTGAGGAACAGTCACTGAATAAAATTTGTCTTTCTCTCTGAAATGAGACTTAACTTGCTTTGTCTGACATATAGTTTATACACAACTACATTTCATTCAAATGTAGGTCCAGTTTGATTGATAAGACCTTACTCTTAGGGGCTATAAGAACACTTTAAAATTTTGATCTAAAGCAGTGTATCAAACCAGGTTCTGCTTCAGGAGGTTATTTAAAAAGTGGACATTAGAAACAGACATGATTTTTGACTTATGTTTTAAGTGAATGTTTTACACCCTTGTGTATCCCTTCTCTGTAACATTAGAAAGAAATGTACTGGCTGCACTGGTGCAGCAAACAGCAGCATCTAGATAGAAATCAGTACCAGTGGAGAAGGGTGACTTCTGCTGTTTACTTCAGGTTTAGCCTGGGACCATCATATTATTTCTTCTACAACACTGTCAGGTTTGATCTGTGTTGTTACTAGGGATTACTAGGAAGAACATAAATACTGATGCTCCAGCAAGCTGACAGGTCCCTGGCTTGTGATATTAATCATGGATGGTTCCCTAGCACTGTACCATCATTTTCCAAAGCAGGTTTCTTGAGCAGATACAATATACCAAAAAGAGATGCAGAAACATATGGTAATCTTATCAAATGCCTACGCTTACAAGAGAAAAGGTTTTTTCAGAGGAGTGGCTACCAAAAGGCAATGGTTTGTTGCACATCATCAGTTTAAACCATCTCAATTTTTCCACAGTAGGAAATCTGATCTAGAGCATATGGTGAGTTCACATGCAAAAAGCATGACAGACTTAAAATGGCAGCTCCTAATTAGAACCTTATTAGTGCTCAGGTGCTAGCCATGTTTAGCAACAGCATGAAATATATGGCCTAGATTTTTTCATTCAGAATGGAATGATGCTTGCTTGAGCACATTTTGCTACCTAAATTGGGACTGATTTTACTAATGACAGTAGAGAATAGCATAGAGTTTTGACAATGCTTGAAATAATTGAACCATCTTTTGAACTACTGGATACTAAACCAAAAATCTGTGTTAATGTACTACAGATATTCTGCAGACTGTACTTGCTTTTTCTGTATGTAATTTTTAGATAAAATATCAAAACTTGCCAGAAGTTTGATGAAGATAATAGCATCACTGTTGCTAATAATTGAATTAATTCCTAACACTGACTTTATCAAAACAAAGATTATGATTTAGGCCTGTCATCACAGGTTAAGAACTAAAGGCTGAGTATGGATGGAGGAAAAGTTACTTACAAAAGAGGTCCTGAAGCACCAGAAAAGTAGCAAGGACAAAAAACCCCTTTGGTTTGCCTGAATAGCATCCTAAGCTGCTCATCTCCACCATTTCCCAAGGTACATTCTAGTTTTCCATTTGACATTTAAAAAACCCAATCACTGCTAACAGAATTGTTGTAAACAAAAGCAGCAGGAGATGAGGTATGAGGAGATGGCCAGGGGCAGATAACAACTACCTAAGATTTCCTATGTGGTAACAGCACTGGAAGACTAGTTTCAGAAGAAAAGAGAAAATTAAGTTCTTGCTGAGTGGAAGCATTACACACAAACTTCCAAACCCCTAACTCTTTTGGAGACTTGATGGCTGTACTTGCCAGCCCATTTAGACCCCAAAACCTCAGGAATTTAGCAGTCCTTTGCTTAGCCTGAATGCATTCAATTGCTCAGGATGAGGTGGGGTTGGATTTCTACTCAACAACAGCCAGAGAGAGAGGTCATTAGTTGCAAACCTTGTCTGTGTCTCTTTAGGAACTGATTTCACCCACCTGGAGCCCCTGCCCACCTCAGTGTTGTGGGCTCTTTCCTCTGAGCATCCTCTGAGCATCCCTTGATCTGTCTGGGACCCTGAAGCAGATGGGAAGTCATAGGAGAAAGGCTGCACGGCTAAAGGTCATCGAAAACTGTAAGTTTTTTTTTTACTAACCGGTTAATCTGAGGTGGTTTCTGTTGATTTGGTAGTGGTTAAGTGCCTCGATGGAGGCAGCAAAGCCCAAACCCAAGTAGGTGTTCTTGTTGTGAGTAGCAGAGTGAGGTTGGATGCTCTGTTTGCCCAAAGGTGAATACTAAAATCAATCCTAACAATCTTTTTAAGTCGTTTGATGCTGAGGATAACCCCCCCAAATCTGTGATAAATGATATATCTGGCAGTTTGTTTTATTTTTCTGTGGTTAAATTTGTTGAACCAATGGTACTTGTTTTATTCGGGCTGGGGGTGTTCACTGATCCTGGCAGTTTTTGTTCAGGTCTGGGCGGTTTTTTGGGGTCTTTTTTGTCACATGTAGTATCATTGAAGTTACATAAATTAATATATTTAGAGAATATGAGCACTTCTTGCACAAACTCTTGCCCAAAATGGCAGCTTGAGTGAGCAAAGAGAGTGTTACTGAGACAAAGTGATTAAATATTAAAAAAAAGATGGGGTTTAAATACTCAGAAACGGTTCCACAGTTTTTCATTAGTTTAACTAGAAAGTAGTGTGCCTAACAAAACTAGTTAAAGCTGTTTAAAGGATTAAATATAACTGTGGGAGGGTAATCTTAGTGTCTGATCTCACACAGCCATGCCAAGTTAATTTTATTCTCTCTTTTCCCTTTTTATCTCAATGCATTTATATAAAACCAAGATAACTTTCTCTCCCTGTGAGGGAGGTGTATGAGTGGTGTATATATAGTAAGGGTACATATACAGAAATATTTATCTATATAAAAGCCATCAGCGGTAACACTACAACGCTGTAAATATACAAATTGATTGGCAGGAAGAGAACAAAAATAAACAAATTTAAACCTTGGATTTCTTTCATTTGCATAGTGTGTGTTTGGTAACAAATTTAACTTTCTACCAATCTGTTTAGCATATTTAAGGGGTAAGCAAAAAGGTATGGGTTATTTGTTCTGGTTCAGATTGTCATACAATATGCATAGATATATTCTTCAGTTGCTTAATTTGGGTATTATTACTTGTGCTATGACAGAACCTGAAGGGTGTTTGGTTTTAAATTGCAAGGCCCTGTTATGGTAAATGTTGCCTCAGTGTGCTATGAGAAAAGGGAGGAGGATTATTCCCTGTGAGAAGGAAAGAAAGGAATTACAATGCTTTTCAATGAATACTGTAAAAATTTCAGACTTAAGCAATTATCAGAGGTGTGGTCAGAAAAGGAGAAGATCATATAAAAGGGTAGGATTAAAAAATTATTTAAATGATTTTTTCAGCTAGCACCAGCAAACATTTACTTGTTCCTCTGGAAGACTTATCTGAGTTTTTGTCATTTTTAGTGTTCACCCACCCCTTCAAAATAAGAATAATCACTTCTAGTATCATCCTTGTAATATTATAGCACAGGAGCCATAAAAGCAGAATCTAAGGATGAATTAAGTAATCTTTACTTTCTTTGCTAAAAAGGGGGATAAGTGACTTGGAATGCAAACTGCAGGACCTGAGTATGCCATATCAAAACAGGCTTTACAAAGGAAGTGACTACCAATAGGAAACCTCATTGCACACCATAGAATGTGCATTTTGATATTTTTTTTCCAAGGAACTTCCAGACAAAAGTTTTGTTATTTGATGATCTCCAGCAGGAACCATTGCTTCTGGGAGAAGGCAAAAGTTTCATTAGGCTGATGGGTGCAAAGATTATGTTGCAGCTTTATTTCTGATTGTGATATCCTGTTTCTCTGATACAAAAAGCTTTTTCTTCCTCTGTTATCAAGAGCTGTATTTCTCAGAAAGGAGAAAGGGAGTATGGAGCCCTGTGGACATTGAGCCACAAGGACTGACTGCTATGCAGCATTTAATCAGAGCAGCAAAACTGGAGGTGAGGCTGAAAGTGAACTTGCAGGATCTACAGATGCAGCAAAACAAATTAAGGACAAAACATAAGTCTGGTCAAGTACAACTTCACCCTTTGCTCTTGGTTTCTCTTTCTGTTGTTGAATGGAGTCCAACACAGAGTTTTTGAGTGTTTTGCTTGCTGGTTTTTTGGCATTTAAGTTGTAGCAGTTAACCTAAGCCTATCCCTGCACAATCAGGAGTTTTCTTCTTTACACATACACCTTCAGGAGGTGCATGAGCACTTAGGTGAGTGTCAGCTCACAAATCTTGTGCAAAGCAAGGACTGAGACCATCTGTCTGCAGCAGAGTGCATCACCAGGGTACCAGCTTCAAGTCTCTCCTTGCAGTTTCTCATCACCTCTCTGATTTCCCATGTTGCTGCCTGAGTGGCAGGAGGGTGATGTGTTTGCTTAAAACCACCATGGGACTGCTTTAGAGCCCCAGGTGAGGCCTTCTGTTCTTTGGTGGAGCACATAAACCCACCCATAATGGCTTTTTTATAAGATTGAGTGGCAATATTAAATATTTGGTTTCTAAATTTTAACTAGATGCTGTTTGAGATGGAGAAAATCCACTCACAAGGTGCAGATGCTATCCTCATAACTGTTTCTGCTTTATGTACTTGAAGAGTTTGAAGTGGTTAGACTCCATTAAATGTAAAGAATTAGATGAGAAATATTCAAGGAATCTGCTGGGTTAGTTTTGCTACCTGCAAAGCTGTGTTTTCACCTAAAGGTATTCTTTATTTTAAGCTCACATATATGCCAGCAGGAAACTTGGAAAGGTAAAAAAAGGACTCTGGTTGCTCCTGGAACAAACAGGTTGGGTTATAGAGGAAAGAGAATAACAGCCCTTAGCACATCATGAAGGAAATAGGAACCACTAAAGCTGTAGTGATGGGTGATTCCAATTTCCCAGGATGAACTGGGAAAACTGAAAAGCATGGCACAACGGCAAATAAAATGAAAGAAGAAATAAAGAGTTATTGACCTGTGGTGTCCGAATCCTAATAGGGCTTGTCCTCTCCAATCTTGGCAAAAATGTGCAGTTAGTAGATTAGAAACAGCAGAGTTACTTGGTTCAAATGACCCCGTGATTAAATTCAGCATGACTTAGAACAGTAAGCCAAATATATCAAAACCACAGTATGAATTCTCAGATGTCTGCTTTGAAGGTATATGGAATAAAAAAACTGCAAAAAATGGGTCAAGAAACAATAATGGAAGATACTTCTGGTGAAGAATAAAGGGTTTTCTCACATTGCCAAAATGCAGTTTTTGGAGGAAAGGAAGATAATGATGTTGTTGTGGGCAATTAATCCCCACAGTTTGACTGTTGTCCTTTCTCTAAACTCTTAATTTAATAAATGAGTTTCACTACTGTATTTCTGCTAAAATTATTTGTGAGACAGCCAGAGCTGTAGCCATATCTGGGGGACAGAAGACAGCAATCCTTGATTCTCTATATCCATTTGGAAACCATAGGAAGGTTGCTTGGGAGATGGGTGTTCCTCTACTAAGTGATTTCACCCCAGGCCTTCACTTCAGGAGGGGAACATCCTCTGTAAGGCTTTTGTTTTACTGCTGTGGCATCCCAGGAAAAAGAGAAGCATTGAAGAATCAGACCGGGGAGAAATTGGCACTTCCAGAGACACACAGGACATGGAGTGTTTATGCAGCTGTGGCATAAATTTAATGGCATTTAAACTATCTCTGGTTGGGCTTTAAATGTCATAGTCTGTTATGTGAACCTGTCTGAAAACTGGACATATGATTGTACTTGTTCAAATAATTTGAATTTTCTTGGTTTTCTTTCCCCTTGTCATTCAAACGTGTAATTGGGCCAAATATTCCCACAATGATTTAAGTTAAAAGGAGACTAATGTGAATTTAATGTCAGGCTTAGAATCACTGTGTCATTGTAGAAAATACTTGAGGGTGCTGTGACCTAAGGAACCTATATGCTTTTTTGTTGTTGTTGTTTTTTACTGTGCCTGGACTGCAGTCCTGAACCTTTTGTTGGACTGGCAATATTTGTCTGATTTCTCAAGTTTCAGTCTGCTACACTGATGATAATTCAGATAATTTAATCTTGGGACAATGGTTTTTAAAGTGATATACACTAAAAAGCTTGCACTGTTCCTCAGTTTCTACATTTATAGGATCGTTCATGTAAGTAGGAAGTAGCATGGAGATATATGAATAACTAAAAAAAGAACACAACTGGCCCAACAATCAGTGTATTTTTAGCACTTACAGCCTTTTAAAATTTACCTTTAATGCATGATGAAGAACTTCTTTTTGTCAAAAAATGTCTTTGGGGTATCAGCACCCTTGAGTGTTAATGTAAAGAAAAAGTTTTAGTTGAAACATTTATTTTGCTCCTTCAAGAGTGCTTTAAATTGGAGAGTCACCAACTCAGGGAGGCAAAAAAGACGAAATTCTGTGGTTTAGATGATTAATTAAGACATTTTAAACAGATAAATTATGATAGCTTCTTTACCAAGAGTTATCCACAAAGCCAGCTCATTAGCAAGTGTAAACTGGTGTAGCTATCACTGTTTTCTCTAGAAAAATAATTTATGCTGGGAAAACATGTGACCCACATTGCATAGCTACAAGTAGAGTAATGGCTGAAATATTTGTGATCTGATTTGTATTAATGAAGAAAATGTTTCTCTTAACTCCTGTGAAATAGCATGCAAGCTATTAGTTTTCTGTGTTTTGTGGATTTATCACTCAATTCTTCATATAAGTAAAAGAAAGTAAGCAAATCGGGGGTAATTAACTTGTTTATAGGAAAATGTAAAAAAAAAAATAAATCACTATTTTGATCTGACAAATGAAATAATAAATTTCAAATGGAAATATTACATTAGTGGTAAAATAACATTATTAAAAAATATGAAAAGTATGCCAAAAAAAATCTAAATGCTTCAGTGGTGTGTCACTGTAAAGGTTTAAAAAGGCCAAAAGTTTCCCAATACATAAAACTTCTTGCAGTATAAAGCTCACTGGAAAAATGTGTACCTTTGGTTCCTCCTTGACCCCACCACCCTGATTCAATGAGGAAAAACTAATCTGAGCTCTAGCAGAAAACTAGTTGGGGGGGAAAAAAATTGCTGAGAATGCTTAAAATTCAGGTAAGACCTTTCCAGCCTACTTGCCCTTTATATACTGTTATTTCATGTAGAAAAGACAAAGCCAGCACAACTTGTTTTAAGTGGGGGAAACTGCAGAATGACTGTGCCCCCCCAAAAAAAAAGTTACTTATCCTCATGTTTGCAAAGCCAGTATTTTTGTAATTGTCTAATATTTGTCATGTCTATAATTGAAAGAAAACCTGCATTTTTCCCTTCATTTTTAAATTTTGCAGTGAAAAGCAACACAATTATTACAAGATAGGGAATGCTTTGAAGCATTGAAATACTGCTGTGAGACTCCTCTTTATGACTGAGATAAAATAAGTTTCCCAGACTATAAAACTCCTGGTTGCTGAGATACCTCCTTATAGCTTACCCTACATTTCAGTGCATGTGGGCTGTGAGTTTCTTTCTTGACATATTTTTTTTTCCCCAGATGACAGTGTCTTTTTTTTTTTTTTCTTCAGTTGTTTTTTGGTGTTTTATGATTACCTTTACCCTGTCACCTAAAACCCTATTCTCATCTTTCAGATTCAAGGGGTGAACAAAGGGGTGGCAAAGGGAAAGGACAAATATGCTTAGTGTAAAATGCTTTCCTGGGTTCTTCCTCTATGCATTTGTTATTTGAATTATCAGTTCTTTTTCCTGGATTGCTTGTAAGCCTTTAAGAGAAGGAAGGTTTGCTTGTTGATATGGGCTCTGTTAAGACCAGACTTTCTCTCTTATTTTTAAGGTTTTGCTATGTTCTTGTTTCTCATTAGATATTTAAAAAAATTTTAAAAAGAATAGAAAAATTAATTTTATTGAAAAATGAAAGGAATAGAAAAAGCACTTTGCTAGCAAGTCTTAGAGTAGCTGCTGGAGGCTAGTTGAGTATCAGGGTATGAAGTAGTAGCTCCTTTGTGTTAAGTTCATTTTTTATAACAGGGCTTAGGGAGCTCTTTCTACTCGTTTCATTGAAATTAGGGGTTGTGGCAGAATAATTCCAATGTGTGTCTGAAATGTACAGCTTTTTTAAATGTCAGAATTAATATTTGGATTTCAAAAGATGAATCTGCCTCAGGTAGTGGTTTGGGGATCCTGGTGAGTGTTTATAAGGACATAGATGATGGAACATTTGCTCTATAGCTTCCAGGCATAACGGGTTGAGAGGTTCTCCACTTGTTCAGTTTGAAGATTAACATCTAGAGCAGCTAAAGGACAACATTTTCTGAGTCTTACATCTGCAATTCTCACTAAACATATGTATTGCCATATGGCCACTCAAGGGTTATGGACTATTTTATTAGGAAAAATACCAGAGTTACTATTAGTTAGGAAGTTGTATATACTGTGCACTCTTATGCTACTGAAATAGAAACGAAGCAATGCAAAATTAAAAAAATTAGTTGAAAAAGTACACAAAACCCCCTCTTATTACTGTTTGTCTGCAGAGGTGTGGAATGGTTATAGTGAATCCTGTGAATAAAGTCAGATTAGATCTGTAAAAGCTCTACTGTGTATATGCTGGCAACTACAGTAGGAAATCCTTGTGGGTTTACTTTTCATAGCAAATAAAAGTACTGATTTCCAGGTATTTCTTCTTAATAGCTCTTTGGGCAGAGTGGGGAAGAACGTGCTGTCAGAGATCAAGTAGGCACTCTGCAGAGAAGAATCCTGACAAGCATTGGCCTTGGCTCTCTACTTGAATAGTATCTCACATTATCTCTTCTGGTTTTGTACTGCAGATATTTTGCACCCACTCATACTCATGTGAAAAGCTTTTAAGTATGTGGTGCTGAATCACAGAATGGTTTGGGTTGGAATAGACCTTAAAGATCATCTAGTTCCAATCCTTCTGTGTGGTCAGGGACACCTTCCAACTAGAGCAGGTTGCTCAAAGTCCTATCCTACCTGGCCTTGAACACCTCCAATACTAGAAAACACAAATTAGCACAAGAAATTCCATTTTAGACAGAAATGTCCATGGAAGCGTGCGTTTTATGGCCTAGGTTTTGTACTGCTGGCCAATGTTAGCCTTAAACAATCATATTATCACATGTATTCAGAACAGGACAAAACAATTTGAGTCATAAAAAGAAGTCCTTGAGTAAACCTGTGCATTGAATATTTAAAGCCTAAATTCATCCCAAATGAATTAAGCATCCATCTGATGTTGGAAGCCCCACATAGGCCTTTTATGAGAAATTCTAAATATCTAGCTATTGTACCCATGTCTTCTGCTACCAAATGGGTAAAGCTGGCAGCAGTTGTCCCACCTTTAATGAGCTTCTCACCTCACATCTATTGTGTCCATCAGCAGCTCTGTTTTTCATGAAATCAATTTCTCTTCTCCACTTCCTCCTCCTCTTTGTCCCTTCCCCTTTTTACTGCAGTCTCTTGAGCAACCTTCATGCCCCCCACTATAATTACAGACATCCTAGATGTCCCTCAAGTCAAGAAAAGTGTTTAGTGCTGCTGTTATCTCACCAGTGGCATTCCCCCTTATCCAAAGCAGCCCCAAATCCATACCTAACCCTTTCCTGCCAGCATGGGAGAAAGCACCACAAGGCAGACTCAGCAACTGCATGTTTTATGACTATAAACAATGAGTTTGTATTTTAGTATTTTTTAAAAGCCAGCATGTATTCCAACATCATTAGGCACCTCTTTTTGGTAGACATTGGCCACAGGATCTCCCTACCCTCCAGTCCCTACCATATGGGATGTGATCCTGCTGGGCTCTGTGGTTTTGGGCAGGTGTCTGCTGTGCCCCTGAAGTTGGGCAGACCAAAAGAGCTTCTTAAGGTTTTGCAGTAAAGGACTTTAAAATCCCCTGTTTTCCAGCTTGAGTTCTTTCAGGAGATGCCACAGAATGGAACCATCTTTGCCCCAGGTCCTGCAGAGCTTGGCAAACCCTTTGTAAATGCTGGAGCACCTGCACTGAAATTTCTTTTTATAATGATGTCGTGCAGGTTATTTTCATTGTTTGTTTGTTTGGCTTTTCTGTGTATCTGTGTGATGGTGGTGTTTAGGGGTGTTGTTTGGTTTGGTTTGTGGTTTTTTTGTTTGGTTACCCATGGTCAGCTAGGGGGACACAAGTTGCTGAAATTTAGGGGCCAACAGGTACTAACTTTGGTTGAAATTAGGGTATGTCTCTCTCTTGCATTAACACCTGAAGTCATCTCTCTGCCAGTGTCAGAATGGCAGATTTACAACAATTTCTGAATAATTCACTGTGCACATCTACTTCAAAACACTGACCAGATTAGTACAGCAAGCTTGAGACTTTTAATTCGGTAGGAAAAAAGCCATGAGCTATGTGGCAAGAAACCAAAATAATTTCCAGAATCTAAGATGCCTGAAAATGTTTTCTGAGATTGGGCTGAGAACTGCTCATTTATTGGTTTTTGTTTTTTAAAAAAAATCTTAGTTATTTAGCAAAGGTTTTTTTTTGTGTCTATAATACCCTAGGGGAATTAACAGCATTCAAAGGTCTTTACATCTACAGTGCTAGACACAGGTTGTAATTTAAAAATAATTGTAGTTGTTAGTTTATGCCTAACTACACGTAGTTTCTCATTAAATCGATGCTTCACCATTTATCTGGTTTACTGGTTTCCAATTTCTGTGATTTTTGCATAGTAATTAGAAAGTAATGCATTTGCTGTTTCTGAAAATCTTGTTATTGCAGCAAGAAGCATGTTCAGCCAATGGAACTTAGATGTATTCAAATTAGGGTGGATCTAAGTTCTAAAACTCACCTATTAGAAAAAAAAAAGCAACAAAGATAAATATGAAAATATAGCAACTTTATTCAGTATGCTTGAATGTCTGTTGCATTAATTAATCACTCCCAAATATTTCCTTAAACAAGAATTGGTGGTTTTGAAAAATCCAGACCTGGGTGTGTTGGGGTTTTCTTTTGTTTTAAATAAACTTTATTAGAGTCCAGATGAAAGTAAAAATTTCCATGATTTCTTTTTTCTAGTCGAACGTGAATTACTGAAATTTCACACAATTTTGTTAACAAGACCTTAGGAAAAAGTAATCGATGATACAATGAAACATATTTTCTGAGCACTTTCAGTATTAAGTTGCACTTCCTATGGTACTGATTTGCCCTGCTGAGTAACAGTACAAAAAAATCTCATGGATTCATTCTGCTTCCTTGGCTTCATGAGCTGGCAGCATGTCCCTTGGTGCAGCCTGTGTGGGCTGGTGTAGAGAATTTGATTGACAAGGTCATGGGGGACAGGATGCAATAAAAAAGGAAAGGATTTTGTGCAGGACATGGATGGGAGACCAACCTGAAGTGATTTCCTGTTTAATGAAATAACAGTGAAGGAAGCAAACACAATTCCAACGTCAAGCAGTAGAACTGCTGGGAAAAAAAATCCACAACAAACCCAAGTAACTCATTTTTCCTAGTGATGCATGGTGAAAATAAAGGCAGGGGGTTGGAAGGCACTAGATCAATCAGCTGCTGGAAAGTGTGCTGACTACATGAAGATTTTTAGCTGTGCATGCAGAATGGAATTGAATCCCCAAACCTATGCCTGCATTGCTCCTAGGACTTGGGGTCTGAATGTGGGCTCCCCTCCCACCAGCCAGAGAGGTGGCACTGGAGGCTGTGTCCCCTGACCCAGGGCTATGGGGTGGCCACCAGGAGCCAAATGTGACAGCAGAGAAGAGCAGAATGGTGGCACTGGGGTGGTGTGCCTGTGGTTCCTGTTGGTAATTATTCTGGGCACTATGAGATGCTGATGTATCAGTTTGGATATGCTTCTCCTAGATGATATGGATGTTTGAGTGAGCAGCTATGAGGTTGGTTTTTCCTGACCTCACCAAGTTATTAAGATATTTATAAGATCACAGCAACCCTAATGATGTTGTTAATGTAATGATATACACGGAACTGAATTATAGTCTAATAAATAGAATAAAATGCACTGTAAAGCAAAATGCTTTATAGCTTTAAATGAATATATGAAATACATGGATTGGTTTATGGTGTGGCAGGCTTTAAAATGTGTTCTTCAGTTCTTTCCCTGATACACAGGTTTCATCATCAGTTAATACCATGTCCTGCCAGGCCAAAGAGGTTGTGAAGATGAAAAGTCTGGCTTTAGCTGTGGGTCAGGAAGAGAAGCAGGAGCTCTTACAGCAGCTGTGGGTTTTTTCTCTTGTCTGGGTTTGAGCCAGGATAGAACCAAACCCATTTTTTTTTCTACTAATTTTACTTTTCAGTTAAGCCTCTTCCAAGTGACAGCACACTGAAATTAGCAGCATGTTTTCCAGTCAGTGTTTGCTTCTAGTGGTGAAGTGAGAGTTATCCTGGGGGCAGCATGGTACTAGTTTTGAGTATGTTTGTATATATTTCATAATTTCTTTTTCATCATTACTGCTTTATTGAAGCTGTGTAGTTTAGTTTCCAACCTGCAATTCTCTCCCCATTTCTTGAGAGTTTTGATTGAGCAGCTATGAGGTTGGATTTTTCTGACTTTTAGTTTCTGGGAAGGGAGAGGGGTTAACAGAGAACATCTGTCCTATTAATTGCTGGCCACTGACATTTAAGAGCAGACCACTGACATCTCTGGTCAGTCCAGGTTTCACTTTCGGTTTAATTTGGAGGTTATTACAAGGTATGCAAGGAAAACACACCATTTAAGCTGTAGTGGGTGAAAGGGATAGTGAGAAGTGGTTTTTTTGTTTGTTTGTTTGTTTTTTTGTTTTGTTTTTGTTTGTTTGCTTGTTTTGGACAGTTTTTCCCCTGAAGGCTGTAAAGAAGGTTCATATGTCTCTTAGCTTGAAAGCTTCATTGACATAAAACAGTGGAAAAAAATTTTTTTTTTTTTTTAGCAAAAGGAATTCTAAGTAGAGTTTGAGTATGTTGACAAATATTTAAACATGCAAACCAGGAGATTACTTACATGCCTAAAATTACACCCATCCTTAAATTCCATGCTTGTTGGACACGTGAGAAATTCTGGGATTCAAGTGCCCATGCTCTGACTAGGTAGAAGTATTTAATTTCTGAACTAATCCCTTACCCATCTCCTTTGTCGTTAATGCACATAATAAATGCATCAGAAGATAAAGACAGTGTGGTGAGCAGTTAATCCCCAGTTGGCTTGGGGTCAAAAGCAAAACCTCAGCCAGAGCCAGGGCTGGGTTCCTCCCATGGTTTTTATTGTATGCAGCTCAATCCTTGGGGCCCAAGAAGACTCCTTAGCTCCAGGACTGTTCCATGGGAGTGCAGAGCATCATCCCAGGGTCATTCCTGTGCCTGGGATAATGGGATGCTACCAAACTGAAGTACCAAAGGCTGCAGAGCAGGGCAATTGAGTGGCTGCTCAAGGAACCATCATGGGGTGGTCAGGGACAGATCTGAACTGCAGCTTTTTAACGATATCTCATTTCAGCTGAGTCTACAGAGCCATTTTGATCCTTACAATACGTCTATATAATCTCAGTTTTTTTCATTCCCCCCAGTATTCTGGTCCCCTGCTATGTCAGGTACTGACTGCAGGTAGCAGGACTGGGCTATTTGTAAATACTTGAACTGCCTGACTTTCTTTGTGTTTGGGTGTTTTGTCTTGCATCTTTTGCTTCTGCCTAATTTCACATTCCTGTGAGTTCTTGAATTTAATATTCTATTTGTATTTTCCATTCTGCTGCTACCAATATATGCACCTTCCCCAGCATTACTGCTAATGACTTTCTTTTCTTTTCATCAATGAAACACATTCTCTGGAGTGACAGTAAGATCATCTGCTAGAAACCACATTACTGTTAATAAGACAATACAAAGAAAATTTATTTCAACCCCGCTGCCATAGTACTGGTGCTTGTGTTTGTGTGTGCTGGGGAGAAGGAGTAGATTTTCTTTTTCCTCCCATTTTCAAAAATGGGTTTGTGGTTCAAGAGGTTCTTTTATTTATTTTTTTATTTTATTTTTTAATAATATTTATGCACCAAATGTGTGAAAAGCAGAATTACAAGTTAATACCAGTATTATTTTTATAAGCAGCATGAAATACAGCCCTTGAGATGGAGAGGCTTATTCTCTCGTAGCTGATTTCATGACTGTCTTTTTCTACTCAGTATATCCATCTCTAATTCAGCAATAGGACAAAAGCATTACTTATAATGAAAGTTTCTTTATGTGCAGAATCACTGGCAGAAGTCTGTGTGAGCTGAAAAGTGGGTAAGCAGTCATGATAGTCTGGTTGTACATGGATCTCTGACTGTTCATATAGGTCATTAGATCAATGGCCACCCCTCATCTATCCCAAATTCATAAATATAACAAGATTTTGTGGGGTGCAAGCAAGTTGGCAATTGACAACTAATCTGTCTCTTTCAGGAAAAAAAGGAAAAATTCTATAGTGTCTTTTGTTTTCTGTGTCCTTTGTGGTAAATTATATGTTTGTAAATGTTAGACTTAATATTTTCTGTGATCAAAGCCAGTACTGTGCTTGTCTAAGGGCTTTGTATCCTGAGCAAAATAATCTGTTGTCCATGTTCTCTCTTTTGGACAAAGAAAGCCACAGAAATATTCATTAGTCATATTAATCCTTGATTTCTTCACAGCCAGTTTAATCATATTAATTTAGTAATTTACATACATGAGAAAGCAAAGGGTCTAATGATTAGGCAATGGACCCTGGCTATGTAGGAGACTCTTGTGCAGTGCAGGATGAGGCTCCAGAAAATGTTCCTGGGGTCATGGGTTGGTTTGGGTTGATTGTAACCCCCCTCTTGGTGCCAGCTCTGCTTTTCCTGCTCTCTGCAGCAGCAAATGACTGCACATGGCTGGGTGAGAACACAGAAATAGGAGTTTTTGTCAAGCTGCTGAGTTGCAAGCAGCTTGAATTTTCAATCTTTTTCCTAGGAAAACTGAATTTTTTTTTTTTTTTTTTTTTTTTTTGTGTGTGTGCATGTAAAGTTCTTCTCACAGCTGCAGCCTGCAGGAACAGGAACCCTCAAGAGTGTGTGGGGTATTGCAAAGCAGTGAAGTGTTACTCAGCCCCTGATGTTTTTTTAATAAAAAAAGAAAATTAACCAGCCGGGGTCCTGGTTGGAATGTTCTGGTAAGATGTGGATCCTCAGTGGGTGCCTGTTGCCAAGGTTCTTTAGTGTCCATAATTCCCAGGCACAGCCACGTTTGGTCTCTCTGACTTCTTCCCATGAGAGGACTGCTGATCCACGTTTGAAAATAGTAATAAGGATTAGAGTGTCTAAACTGGTTCCTATGCAGTGGAGAATAAACAGCTCTGGTCATGTCTTTCTGCCAATGGGAAGAAAGGAAATAGATCTTCTCAACTCTGACAAGGACTGGAGGGAGTATAGGACAACAAGCATGACTTTTGTCTTTCACCACAGATATTTTCAATAGACAGCAACCTATGGAGCAAAAGAAAAGCAACTATCACATGCCTCTAATGCCTTAAAAGAGAGAATTGCAACAGAGCACTCAGTCTGCAGACAGAACAAGATAGTTCCCTAACAGTGGAAATAAATATGATAACAATGCTGAAAATAGTATGAAAAGACAAGATAAAAAAAGTTATTGCATGCCTTCCTAAGATGAAGGAAATAGAGTGAATCAAGATTTTAATTTTTAGTTTTATCTAAGTATTTTAGTAATTAATTTGTGAATGTCTTGTCTAAAAAGAGCATAATTTTGTTTAAGTATCTACTCTCTAACATTAATCTAATCGCTTGCCATATGTTTCTAAAATGATTATAAAAAGGGCCTTTTTAATAGCTAAAAATCTGCCTAGAATTTATGCCAACAAAGACTCCTAAAATAGTTCAAGCATGTGCTTTCTGCTTCTGGGGCATTAAGTTTGATTCCTGCTGGGTTCTGTTGTATAAAGTTCCTATTCATAGAGTAATTCTAATTAATTCCTGACCCTCCCAAAAGGAATTCCCCCTTGTCCAAAAGCTTTTCAAGGCAAATGAAGTGTCTTTTAGAAGTACAGTAATAACCCTCTGAAGCTGCAGTAGTTCTGAAGGTATTTTCAGGTGTGTACTAAAATCAATTGGCTTTCAGAGTGTGGCTGACTGAGGGAATGATCCCACAAGTGAAGTACTTGTATGAACATGAAAGCAGGTTGTATGTTTGCTTGCCCTGCTCAAGAGATATTACTCATGAAATTTGAAACCCACGTAAAACACTGGAAATGCTTACGCTTCAAATTTTGCATTCAAAGAGAGCCAACCCATGCCTTCCCTTGAGTAGAATAAGCATGGGTACAGTCTTCCCTGGGCTCTGGATCACAACTAAACCCAAGCACCTAGGAATGTGTTGAACAGCACAGTTTTCTTGCATTAATGATCAGTTTGTGCAAGAGAAAACAAGCTGTTCGAGGAAGAGGTACTCTCCATACCACCCTTCTAGGAAGAATTTCAATAATCACTATTTACACTAGGCATTAGTAGGAAATTCTTAGTGTGAGGGTTTTGAAACATTGGCACAGGTTGCCCAGTTGGAGTTGGGGCTGCCCCCTTCCTGGAAGTGTCCAAGCCCAGGTTTGGTGGGGCTGTGAGCAACCTGGTCTAGTGGAAGATGTTCCTGCCCCTGGCAGGGGGATTGGAACTACATGATCCTAAGGTCCCTTCCAACACAAACCATTCTGTAATTTGGTGATTATTGCTTTTCACTAGTGGGTATTGTTGAATTTTGCTTTGCCCTCTAAGAGGTTTGATTAAACTACATATTTGTCTTGCTTATGCCTGTGAAAATTCTTAGCCAAGTAGAGAAGGACTTTGTGGAGTTTGAGTATATACAAATAATGCTTGTAGAAATCCTACTACTGAAATGTATGATAGAGCTCTTTGAGCAGTGCCTCTAGGTTTGCAAACTTGATTTTTAGAATTTCTTTTCCCCACTTTGTTGACTTGTTCTCACAGACTCCTCAGCTCCATCCGGGATTTGCTTTTTCTAACTACATCCAAGAAGTATGGATAATTCCTAGGGCTTTTTAGGCCAATTGTGGACATTAGTCTGGGGTTTGGGATACAGGGGGTTTCTGACTTTCCTTGTACATGCAAGATACTAGGTGGTGTGTGTGCTGCCATCCTAAAAGGTGCACATGATGTGATGGGTTGACCCCATAGTCCATGTTAGGTGCATGCAAACTAATGGGTTGACCCCATCAGCTTGAAAGTAAAGATTTGCTGTTTTTTCCCTCACTTGCCCCATCACACTCTTTCATGTATGAGCAGATGCCTGTTTCACACAACAGACCAATTACCCTTGCTTATGGTTTCAAAACATTTGTTCCTTAAACTAATTTTAGCAAACTGAAGGGAGATGGAGAGAAGGTCTGTTGGTGAGTTCCTGTGCAGGCACAAATAAGTTGCCCATAGATATGTGGCAAATAAATCTATATAAATGGCTTATTTTTAATTCAAGGCAAAATTTGCTGTTAATAGGATGAGTAATTAACATTAGGCTTTGAGCCTGCTAAATGTACTTCCAATTTATTTCAAACTTGCCCTCAAAGCTGCTTTAAAACTGTATGCTGGGTGCTTATACTTTAAGGAATTATTTAAATAGAGAGAGGTGTGTTAAAAATGGTATAGGTTAGGCAAAAAATTTATGCTATTTCCAAATGTGTCTGCTAATGAGATAGTATAGAACCATAGCAATAACTACTTCTAACTCTACAGGATTGTGAGTATAGCAACAATCTCTAATATATGTAACCAAAATTTACACATGTAGGTTGTTGCATGCAGTATTATTTATAACAATTTATGTGTAACTACTTACAAGGATAAACTTAATTAAATGACAGGTATTTAACTGGCCCTTCTTTATCTTTACTTCACAGTCTACAGTTTGCTGCTAAACTGTTAGGCTTTTAAAATTATTATTATTTTACAGAAGTCTGGTATGCTTTACTGTGTTTTCTGACTTGCATTTTAGCTACATAAGAACCTCCACTTGTTTTTAAATTTTTCTCCTCTTGCATAGCTCTAGTGAATCCATCAAATATTTCATTTTCAGGTTCATATTCAGGTTCTTATTGTTCAGCTTCACCTTAACACAGCTCTCAGATTCATAGTTAAAGCTGGAAGAAATCTTTAGTCAATGGACATAATTTTCCCTACCAGTGCAGAAGTACAAATGCACTCATAACATACTCTCAATGTTTCCTATGAGCATTCAAGAGCAAGAGATGCAGAATTTGATAGGTGTAGTATGTACTTCCAGTGATGTTATATTTATAGGTCCTTGTAAAGTCCTTGTTTTCTCACAACTCCTTTGATATCATTATTCCCAGGAGTACAGTTGATCACTAAAAAGCTGCTACATGCCTCTTCACTGCAAAGGGTGAGAGGTGGCCAACAGCCACTTCTTAGGTAATGTACTTCCTCCATGTTTTGTCTTTATTTCTTGGTATGTGTTTTGTTATTATTTATTACCTTATTATTTGAGTTAGCACATTTTGAACTGACAGGTGTGAATGTTAAAGCTTACAGAATAAATACATAGTTTTGATATATGAATATATACACATCTGAATATCAGCAGGCCTAGTGAAATTATCTTTGTGTGACATTCTCTTTGGTCTGATTTTAAACATCATCTATAAATGATGAACTGAAGGAGGAATAAAGCATTTTGGAGTATGAATGGGTTTCACTTTCACATTACTATGTCAGAGCTTGTTTTGCTCATCTCTTGAGTGGCAGGAAGGTGTTTCATCCTAGGTGTCAAATAGAAATAGAGAACACCACAGAAAAATAAATGCCTACTTGAGCTAAAACAAGCTATTTTACTGGGTAAAAATAATTGGCAGGCAAACCTTCAATGAAGAGAAGTGACAGCCAAGAGAAGTAGTTGAATAATCTGTAATCTTCATCATTACTGTTTGTCCTGTGTCCATTTCTCTGAGTGGTTATGACTCTGTGCCATCAAACTGATCAGCTCTAATAGTGGTGGTGGGTGCAGCAGATCTCCCAGTACCATCCAGTGCCTGGCTGCTGAAATAGCTCAACACTTTCCTTCATTGAGAAAGCCCAGTGGTAGGGAATGACTGAGAAGGAGACCCAGAAAATTAAACAAAAGGAATCTAAGAATAAAAGAATGATTTGGATTGGAAGGGACTTTATCAACCACCCAGTTCAAACCTTCCTGCCTCGGGCAGGGACACCTTCCAATAGACAAGGTGGCTTCAAGTCCTGGCAAACGTGGTCTTTGAGGGGTGTGTACTGAAATCCTCAGTATATTCCTCATTAAAACCTTGGTGGTACCCAGAATAGCTTTGCTTTCACCCACAAATGAGCAGCCAGATGTTCTGAGGAGGTGATGATGTGCTGCTGTAGGACTTGTATAAGTTGTAGAAGACCTGGATGAAGTAGGACTCATTTGAGATGACTTGGCTCTGGACAGCAAAATGCTTACATTGTTGGAACTGTGAGTGAAGAGACATTGTATCTTCCAAAAAGGCAATTTCAAAGAATTAATTTTTGTATTTTTAATACGCCAGTTATATTAAGATTTATATGCGACTGAGTTATGTCTGCTGTGTAAAGCAGCTTTAGACTTTTGTGCAGTTTATGTAGTTAAATTCTCAACCATAATATTACATTAATGTCGTTGCACTGAATATTAAATTGATTTAAAGTTATTAATACTATATGCAACATGCACTCCTTAATGTGTAAATATCATAATGCAGTAACAAAATGCAAATTGGAAAATATTTTTCACATTCTTGGTACAAGTATTTGCTTTTTGCATTAATTCCAGATGGCTTAGAATTATTATAGCAAGATGACTTGAATGAAATTCTTTGATATCTAAAAGTGTAAATGAGCTCTGATTCAATTCCTGGATCTTGTAGTATTGCAATATATCTCTGTCCTATGCCTGATTTGAGTGGAGTGAGGGAACCCTTATAAAGCCATACACAAAATAATTGCCTCTGGCAATCTATTTGATTTGACATCTTTCAGAAGAGACTGTTGTGGTCTGAGCTAGAATAGAAAAGCATTGGACCTTAACCTTTGTTTCTATGGTGGAAAAACAAGTGGATTTCTAACACAATTAGATATTAAAAAAAAATTAGTGCTTTCAAATTGTCTGCATGAACATAAATGAACTTAAAAGTCCATTCGAATGCATTCCATGCTGGCTGTGTCTGCATCTGGAATCTCTGTGCTCAGATCCCTAAATGGGCAGAAAAGGTGAAAAACAAACAAGCTGAGGACAAGGCAGGTGCCACTCAAATGCCTCATGGAGAAAAAAAAAAAAAAAAAGGCAATGATTCTCTTAGTCAAAAACTTTGTATGCCAGTTATCCTAAGGGGCTCTATTACAGCTTCACTTGGACTGTGGAGCTCTGGCTGCTTTTCCCTCTGCTGTTAAAAATGTGGCTATGATCTGAAAAAACCTTCATAATCTCTGAGATTGCACTCTCACCCCACCACCACCTTTTAACCTCTTTGCTTCAAAAAGGTGAAATTCCTCAGGGAAGGAACTTTCTTCTTTGTGTCTGCCTTACCCTGATTGGGGTTGAGTCTCTGGGTGCTGCTGGGATGCTTGTTTACTGTGTTCTGATCTGACATCTGTGCCATCAAATTCTTTTGAAAGCCTATAATGTATTTACAGCAGCTCTGAATAGATTTTCACTTCTCTAAACCAACAATTCACCTACCTCCAGTGTAGTATGTGCTTCTAGCAAGCAAGTACATCTTGTCAAAAACAGATTATAATTTTTGCTGAAAGTTTCAGTGGTAATGCACCTTTTATGCAAAACAATTAGAAATAGTCTTTTCTAAAAATGCTTCCTATTTGCAGAGACTGCTAATGGAAATGCATTCTATACTGAAAACTGTTTACTGTTGGTTTTCAAAAACAGCTCCTATAACACAGAGCTCTTTAATGGAAATGTATTGTACACACAAACTCTTTACGATACACTATAAAATATTTTTATGCTGCAGCACTCTGAAATAGAAAAGTACTGTGTATACTGCACTGATTATTTTCTATTAAAACACATTAAACAATGCCTGTTTTAAACCAGTAGCTAGTTCATAATTTACAGGAACAATTTTAGGTAAGCATACTCAACACAATAAATTTTAATACAGAAATGCCTTTTGGGGTATTTCTTGTCGACTTACTGTACAGTGATTTCTCATTTCCAAGAAAAAATTGGGAAGATGGTAAGAGTAATACCAGTTTTGAAAGTAGTCATGTTAAACATGCTCTCTTTTGGGTATGTAAAGCAGTCAGTAACTAAACTATCTGGAATGAGGTCTGCAATCTTGCTTCTCTGCTCTTGGGTGGGGACACATCATTACTTTCAGCCAGACAGGGCTGATGTTTGTACAAATTCATATTCTAAAAGTCAACAACAACCTCCCTGGTCAACCTGTGGCACTGTCTCACCACCCTCACATTGAAGAATTTCTTCCTAATATCTCATGTAAATCTCCCCTCTTTCAGTTTGAAACTGCTACCCCATGTCCTGTATTGCATCTTACTGTCCCCACCTGGTTTTTATGGGCAGTCACTAAGAAAAACTACTTTGTTTGCTGTAAATAACATTTCTGAACATCTCTACCTTTCCTGGCTGTTTTTCCCACTCTGTATTTGGTTCATGCTCTGAATTTTGGTCTTTTTTGAGCTGTTACATACAGTCTTTGGGAAAAAAGGAGGTATGGAAGTTTTGGTGCTGAAAACGCCATGACATTTTAAAGTTCTTTCTCAAACCTTTGGACTTTGGTGTCAAAATATAAACTAGATATGGGATGGAAGGATTGTGGTTTGCACAGAGGAGCAGTAAATGTTCTCTCTGGAATTTAAAGCAACACTAGAAACCATTTTACCTCTCTTATTCTCACTGCCTGGAACAGCTGGTAAAGAAAAAGGAAATGGCTTTCTTACAGTACTTGTCAAATAACTAATGTGCACATTATCCCTCCAAGGGTCAAGGTAGACAATGACAGTATGTTCATAAATCAAGGATAAAGCTGCAGTACTTTGCCCAAAGTTCAGATAATAGGATTAAAATGAATGTTCATGGGATCGAAATTTGATAAATAAAACTGTAATGAATTATTTTATTAAAAATCTATCAGCACTACCAGATCAGAATTAATTAAATGCACTCCATGTTCTGTAATAATCAAACCTGAAGAAGTATAAATTACATAGACACACAGCGTGTGTATGGAATCAGTTATGCTCTGTCAATGAGCATGTGCCCAATATCTCCTGGTGTTTTCTTTCCAAGGCAGTCTGATTCAATAGCCTGGATAAGATAAAAGAGAGCAGGAGGAAATTCCTGTGACAAAAGTACCTTGCAAAAGTGAAATCTCTTTCCTTCAGTATCATGCAGGAGATCCTGAACATACTACACTGACATACTCTTTGATAGGAAATAACTGATTTCTTGAACTTGCATTTGCCTGCTTGAATAGATTTAGGAAAATATGTTACAGTACAGAAAATAGTTATTTTATTATGTTTTAATGAAGAAATGGAGCACAGCCTAACAGAATACTTAAGTGTTTATAAGCTGAAACATGTTTCAGTAACATCTGATTAGAAGTTAGTATCTTAGGTGATCTATCATTATCAGTATTAAATGTATTATCCCAACCACAATAATAAAATTTCATTTTACTTGTGCTTAATAGCAAACATGAATCAGAAAATGTTTCCTGAATTTTATTAAAATTCTGTTATAGCTCATTTATAACTGAGCACAATGAAGTACTTACAGAATACAATATGGTATAATCACTGGAAAGATAAAGAGCTTCAAGCTACCTGTTCTATATTGTTAGCATAAATGGAAAATAAGATTGGATCATGATAAGGGACTTTAAAAGACTGCTTTGGATTTATTCTCAACAAAATTTTGCTCCTATCTGATTTGGCATGCAGTTGATTCTGAATAAGGGCCTGATCTTGGAAGTCTTCACCCAGAAAATGGATTCAGAGGCTGCATGTGGCCCCAGGCCTCCATGCTTGTGGCTGCTATCTCCTTGTGCAACACAGACATCTTAATAAAATGAAGCCTCAGGGATTTCAGCAGTGAGCCCCCAGCACTTCAGAAGCAACTGACTGAATCTCCCATTGTGTTTTCATTGATCTGTATAAAGCAGAAGCTGTGCAGTCCACAGGAACCAAGTGATCAAACAGAATCACTGGGTTTCTGCAATAAGAATAACAGAATGGGGCTGTCAGTTCTACTGTACTCATGAAAACTGCAACACTTCTTAAAATTTTGAAAAATAACAGCATGTTTGGAATGAAGAGGATTTAGGACTGGCCAGGGCAGTGCTATGGTATCCATAAGTGAAGAACTTAGAAGTGCACCTAGAATTTCTTACTACTGGAACTGCTTGCATACAAGAAGTTCCTTTCCTTGTGGCTTTCCACTTTCTAATACTGCTTTTTCATTGAAAGTGAGTGTCATTGCAAATAATAAATGTGGCAAAGTAAAGTAGTTAGAGATGTGATATATACTGTTTAATTGGTTAAGTGATCTTGTAAAGCCTAAAAGGCTGGAAATGTAAGGAATTAAACATTAGTGAAGTCTAGAAAGTACTGTTGGAGAGAGCATTGCTTGATGGTTCATTAATTTACATTTTCCTCAGTATAATGTTGTCTCTTCCTTTTATTCCTGTACTCATGTATTTAAGTATAAATATGTGTGCATATGTACATAAATGCAACTACTTTTTAAAATTACAGAAGCAATCCTACCTGCTAGAAAGATACTAAAAAGAATCAGAAAATGAGTTAAACAGTTTGTACCGTAAGGATATTCAGGAATCTTCTTTCAATGATCCATGGACAGGTCTGTGCAGCTGCAGTATATATATAAAAAAATAACTGCAGCTGGCACTCCTGGTTTAATGTTGTTTTGTAACTCTGGGCATCTCAGCAGAGAAGTCAATAACAGATTCCTCCAAAAATCTGATCCTTGGGCTCCTGGGTTCATGTGGAAGTGCTGGGGGGAGGGCAAATATTTTCCATGGCCAAGAGAATCCCTGTTTTAGCAGGAGCATGTATTGTGGCTGTGTATAGACATGTGATGGTTATGAACAATAATTAATAGCTGTAAATTATCATTAGCAGGTTTAAAGGGTTTGAGTCAGATCTTACAAACACCAAAACCTGATTTGAATGCACTTCCCTTGCTTTGTAAACTGCAGCTTTTATCATAACATGAGTTGGTTCAGATGGTTAACAGTAATTTCTATCATAACCATCAGACAGGACAGTTTCTTTCTAAGCCTACTTCATAAATACTTTTCCCAAGTACCCTCAGAGGACATCTTATTTGGTCCATTTTGGCTTCAAATGAGAACTGAGTCTGAGCTTTGTCTCAGATCCATTCTGCCTGTACGTTTCTCCTTGACTTCCAAAGATTCAGTGGTGTTTTGTGAAATAAAATCCCACAAAATATATAGGCTGCTCAAATTGATCAAGGCAAATGTAAAAGAAGATTGAGATCTTCACCTGACATGAAGATTGTGATCCAGAACCTTTTCACATGGCAGATGAAGAGGGGTATAATTCTGATGAGTGTTAGTTCTGATACAAATCAGGAATTGCTGCTTTGAAGTTAGCAGAGTTATAGTAATCTAAAAAAGATGTAGGGATATCAGGCTGCAGATAAGAGACTAATGTATATAAAATTATGTGTGTGTTTGTATGGCTAGATAAGAAATTTTTGATTTCAGAATTGTTACCAAGTAGAATTTCTCTCTGAAAAAAGAAAATAGGCATAGAACAAAAAATCCTTGTTCCTGATTTTTTTGAATACTTTGTGCAAGGTAAAACACCAAGTAGCCTTTTTCTTCCACTGTCATTTGGACTTCAGTACTTAGATTTGAATCTAATTTTACTTGCCTATCCTGAGACCACGTGAATGCTAAATTTGCCAGAGCTGTTACCAGAGTTAATTCAGTCTAGAGTTACATTTTCAAACACTGTTAATTGGTGTCTATCTGTGATCAATTGCACTATGCAAATTTACTGAAATTGAAGATCTGGGTCCTCAAGATTGTTTTCAAATATCCATTAATCAAAAATGTGTGAAAATTGTTATTAGATTCAGAAAATTGTCTAGGAATAATTATACTGTAGCAAGTTAATAATGCTATTTTGGGTTTTCTTTGGAAGAAAAAGCCTCCATGTCTAAGTACTTCAAGATTTTGAGTGGTACTGATAAGGCTGAAAAAACCTGTTGTGTGTGGGACCTGGTAATTTTACACAAAACCAAAGTGAACTTTACTGTCTTAACACAGTTATGTTGTGTGCAGGCATCTTTCCACAAACTTTATTTTTTATTGTTTTTTAAACATCTGATACAGACATAATCTAGACATGAATTAATATAAATCATAACAATGGGGTTTGGGTGTGTGGAGTTGAGATAAAAGAGGATGTCATTTAGAGCCAACTGTGTTGCTACCTGTTGTGATGGAAATGGAATTATGATTGCTTTATGTTCATTTGGTTGCTGAAATGTTTAGTATAGGAATGTTGGTTTGGACTAGGATAAACCTATATGGAAAAATCAGCAGGATGGAAACGAAGTAGATCAAGTTAAGCCAGTGTCTTACTGATATTCAGAGATTCTTAAAAGGCACTGGCAATGTAGAATACCTGTGCAATCTGCATTCAAGAGCACTTTAGTAATCAAAAAGAAAAATGAAAAGAAGTTGTTTTGGGAAAAGAAAAGTTACAGGATCTTGCTGATCTCTGCAGTATCTCTGCCTGCTCTCAGGAGGGCAGTTGAGAGAGGAGACTTTGATAATTGTGTAGTAGCTAAAAGGGAGAGTTTGCTATTATTATTGCTGAGTTTTATTCCCATTGTCAAAATCAATAATAATCTGTAAGCAAGCCACCAGAAGTACTTCAGTAATGCAGAGGCATGGTAAAGGGAATTTGGGTGAGGTTTGTTTTGAGGAGAAGAGGAGGAAGATGGTCCTGGTAGGTGGCCAGGGCTAAGGGGGTACCTGCAGCATCCCCCAGCATCTCCCACTGAAGGGAAGGCACTTGCATGTCCTTCAGTTTTCTTCCCTTCTTTGAGGAAAGAAACAGGGACAGGGAGTGGTTTTTGCTGCATCTGGCCCTTGAAAGCTGTATTTCACACAGTGTTATGCCTGAAGAAAACTTAATTCTCTTTTGATGCATGGGGCCAAGCTATTTAAGTACCACTGTTTGGTAAATATTTACATTTGTAAGAAAAATATATTTTCTCCTAATAATTATATCTGTTCAATGCATACCATCCTCGCTTAATAGCAAACATTAAAACAAGGTACTTACAAAGAGAAACCCTTGTCATTTGGCAAAGAAAACTGCAATAATCCTCTGCTACTTGCTCCCCCCTCCATTTTAATTGTTAATATCTTTTCAGCATGCGGGAGAAGTAATCTCCTACCACGCTAAAGCAGTCAGCCTAATTGAAAAGAAATACAAGTCATCTAGTGCACAGCTGAAAATTTCAAGTAAAATGCAATCTGTCATTATCTTTCCAATGCCAATTTTAAATAGGTATTAAAGTAAACGGGGGAAACATCATCTCATTTCTCATGCGGTATCATTTCGTTTTGACAGAAATCCCTAATCCTCAAATGAAGATTCTGCCCGATACCCAACAGAACACTCAAGACTCAGAACTCAAGTGTCTTGGAAACTGGATCCAAAAATAGAGGAATAATTTCCCTATCATGAATTAATCTCATTTGAAAATGAATTTAAAAAATACAGTTTATGCAATGCAAATCCCCACTCCCAGAATAACCTGTATTTGTAGTTGTTATGCCACAGTCAAGAGATAAATTACTGCTCAGTGAGCTGTTTCAGCATGGTAACATGAACTGCAGCTAGGATTAAGGAAACTGATGAAGCATAACGCACCCTGAAAGAAATGAAAACATTTTATAGGACCCATGGGTATTATTGACAGGTTTCTACTTT
This sequence comes from Phaethornis superciliosus, assembly GCA_023637945.1. NCBI lineage: Eukaryota > Metazoa > Chordata > Aves > Apodiformes > Trochilidae > Phaethornis > Phaethornis superciliosus. The sequence continues at coordinate 20,082,607 of JAJQWJ010000011.1, forward strand.
TGAGATACAATAAACTCTTTCAGCAGGAGATCGCATTTGAAAGGTATCCTGCATTAGGAAATTATATGCCACATTTAAAAGTATTCATGCTTTTAGTCCTCAAATTATTATGCACCATATAGCATGTTTCAATTTAATTGGAGAAATCATGTATTCTGATGCTGAACACTTGTTTAATGGAGATAATGTTTTTTTTTAGCTTTGTAAGGAAAGTTGGATTCATTTGAAGCTTGAGACATCTTCAGATTTGTAATTACCAGTGCATGCTTCTGAGTAGGTAAAAGTATATTGAAAATATGTCAGATGTGGTCTCACAGAAAATCCATCAAGTCCTTAACAGGTCAAGCCCAAACCAAATTTTACTAAAGCTTATTGCCATCAAAATTTATTTGGCTCTGGTCTCAGAAAGGCAACTTTAGATTGCTCCACCAACTGAAATCTCCACAACTGTGGGAACCTCAGGCTCTGCACCATGTTGCATGTGCTCAGCAGGTGTAAGGAAATGGCAGGTTAAAAAGATTGAAAAAGAGAGTTTTTAGCATTCTTCTGTAAAATAGATTGCTAATTATTTTTCCTTCAGTAGCCTTGCCTTCTCATTCCTTCTCTGAAATAGTAAAAGATTCAGCTAGATTGAACAATGAATATGTTCTCAGGAGTAATTGTTTGTTTGTAGAAAAATGATGTGATATTTCTGCTGTTATTCTTCCCGCTGTTCACAAATTGGAAAATTTTGTAGTTAAGGTGTGACCAAGATACTGCCTCTGTAACAATAGATTTAGTGGGAGAGAAGAAGGAAAAAAGAAACATGGTTAGAAAGAATCGCTTCCTGATATGTACTTTCTACTTATCTACTTATCTACTATGTTTGAATCAATAGCAATTAGTATTTGAGGGGGATTCTATTCAGTAATTTCAAAGGTTCTTTCTCTTTTCTCTCAGTGTCCCTATAGCTCCTAGATTGATGGGACACAGAAGCTTCACAGCCAGATGTCTTTACATCTTTACACCCCATTCCCATCAAGTGTGGGTTTGGTCATTCTGCAAAGCTTGTGCCTAAGCCTGGGTATAACAAAGCTTATTGTCCCACTGCTGTGACATTCTGCTGGTCTAAATGGCCTGGCTGGACTGGAGTCTAGGGAGTAGAGAGCTTGTCCCAGTTATAGTTTGTTTGGCAGCTCTGCAATTTTCCTGTTGGGAAAAGCCTGAGCAGTGAAGACCAAATGTGTAGAGCGATGCTGTAGCTGTCGTACCGCTAGGATGCTGGAATGAAAATGTAGATTTTCAGAGAGCTGCTGCAAGACAGAGCCCTTCAAGCCTTGCACAGGGCAAGGGCCATGTTGTGCATAGGCTTGAACCTCTCTGCTGTGCTTGGTGGCAGTGGGGAGCACTTCAAAATCCTGGGGATCACCAGGTGCCATCATTCTGGCTCACCTCACCAAGCAGTTTGTACTCAGACACTACCTGAGCTCTTCTCCTTTCCCACTGCTTGTAACTTCATTGATAGTGTCCACTGGAATCCTATCACCTAGCTGCAAAACCACTTTGGTTTTGGCCAACATTTGAAGAACAGAGAGCCTTCTATATAAGTAACTAGATTTTATAAATGTAAGACAGAAAGCTTAATAGATAGTCCAAGGGGGGAAAAAAAAGGAATTTCTTTGAGTGTTATACTTTTTTTTTTTTTTGGTGCTATTGTTTCACTCAAAACTGGAAAGATCATAAATTTATGGCAGGACACACAGAGGGAAATATCAAGATAAAGGAAGACAAAACAATACTGAGGAGAATCTGGCTGGAAACTGATTTGAATATGAACTTTATGATATTAGATGAGCTGCGTTATTCTTTACTGCAGACCAAAATCTAGAAAATAAAAATTTTTTGCTTGCTGCATTTCATTTGGAATCTGCAGAGAAGGGACAAACAACAACAATAATAATAAAAGTAATATTACTAAAAATCTCTTGCGGGACCAGAGAAAAAAATAGGGAATTTAGGTGATACATGTAGTGAGTCTGCATGTGGAATGCAGATTAGTATGAATTAGGTGAAGGAAAATGTTTGTGCCAAACACTGCCTGTCTGAATACAGATTTTGTAATCAGCACAAGAAGATGTTGAAAAGGGAGAATGATATGTTTATGTTCCACAAAATGCCATTGTTTTCAGAAGTTATACTCTATTGTATGCATGATACTATGCTGTGCAGGATCTAGATGAGGAAATTGAGGCAGTAAACTCAGACCCCCCATCCTGTCTGCTTTTCAAAAGCTGGCACACTGCTAAACTGAAAGGGAGGGGGGAAGAGGGCAGAGGAATGGTATTTTATTGATGTTTAGTAGTGCTAAGATGACAGTGGTTATCAGTGTGTTTTCAGCACATGGAAAAGTTTTATTAACCCTCTCCATCTCAGTCTGTCTGGGCTGCTGGTTGAATCTACCTCTTCCTAATGCTCTACACCACCTATGTAAAAAACCCCCAACTATGAGACCTTAAATTATATTTCTGTGTGTATAACATAGAAAAAGGGCTAACGTGCAATTTTCAAAGCAGAATGTGGCTTTTTAATCTTTACTCTTGTACTCTGTTAGTGGTTAAGGGTGATCAGGTTCTGATGAGGAGAAATAATATAAGCAGAACAGGATAGCCTAGAACTCTGATTAAATATTCTTATCACAGCATTTTATTAATAGCAGAAAGTCAGTTACCATTCTGCAGGTAGTTAAATGTTAAAAGACTACTTAAAATTCCAGTAGGATGTTTGCTTTTTTTTTTCTCTAATTCCTAGGGAATTAACTTCAATGTTATATGGAGACTGAATGAGTGACCAATATGTTCTGTCTTTTCCATCTGTCTCTTCCAAATACATTCCAAAAATTCTTTCAGTTGAACTTTGTCCTGGAGTTTATTTTGCATTTGATGACTGAAACTCTCAGCCAGATCTGTGCAGAGGCTGAGTGTAGTAATAAATATAAGCTGGTCCTACTTAATGCACATTTTAGGGTGTGGGCTAAAATAAGAATTAATCAAAGGTGAAAAAATAATCTGTATTTTACAAAAAATGATTCCTGATATTCTTGTAAATGCCAAATATCCCAGTTTTCTGCCACAGAACCTACCTCCAGTGTCCTCATCACCAGCCACAGGACAAGTCCCAGCTGGAACCATTTATTGGCTTAGTCAAGTGCTCCACTGCTTTGTTCTAAATATGTCAGCTTTGATTCATCCTTGGGCTTAGTTGCTGTCAAACACTGTTAAATGGAACTGGAATCAGCATTGCACCTAGGCTTCCACTAAGCCAAACCCATAATCACCTCTGTGAAAATGTTAGCATTCTGTGGCACTGAAGAGTCACTTTGATAAGGAGTATGGCATTTTTGTGAGGACATCTTCTCTGAAAAGGGAAGTCTGGTCTCATCTTTGGCATCAGCTAGATGTAAGAAGTTCATGCCATACGTACTGCAAGCTCTGGCAACAGACTCTGTCCTTCAGAAGTGCCCAGCTTACAATTTATTTATGATTTATACTGTGAGGACACATGCAGGAGTACATAATGAGACCAGAGGTGGGACTGTGACCACCAAGTAAAGAACTGGCAATGTTTAGCTGAACCTTTGGTTGGAGTTTGGAGTGGTAACCCAGACTAAATAAAAAAAGTGACTTGTTCTGAGAGGTGAACTGCAAAGTACAAAATATTTTAGAATGGATAGGGGAAGAGTTTGAGAATGTTTTGGGAAGAGTAAGACAACGGTTTGGATAATATTCCCGTAGATTCCAGAGGGTGTTGCAAAGGATAAAAGCATTTAAAAGAAGTATACACTTGGATGCTATGTGAGGTATAAGGAATCCCAAACACTGCCAAAAATTGCTGATGTAGTGACTTATGTTATGGTGAAAACTCAAACTGAAAGCAAGTTAGGTAGATGGATATTCACAAGATTGTTGAGAACATTTTGACTGATTTTGAGCTGTATTGGCCCTGCTATTAGCAGCTGTCTTCCAATTGTGAGAATGGACCACGTGGCCTCCAAAGGATATGTAGCATCATGAATTGATGTAGCTGAGTCTTCGACCCTACAGTTTTCTATCCTGTGAAATGGAAGGTGAAGGGTAAGATCACAACTACTACTTTAGTGGTACATAAAGGTACATTGCCCATAATTTGTTTAAAGTAGCTTCATGTTTATCACAAAGCATTTGGTAAACCTTCTAGATAAACTTATTCTTTCCTTCTTGTAATCTGCTGGGCTTTGGATGGCAAGGTCGCTGCTCTTCACCAGTGACCAGCTTGCCTTGCATTTGGCTCTCAACTGTTGCTTGCTTCTCCTATAAAACTCCACTTCCCCTGTCATTTTGAAAAAGTTGTGGAGTTTGGAAGAGAGAGAGAGGAGAGATGGAGGCTGATGGGGAGAGATGGAGCTGATGAATATTACGTAACAGTAACTGAAGATTTCCACTCCCCACTACAGATTTTCTTAGAACAAAGTAATCTGGACTTGGGAAATCTTTTAAATGGGTGTATGAGCTTGGGGATGGGTGGGCTTTGAAGAAGAAGAACTGCCAGCTTCCAACGTATCAGCAATTCATGCTGTCTTTACAGCATTGGTTTTTTGCTTTCTTAGTGCTTAGAATTTTGTGAGTGTGTGTGTATGTATTCCAAGGGATTCAACACCAGTGAGTAAGAGTTCTTCAGTCAGTTACTTTAGTAACAAAGTTTTGAATCCTTTGTGCTAGCACAGGTGGAGTTAAGCCTTCTTCATTTCTGCAGCCTGCCACTATGTTTACTTTTGTGCATGCAGTGTTCAGTGCATTTGGTTCAGAAAAAGCTAAAATAGATTTCAACTAACATCATGGACATAACAGAAGCCAAAAATTTCTAATACATTTTTTCCACAGTAATTCAAGGAGAAAGAACGTGAAGGCCATATGGCATCAATGGCTAAATGTACTAAAAATCATTGTCAATGTGATGCTTTTTAAAATTTAATTTCACAATTTCCACGCAGTCATAATTTAACTCCTTTTATGTGAGTTCTTCAGTTCTGTAGCAAACTGAATAGAATCCTGACAATTGCTTAGCCACACATTAGACCAGAAACATCAATGCTATTATATTTAATTAATGAAGAAAGCACTGTGCATAACTAATGGATTTTATTAAGGCTAATATATATAACAGCAGGAGCAGTTGGTAGACCAAAGAAAGATTTTTATTTTTTTTTTATCAAGCAGTCTGGGGAACTAAAAGTCACTGATAGATAATGGACTTGTTTGCCACACTCTGGTGCTGGTGTGACTTTGGCAGTCACAGGGTGAAGCACTGTGCTTGATGACTCTAGAGCTAGGAGAGCCCTGAAGTAATAGTATTTGACATGGCTGGGACATCTCATCAGAGGGAAAGAATGATCCCTGACAAGAGAAATACTAAAGAGAACTCTGGGTGGGAAAGCTGCTGCTGTGCAGAAAGCTGTTTGATAAAGATACCTGAGAAACTCATCACCCCTGGGATGCAGCAGTGGTTTTAATAATTGATGGGATATTTTTAAGATGCGTTGCTAAAAATGCTTTTGCATGTGTGAATGGCACAAAGTATACATTAAAAAAGTAATATTTTGTTAGTTTTCCTTTGTTGCTTTCTAACGAATTAGTCTGTCATAGTTTACAGGCAGCCACTGGTGTATGGTAAGCGGTGTACACAGGGTCATACTACTGAAATTCAGCATCTTTACCAGTCTTTCAATAAATTTCTTTGCCTGGATTTTTGTTTCAGCAGTGAACTGATGAGGCTCAAAGCCTAGGAAAGCAGAATATTGTCCACAGTAACTGAAAACTCAAGCTACTTTGAAGCAACTGATTTGGCAGTTGATTCCTAAGGTGTTTCCCACTTACCTTTTGACTATCTGTAAGAAATTATATATTTATCAGAAGGATACCCTTTTTTAAAAGAAGTTGAAACACAAAACCAGATGATTACACATTAATTCAGCTCTTGCAAAAATGATAGCATTGCAGTGGGCTTATTTGCATGGACTTAATGTTCCTAGCCAACTAAATATTGCACTGCCTCTTCACTGAATTTCAGTGCTAAAGGGGAACTGCATGGCTTACCTACTGCATAAAGCTAACTTTAAGTACAACCTTGACACTTCTGTTAGTAAGGAAAACCAAACTTTTCGGGCTGGTGCAAATGCCAAGTGCAGCCCAGGAATCTGTACTTTATCTCTTTATAAGAGATTGGCAAGTCACCCAGCAGCAAATATGAGAAACTCACCAAAGGAGGGAATCTGTCCATGGAGCAGAATTACTTCTGCAAGGCCACCTGGTCCAGAACTTCTTTATAAACCCTCTGAAGATACCACCTCTCAGCTAAAGGGCAGGCTGTAAAGTAGTACCCGATTATGTAGGGTTAGAGGTGTAGAATAAGTAGAAAAATAAAATGTACCAAGAAGAACCTCTATGTGCACAAAAAGCTGTCCTTTTGCTGAAAGTAACTGACCCCAAAATTGCTTTTTCCACCTGGTTGGTCCTAGTTTGAACTTTAGGTGTTATCAGCTAAGTTGAATGGCACATCACCTTCTGTTCCAGGTCTTTCAAGATCACTGACCACTACAGGAAAAAACAAAGTTACTTTTCTGCTTGCAAAGACAGCTAAATTACAGGGTTAAAAAAACTTTCTTCTTTTTCCTGTAGAAAGTTAGAACTTTGCATGCTTGGCTCATTCAAGAGAGAATTCTGCTGATCTGAGAGAGAATTCTACTGCTTCCAACTTGTGGTATCTCAAGCAGTGCGTACAATTCAAGGGCAAAATATTAAACCAAACCAAACCAAAACCAATTAAATCTATTTTGTTCTACCATCCCCATGTTTTGGCATACAAGTGTGAATCCTGAGGAGAAATGAGTCAGTTCTTCAAGACATAGGATGTTCTAAACTTTCAGTTGGAGATGGTAAATTCAGAGAAGAACCACACCAGTCATTTACACTTACTGCCTATACATCAAGGAAATTCTGGAATTAATATTTACTGTAATGAGTATATATGAAGTCTGAGCTCTGAAATTAAGTTTTGAAGAATTTATTTTATGACTGGCCAGATAATTTGTAAATTTGGTATTGCTATTGCTATGAAGCTACTATGGATGTTTTTGCATTATCCCCGTGAAGCCCCAGACCTGAGCCCTGCCAGGCTTGCTTTGGCTTCCCTTCTTTGAGCTTGCCTGGTGATGGGTTTTATCTTGCTTCTATAATGAGCAGTAACTATTACCTAACTTGCTTAGCTTTAGGTTAGCTCTGTGAAGTTGGGATCTGTGGTGTTATACTCATTTTTCATTGCATCTCTTTACGTAATAGACAGTAATAATTATAATAATAATGTTGTTTTGTGTAGAGTGAACTACCTCTGACCCCAAAATAATAATATGGAGCAGGGGATAAAAGGCCAAGGATGGTAGCAAAGGCCTTGAGCACATAGCCAGGGGATGACAGTAGAGGTTATAAACAAATAAAAACACAGATAAAACCAAACTAAAACAAAAGGAAGAGCAAATACGTGGAATAGGAAATGTATACTGGGTATAGCATGGTGTATATAAGGATGTCATGTGGAATTGTAGACTAGTAAAGATCAAGATGTGTTAAAGATGATCAGAAATAGTGTTGTGCAGACCTAAAAGTAGGGAGGAGGAGGAAAGCCATGGCCAGCATCAAACTCTGAGTGAAGAAGTCAAGTTGTGGACCTCTGATCCCTGCTCCCCCACCTTTTTTTCCTCTTGCCAGCAGTTACTGCTGACTTTTGGATCTGGAAGAGCAAGGAAAGGGAGAGTACAAGACCAGTAAAGCACTGTAGATGCTAAAAGTGCATAGGTAACAATTTCAAGCCTGCTATCAAGGAGGATTTTTCTGCAGTAACATAATTTGGACATTAGTATTAGTATTGTTGTAGCTGGGGTAGTAAGACTTTGAATAGACATAGAAGACTGCAGACTAGCAATGAATTACTGGCTGCAGATATAAGAATTTTTTTTCTAGCCCACAAGGTGCAGATTCTATTATTAATGAGCCTCACTTAGAAATCTGATTTTAGGAACTGACTAAATTTGTCTAGATTAACTTTTGCCTAGCAAATTGCCATCACCTCTGAATTTGTCATGACTGATTTTTGGCATGTGAATCTTTGTCTGAGAGACTGCACATCCCTCTGTTATGAAATTAATATTCCACAGGCAAGTTATTTAGAGATCAAGTCAGTTTTTAACTTCCTCTTTGAACAGATGGAATAAATAGACTCTGATTTGCCAAAGGTTTTTGATAACAAAATGGGACTTCTAATCTTATTCTCATGTTTCTTTGCTTTTTCAATTTTAAAGACTCTTTTCAAGTCATCTGTAGCAGACCTAGACAGATTATGCCAGTACTGGTTATTTCAATGTGAGCAAAACTGTTTTGTTATTCCTACCTGGTGTCGCCTCTATATGCAGTGCTTTTATTTGCTTTTTGTGTCACAATCTGACACTAGATATTCATGTTGGGCTGATGATTTCATTAGCTATCTAAAGGCAACCTTATCCACCAGGGGCTGAGTAAATGGAAAATCTTTTCTAACAGCAACATACACTATCAAATCTCTTTTGACTTCTTTTTTGCTCTCTCGGCACTAACATCATAAAAATTCTTTTTTGTTTTCCTTAGTATTTTTCTAATATTTTTTCTGATAGATTTTTTTTTACTGTCTGCCTTCCCCTCTCCCTTTCAGTGACTGTCTGTATTTAAGAATGCTGGAATTCATTTTCCTTATATTAACCTGGTCTCTCGTGTTCAGCAGAGTTTTAAGATGTAAGACCAGAAGTTCCTCTGAATATCACTGCTATATTTTCCTGCTTACCTTATTTCTTTGTGATTTATCAGATCGTGATTACCTCCTCCTGAGAATATCTACAATCATGAGATTTTTGCTTTAACAGCTTAGACCTATAGGTTTGGCATATAAATGCAGCTGAGTGAGACTGATGGCACTTGAGCAAGCAGGCTTTAAGGTTGTGAAACCCATCTCTGTCTCTTACCAGGATGAGATCTGTCAGAGCCCAGCATGCTGTGTCCACTTCAAGAAGTTGTCATTTACAGTTGTTAACACTGTTTTAGAAACTCTTGAATTATTTTTTTATTATTGAATGATGTCTGTCAGCAGCAGGTCGTACCAAAATCTCTCTTGATAAAAGAGCTCTTCTTTTCTGGAAGATATGAGCTGTAACAAATAACTTAGTGTGACATTCTTGGCTTAATACAGAATAGATTTTATCCTAATATCCAGATTTCTAATTTTTTTTTTTTTTTTTTTTTTTTTTTACTTCTCTCCATTTGCCTTGTTTCTTCAGTAAGTTTATTTTCCCCATAAATGATGTATAGAGTGCTCAAGTCAGCACTTTTTTTCCCCCCTTCATTCTTCCTATTCATACCAATTAATATCATTCAGTTGACTCATCCCTGCCAGATCCTAGGTTCATTGAAGAAAACAGACTCCTGATGAATTCACTGTGATTGAATGAAACAGTTATTTTGCTGTCAGGAATGTTACATGATGTCAACCAAGCCACAGGAATGAATGGTACAAATATAGAGAGAGCACCAAGTGCCTTACGTTTCATACAGAGTTCAGGTAAACATATTTTTAGATGCTAATGTGAAAATGTAGAAAATAATTGACAACCTCTCTTTTTTGGCAGACATACACTGGGACTCACAGCAGAAACGACTTAAAAATTTTGGAAGAAATAACCCAAAACACCTTTATAATAAGAAAGCACTCAAAAAGTATATATTTGTAGGTACACAATTTTTTTTTTTTAGACTCCAAAATAAGTGGTTTCATAATGGGCTGAATTTCAATCTATTTACAGGTATTTTCCTACAAGAAACCCTTGTAATTCATAGATCTGATAGTTTTGATTAAGTATCTTTGAGCTAATATTGAGCAGGCATTTGCCTGTGAAATGACAACAAAGAAGAGATACTCTGTTGTCATATATCCCAGCAAACTGCCTGGATTTTTCACTTTATCCACAAAAATTATCACTTCTCTTGTGAGAGAATAATGGATTGATTTAATGGCTTGAACAGTTAACATATTGGTTTTTACACACTGGCCTTGGTGCATTTTTGTCAGTATGGATCAAATAGTTATCCAGTGGCAAATACTGCTAATAGAAGCATGATAATAGTTTTACAGCCTTGAAATGCTGCACAGTAAAATGTCTTCTTTCCTGTTTGGCCCAGACTTTTCAACTTTCCCTTCTTTCAGTAGCTGAGACCTCCTTAGCATGTTGTTTATTCAGTGGAACCAACTTTTGGTTTGGCTTGGGGAGAGGCATCAGTCACTGGGGTGAGGAGGAAGAGAGGAGAGGGATGTCCTCCAAGCACTCAAGAGAGAAAAAATAATTCAGAGACAGTAATGCAGAAAGGAGATGCAAGAAGACTGTGGATAATACATGATGCACAAAGGGCATGTGCTGCTCTGGTGCCTTTACTCTAGTTTGGATGCTAGGTGGGAGGAGGCAGGGAAGCTGAGCCTTCTAAATAACCTGGGCTTCTGCTTATCCAAGGATGAGAGAAGATGGCATCAGAGGGTTCCTGATCTTGCAAGTTGTTAGATTGCACTGAAAAAATAATTTACCTGTCTATTCTGGTTCCTTAGACCTACCTCTAAAAGCAAATTCACTACTAGCAGTTTTACTATATTAAATCAAGTCAATTCACTGGAGCTTGTGTGTGTTAATAAACAAGAACTGAGACATTTTAAGCGCTATTTTCTGTTGTAGGAGTGATTACCTTAAACTGATCTGTTTGCCCATTTTTACAAGTTTTTTTTCTATATCACTGGAAGAGGGAGGGAAGAAAAGAGGTTGATCTACTTTGATGACTCAACAGTAATAGGAGCATGAGGTACTGCCCTCTCTTTCAGGGTATGAAAAAAGCTCATATGAATGATAGTCATATTTACTTAATAGAAACTCAGCTACCTACAACATTTGTCTTTGTCACAAAAGAAGTTTTACACAGAAAACAAAATATAGACACTTTTTTAATAGACAAAATAAAAGAATACACTGTTAACTCCGTGCATTAAGCTATAGAATCCAGAATTCCTTGAGGAAAATTATTCCTGTAAAATGTGAGAATTTTACAACAGCTAAAATTCTCATGCTGAGGAAAGTATAAGAACCTTCAAATATTAGTGTTGCATAATGTTAAAAAAAAAAAAAAAAAAAAAAAAAAAAAAAGAAAAGTATGGGAAAAAAAATCACATCTGTACACTTCCATGGAAACTGCTATGGGAAACCCCCCATCTCCACCCCACCTGAGATACTTATTGTAAATCTGGAGCACACAGTATTCTTTAATACCTTTACCAAATATGTGAATTTTATATGTACACAGTATTTATAAATAACTAATTCCACTTCAGCTTCAAGCATGTAACCCAGTGACCCACACCACAGAGGCAACCAGAAAAAGATTACATGGTTGTTTTTTCAGAGATTGGGCTTATCAACATAATTGGTCTCAGAACATTGCTTAGGGAAGAAGAAGGGGTAATATTCTTGTCTGCACACTCAAAGTCTGTTAATAAGGATTAATGTGAGGCTTAGTCATAGCATTTTAAATATTTACAATGCACCTATTTACACAGTATCAGTTTGAGGTTAAATATCCAGCTAAATACTTATGTCTACTCTTAGTGTTTCTTTTACCAGACTATTTTAACAATTTGCAAATAAATGAAAAGAGTAATGAATGTAATTCTGCACAAATACATATTGATAAAACAGGATTTTTTTGTCTGCTTTCCTATATGCGTTATAAGAACTGTTACAAGAATTAGTCCTGTTTTTGCAAAATATGGCCTGGTGGCATTCAAGCCTTTGAAAAAGAATTTTTCAATGATGTTTTATATATGTTGATACAGACAAACATTATACAGCATGTGCTTATATACTGTTATGAAAATATCCTATTGAGATGGATATCCAGAATTCTTTCTTCCCTCAAAACAGGATCAACTATATTATGCCATTTTTGACATAAGTTTGACCAGTCTGCTGGCTTGCTATCCTAACCCTTTAAAAAGGGACTGCAGATGAGCAAACGAGGTGATCCACTATTTTTTTCCATGTCTGGCAAAGACACGGAGGAGAGATTTACTCCCTTCGCTCTCAGGAGAGCACTTCACACTTCTCTCACTGAGATTTCTAGTCTCAACTTTCAACACAGGCCTTCCTGCCTTTGTGTTCTCTCTAATTTTACACAGAAGCCTCCTCTCTCTTCTTCCCTTAATTAAAGATTGAACAAAGCTGTATGAAAGACAAGACCTGGGGGGAGTCGCTTGATATTTGCTTCCATTCTGACAGATAACAGTTGGCAATTCTTCTGGGGGGTTCTACCCAACCACTATTTCACTTAGTTTACAGCAATTTAATCTAGACCATGTTTCCTGAACTTCAAAGATGGTAATGTGAAATAATGTCATGTTTTAAAGACAAGAGACATGATGCCTATTGTTTCTCCCTAACCACAGAAGGAAACGAGCCAATTTTAACATCATGTGTGCTTTACAAATCTCTGTTGGCTCATCCCTTTTTTGCCTCCCAACTTTCAAAAATAATTTATACCCTCTTCATTTTCCTAAACAGACCTCCTAATACCTTTTAAGATTCCAATTAATTATATATTTGTAAGGGACTGAGTAGTCCAGCTTATTTTTATTAGACATGACAATGATTTTCTTTAATACAAATATAGCACATAGTTTAAGCCTTGTGGCTCCTGCAGGAGGTAGACTCATCTTTTACAATTAAGTTCAGATTGTTGTTTTATATTTTGAAGTATCTTTCATGAATGTCCAGACCAAAACTAGTCTGAAACATGTCAAGCCTGGACACTTGGAGTTAATAATTTGCCATAGGAGAAGCAAACAGTACAGGACAAATGTCAGTATTGTGGATGTGCAGTCCTATATTTTGGATACATATGTACAGGCATGCTAAGAAGAACTTTGAATCAGGAATAATTACAATATAAGCTGTAGTTACATTAGCTGAAGGGCTCAGCTTTTTGTCTCTTGATGAAGACTGAGGCTTCAGGTGTGAGGCCAACTTCTCATTTGAATATGATATTATATTTCTCTCTTTTGGCCCAATAGTGGAATACATTCGATTTCTGTATTGTCTCCAAGATCACTAAATATTTTAGGTAAACAGGGCAGGAAATTAAATCCTGTGTAGTGAGGAGTTTCTGAACAGGAGAGAAGAAAGGTTTCATTTCTCCTGTGAAATGCTGTTTTCCACTGCTGCAGCAGCAACCTAAAACTATTTATATAAGAACCCTACAATAAAACACTTCTATAAGAAACTCTGTTTTTTTATAGAATAAATTCCTACTTTTTGACACTTTTCCTTGGTGTTTCTCTGCCAGGTGAAACTGAAAGCTGAGGTCAGTGCTCTAAAGGTTAGAACTGGCTTAACATGATGCATCAACTGGGAGAGCAGAGGAAGGGGAATATCATCATCTGTGCTTTCCTTGGGAAATGCCCAGCAGCAAGAAGCATGGCCCACACAGCAGATGGAAAGGAGCTTCATTCACAAATATTTTTTTGCCACAGTAGCTGTGAAACGGGCACTTGGTGGGAAGACTGGATAGGCAGCCCAGGTTGCACATCAGCCCTGCAGCATCTTGTGAACAACACTTCTGGAAATGCTTTTGTATGTAGTGAGAGGTTAGGAATTGAAATATCTGAGCCTTGACTTCAAAGGTAAAATTCTGAAAATTGAGGAAGAGATCTGCAATACCAGTATTCTTATATAGGCATGGAGGAAAGGCAGGTAGCAGGTAGGAGGGGTTTCCATGGAAAAATGTAAGAGAAGCAACACCACTGCTCTGTAAAGGGAACATCTGCTCAAAGAAAGATGCTGTAAGTGCTGCAAATCATCTTGTGGGTATAAACCCCTAAAGTGACAGTTTTAGTAACCATATATACAGATGTATTCCTCAAGGACAAATGAAAAGAATTAAAATTTACTATCAGGAACTAAAAGCTGAATGTACTCATTTTATTTTCTGAGCTTTTTCATTTCAGCTCGAGTCTATACATTTTCTATAATACTTGAATAACATAATTTCAGTCAGCAATGATGATTCACAGCTGGAATGATTTTAAGATATTCAAGAAATTAATTAAACCTCAGTTAAAACTAAGCTAATTCCAGCTAAATCCTTCCTCTGAGTGTTTCTCATTGATTTTAAGCATTCAGATCACTGACCATTAAGAAACACTAAGCTCAGAGACTGGCATTAGAGGGTGTCTTAAATTCCTGAAATGTTAAATTGAATTGAACTGGATGGATTGTGTAAGACAACAGCTAGAACAACTACACTTCTTAGCTTGACAAAGAATGCTGTCAGTTTATGTCCCATTTGCTGATCATCACATTTTTGAGGGAGCTTGCTGGTATTTTCCCAGGCATGATTCCTTGACACTCTGGACAAGATAATGAATCAGTGATACTTAATAATAATGGGCATTCTATCTAAAGATTCCCTTGCCCCTAAACTCTTCCCTTAAGATAAGCTAGTGTGCCAGATACACAGTGTGACATTTAGCTGAATGACATACATAGTCTTAGAGATGAAGTCTCCTGTTGTGATCTTTATAACTGATACCATATAAGCAGCTTAAGGCTTCTTTTGATTATGTAAGTCACCATATTGTAGAGAGGATTATAACTCTTCATGTCACTGCTACTGTCTAGCAAGGCTTTTGTACAGTATCACTGGAAAATAAAACCTATTATAAAACTGTATTAAGTTGTAAACACTAGACAAAAATGGATTGGAAACTATGAAGCAAGCCTTTTGGAATGAGAAGTAGGCACAGCAGAAGTCAGCTCATGCAGTTAACATCAGATTTCAGGTTTTGACGTTTTTCCTGTGATCTTACATTTAAAACACAAACTACTTCTGCCACAAGCCCTCTTTTCAAACACTCTGGAACAGCTTGCACTTCAAAATGTGGTTGCATTGTATTCTCCTCCCATAATTGCTGAGCACCCAAGGGCAGGGTTCTCCTGGGCAGGCACTGATGGGTTCCTGTCCCATGCCATGGAGCTGTTCTCCCACCAGGTATCCTCTTTAAGAAACAGATGTCTGGAGTATTGGGGTTTTTTGGTTTGCTTTGTATGGAAAGAGCAAACCAGATGGGAGATCTTTATGTTCTCCATGGAGCTGTGCTATGCCACTAAAAGGCTTCAGGTACCTTGTTGTGAAAGTGTCTCCTGTCTGCTCTGAGCCTGTTACTTTGGTTTTTGCCAGGCTCTTCAATCATCTTTTCTCTTCTAGTTTCCATGTTCCCTTGAAGTCTTGCAGTAAAACCCCAGTTAACCCTCCAGCCAGAGTTCCTTTGTCCAGGGCCACCTCTGTTCTCTCCTTCACAGCCGATGCTCTGTCCCCAGTTCCATTTTATTCTTGTTATTTATCACCTGACTTTCAACAGTTTATAAATCTTACTTCTGGAAATGTATAAATCATGCAGTCCTGTTATAAGGAAAAATGAAATAGGGTTTTTTGTGGCTTTCTAGACTTATGATTTCCTCACCCAGCCACAGGTTCTCTACTGGTGAGTTACTCCTCATATATGTAGTCTGCTTTGAAAAATAGGTTTTGTCCCAAATTGTTTATCAGTCAATTGTCCACACAAAAGAACCTGTTGCTCCAGTGTAAGCTAATTTTAAAGCTCTAAACTGGAAAAAAAGGCCTATTTCTCATAATCCACTTTTTAAAATTATTTTTTTTTCTTTTTCTATAATTTGCTTGCTATTAATGTGTTTCATGTCAGCAATAATTCAAAGAAAAAAGCCATTAATTAAAAGCTCTCCAACTAAGAGCCTTCATCTTTGGTTTTATGAATTACAGTACAGGAAGTAAGACAATAATGCAGTGTAAAACAGGACTCTGGAGATGCTGCTTAAATGGCTTAGGGAGAAGATCACTTTCTAACATGGAATCTGAACAGATTGATTGCCAAGCATACAATAAGATGTATAGCATGGTTTTGATGGGGATTTTTTCTGTTTTTTTAAATGAAACAGTGATCACAGGCTTTTTAATTTCCTTTTTCTAATACACACACTGAAACAGTTCTCATAGGTCTTTGGTTGTAGAAATAAATATATTGTGTAAAAGTAAGAAGCAAGTTTATATTGAATTTAATTTCAGGATTTAGTAAACACTCAAAATATCCTTTTTTGCTACAAAAAAAATCCATTGAACCAATTAGTTCTGTATACAAAAAGAAGGTGAAATAATTTCTTATGAACCAGCAAGTGTGAATATTGCAGCTGAAGCTAAACTTAAGGTGGGGAAGAAAGTCTGTCTTGTAAAATAACACTTAGCCACACTTTCTTAAAATCAGGATCTTAGGCATGTATGTATGTGATGATGAAAGAAAGTGTGGGTAGGAGAGAGAGGAACCAAGGCTGAGAAATCCTACTTGCCTTGGCTTTACCTCTCAGCAAGGTTTGTACCATGTTCCTCATGAATGAGGGGCTCTGCCTTTTTGAAAAATAAATTTTACGTTGTCCTGTATTTCTAGTAAGAAACTCCTTTTTTTGTCCTGTATTTCCAGTAAGAAACTCCTTTTTTTTTTCTTTTTTTTTTTTTTTTTTTTTTTTTTTTCTTTCTTTCTTTCTTTCTATATGGTGGCATTTCCAGTACTTTCCAGTGATTGAAAAATTAGCTTTATTGCCAGAGAAAAGCATGTTGTCAGCAAGCAATGCTTCAAGTTGTGCTTGGCAAGTAACAGTGGAGCACTCTTAGAGTTACTTAGTGCAAAAGTTGTGAACAGAACACCCAGATTGTCTTTGGCTGGCACCCCAAACTCCAAATCTGTCTTCAGTTGAATTCCATCATGTCTCTATGCTTCAAAAATGACTGTCTCTCTGGACCCTTGCATGAGGAAGAATTAGAGCAGATGTGAAAATTTGGAGTTAACCTAAATCCTGGTGCTTCAGCAGGGCCCAAGCCCCAGAATGGGAGCTGTGGGTCAGAGAAGGGTTCTTTGCCAAAGGCATAAAGGAGCAGGGGGTGCTGCTGGGTAGATGTGGCTTTGTGCCTTTCTTTTAACCTGGTGTCATCAAGAAATCTATGACATCAAGAAATACTGCCAGCTTTTTTCTTTTTGTTGTTAAGAGCACCGACGGCTATGTTTTCCTCTCTGGCTTTGTTACTTATATTTTTTTCTGCCTTTAAAAAGTAAAGGGACATGCAAATTCATATAAAACATACTTCTGAAAGGAGGAGAGACAGTAATCTGACTTCCTATCAAACTGATGGTGAAATATAACAACAAATCATGCTGTTCTAGGAGGGATTAATGTCAGGAGAGTCTTTTTTACTTCGTGATACTTTAAAAGCACTTTTTAAAGCTGTTCCTACTGATGTACTTACAAAAGCAAAACAAATAAGAGAAAAACATTTTCCAACAGCAAGCAGAGATAGACCTGCTAATAGACTAGGTCCCAAACCAGTTTTCAGTACTTCAGCTTACAGTTAAATCAGTGCCCCTCTGCTCTCTGGCTTTGTGTGTCTGAAGGTTTTTACATAAGTACATATGTTTGTTTAGGCAGGTCTTTTAAATAATGGATTAACACAGATGTAATAGAGGATCTGTGGTCAAAATACTTAGGATATTTCCATTAATAATTCATTTCCATTAAGATCCAGAATGTCCAGAAATTCTGCCTGATCCTGCCTTTCAGCTCCTGTTACTCTTTGCACACCTGCAAAACAGAGTAAGCAAATCTAATAATTATTTGTTAGTTATGCTTGTGTAAAATATCACTGTCACTTTCCCATCTTGTACTAATTCTAGTAACTGTCAATTTATTAATTTAAAATTATTTTTACTATTATAAAGAATTCTGAAGTACGTGTGGGTGTTAAGTGGGTCCCTCTCCTCCCTCTCCCAAACTGACATTCTCTAGGGTTGTTTTCCTAGGACAGCATGTTGATTTACTTTAAAATGTCTATGATTTTTCAAGGACTAATTCAAAACCTGTACTGAGTAACATTTGAAGTGCAGAATGTCAGATTAAAGAGAACTGTTCAGTCACATTGAAACTTGGAAGAAATCCTGTTTCCTAGTAAGAAGTAGTCATAATTTCTAAACTCACCTAGAAGATGGAAGTCTAGTTTAAAGTACAAATAGAACAAAGGTGAAATAGTCCTTGTTCACATTATTCAGCTCAGTAGCAAGTAACTATTTGCAGTGCAGTGTATTAGAATTTAGGTGCTGCAATGTAGAAAATGTAAAATTATGATGTCTTAAAGGATGTGTTAAGTATGTTTCATACTGCGCAGCATTCTCAGATAAAATATCTGAAATATAACATTATGAATGCCTTGTTTTCAGAAAATGTGTATTAGAAAGCATAAAAGAAGTACATTATAGTGGAAATATGGTTATTATACTTAATTATTTTAAAAAATAAAACAGAAATTACTTCTAATTGTTGTAAGAATGATCTAGGTACTTTGCTGATAGGTTAAGATTTTGCTAAATCTGCTGGGACTATAAAAGCTTACTATCTACCTAAAAGATGGCTAATATTTTGAGATTTGGATCATTGTATAGTCATCATATGTCCCCTATGTATCATTGCTGGAGTCTGATTATTAAAAAAAAACGACATTAAAGGATTAATTACTTTTCATCTTGCCTAACATAGTTCCCATTTTCATGGTCTATCCAAATGTTTTCTCTCTGAGCTTTAGTGGTTTGTAATGCTTCCACCAGATGTATCAGTCATCTGCCTCATGTCTGGTCATTTTAATAATCTGAAACTTGTTACCCATCTTTTAAATCCAATTTAATGCTGCCCTCCTTGTTTTCAAAGATGTCTGTGGCATTACTTCATAGCTATGTTTCTGATGACATTTCGATCTTGTGCTCTTTCTCCTTGACTTTTTATGAATCCTTTTCCACTGGAGATTTTATACATCTGTGGAAACTGACATTAAAGAAATCTTTAACTTTTGTGATCATACATCTTCAGAACTTTCCCCCTTCTTTTGCTTGTTATAGTTTCTCTTTTAAAGACTATCCTGTGACTCTGTATTGTATATAAAATAGGCACAAATTTGCATAATTGTTGCAAAATGGTCTTCAGGAAAGAAGGAATTTAAAAAGTAGTCTGAAAAATGTTTCCAGTTGTTGTCATCTTTCTACTATTAGGAAGAAATAAAATGCTCAGAAGGAGTAATGTGATTCAACTTTCCTGCTGGTATATGTACCTACCCACAAAATATTCAGATGCATAATAAAAAGCAAATAGGTGAAAGAGAAATACAAGGAAACTCTTCAACTATTGGCCAAAGATCCTGCTGTGCAGTGGCTGTAATACAAATGGGAAAATGAGCATAGGATGCCAACATATGTCTTTGAGATTTGCTTGCATGTAACTCTGCAGTGTAAGGGCTGAGAGTGTTACTAGCCATAAGAGATTTGCAATATTATGACTCCCTCTTTTAATTCTTACTGAGCTCATAATTGGGCATTAAGTTCCTTTAGCCATGTCAGAATTTTCCTAGCTCATTGGCTTGATAAAACAGCAGAGGCTGAGTCTGTCCCTTATGGAGCTCCATTGATTTCCATGAGATTGCAGTGGGGAACAATTACTTTTATTAAGATGGTATTAGCGCTGCATTGTGAAGGTATATATGTGTTGATATAGCATTAAAGTTTAAAAAGATCAGTTTTATATGTAGAAAACGAGGATGTAGTTTGAGATAATTCCCCCGTGGAAAATAAATGTTTTTACTGGAGTTTTAAGCTTTGTCAAGACCTTTTTCTGGTGGGTTTGCACTGCAAAGAGAAGCAGTTGAGCTGAGCAGAATGTCTGTGAACAGTCCCACCAATGGAAGAGCACTCTGTGAGTTAATCAAGCCCAAATAATTGATAGTGTAAACTGTTTAAATAGTTAATGAAATTTATTTTATTTAGCTAGGGCATTCTAATGTGAACTTCAGACAGACAGACAGAAAGCTGTCTGTCCATTGCATGGCTCTTAAACCAGGGAGTTAAGGTGCTGAATTTTGCCAATGGCCTGGTTTGGGCCAGGATAAAGGTGATTTTCTGTCTTGTACTTTTGCTTTCAGCTAAGCCTCTTGTAAGTAGCTGCACTTGCTGAAATGAAACCAGGACAGCCATGCACCAGTCAATAAACCTGTCTGCTGGTATCTGAATATCAGGATAGACTGCAACACCCTGACTTTTCCCAGTATTGGCATCTATCTTAAAGCAAAACTTAACAATGCCACCAAGGTGCTCTGGTTTTAAGTTCAGCTTTACCTTTTTCATCTAAAAAGCAACATGAGCCAGTCAAACAGACTTGGCTGGAATAAGGAGTTGCAGGAGAAGGGAAAAGGAGGTAATTACATTACTTTGCAACAGAGATGTGAATACTGTCTGAATGGCTTGATTGGGCATGTAGGTAATCATTCCTAAGCTACTAGGTTATTTTGGTTCCTTGACAACAAGATTAATTTAAGTACGATTTTCTTTGCTTTCTCTATTACAGAGGCAAATAGAAAAAAAGAATCCAACTTGAATAATGGAGAAAATAAATTTGGGAATCAAAGTGTGTCTAGATTTGTCTTCTACAAAGATCTTTATATTCTATATAAAGTTCTCTTTGCTTGACTGGGCAGTTAATCTCTCATACAGCCACTTCCTGTGGCCTGAAAGTCTCCTCAGTCTTGGTTCCAGATGAAGGTCCCATGGATTCTGAAATAGTTCCAATAATATTATCATATATTCTTGGTGATACCTAACAGCCCTAAAGCTCCTCTTCCAGCAGTGAAGTCCTGCTGGGGTTGTTCTTTAGCAAGTAAAGCCACAAATCCCCTGCAAACAGGAAGATTAAAATCAGCTGGGGTGGGGTTGGTTGGATACAGCTCCTGAAAGGCAGCTAATGACTTGTGATTGCAAGAGCTTTAATAGCCTCATTTGCAACAATAATGAGACTTGGTGCAAAGCAAAAGTCAGAGCTTAAATGCTTACTTCCAAAACTGACCTTGAAGATCTTGATCCAGCCTCTACTAACTTTGTAGGTGTCCCAACTCTGTTAGCATCCTGAGGAATTCCCTGCCAAGTTTCTTGAATTTCTCCTGCTTGTGTGGATGACAAAGTGCCTCTTCTCCATGGTACTTTGGCACTTAGCTGATGGCTGAGCCTGGTGAGATTACATTTTACACCAGGTTTGATTCAGTCATTAGCTGTTGACAGACCTGGCTACCACACAAAATTGAAAAAGGACCTAAATACAGCATCTCTATTGGGAAAAAAAGAAACCTCAATTTTTCTACTTGTTCCACGATTACAATAAAGATTCAGGATTACCTGGTTACAAAAAAAAAATAGAATTGTAGTGTTCCATGATTCTAGACCACTTCACTTGGAGAGTGACAAGGTTTTAAAAATGGGGACACAAGTCCCAGAGTTCCTACTTGATGCTTGGTCATGAATTCTTTTTCTTGAGGGTGCCTAACCCCCAGTGTGGTGTGTAAAATACACTCCTGGACAATGGGACACAGGCTGAAGCCTTTTGGGCTCTGCAGGGAGGGGTGTGGGTCCTTTGGAAGGCTGCAGAAGCCATCCTTGTCTTTCCACATCCTGGGGCTGCCTGTAGGGTGGGAAGGACACAAAGCCCATTGCAGCTACTAGAGGTAGTAGCACTTGAGTTGTGGCTTAGAGCTGCTCAGCATCTCGTGTGTCCCATGGCAGGAGTCAGGTGCCAGGAGACTCCATCTGTCATTTTAGGGTGAAGCAGGGGTCAGCAAAAGGTTTCTGCTTACAACCTAGACATCCACATCCCTGAAGCTAGTCCTGGTTTTGGGTTTTTATCTTGTTTGGTTTTGTTTTTTCTGGTACACTTGGTTTTGGGGAGAAGTTTCACCAAAATAACATGTTCTGTTTGAGGTCCAAGGGTCACTCTAAAAGCTGCTCTACTCTTAGAGCTGGTAGAAAAAAACATGATTAAAATTATAGGAATGAGTCACTCTAAAGCAGAAAACAGGGAAAAGTAGATTTTAAATGCCTGCTTTGACACCATTGACATTTTCACTGCTTGAGCAAAGCATATTCTTCTTGTCCCAGCCAATGTTCCTTTTAACAAGAAGGAAGGAGAACTTTTTCAGAAGGAGAGGTGAAAGAGAAAACAAATTTCAGAGTTAAAAGTTCTGATAAGCTTATATAGAAAAACTCACAAAATCAAAGTTTCTTTGACAAATTTGACAAAATAGCTGGAAAATAGTTGATTGGAATGTTCAGGATGATGCACATTTTTTCATATTTTTTTCCCCAACAAAAAAATAAATTAGTAGTTTTGTATAAAACTAAATTACATTAATTAAAGAATGTAAGCAATGAAGGACTTAGATAACTCTTGTTTGTATAGAGTCTTGATAAATATGTTGGTTATATATTAATTTGTTTTCCTCAGAGCTGCTTGCCTATCTACATTCTTCCTAAATGTATTAGTAAGATCACTTATATTGCAAATGAATAATCATTTGACCATATTTTGCATTTTTGATGAGACATGAAGAAAAAAACCAGCTATTGATGACAAATCAAAACTTCAGTGTTCTGAAGCTTTGTCTAGAAAAACAGTAATTGTTCGTGTAAGTACCTAGATTTCCTGTTGCACTTGATAATTCAGTTCTTGGATTATAGAGAAGTCTTAAATGGGCAGACTAACAGGTGGAAAGAAAGGTGTTAGGCTTTTATCTAACACCAACTTTGCACAAGAGAGTACCTACTCTTAAGGGAATAATTAGTTTGCTTAAACCTGTTTGGATTTAAAATTTGTATTAATTGTTTGGAATTCTGTTCTTAGCTTTTTGGTTCTTCTTTTCATTGCTTCAGAAAACACTAGATATTAGATTGATTAAAGGGATGTTGCTCTCTCTGTGTTTGGTTCCTTTGGTTTATTTTAAAATTTTCTTACTTCAGATGTAGAAAGGAAAACATTTCTTCTAAGAATGTGAATAATTCAGTTCTCTAATAATTATTTGTACATTCCAGAACTATATACTCACAGCCTGAATGGCTATTTGTGCTTCATCCAGCCTACATAATCCAGTCAATTATGAGATGTGCAATAGTTTAGTTTTTAATTATGTTCTACATAATCCAGTCATTAATAAGGTGTGCAATAGTTATGACAATAAACATAGTCTCACATGATTAAGGTTTTTTTCTCTCAGTTATCAGTAGCCTATATGTATATGTGTATACACTCACACGCACATTTCTATATATAAATATCTGTCTGCATTTTAAATTTATTCTTCCCTGTGTGCTTCACTTATTTCTTCCTTCCTGAGTTTTGCTGATGTGTGCTGGGTGTTTTCTTGGCTTCAAAAAGTGCGGTGTGGATTTTTTTTCTTTTCTTTTCTTTTGTAAATCTCCCTCTCCCCAGATTTGATTGCTAGCTACATGTTCTTGAGTTATCAGAGGTATTAGAGGGGTATTAGAATTACTGTTAACTCATCAGTGATGGATTTAATATCACAGTCATACCAATTCCTTCTGCTCTCTTTTTTTTTTTTTCCTTTCACATATTTTTGGTTCTGTATCCTCTGTGTCAGGATTAGCCTGTTAGTAGGTATTCAGTAAAAAAAAAATAAATCTTTCTTTATTCTGTTGCTTCCCATGTTTTCAGATTGATTATTGAAACCAGAGTAGCTGTTCATCTGTGTTCCCCTTCAGTTTGAATACTGCTTTTGGAAGGAATGCAGAGAAGAAAAAAAACCCCAGCTCTTTACACCCTCATTCCTAGAGAAGAGTTAAAATAAAAAATATGTATATTAGAAATACCCTTAGAAGCCTGTTTAGTGAGTAAAACCTCCAGTGTTCCATTAGTTGTCTGAGGATGTGGAGTTCATTTGTGAATTATTAAAGGATTGATCTATCTTAAAAGAGGGAACCAAAAACTTTCAAGCCTGAAATCAAAATCAGATTTCCTTTGTTTAAAAATGTGGAGCTAATGGTTTCCTACAGAGGAAACACCTGTTACTAGTAGAGAATTAAAGTGATGTTTCAGATCCCATGAAAGTGAATAAAGAGCTGAAGGCACCAGTCAGATGATGAGCCTTCAACAAAATTCAGTAAAGACTATCAATCACACCAGAATGCCTTGATAAAATATTTTCCTTACTTCTAAAGAACAAAAGGTATGTTTCTGGAAAAAAAAAGTAGCCGTCCTTGGGGATATTTTGGCTGATTAATTATACAAATAAATTGTCTCCTTAGTAACAAAGTGGTAGCAAACAACATTGCAAATAAACTTTAAGGTGCCTCTCAAACTTCAGGATGCAGGCATTTTGATACTGGTAGAAAAATTTAAATTTCAAAGCAGATTATTTTCATTTCTAGGAAATGTTTGAATATTTAGGAGGGATAAAGTAATTGAAGGGAAATCTGAGCAAAGCTATCATAGAGCTTCTGTAAGGGGCAGAGCAATGCAGTAGTCACAAGGAACTCTTATGTTTTCTGGCATGTGTTTGTGAAATGAAGAAACAAATATTAGATGCTCTGAACTGTATTATACTTCAAACCACATATATACAATATAGTTGTAAGTGTTAAGATTATTTTTTTGGTATTTATGATTGATTAGATTAACAGAAAAGGCTATTAAAAAAATATCCCATGCTAAGCTGGCCTTTAAGACCTGTGATATTACAAACTGATGAACTGCATACATGTTTTCCTTCTTTTAAAATAAGAATCTGCCATCTTACTTGATTCTGGTTTTGGTCACTTCTGAATGATTGGGTCATTCAAATAGAAAGACTAGGTAGCCATTCAGCTAGGTAGATCATGATAAAGCTAACAAAAAAAGGATTAAGTATATATTTCACAGGAAATGTTATCTTGAAAAATTATTGGTAACACTGGACTGAACAGTATGGTTTAATAGTACTGAAAGTGAATGTAGGTCATTAATATAGCTCCACCGAATATCTGTGAATGGTACAAATAATACACATTAATAACATCAAGAATAAATGTATGTCTAAATCTGCCCTGGGAAATAGTTTTTTTTTCACATGTCACTGAGTTATCACAGATGCTGTCAGGGCCACAGTCTACTGTGTCAGTAATTTCATAAGTGAGCATTGCACAGCTTAACCTTGAACAGCAAATTGACTAAAATTATTTCAGAAATGTGTTGGAAGGCCTATATATGCCTTATAAGCCTCCAGATTTCTAAATAAATGAATTACTATTTAAAAAATGCACCCTTTATACTAAGTTCATGAAGGTTATTTTATCTTTTATTTGCTCGATCAAAGCTACTTTTCTTCAAACAAGAGGACAACTACTTTCCTAGGCAGCAAATACAGTACAGACTCATGAAAATATATTTTCAATTGTTCAAAATATTTGAGCCTTTAGCAATAGGAGAATTGTTATAAATCAAATTATAAAGCCCCCGTATGCTTAAAATTCAATCGGGTAAACATATAAATACATAATCAAAAAGAATATCCTGTCTATTTTACTCTGCCAGGATACTTCTGCATATATTTTTTTATTATTTTATTGAAAAGCTTATGCAGAAATATTGATAGATATGATACTGGTAGTGAGGATAAATGGTGTGGACCACTTCTGGTACTAGGAGTACCACCACACCTGGAGTAGTGGCTGTTGCATGTCCTTTACTATTAAATTTATTGCAATGCAGGGAGCAGATAAACTTTTGGCCCACCTGAAGGTTGCAAAATATTGCAAAATGAAAGGCTGTGGCTCCAGGGGGGCTGCAGGTCTCTGTTCTGGACCCCTCTGCACTGCCATGTCCCATGTGGTTGTTCAGCCTGGAGAAAAAAAGGTTGGGAAGACCTTCTGGTGGCCTCCAAGTACCTGAGTGGCCTAAGAAAGATGAGGACAACTTTGTAGCAGGACCTGTTGTAATAGGACAAGAGGTAACTGCTTTAAAACTTTTAAAAGAGGGTAGATTTACACTAGACAAGAGGAGGAAATGTTATTTGAATGATAGTGGCAAACTTTGGAATGTGTTTGCCCAGAGATGGATTAGAAACCCTTTGCTGGAGGTGTTCAAGGTCAGGTTGGATGGAGCTCTAAGCAACCTGATCTAGTTGAAGATGTCCCTGCTAATTGCAGAGGAGTTAAACTAGTTAACTAGGAGTTTAACCAGGTGACCTTTAAAGGTCCCTTCCAACTGAAACCATTCTATGATTCTACTTGGGGGAGCACTGATGGAGAGCTGTGGAAGGAGTCCCAATCTCAGCCTTCAGACAGCCTGTGTCCACTAATTAATTTGTGTATTGTGCATTTGTACCCTTCTGTGTGAATTCCCAGCTCCTGAGTGCAAACTATTCACCGTGTTGGTGATTAGCATGCTGGACATATCTTTGCTTATCAAGTGTCTTCCGTACAGCAGTTTGAAAAGTCACCATCCTAATTTGCACTACAGGAACTTTTTCACAGTAAACAAGCACACAACTGCTAGTCCTGAATTCTTGAGTATCCTCCTTTCAGCTGAGGAAACTGATTTAATCCCTCCAGCTCTAAGGAAGATTTCTCATGCCATATGCCTTGATTTGTTCACTAGGGATTTAAATCCCTCAGATAATCTGAGGCTGTGGGGTGGTTGAAACTAGGCTGGGAGGGGCTCTCTCCTGGGGTAAAATTACACTCCATTTATCAACCCCCATGGTTCCCTGAGCCACTTTGTAGCTTTGTGGTGTCAAGCTGTGAAGTTCAGTTTAGCTCTGGGATGATGTGCCTGGGAATCATGATTCCCATACCTTGTCATCCTGCGACACCTGGACTTTGCTGGAAATGGAGAATCTGTCCCCAGGTTTCTCCCCCCAAAATTCAGTTCGGGATCACTAATTACTGAGGAATACCTGAGAAATTTCAATGAGCAAGGGCTTCTTTGTTTACTGGTTTCACAGGCTCAGGCAGAGTTTTGTCATGATGTTTTCTACTTTCATTCGTCAGAAGTAACTCACAGATTTTGATATATTAATCTTCATGCATTCAGCAGTAACCAGTCTGTTGATTTATAATATCAAGGCAGACTATTGGCCTGTTTCAGGTTTTTTCTTTCCCCTGCTATGTTAGACAGCCTGGAATGCCATCTGCTACTGGGATTCTTATCCCTTAATCTAAATGTGTAATTCAAGTATACAATACAGTATTGTACTTCTGTCTTTTTAAACTGAACAGCTGTTGGGTACAAAAGATATACTCCAACAGTGTTGTTTTAACTATGTTATCTATTAAATATCAATGAAGCCACACATTGTTTAGCACCATTATCAAAGATGAGATTTACTCCAAGTAATCACACTCTGGGAAATAAACAATCTGCAGCACATTTGATAGCATCCAAACCAAGGTGTGGAATTTCATTAGGCTGTTGGGTGTATCTAATGTTCTCATTTATCAAAGCTTACAGAACAAAGAGGTTTGCTCACTTGAAATGGGACGTTTCTGTACTTAAAATAGAAATGCTAAGGGAAAATGTGAAGTGATTCAGGCTAAAGAGGGAAGTGGGTATTACTGCAATATAAACTTTTGAATTAATTGAATAAGTAATGAGTAAAGAACAACTTCCATCTTTATTTGTTGTAATTATTTCTTGAGAGAAATTCTTGTCTGGAAGATTTAAGCAAATCACACACATGGTTTTTGTACTTAAAGGAAATGTTTTAGATGAGAATAACTTGTGATCCCAACAGATGTTTGGTATAGGCAAAAAAAAAAATAATCAGAAGTTCAGGTCAAAACAACAAAAAAAAGTTCTAGTTTTGCCTAACTTAGTTTTTCTAGTAACTTTTTACCTGGGCAAGATTTTAGGAGTATTGGTACAATAAGGATCTAATATCACTGTAAACGGAGTCAAATCTACTATGTGGGCATATGTCATGTCTTGTTTGAATATCAAGAGTTAGGTAGGTTCTAGAAAGAATATCTTGGGAATTTTGTAAGAGAATGTTAATTATAGAGAGCTGCATATTAATCTTCTGTACAAACAAATGTGACTCATTAAAAGACACAGACCCAGCAGGGAAAAGTCTGGGAGGTAGCTGGGAGAGGAAGCTCCATTAATCAGCTTCTACAGTTAGTTTAGAAATTTGTTTGTTAGAAAATAAAGCTGGGAGCTGCTCCTTTGAAAGTAACAAAAACTTGAAGTACTTCTAAAATATCCTTATGTAATAAATATCAGAGGTAAAAATACATAAATCATCTTTGTGGCCAAGGCTAGAACCAATAGTTTCTTTTCTGCCACATGTTATAATCAATGCAATATAAAATCTTGCTCTGTCTCTGAGGCAAAATATATGAATTTTTAAGAAATTAGAATTTAGAAACTAGAGAAATACCTTTCACTTTATCTTTCACATACGGGGAGCAGGGGAGCTGCAGTATTCTGACATGTAAACTTGAAAACTATTGAATGTATCTTTGGCAGGCCAGCATAGAAATCATTTAAAACACAACCTGAGAAATCATTTAAAAACTATGGCATTTCTATGGCTTTCTCTTTCAGATATATTATTTAGTGTGAGTAGTCCATGACTTTAGTTTCTGATGTAATTCACTCCTCTATGTTGGGTAACTTGGAGATGGCATGAATATTTCTCATTTTGGAAAAAAAGCACAAGTGTTTTCCTTCATTAACTCCACAGAAACAATTCTCAACACAGATGGAAGCAAACATTTGCTGCCCAACAAAAAGTTCTCAAGTGAAAGCATATAGACATCCAGAGATACTCATGTAAAAGACTTTTGAATGTTTTGAGAATTTCTGGGGCTCCTGGAGTTACTTTCCCCAGTTCTAAGCTCGTTGTCAGGGACCTTAATTCATATGGGAATGTGATTTATTAATGTGAATTATTGACCAGTTCTCCAGAGGTATTTTAGGTATCTGAATCCTACTGTTTGAATGAGAGTTAGGTTCTAAAGTACCTTTAAAGATTTGAGCCTAAATGACTCTTTAACATGATACAGAAACTGATGGTCTGTACAGCAGGCAATTAAACTGAGTTCTCTTGGGGCTGCTGCTGTAACTCCAGGATCTTCCCTCTTGACCCTGCCCAGCTCTGAGATAGACTCCTCCAGATACCCGTGAGATTAGTCAGCCCCAGATATATAACAAATTATTGTTTGTATTATACAGAAACACCTCCCTGGCACTTTCAGATGCCAAACATTTTGCCTCAGATTGAAAAAGCCCAAGGTAAAAGCTAGCTTGTGCCTGTGAGAGTTTAGGTCATGCTTTTCAAATGTTCTAATGGAGCTAGGCACTTATCTTTGAATTTCAATGAGATTTGAACAGCTAGCAGAAACCCTTAAGTTTCCTCAAACTCCCCTTTTCCAAATCTTAAAAGCAAAATACAGCAGCTGGGAGTATGACCTGCCAGAGGTCTGGGAAGTGGTACTGGGCAAGATTAATCTGAAGGTGTTTTTCATAGTGTAGTTGAGACAAATCTGTTAGGAATATTTAGAAATTCACAATTATGGGCTTCAATTTGCAATGCCTATGAACACTTGGATGTGTAGCTGTGATTAACCTCTCATTTAGACTGCTGTAGTGTCCCAGTCTTAGGCCACAAGAGATGGTCAGAACCTTGTTGCTGATTTAAATAACAGAAAACCCAAAACCTTGGTCCAGGATTGACTCCCTGGGGAATGGAAAAGCCTCTGTCTTAGGAGAGAATCAAGAACATTGACATTAATTGTGTGATGCTGCCCTGATTTCAGTTTTAGCATATCCAAATGAGAGCTGCCTTGCTTCAGAGTTCCCAACAAAAAATTGTTTTGTGTATGCTGACGGTTTCAGAGTAGAAGTTGCTCTGGAAAAACTCTAGGATTTTTCAAATTATTTTTGTTTGTTACGACAACTTCTCCCTGCTTCTCACAAGTGACTGAGCAGTAGAGCTGGCCATGGGACTCATTTATAAAGTGCTCTTGGCAGCTTGAATCTTCCATCCTGACCTGGCACTCACCTTGTCGTGAGCTTTTGAATTTTGCAATGATGACAATGGAACCTTGTTAAAAGTTCCATTTGTCCTCAGTTTTCACCTCGGGCTCTTTGGCTGTAGCTGTGTGTTCCTATGTGCTGCATTCTGCCTCAAGGTCCTTATTTCTCCAGTCCTGGCATTGGAGTAGGCTGCAGCTCCTGCCACTTGCTCTGCCTGGCTAGCACCAATGTGGAAGATGATGCTGGAAAGTTGGCACCTCTGAGCTACACCCAGGCCTCATATTTGTTTTGGGAGCTGGGATGAACCGTGTCACCTTTGTCCCACTGTATTTGACACTGGTGAGGCTGTCCCTTGAATCCAGTGTTCAGTTTTGGCTCTCTCATTGCAAGAATTTGAGGTGCTGGAGGGAGTCCAGAGAAGGGAAATAAAGCTAGTGAAGGGTCTGGAGCACAAGATTTATGGAGATTATCTGAGGGAACTGGGGTTGTTCAGTCTGGAGAAAAGGAGGCTGAGGGGAGGAGACCTTATTACTCCCTACATCAACCTGAAAGGAAGTTGTAGCAAGGTGGGGGTTGGTCCCTTCTCCCTGGTACCGAGCAACAGGACAAGAGGAAATGGCCTGAAGTTGTGCCAGGGGAGGTTTAGGTGGATATTAGAAGAAGTTTATTCACAGAAATGGTTATTAAGCTCTGGAATAGGCTCCCCAGGGAGGTGTTTGAATCCCCACCCCTGGAGTTGTTTAAAAGATTTATAGATGTGGTGCCTAGGGAGATGGTTTAGCATGGGACTCTACTAGTAGAGTTATGTAAATACTTGGACTTGATGATCTTAAAGGTCTATTCCAACCATAAGATTCAGAAGTCTGTGATTCTGTGTGGTTTTGTGTTTGTATGTTCTCATGTGTGCTCCTGTGTTGCTGGTGATGGTGTCTTGGTTTGGTTACTTTTCAGTAATTTTACTTTTTAGTTAAGTCTCTTCTAAGCAAGAGCCCAGGGGGTGTGTGAGCCTGTTTGGGGAGGCTGGAACCTGGTTTTGCAGGTGAAATGAATCAGGCTGCACTGCCCAACTGTGGCTGCTCCAGGCAGGGAGGTGGATGGAGATAATCCAGGGGTTTGTGACTTTAACAGCAGGTCAGGAATTAGGTGATTTGCTGGAGAAATGTCATTAGAGAAAACCCAGGCAGTCTGGGTATAATAAACAACAAAGCCTTAAATCCCAGGGACCCCATTAACACTCAATGTGTCTTTAAAAGTATTAAGGCCTAACAACACCACAGACTACTTTGTATTTTAGCTGTAAGATGCTCAGGAGTATTAGGCATAAAGCCAACATGAGAATCTGCCATGTGTTAAAGATAATCCCACTGTTTGTATCATTCAGCCACTCCTTCCTAGCCTGTTTCCCCTTAGATATCTCCCATATTATGGTACCTAAGTTTTAAGCCAATATAATAATTGTGACTGTGAAGGCATGACAGACTTTTGAAGTTTGGTTTCTTTCTGAAAGAAACCTAACAATATATAGGCTGCATAAAACAACAGAATAGATCACTATTGACATTTTAATTCTTAAAGTTTAATATCTTTTACTGGGAAACATACATAACACTGTACAGAAATTTAAAAATGAAAAATTAAACATTTGGTTCCCAGAATGATGAAATATTTTGACATCTGTAGAAACTACTTACACTTACAAAATGATATTCTTGTAAAACTTATTTGATTTATGTTGTGTTTAATTTTCCAGAGACATGAGCAGTCAGTCAGTATATTCCACTGAAATGTCAGGGATTCATATTAAAAGTAGTAAATAACATATTTACAAATGTAGGCATCTGAAACAAAGCACAAAGAATATAGTAATAAATGACATCTAATGGTAGCTTTTATGACATTATGTAAAGTAAGAGTCAAGTGTTGTTTTCTGCTCTGTGATTTTTACCACTAGGTGGGAAACCAATTTTAAATTAAGATAATAAACTTTTGGAATGAAGTTAACTTTTTAATAACTAGTTACAAATGACACCAAGATCTCATTTGCCATGAGCTAAAGTTTGGCAAATCACAGGGTAGGTATTCAAATATGAGTCCTGTCTCGGAAGGAAGCCAAGAAGAGAATAATTTTGTATTATGGGCTGGAACAGTATAGCAAATCCAGTAGTAATCTGTGTAATAATGCTGGTTACAGCAATGTCTGGATGATTCCTTCACTATCCTTTGCTTGATAATAATTTGAAGTGATAGTCAAAATAATATGACATGATGGTGCAAGGCATCTTTCAAGAGCAGAGAGGACTAGAAGCTATCTAAAATGTGTTTAGTGAGAAGACACCATGTCACTGAGCCTTGTGTTCATTCATTTAAATTAGATATTGGGAAGAAATTCTTTAATGTTAGGGTGGTGAGATGCTAGAACTTGTGTCCCAAAGAAATCTTGGGTGCCCCCTCCCTGGAATTGTTCAAGGTCAGGTTGGATGGGGCAGGGTGGTCTAGTGGAAAGTGTCTCTGCCCATGCAGGGGGTTTGGAATTAGATTGTCTTTAAGGTTGCTTCTAACCCAGACCATTTTGTGATTCTATGATTCAAAACACCTCAGTGTACTTCCCCTCACTGATGGCAGAGTTCCTGTGGAGTGTGAAGGTCTGCTCTGGGTCCTGCTGTATCTGGGCCTTACAGAGGCTTTTTGAACAAAGCTGGAAGAATAAATTCTCTGTGAGATACAAAACCAACTGATTTGTCCACACTGCTGTTGAATTACCATGCTCAGCAAATAATGTTAGTATACCAGCAATAGGAGAAAGAAGGTAGGAGTATTCTTATGGGGTTCTCATCTTAAATTCCAAGTTTGCACTCACGAGAGATGAGGGGCCATGGTGTGTTGGCTTTTTGCATCCATTAGCAGGCGGTCACATCACAACTTGGGGGGGGGAAGTGTGTCAGGGAGGGAGGTGGTTTTGTTGAGTGTGTTTCATCTTGGTTGTTGTGTGCTGTGTGCCTCCCATGCTCAGAAATATCATCAGGGCCAATCTATGGATGAGTAGATTTCTGGGGAGTACTGGGAACACCGAGGCAACTGATGTCACCCTTGTACACCCCCTCCTTCGTATTCTTTGTGCCAGAGAGAGGCAGGAGGCACTTAAGCAGTGGACTGTGTAGCACACAGCATTTCACAGCTGTTTTTGCGACAAAAGCCCTGCTAGTGACTAAAATTGTAAAAAATTCTGGGTTGTGGTGGTTTTTTTTATAGTAACTGCTAATGGTAACCATCTGGACGAGATTAAGGAAGGTCCATTGTAGGTATGAAATCCTAAATTGTCCCAGTTAATTTTTTTTTTAGTTATTTTTTTATTTTAAAACCAAACCAAACCCCCCAAAACTTCCCTAGTCTAGAACTGATTGCAACAATACCAATTCAAAGACCGCTGGGATTATGCGTCTTTAAATTTAACTGTGTCAGAATTCAAGGCCTACATTTGGTATAACCATGATGTTATATTTAATTAAAGGCATTATTATCATGGTGATCCTTAGCAGTATGGATTAGTACTAGTCTCTGGGATAAAGGGAAGCACACTAATTGTAAGCTGATTTGCTGGTTGTCTTCATGTGCCTCGATGGCACCGCTATTTACACCAAATGCGGTCAAGCATCCTTTTAATACAGACATGGATTACACACATTAAGTACAAGACAACATAATCCAAAAGCACACTAAAATGTAGCAGAAATCCTGACAAAGTCTAAACCAGCTGTTATGCTGCTACAAATTACTTCTGCAACCACTTCTAAGAGTTTTAGTGAAATAAATGGAATGTTAAAGAGCAAGCAAAAAACCCCCAGAATAATGACAGTGTGACAAATTAATGTACTTTAAGCTATGACAGAGAGGTATTTCTGTGTATTTCTTGTTCAATAAATAAATAAAAATATTTTAAAAGCCTAATCTTAGGTTTGCTGTAACCCAAAATCCAAAAAGTTTTCTCTGCTTCACTCCTGAAGTGTCTCTGATGAAGCTGACTTGATCTTAAAGGTCATTTCCAGCCTGAATAATTCCATGATTCAGATAGTGATAGGACCAGAGGAAATGGCCTGAAGTTGTAGTTGGGGGGGTTTAGACTTTGTATTAGGAAAAATTTCTTTACTGAGGGAGCAGTTAGGCATTCAGATGGGCTGCCCAGGGAGGTGGTAGAGTTACTGTGCCTGGAAGTATTTAAAAACCATGTAGATGTGACACGTCAGGACATGTTCTAGTGGGTGTTATAGATGTTGATACACTTTTTTTTTTATTCTGTTCTCAGCAACAGGTGCACAATGCAGCAGCTGGTCAAGGATAAATTAGCATGCTTTTAATTTTCAATAAAAGAGGAAAAAGAAGCTTCCTCAAGTGTTCTAGACAATAAATGATAACTGAGTGTAAGTGTAGTTGAGGTTCAAAAGGGATATTTGAGTATACATGGATTTGTATGGGTCACTTGTAGTATTAGATACCTCAAAAGGGTGTGCAGTGTACAGATATTGGTGTTCCTCATCAAATGCCTTGGAGCTGTAGGTATTTTTCTGTCCCCTACTTCCTGCAATGCAGAAGTTGAAGTCTTATTATCTTGCTCTAAAAGCCTCAGGGAGACATTCCATTTTTGAAGGAAGCATCTCCTTCTAGTAACAAAAATCTCCAACAAGATCCGTACAAAAGATAAATTGTCAGATAATCAGAGATGCTCCTTTTGTGAAATTCCACAAGAACAGTGGGCAAATAATCCACTAGAAGATAAAACACCTTTTACTAGCACAAAGTGTAAGTCCTTCTAAGCAAGGTTTTGCCTGTGTGAATGACCGATACCATCTGGAAGCAGAAGATTGACAAGCTAGAAGGCAGTTAAAGATAACAACAGGGCACCTGAGAATCACTGAGGGAATTTATCACTGTCACAGTGTGTGATAAGTAGCACACTGCAAGTGTTTGGGTTTTTTTATTCTCATACATTTTAAGTCTCCAGACTGGTTTCATGTGCAGCTGAAACAGTGGACGGCAATTGATATTTTTCTCACAGTGTGGTCCTACTGCTTTCAAATCTATCTAATTAGTGTAGTTTTGTTTTACATAGCTAGAGAAATACCATTGGCACAAATTGCTGTCATTACTATTGTCTGAGCCATAAAAAAGGGAGATTATAATTTAAAACATGCAGGCTCTTTGCAGTCAAGTATAATTTTGACACATTCTTGCTGACTTCCAATACAGGGAGATTATTTTATGTCTGGTTGATCTTAATTTGGTTCTTCATTTTTAGATGTATTATTTGTATTTCTTTTATGGTAAGAGTTATGTTAAACTTTTTATATAGAGGCAGAAGGCAAAAGAAGCATGATCACCATCTATTTATGTGAAAATCTACAACAAAATAAGAGGCACTGCAGGTGAAATCCACCCATATGCAAAATATCTGATTCATGATCTCTGAGTTCATTTAATCCCACCTCAGTTCTCAAAATAGAGGGTGGTGGGAGTTGTGATACATGAAGTGGCAGATTGAAGATATGGCTGTGAACAAATTGTGAACTCCATGCTGTCTGGTGAATCCTGTTTTGTTTCAAGTTGTCTATTCTGTATGCCCTTCTTGAATTTAAGTTTTGCCTTGATATTATATCTTTTGTAGATGAAATCATATTCTATTTAATAACAGCGACTTGATGCTTAGTTAAAAATATATCAGAGACTGCAGGATAAAGTACTGAAGAGTCATAAATGTTAAGGCACTCTCCCCTGTGGGAGTGCTTCTTTTGTATTAGCAGATTCATTGATGTGAATGGGTTCTTGGGTTGGTGCTGAAGGATCACAGCTGGGAAGACAATTCCCAACATGTTCACTTCAGCTTAAACATGACAGCTACTAGAAGCCTTAAAAGAAAAGCTAATTTTTAAGGAAGGGAGTGCTTCAAATTTTTATTAGTGTTTTTTTTCCAAAGGCAGTGACTGTGGACCCTGGTTACCATAAGCCTTAGAGGTGGGGCAAGGAAAGACTGTTGAGAAAAGATTGTGCTATTCAAAACTTTCCCTGATTTCTCTAAAAGTGCATTTGAACTGGTAAGATATTTTTGAATTAGTGGCTCTTTACTTGGAAAGTTTGGGTTGTTAGATTCAGGGCTGCAATGAACAATCCTGGTACCCATGAGTGTTGCATGTGTGGGTGAGCCCTGCAAAAGAACCTGCACCTCCAGCCTTCTCTACCATCCTGAATTTATTTCCTTTCTTCCCTCTGCCCTGATCTACCACTCCACATCTCCTTCTCCTTCATAGCTCTTTTTTCCTGGAGCCTATTTTCTTCCCCTCCTCAATCCTGAGGACAACTAAAAGAAGCCTCTTGACCTGTAGACAATGGTGCAGAATGTCTCTCAAAGGATAACTTGGGAGGAAAAATCTCCCTGTGAACCAGAGCTGAGATGCTCTCAGTCATGGCAGACACACTTCCCTGTTTGCTTGGAGGGGCTGTGTATGTGCTCGTGGTACACAGAAGCTTCAGAGAATTTTGGTGTTGTATTTCAGGTTGTTAAAGCTGAACAGATTTTTAAAAAGGGAATTTTACGGCCTTCACGTTTTTGAAATGCAGAAAGCTTTCTTGAAATCCCCTTGCTCTGAATGTATCTTCCAAATTTTCTTTAAAACCTTAAATTTATGGCATATCTAAATGAAATCAGCCTGCTAAGCATATAGTGCTGATTTTTGTATGATCACCCAGGTATCATTTTCAGAACGAGCTACCTGCCCTGCTTTAATTTAGTCTGTTTCTCCCCACCCCTCACCTTGAAAAACCCTCAATTACTAGAAAGTTTTAGTCAGAAAGTTTCTGTGACAAGTTTAAATAAATGCAACAAGGTCTAAAAGACAGCCAAGAGAAGTCGTGCCTATCTGATAGATTTTCACAGTATGGAAGCTTATGTAAGAAAGAATCGAATAAATTTGGTGATTCTCTCCCATGCCCTAAAGAAATTAGTGCCAATGGTCTCTTGAAGTCATACACCATACAAGGTCCCACACTGTTGAAGCCTTTTGGTCAGTTCTACATTATATATACAGAGCCTGATAGTACTTGGTATTTGAAGAATTATGTGATAATTAAATCAGTTTTCTTATTGACCTTACCTGCCTTGTGGAGCTGCTTTTCAAGTTTGGAAGCAAAGGCCTTAACTAGACAAGAGAAAACTGGATATTATTACTGTCCTGTGAGCTCTGTATGATTGTCATTTAAAGGGGGAAATTAAGGGGAAATCTGTGTAATGGCTGTCAGTTTTATCAATTTGTGCAGAATTCCTGAGAGTAGAACACAGGGCATCCCCTACAATGAAGTGTATGAGACGGAATGGGGAAGATGAAAATGGAGAGAGAAAGTCTGGAAAAAACCCTAAAGCACTGCTCTGGATACAAAGGAATAGAGCTCAAAAATCCAAACTGCTTTCAGCAGAGAGCACAGGCACTGGGACAGAATTATATTAGAAGCAATGTCATTCCTAAAATCTTCCTTTGACTAAAAGCCCAAGTTATTCTGAGACGAGGCTTTGATTATTTTAATTTTAATTGACTACACTTTGCTCCAAGGAAGAAAAAGAACCATTCCTACCTATATTTTATATCATATTTCACCTCTGCATGCTGATCTTGGACATACAGTCTATTTCCTTATGGGAATCAATTTTTTACGTTTTTATTTTTCATGTGTAATAATATGAAATGAAGAAAAATCTAACTTGATATCCCATGGCCTACTGAGCAGAATCATTACAGATCAGAGGGCATTTAGCAGTCTTCTATTAAAAAGCTGGGGTGATACTCATTTTCTTCATTGTGCACATCAATATGATGCAGAGATAAATGGCCCAACATCTATAGTAAGTTGTTGGCAATTCCCAAGAAATTTCCAAAGCAGGTCACCCATACCACACCTCTTGGTCCCCTTCAGCATGGCATGGTCCTGGAGCCAGGTTTCCCTCCCTCCATGGAGACTTCTAGCCCTGTGTATCAGCAAAGAAAGTGGAATAATCAGTCTGTGTCTTATTTTCTGTCCATGTGAATCCTCTGCACGCTGTGTCTGAGCTGTAAAGTCCTTTAGTCTAATGTAGGTTAAAAAATTCTTACTCTTTAATTGTTTAAAGGACACTTTTTGACCATTTCTGTTCTGTGGTTCCATGCCTTGCTTGGCTTGAAGAATCCAAATGAGCAAAAAGTGGCTCCCCTGCCACTTAGGGATGTCAGTGTCTTGCTTAGCAGGAGCAAATTTCCCAGTGTTTTAAAATGTAGTAGTTGCTCCAAACATTATTTGTCCTAAGGAGAAACGTGCTAGATTTATCCCCTACAAGTTATCTTGTATTTCTTTCAGCCACAGTGAGGGTTTTCACATGGAAAAAAAGTATTAATTTATATTTATACACACACATAATATATATTAGTCATCCCTTTGTTCTTTGTATACACAGTAGATGTTAAGTGTACTTTGTTACTTGGATAGAGTTTTGGAAGTATGTATTACTAATGTTTAATGGGAAGATAGGTATGTGTCTAATACTATGCAGAATGAAGAGTATTCCATGGCCTTGAAGGTGATAAAATAATAAAGTCAGTAAAAGTCACTGCAATCATTATTGGAAAAAAATTATCCAGCCAGTTCTTTAAGCTGCCAAGTGAAACAGTGAAATTATAAAGGTAGGGTGATTATGGTAATTTATCTCTCTAGCTATCATTTAAATATGAAACCTGCAGAGCTCCTAAGATTCACAGGTTAAGGGCTTCCTCCTCTGCATTTCAGAAAGAGCAGCCTCCAGGTTTTTTTGGTGAAACCTTTCCAGTGCTTTCAGTAATCAGCGATCACTCAATAATGTGAGTGTAGAGGATGTAATCTATTGGTGCCTAGATACTTTCACAGTTAAGAGAATTTAATCCACTACAATATGTTCTCTAGTAAGTCATATGCTACGTGAGTTTAAGAAATGTAGGTAACCCACTACATCAGTGCATGGTTTGAGGTGCATACTAAGGGTATATCCTACAAATAGTTTTTCTGTTTCCCCTAAAAATTCAATGTCGTGACTTTTTCTGCTAGGTTTACTTATCTTGAATGACTTAGTAATGATTTAAAAAAATGTGTGGCTACCTGAAACTTGCACGAGAATAATCCACATGAGACATCATGTGATAATTTTTCTCTCTACTGATAAATGATTTATCTCCTGGTATGATTCCTTTGAATCCACAATCTGCTGTTATTTCTTAGTCAGAAGTTAAATAAACTTTTACCAAAAATATGTAGCTCTCTAGAAGTGCTATAAATCTTAGCTTTTCTTCTTAGTTACAAAGGGGCAAATTAAGAGTAATTCAGTGATGACAGATTTGACACATTAAAAAGATGTATTTGATGTATTTGAAAGAGAAATTAAGCCTTTAATGTATTTCTGAGACACCAAGTGTGCTCGGGATCAATGGATTTAGGTATAATAATCACACGTTGATGAAATATTGTGGTTAGTGATTAAAACAAATGATGTGGAGTCAAGGCTGCTTGACTCCATTCTTGGCTCTTGCACCGAGTGGTTTCTGTGAACTTGAGTAAGATGTTTATCTCCTTCTATTCTGTTTATCCAGACATAATGGCACCCTCTGCCACAGGACATTGGGGTTATGTCCTCTCCTCTGACATTACAGAATGGTTTGGCTCGGAAGGGACCTTAAAGATCATCTTGTTCCAACCCCCCTGCATGATCAAGGTCACTTCTGGACCTTGAGAGGCTGCTCCAAGCCCCATCCAGCCTGGCCTTGAAGAATTCCAGGGAGAGGGGATCCACAACTTCCCTGGACAACCTGTTCCAGTGTCTCACAACCCACACAGTGAAGAATTTCTTCCTAATGTCTAACCTAGGAAAAAAAAAAAATCTACCCACTTGTGGTTTGAAATCACTCTTCCTCATCTTGTCACTCTGTCCCCTTCTAAGAAATCCCTCCCCAGCTTTTCCATAGGTCCCCTTCAGGTACTGGAAGGTCACTATAGGGTGTCACTATAGGGTCTCCCTGGAGCCTTCTCTTCCCCAGGCTGAACAATCCTAACTCCCTACATCCT
This sequence comes from Phaethornis superciliosus, assembly GCA_023637945.1. Lineage (NCBI taxonomy): Eukaryota > Metazoa > Chordata > Aves > Apodiformes > Trochilidae > Phaethornis > Phaethornis superciliosus. The sequence continues at coordinate 20,122,775 of JAJQWJ010000011.1, forward strand.
TAGCAGATTTTCAACATCCCGTTCCCATGCTGCACGGGGATAGCTATGATGAAAGAACCATCAAACACAGATATAACATGACAGAACAATGAAGTTTTCTGACTGAATCCAGGATGATATATATAGCATGTGACATGTCTTCAGGGGGCCCTAGAAAATGATGCAGTGTTGTCAGTCTCTCTGGCTGGTTTTCCTTTTATCTAACAGAAGCAGCAAATTTGTAGCTCTGACTAGGAAAGAGGTGTCAGCTTCACCAAGATTCATTAGCTATGGTAGGACTGTTTCACTAGGCAAGTATTTACAAGCCCACAGCTGCAGTTGTGGCTGGCTCAGTTTGCATTACAGAAACAGTGTAATGAAGCCAAGGAAGTCTCTGTAAATTACTCCGGCCATTGCATGCTTGTAGTTAAAAAAATAAATTGATTTTTTTCATTCTGCTGAATAAAAACAGGCTTTCATCTTGAGAATCCTATGAAGAAATGCGTGCTGTTAAAAAACCTTAGGCATAAGATGGTAAATGCAACCTTAACCACTGTGGTTAGTACAATTCAAGTTAGACAAGAAGCCTCCCAGAGGAGACCAATAAGGTATTGCTTTTGGTGGCATTGTTTCTAACAAAATTGGCACAGGCAAAGAGATAGGGCTGTTGATGGCAAACAAACCACTTTACATCAGAGTGAGGCCATGAAAACATGAATCTTGAGATGCAGGAGACAGCAAACATGGAGAATAAGTATCCCCTTTGCAGGCAGAAGTCTTCACCCCAGAGCTCTGATGGATAGGATAGGCTTTGCCATGATTTTTTGTACCCATTGGTGTATATGACATTGGTGATGGGTTGCAGGCTCGTGGACTATTAGCACACTTCATAAGCACCAGATTCCCTTGACACAAAATGAGAATTAATAGGCTCCTGAGTATGCAGGGAGGCTTTGCTTTTAGGGAAAAAATTGCTAACAGTGAAATGATCAGGAATGCAGAGGTAAAGGTTAATATTCAGAGCTGGCATGCAGGGAGTTTTTTGCTGTGGGAATCTGACCCACCACAATTAGCTTTATTTTTGTTCTCAGAAGTAGTGGTGGGGCAATGAACAGGAGCAAAAGGGAAAGAGGAGGCTTAGGAAAAGAATAGTGTCAATGGTGATGTGTGGATGAAACCAGTTTTCTTGTTAAGTACTATTGATGTTTAAAAAGCAAAATTATACTGCTTCTCAAAAAAAGGTAATAGAGATTCCATACGAATTGATCCTACAGAAATAATAAAAGAGAATATTCAGAAATAAGTTGTCCTGTAAAGTTAAATTAGGATTGTTCTGAGCAACACAACTTGAATAATCAAATAAAAGCAGGGTCATACTGAAAGAATTTATGGATTAACATTAACAGTATGTTTAAATGTCATCTGGGTGAAAATTGAAGCTGCACACCTAATTCCTGTCCTCTCATGTGCAGCACAAGATTTTTTATTTTCCCATTTCATGTTGTACCTGCAGCAGTTTGCCTTTATTTGTATTAACTAAAATCATGGTAGTTACAAGCCAAGAGAGCTCATTTTATATATATAGCTGTTGCTATGCACAAGTAGTCAAAAGCCTTGTCTTTTCACCCAATGCTAGGATAATTCCCCTTCCCATTTATAGTCCAATTAAATCAAAACAACTTGTCAAGATTCTGTCAGGTGAATCTAAGTCCTAAAATTCCTGGATGGAGGCATTAGTCAGTATGCAAAATCTACAACTTTGGAAGGTTTAAGACCTTTTATGTATATATTCAAACAAATTTGACCCTAGCATTAAGAATTTTGGGTTATGTTAGGTTGTTTTCCCAGTGTAAAGCCAAATCCTTTTCCATTCTAATTTAGGTGCTCTCTATAAGAAATAAAAGACCATATTAATTGCTGTGTTCCTTTTGAACAACTAAGGCAGACTTAAAATAAGAGATTGCAAACTTTCAGAGAGTGGTAGTGTGAGTGCTGTAAGTTTGATGGATCAGTTTGTGTATTTTACCAATAGGTGGTGCTACTATTTTTACATTCAATACTAATCTACTACAACACATACAGTCTGCCCTGATAATCATGAATGTGGAACGGTTTGCTGTTTTTAATAATGTTTCTCAGAGTAAAATGACACATGGGTATGTAATAACTTTAATGGTAGCAAATAAAAGTAGATATAACGGGTTTAGAAAACATGAACCTTTTCATAGTTAGATATAAAGTTTCAAGAAGCAGCTAAGTAGAAAGATAAAGAAAAAAAAATATTTATATACCTGTTCATAGTTTTGTTTTATATTTGTCACCCGGGCTTTTTCTGATGATTTTTCCAGAGTCATATGATCGACACTTTTCTTTCAGGGAAAAAATCAATATGCACCCAAAATGGGAATCCATTAGTTTCATTTTGTATGGGGCTTTGAGCAACTTGGTCTAGGGGGGTGTGGGATTAGGTGATCTTTAGGGTCCTTTCCAACCCTAACCGTTCTATGGTTCAATGATTTTAACTTTGTTATCCATCCATGTACAATCCAAACCTCCTAATTTTTCATTATGGAGTTTGATGTTTCTCTCTGTAGTGTTTGAAAAGAGCTACGTGGCTGTGCCCTGTAACACAAGAAGAGACAGACATTCATTCAAGACAGTTTTCCTCCTGTTACTCAGCAGATTTCAGTGTATTTCTGCCTGTGGCAGAGGGGACACACACACTTTGGGGCTGCATTGAAAAGTGCCTACCACACTGGATCTACTTCAGGACAAAATAAGTTTTCAGACTGCAGTGTTTACTCTAGAACCTGTTGTTCCTCTGTGGTGGTTTTCTCCTCCACGTCCCTCCTTCTAGAAAAGCCCTGGGAGAACTGAGCAAACCCAAGCATGCTGTCTGCCCATAGACACAACCATCTTCTGCAGAAACATCTCATGAAGTAGACTGTGAAGTTCAGGTGGGGTGAAACATGGTCTCTAAGGAAGTTTGGTGAAAACAAATGTGCCTTAGACACATGTGTGTACTATGAAGTCTGCTTTTCTGACATGTATCAGCATAGCATGGCTCTGGGATTGCAATCAGGATGCTACAGGAGATGGACTGATGGTTCTTGACACCAAAGATCTTCATTTATTTTAAGAAGAGGTACAGTGCAAAACCCAGGCAGAATTTATTATCATTTTTCAGAAGTCTATTGCATATTTATTTGCTATTCATTTGCAAACCACACCTCCACAGTCATCTGGAGAACTGCTGCTGGGGTAGGAAGGGAATTCAGGGAATTTATTTTGACTGTTCAATGAAGCCATCAGGCAAACTTTCACTGTGGTGCAGACACCTCTTGGTCTGAGCTCTGCTTGTGGACTGAGATCTCAAAATCATTTACTGTGACTGTAAAGGGAATTAAAAAGCTCTTCAGTGTTAACAGTTGTCTGCCCAGACCAGTTTTGAAACAATTGTATGCCATTGAAAGGTGCCCTATTAATTGAGATTTTTTTTTTTTTAATAAAAAGGCCTTTACTTCTTCTTAAGCATATTCTTTCTCTTGCATGTTTTGTTTATGACAGGCAAGCTATTAAATGGATAGCTTATCTGTTTAATATCTGACATGTCAGAAGTATCAGACAGGTACCAGCCTGAGAAAAAAATGCAGAAACATGAAAAAGAAAGCAAAGAGAAGGTAAAGTTGGTACTACCAGGCTCATGCTTGCTTTTTCTCTCTCTGTATATGCATATATATATATATATATATAATATATGTCCTATTAGGTGTTATGTGTGTAAATGCACGTAACAAAAAAGAACAATGTCAACTAAATGGTTCTAGGAACTATCTCTCACAATTGTCTCCATAAAATGTAATGTATCTATTTTAGTAAGTCTTCCCTTACATTTGTTTTATTATCACGTTGATTTAAGAGAAAATACGTGGTGGATGGAGTCATGTGAAGTGATAAAGAGACCTTCTGCTCATTTGAATTGAGGATGGTGATTGTACCCAGCCACTGAGGAGAGGAGGCAGAAAAGGAGAGGAACACTGTTTCCATTCCCTTCCTTAGAACAGGATATGAAGGGGATAAAATAACGGCACATCTTTGGTGAGGTAAGGAAGTGATAGCAAAGTGTGTCCAGCTCACAATAGGAAGACAAGAATATAAAATTAATATTCAGTCTTAGCCTGTTTTTCCTCTCCTGGAACTACTTTTAAATGACTTTAAATGGTTTTTATCTTTAAATAATAGCTCCATGCAGAATTGCAAAAGCCTTGTCCTACACACTGATACTTATGATATAAGCATTATTAAATAAATGAATTTGAAATTATATACTGTGTCATTATCATACATGAATGAAAAGTGGATCAACGAGAAAATATTTCTCAAAGGCCAAATGGTATTTATTGGAGTAAAGATAAACAACTCAGGCTTTTTATATTATTTCATGTGCTATTTTTATGTAGGGATTTTACTCTGCTGTATGATTTTAGAAAATACTCCAGATTTGGAACAGAATGATATGGCTTGCTGCTTTGTATGCATTACAGAATTTTATTTTCCATGGTGCAAGAATCTGAATGCAGAAATGACATTTGTTTTTCTGAGTAACTGATAATTTAATGTGCCAGTCAGTTACAGGTGAAACTCATATTAAAAATATCACAGCAATTTGGAGATAATGTTTTGCTAATCCATTTGATGTGATCTGGCATGAACAGATAAATTTTTGCCTTCAATAAACACTTGGGTAAAACATCACCTCACAAAGCTTGGAGTCCAGTTAGCTCCCAAATTCCTCGATGCACAGAACTGAGCAAAAGGCTGAAAGTTATTACTGACAGCACCCCTTGAAGGACATAAAGTAAATGTCACTGCCTCCTTTTAAATCAACACAGCTTCTTGACCTCAGTGAAGTGGAGTTGATTTAGCCCAGCAGATAATATGGCTCTTGCTTAAAAGCAGGAGCTGTGAAATCTGATGCTTGGTGGAGCCAGCCCAGTGCTCTCAGGAATCAGCACATCTCTTGCCATTGACTTTATTGGGCAATGGCCCTGGTGGGTCCTTGCTGAGGGTTTTGTCTGGGAGCCACTGGACAGCAATCAATAACACTCCATGGCATAGAGAGGAAGTTTGCTGTTGGGAGGGAGCTTGCCCAGTTTCTACTCTTGTGCAAAAATTGGGAATTTCCAGCCGCGTGCTGACTTGTTATGTCTTTTAAATCATCTTCCCACTTGAAAGCAAGAGAAGATGTCTTTATGTTGCTGATGACTTTGGAAATGCTGTAGTCCCACACTTAAAACATTAAATGTATTGTAATATAAGGAATATTATTATATATGCAGAAATAGAGACATGCTAGGTAAACATTCCTTTTATCTACTTGGGAGAAATTTGTAATTAGCAGATCAGAATGACACTGTACATTTTTTAATGGATATAGTTCAGATAGTATAGTTCAGTGCTATAGCACTGCATTTATGTCCTAAGATATCCTTATTTTTGCTCTTTGCATTTTTCTAGGCTGACAATATAAAGAAAATTTGCTTCTTGAAATCTTAGAGCCTTCTTAATATTAACTTCAACTGCCTTCTATATTTCTGGGAGGGAATGTGGATTTCAGTTTACCAAGGGGCTGGTGCCACCTGAATCATAAGAGCCTTGCTGCAGTTTTATACAGAGATAATGAGCTTTGGCTTGTGACTTAAGAACCAGGAAGATGTACACTAACATATAAATAAGGTAAAGCTCATATTTTATTTTTTTTAAATTTTCTCTTATTTCACATTTTTCTTATTTTGTTCATTATGTGTTTTGAGACATGACTTCCTGATCTCCAGGCCTGCAAGGTTAATGCTAGAAGAGATTCCTTAGAAATACCTGATAGGTGGGATAGTCTTTTGGTTTGTTTTGTTTCTGAGATTTTTGAGAGAACACAAAAGACACTGGCTGCATGAAGTTATTAGTTGTTCTAAAGAGTACAGTTCTGAAAAAGCTGGAGAGCCAGAATAATTATTTTATTCGTGAGGAATAATCAATGTGTCACAGTGATAAGTTGGAATTTTATAAAAATCTCCATGACCATAATGAAACTACTTTAACTGAAGGAAAATAAAAGTATAATTCTAGCAGTTTCTTCAGCTATGTTTGCAGCTCACATGCTTAGAAACTCAAAGAAATAGTTATTACGGAAGATAAAATATAGGCTTGCATGCATCTAGGCAAAAGCAGTTTCCAGAGACTCTACAGCATCTGGTTTTCTCCTTGGTTCATTCCTTCAATTTACTTTTCTGCTCTCCACAAGAGTTTTCCTTTTCTCTCACCTGCCTTGGTGGTACCCTTCACTCCAGACTCATGGTTTGGGCATCCTTTATACCTGGCACCTGGAAAAAAGTTCTTTCCTGCCAGCTCACCCTTCCCAAAGGTTTCTTCAAATGTCCTTTAGTTTCCTTTGGCAGTGTAACACTTGTTCTCCCAAAAGGAATAGTTTTTTGCAGCTAAACTGAAATACTTCTGGAGAGATAAATCTGTATGTGACCATGAATACTAATTAAATAGCTTATTTTTACCTGTGTCTTTCTCAGATATACAGATCTCATCAACACACCACCACACCAGGGTGGGGGAGAATAAATACTAATTTAACTAAATTTAAACCCTTCTGATTAATTAATGAGTGATTCTCTAATGGATCTAATCTGCCTCTCCCTGTGGCCTGAGCTCAGTGGAAACCCAAAAGTTGGTTTCTGTGATTTCTCTGGGGTGATTTGTCTTTGCAGAGTCTGGTGCAATAAAACCAGCTCCCTGTTCTTGTTAGAAACTGGGAGTTGGAGGAAAAATAGAGGGCTCAGAGCAGATAAGCTTGGTGTTACTACTGCTGATTGTCAAGAGCTCCTTTGGGCCTCTTATGGAAACAGAGCCTGATATTTTACTGAAATTTTAATGATCTTCTACATTATTTTTTACAGAGTTTCAGATGTTTCCTCTGCATTTCATGTCTATAGGAGGTGCTAGAATTGGGGTGGTGGGTGGGATGCTTCATGCAAGGGCAGGCACTGCAAGCTTTAGCATCCCCTTCTCTGGATACTGCAGGAGGGTTTCAGAACCCCCCCAGGGAATTTTTGAAGCTTCATTGACAGTGCTTTGATTCTGCTGATTGACAGAGTTTTGATCCTTACCAATTGGGTTTTTGCCATCTTTGTTGATATTGGCAAATTATTCCAGTGTTGAAAATGTGTCAAATTACTGCACTGAGACCCCAAACTTGTGGGTAGATTTCTGGTCAGTCAGGAGAGATTGGTAATGTGTGATCAGATTGACCCTGGTCAGACCCAAACTGCTGATCCCAAGGTGAGATTATCCAAATCCTGTTGTTAAAATGCTGAATCCTCCAGCTCTTCTCTGATGTGTTTCAAAATAAATAAATACAATCCCTGGTAAGTGTTTTTGAGCTTGGGAAATGTCTGAGCTATTTACCAACTGCTGTTCTTGAATGGCTTTGGAATCCTGAGCTTCAGTCTGGACAGAGATTAGCTTTGTGTGTGCTGCTGGGGTTTTTTGGGGTTTGGGTGGGTTTTTGGTTGGTTGGTTGGTTTGGTTTGCTTTGTTTTCCATTTAGGGAATCTTGCTTCAGCCTGCAGTACCTGCAGGGGGAGGATTCAGTGGGTGTTTTAGCCTGAGAGGTGTTGAGCATCCCAGGCTGGGCAGGGAGGTCCAGGCTCACCCCAGGGAAAGGGAGGTTGAATAAAACCACCGGGAAATAGAAGGGGATTGCTCTCTGAGTCCCAAGTCTGAAAAAGGGTAATTAGGGTTGATGTCATCAGCACCAAAATTTGTTAAAAGTCACATTAGGAATTTTTGTTGGGATAGCATTTTCATTCTAATGAACTTTAATTATTGGTGTGATTATTTAATGATCTCCATAAATGACATTCCAAAGTGACGACTTTTCAGTCACAGTAGAAGCATAGCAATGCATCTTGGTTACCAGGCTCTTGCACCTTGTGAGGAAACCCCCCCAAAGCATTATATTCCCCAGTGCATGGTATACAAGGACTGAGCTTCTGAAAATAATGTTAGAGATTCTTTTTTTTTTAGAGAGGAGTTCTGTGTTCTTGACAATTAGGTAAAAGTGTTTTCAAGCCACAGTTTTTGGCAGTTGTTCTACCCTCTCACTGCCTGACTTCTTGTTTTACTCTGGTTTGTATTTTGAAATTTTAGAGATTGGTTTTATTTTTCCTTATCTGTATCACATTAATCCATACTGTAGAAAGAAAATCCCCAAGGGCATTTTTTTCAGAAGTTTCTCTAATGCACAGCGCAATGATATTTCAAATATTCTAATGTATATGTATCTCCAGGGTTTTTGTGCAGGAATATTTATTGTTCCTTGAAATAGTGTTTTCCTCAAACAAATATTTAATCAAAAAGTTGAATTTTTGCAGAGATACATAAATGTTACAACAATGAATACTGATCATTTCCCTCATTTCTTTTCAGCTAGAGCTTCAGAACACTGCAGAATCTTTCTGACCTGTAAAACACACATGGAAATACTGATCTGACAATACTAAACATTATGTAGTAATAGGAAGGGTCATCAGTAGGTTTTTCACTGGGAAAGTCATCTTTGCCAATGAACAGGACATTTAGAAAAGCCTCTGGAAGGTTAGACAGTCTGTTTGGAGGCTCTGTCTTCTAGAGATGATGCCCCAGGTGCTCTGCTGAAGTTGGAGTGCTCAGCACATCACTTTGGAGGGAGAAAAGTATGTCTCCCCTTTGGCTTTTTTTCTACGAAAAAAATCCAAAGGGAAAAGCTTCATCCATACACAGGAAGTTTTTTGTTTTTTGTGTTTTTTTTTTTTTTTTTTTTTTTTTTTTAAACTGTTTGTTTTGTATATTTTTTTTTGTTACGATGTTTGGCAACCTTAGTGTCTATTCCAGCTCTAATTTATGCTGTGGAGTGGAGGATTTTATATCTCTCAGCAGTCAGGAGCCTATCAAAAGCATGAAATTACTGTTTTAAAACAGCATTTAAACCTCCCCTTTCCATCTTGATGGTTTCTTTGAAACATTAGGGTTCTTAAAGCTCCTTTTTAAGGCATGGATAATCTGAGTTTTAACACCAAGACTTTCCCATCCTGTTCTGTTGGAGGCAAAATGGCACATATTTGATAAAAAGAAGCAGCAGTCCTCTGGTGCATGAAGTTTTAACACTAGCAGGTATTAGGGTGTTAGGTGCCCTAGAATAAATCTGAAGGAGATGTTAATGGATGGAGGAAGAGCTTGCAGGGACATTACAAGGCAGTGGTGGTGCCCTTAGTGATTGAACCCTCACTTTTCCAGCCCCTTGGGCATTGCTTCCTCCTGCCTACCATGTCTAGGGATGTGTGGTGTGTGTGCCTAGAAAATAAACTGCTTTATAGAAGAATGATCTAATGATAGAGTAACAAATGGAAGGCAATTCTCATTACTATAGGATAACTTCTGTATTTTTCTGTGATACTAGCAGATAAATCTGTCATCTGGAACATCTTTAGAAATAATGAAACATATTTCTTCAATTTCCTTCCTTGTCATTTATACTGAAGGTTATTTGCACAAAATTTGTCAGGTCACTAAACTCTGAGCAATTCTCCTGTGTTTAATCCCTGTACAGATCTTCATTTCCGTGGTATCATCCCTATAGCAATTGCATTTACTCTTAATAGGAATTTCTTTGTTATTCATTTAAATTCAGAAGACTGTTCAGGTCAGCTCACAAAAATGTGCCTGAATCTCTTAAAATCTCATTGTCCTTAATCACACTGAATCTCTTCCCCTCCCCCAGCTCTTTTTCTTCCTTCTGTGAAGAAACACTATTAGACACCAAGCTACACTGGATGTATCATGTTTCCACTTTTCCTGTAGTTGTAGCAGCTGTCTTTTCAATTTATCACATTGCAGGATTCTAACTTGTTAACCCATGTGGTTGAAGAAATTAAAAAAGAGGCTCCCCATGGAATAACTTCCAATACACCCTCTATATTTTTCTTTAGGTAGTCGAGAATTTTTTATGTCAACTGATTTTCTTGTCCATTCAATACATATCTGTAGCATTTTTAATAGATAGAATACAGAAGATAAATAATTCATAGCATTTTATTTTATAAAAAGATTTAAAATAATTCTCTGTTCGAAAATCATTATTTTTCCAATGAATGATGAACTCACTTAAATTAAATACCCCATGGGCAAGCTGTAGGCTCAAACAAGTGTTATTTTCTTGTGACTCCTACTAAAAATTAGTCCACCTTTAATTTGTGTTTTTAAAATATGTGTCATCCAGTCAAAGAACAGAAGCAATGCAGCATGACCTACATGAACTCTGCAATAGGAACTGAATATAGGAATTTCCATGTAAACATGAGGAGAGATTTCTTCACCTTTAGGGTGGCAGGGCACTGCAGCATCTCTGCTTAGAGAGGGGCTGGAGTCTGTCTCTGGAGACCTTCAAAAGCCCCCTGGATGCCATCCTCTGCAACCTGCTCTGGCAAGAGGGCTTGGACTTCAGAGGTCCTTTCCAACCCCTAACATTCTGTGATTTAATTATAAAATCCAGTTCAAAGTAGTTATTTTCTATGATTCTGTTTCTCAATAATAAGCACTGCCTACTCTCTCTAATTTGCTCCTTGGTGCTTGTAATAAGTGAAATGTTCAAGATTTTTTATTTCATAATTGTGAATATCTAATTTGTTGTCAGAAATAGTAAACATTACTATGTTTTCATTCTGAAACAGACAATTGAGGGGGGCCTGAACATTCACTCTCTCTGCAAAGTTTGTGAGAACTCCCTGCACCACAAAAATCATCTCATCTCCATTTTCAAGAGTTGCTAATTACATACAGCATATTAAATCAAGTCCACGTGGGGAAGCCTTCCTTAATTAATTAATTTAATTAGCAATAAGGCTAAGGAGGGAGATATGGTTATCAGGAGATAATCATACCTTTGGGATACTGGATTGAGGAGACAAGATTTGCTTCATCATTTTTATGATTGAGGTTTGCCATTTTAATGCAGTTTTTATAACTACCCAATAGATTATTTTGAATGGTGTGACCTAGCTCCTAAAATTCCCTTTAGAATAAAGCCATTCTATTAAAAAATGAAACAAGAAAATCGTGGTCTGCTTAAGTGTAATCACTTGGGGAAATGGTGCAATGTAACAGCACCTCCTATAAGCTGTGCTCTTGGGTAATGGTCCCAAGAAAAATGAATGGATACCAGAAAAAAAATATAAAGAAAATACCCTTCTGTTTTGCCATTTTTCCTATAACACATTACCCTTACTGGCAATGTGTGAAACAAATGACTTGCAATGAATTACTTGAGTAGTTTTCAACAACTATTCAATTAGATGACCAGATTTCTTCTGATTTTGAAAAATAAGGGAAATCTTTGCTAAGTAGTGCTGGATTCAGTTGGTATTTGGGTTTTGGTTTTTTGTTTTTTTGTTTTTTTTTTTTTTGCTAGATACAGTCTGTGACCTGATTCCCACACCTTGGTATGCTGTAACTTTTCCAGAATCTGAGTGGGCTGGTGCCAAGCCAGGATAGTGATTTTCCTCTGCATCACCTGCAAAACTCCCAGGACTGCATCAGTTCTCTTTGCAGCATGGTACATCCATCTGCTGAACTAGACATGGCCATACTGCCTGGTATTATTTCCCTCCAGGAAGGTTAGTGTTTTTGATTAGGTACTCAAGAATTACCAAAGCTAAGGAAGCCTTGCTGTAGAAAAACATATCTTTCATGAAAACCTGGAGATAGCTGAGCATTTAACGTGCACAAAGGAGGTAAAGTGTCTGGCTGTAGTCTAAGTCTGTCAGTTTTGACTTACTTTGGTTTTTGTGTAACCGAAAGTTACTTGCATTATAGGTTGAATAATCTATATGAGCTCAAGTCAAGTCTGTCATTAATCATATAAATATTTTATATTCCCTGAAATGAAGCTCGACTTCATAAAAAAAAGTATTATACAATACAGGAACTTTCTTGCCCACCTCATTTAGTGCTCACCCCAAACTGAAATTGTCTATATTCTCTTTCTATAGTTTCTAATGTAACAGAATATCCACAGGTTTTGCCCTGCAGGGAGGTGATGGTGCTCTATCTCACATCCACTGCAGCACAGACAACCAAACTCTCCTCTTCCTGCCTCCAAACATCCATAAAGTTATTTTCTTCCTCCCTGCCTGGCCTGCTTACTTTCTTCTCCCTCTGCTTTTTGCACTGGCAAAGTGCCTTCTCCCTTTCATTATAGCAGCCTTATTGTTATAAAAATAATGGAGATGATGCCTACTAGAGAAGAGGTACATGACCTCCTCTGCCTACACTCCCAGCAATTTCCATCTGAGCTCTTTCCTGTCCTGTGTGAGCAGGACTCAGCTTCAGCCCATCTCTTGTGCCTCTTATCCTTGCTGTTCCTCTCTCCTCCTCCAGCTTTCTTTATGTTTGTAAGTCTTTCAGGCTCTGTGATTTTTAAGACCATATGCTAACACCTGATCTCTTTGTTATCCTTCTGGAGGAACTCAACTTCTTCAAGCCCTAGCTGCTCTCTGAGAGGTTAGAGAAAAGGGACTTCATCTCAGACTTGCCTCCATCCTTTTGTTCTCAGGAAGTGAATGTGTAGGGAAGTGCTGAGAGCCTTTATCAACCCATTTTTTCAGGGATAGTCATGTTGGTCTAGTCCCTTGTCTCTTTAGCAGAAATAACATGAGACAAATGAAGTGAACCACAGTCATAAAGCAGAGCACAGGAAAAATAAGCAAGCAAACTGGAGCTCTTTAAGTGGCATAAACAGAGATCACCTAAATCAACAAGATGCTAGCAGAGTAATTCTTCCCTGTGTGCTTTTAATTAAATAAAATGATTCTCAGAAGTGACATCAGCTTCTCAAAAGTGAGACTTACTGCTGGGCATTTAATACTTCAGCTCTCATATTGTCAGTTAAAGGATTTAGGAGTCCTTCACATCATGCCTTTGGATTTGATGAATTGAATGGGCTCTGTCCTATTTGTTCTGTTGGGCTAAATAGGAGGGAAGCAAGGGGAGGGAGATCAGCTCACAATGTCAACACAAACTTTTTTCCTAAAGCACAATGTTATCTTATTACTGAGTCTCAGATGAGACACAGTCCTGCACATCCCACTGGATCTCCTGATCTGGCTTCTCCTGAAGATTTCTGACTTTGGCAGAAACGATACTAAAAGATTACAGTAATTTTGAAAACTAGCACGTTTTCTTGCTCTGAGTAAAACATTTCTGTACCTCTCCTTTTTTCTTACTTTTCTTTCAAGTGCCCTAGATGATAGCTGAATGCGTGCCTACAAAACTGCAAAGAGGCAGAAGGTTCTGAAAATGACATCCAGGCACCATGAAATTACAGTCTTCAGAGCGTATCAGTAAGAAGCTAATTCTGTATAATTTCCCACTCTAGTTATAGTTTTGGTCATGACAAAGAGGTGTCAGAATTTTAATGCCTATTATATTTTGTGATTTATGCTATTTTGCTATTAGTGCTTTGACCTTTTCAATATGCTGTATTTTGGTTGGATGTTCATTCCACCCTTCTCACTGAGAGCAAATTTTCAAGGAATGCAGCTGACAAGGATGAAGTTGCACTGGAATATTTGCCAATAAGTAACTTTTATGTGTGAATGTGGAGTGGGGAGGAAGATGAAGGTAAAGATTCAGCAGAACAGGGATGAAACTTGGAAAAAATAGCAGTTGCTTTAAAGCCAAGGATTTAATCTGAAAAAGAAATTCAGATTAATTTGTCATATCGGACACTACTTTTCAGCATTAAATAACTCGAGCAGTAGATTAAAATTGGAAAAAAAAAATCAGAAGTGGATTTTCAGTTATGTCTTACTAAGACCTGATTTGTAAGCACCCTATTAACCCTGCTATATTAGGATCAGTTATATTGGTCCCATCACAGTTGGGTATTTCCTCTTAAGTGATATGCTTAGCTACACACTTCTGAGGTCCTGCTGCTGTATCCTCTTCTGGGAGCTGTTTTCTGCTCTTGGCCAGATGCCCTGTTGGAATCCTGGGTGGGATAATGCAATGTCTGGCACAAAAGTGATGCAGTCGAGGAAGGAAGCAGGGTAGAACTCTTAATTTATGTCTCTTAGACTCTGAACAGAGCCAGTTCTTGACACCGGCCTGTTCTCTAATGACAGAGATGTTCTGGCAGAACATTTTTTGGGGATTCCTGAGAAAAAAATGTTTCTTTGCATACTGTTTCCACAAAACTGTCTTCTATCTTGTCTGTGCTCAGTAGCCATCAAGTCTACCTAGAGCTGTGGCTAGAGAAGCACAATGGGATTTTAGCAGATGAGTGAGAAAGGTAGCAATAAATCCAAACATTTCAAGATAGTACTTATTAGGGAAAAATGCATTTCATCCAGCTTAGTTGCCAGGATTTTCCTGCCTCTCAAACACACCAGTTCAGCTCTCCAGCTGGTGTGTTCAAGCACAGCTCAGCTGAGTTTAGCTGGAGATGTGCCCACTGGGAACAGGGTTCTTCATCCCAGGCCCACCAGAAATCCAGCTCCAGTCTCACAAACACACACCTTGTTGTGTGAATGGCTACAGGGCTCCCCAAAAATGTGTTTTGGGGCACTGGGAGTTTTTGCAATGAATGCCATGTACCTGTCCTCTCTGCTGGCCAAAGGAGGAGGCAGGATGTAATAGTGCACATTACTGATGGGTCTGCATTTATTAGCTGGGAAATGTTGGCAAGCTGCTCCATTTTGGAGTTCTGTGCCTTCCATCAACTGCATTTTCCTTTGTCTAAATTGGATGGGGCTCTGAGCATGTCTCTGCTCACTGCAGGAGAGTGGGACCTTGAAAGGGCCCTTCCAAACCAAACCCTTCTATGATTCTGCAAAGCAGATCCTGTCCACGTTGGGCTTGGGAAAGTGCTTGAAAGCACAGAGACAAGGGTTGGGATGGGGGGCATTGGCTCAGCACAATTTTGATGAGTGTTATGTTTATGAGAGGTTAAGTACTTGTTTTAGTGCCCTTGTTTTGGGTGGAAAATGTTTCTGTTTAGTTAGGACTGGCTTTTGCCTCGTGACTATAAAGTGAAATGCCAGTAGTAGACTGAGACCTGTATAATGCAGTACAACCTGTTTACTGAGTTTTGTGATACTGTGAATATTCAGAGTAAGTCAATATTAATTTTTTTAAAAGAAAGGGAAATATGCCATAGGTGCTTCACATTTTAAAAATAGTTATAGAACTTTTTTCAGACTGTTTTTTCCCACTTCTGTTTCTCGTTCTGGTTCCAATTACCTCATAACTTAATTTCTTAGATGTGGTATTCAGAAAGTAAATGTACTAATAGTTTTCATGGACTCTTCATGAAGGGAGGTTCAGACCTTCACTGTTGAATATTTGGTGCTGTTCTTCTTCCCTAACAAGACAATCTATTTGAATATTAATTCATGTTGTAAAATTAAGGCATTAATGGTCTCCATCAATCATACTGAAAAGCTAGCAAAAATGAAATATAACATTCATATTATCCCACTTTATAAAGAAAAATGTCTTCCGAGAAGAAGCATATTACATTTTTATATAAACAAAAGTCCAGACTTAAATGAATTACCAAGGTATTTGAGAGACTGACTATCAGAAAATTTCAAGTACTTAATGAATTCCTTATAGCATAATACCCCAAATGCCTTCCATTACAGTTATCTGAGAATATTTCATAACTTTTCAACTTGTAGGAAATTGATTATCCACCTGTGATTTAATTCTAGTTTGAAAAAGAAGAAAGCACCAAGAAAAATATTTTAGTAGTTTCCCTTATCAAAATTAATTTCATCTGAAAATTATTTTAAGACCTTCTATCTCGAGTGAAACCTTAAGCCAAGCTTTTTGAACTTCCTACAAAATGGAATTTAGGTCAGTTCCTTTATTTGGTTTATTAAATGATATTCCTACAATTTTGTAATTTAATTTTGTGTTTTCTGGGTACAGAATAAGTTACAAGGTGAGGCTGCAAAGGCTTTTGGATCATTATAGCAGGATGTAATGTTTGCATGTGGGCACAGAAAACAGGACACAAGAAGCTGTGGATTTTTTGCTTGTGTGTTTTGAATTTATTTTTGAGTTTCTTTTTGCCTCTGCACTTACTGCATCCTCTGGCATCTGATGTGTCTGACAGGCTGACACCAAGTGGGAGTTGTGCAGGAGTACCTGGGAGTCCCAGCAATGCATTTGACCCTATTTTGCAGTGCATCTTAAGAATGGTGTCATTGAAGTTTACCTAAAGCTGGAATGGGCATAAAAAGATCAGGGTCTCAGGTCTTAAATGAATGTTTTACATTTACTATTTATAAAGCCTTGCTTAAAGAAGAGTGTTGCTTTTTTTCCTGGTTGATTTCATCCTATGAACCAGCCAGTTGGGGTGTTTGCTTAAGCAAAAAAGGGGGAGAAATTAAAAATTCAGGGTTTTCATGTTGAATCCAGGACTGGTTTGTAGGTAATATAGTGTTGTTGGGCTCTCTTTTGACATAGTTCTTCCTTTCTAGGGATTGCTCCACTCAAAAAGTTGCTTTCTCTGAATGCTATTCTGAGTTTTCTAAATCTTGCCTGCAGCCGTGGACAACAACCAAATATGTAATTCAAGACTGATTCTGCTTTGGGAATACAGATTCCTCTTTTATTAGTTTCACAAAACTCAGCCTTACATTGTGCAAGCACCTTTGTTGAATTAACTCTATGGTTTCTTACACCCCAAAGCAAGATGATCTTCAGAGGATATTTATTTATTGTGACACTTAAAATTCTCTGAACCTTTTTGAAGAGCTTCATTAGAGCAACACACTGTCGAGTTCAAATATTTAGTTTTCCAGTTTTCCATGTCTTTCACTTATCTCTAGCTCTGACAGTAGATGGACAGTAGAAACTGGATTTATTTATGTAGTAGTCTTTTGTGGGAAGTGTGATCTTGAACATCCATGTCTTGCTGAAGAGAAACTCCATACTTTGGGCTAAACATAATTCCTTTCTCTGCATAAAAAATGTCCTGAAGGATGTAAATACAGCATCCATATAGCAACATATAATATATATATTATTATGTATTATAGTATAATATTTTTAAAATATATATATAATCTCCAAAGGAAATTCTGCAGCACCAAACAGTTGCCAGCCAGTCTGACTTGTGTTGCCTTTCTTTGAGCTTTTTTGTGTCTTTCTAAAAGTTGTGCATGGAACTGCTCGACAGTCCTTTTGCTGGAAGAAACTGGAGAAATTGGAAAACAATATCAAGTTGCACACAAAATGTTGAAAGTTTTCTAGCTTTAGGAATTGCATACCAAAATGGACCACGACTGAGCAGCTTTCAGCTGTGAAGAAACTGCAGTAAAGGAACAAAGCAGCTGTGTTTATTCCACACTAAAAATGAAATTTTCTTTGTTCTAAGAAGATTTGTGGTGAAGTTTAAATGATATTTTGATGAAACTAGCTTTCCTAAGTCTCACAGCGGTTAAAATTTTTTATTGCCACCCTGGAAGTCATTATGTTTCAAACTTTAAGAAAATTGGTTCAGAAAATTATTTGAGAGTACTCTGATGAATATATTTTCTGAACATCCGAATTAAAAAGCATAGAAGTTGTCTTATGTTTTCTTCAGGAGCATTTAATAACTGTTGCTTTGGTTTACTGAGTTCTTGAATAAGCTTCCATCCTTTTGGGAAAGACTTCATTAGTTAAATTGCTGAATACTTTGAGCAAAGATAGGACACCTGCTACAGATGTCTAGATGTGGGAATTCTGCGTCTCAGTTTTCAGGAAGCTGTAAACGACTCAAAACTGTGAGTTAAAATGAAAACATGTAATTTTTATTGTAAATTAAATTCCTGATTCAGTGCAAAATAAGGCATTCATTTTGCCTCCAGATGCCAGTGTCAGCAGAATTAGGACATAAACCTTCACAAATGTGTCTGTGAAGAAGTCAAAATTACTTACTACTCTCTACTTGAAATTAATTCAGATATTAAACTTCAATGCTGTTTTAACTTGATTCTTTTTTTTCCCTTTTGGAAATAGCTCTGTGCAGGTATGTGAAAGATGAGGAAAGATTTGCTGGTGTTCTAGGTTTTTTGCACCACCTGTCGTTAACAAACAGACTGGCAGCCTAGAAGCAATTTCTGCCTTCACGTTGTAGAAGGCAAGAGATACTGCCTAATTTAATTTTTTTTTTTTTTTTAAATATGGGTTTATCTGTAATTTGCTTTATTTTATGCTAATAAGAGTGGCTGTCATTAATTACCATTTTAATCACTATAGGTATTTCTGGTAATTGCATGTTTTCAATGCTGTCATATTCTCTTAGAGGAAAAATACTAATTCATAAATATTCAGTTTCCTGAATTAATTTCCATCGTAAAAGCATCAGTGCTTAAGTTATTTACAGTGAGGGTAATATAATTACAGATGCTACTCATAAAACACAAATGCCAGAAATATTTATTATGAGCAGTGTGCTTATGCCTTCTTAGTCAAATTTAGGATCTGGAAATAAAAACTGAATGTGGGAAAGCTGCAAACTAAAAAAAAAAAAAAAAAAAAAAAAGATGTGGAGAATGGAGAAGGTTAAAATAGTAGCTTCAGGGTCTCCTAGAAATATACACAGATTGGGTAAAACTTCCTAAATCTCTAGAAATACCATCCCTTTGAGGATTTCATCTGACAAACTGTGGCCTCATGATCTGAAGATGATTGCAAAAGTTGTACCCTCTCTACATAATAAAATCTGCCTCAAGGGGCTCTCAGCAGACTCTAACCTCTCCTCTTTCATTGTGAAAGAAAGATCAAGTGCATCATAGATATACTAGATATTTCTTACCAGTTCAACAAACTACTCAAGGCTGCTTGAGAAGCTTAAAAAGGTCTTTCTGTCCAAAAAATTGCAGCCGTATCCTTCAACCAACAATTGTGGTCTAATGCTCAAGCACTTAGGCATTTTCATTCTTAGAAAAATCATGTCTACAAACCTTGGATATGGTTAAATTTTAGCAGCATCAGGGAAAAAAAAGTACTAGAGGTCAGGAATGGCAGAATTGAAATGGGGACCCAAGTGAGCTCCCTGTGGTAAATTTGTGGTTCTTCACTAATAATCAGATAAAATACATGAATTCTTGGCCATAAGAAATAGTGACCTGTGCAGAAAAATCTCTTCCCAAGGAACAGAGGGGCATCACCCCAGGAACTCTTGCCTGGAAAAGAGGTCTTGGTCCCTTCCCCACGAGCTCTGTCACTTACAGAGGACCTTCCATGCTGCTGAGCCATCCAAGATGCCAAGAAAAATGTGCAGTCTTGAAGGACCATACCCAGCAGAGGGGTGAGGCTTCTCATCTTCCTGTTTTTCTGAGCATGAATCCAAATATCTGTGAAAGCTCTGATTTCCAGTGCCACCCCCTTTTGCTTCTCATTCCTATGTACAATTTTGTGGAGATGCATGCACACCCCTCTGCCTGCAGAGCTGAGCCAACATCAAAGGGATGGTAGTGCTAAAGGAAATCACTGCACGCTCAAAAGTCATCTCCAAGATGAGATTATTAGGTGTGGGAAGTGAAATAGAACAGTTTGGGTAGGAGGGCCAACTCGGAAGGGATCTGGCAGGACAAGGGGGAGTCTTGGGTAGAAGAGAGGTGGAAGGGAAGGAGTTAGCTACAGCCAGTGGTTTGCAAGGCTCTTCATTCCCTTCCTGTGCTTGTGTTGCCACCAATCTAAATCTGATGGTTCACTCTCTTCTTACCACTGAATGCTGGTTTATGGATAGGAAGTTAGTAGTAGTGCTAAAACTTTAATGATGAGTAATTGAGATGAAGATGAATATTTAGAATCTTCACAGTTTTGCCTTTTTTCCCCCCTGTAAACTACTTTTTCTGCATCTGAAACAAAGATGGTTTTCATGCTTAACCTTCTGCAGTCATAAGGGCTTTTTTCCTCTTGAAATTACTGGTTTGGACTAACATGGATTCGTTGAATAAGTATTTATATCTGGTTTAAACAGGGCAGCACAGAAAAATGCTGAAGATAGAAAAAATATAACGGGTAAATACTTGTTCACAATTTGTTTTTTGTTGTTATTCTGTGAAGGACAAGTATAGATGCCATTGAAAAATCAAAGGGGGTAGGCAAGTTGATAATGGTTAAATCTTTTTTTTTGGTGATCTGCAGGCATGGAAGTTTGGATGTGGCTGCTCAGCTTGCAAAATGATGTGTAGGACTGATAGAGTACTTGTGCTTGACTCTGTACACTGATACTATCAATGAAGAAAATCAATAGAATTCTCTGGATGAACAAATAGGTGTCAGATTTAAATTCTGAAGGGGAGTTATGCAGAGAAAAGCTGGAGATAGGAGCTGAGAATGAAAAAATACGTAAGATTTGCAAAGCCCCTCATAAGACTTCTCATCTTTCCTGCCTGCTTTCTAAATTTCTGAAATGGATTGCAAATTTATGAGAAAAGTGAACATTTTGTCCTAGTTGGTCATCCCCCCATGGAGCCAGAATGTGTAGCTTATCATGCCTTATGTCAAGATTCCTGACTACAGCTGTATGTATATTAATTAGTTCCTTAGAAAAAATGCAAGTGTCTAATTTGTCAGAATCAATAAATATATAAATAAATGCTTTGCAGCAGTTCACTATAAAGTATAGTCTAAATGAAACTTTAAAAAGTAAAAAGCTCTCTATTATTGTAGGTACCAGCTTGTCTGAACTGTCCAGGATGACTAATGAATGAGATAACAGAAATGCCTATCAGTCCTTCATTGTATTTTGCATAAAAGTTTTTTCCCCCCTGAAGCCCCACAATAGCACCATATTTGATTTGAATATTAATGTTCCACTCTGAAGTTATTAAATGTAACTTTTCTTCATTTGATATTGTAAGAGACTTCAGAGGGAAAAATGATAGAATATGAAATATAATGAGCAGCATCAGCTTAATAAATTATGTAGTAAGACATCAGAAAAAGCAAGTATGTTTATTCTTCATTTCATTTTTATCCCACGTTTACCCATGTGAGACTGAAAATAGCAATATTACAAGCTGGTTTTCTTTTTCTGTGGGTTATGAAATTATAGATAAGCTACTTCATACTTATGCCTCTTGTTTTGATGCAACAGAACAATTCTGCCCATGTATCTGTTGTAATTTGTTTATATCTGTGCATGAAGCATTCACAACAAGTCATATGGAGAAGGTTTAATGAAAGGTGTCAGGATACCATGAAATGCTAATGGAAGAAATTCTGGTAAAAAGGATGCTGAAAAGCTGACATCTATTTTTTGTGTACATCCATTTTTTGAGGGTTTTTGACAATCTGGAGGTGACTTCTTTAAGCAGCAGTACATTGTAGTTGCTTCCACATGGTGGTTTATTTTTGTAACCTCATCGTGGATGTATTAATCATGTTTCAAGTGTGCTCATTTTTGGCTTTGAAATCTCTATCACAAACTCTTTTTTCCCTTTTATACGTGTAGCACTTCAGATTTTCTTAAAGCCACAAAAAATGCAACCAGATAAGTTTTGTGATGAGGTTTATGAAGAAGTAATGTATTTTCATTTCAGGATATTGATACAAAGGAACAATTCAGTTCAACTGACAACCAAACCTTCTTAAGAATGCCTTGAATAATTATCCAGCAGCCATCAGGAGTCTGGAAATGTTAGCAAAAAATAAACAGAGAACCCACACTTTGGCTTTTTTCTTGCTGCCTCTTTGGAGGTAATTGATATGTGATGATTTATCCAAAATTCTAAAAATTTCTAAGCATGCATGTTAGCAAGATAGGTTGAGATCTGTCAGATGTAACACTCATGAGTGCAAACCACAGTTTATGGGATGGCTGATGACTCGAAGATTAGTGTGAGAAAACCCGAGTAAAGTGCTTCCTTTAAAGTGATGATTCGCATGGTAATTCTTTTTCATTAAAAAATTGATTCTGCACCTAAGATAGATGACAGCAGTCATTTCTCAGTCCTACTACCCCTCTTAACCTTATTGTTGAATTTGAAGGATAACAGTAAGAGCTTATCAGACCAAAATTGATGAGTCAGTATAAGTGTAGATGTAACGTGGGCTGCACATGAAAAGGCACTCTTTGGTTGTTACCGTACCCAGAAGTTCATATCATATTTGTTTAAATATATATTACATTTAATAATATAGTATGAGTACTTTGTTATGTGTAAATATATATTTTTTCCCAGCCTTTTCTATGGGTTTAAGTGCTTAATCCTAAATCTTGGAGGTATGCAGGACTCCTCTTGCTGACTGAGAGCTTGGGACTATTTTACATGAGATGCTGCTTCAGTAATATTTCTAGGCTCAAAAATCCCAAATATTTTGGGTTTCATTGACTATGTTCATAGATCACATGTAAAAATAAAGTCCAAAAAATAACAGTCGTTAATAATGCGTATAAATAGGAGAATTTATCTTGGTTTATTACATGTAGAAATACAAGGTCTTCTCAAAAATTATATTCCATATTATCTAGAGCAGACCAAACCAAAGAGAATTGTCCTCATGGGCACTGGCAAAGAAGCTGGAGCACTCCTGCTCACCATTCTCTCAATTTCTGGCCCTTGGGGAAAAAAGCAGCTAAGGGAAACCAAGTGTTTTTTATCCATCCTCCACCCCTCTGTGGAGAAACACCACATGTGAATAGATCACACAGTTTTTAAGTACCTTTCCAGGCCAGCATATTAAAAGTCTGTGCCTTGAGACACAAGTGCTGGTAGATGCAGTCACATTTAAATGCAGTGTCTGAAAATCCCCAGAGGGGAGGGTGCAATCAAGGCCTCTTTTTCTCTAGCATAATTGAATTTTTCCTTTTCTTTTGACAGTGAATATACATTTTTATTCTTGGCAATTCCTGGCTTTATGACTTAGTGTACAATTATAATTCATGCATATGTATTTACAGGAATGAATGACTGACTGGTTTCTTGGGATTCTTACCAACTTTGGGGGCTGAGCATCAGTGAATATAAAAAGCAAACAAAAACACAGTTAATAATAATTTCCATAAGACTGCTGAAAAATAGCAAGCCATGTATTAACATGCTGAAAAATGATTTAGGACAGACCATGAATGCCTTTACTTTAACTGTTTTGCAAAAATAACTTTGCAAAATGAACAAATTTATCTAAGTTGATGGATAATATTTCATAAAATCAGCAATTCTCCTTGCCAGAGGATAGAAGCCAAATCTTTTTAACTGAAATACAGTGCAATAATAAAACTGTAGAAAGAAATTAGTGCTATGTTAGTGTATGTGGGTTAAAGTTAAAATAAAAGAAATATTTAGGGACGTGCTAGGAATAAGCAGGCAGAATGAGGAAACAGCCAGAAGCTTTTAGCATGATGTAGTTAAAGCAACACCAGACAAACAAATGTTCTGAGGATTATGGGCCCTAATATTCCCCAAATCAATAACAACACTGTCTTATTCCTGCTTATGGCAGGTGAAGAAGAGTGGGAAAGGGATGGAGGCAGGACAACGTGCAAGGGGAGGCATAACCAGAGCTTTTGGAGTCACTGCTACTAGAAAAGCAGGTGCAAGACCCTTGGTGGAAAAAAAGAAAATTGCATTTACAATCCAGACCATCAGTGTCTGGTCAAGGGGTCAGTATCTGCTTAGTTGTTATGTGGAAAGAGGTCGGGGTTTCTCAGCTTAAAATAAATTAGGTAACAATTTTTTTGAAGGTTTGTTTTTTGAAGGCTGTTACAGAATAACAGATTTTCAGATGGCTTAATATATGTAGAATTAATTTAATGTGGGTTGTTTTTTTTTTTTCAACTCTAGGTCACAGCTGAAATGGGTAATTCAGCTTAAGCATACGCTGCACATTCAAATTATAATAACTACTGAGCTTAGATTTTTATTTATTAATATCAAGCTATTTTCAAATGTAGTCCAACCCACCCTTTTCTTTTTTGGCATACTCAGTCATTTCTGTTGCATTCCAGTTTTCTTCCATTTAATAAGAAAAGTACTTTAGTTATTGGATATATTGAATCCTAAACTATATCCTAGAGCTTAAAAGCATTTTTTAATTAGTATTTTGATGCTTTGTATTGCATATTGATAGCAGCTTGAGTAGATTGTTTTAGTTGTTCTTGCTTTTTTTTCTCTTGGTACACATGCCAGCCAGTCATTATATAGCTGCAATAATATAAAAACAATTTCCCCCCGCTGCCCATTTATTTCTAAAACTTCCTATTTTCTCTCTCTTCCTTGGCCACAATTACAGTGCTATGATTTTATCAGGCAGCTTCATTCCAAGATGGAACTTGATCCTATCAGTGTTTCCATTCTTCTGGAAAAAGTGTCTTTTGATGTGTGTC
Organism: Phaethornis superciliosus; assembly: GCA_023637945.1. NCBI lineage: Eukaryota > Metazoa > Chordata > Aves > Apodiformes > Trochilidae > Phaethornis > Phaethornis superciliosus. The sequence continues at coordinate 20,147,187 of JAJQWJ010000011.1, forward strand.
CCATTCACTGCTTGGGAAAGTTTAATGAGGAGATGCTCAGTGACTATTGTCTTGTTTATGGAGAATCTCTCCAAAAATTTTTTGGGGAAAACCCATCTTGGTCTACATTCATTATTTTATTAATTTTTTTTTTTCCCTGACTTCCTGCATTACAGCACACTTAGATGTAATCTTCAGTAATTCTATGCCTTGTCTACATTAGAGCAGAGCTAGTTTTCCCCCTCAACATTTAACCACCAAACTTAGAGTTTAACAAGACTTTAATTTTGTAGAATGGAGCAATGAAAGTAATTGCACTAGGAAAATGATTTACCCTTATAAAAAGAAAATGTAATAGATGAGGAAAAATTAAACTCCTAATTGGAATGATCAAGGAGAACTTACTTTAGTGTAAGTTTTGTGATATTATTCCTTTCACCTTCCAAGCCATTTGGATTTTTGAAAGTACTTATTGTTGGTATAACTTTTAAAAATCAAAATTCTTTGTGTGCCAGAGCCACTCGCTTGCCAAGGATTTCTGAATCAAGTCCAAGAGTTAATCCTAACTTTAGTATTTCTAATTAATTAATTTTGGCTGTAACAGTTGTAACTTGCAAAGGATGAGATTGCTGTGAAGCAATCTGCATCTAAATAAATCCATTTTTACATCAGAGTATCCTTAAACCTGGTGTCTTAAAAGTTACTAATGCTTTAAATTGTGTCTAAACAGAAATCATTCAAAAAGAACCATTTAATTCTGTAAGTAAATTTAAACCCTAACCCACGTTTAAGAGGAAGAAATACCTTGGAACACTTACCATGGTAAAAAAAAGCTACTTTTTGGGGCATTAAGCTTAAAACTTGGAGTCAAAACAAAGTGTGTGCTGGATACAAGGTGCAGCTGAGCTCTATTAACTCCCAAACTGTCTTTACCTTTCTGGGCTAAAGAAAGCCAAGCTGGTGATGAAGTGGCAAGGTAAATCCCCAGAAAAAGAGGTTGCTTTTCTATAAGCACCTGATGCAAAACAGCCAGAGAGCACTGAGCAGGGGCACCTCTCCTGGCTTCAGAAGCTTGACTGATCCTGAGCTCTTGGTTTCTGTAGGTCTGTCCCAAGGAGACCTCAAAGAATGTCAGACAGTCCCTAAAAAAGTGCAGATTCTGGGCTCCAGGAGTATGACAGGTAGGAGGATGTAATTTTATTTACTGAGTGACTTTCCCCATTCAATGCAGGGTAAGTTCACCTAAGTTTTGCTGTACAGATCCAATTAGATTCCAGGTTTTTATAGTGGGAACGCTACTACGGCACTGGGTTACCCAAATTCTGAAGCAACATTTTGCTATAAATTTCTGAATGTTTTTCTTGAGTCCCAGTTTTAAAAACACATCAATTCCTGTTCAAGAGAAAGTTCAGGGATGTTTATTTTGATTGGAAGCCAAAGCAAATTTTAGAATATCAAAGGCCATCTTTCCAAGTGGCCATCATTTAAAATGTCAAAGGAATTTGCAGAGTTTCACTGTGGGTGCACTGGACAAGAAAAGAGAGGGAGGCATCCTTTAGAGCACTGAGACAAGCAGAATTAAAAAGTTTGTCAAAACCATGAGTGGTTACACTAAAATGAAGAGTTAAAATGACGTATTTATTTACAAAAACAAATAAAATGGAAGTGATCCTTGTCAGTTACATGGGAACACTGGAGGAATCGTGTTATAAGGATACTCCAAACACAATTTACAATTGAATCTCTTTTTTGACTCTTGTGGATATTGGATAGAGCTTTTTCTCAATGAAGCAGCAGAAATTTGTTATGACTGGTAAGAGCCAAAATAGCAAATCATTATAATAAAACTGTTTAACAGAACAAAAATAAGTCATTGCTGATTTATTCAGATTCATTATGAGTAACTAATATTTTTTTCAGTCACTATCAGATGAATGTATAAAACCATTAAACTAATAAAAATTCCACATAATAAATGCAGAATAATAATTATAGCCAGATGCATTAAATTAATTAAATCTCTTCTGCATCAATTTATGTTATAATGACTGTAGTCATGTGATTAGTGTCTCCTAAAACAATATTTTATCAAACTATCTGCAGTAGAGCCAGGCAAGTGTTTCATCTTTAATTTTATTCTGAAAAGTTAGCACAAAGAGGAATTCTTCCCATGGTTGGTTTGTGTTTTAGGTCAGTTCTTCTTCTGTTCATGTTTTACCACCACCCTGTCTGTCCTGGAGTGTCTGCATAGAGAAGCAGTGGAGATGTGAGATACACTGGATAATGGTGTGTCATGTCACCATGGGCATGACAGAAAATCTTTAAAATCCTTTATAGGGCATTCTGGCCCTAAAGAATTTACTGGCAAATCTCCCCTGGATTCCAACAGGGACAAAAACCAACTTAGCAATTTTTCCTGCAAGGTTAGGAGTCTTCCACATCCCCTCTGACTGCTGGCAGAGGCATTTAGTTTTGTCAGAGTTTGTCAGTCCCATGTTTGTATTTTTGTAGTAATGCTTTACTCTTACTTTTTGGAAATTAAAATTATTTAATTACTTACTATCTTCTTTGACCTTTTGCACTGAAATAGTTGTAAGAGAGGTAACCAGACCAGGTGTACAGGAGAGAAATTCTTTAGAAGTATAATACCGGTAAACATTCTTTGTCTGGGACTTTTTGATTCAGTTCTGTTTATTAGAAACTTTACTTTTGTCAGGCAGAGCCTTGATTTTACTCTTGTGCTTGTTTGAGGAGTGTTAAGTTCTCCTAGAAATGCATGCCTGTGTACATTGTATAGTGTACCCATGCACATGCATAAATTTATATGTCAGGCTATAGAATAAAAGGATGTTCTTTTAGCTGGGTTAAAGAAGGCAAAGTATGTAATTCAGGAGATCAGGTTCTTATAGAAGCATATAACCTAAGCTAATGTTTCATTATCAGCTTCCATCCTCGGGCAATCTGTAAGGGAGCACACCACAAATCATTTGAATCATGGCAATACCAATGATTTCCTGCAGCAAATATTTCCTTTTTTCTAGTTTAGAGGAGCAGAGGAGTGCTGGATGCTCTCAGTCATCCACAAGCAAGTCCTTCTCCTGTTATTTCCTTCACGTGTCAGGACATATCTCATACAAAAATCTTATTTTGCTTATGGACCATATGCTAAAAGAGACCAATCTGTGCTCCTGGCATGCCCAGCCCAGCAGAAGTGCCTCCTTGCCTCCCCTTCTGTAAGAGAAAGGCTCCCTGCATGCCACTTCTGTGCTGCCAGCTCCATGTAGTCCCTTTTGAGTAATTGACAGTGTTTTTCATGAAGATGTCACTTTATTGTTCTGTTTGATCACTATTTGTTCAAGGAATCCACTTTATTCCTGCATCTGCTGGGAGATGTTTTGCAACATCAAATTCAAGTTTTCCATTCTGTGTTAAATGTCTTGAGCCCTTTCCAATCAGGAAATCTTCAGTGATTCTTCAAGCTGTAAAATCAAGGCAAATTTCTAAGGAAGGCTTTTTCAAAAATCATACCTGTGGGTGTAGCAATATGCACTTGGGATCTACCAGTTGAGAGAATGGCCCTCCGTGGACTTTGTGCAGCCTCCCTGCAAAAGTGAGTTTTAGTTAGCAAAAGCTGTAGAAATGCTTAACCAAGCCCTGCTTGCCAAGCTGTTTTATCCACTCAAGTGGAGTAATTGAGCACAAATAGAATTTCCAAGGCTCTTACAAGAGAAAGGACAGTGGAGGCAGTAAAAGATTCTATGTGGAGAGCTGACATGGTATTCTTTAATATCCAGAAGAACAATGCAGGAGTATTTTGAGAGCCCTTTCTGTAAATCCCTGCTTGTTTGTCATGAGGGAAAAAGAAATGCCAAATAATGTCCACAGCAGGTAGGAGTAAGTCTGATAATGAGAAATGCCCATATAAAAATTGCATGGCTTTTGCTGAATTTCTACTGCTCATAATGTTAAAAGTAATTTACTCACATTTTTCATTACATAATGATGATGATTTTATCCGTAGACCATAATTATTACATGATGGGGAGGATTCCTGTGGTTAAAATACATTATAAGTTATCAGAGATGGAAACAAACAGTGTGAGTTTCACTCTTTTGTGTTTTTTTTCCCTTGTTTTTTCCAAGTCCAAGCAGCGATTCTGCTTTTTTGCTACATTTTCTCAGTGTTTCAGAATTGCCATAGCTGATAATACTGAAGCATTTTTCATAAACACCAAGCAAGCAACTTCAATGAGAGAGTAACCTTTGCACTAACAGAGGCTTTTTAAACAAGCAGCTGCAAACAGAGGAATATATATGCAGGAGCCAAAGGATTCTTTATTTTTATCTCTTTATAATTAGAATAAAATGCCATTATTCTTGCACTAACAGTAAGTTAAGTAACTTATCTTTCACTGACACTTCATGCAGCAGTTTCATGTGTAGTTTAAAGGTACAGGTTCCTAAGGTAGTTTTTATTTGCTACTAGCATTTGATTTATTTGACATATTTGATCATGTGGTTATTTTGTAGTAACATTTTAATTTAGTACCCTTTGCTTATTGTATGGTAAAATACCTGGACTGTCTGTCTCTTCATAACTGAGCCAGGCAGGTTATAACCTTTTGCTCCTCTTCATTTCTTAGTGCTGCACATGGATTAATGTCGCTTTGTTTGCTTCTCACTTCACCAACTGTCAGAAATAATCAGCTCACTGTCTCACATTTGTTCAGGTGCAAACAGAAGCTGCACTTTGCCATATGAATACCAAGGGATGAAGCTACAGAGTCTTAGACCTCTTAAATAAAGTAGTACAAACAGCATGATGCATACAGATGCTTAAACAAATGTGTTCAATCAAAAGCTGAATAAATTCTGGTTCACTAATTCACAGTTTTGGTAGAGATTTCTGTAAGTGTTCAGAAGAAAAGCCCATAGACACAATTGGTTTTGTTATCAAGTGAGTGAAAAGTATGCAAATACATAAGGCAATTATTAAGCCTTTAATAACTCCTATATGATATTGTAAATTTTTTCTAAACAGATATCAAAATATCACCTTCATATGTGGTTTAAATAATGAATGTACACTGCATGAATACTGAAATGTTGGTAGATTTTTTTATCGTTGCTTAACACAAAAGACAAAATGCAATTGCTAATTTCTAACTAATATGTTAAATTTACTATATTAACCCTTTTGCAGCTGTTTTGCTTTTTATCAGAAAAGATCTAAGAGTATAAAATGCATTACTGTGAATATTTGCCTTCATACCAGGCTACTTAAAATCTCAAGGTAGGTGTTTAACAAGGCTTTGGTTATGAATATCTAATTTTTTGACCATTCCTGTGTTATCTGAGAAGCTTTCAGAGCTGAGTGACTTTCAAGAAGCATATTGTTATATTGACCATTAATATTGCAATAATAGTGCAGGAGAAAACTTTTGAAGCTGCAGAAGTAAAAGATCAGCACAAAATCCAAGTAAGTTACTACTTTTTAAAAAAATTAAATTTTTTCCTATGAGTCTGTTTTGTCCTTAGTCCCTGTTGTGCTTTTACCAAAGTGACTTTCAGTAGGATAAGATATAGCATTTCTCAGTTAGACCACATTCTTATTCAAAATTATCCCAGCCTCAGAGCTTCTTAAGTTTACAAGAGTAAAGTAAGACTAGGAGGGGTGAGGGGAGCCCACAGAATGAACTAAGTTCATTCTGAAGTTCTGAGCATCTGTAGTTTTGATAAAAAGGAGACAAAAATCTTAATAAAATAGTTGCCTGACATTGTAGTTAAGCAGGTGTAAATACAGGTTCTCCTTGGCCTTCTCTTTTTTTTCAGACTTCTATCTTGAAGTTCTGTCCATCACTTGCTGGAGGTAATCTCCTCTAACCAAATCTAGCATGGCAGGGGCCATTTGAAAAGGAATGTTGTAAAAGTTCATCAGTTGAATAACCATACAGAACTGCACAGGACAATATTCTGGCTCTGTGGATCAGTACTAATTAGCATTTGTTTCACTGCTAAGGGCATTAAATAATAGATTTGGGGAAGAGAAAGGTTTTTGTATCTAGTTTATGATAAAATTAAGAAAAGATTGAGCAAAGAACACACTGAGATTATGGCCATCGAGTTGGCTATGATCTGGAGGATTATCTATACGAAAACCTCAAAATGTAAATGGTATTTACTCATTTACATAAGTACTTTCAACTCTGTCTCTTATTTTTAGTTTTTTGTTATCCTTAGAATTGTGTGTACAGCTGAGAGGATGAAAATTTTCACTTGAATCACTCAAACCTTCTTCCCAGGGGATAAAAGAGACTTTAACTAAGGTCAAAGAGTCTGTGGTGAGACCTTGGCACAGGTTGCTCAGTGGAGCTGTGGAAGTGTTAAAGGTTGGATTAAGCTTTGAGCAACCTGGGTTGGTGGGAGGTGTCCCTGCCCAGGCAGGGGGGTTGGAACCAGATGATCTATAAGGTTCCTTCCAACCCAACCCATTCTATGAATCTGTGATTAATGCCTGCAGAGCTCCTGAAGCTGAAACCTGAGTGTGGCTCCATTATTCACACTTGCCCCACCACAGGATAATTGGGACCTCATTAAGGCTCCGTAGGAATCCGACTTCCAAACTGGAACCACTCCAACCCCCAGGATACCTCATTAATAACAGGCTGCAATAGCTGTCTTGTATGAGTGCACTGAGTCAGGTTCTGAGATTGAAGTAAAGTATCTGACTGTTCCTTCTTCCAGCCTAAACCCACAGAGACATTTGTGGAGCAGATCACATGTAAGTGCGATAAATTTTTGGCCTAAATGGAAATGTGACATACTTAGAAGTCCCTTCTAACGATTTGCATGTAAACATGGTTGATTATATAAGTTTAGATTTATGTTGTTGTCCGATTAATATTAAAAATCCATAGTAATAACAGTTTAATAATGCTTTCACTTTGCGGCCTTTCTTTAAGCAGAATGAGAACAAACAGCAGGTAGGCATTGCCCCACGACATCCTTGTTTTCCTGAAATAAATCAGCTCAGTCAGAAAGTTTAGAAGGCCATTGATTTTAGGATGTGGTGATGCCTCCATCTCCTGCTCTGCTAAGAGAGGGTTGCTGAGCAGTTTTGCTTTCTGCCAGCAGGCAGAGCAAACCACAGAGAATTTGCAGGTTGGATGTGGGCTGTCAGACATCCCATCAGATGGGCTCTGCTATAGCAGTATGTGGAAAAGCAGACTCCCAGGGCTGTCCTCCAGTCCCATGTTGCTCCCACCAGAATCCCAGGGGGTTGATGTTGGTAATTTCTTTCTCCTCTGCCACCCACGAAGCAAAATCATACTGCTCTCATTTGAATCTTTATTTATTCTGGTAGCTATCAGTAAGACAAGAGGGCATGGTGTTAAGCTTTGCCAGGGGAGGTTAGCTTGGATATTAGGAAGAAATTCTTTCCAGAGAGGGTGATGAGGCTGCCCAGGGAAGGGATGGATTCTCTGTCCCTGGAAGTTTTTAAGAAGAGACTGATGTGGCACTCGGTGTCTGTGGTTAAAGGTTTGAATGATATTGAAGTCCCAAACGAAACAGAGATCTCAGTCCTTTGGCTGATTCATAAAACACTGTTGATGATAACTTTTCCCTACCTTTAACTGTTCATAATGTAGACTGTTTGGGACAAAACTTCGTGTGTTCAGGTACAGTCTTGGGGATTCATTAGAGTAACAGCCTGGAGGGACAATTATGATGTAAATAAAATTATTCAAAGGAAACACTGACACGTGGAAATCCCTCATTTCATGATCATTGGCAGCATGGTGGTAGCATAAAATAAATTGTGATGAGTGCTTTGACAAGAAAAATCTAAGTTAGTAACATACATAACAACAGAGAACATAATTTAGGAGAGTTGAGGTGTTTTAGAGGGTCACACTGAGCCACATTTTATTTGTTTATGCAAGAGTTATCACTATATACAATGCTAATTAAGAATCACTTGATGTAACAGGATTTTGCCCCCTTCCTCCCCCAAATTTCTAACTAATGAGGCAGAAAGGTAGCATGGATCTCTAATTGCTTGCATGCATTTGTAATTATGTTTACAGTCCTGGATAGGAGGAGACCATGTAGAGCAAATCATTCCAAAAAGGGGAAAATGGGAAGTAAAGTGGGGCAGTAGATATTAACAGTGCCTGTTGACTTTGTCATTAAATGTTATTACTGACTTCTTGGAGAGTGAGAAGCTATCATTAAACCATGATCTGTGAAATCTCTCAGGCATAGGTGTAACTTTAACGAGCAATACTTTTAACATTTAAGGCATATGTGTCCACTGGAAACATCTGTCAATCCAATTGTCTGCAATCCGCTTCACTAAAACTTGAAATTAAAATGAAAAAGTAAAATACAACAGAACACATGATTTATCTTTAATTTAATTACATAAAGGGTTGAGACGAAGGATTTGTTTTAAGGAATTGTGTTTGAGGAGATTTTACAAAGTGAAAGTTAATTGTTTATCAGTGTTAACTTATTTTCAAGTTTCTGCAAGTGAAAATAAACAATGAAGAAAAAAAGATAAGGGGATTTTTATTAAAATCAGGCTTGAAATAGATTAGAGAGTTTAGAAAGAAGAAAAAGAGGAAGGCAAAACGATTTTCCACCTAGATCCTTCTCTGTGTTATTGTATAGGAAATCTCTGCTTTCAAATCTTATAACTATTTTGTGATAGATTTCAAGTTTTTTATTCCTGTAGCACCAACATTTAATAGAACCTACAGAGACAAAACTGAAAAATAATTATGCTGATGGAGCTAGAAGTAGTAAAGGTATTTCTGGTAATTGCTCAGAGCCAATCCATGAGAGAAATCTTGGAAATCGAGATTTAAATCTAATTGTTCTACATAGAGAAATGACTGAAGAAGCAGAAGCACTAAACATGTTTATATGAGGTGGTGGGTGAGGAATATGTTTCAAACAAGATGGAAATTGCATATGCTTAGCCAATGAATATCAAAATCACTATTCAAACACTGATTACTATGAAAGCCATGGTCATATTTGGAGAATAAAGCATTAGGACATCTTGAATGTACCTTTCTATTACTGCCCATAGTAGTCTGCTTTTCACCCACATTTATTTTGACATTTTATCCTGAACATTTCATTTAAAAAGCATTTATCTTCTTTGGAGCAAAATAAAAATGGATCACAAGTTCCTGTGGGGATTTTGTCACCATTTTACTCCTAATTTTTGTGACATGTTATCTTTCCAATATAACCTTATTTTTAAAGGCATGATTTGGCATAGGGCTTTTATGAAATCAAAAGTTAGTGAATCTCCTTGTGGAATCAGAGGCACATAGGGCAAACAAATGGGGTCCTGTATAATGTTATGAAATGGAATTTTTGTAATGCTGCTGCCATAGTTATGAAGAAACAGTGATGGCTTTTATTTATATTCTGTGAGTATCCACATAATATTTAGTGCTTCTGGTAAAAGTGTTTAAAAACTTGAAAATCTCGGGACACATCAGCCCTTCTTTCATTTAATATTTACAAGTTATTTCCTGTTAGGTAAGGAAATTTTATTTTTCTTTTAGTTGAGGAAACAGGAGTAATCCACCTTCACTAAAATATTATAGGAAATTATGGCTTGTTAAGTCTTAATTTATGTGAACATTTTGCATAGCTTTAGGAGCTAGGACTAGGATTCATCAAAAGAAACCAGCAGAGAACATGTTCAACACAAGGATCTAATGAGCAATTAAGCTATGGAAGTTTTTGCTCAGAATGCTGCGAGCATTAAAAACCAACATTGGTTTGAAACCAACCTGAGAATTTCAGGAAGGTAGAAACCCAGGTGTGGGTCACTAAACACAAGGGAAGAACTTTCAGCTGTCTCAGGGAAGTAGCTTTTCAGGGAATATTTGGTGGTTGTATTGCCCTTGTCTTGTCCTTGTATTCTTTCCTAGGTAGCCACAAGTAAAAACTGTCAGTAAGACACCACCTAGATTAAATTTATCAGACAAAGTGTTTTTCCTCCTCCTTTCTTAGGAATAGTAAATTCTTAGCTTATAATAAAATAGTATCTCTGCTAAAATTAACAAAAAGGAATGTGCTGTGGTTGTAAACAAGCTGAAAGTTTTATTCATGCTTTAGAGGAGTGAATTAATCTGTTGATGAGTAAGTAAATAACCAAACGTTGAACATTATTCTCTCAAATCACTTGTAGGAGAACTTTAGCCAACTAGGTTATGGACTATATGGAAAATTATGTAGCACTTAAAATTCAGTATGCATGCTATGTTGCTCATTTCAATTGATGACATAAACCAATGGTATCTTCTTTTACATTTCCGTCCTGGATTGATGCCCTCAAGAGCATCAGTAGCAAATAGACATGGGAATTAAAAATTTCATTTCTCAGAAACTGAACTTTTGAAATTCACTCGCTATGAAAATTAATGTTAATGAATATTTCTGATAATGCAAAGAGCCTGTTTAAGAATGAGTCTTCCCCATTCAGCAATTAATTCAGCAGTTAATGAAAGCAGGAAGTTCCTACAATTATACGGTAAGTCATCAAACACTTTTTCTACTAAATTAAGCTGACCTCTTAAATTGAAGAATCTGTTGGAAATCTATTTTAATCCAGTGATAACACTGATGACTATTTGATAATATGCCATGGGGTTACCAATACTTTGTAGGCCTTGCAAAGTGTAAAGTACATTTTCTTTCATTTTTGTGAGAAAACTCACAGGAAAAATCTTAATCAAAGATGACATTTTTTGCTATTGAAGACAAAGGCATTCTTCATTCCCTTATTCTGGAGATGATGTGATTTATGAGCCCCACAAAAGTACTGATTTTGTTTATTTTTTAATTTTTTTTCTTTCTGCTCCCACAAATATGAAGTCTATAGATTGCTATCCCTAAACTGGAATCCAGCCACAGCTGTTTAGCCTTATTAAGAGCTTGTCTTCCACACACACATGCCCAGCAATATTTTTGGGCAGATAACCCTGAACAAACCCAGGAAGGAGAAGGCAGGGAGCCAGGATAACACAGAGCACCCACCTGGCAATGTCCTTAGGATGGTGGCAATTTGGTGGCACCCACCTCCACACCCACCCTGCTGATATCTGGAGGTGAGCCTGGCACCAGGCAAAAGTGAGTAGATCTGTGAGTAGATTTTCTCACATAATGGTTTCAATTACATCCTTAATGAGGCTTTTCTTTCTAATTAGGACTATTTGCTGAGTTAAACACAAATTCATTCGGTCTGTCCCCTTTTGGACACGATGGGAGATGGAATCTAAGAAGTGCAGTGCAAGGTACAAGGTATTGATGCACTTTTACAAGTGGGAAAACAGGAAAATTATGTTCAAAGTTATGCAAGAGTTTGCATTAAATCTAGAATTAGATGTTGCTACTTGTTACTTCACTCTACCTCACTTCTTTGTATTTCTTTATAAGTTGTATTCAAATATAAAGACATAAAATATAGGATGAAGTAAAACCAGTACTTTTCAATAGTGAAAGGAAACATTTTCGTTGATACTCATGTTTTTTTTAACATAAAATTAAAGCAGTCCATATTTTTTACAGGACACTGTAAAGCAGGAATCAAATTTAAAATGGTTCTTCTTTATCACAGCATTCAGTGCTGTTAAACATATATGAAGGACATGGATGAGAAAAGAGGACTAATAAATACAAAGGTCCAAAATACCCCTGCATGACTGGAAAAAGCATACTCTGCTTGTGTGGAACTTGTCATTCCACCCTGATGCCAAGCAGAGCACTAAATATCAGTTTAACAGTATAGAGAATTTCTATTCTCAATGTTTACTCAAAACACTTTTTCTTCTTTAATGCAAACTGATCAGCTCACACTAAGATGTCTCTACACACAGAGGAGAGGAGGAAGCAGACAGGTCCTATATCCAGTAATAATAATAATAATTAAAAAAATCACAGCGTAGGAATCGCTCACTCTCTGGAGAGGAGGCAGAGAAAATGACTCCAGTTCTGTCACTCAGATCCCAGGGCTGAAAACCAGGGCTGTCCCCCAGCCTGACCTTGACTGGGATCTCAGTGTACAGAGCAGATGGCCACTACCAGCATGTGCTGGGCACTTCTGACACTTTACAATAAGCACAGGTGCTGAGTGCCAACCCTCCCTGCTAGTGCTGGGCAGATTGGGCCTTTTGGGAATGATCCTGATTTTCTCCAGTCAGAAGAGTCAGCACCAGTAGTTTTTCAGCTGAGTTATCAGCAGAGACTTGGTGTGAAACCAAGCTCCTTCTTTGTTCATTAGGGCAATTTCAGCTGTGCATTGAAGTGTCATCATTCCCCAGAAGTGAACAGAGCTCTTTATTCTTTTTGACTTCAAAGCTCTTGGATGTGATTATCCAAAAGGCTTAGCTGCATTTTGCCTGAAATCAGGTATTACTGTTTCCCACAAATGTTCTAGCAGAACTGGTGATAATTGGAAGGATCAATTCAATATTTTAACTTTGCAGTGCATTTAGGAAGCAGAAGCTGCTTCTTCAACACACATTTACCAATATTTTTCACAATATCAAAGATAATCATGTCAGAATTAAGAACGAAATTATCAGTGTTGCTCTCAGAACTAGAAGAAGGAAATACAGCTTTTTGGATTTGTACCTTTCTGTTTTATCATTGTGGTCTTTTTTTCCCCCATTGCTTTCAAATTTTGATTCTTATCTTGAAAAAGTTGTAATTTACAATCAATTTGGTTGCATGAATTACTCTCTCTAGAACTCCTGAAACACAAAAACTTACTGATAATTCTGAATTCCTTTTAAAATCTGCTAAGATCCAAATGAAATGTAATTTCAGCATGCCTAATTATACGTGTAATTGCTACCAGGAAAGGTAAAAGTCACTAACTGCTATGATATATGTCTTGATAACAGTTTTTTGTTAAAGTATTATGAAAAATCCTGTTTTTCCCTTCAAGCTGCCAAACAGTTAACAGTTCCCAGTACTCTCTTCATCCCAAATTGTATTTTAAATACATTCAAACATTTTAGCCAGCTCTAGTCCCAGTCCAATGGTGTGTACTACTTACATGCATAAATGTTTGCAGAATTAGGACCTTACTATGAATTATGCATGCAAAATATATTTGATTTCTATTTTTTCCTCCCAGAAATATATTTATCTATAGTTTGAATGTGTGAAGAAAATGAATGGTAACAGTTTGGCACAGCCTTTGAAATAAATTAGTTGTTCATGCTATTTAAACTATAAAGAACAGGTTAATTCCACAGGTTCCTGCCTTTTCTCCTGCTTCCCAGGAATCTCTGTTTACTAACCTGTTCTATCACTAATTAAAAGGCAATGAAGTCTGAACCTCCTGATTGTGTTCTGATTACTGAGCCCTTACTCCCCAGCTCCTGGATGGCCTTCAAATGCCTGTTTTGCTACATGTTATGAATTGAAGCTTTGGTGTCTTTTGGCACAAGCAAATAGATTTACCAACTCTAAAACAGTTTAAAAGAAAACATCTCCAAATACATTCCTGAAAGTGTTATTTAGTCATTAAACTATGTTTGAAGAATCACCGAGGACACAATTTCTGTGGAAGATACAGAGAGACCATGACACAGCAACTGACCTGTTAGTGATTAATAATTAATATTTCTTGTTCACATTCATTAATTAGAATCACAGCTCACCAAGAAAAAGTGTGTCCTGCCCTTCTTGTAACTAACTCCTTTTTCTCCACCATGCATGCTGTAATGTCACTTAGTCTTGTCTCTGGTGACCTGCTTGTTTATGTGCCACCAGGAGCAGTATTTATAGCTCTGTGGATGTGCCTGAAGTCATTGGCATGGCTGGTTCATTCTTTTGCAGTCTGTAAAACTCAGGGCAAAATCATGCCACACTTACTGAAGTCTTTGACCAGTGTTATCATGGTAATACTAATGGTAGTCCTCCAAGATCTGAGAATTAAAACCAAGTTTCAGCTTTTTGTGGTGGCTGGATTAAAAGTATTTGCCTTAGAAAAACAGAATATAAAGGGTATGTAGCTGGCTAACAATTCAGCTGTATCTCACACTGGTTTGTCCCTAAATCCCAATGCATTTACCCTGTACCCTGCATTGCCGAAAAAATCAGAATCTTGCCAGCTAATGGAAAGAAAGTGCTGCTTGCTTCAGATAATTCTCAAATAAAACTCATCCAGGGAGTCTCCCTTGGATTCAGCATTGCACAGCTGCATCCTGTGAATGTCAGGGATCCAGTGCTACAAGATGATCCAAACCCATTTCTGTTTCACTCATGCTAAAGGTAAGGGCTACTCTGGGTTTCTGGCCAGTGTGTTTGAAAATCAGTGGCCATCCCAGTGAAGAGGAGACCTGCTGTCACACTTCAGGATTTACCAAACCTGAACAAAAGTGAATATGCTGTATAATGTTCACCCTTGGCAGAGGTAAGTCAGATTTTTCTTCTCCTCTTGTTTTGGTTGAACTTCTTGGCCTGCCAGTGGTGTTCACACTGTTGCTGAAATAGAAAATAATCAACTGCTCTATAGATGATTAATAGGGATAGCCTTAAATTTAAAAAATAAACAAACAGACCAGCTTGTCAGTCCTTTAACTTCTAGTACTTTCATATTAGTATTTCAGGAAACTTCAATTTATGTCTATAAAGGGTGGGAGAATTCTTGCAGATGTCAACATAATTCATTTTTATAGTTTGCTGTGCTCTTGTGGTCGCTATGTTGACTCTCTCCATCATAAGTAAATATTTGATTCTTGCCTTCATTCTGGTCACACTTCCCTACTGTTTCTTTTCCCTTCTGCACTAACACACAACCCTGGTTTCTTTGGTCATTCCTCATTTTAGGTAGTAGCTTGCCAAGACTTCTTAGGGGCTGGAGTTATGGTGTGTGATAGCTTCCAGAGTCTGGAGCTGAATAACTGGATTTTACCCTAGTTATTCCAGCAGTTAAAATTCTTCTTTTGAGCATAGGCACTTCCTCCTTCTTTTGCTTAATTAGAAATTTACTTTACATAAAATGTCACATCTTTAAAATCTTTTATTTGCTTTTAAAGAACAGCCTTTAAATCCTTACTTATTTTTTTCTTTTTTTCCTTCAGTGTCCTTTTGATCTGAAAATACTCCTGCCCAGAAATCTGATTCAGGAGGAAAAGGACCAATTGCACAAACAGGTAAATCTTTGCAATGTTATCTTTTAAAGGAACTTACTGTGGGGTCTGGTGTGCTATTGAATTCCCACCTTCTCTAACATCATCTCTACTGCCCATTGGCATGGATCACGTAGACCACAAATTAAGGTTTTAAGGATAATACTAGAAAGTAGTAAATGAAAGGAATTTGATTTCTGAACTTATATGAAAGAGGGAAATCTCGACTTAGAGGATGCTTTCTCTCAGTGGATACTTACAATATAATCTGTCTTGGCATGGACTCACCTCATATTAAATTATATATTTAACTGTATATTGGAACTGTGTCTACAGTATATGAAGTATCTTAAAGAAAGACACAATAATGGTAATATTTTTATCCCCAGCAATAAAATGGTAATGTCCAGTGGGATATGTTCTTGTCAAGTGTGTTAAAAGTCTATGCCAGATGCTTTATTCCTTTAACATTTGCAGAGGTTTTCCCCTGTTCTCATGAGTCCTGCTGTTTTGTTTAAGGCTGGAAAGGGTAAATGGAACTATTAATTATATAAATAGGAACTATTAATTACATTTTCACCCTGTGAAAACAGCCATGGTACTATTACCTTTGCCAAGTAGGATGACTCTCAAATCCACACCAGGCTTTAAAGATTGATTAGCTTTTATAGCTAGTGTTTGTTTATATGGATATTCACATGATGTGATTTCTTTCTGTCAAGTTAATCACAAAACAAATTTTGCTAACATGATTACTCCTAGGAAGTAAATAGTTTAGAAATTCTATTGAAGTGGATGCATTGCTTTTATTTAAATGAATATTTATAAACACATTTTAGTAATATTTACTGTCTTGCAATTCTTGAAACTGTAAAATGAACTTTTTAATCTCAGTAGCTATTATATGAATGTGAATGATTGAAATGCCATGATGACTTGCAGCCATGATATTAGTAACATAGCTAATCATTACTCAAAGTAAAACTTGATTTTCTGAAATATTAGTTATTTGTCTGAAGCCTAGCTGGAGTTTACAGGCTATAATTTTCTTCCTGAGTAATTTGTTTGTGCTCAGTATGAACAGCTCATTAGGAGCCTCTGTCAGCATCCACGATGAGTTAAACCACAAACCTGGAATCAGGTGATGGGATGCCAGATTGATAACCTACATGTTTGTATTCATATTCTTAGATGTCTTAGAGTGCAGTGACATCTCTTTATTGGCAAGGCTGTGATGGATCCTCCTGCACAGAATTCATAGAGGAGATAAATCGATGCTTTGAGTCTTCTTTGGAGTTTGCACTGATTGCATGCTTGTGTGTAAATGGTTGTTTAGTCTGAACTTGGGTGGATGTTCAGACTCAAAGATGTGCCCTTGACCCAAAGGGTAGAAATAATATTCTGCCTCCGTGTCAGTTTGCCATCTTCATCTGAGTAACTGAAGTATTTAATTAAGCTAAAAGCCACGCTGTGCACCTTGCTTAAAACTAAGAAAACACAGTTCTTAATGTTTCATTCTGTCTCTTAATGGCATCGCTTTTTCTCAAAAACACAGCTCCTGTCCTGATGTTGGTATTCTGTCTACAAGTGCTCACCACTTGTCAAGAAGAGTGCAGACCATCCAGTTTTGACTGTGTAGAGGGATGGCTGGCACCTCTCTCAGAGTGCAAGGTGAGAGAAAAGAAGACCGAGAAAATACATTAATGAAAGCAAGGAAATGACTCAGCCCCCAAAAGATGCTTAAAATGTGAGTGTAAGATTTGCTGAAATTCAAGATAGAGAGCTTAAAAAAGCTTTGGCATTTTGTTTACCATTTGAAGAGCAGTCACTCTGTTGGCTGGACACAAAAAATATAATAATAGCAGAAAATGCTCCTGATCAACATTTTTTTTCTTAAGTGGAGTTTCTTACTTGGCCAGCTGATATAATACCAGTAACATTCTGAAATAAAGCAATATTTTATTATCCAAAGCTCTACAGAATTGCCTCAGTGCTATTAAATATATTTATAAAATTAAGCTGAAGGGCATTGTGGCCTCTCAATGTCATTGCTTCTGACATAATATCAGGACACTATACTCAAATCTCATGTTACTTAGCAAAAACTATTAGCTAATACCAGGGCTAGACAGCTTCCTCTTCACAGTATTTGTGCAAAGTTATTTAAGTTAGTTGGCTTCAGAAAGAGGACAGCCTACTCTAGAAATGTATGATTCTTATTTTCTGCTTGTTTTAAATAGGAAGATTAAAAATATATTAAATGTAGCAAGGAAGAGGATATAAAAACATAAATTATATTGGTCTGATGACCAAGGACATTTTAAAAGTGTTAAAGAGAAACTGATGCATATTTATTGAGCTTTACTTCCCCAGAATTTCATGGTATTATGCTCACCATAGTATAACATGTTCACCTTGCAGATTTTCTACATAATTTCCTTGTTTAGTGGGTGATTATATTTCAGGAAAAATAACGTAGAGAGAAAAAGAGTGTGTTCTAATGGCAAGCAGATGCTGGACCAAACAACTTCCCCTCCTTTTAATAGTTTTGTTTTCTCCTCTTTGTCTTCCAGTTTTCTTGCACATCCTCTGGCTGCCCTATTTCAGAATAATGAATCATCAGGAAACAAGTTGCTTCTTGTTATTATTATGTTGGGGCAGTAGATATTTGGTATGTATTAGGACATATATAGGTTATATATAGGATATATGATATATATTTTTATGTTGGGGTAGCTTTCTGTTTAACACTGGCACCAAAACAAGCCAGCACAAGGCAGGAGATGTGCCAGATCCAGGGGCAGGAGCTCATGTCATCCAGGAGAGGTTTTGGCACCAAGGTGGAGTTGGCTTTGCCCCGTGGTAGATGACCTAAGGGGACTTCAGAACACCTCTCTGGAGACTTCTTAACCAGGGCTAATATGGCACAGAGCTTGTGCTGGAGAGAATACAGCTTCTGGAATGATTTTGAGCTTGGTTTGCCTGCTGCTCTTCATGTTGAATGTTTCTTCCTGCGAGGGGAATATTTCACTGCAGCGGGATTGTTAGCTTGAAGGAGCATTGCTTCACACAAGTGGTTCTGTTTAAATAAACTGGGTTTGACAGTGAAGGCCACGGTGTGCTCCTGTGTTTCCTGAGACTGCATGAAGATAGATCTGTCTGGGCTATTTCCAGTTCTTCCTGTCAGATTAATTTCAAGGAGTCAGGAGCATTAACAACTCCTTTGCTTGCAGAGCCCTGGCAAGGATTTCTGTCTCTCTCCCTCTTCCATGCCTTTAATCATATCCTAGGCCCTGGGAGAAGCCTGTAGAGCATTAATGCTGCACTAATATACCAAACTGGTTGTATCCCTGAATATACCAGACTGGTTGTATCCTTGAATATACCAGACTGGTTGTATCCCTGCAACACGGAGGAGGGAACAAGGATGACAGAGCTTTCATCTGTGCTGACATCTCCGGTACCATGTGGAGGAAAGGGACATTTTCATCAAAGGTAAGATCTTCATAGAGGTAAAAAGAGATAAGCAAAGGAAAGAGGGAGCAAAGCTCAGAGTCAGGTTACAAAGAGCTTGCAGAATAAGGCACAAAGCTCCTAAACATAAGAATTAATCTGTTTCTAACAGATTTACCCTGTGCATCACTGTTCTTGCCTCTTCTGGAGATCAGAGCTCTGCCAAAGACTCACCCAAGGAATGTATCATTTTGCCCATGGTTGTGAACTCTCTCAACTTATGTACACCCTTGTACATAGACTGCCCAGGAAGGTCAGCCTTAAGCTGTGTTTTCTGCAGGAACAGTTGTTGTGCTGTTAAAACAGTAAGCTGTACAGTGAGAGATTCTTGATTTGAATTAGGTCCATACATGTTAACTAAATCTG
Organism: Phaethornis superciliosus; assembly: GCA_023637945.1. Classification (NCBI taxonomy): domain Eukaryota; kingdom Metazoa; phylum Chordata; class Aves; order Apodiformes; family Trochilidae; genus Phaethornis; species Phaethornis superciliosus. Next base: position 20,166,215 of record JAJQWJ010000011.1, read on the forward strand.
GAGCATTCTTTATGTATATATTTAACAATCAAAAAAAATCTCCTTTATGTCAGCTGCTGAACAAATTACCAAGTATGTTGAAAGAACTCTCTTGTTTTCTGCAAAGCTATTTTGCTGACTCCCTTCTATCCAAGGTGTTCCTATGCTGATAACATCTTGTTCTCTTAACTGAATTTCTTGTAAAAAGGTTATGTCAGCTCTTTCTGTTGCAACAATTTTTTGTGGTTATATCTTCAAGCCGTTTATGTTCCTCATTACAAATTCAATTATTTGATTTGCCATCATTCACCTCTGTAATACTTGACCATTTTATATAGAATGTCATTGCTAAGATTTAACATAACTATAAAAAGGCTAGCATATTCTAGAGTTATTTGTTTGGAGATGTTGGTTTTCATAGAAGTTAATACATCAACATAAACCTGAGGAACCTGGTAGAATACTTTGCATATGCTGATGCTTTCACCCAGTTTCTCATTGACAGGCTCTGTTGATTTCTTGTATTGCCAATGAATTGCTTATCAATAAAAATAATAGAATCAAAGTATTTGCAACAGTAAGGAAAGAGGGAAGGTTGAAGTAATAGTGATAATCAACACAGTTGTGGATAAATTGGTAGCATAAGCAAGAAACACTGGCAGGGTGTGAATTTTTCTTCCCTTTCATGCTATGCAGGTGTGACTAAACTGGTGGAAAAAATAAAAAGTGGGTGTTATTGGTCTTTTGGGCTTGAAAAATTCTGTTACTGACCAGTCATCATATCCAAATTTTCCTGGCTGATGGAATCTGACAAGACTGCAGCCTATGGGAATATGGCTGCAGTCCAGAATTTTTTTCTGTTCTTGTCAGGCATACTCAATAGGGTAAGACCATCTGCTTTCCAGCAATTAGATATTCCCCTTTCAATTGTAATATACTGTGAGTCAGATAATTTATTCATCCCAGGGTAAACATATACAGTGGAAATGAAGAGAACTAAGTGTGGCAGAGGAATAAATAGCTCAGTTGCTTGTTGTCCACTCCACGCATCCCACCCACACTGTCCTTCTGAATCAGCACATCTTCCTTTTTTCTGCTTTAGCTTATAAAAGAAAAGCATCACTGGAGAATAGAGGACTCTAAGAAGACCTTATAGTGGTGTTCCAGTACCTGTAAGGATCTGTAAGAAAGCTGAAGAATTTTTTTAGAAGGGGGTGTGACAGGACAAGGGGTAATGGTTTTAAAACAGGGTAGATTTAGGTTAGACGGTAGGAAGAAATTCTTCACTGTGAGGGTGATGAGACGCTGGCACAGGTTTCCCAGGGAAGTTCTGGATACCCCTTCCCTGGAAGTGTTCAAGGCCAGGTTGGATGGGGCTTGGAGCAACCTGGGCTGGTGGGAGGTGACCCTGCCCATGGCAGGACATTGGAACTGCATGACCTTTAAGGTCACTTTCAGCCCAAAGTAGACTCTCAAGGAAACCAAAAGAAACAAACTGAAATGTGGACCAGCAAAGGGAGGCTTTTGTAGTGAGCAGTGTTACCCAGCAAATAACATTTGCTGCCACTGTTAGCAAAAAGCCACAGGGATTGCTTTAAATAAAGGCCAAGGGTTTGTCCTGGTGTGTGACTGTGACCTCCTGCAGGTGCTGGCTCCAGCAGTGCCATGTGTGTCGGGAGCCTGACCACACATATTCCTAGAAATCTGTGTTATCATTCACATGCATGTAGTAGAAGATATTGAAGAAATGAGTTGGGAACTAAAAATATCACAGAGCATTGATCAGATTTTAGAAGATCAGTTCCAACAGAGTAGGTCCTAGAAATTGGATTGCTCCTGGGAGAAATTAGAAATACTTGGTCATCACAGAAGTCAATATGCTAGACCTTGTGCTTGTGTAGATTAGCATGGAAATCAATAAAGCTCTTACAGCTTGTCACAGATTTTGGTGGTGTTAAATTAGGGTAATATTTATGACAGTGCTTTCCAAGCTTTCTGTCTCACAGAAATGGGTAGATGGTCAGAAGGAGTTTGTCTGCTGTTGAAATACATCACCAAACATGGGGTGTGAAATGAAGGAGAGTGATGGTGCAGAGGACGTGGCTGTAGCTGTACGTACTCAATCTGGCAGCATTTCTGTAGCATATCATCCCATTAACAGACTGAACTTTTAACAGAGGAGACATTCTATAGAGCCTTGTAGCAGCATTTTCCATCTGCTAAGAACTGAGATGTTGACATTAGTTCCACAGGCTCATGATTTAGCACTCTCTGACACCTGATGCTTTGTATGCACCCCCTGGCAACCATCAGTTGCAGTGGAGACTGGAATTTGTCTTGCTTTAGGTGAAACAAAGTGATATTTACTGAAATATTAAACAGGAGAACAGATTGCAAAACCCCGGGCTAGACATCGTGAGGAACTTCAGAGACATCTTCAGGGCAATTTTTTTTCTACTTCACTTCATAAGTAGGATAAGGTAAACACCTACCCTTTATGAGCAAACATTGCTTTATATAAACCCACAGGCAGAAGATATTTGCTTACTTACAAAAGGAAGTTAAAGCCTGATAGAAATGTGATGTATATTACCTCTAACTTAATGGAAATGTGAGGCTTCATTTTCATTTTATAGAATAAACCTGCTTCCCACAGATTCTTTGAAAACACACTCTTAACTTTAAAAAACTTTGGTCTAGCTGAATTGAGGTTACAACCCTAAAATGTTTCCTAACACTAATCTCACATATTACCAGGGTGATAATAACTTTCTTCAGCTGAGAGTGGTGTAAAGTGAACAGTGAATAGGATTGCTGATCTTTCACTTTTGTTCTTTCAGTCACCTTTTCTGAACACATATACCATTAAATGTGTAGCTTAGGATGAAGAGCAAAGATTTTTAACTCTAAGCAGTATTTCCCAAAGACCAAAGCTGGGGGGAAAAGCAGTTTGGTTTTCTTGTTTGTTTGTTTTGTTTTGTTTTCCTCTGTATATGCTAATACTGAATTATTTTATCAAAAAGAGGAAAACCCAGAAGACTTGAGTGGTATTCCCATCCTTGTCTATGTGCCCAGACTTCCTGGGGATGAGTGGGAATCTTCAGAGCCCTCAAATGAGATGTGTAACTCCAGCACATTGACTGGAGGGTGTCTAAGTCGATTTCCAGAAGAGATATTTGCTTGAATTTGTTTCTCTCTGAGTTACAGATTGAGTCTGAAACACACACCACTGGAAGATTTGGATTTTCAAGCTTCAGTTGGTTCTGCAAATGCCAACTCACCGAATTGCTCTGTTGACCACGTTGGGCAATCCCTGTTGCTCTTTTCCTCTTAAAAAGTACAGGCAGTTGGGGTGATTCCCAGCAAGAACCCTGCTCTCTCTGTGAGAGTCAGGAATGTTATCTGTTTTTTTTTTTTTTCATTATTATTTTAAAATCCCTTGTCTGGAGCATTGTTTCTATAGTACAATATTCTCTTCTATTATCAGGAGTGCCTAGAGGGCATCTCTTAGGGGTGACAAAGAAGAGATCTTTCTGTGTATTCATAGCACATTTCCTTGTCAATAAGGTTGTTTTCAACAGCATTGCATAGCAATGTTCAGAAGTTAGTAAGACTTCTCCGGAAATTTTGTGGAATTTGTTTGTTTAGGATCTCCATCATTGTTCTGCATTTTGCTCCAGATTGTGGATCACGAAGCCCTGTGTCTCAGAAATTAATCAGTACCTTATCTAAATTAAAATCTAAATTAAATCTATGTGCCTTTTTATTTGACCTGTTCTTTTCTGTTTCTTTTATCATTGGGCTGAATTCACTCTTGTTTCAAAGAAGGCACAGAAACTCTAAAATCTCTGAAGGTATCAGTTTAAATGAAGCTGTCCCATTTGAAGGAAGAATGAGAAGAAATATAAAGAGCAGGCTGAGGTATCACATTAGCCTATTCACATCACTTTCCTTCCTTTTTACCAGAGACATGACATGATAGGAGTTCTGCATACTACTACTGCTGTAGGTTTTAAACTGGCTAAATAAAATAGGTAGATGCTGCCAATGTCTGACAAGCTATTTAGTCTCAATGTTTCTCTATAGTTTTCAGAATCACCTGGGTAGCTGAAAATGACATTCCTTTTTATCTCATATCTGCCTTTCAACTGGGTAAGTATTGTGCAGTCTGAGCATAAAGTATTTCTGAAAAAAAACCCAAAAGAAAAAAAAAAAAAAAGAAAAAAGTTGGTGAACACCATCTGTCTCCCAAACTATAAACTTAATCTAACAAATGAAATATAAAAGAAAAACATTGGCAGTATTTCTTGAATCAAAGGTGAAGATGATGGTAAAGATGATTATTTGCCTTTCTCTGTCTGTCCTTGCACAAAGGACATTGTGTGTCTCCTTGGAAAAATATTATGAAAATCCATGCTGTTTTAGTGCCTAGCAGGGACCACATTTGTATTCAGTTTACAGTCAGGAGTAGCTTATGGTAAAGATTATTTAATACTAGCAGAAGCATAATGCTATAGTATGTCTAATTAAAATCAAAGTGTACCAGCTTCAGCTGGTTCAAAAGCAGAAAGTATTTTAATATTCTCTATGCCACACTGTGTAATGCAAAAATATACTATTGCTTCTAACTTTGTTTTGATCTAATGTTCTTCCTATTGAAAACAAATGGTCAGGAACTCTGGATAGTTTGGTGGTTTGTTTTGTTTTTCTTTGGTGAGGTGGGAGAAATCTAGTAATTTTTCTTTGGAGTGCAGCATAAAATGTATAGTCAGCAACTAAGCATTTGCTCGTAACTTTTTAAGAGCCTTTTTCATGCTGTGTTGATGTATAAATACAATCCATATCTCCAAATTTATAGTGAGCCTTGAAGGAGGGAGAAAAAAAAAGCCTTTACATAATATATAGAGGTATTCAAAATAGGACATAAAGTAGGTGTAATAGTTTCAGGGCAAACAAATAGAATGGCCTCTGTTCTTCAGATGCACTGCTGTGTGGCTCTGAGTGGAAGGAAGCAGCCCATGTGCTGTGCTTTGGGTTTGGGAAGATGGCACTGGTTACACATCAGTGTTTGGGCTGCTGCTGAATATTTCTTCTGTCACTCTGTCCCTTCCAGTGTGTCTGGTTTGGGGTTTTTTTTGTTCCTTCTGTCCAACTCTGTCAGTCAATAGCTTCATCTTTGTTTTGTGAAGTATTTGTCGTCCTCTTTATTTTGTGAAGAGTAAGGTGTAAAGACTTGCTGTGTCTTTGCCTGGCCAGATTTGTAGTGGAACTATCAGAAATATTTTATAATGTTAAAAAACCCTTCAGATATTTTTGTGTCTCTGAGCAATGCCTAATGCAAAATCCAGTTTTGAAATTTAGCATGCTCTTTGAGGTCTTTTGAGTTATACCGGTGGGATCAGCCAGGTGCCCTCCAGCCACAACCACTTCCATCATGCACAAGAAACATGTGGAGGGTCTTCTAAGTAAGAATTAAAGATTTTCACATCATCTTGAGAGAAAATATTTCAAAGTATTCCCTCTGGAACAATGCAGTTTTCTTGCAGCTTTGTAGCTAAATATAAATAAGCCATAGATGTGTGTGTGGTTGTTAATTATTCCCAAATATATATAATAATATAGGTAAACCATACCAATCTTGAGTCAGTTCAAGAGATATGGTTTAGGTACATCCCATAGGGGATGAATATTCCACATTTTGGGTTGTGCCATGCATTGCAGTGTTGCTCAGCAAACATCTCTGAGGAGGGGGCAATTTGGCTGATCAGGAGACCCCTTCTCTAACTGGGGTGGTATAATATAATATAATATAATATAATATAATATAATATAATATAATATAATATAATATAATATAATGTGCTGCACAACAGCTGAAGGGCACCAGATGTAGCAGAATGCAATGGCCACAAAGGATGCTCAGCTCCATTTTTCACTGTTGCCTCTTTTGAAGTGTCCTCTCTTTCATTAACAGCTGTGTCACACTTAAGAGCTGCTGAGAAAAAGATTTCCTGGCAAGTGGCTTCTTCTGTTCAAAGGGGAATGTGATGTGTTTGGCATGTATAATTTAACTAATTTGTACAAGAAACACATTACTTAATCAACTGTAGATTGGGTTATTGCATGATAAAGATGGCAACCATTAATCAATTTATAGACACAAATACATTATTGTTCAAGAAAAAAAACCCAAGGATTTAAACACCCTTGAATCAATAAATATAATTAAAACAATGGTTTGTTACAGTCGTTTATTTGATTGTCCTACAGCTGTCTGATGCATGGTGAGCTTACTGAAGCATGGAGCCAAACAGCCAACACTACATTTTGTTTCATTTATTGAAATAATAAATGGGTATTAATGATAAAGTACAAAAGCGTGTAATAGAAAGTAATGTACTGTGAAATAAAATTATGTTTGGAAATCAGCAAGAATACAATAAAAGTTAAAGCCTTAAATATATTTGGAAACCACTTTGTATTGTTTTAATAGAGGAATGGTTATGATATATAGGCTGTGAAAAATTACAGGCATGTGTAGTAGACATATATATATAAAAGGAAATCAGATTACTTTGTGAAATAAACAAATATTCTCCTTAGGTTTTTCTTGCACTCTGAGAACTGGAAAAAAAGAGATGAAAAGGACCACATGCTACATGCTTACTGTCTCAGGTTTGCATTTTCATTTAATCAGTTTCTGTATTTTAGGAAGCCCATGACAGTGATTGATTATTAAACTGTGGCCAGGGGACACACAGAGAAATATCTGTAATGGGTGTGATTCCAGTAGGAGACTGTTTCATGGACTACCATTTTAAAAAAAGTCCTGAGATGAATATACATGTTGTGTGCTTCTAAATTATTGACAAACACTTATCACAAGTGACTAAAACATTCCTCTTTCAAATAAGAGGAATAAGATGTTTCTTCAATTTTATTTTCTTAACACGAATATAAATGTGATAATACTAAATTACTAGCTGCTAGAACAACCAGTGTTTTCTTAAAAACAGCACAATAAAAAATATTTTTCTCCTGCCATTTCATCTTTCAGCAAACAGTAGATTAATTAAAACTGCACTACTGAATATGATGTGTTTTTTAATAAACTATTGTCAAGTTTATAGTTAATAGGACAGCTTATTTATGTTCCTTTTCATAGTACAGAGCTGTCCTACCTAGGCTAGTAAAATCCTAAAACAAGTGCCTAAGCCCACTTTCTTTTATGAATCTCAAAATACTTGAGCATCTGTGTGTTGCTAAAACATGAATATTTAGCTCTTTTGAAAATGAAATAAACACCTGCTAGAAAGCCTGAAGTATTTTTCAGAAACTCACAGTAATATTATTTGCTTTTAAAGATATACACAACATTAAATAAAGATCCCTATTTTGAAAAACCATACTCCTCTAGTATCAATCTCTTGATTTCATGCCCAAATCCAGGCTTTTCAGACTATTCTAAACTCCATTCTTCAAAACAGTTTTCTCAAATTCAGCCCAGTGATAGAACGTGATCTGAGGAAATAAAAGACTAAAACCATGAAACCCTTCCCACTTTCAGAGAGATAACTCCAATCAAAATTGTCTTTGGCTCTATTTTCAGTACAGTTGTGGTACTGATGTCAGTAATTATAGAACACTCATTGGAATATGACAAAGCTGTTTAAAAAGTGACAAACATTTCATGTGTGGCAGTTGCCTGGAGACTGGACAGGAATGTCATCATTGTATTTTCCATAGCTTATATTGTTCTTGTATTGTTTCCCCCCTAAATGACTGCTCAGTTTTGAATTCAGTGGAGTTTATGAGTGAGACAAATGGCATCTGATTTGTTTAAAAACAATCCTAACAGATGTGTAGTATGCAGAAGCCTCATTTGCAGTTGTTACTTACAACTTCATGTTGAAGTTGCCTTATTTCAGGTAAGAAAAACCCCAAAGTGATGACATTGTCATCAAAAAGAAGAATATGTTTTGGCATGGATCTTTGCAAAATGTTGAAGGTAAGGTTATGTTTATTTCTTTTTCAAAATATTTTTGCATTTTCTGTATTGAGACCTCAGCACTACCTTGTGAATGTTTTCCGTATAGCATTGGAAATAATGCTTCCGTTCTCTCTCTTTTTTTTTTTTTTCCCCCAGATCATTTGCTATGAAATCCAATTGTGTCAAGACAGACATGTTCTCTAAAGTCAAAGGAGTGAGAATAGATCTAAACCACCTATTATCTAAGATGCCTGGCAACCTACGTGGTCAATAGACTGTCATTGTTCATGGTGAGTCGTGCACTAATTTGTATGACAATATCAATTTTTTTAATAGGAGAAAGAACAGTCAGGTCTTAAAAGATTATTTAAGAAGCAAATTGAAAGAGGCCTCAGCCACATTAGAACATTGTGAGTAAAACCAGAGGCAACACATTTACTGTGCACAAGTCATGGAAAGAGGTAGTGTGGATGGAGCAAAAAATCTGAAATGAATCCAGCAATACAAAATAATGGGTTCTGCATACTTTGATCTCACTGGGAAATTTAGCCATCAAAGGTTTCTATGCACCAAAGGAAGATAAAATATTTACATCATAATCTCCTGAGGCTTTTTCCACTAGGAAAGCATACTGGGAATAAGGAACATGTCTGTCTCTCTGGAGCTTCCACAAGGGCAGTGATTATGAACCTGTGTTGGAAGCAAGCACTTTTGTGTGGCTGAGTGGGCAGCTTGCACTTTGAGAATAATGTGTTTCTGAGTCTGCTGGTATCAGAGTTGGATATTTAAAAAGTCAAGAATTTCTTTTAATAGAGTAAAAAAATAAGCACCAAAAAACTTTCACTCTTTGCATTTACTTAGCTTTTATTTTGTTCTGCTGGATTTGTTGGAGGAAACTTAAACATGGATGATGTTCTCTGTTCTCTAAGGAAATTTTATTCCAAAATAAAACCAGAACAAATAACAGTAACCAGCAAAAAAAGGGAAACAAAGGAAATGTGTAGGCTTTGAGAAGTTAAACATACTGTATGTTAGATGAGTATTATTGTGGTTCCTAACTACACTTAATATAATTTCCCATAGTTTTATATCAATAAAGAAGACACATGAACCAAAATATATCCGGTGATACACATAAAGGTGAGATGCTCAGCTGCTGCAGAGTGATGATTCAATAATTACTCAAAGAGAACAAAAGAAGATGACTACAGACTTCAGTCTGAACAGTTCAGTGGAGCTGTTTCCTGTTTCGGTATCTGACATCTGTTTTCTCACAGGTTTGGATCTCTACCATGCTAGTCATTGATTTCCAATCTGAAGGCTTCTCTGTATTTACAGTAGAGCAGCTTCCCAAGCAAAGTCAAACTTTTCTGCTGTTGTGACTGTGATCTTTGCAGCCCTTTTTCAGCCCAGGCCACCGTAACTTCCTGACACTCAGTCATAAATTGTACATTCCCATTTTCCATTTGCTAACTAAATGATGACTGAGGTAAAAGGCTGATGATATGAGCTGACTGCATTGTCTGATTTTGCCCTTCTGACTTGAATGCTGATTTGGGCTGTACAACGTTCCTGATTTTTGACATTAATCTTGTGGCCTCTTTCAGGAAAGGGCATGATGGGTTGAAGTATAACTAAACTGAGTTATACTGAACTGAGTTCATGTTTTGATTGTGAAATGCAGGATGGGGAAATAGAAAATACTTCATGACTCTGAGCTATAGACCCTTGCAGTCAGGGCCACAACTGATGACCCATCAGCAGGATAGCAGGGAGATTGTCTTTAGCAGCTTCTCAGGAAGTCCAGTTTAATTAAAAGTTTATCTCTTAATAAAACGCCAAGCTCCTCTACAAGAAAGAAGTGTTTCCCACCATGTAAGCTTTCACAGCATCACACTGAGCCAAATGTTGACTTCTTTCTGCAGCTCAGCAGAGGAAATTGCTGTTTTGCCTTTGCTTTCTGTGCATCTGCAAGAATGGGGGGTTTGAGAGGGTTGTTTGTTTTATTTCCTAAACTCTTTCCAAGATAACCAGACCATGAAAATCTGAGAAATAGCTTACAATGTGGCTTATTAAACTTGCATAAATCTGCTTTTTATGGAGCCCGTGCCGTGACTTTCACTTATTGAAAGTAACAGTAAGGAGCTAATGTGAACTTGCAAGCAGATTAGCAGGCTCTTGCTGCACCATGTTTTGGGATGTATGTCCAAAGAAGACTCTGGCACTCAAGTTGCTTAAGTGCTTTGATTGCAGCTTTTGTTTTCAAGGAATAGGAAAATAGCATGCAGAGCTCCTCAAAGCTTCAAAATGTAAGTGTCTAATTATTCACTAGAGGAGTAACTCGTTTCTTTTGGGGGAGGTTAGTAAAGGAAAATCCAGGCAGTAGTTAAATTGTGTGAGGAAGAAAGCTGAAGCAACTTTCATATATATTTAAAAAAAAATATTTCCTTCTCGAATTGATAAATTCTACCTTTAGATGGATCTGTTTCCCACAAAGGTTTTACATGTGCCATGAAAGTACTTTATTTATGTACATCATGGTATCTTTTACCTATTCTGTTCGCTGGAACGGGTTCACTTTATATTATGAACAAAGCTTGGAGTAACTGCTGTACTCAGTGAACAAAAAATCAACCTGTAGAAAGGTCTAGCACTTACCAAAGACCTTTTTCCATCTAGATCCATCAGTTTTGCAGCAATGTTCCTACCATGCCCAGTAGGAAAGTTGTGTACAGTGACCTTTGCAAGGTGACTAAGTGGACCCAGTGTCAAGGGCTTATTCATATTATTCCCAGGCTTTCTGGGATAGATACTGTGTATTGCTACAGAACAGAGATTCTCTTTTGTTATTATTATTATTAGAATTGTGCATCTTCCTTTTGCTTAAAAAGTAATGTGAACTTTTTTCATTTACCTGTGTAGCAAACATAGAAATTTAGTAAGAAATTACAGGACAGACAACTAGTATAGCTCTGCTGGAATTAAGACTCCACAAAATTATTTCAAAAAATAATTTTTACCAAAGCATATATTTGTAAAATGATGCATCTCTGTGAAGTAATTGTGCTTATATTAAACACATGCCACTACTGTGGTAAAAATACAGTAAAAAATAGTGTACATTATGAGCCACAGTGTTGATTACCTTATACTGAAGAGCTAAGGAGAGTACAGAGAGGGATAAGTAGCTCTTCTCTGATGTCCCCATAAAGCCACTTGGTCAGATGTGTGGAAATCATGCTAGTGACTGTAGCATCCAAATTGCCAGACACGTTGGAGGAAGGTAAGATATTCCATTTTTTCTGTGGGAGAGCTTTTATTCTTCCTGTCCTTGAATAGAACACTGTATTCTTATTATAACGAAATCTGTGGTTTTCAAAGGAGCCATAAAAAGCCTTTCCCCTGAAACTCCATTTGATAGCTTTGAAAGTACCACCCCACTGGTAGGACAGAGCACCAAGGGAAACTGTCTTGGATTGATTTCCTCTAAAGGAATACTTAAAAAAATAATATTCAGTCTTTACAATTATTAGGAAAGCTAAGAGTTTCCCACAGCTGTCAAAGACTTGTTAAACATCACTTGTACTTACTCAAAGGAAAGGCTGACCCAACTTTCCTTGTGAATTATTAACCAGTTCTCATATGAGCTGTCAGATGTGAACAAGAGATGACTGAGATAGCTCTCAGGCCAAAATTCCACTTGAGTGATCGAGCTGAAAATATACCATGGCAAATACCAAACGTAAGAAACCAAAGTATCATCTCAGACTGGAGTAAATGAATTTCTTTCAAGGGCTGACTTTGCAGTTTAGGGTTTTCTTTTGGCAACCCTTTGGTATCACTGCTGTGAGCTGATGCTGCAGAGGAGGAATGAGCAAGTTGGTCCCTGCAGACTTCAGTCTTTGCCCATGGCAGCAGAAGAGGGAGGGTCTGAGCATGGCTGCAGTGCCTTCCATGAAGGAATGCTTTTCAGGAATGTCCTCCATAGGATCAGCTTCCTGAAGTCCAGGGGACATGGTTGTTGTCAGGAGTCTGCAGAATTAAGGAGCCTCTTGCCTGTCCTGGCACCTCCCTTACACGATGGACCTGCCCAGCCTGGGGATGTAGTGAAGAAAATATAATTTACGTTTTGGAACATGGACTTTCAGTTGCCTAGGGAAAGGGCAGATTTTCACAGTATTCTCTAAAGCTCAGGACATGGAAAACAATCACTCGAGCAGTACTCCCCAGAGGCTGGCTCTGCAGAGACATGTGTTGTTCTCTTTCTGTGGTATCTGTGTGTTTTTGAATTTGGTCTTCTGATACTGTTATTATCACTTTTTTTTTTTCCCCAGAAATTACTAGTGTGGAAGCACACCTGCTCTACAGAGAAATTAATTTTAAGAGCTTCTCAGTGGGAGTGCCCATCCAGTCTGCAGAGTATTTCTTGTAGTCAGATTTTATTATAGTGTGATATGTTCTTGAATTTGTCAAGTTTTTCCCCAGAGAAGTGGCTTACCCTTACTATATTTACTAAATTTTCTTGATTATTTTTTTTTTTTTTTTTTTAATTCTCAGCTTCTGTCACTAATTCTTTGTTTCATTTCCATTGTCTCCCACAAATTCCCTGGACCAGTTTTGGGAGATATCCATGCATACACATACACATATGGCACGTATCTGGAGACCTTAGAGAGGGTGTTTAAATACTCCTTCTTCTCTCACTTTTTACTTTCTATGTCTCACTAGTTTATGAATCATCCAATTTCACAAGCACTTTGACATTTTTTTTTTCTTTCCAGGGCAGAGGTGGAGTCACCTGGAGGTATTTAAAAGGCATTTGGAGTTGGTCCTTAAGGACGTGGTTTAGTGGTTAGCTTATGGGTTGGTCAAAGGTTGGACTGGATGAGCTTGGAGGTCTCTTCCAACCTAAACATTCTGTGATTCTGTGCTGATTCTGTGATTCTGTGCTGTCAGGCAGAACACCCCATCAGCTGTGTCAGTGTGCCCCCAGAAATGCAGTTATCCATGAAAGAAGGCAGCTTAGATGTTTTTTCTCTGGATTCATTTCAGGATAAGAATGTTGTTTAGTCGTCAATGAGAAAATGGTTGGGATCCCACTCATAGAAACACATGTGTATCTGGGGGGCACTCATCTCACCATTCCCATTGCAGAAGAGGAAATCATCCCTGTTTGGAGCTGCAGGACATGGCTGGGCACAGAATTATCAATACTAACCCCAATGGTAAGCCATAAAATTGCTCAGCAGTTCACCTACACAGGTATTCCTGCATCACTTGAATTCTGGAAGTGGTTAATTGTATTCAGCAAATTTGTTAGACACCAAAAGTTTACATTCATTCTTATTTTATTAAGTACTTTGATAGGAATACAGATGAAGAGTGTTTGGTTCTACTAACAAACAAAATGCTGGCAAAATATCCAGTTCATTAGCGTGCTTATTCCGTATACCTTGCAGACAAGTGGAACTTCTGTTCCAGCCTGAGGAGTCTGACAAAATGACTTTCCAGTCCTACAGTCTGTTTCATATTCATGGAGGTGGTTCACAAAAAACAAGGGGAAAATCTGCAGAGAGCTTTAGGAACAGCTCAGATGCAAATTGAAGTTTCTGTGTATAAAGAAACCTTCGAGATAGCCTGACATTGATCTTGAAACCTACAAATGCTGATGTGTTTGGGTCCTGGGATTTAATTTGGGCTATTCCAGAGAAAGGAGCCAGACATTAAAAGTTAATCTAGTCAGTGGCTGTTTTTCCCCCACTGCTGGCCCCAGGCCTAGACTGACCTTATGTCAGTGCCATTTCTACTAAATATTATTAGGGCAAAGAAGAGGTTTTTCTTGGCAAATGAGAAGCAATCTTATAATTACAAAAATATTTGTGACAGGTCAAAGTACCTGCCACTTTTTATTACTTAAGCTTAGATTTGTCATGATATGGGTAGTTGTGGAGGACAGGAAAGTAGTTAGAAGTAACATGTCTGGGCAGGGGATGGTGGTTCAGACTCACCAGGAAAGGAGGTCTGGTAAATGTGGGAGAAGACAAGCACTCAAGAGAGGTATCTAAAGGAGTAGCATAACTTCTCCAGATGTAAAAGATATTTAAGTTTATGATACGAGTGTGGTACTGCTGGCTGCAAAATCAGTGCCTTCTGCTTATGAGTCTCAAAATGCTTTATCACTGCTTTCCAAAATAGTCACCCATCTAGTATGTATGTATTGCTGACATTTTTTTAGTTTAATTAATTGATCCCAAAGACTGTCTGATCTATGTCTTTGCCTACCAGTGCCTACCAGTTTCTCAGTAGTAAGTCTGTCAAGCCTTATGTCATCTGCAGATCTTCTTCAGTAGCCTTTCTATGTTGTCTTTTAAGTTACAAGTGAATATTTAGGATATTCTTGGTGGGTGAATTACTCTGGGGGGGGCACAACAGAGGTTTGCCTGCCTGTGGATAAGTACAGCACCAGTGTAGATGCCTTCATGGTTACTGGTGGCTACACCACTAGAGCTGGTGGAGATCTGCACCCATGAGCACCCTGCTCTGGTGGGAGGTGTAGGGGGGTTGTGTCTTGATGATATTGAAAGTCCATTCCAACCCAAACCATTCTATGATTCTAAGATGTTCCCTGTTTAATACATGAAGGTAGTTTGTTGTTTTGGTGGTGGTTTTTTTGTTTTTTGTCTGTTTTGGTTTTTTTTTTAAAAAAACTGTATTGTTTTTTTCAGTTTCGTATCTCTTACTGAACTCTCTTGCTAACCTTGTATTTCTAACTGACATTTACAATATTAAACATGGAAAATATTATACACTGTGTGATACTACTGAATATAATGATATGATTCAGGTGCAAATTGAGCTCAAAATGAAGCACAGTGTTCCCAGCATGTTTAGGCAGTTCTGTGTCATTATTCAGCCTTGCTGCACAGTCAAAAGTGTCTAAATGTGACTATAGGTGGAAAAGAGAAAGAATTATTTAAGAATATAAGAATATATTTAAAGGATTGTCAAATGAGGAAACAGATTCTACAAACAAGGGAGCATTTGTGTGTGCATTTCTGTGTCTCCATCTGCATACAGCTGCTGTATATTACCCCATTTCCTTGCTTATGAAACTAAAGTCAAATGAAAATGTATTTTTGGCAGAGTATGTTATTTATTTATCCTCTTTCTTATTTGTGTGCTGTAGCTTGCTTCAGTGGCTTGTTGGTTTTTGCACCCTGCCACAATAGTATTAGGTAGCTGATTTGTAGCATTGCTGAGTGCAGTTTGGATCATTACCTCTGTCCTCATAAAGAAATGATGGTTACTGAGGTTAAAAGTAAAATTTTAGAAACACTGCAATTTCTTCCAATTCTCAAGATTTTACCTTGCTTTTTGTAATTTAAAAACTAACCTAATTGCAAGGTTTGCTAATTTCTTCTGCTGAAATTCTTAGCAAAATAGGGAAAAAGAAGTCCTTACTCAGAACATCTGGCAATATTACATATGTTTTTTGACTTCCAGTTTGAATAAATATTACTCTTTTTCATGAGAAATAATGAAGTGTGGACAAGACTACTTACTACTTAAATATGTGAAAATGGAACATGCAAAAAGAAATAACAGAGCTAGTAACTAAAGCAATTTTTTTTTTGCCTTGTGGAAAAATCCTGGACCTTTGCTACAGCTGCTTATTGAACTGCTTGGTAGAATAAGAGCCTGCAGGCAGGAGTATAATAATTCAATTTACAATTAAAAAAAATGTGATTTATTCTGCTAATAAGTTACCATGCACAATATATGATATTGGTGCACTATGTGAATACACTACTATAAGAGAGTTTAAGAAATCTTATTGTAATAACTTTGATATGGAAATAGTTATCACATAATTACATTCAGAGGAGGAAATCAATCCTATCTCAGATTTTTAATTTTTTGTTTGTTTGTTTATTCACACTATAACAAGAGTGGGAAATTTTGGTGCACTGTCAGTGTACTGGGAGTAGGGAGGTTTTTCTTTTTTCTTTTCCTTTGATTATAAAAACTGGTAGAAAGGAAGCAGAGATTCTGTGTGGCCTTTAACTTTACAGTTGGTTTTGTTTTTTTTTTTTCCTTTGCCTCCCACATGGGTACAGATCATAAAATCATTGCCCAGGAAGGTCACTGTGTTTAAATATTATTCAAAGACATATCCAGGCCTACAGAAAATTACCTGTAGTCTGTGGTGCAAAATAATATTCTTGTGTTGCTTTTCAGAGAGCCAAGTTCACACATACATAAAGACATGGAGATACATTAGAAAACATTATACTTTCTGTATTGCATAAAGCAAAGGGAGGGTTAAAGAGCACATATTACATGGTGGCTTTCTTTGCTCTATGCTCTTTTATCAAAGCATGTTGTTGTGATCACAGTAGTAACAGCTAACACAAACTAAAAATGAATTTTCTTTCTTATCCCCAGTTTTTATTGAGTTTCATCTTCTCACTCACTGCCATGGGCTATTATTCTGTACACCTGCACTCAGCCAGAAATATAATAAAAAAGAATCAATCTCTGAAAAGAAAGTTATCACCAGCCAATAACATTGGGCCACTTTTGTGGATCCTGCAGTGTTCCATCCAATTGCTAAAATGCGTTCCCATTATAAACTGAAGCCCATCTCTTAGCAGCTGGTCCTGGTATGTACAAAATTATTGTGTGGTCTATTGACTATTAAGAATATGATATTATTACTGTGACATTCATTAAGGTAAAATGAAAACAGTGTTAATTTGTTTTTTCCAGAACACGAGGAAACCATTATTTCTGTGACAGTGGGTGAGTGCTTCAGTATTCTCTCTCTATTGTCTTTTTCATGTTTAAAGCTGCTCATGCTCATTTTGTGACTTTCTCCATTTAAAATTCCAGTATTGCAGAAATGTATTGATTAGTAGCACACTTGCAGATCATTACCTGAGAATATTTATGTTCTAGGTTTTTTGACCACATGTATTCTGTTCATGACTGGCTGAGCACTGCTGCTGGAATCATTTTCCTGGGGTTGACATTTATAACTCTTTTAACTGATGACTCAGCAAGTAACTTTCCACATTAAATTTCTTTATTTCAGCAAATATTTCTGCTATGAACTAATTCATTGGAATGCAAATATATAGGTGGTATGAATATACTCCAAGTAAATATAACCTGGTTTTTGACTGTCTTGGGAAAGCATGTCTACCCTGTTGTGTAGTGGCAGTGTATAAGATGTAACATCACCCCTAGAAGTGCATTGTTTCCAGGTTCAGCTCACAGTTGACCTGTAAATATTGAGTCAGTGGAGTCATCAGTTCAAGAGTTGCCATTGCCATGTGTTTGTCATGCCCACTATAATGATGGACTCAGTCTCTAAAATTAATCAAAACTGGACAGTAGTTTAGCATATGAAACAGCACTTGCTGTCAGGAGAGCAGAACTAATTGTTGCTCTGCAGAAGGACTGAGAAATCAGAAATACTATTAAGACCATTTTTAAAAAAAAATTTTTTTTCATTTTTTAAAGTCCCAATGGAGGAATATTTCAAGACTGATTGTAGAATGCTTTTGAAAACTTTTATTCGGTGAAGGCCTGGTGCCAGAATGTAGTGAAAAGCAAATAAAATGTGTTGGAAATGTTATCTCAGGTAGAGTTCATTTCCACAGAGTCCAAGACAAATTTATCAGTGTGAGATCCAAACATCCCACCCCAAATTCTTCCAGTTTATCTTCAGCCAAGTCTACTCCACTCCCAGCTTCAGACAACACAGTGGTGTGTCACCTTCCACAGGGGAAGTTTTTGGAGAATCTGCACATATTACAGAGAAGCTCAGGTAAGAAACACATCCTGAGAAAAATGTACATTTTACTTTTGGCTAAGGGTATATCAGTCGACTCTTGGGAAGGAGGAGCTCAGCAGGGTTAGTTATCAGGGTTTATTTGGACAGACAGGAATCTACAAACCCAGATTAGGATTCAGACAGTTGGGAAGTCAGATGTAACAAGGTTTTGCAGATGACCAAGACATTTAGAAAGGATTTTAATGTGCTTAAATAGGAATTGTACTCCACGGATTGCAATGCAGTAGATTACTCATTGAGATGATGGCGTGCTGCATTGCTGGACTAGAAAGTGTCAGTGTCTTAAATGATTTCATTTCCTCTCAATTAGTTATTCCACCTATTGTCTACTCCTATAACTGTTTGGCTCGTCTGACTGTTGATAAATTCAGTTTGACTGGATGTTTCTGAAACATCCCAGATGTCAAAGAAATACATTCAGGGACGAAACGAGGGAAACGAAAAGTCAGATCATGGATGTGTTTAAAAACTTTGATTCATTCCATGACAGGAACAAAGAAACTTTTTTTTTTTTTTTTGTAAGGTTTGGGTTATAGTTTGATTCTGGCTGAAGCAAAGACCACTTTTGCTTTGCTCTGTTTCTGAGGCTAGAGATAGGCACAGATCTGATATGTAAATCCAGGCTGACACACTATAATTGCATTCACCACCATCTTGCAATGGTGAATTATGGTGGATCCATCTTCCTAAAGATGGAAGGTGGATCCATCTTCTGAAAAACCTTCCTGCTAATCCTAGTTTCATTATGTTTGGTAGAGTTGGAAAGAGCTGACTCCTTGGGTCATCTTCTTTGCAGGTTTATTTAGGCTGACATTGATCCAACTGGAAAAATCATATCTGATCTTCATTAAGACATTTTTGAAGGCAAACTTTAAAGACAAGACCTTGCCTATTAAGAGTGTTTTCTTTTAAAAATGTCATGTTTAAATGTGGTCAATTACCATCTTATTCAAATCTGCTGATTATAAAGCCAATTATAGGAAAGCCAAGAACACATAGTTCCATCTGGCTGCACTGGAAATAAGTCATGTTGAAACCAAATTAGCTTTTTAACTATACTCATGATCCCTTACCAGGCTCTCAAAAATTAAATCCCATGCTCCCTTCTTTTTTAGCACTTTCCTCTGCAAAGTGTAGCCCAAGCTTCAACAAACCTGGACCAGCCCTGCAATTTTTCTCTTCAGCTCAGTCCAGAGGATTCTAAATCAATACCCACAATTTATTTCAGATATTTGATATTAGGGTGGTGTTTCTCCCTCACTAGTACACCATAGCTGTTTGCAAAACACAGAGTTAGGCCAAGAGCTGGTTGAAATTATAGCTGTAGTGTCAGCTCAGGTGCTGTCACCTGTGTAAATGTAAAAGCAGAGCACCTACCAAATGGCTCCTATATAGAAAATTTACAAAGAGACATTTAGAGAAATATAGAGAATTATTTTTTTTTTATTTCATACAGAGAAATTTACAAAGAGACACACATTAAAGCAAGTATCAGAGCTTTAAATGCACTTTATGATTATTGTTCTTCATTCATGAAAATAAGTTCATGTAGGGTTTTTTGGTATGATATTAGCAGATAAATATTGTTGGGTTTTTTGCTTGGTTTTGGTTTTTTTTTTTTTGTTTTTTTTTTTTTTCTCTTTCTCTCCCAGAAGGCTGTTCAAAGAAGAGGAGAAAACAGGAGAAAGCAGATATATGTTGTGAACACAGTGTTTCATTTATTTGTCACTTCCTGCCTGTGTTCTCCACCCTCCTGAGGTTCCTAATCTGGGTCTTTCTAGGATCACTCTTTTGTGTTTTTCAAAAATAAATAAAAAGGGAGTATATTAATAGGGAAGTTTTAGGTGTTGCACATGAAATTGCTTATCTTTTGGTCACAACCCATTAAAATGCTACCTAAGCATGGTGATTGGTGACAACTCAATTTTTGCATGTGGCTACGTTGGTGCATGTTTAGTTAGCCAGTCTTCACTTTAAAGTTCTGGGAAAAAAATCTTACATTGTAGCAGGATTTTGCTTGCCAAAGGACCAGCAGTAGGTAGGAAACAGCATCCCAGGCTTTCTTGTACTCTCTAAATTTCAAAACATTGCCCAAGAGAGAGCAAATAGAGTAACTGCAGCAGTACCATGCTCCATTTAAGTAAGACAGTGGATGCTGCCTTGTTCATGTCCTTTGCACTGACCTTAGTTTCTTTTATTTTTATTATTTATTTTTATTTTTTTATTATTTTTTCTGAGCCTACTTAGTAATTCCTTCAGCTTAATGAGCTACCACTTGGCAACCACTAAACAGCTGAGATTTAGTGATGTGACACTCTCAAACAGAATCCACAGTAAATGTGCTCAGAGCTGGTTGCTGGCTCTCTGGCATGACAGCAGGCACTGCCTTCAAATAAAAACACACACTTTGGTACAGACAAGAAACTCCATGTTGTTTCTGTGCTCATCATACTACATGTCAGCCTCTGTCAGTGTGGGACTGCTTGTTGTCATCACATAAAATTAGGCTAATGAGTGCAGGCCAGAATTCAGAAAGGCAATGCACAGATTGAGTATGTGGAGCAGAGTAAGAAGGCTTGGTAAAATTTTGATGAAGAATCTAGAATTGTCTCCGTGATGATTTTCTTCAAGTAATGCCTTTATGAAGTTTATGTCAATCCTATGGCTGAACCAAATAGAGACTTGGCATCCTTAAGTTTCCCATTATAGCAGTTTAAGTTAACAAAATTATCTTGCCTTTCTATTCAATTCTTTTCTTCTGATTAAAAAAAGAGAAAAATTTCCAACAACTTAGAAAGAGAAGTTCTGTCCTTAACTTTGTGCAAATGATGGAGAACTATCCTTATGCAGTATGTATGAAAAGCTGTAGAAGAATTTCCTATAATTTATTTTTGTGTGTCTTTTTTTAAGCTTATGACTCATATTTCACTCTGTGCTCTTTAGCTTAATTTTCTGCATGCTTCCTTTCCTTATCTGCTCCTTCTTCCCACACTGCTCCTCTTCTCTTCAGTGCTCTTCCCTCTCTATGCCTCTCCCATACATAATCACTCACTTTTTGCTTCAAGGTTGAACATCCTCAGAGCAATAACAACTGTATCTTTTAAAAATCCTATTGAGGGGAATTCTTAAGATGGTAGAAGGGATAACACAGTTTCTCTTTTCACTCACCCACAATTTATCTTCCCTTGCAATTTTCCCCTGTTTGGAAAAATCTTGTGTAGTACACGTACTTGAATGTGTAAATGTATTCACTTGTGGGGATTGATAGCAGAGGGAATTTTTTAATTCAGAATGCTTTTCTGAGCAGAAGGAAAAAATATATAGGAAACTCACTCCGTGTTGCCAGTCTAATTGAGTTTTCTAATCTTTTAAATATTGAAATCATACTTCTTGATGTTTGGAATTCAAGCTTCCCTTGATAAAACTGTTAAAGCAAATCTAAAGGCTTATCCTTGGGAGCAAAAAATATGTTGGCTTCTAAATGCTACATTTATAATACTGAAGACTATTATGTAACAGACCACAAAGAAGTATTATTATTTGTTTCCAGAAAATGACAGTTCTCAACATTATTTATCAATTTATTTCCTTTGATAAAATTGTAATCAGATTGTCCCTTTGATAAGCCTCACTCAGAAGTCCACAGAGCTAAAGTTTGTGGAACAGAGAGAATGGAAACAACTGAAAAAAACTCATAGGAAGAGTTAACCCCCTGTACCATTATTAATTATCATTTTTCCCTCAGAAATCTGAGAGATCTACATATGCTGCTTAGGATCAGAGAACAGACCTTCCTACAATGGCAAACTTGTATTTTGGGGAAAAGGCCCACACCTGTTTTTGTCATTTAGACCCTGATTTTTAAAATCTTCCCAGTGCTATCCAGTTCTTGACTGCTTTTAGACTCCATTTGAAAAAAAATTCTGAAGTGTGACTATCAAAGAGTGAGGAAATAATGGGGAAAAAATACTCTTCTAACATTGTATATTTCACTCTAGTAGATTTAATCTAGCAGAAGTTCAGTGTGGTTTTGGTGTTAGTTACAGAAGATGTTCTTTGGACTCCATCAAATTGCAGTGATCAAAATCAGGTCTGCTTGAGATTATCATCTCTGCACTGGATTCAAAGAACCCCAAAAGTTCTTTCTTTTCATTACTTATGCAATTTTTTATTATGTGGATTAAGAGCTTTGATGAGCTGGTTACCAAAATACATTTTAAGTATGCTGTTATCGGGACATATTTAAAATTTGTTGTTGTACTTTGGGAAAAATTATAATTTAAGAGAAAAATAAGTTCTAGTATTTTTTCAGTCTATTATTTTTTTCTAGAGTTTTGGCTGAAGAGAAACTGCCTGTTAAAGGGAAAAGTAAATAACATAAGCTTAGCCAAGGAGCACCTAATCTCCATGAAATTAATAGCAATGGCACTAGAAAGCTAAATAAATATTTTTTTAAATTCCCCATCACATAAGAAATTCCTATAGAATTTTCAGTGCCAGGCAAGAGCAAAACAATTGCACAGAACAGGTGTGCTCTGTTCTCTTGCTCAGAGATCTCTCTAGTGGAATTGATTAAAGTGTCTATGCACCAATGTTTTTGAATATGCATAAAATTCTTGTATCTTGCTCACCCTAGATTAAATATTAAGTGTATATTTTTCCTAGCAGTAAAGCCTATTTATAACAGCAGAGAAAAAAAAAAATTGCTCTTGTATTTACCTGCAGAGAAAAATTTTTGCTCTTGTATTTACCTGCATAAGTACTTCTATATGCTTGCAAACTGGAATAAAAATAGACTGGTAGTATGATATTGCTGAGATTTGCTAGCATTTTGTCATGAAGGAGGACAGTCTTTCCTGGACATTTTTTTTATACTTGCAAAGAAATTACTTTCTCTGGTTCCCCAGCCACACTCTTATCTGCAACAAAGTTATGGCTAAAGAATGATGTTATAATTGTTCACCATTGGGAAAGTATGAATAACATTTATATTAGATTTCTCATGCAAAGAGATGCCTTGAAATTCTTTGCATTGCTGGAGATTTCAATGATCTGCTGAGATAAGGGTCATTAATTGGATTTGTTATCTCTCGTGTACTTTGAAAGCAATCATGGTTCCCAGTTTTTTATATTCTTTTTTTTTTTTCATGGAATATGGAAAGGGCATGACAAAAAGTATGAAAATATGTACAGATTCATGTGTGTGTATCCTAAAACTTTCAGTAGTATTTCTTAAACTGTTAGTATTTCAAAGGCTTGATTTAAAACCAAAAGAAATCATATATTCCTGGTGTTTTCAATGGGCTTCAGAATGCCCTTTTTACTTCTTGAAGTCAGCTAAGTGTGCATTTTTTTTTTTTTTTTTCAGTGAAGATATAGCTTTCAGAAGATCTGCAATAAGATGTACTTGCTGGGAATGAATAATAACTCTTAATTTGGAATACATGACTAAGAGTCATGTTACTTCAGTAAAAATTAAGGAAATACTTATATGGTCTGTTGAGGAATGAGAGAGTACCTCTCAGTCATCTGCTTACAGCCTTTTAATGATATCACATGGATCTCTTGTATGAAAGGAAATGCTTTTTTACTCCTGTCTTTTGAAATCCATCTCATTAGATTTTACATCTCTTCACTGTCACTGCTGTAATGGCCTTTGACACTACTCCATGCCCTACCTTTCCAGAGTGGCATTCAGTTAAAAAGTTTGATAAACACCATGAGAGACATCTGAATGGAAGGTAAAATGAGACTGAGTGATTTTCAGATTTCCAGCAAACATTCTTGCAAAAAATGCAAGTTCCGTCATCCCTAAACTTTTGTAAAAATAACCAGGATTTGCCAAATACTATTCATAGACTGGAGGAGGGAACTAGAGGGGAAAGAAGAAGGAGAAAAAAGAAAGGAAAAAGGCCAGGGAAATAAATGCTTGGCAGAAATGGCAGTTAAATTCCCTTTCCAGACTCTGCTTGCTGCAAGAGAATTTGAGTTTGATGCTGCTGGTACCTCTGGCCAGGCCCAGGGAACTTCCCCCCTCCCCAGCACATCCCCCAGGATGGCCCAGGGACCTGGAAATTCAACAGAACCTCGACCACCTCTACTGCCAGTGAGGCACAGTTGCTTTCTGTGTGCTAAGGAGAAGAAAAAAAAAAAAAAAAAAAAGCAAACAGCAACCCAACAAGGAGAAAGTGGACGTATTACAGCTGACAACAAGGATTTCTATAAAAATGCACCCGGGAGATGTAAGTGTATCACCTTCTGCCTCTTTATATTCTGTTGTGCCCCCACTGCAGGGACATGAAGTTACCTTGCATCTTGGCATGTGAAATCTCTGCCCTCTGTTCTGTTCTATGATTAGATTGCTGGCTTGATAGGTAACATTTGGTATCTGATTTCTTAGAGTATTTCTCTTTTTATGTTACATTTAATGCCTCTTTCATAACAAGGACATTGTGATTCTGAAGACCTCATCACCACTCCTAACATGATACAATCTAATTACTTTATTTGGTTTGAGAGTTTGTTTGTTTAGATATTTTTTTCCACCTCAGCTCATTTTTCCTGCTCCTCTGCCCCTGCCTAACAAAGATTCACTGTAATAGGAAGCAGGCTCAGTAATAACTGTTATGTTTTTGCTTAATGTACTGTGCAAAATATGACAAGGGTGAATGTTAGTAAATGCAACAACAGTCAGAATGTTGCTTTATTCCAGCTGTTGTGTCATCTATATGCAATAGTTAGAAAAGATGTTAAACAAACCAGGAAACTTAAGTTGGAAATCTAAACATCAGACAAGGCAACTCTGCTTTCATTTTGTCTTGCTGAATAAGAAAAAGATGGCTGTGGAATGGTGTAGTATCTAAACCTAATGTGTTTTTCTAAAAAAAAAAATTAAAAAAATCAATCGTTAAGGTCCAGAGTTTCCTGAATACTCCTAACAGAAGTAATTCTTTAAATGCACACTGCAGAGAAATCTCTCTTTGACTGTAACACTGAAAATTGATAATGATTGCTGCTCCTTTCAACTAGATGTTCTTTAACCAAGAAACCTTAGTTTTAATTTATTTCAATTTAAAACGTTTCCAACACTCTAGTAACAAAAGTGTACTAAAAAAACATCCAAGTCTGACACACATTTTGCAAATTGCAGTCACTGTGAAAACATGGTTTAATTTCTATAATTACTATACACTTACTTTAAATGCTAATCTGTCACAACAACACATGTAATCCTTACATTTTCCCTTAGAATATGCTGTATTTCCTATCTTCATATACAATCCACAAAACACTTGCTGTTACCCATACTCTCTCTTATTCTAGCTTTGATTCTTACATTTGAGAGTTATCTGCATGCCAATTTTTATTGCATTGCTAATCTGAATAAATTCATCCTCAGTGCATTCATTACCCTGGGCTATCTTTAGTATTCCAAGAAAAGATGGAGCATGGTGTATATTCATTGTTTCTGTCCTATAACTCTGTTTACTTGTAAATCAATATATTTCAAGCCTCAAATCAAGGCCTGAAATGTCAGCTGGAACCAAGCATTCCCTGGCTTCTGTTTTGACAGAAGCTCCAGGTTTTCTTGCAGCTCTTTGCATAAGATCTGCTCCAGAAAGAAAAGATAACTCTGTAGGTGAGAAACACAACTCGATTAGAAAAAGGTGCCAAGTAGGCTGACTTAAAAATCAGTATCGAGTGTAAATTAAATCTAGAGGAGGTAATACACTTGTTATATTTAAATCAGACTCTGAGAACCTGCTTCAGAAAGTATCAAGAGCTCAGGGTGAAACAGTTGTGACCATGTGCATCTGTGGTAAGGGGTAGCTATGATTTTGTTGTAAATTAACAAATGTCTGCATTTGTGTAATTGTTTTAACAACAGAGGTCCTGCAGGGCATCTGCATATGAAAAGTTAATTATGATGCATGTTTTTTTCAGGAAGGAATCAGAAAAAATTACTCCAGAGTTTTGTGCAATTTATGTGGGCTTTTCTAGGTTTTTGAAAAATCAGCTATTACTGTCACTGAGGGAAAGTCCAAGGCTGTTCAAAATGCAAGTTTAGGAATTGGTTTGTATTTCTGGAGTCCTTCTGCCCTACATCTCATTGCTTTCAGTGGTGTCACTGTCACAGACAGCCTGGTGCCACATGGGTCCCATTGCTTTGCCCCAGGCTCCATTTACTACCTGGCTTTGACCCATCACTTAGCTTGGAAGCTCAGCTCACTGCTCCAGTAAAGCTACTGCCCCAGAGAAGGACTTTACACTGAGAAAACTTTGGTGTGTTCACAGACTAATGAATTTAGCCCAACCCTTGGTAGGAGCCAAAATTTTCCTTTGCTTCACATGCCAAGGAGATTGTGCTGAACTGGACTGATTGAGCCTTGCTGTTTTCTGCATTGTTTTGGTCTTCTTTAATGGTTTATATTTCAACAGTATAGAAGAGAAATATTTTCCACGGTTAGCATTGTTCATATAGTTGTCTTTGGTATCTTTAAATTCCTTCTATGCAGGGAGAAGAAACTTTTATTTTTCTAGGAGGACAAAACAATAACCTACCCAAATGGAATATTTTAGATTATACAGCACAGCTCCTGTTTGCTGCTGAATTTTATCATTCATTTTAAAGGTTTTCTCCTGAGATGCATCAACAAGCTCTGCTCATCTCTTCAAGAAACTGAAAATGTAAGATATAAAATGTATTACCTCATAGGAAAGTTTTCTGTGAATTACTTTACAGCCTACCTGACTCTGAGCCTCCAGTCTTGCTGTCTTAAGTCCTATTTAAAAGCTGTAGAACTATCTCTTGCCTTCTCTTCAATTTCCACACTTCCTTTTAGACATTCATAATTAACAGTAAATCTCAGATTTTATTTGATTTCTTCCTGATCCTTGCCAGGAGCTGTATAGTAGACACTCACTTAACAATCCTGCTAATCAGAGCTGGGTAAATGGGTGGTTTGAGCAGGAAGACTTTTGATGATAATCTTTGAAAAGGCTTTTATTGGGAAAAAAAAAAGACAGACTTTAGTCTGGGAACTCAAAAAAAGACAAGCCTGTCTGCTAATCTCTAATTCATTATGCTGCAAGTGTTGAAATGTTTTCCCTCATGTCTTCAGCAGCAGTTAGTATTTACAAGGCATTACACAAAATAACCTGAAAGCATGATGGAAGGGAAAAAAAGTAGATGGATAATATAAATTTTAGGGGGGAAAGCTTGCTGCTTTCCTCACAGAGAGTAGCTGTAGTGTACACCAAACTGATCAATAACAATCAGACTGCTTTCAAAAGTCAGCTGAACACTTGTAGCATCCAGTTAAAAAAAAAAATCTTGATGGATGGCTGTTTCTTGACTATGAATTCTACAAAGCTGAGCCTGACTTGCTCTTCACCCAGTCACTAAAGGGGAGCAGCTCGTGGCATTTCTTGACTCCCATTAGACATGCTCCCATCTTTCCTCAGGCACCTATTGAGGACTTGCTTTGAAGATTCCAATTAAAAATTTGAAATGCTGTATTTTTCAGGGCTGGTTGAAAAGGAAGGCTTATACAGAAGCTGAAAGATGGGAGAGCCTACCCCTTGCTAAGTGTTCATGGGCTTAAATAAGCAGGGGAATTGTGGGGAACGGAATGTCTGGACTTCAGCACCCAAATCCTTCTTTGTCTTTGCCCTTAGGGTACCTAAATCTTTCAGCTAAATGATGATAAGAGCTCTTCCCTTGATTGTGAGCACTTCATGGGGATAAATATGTTTAGAAAGAGCACAAACTGTCAGGGACCTGTGATAGGAGAGGCCAGCTGGCTGCCTGTAGGGAAATGTTTTGGCTGTTACATCAATGGTTTATTTCAGAAGAGCTTTGTATCTGGTTATTGCCAGCTTCCTCTCCTGGTAAAAATCAGCATTATGACCTATTAATAAACAGCTTTTAAATGAGCCAGAAAAGAAATGTATAACTTGCACATAATTAATTACGGTTTTGAATTTGGACAGTTTCCATCATCCCTTTTTCTTAAGCTTTGAAG
This sequence comes from Phaethornis superciliosus, assembly GCA_023637945.1. Classification (NCBI taxonomy): domain Eukaryota; kingdom Metazoa; phylum Chordata; class Aves; order Apodiformes; family Trochilidae; genus Phaethornis; species Phaethornis superciliosus. The sequence continues at coordinate 20,194,068 of JAJQWJ010000011.1, forward strand.
CTTTTTACAAGGTAAAGCCTTGGTTTAAACAGACTTCATCATGTGTATTGACAGCTAGTTTGAGAAAAAAAAAGGTGGACTCATTTTAGGTAGTTTTTAAGTGTTGTTCTTTTGCTGCTGATGTTTTAATCTATTTATTTTAAAACAAAACAAACTCACACAGTAGGAGAAAAACAAACAAACAAACAAACAAAAAAAGAAATACAAAAAAAGTTACTTCTGTCTTTGAGCTTGTGTCTCTCATTTCCTTCCCCTTCAGCCTTGCTGCTGGGAAGTTAGAGGCACAGCACAATGTATTATCAGTCTCTCTGAACCTCAGCAAACTTTCAGCATCCTTATGTTGCTTAAAGCATTGCTTTCAGGTTGCAGTCTCATGGCACTGCTGCAAAAAGGTGTTTTTATCTCTGCTGGTTAAACCCAACATGTATGAGATAAAAGTCATGAAAAGAAGCAGAGGAAAGAGGAAGAATTAGGAGAAAAATAGCACAACAGGGAAGCAATAATAACTCGAATTAAAGGGTCAGAACTAGGCAGAGCTGGGGGAGGGAGATGCTGATAAATTTCTGCCTCTGCAGTCAGTCTGCTGGGCTGCCTTGTTCCATCAGATTAACTGGAGTGGGGTGGTCTGTACAGTAGATCCAGTCACCATCATGGTGCAATTAATTTCTCTCTTTTGCCATGCAGTCTTTGATATACCATCTCCAAAAGGCAGTGACAGCCCTGTCCCAAAACCCCAGCTTCTTTAGAGTGGGTTGCAGCTATTTCAGCAGCCAGTATAATGTCCCCCTTTTTACAATCAACAGCACTGGGGTGAATTCAGATCAAACTTTTGCAGTTTGAATCAGCAAAGTCTTTTCTGTTATTTCAATGTGTGGTCACTTTTGAGAGAAAATGCAGAATATAGGCTGAAATGGACTTGGCAGGGAAAACACATCTTGCCAGAGCAAGGGCTATAGGTTGGTCATCACCCTCTTTGCCATCGTGTGACTCAGTCAAACTTGATCTTTTGACATGGTTCAGCCTCCTCTCAACCTCTAATTATATCTGTTGTTCTCTCTTCAATCTGCAGCAATATGTTAATATCTTTTAGTAGCTGAGCCATTATGCCTAATTAAGGGATTGCAAGTAAATAGGGGTGGACAGTTCCAAACTTACAATAGCTGCAGATAAATAGAGAGGGACAGCTCTCAACATATGGCAATGAATGCTGCCATAAGGCCTAAAGTATGTATTTTAACTGCCAAATGTTGTGAGCAGCTTCCAACTGGCTTTCATTTGGCCTCCACTCTATGTCTGACAATCACTGTAAAGGGTTTTTATGCCTTATTCTTTTTTTTTTTTGTGTGTGTGCTCCGTGGCTGGAACCTGTATGTGCAGCATTCATCTGCCCTCCAGACTGAGATGGGGCAGAGAAGAAATATTGTGTGAGGATGCATTTTCACTGGGGATATTCACTAGTCCTTTCCAGACTTTACAAAGGTAAGCACTATTAATGTCTGATGCTAGGTCTTGGTGCTTTCTCTTCATCTTTTTTAAGGTTCTTCGCTAATATGCGAAAAATTTTGACTAGCCAGTATTTATCAAATGAAGCCAAATATTTTGCAGTTTCATATAAAATATCCATGGTGGCATTTCAGCAGAGAGAGCCACCTTGAGGAGATCTGAATACATGTGGCCTCTTTAATAAATTGAATTCCTTATTAAATTTTTACCTAAATGAAGGGCAAGAATTGCTTTTCTGAGGCTTATTTTAAATAAAGGAAGAGACAGCTCAGTGGTGAGCTGGGGCCTTTGAGGCCCAGGTCTAGCAGCCAGAGTTACTCTGGAGACAGCATTTTTCTGAAGAGGCAGAAGAAATCTGAAATTTGGGTTTATTGCTCTGACTATTGCTAGGGAAGGGAGACTGGCAAAGGCCACGGGCTTGGACTGGTGTTGCCAATCTAAAGAGGATGCCCCAGCCATCCCTCCAGGCATGAGCATCCTCCCAGTGACAGCAGAGATGCTGAAGACCCTACAATGAGTAAAAAAGGAATCCCCTGGAAAATATATTGTTCCTCCACCCAGCTGCCATCTCCCTTTGGACAGCCCTTGTAGAAAGCCTGCCCCTTTTTTCATTGTCTACCTAAAATAAGGACCAGCTTTTCTTAAGCCTTAAGCTAGACCTGATTGTTACTATCCCTGTATGCTTACACAGATAGTTAACTATTGAATTTGTGCTAATTTATATACATAAAAAAGAGGAGTAACACTATTTATTTACATTAAACACATATTCAGAGTATCATCAGTTGCACAAAGCAACCACATCACTTTATTTATTTTAAAGGTCCGTGACTTTTTAAAAACTAATTTTGTACTTTAAGACCCTTTTTGAGCAAGTACAGATTACTGAAACATGGTTTTAAAGCTCTTTAATCAGGATATACTATCCTGATGTCACCCAATTGAGTCTGGGTGTTGAGTTGACCCTCACAAATAAGTGTGCAGAAAGGGATGCTTGGGCCTCTTCACACCAGCCACATATAACTGTGGCAGCAGACCAAAACCTTCAAAAGGTGTTATTTTTACCTAGATTCTGGATTTTGTTGTTTTATGTTATCATTAACAATTCATGAAGCACTTATTGAAACTAATAAACTGATTGCAAGCTAGAAAAATGAACTGATTAATATGAGATTTAAAATGGAATAGTGATGAGCTCATTTCCATGGTAAATAATGGAAAATAAATCCAATAAATGTCTGCTCTTTAGACTGCAAATGAAGTGAACTCACCTCCAAATTGCTCTGTTGTAGTTAGCCATAACTGCCTTGCAGAGTTTTTTAAGCCAAAACTAACAAAAAAGTCACATTTTGGGTGTAACTTGTGCTTTCTTGTGCACCAACCAGCCACCTTTCTCAGATCATCATCATTCTCAGTATCATAATAATGCAGACAAGACGAAACAGGAAAATTAATAGGTTCTATTTCTGTTCAGTGACAAGGGAGAAAATTAAGGGTAGAAGACAGATATGTAGGCAGAGTTAAAAAGTTCTGAAAGAGAGTTAACAAGAAAATAATTCCTTGTTGAAAATGCTGAGATGCAGACTCACAGTGGTTTGTAGTTTGAGTGTTGGTGTATGAAAGGCAATAGAATGTAGAAAGCAACAAAATAATATTGATTTATCAGCTCTTATTCTGGAAGATAAGTGCTTCCTGTGCTGTAAGTTCCTGTATTATACCAGCCCCAGCAGTGCTGAAAATTAGCTACTGCATGAGTGCTGTGTAGAACCATTTACATGAAATTATTCTAATTGCATTAGTCTTTAGTTTGACTAGGATTTCTTTTAGAATATATTCCAAATATTTACCCTATTTATCAGTTTGTATTTGGTTTGATGCTTGGGCAGCAATGTGGGATTATTTTTCTTGCCTCATACTATACTGATTGTACACAGTTCTTCACATGAATTACCACATCTAATACTAATTTTTATAATTTTTTATTTTATAACAGTTAATTCTCAGTTAATGACTATTATCACTATCAACTGTGCTTTATTAAAAATAAATTTAAAAACTCACCAACAAACAAGCAATTACAAACCAAAAATGTTTACATATTCAAACAATTCAGTAAAATTCAGTCAGGGTTGATTCACAACCTGGCCATCCCTAAGACACTTAGATTTCTGTTTCTTTTGATTACTCATGTCACATACAAAATAGCTCCAAATCATTTACTTCATACTTCCAAACATGTTACTTCATATTGTCTTGGTCCTACATGGATTTAATCAACATTAATTACACTATAAGTCTGTCAGTGCTGACCTATTTAAATAGAACAGGATGTGTTTTCAAGGCAGCAGGCCAAAATTACACTCCATCAGAAGTTTCCCTTGATTCTTCTCTAATATACATATTTTTCCACAGAAGTGCCACTGAAAAGTGGTGAACTGGGACCTCACTATACACACACCTCAACTGGTCTATATGGACTCCAAAAAAAAAATAGTATCAGTTCATGTGGTTGGTAGATACCACACATTTTGTTGTTAAATAATATTAAATATTTTAATTTTGTATTCAAAAGCACACGGCTGCTGAAATTGGTCATGGGCTCCTCACTGTATAGGATGCCATTTCTAGCATTTAAAATAAAATCATTTCTCTGGTGAATTTAATGACCAGGTTCTTTTCTTCACAAGTAGATGTTTTTTTCAGCACTTTCTCCACTGGATTCTAGTTGTTTGGATGCCTCAGAGAAATAGTAGTGGCAGTGGGGATCACCAAACAGACATGGAGCACCCTGTTTGCCAAGTGCAGTCCTTAAAGAAGAAAGAATTCCATATGTAACTATAAAAATTGGGCACTTCTCAAATTATAAGAGAAATACTTTGCTACAAGGCAGATTCATGGGGCACCATCTGGCTTCACAAGTCTTCGGAAGTGAGATTTTCCTGGAATAAAATGTATCTCATCAGCCTCTGTGAAAACTATGTATATGTAGAAAATCCTTCATTATCCTGTTCATCCATTGGTCCTTGGCAGTGAATGTGAGCCTGGGTACAGAACACAGATTTATTTTTTTTTTAATATTAAAAAGATAAGGTTCTTGATTTCAATGTTTGGTTAAGCAGAATATTTTACAACCTTAGTCTCCATTTCTTTCAAGGAAATAATTTCAAACGATATATTGCTTTTTTAATGTTTTCCTTTTTTTGAAGGCTTTCTTTTGACTTTCACTGCCCTTTTGGATAGAATATAAGTTAAAGAACTCAAATTTCTTCATCCCAACTGAAAGTATTTTATATGTTCTTTTTCAGGCATTCTAGAATGTAATGCATCTCTATTTCAGGTGGATATGAAGTATGCCTTAAATGGTAATCTTTGCATTTTAGGCCCCAGCCCCAGAGACTTTCTTATTAACTTGTAATAGAGGCTCTGGAGCTGTAATATATGATTCTGGAAAATGGTGGCACAGTATTTCAGAATATTTTTAATCTGACTGTGATCAACAGTAAATCAGAACAAGGATTTCTGATTTTTCTTTGCACAGATGCGTTTAACCTCAGACATCTGCTTTGACACATTAAAGCAGTTTGCTAATTAAAACATGAGTAGGTGACAGGATGGCTGTCCCTGGATCTTCTCAAGGATGAAGGTTTTGCTTTTTGAAGTAAAAGGAATAGAGGCCAAACTGGTATCTTGCCATTATACCTAATACCTTCTACGTACAGATACATCGTCAGTACTGACAATGAAAATATATTTTAGTTTTGAATATAATGTGAAGAAAATCCTTGTGAACTTAGTGTGTGATTTTATCCACAGCAAAGTGTTTGCTTCTGATTAAAACCATTGCACTGTACTGAAATTATATGTAATAGTAGTGAAATTATACCAAAACAGAGCCTCTAACATCATTCATTTCTGTTGCTCAGGTAAGAGAAGCCAGAAAGCTCCCTCACAGGAGGCTTCCTCCAGCTGGCATCTGACAAGGAGACCAGGAGTTTGCATTATTCCAAGAACTTCTCTGTAAGTCTCTGTACAGACAAGATAGCCAAAGTAAGTATTAAATAGGGATGATGTGAAATATGAGGTCTCCCAAAAATGCAACTCCACATCACCTCAGAATTACAGAGAGAAGAGAAGGCAATTGGCTTAATCAGGATGGTGTGGCGTCTTCTTGGGGGAAAATGTCCATGACTTATGTTTTACACATTTTCTTGAAAACGAAGCATTAAAATAAATCAGTGTGATTTGGAACAGGCACTGTTCCAAAGAGATAGAGTAAAATGCATTTTCAGTAGGTTTTAAAAGAAAGCCAAATATTACTACCAAAACTTAAGCCTAAAGTTGTTTTCCTGTCCTCTGTTGTTTGCTGGATTCTTTTTTTTTTTTTTTTTTTTCCCCAAATAAGGGCTTAAACTTTCAAGGGTGGAGAGGAGGGGAAGAGCCCTGCTCCTGCAGGATGAAAGCTTCTCTATCAGTGCTGTCTCTCTCAGATAATTTAAGGCACAGCCAGTGCCTATTCCAGCAATTCCACACCATTATTCCAGCTTTGACATCAGTGCTTAAACGCAATTGTGGTAGGCACAGTCTTTGGTTATTGCAAGAGGCTGTTTCTATGCAGAGAAGTCCCCAGTATAAACAGATGAAACAAGGAGGGAAGAAGGGAGCACTCTAATCTTAATTTTGCAGGTGGAAAACAAGAACAGAACTTGTCAGTTGCTTGGGAGAACTTGAGAAGCCCACAGCAGCAGTAGTGACCCAGCTCTTCTGTCTCCAACCAGCACTGTAGAGCTTTTTTTAATAATTTTTAAAATTGCTTCATAGCTGCCTGCACCTGTTTAATGATTCAAAAAACCCCAAGTGAAAGAAAAAAGGATGGGTTTTTTTTTCAGTTTTTTGTGTTGGATTTTTTCAAAACATGAGGCACTCCCTAGGCCATAGTCACACCCTGCTCATGCTAATAAATATCAGGCCAGCTAAGTAAAACCAGTGTAAAATATATTAGAGTTAGTATTGTGCTACTAGGCCAGAATATCCCAGCAAGTTTTATTAGTACCAATACACAGTTTTAATTTGATTTCATCCAAAAATGCTAATGAAAGAACACTCCGAGGCGAGAATTTAAAATGATTAATTACAATACTTTAAAAGATGAAAAAGAATCTCTGTGTGTCAGTCATCCTCACGGGGCTGGGAGTAATGAAAATGAAATGCACACAGGAATGAGTTTTCTATTGTCAGTGATAAAAGTGATAATCACCCCAAGTCAAAGCAAAATGACAGATGAAAGGAACCTATAGAGCATTGCCTAAGGGAGCTCCTGAGGCCAGCTCTCACTACCACATATACACATGCTAGACTGATATTTAATGAAGCTCTGGTTGACTTAATAATGAATGTTGAAGGCTCTCTGGAGCATCAAACATCATTTAACACTGCTAGAAGCAAATGCTGTATTTTTCTTCAGTGGCAGGGGTTGGGGGCGTTTTTTAATGCAGTTTTTCAGCTTTTTCAATGAATAAATTGAAGCTGGAAGAGCAGAAAAATCCCTTTATGGTGCAAAGAAAGTATATTTTTATATTGTATTTGTAATATTTTTCTGTATGTAAAGTGGGAGAGGAAATGCAGCAGGGATAGCATAATGTGTTAATGAGCAAAATTAGACTGGTTTTGAAGTCTCCATTATTTATGCCAACTGGGGACTAGTTTGAACCTTGTGATACAAGGAGTGGCTGAGAGATTTCTAAATCATGTTGGTACAGTCTATGGTCAAACTGAAGCTGAAAAAGAAATTGAAATAGATTCTCACCCATGATTTAATATGGATTTGGTGATTATACTCTATAAATGTGTCTTCTAAAGATCTTTCAGACAGTACAACAAGACCAAGCCAGCAAATACTGTTTCAAGTTATATATTGATGGTAGTACTGAAGTCCATAGCACTGGACTCACCACATCAGCTTTTGTTGATGTCCCAGTTTATACCAGATTTTTTTCCCCCCCTCCCTATTTCTTCCCAGCATACTAATTTCACTATTGCTAGAATCAATTTCAGCAGAATGTGGTTTACAACTGCCTCAATCAGCAATTGGAATTTTTTGTGTCTGTAAGGCTCAAAATGTGTCAGCCCCCTGGAGATGTAATACTAAATTCTTATATCTTTTTGTTTTCCTATCTTGTCCAGGCATGATGTGTGTTAAAGACACAAATAAAAAAGATTCTGGAAAAAACCCTATCTTATTGACAATTGGCAAGTGTCAGCCTGTGTTTATTATGATAGGAAAAAATATACTGGTAAAAAGGAAGGAAACACTTTGGAAGAGATAAGAGCTTAGTTAAAAACACAAGTGTTTTTCTGCTCTACAGCTCTTTGCAGCAATAGGGAGCGTGGGAAGGAAGTGCTCTATTAGGTTGTTAAAATGGCCCTCAGAAAGAACTGCAGAACTCTGTTTTGATAATGAAGAAGAGGGTTTATAGTATAAACTATATATTTATTACTATTTATATAAATATACATAGTAATCATTACATCATTGGCCCTTTGATCTATTTGTTTTGTGAATTAAGGGTTAGTGAAAACCAAGCAGGATTTGAGAAAAAATATAATCTAGGAGATGGCTGAGTAGAGAATTTGCAATATCATACAGAAAACATAAACAAGCAAGAAAACCATTTTTTACCATTTAAAGCCATTAAAAATGTGCCTTTGGGAACACACAAAACCAACTTTCAATACATATTGTTAAAAGAAACAGTGTTAAAGTTTCTGTTGCTAACAATTTATAAAATAATCTAACCTTGAAGGTCAATAACTAAATCCAATTTGTTTCAAAGGGGTCAGAAATAGCAAGTTACCAAAATGATTCAAATAGAGTGGAGAATGTTCTGGTATTTACATACATACTGTGTGGTATAGTAATCTGCACAGATTACAATTTATTGAAGTTATCAGAGCCAGAAACATGATTTATCTGTAGTAGGTTCCCTGTAGCCACAGGTGTTTAAACTCCAGGCTTTTAGCAGAGGTGTTAATTAATGCTAAGGAAAAAATAAGGTATTAAAAGGAAGTCATTTTTATAATTTCCATAAAGATTTTGATGTTTTGTGTTGATTGTCAAATTTTCTAGAAAAAATGGTGCTCCAAATGTATTCCCATGAGGTAAATGGTGAATTTTTTTAGTTTTTATTTGGTTTTGTAGATAAAGGGACAGATAATGAAACTTGTCCCAGAACAAGTCTGTTGTGAAACTATAATGAATGTTTTAGCATATTTGGGAGACCATACCATTATTCTTTTTTGGCAAGCCTAAAATTTAAATACTTCTCACATATTATCTATTTAGTTTTATGCATGAAGTGTATTCAAATGAGAAAAAAAAATTTTTTTTTTAGCTTATCTCTATTTCTAGGGGATTTCTAAAAAAAAGCCTATCCTCAGATGGGCTTTTCATAGACAGTCTTGGGTTTCTTCCCCCTCTCTAAGGTTTTGTCAGGCAGATCTCAGCAGATCTTTTCTTCACCCCCAATAGCTTTAACTCAATGCATCCTTGGTACAATTCCAGCACATCCATGATGGTGTGTATCAGTGGTTCCTCAAGGAACTGGCTCCTTAAAAGAAAAAAAAAAAAAAGACTAATTGTGAGGTCACCATTTAGATTAAAAGGAGAAAGGAAACGATTTGTGTGGCCTCTGTTGTGGCCAGTGACTTCATATTTTAATGAATCACAAACAGTGATTCATTAAACTGAAAGTAGAAAAGAAAGATTTGGAAGTGGAGGCCAAATTTGAGCCGTGGGATGGGGGTGCTAAAGAGAAGCAGGACAAAATGTGTGATTTTTCTAGGGCTTGTGATGGGCTCTTGGGTCAGAGTGCCAACAGTCTGCCAGAAATACTGGGCTACAGGTTCCATTTTTGCAGTTGTAGCTTTTCTGTCAGTCCTGTGACCACCATATTAACAAAGAGGAACAACTAGAAACCTGTGCCCAAAACAAAATTACTAAGCTGCTACTGTATTTTAATGCTGCTGAAGTGTTAGACAAGGGATAGGATTAACCTTCCATTTTCCCTGCTGAGACTAATTAGACATGGGTAGGATGAGTGTCAGTAAGCATAGCAGTTATTTTTGAAGTTATTTCTGTTTGTGAGTAATTCTATAAAAGCATAAATCATGGCAGTTCAATTTCATGTGCCTTTAGAATTACTTTTTCTCCCTTTACTTGTAGTTACTATTTTCAAAAAGTGTAGAAGCTTTATAACACTAAGGCAGTCCAGATAAAATATTATTGAATCTCCTGCCAAGCCTATTAAGACCTCTGTAAGTGGATGCCAGCTCCTGAGAGGTTGAATTTTGGGTTTCCACTTACTTCAGCTAACAGATTGCCTACTGCCCACACAGAACACACAAAGAAAGAAAATTATCTGAATTATTCTACAAGAAAATTTTTGATATAACTTAGGTAAGAACTATTTTTAATGTTCATCTAAGAGTGCCAATGCTTCCTTTGCATTACTGTCTTATTACCTATTTTCATACACCATGGTCAGGGAAGCACATATGGCTTCCTTGAATGTTTTGGCTATTTGCTGAAGAAATCCCACTCTTTCTGAACAAGCAGGTGGTTTGTATAAGTTAAACATAAGTGCACCAATCCAGAGTGGAAACTGAATTTAAAAACAACCTGTTAGAAAAAAACCTAGCAAAGTGTTGCCAGTATTTGAGCACAGAGATCAGAGGAAGCCTGTGCTACATGATATATGTTTAAAGGCATTTAATGTCTTCATTTAGCCAAAACAGCATCCTTCTGCCTGGAAGTGCTCCATAGCAACAACCTGAATCCTTGGGCTGCCTCTGCAGATGAAGCTGACAGAGGGTTCTGGGCAGATTGCCCCTGCCAGCCTGTGCTCAGACACAACCCATCCCATGGAGGTTTGCAGAACATTTTCTGCTCTCCAGAGAAGTGATATTGCTCTGGGGCTGAACCTTCCTGCTGCCAACTGCCTGCACATACCTGGAAAAGCTTTGTATATACCAGTGAAAAGCTTTGTATGAGTCTGCTGGGCAAATTCATGTTGGTGGGGAAGTTTATTATCTGTAGATTCCTTCTGGCGTGCAGCATTCAGAATTTTTTACTTTTTCTTCTCCTTTTCTGGTATTTGTCTGATGTTGTGTAGCTTCTACTGGAAGCAGTGACTCAAGTCCCAAGTGAAGAAGAAAACCACTTCACACTTATGCAAACCCAACATAGAGTATTTGATGTGCTACTGGGAGGGCTTACAGCACATCCTCATGTGGAGTTTATCACCTAGGATGAAGCAGTATGGTCTGCTCTAAGTTCTTCATCTCATCTTTGTTATACTCTGAAAACTTCACTTCACTTTGAAAGCACAGAGTTCATTTAAAGAGATGAAACAGATGTCCAAAGTGCAGAGGCTTCAGATAGGTGCTCTGTTACTGCTGGGTTAGATGAGAAGTTTAAGAAAAGTGGATTTCTGCTCGTAGGTGTGAATTAAGGAAGCAAGAAAAATATTTGTAACACTATCAAACCAATGTGAGATTTCATATTACAGCAGTACCCAGAAAACAACGGTTACGTGTTTCACTGATTGCTTCACAGTGAGTTTCTGCATAAATTTCCTTAGTTTGTAAATAAACAACAACATTTTGTCCTCTCGTAGATTTTGTTCAGGCTGGGGTCATCCTTTTTCCAGACTAAGGTTTTTGAAGAGCATATTGGTCACAACTGGACATCATCTGCCACCAGACCAAAGCCCTTATTGCTGGACCACCAACCCTGCTACTTCAAGGTGGAGGAGGTGGAGCTGGAAAATTGTAGTTTCAGAAGAAGCTGTGGAATGAAGCTGCTGGGTGCTGAGAAGGTAACGGGGTGGCCCCTAAAGTGCTGGGGTGGTTTGTGAGATTTGGGGTTTTTGAGCTATATCCATTCTTATTTTACCAACCAGGAGGCACCTCAGTTTTCCAGAGGCTTCAAAAAGTCCTGTTCTCTGAGTAAGCATTGAAGGCTGCCCTAGGAATTTGTCCACTAATATTCTTAATTTGCTGTATCTGAGTGCTGAATCACTCATCTTTTAAATCCAAATCAAAACATTTATTTGATGTGGTATTTTAATTGCATTTTAAGTGTAAATACAACCCGCTTTGTTAAGAATACTGCACGTTAGAATTAATGGTGCTAGCAGCAATAATGATCAAAATGTTTCTCAAAATAGTGATGCATACAACATTATTCAAGCACAAATATAAAACTGCATGTGTAGATACATGCTCAGCCTGCAGTGCATGATATAACTTGCCCCTGACATTTCCAGAAAGACACAAGGAAAGTATAAAGGTGGCTGCAAAACCCTTACAACATTATGGTGCATTGGGAAGGAGTATAAATACAAATACACCCACAAAGGTTTACAGAGTAAATTGAAATAAAGTAATTTGCAGTCCTCATCATCATCTTTGTGAAGTGGGAAAATATATTCACACACATATGTAAAAACTACAAAATATATATATGAGCTCTTCTAGTGGGATATAGAGCAGGAAAATTCTCTTGAGGATCAGTATTGTATGTGAGCATATTGCTGCATCTGAACAGAGGAGCTGCTCACTTTCAGGTCTCCTACAGGGACCAGTTTTAGGTAATTATATGACAAAAAGACCTTTTAAGATCTATGAAAAAAACCCTTAGAAATGTCAAATGCAGAGAAGCCATGCTTTACCTGTAATGTTAAAATCAGCACGTTGTGCAACCTTTCTTGAAACAGCTTTATGGAACACATTAGCTTAATTTTACAGCACTGTAAATGTCTGTTTTACTGTACTGTTGTGATGTTTGTGATGCTGTATGTCTGAATGTTGCAAGATGCTTCAGGATTTTCTGTGGAAATGTGCAGGGCACATCTGGGGGATGCCAGAGGGGGCAGCCAAGGTGTGGGCAGCCAAGTTGGGTGAGAATTCTAAAGGATTTTCTTAACTGGGGGATTCTAGCAACTTGCTGCTTTGAAATCAAGTAATCTGCCAACTCCCAAGAAAAAAAAAAAAAAGGAAAAAAAAGCCAGAACAAAAATCATGGTACACTGTAGCTTTCACCATGATAAGATAAGCTTCTCTGTGGATCTGCTTTCCCAGCCCTTGGTTTCAGGTGAAAAAAAGCAGAGTAGTGGCTGTTCTGCAGGGTCACAGACAAGCTGAGGGCAGAGTTCAGGAATAGGGAAAATTTAAAGGATCCTTCATAATGTTCTTTTCATATTTCTCCATAGAGCATTTTCCATTTTTGGCTGACAGAACTGGGCAGCAGTTCATTAGAAGGCTTAAAACCATCAGCTTTTGGCTTAGATCATTACATGATCTATCAAGTCAAGCACCCTCTAACTATCCAGAATATAGTATACATTTTATGAAGAAAGAGTAAAGCTTTAAAAAAAAAAAAAAAAGATTGTAACTTCCAAGATATTAAAAGGATTTATATAGTCAGTGTGTACAACAAAGCCAGATTATACAGAGGGCATAATTATCCAGATAAAAGTAATTTTTTTTTTTTTTCCCCTAGAATGGAATGGGAGTTACAAGGCATAATAAATGAGTATACCACATTTTGCGATATACTTGCTGATCTTACCTATTTACAGTACATTTATTACTTGTAGAGAGTTTATTCCTTTTCAGATAAGCCTTTAGCATCAGCCTCCTAGGGAAATGTGTGATGCTATTAATACTAAATTTTGACTTCAGCTAAAGAATATGAAGAAACTGTATGAAGCACAATGAAATGCCTGGGGTTTGCATTCTAGTTCTCTATAATACTGAAGGTGAAGTTATAACTTCTATAGGTATAAATAAAATAAAGTCTCTATATTTCTCTTTATATCTGTATCTCTACCTATGTTTCTATCTGTATAAAATTTATTTTAATTTTTCTTAATATTTTCATAATATTTAAGATGACTTTAGCTTTATTATTTTAGGCTTCACACTTTGAGGTCTCCAGCATCACTGGGACTGCCCACCTTGTTTCAGTGTCTTTCTTTCTGAGTTCATCCCCATGTGATGCCAAGTGAATATGCAACTACAGAGAGGCTGGGTACTTTTTTTCTCTTCTCTTCACAGGCACTGCAAAAATCTTCAGTGTGAGGGCAAAGAAACAAACCAAACCTGTCGGACCATTCGGAAGCTTTCTGGTTGTGAATATAGCTGCCAGTTTTGACACAGCTAGGGTGAAAGACAGCTTCAAAATGTGTTATGTCTGGCTGGGAAGAGAGCCAGATTATTAACAGGATGACTTGTTTTGAGAGAGTAAGTGAAAAATTCAATACTACCTATGCTTCCTGTCCCCTCTCTTAGTTCTGATGCCTGCAGTCTTTAAACTGGTATTTGACTATTTATGAATATATTACCAAACAGTGGCACTAAATTGTGAGACATTATCTTCACGGTTGACATAGAGGCTCCACAACTGTCTTTTTCTCAATTTTTTTTTTAATACACTTGAATGACAAGCTGCTGATAACAATAAATGCTTTGTGACAAGGGAAGCAATATGACTTGAGGGTGTCAGTGTTGGAATGAATATCACAGAGGTCTTCCTTCCATCACAGCTGTTAAATGTGGAATGGTATCTAAAACTGTGCAACTCAATAAATGCCCATTATACAGCCTGTATCTGTAATCAGGGCACCCTATCTGTTGTCTTATAGCTGTGTACATATATAAAGGCAAAATATTTCTGAAGTTTACTGCACCAAAGCCTTGGCTTTCAGACAGCACCAGATTACTTCTGAACAGGATGTCTTCCTAAATCAATTTCCCTCTTATCTTTGTTGGATTATTTTCACACCGTGGATCTAACATTCTATTATTAAACCATATTTTTGGGGGGTTGAGTTAGTTTCGTGTAGGAAATGAGAGCTTTTAAAAATTCCATTCTGTATGAGTATTCTGTGTGAATGGTAAGTGGCTATGTGACAGACAGTATGAGGGCATGCGTGGCATCCCAATGCAGAAATGATGGGAGGTGAAAGAATTTGCCTTCTACTTTCATTTTATAAACCAATACCTAATGATGATACTTTCTTTGTGTAACTAATTTTTTTAACTTTCATTGGAAAACAGAAAAAAAAACCCCAAAAAAAATAATTCCTAATAACATGTAACATTTACCCTGCTGCTTTTTCTCTGTATCATTTCTTCCATCTTTAACAGCTCCCAGCCCCCAAAGCCTAAACTTTCTTCACAGTTGAGGTTTGTTTTGAAAATACCTCATCTTTGATCTGATGAACTTCCTATAATTGCTATACCTTTTTACTCCTCAACTCTTTTGGTTTGATTCTATTATTTTAATTTTTAATGAAGATTAGTTGGGAGTTTTTGGGGTTTTTAGAAATTGCATTTTATCTTCCTCAGACTTTGAAGAGACTTATATGGGATTTGCATTATTAATGGTGTTATTACTATTATTCTTATTAATTCTACCTGTTTACTTTTACTGGTATACATTTTTTCATTTGAATCATCAATTTATAAAAGATTAAAAACATATTGCAATGCTTGATTGTCAAGAAAGTTAGCGTGGCTTCACTTATAGCTGACCTATCTTTAGGGCCTTTTTTTTTTAAGGTTATATATGGAAAGAGATGTCACTTATATTTAGATCTTCTTTAAATGAATGCTAATACTCCAGATGTGGAACTAAAGTTTGTAATCTTATATTGCATGCTGAAATTTCAGAGAGTTGATGCTGTATGTTGTGATAACCAAAGGAAACCCTGCGGAGTGTTAATAAATAGCTCCAGTGGAAACCCATTAGAAATGAAAACAGAAATATAACCAGAAATCTTGCTGACCAGTTTGTTGGGTTTTTTTCTTTCTTTTAGCTTTCTGCCTCCTTTTGAAGTCTGGTATTGCAAAAATATTCAAAGTTTAACTTTGTGCTATGATTTGGTCCCAGGAGC
This sequence comes from Phaethornis superciliosus, assembly GCA_023637945.1. Taxonomy (NCBI): domain Eukaryota; kingdom Metazoa; phylum Chordata; class Aves; order Apodiformes; family Trochilidae; genus Phaethornis; species Phaethornis superciliosus. The sequence goes on from JAJQWJ010000011.1 coordinate 20,209,526, forward strand.
AGACTGCAAACGTCTAGTTGTAAAATTACAGGTATTTTTATACTACAGGGCTTTTTTTTACTACAAATTTGTCTATTCTCTGTTTTACATCCTATGTCCTGGAGCACAGGGCTTGATAGTCAATGTAAATATGAACTGTAAAGTTTGACTGCAGAAGCTATTCTTACTCACATAAATATTTCCCTCCTGTACCCACTCATAATTTCCTTAACTGTGTCAATAGTATCCTGTGGCAGGAAACTTGCAATTTTATTACCTACTATGCCTGATCTTGCCAAATAATAATTAGCTTAAATTTGAATATTAAAAAGGAGTAACTAAAAAAACCCCAAAACAACAGCAACCCAAGAATGGCTGTATCTGATACTTACCTTATTTCCTTGTAACTGATTCTCCAGCAATTTCTTTTTGTGCTTGGTCCTTTCTGACTTGGTGCATTACAAGCTTGTTGATGCTTAAGTAGTGTTTTGGAGCTCGCTCAGGAAATTCACTACACAAAAGTCAAGTGCAACCTGAGTATTATTAATAATTTGTTGTGGTGTTTGGCAACATATGTTTGGCAAAGAAGAGGAGTAATAAGCTTTGAAGTGTATGCGTGTTTTGAGAGAGGATTTTTCACAGGTGCTGAAGCCACATGGGTCTCAGATGTTCTTAAAGATCTCAGACAACAGAATATCTCTCCAAGTTTGAAAAGCAAGTGAACAGATGTTCAGTCTTTCATTTAATATTTCAGGCAGCTGTGTAACTTTACCATGTTGGGCCTTTTTTTTTTTTTTCCTATTATTATTATTTTTAATTTTTTTCCTCTTTTTTCTCCCCTCTAACATTTAAAAACTAAACTGGGTTTAAGGTCAGGACTAATGCAACCTAGGAAGGTTCTGACAGCTGTATAAACACTTGTGACATCTGCCTTAGAAGCTCCTGCTGGAGCTGCTGCTGCTCAGCATCTCTGTCCCACACTGTGAGGTGGCATTTTAAATGAGAGCTATGGATTATTTTAGTGGAGAAACCCTTGACTCCTTTTCTAGGCACCTGTGGGAGTGGTATCTATCTTCCTTGCTGGGATATCAGAATTTGACACAAAATAGTAGAGAGAGTTGGCATTATTTATTGTAGTGTCTCATCCTTCCCTATGCCTATGACTGCCCAGTGTCTCATACTGCAAGGGAGCAGTCAGATGTATATCATCTGCAAAGGAGAAACCATCCAGAACTGCTTCTGTAGTCTGAAGCAATAAGAAGAAACTTACATAAGGCTTTTCTTTTCTGTTTTGTTCTAGGAAGATTTCATGTATGATATGGCTAAAGCTTTGCTGTCTTCTCGTTTGTTTTACCAATGGAATTTTTTATCCGCTGTAATTTTCCTATGATCTGGATCTTATCTGCCTTGAACTCTGTGTTTTATTCATTGTCCTTGTCATCACTTTCTTCAGCACTGATAGATAAGTGTTTCACCAGAATTGATGCTGTTATTACTATGTCACCAGTTACTTGCTGGATGCCTGCAAGCTTTCCAAGTAATCTTTGTCCTTTTGTTGCAACACTTCACTTGCTGACCTTATTCCAAAAGGTAGGCAATGAAACTTGTTCTTGCTCCAGGGTGAACTGAAAGTGCACAGTTCATATCATTCTTCATCTAATCTGACTTGTCAGTATCCATCCTTCCTACCAGGATTACTTTTAGCAGAGCAGTAGACTTCAACCATTTGCTATCACAGTTTAGCCTAATCTCAGAAATTTGGATGTCTCCAAATGCCACTGTTTCTTTTTTTGGCTGATGTCATACTGTTAGTCTAAAGACTGAATATATTTGGGTTGCCTTTATTCCCTTGTTTCCTAAGCTGCTGCTTGTTTCCTTTGCTGCTTTCTATCACTGGAACCATATATTTTAAAGATGTGCATGACAGAGGTGATCAGTGAATATAGATACATACATATTCTTCTTCAGGGATTCTGCTAACTCTTTGAAGGGTGTTTGTGACCAGTATTCAGTGATGCATCATGCATTGGAATGTCTGCTTGAACTGTCTTTAAACATGTTTGAGTTACATTGGTCTTCATGGACCATCCTTTCTTCAGCCATTGTTAATAACTTCAGAGCATTCCCTGGTACTGTTACAGCACAGGCACTTCTTCGTTACCTAAACTGGGATACAGTGTCTGTTTTAAAAAGCATACAGCAGCTCCTCTGCTTCACTTGAATCCTCTGAGTACATTTCTTGGTGTACATTCTCCATGTGCTCTAGGGGTTGTCCTATTTTCTGATATTACACCCACAAGAAGAGATTAGTCACATCCCAGTTCAGCCAGGGATTTGTATTAGGGTTGTTTGGTTGTTTTTTTTTTTTTTAATCCCATGGGGTAAGATTGTAAGCAAGGATAGCAGTTACACATGCTGCATTTATGAGAAAAAAGTTGCACAGAGTGCTGGTGGTGCTGTCTGTGCCCAGGTGTGAGGTTTAGAGGGTTTTCTGCCTGGGGTTTGGGGACACTGACCCCTCTTTGTGGCTCTGCAGGGTGGACAGTGCTGGAGCTGGGGCCCTGAGCTCTGCACAGACTCACAGAATCATTCTGCTTGGAAAAGACCTTTAAGAAAGGTTGGAAAAGATCTTTAAGATCATGGAGTCAAAGCATTAACCCAACACTAGCAAGTCCCATGTTAAACCATGCCTACATGTCTTTTAAACACCTCCAGGGCTGGAGATTCAAACATCTTCCTGGGCAGCCAGTTCCAATGTTTAATAATGCTTTCCATGAGGACATTTCTTATAGTATGTAATCTAAATCTCCCCTGCCACACCTTGAGACTATTTCCTCTTGTCCTGTTCCTGGTTACTAGGGAAAAAAACCACTCACCAACCCAAAACCCACTGTTCCACAACCTTCTTTCAGGTAGAGAGTGATAAACTTGTAGAATGCCTCCTGTTCTCCAGACTGAACCACCTCATTATCTCTTTCTGCACTCCTAAATTGACCTTCATCAGACACCTTCAACTAAGCAAAATATCAGTGACATCAAACATGGTCTCTTAAGAACGTAATTCTCAGTATTTTCTGACTCCTAGTTTCATGCTTTTTACCTCAGCTCTGTTACATGCTTTTCCATCTGCTGCTTCTCTTGGTACTGGTGAGACCAGAACTGGTCCCATTCAGCATTTTGCAGCTTTTTGGTTGGTTGGTTGTGGTTTTCTTTTTCATGGATCACTGTATTTCTAAAACATCATTTAAGGCCCCACAGGACTCGGAGTATTTTCAGTTTGTTTGCTTTGATAATGTGATGAAAGCCCCAGAATCTACTGACCTAGTGAGTTCAGCAAAAATATCTCTTTCCAAGTCCCATTCTGTTTATATGCTCTTTGGAATTTTGTGTTTCTCCTTTCAGTTCTTTGCCAGCCTGTTCAATGAGGGTGTGTGGAAAGGGAGCTGACTCTCTACTTTATCTCTGCCTTGCTTTCTGTGTTATCTCTGAGGGTTTTTTTTGGTTGGTTGGTTGGTTGGTTGGGGGTTTTTTTTTGGTTTTTTTTTGGTTTTGTTTTTGGTTTGTTGTTGATGTTTTGGGGGGGTTTGTTTGGTTGGTTTTTTGTGGTTTTTTTTTTCTTGCATTCATGCATTTACTGTTCTAGGAAAAAAAAAAAAAAAACAAACCAAAACAGAGTAGTTCTCCACCCAACCTGTGGTCACTCTCCTACCTTCTGTTTCTCTGGAACACGCACATCAATATCATCACTATAAATTTAGAATTAAATCTCTACTTTAGGGCAGTAAGTCTGGCTTCTCCAGCAGCCCCAGCCAGGCAGCCCTTTAGCTGTTTTTAGAATCAGGAGCCACAGAGTCTCCTCTCTGGGGATTATACCTAAGACCATCTAGAGAGACCATATCAGAGTAAAAAGCTAATCCTCCTTGACCTACAGGCTACACCTCAAAGGATAACCATGTCTCTAATGCTTAAAGCAGACATAAGCTCCTCCTGGAAATTAACCTGCTTTAGATTAAAGATGATTTGGTAGAGCAAATCTACAGCTAGTGATGTTACACAGAGCTGAAGATTCCTCCGTCTGCTATTAACAGGATTGTCATAAACAGGAAAAATCCATATAAATGTAATCATGTTTCTGTGAAATAACCCTGTAAAATTCTGTTGGATTTCTTGTCATTGGATTTCTCCCAGTATTTCAGTACTGGAGCATGTCATTAAAGGAAAAACTGAGGTATCACAGTTGAGTCTGGAATGAACACAAGTAGACATAAAAACAAACATTTACCTCCTCTGATGACTTCATGTCAAAAGCTTAAGCCAACCAACCAAAGAAAATCACTCAGCAAACAGTGAGGGTGAAAAAAACCCCATCCACCAGATTTGGTACCATATCAATGGATCCTGGTACAAGTTTTTAGATATGGTTAGGGTGCTCATCACCACTAAGAAATCAGATTGAGTTTTCTATGTGTAACTTTTAAAATTTCAAAGTCTTTGTGAGAGCACTTCTGAGAGTCTCGTCTATGACATATCTGCTGGTGGTCCCAGGGCTAGTAACTCACTCTCCTCTTGCTCATTTTTAGTTGTAGATTCATCTAAGGCATAACAAATCCCCTTTATCTTCTTCCATAGCTGTAACAGATGTAAATGCCACAGATGCCATCACTATAAGGCTGTTAAAGAAACATCATCTCCACAGACTGGAGTGAAAGAGATTAAGATGCAGTTGTTGCTGAGATTGGAGGAAGAAATCTGGTTCAAATAATTGCCTCTAAGGTAAGGCAGGAAACTAACTGATCATTTCTTCCCAAGTGCAAGGGACTTGTTACATTGCACCTACTTTCTGTATTTCATCAGACCTTGAAGCTGTTGCTGTAACACTACTGGCATATTCCTTCAAGGATTATATTTACCTAGAGCTGGGTTGTCTGTGGAGGTTGTGTTACCCTCAGCCAGACTGTACAGCAACAGTGCCATTCACAGGCAGTTTTATCTTCTCTGGCCATATCATTACATTTAAACTGCAAGATATGGACATTTGCATGTCTCTAGACACAGAAGTGTCATTGGTTTCTGCTCTGACATCACCTTGGCCCCAAACCCCTTTTGGCTTGTTCACTATCAGAACAGGTTGCCAAAAAGGAGGAGTGGTGCCCATACACAATTGTGTTTCTTCTTCTGCACAACTCCCAGCTGCTACCAATTCCTCAGATAAATCAAATACTTGTAACAGTGCCACCTGGTGCTGCCTACCATAATGTTCTACTATAGATTTGGTAGCCCAGTGTATTATTTTTGCTGCTTTTTGCTTAGCAGTTTATATTCAGGAAACCCTTCAAAATGTTCAGTTCTAATTAGGTAACATTTCCCAGCTTTTGTAATTAAAAAAGTAATGTGACTAGATTTTACATGACAAACTCTTTGAGGTGATTCTAGCAATTTTTTCTACGAGTGAGAGGTATGTATAATTATATGTTAGACACTGTACTTTTTCCTTTCCTGCATGGCCCTAAATAAAAACAAGCAGAGCTGAAGTCTTGGATTTTATCCCAACAACATGTATCCCAACTGTGTGAATGGGTCCCTCTAAATGGTTTCTTTAGGTCCCCAAAGCAGGGCTGAGTACCATAGTTAAGAGCCCAGGTCCTAGTCAGTAATGTCTTTCCAAGAAAATAGTGCAATTTTCCTTACTTGAAATAATAATAGTTTGAAATGTAATGTTTCTGAAAATCATGACTGTAATCTCAAGAAAAATTAAGGGATAAGACCTCTGTGAGTAATTTGGTAGTAATATTTGACCTTTTATTCCAAATAATATAAAAGGTGCCTTTTTTTTTTTTTTTTTTTTTTTTTGTGTCAACATTAGATGGCCATCTGGAAGAAGATTTCTCTGCAGCTATATTATAAAGCAGGTATACTCTATACTTTAAAAAGATTTCTCTCACTTTTGGTTACTACTGGGCAATAAGTGGAATAATGTATTCACAAACATGACTGCTAAATCCAGCAAAGTGATTCAGCCATGTTTGTAGCAGACTTCCTTGGCTTTTCCATGTACCTTGGAGAAGCTGCTTTTTTAAAAATATCAATATTTAGGTAAGAACTATTTATCTCAGTGTGAACATATTAGCATAACAACAGAAGTGTTTATATGCAAGTAAGTATATACAGACAAGTATGTATTTAAGAAGCATTTTCCTTCCTTTTTTACACTTCTCCTCCTCTTCCTTTCATTTACAAGAATGAGAGTTAAGTCTGTAGGGCAGCAATAAATCTAATTGTTCTTTCCATATTTGCTAGTCTAAAATATAGAACTGACAATCATACTAAAATGTGATCCAAGGTCCAGAATTTGAGAGACACTTTTCTTTCCATAGGATTTGAATCATTTGCTGGCTGAAATATATTTTCTGTCTCAGCGTGACAAAAAACCCAAACTGCAGTATAGTTCTCAAATAATAGAGAGGCATTTCTGAATGGTGGAGTCATGAGCCCAGTTGCTACTTGAATAATTAGGAAAATTGCTACTTGAATCATTAGGAAAATTAAAACATTTATAGGGAATGTATGGGCAATTTGCAGACAGTCTGCTACCTGCAAAAAGACAGATAAATGTAAAAAAAAATAATAAAGTCGCCATGTGGAATGCTGACATCTAGTAGCAATAGCTTAAGACTTTTTATGTCACATTTAGGCAGAGACAGACAGTTCTATTCCTGGCACTCCTAATTACCAATTTGGAAAAAAAACCCCAAACCCTTGTTTATTTTCTGGAAAACACAAAATGCTACTTTGCAGTGCTTTCCACCCTGCACTGTGTTGGTCTTGACAATGTAAGACTGTCTTTTTTTCTTATTTTTTCTTTCAATTTTGTCACTTGCTATTAGATATTTAAATCTGGAGATTTGAAATGCATTTGGAGAAATTATTTTCTATAGATCTGTATGCATATGCTCTCACAGAGGGAAATGCATGTAAATGAGGAAGTATTTGCACTGATTGCAGCAATTAAAAAATACAGAGGAGAAGAATTGAACTGCATGTGACACTGCTATGAAAGTAATTACAGTGTCAAAAGGGAAGGACAGAAATTGCAGCATGCACACACATAACTTCAGGAAAGAAAAAAACAAGAACTTTGTTATCAATAGTTTCTGGCTTACACACAGATGCACACACACATGCACATGCTTACACAGAGTGTAACTTATTTTACAGCTTGAAATCTGGAAATAAAATTTTAAAATGCACCATGTAAAACTGACTGCAAAAAAAATTACTCCAGAATGCCAAATGGACAACTCATAAGATTCTACCTTTGGTGCTTAATATATCTTTTTTTTTTTTCCTCCCTCTCCCCTACTCCCCCTAAAAAAACAGGTTATTTTCCTTTAAAGATCTTGTAATTGGAACGAAGTTGTTACCAGGCAGTTAATTAATAACTATTTGTGATCTGGAGACCAGGAAAATCTTGGAGTTTGACAGAAAGATGCATCCAATTCAAACTACTTAGTTCCTGCACCTCCTGTAAGTATCCACTGAAAATAATTTCTGTCTGTCTGACAGTTACCTGGAAGATATTCTTGGTTCATCTTTTTTAACCCTGACAGTAAAAATTGTGTCTCTGAGTCATCATGGGTACCCAGGCTGTTAAAGTCAGAGTTCCTACCTGTGCTTAGTCATACTACATACAGAATGTATGAGTTGTACTTTTTGCTGTGATTAATTACAATTACCCTAGCAAGAAATATGTCATATCTGAACATGTGGAGGCCTATTTTGAGTGTAGGAGAATTTATCTTCTATTTTCAGTTGAAGGCCTTGCTCAGCTTTTCAAAATGAAACTGAGCAAGACAAATGCTTTTGCAAGAAAATAATTTTTCAAAAGTAAATCATGTCATTGTGATTGACACCTACTATTTAACTTATTTACTTTGCTAAAGAATCTATTTCTCGTGCCTGGTATTGTGTCAGAAAGCTTTGAACACCCATAGAGACTGATAAAATAGAATGTCAAATAAATGTAAGAGAAAAGTGTACTGGGCATTTCTGCATAATTCTGAAAAGAATGGAATTCCTATCAGTTCTGAGTTTGATGATTATATAATGAAGTCTATTTAAAAAAAAATAAATCAGATTTGTTTTGCAAGGGAATCAGCAAAACACATCAGCAATGTCTGCTTCAGAAAAGGCACTTAACCCTGGAGTCAGAGAGATGAAAGAGGACAGGCAGGAGCTCCACCTTTCCCAGTGACAAATGGAGAAAAATCTGAGCACCAAAATCCTGTAGGAAATGATTGAGAACACTTTTCAGTAGATCAGAAGATAATCTTTGAAAAATAAAATAAATCATGGTGGTGACTGTTGGCCTTAGTGGGAAGAGGGAATAACCATTAACCACCCAAGTAGGAAACGGAGTGATTATTTTCAACATTGATATATTTTAAATACTAAGTAACATTAAGCTCACTTGCAAACTTAAGATGCAATGGTGAATGGAAAAAATCTGCCTCAGAATCTATTTCTGGATTTAAAAAAAAAAAATTAAAAAAAAAAAAAAGAAAAAAAAAAAGAAAGAAATCAATTCCTGATCCACCTCTATCTATTTCCTTCCTAAATAACTAACATACACACCATAAAAGAAATTTGCTCCTTTTTTTGTAAGGATACACATTTTGGAAAAGAAATTACTGAGAAAAGAACATTTCTCCATTTGTAGGAAGGGTTAACAATGAAATTATAAATACTTCTAGCTATGCATTTTGCCAGATTCCTCTGGGTAAAGTAGATAGTAAATTACTAGCTTCTTGAACACCAATGCTCTTTAGTATTAGAAGCATAACCATCTCTCAATTTTAAAGGTCAAAAAACAGGAGCACAGGGCAGAGTCATAGGGGAAATTCATCTTCCATGTCCAGCAGACCTTGATGTCAGGTTGGGGATCAGGGACACAAGGAGTAGAGACGCTTCATAGCAAAGAGTGAGAGGTCTGGAACAACCCCAACTTGCTTTAGAGGACTTAATGTCAACTTACAGCACAAAGGCCATCAAGGTCATTTTGATAAATGATGCAGCAGCCTTCAGATATTCAGTGAAAAGTTAGCTCTCTTATTAAGGCATGTACCATGGTTAAACATAGAGATTTTATTGACCCAAGAGTTCCAGTAGTACAGGTAAAATATTGAAGCTGGCATACACATTAGCTTTTTGTTATTGATGTTGTGGCTTCTATTTCTTTGCACCCTGACTTTAATGTGAATATCAAATGGAAATTCAGCTGGCATCAAGTCTCATAAATTGATCACAAGTTAAAAAATCTGTGTCTTAATTTATTTTTCTAGGTTTTCTGTCTTTGTGAATCACATAGCCTGTTCTTCAGAAAGATGTTACGTGGGAAGGTGGATTTAGCAACAATCCTTCCAGGGGAAAGAAAGACAACCTCATTTTACTCACAAACGTAGGTAGAAGCCCCTCTAACTCATAATAATAAAAATGTAATTAAAATACATGATGTATCACTTAAATTCTTCTTCTACCTAAACCAAACTTCTTTCCAAAGTTTTGTATACTTAGAGAAGCTGAAAGGGGAAATTCCCTGCTATCGTAAGGTGCACATGGATGGAAATGAAAATCCTACCTAACAAAGTACAGGATCTCAGTCGTGTCCTCTAATTGTTAACTGCTAAAATAAGCTGTCACAGTGTAACTATGCACACACAGATATATATATATATACATCTATCTCAGAGTGTGTACTTGCATATATAAAATCAGGCATGTAGCTATGTGAATTTCTGTGCAGGGTTTTCGACCTTTAGGTATAGTCCCTGTAGAGTAGTTGGATAACAAAATAAAATAAAATAAAATAAAATAGAAATTAAGTACAATGAAATAAAATGACTTACTCTGTATCTGACATTATAAGAACCTAAATTTGCATACTCTAAGAACCTAAGGCATACTCTTCACACTGAAGAAATATGATTCCCTGGTATCGCTGGTAATAAAGTAATAAGAATACCTTTGCAAAAGATATCATATATTTTTTCTGGTCCTCTAGTCTGTGGAGTCTCACTTCCAGTTGTTTACAAAAGCCCGAGAGTAAAAAAAAAAACCTACTGAATTTGTCTCCAGGAGTATTCCATTTATACAAATAAGTATGCATGTATAATATCAGAAGCATCTTTCCAAACACTGAGAATCTTCCTAAACACTGAGGATGTTTATTTTAAAATAATCTTTTTTCTTTAAAGGCCAGAAGACCACATCTGTGTTTTAATGCTCCCTGTACCCACGATGTCAAGGTAAGCATGTAAATCATAAGTGAGGACCCTCTTAGTGGGGAAAGTAAGCTTTACAGTTTCAGATTTCTTTAAAAAGGTGTCTCTGAACTCTACCAATTTAATATAGGAGCACTTCCCTAGTAGTCTGGATACTTAGGATGTTATTCTGTACAAATAAGACCTTTATCTAAAGGAAATTTGTACTGAGTGATGGAAAGCAGTATTGAACTCTTCAACAAAGTAAAAATTCAGCTGCAATTACATTTTTTTCTAATGTACCTGTTTACCATTCAGTTCTTACCATACTTAAAAAAAATAATTAGAATTTTATCCCTGTAATGGATATGTAATCCAGCACTTGTCATTTCATAGACTATATTGTTCACATATGACCGCTGTTCACTTTAAATTAGGTTTAACAAAGGTCTACCTAAAATTCACATGGTATTTGAAACAAATATGTATTGGACAGCAACACACCCCTACAAATATTCTCCATTTTTCCAGCACGCTTTCGATTTGGATAAAGGCTTTATTTATAAGATGGCATTTTATATTCTGAGTAAGTAGATTGTGTTGGCTTTTTGTGTTAGAAAAGTTAAAATTCCTTTCTCATCTGTAATCTGACATGCTTCTAAATAACCCACCCCACTCTGCCTTGCACACCCCTAACCTGTTGTCATATTGACTTCCACTTCCACTGCTTCACTCATCCCCACTCATACTCAATCAGGCTTTGTGCTTGGTTGATCACACTGAATGGAAACCATTCTTTACCTCTCAGACTTGTCTATTCATAACCATTTGTATTTCTTTATTCATATTCTCTGCTTCACACAGCCATTGTGTATTTGCTCAAGATATTTCCAGCCTGAGTAACCTTAAAATTCTAAGACCTGATTTAGGAAAAAAAGCATCTGTGAAACTAATACACTTGAGAAAAAAAAAATCCACTTTCTGGGTTTTCTACTTTCTTGAAAAGAAAAAGGGAACATTTTAGCACAATGTAAAGAGGGTAGAAAAATATTAGAGTGGGATATGTGTTATTTGGATATTTGCCATAAGGTTTGATACCCTTGTATCAAGTAGTTCACCTTCTGACTCTGTCTTGACTGGGTTGATGTGCACAAAGTATTCTGTATTAGTGTGGTACTGAAGCCTCTGGAGATCTGTAATTGAAAAATGAGTCTAAGTATGCTGAGATGACATGGTCTGAATGCTAACCTCAATTTGGGAAGAGAGGGGTCACTTGTTTTAAACAGAGATCATTTCTGCTTGAAGGAGTGATACCTGGGGGCCGTGTGTAAGATGCTCTATAATAGAGGAGCTGATGTTCTTGGCAGCATAGAGTTAATATAAAAATAAAACAGACAGATTCCCTCTCCCTCCCTGTCTTAATAGCACTTTTCTTGCACTTTCTGGCATTTGTGATAGACTCAGAGCTGAGTGGTACTTTGCATGACAAAAGCTTTCCAAACATGATACCATGCATACCAGATATATAGTTCAGTTTCAGTGAATATACTGAACACATATGCTATGTTATTAATTTATAACTTCAATGTATTTGAGAAAAGGTTTATGTGTTTTGCAACTTTGCATTTTCAGTAAATGTATGCCACAGGTTATTTATCTTGGCTGTATTATAACCATCCATTCCTCAGTAAGCTATAACAACTGCTTTGTGCAGTTGATGCTGTTCTTACACGTAGGTGGGTTTCATCTCAAATTATCCACTTGCCATTACCAGGATTGATATATAAAATTCTGATATAGTTCCTCAAATGGACACAAAATTATCCTTTTTAGGGAAAGATGCAAAAATAGTCTTCAAGCTCAGATTTAGTGCTTTGGTCTTTCTCTGTCATTTTATTATTTTTATTTCTTTACAGCACATATCCCAGTAGATATTTCATTCCTTTCACATCCAGCTGAATCTGAAATACAGCACAACAGGCTAAAAAAGAGGGGTAGTCTTATTAATGGAGGTAATTTGCAAGCACAGTGGGAATTTGCTGAGGTTTACAGGGTAGAAATTTATGACTTTTCTGTGGTCGAGGCAAGACGTTGAGAAAACTAAAGAAAGCAAAACAAAACAATACATATCCCTAATTTTTTCACTCATCCATGTAAGACACCTCCTCACCATGTCTGAAATTTCTTATTTTCATGAGGCACCAAGACAGGTACTGTCAGAAGGAAACCTTTGCCAGAAAAGGAGCATCCACGTGATGACCCAGCACCTGCTCCAGTGGCTCCCAGCAACTGTGTGGTCCATTTAAATTAGGAAAAAGTGCTGGAGCAACTTTATCATCTACTGGTGGAGGCAGCTGCCATGTGAACTTTGTAAAGAAGACAGGTTGATCCTGCTCCCATAAATCACAATAATTAGGGGCCACTGCTGTTTGGGCCATGCTGAATCCACCACACAAGGTAGGTCTTGCTGGTCACATCATTTTTTGCTGTTATGTAGGAAGATCAAAATAACCCCCTGTGGTACCATATTGGATAAGCACCATTTGAAGGATGAGAGTAGTGAACCAAAGCATCATTTTGCATGGGATTATTTTAGCTGCCTTTTAAAGCCCCTTAAAAATGAAACACCAGCTGTCAAGGTGTTAAGCAGTGGAGACCCAGCAGATATTTCAGGGGAAAAGCAGCACATGCTCCTGGGGTGACCCCTTACCTCTTACAGAAGCACAGAAAATTCCATGGAATATATATTCCATATATATAAATGCTGCTGGATCCCTAGATAGTGTAAATACTGTGCCTTGACAACGTAAAAAAAAAAAAATTCCAAAAAAATTCCAGTATCTCATCTGCTACTACATCGTACACTCACTCTTCATGGACTTGGAGTAACAGCAGTTTCAAGTCACACAAAGTCCTTTGCTAACTGCATGCTTAGAAGCTGAAAAGGGTTTGTGATTTAGGGTGTTCCAGAACAGTGTGGAAGTGTTTGATTCACTGAGGATTTTTTCCCCCAAAGGATGCAAATGTGAAACTCTATGTTGCACACTTCATACCCTGTGTAGTTCAAAATTTTTAACTAAGTGTGTACTGTTAAGCTATTTCAGCAGCTCCCAGAAGAGTACAATATAACTAGCTGGTACGAATTATGTTTTTAAATTTCAGTAAAAGTGCTTCCCTGAAAAACAATGTCTTTCTGTATATGACTTTTTATTACCTGCAGCTCTTTCATCAGCCAACATCTGCTTTTTGATTCCAGCTCTTTCCATTTTCCCATGCTAATAGCTGCTAATGCTGAACCTGCCTGGTGCAGTTCAGGCTCTAAACAGCATAGAAATATTCAGCATTGCTGGTGTCAAGAATTTTTAATGTAGTTCCAGACTTTAAAAGGGTAAGTTCAAATAAATAGATCAGCCTTCTGCCATGTTTCAGCTTGACATTCCATAGGCAGCACAAACAGCCTGCTTGGTAAAGTGTAAAAAGCAATGAAGCAACAGATGAAAAGTTTGTTTTCTGTAGTTCTGCTTAGTAAAAATAAAATGTATTTCCATGATAAATAGCAATGTGCCTTCACATAGTGATGTTTCTGTAGAACATGAGGACTTCTCTATATCTTTGGGTTCATGAATTTGAATTATGGCTAAACCATATTAACTTCATTAATTTGAATTAGAGGGCTACCTTGAATAAATTAGTGAAAAAAAAATAAAATAAATCAAAAGCATGGGAATGTTTATCACCTGTCCAGTTTTATTTAAAAGGCTAGACTGAGATCCACTCATTCATTCATCATTCAGTACTAGAGACATCAAAGGGCAACATGAACAAAGTCTATTTGCCGAGGAAAGACCTGTTAGTGTAAATCTAAGAGTACAACACACTGAGCTGAAAATTGCACTATCAGTACTTTTAATTGATAGGCAGAAAGCCATCAGCCATCTCATTCTCTTGTCTGCATTGCCTTGTCCTGATGGGTCATGATAATCCATTCACTTCAGAGTAAATGATGCTGCCCTGCCAGAGTCTGGATCCCTGGTAAAGAAACCTGTACTTACAGTCACACCCCTGTAGCACAGGCTTTGATAAATGCCATCATCATCCTGCAGGAGGAATTGAGGGAGCTGCTTTTGGTTGTTTGTCACCCAGAAGAATGTCAGGGACTCAATCTTGTAGCTTGCATGCCTGGACAAAGTGTTTTTCTTGATGAAATGACATGGAGTCATCCAAAGGGGATGGTGAGTAGGACACCCCCAGACAAATAGCTCCCTGCTGAATGCAAAGGCTATTTGTGAACATGTGGGATTTTCTGGGAAGTCTTTAGATATCTTTATTCTGATATAACTTACTCTGGCATTTACGGTCAACTGGCTTTTCTCTTCAAGTGGGTATTTTTCATTTCCCAGCTGACAGAGATGGGATGAGGTGTTGAGCTGTGTGTGATAGAAAAATGTGTACAATAGAACAGATGATCTGTTTAGTAGGATGCTCTTTATTCTCTAAGTATGCTCAACATCCTAGTTTCAGCAAACATTCCATTAATATTAATTAAAATAACCTCATCTCAACTCCCATGAAGTAGAAAAGTTTGATCCCTGCCTCACACGAGTAGCTCTAGTTTTTTTTTTTTTCAAGCCTCAGAGGTGCTGTCTCTCTTAAAAGTCCTTCTGTTCTTATATGCCTTATTATTCTACCTTCTACCATTATTTTCCTGGAATCATAGAATGTTTTTTATTGGAAGGGACCTTAAAGATCCAACCCCCTGAGTGGCCAGGGTCACCCCCCACTAGGTCAGACTGCTGCCAGCCCCATCCAACCTGTCCTTGAATATTGCCAGGGACAGGGGATCCACAACCTCTCTGGGCAACCTGTGCCAGTGGCTTACCACCCTCAGAGTGAAGAATTTCTTCCTAATGCCTTGCCTGAATCTAACACTCTTCCAGTTTAAAACCATTACCCCATGTGTTATCACTTGTGAAGAGTCCCTGCAATTTTGTCTGCAGTTTATTCTTCCTCTCCTGTTCCTCTTAGGCTTGGGAATACAGAATGCTACTGAAAAGGAATGAATATATAAATTGTGTTTTATTCCTTTATTTCTTGGATGTTAAATACTGCATTGTTACCATATTTGTAGTACTTTAGCTGTAGCTTCTAAATTAACTAGGCATTAGATAATTCAAAAGAAATTCCACCATATGCGTATTAGTTAAAAATATTTGGCTGATGAAGATTATGTTCCATTGGCCTTGGTGCTGCTCCCCATTCTCCAGCAGTAACTCTAAACTCCAAGTGTTAGCAGTCCTAGCAGCAGACACTGACTGAAAAACATGCTATTAACTTCAGGAAGTGAAGCTACTTAGAAGAGACTTAAACAAAAGGAAAATGAGTAGAAAGAAAATTGGTTCCATCCTGGCTTAAACCAGGACGCCACCACACACACCTTATGCAAATGTTGATACCTCCATCTACTCATACATATTAATGCAAGTATCACTTTCCTATCATTGTTAATTAGGATTTATAGTGATAATGTTGATAGAACCTTAACAAATAAAACACGACAGGCATTGCAGTTTTGGGCAATTATACTACACCTCAGGTGGTGTTAGCTGGCACTAAGCCAAATGACTGTAATCACACAAGAGCTCCAGTATTCTCTCTGCAATGCTTTAGCTTGAGTGTCTTGTTGCTTTTTAAAAATGCTGTATTATCCATAAAAATAAGGAAGAAAAATGGTTCTGGCCTAGCTTATTGGGCATACGGTCATGGGAAGGATATCAGTAGCAGGCAAAAATTGCAAATGTGCTCTGAGCTGGTTTTCATATAGTTATAGCATTATTAAAAGATGTCACTGTAGTTTATAGCTTTTTCAGCATGAGCTCTGCAACAGAATAGATTGTCTAAAAAGCAGATGGTTTTTTTACTTTATAGGCAAAAATAAATTAAGATAAGAGGAGGAGGAGCTCTTTTGACAGATCAGAACATCTGTGATGTTAACACCAATCAGGTATGACTTCTCTACAATACTTTCTCATTTTTTTTTTAATATGATGCTTCTGGTTCAACTGTTGGAATACTGCTTTGGAAGGCTTCTGATTTTAAGAAGTACTTCAGAATGACTTTGTAAAACAAAGACAATTTTGATAGAGGGTTACATTTTTTTATATTTACTCTAATCAAAAAATAGTTGTGTTACATATAGACCCGGCCCCTCAAAAAGAAACATAAAGCAGCAGAATGAGGATGGCTGCAACCTGACCTGGAGTTTAGCCTTGAAATCCCTCACAAAGTGTGCTGGTCCCCACTTCCACGGATGCTCACCAATCCTCTCAGTGCTCAGAAATGTAGAAGGAAGGATCCATCCTTTCTCTAGGCTGAGGAAATCCTGGGGTATCCATCATCCTTCCTGCTGCTGAGCTGCTCCTCTGGTGAGAACCACATCCAGGTGCTCCACTCAACCCCTCCCCTGGAATTGGTTTTTGAGGAGGACACTGGAGCAAGTAACACCTGTGCTACAGGTGGATTGGGGTCGTTTTAGGTTTACAATCAACCCACTCTTGCCTCCTGCCATCCGAGTGCCCCAAACCTGGGCCACAGTGGCTGCTGTCAGGTTCCTCTCTGGAGATGGATGCATTTCTCCACTCACATCATCATTTCTGGACATAAGGTAAATCTGCTCATGCCCCTCTCCTTCCTCTTTGTGGGTGACAGGTCACTGCACTTCCTTAAGGAAACAACCATCTTCTAAAATTCAGTATAATTTGGTATATGAAGTACATCATGAAATAATGGATTAGAACTTGGCCAACAAAGATATCAATCAAAATAGTTATTAAGTGCCAATTACTTTGGTAATTAACTAATACCAAATGAATTTCCTCAGAGTTGTTTCCTTTAAAGCCAATTAAATGCTTGAACAGACCTTCCATGTTTAATAAACTAATAAGAATGATTCATTTACAGCATATGCATTTTTGAATGATTGCTAAGCAGCTGTTCTTATCTCCAGTATTTTTATTAAACCTCACCAATCAGTTTTAACAATAATTCAGTACTTAAAATGCATGATCTTGAAAGCTTCGTTATATTAATTTGCGTTGCTTCTTTTGAATAATGTTATTTCAGTACTCAGTGTTTGTGATTTGTCAACACACGTAGAATTTAATTTTAGTTGCTGGTAATAAGTTACTTAGAACTTGAAATTCCATTATCCTGCTATGTAATTATTTTCTTATCTGTGAAATATTACCATTTGGTCAAGTATCAGACAAAACCAGCCCCAAATCCAATGCTGATTATGCACAAGGGTTGATCCAGGCTACCATTATTTTCCAACAGTGGCCACGAGCCAAAACCGAGAGAAAAAACTTTCAGGTGCACATCCAACTTCTTCAAGTTGCCAGATAAGCTGTATTTACTCCCCTTTTCCAAGCACTTTGATATGTATGAAAGAATACTAATCTGACCCACCTACACTTTCACTTTCAAATACAAAATTAATGTTATTGCTATTAATACCAAAATGAAGTCTATGAGGCTTTATTTGTTTCTGTTTCTTTGGATCATTTAATTAGTATGGTAATAAGAAAAAAAGAAAAAAAAGCAACAAGACAGGTTCATGAAGTAGATTCTTAACATGATATTTTGTTTTAGAACTAACATTTTAAAAAGAGTTTGGCAAATATACAGGTGTGCACAGCATGGAAATGCATACTAAATAATGATAGGTGTTAGGACAGATACAGGCTCTGTTTCAAGAACGAGTGAATTTGTGTTTTGCAGAATAAAAGCTCTATACTGCAAAAACGAACAAAAAATAGAAATGTAGGAGATGTTCTATTTTTTGAGCTTCCTCAAGCAAAAGACGTTTTTATTTGAATACAGTGATCACTATTAACTAAGAAAACAATAGGAAATTAAGTCAGGAACAGGTCAGCTCAGGTTTCTATCTTAATAAAATGAAATGAACGTGGCTAATGTATTTTTCTTCTTGCTAAGCAATCTCTGCTGTGCAGTCTGTGATTTGTCCTCTGCAAGCAGGATCCAAGCAGAAGCCCATCAGGTCATCACCAATCTCTTTGCAGAGAGGTTCAGTGTTGGGAACTAACCTGAGCTGACACCACAACAGCTGTGGGCATGCACAGACCATCTTGAGCATGGACAAAAAAACCCACAGGCTCTGTATTTCTAATCAGATGGTTTATTAATCCTCATGTATAGACATGCAAGATAACAAATAGCAACAAGCACTTGAAAGCTCTTGCTGAGATGCAGCATGAAGGGATGGCTGACAGAAGCTAGAGCTAGGAAATTATTATCATTATTTTTCTTCTTTTTCCCTAAGTGAACTATGTAATGGTGCAGAAAGGCTAATTAAGTTAATGTGCTGTCTTCAGGAATTTTAGGATACTGCAGATGCCAAAGTTTGTCCTTCATTATACAGTTTAGGTTTTCAAGGATGTGTCTTATAGGATCTCTGCATTAGCCCAGCAAATATACTGTTATTAAAAACTGTATTTTGACCTTGACAGTCAATTTGGTTTATGATTTATTTAATCAGTAGCTGAATAAAGTAGGCTCTTTAGTGTAATTGCCAGGTTTTATTCATACATTTAGTACAGCAATTTTTGCAAGTTTAATTCCCATTTCTTAAAAAAATCTGAATGTCCTTTAACTTTGAAGCTGTATAACCATAAAAATTGTGCATAGAGTCTAAGTCGAGGACCCTAAGTTAGGACCCTGTATTGTCAGTGAAAAGGTATAGGAACTTGCAGGAGAAAATTCATCCCACCCACCTTTAACAGGTAAGTGATACTGGACTTTTCATCCCTTGGTTTCATCCCAGTTTTCTTTGTTACCTATACAAATTTGCCCTGTCTGAACAAATGGCCCAGAGAACAGTATCTAACATCATGAGATCAGATGAATCAAATCTCATTTGGTTTCCTTTCCTTTGCAAAAGTGAGGACTGGTTTTGCTGTCAAGAGTAGTTTGAGCAATGAATGAGCATGGACTGACAACTCTTTCTCCTTAGCAAATAACAACTTTATTAGTAAGTTTTAGTTCTGCAGGAGTGATGACCAAGGCCAAGTTTTCATTTTTGTCTCTTCTTGGAAAGAGGCAAGGTGGCAGAGGGCTGAGGTGGTGCCTCTGGTCCTCTCTGGGCACACAGAGTTTTTTTCTCTCCACATGGAATGACTCAAAGAAAGGAAGTAGGAAGAAGCATTGTTATTTTTTGTGATGCTTTGAGCAACCTGGTCCAGTGGGAGTTGTCCCTTCCCACGGCAGGGTGGTTGGAAGCAGGTGATCTTTAAGGTCCCTTACATCCCAAACCCTTCTATGATCCTATATTTTAAAACCTACTGCAAAAATTGGCCCTTATTATGTTAAACTGTGACACCCCAGCACCTGATATAATACCTGAAAACAAATTTTATATAGTTCTTTGCCACTGACTATAACTATGTGGCTTTTTTTTTAGCTTTTAAATAGCAAAGATACTTTTCCCCTTCATTAAAAATAATCACCTCCCGTGAAAGGATGTCCACAATGATTGAAGTGAAATTCATTATCGTAAGAAACAAGAGGTGGAAAGCACAGTTGTGCCATAAGAAGAAAAATGAATTTAGGACTTTTCACAATATAATACCTTTGTTATTTTTTCTAGTGTATATATATATGTATAACTTTAATGTTCCATGGTTACACAGGACATTTTATAGCACAGAAACTTCTGCATAGCCTTGCAGAGCTCTAAGATGAAATAAGTTTCATTCAAGAATTTCAGACATGACACAGTGAAAAAATTAATAACTCTCTCCTTATTTAATATTTTTCTTCTGCATCTACCCTATTCACTCCAGGTTTTTTCTCTTCTGTGTGGCTGGTCTGTTTCTCTAAGTAGCAGTTTAAGTCTGGATGAAGTAGAGTATTCTCATTTTTTGCACAAGAGAGCAGGATATAAGCTTCAAATTCTGCTTCTTGCTCACGCCAATAGAATCAAGTACCCTCTCAATTTCCATTGTACTTTAAGCATGGCTTTGGTTTGTCATCTGTCATCCTTTTGTGCTGTAAGTGCTCTTTTGCCTGACATTTCCCTTCAGCTATTTTAAGCTTTTTTCTAAATGAATTATTACAAAGCAATGAGTTTTCCAAAGTTACTGTATTACACGAGGGCTGTGTGGTGGGTTCTAAAGAGACCTGTGGATGCAATGAGCTGAGAACAGGATTGTTTTCCTACGTCCCTGGGACTAGAAAAAGAGTTCAGCTTTCAAATGAAGTCTGTGGAAAGGCTACCTAGTCACACTTACAAAACAGGGGAAATGGATGGAAAAAAAAATACAATTTCCCTTGTGCAGTTAAAATGGAAACATCCCCCTCTCAGTACACCAAGGGATTAGGCTGCCCTGTGTCTCATAAAAAGGTGGGGCAGATGTCTCTTATTTTCTTCTTTGTTACTTTGCAATTGCTTAGGGTGTGGTTTTTTTTTCTTCTTCAGGAGAGGAATTCCACCTTTTACAGACAGTAAGAAACAAAATGAGACTTGCTGAGCCTGAGGAGTGCAAGGTCTAGTTTCTGTGGCAACAATCCCCATTTGACAGCTCTCAGGACTTGGTTTTGCTTCTCCAAAATTATTTAGTGTCTCAGCAGCACAGGTAGCAGAGCAGCTTCCACTTGTCGTATAAAGCTCGGAACTAAAAGTTTCAGAAAAGTTTATTAATGCAAAAAAAAAAAAAAAGGGAGGAAAAAAAAAAAGATGTAAGTAAAATTCAGCTGATACTGCTTTGGAATCATTCCATAAGGGACTTGTAAATTGGTGAAGAGACTACAACACATGCTGCTCAAATATCCACTTTGCTGGTTTGAAGCATTAAGTTTAGATTGTCTTGAATTAAAAATAATGATAGAAAGACTAAATTTTTTTTTCTTTTTTACAGTCTTCTAATTATGCTTTCATTCTATACGTATGCCAAGCACCTGGATACCTGCACACCTCCACATTCCTATCACAGAATGTTATCAACAAGTGCCCAAAAATGGTGTGACCTTGGTAACTGGCTGTCTGAGCATCATCCTTGCAAAGCTATTTGCACAGGTGTCCACAGCACACCAGCATCAGCTTTTGGAGCTTTAAGTATGTTTTTTTATGATAAGAAGAGAATACAAAATCCTGGCTGGTGCACTAAAGCCAGGATGATTTATGAGCCTGAGAAAACCAGTTCTACTTTTGTAGAGGTGCCTGTGAAAGTGTTTTTATAGGTGTGTGGCTACCCAGTGGTATCAATCCAAACCTGACAGGCTCAGGACCCCTTTCAAAAATTTTGTGTTTCGTGTGAGACTCTTATCTGGGATGCTTCATCTTCAAAAGATCTCAAAATTCACAGAGGCAATGAATGAGGGGTATAAGCTACTGGAGGTTTCCGTCTTCATAGAGTCTAAAGAAAAATGAGGTGAAATGCTAGCCTTGGATCCTGAGAGAGGTCAGGTAGGTGAGACTGATGGAGGTGTGCTGTCACTGGCATTGGTCTGTGATGTGGTTTTAATTTTAGAAAAAATGGGGTCTAAATTCCTACCTGTCACGGTTAAGAATGCATATTTTGTGCTTGAAATGACAACTGCTCATCACTGCATGTAAAGATATTATGAATATACCTTTGTTATTTTCATCTAACAATCTTAAGTTAATGAAATATCCTTCCTAACCCTTCCTTGGGTCTACTTAATTGGATAAAGTTATAGGAAAAAGGAATCCGTGAAGAGCATCACTAAAAATAGAAACTCTGTTAACTTCTTTCAGAGATTTAAATGCAGATCTATTTTACTCATTCAGAGACGTATAAATAGGTACATCTTTCATTCATAGCCCTTTGAAGTTTATCACCAAAGGAGAATTTGTTACATGCAGATGTTTCATTCTGATTCCTGATGTTTAATCAGACCTCAATGTCTTTGGAGATACCGTTGTGATTTTTCACAGAAAATTTAATTACAATGACTATTCCAGACTGGATTGAAAAATTAATGACAGGAAAAAATTATATATTGGTATGTAGTAGAATCTTTGATATTTCAAGAGCTGGAGTGATCCTGCAAAGGATTTGAAAGTTGGTTGAATAAGTCCCTTTTTGGGCTGTTTCCAGACGTGAATGACTGACTTCAATCTTCTACCTATTATCTTTTCAAAATATTCACCTTGCTTTCAGCATTGCATTTATCTGATTGCTTCAGGCAAAATCAGATTACTGACCTCATCACTTGGCGTTTTGTTTTATTCTCAATAGAAAGTAGATAAATCAAACTCACAAAAAGGATCAACAATGAAATTGGCACTAGGGGAATTTTTTTTCATTTGCTTAGTGTTTTCTTTTTATTCCTTTGGTGAAACAGTTTTTACTAAGTTATGGGATATGAAAGAAAATTGAAAACTAGGTGAAACAATGCAATTATTTCCTCAGAAAGGAGAGAAAAAATGTGCTGCTATTTACTACATATTAATCTGCAGCTGAAATGTGTGTCTTTGAAAAGGAAAATGCAGATTATTTTATAAATACAGCAGGATTTTGGTTTTGGAAACAATCTACATATTATTTGGGAAGGAAATGCTTGTATGTATAGCATAAAACAAGTAATAGAATTGAGTGAATTGTGGATGAAACAGCTACAACAGGCTTTCATTATTCTCTTTTCATGATTACTGCTGAGCTACTCGTTTACAAGCATAATTCAAGGGGAATTTTCATAATTGTACTGATTATACTTCTCTGACCCCTATTCAAGGTTATAATTAACACATTTCTACAGTTTAGGTTGGTTAAATAAAACTACCTGGAATTTTCAGGTGCCTTCATGCAGAAGCCACTGAAAGGTCACAGACATTTTTCCCACATATAGAGGTGGTGATGAACTTTATCCTCATGGAGCCCAGTTGACAGGAAATTTTAATTGTTTAAAGTAATAAGAACTGACCATTGGTTGGTTTGTTTTCACAAATATTTATTTTATCTAGCTTTAATTATATGAGCATTTGTCGACAGTGAATTTAAAATCCCAACACACAAAATCCATTGACACCAAATTCTAAATCCCTGTATGCCAAGGACAGATGCCAACAAGTCTGGAAAAGTAATTTAGGGAAAAAATTAAAACAATCCACAAATATACAGTGCATGCAATATAAACCATGTAATATACACTAAAAACTACATTAAATTCGCATTAAAAAATAACATTGGAAGTACAACATGAACAGAGCAAGTTTAATTAATACAAAGCATTAATTTATGTAAGGATACTCCACACTATCATTGTCTCAATATTTTAAATAAATTATTCACAACAGTACCTATAAACTGTGTTTAGAGTATAGGCCCAAACATATACTTTAATCCAAATTTGCTTCATAATAACACAGTATGGGAATGAGTCCAAATTCAGCTAAATGCATTCAGACTAAGAAACAAACACATATCCTTGTTAATCATAGCTATAGAGTCAAACAAGCAGCTTCCAGAAATTTTCCAACTGTACTTGCCCAAGCTTCCTGACATTTTTCCTTGTATTTTAAATATCAGCTTCTACCTTTAGCACTGAGGCTCTGACATCAACCTTGCTTCTTGCTGCTTTATTTACTTATATATTATAAACTGGGACATTCACTGAATACATTTGAATTAGTTTAAAAGTGCTTTATGATTTAAATTCATAAAAATTCTCTTACTAATTAGTAGACCTTTTTTCCTTTTTTTTTTTTTTTTTAATTTTGAGAAATGCCACGTAAATGGGTAGAAACACTTTTGCTAAATATCAGCAGAGTTTCCCTCATTCAGGTTAAGGACAAAAGTCTAGCTTATAATGTATTTTAACAAGAAGTACACGAAAGCAGAAGTACAGTTTATTTTTCAATTTTTTTTTTTTTTTTTTTTTGTGGATTACTGAAGTACAATGAATAAGCATCACTTCAGTGATATAAACCAGTCATTAATGTGGATACCAGGGGTGCAAGAGCCTCAGAACAGTCGTGCTGGAGACTTCAATGAGTGGGAAGTGGAGGAGAAGGTCAGAAAAGAGAAGTGAGGGACAATTTGGTTAGGTATGTATAGGAAGAGAAAAAGGATCATGGGTGCAAACACGTTCCTGGGTGAGCCCATTGTTCTCCTAACTGATGCTGTTTCTTAAGAGAAAAGCTAAATTTGGATCTTTGTACATTTCCCCCACCTAAGGACCAGGTCTATACAAATGATGTCCCTGCAGCATCATGACCATGGCCACAGCAATCTCATTTCTGAAATTTTAGTATCAACTGCACCCATGAATGACACGAAAAAAATGCTTGTAAGGCTGATGAGCACAGCATGGAGCCAGTTTAAAAGAACTGATGGCTTTTGTAGCCATTCTCATGACACTCTTTCTTCTCTTCAGAGCATAGCAAAAGATGAATTGACTACACCATACCTTCATTAGTGCATTTATCCGTATATATATGTATATATATGTATGTATGTATGTATGTATGCATGTATGTATTTCCCCTTTCAGGAACCAGGCACAGTGAAACCCTCACTCAACACCCCAGAGCAAGAACTTAACATTTAGCAGTGTTTGTCCTGTCA
Organism: Phaethornis superciliosus; assembly: GCA_023637945.1. Lineage (NCBI taxonomy): Eukaryota > Metazoa > Chordata > Aves > Apodiformes > Trochilidae > Phaethornis > Phaethornis superciliosus. Next base: position 20,234,364 of record JAJQWJ010000011.1, read on the forward strand.
AAGTTAATCCTGCTTCTCAGATATTCTGCAATACATGTTTATTTAGCAGTTTTTTGATGTTGCTAGCAAAAGGTCACCGTGTTGCTATGCAGCTCATGGTTTAAGTGCTTCAGAATAAAAAAAACAAAACCAAAACCAGAAGTCCCAGTGTCCCCATGCTGGTTTTGGCCAGCTCTCCAGAGGAACAATCCTCAGCCAAAGGGGACAGAAGCTCCTAGCATGTTAAATGGCTCAGCTGTGCCACAAGACAATTCCAGGGATTTTGCTCATCCTGTTGTCTCTGCTCAGATGTCTCACTGATGGATTCCCTGCAATAGGTAAGGGGAATTCTTGCCAGAAAAAAGTTTTAAGTTAAAAGTAATCTGGGGAGAGGCAAAAGGTACCAGAGAGGAAGAGCTGTAACTGACAAGCTGTGATAAAGTTGCTAAGAGTTAGGGGGGAAAAAAAAAAAAACCTAGTTAATTAGGTGGAAAGGGAGGAGTAAAGTTCCAGTTTTATTCACTTAACTAATCTCCACTGGTCCTTCAGGAGGTTTAGATTTTTTTTAGTATTAAAGTTAGGGAAAGAGGAAATAAAATATCTATCAGCAACTTCATCTAGACACTTCAGGCCAGGGAAAAGAGAAAAAAATCTATGGGAAGGTGGAATCAGTCTTAGGGGAGGAATATACACATAAATTAAGCTCACCACTGTCTAAAGATATCCAAATCTAATTTTTTAGTTGATTTTCCTAACAGCTGAATAACATTGCAGGGATTGACTGCTCCTCTGGAACATCAGGAGTGGAACAGTAATAGTATAGTTATAGTAATAGTATATACTATAACAGTAATAGTAATAGCCCTCAATACAGGTTAAACAGACACCTGCTGGACATATGTCTCATGTCCATTATATTTAAGACTGCTCGCTGAGTCAGAAACCTTAAATAGTGTCCATTAGTACAATCAGTGCTCAGTTGCTATGAAAGGAATCTCAACCAAAAAATGGAGAAAAAAATAGTATAGTGCTGGATTTTTATGCCTTTTCATTATCAGCTTTGTAATTTAGTATCCGTTATTTACATGATAAATAAAACTCTCGGAAGGGTTACTGCAGGATGTGCATAGCAAAGACTGTGACATGTTACAGGACAATGTAGAAATGCACAATGCCCTTAAATATTACAGTTAATTTTCTGCATTTCTTGATTTTTCATCAACTTGACATTACCTGACCATTCAGTCGAACTGACCAAGTAATTCATTAATTACAGTATTACATCTACTATCAAGAAAAACATATTTCCAGAATACAATTTCCTGCAAAGGAGGACATTTGCCAAGTTTGAGCTATGCTAATAATTGTGTTTAAAATATTTGCAAATGATTTTATGACCATTAATAACACTGCACTTCATCCGCATGCAGATCACCCTCTGGAAAAAGAATGCCATCTGTTCCTTTCAACAGTATTTTAATAGTATTTATATATGGCTCTAAGGAGGTCCTTCCATGAGATTAAAATCTTAGATTTGTCACAAAACGGATTAATTTTTGTTGCCGTTTTCAGATCTCATTATATTTTTGGCACAAAGTGGAATGGTTTTGTGTCCTTTTTACAATTCTCTTTTGCAATTTTGTCACAGATAATGCTTTGTAAAGATAAATTTGCATCAAGTATTGAGCCTTGTGATAATTCACTCTTACAGCAGGACAGCACTGATTAGAACTGCCAGTTCCACAAAATCAGTTGACTCCTACTCATAAATATCATGGGAGGTGGTATAAGCATTGCTGGTTTCTCACAGTAATTTATGGGCAATTTGGGGGAAAGAAAAAAAAAAAAGCTGTTTGTTATTTAACTAGACTGAAAGTACATTTACTGTTTTATATTCCTGAGATGACTTCCATTTAGAGTGGAAATATATATAAAAAAAAATATAAAAAATGCAACAATGCAGAAAAGCCTAATTTATATCCTCTTCCAAGACTGAAATGTGTAGTGTATGGAAGCCTCATAACACATAACAACAAATAGTGCTCAAACTTGGTTGTGCCTGACCTAAGCCAGCTATTCTTATATTCTCATGTTCTGTTTTAGTTTCCCTGTTTAGTGATTATCAAACCTTAGATCCTTCATGATCATTACTTCTTTCTTTGCCTCACACATAAGAATAATTTTTAAATTCTGCTATTTCTCACTTCCTTGAGGAAAAAGAAAGCAGAGTGGGAGTCAAAGACATTTAGCATAGATTCTGTCATAACAGAATTAAGCCATTTTGTCCTTGCTTTGAGGTGAAAAGGAAAAAAAAATAGGAAAGCATCTAAGTTTGAACAACTGAATGTAATAATTGAGAATAGCAAATAAACAGCCTGACTTCTGAAAATCTTTAAACTCTCTCTAAGGATGACGTGTGGTTGCTTAAATGAGTCATGTCTGAAGGAATCTAATACAAATAGAATTATTTGTGTAAAAAATCCGTGAAGTACTTCTGAACCAAAAGCAACTCCTTTAGAGCAGTATTCCATGTTCTTCTTCAGCATGACCTTGTTAAATCCTTGTGTGTTTCAGTGCTGGTACATCTCTATTCCAAATACAGTATTGCAAGGTACACTGTAAAGCCATTAATGCACCTTGCAGATGCACTTTACTTTGACCAGAAAGAAATTGTGTTTTTTAAATGAAAAAACTCCAAGTGCAGGATCCACCTGAGTCGTCAGGGAGTATACTTAAGATGAAGCTTATTATTATTTGAAAATACGAATCATTTTGTGTGCATATATGAGGCCCAAATATTGTTGCAATGTTGTACTGAGAAGTTTTATTACATACTGAGTCAATAATTTTTGTGCTTTTTTTCAAGGGCTAATGGAATATTGTGTGAACACAAAAGTATTAAGTGTAAGAGTATTTTTTTTTTCTTTTTTTTTTTGTAAAGGCGTGGGAATTGCAGTTATTCATTTTGCACCCATCCTCAAAGATGGCTTTGGGTGCAAGGGCTTTGCTCCTCTTTTCCACTTCACATTCATTAACTGATGGTCTGTCAACCTATCTAGATGTTTGTAGATCTAAGCACGCAATTGTGACTGCAGATTCCTTCTACTCTTTTGACCTTCATGCAAACAGCAGATCCTTTGTGTCTTGTGGAATGGGGTTCCACACGTACACAACCTTTTCAAGGGTAAAAAAAAAAAAAAAAATCCACAGAAGGATGCTACTTATGTTATTTCTTCTAGCATTTAACAATCCTACTTATAATAATGTTCAAAAGTGTTTTATCTGTCTGTATCAGGTACGGTCAAGGGTTTTTTTTCAGTCTGTGTTGTTATTTTTTTCCCCATATGGTATATTTGGCTTCTTTTTTCCCCCATTAACCTTTCAACAATCCAGACAAATGCAGTTCACTGCCTCTCCTAGTCTCTTGACCCTTAAACACTGCTGGCCTACAAAGCAGAATTACGATCTGGTTCCCAGGAATCTGACTTTTCCTGAAGCAAGACATTGAGGGCAATCATAGCTCCTATATGGCTGAGTCCTTTACAAAGTTCAGATAGTAAATATTTAATTACTTCTCTTTGTTGTCTTTCTTTCTGTCTTTACCAGTATTTCACAGAGTGATATTGTCATTCTAGTAGTAGGCTGTGACTAGGCTGTACCATCTTTCCTTTTCCTTTTCCTTTTCTTTCTTTTATTTCCTTTCAATTTGAGGATACTGGCTTGGGGCTTATTTTAGGGTCATATTACCAAACCTCTGCTTTAGTGCTCATAAATTCCACTTCCCTGTAAAAGTATCAGATTTATTTTGCCCCTTTTATATAAAAATAGCAATCAAGTTTACTAATATACATAGTTGCTTTTCTTATCTGGTTATCAGCCAAGGTCTGGTAGGATTTGGAAAGTCCCCCAGCTGCTCATCCCTAATTCATCTTCTCCCCTGGTGCATTATTTCTGCTCTTTTCCTTTTTCATCCACATGAGCACTGAGCTATGTAGGGTAACACCATAGCAAATGAAGCAGCACTCTTTAGGGAACAAATAAACCTTATTTTCTATTGGTCTGTGTACTTTGCAAGTTCCCTTTGGTATGCTTTTAAAATGAATCTATTTTTGGTTATGATTTTCCTGATGAAAGAATTAAAGTTTTTCCTTTGAGAGACCCAGGAACTTTTGTTCCAGATGGTGAAGGACTCTCTTATCTTCTGCTGGTTCTTTTTGCAATGATTGACACCCAAAAGCTCCCCAGATGGAATAATTTAGACCAAAAAAAGATACCACAGACAAACAATTAAGCCAAAATGACAAAGAAAATATAATCTGTAAAAAAAGAGGAATATGAGAGGATTTGTATTATTTTGTATTAGCTCTGATCTATCAGGTTTAAGACTTTTAATCTGATATGGGTCCCATTCAATAAGATACTTAAGCAGTACCAGAAGTGGTTGAAGTAACACACACACACATACACAACTTGCTCAGCTTTATCTTGCCTCAAAAGATAAACAATTGTTGGCCTTTTTTTTTTTTAGCCCTGCTTTATTATCTGTTTCAAAGAGGTTGTTCTCTAGCCTTATCTTCCATTCCAAGACACAATTATTACAGTACTCTTTCTACTAAAAAGAAATAATACAGAAGCAATGTGTCAGTCTGCTAAATGCTTTTAAGAGTGACCATTCACTGTAAATTTCTCTTCCTGTATATGTTGTGTGTCAGGAAGTAAATCTTGCTATATCAGAAATCTAATCGTTGCCAAACTCCTTTTGAAGCCTTAGAGAGATTTATTAGCAAAGGATTTATGGCACTTTTGAGTTGCTTTCAAAGGTACAACACATCTGGAGCATGTGGAACAGCTGTCCTGGCAGTGTCCTTGGACTGAGTGGTGTCAGCCTGGAAGCTCTAGAAAAACTAAAAGCATTGGTTCACATTTCATTTTTGTATTAAAAATCGTTGTGTTTTGTAGCTAAGTCAGCTGACTTATCTACATTACATTTTATAGGAAGTTTCATTTATTATTTATTGTACAAAGATGCTCAAACCCCAGCAACTTTGCCATACAAATCTGCCATACAGACACACAGTTCTGGTACATCACTTCAGGTATATTAAAGATCAAAAGCAGAGTTCCCTCTCCAAATTTAGGCAAAACCTGATTGAGCAGATTAAATGCTTGAAAACAACTGCATTTCATACTGGAAAATTGCCATTACTGTTCTACTCGTGCTCTTAGGGCAGATATTTCAGATGAATGCATTGCTAACTCTGCCACGTGCCCTTCCCCTGTCACAGGCATAATGTGACACTAAAGCAGCCACGACACAAATGATTAGCATGAAACCCAGTCATTTCTTAATTTTATCTTTGAAGATGATTGTCTGGTACCAGCTACAAAATTGGGGGAGAAAGAATGAAAGCTTGATGCCTCAGAAATCTGAAGAACATTTCCAGTTCCAACTGTAAAGGAAAACATTATTTCAGATCAAGTAATTCCACAAGCAAAATGGTGATGAGACGGAATTTGAATTTTGCAAGTGCCTTTTGCATTATTTAAAGATATTAACAATACATTAGGAAGAAACAGGGATTTGGGGAACTAACATTTCAGCTTTTAGAATACAGAAAAATCTTAAGCTAGCAGGCTGTCTGAGGAGCAGCTGAAATTCCATTTTTTCTTTATCAGTGTCACCTCACAGCCAACTCCACTTATAAATAAGTTCTTGATGAATCTTCAACAAATTACTGTGTTAGTTTTCTACAAGAAGATGGCCCTAAAGCAGCATTATATTGATTTAGCATAAGTCCTGTGACAAGCACCCCTAAATTCCACACCTGCTCTGGAGAAAAAGCTTCCCAACATCTCCTGACATCACCAAAGATGAAGACCGTGTGATCTTTTCCTTGCATTGTTAAATACAATTAGCAATACATAAAAGCCATAAAATTAATTAGCAATACATAAAAGCACTTCAAAACAGCTGCAAAACCATGGGTGCATTTGCATTTTCCAAGTCTGTGAAATGAGGTGATGTTTGGTCTTTATTCCAGGGAGAATGCAGTTCAACAAAAGGAGTTTGGAGGAACTGCTCCCTTTTTTGTCAGATAGCACAAGAGTTTTTATAATTAAACTAAGTCCAAACATTTTTTTTTTGTTTTTATTGAACTACGTAATTAAAATTAAATGCAATATGCAGTTAATATAACTAAATTTAATATGATACTTTACTTAATACATGATTCCCAATTTAAGATTAGAAAAATCGTGACTTACTTACAATTTTATTTTTGGAAGCATATGAGCTACCTTTCATATTCCAAGCCTCCTAAATTACAACTAGTCTTTGAATAAAATAGTGGAGGATGGCAACTAACTCTTTGAATCATAGGTAGCAAACTGCATCAAGTTGTCCACAGAAGTGTTTTTATTCATGGACTGTTCAGCCATTTTAGAAAGAATTTGATTTTTTTTTTTTTTTTTCAGTTACAGAAATCTACTTTTTAGAAGACATTAAAATTCAGAGAATGCTGGAATATAAATTTCAGAGATATATACATTTCCAGGGATATATCTCTCTCCAGCTATATTGCTGGAGAGATTAAACTGAATACAGTGTTTAAACAGGCATTTTAAATTTCTTGGGGAAAACAATTTTATGTTGGAAGAAAATATAACCTGAAGGTGCAAATCACAAATATCCTTCATTCAGCAGTATTATGTGACTGATTAGAGCAGCAGAAGACTGAGATGAGATTTTCTGGTGTCTTCACACAATAATGAAGCCCAGCATAACTTTTATTGTCGAGTCATGAATATACTTCTCAAAGGACAATGCTTCTTGTCTTTCCTGTCTTGAGGATAAATTGCCCACAGGGTTTTCTAGTTATTATATTCTGGCTTTAGAAAAATACAGAAAATTTTTCATCTTTCTCCTAATCTTGAATTTTTTTTCTATTTCAGAGCCACTTATGTGTTTTGCCGAGGCTCCTTGAATTATTCCGGCTTATTTTAAAAAAAAAACAACCAAAAAACAAAACACAAAAAAACAAAACGGTGGATATATGAAGAGAAAAAGAAATACACTTGCCATGGGGAAAAAGATGTGTCCAACAACTGAAGTAGCTGTTTCTCTTATGCTGGATCTTCCTCTGAGGAATCCATGCGGATGACACTGCTGCTCTCCCTGGAACATCCTGCTCCTTGTTTCATCTCTACACTGATGATAAACTACTGCTTAAACAGCTCCACAATCTCCTCCAGGAAACAGAAGGCACTAAGAAGGGACGAAAGAGACACTCAAATTAATCTTTCTCCAAAACAAAGCAGAAAATGATTCACTCTTGGGAAGAGCTAACTCTGTTCCGAACTTTTGGCGCTCAGTGGTGCGAAGGCCAAAGTGCTCAATGTCAAAGGGATAAAACTCCTGACAAGGGACATTTCAGTGGCTGTCAGTTGCTAAAGGGCTTTGTACAGGCAGCCCTGAGAAAAGATACACACACTAGTGGTATCCCTCTTCCTGTCATGGCATGACTGTCTAAAAATTCTTGACCTTTCCTTGTGAAAAGCCCTGTGATCCAGAGCCTGCTATCCATGTGCAGGCAGGGAGCCCCAGTTATGCCTTTAGGTATCCAGGGATGGAAAGTGGTAGGAGTTGCGGCTGGGGAGGGATGGTTCCCCTCTGCCTAGACCCTGTTTGGCTGGCTGAGGGTGCTGAATGGAACCCACAGAGGCTGGGTCCTCAGCAAGGAAAGAAAACCTCCGCTGGAGCAGAGCGTATCAAATCAGACTTATGTGAACAACAGGATTGTGCCTGGTCCAGCTGATGTGTAGCTATTGCTGAATATGAAAACAAAGAGTTAGCCATGTTGCTGCAAAATAAAACACCTTTGTAGTGCCATAATGGTAAAAAAGCAAAGAAACGTTGCAGAGGTGAATAATTCCCATTAAATCTGAAATATCAGTATTAATTAGTTCCTTGCCATCCTCCCACTGCAATAGCAGAATGTATGATACAGCAGATAATATGAATTTTCTACAATGTAAAACTACTTGTACTGGCATTGAGAAAATAATCCAGTCATCTTCCCTCCCCACCCCCCCTCCATGCAGGTGTTTAGGCAGCTTGGCTCTCCCCATAATAAAAACCTACCTTAGGCAGTTAAACAGACATCCTTGGGAGTTCTGTCAGGTTTCCCCATCTAGTTTTGGTGGTGCATGAATCTGCTTTGAGAAAGGTGTCAGTGTTCTTCGGTGGATGGTCAGATATGGCAAGTGATCTCAAACGGTACTGGATATCTTATGTTTAGGTAAATCATAACCCCAAAGATTGTTGTTTCATTGCATGAAACAGAACATTACAGTGCAATACTTAGAAAGCTTGTAGTGGATGACAGGGAACATGAATTTTATGTGGAGCCAAGTACTTAGTGCTTCCCTAGCTAAGGGATTGACAGTTTAATCAAAATGCAATGAGTATTTTCTAGTAGCTCAGCTACAGTGCTGCTAACACTTGCAGTCCAAATGAATACAAAAACCCCACCCCAAATCTCACTAATAATATATACTTTAATTATTTAGCAATGCATTGGCTTCCTAGTACCTACCTCTTCAGTGTTACAGTCTCCTTTGAGGGTGTCCCTCTGGGTCTCAGGATTCACAGCACCCATCAGGAAACCTGGAGGAGAAGGTTTGATGACAATTTGTTAGTAGCATCCTGAGGGCTTTCATGGGGTGGCATTTCTTTCTCTTTGGTCTTGGATCTGCCCAGGGCTATTATTTCATGGTTTCTCAAGGCAGTCTGCTCAATTGTATTTCATTTCCCCACTCTATCCCAGCTCCAGTTGGATGAGCCTCACCTCTTCACTGCTGAGGACTCACAACTTATCGGAAAAAATTTTTGCTGGTGATGCAGGGACTGAAGAGGTCTGCTAGACCTCGACCACATTTGGTGGACGTGGAGATAAGCTTAAGGAAGGCAGGTGCTATCACAGACAGAAAATTGTTGTCACAGCTGGAAACAACCTAAAATGAACTCCTGCCAAGGCGGGTCCAGGCAAGTCCAGAGGTGAGCGGTGGTGAAATCGAGATGCAGCACGGGGCCTGGGGAAAATCAGGAACAGCAGCACCCATGTTTTGATCTGCTTTGGTTTTGTCAGATCCCTCCGTGGCGTTTGAAGTCAGGCAAACCAGGCTTCTGGTGCTGTCAGAATACTGGCAGATGGAGAAACAGATGTAAAAGTGGTCAAAGGCGGAAACTAATCAGGAGTTAAATGAAGGGAGAGGCACATTAAAGAGATTTTTGACACTTACAAACCATGAGGAAGAAAGACTCAGATGTTTATCCAGTTTAGACTATATTAAAAAAAAAAAAAAAAAAGCATACATCTGGGAGTTTCCTACCAACATACTGCATATACTTTTTAAAATTAAAATTATTTCACTCTATACTGGAGGGCTGCAGTACTTCCTCACGATCCTGTTGTAGTTTCCCAAAAAAGAACCCCAAATAAACTGAACCTATAAAACCATGCAGTAAGCAGAAGATGTGAACATGGAGAAAGCAGGTGAGGAACAGAGACAGTTATCTTCAGCTCAAAAATCGTTTGCTATGGATCAAAGAATTTCCTGAAAATAAATACATGGGTCAAAAGTATTTGGAAGGAGATGCCATAATCTACTGAAGTTACTTTGTGTTAGTCTGTCACTGAACCTAACAGTTATACATATTATTCCTGTTTGGTTTTCCTCTGCTCTAATAATATTCTGCTTTGTGTCTTAGAACTGGTTAAATTACCTTCTTTCTGCTACTAAAAAATATATACACAGCTTCCAAAGTAAACCCTAGAGTAATAGCTCCAGGTTCATATACTAAAAGTTCACCAGTGTTAGGCAATCAATGTTTTACTGCATCACTGAATTTCAGGGATGAAAAGAAATTAATTTGTTTCCTTGAGTGCTAAAGACATTTTGTTTTTCTTTCAAATGTTGTGGATGTATTTGATTTTTCCCAAAGTTCTTCCAGCACATGTACTGGCAAACAAAAATTTCACATGTGCTGGTTCACTTGCAAACTAAAATTTCTTGTCTTGGCAAATGAAGACCCCTGTTTATAGGAGACCAACATACATAACACTAGCTAGTATTTTCTCTATAAAATTGACAAGATAGTGAAGCTATTTTTATGTGAATTGCATTTTTAGAATAGATTTTAATACTAAAAATATTTTGTGTGTGTGATTTTCTGTGAGGAGAAATTTAAAACTAAAATCTATCATGACTTAGACACCCCTAGGGAGCCCTTCAAAGAGTGAGTGACTAAAGAGACCTGACACAAGTCAATCAGAGATTGACAATACTTCCTGACAGCCCAAATTTTCATGAAATTCTTTTCCAAGACCTTTCCAGTCATTATCAAGTGCCTATTTCACAAACTGCAATGTTAAGAAGTGTCATTTTAACAAGAAGAGAGGCAGTAATTATGCTAATACTTTACACAGAAACATCTCCATATTAATTGTCAAGAAATTCACAAAGTAAGGTACATGTAAAAGGAAACTTAGGTGTCAGAAGAATTTCTCATTAATAAAGCTCTTTTTTCTTGCTTTCTTTAGCCAAAGCCCATACAGAAATTTGAGGTTGAGTTATGGAGGGCTTTTTTTTGTGAGTCTTATGTTGGATTTGTGATAATAATTTTTTTTTTTTTTTTTTATAAACCATCATGGGAAGTTTAACTGTAACAAGAACTGTGGAATTGATGCAAACTTCTCACATAAAAGTCAGTGAAAAAGGAAAACAGAACATGGGGAATCTATGTAAAAAAAAAAAAAGACATGACTGCCTATCATATTTTCATTAAGTGGATTCAAACAGTTTCCTAAATAACTCATTCTAACAAAAAACATCTCTCCATTTCTTTTTATGAAAGCTACACCACAGGAAATACAAGAAAGCTGTGTGAGAGCAAAATGCCTCCATGTGAGAATATTCCCTAGTTTTCTCTTACTGATTTCCTTGACCTGTAAAAATGACTTCCACACCTACTTCAAAACCTTTCTTTCCCTTCCTCCAAGAGGCCTTTTATTTCAGTTTTTTGCCACTTTGATGCCCACAATCCAGATGTCACCTTGATGGTTGAGAATAGGGCTAGAGCCTGCTCTAAGTATGAGGGCAGGGCTTGAGATGCAACGGGAGACAGGGATGGACACTGAAAAATGAAGGAAAATTGGTTTTAATATCACCTGAAACTAAAAGGAGCAGCTTGTAACTTTTATATTGAATGTGTAGGGTTTCTTGTTGATTTTGAGATATTTTCTCAGATACACATAAGTGGGAGTATATATTTTGCTGTTTTTACATTTCTGGATTTTTAAGACAATTTTATTTATTTTTCTCTGTGCTGTAATATATGACTTAGAATATGTGATAATGTTCTGGGTGTATCAGGACTAAAAGAGCAAAGCAGAGGCTGTCTTTTATCTTCCACTGACCTATACAGACACCTCAGTCAGCATTAAGGTAACTGAGCCTTTCAGGACACCATTAAATAACATGCAAACACAGCTGACAGACCCAAACTTAGAGGTACAGAAGGTTCTGTGGTTAGTATGAGCAAGCACATGGAAAATCCCTGAGTTATTTTTAATAAGCTCTTATCTTGGAGTATATGGAGACAAACTCTGCCCTTGTTTATGGCTCTAGATCCCAGAAATTCCACTTCTGTTTGCATGCCTGAATATATCAGTACTGGACCTTATATTCTCAGCTTAGGAAAATGGTAACATTTTTCTTGCAGTGAAACTGAGAATGAACCATTGCCTTAAATGAGTCTGTCTACTGGTTTCATATAGAGATGGTGGGAGAGGGGAAAAAAAAAAAAAAATAAAAGTCCGATGATAATTATACTAATGAAAATTGGGGCAATTTCAGCTTTTTGAAAAGTCAGGCAATAAATTAGTTTCTTGGTGAAAGAGCTGCTCTTCAAATGACAAAATCCTTGGTTTTCAAATGTTAAATGTGGAAAGTTAATTTCAGCAGGAAAATGAAAAGAATGCACAGCTAACCTGTGCCATTACATTTAAGGTACCTTCTATTAAGGCAAAGGAGATTCCACTGTGCTGTGCAGATCAAATCCCACATATTGTGGCAGAGACCTCCTTAATTCAGTTTTTGAATTGCAAACAGTGTTGTAACCACTGAAGTAACAGTTCCCCACTGTAGTAAGGTATAAGCAAGTTACTCTGGGGGTACAGGAAGACATTACACCTCTTCTTTAAATGAATTCTAAAAGCATTCAAAAAGCTTAATTGTGTGATAAGATGGCATCAGGATGCCCATTTGACACAGGATGCTCTGTAGCATCATTGCTGAAAATTAACAACAGGGACAGACCTAAGTGTGCAGCATGTTTATATCTAATAATTCAATGTATACTTACAGTATTACTGCTCTGGTTATCTCCACTGACTTCCTAGCACAAGCTCATCTATCAAAAAACCCACAAACCACACATACATACAGAAAAAAAAAAAAAAAAAATCTCATGTTCATAAATAACAGCACTGTGTTACAATAAATGCCATCGTTAGATCACTTTTTTTTCTCACATATGAAGCCCAGTGCACCACAAGCCTTTGCTCAGCTACTGAATGTTTTGCTGTTCTTTTGAATATGAAACACAAATCACACACATTGCAGACAAGGCAAGATGGCTTTGTGTGTTCTGCTAAACACAAACCTGACCCAGGGCTATCATATTTTTATGAATGTACCTGGAAAGATGAGCACTGAAGCCTACACTTTTTGTGTCTAGCACAGTAGCTTGTTATTGCAATATTCTGTCTTTATTTTTCTATATTCTGAAGAAATACAGGAAAGAGAAAACTGCTTATAATTGTGATATACAAGTTACATCTACTTCAAAACATCTTGAACACATTACAATTCTGAAATACCTTAGCACAGGTATGCATGCAGCTTTATATCTGTATAGACAATCTTGCATCAGACTATATTGTGAAGATTGTATAGGAAAGTAATTTATCAGCAGGAAAATTTCAGAAACAAACTACCTTCCATTCCAGCAAACTGATATTTGGTGGCAGATTACTAAGTAAAGAATTATCAAGAGATATGAAGTATACATATACAGATATATATATATATATATATATGCACACTGATCTTTCTATATGTGAACACTGCTTATATTTATTTGTTCATGGAGAGGTTCCCATCACTGAAGCACTTTAATAAAATGGGGACACAACTGGGAACGGAAGCTTTTACTTAACAGAGAAAGCAGCAGTTTAACAAGCATTGCAAAATCTGTAGAGCTACATGTTCTTAAATCTATTTTATGTACCAATTTAAGTATATGGCCTTTTATATACCCTTTGTATGCTTAACTGAGGAAAACATTTTGAACAGGCTGTAGCAACATTTTGCAAAATATATTAGCTGGAAGTAGTGTTATGTATCCAGACTTCCACTATTTGATTTAAATGAACTAAATGACACAAGAACAGCAGAGATTAAAATAGGTCTTGTGTGTTTTCCCAGAATGGTGCTGCTGAGTCCCAGCATGGCATTGTTCATACTTAAATTTGTTTTTCCTTAATGACAGCAGCAAGAAATCCACTCTTAGGAGCTTTTATAATGTGACTAAAAAAAAAAAAAACCAAGAAAAAAACCCACCAACAACCAGTGGCTTTTCTCTTGTATAACAGTGCTTCCCTTGGAAAAAAAAAAAAAAAAGGAAAAAAAAAATCAGGGTACATTCTCTTTAAAAAAAAAACTCAGTAGGTTTCCCTTTCCTCCGTATTGTAAACTCTGAGTACATTTACATGAAATCAAGCAGAGGCTGCCAGAGGCAGATGCCTTTCTGAGTGCTGCTGTCTCACAGCTGGCTTGGGGAGCTGGTGGAGCCATGCATGCACATCTGTACAATGCACAATACAGCTGCATGTCAATATGCTACAGTAATCCTGCACCTGTTTATTCTGTTTAGGAAACACTGTGCTTTGGAAAAAAAAAAAAAAAAATGTTGTCTCTCTGTGCCTCCTAAAGCACTCCTTGATTTTCCATGCAAGACGGGCAAGCAAGCCTTCTGTCATGAGTACCAGGATGTGAGGAAAAGAAAAAAATCAACATGAATATTGTCTGTAGGGAAATAAATATTAAAAAAACCCAAACCTGAGAAGGCACCTCCTGAGCATGCCAGCTGCTGAATGCCAGGGACTGAGCAGGATTTCCAGACTAGCCAATGTTTTTCTCAGGAACACAGCTTCCAGCCCTCAGCTTCTCACTATCTCCCACTAAGGGTTACAAGAAATGCAAAAGCAGAGCAAATGAAGATGCAAAACGCCAACCATCAAGTTGGTTTTGAAGTCATTTCACTTCTTTTCTCTACACACTCTGCTTCACAAAACCAGCTGTTCATCCAGAGCTCCTGCTGGGTTTCCAGGGTCTCAGGGGACACCAAAAAGTACGCGAGATCACTTAAAAAGGCATCTCTGTCTTGATAGAAGTTGGTGTAACTTCAACAAGTGCCTTTTCCTTCCCCTTTCACTAACCCAGTGGGAATCAGAGGCACAAAGCAGCATTTTATCACTGAAAACATGCCTTGGGGAACTGCTGTGCTGCTGCCTGCAGCCTCTGTGATAGGCTTGAGATCCTGAAACCAGAGCCATAAATACTGTGCCCTTGCATTTAGGACTTCAGGAGTAAGTGTTCCTGTATTTCATGGGAAATTGATTTAGCTCTGAAGCCTGATACTGAAGATCTGCTTGCTTTAAAGGCTGAGGCAAGCAGACAAGCTACAGTTCACACTCAAGTGTCACTACCTGTGACTCCATTGTTGTTACAGTATTGAGGATTTTTTTTCCCCATTGTGGGTGCCTTGCTGAGAAGCTTTTCTTCAAAACCTCTGGGTAGTACATCCAACTATTCTATAATGTAACTGCTAAGGTTACGGGGCTTATGAGATAGCTACAATATTCTCCTTGTCTGAAAAATAACACATCTCACCAAAAAGATTAACCTGAGTTGAACCAAACATCTTTAGAACTACTAGGGTTGTTTTTTTTTTTTAAATCCCAAATAGATTTATTTCTTTCTACCTTAGGATAGGGTTTTGTTAACTAAGTGCTAATAACTGTATTTCCCAAGCAGTGCAACTATATTGCTTTTTAAATTGTTATTGTTCATTGAACATTAAAAGTCTTGTCTCCTTTAACACGTCTGCAAATACTGCTTTCTTCTGCAAAGCCCCTGATACCTTTGTTAGCATTTTACTATTTTACAAAAATGATAGCATAATAATTTCCTGATAGAATGCTGCTTTAGCATAGTAACCCACACTTGACAGCTTAGCAGAATGGGCAGGGTGAATACTGTCAGGTGTGAGCCTTCCCAGTTCACCCAGCATAATGTGAAATTCCAGTAGAGCAAACTGCAACCTAGAGAGAGAAAAGCTAAATGATTTTCAGGGCCTTTAAGACAAGACTCATTTATGACATTCTGGCCCTTTTGAACACTCGTGAACAGGCAAGAATTTTTGGTAGGATGTTTTTCAGTCAAAGGAATAGATTTAAAGCCATCCAGACAAAAAGTTGGTAGGTTTCATAAAGAGCTTTCTGAAACAAAGGGAGTCTGCGTCTGCAGCTTCAGTTTTTCTTTATTTTATTTTATTTGAAGCTCCTGAAGAAGGACGTGCTTATCTTGAAGGGTTCATGCACACTCTCACAGGCAATTATTCTTTCCAAGTGCAGTATCATTGCAGAAATATATTAACTTCCCTACTTCCCTATTCTTCTTGTGCTGCGACTTGGCTTCTCTTAGTCAAAAATGCCTTGGCTGGGTTTTAACATTTGAAAAGCTCTCTTCCCCCAAACAATTAAAATCTGATAATTGATTAAAATTTCATAAATGCAGATTTGCAAACTATACTAAGGAAAAGGAGTTTTACAGAGTCTTGAATCTATCCATTTCTAAAAACTGAAGTGATCTTCTATTAATTTGTACTACATCAGCTAAGAACCAAACAGGTTCATATTGTATATTACAGAAGTTTCATTACTTTTTATTATCTAAAAGGCTTTTAGAATGTTTACAGGCATGGTTAAATTTCAAACAAAGCTAACTACAGATTTATATATATGTGCTTGATCAAGCTTGGTAAGGTTTACACGAAGGTAAGCGGAGAAGTAATAAGCTCTAACCTCCATTATAAAATTAATTAGAAATATTAAACCAGTTAAAAATTTATGTCCTGGTGATATGCATTTTTGAACACCCTCAGTAAACTAAGGACTAGTTATTTTTTAAGTATCTTGGCAGTAAATAAAATGAGACATATATAATAATATCTATTCTCCTGATATGCCATATTATATCAGTTTTTCTTAATCTGATTAGTGAAATCTGAACATAAATCTATCTAAACCTGTTTCAGTACTGCGTTACACTTTGCCTTTTAAAAGTTTTGTAAGAAGTCCAGTATGTCCCCTGACTGTTCTGTTTAGTGGCTCCATCCACAGCACAGTAAAGAGAAGCAGTGCCAAATATTCCAGCCACAATCTGCCTTCTGCCTGCTCTGGAAAGGGCTGTGTGAGCAGCACTAATGCTATGTCCACCTATTAAAATCCACCTCTAGAGCAAAAAAAAGTCATTGTAGAAGAAGCTGATGGCCTCACTTCAAGATATTTGGTGGATTTGACCTGTTATGTAGAATGACTGACCAGTAGGGGCTGACAATCATCTTTTGTTTTACTTCCAGAAACTGAGAATGCAGACTCTCTACATCACAGAATGGTTTGGGTTGGAAGAAACCTTAAAGATCCCCCAGTTCCAACCTGCATGGGCAGGGCCACCTCCCACTGGACCAGGATGCTGGATGCAGCCACAACTTCTCTGGGCAACCTGGGCCAGTGTCTCACCACCCTCAAATTAAAGAATTTCTTCCTAATGGCTAATGTAAATCTACCATCCTCCAGTCTGAAACCTTGTCCCATCACTACAGAGGCTTGAAAAAAAAAGATGTTTACCAAAGTGTCCTTAAGCAGGTGTGACTGATACACACCCCACCAGTGAGCTCTTTAACTGAACCAGAGCATTGGTAGAGACACATCCTAAACTGACACCACTGCCAGATGTTAAAATCAACTTTTTTGGAAAGCAGGTACATCTGTGATCCAAATCCATCCTCACTTGCTGTTAATCAGCCTCTCTGGTAGGCTGTATTGAGAATCACATGATGTCTCCCCTTTCCAAGGTAGTGTTTTTTTGGTTTGGGTTTTTTTTTTTTTTTTTTTTTTCATGGAATTCCAGGACTTTTTTAGAGATATATTTCTGAATTGGAGGTCCTGAAATCCCTCACGACATTAAATTCTATTTGCCAGTCAGATTTCCTCAATGCCACGTTGTAATCCAACAACAGAGAGATCAGACTATTCTCTTCTGCTCTGTAGGATGCAGCTATGTGCAAAGATCTTGAAATAAATATTAAATAGAATATTAAATCTTTCAGCACTCTTTCGTTGGAGCAAATACGTGTTCATTATCCACACACTGGCTAATAATAAGCAGTCTTAACAGATCCTGACTGATCTTAATTAGAACATACACATGTATCTCTAGTCATATTTAATTTTATATTCTTTTTCTTCGTTTTTCAGAGAGTAACTAAGAAAAAACCACTGAATAAAAAGGTATTCAATCGAACATTAATGTATTTTAAACACTAGTATCTGCACATAATATGGATAATTTAGATGGAAAAAAAGCTGATATTCATTTGTCTCATCTTGGATTTACTTTGCTGATGACTATGGACACATCTCTGCTGGATCCTGGCACAGGAAAGAGAGAGCGTGCAGGGCAATCAGCCATGGAGAAGCTCAGAGAGGAGCAGACAATGAGGTGATGAAGATTCTTAAAATGATTCTTGTGCATGGCTGATGGCACAGGAGCCATTTGAACAGTCTGAGAGGCACCCATCTGGCAGACATTTCCCTGGCAACTACATTTGGTAGCTGTGGGGTAGGGGTCGTTTAGGTAGGGTAGTTTTTGGAAATTTTAACTATGATTAATGATGTCTCCTTATTTTCAGTCTATGGGCAAATTCACACTGGCTAAGGGAAAATACCCCCTGTAGAATAATCTCAAAGTTGCCCCAGTGCCTTAAGCATCATTTGACACGGAAACCCAATAGAGGAAAAGATCTTTTTAGGGTAAAGATGAATACTTAAAAGCTTTGATTGTAACTGGAAATTCAGGTGGCAGCAGCAGTCATCTAAACAGCCTCAGTAGTCACTGCTTTACATCTCATTCCTCAGGATATGCTGCTTTGCATCTCATTGCATATATTCCAACAGCAAAATGAAAAGCTGAGCTTCCTCATCTGTCTGGTGGATTATTTCTGAGGTGGGATAGGTACTGGGATACCTGGGCAGGAATGCATGGAGCTTGGAACTAGAGCATTCACCTTATGAACACCTTCTTTGTATTCCCACTGAATAAACCACTGTCTGCTGCAAAACAATGAGAGATTTAGATACCACAATATTAATAATACCCCTATTAAAGAAGGCTGGCTCTCTGAAAAGTCAGAGCTGAAAGCACAGTCCCATCTCTATTTTTCTCTTTGGAAAACAGTAGCATGAAAAAAAAAAAAAAAAAAAATCAGCTGCTAAATTTAGCATTGTTAAACAAACATAAATAAAACAAATTAAATTGCAAAAGACAGACATTTTTCAAGCTTCTGTGTATACCACAGCTGCAAAACAAGTAAACATTGCATGGAAACATCTTATCTGGAGAATAATCACACTCTCAGAATCATGATGGTTGGTAGATATGGAAACTACTGATTGCCATACATTTTTCAAACAGAAATGCTGACAGAAAACAGTAATTTCTCCCCTCCAAAATTATATTATCATTTCTCTAGCCAGGACACTTTCTATTTTAAAGTTAATGTTTCATTAGCTTTTTTCATCAGAAAAAGTACTGAAGCATAAGTGTACAAGTAACCTTTGGGCTTTAACCAGCATATTTTTTGTGATGTGGTGCTTTCAATAATGTCTTAGACTACTGACAATAGAATCATGGCCAAGACCAGGAATAAAAAGCTGAGAGTTTCAAATGAAAATTCACTCCACCTCAGGTAAACTATGGAACAAACTGGATTTAGCTCAGCTAGGAGGGAGCAGACTAAGCAACCTTGCCTAATATTTTCAGCATACAGTCAGAAACATACCCAGAAAACCCAGGATACCCATTCATATTCAGAGACATTTACATGCAAGGCACATAAATAAATTAAAAAAAACACAACCAAGAAAAGAGAGGCCAAAGGAGACCATTCCTGTGGATAAAACCAGTCACTTCACTGGAACCTGGCCCAGAATACACATAAGGAAATTGTAGGAAATGCAGCTTAGGTGAATCCTAACACTGTGAAGCAATACTTGAGCTCCCCAAAGTCATCTTACTGTTACTGGGGAATATTGGACAGTCCTCTCTGCTCTAAAGGTCCAGTTTATGTTTAAACTGCAAATTGAAGAACCTAAGATTAATAATAGCAGTTCTGGTGAACTCCAAAAAGTTGGTGACTATTGCATTGAGTGGAAGCAATTCTTCCTAGGAGGCTAAGTTCAGGGCACTTCTATCTGAATATGTATTTTTGCAGAGAAAAGAACCAATAAGTTAAAGCAATGCACATCCAAAGGCAGAAGGTTTGTGGAAAGTCAACTATAAAGCAACACAAGCTACTTGGAACTTAAGGCTCCAAAATACTTGGCTGAACACTGGAGCTGGTGTACAAGATTTAAGAAAACACCATAAAAAACAGTATAAGAGCTTTGTGTTATGGGATTGAATCTGCTTTTAGAATTTGATGGTACACTCCATACAGAGAAGGACAAACAATGGTTTGTTAAAATATTTTTCTACTTAATTTATCACTTTGAAGATCCAGATAAATCTCAGTCTTTAAATAAATCTTTGCCTAGGAAACATCTGACATTCTGTGTTTTTGCCTGCCCAGATACTAAATCATAAAAACTTGTAAGCACCATCAATTACCAACCACAGTGACTGTGGTACAAGCATGGATGCCTGCAGTTATTAATTTATGGCAGAAACTCATCCAGCTGAGAAGTCTTGAAAGAACAATAAAGTCCTCTGTGTTTTGTTGGGAAACTGCAGCAGGGCCTGAGTAGCTGCTTACTGTTAGCTGGATTTCCAAAACAAGACCATCCATACTGGCTTCAGGACAAATTCACAACTATTGGTGGGCATAGTCATCATTTTCTTTAAATTGAACAGTGATTAAATCACCCCAGGTTGATATAATTCAACTCTCCAACTCTTTCTGTCATGCTCTGCAGCAAATTCTGTCTACACAGATCCTGATTCACAAGGTACTAAAGGACATACCCAACTTCAATCACCCAGATGTGCTGTGGTAGTAATGTGTTGGCCTTTGCAAATTAGGCTGCATGGACTCTGGAGATTCTTTTCTTCAATGGAAATTCTATGTAGAAGAAATCTCAAAAGCACCATAAAGAATTAAGTAAAAAACCCTGACAAAATGGCACTAATAAATTATAAACCAATGCCTATCAAACCAGAGTAATAACAACTACAGCACATTGTTTGCAACATACTATGCATACCAGGGGTATTGAAATTTTAGCAGTATTAAAACTTTGATAGGTCCTCAGGTATAGTCATAAGAAAGGGAGAACTGGTGTGGATTTTCATTTTTAATTAGGGTTTTCTCTGCATGCTTTTTACCCAGAGCCTAGCTTGAGGAGTGCTGTATGTGAACTGGGGGGAAGGTACCCATATTCAAGATAGATTCACAGTATATCCTTTTAGGACCTTGGCAATGCAAAATCCATCAAGCCACTGTTGTTTTTTTTTTTTGAGATGAACAAACGGCAACTACACAATTTGATGCAGTTCCAACAAACTGGGAGAAGGCTGGACACTCAAAGGGGGGGAAAGAAGAGAAACTAAGAACTGTCATATTTAAGCAAAATGTGTGCCTGTTCTATTCTTGTTATTAGTGTATTCAATAAAGTAGGACAATAGATATATAGATTATGTAGATACTTTGCTCAAGAAAAGGCTAGATATACCATTCTCTTGAAACACCGTCAAAAAAAAAATAAAATTACCACATGCTTGACTGAAAATGTTAAATGGGCCACCAGTTCTTCTTCAACAATGGTGTTGAATAAGGATATTTCCTGTTTTCAGCTCTGAAGAGATTACAAAAATCCTGTTTAAAGAGATTACAAAATTTGATATGTATAGTCAAAGCCAGAATTCCTTTTTTTAATTCTTAGATTAAGGGAAATTGCTGAGGTTGAGATGAGCATACCCTCTAATTATGAGAACCTCTTCATTAGAATTTTATAGAAAGAGTTTTCATAATCTTAAAGCCAGGGCTACATTGTACTTCTCAGAGAGTAACAGATCTCCAGTTCCCCTGAGAAAACTGGGAACAGCACAGCTCCACTCCAGGCATCCAAATAGGTGCCAGAAGTAAGCAAATGATGCATCCAATTCCTCCACAGCATGCCTGGCATTTGATATCATGGCTCATGGAGCCCATCTCTCTAATGTCCTTGGAGCTAGTGAAAGGAAAGGAAGTCAGAAGGAGCTGTACCCTAGACTGGAACTTGTTTCCTCATGCAAGAAAACAAAAAATAACCCATGCTGTCCTTCAAGTTCTTCATAGCACTGAAGGATCATGCTCCAGTTTGCATTCCTTGCTCACCATAAGGTCTGAGACAGGCAGCAATACCCAGCAAATGCTGACTTTGCAATGACTTCTGCTAGAGCTTTGAAGCTGAGAGCACAGTGTGTGTTCAATAAGCTGAACATTCCCTTCTGTTTTCACGTGGTATGCCCCTAATTTTGTTTTTTATGGAGAAAACACTTGCAACATGCAGCCACGAAGTCTAATGCATATTCTCACCTCAAAAACATCTTGCCAAGAAAAAAACAAGACAGGACAGACCTTCGACAGGAGAGGACTCATGTGAGGAAAGCACCTTCCACATAGAAAAGAAAATAAACTTTCAAGTAACTTCTGATGCGAAATGGCTACGAACTCATTTCATTTCAGAGGCTGACACATTCCTTGAACTGAACTGTTCTGTTGGACACACTGAGAAATACAAAAAGTAATAAATAACAAAAGGTATTGGTGATTTAGAGGATCAGTTACAGGGCTCAATGAGAGTGGTGTGCTTATTTTCTGTTTTAAGAGTAACCGTGGAACTTAAAAAAATTAATAAGGCAAAAAACTTTTTTTAAATGTAAAAATGCCAAAAAGGAGAAATTTTCAATGAAATAAAACACGCAAAATATTTTGATTCAAAATGTCTCATTTGGGTAAACACCTCATACCAGCTTCATTTTTTCTTATACTTGCAAACAATGGAATCATGTACCTATAAAGTTTACAAAATAGAAAAAAACCCCGTAATTGTTTTTAAAATGGAAAATCCTGCTGCTTCTTCCTAAAAAGTGAAAACGGAGCACTCTCATTTTTTAAATGAAATTCTCTCCAGATTGTCACGTTTCCACAAAACATTTCACTTCAAATGAATCAGCATCTTCTAACTGAGAAATACTCCATCAGAAACATTCTGGGCTGCTCCACTCAAAACGCCAAGTGAGAAAATCTTCCATTTAATTTAACGGGGATTGCCATCAAATCAAATCACTCCAGTACACTACATCAAGCAGCCAGCAGTACTACAGCTGAGCCAGGTTTCCCATCCACTGTCTCTTTTCCACTCATCAGCTATCATTTCAATGCCTTCCCCCCATCCCCTCTGTCACCAAAAAATAAAGGACTGAAAGAATCTTAAGATGAACAGCACCCAGCTGAAGCAGTCAGGAGAAGGGTTGGCAGGGGGAAGGCTCTCCCTGTTTGCCAAGAAGACTCACCACCATTAAAAGCCTTCCCCAGGATAGGATTTGTCCTCCTGAAGTCCTGGTTGTCCTGTCAATTGAGCTGTCTGGCATGGAGGAGCTTTTCATACGGGCCACTAGCAAAAAGCAGATATAAATCAGAAACAGTGGTCAACTGGCAATATGTAATAAAAATATTATGCAGAATATTTATGCAGAAGCTGCAGAAACACGTAGGACAAGTACCAAATGGCTGGTTGTGAGGTCTCAGAAGAGAATTATAACCCTGCTGTTTCTAAGCAGAGCTAAACAGAAGAAATAAGTCTGCTCATCTTCAAACTCATGAAATCTTAGGACTACATTTAAATCTGTTGTAAAAGAATACAGCTGTATTGATTTAGTCTGACATCAACCTGCAAGCTGTGCTGTTAAAAGAAGGTGCTAGCTGCACAGTTCCCATTAAAAGGAGCTGAGAATCTGCCTACCCATGGAGTGGGAGACTGCATCATCACCATCTCATTTTTGTCTTTCTCTGCCTGCACTCCACAGTGGCATGACAGGCAAAGGGCCTTTAGCTGAAACACAGCACTGTGTTGTTAAGATCTGTACTTTTGTCTCCTTCAGCTATTGCTCTGAAAACTGGAATACTTTAAATCTAGAAGCCCAGAGTCTGTATTATACCCTAATATGTTTACACTAGAAATGACTTAAAACACTCATTAGCAGCAGCTTCAAGCCTGTTCTAACTCCAGGTTATGACATATCATTCCCTTGTTATTAAAACTCATCATGTAACAATTCAGCAGTCCAGTCTCAATGTCTCTGTATGATGAATTTGTTGACTTTCATGTTTCTTGCAAATACTTTAGTACCTCTGATGAAAAGTCTTACAGCAGGGAAGCTTTCATCTTTCTTACGTAGTCATTGAGGCAGTAAAAAGAAAAGAAAAGAAAGAAAATTTCTCCCAGTTCTTTTTACCTATCTCTCTCCTGTGCATTTTAACAAACTGTTCCAAATTTTCTGAATTAATCCTTTGCCTGGGGGAAGGGGAAAAAAAAAAAAAAAAAACAAAAACAACAACAAAACCACAAGCTCTAATACCTCCCAGTGACCTGAGATAAGTTGCCTTCAGCAGAATCCAAATCCTGGTTCATTGATGGATTTCTGCCTAATTAAGCTGCGGACACTGAACTCTGGGCTATAACTCTGCTCCTCTCAGAGCAGCAATTCATCATTTAACCATGCAGCTTGTGTTGTCAGGACAAGCTTTTGTCATATGTAATGTGCCAGTTTTTGTTTCGATAGGTGACTTTTAATTGAACCATAATGCCACAGCTGTCAGAGTAGGAGAGGACTGAAATTATAAATCATAAATCCAGATCTATAGCACTTAGGTTCTTCCAAGTGTGTCAATGTTTACAGAGCCTGATGCTCTTAGGTTTTCCAAGAGAATTGAGCTGCTGGGAAACGGAACATGCCATGCTATAAAGACACAATAATTATTTATGTAGATTTATAAAAGTAGAATGAATGTAACAGGTGGGGCAATAAGCCACCTGATGAGCAAGTTATGAATGCTATTGGACTGGTTATAAGTTCTTTAAAGTATCTGAGTTTATATCCTTGCAGATCTCATATAATTGAGAAATGCTTCAGTAATTTCAAACAACTGAGTGCAATGATAGGTAATTTGCAGTTAGTGAGAGCTTTTTATGGCTACTGTAATTAGTAAGTGAGCAAAAGCAGAAGTCTTGAATAATAGCTCAACTCAGAGATATAAAAACCTGTAAAATTAGGGAATATATTTAACATTACTAGAGAAAGAAGTGACAGCAAAAAACCACAGATGAACAGTCAAAAGCCATGAAAAATCTTCCCCTTAACAATAGAGATCTTTCTAGCTCCCATATCAGAGCAAAGCAATATAATATTACACTCAAGACCCCCTCCTCCCATGAGCATGCCTATCCATCGTAAAGCCCCTACTGATGTATGGAAGGTGAGCCAGAGAATGAATATTCCTCCCTTTTATTGCACAAGAGATACTCTTTTTTTTTTCTAAATAATTCAGTTGTTTTCACTGCAATTCTGCACAAGAGCATATTACATATTGTAGAAATAAGGCAGAAGCTTGTCAAGCTCATAAGCTTCTCCATTACGTTTAAAGAAAGTAAAGCTATGTTGCTATGTTGGTAGGAAGTCCCTCTTACCAATAAAGACTCAGTCAATATTTCTCTATCTCTTGTTTTTTTTTTTTTCTTCTTTTTTCCCCTCTTCTAAGGCTCCAGAATTTTGCAAACAGCAGCTCAGACAAAATCATGCCAAGGTATATTATGTATCAATGAATCTTTAAAAACCAGGCTCCTGATTGAACTCAGAATTATATCCAAAAATAGGTTTTCCTGCTATCCATGGACTTGAAGGGAAGACTCTTCCTTGCCAGCCTTCATTTTTCTCAAGCATGGGGAATTAAATCACTCTCTAATCCTCTAAGTAGCTCCCCTAATATCAAAGGCACAAGGGCAATTTGCTCCCATGGTTCCTAAGGACAGTGATTTACCTCCTGAACAACAAATCACCATGAACCCCTCATGTGTAAGCCCAATTTTAGCCACTGGTCTGGCAGTAGCTGACTCAAAATATGCAGGTAGATGACAGAACTAATTCCTCTGGCCTCTTTTTTTCATTTGTGAGAGCTCAGTCATTTCCTCATTCTTCCCCGATCATACCTTTATTTTCAGCATTATGAGATTTTTTCACCTGAGTAATTTTTATTGGTACTGTACAATTATTATAGTTCTAGGGAAGTATTTAACATATGCATTATGAAGCCACTGCAAAAGTTTTTTTCTGACAGCCACGGAAGTTAAAATTTAGTTATTCAGTTATTCCAGCTAAACATTATGGAAATAATTAGGAATTAACAATCACTGCTAACAGGAGTTTCATTATATTGTTTTTAATCTGAACTGAAAGAGTTGCATAAAAGCAGCAAGGCTCTGACTTTAAAAATATTATCTCATTGGAAAATTCATTAAAAAAATTATCTGAGATTATCCTCAACTAAAGGAGCTGTCATCTAATTGCTTGTCTTCTGCAAGCCTTTTTTATTTATTTTTTGTTTTTTAAAGAAGGTAGTATCTAAAATTACTCTTCATTTCAGTTTTGCAGGCTCCAGGTCACAGCTGGAGTCATCCTGCACACAGCTTATGTTATAGTTGATAACTGATGGAGTATTGCTATGTTTTTAATCTTCCAGAAACCGCAGTTTTGAAATTAGAGGCATTTATCACTCCATTTAACCAGCTATGAAGAGAGGAAAAACTGTTTAGTCAGTATTTCCAGAATTCAATCACAACATGTACTTTCCATCTACTAACAGACAGCTTACTTGCTTTGTCACTTCATGCAGCTGAAATGCAATTGACAGAATGACAAATCTTTTTATGAGGAGTCTGAGTCACATCAAATTAGTCACACAGAGATGTCAGTAACATATAACCTGCAAAGATGTAATGTCTTTCTGATTTTCTATTTTCCATGTTGTTACTCAGGCACTGCAGCCCAGATAGAGATAGAATGTCTTTTTGATTTTAAACTATTCCTGCAACAACATGTGCAGAGTTTTATAGGTAGTTTTTATGCCAGGGCAAAGAATTCATATAACACCTCAAGTTGAAGATGGGAAAATGTCTCTAACAAAAACTAATGTACCCAAATAATATTACACTATTTGTTATATACAAACTTGATTGTTTGCAGAATTTCCTTTAGCTTCAATCTACAAAATCAAACCACAAAACCAGAATCCCTGCAATATATGTTCTAGCTGGACTATTATATCTAGATTCTAGGAGAATCTTATTCAAACCTGGTCTCTCAGGTATTTGGTGCTGTCTGTTGGACTGATGATTTGAAGTACAGTATGGGTGGTTTTCCCCCAGAATAAATCCATAAACCAACAAAAGCAAGCATAAAACCTACACTGTGATCCATTTGCCTCACCAGCATTACTAAGATACACAATTAAACACACAGGCAGTCCCAGTAGTATTGTAGCTTACTGGGAAACAGGTCTTCTATCTCCACTGAGTGGAGAGGCTCAGATTTTTATATAAAGATACGTATCTAAGGACTACACAGATTTTTCTTAGCCTGGTTTCTGAATAAAGGGAAAGAGTCTGCCTGAAGTTTACCACTTCATATATAAAATATATATAAAAAAGATAATATAAGAAAACCTTTGGCTTTAAATACACAGGCAGCCACCAGTAAAGAGAAGAAAATCCTTAGATTCAAAAATGCAAAATTAGTTATTGTTTATTATCACTCAACAGTGACCTAAGTATCTTTAATTAACTCAGAGTCATGCCAGTTATGCTTAGAGCATTGCCTTGAATACACAGCACTACTGAAAATTCTACATTTGCTCTTGACGCTGAAATATTAACAACATTCTCTTACAACTCTTTTAAAGTAACTAACCTCAAAAGTGACCCGAAGTTAATACATTGTCCCTTGAAGTAAATGGATGCAGAAGACTTGGTTATTCTTTCTCCTACTGACCTGTGCTTACTTCATCTTTCCCTTTAGTTACAATGAGACAACTTTCCCTTGCTTCACCTACTATCTATTTGATTTAAAAAAAAAACAAAACAACCCACATTTACTGAAGGCACTGATTTATTTCATATTGAGGTGTTCTGGGCCCTCCAAGTACCACATTAAGTCTTAATGTCTTTCTGTTCTTGGAATCTGAAGCAATGCCTCCAAGATCTCAAGACAATCATAACTCGACTTTGAGGCTTTACTAAATCCTCCCAATTTGAAGGCAAAATGTGTTGCTGCCAATTCAGTTATTTTTCTGCTCCTAGAATTCAAACTACAAATCACTACATGTCACTTTAAACCAATACTGGTGTTTGTTCACAAAATATGGGTGCCTCAAAAGTTAATCTGTGTTTGTACACAAATTTGATTTCTATTTGTATGTGGATTTTAGGATAATGTTCTTGCTACTCTGCTTTTAAATTATTTATTAACTGTTTAGACAAGTAGTCTCATCTTCTCTTTATTCCCAGAGAGGTAAGCTCAGGAAAGAACAAAATGCATTTGCCAATAACTAGTATTTAGTTTGGCCTAACTGGAAGTGCGTGTTATCACTTACCCTTCTATATGGCATTGTGAATTTACATAATGATCTGTGATAATTGTTATTAAAAGGACACTGTGACTTTAAAGAAATGAAGCCAATTGCAGAGGCAGATGTAAATGACTTCAGCAGAGCCTCTACTGCTTTATTCTTTTATGTACCTAAGTTCAACAGGTGAATTCCCAACATTAAGTTAGAATAACACTGAAAAACATATTACTGCTTTTACTGATATTATTTTATATTTAAATATAATTTCAATATCTTTAACTATCCATGAAACAAAGATGTGTACTCAGAGGACAAAAGAATGATTGTTCTTCCTTTCTTCCCCACTTAATTTTTCACAGCAGCAGCACAGTCCAAATATTTTGAATCAGATTTCTTTATACCTGTGCAATGTTTCTTTAATCTCACTGTTCCCCCTTCTCTGGCCTTGCAGAGGTGACAAGAGACCCAAATTAGGGCCAATGCTTCCCAAAACACCCATTTCAAATTCCTTATGCCTCTTGGCCAGCTCTCACTTCCCAGAGCCATTCTTCCTAAACTGAAGTTCATCCCCTTCTTTGCTCTTCCAGTCTTTGTGCTCTGTCAACATTTATGTTAGCTCTCACCTTCTTTTCTCTATCTAGAAGAGCAAGTAATTTCCTCTTATGTTTTACACGCAGTTTTGTTAAATCTCATTGCTTCTTTCACAATCCAGAAAATTCCTAAATGGAATAAATTCCTTGGGCAACCTTAGTTAATAGCACTCTAGTATGCTGGAACTGCCTTTCCTGGCAAGCACTGAATCCCTGTGCCTGCACACAGACTTTTCAACATTGCTGCTTCTCTCTTGCCTTTTCCTGTGCCTTTTGCATTTATTCCTATTTTACTCTGTTCTCATTTTTTAAATACAGCTAAAACCAGAGTATTTTCAACATTCCTGTCTCTCAGTGGGCATCACTTTTCCCTCAACACTAAATTATTCACCATTATTTGCTGTCTTATATGTAAAACCTTGTAAGTGCCTCAGGGTAGAGACCTGCCTTGTATTTCTGTCACATATTATTTACACAAGTTATCATTGTTAATTATTTATGTAGTCTTCCTATTCTTTATGTTCATCTTCCCATCCATCCAACACTCTTTAACTACATTCATTTCCCTTGTCAGTCTCTTTGACTGTGATAACCTCCCCTTAAACCCTTGCTGGGACTTTTAAGCATTTTTTCCTTATCCCATCTTATTGTCACAACAATAATAACCCTTTTCACTGACAAGGTTGAAGTGAAAAAAATGTAATAAAGAAGAAAATAAAACTAATAATTTGAGAAAGCATGCTATGCTGATCCTCAAGAGATGCTTTGTCTCTTAGTAACTGGTAACAGGAATTACAATGACAGGACAAATCACTGGGGACTTGATAATATCAATGATAATGAAAGGTTTTTAGAATTCCTCAGAAAAAAAAAAAGTGTTAGCAAAACAAGATAATATTTTTTCTTTTCACTGATTTTGTTTTTGCTTTTGCTATTCAGGTCATGCTTGGAAAATGCAGGGAAACAAACCCCAGATTTTAACTCAGACACAAAAAATTTTATATACCTACTCAAGAAAGAGAAGGAGGAAGCTAAAGAAGAAGGAAATCCATTTAAAAATGAAATCTCTCTTTATGTGTGTTTTAAGTAAAGATTAATAAAAAAGAGAGAAAACATTCTACAGAGGGAAAAAACCCTCCGAACACAATGTTGTGTTTTGAATTTTTATCCTATTATTTTAACAAGCCAGAAAAGACTCATATTCTTGCAATGTTGTTAATGTTTAACTTCCATTTCTGCAGTGTAATGCACATCATAAAGCACCAGAACAGTTAAAAATAACAACCAAATTCAATGTGTATTGTATGTCATAGCAGAGGGCACAAATATGATATGACATACTGCATTAGCCTGCCAAGATACCATAATAACTATTACTATGTGTTTTCAACTTTTGATTTAAAAACCACAAAGAGATACAATTCAAATCCTAACTGGATAAAAAATTAATTTTATATCAATGCTATCTCCAGGGATATGCTTAGAACTGAAATTCTTGGTGTTCGAACATACTGACATTATTTCTCATTGAAATGAGCATGAGAAATTGCTCATCAAAACCAGAGAGAGGAAAAAAAATAATTAAAAAATCAGCATTTTAAACCTATCCCAGGAACCTGACTTAAAATTGAAGTAATTTCCTAGCCAGCTAGAATTTAGCTCCTTGTATATTCTTAATGATAGCTCTCATATTTCTCACACAATAGGGAGAAAAAGCACTAAATAGATTTATTCTCTAATGACCTGAACTTCAAATGGAAAGGCTGCTACTTTCCTAAACCATAGGCATTTTTTTTCTTATGATGTTTTAATTTATTTATGGGCAAAAGTGATTCTGACAAGGCTTTACAATTACATTGCCATCCTCCTACAGTTTCTTCTGCTCTTGCTGTCCTTAAACATTCTTCTCTGTTCTCTGCTCCTAGCTTTATTCTTTCCACCCTTTCTTATTCCCTTACTTTCTCTCCCTTATCTTTTCTCCATATTTTTATAATTACAAGTAAAAGTCCTATAAAACTTGAGAAGCCTTCAGATAGATCATTACTAATATAATTACAGTATGGAGAGCATAGTGATGTTTGAATGTAAATTAGAGTGAGTTTTTACAGTTCATTAGAAAGTCTCAGGGACTGAATTTAGTTTAATCAAAGCTTGAGTGCTCCCAGTATACACAGCACATATCTAGTGGATAAAAAAAAAAAAAAAAAAAAGCATTAATATAGACTCAGAGATTAAAGATGTCATGTATTGCATCCATATGAAGGAGTCCATTCAGGCTGCATCACAGATCCCAGTACCCAACAGCCTAATGGAGCTCAACGAAAAATAATTGTACATAATTCATTAATTTGCAAATGAAGATACATTACCTCACTTTCCTGCCATCTTTCTGCAATCATTCCTCCCAGACAAACTGAGGGAGATGCTTGTTCCCAAACCTGCTGGCTCATCCACAGTCCCATCACAGACGGGGCCAAGCCCTCAATACCTGTTCCTACACCATTTTCCCCTATATCTGACCTAAGGTCATTTCAAATGGAGTTTTTTTTCAAATGCAGCTCAGCCAGCAGAGGAAAGGGTGCTTCTCCTTGCTGATTCTATCCTGTTTGATCTCCCTGTGGCAAGTACTGTAACTATTTCTTGGCTTCAATGCACCCTTGGAGCTAGTGAGAACAGCACCAGAGCTCCTGGCAGACCCAGCTCCCTGCATTCCATGTGCTGATGGTACACAGCAAATCCAGGTCTCACCTCCTCACTGGAAAAGCATATATGCTCCAGATCATCAACCACAAATTTCAGTGTCATTCCTGTTAGAAAGCATCTCTCTGGAAACTTCTGTGGCTGCTGGTTTGGCACTTTGTGAAAAATTTTGTAGCTTTCTGCTACCTACAAATGCTCAGGATATTAATCCAACTGAGATGACTTTGCTTTAGTGTTGAAATTTAAATTCCACATTAAACTCCTTGCTCGAGAGAAGTCGGCTTTTGTTATTTTTCTCAAATTATGTTCAGAAATTCCAAAAAAAAAAAAAAAAGGGCCAGGTAGAGCCAGAGAAGATCCTGCAGACCAGGAGCAGCTCAGCTTGAGGGGGCTCCCTGGGGCAGCTTCCTTCTGGCTGGGGAAGGAGTGGTGGCTGCAACAAGCACTCTTTAAAAGGACTACACTAGAGCAGCTAAAATTCAGGGCATGCATGTGACTGCTTACACATGCCTTGTAAAGCATGCTGAAGAATTTTCAAGCTAGGGGAGAAAGGGTTGATGCTAAGGGGTACTACAACTCTGCACGTGGTGTAGCTCTGAGCCACAAATGGGCTGTAGCTACAGCCAGAACAGGGCAGTGATGGCCAAATCCTTCCCTGCCATGGCTTGGAGCAGGATTTGGAGCTCCCATGGTCTCCCGAACACGTGGCTGTGCTGAGGAGCAGTGCCCCAGCTTTCAGCTCTCTGTCATCTGCACCAAGTGGTGGTTGGGGTTTGCTGCTTGGAAAGCCCTGGTGTGTGTTTCTGTGTTGAGTTTTCACTGCCCTAAAAATGGAAGTTGATAATTGAAAAGTTGGCAGATCCATTAATTACAGGGGAGCCAAGCAATGCCACTTGAGAAATGTAAATACAGCCTAATTGTTACTTCTTCATTTCCTTGCTAAAGAGCCAGCTGACATAATGGCAGACATGGGTAATGCTGGGGTCTTAAGCAGCAAGATCTGCTAGCAAGTTTTTAAAATGTTCCTCATTTGTGTCTCTCATGGGGTTTTACATGCAAGGTCTTGCCAAATGAATCAAGAAAAAAAATGGGGAAAAAGGGAATGTTGGAAAAAGAAACCGTAAAGAACCCATTGAAAGTCCTGTACGTGGCACAATTTAATTGAATTGTGATTTGTGTGGCTTGTGAGCACTCTCCAGAAGAGAACGTCACACTAATCAAAAACTGTCCAACTTCACCTTATTTTTAGCAGGCAAACTTTAAATGAGACAGTTCAGGATTTTGATTTCTGAGAGATATTGGATCATTCACCCACAGAGCATTTAAATATAAAAACCTATTTATATGCAAATTCTTTAGTATTTCATGTAAAGTGGGTTTTTATCAATTGACCATTCTATTCTATAAGTTATCATGTTGATAAAACATCTTTAGTAATAGTAAAATGAAGGAACAAATATAATCAGTGCAGCTCATTTAAGTAGATCCTATACTTTCTCGGGGCTTTCCTG
The DNA here is from genome assembly GCA_023637945.1 of Phaethornis superciliosus. Classification (NCBI taxonomy): domain Eukaryota; kingdom Metazoa; phylum Chordata; class Aves; order Apodiformes; family Trochilidae; genus Phaethornis; species Phaethornis superciliosus. The sequence goes on from JAJQWJ010000011.1 coordinate 20,267,210, forward strand.
TGAGTTCTCAAAATGTAGAGCTATAAAGTTAAAAAATTACCTTTCATAGAAGGACCCAGGATTAGAAGTCCTCAGAAAAGGCTCTTTTCATAACTCATCTCAACTGGAGAGATAACTAACACTGGAGAAATGTCAGGATGTGTCACTCATAAATCAAAAGAAATAAGATCACACTTTTGCTAAGTAATCAACTGAAGGGTTTTTGTTGGGTTTTTTTTTTTGTTTGTTTGTTTGGGTTTCCCCCCCATTATTTTTGGTTGGTTGGTTGGTTGGATTTTTTGTGGGTTTTCCTGGGCAGGCTACAGTCACGATAGGGGATTGCTGGGAACATGCTTGGAGTGGTTATTTGTTTATCTAAATTAGGTAAATGTAATCAAACCATTCTTTCTTTTCCTGGAAACACGTTAGTATTTCTTCAGGTTGCTTATTCCTCCAAGGCTGAGCTTTGGGACAGTCTTTTAGAATTAATAAAGTATTACAGAATGCCCAGGGGGTTATAACAATACACAGAAGTGACCAATTCATATCCAATCTATCTTGTAATGAGTTTAGTATACATTATTACAAAAATGGTATAATTTATCTAAGTCCTAGTAGCCTTTCTGGTAACAATATTGCACAGAGAATAAAGTATGAATTCAAGAATATCTGACTTACATAAATGTTCATACATTTCTTCTAAATTTACACAGTGTTTTTAATTGGTTGGTCAGAATAGGTGGGCAACTTCAGAAATTGAAGCTCATTAGAAAAAAGAGATACTAACATATTAATATTTGTTCCAGAGAAATTTTCTTTGCTAATCCTTAATAGCAGAGTGATCATTGTAATGTATTTTTAGTATTTAAGCTTTGCCTCAGTAGGTACATAACTGACTGCAACACTTAATGCCCCTTATTGCCTCTACCTTGGTCTTATGTTTGCCTCTCACTTTATTTATTAAGTTATTCTCTAACACATTAAAAAAACCCAAAACAAAACGCAATAAAACATTTTTTTCAACAGGCAGGCATTATCACTAATTGGACTGGCAGGGATTGTACTTCTTGTATTTCAGTAAAGATAATTTTTCTTTGATATATTTTCCCTGTCTGTCACTTGCACAAATCAGTAACAGCCATATTCTGCTGTATTATTAAAGCTTAGTCAAACAAAAGAATTTCTAGCAATGTTTCCAAAGTAGTTCATTAGAAACATGAACTCAAGTCACTGTTACTAATTTCTGTCTATCTGTATTATATTAGTGCTGTTTCTCCTAATGATACCCATTCTTTGGAAATAGATTTGCAAAAGATATATTTGATGAATGCAATCTTTTTGGTTCTCCTAGTTTTCTATAACTGATGCTTTGCTTTTATGAATTAGTTCAAAATTCACAATCATTCCACTACTCTGATCAGAGAAATTTCCTCCTACTGGTTTCTCCTGATCTTTTTGTTTATTTTTCTGTAATCCCAACGCATCATTTCATCACTAAATCAGCAGTGCATTGTGTCCCATGGCACCCTAACATTTATAGCTTTTTGGTATAAATGCATATTCTAATATGACCTGTGTTACTGATTAGATTCAATGTAGAAGTTCTTTCCAGTCCCCCTGGGAAAGGAATGCATCTTTTAAACAAAGTACAACTCTAATTAACCTTAAGAAGTATATTTACCATCAAATATTAAAATCAATACAAGAAGAGCTGAGGCTGGATCCAAACATCATCAATTTTTTTTTTTTTTATATCTCTTCTTCAGATTGAGGATCTGCTAAAATTCTTAGATCTTTCATGGAAAGTTCAACTGAATTTCACTCAGCTTCAGATTTAAATTTCTATTCTTGCAGTTACTGCATTGTACTATAGACAGAAAACTGCAAGTTTGTAAATAACTTTACATGAATAAATAGCACTTTCAGAATTCTGATTAAGTTGCTATACATCCTCTAAGATGTCATCAGCTAACATCTATTAAAATCATCATGGAAACTGCATTGGTGAAATAAGAACTCACTTTCCCAGTGTGTGAAACAGGAAAACACATTATGGAGATGATTTGTTATTCTAGAAATAGAAAACAATTTACAGTCAATAGGCACATGTACGATTTCTCACAACCTACAGTTTCCTATCATAACTGAAAAAAAGGAGATGAAAAATCTAGTGCCATCACCCATGGCTTAAAATTCTTTTTTGGCAATTAATTAACAAAGGTGGAAATTTGGAATTAGTTTCAAAAAGGAGACATGAGCCACCACTTACAGTTTTAAAAACATTTCTGTTAATTTCTAGCTTTCCACTTTTAGTTTTGTTTTTTTTTTCTTCTTTTAAATTTTTTGAAAAAGCAGAGTGAAAAAGATTTTGACATCAGCTATCCCAGCTTACCTCTGGAGGGAATTAGATAAGGGAACTGTTATTCCAGACCCTTCTGGAAGGAACTGGAGCTGAATGCATCCCAATCTTCACTTCATTTTAACTAGACTTCTATTTTAGAATTATCATTTGTGAATTAGCCATTCACACCCTTTTAATAATCAGCCTTATAAAGGATAAAAGCTTATCTCCTATTCTCAGATGTAATTACAACATGCCCCTGATCTCTACTAAGTCTATAAACAGAACACTTGTTTTAATTCTTGACCCTTGGGATCAAAATCAAAATCAGAGATTAAATTAAGTCAAAAACTTATCAAACGAAAATATAGAGAGCGTCCACAATTATTTTGCATTCAGACTTTGCTTTGTATTGTGTTCAAACACTAATCCTTCCACTCACACTAAAAGATTAATGCAACAAAAGGGTGACTAATTGTAAAAGGGTACAATAAGGTTCAGGTTAGTGCTCTTTTGTTTTAGAGAAAAATAATATATTTGAGATGGAGAAATTAAATCTTCTGGAAGAGGTCAGCATGGGAATCAAATGAATCCTTTTGATTCATGCAGAGTCATGCATTAACCACTTGAGATTTGGAAAGAAAAGACTTAAAAGCTTTTTTTCTTCCTGTACGGATAATTTTCTTTAATAACTAACATGCTATTTTGTCTTCAGAATATCAACTTTCCAAATTAGTTAAGTTCTAAAGGTTCTCCAGAGCACAACATCTACGATTTAACACTTTCTAAAGTTCATTCTACTAGTAAAAGTGGAAATTCCATTATTTTAGCAAGAGCAGGCATGTCAAATTTATCAAGACATGATAGGACTGAGGATGGGCTAGAGGTAAGGAATCTAAGTTATATTCACAGGGCACAGAAGTTATTATAAACCTCATTATTATGTGGTACAGTAATCAAATGAAAAGTATAGTTATTGTGGCTCTTGTTAAGTGTAAATTGTGAACAACTATCTTCAAAACTTTGAAAAGACAGCAATTTAGAGGCACCAGAATAATTGTCACTGTTTTAAATAGTGACTGGAGATGCTCTCCACTACCCTCCACAGGAGTTTTGGGAGAGGAAACTTTTATTATTATTATTTATTTATTAAAAGCTCTGTGCAGCCTCTCAGCATGTCCACCAAGGCTGCAGGAAAAGGGGTGGCAGCTCCTGCACCCAAATGCAGATTCCAGCTGAACCTGGGAAGCAGCACATGCAGGAGCATCACCCTAAAATCATTCCTTGAGCTGAGGGTTGCCATGGAGAGGATAACCTAATTTTTACAGGTCTTTTATGGTGCCAAACCATACCCAGTAAGTGAACCAAAAGCTTAATGCCTGGCTGTTCAAATAGCTAAGTGACTAATTAGTTGTTAATTTCTGCCCTTGCACTACCACCACTTTTCCATATGCACTGATGTTCAGCTGAGCACCTGGCTGCCTCTACACCTGAATATTATTGCTCCTCACATCTGTGGCAGATCTGTAGGAAATGAGCCTTTGGTGTGCTGGAAATAGATCCTTACAGCTGCTGGGACCCAGAGAAACTTCTTCAGAAACTACAGAGAAAAAGAATTTATGCTGGTGTGCTGTGTATGGGAAAAGAGTGGGATCTTTGTTCTGTGATCTACCCAAGCTTCTGGTCAGTCTCATAGAAGCAGATTCATGAGGCAGACAAAGATAAGCATAAAACCATAATATAGCAGATAAAAAGGTCTTCATGAGGTCTGACACAGCATTTCCCAAGACTACAGTAATTGTACTGGGTTGTAATCCCAGAATGTCTACCTTTGTGTGGAAGAAACTTTACATAATTCCTAATCTTTGCTTCTTTAAGAAATGAGACTAAAAATTACTTTTCCATTTTGAAAAGGGACATCTTTGTTCTATCTTTATATCAAAATTTCCTGCAAAATAGAAATCCCATGCTTCGATCAGCTATAAGGGGCAAGTATGGCCAAAATGCAGCCATAAAACCAGAAAAAAACAGAAATTCTTCTACAGCACCATCAAAGTGTCTGAATTCTCCAAGTGCCTCATGATTATGGGCACAATTTAATTCACTGTTAGGAAAGCAGTTAAATAACATCATGCTTCAGATCACTAGTTGAATAACATGCTCAGGCTAATACATTGTGACAGCTCCTGCTTAGAATATATAACTGAAGATCTGAAAGTTTTGATCATAAAAGAATCCTTTCCAGAGCTTCCAAACAAATAAAATAATAATATAATAAGAGAGTAAGGGTCTAAAAGTTAATATTTCAGAACAAGGGAAAATATTTCCCAGTTAATTTAAACATTTGTCTCTCTGTATCTTTGACATTTGGAGTCACAGGAAGGGGTGTCAAGAAATAATTGCATTCACTGCCTTCCAGATATCTTTTATTGGTTCTTAAGTGGATTTGAATTCAAGAACTGGCTCTGTACATTTGTGTGCAAGGGGAAAATATTTCTTTTGACATTTTGTTCTCTGGTAGCATTTTTATGCTTATGCACGTGTAAATAAATTCTTTGAAAATCAAACTCCCAGTAAACACAGTAATGAAAAGGGGACAACGAGGCAGCTCTTCTAATTTTCTCTATGTAGGAGGAAACACGCCAGCTATGGATCTTTGACATACCTGACCTTTTTTTTAAAAAAAGCCTTTATTCTAATCAAAGAGAATTTTCTACCTGGACCACCGTTGTGCAAAGATTAAGCTAATTGCAAAAATCACTAAAAAATGCACAAGTAGTTTGAGACACTCCAACAGGCATTACAATCAATAAGCAATGGATTAAATCCCTTACAACCATTTTGCAGATGGCTTTATGAATGGAAGGCAGACTTTTTCCAAACTTGGACCTCCTACGACAGTTTTTCAGGGTGCAGTGTATAATATGTCTTCTACTGCTGGATTTAAAAATCTTTGTTTTGGATTTAAAAACCTTGGCCAACAGAAATGCTAACAGAAATGCCTGGGGGGCACCTTGAGGACAGTTCAGATGCTTGAACATAGAAGTCTGGTGCAATTTCACAAAGCTGCTGCCCCTCCAGGGTGCATATATTCAGTCAGGTCTGTTTTATCAAGGCTAAAATATTAAGGTACCTAAATCACTGAAAGATGAAGAAGAAGAAACATGGTTTTGAAGGATTCCTATAAGAGAAAGTCTATACATTTAGGTTTCCAAACCTGAATTACCTAGACTGGCTGGTTCTTCTCTAACTTCACAGCTAGTTCCAGTACTTCCACAGATGTCTACATAGTCTATTTACTCTTCATGGACAGGAATAATACTGTAAAACAAACATATAAAATGTGCTATTTTGTCTTCTACAGGAATACAAAACCATAATGAGTGCAATGAATCATTTTGAATCTCAGTTTAGTATACACTAAACAAGGTATCTCAAGAAAAACCTTTTAAAATGATCCAAGTGACAAAGTTGTCACAAGTTCCCATGGTAATGGCTTTGTTACCTGACAGTAGAAACAACCAGTGGTTCCATTTTTTTTTTTTTTTTTCCTTACAGAAAATCCTGTAAGAGCTCTGATAACCAAAATGGGGCAACTGCATGGTGCACTCCACTCTTACTGGACACACGTTTGATGCTTCACATTTTGGGGTTCCCAGTATCCAAAATGACATGGGATTATCTAAACTAATCTCTTTCTCTTTATAGCATGAACTGGAATGGATAGTTACAGATTCTGGGTGCCATTCTTACTGGGATTGTGATGGACCAGCCCCTGCTGGTACAAAACATCATCTAGCCTAAACTTATATTGAATGTATTAACTGACATGGATTTCTCTCTTTGCTAAACAATTACAAAGCAGGTTTTACTCATTTTTCAGTTTACAAGATTATTTAGAATAGTATTTTCTAAATTTCTCAGGTATTTGTAACTGCAGATGCTCTTAGCTCTTTACCCTGTTTTTGGTTGATTTTATATACCACAGTACCATTTCAGATATGTAATAGAAATCTTCCATTTCTTTGTAAATCAAAGCCAGAAATACATTACAGAAGCATGAAAAGACTGAGTGAAAATTAATTTTGTTGAGCTTCAAAAGAAATCACCATCTAAAGGACAGGTTCTGGATCAGTAGGACCCAATGTGCATTCACCCAGGTCCTGACTTCAGGTTCCTGAACTTCACTCCCTAGTGGGAGAGTGGGACAAGGAAAAGCCTGAAGAGCAGTGTCAGATATACAAAACTAAATGCCAGCAGTTAAATAGCCCAGGATGGATGGGTTCAGGCTGTGCCTGTGCTAGGTCAGACAGGAGACAAGCCAAGCAATGCCCCAGGATCTACTACTGGGCTCATCATTCATCCTTGCTGAAAAAAGCAACCAAAAGTCTTCCAACCCACCCCCCCCCCCAAGGCTGAGGGCATAGAGCAACTTGCAGAGTTGTTATTCTAGTCATGATTAAAAAGAAATCTGTTGGTCGACATCCATCCCAGTGCAAATACATTATATGTCTGAATATTGTTATATTATACAGTAAACCAGCATATGTGGATGGAATACCCTGGCACCTTCTCTGCTGAAGCCAGTTTCATTATGTTTGCAAAAGGCAAATACAGCTATATCAGTGTACTTTATTATAATGTCATATTCCTGACACTATAGTAAAAGTTGATTTGGTGTTTCCATTAGAAATCTCATTTTCAGAGGCTTATGACTCATTCATCTCAGTTTTTTCAGGATTAGATTTACCTCAGAGATCTCAGTCTACTTATAATTCCTCCCCTCAAAAATTGGTCAGTATTGGATATCTGCACATTTTAAATCCCAAGAGCTAAAAGGAACTGGTTTTTCCATGGTATTTCATTTTTTAATATTGTGAAATATTTGTGTCCTTTTTAAAGAAGATTAAAAAAATTAAGAGATGTAAGTTAAAACATCCTTGCTTCCACATATCACATTCTTATTACACTCTTTTTCATATGTTTAAACAAAAAGGTTGAAAGCCTTCTTGAGAAAAATTGTAAAAACTCTTTAAGAATGAAACAGGTGTCTACTACAATTTTGTCAGTGATTTTCAAGCCCCTAACTGAAATATCTGTTTTCAATATATAAATCTATCAGCGACTGTATCTAATGTTTGATAAATGCCACACATTTCACCCCTCTACTCCAGTTGTGGGGTTATTGTCAGACACACAAATGCATGCAATTAACACTGAGCCATTCTGGTTTGCATCATCAGAAGGTTCTGACCTTTTACACTACCAGAGCATCACAACTCAAAAGGTCTGAATGAATAGCTTTGTAATTTTTAAGCCTGCACAAGTAAACTCACTGGACATTTATACAGGTTTGCTTTCTCTATAATAAGTCATTTCTCTAACTCTGGTCTTGGAATGCATTTTCCAAGTTACATATGTTTTTAAGCTCACAGTTTAACAAATTATTGCACTAATAGTTTCACAGGCTTGTCATGAAAAACTTAGAACTGATTACTCTTTTTTTTTTTTTAAATGCCTGCAGGTTTTTATCTGAGCTACACAGAAAGCCTGTCCTGTATGCTGAAAAAATCATGTTAGCTGTTACATATATTAGGATTTCAGGCCTATTTCCAAAATATGACTTAGACATAAAACACTGGTTATTGCAACCTATACATTTCAAGCATTCAGCACCCAGAGTGGAAATCAGAATCCCAGGCACTGGAGAATGGGTCATACCAGGATTGCAACTTCTCAGGTGCACAGACAGCCATGGGCATGAAGTGAGAATATTCTACAAGGAAATTTTTTTAGACTGACAAAGCTATCGGAAGTATCTGTTCTTGGTCTTCACAAGATTATACACTTAACAGAGGAAAGGACCCCAAATCTCACCATTCACTACACACAGCACTCATCAGAATAAAGATGGCAATGGTTCATTTCTTCAAAGTAGCATTTTTCATCTTCTGTAGCTATGTCCTTACAGTCTACACTGTGTAGAGAAGAGTTTTCAATTTTTCTACAAACTATTTCATAAATCGTAATTGTATCTGTCTGGGAGACTTTAACACTGAGAACTGAAGTGCTTCCCCATGATTCTGGGTAACTTTGGTCCCTCCTTTGCAAAAAAGCAAGCATCCTGTACCAGCCTGCCTTCTGCAATAAAATGAGTAGGTCTGTGGATGAGGGCACAGAAGCAGAAGTTATGTACCTTCATTTCAGCAAAGCTTTTAGGAAAACATCCCAAAACATCTTTGCAGGGACACTATGGTCCAGATGGGTGGACTACCAGATGGTTGAAAACATTTTCTTGTCAGACACAGGACAGCACATAAAGGTTTTCTTTAGGAATCATTATGTTATTTTGGAATTGGGTCAAAACCGTGATTTTCACTCAATCTAGAGCTCAGTTGTGGAGCTCTAAGGGGATGAATAATCTGTGCTCCTTTTAGCATATTCAGAGCATAAACACACTAGCACATGTTGTATGATGCTTTTTAACTAGGTAGAAAGTAAAGTGGTCTGGGAAGGAAAAAACAATGATGAGGATAGTATCCCTCTAACATTTCATCTGTTTTCTGTGCAGCTGGAGAACAAGCTGCTCTCCATAAAATAACATCTATCTTTCCAGAAAACAAGGTGTTTAAGCATGCTACCCAGGTCTTCTTATCACAAGAGCATTACCAGTTTCACTTACTTGATTTAACATCAGACAGCAGGTAAATGAGGTAAGATAAAAATAGAAAAAGCTCTTCAATTTTAGTGCAGCCACTCTGTCACAAATTACCCTATAATCCAATAGTGAAGGTTATACCATTTTTAACTAATTAACACAAAATATAAGCAACACAATGCAGAATCATTTGATAAGAAGTTGCAGGAAGGAATCTGTCTAGTAATTAATTAGCAAAATGCTAGAAGTACAAAGAAAGCAGCAAAAAGCCTCCACAGCTTCAAGAAGCCTGATTTAAATTAGCATTAACATGCCTTAAAGAACAGTCAGCAAGTCAAGGTTTATCACCTTCAGTTTGCTTTGCTGTATCTTTCTACCTCCAATGGCCACAGTTTCCCAATTTTTTTGCTGTGTAGGGTCTGGTATAGATAGAACAGGAAATCTTACCCCAATCAGGAGTTCAAGAGATAGCAAATGAAGTGGGATGCCTCTAACTGTGCCACTTTAGCCCACTGCTAAATTACCACCTTGAATACTGTTCGAATGAGTCCAGAAGTTGGGATGAGTTCTGTTGGACTAAGTTCTGTTGGAATGAGTCCAGAAGAGGACCACAAAGATGACCCAGGGGCTGGAGCACCTCTGCTGTAAGAAGAGGCTGAGGGAGCTGGGACTGTTCAGCCCAAACCTAAAAAAAAAAAATAAAAAAAATTAAAAAAACCCCAAAACACAACCAAGTAACATATTTGCTTAATTCCTACAAGAATCCACCTAATTCCAACACTTGGGCCATTTATAAAAGTGTTAATCAAGGATATGAAAAGGAAATGGTGAAACTGTTCTCCAAAGCACATTTTAGTATGTCATTCCTTTTCAGATGATGCAATTGACCACAGTAACAAAAATCACAATTCCAAAGAATACACTATGTTACAGCTTTTTATTGAATAACCCCCTGTCAGATTTGCAGGTAGAACAGTGATTAATGGTGCATGTTGAGCAATAGCAGTGTGACTTAAAACACTGATAAAAGTTTGGAAAGATTGCTGTATCAAGTGCTATACAACATTTCATTTTCTTTCACTTATTAATCTTGGGGATTTATTGAAGGCTTAAAAATCTTAACTGAGAAAAATAATAGGGAAGTAATGGCTGGTGTTTTTCCTAGTCAGAGATTGATGAAAATCTGAACTTGGACTTTTTGCTTTAAATCTGTTTTTTATTGAGAAACTGAGAAAAGTTTAGCCATACTGGTCAGTCATGCACCAAATAAAACCTAAAAATCAAACGTGATCCTACCTATTCTCAACATTAAAAAATACAAACAGGCAAGTGGTTCAACAGTGCAGGCTGCAATAAAAGTAATTGTAGAAACACAGACAGAGGATTACAATCTGAAACACATCTTTCTGTTAAGAAGCTATTTCTACTGACTATGGATCAGGTCTTAATAATTTAGATAGATTTAAAGATTATTGGGGTTTTATTTATCAAGACAGAAACGAGGGCCCAGATGATTTTCTTATCAAAATGCATTTCTGGCAAACACCTTTGTTTCCTTTGAAATGAAAATGGTATGGAGGTACTGCACATCACTTAACTGAGAAGGATTTTAGTTATTTATACATTCAGTTATAAGAGAATTCAGATTTATAGGCATGCTTCTTCTCAGTTGTCACATATGAAAAAACCCCCAGATTTCTCCATTCTCTGGAATATAAAGAGAAACACATTTCAGGGAGCTTGATGTCTTCATACAGTATTGTACTGGTCTCCCTATGTTATGTATTTTTCGGAAGCAAAAAGAGTTTTGTTTTGTTTTGTGTTTTAACAAAACAATTTTCCTATCACACTTAACATGTCAGCAGCTGACAGTTAAAAGATAGTTACTGAAATTTGAAAATTCACTTTTTATGAGGACTCCACAGCCATCTCATTGGGAGCAAATGAAGGTCACAAGCCTGAATTCCCACGTAAGGAATTTCTGCAGAGGTATGCTACACACCCTGGGACTTCTAGAAAATAGGCAGAAAGAAAAATATGTTTTTTCTCCAGTTCTAGCAGAGAACACACTTTCTTTCTCCTCCAAGCTACGGATGGACTCCAGTGGCATCAAGCAAAGTACAAAAATTCCAATTAACACCTTTCCACCTGATATATTTTTCTTCCTGATGATTGCATCAACAGATGATGAGCATATGTAGGACTTTTTTTATTCCTCATTACAAAGTAATTCTTCTTTAATTGGAATCACTGTTATGTTAATCTGTTAAAATGAGGTTTCATAAAAATCTAACAGATAATAGATAAAATCTAACAAAATAGATAATACAATACATAACAAAAACTAAGGCTTTTGCCCACATCCATTTTGTAATCTACACTTAAAAATCTGTATGACATTTCATATACTGAAACCTAAGAACTGAGAAGATTCTATGGAAAAATCTTTCCATAGACTCATGACCTGTAATTTTTAGCTTCATTTACTTTACAGCATTTCACCTGAAACATGGCAGTCCATGAGCAAGTACAGGGATAAAAATTCAGTCTTTCTTTCAGTAATTGTTATAAGACCACTTACCAAGAACAGAATAAGAAAGGAATAAGAAGTTCCTCAGGTCCAGACTCATGATTTTCCAGTATGAGCACTCTCCCACTGTAAACAAAAAAAAGCTGTTCTCAAAACTGCTACAAAACCTAAAATCACTTTAAAGACTTGGGTTTAAAGAAATCAAATTCCACACAGAGGCATTATCTTGTTTTTCTGAATTTCTATTTAAATAATTGAAATAAAGCAGCCAATGGATCACAAAAGTAATGAAAACCACATAACATGTCAGAATACAAAAAAATGCCACAAAGAAAAACTATTAAATTTTCAATACTAAACAACTGGTAGCATTTAAGGATACATTTACAGTAGTACATCTACAATCATATTACTTCTCTGAGCTTAGACACTAAACCAACCTGTGCAAAGGAAGAAAATGCTTAGTCACTTAGATCCAACGAGAGGCAAATAATGCAATTTCTCTTCTCAGTGAACACATTCAAAGAACAAAAGCTGATTCTTCCTCCTTGTGGATAAAACCTATAATGCACCACTGTCTGGTTTTCTTACAGGACACTGAACTGTAAAGATCCTACTCCCTGCAGAAAAAAATGGTCACAAAGTCCCATTTTCAAAATTCATTCTGCAATAGCATAACTCAGAAATGCAAGGGATCCCAAATTGCCTTCAGATCATCTCTTCTCATCCCTTCTCACTAAGACCATTGTTATTCCATTCAGAACTTATGGAATATTACATGGCTGTTCCACAATGAGCTCACTTCAACCACCAAAGACTGTAAGGTGGGTGGTTTTTTCCAGTTTATCACATTATATTAATATATATATATGTAAATAAATATAAATATATATTTTAAATATAATTGTTTTCAGGTTATTTCCACATCTGTGCTCATTCACCTCTGTTGACTCATGCCATGTTCTAAAGTCTACATTTTCCAGTTTTCTAAATTACTTGTCAGTTAAAAGGCTCTTCCTCCAGTCTTCTCGGATCCTTTCTTGAGATCAGACTAAATCTCACCTTGTCTGAACCCAAGGCAATTTGTCTTGCCCTTAATTCTGGAGTTTTTTAAAAATAAAATACCATACAGCAATCCAACAACATGGGTAGAAATTATTACACTTGCATTTAAAATCCTTTCCCCAGCCTTGGTATTTCTTGGGTTTAGCAGAGTATGCCAGATGTTGTACTAATGATACCAACACCCTGTTTCCTTCAGACAAACATCTAGGAGATATTTCACATCTGTATTACTTGGTTGTCAACCGCATGGAAGGAAAAGACAGTAAAAAGATTGATTTTTGATTATTTTTTTTTTTTTTCCACACTGGAGACATCCAAGATGTGCTAGTCTTTCCTCAGCACTACCATTTAGGTTTATGCTGCAAGCCATCTTTTTTTCAGGATTGATCTGCACTGGATATCACTTGTGAGTTGCAGCAGCATGGCAGACTCCACTTATTAAGTTGAAATCTTGTTAAGTTTCCTTTTCTACCTTATCATCTATCCCATCTCTCGGGTGCCAGCAAGCAGCCCCTGACAAATCTGTATCAAAGAGAAAATTTTCTGTTTTCAAAAAAAAAACAACCCCAAACCAGGTGATAGATTCAGGCTCCCAGACTTCAGACATTCACCTAAGTGCATGATAGAAAGGGAGGTGAGAAAGCAGGAGTGCTCCAAGCGAAGGTTTTTCCCACTGAACAAACAAGGAAAAGCAGCACAATCTATTAATCTTCCTTAACCACCTGCTTCCACATTGTGCATTCTAGTCCTACTTTACCTGGGTATTAAAAGCTAAAAGTCTCTTCTCAGCCTGATGAAACAATACTTTTTTCTGAGAAGGAAAGCTGCTCCACAGAACAGAACTGATTACGTTTTTCCAATAAAAAAATATCAAAATATATGAAGTAACATTAAAAACATTACTGACTGTTCTTATCATTAAGGTGGCTATACCAACAGTGCCCAATCCCATTACTATTGAGTGTACCTTCTCAATTTATTCTGGTTTAGGAGATCTAGAAAGATTGTAGCCTATGGCTTCAGATTTGTGCAGTCCTTAGAGCAACATGAAATAAACAGTATTAGAGAGAATCAGATTTCCTTCTAAGGTGTCCATGTGCAGTCATTGCTAAATACTGACAGTTTTTGTAATTTACACATAGGCTAAATCAAGTTGATAATGTCACTACTTTAACATTGAAATTAATGTTTTATAAATATGGTTTTGTGCTTTTGGTGTTTTCACAGTAAGTGTGAAACCAGCTTCTGTATTGTATAATACTTGGTTCATTCTGACATAAATTAATCTATTTTAGCTCTTTTATCATTCACAATTCTTTCCACAGAGAATAAAGGCTATTTAGAAATATAAATAATGATCAGTCATTCATTCTAGAAAAAAACCAATCTTTCTTCTTGGGCACTCTAAGCTTAAGCTTAGTAACTACATTTTTGCTGCTGATTTAAAGAGCTGCTTTGCAGTGACTGACATTCTGTGCAGTGAAAGCCCAGCTGTAGGAAAGACTTGTACTTTCAAAAAACATCCCCTTTACTTAAAGGTTGAAAATAGTCCATTTTGGGTGTTTAATAATGATAATTATATATATTAAAGAGGTAACATTAGACGAATCCCACTTGTGTGACCATGTATTAGACATTAATAAAGAGGATCACATTTTTGAGAGTTATGAACCCAAGATGCTTCAGAAAAGACACATCAAACTTCTTAGTAAGGACATAGTAAATAAGAATCCCCTCTTCCTGTCTCATTCAAACTCTGAGAACATGCTTTAAGATATATGTACACATAACAACTGCAAATTCTTCTGATTTCTGGATCAGGAGGAGCAGAAACAGGGCAGCTTCTTGTATTCCTCTTGCTGGCCTGTCTGTTTGCAGGCAAATTCAGTTTCTCTTCCCAGATCACCTGACAGCATTCCCAGTTCATCCACATCAGGTATTTTACATCTAAAACCCTTAAATAAGAGACACTTTCCATTACTTAAGCTAAGCCTCTTGGCTCGCTATGGGAATTAGTAGCTAGAGACTAAAAATTTTGAATCTTTCATAAAACTTTGAAGTTCTTCAGTGGCAGGATAATGCAAACATCTTTGATTCTATGATCCTCATTGTCATTTCAAAAGAAAACCCACTACTTTCCCCCTTCAGACCTCTTTCTCTATTAATTGGCAGCAGGAAGAAAGCTGCCAGTGGGACTTTTAGTCTATCACCTGTTCCTAAAGAACTCATGGACACTCTTGTAAATACCAGCTACAGCTTCCCCATCACATCCCCAAGATTAGCAGAAAAACTACTTACCTTCCCAGCCACTGGACAGCAAGTGTGACAGCAAGTTTTCTTCCCTTAAATATCCTGCCATAGATGCTTGGTAAGCTAATGCCAATAATTCCTTCCAAGAAAACTTCAAACTTTGGGAAGTAGTTTGGTTTGACTATTCAGCAAGTTCTGTCTGAAACTTAAGAAGGGAAACTTCCAGGACAAAGTGAGGAAGACCACCTACCTAGTCATAAAAGCTGTTTACCATCCTATTCTATTCATTGGCACAATCCTTCATTCTGCTGCTGTGCTCTTCTACTGTATTCTGCTCCTACCCTGGAAAGCTGACATATGACAAAGAATAAAGATACTGGAAAAATCAATCTGCAGTCTGAATTCTATAGCTGCTTTATAAGTGTCTGTCACCCATCATAATCTTGATACCCATTAGCTTTTCTCTCTTTCTTCCCTGCTCTCTTTCTCCTGAGACTCAGCTAAGGAAAAGGATGGATCTCTATCAACAGGAGCAAAAGTTCTTTCAAGAACTTTTTGCTGCTTTTAACACTTTTAAGTGTTAGAAATAGGTTTGATTTTTTTTTTCCCTTAAACCAAAAAAACTACATAGCTAAAGTCACTTTGGCATAATCCAACTCTGATTATTTAAATTTTCATACGTACTCTTGGACTCTAGGAGAATACGAATAATTTCTGTTTTAAAACATTTACACTACATTTACTGCAAGCATACTTTCCTCCCCCTCTCCCCCTAAATATCAACAACACCTGCCTGCTTTTTCACACCTCTCTCTCCATATCTGCAATCAATTGGCTAGGCCATAATTCAGAATAGAACCAGAGATGAAGAAAACTTTGCAAGAAAACCTCCAAGAAAAGAACAGAGCTACAGTTAGGCTAATACAGATCCCTTAAAAACTAGCATCCAACCTCCAGCCTGTCTTTAGCCATTCTGAGCACAGGTTCAAGATAGTTCATTCCTTAATTCTCACTGTTACACTGCCACCAGTTCACTTGCTGTAGTCCCACTCAGCTAGGGTGACAGGAGCCTCACGTTGTACTGGTTTGTGTCTGGCTGATGATGCTGACTGAGTACCCAGCATCAGCATCCTCCTGCTGCTCTTCTTTGCTCCTTTTTGGCTGTATCCCATAGCCAATTGCCTTTGGAACAAAAGAAGACATCCCAGCAGGAAAAACTTCACTGGGGCTACACCAAGCCCATGTTGCATCTTAAATGAGATGCATTTTGGAGATATGCAAAGCTGAGAAAAGCAGCTTTGCTTCTGTCCTCCTGTTTCTGGCAGTCTGGGTGCTGAGTTATCTTTCTGCCAGTCTCCTGCTTGTGCTGACCCTCAGGGGAGTTGTCAGGATCAGGATCACAGTATCAGCTGTGGGTTTTCTGCTGTCAGGGAGTCCTCATATCACAAAGATTAATGGTCAATCAGTTAGCTGCAGCCGAGAGCTGGCTCTTCAGCCCCTCACTTGCTGTCCTGGATTGAAGCTCACGTACACATTAGATTGAAATTTGCTCCACTATAAGCATAAAAATCTGCAATTCCCCCCCAAAATTTCTTTAGTCTTAGCTAAAAGCTGATATATTGTTATATTTCTTAAAGAAAGTTACATATTTTTATTATCAGTTCACTTCATATATGAAGAATGACAAACGATATTTTAAAATATTTAAATATCAACAAATGATATTTTAATTTGCATCAGCTGGCTGCTAATAAATGATCAATGACTGTGACATTTTTCTCTGAAAGTACTAGACTGTCACTATCTTAAAACCATGTACCTCCATGTACCATGTAGCCATGTACCTCCACCACTTGCTGAGTGAATATTCATTTTTGTTCTGACCAAAAAAAAGACTGTTAATATTGGTTTACCTAAACTTGTTTTAATTTCTGTGAAGTTAAAAGATTCCAGGCATACATGAATGTAACTGATGCATAAATTTAATACAGTAAAGCAATCCACTGTCTGAGCTGTTGCATCTAACTCATAACACACTTAGATTTTCATTTATGCTAACACTGATCGAAATCCTGACTGTACTTGCCTTCAGAGAGACAGAGAAATCCTTACTGTGCAGGGGGGGGAAAAAAAAAAAAAAAAAAAAAAAAAAAAGTTGGTTATTTTTTGTTCCTAATAAGTACAGGTTTAACATTAATAGTGAATTTCTAATCAAAGCAATGTGATATAATCTCATTTCTTACTCCGAAGCAGAAAAATATGCAATCTCTAGAAACTTCTGAGGACAAGTACAATACATAATGAAAATTAATTTCATATTTCTATTTTTTATCTCCTACAAATAACAAATACTTGTAACACGAGGACAGATGTTTTTAATATATTCTGTTATCAGATCAGAAACACAAGCAAAATGGATGGAACAAAATCCATCTGGATAAAGGACACAATACATAATGCCACACTCCTATTAGCATAACAAAAATGAGTAAATTATGTTGGTGGTGAGATAATTGGGAATACTCAGAATCCAGAGAGAAGATATTTGAGAATGTTGTGAAACCTAATCTTCACATTCCATTAATAAAACAAGAAATCACTAAGTAGTAAACAGTTGCTCTGAATTAAAACTCATTGGAGAATATTGTAACAAGTGCATCTTTAGAAATTGTCTACCTTACAAGTATGTGTTATAACTTAGTTCTATTTTTTAATTAAGAAATTAGAGCTCTGACATTAATTCAACAGCAGCATTTGCCAGTAGAAACAGGCAAATGAAAAATGTCACCATGTTTTAAAATAACTTGATAGATAAGATGGAACAAATAGTAACACAAATAATATTGGACTTAATAATATGATTGATGAAAATTGTAAAGATTTGCCAACTCTTTTGGAAAGCAAATATAGCAAGCCTCCAACACAGCCATGAAGTTACACTCATAAAATTTGTGTAAGACTACAACTTGGTACTCTGTATTAAAATTCGTTTTCCTAGTGAACTATCATGTTACTATCACAATTTGAGGAGGTTTTTTGTTTTTTTTTTTTTATTAGGTTCAACCAGTATGTGGAAGAGGCATGTGTTTTCAAGGCAAAACTGGAGACAATCCAAGGTAAACCCAAAATGAACACGGAAGCTGGGTCAGATTCTAGTCTTGAAAGTATTTTTTGAAATTTTAAAGACTTCTTAAGGGAAGCAGTTAGCTCAATTAACTTCTGCTAACAAAAACTTAAGTACCTTCTCTTAATTATTAGTCTCTCTTCTCAGTCAGAGAAAAGAGACATGAACACCCTACAAAACCAATTTCTCTCACTCTAAAATAAACATGTAAGAAGTTAGAGCAATGCCTAGAGAAGAATCTGCCTCTTATGTATTATCTACATAAAGTACACCATCAATTACTGAGTCTAGTTTCATAATTCAAGGGAGCTAAAGTTAATAAAGATTAAACTCACACTGCCTCACAACAAGTACATTATCTATTTAATTACTTTAAAATACAAAACTCTTGTATGTTTTACATATGTTACTCCCTTTATTCTGAAGGGGAGGAGATCAGAGGGAGTGGGAAAATGGATATCCCAAGGATGTATTTATGAAACAAATGCTTCCTCCCATCAACCTTTGTTTTCCTAAGTACATCAAGCTTTAAATAATCAATCTGCCATCCTATCTCAGGCATGTTTTCTGGCCTGAACTGCATGCTGATGACAAGAATTGTCAGTTGTATCCTGAGCTTCTGATGTGACTATTTCCACTCCTGTACCAGCAGAATGTTTCTCAGAGAAGCAAAAGCATTATGAGATTTTTTCACAGGGGGACATTTGACTTTTCCACTTGTTTTATGAATAGCTAGATCTTTCTCCTTAGTTACTAACAAAGGATCTGAACATTCAGCAAAACTAATGTAGACTGTGGGACATGTTATTGTGGATTTTAAGCATTTTTTTTCTAAATGAGAATTATATAATTAAAATCTGAGAATTTTTTTTGTGCACGTCTGTCCATGTTTTGTGCGTGCCCCTCTGCTGCTCTGTCCCCCTCTAACTTTCAAAAAACTTCTTAAAAGTAGTATCTAAACTAAATTCCTACATGTTCTCTGAAAACTAGGACACACAGAGTTTCTACATTAATTCCTTCTGAAGCCTGTTTGCATAAAATTCAGCTTTTTGTGGGTGTCAGAAAATCTAAGCTAAACTTCAAATTTCTTTGGGGATCATACACTGGCTTAATTCCTCAGCACAAATTCACATCTCATCAGGGTAATCTTATCTCATTAGTAGGGTTGGGTTTCACAGGTTGCCCTTGAGAATGACGACAACACTAAATATTTCAACAAAAATACTGAGCTTTGATACCTGTCGATTTCTCTTTCACGTTAGGTTCAAAGCTAAAAGGTAATTTAGGGTTGTTTCCTTTTTACATTTGCAATGTTCAGGTTGTAGTGGCAAAGTTTATAAGCAACATTGGTGCCTTAAAAATGCAGAGGAGTTTGAGAGACTACTTCCAGAGGACCATTTGCATTTACCAGCACAGTGCCCTTCGTTGTCTCCCATTCAGGTGTTAAAAATCCTTTTTCCAAATACACAAGGACCATTCAAATTCTTTCATCACAAAAGTATCCAAATCTGGACAAAGCTTAATTTTTCTGTTTCTGAAATCAAAGTGTATTTTAGTAAGACAAAACTACCATGCTGCATGGTATAGGTGAGACACAGAGTCAATGGACCCAAAAGGAAAAAGACACACTGATACATAATTTGGCTAACATTTCTTCCGAATAAAGTTTTTTATAGAAAAATAAATAAATGGTACAAAAAAGAGCTCTTGACCTCCCAAAACTGCATTTCATTCACATCTGAATTATAGTTGTATAGTAGTAAAGATTCAAGCAAATGGTTAATGATTTAATTTAAAACTTCTTTACTATGAAAATTAACAAATATAATTTAATTGCAATTTCTTGCATGATTAATAGGTGAGATTTTCATTCTTAATTCCATCATGCAATCTGTTAAATATGGCCTTTTTGTTAAATTATTTTAATTTCCTGAGAGATCAAGCTGCTATTGCATGCAGATTGTGTTATCTAACACCTCATATTATTATTTCTAATTTTCATATCTATTTGATTAATGGTTTGCTTTGATCAATCTTATGCACTAGGAAGACACAAGCTCATTGTCTTTATGCCCCCAAGTAGAACTGGTTGGACTGAGGGAGCATGATGATGTGGCTCAGAATACAGAAGTGTGCTGAGGTAATGTTGAGTGTATTATAAAATCTTTATTACTACTGAAAGCTATCCTGCTTTTAATTTTAATAGTGAAATAAAAACCACAGGCAGATAATCAACCATAGGAGCATGTATTTTCTAGGTGTACTGCAAAATGAGTAAGTACCTTGGGGACTGAATATTCACCCTGAATATTTCTGTTTTAAGGTGGTATGGTTATGGATTCACACGCTTTGCATTGCAGTCTTCCTCAAGATTCAAGTTAAAATGTTAAAACATATTAAAACAACAAGGTGGTGAAGCCATCACTCTCAATAAGTCTTGCCCCACAGAAAGGAATTTTTTGCAGACCAACAAGCTTTAGAAATCAGCCATGAAAATAAGCAAATCCCTAGGATCTTGAAAGTTTCTGAGAAGCCAGCAAGGGCAGACACCTTGATGGGACTGCTGTTATGTTCAGAAGTGTGAACCCAAGCCAAGGCAGGCAGCACATCATGAGAGATGCTCCAGTTCTGCAGTTCAGTCTAACCTCAATTTGCTCCCACAGAGTTTACAAGCAGTTCTCCCCAAAACCACAGACACTGTTCTCCATCTTTTCCAAGAATTCTCAGTGTTTGGGAGTGAGAGATGCAGAGCGACAGCTGATCAGGAAATTTTATTTGAATTTTCCTGATAGATAGATAGATAGGTATGAGAGCTATACCTCTGACTCCAGGAGAAGGCTCTGCTGTAAAAGCCACAGGCACCTCAAAGAAAAACTGCAAACTGGTGCAGAGGAACAAAAGACACATACCTAGAAAGATATAGGAGAGCTGCACTTCCAATGCTGCTGCACCGTTTACTTTTTCTTGCTGCCCAACTACTGCCCAACAATTATCTGTGAAGGAAAGATTGCTTAGGAAAAAAAAATCACATTCATTTTTATTAACCTAAATATATTACATGAGTTAATATGTGCCTTTAGTAAGGTCATCTTAGATGATACACATTTTTCTTCATATTTTAAATGCATTTATATGAATATGGACTTCCCCATTTTCCTCTAGTTTATTTTAATTAAAATGAGTTTATTGTTTAACAGAAACTTTTGCAGTTCTGTGGAGACTTAGGAAGCTATTTGCTTACTGAAAAGATTCTACATATTTCTCTTTTTTTCCTACAATATCTTTCAATATCTCATCACTAAATGATTACTTAAGTGATTTAAGACTCTGAAAAAGCATTTGCTAGCAAAATGTCAAATAATATGAACAGAGACTGGGAACAAACACTGCTCATCCAGCCTTACACACTTCAGCATAGTGGATACAGTCTAAACAATTCTCTTTTAATTTCACCTTTCATTTACTCAAGGCCTTTTCCCCATACACTTATCCAACTTCTAACTTTTATTACTGCCAGATACATCCAAGCAGCTGCTCCGGATCATCTAGGTTGAGGCCATTTCTAAATTTCTTCCAAATTTTGTAATAAGCTCAATGTTAAAGCAGATGAGTTTGAACCTCATTCCATTAGCAATTTTCTAGATGTATACTGTGTACACATCCCTGAAAAACAGATGAAAATTACACTTTATAGACAGAGAGCTAAAGAGTAGGTGCGCCAAACTGTAAACTTCTGCAGTGGTTAACTATGACAAGCATGGTTAGTAACTGAATTTACACTCTCTGCAAAAGCAGGTTTCAAATAATAAAATACTCAATTCTGTATGTTTACACCGTGCATTTCCTGAATTATAAAAGCCTCATGAAACAAGATGCCCTTAAGGCAGAAACTGCCAGCACGGCATCACGACAGTCCCTCGATATCACTCTCGTATTTGATGCCAGTATGCTCAAGTTACACAAGCTGTGGGACCAATACAAACTCTGTATGCTCAAAAAGGCTTCTGGTTTTTTATATAAAAAGCAAAAGAAAGGTAAAGACAATCAGAATTCTGCCAGCCATTTGATAACCACACTCTCTGCTGGGGGGTCTCAACGTTGATAAAAATAAACGTGTCAGAGAGATGCAGAACTGAGCTTTGATTTCTGTGGTCCCTTCAGCTAGGCTGAAACTAGGCAGTCAGGTTTCACAGAACTCATTCCACTAATTCAATGTAATTGATTGAATGAATCAACAGACATGAACAACAACTGAATGAGTCAACAAATACGAAGAACAGAATGAATAACAGTTTTGTTATTTCTGTAAAAAAGCTGTTCATGTTTTCAGGACCTGAACAAATTGACAGTCAAATCAGTTTCATTCTAAACTTCTTTGGAGAATAGCTTTCTTTAGCTATGGATTAGCAACACTGGACTCAATTAGAGATATTCTCACAAATACAGCACTTTTCTCTGGACACTTTTCGTCCAGGACAAGTGCATGTCAGCATAGTTTATGATGGAGAGAGAGAGGCATGCAATAGAAGAAAAAAAATCTGCACATCTGCAGTGAAATGACAATGATGCATGTATAATGATGCTTCATTATACAGCAAACACATACACAGACATACACACACACACTTAAGACTTTCACATTTAATTTCTGCTTGGTACAGTTGAGAATTATGGTCTTTTGCAAAGAGAATTAGAAGGTTATGAATGTATAGAAGAGCATGCCCTTTAGAATAAGATTTGTAAAGTTATTTTCACAGTTTGCAGTTTGTCTGCTGAAATACAGAAAAAAGCTAAATAAAAGTATGCAAGGGTTTAGAACCATGTATTTTGTCAGACAATTAAACAGAAGAGGGCTCTAATGCATCATTGCTTTTTTCTCCATTAGGGAGACCACATATGCATCATTTTTTTTTTCCTCACTAGTGTTTTTCACACAAAAGGCAGTCATACGGATCTGGGAATTTAGTAGGCATTAAGATAAGGAATCTAATTCTAAATGTAACTCCAAGATTTCTCAAAGCTCAGATACACACTGAATTGGGGGAATTATAATTTATTAGTTTCAGTTCACCCTCTTCTGCACTGAATTTCCTGCTTGGTTCTTTTCTGTATCTTCGTCAAGCAGGGATGATTTTGGTATTTTACTTTTTTTTTTTTATTTTAATAAAAAACTCTGTTTTTGACTACAACTCTTTGTGACACCCAAAAGCGAATGTCAGGAAAAGCTTCCAAAGTCCAATTTGTGTCTTGCCAACACAAAATCTTGTGTGCTTTTGACACCGTACATGTGTGTTGTGGATAAGTGGTGTCAGAATAAACCACCAATAGGCACTTGTACAAAGGGAGCTCAGAAAAACTGCTCAAAAGCTTGCCAACACGTGCCTGACTGCACAGAATCACAGCATGTTTAGGTTGGAAGAGACCTCCAAGCTCATCCAGTCCAACTTTTGACCAACACCATAAGCTAACCACTAAACCACATCCTTAAGGACCAGCTCCAAACACCCCCAGCTCCCTCAGCTGCTCCTCACAGGATTTGTGCTCCAGGCCCTTCAGGAGCTTTGTTGCCCTTCTCTGGACACAGACTCAGTGTGCCATTTTGCATTAGAAAACACGTTGGATATCGATTTAATGTCCATAAATGTCCATTTTTTAACATCAATGTTAAAAAAAGGACCAGAAACAACACAGCACTGTAGGATGCAGCAGCAGAACTTCCCCACAACTCTTTCTGTATGTGTCCTAACCTCAAAGTCCTATGCACAGCAGCTGCTTGTAGAAAAAAATGCTGTGAAAGAGTAGGATTTACATGGGTACATCACATCAATTCTCTTCCCTGTGACTGGAAAACTGTTCCACAGCCCAAACTGCAGTCAGATTTTTCCAGGATAGGCAAGGGTTAAATCTGGGGGATGTACAAGACTCCTTGCTGAACACCTGCAACTAAGAAGCTATCAAGACCAGTTTAAATCATTCATTTTAATTATTATCCCTCAACTAATGACCTAATTCCACAGAACAAGAGTATTATACAGAAGTCTTATCCTGCTAAAGCAACAGAATAATACAGACAACATACTTGACAAATGGAGACAGAAAAGCCAAACAAGAACTTGAATCTTCAATCATCACTCACAGAAATATTTGTTGTAAATGCAGGTTGAACAGTGATAGATCCAGCATCAGGGAGACAAATGGAACCATTGGAAAGGATGCTTCCTCAGGACTTGTGCCTTCAAAGACCTCTCACACGTGTGAGGAGTAGTGTATTTGTGCTCAAGACAGAATTTCTACTCTTTTTTTAAGAATTCTGTCTAAATAAGCAGACTAAAGACCTTAAATACCAAGCTAGTGTCTGGTCATGTGAATAAGAAGCATTCAGACCTCAGGCACTGAAATCTTTCCAGACCTGGTCTCTAACAAAGATGTTTGCATGTTTGCACCCTCGACTCTACTGTCCTTGAAGTTTCAGAAATCTGACCAGACACACAGCCAGGGACACAAATTTGGGTCCATTTTGAGCGGATTGATCACAGTGCTGTGCAAGAAAGGATCATCTTAAGACCAGAGTATAGATAAATAAATCTCTCTTAGGTCTTTGAGGTGAAAATGACCTTCCTGCCCTTATTCCCCTCTTCTCAGGGTTTTCTGTTCCTGAGTTCACTGGAAAATAGCAGATTCTGATTTATTCAGTTGCTTAACAGATGGGCTCTGCTGGCAACTTTCATGGTCTGAGTGCCATTCTTGGCTGTTGTGCCAAAAAAAGGCAATTCTCCTCTCACCTTTTACAATGCTTTTAATTTATCTTCCAGGTTTCTCCATTGCTCCTATTATGTAAATAAAAGTTACCCAAAATGTGTTAAAAATATTTTGATAATTTAATATTACAAAATAGCTGGTATACATTAAAAAAACCATACATACATGTAAAAAAAACCCAAACAAACAACCCCAAACTTCTCTTGACACTTTGTATTTGATAATTTGAAAGCTGGAAGGCAGAGGAAAAAAATCTTAGTCCTTACTCCCAAAAGAGAGAAGTTAATTCAAATCTCCCATATTTTGAGTTGATGATTGAAACTTTTTGTGATTATACTGAAAATGAATGGGGTTTTGGGTTTTTGTTTTTGTTTTTTTTTTCTTTTTTTTTTTCCCTGTGGCTGTGTTTTAGTCAGGATGAGCCAACCTTAGTTAGCCACCGGTACAGTGTGCAGCATGTGCAAGCACTCTTTTTCTGCTTCTGATGGGTAGAGATGGTTAAGGACCAGCTGTGGGACACACATCTCCTTACAAAGAGGCCAAAAATTAGGCACGTGCCTGCCTCTGCTTTGCTCCACATCTCTTGTGGGATTTGGGGATTGTTTTTCAGAGGTACTTAACCCTCTTCACCATCTGTACTGACTCAGTGGGTGCCATTAGGCAACAGCAGACAGTGCAAATTTAAGGTACTGCAGAAATTGAGTTGGGGGAATTCACTGAGATTTTGCCCTGGGTTTGTAAACTGGCTGTCAGGTTCAACTGACTGTTAAACTGTTTAATAAAATACATTTTGCAATCAAATAACATATCCAGTACACTAAAACATGGGAAAAAGTACATTAGTTCTTCTTCATGCTAGTCTAATATTAGACTCTAGTCTTAGATTCATAAAGAAATGAAATAAAATCTCATCCATCATTATAAAGATCCTTATTATCTCCTGATAAGGTTATCACATCCTTTTGGAGACAAGCTACTGCCATGTCCATGCTTTAGTGAAAGCATACAACTGGTGAAAAGACATAATTAGTCTCAGATTTTACAACATTCACCAGTACTTTACTTTTGCTAATCTATTTCCTTTCTGTAGCCAATTTTCTGCTGATATTCACTCATCTTCCCAGCCCAAGTTGCAGGGAGATCAAGAGAGAATCAAATCCATTCACTTCACATCTTGAGGCCAAGCATCTGGCTGACTGGGATGAAAAGTATGCAGAAAAACTGGGGTTTGTTGTTCACTGGTTTTTTCCCTCTTCAGATGCCTGTGATGCATTTCATTTAAAGCTACTAAAATTAATTTTAAAGGTTGCCTCTTAAAGACTTAAGGAAGAACATTGCTTCATTTTGACTAAATTCTCTTAGGACCCTGTAAGTGCAAAAAGTACAAGAAAATGAAAGGTCACATAACTGTATAAAAACCTCTCATTTTCAAAAGTTAAAAATAGTAAATATATTATCCTTTGTTCACGGAAGGTTTTAGTAAAGAAAGTGTCTTTTGTTTACAAAAGACCTGCTATGGCACACAAGAGAAGATTAACATGGATGGTTTACAGCTAGATCTTAATAATAACAGACATCATCTGTATCACAGCCTTCAGGAGAAAAAAAGTGCTTGTTGTCACTGTCTCTGGATCTTTTGTCACAATTAAAGGTTTCCTTAGCACATGTGGAAAAAAAAAAAAAGCATCATAAGTATTACTTGATGTTTGAGTAAAAAAAAATTTGTTCTCATTTTGGGATTAATTTTATTTCCTTGAAGTATGAGATTTATTATTTTATAATACATATTTTTATCATCTTGGAAGTAGACAAAGCCTCTGTAAAACCTGGAGAAAGCACTGATGTTGAGTTTTCTAGACTGTTAAAAAGATTTATCAAAAGTGTGCAGAAGGAGCACATTGATTTAAAAAAATGCAAATTTGAATGAATGGTGCAGACAGCTGTACAAAGAAAAGTTGATGGTGTTCTGGTAAATTCCTTATGACAAATACTGCCTAATCAGATATATCTCAAAAATGGCTATGTTTTTATTCAAAGACAGAAAAACTCAGAAATCCAAAGAAAAAGAAAAAAAATAACCAGTGAAGCAAACTACTGTTCTACAGGTCCCAGGTCAACTCAGAAATACCTCAGGAGCTACTAAAATATTTCTGCTTTCAGCTTCCATGCTCTCAAATTCTTGGAATTGTTGAGGAAGAGCCCAGACACAGACTTTGCTTCCCTACCTGCATTATTACAGGCATGTCCTTATTATATATGGGAAAAATTACACATCCAAACTAAGGGGGGGTGTTTAAGCAGTCCTCTACTCTGCATTTTTCAAGTGTGGACTCTTAGGAAATAAGAGGTTATAAGCAGTTAAAAGTACCACTCTCAAAAGTTACTTTTTCTAAAACAAGCAAAAAAGTATAAATAGCATTACAAAGGAAAGCTTGAACAAAGGCTATGGAGAACGGAAAAAAAACCTCATCACTTTCTATTTGCTCTGAGTGTCTTCACCTTGTAATAAAGAATATTGGGCACAATTGTAATATAACTTCATTTGAAGATAACCTCAGGCACTTTTTAACTATCTTGTTTGTGACATCAGCCTGGTTATGGGAAATTTGTCCATGTTTTACCTCAAAGCACCTGCTAATTTGGAGCCAGAAAGAATATAAATTGTATAATTAATCTGTTTATAACATTTACACACTGAGCAGCATCCACAGCATAATGGAAAACAATTGCAAGAGCTTCCATGCTTTAAAAGTTGTTTTCTTTATCTCAAAGTAACACTTTAAGTGCAACCAGTAGAAAGGTGACTAAGGCAAATAACTAGCAACAAAAATTTTGTCCAAACATATAGTTTTACTAAGAAACTTTAAAAGCCAAATAAGACAGCTCCTAAATATCTCGTGCTGCTGTGCTAACAGTGATGAATTGTGTAAAACATGCTATACATTCATGCTATACATTCAATATCTGCAAATGCATTCTGTGCATTTGCTAGTTAGATTGCATACACTGGCATAAATGTTATGTTTTAACCCAGTAGTGAATAAATTAAAAAAACATCCATGAGAATGCAAAATAAAATCTGAAAGCCCATATTTGGCAACGTAAAGCTTCAGAATCTCACTGGAACTTATAGATTTACTTGCCAACTAACATTAAATATGAGTAGATTTCTTTATTATCTAGATCACAGTTATTTCAGTAAAAATCTATGTGGACAGAGTCACCATTTTCATGACCTGAAATAATTTCATAAAGATTTGATGATTCTGAAGGCTACATGTTTTATTTATTGACTGTAATCCTGAAATTTGTGGCTGAATTTCTTTTGTGGGTAATTTGTGAATAAGTTTATTTTGTTAACAAAGACTATTTCATTGTATTTTTGCTTACCTAGCAATAGACTGTATTATTTTGTTGATTTTTAAAAGAAATCAATCTTATAAACTACATGCTGTTCTTCTATCTTCTCCTATAAGAATACCCTTCATTATTCCTACTCTTCCATCTTCCTCATCACTATCCTCTGAAATATTTATAGTGCAGTGATGATGCAAAAGAAGGGGAAAAGTGGGAAATCTTCAGATAGCATTAATTTTAACAGTTCTACAAAAGATATGCTTTTGTGGGGGACATAAGAATAAGAGTGGTAAACGTGTCTTCCTATAAAGCTGGTTTGAAATTCTGGAGTAGGTTTCAGACCAACATGTAAAATGTCAGACTACAGACTGTGTAAACTATCATAGCTCCCCTGAAGTCAAATTGAGGTTACAGCATCATGATTTTCATCTTGGCATTTTGTAGCCCCACATGCTGCTGTAGTCTCATCCAAAATAGTCATATATAATTTAACATTTTAAAGTGCTCTTTTTTTCCCCACTCTGTTTTGACTCACAAACAACAACTCGCTTGCTGCATGTTCTGTTGAATGCTTGATGTTCCCCCTTTTCTGCTGTGTGGATAAAAGCATGCTTACTTTTTATACTATATATATATTTTTTTTTTTTTTTTTTTTACCGTGAGCAGACATCTCTGCCCTTTTAGAGTTCCCTGGATTGTTTGCTAATGAACTGATGCACTGTATGAATAGCTTTCTCTGCTGTCAGATTGTACTCTGGACCTTAATGACAGCTCCTTATCAACACTTCCAATTACCAATGAATCCCAAATTTGTTCTTGGCTACCCCCATTTCACAACACTTAGCCAATTTTCTCAGCATCCTGATAAAAGCCCTTATTGATCATTCCCTTCTGTATAAATAATCTTCTCATGTCTCCTTTTCACAAGAGCTTATGTCTACATTTTATTTTTTTTTTTCATTGCCATACATGATAAATGTGGTCACCTCCTGGTCCCCTTCTCTGACTGTTCCTGTTCCTGTCCCTGTTACCTTTGGAAGCTAGAACAATGATTGCTTTGCACAAAGATTTCAGGTAATTATTATACATAGACTACTACTGAGATCAAATATTTTATGCCATGTATACAGTGTTATTCCCAAATATTCTCATGGCAACTGGGAAATCCCCTAATTCTAGGACTCAACACTAAAAATGTTACACGTTCCTCTGCCATTCTTGGGATCACACATTCCTAAAACCTCCTGGCTTGGGCATAAGTTTTCAGAATATGTTTAAGGAGTTCAGCATTCCAAAGTTTGCAGGTAGAATACTTACATGGAACCAGATTTGTTCACTAAGTGGGGTTATTTTGTTTACACTTCTATAAAGAGTTTTGTTTACTCTTCTAAACTCTTCTATATTCTTTGGAACAGGTACAAGGGAAAAAATTGTTCGAATTTAGTAACAGGTCTCCATAAAGTTCCATTTATTCTTATACTTATTACTTATATATTAAGTCATTTTTCTGTGGTTTGTACCAAGTAAGGTTCCAAGGTTTCTAAAAATTTGGAAGCAATCATTGCCCGAGGTGCTTTATGCAATTAATTCCGTGTCTTTCCTCAAAAGACTATGCCAATATTTCATATGTTTTCTTTTGTTTTAAGAGATTGTTGCCACAGAAAAGCCTTCTGTACCCTTTTCTACCATGAGAAGCAGATGGAGTGTTAATGCATAAAACATATAAAACTGTGTGTCTCAAGAGTACAGCTCCAGAATATGCTCAGTGTGCAGGCTCTTTAAATTAAAATGTTATTATACAAGACCTTAGATCTTTAATCTCTTATCTTTCCTCCATCAACAAAAAGTACACGTTAGTAGAAGACAAACAGAAATTTAAATACATGCTGTCTAGCATCTCATTTTGTTTTTAGCAGCATCACACAGACATGAGTGACAAAAATCTAGATCAAATCATTAGAAGTCGCTCCTGTGTTGTGGTTTTTTTTTTAATTAAATACATAGCAAAGTTTTAGACCAACAGTAACAAAAATTTAACCAAGAACTCAGTAAAGAGATCACTCACAAAACGTTAGGTTTCAAAACCATCACATTCATCAGCTTTTTCTGTGAATTAAATGTAGGTGTGTAATGCAGATCCCCATTGCTTTGCCAGCATCTCTCTAGGCAGAACTGGTACTAGCAAAACCCTTGTTTAAGACAAAGCAATGCTCAAGGCAGTGACAGGAGAGTACGGGCAGGTTGTGTTTTTAGGGGGTGGTGGGTTTTGGTTTGGTTTTTTTTTATTTGTTTATTGTCTTTTTTTTTTTTTTTTTTTTTTTTAAGGTAATGCATTCTTTTTAGGGACTGAGATAATTATCACCATGAAAAATTAAACAGCTTTCAGACAACATTCTTTTTGCTAATGTCTTCATTGTCATATCCCATCACTCAAATTTGACCTTTAACAAAGCCTAGAAAGCCACTCAAGCTGTAGCTGCAGATAGATGTGTAATCCTCAGGGGCTGAGTCAATAAAAAACACCAGAAAACCTAAGCACCAAAGTATTCCTTAGAGGAGACATCCACTCTGGTAAGACACGTTTTGAATATCACCTTCTAGGAAAATCTAGCAGAATAATCAATTCTTACTAGAATGAAAAATCCTAAGAGTCCACAGCTCCAGAAAGAAATCCTATCAATTGAGACAATTGCACTGCAGATGAAAAATTTAAATAACAGCCAAACAACATCTGTCCATCAGAGCTACAGGATGACAAATGCCCATGCCACAGGTGAGATGCTGCTCACCTGAAACTTAATTGCTTTACCAGGACATTCAGAATGCTTTGCAAGCAGGACAGCACTGCAGCTGAATGGCAATGCCATCCACCACTGCAAATAGTACAAATTCCTGGCAGCTACCAAAACAAGAGCCCTATGTCTTCCATGCGAGATGCAGAAACAAGGATCTGAGCAGTTACAAATGCCCTTTCTCCTAACTTTCACATTTCTTCTACACATCTACGTCCAGTTGGAAGTATAGGGTTTTTTTTCCCCTGCATATCACTCCATGTAAATGGGTATCAACTTCTCAGACATGAGCTGATGTTTTACCTCTCTTCCAGTAAAGGCAGTGTAAATTTCAGTGCTGAGGAACACATTTTCTTCCACCTCTGGCCACAGATTCTTGGCCACTAGTAACTACTTAAGTTTGTTATACCAAACACACACTGTGCCAGATGAATTACTCAGCTACCTCAAATAAAAAGGTGGAGAGCACGAGAATTTGATGGTCAGAATGCAGGAAAGTTTTCTTTCTTCATTTTCTTCCAGTGTCTAGAATACCTTACTCAAATATTACTCAGGTTACCAGTGCTAAAGGCCTGCAGATGACTTGAGGCACTGAAGTACAAAATAACCTGTCCGAAGCTGGTTTGAGAACTAGAGAAAATGCTACATGCTTCACAGGATGCAACTTGCACCTCTCACTTTAAGGTTGTGGTTCTTCCAGGAAGAGGAAATCTTTCCCACTGCCACTTTGGGCAGTATAAAAGAAAAGTCACTGCATACATGTCAAGCATGCATAACCACAAGAAGCCTTTTCTGCTTTTCAGTACTGGCTTTCTATTTCTACCTACCATGTGTTTCTGGTCACTAGAGTCAACTGAACTGAATAAAAACGTTCAAGAATGAGTAGCAATGGTCCGTTTTCACAGAAATTTTGCTTACACCTTTTGAGAAAGCCCATGTTCCAACTGTATTAGCACAAAATAATTCCATAATCAATAGTTGATATGAACAGAGGTATAATTTTAATAAGAATGTCTATCTGAGGAAGTATTTCAATGCTGACTTCATATTTATTAAACAAAAAACTTTTTCCTTTTTTTCCTTTATGTTTTATTCATAAGATCCCCTTTCACTTTTTCAGTTTAAATAAAGAACTGTGATTATCTGTAAAACTGATTGCTTAAAGTAATTAATCATTTTCCTTATGAAATTTCCTGGGTAAATTAAGGATCTTGTAATTGAAGGATTTCTCCTGTGTAAATGGAGCATGCTGAGAGTCTAGACTGAGAAATAAATATACTGCCCAGACGCCTAGAGCTGTTTCTTTATTAGTCTTTACTGGAACTAATAGCTATCTGACAACAGAGAAATAAAGTTTTGTTTTTAATTAATAGAAATGTATTGATCTCTTTTTAATAATAATAATTTTCAAAAAATGGAAATGTCTAGTAATTTTTTTTTTTTTTAAATTAAGCTAATAACATTACTCTTGTTACCAGAGTTTATACTCAGCTTGTTGGCCAATGACAAACCTTGTGGATAAACTGATGTTTGCTTACTGGTACCTCAGCAAAGCTAAACTGCAATTGCAGTGGCTTGCTCAGACTTACACCACATCCAAAATTCCAGACTACAGACAGTCATTTAAGCAAAAGACTCCTCATTTTGTCCTAGGACAAGGCCAGTACTGTGTGGTATCAGAAAACCACGTGGAAAGAAAAAGGAAGGCCATCAAAAAACCCTAAGACATGAAAGATACAGAATGTACATGTGCATGTATGTGTGCTTAAGAATGCTAAACAAATGTAATATGGAGAATGTTAGAATGGAGACCAAAATCTGTCTGCTCCCTGAGCTCACTAAGAAACAGCATCCTCCTTGAGATTCTTACTGATTAACAGCAGTGAAAAGTGTTAGACACTGAATAATATGGAAACGGATAAGATCTTGAAAACCCAGGCAAATTAAAACTGTTGGAACATCACTTGGATTTCATGAGCTTGCTAAACTATTTAGAAAATTTTTTTTTTATTACCCTATGGTGCTTCCTTGGCTAGAGCAAGATGTAGAAATACTGGCTTATTGTTGCTATGGTGCAGAATAGGAGTGGGATCACAGAGGTGTCACACTGTCACACCCAAAGGGATTCAGCTCCATCACCTCACAAAAACTCTAACGAGGTCAAAATTTCTCTGACAGCCCCTGAATGGTCAGTATTTTCAGGATATGGACCACACAAATCATGCAAAGACAACCCAGCAAGGATTAAGTAATTTAACACAATAATTTACAGTCTTTCTGGTATAATACATTCCTGTTTTTAGAACTAACAAAGTTAGTCAAAGCATCATGTTAAGGAACCTGTACAGCTCCTACAACTCCAAAACGTTGCTTGTACTACTGAAAGGTGTATTCAGAGACCTAATTTTTATGAATTCCAATGATGATTGCATTCCTATGGCTATCCTGGGTTTGGGTATATCCATTTCCATTCCCAAACTGCAAAACAGGGATCATGTATCATGGTTTCACAGGAATTTTGAGTTTTAATTCTTGGAGAGCTGCTCAGCTGAAAACACAGAAGTATTTTTGAGTGTTACATATAAGAATTTTGAGTGTTACACACAGACTTGAAAAATGCATAAATGTAAAGCAGAAAAGGAAAAAACTATTAATGAAATAACATGAGGAAAGCCACGTACTACCCTGTGATTTTTCTTGAATGTTCTAGTGTGAAAGGACCAGAAAAATTCCACTGTTCAAGTAAAGGCTGCTAGAAGTTTACACACAAAAGGCTGGTCAAGATCTTTTAGCGTGAGCATTTTAAGATCTGGTTTTTTTACTCTGTTTGCATAACATATTTCCATCGTTTAAATGGAGAAATAAATATAGGAGGTTACCATTCAAGTTTACGTCATGCCAAAATAATTTTTCTTAGTTTAGTTGATATTTGTACTATAAACATCAAAACAACTTTATTAAGTGCACACCATTATACAAGGCTGCATGCCAAAACTTGTAAACTGTCAATGTTGTGTTTTTCCTGGAATCTTATAATTAATTCATCATCAGAATAGCTTTGGGCCCTTATTCCGATCCATTTTCAAGACAGCGTTACCAGGAAATTATGTTCTCTGCTCCTGTTTATTTAAAGAATATCACTGCTGAATTTACAACGAGCAAACTAGTTAAAGGAAAGCCTTTGGGGGAATGTAGTAAATTAAAAATGAAAACACAATGAGAGGAATATGGAATTTACAACCAGAAAAATCTCATAAAGGAGTGTACATTTGGAGATTTATATTAATCAGATACAGCTCCTGTAAATACTTATGGTGTAATAAATAAATGATTGCTGAACTCACCAGGCTGGGAAGTTACATCACCATGTCCTGACTGCTCTGTCCAGTTACACTGGGAGGCTCCTACACAGAAAGGGAGAGGATTGAATTTGTTACTGCAGTGAAACATGAAAGGTCAGAAAGATTTTTACCTTCTGTTCCAAAGGGCCTGTCCCAAACACACTGCAGGCGATGATAAGTTTTCCACGTATCCCAAGGGCTTTGATTCAGAGACACATCAGAGTTCAGTGAAAATTATTCAGAACTCCTTGATGGCTAATTTCTGTGAAGTTGCTATCACTTGGAAAAAGTTTCCAAAGTCAATTCAACATTATGAGGGAAATATAGATGAATAAAAGGAAGTCAGTAGGAGCACAGCAGTTGTAAGTCCTTGTCTTTCAACAATTTTAGAAGGGTTATTTTAACCATCTTCTCTAAATGACAAAATTATACATTCTAGATATTACCTTCGACTTCCAGTAGTAAAATTTCTACTTGGAAAGCAGCAAGATTAAAAGAAAAATAACATAAGTAACTAGAGGAAAAAAAACCTGAAGTTTTCCTCTAATGTATCCTTGCAGAAGATTTTATTCTACTCATCAGTTTACAAACTCCACTACTCCTAGTGCCTAAACATAAGAAGTAGGCTTCCAGTCCCACAGAATTATTGCAAAACTTGAGTTGTAGTAATAGTCAGGACTTCACTTGAGATCCCGCGGTAGACTGGTGATCTGGAAGGCAGTGCTTCAAAAGCATCGTGGATAAAAAGAACATAACTTCTACTAGGAGAAAAACACAACAGGGCACCAGTACAACTCACCAGTTACTTCTGATTTAAAACGTTTGGCTGTACCTCTCTTGCACTGTAGCAATGTCTCTGAAGTGTGCTGCCTCCAATTTTCCCCTCCTCCCTTCCACATCTTGTGACTTCAAGTGCTCAGTGTGCTTCCCATTCTTTCCTTGCTCTGCTGAACTTAAGAAGCAACAAGAGCTTCAAACCCTGGTGAGACTAAAGCCAAGTGAAAGGATGTCAGCAGTAGCTTGAATATTCTCCCAGATCTTCAGCTGCAAAGAAAAGGAGTGATCTGTCAAGATCATTTCAGCTGATGGCCAGCAAGCAGCAGCCTCTAACTTGACACCCTTGTATATGTATAAAAAAACTGAAGGAAAAGATGAGGAATTAGGAGCAGCACGTTGCAAAAGCAGGAATGGGCAGCCTGTTGCAAGAGAGCTACTCACAGAAGAGAGATGGGGCTTGCAGAGGTAACATGCAAGCTTTTCACAGGAAAGTTGCTGTTTCTATAAACCTTTCTATAAATTTGCCCGTGGGGCAAATCACCATGATTTTGCTAAGTCCTGTGTATTATATTAGTCACATGTATTATATTTCAGATCCACTAGTTCACTCCTCTCAATGACATTTCGTTCAGCAAATTCTTAGCTGTTAGCAGCAGGAAAGATACACACACACCCCTTCCCCTTTCCCCCCCCCCTTCGCTTGAAAAGCCAAATTAAAATAAAGACAGCTATGGCTATCCATCACTCTGTATCCCAAAACAAATCTTAAGATAGTTCCATCTTTTCCTAGGTTGTTCCATCTTTCCCCAGGACAAACTGTGCCAGGGATTTGTTATCATTTTCTAGAAGACAGAAACACCACACCTATACTTACCTTTGCCTTTTTATCAGTGACAGGAACGGTGACTCATTGATGATGCTCTTTCTAAATTCACTGAAAATTCCCATCAGTGGAGTGATTCAGGATCTCCTTAACAAAGTAGCATAAAAAATTATTATTAAGAAAAAAAAGAAAATTTTTATTAAGAAAGTTGCATCAGTCCAAAGTGGATAGTTTTAAAGTCCTATTCTTTTCAAGTTCTGGGGAAAACTGTGCCTTGTTTCTCACACCTCCTGCTTGGAGTCTCCCAGTATTCTGGTTGCTCCTTTTGGAGCATTAGGTCTATGCAGGGAGGGCACAGACAAATGCAGAGCAGATTTCTGACAAAGGAAAATTTTTTGGCAGTTGGATGTCTAATTTATGATCTTTATAATTTTTTTTTTTTTTTTTTTTTTTTTTTTTGGATGGTCTTCTAGCAGGCTAACAAAATTTAGCCATTCCTCAGCAAAATGACAAAGCACCCTACCAAAGGCCCAAGCAATGACATTTTTATTTCCAGGGTATAACCTACTATTATTTACATCACTGGATCCTTCATGGCCAAGTCCTGTGATGTTAAGCTCTCTTGATGCTACAGGACCTTGGTGTGTTTCTGGGATGCTCCAAACTTTTTGGACAAGTATTCATGAAAAAGACAGGATTTACTACTGTATATTTTGGTTTACTCAGAAGATTTCAATCGAGTCTCTCTTTCTCATCCCACACATTAGATAAGTACTTGAACTAATGTCATAGCTCAACCACCTGCTACTGGTGTGATGAAAAAATTGTTGGACTATGCTAAGGAGTCACATTAGATTATCAGAACAATCTTTTCATAAGTGTGAATACACAGGCTTCTTCAACCTGATCTAATTCCTGAGTGAGAGAAAATGTTAGTGCAGATAATCCTCTTCCAGCCACCTCACTGGGAAAGGTGAAAGCCATTTGGAGACTGATGCCCAAAGAATTCTGTGCGGATTTTCTTTTGAATTCCATGGCAATAAAACATAATCTATACAAGAGGGATTGAAGAAAGCAGTAAATGGGTCAACTCCACCATGGGTCCCAATCCATTCTGCTGCTGCAGTGTGTCCCAGGGCTGACGACTTGGGTCCCAGGCACTTCTTGCAGCTGACGAATGTCTTCCAGGAAGCACATCCCCAGGGCTGGTCATGTCAGACAATCCTAACTTTACAGCTGCATTTGAATGGCTTAAGGTCAGTCTTCCATGAGGAATTTTTGTCTTTCTGCTTCGGCAGCAGTGGATTTCAGCATGGACATCATCAATGGGCTTTCCTGAACACCAAAAGGCTCTCCTATAGCCTACAGTTGCTAGATTTTTTCCATGAATCCTCTCCTTCCTCCACTTCTGGTTCTGTCTGATGGCTGACTCAGGAATACACATCATTTTCCAGTGTCAAACTATGTATGCTTTTATATACTAAAACCAGTTTAAGTTCTTGCTGTAGATTGCAACACTATGCAATTGCTACTATGACATTAAGTAGATTGTGCCTGAAAAACTACTTGGGTCCTGCAGCAACTGGCTGAAGCAAATAGATTTTCTTTGGTGATTTAAGTGGAAAACTAATGCACTTACTTTTTTTCTTGGCCTGAAGAAAATATTTTCTTGATTCATTTTATTTCCATAGCAATGTTGAGGCCACAAGAAAAAGAAGAGCAATAGAGATAGAAAAAGGAAATAGAAAACACATCTTTGAGGTACTACCTTAACATTTTTTCCTTCCACACTCTTTTACTGATCTATTTCTCTCTGATGGCCCTGAAAGCGGAGTTCTTTCACTCGTTGTATAAAACCCTGCCTAAAATGGTGAGGTAAGATAATAGGGCCTTTTTTATTGTGTTGCTAAATCTATTCCCCATTTTAAGGAAATGCATGAGTGTACATTTAATTTTAAGCAAGACAGCAAATTCATGTAAGTCTTGTCTTGTTAAAAAGAGGGCATTTTAGAAACGAGGACCTTGGAAAAAAATTGCTGTGAATTTCCAGTATGACACTGTGACCTTAATGTTTTCCAGGTACAGAAGCAAAAGACTGATCTGTAGGAAGATGTCTCTGTACAGCAGTGATGAGAAAACTGCCTGTGTACATTTCTGCTGGCTGCACTTCAGAAAGAGCAACAGGAAAGTGAAGAGGTTTCAGAAACAAGCTTCAAGAATGTGCTGAACTCTGGAAATCATGTTAGTCCTCAAGGCAAGAGAATCCCTGTTCTGTAAAACCCTACACAGTAAGACCTTAACATGAGCTAACAATAAGATAGCGGAGCTAAGGAAATACAATATAAAATTAGAGGTCTAAGTTTAATTTGGTAAATTGTAAGAAAAGTATTCAAACACTGAAGGAAAATATGTAATAAAGAGAATTGCATGGAATACTTTATCTGAATATTGCTAAAGTTTAGCTGTTGTTGCTTTTGGTTTTTTGTTTGGGTTTTTTGCCCTTTTTTTTTTTTGATCATTTGTTTATTCATTTGGAATTTTTTTTTTTAATTAAGCTATTGAAGCAGAATCACTTTTAGGCCTCTAGGAATGTACCATATAGAAGAATCATAAGGTCAGAACAAAAAAATAGCTTGGGGTGTTTTCAACTCATTATCCATTTCTGAGACAAGAATCAGTAACAGTACGTTGAACCTAAGTACCTACTTACAAGACAGAATTGAGATTCACAGCTTAGAAAAGTGAGCCAGGAAAAACTTAAGCCCACAATAAAAAGGACAAAAAGGGCTAGATGTGAAAATATCTTGTGTTGTGAAGTCCATAGTTGTAAATTTTAAGGCATTTCTAGGACTTCTTTCTCAGGTTCAAAACTTTGTTAGGCACAAGGGATTTATTAAAATCCAGACATATAAGGAGCAGGAATATATATGATCAAAAGTATGCTCTAAATATGAGGGTTATTTATACTTTTCATCTTTTTCTAGCAGAAATATGAATTTATATTATTCTGTTAAAACCTATTTCATAACTGAGTATCTTAAATAATGTTTTATCCAGAGGTTTTGATGCTTGTTTGGTTCAATGACCTCCACTATTACATTGCACACTGGGTTTTCACCAACACACTACTATATCCACAGTTGAAAAAAAGACACATATTAAAGTCCGGCCTCCTAAGTCAATATTAGCCCCTTGGTAGTGTATACCTGATTCCCTTGGACTGAAGCTTGATGAAGTACACAAAACATGGAAAATAAATTACTGTTCAAATTGAGTAGCAAGCTGCTTTTTTAACTCCGTTCTTTTTGTAATACATATTTTTATAATCCACTGTAACTGTTTGATTAAGTAAATATCATAAATAATTTTAAGGGCTTCTAGATTCCCTGATATGTTAAGCAATATAGGAAACTAAAAATAGTATTGATGTGAATGATATAATGTCTTCACATACAGTAATATTGTAAAAACAACAGATGCTTTCTCTGTAAATAGTGTAGGGGCTAAAAATACAAGTTGCCAAATAAAATGTATATTTTCCTTAGTCCTATATGACTTTTTCAGTTGATTACAACTAAAAATCAATGACATTCTAACAAATGAACCATTGTTTACTTGCTCTAAGTACATATTTTTCTTCCTCTGTAATGTCACTTTTGCCCTAAGTATACTGTTCTTTAGTGATTCAACCTTAGTCAGATGATTGAAGCACCTCCTCTAATGCTAACAAAACTGTAGCTTTAGAAAAAATCCCCATAAAATTTATTGACTTTTAGCCTATACATAAAACCGAATTATTTCCTGAAAATTATTTCCAATTGGCATGGTAGATAGCCATTTTGTGTTTTATCAATTTATAAGACATACCTGTTGCAATGAAAAAGAGAAACAAGTTAGTGTATATTTGTCAGGTATCATTTAAAGTCTGTGCAAACCTATCAGAAAAACCACCTAGAATTTCATACTTCAGGATAAGCCCATTTGATTTATCAGAAACCTTCACTGACACATCTGATCACATCTAGCTGTAATTACTGACATTTGGCTAGTGCCAACACGAGTAAGGACTAAGCCACGAATATTTTTCTTTAGCACAATTCAGAATTCCAAGAAGCAAAGCAAATGATAAGCCATTAAAACTGGAAAGCAAAAGCAAACACCACCCATTACTGAAACATTCTGAAGCTTCTTGTTAGCTTTAAATTGAGTGAAACCTAGAATCTATTTTGAACTGTCAAAAACCTATTTGTTTTCACCATGGCTCACACATTTATGTGATTCCCAAGCATCTGAACAGAACTTTTTTGGTTGTGCTTGCAAATTTTAGATGATTGAGTCTGAAGATACTTACTGTGTTATCATTTTTCACTCCAGCATCCATGTCTTTATCATCCCAAAGCCAAGGGAGTTCACACTCTTGACAAGAAAAGATGTGACATACAGAACTAAACATGATCAGAGGAATGCATGCACAATATCCAGAGGCTGATGTTAACTTTGCAACTCACATAGATTCAAACTGAAGACTGAATGTTCCATTGTTAATATATGTTTTTTGTCATAGTATTAAACTGCTCAAAGTGGTTCTCAAATGTGCCTGCATAAACCCAGCACATGAAGCTCTTTAGGTATGTAATCTTAATTCCTTAATTACCTGCACTTTAATTGCCAGCAGTGTAAGATGTAGAGCATCCTTTACTAGCCTGTACATATTAACCCTATTCCAAATGGTCCTGAGTTTGCTACTCTCCTATACTGATACATCATTAAATAGTTAGGACAGGAGCTTAAGCCTCTAGAGATGCCATTTTAAGACCTGTTTTGAGAGCATCTGTTTTATGTATGATTTTCAATGACTTGCTATTTTGTTGAAATTCTTAAATCTGCTAAAAGGAAACATCTGACCCTTTGGCACAGCCTGAAAAGCTTGCTGGTTTCTGCAGCAAGGATGCATAGTGGACCACAAAGATCCAATGCAAGTATCCAGTTGGAAGAATATGAATTTCTAGAGAAGACCTCCAGAAACCTCTACACATAGGGCATAGGGTGAGATGGGAGAAAAGGTCTGCAGGCTGCTGTTGGAAATGCAATTAAGGAACAGAAGCAGCAGCATTTCTGACAGCTCAAAGTTGTATTTCACGTATTTTAGAAATAATTTGCATTGGTAGCATGAATTTACACCCTACCTGTGCTTTGCATCTTGAGGTTGTATTATTTGCTATACTAAAATTACCATTCTAACACAGAATTGTCTTAGAGAAGCTCTTGAACCAGCAGTTCAACTGAGTTCTGGTCTACTGCAGCTCAGGTTAGCATAGGAACTGCTGGAACATCTTTCCCATTTGTCTGACTACATATCAGTTTCACTTTATGGCAGGATAACAAATCTGATTTTACCATATCAAATGAGACATAATATTTTTTTTAGAATACATCCTCCAAATATCTGGTTTTAGATCATGACATGAAGGATCGATATTCTTTCTTTTCCTGATGATTCAATTGCTACATAATGTATGAGTCACTGAAGATGTATTAAGTTTTTATTAAGTAAGTGCCCCAAGGCCAAGAATACAGATCAGATCTTTGGAGGTTTTGGTAACCATGTTTGTGATACAAATACAGTTTAATAAAGCTTATTTTAATTGATATATTTTCCCTGTAATTATTCCCCCCGGTCACAGGGCAGGCAGCTTCATCTCAGACAGTGTCACACACTGGTGTTAAAATAAAGTATTTGGCCAACTGCATAAATTAATTAGTAGCAACAAAGGCTACAGCCTAGCTGAAGTAAATGGCATTAGACATAATTAATAGTAAACAAAGCTTGTCCCTAAATTCTATGATGCTGTGTACAGTTGGATTACAGCAACTCTTGGGCAGTAACCTATTTGCCTAGTAATTGTGACTCACACAAGCAATATACCTACACTGATTAATTTTACTTACAGAGCCTGTGGTACCTTAATTAAATGATCCATTCTAAATAATGACAGCCTTTTAAAAGTAGCCCTGCAGGAACTGAACTGCTGCCTCCCGTGGCATGAGCCAAACCGAATATAATGAAGGTGAAGCATGAAAAATCCTTGTGAAAACATAATTTATACAGAGAATACAAAGAAACTGATTTTGCTTTTTAAAATGCTATGCTATTAAGTATCTGACTTTGTTGTTTACTGATACACTGATGTCCTTTGCAGTTAAACAACCACTGAAACATAAAATTAAAATAAAATATGCTTGAGATTCCATGGCAAGGCACCAAAAAGATGCAGCATTGTAATATCCTGTTAAATTGCTCAATTTGCAACTGGTGAATTTATAAATTAACTATCTTTACACAAGTTAGCAAACTCATCTCTCACTAGCCTATGTAGCTCCTTTGCAAGGTCACTGCAAATTAGTTACTCTTTTTGACCTATAAAAATGTGGACACTCACGACTGTCAAATTTGAGAACTACTTTAATTCATCAAAATCACACACAGAAATATCTTACTAACTCAGCTAAGTATGAATTTCAATAATACACAACAGGTTAATCATTACTGCCACACATTCTGCTACTAGAGACAAAACATGTTCTGGCAGGGTGTTTAAATAATAGAAATCAGAGTAAAGCACAAATTTTGTTACATCATTTGAGACCGTAATTAAAAAAATCAAAAATCAAGAGAAGGATCAAGTCTTACAAAGTCAAGTTTTATAAAGCCAAATAAATATAATTTTAAAAGACATAAATCTTAAAAAATGGCAGCTCCTTAGACAACTATGAATTCAGGGGAATTAGTGGTCAATAATGGAAGCATGACATCTCTGGAACATATATGAGAAATAACAACTGGGTTTCTTTCTGTTCTTTCTGTATTCTATAAGGGTCATAACAAGAATAACAAAGTCCAAAGAAGCCCTTCACACTCCATAAAATACTTCAGTAGTTTTTGGGGAATTAGGTTCTGTTTCTGTTGCACCCCACCTGAACATGCAAGTACCTGCTTTGGGTTTATTCCTCCAGCACTATGGAGTGACTCCATAGTAATATGGAATCATAATATAGAGTAAACTGGATGTAGAGCCAAGGGCATGTACTCCATGCCATCCATACTACATCCACCCATAGCTTGATTCTTAGGATTTATGTGAGTGTAGAACAATTCACCACGATTCAATAAAATTCGTTTTCAACTTTAAAATCTTGTCTCTTTCACTTTCTCAGTGACAGCTGTCAGAATTCATCAGTATTCAGCATGAGAATATAAAGCTAATAGGCTTCTTGTAATATCAAAACTAAATGGACTGCTGAAACTCAAAATGAAATACTATTACTTAGAAGATTTTTTTATCTGATGCTTTGTACAGTGGGGGAAAATGATTTTAATCTTGTCTCCTTTAAATGTTGGATTGTAAATGAATGCTGACAAGTTTAAATAAATGTACTTTTGACTTGAGTCCCTGCCAGCATTTTTTTTTTTTTTTAAGAACAGCTGAATATACACTACTTGATATTCTGCAAGTATAGCTTCATAATGCAGAGCTCTTGGTAGAACACAGGAGAGAGACAAGAAATAGGTATTTTTTTAAGTGCCTTTTAATATTATTAATGCATAACATTTGGAATTTCAAATTTCCTACTGTTATTTCAGGGATAATATGAGTGACTAACTCCTACTCTGAACCCGTAAGTGGCAAAAACCTTGATACCTTCTCATTTCCACCTGAGACAAACCACAGTGTCATCTTATTTCCACCTGTGACAGTCTTCAGAGAAAAAGAGAGGTGAGGTATATCCAGAAAATGAAAAGCAAATTCATCAAAGAAATAGGTGGCATACAATCAGAAAATGAAAAGCAAATGAATTAAAAAAATAGATACTTAAGGTATGACTATTATGGCAACTGTCACTTTAGGGTGATGTAAAAAAAAAAAAACCATAAACCATAAACCCACTGATAGGATTAAGCAGACTTTTGAAAATATATACATATTGAATTTTATCCATAGAATCCCATTCTTAATACTAAAATGAGAAAGATTTTGGGAACAGGTACTAGAAAGCCTTCTGCAACATTTCCAGTGACACGGATTTTTGCAAAGGCCACGTTCTGACCTCTGGAAAAAAAAAAATATCAGAATGACCATTTCTTTAAGGACATTAGAAATGATGGGCACTATTCTACTTCCACTGCAACTATTGTTTTCCCCAACTTGAAAAACAGTGCACATTCAAACTTGAGTCACAACACTGATGACTTCTATAATGCAATTTCTCTGGTCTCATGTTAGACCAAATTTATATTAGTCTCAGCCTGAATCCAGTGCTAGGTGAGCACACTAGTCTGAGGGAATTTCATCTGAGATATCACACATCTAAAAGTAAATAAAGTTATTTCTGTTAGTCAAATAAAATTCCTTTTATAAAGCAAGCTTGCTGTGAAAGAGGTCCCCTGTTAGATATTAATGCCACTCACACATACACACACAAAAGTCAACAGCCTTCTCACTTTTACAAGTTTTCAATTGCTTTCCTTATTTAAAATAATTGCTACTAATTTGGTAGAATTAAGTTAAGAACAAGTACCCAGCTCACACCAAAGAAGACTATGTGAATGTTTTAACCACTTCTGCTGTACCAAAGCTCTGCAAATCATAGAGGTTTGCCTCTTCGCTGGGCAGTGACCAAGTGAAGTGACTTAGAAGCTTGTGAATGGAAATG
The DNA here is from genome assembly GCA_023637945.1 of Phaethornis superciliosus. Lineage (NCBI taxonomy): Eukaryota > Metazoa > Chordata > Aves > Apodiformes > Trochilidae > Phaethornis > Phaethornis superciliosus. Next base: position 20,311,718 of record JAJQWJ010000011.1, read on the forward strand.
AAATACAGAGCTTGGGTCAATCAAGGGATCCAAACAAATTATCAGTGCTTAAAAGCCCTCCTGCAGACCCAGTCACCTCTCAGCAGCTTTACATTTCTTAGCCCAGATAGGCAAGGGCAAGTGAAAGAGGCTTCACCTGGTCAGTCAGAGCCAGTTTATGGCATTCAGCATTTCTCACCTTGTAAAGTGGGGAGGAAGGAGAAAAAGCAATAAAACCCATCATGACTGAAGGTGGGATGCAGCCAAAATATGAAGACAGCAACATGGGGTAGTGCTTCATCTTGCTGAGGCTGTTGAGGTGGTCAAGAATCTTTGCTGCTCCCTCCTCACACTGTGGCCATCATCTGCTTCTGCTTGCACTACAAAAAAAACCCCAAAAACAAACACTAGGTTAAGCATGTAGAAAAACCAATAAATCACAGCTTTCATATGGGTTTGCAATCTTTCCCTTGACACAGTTTAAAAACCTAAAGGTGGTCTTGTTTACCTAGCCTCAAATATAAATGTATCAAATGAGTAATTACTATGAAGTCTGCAGACAATTCTCTGAAGAGCAGAGCTTTATCCTTGCATTCTATCTTTTAATTTTTAGCATTTCAGTCAAAACAAAAGTTTTCTTTTCCATTCCATTTGTTTCTTTGCTTTTGGAAAGATTTACATTTACCCTTCCCACAGTGAAGGTCACAAAGTGATGGATTAAGCATTAAAAATAACAGGAAAGCATAGCTGAAAAAAAGAAAACATACTGAAGTAATGGATCTTTTTGTGACAATGTCTGGAGATGAACACTTTGTATTCATCATGAGTATTCCTTAAAATGTAAATTCCAAGTCATATCATTGCACACAAAAGATAACAGTTAAAAGAAATTTGGCACTTCGGTTAATGCATTAGATATTTGTAATCCCAGGAAAAATCAATATGAAAATATTTTTAATGTGCTTGCTAGTCTTAAGTCTTGTATCCCATTAATGTAGAGTTTTAAAACTAGAGACAGGCTTAGACTATGAATTGGAGGAGGGGGAAGGTGTTATACTAGATACAAAGATATGGGCCAGTGCAAAAAAACAGAAAAATCAGTCTGGGAATGTCAAATGTGGGTATGTAGGTATAATGGGTGTAAAGGATCCCCCTCATGACCTGAAGTACTGAAGGCTACAGAAGAAACTTTACAGTTCTACCAAATGTCCCACTGCCACTTTCCATCCAGTGTTACGACTGCTTCTGGAGGCAAAGTGCTCCAGAGGAACTTTGATTTCAACATTGCTTTTCAGGATTTTTTAGTTGAAAAATCTGTTTTCAGAAAATCTGTTTTCAGCAATCTGCCCATACAGGACTACAAAACAAAACAAAAAAAAGCACTTTTTGAATTTCTTTTTGTAAGGAAGACCTCAGGCAAGGAAAATCTGATAAGCAATGGGGTGTTAACTATCTGGAAATTCTTCAGTTTACTCAGGTGGAAGACTGAGTTGGAAGAAGCTTTGAGATAGAACATTTTTTTGGAAGGAGATTTTCCAAAAGCCTTCAAAACTAAACAGCTGTTGCTGGTTTTCCAGTTTACAGAAAGAAATTTAAAAACCCAGACCACTGCAGGCTTTTTAAACACAGGCAACTCAAAATCTGATAGACAGGAGACTCCTAAAAGAACTGAAAACAAATACCTGGAATCTCAACTGGGATTTTCAATCTGCATTTTCATTTAAGTATCAGTAACATTTCTGCAAAAGGAGTCCTGATGCAAATAGAAACAAAAAAAAATATACATGTGTTAAGCATGATTTCCAGATGCATTGCAGATGTTTTAGGCTGTGTAAAAATAGCCAGCAAATTAATATTTCAGATTTTCCAATTTTCAAGAGGCCTGTGATTTTCCTATTTCTGGCATTCCTGTTTTTAAATCTGTGATTATTATAGCAATTTTGCCTTCATATTAACTTGCACATGGATGAATAAAATGTCATTGCCATCTTTGCAGCCACTGGTTTTTATTTCATATGCTAGGAAAAACATAGGTTTTCCCAGTTATTCTTGATTGGAAAGGAAAAAAAAAATTAAATTATTCAAATGTTTAATAATAACAAATAGAAAGGAGAAAAAATTAAAAACTGAAAGAAAAATAGAAATATAAGAATAAACATTTTCAAATTATAGGGAACACCAGAAAGAAAACGAAAGGGCTTTTTCAAATACATAGCTAGGAAAACTAACACTAGAGGCAATATTGGCCCATTAAGGAATGAGCTAGGAGCCCTGGTGACAGAGGATATAAAGAAGGCAGAGGTGCTGAACGCCTTCTTTGCCTCTGTCTTTACTCCTGCAGAGTTTCCGCACGAGCCCCAGATTCATTTAGCCCCAAAAGTAGTCAAGATAGATGAGGAGCTTGACATAGTAGATGAGGATTGGGTTAGGGATCAGCTGAGTAATCTGGACATCCATAAGTCGATGGGTCCAGATGGAATGCATCCAAGGGTGCTGAGGGAACTGGCGGAGGTCATTGCTAGGCCACTCTCCATCATCTTCAGTAAGTCATGGGTAACAGGAGAGGTGCCTGAGGACTGGAGGATAGCAAATGTCACTCCAGTCTACAAGAAGGGCAAGAAGGAGGACCCGGGTAACTATAGACCGGTCAGCCTCACCTCCATCCCTGGAAAGGTGATGGAACAACTTGTTCTTGTCACTATCTCCAGGCATATCATGGACACGGGGGTCATCAAGAGCAGTCAGCATGGTTTTATCAAGGGTAAATCATGTTTAACTAACCTCATAGCCTTCTATGAGGAAATTACTAGGTGGATAGATGATGGAAGAGCGGTAGATGTGGTTTATCTTGATTTCAGTAAAGCATTTGACACCGTCTCTCACAGCATCCTTGTAGATAAGTTGATCAAGTATGGGTTTGGTGATCAGGTAGTGAGGTGGATCAGGAACTGGTTGAAAGGAAGGAGTCAGAGAGTTGTAGTCAATGGGGCAGAATCTGGTTGGCGGTGTGTGACTAGTGGAGTCCCTCAAGGGTCGGTACTGGGACCGGTGTTGTTCAATATCTTCATCAACGACTTGGATGAGGGTATAGAATGTACCCTCAGCAAGTTTGCTGATGACACTAAGCTGGGAGGAGTGGCTGACACACCAGAAGGCTGTGCTGCCATCCAGAGAGACTTGGACAGGCTGGAGAGTTGGGCAGGGAGAAACAAGATGAAATTTAACAAGGGAAAGTGTAGAGTTTTGCATTTGGGGAAGAACAACACTATGTCCCAGTATAGGTTGGGGGCTGACCTGCTGGAGAGCAGTGTAGGTGAAAGAGACCTGGGGGTCCTGGTAGACAAGAAGATGACCATGAGCCAGCAATGTGCCCTTGTGGCCAAGAAGGCCAATGGCATCCTGGGGTGCATTAGAAAGGGTGTGGTTAGTAGGTCAAGAGAGGTTCTCCTCCCCCTCTATTCTGCATTGGTGAGGCCGCACCTGGAGTATTGTGTCCAGTTCTGGGCCCCTCAGTTCAAGAAGGACAGGGAAGTGCTTGAAAGAGTCCAGCGCAAGGCTACTAAGATGATTAAGGGAGTGGAACATCTCCCTTATGAGGAAAGGCTGAGGGAGCTGGGTCTCTTTAGTTTGGAGAAAAGGAGACTGAGGGGTGACCTCATCAATGTTTTCAAATATGTAAGGGGTGAGTGCCAGGGAGATGGAGTTAGGCTTTTCTCAGTGGTGACCAGCGATAGGACAAGGGATAATGGGTGTAAATTGAAGCATAGGAGGTTCAAGTTGAATATCAGAAAAAATTTTTTTACTGTAAGGGTGACAGAGCCCTGGAACAGGCTGCCCAGGGGGGTTGTGGAGTCTCCTTCACTGGAGACATTCAAAACCCGCCTGGACACGTTCCTGGGCGATGTACTCTAGGTGGCCCTGCTCTGGCAGGGGGGGTTGGACTAGATGATCTTTCGAGGTCCCTTCCAACCCCTAGGATTCTATGATTCTATGATTCTATGATTCTATGATTCTATGAAATAGCATTATAAATAGTAGGAGAGAAAATAGTCAGAAGTTAACAAACATCTCAAATTATATATATATGTATCATATATATCATCAACACACTGTTCCTTCTGATTTCACTACCCAACAAAGCAGGAGCTCTGTGGTCTAGAAAGAAGTAATTTTTCGAGGAAAACATCACAAAACCCTTCATATTTTGTAGAAAGTTAAAAAAAACCAAAACGTACTAATAATGATGTCAGTTAGTGACAGAATCCTTGGTATTCATCCCTAGTTCTCCACCTGATTAAACAACTCATTGATTGGGCCTTTCTGCTTCATTTAAAAACCTGAAAACTAATCCATTCTCATGCCTACTTCAAAGCTGAAATCTCTTATCCCTCCAGAAACTGCCTAGAGTTCTACTGGGATACTTTAAGGCCTTCCTGAACAATTTTTAAATTGTCAGTCAGGTATTCAATTTTGCAGTAAATCATACTAGATCTCAGGATAGAAAAATCTGTTAGGATTTCTAGATCTCCAGGACAGCCTTTGAAAGACTAACACACAATATAAAATTCAGGCTATAAAACTGTAGCTAGAAGTAGGAAATACAAGAATCAGTTGGAAAAAAACCATATCTGTATGGCCCAAAACACTGAGATACCCTTGAACAAGTAATACCAAAGAGTGGTATTTAAAAAAATTAAAATCATCACTTTCAAAACCAGTTGTTATGTGACAAAGCTGTACTGGTATCCTGTCTCATTTATAAAGGAAAAAGGTAAAACAGACTCGGAAAGAAAAGAGAAAGTGTGTCACTGAACATTTGATTACCAGATTAAAAGAAGATAAACCATATGTGGCCCCAAGTTCTGGCCATTCTGATCTCCAAACTCCAGGGACTCAAGGTGCCACACTTCAGAAACGTGGCAAATTGCTATGAAAAATTCCATCATCCCAGAAAAAGACAAGACACATAATACAGCAAATTGTCAGTTGGTCTAAAGCCATGCCTAGGTGGACAAATCTTAGTTTAAGTTTCATAGGGACATTTAAAACATAAGGAGAAAAAAACCAACACCCAAGGGCTTTAAATGTGCTGATATAAGGCTTCAGAAAAAGTGATTTTTGGTCAGTGAAACATCAGTACATTTTACATACAGTAATTAAAATTAAATGAGCAAGCAGTACAGTCAGCACTCTTTTTCATTATAGGAACAGTTTAGATATGAGAAGTTTCACAAACTTGCTTATTCCTTCCTCTGTTCTTAATTCTCTTTTTAATAGTCTACTGATGCATATTAGAATTTAATTACACCAATTAGTACTGCCACATCAGACATATGATGTAGCTTCAATTAGGAGGTACCTAATGGATATTAGTACAATTTAGCTTTGTAATTAAAGTTCTAAGAGCAGTGCAAATTCAACATTATGATTACAAAACATTAGGACAACATTGATGGCACTGAAATTGAATATTTTAAAAATGGAGTGATAAACTAGTCTCTCTATATATAAATATATATTTGTGTGTATACATATATTTGAAATTAGTTTTGACCTCTCTGCATTTCAATGCATGAGGTAATGTCTCTGTCTCCATTGTCAAAGCCATTTTTAACTTTTAAAATATTCTTTGTTATATCATGGGGTTTTTTGTGATTATATCATGTCTATCATAAGGTACTCTGTCAAGACCCACTTTATTAAGATGCTTTCTTGAGGAGTTGTACAACTTCTGTCATCTCCCCTTTAGGAGTACTGACTCTACTAAACCATGAAAGCTTACTCTGATATATCTCTGGTTTGGCAGAGAAACAACTTTTCTTCTCTTGGCCCTATCAAAAGCAGGCACAGCAAGAGACCAGTCTTAAAAATCTACCATCCAGTGACTTCTACTGACAAAATACTGAATTTTAAAAATCCTGTTGATTGATTGCTTTTGCCTACAGCCACGTAACAACTTGATTCAGGTTTTACCAACTGCTGATCACGCTTCTCTTGAGGCATTATAATGCATGATGGTATTTGGTGTGAAATACAAACACAGTAGCCATTCCAAAATCACACTTTGCCAAGAGCAAGATGCTAACCTAGAGATGATTTGACAAATAAATTTAGGGAAAACATAAATGTTATAGCAGCAAGTAAAAAAATTAATTTAAAAGATGAATTAACATCTTCAATACTGTTTGTTTGCTGTTGTCTTTAAAACTAAATTCAAGTGGTAAACTGCAAAAAAATCCACTAAACATTCACTTTACCACAAGCACAGCCATAGGTGATACTGGGCTGGGATTGATGATTCTCAGCTCCCAGTGTCACCCAGAGGATGAGAAAAGGCAGCAGGATGGGGGAAGGCATTACAGAAGGAAGAAATTGAGCACAAAAAGTATCATGCTGAATGTGACATTCCGAGAGGCCAAGTTTTAGACTATTTGAGGGGGCAATGCCTGACATCTGAGTAACCCACAGCAGAGCTCTGCTCTAGCCCACATGTCCACAGCTTAACTTTTTGGGTAAAAAAAAAAACAAGGAAAAAAGCTCTCAGGATGATATGGAGCTGGGACATGCTGGACACTGGGCAGATGTACCACCATACTCTATATAGCAATAACCAAACAGGAGCCTGGCTGGGATGTGTCTCATGGAAGCTGAAGAGCATATGAGCAATCTTTTCAGTTTCACCATGCTGCCTGGGAGGCTTTTTTTCTCACCTATTTCATGAGCTCTCCTCAGCCTCCTCAATCAGAAATCGGGTTCAGGAGAAAAATGCAATCAAAGTGTTTGCAAAGAGCCCCTCCTGCACTATGAGATGCAACATGGAAAAGTTCATGATCTATATTCCCATAAGAAGAGAACAGGCTGGGTTGCTGTGCTATGAAACCCTTTCAGCCAAGTGAGGAACTGCAAGTTTTATAATGGCAAACTATTCTTGTGCTTATCATCTAAGATGTGCTTCCTAATTATGATATAATTGAGGTTTTTTAACTTAGAACTTGCATGATAAGCATATTAAATTGCCATGATGGGCTACAATTTATCATGATCATTAAAAATGAGATAACTCAAACGGTAGTTGGTCATTAATCATGGTCAGCAATATAACAAATAAATGGAGTGTAGTGCATCTTGGGAATCTAAGAAGAATAATTAATTTGAATTTCCAGAAAAATAGAACAGATGAACACTTATATACAAAAGCAAAGCAGAAACAGATAAACACCATAAACCCTCTCAAGTATAATTCTGAAATATCTTCTTCATTGCTGTCAGTGTTCCCTTGCCTCTGCCCAGAGCATTTACTGATATATTATTAAAAACTCTCCCAATATAAGGATATCAGCTAAGGTAGCTAGCATTTTGCACATAGGCATTTTCACTTGAATTCATTGAGGAAATTTTAATGATAGCTCATTTTCTCTTCTGTAAAACTGGAACAAAACTATTTGGCATGTTCTGCAGTTTAATTAATACTTATCAAAGTACTTTAAGATCTTCCACTGAAAAGACTGCAGCAGGTTAGCCATGAAGAATAGCTAAATGCAGATGTTACAACTTCCTTAACATTTAGCTACACTATGAGTTTAAAAGTCCCATTAACAGTGGGGAAACCCACTGGACTGAGAACATGAGGGTTTCCTTGAAAGATTCCCAACCTCTCCCTCGTCTGCTGATAAGATGAGGAGAGAAATTAGGTATCCAAAGACTTAACTGGGGATGTGGTAATGAAGACAAGATTTAGTCCATTTTGGCTAAAAAGCTTCATCTTACAAATGAGACCCAAAGCCAGTGAAATTACCTCCTCTTCTGCTAAGGCATCCAGGCTGTCTTTGCAATAAAAAAGAGAATCCACCTCAACTGATGCCTAAAACAGTCAGTCCATGGTCTGAGGCAAAATTCCCAAGGATTCCCACATTTTCTGTGTCCATTAAACAGCTGTTATTAAACAAGGTCTGAGTGACAACCTACTGTTTATTGCAGGGAGCTGACTATCAAATGAAGGAACTTGCAGAATGCATAGGTTGTTCTAAAAGTCCTACGTGATATTTTTGGTCTGATTTAAAGACTATTTTATGGGGAAGTGGAGGCTGATACAAGAGGGTTCTAATTTCTCATTGAAAATGAGGAAAGTGGGAGATGTTCTGAAGTTCTTTCCCAAATCTAGGTAATTATTGTCCCATTCTCAGAAAATTATGCTAGTCGAGTTTTAAATTTTATATTAATCACTGCTGCCTTTTATCTATGTTTTCAAAGCCCATTCTTAGGTGATTTATCATTAGATGACAATATTTATAAGATTAAACCCTCAGGTAACACGGAGAAAATCTGAGTAGAAACAGTTACTAAAGGAATGTGGTCCTCTTACAATTTTTCCCTCCATTCTCTCATAATTTAGGCTGATGCTGAACAAAGTTTTGTTTTTTTCCTTAAAGATAGCCTGTGGGACACAGGGAGGAGACAGAGAAAAATTAGCTGAACTATTTATTTAATGCTAATTCACTGCAAAGTTCAGGATTTTGATGTCTATGCACAAAGACAAATCAGAATTATCAAACCCAAATATCAAGACCTTATTTGTCTCCAGCACAGAGCCACAGCATCCTAAGACTCAACTTCTCATATACGACCACTTCAAAATACACAATGACCAGCAGGCTGCAGGTATGCAGGGCTGGGAAAGTTAAGATACATATCAAATTCTCCATCCCAAAAAAGTTGTATTTAGATCAAGGTTGCGTAGCATATTTTTTGACACACAAAATTCTCATGGCTGACTGAAAGCAAGCATAGCTAGCATTCTAAAAATACAAGGTATTTGTGGTACTTTAAAAAAAAAAACCAAACACATTTTATGAGTGGTTGCAGACTGCACTCTTTTGACCAATTTAAACTGATGCAGCCAACCTGGGAAGCTAAAGGCTTGGTTTAAAAAAAAAAAAACAAAACATAATATAATGCCTGAAAGGAAAAGGTCATACAAAGGGAGTCTGTTCCTTTGTCCATCCTTTTTAAGGAGAGAAATTGCTCCAGACTTCTGTTCAGGAGACACAGGACTGAAGCAGATTTTGTAGCTATTATATAAACACAAATAAAAGTCTGTTTTCTAAACAGTGATGAGATGTCTTTTTAAAGCACATGAAGATGTCTGTCTTTGTGAATTGTACCCAATGCAGAACTAAGTCTGGTAGCAGTAAACAGAAGTGAGCATCAGCCCCATTTCAGGCAGGAAGATGTGGTGCTCTGCAGCACCAGCTGTGCCCTGGTGGAAAAGTTGGTGAAAAAATAGCCAGCGTTTGAAAAGAAGGGAAATGAAAAAAAAGTCATTTCCCCTGCAAGAATTGTTGGGGACCAGATGTTTAAACCCAGTATAGTCTGTTCAGTTGAGAAGAGTGTTGTAAAAAATGGTAATTGGGTGTTTTTATGAGGTTTCAGGTTGTTCTGCTTGACTGTTTTATAGACTGATGTTATTGGTATTAAAACATGATACTGTATCTAAAGGCAGCCTCATGCAGATCAATACAGCTATCAATACAGAGTGGAAACATTAAAGAAAATAGGAGGGAGAGTGGATTAGTTTAGATATTTGGAAGAATTTATTTCATGTGAGGGTGGTGAGACACTGGCACAGGTTGCCAAGAGAAGATGTGGCTCTTCCCTCTTCCTGGAAGTGCTCAAGGCCAGGTTGGAGTTGGATGGGGCTGTGAGCAACCTGATCCAGTGGGAGGTGTCCCTGCCCATGGCAGAAGGATTAGGATTAGATGATCTTTAAGGTCCCTTCCAGTCCAAAGCATTCAATAACTGTATGTCATAACTAGAGACAGAACACAGAAGAAAACAGAAATATCATAATCAGGAATCAATATGAAATTATCCTGCCACATATTGGTGGGAATGATTCTTCAGAAATTGTAGCAAGAGCTAAAGGAGAAGAATGTCATGGAAGAACCAAGCAGCACATAATGCTTTGATCAAGTGAAAAATGTGCCAAGTTCAGTTTTGTCCTGCAAAGCTGTACCAACATAAATCTAAAGAGATCCCAATTAAATAGTGATTTAACCTTGCACATTGCAAAGACAAATCAGGGCAAGATTCAGGCCACCTCAGTTCCCACGGGACTGGCAAACTAAGACAAGCCACTCAGGAAAATCATTCCTCTTACAAAGAAAAATGCTTTGGGACACAACCGACTGGGTTGGTGGCGGGCAATGGGATTCTTAGAAAAACAAGGAAGGACCAAATCACAACCTGGGTGAGAGATTTTAAGTATGCAAGATCCATGCTCAGAAAAGGAGGGGCTGGAAGCCTTTGTTCCAGATGTCAGAGAGATGGAGCATCCCAGGCCAGGCAGCCTGTCCTGCTGGGACACAGCCTTCTGAAATCACTGAGCCCGGGCAGGCAAGTCCCCAGGGCTCCCCTCCTCTGAGAAAGGGATGCTGGATTAATAACAAAAGCTTTTCAACACTTCAATGCCATTCCAGTCCAGCTCTACCTTTATGCTCCACAGAGAAGCACTGATATTAAAAGGAGGAGAAGCACTTGCAGTTGAAATGCCAGAAGCTTTGACTGCTAGCAGTAAACAGGGGTCTGAACAGCATTCGTTTGGAAAGCAAAACACAGGGAGCCTGATTGCTCCATCTCTTCAAAACATCAGGGAGAGCAAATAGTGGCCAAACATATTTTTTGATGTCAAAGAACTTCACAAATAAAGGGCTCCAATGATATTTTTGCTTTCGCGTTGATGTGCGAATTTTACAAACCGAGGCGTGTGGAGAAATGGGGCCAAAAGTTACAGTTTTTGGCAGCAGGGCAAAACCTAGCACTGCTCTGGATATATGACCAGTGTCAGGAAAGAGAGAGCAGAGCCCTGGGAAGCTCTGAGTGCCTTGCCCTCTGCTGCAGAGCAAGCACTGGGGCTGCAGGGATTAAAGTCTAGTCCACTGGTATTAAACAGCATGGAAGCTAGAGGTATGGCAGTGTCCTGCCAGAAATCCTGCCGTGGAAATGAAGGAAGCATACACCACTATATTTTACCTTCTGCCTGGACTTCAGAAAACCACATCATTTTGTGACTGACAAACCAGAGTTTTAGCTCTTCTGCTCCTGGGTGTTTTTTTTCCTTTTAACCTTGTGGTGATATTTTCAAAAGATATTCATAGCAGATGATTTTACAGATGCTCCTGACTGAGCATAGCCTAACAAATGTAACAAATTTACACTATAATATAGTTTACTGAAACCTCAAGCAGATACAGACATCTGTCATACATAGGACACTCTTCCTGTAAAATTTTGCCAATGCTATACCTGAAATATTAATTTTCACTAATACTAATCTAGCCCTTTTCATGCTTTGAAACTGTCAGGATGCTAGCAGCTGTTAAATAATATTTAGGATTATTTTTCATTAAGTTTTTAGCAGCCTTCATTCCAAATAGAAAATCAGATGGTAGTAAAGAAGATGCCAAGTGAAGAGGTATTGGGTATTGAAAATAGGTTTTCTCTTTTTGGTCAGGTCATACAGCTAGCAACTCTGCATTCAGAATAGTGTGGATGTGTGTGATTGGGTGAGCACCTAACATGCCATCAATAGGCTCAGAAAAAAAAATAAAAATAAAGGTTTGTTAAAAAAAGGTTTCTTCTGTGTGGCTCTGATGTGGAAAGGTTTAATAAGCTTAAACTGTGATATCATGCAGTTGATACCCAGTGCAACCAGTAAGATCATGGCATCTCCAGTGACTTCAATCATCAGATACTGCAACAAAACTCAGGACAGTTCTATTTGCTGTGCTTGGAAACAACTGCATGGAAAAACTTGTGTGCCACTATGAGATGTGTCCTTGAGCTCAGGGATTAATTCCATAGGGGGCCTTTCCTTTCAGTAGCTGATTTTTGCTATTAACACTGTGAAAATAAAATGCTGGTGAATGAATGGCAACAACAGGAAAAATCCCAGCAGAATTAAATTATTATTTGTAAGACATTCTGAGATATCGATCTGCCTAACTTATAAGTAATTCATGCAGTTTAGTGCTGAACAAAAGGCACAATTTTAAGAAAATGTGCTGTAGGGCATAACTCATAGAATAATTAAAAACTTAAAATTACTTCTTTTGACTTAACACCTTCCCTTGCACTTGAAAATAATTCCACATGGCTCAATAGTACAGTGACAAGAAGTTTATGGAGAAAATTAGGAAGAGGTTTTTTGCATTAGGCCACTGAATTTCTCTTGTATAATCTGATCGATACTTTGCTTCTCCATTTCTCTTTCATATAAAGCAGATCATTTAAAATAAGCAGACATAAAAGGAACAAAGAAAAGGACAGTCCATTTAAATATTAAAACACATCTATGCTTAGAAAATGGAGATTAGTCTATTATTCTCAAAATATAAGGTTTTTCTTTAAAAATGTGAGCGTGACATAGCCTGTTCAAGGTCTTCCTTTAATTTATACTCCCAGCCATCCAAATTCTTGTGTTGGATTTAAATGTATTTGCAATGCCATAAATATGTGCAGGAGGGGAGGAGTGGTAAAAGAGGAAGATTGATAGCAAATGACCTTAATAAGCTTTACAGATTGTTTAATCTCAGAAAACAAAAAATGTTAGAAGCTGGAGATCCACTAGAAATATGCCTAATCTGTGGTTTAACCCCGCGTTTGACATTTAACTTGGCTTTACTGATTCCTTAATCCCTCCAGCCTTTGAGCCAAAATATCTTTTAATTAAAAAGCTATAAATGTGCCCCTTTGGCTATCTCCTAAACATGCAATCCTCTTAAATTTCCCCTCAAAAGCCTAAATCCCCTTAGCTCCTCAGAGAAGAGTCCTGGCTGGGCATGGCTGAGCTGCCCATCCAGACTCTGCACCAGGTGAGCCGGAGACTTTTGCTCCTCATCTCACCCAAAACAGGTCAGGAACAGCCCAGAGGGGCAGGAAGAGGTCATATAAAGTCATCAGGTATGATGCCAATGCTCAGCACATGAGAGATTGTCCCACCAAAACTGATGGCAGATCCCTGGTGGCAGAGGAGGATCCAGGACCACAGTTGAGGTGTTTCCAGAAGCCTGGAGAGACCAAGATTTTTTGTGTAGCTCAGTACCACACCTCTCAGGCATCCAGTCTGGACCCTGGTGGGGTTTTTAGCCATCATCTCAGGCAGGAGAAGAGGATAGGTTGCTAAATTTGGGGTGTATCAAACAGGTCCTTTATCTCCAGCATCATCTCTTCAGTAAAAATTACACCAGCCAAGTCCTTTGTATAGACCAACAGATAAACCTTGAATAGCTGAGCCTGGATTTTTAATTTCCGTCACACATTTTTAGTATCACTAGGAAATAAAAATGCTCACATTCATTCCAAACAGTAGTTCAAAAGAACTGAGACAATAAACAGGATCTATGATATGCAAGGGAAAATGCGATTTTCCTGATTTTTTTTTTTCCTGTCTTTGAAGAAAACACATTTGTACTTAACAGGAAAAAAAATAAAGGTTTTTATGCTGTGCCAAATTATTGTTCTGTCACAAAATTAAAAATCAAGATTAGAAGCCAACCATATTTCTCAAACATGACATGTTCTCTACACCATATGCTCTGAAGAGAGATTCATTTAATTGCTTGGACCAAGTCCATAGAGTTGTCAAATTCCAGGACTCCACCCAAAGTCATGTAATAGGTTTCTTCAAGGTGCATGGCATCACATTCTGCTGTTTCTCAGATATGAATCCCATTACCCAACATAAAAGACATTGACAGCATCTCAGTCTGACAATAAATACCTAAACTCAAGGCAATGAGAGCCAGATCTATGCTTTGGTGCTAAAAATGGCAACACAGAATAAGGTCTCCAAGTCACCCAGATTAGAGAATTAGATACCTAAGAATGGTGTTGACAAGAGCTGACCTGCTGGGACTGCAAAACCAGCCAGACTAAGGGAAACTGTTTCAAAAGGCAATAATTAAATTGCACATTACAGAACCCAAATCTCCCTTTGTGGAAAGGAGTTAGCCACATCCAAGCAGGTTGCCTGATACCCAAAAGTGGACAACCAAAGTCTGAGCAGAGCACCAGTCAAATGTAGCAAAAATGTCATTGTACTTTTAGAAGCAGTTGAGTGGGATCTACTTGCTCCCCAAATCATGTATGTTTGGGGCAGTCCTGTCTGCACCTAAACACTGGCCAAAGCAATCTGAACGGGCTTGAGCTTTGAAATGGGGGAAGACTAAACCCAGTCAACAGGAAAAACCATAATGCAGTGAGAAGAAGGGAGATTAACTTCCAGACTTCATGTCTGTTTTGAGGGAAAATCATAGAATGGTTGGAGGGGACCTCAAAAATTACCCAGTCCCAACCTTCCTGCCATGCACAGGAACACCTCCCACTACACCAGGCTGCTCAAAGCCCCATCCAGCCTGGCCCTGAACACTCTGGAGAGCAGCAGGGATGTATAAGCACTAACACATGCAACCAAATGCACACTCCTTATCCTTTGGTCTCATGACCTTAGAGAACATTATTTGGATGCAAGGATACAGTCTAAAGAAAGTAATAACCCTTTAAAGGCCTTTTAGCAAACCCTAGTGCTCATGTTTTCTTTATCAAAGAATATTACCTGTTAAGTTTTGTTCTGAGTTAGGCTGAAGTGGGACATACTGATTTCAGTTTTAGACTTCTCTTTATATTATGGACATTCTCGTTCTTTTGAAATGTAAGAACATATGTACTGTGTTCATTTACTTTACGTTTGGCTTACCTTGAGAGCACTAGGTGCTAATGAAAAAATTCTCAGCAGCAGCCCAGGAATCTTTCTGCACATCAAGACACAATATGCACTGGTATTTTTTCTGAAACAAAAGCACAGAATTTAACTGTGTACCTTCCATATGTCTGCATGATTCTGCTCCTTTAATCAGACATCTATTTGTGTTCTAAACAGTTTACAGATAAATACTTCAGCTGATACTTTCTCTATGCCTAAATGGAAATGACCTTCTCTAAATTATAGACCAATACCTTTCTTCTTTTCTTTGCTCATTGTATGGAAGCTCTTAAAAGCATTATAAATCGTTAAAAGCTAATGGCTCCCATCTAGCTTTTTACCTTCAATGCAACTCTAAAAAAGGAAGTTAAATTATATTTTCTACTTACGATTGTCAGTTGAACTGTATTCATCTTTTTATCTTATGTAGTTCTTCCAAAATTTGCAACAACCAGCTTTACACTACAGTCACTATTTTGAGATAAATTATGTAGATAATTACAATTATCTTACAAGGCTATAATTTGGAATGCTCCTGACATTACCATAAGCAACTTCTTCACTATAAAGTAGTATATATCAAAGCAAAACCTATGTGGATCCTCAAAAGGGAAGGTATAGTTGAAGAAAATGTTGATTGTTGCATTACAGCTGAGTAAGAGACAGACTCTTTGTAGCTATGGACAAAAGGAATGATGTCCAAGATAAACCAGATACATGATGTTACAGAGAAACTTTGCATTAAAAAACACCAAACAGTTAAATGTTTCTTTACTATCATAAAGACTCTGCCAATGTTCTTAACTTCTTGCCAATACTCTAAATGAAATAATAGATGAATGGTTGAGATAAATGACCTTCTTTTCAAGAAGGGACTACATTCTTTTGTTTGTCTGCACAAGACCTTTTTCAAAAGGCTTCCAAAGCTTAGCTTGTTCTACGTGGTGCTGGTTGTTGAGTGCACAAACATGTACTACATGTACAAACATGTACTTCTGCATATGCACAGAAAACCTAGAAATTCAAGTGCCAGTCTCACTGGTCATGTATATTTGTGTTCATTTATATGCACTGAATAGCATTATCAGCTCTAACCCGTTACTTTTCACTAAATTGTCACAATTTTTTATGCTACAGCAATTTAGAATTCTGGATTCTGTCCAAACTAACATTTTTTTATCCACGTATCTTGGAGAAATTCTGCATCAATATACACTGAAGACATCACAGAGAATGAAAGCAACCCAAGATGTCATTCTACTCACCACGGTAATTCATTTGCAATGACAACACCAAGCCAGCAGAGGAAGATGCAAGAGAGATGTGCATCTTCAGCTGCCTGTCTATGGAAAGGTCTTCCTCCTCCTTGGCATCACTAGTGCTCTGACCACACATATGGATTTGTCTAGACTCAGACCTGAAGACAGACAAAAACATTTTTAGCAGATGTAGTATCTCTCCTTAGAGGGAAGACAGTTACAGTAAATCACCAGCTAGGGGGCTGATGTTATAATCTTGCTCTGACTTAGATAAAATTATCTGTTTCTGTATCTGAATGAACTTGTCAGTGGATTATCTGGGGATAAGAGATGCATGTTGCCATCACCTCCATAAGATGCAGAGCTTTTGGATATTGCACAATCTGAACTATTTCCCTCCTCTGTCTGTCCCAGAAATGCTCTTACTGAAACATCATTCTTAGGACAAAATACATTAAAAATCTAAAGCACATTTATCACCTAACATTATGTGTCATAAATACTGACTCTAAGGGAACTGAAATAGCACAGTGGGTTTGCTGTGCAGCTCTCTTTAGAGGGGTCTCTGCCAGGAGGTTCTTACACACAATGAAAATTTTCCATTTTAAGCTATTTCAGCTGGGAAATAGAAAATCTAATGCATAAACGGTGTCTGGAACTCTTTGAATATTACCAAAACCTGAAAAAAATAGACAATAACTGGATCTGCCCACACTGCACGAGAAGAATTGTGATTCTCTGTGGCTAAGACAAACCAGGAAAGGTTTCCTCACAGAAAGCTGTTGTGGCAGACTGTGGCTTCTTCATTTCTTTTTATATTCTGAACCCGGGGAAATATATCTACTGGTTTTGTGGTAATTTGGACAACTGAAATGATTCAAGGACTAGAGGATATGACAGAGGAAGAGCATGTAAGGGAACTTAATTTACACAGCTTGGAGAAAAAAAGATTATGGGGATATAAAGCTATGTAACTCTCTTCAAGGATTCAAGGAAATAATATCAAGGCAGGAAAAGAGTTTGTATGTTACCTAAGACAGATTAATAGATTTACTAACCTAAAGCAATAAATAGAAAATTTTGGTTGGAGAGCAGGAAAAAGTGGCAAAAGAGATTAACAAATGTAACACAAGTTAGGTGGCTGCACCACAACCACAAGAAAACGGAAAAATGTAAAGACTGCTTGTAACTGCAATAAAAAGGGCCTGCAAAGGGCAGGGAATTTATACTTATGCCCAGTTTTTATTCTATTGAGATGTTTAGAAAATAAAGATTTTATGTCTAGCTGTGTGATTGTTTTCCTTTAAGTGAGGGATAGAGAAGCCCAGAAGTGCCAGCTGTTACAGTTTTAATCACATTTTGCAATATTTAGAGTTTCATCTTTAAAGTTTATGCATGTCAAGACCTGGCAGCCTCCTTTGCCATTTCACCTTTCTGATCAAAGGGAGGAAAATACTCTCTAAGCATTTCAGAAAGACTTGCAGAACTGAACCAAAAGTAGAAACAAAGAACCAAAAACATTTTCTATTCAAATTCTGTCTATGCTATGATTTCTAAACACATTACATCAGCAGTGTTGGGAAAGCAAACGAATCATTCTAAATGCAATTTTTATCTGTGTAAATCTATGCAAACAGTGATCATGAAAATAATATTGTTCTTAGAAAAGGACATAAGTCAGCCACAAAGAAAATGAGATGTGTGTCTTTTTTCCGGCTTTCTTTTTTTTCATGCCTTACCCCATCATCTCCCTATAAACTTTTAAAACTATGTGATTATTCCAACTGTATTTCCCAAAGAGGTGGTTCCTCAATAGGAACTAAATTTCAATACGTTTAGTGGTAATCAGCAGCCAAGTAGAGAGGAGAGATTCAAGCAAGTGCTCTCACTGTGCAAAAAGCAGGAAAATAAATGTACCATTATCTGCTCCGCTCCGCATGCCGGGAAGTCAATGAACAGGGATGGGGCAGCCAGTTATCCTCAGGCAGCTCAGAGATGGGCACAGCAGGAGCTACCAGGTGGTGGTCCAGGGATGGAAGAGGCTGCTGAGGGAAGTGGCTAATGTGTAGAGCAAAGCCTGTATTTTGTGGTAGATATTCTGGTGGGAGGAGATAACGAGCTGGATGCATTGCGGCCGAGGACAGGGAGGACGTGAAACATGGAGGGAACGAGATGGGAAAAGTTTTGCTGGTCTCAGCACTAAGATTTTTTTGGTATAAACTGGATCATATGTGGAAAAAGAGTTATTTGTTTCTGTTAATCATAGAATGGTTTGTTTGGAAAGAACCTTTAAAGGTCTTCTAGGCAAAAAACCCCACTGTAATGAGCAGGGACATCTTCCACTAGAAGAGGTGTTCTATGGAAACCTCCTTGAGCCTATATTGTTTAATGTAAAACCTTCTAACCCACCTTAAAAAAAAATAAGGGCCTGTATTCTATTGATCTTTCTGTTTAATTCCATGTTTTAAATAATACATCACAGAAGTGGCAATGCTTTTATGATATGTTGGTGTCATACATCATAACTAGCACCACTGCTCTGATGATGTATTATCCACACAACACCACTAACCAGAAAGATAAATGCTGGTATGTGGACAGCTACGTACATCTCTTGAGAAATAGGGATAAAGACAGACTGATTTATTAACATGTTGAAATCCAAAAATAAATAAAATTTCTGGTACAGATTGCACACTTCATTCAGCAGGATGCTTTACAAAAGAAGCATCTAGAAAGCCATATATTTATTTTCAAGTCAAATTTTCTACAAATAAATCTTGATTCTCCAAGTGAAAGGAGCTCTGGTAGGAGGGTACAGCACTGAGCACCCTTCCCTTAAGCCAAGTTAAGGATGGATTGGTTCCACACATTTTTCAGTGCTTCAGCTTTTTTTTTCAAGAATCAGTCCCTTAACCTGAAGTGTTTTCAGGATCATGATGCCCACGACATCCACAGAAGCCCCTTTCTGCCACGTTGTACTGGTGCTGCAGATCATTTCTCTACAATATGTTGTGCTATTCTGCCACTGGTTTTGTTTCTTCTGAAGGAAGAGTAGAGCTATGTTATTCCCTCATCACATCACAAAGCCCAAAGGTCATTATTTGCCTGGAAACAGAGTATTTCACCTCAGTTGCCCACCACTTTTGATGAACTTTTTGACAGTCCTGCACAGAAGGGTGATTTGTACAAGGGTTTTTGCACTTGGAAACACCTACAAACCATCCTGCTTGTTCCATCCTCTGTTGCTGCCATGCAGAACACTAACAGCTCACAATAGTGTACCAGAAAATCCCAATGCCCTCCAGCCCACCCCACCAGTTCTCTATCTTGAGAGAGAGGTTTTTCCACAAAACCCCCTGAGAGATGCTTCGAACTAGTCCTGCCATCCTACCTGGTTCCCAAAAAACAACTGAACAAGCTCTGGGAAGGGAAAGGCTCATCTTTATGCCATTTGAGACTTCCTTGTCAAGTAAAATAACTGCAATAAGTTTCCCCTTCTCACCTATGAAAATCAAGTTGAAGCACTAAGCACATGGTGCCTTAGATAATATTTAATTAGCTCATAAACCACAATGGTTATTCCAGATTCTGTGGTCTATCAGTGAATTGTATTAATTAGGGCAGGATGAATCAGGTCAGAAGTAATGGACTTGACACCACGCCTGTCCTCTGAGCAGAACCAAACACAAAGCTTTTCTGAGGCTTAAAATGCTGGTTTGCTTTAATTAATTAATCAATAAGGACTAGACATGAAAATACCTCAAGAAAGACTTTTCTACATTATTCAAAATGTAGTCACTACCACAAATATTAGTTATAGAATGAGAACATCGGTTCTTGTGAGATTTCTAGCGTGATTTTTTGCATTTCTGCCTGAGGATAATGTTATTCTCTCAGCTTCTAGCTTGGCACCTTACCATGAAATCACCAAAAATACTCAAAAAACGCAAAAGAAAACCAGCTACGCGGGGGTAAAAAATAAATAGCAAAAAATTGCATGTACACAAACACATCCTTCAGCCAACTTCTGCCTACTGCTGTATCACCCCGTTGGAGTAAAACCAGTGGCAACAATTGATTTATCAATCACTTCTGTGCAATATGTAATGATAACAAGTTGGTCTGTCAGGTCTCTTGGCACCATTAAATCAGTCAGATGGCACGAGTGATAAGATGAGGCATATGATAATGGAATTTTCCAGATTTGTTACACTTGCTGGGTTTTATCTTGCTCTGCAGCACAACCCCTTCCTTCCTGCACCATCTCCCCACTTGCCAGTGAAGATGTGGTGGAATACTGCAGATCAACAAAAGAAATGACAATGGCAGCCTTTGGTGGCTGGATGCCTCTGTCGTAGATTTAATAGTGTATGTACTGGCAAATTTGCCAGGTGCTTTGTGGAAAACAATCAGCATGCACAAGTTGTAAGACCATATTCTTATGCTTAATTACAGCAACTGTAGCATCAGCACAGGTTAAACACAGTGGCTTTCAGTTTTCACTATTAATCAGAAGCAAACAATGAAATTCAGTCCAGTAGGCTTTCAATTCCCTGTCCTCGTGCTGTGGTTTCATCATTCTTTTCCCTGAAAAGGTTTTATTCAGCGTCTGCCTTTTATATCAAGCCCTGTGAATCATCCGAAATAAAATACGAGCCCGATAATTTGTTATAAAGCTGAGGCTGCATGTACATCATCAGTCCTTTTGCAAAATTACTTTGTAAAAATGGCTGCTGATGTTGGTTAATTTTGTGTTTGTTGTTTTTTTTCCTTTTCTTTATGCTTTTGTGTATCTGTCCCCAGAAGATCGTAAAATTATTTTAATTAGGGATGTCAACTTATGCCTGAGAAGCTGAGGGGGTAATTACATCATTTATATGCAAAATGGGTAATTTTCTCACTGCTCTTCACCATTCTCTCCTTTCCATTTATTCCTCCATATCTCCCCTCTTCAGAGTTGAGCTATTTAATTTTATTTGGTCCATCTGGAATATCTCCACCACTTTTCCATTCAGTCTCAGCCACAAAAGTAGGAGTTACCTTTACTCTAAATTTTCACAGCTCTTTTTCTCCATGTACTCCTGACTATTTAATATCCTTAGGGAGTTTAAGGTCCACCACACATATGCAGAAGCAGCTTCTGACCTCTGGTACTCCAGTTCCGTTTTATGGAATATTATTAAATTACTTAAATTTAAAAAAGGAAAATTACAGATAAATTGTCTCTGAACATGAAAGGTTTTAAGAGAGAACAGAACTAATACATTTCAAAATGTCCTTAACAAACACAACAAATAAAATCACCATTAACTACAAAAGACTGAATGAACTGAAGCTGGAACCAAGCTCTCCTAACAAGGAGGCACTGCAATGCTATCCATTTATGCTGACACTTTTCTGGCACTAGGTCCTTCTGAAGCTCTTAATTTCCTCTTTTTTTTTTTTTTTTTTTTTTTTTTTTTTGAGTTGATTCATGCAGAGGAGGCAAAAGTTGGAACTTCTTGCTAAAACTACAAGAGACAATAATGTAGATTGAAATGGCACACGTGAAAATTTGCCCTTAAAATGGAAAACATGCAGAAAAGTGAAACTGCTGCGTTTTTCAGATTGAAGAAAAAGCCTTCAAAATTTGGGGAGTGGAATTAGTTCCTACTAAGCAACCAAATACTCATTGACATCTAGGACAAAATATCTAGGATGCTGGAAGATTGACTACTACTAAGTGAAAACTGACTTTACAATAGTATCACACAACCCAAACTGACAGTGCCTTCATACTCCTAATCTAACAGAAGACCTTGTGTGATAAAATATGGACAGAAAGGGTGATCTTGTATTCAGAGGATTTTTCTTTATAGAAACAAGGGATGCAGCTACAATAGAAGATGAGGTAACTATTAGTCTGGAAGCAAATGTATATTTAAGTCTTCAGTATATTTAGACCCTGGGGAATAAGCCAAAGTAGTGGGAAGCCACCAAACCAGAGAGTAAATAGTAAAATTCAGAATATAATATGTATATAGGGCAACCATGTTGACTCCTCAGCTCCAGATGAGTTCCCTGCTTTCTCCTTCTGTGGGAAGGAAAGCTTGGAAAACCAGCACTGAAGATTAGAGCAAGAAGAAAAGTTTTTCACTATTCAGGTGAACCAAAAGTGCTAAAACCTTTTAAGGGAAGATGCAAATAAAAACAAATAACACAGGATACTGAGGAGAAAAGTACTCTTGGGTGGAAAATAGCCCATATGCTTGGTTTCATAATTCTGCACTTAAAAATCAAGGAGAGGGAACTTTTCAGGCATAAAAGATTTCTTAACAAAGTTTCTCATCTATCCCACTGTATTTGCCTCCAGAAGAATGAACCAGACACTAATGGAGAAGCTGAACAAGCTCACACATGTGGAAGTTACCAGGAAAGAGGAACAACCAGCAATGGCCTTTTTCAGAAAGGCAGAAAAGAAAAAAAATAATTGTATCTTCTCACTCATATTCCAATCTTGGACATCTGTGAGGGACAGAGTTTAAAAAATACTTTTGTTGAATGCTTCATTTGTACCAGAGGGGCCCTAATTACATTCGTGTACATCCAACACAACTGAAGTAATTTGTCCTCAGATTGCAACTTGGGTTACTCCTGACATCCAAAGAGCTGTTCAAGCGCTGGATTTAAATACAGATATAAACTGTACTTGTGAGTGAATTTTACTTTGGCCTTTCCTATGGAAAAATTTATATTATACAGTTTTTCCATTCTCTTGAAGGAATCATTATTGTAAGCAAGAGGTGAAGAAGATGTAATCAGTTCTCTATTGAGCGGAGTACAATTACTCAGCAGACATTGGTAAAAAAAAAAAAAAAAAAAAAAAGAAGAAAAGAACGTAAAATCTACATGTAAGGTATTTTGAGAAACAATAGAATAGCGTGAAAGGAAGTTTTAACAAGTCCAGGAAAGAGCCAGACTGCAGGTCTAAACCTCCTTAAAGTAAATTGTCTGAGATTTTAATTTTTTTAAAAAGTAAAACCATGCAGAGAAGTTGATGTGTAGTGATCTGAGAAGTAGTGATCTGAAGTCATCATAAATATGGGCAAGCAGGTAAAACTCTTTCAAGCAGTGAAATACATAAAGAAATAAGAATCTAATCTAACAACTCAGCCTCAAAATCTTAAAGAGGCCTTGTGTTGAGATATCCCAGTAATTAAAAATTCTCACTACGCAGTATCCATGAAACCATTCCTTATTTCCCATGGAGGCCCTGCACCCTCATTTCCTCAATTCACCCCTCTAGGAGTGGAGCAGATATCCCCAAAATCTCTGTCTGCCTGGCAAGGAATACAAAATTCTCTTTGCTAACCCACAGATCACAGTTCTTGCTTGGTAACTGGTGCCAGGCTTGGTTCCCAAACCATCCCTGAACATTTCCACTTCCTACACTGTGACTGTTTTGAGGGCAAGAAGAGGAGATCCCTTTCTCACTTTTATGTTCTGATTATTTACAAGGTGTTCCCTATTAATTACAATTCCATTAACCACTCACCACTGGAAGTACAACGAGATGTTGTTTTGAGGGATTCAAGTTTCTTTAAACACACTTTAAATGCACATTTTGCAGCAGCTGGAATAAAGGACCGGGGTGTTTTGTTAATTTGCTGCAGATTGAAACAAAAGGTTGGTATCCCTGTCACAGGAAACTTTGTGGGGATTTTTTGATACTGGTCTCTCCAAGCTGATCTGGTGGTGCCTGGACCTCAGGAAATCATCAAGCTACTTGATTTTCTTTCCCAGGTAAGCTATCAGGGAGACACTTCTAAAAACATCCAATTTAGTTTCATGAAATGTACTTTCCCCTGTCTTTTCTTTGAGATAGGACTGGTGCTGGCTACACGAGGGACTCTCTTCAGGAACCATCCTGCTCTGTTACACCCATTACCCTGGTAACAGGGGCTGGGAGAACCAGTATTGACCACTAAATTAGTTGGACACTGCAAACACAATCAGTAATTATGCAAATTCAGCAGAGCACTTATGTACAGAAAATTCTGTAGGTACAGAAAATTCTGGCACTTGGTTGCAGGCAGCACTCTGAAAACCCAGCCCATCACATGAAATTGGAAGCTTAAAATTTGTTTGTGCCTCTTCACAGATTTCAGTGCAATCTCTGTGCCTGCTACAGAAAAGGCAAAGAATACCTGCCACAGAATTAGATGAAAAGGGGAAATCAGAACACTCCTTTATCTCATTTCTAACAATTTCTGTGTTCAAAATATTTTGTTCAGTCTCAAGGCAATAAAATTCTGTCATGAAGAAAAAAATTTACAAAAAGCACTGAAAAAAATGAATGAATACTGGTGTCCTTTCAAGCTGAAATGGTAACATTTTTTTCTTGGCTTCATACCCTGGTCTGCTGCTCAGTCAAACACAACTGTCTTTTTCAGAAAAAAAAAAGTTTGTACGTTTAATAAAGAATAATAACCCAAATTAACTTACATTTTCCTTTGCTGTACTCAGAAAAACAAAAATAGAACAAATCCAAGAATATGACTCCTTTGCCAGGTTCATGTCATTTATCTCTAACTTGTTTCCTAGACTTCAGAATCAGAGATAATACATCTAATATTTCCATCACCCCTGCCCTGACTAATAAAATACTGTTCTGCTACTCAGCTCAGATTCTAATTATCCAGTCTCCAAGGTCAGTTTCAATGTGGAGCTGTAAATAGATTAATACACTGTGTTCAAATAAAGAAAACATTTACAGAAAAAAAATCACCATATGGAGCCCATTTAGACAGATGATCTAATTATCATAATGCCCACCAAACTGATGCAAGAAAGGTTTTAGAGCAGGATGCTTCTCCCTGGACTTTGCCCTCCCATCTTGTAGCATCACAGAGGTGATGTTGGTCTCTGAAACCCAGTGACCAACACATTCTCACTCTACAGGACAAAATTTGTCTTTTGTAATATGTAAGAAGTGTCCTTTGACTACAAATGAGAATTAAGTCCCAAAGAAAGATGTGCTAAGTAATGAGAAAAGTAAGATTGCTAATGAAGATTGAAGAGGTAATTCTGTAAAAGAAGCTGTTTCAAGAAAGAAGGAGAATGATTACAGTATTGCCAGTGACAGCCAGATGCACAC
Source organism: Phaethornis superciliosus (assembly GCA_023637945.1). Lineage (NCBI taxonomy): Eukaryota > Metazoa > Chordata > Aves > Apodiformes > Trochilidae > Phaethornis > Phaethornis superciliosus. The sequence goes on from JAJQWJ010000011.1 coordinate 20,336,853, forward strand.
CAGTATGCTTGGTTTTGAACTAATAACTTGAAAATCTGGGCCTAAATTACGTTTGCACTTCTTTTCAGGCTTTCTTGCCCCTCTCACAGAATTCACTTCTGGCTCAGCTTTCTTACATGGACAACACAAAATCTGTGATAGGTAGCCAGTTATTTTTAGTACAAAGCTAAATTGTACTAGCTTTGGGAAACACAATCATTGACAAACTTTACAATTCAGAATCTGTTTTAATAATCACAGTATACGAAATCAGAAGAAATCCTCCCAGTGCAGCCAACTACCTAAGCTTAATACACAGAAAATTAATATGTAAACATCCATAGTGCCCTTATCCTGGCAATGCCTCTCAACTTTGCCCCACAACATCTGTGCACAAGCAGCTGAACCATCAGTAAAATGCAGTGATACATCATGGCTGAGACCTAAGATTTAATCTGAAAAAATAATAAGGTGTTTACTCACCATTACAAAGGACATAAGACTACTTACTCAGCCGTGTATGTTTACAGATGATCATTGGAGACAGAGCCTAGAGCTTTCAGGAGGGTTGTTCTCAACAGCAATGAGGGGTTAAGCCTTTAGAGGTTTTACTAAACTTACTGAGTTTAGAGTTGAGTTTATATCCCCTAACAGCACTTAGTGATTGCTGGATTACCCAAGCACTGCAGCTGGAAAAGATGAACCAGGAGCACAGTAACATTATGTGGAGAGGAGATTTATCAGTTCAGTTCAGCCTCTATCTTCTGTTACTTCCATTTGCCAATGATCAAAGCCTGTGGTTGATTCCAAGTTCTCAGCTAACCTGGTTCTTGTCCTTTGGCTCCAAATTTTTTGCTTTTATTGCAGCCTTTAACTAATTACAGCCCTACTGCCAAACATGCTGGTGTTCAGAACATATGACTAAAAAAGCTGAAGCTTTTAAGATCTACAAAACAGCTTTCCATAACAACCAACACATAGTCTCTCGGTCACTGAAAACTCATTTTAACAGTCTCTATTACCACAAGAACAATATAAGGTACTCACTTTAGCAGTAGAAAAGTTTCAGTCAGCAGCAGAACCTCCTTGAGTTCAGGAGCACTTCTGAGAACAAGTGGAGATCTGTGGGTGGAAAGATCAGTCCTCAGGAGAAAAAGCATTTAAACTAGAGAAGGATTCTGCAGAGGTAATTAAGTGAATCATCATGAACAATGTGCTCACCTCTCACTCACAAGTGCCAAAATGAAGATATAAAATGAAACTCCATTTTTTTGTTTATGGCAGTTCTTTTCAGCTCATCCGCAATCTTGGAGGGCAACCTGGGACAACATCTGATGAAAACTACACATTTCTGTGATGATTTCATTTGTTTAAAAAGAGAGGGCACTGCAAATAATCATTCTGTAATATGTTGCAATGTTTTGCAGTATGAAACGTGGAGTTAAAAAAGAGGTGAATGTGAGAGTAGAGCTCTCTCCAGCATACAGCTAATCTCTGGGATTAGTTCAAGGCTCTCAGTGACACAAATGCTGCCCACATCATATTTGCATGAGAGCAGAATCTCCAGCTCTGATTTATTACAGCACCTCAGCTCCCAAGTAGGACCTGACTCCAGCCACTTGCCTAATGTTAAGCACACACTCAAGTGTTTTGTTGGATTAATGCTGAGTGGCTCTCCATGAGCTGAATCCCCCAAAAGAAAATGAAAGGAAGGCAGTAAAATTCATGGTAGGAAGGACATAGTTCTTTGCTTTACACGTGGAAACTATCTGCATGCCTGTGAAAAGTATTAAGATTAGCACATATGACCAAAAGTAGTCCAAGTTGCATCACAGAGCTAAAGTTACCAGCACAATACAGTAGCTGTTACTACAGAAGAAGGGATTTTCTACCACAGAGAAATTTAATGTTTGGCAACTTTTGGGTTGCCATGGGCAGTCTTAACAAATAGGTGAATGGGTGGGTGTGGAGAAGAGAAAAAAAAAATCTCTTTTGTATTAACATATGCTTCAATTTCTGAAGATTTTCCTACAACATACAATTACAGAAGAAAAATGTAACGTTTCTACAATTTTGTGGCAATCCTACTTCAAACATAGAGCTTATTGGTTTTCTTTTAAAAAGTGTGAACATTAATGCTGCAGTAAAAGCAGCTATCATTGGTAGATGAAAATATTTGCAAGAAACATTCTTAAAAAGGGTAAGCACATTGTATGCTTTAGCTTCCGTTTTGCATCCATAATTTAGTGTTTTTGTAAGGAAAACAGCTTACTGGTTGGGCTAGTCAACTGGTTTTAAAGTAAAACACAGAGGTGCTTTGAGATTTATAAAATAACTAAAAATAAAACACTGATAAGAGATGCACAAAATTGCTTTCATCTTTTGTTTCCATGTTTGCCAGCTTGCTGTGCCCTTTGCAGAGATCACTGTACCAAAAAGCTGTTCCACATGTTAAGATGATTCACAGTAGGGAAGCACTTTCTTATATTATTTTCATCAAAAGAAGCTTATATTTCTTTTGCCCATCTGAGTTAGCCATTAGGTTGCTAATTTACACTTTGGTAAAAGGGTCAGGAGTATTCAATTTTTTGATGACTTGATATTAGCTTGAAAGAGAATTTTTAATAACTTGTAATTTGCCACTGTAGCTTCACTATCCAGTGCCTTTGAATTATATATGTTTTATAAAACAAAACTGTGGAAGAATTAATATTTCAAGGTGTTCAGATTTAAGAATAGTCTTTATTACTGTCATCAAAATGAAGGGTCTCATATCTCAGCAATAGCACCTTGGTATACTTGGCATTTAGTACTTATTTCAAATAGAAAGGAAATCAATGATGTTTTTTACCTTAGCATTCAAAAGACCCTGCTCACAGGAAGGAATCCTTTGGAACTCCTACAAAAACCTGAAATGCACAAAGGGGTTAGCAACAAGAAATAAAGTAACAGTGGTTTTCCAAGAGACTGTAAAACATTACTGCCAAGTACTACAAGTGGCATAAAAATCAGTTTGAGGAATTTGGATACTGTCTCAGGAAGAAAACTGATAGAGGCTCTTATGAAGTCAGTTCAGATGATAAACTGACTGAAGATGACACTTGGACAGCTGTAGTTCAGCTCCAATAAAGAGAGGAGCTTGGTAAATATTAGTTCTGTGTTAAGGGAATCATATCCCATGGAAATGTCATATATGCTGGAAGTGAGGATTGGGATTTTTTTCTGTTGTATTGGTACCAGGTCAGATCTTCCACCCACATAAGTTATCCTCATTGCACAATGAAAGCATGGACAGTTGGCAACTACTGCAGATGTTATGGCCCATAAATTTGTTAATCCTGAAGAATATTTATAACCCAAAAGGGGACAATATCATAATTGGGAATCAACAGGTTTTCTTTTTTTTTCACTCAGGTAACCAAGCTATAGAAAAGTTGTAAGGCGATAGTCTGCCACTTTCAGTGTGTTTTTACATGTGAAAAGCTTAATGATACAGTTAAATATAACATCTATTTAATCTAATGCTCATTTATACTGTTAAGTGATATGAGAGATTCTCTGTTTAGGGGTCACTGAGGATTAACAAGGTTTGGGCAGGTTCTGCCTTGAGTTTTCTTCTCCCTCTTCTGAAAACACATCTGAAGAAGAATAAGGATGAAAAGCTAATCAAAACCACAGATTTACTTCCAGCTTCCTACCAACATGGAAACGTCCAAATTGAAGAGCTATTCCCACCTATGGACAATCACCTTTTCTTCCTCCACCTCTCCATATTTTCAGGATGAACCCCACTCAGAGAAGGGGACAGAACTGCCAAAGGTTTTTCCTGTACCCTCATGGGGATGGCCAGGTGCAGAGGGCAGACAGGAGCAAGGGATTTCAAGCAGAAATCAGAGTCACCCTGAGGAGGGAGCTGCACATCTCAGAGCTAACACAGCTTCCCTGGCTCTACCTCCAGTTCTCAGCATTCTGCCCTACAGACTGATAATTTGACACTATCTCCAGACAGTGGTCAGAACAAGAGAGATTTCTTTCTCCCCACCCATTTCTAAATGCTTTTAGAACTGGATCAAATGAAACAATTTTTTTTTTTTCTTTTTAAAATGATTCATTGTAGAAGATAAAGTCTGCCAATGCCTGCAAGATGTAATTCCTATTAGTCTGAAAACTGGTTCAGTTCACTTTTTAAAAAAAGATGAAGATGATGGGGGGTGTGGGGAGGCGTGGGCATCAGGATAGGGCAACATGGCTAGGGGTGCCTGTGTACACCTGCCTAACATCATTCTGGTTCTGGTTCTCCCTTGGTTCATTTAAATGACCCCTTCAACTCCGTGCCAGTGGCTCATTTATCACAATCTCTGCCTTCCTTCCCTCATTTACCTGTCCATGTCCTCAACTTTTTCTTGCTATTGCCTTAACCAGCTCGCCCTGTTATTCTTCCCCCAGCACCCACTCCCCCTGATACCCAAATTACCCCTCTGACCTTAATGCAAGTGTTTGGCCCGTGGAGAAATAGTGGCACTTATTGACTGTTGGATACAAGCCACTTCTTTTATCTTGCCTTCAGTTCCATACTTCTTTTGTGCTGATGATTCAATCCCTTTGCAGTCCTCTGTTAAGATATTAGATGCAATTAAAAAGGGGAAAGCTTTATTTGGATTCTCTAGATAGGGACTGCAGGTGCCTTGGTTTCTTTTATTAGACTAAACTGCTCAGTGCTGAAGTGGGAAAAGTCAGCCAAGAAAAAGTGTACTTGGCTGGCCTGCCACTGTCAATAACATTACAGCTCAAGAGGAAAATGTTCGAGGGAAGATGATGGTATTTAGAAGGATAAATTATTTCTGGAAGAAGTGCTAGCCAGTAGCTGGAGCTTACACTGATGTATGATTAGGGGAGATGCACAGGTAAATTTCATCTCATTTCTAAACTTGGACTCCATGCTCTCAGGGTATCAAACCCTCTGCTGAACCTCCCAGGAGTGGCAAAGGGCACAGAAACCTGCAAGGAGAGAGCCAGAGCTTATTCTGGGACAGCAAATGCTGAACAAAATTAAGACATGTGCCTCACCAATCCAAAGCAAATAATACTTTGTCCTTGACTGCTGGCAGGATTAGCACCAGGATTAGACCAGAAATCCTTATGAATGTGTCTCCATCCCATGCTGTAATGTATCAAGACTGCATCACAAAAGCTTTTGTTTGGAAATGACAAGCTCAAAACAGAAACCACTGTGAAAACAAGACTCTTCAAAGGCATGGAGCTTATAATACATTATATTATCTGAGTAAGAGTTTTAGTGACCATTTTGAAAAAGTCAGGAATGCTTGTGCTTGATGGCATGAATTAATAAATTTATTTGCAGTTGTGTATTGAGATAAATAGCAGAAGACAGACTTACAGGAATTTATACCCAGAGGTATAAATAACCCTGAGATGGTCTTATAGAACCAAAGACAAACTGGAGCCAGAAAAACATTAGTCTATTTGATGGAGGCAGTCAATTTAAAAAAGCTTTATATTTAAAATGATTTGTCTGACAAGCACACTTGACCACATGACTGGGGAAAAACCTCACCTTGTATTGCTGCAAACATTGAAAAGAGAGACTGCTGGAAAAGTGTTACTACTAAACTCATTCTGACCTGCTGCTATAGGCTTCTTAACTGTTCATCTTGTTTGACACTTTACAACTTGTTGAACCCCTCACACCCGAACTTTTCCAATTTCCACTGTCTCAAGAGGCAGCACTGCTGCAATCTAAAATCTCTTTCAAATCTATAAGAGTCCCATTCACTTCCCCCATTGCATATTACGCCTGTTTCTTTATAGGGTGAATTTGGCAGGGGATAATCTTGTTATCCTGGAGACAATCCTATTCTCCTGGATATGCTCTCTTCAGTGCAACTTCCCAATAACATTATTAAGGATCACCTCACACTCACCTTTGGGCTGTTTTGTTAAGTGAATCATATAAAGTCTACAGCTCCCCTCTGGAGAGCAATAATGGCTTTACCAGGCAGCAGCTAAAATATTTCACTAACCTATTCCCAAACCTTTGAACCCTCCAACAAGCCATTGTTATAAATACTAATTAAGGAATGTATTTTGAGGAAAGGAGTTGGAAAGAGGCACAAGTAACACAAGAATTAACCACAAAAGCTTCAGATAAATGGTCAATTTACCTGCAGCAGGAGGTGATGCTCGACGTTCCATTAAGAGACATTGAACTTCTTGGCTAATTAAAAGAAGCAAGTGAAGGAGGAAATTTCTTAGTGAGCTCAATGGGACACTGATTAAGCTAAAATCTTAAGATCTCTCACCCCAGTAATTTTAAGAAAAAAGACTGACTCTGTTATATTCAGCTGGATTCCACAAAAGCTTCTACAGGTTAGAGTGAAGTACTCACCTTGCTAAATCTTCAAATTTGAATGCAATTTATTTCAACTTTGTATATCTCTTCAGTACATTTAAAAAAAATAAAACACCAAAAGCACTTTTCTCTTACAAACTACAAAAACCACTTCTACATGGACTGAGAGACATCATCTTTTTTTGTTTAATCTAAGACTGCTTTTATTGTTTGTATTTATATATGATCTCTACACTGTATTTTAGAAGGTATTAAAACAGATACTAGAAATATAATGCCTCTGTACGTATGGCCACTGCACAAACACTTAAAAATATGTCTAACAGATAGCACTATAGCTCCCAGCATCAGTTTTCTAACACTTTGTTTAACTATGCTACATAAGATGAAGTAGTATGACCTCCAAAAACTGAATGAAAGGAGGAGCATGCAGTATATCTTGAAGAATAAAAGAACATTTGTGCAGACTTTAAATTTTTCTACCATTTGTTATGTGTGAGCTTCTGAATAAAAATTTACCTAAATTTGAAATGTTAATGTAAAATTCAAGATCTTAAATTACTCGATTGTGAAAAGCAAGAGAGGTGAGGCACTCTGGTTTGGAGTCACTTTTTCACAGAAATTGCAGGTGAACAAACAAACACTACAGGTAAGTACCTGGCCTCATGTATGAGCAGAAAGCTTTTACAGCTGAAACCCAAATGACTGCAAGGTCTGCCTGTTAGATAAAATGTCAAAGGGGTGAATTCTATCGTGTAGAAGCAAGAGTGTGCTCATGAAGGAATTCACTTCCAACAGATTTTCAGCAAAGGAACTCCCAAGTGTTGTATTAGTATCAGTAAATGCATGACACCAACAGGAGCAATGTCCATTTTAGGATAAGCTACATGTTAAATTATTATTTTTTGTCTTCCTGACTTCTCTTAAATTACAAGCATGAATAAGTATATAATTCTAAAAAGGTACATAAGCATCATCTTCCTCTCTTAAATCCATAGAGACACCACTGTACTCTAAAATAGCACGATAAACTAACTTGCAGAGAAGCAAGAGAAAGCAAGTGCTTACTTCATCCTTTCTTATGCCTTGAAAAAAAAAAACCAGCTGGAAAATGAGAATCACTAGTTTGAGTAGTGCAGTGCAAATTCTAGGTGTTTAAATTCAGGCAGAAACCAAGGGCTCAGTCCCCATGTTTTTACCAGGGAATAGGCTGCTCCCTTCCTTCAGATGTCATCACACATCCCAGCCAATGCAAAGACAAAAAGACAGGAGAGAGCCCTGCAGAGTTTGTGCCTTTTTTTTTTTTTGTCTGCCAGTTTCTGGGAAGACTGAAATGAGATGCTCTCTCTCAAATTAAACAACTCTTCTTGGAATCTGTTGCTCAGTAAACTGTTCTGATAAGCCACTGCTGTGGTATTCTCTCTTTTACCAGTACAGCTTGGTTGCTGCTGGAAATGAAGGAAATATTTTTAATGTGAGATTATTTTTTTTTTCCAGCTTCAACACATTTGGATAAACCTGCTAGTAACCTCAAAGACCCAAACTGAACAGACCAAAGACACAGAACTTCTTTTTCTCTCAATGAATGATCATGCTGGCCATGAACAAATCCTATTCAGGCAATCAGTTAACTTGACAGAAACATTAATATTTTTTGAGGGAGACTTTGAAAGCAGAATGACTTTGATGATTCTGTCTCTGTCCTTATAAGATGAAGGGAGCACGTATTTCTGAGATGCATATCAATTTTATCTTTCTCCCCTGGTAACCATACAAAATTATAATTTAGACTCTCCAAAAAACAAACAGGGGACAGCTTTGCTTGCAAAAGCAAGCATCTAGAGTTTGACATTTTATTCCAGCTTAACTTGAAAAACTCCTAGACTATGGCTTGGCAACACTGGCTTTTAAATGCTTAATACCTGTGACTTCTTACCTTAGAAAATACTGAGTGGAGACAGCTGTTACCAAACTTACAGAGTGAACCAAGTTGTATGACCTACAGGGATGACTAAATGACTTATTTTGGATGTCAGACTGCCACAGAGAACCAAAACTAGCACTTATAGAACCTGCTGCTATTTGTGAGACTCATTATTGGTGTCAGTTGAGAGATTAAAATCTGGAATGAAGAAGTGCATTAGCTTTGAATACTAGCCCACTATTAATTTATTAAATTGACTCAAATGTTGAGATTTTTTCTTTTTGGGGAAACAAAAACAAAAAAAAAAAAAAAAAAAAAAAAAGGAAAACATATTAGAATAGGAACTCCCTCTTTAAAGGGAAAAGCACCATCACTTTAACCCAATGACTACTTGTTAGAGCTATTATTTGTTATAGCAGCTCTAACATGTCTTCTTGCTAAGGACTCATTTATCCATGAAGATAGAAGAACCATGCTGGTTCCTGTGTCTTTTGCTACCAAATTGTTCACTGCAGTCCTCATACTCATTACAGGAGATGTCATATTTATAGAACCCTTCCTACTGAGGATGTCACCCTCATTACAGAAAACCATTCTGGTAGCCATGTGGTTTAGTACTTTTATATTTTTCAAATTCTAAGTATTTGCTACCACAAATGTTGCCATTACTTGATTTTCTGATTTATTTTTTTTTTCCTGCTTGAACACATGTGGATAATCCTGTCAAGAATATGATTCCAGTAGCTTCTGAAATCTCATTAATATCCCTGTAGTGCCAAGTTTATATGCCAATAATATGACTGTGGATCATATCTGCAATAGTTCATTAACAAAGTGTCTAATTACTCATCATATGTGTTGCTGTTAATCTACTTTTTAATTGTTAATCTACTTCTTGATAATCTATTTCTTTTGCAGCTACTACTCTTTTAATTAGTGGATGGAAGACAAATTTTAAAACGTGCCACTGAATGGAAAATGGATAGAAAACACATTTCAAATAATATCAAATAAGGTGGAAGATGGGGAATAAAGAGCTAAACTAAGAGGCAGAGCCCTGATGGTCACCACTGGGTTCTAAGTAGATTCTCTTGAAGATTGAAATTTGGGTCTAGCATGGATTTGAGCATCACTTGATGCTCAGGACACCTCACCACAAGTTTGCTGGTGGTTGTTAAGATTTTATGGGCAACTGCAAAAAGGTCACAATAGCAAGGACAGTTAAGAGTATAAATACAAGATACTCCAAGAAAATATGTATTAGCAACTAGGGGTAAAGATAACCAAAGTAATAATAATTGTAAGGACTAAGATACTTGTCTCTCACCTCAAAGAAGAGAAAACCACCTTTACTTGTGAACATGCCTGGCAAACCAGGAGGTTAAGAGCCACCCATGGCTGACAAAAGAGTGATGACACATTAATAAATGTGGGAAAAAGGATCAAGATACTAATACTGCCTGTATCTTCCTTCAAATGTCAAGCACACTGGCTTTTTGGTGGAGGGTTTGTTGCTTTTTTAACCATTTGGCAAAACACAAAACTGTCACCAAAAAAATGGCAACTTCATTAATAAAAGTACAACAGCAATAAAGTGATGGATATATGCTAGATACATAACAAATTTTAAGTGCATTATATATAAGATGCTGAAACAGGACTTCTGTTTTGTGCCTAGCAGATAAAAGGTTTGTCCACGTGAAAATTCAAAATTGCAGCTTTCTTCTGAATGAAGAAGAGCAGTATTACAGGCTTTTTTAAAAAAAATCTGTGGGACTCTACAAACACTAAGTTATCATTACACAAGCAATTCAATTAAAGTAATCTTTTGAGATTTAATAACTATTTTCTGTAATCATCATAACTGTGAGAGGAAGACACAAAGTGTTCAGTTTTATTGCAATATTTTACACTCTGTTTCACTCTGCTGCCCTCCTAATTTATAAGCTATATGTTCAAGATTGAAAAAAGAAGCAAACTCAATTAGAAACTATGCAGCACAAGGGATATTCTGTTTTATATTTGCCCTGGTCCAATTCCAAATTTCAAAAATGGTTTTTATGTTCTTAAACATACCACACTAATAATGTAGTGCCAGAAAATGCTGTTCTGTGTAAAGACACAGAATAGGTTCAGGCCTGTGTTTTAAGTATGGTTATGTGTGAAAGTAGCCATAAAATCAGCAATACAAGAAAGAAGTCCATGCATGAAAATGCTCTGCAAGTCCTTAAGTAGAGCTATGGTGTCTTTATTACAGCCAAAGGTCTACTATGGGCTGGCACAGTCCTGCCTTATTCTAGTCTACAGATGTATATTCTACAGAATTATTCTACAGATGTATAAATTCACCTTATCTGCAAGTGTCTTAAGTCAGTGGCCAGTTTATGTATCAGCTAGTCCAGAGCCAACCACCTCCTGCACGTTTGGAAAGTTATTTTTCCTGACAGATATTTGGCACTAGAATGACTACACAGTGAGTACTATCAGTATTAGTGCTATCAGTCACCTTTGAGGTAGTCTTATCTTACTTTTGACAAATCTCACCAGGGCAGCCAGCCAGAGCCAGGGCTTCACAGGCACCTCAGAACCAGCATCCCTCATCTCCAAAAGAGTTTCCTAAACTGGTGCAGGGGAGATGGGGAGGGAGGCTGAAGAGAAGAATTGAGAATTCATTCAGAGAGAAAAAAAACCTCAAAAGGTTTGCATTTAGGAAAATCTTTCAAAGCCATTTCCTCCATACTGCTCTGTGCAGCTGTGAGCAGGAGCAGAGAGTACAAAGTCTGATGCACTCATCAGCTCCCTTCTGAGAGCAAGAGCATCAGGCAGTTCTAGGAGGGATTATCAATAAAAGCCTTTGAAGTGATCCCTACTGCCAGGAGCTCACTTAAGTGACTCACTTCTATGCCCAGCATCCAAAAAAGGATAGATTAGAATGAGATGTAGATAGAAGAAATTACAGCAATGAATTTTGAATGTCTGCCACGCAAGAAATAACTATAAGTCAGAGAGGAGACAACAGAAAGGAAGTATGAAGTAAGGGCTGCTTGCTCTCTTTTCTACTAGAAAAAAAAATGAGGCATGAAACAAATTAACATGGGAAAGGTTCAAAACAAACAAAATGAGCTATTTCATCAGGCTGTGTGTACTACACTGCAGAACTCAATTTAGTTTTAGAAGTCGGCAGAGATTCAAAAAGCAATTAGACAAACCAACAGAACAGTTATCTAGGAAAGGGTGTTTTAACACAGTGGCATTCCCCTCTGACTCTAGAAGCATGGAGAATATTCTGCAAGCATCTCCATGTGCTTGCCTTGTCCTTACAGTCTTCCCTAAGCTTCCCAAAGAAGCTAACAGCTTCTGTAAGACAGAAAATAGCCCAGAAGACCACTGATCCCATGTGCCTTTCTCATGCTTTGAAATTCAATGAAATTAACTCATGTTTTACACCTTTAAAGACCTTCTTATATAGCCTAACAAATGCTCTTTCATCACATTTTCTGAATGGACATATTTCAGCACAAAGTTATCCCATGCTCAGATTATACAGCCTGGCATCTGAGAAAAGCAAATGTATAACAGAAAATCAGGGTTGGCTCAGTGTCTGTGTTAAAATGCTGATTTACTTTGCACTTCAGAGCTATGATGGTGAGCACTTTGCAAAGAAGTGACATTCAAGATTCCTTGTGCACAGTCACAACAGAAGAGTGATCTGCAAAGATATGAAAATAATATTCTCCCCCTCCAGGAGAGGGGCAATTTTATGAGAGAGGCTCATAGGAGGCATGGATATAATTTTCTTTCACTAGGAAAAGGATATAATCTCCTATCACTAGGAAATAAGTCTAATATAATCCATATGATTTCTATAGCATTCCCAGAATAAAAAATAATTAAAAAAACCCAACAACAAACAAACCAAGGAGCAGCAAACAAATCTGAGGTTTGCAAATCTTGCTAAATTTGTCTTTTCCCCCTGGAAAATTCTCCAAACAGGTCGGTAAATAGCAAACAGCTCTTTTGAAAGACTTCAAAGGCCTTCCTCTCAAATGAGAGGGACTGGCAATCTCCCAAAAGGAGGCTTATTACAATTGTACTGGCTTGCTTCACTTCTAAGAGATAAAAATCCACCCTGCAGACTGTGTAGGAATCAGAAGGGCACTGAAAACCACAGGGAGCGACCCCAGCTGAAGAGGAAACAAAGGACATTGCATTTTGCCTCCTCAAACCAAGGGCACAGAAATCTTGCTTTTGTGATTGATTGGGGATTTCTTTCAGAAGTTTCCCAAGTCACTCAGCTGGTTTTGTCAATGGACAGGCAGCCCTCACAGGCTCATGTGCCACATTACAAAAGCAGACAAAAGAACCAAAAAATGAACAAGGAAGCACAGGGAACAAAAGCCCCAGTGCTAAATCTCAGGTGACAGCCATTTATCTTCATCAAGTTTGTCAAATCCAGGTTCTGACACTCCTATATGTGTACAGAACAAAACAGTGCTCCTAGTAACAGCAATTAAAGTAAATGGGACCAAAGTGCAAGGTTTTGGGTCCCCAGAACAATTATTTCACCAGTGAGAATACCACAGCCCCTCTAAAGGAACAGAACCTCAGTCTTTTCAGCCTTCTTTCATGATTCACCTAAATAATGCATTTTGTCATTTAATATTTCATTTACTTTTGTGATCAAGTTACATAATGCATACATCAAACTGCACAGCCTGCTCATTCTTCATTGACTTACATACATATTTTTCTAGTCAAATTGTTATGCATATGATAGATCAATTTGCATGTTTTAATACTTAGGATGCATAATTTACTGCTTTGTTTTGCATATTTTAGAAGCAGAGATCTGTGTTTGGTTGCTCCACTTCTTCTTTTAGAATTTCAACTCCCTGCACCTTCCAGGATGAGTTGCTGTATACACATTAACTTAACATTTTACAAAGCTTTGTTTAACAAAATCTATATTTCAGGTGTTGGGATGTCTCTTAGGTGCTACATACCTCAGCAGCTGAACAGACTTCAGCAGAAAAGATTTCCCACTCACAATGAAGTTTTCCAGACTTTTCTGCACAACTGCATCCTGTAGATTATCCATGGTTCTGGTGAAGCCACACTTTGTAAAACAAGACTGAGTTGAAAATTCAAATGCTATCTCAAACCCACAGGCTCACAAAATAGTTCTCCTTAGTGCAGTTTGATTTTGCTTATTACAAATAGATTCCACTACACACAAATCTATAAAAATCAATGTATGCTAAACTTTTAGGTGGTTTTTTTTTTTAAAAATTTTTAAATTCATGAATGACAATTTGTCTTTTAAGTAGACTACATCAGAGAGACTGCTGTAATAAGAACAGCTAGCAAGGCTTCTGGTTGTGAGCTGGCCTCTCTTTCCAGGACAATTTACCTTTTAAGTCAAGTGTGAAGAGTCCCGACAATAAGAAAACAAAGCTGAAAAATAACATGGCTAAAGTAAACTTATTTCACACAGAATGTCAAATACCAGTACACATTTTAGTTACTAATATTTATATCTTTTTTCTAATTTTTTTTTAACCAAAACTACTCTTGCTCTGCAAGAAAAACAGTAGCTCAAAAATAGGTGTTTGTGAACTGAGAATAAAAAGCAATTATTTCCAATTGCAGAGCATCTAAGATTCATTCGTGTGTTATAGCTACAGTAGTCCAAAAAGTGCACATTCTGGGGACAAGGAAACAGGAGGCACTATCAAACCTGACTTCAGCCTTTGCAGCTGCTCTGTATTTCCAAAATTGTTAAACAAATAGGGCTAGTAATGCACAGAGGTGTCCATCTTCATAATTAAGCATGAGTAGGTCTGAAGAGTTTGTTGCAATGTAAATCACCACTGGCTCAGAGCATACACAACATGCCACGTATCTACCAACCATATCCACTGCTCAACTAGATCTACTCATCACAGGAAAGGAATACAAGTTGATAGGAAAAATCATCTTGAAGAGACAGCTTTGGGCAGAATGTCAGGGATTTTGCTCTCACCTTTTATTATCCTGTGTTCTCCATTATTAGCCTACCAAAGAGCAACAGCACAGAAGGGCTGCAGAAGGCAGAAGTCCAATCACTCACACCAACATGCATCAGAGAAATCTGAAATGAAAAATAAAAATGTGAACCTCTTTCAAGTTTGCCAGTGATCTCACAATTATGTCTTCAAAATGCATGCAATCTTTAAAGCATCTGCTTCCCCCCATCCTTGACTGCCTTGATGCATTTGACACAAGCTTCAAGTAAAACCAGAAAACTCCTTGGGCCAATGCCAAGATCACCCAGGCAAAGGCTGGGGAGATGACATCACAATTCCTGTCTTTTTTTGTGTTATTTTTAATTGGGTGATGCTAAGATGATACATGATGCTGAGGTGCCAGCCTTTTATTAATTAGGCTTATATATCTTTCTCAAAAGTATTTGTCTGCACACTGAGAGGGCTATTAAGTCTCTTCAGCAGCCCACCACATAATTATATGTTGAGGGGAGAGAGTGTTCATCAAGAACTACATCCAGCTCTTAAAATGCACCCCAAGGCAATAAAGGAGGAGGAGTGCTAGGAAGGGGAGGATGTGAGCCTAACAAGCCTTCCAGAAAGAATAAAACAGGATGAAAATATATCAAATGTAAATGGAATTCCATTTTTAGCATGTGGTCAGTGATGTATGAGCTCAGAAGTGAACTCCTAGTGCGTGAAAAATAGGAATGGTTGGAAATCAGCTGTGCTACCAAATGGAAAATCTTGGAAGAAAGCACCACGACTGCTCAGCTCAGTGGATTTACATAAGGAAGAAAATATTTCTTTTAGCATCTTGCATCTATTTTGCTCAGCCTAGCAGTATGCACCAAGTATTTCAACCTGGGTGCCCATATCGCTTGAAATAGAAAACGTGGATCCTAAAGCTACAAAAAGAAATGGGAAGACTAAGGTCAGACTTGGTGCCTAACACATTTAAATACATCAAACCACCACCCAGAAATAAGAGCATGCTTAGAGGTTAAATGCATATTTTAGTACCTCAAATAAAGCAGGCTTGTTTTTAAAAAAGCAGTAACCTAGACATTAACCTTTAAGTACTCAGCCTGGTAACCTAATGTGTGCATGTTTGTTTTTTTTTTTTAAATGGGCTGATCGTAACATCTTTTTGGTCATAAATTATTTTAAACATTGATTTTAAAGGCTATGTATATTTCTTTATTAAAAAGAAAACAAAACAAAAAACAAAAGCAATCAGTATTAAGCATTCCTTATTACCATTTCTCATGTTACTCTAAAAAAAGCTAACAATAACACTAGTTCTATTTCTTCCTGTAAAGGTTACAAAATACAATGACTAGTAAATCCTCCCAGTTTCATATTTGATTGTATCTACATTTAACTCTCTTTAAAGACTAAGCTTGGGAGGTTCAAAACAAGAATTTCTCTCAATAGTCAATTTTAAACTGAATTGCTGTCTTACTTTTTCAACCAAGTGCAAACCTGACAATTTCACTTCTCTTCAGATGTCAAAGCTGAGAACTGATTTTCTCCCCTCGTAGAAAAATTCTGTATTTCAATAACATTAATTTTTCTGGTTGAAGACAGAGCTCTCAAATGAGGCTGACTATCCCAGACTGTGGGAAGATGCCTGCAACATCTCATCTGTAGCAGAGCAAATGCAAAACATCCTTTTCCATTGGCTGTAAAAAGTCTTTCATCACATAAATCACATGAACCATTACCTCCCTGTGATTCTGCTAGAATCCCACCTCTAAATGAAACTTCCAGCCCTTTGTATAGCCTTGCTACAGGCCATGATATCCCTGTTTTATCACCATAATGTCCAATTACATCATGACTTTTAATGGAGTTGAGAAGTGACACTGCCCTTCAATAAGTGTGAATGAAGAGTTTAATTTAGCACCCTGGAAATGCAGAAGTGATCAAAATATGGGGATGTTGTATCATGTCCCAGAGCAGCTCTCCAGCAGGAAGGGGATCACCACCTCCTCCAGAAATCAGTAACTACCTGGATGCTTAGCATGCAGAAAAAATATTAAGATGAGCTAAAAAGCAGAGACAGCAGCTGATCTGCACATGGAAGTGCAAGTGAGAGAAACATTTTTTGTAGTTCCTAGGCCTTTACTGGGCTAGTTGTCATCTGACATGATCTTCAAATTAAGAGATCAGTTTCTCTGCTGGAAATACCTCAGAGAAATTAGGCTCTACTTTAAAATTATTTTTTAAAGAGCAAAAAATACCCGCATCTCAAAATTTAAGAAATGAAAATAACAGAAAAAGCAGAAACCTTGTTTCTGAGTGGATTTGTGCACTACAATATAGTTGTACAAAGTGATATAAGGAAATGAGCCTTCAAAGACATAAGTATACAAAAATATATAATATACACCAAATAATTTGGTGTGCAAGTGAAGCCCAGCAACTTATCATACACTTTTTCTCAAAACTGCAGCGAGGAGACCATTGAGAATCACTGATAAACACAGATTTTGGGCAGACAACAGAAGCAAAATTAATTCACACTCTTTGTGCATTACATTTCAGACCTCCAGGTAGTTGGGCCCTTAGGGTTTATTTTAAGGATACTTTCCATATTACACATAGCACACGGTAACTAGGAGACAGTTCAGGACTTATTGCTTGGGCTAGTATTAGTGTTTCCATGAAAATCAAAATCTTAGGAAACTTACTTTAAAGCGTATTGAAGGCAACATACAAAAAACATGCTATGAAAATAGAATAAAAGAGTGGGAACAGTTGTGCCTCTAGCTGAGCCTTGCAAAGCTGTGCTTGCAGCTGAATCTCCCTCTCTGCACACCTACCAAAGTCTCTTTCCATAATACTAATTTCCCATGCCACAATGCATAGAGCAAACAAAAAGCCTTATTGGAAGGCATCTATTTTACCATTTTTCAAGGGCTTTTCTACTTTTTAAGCCATCATTTTTGCTAACTGCACAGATTTATAGCCCATTTTTCAGTTGAAAATGGTGCTTTCAGGATCGTGAAAATGACTCACATCCTGAGTCACCTGAAATAATACAAAGGAATGTTGTACAACAAAAAGGTGACTGCAGGAAGAAATGTTTATTTTTGAATTCTTACATTGCTAGGCAAAAGAAAACCATAATTCATGGAAGAAAGCAGAATTTGCAGTGTTTACATCACTATTAAACTACTTAGCATGCATTGCTTGATGGAGAGAAAGTAGAGACCAAACTTGATTAAAGTACATAAAAACTGAGGAATATTCAGAGTAACAAAAGAGTAAGGGGGGGTGTTAGGTTACGTATAGAATAATTTAGAATGTAATGCTTGATTCTGTAAAGAATTTACTAAGTTATTTTATGAGCAACTTTAAACACAAGTCACATTATTCTGTCAACTCTTCTTAATGTACATAGGCAAATAAAATGTTTAAATGGTAGTATTTTAAAACAAAGTATTTGTTTCCTTCAACATACAATGTGCTGAACACTACAGATGCAAGAATAATCTGACATAGGGTTCAGATTAATTTAGAAAATATTCTGCATTCTGTATGAATTAAATTCTTTGTAACTAACATTGAAAATAATGCCTGCCCAGCCAGAATCCATCTGGAAATTTTATAAATTGGTAATTTATACTAAATTGCAACTTATTGTGCATTTTATTTCACAGTTTTAATATCTGTGGCTCCTCAGTTTTCCCTTTTCTTGCTTCTAATATAATTTTGTATTTGTTTTCCAAGTTCACTTCTCTGATCCATGGCCCATCCCTGCTTTTCACTCTTCAATAATTAAATTCCTGCCTTTGTGACTGAAGCACAACTTTCTTTCTCATTAAAGGGAGTCTGTTTTTTTAACTTTGCTTTTCTGAAAGATTCATGAAATGCCTTTTGAAATTTTTTAAGACAACAGACACTTGAAGAACACATTAAAAGCAGGAGAAAATGAACAGTAATGAGCTCATTTTCAGAGAAAAGAACTGATTAGCAGGCAGTCCTTTTGATTTTGGTCAAAAAAAAAAAAGGGTCCTGGAAGGAGTTCCTTCTGCCTTCAGGAAATGTCCTGTTTGTTAGTGGTTGGAGTGGGGGGGGAAGACAGAGAAAGGAAGAGCCTGTAGTAAGTATTTAGTTGAATAAAGGGTCATTTTATCACTGAAAACTCAATTTAGAGGTGAACTGGGGGAAGCAATTCTAGGAGTGTATTCAGTTTTGTTTTTTTCTATCCTGTTTTCAGAATCTCCATAGAAGACCAAGAGTAGTTTCACCTCCACATGGACAAACAGGAGGTGGAGAAGAGATGAATGAGGCTCAGGCTTGTATTCTGCATCTGGAAGTGTCCCCAAAATTGAGTGTGTTATTTCAGATTAGCCAAGTGTCCAGCAGCTGAGTTCCTCATCTGAGATGCAAGTGCAAGAGCCTCCAGTGCCTGTCTGAAGTACATTGATTTTGGATGGCTTTTTTTTTTTTTTTTCTTCCCCATTTAGATGAGAAATTATATCTTGGACTAAGAAAGCTTTGCAGTGAAAGCTGTTTCAAGACACACATTTTTACAAATTGACAATAAAGAAGAAAAAGGAAGTAAATGGTTTCAGTGGAAGTTTTCTGCCTCAATTCCCTTGTGATGAAATATGCTCAGCCAAGTGTAGCCTGAAGTTTGCTGCCCAGACCTTGAATTGAAGAGGATTCAGCTGTCTTCCAGTGGATATATGATGCCATATATAATCCACAGAGTTTTCATGACAGAGATGTGTTGAATCTTACTTCCCACTTATTTAGACTGTTGAAAACCAGGAATTACCTCACTTGTGGCATTAAAAAAAATGTGACAAATATTTCTAATTGAATTCCAGTTTTTCGTGAAATCATCACATTCCTCATATACAATGTAATCAATAATAATGTAACTGCTTTTCTCCCAACCAATAAATAAATATGAATCATATCCTGGAAACAGATGGTAACTCAAATATCAACTTTGGGGAAAGTTTATAACTGACTTGGAAGAATTTTTCAATAAGATTTTTACAATGTGAAGATTCCTGGTGCTGTGAGGACCAGAGTCCACAGGCATCAGATGAAAATTATTTTCAACCATACAAAAACCCTACCAAGTTTTCCTCTCAGTGGTGCCTACACAACCTCTATTACACTGTTCAAACAATTGCAAAAATAAAGCATCCCATCTAAAAGGGCTGGTTAAAAGTGCTGAAAAAAATTCAGATTCACCCAACAATAATGGTGACAAATGCCCACCTTCATCTCCCCGACCTACGAACATCTCAAACATGCACTAATTGGCATTTTAAAAGTCCATTTTTTTCAGCAATTTAAATAAATATTGGATTCACCAGTTTTCTCCTAGCCAGGCTCAGTGTCCCAAAGGGCACAGTGAAGATCAATCACCTATTTCTTTGGTTTTGTTTATAATAATGTATTTTACTGTTTATTCATTACTACACACTGCTTAAAAATACTATTGGATGGATGCTCTGTATTGGTGTGTGACAAATAAATAGGTGCCATTTTTATTTTATGGGAAAATAAGGAGCAGATATTTCCAAACCCAGATTTCTTAGTCCTCAGAAAGTCCTCTTTTACAACAATTAGTATTTTATATTAACTTAGCTCTCTGTATTTAACCATACAACTAAATAATTTATGAAAATTCATAAAATAGAAAATTATTTCAAGGTAACTAGGACACCAGAAGAAAAAGTGACCTTTGGTGCTGGAAATCACTGGAGATCTCTCCAGGTCCACATAGCTATATTAGGCAGTGCTTTACCCAAGACATTTTAGAACTAACTACAGGGTTTTTTAAAAATAAAAGGCTCATATGAATGGAGTTACCCATATAAACCCTTTGTATCATGGCAAGGCTACTGAAGTGAAAAACACGGATGAAGAAATTTTTCCAAGGAAAAACCTTGCCCCTTTGCAAGGAAAAACCAAGCCCCTCTTTGCCTTACAAGCCCAGAAACATTGTGCTGAGCTGCACACAACTTCACTCCACGTCCTGGGTGTCCCAGAATTGTGTTTTTTTCTCTATTTTCTAAACATCAGACTGCAATATCTTGGAGTCCCAGTAGAGGGCAATAAAATTAAGCCATATGTACCAGGCTTTTCAAGGCAACTGCTGTGCAAGTTCCTCCAGCATCCCTTAGTTTTTCTTCTTGCTGTGGGTTTGTGTCCCCATGTCAAATGTTTTAATATTAAAACTGCTTTTGATCCCAGAAAGTGCTGCTTATTTCCCTTTTTTTCCTCCCAAAATACACAGATAGCTGCTCAATGCCTGAGAGTGTGTCTCTGGAAAATCCAGACACAGCCCTCTTCAATCTTTTTTTCTTGTCCTCACCCACCCATCTGAATGTAAATGCAGTTACAACAGCTTCACATCCAGAAAAAATCTGAATATTATATATACTTTTAAAAGGACAGTGTCAGAGGTACCTCTTGAAATGGATTAATGGGAAAACTGGAAGCAAACAAATTTAAAATACATGATAAATGTTATTTAATTCATTCCATGGCCTTGCTATTCACACACATTCATCTGTGCAGACAAACAGCCGTATTGATATAAAATGAAACTTGACTTTTAAGGTATAACTGCAGGGAAAGCTGTACTGAGCATGAACAGGAAAGCATTATCTTACAGTGAGCAAGTTTATGCGTGACAAGAGACCATACAACATTTATAAAGATTATCCCAATGATAAGGCTCTGTGGTTGCATTGACTGAAGTCTACATACATTCAGACACTTATGAGTTCTTTGAAAGATAACCAAAGCTCTAAGACAAGAACAGCCACCTGGCAGATTTTATAAAACTCACAATACAACAAACTATATGAGAGTTTCACAATTCATGAAGGAGCAGCATCCCCCAGTGAGCATCATAAGCAGTCAGGATAACACCAAGAGCATCTGCTGAGTCTCTCAGTGGGATTTCCCTCTCCTCAAATGGAAAGAGACAAAAGTATGAAGCAGCTGGAAAATATATTCAAAGTATGATTGGCACAAGTGTCACAATAAAAGTGCCATGTACGCTGATTTCCAAAGAGATTTCTTTCTTTCTTGACTAATTTGTAACATGACTGATACATGAATGGAAATGGTAAGCATTAACTGGTAAATCATTTCTCTGTAGGTTTACAAAGACTCCATAAAGCAGAAGGAGTGGCCTTGTGCTAAAGGTACTTAATTGCAGTGCTTAAAAGTTCAGTTTGAGACTTGTCAAAGTTTGTCTCTGAAAAAGCATCTGGCAACCTCAGTTCACTGTGTATAAAATGGCAACAGTAGTTCCTGGATGCTTGTGTATTTGTCAATTGTTTGCACAGCAAGAGGAGATTGCAAGTTCTTCCATGAGTCAGATATTCACCATAAAAAGGTACTGCTTGGCAGCACAATGTGCTGAGAAAAAAAAGTAGGGTATGCTTTATTAATATATACAATAACATATATACACAGACTGTGCCAAATAAAATTCAAAGCTCACGAGAGAGTTTTCAGTGGAACTGTAAAATAACAGCAGGAAAAAATAAAGAAACATGAAGAAGTGCTCTAATTTTCTGGTAGAGCCCAAAAATCTGAGGGTGATGGTTTTCACTGGTACCTCACAGAACACATGGAACTCCACACTGCCTCCTTCCCTTTCCAATTCAGTTCCTCATCAGACTAAGCAGAAATGTTTGTGAAGAGAGAATTGATATCACCCTTTTTCTATTTCACCCCTTTGCAGGTCACAGAATGTAAAATCCACTTGCAGCTGTAAAACAGCTTCTTTATTTTCACAGGGATAGCTATTATAGAAGCACAAGTTTCTCCTATACCCCTTTTATCGATAGTGTTCTGATAGCTTTTGTTCACACCAAGCAGCCAGAGAGGATTAAATGACTCAGTACATTAGAGGTTCAGAGTGGGGGAAAAAATTGTTGTCTTCCTTGTGCTGGAGAGTGACTGGCAGGAAGATAAAACTACCAAAATGCTGCTCAGAGTACCTCTGTAAGCAACAGAAGTAATGGGGTCTGAGAGTGAAAAAGTCTTTGACATTTGAGAAACACTGAAGCACATGAGGAAAGGGTGAAATTTCTATACTTGCAGACCTTTTAAAGGTGTAGAATGTTAAAAACAATCTGACAGGAAAAAAAAAAAACAAAAAAAACCAAAACAAACAAACAAACAAAAAAACCCCACAAAAACAACAACAGAAAAAACACCCCAAAACATTTATTTAAATCATCCTGATTTGGGGCAGGCAGATGGACTTGATCTATAAAGATCCAAGGGGACTTCTCCATTTCTAATAGATCTGTGACTGCCAGCCTGATTCTTCTGAGTAAAGATGCTTACTGAAAGAAAAGTTGGGGTTTTTTTCCTGTAGCTGGGATTCTCATGTTCTTTTTCATACAGACTGGTATTCCAGTACACACTGGAGCTGAGCTCACAGCTGGGTTGGAATCAAGGAATGGTTTTTAAAGTTTTTAAACTCAATACCTTTCAGAACACCACCCTTTCTTAGATAAGACTGCAACCAGTCAGCACAGCCTCATATTTTTAAGGGTCATTCTTTTAGAGAATATGATTAATAAGGATTAGGCAAAATAGTTCAGGTTTCAGTTCTGTTTAACCCTTTTGTTTCTAAAGTTTCCACTACTGGATGTGGCAAAACTACTGCTAGATTTGGTTGTACATACCCAGGCATCACATAGGGATGATTAATGGTTTCTGCTCACATGGCATTGTCAAAACTCCACTTTCCTGTGCAGCAAAGCAGCAAAAAAATGATCTATTGCAAGGAGTTCAGAGTTTAGAGAATGCTGTTTCAATTAATTACAAGTTTGGAGAGGCTGATTCATCAAGCAAACTTGAAACAATTAAGTATGTACAGCTTTGCCTGAACAAGACCTACTAAAGAAAGATAAGTGAATAATCAAACACATACATCAGCTATATAGTGATCTCAATTAAAATGTCAATATTTGCATATTGTAACCACACCGTGGCATCCTAGGCCATGACATTTGCTTAAAATGAGACCTAACTGCAGCCAAATGGGGAGAACTACATAGAAATGGACAGAAAAAACCTCAGCTTAGCATTAACAAAATGGTAGTATAGTTCTGATTGATAGTAACTTTTAGCTGTTCAGAGCTAATGGTTACACAGGAGTGCCCAGGGCTTGCAGAACATTGCAAAAAGCAGTGGCTCCCAATGAATTTCAGAGGAATTGAGACTGAAACTCTGCCCTCCTCCTCAGGAAACAGCAGGGTGTTCACTGTAAAAGGCCATCCCATTTGGAGCATTTTAAAAAAACACTTTGTATAACAAGGCAGAAATTTCACTGGCAATTCAACGTGGACAAGGGCACAACTAAAAGAAGTCCTTCAAGCTGGATGCCAAAAAAAAAAACAACCACCAAACCCAAAACCCAACAAAAACTCCAAACCCAAGCCGTAAAGAGCTAGTTAAAAGCTTTCTTTTCTCTAGCTGTAAAACACTGCTCCAAACTCTGACACCTAAAAGACAGGGAAAACACCTTTGCTATTATATTCAGTGATGTGCCTTTTTTCCTGAAACAAAGTTTCATGTAGTCACATTACAGTTTTCTTCTTTTTCTTTATTAGCCTTAAAAATTTCAGGTATTTGTACACTGAATAAAAATGCTGTCTGACAAGAATTATCAACTGCAATGGTAAGAATCAAATATACACCCAAACATATCATTTTGGTACCATGGGAAACCATACATCAACATTCAAGGCAACTGTTGATCTGATTTGCTGCTTCATTGCAAAAATTTTTTTCCCCTTTATTCAGACACAGAATATTTTACACTTACGTTCATTCGAGTGATCCAGAAATATCATTCTTTTTCCACTCTCAAAATGGCCTAGGCATCTAGTGATCCTCTTTCATCAAAGCCATTTAATTTAGAGCAGTACATTTTGCATAGTTTCTATTTTAGATCATCATTGCATAACATTTCCATATATTTTCATTTTAGGATGATTTGAATTTAGAATAATTTGATCATTCTTTCATGTTCTAATTAATATAACTTGCTAAAGTTTTATGGTTTGTGGCTTTTTGCATAACATAGCTTGTTCCTTTTGAAAAAAAAGTTCTACCCTTAGTGTTACACACAGTTAGAAAAAAAGAATGCTACTGAAGTTTTGAATAAAAACTTGCACAGTATTTTAAATGTTAAGAGTTGCCAAATGTAATTGCAGAGGTATTTGATAGCATTCAAATAGCCACTTGGGAATGCTACATGAATTTAAAACATAAACAATATAACCCCAGCTGCCTAAAACCTGTCTATTTGAGTGTCTAGATGGAGAACATCTTGTTCCCCATAAGAGGGGGGAGGTAGCCCTGGCTCACCCACTTCCCCACTGCTTTCCTAACACCACTGCTGACTCCACAGAGACTTAAAAACTCCTCCTCACATCCCAGGCTTCCATTTTAAAGCATCACATGAGGATGAGACATAAAAGAAACTAAACAGAAGCATAACTTGCCCTTTGTTTGAGCGCATCCTCTTTTTTTTAAATAGTACAAAACCAAACGATGAGGGGAAAAGTAAAAAAAAAAAAAAAGAGCTCTAAACACAGTTACCTGATGAGTTTGCCCCATGCTGGAGTCTTAGTTCCCTTCTCTGTGTTCTCATGGCTGTTCCAAATCACAGAACTGGTCCCTCAGGCATGGTAGTCCTGTAAATAGAATTTTCATCATGGGTAGCAGATGGTCACAGGCTTTCTGAAGACCTGACCCAAGAGTGCTGGGTCCCACAGCTGGCTGGACTTGTCACAGGCCCAGTTAGATGTAGCTGTGATAAGAATCAAATACCCATTGCCTCCCCTGAATTGTTAGATCCTTAGCTGGAGAGAAAATAAACTCTGAGTTCCATATATACAGACACATAGATACAGGATGTCACCTTTTGCTGACAGAAGGGTTTAAAGGTAACAGAGGACCCAATCACAAACATCAGCAGCTTTTATTCTTTTGCCCAAATGTTCCTTAAAATAACAGACACTTTTTTAAAAAACTGACACTTTTAAATAGTATAGTATATACAGTATTTTAAATTAAATAGCCCCTCTGAAAATAACAAAGCTTTGTTTTCCTCTTAAAATATTTTAATATTTCTAGTAAGCAGTTCAGGCTATCAATTTCCCTACTACATTCAATTACTCACTGGAATGAAAATAATCTACTTGAAGGAAAGAAAAGAATCCACCTCAGAGTATTCTTCCATCTGCTCTCTCATAGAGATGGCTGTCAAATCACCTCCACTGAAGTACTGAATTGTACACCAAAAATCTCATGGTTTTTTTTTTTTTTATCCTCACCTGAGATTAAAATGAGGAAATCAGAGGGTTCACCCATGGATAACTCATTAGATGAAACTCCTCATCTAATGCATGCTTTTTCCTTTCCTTTATCAGTGCTGAAGAAGATTGCATTTGCTGAGATCATTGGCCTTGTGACAGTTACATGGCTGAAGCTGATAATGCCATATAAATAATATCAATAGTGTTCTGGCAGTAAATCTTTTAAGAATCCACAATACAGAGAACTGGGCCAGGGCAGGTGAAAAGAAATTTGTTCTTTAAGCTTACAGTATGTTGGACTTTTGATGTGTCTCAAAATGGACAGTTAATCAAGTATATACCTCACAAAGGCAGGAAAAAGAAAATCTGAGGAAGAATAACTGCTGACAGCATAAAACCATTGAGAATGTCTGAGACAAGATAATATTATATGAAATGCTGAGACAGTGTCATGGTGGAACAGCATTAAATAAAATGTAGAACAGACAAGTACAAGAAAACGAACACTTGGAGAACTATTTCAACCATTTAAACACATTAAATTAGCTGAATCAATTGCCTATGGCATCTAAAACTAAATGATACTTCCATAAAAATCAGTGAGTGTTATTGACTAAGAAGAGAATTCCACTCAATGGTCAAATTCTGATCTGAATTTTAATTCTGAAAAACTGAAGTCACCCTAATAACCTAAATAATCCCAATTATTGTCATTATCTATATATAATTGAATAGTAACCATAAGATCATAAGCATTAAATTAGCAATGACAGCCAACTGAAGATACCTCTCAATATACAGCAAGAGTTAAAATATAAAATAAAATTATTCAGGTACTGCTGAAAAGAGATTAGGGCATTATAGGAATGCACTCATTTAATGGGTCAAATCCATTCATTACTACAAATGAAAAAGAGAATTACATAGGATATGAACATATTTTTTGGTTTTAGCTGGTATTTCTTGAATTCCAACAGCATGGTTATTGCTGCCACTCTTTAGGAGGCCTGTTGGTATATACATTACCTTGCACTATGTAACCAAAAGGGGAAGACAGAAGAAGAATACTTCAAGGAAATCCTTCCACCTAAAAAAGGAATTTCTTCATTCCCCACAACCAATAGTCAAATCTATCATTGTGGCCTCTTCATTGCTGCTAGCTTGATTGCCATTCTTCTTTCCTGTTATATGTTGGAGAACCTGTAAGTACATTCCAGAAATACCTCAATTCCAGTAACTCCCTGGCACAGCCATTTACAGTTTCACAGCCTCCACTGGCATTAAAATTCAATTCTTGTTTCTGTGACAGAGGCTGTAACAAAAATAGGATTGGTAAACCAGGAAACTCTTATGATGGTGATTGCAAGAGGGAAGGGGGAGAGGGGGAGAAGTAATTTTCCCCTATTCTTATGCTCTTAAAGATGACACTTGTGTTCCCTGAATGATATGCAAAGAAATCAGTGAAGTTGGTTAAGAAGCAGAAATCTCTGAGAACAGCAATTTAGCAAGATATCAGAATCCTCTTGAACATTATATACATATGTAACCCAACTGACTTTTAATTAGCATACTCTATCAGAATTCATATACAGCCAAAGTGTTCCTAATGTTCATTTTTTTCCCAATGCAATTCCAAAGCAAAGCCTCATCTGTGGAGCTGTGGAGATGGAGCAGAAACTGACAGGAAATCTTTTTCCCCAGTGCAATTTTCTACCTTAATGGATAAGTACACATTAAAAGCTAGTTCATGGCATTCCAAGATTCTCTGTAACATTGTAGAATTTATTATAGACAATGGGGTATTTCTTATGTGCCAAGTTTAACAGAAATAATTTTCTGCCAAATAATTGGATATTACCTCTATCTGGTAGCATTTCACTTGGACAAATGTACTGAGACACCTCACTAACAAAAATCAACCTCTAAGAGAATCAAAGAAAGCTATATGATAGTCAGCTTTTAGACCAGCTCATGTAACAATGAGTTTTACCTCTGTTAATGAACAATAAATGAACATTTTTCATTTATCACAATGATTTCCACAGTCTTTTTCAGTCTACAAACTTCAAACACTGCAGTTCCTCACCTGAAACCCAGCAGTGAATGAAATCAAGCATGACTCAGTAAGTGCCTCTAAATTTAAGAAACAGAT
Organism: Phaethornis superciliosus; assembly: GCA_023637945.1. Classification (NCBI taxonomy): domain Eukaryota; kingdom Metazoa; phylum Chordata; class Aves; order Apodiformes; family Trochilidae; genus Phaethornis; species Phaethornis superciliosus. The sequence continues at coordinate 20,364,634 of JAJQWJ010000011.1, forward strand.
TATGAACAATTGAATTACCAGCAAAGCAGTTTCTTTCATTTATAGTCAAGTTAGAAACATCCATTACCCATTGGGTAATTAGTGGGATGAATATCGCAGAGGTGTCAGCTGTTTATAAACTGAAAAAAAGAAAATGCAACTACTCCTACAGCATCTACTGTAGGCTGCAATCCTGATGAAATATGAGGTGTACATAAATATTTAACAAAACATCAAATTCAGTGAACATCTTTTAATTAAGTGCTGTAAAAGACTTTTTTAGACTTCTTTTGATGGTTTCTTTAAAAAGCTTCACAAAAGCAGGAGTCATCAGAAAATCAAACTAGTATATGGAAAAGATCATGATGCGTAGTTCATCTTTTTGAAAGTCTGAAGTAGGATGCCTACAGCACTATATTGTAATTGTGCATTTAACTAATTTATGGCTGATTTTAGCTGGGATTCCTGAATTAGAAGCTGTTCTCCACATATATCAAAGAAGTTCAATAAATACTTACTTCTGTAACACACCTTTGTGACTCTGCAAGAGCAGTTAGCAGGTCACCTGGAGAAAGTTTTGAGCTTAATTCTTCCCACCTACATGTGGATAGCTTTGCTCACTGCTACTCAGCTGGTGGACATGAGTTTAGGTCCAGAGAAACCCAGATCCCATACACACAAGGGTGTCCACTTCTTCAGGAGGCATTGGGTTTAAGCTCTTCTAGAAGAAGCTGAGATTTCCTGCAGTTCCTAAATTTCCTCCTGCCTGCTTTTGACTTCCATCCCATGATGTTTGTGTCACACCTGTGAAAGGAACACAAGTATCTGACATGCACTTTACTGGTTTTAATTAATGGGCAGAGGCTGAAAAGATGCTTGTTCTAATGCCAAAAACTCTTAACTGCCTTCTTGGATAGTGCCAATTGGTTTGAAATATCATTTGGGGACTCAGAATGAGGAAAAAAATGTTATTTCCAATAAACAGTTTCTTGTTCCATTGTACACTATGCAACTAGATAACTCTTATCATCTGTACTCAATACTGTTAATGGCCCAATATGTTTAATTGCTTTAGATTTTATTAATTATTGCAATGAACATAATTTGGTATTACAAACTAAAACTCAATATATCCTTTTTAATAGTAATCTTAACATTTAAGAGTAGAATGTTTATTTTTTATGATTTTTATTTCCCATTTCAATTATTCACATGCAGATTGTTAAGGTCAGAACAAGGAAAATATTGCATAAGTGAGCCTGTAAGTACATTATATATATTGTTACTAAAATAAAATGAAATTGGAATAATTTTATATTGCTTTTAGGTGATGACATAGGATTAATTTACAACACTGCAGACAAAATACCTAAAAAAAGATTAGGGTATAGGTATAGAAAAAGAACATATATTTTTTCCATTAATATACCATCTTACCAACTTAAATAATTTGGCTCAGCAGTATCACAAATTGGAAGGAGATTAAATATACTTTTTTTTTTTTGAACTGTAACAAACCATTCATTTCACTTACAGCTACAAAAACTGTTACATATAGTTTTTTTAACTACACTTTTGGGTTTTTTCAGAGTCAAAATGCATAATCCTTCTAGGCACACCAGAAGACACAAATTAAACACACTGGCTTTCAAAACATAAGCTCTGAATAATTCTCAGATTTATTTTTATTTTTATTTTTTATTGCCTTCTGTTGCCTCTCCACAATTGCCTAAGGCCATCGTGGTGAACATGTCACCTGGAACACGTGTGACACAAATCAGAATGGAGTTTTCCAACAAGGTAATTTGGCACCACGGAAACCTTGAAACTGTTCTAACTTCTATTTAAGATTGATGATCACATTTTAATGCTCCTTGTGTCTTCCTTTTTCCTTCCTCAGATATATTCACTAGAGCTTTTCCCATAGTCTAGACATTGAGTATGTAATATTTCATGCTAACATCTATCATAAAAATGAATATATTTTTGATTCTATTATACATTATGATCTGTTATGTGTGTGACATGAGAGTCTTTCAGGATATATTTTCCTTCTACTCAAGTTATGTATTACCTCTCTTAACCTTAGTGAAGTTATATGCATGTATCTAAGAGCAAATCAGAATATATGACTTTGGAAGCTCTGTAATTAGAAAATTATAGTATTTTTAAAACCCAGAGGCACCATAATTAATTACTGTTCTGTATATATTTGAAAGTTTTATTAATTTTTTGGTTAAAAGTGAAAAGAGTCATGTTTTTTATACCACTTCAAAGCTTTTTTGAGAGTATTTTAACTTTTTAAATAATTAGTTAACTCACCCAGGAATGACAAATTTTTCTAGGGCAAACACACTTCATACAGAAGTATGATGAAAGTAATGTTTTACCTTGCACATTTCAGTGAACAAAGGGGGAGAGGGGGGGAAGTGGGGGTAAGACATTAGAAATAAAGTACTTTTGGCACAGCAGATCAGTCATACTTTGCACTGCTTTCTTTTTCTGAAATAATATTTTCATGATAGAATGCTAGTGAAGTTAATAACTGGCATATTATAGCTGGATTTTGTTTGATTTTTTTGCTACATTTTTCATTACACTGTCACTTGCACCCATTTATAGGAAAACATTACCCTTGCAGAAGTCATCCTGCAGTCTGAATTCTACTAAAATGAGACACAAGGAGAAAAAAATAAATGAATGTCAGAAAGCAAGCTCTTACCCTTCTCTTCATGGAGTTATTCTATTCCAATGACTTTCATTAACAAGACAACTTTTCATTGAATGGAACAAGTACCAGAATGATGAAGACAGATCATCAAAAACTTCTGTATCTCTGCAAATGCTGTTTCACACTTGACTGTCAATTTTTTGCTCTGAGATTACTTAAAACTAAATAAAAAAAAAAAACAAAACCAAAGTGATGGACACATACAAATTTAGTGAATAAACTAAAGTGTTGAAACATTAAGAAGCTGGACCCTAATAATTAATAATAACCCTAACCCTAATATTGTAGGTAGTGCTTTGGAGCTGTGAAGAACTGGAGTGCTTTGCCACATATAGGGTAATGGAGAGAACAGAATAAGATAATTCATATATTATCAGTAGCACTTGTCTCCAGTAAAAGATTTACTAAGATGGAATGTGTTATTTATGCTATTTTTACTGATTATGGGTCAGTGCTTTCTGATTGTGTTACAAGCAGTTTGGAGAGATGCATAAGCTCTGCAAAGAAATCCAACTCTCAGAGCAGTTGCTTCTCTACCTTGTTGACCAATATCAGACATCAAGTTTGCAAATGCTGCTCCTCTAAATAGAATTTCTTCTTGATTATGCTGTGCAATCAAATAAACACAGGCTTTGCTGCTTCTCTAGAGAGAAAAACTGAAACATCAAAAATTTAAACCAGAAGTCTTTTAGGTTTATGCTGACATTTTAATAATTACCTCACTTAATGTGTCACCATAAGGGGAAATTTTTCACCTATAACATTTTAACATAAGACTTCCTTTTGCATACTTTCTACTCCTCAACCTTGTAGCTTCTCATCATAAGTATATGCTAATGTATTCAACAGATTATCCAGCCTACAATTCTACTCTGCAAGATTATTAGAGAGCTGATCTCCTTCCTTGCCTCCACTTTATCCATATCTCATCAAACAAAAATGCAGGGGTTAATGCTGACAGCTTTGGGCAATGTAATTGGTACTCAGTGAAGTATGAAATTTACTCTTAGCCAGGAGTAATAATGCACATAAAAAGTCCTTGTTTACATAGACAAAAATTCTAAGTTTGCATTAAAAAGGGAATAGCCCCCAAGTTTTAAGTTTCTGATGAAAACAGAACATAGAATCATTAATTGCACTCAAAATACTAGAAAATTCCTCTTCCTAGCTTTCTCCAGTGCATGAATGTTTGATTTGCTTTTCCACTGAAATGGGAAATCCTGTTTCTCTAGGCTTCTGGTAGTTTAAAGCTATTAGAAGTATGACTTAATTGTTTTGTAGCATCACTTCGAACCTTTTTTATTTTTGCATGATTTTTGAGTTCCTATTTTCTTCTGTGGCCATGTAACTCAGCTTCTTTTTTTTCAGCAGCCACGAGTTAGCTCACAGTGGCCAGGACTTAGCTCGTCCATCATCTGGGAGAGATGAAGGAGAAAGTCCTTTTCCCCTGCAAGACCTTTCATTATTAGCCATGAACCCTCCAATAGAGCTTCTCATTTTCTTCATATATCCAGAAAGAGTTACTCCAGACAAAACCAGACTTTGCTCTGTTGGTGAAAGCTCCTCATTTGCCAATAAATCCTCACTGGAAGAAACTCGCCCTGCAAAAATGAGTTGTTACTGCAAAAAGGTTTTATAGAGACAAATTTCCTTTTTCTGATGTAGAGACATTTTATGGGGAGACTTTCAGTTTTCCACGATCTCTCCTAACCTCTGGCTCACCCGTGTGAAGAAGGGTTCAGGGAAAATTAGTAGAAAATTAGTAGATGGCAGAAGAAAAGCTTGTTAGTTAACTTGCAGAAATAAGTAGCATGGCCTCTTTGCAAATAATTTGGAGCAAGATTTAAGAGTATTTTTCAAGGCAAGGCATGAAAAGAACAATTATATATAGTTATTAAAACTGTGTCTAATATTAATTGCAGTTGGGAGCACAAATGGGACAAGTTTTAATTCAGAAAGTCCTGCAGGGCAAAACAGTAGAATATTCAGAAAAAAAAATAAAAATGCATGGGAAGAAGACTTTATGTTTGCTGTTTGAAGTCCTGAGTAAAAATAACATTAAAATGAACCTAACTGGTCATTAGAACAGGCTGCTGACACCAATTCTTAGTCTAAAAAAATAAAACAACAAACCCAAACCCAAATATTTTATAGCATATAGGCTTTAGAAAGAGACAGACAATATCCTCAGGTGGTTGAAAGCATACATAGCAGCTCAATCAACACTATTTTTCTCCTAGTACACTAAGTAAATATAAAGATTTATCCAAATATATAGAAAGATACAAGCTCTTCTGAGAATGAAGCTTTTAATTGACAAGGAGAAAGAAAACTTCTCAAATACTTACTACTACTATGGCTTCTCTCTAAAGGATATTGGTTTATCAGAAAATTTACCCAGGAGGTATTTTTAATGAGCTACTCAAAAGATTTTTGTGCAAGAAAAGTTTAATACAAAGACAATTTATCTTAGTAATTTAGATGCTTTCTATATACTCAGACTGAATTCACTTAAATATTTATTCAGTCTTTATATTTCTTTTTGGCTAGAAACAAAGTGGGTTATCCTTATCTAAAATGCAACTTTACTCAAAATCTGTATGTAAACTGTATGCAAATTTCTTGTTCCAATGTCTGCTCACTAACAGGTCCCCAATTTAAACACTGTGTGTGAGCACATAAAAAAAAAAAAATCAATTAAAAAAAAACCAAACCAAAAATGGAATTGAGACAGAAAGAGAAGAACTACAGTAGGAATATCAGCCCAGAAGAGAGATTCCTGCCTCCCAGGACACTGATCAGCTGATTCTCAAAGAAAACACTTAAATTTTTAATATTAATGCAGATGCACAAATTGGGCCATCTGGAATAAAAGCAATAATTTCATCAAGCCTTGGTTGCAACAGCTTTTTATCATGTGCCATATGGAAGCAATTATTCAAGCCTCATACAAAAGAACAGCTGATGCTTCAGTTATTTTATACTCTATAAAATACAGGTGTCCAGCAATGCAAATGTATATTCACACTTCAGTGACAGGTGAAATAGGAATATGGTCTGTGGAAAACCTCAAGAAGCAGCTGAAATCAAAGAATTCAAAAATATTATGGAATAGTATTACATTCTGCATTATCTGATATTTACTACAATGTAGTAAACATTCTGTTCTATTATTTATTTATAAAAATGTTGGAAACTTTTGACAAGAAACGGGAGTTATTGGTTCTTCTATCACTTGAAGCACAAAACTATGAAAAGTGAGATTATTGCAATTCCTTGGTGTGCTTCAATTAAAAAAAAAAAATCTGCATTTTATTAACACAGAGCAGTATGTTCAGAGAAAACAACTAAAGAGACATTTATCATCTTAAGAGGAAAAAGTCTTCTGTTAAATTTTCAATACAATTTGCAATAATAGTCAATCAGGAGGATTAGTTTCACATTCATTATTATCTTAGGAAACCAATATAGTTCAATTAACATTCTTAAAATGTTCCAGATAGAAAAGGTAACATTCCTGAGGTATAATCAAGATACATGGCTTAATAAAGAGTCAACAATCAAAGCGTATTTTTTTAATAATTCATTTGCAGGAGTTTCTCTAATTTGGAAAGTTTAGATGCCATAAAAAAAGAGAAATAAAATCCATCTTTATCTAATGGATTCTTTTAGTAAAGAGAAAGAATAAGGGGACATCTAATCCTGTATTCCTGATCTCATGAAGTCCTCACTTGAGTGAAAAACATCTGAAAACATTGTTAAGATTCTAGTGACTACTACAGTGCATTTGATATTGAACCAAAAGATTTGAAACTTCTTAAAACTGAAAAAAGGTGACTATATGCAAGCAGGGAATGTAATTTAGGGAAAAAGAGACCAAGGGAGTATAAGAACATCATCGGAGGTAAACAGGACTAAATGCATTTGCCTTTGATACCTTCAAAATCTCTCATTTGCCAAGCAGCTGATTATCATGAAGAATTAAATCAAATGAACATAGAACTGATCATTGAAATACCCCAGCAATGTAACAAAAATACTCCTGAAAGCAGATCTGTAATGAAACACTTAAAAATGTGTGTGTATATAGATATAAACAGAAAAAGATTAGTCTGCACCAGAAAACACACTCGACCATTTCTTTGATACTACAGAATGAATGCCAAGGGATCAAATATCCAAAAAAGTTTCTATTTGATTATAGAGGAGCTGTCCTTAATGCCACAGAAAAAAGCCAATTTCAACAACAAGATCTGATTGTTAAGCAGTTTGCAGCCATGTAAAAGCTCCACCTGTGTGGAGCCTGCACATTACTATGAGCATCCAAATTTTTTTTGCAATCTGCCCAGAAACTAGCGTTTGATATTTAGACCACCAGACCTCATCCTGAAAAAATACATATGTATACTCCAGATATATTTACTTACAAAAAAAAAAAAAAAAAACTGAAATAAAAAAATAAATTAAATTAAAACCCTATAAATTGCTAATAAAGATATCAGTTTCATCTCCAGAGAAATGCTAACATGTTTATGGCATTTAAAATACAACTGACTGTGCACTCAAGTACCCCAAACAAACCTCATCAAGCTGCTCTATTGATTTTTCCTCATCTTCAAACAAGGTTTTCTTCAGGGACTTTGTTCCCTGTCATTAAAAATTATTGGATACTATTACACAATTTTCATCTTAATGGTTATCACCCAGCAGTTCCAGCTATCTGGGAGAGATCAATACCCCACTTGCAAGTAAATCCTGAAGTACCTTACTCTTCCCAACTTGAACTGGATGCTGGTCACCTTTATCTGCCTTCCTGATCTAAGGCTGATGAGAGGAGCATCACTTAGAATTTCATCCTGCAATGCTCTTCATGCTGATGAAGCCAAGAACAGAAAATATTTCTCATCTCAAGCCAGTGACCTAACTTGGCTTGGCTTCTTCTGACCCGTGGCTCAGCTTAGTAAGGGGAATCAAACAATTCTTTCAGTGACCTATCTCTATGTTTTCTGACATCAGCAACTACTTTTGATGCCAGGCAGTGCATGAAACTTTGTCTTATTTTGGCTTTTTCTGACCCTTTCAGCTTCTGATAAAGAAACACTACAGTATTTTCCTTGTTTATTCCAACAGGGGCCCCATCTAACTTTGACTTTTTTTTATTTTCCTACCTATCCATAAGGTCACTCATCAATTTGGGGTACCACCAGTTTATCACCCTGGCACCTCTCTGACCCCAATGCATCCACAAAGAGGATTAATGTCTAAAAATCCCTTCCACCTCTAATGCAGATCAAGTCCTTACCTTCAACAAGGTTACAGGTGCCCTCTGCCAAGAGCCCTTCCCCTGTAAATCCAGTGCAGATGGAGCACCACAGTTCTCCTAATTATCTCTAATTGGAGATAATTTCCATTTTCTCTCAAGCATTTTGTAACATAGATCTAGAAGCCATTTATACAGCTGTATTTAATACATGGCATGACTTTGGAGATAGTGATTTTGAGATCAACAGAATGCAATTAATGGTCAATACACTTAAAACTGAAAAATGCAGGATCCAGGACTTAATTCATAGATGTATAACATGACCTTACACCTAGAGGTGAGTAGATTGCTGATCTTAACTATGAAAGTATAATTAACAAACTGTCCACAGAGGTTCTTGATTTCTGGTAGGCAACTACAGCCAAGAGTGGATTTAGAGGCTCCATACTAACATATATCACCTTGACTGGCTGTGACTTTCCTGTTTAACTGAGGTTTAACTCCAGGAAAAATTGGGGTTTTTTCATTCACTTAATTTCTCAGTGAAAACAGCTCATTCATGCTGCAATCTATCTCGACCAATTCTACAGTAAATAGCCCACTGCAGGCTATTTCCTACACTATTTCAAGCTGTCACACACTCTTCTTTTGCTTATAGCATTAAACCAGCACTAAAAGGAGGAACTTGTGCCTGTAAAAGCAGAGTGGCATCACTTCAGAGCCCCAGCTCAGCCCTACTTCCAGCTATACATCCTCATTTTTTTTTTTCTTTGTAAATTAATATAATTTTATTTGTAAATAAATAATAAATTTTATTTGTAAATTAATACTAGTATTGCCAAATTCTCTTTGAAAAGGAAGTTTCATAGATATTGGCAAAGAAAAACTAGATTTTTTTCCCCCCAGACTCATCTGCCACTATATACCTATCAACAAAGGACCAAAGAATAAAGCAAAATAAATATTGACACAATTACAGCATATAAGAAATATCCTTACTCCTTTTATTGGGAGAGCTATTCAATACTAAAATGGGATTTCTGTATAGTTATTTTGACTAAAGGTAGCATGCCTGTTTCTTCTCAATACAATAAGAGCCTAATACTGAAATTGAGGATTATCTTAAACCTTTACTGAGCTAGCAAGCATTGGAGATATTTAATATCTTTCCCAGTGTGTTTGGTGTCTTACTAGGTTAAGCCTTATGCAGGAATTAGCCATTTATAAGGATATTCTGCAGCACAATATCAAGTTTGGTCTGGCCTGTCTAACCACAATTCTGGTTTTCCATGCTCACTCTGTATTTTCCATGAGTTAGAATTTCCTCTTCATGGTTCAGAGCATTTTTAAGGTAATACAATCAGAAGAATAGCAAAACAGAGTCCTACTTAGTTCCCTACATGTGAGAAATGAAAAAAAAGTAAGAAAACACTAGTTTTATTGAGTTTACCAGGATCAGAAGTGTGTGCTTGTAAGAGAAATTATTGTTTTCTACATACATATGTATTACACCTTTACCTGGCAGTACAATGATTAAGGTGATAGAAATGGCTCATACACAACCTGTCCCTACTTGCTTTATTTGTCAACTTAATATTGGCCAGAAGCCTGGCCATACCATTTGCTTACTAGGAAACTCTAATACAATTTTTAACTTATGTGCTAACTCACCAGAAGAATGCAACTTTCCTCCTCAAGGAAGTTTGCCCAGGAATGGAAGACTTCTCAGTCCAACAGTGCAAGGTGATTACTGGGAATGACCTGAAACCCAGGCATCCACTTTTGGTTTGCTCTGTTTGCATCTCAGAAGTTCTGCTGCCTGTCTGTAAATACAAAGCAGGTACAAAAAAAAAAAAAAAAAATAGTCAACCTTAGCAAGGTCATTCCATCTAGATCCCTGCCACATGGCCACTACTGATAACTCATTAATGAAGTACAGCAAATGCTGTCAGTGTTGCTGGCATCCTACCTTAGTTCTCCAGAAGGAAGAGATCACCATTCCTTTTCTCTTTTTAATTCCCTTCTTTATCTCCTTTGTTCCGTGCTCACCTGCAATCCAGAAGCTGACACAGCAAAGAACATTATAGTGGTAGGAAAATGTATTTTTTTCATAAAATACTGCCAGTGTTCCATTTTTCACCCATTCTGGGCTCGTTTGTTTGTTTGGATTTTTGTTATTTGTGAGGGAAGGACAAGAACTTTATCTAGAACTAATGCACTAGTTTTAAGTATTCAGAAACTTTTTTTTTTTTTCTTAAATCAAGCAGCTATCTTCCTTCCTTCTAACATTTAAATCAAAAAGCTCAGCACTCATATAATTCAAATAAGGGATTGCTACCAAAATGCAGAATGAAGGAATTTTTATTACTAGGTAAGCTTTTTATCCGACTTAACTTGGTGAGACCAAAACTCATCACAGGAGAATGTGTTCAGTGAAAAACACAATGAGCCAATGTTTGTTTTTCCCTCTAACCCAAATGGCCTTGAAATGAGTATGAAGTATCTATTGTATTTAAATCCAGCTGATGGCTCAATAATCAAAAGCATTCTCTCTGATACAAACAGATCAGACAAAAGACTAATCTTGCACATAGACTCTCTTACCCTACAACAGAACTAAAGAAGCTCACAGTGAAACTGGAAGGTCCCCTTTGCTTCCCCTGATGTTGTCCTTCTGATTAACCATTGTCAATATTTGGCAAAAAGCTGTAATGGTACCCAAGGATATTAACATTGCACTCAAAATGTAGGTCAACATTTCTGATATTCAAGAATTTTAAGTCATGCAATAGTTTTTTTTTTTTATTATGTCATTGTCTGATCTTATTATTGCAGGCAATTAAATATTTAGCATGCAATTTATGCAAACTGGTACTGAAACATTAATTTCAGAAGGCTAAAGTGTTTTATTTCAGGCTCTCTCAATGTACAATGGAGAGAATAGGAAAGAGTGAACAAATAAAACACAGTATCATCCACAAAGTGCAAACAAAACACAGGACTAATCTAAACATTAGAAGAGTCATGAATTTTCATAGTTATAGGTTTATTTAAGTCCTCATTTTGCCAGAGCTGATGGTTTGTTTCTAAAGTAAATTTTTATTCACATTTTCCATTGTTAATCTTAAAGGATGCTTCTAAGTGTAAAATGATAAATGTGAGAAGGGCACCAAAGCAGCTCAGAATTCAGCAGGGTATTATCTGACATCTTTGGCAACACTGGTTTCAAGCTGGTTTCAAAACCCATCACAGAGCATTGTACTCTGCAGTAAACATCATTTATTTTCACTCATAATCCAACTAAACTCTTAAAAATAAGAGGCCTGGAAGACCTAAAAATGTAAATCTTAAGTCTGTTCCCAACCACTCGGATTCTTAAGTAATTGCACCCAATAATTACTACGTCAAGTAACACATTCTTTGTGTTAAGTTCTCAATTCTTTCCTCTCTATCTTCAGCTGTGCTTAGAGAAGAGCCCATGGAGAGAATGAGTATCTCATGTCATGCTTGACACTGCTGTATTTTCAGGAAATCCCTGTTTAGCACTATTATAAGAGGATGAGGACTGATATTGGTCATGATTTTATCAGGTCCTTATGAGGAAGGAATCTAAGTAGAACCATCTAAGAATCTGAAATAGTTGCTTGTTATTTCAGAGTTCAAAATGGCAAAATGAAATAAATTATTGCGTGGACTATTTAAAATTGTTCAATTAAACTGATTCAGAAGTACAGAAAATATAAAATTTGTGTTACTGAATGTATGGCAAGTGATCTGAATGATTTAAATTGTGAATGAATTACTTGAATGACTTGAAACTTGAAATATCTGGTTAGTTCTAGCTGATGCTGCTAAAATTCCAAGGGAGAAACACTGCCAATAAATCAAGAGAAAATTAGAATGCATGTTTCCTTTACTATTACCACTGAGCTCATTCTATGGTGTGAGATAACAAAATTCACTCTGTCACTATCTGATCTTGAAGGTTGTGTAAGAGATAATTTCAATTTTTCTCCCTTATCTGATGAAAGGATCAAAAAATTGCAAGAGATTTTTCAATTTTCAGTCTCAAATGCAAGGAAATGTTGAAGCATGTCCCCATAGGATGCCTTTTTCTCTGTGCTACAGTTGAAAATGGCTCTTTTCCTCTCTCCCAGGGATTTAAGACTCCTTAAAGAATGATAAATTTGAAGAGGCGCCAATACACGCACAGAGACCAAAAATTAATTTTTCACAGTCTAAGAGTTTCATTTATGCTCAGTTTGAAAATTAAACCTTATCTGCATTAAAACAACTTGTAAATATAATAAACATTAAAAAATAACCTATGTGAATTAGCAATTAAACAGCAGCATACCAAAAAGAAGGTAACCTACCAAAAAGAGGAGCAAATAGGAGATAATGGAAGCAGTTGTAATTCACTGTTATACATTAACTTTCAAATACCTGACAACAGTTATTAATTTCAGAAAATAAAACATATCTTGATTCTGCTGCTCTGAGAACAAAACCGGTAATTTCTCAGGAAACTCTAATCTTTAATGAAGATTTTAAACTTGACAAAAAGCTGAACAGAATGTGTATTACTGGAAAAGAAATATGAATACCAGGAAAGTCGGTGAGTGTCCATGCTTCATACTGAAAATAATTTAGTGTTCTTCCTTCTAATTCTAGTCTCACAATTAATTACAAACAGGCTCTCCTAAATATCTCCACACAGCTGCTGAATAAGCATTCTTGGACAATTCACAATATTTTGCTCTTATAAAATAGCTTTGACTCAGAATTTTTCCCAATTTTCCATGTAAAAGGATTACTTACATTGTTTTCAAAAAAATCAAAAAGATAATGAAGCATATTAATTTTTTAAGGATTTTTTTAAAACTAAACAGATACTTATGACAAATTATGTATTTTAGAACAGTAAACTATATTTAAGACAAGAGTGCAATTATTTACTGTGGGAAACAAGGACTCTCTGAAGCATCCCCTAGAATAAAGCACCGTCCCTTACTTAAACCTTAAATCCATTTTTAGGATTCTGCTTCTGTGCATGACAGAAGTACAGCTCAGGACTGAACACTGAAAAGAGCTTTAGATTTGGAAAAAAGCCTGTTTAATTACTGTTCAAATTATTTACCTCTTTTCCTAGTTTACTACTTATTATCAGAACAGTATTTCTCTGCCTTTTGAAGATAAACACACTGAAAATTTTTTGAGCGGGAAAGCATCTGCTAGAAAATCTTAGTAAGACAGGGTATTTGAATTGCTTGCCATTCAGTGCTCATCCAGCTCTTCAGGAATTGTACAAGACTCCAAATCTTGCTTATTCACTGGGGCTGTGACTTACCTTCCATGCTTTCTTTTTTATTTCTCTTGTGAAGGAACTTCATGCCAGACACACGCACGGCTTCAGCCTCTGCCCTTTGCCAGGGTTTGATGGATTCTAGCATGCTGTGAATTTGGCAACACATTTCCTGTGAAATCTCAGTGTCTTCTTTTGCTTCCAGGCATCTTTTAATAGTGCCAGTGTTCATCTGGAGAGGCATTGTATCATCTAAACTATCCCTATCCTTTCTTTCCACCTGAACCATATTATCCTTTAAAACACGCTCTTCAAGCTACCCATAAAGTTCAGTTTCATTATAGAGCTATACAGGAGCTCTTAAGAACTAATTGTACTAAAAGAGAGGGGAAATTTATTTCTTAGACACAGTATGTGAATAACTTTTATGGACAAAATCTAATGCTATCTAAATACTGTGTTCTAAGACTGTGGCTCCAAAGTTCCAAGGAGTCACTGGCTTCATGAGACAGACCATAAACCAATGAAGTAGATGACATGCAGAAATAGATTACTATTTTTCTACTTCATAGAAACTTCATTGACTGACACTTCCACAGCATTTATTTTCCAATGAGTTTCCCAGTCCCTTAGCTCATTCATTATTTACTTTCATTGCTAATCTTCTAAAGCAGGTTTTAGTGCCATGTATAGATACCTTTAAATTGAAATCTTCAAATGTTTGCATTTTAAATGCTATTAATAAATATCAATACATAGAAATCTTTTTCTAGTGGCAAAGAAAAGTTAGTAGGAATATTTTATAGCTCATAGTTTTGTTAATATTCTGCAGTGCCCTGTAGTCTGTAATTATTCCTACAGCCATTCCAACAGTTGGATTTAATTTTGGAGACATTTAAGAGGCAATGTTAAACTCTGTAACTAAAGACTGAAGTATGGGAGAGGTTTTTCCACGTGGCACACCCTATAGTGGAAATTAGTTTGGGGTTTTTGGGGGAGTGAGGGACATGTCTAACTTGTCCCATAATTTGTTTCTCCTTCAGATGTTCCTATTAAATGGCATCTGCTTTCTGATGAAAATCCTTTGTCAACTCTGTCTACAAGTTAGTTCTACCCAAACAAAACAGTGAGACAGCCCTTTAGCTGCCTATTTTGAAGATGCTGCTGCTTAAGAGGAATTTGTTTGCTTGTTTATTTCATTTTGTTTTAAAGGGAGGTGCTAAGAACAAACCTATCACCTCCAAGGCAGTACTTTAAAATATTAGAGTACCAGTGAGGACTATGTGGAGACTTAAGAAAAAGTCCACAATGCATTTAGCATTTCTAGTCAAAAAGCATTACAGTCTTCTGGTAAAAGAAGACCCTTAACTTTACCTTTATTCTCCTTTGCCTTTACTTTTTTTCTTTTCTAGACTACCTAGAAGGGTCAGATTTAATATTATTAGAAAAACAGGTGTATATATATGTATTTAAAACCAGCAAACTCATAATATTTAAGAATCACATAGAAAAACTGTATAAAATCAACAAAGAGCATTCATTAGACAAAAAGGTATGATACATCTTTTAAATGGCTTATAAATATCTCATTAGATCTATAATGCACTGAATTATAAAAGTATAACCAGCATAGATCTTCACCTGAATATACAACTTTGCTACAAGTATCACAACAACAAAAAAAAATAAGAACTGGCAGAAAGAGCTGAAGGGGAGAATTTTTTTTTTTACAGAGACATTCATCTTTTGGTTTTGTATTCTGGTAATAGAATCTTCATGCTCTACATTATTAGTTTGTTTATTAGTTGCAGATGTCTATCTAATGTCACATCTGACCTTGAATCTATTGCATTCTGTACCTACTGGCTTTTACTTTTTAAAATGAAAGGCTACAAAAGGTTTATTTTCTAAAGTTAGATTTGTACATTAACAGTTATTGAAAGTATTGGGAGGGGAGGGGGGTGAAGTTCTTATCAACACAGCCTTCTTCTGTCATCATCAACCCAAAGAGGGGGTTTAGATTAATCTGAGCAAAACAGAACTTTTAGAATACATATTGATTTTCTTCCTTTTTAATGCTCCCATAAATCATAATCATCATGTGCTATGCCTATGTGCCCTTGATTCTACTAGCTATAATCTAATCTTATAACTCAAGCTCTTCAGAAAAGAACATTTTTCTTATTTTTTTCCTTCTTACTTAAACACATTTTCCACTGCTTCCCCTCCAGATCTTCCCCCCCATTATCCCAAGAATATAGCTGATTGGAGTCAGGATGATAGCATCTCAAGGTCATCCAAACAGACTGATAAATAGCAGGGTTTGTCTGAACTCTGGGGTGCCTACACATGTATTCAATGGGGTTTTCACAAAAGAAAAAAAGCTCTTGTAATTTATTTTTTTTTATTAGCATACTTGAATCTTTTCACCCTTCAGAGTGAACAAACCAACTGACAAACTGCACCTCAGATTGCTGTTTATTATATCTTCTGGTCTCTACTTGAAATTACCTGCTTCAATTACACTTCAATATTTGAGGGATTTAATCTTTTTTATTTTAGTTATGTTCCACTGATCAGAAATTATGACAATGATCAGCTGGTTTGGAGACCAGACTTTCCTCATGCTTACGTATCTTTCATTCCATAAAGAGAGAGAAAAAAAAAAAGCATTTCTTTATTGAATTAGACTCTCAATGAAGGAGGGAGTTAGAGTCAGTGTTTAGCAGTTGTACTGTAGAGAAAGTTTTAATACACTATATTTAGGGGTAGAAAAAAAAGAAACCTCCTTTGCTTAAACTGAATTACAGCTTTCTCTGACCACATCTATGCCAGGGCAAATACCTCTGGCCTTGGATCATCCACCTCAGTTTTGTCACTAAAATCCTTTAAAGTGCTTGAGGAATCTGCCAGACCAAAGGCTTATCACTGAAACTCATTTGGACTGAGTAACAGCTCTCTGCCACCTTTCTCCTCACCAACTTTGAATTCTTTAATGGAAATACCATGACATTATCCATAAGCATTCACTAGCTGAGCTGAATTAAGCAGACAGAAGCCAAAGACAGCAACCCCACAGGAATCTGAACAGAGGAAAGGCTTCTAATTTATGCAGAGATTAAAACATGGCTTGCTAGCAAGTCAAATTGACCAAAAACAATTAGGATTTGATTTTATTCTATTCTGCAGAGGTCCCGTTACCTTTTCATCGGGCTACTGTAATATTCAGTAAAGTATTGCTTTTTATTTTTCCCTTGGAATAACAATTGTTGCAATATGAGTTGCTTAAATATTCAATCAGGTTCGAGAGCTAGGAAAAATCCCCAGACCAAAACTAAAATCTGATGAAGCTCCTTTCATTTTGATGGTGGTGTAATCAAAGATGAGGCAGAGGAAAAAAAAAAAAAAAAAAGAAATCAACCACCTGACTGCTAAAGTAGGGCAGAGCTCCAGTGCAAGCCTACAGATGCACAAAGTGATAACAATAGAAGTAGGGAGATAATCAAAAGTAATTACCACTTATTCATGTTGATTCATTTTCTAAAAAATATGAAACTATTAGGTGAACATAATTTTCTTATTAATTATAGATTATTACACTAAGTGGTGTAATTTCTACTGCCCTATGTTTCACAGTTTACCTTCACCCTACAAAGACAGCACTTTTTTCAAGCCTAAAGAGGCACACTTTATTTCATGTTTCAGGCTCTAGTCCCTATCATTTAATGCTTTTTGTAGCCATGTACTCCAGCTAAGCCCAATCCACTGCTATTCAAATTCACTTGCATTTTCAGCTCGCTCTGCACTGATAAAGAAACGACCCAAAAGCCTGCACAAAATATGCCAAAAAGAGATTGAGAACACTTCTACATTAAAAAAAAATAAATGTTCTGATAATAAAAACCAGGCCATACATTCAGAATTGTTTCATTCTTGTCATACATGAGCTATTCCCAACACTGAACTGATTAAACCAGTTTCTCTGCACATTAAGTTCTGTCTGCCAACTCCATCCCATTATATATTCCAATTTACTTAAAATATATTTGCAGGTACAAGCAACGTGATGAGCTGCAGAGTTCCAACCAGGCACCTATGTCATACTCTTTCTGTCTCATCACAACTACTGACAAGAGCAGATCAGCAATTCCAGAACATCAGTGAGCACTCCACAATACTTGAAAGGGGAAGCAATCTCCACAGTTCTGGAGCTGGAAAAGAAAATCACTGTACTGCTTTCTCTGCTGTGCCTTTACTGGCTAATAAGAAAAGCATTTAAGCGGGATTAGTCTTAGGGTTAAATGGATTTTTTTTTTTCCTTCCATTTATGTTCTCTGCCTTCTCTTCTTCCCTGATTTTTCCTTTTTTCTCTCCTCCCCACAGACCATACAATCCAGCTTTCCTTTCTGCCCCTGCAATCCTTCCCCCACCAGTGAGTGGGGACCAGGGCTCTTCCTTCATTCTCTCATTTCTCCTTTTCATCTTAATTCCAGGGACAGAGAAGCAGAAGAGTTCCCAGTCAGAGGATAGCCTCACCTCAGTAAGAAGGCCCTCGTTTCAACCAGGACAGCTAAAATCCAAAACAAAAGTAGCAGCTCAACATATTGATAGAAATATTCCCAGTGCCACTTAAAACAGGGTCAGGGGAAAGCACCTCATGCCATCAATAACAGATTAAGTCCCTGCTTTGTTTTAAAGATTTTGGGGGTTTGATTGGTGATGTATTTCACTTCTTTAGGAGTTAGTAAAGTCACCAGTGAAAGGAATGTAAAACAGGTCCACCAAAATTCATACATAAAGAAGGTGGGAGTACCTATGCTATAATTTACAGAGGATTCAGGACATTAAAATGCTAACAATTCATTCAAATGTCAAGGACTGTAGCAAGATGTGAAAATGGAAAAACATCAGTCAACTCCAACAAAAAGACTGCAACTAGATGAAGGCAAGCCATTAATTTTATGTCATTTGGCCATTTTTCTCCTTTCTGAAAGGAAACCATACATCTAACACAATGCCCTCACAGAACACAACAGCTGGAAAGAGAATTAACCAAAATAAGCCTCCCAGGGAATCTTTGGAAAAGATAATGTTATCCTATTAGATTCCTCAATTAATACCCATTAAGCTGATCATACCAGAATTCACATAACAAGAGCTTGTGTTTTCATCTAGATGTATTTTTAAAAAACCTAGTGCATTTAAAATGGATGACCCTTAAAAGCACTATTCCTTTTTTAGACCAAAAATAAGAGAAAACCTTATTGAGCTGACCAAGTGGCTACACAGACATCATGTCAAGGCTAGGAGCAGAATCCATGTCTTCTCTCACAATATAAGGTAACACACATGCGTTAGTGACATTTCTCATCTACCAGGCTTTACTAGGATATTAGATTGCTAAAAAAGTATCTAGATTACAAGACCATTAGGTTTAGAAATTGAGCACTGAAAATTCAGGAAACAGGAGAATTGATGTTGCCAGTGCTTGATCCTTTCCTGTGTACATGTTACACCTCAATTTATAATTTTAAATGAACAGTGGCCTGCTATGTAAGACAAAACAGTGGCCATGACTATGTAAAACAAAAATAACATTATAAATACCTATTCACATAACAAAGCAGGTGTTCTTTTTTACAAATGTCTGCATTTGTATCATAAATTAAAATATGAGTTAAAATCATTTAAAATTATCACTGCAGGTCACTTGAAAGCCTCCATCACAACCCTCAGACACTCAGAGAGGAGAACACAGAGTGCTAGGGATCAGTGCTACCAGGTCTGTAGGGCTGAAGCTGAAAGTCTCAGACATTAAAACAGTTTCTGAATGCAGTTTAAAGTATTAAAACTCAGGCTGCACTGAATTCAAAGTCTGTCATTTTCTACCTGTGAAGAACTTGATTTCCAAACATCACTTTTTTTTTTTTTTATTTTAAAAAACATATTTGCTACAGCCATAACTTCTGAAAATTTTAAAAAAAGCATTTAGGCATTATTTTTTATTTGATAATTAATTTACAAAGTTCTGTAGAAGGTTAAGTGAGCTGGAGATAGGAGTTTCTTCAGTGTCTCTCCACTAAAGAGCAAAAATCATAAATATATTCTTTCAAACCCACATGGAATTTCTCCCAAAACACAGCATCACCTCTTTCAGATGGTCAGCTGGGTTTCCCCCTGGCAATACAAACTGCAGGCTACATCTTTTGTATACACACATCCACAGCAGCTATTCCCTGAGGGAAACTTTCATTTTTCCTCCAGGTTGGCATTTGCAGGTCTGGGTAACACCTCTGCCCCCCCCCACACCCCCTGTGACACTCAGACAGACCTCCCACAGCACCTGAGAACCATTCCTGCTGAAAATAACCCTGCCTGGGGCAGCTGCCTCTCCAAGTGCAGCTTAAAACCAGCAGCAGCTCTGCTTGAAGAGGGCACATTCCCTCGATAACATGTCTGTGTGTTTTCATCTTCTATTATTTTCCTTTTTTCCTTTCTTTTCTTTTTTCCTTTTTTTCTTCTTTCCTTTTTTTTCCTTTTTTCTTCTTTTTATTTTCCTTTTTATTTTCCTTTTTTCTTTATTTTCCTTTTATCACCCTTTTTTCTTTTCTTTTCCTTTTTTCTTTTTTCCTTTTATTTTCCTTTTTTCTTTATTTTCCTTTTTCCCCCCCTTTTTCTTTTCCTTTTTTCTTTTCCTTTTATTTTCCTTTTTTCTTTATTTTCCTTTTCCCCCCTTTTTTCTTTTCTTTTCCTTTTTTCTCTTTTCCTTTTATTTTCCTTTTTCCCCCCCTTTTTTCTTTATTTTCCTTTTTTCCCTTTTTTCTTTTATTTTCCTTTTTTCTTTTTTCCTTTTTTTTCCTTTTTTCTTCTTTTCCTTTTTTCTTCTTTTCCTTTTTCTTTATTTTCCTTTTTTCCCTTTTCCTTTTATTTTCCTTTTTTCTTTTCCCATTTTTCTTTTTATTTTTCCTTTTTTTCCCTTTTTAAATTTTCCTTTATTTTATTTTCCTTTTTTCCCCCTTTTTATTTTCCTTTTTTTCTTTTTTAAATTTTCCCTTTTTCCTTTCTTTTTCCCTTTTTAATTTTCCTTTTTTCCTTTTTTCTTTCTTTTATTTTTTCCCCTCTTTTTTTTTTTTTTTTTTTTTGTAGGATGGATCAGCAGCCCAAAATCCCGAAGGCCTTTAAACTCCACAATGTTTATTTGCAACCAAGCTACCAAATCACCAGCTACAAAAATTAACCAGACTCTGAGTCATGACATAAACAAATCTAACAAATATCCCAAAGCAGTCTTTAGATGAGCTCTTGGGAGAGTTCATACCCAAACACAGCCCCAAGCCCTTCCCACTTTAATTTTTACACATTTTAGAGAGGTATTTCACAGCATGCCCAGAATCTTGACTAAAAATTATTACTGGGATAACCAGACACAGCATCCTAAATACTGAGCATCAGTCACAGCATCCCAAGGGGGCAGACACTGTGTTTTAGGATCTATCTAGTTTACCTGTCACTAGTATTGACCAAGCCTGGAAAGCAGAAGATGAAACTTCTGTATAGATAGATCTGGCTGATATTTGAACATTATTTTCCCCATGTGTATTGTTCCAATGCTTGAAATAATACTATTTGTAGGGAAATTCTAGGGCAAAAATAAGATTTGAAGCCACTTAGTTCTATCAAAAAAGTGATATTTGTTTTCTTTTTTTTTTTTTTTTTTTTTTCCCCAGACACAATTTGCACTCATTATAATATGAGTTTCTTCCTGTTTTTACAGGGCAGGGTAGAAATAATCTGTTTTTCACCTGTTATTCTTCTCTTTACATGGCTGAAACTTCCACTCTTGCAAAAAGTGACGATGTTAAATGAAATCACTATGTCTACAGCCAGTTTCTCCCAAAGACTTCCTTCAGCTGCTAAGAAAAAAGTGCATTTTACCAGCTGCAGAGTGTCTGGGAAGCATAAAGACGAAGTAGAAGGAATTTCAAAATGATGAAAAAAGGCCAAAAAAAGTGTTCGCATTGCTGAGGAAACATGAACTCAATCCCTAGGTGCCGACTGTGTTTGTGTGCTAAGATAAACTTGTCTCTAGGCTAAACTGGAACCATCTACACAGTAGCAAGTCTGGTTTGATGGATGAGCATTCCCACAAAAGCTTTCATCTCTTTACAAAAGGAGAGGAACCATCCACTCTCAGCATCAAGAGGCAGAACCAGTGTGGGTACCAGTGCCTCATCTGCTGCCAAGAGCTGCATCTCTGATACCAGAATGATAACTCTGCAAATAAAACCTCAGAACCACCCTCAAGGAGGGTTTCCAAAACACAGGGGATGCTGGTGGTCTGTACACCGTGCTGTCAGCCACGTAGTCATAAGGGAAGGGAAGGAAAAGTTGTGAATGTTTTCAGAGTGTATTTAGATTTAGAAAGGGGACCTGGAAACTTGGATGTCCAAAGGCACATGCCTTGCTTAGAGGAAACTAAGAAAAAGCAAGCTATGCAATACCTTTTTACCTCCTGAACAAAGAGGAATGGAGGGAAGAGGCCAATGTTTGGTTTCCTAGGTGATTAAAGAGTAGAAAACCCTAAAAAACCAGCCACAGAAACAGGTAACAGTAAAAGACACACAGCATGTGAAAAATAGCTAAAAGTTTGCAGGAATCAGCAGTCTACCAGTAAACATTCTGAAAATATATGTGGATTAAAATGTCCCAGAGGTAGCTGGAGGCAGAAAAGACTTTTTTTCCTAGTCACTTAATTACATTTCTCTAATTAGAAAAGACTGCACTGTGGAGACAGACAGAGAAAGTGGCCCTAAATTCTAATACAAATATGTGGCACCATTTCTGGGTGACTGATGTGGTTTGATAGAATAACACACTGATCTATTACGGACTTCAGCATTTTCTTCTCATTCTTGTATGTAAGTATTTAAAATACTTAGGGGGACTTGGCTGAGGTGAATGCAGCTGCTATCTCATTTAACTTTCTAGATCTGCAACATTTTTATCATTTTTCTGTTGACTGGCACTTGGAAACACCCACTTCATTCTTAGCAGCTCCACTCACTGAATAATTTTCAATTGCATTGAAGTGGAGTGCAAGTGCATAGATGGAAAATGAAATCTGACTACGAGGAGACTTTTTTTTCTTCCTCCTAAAGCTATGAGTGGTCATGTGCAACAGATTTTTTTTTTTTTTTTTAACAGCAAATGCAACACACTGCAAAGCCTCAGCACAGTAGCATGTGATATTTATATTATTTCCTCGTGCACATTTCACTAGGAATATGGAAAGTGATTTCTGCAGAAAGTAGTTCAGAGCATAAGCCCAATTTAAGGGCTCTGCCTTTTTCTCAAGAGAAGCTTCTCTATGTTAGGTGACACCTGAGAGCAGACATAGGCCTTAGTCACAGATCTAAAGAAAGATAAAATATCCAGATATTCCCCCAGATAATGAGTGTGAGGGACCAGTCCTCAGGATCTCTATTCTGGGAAGTGGTGGGAAATACCCCTGTAAGCCCACCAACTAATGTGCTAGGGAACTCACGTGCTTGTATTTTTACTGCTTTTAAATATGAATTTAAATGTACCTTTCCAGCTGCTAACCCATTCATCTTAGTATTTATTTATAATTCTTTATAGGCCAAGGGTCCATCCCCCTTTTGAATTGCAGGGATTTATATTTGAAATAAAACTTATGATTTAATCAGTGATGAAAGCCAGCTGCAGACAAGACATGGCTTGATCATCTCCTACTGAGCAGAGATTGTACATAATATAACTAACAGAAGAGAAGGGTGACAGCCTAACTGCCATTATTTCTAAAGCTAGGCTGCCTGACTAAATGCTGAACAAAAAATCACCCAACATTAAAACAAGAACATTTGCAGAAAAGCAGTTTCCAGTGATGGTAAGGACAGAACTTTAAATTAGACAGAAAATCCTGGTTTTCCTTTGGACAAGATCAAGAAAGCTTCAGTTTTTCAGTCATTTCACTGTCACATTGGGTTTTATAATATTTTCAATAAAAAAGGAAAAAAACTCCACCATTTATTCATCCTTAATAACCACATCCTGCATTAAGCACAAGACCACCTTTCTCCTCAACCTATTGACCAAGGACATTTGCATGAATAAAATATTTTAGGTAGCATTTGCCAAAGGGCAGCACAGGAGCAGCAGTCTAGGGTGGAGAATAGAATAAAATAATTCAACTGGGAGGAACCTACACTGATCATCTCATCCAACTGTGTACAGTCATCCTGCCACAGCTAACAGATCAGGAGCAATCTTTATCAAAGCAAAAACAACAGTAAACATTTTTAAAATGTATGCTTTCTCAGACCTGACTTAATGCATGTGGGAAACCCAATCACTTTTTTTTCATTTCTCAGTCAAATTACTTTTTTCAGATCAAAATTCTCCAATACTAGCCTATCTTCAACAACTTAAGATTGAAGAATGGACTCCTTGCCAAAACTCTCTCTCTCAAAAAAAGAAGGAATGTAAAACCATTTTTTCATGGTTTCACATTTGGAAAACAAACCAGTTCACAGGAACAGTAATGAGAATCTGCATTACAGTTCATGCATGCCTTGGTATATTAAACAAGTCTTTTTAATTAGGATTAAAGAAGCAACTATGCCATTAAAACTAAATTTACCTGTGCATGGAAAGAACAAAGTTCACCACTGACATGGGGCAAGGAGACAAGGAGAAGAACAAGCTGTCTAAACCCCAACTGTAATATTTTATCTGACATTTATACTTTTTGAAAAGAATCTCAGCTCTAGTGCATGATTTAGGGGAGTGTAGAGCAAGCAGCTGGAGCTCTGTACCAATATAGCCTGCACCTATGAATCCACACAGGATCATCACTTTGAGAAGACACAAAATGTTTGGACACAGTGAAGCTGGAGCAGGAGCTACACTCCCAGAACTCATTTTTTTTCTTTTGGACTAGCATGGGATGCATCAGCAATGACAACACAAAGAAGCAGCGGAAAAAAAACAAGTTTTGGAGGTGATAGCTAAGGGATATAAAGCTTAACTGCTAAATTAAATGTTTAACTTCCCATCCTCAGAGCCTCAGAAGTATGCTTGGACTTTTCTTACCCCGTTTGTGTACGCATCCAGAGCAGACCAAAAAAAATCTTCTTAGAAATCTTCTTAGAAAAAGCAACCTTGTATATAAAGAGGGAATCACAGAATGGTTTGGGTTGGAAGGGACTCTGCCTTTTTGGGGAACTTTCTTCTGTTTTTCTCCACGTTTCTGTATTTTCACAGCAATTTGTGCTCTTCACCTTCACAAAACGCTGTGCGGGGAAGATTTCGGTCCCATATGAAAGAGATGGAAAATTCAGATACTGAGATGGAAATGTTTCTTTGCATTTTGAAAATCTGATCAGACATTCATACTAAGTAGCAGCAGAAGAGCTCTATTTGGGACGTATATGAACTTTACCACCAATTTAACTTCTGCTATGCTCATTAAAAAAATGCAGCTGAAATTAAGTGGCAATTCAGAAGAACCCCGACCCTGAAATAAACAATCCTGCTGCTCCTAGAAACTCATTACTGGGCTTAGGCATAAAGTATGACTTTTTTTATTCCTGCTTTTTTTATTTTTCTATACTCAAAATACTGAGACAGCATATTTTCATACAAAATTAATATTAGTGGTTTCCCAGAATGACTGGTACAAAATAAAGATTCCTGGATGCATCTGTCTAAACCATGTTTCCTTTAAACTGCACCTTAGGCAGCCTCTGACTGCCAGAGGAAAAGTGTTCAAATCAGCATTCTTGAAAAAGGTATTGGGGTAACTGCACTCCACTGCAGTTAACTCTAAATTGAAAGGAAAACACACCAAAAATTTACCAAAAAAGAGAGATGTGACAAACCAATATTACAACTAAATAAATGCAACAAATTAAACACTGCTACATCCCTCCTTGTGTGTTTTGTTTTTTTTTTTTAAGAAATAGATTCATTACTGCTGTGCATTATGCTTTGGCCCTGAATATACAAAATGTATTTTTCAAAGAGAGAGATTATTATTTCATCGAGACAGTATGATGAAAACTTACCAGGAAATTTTCTTACCAGGAAGATGCCCAAATACAGCTTTGTGGAAACTAAATAGCTGGTATATAAAATATCACTGATTACATGATAGATCCAGCAGCTGCCAGTCAAGAGGAACCAAATCACAAGTGATCACATACTCTCTTGAATTATATATGCTGAACATATACTAAAATATTTAATAATATATCTTCAAGTCTGTACCTGGCTCATAAACCAAATTTTCTGTATTTAAATTTAGAAAGATTATTTGTTGAGAACTGATAAATGGAGTCCTGTTTCACTGTAAATAAGCCTTACTCCGAGCAGAAGCTGACTACAAAGAAACCAAATCATTTTTTCAGCTCCCCATGAGAAAAAGACATTTTTACTACCAGTAGAACACTTACCATGGTTATTATTGGTTTACTGTGTTATTTATGCATGTCTGAAGTGCTGCAGGCCATCAGAATGGATGTACATCAAGTATAGGGTAGCCAAGGAAAGGAATGATGGAGGCATTGTAAGGCATGATCAGATACTTGAAGAATTAACACTTGACAGCAGTAAGTAACCCTAGTAAACTGAGTTTTCAATGGATGAAGCCAGGACAGAACAGGAAAAAACTGTAGCATACATGGCCCCACTGAGGTCAGGAACAAGACTTCCTCTACCCACAAGCCATTTTTTTTTTCACTTTTTTCTTTGTCTCTTTATACCAAACCAAACAGCATATTGCATGAATACATGTGTCCCATGAATGCCTGTGATCCACTTTTGCATTATATATACAAGATAAACTCATAGACTAAGTTGAAAATTCATCTAGAAATCCTCCAGAGTCAGTATATCACTGATGATATGCCACAGCTTTCTATCCATCTGATAATACTACTTCTTTCTCTAGATAGCTTTCTATCCATCTGATTATAAATACTTCTTTCTCTAGATCTGTCTTGTTTATACAGGAAGTTACTGCCACAAGTATTCTGTACATCCACATATAAAACCATAAAACAAATCCTGTTTTAAACTCACAGTTCATGCTGTTTTTAATCAAAAACTATACAGACAAATAATTTTTCAAGGAGGTAGAGCTTTTTATGTGTATTTGTCAGTGCCATTCAGAAGTAATGGCTATATTAATGGCTTATTGTTTTAATGACTATTATAATTTTCATGCATTGATGCAACCCCTAACAAGTAAAGAAAAAGATCCTATATGCACAATATTAGTCTAGTAGCAAAATGTCAACAGTGGCATTTAATCTCTGAGCCTTGCTTCAGCACCTTGAAGCCTATGCACAGCCTGAGTGTGGAATATCAGATAATTACTGTGCCTCAGAAACTTGTCACTCCTCTGGGCTTTCTGAACACTGCTGCTGAAAAAACCTCATGTTTTATCTTGTTGCTTGTTGAAGGAATCCACAGATGGTCAAGATCTTTGATTTGTGTTCAAGGCAAGGAGTTATCAACACAGAATCCTAGAATATCTCAAGTTGGAAGGGACCCATAAGGATCAAGTCCCACTCCCTGCTCTTTGCAGGACTACCTAAAATTAACTGTATGATTAAAAACATCATTCAGACTCTTCTTGAACTCTGACAGGGCTGCAGAGGTGATTTCAGCCATTTGATCTTGACTAAGCTGCACATGATGGCAGCACCATTATCTTGTCCCTCAACAATGGTCATGGCAATGTCATCGCCTTCCTATAATATAGAATATTTACCTCAATCATTTTTGCAAACAAGTTACTTCAAACATTAATATAGTTGGAAGTTATTAAAACAAATATTACAAGGTGCAAGTGTGTTTTGGGTTTTTTCCCCCGATGAATCTTGGTAACGTTGCAAACCAGAGCTCAAAGGTTTTATCAGCAGACTCAAACAGTGATGTTCTCTGTATAACACCATTTCAGAGCAGTATTTTTCTTAAACTACAAATTCTGATATTATAATGCATATATTCCTAATGATCATTTTTGGTTTCACATGCTGACTTCAAAAGACACATCAGTACTGATGTGACATCATACTGATTTTCATCTGAGTTTGGCTTCAGGCTTTATAGCCTATTTTCAGAATTCATTATAAATAATGATTGGTTTGAGTGTGCATTAGTTATGCTTTAAGATGGTTAGAGTTAATGGGACTTGGAGATATTTTAATTCCTATTATCTTGCTTATCCTGGAGGTTTCTGTCCTCAGGCAATGAAGACCAAGAAGTATTTCCATCCTCAGAGGCATTTTTCCTGTAAACAGGAAGCTATCAATAATGATATTGCAAATACCCACAAAGCTCCCATTACCTCTTTTTCAAAACTTCAAGGAAAATGCAAAAAGCAGGTTTTCAGATTGAAAGGCTGACTGCTGGGTCTCCCTCACTTTTGCCATTATGCTTAGATAATTACCCTCAGCATTCCAAGGAAATGCAAACAGTCCAAATGGCTACAAAGGGAGAGAGACTTCCCAAGTCTCCCACAGGGACCCTTCACTTGAGATGGCAAAGTGCTCAGATAAAAAAAAAGATGCTTGTCATTCTTTTTCAGCAGCCTAGAAACTCTCTGGTATTGCTTTTTTTAAGGCCACAGAGATACTATTGTACCAACCAAAGAAAAGCACCAGAAACTTCAAAAGAATCCACATTTCAGAAGCATAAATTTTTCCTCTGTGGCAGTAAAACAGACAAATAAATCTGTTCTTACAATAGCTCTTGACCTCAAGTTTCTTCACCATGGTGACAAGTTTCTTGAGCATTATAGAATTTTGCCAGCCATTTCAAATATTTACCTTTGGCAATTAACACAGCTTCCGTTTTATCTAAGGTTAATTTAAAATGGGAAACAATACCATGAACAAACAACCTCTGGAAGCCACTTGGTAAATGGGTAGATCTGACCAATTATTTTTTTGGAGATGCTGAATAACTCCTAAAGAAGCCAGTGTATCTATAGAAAGATTCAGGACAATAAATTCCTCATTTATAAAATCTAATTTAATGCTTGCATTTAGGTGCACTGAAACTGGGTCAGGATGTGAAGGAAGCACTTGAGGTAACTACTCACACTTTGAAGAAGAACATAAGATTCCTTGAACTCTTTCAGTAGTTTCATCGAAGGTTTGAGTGACTTTTGAATATGATGGACAGGAACAACCACCTTTGAATTGTCCATCAGTAGTTACAGTTTCATGAGAAAGCTATTTTGGTAAATAGACACATACACACATTTACATACAGATACACACACACATATATATAGATATATTAATATATTCCTACACAGAATGAAACAGAATCTACAAAATAACAGTCAAATATTTTAATTTTTAAAATACTCTTAGGTTAAATGCCCAGAAACTAAGTTAAATCTAACAAAACAAACACAACACGTTTTTTCCTCAAACTGCAATACTTCAAAATAGTTCAGGGGTATGAATACACTCCTCACACTGCTACAACTTTTATTAACAAACCCATTTTTTTGTCCTTATTCAGGCAAAATTTCCAGTAATCTAATAATACCACATAATAGATAAGGTGTGACTAAACTAATCTAAAATAAGAATGTTGAAAAACAGGTAGTAAGCTGGGTAAAACAATCACACTGAATGCTGGTAGGACAGAGAAAAGAAGTCATTCCAAAGAGTAATATTTTGCAGAAAACAAGGCATAACATGTTCAAACAGGCTGGAAAAGAATTGCAGACACCATAGACAAGTAATAGAAAGTGTCTATTATTAGCTGGCCATCTATATATTGATGCACTGAAGTAAAACAGATCCCATGTGAACTGAAAGAGACCAAGCATATTATTACTGAAGGAAACACAAACCTGGCATTGATGGTGATCTCCACCTTTTTCTGAGAGCTACAAAGAAACTTGCATTTATCAATTTGCAGTCATGTCAGTTCAGTAGACACCCTATTCTCACACAGCCTCTCCTCCTCATTCACTGAAACCATTGCTTTACATTCATCCCTCTGAGATATCTGAAAGATACATGATATTATATATATATATATGCATGTATAGGATATAGATATCCAATATATATAGGATATGTATTGTGTATAAATATATAATGTGTATAAATAGATAGTATATGTAATATATTACATACATTACAACAAAACCAAGCACTCCTAATTATTTCTTACATCTTTTTTACAAAGATAAAATTGCCTACAATAGGTACATTTACTCCTGATCAAAGGAGCATTTTGAACTACTGTGTCATTACTAGAGGCCATGGAAACTGAAAAATGTAAGTTATGAATATGCACCCAAGTGTAATCATTTCCCTTATTTGAATTTTTAACTCTCATCCTACTATTTCCATTGTTTAAAGGGTAAACACTCCTTAGAGCAATGTTTAAGCAATTCTTTGGATCTGATTGTGCTGAGCAGTGTGAAAGCAGCAGTGCTGGGACATGTCTACCTTTGAGTGAACATTGATTTCAACTAATGTGCCTCTAGATGTTCCTATCAAGTTTCAACAGAAAAATCCTAATCCAATTGCAAATGTTTTTGATACAGAACTTGCTGCAGTCAACACTCTGGGCACAGTTCAGGTACCTCACTATAGAACCTGCTCTTCTAAGCTATTTCCAAATTAATAGTTTATTTTCAGTGTTTTAACTTTATCAGCAGCATGTGACCAAAGAATGTAATATCACCTTACTCAGACATCTCAGGAAACTGGTGAAAACTTACGATTGCTCTATGTCTCACAGAATTTTTATCTGCTTTTCCAATTACTGTGTTGTTTTAACAATACTGGCACCAGAACTTCTCCCATCTAGGTTATATATCCTGGAATAAGGAGGAGATAGTAATGGTACCAACAACAGTGAAAGTGAAATAATTTGCCATGTTTTGGAGCTGCATTATAATGTGTAATAGACTTTTTAATAACATGAAATGAGACTGATTTATAAATCTGTAGAATGACATCTGAAAAGGACTTAGAGAGGCTGGTAAAAAACAAATGGCAACTAATGCATCTTTCAGGTTGGCTGTGGCAGTGATTTACTGTGTTGTCTGCAATGCTAAATATACATCATAAATCCCTCCAACAGAAGCCTTATTATATCCATCCATCTCTTCCCTACGAGCCAACAATTTCTTCTTTCATAAGCTTTATTGTATAAAAAAGAACTCATTATATAAAATAAAATGCAGGCTAAAGCCAGTGATCTTACATTAACCTAATGAGGACTTCATCTGGAGAGTGCACACTGGAGATACCCTGGGGTTATGTTGTTGTTGAAGACTATTTATTGAGTGGTAGTGGGCAAGCTCGTTTTGTGCAAGATGAAATTATACAGAACTGTTTATATACCAACACCAACTGATCAGTTTTCTGCTTCAGCATAAGCTATTGTATGCAGTCTATTCCATCATACAAATTGGAAGGGAAGGTCTCAATAGTTTGGAAAGGACTGTGACTACAAGGAGGGATCATTTACTAAGATAATGGGATGTAATTAGAAGAGAAAAGCAAATGGTACCTTGATGGACAGCTAATTTCAGTCAGCTGACAATGAAAATTCAGGTTATTTGGGATTCTTTTTCAAAACAAAAGATATATCTGATCACTGCAGTTCTTGAGGTCTAGAAACAGCACACTTCTCCTTAAAAAAATAAACTACATTTCTTTACTGCAAGTACTTATACTGCTTTTGTCAGGCAAACTGAAACCTTGTAAGGGTCATGATAGCTCACTTAGTGCTCTGTTGGGGCTTTGTTGCAGACATATTATTCTAAAAAGAAAATTTTTCATCTTCTATGACATTCTCAGTGTTTTACCATGGAAGTGTGAACATCTGTCTGAAACTAACCTTTCTTTTCATTAGCAAGCTTTGATTTCAGGAGCAGATCCTAAAATTATCTTTTGTCTACAGGTCAGAATTGCAGTGAGGTTGTGTGGTTTCTGTGTTTCAAATAAACAGAAGATAGTGGTAGGCATTTTCAAAAACAAATCTCAAAATCTTCATGCAATACCACTATCCTTAACTGAATTTTTTGTGTGTGTGCTTTTTTTTTTTTTTTTTTTGAGGTGAGTTATGGGAAAGGCATCATAACATAATAGTTCTTATTTTTCCTACCCACTTCTGCAACAGCTGAGATGTACTAATGGTTCTGAAACCATGTTTAAGCCCAGGCTCTTATTTTGCTTTGCTCCTTTCTCCATGTTGCTTGTTATTTTTCTTAATGTACCATTCCCTAAATCATGAGGATTAGAGACTGATAGTGAATATCAAAAGCAAGCATATACCAAGCACATGCTATTCCTGCTTCCAGCAGCTAAACAAAACTGTCATTTAGCCTTGTCCCTGAAGAATAAGAAGGAAAACAGCAATTAGTAGATCCCAAATTTCTATCTTCCATGGCATACAGACAAATTCTCTGTGCACAATTGGTATTTTTAATATAGGGGATCCTCCTTCATTACTTCAGGCAAAATCATGCATATTGGCATCACAGATATCAATCACGTAGCATTTTTGTCTCCTATTTTCCTTAGTTATTTGTCTGCATCATGGAGCAGTGTTATGGAAAAAGTCTTGGCAATCTTCTCTCCTTAAGCCTGCACTACTCATTTAACACACTTCAGACAGAACTTTTTTTTTTTTGTCAGACTTCTTTCTCCTTGCATGGTGACAAAACTGCCATTACAAGTCATATAAAAAGTTTCAAGTACTACAACACCCAACTGTCAGCTGCTGTTCCATCTGACCTTCCCACTACTCTGCCAGAAATAATGATTTCTTCTAAAAAACTTCAGCTTTATAATAGACTTCGTATCATCATATTTGGCAACTACTTACCTGTGCGTCTATCTCCTTGGTATATTTCAGACAAATTAAAAAACAAATGTAAGAACATAGCACAACTGTGCAATCTGCTGTGCCACAAATTACCAGTACTCTCAAAAGAGAGATGGGGTGCAAAATTGTTATTTTTACAAAGACAGTTGTATGTTCAAGGTGCCAATGCCCCCCAAAGGACTTAGTAAGAACAGCAAACAGCAAATGAATTTTAAAAAGAAGGAAAGAAAGCATCTCATCTCCTAGAAAAAGAAAGATAACGCTGGAAATATGAAATGGAAGCATTCGCTTAAATACAAAAGACAAAATGAAAAAACCCTCCTGAAATCCAAGCACATAGGTTATAAACAAACTGCACAGAACTCAGCAAATTATTCCAAGTGTGTGCTTGCTCACTGTCATTTGTCTCTCAAATCACCTTTTCCCTATACTGCTTTCCCTTACTGCAACTTTTTCTCCATAAATAAGAGACAATGATTGCTGGGATGTGGTTTTTTGTATTCTATCCCTTCCAAAGTTACAGGCACAGAAGGCTCCTAATTCCTAACCATAGACCCTCAGGTGCTGTTGTAATAAATACATTAACATTCTAGGGAATAAGAAATCAAATAAGTAGCACAAAACCCAAACCACACAGTTCTGAAGTAGGAGGGAAGATGTATCTTCGCCATAAAAAATACATCCATAGTACTGCTTCTAGGAAGTCTAGAAGAACAACCTTCATTTCCAGTTATCTCACAGGTTTCAAAGACAACTGAAGCAAATAAATGCTTGCAATAAACATCACATTACAGGTTTTCTCATGACTGTTGTTTTGTTTTTGAGGATTAGCCTCATCTAACCTTAGGCATGTGCAGTACAGATGTCTGCATCAGCTGGAATCCCAGCTTCTTCACAATTGTCACCAGAAACAGACAGCCACTTCCAGGGAACCACTCATCTCTTTCTTGCACACGTCTCAGGTAGGTTGTGCCCTAAAAGTGCCTGAATCACTCCATGCACTGTACAGCAAACACAGCATTCTCATCCCAGGCACAGGTGGCTATACTGACATCTATATTCACTACAATGAATTCTTACCCAGAAAGGCTTGCATTGCCAAGGATTTAGCAGCTGTTTTGTAGACCATTTGTAAACAGCAAGAAAGAATTATCCCAGCATGACCGTGGTATCTGAACAGGGAAACTACAAAATATTCCTACACATCCACCCAAAAAGAAAGGATGCCACAACCCACACGTGAAATGTTTGTTTTCTTAAATGCTTTATCAAAAAATTGCAACTAACTGGTAAATTTCTCACAAATGGACAAGAAGCAGGGGTATTTGCTCGAACATAGGGCTCATCAGAAGGTATAAAAGCAGTTTTATAAAACTGCTTTTCACATTTTTCCTGTGAAAAGGAGATTATGACAGTTTTACAGCTGGGTACATTTAAGTACAGAAATATAAAGTATAAAGCCTGGCTATCAGGGCAAGTCATCAGCAAAGCTAGGTAAGTGCCAATTTTCCTTTCTGTCCTGTTCTCCAAATGCTACGTGACTCTGACTTTCTGGAAATGATACTTATAAGAACCTCAATGCACATCCACCTCTCTGCAGGAGTGTAATACATCTTTTCTACATGGCTGTGCATGGGAAGTTTCCTCCAAAAGGGTTTTCACACTGACTTCTGTTACAATTTCAGATGTTGCCAATTATCTGGCTTTTCTACATTGTCTGTCTGTGTGGACCAACACAGAACATGCCTCAAAACCAAGGACAAAACCAACAAAAGCTTGGCTTACGTAATTCCCACTTTAAAGCTAGAGATGTCAAAGGACTTTTACATCTTCCTTTACATCATGCAAGCCAGCTCAAAATCAACAAGGTACTTTGTATTTTGTGCATTGTGTTTATGGAAACCATCCTTAAGTTAAGCCACGTGAACTGAGGGATCCCAAAACCTGGCTGGTTTACTTGCAGAGTACCAGCTTGCTTTAGCAGTACTTAGAGGAAAGTCTCTAAGGGCCAAGCTTTTCTATCTGTACTGGATGTCAGTTCCAGTATTTACCTGCTACATTATCCCCTCCAAAAGCTGTTAAATGGCATGCAGACATCTGTGTTGTCCTGCAGGTATGGGAATCTTGGCAGAATTACAGAATAATTACAAACCAAAAACATAATTTGGAGGAAGAAACATAAGCATTACAATACAGGCTTTTTGATCAAACATATTACTGCATTTTGGACTATACTACAGGTTATTGTTACTTGGAAATGGAAAGTGGAAGTATGTTAAACAAACTGTACATAATTTGGGTTCAGTGAACAGGCTGTATACATCAGTATTTGTCAGCTGTTGGTCAGACAGATAAGTTATACCAAAAAAATCCTTCTTGGTTTGCAAGGTAATGCTCCTGTCAGTCACTGAGTAGGTTCCTTCTCTGCTTCACTGAAACTGTCTCCAAGGTCCATGGTAATAAATGACCCTGAAAAAAGCTCTAACTAAATGATGCTAACCAAGCATCAACTCAAG
The DNA here is from genome assembly GCA_023637945.1 of Phaethornis superciliosus. Classification (NCBI taxonomy): domain Eukaryota; kingdom Metazoa; phylum Chordata; class Aves; order Apodiformes; family Trochilidae; genus Phaethornis; species Phaethornis superciliosus. Next base: position 20,399,325 of record JAJQWJ010000011.1, read on the forward strand.
CTAAGGCATTTCAAGAAAACTTGGGGCACTGAATTTCGCAACATATTTGGGATTTCAAGATCTGCTGTCTTCGTGGATGAGATGCCCTGTATCTTATAGAATAATAGACTTCAAAACACAACAAACACACAAATTACAATATAGAAGAAGATTTGGACACTGTGCTTTTATGTGTGTCAATACTCCCCCCCTCATTCTTCTTGATAGTTCAAAAGAATTAAGTACACCAACCCAAGGATAACTGCACAAAGCACTGACACATAAAAATATCTCTTTTCTATAATATTCCAAGAGGAAAGAACTTTTCAACAAACTTCAGAAATTTCCCCCTAAGATCAGTTGTTCATCAATATCCCACTTTTGACAGCCACAAGAGAAGACTGTTTTCAGACTAGCTCAGCCTTTTTCTGTGGTACATATCCCTTGTATTGCCCCAGCTGTTGGATTTGGGATGTTAAAGGGTTTGTATACACCTGTTCCCCTTAATAACTGATGCCCATGAATTTGTAAGCTTCCCTTTTGAACCTGGTGATTCCTCTTCTGCTATGAAATTTACTGACATTAAAGCTCAATATGTTTATCCCATACTCATCTGAACCATACTGCTTTTCAAAATGGTACTTTCTACTACAATTGAAGATCAAGATGCATTTTAATGAACTCCTTTATCCCTTGTGAGAAATGAAGTATTGTTCCACCCCTGTATTCAAAGATTCAAATCTGGAAATAAAGCATGAAGTCTTTCTTAAACATTCATAGGCTTCTAACGTTGGATGAAATAGTTTTTATTGTACATGGCCATTTCATTCCAGGTGTTTCTGGTTTGTGATTTTTTTTTTTTTTTTTTTCAGAACAATTTTATACATTCAAATGGATTTTACTCAGGTCATTTTGTATTAAAAAATGGGTAAGTATATGCTTTGATTTTTAATGAGCAGAAAGTTGTTAGCCATTTTTCATCGAGGGCTGTGACTAATTTTATTTTATAACCTTGGCTAATAGATAATTAGGTGTTTCACTCAAATTAGCTCTAACACAGCTGGAGGCAAAGTGGGAGGAAGCAAAAAGCTAGCTTTTGCCATAAATTTTGTACTGGAAGCTGCTCAATACCTCTGTGAAGCAGCTGATAGGAAAATGCTATATTGGATATGCAAAACCTGTGCTAGCATTTTGTTAACAGTATTCTCAGTTTTTAAGTGAAGTGAGGCTTAATAAAAAAAGATATGCAGAGGAGGAGGATGTCCCATGGAGATCATTAAGTGGATGACTGAAGCTGTACGAATTTCAAAACAAATAAACAAATTTCCTGGATCAGATACTTCCTCAGGCTTCACACAGAGCGTGCTATCATCCATTAGTATTATTACTTCAGTGTAATCCCATCACAACACAAGAGTGTAAATTGCCTCAGTCCATCTCTCTCCAGTTTAAGATCAACAGAGTTATTGATACCTCCTGACTTACACCCTCCTACAGTAACTCTTCAGTTATGCCAAGCACCCACTTTTGGGTCATTTTTGTTTGCTGGCCACCAGGTACAGAGCTGACACCACATCAGGAAGAGTGATTCTTAAGCCCCCTAAACCAGGAGCTGGGTTCATGTGTCCTGTGCCTACCACCATCCTCTGGGGACAAAGGAGGATGTACACAAGAGATCTTCTGCACCATGGCACTTCCACATCACCAGCTCTCAAAATACACAGGAGTCTCCATTTACATAAAGTTATTCTTCAACTAGCACTTTAAAAAGAGCATTGTTCACATATCATCACAGTTGCTTTAAAGTGATGGTCTCAAAATTTTACTATGACACATTACAGCAGGCAGTCAAGAAAGAACCACCTAATTTTTTTTCTATTTATCCAATTATCACTCACCAGAGCTGAAGGAGATACTGTTCCTTTTGTCTCATTTCTACTCTTTGGATCAAGAATACTGCAAGTTTGCTTTTATATTACGTGGACAAGATATTAGGTAGCATGGCAAGTTTAGCTGAATTCAGTAATTTGGTCAGACATCAATCTATGATTTCATATTTATGCAGATTTTATATTGTGCTTATGTATTATGTATTTTCTGTCACAGCCTAGTAGCTTCTTCTCTAATTATTTTTCCATCTTCTGCAACTCGTGATTCTTTTCTTATAATATCCAAAATGAAAACCTGATTAGCTTCGTAGTAAATATAAAAGATTTTTTGAAATAATTAAATACAGAATCAATAGATCGAAAAGGACACATGAAGACCACAAATAAAAATGGAGGGTAATCATCATCAATTCAAGAGTGCACAAGTGTCTAATCAGGAAAGATACACATTTTTCAGATTACTCAGGCTCAGCATTAAATTTGCTCATTTTGCTTCATGCAGCATTTGTGTTTTGTAGGTAACTAATATCTGATTACTTATAAGACATTTTTATATTATCTCCCACCAACAGGCTACAATTTGAGATGTTTTAGGTCAGTGATGAAATCATGATGCACTTACCTCACATCACAGGATCATCAGGAAAACAGTGATTTTACAAGTATCTTCACTAAATTACTTGTGTTAAAATAGTCCAAATTTACAAAAACCTTACCAAAATTTCTCATTCATCAAATATCAGATATTCCAACCAACTTGTGAAGTTTTACTACTTTTTACTCAGACAATAAAAAAACATGTGCCTTTTTTTCCCCATGAGTTAAGTACAAGGCTTTGTGTGATATCACCCCATCTTTGCTCTTGCTGTTATTTTCAAACCCAATACTCAGCTTCTTTACTTTTTTGATGTCATGACACCATCATATTGCTTGGTAACTTTATGTATCTTATAGCATTCTTCTAGTATAGCCATTTGCTAACATCAAAAACCATAAGAGGGGATCTTTCAAGTATGTCTTTCATGCTTTCTTACTGTTAAACATACCTATCTATATTTTTGTCTAGATGCAAAAATTAACATACCTTTTTAATGCCTTCAAAGCTTTTTTTCCCACCTCTGCGCTCCATGTTGTAGTTCTCATTTCTCATGCTTCTGCACACGTCAGCCTCTCCTTCTTGGCAACCACATTTTTTGACATTTGCTGAGCCAAAAACAACCACTAAATGATCATCCCCACTTCTATTGATCACAGGGAATCCATCCAGCTTCTTTCAATCAATTGATCCCTTGCTGCTTCTGAGCTCCAAACAACTGATAATACATTTTGCCCTGCAGAACTCTGCTTCTTCATCCTCTGCTCTCTTCAAATTGATATTGCTCTTTTTCCAATTTATCTACTGGCTTTCTTCCACCAGGGAATCCAGTAAGGTGTTTAACAGAACTCTCCTTCCTCCTGTGCTTGGCTGTGATCTCTGAACACCTAACTGAGCAACAAAAGAAAGCTAATAAGGAATTGAAATAACATCAATAATCTCTCTTCAGTTAATGTCTTCATCCACTGTGCAGCCTGACTAATTCCACAGTCAAGTTTCATGTCTTAAGGCCATTTGCAAGTATGGGCAATAGTACAAAAAAAAAAAAAACAAAACCAAAAAACAAACTAATCTTCTATTGAAATTAAATGACATTACATACTAATTCTTCTACCCCTTGTATTTTGTCACTGTACATAACACAATTCTAGTACTGATGTGGTTTGTGACACCACCACCCCCTCCCTCAGTAATTACAGAACTCATAATATCTGACTTTGGGAATCCAACACAAAGAATACCAAATGCAAGAAGATTCTAGCCTCTTATTTTCTTGTTTGTAAATGCAGGAATACACCACTGTTTATTTACAACTGGATTTCCTTCTCCTGGTTCTCTTTGCATCCATGACAGGTAGGGCCACACATATTAATGGCAGTTCAGTATGATGAATCAGCAGGTGTAGCTGCAATATATAATAATTTGAGAGCCTGTATTAATCACTGTTTAGAAGTTACACAGCATGGCAGTGTGCAGGCTCATTTATGTTTAGTTAAACACGTGAAAAAATATGTTGAACTCATGTTACAGAATATCAAGATCTGGGGCTAGAACACCCTGCATGTCTATGCAATATCTTTTCTACACAGCATGGCAGCAAGAGCTTGAGAAATAAATGGCATGAACTTTAACCATAAGCAATCAGTGAATTTGTTGAGATTCTCCACAGTTTTGCTTGCTAGTTCATATTGCTATAATTAAGCTTAAAGCAGTGGCATCTACTGAGCTTTCATCATTTTTGTGATAGAAAAACATGGGTAAAAATACACTGCTGTTATAAAATTAAACTCAGTAGGTAGCCTAAGTAATTCACAACACCTGGATTTATATTACTTGACAAATGTTTCAAAACTATGGACTTGCTTTGATGAAAGAACTTCAAGATCTGTGTTTGGCTAACACATGTTAAAATGCCATTTGTATTCTAAGCATGGACTTTGACCAGAGAGACAAAAAGAGCTGTCTCCAGGTACCAACTGGGGCAATCAGGAACCATTAGCAACCTGTGGATACTTCAATCATGGAACCTATTGACAGGGTAGCTGGATCCTAAAGATAGTCATTTAAAAAAAAAAATAAAAAATCTAGATAGGACTAGGAAATTGCTGCCTTTTATTCAGAACCCATTCACATTATCTCTACTTATCCCAGCCCCTCCTGTATATGTATGAAAGACATTAACAAAGATACCTGAGGATTTAGAAAAATGAGGCAGATGACCTTATGAAAGTAGACCTGTAAAACAAGACAAGAATCAGAATGCTGACACATACCCACAGTTGAAGGTGTAATTTTTTTTTTTTCCCCCAGAAGAACTTGCTGAAACAATGATAAAACACTCCATCTTTAATAAGGACAAGAGGATAAAAAGGGAGAAACACCATTAAGAACCATGACAGTTCTGAGTGAAAGGCACAGAGCCTGTTCCACACCACTGGGTGATTTATAGGAGGAAGAGGAGGAAGAGGAGGAGGAGTTGTTCCTCCCAAAGCCCAGTGGATCCCCAGACACGTGGTCTGTGAAACTTGGTGTCTTCTAAGGAGTAAGCAGAAATGACAAATGGTTGGCATGAAATCTTTTAACTGAGGATAAGATCCTCATTACCAAGCCTTCCAATGGGAAATTTGAACAATGAAGAAGGGTCCATAACGAAGCTGGAGGAATAATGGTCACCAGCAAAGCAGCTAAAAGGGTACTTCTCAGAAACAGTGACAAAGGTTTTGATTTATGGAGTATAAAAGACAGAAAGATGAGAACAGAACTGGATTGGGTCATATATACAAGTGAATACATGAAATAGAAGACCCTGTGAACAGAAACAAAAAGTCTGCCCATGACTAAAAGCACAGAAATTTTTCTTCTGAAGAAAAATGCATTCTTGTAACTCTCACAAACAAACTGATTGAGGTGTTTATTTCTCTAACTGTTGCTCTTGATGCTAGTACTGCATTCCTCCCAGAGCCTCATCTTTTTTTTTCAGCTCTGCAGAAAAAAAAGAAAACGAAACAAAACAGCATAAAGTTGTTTTCTATCATTCCAGATTAAAAAAAAGAACCAAAAAAAAAAAAAAAAAAAAAAAGGAATCTACTTGCAGCTTTCTGTTTCTGAGCATATAGTGCCATCTATATTCTCAGGATGTTTTCACAGTCTCTGCATGAAAACAATTACTTTTCCTGTCCTAAAGACTCAGCACATTTAAGTGCAGTCTTTATTACCCAGATGCTAAAATCACATGTACAGAAGGACTTCCTAAAATGACTGCTTTGCTTTATGGGATGCTAATTTGAAAATCCTTTAATTGTATGGAGTACCAAAAAGCATTAGGAAGCCACCTTCTCAAAATTAAGACATTTTAAGGACACTTTGGGTCAGACACATACTAAAACACTTTACCAAAAGTTTTGAGCTTTCTTCCTGTAAACTCTGTAACTACTCATCATTAAAAAAAATATAGGAGCTACCCATAGAAATAGAAGAGTCAAAGGAGGCTCTATAGAACCTACTCTCATTCTGTATCAAACAGGAATGAAGTTCTGAAGGTCAACCTTGCTTCAGAAATTCGACAAGAACATGAACATATGGAAGACCTGTCTCCTTTTGAAGCTGACAACAGACTACCCTGTAGTAGTGGAAAAGATGAGTTTTGCAAATAAGGGTAAATTCTGGAGCTGAAACAGCACTAAAGTCCAAAAATCCCACTCCTGCACTCACTCACAGGACAGCAGACCTGGAGATCAGAGTCCTGCGTGTAATTTCAGAAGAAACACTTGAATCTATGAAATACACAAGACTGGAGAAGCAGTAAAACTCCTTTCTTATAAAGGCATCAGAGCATCTCCAAGTCCTTTTTATTTGGCCAGTCTTGCATTAAAGCTTTGTATCTTGGCAAAGATCAGGGGTAGACATGAGCCAGGAAAGCAGTGCTGAGACTTTCCTCAGAGCAGCAGTACTTGGAATCAACCCAAAACCCCAAAGATTCTCCCCCAGTGCAGCCCAACCTCTCTATTTAAGTAGGACAGATATAAAGATAAATTAAATATGGCATAAGCAGCCTGTTCCACATGTAAAGGCAGTTTTCTGTGTTGAAATAAAAGCATTTCTAAGGGAAGTAAATGTCTCTTCTTCTGTCTTGGGTTTACCCAAGCCTACAAGGACAGAAACTGTACTCCTTGAAAAGATATTGACAAATGCTCTTTACCTGAGACCCCATTCTGCCACAGAATTCCTTGCCAGTGGTGAGACACTTCTTCCTTTAAGGTACTTCAGCTTCTGCTTTGAACAACTGACTGAACATTTTGTGAGGAATACAGGTCAATGCCTTAATAACATACTTGACAAACAGTGGTACAATCTCAGCAAGTGCATAAGAACATAATTATCTATGTGCCATGAGCAGTAACAGTAAAAATATGAATCAAATTCAAACCAAGTATTCATCTTGTTTGCAACTGCTTTAAAGTTTCCAAGTCATCAAAGTACCACAAAAAGAAATCAGCAATGAGAAAAAGCTTATTAGATCATATTTTACATCTTCTTGGCAATATAAAATTGCTCTCTACAGCAAATATCTCAGTGCTTTGCTCTGGTAGCATCTCTTTCCCTTCGATGATTCAATCTATTACAAAAGAAAAAAACTTCTGGAACTTTATTAATGGTTTTGGCCTTATTTGCCATCTACATTTTCCTTTGCTCACTTCAATCCTATTTTTCAAATCTCAGATTTTCTATAATTCTCAGGTCCCACTTTATGACCGGTATTTATCTCAAGAAAATACTTTTTATCTTACCCTCTTACTGATGAAATAATTGAATAATTAAACCCATGGATATTTTTTGTGTGTGCCTTTTACTTTTTAGGCACAGATGGACCTATAATAAGTATTCCAAAACTGTAAACGGAAATGTTCTGATTATGTTAACATTTTAACAGAGGCCAAATTATGAATTTGGCATTAACACTCCCCAATATCTATTACAAATCCAATTTCTTACGTTTTGCATTTGAATTTTTGTGGTCACATCACACCGGTAATTTAGAGTCATCTGGATTCAACCCTTGATTTTTCTCACTAAGATGCTGACTGCATTCAGTCAAGCCCATGGAATGTTATCTGGTATTTATTATTCTTCTATTAAAATTCAATATTTAAGCTTGCATAATACCAATACCAGATTAACAGGCATGCATTGTTACATTGCCTTTCTCAAGGATGCAAAAAGGTTACTCACATGTATCAACTGGACTGCATTTTCATAGCTTTTAAGTACCTTTTAATTCTGCAATTAAACTATAAATCACCTTATGTAGACAAAGTTAGCATATTGTTATCATGGAGCCATATAAATCACATGCATAATCAAGTCATATTTTTCTAATTAGCATGTAACGACATTTTTACATAAATTTTCACTTACTGAAACAGTTGTTGAATCTTAAAGATCATCCAATAAAACACCAAGATTTTATCACTTGTCCCATTTGCCACCTATAGAAGCTTGGCTAAAGGAATGTATGTTATTTCCTCAGAGCAGAAATATTTTCCCAGAATTTTTTTTAAGATGAGACAACATGTTGAAATTGCTCCTAAAAAGAACCACTAGCCTGTGACCATCTTTACAATCATGGGGGTTTTCCCTCTTGAATCTTTCAACTGAAAGTTAACTGAAATGAATCTTTGGCAATGATCTGAAGAGGTTTCCATCAGCCATCACCTGATCACTGTTGGGAGCAGCAGTTTGACCTCAGTCCTCCAAAAGTCTCTGTCTAATCCCTTGCACAGATTTTGTCTCCCAACTGCATGTCCAAATCAAAGACAGGAACAAAATTTTACATTGATCATGGCTTTCATCTCTCCTTCTTTAAAAAGCTTGCCCTTGGCCTTAGATATCAACACTGCTTATAAGTTTTTTCCCTTCTATTTTTCCCTGTAATATTTTTGAGTATGAGTGGAATGAAAAATCTATAATGGCATGCTGCTGAAGCTATGAATACACTGACCAGAAAGCACAACAAAACTACAGCCCAATGTATGGCAACACAGTACTCTGAGTGCTATCAAAAATAAAGCAAAAAAAAGCACTTCAATTTACAGACATACCAGGAATACAGATGGACCAGCTAAATCTTACAGTCAAATAAACAAACTATAAAAGCTAAATACCAGTCCTTAAAGCACCTTAAAGCATCTTTCAGATGGTTTCTGTCTTCCTGTTTGGCATCCAGTGACAATAAAAGTAGCATCCTGAAAGTGAGAGAGAGAACTCTGAACTCTGCACAACAAAGGATTTCCATTATGAGCTCAGTTTCTTTGAAATGCTTATCATACCAGAAATCATTGTGCTGGTATTTCAACAGATATATCTTTAGCCTGGCCCCCTTTTTCCACTGTCCTGAGTGTTCTGGAATATGAAGTAACTGCTGTTGTATCCCATAAAATTGTCATTTTATCTATGTGGATCTTGGCATACTCATCCCTACTTCGTGTGTCTTCTACCTATAATCAAGATTCTTCTGACAAACCCAACCTCTGTGAAGTTTTAATTATCCAAATAACACACAAAGGCAAGAAAAAAAATTAGGTAAGGGGAACCTTTTCCTCCTCTTTAAACATAGAAAAAAAATGCTCTATGCAATATGACAAGAATGGACTGCATCCTGAACCAGTATATTCTGTCATCACCTAGGAAAACACCAAAATATTGTATCACGGAATACAGAAGATCATTTATCTTGAAAAATAACCTAATTCAACTGAAACGAGTTACAAAAATAACCTAATTCAACTGAAACTAGTTACACAGCTTCTGTCTAAGCACCAAGCTCACATCAGAGCACTCAGCTGGTAAACCTTCCACAAGTAATGCTCACCTAGAATTGTCATCAGCAATCTGCCAATAATGGGATAACTCTGACAATTCTATCCCAATGTTAGATTTGGAGGCTTTACTAACACATTAGCTCTAGGAGGCACATGATTTGTGAGGCTCTCAGCTTTTATTTTTAAGCTATTTTCTCATCTCGAGATTCATAAACTAGAGATGCAGAAGGGGCTGGTGTGTTAATTTATAGCTCCTGCATATCACTGAAAGATTATCTTAAATTTATTCAAATTTGAACAAGAGAACAATTTTTGAAGGGAAAATAACTTAAAATATTCCATCACTGCATTACTTTATTTCCATATACAGGAATAAAATTAAGAATTCCCAATCTTTACCTTTGCATCCTAAACAACCTCCCCAACAGATAAACCTGAAGTTAAAATTAATGCCACATAGGTTAAAGCAGTTTTTTCCAGATTCCAACAATACCAGGGTTTCACATTGTCTAAAGTAAGGTAGGGCAATCTATTAAAGAGTATTCATTTCAACCAACTAGGAGTTTAGTTAAAATGCAATAAACTCCACAGGACTGATGACTGTACCAGGTCTCATGCACTGTTACCTTAAGAATCTGTTTGCCACGACAGTATTTAATTTATAAAGATCTCTGTTATTCTAGTTGCTCAGTTATAAGGCATTTGTGAAAGTCACACTCTTTAACTGTGTAATCTAAGGGCACAAATTCTAAATTAAAAACCAGATTTAGGCTAAGGAAACAAGTTAATACACAAGCCAAGCAAGCTATGCAATAACTGAAAATGTCGTGTAAATAGCAAGAAATATTGACCTTTGGCTTTCATTCTTAAACTATTTTCTATGTATGATATTTCATTACAAGGTATTATGAGAATTACAGCTTCTTAAAGACACACAACTTCTGACTTGGTTTTCATGTTGGCACTTCCTTCCTGTGATAAAAAAAAAAACCCAGACCTGTCAGATCAAGATCAATGTGGATTAATAAAGCCCTAATGCTATGAAGTAGTACACAGGCTTATGTATTATGGGAACTATGCCTGGTTTATTAACATGCAAAGACAAAGAACATGTTTTGTCATCTGCCCTGGGGAGTTCTGTTATACATAACATAGTCTTTTAAATTTCAAATGTTGGATTTCTTCAGGCCATTTTCTCAATTGAAAGGTTGTGAAGAGGTTTACACACAAATGCTTCTTGCTCACACAATGCACGAGCAACTTGCCCACACACATCCTAATAAATAACCCTTCTTCACCAAAAGGGTAAGATAATTCTCTGTGAGAGAACCTATAAGTTAAATTAAGCTTTAATCAGAGGAGGCTTCAAAGTCTGGATGCTCCAGAATCATCAGATAGCATCCATTTAACCTTAATGATTTAATAATGACAGATCTGCACTTGAAGAAAATTTCCACCTGTATCAATATAATTTATGGTGTTTCCATTTAAAAAATCTCAATAGGCAGTGTGCTTCTGGGACAAGCTTCCATTTATTATACCTACAAAATTCTGATTAAAAATAGAAAATGTGAACCAGAAATCTGTAGTTCTACAGATATGAGAAGTAATCCAATTCCCAGGTAATTCTGTTACAGATTCTGGAGGTACCAGATGCTATAATAAATGCAGTCCCAGGATACTCTTGCACAGAGTCAGGCAATGACAAATGCTTGTTTCCGAGAGCCTTGCTGCAGTTAAAATTACAGGGATAGTCAACTGGAAATTACTGCCTCTGAGCTCTTGCTTTTTTCTTTTCCTTTCCTCCTGAAATCCGATGTAAAAATACACACAGCAAGTCCTCTTTATTCATATGAATGCAAGATAAATACATGCATGGTGTTTTATATGACACTAACTTTATTCCCTGAAATAACAGGGATCCACCATTCATCAATAATTTTAAGTAAAACCCAGCTACTACTTTTTGCTTTAAAAAGAACATAAATATAAAAGTTTTAATAGCTGAAGCTGGGAATTGGTCCTGATTCTTTGGTTCCATTTTTAAAACTTTCATTTTAAAAGAATACAAATTGTATCATGAAATAACATTTTGTTTCTATCACATTGTATTCTTCTGTCAACATTTTATGTAGCCATAAATATTTTAATTTATTTTCCTTTTTTTTTTTTTTTTTCATAATTCAAAAAAGCGATTCACATTTTCCTATTTGAATGTATCACTTTTAAGAGTGGAGGGCATCAAGATGTATTTAGAAATCTTCTAATTTGGTAAATAATACCCATTCAGCTGGTAGCAATCAAGAATCCATGCCACTTCACAAAACTTCACCTTCCCAAAGCACAGACAAGGCAAAAGGGAGATTTCTGCCTTGTTCACTGCAACATAATAAAATGCTTTCACTAAGGTTGGGAATAGCCTGACATATAAATTATATGAAGCACTGAGTATCCCAGAGAAAATAAAATAGCCTCTGCTGCAGAAGTTTATTTTTCTTACTACATTTTCTAGCACAGACTTAAATAAAATCTGCACTGTTTTGGTTTTTTTCAAATCACTGTATCAGAAAAAAGTGGACTGTATGAAAGGCACACTAAGATGCAGAATTTGAAATGCTCAGATTAACTATTTCATGTCTTTCCAACCTTGTTTAGGTCTTCCAAATTGTTCTGCCTTGAGTTTCATACTTCTCTCTGTTAACAATACAGGGAATTTTACATTTTCAAATCCAGAATGTTTCGGAGGCATAGCAAAGCTATAAAACCATCCCTACCTATGAAGTACATGAGATCTATTACAGGCCCACATATTCTGTCTCAAAGGGAAGTCTCATACATAGTCTGAGGTGAATTTGGAAAAGATTTATATGGAAAATTTCATCTCTGAATTGCACCAGTTAGAGGTTTAAAACATCACGAAGAAGCTCAAGTCCCTTCTTCAAAGTAATTTCTAACTGAAGGAGGCAAAGGGGCAAAGAAGGAAAACCAGGGGAAGGTGGGATAGATGGATATGTAATAAATATATCTGTTTAATCAATGCTCATTCAGCACAGGCCCATGATAATGTATTACAAAGAAGCAGAGGGAAAGAAGACATTAGGTGATCAACTCCTAAAGCATTTATCTCTTATTAAAAGAGAATCTCTTACATCACAACTCAGCAAAACACAAAGCCCTGGAACCTCTACCAAGAAGAGGGCAGTGCAAGGTGAAGGATAGGGGTAAACTTTGTACCTGGAAAGAGTGGGAAAACAACTTTACAAATTCTCATTCTTTTTTGGTGGAGAACTGGGATTACCTTTTGCTTTTGTTAAAATGCATCATTTCATGGTTGGGAAGGAACTGGAGCCGACTGGTGTCACAAAATTCCCTTCCTGGCAGCCAGAGCATCCACCTGTGGGAGAGAATGTGGGCAAACACCCTTGTCATATGCTGGTTACATTGCTTCTGAACATACAGCTCCTTGACTTTATGCCAGTATAAATAAAGACTCTATATGTACATATATTCAGAGTTCATTTATGCTGGCTACACATAAATATGTACATATGTGTGTGTGTATATATATATATATATATATATTTATCTATACATCCTCCCCACTAAAGCTTCAATAGGCAAAACCATTTCCTGCCTGCCTGCTCTCAGCAGGATTTAAAACAATGAAGGTACAAAGTATATCATGAGAAACTGCATTATAAATTGACAAACCTTTCACTCAGACAAGTATCACAGATGTCAAATTACTGTTTTGTATTTGTCCAAGTCCTCTGTCTCCTCTCCTTTAATGATCTTTGTCTTCCACAGTTGAGAAAAAAAGGAAATTGCTAAGCTTCTGAGCTACAGTAACATGTTATTATCTCTCAAAGGTTAACATGATAAGTTTTTTTAAAAAAATTAAGACAGTTTCTCCCAAATTAAGTTTACTTAGACCAGGAGTTTTGAAGTAAACACTTTTCATCCTGAAGCACCGGTTGTGGAGAAAAATGAAACCCGCTTATTATTTGCAACAGTTTTTCTGAGTTGCTGGATGCAGATTCACTTAAGTCAAAATGAATCCTCCTGATATGCCTTTCAGCATTCTGAGCTTTAATGATGCCTGGCACAGCAGTGTAATTAACAGTACCAGTGATAGATAACAATTCTGAGCTTTCCAGTGGCAGAAACAGAAGGCTAATGCCAGATTGCTTGTTAAAGGTACACCCGGCTGCAAAGTACACCAGATGAGACAATCCCCCAGTAACCACGTAATGAGGTAAAGACAGCTGTAAGATTATTTCAGAACTCAGAACGTGAAGATTTAAAGTCTTTGGTGATGCTGCAGATGTTGTTATTGTCAACCCCGCAGCCGTTGGCACTGGAAATAGATCGGTCCTCCCCATCAGGCTGGACTGCAAATGGCTCAGACCTTGTTTTTCCTTAAACACCTTAGTACCTGGCTGTTCCAAAGTTACCTACAGCAGTGCAGCTTAAATGCACAGCAGATAAAAAGTTCCCTTGCATACACTTCACCTTCTGAGAGTTGTGTCCCATTGCTTTCAGAGAACACTAAATGATCGTTCAGTAACAGAAGAAAAAAAAAAAAAAATAAAAAGAGAAAGTGAGAATAATTCCACTCTCCATAACTATGAAACATCATAATTTAAGATACTGCTAGAAAAGAAATACAGATGCAGGGGAGAACTCACAAAATTTAGCTGATGCCCTGCAAAGACTACTAACTATGAAGAACTTTTGGAGATGAAAAGGCATAATTTTAACATAGTTATCAAAACACTGTTTTCACTTTTTGAAAAAAAGCAACAAAGATAAAATATCAACCATGTAAGAAACGTTTTATGAGTTCTTTAGAAATATTTTTAGATGGAAAAAAATATGCTAGGAATCAGCATAGTTTTTTGTTGCTTTTACTTAATGGCATCACCAACCCCTTAATATATTGGCAAGGGGAAAGATTAATCTAATTCTTCATTAAAACATAATGGCACTTTGCATCATTCTGTCCTGGCAAAATAATTTCTGCCCACTTTCAGACCTTTTTGTATTTTCACTTTGATGCAGTCACAGTGTAAGTGTGGATCTGGGATAGAAAAAGTTTACCCAAGCTGGTATATAAATTTTACAAGAATGCATAATAGGCAAACACTGTTTGACAAGGAAATTAATTTCTTGAATTATTATCCTGAAAACTCTCATTTTCTTCTCACAGTCTTGAGTTTTCAGCTACATGAAGCGTTGAAACTTTTTAATATTGTTGTGAAAACTTAAGCAACAAGATCTTTTTGTATGGAAACCACTGGGCTCTTCTTTCCTGCCCCTAGCACTGTAAAAAGCCAAAAATAACTGAATTGCAGTCACCTGCTTGAATAACAGAATTAAATGTTAAAGTGCACAGGAGAGCCAAATTAATGCTGCTGTAAGTGGGATAGATATAGATGGACCAGTATTAATAGTGTTTGGATTCATATGTATATAAACATACTGATTGACTTGGATCTAAACTGGTAAACTAGTTCAGTTACCCTTTGTAACTAGTATACATTGTGAAGAGTGGTATGAGCATAGTAACTCTTAAATTCATCTTGTTTTTAAAGCTCAGTAAATAATTCACAGGAAATAATGAGACCAGTTTGATCTCATTTCAGTTAATGAATTTTCCATTAACTAATATTTACCCTCTCTACTTAAAATAACACACATAAGGGATGAGTGTCTCAAAAATGCATTAACAGGTATTTGCCCCTACAGATCAGTGTCTAAAAGTTTCCTTTTATTTACATTCATGTTGAATGAAATGGCTTCCAAGCCAAGATTGCAAGCAAATATTTAAAGGAATTAAGCTTATCTGAAACATCTTTTCAGCTTGGACATGGGGATGGGGATGGTGTGTTTTCATTCAAACATTAGAATTCCATGCATTGGTTCCAGTGTAAATCCTCAAAGAAATAATCTGATTTACAAGAAAGCACACGGTAGCCTGGGCACCCAAAGGCAGTTGAAATACTCTAAGATGGTTATTATAAACCTATGTCTCAAGAATATATGTCTTCAGAATAATAAAAAAATCTTGTAAATATTTCTAAAAGAAAAACCTTTTTTTCATGACAGCCTAAATGAAAGCTTTTCAGATGAATCAACTGAAAAAATGCAATGGCATAATATTGTAAATAAGAAAAATAGAAAGAGCTGGTCCTTCGTAGAAGTATCTGCTTTTTATTTTTAGAGGTGTGAGAACAATGACAATCTGCTCACTTCTATAAAATACCAAAATGTCTACCCAACTTAGATATTCTCCCCACAGCTTTATTCGTTTTGCATTTCCTCTCCTCTGTGTTCATAATGTTTCAACTGATTTTTTTCCCCCTATTGTTCACAAAAGAAAAATGTAAAATATATCCAAAGCTGCATATTACCAATGTTTCTATATATGCAGAGGACTGTTTCTTCCTAAAGCATTTGCAAAGGAGAGCACACACATTACATGATCTGCATAGAATATCATAAGAGTGAAATAAATGAAAGCCATGAAAAAGAAAAGGAATCATGAGGTTTTCTGTTGTCTATTTGCACCCTGGGTGTCACTATAAATTTGTTGATATTCCTAAAGATTATCACACATCTCTGAGGAATTCTTACGGTTTTTGAAATGTCCCTTCCTGCTGAATGGAAGTGCAAGAATGCAAATGAAGGACAAAATAAAATCCTCCCACCTTATCTAACAAAATCCTCTTTGAGAGAAAACATTCCAAAAGTTTTATGTCAATTTTCTGTGACAAACATTTTCTGAGAGTAAACACGTTGAAATCATTTTGTCTAAATCTACAATTTTCTTTTATCTTTTGCAGGGATTCAAAAGTGCTATCAAGAGGGACAAACAGGCAGTAAAATCAGAAAATAAGTTGGCAAAGGACTGGAATCACACATGGACTGAAAACTATGACAGTCATCAGGGTGTTACTATTGTGGTTTCAGAGGGAACAGAAAATTATCAGAGAGGCTGCCCCACATTCTATTGCTGAGATTATTGCTTCTGTAACAACCCCTGTGGAATACATCTTCCCCTTTTTTCTATCTTTGGGACTAAATCAAGCCTAACTACACTGTTATGACAAATTTACTTCCCCCCCCCCCCCCTCAGCCAGCATCTAATTCTTTTTATTTAGATCTGCCTAGAGTGTATTTTCCACAGCAAACAGAAAAACTCAAGAGAAAAGTCTGAGCTGAACTGAGACCTCAAATCCAAAAGTTTCACAAAGTCTTCTTCACAAAAAAACCCAAAAACAAACAAAAAACCCCCCATCTTTTTGATTTGATTTATTCTGTAACTGCTTCTCCAGTAAATACATTTGTTTAAGAAATTTGTTAATTCCTATATGGAAAATGCAAGTATCAGCAGTCATCATTCACTGAATACCAGCAATAGCTCTGATAATCTGTCACACCTCAGGAAGGGATTTATGTTTTGTTTTATTTTTAATTAGTTTAGATTTTCTTTTTTAATAAAGAAATATTCTTGCAGGGCCAAAAGTCACGGGTTCAATGCAGGAATTACAAAGGAAAATTCTTTGATGTGTTTTAAATATGAGGTCAAATCAGACAACAAAATGATGTTCTTTACCCTTACAACACGTGGCTGAAACACTTTTCCTCCTGGTTTTTTGATAAAAAGGGACCTTTAAAAAGCTAAGAATTTCATCCAGTCATCTATTTTGCTTTTTCTTTATCTTTTTTTCACTCATTATCTCCATTTTCCACTTAGTATGTGCTACCTTCTAGACTCTAAGCTCTTTGAAGCAAGGGCTGTCATGTTTTATATGCTTCTACAGTGCCTGGCACAGTAGGTCCTGACCTAGCTAACTCCTAATCAGGACTGCAATACAGATGTTAAATAATTAGCACAGACCCTTATTGCACAGGGTCTGTTGCAATATGAGGGTACATCTCTGTTACAAGAAAACAACAATAAAAAAAAAACTCTGGAGATTTTCCTGCCTGAAAGCATGAGGAAATGCCATGAGTAAGGAGTAAAGATTCTATGAAATCAGGTAGAGATTTCTAAACACACTCTTTCCACTGTGTTCAGACTCAGCTGTACTGAAACCAAACTTTGCAGGTATTTTTATTCAAAGTAATTAAGGCTCTATGGCACTGCTGAGGAAAAATGCATGCCTATCAAAATACTTAAAAGAAAACTTCACTCTTTACAACAGGAAGCATTTTGAAATTGCTTGGCTGTTTAATTCCACCTCAGTTGCACACAAAAAATTAACAAATCTGCTTTCAGACATCCCTGTTATTCTTCATCAAGTCCCAAAGGTGTCTCTGAAACTAGATTTAACGTGTGTAAAGTGCATTACAGGAATTGTGCTCCCAAATAGTTCTACTGAGTGCCAAATGATGCCTTCAAGTCTCACCCATTCAAACCATACAAGGCCAGTGAGATTTTGCAGGGAAAATTTAAGGGGAAAAAAACCCCAACCCACTCATTATTCAGTACTTTATGAATACAGATATTTTTCCTAATTGAGTTCTTTCCAGTCTGAAACTGAGGCTGTGCCACATCTCAAATTACCAGTGGGGAAAAAAAAAACACAACAAAAACAAACAAAAAAAACCCACCAAACAAAAAAATCAAACCAAACAAAACACTGGAAATTGAGAGTTGATAGGGGATGTGAAGGATGAACAGATTTCTGTTGCAGGATTAAACACGGGGAAAAAAAAAATAGGAGGAACTCCCCAGAACAAGCAGGGATTTGGATTCAGAATGCCTTTCTGGTGGCTTTGTTTCCTGACTCTATCAGCTAGAATTTTGATAAATATTCTTTACAACAGCTACCTATTCATCCATACAAAGGAAGGGTGGTATTGGGCCTCAAGATTTTTCATTTCTTAGAGAGTCTAAAATGCTTGCTGTCTGCAGCACCGGTTTGGAATTAAAGAACACAACAGAGTTTTTACTTTGATATTGACTGTGCAAACAATCATGGTACAATTTCACTGGATAAAAGGGTTATCTTCTAAAATGCTAAAACCCAGAAAACTCTTCCCACCCATCATCTCTTTGTCATGCCTCCATCACACTGCTGCTTTAAACATACCCTTTCCCAAACTCCAAATTCCTAAACTTGCTGTTCTTTGCTTATGTATCAGACAGCTTTGACCATCCTTATTGCCTTTGGGTTTGGTTTCTGATTTTTTTGAGAAGGGCCCTTCCAAACAGTGTAATGAAAACTCAGCTACTCAGAACCCAGTTACCAATGCTGGGAAACAAATTAAAAACAAAGCAATTCTTTTGCTGTCTATTAGAGCAGGCAAACCTTGACTAACTTAAGAAAATGCACAGATTTTGCAGTTTAGACATGTAGGGAATACAAAACAATATTTTATCATCTCCTGTGCAGGCTCTGATCTGCAAATCCTGCTGTTTCCACATTACATACAAACATGCACAGCTCCTCTCAGATGAAATGAGCAGGAAACCTTCCTGGAAGCCAGATGGTTCAACAATTGACATAAGCTTGTGACAATTTCTGGTGGTGCTTCAAATCCATTTCTTCAACACAGGCAGCCTTGCGAGACTAATGTAGAGTTTTATATGCATGTGTTTGGTGTGTTTGGGGGTTTTTTGTTTAGATTTTTGATTTTTTGGTTTTTTTTAAATGTGCATGTGTCTATATTTAAACAGAGCTGATGAGAAAACAAAAGCAAAATATGAAAAGAGGTCACTGTCATTAGTTTGCAGGAATGATTCAGTTGTTCAATTTAGCCTTTTCTATCAATGAATTTTACAAATTATTTTGTTACAGTTTGATTAATAGCTTTCAGCTAAATAACTCAGATTATTACCAATCTCTTCCAATGTCTACTCTCTTTTTTGATTATCTGACTTCTCCAGTCAAACAAGTAGTATATATATTGGGCCTGGGCAGGATTTCTAACATTTCATTAGGAATCTACCATTGATTTTTTACATAAAGATTAAACACAACTTGAAAAACAATGAATTTAAGGGGGTTTTTGATCTATTTTAGTGTCTGTAACAAATCAAAGCAAACACCATTTACTACTTCACCACACAATTATGAAGGAAGCACAGGAAAGCTCTGTAAGACGCCTACAAGAGATGTTATTCTTCTAGCAAAGCAAAACCAGGAAAAGAGCCTTTGCAATGAAATCTGTCCAAGAATTCTAACTTAAATACAAACCACACAAGTCTGAGTAGTATTAAATCAATGATAGCCTTAAGAGACCATCTTTAAGTGGGTGCTGCTTAAGGAAAGGCTGTCTTGCAGCATATCCCAAGTGTTACCCACACACTCACTTATACTGGCAGATGGCATATTTGGATCTCAGATTTAAATAGTAGAGCCTGTGGCTGTGATAATACTTTGAAAATAAAAAGAAAGTAAATTACTTTCTTTACACACTGATTATAATTTTGCTTTTTGTTTGTTTTCCGTTTTCTCTCTCATCCTTTGTTAACTGCAGGAAAGAAGAATCAGATCAAACATTTTGCACTGTCTGAAAACTATGCTTTTTCTCATTTTCTCAGCACTGAAACTCATGATTGGTTGGTGTAAGAAGCACTCTTTTCAGAGTTGCCCCTTTGAGGTTGACAGTAGTAATTTCTAGGGAACACAATAGCTTGATGAAGTCACAGTCGTTAAAAGGGTTCAGAATTATTTTAGGTCACTTCCACAGAGAGCTAAAGGATATTAACAACCATAATATCAAAGCACAAATTCATCAGCATAATCAAATAGGCTAGTTCAAGTAATTACTCTTCAAAAACTATAATCACAAGTCCTCTAACTAAACCTCAGTTCCTCTGTAACCCACATTTATGCCATCGAGGCTTTTTATCCTCTCGCGGCAAGACCACAAAAGGCTTTTATGAGTCTTTTACTCTCTGCAAAACATAAAAGTATAAATTGAGACTACAAATTAAAATCTTTTAACTCAAGCAATAAGGGATCCAGGATTCATTTCAGGAATAATTTTCAGCTCACAGACAGTGTATACTCTTGGTCAATAAACACCATGTATCAGTTGAGCCAGTAGAAAACTATTGGCACATCCACTGTTAATTAAAATCACCTCTAATCACAGCAAATTATGTGTTAAAAATCAAGTTCATTTCATACACATAATCTTCATATCCCAAAATTTAGTGATCACCTCATGCAATAGATATTAAAACTGTTAAAAGTCCAGTACTTTTCTTAGCTTTGCAGGAGGCACTAGCAGACCACCACCTTGCTTGACAGAAGATAACAAATACACACTTGAATGATGGGTTATTATACATAATTACCTTTGCAAAAAGATATTGAAGCTAGATGTTTCTTTGACAAGAATGAATAAAGGAAACAGTAAGTTGCTCTCATTTTTTTAAATTATTGAGAGATTTAATAACTGACTACAAGGGCTAATGGAAGAGAGTTATTAAATTTTAGAAAAACTTCCTCATTTGAGATTTGCATTTTTCAGAATTGTCTTCTAAATACGACAAGGCATTCTCAATTTACTGTCTTCCTTCAGTCCTACTCCACCTTGAATTGGAGCACAGTCCATCTGCATCTATAAATGTGTACCTATGTGTGTGTTTCTGAATTTGTTTATGGACACTACTCACAAACCTATCCCTCTGACTACCTGCAAAAATGTCTTTTGTTTATTAAGAGAGTTTGACAGAAAAGTTAAATTTTGTGCTTACAGAAATAGTAGTAGTAATTGTTACTACTACTGTTAGTAGTGATCAACTTACTATTAGTAAAAATCTATAGGTTGAATTTTTTTTTTCTTAGTAGGAAAAAAACCAAAACCAAAAAACCCAATGTTTTTTCATCATTTTCCAAGTCTGAACAGACTCACTGGAAGATGAAATGAAACAAAAGGTTCTTTGCAAGGTATGTGGAAATGTGCTAAATGAACAGTTTGAAGTTTTCTTTCACAGAGCATAGATTGCATTTCTCAGGCCATGAAAAGTACCTAAAACAGAAGCTCACAGAAAACAATACACAGAAAACCAGTCCAAACCATGGGTGCTTTACCTACACTGGTGAGTGATATGGAGTACCTTTGTTATTTATTCCAGCTCTCAAAGTAAAACATTGCAGAGAGTACAGCACTAGGAAAAGTTTGCCTTGAAAGGGGAAATAAATGAAGTAAAACCTAACCCAGAAGTAAAACAGGATTTGTTAATATTGCAATAAATTCAATTTCAAAAAAATATTTCAATAAATTTCAATTTGTTAATATTTCAATCCTGTTGCTGAATATTTAATTTTATTAATAGGTGGAAAACAGTACCAAAACCTCCTTTTCATGACCTGGATCAGAATATGGAACCTAAATGCCACGTGAGCAATTCTCCCATTCAAATTAAGTGGGGAAGCAGCTGAAAGCCCTCAGCAAGGAAAGGATGAGCCCAACAAGCCTGGCAGCACACCCAAGGGAACTGCCAAGTTTTCCAAACACCAGAGCTACAACTACATTTGGCACAACCTCCTCTCTCTGTGTTTAAGGCAAAGAGAGGAGTCAGGACCTGGAAGCATGGCATTTGGAGCTTTCATTTAAATCTTGACTAAAGACAGAAAAGCCCTAGAGTTGAGAAATACTTTTTTATTCCTTACGTGCAAGTAAGTTTTGGTTTTGTTTTTTTTTTTCAAAGGAATACCAATCATCAGTTTCTCCTGGTGATGGAATCTACCTGCAATGTACCTACTGGCTAATTAAAAAGTATCAATACACTTTAGAACACTTGAAATGGATCTTTTACATGCTTGAAGCAGTGGTAATAATTAACATATAATTTCACCCAGGCTTTTAGTGATATATTTGAAAAACTGAGTGGCATTAATCAGAGGCACTACCTGTATATCACTTGCCTATTATTAAGAGCCCAAACTGAGAGCACTTCTCTATCCAAAGATGACAATATACTAATTAGCAATATAATGCACTAACACTAAGAACTCCTTCATATTCCAAGTGCTTCATTAAGTTCTGTAGGAGAAGAGATACAAGCACTATTATAATTCAAAAGTACACTTATGCCTAATTATGCCATGGAAAAAAACACATACAACAACAACAACAAAAAACAACAAACCAAAACCCAACAAAAAACCCAAAAAGGTGAAAATTCTCCAATCTAGCCAAACATACTGAACGTGATATAGTTTAGGGAGCATGGTCACATTGCCAGACCATAATACCTCTGAAAATGAAGACAGGGAGGATCCTGTAATACTTCTGGTAAATTGCAATTTAATAGCATTAAATGGTTTCTACATTATAGGTTTCTTCACATCCTGCATGTTGCATGCTTGCTTGCCTTCATGCACTCCCACCAGTCACCTGAACACCACCTAACAATGTCCTTACAGCCCTGTGGAGTTCTTCAAGATAAATTTAAGCTGGATTGGAGAAATCTTGGCAGTATCAATCTCCAGCTGTAGCACAGAGCAAAAACCTGATCCAGAGGGGGGGCTGCTACCTTCTGACCCTTCCCACTCCTCTAACTCAACTTCCAGCTCCTGTGAAGTATCCTTTTTCCCCTTCTTCCAGCTGAAAATAATTACTTGACTCGTTGAATCATTTTGTGTCATACTCCAAGAAATGGAAGCCACCTCATCTAAAAGATCACTCCAACAAGGATTAAGATCCTCAACTTGCCACACAGCCTGTCAGTCATTTACAAAGCAGCATCTCAGCAGGCAGGGCAGGAAAACACAAGGGGAGGAAAGCAAACATGCCTAAAAAAGAAGCAGGAGGATGGCACAGAATCACAACTGTCACAGTCATTAAATCTGTTTATAATAACATCATTACTGACTTCATGTAATGGAGACAGGAAAAAAGTGAGAGTAAAGTCTGTATATGCTAAAAATTCATAGGAAGTGATATACCTAGGATATCTCTAAAGGCTGTATGTATTCACTATTAACTTTAAAAAAAACCATTATAAAAACTTAGAAACCGATTTCTAGAAAGGATGCAACAGGTGTCTAAAAAAACCCTGCAGGATGATAAAGTCTTCAAACATGCAGGGATGAGAATAAATCCTCACCCAATAGTTATCTACATCTAACCCACAGAATGGGAAAGAAAGAAAGAATAAAATCAAAAGGAGAAAAATTTAATTTCATCATTAGAACTTACTTCTTAAAGGCATTTAGTTAAAAACTGGAACAGAATACTACCTGTAGAGATCTCCAAGAATAAAAACTCTTTATTGCAATTTAATGGCTGAATCTACCCTAGGATAACCAGCTGACTTCTTTAGGTCTTCTCTTCCTACCATCATTTTCTCCACCATTTGAAAGCTCTAAAGAGCTGAAGGTGTTTGCTGCACAAATTTAGCAGTCTCTAGGCAGAAGGCAACACACTGATTTAACAAGGTCTTTTGTGTAGACACATTATTCAGAAACTTGGGCTGTAGTCCTAATATTCTATGAGCACTGCCATTATTTGTTTCCTGGTGGCTTAATGTAACAATGTGACCTAAAATAGAAATCACTTTCCTACCCCAGAATAAACATTTTAATTATCTATGCAGCACTTTAATATTACAATGATACCATCTTATAAATTTATGTATGAATATCATTGTCATGAATGGTGCCAGACTGTATTCTTTTTAATCCTAACAAATATCTAACTAGGGATTAAGTCAGGCCCTGTGAAGTCCATTTCCAGAAGACAAAACCACCCCAATATTCTCATGAGATTGTGCTGACAAAACCACATTAAAAATCCCCATGTCCTCAACCACAGTGAAAAAACCTACAATTACAATGCATTTTTTCTGTCACACACAATGCTGTTCCAACAGGCAAACCATTCACTGCTTCATATCTTAATTCTTGTTTATATGTGTTTTAACAGCATTATGACAGCTAACATTCGTTTAAGATGGAAGGAAAAAGATTGCTGAGCTAAAGCATGATATATATATATATATATTTCAGTTCACAAGCAAATATTAGAGGGAAATTCAGTTCCTCAGTTCAAGGACAGGGAATTGCTTGAAAAAGTCCAGCACAGAGCCACAAAAATGATTAAGGGAGTAGAGCATCTCCCTGATGAGGAAAGATGAGGGAATTGGGTCTCTTTAGCTTGGAGGAGACTGAGGGGTGGCCTCAATAATTTTACAAATATGTAGAAGCACAGAGTATACTTTTTGGACAAATTCCTGGGCAATAGGTCAATAGCCCAACCTTTTAACTTCCTCTCCCCAAACACAAAGCAAACACACATAGGAGGAAGGAGAAAGGTGAATCATGACTCAACAGAAAATGAACCAAACTGACAATCTCTACAAATATGATTTTGACAGAAAATTATTGACACAAATATATTTACATAAATTACGATCTTAATAATAAGCATAGTCTTCACCAAAGCCACATCAGAGTAAGCATGTCAAAAAGAACTCTATTACCCTCCTTTGGAATGAAAAGTAGGCTGGGTTTTTTTTTAAAAAAAAAAAAAAAGGTATAGAAACCTGAACTTGTTAATGTGTCCAAACATTTTTGTGCATGTTTCCTCAATTACAGACACGAACTATTCTCAAGACAACAAGTCAGATGGACTATTGTTATTTAGGTGAATTCTGAGCTCCTTACTGAGCTTGGTAGTCAGCAGCTGCTCCACTTTCCTGACATCAACAGAGCTGTGCCTAAGGACAGAGTCTTTCCAAGTGTCAGGAGATAAAACTCTGCAATGTTTACACTTTTCTTAGTGTTTACAGTTCTCTTGGTGTGTGCAATTCTTTTCAATCTAAGCAGGATTTCCTCTTGTGGATACTGTAGGGTTTCACAGCAGAGCCAAACACAGGAAAGCTGGCAACAGTTTATCTGGAATGCTATTGCAGTGATGGAAAAGCACTAAAAACTGAGCTAGGAAAGTCAGCATTTGCAATGCAATGAGAGTTACTGCATCAGCAGTGGCCAGAGTGTGTGTGGAGGCATGGAATGTGCATGGGAATTCAGGAAAGGGATGCCCTGGACACTGGAAGCATTCTCATTCCCAGGTTCTGGTGGAACAGGAGCAATGAAGTTCCCTGTACCTCACTTTTGACAATTAAAGGAGATGCAAAATCCTGAGCAGATTTTCCTTGTCAACACATAACACTGTATATACTCAGTGTACACTGTGCCTTGCAGCACATTTTCATCTTGGTGGAGTTACTATTTCTTTAAGGATTAAAGATTAAGAGAATCAGGAACACAAACATTTTCTTAAAGTAAATACTGCATTAATAGAGGTTTGAAAAAATAACCTGTTTATCATTTGCAACAGAAACCCCTTCTGTAGATTTCATCTTATCATCTGAATCTGCCCCAGCAGAAATATTTATCTGTCAATTTAAACTCTCTCTCTATTTTTTTGCCATGGTAATCTGAAGAAATTGTACTGTAAATTGCAATGATGCATGGGTCACATTTTCTATTCAGACTGCATTCAGCTAAAAACTATAATTTCCATACTAACTAAACAGCATGCTTACATTATAGTTTTGTGAATTACATTTCTGCTGCCTAAAAGTGAATTTTAGAGGAA
This sequence comes from Phaethornis superciliosus, assembly GCA_023637945.1. Taxonomy (NCBI): domain Eukaryota; kingdom Metazoa; phylum Chordata; class Aves; order Apodiformes; family Trochilidae; genus Phaethornis; species Phaethornis superciliosus. The sequence goes on from JAJQWJ010000011.1 coordinate 20,425,178, forward strand.
CTAGAAACAAAACAGGACATGGTATGAGATCCAGCATCCTTCATGAAGCCCATACTCTCAGGCCAGGACCCTGTGATCACTAGGAATAGATTTAGGACAAAATGGAGTTTCAAATTTCACTTTCTTTTTCTAACAGGCTGTGTTTTAGAGATAGTGGTTGACATGCTGATCCACAGCATGTGAGAAAATACCATGTGATAACATTTTATAAATGGGTGACAATCTTGTCAGGTTTACTTCATTCAAAATACCCTAATGCCACAATATTTTAAGTTCAAGGTCAGAATTCCAAGTAGACAAGGGCCAAATAAAGTCATCCAAAGTATCAGGGCACTACCAGCATATAACCTGGACTTCAAAGAACAATTCCACTCAAAATGTTTTAAGAAATTTGTTTTCTTGCTGCAGGTATCAGCTCCTTGTAAAGTTCCAGTTTCCCACCATTTATGAATGGCAACACTTACTGTTCAGGTTAAGTTTTGCTATTTGCTTAAAAACCACTTGTCTGTAAAGTTGTTAAGCAGTTTATCTAAAAGTTTTATGATCTAAAGGAAATGTTAGCAGAGCATAACATAGTTTAGGGAGTATTACTTCATAGATTAGGAAGTTTTCTTTTCTCGTGAGTGCTAAGAGAGAGAAGACAAACTATGCCTGAGTATTTTGCAGAAGTTTTTCCTTAACTAAAGGCTATTTTTTTTTTCTATCCCTCTCATCAGATTTTCAGTATAAAGCCAATTCTGCCACTGTTCTTCAGAGCACTGTTATCTCTGCCTTGGGCATTTCTAACAGAAATACCTTTGGACACTCCTAGTTGCTTCCTGACTGCCTATTTTTCTTTGATGGGGACAATGTGAACTGAAACTCTTGCTCTGAATGTTCATTTCTATTTATATAGCTAGCAATGACAGATACATACTAGGAATATATCCATGATTCTGAAGCTAAAAAGTGACATCTCCCTGTGCCCACTTCCTCTTCGACTTTTGTATGCTTACTTACTTTCCTTAAAACATTCAACTCCTTAATCTACAGTATTCCAAATGGAGAATAAGCAGCAAAGAAAGAAACAGTTGTTTTAGCAGGCCCAGAAATGATTTTTTTCATTTTTTTATCTAGGAACCTAAAGGCTGTAGTGGTGTTTATTCAAAATAAACAGGTCTTGCAATTACCAGCTCCTCGGATTTGCTTATGTATTTAATCTGCCTCAAAATGTTTAACACTTCTTACCCTCATTCTGCCATGAGCATGATAAAACTCATAGAACCTAAGTGGTAGTGTTTAGCTTGTTGCACTCAACAGCCTAGTTACCTTAAATCTGATCTAAAAATATCATTAAAAAAGCCTTCTCCTTACTTGCTCTTGAATTCTTTGACACGCTTTATCTATTACTTTCTTCTGCATTTCTGTATGGCTGCAAGAAATAAATTCCCTGCACTGCTACTTTACCATGATTGAAAGTTGTGGTGTGTTTCTGAGTTGGTTTTAGGTTTTGTTGGGTTTTTTTCCCCTCCATGTCACCCACAGTCTACAGGATCATCACTACATGCTATGCAAAGTTCACCACCAAATTTGTTCCTCATACACTTGAAGTTTTGCTGAACATATGCATGACAACTGAAGTATAATGGGTTTTAAACTTTATTCTATACAGAAGGTATGCAGAGCTCTTTATAATGTTTGGAAATCAGTATGCTAAAAATTTGAAGAAGAGAAGGGCAGCTGTGATTAGATGTGCAATCTAGCAATGTTAAGACTCTGATTTTCTATAAGAGCCTGACAATACCTTCTCAAAACAAGAGTTGCTAAAATTCCAATGGATTTATGTTAGCATGACAGTGTGTGAAAGATGAAAGGACAATTACTCTTATTCATTCGAAACTTTTCATGTATATCAGTGCCTTTTTAGGACCCCACTCTAAATTCTCACTCCTGGAAGTGGGGAAAAGGCACAGAGTGAGGATGTTGAGGTTAAAAGTTGGTAGAGATCTAATCCTTGAGAAGAAATGACAAAATTCTTCAGCAAAGTCAGAATGGCTGCTTAAGAAACAGCTCTGTCACTTAGCACAGGTTGTGTCAAAACGATACAGATTTGCCTATTGCATCTCTAGAGCCATTATCTTTTGATCCTGAATGTGTTTCAGACCATGCAGGGTCTGGAAATAGGAATTTTAAAATCTCTGCCTGCACTCCCTTCTATTTTTCATGATATTTCTACAGTTTTAAGTACTACCAGTCTTTGTTCTGCTTGCCTGCTGAATACTTATTTTCTTTGTTGAGCTTGAGAAGTTTTCCTTCTGTCCTTGCCCATTTCTTCTCATAATTTCTTCTAATACAGTATTAACACAGCTAATTAATTCTAAGGCATTTTATCTCTTCCATGCAAAGTTTGGACTCAGGGAGCTAAAGTTCCAGTGTATTCCAGCAAATATTTCACAGTGTCTCTTTGATTTGCATAAAGAACTATGTGAAAATAAGTAATGTGTAGAAAAACCAAGTATCCTCTTATATCATTTAAGTTCTGTAAAATTGAAGTCCCCAGGAAGAGGTGAAGATCTATTTAAAGAGGAAAAAAAAAAAAAAAAAAAAAAAAAAAAAAGGGAAAAGATACACTTTCCAGATGGAAACCCTTCTAAATCTGTACAAAGAATATGACTGAAGAAGAAGTAAGATCTCAATTGCCTCTCTGGTCCCTCTCCATCAACAAGGGAGTTCTAGCAGTGCTTGAGTAAGGAGGTTGGACCAGAAGACCTCCAGAGGTCCCTTCCAACTATTTGGCTTTAACAACAGAAGCAAACTTGAAATGTTTCTTTTGGACACAATCTATACAAAGTTGGCTATAAAAGACTTTAACAGGACTTTGAAATGACAGAATAAATTCTGAATTCAACTTTACTCTTTCATTTAGTTACAGGACTATGCTTTCTTCTGTTCTGATGCTGCTTTCACAAGCACTTGTCCCATAGAGAGATTTGGATAGATGCTCAGGAACCCTTCTAAAAACACCAGAAGAGAGAAAACAGCTGTGTTTAAGATCATGTTTCCTGCTCTGGGTTCAGTCTTCAGCTTTTTAGTTTGGCAACAATCCTGTCAGCGAAACATGAGAAATGTTCCATTCTTGGTATCACCTCTTCTTTCACGTTTCATCACACAGCTCCATTTTTTAATGGTTAAGAACACCAACTTACTGTTCTACTTCACTTTTTGACACTTTTACTGATTCTTGCTGCATTAATGATGCAAAAGTGATCTCTGTTATAACACTTGGCACTCCTATGCCCTGACAAGAGCCTGGGTACATAAAGCAATACCCAGGCTTAAGATTACTGAGCAGGTAGTTAAGCAATCCACGACTGCCAAAATTGGCACCTCCCGTGGCTTCTGGAAAGCAAGAGGCTTGGAAGAGACTGCAGCCATCCTCCTTGCAGGTGTCTGTCTGAATCCCACTCCCTGTTATGATTTCAGTCACACAAAGAAAGAAAAGTCTACACCCACATGGTATTTTTGATCTAGGCTTCATAACTGGGACCTCAATATTTAATTTCACTGCCCCAGTGGCTCCTGCATGTAAAGAAACTTTTCAGTCACTGGAATAATAGGTTACCAGTTCTGCTTACAGCTCTTCTTGGAAAAATCCAATTGCTCTATCATGCAGCCTCTTTGACTTGTAGAAAATCATCCTTCTGCTCAACAAATGCAAATATTTTTAGAGCCCATCCTGCTGTGTGTTTCTAAGGAGCAGGTTTCCTTCAGCTCTGACAAACTGTCTGATAATACCATTTTCTCCAAAGAAAGGACAGGGTGATGTCTAAAGAAAATGAGTGGTGGATGCAGTTAGGGTAGATGAGACCAATAACTGCAAGCTACTTCAAAAGGACTGTGCCATCCCTGTTTCACTGAGGTCCACTCTCAGGCTGAAATCTGCAGGCTGCAGATTTGACCAAATTATGTGTATGGGCACCAAAAAAGAAGTGAAAAAAAAGCCACTCTTAGAAGTGGGTATATTCTAAGGATAAGGCAGGAGAAATACCATCATTTGCAAAGATACCAGGTCCCTGCCTGTCCCATTTCCCTCATTCAAAGGGAAATCTGTTGAAACCAGAATCATAAAGAAGCGGGCTGGAAATATCAACTGAACATTCTGGCCATGATCCTATCCCTTTTGTAACTCACCACTGCAACAAAGCATAATTATACATCCGTTGTACCAAGGCATCTTTGTATTTTTATCCTTAAGGCACAGGCCTTAGGAGACTTAGTTCAAGCCACCTGGATGGTGTTACAAATCCTGACTTCAAGTGAGCACAGCAGAAAGGTCAAAAGGAGAAAAAGGAAATCTGTGCCCTGAGGCTTGAAGGGCTTCCATCTACACAGGCTCTTGTGTACAACTAGAGTGTGTCTGGTGCTTGGGATGGAGCCTCAGACTCTTTCAGCTCATACTCAGTTCCTAGGAATCAACTTCACAGGAAGCAAAAGCCAGGGGAGGTTCTTAAAAAAAAAACAAACAAAAAGGAAGAGCATCAGTTTACCCACAGATGTACAAACACACAAAGAGAAAGTTGTGACACTCGTGACTCCAGTAAGAAAGAGAATTTGCAAAGTATATTACAGTGAGCAGCAGGCAGGATACCACTTATTCACTTGTGAGTAAAATTTATCAAAACTATGATTTTCCTGAAAACAGCACAACTGACAACTGTACCTCAAAGCCCATTCTCCTCCCTCTTCAAGAGTCAAAGAGAATTTTGTGATTTTTCTCTCATGCTGTAATACACCTGAGGAAACACAGCATCACAAGGGACCCAAAACTTAAAATACATCCAAGACTAGGCTCAGCTGAAAAGCTTTGAAAACTTCTAGGTCATTTCAAATTAAGTGCTAAATAAAACAGAATTATGGCTTTGCAAGAAGATTTTTGTTTTGCCCTAATCCCAGTATCTTCAGAAATACTTCTTCACACTTAAATCTGCAATACCTCAGTTTTACATTTCTATATAGTTATATTCAAGACCTTACTTGCTTGTATGGAGATTTTGAAAAAAGAGAGAAAAAGATGCCAACTAATGAATGATAAAATGCAATGTACTCAAGAGGAAAAATGAATGATTTATGGTTCAGAATTAGCAGATTAACAAATTTCACAGTTCTGCTTTTGCCCTGCTCTCCAAGCTTGCAAATATAAATATCAGCCATTATAATCAAGTATGCTGTACTCATGAGGTTGATCTTTAATGATGCTGACGAGATTTTAAAACTTGGGAGTGTCTTGATTAGATGACAATCTTAAAGTCTATTAGTATCACCAGAAAACTCTCTAAATACAGAGAACTGTTTTTTACTCTTTTTCTCCTGTGCATTCTGAACAGATTATTGATGTACAGAGCAGTCTATTTTGTGTAGGTAAGAGTACCTTCCAGATTCCCATCAAAATCCAGGCACCAGATATGTACTTAAAATGTGGACACTAATCAACAGTGTAATCAAATCATGGAGAATACAAAGAGGTATTAATAGATGAGCTAAATAAAGCTCTGCTCCTAATAGCGAGATTCTTTCACACCCTTCATTCAATGAATAAACTATTTCTCAGTGCCATCTGACTCTCAGATATATTTTTCAAGTTACCTGTAAAATTCTGTGTCTTGTCTGGACACTTTTGGACTTAGAACAAGGTATGCATACAATTATACTTCAGAAATCAGTGGTGTTACAAGTGGAACAAAATTAAAAGAGATATCAAGTAATTTCACTGATATCCTTTGAAGTAATTTTCCTCAAATGCCAATTAACATTTCTCATAGAGTTAATAATTAAACAAGCATGATGTGTCCATGCCCCATACAGCCTGCTCAGTCAGTGAGACAGGTTTAAGGAAAGAAAGGTTTCCTTTATATCATTAGCTGATTTTCAAGTACCATGATATAAATCACTGCATAATAAAGGGGTATTAGAAATCAAACTGTTCTTAGGTTTAAGAGAAAACAGAAAACTCCTAATTAAAAAAGTGGAGTGGAATCAACTTTCCAGCTTATTCTTCTATAACATAGGAGATACAGATAATATGTACCCAAAAGAGATTAAGCATCTGAAAGGGCTGAGTTTTGTTGATCAGGGAAAACAGAAAATGAAATGTGGTTTTACTCGGAAACCACAAAAATCCAAAACAAAACCAAACCAAAAGCAAAAAATCCCCACTAAAAACTAAAACCAACCACTAAAAAAATTAGAAAAAACAAACAAAAGAAAACAACCCAGGGGAAAAAAAAGTTTGAAGAAGGTGAAGACTTTGTGAAAGCCAAGAAAAGATGGGATATTTCTGCACAATGTTCTCAGTATTTCTGCATTTTACTTGGCTGAATATGTGGGAAAGGAAGAAGGATCCCAGCCTGGATGAAATCAGACCTGCATAATGTAATCAAGAAGAGGAAGGTATTATGTATCAGATATAAAACAGGTAGAAGTTGAAATGAGGAAAGGCAAGGTAAGTCAAATATGGAAAATGGACAAACTGTACAAGAAGCCAAGATAAGATTTTTCCACAAGTACATTAAAATCACTGTGAAGACAACAGATCAAACTCAGAGAGGTGGCAAAAATGATGTGCTGACAGCACAGGTATGAATGGAAGTAAATGCACCCATTAATTCCATATTCACAAGAGGCCAGGGTCATCAATAGAAGTCATTTGTTGAGGATGAAAAATTGTTATCAGGGAAGGTATCACACCAGATGAATGTTAAAGAAACTCCAAGACACACAATAGCAAAAACTACAGGGTATTGATAGAAAACTAAATATAACTTCATTCAGACACTTTTCAGTTATATGCAGAAAGTAACAAGAAATTGCAGTGAAAATCCAGTATCAAAGACAAAGATAAATGGAAGCATACATTTAAATTAACATTTTGCTTTTAAAAAGCCAGTGAAGCAAGTCAATAAAGATGTGCTATAAAGTGACCATTAGGAATAAGATCTCAGTGTTTAAAACTTCCTGGTTTGCTTTTTCAGAGGATGGGGTATTCGCTTCATTGTAGCATATGTAGCCATGCTAACTCAGGTTTTATGAAGAATGCTTTCAAAGTAAAAATACATTAATTCAGAATTCCCACCATGCACATTAGAAATGGAGAAAAAAAAAAAAAAAAAAAAGCTGTAAAAGAGATTTATGTGCAAGTGTAATACAACACTAAAACAGTATTGCATCTGGATTTAAAGAACACTGCCCATCAAATCAAAATTCCAGCCCTACAGGAACCCTCCATCTGCCCACTGCTATGATTATTCACACAGAAATCCTAACAAACAACTCAGGACTACAGAAATCATGCCAAGGAGAAAGGGAAGGAATTCCCTGACTTGAATTAGGACCTTGCCCTCTGCAGATGAAAATCAGTGTCAACCTATTTAATTATCCAGAGAATTTTTTTTTTTACTTTAGGTAATTCAGAGTGTGCTTATTTTTGTGTTTTGGAGAGAGTCACAGCCAGCAGGAACTGCAACCCTTGAGTAGGTAACTGCATCATGATTACAGCTTCTCTCCTTAGACCCAAACAGATCAGAATCTGAGCCCAGCACTCCCATACTTTGCAGAACTTCCCAGTGAGGCTGCCAGCCCTTGACATGTATCTCAGGGAAAAGGCCTCAGGTCAGCAAAGGAATAAGCAGATGCTTAATTTTACTTAAGCACGTGCTTAAGGATTTCCAAAATTGCCACTGTAATTAAGACCACATTTTCTAGGATATCGGTTTGACACTAATTGTAATCAATGCAAATTTATTCTTTCTGGTATTTGTTCACAGAGCAATCCTGATTTCAGTTGAATGGATCTATTACTCTCATAACACAACTCAGCAATTTTCTGTCTAGGTTGAAAATAAGCAGTTACTGCTCAGGAGTATTTCTAGTGTCAACTCATAGCTCACAAATACTTTTCCCTGCAACAGCTTGCAGTTAGATGAATTTAGAACTATTTCCTGCATGACAAACCCAAGAGCCCATGCTAACCTTTATACCCAGTCCATAAAATTCTGTTTGATCTACAACTCACCTGTGGAAAGGTAACCAGTCAGAAATTTACAGACTTCAAGTAATGTTAAATCTAGAGGCTTCTCCCCATCCTCAAAAAAAAGCCTTTCAATAGCTGAAGTGCTTTGACTTCAAAACATGCATTCAATTCAAAATTTAATTTACGTAGGTCAAACTTGTAACAACTGGATCTTGTGTTACTCTTCCTGTGCTAAGAGGAATTACTTGCTGCTGAATATCTCATCCCTATAAACATACTGTGAACAGTACTCTAATCAACTCTGTATCTAATTTCATTAACTTTGTTTCTAAGTGTCCTTACTGCACAAAACTTGTTCTTTCTTTCTAGAAAGATTTTTCTTCTAGGGTTTTTTTTTTCCTGATTTTTTTTCTCTTTTTAAAAAAAAAAAAAAAAACAACTTTTCCACAAGTCTTTCAAAATTCTGGGTTGAAAAGAAAATCTGAAAACAGAAGTCTAGCACTATGCTCAGTAATGTCAAATAGCAAAATATCTCAGCCTCCCTACTCTAAGCTTATCTCATACTTCACACTTCTAGCTTCCAGGTTTTAGTGAAGTTCACATTCATCTGACTAAGAGATGCACTTTAAAATCCCAGTGCATGCATTAAGTCTGAAAGTGAGACTGACAGATGACTCTCAAATTTGAAATTGTGATCTCGGCAGAGTTACATTAGCCTGGAAAGATCTAAACTTCATAAACTTATTAGCTTTCAAAACTTCCTTATAATTCCCAAAATTCTGTTGGAGAAAACTAAAAGTGCCCCAGGCCTTGACACAGTTGAGGAATTTGACATTTATTTCATGGGTACTTCCAGAAAGGTCCCAAAACTAAGCCCTCTATGTTAATGTTACAGAACAAATGCAGCTGAAACGCAGAAAAATTATGATTCCTTATAACATCCTCCATCTGTAATTGCACCACATTTTTATTGAGATTTTTATTTGTAGATTCAGCAACCACTTGGATACTCAGACTTAATCCTCTCTCTCTCTAGATTAGTTAACTACATGAATTATAGAGAGAGATGAAGGAATGCTGTCCAAACACCTCCAGGAAATACTCCGTTTGGTACCTTATTTCTTAAGGATCAGAGACTTAACATGATTCTTACTTTAGTCTACTCCAGAGACTCTGAGATACTTCCAAGAATTCCTTCTTCATGAGTTAGGAAGAGATACCCTGATCCTGATTTACAGATGCATGGTTATGTTCCCTTTCTCTCCATTCCGATGAATCTGCCATCTATCCTAGAACCCTGGGAATATTCTCCTGATACCACTGAAAAATTAATCCAAATCTCCAGCAGCTGGAATGCCTTAACATCTACACAGCACTTTGTAATGCAGATGGGGGTCTTGGGAAACTTTTTTGCACAAAAGTTGTGCATAATTTGCATTCAACTGTCTCTATTTAAACACAACTTCTAATGGGAACCATGAATTTCAGCTTCAAGTTGGCAGAAGCTTTGCTGTCCCATCACTGTCTACTTCTGTACCTCAGCTCTGCAAGCAAATCCCCCTTCTTAGACAACATCATCACACTCTGTTATTCCTATAGTACAAATAGGCTTTCTGCTCCTGAACATATGAATTTAACTCTATGATAAAGTGATCATGTTTAGATTATTCTGATAATTAAATTTTCTGTTCCACTATTTTATTTTCACCTGGATGGCCCTGCGTTACCTTCCAGGAGTATGTGCCTGTGAAAACCCAAAAGAACCCCCCCTGCTGATGTGCCCTTCCGAGATATTTTCAAAGTCAAGTTTAGAGAAAGATAACGTGCACCCCACCAATCTTTACGATCAGAATTTTTAATTTAGAAACTTTTCCATCAGTATTGATTCTAGCAGGTGATGGTCACCATCATTTATTTGCTCATACTCTGTAGTAAGAATAGGCCCAGGTTCTTCTGAGGTTCATCCACAGAGAACTACTTGTTAATACAGTTAGAGCTATATGAAATCTGAACATTATTCTCACTCCTATTCAGATATTTTTTCATCATCAGGAACACAGGAAGGGGTAGTGTTGGCCAGGCAGAGGACTACATTGTCACTACTTAAGGTGTATCTATTACATGGATAAATGAAAGATTTTAGTCTTCAGAAATAACAATCCCACATCTTTCACAAGCACTAAATTCAGTTGAATAAAAGCTAAAAAGCAGAAAATAGACTAACTTGAATTGCAAATGTAATCACGGATGCCAGACACTAACCTTAAAGCTTTCAAGGTGAAATTCACCCATCCCTACACCATGCAGAGGTCCAAGTGCTGTGCCTTGAGCAGTCATTGGGATAATGATGTCCCTCCCCAGTTGTGCACATGAGAAAGAGTAACTGCAAATCTCTCATTCCAAGTCTATTCATAAGCTGGTAGAAAAGCTGCAATTTTTTTTCCTTCCCCCTTCATGGCTAGAAACACAGGCTGTTCACAATCATGGAAATGGAAGCCTTTCCCTCCTCCTGTCAGGACAAGTTGTCAGTCATACAGCCACTTTGGTTTTGTGGCATAAAACATCAGGAGTTAAGGCTCTCGTATCAGGGTTACATCTTACCTTGTGGTACATCTGTTGTGCTCTAAGAAGTATAAAGTTGGATTTTCAATCAAGACCAAGGGACTAAACATTTCACTGCCACCGAAGATGGAAGATAATCAATGAAGAAATGATGAAATGATGAAAACCTAGCCCTTTTTACAGACTTCATTTTGCCACAGGATTGTTTTCAAATGGAAGGAAAATTTTCTTTTGTCTTGACTTTGAAGTTTTCTCCCTGCTAAATGTGAAACCATTCACAAAGGCTTCCCACTGAAAAAATCAGAGTAGGGATTATGGGATTCATCCTGTACCTAGAAGCTGGTTTTTTCAGGGATCCACCCTGGGACCTATCCCATGTAATAACTTTAGCAATGACCTGGAAATGAGATAAACTGCATCCTAACTATCAGACCCCTTAATTAAGGCCAGCACTGAGAAGCCATGGAACTTTATGGAAGAGCTGTGTGACAAAGAGCCATCAGAAGCCTCGCTGGTTTTCTTCCCCTTACACTCATTACAAAAAGAGAATTTAAATGTCAAATTGTAGCACAAAGCTTAAGACATCAGATATATGTTGATCTTCTTCTCAAATGCAAGATGCTTCAAAAAAAATTGGAAATTAAAAGCTTGCTAAATTGATAAAAAGTCATAATATCAGTGGAGTTTATCACAGGATATGTCACAGAAGAGAAAATTAAGGAGTCTAGTCTGCTTTGACATCTTTGAATGCATAGCATATCTTCTGGAATATTATAGAGATACAAATACTGGATGAATGAGATGTACTGGGATCAGGGTCTCAAGATTACCGAGAAGGTCTAAGGCAGATAAAAAGCCCCACAGTTCAGCAGTGTTAAAAAGATGGAAGGATTATTATAATGGATTAACTCAGCGATTAGACTATAAAAGAATATACCCAGGCACTTCACATATTAACAGAACCTTAAGTTCAAACAAAGAAGCAATACTGGAACATGAAAATCTATCAGCCTGAAATTCTGTCATCCATAAACTTTCTGTCACCATTGCACATGACATATTTGCAATTTATTATAAATACCAGCAAAACACCAAGCTAACTGCTTCAGCATTACTTAAAAAAAAACATCCCTTCAAGTTGAGATATGATTTGGAATAAAAATTGTTTCAGAAATCCATACATGTAATACTAACAGAAGTGACAGGAATCAAACTCATCCTCAGTGATGTTACAGTACACAGCAGGAAGAGAAAACCACAAAAGCCTAATGAAACACAAACACAGTCTACAAGTTTTCATGCAAAACGTCAATCGGCATATACCAAAGGAGTTACTTTAGTTGCATCTTCAAAAACATCAAGTTTGATTGGAAAAAAACGTATCAGTTACAAACACTACACCAAGATCTGCAGAAATTAAAGCACTCCCATGAGAAAGGCAGAAGTGCAGTCACTGAGACTACAGACACTAGACTAAAGTACACTGTAACCACCTTGCCATCTCTCTAGGGAGTACAGAAACAAAAATCCCCTGCTGCATCTTCATTCTGATGAGCACTCTAAATTGAGAGATACAAAGTACATAAATGACTTGATCAGGACTGTAAAAGAAGAATGCAGAAGAACCCAAATATGAGCCTTGGAAAGATGCTCAGGGATTGATTGCCTCCTCCTTGCCACAGACAAATTGAGACCTGGACTCAGCACATACCTTATACAGGAATTCAACAAAATTAAATTATAGAAATGGTCAGCAGGTAGTTATTCTATCATCAAAAATTCTTTTGCTGTCATGGACAAGAAGGAACTCCTACATGCAAAGTTGTAAGCACTTAAAAAATCCTAATTTGGAAGTATGTGCCACTTGTGCACTCTGGAAAGGCCTCATTTGGTTGTCTTTTCTCTTCAAAAAAAAACCAAACCAAAAACAAAAACAAGAAGTTGTAACCTAAAAAAAAAAAAAAAACAAACCCAGCAAATTCTTGTTAGTATTTAGCAGATAAAAAGTCCATGCTGCAGGCAGGTAGATTTTCTTAGTGACCTTTTACACTCTTTCCACTTCAGGAGCTTTCCATTAGTTCCGTAATAAAATAGACTTTCAAGGGTCAAAGTGTAAGGATTTAGATGCAGTAGATAATCTCAGTTGAGTTTTTTTCTACAAATTCCCTAATGATTTTACCAAGAGTTCTACAAATGCTGTAAGGGCAAAGGACTGCTGATAGTTAATCCTTTTTCTGATTAGCAACATCCCATGTGATTTTTCCTTCAGCATAACTACAATAGCTGCATGTTATTACACTAGCAACATCTATCAACACTTAGCTTGCACTAGGTGATTAAGAGCATCAGTGAAAGTTTTAATCTCTCTCTAAACATCCCAAGTCACATTTGTCCATGTATTGAAAGCCCAAACATTTATTATTAAATGGCTGATTACTAAAATATTAAACACAGAGGCACAATTTGAAAACATGAACACTTATTTTTAAAACTATGCTGCCAGACAAATATTTCTCAGATTATTTGTCACAGGGAGCTTTGGCTAAGGATGCCAGGTTTGTCTTCTCTCTGCTAGAGAGCTGGGCAAAGGTGAACCTCATCAACTTCAATCCATCCAAGTGCACTTGGGAAGGAATAACATCAACCAGCAGCACAATTTGGGCACATCCTGCTGGGAAGCAGATCCATGGAGAAAGACCTTGGAGTGGACAGGAAATCCTCCAGGGGTGAGCACTGTGCCCAAGAGGACCAAAGGTGTCCTGGGGGGCACCAGGAAAAGTGTGTCCAGCAGATCTAGGTAGGTTCTCCTCCCCCTCCACCCTGCCCTGGGGATTAATACTCACTCCACCTGTAATACTGGATCCAGTTTGGGGGTGCCCAGTTCAAGAGAAAGGGATCTACTGAAGAGAGACCCACAGAGAGGTACGAGGCTGATTAAAGATGACAGACTGAGAGAACTGGGGCTGAGAGGGGATTTTATTAATGCCTGCAATATCTGAGGGGTGGGTGTCAAGAGAAAGGGAACAATCCCTTCACAGTGGTGTACAGTAATAGGACAAGGAATAATGGTTTTAAGCTGGAACATACAAAGTTCCACCTTGACATGAAGAGATTCTTCACTGAGAAAGTGCCAGAACCCTGACAGAGGCTGCCCAGAGAGGTTGTGGAGTTTCCTTCTCTGGAGAATTTCAGAACCTGCCTGGATGCTTTCCTGTGTGAGCTGCCCTGGGGGATCCTGCTCTGGCAGGGGGACAGAACTAGATGATCTCTAGAGGTCCCTCCCAACCCCTAACACTCCATGATTCTATGATTCTTTCTGAGCTCAGCCTGCAATGAAGCTCCCCTGCGTGTAAGCAGGAGTATGGAAATGTCATCTCCAATACCTCTGTGTGTTCAGAAAAAAATTTAAAACCACATCTTGCCATTCTGAAAATAAACAGAATATAACAACCTGCAGAAGACAGAAAATGTAAAACCTTCCATTGTTGTGTACTGAGAAAACAATTTGGTGATTTAAAAAAAATAATTCTAATTCAAAAAGACATACTACTTTGTTTGTACATTGCATACTATAAGGTAAGCCTCAGAAGTGTTTATCAAACAACTTGTCATACAGTTCTAAACCAATTCTTCATGCATATGAATATCTGCCTCATTTACAGTCTTTGAAGTGAACCCTAAGGGAATATTCACATACATACCCTAATGCTGATTATTTTATCAGCCACAGTAGCAAAAAGTGCTTTATCACAAAGACACCAATTAATGCAAAAACAAAAAGCCCTTCACTTTTATGTCTGATGTTGATAGAAACTCGGTTACAAAATAATTAATGGGAAACGTAGCTTCTGTAATACGCACAGGGAGGATATGGTCCCTGATGCTTTGTTAAAAAAAGTGCTCCATGAGGATTACAAAGGACATATGTATTTTGTTGTTGTTTTCTGACTCTTAAGTATTGTGTGTATATTGTTATCCTCTTGTGTGCTGTATGCAGAGGCACAACCTTTTATGAACTACACAACCTATGCACAAAATTATATTGCAAGTCCCGTGGGTAGTGGTTAATAAAAAAAAACTGTTGTAACACTGTACAAATTATTCTAATCTTTATGGCAGAGACTTGTATCAACATTTTGCTGCTTGTAAGGCTCAACATTTCTCTCAAACAGGTAAAGCCCTCAAAGATACATACAAAGAAGTTCCAGTTCCTGAGAATTCACCATAGTTTCTATTTTATGTACTGCTATTTAGATTTTTAACGTGGCTGCTTAAATTGCCCTCACTTAGGATTTTTCTGGAGTGGGGTCTGCCCTGAAACCATCAGCTCAGGCACAGCAGACCCTTGCAGACTGCAAATTAGGTTCATACAACAGAGCTCAGTCAAACCCAAGTCTGGTAAGTTTATCAAGGGAATGCTGCCATACTGCTTGCTCTGCTGGAGAACTATTTACCACCCATCAACCAAGTGGTAATTTGAACACTTCTTCCCAATTTGTCTCAAGAAAATGTAAGGGATCAGAAAAAAACAACAGTAAAGCACTTTTCCTACAGGAAATCAAGGTGATCACAGGTCTTTGCCTCATCAACATGAAGCTCCAGGGGCAGTAATCAACTTCTGAAAATTCTGCCCACATTTCTGTTTGTGATAGTGTCTAGGGTCCAACCAAGCCAAAGTCCCCCTCGTGCCCAAGTCTGTACCTCTCAGCCTTGCTCTGGAAAGCTCACAACCTAAATAAACTTTGCCCAATTTACACTTCTGTTTATGCTGGGAGAAAGCCTGAGGTACTGCTAGATCTGCAAAAAATGAATCTGCTCTTAGTCATAAACAAAATGTGCTTGAGATGCCCACAGAATTTTTACCACTGGAAACAAACACCACCAAAACAAATTAAAAAACAAAAAACCATCCAAACAACATCTCCCCTCCTCTTGTGCCAAGCTAAATAGGCAGACTGACTCCTTCATATCCTCATGTCTCCAAGACCTTTGTGTTCCATTCCCCAGAGTTCCAAAACTTCAATCTAAAACATTAAAGCAGAACCACTACTATCATCAACCAGGGAACTCCACAGATCTCTGCACAATTTATTTTTGTACTGACTGGAAAACCACTGGCATAAGGATTATGATTTTGGGGTGGATTTTTTCCTGGTACAGAATATTCATATTTTATAGACAGTGTCTTTAGTAATAATAGGTGTCAGGAAAAATGATCTCTATACATTCAAGTCAGAGGATGCCTGCTCTCAGAACCAGAATGCCTTCTGCTGATTTACAAATACATTTGGAAGGCTGGCACAATTAATTAAAGTTAAAAATAAACTTTCAAGCAAAACGAAGAAATAGAGCAGGAAGAAAACATTTAAAAATGATCTATCACCTGAAAGCTGCAGAAGGGGCAGCAGACTGGCAGGGGATACAAATGACTGCCATTTGATACCTGAACTTCTTCCAGACAGAGCAGCACAACAGACTAATCAACTCTGTCTCTGTAATATCTTCAGACTAATGATTAGGCTTAGCTTGCCAGCTAGGGATTTCCTCATTCATTACTTTCAACATCTCTACCAAGTCTCAAAACACTGCAGACTTTTTTAGCTTCTGCAGAAAAGAAGAAAAAGTTCTGTGACTATGGCTCAGCACACCAACAGACATCTTTTCCTGCCTTGACTTCTATTTCTTTGAGAATTTCAGCATTTCATCAGCCCTGGGCATGCCTTTATTTGTGCATCTGCATGCATAAGAGGAGCAATTTGCTAATATTTGCTAATATTGTACTATTCTTTCAGAATATATATATGAAAGGCAGTATAAAACCCAAAGTTCTAATAACAAGACAGGCAACTTTTTGCTTTCCCAGAAGAGTCTCTGTAAAGGATCACTCTGCAGAGACACTAAAACCTATATTAAACACGAAGGATGAATTTGCAAATTTTTTTTCTTATTTTCCCATGCACACACTCAAATAAGGTGACAACCAGGAGATCCAGAATTTATCACTAGCCCTTCCAATAATTTTTTAAGCTGCAGGCAAATCTGCTTGCTGGAATTTATTTTCCTGGGAAATGGACGCATGAACTCAAGCTAATGCCAAATCAAATGCAAAAACACAGTCTTGAGTTTTTAAGATGCAAAATATTTCTGTTTTGAAGACATTTATCTGTTAGTTCCTGACTCCATGTGCTGCATAAAAATCAAGTTTAAAACTTATACTCTTAGAAAGGATCTGCATGTTCTTAGTTCTCCTGAGAATCAGGCTGCTCTTGTTTTAGAATATGATACAGATTTGCTTAATAGGGATAAAGTTCTTTTTTTTTTTTTTTTTCCTTTCTTAAAATCACCAATGTAGACTTAAAAAAAAAACAAAAAACAAAACCAAAACCAACATGTCCAATACTAGTAATTATTTTCTGCTGCTTCTGGACTGTTAGTCTGGGGGTTGCCTTGATTCTGTCCAACTTTTCTTATAGTATTCACTCATATTTCCAGCAACCCCCAGTAAAAATGAGTTTTGGCAAGTGCAAGAAGAGTTTGTGATCTTCTTCTGCACACTGGTAACAAAGAGACAGACACTGCCAGGTCCAGGTAGAAGTTATCTTTAGTAACCACTGCATAAATCAATTCAATTCAACCAGAACTGAAAGGCAGCTGAACTTCATTCCATCTTCATCATGTCAAAAGGTTAAAATAAGCCAAACAAGATCTCTTTCCCCAGCAAAAGAAACTTATTTCAGAACTTTTCAGCTTCTTTGTCTCATCAAATCCCCAGCTTTTTTTTTTTTTTTCCACGCTATTCTCAAATCCAAGGATTTTCTAACACTCCCAGTACAAATATTTTTATTTTAACCAATAAAATATTGAAGGACTCTGTGTTTCACTTCTACTTCCATCATCCATGTAGAAAGAAAAGGGGAGCTGAGGTAGCTAATATATCACAATCTTATCTCCTCTTTTCCAGCTAACATCAGGATAATAAGTGACAAGGCAACTGAAAAGCTAAATTGTAATCAGTCACCAGAGCTGAGCCCCTCTTACTCTAGAATTCTGGCCTTAATCCACTTGATGTGGGAATTAAAACTGCTTAGATATAAACATCAATATTGAATTTTTAAGTAATTTGCAGCTAATTCAAGATTTTATTATTTACCCCGGGAGTTCACTTTATGCTACTGCCACTTCCAGTAATGCCCTGTCACTGGAAATAAGGAGTGCAAGAGGTTATAATAAATTATAACATTTTGTAAATTATACAAAATAAATTAGCAACTAAATTTAGTAAGTTAGTTACAACAAAGTTTTTGCCACACTTACTAGGCTATGAAGAAGCAAGTACCTTCCACAAGCATTGGGTTAGTTTTCGGAAGGATTAAGACAGGTGTTTTCAGAAAACCACGTGGTGTAATTTTGTCCCTTGCAGAAAAGAATCTCATGTTTCAAGAACTGAAAACATGACATCAATAAAGAACATGGTACTTCTTGGGCATCAAAATTCCACCCAAATTCTTGACAATGCTGGGGAGGATATGGCTGCTTTTCAGAGCACTTGTTTTGCAAACTTCTATCAGCAGTTCCCTTATGCATCTATTTTTTAGCTCTAGGCAACAACAATGCATAATTTCTTGAATATAAAAATACAAGGTTTCATTGATAAACAGCAAGGAAACATAAAGAGGTTTTGTATGTTTACACAAATATACTCATTAGTTCCAGTCACTAAATGACCTATATGCCATGCTGTAATGGTCAAAGTAAGAGAAAAAGGAGAAAAAAAATAACAGAAATCCTCTGGGGAAAAAAAAACAAAGCCAAATAAAGAATCCACTGAATCCACCTGTAAAGATACACGTGCCACCCCAAAGCTCTCCCCCAAATTTTCTTTCTTCAATCATCACCATCTGGAGGGAAGACTCAGTACAGGAAAATTTGGAATATTCTGTCTCAAGACAAATACTTTGAACCAAATGACATCTTGAGGAAGGCTGCCATGTCCACATTAATCTGACTGAGAAGCTCATAACAGAAGCTACCATAGAAGCTACCATAACATTATTTTAACAGTAGAAGTATTACTATATTGCTGATAGCAAGCATTCTGTCTGTTCCAAATTCTTCCTTATTCTAACTTTGGATAATTAATAAGGCTGCAGTATTTTAATCAGAGCAGAACAGCATTCCAGATTGAAGTAAATAATCTGTATTGTTGCTAAACACTTCAGTCTGTAGTATTTTTACCAAATGAAACTTTATATAGCAGTGTTTACAATAATCAAATGCATTAAAATAAATATTGATCTATTATGTTGCAAAGATGAATCAAATTCCCAGTGAAAAGTCTGCTTAACACTGTACACAAAGGAACAAAATATTTTTGTTTTGCATTTGTAGTGACAATTTTTTTAGTTATTGTTGGTTTCAGATGCAGATAAAAGTGTCAATTAATGTGAAGCCATCATAACATGTACCTCTCCCATTTCAGCAAAACTTCCACATGTTCTAAGTTTCATACCAAGTTTTTCAGCCATCAGTAGACTGCCCGTCTGCTGAAGAAAATTATTACTGTCAAGAAAAGTCTTCTATATTAAAGAATAAATTACCTTTGAGCAGTCATTCTTGAGTGGCTGATTGGGCGAGAGGAATATGCTATTAGTCTGTAACAGAAATCTTAAAATAAATTAGTTCAATCACAAAACTACTTTAAATTCCAGCAGGACAGCACTTTAAAGCTTTGTTAGCAATATTTTACCATCATCAGGAACTCAACTCACAGATATTGCTAGAACAAAAAGACAGCCCTTGCCTCAGAGACTTCAAACCTCAGGTCAGGCCAACTATAAATTAAAAACTATAATAAAGGGAAATATCACAGCCCTTAGAGTTCAACCTGTTCTGTAACCTTAGGAAAAAGGACCAGTGAAAATATCTAGGGTGCTCTAAAGGTGAATAAACAATCTAGGAAAGCACATATGTAGATGTTTCCATTCTAGATGCTTTATTTTTATGACTGTAGACCTATGCCATTCTGTTTCAAGGAACATGTTTCTAACATTTAATTTATCATCAAAGCTTCATAGCCCCCAAAGTTATCCTTGGATCCATTTCAGGACAAATTATTTGAGGAATCCAGCTCATTTAGAAGAAAAAAAAAAAGAAAAGAAGAGTTAAAAAGGGGATGGATAGGCACTGCTCACCATCCACTTAGTTGCACATTATGTGAGCAGAAGCCCAAAGTGTCCAAGCACAAACATCTTCACCCTTATAAAAATAAACATGCACAATCAGGAATCTCAGGTTTGCAGAACTGCTACTTCCCTTTGATTAGTCATAACTGCATTGATGGAATATTTAAGATGATTCTTCATTCAGATAAATTACCATTAATTTGAAAGCCTAAGAGATTTAAATTCCACGAAGGAGGCTATAGGTCAAAATTAAATATGTCTTGGCCTAGTTCTGTTGTCTCCTTTATAGTCAAATTGCCTAAGCATACACAAGTAATCTCAGGGGAAGGAGATATAAAATATTTTAAGTGTAACAAAGAACACTGATATAAAGAAACTGAGTCAATTTCAATTATGTTTTGATGGTTATTAACTGAAGCAAAGACATGGAGATTCTTCTTCAAGAACGGGTGATCCTGACACGTTAATTAAACGTACATGATACCAAAATGGCAAAGCAGTTGACAAAAAGGTAATGCCAGCTTTGCCTTTTCTCTTGTATTATTATTGTAATTACTAAATGTAAGTTCATGTAACTAGGTCTGTTCCCATCCTCATCAGATTTTACTGGTAAAAAAATCTAGGATGTATCACTTGCTTAATACAAGTAAATTCATGCTTTCCAGCTACTACTTCAAGAAACTTTTACTACATAATGTAAAGATTCTGTAGGGGTTAGAATATTCTAAACTAAACAATTTAACACATTTCTAGAAGTCCCAGAAAGCATTCTCTACAGCAAGTGGATCCACTTATTATGCTACCTGGGCACTACAACATTAGGTTTGTGACTTGCAGAAATAGCACTAAACATGTAAAAGTGTGTCAGAACAGAGTCAAGCTCCAATACACATTTTTTACTCCTGTTTATGTACATCATGAATACACAGGAGAAACACAAAGCCACATAAAGAAGAGATGAGCTTGTGATAAAATCTGGGAAGTTGGTTGCCACGCTATTAAACACTGCCTTTCTTTTGCCTCTTTGGCAGACACCTACTTCCACAGAATTTTTAGCCTTATTCTTTCTTAACCTGAAACTTTGATCATGGATAGTAATATTTCGCCCACTGTTGCTGACATTCAAATTTTCAAATTGAGTAATTCTGAGCTCCCTCAAAGGAAAAAAAAATAAAGAAAAAGAAAAAAAAGCAATATCTAACTTCACATTCTTCCAATAATTTCTTCATCTTTGGAGAAGTCACACATTTATGCAAACATGTATTTAGTTTTCAACTTTCTGTAATGGAATTTTCTGTGAAAACTAGTGGAGCTGGGAAATACAGGTTATTTCCATAGATACTTCTGCTTCTTTCAAAAACAAACAAAGCAATATTTTTTCCTCTTGTAATACATCATTTTCTCTCTTGGCTATCTAATTTAATTTATCTAACTATTCTTGTATGTTCTTTTTCTCTTCATATTGTAATAAAATGGAAAATCTATTCTTTTGCTGTCTAGCCTCTCTTAAAAGCTCTTATTGTTGTGTTAAATCAATGTGTATGGAGGGGAATCTGTGTAAGTAGATTTTCTCTCTATGCCCCTCTCCTTTTGCTCTCTGTTACAGCTCACTGATCAGCTTCATGATGAGAAAGGTAAACTGCAGAAGAACACAGCCTTGTCCACTCAGCATCCCAAGGGTTCCCACGTTTCACACCATCACTATGCAGAAACACAGCAAGGAACCTGCTCTCCTTACTAATAAGAATATCTTTGGCAGGCCAAGGGCAAGACCTGCTTGTCTCAGGGGTGATCTGGAATAGCAAGCAGCTACTGCTATCAAGTCTGTCTCAGGAAAGGAGTTCACACAGCTGAAGATTTAAAAAAAAAAAAAAAGGGACATAGGAGATGGCAGTCCTGTGCTGATGCAATCTGCCCTGTGCTGCCCTGCCATCCCTCCTCCTGATTTTCCCATTCTCCCACACCAAGTGACCCCCATCTGCTCACTACTACCACTCCCAGCTCCATTTTTCTTTCTATTTCATAAAAGCCTGCAAGTAAACCAACTGAAAAAAAAATACCACTGGCATTAAAGGCACAAGATGAGTCTTTGTGTTTGCTAGGTTCAAAAGAGCAATGGGAATGGGTTTTCTGTCATCCCAGTAAATCCTCTGTGTTTAGGAAACAGTGACACATTAGCCTTGAAAAAACAGAACAGCTATGATTTTTGTTTACAAACAGGGAAAAGGAAACAGATGTTAAGAAGGTGGCTTTTCAAATGTGGATAACATTATTGGAAATGGCAAAGCTAAACTGAGGGGAAATGAGGAAAATCCAATGTACTGTGACTCCTCAGTACCAGAACTGACACCACTAGGTATGAAGGATTCTGATTTCATCCTTTTTTCTTTGAATCAATTTGGTAATGCAACAAAAATGAAAGGTCTGACTTGACTTAATTCTAAAATATTTTTATTTTTTATCATGAAGAAATCAGTCCTTTATGCCTCAGACTCAAAAGGTATTGTCACATGGGTAAACCTAAGTGCATAACCAACACCTATTCACATGTATTACAAACTAGGAACATGGTCAAAGATTTTGTTAAATCAGTTCCTTAACAATTAATTCAGTACTTTCTAGAGCCCAGTACTGCTCTCAAATTATGCAGGTGCAAGTATCAGCTTCAATGAACTAAGAACTTCCATGCTTAACAGTCAGAGCCTAGCAGCATTTTTTCTAGAACTTCACTAGAGAATATTTGTGTCATGTGATAAAAAAAAAAAAAAAAGCAATATTTAATATTTAAGAAGGAATTCTAACAAAACATAATTACAGGGATTAGATGCCATTTATGCAGAGACTCGTGTTATTTATTTGAACAGGAGATATTCAATGTAATTAACCTAATCAGGTCTATAAGGTTATTTAACTAGATTAAATGAAGAATTGAATTAATTCCATAGTCTATATTAAAAAGGCTTAATTAAATAATTAAGAGTTACCTTTTCTGAGCTGATTAATAGCACTCAAGAAGAAAGAATTTGTCTGACAGCTGAAAATATGTTTTGGGGCAGCAAATTAGGCAAAATATTTGTTTTAACTGATTGAACTCAGTACAGGGATCTAAATACTTGTGACTGCTCTAGGAACACCACTGCTATTAATAACTCTCAGACTCCTATGGAATGACTAAAGTGTGCTCATTAAAGCAAAATGCTTATTAAGCAATCTTGAAAATGCAAATGATGGTTCCCAAATGACATTTTCTTTACCCCCCTTGGGTTTTAATACAGGTAGCCACTCGAGAAGGAAGAAAAAAAAAAAAAAACCAACAAAAAAACCTACTTTATGCAAATACATGTTTCAATATTTGAATCACCTCTGTATTTTTCCTTTGCTTCTCTTAATGGAAAAGAGGAAATTAAAAGAGCAGTGAAGAAGCCTACTGTTCATAATTATAGCCACTACAGAAATTTATAGTTAAATCAGTGAATCAGAAAAATGTCAACTTTAATAAAACCTTTGTTTGGTGGGGTTTCTTGAACTCTGGATATTATTACTGTATATAAAAGTTTGGACTGCTTTAAATACATAACCATGATTTTCATTTTGTACCAGAGCAATCAGCCCCTTGTACATAATATTCACCTGGGGCAGGAGTATTAATAAATTAGTGATTATTAATTTAGATAAAGAAAAACTTTAACAACCTTAATCACAAGCAAGGAAACTACCTTGGTAGTTACCAGATTTCTCTCTAATGAGGATAGGCTCTGGCTCATTCCTCAGAGGCAGAAATAAGGAAAAAAAGAAAAGAAGGAAACACACAAAAACTTGTCTAAGAAACTTTCTGCAAACACAGATTTATTCAACAGATGGCTGATGTCAAAAATACTCAGAACATGAAGATCTGATAATAATTGAGTTCATGGGATGATTTGACTTGAAGATTCCCCATCAAGCAAACTTATAGTCATGCACAAACATTGGTACCATACTACTCTTCCTATCAAAATAACCCCACTTGGACAAAATTTGGCTATCCAGAGAGCAACAGGCATCCCCTTAAGAATAGAACTTGATTCACATTTCTTGAACAAATGAGTGTTCTTTCCCTTCTAGTACTGATCAGAATATATTTCATTTATTGTCTCTCAACATTATTTATTACATTTCATCATTCAGAGGCGAAATTATTGTCATTAGCAGTGAACCCAGTTACTCCTCAACTGCATTTTATTCAACTCCTGACACTGGCATTTTAGCAGCTCAAGTACCAATATTCCAGAGAAAAGCAGCACTGAAATTCTGGAGGACTGAACTCCCTCCTTTGCTTTTACAACCCTGTTCCCCAGGGACTGGCTTGTCCTCAGGGTTGCCAACAAATTATTTGTTCCAGGAGATGCAAATGAGAACACACACATAGAAACACACCCAAAAAAACCCCCAAACCCAGCTCCCCCCCTCCAAACAGGGAATGAGGCCATAAGTTAACAGCACAAATCTCAGTTTTCTGCAAAGTAGAAAATGCAATCACTCTTAAACACATAACAACAGAGAAACAGCTGAATGAACACATAATATGCAGTAACTAAACACCTCTAAACAATCAAATATATGAGATACACTTCTATTTAAAGTAGAAAAATATCCCACTAAAGTGTGCTGCTCTCTTTTCCCCTCCTCATATCTCTATTTCCACCTAATTTTCTTCATCTTCCATCTCCCCTTGTGATAACTTGCCCCCACACTTCCTAAAATCTAGAGCTGCTGATTATTTCAAGATAATACTTGAATTTTAGAAGATAAATTAAGCCAGGCAACTGAAAGCCAACAGACAGGCTCCTCAATTGCCTGTGAACCAGGAAAGAAAACATCTTTATAGGGAAGTCTCACTAAGCCCTACCTCCAAACAAACAGAAAAGCAATCCAATGACCTCTAATGAAATCTGGTATCTTACAGATCTGTGCCCTTGGCAAATCTCTGCCAAGATTTGTTGACCTTGATGGGTGAGGAAGGTGTAAACTGAACCACTTATCTTACTTTTATTGAATAATCAAGTATTACAGCATCTCTCTCATTTTGGCCTGTTATCTGTGCTGATTGTAATGTGCTTTTGTCTTTGAGACCTTTATCACACTGTCAAATATGGTCAAAATAGATTCTTATGACCAAATACATCCACAAATTATTAGAGACAGAAATACTATGTGACTGCAAAAATCTTGTTTCCCTGGGAAAACAGACTAAAATTACCAAACAAATGTTGTTTCTCCACATAAAATGGATTATCTTCAGGAGCAAGGTCATGTTGGCTTCTTTCAGATTCTCACAGTATTTCTAAACATTTACTCTATAAGATGTTTCACATCCTGTTCACTCTCTAAAATTCAGGTAAGCTGGCTTTTCAGCTTCATTTTCAACTCCCTCTTTTCTTTTTTGTTAAGCCTTAACAATACCACAGACCTAAATTCATGCAAAAGATACCAATTCTGACTTAATCACTACATTTTTATGACTTATCGAAATATTTTCTAACTTTCTATTTCAATTTATCATCTTCCTAGCTATTACAATAGCAGCCCAGAGCCAAAAAATATTCCTTTTTGTTCTTAAACTTCTTTTTTAAATGCCTCTGAAAACCTCAGGCAGTATATTTATTTTGGGGGGTATAAAAGGTATTTAAAATCTTTAAAAAGTCTTAGATCAGCTACAGAAATACAAAGCATGATCTACCAATAAAGAAACAACAGGAAAATAACTACTATCCCTATGTACAATCTGCATAATTCCACTCTCATCTTGATAAATCCTGATCAGCAATTTTATCCTCAACTTCAAAGTCCCAACAGTTGCTTTAATAATAATAATAGTAATAATAATAATGGATTAGTCACATGGCAAGATTTTTAACCAAAAGACAAGCAAATCTGACTTCACCTCCTAGCAGTCACTGTATGTTTCAAGTTAACTACAAGCAAGCCAAGAAAATGTGTGGCAGAAAAACATACACTGCAAAACAGCAAAGAAGTAGGGAAATCTTTTCAGATTGAGCAAAAACTATAGGGAATCTTTTCTCAGTAAACAGAAGTGGCAAGTAAGGACTACTGGAGCTATTTGAAGCTACCTACACACTGATCTTTAACTTAAATGTTTAAAAAGAAAAAATCCCCCACAGATAGTCTTATCTTTCATTTAAACAGAAAAAGGAAAACGATACAGGAATCAAGTTCAAATGTTCAGTTTTCATGACAGCTGGGAAAAACAATTTCATGATGAATCTGCAGCTATTGAGACCTTCCCATCCTTTCACAGTTCTAGAGATTGTTTTCCTTTTTAATTTTTTTTTTCTTTTTTAAAATCACCATCACCGAGATTCGGGAAACAGAGGACTGTTATTCCAGCTCTCTTTGGGTCCCTAAATATACAGTTTGGGGAAAAAAGCAAGAGACCCAGTGACAGCTATGAGAAGCAGAGAATATCCCCTTGCTCCCTTTAGAGGAACATATGGTGAGCGTGGGGCTTTCTCAGCAGCTCAGCCTGACGCAAAATGATCCTTTTAGAGTCAATTTGCACGTACAATATCAGAGCAGAGTGCCTACAGATTTATAAGCCAAAAGAAAAAAAGTCTTCACAACTTGGGGAAATGAAAACTTGGGAGTTGCAAGCAGCTTTAGATGATCTGAAGTCCCACACAGCTACAAGCTAATTCTCAGTAAGGCATGAAGGGAATTAAACCTGCAATTCCCATTGATATCAGAGATTGCTGCTACTTGGGGTCTTTATATGCTGAAAACCTACCCTCTAGTGTTTACTAATAGCATCCATTTAGTACAGCAGGTGAAATGCTGATTATTTATTTCTTAGTCGTTCTGAAAAACCTCCCTCTGCATTTATTTTGCATATCCTGCTTGTCTTGATCTGAAGATGAAGGCCACTGTAAAATCCTCAGGAATACAACAGGCCTGTGGCACAACAAATGAGCAGCACAGCATGCAGACATTCCAGGGCATCAGGGTGCAACACAAAAGTCTTCTCAGCAGTCCATTTACACACTGTGATGTAAATTTAGTCCCTGTGTTTGTATGTGAACCTTCTACCTACCCCTGCTGGGCTGATACATGCATACTCCAAAGTACCCTTCAACATCTGATTGCTTTACCATCCAATTCATAATTTCACAGATACAAAAATATGCCAGTCAAACACTATTTGAACTAGAGAGGCAAAGTACTTCAATACATTGAGATTTAATAAGTTGCTTTCCTGAGGAAAGGCCAGATCCTGCACATTCCATGTTCCCTACCAAAATCATCTCAATTTTTTGCTACAGAACAAACAAATCTAGGTTATTCATTATTTCATGCCTTTACAGGTCATATACTGTTGACACTTGCTTTCTTAATAATGTTTAGATGTAAACAGCATTTTGTCAGCAGTACACACTGATCAGAGTTTTTGCAAATCCTAAATTGACCTACCCAGAGAAAAGAATGGGGATGGTTTTAGTTTGATGTTGCCTCTTTCAACACTGACTTGAATTAGAAAAGGGAAAGGAATACCTGATGCATGGTATGTAGTTCTTAATTCATTCTGCTTTATGAAGACAGGCATGCAGGGAGTGACAGAAAAGATATAAACTGAAAAATTATCCATAGCACTCATAGTAGCTTAAGCTCCTCTCAGATAAGACTTCCATAGATTCTATATTTTCTGGTTCTCCTTTCCTTTCCTTGATTTTAAAAAATGAGTTGAGGCTCTGGCCACCCTTCTCAAAGACAATTCTTTCCACAGAAATACCTTGCCCACCTCCACCCCTGTTTTTTAAATCAACTGTAACACAGAGAACCAAGTTTTCCAAACAAAAATCTTACCGCTTACTTGAAACCAATGTTTTTAGGAACTGATGTTGAGGTAGGACTTGGGTAACACAGAATTGCTTGTTTCTTCTCCTCTCTCCTCAGATTTTAAAGAATATAATTAGATTTTACCACCATCATCGCCACAGAATTATGTCTTATAATCATGTGGGAAACACCTGCTTACCTACGGAATAGCCAGTCTGTCATCTGGCAAAGCTTGGTTAGCAGACTTCTGTCTTTCCTGTTCTCTGCTAGCTAAAAAAATTACTTCACTGCCTTTATACGGTGTAGGAATCATGTAAAAGTTGATGTGATTAAATGAGTACCTTTCAGGGACCATTTGCCACCAAACTTACTTTATAATTCATCCGTTCTCTGGTACCTGGAGTTGGGTTACTCTGTAAGGTACAACTCTACTTCCTCTGCACTGCTTAAATGTTAATGGAGGAAAACTGCTCACATCCATATTTTAACACACTTAAGTACATCAACTTGCTCACCTCTGGAAAGAAACTCATCTCAAGGTATGACAAAACCTGAAAGATTGTGAAGCTTACACTGCTGAAAAGTTATTCTGCTTCAGCGCTATGTGAAATATTATTATTCTCCCTCTCAAAATGCACTTCTTAATATATATAACACACCTATTATTTAGTTTACAGATGGTTTAATTAAACTAGATTATTTCCACCAATAAAGAGTGAAATGTGTGTGAGATATTTTGACATATTTTGCACGTGCTGGGTTTTCAGAGAGAACAGAACTGAGAGACTTGTAGATGTTGAAGGGTCCATAAGCATGTATCATATGTGTGTGTATATATATGCATATATATGTATGTATGTATGAAACTCTGGAGGAGCCTAAGTCAATTAAAACTTGGACAAAAAGCTTTTAATCCCTTCGATATCAACCACAAACCAGTCTGCTATTTGATTTTTTGGTCTCTCCTTCATAGAGGCAGCCAGGCAGCTGAGGCAAGGAAATAAACATCTGACCCCATCAGTAGTAATGCCAACAGCACAGGAAGAAACAGATACAAACAACAGGCCCAAGACTTACTGAAAAAAACATGTAGCAAATCTAAAACTTCCTACTTTGCTTCTGTGATTCCCAAAAAGTAAACTGAGTTGCAATCTCCAAAAAAAATCTCCAAGTGGAGAGGTGCTGAGCCCTTCTGCCCAGGATGCAGTGGCAAGACACACCTGAGAATGGTTCAAATGTCCTCCTGGGGACTTTTAGACTAGACATTAGGAGATACTTCTTAAGCAAGAGGGTGGTCAAACACTGGAATAGGCTTCCTAGAGAGTGACTGATGTCCCAAGCCTGTCAGCACTGAAGAGGCATTTGGACAATAATAATCTTTAACTTTTCATCAGCCCTGAACTGGTCAGGCAGTTGAACTAAATGGCCACTGTAGGTACCCTGCAACTGCAATATTATATTTTTTCCTATGCATTAGCAACTAAAGACAGGAATCTGTAATATTACTAAGTAACATCAATAACACTAGAGGAAAGGCTGGGCTGGGGATTCCTTCTAATTCAAAAAACTGACATTTTCTTAACCACCTTAACTCATCAGCTTGGTCAGTCTCCTTGTGGTCCTTATTTTCTTCTGTGCTAAGTCAACAATTCTTCTCATTTAATGGGAGTTGAATACAATCAACTAGCTGTTCATATGGATGAGGACCATCTGAGAAGCTGAAGTGCTGCAAAGGTAACATCAAACAGACTTGCACTGCCTATAGGAGAAGAGTCACTTGACAGCTCAGGTTGTCTTGGCTGTCACACAGCATCTACCAGTCTCCACTGACAGCATGTCAAATGTGGAGAAATAATTTTAGATCAGGTGATTATGGTGTGTTAAAAGAGTGACAAGCCAAGAGTCTCAGAAATTCTTACTGAGGAGATAGAAAATGATAGAGGAAGATTCTCCATCCAATTTGGGCAGCATGGAATCAGAAATAATTGCAGTAAGTAGTCACCTGGACAAGACAATTCCGAACATAAAAAGGGAGGAATACAGACAAAACTCATGTTACAAACTGCCCCTCTCCCTGGCTTTTGACCCAATTTCTCAAGCCCTTGCTACTCATGGTTATTTCCCTAAATTCTCAACTCACTCAGGAGTTACACTCATGTCACTGAACCAAGCAAGAAACATATCACTTATACTGGCAGAGACTGCTGCTTTGTTCACATAACCAGTAAGTGAGCAGAATCTAGATACCAATTCTACTTTAAGTGCTTCATAATAAGTCTTCATGAATTTAGGTGCACTAAACCAAGATTTGTTTCTATCATTGCATAAATGTGGGGTGATGCATAACTTAGAATCTGTCCAAAGCTACCACCTAATCTATGGTTTCAGAAAGCTGAACTAGTGGGTGCTGAAGGTATCTTGTCCTGGCTTGATGACAGACTTGGGGAAGAAGTACTTCTTCCTGAAATTTGTTCCTTTTAACTCCTCTGGGATACAGAAGTGGGAGGAAAAAAAGCAAAAATGTAATCTAGGAACAAAAATCAGAATCTACTGAGCCACTTGCACTTGCTCTTTAATTTTTTTCTTAATTAACTTAGAAGGGAAACACAGGAATGTATAAGTTGTATACATACATTTGGACAGTATATAAAACATATCTATACAGAGGCTGTATCATCTGTATCAGACTATTCTATTCTGTTTGAAGTTTAGAAATTTGGATTTCAAAACTGAAATAGGAATTTGGAGCAAAGCCACTGTCTCCTGCCAAAACAACCTCTTCCTCTCAAAAAACCCTTATTACCATGTAAGCAGATGTCCAAATGTATTGATTGGAACAGAAATAAAGAGATACAGTTTCAGGTGTGTCTTTGTTAAACTTTACTGAAGAAATAACTCCCCTTGGCTTTCTCGCTTGGTTGCCCAAGACACTAATTCTCAGCTCAAAAGAAGATCTCACACTTGACTAGCTTTGGTACCTTAGTATCATCATCTGCTCTGAACTTTTTCTGCACTTCACAGTTACACTGCAGGGCAGCCATAAGAGATTTTTTAAAAACCCAAAAAACACACACAAATAACAGCTACGAAAGGCCACAGCCAGTTTCATTATAATAGCTATTTTTTTCTTTAGATTTTAGACACACTGTCCAAAATTTTATATAAGTATTAATTAGGTTGAATATAGATAAGAAGCCAAAGAAATACTGTTTTTTCCTAGTCTCCTGAGGCAATTTCACAAGTCCTTGCAAGGTCAGCCACTGCATTTAAAAGGCACCAAGTATTCTCTTTAACTCTGATGAATGCCATTCGATCAGCAGACAGCTTTAAAGCACTCATGTTCCAAGTATGTACCATCCAAACTGTTATATCCTCAAGAAAATGTCTATCTGCATTTACTGGTAACAGTCTCTGCTCAGGAGAGAGTCAAATCAGTTATGTTTTAACTCTTAAACTTGATAACTATTATTTCTAAATATAATACTGTACATTTTCAGTGCTGCTGCTGAGAGAGGAGTTGATTTTTAGCCACACTGAAGCAGGACAAGTGGCTTATGCTAAATAATCAGCTCACAAGACCTGACTGTCATCCTCCCATTTAATCACTAGCTGCAAGAGTAAAGAATGTTATTTCAGAAAAATATTCTGCCAAAAGGCTATGTATAAATATTTAATATACATATAATAAATGTAAAATCACTATATGGAAACATAATATACAATATTAAATAATTCTCTAAACATCACAAAATAAATTACATTATAAGGTATTTAAATTATACAATATATTTATATGTACACTAATTCTTACAGAAGTCAAATAATTACATATAAATATATATTTTAAAAAGGAGTAATATATAAAAGTAAAAGGAGTAATAGAGGTAATAGTCTAATTCTAATATACGGAGTCATCCATTTTTATTGTGACCAAAGAAAGATTTTTGCCATATTTTGTTTCCTATTTTTGTAGCTTTGCTGTACTCTTCCTTGACCTGCCTCTTCTAAAGTAAATTTAAGAAAACTCCTTATTATGCATTTTGATTTAAAGATCTAGATTTTACCTTTTACACTTGCACTATTCCTTTTACAGCACAGATAGACATCAAACCTCAAGATTACATCCAATTGGTCCCGTAACAATTCAAATTATCAACACCTTGATTCTAAATTTGTATCTTTAAAAATCAATATTCATAGCACTGTTATGGATTCCCAGTAGATAATATCAATGAAAGCTATTTAGTCACATTTACTGCACTTTTTTGAAGGCATGAAGCAGTATGCAAATACAAAGGACATCTAAACTCAAAAAAATCAGATGCAGCCTTTAATAAATGCACCCCTTAATGCTGCACAATAATTTCAAAGTAGTGTTTGTGCAGGCTAAATAGTCTAATAAAATTTTATTTCTTCAACGGCTGTAATTTAATTTTATGGAAAACTATCTCCAAAGCCAGCACCCGCAACAAAATTAAACATACAAAAGTTCGAGATAATCAGAATTTTAAAATTCCGAGAAAAACGATTACCTCAATAGTTCCATTTTACTGTGTACTGGACTCAAGTGCTTTGTTTTTTTGGTTTTTTTCAGGTTGTGTATTTGCCAGGGAGCTGCATGGAGGCCAGAGCACAGCAGGGGCTGAGCTGTGTTCAGCTCTTTCCCTTCTCCCTCATCTTCAGTCAACTGCCTCTGACCAAACCCACCAATCCACCTCTTTCCAGAAATTGCCCTGATTGGGATATTATGTATTATTTATATGATGGAGGCACAAAAAGAAGAAGTTCTCCTGCAAGACAGGGCTGGTACCACAGCCTGATGTAGTGACAGCACCAAATTAACATCTTTAACGTGGGAAATGGATTGTTTCCTTCTCTTTACACTTAATATAAATAGAAAATGCTCCAAGGTTTTGAGCTGGGAAGAAATAGAGGAGAGGCTGGAATGACTGCATAAATAACTTAACTTTTTCTAAACACCACATACGTTAAAAATAAAAAGTGAATTAAACTGTTTATATTTTCCTCTCATTTTTCTAAGACTGAACGTCAAAAAGAAGAGCAAAGCTATGATACAATCCAGGCTAAAATCTTTTTTTTCAGTGCCAAAGGTTTCGGAGAAGAAATTCCACACAATTTTTCAGAAATACACCCCTAGTGTGAACACTTCATTTTCTCTGATTATCAGAATACATTCAAGCTTAATTCCCTACTCACAACAGCAGATTGGTTTCTGAAAGAAGAAAAGTAATGGCCTAAAAAGTGAATGCATTCAACTCCTCTTCCCCTACAACTCAATAAACTGACCAATTCTGAAGCTGAGCTGTTTTATTACACAGTAATGAAATTCAGAATTTTGTCAACCACAAGTAGCACTCGGCTCTACCAAGCAGTTAAAAGCAAGGAGAATTTGGCTGACTTTTATTTAAATTAATCAAATGAGTCTGCAAAGATATACAGATGTCTAGAATTATTATATGTAAGTTAAATTTTTTCAAGCTACGTAGGCTGTAGCTGAAATTGGCTCACTTTGAAACGATAAATATTCACATTATTCCTGTGCTACAAAGCCCACTAAGACACTACTAAAACTATAAACCTCATTTTACCTTGTATTTATAGAGACAAAACTCAAAGTGCTTTCAGAAAATCTATCCTTATATGTATAAAAAGTGCAGATTCTTGGGTAACACCTGCTGCTAAAGGGATTCTGTTCCTTCAAAACTCAAGAGAACAAAAAATGCCCCTGCACTTTGTCCAACTCCACCTATGAACTTTGTGTTTCTTAGAATTCCCATATTCATTACTCTCAGACTTTGCCACTCAAACAGAAATGTTGCCTCCTCCTCCTCCCACAGAACAGCCCTAAAGGCAGCTTTCTATTCCCTCTGACAAAGTATCGATAAATTCATCCTATCCCACGGCCCATAAAAATAGTTAAAAATAAATATTTTCACTTGGTGAGAGATACAAACACTTCCACAGGAAAGCAGAGAAGACAGCGGTTCCAAACTGCTTCCAATTTCAGAATGATGATGGTGTCCCATATGCAACAGGCATTCTGATGCTTCTGTGGGAAACATTAGCTCATGTATCCCATCTAGAAAACAGATTTTATTAAACTATACTATTTACAGATCTATTTGTCCTGTATTTCTTCCTTCACTCGTTTGAGTCTTTGTATATATAGCACTAGCAACTTACAACTTTGTTTTCAAGTTCAGTGTATAATTACCCTAATCCTTGTTTTTAAATTCAGGTTACACATTTTTAGGTTTGTTGTAAATAAAAGGGAGAGAACATTTAATGTTCTCCCATGTCTTCCAGAACACTCCAGCCTTTCCCAAATTTAGTTGCCACTGATTGCATTGCTTGCAACCTTGGCTTTTCTTGCCTCATTAATTTTTGATATCTGCTGCATGTCTTACTGAACAATAACATATGCTCTCTGATCTCCCCCTCTCTCCTGCAACCTTTTCAAGTACACCCAGCAAAAAAAGAAAACTAATTTGTTTGTAGGTTACCTCTGGAAGAATTACTTTGAGCCAAAGTGTGAATCCTTCTGCAAGGCTAAGGAATCTGTCTGCACAAGAGAGAGAAACTCGGTTTCATCTGAATGTATTTCATCATGCATCAGGAAAGAACACATGTATTTTCATTTATATGTATACATAAAATGTGGTTAAGAACACCTATCACCTTTATAAATAATGCCTTGCATCTACATAAAAGGAACATATTTTTAAATTATTCTTTTTTTATATTCAAAGATTGCAGTGATTCTCCCCGTCATCCCACCACTTCCATTAGCAGCTCCTGATGTTACATTTTTCAAGACAGTGAGTTCTACTTTCAGACATCTAAATAGAGATTTGTGGATTTTTGAGCTTCTGTCTCAAAAAATGTACTCTGAATGCTTTAAAAAACATTAATAGCCCTAAGAGTTTAACAGCAATCTGAAACATTTTGAGAAATACACAGGTATCTTATCACTCAGGAAGGCACAGTCAAGACTGAGGGTCTGCCAAAGCCCTAAACTGGAAGAGAAACTCTTCAGCCCAACTGAATTTAATGTATTCTGTCAGTAAAAACAAGTTTTTACATCTTTAATATGTCATTCAATCTGAAATACTTTTTCTTAAAAAATAAGCTTGTATGCACAAGCCTGTAACCCTCATCCCTCATCCTGTATCATTAGGCTATCATGCAAATTTTAATTTAGGAATCCCTACTGTTATCAAAACTCAAAGCTGAACGACTTATTTGCTCTTGTGGGCTGACATTGATCAGAAAAAACAGGATCAACCCATAATTTAGGCACATTTAAACAAAAAAATTACAGTAAACACCAATGACCTTTTCCAGTTATTTTCCAAGCAAATCTGTTACAGTAAAGTTTCACTGCAAAGCATAGAATTATAAAGTACAGCAACAGCTCTTAAAAATGTATAGTTCACTAGAAAGTTCAGCTTAGAAAAACTCAAAATGAGGAAAAAAAAATACATTTTTTTCTTGCTGTCACCTGCATCTCCCCCTTGGAAATATTTTACTTCACTTTGTTACTGTTCTTTCTTTGACCTACATAGAAATATCTTTGTAGACTAATTAATGCCACATCCTAATTAGAGAAGCCATTCAGTGAACTTCTTGCCATTGCTATCTCCATTATCTTGGGAAGATTTCTCTCTGTGTATGCTGAATTCAGAGAGTGAGCTATGAGAAATGTGTTGTGAACTGTGAACAGTTCAGCCAAGACACCTTCATATCCAGCAAAACAAGGACTGCAGAAAATGTATGATAATATTTAAAGGTTTTACAAAGGGTAGAACAAAGCTCATAACACAAGAATTAGCTGGCCCCTGGATGAAATGGGCCTCAGGTAGGAAACCATCAGTATTTTTACCCCATACTCCACAACGTTTGTGGAAGTCCTGGTATGGTATTTTCACTGGGAAATTTTTTAAAAATTAAAAAAGCAATGACATAAATTTATGGAATAAAGATCTATAAAGAAAACTTTTTTCAACACAGTATTTGTCCCAAAATAGGTGACTCAAATCTCTGCAGTGCTGAGAAAGCCAAGAATGTTTTAGAGGGAAGAGCATTCCACAGTTTCCTACTATTATTTTTCTAATCATCCCTATTGAACACTGCTAGCACCACCACATAGTGTTAGGAAGACCCTGTATCACAGTCAGTATGATCATTCTGCTCATAAAAGCTCATCTGCCTGTACTTGCCCTGTGACCTAACAAGCAGTAGAACACTCTTTTTTGCTGTTATCAAATTCCAAACCATGAATTCAGCAGCCACATTCCTTCTGGCTTCACACAGACCACAGATTAAACTCATCTTAATGACTGGTATGAAAATATCATCTTTGGCTTGGCTTTTTTTCCTCTTTCTGTATCATATTCACCTTTAGGACAAGGCAAAAAATTGGGCACTCTATACCCAAAGAAAACACCTTTCTCTACAAAATAAAAGCCATTAAAATAACAGTTTGCCAAAGAGTCAAAGACTGACTGTAAATAAATAAAGCATACAATAAAACAGGATACAAGTCCTCACTTTATAGGTCATATTCAAATTTTTTACCTCTCTTCACCTAAGATTCCAGATTATGCAGAAAGATTACAAACCTCATCTTTCCAGCATGCTCTGGGAACCTGCAGACAAGAGTGGTTTTCTGCTTCTCTCTACCCCAGACAAAATTATGCAACAAGCTCTGGAATATTTCACAAGTCTCTTAGGAAAGGTGGTGTAAAAAAAAGCAAAAGGGCACCAGACAGATCTCTGCACTCCTAACTGATGCACATATGAGGTGGGAAGCTTCAAACTCCTGGTTGGAAAAATATCTATCTGCAAAACGCTTCACAGCCCTTTGTGCCCAGCTACAGAGGCATCACTGAAGCTTCACCACAATGTGCTTGCATCCCTTTAAGTCCTGCTGGATTTGTAACATTGATCAGAGAACCCTCAGAACTTAGCCTCAGATAATAATCTCAACATTAAGCCGCTTACAAAAAATATCACACCTTTTGCTGCTCTCTACTGTGACTCCTATCTTGCTTGTTCCCCAGATGCTGTGATCACTGTTTCAATGCCTTTCTTCCCCCATTCTCTCTGCCAGAGACTGCAGAAGTGTTTCCTTTCAAGAGCTGAAGGTTCTCTGTTCCCCCCACCCTCCAAATTACCCAACTCCATGCATAACCCACTTCAGTCCCTGGTTTATTTTCCTTCCTCATAGGTCTCTACTTCCAATTTTCAAGTATTCTGACATCTAAGCAAGACAAATCCTCGAACCTGTCAGATTATCTTGTTTAGCTTTTAAAACACTGAAAATAGCTCAAGGGATTGCTAATGGCTAGAGAGCCTTTTGTTCATGGGCTCTGCTTTCAATATCAATCCATGCCCAGGATGGCCTTGAGTCATTTTATCTGATGCCTGCTTCATGAGGATACACAATATGAATTGGTGAGCTCAACATCAGTTGTTACAATAGGAGATGATCACAGCTAGCACATCTGCTGTCAGTCTTGGGGGAAAAAAGGCTGAGTACAGAAATGGAAAGCAAAGGAGAGCTTTCCCTGTGCAGAGATCCCCACAGCAGCAAACACAGGGATTTTCCCAGGCCTGAAGGATGCACTACAGTGCAAAGTTGTCAGCTTGCTCCTAAGAAGCAGAACACAGCTTTAGATCTATCAAGCAGGATTTCCTAACTCAGGAGAGTGTATATCCCTAATAAAAGGTTTTCAAGACCTAACCTGAATTGTGTGTTTCTCTAGAAAGCAAAGGCAGGCTATCCCCTGTCCCCCCTCTCCTCCTGGCATCATCAGGATTTCAGTCACCCAGCACAAACAGTAACCTCACCTGTCTCAGAATCACTAAAGCATGTGTTCTCTTATCCTGAAGAAACATAAAAGAAAAAAAAATTCCAAATATTCTCTTAACCATTCCTTAAGAACTGGGTTCAGATGTCCACTTGCTGTGTTGGAAGGTAGTGGATCAGAACAAAGCTCCACCAAGTTTGCTGTTGCAGCTCCAACTGCGAGCAGTGCCAGCTGTTAGGAAAGAGCATGAACCACACAAATATAGAGTGGTACTTCTCTACTTAAATAACTGAAAGTGGTATTTGAATGCTGGACTTCAGGCACCTGGGAATCCCACCAACCTGTATCTGACACATCCTTTTTCTAAATTTAAATTTGTAAAAAAAGCGAGGATTGTACACATACCTACAAAATATGTACAAATGGCTATGTCAGGAGATTTATAGATGGAGATTAAAACAAAGAACAGTAGCCAGGAAACAAACAAACAAAAAAAACATTGAGCATAGTTCCCTATCTTCAGAGAATCAAACCCAGAGACTGGCTATACTCCCAACAAGTTCTACTCATCAAAATC
This sequence comes from Phaethornis superciliosus, assembly GCA_023637945.1. NCBI lineage: Eukaryota > Metazoa > Chordata > Aves > Apodiformes > Trochilidae > Phaethornis > Phaethornis superciliosus. The sequence goes on from JAJQWJ010000011.1 coordinate 20,463,167, forward strand.
CCTCCCATTCTGAGTATTTGCCCCCAAAAAGGGGAACTGGATTACTGTACTAAAGGAGAAATAGTCCTGTCCCTGCTCCAGACTCAATTAAATATGAGAGTGTGGGATAAGGTACAGATGTTGGGAATCTTTTATTCTTTTTTCTCCAGCTAAAGTTAACTGGAAGAAGGCATTTTATTTAAAACTGAAAACTTTATCGACCTCTCCTGAGGAGAGAGTATGAATAGCTCACAGCTGTCTTAAACCTTCCTGAGATATGCATAAACTACATTTTTATTAGAGCTGGATTATACTAGAAGCTATTCAGGAGGTTCAAATGCCTAACCACTGGAGACAATCAGAAGCACACAAAGATCTCTGCATAATGAACATAAATATCCTTTCAAACAGAAAATCATAATCTACTCTGCTGTAATCAAGTCTATATTGTTGCATAAAGAATGTTAAGCAGAATACCGATAGGAGAAGAAAAGAGAGATGAACAAAAGAAACTCAAATGTTTCTTCATGATAACTCTGTTTTAATAATTTTTTTTTCAGTAAGTTATATATTATAATTTATTATTAGATAGTTTCTTTCATCTTGTAAGTACAATTCTAACACTAACAAGGTAGTTTTTCACGCTCATATTTAAAATCAAAACTTCTTTCAGGAGTTTCAAAGTGGGTCTAGAATTTCAGCATAAATTTTGGAGACTTCTTAGTGCCTGCAAAGCATCCAGATCCTCACTGCCTATTGCCTGCACTATGGGAACACCTTCAAGAGCTGAGAATCTCTTCAAACAATGACAAACCTCAGGCCAGTTCAGGTTGTCATTCACCTGAAGCAGTTCTTTGCCATCCATTAGCTGATGACTTTTCTGCCACCTCACTTAACCAGTGGTGGACTTTTCAACAATAGTGTAATAATGTCACCAATTTTACATGGCTGCTTTGCAAGATTCAGAAGAATAGAATGCCTACAGAAAAACACACAGCCTTCTTTGGACCTTGCTTGTCCACCTTGTGGTAAATTTGTAGCCTGATTAATCAGAGGAATGGAAAACATTAAATTACATCGATCAAGAACAGATGCCATCTTCTGTTTCTTGGTAGCAAAATCCTCTTAGAGGTATTACCTTTATTGGATCCCATAGCAGGAATTAAATAAAATGGAATAGAGCAAATGGAAGCAGGTACATTTGCTCCCAAAGAGTGCTCCTGCTGCACAAGGAATGCACTGATTGCTGCAATTGAGTGTACTGTAAAGTAGTCAGAAAAGCATTTGGAAGTATTTATTGCTAAGACTTCCTTCTGATCAGCTAAAGTATTTTCTCAAAAATCAGAATCAGCTCTTTACTGAATGCATATCTCATGTTTATATTTTATGCCTACAAACAGCACATCTCCAGTAAGTGCTATTTATGGGACACAATTAAACACATTTTTCTCCACATTCCTGATGGTACCTCCAAAATATGCGAAGAGTTTCTACTACACCACTCAGCCTTTTCTGAGATAAGGGGAAATAATTATATTTTAATGCAAAACTGAGTTTTTAGGTACTATGTAAAAGTAACAATGGTCTGTTCACACATCTAGTTGTGGAAAATGGCAAGCGTTTCTTTAAGGTATAAAAATTATTACAACATAGGAAACCTAGCAGTAATCTTCATTAACAGCATATTTCTATAGAAAATGTAAAAAAATAAGCCATGTGTGGAAGACACTATTAAAAAAAAAATAAACAAACCAAAAAAAAACCAGCCCAAACTGAACCTCAGGACAAGTTAGCAAGATATGTAAGTCTAAGTTACATACTAAATGAACAGACTGCATTGCAGTCTCCTGAGCAATCTTTATCCATCCATCCCCCCAAAGTGTGGTGATATTTCCACTACCCTTATTACTAACAAATCCAAAATCCAATTAATAAAAAAAGATGTGTAACACTATACAGCCCATGGATTTTGAGAGCATGCCGGAAATGCTGCTTAAAGGAAACTTGAAGAATAAAAACTGTAGAGAGGAAGGAGAACAACTTTGGCATAAAATAAAAAAGCAATTAATAGTGGGACCCACTGTGCTCTGGATTACTTTCCAAGGATAATTTCTGAAAGTCTCATCACTTGATTAGTTAAAACAAAGCACTAGGAAATATACATTCTAAATATACCACAGTAGTCTTGCAGTCGATGAGACTGAGCTGAATGGCAAAATACATATTTTTCCAATTCTAATTTCTATGACTATGAAAATACTGCATTTAAAATGGAAATGCATTATTAATGGCACATAAAAAGCTTAATAATTTACTATCAGTTTTTATGTTGCCTAAACAACCCAGTGTACCATTTCATTAGTACATACAGGTCCCAGGAGACACTAGCCAACAAGGAGAGGGGAAAATATAATAATAATAAACAAAAATCATTAAATCCTTTAAGAACATAGAAGCTATTTACAGTCATAAGACAGTACCAAGAAACAGGAGGTTCTACAGCTTGTAAGGCAAAATCAAAACTGAGCTTTGAGCAAGGAGAAGAGATGCATAGCACTGTTTCAAGTTAAAAAACAAAAGCAGGTTTAGATGTCAGATGGCAAACCTAGTATTAATTGATTCAGGTCTGCTGTCTTTAAAATTGGGGCTTTTGCTATATAAATGTAATAAGTCTACTGCATATGCAGTCAATGGAATCTTATTTGCAGTCATCTAAGCCATCTAATGCTGGTGTCCATATCAGTGAGGGAGATCACCCCCAGACAGCTCAGTATCTCATGCAGTCCTTTGGGAATAAAATAAAAAAACAATAATTTTTTAAAAAAATTTTAAAAAATTTAAAAAAAGAAAAGGGAAAGAAAGAAATGGTGGTACAGTGGGTTTGGGATGTAAGGGAGATAACTCTCTGCTAGAACCAAGACAAAAGGTGAATTTAGCAAAATCAGAAGCTAAAAGGGATCATTTTAAGCTACCTGTTACTACTCCCCAAATCCTAAACGCAAGAGAATTCAAGCTCCACTCAGCTTCACTAAGACACTGAACAATTGATTATTAAAACATAAATGCTTAGTAACAGGAATAAAAAGCAATTAAAATTCTTTCATGGAAACATCCTGACAGCATGCTACTGACCCCATGGCTGGGTACAGGTACACAGCAGCAGGTATCTGATACTGTGATATTGCTAATAATATGAAGGAGAAAAACATTTCTTAGATGAGAGGGTAGTGTATTTACAGTATGCACCTGTGCCAAGGCTCAGTATGTTTTGGGTACTCTTCACACATACAAAACTATCTGCTTTTGAACTACACCCCACATCAGATTCCTTGAGGGAAAGGAGCATTTGGCTCCACACTCCCCAGGCATTAAGAAGGGCAGGGAGTACATGAAGTTTAAAAAAAAAAAACACATCTATGCAGGGAATCCTCAGCTGCTAACTCAGAACACCCCCAAAAGCTGCACATAAGGTACAGGGGTGTGCATGCCCCAGGACGTTTCATATTTCTTGCCTCCTTAAAAAAAAAAACTTTCTTCCATCACAAAATTTTTCATTTAAATCCATGCAATTATTATAAATGCAGAACTCTAAATATATCTATTGCAGATAGAGAGGAAATTGCTGACTTGACATATAACATGCTTAGTTGCTTTTTGTAGGGCTGCTCCAATAGCATCAGCTTTTTGAGCCCACAGCCACCAGGAGCACAAGGATAAAAAAAAAAAAGACAGAAAAACACGACACACAAAACCCCCAAAAAATTAAGAAAAAGAAGGAGCAGTTCAGCTCGCAAGCAACAAACCCCAAAAGACTGGGTTTGTGGCATTCCCTCTCCCTGAGGCCCTCATACAGCAGTTTTGCAGAAAGCACTGAATCCTTAATGTTGACAAATCCTTTGCATTTAAAACAAAAACTTCCTTATAACTCAGCAGCCTTTCTGCATAGAGTAGTCCAGGGGGGAAATTACATAAGGACATCCACTCTGTTTTGACACGTCTCATCATAAGAACAAACATACAAACCCAAACCAAACAGGATGACTGTCCTAAACATGAGTAAGGAACACTACCAACCACCCCCATTTGTATGCTTTTAGTCCAAAACCACAGCACTTCTTGACTGAGTACATTTTTCTTCTGATTCCATAGTGTTTATCATCCCATGTTTCAAAAATAAATGAAGTGAAACGAGGCAAGAATGTCAAATGCCAGTTTCTGGGACTTACACCTCCCTCTCTGCTGCTCATCAGGCCAGTTCTGTACATCACAGAGAGAATTATTCTGCAGGAATGGAGCTGTGCCTGCTGCCTGCCCCCCAATTCCCACCACTCCAAGCCCCCAAAGCTGCATCAGCACTTCCATCCCTGGGCTGGCAGCATTCAGAAGAGCCTTCTCTGAGGCTTTTTTCTCCTCTTTCTGACCTCAGTTCCCTTTGCACACAGACACACATTACTGCAGGGACTGGAGGGCAAGGACTGAAGCCCTAAGCATGCATTGAATTAACTTATTTCCAATTTTAGAGATGCACAGCCACACCAAACTGGGGGAGACTTGGTCTCAGGAGCAACATTTTATACAGCCACAAGGTTTTTTTCACTGTAGTACATCTCCAAGAGGAAAGGCAGTCATTTAGCATAGCTCTAAACTGCTATCATACACTTTCAATTAAAGGCAAATATATTTAGAGTCAGTAGATTTTTTTTTTTTTTTTTTTTTTAAATGCACGAAATGGGCTTATCCAGAGATAGGTGTCATTATGTGATTAAACTACTATTGAGGCATTTGACAGACAATAACTGACCACCAAGTTAAAACGCCAAATGTAGTTAAAATGTAGTCTCTACTTAATTGCCAGATATGGATAATATTTATAACTTCTGATTATACATCAATAGTAATACCCATGATTTCCAGACACCACCACAAGGCAACTCCTCCATACTTTGCATAAAGTCCCCTGGACAGGAGAACTTTTTTGGCACAAGCAAAGAGAGGAACCCTCTCCACTATGATAGTAACTACAAGAGGCAAAGGCAGCTCCTCATCCTATCAACATGAAATTGTTCCAACTCTATAAGGAATTTAATAGTTAATTTTCTGACTTATTTGTACAACTCTGATTCCTGCCTTTTTTAAGGCAACCAGCAGAGTTGCTCAGCAATTGATCTTTTAAATATAACATTTATTTTTCCTTTTAAAATTTATGTATTCATGCGGTGTAATTGTAAAAAAGTCCTTCACTGTAGTGCTTACACATGGGGGCATGAAGATAAGGTTGTAGTGGGAAAAATTAACAGTGAATGTCTTGAACTGTGTATAATAAAATATAAAGTTAATGACTACATTAATATTAATATATTTGATTATGTAATTGTTTTAATTGAGGGATACCAATTAGTGAGGAAGAAAGTGCCTATTAGGCCACAATAAAAATAATACATGTAAATACCTCTTTTTGTAAAGACGTCTGCTGATTTTTGTTGAAATTCCCACTTAGGGAGACTGCTGCTGGTTTTAACCTGCAGTTTTCATCAATTACATCACAAAACTTGAGGAACATTCAGGGCTCTGCAATTTAAATCAAGTTATATGTTCATTAAACACATGTGAAATGCAAAAGCAGCTCTAGTCTGTATTTTAAAGAGTGACATTCTGCTGGGTTCTTCACTGCCACTTCCTTTAACCCCCAGTAACTTACAGAGCAGGCTACTGAGGAAAAGCTATTAAATGACAGATAAAGCACTATTCTATGAAAAAGGACTTTAAAAATCAAGTATTTTGGTTTCTCACTTTACTTTTGTTACAACTGAACTGAAACACCCTGCTAGATCCCCAGTGTGCAAGGATTAACACTGCTGGAGTCTTTGCCAGCATCTTCCTCCTTCAAGATAATTTTCAATCACGGTTCATTTGGACTTTTTCATGATGCTGCTTTTTGTGTGGGAGGAGGAAAACCAAACCAAACCAGCAAAAAACCCCAGGGTACATATGCATAAGAGCTAGTTCAGCAAACAGCTGCATCACAGGGGCATGGGAACTGGAAATAAAACCTTGAGGAAGACATCTGAGAGTCAAAAGACACAACTGTACAAAGCTCATTTCTGACAACTGAAAAATGTCATTATGTGCTAATTAGTGATGCTGAAAACAGATGGATTAAGCTGTAACAAGCTAACTTCACAATCCTCATTTCATGTTATGGGCCCACCCATAAAACCTTCCCTGGATCCACCAGCCTTTAATGCATTCACTCTGGGATAAGGACAGCTGTGATAAGGCAAAGGGCACCATTTTTTAAAGTGAAATTTGTCTACAAAAAGATGGGCTGTCTTCTTGGAAGAGATGGTAAAGCAGACTACAAAACATGACCACTTTTCTAAATAAAAGTATTTACTATTAAATGCAAACACTTTACACTTTAAGATAAGAACTATCTTTTTATAACACTTGTACAACACTGTCAGCACCTGACTGTATTGTCACAATTGATTTGGGATCTTCAAGAGCTCATTTTGCAAGAAAATTTTACAAAGCAAACAAAAGGGAAGTGGGGCTTTAGAGAGGTCCTCTTACAGTGCCTTGGGTTGGTTTCTGGGTTTGAATACGTTTGGGGTTTTTATTGATCCTTGTGTACTTATGAAATAGGGCAGTCACTAGGGAAGATGGGTTTGGAGACACTGGAAAGACACCCTAAAGAATACTAATTGAGAATAGAACATTTCTCAAGAATAAATAAATAGCTTGAAAAATCAATGAAGAAAAGGATGACTTGATAATGGGATAATGATAGACACTGCATCAAAGTCTGTTAATTGAAGGTTTGCCATGACCAGTGAATAACATTCATTGTGTCTTCAGAAAAGGAATACTCTGCTAAAAGTAGAAAATGATCAAGAGGAAAGAAAATGGCAAAGGAATGAAAATTCTAAGACTTTACATGCTAAAATATAATGGTAGTTCTCAGAGCCTCGAATGGCACACTTTTTCCAAATTAGACTGGTTAGTTAATTGGGCACTTCAATATAACAAGCAGTTCTGAATAATACTAAAAATGATCACAAGCTTGACAGGCAATACAAAAATCACATAAGGGCTACACTAGCTTAATGACATGCATACAAAAACCAAAGATGACAAAACCAGCCTTGCAAACACACAGTTTAACTGTCTATATAACTTAATAATTCGTGATATGACTGCAGGTTTATACAGATAATTTTTTTTTCTTTTTTTTAAGAGTTGGTATCTTCCCTGCTAAAAGTTTTCCTATAAAACATGAAGAGGAGCAAACCCATTTATGACACTGAACAATAAGAAATACATTCTTATAGAATGTTATTTGGAAATGCTACAAAGAATGAGAATGATATAATTAAAAGGTGTTATTAAAGAATAATGATATAATTAAAAGATCTACCTGGATCTAAGGATCTACCTGGCTCTTCATACAGGAGAGAATTAGCAGACTGCTTTAAAATTAAAAAAAAAACAAAAAACATTCCAGACCTCAGAACACCTGATGGGTACATTGAGTGAAAAAAAAAAAAAAGAGAACAATTAAAAGAAAGTGCTTATCAACATGAATGCAATTAGCTTTTTGAAATCTTTTTCACAAGGTATAACTGAAGCCAAGAGCTTAAAAGGATTAAAAAATACTAATGCAAATGAATATAGATAATGAAGGAATCCAGAATTACAACAGTAACTTCATTCATAAATGTTTAATTCATAAGTGCAGGAATCTTTCATCTTCCAAAAGCACGTGGTGGTAGCTGTTTAGGTTTGGTTTTTTGTTTTTTTTTTTTTGACATAATAATACATAATAGTATTATTCCCACACAAACAGGAAAAAACTTTTTTTTTTCCTCTCCCTCTGTTGAAGCAATGGTAAACAGATCATTTCAAAAGTTTTATCTAGGTGGAAAAATTCAGATAAATTAGTCTAGAAGGCCATCTATTGTGTTCCATGAATATAACCATGGCTCTGCAGGGACTTGAGATCCAAAAAAATAATATGGTAACTAGATATGTGGAATAAATTCAGAGACAGTTTGTATTCTTGTCCTAAACTCAACTTTAACTGACATGAGAGGTTTCTTTGTCAAGTCTATTTTTTGTTTTATTTTTCTTGGGGTTGTTTAGAACAATAGTTGTTACTAGCACTTTGGAGAAGACATTCATAAATGCAAAACAGTAAAAAAAGTATGACTATAAGGGCTTTTTTAAAAGCCACATCCTCTAAACAAGTTTCAGGTAGAAGAAAGGTAGGTTTATATTCTAAAAAGAACATTTCCCTAGATGTAAGCTGACATAACCATTCAATCACTACCCATGCAACACAGTTAACTAGTATTTAAAGCTTAAATCAGTTCAGCCCACAAACACATCACAAGGTCTCAGCCAATTAAAAGTTACAGAAAATGTCAAAAAGAAACATGAACTTCCCAGGATACTGAGTCCAGCCCAAACCCACCAAGAAAGGAAACGAACAAGAGTTTCTTCAGCTCACCCTGAAATAAGTCAACAGATATAATAATGGAAAAAAAATGAAAATAAATTTTTAAAAAGGAGTTTTGGGGCTTCTTTGCCCGTTCTTCATTATTTTACAGATCAGCAAAACCAGAAGGGCTTCACTGATGCCTCACTGAGAAGGGTAAAATATCCCAATCTTGTAACTCAGCTAATACTCCATAAATCCATCTTCATCCTACAACACCTGCTGACAGAATCTGATACCATCACCTACCAGGTAGATGTTTCTTGTCTGAAGAGGAGCTCATAGGTGAAATATTAATCAGAAAGGGCTCAGCTTTCTTCAGTAGCCACTGAATAAACCCATATCAATGCAAAACTTTTCACCAATAGCTTGCTCATTTTTAAAGCCCTACAAGGAACAATACTTCCTTATGATTTTTAAAATTGTCAGGCAACCACCAAGAGGACTGATCAGAAACATTTGGAGTGCCATGGATCACTGTATCAAATCTAAGGCATATCTCACTCACATCCTTGCTAGCACATACTGCTAAACTGAGAGTACAACCAAAGAAAAAATAAAATCCTAATAGCTAAAACTGTATGTTACACACACTTGCTCTTTCATAGGAAGGAGGAGGAAAAAAAAAAAAAAAAAAAAAAAGCATAGTCACAATTTTATGTCCAGCACAAATCATAGATATTCTGATATGGTGAGATAAAGGAAAGGAAAAAATGTAATCTTCCTATTTTAATCCCTGTCTTCCAGTGTAATGACAGAAATATCAATCTTCCTCCTCAGAAATATCAAATATAATAATGAACTTTCTTTTATGAGACTGCTACAGTAAAAATACAAAACATGGCAGAGGCACTCGCTCTAGAGTTTCCCACAGTTACTACAGAATATATTTGAATATTAAAATTTTAATCTTTCAAATAAATAACTTTAATATTAAAGAAAATCCATGTAATCTGATAAGCTACAAGAAAGGAATAAAGGGTAATGCAAATCTTCCTTTCAAAAAAATTGAAGGATTATGCATTCTGAGCCTGATCATTTTCTAAAATACAAAAAAAAGATCCCAGTGAACAATGTTGGTCAGGCAAGGTAAGCCTCTCATGGATACACTGATTTCAACAGAACTTTTCACCAGAAGAAATCTGCTTTGCAGTCATGATGAATTTCTGGTCAAGGCTCCAGAAGACAAGCAGAGTGTGTGTAGGTCCTTTCTGAATGGACTGCCAAATCAGACAGATTTTTTGTCCAATTTACTCACCTATGGATCAGCCTTTACAGTAACTTTACAGCTAGGAAATATTTTTTTCACTCAAAATAGCCAGCCATGTAATAGTACCCAAATATCTCAATTAGAAGCCAAAGAAAATGCATTTGTGTTGCAGAGTAAACAGATTCTTTGAATGGCAAATTAAAAAAAAAAAAAGGGGGAGGAGTGGTGAGATCTGGAGTAAACACATTTGCTCTATCAAGATAGCTCAAATAATAATAAGAGTTTGACAACTTATCCCTCCTAAACTAAAAACAAAACCAAAATCAGCCTCAGAAAAAAACCAAGGATTGTATGTATGGTGGGAATGAGTGCATTATGAACTAAGCCAGAAAGCAGAACACTATTTTGAGAAGCCCATCATCTTTTCCAAGTCAGAATTTGGTACTCAGAGCACTGAAAGTCAGGACTGGAAGAACTTGCTTGCTGCAAGCTGTGATTCCCCTGATCCTCCTTTGCCTTCTTGTCTACCACAGGCTGCAGATCTCAGCTTCCACCTACTGCCAAGTGCCATTCATGAATCCTTCTTGACCTGCCCTCCAAAATTTCTTTTTTTCCATGTGCTTCCTTAACTGTGGGAGGTGACTCTGAAAAGCTTAAACTCAGGAAGGGCACCATAAAAAGCTCTGTTTTTTTTTTTTAACTCTGCCCCTTTCCACCCTGCATGCCAAAGATATTCAGTGTTGAGCAAGAATACATTTAACTTACTGGTGGGTACCTGAATATTGACATTTTTAAATGATTTCTCCTTCACCAAGGCCATACAGCACCCTATGCTAGCAGATCCTTACTTCTCAGACTTAAAATGAAGAGGCAAGCAATGCAGTAAGGATGCATGTTTCTCAGAGTAGGTTTACAGAAAAATCTGCCCTTCTAAATAAAATGTACCTGTGCCACAGTAACCTCTAGGGCTTACAACACACAATACTCATCCAGTTTCATCTTCAGATTTGCTTAACCCAGGTTCTCTTACCCTCACAAGCCAAGTGCTGGTCTTGATGTTGATTCTTGATGTTCTATGAACAAACTGTAGATTCTGTCAAATAAAAACCTACTTAAGATTTTTGGTGGATATCACTATAGCGGGTATGAGAAATCTGCCTGTGTACACAAAACATGTTTTTCTTTTAAAGCTATTTTCTGTTCTAGTATATGCTTAAGAATAAAATATAATCTTAACTTCTATTCTATCTGATTCTTCCTTCACTATTGTAAAGCAAAAATAGGTAGAGAATTGGAAAAATGCAGCAGAGCAACATTTACTCAGATAATAACTTTCTGCTGAAGTAATTCACATTAACACTGAATCTTTAAGTACCTGAGGGCAGCCTCCCGAAGAGCTCTGCTGCCATCTATTGGTACCAAAAATACACTTCAGATATTCCTGAGAGATTCAGAAAAGCTTAATATTCTATTAAAAAACAACTTCCCTGCATTTCTAGATCACTCAAGACCAGAACTCTGCTCTCCTTTTCCTTTGCTGCCTAATGGACTGAGTAATTGGGACAGAATCATTTGTATAACACGGTACCAAGTCAAAGTTTCACAGCATTTAACACTTCAACAAAGATCCCTCAACTTCTCTACAATTTTATACTCACACTCCAGCTGTATTTTTCTTTAGAGATGTGACCAGGTCCAAATACATTTCTGCACTAAGGCACAACAAAAAAGTCACTGTGGAACTTGTGAAGAGTCACAGCAAGCAGCCCAATATATGCACATGGCAGTAAATATTTAATAAAAGAACACATTGACAAATTATTTCAATGGGTTGCTAAGGGCTCACCAAAAAAATTACATAGTTAGGGAGGTTCCTAACTAATTCACCCTTCCATGATAGTCCTACAGTGTCTGAGCATCACCACCTACAAATTCAGTCAATTCCACTGAGCTCCTAACACTGTCTTCTTCATGCTAAAGGATTACCTGACCAATAATAATCTACTAAACTATTTTAAATTAATAACTTCTTTTAAAAAAGAAGGAAATCAAGGGTGTTATTTCTTCTATTATTTGTATAGAAGCACATGTTTGACATTTTTTCTTTGCTTTGTGCTTTGTTTGGGTTTTGGTTTTTGGTTTTTTTTAATAAAAATCAGGCAATATGTATTTTCAGGGAACAAGAACAGCAGCTGGCAGCAGAGATCTCAGAACACTTGTGAATTATGGAAGCTACATGCTGCTCAAAGTACCAATTATTTTCTTTCCTAGCACCAACAGGTTCTTAAAGTCTTCTTTGAGAAGACAAAATAAACACCATGCACTATTTCTGAGCTACTAAAAAGCCTGATTACTTGCATTCACCTCTGCTAAGGAAGACATCATGGAAATATTTTCAACTTAAAAGATTTTGGTTTGGTTTTAGTAATGTCATTTACAGGGACATCACCAAACCCACTATGCTTAAGTCAGGATAATTTGACTTTGAACTCAAGTACAACTTTAAAAAGCTGTGTTATTCTACTTGAATTGTTTCCAATAGGAACAAAATTTGAGTCTTTTCTCCTTCATGATATACACTGCAGAAATTTAATGTGCATCACTACCATGGTTAGCCCAAGAGGGAAAACAAACTCAAGATTTTTCTTGGAATTAAAAAAATTCTGGAATTAAAAAAATTCTGGTGTGGATGGACTCCACACCAGAGTGGTAAAAACTGCTGGTAAAAACCAACCCTGGCTGGATCTGCTCTTCTCTCCCCTTCCTACAGATGTTCTAAAAAGGAACAAGGAGATTTGCGGGGGAAAAAATAAAAAAGAAAACTCCACCTTTTTCATGCAGGTGTTATTTAATACTTATTTCAAGACAGTTCCTAAAGGGTAAGCTCCTTGAACTCAAATCCCACAGGAGAATGCATTCCAAGCTCTGAAAGGTTGAACTATCAGCACAGCTCAGGGAGGGATGCTGGAAGGAAAGCAGGCACTGTAGCCTATGCCAAAGCAAGAAATACAGTGGAAAACATATCCCAGGGTACTAAAATAAGATAATGGCTCTTTGTTTCTCCTCTCATTGATATGAACAATGTCATATAATATAGGTAGATCAGTTATTTCACTGGTGCAGACCCAGTTAGCTTCTGAGTGCTCAACTGGAAGATGATGGAACTTTGGATATATCACGGCAAGGAAAAGGAACATGGAATCCCACACACAAAATGTAGAAAGCATTTAATGAGATTTTGGCAATGTATTTTCTCTCTCCTAGGAGGCAAAGGTTCTTTAAAGCCATTTTTCACCTTTTGAATGTGCACATCGCAATTTATTATAAAAAGCAAAATAGGGGAATCTTATTTGATACACCTCATTGTATTTTATATTAAAATTCAGGAATCCTAAGCCTTTAATGCATAGAAATGTGAAAGAATTCACATCTTCTACTTTAGTAATCAGCCATTTTATTGTCTGTTACTCTTAGCTGAATCTGATGTCAGAAGCAATACCCTTATCAATGAATCACAGGGAACCAAATCAGCAGTTATTACTCATTCCAAACTATCATTCATGCCTATGTTTAGAAATTACTGCAAATGTAATATGCAAAACTATACAACAGTCTAAGACCTTTGCTAAGAACTAAGCCCAAGAAGCATAGTTTTTCTTTTTTAATATACATGGCAACAATCTCACCCTTTTTCAAGTTATTAAATCCTTTTTTACCAGCACTAGAGGGATCTTAGCTTGAATCAAATCAGTCTGTTTTCATACTGGCTTTCTAATCCCATTTAAGAATTTTCTTCAATGAGCTTTCTATTCTTAGACTTTTCTTTTCTGAGATACCAGTTGATACCACATCAGTATTTGGCACAGCAGAGCATTACATCTCTAAAAATGCTCAACTTGAATAGGAAAAAAGAACTACTGTAAATTACTGCAGATTGGAACTGAGGATACTGGAACATAAATAATAAGAAATAAGCAATTAGTTCCTGCAAATAAGGAATGCTGGCAACAAAAACAAGACAAAGACATGTAACACACAGAAATCACTAAAATAAGGCAAGATTAAAAGGCCAAGACACAGGTTCCAAGCTGTGGAAATGCTGGTCACTGTTACTGATGTCAGTGTGCTTCTTTTTTATGGAGGTCAAGTGACATTTTATGTTAAAAAAAAAAAAAAAAGAAACCACAAAACCCTAAAATCCTTTCAGAGAACAGATCAAATGGGCATATTTTCAAAGCAATATATGTGGAGGATCAAGGAAGGCTACAGAGCTTTGAAAATGTTCCTAACTCAGAGATTCTATTTCTGATACACTCGATTTTATTTTCTTCTTTCCCATGTCTTTCTTCTCCTCATAGTACCAACCCTTCTTTGTTTGGATTCTCTACATTTTCTCTCTCCACCAATTTGGAGTTCCTCATCTCCCTGTTGACTCTTTTCTCTCTGTTTAATCTACCTATTGGCAGCCATGCTGCACTTCCCAAATCATCTGCACTGCTCAGCATTTAAAAGCACTTCCAGATTAAGGTTTCAAACCGGGGGTTCCAAAAAGAAATCCCCTTGAGAAGGTCAAACATTTCAAAACCAGTTTCTCTCTAGAGTCTCAAACATCCTCTGCATGGGGGCTTCAGCTGGCTGTCACAGGGCAAGTTGCTGGAGTAGCCTCTGATCACCATTACAGCAATGGAATAGACAACAGAGCCTTGTTTCCCACTGGGGTAAAAAGAATACTCCTCAAAAATATCTTGGCAAGTGCATAAAGCAAGTAGCATCAATTCCCACTGCTCCATCTTCCAGTTGAGTTGACTGCTTCGTTAGGAGTCACCTTGTCATTTAAGTTTCCCTTTTTATCCATACATCTCACATGGAAAGTGGATTCAAGCTACTTTTGCAAAAACATTTTTTGTCTAGAATTCTCTCTGAGGCCAAACACAACAAAAGCATCAGAATTAGAGCCTCAGTAAGACTTGGTATCTACATGGATATGAAGGCAGCATCTGAACTGCACAGCAGGATGGCAAGACACCCAGGCTGCTGGACCACAGTGGTTTCTCAGTTCAGGAAGTTGCTCCTCTTCCTGAACAGTTTTTGTCAAGACAAAGTCTCCCTTTGCACTTTAAAAAAAAATAAAAATCAATTTCTTCCCAGCAGAAACCAAAGTGCAAAGAGAAACAAGTGGAGGGAGAATTTAAGCCAAGCACCAGTTTCAAAAGGCTTTTTAATCAAACTAGTTTCAGTGGAACATAGGGGCTTCACATACACCTTTGGGAAATATCCCATCCAAACACTGCAGTACCTTGGTGATGACTAAACAAGGGCACAGACTGAAGCTTTCATCAGAGTTTTAATGCAAATTTTTTTCACGCCACATTCTTCTACTCTATAGCTGGAGCTATGCAGCAAGGTTACCCAAGGTATTTTTTTTTCCAGTTCCTGCAGCAAGCAACAAGTATTATGGTAAAGTATGCAATTAATTCAATGCTGCAAAACTAATTTCAGCTCAAAAGAAGGCTACACAAAGGCACAATTTTTATTTCAGTACGAGCATGTCCACTGGCAGTTCCACCTTCTTTGGTGACAGTCGGAGCTGCCATTCCCTATTTACCTTCCACAGAAAAAGTGGAACCTCCATCAGATCTCCAGGGGCTGAGGAACCACATCCACTTTTCTGTATCAAACTTGGCCCTTTTGAAATGTTCTACAACTGGTATGGCACTGGGCTGAGAAAACCACTGAAACCTTCCAATTAAGATGCAGCACCAGTTCCTTTTGGAATAATACCAAAGACCAAACTGGTTTTATCTATCTGTAGATACCACAGACAAAACATAAACCCCTTTGTTTAGCTGACTCTATACCTTTTATCTTCTTCAGAATAATTTTTTTTAGTTTTCCCTTTCTTGTATTCTTTTACCACAAGACGGTGCCAGGTTGTATCACCAGAGTGAGGACATGAAATAATTCTCACTCTACCTGCAAACATCTGCTCATTTTAACTTTTTTAAAACAAGGCTGGTAAAGAATCAGGTTCCATAAAATATTAACTTCAAGTTCTATTAGAAGAATAATTCAATCTTCAAATGGCATTTTACTTTCTCTGTACTTTAAAAATTTTACATATTTAGAGCCATGTGTATTTTTCCAATTATGATGCATCAGACACAGAGACAAGCAAATAGGTTAGGTGACATCAAGATTAAAGTAAATAATTCATTCTTAAAATTGGTGCTTGATCAACTCAAAAGATTCATTTGATCTTCTCAGGGAGCTGAACAACAGAAAAGTAATTTCAACATTAAGTTGAGTTAAATATTTTGTGAAGTCACAATCTTTTCAAAGAAAACTTCAGAGGAAAAATAATGTCATGTACCATCTCAAACACCTCAGAATACTTAAAGGAGAGAGGAACAAAGAAATATTAGCATGTGAACCTGAAAAGCAAATGCTTGTTTTACTCTACATTTTTATTTTATAGATTTATTTACCAAAACCTCATTATTACTTAGTTTCAACTGGGAAAGTTCACAAATCACCACCAGATCAGAAACACATAGATTAGAACTTGAGAAGTCATGGGATAGAAAAAATTATAAAAACCCACAAAATACTGGACATGAAAAACTATAACATCAGTTGTTTTCCAAGCATTTAAAAAACACAGCACCATAAGGGCTGCTGGGGAAAAAATGAACTCCAGCTCAGGTCGACTCAGGACAGAGGTGCATTTAGTCTTCAGCAGACAAGAGCTGGAAATCACCACTTCAGCTCCTAAGAGCTCACCAAGAGACTCCACTGAAAACAAGAAATAGGCCACAACAGTAATAAAAGGTATGAAATAAAATAACAAGAATTAGTTATGTCTCCAGGAAAAAAAAAAAAAAAAGGAAAAAAAAAATAATCTTGACCTTCCCAGTAACAAATCAGTCACAACCCTTGCTCTGCAATACCTTGGAGATGAAAGAAGGTGCAGAAGGGAAGATGAAAATAACTGAAATTCCACACATTTTTCATCTCTGTCATCTCTACACACAGCCACCCCTGTTTTTCTCCCAGATGAAATAGACCATGAAATTTTACTTTCCCTCAAAATCCTGCACAGCCACATACAGCAGGTTATGATACAAACCCACATGGCCAAAATACAGTATACCACTGTGAATCAGATCTGGGACTATTAACATTATTCTCCCATAAATAAGAATGCAGACTTCCTCAGCAGGACAGGAACATCCTTCTTGTCTATGCTATGGCTCTCACAGGTGAAGAAAGGACTTCACCTGCTCTGGCTGTCAATTTGGATCCCTTCACAAGCATTAAAATTCACTTTGAAGTCTGAATAATAAGGATTGCTGACCCTTTCACACTGATAAAAATAAATAAATGTCAGTCAGGCACCAGTTTCCTCACACAGGTACAGTTTACTTTTTTCTAACCACACAGATTTTTCTTAAGCTAATCAGAATTCAAACCAAACAGAAATCAAATGTCACCCTGCCACATTACCATACATCAACCACAATGATTACATCTACATCAATCATTTGATATAACAGGAGTAAAGTCATCATAACAGAATGTTGTCAAAAGATCTGGAACTGGTCTTCTATTTAGTATTCCATCATAAAACATCTACAAGATTATTTCAAAGGCAGCAGTGCCTGCTTTGAAACTAGAAGACAGCTTGCTTCAGCATTTCCCTGGCAGCAGACTGTTATTCAGTGACAGTGTTCTCTGTGAAGTAACATCACTGATTTCAGCTTTTTTTTTTAAAAAAAAAAAAAAGTGGTGGTGGGGGGAGAGTGCATTGTATTTTCTATTGCAAGATATTTCAAACTAAAACTGAAAATTAAACAATTGCTTTGCTTCCACATACACAACCCGCAACTTCCTGAAAAAAACCCCAAAAAATGAACATTCAGCAGAGGAATTGGTTGTATAGCAGGAGTGTTGGAACTGCATGAATTTTTAAGGTCCATTCCAACCCAAACCAGTTGTGATTATATCAGATAGTTCTGTAAGTTCATTCTAGTGTCTCCTTTATTTCAGAAGTACCATGGACTTCTCCTCCTCCTCTAATTTTGCTTGAAACACCTCCCTACCTAAAGTCAAGGACTTGAATTGGATGCAAGGGCACATTCTTGAGTAACCAGAATGAAGCAAGAAAGTTGCCTGCAACACTTTTTCTGACAAATAATTATTTAGGATCATACTTTCATAAACTCATCATAACTTCTAATAAACTTCATAACTTCTAATAAGTATTCTTTCAGGTATGACCCTTTAAAAACATACAAATCATGTTTACCACACACACATTTAGTTAGGTAGCAAATCAGTCACAATTCCTTTAACAAGTATAAGTTCCTATTTGCAGTAAATGTATTACTGATGCTGCTCTCTTGGGAATAATAATTTTTAAAAATCCATCACAGAAAAAAACCCCACAAATTTAGAATGCAAAACATTCTCTGCCAAAGATCATTATACCATAAAATAACTGAACATGTCTGCCGAAATTATAAAATCACATTTCCATAGCCATCCTTCCATTAGTGAACAACCTAAATATCTGCAAAGTCTTTTTGTTACAGCAGGAATGTTTTACATGTAAACAGTAGTGGTAATTACATATAGGTATGTATCTATAGATATATACACCTCCACACAACTACCAAGATTTCAATGGCAAACACTATGTATTTACTTGGCATTTTAGTGAACACTCAGGTTTATAGTTCTGAGGAAAAAATTGACTTCGGCTTCACTTCAGTCAATATTTATTTCTCCTTTCAATAAACATTGACTTTTGCCTCAAGAGAAGTCAATAACCTGTTAATGTACATTACTTGAATAACATTTGGAAATTACTAAGCAAATGAGTCAAATTCAGTGGATCAAAGGTAGTTGGACCAAGACTGACCTCACAGGTGATTTATTTCAACTTGCAATCTTAGCAGAACTACCAGAACATGATGTGGAACACCCCTCCCAACACTCCTCCCTTTCATCTCCAGGATGCTGGGGCTGCACTCAGTTCCCTTTTTAGCACAGCCTGCTTCCCAAACCTTTATGGACCAGGACTTTTTGTCCTGTGCCCTTCTTCCATGTTTCCAAAGCAAGCTTCTTGAAACATCAGAGCAAATGCACCGTACCCACATTTGTAATTTTGGAGTATTCCAAAGCTGGGACAACTAAAAGTCTATTTTCTGTTCAAGTCCACAGGGAAACATTTTATTTCTGGAGTTCCAACTCTTTTGAGAAATAAATACCACGGGTTTTAGCTACTGTATTAGACTTGAACTACTATGAATACAAGCCACAGGAAATACTACTGAAAGGTCAGGTTATTAAGAGCAAAATTAGCATAAACAGGTTCAAAAACTATTTTTTCCTTCTGAAAAAGACCACTGGAAATATATCTATGAATAAAAAGGTACAGCCTTGAAAAATTAGCTTTCAACTCAGCTTCCTTAGGTATTTCTAAAACAACCCTCATTTAACAGCATGAGAAACAGGGAAATAATTCACACACGGGACATGGAAACAGTTCAAAAGCAGCCTGGTGTTCCTTACCACACCAAGAAAAGAAATTCCTGGGAATCTGAACTTGAATGCTCCATGGCTACAGCAAGCTTTTACCAATTCACAAAAAAATTATCAGTTTGCTGAACTTTTAGTTCTTTCAGGCCTCTCCCAGCAGATGTGTCAGGAAAAGTAATGCTCAGCAGGCTGCAATACACACGGCCTCACAAGCAAAGTTTTAGAAGGCTGACATCTTCAAGAGAACCAATGCTATCATTGTGTCCTTGTCTTGAGCACCCTTGCTATTAAATTTGTTGTTAAATTTATTGAAGGAATCCAGCTCAGAGTTACAGACAAGCTCACACTAAAAGTAGGAGCATCCCAGAGCAGTAAGATGGCAGCAATGCTGCCTCTGCTCTTTTGGCTCTTTGTAAAGCTACTGTCAGATTCCCAGAGCTGTCAGTCCAAAACAACTAAACCTTTCACAACTCAACCCTTACACTCATCTTTCACCTATCAACCTTTCTCAAATACTAAATTCACATTAAGTACATTAGGAAGGAAAATAACTCTTTATTCTAATAACCACAGGCTGCCAATTAAATCCATAATATATGGACATTTTCCCCTTACTTGCCCTTTTTATGCAAAATAACATTGTATAAGGTTGCATGCAATACCAACATGTTGATAATTTTAATTATTTCTGGGTATTTGTCCAGACTGCATTAGACTAATATAGTCCAAAACCTGATTTATTCACACGCAGGGCTAGCTTATCCTCTGAAATTACTAAAAGCACAGTTAAATGTATTTAAATATTGATTCCATATTTGTGTGCACGTCTTGCAAGGTTTTATGAAAGCTGTCCAAAATGCTTTCTAAATACCAACTATACTATGTGGTATTATAGTGCTCATTATCAATTGATCTTTGGAACACACTTGTGATTGAAGACAACTTTCTTCTAAAAAGGAAGATGCAGGGCTTTGTTCTAACAGTCTGTGGCAATCACAGAATTCTGACACACCCACCCTCAAATTTTAAACATGTACCAGCTCAGTCAGACTACTGCAGAATGGTATTTCCATGGGTTACACTGAGCTGCACTGATTTCAGGGGATCAGCCCTCAAAACAGGCAAAGATCATTCAGATATAAAAGATCTAGAACTGTGAGGAAAAACATCAATAAAATCAAAAGGAATGGAAGACACACAGAAAGAGATGCTGACTGAGACATGCATCCTGATCTATCAGTTCATGATTCAGCAGGTTGCAAATTAAATTCCCTACAGAGCAGGCATTTTAAGCCCCGCCAATGCCAGGCTTGCAGGTGAGGTTCTGAGGTTCTCCGCTCTTGCTTCAAAAGCTATTTCAAATCCCAGCTGTGCCTAAGAAACACTAGACTAGGTTTGTTCCAAGTCATTTCCTCATCCACTTGTTTCTTTCAATGTCTGATCATTCCTATTCAAGCCAAGCAAGAACTGTCCCTCAGCCATCAAGCAATGGTGGATCTCTCCAGCAAGCATCAGTCCCACTGAAGAGAGTGTAAAAATCTGAATATTGTAACACACCTGCTTCCACCCTACTGGTGAGATAACTTATGAAGGAAAATATACATGACCTTCAAGTCAGTCATTACATTTCCTGTAGCTGTGTTTCCTTGAAAGGTTCCAAATCAGTTTAAATAAACCTGCTCAAGATAACTTGCAGTAACAAATGCTTACAAACCAAATCATTCCTCTTAGTATGGCACTAATTAACTGATGCAAGGACTTAAATTTACTTGGCTTAGGTGAAGGGAGATGAATGTCAAAACCACTGGAATAACAGCTAGAAGTTGTATTTTAGCTTTTTGTATCTGCCAAATCACAATTCTTTTTCCTTTTACTCATTCACTAAATAGCATCCTACATGGCAGACATTAACAAACATCAGTGAGTGCAAATAAATATTCACAGTAATTTAACTTTGTCCTACCTGTCCCTTTCTTAACAGTATTACATCCACCTATGTATATAAGTACGTTGTTTAATTTTGTATTTGATAAGAACAGACCATTTTCTTTTACCTGTTTAATGGTGCTTACCAATTAAGAGAAATGTTCTTAGCTCACTCAATACACTCTATACCCTGCATCTCCTAAACCCTCAGCTCAGCAGGGACTGAAATCACTTGCAACCCACATCAGGCTGAGTTAAATTTCAAATTCAGCTTTTCAAGACAAACTGCTCTATCCACTGTTCATGTACTTTGCCCAGCACAGAGGATGTCAACTTCAATTAAGACTTTTAGATGCTGTTCACATACCTTGAAGAAGAATGAATCAGTACCCCTCATTTCCCTCAAGTCTGTGCAATTCAAGTTTCTCCATAAGCAAGGGAAATAACTCTTCAGAAATTACCTAAACTGTACAGTTGCCATGACTTGCAAAGTATCAAACGTGCTCTATAAAACAGAAATTTTCTATCAGGGTCAGCACTAGAACTAAGATTTCTTGACTACTAGGAGTTTTTATACCCTTCTGCACTCAACTCAAAATACTATATAAGTTTATAAGTGAACCTTGGCTACCACCACCACCACCCCCCAGGAAAGAAAAACAACAACACAACAACCCTGAAGTAGAAAAACATGCCTTCAACTACATAAAAACCCAACAATTTCCTGATCTGTAATAAAAATAGAAGCTATTGGAGATTGGTAGAGAATAATGCTCTTGAAAAAGGAAAGGACAAGCTGAGAAAAAGCACTTACAGCTCATTTCTCCCTGACTAGCACTCCTTTTTCTGTATTTCTATGAGTTTGTAGCCCATCATGGTGATTAACCAGCTATTCAGTTCCTAAGACAGGACAAATACCCAGAAGGTGTAGCTACACCATGGAACAGCCAAGTCACTTCTAACTGGTTTAGGTTTCCAGGAGGCAGCAGCTGGGCAGCAGCATTAGATTTATTTTGTTGCCTATCAAAAGTCAATTAGCTGTAAAAACTCTCTCCCATCTGCATTCATCCATACTTCCTGTAACATCTTAGTTTTAAGGGAAAGTGGAGGAAAGAAAACAGGCAAAACCTCCAACTATTAAATAATCAATGGTATAAAAAGCAGTCATGTTGACTGCCTTTTCTGTAACATTAATAATGTTATTCACTGAATAACTGAGAATGGAGCCTTTATAAAAAACAGTAAACAATCAATTATTAGCTTTACAATAAAGAGAAACATTACTCAGACTTCTGTGTTTTTCCAGCTTCCCTGAATATCACAATAGGCAATATTTACTAGATTTACCCAGAGCTGTGTATCAATTATGGCTTCATCCTTTCTTTGCTTGAGTTCAGCTTTCAGTGGTTAAAATGACACTCGGTGGCTTTCATATTCAAGAGCTCATCCTACTTTCTTGGAAGTAGATTTTAAGATAAATTCTGGTAATGAGAGTAGCACGAAGAGGTTGGTTGTATCATCAATCTTGTCAAATACCCTGCACCAACAGGCACGAGTTATCAGAAAATGGAACAGAAGGCAGAATAAAATAATGGTTTCAGCTTTACTTGTGGTAATAGAAGATTCTCAGCTGGGAGTATGAGAGAGGACAGAGATATGAAAGCCCTGAATTGTTCAGGGGCTCTTTAAACTGATAATATTTAGCTGATAGTGATAATACAGCAAAAACTCTTTTAAGATAATGTGTGCTCGGTATATATAAATTAAGTAAATATGTAAAATGTGCACAGAACATAATATTCAGAAACCAATTACCCACAAAATATGAGAAGATTCCAGACACTGAGGTGTTCCAGTTACCCTTGCAGAGCTTCAGTGATTCTATTTGAAATCCAGACACACTAACTCACTGAAGTGAATCCACAGAGCATGGGTGATTGCAGACTACACAGGAGTTTCTAACAGGCAATGAGTAAAGAATCAGGCCCCTACATGGCCTATGAAAGCAAAATAGTGTTAAAATCATCTTGCTCATTACTACTTGCCTACAAAAAATTAGTAAGAAACATAAGGTAGCTCACTATTAATCAAACTGACCCCTTAAAGTGATTAACACTTTAGCAGAGCTTTTGTTTTAAGCAAGAACAACTGCCTGGATTCTTTCAAAACTCTGAATCTTGAACTATTTTATCAAGTGCTTTGTCCTCCATTACAAAATTCCATGGGCTTCTCCCTGGTGGATTTTTTAATGAATATCCATTGCCTTCATTAAGCAAATTGGTAACACAGAGCTACTGTCTCTTTTGTTTAATGCTCATGTGTTCTATGTGCTATGGCCCTCGTGTTCCCTGACAGGAGATGAAGAAAAAAAAATTTTTTTAAAAAGTAAATTAGGTCAATAAAACAGCTAGTTGATGAAATAAGAACAACAACTTCCCGTTCAAGTGTTTTTTCCAGTAACAAAAACAGAACATACACGTTCCAGGTTTCTGTGCTGAGAAAATAATTCACTATGTGTTCTGTTTTGACAAGTTATGTATGCACAAACTATACTTTATATTAATCATTCTAGCTTCCTTGACACATATCCAGAAGGTACCATTCTGCAGAGCCTACTCCAGACAATGTTTCACTAAAGAACTTAGAGCAAACCTGCAGCAAGAAATCATCCAGACTTCCAATGAAACATTAAACTTTGATAAGTTTGCTAAGTTGGCATAAATACTATGCTTCCTTTCAGCTGAGCATTGATTTTGAGACTCCAGTCTTAATTTAAAAATGTAACCTTATTCCCATCTTTTGTTTCAGTTAGATCTCCTCACTAATATTAAGATCCAGTAATTTCTTTCCTATGTTCATCTAATCACTGTTAATAATGGTGCTATGCTGTAATACTGATATTAGGGTGATAAAGATTACAGTCAGATTATTCCCACATTTCTCTGAGAGCTTTATGGTTCGGGATTTACATTTTAGTCAAGAAATTTTGCCACTTTTTTTTTTTTTTTTTTTTTCTTTCTAGAGCTCTTTAGTTTGTATGAACACAGACTTAAGTACCCTTAAGCAGTGTTTCCCATTTCAAGTCAGGGCTTTACCTAACTTGGTTTGTTTTCATTCACAATATATTTTTTAATATGTTCAAAGTTGCTCTCTGCATTGTGAATTTCTTGTAAATAAACAGTGAGGATATGAAATGTGCTGTGATGCCACCAGACTGTCATGTATAGTGACACTTCCAGTGTTTGACTGTAATGCCCCTTTCAGCCTCATATCACAATTGTTTGGATGTTATTACTCTTTGAAAACACAAAAATAACTGTCTGATGCTTTGTTCAACTGAAGCACTCAGAGGTATAACACTGTGCCAGTATTTTATAAACAGTATAGCTGCACAGAAGAAAATAAACAAACTGAATTTACTTATCCAATTGAAAAAAGTTTGATGAACACTCAATATCCAGATATTAATCAAAACCTGAAAATACCTTTCACAGACTCATCACAGGCAAAACCTGTAATTTTTGGCAGGAAAGCTGATGAAAGGTTTTTCCATGGGAACAAATACATTTAACCAGAGGTCAGGGGGACAGAGGACAACACATATTCATGCACCAAAATAGCCCATAGAGTTCAGACTCATTCTTAGAGGTTATATTTTTTACATTATTTCAACAAATAGAATCCTCTACTATACAAAACATTCACCTCTATAACTCCCTTTTGTCTGCCAGACCTCCTGCTCTATTCATGGGGACTAGTTAATAAAGGACCAAACAGAGGAATAAAACAAACTACACACTCCTGCTCTTTATTGCCTTCCATTACCCCAATAAAATAGTTCTTTATAGTAATAATAGCACGTACAGTAGCTTGTGCTGATTCCTCTTTGGTTTTGTATTTAATTAAAAGCAAGGCTTTGCAGCTATATTAAGAGTTTCTCTGGATAAGAGTACGAGATGTTAATAAAACCTGGTTATACCTTTTAAACCAAAATTAGCATCATGTCCCTCTCACCTCCTGCTTCAGAATAATCCTAATTAGAACTATGGAGGAATAAAATCTTTCTCACAACATTTTTAGACTTGTAGTTTCTTTATTATCTGGTATTGACCTAAATCAATCTCAACTCAAAATGGAGTGGAGCAAAATTTATGGAGCCTTGCTTTCCCACAGTTCCCTATAATTACCCAGCCTCTCTTATTGTGTGTAAACACAACACACATGTCATGCAGTTCACAGAGATAAGGTCTCAATTTATGCATTTCCTTGCTTTTCACTCCTTCCCCACACTCTTAGTTCCCTTCTCCTAATCCTAGCCTTCCAGATCAGGATAGAAGAACTCCATTAGCCCGATGCATCACAACAGCAAAATCACCATATACCTTAACCATAACCTTCCATTCTCTCTTCTTTCTCTGTTTTCTTCTGAAATGTTTCCTGTACCAGTGGTAGCTTTGGTTTCTGGCTCTTGGGTACATGGAACTACCCAACCAGCTCAGACTTCTAGGTGCTAGAAGCCTCAGCTGTCCTTTTCTTGCCTGCCTTTCTTTTGACAACTTCTGTAATCACGTCTCCAATGTGAGGGGGAAAAAAAAAAAAAAAAAGTCTGAAGAGTGGTCTTTAGCACAGAATAAATGCCATCAAAAATACTGGGTAAGAGAAGAGAGAATGGAGGGTTGTGGTATTGCCTAAATTGTTTCTGCCAAAGAAGGATGAAGGCACAGGACAGACAGTAGCATTTTTGCCATTTTTTAGTTTTGCTCTTGGCCATTTAAAAAGATCATAGAATATCACATTTCAGAAGAAAACAGGCATGAAAACAACCTTTAGATAGCATTGAAAAAACAAATGCTTTCCTCCAATATCAATCAGGAATGTCTTCCCTTGCAGTTATTCTCCTGCAGTTTGTGCACCTTGTAAAATACTCTCCCAGGGCTTTCTCCCCACCCCCAGTATGCAGAGTGTCTGGGTAGCCAACAGTGACAGCAGTCCTCACAATGTTCTTGCATCAGCTTTTAATATAGAAAGTGTTTGGCCCTCAATTTAATAGTTGAAAATCAATTTGCATGAGCAATACTGCACTGCAGTGCAGGAACCACACAGAATTTGTAAGGGTATCTGCACCTGGCCCAAAGCACTTCCCAGTAATGTGGTTTTGCCTCATAATAAAGCCACCTCCTTCTCAAATGAGATCAAGATCCCCTTAGAATATGTCAATAACGGAACCTCAAGGAGCTCACACTGAAGACATCAGTAGAATAGAAAGTGATATGCATTTTCAGATGTATGTTAAAATACTGAGCATCTCTGATAAAAAGTGAAAACATCACCATCTGCAGAAGAAAGAAACTCTGACCTGCTGTATCTCAGAAATTTAGGTACTGATGGAGACCATATGTTGTACTTCCCTGAAGCTAACATGTCTCAAGGTTGAGAGACCCTAAATCTGGTTGATAGTCATAAAAATTGGGACTTGTTAAACCATTTAGGCTGAGATAAAAGTTTAAGGTAACTGTTCCTCTCACTCACAGCAACATTGCTACCATACCTGTGAAGAATTCAGTCCATTTGGTGCAGTAGTAGCACCAAAGCTAGGTCATGCACATTTCCTAAAACCCTTTTCTTCTGTCCTTCTACACTTTTGTCCAAAATTTTCTGTTTCTTTAATATCAATTTTGACTTAATATTTGTGTTATGCATGTGGCATTATTAAAAAAACACAAAAGAACCCAAAAACAAAAAACCCAAGGAAAACACAAAACTAAAAAGCCACAGCATAGAAACGCAGGTTTCTCCCATTCCTGTTTTACTTGAATTTTTTTTTTTCTTTTAAACTATTTTACTCTGTAATGATGTTGTTACCACTCATTTCACATTATCACTAAAGTTACCAAAAATAACACCCCAAAAACCATCAAGTATACATATTAAAGATTATAAACTATTAAGACTTAGTTCAAAGTGAGTATTATATCCTAAAGGAGGTTATTTACCACCAGGAGAGAAGCAAGCAAGCATGCTGTGCATTTATGCCAGACTGGCAAACGGTGGCTGCACAGATTATAGATCTTCAATTCCAAGCAAGAAGTTCTCAAAACCATAGCTCCCAAACACATCAAAACCAAAAACAGTTCACAAAGGGCTCAACTAAGGGGCTGGACGCAGTAGGAATACATTAATTTGCAGAGCATGTCTTGAAATGGACTAAAATGAAGAGAAATCAGTAAAGAAAACAAGCCATTTATAATACACTGTGAAAAATCACTAAAACAATAGCATTTGGAAACCTTGCATCTGCAGCAAACCTTCTGGGCCAAAATCCAATACAAACCTGTCAAAAATATTGATTTAAAATGTGCATTCACAATTGCAAATGAAACATTAATATGGAACTTATTCCTGAACTTATATTTTCCAGAAAGGAAATAGGGTTTGGGGCTTTTGTTTGTTTTGGTGGGCTTGTTTTGACTATATTATTTAGTTAGTTTATTTAATTAGGCTGCTTTTGGTAAACAAAATTACTTTAGAATGAAAGCCTCCCAACAGCCATTGACAAATCAAATGGACATCAAAGACGAGTACTGTGCTTATCTGCTTCCCTCATAATAGCTTATTGAAAATACCTTTGAGAGGCCAGTATTATAAAAACCACCTTTCCAGAAGAGAAATAAGATCAAAGCAATTGCCAGATGGCATGAGGCCAGCCTTTCATATACTTTAGAAGGGATTCTTTCAACTTTGTCTTGAAAGGCCCTCTGATGCTCCATGCCGGATTCTAATCCGACTCTGCAAGTCTAAGCCTAATGGAGTGCCCCCTTAATACACAGGCACATCTTAACAGAAAATAAAAAGACATTTTCACTAAGGAGGGTGCTCTTTTAAAATTAATAAAATAATAAACAAACTTCTGCTGTTCCCCAACAGCAGAACATGCAACCAGCAGCTCAACATTCTCCATAAGCTTTAAGAAAACCTTGCTTAAACTCATGACATCAAATGCTCAGCTGACACAGGTTACTCAAACAGATTCACCAGGAAAATGTCCAGGAAAACTTCCAAGGTCCATGTCTAAGTGGATGAGATGTATTTTTTTTTATTACAGATGTCTTTCAATAAATAATTCTGTTTGCACAGTATGACCTGAAAGAACTGGCTCAGTCTCTGTAGCACCAAGTGTCAAACTAACCAAGTGCAAGGATAATTTAAACTGGGATCCCACTGGAGCTGCCTCACTGCCTGGGATTCCTTTCTCCTTCAGGGATGCCAGGATTGCATGAAGTAGAAAAGACTTGGAAAAGATTGCCAGTTCTCAAGCACCTGCAAGTCAGCTCAGTCTCCTTGAAGTCTACTGCTTGACATCTACTCAGGCTCTGGGTAGATTTCATCAGAAAAAAAAAAAAAAAAAAAAAAAAAAAAAAAAAAAAAAAAAAAAAATTAAAGCAGGAACAGAAATTAAGTTCCAGAACTTATCTCAAATATGTTCTGTGGATATTATGTAGTTAAATCAATAGTAAACCATGTTCAGCACAGTCAGCAGTAGAGGCAGGACAAATCATTGGAATGGGTAAGTGTACAAGCAAGACTACAAATGCTTTTAATGACAACCCTCTGTTGCCTTGCTAGTGTATTTGTCTTTGTTTAAACACTCCAGACAGACACAGGCGGAAAAACAGGCTAAATACAGAATTAGAACAAATTCAATTTTACTTTAGATTACAGTACACAACATTTAAACTACCCAAGTAGACTGCTCTAGTGCACTTTTTAAAGGACTATGTTAATTTGTATTAAAAATCAGTAGGAATTCATGAGAAAAAACGGTTCTAATTCCACATATGCTGTTAGGTAGGGAGATTATAAATCTTCATGTAAATTTGGAGAACTGAGCTGCAAGAAACCTCCATCATCTTCAAACTATCTCAACACCTAACTTCCCACTCTCACATACACCTAACTGGGAGACTCTGCAACTTAAACTGAAATTCCAGGTTAACCCCCGAAAATTAACACCTCAAACTGGATGTGCTGAGGGCTGAGCTTGTCATTAAGATCAGTGTAAACAAAATGCATATGCCCATCATGACACAGAATTTTCTGACTCATAAACAAAATCTCTGAGAAAGTATATGCTGCTTAGGACTACAGGACAGAAGACAACCATCAAATTTCATTTCAGTCCCAAGCCATGACAAGTACTGTGTCATTTAATACTTCTTATAGGCAACAAAATTCATTCCTAAGAGTCCTTAAGATTTAGCTTTGATTGAAAAATCATTGCAGAACCTCAATTAAGAATTTTCATTCTCAACTTGAATTTATTCATAGCTGGCTTACACCCATTAGTTCTTGTGCCAATATTGCCCTTTAGTTTAAATAGCTCTTCTCAGTCCCTGGTGTTTACCTCCCTCATGAATTTAATTTCATTCAATTACATTTCTTAGGACTAATTGTTTTAAAAGAGGACACACTTTAGAAAACCATCAGTGGCACATTCCATAAGGAAAAAATTAACTTCTCTGGCAATTAAATATCACAAAAGTCAAGAAGGGCACAGAAAGGCAGTTAAAAACCCATGGAAAACTGGTATTAGTCTAGGATGTTAGAGAGAAACAATCTCAAAATGAAGATATTAAAGGCAAGAAGCTTTAGAAATAAACTGTAATGAAAAAAGTTCTAATGGAAACATGATTATTCTTCAGCATTCTTGCAGAAGGATTCTCTCTCAGTTTACAAATCCTTTTAATGCTCATTTCCTTTGCCACTTTGCAAAACTGGGAGCAAAACCACACGCAACTAAATTTACAAAGCAGTAAAACAAAATACTTGGGGGGGAGTATGGAAAAAGTGCAGTATTTTGTATGCTTTTTAAGGTTGAGGAGGTTAAGCTTCCACTTTTAGTGTCACACTGCTTCCTCTGGATAGCTCCTAGGAAGGTCAAAGTTCTGCTTGATCAACTCATAGCAAAACCAAATCATGGTTTCATAGCAGAACTTTTTCTTTTGGATAGCAGTTAGAAATTCTTGTGTACTGATTCACCTGAGGGACACTACTTCAGCTTTCTCAGCTTATTCTGACAGCAGAGATGCTCCAGCCCTCTGCTCATCTTTCTGGCCCTCCTCTGGACTCACTCCAACACCTTCATCTCCATATATTGAGGGCTCCAGACCTGGACACAGCACCCTGGCTGGAGTTACACCTACTATTCATTTGAAGTTACCACTTTATACTTGTTAAGAGGCAGAAAATATTACTAGCTCAACATAGTGGGCAGAGGAAGTACAGGGAAAAGCCAAAGAGTTCCACTTCACTCTACCAGTGGAATTACCCATTCCTCTGATTTATGAGGAGCAGACAGAGCAATGGACAATCAAGAAGTTGCCCTGCCCATTTCTTTAAGGTGAAAAATCCACCTTTCTTGTAAACTTTCCTTCTCCTTCTTCCATCTGAAGTGTAAGCTTCTTCAGGAAGTCTGAGATTGCATTCAGCTCACATGGGAGGAGACCAAAACCAAACACCCTAAGACTTGGTCATAGGAAACAAACAAACAAAAAAAGCAACCACCTGCTATATTATTTGGTACATAAAAAAAAACCAAAAAACAACCAATAACAAAAGTGTTTCCATACCCTGAAAAGGTCATTACTGAAAAAAAATTTAATTTGCACTTCTCTGTTTCTGAAACCATGGAACACTTCTTTTTTCTTCCCCTTACATTTAGGGGTGGGGAGAAAGAATAGGGGAAGGAAAGTGAGTAAAACATTGGTAATTTGCTTAGCTACTGATGCAGGCTGTTCTCCGATCAAATTTTGTTTCCCAAAGGAAGATATCAGTTTTAAATTATACAGCAAGCAGGCAAGAGAAAGGAAGCAAATAATCAAAACCTTCCCAGAAGGGCTAAGAATAAGACGAGAACTCTAGAGATCCTATTTAATAAATAAACACCTTCATTTCTCTAAGTTAATTTCACCACAGGAAATAAGTTTAGTTTTAATTATATTACCTTATGTCATGTTTGATAAAAGGTACATGAGGCTCTTTGACTTTCTCTTATTAAAGCTTTTGCTTGCTGCAGAGATGCTGAAGGTGGATTAAGTGTCAGTAGAGCCCTAGCAGAGTGCACAGTGATGCAAGATGCAATATTTTTGTTACCTCACACCTGTGACAACTGCCAAGATTAAACACAAGATGATGTTGCAGGTGACATTTTTACCTAAGAAAGCCCAAACATAATAATAAAAAAAAAAAAGAAACACGATGATAGTATATACCATCAGTTCAGAGGCTTTGCTTACAGAGATGGGAGATGCACAGGTTTTCAGAAACACAGGCTTACACCAACAGGTTGCTTGGTTCTGATGAGGAAAAAAAATTGTCTATAATAATGTTGAATTTCTGAAGATTTCTCTAGGCTTCCACTCATTTGCTCTGACTTCTCAATAGCTAGTGCCATACACCCATGCAGTGATCCCTGTAGCTTCCAGAAGAATCTGAAGAGCACAAAACCCCGTGGCTAAAACCACACAGCAAATTAGAATTCTATTTATTTGTCAGGCTGCTTTTTACTTAAGCATTGAAAGAACTCTTTTGGTGTTACAGAATCACAAACTTCCCAGGAAGAAAAATTATTTTTGGAAGGGGTTAAAGTCTTCCACAACACTGACACCCTCAAGTGAGCTGTAAAATCCTGAAAGATGCTTTTCATGTGCTACTGTTTACACTGCTGTATGGGAATTTCACCTCAGTTCCCATTATCAACATTCACAGTATCTATGGGACAGGTTGAAAAAATTTAAAAGGTTTGCCAAAATCTGTCAGCCATTACCCAACACATCAGCTCTCAGCTGATCATCCATCTCTAATTCCCATGTGCAAAGTTGTCAACTGAAAATTAGAGATAAAGAAAGTATTTCCTTGCCAAACTGCCTGATTCTCATTCTTCAAGCTGCTTGCCCTTTGTACAATTCAGAGCATTGCTCAATTTTTAATAGAAAAACCTTTTAAATTCCCTTTAAATGCTCTTCCTTATACTCATAAATAATCTACAAGTAATCCTGGTGTCTGAGTGACAAGAAGAGACAAGGCAATATTTTAAGAGAACTTGACATCCTCATAAGATTATCATGTGCTAATATGAATTACCAATAATATCAATACCCAAAACTTCCAAGGAGGTCTTTTATTAGTAGCAGATGGAAGAAATAAAGGGAAGCAGACATTCCCTAGGGCCATTCTCTCACTCATGCCAAAGAAGAAATTCCAGGATACATTTTTGGCACTCAGAATGCTATAGCACTGAGAAAACCTTTGAAATTTTCACAATTTTTTTTGCTCCTTAGGCTAAACTAGTTCCCTTTTATGATCCATAGGGGTGCTCTGAAAGCACAGAGTCAACTTCAAACAAGCAGAAAGAGATTTAAAGCTGTCACAAGGGTGAAATTTGAATCCACAATTGAGAACTTAGAACATTCAAGCATGGTCTTTGTTGGTGACAAATTTAATAGAATTTTACTAATTTCAAGCATTTAGGATTTTGCCAAGGAGTGCAGAGCAGAGGCCAGCTGCAGGTTGTACATGTGTGCTACCCCAACTTACATCAACAAATAGGAGTTTTTTCTCAACCTTCCCAATCATTATTCTGTTGCTATAAACCTCTTAATTCAGTCAGCAGTAGGCAGTAACTCTTTTAAATATTATTATATATACATCTCACTGACTACCAAAGCCCAAAATCAACTAATTTTCCTCTTTTAAGCAGAGCCTTCTTTCACACCAGAGGGCATGATTTTAGATGTTATTATTATTATTTAAAAAAAAAAAAAAGAATATAAACTAGTCAAAGGTAACTGTTACTATAATGTGAACTCAGTGTAAATGAATACAAGCATTTTTGCTATTTGAAGAGGAAAAATAAAAGTACTTGGGACTTCCTTTGCCTTTCCCTTATTGCTCAGTAGAATTATAAAGCAGACCAAGTGGCTAGCAAAACACTGGTACTCCAATCTTCATAGCAAACAACCCTAGAATCCACTGAAATAGCAGGAAAATCTTTTGTCAGACCATAATATAGGGCACTGGCTAGCAGACATTTGGAAAGATACTAAAAATTTTCTTACTATCCATCTCATTTGCTACTGAAAGTTTGAAGACACTTAAGGAAACCCAGCAGGATGAACAGGAGAAGGTATGTAACCCCCAGTGTTATGAGGTGGGGAAAAAAGCTGGGCTTGGAGTAGGTGGCTGAGAGTAAATGTAGTGTTTATATGTGCTTTCAATATTCAAAATTATTTCCACAGACACAGCTTGGCTTTCTCTAAGGTAAGCAGTACAAAAATCCATCTTATTTCCATCCATATTTCTATTTTATATTTAATATATGTTGCAAGGGAGACACTTCTAACTTCAGCAGTAACTTTACTCAGTAACTTTGGACATCTTCCAAACTTTCCTTTCTAACAGAATACTTACAGGCATCAGAGAACACTTAATTTTTACAGGTAATGTATTCCTTTATCTGTAAATATTATTATAATATTATTATATTATAAATATTATATAAAAAAATAAAGCCAGTGGGAAACAGGAATTGTTTTTTTCCTCTCCATGGCTTCAATGACTTCCTCATACACAGCACCACGGATCACATTTGCCACTCATACCACTATAGTCATGCATGCAACTTAAGAGAACACAAGAATAAAAACTTTAATTTAAAGCATTTTATAATATTTTCATCACATTAAACATATAAAGTATGAAAACGGTGTAGCATGGAGACTTCTTGCCAACAGAGCAGAACTTTCAGATTATATTAGCATTTAGTATTCCGCCCAGCCAGAAGCACAGGGGGAACCTTCACATTTATTAAGCTCTTAAATGCTATAATAGCCATGCTAGTAACAGTAAAGTTTATTTTACTAAATCTAAAATCTAGAAGAGTGGAGAAACAGATCTCCATGGAAAGTAAAAACCCCTCAACAGTTTGTCACTGTGGGAAATTCCAGCTTCTGGCACTCAGATGTGTCTTTAAAGTAGTGCAGAGAACTGGTTTCACATTCTCTGTCAGCACAGGAAGGCACTGGCAGCCAAAGCAACCCAATTCTTGTCTCCCTGTCTTCTCTGACTCCACACAAGCCCTGTCCTCATGCCTATGGTAAGGACTCAGAGAGATACAGCTGAACAACATAGCAGCCAAAGCAAAATAATGAAAAAGAAGAGAGCAATTGCTGTTGGAGAAGTAAAACTCATTCTGAAATTAAAAATGTAAATGGCAGAGTCAGTCATGTTTCTTAATCTAAACTTTACATCAAGAGTCCTACTTGCAGCTCAAAGTAGCCAGCATATACAGTGAAATTCCCATTTAAAATACAGCATACATGAAGGAGAATTTATTATTCACACACTTAGCACGTAGCTATGCACTTTTTAAAATGTTCCTGTTGTTAAAATGAGTTTTGTTGGCAACTATCCAATGGGATCAAGTCTCAGATGTATTCTTCTCATGTAGACAAGCCAAACATTTGCTCAAAAAACTTTTCAAACATGGTGCCTTTGTATTCTGCACGCTAGCTTTTAAAAATATTTTTTTGACAGACTCTATCAGTACTCCTTGTCCACCTACTACTTGGAGCTGTTATTTAAGAGGGTCATAAGGTCTTGCATATCACTACTATATACTATTCTGTAGCTGCTACATTTGAGATGTTAATTGGTGAGAAATCTTAATGATTGCCCATATACAAAAGCCTCTGCTCTGTGCTACCTGAAGAGCAGTATCTGTCCCACAAGTCAGAAAGTTTCTTGTATTTTGAAAGCTACCATGCAACTTTGTCCCTCACTTAGTTCTTTCCTTTGTTGTTTTACAATTTATAAATTTCAGGAGGAACACGGTCCATGCAAAGACCACACAGACACACACGCAAAATAAATAAAAAACCTCAGTATTAACATCTCAGTAACAACAGATGTGCCACTGGTAAAGACACGACTCTGTCTTCCTCAAAATTACTTTTATTGTCCTCCCAGATGCCATGAGTAATTCCAAAACTCATCCCAATGCTAAACAAATAGCTACAGGGCTAAAGCAACAACGCCAAATGTTCAGGAGGTCTGGAAGAACAGAAATAACGACAGAAGCAGTTGCATTTCATGTGTGCAACCATGTCATTTTACTCGTTTGTAAAAGCAAAAATTCTACAGATGCATCGTTAAATTATGTTTTCTTTGGAACCATGCATGATGTTGGCAAGTAATAAACA
The DNA here is from genome assembly GCA_023637945.1 of Phaethornis superciliosus. Taxonomy (NCBI): domain Eukaryota; kingdom Metazoa; phylum Chordata; class Aves; order Apodiformes; family Trochilidae; genus Phaethornis; species Phaethornis superciliosus. The sequence continues at coordinate 20,498,574 of JAJQWJ010000011.1, forward strand.
ATAAATTTAAACTAACTTAATTATAGCAATATTAATTTCAAATTAGTTTCCAGCATCTGCCTTGCTATGAGGCATCTGAATGCCTCAGCTGTCAGCAGCCAAATAGTTATCAATATTAACCACTTCTCCATCACCCTTTTCTAGTGAATTGTACATCTCAAGAGTGAATTTCCAAGAGACACTGAAGGGCATGTTTTCTCCAAAATAAGAAATGGTTTATTTAACCAACTTGTGTTCCAAATGGAAATCTACAGCATGGTTTTTCTGCCTGGTGCTACAACTCAAGACAGGGGAATAGTCAGTAGGACACATTGGGATTAAAGCTTTGACTTTTGTCACAGGTCAACTAATTGTTTAATGTATAAATTAAGGAAAGTTGCCTTTCCTGTGATCTCCTCTCATCTTTTAAAAAGGAAAACACTGGCACAACCCACTGAATTGCTTTTTGAAGCAGAGTTAAGCACCACATTCCCATACAAGCTAAGGCAGGGGGCTGATCTCATCGCCCACCAACCACCACCCATTGCAACTTGCACAACAAAATGTGCAAAAAAAACTTCACACAGCTCACTTAAAGCAATTCTGTGCTGCAGAAACACTACCTCTTTGTACAACTTGAAAGAAAAAAAAAAAAAAAGTTACATCAACCTGAAAGATTAGTCAGAATCTTGTTCATTCCCCCTAAAGAAAAAAAACACCCACACATTGACACCTCCCCACCCATCAATAGAAAACATAGAAAATACCTCAATAAGAAATGTCTGACAAGTTTTGATATCTGACTCCTTTAAAAAACACTACCATATCTATTCATTGGAATCATAATTAGTGCATTAATAAGATGCTTGAAGAAGAGCAGACATGAAAGCTGCTACTCTGCTGACTGCACCACTGACTGATGTATTGCAATGCAGCCCAGGAAGGATGATGTGTACATTCTGACAAATTCTGTTTTCAGGCAAATCACATTGCACGTGGCACATAACCAGATCATTTAAATGTTTGAGAACATTTAGCCCAAGTTTTCCTGAATTACTAAGTGAGAATTACTTCCAGAGGTTATGGACCTCTTAAAAGAGCATTATCACCTCAACCCATCAATAGCTGTACAGAGGCTGAAATGTAATGGCAAGGTTCAGAATTAAGGTGAATCTATTTTGGAATTTGTTGCAATGTAAAGCTAATAAATGAATGCTGCAAATTTGGGGGCAGCAAGAGATGCCATGTTATCTGACAGATTAGCAAGTGAAGTAAATGAAACTGTCACAGGGAGATGACTGCTAACAGAATCAAATTTAGATTTCAAATGAGCCCTGGAAATATCTCTTAGAAAAGCTTCAACCAGGAGGAATTCACTGACTTCTCAGAGGGCAGGAGGTCATGTATTACACCAAATCAGTCTGCTGGGCCCCTCCACTGAAATACAAGAAATGAAGAGCTAAAAGTGACTGAAATAAAATGTTCTTAAAAGAAAGAGTAAGAGTCTGTAACTAGGGTCAGGGGTCACACAATTTAAAGGTAGCAGAAGCATTGTTCCAATGAGTGCAAGATGAGGTCCAGAGAGATTCAATTTTTCAAAAGATCAGAGCACTCTTGTATGCTGAAGAAACCAGAGGTAATGCCCTTGTTTCATATCTCATTAGGAAAAGTTCTTGTAACTCTAAGGAAAGCACATTAAAACCCAGAAATAGTTGCCAATACAATTTAATAACTGGTCTTTCTTATTTACCAGAAGTGACATAGTAACTGGTTTAAAGGTTAGTGTATTCTGAGCTATACAGAGATAAGAAAAAAACACTGAAAGGCTAAAATCCATGCTTGATGGCTTTCCTAAACTTTTGACTAAAAGGGTTAATGAACAGAACCACCACCACAAACTACCATTATATCCCTAGTTACTTCATGTACCAACAAAATCCCTGCTTTTTCAGCTCTCTTCCATCTTAGGGACATGAAGTTTGCTGTAAGGCTACAAGCTATTTGGGATCACTATCAAGAGAAATGGAGAAAGGGCCCTCCTGGCAGTAGTTTGACACAACCAGGTTCAACAGCCTTCATCTGGAAGAGGCAAAAGGAGGCAGCTCCTACTGGCATGCACTGGGAACAATTTATCCTTCATTACAAAAACTCTTGGAGCAGGTGCCTAGCAGGGCCATGGAGCTGATCTGAGGGCTGAAGCACCTCACTGCTCCAATCCCTGGGATTGTTCAGCCTTAAAGAGAGAAGGCTCAGAGCAGACCTTAGAGTGACCTCCCCAAGGGAGCCTACAAGAAACTTAGAGGGACTTTAGACCAGGACATGGAATGATAGGACAAGGGGTAATGACTTCAGACTGGAAGAGGGTACATTTAGGATAGGTATTAGGAAGGAATTCTTCAGTAGGAAGGTGGTGAGACTCTGGGACAGGGTGCCCAATCCCTGGAATTGTTCTAGGCCAGGTTGGATGGGGCTGTGAGCAACTTAGCTATATGATCTTTATGTCCCTTCCAACTATATGATCTTTAATGTCCCTTCCAACCCAAACCATTCTATAGTTCTACATGCTCACATCCATACACAGATGGGGGTACATTCCAAGATCATTTCTTTCCCACACGGCAAAAAGGTGTCAGTAAAATTCTATAAAATCCCTTATGCCCAGTTCTACTTGTGAGAAGCAGCTCCTCTAAGTGTTCCCTTCCTCAGCTATTTCCAGAGAAAAGCCTATTTCCTTTCAACAAATTTAAATTCATCTAGTCTGCAACCTTTTGCTCTCCAAAACACGCTGGGCAGAGCCTTCCAGAACCATTCAGCGCTCAGAATGCTGGATTGTTTTCCTCCAGAATTAAAGGGGAAAACAAAAAATCAAACACATAACAATATAAACTAATTAAACTGAACTAATACTTGTTTAAAATTAAACAACACAAAGTTTGAACCTGCCAGTCAAGTCCAGCAGAAGTCAACCAGCATCTGAGCATCAGCCAGAGCCCACAGGATTTCACCACAACAGAGAGCAGTGTTCCCAGAGAACCACCTTGGAAAACTGCAGAGCAAACAGATTCCCTGGATATTCTGAATGCATGCTGGCTGGTACTGTAAAAACACAAAGCTGTTTTGAATGAGCATCCTCCAATCCCTCCTGTGGCACCCCACAGCCAGCTGCAGTCAATCTGTTCTGCAATATCTTAAATTTGCTGGAGAGAGAAGAAAAAAGTAGGGTGCAGTGGGAAAAGCAGCAGTAATGGTAGGTGCACACTTCCCAACAGGAATCAGTGCTGCATCATTACAGAAAATTATTCTAGGTTCTTCAAATTGCCTCCCTGCTGTTCTAGGTACTTCAGTAGCACAAAACAATCTTTCTCTTTTCAGGCATTCAAGGATATTTGGCCTATGGTTTTTATTCCCATATTAAAAGGAAACCAGAAAGATACCTTAGCTGAGTGCACAAGCAGAGGAAGTGCTGCTCTCAAGACATTTTAAACTGTACTTTAGTAAAGTTAAATTATTTTTCAACATTTTCAAACACAGTTAAACTGTCAAACTTGGAAAAATCAAGAGCATTACAAAGGTGTTTAAAATCTCCATATTTATGCAGAAGTTGCTGTCACATCAGAATTCCTTCTTCATCATCACACTTTCCTTGATTCAAAGAAAAACTTTACATAATTACAAAGTACCCAACAGCTACTAGTATTTACAAACATGTTGCTCCCACAGACAAACTTAGTCAATTACTACGAAATAACCAAGCTACCCAAATGATCCAAGTTATGAACACTAAATTTGAAATTACAAGCTCTGCATTCAACATAAAAAGTCATAGAACAAATTTTGCTATAAATGGACACTTTATTATCTATTGGTTCTAAATATCATCGTTCAATCAGCTATTCAAAACTCATATTTTTAGAGAGCTCACCACCATGAGAGAAATCCAGAAGCTGTGTGATAGCCCCCCTAGGATCCAATATATTTTTGACAATAGATTTTAAAACAGATGCCAAAAATTAATGAGGCAGAGGTGGAAACAGATTGGGCAAAGTTTGAAACAGATTAAAATGAAATTTATTACAAGTTATGTTTGGAATTTGATGAAATAAAATAACAAGAAAATTAACACTGAGGTAACAACATAACTGTGATAAACTTCGTTCAAAAACAACTGAGGAAATGTATCATTTCTGCAATTTGCTTCACTTGTGAACTATTTACAGTGGTATTATTAATTAGTACTATTTGTGCTGAACTCAAGGAAAAATATCTCAGGGACTTCAAAGAGCTTTGAATCAGCCCCAAATGTCTTAAATGGGATTTAATGTATTCCTGCACTTTAACTGACCCTCTACACAGTGATGAGCTTAACCTGCCTTGAAATTACAAATTAAATAGGCCAAGGATATATTTTTAATGGCTCTCAATTTGAAAACACAATGAAAAATTGCATCTTTTTTTTTGATCAATCATTTTGACATTTTTTTTGAGATAGTTCCTTGGTCTTTATTATGCCCCCCTTTTTATTTTTACATCAGTTATCTCTGAAGCAAGGGACTATATTGACTATTATATGGTGATGAAAGAACACTCAATCATTGTTACACCAGTGCCAATGACTTCAAATTTGAAGATGAGGCAAACTGATGAAAACAGAAGGGCATAAGTCAGGAAACAATTATCCACCTCAGATAAGGGAGTCCTACAGACTTAATTAAAAAATGTACAGAATGCATTACTGTCAATTAAAGCACAGCCTGTGCAATTCATTAAAGGCCTGTCCCCTGGGCAGAAGTGACAAACACTCCATTGTGCACTGGAGAAATGAGGCAGAACACCAAAGGGGTAATGGCAAATCAAAAAGGGACTGACCTGCTCGTAGCACAAAATTATATTATTCAAATATTAAGCAATCTGGACAACAGGGAGGAAACTAAAAGAGAAAAAAGACGCCTAAGGAGAGGTCTAATTTGTTTACAAAGCACTTTGGATGGAGCTTTCCTATGGTAATTAAGCTATTATTCAATGACAAAAAGAAAAAAAGAAGTCATTACTGAAGAAACCCTACTGACACTTGGCCTAAAGATACATTCCTTGAGATAAGACAGAAAAAGGGGGCGTAAGCAACAACAGAACATTTTAAAAAGTACTTAAAATCAAATGGAGCAAGTTAGACCTGCCATCACTTCTTTTGTCCCTTCATGATCTTCTCCAGATTGTTTTCCTGATGGACTCAACTGTGTCTCACCTTTCCCTGCCACCTTTACATCCCCTGCTAGTACCTTCCCTGGTTCTTTATCTCTCTTTGACCAGTTGGTTTCAGTTACTGCTACCGTTTTGGAACAGAAATGGAAAAAAAAGAAGAAAACTAATTACTCCAGGTCCCATTCATGACAGGCTAAAACCAGCTGAACCTCCTGACCTCAAGCCCTTCCTTACCCTTCAAATCTTCTTGCAAGTTCTAGACATAGAATCATAGAATTGGCTGGGTTGGAAGGGATCTCAGAGATCATCAAGTGGCTATTAGAAAACTTAAAAATCAATACTGAGTGCTAATAATCCTTTCCCTTAAAGCTTTAGAAGCTTTCAATCAGCGTTTAATCATTTACTCCAGGCAAATTCAAATTAAAATTTTTTTTTTTTTTTTTTTGGCTAATGACTGTAAACAAGAAATTATTTTCCCCATGTGAAAACTAACAAGAATGATCAGATCGTTCTCAGTTGTTTCTATTTAATGAAATTTAAATGCATTAAGGATTTAAAAAAAATTAATAATCACTTGTTACAACATTCATTAGGGGTGTGAAATTCACACTACAAAAATTCACGCCCCCCCTTCCTAAAAGGGTTTGGACTGGCTGAGCTTCCAACCTAAACATTCTGGGATTCTGTTTGGCAGGGTTAACTTCTCACTGCAGTCCTAAAAGGGGAAGAAAAATCCTTTTTTCCTCCTCTTGCAAACAGCAATGCCTTCAGAAACCAAGGCACTGCCCCCCAAAACTTGCCCCACTTCACGGAGGGCTCAAGTCTATTTCCTATATTATTTCCTACAGGATTTTCTTCTCTCCCAGCACTCAATAGTCAGTCCCAGGTCTTGCTGGGGGAGCTCAGCCCTTAGGAAATAAATCCCCAGGAATTTTCTCCACATCGCAGCCTTTTTGGGGGGGCAGCCCCAGCTTTCCCATCCCACCCCTCTCCCCACAGGGGGTCCCGGAGGGTTCTGCCCTTTTTGGGAAGGCTTCCTTAGGTCCAGGAATCCCCTGGGAGCTCCCCCCCCATCCATCCATCCCTCTCCCCTTTGGGGACTCATTTTCCTCCACCTACCCTAGGGTTTTTCCACCTTTTGTTGGTTTTAAATCGTCCGGGTTTTGCCTCCCCCCCTCCTCCTCTTTCTTTAACCCCACCCCATACCTGGCTCCAGAATTTGGGTTTTCCACAGCCCCGAGGAGCCCGCCCCTCACCGCAGCCTCAGGGCTTGGGCTTGCTGCTCTCCTGCCTGCCGAACCGAGATGGTTCCGGAGGTGATGGATTCGGAACCGGCTCAGAGGATGCTGAGAACCCGGGTTCTGCCACTGAGGGGCAGCCCAGAGCTTCCAGCCCTGTCCCCTGTCCCCCCCCCCTGCCACCTGGCACCCCTTGGGTGGGAGGGAAAACAGGGAAACCACCGGCAAAAGACAAAGCAAAAAGCCCGAAGCACAAAAATTAAAAAAAACAGAAGCCGCAAAAAAAAAAAAAAAAAAAAAAAGATAACCGAAAAAACCAAAAGGTAAAAAAAAAAGCCACCCAAAAGGCAAAAAAACACCGCAGAAGCAAAAAAAACAACCAAAAGCAAAAAAAAAAAAAAAAAACAACCAAAAGCAAAAAAAAAAAGCAAAAAAAAAAGCCAAAAGCAAAAAAAAAAGCAAAAGCAAAAAAAAAAGCAAAAGCAAAAACAAAAAGCAAAAAAAAAAGGCAAAAGCAAAAAAAAACCTCAAAAAGCAAGAAAAAAGCCCCAAAACAGCCCAAAACCAGCCCAAAAACCAGCCCAAAAACCAAAAAAAGCCAAAAAAAAGTCAAAAAAAAAGCCAAAAAAAAGCCAAAAAAAGCCAAAAAAAAAGCAAAAAAAAAAAAAGCCAAAAAAAAAAGCACCCCCAAAAATTGAATGTTTAGCCTTTACAAAAGATATAAAAAGGGACCCTAAATCCGTACAATACACACACACAAAAAAAAACCTAAACAGCCCCACATAGCATATATATATTTAGGGAAAATTTTTTCTTCTACAAATGAAGACAATTACTAAAAGGGGATTAGGAGACACTATGGCAGAAATATGAATGCATTAATTGAACACAAATTTGCCCTTTACTTCTTGACACTTCATTTGGAAAACACCAGGTAGGTGTTAATTAAGATAACAAGTGACCCATACTTTTCATCTTTTGCTTTAATGACTGATGAGAATTTATGAACTTTAATACCACTTATTCATTGATGCAGAGTTAAATCACAGAAAGAGAATAACACACACCTAATTCAAATAGTAAAAAAATAAGCCTCTTAACATATGCCTCAAAAACATCCACAAAAATCACCTACTTCCACATGCTGGGGAGCAGATATATTAAAAAAAAACCCAAACCAAATAAAACCTATTGATTTTACAAATTGTCAGATGATTTTAAGTTCCTGGACTGTGCTTCCCAAAGACTGGAATGCCCTCTACCATGTGTAGGAACTAATATGCCTGCAACTAAACGTTTCTCTAGTTAAAATTTCTATTGGAAAACTCTTCTAATCCAAATATTAAAAGCAGAAAAGTGAACCCTTGCGTATTGCCCAAGAAGTTCATGCCAGATAAGGCACATGGGCTTTATTCCCTCGCCACTAAAATGAGTTTATTTATCTCTAGGAACAACAAGGGATAAACAACTCTCTTCACAGTCATGATATTTTAACTTTAACCATGACATTTAAATCATGACATTTAAGATTCTTTAACCTCCCTTAAAGAATCAAAAGCAAGACTTTCTTTGGTAACAATATTTTAGAAAAATTCCTGTATAAACTGACTCAAAATTAAACTTTTGTTTCCTTGTATTAAATAGTTTGGTGAGAACCATCACTGGCTCCTATCTAGGCATCTCAAGCATGTGCTTCTCAGCAGAGCTTTTTCTCAAAATTCAGAGTTTTAATTAAGTTCCCACTAACCTTTATCCCTCACATACATCCTATTCTGCATTTACCTTTCTACCCAAAGGAACTGAACAGCTCTGATTTCCACTTTATCACTAAAATGTCTGAATGCAGTGTCCCAAGGTACACCCCACCATCAGCCCCAGCTGCAGCACAAAGTTCTGCCACGTTTTTTGACACAGAGAATTTCTTTGCAGCCACTATGTATTCACTGAAGGCAGAGGCAGATGACAAACTACACGTTTGTAGTATTTTTGTAAATGCTGGGTCACTTCAGCACTGGTGGAAATGGCAGCTTGCTAGTAAGAGGCTCTTACTTGCTGAGTAGGGGATGGCTGAAGCAAGAGGAGCCTTCATCCTTTTCATAATGACCACTAAAGTCTACATTAGCTCCAGGAAAACACTCCCATACCACATGAAACCATCATGGTCTACATTTACAAGTCATCTGCCTAACTTCTAGTGTCTGTCTGTAGACCTTTGCCTGAATTTTTTCCCTTATTTCATATTGCTAAGTAGTACATCCAGCACTGAAGTGTTCTTTGTAATTAGTTCTTTCAAGTGCATCACAGCTTCAGAAGATATGTATTCATTTGACAGTTTTTTAATTGCTTTTTATGTTGTCATCTTCACAGCAAAGGAGCTTTATTATGTTAAACCTCTAAAAATGTTTTTAATTTTTCCTATAACTTGATATTAAAGGGCTAAGAACTGCGGTCAGATTAAACAAGTCCAACTAATTTTGAGACTAGGTCTTCCAAATCCATCAGTTCAGTCCAACATTTTCAACCCTTTGCATGACCCTCAGAATACACAAATATGACTGCCCATATCTCGGTCTTTCACAGAAAGGATTTTTCATATTTATTATTATCAAGACCAGACTAGTTGTAATGATAATCAGCTGGTATAGCTCTGAGGAAATTTATTACAGAGACTACCAAAATTCATTGACAAGCAGATTCTTTTCTGTCTATCCCTACTAAATGGCCTTTACTTTCATCAGTTGCCTGTGTGTATGTCTCAAGATTTTTCTTCTTCCCTTGGCAGCATTTGCTTCAGTTATTTATTGGCTCTTTTCTCTATTAGTATTGGGTGGGGGCAGATTATTCAGTCTTTACAGGGACAGTGGCTATATCCTGAGTTCCACCTAGGATATTAATTCAAGTTTCTCTCCAAACTAACTTCCATTAGTGTACCTTCTCTTTGACTAATCAGTTATTTTCAGCAAGGGAAAAAAAAAAAAAACAAACCACCAAAACTCTTCAGGACTCAAAACATGAGAAAACCAATCAGAAAATGTATTTTTTACTTCATAGGAAATCATTATTTTCTCTTGCTCCATTTAGTGAAGGACAGGATAAAGCTGCCTAATGAAAAAACAGTTTCATCAAGCTACTGAATAACAGGACTGCAGCTTTTTTCATTCCAAGATTTGATTAATCCAACTGTCCAAATCTCTAATTTTTAGCTTGAGAAGAAAAATGTTAAAAAATTCAAACTGCTTAATGTTGCTATTTTGTAATTAAATGCTGTTATGTTATATCTGGGAGGTGTTTAAGTAATATCCAAGACCAAAGCAAGCTTTCTGCTCTTTGGTAATTGGGAAACTCCAGAACTTCCAAGGCTGCCCCGGCTTTATCTGGGAAGTCTTTCATATAACTGATCAGTTCAAGTATGTTGTAAAATATTCAAGATTAACAGGAACAATATTAAGAACAGTGTTTGATAATTTGGTATTTAGTGGCAGATGAACCAGAGAAGTGAATAATATTCTGACAGCTAGAATGAACCTGCAATTTAACACATCTTGTTAGTTGGGGCAATTTCATATTTAGGAAAAAATGCATCTCAAAAAACCATCTGGTAAATGGTTTTGCTGATGGTAAAACCATCAGCATCTGGTAAATTCCAAGCCTCTGCTCATGTCAGAGACTGGAGCACTGTTTACCTATCTTTTAATTCACTGCTGGGGTATTTTAATAGTTTATTATATTTTATAGTTTATTAAGTATAAAGTAAACTATATTAAAATATGAGTTTATAGTAATAAACTCATTTAACATGAGTTATGCAGATAACCAATGCTTTCATTCCCTCCACCCTGTTTTTTGTGGGAGTTTTGTTTGTGTTTTGTTTGTTTGGATTTTTTTGTTGTTGTTTTCTTTTTAGAAACATGGAATAGAAACTTTGTTATAGACGTTTTTCTTGTAAAATCTCTTTACAAGCACTATATTTCATTTTAAATCTGGCAGCTTTAAAAAGGAGACTCTCCCAAAAGCAGAAAAACAAACATACATGGGAATAACTGCTTTGGTAAGAAAAAAAAAATAAAAAATCACAATTCATAATTTAACAATCACCTGTCCACTCACTAAGTGGAATAAATGCAAACAGATTTTTTTACCTGTGAAATAATTAGTTGTTAAAATGACACTGATACTTGGTTTGTAATACTGTGTCCTGTGAATAACCCATTTTTCTTCCAAGCAAAAGGACAAAGGAGGTCTCAACAACTGTTATAAACTACTGTAGAACAGAACTGACATAACTTCCATCAGGAAAGGTGATTTGAGTGTGAAAGCAGTCTTAAAAATAGCCTCAGATCCTCTAATTTGGGGTGTATTCAGTAAAATGAGAGGCAAAGTTAAACAGATCCCCTAGACACTACATCAACACCTTTTTTACTTTCTTTTTCTTTTATGTGGAAAGATGCTCCATGTCTACAAAAAAAAAAAGTCAACTTAATCACAAAAGACTGAGATTTAAAAGTCCATGATTTACTAAAATACAGCCAAACCTAACATCCAGCTGTTCAGCATCAGAATAGTTCCATTTACTCCAGCTAAGAATCCAGCCTCAGATTTAATGTTCTCTCTGGTAATGAAGCAGAAAGATGGGTTTACAACATCAAGACTGGGGAAGCAAAAGAGAAAAACAAAGAAATATATTCTGGCAGTGATCCAGCATTTGTAACTGAACTAATGTTCAATTAGTGTGAAACGCTTTATGGAAATAAATGTTAGTTCTACATGAATCCCAAATTAGTTTATTACAATCAGTGCTATTAAAATGATTAAAATAAAGTGTTACTAATATGCCAAACAACTGTGATTGCAGTTTTATAAAACTAGTGTTTAATATCCACCAGAGATAAAAGATTTTTTCTGTAATAAACATAATGATGTGTCTAAACCATTTGGAATTATGACATTAATGGTAATGTTAATTAGCCTTTTAAAATAAATTAATGTAGTGCAATGTATAAAATACATCAGAGTACCTAAATGTTACCTAAGGAACACAAAACTATGCAGTAGCTGTTTTGTATCAGGAAAAATATATTGAAAAATATTTAAAATTCAAGTGAGGTTTACCTTTCAAACAGGTTATTAGCTCTTAGGAGGTAATATTCTTTTGTTTCCTCTGGTTTTGACTAGGAATAGCCTTCTCTACTTAAGTCACCAGTACAGTTATTAGAATTAAAAAAAACACATCTATTTTGAGTTTTTTGGATGAAGCACCATGTAGCACAAGAAGTTCAGCTTAAATCAGAGTCCCAGTTTCAATGAAAATTATTTGAGAGAAGTAGATGAGAGAATATGTAAGCAACAGCATCTATACTTAAGAACTTTTTGTCACCACCCTTACACTCCACAAGGAACCTAAATATTGTATCAAAATTTTATGGTAAAGTGGAAATAAATCTGTTTAAAAAAAAAAAAAAAAAAGGAAGATTGCTGTGTCAGATTGCCAAGAAAGTTGTTAGAAAGGACGAAGCTTAAAATAAAATTAATCTATGGGAAATATCCCAAAAAGCCTTTTAAAATGCTAGCAGTTTGAGTTGTTACATATTCCTAGAGCTTTATAATTCATCAATTGGGACAAATATTAACATCTAGAATATGGAAAATGTTTTATGTGCTTTGAGAGTCATGAAATATTTTCAAGCAAGAAATTACAGGCACAAAGTAAGTGCATACAGTTGTAGTAAGTTTCTCTGCTGTGGAAACAATGGTACTCAGCACTAACTAGAAGTAAAAATAATTATTTCTTGCCAAAATAAATTCAACTTTACATTTTATCATTCCAACAGTTTTATTAACAAGATAATGGTACTTTGTTCTCACAACTTTGAAAGCAGAACCATGTGAATTAATAGCTAATTCAGATTTAAAATTAATGAGCTTTACTGCACTGATTTTTTCCAATTTTCTTGAATAAGTATTTCCTTTAAATAGTCTTTCACATAATACACAATCTTATAAGTCCCAATTGAGTAACAATGAAGTCTTGTTAGTCTTTGTCACCTCATAATCATTCATGCTGCATTTTAAACAAGCAACACAAATTACTGCCTGGGGAAATTATTTTGGAGTTATGGAAGAAAAGTGCCAGCTGAAATTGTAGCTTGCTCATGTAAAACATTTTATACTAAAGAAGTTTTACTGCACATACAAAAATGTTTTCTTATTAAATTACATATTATTTTTTCTAAGTGTGGGTTACTTCTCACATGTTAAGTCCTAACTGTCTACCTACTTCCCAACAGTTTTATTTCAAACCAGCATTTTTGACAGAGGTGATAATGTCAGATTGATTTATTTTCAAGGAACACTTCAAAGAAATTCAAAAGAAGAGGAAAAACACATGCAGAGATTTTTTCCCAAAAGGAAGGAATTCCACAGTAAAAGTGTTTGTTTTGAGGGATTTCTTTATTTTTTTCCCCAAACCTCATTGTCAAGTTACCTGTTTCTGGCATTTTTACAGCAAATAAAATGGAATCAGACCAGCTTTCATTCACCTCCTGATGAAACACTGTTGATGATTAATTCAAGATCTATCTCTGGTCAGAAGGCCAGTAAAAATCTTACATACCACATAGGTCATTTATGACATTTGATTCATTTTGAGGCTAGGTGGTAGCTAAGTGATGTGTCTGTCTCACACTGCACAAATTAATGCTAAATAAAAAACATCCATTAAGGGTTAAGATTCATGTTCTGTCCTTCAGCAACATACTTTTTAAAATATCTTCTTTCATGGAGCTCACTATTTTGGCTTTAGTTTTAGTGCTAAAATCAGAACACTTTAAGATCTTGTGAATCTCCATCCCTAAAGACAGAAAGAGATTTATACAATATCAACTTCCTGAAAATAAGAAAGATGCTTAATTCAGAGCTGGCTGGAGAGCAGCCAATGAGCAAATTTTAGAGACAGGCAGATTAATTACTCTTCAGTTTACTACAGAAGTTATGCTACCAGGGAGAAGGTGGTGAACTGTTGGAAAATCATAGAGCTTTTGAGTAAAAGCAGCTTTTAAGCTTAGAATTTGGGTTAGATAGCAGTTATGTTCTTAATACCCTGCATCCTACATCTCAAGGGTACTGAAAGGCTTTGTCTCTCACAAGGCACAGAATTTTCAGGCAAGAATCTGAGCTGTGAATGCTCAGGGCAAGGACATAACCTCCTTGTAGCCAAGAAGTCCAGGGTCTGACAAACATTTTCTGACTTTTGTGGAGACCAGGTATGTCCCACCATGGAATGAAGGCTTTCCAGTGTTCAGCAACTCACTCCAAACACAATATCACAACCTGAAAACTAGTGGATTCCATGAAAAGCCAAGGTTTTTAGAAGCCAGTCTGAAATTTGAAATTTTGGATGTACTGACTTCGCTATGGGAAAAGTCTCAAAGTATGGAATAAAAGAAAAAAGTGGATCTTGTAATGGGTACCTTTCCCCTGATAATCTGGAAAAGGGAATCAAAAAATAAATGCAGTTTGAGCTGGCAGGTCTGTCACTAAAGTGATCATCTATACCAGGCAATGTGAAAAAATTCCAGTTGCTCTAACTGTTCAATTGAAACAAAACACACTGGTTCTTTTCTAGAATTCAGGCACTTGGCATAGGAATGTGAAGCAGAAGTGAAGGTACCTTCCCCAAGGTGCTCAGGAAGGGAACTGGTGCTTCCACCAGAATGACAAGACAACCTTCTGCTGGCCTTTAGCCAACCACAGCATCAGAAAAAGCCAAGACAGTGAGACAAACATGCATGAAAACTGAGTAGGAGTGAATTTTCCTGCTCCCTTTCCCCTTGTGGGACAAAAAAACAAACAAACAAAAAAAACCCCAACACAACAAACCCACAGTCCCTTTCACATTAAATCTTGGCATAGGGAAGCAGAGAAAAAGTCATTTTCAGCACAATAGATTTGAAATTCACTTGGTTGCTCACAAGATTTGAAGGTACTTGGTTCCTTCTCTAACTTGAAAAGGCAGAAAGTAAAGCTTCAAGATGAGAGCTCTCAGTTCCACATCAGGGGACCTGGAACTACAGAGACTTTCCCCAAGACTTTTCCCAGTCCTGTAAGAGGGCCCTGGGAGGTTCAGTGACCCCATCTCTCATCTCAGCTCAATGGCACTACCCTGGGAGGGAACTCAAGGCACAGAGGACACACCAAAGTTAAATGACCCCAAATTCCTGCTGCAAAGACTGCCTAAAGCTTTCCAAGCTTGGATTTTCCAGCAGAACAACCACTATGCTTCTTAGGAAGACATCTGCACTAAAATAAAAGGGATTTTGCAACAAAATTCTCATTTACCTGGATCTGCTCCTGAGCCAAGTGTCAGTTATGTCATTCCCCTAGCTTTAAACATTTGCAATAGGAAAGTTTCAAAGAACCAAGATTCTTTATTGAAATGTCTTATGAAAAAGTATCTTCATACAAGAGTCTGCATTTATTAATTGGCTTCATTTTTAATTAATGATACAATTCAGCTGTGATCAAAGCACAGCAGCTAGATAATTCAGGATAGAAAATGGAGTTAATTTACTTAGATATGGTACTACTTTCCTAATGACTTTATTGCAATGGAGTTTCAATTACTTATTGGGCTATTTTAGTCCAACAAGATGCCTGCAGGCATTTAGCATGTCACTCCTTGTGAAAACACTATATAAATATTTTTCCAGAGGCATGTCTAAGATTTATATTACTGGGATTTTTAAAAAGTTGATTAAAAAGCTAATAATGAAGCTCAGTGAACTGGCTCTTTATTTTTTTTTTATTTAGAGGGTTGAATAATCGTAGTTTTTCCAAAAATGTACAACTGGTACAAGCCATTCAGTTTTCAATTCTGTTTGCCAGGTGAGGATTTCTCCTACCTATTCAAATATAGACAGCAGAAGCTTTAACACTAGACCATAAATCAGAATGTTCTTTTTGTAATCAAGGCATTCTCTCAAGCAGCTACACCCTATCCCCGAGCAGTAAGAAACAGGAGAAATAGTTAAAAACCAGAACCTATAGAAGTTACTTAATCAGAATTAATCAGGCAATGGCAACAGGCACTTCATACCCTAATAGAGGGAAAAAGATTCACCTTTAATCAGTAATATATTATAGCTTACAAGTAAAGGCTCCCCTCTGCCTAAAGTGGAATATTTTTAACTTCTGCATTACAAATTATTTTACCTTCAAACTGACTACATGGTGTCATGTATTCTACCAGTAATATACAGAATGACTAAGTGTGTTTTGCAGCTACAAGCCTAAAACACTGAAAAAACACCCTACTGACATTTTTCCTGGGGACATTCTTTCGGAAGACAGCTTCCAGCACGGTCTTTTTTCCATCCTTTTCTTAAAATGATGGAAGTAAACACACTGCTTACTTTCTCCTTACTCAGAGATCTGCAAGTGTGCTCCTCTGGCAGGGATTAGAAGGAAGGATTTCCATTCCCAGTTCAATTCAGCCAGCAAACCAGCAATAAACCCCTAAACCCAGCAAATTGTGGAGGTTTGGCACCGATGAACACCACTTGGCTCAAGAATCATTCAAACTCTGACCTTCCTTCCTACCTGGGAGGTGTTTAGCACTGATCCCTGATCACACAGCATGTGAGGCTACACCAACCTGTTCCAGTCCCTGTACTCATGTTTAGGAATTTCAAGGGTTGGACTTGATGATCTCTGAGGTCCCTTCCAACCCAGCTAATTCTATGATTCTATGATTTTATGAATTACACACATATTAAACTCTCAGTTCCACAGCAACTTGTGTCAGCAAGCTGAGATTGTAAATCCCTCTCCTCAAACCTACATCCTGTATCAACAGCTGTGGAGTTTTTTTCATTTTTCTTTTAACCAAGGATAGCAGTAGGTCTTCAAGCCTTCACTTCTTGATTTATCTGTTCTCAGGGGGTCCTGGGCTCCAAAGTACTCACCAAAAAACCACAGAAGTACCAAGCAGGGTAAGTGGGGAAAGGGGAGGGTTTCAGCTGTGGTCTTGCAAACCTTATTGCTTACAGGATAAGCAATTCAGACTCCCCAGACATCCTGACCCTGGAGAAGTCAGGCAGAACTGCTTACTGGAAAGCAGCAGAATTAACTTATCCTTCTAAATGTATTTCCCAAGAGACAAGATCCTCCAGACTTCAACAGCCTAGCAAAAGTGCAGGAGAATGGGTCAGAGCAAGACGAAGGAAGAATAATGAGCTTGACAGCCAGAACTGCTGGGAAAGGCACAGAGACAGCTGTGGAGACAGCCAGCCTGACAGCCTGTTTTATTGTTTGCTTTTTAACGGCAGACTGATAAAATAGGACTATCAAAGAGAAATGCACATTCATAAAGTCATTCTCTTCACTCGCTGAACCTTCTTCTTGGGTTTTTTTATGGCGAGCTAGGTCAAATCAGTTTTAGCTGATGAAGAAAAGCTGCAGGAAGGATTAGTTTAATTCCAAGAAAGGGCAAGTTTCTTCTTCTTAAAAGAAAATTAATTGGCAAATCCTTCTTAAGAACTAAGAAGTTCCTAACAGATCTGATTTCCAAGTGTACATTTGCAGAGGCAATTATTTTTTCTCCAAGTATTGGACTGTGTTTTATTTTTAAAAACTCAGTATTTTGGAGAAACCCTCTGCTTTTTGGCCCAAATAGCAACATCAAACTACATCCTGTGGTTGGAGAAGTCTTAGTTTTGTTTATCCAGCAGCAGTCATGCCAGTGTGGCATCCTCATTCCACCTGCAGAAACATTTCTTCAGAATAATTTCAGAATTTTTCAGAAACCTGAACTGAATTTGAGGGTCTTTCAGGTATTGCAAGACAAGACAAATACTCTTGGGTGCCCAGCAGCTGGCATAAGGCCATAGGAGTAAGAATTTAAGAGATGCTAATCCCAATTTACAGGACTGGTTTAGAGTTTAACACTTTCCCTGTGAAATTCTCAGTAACAAGGTGCCCAAATAAGTGTTTAGCATCATCTTCTATCATTCCCCTTTACTCTGTGAGGTACTCACTTTGAGCACCCCTTAGTGCATTATAGGACAAAAGTGGAATTTCAGCTTTTGGGATGACCAGAAATGGAGTACAAATATTCAACTGTGAAAAAAAAAAACCAAACAAACACAAACTGTGACAAAAGATATAAAAATCACCTCTAAGGGAATAACCACCATGAGGAAAAATCCAATTCTGTGCCATCCTAAATACTTTTGTAGGAACTTGAAGCTGTTAGGAACAGAAGATGCTTTATTATCCCCAACTTATAGACTCAGCAACCCTGTCAAATGTTTAGGTTTTCTATGACACAAGTGTCAGATTCCCATTTTTTTCATATGCCATACAACTGATATTGTATTCCAAAAGATTTGTTTCATGGGCAGAGCTTTTAACTGTATTCACATCATCCTCCGTACTGGTTTCATACAACCAGAAAGGAGAACGGGTCTACTGGGGAGTGAAAATAGCTAAAAATGAAAAAGGGATGTAGGGAGGAGAAAAAAACCCAAGTGGTCTCAATGCTGTGCTGCTGAAACTAATTTATTTGTAATCACACACTCCTTTTCCCCATCTCAAAACCAAAACAAAACACTCAAATCAGTCCTCAGACTCTAAAGATAGGGAGAGAGAAGCAGGCTCTTTGAACCTGGGTCTCCAGTGAATTAATGTATTAGGCAGTTTTCCCCTCAAGCCAAGGGAGACAGAGTTTCTCCTGTCTAGAAAAATACCTTATCCATCCTGCTACAGCCACTTTGGGGAAATACAGGCAGGCAGCAAAGCTGCTCACCTTTATAGAAGAGCCTTTACACTTTAGTCTATTAACATTTTGTGTCCTGAAGAGGCACTAAATACATGCACACTGTCCCTACAACAGCCAGACTGGGTTGGAAGTGGTAGTCTCCAGAAAGGGATTGGGTAACACCACATTTTCCTGTCCAAACTGTAGACAATGAAGGAAACCTCCTCCTTTGGGCATTTGCCTCTCAGCAGTTCTCTGAACAGCATGTGGTGTGAATAAACAAAATAATTTCACCTGAAATTGTACTCTAATATTAAAAGCCCCATCATTATGAGCTCTGGAAAACAGAGCTAAATTTTTTTTTTCCATGAAAACAATCAAAAAACCCCCAAACAAAAACCAAAGTTACCAGTAAAAGGGAATACAGCCCAACAGCATTACCTGGGACAGTTTCTAGGTCCTGCTCAGTTGGTTTCAGCTAACACATGCAGAGGAAATTCATTGTAAAATTACGCCAGAAAATTGAGTACAACACCCCATGCAAAAATAAAATATATGAATACATTCACAAATATTTCTCATTGAAATGGAACATATGAATGGCTCCAAGGCTGAGCCAGTTGTGTACTGGGGAAGGTGGGAGAGAAAAGGTGGTGTTTTCAGAGAAGATCAGACTGAATTTGACATGGCAGACTAAACTTTTCAGAGTAAGGCAGTTAACACTGACAAAGCAGCTGAAATTGCTAAGCCCCTAGAGTTTCCTCAGCTTGTCCTGAAAGTTCTGGGTGGTAAATAAAAATTTCTGATCACAGAAGATAGAGAGAAAGGAAAAATTCCCATCTCCAAAAGCATGAGCATTCAGCATCTAAGCAACATCCAGTTCTTAAGAGCACAGCAAAACCAGCACATTTTCAACCAGAAATTTTCATTGGCTGATGAAACATCAATCTGGGCCCCTGCTTCTTTCTATTCTGGGACTCACCCCTCTATCTTACTTTCAGATTTTACTAGTGCATGGAGAGACAACACACTAAACCTGTCCCAAGTTGATAGCAGAAATCTGACATTTTCCTTGCTCAGGTTTGCTTTTGATTTAATTTTCTTTCAAGTTCAGGGAAACAGCCACTTTTAAAATGCTGCATGATTATCTCCAGCAGTATTGAAGTCCCTAGCAAGTGTTAGGGTGTTCAAGCTATTCAGTGAACTGAGTAGTGAATTCATCTGCAGTTCATTAACCTTTTCTAATTAGCATTCTATAAGCAAGAAGGAACAGACCACAAAGACACCTTAGTGAAGTACAACCAAACAGCCGGGGGAGAAAGTCAAAAGAAAAAAAAGAGACAAAGACAAAAGCTGCATGTTGCCAAGTAAATTGTTGTCTCTGTTGTAAAGGCAAATCTGGATTAGGGAGTTAAATCTCATCTAGGTTGTATGGCATCTAGTTGCAACAGCAGCTGTATTGGTTATCACAGAAGCCACAGTTTATGCCTTCATTTAACAGTAATTTCCAACTAAACTAGGAGTAATTCTTCACATATACTTAAAACTTATCTTTTTTGATGTTTTCCCTCAGGTATTCAGATTCTCTCACTGAGAGGAAATAGCTTTTCATGCCAAGGGTGCATTTTTGTATTACTTCAGGGAAACTGGAAATTGTTCTAAATTAAGTTAGAGGAAGCATACTGTGCTATTAAGAGGCTGCTAAGTTATTACTCTAGCAGAGATGGATGGTGAAAACCATGCCTCCACTTTTGCCCAGCAGGATCTCGAGTTGAACTGACCTTAATCACAACTGCAACAAAGCTCAAATCTGTATTTGGTCACCCAGTTTCTGCCTTTTGATGGGATAGGGGTGGAAAAGAACAACAACAGGAGCACTAAAGCAAATGCTTTGACAGTGACAGGAAAAATCACTTACTGCTTACTGCCATGGGCTACACAGACTCAGCTTGGGGAAGTTAAATTATTACAAATTACAATAGATATGTAATTACTGATATATGTAGTGCAAGACAAAACAAAAAAAGCAGCAAAAAAAAAAGTATCTGCTTTGGAAAACCATTTTTCCATTCCTTTTCTTAGGCTCAACTTCAAGCCAGAGCTGTACCATTCCAGTTTAGAGTCACCCATAGGCTACAATTCCTTAGGGGAAATACCTGCTCTGGGATGAGCTTTCCCCCCATGAGGTGAGGTTGCCTTCTCCACCAGGGAGTGCTTCCTCCAGCCTTGGTCTTCTCTGCCCTTTCTTTACCTCAAAAGAGCTCAGCTGTGTCCTCACATGGACTCACTTTAGAGCTGATCACTGGAACCAGCTGTAGCACTCAGCAGCAGCAAGCTTTCACAGAAGCCAACCCTGCCCTCCCCCCAAAAAGCAAAAAAACCCACCAAAACCCAAAAGAAACCCCACGCCAAAAAATCCCAGAAAAAACAACTTGCCATATTTTCTAGAAAAAAGGCAACTTCAGTGGAAATGGTACAGACTGAACTAAGTTTAGCAATGGTGAACAGGGGAATCCACAGGGCTTTAGACTCAAAAGTTTTTGTCAAATACTCAACAGCTGTGAAAAACTTTTCCCTAGGCCATAATTAGAATATAAAATAATGCAGTGACTTGTGCCTAAATAATGATAGATCTTTTGTAAGCTCAGAACCTATGCACAACATTCTTACTCTGCCTATGAAACTCAGATATTTTCATCCCACTTCCCCACTTCTGTTGGGAAACTGTGGTATGAGGATACCAGGTGAAAGCTGTTTCTGCCCAATGCTATATTTCAGAGCAGAGGATTTTTATTCCAGAGATAATTCAGCTACACAGCACATAAACTACACACAATTGCTAAACTTTCATCAGGGAAAGATTCTGAGATGCTGCTCAGCCCTAAGACAGAGACATCTTTCATCCACGTCTCTGTATGTTCTCCAGATTTTTTCAGGTTTTATTATTTAACAATATTTGTTCTGGTTTTGTCTGCTTTGGGTTTTTCTCTTTTATTTTTTTAGTAATTCTCCCTTCATACCTCAAAGTCAGCAGCTACTATGTTATGGAAAGCATTAAGGGTTTGCCTATAGCAGCAAAAGACTGAAAGTTGGGAAGTTAGGTAAAAAGAAAGGGAATTCTTTTTGTCATTGCTCCGAGCTGGCCAGAGATTTCAGGAAGAAACTCCACAAGCAAAATGGTTCCCTCTGCTCACCCCAGTTGCAGGATTAGAACCTCATTTCTTGTCACTGAAACCTTATGAATAAAAATGAAGCTGAGCCTCTGCCCTTTATCCTCTACAAAGACAGCTATGAAACTCTTTTATCCTGTTCAACCCATCAAAGGTATGCTCAGAACATTTGACTAAGTCTGCCAACAAACCAAGTTCTGTAATAAAATATAAATCTAGTTACTTTAAAATAAGAGATCACAGACCTTCAAAGGAAGATCATTAGGCTGCCTTATGAAAAAAAATCAAGCACATAAGGTTAGTGATACCAAAACTCCAACTGTAACTCAGAAATATCTTTACAACAGTTGCTTTTAAACCTAAGTTAGAGAACAGCAAAATTACAATGGGTATATAAACTATAGAAAAAATGCAAATATCTCTGAAGTTACAATGTCTTCGAAAAGGGATTTTGAAAGTAAACTTGCACATACACAACCCAGACAAGACATAAGAAACCACAAAACAGATATAATCCAGGAGTGTGCACATTATCCATTCCCATGAACTTTTATTTTTGCTGTTTAAACTTACCTGGATTCAGCAGCTCCCTGAAGAAGCAGCCTCACTTACTGGAAGACTGGAGCCAAGCTGGGAAACCAGAGCACTTACTGGTTAGGACACAGCCAGGAAAGCCAATTGGTTAATGAATGTGCAGGGCAGGGTAAAATTGCTGGCTAAGTGTCCCCATCTGTGCAAGTAGATAGTTTGAATTTATTGGGAGGGGGAGGAAGGAGAAGAAAAACAAAGGACACCCAAAAAACCAGAACTGAGAAAGCACCAAATTCTCTCCCTCTGAATATTAAAGTCACCTTTACATGTGTCCTGTAAGTGGGAACCTATTTATGTGGCTTGTCTCAATTTTCTGACAACAGAGATTATTCTATTAAAACACAAATTCTGTAAGCAACAAATTCTGCTGCAACAGGAATCAGCCTGCATGAGACAGCATCAGCAGATGAGGAGTTCTATTCTAGCTGTGGGTATGGTGAGGCTGAAAATTATTTTCCAAAGATCAGAACATTGAATATCTGTGGTAGCCTATCTATTACAAGTAGGAGAAGAAAACCTGCCTGGCTTTGAGCTGGAAATTGTGTATTTGCTTCCCGGAGGGATATAGTGCCATTGCCTACAACAGAAGACAGCTAACATAGAGAACCATGGCCTTAATTTTATAATATTCTGCCTGAAATATTTGCTGTCTTCCAGCTGAATATAATGGACTTCTCAACCATAAAAAAAAAATAATTCAGTGAGCAGCTAATTTAAGGGTGTGGGGAGGTGTATGTGTGCTGAAAGAATCGTAGAATTATAGAATTGGCTGGGTTGGAAGGGACCTTTCAGATCAACAAGTCCAACCCTTAGAAACTTCTAATTGCTAATTTTGGAGAAGATTGACCAAGTGAACGTAAAAACTGTTTTGTCTAATCCCAGCAATGTCAGGGACTGCTGTAAAAATTCCCAAACTGAGAAATCCTGAAGTCTATCACACTGCGATATGAATGGAAAGATCTCTGACCACAGTACTTACTTGTACAGATCTTGGGAGAGAAAGGGAGAGGAGAGGATGAGGTGTTGCCATTCTCATTCTTAATCCTTATTCTGAGGAGGATGCTTGGGACTAGAAGACACCAAGGGAAATCAGAGTAATCTTCTACAGTAGTCACTTGTCACAGGCCAGAGTAGGCACAATTGATTGCAGTCTTCCCAGTTCCATCTCTCCAGAGGTAAGGATTCTAGAGCTGATCCTTCAGATCTTGAGAAAATGATAAATAAGTACCTATTAGAGAAAGAGGGCATTAAAAAAAAAGCCTTCAACAAGGTGACTGGGAGAACTTACTAGAACACAGTCTAGAGCTGTGCCACCACACCTGGTTTTAGACCAAACTACATTCACACTGAGCACTAGTTTGCTGAAGTACTATGAAGAAATGGCCTTAAAAGGCTTTTGAATAGCTTTTACTTCTGCAATTCATGTTTACAATTACAAAAACATGCATTTTCAGTAGATACCTACTTTTATCCTGCCTCTTGTTCTAGAAAAAAACCCACTTTCATACTGCAGGAATGCCTAATGGCTCTCTAAGAATGTTCCCTAGACTGCTGACTACAATAAAAGAACATTTTCATGTCACATTTTAGCACCTGGTAGTCCCTATTCCAGGTTTTGGATGCTATGTCTGTTATAACTGTCCCCTCCACCTCAGCTCAGTTCTTTGCTGGAGCAGAAGATTCAGTGTTATCCTCTCAAAAATTACTGCCTCTCTTTAAATTTCAGGACTGTTGTACACAGTATCTCAAATGCAGAGATTAGTAACGGTTCCCAGTGAACTTCAGAGACAATATCATGGAAGTTTTAGCCATAAAGATTTAACAAATTCTTTGGGATCTTTCTTAAACAAGCTTTCAAATGAAGGTAATAAATATACTGTTTTTTTCTCACATACCAGAGGCAAAATGAGGAGGTCTGAACTGGGTTCCAACACAGCATTAACATGTTGCTGTGCTTTAACACACAGCAATAAACATCTTCACATCTATTTTTATTTTTTTTTCCAGAGATAATTTATAATTCTCTCTAGTGTGCCCCTAAAAGGTCTGAATTCTGCAGCATTTGACAGGAACAATTGCTTCTCTAGCAGCAAAACTCCAGACGGTTGGCACAGAGTCAGTGAGAGCAGGGATTTACAGACTGCTGTCTGCTCTTCCTTACTGCCTCCAAGCACTTGGTTAAGGCAAAATAAAGAGATACTTTAGCATTGCTGCTGTACTACCCAAGAAATGACACAGTAATTCTTCTCACAAAGAGAAAACACTTCCATAGCTAGCTGCACACCTTGTTCTGCAATATTCAATATATTCCTTTCCTTCCTTCTCCTTAATTTCTTTTCCTTTTGGAGAAAATTAAATGGTGGAACATACAGCACAGGTGAGAAGAATGAGGGCTGCTCCCCCTTCTTTATTTCTTCTTCAGAGAGAAAAGCAGTCCTCCAACTAAGGTTCTTCCATTCTGTGATAAAAATGCAACTATAGGCACTAAGCAGTTGGCACTACAGACTTTGTGTTTTCATGACAGCTGCATCTCCTGAGATAAAGGCAGTTTCTTCCTTTTCCCCTTTTTTTACCTTGTTTAGGAAGCATCTGGATATAACTGCTTGATGAGTTTATCTTCCTGGCCCAAACAATTAACTTTTTTCTACCTGTCATCTTAAATTTGCCAATACCCCTAGAGTGGGAGGAGATTTGAAATTTCATGTCTTTAGGCTGCCCCAGTCCAGTGTTCATATGTTCTAAGCTTGGAAAGTTTTGCTTCCTACCACAAAGGAGAATTGAGACTTTTTAACTTTTTAATCAGTTGCTAGAGCTGATGATAGAAATACTGAAGCATGGAGCTAAGATGTTTACACTGGTTACATGGAATTATATTTATCAGCCAAGTCACAGTTAGTGGGAGAGGCTGGAACGTCGATTCCTAGGATTTTCAGGCATGCATAAAAATGCTATCTATCCAATATATGGTCTCAAATGCTTCCCTAAGAACTTTTCTCTCATTCATGTAAAAATACACTTTGAATGAGAGGGGATTCATAAGACTATCACTGAAGCAGATACAAAAAAATTATCAAAAGATTTCTGGGTTTTAACATTTCAGTGGTTTTGTATGTATTCTATCATTTCAGTGTCTCTGGGTGATATTAGATTATTATCGCAAAAGTATATGAGAAAAGCCCCTCAAATAATTTGAAGTTGACAATGAAATATAATTTTGCTGAAGTATATCATGGCAACCTGGTAATTGAATCTTCTACAATATGATTCTTCTGTGCATCAGTAAGAAGAAGTGAAAAGAAAACTAGAAAAGACTCACTGATATGAGCAGTTTCAATTCATGAAACTTGGGTGAATTTCAGGGAAAACTGGAGCAGCTAGCTTCACATACCCTCAGACCAGAGGCCTGACAGAGTTAGCAAAAGTATGTGACACAGCTACATCCTGTGTTCTGGTCTGTTGTTCAAAAGGATGATTACACACCAAAACATTAAAATTTTTTGTTAATATTGACCAATAATTCTAATTCCACCCTAGCTGCTCTTGGCACATAATGCCCTACAAACCTATGAAAATGTGCAGTTTTCAGACAACCTGCAGCTCAATGTTGAATTTGCTGATGCTGCTAGAGTTGGCAGAATTGCTTCTCAGGTGAAGAGGATTTTGAAAGAGGAAACAAATCACCTTGCTAGCCCTGTGTCTAGGCTGATTTTTGTCTTAGTTTTCTGACAGAATCAGATGTGGTATACCTTGAACAAATACAATAACACAAGCACAGTACCACTGAATATTTGTCTTTCCTATTTGATGGAGCTTTCCACTTCCCAACCTGAAAAATAATGGCCAGGTAATTGAAACAGAAGATATCCCAGCATTAGTCACCAGAGCAGAACTAAAGAACAGAACCATGGAAGAGCTCCTGCTCTTAGATACACACTTTACCAGGGAGCTTCAGCCAATGTTTAGCTCTAAGCACAGCTTTATATCCATCCCCACGCAGCAAAGTCTGTAAGCATCTCTCTATTTAAATAAGTTCCTGAATCAGAGCCATAGCCAGCTATCAGGAAGCATCTGTTCTTTGGTGCTGCCTCAAATCCTGTCCAGCTCCCAAATTTTCTGCTTAGCATAGAAAATGTAAGTCTATGCCAAGACTTGTTTTCTGGAGTTATTTGTTAGCAAGCTGCAGATGGCTAATGCTGCAATTCATAATTCATAGAAGCCATGTTCCACCCATTGTATTTCTTAAACTGTCTTCTCTTCAGGAAGTTACTTTGGCTGGGAGAACTTTGACCCTTATTAGGGCTGGAGAAAACTAGTACAGGCTGAAAGGTAAATAGTAATAGGAAAAAAAACATCTGTATTACTAGAATGCTCTTATGATTTGAGTGTTGACAGCCTATTTGTTGAGAAATCATAAGAACACTGGGGAACATGACAAGTTTGGGGGTTTCAGTTATATAAATAATGTCAAATAAATGAAATTGTTTACATTTAAATTAAAAAAAAAAAGTCAAGGCTGAAAAGAATTCTGAGAGGAAAAATTCTGAGATTAAAATGATATATTAAAGATATGGGGTCAGATAGGCAAACAATATAAATTGTTGTTGAAGTCAATGGAGCTATGACAATTTCCACCACTGAGATTTTGTTGCACATGTTGTAAGTTCCTGATTTCAAGATCAAAAGAAGTAGAGAAACTATTAGGTTTAGTTTTAAACTGAAGCAACAAATGTTATTATATTTTTGGTATGGATCAAGTAGCTGTCCTCCATACAGACCTTTTTATGTCTTAAAAATTTCATACATTATATGCAGATAAGTATTGCCAGAAGCATTTTCTATTACCAGATACTACTGTAATGAAAGATAGAGATAGAATTTGGAAGGAGACATTCATCATATTTCTTTCTTGAATTAGTTAATAAAAATTCTTTTAATGTAACACTGAATACCAAGAAGGCTAAGCTTTTACATAAGCAGTATTGGTACTTTTTATCAGGACCTGTTTAAAAAAAGGTATTATTTCTCTCCTTAATTATTTCCTATTAATATTTCTAATATCACTGTACATTATTTTAACAGAACTCTCCTTGATCAATTTTAAAAGTAGGAATGAAACTGCAGGCTAAAGTTGTTCTCTATAGCAAGACCTCATTTGAAGTGGAAATGAGGGATTTTCACTGACCTCATTCTCTTTGTTCTTGTGGAGGTGGATAGTAACTTCTGGGGAGTGCATGAAATACATCATTGCTTTTGGCCCAATACTGCTGTCTTTACGTTGATGGGTATTCATTTGCACAATTAATTACTCTGAAGTGCTGGGATTTCTAACAGAAATAAGGTGACAATGAAAGGCGAGGAGAATTAAGCCCTTGAGCTCTTGAGCTTTCAAGCAGCAAGAAGTCTAAGTCTCTGAGCTTACTCAAGAAAGCCTCTGGAACACACATAAGCCCCAGTAAAGTTCATTGCTAGCCATAGCCTCTTTCTTTTGGAAGCTGTAACATTTTGAAGTCAACCCCCAAATCTCATCTGTAAGATTTAGGAACCACATGAGAAGGAAATACACAGCTGAAGCAGCACCTTGGACTTGGGTATGCCTTTCCCTGAAATTAGTGAGAGATGGAGGAAATTACAGAATTACAGGTAACTGGAGTTTTAAAAAGCTTGGTGTAGGTCAGGAGGACAGAGAAGCTTTCTAAGATTTTTCCTTTTGGAATTTTTTTTAAAGAATTTAATTTTTCAGAAGTTACAGATGAGCGTGCTGGTCTTTCCACATAGCTAAAGCTATTGAACTTTTTAGGGTTATCCAACTCCTAGTCTT
This sequence comes from Phaethornis superciliosus, assembly GCA_023637945.1. Lineage (NCBI taxonomy): Eukaryota > Metazoa > Chordata > Aves > Apodiformes > Trochilidae > Phaethornis > Phaethornis superciliosus. Next base: position 20,526,321 of record JAJQWJ010000011.1, read on the forward strand.
GAGAAAAAAGCCAGAGCGGGAAGACTCACTTTCCTATTTTTCTCATAATTTCCTATTAATTATTTCTTTATTGCTATATACTTCATTTCTGCAATAACTTACTTTTAGCCACGTGTCCTTGTAGCCCTATTGATTATCCTATTACTGTGTCTCTATATTTTTTAAAAGACTATGGAGCTGCCAAAGTCAAGACTGATGATGTAAGTGCTCCAGATTATACACATTTCCCTTTATTCCATATGATCCATGGAGTTCTGGAGCTTAAACTGGAGCTGACCTATTTACAAATTACTCAAGAAAATCTCCTATTCAAATCAGTAGAAGTAATGCCCAAGTTATGACTTTTATTTCAAATTTAAACCTGATTTTTCCCTTGAGCTTTTCCCATAAATACATCTGGCATCAGAGGTATTCCCAGGCTTCCCTGTGATCCTTACTTTCCAGTCTGGAGTAGGACAGCAGTGGTTGAATGTGTTACCCACTAAGCCCAAATCAGTCAATTCCTCTGAATGCACTTAATTGAATGCAGCCAATAATAATGCAGCTAATTGAGATTTCTTACTGCTTACTGCATTGCTCATTCTCTAATCCAAATGGGAACTAGGGGGAACATTTGTGATGATCTATTAATATTAATATATCAATAATAAACAGTGCAATCCCCATACACTATTGCTAAGATATTTTTAAACCTTTATGGTATGGCATTGGGCTTATCAAGTTTATCTTGCTTAACAAATGTTGATTATTCATTGTGATCAATGGTGCAAAATGAAAAGAGTCATAAAAGTTTATAATTTCTTTGTATTACAGAATTATACATATTACAGTATTACTAGTAATTCCTCATTCAAGCACCAGTTCTTTACTTTCAGAGATAAAGGAGAAAGCAGGCCCATATTTTAAGGTGTTGGTGACTACATTTAAATAGAAAAGAATGGTTATTAATTTACTTGTTCACAGAAACAAAAACTAAGTTAAGGTACTAATGTTGAAAAGGCCCAATTCAAAATGGGAAATACCACAAATAAAAATGTATATTTAATCTTAATTCATAGGTGTACATAAGGAAGTCTTTAATTGTATGATCATAACCTACTTTATGTTCCAACAGTGAATAAGATGGCTGATGCCCAGAAAATAATAATGGATGTCAATTTAGTCATATTATCTTCAAGTACTTCATCTTACTTTTTCAGATGTTGAAAGCTGTAAAATTAATAAATGTGGCACTCAAGAGAGCTAAAAGGCCAAATGAGTTAAAATTACGGGATAGAATTGCTTTGCACAAAAATTGTTGATTTCAGAAAAAATAATTCTTGTTAGGTCATTAACTTTACGGAAGGCTTGGATAATAAATTCAGAAAGTACTTTTTCTTTCTGATGTAGTTGAAATCTTTTGTTCTGAGCTTCTCAGCAATTCATCATGCAAGTTTATAATTTCAGTTTTATACCAGGACTGAAACAGCAATCTGTTTTTCAATGGGCTTTATTCCTACAGTTAAGGCAATGTAATGCCAACTCAGAAAATGTATTTTATATCATAATCTGTCACAAGAATACCTTATGATTCAAAGTGAGTCACTTAAACCAGACTTTTGAGAGGAAAGATCTTCCTCATTTTCTGAGTGCTTATCTTGTCACAGCAAAGTTTTCATTTGCAAAAATGCAGCATAGTCAAATCTTCAGCTGAGACTAATAGAAGCTGAGATGTGATAAAAATAAAGCAATAGTCTATGAAAATCTGTATATAGATAACTCAAACAGGGCAAAGGCAATCTTAAATCTGGATTTTTCTAAAGTTTGATTTTTCTAAATGCAGTTACACTTAACAGATCGGTTTTATTTAAAAACAAATAAAATAGAAAATGCAAATATCCTCATTTCAAACCACGGGAAAAAACCCTATCAAAAATGGTTGGAATGCCAGCATATCAGGGGACAATTACATTCAAATTACTATTCATGTCTGAATGGTTTATGGCTCATTCCTAGCAGGAAAATCAGTCTCCAGTGATTTGCCTGAGGTTTAAAGGGAATGCTTATGATGGTCTTCAGAACTTTCCACCCATTTTATGTACTAAGCTTTTCTTTTCTGCTGTGACAGGCCAGCCAATACCATTCACAGCCTGTATCAAAAGTAAAAATACCAGACTGAACTATTTCTCCTCCTGTTGCACTTCCCGCATCCAAGGTGAAACAAATGCTTATTAATTCTCAGGGATGCAGAGACACCAAAGGTGAAAAAGTGTGTAAGACACTGCTAAGGTCAGCCTTGAAACCTGCATTTAATCATCCAGGTAAGAGAACCACAGAGAGGCATCTTTTTCCAATCTGTGACCTCTGGAATTGACTTTTGTTTGCCACTGTTGTTCCTCTGACCCATTCGAGATATAAATTTAAGATGGTATAAAGTGTGCAGTAAGGGTTCCACTCCCCCATTGTTGTCTGAGGAAAATTTAGAGGATTGGAGAGGAAATCTAGATGTCTGCCTTAGATCAGTGGTTTAAACTGGTAAGAGCAAATAATTTGATATGAATACCAGCCAGGTCCCATTAGCATCTAGGAGTGGAGGGACAGAGAAATTCCTATACAGAATGAGTAACGTGGGATTTCCCATTTTATATTGGCATAGGAACTTGTGGAAATTATTCTATAATCCATTTCTTCCTGTGAAGAGTCCTTTGGGGACATTCAGGCATTTTGTTCCAGTGCAGATCTTCAGAGTGTTCTTTTGTCTCTGATTTTCCTCAGCATCTGGGATTTTCCCTATTTTTCCCATTCTGCTACAGCCCTAGTAGTTTACCCACTTATTATATTGCAGGGAGAATGGAGGAGACAGAGGCCTTGTTACTGATGCCTGCTCTCTCTGTAACCTGACCCTTTAAAAAAATAATAACAATGTGATGAGCTTTACTAAATTACAGGACTTTTAACTAGTGTTTCCAACTCTTTTGCTGTGCAGATTTGCTACCTCAACACTGCAGTAAGCTGAAACAGTAACTTACAGCCTACATACATCCTACCTGAAAGTACCATTTTCCAACAATCTTCTCAGTCAAGATTAAAAGGCAAAAAAAAACAAAAAAAACCAAACCACCAAACAAAACAATCAAAAAAACCCCAGCAAACCAAGAAGTCATAAATAAAATGATCCCTTTGTAATTTTCTTCTTACCTGTTGTCAGCTGCTTTGAGACCTTGGTGCACCTCATTTTTTCAGCAACAAAGAAGAAATATGTTTGTGGATAAGATGTGGTATTTTCTTATTCTTTTGCAGCTCTACAATTTACCCAGTAGCTCTAAGTGCTTCTTGCCTGGAAGCATGATCCACGGCCCAATTCATGTCCTGTTGTCCCACAAGTTCCAGCTCTCTGCTCTGAGCCCTTCTGGTACTTCTTTTCTGTAGAGGGAATGGAAAGTAAAGGGTTAAATGTCTTCTACTGAAATCTCTGAAATAAAGAAGAAACAACCTGATGTGTACTGGATACCCACAGAACAATAAACAATGTTTTCCTGAAGTAGCCTTGAATATCTGTGCCTACATTTTTGCAAGCTCTTTGGAAAGTGGCCTGTGGTATTTTAAACTCCTTCCTGAAGTGTTTTGCTTCATTTTTCTCCTGTCTCTGGCCCTCTGAAACCCTCAAAAGGGTTTATGAGAAAAAGGAATAGGGATAAAAGAATAACACTTTTAATAGTTTTCTGTACAGTAACAGAAAATTCCCCTTTACTGGAAGTGCTGTTGGATCAGATCAACTTTCCTGTTAGACTAAAATTAAGAAATGTATTACCTGAAAGGTGTGAAGAATTCACTGTAAAGAAAAATGGAAGATAACTGTGTTTCCCTGATCCATTTTTCAGCCTCTAGCATTACAGACAGTAGCTGTTTTCTTAAGCTTTGCATTTCAGCGTTAGAACCAGAGTTAGAATGTGGGTGAACTGCTTGGTGATCATCAGGGCAATGATGAGGAGAAGACATTAGACTCACATTAACCCTTCAGAATTATGCCGGTGGGGGTATAAAACCTTGCAGTTTAAGGAGGCATATTGGAGAAAGATGATGTAAGTGGTGGAGAAGAAGCCAAGAAACTAAAATGAAATGGTCAAGGGTTTTGAATAAAACTTGGGTAAAGATTGGTTGGTTTGTATGACAGATGAACTGAAAACAAAGCTAGCTTTTTTGAGGAACAGTCATATTTTTCATGTCCAGTATTTCTTAACATGGAGCTGCAGATGTATTTAAATTTTTGCCACTTAGTGGAAAATGCAGAAGGAAGGACAGAGAAGTATCAGCAGCCACGTTTTTTCTGGAGCTAGTGCCTTCCCAGCAACATGAACTGTCACTGCCCTGCCCCCAGTGAGGCAAATTTAATCCAGGATTCTCAGACTGCTTGTTTTTTAAAGTTGTGTTCATAATGTGATTATTAAGAAAACTGATTAATCAATTGGTACAAGTTTATGGGAAGTCTCATTTAACTTGGCACTCTGGGGATGCTGTACTGAACTCTTTTGCAGGTTTCAGAGCTCAGGGAGCAAAATACATATCAAAGAGAAGAATGAAGCAGTTTGTCTGCTTATAGCCTCAGCAAAATAACTTGATTAGGAATAATTAATAGCACTCCAAATATAATAATCTTAAAGTAACAGTTTCAGCTATAAAAGCCATTAATTTTCTGCTAAGTGAGGAGTGTGTGTGGCAAAAAGCCTGACAAATTATTACATTCCTCCAGCATTGTGGTTTCCATCATTTCTATGAAATCCATACCTTTCATGTACAGTTCATTAACACTGATCAAAGCACGTATCTTTCTAATAAAGTCAATTTTTCCTTGTAATCTATTGTAGATGTTTCACTTCACGTAATATTTTGGATGTTCTTTATTTGTAGTCTTGTTTTTAATGTGTGGCTATGGTCAGAGAAGTGACAGTAGATAAATGGCATCTTGGTTTACTAGATTTATTCCTTCTTGATGACATCCATAACAAGTTTCTCACTTTACAAGTGATAAGTGCTGAAAAGTAAAACAAGGGTACCAGGATTTATTTTCAGTCTTTCTGCTCAATATATTGTGTGCCATCAAACATTATCCTTTGTTATACACCCAAGTCTCTTTAGAACACTATTTCTATATTTCTTGTAAATGGGAGACAGCTCCTTCTAGGTTATTATTTTGTTAGCTCTTGCTGTCATTAAACTGCTTCCTCTGCTGAGCTTGGCTGTGAACAGCTAAAGGGTGTGGATTAACTACAGAGATATTCAAAGAAACCATGGGAATTACTGGCTAAACAGAGGTTGAGATTAACAGAGTAATATTTACCTATTCCTATTATTCTCCAGCTGTAAATCATCCATGGTCTTGGAGGAAGAATGGCTCTGGTATCTCTGAATTGCTCAAAAAGGCTGCTGTGAATTCTCTGAGAAGCTTTGTAATTTCATAGTGTGTTTCTTGCCTTCCCACAGCTCTGCTTTAATGTCTAATAAGTAAATAATGTCATCAGGTATATGGACAGAGCTCCCACTGGCTTCCAAAGCAAATCATGAAGGGAAATCTACTTCATCTATGGAAATGAGGCCTTCTCATGCTCTGCAATACTGCAGACACTAAGGAAGTTATGCTAACAAAACTCTTTATAGCAGGCAATTCTGCTTAATGCAAGAAAGAAAAATGACAGAAATTGTGAGGGAGGGAATAGGAGTGCACATTTACCCCTTTAAAAGGCTGCAGCCATAAAAGCAGTGCTTAATTCAAAGGCTAGATACTAAGTGCAGTAAGCAGAATATTAAAATAAAGTTTATTTGGCAATAAACTGATGAACTTTAAGAGTGCAGTGAACTGTGTGCCTTGTATACAAATAATAAGCAAAAATCTTTTGGTAAAACTAATGTGCAGGGTATGATTCAGAGATACAAAAGCAAGAAAATACCCAGAATACACCAGAACTAAGGATTTGGGGGTACTAAAAAACAGGGGTTATGACATTAGGTATTGTTTCTGGTCTCATTCAATACCAGAATGAATATTGAATACAAATAATGTCATTGACTAATGGCTCTGAGGAAAACACCTTGACTGCTGAAAGACACAATCTATTAAGGAAATTATATCAGAGGGCCTTTTTTTTATAAATGTGATGTTTTCAATGACTTCACACTTTGTAAGCCTTAAGGAGGCATCCTCACAATAAGATTTTAATCTTAGATGATCAGTTGTCTGAGCAAACTGAAAAAAAAGATGCCTGCCATAATCATGTTTTCCCAAGAATAAAAACTTCCATTTGCTTTTAGTTTATCAAAAGACAAAAAAGATGATATTTACTCTGAATTTTCTATCTCTCTCTCTTTTTTTTTTTTTTTTTTTTTTTTTTTTTTTTTTTTTCCTGGTCATGGCTTTTTCCTGGATACTTCAATATATTGTTTCACATACTCTTCCATAGGCACTTACCTGTAATCTCTATCAGAAGAAGGCTACAAGAGGAGATGGATCTTTGGTTTATCCCAATTTTGCCTTTCATATCTTCTTAGGAACATGTTAGCATTGAATGAAGGTGCTAATGCCATTCACGTGCCTGATTCTCATTGTCAATTAAGTCTTGCTTCTAGAAAAAAAAGTGGACATAGGGAGTGCTGAGATGTAGTTTCTATCTTGCTCTCATGTCTTTCTTCCACAACAACACACTATCTCAATTAGAGAAAGAATCAGGAATGTTTTCCTCTGATGGACAGGAGAATTGCCATTTCCTCTTTAAAATGCTAAAAGACTTTTCTCCTTGGAGACATCTCTTTGCATAATTGTATTTAATTGGTAGCTGTAAAAGAATAACTCAGGTGTGCTCAGAAGCATTCATCTCAAAGGTCAGGTCAGCTGATACACAAATGTCTTTAATGGTAACAATTTGTCTGGAAGAATTTACAATTAATTGCTTCTTGATACTTGTTGCAGTTGCCTGAAAAGTTTCTAGATTAGATGTCTATTAATTGAGCACTCAGTGGGGATTTTAATGTGGCATCAATATTACTGACTTGTCAGACAGTAATTAAAACACCAGTAAATTGGGGAATACTCAGCAATTAGTAAATATATGTGTAACTATAAAGTGATAAGAAGCAATATGAAACAAATTTTAAATTATTTCCTTATTATTCTTTAACTTTTTCTCTTCTCTCCCTGTAACAGGCATACTCTAACTTGATCCTCCATCTCAAGCTGAGAAGAATTAGTCCTGGTGTCACTTCTAGGGCTCAAAAAAAATCTTATTTCTGGTAAGTTTTCAACAAACTGGAGTTTGTTGAGTGGGTGGATAAGACATGAAAATGTCTGGGATTCGTGTTGAGAAAAATTAGCATGCTTCCTAAGTATAAAGCACACAGCAACTGTTAACACCCCATATCTCTTTCATGGGCCCTGTTGGCCAAGTCAATAATTCTAATAATGTACTGTTGTTTGGGGATCCCCAAACATGCTGTAGTACTGGGAAGAATAAGTACAGAGAAAAATATCTTAGCTGGGAAATCAGACTCTGGAGGAAATGTCTGAAGGACACAAATGAACTCCAAATCCCAATGTTGTGGCAATTCCATAGATCAAAATACCCTATCAATGCTGAATAAAGAATTTTCAACCACTGTAATTTCCTTTCACAGAAAAGCTGTCTCATGTGAGTAAATCATCCTTTATAATAAACTCTAGATGTCACCCAGATAATGGGTTCCAGAAAAGAAGTGATTGTTCTTTAGTACAGACACTCCCAGGTTTGATTGGGTCCTGACATTTTCAAGTATGCTCTAACTCCAAATCTCATTATTTGTATCATTTCCCCATTAAAACCTTGACAGTCATGATTTTCTTTCGCATTTTAAGTTCTCTGGTCTAAACAATCATTGGTTCTCATAAACTGAGATGACAGATTCCTAAAACCAGCTCTAATTAGAATCATCTCCTTCTTTTACTAAGTCCAAACAGCAGTCTATCATCTTATGCAAATTACATCATGTAAGAAAGAAATGACAGTATTAAAAGGCCTTATTATTATTATTATATTAAGGCAGACACAAATTAACAGTGTTTTTCACCAGATAATAGGAGTTCCACTATAAAATAGAAAATTACATATAAACAAGTAATAGCTTTTCATACCGTGCTTGTTTTAAGCCATCCACCCATCCACTACCAAATGCAAAACTATTAATGAAATTAAAACTAAATTTATTAAAATATTGTTTAATTTAAGATAGCTCCACATCCAAGCTGTACAAATGAAAATCTCTTTTATCCTTTGCTTTGATGAATCTGGCCTCTGATCTTGTGAGCTTCTAAAGATGATCAAATTGAGCAGAGAACTCCATTAATCCTAACATGGTACTGAGTAATGTCCTTAATGAACACAGTATGAGCTATTTAGACCATCTTGAAGATGACTGCTTCCATCTAGCTCCTCATATCTTTAAAGAGATTTTTTAGTCAATATACACTGTGGGTCACCTATTGAAGCACTCATCTAGTAACATCATCCCCTTCTATAAAGCAAATTAAATGTGCATATTTTGCCATGTCTGAGAATATCACTGTCACTAGAAGGTTTTGTTTATTTGTTTATAAATTATTTTGTTTTAAAATTTCTTTTAAAATTATTATTAATATTAGTATTATAGTTTTAAGGAGGAGAACTAAGGAAAAGAAAGAAGCAGCAAAGCAAAAATTATGTGCCTTGTGAAAATAAACAGAGTGCTTTTGTCCATCTTTCTATTAACATCTGCAAAATCTTTAGTTTCACCTAAGCACTAATTTTTAACAGAATAAAATGGGTACCCAGAAGCTCAGAAGCCCTTGGCAATGTCTCTGCTTTCTAGGAAGTGTTCTCACCTTGCAGAGAACTTGCCCAGAGCTGCAGAGGTTGGTGCATGACAAAGGGGAATCAGATAAAGAAAGGAGATCTGTGGGTTGAAATGAAAGCAGATTTAATAAAATCACAAAGAAGAATTACTATTGGTCCCAATACTAATATGAAATCAAAAGTTGGAGCCAGCCCATATATTGGGTGTGAGTTGTGCAGTCCCAGCACTGAGTGCCAGCTGTCCAACTCTGAAGGCACCACAGTGGGAACTCAATGGGGACAGCAAATGGGAAGATTTCCCTGTCCCTGGTAAACTTCCCAATTCATAGGGAGAGGGATATTTACAGCATGAAATACTTCTTCTGGCCAGCTTGGCTCAGTGCCCTGGGCTTTGCTCCTCCTAGACTTAGTACCTGGTTCTAAAATTTTATCCCAGAAAACCCAGGATGTATTGTTTCCTAGTGCAGGGCACTTCATAGGAGTTCTTCCTATCACAATGCCACCTATTTGCTCTTTTTCACCAGAGATAAACATTCTCAGCCCAGCTGTTCATAAGTACAGAGGAGGAATTTTCAATTTATCCACACCAGATCTCTGCAAAAATCAAATTGTCATTTACCATGTGAAAGCTGTTCATTAAACTATGAAAGGACTGCAACAGGCAATATACTCTCTGGAATACAATTTTCTGCTGAAGCACACACATACCTGTAGCCAGGTTGAGCTGTTAACAGTCACTGCTAACTGAGCTGTGAAGTAGCAAGATTGGAAAGGCAGCAAGCCAAGCTGGTAGCCCACAAGCCACTGCTGGTAGCCTGAGTTTGCAGAGACATGTTTGTTGCATTATCTCAGCTGAGAGATTTGGTTTAGCTTCTGGCAAGCTGAAAACTTAAAACACCTGTAGGCTGTTTCTGTGAAGAGAAATTTAAACATACAATTAGCATACAAGCTGTTTTATTTACTTCCAAGAGCTGTGATTGATAAATAGTATAATGGTAGTGACTGATAAATAATATAATGGGGTATTGTATGTATCTTCACAAATAATTTCCTATTATAAGGGAATTCTACTGATGGTTCTTGGCAGTTATTTATCAGTTAACTAAGCTGTGTATCAGACACCATATTACAAGTCAGCTTTTGTCTGCTGCTTCCTTTTTTTGAGGTAAAGAGGTCATAGAAAATTTTGTTAGATTTAAAACAATATGATACTGGAGTTCACTCTAGGAGGAATTTTAATGGGGACTTACAGTTCTACGTAGCAATAAAGATATATTCCAGGGCAGGATATAATGCTTATTAACAAGAATTTCAAATGCTGCTGTCACCTGTTGCTGCTCAATTCCCTGCTAAAAGAAAGAGATCATAAACAACAGCGTGGTGCCTTTCACTGCAGCTAGCACAGACTCTAATGCTTATCTCAGCATTTTCTTTTCCAAAATAAAGCGTTTGTTTCACCAGATCAGTTACTTAAGTAAATATGCATGCAGCCCTTCTTCTATTCTTCACTATTTCATCATATTACATATTGTCTGCATTGGCTTCTTGAAGTGGTGTCACTTGAAGAGTTCAGTAATATTAATTACAAATGAAGAATGTTAGTCTTAATTAGCATTTTACTGGGGAAGTGACTACTAGGTAATGGTTACCAGTGTATGCTACTGGGAAAAACTTAAAGGACAGTCTGCAGATGTCAGACAGTCACAGCTTCCCTGGGCAACCTGTGCCAGTGTCTCACCACCCTCATAGGAAACCATTTCCTCCTCACATCTAATGTAAATCTCTCCTCAAGTTTTAATCCATTACCCCATGTCCTCTGGCTACATTCCCATGCAAAAAGTCCTAGAAAAGCTTTCTTGTAGGCCCCCTTCAGGTATTAGAAAGCCACTCTAAGGTCACCTTGGAGCCTTCTCTTCTCTGGGCTGAACAACCCCAACTTTCCCAGCCTGTCTTCAAGCACTCAAGCAGCTCTGCATCCTTCTTTGTGCTGGGGACTCCAGAACTGGACACAGGACTCACATGAGGTTTCCTAAGAGCAGAATTTTCTCTCTCAGCTGGCTGGCCACGATTCTTTGGCTGCATCCCAGGACAGAGTTGGTTTTCTGGTCCCTCTGGGTGGCATCTCTTCCCCCCAGAGTGTTGACCTCACCACACAGTTTGGTGTCATCAGCAAATTTGTTAAAGCCACTGACAAAGATGTTGAACAGCACAGGTCCCAGTACTGACCCTTGAGGAACACCACTTGTCACACATCTCCATTTGGACACTGAGCCATCCATCACAAATCTTTGGGGGCAACCACCTGGCCAGTTCCTTATCCAATGAGTGGTCCATCCATCAGATCAGTAGCATGAAAATCTGTAAATCCATGTGAGAGAAAATAAAATATATATATATATTAATATTATTTTGAAAGTGGTATCCACTGGGTTCTCGAAGAGCTACAGTTAATTACCCTCCCTGGAAAAAAAAAAAAAAAGGGGGCATGTACAACATTTTTGCAAATAGATTGAAGCCCTGGGTATCAGATCTAAGACTTTATAAACCTATAAACCAGAGGTTCTTTCCTTCTGACTTCACACAGAGAATTTAAAGCAGTGTCAGAACATCAAGACTGTCAAGTATTTCTAATTCTTCAATATAGTTACATATTTTATTTTTGTATCTATGTATATTTATGTATGCATAGGTAGGCATACATACATCTTGTACGTGTCTGAGATGAACAGCTAAGGATAATTGTTTTACATGGGGTTGATATAAATTCCAGTTATTTACACAAACTACTCCCTTAATGAGAAGATCAAGAAAAATAGGTAGAGGAAATAAGGCAGCATATTTTATGATGAAAAAAAAATACCGAAATTCTGAGCACAGATACATATGCCATGGAAATAAGTAATAATGCATCAACACATGAGATGTTAAATTTCTGGTTTGTGCTCTTTCCTCCCTAGACCATCCTGGAGCTGTAGATACCCACAGGGTATGTGTATGTATATATGCACATATGCTGCCCATCCCTTACTCTATTATATGGATGAATTTTGTGAGTTTTATGTTATGCAAGAGCTTGTTCTGCCAAGAGCTCTGTATGCATATTTTGTATGTGCAATGAATTACACAGACTATTTTGCCATCGTTGAACTGCTGAGGGGGAAAAATGATAAATATTAATGAAAAAAAAATCAATAATAGGCACTACTGAATTCAATGGGAACTCTTGTCATACTCTTCACTGGGACCAAGACTTCAGCTCTACCCTTCAGTGGGGACAGAGGCAAGGTAAAGATGCTTAATTATTTAATTCACACAAACTCTTCTTCTCCTAAACTGAAGGAATACTGGCACCCAGAATTTAAATAAACCAATCCTTAGATTTGCAAATACCTCTCTCCTACTGAACTGGATCCCAAAGCTTTGAGCTGAGTTGGAAAAAACAACAGGAAAGTGACCAAGCTGAGAAGTGTATCAGAAGAAGGAAGGGGAGGAATTGTGTCAGAAAAAGGACAGTGGCTGTGCATTAGAGTACACATCCCATTATTTCCCTTCTCTATTTCTTGTATTTTAATAAGCTGAGGAGAAGCTATACCCAGAGAACTGTAGGATGATATATTATTTCCTGGAAGGAATATGGAGAGTAGAAGTGCATCTCTTAAGCCTTCTCCTTTGCAAACTGCAGGTGCCTAGCTCTTCCAGGTTCCCTGAAAGATATCTTTTATCTTTTAACCCTTTCATCATTCTTGTTGCCTGTCCTCAGAGCTTTCATGAGCAGGGAATACACAACATGTAAAATTCTGCTTTCACCAGAGACTGGCAATGTCCTAAGCTGTTTCCCTAGCTTTATATCACAGCTCCTGATCCACTCCGAGCCTGATCCAAAGCTGTTCAAGTCAGTCAGAAGGGTCCCACTTGGCACCACGGGTTACACATCAAACTCTGAAGACATCAGAGAAAAGGTAATACCGGATTTCTTTTTTTTTTTTTTTTTTAATTTATTTATTTTACAGTGCCTAATTGCAACCTCCTCTCTCAAAGCCTTGTGTCTGACATTCCTAAAATAAACATTTCCTCATTTATTGATTTCTACTAATTCCTTAGTCTGTTACCCTTGGAGACCAATAACATTGTTCAAATTTAAACTCTTAGTCCTCACTTAAAACGAGTGTTGAGATAATGGAAAAAACATTCAGAAAAGAGTTGTATTATCCAAGATCTGCAACATCCATTTAGACTGAGTGCTTATATTGCTTATCTCAGAGAAGGATGCTCAATGCTCCTGATCTGTAGAGGCCTAAAATGGGGATAAAATTTTTAATAGTAGCAGACTCTGTACCATAAAAAAAAATAATGACTGTAAGTTTAAACTTAAAATTTTGCTCTTTTGACCAGAGAAAGCAAGAAACCCTTGGAATTATTTGCTTAAAAGTATGCCCATTTTTAATTAACAAGGGTTTCAATCAAGAGGTAGCCCATAGGCTGTGCAGAGCTGTTGTCCTGTTGTAGGACTCATCTGATCAAATTCTACAACCTGTATATGCAGGAAACCCAGCTAAGTTTTCCAGCCTTTCTTTTTTTTTTTTTTTCTTCAGTGTTCCCATCACCAATCTCTTAGCATACTGAAAGATAGTAAAATGCCACAGTCACAACTTTCCAGTACCCTTGCATCATTCTGGGATTTCTCAATGGATGTAAAATCCCTCATGTAAATGTTGACATAGGGATTGAAGTAATGCCTTAGAAAACTCTAGTAAGGAAACTCTTTTTAAAGAGGAAGAGAGAACTGTATCATTCCTGACCATGAAAAATAAATAATTGCTCTCTAAAATTACCAGTAGGTAAATATACCATGAAGATATTTGGGTCAATGCTTTGCAATGCAATTTGCTCAGGAATTTCTGTTTGTTTGGGGTTTGTTTGCTTGTTTTTAATGAAGCCAGCTAATTGGATTTTTGAGATGATTCACAGCAAGCTCTGGCTATTCATAATAGACACAGGAAGGTTTATTCCTTTGGTGGATATTTAGTTCTGCAGCATGCAACTGAGGCATCTTTGTGAGCACACAGCACATACTGACTTGAACATTAATGCCAGGATGAGCTCATTTGCAAGTAATGGGGATTTCAGTTCTGAATTGTGATCACCTTCTTTGCTAAGAGAATCCTCATAGACTTGACTCTCTGTGTTTGGTGTCACACTCAGGAGTGAATGCAAAATACATCATCTGCCCTGTCAAGCTTACACGCTGCAGGAATTAATATTTGATTATTAACAGAGTTGCATTTCAATTTTTTTATACCTATAAAAGCATAATGTAATAGAGATGGTGTGTTTGAGTGAAGTAATTGAGATGTCATGTGTACACAAGTAGGGTGTCAGTAAAAGACAAGTAAGGTAAAGGGGAATGAAACACACCTTCCAGACAGATATATCAGCCACGTCAAAAGCTCCTTGCTTCAGTGAAAGCTCCTGGCAACACCATTTAACACAAATTTTAAAAACATTATAGAAAAATGTCTTAGTGTACTTTATAGAAGAAGTTGGTTAGTGATGTATGAGAGCTTGTTTGATTGATTTCTTTTAAGATTAGGAACATACTGGGTTGCAAAAGGAGTACTGGTACACATACCAAAATAATTTATGCAGGCTGTATATTGAGAGCAGTTTTATTCATTGTACAAATAAATCTCCTCCTCTGTCTGAAACTATCAATTAAAATAGTAGTCATTATTCATGAAAATAAATATATAGTGTGCTATTCGTGGCAGGAGAATGTATCATGTATAAGTGGTCAATAAATCATTTTAGGGGAAAAGTGATATGGAAAACAGTGGCACTTAAGCTTTCAATTTTCATTAAAATTGGAACTGCAGCAAGATGTTCACTACAGACTAGATTCAGTCTCTGCCACACAAAGCCATGTGAAGATGCCTCATTGTTCAGAAGGCTGCAAAAACTTCTACCCCTTTGGCACCTGGACTGTGCTGACCTCCCAAACCTACCAGAGACCCTGCAATGGGGCAATGCAGAGCCATATATTTGAGCTCTCACCTGCCATATATTCATCTGCTCAGCTCTGAGTGTTATATGGCTTTGAAGAGGAGTCCTCAACATGCACAGAATTTGCTGAGAGCAGCATGTACTCCACCAGCAAAATAATAATGAGAAAGTCTGTTTTACAGGTTATTTTACTACAACTTCTTATTTTTCTCATCTACTTCTTTTTTTCCTTTATCAAAAGATGCCCTTAATCTGTTGTAAGTACCTAACTGTGCTTCTCTTTAAAACAATGGCCCACCTAGCCTTAAGGGATCACACTCTCCTTTTCAAAACACTGAATTCCAATTGCTTTGCTTAGGTTCCCAGCAGAAGTTACACTTAGTGACAGTGATTGTAGAGGTGCCCCAGATCCTGCTAAGCCCCCACCTGAGGTACATGCTGGATTTCACATACTGCATTCAATGGCAAGTCGCAAATGGATGCTATGCCTCTCAAACTGGACCAGTGCCTAGGAGGACCTGGTTAGAGAAAATGTTGCCAATAGGATTAGCAAAATAATGGATTTACATACCAGTTGATCTTCTTACTCCTCCTCCAAACAGGTCCCATGGCAGACAGTCATTTTCCTTGACCTGAGCAGACAGGTGGAGAGAAGGGGAGGGTCAGAAGAGCCTATTTTTTTTTTTTTCTTTCTCTTTTTGCAGCCCCCAAGTGGAGAACCATCTGACTGCCAGTGCAGAGCAGTGATGAAACAAAAAGGCTGCATTCATGTTGTCAGCTGCAGAGCTTTCTCCTTCCATCCTCAGTTGGGAGACAGGGGAGCTGCATCACCTCTAGTTCTTCACTGTTAAACACTGCAGAAAGCATTTATAACCAGGACTGAAAAATCAGCCACACAGATGAGGACAAAGAAGGTGAGGGGAAGGAGAAACCAGCTGATTAACCATCTTCTAGATTCCCAACTCAAATTTAAGTCCTGACTCAGCCAGTTTGGTCAATGTCTTCACCCCAAATGGTTTATGGCAGGAAAGGCCATATAGGAATTCCCTTTTTGGGTAGTTCGGGCTGCTAAGAAGAAAAAAAATTCTTATTATCAGACTTTTATGAGGGCCTTGCCTCCAAATTCCCTTGCTGATAAATGAATAGTAATGCTTATGCCCTTCTAATGAAGATGACTTTACCATGGAACAAAGTCATCAGTGATGAGCAGAAAATAGAGCATTTGTAAATACAATGTAACACAGAATGATAAAGCACAGCCAATTTATGCAAAGATGTGCTTGGTGCAGTATGATAAATAATATCCACATAATCAATTACTGGAAGAAAGACAGACTGAATAAATTGTTTTCTGGCAATTTATGGGAAACAAGCCTAGCACAAAGAGGACAATTTGACTTTAGTCTTATAACAAGATTGTCTGACAAGCACTAAAACCAAAGTTATAAGTATTGCACCCTTTGAATTATTATTAACTGCCTATTTTCACTAGCAATAGAAAACTAGAAGTAGGGCAAGAGTAAAATTCCTATTTTTTAACTTAAAAGGGAGTATATACAATTTAATAGTAGAGATACAGGTATATACTTGTTCTTCCCTGTACCTAAGATTATTTTGTTTAAAAACATCTGCAGATTGAGAAAGAAGGGAGAAAAAGCTAGAGGAAAATAGAATTGAAGCTCATCAATAACTGATAAAAATGTGATACAGTATGTATTTGAATTCACCATAGTATGATACATTTAATGGGCAGATGCTACACTCACTGGTCTCAGGGGGAATATTTTTATTGAGCTGGGTGAACAAGCCTTTAAAGAAATCCTGGAACTACTTTAAAACCAAATTGGGAAATTCAGTTGCAAATTATATCACCATCCATTTTCAGAGCCATTTACTTTCTGATGCTAAATATCTCCATGATGCATGTAGAGGTCCTAGAAAGCTCCAGTAACTGCTTAGTATACCAGAAGTGAGTGAAAAGACATTTAATAACCAGATATCAGCTTTGGAAAGGCAACGTTACTAAACAGAAACTATTTTCCTTTTTAAAAGAAAATACCAAGCCTAACAAAGACATATTAAACATAAGACACACAAAGAAATAAAGGAAAATAAGTGGAGAAGCTAAACGTTGATTTCCTCTTCTATAATTCTGGAGATGAGCATTATTTTATGTTTCTCACCTTTAAGATGGGTGACCCAGTCATTCACAGTCCTCTGCTCTGAATAAAGATGATCTGAAGCTGATTACCTGTGAAAAGTTGTGCAAGGATATTTTAGAGGCAGCATTTATAAAAATAAATAAATAAAATCACTATGTAGCATGAAGCAGCCAGAATAGCCTGAATGTTGATTAACTTCACTTGCTTATTTTTGAAAAAATAATAACAGTTTGAAAATAGATAAAGCAAAATGTAAAGGGACAACTTGAACACAGAACCTGAGATCTTATTTATGTGGCTAGATCCCTTTATAGGACTATGTCCTTTTTAATACCTTTATTGAGAAGGTTAGGATGAAAATGAGTGGATATACTGACTGACTTCAGCATTGTTTCGGGGCTTCTTGTTTATGTAGTATCCAGTCCTTTTCCCTCCTCCCCTAAAAACCATAATGTGTATCACTGATGTTACATCCTAGTTCCCACCCTCAGGGGCTAAGCTCTGAAAGTTCAGATTTCTCATAATATTACCAGTAAAAACTGAACTTGCCCCATGAATTTCAATGGTGGCTTAAAACATTTTCTTCTTTTTTTTCCGTTCCTGCTAGGGCTTCCAGGATTTTTGCTGTTTGATGTTGAGAAGTATAGACATGTAAAGAAAAGATCAAAGTACACTCCTGGTTAATAAAACTCAGCAAAAGTTACTGCACAAAATGCTGGTAAAATTAGACTTCATCAAAGAATCATGGATGGCTAAGGATCAAGGGGAAACATTAAAAATCAGGGTAGAAATATTTTCTCAAAAGTAGAAGGATGAAAATTTTGGTTTTAGAAGGGCAGTGAGGAAAGCTTTTACACATCATTATCTAATTTTATATTTTCATTTTCACACTGGTTTACAGAGATAAAGTGCTGGAAGGTAAATTACAAATGCCATAGCTTAATAATACTGGTAGTGGTCAATGAGTAAGTCTTCTGAAAAGACACAATACTTACACTTGATGTTATAATACTTCATAGTTAGACTAGATTATAAAATATGGAAAAAAATACAGTCATGTTTTCAAGAACAGTACCAGCAAGAAAAAGAAAAAAGAAGTTCATTAGGTATAAACATTTGCCTTAAAGGTCTTATTTAATGCTTTTTTTATAAAAAAGGAAGGAACTACGTTAATAAATGTTACTGTCAGTTACCCTGTTACTGCTATAAATGACCATTTTTTTCTCAAGAAGTAATATTTTCTGGGAACAAATTTCATACATTAGCTATTCTGGGTAAGCTGTGGTTCCTCTAACATATTTAGAATGCCATTTATAGTTTGAATGTGTTCTTGCATCAGAAATTAATGAGTACTTGGGTTACTCTTCCCCTGCTTTTCTTCTAAACATAATTAAATATTTTTGTTTCTCTGCAGTGATACAGAATGCTATTAATAATTTTGTCATCCTTTTGTATTCCACCTGGATAATCCAATAGGACGAGGTGTTGAAGGTGAAAACACTGTGGATTTTATAGAATTGCTCTATCCCACTAGTGGCAGAGTGTGCTTCCTCCAGTTCTTCATGTGAGCTGAACTCTACCTCCTTGGCTGCTCCTGGGTGCTGAGCAGGTGTTTCATTACATTCTCCCAGAAGATGCTATTTTTTTTTCTCTAGATAAGCAAGACACTGACAAGTGGAATAGATTCCATCTGACAGGTGGGAACTTTATTAAGCTTATCCCAAAGGAAAAGTAAAGAGATGTGAAATAGTGTGGTCCTCCTCCAGAAGGATCACAAAAAGTCCAGTCCAGTAAGAGCACAGACCTTGCACACCAATGTGGGATAACAATAACACAGATTTCTCTGCAGAGGCACAGAGCAAGGACTCAGTAGTATTCAGAGCCCAGAGGTCTTTGTCTCTTCAGGTAAGCATTGAGAAAGCCAGTGGTGTACACTTAGAATGAGTGAAATTTCAGAATCCCAACCTTGCCTCTCAAACTAACTCACCTCAGCTGCTGTGCAAGAGATGAAAAGAAAAATATATTATTTCCGGTGAGAAATTATTTTTTTCTCACCCTGGAAAACCCAACCATTCAGCTGAGAATGGGCCAGAAAGCCAGTGTTTCCCTGAGAAAAAGAGAACTGGATGAACAAATCAGGAATAAGGTAATGGCACAAGGTGGAGAGAAACCAGGTTTCTCTTTCTTCTTCTAGGGCTACTGCTGACTCCATCCCTTGAAGACCAGGCACTTACTGCTTTGAACTGGCAGCTGGCTTTCCTCTTCCACGTTGATTATTCATCACAGGGAAGATAAAATAAAGAAAAACTTGTGACAGCCATGCAGAGATAAAAAGCAGTGGGCATTTCCTTGCAAACTCCTCGCCCACAGAATTCACATTCCTACAGTCTGCCCATCCAGCATTAGTCACATACAAGCTGTTACTTTGCCATGTCAGGAGGGGTAAATGTTGCCTAAACTGAGACAGTTCATTTAGATTGCAAGAGCAGAGATGACTATTCTAATTCTTTCATTGCACTCTGAACACTGCTTTCAATTGCTATTGCTCACTGAAACTCTGAATGATAGGATGAAGATGTTCTTTGATCTTTCTTCAAACAGATTATGCAAAGGAACCATCCTAGTAAAAAAAAAAAAAAAAATTCAGAAAGCACCAACCAGCCCCCTTTCTGGGAGACATCCCTGAGATGAGGTCATCTTTCACTTTCAGAATCAGTGTTGTGGATTTAAAGTATTTTCGTAAAGCTTCCAGAGCTTCTTGGGATTTGGTTCCCCGGTCACAAGCTTTGAAAACAAATTGTTTTCAAGGAATTGAATAACTTCCAATATCAGATTCTATGATTAGGGATAAACAAACAAAAGCTTCATTCCTATTTGTGCTGATTCCTGGGGAAGAATCTTACTTATCCAATGGACATTTGGCAATTTGGATTGTAATCTCCTTTTCTTCCCAGTGTGCAGTCACAGCAAAACCAACGTATTTTTAACCAGTTACTCACTAAAAATATTTTAGAAACTGTGTTTTTGAATCCAACACATTTTCAAGTAGCTAACTGGGATGGTATTTAGAGTCCTTCCATGTCTAAGCAAATATTTTCTGAACTTTCTTTTTTACATTCCTTGGTATAATTTGACTCGGTTATTTTTCCTTTTTTGTTCTCTTTGTTTTAACTTGTGTTTTTCTGTTTTTAATATACAGTGCTTTTCACATTCTCTTCCATTTCTTCTCCGTCTTTCCCTCCTTTTTTCCCCCCTATTATTGTACTCTTTCCTTCTCCTTCACTGTTTCTATTGCTTTCTTTGATACTCCACTTCTTTCACTCCAACAACCTGTTGATTAACAAGCTTTAAAAGGGTTCTCTAAAATTATTTCAGTACCACAAGAACATCCAGATGTACACAAGCCAGGTTCCTTTTCAATCCATTAAATTGCCATTGGAAGACTGAAACTGCTGGGGTGCAGTGACCCCTTTTTACTTCTTCAGAGATTTAAGATTTGCCAAAAAGGCACAAATGATGGATATGCCAGAGCTAGACCCATCAAAATTGCACTCTGCACTTCACAAAGAGTCTGCTGCCAGATTGCTTGGACGGATATACAGCAAACTATACAGCTGTGGCAGCCTCTGACTAAATGAATAATGCAGTATCAACATCTGGAGGGTTTTTGAAATGCTAAACTTTCAGATGTGAAAACACAGGGCTGTTCTGGCAGTGGTTCCCATCAGAAATGAGCAGAGTTCCAGCCCCAGCCAGGCCTGGTAATGCCTGAAACAAATCCTGAAGTGTTCCTTCAGCTGCACTTGGATCTCAAGGCAGCAGAGAAGGAGCAGAGCTTGCTTTGGGAGTTGCATTTAATTCCAAGCTTTGTTAAGCTGAAGAAATCCAGTAATGAATAGGGACATAGCCAAGCATGACTACACATGCCAACACCAGTTGATAGCACCCAGTGGGTGAATTTAAATTGACAACCTGAGTTAAGGTGGAATAATTAAAATAAATTCTCCCTTCAGTGCAAAAAGCAGGAGGAAGTCCTGTGTTTACCTCAGCAAAACACCAACAACTAAGCAAACTTTTCCTACCTGCACAAGTGTTATTTCACAGGACTAAACATATTTTGCTGCTTTTTAAAACACATCAGTATGCATTGCCTACTTAAAGAACAAAAAGAAAACTAATCTCTGAATACAATAGAACATAATCTGCTCCTCATCCAGTGTTTTAGGGCAACAGTGAAAGACAGCACAATGTCTTGGGATTTATTCTTTGTCCATTACATTTTTCCAGCAATAAAAAATGCATTCCAGAGACACTGGAACACAACACCAAAAAGAAAAAAGTGCTTTTGCTCATATTAGGTGATGCTCCGGCAGCCAGAAAAAACCCTAAAATAACTAATTGAGCAGTCAGCATAAAGTTAAGCAGGACTGAGAAGCAAAGGATGCAAAACTGCACAAAATCCTCAGCTATAGTTTTAACAGTGAAAAAGTTGCTATAAAACAGAGCCTCTCAGGTCAGACCATTTTTTTTCAGGGGGGAAAGCAAAAAAAAAGTGAACTGCCTTTCACAGACAAAGAAGAGAGGCAGACTGTGAACTCTGGGGTTGCAGAAGCTGTTACACCTAAAACTGAAACCCAGTAAGAATTTTCCTTAAATAGAGAGGCAGAACTCAGCCCCTCTGTGCTGCAAACTCTAAAAATGTTATTGAAGTAGCAGACAGAGTTAAAACATCTACGTAGGCATTGGAAACCCACATGGATAATGTACAACTAATCCCTAGCCAAAAGTAATAATAAAAAAAATAATTACAAACTGAAAAGAAAACAAAACCAGGGCAGCTCTAGGATTCATATTCTAGGATTTCTACACAGAAAAAAAAAATTAAAAATGCACACCACAATGCACAGAACATTACCATTTTGCACATGCAGGAGTCTGAGCTTCAAAGGAAGGCACAGAGGGCCTCAATGACTTCTCTTTCATTCTGATTTCCTTGCTAATGTAGAGAAAGCTCACATGCTGTGGGGACCGAAACACTTTTCAGGCATGCAAGGGCTCCGTCTAACTAATTTTCTATTCACATATACTTTAAAGAATCTGATCCCAGTAGATGTTTGTTCACATCACAAAGCTAACACATATTTTGAAATAATTTGTTAGAGCTGGAAAACTGTAGAGGAAAGGCCCAGAAACCTAGAACTGAAATAGGAGCTGTGCTACAAAGCAGGATCAAAGGATGTGCTGAGAGGTGCACTCAGGAATGCCAGAAGATGTTTCTGTGCTCTGTGGATAGCTTCAATCAAGCCTACCTTGTGTTAATATTCAAACATAAAGTGTTTATCAAAAACTTAATAATGGCATTCGTACAGTAATACAACTGCTCCTCTTTTGTGAAGCCGTTATGATTTGTAAAACTCCTATTTAATTTTCCCCCTTAGGAATCTTCTGCATTTTCACTCTATCTCCTTCCAGCACTCAATTTCTTAAATCTAAAGCTCCTGATACCTGCTCAGGCACATTGTCATCACACCTATACTGGCTGCTAAGATACACACAGAGCCTCAGTTATTTGATACCAGGAGCTTTCTGCAAAAATCTCTGCTGAATCCAGAAAAGCCCTTAGATGCTCTTATTTTTAGCTGTGTAGTTAACTCCAGCTTAACAGCCACTGGAAAAAGAATCAAAACGATGCAAATTTTGAAATTCCTCTCTGTTTCTCTCTGCAGTATGTGTCCTAAAATGTGCATATGGTTCATATATGTTTTCTGTTTCCTAGGGACACAGAACCACACAGTCCTGTCTTTCTGATTTGGCTGTCACTGGAGCAGACTCAGCTTCTTTCATTGGGTATCCAGATAAATCAAATAATACTCTATGGATGACAAGAGACATATTTTTCCATGGCACCTTAATGTTAAACTGTCTGATAATTGTGGAATGCCTTAAATATATAGGTAGGTATATACATGGGTAAAGTATATTTCTGTTTCCATAAGCAAAGCACCTCTCTGAGTGTTTGACTTTGTTGAAGAACCTCATAGGGAGAGAATACAACGTTTTAAGAAACCTTAAATTATGTAAAATACTGAGTTGTGTTATATGAGGCATTTTAAATAAGGGCAAAATAAGGGCTAAATACTTCTGAACTGTCTCAGAAAAATTAATCCTTCTTAATTCATGCATCATTACTAGACTGATATTAAAAGGCCTCCTGCCTTCAGGCTGATGTGGCTAAAATTATTCACTTGCTTTAACTCATATTTTATGTACTGTGTATTTTTGTGCAGCACCAATTGTGGTGGCATCCAACAATTAAAAACAAGGATAAATTAATCTCTCATTTACAGGCAGCCATCTTCAATTAATGAAATAAAGGACCTTGTGTAATTTTTAATTAAAGTTCTGAATAACCCAGTACAACTCATATAAATCTTATGAAATGTGAACATTTCAAGAGGACCTAACAACACCTTGGAGGCCATTTTATCCTTATTGCAAAAATAAGAGCTTTTAGTCTTTCTGACTACTATGGGGTTGCTCAGAACCAGGTAATATCCTCCCAGCACCACTTGAGCTGTACTTAGTGTATTGATTCTGGCCTCAGAAAAGTTGTGATCAATTTTTTAGCATGGACTCCCTGAATGACCCCGGGAAAGAAATGCTGTGTTTTGAAAACATTAATTCTTTTTATTTTTTTTTTTTGTCTCACAGAGGTGCTGCAGTGCTAAGTCAGGGAGCCAGTAAAAATTCTAGAAATTACAAAATCTTCTCTAGAAGACCAGACAGCACCTTCCCTGAAAGGAACCTGGGATACAGAAAGCTCCTAAAAGTCATGATCCCAGACAGGGCATGGCAGGCAAAGTTGTCACCTATAGCCAGAACAAGACCTCACAATGAATAAACTGAAATGAAAACACAGAGTTCAGAGCTCGTGACAAAGAAACCTTCTAGAAGAGAAAAAAACAGAGGAATAGACATGTTTCTAGGAGATTACATTAAAATCTTTTTATTAGGCCTAATTTTGGATTATATTAGAAGAGGTTGTGGCAAAGAGCCAGATCCCAAGTAGCTGAGTCCTAACCAAAAGTTGAAAATTAAATAGCAACACTACCTTTAACTTAGCACTCACCACTGCTTTTTCATGTCAGAAGCAAGTTACCTGCTGAAGAGATAAAGACAGCATTCTATTAATATTTCATTAATGAATATTAGATTATTGATATTTAATGTGAATACTTCTCATGGGTATGTTGCACTGCATCACCTCTGTTACAATGCATTCATAACTTAGGGTCAGTGGGAGTCTGGGACCATAATAAAATAGCATATCTAATACTGGGTGGGTATTAAGGGTCAAGTTCACAGTAGAAAAGTAGAAGTATATAGATTATAAAGGTTTATATGGTCTTTTTTTTTTTTTTTTTTTTTTTTTTTAAGAAAAAGCTACTATCTGCTTATCAATTTATCATTTCTCTTGTTACTTTTTGTAGGTTATGAATATTCATGTTGAAAAGAATAAGGCCATTCCTCCTCCTTATTTAGATTTGAAAGACATACAAGGAGGATATCTATATCAAACACCCTCTCAAAGGATGTAGGAATACTTTCAAATTCTAGAAAAAGAGCCATTGTTTGCAAACCTAAGTATATATTTATCCATATATCATGAAACATGTAGTCCCTTTTCTAAATTATTAGTAGAAATGTTAATCAATTATATCTTTCCTATGATAGCCAATTATAATGCTTTGAGGAATTAATTTGTACGGGGTTTTTTGATTACCACATAGACAAATGTATATCTATGTATTTTTCTATAAAGATGACAGTGTACATACATAAAGGAGAAGTGTATTTTTTTTAAACAGAATGGTTTCCATTTAAAATTCCTGACTATTTAACATGTTTTAAATTCTGTTTTCACTTAATTATTTTTCTAACACCTCTTGCAACCTGACTTCCTGATATCTTAGCTCACTGTCCTGGTAAACTGAGTTCCCTAGGCCCCACACCTGATTTATCTAATCTAAGATACCTTGCCCAATTAATTCTTATTTATTTTGAAGCAAATTTTATTAGCTGGAGCATAATGACACGTTGAATGCAATTCCTGGCCCACTTTGAAATTAGCACAAAAATTTGTGTCTTGCTTCAGATAGCTGCAGGAACACAAGCTTCATTTGCCAAATTCTTGCCACAATATCCTCTACCCTGGCTCCCCCCTCCATGGCTCTTGCACACTTCTCCCTTTTATCCAGACCTACTTCTTCTCTTTCCATGTCAGGCACTTTTCCTCTCCTTTCTCCTTCTAGTCAGAAACATCCAGTATCTTTGCTGCAAAACCTGAAGCATGGGAAAGCCAGAAAAAGTCTTAAAGGGACTGAAAAATAACCTGTGTTTAGCTGTGTGAACCTGGGCAAATTTTGGCAGATTTTCAACCAGGTAGCAAGGGGCAAAGCCCTGATACAGCAGCCTCTCTCTGCAAAACTTTAATCAGTTATTTGACAGCCACAGATCATATTATTTTGAATTCATACCAGCAAATATTATTCTGTGCTCATGAGTGACTACTTTCAGAATTTTCCAAAATTGTTCAGCTCAAGAAGTTACTTCTAGGCAAAACACCAACCAACTGAAAATAAGATTCTGAATGGTAAATATCCAGGAACAGAAATATGTTCTTCTCTTTATTCCATCTCCAAAAAACTTGACCTTGGAAACCTTCTCCCACGGGCAAAACTAAAAGATGTTCTTCTTACATTCTGCAGCTTTTAATTTTGATATGAAATGCAGTCCTTAGCCAATAGTAAGGGCAGATGTGCTGGGGGTGGGCATGCTGTGTAGATTTCTACGCAGTTCTATTTCATGAAGACATCAAACACTTGCCCCAAAGAGAAAAAAGGCATCAAACAGTTGTTGCAACTCTCTCAGTGGAAGAACAGCAACATTACAGAAAATTTTAGTGATCTATAGTTTATCTTTATTTTATCCTCATGTACTCAGGCAGGTGGACTATATAAAGAGGTCTCAAAGCTAAGGTCACACAGGGACCAATAAAGCAAGTGTTCAAATACTGCTCTTTGCCTGTATTTCAGCTATTATCTATTATTTTATAGGGACAAAAAAAGGACACGAGTTCCCTGTCTGCTCCTTCATGTCAGTGATAACACTTCAAGAAATGGTGTCAGTACCAGTTGTGATGATAAATTTTGTAATATGGAAGGTGTTTCAGCAGGAGATAGATGTAGGTCATCAACCTGTGACTCAGAGGAACATGCTCAGAGATGTTAATGCAGGAAGCAAAACCAAACAATTTTCTGAAGGTTTCTGCCATTTTTAGAGGTATTAGAGAAAGCTTTTGCAAAAGGGGAATGCCAGCATTGAAAGCTGTCAAACTTTTAAAGTTCTGATGCAGCTAAAAAGCCTCATCTTCCCCTGTGCCACAAAAGAAAACCAAAACCACTTTCTATGCGGTTAGGAAATTGAATCAAAAGCTACGAAGGATTCATCATCATTTGAAAGCAGTAAAATCTGACCCTGTGAACAAAACTGGGAATAGTTTTGTCTTTACTTCCTAAGACTTTTCTGAGATTTTATCTTATTGTCCTGTAAAAGACAGAAAAGAATTAATTATAAAACGCTTTTCATGAAATCATAATATAAACAGAAATCAGAGTCATTCCAAGTGTTCCAGTTCTAATCCTCAGGTATTAATTTTATAGCACCTGAACTGCCTGAAAATTTTATGAAATGCTCCAAAGTTCAGAGGTAAACGTAGCCAACAGGTTTTGTATCTTGGGGAGAATGGATTTATAGAATTATAGAAAAGTTCACTTTTACAGGAAAAAAAAAAACAACTTAGACTTCATGTAAGATTGTAAACTTAACTGCTACAGACACTAGAAATCTACCTTCCATCCTACCTACTATATATTTTGGTTTTGATCTTTTTTTTTCTCTCATAAAAATACACCTAGAATTTCTGTTCACAATGGTGACAATGAGGAGCTTGAATAGAGCACACAGAACATAGCTGAAGTGAAAGCTTATGCTAGAGCTGAATAGGACAAATTAAAAGCAAATAGTACACACCAGCAGAAAATAATCATTAAAAACTGGTGGATGCATCTGAGAAATGCAAAGAAACAAAAGCTTTGCTCTTCAAAGGTTAATTATCCATCCCTGGAACACGAAGTGAAGCTTCACGGATACCTTCCTAGATTCTATCTTAATTTCAGGCATAATTAGAGGAATAGAAGATGATAATTTCATTTCAATGGACAAGTGATCAGACCCTAAATAGTGTTGCTGTAGTGAACTTCAGATTGAATTTCAGTGAAGGAAAGCTTCAAAGGCCAGTGTTAGATATTGCTCTGGAAACTGGTGGGGGATAAGTTACACAGCACTGTGGTAACATTGCCCCCATGGGAGGGAAAAAACATATTATTATTTAAATTACAAACTTGATATCTCCAGCAGCATAAGGCACAAGGTTACAAGAGGCAATTCTTTCATCTTGGGCTCTTCCGTGCTAATGTTATCAGAATTTCTAGATAGGTCTTTTTTCTTTAAATGCAGTAGGTACAACATTTGGTGTTAAGTCTTCTGCCTGGGATTTGATCTTGTAAAAAGCCAGAAGAGAACCTAAACCAGAGCAGAGACAGATTTGAAAATGCATTCTGATGAATGACAGAATGGTTTTGAATCATGGCGTGAATGATGGAATGGTTTTGGTTGGAAGGAACCTGGTTCTAACACCTAATGAGCAGCGATACCTCCCACTGGACCAGGTAGCTCAAAGCCTAATCCAACCCAGCCTTGAACACTTCCAGAGCCAAGCCAACTCCCAGGAAGCCATTTGGATAATTTCAAATTGCCTCCTTGATGTTCAAATCAGACCCTGCAACACCACTGGAAAATCAGTGTTGTTTCCAGAGAGGACCTTCTGTTGTTTATATGTGAAACATTTATGAGAAAATATTGAACTGTATTTCACAGTGACTCAGTAAATAAGTCATGTCATGCTCGGTGCTTTTGGGTAGTAATTAAAGATTTAAGGCATTCAACAAAAATGTCATTGCTTAATTAAAACCAATAAAAGTCTTTCCACATTAAAATATTTGCCTGTTGCCAATCAGACCTTGTTGTAGATGTACTATAGGATTTTTCCAGCTAATCTTACTTAAAGCAAGCAGCAAGATATTTTCCCCTGGATGAAAGCTTTAAAAAAATCATATTGCCTTAATCTCCACAGTGTTAAGAATTTTAATGTGTTCTTATTCTTCAAACATGTGGTCCCATATGCATTATTTAATTTCATTAGAGAGAATGGGCAAATTGATACTCACTGTTGTTTCATACCACTTGTGCTTTTTTGTTGGAATTGTGAATTATCAGGTTATTATCAGACAGAGAATTATAGCCTGCATCAGCCTCTGACTGGCTCCCAGCTTCCTCTTCAACAGTTCCTTGGTCTATAAAAACACCTTCTCAAGTAAGCATATTTATCTTTTTGACTGGCTGGGCAGTGCTTAGGCCTATTCTGAGCTAAGAGGCAGCAAAAGAAAATGACAATTTCATAAAATAAAACTTTGTAAAATCACCTCGGTGAACCAACATATTTTCACAGAACAGATGGTTCATAATGTAGCTTTTTCATCAATAGGATTACATCATGAAATACATACATCTAGTATAGATATTTCAGCTAGTTCTGTTTGGGTTAGCTCCAGTTTTGGCATCAAAGTATTCCAGTAAAACAATTTGTTGCACTCTGCTGAATCCAAGTCAGAGACTTTCTTGATGTTTAAACATCCTGTTTCTTTTTCTCCATTACTTTTCACAGTCAAAGAAGTACAAGTAACTAGTAGGTTAGGCTTTTTCTTTTGCATAATTATGGTGGCAAATTCAATCATACAGTGTTTGCTCAGATCATAACATAGAGAAATTTCAGGTATTATGCATTCTATATTTTAATTTCACCTAACAAAAGATGAAAGGATTATTAGTACCAAATATTTTGCCTGACCCTAGAGTATGGTGTTTCATTTTCCACTTTAAATTTTGGTATGTACATTTTCATTAATTTCTGTCTTTGCTTCTTAGCAGCCTAATTTCCTCATAGGCTTCTCACATGTGGTATCTTTAAGAAGCCTTTGATCTGTCTTTCACCTTAAAATATTTAATCTTTTTTGATTTGATGCAATCATTTCTGGTGGGTTCTTTTGATGTTTCCATTGTAATTATTGCTTTGCTATATCTCTTGATTTTTACTTTCAAAGAGCCCTCTTTGTTCACAGACATTACCTTCCCAGCCTTATTCCTCTGGCATGTTGGTCTATAAGAAACTTGCATCCTTTATTTTTCAGGGGCTTTTAGGCTGTGCCAGTTCTTAATACTTACCTTTTATTCTGTGACATCCTTGGCTGCTAAACACAATGAAAATGTGTCCTCTTGCATTTGGTGGCTGTGCTATTGCTGCTTCTCAAGATCACTCCTGT
Organism: Phaethornis superciliosus; assembly: GCA_023637945.1. Classification (NCBI taxonomy): domain Eukaryota; kingdom Metazoa; phylum Chordata; class Aves; order Apodiformes; family Trochilidae; genus Phaethornis; species Phaethornis superciliosus. The sequence continues at coordinate 20,555,814 of JAJQWJ010000011.1, forward strand.
GTTAATAAAGGTTAAATAAAGAATAGCCTCTTCTTAGAAGAGTGGAACAAGAACTGCTTGAAATGTTAATAAAATAGCTCTCTGCTTTTATGTACTGTGCTATTGACTGGATGATATATAACTAGTTGAAGTCTTTTATGTTTTGCCAATTTCTTTCTGCCTTTTAAATTCTAATTTGGAGCTATGAAGTGTACTTCAGTTTTAAGAATCTGCACAAAAACATAACACACAGGACTGGTGGCAGCAAGCTGGCCATTCAACTTGTCTGCATACTGCACACTCCTTACTCAGACCACAAAGAGAGTGGCATGGTATTTTTTAATCAGAATTTTGATTATAGATGGTATGAAAGCTTTCAGGAAGGACAAGATTCCTGGTCTTCTGAAGTTTATAATATCTCTGACATTTACCAAAGACTGTCTCTATGAGCAGAAAGTGGTGAGGGGTTTTGTTTTGTTTTTCTTTTTTCTTTTTTTTTTTTTTTTTTGCTTTGTTTGTGTGTTTTGCTATTTGTTGCTTGGTCTGTTTGGTTGGTTGAGGGGTTTATTTTTGGCCCTTTTCATTGTATGTGCCAACTGAATTATTCAGATAGAGTTAAGGTCTGTACTTAGAAGCGGTTTTAGAGGAATTTAGGCCAACAAAGGATCTATAATTATTCACAGTTCATAATACACCAGAACTACTTTCATTCTCACTGAAAGTCCTGTAATAGAGGCAACCATATCAATTTTGGGGACTTAATTATTGCATGTATAGTTGATCTTAGCTTGGAATCAAGTGACTGGATGAAAATTTCAGCTTTCATGTTAAGTAAATTTTAGGTTTTTATTCCTCATAATTGTCAACAACAGTTAGAAAATAAAACACCCTAACCTGATCAATAGAAATTAAAATAAGACCTAGCATGAGTTAATAATTTTAATTGTGTACCTTTTCAAGCCAATTGCAATTTTAGTAGACACTGAAGAAATTATTTACAACACTAAAATCTGCCAGGACTTTAAAAAAAAAAAAAAAGAAAAGAAAAAAACATTCACCTCACCTTTTGAGACAGTGCTGCATGTCAAGGTTGATAAATTCTCCTTGTGGTGTACACTGTAAAAGTTCACCTTCTGGCACCTGCTGTCTGTGGTTCCTCAATGGTCCATGGAACAGCACAGATACCTTCCTCTCCCCAGGTGAAGCCAGAATTTGTAGATAGGTGATCACAGTCAGAATTCATCTCCAAGGAAGAGAAAAGACATTTTTTGTGGCGTTTTTTGTTAAATAAATACATTAAAAATAATATATTAAAATTTTCACTCTACTTTGAGTAAACTATCTGTGCGTATTTCAAGATGACAGATTCACATAACCCCCCTCCCTCCCATTTCTTGTTGAATATTAGTTTTATCTCAAAAGAAATAGCAAAAAATTACATTGGATCTCTGTGCCTTGCTAAAAGTAAGTGAAGCTGGTGCATGTGCCTTTTTTCCCTATAAAAATAATCTTCACATTATATATGTCAGCCAGCCAACGTTCATTTATAATTTCAAGGTCTTTATGGCCATTTGGAAATTAAGATCTGTGAAACAAAGAATATGGTTGAAGTTGTGCTGAACTTTTGCAGCAGTGGGTAAAAGAGAAGGTTTCAAAGATTAATTCCATGTATGACTGTCTCAGCATTATCTTCTTAAGTAATACTGAGAAAGGTTAACTACCGTATTAGAGATGATTTTTAGAAAAATGTCATTTGGGGGAAGCTGAATAGGGGGGAGTACCATCAAGATGAAATTAACAACAAAGAAACTTCTTTACAGAAGTAAGCCCCACAGACATTGTAATGTAATTTCTTGTTAATGAATGCATTAATAGAACTTTGCCACAGAAGACTCTTCTGAATTTTAAACTATCATAGATCTTGGTTCAAACTGTGTATGACAAAAACATCGTATATCAATTATACATTTCATTTGCACAGTTGGATGAAATAATGATAGATTCCAAGTTTATTTCCCAGCAACTCAGAAACAGTGATTAGAATAATTAAAATTCTTTCCACAGAATAAAAATTCGACACAGCAATGTCATTTGCAGATCCATCAGGAAGACTTCACTGATGGGGAGGGAGGTTTACTTGTGCATAGACCCAAGGTTTAAGGGACAAAGAATTTATACAGCACGTGTCTAAAGCACAGATTATTCTTTCCCTCCCTTCTTGCTCACTTACCCAAGAGTTTAGCACAGAAGCTGAACAGAAGGGGTTTCTATCAGTCCTCCTCTTAATCAAAGCACAACTTGGGCTGATGCTGCAAGGCAGTACTCCAATTTCAGCATTAACAAGAGGTTTACTCTCTACAGACCCAAAGGTTATACAGGTTACCTACCAAGAGCACAAGTTTGCATATAAACCTTAGGGGTTTATTCGAAGTGCATACAGCCAGACCTGATATGCAGATGGAAAATTAACTTAGAGTGGTTCAAGTTCATTAGCAAGCCCCAGCCAACAGCTCTGCTGTTTTTTGCCAGCCTTCAGTGGCAGGAGGAGGGCAGCAGGAGCCCCCATTATCTGACTCAGCAGGTCTCATCTGGCCCTTGGGCTGCACATTCCCTGCCCCTGTGCCAGCCTTTGATGCGCCGCGCAATCTCCCATTTCCAACCGGAGATGTAAACTGATAATGAGATGGCTTTGATGCTCTCTGTCTCAGTGGCATTATCACAAAAGCCATTTTCTGGCTTTTGCGGTTGCGTGAAAAGGAAAGGGGAATAAACAGCAGAGGTGAAAACAGGATTGTTGTGTAAGTTACAACCAAACATGAGCTGCTGAGGTGGGAGAAAGCGTAAAGTGGCGGCAGTCAAGTAGCATTTTGTTTTCTCCCTACACAGATCGGAGTTTTTATCAAAAATGCAGTTTAGGTGGACAATATCAAAGGCATCATATTTCTATGGGAGGAGCAGATAAATGCTGCACATGCCTTACAAACATTAAAACAGCATAGCAGGCCAGAGCACAGGCCACAGGATCACTTTGTGTAGAATCACAGTATGCCAAGAGATCTGCTTTAAATCAGCAACAAAACCAATGATCTGTTAAATGCAACATTAAACAATCTCCCAGCACTTCTCTTTCCAGGTGTTATGACAGTCCATAATTACTTTTCTGATTCTCACTTAACATTTGAGCTATAGCATAGCTTCTAGTTGTCAGTCATAACATAATTGTATTTTAAAATTTGCTAAAGAAATATAGTCTTGAGAAACCACAAACAGCAGGGGACAAATTTTAATAAGTATCTCTGTTAATGTCACTTTAGCAACATGATTCCTACCATTTTAATCACAGGGGGTCTTTAACATGCCTTCAGGGAGACACAGTTAAAGTCAAGAAAAATGTCACAATTATTAACTGACTACAAAGGAAGAAAAGAAAAGTAAGGAAGGTGTTTAAGCATTGCTAGAGAATTGCTCTCTTAATAAGAGCATTAGAAGAGTGCTATGCTTTTCTGTTCAGTAGCAAGTAGTAATGACATATTTTTATATTTTTACTGGTGTAAACATACAAGACACTGACCTTTACTAAAATTCAGTAATGATTCTCTTGAAATATCTCTGATGCAATGTGCTGCAAGGTTGGGCCCTGCCATGTACTCTGTGCCCACTTCCCCCTGCCCTGTCTACATCACACCTATGAGCTGTGAAGGCCACTCCTGGACCCTTTCCTTAAGCCATTTTTTGCTCCAGGAGGTAAACCATTAGCCATTCCAGTGTTTCCCATCTGTGGCTGGGCTAAAGACAAAGTCCATATTGCCTGAGGAAATTTCTTAAGCAACTTTTCCTGTATTTTTGAAATCTAGGACTTTGACACCCAAAGGATGCAAAGTCTTGCACTGAAGGAGAGTCATTGCTTAGACATAATTATTTTTCCTAAGATTCAGACCTTATTAGCAGTATGACATCCTCGGTCTTACAATACCATTGTTGTTTTGGTTTTTAAAGAAATGCCCCAAATATGATCAAACTTCACATAAAAACTGAACCAACTATTTTTTGGCTTGCCTGGTGGCCCTCTTGATGTATTTCCCTTCTCTGCATGTACAGAGACATTATACAGCTCTGCTCTAAGCTGCTGGCAGTCTGGAGCACTGGTGGAGGAGCTTCTGTTTTTACTTTTAACCTTCTGATTGCACCTAGGAGTGCCAGGGTATGCAGAATAGCGTTTGTGGGGGATGGAAAGCAAAGTTCAGAAAGCTGAAGAGAGAGACCTCAAGGGGGAACTCACTGCAGAAACCTGCAGTTAGGAAAATTTCCTGGGAGACTTGATCTAGGGATTAAAGCCTTCAAACATAAGCCTGTGGATTCCCAAGAGCGTTGGCTAATCTCCGGGCACATTATGAAAACTAATCCTTCTTTTGGTCTCTGATGAAATGAGAAGTGACTGCAAGTTCAATTATTGCCAAAAAACGGATGAGAGTTTTCTGGCTCGACGAGATTTTATAGCTTTGGATCCCAGCTGGATGGAGCCACCTTCCAGCAGTCCAAAAGCTGGTCTAAAAGCAGGGAGTGTTCTGAGCTAGAGCAGAGCTCTTTCTGCTGCTGTCAGCAGGCTCTAGGTGGGTTTCTGCTCAGCTTGTTCTGAAATGATATTCTGAGCTCTCACTCTTTCATGTCTTGATGCCACAATAAAGGCAATGGATCACTGTCCACTTGGAGGCTCCTCTGTTGCTTGTTTTTGGACCAAATTCTTCCAAATCTTAAATTTTGGCCTTTATTTTCAATGTGCAAATAAAGGTTTCTATGAAGTTTTACTTGATTATACTGATTATGATTTCCAAAGACTCTCTACAAATTAAAATCACTAGAAAACTAGAGGAAAATTATATTCACAACTGCTATTTTTATGTAAATACATACAGGATGTCATAGCAACAGAATTGGTTTTGTATCTCCTGTATTAGAAAACGGAAAAAAATTCATTAACTAGGATGTTTCTTTTAGTAACAAAAGCAACAAGTGCTAAATTTTCTAAATTATACAAATATGAAAACAGTTGTGACTACCTCTAATTTTCAGTAAATTGCAGGCAGGTTTCAACTTAACATTATACAGAAAGTATCACCATAGTGACAAACTATAATAAACAATTATTTATTTCTGCATCAGAAATGTCTTATCTACAGGAATTCAGAAAAAACACACAGTGGGAGTAATTTCTTACCTCATTACTCAGTTGTCTGCCACTACTCTTGGTCAGTTGTGGTTTGAAACTTTCAGGCAGTCAGTTTCTCTTTTAGAAGAATGTCCTAGAGTAAAAAGATCTCATAAACAAGGATTCAGAAGTAGGGAAGGTAGAGATATTAACATACTAATCAAGGAATATTACCTTAGGAGCTTGTAGAGAGGAAATGGAGTCCCTGTGATTTTCCCTGCAACGAAGGGTTCAGACAATTACACAGATTTAGAAGTGACAGTAATGTGCTGCAAAATCATGTGAGAGAATGAAATTTATGCAGCTCCTGAAGGAAAGTTACTATTGTTAAATAAAATAAAAGAGAAGAGGTATTTCTGAACAATCTATTTCCTTTCATGAAAGGACAAGTCTTGCTCCTGGCCTCTGTGGCCACTGGTTAGTTGGATGATGGGGATCCCCAATTCTTCAGTGTCTAAACAGGTAAAACATCCTGCAATGTGCTTCCATCAGTCAGGGAGGCTTAGTTTTGCAGAATCTTTCTTGCACTTCTATTTTGGATGGATTGTTGGGCAGATTCAACAATGCTGATCTCTTTATTCCTTAGGAACAGTGTACAATCATCTCACTGCTTGTGCCCCGAAATACAGGCATACCATTCTTCTACCCTAACCAATCAGCATGACCTCAGGGAAGTAAATCAAACTCGCCCTGAAAAGATTTTATAAGGAATTTATTCCCATTTTTCTTGCCACCTTCAGACGAGTGTGTTACTGGTCAGAGCACAGTGAAGAGAGTGAATGAAATAAGAGTTTTAGATCACTAGGGTTATACATCATTTGAGGATGTACTGACCCAGTCCTTTGTCAAACTAAACAAATCCTTGAGGTTTGTGGTTGGTTTTGTTGTGCTGTGGATTTTATTTATTTATTTACACCTCACAGCTCATGAGTTAGCTTTAAGCCAAGATGTTTGGGAGAGGGGGCAGACCTTTTGTCCATTTTGCACTGAGTAAGAAAGAGAAGGACAATGATTTGGCATTTGAATTCCTTACATCACAGATTAAATACACAAATGTAATTCATGTCATCCTGCCAAAGGCAAGACATCCTAGCAGAAAATACTGTGCTATCTGATTACAGTATTACTTGTTTAATTAATGTAATGGATAGATAGAACAGTATCAGGCTAAGTAAACAAGCTGCTAATCTTACTGACACTGTGTTTTGAAAATGAAATGATCTACTGATGACTTCCATTATTCTAAGAATAATTATAGCCTATTAAAAACCATTATTCTGGATGCAATTTTGCTTTGCTTTTTAAATATAGTTTTCCTTACAACTTCATCTAAAGTATTATTTAAGTATTTATATGTTGCTTACCTTTGTGAAAGAGAATAACTTTAAAATCTAAGGCTGTGTACTATCAAATTAGATCTCAGCTACATACATCATTCAGGAAATTTAGGCATCTCCTTCAGCTTTGGGCAACAGATATTTTCTTGGGTGGAATTTAGTTAAACTGAACAAATTAAAGCTGACTACTGACTCGAAGCATCATGGCAGAGAAGTAGACAGTGAGACTGGAACATTTGCAACCATCTAGGTCACTGTCATCTCCCCGAAGCCCTCAAAGAGTCATTAATAATTTTCTGAATTTTAAATTTAGTTTGCACTATGTAACAACTAGTTCTGGTGGAATAGAGACCTGTTAATCTATGCATTTCAACAAGACTCTCAAAATGTGAAAATACTAAAATGTACTTTTTGACCAATAGAAGCAACTGTTGTATTGGCCAATATATATAAATCTCACTTCATCTGCTTTGCTTTACTAAGTTTTCTTTCATGTACTCTGAGCACTGCTGTCTGTATGAGTATTATTCAAATTGATGCTACAGCTAAATGAGCACTTTGTACTCACATTTATGTAATTATCAAATTATAATTTCAGGGACTGCAGAAACAAAACCAGTATTAAAAAAGAAACAAACAAAAAAAAAAACCCACAAAAAGCCAAACCTTTGCCTCTCTTGGCTTTGCATTTATGTATGTGTTTGTTTGTCTTCACTGGTCAGATGCAACTCAAACCCAAATCTGTAGCAAACAGTTGTAAAGGGCCAGGACAAAGGCTGTGGGCTCATCCATTCCATGTGCTCAGACAGGCATCTGTGCTGCAAACTTCAGTGTCTGAGCACTTCTGCCCCCTGATCAACTGATCTGGTTCAGCCTATTCCTTTACTCACCATCTCTCAACTTTGTGATATGAAAATTATATAAAAACCACATCTGACAAAGTTTAAGATAAGCTGTCCTAAGAAAACTCCATTGAGGAAAGTCCCAAAATCTCCCTGAGTAACCCATTCCAGTGCTTTGCACTAGGAAGACTTTCTGACTGTCTAAGCTGATCTCCCTTGGTGCCATTTCAGGCCATTCTATTTTCATATGCCAGTGGTCTTGAAAAATAACTCATTCCTTTAGATCTTGAAACAATCTTCTACATATTTAAAAACAGTTACTGCGTCTCTTTCAGTCTCCTTTAGAAAAACCCTCTCTAGTTCTTGGGAGTCTTTTCTTCTAGCTGGTGCTCTCAATCCCTCTGAGCATTCCTCAAGTGCCCTCTTACAGAATCACCCCTACATGGCTTCCCTCTGGAGATGCTCATCTCTCCACTTATTTTAGATGCTGTACAATTTCCCAAGTAGCCGTGGAAGGGAAAGAAATCACTTACAAGATTGGATGCCCAGAAACCTTGATTTGTAAAAATGAAAGTTAAAACAGTGTGGGCTCTGACCCCTGGTAGGACCTCTAGCTACCACCAAAATGCAGGAACTGGATTCATGTTGTTGTAAATGAAGAGCAGCAAGAAGTCAAATATTCTGTATTTCCCCAGAAAAATGAAGTGCGTGAAAAAACACTGATATGATATGTTCCCATAGTTTAAGCATTTAAATATGTTCAAAATAAAATCTGTCTCTAAAATAAGCATTTGGGAAGCAGAGGGAAAACAGAAATCACTGTGATTGCTAAAACAAGTGCAAAATAATGGATGAAACTAAAAACGAGCATCAAAGAGCCCAGAAGTAAAACTGGTGCTCAGTAAATGCTCACAACATTTGAATAGCTGAGGATGATTTTCCCTTTACTGAAAAACCCTGTATGGAAATAGGAAATAAAACTGGTAAGCAAGTTTACAATCAAAATCAGAGTGAAAGAAGAGAAACAGTGTTGGCAGCACCAAGACTGCAGGAAAAATGATCTGATCTACTTTCTACTATTCTGATCTACTTCTAAAGATTGGGAGCACTGAATTGACAAGGTAGATAATACAGACATGATTCCCAACATGAAATTTTCCTACATATTAACAGAGCCATCTTCAGCATGGTTTTATAATCCCATGAGGAAAAGCCCAGAAGCTGCCCAGAAATCTGTAAACCAGGTCATTTAATTTCAGCCACACTTTAACTCTGCAGGAAAAAACCCAAATGAGGACAGAACTGAGGAGCAGGGAACTTTCCATGGACTTTGATGACTCCAAGTTAATAGAGCTATCACTCTTTTGTATGGATAATAGTTGCTACCAACTCTGTTCTACTATATTTATGAATTGTTCATGACTGAAGTCTCATTCTCTTTAATACATTTGCCATGTGTAAGCTCCCCTGGAACAGTTTAGACAACTAATTATGTGGCTATTTTTGGTGAAATGTTCAGTGTCTGTGTTCTTAGATTTGGGTAGTGGGTGGTTGCTAATTCAAGCTGCACTGTTTCAGATTTCATATTGGCAATCTTGCTGCAAAAAATAACAAATTCCCCCACCCACAAGTCCAGGAACATTTCTTAGATGTATGATTGATACATCTCAAATAATTGAAGCATCTGAGACTTGTGTACAGCTAACCAGAAGCTGCTACAAGGCTCACTGCTGCTGCTCAGTAGCCTGCTATAGAGCTTAACTATTCAAAACTTGACTCCTGTCTCCAGGCACATAGTTGTAATTATGAATCTGATTTAAAACCTTGTTTGATTTTTGAACCAGCTCTGGACTCTAGCTTGGGAACTATTTTTAATCCTACATTGATGTAGAGAAAAACAGAGAGTGTAGAAGCTATTGGCACAGTGTTTGGCCAGGGTAAGTCAGCAGATTTGATACAAAACTGTACTCCCTTTGACAACTGCAGACTTTTGGCCAAAGATATTGAACAGACAGCTAACAGATCTTTTTGAAGCTATTAAGAAGTTAATTAGGCAGGGTCTCCACCTCCTTACTTTGGCTAATAATGACATAAAGGCATGTAAAAGCAGCATTCCAGCTTTTTTTGAATTATCACTAACCAGGAAAAGAACAGAATGATACCTATAAATGGATATAGGATGAGTTTATAAGATAGAGCACTTGATTTGATGACTGGGTTGGAGTTCAGTGCACAGAAATGTAAATGAAGCACCCAAATGGATGAGTGCATAATGCAATCAATAAGGGTAGAAGAGATTTAAGAGTTAAAACATTGGCAAATGTTCATCTCTAAAGACAGTGGGGATTATAAAAACACAAGCTGTGCAAGAACTATGAAGCTAAATGACTGAGCTTCTTCCTAGATTCTAAAAATGTCACTTTTCAACTGTGTATACTCTCTCAAAAATCTCCTAACATATTATATTGTGGGAAGTGTACCTATTCAATGTTAAATAATGCATAAATAGTCAATTTCTGCATTTTTATGGCAATATGCAACTTTTTTGGTTTGAAATGCTGAAAATTTAAAGTCTTAAACTGTCAAAAATTTCACAGAGTTTACCAAGTATCTTCCCAGCACAGTTAATTGGGCTACACAGAGTAAGTGGTGTCTGGTTGCAAGTGTTAGCAGGATCATGCCTAAAAGAGGCAATTTGACAAGTTTGGCATTCAGTGTTACATTTTATCTAATGAAACACTGAAAAAATATTGTAATAAATAATTCAGAGTAAAGGAGAACTAGATGGTACCATTCAAGATAAATTATATTCCACATATAAAAATAAAATACTGATGGGCATCTCAGCATTGTACAAGGGCTGAGTATAGAATTAACCACCAAGGCAGTCATTCAGGATTCAAAACCAAAATAATGTAAATTAAGGGAAATTGATATTATTGTGATAAAGGTTGTGTTGTTATATGGTCTGTATGAGGTTTCTAGCATGTTTCCCACCAAATGCCTGTGTCTACCATTCAGCATCCAGAAAGATACTGAGATTTTTTTCTTTTCAGTAATGTCTCCAGTTGTGTTTTTTACAGAAAGAGTGAAGACAGATGTCTGCCTGCCTGCACTTCCCACATTTCAAATTAAGAATTCTTTCCATGCATTATACACATTAACATCCTTGGAAGATAAACAGATTTGTTAAAGTATTCTTACAAGGTGATACAGTTAATATTTAATCAGTTATTCCTCAAGGCTTAAACATTAGAAAAGACATCACAAAAGCAGTCGCTGCTAATGCTTTCACTTCCATTGTCAAATTCATATTTATCTCCATATTTTCAAAAGTTACTCTTGTCTACATAGTTTTTTTTTTTGGAAGACAAATACAGTTTTCAGTAGATTATCCTAGAACAATTCAAAGAGATGCAGCCAACCTGTCATTTTACCCGTGTTGTTAGATGGAATGTTTAACATTGTTACAGGCTTTGGAGATTAAATTTTTCTTTTTCCTTTTCTTCCTGCATGTAACAGTTCACTTTTGCAGTTTGTGTGTTCTTCCCTACATTAGGAAAAAAAAAATGCAGTAATTCCCAAAAAATTGGCTGACAAGACCCTCCAGGAGGCAAAATGCTTCTAAGGTTTCTAAGAAAATGACTGAATTTCAAGTTCATGCTGCACTCTTAATGCTTGTAAAAGCCTGCACAATTTAAATATTTTTACTTCTGTGGAAAAAGTGTGGTTGTAGTACAAGATTTCCCAACTTTACACTCAAACACCTCCCCCTTTTTTAAAAGATCAGTTCTATAGGAGTGAAACAGTAGTAAATTCTGATTGATACTTATGCTGTCATACACTATGCTGTACAGAAAATAAAAGCACAAGTTCAGAAAGTGGACCTGCAGTAAGTTCATTGCAGTACAAAAATTGGTAGTGACTCAGCTATATGTAAACAACATAAAAATCACCAGGAGTTTCACAGCATTTGGGACTGCAGCCTGAAGGTCCCTCACATTGTCACAAACCTCAGGCTAAATTATATCATTTTCTCTGTGATAATTGGTGTTCATTATACCATAGTATGTGAACTTTTGCTTTTTCCTAATGGCAATATTTGTACTGTTATCAACTACCTTACATAAAATCAGAACAAAGTGACTATACTTTGTGTGCAAGATGCACCCTTGAGACTGCATTTGTCAAAGAGGTAAAGAACAACTAAATATTCACCAAAAATGCTAAATTTACCTTGCTTTCACTCTATTTCCACTTCTAGACTGGCTGTGTCTTCCATACTTCCAGGTTCTTCAGAGTAGGGCTTAATTCTGCAATTTCTTGATAAATTTAATTTTGATCTCCTCCTACTCTGGCATTCTGTCAGCAGAGCACAGCAACTTAAAGGAAAAAAAAAAATATAATGTAATATAGAGCTTTTTGATCACTATGACCTCAAAATTTTAAAAGTCACTGGCTTGACCAATACGCCATGCCAGGTAATATTTTTACAAGGAAGAAGTTTGACTTCATTAACAAGTTGTATAAAGAAGTAGCCAGCATCTTGTATTGAATGGAAAACAGTTTCAAATATCTGTTATTTATGCATTTATCTGGATTTTTACATTATCACATATAAATCAAACATTATACAATATCAACTCACAATCCAAGGATTTAAGCTCTACACAGACAAAAGGTGGAGACCATAGGAAAGACAACTCCACCTTTCCTTTTCCTTGCTTCTCCTGCCATGGAGCCACATGCTGGGTCTAATGCTCAAGCCCAGAATGTGGAAAGATGGTTCCAAATTTTCCTGTATATCTCTGGCCTGCTGTCAAAATTACCTTTCCCACTGTTCTGCAGAGCTGTGGATAATATTGCCATGGCTCCTGTGCAGACAACCACTCCTTAGCATCCCCACAGCTGGGAGAGGAGCTCAGCCTTCTCTGTGTTTGTATTTTTGAATGGAATTTTCTAAATGCCAGAACTACAAATACACAGCAGAGCAAGGTTTGTGTTCATACTGCTTCTAGCACCCTGGTACAATGGTGTGTTCAAACACTAAAGCAAGAAGTTTCTTTGAACTAATTCAATTTTTTTTTAATTCTCATTTCTCTCCCTTCCAGAAGCTCCTAAGTAGAATAACGAATAGAGAGGATGAAACCAAAGAAAAGTCTTATTTGAGACGTATTAGAGGACAGGAAATACAGCATGTTGCTTTTTGGAGTAAAGTAGACATTCAAAACTCCTTGTGCTGTGAAGTAAAATCATGTAAGTGTTTGCTTCACAATTCCACCTGGCTAAAGGCTTAAACCTTGTCTCTTGAGTCTCTCCAAGCCAGGTCATGCAGGGAAAGAAATGAATGTCAGGGAGCAGTTTCATTTACATCTGCTCTTGCCCAAGACAGAATCCAACAGAGACGTGTCACCAGCTGAGACTTGGGGACCTCTCTGGCTGTTCCCTTTCTGCCTGGGAAGGATTTGGACTATTATACAGGGTTAGGAAGCTGTAATTCAGTTTCTGCTAGTCACAAGATGCTGGGATGGTCGTTTACATTGAGATTAATGAGTTAACTATTCACACTGCTTTGTTCTAGTGATTTTATTGCACTGCACATGCTAAGTCAAAGAAGACTGAGTTTGCATTCCTGGTATTGCTTGAAAGTAACCATACTGCTTCTATTACACATTGGCTGCCTGAGTTAACTAATTATATGGTTATTTAATGTAGCTAGGTGGTAAGCCTTCTGTCATGATAATGATTCATTTGTTAGAGGCCCAAATAAAAGTGGATAATTTGGATCAAGAGCCTGAACATCTGACAAGCTGTGTGGTGTCTAGATCCAAAGTTGTGGCTTAGCACACTGTACATATGCGGGCAGCTGCACCATTTAGCTGTGGATCCAGGCTTGGGCTGGAACACCCCAGGCAGGTCTGAATACTTCTCTCCAAAGTCTGGCTGGTTTCAGCAGGATGGGTTTCAGTTGGGCCCATTTTTAACAAAAGCAAATGCAAATGAGAAGCTACCCAGAAATAGCACCGCATATCAATTTCCTACATCAATTTACAATGCAAAGGAAACAGATGGTACATTCAGGCACTGTCAGAAAAAGTCATTTGGGTTTTGGTAACTACTCCTTTTTTATTTTTGATGGTATATTTATTCTGTCTATTTCCATTGCTGAGTTGTTTCAACACCTGTATAAATAGGATATTGCTGTAAGTGAGAGATATGCAAACTAATCTTGGGAACATATGCAGCTTTCTCAGTCCTGAAATGATTTTTATGACCAGTGGTGTAAGTTGTAAAGAACAGCACTTTTTGATGGTAATCAACACCATTCACTTGGTTTCTACTTGCAGAAAGAGAGAATAATTTATCAGGGATCCTGAGAAGCTATTTTCAAAATCATAAAAAGTTCCTTCTATTTTTAGGGGCCACATTTTCTGTTAAAGAGGAGTCAAGAGATCATTTATTTTGATACTGTATTCCCCACAGTGTTTGTATTTTACATTTGCAACAAAAGACCAGTATGGTGATCTAAACTCAAGACATATAGCTCAGAGAAAAGATTAATTCGTCAGGGGCAAACCACAGCCTGTCCAGTTTATTGCCTATTTCCTCTGAATGCTCACTGATTAACTCAGCTCCAGGAAAAAAGTGACCATTGTTTTTATAAGGGAGAAACTTGGTTAAGGTTACTGGTTTGTATCCCAATATTGTATGGTTGAAGTAACTCCCTCTAGTGTCTACAGCCAGTGGGAAATTTTCCAGTTAAATATTTTCATCAGAAAATCTTCAATCATGAAGAGATTCAGTCACTAAAATCCACCAAATACCTCATGCCTTGGAATTGAGTTTATGGTCATGATGAGCAAAACCAATGCAGAAGGCCCAGATTGTTAGCACACAAAAAAGCTGATTTAGCTGTAAGGACTGCACTTCATTCTTCCTTTTTTTTCCATTTTTCACTGTCTCTCCCCCCACTTTTCTTTCTCACACACTCTTCATATCTTATTCTAACTTGCATTTCGTAACTACTTCCCAGAGAAAACACCTGAATCCCATTCTCAGTAAAATAAAAAAATTGCCAAGTTTGAAAGTACTCCACCTGCTTGGTCTCATTTGTCTACCCCCAAGCCCACAGTATTAAATCTTTAAGTTCAGAAAATTCTCTCGGTACAATAGAAAAATTTTCCTTCAAGTAAAGTTTCTCTTTGAGCAATACTGTCAAATAACTATTCATCTTCTTAAACTGTTGAATGAGTTCCTAACATCAGCTCTAATACTATAAGAATCTGGATATCCTCTCCACTGTACAGCAAATATGTACACTGCTTAAAGGACACAAGCCATTTATCATACCAAAGTTTCCCTGTATCCATCAAAAGTAAATTAAGACTAATGTGAAGTGTTGCAACAATTTTCACACCAGCTCACACATTTAATAGCTTTGGAAACTCAGAGAAAGGGTCACTGGGTTTTGAATGACATCCTGAAAGGTATACCCTGACAACGAGGGGAACAAACAAGAAAAAAAGGTAAAAAACCCCCAACAGCTACCGCTGTTTAAATTTAAATTCTCCAGGATTAACCAAGAAACCTTATTTGTTATGTATGCACAGTGGCATGGTGTGCCAGATGAGCAGTGCTGGTAACAGCAGTACATTTCAATGGGCTGGAATATATTTCAGATGGGTGTTGAGAGTCAGTGTGGACATTTTGGGAGTCATGTGAAGATCTGAAATCTCACAGAGATGCACAGAGACAGCATCTCACCTTTGGCTGTACAACCACTGCCTGAGACAAGAGGAGAAGTATACATAGTATTTACTTGCCAGTAAAGGACATGGCTAAAACTGGACTGAGACTGAGATGTGAATTAGAGCATTGTTATTTCTCTATATCAGAAAATGGGTGACTGTAAAAAAACCTAATTGTTTATATACCATAATCTATTTACCTGATATTTACAGAGAAATAAAACAGACACGGATCAGGCATAAATAAATGCAAATCATATGCTTATGTTCATCAATTGAACCTTATTTTTTGTGAATTTGTTGATAACTTATTATTTCAATAACGAAAACCAAGTAAAAACTTCCCCCAAAAGAGCAAATTCTTTTCCTATTTGCTATGCAAATGGAAGCAAACTGTATTTTCTGTTTTTAATTAAATCCTTACCTGTTCCTCAATCAGGTAAATTGCTATTAGATTCTTGCTAAGTTATTTTTGGGACTACTTTGAACAGAACTATTCTGGCTGCTATAATTAAGACTTCTAAAATTAATATTTAAATTTTATAATTGCTGGACTATGGCATCCTGAGAAATAATAATTACCTGTCTGATTGCAGAGTTGAAGTGAGTTGTTATGTGCATTTGACTCTCTCTAATCTTGTACCCCTGTTCACTTGAACAATGTTATTAAGTTCTGAAGCTGATTACATGGGTTGGTTTGTGAGTCAGACAGCCAATGCTTCAGGCATCTAAAAATAATGTTCCATGTCTTTTGTTAAAGGGGGGAAAAAAATGCTTGTACCACTTGAAGCAACCTGAGCCAGACCTCAGAGTGAAAGCCCAGCCTGACCCAACCAATTCAAAAACTCCCCATCAAACCTAAAGCTCTTTTTTTGGTGCTAAAGGCAGGAAACAGAAAATTCTTGATCTCACCAGCTGAATGTGGAGCTGAGATGGATGTCAGTATCTTGTCAAGTCTGTCTGCAGTTCCCGTCTTGACGTCTGAGGCTCTTTCAGCTTTGATAACAGCAGGGACTTTGAAGCAGGGAACACAAGAAATTATTAAGGTAATTGCTCAAAAATAGCAAATCACTCCATCACAGGTTATTATCTTCAGTGAGGTTGTGTTTGTCAATGGGAGGGTGAGCTCAGTGTGCATCAATAATGGAGAATGACACAAGTCCTAGAAAACAAGAACTAAAATTACTTAAAAACTGAAATAATCTCAAGAGAGCTCTGTTCAAGACAGAGAGTAGGTGTCCATAACTCTGCAAGCTTTTGTTTCAAGGTCCTCAGGAGAAGACCAGACTTCTTCAGATGCATCAAGGCACTGGTGTTGCAATGTTGTTTCTTTATTTTTCTCCTTCTGAGAAAATGAGTTCATTCTGAGTCAAATGTTTTGATTTCTGTATATTCACCCAAACATGAAGAGCAGCTCAACTTAAAGAACAGTAAAAAAGACAGGAAGAAGAAAGAACAAATTCTGGTATGGCATGAAAAAAAAAGATATTAACCACTGTTTTTCAAAACTATACATCTACCATCACCCTCTCATGTGAAGGAACCCAGCTAAAGCTCCTTTTCCTAACTAACTAAAAAGCTGATTAAGACTCAGTGGAGAAAGACTGCTGCTCCTGCAGTGACTGAGTTAATACAAGCCTTGAATTGCCCTCTAGAAGCTTCTCCATTGATTCTACAAGAACCTAGGACAACTGCACTCTTAATTAGGATCCTCAATTAAGTACTTAAAATTTGGAGGGATCAATGCCAACAAAAGCAATTACCCTCACTTCTTTCTACAAATAGAGTGCTACATTAGGTCTTTTATTTCCTGGGAGACTCATTGCTGAAGGTACAGTTCTTGAACTAGAAACAAATGGTTTTTTACCACTTTTGGTGTTGTCCGGATTCAGGGACATTTTGGGGATCTGAAATGGTCTCTGCAATACTGTGCTTTTTTCTCTTCCCTTTCCCTGAAGGATTTAACCCCATCCTGTCTCTTCCACTGCTCCTGCATAAAACCACATTGATATAGAGTGCAAGGAAACAGACCCAACCCTCAATACAAAACCTAATACAGCTAAACTAGCATATAGTCCCCAATATATCCCCCCTTTTACAGTCAGTAAAAAGAACTGTAGTTTCTTCTTTCTGTTGCTCTATAATTCCAATTGCTCATTAGTAATTTTACCATAACTTTCCTAGAAGATGGGGATAAGAACTGAAGAGTCATTAAGTACCCTAATGGTACTTATATACAGAATTAACATATTCACAGAATTCCACAGATTAGTTTAATTTTGCACCTGATTTCCCTTCTCATTTCCTATGATTACACTATAAGCCTAAGAATATAGCATGTGCTGGCTATGAGTTTACATGTTGCTATAATCACTGCATAGGAATTCCATACATGAGTGATTAAGCTTCAAGCATCAATCTGAATGATAGCTCCTCAATTCTTTAGAGAACATTTAAAAAGAAAACAGATTTTATCCAACTGTTCCTTGCTTTATGTGATTTAACTTGTCAATAATAGAAGATAGTTTCATCTTAATCATAATTTGAAAATGCCTTTTTCAAATAAGAATACTATTGCAGAATGGATTTCATAGTTTTAATTATTCAAAAAGCATGCACTACTTACAATTATGACCAACTGCCTGTTATGAGTGCATAGGGGTTTCTCTGCTTAATGCAAAGTGTACTGTTGAAAGTCAAGGTATTTCAGTGGAGAAAGGACAAAAAATGTCACAGGATATGCTGGAAAGAAGGCTTTGCTCTACTGGTAGTAATGTAATTTTCAAATTAAAGACATTTTTTTACTGTCATTTAAAAACGCTGACCTATTTTATGAACAGTAAAGAAACATATCTAGGTATGCACATATAGCTGCATTTATTTGAAGGGTAATAATTATATTCAATAGAATGGATGTGGCAAGATTATTTTACTGTCTTACTAATCAGGTTATTACTCAGAAAATAATAACACTGTGGTCTTTGTGTGTGGTGTAGTAGTTTTGGTAATCACATTTTTACCTTCTGAACCAGAAATTAGAAACCTGCATGATATTTACCTAAGATAAGGCAAAACACCTAGTGAACTAATGGACTTTCCAATCTGAGAAAAAAGAAGATTATTCCAAAACTGATCACAAAATTGCCTAAGCTTTTGTTTCCATATGGGATATCTTTCTTGCTTTACATATAGAACTGTTCATCAGAATAATCAATGACTCTGACGTATTCAAATAAAATTTGAAAACTGGTCACCTAACATTTAGTTTTCCTCTACATAAGGAAATAATTGCTGCAAAGGTTATAAATCATTCATAAATGGAGTTACCTCTGATCTCAGTGTTTGTTTCCAGTGTTTATCTTTGCCTACTTTCAAAAAATTCAGAGCTATATAGATTCATCTCATAGCATGAGAACTTGTGTTCATATGCAGATTTGTTCATCTTTATGTCTAAAATAATATTTTTGCAACAGTATATTTAGAAACACTTTTTCCTGTAGAAAACTCATGCACATGCATATGTTTCTAACTCTGATAATAGAGTTGAGATTTCATGTTTCTAAACTTTTGTTCAATAAACAGAAACAAAGTATTTTATAATCTGGAATCTGTGATCATTTGGAGCCATTCTAGCTGTACTGTTTAATCTTGATTAGTGAGAATAACAACACTCCCAATTAACAAATTTTGATTGTATTAAGTAGAACTGACAAAAGTCCCATTAGAAAAAATGATGCACTCTGCTATGCTTTCTTATATTGCTCCTTTTTAAAATAAAAAGTCCCATATTTCTTTTGTCAGTTGCCAGCCAGAAACCGAAATTCATCCCAAATATCTCTATACTGGCTAAAAAAGTATTTTATCATAAAGATAATACTGCCATCTATTGGGTGACATTACTGTACAAAAGAATTATGTCATCTCTCTCTGGAGTCAGGAAGGACAAATCAATTGTGTTATTCCCTTGATTTCCTGTGGAGTTTTATTAGTAACTAGGTAACAACAATCTTTATTTACTGTATAACATTCACCCTATACAAAGAATTTGGTCTTCTCTTTGCTACCACTACCAAATTACATGGAGTGAGACCTTTTAGCACAGTGATAAATGTAATGATGTGTCACTAGAACAGCAGCAAAGCAAAGAAACAGGGAAAAAACCCCAAACCACCACCAAACCCAGACTCTAATACTGCCTCACATATCAGAAAGCTCTTATAGAGATGTTTTCAGTCACAGTGTCAGTGAGTGGAACAGCATCACTTGCTGCGTTGGAATAAAAGATCTCATTTCCATGTAAGTGGCAATCTTTTGCAACACAAAGAGATTCCTGGGATATACAGAGACTTCATAGATATTGTTAAGAAACATAGTGAAGCTTCAAAGCAATCTTTTGCCCATCTAAGATTGATTTTATTTTCTTATGGAAGTTTAATTGAAGTTCCAATTTCCTTTGTGACAGCCCTGCAGCAGCTATCTATACCTTAGGCACATGAACTGTCCATTTTTATGAATAATACAGGTGTCAAAAGTCTAAGCACTGAAAACTTAGATGAGCTATAATAAGCATATTTCAGTTCTTTGCTTAGTGAGACCTCAAGGAAGTAACTGCATACTGCAGAATAAATGAAGTTGGAGAACTGTCCCCCCTGTTCTCTGTCAGTCCTGGCAGTGCAGAGGCAGCAGACAAACAAATAATAATGGCAACAGACTGACAAATCTCCTCCTTTGAATTTATTTATATCCATATTTTTATGGCACTCTGGCCAATCAGAGTTTTCTTGCTTGCTTTCTTAGCTTTCAGAAGAGCAAGAATTAATTTTGCCTTTTGTGGCCCAGGAGAAGATTAGCTGACTCAAGTGTCATGTGCATAGCCTCTGCTTTTGTTGATGTATAGACCACTGGTAACTGGTTTGACTTTTTATTTCTAAAATGGACTTGGAAGGCCAGCAGTTGAAACCAGTAGGAATAAAATTCCTCTCTAATTTTAAGCAAAACATATGTGAGGTAGAATACTGAAACAACAGCAAGCTGGAACCTCACACTGCTAATTTGTACCATTTGTGGGGAGCAGAATTTTACTTTGCAACCACTTTGCTTCTTTTATTACTGATATTAAACTCAGACAAGTTTAGCTAACTGTGTGCTAAGGCCAAGAGGAACCATCACAGAAAGTACAAGATTCTATTTGGCCATGCTTGGAAAAAAAGCATTTCTTCAGGCTACTGTAACTCCTAGGTAAGTATAAATGCCTTCCATTAGCATTAATGGCATAGAAAGGATAGCTAATAAGTATTAGACTAGAACTCAGAAGACTCTAATTATACTTTTGCTAACACCATTTCTACATGACCTTGAGCCAGACAAAAAAAATAATCTATCTATGCTTCAGGCTACCACTGGTAAATGGAGATAATGACATATTTGCCCCTTACAGCAATGTTGAGAGGTTAAACTCAGGTTACTCTAACATTAACATTTGTTTTCCAGTATTGAAATTACAAAAGCCATTAAAAGTCCATTGAAGTAAGATTAGAAAGGAGCTGGACTTTCTTTTTTGAATGCTTACCTTGCCCCTAACACATCACTGAATGGAAAAAGGGGATTCTTCTTCAAACAGTCCTTGCTAAACAGCAGCAGGAATATCTGTGTGTGGCAAAGCACCCACAGAAAAAGAACATGAAGTAAAAGCAGCAGCTACACTACTGCTCTGTGGAAGACTACAGAACCTGCCTACAGAAGGGCTGATAATGTGACCATCAAAATTTTGCCATTATTAATGTGGAAATATCTGTGGGCAGCAGTAGTGTGAAATTCTGGTAGTTCCAGTGGCAGGGGGGATATGGAAAATGGGGATCAGTGTAATATAAAAGCTGTGTTGGGGGGTGGGTTTTGGGGTTTTTTTTGAGAGATAGCAAGTGAATTTACAAAAAATGCAATTTAGATTTGCTTTATTACTAATTTAAACCCACAGTAAAATCTCAGTTATACAGTCCTAACCAATTCTCCTTTTAATTGAAGTAGGCAGGTTTTTTCCATCCAGGGTTGTTGTCCAAGTCTGTACTATTTATGGATTAGTAATACTGTACAGTTCCCTTTATGGGTACTCCCCAAGTTCTTGCTTTAATAAATTCTTGGGTTTATGTCTCATAGAATCTTTTTTTCTCCATCATTATCTTAATTTGACCAAGTATCTCCTGTTGACACAGTAATTATGCCATCAGAATATGTTCAAAAGAAAGGCAAACAGACCCATAGTTTTTAGGGACTGCTCCTGATTCAGTTAGCTCTCTTCCTTTGGGTGCTATAGATTTTAGTGTTGGATGTCTTTAATTTCAGGCCAGAAAATGAGCTGGTGGTACTCAGAAGCAGTCCTGAGGTTCCCAGGAGCTGAGCTTGTAAGAGAGACAACGTTTAGACAGAGTATATGCATGACTACATAAAATTTTCCAAGTTCCATGCAGTTTTATCCCCAGTGCTTTAGGTGTTACTGCAAAAGCCATGTTCACTGCATGACCAGTGAGAACCTGCCCTGCATTAATAACAACATTTTTTGCTGTTTAGCAGGCATCTGGGCTTCAACAATTTTTCTAAATCAGTTCTTTCGAATTCTATGGTATGGCCTCCAAGAAAGAAGGCAAGCTATGCAATTATAAGAATCTCTAGATTTGTGTGTTGTTTGAACCACAGCAACAAGTCTTCATGTTCATTCCAATAACAATCAATTAGCCCTAATGAGTATAAGTTTTAATGCTTATCCTGATGCTTCTCTAAGGATATGCTTGCAAGGAGGTGTAGCTCCTGGCTGGTAAAATATAACACCATCTGATTAGGACAAATTATTTTCAAAACTTAATTGCCATAAAAAGCTAAAATGAAAGGTAAAGTGACAGAGCAACTGCTGCTACATTCTATTTTCAGCATTGTAATGAGGATAATATACCATAATTTATTTTAATGAGTAACAATTAAGAAACAGTTTCTAGAGTTGCATGAAATTTCTTTCAATTATTAGTTATTAGCTGTTCATGCATAAATGTGTTTTAGTATTGGCTTCTCTGAGCTCTAATAGGTCATTAAAGCCTTTCAGTATATTAATTTTTCGTTTGTGATTGCAGGGACAACTCTAGCACAAGGCATTTATACGAAAGAGATCAGTGACACTTGAGAGAAATATTTCTTAAGCATTATGAAAAATATGTAAAGCAATATGAGAAATGTGTCAGAGAAAATCCTGATATGGTTAGCATGGAATTTTGTTTTATCTAACTGCAGCTACAGCTTAATGGCCCCTGCCTTAATAAAATATTTAAGTTAACTTGGTTGCAGAGTGACTACATATTCTTGCACTTTATTAGGATAAAGAAATATTATCATGGGAGGCTATGCTAACAAGCCTAGACATTGCTTGTATTGTTAAAGAACAGCTTCCCATCTCAGAGGAATATAAAGACCTAGAGAAACTGACACCTCTTGAACTGAAAAGCCATCCTACTTATCTTCTAGAAAGCAGACTATTTTGTGCTAAGAAGAATGGCTTATAACAACAAACAGCCTCTCTGCTATCAGTCATTCTCATATAACACAATATTTATTGTGCTTGCTCTTATTCAAGCTGGGGGGGTGGAAAATACAAATGCTGAACACTTCACTACAGAAAGCAAACATTAACCTGACCTGAGCATGGTGCTTCTTAACCTCATCAATATGAATCTCAGGGGAATCAATGCCTACCCTTACAAATCCATCCATGGAAGTGTTCATAACCAGGATATAATAAGAGACTTTACTTCAGAGAAAATGTTTGGGGGTTTTTTGTTTGGTTTATGTTTGGCTGGTTTGTTTTTTTTTTTATAACAACATTCTCTCAGTCTATATTTATGTTCTTTAGGCTTCCATGCACCCAGAAACCTAAGAATAATGAATAAACCTTTGAAGATTTTTTCATAGTTCCACTGTAGGTCATTAAAATTAGGTTAGACTGCTTCAAGAAATGTGGATATTTCTAACTACTATGCATATGTTGCATTCACTATATTTTACACATTTAGCCATCAAAACAGTAATGTATCACTATAATTAATTATTACCACCTGCAACCATCTTTAAGGACATTAAATAATGCAACATGGCTTACAAGCCCCTCAATTAAAACAAAAAAAAAAAACAGTCTTAGATAATTTATAAATGTCAAATAGTCTTAAATTTCAGTGGTTTTTGCCCTAAATTTTAGGAGAAACTGACAGCTTCACTCCTTTAAGCTCCATAAAGAGGCTTGGGACTTGAGTAATTTTTAGCTAATTGAACAACAACAATGGTTTTTTCATTTTACTTTTTCTGACCAAACTAAGTTTTGTCTGGAAAAGACTGCTGTGATAAGCCTGAAGGTTCCATGCATGCCATTTCTCAGGATGTTGAGGATGGGTTTTCATGAGAGTTTATTACTTGTTTTTCCCTTGCACTGATGCAAAGCCTATTTTGTATAGACACAAGGTTGACTAAATCCTTCTTAGACAGCAGCACAGAGCAATGCAGCACAAGGAGTATTAGAGGCTGCATAACAAATTCATTGAAGGTTTTATTTTCCTGTACATTTAAAATCTTTTCTTTTCCTGCTGGAGATTATATTCATCCTGAAACATTACCCTTCAAGTGTTAAAATGACAAGTGCTGATGAAGGTAAAGCTGATCAACTGCAAGACTCCCACTGCTGAACATTATAAAGTTTCTGTTGTTCAAACAGCTCAGTTAATTATCCAAATATGAAGGATATCAGGAGGGGACCTGCTGAGCTTTACAGCTGACTTCCAGGGAATTATCCATAATAGAGCTGTTATAAGAAAATTATGACAGACCCAACACACAGAGACCTCTGCTTACCTCTCTCAAGGATTTGTGCAGGGCCTTATAATCAAGCAGAGTTAGGGCTTTCCATGGAATCAAAGGGAAGATAGGTTTTACAGGGGAAAAGTAGTCCAATCAACCTCATGGTGTTTTATCACATAAACCCAGAGAGGATTCCAGAGGCAGGAATGTTAATTGCCTGCTAGAAAGATGACTGGCATTCCTCTGGAGCCAGGAACTGGTTTCTCAAATTTTGGTTCTTAAAATGACTGCCATGCCCTGTCCACAGTTAAAAATGTAGTCCCTGCTGATACTAGGTATGTTTTTTTGAGAAGTCTCATGATCTGCTTTAAAGTAAGCTCTCCTAATGGGTGTTTATGAGACTGAAATTTTGGTGCTTTTTTTTAAGCTGTTACAGTTTTGTGGACTTAGCACATATATTCCACAGCAACAAATTCAGGTGAGGAGGCCTCAGTGACTACTAAAGAGGGTAAAAGAATTAATGGTATTGACATGAATTGGTAAAAAGCAGGGAATCTGCTAGAATTAGCTGCTAGAGAACTCAGTATTTTGATAAATTTGCACAGCACTGGCTGATGCTGCAGGAGCTACAGTTCCATGATTTTATTTCATGACTGGAGTCACTTGATCTGAACCAAAACCTATTAACTTCCACTCTTCCTTACCCTCCCAGAAACCATCATTTGTGTGCAGAGCACAGCTAGATCAGGGACTAGAAGCACAATAGCTGTCTCATCCCATAGCACTAAGTAACCCTAATATGCCTGGGTATTTTTTACTCCCCAGTATAGTCGCATGGTACTGCAGTCACCTACCTGGGCATGGAGCCGTCATTAAGCTGTGAAAGAGAAAACTGAAGGCATTGAGGATGGTCCTGTTGAGGAGCTGATACCTGCAAACAAATGGGGACAGTTTATCCAAAGTAAATAGTTAATTTTCCATTGATATCCAGGGGGAAATAATGGAACTATCACATCTTACATTCAAGCTCACCATTATAATTATATAAGCTTTTTTGAGAGGCCTCTCACTATAACATCTAGACACCATCAATTAATAATTTCTAGACATCTATAACTTTTCCAAACATTAAGTACATCTCTCTTTGGAATATTATTTAATTTTGCAATATAAGTTCTAAGCAGGTGCACCTAACAGCTTCTATAAAATAATGTGCAGCAGAATGAGCAATTTTTGGTGTGATAATAACAGTGAAAGCTATGCCCTGCACTTATTGCCATAAAGTCATAAGTAGGATAGTATAATAATGGAATAGTAATTGAAACCACATTTTCATAATTGAGATAATCCATATTCTGCAGTACCACAAGTTATTTCATAAAATTATTTTGATGTGATAAATGGTTGTCAAAGTGTCATGCAACTAGCCAAAACCACTGTAAAGTTTCTCTGATCTTACTGTTCAATTTCATTTTCTCATTCAGGAGAACCTTGGCTCCTGAACTCTGACTCTGGAATCAGTTCAAGGTTCAATAGTCTGAGCCCTGATGGTACTGCCTGTCAAAGTCTTATGCCAAATCTAAGTTTGGTTTTAGTTATTTTTTAACTCTCCCAGGCATACTTCCACGTACATCTCTCTGTCTTGTCAAAAATTTCAAGCCAAGGAATGCCCATATTCCCCAAAAAGCAGAGAGACCACCTTTAGAAAAAGAGAGTCTTAGGATCAGGCTAACCCCAAACAGCAGAAGTGAAGGAGCTTTCAGTGTCCATCAAAACCTGCAAACCTTAGAAACTTTATCCCAGTTCCCAAATTGTATTGCATAAACACAAAGTCACATCTACTTTTGAACTTAATTTAGTAAAAGTTTAAAATCTGAATATGATCATGACAAATCACAGAACATATACAGGAGTTCTACTTAACTCTTTCTGTTTCTGAGACAGTTTAATCTGACTCAAAACTATGCCTCCGAGCAATGGATTCACACCAACCTAATGCCATGGCTACTCCTCCCATATATATGGACTCATCACAGATCAAGGAACAGAAAATCTGCAGTCTCTAGCCAAGACACCATTAACTTACCATGCTTCTGGTCCCTTAAAATGACAGGTCCAATGTATTTATTTTATTTTCATAAATTAATTTGTAGAGAGCAAGTCTAGCTCCTTCAATCCAGAGGAACACTGGCAGCTTGACAGACTGCAAATTCTTTTTTACAGAAAGTTTCACATCCCTGAGCAGCAGCTATTACTAAGAGCAGTACAGCCCAAAGCCACTAAGCTAAAGAAAAAAAATGCAGAAAACACTGGTTTCAATCTAGACAAGGTCTGACAAACATTGTCCTTCCCTGTCCTGTGAAATGATGTCTTTTTTAAGAGAACCCCAAATTTACTATGTTATTCTCAACCAGTTCATCAAAGAAACTCAAGATGGTTGCAGTGTTAGTTCTGTGACCATAAATTTAATACTATTTTAACAAGAATGTCTGCAGAGTTGTTACTTCTCAGTGAATGCATCTTTTTCCTCCTTTTTTTTAATAATTATTTACTGTAATCTGTCCCCTTCAAACTGAAACATCTCATTCATTTTCAAGGATCAGTGTAAGTAAACAAGGTCTTCTAAAGCAACAGACAAGATTTTCATGAGAAAGAATTGCATGGCTGGTATATTTCCCAAGAGATCACACAAATTATTGCTAAAATATACCAAGTACCCACCACTGAGGGGAATAAAAACCCAGCAGTTTCTCACCAAAGAAGGTCTCTTGAGGGCCAGCTCTCAGGGCTGCCTCTGTGCTACCTAGATAGTTATTCATACTAAATTCCTGAAACTCAAATTGATTTTAATCAACTTTTCTTTCTACCCATTCCACATTCACTCGCTCTCTATTGTTATTTATTTCTATTTTAAAGTCCAGTGATTTTGAGATATTGCCTTTCACATTTATAACCTCCAGGGCATTTGAAGCTCTGATGACATTGTGGTCACCAGACTTGAGACAGCTCTCAACTTTTATCTTATTTATCATCCTCCTCTTATACCACAGTAATATTAGGAGTAAGTACAAAACAGGCTGTATTGTTACTGGATAGTCAACAAAATGTATCAGAAAAGAGTCCTGTATTATCTCCAGGAAGAGGCACCCTTTCTGATCAATTCCATAATGGCCAGCCCAGTCAGTATTAACAAACTGAATTTCCAATGATTAATGATCAAGTCTTATAGGTTTTATAGGCTTCCCTTATCTTCCTTTACTTTCTAAATCTTGCCTAGGAGGTCTATACCAATTTTCAGTGATTTTTAGGTTTTAATTTGCCTTTCATCTTCATCAAAACTGTCCCTACTCAGGTATCTAAACTACATATGCCATTTATTTCTTTTGTCACGTAAGGTTTTTCGTACATACTGACATATGTCTTTCTGTCCTGCTGTGTCTGTGCTTTTTACTATATATATTTATCAAGTTACTTCAACCTTTATTCTGGTTTGGGGGACATATTTAAAAAATGGATATTAGGAACAAGATACTTTTATGGACCAAATTCATGTCATATAGACATCTCATTTAAGAAAGCTCACAAAAAGTACTCTGAAAATTTGTGTTCCTCAAGAAACGAGGTATTTAAGTAAGTGTGGCCTTGCTGGATAGTGTCAGTCAAATTGTGGCATTTAGTTACCCTGTGAAAGCTGTAGATTCTCACCTCATTCAAAAAATCTGACCCTAAATTGCCTAATATTAGGTGGTGACACCTGGAAGCAGTCAGTTCAACAAGGCATGCTGTGGTTTCTTTGTATGCATGCTAGGATCAAGAATGCTTTTTGACATCACCTGTAAATCCAGGCTTATACCTGTCATAGCATGTTGAGGATATTTTTTACATGATAGTGATACTATTTGAGTTGATAACTAATGCAAATACAGAAGTAGCTGCTGTAATCAAGAACAATGACACTATAATCAAACTGAGACTAAGCCAGAAAGATCTGAGCCCTCTGGGTGTTTGTTTCTACTCTTTGGTGCTGATTTTACACTCATAGCATGAAGCAAGAGTAGGTCAAACATTTCTTTCACTATAAAAATTCCATTTCATTCAGAAGACCAAAAGATAACAGAAAACATGAATCCAGTCAGGGCTGCCACACAAGCAGGCAGCACTTGGGGCAGTCAGCATTGCTAAGGGTTGTAACTTCTGCTCTGGTGCACACCCAAGCTTCCTTAAGCAATGTACTGAAACATTTTAACCTGTAGAGCTCAAGTAAAGCACAAATTTAAAATACTTGAGACCTCAGGCTTGCCTCCAATAGAAATCTTTTGCATGTCACTAAAGGATGTAGTGTTACTCACCTGGATTTCCAGCCTTGAGAGCTGACACACTGCTTACAGTCATTGACATGTATTGTTCATCAGTAAAGTGTTGGAACTTGCTTTGACTGTCCTGCCAAGATGCTTCAGCACTGATCTGGAAAGAAATTACAGATGAGAACACACACTTCTTGCCCCTCTCTTCCCTCCACTCCCCAGCCCCACAATTTCTTCTTAGGTAGGGTGGTCCTGTCAGTGATCTTGTAGTTTTTGTGACGTAGGGGTAGGACTCCTCGGTCATACCCATGAAAGTAACTGCTCAAAATGGAAGTTTAAGAGTTCCAATACAAAGATTCTCTCTGATGTGCTATGCATTTAATGAGCCAAAATAAATAAATCTCATGCTGGCAGACCATAATGTCATATATGCCTCTTCTTTTACCACCACCTATGATGCTAATGAAAAAACATCTTTAGCTTTGTATGCCATCAAATTGTATTATATTCAAACTGAAAACTACAATCTAAAAAATACTTAGCCTATGGTCAGTCCCCCATGTGGAAACTTACTTTGTTTTGAAATCACTTTAATCACAAATAATATGCATCAGGGAGGTTTGCAAGGTTTGCTGCCTTGTATCCTGTGCAATAGGCAGCTGAAGGGAGAAACACATTCATGGAGAAAGGGAAGGAATCAACCCACATTATTATTTTGTGCTGTATGAGCTAGAGAGTCTGGAGAAAAGGCAAGCTAAATCCCGTAGGAAGCCTCACCTTAGAGCTTTTACCCGAAAATTTCCACTTCTTCCTTCTGGTAACATAGCAAGGAAAACAACACACTGCCAGATTCCTCCTTTGGCAGCTGTGGATGTGTTTTCAGTCAGTCACTTAAGGTGAACAGAGAAAAATAAAACAGCCCTAAAGTCTGAAATGGAGTGCTAGGTCAGCCTTGGTAGAAATAGCAAGCAGGCAACAGCAGCACAGAGATCAATCTGTTGAATATACATCACTGAGTTGTCATTTAAATAATATATTATGCCAGAGTATATGCCCATTACAAATAACTACTCCATCAAAAGGAACTATGTAGCCCTCAGTGTTTAAATAGTGCCACCAGTAGCATTTCTAGGTGTAAAACCCCAGGAATACATCTTGAACATCCTATGAACCTCTGTTAGCCTTTGCATGGATACCTGTCTCTTCCTTACCTGAAATGAGTTTGTAAGAATAAGCAAGCTGCTTTTTGTCTGGAGTTTTCTGATTACTATATAAAAACTTAACTCTCAGCTTACTTACAGGAGCAACTGCAAAAGAGTATAGAATAGTAATCAGGATCCCCTTGATCATAAACACAGCTTTGGGCACACGGTGCACTCAGGAACAAGGGGAATTGCACTGCATAACACTTGTTGCCAGGCTGGATCATTTTATTGACAGACAGATGAGGTACTCTTCAGCAGCAGAAGAGGTGCTAAGTGCTGTAATAATCCAGATGCCCTAAAGTAAAACAACAACAAGAACAACAAAAGGAGTATATTACATACCGGCTAGAAATCTGAAGGTGATATCAAAACATATTCAGTTCCTTTAGTGGAATAAAAATCTGTTATATGTGAAAAAACATTCACAAATATTACACAATATATTAAGTAAGGACTGTAGTACTCCAAGCCCCTTTTCCCCACACCCAACTGCTTTTTTCCCCCCTCTAAACCCATCAGAACAATAAAATTAATGAAAAACTACTTGATACTCATTGCTTATATTTGTAGACAGCAATCCATGCAGTTCTGAAGACCTGGCAGCAAGATAATGAGGTTGGAGTATTCAGTAACTGAGATAAAACTGACCCAGAGAAACAACAGGGCTGTCAGACTGACATTTCTAACAGGCAGCATAATGAAATTTGTAACTGTGGGCAGTTAGGAATAAGTGCACAATCATAATCTCCTTGGAAATAAAAAACCAACAATCATTTCCCCTATTTAAGGATAGCCCTTCTTAACTCAGTGAACTGTTTATGTATTTATTTATTTGACAGACGTGCAGTGAAGGCAGTCACCACATAAAATAAATCTGTAGGTATTTAGCTTTTTTTATTATTATTTTTGCAGGGCACGACAGTATTTAATTTTAAAGAAGAAATCTCCAGGAGAATAATTACATCTATGCAACTCAAGTAGTACAGCAACAGTAGCCCTGAATTGAAAAATATGTGCTGTTTCAATTCTGACCTCAGTGCTCCCAATAGGAAGATGACAAAAGCTAAAGGTGCTTAATTGCTAAATATTAAATCTGTTTGGATTTACTCTGGACACATAAAACAAAAGGATGCTCATTATAGAAAAGATTTGGAGACTGCACTCCATCAGAAATTAATTTTTCTTCCAAAATCTGAGGCAAGAGGAGGAAAGGAATTTAAATTCCTTCTTTAACAAAATGGAAAATTTGCATATATATCTTCAGGTGTGCTTAGCATGCAGTCAAACCTCCCATGGGCCCTGTGGTATCAGATCCCCTTGTGTGTCTTTGGATGCTCTTGGGTTTGGATGCTCTGCCTCTGGAGGGAAGGCATTGGGGTGCCCAAGGAGAATTTGGGAGTGGTGGCAGCAGATCTAATGGGTTCTTTCAGTGGAGTGGCAGTCATTTTGGATATCCAGCATTTAACATTCCAGGGGCTTTAATGTTCTCTAATTCAGCATGCTTTTGAAACTAAGGAAAGCAAATAGAAGCTGTTATAGCCTTGACCTGGTGGTTTCTTGCTGTAAACAGATATTACTGATTCTGTTTTGTCACCACAGTAACTCACACCACTGCCAGTAGATAATAATGTCTTTCATCCCTGCTACAAACTAAGAAAGCATTTCTGTACAGCCCAATTCCTACAACAAAATTAAACCATGGGAACACAGTATTTAATGCAGCAGAGCTAGGTGTTTAATAGGAAACAAATTCTGCTAGTGAATAACGTGCAAAGTGCACGCTGGATTTGTCAAAGCTGCAGCCTCCTACTCCCTCAGTATTTAGTGGAGTGAATAAAAGACACAGTTTATCACTGAGCACCAGAATTGTGAGACTGCATCACACAGAGCCCAGCATCCTTCCAGCCTCTTGCTGATTACCCTGCTGCTCTGGGCTCCCATTATGTACAGAAATACTGAAAATAAGGGATGAAAACCATTATCACTTACTTGTATTATTATAACTAGGGATTCCCAGAGACTCTACCTTTAACTGGAAAGTGCAGTAAAAATAGTCTCAATTTAAATAAGCTCTCTGAAAATTGACACAGAAATACAATATGCCTGGTCAAAATTTTTAAAATTTATTTTTATTTTATATATTACGATGCTTTCTTCCCAGACACTCAGAATGTCAGCTTTCTGTAAGCAGTTCCTTCTGCTTCTAAATATCAGGGCTTAACAAACAGATGTGTTCTATCTTTTTAAATCTAAGAGGGATGCTCTTGCAGCCTGTACTTGGCTTAACGTCAAATATCATAAGCCAGTATGATCTTCACTGGTGCACAAGCATGCTCTGGAAAGCTTTGGTCTCTTTGCTTTTCACTGTTATTTCCACACATTTATCATGCATAATCCTAAATTAAGTAGAAAAACAACATACATGATACTTTCAAAGTTTTGATTTCTGTTGGGTTTTTTATTGGTTGGTTGGTTTTGCTGGGGGGGTTTTTTTGTTTGTGGTTTTTTGCTTTGTTTCGTTTGGGGGTAGTTCTGTGTGGATTTTTAAAAATTATTATTGGTTTAGACACCCCCCCAGAATCAAATTAAGAGCCTGATTGGTGTCAGAAAACTTGCCACATCCTTGGAGCTGGAGGTCAGAAAACAGTGTGTGCCACTGTTGCCAACACTAGTAATTTGGTTTAGTTTAACTGATTTTATTTTCCCCTTCAACAAAGTAACATCTGCAACTGCACAGAGGTTTCTTTTCCCTTTCAGAACTTTAACAAGCTGCATTTTGAACTGTAATATCCACTAAATAAAGGACAAAAATACCTTCTTTAGCCATCACTAATTGGAATCTATACCTTCCCTTCACCATGTAAAGGAAAAATGTAGATTATATTTTCTTCTACATGATACAGGAACATTTTCAGTGTTCCTTTGCTCATCACAGTTTCACATATTGTGACACTTTTATGTACTTTAAAAAGCAGTTTGCTTTCTTTTACTTTTTAATGCAAGCTTAAAAAATACAAACCACTTGGATTCAACTGCTTGCTGTGTGTGAGATGACCCCACAGTGCAAAAGGATGTTTCATGATAGACAACATCTCTCACAAGCATGTGATAGAACTTTGCACGAGCTACTTATGTAGCAATTATATCTGATAACAAAAATTAAAATAACTACAACCTGGAGTGGAGGACAATTTCCTGGTGGGAAGATTGTGATGGGTAAAATCTACTGAAGAGAGACCTGAAACACAGTCCTCTCTTTCATCAGAGGTTATTCTAGCCTAGGAGATGTTGAGGGAAGTGAGGATAAATTACCAACTCAATTCTGTGGCACTTTTGTGAATGGAGCATCTTTCCTTGGCTTTTATTGCAACTGCTGAAAAATTTCTCAGTATTTCAAAATACAGTTTCAGGGCAGTGTTTCAGCTGTTCTGAAAGTGCATCTCAGCTCAGCTTCTGAGTAATCACTGTCTGATCAGCATGAAAGCAAAGTATCCAAAGTTATACAACACACAGTTTGGGATGCCTGATGAAAGGTGGGTAAGTGTACTCCTTAAGAGTTAACTTCAGAGCTGATGATAGTTTGCAGTACTTTTGGAGGACACCATAATACCATTTCAGTGAAAAATTACAACTTGTCATGCTGATCAAAGCATTGCATTTTCAAAATAATTACAAAATAAGAAATGTGGAGGCCTCCTAATTTATTTTAGCATTTAAACAAAACTGAGATTGAAAAAATATCACAGCCTGAAAGGTGGTGAAAATGGTCTCCTGCTCCAAAGAGTAATAAAACTCAACAACAAAACAACTCCTCCCCATCATTTTGATTTGAACAGTATTTACATAATAAGGCTGCATAAAAAGAATAGGTGTTCCATTTTCTGTCACACTTATAGGCCAATTGTTTATAAGGGAAATTTATTTTTACTTAGCTGAAGGTATAGCTGCACTATTAATATCCAGAAAGGTAGGGGATTTTTTTAATTCTAAGCCAGAGCACATTGATGGTGTTTTTGCACAAACATGAGGAACATTAGAATTTTTATTACCTTCTCCTTGTTATTTCCACCTTTTTTTTGATTTTTCATCTCTGTGATTGTTTTTCTCTGTCCTTTACTAAATTAGTTTTTCCTGGTGTTCTTCCATCTTGACTCTCCTATACTTTGTGTTATATTCTCCCTTAAATAATACAGTAATTAAGTTTTAGCTTCTGCTCAGGGCATCTTGGATTTTCACATCTGAAACTGAGGAGTGCAAATCTGTGCATATCATAAATATTGTGTGTCTAAGAGAACAGAAAATGTTAGAGTATGTATTGATTTTTTTTTTTCCTGTTGAACAAAATCTGCAGTCCAGCATGAAAAATCATGCCATTTAAGATTTCCACAGCAACAGATGATACAATTTCAGGGAAGAATACAGATACTTTTAAAGTCTGTAGCTATTTCCTCCTTGCTTACTGACCTATTTTAAGTTCTACTTACCACTCTGAGTCCAGGATCTTGAGGCAGCATCATGCAGGGAGCTAAAAAAATGTTGAGACCTTCTTTCTGCTGTAATGTTAATAAAAAAATAAACATTAATATTACTTTAAAGGCCTTTTACCCTGTTTTGATGAAATAATTCCTGGAGCACTATCATCAGTTCTATCTAAAAATATCTTATTGCTGGGAAGGTAAAGAAAAACGTAATGGCATTGATCTTGGTGCTGGAAATCTGAGTGAGTTATGAATGACAGCCTGAGAAATCCTAATCAATACAAAAAGAGAGATTTAAAGATCATTTAATTGAACTAGAGTAAGTAGACTCTTACATGGTTTAAATAATGTCAACAGCAAAGTTAGTGTTCTCAGTTCAGTACACAGGATAAGACTTTGAGAGTCATAAGCACCTAATACCATCTCAGGAATTTAGTAGTGGGGAAAGATTAAAGCTTACTGTCTCCACGGGGTGCTGAGCTCTTGATTCCTGTTTTTTATAACATCAAGTCTGGATTATTGTAATACCCTGTTTGGAGGCCTCCTTGATACACTGGTTTGCTGTTCACAAGCTTCAACATGCACAGATTATAACAACTTGGATTCTCAGTGGAATTGAACTGTATCAGCATCCTACCAGTTTTGATTGCCTTCTTGTCAGATTGAAAATTGTTCTTAAAACGTGTATGTTACCTACTTTTTTTTGAGCATTTGGTGACACTTTTTCAATTTTTTTTTTTTTTTTTTTTTTTGAGACTAAATTAAGACTTCTCATTTTCTCTGTATATTATGGTTAAAATGTACTACTGGCTACAGACTCTGAAAGTAGATGTGTCCCTGCCATAGCAGGGTGAGAGAAAGCATTCAGACTGTGATGAATATTATTACCCCTATAAAACAGAGTCCTTAATGTATGTTTTGCTTGCTCTCTTGTTCCATGTTTAGAGTTTGTCTGGCTTTGTTGAAGTAAAACTGAAAACCTGAGGAGTAGAAGATAATTTCCACTTATCAAATATATTTTTAACATTTGAAAAGTATCATTAGAGAACAGAAACTTACACTTTATGAATTTATACAAATTAGCTATCCCAGCTATGTATGCTAATGCACAAAGGTAATAAGGTAATGAGCTCACCATATTACCCACAGTTTGGAAAAGGCAAGGAAAGAGGAAGAAGTAATAAACAATTGTGAAAGAAATATTTAAAACAGAAAAAAAACCCCAAATATTTAGGGATAATGTCACGGGAATCCAGGAGCTTTGATTTGGGCTCTTGAGAAAAACACAAATAAGATGACAGTCATCAAATTACCATTGACTTTACTACTTCTCAAACTCTATTCAATGTTCTTTTACACTGTGCTGTTACAACAGCAAACCTGTTGAAGCCTTCTCACCAATGTAAATAAACTGTATTTTAATTACATACAGACTTTCATGAATAATTTATATTCACCCCCTTTTATTTACTTCTCTTCCTCTGTTTGCAACAGTCTGAGAGGTCATTCTATTTCATTTATGATCAAATATATTTTTCTTTCCAGCAATTCCTGTATGGAAATACCTTACTTCCTTGTTTTGTTTTTTTTTTAATAAGGGTTCATATATTTTCCAGATGTGCTCACTTGCCTTTAGCCTGTAAGTCTTTCTTTTCTCCAAACTCTGGTAAAATACTCTCCCAATCTAAAGAAGAGCTCTGTTTCAGACCTGTATCACATTTGCTGAATATTCAGATTGCAGAGATTTGCCATATGTGCCATTCAGTGTGTAAACTATGATTTTAATACTTTTAGAGTACTCTTCCTGCTGCAAAAGCAAAATGTAAGCAATGAGAAAGGGATGCTGATGGAAGAGGTGAGACAGCACAGAAGCATACAAGACCAATTTTTCTTAATTCAAAAAGAACAGAAGCAGATGGGAGTCTGAGGTCATTTTTCTTGGAGCCTGGAATGCCAGATCTGTACAACTGAGCCAATTTGTACTATTAATTCATATTAATTCCTTTTTTTACAGTGAAAGGAGTTATACACTGGATATATATATATAATTAATGGCAATTAAACAATGAAAAACCCAGACACCACCTAAAATGGAGAAGAAACTCAGAAGATAAAAGCACTGTGAGCACTTACGCAGTGCTGTATATGAGCACTGGATATGTAAAATATTCATTGATGTTTAATCATGTAATCAATCAAATACTTTTCAATGTCATAATGAATAAACAGGAAATGCAAAGACTGTAATAAATTTACTGGTAGTGCTCAGACTGCTTAGCACCAGTGATAACTTAGAAGAGGAAAAATTGCTGTAAAAAATTGGAATTTATGGAAATGGTTTGCATAAATCATTAAACATTGAGCTGATGTACTTTAATTACAATATTTAACAAGCTTACCAGTCACTCACAGGGAAAATAAATCAAGCTGTAAGTGACTTACCCTTCAAGTGGGCAGAGACTTAATCCCATTCAGGAACTTTCCTTAGGCACTATCATTGGCAGTGGAGCAGGGCTGAGAAGTCAAACGTTGGTGTATGATAAGGTAGTAGACACATCATCACTAAGA
Source organism: Phaethornis superciliosus (assembly GCA_023637945.1). Classification (NCBI taxonomy): domain Eukaryota; kingdom Metazoa; phylum Chordata; class Aves; order Apodiformes; family Trochilidae; genus Phaethornis; species Phaethornis superciliosus. The sequence goes on from JAJQWJ010000011.1 coordinate 20,592,307, forward strand.
ATAAATTAAAAACCTATTCTAAAGAGTATTTTGATATAGACCTTTGATTTAGTTTTGCTCAATAAGAGACCCAAGTGCTTTTGCTTCAGCACACAATCACTATCTCCTCAGAAGGGCCCCAAATGGAAGGCATTAAGGACATTTTGTCTTTCATTTTGTTTCCAGAAATCACACCTGAAGCACACCATCAAAACTGTGTAATATTGATGGTACTTGAGGAACAGATAACAAAACACCATAGTGTCAAAAGTCATTTCATTTTTCTATCAAGAAGAATGAAGCCATCTCTAAACATATTAAAATATTATTCACTTTGACAATAAAACTAGTTCCAAGACATGAACTATTGCTATATTAGAGAAGGGAAGCAATCAGTATTTTTCATCTTCTAAGAATTTCTATAATATAAAAAATCCATCATGTCTAATGGAATTGGTAAGTACCTGGAAGGCAAATGTCTCTTCTTATTTCCAGTGTGAAATCTAGTTTGAAACAAGCACTTACAGTTAACTCATTTCTCTAATATCCAGAAAAGATTGACCAATACTGAATGAATACAATATATATAACTTTTTTTCAATGACTATTTTGTTATTATTCCATGACACATCTTTGTACTATTAAAGAGTCCTAAAGGGATGTATTTGTGGCTGCACTTAATACTTAACAGTACTACAAATAGTAATATTTCCAAAGATTTTCATGTAAAGCAGCTATTTGTTCAAAGTTATTAACTGTTATTACCCACTTGCTATTATTTTTTTCTGCTAATGTATTGGAATTACTAGAGTCTGCTGCACTAATAGCAACATTTGTACTATATTTACTAGCTGCCTTCTACATATTCATAGGTGGTTTTCAATGTGCTTCATGTCAGATATCAAATCAAGTAATTTCACACATTTCATTATAAAAAGCTTTGACTGAGTGGTAATCATCCTTCATCATGAAACACAGACTTAAAAAAAGAGACACAGGAATGTTGAGTGAACTTTTTATACTACTTTTATATCTCCCAATCAAGAACTTCAGTACTTTAGCTGGGGCAGACTGACTCTTCCTCTGTCAATATTTAAATTTCTGCTGCTCTGGATCAGCTCTGGTAGTTCAGTGATCATCACAGAGACCATGAGAGTTTCATGATCAGCACAGTGCATCTAATCCCCCTGATTTTATGCACCAAGAAGCTGAAATATTTTGTTGGAATTTCTCTTTGCCTGGGAAAGACAGAATTCTCTCTCAAGCTGAGACAGTTTTTTACTTTGAACACAGTGAAGACTCAATATTTTTAAAAAAAAAAAAAAAAAAGGCCATCATTCTCTCACAATGTAGTTCTCTGGACCTGCATAGGATGGGGACAAGTAGTATCCTAATTTAATTTACAGGGCTTGTTACTCCTCAAGTTTACTATCTGTTTACCTACCAATATGAAATACTTATGCCAGCAAGTGAATGTGTGAATGACAATTAAAATCAGGTTGTGTTTTACATGTTTAATAAGGTTTAAAATATGAATAATTCTAGATTAGCTAACAGGAATATTTTCTGAGATACAACATGGAACCCATAGGACACATGCAGCCTCAGATTGTCCATCAGAGAGAGCCTTGTTCAAGGTCTCTTGGCTGCAGATATTATTTTCATGGCAATTTCCTTTCACTGTTACTAAAGCAGCAATTTATTACCATTAGTAATAAATATCATAATTCTGAAAGATCTACAGGTTTCTGAAGATCACCAGGACATATTACCAGTGCAACCAAATCATTATCTCAAAGCATCTTCCTTTTAACACCAACCTGAGCCACATTTAAAAGGACATAAATAGACTTGAGCTTCAGCAGCCTAGTCAAAGCCTCTGAGCTATCTAGCCACTTTTTTTTTGTTAGACTTCTCAAGGCTGTGCAGTATTACTATTTTTAAAAACAAAGATTTAAATAAATTTTTAGGGTGTATTGAATAACGATTTTCTTCACTTTAAAATTGCTGCTTATTTTATGCAAACCATTTTGCAAGTATGCTCTGGGTAAGGGGACTTTACAAAGTGCAAAATTAATGAGCAGTCATCTTATTTACAGACCAGTAGCTAATATCTCTTTTCTGTGTGAAAATACAAGCAGAAAAGCAGAGCATTCAGACTGAACTCTCAGTTACTATGGAGATATCCTGAAGCACAGTAGCAAACATTATTTTAAAGCATTCTTCCATTTCCATTTTAATGGTTAGTACAAAGTATTCTCCAGTATATTTAGTTAATAGCAGATCAATGTCTTTGTTCCTCTTCTGTCAGGCAAACTACAGACAAAGAGGATTCACACTGCTTAGCAATATATAATCAATATGGGATTTAACACATGGGTTTTCAACAAAACTCTAAAATTCCAATTCCTGGATTGTCTCCTGCCACTCAGTAACTGTACTGGATTACAATAGAACTCTTATTTCCCATAGCAACTAACTGTAAGTATATAGGAATTACTAAACTGATTCAGCTATGTGGCCCATTTTGTCTGATCTCTTGTTTTCAGACTGCTTGATCATACATGTCCTAAAAATCTGCAAAACCCCTCCTATATCAGGAGAAAGAGCTGAGTGAGATGGCCCCTGTGTCTTTCGTGTTACATGGGGCTAAGTGAAAAGCTTAAAAATGTTTCCCATGCCAGAAGAATGTTGGGTAACCCACCATGGGGCTGGCAGATTAGCTGTAACTCTGAGTTATAATGACTTTAGAGATGTCAAAACCAGGTGGTATCTGGTGTTTAAATCACATAAATTCTGCTGGAATTGTAACATAAACATTACACATTACCATGAAGGCCTTCCTTTTAAAATCAAATGAATTTTTATGAAATAGTACACCTCACATCTCTTCAAGTGAAGTAAAACTGTTGTAAGATTTGGGTGTTATCACTGTATCTTTGCAGCAGTTCTCACTGATGGAACATATTGGCCACAGTCCTAGGTAGTTTCATCTGTGAAAAAATCCCTCATATATATTTCCTAAGTATCCATCCCTTTAAATTCTACCACTTTCTACAAACCTGGTATTTTATAACTGCTTTGTTATTGTAGCCCAATGTATGTATTGTAGCCCAATGTATGTATATTTGGCCCAATGTAGCCCAAATATATGTAGCCCAATCCTGCATTGTCCACCTTTGGTGCCAGTTCTGCTAAAAAGTTCAGCACCTAAGCAGGCATCTGCTGTTACCCCTTCCAAAGCAAAGGGCACTCATTTCTGAGGGCAAACACTTCACAGGCATCAATTCTCACTTTCCTAAAAACCAGGAGTCATACATCCAACTATAGAGAGATTAAGAAAGTAGCAAAGAGTGATACTTTAAATAATACATAATTTGATAGTATGGTTTTGATTACCGAACAGAAAAGTAGAATTTTAAAAGCAGCTTTTATAACTCCAGTGCATGCCCAGTGTCAGGCAAGCTTGATGCTCAGAAAATGAAAACAAATTATCCGAAAAACAAAACCCTTAGAAAATAAAAATTCCTAAAGGAGGTTAATTTTTCAATAAATTTAAGATGTGCATAGTAGTTCTTCTATTACCAGTCCACTCTCCTCATCTAATTTTTGAAGTACTACTTAAGGTTTCTCTTACAAGGAGCATGAATGGAAAACTTGTTGTACACCAAGCATGCTCACTCAGTTACATGTCCAACCCAGTTATCAAAGCCTTCTTGATCCCAGAGCCAAGACATTGGAATGGTAAGCACCTTGCAGAGCTAAATACTCTAACATGAAATACTTCGTGACAAAAAAATTCCACCCAGTGATGTAATTGCACAAAACAGAACATAAGGGATGAGGTTTCAAAAACTGGAACAGAACAGGATTAATTTATTTCAATAGTTTTCAATGGGACTTTTAAAATCTCTTGTTGCCAGTGCCAGAACCATTATTTAAGAATTGTTACATTGAAAGTACATCATTAAAACCTTCTATTATGCACCAGAAATGGCTTAGGCTTTACTTCCAAGTTATAGGATTACTGCAGTTTTTTTCTCTTAATTAAGCATTATATGTTAATTCTGCTTTCCTTCCTTAGAGTCATTAGCATATAAATACAGGCAGCAACTCTATATGCAGTTTTTAAATTACAGTGGACTAATGATTTATTAAAAAATAAACATGCTCCCTGAAATTACTGTTGCTCTAACATTCCCATTAACAAACACGCATCCAGAAGAGAAATGATTCTAAAACTGATTTGAACGAGATGGACAAATTAAATTTTAAATAATTAAATGGGTATTTACTATTTTAAATGCTATGCTTTGTTTAAAACATATGCGTTTGATTTAGAGGCTATTTTGTTTTCCACTTCAAATAATTAAAAAATATGTTGGAGCATTTCTCAGTTGAAGTTTGTAATCTTTTGTAGAAAATGTAAATAACCAATTATAGTCACCACATAAATTAGTGAAGATTGTGGCAATATTCTGAAGAGAGCTGCTGAATTTGATGAATTGTCAGAAATAGATTTTTCTGCAAAATATGAGAAATGTAATAACCAACTGCCAAAAAAAAAAAAAAAAAGCAGAAATCTATGTTCTTCTTCATATCCTATCCATTCTTCGGACCACCATCAACTGAAATTTTATATATCCATTTCTATATCTCCATATCCATTTTCCTTACCATAAAACAGGCAGAGACCTACATTCTACCTACTGATACAGAAAGTATTCTTAACATCAGTAGTGAAAACAAAGTACTGCTGTGTGAGATGCATGTTTTCATTTTACAATCTATCCCTTAAAGAGGGGTGACAGAGAACTCCCTGGAGGAAGGGGGATGTTACTCCTACCTCCTGAGTTCTCCCCTTCCTCCCAAAGTGTGGCAGAGGAAGAGCAGCATCCACATCTCAAGCAAGCAGCCTCCAAAAAAAGACAAGGAGCACCCAGGCATGGAGTTCATGACTTGGGCACTTTTTTTTTGTTTCAGTCTGCATTTTGGAAAAACAAATTTGAAAGAGAATTCTAAATTAGCTAGAATAATCTTCCTCCTGTAGCTTGCCAAATGCCAGGGACACTTCTCCCTAATGTTGAAAGCCTTTGTAAAGCAGATCAGGTGTTGTTTGTTAATCCATAGGGAATTTCCACATCTTCCTTTTCTTCTGTATCAGATGGTGAGCTCTTGGCAGGTGACCAGCAAGGCAGTACCTTTTCTCTACCTCATTATCTCTTGGAAAAGTTTGCTCCTGAGCTCTGCTGCAGACACACTCTTTCTCAAACTAAATTGTCTCAGGTGGCCCTGTTGGAGTGAGGTTAATTCCCTAAACCCATTTGGTGGGATTGCAGAAAACTCTCTAGTACTCCACAGACAGAGTTGCATCAGCTATTCAGATCTTTGAGAGGCCTAAAGGAGTTTTCTGCAGGGCCTCTGGAGTTCCTAATCTCTTTTCTGTAACAGCTTCTCTGCCAAGTTTCTTGCAGTAGTGCCCTCTAGGCTCTACAGACCACTAAAAAAAGGAAATAAGCTGATGAAGAAAAGGGGTGTAATCTAAAGGTCTGAGCTAGAAGAAGTTAAGATTTATACCATAGCTGGGGAAAGTAAAATTTCAGATCTAGTCAAATTTTACCCATGTTACTGCATGTCAAGTGAAGCATTTAACTCCAGTGAATTGGTATTGGTAGTTATGAATAAACTGTTATTAAATAAGTGCTGTATTAGCCTATTAGACATTCTATTCTCTTCCCATATCATATAGAGGCCTGTTAAAAAAGCTTTGATGAACTGGAATCTGAAAAGGAAAGAAACCCTCCCTAGCCCTCCATGATTCCATCATCCCCTCAAAGGATGAGCAGAAAATAATTTCAGGGAGAGAAGCAATGTACAGAATATGGTAGGATAAGTATATGTATTTTGTAGGATAAATATAATCCTAATGCCAGGCAATACCTGCCACTTAACAGCAGTGGTCTGGAGCAGAAAACATCTGGCTGTAGCTAATGAGCTGTTTTGTAGCCTTCTTCAATGTTAATAGCATTGTGCAAGGGTGACAGTGGGAGGCTATCTGCTTTACTTCATAAAGAATTACAGAGAATTCTCTTTTGTAGTGCAATGTCATTGATGTTCCAGATTTGACCCATTACAATAGTGATTGTTGTTGGAAAAAAAATTAACTCCCAAAGCCCCTCTAAAGCCAAAAAATCTGTGCACTGAAAGAAAAACAAAACAACTGTATCTGAAAAAGAAGTCTTTAAAAGTTCCTTTAAAAATGGAGACATTTCCTCTTTTTGGAAGGTGGAAAGGACAGACTTCTGCCAACAAAAGAGAACTGATTTTCATGCAACTGAAACTTCCCACAGTACAAGTGGGAGATATTAATCTCAGGGTAAATAACTGAATCTCTGTATAAATGACAGTTCCCAAAGAGAACTGCTGAAGGTAAAAAATGAACTCGGGGCACTGCCTGCCATAGGTAAGTGGACAAATGGACTTATTCTTAAAACAAGATGTTTGTTTCATTGGTTTTCCCCTCCAGTTCAACTGAATCAGACCACTCAACTGAAATGCAGCTTCTCAAATGAGAAACCATCTTAAAATAACTTCTGTCAGCCTCAGCTGACCTAAACAATTTGTCTTTGTGTTTAGATGGATACTCACGACCAAAGTCTCTGACTTCTCCAAGGAGTAATATGCCAGATATTTTCTTTGCTGGCTAGCCTGGAGAAAGTAGAATCATTTTATTTTAAAGCCCAGTGAGGTTACTATTTAAAAGCATTTGTGGGAAAGCTTGGTCTCAGAGATGCATTTTGCATTTTTTCAGAAATAAGCAGAAGTCACCTTGTATTGACTCTCTGGACAATATTTAAGCTCCTAGCCACTGGCCCTTAGTTCAGTTCAGAGTAGTACATAGCTGTGAGAATTTTATGGGTGAAAATGGAATCCTTTTGGGGATCACTGTGTGATAGGTTCTGCCAATTATATCATCAAGATTTAAAAAAAAAAAAAAAAAAAAGAATACACAATGACCACAATATATACTGCCTGACCCTTCCTCACAGGCCAGAACTCCAATTTGTCATGAAAATCACCCTGATATTTCCATGGGGAAAAAGACAGAACAAGAGAAATGATCCCACCCAAGTCCTTCCTTCCCAACCATTAACTGTAGCTTGCAAGCAAAGTAATTTTTAAGAGACTCAAATCTCTGGTTTCTCAGGCAGATTTAGAGTAGAGTTAGATGGCATTGCTCTTGATAGCTTGGTCAAGTAGTTGTACCTCTCCACTCCAGGGTCACTGAAGAACAGTAATTTGGTTTCAGCTGTTCAGAAGTAAAAATTAACCTATGCTTGTTCAAGCTACCACTTACAGGTAACATTCTGATTTTGCATATATGGGTTTAAATGAATGCATGAAAGGGTAATTAATTTATTACAAAGGGGGCTATTTTTCTAGGCTGTAGTAATGGCTGAAAGCTTAAAGGTTTTTCTGCTTTAAAGAATAATATTAATATTTTTTTTTAAGATCAAAAGGAGATTGAAGAAATGATTTCTATAAGAAGCTGTAGTCTTCTGAAGCAATGTCATTTACTTTTAGCAGTGATGTGATTTCCTTCGGATCTAAACGTGCTGAACCTCAATCAGGATGCAGAGCAGTCAGTTAAAGGGGGACTTCAAAAAGCACTGAAAAAGGGAAACCTGCCTAAAAGTTCACAGTAATTTCTGCATACAGTTCTGAAAAGGAAAAGGCTTTGTAACATGAGTTCTCAATTTGCAATTTAAGGTGCACTGTTCATCTAAGATGCTTTTCTTAAGACTGCTTTTTGCTTTAGGATTCAGACAGACAAAAATTAGCCTTTGAATGTTTTACCTTTTTAAAATTCTTTTTCTTCTTACATTTCAGAAGCCTGAAAGTCTTTAAAATGGGGACTTCTTTACATACCTATTTGGACAAAGAGAATAGCACCTAACTGTATCATTTTCCACACTTTTAATGTGAAATGTTAGAAAAGTAACTCACCTCAGTGGATAAGAATGACTAATCCTTCAAAAATATGGATAAAGAAAACTGAGAATACCTAGAACGAGGTTCCAAAAGAAAGCATATTCTACCTTAACACAGTTTTAATGTTTTAATACATTTCAAATATCTTTTCAATTATGAAAAAATATGGAGTATGATTCTAATAAAGTACTGAGAAAGCATCCATGAGACACAGGCAGCCTAATACAAACTGTATAGAAATACAGCCCTGTGACTTTGTTATAAATATACGGCACATATAAAAACGTATAAATATACTGGTTTTAATTTTTTTTTTTTTTTGAAAGTTAGAATTTTCTCCTCTGCTGTATTTTGAAACAAATATAACATCTTGCTCAACAGAATGTAATGTTAATAGGCAGTTCCCATAGCAATGACAAAGAAACAGAGAGAAAAAAGCAGAAATGAAAAAGATTGAGTGGGAAGGGGAAGCATCTAAGAGCAAGTGCCTTTGGCAAAATATTGACAGTTGTAATGAAGAAGTACCAGCAGAGGATGTTAAAACAGTAGCCCATATTCCTGCTGAACACTGAAATAGTGGGTCTTATAAAATGAATTAATAGAAGACAAGACAGTCACAGATTCCAGAAATGACAAGTTGTCAGAGCCTTCTCTTAAAGCCAGATCCCATGCTTGTAAAAGCTATAGCTCAATTCAGAGTGCAAGAAACCATGAAGAGTCAACAATGTAATTTATATGCTAGCAGCAAAGGAGCCCCCACATCAGGTAACACTGATACAGCAGAGATGAGAAAGACAACGTTGATGAGAGCAGCAGCCCAGGAAACCAAACTGGTTTTTAACAGAGAACAGACTGGGGAAAACCTAGCAAGGCACCAGGCCAAAACAGGAATTCCCAACAGGAGACAGGAATGGAGCAGGTGTTACAAAAATAATATTTTTTTGAACAGCAATTGGGTCACCAAGAACAATGGATGGTGGGATTCAATCATCAGATAAGGATCTCCTGGGAAATAATGCCATTAGCACAGACCTGAGGGATGACTCGAAATAGCCAAAATATTACCCACCAGGCTGCTTTAGTGCAGAAGGGAACTTCCTCCTTGGCAGCCTCTTTCTGTCTCATTTCCCATCTCTATAACCAGAATTATCATCCTGCTGTGTACTGCACACGAGGAAACAATTCCATGCAGAATTGCAGTCCCTTCCTGGGACACGAGGGAGCTTCTAGCAGCAGCTACAAATGTCTGTTTCATCAGGACTGCTCTAATCACCACTCATCTATTATCCCCCAACCCTGACTCCAGCATTTAGAGCACACCTGATAAAAAGATTGATATAAAATATAAGTAACCTATCTGCTGAGTGCCAAGTACTTGATAAACTATTTAAAAGCAGACTCAATATCTCAAGGAGAGAGATAAAGGAGGATTGCTATAGTTCTGCTGTGAGCACTCTTTGGGCACTCCATGGCTGTTGTTTAAGTGTGAGATTATTTTAAAGGCTTCTCATGTTTTGGGGGTATCTGTCAAATTCTGCTCCCCAAGCCTGTGAGGGAATGAGGGTGCTCAGAGGGACTGGCTGGCGTTGATGCAGGTCACCTAACATCAGTAAGGATAAAAGTATGGGAAAGTCCTGTCACAACCACCTAAAATGTACATCCAAGCTTTTCTACTCTTCCCAGCACCAATTCCAGATGGCAAGTTGTGAAATGAGCCCAGCAGCTCTTTGGTGTCCTCCACATTCTAGTTCTTGAACATCCTTCTTTGCTTATTTTAGACTGAAATATTTTATACTTTATTATTATTTTATAGTGAAAAAACCAACAACAACAGTAAAGGAGGATAACACACAGAGCTCCTTGGCTGGTTAAATATATAACTTTTAAAATGTATTTTTAAATACATAACTTTTTTAACATAGCTTTAAGATTTGACAAGCTCTTTCGGACTCTAAGAGGAGAGACTCTTATTGGTTTGGAAAAGAAAAAGCACTGTGATGCAAAAGTTGTATATTATTACTGGCTTTCCAATAGATGCCTTGCATCATACATTTAAAACATACACTAAAATGCATCAAAATCTACTCTGTAGCTATAAACTTTTTGCTACATGATTTTCACTGGTTCTCATTAATTTTAGAAATGTTTAGTCAACTAAGCCTTACTATAAATGCAAATTTAGGAATAATGAGAATAAATTTTAGTGATCTAAATGCTCAAGAAATAAGCTGGAAGCATCAGTATGAATGAGAGAAACCAAATGCAGAAAGAAAAGAAATAACTACACAACCAGATAGAAAACATGGGAAAAAAAACAAAAACAAAGAAATATTGGTAAATATCAACTCTGTGCATACATATATTTTGGGAAAGAAGGGTTTATGTCCCTACCAAAGACCAAGTTCCAGCTAAACACACTGCTAATGACAACAGCCCTGGATTATCATTATTGTATGAGCTTTAAATAAACTGAGGTAAAATCAAACCATGATGGAAAGTTCTAAATGTTGACTGATTTTCTGCCTCTGTTGTTAATCCTTAAAAATCCAGTCAGCATTATGTATCTCAAGCCACTGAATGAACTTCCTACTCTAACAAGGACAGCTTGCATGAAGGAGAATTTTCAGTAACTAAGGTCAGTGATGACAAGAAGAATTTTTCTGCTCTTGTCTCACTGAAATGGAAACAAAAACAAGGCTTCAAAAAACCCTGAACCCATAACTACATTTTCTCTGTTTTCTATAGCAAGGGATGTAAAGACTCCTGTTCTTTTATCTTTCACTCTTATTTGCCTGGTCTTTTGCTTGTACAATTCAATCTTCTTTCCTGCATAGGTCAGATGCAGCAGTAGTGGAGGAAGACAGAAGGAAAGAAACAAAGAAAATTTAAATAAAAATCCAATCTTGCAGATAAACCTTCAAATATGGTACTGTGCAAAAAATAGTACATTCCCAAAGCTCTCATCTGTGAGTGTCGTATGTGACCACTGGTAGGAAATAGAATAATCTGTCTTGTATTTGTTTTCACCTAAAATATAGACATTAAATAGGATCTGACCATACAGGTTGCATGGAAACTTGGAAAAATCTTAGTAACACAGTTGTCTGTTGTTATGCATTATAAGGAAACATTTCTTTCTGCTTTTCTTAATCTGACCTTTTGTTAATGACTATTTTATTTTGGCAAGCTAATATCAAAACATACCAATGTCATGATCCCTAAAAATAGATTAATTACATTCTCTAATGATGTCCAACAAAAAACAGTGTCAGTCTTATACCAAACAACAGCTCAAACAAGCAGTTAGACTGATTTAACATTGTTTCCATGCATCTGAAATACAGCTTTTCAGCATGAAAATACATCTCTGTGTTTGCTTAGGAGCTTAAGAGGGGAAAGGTGAAAGCTCCCCAGATTTTATCAAAACTCTCTGCTAAATTTGTCAAAGCCAGAGGTTTTAAGCACATAAATTCTTTAAACACAGAGGTAAGCCTCAGAACACATGGGTGCCCAGTGACCCAGCCAAACCTAAATCTCCAAGGCTGTGAAGAATTTCACCTCCAGATTATTGCTTTAAAAAGAAAGCTGAAAGTGAAGAAGGATTTCAATGCCTATTCTAATGTGTCTTTACTCTGCAAATGAAGAAAATCCCATAACTATATTCACATTTGTAACATCCTTTTACATATCAACCACGATCTGTAATGCTTGCAGTACTAGTGATAACAATTGCACTGACACCTGAATAGCTTAACAAGAAAAGGCAATTTTAGATTGCAGCACTACACTGCTTCCCTTTCTTTGAAGACGAATAATAAATTTGAAATTACTCTAATTTTTTTGAAAAGTGTAGACATCTGATGGAAATGTTAATAAAGAGTGTAATGTTGGGTTTTAGAGCTCTAGAAAAGAGAAATGTAAATAGAGCACAAAATTGGACTAGCTCTACTGACAGAAACCCCAGAGAAGCAGCTGCACCAAATCAGTAGTATGTAATGATAAAAAAAAAATCTATATACACTTTTCTGGGACACTGAGGCAGAGAAAGAGAGAAGTGTTAATTTCTTCTTTTTCTTTATGCTCAACACATTCACTGCCATTTGTCAACGTATGGCCTCCATTCTCTTCATTTTTTTGCAGCTTGTTGCAAGATACAGAATTAATTTGGGGTTGCAGTTTACAGCTTACTTTGCTGTTGGGTGGATACCAGCTGGATATAACATCCTTTCCAAGCCACATCAAGGTAGCAATGTGCATTACTGTAATAATTAGTAGCTGGGAAGACAACAGGTAGGGATCAACCAGTTTTGCACTGATGGAGTGTTGTACAAAGCACTGGAGATAACACTGTAATTTGGCACATGCTACTGCAACACTCAAAACTGTGGTTCTAATGTGCATCTGCTTCCTTTGAAAATAAATAAATAGGGACACAAATAATAATGACACAGAAAAGGAGTGTATGCTTGGCTGGCTAAAAAGTCTAAGTAAACAACTGAGTAGTATAAAAAACCCAGTGATTCTAAAGAGGACAGCACTGGGGATTTTTTCTGGAATTCCCACTACTGCTACAATTTTAGAAAGAAAAGGTAACGCTTGTTTGTCCCCAAAAATGACCTCGCCCTTTTTTTTTTTTTTTTTTTGGCATAGTTATTGTGAGGTAAATAAGTTACTTTGTTATTTCTTTAATATTAGTTTTCCAGGCTTGCAATTAGCAGAGATATATGGCTCCAATCACCTTAGCAGTGTCATTTTTTTGACAAAGTGCAGTAGAAGTTATATTGATGAAAGAGAGTCAACCATACTAAAAGTGGACAATCTAGTCCCAGCTGTGACAGGTTTCAGCATGCCATGCAGAATAAAAATAATTGAAGTAGAAACAGATCTACTTTTTTCCTCCCAAACTTTGGGGATGTCCGATAGATCTTTTAGCTTAAAAAATGTATATAGGAGAAAAATAAACTGTCAATTATGGTGTCATCTGTCTCTGTCAATTATAACCATATTTGCCATGCATTGCTACAAACAGCTGTGCAAGATCAATCCCTTCATCCAGGACTCCAAGGCCAATTAAAGAATCTTGTGGAGGGATGAAGGTTCTTTCTTTTTTTCTTACAGCAATTATATCCGGTGTTCAAAACCATGTGTGAGTATGTATTAGGAGACTAAAGAGAAGTAGTACATTTCTATGGCATTCTTCAGCACTAGTTCTTCCTCTGTGCCTCTTTAGCCATAATTTAATCTGTACTTCAGAATAAATTTTCAGCTAATAGTTCCCAAATAGCAGATTACCTATGCTATAGAAACATTTTGCAGATTGTAATAATAAAAAAAAATGTTTCTGATTTTCTGTGAGAAAAAAAGATGATGTCAATTTCTATTCTAATTAAAATCATGTGCCTCCTGCTCCTGAGATACAAAAGTTTAGCCAGTCTCTTTCCTAACCAACAGTTGTAAAGGTGACTTGGGAATTCAGAGGCCTGAATTTCAGATCTTTGAACTGAAAGGATCTGATTTTCAGAAACTGCTCCAGATCTCCTCACTGAAAAGCAGTTTTGTAGCAATAAAGGAAGTTATCAGACTTCGAGATCAACTGTTTGATGCATTTGGTGGAATTCCTGTGATAGGAATACGTCCAGTAAATACTTCTGTTCTACAGCTAGAATAGCAGAAAGGTAAAATATCCATCATGGTGAAGCTGAGGAAGAGGAATGGAGGATCTAGTTGCTGCTAAAAGTAAGTATTTGCAAACCAACAACTCAAAAAACATAAGCCAAGGGTGTTAAATGAAGTAGCTTAGAAGATGGATAAACCACTGATTATACTTCTAAACAGATCTTGGAAACTAAAACCATTCCAAAGACAGCCTTGCCCTGCCAGCATCCCCCCAATATATTCAACTTACAAAAGAGATTACCCTAGGGAATTACAGGCAGATCAGCCTGATGACTTCCTGTATAAATTAGTGGAAGTCCTACCATATCCTGAGTTCCAGAAGCTAAAGTAATTTTCACTTAATTAAACAGATAACTGGATAGAATGTATCTGAGGTGTATGGAACAGAGAGGAAAGGAGAAGGTGAAGAGAGATGAACTGCTGACTTTGTCTTTCAGGTTAAGAAAGCTTGTAGTTAAGTAAGGTAACTTCTCAACACAGGATTTTTGTGGGTGGTAAATTTATATAGGTCCAAAATATCACTAGGCAAATTCAGAGAAGAAAGTCAGCAAACTCAGATATAGAAATGGTACTTTTAGCATTTGAAGCTCCAAATTTCTGAAAACATTCAGAGTATTCCAGAAAAATATTGCTATTTGCCTTCTGTTACACATTCCTCAGCATGAAGTATTTGATTTCTGCACAGACATAGGTTAATGAGCTTTGATATGGTCTTTTGCATAATTCTCTGGCAATCAAAACCATGTAGTAAATTATTGTAATCTAATTAAAGCCAGAAAAATACAGATGACACCTAACAGTTAAAAAATTACACAGTGAATAGAAGGCAAAGGCAGAGTATTCATAAATTTTCACAAAGGAATGCTTAGTACAGGGGGAAAAAGGATAATGCTGCTGTTTAAAGGAAAAAGAAGGAAAAGGAAACAATATTCCTTTGTATAAAGGAAAAAAAAAAAAAGAAAAAAAGTAAAAGCAAACAAACAACAGAGGAAGCAAAAGAGGAAGAGTATACAACCTTATAAAGATGACTACATTTAAAAGTACATTCTTCTTTTCTTTTCTCCTTCCTTTTTATTTTCTTCTCCTTCTCTTTTCTGCCTCAGAATTTAACACTGTTATTGTCTTGGATAAAGTTTTTATATATGGATGCTAGATTTTACCTGGATGGAATGGAGGACTTGTTCTGCCTGAAGACCAATATATTAGCCAAAGCTGAAAGCAGGCTACTGAAAGGAATTAATTACTATACTAAGTTTTTTTCAATTACTGTAGAAACTGGTAGATAACTGACAGATTCACTTATTTGAACGATCACGGGATTTTCCTTTATCCATATATAAACACCAACTACCAGATTTGGTGTTATGAAGAAATTTCTCCAAAAATAGTCTTCAAAGAGAAACATAATAACTTGGAGGTTTAGCATTTCCTCTGCAGATTTTACTTCCCTGCTGAAATATTTTCCTGCCAAGATGGATGTCTTGATGACACTAAAATCTCTGTGGTCTTTGCTGTCTGAAGGAAGGAGTGCTTTAGTCTAATTAGGATCTCTGGGCTTCATGTAGTGTGAGCCATAAAGGCCTGTGATATCAAAGAGATTGCATCAGATTAAATAATCCCTTCTGATCCTAAACACCATGAAATTATAAAAGTTTCACAAACCCCAGTTCAGTTAACACTGATGTATATCAATAGCTTGTGTTTCTGAGACAGCTCCCTGGTTTCATCTTAGTTCTGCAATGTCAGTTTTACTGAGTTTGAACTGCAGCAGCTTGCCTTTGATTCTCTGGCCTTGTTTTAAATAGCTTCAGAGAAATTTTGTAAAAGACTATAGATGGAGTGACATTAAAACAGCTCAGATTCAGTCAAATAATAATAAAAAGGAATTACGTAATTCTTTATTCTCTTAGAGGACTGATCTTAGCAGAGTGTTTTGATTTGGAAGCTCTATGTAATAGCTTCAGGCCATGTGGGTAGCTGGGGTTTTTTAATGTTTTGCTCTTCTTAAAGCTCCTACTATGACAAATTAGAAAGCTGGAATTAATTCAGAAACACACACAGAAATGCAAAGTAATAGGTAGCACTCACAGAGACAAATAGTGAAGCCTTTGGACCTTTTAAACAGATGTCACAAGAATATTCAGTCAGATATTTAAATTTAGGGATATGTTACTTGATCTATTATTTGAGTTCAAGGCAGAGATCACAAGAAAGGCATATGAAAAATATCAGACCTTTTATATAACTCTTGTATGCAATAGACTGCAGGTAGTCATGTTTCTTTTCTATTCCTCTTCTCATTTTAGTTTCTTTATATAGGAAAGGTAAAATTTTAAGTTCTCTTAGTTTTGTCACTCCATATGCTTTGATAAAGTTCAATATTGAGGCTTTACAAATAACCCTTGGCACAAAAGGAGTTTTTGATACTGTGGTATCAAACATATGCAGTACCCATAATCTAAGAATTACAGCTCTATATTGCAGAGAAATGCAGCTAGAAGATTTGGAAAGTCAGATTCTGAGTAACTCTACATTTCCTAAGTACCTACCTGACTGTAACATATGCAGGGCAGTGGGAGAATGGGAAGGATTACTGCCCTTTTTCAGGTATTTTTTCAAAGTAGATGATTCACCAATTTCTCCAGGTGTATTTTCACAGAAAGCTTTTGAATGTAACTCCTGAAGCTCTTTTGGAGGAAAAAAAAATTAAATGTACTGGGGGAAGGGCTTTAAAAAAAGATCAAGGAGAAAGCAATTACTGAGGACTAAAAGCATGTTTGGCTAGTTGAGAGGACACTGAAATAAAGTTCTGCAAATCTCCTGCTACACACTTCAAAACATTAGTAAATCAGATGAGTAGATTTAACTTGCTTGGCAACCTGAACCCGAGTTGAAATTTCTTCTCCTCCAAACAACCCAGGGATTCTTTACCTTCCCTTTCTCACTCCTTCTGTCTTTCCTTCTCCCCCTCCCAAAGGATTTCCACAGCAGTGCCATGTGCTGGGGAGTTTTACCTGTCTGGCTGAGGATACATTTCTCTCCCAATTTTCTACAAAGTATGCCTTTTTAGGTGGATTCTTTGGGAACAGCTGATAGGCAAGGTGCTCCCAGTCCATTCTAAATCAGCAGTGGGCAGGAGACCCAACTCTTTAGCTCCTGTACAATCCCATTCCACACCAGGGGATAAAAGGCTTTTTTTCTTTCTCTCCCAGAAAAAGAAAAGCTCAGCTCATTTTTGCCATTCTTTGCTCTCTTCTACTGTTTCTGCAAGGGATTAAAAATCCCTTCAGCACTCCTTTTTTTTCTCTGCTATGTCACTTGGCATAATGAAAGACATCAGTGCTCCCTACAGGCTCTAGACCTGAGTTTCCTAAGTTTAAGAGAAGTGTTCCTGTCTCCTTGATTCTTTGGCTTGGTAAAGAAATGATTTGCAGGTCCCAGTTGTAGTGATAAAGTTAATCTGCTCTGTCCCAAATCAGTCAAGGATCTCAGGTTGAGATCAGCTCAACATAAAACCACAAAATCCCAATAAATTTCAGTTTTGGATCCATAAAGTTACCCAAACCCTAGTTGTGTCTATGATGGGTATTCTATACATGCCCTGTGCTTTGCAGCCTCTGGTGCTTTCTCTGCAGGATCTTGGGCAAATGATTGGTGTTGCTGGGATGAATTGTTGCAATTAGGAAACTCTCTTTAATCACTTCCTATGCTAAGAGGCTGCTATTCCAAAAAGAACAAACTACAGAAGAGATGTGATTTGCAACTGCAGTTACCTGTTAGTCAGGCAAGAAGCTCATCAATGATAACAAGCAAACAGGAACTAAAGATCAGGGAAAAAAACCACACAAATGAGAAGTGAGGACACAAGTAACTTCTTGAAGAGCAGCAGAAGAACTGCAGGAAAGCTCCTAATTAGCCAGTAGATTGCAGTGAGTCCTAAGAAAACTCAAGTGTATGAGAGCACCCTTATAGAATAAACAGAATAATTTACACAATTCTGTTTTTCTAATAAAATTATAAAATATCTGTGAAATATTAATATGTTCTACTGATTAAAAGCCTTAAAGTTGACCAAAATTAGGATGGCTTCAAAAATTTAATGGATAAAAATATTCAAAGCAGAAAGCACTGAAACCCTATCAGTCATGTTCTGTCTTTCCTTTTGTTCCACCTTCCATATATAACCACAAAATAACTTTAATGGAAAATGCATGGTTTTATCAAAAGTGTTCATTAAAATTAAACTGAGATTAAAACATAGACAGTTGGAAGAAAATGAGAGATTTCCTTCAGCCTCTGGATGTTTTAGCATCTTCTGAGACTCTTCTTCCAATATGGGGAAAATAAGGAGAAGAAAAGTCAGAAACAAATCCCAAAGATTCTGGATGTGTGTGCCTTTGGAAGTAAGTTTAAAGCACTCTTGAGAAAACCTGGAATATCATGAGCACCTGATGACAACAAGCAATGGAGGCAATATGTCTGTTGTTTCTAAGTGACCCACCTGACTTCAGCAAAACTCTAATGGAAGCAAACCTGAAGAATATAACTTACATTTTATATTGAGTATATATACATATTGATATATATATACTTCATGAATTTGTTTTGTGACCCATTAAAGCCATCTGCCAACAGCAAAATTATTCTTAGGATTCTGAGATTCCAGATTTTTAAAACATTACTAAGCATCTCTGTGGCTAATTCTTTTTACTTCAGTGATGTGAGACAGAGACCACCACAAAATGTGTCTGACAGAAACAGTTTCTCTCCAGAAATTAGGAATTTTATAGCCCATGCCATGCATGACCATGACATTGATGAAAGGGAGCTCTTTGTACTGACAGCTCAGCATACAGCACTGGAAAAGGCTGCTTCACCTTATGCAACTAGCAGATATTATACATGTAATTTTTATTATGACCAATAAAACCTATTTCTAGTCCATTGCAGATGGGCTCTACTTACGGTCAGTTTCCTAATGCCATCATCTTTGCTGCTATTGTGTGAAGTGTGATGATAATTCCATTGCAGAGCACAGCATTGCTGCATGCAGATCAGATTATCTGGGTCAATTTAAATGTTATTACTGGGTCGATTAAATTGGCCTAAGGCAACACTGATTTAAAATCAATCTCCATATTGCTTTATTATACTGTAGACTATATATCAATTTAAATACAGAATAAAACAAAAACTGGGTAAACCATATGTAAGGGATTAATTACAGGCCTATGAAGCTGTCACATTGGACATTGGTTTGGTTTTTATTTTTCATTTGGGTTTTTTTTTGTTGTTGTTGTTGTTGGTTTGGGGGGTTGTTTGGTGTGTTGGTTTTTTTATTATTATATGTCACATCCTCTTTCTATGTTTGTGCACTTATTAAACTGATGTGCTGCATGACACAACTGCATACTAGAATGGTCTTTTAGCAAATTCACAGATAAAAAAAATTCACTTCTTGTAAAATAGAGTTGTTCAGCATGCTGAACCAAATGGGTATCAAGAGACAGCAGAATTGTACACACATTTTGAGCAAATCACACAAAATTTCTGCTTACCAGAGACTGTAAGCTACTGTCTTTGAAGAAGTTTGGTCTACTCACCAATGATGGCAAAAATGTCAGATGCTACCTGCCTTTCACTTCATGGAAAAACAAAAGACTGGTTCTGTGGCTGCCTGTGTATTATTAATCAAAAACCATCTATTTGTTGAAGTTATTCCTTTAAATTCTCTATCATCCTCAGGCTCAAGCCTTCTAAAATCAGATCTTTCTGGCCTGCCCTCACTCCACCATTTTTCTTACTTTTCAAATACCAGTCTGTCTTAGACCTC
Source organism: Phaethornis superciliosus (assembly GCA_023637945.1). Lineage (NCBI taxonomy): Eukaryota > Metazoa > Chordata > Aves > Apodiformes > Trochilidae > Phaethornis > Phaethornis superciliosus. Next base: position 20,611,787 of record JAJQWJ010000011.1, read on the forward strand.
CTTTAGACATTCATTAATTGAAATGCAACATACCCAAAACCAATTTTTCATCCTCCCAAGCCCTTCCTATCCGTTTTTCTATACAAACATACTCTCATGTCTCCAATCTTTCAAAGGCACAGTCTGAACTTAATTTTTGATTTAGCTCTCTGTTTTCATCCAAACATCTCACTTATCAATAATTTGCCACTGCTCTCAACTCAATATTGCCACCTTGCAGTGTTCTTCCAGCCACCGATTTTAACTTGCATAAGTGCAATTTTCACTGCTGCTTTTGGGGTCTTTCAAAGCCCTTTTATAGGCTTCTATTTGGATAATTTAATGATTCATCCTTTTTTTAAAGTGGATTTTTATTGTCACCAAAGGACCACCAGCTTTGTCTCACTCCATCCAGCACCCTTAACATTCTTCTTTATTTATGCAGACCCCTCACAAATTAATTAGCAGTTTCCTTTTTAATTTTCAATGTTTTCTATAGCTTTCACTAGCCTCAGGAAGGCTTTTGTTACTAGCAACCTTATACTTATTCCTAGGCCAATCCTATATGGGAGAAACTTTAATAAAGTCCACATTATGTCCCTTCAAATTACCTTTAAATTCTTCATCTGCTGCACCATCTTCAAAATTCTCCCAGCTGATAAGAAACAAAATAATTCACCTAGAACAGCTAGCTTATCAAAACTGAACCACTCCATTATTACAGATACCTTAATCTTCTGCCTTCTCAGCTGCTCTGTCTCAATATTTTGTTTATAAACTCACTGGACTGGAAACTATCATTTACTGTAACTATATAGCATAGAGTCTTGATTAGCTTGAAGATCTCTGGGTGCCTCACCAAGGCAACTAATAAACATAGAATAAATGAGACCTACCTGGAAGCACAGTCACAGGTCATGTAGAAACTTCCCTCCTGATGTCAGAGCAGTGCATTGTCCTTTTAATACAGTTACCTGAAATGTAATAAATTGGAATTATGTTATGCTCCACTGAAGTCCATGCTTCCTGTGAATATCTTATTTCAGTAAGATTGTAACTTAGAGAATATCTGTGGGTATAACATTAACTTTAGAAAATGGCACATATTTTTGTTTCCCTCTGTTCTGAGATGGGTTTATTATTGTATTTACAATAAGCCCAGCACAACAAAATGTTCTGGTCTTCATCCTTGATTTCAGAAAAGCTATTTCATTTTCTTGCAAGCTTATGAAACTGATAGCTGTGTGTCGATTCTGTGAACTTGATAGAAGTGTTCAGTTAAAGGAGGAGATCAAAGGCAAAGCTGAAAAAAAGCTCTGGCTGGGTGAACCCATCATGCACAACTACACTGTCAAGGTTTTCTTCCAGGACACAGAGAGAGATCCAGATGCTCCCCTGGGGATGGGGAGCCAGGAGCTGAGGAAACCCCTGTGCTGGCCATGCCCTGACCTGTGTGGGACCATCTTCCAGGGTGTCACCATGCCAAGCAGAACACTATGCTGGCAAGTGGACCCAGAAACAGCTCCAGAGAGAGCAGTGAAATGAGCCCAGGGGCCCTATGCTGTGTTTTAGCCTCTCCCAGCAAAACAAAGAACTGTGCAGCCCCTCACTCACCACCCTGCCCATAGGGAAGAGAAAATGCAAAAAAACCCCACCATAAAACCTAATCAAGACAAGGAAAGTTCACTCACCCTTTCTGGTCTTGGAGGAAAAAAAAAAAAATCGATTGAATTTGTCACCAATTAAATCAGAGCAGGACAATGAGAAACAAAACCGGTTCTTAAAAAAAACTTCCCTGCCAAAACACAGCTGCATGAAGGAAATTCCCCGAATCCAAAACACAGTTGCATGAAGGAAATTAATTCTATTCCAGCCCAAACCAGCACAGGGGCTCAGGCAGAGAGTGAGCTGGACTTGGGCTCCCAGGTGAGAATCCTCAAGCCCATTGCTGCAATCAGGCCCCACAAGAGCTGCTTGCTTTAATTCTTTTCTTTCTTTTTTGCCTTCCTCTTCCTACCAACTACACATCTCACAAACTAAATAAAGGTTGCTTTATTTCTTCTTTGAATAGCATCACACGTATATAACTATGAACACCTAAAAGGATAAAATGCTGAAGTATCAGGAAAGTGTTCCTCATACTTAAGGGAAATACAATTAAATGTTGTATTGCATATACTGAGTTTTCAATCAGCCTCTTAAAGAACTTTTTCTTAAATAGAGCTCCATCTGCCTAAATGTACAAATCAACATATACAAGACCCTTCTTGCCTTCATAGCTTTGGACTTTTGTGCTTACAATTATGAAATCAAAATGCTAATTTACTTGCACAGCTGCACATCGCAGAGGAAAAGTCTGAATCCTACTAAGAAAGAGAGGTAGTTCTGTTCTTTGGAGCTGGCATTTCATCCTTACTCTTTTGCCATTCCTTATTTTATGCATTAATGCTGAGGACACAAATGATCAACACCTCTCTTGGGAGCTGAACTGAAAATAAAATAGTAACAGAAAATTCAGCATTTCAAAGGATGTTCCCGAAACCAAGGAGGTTGCAGAGAAGCATGACAGTGGCACTTTCCTTTACTTTTACCTATCTTACTACAATATTTTTAAAATTAATTTCTCTCACTCATGCTCCATGTATTTGTCAGTCGAATTTTCTCAATCATTAAACATTCATTTGCTATTCTGTAATTTATTATGTTATTCATTTTAGAAGACAGCATACAAGGTTTCTTGCTTGTCTGTTCAAGTAAGGCATAATGCTTTATGCTAACCTCCACAAGTCATACTGAACTTGTCAGGAATATTTATCATCTGAGTTTAGGAGGTTATCTACACATTTTTCAGTCTTTGATGGCATTCATTAGTTTTCTCTTTTGCTGATATTTCACTACGCAGTAAAATGGGATTTGTGATCCATACAGTTTACATACAGAATTGAACAGGTCAAAAGAGTACAAAAATAGTAAAGAAAAAAAATGGTACAAAATTATTACAAAACAGTCAACACAGTAGAAGCTGTGCATTAATTTTAATTGATTTATCAGTTCTTGTGAAATCATACTGAGTGAAGTTTCCAAGAATGTCATGTAATTCTAATGAAATGATCTTGCCTCAACACATTATAGTTTCACTGGATTGAAGAGTGACATACACCAAATGTGTGGCACCACTTAATTTTATGGTTACATAAAACAATCTTGGAAAGCAGGTGCTTAGTTATTCAATTTATCAGTATTCAATTTATTGGCTGGAAAACATAATGTTGTCAATTAAAATGCCTGTGAATTAAAAAAAAAAAAAACACAAAGCCAAAAAGTCTTTTTTTTTGGTCTTAATAAAACAAATATATACAGATGAAATTGAATGAAACCCAAAGTGTATCATACTGCTTTTCTGTGACATTTATGAGCTTACTTACTAAAAGAACACCTCTAAAATAAAACAGGGTACTTTGCCACACATATCTCATTAACTTTCAATGGGCTTTTTTGAAACTTAGGTTACTAAGTTATCACTTTATAAGCAGTATTAATGAAAACTGTCCAGGATTTTCATATATCTCAAGCCCAATACTTGAATGCTTAAGGGCACATTCATAAATCATCAGTTTCTAGGTTGATTTTTCATTCTGCTATTTAATTGAAGCTCAGATTAGCCCCAGGACTTCTAAAATACAGACTGTTTTTATTTAGAATTCTATGTCTCAAAAGGAAGTTTAAAAATAGGCATCCCAACGACACAGCACTGGGTTTGTGTCCATAACTTACCAGTTTGTCATCACCAAATATTGTAATAGTTTTCCTTTGACCAAACAGAGACTTCATGCTAATGACTGAAGGAAGTAGCAGGATACAGAAAGTGTAGGCTATCCAGGATACAGGAGCATTTTGGATCCAGGCAGATTTTAGACCAAAAGGAAGACATGAGTATAATTGGAAACAAAAGTTGTTAATATCTTTCCCTTGATTAAGAAACTCTTCCTCTAGTTCCTCAGATCAATCATTGCTATTTGTAAGACCTTTCTGGTATACAGAAATCCATGTGGAAAACTACTCACTGAAATTATTCTATGGACCTTAACAAAAAAGCCCCAAATCCCCAAACAAAGGTCAAACAGTTACAAATACTGAAAAATACAATAAAAATATTATGAATACCCATAGAAAAAACAAACAAATAAAACTTCTCCTGTTTATACAGCAACTGAGCAACCTATGTTCAAGGAGAAAAGACCAAAGATCCTTACGAGCCACCACTTTTACCAAAGGAGTAATTCATACCAAGAAAAAATTGCACATACTGGATTGCTATGTTTGGAATGGTATTTATATTTCTCTTTTATGTGTTTAAAACGTAGCTTAGCTAATTTCACTTTTACTGGATGGGAAGTTCATCAATGATTTATGGATGCTGACTCCCACAGTTTTGAAAGGTAGAAGTACTGCCAAAAGTATAACTGGTCCCATTCTTAACTTCAATAATTTGTTACACATACTATGCAGAGCATCAAAACAGCTCTAGAGCAGATTGAGTAAAAACTAGGCTATTACTCATGGCATGTTCAAATATTGTATGATGTAAAAAGCTGAATCCAGTTTTCTTGTTCTTGTAATTGAGTCCTGGACATTGTATGGGGGTGACCAGTTACAGGAACTCCCAGAAGGAGAACTTTTACTGGTTTCCCTGTAAAGGATGAAAATGTCATGCATGACTTAAGTAAGGTCTTCAGTATGTAATAGAATAGTTCAGTTGGAAGGGACCCACAATAATGATCCAGTCCAACTGGTTATGTTCCTCAGAAAACTCTCTTTCTTTTTCAAAGAGCAATAAGAGATAATAAATAATTTTAAACTAATAAAACCCATGCAGAATTAGAAAACGTACAGGGCCACCAGTACAAAATATATTTTTCCTTCAAAACTGCTAGTCTTAATGAATCATAATTACCATCAGAAGTATCTTTGATTGATCTGTGTATCATCACAGGAATTTGGGAAGTCAGGGGAGCCTCATTCCAAGGGTGCTGAGGGTAGAGGGAGTTTGCAGGCTTGAAGTTCTATAAATAAAAAAAAAAGTATTGTCAGATTTGCCATTCATTCTGTTATACAAAGAGACAGGGCACAGCAAGTAAATTTGTCCATTGTATTTAAATCTATGTATTATTTAAAAATTAAGGCTGAGACTCACTGTTAAAGGTTCAGTTATCAGAGTTCTGGCTCAGTGATTTGAGCCTCTGAATTTGGAGCCAAGTACATTACCTGAGTGACAGCAGATGGAGCATGCATGAGTACGGGAGAAGTTCTCATTGCTAAGAGTGTCATAGCTACTAGTTCCAATCTTTATTTTTTAAATCAAGACACTCTCCTCCAGGATCACAAAACCAGATTGAAAAATGCAGCTGAAATCCACTCAGATATTCCTTTGTTAAACTGCTCATTATAAGCCTCAATTCAGGGATCTAGACAAGAAGCACTGAAGTTTTGGCTGCATGGGACCACTCAGGTGCAGTATAGGTTCCATATCTGGCAGTGTGTCACAGGGGGCACCAAAGCTCCTTCTACTACATGCAGTTAAATTACAATTCTATTATGACTTATGCAGACCTTGTACACTATGTCAGTCCTCTGCAGGGAGAATTTAAGCCCATTTGTTACACTTTTACATTATAAAGCTGTTCTATTAGTGAAAAGATTTATTCAGCTCTTCATGTTAGACCCTAATGCCCAACATTTGTAACTGTTCATATTTTTGGTGTACTCAATTACCAATTTTATTATATCAGTGACCAGAAAACCCCAGTCATTACTTTCAGTAAGCAGTCACAGAACTGACTTTAGATGGGTCTAGATAAGAAATTAAAAATAATGATGAAGGGATATAAATAAGTTATGTGTAGGCTGAACCTAATTCTGATTTCACTTCCATTGACTGTATACTAATATAACTACACAGACTTTATAACAGAGTTATTATGATTTCCACCACTGCCACTGGCCTATATTTCATATTTATATAATTACATATTTCAGTGCTGCCTCTATTTTAATGGCAACAGGGAAAGGTATAACCTAGAAAGCAGAAGGGATTTTCCTGCAGCTCAGGTATTATGTAGCCTGTGTATAAAACTAAAAAGTTAGGATTCTAATTTTCTTTGTTAATTTACTTGTTATGTCTAAAGAGGAAAAGAAATCAAGAACAAATTCAAAACGTAAAACCAGGTGAAAAAGCACTTTATGGTTATGCTTTCAGTAAATGCAATTAAAACAAATGTTTTAGAGAAAAAAACCTGAAGATTTAAGCAATATAAAAATATTGCTCTTATATTAAAAGATGCTGGCTTGCTTTCATATTCCTCATATCAATATCATATTATGACAGCTCCATTGAAGATACTTTTCTCGTTGAAAGTCCATTTTTAGACAGAATTTACATTTTTTGGCTACATTAAATGAAAATAGATTTACAACATGAAAACTTCCCTATGCAAAATTTCAAAAACTTCTATTCTGAAGTCACTGCTAACAGTGAAATACAAAAGACTAAGAGATCCTCTATGAAAAAACAGCCTACATCTGGAGAATGAATGAAAATTTAAAATGAAATTTTAGCTTTGTGATTTCCTCAGTTCTGCCTGCCCACTCCATAAAATACTGCTTCACCATCACACACTTTTCACTGTCACAACTATTTCACATTAGAAAACTCCACAATTCCAGAAACAAATAGATGGATATTGACTCAAATACCTTATTCTGTGATATTTACTACTGACCTGAGTATTTTAACTTCATAATCCAGATTCTCTATTTTTAATTTTTTTTTTCCAATGTAAAGACCTTCAGACAATGCAGAAGGATGTGTTGCCAGAAACATAGGAACATTCTTCAAATGTAAATGCAGAACTCAGCTACAGCCACTGCATCAGTTTAGTCTCATTATTTTAATAACTGTGCAGCATTTAATGATGTTGTCAGTAAAAAGGTTGCTTCCATTGGCTCCATCTGGCAAGCCATTTGTCACTTTAATGGACATGCATTCCAAGTCTACTTAAGCCTGTGGCCATGTTTGAATTCATCTGCCTCAGTGGAATATCTAACAAGAGGAATTTTTTAAAAATACATAGTTTAATGAACCAGCAAGCTTAGTCTTCAGGGTTAATAGCTACTTACCTAATTAAAATGCTTAGAAAACCTTTTTTCTTTTTCTTTTTTTTTTTTTTTTTTTTTAGGTTTCCTATGGTTATTCCCTTTTTGCTTTATTTCCCTCCTCTTTTTCTTCCTCCGTTAGTTATGTTTGTATAATCAAAAATTATTCCTGTTTTGCAATAACCACAGGACTACAATACGCTGTGAACCTAATTATCATCCTCTCAACATCTGTAAATGGACAAAGGTCAGGAATGGGGATTTCTCATGCAGAGTTACAATGAAGCCCCATAAGCTCAGTGGTAATGCCATTCCTTTGGGGAAACTGCATCATCCCTCAAAATCTGCCCAAAAAATATGACACAATTTGAGACATACCCATTTGGTTTTATGTTTTTCTTGATTTAGAAGCCTGAGGAGAGAAGGATTTATAACTAAAGTATTTTTTCACCCCCAAAAAGAAGTATGGCACTTGTTGCAATAAAGTGGTGTTATTGATATACATCTAGTAAATTTATGGATATTTCATACATGTGCATGCTAATAATTTTTTAAGAATAATAGGTTACAAGAAAAGTACAGAAAAGCCTCGACTAAATATACTCTGTTTGAAAGGAGAGAAAACAATGCTTAAAACAGAAAGTAGGGAAAAAAAATATAATTAAAAAAAAAAAAAGGAAAAGACACTGTTGTAATGACCTATTTTCATAAGGCTTGTTATTTGCAGGAGAAGTGATACAGAACACTAATTATTTTTATAACATCTATGCCTCAATGGCAGGTAGCTGATCTATGGCTGGGAATGAGACTGAATTCTTGAATAACACTCCAGTTTCCCTCTACAAGTAAATCACATATCTGATGAACGTGTACATGTCCACACAGCAGCTTTAGCACAAATAAATCCTTTGCAAATGAATTTCAGGGTGAAAATATAGCTTTATAAAACAAATACTAATTGAAATTACATATTAACATATTTTATTCACCATATTTGCCAGTGCTTTTGCTTTACAACTTTTATTTGTTCATTAGCTTTCCTAAAAATAATAAAATTTATATTTTTAAAAAATTGCAGTATCCATGTAATTACCATACACACAAATTGAACACATTTCATTGCTTTCATTAAGTCTGTAGCCATATGTGGCTCAGAGGATTAGTAATTAGGCAGTTAATGCATAGTTTACTGTACTTCTTCAGTCTGCCTTCCAAATTTTTTTCCGTCCTCTTTATAGTTCCTTGAAATAGCTTTAGCCTTTGATGCTGACACATCCCTTCTTCCCTCTCTGAAGGAATCATGGTTTCAGAAAACCCATAAACTTAAAAATCACCACTGAATGGCACAAGAAATCAGTTTACTCTGTTTTAAAACTTTCTTTCTAATTAAATATTCCTGCACTTAGTAACAAAAACTGTGAGCCCACAGATCAGAATGTGGCTATTAACAATTAATACAAGAATACTTTTATTCCATTTATTCCCTACAGTATTAACACAAAAAGGTACATGGATTAGTAAATATTCAATATGGGCTCCTAGTTGATGGACCACATGCTCTATTTCACACAAATCCAGATTTTTCCTACTCATTGAAGACAATGAAAATGGGGATTTATTGAAAAGAACACAGAAATTAAAAATGTCTCCAAAGCATAGAAAGATGTAAAACAAATACTGGTTGAGGAAATTACCCATACATCCAGCACCTTTGATGTGTTTTGGCCCAACAAACCACCACAAAAAGTATGACATGGTGAAATGAAAAAAACCTACCAAAGAAGCACATCAGAATGGAGTGAAAATAAACTTTCTATTGTACAGAGAAAGTAAAGCAAAGCTCAGAGATTTTAAGCCTCAGGTTGAATTTAAATATCTTATATATGAGTCTGTAAAAATCCATATGTAAAAGTCATTGTACGTGGCCATAAAAAATCCATTGGATATATGAGATTAAGTTGTTTGTAGGTGTGGATAATCAGGTATATGGGGAACACAGAAATCATTTATAATGGATGACCTGTTAAAATTTACTTTTCTCAGAGTGAGCTTCAGTTTGTTGCTTTTTCCTCCATTCTGAGGGCTTGCTGCTTGAATACTATGCCAATGAACTCTTGACCCAAGAAACTGGCTGCCACAGGACTGAATACTGATGAAGTTAGAAGAGGTCTTTTACTTCTTAAAAGCTGAACCCAGGCTGGAGGTGCAGAACACAGCTGCTAACAGAACCCAGTGAGTGTTCCAGGGTGGCTCCCTCTGCCACATCCTGCCCAGCCACCACAACAAATCCACCTCCAGAATGTCAGAAAAGAGACATTTCTGTCTTCAGTTGCACCTTAAGCAAATAAGCTCCACAGCAACTTACTTTTTCAGCCCTTTATGGTTGATCCTACGAGCTTGAAAGCATGGGACACAGAACAGTGTGAGAAAAGTGTCCTAATTTTTTGTTGAATTTGTACAATCCAGAAGAGGAGGAGATTCGGTCAGACAGAGCTCCAGCCTCATTTCACTACTTTCCTGTACACAAGAGAAGGGGAGGAGAATGGGGTGGGAACAGGACAGGTCTTTTTTCTCACAATCATTAGATACTTCATCACATCAGCTATTTTCTCGTTATGCCTCCTCTGACAATGATTAGATGCATAAAACATTCTGAGTCATTGCAAATATCCTGCAAAATCATACTCTTTTGATCTCTGGTTGGAGCTCAGTTAGCTGTGCTCTGCTTACAGCATTGACAGATCAGTAAAGGTTCAATCAGCCAAGTTTTTTCAAAGGTGTAAGGTTTTTCTTTTGTTTTGGCAGTCAGGATCAAAAATAGATAAAGCTATGGGAGCTCCAGAATTGAATTTCATCAAATGCAAATTGTCAGCTTTGGGACACAGAAGGTTAATACTGTATTTCTTAGCCCTGGAGTGAGGTATGAAAATACACAGCCAGTGACTTCAGAAAAGCCATCTAAGCCCTATGTGTGCTTTTTTCACTTCACCAGCTATACTGGTGGTAGCCAGTGGATCTAATTTCAGCAAGTTTGTGTTCCTGACAGCAGTCACATCAAATTACAGAATCTTCCAGACTTTGCTGGCACCTTCATCTCAGCCTTTCTATCAAATAATATGCCTGTTACCTTCATCATGCAATCCTTAATTATCTGAAAATCAGCAGACTGCTGCTTGTGCCAGCAAAAGAAATGAGGAAAGAGCAGTGTTCTTTCCAATGCACATGGCTGGACACCCTTCAGAGACATCTGATTTGATTGCCAGTAACAATATTCCATTGATGCTCTTTTTTCTATCTATGGCTTAAGGCTCTTTTCCTAAAGAACGAGCTTATGCATGCACATATTAAAAACCACAATTTTTTTTCTTGGTGACAGAGATGCTGTGAATTTTAGTCTTGATTTTCCAACAGATGCTGCTTGGTGAACGAGTATGATATGTCCCTAGGGCCACTATCTTGTGTTGAAAAAAAGATTAGGAGGCTGGGTGAAGATTGTTTACCACAGAAGAATGATGTGCATAAATCCCCTGAGACTCACAAAACATTTTATCCTAATCCCAGGCAAAGGTGTTCCAGTTTCTTGGAATAAGATACAAAGCCCAGAAGGGATCAAGGTCAACAAAGCAAACTAGGTGACACATCAACAACCTGATACATTCTAATTGACCCAGAAGAAATGCCAGAAATAACACAGATACCCCTGTGTGATGGAGCAGCATCTATCAATTGCTGGCCTCTGGGTCTTGTCATTACCTGACATCTCCACTGCTAAAACCACTGCTTAGGAATATTCTCTTCAGCTCTGTAACCTGATTAGTTAGACTGGATGCCAGTACCTAACAAACTGCTACAGGCTAAATTCTAGCAGGCTGCATCATCTGAGGGATTTTTTTTTTTTTGCCCTTGTAATATTCTGCCTCTCATTAACAATGTAAGATATTTTTAAATAGGCTTCTTTGGAAATCCTGCTCTGATATTTGCCTCTGCACTGCCATGCACTTCAGGAAACCTGGCCAGAGGGAAAGTCTGAGGTCTCTTGTATGCCACAGTTTTAAAAGAACCAAATCTCACTAACCTAATCATTAAGATATTATTAAATGTATATTTAAAAAAAAAAAAAAAGAAAAAGGAAAAAAAAAACAAACATGCATATACAAGTCGACCTATCTGTATCAGATATATATATTAGATCTCACTTTTTTTAACTGGTATATCAAAAACTATAGTTATCTCTTTGAGACAGGAATCTGATCTGTGCTCCTATTTGTCCACAGAGAATTACCCCAGCTTTGTTTACCCTAAAATAAATTATCAGGCTCAATCATATGGAAGATGCTTTCCAAAGGTTTCTTGCTGGTGGCTCAGAGCTGCTCTTTTCCAGGATGCCCACCATACATTGAGGAGAGCTGAAAAAGGAGACCAGAAAACTGCACTGGAAAGGTAAAAAGAAAGAGAGTATAAGGATTGCCTTTCTCTCATAGTCTGATGGCTTGCAGAGTGAGGGAAGCAGACAGTGCTATTGGCAAGGAGTTAATATTAAAATATAAAATAAAAGGTGCACTGGGTCAAGTCCCAGGTCAGTGAAGCACTGTGAGTGTGAACTGTAAAAAGCACTCAGTTGTTCCAACTGGACTGAACTGTACACTGTGCATTGCTTTTTACTTATTGCCTCATGCCACAGATATTCCCTAATTCCAAATCTCAACCCCATGCAAGAAAATATATTTGTGCTGCAATCTAAACAGACTAATAAAAACAATATTCAACCATTTGGAACTGAAATATTCATGAGATACTCAGGGAACAATGAAATTGAATTGCTCCAGCTATTCTAAAGGAACAGGAGTCAAGAAAACACAGAAATAACTAGAAACTGCTCTACTGTGCCTTCAAACTGTTCACCATTTTTCTTTTGCCCCTCTTACTTCAAACCAAGCAGCTTCATTCCGATTTAGTAGATACTACACCTGGCTACTCAGGTGGCTTGCCTCTGTTTATTTAAATTTTTGCCCAGGGAGTTAAATTACTGTGAAAGCAAGATAGGAAACTGCTGTGCCTACCTGAGTGAATGTCCTTTGCCAGAGTATACTCATATGGCCAGGTGACAGATTTATGTGTGTGTGTGTATCTTCACATGAGCCTGAATAAATATTGAAATGAATTTTAAAAGCTTCCTAAAACCTACTGCTTAGGGTTAATTTTAGGAAAACTGAAAATCCCTTGTTTATTTTAATTAACAAATGTTACTGTCTTGAGAACTAGCTCTACACTCAAGCTTCTTGAAATACTTGGATTAACTGACCATTTCCTAACTTTAATGAAAAACACAAACCAAATAAGACAATATTATAATTGCAAACAGTCTATCATAAGCATCTTAAACCATTATTCAGAAATCTGTGGCAGTGCTGTTGCTGCCAGGAACTGAATGGGTCTGGAAATAATGTCCCCAGGGGGCAGTTCCCTTAAACCACAGCAGCTCTGGCCCTCAGACCTCTGACATCTGCAGCTGGAGAAGACCTTATCTAGTGCCTCTTCAGTACCTGGCTCTCTGGGGTAGCAGGAAATCACTTCACATGATGCTACAGATGCTTAGCATTTGTTATTCTCAGCATCAATCCCATTCCCTGTCACAGCAAATGTAGCTGTCACCTCTCCCTCTTGATGGGTGTCTTTTTTCACAAGGGAAGCTGGAACACACTGGCAGCAGGACACCGGAGGTTTCCCTGACACATTCAGTTAGCACAGCCTTGTTCTCTCACCAATATATGTAAGGAAGGCAACTAAAATACAAAATAAAGCAATCAGCCTCCTTAGCGTGATACATAGAAGACATTTTACAGATTGCAAGCAAAATTTTCAAGGAGTCTTTGATCTACTCTGACCATTTGAGATGATGCTCCAGCAGACAGGACTACCTGCAGTGCCTCTTTCCAGCCAACACTGTCTACCCACAACTTCTTTACACATCATGTTAGGAGAAATGCTGCTTTGGCTGCAGCCAGCCTACCCTCAGCCCCCAAAAAGCTCCTCATAGCAGCAGCCTTCTGTACCCCCTCAGTACACAGCCCTTAGATGGGCTGGGCTTCTGCATCAACACCTAAACAATGTTTTAAGTCAGGTAATACAAACAGCATTCAAAACCACATCTCTAAATCCAAGGTCTGCATCAAATTGTTTAAATTCTTGCCCACTAACAGACATTGCATTAAGAAAAAAAAAAAAAAAAAGATTTGTTATGAATTATTGCATACTCAACTGTTCTTTTGATTAATACAAGAGAAGAAACAGCCTAAAGGTGGGAAAAAAAATAAAGTTTTGCTAAAGAAAAATCAATCTTTCCTGTTGGCTTCTTAATTGACAAATTTTGACTTGTTCTTTAATATTGATGCCCGTTTGGGGCCAGCGTAAAATGTCTCTTGCCAATTTCTTACAGTTTTCAAACCTTAAATAATCCTCACATAATCTTCCATCACTGTTCAGAGATGCAGGATGCAAATAACTAATAGCAGATTTGGAAAGTGAAGAACTAAAGAGCACTGCCTTGCCTAGAGTTGTCTGCTTCTTGCTTTTGAACCAAGCTGGCACATGCTTACAGCACTAGAGTTAAACAGGTTCTTAAAAGGTTTTGCACTAAAGAAGCTTCAGTAAATTCATTTGATTTGATCCAGCTGGCTTGTCCCTCAAACCCTTTATTTGCACAGCCTTTATTATGTGCTCTTCAATATTTTGAATAAGATTTAAGGGAGGTTTTTAGCTCATATATTGTTCCATCCATATGCTTTTGCTAAATTTATACTCCATACTTTTTTAGTGTTTACAAATCACTCTAGGATTTCAAAAGTGTGATAAAGATCTGAGAATGCCCAGCCTCTCACTGAATGTTGTCTCTGAAGTTAAGTCAAGACCATTTTTTCTACCCAGTTTCAGAACTATTTGAGGAATATTATGAGAAAAAAACACATGAATTTGTTTAGCTTTTAGTCAAAAAAAGTTTGCATACTGCCTCTCACTGACATAAGCAATAACAAAAAGTTTGGTTTGCAGAAAAAACATTTGCTGGAAAATAACTTGTAAAATTAAGAGGATTTCAAGTTATCATGTAGTGAATACATAAACTAAGAGCAATCCAAATAAGTTTGTGTTTCTGTTTTCTGAAGGCATCCTGGATAACAAAATAGCAATGTATTGGTTCATCTTTTTAAATCAACTATTAGTTTTTTTCTATTGAAATTGTAATCTACAGTCCCTGTTTGACTCCAAGTGTGTTTCAGCCTTGCAAATTTAAAATATCCAGGTATTTTTGGTGGGTGATTAGTTGGTTGATTTTTTGGTTTGTTCGGGGTTTTTTGTTTTGTTTTGTTTAAAATACACATCCTGTTTCCATACCTATCAATAAAAGATGTGAATCTGTCTCAGTGCAGCCTGCTCAATTTTCTGGTTACTATTAACAAATATATATATTTATATTCCATCTTTTATTAAAGGAATATCATACCTGAAAACAAGACATACCACTTAGATGTCACTTACTATTTATGTAAACTATGCAGAAAGTAAGTAATCAGAACTTATTGATAGAAATAGTGTAATACAATACAAATAAATGAAAGAAAATTAAAACCAAACTATAGCACTTCAAACAACTTTGATTATAATCCTTTATCACCCTCTAACTTTCAGCTCTGAAATTTCATTTTTTACTCATTCATTTGGAGAGCTGCTCAAATGACTGAAGTTCAGAAAGATCTCTTTTCAAAAAGAGTGATTCTATGTCTCATAAGTCAAATGTATTCAATGAATAAACTTGCTAATATGAAGAAATAAAGGAGAAATTAAGTTTGCATTCTGTCTCTCCACTTTGCAGAGCACTGCTGCTCAGAACTTGCCAGCAAACAGAGTTTCTGGGAAGCTTTTATCTACTTGAGACACTGGAGCTTTAGATTTGAACCTGTACTATAGAAGATACCTTTGTCTTTTAAAGTACTTCCCACAATTTTCCTAAAGTCAGTTCTTCACTGAACACCTGAAGTAGTAAGATACCTGCGTTGCCTGGAAAAAAGTGTTCTTTCTCTGCTTCTTATCAGTAAATCAACTCAATTAAATGGTGATTAATGTTTGGCTCAGTGTCACATAAATTTGTCTAAGATAATACCAGATAAATCAAGATGGCTGGGTGCCAGCTCTCTTAAACCACTGCACTCAGTGGGTATTGTGCATCCCATTTCAAACACACAACATTGCAGAAAATTGCAAACATGGAGAAAGACCTAGAAACACCCACCCTGGCTCTTCTCTTTGCTATCAAACGTGGCTACAAATGCAACCAGAAATGTGGTTCAAGTTCAAATGACAAAATATAGGAATATACTTTACACTATATTTGCTATTCCTTTTACTTGCAAGATAACAGGAAGATCACTAAATAAATTAGAAAATTTAGAAAGATGCTATGTTCTTTTTAAGCATGGGTCCTAAATACATCTAGAAACTGATGAAACCTTAAGTTTGAGTCATTCAGATCTGTTGTTTGATTGAGGTCATCTCTACATGTAAACAAGTCATCTGTCTACTCAGGCAAGAAATGGCTAATGCTGTGGTGAAGTCCACAGTAGTTTGCTTTAAAAAAAAAAAAAAGGGGCGGGGGGAGTAAAAGTGCTAAGAATGCACAAAAATACAGTCAGATACAGCAGACAACAATTCAACAATTTGTTTTAAGAAGTCAATTGCCCCCTTAATAATGCTGTACTACGTAACCATTTTTTAAAAGTTATATACAAAATATTTAAGAGTACAGATTCAATCTTCTCACCACAACAACTAGGAGTACCATCTCAGAGATTAAACTAAAATTGGTTGCAGGAACGTCACCAAAAGTCCACTGAAGTACAAAAAGCATTTCTAGAATTATGAATCACTAAAAAGCAAGTGAAAATGACAAGTAAGAAATACAAAGGCAATTTATGATGTAAGGACTATTGCTATTAGGGTGTAGCTCATAACCCTTTTGATGTGTTAAATCAATATTGATCCTTCAGTTTGATGATAGTCACTGTGGTCAATAGTTCCATACTATGCTCCATGGAAATAATTCCATGTACCTGATGTAATGTATTCAGTATTTATGGTAAAGCAGTTCTGTGTCACCTCTGCCATCCAAGATCCAGTCACACACCAATGCACTGTCAAGATTTTTCTTTCACAATGCCAAATATCTACAAATTGAGTAGAATAGTCAGTTATTTCAGATCATTTTTCTTGAAAACCCTCAGAATGTTTACCAATGTCCACATTCAGGATAGAATTAGATATGCATTAGGTAATTAGACATTTGCAAGAGCTGTTAGAATTGTTAGCTGGCTTCCTGTTCTCAAAAGGCCAAAGTAGCTGACAGTGGCTAATAACTAAATATTTCCTGTGAAAAAAGATATGCAGACATAATTACTGCTGCAACCTCATCAGACCAGCCAAGTCTAATTAAGTGTCAAGACAGAGTTACAAAAGGGTTATGAGAGTTCCCTTAAAAATGGCAACTCATCTCTGGTGACACATAGAAAATAAAATCCTTCAGAAGCAAGAGAAACATGACTTTTATGTCAGTCTGGGAGTAATGTTATGAAAAAGACCTTGTTCTTTCACATTATCTAAAATATATTGTTGAAGTTAAAGCACAAATGAAATACTCAACCTGTAGCCAAGAAATAAGTCTTCGTGGAATATTTCCCCTTTCATTAACATGAACTCAAAGCATGTAATAACTCTTCTAATTGCTTTTCCCTCCAAATCAAACATGAGTTTTTTGTAAGCCTTACATCTTTCAATTTGCAATTATTTACATTTCTAATTATAGTATATCCTATTAATTAGTATTATATTGATCATTAAATTATGAATTACTTGTATTCTGCTTATAGGCACAAACAAAACATACAGAAATATGTTTAGAAATAAAAAAGGGCTGAAAATAATATTAATGGCCCGTTAACCTTCTAGATTTCAAACAGCTTTCCTCAGTCCACATTGCACTGCTTTCAAGTTTTCATAAACACCTTGCCAGATTAAAAAAATCTGTTTTTTATCTAGCCTCAGTGTGTACCACAGCAAGAGACTGTACACATCTCAGAGGTGATGTCCAACTCAGGTATCTGCATGTATGAAAGCAAAAGTGTGATTCTTAAGAATAAAAGATGTGAGGATGACACCAACTCACTTTATTCTGTTTATCATCCTTCACGCATATATATCCTGCACCAAAATGCTTCATAATTTCTTCTCTAATGCAGCAGTGCCTTTTCCTCCTTTGAGAAATGTCTCTTTAAAAAAAAAAAAAAGCAATAAGTGCAGCATTACCCCATCCCAGTATTTCTAGAACTGTCTGCCCATCTTGTTAGAACAAGGATTCTTCTCTTACTTCTTCCAGAGAGCTATGTCATTTGCAATATATTTGTGCTGAATAATATTGTTTCTTTTTTAATCTAAAAATGTAGTGGTATTTCAAGTCAGTTCCTGCCACACTACTTACCACATGGAGCAACAGAGCTATGCTAATGCTTCCAGTGGTAACAGTGCAGAGTTTGCTTAGAATTCACTAATAGGAGACATTCAAGTGTGGCATGCTAATAATGTTCTAATTCTTCATTTATCTGTCTTGAACTTTCCTCCATTTCTCCCCCTAAATCTTCTAACAATTCCATGCCACTGAATATCATTACAGTATATATCCTGAACAGTTCCAGGAACTATCTTGCTCAGGAGTCCTCCTAATAATAGGAATATTTACACAGGATATCTCGAACTGATTGGAAGCCAGTCACCTTATTTTAAACAATTAAATAATTATTCAGGAGCTCTGCAAAGGAATTAAGTGTTACTCCACTAATATGTATTATGTGAGAAATTTTTCATCTTTATTATCAGACTTACACCTGTTGAAAATCTTCTGAGGCTGTAATGAATAAACAAAAATTTACTTTATTAAACTTATTCTTAAAGGTCCACCCCATTGGTTTACAGTACCTCCCACACAGAGAGGTTTGCTCCATTTTTCTCTCAGGTGAATACAGATGTAAGGCAAAGGCAACAGTTCATGAGGGAAAGAATAATATTGCCACATATTTTTCTTACAAAGAAAATAAAACCAGATCAAAGTATATGCTACTAATAAAAAACAGGTTTGCTAGATATACTACATTAAAAATTTGATTAAAAAAAAATAAATAGATGTTTTTTTCCAGTTTTAAGAAACTGTGCCTGTGTGCAAGAAAGTGTATAAAGCCAGTACACCCTGATTCAAAAAATAGAAAGCACAATGGAAAAATCTAAGGCTCTGCTTCTCTGGTGTCAAACCAATCTAATAAGAAATTTATACAGCTGAGAAGGTTCAGACTGGGAAAATGGAAGAGGTTTGAAGTGAGTAATTAAAACGTGCAACATTTATATATCCATAAAGAAATAAAACTTATGCAAGCATTTCAGTATTTGGCCAAAACTAAACCCTCTGCTGTAATTCACTGCCTCTCCAATTACCAGGCTTCAATCTACTTCTCAGAGGAGTAAGAAACATGAAATACAGCTCTATGAATGACTGATTAACATGGAAAAGATCATTTCTTGAAGATTACATTGTATTCCTAACAAGATCAAAAGTGTGCACTAAATTATTTTTATGATAATTACCTTTGGTGGAATTTGTCTTATTGTTAAAAAGCAATAATAAGGTATGTCAAAGAGGCAGAATAATTATACTTAACTGCTATAATTAATAAGTTAATTATCAGGGAAAAGTGATTCATATCATAGGAATTATGTAACTGCTGCCATTTAAATTCTTACTGCAATGCCTTAATATAATTTAAATCCACCATTGTTAATATTTCTAAACCTTTATTTTCAGTGAGGTAAGAGAACAAATACAGACCAGGAAGAAGATTTCATTTCTGCATCACCAGACTGGATTGTCTGAAGCTGAGTATCAAAATATGCATATGTAATCCAAAGGAGGAGAAGAGGAGGGAACAGAGCAGAGGTTAATGTGTGTAGAAACAGCTTTTGGGAGGTCAGTTTATTTCTTTTCCAGCATGTGTCATTCCAAAGTCTTTCTTCACTATCGAAGATGTGTTGCCATCAAACATTAATTCCTGTATTTCACTGCATGATCAAAAAATACTTTCAGAGTTTTAAGCCTCCGTTCTGCCCTCAAATAATTTGTGCTAGAACCTGTGATTTGATAGAATTAAAAAAGTTAATTTCACTAATTGCCTTAAGATCTACTTTTCTGTGGTGACCTACATTGTCATTTCTGAGTGATCTTCAGAAAGCCAACAAATGTCATTGCAGTCATGTGTTTAAATAAATGGTTCATTAGAGCACTGTGAGGATAAAAAAGCTTCCAAACTATCTGCATTTTTCTACCAATAATGCTTGATGATGTCTAAATGACACAACACAGCTCTCAGTGGACTTGTTACATCATTTATAGAAGACACTGCAATAAAACCAAATAAAAACCAAACCAACCAACCAAAAAAAACCAAACAACAAAAGGCAGGTTGTTGGTATCCCTGATGCTTCAGGATTTGGGGATTCCCTGGCTTCAAAAATGGCTTAATCAAAAACTGAACACAGAAAAACTTCTTCATTAATCCTTCAGGAGGAAATCTGATTTTTTCAAAATCAAGTGCACTTTCTACTGTTTTATTTTTTTTTTTTTTTTAATACTTAAGTAAATGCTAAAAATACTAAATAAATACTAAATACTAAAAATTCTAAATACTCTTCAGTAAACTCTGAAGTGAATGGATGATTCTTTTGAAAAACATCACCCTTTGGCTGTAGTGAGTAAATACTCTCAGGTCACTATAGTTCTTCAATATATGCTGCACTAATTAAATAATCAGAAATCATTGCACAAAAATAATTTCAGAAATCATTCCACATGTGGAATTTCATACAATTTGTATCTCTACATTTGAGAACTCAAAAATTCCAAGTGAGAGCTACATCTCTTATCTCTACCTCAAAAATTGTTGGAAATGGAAGTAAATTTTGCAGCCAAACATAATTTAAATAGATGCTATTTTCAAGGACAGACCAATCCAGATAAAATTCTATTCCCAAACCTACTTTCTATATATTCCCTACATGATGCTAAGGACAGGGTGAAAATTTTAAAGTTAGTAAATTGCTAGTATGATAACTGCATGCTGCAGTATAGGTATTTAATTAGGCATAGCAATTAGTTTGATGACAGTCAAAGCATCCAAGAGGAAAAAGCAACACAAGGGCTGACTGTACTGTTACTTTGCAGGGAAAACAAAGCCAGGTGTCAAATGAACACAAACATCTTTCAGAGGAGGATGAAGATGGAGATGGCCAAGACTTGGCATGCATTTTAGAGTTTTTCTTATTTCTCTTCACTGACAAGCAAGAGTATGTTAAAATTTGTGCTTTCCTCAACATGGTCCATGGAACACTGACAAGCGTGAGCTGCTAGGGTAAGATGGCAGCAATATACTGAAAAGTAGGAAAAGAACACATCCTTGAGATTCACAAGAATGAAGCAGCATGTGAGACAGAGAAATAACCAATAAACAGCAACCAATGAAACATATGAGTTCTCCAAAACAACCCTTCAAGGAGTGCAAGTGAAACCATGTAAATACAATTTTTAAGAAACACAACTCACCAAATAACAAGACTGCCTTGGCAAAAAATATGATTCCTGAGTGAGGAGGAGATGCAAGCAATTATTCTTACAAAGAAATTTAGCACCTTTCTAAGCTTTGGAAACATGCTAATTTGAACATGTGCTAATGAAAAGCTGACTGGCTAATGAGCACAGGTTTTTGATTAAAAGCTCCTGTCCATCATAAAGAAGTCTGTATTCTGGGACATAATATCATCTCTGCCTCTACAAAGCATACTCAACACCCTACTTTTGTTGTCATCTCTACAACTGGGAAGAGGCAGTTTTCAGGAGAAATATAAAAATACCTCTGAGATGTAGGCACAGAACCTAATACCTGAGATTTAATACAAGAGATGGCATTATTTTACTGAAACATTTTTGTGTGTGAATAGCAATAAAATATTCATCTGTATTCACTTAGGCGTTCTAACCTTATTATCCTCATTGTGCCACTTAAACTCATCCTAAGGTGTGTCATCTAAGACTATGTAGGTAAAGTTTGCTAAACTTGGATTACTGGGAATTGGCCCCACAGAGAGCAAAAGAGCATCCTGCAGATACATGGCAGAAGTCTTCTTGACAAAGAGGGGTTCAAGATTTTGTGCTTTTGTTCCTCTCTGCCTCAGCTGCAATGCCAATTTTCTCAGTGTCCTGATGTTCCCCTTCCTAAGATTCCTCCTCAGTATTCTGCCATCCATTTCTGTTATGGCTGAATCCACCAGTTAAATCTCTGACCCTCCAAAAAACAAAATCTCTGCATAGAAACTAGAAAATAAGTATTTCATTCAGCTTCTGCTGGCAGGAGCAGAAAAGGAGGTTCCACCCTAATGTCTCAGCACTCCCTCTGGCTTCCAAAGGAACATTTGCATTCTCAGTGTTCAACCCCAAAAATCTAGTTTCCAGATCTGGTGGTCAGATCTGAATCTGTCACCAAGAAGCAACACTGCTGTTCTGGTGATCTCTTTTATTTAAATATTAGTGTTA
This sequence comes from Phaethornis superciliosus, assembly GCA_023637945.1. Taxonomy (NCBI): domain Eukaryota; kingdom Metazoa; phylum Chordata; class Aves; order Apodiformes; family Trochilidae; genus Phaethornis; species Phaethornis superciliosus. The sequence continues at coordinate 20,633,589 of JAJQWJ010000011.1, forward strand.
TTGTCCATTAAAAATCCCTTAGAATCAATAAGTAGTTTTGAAGAGAAAATAAACCAGCTGCTGCTCAATAAATGAGGGAGGCTCTTGTAAATATGATAGAAGTTTAAAAATCATACAGGGTTCTCTACAGGTGCTAATTTTACTATTTGAATGAAATTAATAAGACTCTCCATAAAACAGCAAGAGATCCCCATATAACATGAGTAATCAGCAAGAAGATTTATTGTGGATTTACAAAGCACAAAATGTTTGTGTAATATATGCAAAAGTGGTACTTTATTCTCTGCAGTGAACAATTCTGAGTCCTTATAAGAGAAAAATATTTAATAGTTTGAAAACTCTTATTTTTAAAAGTTTTTCAGCTGTGATTAATTCAGCTCATGATAAAATAGTAATGAAAGGACTCCCCTTTTTCTAATATATCACAGGATCCATTATTAAAACAACTATTTAAGGTCAAAGGGCAGATATGGAGACAACAGAAAATCCAACCTAAGGAAGTCTAAGGAAGTAAGATTTAGGAGAGTGAGATTCAGAAACTGGGTAGTATATTAAGCTGAAAAAGACAATTTATCTGATACAAAATTATCTGATACCCTGAAACAGCATCCAAGTAAGTGGTAAAGTTAACATTTTAATACAAATACATTTGCTATTTCATGAATGTTTTCTTTCAGGGTACTGTGCAATTAGCATGAGTTGCTTGTATAGCATATTTAGCTCAATAGCTATCAATGGATTTTAACCTCAAACAGCTTCTTGATTGCTGTATGTATAATGTATTTATTTACATCACTGCTTATTATTGTAAACCTCATGTATGTTTTACGAACCATTTCAGATGAAGTTCTAGCAGTAGTCCCAAAGAGAAAATTCTATCCCATTTGTGCTATTAAATTCTCAGTAAATTATGCCCTCTGAGAAGCTGTGTACAGACCAACTTTCATCTGTTTTTTTTTTTCCCAAACTCTTATTACAACGTACCACGGAGTCATGAGTTTGTCTTTGATAATTTCTAGTTAATATTTATTGATTGTTGTAATTAATTGCTTTTGGTTTGTACTTTTGGGTTTAATTAAGTGGACTGAAAGTGTGGATGCACTGCTGCTGTTCAACCAATTCACAAATGAAACTAAATAATTCTTTCCCATGATTAGTTATTAATGTTCTGTCAATGACTGCATGGGTCAGGATTTAGTAATAACAGAAGACAAAGCCTTTTGGTTTTAGATTAGCTGCTCATCAGAGATTAATAGTAGGTAAAATGACTGTTTTAAGGATGATGAATTACTTGTTGCATGTGAGATTATGTGAGATTACTGATAACAGTACAGCTTCTGGCATCCACACCTCAAAAGCCAGCACCAAATGGCATCTTTTGCCAAGCACACTAACACAGTTTAATGCTTCAAGACATCATCTGTTTCTGCTCAGGTCCTGAACAGAAGTGAGCAAATTCTGACTAATTTTGGGACTGGTTTGAAAGCGACCTGGCTGAGTCAGTCCAGTGCTAAACCAAAGCAAACACATCCTACAGGCAGCCCACAAATATTACCCAGAGCTTGTGAACATGAAAATAGGTTCACGTGGCTTTAAGTTGAGTCTGTGTCATGTTCTCCAGTCCAATATGTGAGCAATAACCATATATACTGTGGATATATCCACTGGAAGTCCAGTAAAGAGATTTTATACCAAGTACTTTGAAATCTGATATGCACTATGACCTTAGTAAATGTTCACCTCATTATAGGACCATAACCCAGTAATGTAAGCAGGCTCACTTGCTGCACTTGTCAAGTAGAAGAAAAGACCTTATTTCCAGAGCTTAGGCTTTAGAATATTGTAATAAATTTAGCATAGGTCATAATATAAATGTTTTAAAACATATGAAAAAAAAGAGGTAAATTGGTACATCATCTTTGACAGCAACATCAGTTTGGAGAACTGGAAAAACCTGGCCCAAATATGGATTAAAATGCATTTTCTCTTCTTAAAATACAAGTTGCACATTAACAGATGTTATAATTTCTAAGGTATTAATTTCCTATAGCTGTTCCATGCAGGTTCTTCTAAAGTCATAATTTGAAAATCATCTGGACACAAATAATTTCTAATATCTAACATCTAACTGGGTGATTGACCCTAAACCATGAATGCTCACAAGTCATTCATCATTAACCAGAAAGCTTCAAGTGAAACTTCACTTGTCTGTATTCACTTTATCCATGAAGTGACCACCAATCTTTTGGGGCATCACTGTGCTGGCAGATCATCTTTTCCATTCAGCTACAAATGTTCCTAAGACACTTAAATTTGAAAGATATGGCTGACTTGTCATTAAAGTATCCCAATATTATCAGAACATTGGAAATCATTCTTTTGAGCCAATCTGTGGCTTCTTCCCTCTTTCTCTCCAAAGGTTCAATAATTTGTAAAATTATTTGGAGTAATATTCATATTCTTCATACTCTGTGCAAATACAAATGCAAGGCATGCATCATGCCCTTTAGCATATTTCCCTGGGTTTTCTGAGACTAGATCAGATGGAACATTTCATCAGAATCCTTGAAACCATGCAAACAACAAACATGAGCATCTGCATTTTATGTATTGACTGCTAAAGCACCATGAAAATCTCAGCACTGGCAGATTTGCTCCAACTCCTCTGCCAAAGGCTGGGCCTGATATTCTTTACTCTAAAAGCATTCCACAGAAGAGATGAATGTGAAATTTAGCTTTTATAGCTGAGACACATCCTAAAAAAGCCTTACTGGCTTTAATCCTCATAAAGCACATGGTAATTTCCATGCTACATTATTTATATATGAATTAAAGAGAATATTCAGTAGCTCAGAATGCAAATAATCATATCCACTCTTCTATCTTTGAGTTCTAAGGTTAGTTTAACATCTGCAGGTGACATTACCTACCTAGAAACACACACTTGGCATCATAATGGTTACTTTCATTCTTTAATGGCCTGTTGATCTATGACTGACCTTTAGCACTTAACTTCTTTGGCTACATATTTACCCAGTCATTTAGGAAAAAAACAAAACAAAACAAACAACCACCACCACAAAAAAAAAAAAAAAAAAGCCCAAAATAACAGAACAAAAGAAAAACCAACGAAAACCAACAAAACCAAAACCCCCCAAAAAACCAAACCAGGCTGTTCCTCAATAAATAATCCCATAATTACAAAATCTAAAATATGCATGTTAAAGGCGTGGCCAGCTCTCTACCTTTATCTATTTCACAGACTCAGGTTTTCAGCAAAGTCTACACTGGGCAGTGCAGAACAAGCACAGGGATTCCTGCCCCTGAGTTTAGCCAGGTTCCACATCAGTTCATCTGGAACTGGTATTCACACAGTGTTGTGTCCAAAGTTTGCTCTCTAAAAAAATGCCTGAGGTGACAAAACAAGACAGCCAAATGAAAAATGAAGACAGGAGAAAGATGAAGAGAGGAAGATGAAGACAGGAACACAAAAGAGTAACCACAAAACTATGCAGACAAAATAGGAACCATGCACATAAAGTAAGAATTGGAATAAAATTTCTACCTCGGCAGAGCTGCAACTTCTGTTTCTCCCTATCCTGCCCCCTTCTACCAGATAAGAAGCCTTTTGTGGGTATGGTGTGGTCAAATTAGAAACTGTACAACTCCTTTAAAGAAAATGGGCCCAAGGAGCAGGAATTTTGTAAACAGGCTGAGATCCCAGCCTCTAAAATCCCCAGAGACGCTTTGAAAATCTCAACCTAAATGTTTAGTCAACTTACTGTCTGTTTTCCTTTCAAACTGCAAATCCCAGCTGTTCTCAGAATTTCCTAATGCCTTACAAGCTTATCCATGAAACATAAACTGGGATTAGGATGAAACCTCTGCCCTGCATCCTCTCCATAGATCCCCAGTGCCTGTCAATACACTGCACCACTGCTCCCATGCAGCTCACACTGCATTTGGGAAGCCCCAGACCTGAGGATTTAGGAGCCTGCAGAAAGCAGCTTTTGCAAACATTTTCAACAAACTTAAAAAAGCATCACTGCTCGATTTCAAAGGTTTTAATACGTTGCAAGAGAATGTGATGCAGTTATCCATACAAAGCACTGTGGGAAGGATGCAGGCATTCTAGATAAAAGGACTTAAGATTAATTTAACATGCAGAGGATTTCCCAATTAAAAGTTTCACATTAGCACTGCATTTTAAACGGTTAATCTCCTAATGAGACATCCCCAGCAATGAGAAGTGAATGCAGGACTGAGCATGGCCCTGAGGCCAGCAGCTGGGAAAGGCTCTTTGGTACCTTCCAAACGCTCCCAAATTCTGCAAGGAAAGAGCCGCACTGCCACCTACTGCCAAAATCTCTTTTCCCATCAGAAGCTGTCACTTTTAGTGAAATCCTTCGTGCTCCTGCACAAAAAGTTGACCAAAGCATGCACAGAAGAAAATGGTGTAATTTAATCATCTTTCCATGATTTTTTTTTTTTTACTCTTGTAGCTGGAGAGGGTTTTTTTTTTTCCTTTTCTCTATCTTTTCTTCTTTATACAATATAAGTGAAAGGATGCTGTGCTGAACAATGTGGCAGAGCCTATGCTACAGTCTGGTTTTCAGTTCTCTTATTCCCAGATCTCCACAGGTTCAGCTCTCCCAGATTCCACAGATCTCTACCTTTGAATCCTGCCTGCCCTGCATTAATGTCAGCAGCTGAGGCTCCAACTCACTCATCCAAAAGAGCTACATTGGGCTTGACTTTTCCCCTTCCCTTAGGGACCAAAGGCATCACCTCTGGGATGTGCCTGATCTCCAAGATTCTAGATCTGAAGGAGTCTTCCAGAGCAACCCAAGGCACTGCTGTGCTTTAATTGAAACCCAAGTTTTACAGCCATTTCCTCTCCAGGTCTTTTTTGACAGCTAATTTTGCAAATCAATTAACATATTGAGAACAGCTACTCCCTTTCCTAGGAAATATACTCACTATGACTTGCTCAGGGAAAAAACTTTCCTAAGTAGCAGAAAACAAATAGAATTCATATTTCAGAATGCAAAGAAACTTACCTAATAGTGAAATAGGGAAGACATAACATCAGGATAAATGAATAAGTGCCAGCTGTGCTCTCTAGCCAACTTGAACATTATCTAGGATTTACAATAGAGTGGCAGATAACTGGGTGATTTTTCTGCTCTTTGCTTTCCTGGTATGTGCAAATAGCATTATAGCTACATAGGTGAGGGTGACAGAATGCCCATTCTTCTGTTTCTGGTTGTTTGGCAGCATTAAAGCACAGAGCAATTCAAGCTGCTGCTGGGAAAATCACAGAGCTACATATCAGTTGCAAGAACCCTGGAGTGGAAAATCTCTCCAGTTCAGTGTGTGTCAAAGGTGTGAAGCAAAGGCTCACAGAAACATTGGCCCTTCCTACATTACCATCAAAGCAAGGCCAAAATAAGCAAGACAGCTTAATTGCATTTTCTAGAGACTGGACTTCTGTTGGTTGATGGGGTTTTTTGTTGTTTGGTTGGGTTTATACATATTTTTTTTTCTTTAATAGACAGGAGCTGCAGCTTCTCAACTACAGAATTGTTGAGATTCACTTGTTTAATAACTGGGAGGAAAAAAAATCCAGACACCCTGACACTATCTCTCTTCTCTACCTTTAAGCACAGCAGCATACATTTCAAGTACAATACCAAATGTACCCATGCTGGGTTTTTTAGACACATAGTATGGTCAAAACACCAAAAGGTTTGTGTGTTTGGATGCCAGAGGAGAGCAGTTTCTTTTTAAAAGAATAAATATAGAACAATAGTCTTTGAGAAAAATTTCCAGATATTTCTACATGAAAAGTCTCCTTTCACTTTTATTTAACAGGGGAATAGTTCTAAAGAATTATTTTTCTGATAGAACTTCTATTCTATCAGTTGCCCTAAAATTAAAACCTTGTCTTACGTGCTGTAGGGCTTTTACTCTAAATAAACTCAATTTTTGTCTCCATTACACAGGAGTGGCAACAGAATAATAATAATAAAATAATAATAATAAAAAACAACACACACAGAAACAGCCAACCCATTTTTTTTGTTGTGTTGTTATGGAAATGTTACCTGTTCTTCCCACTGGAAATTCTTAAAACATTTTCCTTCCAGCAATAAGTTCACTTGATAAGTTTTATATGGCATATTACATAACATTAACAAAAGGAAGTTGTACTTTACCTATTCCTTCTATCCACTCTGTCTAAATACATCTAATGGAGCTGGTTCCATCACAAAAAGTAAAATTTTTAGCTATCTCTACAGAAGCTCTTCAGGCAACAAAGTGAGTGTAATTAATTATGTGTTTTCATCTTGCTTTCAAACAAAATCATCTGACAATACAAATACATAGCAAGAGAACACCAGAAACTCATCTTAGGAAGCGTAATCTGCCCATCCACATTTTCTGCATTGGGTTTTGTCTTTAGTTGTCCATACCACTGCTTGGCCAAAGTCACATGTGATTTTTACTTAAGAAAGATTTGTCCAGGAGGAACATCCGAGCAGAGGGTAAAAAGCCTGATGTCCTGTAACATAACTATTTAAGCACTCCTTAATCCAAAAACTTATTTTGAACCAAAAATATTTAAATTCTTTCTGTCTTATTACCATAGCACTCTTTCTTTTTCTCTGCTCTTTTCTATTTCTTCTGCCCCAAACTGACTCTCTTGGTATTCTTTCTCATTACCCAAAAAACATTAAGCAGTAAGGAAGCTGAACCTTAAAGCCTACAGTGTTTGGCTGCACTCATGGTAGGAAAAATAGGTTACTCATTTTCAGAAGAAATTGTACTGACCATGAGAATTAATGGAGAGCTGATTTAAAAAAAAAAAAAAAAAAATATATATATATATATGAAAATTATTAAGATTGTTTTGACAAATCAAAAATTTTTACCAAAACCAACACACATTAATTTTGTTTGGTTTTTTGTGAAGAAGCAATCCTGCAATTCATTCTGATTCTCAAGTTACCATTGCTTGGAAAGCAAAGACCAAGGCCAGAACCTCAGATGCTGTAAATGTTGTGACTTGGTGACACACAGAAAAGCACTGTTCCAACAGCAGGCAAGATCCTGATGTACTGCCATGAAAAAACAGGGCTTGGCTTTTTGCAGTGAACTTGATCATTGACTTAATGAGCAAGTTTTATTAACATCCAGCAGATAGATTGTTACATGGGATAACTGAATAAACCTCAGGCTCTCAAGCAGAGCTGTCACCTCTCAGAGCCCCAGTGCCACTTTCTGACAGAAACTGAGAGAACTGCTGCCCCTTTCTTGCTGATGAATGACAGGACATCCAAATAACAACATGGCAACTTAACTCAGCAAAATAAAGACACAACTCTCTGAAATGATGCTTAACCACACAGAGAGAAACATCCAGGCTAACAAGCATGCCATGTTACAGAGCTTTACCTGTAATTTTTCCCAATTTTTGTTCCCTGTTAACAACCTGACCCCTGCTATAATAATGAATTACAATAATGAATAATACAATTATAAAATGTTATCACCAAGGAAGTTGGCTAAACAGCACAGATCTTTTATGGTTTTCTGTGCTTGAAAACACAGGTTCTCTAAGACAAAAGCTGCAGAAATATCTGAAGATTCGCATAGACTGGATCTCAGTCAACTATGAATTTAGAGTTCTCTTTTATAAATAGCTAGTGGCAAGCCCATATTAAGCCATATTTTCCTGAAAGAAGTGGCATGGGCAACAAAATCATGGTAGGAAACAAAACCTACTCACCTATTACACAGCCCCTCTCAGCCTACTCAGAGATTCAAGTTGTTGTAAGGTGGGTACAGGGGCTTTTTCTTCCCACTTCTAAGGCAACGATCTCACCTCCAGCTTGGTCCTGTTGATACAAACAGGATTACAGCAAGATGTCTTATTCAAGAACTGATATCTGTTGAGGAATTTAATTTTATATTTACAGGCTGTTTAGGCTTCAGGTGAGTAAATAAATTAAATTGATAGCCTAATATGTTAGACACTAGTGGGAGATTTAATACAGAATGCTGTGTCTCTTTTTCTACTACATCTTCTTTCTATTTTGCATGTTTATATTCTTTAAAAAAAGATCCTAGAGAGAAAAAATAAAAAAGAGCAGGCTTTCAACTTTAATTATTAGCTTTAAAATCTAGTTCTGTATCCTGGCTGCTTTACAAACACACTTCTTTGGTTTCTGATCTCTGTGATGGTTAGGAAAATAATAAACACATTCAAGAGCTGGAAAATATTTCTGACATGCAACCTATTTTCAAAAGGAAGAAAGTGCTCAGTCCTAGGCATAAAAATAGTTCTGCTAAAGCAATGTCTTTAGGTAAGGGTAGTTTAAACTTTGCAGGGAGCCAAAAAGGTCCTACTGAATTTTTCTTAATATTACAGAGATGATGGCCAAAACAATGTTCGTGTTTTCCAGGTGCTGTCCATAAGAGTGCTAAGCAACAGGCTGCAGATATTAACATTTTTTCACCTGACAAGTGTGAAGCATACTAGAAATGAAGGCTGTGTCTGTCTGTGTTGTTCCAGTCACAAAGCAAACAGAAGTGGAGACACAGAAACCAAAATTCAAACTGAAACCCTGCATCTCAGAGGGACAGGCGACTGTGGAGCTCAGTAATACTTTTGAAATAAGATAAAGTTAAATTTTGCATTACTTATTTTATATACTGATTATACCTTCAAAGTATATGTGCCTGGTTTTCAATAGTGGTTTTTACATGGTCATCTATGAAGCACTGCTGCTGAATGTAAATGACCCCCAGAGATCCATCTAAACCTTAACTATGTCCAACAACACCTTAGATCTGAGTTTAATAAATCCTCACTGTTGTACCTGCTCAACAGCCAGTCCATGTGCCTCTTATTTGGCTAAGTTTTGGTGAAGGATACGCTGGTTAGACACAGAGCACTGACTTGCTTCTGAGTTAAATTATTTCCAATTTCCTGTCAAGTGAGCCACATCATTTCTAAGTTGGATTCTCCCCCAGCTCCACAGGGCTGCATGAAACAATTATCTCGGAATTCTGGGGAAGCTTTGCCATTGAGGGCACAGAATTCCATAGCTAGGGCAGTATGTTCTACCAAGCATTTTATCCATGAAGGGAAGCTATGACTCTGTCTACTTGCCAGTTGGATTATTCAACTCCTGGCTGATGTTTCAGTCAAGTGAAGGGAAATTTTAAGAAGAATGCAAACTGCAAGAAATCTGAGGCTAAAAAATAAAATTAAAGAAACACTACAGTGTTTACACAAGAAAAAGAAGAGAATTGTAAACTCTGAAGAGATCTTTGTCACCTTCTACAACATGCTATTATAGGAGCATTATTTTTATATGCTATTTTATAGGAGCATAATTTTAATCCCATTGGAAACTCATACCATTCTCCTTAGGATTAGTTTTAGTTTTTTGAAACCATTAGATTAAGTGAAAAGGCATTAATTAGCTCCATTTGTTAACGCTATGGAGTTCAGGAAGAATCTGGATGCCTGAATCCTATGATAAGTGTTATCTTTATTATTAATATTATATATGGATTTGCTATATATTATGGAATTCCTGTATCATATATTGGGCACTATAATTCTGAAGTGAGGCCTCCTTCACACCAGCAGGGTTTGCCAAGAGCAGTGACTCCACAAACACTTCTGATAGAGACAAAATATTTTATACCAAACTTGATACTTTGCTCGTATAGTTTTTAAAAATTCTCTCATTTTTATGGGCACAGCTGGCTGAAGGTGAAATGTGATCTCTTTGTGCATCTCCATCAGTAAAGTGGCCAAGCTACATGAGCCTATAGAATGTAGGGAGCTTTGCAGGGAATTAGAGGAGAGCAGAATCCATGGTAAGGACATGGTAGGAGCACATGGAAAGCAAATGACAAACTGAATTTGATAACTTGTCCTGCTGTGCTATATACAGAGTAAATTGTTTCCATATCTTGAGCTTAAGTCTTCTTTTGGAAGGGACAAAACCTTTCCTCTCAATAGGGTATGCATGTAGCAACATGAGAAAACCATAATGCTCTGCACGGAACATAATTAATGCACATTTAATATGGAAGTTCTTATGTAGTGACAATCAATTATTAAAAGCCCACATTAATTTCTATCCCTTTCCACAGGCTAATTAAATAACATCCTTTCAGAATTTGTGTTTCTATTAAGGCCTCTCAATCTGGAAATCAGAACCACTCATGTGAGCATGTTAACCTCTGCAATGGTTTTCAGGTGGCCAGCTCCTGAGAGGCAGGAGATGAGAGATGCTGCTGCACAGTGCTTTTGTGTTGTCTTAACTTATTCCTTGCATGAATTTATGTGTCCTGGATCATCATGTAGGGCATTACCATTAGAAGAGACTAAGTATTGTAAGACACTGCATATAGGCTCCCATTCCTTTGGTTCCTTTTTTATACAATTTGTGTTAACTTTGCAGAAAGCTCTAAAATATCAGTCTTCTTGGCTTTCTATAAAGTTGAAAAAAAACCCAAACCTATAAACACTATTATTTTCATGTTCCTTGTGGCAATATTAAAGGTGTACACAGGAACCATTTCTTAATATAGGATCACAAAATAAATTGCACTAAGAACTGGCAAAAGCATTTGCAAACATACATTCAGTTGTAGATGCATCGTGATGCATTTGTGACTTCTTTCAGTCACTTCCCACATTTATCTTCACAGAAATATGCACTGAAAAAACAAACAAAAAAATTATGTGAATGATTATATGGCCATGCAGCTGTATAAGTCCTTGTGTCAGGTGTGTTTGTGTGTGCTTTGAATGTTTTTTTGTGGAATTATGGTTCATCTGATCTGATCACAGTAGAGAAAATAAGAGTATGTAACTTGCTATTCAATATTCTGTTGAAATTGAAATAGCCCAGAGATGATTATTTATTTTAAAGCCTATAAAACACAAGAAGAGAGTGAAAGTGGTTGTAGAGCTGTACTCTTGCTCAAATTCAGTTGCAGTGGACTTCAGATAGGAAACTGTACCTTGAGAAGTCACTTTGCCACGTGGGCTGGATACCAGGGTAATACAGCTGATAATAACTTCTAATGCTTCTTTCAGCAATGCCTGAACATTTCAGATATGAGCATTCTATTCCAAATGGTTTGATAAATTTATTTAATATACTTTATAGAAACTACAGACATGTCTTGGCAGCTGGCATTCCTTAAAAAGGTCTATACTTTTCAAGTTGATAAATTTAAAAGTAATGAGACATGTAGTTCCCATCAAAACTAACAATTTTATGAGCTGTTTAGATTAATTAATCCTGTTGAACCTTTCATTAATAGTGTAATAAATGTGTGCTGTATAATGGGTGCGTTTAATTCCATTTTAAATTTTTTAATTAATCCAGTATTACCTACCATGAAGCTGAAAATATTTTTTGTGCAGTAATGACTTTCAACTGAAAATCAAGTCAGATGCAATCCTAGACCTTCATGCAGCAAAATATGTCAACAGACATTTGAATTAAAGCATGCAGGTTTTTTCTGCTGAAGTCACCATGAATGCTCACATGATGAAATCTAAGCAGGCCACCAACAAGTACACTGCATCAGAGCCCAGAGATGTAAAGGGAAAAAAAAAAAATAAAAAAAAAAAATCAATCCTCTAAAAGCCAGTGAGAAATCCAAGTAGGGAAAGCCAGGGTTTTAACTTACCAAGATTGAGGAGAACAGCCAAAAATGATTAACTGGAATCAATTTGTGCACATTGTATGCACTGTATTTAGATCACACAAATTACTTCATACTAGCAAATCAATACTTACATTCATTGCAAGCTCTAAGACTGATTATCCCTAGCATCTCTGAAAAGACTATGGAGCATTTTTATGCATTAATAATTCATATAAGGATAAAGGCCTTCCCTAGGCATATAGATTAAAATAGATACTTATAAACATACCTTTGATTAATACAAAAACTAAACTAGAGAGCATTTGCTAACGTGTTTTGCAAACAGCCAAAGAATAATTGCAATATTGTACTTACAGACTCCTATTTTTTATTGGGCAGTGAGTTTACTGCTGCTCCCCATAGAAATCCAATCTCATTGTAAACAATGATTACAAATAGACTAGGTGAGCAATTTTTGTTTATTTGGAAATAACCACCTGATCTATATGAATAGAAATAACCACCTGATTCTATATTTTAAAGCAGAAAGACCTCACCTCCAGGCAAATTTCCAGCTGGAATAAATAGGCAACCACAGCTGACATAAGAATCTATCCAAATGTGGTGTGTAATGTAGTGACCAGTTGGCTGGAATGAGAATTGGGAAATACTGGTTCTAAACTGGGTGTCAACAGGGAGATTATGGCCATCAGTAACAAAATGGGCAGGTGCAAACTCATTCTGTTTCCTGGCAAAATGGTCCTCAGATGAAAATTGTGAGACTATAGTAGTAGAGGGCTGAGCTAACAAGTCCACTGAGAGCTAAAGCAAATCCCTGCAAGCTCAGGCCTCTGCTTCCAACGTTATTCAGCTGTAGGACCAGACCCTTCCCATCTCTCACCTCCTAAGTGAATTAGTTCTCAGTCTTGGGCAAGTAATTTCATCTTTTTGGTTCCCCTCCCAGTTACTGTAGCTTTCCCACTCAGAGCAAAAGCTCTGCAGAGCAATGCTGGCATGATCTCAGCTGGGACTTCTAGATGCTTCTGTAATATGAACACTAGCAATAAATCAGGAGAAGATAATGGAAGTGTCAACTGAGTCCTAAGTGTAGTGGCAGAGCTGTAATGTACTGTACTGTACCCTACATGTAATACTATTACTCAGGAAAGTCTTTGCCCAGCATGGTTTATTCCACTGCAATAATAAATGTATTCATGATGCATCTCCAAGTATTACCCAGCACTGAAAATGAATCACAGTAATGTTACCTTCACTTCTCCAACAGGAAGATAATACTTTCTGAATGTGGTGCCATTCTGTATAGTTTTTGACAAACTGGAAATACTTTAATGAAGTAATGAGACTGTACCAGCATATGATGCATTTGGAGGCAGTAGTATATAAAAGAGAGAGCTAGACTAAGTGAGGCAATTCAATTTATATCCATTTAAGTGTGCTTGTTTCTATTGTTATCCCTAACCAGTCTAGATTCCAGCAGATAGTTCCTTTGCAACTCCACCCCTTCACAGTGATCAATAGTTTTAATAGGCTCCTGAGATGATACAAGATACCCAGGAAACATTGGCAAGTGTGTACATCAGCAGTGCACAGACAAATCAGATAGCAAACCATGTGCAATTTTTAGATCTCCATTAAAGCAATACTGCTTTTTCAAAAGCTGGGATATTGCAGCTGGTCCTCTATCATTTCTCTCACAAACTCATCAACCTGGTGACCAGTAATCCCATGAATGCAATTGTAAAGAGCATAAGCAAGTCATTACCATTTTCTATTCATGCTGACTTTATTACTGGATGCTTGTTCAGCCCACACTACTCTTCACTCTGTTTCAAGAGGTTTGGCTGATATAATGCTTCATGATTTTGCTAATCCATCTAAGTTTCAAATGTTTTCCTAAAAACTCAATAATTTCTGCCATGTAGCTGTTTCCCTGTTATCTACTAATTTAGTAATTTTCAAATGAAACACATTTATCAGACTCAGTGTCCTCTTTATGAATCAATGCCAACAGACCTCTCAGTGAATGTTTTGTACTTGAATCTCCTGTAGTTTTGCCAGCATTTTCTCTATCATCTCAAGAAAATTTAGTGCATTTTCCTAGTTGCCACTACTCTACAAAATCATCTTTCTCCCCACTACTAGTGATCACATCTATTAGTCCCCTTGAAAGAAGACTTTCCTTTTTCTATTTCTAATAATTTTTGAATCCTAATATACGATTCTTCTGAGCCTGATCCTTTGTCAGCTTTTGATCAGTTTAATTGCCTTATTATCATTTGCTCTCACACAGTGATAAAGACTTTTGATGTTACGTGTGCTAGTAATGAAAGGGAAAAAAACGTGAGCAAAATCTTTCTTTGTTCCTGGAATATTACCACCTCCACAGTTCATAATCATTAGGGTGAAGAATTCCTTTTGGCCCTCTGTTATGTTGAAGTTTCATCCTTCCAGCAGCCCTGCTGTCTCCTTGCCATTTTGTTCACTTCAGCAGCAAATTTAATTGATCATTGCTGCTCCTTTTGCCACCTACTATTTTATATGCTACTTTAACATCCCAGAATAATGATTTGTACTCCCTTCTTTAATTTTTCTATGAACTGTATGTTTCACGCGTTTTTTCTCTTAATACAGCTCCTTGTCTCTATGTATCATATAAAAAGCCTATCATCATTACTTTTGCCCAGGGCCCAAAGTGTATAATCTGTTTTAACACCCTTTTCTTTGTTGCAAGTACCTACTTTACAAAAAGAAGATTTAAAAATACAACTGAACTTCTGCAGATTTGAGTTCTAGCCTTTGAGATGTTAGACGTGTCTCCAAATTAGAAAGTCTCTACCACCCTCCAAGATGTGCTGCCTTTCCATTTCAGAATTCAGAAACATCAACCAGAACTTTACATCAATTACCACCAATATTCTAATTAGTTCCAGAGGCCCGCACACTCTATTCTTTCATTATTCTACCCAGAAAATTTTGTTGTCCAAGACACTGAGTCTCAAAAGAGACTTACAACTCACTTTCAAAGAGAAGCCTCAAAACTAAAATTCATGACCCAAGGGGACATTTGATACCACAGACTGAATCAGGATATAGAATTTCAGGATACAGAACATCTGTGGGAGCCACCCCTTCAGTGAAAACTTCCCCTTATGTTAGGGGGTAAACTCTGGGTCAGACTGCTCCACAGTCTGGGTTTGCAGGGAAGAACCAGCACACAGCACAGCCTTGGATGCCAGCCTCTGTCATTTATGAAGTGACACTTTGCCCTAAATTACACCCACCAAGAAGGATTCCATGCAGCTACTTACCCAGCTGGAAGAGTAAGCCAGGTGTTCTTCAGAAGCACATATTCCTGCAGACAGCATGAAAGATTATAAAAGTTTAGTGGACACAACCTTGAATGATAAAGAAAGACTAAAGAAGAAAATTCGTTGTTGTGGATTAAAGAAAAGTTGTGGCTGTAAAGTATGCAGCCTATTCTTTTTGCTGTACATGTGTGTTTCTCTCAGTCACTCTAGAGTAAAATTATCATGTAAAGGAGATTTAGGTTTGTGTTCACATGATCCTGATATGTTAATCTGCTCACTATCAAATATTTAGTTGTTGGAGGTGTTTTTTTAATGGACACTGCAAATGGCTGATTATCTAACTTGCACACATTTATATATTAGAACATTTATATATTAGAAAAAGGGTTGAACATTAGAAAGTGTTCAGGTACAGAGAGTAAGACAACAAACATCACACTGCAAAGATGAAAAGAAATTGCTGATGTTAAAAACCAAAAGAAACTAACTGTACATGAAATTCAGTACTTACTTTCAGAAAGTCTAAACACAAAAATTGCATTTTTCTGTCATTTGCTAAAATGTTGGCCCAGCATGGCCAGCCCAGCACAGCCCCACCACTGGGTGCCATAAATCTTTCATGGTTTAATGCTGGGCAGGGAATTAAATGAATGACAGATGCTCTCTATTAATCCCTCTCCACTCGTTGATACAGAGAGGAGAGAGAATGAGAGAGACTTAGGGGATGGAAACTAAACTACACAGCTTTAATGAAACAGTATGATGAAAAATAAAAAATATTAAATATATACAAATATACACAAAAGCAATGTCACATTCCTCCCTCTTATCCCCAGTACCACTCACATCACCACTGAGGCTGCAGGGCTGGAAAAGTCCAAGGCTGGGCTGCTGGAGTCAGAAGCAGAGAGGAGCTGGATGCAGGAATACACAAATTCAGGTGGGCACAGATTGGGATCAAAGGCAGACAAATGGATGGAATCCTCCCAGGATGCCAGCCATGGATGAAGAAAGGTTGCCCTTTGTGACCCCTCAAATTTATACTGAGTATGACATGTTTGGAATGGAATACTTCATTTGGTGAGTTTTGGTCACCTGTCTGCTCCACTCCTCCATACAGCTCCTGTCTTTTTCTTTATTTGTTTCTTTTCTATTTCTGGAGCATATGATATTTTTCAAAACCAAGCAGTGGCCTTGGTTCTGCAGCCCATTCTCCAGCCATTGTTATAAACCCCAAGTGTTATCAGTTCTAGAAGCAGACACTGATGGAGAAACATGCTGTTAATTTCAGCAAGTGCAGCTACTTACAAAAGGCTTAGCTCAAATAAAAATTACAAGAAAGAAAATTGTTTCTATCCTGGCTGAAACCAGGACATGTTCTCTGTAAAATGATTTTGCAGGTCCGTCTAATTAAATAGTACAGACCTATGTGATCACTCTTAAACTGGTCTGCAAGAGATTTCTTGTGATGTAGCTTAAGTCAGCAAGGGATTTACTTAAGGTAAATCAATATAAGTCTTTTGTAAAACAATTCAGGTGAAGCTATATGAGGGCTTCAGGATTTTAGCTAAATTGATTTATTGAAATGTGAATTCAACTTAATAGGTGCAGCTTTTTTATGTGGACAAGGCCTGAAAGTGTGACATATTGTCTTGCCTGCACTGACTCAATACCTTCTTCTGTTGTTTATTAGATCTTTAATCTTTCTAATGCTAGGGCCTTCTTCCAGAAGAGCAAAAGGCTAACCTTATTTATCCATACTGTGAGCTATCCGTTGCTCAAGAAACTACTGCCTTTTGGTAATCTCTTAAATACTTCCCATCAAATCCCAAAATCAACTCATTGATTAAGGTGGGAACAAAAGTGCCTAGTCCTATTATTCATTAGAAAAACAAGTAGCATATTGCTCCATGGGTGGGTTTCTTCAGGGCTACAGGTAGCAACTAACCATCCTATTATTAGGAAGCCTGCTGACAGCTCTGAATACCCACTGTCCCAAGGAGATATTCACTGGTGGGAACCAGCAGAGCTGAGCTAGGACTCCAAACGAGCAGTTTTCCACTCACAGAAAATCACACCTGTTGGATTCTGCAGGACACAGCATTCCAATTAACATGCCAAGAACACTGGTCTAAGATATTGGGTTATAATCAAAATGGTGGTGGACCTCAGGGGGTCCAAACAATTTTCTCCTAGAATACCCATATATGCATTAGGCTGCTTAATACATCTAAATAACATCTAATTACACGTTCAATTAGTGTTCATCCCTTCCTCAAACCAGGGAAGGGTGTATTATATCCTACCTACTAATTAATAAAGCATAATCTTCTTCTGGTGCCAAAGGCTCTGGATTCTGGCCCATAGATATAATTAGTTTTAACTTTCCTAACTGGATTTTTCCCTAGCTAAATGCTTCCCAACACACACACACAAATCACTCTTTTGTAATGTCACAAGATGTGAGATACCACTCTAAGTGTTTAAAAATTAACAACCTCTGTAAAGAAAACTTACTGTGCTTCTGGAAAGTTTCCTGCCCTCAGTTCTCCTCAATATGTGGAGAGTTTTAGGATTTACACTAAAAAGCAGAGTAATTTTGAAACAGTTCTGTGTTTTACTTTGTCACTTGAAAAAGACAGACTTTGATTATGAAACTGTGACCTTCCAAACCCTCAGATGTTAAATCTGTGGAACTGCCTTTAAAAAACTTCAACCAACATGAACCGAAAGCTACCAGACATTTGCTTGAAATTAATTGTCAATGCCTTGCCATACAAGAAGATTTATTGAAAGATTACTGTTCCATTTCCAGATACACCATCACATTATGCATAGGAATAAATATTCTTCTATCACTAAATTAAATTCAGAGGACAAATATAAGGATATATTTCTACTAGGGCAGCTCTGGTTTCTTAAGACAACTAAAACGTTCCTCTCTTACATCTTTAATAATAGATAGCTAAAGAGCCAGTTATGCAGCCAGCGGGGAAAAAAATATTATAACAACCCATAGCTGTGCTATATACTGTAAATTAATAATTATTATATTTTAAGGAACCTTTTCTAACTAATGACCATTTATACAGTGCTGTAAATTTATGCAATACATTAGAAAAATCCAAACACATACTTTTTTGTCTGGATTGCTTACAAGCTATCAGTTATAAATATTCTAATCAGGTTTCTATACCTCTCCTGTCAGTGCAGTACTTGAATGCCTTTCTATTAGTGCATTAAGCTCCATGACTAGCATTTCTCTGTCTTTCTGTGCCCAGGTGGTAAATTTCATGTATTTAAAAATAATTAATATTTTGTTTTTTATCTGTGATGTGCATTCTCTTTCACTAGCAAATGCAGACAAAATGTATATCCCATTCAACACGTACTGAATTTAAAGTGCTAGACAAGACTGTTGTATTAAAATAAGTATATTTATATGCTGAACTGGTGGAGAACAGCAGCTAGAGTGTCTTGACAAATATGTTTTAGACTCTTAGCAGCAAATATTTTGGATGTATTTTCAGATATGCTCAGTACTGGCCTAACTTTGCATCAACTGGAAGTTTTATAAGGTAGTGTTGGGCCACTGCTTCGTGCATCTGACTACTCCAGGCTCTGAAGAGCATCAGGAGGCCTTGACTGGCTGCTCAGGGACCTCATTAATCTGCCCCACTTCCCTCCCAGGCTGACACAGTTCTTTGGTCACCTCCATATGTATGAACTGCAAACTTTTTTCCTTCTCCATCAACGGTACTCAACCAAAAAAGTCTGCAGTTTCTCACAGACAGAGTTTGCTTTGCCATGGTAATTCTTCCCACTTTACAATAGGATGGAGAACAGAAAAATTTCAAATACTAAAATATAACACTGAAATGGTCAGTTTTGGAGAAAAGAAAATTTACATCACCTCCCACACAAGCTTACACCACATCATCATCTGTGAGTTACCCGAAGAAATTTTGTGTCTCTATCATATTGTGTTATTTTGTGTATTACAGTGATTACTCGGGTCATTACCTTTTTATTACAATCCATTACTTCTCCTCTCATTTCCAAGACTTGACCATCCAGAGATTTGAAATCTTGGTCAGCTGTGGATATATATTTTAATCAGGTTTAATAGGAGAATGATAATATCTCAAAAAGCTTACACTTGATGGCTTATCATTAGAGACTTGTAGGGGAAAAAATCTTACAGGATCTGTAGTATATATTCTTATTTTACAGACACACATGAAACTATTTTAAAATAAAATAACCCAATGCTGTTTACTCGTCTTCATAATCAAGTTAAATATTATTTTTTCATTTTTTGACCATGGTCAATTAAAAGACAAAGCTGTACAAATACTTCAAGTACACAAAGTGAGTAAATTTAAATTGATGTTTGATGAAAGATATGTTTTAATTCAAAGGTATATTAAATCTGATGGCAAATTGAGATGATAATCTAGAAACTAAATGTTCATACAAATACATGAAGATAATATATTTTATTGTACTTCGGAGACAGTATTTAATATGGGATTTTACCTATATTCACTAGCCAAAAAATAAGATTTATTCAACAACTATAATAAGACTAATCTGGTGATCAGTTTGGTAATCAAGTAACTACAATACTCAAAATATTTTTCTTGTTTTGTCAATATGGTCTAAATAAAAATACACAGAAATGTAAAAAATTTTAAAATGCACTTTCATAAGTTCCATGGACTCTTATTCAATAAACAGTTCCAGTTACATTTTAAACATAATAGATTATTTAAAGCATGTTTGGACTGGAATACTTGTATTCTAAACAATACAGCAGATTTTGCAACCTCAGTTCAATTCATTAGTGCACTTTTAGAATTAGACTCCAAAATAATTAAATGCAATAATTAAAACCATATGTAGAACAGAAATGTCTCATTTTTTTACATCCTGTTACTTCTTCAGCACTATTCTAACCTCAGCCTGCCTGATGTGAGTCTAATTTTCTACTCAATCTTAGGCTGAGTCCCACTGGGAAAGTGAGATATTGTGATTATTAAAAAAAGCAGAGAAAGAAGAAATTAAAGACTCCCCACTAATGAGTAAAAGAGAAAAGGAAGAGATGTGCCAGTCTACAGTGTAGTATCTCTAAATTGAACTGCCAAACAATAAACAACAAGAGGAAATAAGCAATTCTTCATTAGAGAAAGACACTTTTAGTTGTTCACAGGAAAGTGCAGGTTGAATAAAATACTGATAAAAAGAGAAAACACCAGGAGTCATATATAAACTGGAATTTAAAATGTTTGACTACTTCCCTTGCAGCCTTTACCAGATCAAATGTAATATATACACATGGTATATTCAATAGTATTTCAAAAGACAGACGAATAATGAAGGTCCAGTAAGATACTGATGGGTTTATTAGTTTTATATCTACTAATCTTAACTGACTTTAAAAATAATAAACAGAATTCTGTTGCACTGAGGAAGAATGTGGTTTTGCTGTGGACTGGTACCCAACAAGAAAAGTATTGAGCTGATCAAAAATATCAGCAATTATGCAGATAAAATATTTAGAAATTAGATTTTTCCAATGTTGTTTCATGTACATATTGGGGTTTTTAACCTCCAGAAACATCACCCTGTACTCTCAGACTATTAATTCCACATAATCTAGGGAAAAAAACCCAAAAAACCCAAACAAAACCAAACCAAGCTTTGAAGGTTGTCTACAGTGCAAAGGCAGCAAAACTGAAAATAAGACACAAAGAGTTTTTACTCCTGCTGAGGGAATAAAAAGGGTTGCAAAGGGAAAATATCAGCCTTGAAGAACTCTGACTACTCACAGGAGTTTACTTCCTGGGGAGAGGAACCCTAAGGATTTGAAGGGACTGCAGCAATTTGGCACAAATGAAAATTTGTTCAGAATTCATTCTTGCAAATCCAAAATCATCAGTTGAGTAATTTTTTTGTCATCTCATCCCTAATTATTTATCAGCTTAAAATTCATCTGCTGCTGCTGACTCCTACCTACTTTTGCTTAATCAACAATTTCCCTGGTTTCATTCTCTTCTCTGGCTCCTAAATTCACCATGATGAGATCACAAAATAACTCTTAGCTAGGAAACCAGTAATCTTAGCTAAAAAAGGTGAATAGGTTAGCACAGAATTCTGAAAATATTTGGTTAAATATGTAACAGATATGTTCATTGACTACCTCGGTATTTCCTGCATCATTAAACATTTCTGCTTTATCCATATAGTAACAAGCTAATACCATCATTAGAATTTTCTTCCTCTTTAAAAACTTTTTGAAGTCTTTAATTCCAATGGCATCAGGTTTCTCTTTGTGTCCTTCTGCTTCCTTTACAAATGTCTTCAATTCCTAACTTCTCATTTATATTCATTTATTCATTGCTATCAACTTCCTTTTTTCCCCATTTGTTTCATTATATATTACAGCTGCTCTTTCTTCCCCTGCAAACCAAGCTACTTTCAGCTGTTGGAAAATTTTCATTTAAAAATACCAGTGAGCTGACCCTGAAACACTTCATTCAGAACATCCCAACTTTGATAAAACTTTTGTCAAAATCAGCAGAGGACTCAGCAAGAACTCAGATGGGGGTTTTGGGGTTTCACCACCTCTGGCTTCCCAGTTCCAGGGAAGATCCACTGGGTGCAATGGCAAAACACCAGATTTTCCACTTACCAAAACAGAAAAACGAATGCAAGACAAAAAGCAAACACACTACACTTTAAATTCTCAGTGCATAAAGCCAAAGGAATATATTTCTCAAACTCTTTCAGTAGAGAGACATCTGAATGTGGAGTGCAAAAACATCTTATCAGAGAAAAAGCAGTCAGGGTATTGGTATATTCTTGTCTACATTACCAGTGCTTGCTTAGTTATCCATGACTCACTCAGTTCCAATATTTTGTATTTTTCAATTTCTTCCTCTAACTCACCAGATGTCTCAGGAGGTGATGGGTGTCCCCCTGGGTGAGAGTGACTGATGGGTGCTCAATGTCACATACAACAGGGTCCTCCTCAGAGAATGCCTCTGGGAGAGATTCCTTCTCTTCTGGCAGTTTTGTAAGCATAAATCCAGTGGGAGTTACAAGGATTTGAGTTACCAGTCACTGTATTCCTGCCTGCTCTCTCTGGGAATCAGGGGAATAAACAAATCCTTCTCATCACAGCACTTCCCATCCACAGTGTAAGACTGTCTGTTCAGAGAAGAATGGTACAAAGGAGAATCTCTCATTTTATCACCATCCCAGTTGTGGTGTTTTATGGCCATGGGGTTATCAGAGATCTAGATTTCTACAAAATGCATTTTTAGGATGTACTTGTTCTTCTCTCTTTCAAAGAGAGAACACAGGCCACACACAAATGGTAGAGAGGATCCCCAAATCCAAGTCCCTGAAGAAAGAAGCAGTAACATCACCACTTCTACTGCTTGTTTTACTTAGTGACATCTGGGCACTGAGCAGAGAGTTTGACAAGAATTCCCTCACATACTGATGCAACAAGCTTCCACATAAACTGTGCCTCCTCAGAGTAATGAGCTCCAGTGGATATTTGTCATCATCCTTTTTTGTCTGTTTACTTTCCCTTAGTGCACCTTTGCATCAAGACAGTAGCAGACCAAAGATAAGCAGCAATACCTAGAATTTTACTCAGTGTAATGCGGACACCACCAAAGCCCTGGAATTCATACACAGCTGCTGTCTTTTGGTCTGCATCTCCTTAAACCAGCTGACAGGCAGAGGAGGACTGGATTCTCCCAGGCTATATTCAGGAACTGTCACTGCCAAAGCACTACATACACCTGCAGAAAAGTGTCTGCACCCCTGGGAACAGCTCAGAGGCAAAAAGCCAGCAGGTGGCACTCAAAAACATGGAGAGGTGTGGGGATGAGAGCATGATCATGTTCACTACACCTGGCAGAACTTTCCCACCAGTATCTTTTCTAATTTGCCAAATGGGGGAAGGAAAACAAACAAACAAACAAACCAAGCCAAACAAACAAAAAATCCTGTTATGTAGAGGGTGTGATTTTTAACCACATTTCAGAGAAACCTCTCTGAACTCTTAGTCCCATGTGTAATTCTGACACCGTGCCACTGACATTTCTAAAGTCATATTTACACAACCTGACTAGGAACATTCACCTACTCTCTGCTCCATTTTCTTCTTTGCTTTACACAGTAAGGTTTGCCTGTGCAAAGGAAATTTCCACGCATGATTAAATTTCTCAGGTCTCAAAGAGGAACAATTTGTATCACTCTTCTGTGACAGGAACTTACTGCTATGGCATTGCTATCTTTTGCCACTGTCTTCAGAGTTCAGTGGTAAAGTATCTGAGCATCTGCAGGCAACTATATGTACCTATTCACTGAAGACAATGGTTAGTTTTCTAGTATTTCTGCTCCTTTTTTTCTTTTCCTTTCTTTCAATATGGTTTTTAATATTTTTGCTCTCTTCCCATTTCTCCATTTGCTCCAATTAGCACCTACCCAAGCTCAAAACTAAAGCTGTTGTCTTGCACTGATAGACATTTAGCACTCCTTTATTAATGATTAAACCAAGGTTGCCTCAGTTTGTAAAAAGGCATCTGTAGTGGTCACCATCCTCCTCTGTCAATAAATAACAAGAAGCCAGTGCTGCCTGTCATTTCTTGAAAGACACAGAATTCAAAGCTGCCACTTTAACCAGAGCTCTCATTATTTATTCCCTTTCTTCTACACAGCCCGTTATCAAAATAGACTTCCTTTCATATTTCACAGTTCTTAAAAGTTTAAAACTCGACATTTACAGGTTGGGGTTCTTTCTCCCCTAATTAGACTTCCTGAAAAAAAAGCCTAAAAAAAAAATAAAAAATTCGAAAGGTTGGATCACAGGTTGGTTGCTAAAATTTTAGTTGCTACATTTTTGCTGTTCTTTCCCAAGGCTACATCCTACAACTTACAGAGGACATTATATATGGGTCACTAAGAACAAAGCTCCTGCTTAATGCTTTTTCTAAAAAGGTAGCCATACCACTGAGTCCTACATCAAGCAGACTCACTAAAGTGGTGAGACAAACACCACACTCAGAGAAGCCACAACAGGGATCAAGTAAAACAATGCTTTCAGCTCTTTTATATTTATCTACTTTTTATTCTTCTTTTTTTAAAAAATATGAGCCTAAATGTTCATCCAGCATCATGAGCATACTCAGCACAAAAAAGCACGAAATAAGCATATCCCTTCCTCCCCCCCAAAGAAAGCAAATAAGAGCCAAACTCTTGATTCATATATATATAGAGCACATAGCTTGAGATAAAATTATAAGATCAGAAGTACTTCCAAGACATAATAAAAATTCATGCAGTGCTTCAAGAACCTTCATACCTTCAGCCACAGAGTCAGTGTTGCTGAATATGTCTCCTGATAAGGGAGAAATGCTACATGCTCAGATTTAATTTTTAAGTGATACAAAGCTGTATTTTGTTTCCTCTAAATGACCAAACGAGAGATTTCAGAAGTATTTTTTCTTTTCCTCTCTACAAGAGAGAGAAATTCAGCACACATTGCTAAATTGGTTCTGTTTCTTTCATTAAAATAATTACATTATATCCAGACAGGCCTAGAGGATTATTTTTATTTTTGTTATTAATTCTAATTACTCAAATTAATAAGTAATTAAATCTAACTTTAGTTAAGGAATATATTGGCTGGTTTTATGAAGTGCAGACTAATATTGGATAAACCAGACAAAAATTTCATCGTCCTCATTAAATTACTGTCAACCATGATGAGATTATTTTATTCACCACTGAGTCAGAGTTCTAGTATAACAGTAATTTTTCAAAGCCAGTGCTCAAAAATTGTCACTGTTCATGGAATTCTCACATATCTCACACTTTCTGTTTCGCAAGTTTTGACTTAAGAATATTAGTGCCCCAATTACTCCACTGCTCTTGTCTTCCATAAAATTTTAATTTAGTTAAAGGTGAAACAAATAACATACTGAAATATTTATTTTTATTATAAAGGAGAACAAACCAACCTTTGTGTTGGTATTTCCCCTTTCCCATAATTTTTAGGAAGCAAATTCTTTCATGGAGAAATCATTCATGTTCCTAGCTTACATACTTTGCCTATAGCTAGAAACTAAAGTACAAGTGAACTGCATTTTAAACATTAATTAGAAATTGCTTACCTACTGTACAGTGAATGTCAGGAAGAGCTTTATGTTCATCTGGTTGTTTTAATTCATTCTTACTGATCTAATTCCATAACTTAAATTTTTTTCTTCTTCTTCTTTGCAACTGGATGGTAAATCTTTAAAAAGTTTGCCTGTTTCATAAGAATAAAAAACATCACTGCACATCAGTGAATCTAGAAAGGCACATTATTAGCAATTCATAGAGAACACACTGTAACTAGTTGTAACTGGCAATGAATTTCTGTGATAAAACGCCAACCCCAGAATCAATTTCATTGCCCTTTTCTGGATTCCTACATTTTGAAGAAAACTGAAATTTCAAAAATCTTACTATTTACAGCCATTTAAAATACCAACAAATAGAATTACTACTATACCTCTCTATGTATTTATATGTACATTAAACACATTTGTGCATGGAAATAAAGTTATCTGTTTGCAACATCCTTGGGGAAGCTCTACATACTCCTTCCTAACTGTTCAACTGAGCCAAGTGTCCAAGATATGTCCATGTGTCCACAAAGACAAAAGATTTTGAACAGACACTTACTTGGCTATGTGATTATTTTTGGACTTTGATAAACAACAAGTTTTCACTATTGCCAGTGACAGCAGCTTCAAGTGGGGCTTCCTTTTTATCCTGATAGTTCCTATTGATGGCTGAAGGTATCAGAGTGGATATGGTAACTCTCTTCATCTGGGAAGTATAAAACCAGCATAAAAAACCTTTAACATAGTAAATTTCATTAGAAGGTTGGAATTCATAAAAAGATAGATTTATTTTTCTGGCTTGGAAAAAGTTACAAATGCCTGAAACACAGGCCTATAGATTTCTAAAATCAAAAGCATTTTTAAATTACAGAATGTATCAGGCAGTTCCTTTTTTCTAAGTTTTTGGTTTTGTTTGTTTGGTTTTTAAAATTCTTCTTCACAAAGTTGTGCAAGCTTTAGGCAGAATCAGTAAATGACATGGGTGTCAGAATATTTTTATACAGAATATTTTTGTACGTAAAATGTTGACATCTGGAAAAATATTGTTTCTTTTAATCAGATTTGTTCAAAGAAGTCAAATCCTTCTTTCTAAGACGAGTGACTATAATTAGTTGGTTCCCTAACCAAATCTTCCTACTCTCCTAGCTTTTGATACAAATAAGTTATTTATTCATAGAATAAATCCTGCCACCTAGCTAATGAGATGCACAATATAAGCTTCATTAATTGATGCTAGATATTATTCTGTTCCCATCATATCTATTGTTGTTATCCTCCCACAGCACTCAAGCTAATTCTAATTGATGGTTTCCATCTGCAAATTAAAAATCAATATACTCCACACTAGAGTGATGAAAAACAGACAGAGTAAAACAATACATTCTAAGCCAATATCACACTTTTTTATCTTTATGGTGCAGAATAAAAGACAAATTAGTTAAAGAATGCTGCGCAAGTCTTTTTATTGCTTTTATGATAATAAGAAGATAGTCCTTCTTTGCTTTAATTGGATGGTACAAAGCCACTGTCCTGTTACAAATTATTGATTTGGTCTGAAGCAGTAGTTGCCTGATTTAATGCTTACAGGTGTTTCCTTCTGATAGTTTACATTTGCAATTTAAATTGCATTCAGGAAGCTTAAGTGTCTAATCCTCAACTTGTACGCACGCTCCTCTACGGAAAATACAAATCCAGTGTCAAACACTTTGTTTGTTTGTTTGTTTAAATACATTATTGGTGAAAAAATGATGACTTGTCCTGCTAAATGGAGAGTGAATCACAAAGTTTTAGCAGGGGCAGTAGATGTTAGGGATCAGGGGGAGGTCAAGGGTAGGGGAAAGGAGAGGAGAGAATGAAAATAATTATAAGTTGTCTAAATAGTTTCAGAGCAGCTCTGAGTAATTGTATTTTGTCTGGTGTACATACAGAAATAATTTTATGCTCTTAGAGGAAGGGGAAGGACAGTTTATTCGGGGCTAATCTGAAAGCCATCAGGGGAGAGAGTGAGCCTGGAACCAGTGCTGAGCCCAGGGCTGATATTTACCATCAGGAAAGATTTATATTCTGATGCATAAAGTGAGGCTCCTCATTGCTAAAGAGCAGAAGCAAGCAGGCAAGGGGACACCAAACCCAGGAGCAAGTCTCTCCAATGCATTCCCTTATAGCACCCCATTAATATTTTAAAGCCATTCTCAAGTACTTCTTATAATTTTATTATTTCTCACTTCTACTGTTTTAATGGCCCCTGAGAGCCCTGAAAAATCCAGTGCCTTTCCCTCTTAATTTTGTCGTTTTCTATTTGACACACTCATTTATCTGAGTTTCTTAGCAAGGCTCAAATTAACATCTTTTTCTTTCCTTCTCCCTTCTTCTTTGGAAAGTCTGGCTTGCTTCACACGCAGAAGAGAAAATATCCTGAAGCACAGCACACCACCAAGAGCTCAGCAACTTCATCTCTTAATTTTCCAGGGCATGTTGAGGAGCTGAAGGCTCTATCCCACAGTAAGGCACACCTGGAACAGCAGCCAGGAAACAATGGGAAAGGAAATAAAAGGATAGCTACTGGCTTTGGATAGCTTAGGTCCAAGCATCCCAGCATTAATATTCAGATTGCCAACTTAAAACACTGAAGGCAGCTCAAGCAACCCGGGGCTCCCACTACAGAATTAAGGTAGAAATAACCAAATCCAAAGCTACAATCCTGAAAACCCTACTCAGTACCTGCCCCACTTGAAGCTAGATAAAGACTGGGTATATTCCATGTTGGATTTCAGAGCTATATTCTTTTACAGGTTACTACTCTTCCCTAACCTGACAGACTGAATGCCTGTAGGAAAGTTCTGAGGCCAAGTGATGCAGTTTCCCTTTGTCCTAAAAAGCAAAGAGATGGTTAAAACAGCATTCAGGAACCTTTTGTTCAACAGCACAGGTCCTCTTCTCTGTTTATGTCCTGTAGCCACTGAGTGCTGAATGTAAATTGCAGAAAAGCTGCTGGAAGAGAGAGTAAATGCTAAAGTTCCTTCTTCAGGCATGCTTCAGCTCTCTGACTCATAGTCTCAATTGTGGTTTTTTTCTCATTTAATCTTTTTCTATGCAGTGGATCAGTTTCAAGGGCAAAGTTAAGATTGCTGTTGAGATTGCAGCCCCACTCAGAATACTGTGTAATTCACAGCACTTTGCTGGGGCTAAAGAGAATATGTATGAAGCAAAGCAGCTCTGTGAATATCACTCCTGGCTAACTCTGCTTTAGAAACAGGCAAACACATGCTCACTTCTTAGAGAAGTAAGTTAGAAGCACTTACTAAGGAAATATGTCTTTAGAGAGTCAAGGTGGTGCAAATGGAAATGCCTCCTTACAGATCTGAGTAGCATGGCCAAGAGGAAGAGGAGGGGATTCCAGACTCATAATTTGTTAGTTCCTACATGGCAGTTAAGCAGTTTGCTGGTTTCATTGTGTGATTTGGGATGAAATTTGCTTTTGAACAATTTAACTCACCAAACACAACGCACAGGATCTGTACCAAGTGTATTATACTCCCACTTCTGATTACAATTACAGCTGCAGAAATGTGTTGCTTTTGGGAATAGACCACCTTGGAAACAGTGAAGGCTGGATTGACACTTGCATGCTGTTTTAAGGCAAAGAATTCAAATAGAAAGATAAGGGGTGAAAAGCAAAAAGTGACCTTTTAGCTGGATTTCAGCCCATGGGTTTCACTGCCCACTGCTCTCTTTCTTTGCATAGGGCTCATATTTTTCATATGATGGCTATCCAGTCTTAAATGGATTACTTCAAAAATTCTACTTAAAGTCCCACTTTGTTCTGTGTGAATAAATATACATGTTATTTTGTACCTTTCCTTTCTTGGATAGAACTGAAAAGTAATTTTCCTTATCTCAGTAACACTTGTCTAGTAGTACAAGAAGGTACAGATGCCCCCTGGAAATATCCCATATTAAAGCATCATATGAGGAGCAGAGCAGTGAAGAATGAGCACCAGCAGGGAGAATATATCCAGACAGCTGAGCACTGTCTAGCAGATATCTTGCATTTCTCTTGGCCTCTAGAGTCACATTCTATTAACCAACATACTTACTTTACCCACCTCACTTGAAAACGCAACTGGGACAGCAGTGATGTTAGAGGGAATTGTGTTTTTATCATGAAACATGCAATAAATTGAGATTTTTCTTTGTTCCTGTGTTCAAACGGACACTTGAGAATATTGACTTTCATTTAAAAACAAAACAAACCAAACAAAACCTCCATCAATGGTGGAACTAATGAAGCCTCCTCTGATACAGCTCAGTGCCCTCAGGGCTTTCTCAGAAAACCACAATAAATCCTGACTCTTACATCATCAGACATAAAACTACGCATAAGTCAACAAACTGGCTGCTGCCACCCAGGATATAAAACACATCAGTGCTACCAGGCTTTCTTTCATTGGAGTTTCATTTACCAATGCTGGGGGGGAAAAAAAAAAAAAAAAATAAAAAAAATAAAAAAAATAAAAAAAAAAAAAAGGAAAGAGAGAAAAGAAAAGAGCTTAAATTTCTAGTGCAGGTAGTATTCTGCTTCCTATTGTGCCCTTTCAGTACATACGAGTACAAAAACCAAAAAAACAGACTGCAAATGCTTTAAGATTCGCTGTGCTTGCTTTTCTTCCTAAGTAGTACTTTGTTTATAAAGGTCCAATTAGTACAATGGTCTTGTTTGCAAACATTAGGTCAAGAAATAACTGGATAGACTCAATTTCATGTGACTCAGGTAACCAGTGTGAATATCTCACTCTGCAAATTATACTCAGAGGA
This sequence comes from Phaethornis superciliosus, assembly GCA_023637945.1. Taxonomy (NCBI): domain Eukaryota; kingdom Metazoa; phylum Chordata; class Aves; order Apodiformes; family Trochilidae; genus Phaethornis; species Phaethornis superciliosus. Next base: position 20,663,611 of record JAJQWJ010000011.1, read on the forward strand.
GCACTTGAAAAATTCTACAAGCCTAATGTGATTGTAAGATTATTTGATGAACTACATAAAGCACACACATCCATCTAAAAAAATCATTAGCTGGTCATTGATAATTCACAGATAGAAATACTGATTAAATCCCAAAGCAGTTATATACACTGAATGGCTTGACCTGCTCTATTCAGTACACGCATATTGCAGAAGTCAAGTACATTGGCTCTTTCCTGACACTTTATAGATCTTTGCATATATTATTCCAAGTCTTCCATAGATTAGAGTAATAAAAAGATGTTAAGTTAACAAGCTGCTTCTGAAAAATTCAGCAATTACAATGATTCGTAAGCCACAACCTGAAAATCCTTCACAGGTTTCATTAAAACTCACTTGAAATCTTCTCTTGAAAAAGCTATGTAACACAAAACCAATGGGATTCTACAGTTTCATTGGAAAAATGCCCTCACTCTTTCAGAAATGCAGTTTACACACGCTCATTTGACTCTCTAGCCACAGAAATTATTATAAGGTTATTTAGAGTTCTGTTCCAGCAGAGTTACTCTGTGCCTGAATGCCTATTGATTTCAGTGGAACTGCTATTACACTATCTGCTATGAAGTCTTATTTCTTTCTCATTTAAAATCCTCACTGCTCTATTTGGTCATTTCATTTTATTATTGGTTCAAATCATTGTGATATTAAAGCTAACATATCCAGAGTGAAACTATGAAATGAGAGAGACTGCAAATCACAGCAGCAGTGATAATGCTGGTTACTGACAAAGGGAAGGCTTACCTGCTTTAAGGCTACTAGGCATAAAGAAACTTAATCAGTAAATGACATTGAATCTTCTTTAAGTCTAATATACCATATAATCTTATTTGTACCCCTTGTTTTTATAGAAACCTCCTTGCAATGTAATCTTAACTCTATTTAATAATTAAAATTACTTAAAAGCAAAATTGACTCCTTACAGGTACAAGCACTGCTTATGTTAATTTAAATTATAAATGCTTTCTCTTCAGTGTGATCATGTATTTTTAAGTCTTTTAGACAATCAGGCTTCAAGCCCATTTAGTATGGAGTATATGAACTCATAGCTTTTATATGGTAATAAGTTTGCAATTTAATGTTTTGGGGGGTTGTTATTTTTTTACTGAAAGCATTTTTTTTTTTCATTCATTACCTAAACCTCCTTACGTACAACGGCTATATGAAATACCAATAATAATCTGTTTCATCCTTTTCAATTGTTCAAGAAGTTTACGCAGACGAAAATTTGGTTTCCATGTTTTCTGTCTGCAAGGCTTTCCATATTTTGCTTGGTTCATTTGCTGCTCACATCCAAACTGGAAAATCCTGATGTGAACACATGCAGCTCATGATGGAGTCAAAGTACTTAAAGCTCCTGTATTTAAGGCTGTTTGTGGCACAGTTGTGCCTGCTTGAGTGCTTAAAGCCAGGCACAGGCTCATATACTTTGCTGCATCTTAAAGAAACTTTATTTCATATTCAAGGCATTGCAGCCTACATAAAACTATGCTTTAACATGATCCCATGTTATTAATCAGCCAGGTTCCATGTACATGAAGAGAGTTCATTGAAGCATCAGCTCTTTATACGCCATCTGCAGGCTCTTTACAATAAAATCTGTGGAATTTTTTTTTTTTTTTAGCTCTTCATAAACTGGAAATAAGTCCATCAATAGTTACTGTTTAACAAAGAATGATTCTAACTGCTGTGTGCTAGAGTCTGGGATGTTCTCACAGCTCAAATGGATGCTTGAGACTGCAGAACCTCATTTAACTCATTTCCCTAAACATACATATCTGAGTCAGCCAATTATTTCTTTTGTGTTGTTACTGTTGAAATAGGTATTTTTGCAAAATTATCACACCCTGACAATTCTGATATGTGCCATATATCCCCTAAACTCTTTCTGCTTCTCTGTACTGACCGCAGCAAGAGTCCCACTGCCACACCAGTTCAAACCATGACATTGATGACTCCCAACTCCACTGGGCATCCCTCAAGCCTCACAGGTTTTTTCCTCAATATATCTTTTTTCTTTGAAATATGTTTTAAGTTCTTACATCATTTCAAAGCACTGATGTTCTGATGGAGGAGGATCTGCCTGCATGGGCATGCAAACACATCAGAGGTTTCCTACCTGCTTGCTAGGAGGGTTGATAATTTGTCTGGCAGTCAGTTCTAATGAAGTTACCACAGTTTTAACACTCCATTCTCAGGCAGAAACAGTTCACAAAGGTAAGGTCAGTCTCTGAGAACTAAAATGTCAAACAAATCACCATCCAACTCACAATTTTGGCTTCTAAAGGACACTGGTATGATTTCTGACTTCGAGGTTTGATTTCATTGTTCATAATCCTAAGGAAATCACTGTGGAGCTCATTTTGTTCCAGAGCCTGCACAGCCAAAACTCCAGCATGAAGGACTTACAGAAGGCATGACCACCAAACCTGCAGTTCTTTTGTTCACAGTATAGCACCTTCCAGAGGCCAAAGGAAAATAAGTCTGATAAGCTGATGCCAAGTCATACTTCACTGCCAGAGATGGCTGACTGAAAGAGGCCAAGTCAAAGATCTGTTTGAAGCTTGGATCATCCAGGACATCCTCCACAGCCAATTTCTCAAATATAATACTGAAAGAGAAAAACTCCAATGCCTGCAAGCAAATTAAGGGGCTAAAAGGAATTCTTGGGCACCTTATTTGCATACAAATGCTTAGATGAAGGGTCAGTCATTGGCCTATATGCTGCTTTTAAAAAAAAAAACAGAAAAAACCGACACCTGCAAACACAATTTTTTATCACTTTAACCTGAAATTAAATGATATTTAAGCTGTCTTTTAATCAAGTCATTATGCATCTTCCATTGCATACTAAGAATTCCTACAAAACTGGACTAAAATGTAAACTTTACAGGGATTTAGGTGATATGATACCAGCTGCTTTATTTGTTAATTCCCTTTTACCTAAAGGAATGAGGCTTAGGTCAGGGAGCCTGAGCTCTGCACATTATGATTACAAAATTTACATATGTAAGAAAAGTCAACAGGAGGCAGCATGGAGTCATCCAAGCCTGCAGACCATCCTCCTAAGTACAAAGATAACTGCACATTAATTAAATATCTATTAGATGTGCAAGTCTTCCTTATGCACTCACCACTGAGATGAGCAGGTTTAAAATATTGTGTGCCACTCAGATCTTCAGAGGAAAGTGATTTAAATACATCACCTCATCACACCCACAGATATCTTTTTCATGATGATTTTAGAGAGCTTTAAGAAATGGAGGCTCCATAGGAGAAAGTGTGTGTTAACATTGAAAATGCTCCTTTGAGAGACTGAACATTGGCTGAGAATCTCTTTTCAGTACACTCAATATTGATGTGCTATTAAAGAAGGCTTTTCCCCCTTCCTTCATACTTTGGTACTTGCAGCTGTTAATAAATTCGTACATTTCGATTCCAATCAAGTTATCCTATGTCATCCAAGGTAATTTAATCACTTCCAATGTGAGTTGAATAGTCATCTTTAAACACAGCTTTTGAAAAGATTATTTTTGGTTCCATTCTACCCTGGCAAAATCAAGCAGAAGTCGTCTCTTAAATCTGAATAAAAACTTGAAACCATCTGAATTATTAAAATACAAGTCCAAAATAAAGCTTGTGTAAATCCTAATAAGATAAATCTAAAAAATTCAGATTCTGTCTGAAATATTTCACTGACATAAACTGAACATTTCAGCCTAGGAACAGAATGGATTAAAATTGCTAAAGACAGACATTTTAGCAAAGTTCTGTTTGAAAGGTTTAAAGATGAAAAAAAATTGAGATTTTGACTCCTAAAACTTCATCCTGTACTATGCAGATTTTTCTTTTAAAAGGTATCAAACCTTAAAGACTGTAAATTAACAAACTTAAAACTAGAAATCATACAATAAGAACTCAAGTCAAAGGTACTCCACAAGAAAAAAATGCCCTTAAATGGGCCCTTAACACTTCTTTTGTAGTTCCTCAATTATCTAGTTCTGAGCATAATAACTTAACCTGAAGTCTGCATTGAGTTGAACATCAGTCTTTGTAGTTCAGAAAAGTTTGGATATTGCTCATGTTGTACAAAAAGACAAGCTGCAAGAAAACAGTGAATCACAGAAGAGATCCCACTTCATTGTTAGTGATGGCAAAAGCAGAAGCTTTTTCCCTTTTTTTTTTTTTTTTTTTTTTTTTTGCACTAGTTACATTCTCGTTTTTGTCTATCTGTAAGACACTATAACATGATCCAAGAGAAAACAAACACTATTGCCTAACCAAAAGCAAACTTAGAATAATTGAATCGAATTTCCATCCAATCTCACTAACAGATATCCTCAGCATAATATATGAACATCTCATTTTGAAATATTTATTGCAATTCTTAAAGGTGGATTGGTAAAGATCACTTCAGCTCTCCACATTACTTCTCTAATGCTAACACTTTAATTGAGTTTATCCATCAATGTCACATATTGTTTGGAGAATGGATGCAGGGCTAGAACTGTTAGTGCTGTGTATGGAGAAGACTTTGACTTAATTAACAATAGTATCTCTGTAGAGAAGTTAAAGGCTATATTCACTCTGTTCTAATAAATTGGATTCAGATTCTTTGTTTGGACAGCATGGTGAATGGTTCCAGTCTATTTCTTAGAAGTGTCAGGACATGAAACAGTGATAGGTTGCAAAATTGTAGTAAGTTCAAAAAGAAAAAATATTCCATCACCTTCCTAGAGGTGTAGCAGTAGTGCTGCCCCATGCACTTGCCCACACACCACTTTCTTCCTTGCTCTTCTATTGGTTTCACCCATCAGGATGAAAATTCAGTTTCAAAACCATTCCTGCAAATCTGGGTATGTGCTTTCACCTTGAATGCATCAGACATTCTGAGCTGGCTTTGCCTTGGCAGTCAGCTCACTGTAAGGACCAAGTTAAGGCAATTAATTGTTCATGTGAGGAATGTATTTAAAGGAGACCAAGATCCTTTGAATGTGTGTTGATATTGCCAAATGAGTCTCATTCAGCTTCATGGTTTTCCAGAAATCTTAATTTGTTTGGGATTTTGTATGCTCCACTGAGCATCTTTAAAATAATAGTCAATTTTTTTTAACCCCCCAGACATTTTGGCTGATGCATGAAGCATAGAGTTGAGCTTGGGACATGGAACAGAAGATAAGGTTTACTTCAGTTCTCCCTAAATGCAGTTAACACCTGCACGGGCAGAACTGTTTTCCAATATTTGATTAAGTTACAGAAGGCAACATTAAATGGATGCATGATGAAATATGGTTTTTATAGTAACTTCTAACTTAGTGTGTCAGAGAACAGCACTTTGTGTGTCACAGTTAGTGAAATACTGCAATAATATACTTTCTGTATCTTGTATAGCATTTAAGCAATTTTTCTTTATTAAAAAAAACAAACAAAAAAAAAATTTAGTAAACTCAATGCCCTAGAGTCAAAAGCCAGAAGAGAGATGCAGTCTAATTTTGGCCCTTTGTTCAACTCATTTACACCAACTGTGGCAGGTTCTGGAACACTGAAGAACATAACATCATATAGAATCAAAGGATTAAATCCATGCATTGGAAGGATGCATTTTTATGCTCCTCAAGATTATTTGCAGGTCAGTGTGTAAACAAATCTGAGCCTGGCCTTTCTGCCCTGGTTCAGTTCTTAAAAGAGCCATTCCTGAAACAAGATTACAGCTGGGATCAGGCAGCAACAGCATACTGAAGAAGCAGCAGGAACTGTGGTTGTTCCCATTTTAATCCAGAAATCTGGTGTTTTAATGAGGAGTGAGAACCTTGCAGAAAGAGAAATGAAACTCCCTGTTTCTGAAGCAGAAATACACTAATCAGTACTGAAAGGGAGGACTGGTGATGCTAAACAGAACGTGGGACCTGAGAAAAGAGCAAGAACCAGAGATAAATGCTTCAGTAAAATCTGATAGGAGATTCTAAAGTATTGATTCTATCTTTTATCTTCCTCGGCTGTGTAAGCAAGCAAATAAACAGCAGGACAACATCAAAAACAAAACTATTCAACAGAGAGGACAAAGATCAAAGTAATCTTGAATGTATTTTTTCATTGTTTACTGCTGGTAAATATTGCTAAGTGGAAGCATAATGAGAATGCACACGTTTTGAACTAGAAGACACAAGATTTAATTAGAGCATCTAACAGTATAGCAGCTCAAGTAGAAAGACCCAAAAAGTGGTATAATTATATGCGGAGTCTGAATCTAATAATTAGAAATTATACAGTTTTTAGAGAGCTTCAGGTTGGATCCTCTGTGTGGGGCTTGTTTAGCTTTGTTATGGTTCTATTCCCTTGTTGAAATAAAAAGAATAGGTCATAACCTGTGACCACCAGTAGACAAGGATGAGATACCTTTCCTTAAAGATGACAGCACTCCACCTAGCACAGAAATGTTATTTGAATTGAATAATTCTCAAGTCTGTTTGAGGCATTGTTTGATTCAAGGTAGCTGTGATTAAGTAATAAGCACAACCTAAGAATTATCCTCTAAAGAAAGGCAAAGAGAGTTCAGTTTCCAGAAAAAACCTCTATGCTGCACTTAACTGTCATCAGGCTTAAAATGGGAAATAATAACTATTTTATTAATCTTTCACAGATTTATTTTTCTATGAGGAAAACACAAATTATAAATCTAATTGTATGAAGCCAAGGAATTTTTAGTATCTCAAGCATACAGTAGAATGTTCTTAATGTCCTATATATACACAAATTTAATAATGGGGTGAAAATGCCTATGACTAAATTGCAACCATACCTTAGTGTCAATGTTTGTTTACCTTCCTGTTGTCTGCACACATCTTCCTGTTTTTTGAAGATTTTCTGTGAAGCATTTCTTCTAATAAGAAACAGAGGTAAAAGAGCATCAGAAATGTTTACCTTTTTAAAGAAATATTCTGTGGTTCAGGAAGGATGAAAATATTAAGATCATAATACATGGAGATATTCAGGTAATGCAAATTGTCAAAAGTTAGTAAAGGGTCTATAACAATTAACAGCAAGCAGAAACCTTCCCAGTTATATCCTTGTCATTCAACAATTGTCAGTTTTTAAAATTCTGCAGTCCACCAAATTTATCACTGAAGATACAGATCCCCTCAAATTTTTTTCACATACATAGTGGTATTGTAGAACATGTATAAATTTTATTTCTGCTTTTCCTAATTGTGCTTTGCATTTTCCTTGGAAACAATCTACAAATCCTCACTCTGTGGTTGATTGCTCATAGACCAAAAAAAGTCCCGTGTCCTAATCACAAGCTCCTTGGGCAGGCACTCTCTGATAACCAGACTGTAGGTACTGTTTCGAAACTTCTGTTTTAGTTAACTCCTTTATTCCTTCCATGTCTCGGGACTGTAAATGCTTTAAAGATTTGTTATTCTTAATTTAACTCATATTTTTAATATAAAAGCCAGTTAGGTAACATTGGCTTCCAGAAGGTTCATAGAATTATAGTTTTTCTTAATTAAAAATGGAGTGAGGATGAAACACATGAACAGTCTTCTAGAAATCACTTCCAACCCACATAATTCTGTGGTGGTGCTGGAAGTGACATTATAGAGGTGTGTTAGAGATTCCTAGACCTTCAGCAACTCTGCATATTTCAGTCATAATTTTCTAGTGATCTTCAAGCTTCCATGGCTTTACCCATTATAATAATTCTGTGGTTCCATTACTCTACTTTTATAAATTCACACAACCCAAATATCCTTCAGAAGAACAGCCACGTTAACTGCTCTTCTGGGCTACATTTGTTTTGAGCAACTCCTATGTGTATCATTGTCCAGCATTAAAATTCAATGTCAGTGTAGGTCACAGACACTATCCTAGCAACAGGTAGATAATAATCCAATTACTGGAAATAGTGGTAATTCTCACAGACTCAGTATTGCTGCCCAGCAAGCAAAGTGTGTTCCCTGAGCACTGAAGGATTTTGGTTTCCCTCTTTGCAGTTCTGATCGAATTCTTATGGTACCATGGAAGGACTTGGAATAGTTATAGAAACTCCCAGACAACAGTCTTAGGAAAGAGGAAATGAAGTTAATCTGGTGCCAATGAAGTTTATAAATGCAGTACTTCCAAGCACACATTTCATACACATATTGCACAATTATTTACGCTCTTAAATAATATTTACGGTCTAGATGCTCCTAAGACATGGCAGCCAAGGGTTAGCACCTCCTGGACTCTGAATGTTAATCAAACCACCACACTTCTTGCTTTAACCTTCCAGTTTAAGCACATTTAAAAGTACCAACATTTCAATACCAGAAAAATAAATGCACCTAAAATCTTTAATGAAACCTATGAGAATTTTCACTTTCTTTCAGCTGACGAGCACAGGTTAAAAGGTTAAACTGAAATTCTTCATTTAGCTGCATTTAAAGAGCAGCAGACTGTTGCAAGGGCCAAGAAGGACCTTAAGAAATAAGTACACAAGTATATATATGTCTACGACAACAACTGCAGAGCAATTTTACAGATAATACCTAACCCAGCTTTAAGTGAGCTACTCCAGGCTTCCAAGTCTCAGCAGCACCAAGTTCCCAGAGGCATATTTAACCTTCTGGAATGTAATCTGTATTAACTCAGTGTACTCCCAAAAAAATAAATGGTGCACTCTGCCAAATAAAATGGTGTTCACTGTGCAAGGGGCCTTCAAGCCTATCCCTCAGGTCACATATTGCCACAACCGTGTTGCAGCTCTGACATAACTTCTCCCTTGTCCTGCTTGGTGTCAAAACCAAGCCTGACTACCACACACAGAAAGCAGGGAAGGTTATAAGAAATAAAAATGAGTCCCCTTCTAATTATTGCATGTTGTTTGACCCAGTAAGCAGTGCTGAAGAACATGTACATTTCAAAAACTTCACCACTGAAACATTATCACCACACCAACACACTTCTAGAGACAGCTGTGGGCAATCTCTGGTTTGCTTATGGGGAAGCATCTTCTGTATAAATTAATTGCTGCTGCTTGAGCTGTCAGATGTATAAAGCATAAAAAAGCAGAAACCACCCAATAACATCATAAACATCAATTTCATTAGGAATAATTCAGGAAATTATTACACTGTGTGCAGAGTAATTTAAATTGTGCCTTTTTTGATAGAATAATTGAGGTTTGTCGTATTTATTACGTGTAGGTAACAAAAAAGCTTTCAGTCCTAAAATGTCCCTTAGATAATTTAAATGCATGTAATTTTTGCAGTACTAAATGAAAGCTAGGAGACTGAGAAATCCTGCTTGCTGAACAAGTTTAGCAGTTCGTGTAGATGGAAAGGGATTATGTGCCAAGGCAGGAAAGAAGAGGTTGACAGCTTTAACTCACCTTCATATTCTGAGAATTTTAACACTAACCCTGAACTAATATTCAGATTTCTGCTTTTTCTATAATGTTTTATCCTCTATTACTGAGAAAAACTGAAAAGCAGCTGGCAAACCAATAACAGGGCAGCTGGCAAGAGGATGGGCTGATCAGCCTTTTATGAGAGAGCTATCTAATGGAAGAGGTATTTCAAACAAGATTTCTGCTTTCTTTCCTGCATTGAAGCATGAAAATGTAGGGCCAAACACAAAATCAAGCAGCAACTGTTCAGCTGGAACTTTGGAAATCAGAATAGGGTTCTTCAGTTTTGCCCATAGCATCCTAACCAAATCATAGATTTTTTTCAGTGAAACACTTTAGAAGTCTGATCCTGCTCTCAGAAAAAAACAGCACCAATGTAATAACTTTCTACATAGGGCAACCAGTAAAGGTATTATTTTTCTCCATGTATTCACCTTCAAAATTCCCTCCAAGAATTCCCATGTAGTTTTCCACGTATACTTCAGTGACTTGCACAAGTCTTTCTCCATAGCCTTAGTTTTACAGCTTCAAAAACCTGCAATAATACTTTCCTATCCCAACAGCATATTAATGCTAAGTAGATAAACAACTGAGACACATACCAGAAAATTAAGCCTTGCTATGTACTATACACTCACTGGTGCAAAGTACAGAAGCAGAGAATTGATTTCACTAAGCCACAGTCACATATTTAATGCAACTTGGTAGTCAGTGCTTCACATGAAGATGCAAAACTACAAAATGTTGCACAGTGAAACTACTGCCTTAAACTCGGACTGTTACATGAACAGCTTCAGAAAGCAAGCACTTGAAAATGTCTCCAAGAGACAAGACAACCTGCTTTCTCTCAGTGCTGAAATTCCAGTCTGAAAATTATGTGGATGTCATAAGATCAGTTAGGTTTTAGTCACTACATCTTGAAATGTAAGATATCCCTCTTTTTCTTAAAGAGCACATGGGAAAAAGGCTTCAAGACTGTGGAAAATTAAACTGGTATCTGAAATGGTCTGAAGCTTCTGCAAACCTCCCATAGCTCAGTCCAAGTGATCCTCATGGGATTTTAGCTGGGGCACCCTGACTTCTCTCAGATGCCACCCTGGGGTTCTAGCCTAGTTTATACACAGTTCAGCCCATCCTGAAGTTTATACTTTCTAATCCAGGTTATCTTTCTTCATTGTTTCTCTTATATATGCAACAAAAGCTGCAGAACATCATCACTTCTTGGCATGAAAGCATGAAACCAGAGCAATTTCTTCCTGGGTACCCTCAGAGCCCTGCACTCAGGAGGGAAGAGCTGTTCCACCCCAGAGAGCAGTCCAGGTTTCATGGACTCATGGTGCCCCATAAACCAATGATGTCCAAGCAGAGGTGGTCCCCAGATACCAGATGTTATTAATCATTATGTTGTTGTTCATGGAAAAATTTTGTTAGAGTATTTTAAAGGGTCTCTTGAATTTAGTAAATCAGAATTTTTTTCACCCTTTGTGACCAGAACAAATAAATTCATGTTACTAAGGAAACTTGTCTGTGCAAGTGCCTAGATATGAAAATAGCAACAATAGTAAAAAATATAAATAAAAAACCTTAAATCTATTGTTCATACAGTTATTTTCTCCCATAATATCTGTGGCATTCACAAAAAAGCACGATTATATTGTGACAAAGGCACTCACTTGGATGACCTACATACCTCATTCATGGCTTTGCTGCTTATGAATCTTTGATGCATCTATCCAAAGGAGATGTCAGTAAAACATTTACACCACACCTTGTATCCAGTGTTCTGTGCTTATGCTAAATGCAGGATGTACCTTAAAGCAGCCAGAATTTCAATACGTGAGCTTTTCAATACTGAATGAAATTTATGCTGCTCTCTTCTTACAAAAGCAAACTGCAAGATCCTAAACCAGGGTCGGACTGTACGAAATATCAAACATTCCTTTGACAAATGTGTAAGTATGTAACGGGGATCAAAGCTGAATATATAAATCCAAAATATAAAAAAGACCAAAATATGCTCAGATTATCTAAAATAATATACCAGTACAATGTCAGGCTACCAACTAAAGGATAGAGAAGGCATATAAGGGGGAAAACAATCTTTTCATACTCCAGGGAGAAAAAATTTCAGCCCAAACATCCTAAACAAAAATCCACATGTACATATATAAAGTTAATCTATTCATCATGTAAAATAGTTTGAGGTAATTTCAGAAGAGAAGCAGTGAAAAGTAATTCCAATAGAAATACATGGAGAATAAGAGAACATACAAGTTGCAATACAAGAAAGAACAGACTTTTAAAAAATGTTTACTGAACATAGCTTTTAAGAGATTAAGTAAAAGGGCTTTTTAGAATATCAACCACATGTTTAACCATCTCAGTTGAAAAAGAAAAGGAAATAGCAGATAACAAAATTCAGATTATTAGAAAAATATCACTGCGAATTTAAAGCAAAATAAGTTGGCTCAGTTGTCTGTGTGAATTTAGGTTTAAAATTTTTTGTATACTTTTTTTTAATGTAGAAACAGTTTAGACATTGTCTCTGTGAGAAGACACTTCTAAGTCTGCAAGCTTTGAATGGTTGACTTTCATCTCTGAAGCATTTTGGTCTCACACAATCACTACATGCTCAAAAGTGCTTGATATTGAGCAACTTATATTGTATGGCACCATCTTACAATGATTAGCATGTAACTAAAAGTTAAAGAATATATTTATACTAATAAATCTCTAGGTTACCTGAATAATGAAAAATGCTCCAAGCATAGGGTATTACTTTGGATGTTTTGGTTTTTGTATTACTATTGGATTAGTAGCCCCCACTGGGGTTGAGAGTTGTTGCACCAAAAAGAAGGGTGAAGACATGAAAAGAAGACACACTGCTCATTACTCATTTGTACACGTAAACAAGGGAGGAAGAACTGAGTAGACAGTTTTGAAGAAGGTTTAGGCTTGTCAGAAAAAATGATAGGATAATACATATTTTCAGTTCAAAGAGAAAGTAAATTGTACAAAAGGTGGCTAGCAAGGAGGTAGCCTGAATACAGCAGAACTTTATCTGTTTAATACAAATTTATCTGTTGAATACAGCAGAACTTTATCTAGTGGATGAGGAGAAGAAAGACATACCACAGAAGAGACCTTGATAGACTCTGACTCTAGCAGAGTAAGACACAAAACAAAGCTATGAGCTGACATGCCTGGGAATATGGTTAAGGACATACCAGAGGTTTGTTGGTTTTATTTTTTTTTTCCTTTAAGCTATAGTTTTTAACATAACAGCAATACATTCAAATCTAAATCAGAATAAAGAGGAACTGGTGTGTGCTGTATGTATTGTGATGTAGGATGTATCCACAAAATTGTAAGTTAACTTCAAGCAACAAATTGCTTGTAACATTTTTACTAGACTGAAATTATATTTAGTCTCTCAAGATAGGATTAATAATGGCAAATTAATTTATTCTCCCTCTCAACCAGGAGGCAGAGACATGCAGCCAGTATAGGCATGATAATGTCTGACTCGCTTGTCTCCAGTGCAATAAATTTAGATGAGGTATCCTCTATGCAAATTGAAAACAGATATCTGATCCAAAAGAGAGTGATGCAGTATGAAACAGTTTTCAGGGCTGTGTCAGGCCATACTGAGTAATGTTCCTTGTGCTATAAATTAGTGTGAGATGAAATCCATCTAAATCAAAAGCATTCTCTTTTTTGAGCTACATTATGAGATACAAGATTATATAAGTGGCAAGATGGCTAATAAGCACTGTAATTTTCTACACATTTTGTATCAGTGCCAAGGTTAGAATCATGCATTCAATCAAGGGTTGTTTGGTTTTTTACATACTGGAATGAATTATTATAATAAAATAGTAAGAGAGAAACTCTAGAAAGCTCAGTGGCTGATTGTGGTAAAGCAAGCAGAATCTCAGTGGCATTCCTGAATCTATGTGAAACAGAGTGAAAACACTGCAGACACAAGCTCTTGTGAAAGTTTCTCTAAGTTCTGCTTTCAGTGCAATCCAAAAATTCTGCAGCAGAGACCTCTGTCACCTTGCTGTCCATCTTTAATATGTTAAGAAAAATTCTTTGATTTTCCAAAGATAAAAAAGATTCAGTCTCAGGTCAAAAGAAACTCTCAGTACCATTCTATACCCTGATAGTATTTAAATAAGATTAGAGGATGCTAAAATCTTAAATAAGATTATTAGGATGCTAATAAGTATCAGCTGGCTGCAGTCTCTAGAAGGCTGTACATCAAACCAGTACAGCCAAAGTACAGGCAAACCTCTCCTCATGCCTCCTGCCTTGAGGATGAGTGTAGGCAACAGCACAACCCCTGAGAGGTCACCTTTCCAGTGCTTTCAGGAATTCTAGGCATGATCCATACATTGATTAAAGTCCTGCTGTATTACCTGAGCGCTTTTCCTGCCTAAATTAAATTTGCATTGCAGGAAATGATCAAAGCCAGCACGTATCCTGAGAAGGCTCAATGTATGCAAGTGAAAGGGAAAGCAGCTATGTCGACCAGAACAAGGAAGATAATGGAGAATTTTGTTTTTTACACATAAAAACACCCAGCAATAAAGAAACGACTCAAAAGTCTGATTTTGCATGCACTGAGGTTTTCCTTGTACTGTGTAGCACCTTAATCATCAAATATTCCTGCAGATTCTCTGGATTTCCCAAGGGACCACCATTTACCATTGCGAGCAGAGCTGCCTGGTTGAAGCTAGGAGAATCAGACTGTAATTTGCCAGCTTTAAAAATCCAGACTAGTGCACACAGAGATTTCAGTGATAAAGCCTAATTTTCTAAGAAACAGGTGAGCAGTGGCTATGCATTTGGAAACTGAGGAGAAACTCCAGTCACAGTACTGTAATGTCAGTGACATTTGAGGAAAAGTATCTGGATTCTCTTGTTGCCACACCGTAAAACAGTAAATTTATCAGCAGTTCAGACATAAAGAACAGGCATCAGTTATGCTGAGACAGGAAGAATACATTGTTTAGGATACCCTAAAATATTACACTTGGATTTAGACTCTCCTGGATTCCAACAGGAACTAAAATCAAATAATTTGGGGTTTTTTTAATGTTAAATGTGCAAACAGTTATGAGTTGTAAAACATATATAGAAAACAACAGAAAAACACACGATCCTCTCTCCACTTTAATACTTATGATCTGGTTGTGTACACAGTGCTATTCTGTCTTTCTCCTTGTTCTGAATTGCATGTCCTAAAACTGCAGAACAAAGGTAAAGGCTGCAGGCTTTACAGCTTTAATGTCACCAAAAGTAACTGCATAAACATAATTCCAAATTATTCATAGCTTACTGGTGTCCATATTATTACATCAGTGCATTTCACTAAGGTCAGAGTACTAAAATCATGCAATATTGAAAATATAAACAGTATTTCAGATATAGAAATGGATATAGTTACACCCTCAGACCCAAGAACTTGTATTCATCAATGGCTGAGTCAAAAGGAACACATGAAATCAAGAAAAATGCATATGCTACTTGCTTAAATATTGAAACACTTCTAAACTTTTGAGAGACAGATTACACAAATCAAACCTTTCAATGGATGTTTGCAGAATATGCAGAAAAGATTTCTCTTTCATGAGCTGTTCTACATCCTTATTGAACAAGAACTGTGTATGGCAATGTATTTCATAGCTTATTGTTATTATAATTCCACAACTTTGCATTCTTATAGATAATACAGTGTTTGAATGTACTTTGGCAGCCACCTGCAATCAAAGGAGTTTTAATCAAGCACAGCAATATAAAGCAGGAAGATTTTTCAGATTTTAAGCATGATAACAGTCCCACTCAATTATGTCCCTGTTCTGTCAACTTTATGCTCAAGTATATTGCTGTTCTAAAACTGAAATTTGTTCCTTTACATGATTATGCCAGAAATACTTGTGCCTCTGGCCTTAACAAAAGGATTTAAAAAAATTTCAAGTCAAATATAAACTTGGGCATTTAATTAGTTGCTTATCTTTATCTACTTCATTATAGTTAGTTGGTTTTGATCAGTGTGATGATTTTTTATTTAAAGTAAAAAGGCATCTGCAGTTTTGCAACTGAGGTATTGCAGCATCCCAGGGCACTACAAATCAAAACTGAAAAAGACTTCCATCTGACCATAAATGATACTGACTGGCTTTGTACTAGATGAAAGGTGGGTCAAAAAAAAAAAAAAAGTAATAGAGCAAAAAATGAACAAGGTTATGATCAAATCTTGAGCAAGGTCTCTTGCATTTGACCCATTTTTAATCTAAAAGTGTCCTTTAGGCTGTCATATAAAATATAAAAGTTTTTAATAAAAGATTACAGTCTATGAGCTGAACTATAGTAAAGTGTACATGTTTTTTAATTTGAACCTTTTATCATACACTTTGATGTTTTTACATCACAGATTTTAAGACAGTAGAACATGCAAAGTGAAAAATAGCTGGTTGGCTGAAAAATAAGTGCCACTGATGCAAGCTGTAGCCTCTTAGAACAAAAAAAACCTGTTTATAGAACACGTTGGAAAGGGACACCACTAATTGCATAGTACACAAACAGCTTGGAGTCCAGTGACTGGGGAAAATCTAGGATTCATACAGAACTGATTCTTTCTTTGTTTTGCCTGGAGAAACACCAAGAGAAGAGTTGCAGAGCTGGTAGTCAAAAGTCACCAGTGTTTACACTCAGTAATGAGGATCCAATTATAGCCAAATCAATTACTGTAGCTCTGCATTAGGGTGTAACATATTCAAGTCTAACTTACATTAGGCTGTCACCAAGTATATCTTTCAAGTGTTTTGCAGTTGCATGGCACAAATGTTGTATCAAGATGTTTACAAGCACTGAGTAAATTCACATTCATATCAGTGGAATTCTGGATTTAGGCTGATGCCATGTACAGTTTATCTGAAGTAAATGTGACCTGGTTGGCTGGATAGGATGTGACTGTGCAGCCCTGCTTTCTCCCCCTCCCAGAGAGCATGTGCCTCTTTCTCTGGACAAGGAATTTACTCTGCTGCTTCCTTTCAGGGTGTTTGAACCCTTAGTTTTATTTGCATTTAATGCTTCTTGAAATAGGCATTTTATAAAAAGAAAAAATCACCTTGCTGTCCTTGCAAAACAAGCAAAAAAAAAAAAAAAAAAAAAATTATTACAAAGTTAAGGTTAGGAACTTCAGGCTACATTACCTTCACAGCAAATGAGGAAATGAGAATTTTGTGCTCATGTATAAGGAGCTAACTCAGTCACACAAATGCAGCACCATTACAGAGGCTCCCAAGAAGTAGTCAGAAACCATTATACATCTGCTGCTCAATATTGTTAAAACAACCTTGGCTCTTCAGAGCTTTGTACATCTGACTATGTCATAACACCTGTTCTAGCATTATTGAAATTGAACTCTGTATGTATTAAGAGAAATCAAAAAAGTTACAGTTACACTGCAAGCCTAGAGCTGCCAGTTCAGAATTTTCATATTTTGACTTATTCAATGCAAGATGAAAGCTGTATTTTTTTTTCTGTCTCTGTAACATCGTAAGCAGTGACATATACCTGAAGACAGTGACAGCACAGGGCATCATCTTTGACAATTCAACAGACTGCTTACTGTTCTTACACTGAGAATAGTTCTGCTTAGGTGAATTTATCAAAACTGTATTTAGAATGTGAAAAAAAAAATCATTTTTTCCTTTAATTTTCAGGCTTTCAATAATCTCGACTTCTAGGAACAATAAATTGACACAATCCTGTTAAACAACTTATTAACATAACCTATCTATCTCAGGCTCAGAAGTAATTTGGTTTCAAAGTGACACTCAAATATGTTCCGAGAGATTTGGTGAATTTAAATTTCCAGAAAACAAAGCAAAACGTGTTACTGAATTAAGATTGTGTATCCAAATTAATCTTGAAGGAAAAAACAGAACTTCCCTGGAAGTCTCAGCTATACTTCAGTATTTCCTATGAAAAACTTCCACAATTCTTTTTTATTTTACACAGTATTTTCCCATCTATCTCTGTGTTTGAAAATGTTTGAGACAGCCACAGCTTTCAGCTGAATGTTTGGTACACACCAAAAAACAGCACAGTATTAAAGAAATTTGAGTAACACTCTCATTCACCCTCATATGCTTCTTAGAAGGAAAGATCACTGCCTCTCCAAAACTAGAATGTCTGAGGAAAATGTGGGTATGCCTATCACCTTAACTCCACATATGGTGAATTTACTACTTTAAGGGAATACAAATTGACAAAAGAAAACTAATTCCATTGCCTTGTAATCTGCACAACACTTTGCTTTTATACAAAAGGGTTTTCCACTGTGTACTTCTTTCTGTGTTGCCAGGTATC
Source organism: Phaethornis superciliosus (assembly GCA_023637945.1). NCBI lineage: Eukaryota > Metazoa > Chordata > Aves > Apodiformes > Trochilidae > Phaethornis > Phaethornis superciliosus. The sequence continues at coordinate 20,681,420 of JAJQWJ010000011.1, forward strand.
AGTTCACAATCAGCATGAACTAATCAAAGCTCTTTATTCCCACCTTGCTGCCCTAACTCATTTTTCACTCTTTATAAATACCATTAACTTTTCATCTGTAATTCAAACTCCAAACACAGGGACTGCCTTTAATGTTGATCTTTGCCTAGCCCTCACATCACAGGTATTTTAATCTCACTCCATCTTCCTACATAAATTTTCTAAAGTAAAAGCTGTGTGTGTCCAAACAGATGAAATTAGCACCTTGGCCTTGTAGCTAATGTATTTCAATCTTCTGTTGTCAGTCTTAACCTCCTCCATTTTACACCATGGATATCCACACAAAATGCTGCACAAAAAGCCAATTTTAATCATTAATTGCATGTACCCTGTCAACTCTGCTTCCCTTCAATGGCCTTCTCTCCAAGTTAAATAGAAATTTGTCTTCCTGTATCCCTGCTTCCCATGGTCTCTACTAAGATGCCCCTTTCCTCTTTTCCCCACCAGGTCTCTAACTGTTGAATTTTCACAAGTCTATCTATAATATCATTTCAAGGGGATCCTTCTACACCTGGAAACACTTGCAGATTTCTCAGATTCACCTTGCTTTCTCTTCTCCAAATGTTAGCACACCAGTGATACAATTATAAAACTTTAGTTCAAGGCAAGGAGCTGATGGAATATGAATACTATTTATGATATCAAATGGTCCTCTCTCATCATTATACACCCCTGGTTTTTTGCTGAAGGTATCACTAATCCTATCAAATTTTGCTTTTTCCCTCATGAAGGACTTCTCAAAATTCCAGCACTGCACATTCAATCTCATTTGAGTGGACACTTGCACATAAGAGAACATGGACATGCTAGAAATCAATCATCAAGCTTTAGATAGTTTTCCTGCTTCAACTGTCTGTTGCACACCGTGGACTCCCACAATAATTTCATATTTGAACTCTTTGTCATTTAAAAATCTCAATGTCATATCAACCAATTTTCTGAACAATTTTCTCTTTCCACATATTTTTCATTCAAAAGAAAAATAAGTCCTTGCCACTTTCAGATGAAAATATATAGAAATAAGTATGAATATCCAGTTCTGGGGTGACTCAAAAGGTCAATACAACACCAGCATTTTTGACAGTTCTCAGCAAACCACTTGAATCAGTTATCAACAAAGTCCCTTCCAGAGAGATTTCCAGTATTTTCTCATGAGACCTTCAGTTAGGATGCCCCAGGATGTTTCAATGACAAAAAGCCTGTGCTTTTCCCCATCAGTAGTAAGTGTTTATCTTCTCAGCCATTCAAGACTCCAATTCTCTACACTTTTCATTCTGTACTTTTACAAGACAGTTTCAATTTTTTATATCTTGGTTTCATAGTTACTGGCAATCTGAAAAGAATTCTTTGGTAATTCATTTAGAAAAGGACACAAAAGCCTCTTCCTCCACAGCTTCTTGCAACACTAAAACTACTTACCACTTTTCAAAACTACAGAATATTTTTACTTTCAAGAGCCCTAGACTCTCTTTTAGCTTAACCTTACTTTTACTTTCTCTTTTCTTATTACTTCAATGTTAGATCTGTATTCACCACACCCCAATTGCCACCTTTCATTTTCTTCAGCACCTCATGGACTGTTTCTGAGAACAGCATAAGTCAGAATTGCAATTTCTCATGCATGTTGGAAAAATTTAAATACGCACCTTACCTTGTTGTACACCAGGTTGAGATACCTGCATCAAAAACTCTATTGTCACCTTAATAAATGCCTAATGAAGACTCAGCTTGCCATTTAGCACCATAATAGTAATTGCCCAAATTGTACTTTGCAGTGAGAAGTTAAAAGTAAAAAATGAGCCCAAGTAAAAATGTTCATGTTCAGATAATTAATATTTTAGCAGTTCCCTATTGAAAAAGCCCTGTGACTCTCTTCAACAAAGTTCCTCAAGAAATTTCTACAGCCTCACTTAAGGGAACAGGTAATCAGGCAGGATATAGAAAGTCCCACTGGCTACCTGAAACTCTATGCTAGCTTCAAAAAGAAGTCCAAAGCCCCTTCATGTATATTGTTTAGTTTTGTTTCTAAGATTTCCTAATATTAAACAGAGGTCTGGGAAATCCAAAGCAGCTTTAAAAAAACAAGGAACAACATAAATCCAGCCCTGAAAATATTTAAAGAGAAGTAAAGAGGATTTCAAATCCATTTTACACAGCTGCATCTTCTGTGACAGTTTATTAAGCTGCAAGGCAAGAGATTTTATTTTTTTCTTGCTGAAATATTTACCATAAGCTAAATAGAATTGTCACGGTGTCTCAAGTCACTGCCATGGAAAGCTGAACATTAGCATTCCCAAATGAGAACATTACTTGATTGATTCACTGAGTGAAAGGGTGAGCAAAATCAGATCACAACAGAAACCAACGTGTGGCATTCGGATCTGTGGAGGGAAATGAAAATGGGAGAAAAGCTGAAGGGGGGAAGTAATAGGATTTGTGCATTGGTGGATAGAAAACAGCTGAGAATTTGCCATAATTTTTGAACAGCTTCCAGGTCCTGCTGGTGTTCCAAGCAGAAAGTGTGTATATTTGAACCTTCTGTTCAGCAGGAGAAGCTGCAGAATTTCATGAGGTTGTGAAAGGAGGGACAATTTCTCTCTGAAGAAGCAATCACCTTGATCGAGGAGACCAATGCATAAGCTTATGATCTGGAGTTTGTTTGCTTTTTTCTGAAACCATTAACACAAGGCAAGATCCTTTAAAAGTTGTACCAGTCACAAGTGATGGATGTATTACTGCCTTTGGAAGAGAAGCAGGAACACAAAGCCCTTCAGCTAGGCTAGGATTGGAAACCTCTCTCTCCAAACCACCTGCCAACTTCAACAACCTTGTTGCATCTTGGAGATGGATCTGCTATCTCCAAGCCTCCAAGAGACATTTTGCTGCTAAATCCTTATTTTCTAAATCCTTGTTAAGTATGCAGTCATGCAAAATGAGTCATTGGTGCACATAATACCAAAATAGTATTTTGGTCTTTCCAGCTGGACACTTACTTCAGCAAACCAATTTCAGCATGGAATGACCAGTGCCCATTTTTATTTTGTACATGTAAGCAGAGCAACTATTTGGGGTAAAGGAGAGGAGAGACTGAGGGACAAGGCACAGAAGCAAGGTGCAAATCCCACCCACTTGACTCCTGCAAACAGTTCTGCAGAAGTCAACAGAACTACCTCTGTGAATCAGGCATGCAAGATGTGACCCCTTGCTTTTCCTCCTTGACATTTAGAGCGAAATCATTGGACTGTTTGTGTGCCAAACAGCCAGGCTGTGGAATAAAAGATACTGACCTTTAAGAGCTCATTCGTAATTAAAGTTACCCATTTGAAATCACATAACCAGTTCTAGTACCTCTGGCCATTCATAGATACTAACTGCTACCTGAAAAAGCAGTGAAACACTATCTGCAATTAAATGTTTTTTAAAGTTCTGCCCTTTTTAAATCAAGGAGAAATTTCACACACTACTGATAGTATTCAAATCTTCTGAACAGATTTTTCAACACTTTGTTTTATGATTATCTATACTAAAACTGAGGGAATAAACAACTCTGATTTTGCTTGAAAACTTCAACATTGAATATTGCATTAGAAATCAAGGGTTTCATGATTGGATTGTATTTGAAAATCAAAACTACATTACTAAAATGAAAGAAAAAGGATTTTCTCTTCCATAAAGAAGTTTGGTATGGAAAGCAACCAAGGCTTGGAAGCAAAGACTATCAGAAGGTTCATGTATGAAAAGGAAGGTCTTTCCTTCTGAAATCCAGAAGTGGGGGGACAGTGGATGTCCCTGGAATACTGTGCCCATTCAAAGGACAAGCACTCATTGTCACCGTGCACGTGACCAGCACTGACAAGCTCTCATGTGGCCCATTTTCATTGAAAACTTCATTGATTTTCTTCTATTTACATAGTAACAGAAGGGATATTCACTGGTCACAAGAGGAAGAAGAAAGAAATCACAACCAGTGACATAGGGTGGAATAATTACCTAATTAAGTCATAACTGCAGGAAATCGGGCAAATTCATGAAATATGCATGGCTAATGGATAAGTATATTTTTCAGACTTCTATGTGCTGTTTTCATCTGCAATATGCATGCTAAAGGGGAGCAGAGAGGCAGGAGAAGAAAACAGTGGAAGAACTGGAGCAAAGAAGGTCTGTGCACTGCTTCTAAACTTAAAAGATGAAAATCTGTATTAAAACGAAGTTTCAACTGGCTAATGTCATATGAGGGGTATTTTCATTACATTCTTCTGATCTTTAAAAGTAATATTTTTTCATATGCACACATCCTAATTTAACTTCCTCCATCCTTGCAAATTACCAAACTAGCTAAACTTCAAACCACTCTACCCATGACATTTAACTCAGATGCTAGGTCTACCAGAATGGGTTCAGTAAAGTCACAAGCTGGCAGAGACCTTTTGGCAGCCTTCAGCTTAAGCTATGGGGCCCTTCAGAATGGGGATCATTACAAATCTCTGCCTTGCATTTTCAGCACATGCATCCAACCAACTACATCTCCAGCCACTCAGACCTGGACCTTTGCAGTGCTGAATTCTTAATTTAAGAATACTGATACTGCAGGGACCACAGAAGTGCAGTGGAGCAGCAGGCTTCAAAGAAGTCCTCCAAATATCTTTTTCACTGGCCCAGCCTTAAGGTTTTAACCCAATGTGGTTCCCCAGTCCATGCACAATCCCTGGGATGCATTTCAAGTAAAGGCCAGAAGGATGATGTGGAAGGGCTGTGTGTTAAACACACTGCTGGGCTGCACTTTGATAGCTTTGTTTAACAGGTGTGCAGGCACTGAAGTTGTTATTAAATCTTTCCCCTGTTGTTAGGGAGTTTATGCATGAAGCCACCACAGACATTTTTAGCCTTGTGAAGTGTTTTCCCTCTCTCTGTTAATTATCAAGTACCTGACTGATTGCTCATGATTGATGACTGATGGGGAAGAAAATTCAGCAGGTGTTAATGGCTTGGTTAATGTCAGTGGCACAGAGGAAGGAAGCAGCCCAGAATTCCAGCAAACCATGCTTGCTGCTTGCATTAAGTTTAATGGCATAAAGAGATGAAGAATAAACTATGAGTAAACTGGACTACCTAATATTCCTAAGACTGGCCAAACTATTTAACAGAAAGCGATTTAACAGCACTGTGCTTCCAGTGATATTAACATAACTGCAATATGCTTAAATACTTCCAAAGCATAAAGTTTATTTTATTAATCCATCCTTAAACAATCAGATGTTTATAAACCCATGCAAATCCAAAATAACCATTGTTTTCTCAGTCTCTCTCCTATTCTTGGGGTATTTTTGTTTTGTTTCTCTTGAAATTAAGCCAGTAAATTAAATTTATTGCTTTTAGATGAATTGAAGAGTTGTTAGGTGAATCAGAAAGGTGGAAAATTGATTAACAATACAATGGTGGTACCAACTTCAGATCATCATCATTACTGCTTCTGATGACCCTAGCAAGTCTGACATTACATATTATCATTAGAGCATCTATCTGGTCTAACAGTTAGGATTTAAGAACCTTTTAAGGCTACACTTTTGAATTCAGTCCACCAAAATCATCTCTAAAGATGCTTCTTTCTTGCTCCCATCTTTATTGCTTGGTTTATACCTCAAAGTGTGAGGGGGTTTAACCCTAATTAATTTGATTCCATCCAACGTAATTGCACACATTCTCATTACCCATACAGACAACTAATCCCACTAAGCTCTTTACCTTCTTGATATCTCATGACAATAATTTCCATAAGCTAAATATATATTGTGTAGAAAAATATTTCCTTTTAATCTCTGCCGCCTCTCTCTACACAATTATCCCTGAACCTCCCACAGTCCCATACCCAATCTTCTGTCCCTCAGAAATCCATTGCTTGACATTCAGACCTGAACCAATTTATCTGATAAGCCTCACAGCCTCTGGCTTCTGTTTCTTCTAATTGATTGAGCTCTGACCTCAGCAAAGACATCCAGCACTTTGCTTTTCTAATTCAGTTCACCTCTACATTTTCTTAGTGTCTAAATCAAGTGGCCCTCTGTGTTCCCCAAAGCAATCATGTTTTCTACTTGGTGAATTTCTATTACCATATACAACCTCAACTGATCACCTCTTCATAAATCTAACATCAGCTGGTACTGTATCTCTCTTACTCATCTAATGTCTAACATCAGCTGGTACTATATCTCTCTTACTCGTCTCTCTCAGTGTGCCAGACCAAAATGATTTTGTGACTTCAACCATCACGTTTCTTAAATTCCTTCTCCAGAAACTCATTTTCCCTTGCACTCAGGCTTTTTTTTTAATCCATAATTTTCTCTGCTTATTGTTTTTTCTTATCTTTACCTAATGATTTTTCTGACAAAATTTTCCAACCCTTTTGATACAGTATTATATTTGAAAAATAGGTTGTGTCTGAACTCTGAACCATGAAGAAGAGAAGCAAAAAAACCCCAAAACTGTACAGTGCCCAAAGAGCTGCTATTGACTTTATCAAGATAACCAAAATATCCCAAAGTAGAAGCTGGAGGAAATTCTTTCTTAGTGCACATCTCCAGTCAGGCTTAATTGAGAAAAAGTTTCTAGTTGCTTCTGATTCCCATCCGGTAGAAAGTTTCATTTACGTGGGAAAGAAAAAGAACCAAATCCTCACACCACTCTGAGTCCAAACCAAATTCTTCATCACATGAGCCCCAAACCAGCCTGTTAAAACTGCAAATGTCAGCTGACAAAAGCTTTTCCTCAGCCCTTACCAAACTATAGATAGTTCAGGCCTCTTTGCCTTCCAGGACAGACTTCATTTTTTTCCATTCTCTTGATCAAATGATCAGTCTTGATAATTAAAACTGGACCATAGCACTCAGTAGGCATCACTGGAAAAGAACATGGTTGTGGCAAGAAACAAGGTGAAGAGGAAAGTGGCATGTCTCATGTGAAGGTGAGATTGAGATTCAGAGAGTAGCTTATAAAAGGAAGACCAAAATCATTCAGTCATCCAAAAAAGCAAGCCACAATAGACAACTATGGACATCAAGCAGCACAAACTAACTACCCATAATTATAGAACATTCCTTTCCTCAAAATACTGTGGGCAAGAGACAAACATGGAAGTCCTCACACAACTCACTTTTCTCCACTTTCATTAGAAATTATTTTTAAGTATTATTTACAGGATGTGAGGCTTCATTTTAAAAAAAAAAAAGTTTCAGATTATACTTTTTAAAATTGACACCTTTGATGGCAAAATTCTAATTTAAAAATATAATCTAGTTTCTTTTGTCATCTAATTTGTCAGGATGACACATCAAGTTAGTAATTTTTAAATGACACTTCATTGAAATACCGTGTTATAGGCAAATAATTTCTGTGCAAATGGTGCCTATACAAGGAGAAGAAAAACCACACCTATAATCAGAGCTGTGTTTCTTTGATACAGACCTATTATCCCAGTGCATCTTTTCACACACAGCCCTGAAATGCTAAGTATATTTTTGCCTTTTTAGACACATTCTTGATTATTCTTTTCTCATCAAGAAATCTGCAGTTTAAATTAAGAAAACACTATAAGAGCATTACCTTTCTAATTGTAAAGATTTAATTTTGCCTTCAGGACACACGAGCAAATATGAAACATACTTAATAAATAACAAGTGTAATTTACTTAGGTTAATTTAACAAAACCCTGAAGGGTGATGGTGTTTTGTATTACCAGAAGGTAAATCTTCTGTAAGCCAAAGTAAAATATTTTGCAACAACAATGCTGGGTCCCATAATCAAATAATGGATTAACTGAGATATATTTACAGCTCTGTGTGCACAGTATCATCAGCTTTAGGTGGCCTTTGCTGGGCTTTAACCTGCCCTTGTCTGGACATTTACTAAAATGTACTTCTCCATCCTTTCACAGTTTTCTGTGCATGTCAGCTATAGGACTCAATTGCATCTGAATAATTTTTTTCTGAACCGACTTTATTAAGGATATATACAATTGTTACTTGGTTTTAAGCAGAATTTATGCTTTAGATCTGTAATAAGACACTTTGTTGCATACAAGCATTACAAGATGTAAAATCTGGCTTAAGGAAGATACCATGACTACCACTATGTATTTTGGGACAGTTAGAGGTATATCAGGTCACAAGTCACAAATTGTACCTTCTGAATGGCATCAGAACAGCACTAAAAGGCAAAAGCACAGAGCCACTCAGCATTGCTGATCCTTGTACCAGATACCAGTATTTTACTTAAATTCAAAACTGAAAACTGAGCTGTGGTAGCTTTCTCTGGTCAGTATAATGAAACTGATCTTCAAGAAAATCCCCCAAAACTAGTCTAGACAGCTACTTGAATTTTTATTTCATTTTCTCTTTACAAACTAGTACATGCAATTTAAAAGGTTTCTTCTGCAGTATATTCTATACTACATTAAGCTCACTGCAAAGCTAAATCATTACATCAAGCAGTTTCTAACATTCTTTAAAGCAACCTAAAAGATTAAAATGCTCTATCCCTCATTATTATCAGGTATTGAGATTTATCATTGCCATAGACACACAGCCTCTGCAAGTTGCAGACATAGTTGCTGAGGAGAAGAAAACAGTCCCTTCAAGGGCACTGATTTCTTTTTGAGATGATAAGCCACTTATGACACAGACAGTTGCCTGTATTTGAAGAAAACCAAAAAACATTAGGTTACAAAGTGAGATTTTAGAATAATTTGCCACAATCCACCCAAGGAATCAAGGTCATTAACAAAACAGGTCATCAAGATTTTATATAGCTAGTACTAAGCTTCCTTCACTAAGTTATTGCCTATGGAACCACATTTTATTGCCCTAGTTTAGAGAATCTAAAGAAAAAGTCTTCAGTAAAAAAAAAAAGAAGAGGAAAACCCTGATGCAACCACAATGCAAAGCCAGCCTTGAACTTGTTAGAGCTCCTCATAATTGTGATAAATAAACCATGTATGTTTTTCTTCTTAACCAATCTGATTTTTAACTTATATATCAAAATCTCTCATGGCCATCCTTTTTAATTTTTTTACTATTTTAAACCTCTTTATGAGGTCTGAACTATATATCAGCATATAAAACAGTCATTCATAAATATACCCCTCCCTGATAAAAAGTATATCACTGCAAATCTCTAAAAAACTTGGAATAAGCAATGACTACTAGGGCTTCTTTTCCTCCCATGTATTTCACAGCTAAAACACCTCAAAAATGTTTCAGGTATTTAAAAGGCCAAAGGTACATCATTCTGTGCAATTATTTTGATGCTGATTTCAGTTTAGCTTCAGCTAAGAATTCTGTACAAAGGTCAAGACCTTTTAAAGTGTACCATTTATTAAATTCTAGAAATACTGTGATTTTAGTCCCACATATATGCCCATCAACATCCACAACACTAACCACAGAATTTAATACTACTGAATTATTAGGTGATGGCCAAAGCAGATACATTTTTATGGAGCACATTTTTTATGGACTGTACTTATTTAGTCTCAATTAAATGATACTGTATATTTCAAAGGGCTGTCAGCCATTTGACATAAATATTGCTACAGCAACAGACCAACAAGACCTGCAGTCCAGTCTTTAAAAACAATAAATTAGTTTTAAACACAAAGTTAAAACATAGCAGTTTGTACTAGCTCAGTTTCAAAACAATAAACCATCTGCCTCATTAAATCATCAAGAGCACTCATCCTTTCCTTCCTCTTGGCTAAATCTGTTCTTCTCAAAACTGCTGAGCTGTAGCCAGGCCTAATTCATTGCCCTTTCAAGAGCTGTTCCTCCTCTGAATAGCTAAGCATCAGCTGGCTCCCTCACTTAATAACAACCACCCTTCTTTCCTAGCTGGAATTGAGAATTTCTTTATTAATTTCTTACTCAGGAAGGTGAATAATATGTGCATGGTCTTTATTCTAGCTGTTTCGTCCCAAATAGAGCTGTTTTAATCAAAAAATTTACTGAGTTATTTTATTCTGGAAGAGTTCATCTTCCTTTGGACACTTCCTTTCCTCCCTCTCCTCCTTTACAAGAACCATTGGGCCATTGTGTTGCACAGTACTCCTTCCCTTCTGACAGATCCAGTTCCTTTTTTTCATGATAGTGATAGATGCTTCTGATAAGTCTAGAAAAGTAAACTTGACAACATTTTCTACTTCCAACTCAATTTCTAATTTGTTTCTACATTGACTCTTTTGCTCCAGTTAACAAAAAAATGATGTCTCTGAGCTCATATCAATTTTAATATTTACAGCCTGTCAAAATGATTCACATTCCTTACTGAAGTCTTAGCTCAGGTGTTTCATCGATCAGGTCCCAAATCCCTTCCTTTAATATGAGCCTTAAATCAATCTCTTAGAACTGACAACATCCCTCACAGAAGGTAAGAAGACGTTTTTAGTACAGATAAAAGTGAAAGCAAAAGACCTAATTCCTGTTTAGCTAAGCCTTGATCAATGACAACACTTTCCTGGAGTTTCAAGAGACCCTATACAAACACAATCAGCTTGCAGAAAGAGGAAATACTGTGACAAGGTCTTTGCTGCTCATCATCAGGGTCAGGTTCATCTTCCTTTGTAGCCATGGGCACAGGGGGGTTCTTTGCCCCAGGTCCCCCCCATTTCTCAGTGTTATTCAGATTCATGTTGCCTCTTCACTCTTCCCCACCTCTGTCCTGCCAGGGTGCTGCCAGAAGGAAAAGGAAAGTCCCAATTCCTCTACGTGGGAAAAATCCCAGTGGTGTCAAATGGGGCTGCTCAGATTTAGAAACAAAGTGTTCCCCCAGAAATCAATATGGTTTTGTTTTGGGGTTTGGTGTTTTGTGTTTTTTTTTGGTGAAAACGTAGAAAAATTCACATGAGCAATTTAAATCAAATAAGTAAATACACAATTCTCTCTGCAAGCCCAAGCAGTGCCTTCTTACAGCTTTATATTCCATTTCAAACTGAGAAAGATCCAAGCTGAAGACTGAAAACACAAGAGCCTTGAAGTGCTGAGGGATTCTGCCAGCCCTCAGAGAAACAGCCCCATGCAGGACAAGTGCTGAGTGTGACATCAAGCTGTGAACTGAATGTTAATGAGAAATATGGGATGGAATTGTTAGTTCGTGTTTCCATTGATCAGCTTGCTCCTTACAGTCACCCTTATTTTCTTGCCCTAACCAAAGAAAGGCACACATATATATCTTTAAGTTCAGAAGAAAGGCCACTTGGTAAAATCTTGTATTTCATCAGGTAAGGTCTTCTATACTGAAATAACCTCAGAGGTCTTATAAGGCCTTGAGTAACACAGACTCCTCAATCTTATCCTTCAGACAATATGGTTAAGCCAATTTCACTTTTAATTTCTCACTCTTATAAAGTTTGACTTTTCTACCTCAGCGTACCTTAAAAATTGAAGAAATTCTTTGCAATAATCGCTTCTTTCAAGGAATTAAGATATAATTTGATGCTCATTCTCTAAAGCAGGAAGGTACATCTTTTTACTGTAAAGTTGATGGCATAAATTATGTCAATATATAAATGTTCTACAGCAGCCTTAATATCATTTTGTAACACTGACTTCTCACAGTTTGTCTGAATATATGATGCAGTAAATCTCAAGGTCAGAACTTGATAGCAGCATCTGTCTCTTCTTTTGGTCATTGCAAAAGAAGAACCTTCAAATTGATTTTTACAATAGTAATTTAAGGCTAAGGCTTAGTTTGAGGTCAGAGTCAGTAATTTTGAGGTTATTTTAGGAAAATTTATCTTTATGGTGTTAAGAATAATGACTCCCAGTTCCAGACCTGGACGGATAAGTATTAATTTGATTTTCATATTTAAATGTAATATGTGCTTACAGAAGATTCCCCCCCCTTTTTTTCTTTTTTTAATGAAAGACAAATACTTTCTTATTTAGTGGTTATCAAGCAAGACTAGCAAAAAGTTCTGCTTTGCAAACCAATATGGGTGAGCATGTTTTTGCTCCCCTGGGCAACAATTTCAATAGAACTACTCACATGAAAAAGCTGTTCATGTGGGTTTGCAGTGAGTTACTGTTAATCCATGACTTCAAGATCTAGGAACTGAAGAAGTTGGCACCAAGTGGCCCAAGATTTGTAATAACATGGTGGAAGCTGATGATATGAAGGGATATGAAGGCAGAGAAAAGGCAATCCAGATTTATTAAGAGATTCCTGAATTTGCAGCTCTTACAGCAGACCCATTTCTTCTGGCTTCCTGCAGTTCTCAATCAAGCTAAGCATCAGCAAGAGGCACATTTGCAAAAGCATCCTAAAAATGTGAATATATAAAACGATGCAAATGTGTTTTTACACACACACTTGTAACTATCTCTTAGTATCCAGGGAACTCCAGCCTCACTCCCTGTCTGATTGCGTAGGTGCTGTTTAGATGTCTCCTGTGGTGATTTGTTAGCTGGTAATACAGATTTTTCCCATTTCCCACAAGTCTTAATAAAAACAAACAAAAAAAGATAATCATGAAATGACTGCTGTATACCCTCTTACTGTTGCTCTGTTTCCATTTCCCCTGCCCCCTCAGCTGTTCACCACTATAAAAGAGTCAGTCAGAAGTTTCAGAAGTGTACAGAAGTGGCTAAGAGTCAAAAACTTCTTTCCTTACTTTTCTTTTGTTGAAAAATATTTGGGTTTCCTGTTTCTAAACTTAAAATCAAACCTGCTCCCTTGATGTGTCTTTTATGACATGTTTCACCCCAGAGCAAACACACAGCTAGGAATGGGATTGTAATGGAAAGAGTAACAAAGCTCTAAAGTGCAGCAGGGCTATCAGGCATGTTTACAATTGGTTTAGGCTTGAACTTGGAGCCCCCTTTTTCTATGTATAAACTTTAAAGGTAGTGTCATGTTTACAAAGAAGGGGAAAAAATAAAACCAAGCTGCAGTGCAAAATAACAGGTAACAATATAGTTGTATTCTTCATACAAAGCCTGGCAGAGGCAGCATATCAAAATCTGGTGTAGAAAAGCACCCATGTACATTCCAATGAAGCAGCTTTAGCAGCACCAGATTGTTCAGATGTGAAAAACATGGAGCAGCATTTAATCAGGACATATTATAAGAGCAGAAAATAATGGGAAAAAAAGGTATGGAAAGGAAAGGTATCATATTTGCCTTTAGGTATCAAAGTTTCCATAGCTTTTTGGTATTTTAAAATCCTTATATTAACTAGAGATACAGCTTTAACATAAGGAAGTTGAACTAAGGTTCCATCACAAGACTGGGATATTAAACACCCTTCAATACTAAAGCATGATTACTGTTAGCTGAGAAACTTACATAAATATTAATTTCTGCTTCATGTCAATATTAAGGGTTTTTCAAGGTATAAGTTGTTGTAGAAGTACTCCATCTATAGCTATGATTCTCCCATTGCAGCTGTGCATAATGAAGTCAAACCTTTGGTTTGATGCACCAAGCTCCATACCAATTTATTCTACATGACAGAACACTTGCAATTCTGAAATCTTAGTGAGGGAAGAAAAACAAACAAAACCTAACACAGATCTCTCTCCTAAATATCTAAGTATACATAGCACTAAATGTTGGCTCTTAAAATGAGAACAACTTCCCACAGGTCTCACTGAAGCCAGAACTGCCTTCAAAAGCATTATGGGGTCTGCTTTGCACTCAAGAATTAAAAAAGTTTCCTACCTTTCATAAATGGTGAATGTAAAGCACCTCTTTAGATGGCTTCACATACAAATCAAGTTGCTAGAATGATTCAAAATGATATTTGTTGGCAATAAGATATTAACATGTAGAACAATATTTCTTGTTACTGACGTTTACTGAAATGTCACCAGCTAAAATATAGATGTAACAGTGAAATACAATCCTCTCTTCTTTCAAAATGCCATTTTCATTCACCTGTGCTGTAGAGCTCAGGTCTGCTTGCTTACTTACAGGAATTCACAGCACATTCATTGTAATAATTAACACTAACTGCAGAAGAAAAGAAAAATAAAGAACTAAAAAGAACTGCTCCAACCACCATCTTTCAGTATTTTTAAGCAAATTTTTCTGCATATTTAGAAGATTCAATTCCTATTAGATTCAGTATACATGCATGAGAGGTGAAGAACAAGATCTCTTACAGGCAGCTGGACAACATTTGAAAGTATTGAGAAATGCATGGAAAGACTGTTGGGACCTCCAGTGTTTTAAGCCTCTTTCCTAGCCTAAAATAAATCCTTGCTTATTTTTGGTGTTAGAAAAGTTGATTTCTTTTTCAGTGGAGACTTATAGGATCCTCTCTCAGGGCATGGGCTTCTGAACTTTACTTTTAATAACGCTTAAACTGTCCCACTGTAAGAGAAGCAACCCCTGATGGGACTACTCAAGGCTGGAATTTTGAAAATCCTCATTTAAAAATGTGCTGGTTTACCATACTGATTCATGGTACACTGCCTTTACTAATTAAATTAATAGCTACACTTGCTTACTATAGAGATTAACTTCTGCATTACCCTCACTGGATGAGTTAGTTGCTAGGCAGCTCTCACTGGAGCTTTGGCACCATGTTCTTATCTCTGAGGACAAAGGCTGCCATGCATCTTTTACTAGGAGAATGAATGCTACACTGCTCTCACTAAGAGCATTCATCTCTGTCTTTATATCTCAATTTCTCTCCTTTAATTATTTTAATCACTTGGTGCATTCTAGTGTTACAAGCCTATTGAATCTGGAGTATATTTTAACTTATATGATAGGGAATTGCTTCCCATTTTTCCTCCCTTTTCAATATACAACCTCAAAATTTATTCCAAATCACATGTGAAAGTCCTGCACACCACAGCATGCCACATCTGCTGCTGCAGTAATGTTCAGTTTGATATTTAAGCTCTTCTGAGTATCTTTCTATTTACTGAACTGTTCACTGTCAAATACTTGTTTACTTTTTTCATTTTGTTCCACACTTCAGTTCCTATATAGGAAGTCACACCTTATTATTGACAGCCTCATTGTGCCAAATGAAAAAAAAAAAAAAAAAAAAAAAAAAAGGAAAAACAAAACCAAGAAAAAACACCAAAAACACATGAAAAACCAGCACAGTGCTGTAACCTCCTGTTATCCAGATATGGGTGTACCAACTCCCTTTGTAGTACCCAGATGATTTACAGAGAATAAGATGTCAACGTTTTTTTCCTATTGACAATCTGCCCTGGTTTTCCTAATGAAGAGATCCACATCCTTGTGCCATATCAGCAGCTGGGGAAAATCACTTTAGCTCCACAGGACTCAGCAAAGCCAAAGACTCAGCTCCTAATCTCCAAAACAAACTAACCCAAAATTAATGATGTGTAAAATCTTCAGGTTGAAGCTGAAGCTAGAATTCATTCCTGGCCTAATTTTTCTCATATTCTTCATAAAATGACAAAGATCTTAAAAGTGATATGTGTACCAGTGTTATTCAGAACATGCTTAGACTGGCTCTACCTGTAAAATGAGATAATAAGTACTGAATGGGAGGGAATAGATTAGAGCTGAAAAATATAATCCTTTTTTCTGTTAACTTCTACGTTACATTAAGGCTTTAAAATAATTTCTTCTTTAATTGATTTTCAATTTTTGCATAATCATGTCATGCCCAATTTACACCATCCTGGGTTTTTGCTTGTTTGCTTTTTGTCATGCAGCTCATTTAACCATTTCTGAGTACTCACTATCCTCTAGATGTTACTCATGTAATATAATTATTCCAGAAAGCACAGTTTGACAGGATAGCTCAAACTCTAGAGAGACCGAGTCAAAAAAACCCTGAATAATTAATAAAATATCTGTACCAATTCAAATTCCCTTGTTCAATAAAGGAATACTATAATTCATATTCTTTTTAATGAATATGTGAGCACAGTCAAGTTGAAACATTTTTATAAATAATTTGCTGAAGCTTTTGCCCAGTTGTGAGAATTAGCAAGGTTTCTTGCAATTATGTGAAGTCAAAATCTGTCAGTAACACTGCATTATTTTCCTAAGAATAAACAAATAATCCTATCCTGCTTATAGATAATGCAAGAAATAAGAAAGGCAACAGAGAAAGTTGGTCAATATTGCCTCTGAAAGGTAAAAAATATAGAGATTTTAAGGCTAGAATGAAACAAAAAAAGGAAAGTGGCATCTACCTCACAATTTAAAAATAAAAATTTTAGGAAGGAAGATCACGGTTACGTTGACCTCATAAGAACAATAAGTTATGCTTTTATTTTTCAGCAAAGGTTTAATCACAGTATTATATTCCATCAAGGATTTTGATCTTAAAATCAAACGGTCATTTCTTTCCGGAAACATCAAACTGATGATCAGAACAAAACATTAGGTAACCACCTTGCTTGAAGGCACCTTTATTTCTTATAACATGTCAGCTTTTTTGACATTCCATGGAAAAATATTGAATATTCAAAAATTTGCCTGAAAATTTACCTCTTCTGGGACATCAGTTGGAAGACAGTCTGCTACATATGCATTAGTTGCTGGGAAATATTTGACACTGACACGCATAACTTATACTGTAAAGTCACACATGAAAATAAATTTTTTAGCTCTTTTACTACCACATTTAGAAGTGCTTTGGAAAGATGTGCAAACACGTACAGAGTAGACCCTACAGTTTTTAGACTCAGAGAAAAATCTGGCTACTTCTGTGAATCTCAGGCAGGCAGCCAGGACAAAAATCCTGAGAATAGTACACAAAATAAAATACTATGTTCTAACACCTGACATAACGAAATATCAACAGACTTTATGATCTATGTATGATAAATATCTGACTACTGTAAAAATGTTAATTATAAAAATTTAAGAATGATAGAATTGTTTGGGTTGGAAAATACCTTTAAAGATCATCACATCCAACCATTAAGCCATTATTGCCAAGTCCACCTCTAAACCATGTCCCTAAGCACCACATCCACACATCTTAAATACCTCCAGGGATGATGACCACTAGGCAATCCTTTCAGTGAAGAAATTATTCCTAACATCCAACCTAAACCTCCCCTGGCATAACCTGAGGTAATTTCCTCTTGTCCTATGGTTTGTTGCTTGGGAGAAGAGACCAATCCCCACCTCAGTACAACCTTAAATCTTAATCATGCAAGACGACAGAGGGAGAGCTTTTGTTATAGGCCCTCCTGATGTAATTCAGATTGAATATAATTTTGGAAAAGGCTTTCTCTATTTTCATTATTGATGTTCAGAGTGAGAATCCTATTTGGATCCATTGTTTTCATTTTTTGTCACAGTGATTAATCATACAAGACTTTTATCCAGCTTGTGCCCCAAGCCTCTCCAAGTCTTATAGTAAGCAGATCTACCCCAGACAAGAAAAAAGCCATGATGTACTTTTTCCCCTTGATACACTTTTGCCACTACAGAGGCAGTTATCATTATCACAGCCAGACAGCTTAATACAACCAATATATATCTCTTGAAAACCATAAAATTTTATAAATGCACACTATCTCAAGCTTAGAAGTTTAACCATAATGTACAGCACAAATTCATTTCTAATTCTTATTTAATCATAGAAAATCTTTTCAGATAACTGAAGAATAGTAAAAATAAATACCTGAACTTTGGTGTTACTTTGCCTTTTCCTGTTTATTTTAACAGGCTTAAACCAAAAGGATGTTTCAGAGGAAGAAAACAATTTTTAAGGACAACCTACCTCCACTGAATGAAAAAGATCCATATTTTCAAGAGCAAGCACTTAAATGACTAGTGTTTACAGCAACAAAGATATATTCTGTGTTTAATGGCAAAGAAACTGACAACTTCCTTATCTGTGATCCGTACAAAATCAGCACAAAGAACGGTGTCTGTTTACTGTTCCTGCACCTAGCACAGAAATAATGATATTGCAAAATACTTGACTGTTGAAGAACTAAATAAGCAAAATTGGGATTCTGACCAAAATATTTTTTTAAAAGCTCATTCTTAGAAAAATGTTCAGATTTTCGTTAAACAAGAAAAAAACCCTCCAGCTCTCAAAAAACTATTGTACCCACTGACTCTCATAATTTTTATTTTCTCTTGGGATTCTTGAAGCTAATGTTATTTTTCACTACTTGACTGCGTAAGAAGTTCATTTTAAAACCAAATAAAAGTTTGGAAAGTACAATCTAAAATAATAATAAATGTTGAATAATTTTATTTCAGTGTATGCTTTATTTTTTACATCAGCAGCAAAATAGAAAATAAAAATCTTTTAGATTTTTTTACAAATGAACAAACGTCAGAGCTGCTTAGAAACAGTTACTCTCAACTTTGCAAATAGTATTTTCTGTGCACTTTGTGAGCCATGAAGATGATCTAATTTATGAACTGAAAGTATTGCTATTCAGAACACTCAGTCCCTGTGCTATTTACAGTGCCAGAACACTCAAATTTAAATAGTTACTGAAGTCTCACAGTAACAACTGACATTTCATTTAACCTTTTTAACTAAAATAGTTATCTCTGTGAATCACTCATGCCATGCTGAAGCAAATCTTCACCTTGATACTGACTCCTAAACCTACAAAATGGCATGTCTGGAACTTTATGAATGATGCCTCTAAGCCATATGATCTATACAGAGTATCAAGTCTGAGGCACTGATTCACAACCATTATGAACAGTCTGGTGATAGACACAGCTAAAAATCACTACTAACTTTTATAATAACATATATGAAAACAGGAGGAATCGCCCTGAAAAAAAAAAAAAAAAAAAAAAAAAAAAAAGGCTCTTTATTAAAAGCTTTAGGCACAACCTGCTAATACTAGATTTTGTGATTTTTTCCCATCCATAAAACTGAGACTGGAATCTGCTTTTACCTTCCTCAGCTGTCTCTGATTTGAAGACAGCATCAAATACAGAGTGCATGTTTATGTGAGCAGAACAAGTTTGGACTCCCAGATTGGGGATCACACTTGCTTCATTTTAATTAAAGAATACTTTGCCCAAGTTCCCCAGGCTAATACAAATCTAATTGAAGTCAATACTAAGTCCAACACATTGCCATATGTGCAATCTAAATTCCCATCCTCAGCTCACCTCAAGCAGATGAGAATACTGTGGCTGGACCTAACAGAGCTTGCAAAGAGACATGAACAGTTCACATCCCCTGAGATGTCCAACACTCAGCACCAGCAGACTGTGCTGGAAACTGGAAATAGAGAAGACAGAGCATCATAAGAAGTTGGCTGCAGTCAGTGAGTTTCAGCTGAGCTCCTCTGGAAGAGGTGGCTTCACTCAGCGTCCACCTGTGCCTACAGCTATGCCTCTGTGTTAAGCATCCATTCTCCCATTCCCCAAGAAAAGAACATCCAAAAATCCTGAGTGCTGAGGCCACCTACCTCTGCATCTGGGCTTCTAACACACAAAACTCAGTAAATCAAGAATAACTTAAAACCTTCCATTTTAAAGCAAAAAGTCACAAGGAAGAAGATGAATCAGAGATCATGAACAAAAAGCACAGAAGTCACAGGTTTTATCCCCCTGTGATTGTAGCTGCTTACCAAAGGGACTTTTTCTAGCTAGGAGAGGAGGAGATGAAGATACAAATCTGCATTTTTTTCAAACTATCAGCCCTAGAATCTGATTCCAATTTAGCAGTAGTTTAAACATTAGAAGAATTTCCATCATCGCTCCTCAATAGCTTTAACCTCTGGAGCTTTCAAAAGAATAGGCAGTGAATTGAATTTTTAGCTTTCTACCTTGGAGACCTGAATACAAAGGTAAGAACCAGGAGCCCAGAAAGCAGCCAAGGTGGCTATTTGGCTGGGTAGCCCATTTTTTGGTCTCCAGCATGCTCTAATGACCATTGCACATTCTCTGGACTTCCCTACTTTTTTTCTTGTTGTGAAAATTGAAGTGGTCAGGAATGTCACACATCTAATCCTCCTCGTGCTGGATGTGCATGGCTGTCAGCAATGTTGTGATCCAGACAAGAAACTTGCAGGAGACCATTATTTTAATAGTAGTCTGGGTCAGACATCTCAAGTTCAACCTGAGGTTTTCTTAAGCAGAAGATGGAGGATTTCCTCAAGATTCACTTGTTCTGTCTCATACTTCTCTCACAGAACCTGTTATGATGCTGGTGAAAGGTCAGGTGAAGTAGCACATAAATTATCTGCAACTTCTTATTTAGTAAGGAAGCCTTAGAGCTAAATAAGTTCTCCTCTAAAAACTACTTTTCCAAAGACCTTGCACTCAAGAGTCTGGCAGTCACTCTCACCCGGCTCCTATGGAGGGGGAGAAAAGCAAAAGGAAAAGAAGGCAGAACATCCATATCATTTAAAAAAATTTTAGAAAGCGATATGTCAATAATGGCTGTGGACATGAAGCTAGAAAAAAGAATAGCACTTTAAATTCCCGACGACTTTAGCAGAGGGTGATAATGTTTTCCCTTCCCAGTTCAGACCTCAAGCTTCTCAAGACCCAGAATAACTCTGTAGCCTATTAGTAAGCTAAATATACCCAGGGAACAAACACATATAATTTATCAGGTTTTTGTCAGAGATAACAGACTGCACTGCTTTGATATGAACAGCACAGAGATCAGTGGTGAAGAATATAAAGCAGCTCAGTTGAGTATGAGGACTTTCTAGTAGGACTTTCTAGTGAATAATACTTCCACAGAAAAGGTGAAGAAATAAAACCACTAAGATAGATCCTAGCTAGTTTTCATAAAGGAAATAAGTTTGAACGACCAAAATTCAGTTCAGATATATAGGTACTAGAGATCCAATTAAAAAAATAAAACAAAACAGGAAATGGATATTGAGTTACTGCAACCAACAAAAGCAATCAACCATTCCAAACTCCAGATTTCTTCCATTAATAGCTTGTTTTGCCCTTCTTTACTGTAAATAATTATGCCTCAAAGCATATAGCTGCACTCTTAATAATAGTTCCAGAATAAAAAAGAAGGCAAGAAAGAATTGTGCTTCTAGTTAAACTTCTCTGCTTTCTGAAAGCCGTATTTTAGACACATATGCAAAACTCCAGCCAAACTAAATGATCAGCTCTTGCTGGGAGCAAGAGTCATTCAAATCCACAGATCCTATTGACAAAAGCTACTCCTGGGTAGGTCACACAATTCACAGGACCCATTGAAAATTTCAGAGGGAAAGAAAACAAAAAACATCAAAGTGTTTGTATTTAGTATACAGACCTTTTTGCCAGTTCAAGCTTAAGACCTTTTTAAAAATGCACTGTCAGCAGCAGAGCTTTTCAAGGTAAAATGAGGCCTTTAAAGCAGGTATCCCACTGCTTATTCCACCACTGAGCTGCCTGTGGAGTGGAAAAAACAAGGGCAAAGATGGGACTGAAAGTCTCAAACACTCCCTTACAATGACTTTCATCTTCTCTTCCAAATCTGTAACCTTTGAAGACAGAATGAAATGCAGTTAATGTGTTTACAAGTAGGCTGGAACCTGCTATGTTTTTAAAGGCAACTCACAAAGGTCAGAGACATCCACTGGAATCTCATTATGTTATTTAAACGGACACTTTCAGGACTGGCAGACCCCCTGTTTGACCTCTCCTTTAACTTTCATCTGTTTGAAAAGTTATGGACTTCCTCAGATTCTTTTAATGATGTATCACTTCTCTTTCTAAAAGAGAAAACAATTAAAAATGTCACTGATACAAGATAATACCAGAAGGAAGCACTTCTGTGACAAATCCATCCTTAGCTTTCATCTTTAGCAGGGAAAATACTGAAAATCCAAATCACAAAATATCCATCAGCTTGCAGGTTTATAAATGCTAAATAGGAAAAAAGAAAATAAAACCCAGTGTCCAGAACTCATAATTCTGAAACAAGCCAATCCTAGAAGAAAACATACTTTGTAAAGACAATGACTGTAGATGTAATCCTTCGGTGCATACTGCAAATAGCCAAACATGAGACTCTGAAAGGCTGCAAATATTAAGAAACATCCAGTAGCATGGTAAGTTTCTTCAACAATCACTTTGCAGAAATAAAAAGGGGGCAGCAGCAGGAATACAGCTGCAGAAATAAATATAATTTCCTATTACCGTATATTCCACTGAATGAGATATACAAACAAAAATTATTTTGCTATCTGCTTCTTAAATCTTGTTTTTATAATGGAGGGCATAAAAATGGTACAGTAATTTTTTTAATGTTCTCTCTTTTTTTAATTGCTTAAATTGCAACATGAACATTTTCCTAAATCTGGATTTTTTTTCTTTTCTTTACAGAATCTGAATAGGACAGTTATGATAAGCAACAGTTAAACAGTTGTCTGTTTGCCGTAATTCTACAATTTTAAGACTCAGATTCTGGCACTTTTAAAACCCAGAGTCTTGTTGTCTTTTAAATAATAAACCAGATGCTTTAGTAGAAATGTTGCCTTTTATCTCATCTAGTAGCAGAGAGGTCAATGGTAAGGCACCTGGGTAACTGAAAACATTTCTGTGGGAGCTTTATATAGCTTCTATTTCATACTTCATGCAATAGTTCCTCATAAACCCTCTCTAATTCTTGCCGAAAACCATCCATTTCCTACACTTCATATTATCTATGACTATTGTACCAATACAAAATGTCTAGATAATAGATTATGTCACAATAACACATCCAACACTGTTTAACCTGGCAATATACAAAAATACCACAATATAACAGTGAGATTGTAGCTTGCAAACCACCCATGTTTAGTGGCAACAGAGTTGCAGCCACGTGGTATTTACAAAGAACACTGATAAGAATGATAAAAAAATCATTCTAGTTGTCTAGATCTCCATTATTCTAGTTGTTGTTTTTAAGCCCCTGTTCATCCTCATAAAATTATGATCCACTTTGTTCTAATCCTCCTCAATCCTGCATTGCCCTGAATGCAGCTGCACCTCTGCCCATCAGCACATAGAAAGCCATCCACATCCAGTCAACCATCTCAGTGGACTTCAAACACTCAAACCACTGAGACTCCCTGAAATGCATTTTGTTGTTAGTAGATACCATTGAATCTGCTGACTACATATGCACATTGTCTTATTATTCACTTTCAGTATTCTGCTGTGCACTGTAAACCCTGCAGTATTAGTCAGAAATGGTTACAGAGCAACCACAGCAACATACAAACAAAATATGAAGAAGAAATACGTCTAATTTTTATATTAAAGTCAAATTAAGTTGAATATCCTTCTAGTTTATAGGTTAATAAAATACAAGAGAAATTAATTACGAGTAGAAATAAATATTTATAATGCAAGTACCATGATAACTACTACCAATGAAAAAGCCTCTTAATGGAAGCACTTGCCCTAAAGGGCAAGAGAGATGCCAATCTAATAGCCTCACCAGGGGTTCTGAAATATTTGCACATTGCCTGACAGCCTAAGGTAAAGTCTTATGGTAGCTCTTCAAGTGGATAAAAGGAAAAATGAAATGCATTGTAAAGACGTAGCGTTTATCTAAATCAATGGAGACATTTCCTACTGCACTGACCTTCACTGCATCTTGAGAAGTATAAAGAGCATTAAGGAACATTTTAAAAATACCCAGGGGTTTTCTTTATCTAGGTTTTCTCCATGTTCAAATAAACTGGAACTCTTTATTGTAGATATTTCCCATATTTCAAGTTAATGTACGTTTCTCTGCAGCACAGCCACCTAAATAATCTTAAAGCTTCATGAGGGCCCTGATAGGCTCCCAGAAAAGTCATATCCCTCCCTGGATGAACATCCCTCAGAATGATTGCTTTACAGTGTCCCTTTGTGCTGACACTAACTAGAATTATTACCCTGAGGATGACCAGGATAAAGGAAGGACTGATGTTTAACATCAACACAAGTACTAAAAAGTAGAAAACCCTGACTTTGTGTAAACTGATACTGTGTATGTCATAAAGTTCACCAGCACCTGTTCTCTTACACCAGTGTTTATGAGAAATAATACTACTGACTGAGGGGTCATCTCTGTTACCTGAGACACAGGGTAAATAGTTCACTCTTAGCACTTTTATCATGAAGACTCAGAGGTAAAGCAGGTAACAACATCAGTAAAAAGACTGTTAGCAGACCTATATTAAGCCCAAATGGGCATTTTTTTAGCCCATATGTCTCCTTAGTACAAATGAATCCTTGCCTGTTCAATTAATCCCTATTTAATTATTGTTTCATGTTGTTCCTTATGAACTAGGTCTTTCCAGTCAGAACGTAATGCTAAAAGCAAGTTCTGCACACAGATTGTAATATAATTTCACCCATAGTGCTCTTTTTCATCTGCAGGACATAAAGAACTCTATCTAAATTAGCAAGTCTTAAGTAAATAAGACAACTATAAAACTACTTCTCAGCATTCCTACTTATAGGAACATGGGGCCCTGCAGTAAGTCCTGGCTTCAAGACTACATGATGTATAAATTTCTAAAACTTAGCTTCACTCCCTGCATTCTATCCAGTAACCCAATTCAGTTTCATTAGGAAACATTTTTAAGATGAAATAGAGAAGAGAAACAGCAAAAGGTGTAATTTCAGTAACTTCAGAATCCATGTTCTCTCTTTTTAAAATCCTTCCTCACTTTTGCCATTATAAAGTGTTTGCATCTGAATTTGAGTCTTTGCATTGCTCCTTTTGCTTTCTTCACAAGTTCTAATTTTTACTTAGCTAAACATCTAGTTCCATTTCCTATATTTTTTTTCAAATTTCTCAATAAACATCTATATTATAGTTTAAGAAGAAAACACTGGCCAAAATTCTAAACTAGGTTGACACCTTTCACATAAATGGAGTGTATAAAGCCTTTCATTTAATACAGTGGAAGTCATATTATATCAAAAGTAAATTTTATCAAGTGTGGACACATGAATCCCAAGATCTTTGGATTATTTTCATATATAAGTTATCAAACTTACATGCATGCTTTACAATTTCATCTTCAATACATCTGAGTTTATGAGTTTCTTCATACCACTAGTAACTTCTGCACTAGGATTTTTTTTTTTTTTAGTTGTGGGTTGTTTTTCTTCACTATTCAGCCAGTAATTCATTGCACTTCCAAAGCAGTAGATGTATTACCAAAAAGCATAAAAGGTACATGCTCCTCTCCTTAATAACTGCAGAGAGTAATTATAATCATGACTCAGATCACAAGATTATTCCATAAAGCTTGACAGCAAGAGCAGAGAACAGTGGCAGTTTTTGCCAACATTTTTTAAAAGCCATCAATCAGAATATAGGAAATATGTTGCCTTAAGATCTGTCATAGGAATTCACATTTTACACCTGTAACTAATAAACCAGCAGCTTTTTAAACTCAGTGTGAAGAACTGTTTCTTGCCTGTCTATTTCTTTGTGTCCTCTTTAAACCCAACACATGGAGGAGTTCTTGGGTTTAATCCTCTTCTCTCTCAAAATTGATGTGAGTCATACAAAGCACCTGACACTGGTGATCACTCCTTTATATTTAAAATAAGTATAGCTAGAACAAATGTATGAGTTCCTTGTCCACATTCCATGGCTGTGCAACTGTACCTGAATAGCTCTGCATCACTCCACCATTCGGACACACTGCATACTTTAAAGCTGGAGAGTGCAACAGATAAATCAGGGCAGTCACATATTTTGTAATGATTTCTCCTGACATTCTCAAGTAGATTTTGGAGAGCCTTGAGTACAACATTTTCAGCAGTTCCCTCAACTGGTAGCATAAATTTTGTTTAACTGCAGAGTGCTGTGCAAGATTTATTTTGAGCTGTTAACTCTTAGTTACACCATCAGGAAGTAAAATTGCATCAAATTTCCCTGGCAGTAATTGATTTGTTATTTGGAATAGAAATAGTAAGAACCAAGCTACAAAGATTAAATTAATTTAATTTCTTTAATTCAAACAAATTAGTGTGGAGTACAAGCTATTATGTAAGGAGGCCACTAAGTATTACTAGGAGGCCTTGATAATTTTTTTGGCAAAAGGTGAAAAAAAAATAAGTTATAATGCCAATGCTCTGAAACACCACCTACCAGGAGGTAGGTACATAAACATACATGCTACCTGGAAAGCTGGAGTGCTAGGGTGATGGGAAGTTAATGGATTTTCATCTCTGCAAAAAAACACTGACATGTTTTGAAAACTTATAAACTGACTCCTCCATTTTGGGGGGAGGATGAGAGATTTTCTTTCAAAACCATTTCCAAGCAGTTGTTAAAAAAAAAACAAAAAAAAACCACATGAATGTACAAAGACTGTATATTACTCTACCTAAGAGTTGCTTTATGTCATAACTTGTAACATTCTCTTTCTTCTATGGCTGGAAAATGCCTGATAATACCTGGATCTTCGTAGTTCTGAAGAGGCAGAGTTGTGAGTTGTATTTCTAGAAAAGAAATACCTGTCCAATTCTCCTTCCACAAGAGACAGGGAGTACAAGTAAGGGAAGAAGTGATGTAATATTTTAAAGGATCAAAACAGAAAGTAGACTATGGACCAACAGGAAACTACTGAATATTCTGGATTACTCAAAACAAACTGGTGAGAAACAGCAGTTACTTCAGTAGAGATAACAGTACACAAACACATCATAGTGAACAAAAAAATAATACGATTTCAAAAAAAAGTCTTAAAAAATACTCCCAAAAGACATTCTCTAGAATATTGATTTTCCACTTTGTAGGCTTCCTTTTGATAAGTGTTTTCAGTTCCATGCAAAATCAGAGTCTAAAGTAAAAAGCCAGAGGAAAAAAGTGAGGGAACTGCCTATCCACATTGAGAATGCCTTAGCTCTAGTGCCAACCACTGTCACTTCAGTCAGTCTGAGCACTCTCTGGGGAGTATTAGAAACAGGATGTCTTGTGACAGAAAGATCAAAGGCTTGGTTTTGAAAGTTGAGCCTGAAATCCTTTTGCTTTGGTGTTCCCAACTAGAAAGAAGGATAACAGCATGTCTGGCCCACAAATAAGCTCCGGGATGATACCAGGCAGAGGGACTTGCATAACGCAGTGATAAGTACAAAAATAAACCACAATTTGGTCCAAGAAATAAGCAGATTGAGTTCTACGTTTGAACTGAAGATATTTTTGGACAGCTGTGGTCTCTGCTAAATTTAAAGCCATGTATGGACAATCAGCCACATATGTGGCCCTGAAATCACACCTTTCCAAAACGTGCAAACAATCTGTAGGTGCACTGAGTGCTGCTGACATGACAGAAAGGTGTGAAAAGTTACTGAAAAAGAGGATCAGCAAGTGGAGCTGCTTTTAGCTTTTTAGCAATAATTAAACCCAACACCAAGAACAGAAG
This sequence comes from Phaethornis superciliosus, assembly GCA_023637945.1. Classification (NCBI taxonomy): domain Eukaryota; kingdom Metazoa; phylum Chordata; class Aves; order Apodiformes; family Trochilidae; genus Phaethornis; species Phaethornis superciliosus. Next base: position 20,708,764 of record JAJQWJ010000011.1, read on the forward strand.
CAGCTCATACAGCCTATGAATTGTTCACTATGTATATTTTCAATGTGGTGCTTAATAGCAGATTTTTCTGACCTGTTTTCAAATCTGGCATTGCTTTCCCTTTCCTATACTTAACTTCTTTTAATTTCTCATTTTCCCCAGCTTACCCCTCCATATAATTTTTTAAACCCATTTTCTATTCTCTTCTTCCTACCTCTGCTTCACAGTGGTGATAACCCCTAAATTACCCACAGTTTTGTTCCCTACCTCTGCTTTAAGACTCATCTCACCTTTTTCTTGAGAACTGCAACTCATATTTAAACTAATTTATAGCATGTCAGCAGCTTCTCATGATTATGTCTAATTTTTCTCTGGCACTACATGCCAGTACATAATATCTCATTCAATGGAAGACCTGTTTATGTACAAGGCAGAAAATATTTTCCAGTCTAGCAGGGACACTCCATTTGCAGGAGATGTGATTTCCTCCCCACAGCAAACAACTTGGGTCTTCCAATAAAAAAAAAAAAAGCTATTGTTTCATCAGAGGACTTTGGTGATCTTATACAGAGTTATTGACTATGGTGACAAACTGTCCACAGAACATGACCTGAGCTGCAGGAACGAAGCATTTTCTACTTTCTGCTGAGTTGTTCCTTCCAGAAACAGCAACTCATGTCAGTGATTAACAAGAGGCTGGTGCAGATTCAGCACAATTGTAGGCCAGCAAACTAGAAACTGCAGTGGCAAATGCAGTAAGTGAATTTAAAATTAGATACTGACAACGTTTAAAAAAGGAAGATGGGGGGGGGGGGGGGGGGTGGGAGCGGAGGAAAGTTCTAAAGCATTGTCACTGGATTTTAAAAAGTTGTAAAACTTCTTCTATGCCCTTATTTGAGGAAATTTCCCTAGTAAGCTTTATGCACTCTGTCATAACCTAACATTCATAATCTCTGTCTTCAATGGCATCAAATTACTCTCATTTCCTTTTTAATTTCTTCTTCAAAGAGTACTTAAATTAAAATAATTGTAGCACTCTTCCATGAGAAATGTGGGCATTGTGGATAATTGATACACATTTGCCTTAGAAATAAATGTGCTTTCACTGTGATAATACTGTTTTAACTGTGTTTCTCTTGGACCATAAACATGACAAATTTTGGGACAGAGTTAAATATTGTACCGTTCTTCTTCAGTTTTAGAAAAAAAGGAATAGCCACTGGAAGAAAAGAAGAATTTTAGGACAATTATTTTCAGGTTCATTGGCTTAAATTCTATAATCAATACTTACACATCCCCTGACAGCTTCCAAGAATTCGTCATACAATGATAATCATCTAATTCATGCATGGAATATTCAACAAGGAAACTAGACACTACTATTTCCCTTAACTTAACTTTAAAGTTCAGTTGTAAGCTGAACATGCTTTGTTTTTTACTAGATGCAGCTATAACAGCACAGTTTACTATTTACTCAATACTCTGTTTTGTCTTCTTTTCCTTTCATTCAAAAAAAGACAATTTTTAACAAAGGAGCAGCCCTCTAAAATTAGACCTAAAAAAATATGAATGCAACATCATATCCATTACACTTCTGTATCACTTCATTACTTCTCTGGACTTTGTAGACTCTGCATTGATTTTGAATGTTGCAAATTCACACTCTAAGGCATAAATTTCCTACAGAAGCAACTGTTTAAATTGTAAGAGAATCCAATTATGCAGAGATCAGACTATGAACAGGTCACAAAGGATTCCGCCTAAAAAATCTACCAGTCCTGTGTACTGTGTTGTGAAATGTAAATACTAAATATTATTATTGAATGAACTTAAGAAGATAAACTACTGTGAAGCCTACACTCTAGTTGTCCAAATTAAATCAGAACATTCTCAGGGGAACCTCTGAGATTTCTTAAGGCAGGAAGATTGCCTCCTTAAATGTTATTTCCATTGCCTAAAGACCACCTTTCTCTGACAGACAGATTATCATTTACTCCTTCCAAATCAATAACCTGATTTATTTTCAGAACCTGTAAGGGCTAACTCTGTATTTAAACTCTTTTAGTCATACATTACTATACCTACTATGTGTTTGTAGCAAAACAAGGCTCTCACTTAAGTAGATATCACTGAAAAAATACACATGAAAAGAAAGCAACTATAATGAAAATATCAAACTCAGACTATTCCTGTGTGCTTTAAATATCCTGTGCTGATAATCTCAATTTTGCAGATTACTTAATATTTGCTAAAGTTCTCAAAAGAGACCAAGAAATTAAAATAATATAGTTCTTAAGTATCCCAAACATCACCAATCCACGAGCTGTATTGAAAGAAAATACTGCAAAGTTATATAAACTCATTACCTACTATCTTAAATTCAGCACAAAACAGAAGTTCAACTGATTTTTATTCCTAAAAAATGGAGTGCTAAATGTTTATCTACCAGAAGGCCAGTGCAGTTTTCCAGTCCAGAACCTAGTTCTGTTGAAAAACTGAAAATCCTTCAAAAGGAAGGACTACAATGAAAACACAGAAAACCCATCACTGTGGAAGACAGCACAGACACCATTCTCACCAAAGCCTGGTATTAGCTAAGCAGATTCATTGCTTCCTACAAGACTTTACAGTTTTGTGTCCTTTTTCCAGCTTTCAAACTGCAGAAGGAACAACAGATCCCAACCTGCACTCAGCTAAACATCCCTGTCCTCATCTCTCTTCTAAGCCATGCTGGAGAACTTCCAGGAATTAGGAAAAGGGAGACATATATCTCACAAGTACAGCAGTCATCTTTCACAGCTTGGGCTTGCACACACCACTGCCAGACATAATAAATCCAGATAAAAGAGAGTCTGAGATAACCCACATAAAGAACTCTTCACTGAACTCATCTAATCCATACTTCAGCCAATGGGAGTGGGTTATTAAGCATGAATTCTACAACTGGCTTAAATGGGAAATTAAGGTCTCAGATGAATACAAGCAGGGTTCAATTTCTGTGCAAGACTTTACCATCACATTGCCTGCTATTGGATTTTGAATGCTTTCAACTCTGTGATTTTTAAATAAATATTACTTAATATGCAAGCTCTATGAGACTGTACATTAACTGAAGAAACAGTGTAATTTATGGGAGATCAGAGCAATTTTCCTATACTCAGCTAAAGGGAAACAGAGGGAGCCTTTTACCATATGGCTTTTTCTCAACCATCACTTAACATAGGACTCTGCCCAACAAAATCCATACTTTCACAATCAGCACCCTGTATACTCCTTATAGTTTTTTTCAGCTCCTTAAATATTTTTTGTGTTCTCTCCTTACAAAGCTCTCTTGCTGAGAAGGCAAGATAATACTCCTCATCTTACACCTTACACTGCATTGCTGGACAGCAAGTTACCAAATGGCAGCTACAATATAAAAAAAAAAAAAAAAAAAAAAGAGAGAAAAAAGAAAAAAAAAAAAAAAAAGAAAGATAAGAGGAGGCCTATAGGGCTGTGCAAAGGTAACATCATTTGTTTTTCCTGTGTAGGGATGCAATCATCCCTTCTGTTCTCCTTGTGCCCTGCTCTGTAATTACTCCCCTAGCCCCTACACAGCACATTTCCTTGTCTTCAGGTTCATGAGACACAAATTTCACAGTGACAGGGGATGAACAAATATGTTGTGTTTTATTTGGAATCTATCCTTCTTAAATAATATAGGATCAGGATGTCAGAGGCAAGAAAAAAATGTAGAGAGAAAACCAAGTCTTGAATTAAAAATACGTAAAATGAAGTAAATAAGGAGCAGATTAAAGGATGAACACAGACTCATATAAAGAAGTGAAAATAAAGAATTCCCATTTACCTCTCTCTCTCTCTCAAAAAAAAAAAAAAAAAAAAAAAAGTGGCCTTATTGCAAATTTTCCACTCTTTTTTGTGCTCTGGATAAGATACATTTCTTCTAAGGAGTAGAGGAAAACTTAGGGTGGAGAATTCTAACTTGGCACCACTTTCAACAGAGGGTTATAGGTCTTGGGCTTTTGTAGCAGAACATTGTGCAAAGCCACCGGGCTAATTCTGGAGGAGGGAAGAGCTTAAAGAAGATTCCCTCTTTCTAGGATGCAATGGATGAGTAGAAAAGAACAATCCTTGCAAAGCAGCAGATTCCCAAAGCCACCCATACCATATCCCTTTGAACATGACCACAGAGTGCAGCTGCACTGGGGTTCATACACTTCATGGCACACACAGAAAATGCTGAGGAGGTTCTGCAGCTGAATTTGGGGGCTCCTCACTGGCACGTGCAGTTCTCACTGTAAATGCTCACAGAAATTTACTGCTAGTGAGCAAATAAAAGAAACAGGAAATCAATGGATAAGCAGAATCATAACATTGGACAGACAACAAATGTGGCAGATTAAAATTATTGTTAATGCTATTGAACAAATTTATAATAAAATAATAAGAAAAAGTCACTGTACAAGAGTCATCTATCCTCCTAGTGTTCTCTCTAGAAGTGATAAGCATTTTGCAAAATTACCATTATCTACTCTTTGAAATCTTCTCTGTGCCTCTCCATAAAGCCATATTATTTCCAAGAATGGCTGTCTGCTTTTGGACATCACTTCCTAACATTCAGAAAAATCCTTCTCCTGGAAAGGTTTATCATGACTTGCTTTGTGCTAAATCTTTTCTCTGTTTTTAGAATGGAAGTTAAATTATATAACCAAAATAAAATTAAATATTATTCAACAGTTATGTTTTTTAAACATTATTAAGCAGTATTTAGCTTTCAGGTTGAAGAAGTAGCACTTAGGTTTCCTTTTTTTCCTAAGCCTCATTAGGACATCTCACTACCAACATCAAAGAGAGTGGATACTCCGCCTCGTCAGATGGCATTCCCTTGCCCAAATGAATTATTTATTTTCTTCAGGCTTACAGAAATCTAAAGGGATTTTGGAGGGTTTCAGGAAAATTGCCTGAAAACATCATGCTATGTCAAAAATAGTCTGAATCAATGTTGGTGACTGTCTCTGAAGGTACCACTATCATCTGAAGTAGCCAGTATCCACCAGATGTGACTATTATTTACACTTACAAGAAAGAACAGTTCTGATATGTCTGAAACACCAGAATAATAGTATAATTCCAATAAAAACAGCAGAAAGTCAGCACTAAGGTGTATCTAGCAGTAACAAAATGGAAACCAATCATAGCAAGATTTTGAGGTATGTTCAGCAGACTGCAGCATCTCCCATTAACACTGATTCCTGTGATTCTTCCTGTGCTCCAAGTTTTTCCAAGTTTTTCATGTGACTCCTAGCAGCTAATTCTTTGTCTCTGTTGCATTTTGTCTTTGAAATTCCATGAATGGCATGTTATGATGGGTGCATTTCCTGGCACTGCCACTCTGAACCAAGTCATTCTTGTTTTCAGGACCTGGGAATACTATCTGACCTGCCTGATAATTCATTTTTTTTAAAATGCTAAGCATTATGTTGGGATTTCCATTAGCAGCATGGATACAAAGAGCCTTACCAAGGCAAGAAAATACAAGTGCATGCTGTGATTTATTCTTCACACGGGTCATTCTGTTTGATCTCCACTGAAAAGTACTGCCAATGCCAGAATCCTATAGCAAATATTATATGATTATTTGCAAGAGTGTCAAAGGAGCTTATGGCAGAGTAGCATTCAAGCAAAAAAAATCCATTGTGCTTGTTGTAGGCCAGCTTTTGCTCTTACATATTTTAATAACCACATTTGAATAAAGATCTAGGTGCTTAGGTAGGCTTGTTTATTGACCAAGGTGAAATGCCCAGAAAATACTGAAGGTTTTTCAGTGGGAAAGTTGGAGAAGCTAGAAAAGCTTGAGGGTTTTTGTTATAATTAAATTGAAGGACAGCATTAAAATTAGACTTTCCCTGATTATTTAAAGAAATCAAATCTATGTTGTTAAATACTGAGTGTCTGCTAAGAACTATCTGGAAAGTCTATTTCAAAGGATTTCTTTAGGCTCTTACTGTAAAAACTCTCTCTTTTTGCTTTGATAAAACATTATCAACAGGAAATAGGCAAGGTGATGCCACTGAAACTCAGCAGTTTTGAGTGAACCATTTTCTTCCTTCTGAAGGATAAAGCTTTGAAACCCAAAATGACAACTCTTCCCACAAAACTGTTCACAAACTAAGAGTGTAAAAATCACTTACAGGCAGGATGTTTTGTGACCAAAGCATGACCTTGCCTTTGAATCAATTTTTACTACTTCTGAAACGATGTGATGCTAAACTCAGCTAACTCTGATGACTGATTCCTCTTCCTTTGGCTCCTCATCTTAAAAAAATCTTGGCTTGGTGACGCTCATTTACTTGACAGCAGCAATGACATCTCTCTGCAATTGATCTGTTCCTACTTATCCAGCTCCCATTGAGTTCCTGGGGTATTCCAACAGCATGGCTATTTCTCTCTTTCTTTTCCCCTGAACCTCTAGTTGTATTCTCCAACACAAACCTAAATCTGATAAGCTCCAGGATTAAAATGGAATTGAAATAGGCCATGTATTCACATTTTCATGACTCTATAAAGCTTGGCAACTTCTCTCATATATCCCTAACTAATTTTCCTGCATGGAGTTCATTTTAATGAAATATTATCTAGCAAACCATAGTAGTACCATGTTTTGGGTTTTTTTATTCTCTTTGTTAAAGGAACATGGGAAATTAACTTTTTTATTTTTTTAATTATATCAAAAATCTCCATCCATCACTCATCATCATGGCAGTCTGTTTTTCTTGCATGAAAACGAATTGCATTAAAAAGTTGCAACAATACCATCCCACAAGCTTGAATTTTAATCGCATAGAATTATTGATAAGAACAGTGTAACATGTCTTTCTGATGAAAAATGTTTTTTCAGAAACTGTGCTTATTCATTTATTAGTAATGATAAAAATTGCCAGGAGCTGTATTTCTTATGCCTCCGTGTAAAGAATGAACTGCCTCAAGGCTAAACATCTCCTACAAAATGTCATCCCCTCTGGAAAGTGGAAACATCTTTATGCTAATGATTAAAAGTATTTTCTGGAGTTATTCTTGCTGGGTTTTGTTTTGAGGGTTTTTTTGTTGTTTTTTTTTTTTAAGAAAAACACTTTTTTTTCTCTTTTCTTTATATGTTGTCATAAAAAAAGATGTCTGTAACGATTCAAGTACACTATAAATCACAGCAATGTGCAACATTTCAAAATAATTTTTATGAAGTCAGATGAATATTTCATTGTATAAAGTAAAAAGTGTCAAAGTGTCCTATATTATGACAGTATGCAACATGGAGCCAGTATGAAGCCAAAGAATTGCAGTTTTTCAACCATTCTTAGATGCATTGTTGCCTTCAAAAAACACAAGAGACAGGAGCAAAGTCAACTTTTTGCTGAATACATAATGTGAATCCATACTCTCCAATTTGTGCACCCCACAGCCTAGCAGTTTGCCCACATTTGAATTAAAGATGCAACTGCCTCACAGATTTGCCAAAAAAACTTTGTAGAAGAGAAATATTACATTGAATGTTTTTTAGGTATCTTCGATCATATGCACCTCCTGTTTTGGAATAGTATTTAATAACTTTAAGCTTAATATTTCTTCTAGGTTTCTAATGAAGACCTCATTAGGTCTGTATGGACTGCAGCTCTACTGCAACAGGACTCCCCAGGACTGTGGAGATTCCCATTTATCATCATAACACGTTTTTTCATCTGCAGCTGACAGCAGAAGAGCAAAATGATAAAAAATTATCATCACTGCACAGATCAAACTGAATACCCTGTTTTGCTCATATCGAAGTCAACAGTACTTCACTTTTTTCAAATAAACATTCTTATAACAAGTTCTAATAAATTCACCACATCATATACCTGCTCAGAGGGGAAAGTATCACCGACTCAGTGGCAGTTTCTGTACCACTACTTGATAGTAACCATGATAGTTCTAAATAGAATGGACTTCAATATGCATTGCACAACCAAAGGAATATGGTTAACTGCTACACGTAAGAATTACATAAAATATTCCACAAAATACATTAAAAATTAATTGTTGGTAAAGCTGTTGGCCAGTTCCCAAGCACAGGCTTAATCTGAGTATATCACGAGCTTCTCACAAAAATCATGTCAATCAATAGAAAAATATTTCCCTGTAGAAAGAAATCATTTACAGAACTAGCACTGCATTTACAGAATATTAATGCATCTTCTGCTTATCAAAACTATAAGAAAAATAAAAGCTGTAGCCAATCCAGTCACTCCTATGGAATCAGCATTCTCCAACAGAGCTCTGCCCTGTTTGGAGGTTTCTGAGCGGGTCCAATCACAGCTGTTTTGCAAAGGCCTTTTTGAGAGTTACAGATGAAAAGTTCAGTGTTCTAATCATCTATTATTGTTATTCAGCCCCACAAACCTTTCTCTAAAGGTTGTGGGAGAAACAAGAAGTTTAGCTGAGTGTAGCTTATATACTGCAACCACAACCCAAGTCTGAGAAGGTGAAAGGAAAGATGATCCAACGATTCAATTTCTTATGCTTCTGTCATTATTATGATCTTTCAATAAAAGGTTCCTTAAAGAAAGCTGAAGTTCTCTTCCTAACTGACAAGATCTGTCATTTGAAAAGTCAAGGGCAAAGATGCTATTAGCAAACAAGACCCAGCAAACCCTTGTACAAGAGAAAATAAACTGCAGTAGCTTGCTTTCCCCTCAAAAATATTTAAGCTCCTATTTATTCCCTAGGATTCATATTCCTTCTACAGTTTGTCTTTTATGTGCAATGAACTAAATCTATTCCATTATTTACCTATTTAATAGACAAAACATCATTTCAAGAAAATTTGAACTATAGTATTCATTATTTGTAAAATTTTTGTTCTGTGGGACACACTTGTGGTATCTAAATAAATGAACAAACATATAAAAGCCATTGCATTGTTTATAATTGGAAGAACAACACCACCAGGTTATGGTGTTCATTTGAAACAGGGAGATTTTACTTAGTGATGTTTTGTACATTCTGTTATGCCTCAGCACTACCCAAGGTTTTCCAAGAATGTACTTTACGTAGACTTTGATAGAATTATTTTCTCTTGGACACTGAACAGAAGCCAATAACTCACCCTAAACTGCTGAAATGTAATATTACCTGAAATGCTGTACTATGTAAAGCTTGGCAGAAACACCAATTAAGAAAGTTTAAGGCTGATATCCTGGCCAAAATCTAATAAGGTCATTAATTACCAGGCCTTCAAAAACCTCTTTGTAACAATACAGAGACAAGGCAGGTTTCTGAGTGTTTCAGAGAAGCTCTACATACCTTGAGACCATATCTCCAGGTTTCCTAAATACCTTGAGACCATATCTCCAGGTTTCCTCACTCCAGTGTCAGCTCTATATCAAGATCACTTAAGATCCTCCTTTGAGACAAGGAAGCCAGATGCTTTGATGCTCATAATTTTGGTCAAACACTTTAACGTTGACCAAAAGCTGAATTTCTCAAAAATATATGCAGAGAGAGCTGCCTAAATGACACCAAGAAAACAAAATAACCTTCCACAAACACAAAAAAAATGCCAAACAAACAAAAAAATCCAAACCACACAAAGCAAACCCCACAAATCACAGTTCTAGATCACACATATTACATCACTTACCACTTTTCTCTAGCAGTGGGGACTGAAAAAAGCCCAGGATCAGGAAAGTCTTGAGTCTTGCCAAGAAAATAGTGCAGTGCTTCTGTCTGGGCTATGCAATCAAAATTCCAGAAATCCACTCACATATCCCTGCTGCAGGGCAGGAAACCTTTCCTGTTAGGCAATTCAATCTGCAACTGCCTGGTTTTCAGTTACCTGGTACCAAACTGGGACCTCTGGAGCACACTTAGTAACATGAAGAATGTTTAAAATGTACTGCAAGTCAATGAAGACACATTTTATTATAGGGTATTTTAAAACTGAAGTACTCACTGTGTAGCATGAAGTCTATGAGACTGTGGTCTTAAATATTGATTTTGTATTCTTTGACATTGACAGAAGCAACTCTGCTTTTGCCAAATGTAATAAATATGTCTTTAAACAGAATAAGGCCCTTTCAGCAAGAAATTTTACATCTATCTGTTTATAAGCTGAAAATTAAAACTGCTAGAATTGAAAAAAAAAAAAAGAAAAAAATAACCAAAGGGGTTTTCAAAAATTTAAAACTCTACCATGCATAAATGGAGCTCATCAGAGAAAGTAATTTCCCTGCAGAAAACACTCCATCTTTTGTTTTATGTAAGTTAGCAACATGAATATTTTATTTTAGAGAAACTGGCGTTACCCTTTTGCATTTCATAGCTTTGCTCAGTGCCTCAGATAAATGTTTTGGGGTTTTTTTCTTTCTCTCCTTGCTGCTAGAGTCTCTTGCAATTACAAATTTTGCCACAGCTCAATAGATACTTGAGTTTGGAACCTGGCATTAGCATCAGCTTTGTCCTGTATCCCTCACATCCCTTCAGAAAGTAGATGGGAAGAAATGCAAGTAAAGGACAAACCACTGCAGAGGATAATTATTCTCAAGATATCCATCATCATTTGGAAGGTACATTGCCTACTATTATCTTGACAAGGTTTATGTTTTTCTCAAAGTTACTTTCAACCTGGGCAAAGTTTTACAATTACAGAGAAGATATTCAAAACACCTACATTAACACAATGACCTAAATGAATGCCAAACTGAATTTACCACTGAGATATATTTCAGCTCCAAGATGAGAATAATAAAAAGAATCAGTACAGTGGGTAACATATTGCATTGCTGAGTGCTTGTTGCACAAAACTGTGAGCAAAATAGGCTGGACAAGAACACAGACCCCAGACAAAATTGTGTTTTAAATGAGTTTCATCTCAGGAAGTAGCTTTTTCAATCAAGTTGAAAATTTGGAGAAGATAGACTATTTGACCTACATGCAGTTCTATTATCATTGTAAATTCCCTTCCTTGAGAGCAATTTTATTTTTAATTTTGTTACTTGGAATGGCAGAGTTTGAGTGGTTGATTTTCTTGCTTAGTGCTGTTGGGACTTTTTTCCAGACATTTTAGTAGGATTTTATTTTTAAGACTGAACATTTCCAGAAAATAGTTGTATCATGTATTAGATCTCCCACCTAAAAGGGAATATACTTGCTTCATGAAATGTGATATTACACACAGACTTTTTGAACTGCAGGTGTAGGTTACCAATGTCAACAAATCCTTTAACACAAGGGTAGGAAACCTCTGAGCCACCCAGGGATCTCCGTGGCAGAGGGCAGCAGTTTCTGAAGGCATGAGGTTCAGCACAAGAATACTAAAAAAACAACACTGTCCCTGTCTAATTAGTCCTTTCAATTCAGACTAAAAAACACATGCTTAAAAAAAAGGAAGGATTCATACTGTTACCAGTCCCAAAACTTAAGTGCTAACTCCTTTGAGATGTGATATGTTCTAAATAGTTTCTAATTTCTGATACCTTTGTGTCTTTATCCTCTACAAAAAAAATAAAGGTTTCCAAATTTATTTTGAGTGCAAAAATATTTGCACAGGTGAGGACTCAAGGTTCCCAGAGTAAAGACATAAGGACAAGAGCCCTTCATGCCTAGAAAGCTTAAAACATTATCTTAAAGGTGGGCACTTATATTTGCTTCCCTGTTCTACAGTTAAAGACAAGAAACTTGTAAATTGTGATTACTGCCAAACAACAACAGCAGAATTTAATCTTCTAATTAAGTCACTAGCTCAAGAACTGGTGTAAAGGGGACAGCTTGTCAATGTGTAAGATGTGAATTTTTAAACTTAAAACACATTGTGGAGTATGGGACAGAGAACTGCACTTCAGTATTCAAAGTTTAACTGCTACAGAATTGTAAGCTGACAGTTGACAACATGACAAATTAATTAGTAAGCATCATGTAGAAGAAGTAGTTAGAATTTCTTCAGATAGTCTAAACTTTCTAGCAGTCCTCAGTGTCCTGGACTTCAAAAAACACAAAGTCTTTTAGGTCAGCTGTCTTGCTACTTCACAGTTTAATTGGAACTGGCTCCAAAAATCAGATTTTACTAATTGTAAACAGAGAGAAAAAAGAAATATTGCCATTTTAAAAAAATATTAGAAGAAATATCTTTTTGAGATGCCTAGCAGAGAAACAATAAGTAGCTCAATACCATTCCTGTGGCTTTATTACCTTGCTTTTACTGACAACTCCATCTATAATACAAATTATCAGTAACTATAAAATCTGTGCCTTCGGACAGAGATTATTTTCTATTTCCTTCCTACTCCAGTTTCTGTGATGGGATGTCTTTTAATAATCCAGACATAAATCAGGGTTATTTCCTGCATTTTAATGTAAACAAAAAAAGAATGGCATAACTCGTCAATAGGATCTTTTGTTCCTACTCAAATGTATCACTGAAAGCAACAGTTTAACTTTGTTTCCAAATGGTTACCTTGTCCATTAAACCACATCTCACAACCAAATTAATTTGTATTGCTTTATTCTCTTTACCTGTTATGAGATCACATTTAACATTAAATCTTTCACACAACCTTTTAACTCTGCTACTCCAAATGTAAACACTGGACAGACAAAAGCTAATGCAAGGAAATTATTTTCCTGAGATGGATAATTTCCTAATTGCTTCCTATATAGGTATTCTCTTGCCAGAACTAAAGATTTAAAATTCCACCTTCTTCAGACTCTTAATGTTACTTGGATCTCTGAAGCATTCATATTTCATTTCACAGCAGTGTCACAATTCAAGTGGTATATCTGAATCCCTGCAGAGGCCAATTGTTGATTTATTTTCTTTCAGGCAAAATGCAAATAATCTCTTAAAAGGTTTGCTCACAACCCTTGTGTTTGAGTTAGTACACTTGCGGTGAATAAATTAAAAGCAGCCCAAAAATTAATTTTTAAGGCCCTTTTGAATTTAAAAGCTATATTCAATTTTAAAACATTCTTTGGAATTTTTCCTACAAGAAGCACCTGGAAAGGAATTCATTAGTGACACTGGGCCAGCTCCAGTAGAGAGTGAGACCAACTGGGAACTTTCAGAGTGGGAGAATGAGTGGCTTTCCAGATCTTGCACCTTTTTGAGGTCCCCACTGGAGACCATAACTTCTCATTTCTGTAGAAAGGAAAGCAACTCTCAGAGAGGTGAATGTCCCCTTTTTTAATGATTGTGACTTGTTTATTCCACTCAAAACATGTATGTTTTTTGGGTTCTGTTTTTTCTTCTAAAACTAAACAAGGGTGATAGATTTCCTCTAAGAATGATAACAAGGGAAAGGCTTTCAACCAGGCCATAGGAAACCCCTGCTAAGCTTCCTCCTCTTTCTGAAACAGATCCTGGCCATAGCTGAAGGTTTTTTGAGACAAAAACAAGAAAGTTAGATCAATTTAACCCATACTCTGGTGAGGAGTCTTCTCCCTGCATAAGGATTAGGTTCAGTGAGGTGGTCAGAGGCACTCCTCATGCATTTGTCTTGCCAGCTGCTTGGGGGCTGAGCAGAGTCTGCTCTGCATCTTCTGAACCAATTTGCTGGATCAGCCAAGCCAAGTGGGATGGATGGAGGTTACTGCATTTGTGCAGCCAGACTTGTCTTGACTGAGGGTCAAAACTTGAAGCCTGGGGGTCTCTTCAGTAAATGCCAACCCAAAACTTCAGTCATAGAGAGATTTTGAAATAAAAACTGCTGTGCAGAGTGAGGCATCATCTGAGCAAAAGCTTTAATCTCCATCACAGGGTCATAATTTCAGATGCAAGTCACTAAAACAAGTGTTAGGCAGAACTTAAACCTTTAAGCCATGTTGTGTGGCACAAGCTTCAATTGCCTATAAGTCATGCTGTATTATTTGCTTGACATGTAAAGCTTGTCTATAAACACCTAACTCTTTTTAATTCCATATTACTGCACGGCACAGGAGAATATGGAACATTTTTTTGTTTGTTTTAAAGCTTCAGATTCAAAAGAAAGCACTTGAAAGTAGTGTAACTGGGAGGTTTTTTTGTGAAACATTTTTGGTTTTCAAAATCAGTTTGCCTTTTAAACAGTTAGATTCGTGTGAAGATTCAGTTTAATGAAATCTTAGGAATAACATGAACTCAAATTATTTTCTTAAATTGCATTAAGATCATCTCAGATAGGTAGCCCTAATGGCACTGGCATTAACAGTATTTGTTCTCAAAAAGGGGAAAAAAAAATTACCAACTATGTTCAGTGAATCTTGATAGCCGTAAGAACTGAATATCTCATATGCTACTTGCCACCTGGCTGGGGCAGTGAACAGCAGTACTCAACCAATGCATCTCTTCTTTTGTGACTGCATGCAAAATAATGCAGCAGTAAGGTGTTTTATCCAGGAAAGTGGAATATCAATAGCTGCCAACCTTCTCTCCTCCACCTTGGAATTTATGGAAGATCACAGCAATAATTTATCACCCTGTGACTGAGAGTCCATCATGTATTAGATCTCATCTTTTCTGTGATTTAAAACCACCTACAAGAGTACTTTAGAGCTATTCCTGAGATTCCCTGAGCTCTTTTAGTCTGTATGAATCATGAAACTGGTGAAAGTTTTATAAAGTTTCACTGTTCTTAATTTATATTTTTTCACTCCAGAACAAAAGAAAGCTCCAGCCTTGGTCTCCTGGGGATACAGAGGGAGCAGCCCAGCTGAACCATCTGGGTCACCACTCTTCTGTTTCCTGACATTGACTTTCAGTGCCACACAAGGTTGTGCACACCAGTGCCAGTGCCTGTACATGCATCAGGATCACTCCTGGGTTGTGTCACAAGAATGATCAGACCACAGAGCTTACAGAGGAGGAGCAGAATAAGGTGAATTTTAGACACATTCATGGGCCACTGGGCTCAGTGTAGGACTATTCAGCCACCACCAAAAAGAATTTGTAATGTTAAATGAAGCATTCAGCCACAAAAAGAAAAAAAATAAAAAATAAAAAATGTAGTGTTATCTAAAGCAGCCTCAAAAGAAGAGAAGTCTGCTCCCAAGATCATTACACATCCCAGTACAGCCTGAATATCCTGTGGAGTAGAAGTACACCCCTGGTGAGCCAATCCTCTTGTTTAACATCATTCAGAACCTGGTATCTGAAGCTAGATCCCAAGAAGAGTCTTTTCATCACCAGATGTCCTTTGCCCATGGATTATTCACAAATAGGAAAGTCTTGCATTAGTTAAATTAATTGTTCTTTCAAATTACTCACCCAGCTCTGAGTGTTTTCTGCCAGTCACTCACAGTGCACCTGGGGGCAAACATCCTGGCAGAGCTTTTACTACTGCTCTGATGTGGAGACTTTTACCTCTTTTCTTCTGGAATCCCATCCAGTCACTTGTTTAAACTGGTTTAGTACAATTGCCTGATTTTTCTGTGTCAAAATTTTGGCAATAGCAGAATATGAAACAAATAATTTAAGTAGTTAAATAAACATGAAGTAGTGAACAGAATATAAATGTCCCACCTTTACTCTTCTTCTGTTGCCTAAGAAACTGAGTCACTATTTATGGTGTGTAAGGTATACTGAAGTCAAAAATCCTCACCAAAATCTAAAGATATAACTTATCTCTGTTTAAAAATCCATATGTTAAAATGAAGCTATAAATAGTAAGTCTTTAGTATATCTAGTACTACAAAGTATACTTTGTAGTAGGATTTAGCAAAGCCTGGTGAGAAATCCATGATGCTTGGTAAACATTTTCTTTTTAAGCTTAGATACTGCAGTCATGATAGGTCCTCAGATTTAGACCCAACCTTAGAGAACTGTTTGCAAAGTTTTGCAGCATCTTACTTTGTGCCAATAAAAGCAACAAGACAAACATACACTTTTTGCCCAGCTCTAAAACACCTTTTAGAGCCTTTAAGCCTCACAGATGCATCTTATGCCATAATGATGTACCAGGACCAACTCATTTAAAAATAAATTATTGTAAGGAGGGTGCATGCTAAATCTCAGCCTAGCAGGAAGTTATCCAAAAGTACTGGAGTTAAGATACAGAACAGCACAGTGTATTCTGACAGAAGATTGAAATGTTGAAACCATTTCTTTTAAAACCATCCCTTAAAATAAAGCTCTTTTCCTGGCTCAAGAAAATTGAGTAATATTTCATGTCTGTAGTTATTTGTGATGATGAAAAGGAGTTCATCTGCTGACAACCTGTCCCTTATACATCAAGCACTTCTCTAACAGTGTGAGAGGATGAAGACAGTTGAGTATGATTTAAGTGAAAAGAATCAGCTCTCTGTACATTCTAAAAGAGGGGCTGACTATACTGCGTATGCATGTGTATGCCCATAAATTAATGTACTATAATTAAAACTTGTCCAAAAACGAGTCTTACTCTCCTTACTCCAAAAGATTTTCAGTTTCAGCATACTGAAATAGCAGACAAAAATCCCCAAGACAGGTTATAAGTTCAGCCTTATGAGAGCTAAAATTCAATTACATTTGCCTCTGAGAACCAGATTCTTTAGTAGAATACAACACCTGTGAACCAGCACAGCAGCTTTTCAAATCAAAGGTTTCCAGCTTTCAGCTGGAAGCTGAAAGTTTCTGTTTTCAGGTGTTTCATTTTTTTCCTAAGAAGTCAAAAGTGTCTGTAAAGAGCACACGTTTCTCACACAGAAAATAATTTTAATAAAGAAAATAGTTTCAACAGAATATTTTGGGCCACTTCTACAATGAATTCATGCTGGTTTGCCTTTTACAAAGCAACAGCATGAAACCTCAAGGTTCAATGCTAATACAGGAGAGCAGCCTCAGCCCCACTGAATTTTAATCAGAGTTCACCCAGCACACCCACAATGGCCAACCTCACATTATTCATTTAAATCAAGTTTAAAAAAAAAAATTAAAAAAAAAAAAAAGAAAAAGAAAAAAGAAAATCCTTGCCTTTTTCCTCTTGGTGAAGCCTTCTAAGATTTGGATGCATTTGAATTACACTGTTTTATCTCCAGTGACAAATCTGTTATACCTTGGCTGCACCAACATCTTAGGAGCATGCTATTTCTTTCATTCATTTCCCCAGTGCTTTTACCTCAGTGCCTAATGTGCTGTCAGAATCAGAGAATCCATCCATAAGTATTATGTGATGAGTACTGCTGGATATGCAAGTGAACAGGAGAAATAAGCTTTCATTTTTTTTCCTTTGCAATCATTTACATAGTGGATATGATCCCATATAAATTACTTCTTGTCATCTCTTTACATTTGATCAGCTGAAGGATCCTTCTATTGAAACTAGGGGAAAGAAAGAAAACTACCAGCAATTTGACACTCCTTTATACTCTGAGTTTGAAGGTTTGTACAATTTTATATTCAAACTGCTACACCTTCTGATGGTTTCTGCTCTTAGAAGAGGATTACTTTGATAGTCAGACAACTTCTATCTTATCCCTTCAGGCTAAAAATCTCTATTTTCATGACTTCCTTTTAAAAATTAGAATTTCTGTATACCACAATATTAAATGAAGAGGTGTTTCTTAAATGGTTATGACCTGACAGAAAAGCCTTAGCTGTGGGAGAACTGACAACAAAGTGTACTTCTGGAGGCTGAAAGAACCTGCAAAGTCTGCATTACAGACACACAGCTTTGCACTATAACTTTTCCCATTAATATTGCCCGAGTTCTCCAAGAATTTAACAGAGTCACACCTTGACAGGATTCATCCTAAATCACATCTTTGTCTACACTTCTTAATACAGAAAAATCCACTTTGCTTTAAAGTGACAAAAGGGTATGATTTAAACTCATAACACAAGGCAATTCACAGCTGAAATAACTGAGCAGCATAACATGTCTTCTGTGCAGGTTTTACAGGGCATTTGAAATTGATGGCTAATACTAAATACACGCTCCCTTCAGATAAAAAAAATATATTCCTAATTAATATTTTTCAGTGTTTAAGGGTGGAATATTGGGCATGGGGTGGAAGTTGTCTTTTTGAGCCATTAACTTTGCTGTGGCTTCCTCAGACGGATCTGTCACAGAAAATTTGGTGTCCCGAAGTGTTTATAGAAATAATAAAACAGGTTTTGCTTGTTTTGCTTTTGTTTCACCAAAATTCAAGGGTGTCCTGAATACTAGTGAAAAACAATGGGACAAATTTTGTTTACTCTACTCATCACTGTTGGTGGCAGAATTCAGAGGAAGAATGTAGTGACAGGATGGGACATTCTGTGATTCTATGATAAAACATTTTTCATTTTCATGAATCTGTGTGATCAAGATGAGCAGCTCCCAGCACACTCACAGTTAAAAAAAATCAATTAATTAAGAAAATTGTGTGTTTGGGGTTTTTTCCTTCTACTTGAAGAAATATTCTAACCCACAGGCTTTTTGAACAGCAATGGTATGTCTTTGGGCAGAAAAAGCTTGTAAAGGAATGTATGCATCAGTAGCACAGCATCAGACCAGCTCCCACCTTGAATTAATTTGTGATGAACAGCACACACAGGCTAGGAGAGGCACTCATGCATCCACTGACCTCTCCTCAGTACTTCCCACAGCCCCCATCAGCCTTATTTAGCAGAGACACCTTAAATGATGAGAACATCACTTGACATTACAGCTTCACTTCATACTTTTTCCCAAGTCTCTCTTTCTTGTTTTAAAACCCTAAGTAAATCAGTGCAGGGCTTCCTGTCAGACCAGGCAAAGGGGGAGGAGGAATATGAGTAGAAACTTGTCTTTCACACAGTTTTCCAGGTCCTAGGGCACTAAGAGGTCCTGATTGTACTGCCCATCTCTTCCCTTAGGGACAGCACTGATGTGTGCTTTTTCCTTGAGCTCCTCACAAGAACACTAAATTATTATTTTTTCCCATAAAGTACTTTAATCCAGAAAAAATGCCACTATTTACCGAAATCTGCTGCTTTTGCTACAAAGGTGTCACTGATAAGGGAGCCGAGCTGAAATTTCTGGTTAAAAAATCAAGAAAGCAGTTCCTACACCAATATAATCCTGAATTAAGCAGACACAGAATCTCAGTCTAGGGTTCTGTATCTCTGACAAGGGGTCAAGTCCCTGACACTTTATCTGTGCATGCATGCCTGGGGTTTCACACACACAGACACCTTCCTGTTCAGTTTTATTTAACTCTGAAGATGTACATGGAAAGCTGATTTGATGCCACAGTTAGGTTTGGTGTTTTCAGAACAGATCTGGAGGGTGGGGTGGTGAGGGATTTTTTTATGGTTTGAGCTGGAGAAGGAGGGCTCTGATACTGATAAAAAGTTGGAAAGTTTGGAAAGTTCTCACCAGACTGAACTGGGAAGAAAAGCCTTACATCTCCACAAGGAGAAGCCACTGCCCAAGACCTCAATTTACCCATTTATGCCTAGTCAGGGACTAACAAGAAGTCTGAAAGAAAAATCAGCAGGAAATCAGACATGTTTTAAAAAATATATCTTGAAGTCATGCCATCCAAGAAGATTTGTGTTGAAATTGAGCCCTTTCCCTTCATACATTACAATTTTGACAACTTGTCAAATTCCAGCCAAGACATTTTTCATTAAGAGTCATGGACAAGATCCTTTGAGAAATAAAGACACTTTAAGAGAAGTAACCTTTTTATTAACTGACTCATGTTCCATTCCTACTCTATGCCATGAAATACTACATTTGCGGATGCTTAGAGATGGGGGAGAGTAGCATGGGAACAGTTTTTCAGCTACATTCAGTGCTAAAACAGGGTGAAACAGGAGCCAGTACAATATGAAGTGGATAATCCCAGCTGAATGAGACAGCAATACCCCTACTGCAGTTTGAGAATTGTCATTTAAGAGAATATCCAATCTCCATCCTTTGAAATCATATTACCAAGGAAAATATTTCAGGCTCCTCTGAGACTAAAAAAGTAACAAGAGGTCTATATGAACTATCTACTCTTTGGTCTGATTTACAGAAATAGCTCCTGACAGGAGGCAAGTTGATAACAAAAAGTGAAGCTTTCCCACTCTTCTTCTATAAGGACATCTTCAGATGTTGTGTCTCTCTTCTCTCCCCATTAAGCGATAGATCTAAAGATTAAAAAGGGAATGGAAGAAGTGGCAAGATCTAACGCCTGTTGGACTAAATACGTAAATTATGAAATCAAGTCTCAGAACTGGGAGACCTTAAGTCAGAGTACTGGTAAGTCAAGAATGTGATGAAAGCAGCATTCACCATTAGAAAGGCTGCTGATTTTATCTGTGACATTTCTAGCCCTCAGAAGTCTACAGTATTTTTCATATAAGATCAAAGAAAATGCATTAATATTTGCATACAGTTTGCTGTATATTTCCCCCCTCCTATTAGCATCTCCTTCACTCTCCAACTTCAAACACTGCATAATTCTGAAATCTTTAGTTTGATGGAAACAAAAAACCCTCCACTTCAGATAACTAAAATGCATATTGAAATTAATGGGAATCATTTGATTCCTTCTTGTGACAAAACAAAAATCAGACATTTTCTGGAAAAGAAGCGTCTTTAATCTCCCAGGTAAAACATGAGAGTAGAGAAATGTGATTTCCTAATGAAAGCCTTTTTGTTATTCTCACATTTTTCTGCATGCAATTTTTGCACTTTGTTTGTATAACAGTGAATTGGCTTGTGTTCTTTGAATTTCTTAACCAAGCATTTTGCTTTTATTGTAATACAATTTTATTATTATCAAAAAGAACTTGTCGTATTTAAATATTTTCTGCACGATTGCCATTAAAGCATTCAGTGCAAGGAATTAATGAGAGGATTGAATTAAAGGTGTTAAATGCAGACAGTTTTTAAAACCTCAAAATAACAAATGATAGAACTTCTTTTGTCTGCATAAATGACGTTCAAAAACGTAGAGCTGTGTCATTACAAGTGCTTTTAATATCTGAGGTGGGGGTTACTCTTTAGAGTATCTTGGCCCCACAATGAGCTCACTCCTTCTATGAGATGTTTACATTTTTCTGTTGGTTCAGAGTGACCCAAACCTGGAATGTGTCCTGTGCCCATTTATTAATGCAAGTGGCATTATGTGACTTCAGTTGCCTACCTCTACGTTACAAAAGTGAAAGAAATCCTTCCCCATACTAAGTGTATAACTTATTAGCATCAAGTCCCTTCTGAGACCACACTTCTTTCCTTTTCTATCATAGTATTACACATCTTTCTTACTGAGAAAACAATACATTTAGTGTAAGGAGTTAATAAAGTGCAGCTGTTTTATCACAGGATTGGGGATTGGTATTTACCACTTCACAACCAAAAAGCTAAGGGCTATGTTTAGACATTTCCTTCCTTTGAATTTTTGTTGAGCATACCATGGCTGTTAATGATTGCAACACACTGAACATGAGATTACAACATTTGATAACAAATGAAAATTTTCAGGCTAAATTTATTGATGGAATTTTTATGCAAATAAGAACAGAGACTATTATTTTACCCAACTTCAATGACAGATCATGAAAAGCTTTTCTTTTAAAAGTGAATTATATTTATCACACCATCTGTCCAGAAGTGGGGATAATAACTAATGCTTCATGACAGGTTAGATGGAAAATGTTATTACATACCTAGGAAAAATTGGGTGTGGAATGACATAAGAGCCTTCAGCTCTTAACAGTCTAGTTAGAGTTCTTGTTCCACCATTCAGAAAGTCCAGATGATATATAATTTTGCTGAACTTCATCCTTCTCAGCAATCTCCCAAGGACTGTTCCCAGGAGACTGGAAAAGAAGCAGGGTCATTGGGTTCTTTTTTTAATGTTACAGCAAGGACATCCATGGCACAACAAAACGACTGAATGTGAAGAAAAACATGGAGCTCTAATGAAGTACCATAGGGTAATGTTCTTCCTCCAAATTTGTGCAGCACAGCAAGAAGCAGACTGTACTTCTTTTATATATCAATGTATCAAAACACTGGTACAGTACTGCAATATTTCCTGTTATTTATTCTGTAAGTAATTTTTGTCTTGTGAAGGCTGATAATCTGTAACTCTTTCCAAACTTCACAAACTAATCACAAGTGTGTCACTTTGTAGGACAGAATTTCCCATTCTGAATGACTTTGGGGGAACACCAATCTGCACAGATTTAAGGACACCACAATATATATAAACATAAGAAAGTTCTATATAGGAAAGATTCTACACTTTCAAGCCTATTTACACAAAGCCACAGAGGGGAAAAAAAAAATCTTTCCATCTACATCACAGAAATTCAGGCAAAGTGAAGATTTAATGCACTTATTTAGAAATGTTATTTAACTCGAAGGCAGCAGGAAACAAAAGTCCTGAACAAAGAACCTTTTAACCACTCAAAGGTCCTTTAGGGCTCCCTACCCCCTTCCACAGTCATCCAGAACAGGGAAGCTGGGCAGGGATCCTGGCAGAAGCTTTCACTGCAGAAGGGCTCTTAAATCTGAGAGCTCAGCATCCCTGCCCCATGCTGCCACTGAGCTTTGTTGTGCTGGAAGGTGCTAATGGTTGCCAGCAAGGATTCCTCTGATCCATGGGAAATCACAGACTTTGCAAGCTGATGTGCATGCTAGCAGCCCTTTGTTGGGAGGAATTAAGGTTTTTAATGGAGTAAAAGAGCTGAAACAACAGAAAGCCATGTGGGAAGGCCCAGGGGACTGATTGAAAACCTCAGGTCCTGTATTGATGGGAGGTGGATGTGGTGGTACATGTAGGCAAAAAAACACCAGGAGGCCAAAGAAAACAACTGGAAGCTTGTCCTTGTGATCAGAAAGAGACCTCCTTAGGTGAAAGACTGAACAGAAAAATGGGTTTAAAACTTGAAAGAAAGAAAACTGTCCGTTATTACTTTTTACTGCTGTATTTAGGAAAAGAGGAAACATCCACAGCAAATTATGAGGCACACTCCAAAGAAATGCCTGACAAACACAAGGAGTTTCTCCTCCCCCAGACACAAAGCTAAACCCTAGCTCATAGAAGTAACAACCTGAAAACAACACTTCACAGTGTGGAGCTCACAATGTAAGGATTAATTTCTTCAAGAGCCTGAAGGGCAGCTCCATCTCCCATTGCAAACCCCAGCCACAACTGCTCCCATCAAAAGCTGACAACATTGCCTTCTCCATCCTCCCTCCCACACTTCCTGCTTCTGCCTGGAGCATCCTGGCTCTTTTCATAGCTCCAAGGACCACGGTGAAACCCAGGAGCTTCCTATGTGTCTGCAGGAAAAGCTCTTTGGTCCTCTTCACCTGGCAACCAGAGGCACCTCAAGGTGGGCAGCTGCATCCCTGGTACCAGGAACTTTTGAAGGACCATTTGAGATCAGATGTGTGTTGCCCCAGCCTATGTAAACTGTACAAATGGCATCTTTCTAGAGGTTTCTCTCTCACTCCTCTCCCCAAGTGTCTTTCTTTTCAGTCCTCAGCAGTCTGCTTGCCGCCACCAGTGCACCTGGGGACCAGGCCCAGGATGGGGAAGAAAAAGAAAAAACAGAACAACCAAACAGACCCCATCCCCCTGATAAAAAAAAAAAACCAAAACCAAACAAAAAAACCCACCACAACCAAAAAAACCAAAACACAACCAGAAAAAAGCACCCCACCAACCTGGGTAGCCAGGTTTACTTGCAACATTCTGAGGTGCCCAGGAATTCAGAGTCCCTACTGCAACCCACCTGAGTGGGAATTGCACAGTAGGTACAGGTCGTTCTACACATTTCCAGGCCTCCCAGACATCCTAGGGACACCACAGGAGAGAACACCCATGAGAGTGATGAAGTTTAACAAACAGCCTCTTGACTCACTGTGCACAGAGCCAGGCTGTTGTCTCACACCACTGTATGATTTATAAATGAGACCATTTTAATGAAGATAGATTGTCCCTAAGTCACATCCTACTGAAAGCAGTGACCAGAAGTAAATTTTCTATGTATGACTTAGGTGTTTGCAGACAGATTTATAAAAGAATTTTTAAAAGAAGTCGACTTCAACCTTCTGAGCTACTTATGTAAATAGAGATACAGACCCAATGCTTCAGAACACAGGCCCTTCAAATCCATGCTGTCATTTAAACCAAGGGATCCTAAATAGAAATACTGTTACTATATTTTGACATAAGTTGTTCACCTTGCATCTAACATATTATATTTCTCTTTACTGCTGTCACATGAAATATTAACACCAGTAGCAACTAACAGCTAAACAGTAAACACCCCCATTTGGGTTGTAGCTTTTAATACTTAATAACACCAGATGATGAACTTGATGTCCTGAAACTATTTCTCCCTGGTTTAATTCGTGAGGAAGAGGGAGCAGAGGAAAGAGGAGACACTGGTAAGCCTTGCACTGGCTGTATTGACAGCACCAGAACATGTTTATTTCTGTTATTCCTTCTGGTGCTCATTAGAAACACCACACATTTGGATGAGTTATGGCCAAAGTGTCTGGTTATCAATAAAACATTGGTTTACTGAATCTGCAGCAACATGAGACATAAGTGCCGTAATCTCCTGTTTACTGATGGCACATTATGCGACATTATTTTTATTCACCCCTGACCACTGGAAAATTAAAACAACTTTGATCACTTTTGGAGATTCTGGGCTAAGATTTCCATTTGTAACTATCAATTATTTAAAGAATAGTTTTAAAGGGTTCTTAGAGCTTTTTAAAAAATTAGAGTAATTTAAGCAGCAATGGCAGATGATTGCAAGCCTTAAGCCTCACATGGAGTAAAAAGGCTGTATAAAATAGTCACATTGCCATCTACTGACAGCTCTTCATAAAAAGGCTTCAGTTTTCCATTAGCTGCCTGGCTATACTCTCTATAAGAGAGACTTAATGCTCTCTCTCTTGACATACAGTAGTACAAAAAATTAGGGACGTAAAATATACATTGCTCAATACATCCCACTGCAATAATCCTGCTCCTCTCCAGATCCATTCCAATCCATTCAGGCTTTCTCAGTTATATACTGCAATTAGATACATTTATTAATGGCATTATTGCACAGTATTTCATAGGAGGTAAAACTGTTTTCAGAAAGTAACTACAGAAGGGTATGTTAATAAATCTGTGCTACATGCACAGTACATAGGGACTTGCTAATAGGATTTCCATAATAACAGCATTTATCTCGCTGCACATTTTATAATACCAATCACTGGCAACCAAGGTATTGTTATTATATTATGCGAAAAATAGGATTTCATGTTAAGGACACATTGTATAAATTAAACCAGCAGTGTTATGGAAGCACCTGTGTGTTTAAAAAAAACCTTTTCTCTCATCTTTATACTAAAACACATTTTGGATCTGAGCTTCAATGCTTAGTTATGACAACAGCAACATGTGATTGCACTATAAACTGAACCTAGACCTCACATTAATTCTACCTTACTGCAGCATGGGGGTGTGGAGCCTAAAAATGACCTGCAAAGGCAGTGATGCAGTTTTTCTTGTGACATCAGATGTACCAAGATGGGATGTCCTCACTGGTACCCACCCAGCACAAACTGACAGCTGTGCTCAACCTCTCCACTGCTTTATTCCCTGCTAAGAATTTCTGCACACTCTGCTCCATGGCAGAAGGTGATATTTCTTCATTCTTGCCTCTTAATTTTCACATTTACATTTGAAAGAAGAAAACAAAACCAAAAAAGTAGTTTACCAGGTACTGTTTAACGTGCAGTATTTGTGCCCAGTTTTTCATGCTGCCACATTTGCCCTTCATAAAAGAGTTTTTAAAGGTCTAAATTCTCTTCAGCACTTCAGTTAATGTCATTTCTTACACTCATTTGGGCATATCCCAGCATTTTTCCTTTTGTGAGAAATTATCTTGGCATACAGAAGAGCCCAGAGAAGGTGGCACCCTGCAGAACACAGGGCATTATAATTCCCTGGTTTTGCAACTTTACACCAGTGATTTTCCACTAAGGGTTTCCCTAAGATTCTCCCTGCTAAAGACTTGCTCCTTGGCCAAGCCTCAGGATCAGAGTTAACCCAACTGCCACTCCATGCTCCATATCTGCAGTTCTTGCATTGTTACCTAATTGAAAGTAAATGAAACATTTTTTTAAATGACGATTTAAAACATCAGATAAAACAAAGGAGAACCTCAGGTATAGGCAAGAGAGTTACAAAGTATAAGGACACCAAGAAGCAGACATATTTACAATAAGCTTGAGTGGGAATTTACACAAACGTAAGTACTGACCATTAATTCCTTATGTTCTCAGCCTCTGAAAATTAAATAACCTAAGAGAATCCACAGAAAGATCTAACAGGAATTCTGTTCTATGCTTATGCCCTGTTTAGCCATGGGTAAGCCAGCTTCACACCTCACAGCATCTTGGAATCCTTTCTGGATATCCTTTTGTTAGATTAGGGTATATTTATTGCACAAATCCTAGCATACCCAAGCATTTTATTTTGACTCTTTTTTTGGAGTTATACAGCTGCTTACATCTCTTTAGAGCTATTGAGCCATACGTAAATATCACTCACTCACTGATATATCTGGGATAACCAGAATAACTAAATGTCAAGAATTAGTATGCACACAGTAAGAAGAGGAAGGAGGGCTGCTGCAAGGTTTTACTGTGTTTGGCTAAAATTCATTTTGTTTACAGATAAACATAGTGCCAGACTTACCACCCTGCAACTTTCCATTTTGTCTCCTCATCCAATGGTTGCTGGCAGTAACATCACAGCCTGAAATCACCCTGAAATGAAGCTCTTGAAACTCAACGAGTGCAGAATAAACTCTGAAAGTCACACTTGTCTCCCTTTGTAAACACTGCAGTTTTTCCTAACAAACTGCTACATAGTGTGAGTAGAAATACATTGCACAAAATTTAAAAAATTTCCCCTAGCTATCACTGAAAGACAGCTTTAATGAAACTTGAATGGAGATCAGTTCCTTGACGAGCAAAATATTTTCCTTAGATAACAAAGTGAGATCAAAGCTGGCATTTCTTCCCAGAATAAGATACAAGCTTTCCTAAAATTCAAGGTCAGCATCAAATCTCACAAGTTTTCCTCAAAGGTAACTCTTCATCTTAAAGAATGAATATTAGGATTTTTCACTACTGAGGCAACCAAAAAACCTAATTTTAAATTTAAATTTAAACATATTTTGAGCAAAAAATTAAAATATAATCCTAGTGGGAAAACTAGAATCTATTTCACTGGAATTGTAGCTGAGAAAATATGAAAACATGGGACATGCCTGGTATTTCTTTCTGTGGATAGCTCAAATATGGATTCCACAACAAATGCTGAAAGGAATTCGCTAGGGTTTGTTTTTAAACAGTGTTGTTTTAGCTCTCACAAAAACAAAACAGCTCAAGCAGTGGCAAGCCTTTAGCCAAAGACAAACACCACTTGGTGTATGAATTTCCTAAGCAGCATCACTCAAAACTTAGTTACTCATCCTGCTCAGGCCCTGCTCCCCAGGGGAGAGGATGATGAGCTGAAATGGCCATAAAGTATGCAAAGAGTGCAAACAATCAGTTAATGCAGTTCAGAAATGAAATTACTTTGCTTGTAATGCAGAGAATACATAGCAGTGATAAATTATTGCTTTAACATTGTAACAGCATCTGTTGCACACAGCCTGGAGGGCTGAGATCTGCCCTTTCATCTGCATCACTCACATTGAAAAGAACAAGGTAATCCAGATACCTGTAGGACTCCCACTTGCACAGTTTGAAAAGATGTGAAAAACATTCTCAAAGAATGATTGCTTTTTGCTTTTTTTTTTTTATTTTTTTGGGGGGGAGGGCAGGTGTTGTTTTGTTTCACTTCAGCGAGTGAAAAATGGAGTAAGAATGAAAAAATTCACTGCGGGCAGAACTTGCAAGCTGGAATATTTATTTTAGGTTTTCCAGACTTTCGGTTTGCCACAACTAAATGTATAAAAAATATACTTAGATACAAATCATTGGTGACTGAGGGAAGAAAACAGTTAATGATGGTGGACACAAATTTCAGAGAACCTTTCTCAGCTATTTCCTTTTAGAACAACTTCCACATGCTAAAAAACCCCAGAAAATTCCATGGTGTCAGAAGTGTCACTTCTGCAGTGCAGAAGGTCATGTCATTCAGTACAGCACCTTGGGAGAGCCTCTGAATTAAGTTTGGTCTTTTAGTACCTATAACTCATTAAAAACTAATTTGAAAGTCTCAAGGTTTCAAAGGCACCAACAGCAGAAAGTAGTTTGGAGAGTACTTAGGAATGGTACAGCCCCAAGGGGCTTGTGTTTCTGCTTTTGAAGAAATCACTGGATCATCACCCATGCTTAGAATTAAAAACACGAAAAAAAAATTTGCAAAATCAAGCATTAAAGAATATTTCTCCAAGTATATTAGGAAAGTTTTCAAAATAAGTAAAGGTTCATTGTGTGCCTTAATTACCTCAATCTGCATATTCATGCAAAACAACCCAAAAGAGAGGCATTTTTTTTTCATTTCTTTTTTCTTTTTGAGATGTTCACAAACAAAAAAGGCAACTCAGCTTTCAGACTCATCCCAACTAAAGCTTGAAGTGCCCTTGGCAGTGTACTGAAGGCACAAGTCACAGGATGTAGGGGTGTTAACTGCTCTATTCAATGCCTTGTGACACCAGTGGGCAGTGCAAAATAGTTTAAGGCTGCAGTAGGTGACAAGAGACTTTTAAGAAGAAATAGGAAAATCAAAGGACATTGACAAGTTTTACATTGCCATTGAATAAATCAAACTTTGTTTTCTTTGTTTGTAATGTCAAGATAATTGCATTACATTAAAAGTTTGTTAGCACAGACAAGCATTGTATTTAAGGTATAATTGTAATTGTATAGTTATAATTATATCTGATTTTTCTTTTTAAAGTCTAAGAAAAAAAACTCCTTGAAAAAGAAGGATGCTGGACTGTCAAAAGATCTCTGCCCAAACTATTCTTTGATAAAATGGAAGCACTGCACATTGAGTAGGTAAAGTAATACAATAAAATTAAGTTATAGTTTCAGAACACTTTGTCAAAAACTGTTGAGTCCAGACATTTTATAAATATCTATTTTAGTATATATTGCATGTAATTCTTGTAATTATTTAGGTAGTAATCATTTAGCAGGAAAATTGTCGTTATTTATCACTAGCAATCTTGATTCAATAAATAATTATAGGCTTGTGTTTAAGTGCTTAAAAAGTAGTTTCATGCTGAAGTACTTTACTAAATTTCTGCAAATGCATTCAATAAAACATTTTAAACAAACACTAAATATTCAGAGGTATTCCTGATGCCTGGAGTGAGGCTAAATGGCTTTAGCAACCTTCTTGTGCAGCTGGGCACCATTTTCTGTATTCAGGGAGCACTCAAGGCATACATATTATCTTGTGTTTTAAGAGTGCATTGGTCATGCTAATAAACTCTGCTCTAAACTGCAACACTGCAACAGTTTCTAGTGTTAGTTGTGGGACCCTGTGTTGCAATTCTAAAATCTAAAAGTTTGACCCAGAGCCCAGGATAACAACTGCAATAGATGCAAGTAACATCCCTCTGAAACCACCACACCAAATGAAAATGTGGTAAAATCCTTTCCACTGCACTTAAGTGCCAAAAGAATCTAGAGTTTATGAGATCTTTCATACTCCTGTAAACATTTTAGGCACAGTTTAGGCCAAGAGACATTATTACACAACCAAAGATGTTCTCTAAAATAGTTTACTTACTGCCTTTGTTTCATCTAAGACACTGCAAATCAGATGATATTAACAAAGGAGTAAGAAAGGAAGTTACAATTGACAGATGGGACAAAATTCACAGTCATTGGCTGACTGAGTTACAGGACCTTAGTCATAAAGGGGAAAAAAAATAATGAAAAGATAATTCATCATCCTATGTTCACTCTGGTACCCAAGCTGTATCAATCACAATTTATTAAAAGTCACAAAACTATATGACATTATGAATGTCCTTAAAGGGTATAGAACTCATCCTGAAACCAAATCACTTCCAAAAAATTGGAGCCCTAACTTGAAAACAATTAATATCTAACAAATCTCCTTATTAGATAATATTATATTACTGCACTCTCAGCTGCATAGTATACCCAGTGCAAATTTGTAATGTATAATCCATCTGCCAACACAGAAATCATGTACCTTAAGCTTGAATACTTGGAAGCACTGATTGTCTTTATGACAAGTTTTTAATGAAATAACGCTATGGTTGTCAGTGGGACTGAGAAAAAGAACACATTAGATTGACTTATATCTAATCATCCTGCAAAATATTGCATCCCAGAGCTGGAGGTGGGGAGTCATAAAAAGCAGGACACATAATGTTTAGCTATGGTCTTGCCCTCAAACCTGCAGGAGTTAATGTTGACCAGCACCAATTTTCTGCCCAGAGGAACTAAATATGTTGTAGTTTGGATAACTTCAGTGTAAAATATCACGATTGCCCATGAATATATAACTTGAAAAGGAAGTGTTTGCTCCCTATTTATTTCCACAAAATCCCAGACAGCTTTGATTTGCACTGCATTCCAAGCCATGCCAAGAAACATGATGCACAACAAATATGAAAAACAGACATGTTTACCTTCTGCCTCTTATGCTTCCAGATGTCTCAGTTTCATGTGCCAAACCATCTCCTCTTTCAAAATCCTATTTCTTAACTTTTGAAAAGTCCTTTTCCTTTCTATGTTCTGTTTTGTGGTGGGGGAACAACACCTTGTTTAGAAGGCATGTTTCAGAAATAATTACAGGTTATTTCCAATTAAATATTCAACCACACTCTTACAAACAGGAAAGCTTTTAAGCTTTTAGTAGTAGAAAGAACCCAAAAGACAACAGTGCCTGTTAAAATATAGTAGCAATATTATGATTAATTGCAAATAACGAAGGAAAAAAGCGTTCAATAAATATTTCTACTGTATATTTCAGAGACAAAGTAGTCTGTATCAGGAAGTAATGGAACACTTTCCTGTATTCAGGAAAAATGTTAAGTTCTGAAATCTGACTTTAAAAAATCTGCAGATAGAGATAACTGAAGTGTTTTAGAAGAATGAGCCAAGTGTCTTTCCAGGCTGCCAGTGACTTCTGTCACCTTGGCAAAGCTTCAGAAGACTGAGGAGAAGGCAGAATTGTACCAGTCTGACAAGATGGGACTTTATAAAATCCCATAGTAATTACCAGAGTAAAACACTGAAAAGAGCAGGAAATTAACTTCTACAAAGTCAGTCCTGTGCTCAGGGTGCTCCTCTTGAAGAGTTTCTTGTGGCTGTTACATTGTAAAACCTTTAGAGCCTTCCACTACTTAGTGGTGTAAACCTTGCATCCTTTGGAATGCATCCTCACCTGCCTATAGAAGCTTTAGAACTTTGTTTTGAATAAAAAGGATGGTTATCTGCAGGCACAAGGCAAAGAACATGCCTGTGAAGGAGAAGAGCTGACAGTGAGAGAGCTCTTTATAAACTCATTTTCCTTCCAGTTTTTGTTTTACTTCAAGATTTCCCTGTTCAGAGAGTTAGAGTTTCTATTCTAATAAAGCATGGCTTTCAGCTCAAACACTTTATTACCTTCTTTGGGCTACCTACTATATAGAAAAGGAATAAACAGGTACAACCCAAAGCTCTGGCTGCCATAAGTCCTGTTAGAAGGACATTAAGCTTACTTAGTGAAATTGGTCTTAGAAAGGTTTTTACTTTACACATAAAAGCATAAATAGGTAAGAGCACTGGATGCAAACTCCTTCTTTCCTAAAAGAAAAGAATTTGGAAAAGTAAATTCCTTTACCCATGCATTCAGCACTCACACTTTAAATATTATATATGAACTTTACTAATGGAAGTTGAAAGTAGAAAAACAACTGAGCTAGACACTACTGACACACCAAAAAAGAAACATTTCATAGCAAGGCAGTTCTAGATGCCAAGGTGGTACTGGCAAAGAAAAAAAAAAAAGAAGTTTGGGGGGAAATAGCAGCTTGTAGGCAGTCTTTTGGAAGCTAGTCAAACACAAACCATGATGAATTTAATGTTTCAATGAACCTGCATGAAATAGAGTCTGACAGCTTTCTGGTTTTAGTGCAGTTATAAACAAATGCATTCCTGCATCCTCTTTGGCTAAGCAAATGATGTGCAACAACAAAGGAACATCTGAGTATCCCAGGCCATACACACTCAGTGGGAGTTCAAATATAAATAGGAATTCAGATCACAGGAGAATACGACCAAATATTTCAGATAGCCAAGCCCAGAAACAGATGGTGAAATGCAGAAGCAACAGCCATTAGATGACAAGATCATCTCTGGAGTCAGCCCTCAGCTTCTGGCAGTTTATATTCAGGTTTAAAAAAAAAACAACTATAGTAATAATTCTCCAATTATTTGGAATGGAATAAGGGTTCATTACCTAGATGGTGACTCTTCAGAATCTTTTCCCTGCCCCAAGCTATCATGCTGGTCTTTTATGTCTGGCTGTGAAGGGACACCATTTCTATTTGACCTAGTTTTCTTGCAGACCATACAGTAGTGTTTTAAAGAGAAATCCAACTTACTAGCACATAATCAAACTTTCTCAGCTGACAAAGGAGATCTATTCTGAAACCAGAAAACTTGTTGTTTTAATAATCTGTCAAAAACCATCAAGTGTTACCAAGTCAAAAGGCATCAAGGAAACATCCATGAGGCTGACTGATGTTGCTCTAC
This sequence comes from Phaethornis superciliosus, assembly GCA_023637945.1. Taxonomy (NCBI): domain Eukaryota; kingdom Metazoa; phylum Chordata; class Aves; order Apodiformes; family Trochilidae; genus Phaethornis; species Phaethornis superciliosus. The sequence goes on from JAJQWJ010000011.1 coordinate 20,741,445, forward strand.
AAAGATGAACTCTGAGGAAGGAGCAAGACCTGCGTGCTGCACAGCCTCCAACCACCAGAACTAAACCAGAGTGCAAAAAAGTTGCTGCTGTATTTCCCTCACACCACTCTGACTGGAGGTGAAGAGCAGACACCCTGATCAGAAGGGGGTAGCAAATTATCCTTTCCTGTAGTGAACACTTATGCAGCAGAGAGCAAAAGTCAAAGCACATCCCTGTTGTCATTTACAGCAAAATGAAGGGGCAGCTTGGGACCATCTCTGGTATTTTCCCCTTGCTACAGTTCCCAGTTGGTGAGGCCAAACCTGACAAAAAACTGATTTTCTTTAGCCTTAGTTGACCACTGTTTAAAATTATATCCATAGCAACAGCTGCACATAAACAACTAATATTTAACTGAATAACCTGACCTACTAAGAAAGTTTTGGGGACGTCAGAAGTATAATGACAGACACATTGCAGCAAAGTCTGTAAACCTTCAGAACTCTTTCACCATATCTGGTCTCTAGCTGGTCACTATTCCACAAACCTCTTATCATTTCATGCAAAAACAAACAGGAAATGAGTATGAACAAATGTGATGTTGGAAAAGCAATAATAGATGGAATTAATATTTTGAAAATTATTAGTAGAATTATACAAATGTATTCTATTATTAGCCACTTTTGGTAATGAAACTATCAGCAATAGAGACTTTCTTCCAATAATAAGATTTTATAAAAATTGGAAAGCAAAAATTGACCAGGATGCCCGTTTTCTAATTTATTATTGTTTATCTGGATAAGCATAATTTTTAATTTTATCCTGTTAGTTAGAACAGAGACTTCCAAGAGAATGTTATTTTTATCATCCAAAGCAGAACTATTGTGACTTTTCTGAAAGCTGCCTGTGTTTAATTTGGCTCATAAACTTAGAAGGAAATACAGACACAGCTACAGAAATATGCATATTTGTGGAAGCATAAAAAGCAGAGCAGAGACCTGGATAATCAATACACTGAAACCATGAAAGCTTTCTAATATATTGGATCCAGGCATTCACCACAGAATGTCATAAAGTCTCCAAATACTTCAACACAATCAAGTATGAAGCTAATGAACAGTCAAATGGAATATCTACAACTTTTCACACATCCTCAGTTCCTGTTTGAACAATTTTTTAAATACTGGTTTTAAAAAAATCCAAAATGTGTATAGTCTGGAAAACTAAAGTAGCCATAAACATTGAGCGCTTTTATGCAATCTATTTGGATCTTCAACTTTTCAGTTTATAAAGAGGAAAAAAAAAATATCAGCTCATAAAATCTATTTCATTTGCAACAACTATTCTTCAATCAACAGATTTGGTAATGATTCCATATATATAGGGTAAGAGCTTTTTCCAGTGGGAGCTATTTTAATATTTTCAGTATGTTAGGGAGAGGGAGGTTATTATTTTAACTTAAGGTAAAGCATCTTTCAGTTCTTACAGGCAACTGTCCTCATCATGATGACACTTGAACACTGATTTAAAATGTTTGCTTTGCCATTAATGAAATCAGGAAGATCCTGTTTATAATCTTCCTTTGAACTCTTGATTAAAATACATACATAAATAGATACATATTTATACATGTGAGTATTTGATGGGTTTGATCTACACTCTTGACACTTTGATCCCACTTTACTTTGAAGATGGTTCAGATAAGAAAATTCTAGTATGCTCCAGCCCCACTATTTGCATAGGAGATCCAGAACTAATATCAAAAGATGTGTCATTCTAATACAAAGGGAGACAATTGTTTTAAATTGATTCACACTTCTGCACAAAATGATAGCTATCAAGTGCTGTAGAGTCCCTTAGGCTGCACTGAATTTTTTGTTATAGAATCTATTGCATCTGACAATTCAATGTTTTCCAAAACTATTTTCAGAAGTGAGCCAATGGTGATACAGAAGGAAACAGCTTAAGTCTTCCCATTAACTTAATACTGACTCATTTTCCCATATCAAACATACAACTGCATCAGAGTTCAGATTTTCTCTGCTGCATGACTCCAAATGAAGGATTACTCACGTGTTTGGGGTTTTTTTAAAGCTGCAGTGTTCAATATGCTGCATCCCCAAGAACTGTGAAATGCTGTTTCTGAAGAGCCAAAAAGCAAGCATGGCCTCCAACCACTGCCATAAACTTTTGAAAACATAATGTATACACTAAAGAGCTGGCTTCTGAGAAACAGACCTTACCTGCTAGACATACGCACCGTGTTTATTGATAAAATCAGTTTTGAAGCATGAAGTGATTATAAGCTTGTATTACTGAAAATTCTGATGCAAAAAGCTGGTGAATTACTGTCCTATAGTGCTACATATGATGAAAATAAGTATGCAAAAAAAGGAAAAGAATCTAAATACTTTATAGTTGTATGAAAAGATGAATCTGAAGTCAGGCAACTAAGAATTGGTTGTAAATCCCTAGAGGAGAGGCCTGCTGGAGGGTGGGGAGGAGTGGGGTAGGGCAAGATTTGGTTGCAAATACAAAGAAAAGAGTTTACATGAGTCAACTTTATCTGGAGGCTTCCAAGACTGTGTTGCAGGGAAATTCTATAACCCATCCCCTGCCATATGCTGAGGTATAGACTTTACCATGTGTTGACACAACTTCAGAGACCTATGACTTTGTTGACAAGATTACTTTCTTCAGATTTTGCACGAAGGCTCTGCAGTGAAAAACTGAATTGTTCCTTTAATGTTTTACAGCTACTTATTTTGCACTTTTCCCGTCTTAATTGCTTACATCCCCATTTCCCTCACGTTTTACTCCAATTAAACAATTTATACATACACACACAGGGCATTTATCTCGGACAAAGGCTCTTTTTTTATTTCCCTCCAAAGAACTGGATGTGGAAACCTCTTCTCTGGATTAGCCATTACAGTAAGAGTGCAACAAACCTGCTTGCTCACAGCATGTGTCTGAGCAGCTCTGAGGACAGAAGTGTCAGATCCTTTACAACCACCAAGAACTACAAGGCACTGGTGAATCCATGAGTGTAGAGCAGCCCTGAGAGCACAGATCAGCTAAATCTATTTCCTTTCAGGCTAACCTACACTATGGAACATGTAATTGGTTATGCCTTTTGCATTATTTCCAATCTAGTTCGGATTTGTATGGTAAACAAATCAATTTGCCACTTTAATTGTTTAGCTCTGAGTCAACTTAAAGAGCTGAGAGGGCAGACAAAACATAATAAATGGCTTTGTGTCCAGATTTTATCACAAGGAGCTGAACTAAATAACTTATGAGCCCAGTAAGTTCTATTGAGTTATGAACTAGCTCTTTCTCCAGAGTAAATTAAAATTCTTATTGCATACAAAAAACCTAGTGAGCACATTTTATTACTGTTGCAGGGAAGTGCAGAAATAATGGAGGCAGAGCTAAAGTAAATATATAACCTGATACCTCTCCAGTGGATTGTTTGCTAAACCTTGTAATTTTATGCACTGGTGTTTGAATGCTGTATTTTCTGCCTGTGTACAGAAGGCTCAGTAGAAAAACAGAAGTTGCTGGGACATGGCAAAATGAGAGCTTTCTGATGACAGAAGAAGGTACTATAAACAAAGAATATGTCCTAGGAGGAATGACAATTTTCTGCTACGTTTTCTAACAATCAACTCATCCCAGTTCAGGAACAAAGGGTATTTTAGTTAGCATTTGGGGAAAGAGCAGAGCATAAAGTAATGGAAAGTAAATGGTAAAATTATAGTTTAGATAAAATGGAAGCTGGCATTTATTCTATAGTGGAAATACATCGTTTCAGAAACATACACTCACCTTTAACAACATTTATGCATAATGGACAGAAGGATACACTTTGAATTATTATCAGAGAGCAAAGTCAGTTTCTAAATGGGATAAGTACACACAGAGAGGAATGTTTAACATACCCAACGTGAAGGTGAACCAAAATGTGACTGTATCAGTCTGAATTTACAAGACGACAATGGGGTGAAATTCATCCCCCTGGCTGAAGAATTCTTACTAATTCAAGCATGTCTAGGGTTCTGCACAAAGACAACAACTTCTCCAATAATTGAAATATATGGGCTCTGTGATAGAGCAACAGAACAAGAAAAATTTTATCAATTGTCAACTAAAAAAAGCTGACCTCTGAACAAAAAGGGATCAATTCCAGCATTTATTTTTTTCCTGCAATGATGAGGTGAACCTACAGCCACTCCACGCATGGATAACAAAATGCATTTTAAGAAGCTAATAAATATCAACCCAAGCAAAAACCACAAGGACTGATTGGAATCCACAAAGGGACAAAACTAGTATTAATCTTACTAGTTAAATATTTAACATAATAAGATCTTGGAAGTGACTGGACTGGATTTCTAGTCTAGAGGATAGCTCTTAAGAAAAGCCTGACAGTAGTGTAACTAACAGGACTGAATAGATCATGATATTAGTTCAAACTGAGTAACAGAAAAGCTGATCTGTAGATGACAAAACCCAACAGATCAGTAGAATGTATAGTACATAAAAATATCAAAAATTAGGTAGAAAGCTGAGACATTCCTTCAAAAATGCAGCATCCATGGAAAAATTAAATAATTACCTCAATAAGTAAGACTTTTAATTCAGACATTTTCTATTCAGGGCTTGCTCAGAAAAATTCAGAATCAAGCCAACTCTAGGAAACACTACCACAGACAGGGAGTACACTCTCTCATAAGACTTCTCCATTCTTCTTTGGCACATTAGTTATTCCTCCTAAGTTAAGGTTTCACATTTAACAATTCTAAAAAGATTAAAGTCAAATTTTCTGCACCATTTTCATCTCATCTGTATTTTGCATACACTAGCACCATAAACTCAGGGCCATCATTTCCCGTCCTCAGTTTCCATTTGACATCAGTTTTCTTCCTTATAGCCACAGCTGAGACAAGGAATAAAAAAAGGTTCTCCAACCACTTTGCAGCTGTTACCACCATATATTGTATTATGTAGTGTATTAACAATGAAAAGGGTTAGTAATAACTTATTCCTAAAGGAGAGTCACATAAGATCTGTACATCCAAGAGCAAGATGACTTTACTAATAGTTACCAATTTGCCACTCTGATTGGAGCCAGCTGTCTAGCAAAAACTGGAATCATGCACTGATGTTTTGGAGCATTTCCTTTTGTAAAGGTTGGCTGGGTGCAGCACTACTTAAATGCAGCTCTTCTGTGTGCTGCATTGAAGTGCCAGCTACCATCTTAAACCAGTTGTAAAGCCACCTCTGCCACCAAATCATAAAAACTGAGGGGGTTCTTTATTTGTTTTGGTTTTAATTAGGACAGTGAAAATTTACACTGCAAACTAAGCAAGTATTCCAGTCTAGCATTTAACATGGCAGTCTTCAGAAAGACTTGGTCAGCTCTTACATTTATTCTATTCTACTTCAGTTGGCTTCTATCAGATTTGCATTGACAGAAACAAGGACAACTTTTGAGGCTCTTCCATCCAGACATCTGTACAGTTTGATAAGAAGGGGGTGGGAGGGAAAGCAGAACAGAAAGGGCACTCACTCCCTCCCTCCTTGCTGCTCTCCAGCAGTTTAAGCTGACTGCTTGCTGGCAGACTTTGATTTCCCAGCTCTGTAATTGCTTGCCCCAGTTCTCTCTCTCTCAGAGGCCACCCTTTCCCCTGAAGATGCCTAAGCAGAGTTAGGAGGTTTGAAAGGCAAGGGAACAAAAAGCACCAAGTATGACTGACTCTCCTCAGACCTCCACCTGAAGGTACATTTTTCTCTGTTATCTACACAGGGCTCGTACACGCACAGCTTCCTCCTTTAGCTGGAGCTTCTTCACCATTCAGCCCACAAGCAGATAACAGATTTACCCCTGCACAGCCTCTGGCAAAGACTGAGGAGTGTTGCAGCTACCTCTCATCTAGCAGGCTAGAAGGAATGCATATACACCTCCAGCAGGAGACTCAAGAGCTGCTCTATTTTCACTACAGAGACCAACAAGACAGAAGCAATACCCAGCAAATTTGTTTGTTCTGCAACACTCCCTATCTAAAGATCTTTTCTGGTCAAGTGAGACACAGAAGCAGCAGACTACAAAATTTCATTCTTTTCTCTCGTCAGGTCCTTCTTTGGGCCTTTTTTGGACCATCTTCTACAGCCTTCTGCCATCTCCCTACCTGACCCCAAAATGGCAAGTGTTTCTAAGTGTTTAAATCTTGTACTCTCCATGCTCTTGAATCTTTGGCCTAAATTTATGGGAGATTTTACCTGGTAACAGAGACCAACATCTCATTTTTTACTGATTCTTTCTAACCTTCACTCATCAGCAGTTTCTCCTCAAACTCCATCATCACCTATTTGCCACTAGGAGACAGGCTGCTTCTTGACTTCCATCCACACTGCAAGCATTGCACTACAGACACACCTAAACCATTTATTCCCTCAGGGTCTGCTAGAAAAGTGGCTATGCTGGTACCAACCTGACACAGGATGCAATCCCCAGCTGCACCAGGGTCAGGTTTTTACCTTTCTGCACTGGCAAAAGTCTTTAAAATACTTTTTTTAAGGCAAGCTAAGCATTTCTGCGTGAGCAACCACCACAGTAGGGACTGCTAGGTAGATATATGCCAAGAAGCTGTACCTGCAAAGATTTCTCCTCAGAGAAAGAAAGCAATTAATTCCCTAACCCAAAATGGATCCCTGAGGATCTGTAGAGAGATCAGGCAGTTTTCTCAGCAAGAAGGAGCAAGTGCTAAACAGCTGCCACAGTTGTAGAAGGGGTTGTGTGTCACAGAAACAGAGAGTTCATCAAATTGTTCTTAAAATATGTTTGTTGGCACCCCAGCAACTGTTCCATCACACTGGTGAAGGAGACTGGATAGAGATGATGACTTCAGCTTTGAACTTCAGCAGAGTACCCAACCTCTTCCACATAGGGGATTTTGGGGAGGTGAAGGTTTTACTCAAACAAGAAAGGTTTTACTAACCAGAAAGAAAACAGCGTGTGCATTAAAACACTTCTTCTGGAAGACATAACCACTGGTTATACTTGAAAAACAAACAAAAAAAAATTTGCGTAACAAAGTCAATGATTATACGTTTTTTTTAAAATCCCACATATCTCAGTCTATTGATTGTTCTCTCTGTTGCTGGAGCCACATAATTTCACAGTTGCCACCATATTAAAAAAAAAAAACCAAAACTCAAAAGCATTTTTTACGTTCAAAGTGCCTAAAATAAAACAAATTATGTTCTCAATGCAGCATGATACACAAGTGAAGAAACAGTTGTGTTTTTCTGCCTCCTGGATAGTTAACACAGTTTTTAATTTCATCTCTGTCTTTTCATATTATCATCTGCAAAAGCTCATGGCCACAAGTTTGCCCTGGTAATAGTTGACTGTTCTCTTTGATATCATCACTCCTTGCTCCTTATGGACAGGCCAATATTCATTGTGATTAGCAAGGGACAGCCCTGTCTATCCAGATTAGTCATGAATACTTAGCAGTTCCCTCCATGCATCATCACTAATTGCTGTAAAAGAAAACGTCTGCATTTCTTTTTTAAACAAAAGAGACCATAATTTTCTCTCTCCAAGGAAGAAAACAATGTTTCACTGGTATTCATCACAGTTCTTGAGAATTTGTTTCTATCAGTAATTCCAGGCAATAGCACTTTATTGGTCAGCTTTTTTATTCTTTGTCTAAGATTTAATGCTCCATGAACCTCTACTAAAATATAACTTTCTAGAAAAGATGTAGAAAGGTAACTCATCCCAGTCCTGAAGATGCATGATCATGCATTCCTAAACAATAATCCTAAGGAATATTTATTTTGGATTTTGTTGATTTCTGTTTGGTTGGGCTTTAACTGATGTGTCACTAAATTTGTCCATGGTAAGATACCTGGTTTTGTTTCTGATGGTGACTGACAATGCTTAAGAGAAAACATGGCCTATTTATACTATGTAAAATAATACTGTGCTGATACCAAGAATTTTTAAAGATTCCTTCATAAATGTGACATTTGTCATCTTCATTCATTAAGATAAAAAATACACAATATGTAGTTATTGTATAAATCCTGTACATACCGTTTGGCCAGAGGATCATTTTTGTGTTGGAGAGTATATTTTTCCATCAGATTTTTTTTCCTGCAATAAAAGGAAAATTGTGTCAGATTGATTCATAAAATTTTATCTGACAGAAAAATGCTGTTGACTGGTATAACCTCTTCCACTAAGAGCTACTCTTTTTCTATAGAACAACACTAGAAATCACATTGCTGAAAGGGAATATAAATGGGACAAAATATGGCAGGTGAACAAATTAAAAATGAAGTCATTGTAGAACCATCAAGGATTTTACAGATGCTAGGTTTGACACAGTCATGCAGGCAAGAAAATAGAATCTTTAATACCAGTTTCACACACACACAATTCTGCTACTCTTCCTTTTGAGACCCTGTCAAACACCATGACCATGCTAGCTTAAACCAGAAACTCCAATTCAGACTAAAGCTCTCCTTTGAGGTTAATTTTGGCAAGAAAATAAACTGAGGTCACAGAACTGCTGTATAAATCATTTCAGTCATCCATGGCTCTGTCTACATCTATAAAATAGTACAGGACAGAAAAAGGAAATCTGAAGAAAGTGTCAAGAAGCACTGAGGAACACAAGTTTCATTTTGCTTTGAGTTTTTGGGTTTGATTGTTTTGTTAGGGTGTTTTTCAGACTAGTTTCAACCTGGTGCCATGGACTGAACATCAGTTAGCAGTTAGGGCAGGGTAGGTGCACTGCTGGGCTGCATTTCCCAGTTCAGGGTCATCCAAAAGGAATCCAGTTCTCCCAGGCTAAGATGGCTCCATAACACAAATCAAAGCAGAGGGAGTGGGACAATTCCCTTCCCAAACATGCTCCTTATCCAATCCCAAAGCTGTAGTCAGGATAACTTAAAAAAACCCAAGCTTTTGTTTTCATGAAAGCAGAGTAGACATGCAGGTAAGGATTCAGGTCAAGGAAGTTTTTACATTTGAAACACCAATTTCTATATTAGTGATGAATTAGTGAGGCACCTGCTTTTGTAGCTTGGCTTTTTGTCGAGCACCTGGCAAACTCTGCAGAGAAGGGTTGCTTCTGAAAATATCCTTATTTCAACCAACACACAAACACCTAAAGAGTACATCTAAGGAGGTTTTGTGTGTCCTACTTAATGCTTTGATCTGGAGCTGTCACCATTTAGCATTCACCATAAACCATTTTGTTTAGTACTCTCAGAATCTGCATGGAAAATCCAAACCATACAAGTGGAATATCTATGATCTTTCTGCTGCTCTTCTACAACTCTGATAATGAAATCAATCTGTTCATTAACCAACAGCTAATTCATTCTGCATAGCCATTAGAGTGCTCTAACTCCAGCACCTATGTATTATATTCATTTTCTTGTATTGTTACTTTGTTCCATATTTTTCAAGGAGACACACTGTGGACATTACTCCATTTTCTAAGGTTTCCATGGTAGTATCCAGATGTACATTACTGCTATTGGTAATACACATTACATGTAGTAATAATTTATAAACCAGATGGAAAAGTTACCAGAAATTCACAGTATTGAGGTTTTCACAACTGCTTCCATATTGATTATAACAACATTTGTCTGTAACCCCTTTCAGAACTCTTTGTTTTCACTAGATCTGATTGCAAAACAGCTGTTTTATACAACTGATACAAACTGAAAACTGTCTTCTGAGAGAATATATATATATACATATATATATAACCTTCAATCTGCATGGGTGCTACTAGCTGTAACAGGACATAAGTCCACACACATGCAGCAGTCTTTCAGGGCCTTAGAATTATTGAAATATGTTATTTTTTCTAGTTGGCATCAGTGCCTGTAGCCCTTCAAAAATATATTTTTCCTGTAAAAAGTTTTTTTCCTTTATAATGTAAGGCATTCCTAATCAAGTAAACATGAATCAAAGAGATGGGATTTAAAATAGATTTGATCTGTCAATCTGAAACATATTAATCTGGAAAGTCTTAATTAAGGACATATGTCTTTGTGCAAGTCCTATTTTAAGACATTTTATTTGTGAACATTCTGATCATCAGCATAATATGCTGTAAATTCAGGACTAAGAATATCTGAAGATAAAATTCAGTAAATAGAGGTCTGCAATGTCACTTCTGCATTGTTAACTGTAAGCTCAGTCTGTGCTCCTTGCAGGAGAGAGAGACAGAATAAATGTCAGGCATATGCACACTCCTACTCATCTGTCACCAATCATCCGGGTGTAGAAAGAAAAAAAAAAAAATAAAAATAGGTGCAATCTTCAACTGATGTTGACAATGACATCCTTAGCAGGGCTTGGATACCCTAATGAACACAGACATGCACAAGCCCTAACAAAGGTGTCACAGTAACAGTCCAGATGATTTTTACTCTTATTATTCCACCATTTAAGGATGAAGAAAGTTCAGTAAGAACTAGAAGATATCCAGGACTAATACCATATTGTTAAATCTCTGTTCCATCTGTGGAAATTAAGCTGTGCCTGGTAATGAAATTCCTTTCTCTAACACACACTCTGTGCTACAGACCCACATGTGAAACAACAGTTTCAGATGCAGGTCACAAACTATTTATTTTCTCTGTGGTCCTTTCACAAGCAGAGAGCAAATTCGGTGGGTTGGAAGCTATGGGGTCAGAATTCTTGGCTGGGAACAGCTAAGGGGATGCTCAGTATGATAAACTCTTTCCCTTCTTTCCTTGCTATACCTTTTCCTTTTACATATGAGGGGAGAAGGTCATCTCCTTCCTGTTGCCAGCACACACAACATAAATTTATTATGTTCAGGACTTCCAAACAGGGAGTACAACTGTGTTTGTCTCACCAGCTGACTCTCACACTGGGAGGCACTGCTCTTTCTGACAGCTCTGGAATATAAAGGGGATTATTTTCTCATTTCTTCCTCCTGTAGCAGGATTGGCAAAGTGCCACCCGGTATCCTGAAGTCTGATATGGGATTTAGATTCCAATTTTTACACAGTGGGACAGCTCCAGTAATGCTGGTAGGTTAGAAAAAGAGGAATTCTTGTAAATCAATAGATTACCTGGTGATAGCCTGAAATAGGAAGGAATACATCCTCTGTGTAGCTAAGGATTCCTTGTGTCTCTGGTCTCTAACTCCTTGTTTGGGGGCTTCTAGTCAAGAAGTAGACCTGCAGATGTAGCTGGGGGTCTGGCCCTCACACTTATCCAAAACTTCCTCAGCATAGAATGGTTTGGGTTGGAAGGAACTCAATTCCTCCTTCAGGGATCAAGGACACCTTCAACTAGATTAGGTTGCTCAGAGCCCTGACTTGGAATCTTTGCAGGATGGGGCTTGTACCCCCTCTCTGGGCAACCTGTTCCAGTGTTTCACCACCCTCACTGAAAAAAAAATTTCTTCCTTTTATCTAAGCTAAATCAACACCCTTTTAAAAAGTTTAAAACCATTGCTCTTTATCCTAATAATAAATTAAGAATCGCTAGAACATCTCTAATACAATCCTGCCAAGTAATTTAGAACACACATTCAAGTCAAATACAAAAAGATAGAACCTCCCTATGGAACTCTTATTCCCTATGCCACAATATGTACTGCTACAAGAAAAATTGCAAGTGACAAACAAGTCACTTCATATTTCTATAGTTAGCTAAAGTATCCTAGAAGTGAAAATAGACTTTCCATATGTATTTTGAGATCCTTTCACAAAAGTTGAGTGACTTTAAACTAAATAAATACATAAAAATAATCTTTACAATTGACTTCTCTTAGTTTCTCTTAGAGATGTCTCATGACTTATGTTCAGTGCCAAAGAAATGTTATCTGCCCCATTACAAAATCCCAAGAGACACAATACTCTAGTTTTTCAAAGGGAAAACTAGACAAGGTCACATATATGGAGGGAATGAGATTTATAAGGAGTGAAATATATGGCTCTGACAAACTAAGTAGCTATTAGAAAAAAACTACCAACTCTTACCTATGCTGTGATTTTTGTAACGTTGGAATCCCTCACTTATCTTGTTATAAAGGAGGAAATATAATTCTTTTAAATAATGAAGACAGTCTAAAATTCAGTGGAAGTAGAGCAATTTGCACTGCTCATGATGGGTTTAAATATCTTCCTCCAGGTTAGGCTTTCCTAATGCACAGCAAATTCACTTCCACTCAGAAGTGAATGTGTGACTTGAACCACGTCTGATTTTAGTGAATTCATTTCTGAAACAAATGACCCAATTGAGCATAATGGCTCTGTGAAGCTGCCTAGAGTAAAACATATGAGTAAGTAAGTGATTGCATGATTGAGGCTCAAGACATTAAGAAACATACTGCCACTACCCAGTAATAGCATCATTAATGCAGTCATTTATTGGTTTATTTTTTACTTGGAACAGGAGAAAATGCATTGCCCTTCTGAGACCATAAGAAATCAATACATTTTCAGCTTCTAAAAACATGAGCTAAACCAGCTGACTAAGCCTGCAGAGAAATCTGTTGTGAGTATATGATGCCATTCATTCTCTCCACATTATTATTTGCATTTTAACAGGCACAAGAAAAGACTTCAGTAAAGCAATAATTAAGCCTATACTACACTGCCTGAAGTGAAAATTATGTACATAAAGAAACCTAAAAAGTTCTTTTAACATTTTTATTTTCATAATAAAGGAAACGAGTAGAGTCCCCAAAATGCACATGTTGTACAATCACCAACACACAGCAGCACCAAACTTTGTGTTCCCAGCGTGTCACTGACTACATTTAGACTGTAAAAATGCCAAATACCACACACACAAAAGCATGCTGCATCAAATGCCATACGTGTTTCTTGGATCTGTTAGCACCCTATTTTGAGAAGACCCACTGTTACTTATTAACATTTTCACACATCATTTGCCCCTGAATTAAAGTATATTGCAAATAAAGAATGGCAGGACTTAGGGCCTCTGTTATGAGATTAAGCCTTGTGCTCCCTGACCAAAGCAGTGAAATTGAGTACTGCCTTGGGAAAGAGATTTCATTCTGGACCTTAAAAGTCAAAGAGGCACCACTGATTTAGTAGGACTATCTCTTTCAGAAGAATTAGGCCTCCAGGATAGGGGCATCACTCCTCAAAGAAAGAAAGGCTGGGATAAGTAAAGTCAATGTACATCACCATTACTGGTCAGCCATGCCAAAAGCTTAAAAAAGTAATTTACATTTAATTTTATTTGAAAGACTCTTTGTTCATTATTATTCTCACAGAAAGTAGGCTGGAACTTGAACAAATATATGTGAAATTTTGTGGGTATTAAGTTTCCAAAGCTGAAAACTTAGAAATACATCAGTAGTAACCAGTCTTACCTGGCTTAAAAAAAGAATTAATTTGCAGTACATGTAAATCAAAAGAATTAGTTGGAAAACCAATCATTATTCCACTGAGTACAATCTAACAGCTTTCTCCATGCTCTAAGCACTTAAAACACAACATTGGCTTTTTTTTTCTTGCTCACAGCATTTATTTTTAACTTACAGCTTAAGAAAACATCTCTATGCTTAAATTCACTTTGTCATCCCTTCAGTCACAGCAGATCAAGTTTATAGGTGTTTTACTTGTTGTTCCTAATATTTTATCACCATTCTTAGGACTCCCAGAGTATTTCAGGAGTACAAAAGAAGCTCTTTAGGATTTTCTTCTGTTGGGGCTGTCTGAAAGCTCCTAAATTTTTTACCTACAGATTCAATTTCCCCTTGTGTCTCATAATTAAGGCCTGTCACCTCATAAATGTAACTGGGCAAGTACATTTTGGCCACTGTATCAAACTATGAAGTTTTCAGTGCTGTAAAATCCGCTAACCCAAGGAAAGCCTGTGGGACTCCCCATGGGCAGAGGTTCTGCTGTAAGCATTTATTTCAAAAACCAAGCCAAATAAATTTAGAAAGATCTTGATTCATCCCAAACCCAATAAGGTTGCTGGTACACTGCCCAAACACATATGCACTATTATTTTTTCTTCCCAGACAAATCAAGAATACTTCACAGCATCAGTTTGCTTCTCATGTGCTGCTTTGACCTGGGTTTGTAAATAAAGTTACTTTTTTCCACCTGCCTTTGCAACTTGACAGCCAGAGCAGTTCTCCAGTGTGGTACAGAATTAGGAAGCATTTTGTTTGTATTGTTAGAGCCTTAATTGGAACAGTCAGAGAGAAATGTTTTATTACAGAGAGAGAAAGGACTTTTTTTAACAAGGCTCTACAGAGACTCAGTTTTAATGATGCTTAACACAATGTTTTAAACCACAGAGTACATCTACATGCTATTTCTTGGTAAATGTTGGTTATTTAACAGCAGGCTGGCACCAGATTGCCTGCTGTGGATAGTTAGGGCTGGCTCATACAAGTTGTGACAGTCTCAACATTGATGAAAGACAGCGTCAGTTTTAATTCTTACAGTATTTCACTTCTTGACACTTTCTTTCTCAGACTACTATTAGGAACAGATGTTCTTCACACAGCAGCAAGTGTAGACACAAATATAATCAGCTGCTAAGCTACATGCCCTGACATCACTTGGAACACTAGGTATGAGTCCAGGATTATAAGAAGTAGGTACATCTGTTCCTCATGGGTGCTTAACACTCACTGCTTTTGATACAGATAGAAGACTCCAGCCATAAAAATGTAAGTATTAAGAGTCAGCAGTTGAAAAGACCAAGCCCAATGCAGAAATATAAGTTTAGAAGTATAAGAGTACCTTATATGTATATGGTTAAGAACAACAAACACTAATTAGGTAAGCTTTTGAAAAAACCTATCAATGTATGAATTTTCAATTCAGATGTTTAGCTGCAATTCAGTTATGTTTCAAGTCAGTTGACAAACTTAATTTTTGAAGAGTTTTATTTTCTCCCTCTCCCACTTGTGGAATGTTGACAGTTTTTACTTCTGAAAATGCAGGGGTTGGGTTTTTTGTTGTTGTAGGGTGGTGTTTTGTGTCCTTTTGGGTCTTTCTCCTTTTCCTTAAAAAAGGACACTACAGATGCTGTCTCAGAAGATAGAAATTTTATCTGTAGAACATTAAACTGGAAATGAAGTGTAATCCAATGAAATATTACAGAACATTAAAACTTGAATCTTTCCCATTCATAGCTAGAGCTGTTGCAAGCAAATCTTAAAACAAACTGCTTTTAAAAACAAAAACTCATTGCCACAATATAAGTTTTTGTCCAGGATGTCACAAGTTGTATGTATACAGGGAACTTAAGACAAACAAAGATGAGAGTTCAAAAAGTAATTGAACATCATGTACTGAAAAGCTAAACTACAGCTATTCCTAAAAGCAACAGTGACAAAATGGACATAGGGCATTCCTACCTAGTGTTAAACAGAAAAATACTCAGAGTTTTGCATTCCCAATTTTTCCCCATAGCCCATTTTTAAAATGCAGATAAACCAAATTAATAAAAAGGTTGATAAGGTGACTCAATCAAATCACGGGATGTATTAGCAGTGATAAACAAGGTTATTTAACCAAAGCATTAACCTTCAAGAAGAAAATAGAAGTAATGAAATAATCTCAAGCCCCCAAACACATCAGTTGGTATGCAAATCTAATAACCAGTTACTTCATTATTGATGCTGACATTCCTTCTATTGCTCCAAGAGGGGAATTTGCATTTTGTGGTAGAAGAACTATCTAAAGGCAGTTTATAAAAAGAAGCAAAACATTTTTAAAAATCCTAGGAATTATCAAAGACATGCATAATGAGCTAAACACAGCATAGAATAGAAGTAAATGTCTCAGCTTACATAAGTAAGGTCAATAGAAGTACTTCTTGCTATGGTTTCTGGTGAGTATGAAAAAAATTCAGTAAGACATTGAAAACAAATTCTTTCAAGATGACTAGGAAACATTAAAAAGAATTAAATAAACAAATTAAAAATTATAGCCAAGCTTCCTACTCAAGTACTTCAAGGCTGGTATATTTGTAATTCTATCCATGAAAGACAGAAAATTAATTTCAACCTAGAAACCCTCCACACCACGTAGCATAGTACTAAGCAGAAGCAGAGTTTCCAGGGATTCAGTACTTGTGTGTACCCATGTATTTAGAGTGAAAAACACAGCTGTAGGGATTGGCCACGTGCTTGGAGATGTGCACCCACATACAGTGAGTTCTTACTGAAAAGCCAAGGGAAAATTTGCATTAAGTATCTGACAATATGAACAAAATACAGATCAAAAGAATTAATGAGGATAAAACCTTGTTTTTCCCTCATCTAGGCATCCTTAAACATTTAATGAGCCAGGCAAGAATTCCACACAAGATCTATCCTTTTCAAGCATTCCTGCATTCCTACTTGCATACACAGAGATCAGAGTTTATAACAACACCCATAGTCCCATTACTCCCTTTGAAAACACCTATCTTTTCTAGCCTTCCCATCTTTTAATGCCTGGAATAGTTAAATTTTAAATTATCCCAGCAGTGGATTCTCTGTAGATTTTCTAGAGCTGTCATTCCACATCCTAAGTAATTTCATCAGCCTTTCTTTCTTCTTTTATTGCTATTCACCTTCCTTCTTTAAGTTAATTTTTTATAGATAATTCAACTTTTTTATTTTAACTTTCTTGCTCTGAACTAGATTTTAAATATCTTCTCTATTCAAGCATTTGAGATGGTTATCACATCACTTACTACTTCCCTGACTACCTCTCCTCTTTTGGCTGTTGCCCATCACTGCCTCCAAAACCAAATACATAATCTCCCATTCAATTTTGCTGCATGAAAAGGGCACAATCAGACCATTTAATCTTTTCCAATAACGGGTCCCTTCAATCCCTGCTCTCTTTCATAGCCTTTTTTTCCTGAATTCTTTCCAGCATATTCACATTTTTGTTGTGCCAGCTCCAACTGTGCTACCATACATAGGCTAATGCATGAGCATTTACATTTTGAAAACTGTACAAAATAGAATTTAGGACAGATTTGAGACAAAATCACAGGCCAGTGCAAATCTTTTGGAGGACAAACAAATGTCCTGGAAGTAAACTTTGACCTAGGAAGCAGTTAGAAAGGAGTATTTGGTAGTTTATGCCTATTTTGATCAAAACCAGCAGTAAAGTTCATTACTATTTATATTGTATCTGATCTGAACTTTTGCAAAATTTCAGAGTTATCAGACATCTATTTACTTCATTCATGTGACACTATCTTAGATATAAAAACATAGAACTCACAGCATTTAGATTTGGGAATCAGACAGTTAACACATGCACTGTGACACATTCTGGTACCAACAGGCACTGGGTTTGAAGCAGGCTGAAGGTCTCCAATTTGAAGGGTTAAAGCAATTTAGACTGTCAGGTAGGGAAAGATGGAATAGTCTTCTTGAGAAGCAGTTTTACTCATCTGCTGAGTCAAATACACCGAAAGGAAAGGTAGCAGAAGTCCATTCAGAGAGGACAGTTACCTCTGTAATCCTTAACTTACATATTTTTCAGTCTGGACATAAACAAATATAAAATTAATAAATTTTCCAGCCTGGTGTTTGGCAAGGGAAATCTGGAGCCTGTAACAATCCCTGTTCACAGATATTCTTCATTTCTGCATATCTGACCTTCTCATCCTGAAAAATTGATTCTGCTAGTATTAAACAACCTTTTTACTGTACTTATGCTCCACTTTAACCTTGTGGCACCTTCAGGTAATTTTCCATGCTATTTGTTCCTCTCTGACATCTCTGTGTGCTGGGATTTAGGTTAACATTTTATGCTTCCATAACAGATGCTTGCTACACCCCAGTCAGGGATTTTGTTAATTGCTTCACCAATGGTGAGGACATCTCAGTGGCAAAGGATTATTAGGAAAGAATCAGGAAATCAACAACAGGTACGTTAGAAGTGGATCAGGCACTTCCCCATTGGAAGAAAAAAATGTAAATGCTAAAAGTTAAGTTTGATCCTCATGTTCCTGTACGCTTTCAAAATGGGATTTGTCAATTACAGATGCAAAGCAGCTCCAATTTTGTATTAGTCACTTTGTCTAGTTTATATTCTGAAACATTAAAGCTGCATAAATGACCTGCCAAGTATTGATGTAAGCTTATTGACAAAACAGAATGCTTCACAGTAAGGGCATCATCTCACAAGGCTCCACACAGTGACTCTGTAATTACTGTTTCAGGCTCTGCGTATCAGATCTCTCAGATGCTGTGCATGAATCACCAAAAATATAAAACGAATTAGCTGAAGTAAGTCGGAATAAATTATCTGAAGCCAATAATCTTTTGGAACTCACAAAACCAGAATTATTCTAAAATGATCAGTTACACTTCTTTCACTAAGGTTTAGAAATAACATGTAAACTCAGCAATTTCTTTAGAAATTCGTTAAATCCTTATCCAGTAGCACAGAGATCTTTACCACATCCTCCAGAAAGTTAGGGCAACACAACAAAGTAGCCTAAAAAAAAAAAAAAAAAGGAGCAAAGGAGAGCAGATTTGCTTATTGTATTCTGTGTAAAGTGAGTACATTTTTGTATTGTGCAAAGCACACATACTTAAAACCAGGAGAAAATCAGAAGATGTAGGCAAAGCTTTGAATTTAAGCTAGGCAGGCAGCCACAACTGTTAGTTATTTCACAAAGGGGAGAGGGATAGAAAAATATGACAGAAATGGATACCAGGTCCAACTAGGGCTGCATACTTCAAATCCATAAATTCACTTCTCTTGCCTTTCTTGTAGGTACATTCTACATTTGCACTTGCCTCCTACTGCCTTTGTCAATCTACTCTTTCCTAGAAGTTTGCATATTTATTTCATTGGGAATATAGATATAATTATAAAAATATAATGAAATTTTTATAATTTTATTTATAATTTTTACTTTAATTGATAAGAAAACCTACTTTAAAATAAAATATCAAATGTTTATAAGCATCTGTGACATGTAAACAAGTTTAGGTAGTCTTTTGGGAGTGGACACTACATTGATCTTTTCTATAGAAAATTTTTCTAACAACTGGCTTGGCCAACAGTCCACATATGCCAGATTTTGGTTGCTTATTGCAATCTTAGGCCACTACACATATATCAGCACCTTGAAAGGGAACTCTGAAGACTGACTTTATAGTTAGGAGTTGGGCTATGAGGAATCCCCATCTCTGTAGAAAGAGCAGGCACAGTCTGGGGTGGACTTCAACAATCCATCATTTCAGTGTCCTTAGTAATATTTATTGGATTGGGCAAGTTTTGTCCTTTTGTCCTATTTCAGACAGTTTGCATTCGTAATTCCTGCAGGTTTTTACCCTTATTAATATTCATCTACAAGAGTTGTGTCTTTAAATACCAATCTCTGTCTCACTTCATTCATAATTTATGAAGCTGCTGTTAACACAAAATCCATAGGTATCACTTTTTGCCCCTTGACTCCACAAATTAAAGGCAGACAATGCGGCAGTGAACGGCAGAGGAATATAACTGTCATCTTCTGAATTCTCAAAGAACTCTGCAGTTTAGATAAAGTTCATATTTATTTCGCATCTGAGACAAAAAGCTATTAAAGGCACCCCGTGGCTTCAAATCCATTTTGTTTATTTACGTTTTAACAATGTTTGACAAGGTAAACCTCTTATGAAATATTGTATCATTTGTGAGAAAGGGTGCTGAATCTTAAGAAAGCAAATATTCCAAGCCATTAAATTTTTTTTCTCTCAAAGGGATTTTTTTCTTTAAATTACAGCTGTCAATCAAAAATAGCCTTTTTTTTTTCTTTGCTATATGAAGACAAGGTTTCAAAGGGAAGACTAATATAGAATAAAAAAGCTTTACTCAAGTAAAATTCCAAAACAAAAAGGCATTTTGAATACTGTATCAGAAGGGTAAAAATCCAGGAAGAGCAGATATCTTCCTAGTATAATAAGTCTTCTAAAAGTCTGCTGTTCCAGTGACACAGTAAATTGGTTCAGCTCACTTTCATGTTCATGCTTTATGAACACCTAAAGGGATAAAAATACTGCAAACACAGGGACAGTGTGTCCATACGTTCCAATGTAAAAAAATGCTTAATATCTGAAATCTCAGTGCATTAAGATATGAACAAAAAAGCACTGGCCAAGAAAGATCAATCTGTAGTCCCAATGCTATGAATTAGATTTTGATAGTATATGGGACTGGTAGATCACAAAGCTCTGATAAGGTAGAATAAAATTTTATATATGGGCTTTAATTTGCAGTGAGAAGTGGCTGAATCTGACCACAGATTCTTTGTTAATGATAAAAACATTCAAATGTTATTTCTTTGGCTAATCAAGTAGCTATGGAGTTAGTTTCATCACTGTATTTTTCTCTGCTCGTGGCTTTAGTCTATCAAATATAAATAACATTGTTACTCTGAAGTTTTCTCAGTGTCTCCCAAAGGCAATGCATAATGACTTCTTGTTGAAATGATTAAATGGAACATTTTTCAATCTCTCAAGATAATTCTTCTCTGATTTTAGAAACATAGCAATCTACCTGACCAAGCTGTCAGAAAGGCATACTTGGCAGCTCATGCTGAAGATGGACAAATCACAACCTAGAAGGGTATCTGTACAGACACACACACGCACAGAAAACCAGACAAATTCTTCCAAGAAAGCTTCCATTAAGTCAATTTGTGTGATGTGCAGTGATACCACATCCTATAAAATGACTGGCATTGATCTGATGGCTTTCTTTAAAAATAAAAAACCTACATGTTTAAGGAAAAGTAAGTATATTCTTGCATAAGTTACCTAACCTGAACCTGCCCCAGGTTTCACTATCTAATGAGGGAATAATGCTTGTCATGTGGGTTTGTAACAAGGTAAAAATGGGGTAATATTAAAGTAGTATTCAGACAATAAGCAAACAGAAATGTATAACCAACTGAAACAATACTGGCTGAGGTGCAGACATTATATGGCTCTGTCTTGCTGTTTTTACGGAGTCTCTTAAGCACACACTACCAGCACACACAAAATTTGTTATTCATTTTGGCAGAAGTGCAGTTTCTACTTTGGATAGAATGCAAATTTTTTCCTCATAAAGTAACAGAAGGGAGCATTTACCTTTCCAGGATCAACAGGTAGAGGGGTTTTCTAGTTTCATTACTGTTCACTGAAATCCCAATGTGAAGAATGTCTGGTGTTTGCAGCCAGAAGAGAGTCTGGAAAAGAGCTGGGAACTGGGTCAGTCTAAGTGACCCAAGTGCAGAGAGATGGATGCCAGTGCTCCTGGAGCCCTGCGTGTTCCTTCCTCACCATTTTCAGTAGGTATTAGGGAGATTCTGGAGTGCATGAAAACACACATTTGTACAAGTGCAGATCTATTGCTTTGTTCTGCTCTGAATTCTTTCCCCCAACCTTTAAGCTTCTTACTCAGAATGCTAATATTTTCTTCCCCCACATTATTCTCTGCACATATTTTTTCATTTTTTACAGTTTAATTGCGTACCATTAGAGACTGAGCCAGCCCCAGAGAGTTCACCTGGATTTCTCCTTCATAATAAACCACGGGACAAGAAAAAAATTGACTCAATACCTGCCAGGGGAGGTTTAGATTTGATCTCAGAAGAATTTCTGCACCAAAAGGCTCAACACTGGGTTGTCAGGTGTGTAGCAACAGTTAAGGGCAAATTTATTTTGCTTGTTTCAATAGTAATATGACAACAATACACCTAGACCAAAATCCAAAAGCCTGCCTACAGCTCTAATTGTCACATCTGAGCAAGGTTTAGTTGTTTGGATTGGAAACCATTATCAGTTTTGGTGTGATCCATTTGAACTGGAAGGGAAACAATCAGTGGCTGGGAGGGTCTCACTGCTGCAGTTGCACTCTTGGCTGCAGAGGACAGGCAGTGGTGAGTATGTTTACAGAAAAAAAAATCCATTGCACCCCTGAATTGCAGCCAGGCAATGCCTGTTGCTTCCTTGACTCTTGTAGCACCAATCACCTACCAGCTGCCATCATAACACATTTCAATTTGGGAAGAAACAGCAAAGATTATGTTGCTAGTGCTTCTTACCACTTGGGTAACTGAGTGTGATGTTTATCATGGAGGTCAAAATCTTAGTAATAAGGCCACTTGAACTTAAAAGGTTTGCCCCTCTATTTTGTCTGACCCTCAAGCAGTCTTGCTTGCAAAAAGCAAACTCATCAGATAAGGACTTCTGAGGAAAAGGCAAAGCCAACTGTATTGTGGCTGGTTTGCTCTATGAATCCAAGCATCAGCAATAATGAGAAATGCAAAAAAGTCTGCTTTCCTCTACAATTGTAAACGGTATATGGTTAGTACCAAGTACTCTCTCTAAAAGTGCTTTGTTTCCACTCTGTTTCACAGTTTAGAATATATTTAGGTTTCCTTCTGCTCTGGTAAATTGATTTTTGTATGGCATGAGGGGATATGTTCTGCTTCCGACTATAGATTTAAAGAAATACTACACATCACCTTACACTGAGTAAAAATCAATTTTCTACCCGTGGGTGATAAAACTATTTCTCACCCCTGCTGAGCAGTCATACATCTCATAAAGCTTGAAGTAATAAACTGATTCATTTCACTGAGAGCAAAAATAAAAGGTTCTCTTTAAATGTATTATTTTACATGTTACTTAGGTGTTCCTCTCCAAAGGTTATCTGTAATTTTATATACTGCATTTAATATTAAGTTTTCTCCTCCTTACTCTTATATGCTCAGCTGCTAACAGGAGACTTTAGTCTTGGTAAAAGCCCAAAAGCACATTCCATCTGAAACACGTAAAGCAGTTGTGTCTCACTTTCTCCTGGTGATAAAGGGCATTCTGGAAGAGGTGCATTAAAAGCTCTGATCTGAATCTGAGCACAGGAGAAAGCCAGCTGTTAAGATTTGGCTGTAGACTGCTGCAAAATTACCTTATTTGCAAAGCTCACTATGTGGTGAAGCAGATGAACAGCAACACCATGAGCTAATAAATGACAGAAAGCTTTATTCTACACATATCTGGTTCTGACTTCAAATCTGATATTGAACTTGCAGCTTTGAACATATATTCATAAACACTCCAAGCAATTCTGCACATGCAGCATTTTAATATGGGGAAAGCAGTGCTAAGCTATTTACTGTGTAATGGTACAGAAACAAATATTTTAACATTCAAGGGGAATAAAACATTCAGAAAAGAAATGGCTGGCAAAAGAAAAGGGCTCATTCCTGGAAAAGGGTGAATTTCCAATCAGATGAGAAAAACATCTCCCTGTCAATCAATCAGTCCATAGTTTATTTTAAACTGGTGATAATATGGCTTTGGAGATTAAGAAGCTAGTTGAGCTACAAAGAAGATTAAATTAATTTTCCTTAAGTGAAAAAAAAAAAGGCTTCAACGAATAAAACCAAAAATTAACCCTCTCCAAGCTCAGAATGGAAAAACTATTCAGAAACATTACCTGATATGAATTTTATAGGTATCATGAAGCTGAAATAAATGAACCTCTGATAAGAAGGAATTATGTCCTGCATGTCTGAGCTGGAGGAGTTTATCATGGTTTCTTTTGTTGATTGATTAACAGAGCTGTGAAAATACAAAATGGAGGACAGAAAATTTCACTACATAGACAGCCTCAGCCAGAATTTTCAGATCATAATGCTTTAGGGTCAGCTGCCAAGATGTACACTTTAACCACAGAATTCTCATTTTAAAGTCAGGTAAGGACTCACAAAACGTGCAGTTGCTGCACAGGATGCAAGTTCAGTGCCTAGAAAACAAAGATTTTTTTCTATTTAAATTCTGAAATTTGGATCTAATATCAATCGTCTGTGTTTGACAATTTTCAACTCAAATTTGCACCTCATTCCTCTCCCAGAGAAAAGCAAAGGGCTAGCCCTGCCCTCTGCAAGATGCACTTAATGATGTCCTCTGCAGAGGTGAGGGTACACACCAGCCAGGGAGCTGCTCCCCATGCCTTGCAGGGAGATACAATTCTCTCCAACTTAAGGGTAGAAGGCAGCAAGGGAGGAAAAAAAAAAGTTGGAATAATTCTTCCTCAAAAATCAGGCTCTTGTCCCACCTTCCTGTGGGATGGTGACCAATGTCACAGAGCCAACATCCCTGCCTCAACCTCATCAAGGTGATACTGCAGAGCAGGGACAAGGACTGACAACTCCTTCACATGTCACACTGTTCTCAGACATGAAGACATTTTGGCCCTATCTCCTCCAGCAGGCCAACCAGTCCCAGTAGGATATGTTGCCATGTGTGCTGCTCCTCTCTTCTGTGGTATGATGTTACAATAACACTGGATTTGAAAGCCCCCTGAAAGTCCCTATCAATTTCGCATTTAAAAACTGTGCTACTGTATTTACAATCAGCTCTATCTTCATCAATACTGCTACAAAAACACCCCCTTTGACTCCCCAAGAGAGGATCACAGCTAAAATCAGACAAAGATTATTCTAAATGGTGGCACAAACCCCAAAAGAAAACATGCCTTTCAAATAAGTGCAGCAGCCTTTAATTTCTGAATTGCGCAGTCAAGCTTACACATTCTTGTCTGATTAAGAAGAAAATAATTACCTAGGGGCATGTCAAAAATAACTGTTGCTTTTCCCCTTCCTATCCTTTCTGGGGAGAGCAGAGTTTGGTGAGGCAATCAAGAAATTAAAACTGACATTTCACAAACTGATCATCATGTTGCTATTTATTTATTTTTTGTTTGCCTGTTTAGAGTGAATAGAGCTACCAGGCAAATACACTAAGAGTCTGACACAGCCTTTGGCAGGATCTGAACTAATCCTTAAGAAAATTAATTCCCTGAAAAATAAACCAGGAAATCTCAGGAGGTCATTGTGCTGTCCTACGTCTTCTATAGCAAACTGAAAGTTTTCAGTTCTGGTATGAGCAGTTTCTGATACCTCTCTTTCATTATAAGCACTCTTATATTCTCCAGTTAAAGAAATTTCAAGTTAATCCTGTTTATAAACAGCAGACTGGGTAAGGGCAAGCAGCAGAGTGGCTCAAGTTTTGTTGGTTTTACCATGATGTTCCAATTCAGTGTAAAAATATTTAAAGAGGCATATCTTACCTGGCAAAAAATAGATCAAATGCTTTGGCATGTAGAAACAGAAAAGTAGTTTGCCTCACTGTTTTGTAAGCCTACAAGTCATACAAGATTTACATCACCTTCCTCCTGACACAAACTCAAAATTCTCATACAACTCAACAGTTAATATTTGTTTTGTGTTTCAAAAATCTGATTCACTGAGATGGTTTCTAAACATGGTAAATAATTTAAGAAACTGCTAAGTCTGCATTTGGAAAAGGTTCACGTGAACCTTGAAAATTCTTTTGTTGCATTATTTAGTGCAGTTATAAATGTCAGGTTACTGTTCATAGAGGTACATCTGTTTAGAATGGCATTTGCAGAATAATGTTTGCAAAAGTTTGTAGGAGTATTCCTCTCAGTGCTGATGGCAAAGAATATTTTTTTTTTCAATTCTTCACCATGGCAAGTCCCTTCAAACAAGATGCTTCATCTTTGTTCTGTTTTCAACTTGGTGTGTTCTAAGGCAGGTCAAAACCAATCCAGGACTGAATAATTGTTATTGCTGTTGTCTGCCTTAGTGGCACACAAACTCTGAACAAGTGATAGGATTCTCCACTGAGCTTTATATTGTACAGTTATGATTGAAAAAAAATAATAATTAAAACCAACCACACAAAAAAGCAGAAACAAAACAAAAAAACTACACTTCTAAAGAGCTTCCATTCAGAATGTAAGAAAAGACATTCACTAAATGAAGACATTCAGTGAAATGTAAGAAAACAAAAGAAATTATTTGCAGGGCTATATCCAAATGCCTAAGGGAAGATTTTATTTTAATTAAAAGCAATAGGCATATGAAGTACACTAAGTCAGAACTATCACTCGAGACATTTAGTTTCAAAGTAGCTGCCTTGTTTTCACTCCAAATTCTTGATAGAGATGGAAATGGTTACTACATGTCTTGACTCCCATCTGCTTTTATGATCTGCTAAATAAACCTGATTCATTCAAAGTCCCATCTCAGCCACCATTACTTTGAAATTTAGGTTTAAAGGCAGCAGACCAACAGGAGCTGAGCAGTAACAAAACCAAGCTGCTCTCTAGAAATGTTCTGTATATTGTTCAAAACATTTGAGCTTTTTATGACTTTGTGATTTGTTTGGTCTGACTTAGTTATGAAGCTTTTTACTTTTTGTTCAAGGGCAGTTACTCAGAACATAGTAAAACATGTCTTTATATAGCAACTGGTCAGATCAAATTAGTTGAAAAAACTTCACTCCCAGGCTGATTTCATACCAGCCAAGCTCACACCTAGAAGGCACTCACTAAGGAACAAAGCATTAAAAATAAACAGGCATAATAGATCATTGACCACTTTCCCACATTCTTCCATACCCCAACTCAACTGTCTACTGATAGGACAGATATCATTAAGTCCCAAGAGACATGGGGGTACCTGCAGCAGGCAGTGGTCCCTGCAGATCTTGGCAAAGATCTATATGAAACATTACAAAGTTTATGCTGGGTCAGCCCAAGGGATAGATTCAAATATTTCCTAGAACAGTTATTTGGTACACAGAACTGAGGACACGAAATGTCTCACCGGATATGCCGTAGTAGCTACAGATTTGTTCTTCAAGCATCTGCACGTAACAATATGAAAAATAACTCAGAGTAGCACCAAAGCAGCACCCTAAAATGTTTGTTTGAAACCAGAACTGCATTCCCAGTGTCCACAGACACTTCAGTGAGGCTCTTACTGGTACTGCTGGCACTCGGCCTTCCTCCCAGGGCTTTTTCTCTCCCCAGTGAGGATGCACCTCCAACTCTGACAATTAGCCAGTTTCCATAAAGATAGGCAATGGGAATGGTGTCCATGAACTTAATGGTTCAAGAGTGATTATCCAATTATCACAAGTTTTTACAGAAGTCCAGTAATACAGCTTCCTTTTCCTCCAAGAAAAAATTTCTTTCCCCTATACAAAATACAGAAATGTTTCATGATGCTTCATGTAAAGAGGAGGACAAATGACAGTATTTTAGACTTCAACTTCTAGTTTTAACTACTTCGGTTTTCCTACAAATATATTTCTTCACGACATCACAGCTGAGGGTGATATTTTAGTACATTCCAGTTTCTGCTATTTCAATACTTAAGAGCTGTTACCATATAAAAACTTGAACTGTGGCTGATAGCTTCTGTCTTGCAAAACATTCTATTTCAATTGAAAATTAAATAGTGAAACAACAAAGCATCTTCTTCTGTAGACATAGTGTAAACTTTTTCTTTTAATGCATCTTCCTGTATCATCAAAACACAAATGCTCTCTCTGTGGAACTGCTCTCAGTAACAAACCCTGTCTATTTCTGAGTCCCCCAGAAAGCCACTGTTCAGCCTTTTTATGCCTTTTCCTGAAACAATCCAAACATTAAACAAGAAAAAAAATCAACTGTCCCTAAAGCCACAGCACTCCATGAGAGCATTTTAGAACTATATATTTTAGACTTTTTCATTCAACTTGATTTCAATTTTCAGCTTACACCTGTCTTCTTAAAAGATAAAAACATCTTTTTTTTTCCTCTTGAAATGAAAACAGATTCTTCTATCACCATTGACTGCAACTAGAAAAACAAGTTGGCACAAAACTCATTAATAGATTAAAAGTGCTGGTAGCACAGGACCAGAGAACCTGTCACAGAAATTTATTTTTACTACATTTTCCTAGCTTGATATTTCTACATTTAAGCTACTTTTGACTAAAACTGGAGAATCAGAGAGACCTAGTTTCAGCAGAGCTCAAGAAGTGAAACTGAAATTTCAGTTGAACTGAACATTTTAAAGGTAGTCTTTTCATTACCCCTCAGTCCTTTAGAATCCAGAGAGGAAAGGAGAGGAGAGAAATCTTTGGTGTCCTCATTTCTTCCACCCTCTTTAACTTCATCTGTGACTTTAATTATATTTCTTCTTATAAGCTTGTCTTGCTTTTATTTTATTTTTAAAGAGATAAGAGCTTGCAGCAAGGCTCTCTAAAAAACTCTTTCAGGTCTATTTTTAATGCACACAGTAAAGTCTGAGCATATATTAAAAAATACAAAGAGTAGCTGATTACTCAGCCCAGTTAAACTATTACTGAAAGAGAATCACTGATCAGAATTATACTAATTAATTTTACATAATCAGTGATCTTCTCTAAGAGCATCTTTGTGAGCACTTACAGTCTGTCAGGCTTTGCTTGATGTTCAATCCTCACCTTTTGTGCTTGCACACTTTACAGCATTGTGGAAAACTTGTCGACAAAAGCAACATTTAAACTTCTAGCACACGCACGACCTAAAAATGGAATTACTTGCTTTTGATAATTAATTACTGCTTTGGAATCGCTAAGTAGAGATGTTTATTAATCTCTGTACAAAGTTCTTTTTAAGGGTAATCATTTTATCGCTTTGCAGCACGATTCCAAAACACAATTCAGCACTTGACAGCTTTTGTTAAGCTTGGGTTTGATAATTGGATACAGAAGTCGCCCGTGGCCATTTGGATGGAACTATTGGAGTTTCACAAAGCTTTTGAAAGTGATCAGACTTCACCACATCACTCACTCTGCTGAGCCAGCCTGACAGTTTTGATAGCCCATTACAGTAGCTTCTATTTCATTTCTCAAAGATTTCAGCAGACATCTCAGAATCGGGCTACCTTGTAACCTCAGCTTCCAGTGGGCTCTGACTGCACTCAGGTCATCAGCACTTAATGCAAATAGCCCCTGCTGAGTCCTTGCATATTAACATTTATTGGAAACTTTTGCAGTGCTTTCTCACAGCCTTCTCTATTTATTAGCACGCTGGAAAACTCAAGAGGTGCCTCTCTGAATCAAGAACTCTTAATAATTTCATTAATAATTAAATCGAACAACAATTAATGTGTTTGTTATTTGTTTGATTAAAAGCAAGTCAGTGCTGGCCTTGTGGAAAATAAAGTTGTTTGCAGTTTATTACAGATAAAGTGAAAGATAACTTCATATTGTAAATTCTCTCTGTTCTTTCCCTCTTTGAAATGGTAATAGCAATGCAACAGGGAGAAAAGCTGGATCAGGACTGAGCAAATTGGGGGAATGTTATTTGTGAATATTCTATGAAGTACAAACCAAGTTTGACTTGGTATTCTTCTCCCACTTCTGTTTAACAACTCAAAAATTCATAGGGCCAGAAGTGGCTCAAACAGCAACGTTGCATTTCAATCCATCTGACCACAGCAGACAAACATGCATTTTTAAATTTTTAAAGAATAACTCAAATGAAAGCAATAGTGTTATATGACTGAAACAGCAGAAGCTCTTCCCTTCTCAATAATTTTCTGTACAAATGTGAAATCTTTTCTATGTTTATCTTCCAAGTTTTCACTTCTCAATCTCCCCTGATTAAGTCTGCAAAGCTGAATGACAACTTAGCTATAAATACAGATTATTTTCAACTTCTCTCACCCTTACATGGGGTTATTCTTATTGAATCCCTGTTAAATAAAACCAGACATATCTCAAAACACACAGTACGTACCTAACAAGCAACTACATTTTTAGACTGTGATTAGATATTTCAAAGCATCATAATCAGCAATTAGGAATAACAATTTTGGAAGGAATCTTTCAAATGAGACTGAGAAGTTATGCTTGAATTTACTCAAATCAGGAAAGTGGATTTTCCCCCATCAGTCTGTAGGGATGGGCAGCATAGCTTAATCGAAAGATCCTTTCATTTGACACTAAGTCTAAGGTCAGACTCGTGTCAGTGAAACCCATGTACTGAAAAATATAACTTTTAAGAGCAGCAGATGAGGAATAACAATGTACCAAAATTTATCATACTCAACAAATTATTTTTTGTATCCCTATGATAAAATGTTTCACAGTGATTTTAATAGAATTTAAGATAAAAGAGAAAAATCTATACAAGAAAAAACTGTGGTCACTTTTTGCTTCCTGTACCATTCCTCACCACAGCAAATGAGCACTGAGGGGTGCTTAATGCAGACATAGGATTTTTTTCAGGAGAGATCAATGCTAAGATACTAGACATAAGTTTAGTATACAATCCATGAAAATCATTTTTATAAGACTTAGAAGTGCTCTGCCTACTTCATCTTTTTACCTCGAGCCCAAAGTTCATAAATAAAATCCACATAGAAATATGGCAACGATGTTAAAAAAATAATAATAAATCTCTACAGTACACACATAATAAAACCTGTCAGTTTCATAGCATAGAGTCAGTGTGTGAATCTCTCTGACTGGACCCTTTCCTGCCACTAAGTTAGATCAAGCAACTAGTCTTGCCCTTACACACTTTTATCTGCCTCCAACACTTCTTGGGTTCATCATCAACTCTAGCCTTCCAATTAGAGAATTTCTCAGCTTCAGAATGAAACTTTCTGCTTGGATTTGTCCCTGCACCCAACTGCACTCAGAAGCAGGAGGGCAGAGTAGCCCCAGCTGCTGGGCACAAAGCAGAGGTACACTGTGGCTGCTATGTTGTGAATATTGGTACCTCCTGAAAGACACCAGTGCAGAACCAGAACCTTCTCCTGAATCTCTGGTCCCTTTTTCTTAAGACACACAAAATACTCCCAGCAAAATCCCTTAAAAAACACTGACTTCAAAGTCATAACATTAACAATCAACTCTTGGCTTCTGAAAACAGACTTTCCAAGTGGTTACATGTTACCAAACTATTTCACAAAAAAGCAGCAAGAAAAATCATAAAAAGCCAAGATAAACCAGAGATGGCAAAACTGTCAGCTAGCCTCTTTTATGCTTGGGATCATATTTTTCCAGGAACCATGCCAACGCAGAGTTGCTGTGTACCTTATGGCAAGTCTCACAAACTGGCAGCAGGGGTTCAGAGGGAGAGGTTTCCATCATCACAGCATCTCCAGAGGGCTGAGCACTTCCCCAAGACCCAGATGATGTAGGACACCTCCTCCCTGGTCAAGCTATTTGCAGCTCCTAATGACAAGTGACTTATAGGAGCTACTTTTAATTATAATTAACAGGAGGTTGGGCTGGGAGATGTGACTGGCAAGGAAGGCTGCTCTCCTGGTCTGAAATACATTCAACTTCAGCTGGTGTGTTTGCTGAGATACAGCTATGCTATATTTACAAGGTCACTTATTTCCAGCTTTGGGGTTATATATTTCCAAATCACTGTACAAGTTTGATATCTACCCATTCACTATTAAATCAGAACAAGTTGAGATTGCATCCTCTCAACTCTAACATGTTTCAGCTGGTGGAAATCCCTGCCACTGTGTGTTCTTGGCATGTAGAAAAGCTCCAGGATGCTACAATTATAAGGGTGACAGCCAGACTGTGTACAGGAGAGAATTAAAGACTTTGCTGAATTTTCCTTTATATGGGTTTTTAACCAGCCCTTTTCTTTGGCTAGCAAGCAGTATGCTAACCTAGGTGTTTGCTGACTGATTTGCTAGGATGATGTTAAACCCACTCTGTATTTCTCACTGACTATTCACCATGTGGAATATTGATTTTGCCTTTCCCTGGTTCACTTCTAAAACCTACACAGTCAAAACTGTTACTTATTTGAAGCCTTCTGCTTCTCCAACCCTGTTCTGACATATATCTGTGCTCTGACACCATCTACTATCTTCATATTCCATCGCTGAACTGCAGGCTAGCACTTCTGCTGTGACAGCTTTTGAGGTGTAAAATACACTTCTTCTGACATCTGCCTCAGCTCATCCATGCTCCACTGAAAAAAGGCCTCAAAATATTCTTGGTACACATCACATTTTAATTTCTCGATAGGATCCTTCTTTGCTAGAAGGATGCCAAGTTTCTGGGGTTTATTGTCTTTCAGCTTGGAGGAGAGTTCATATCTTTTGTACACAAGCTCATGCTGCTGTAGGCAGGCAGGGAACACCTGATCCAAACTAATGCTGCTTATTCCTGTTTGTAGTCTGTAACAACCACCAAACCCAACAACACACCACATTTTCTCCTAAGGTCCCTATTTGTAAGTTTTCTTAATTCCTGTCAAATGTATTTCTCAAGCTTGTGCCTAATGCACTGAACGTATATTATTATATCACAATAAAGTCTTAGCCTGCATAAAGTAAAAGAACTGATTTATACCTTTGCTACAGCAGAGGTTCAGGGTTCTCACAGTAGTATTTACAAATAGCCTGCTACAGTATTTCCAAATTGATTTGGGTGTATGCATCACTAAAGTGCTCCCTAATTTATCTGCGAGAAAACTGCCAAAAAAATCCATACCTGGCATTTATTCATGAAAGTTACCTACATAATAAGCAGTTAGTCAAGCTCTTTCCTTTTGGGTTATTATAAAAACCCTACTTCTTTCCAAGAGAGTTGGCCTCCTTCTTGAATAATCTATCATGAGAAATAAATCTATCAACGCAGTTGTTAAAGTCTCTTTTCATATCCTGTAAAATGAAGATACAAGGATATCTAGGTCTGCTACTTGATTTGTCTTACAATCCTATCACAAGCATCCATGTAGTCTTTTAAGGCAGAATCAAAACTTTTTTTTCTCATATTTCTGAGTGAGTGGACAGATACTTAAGATACTGCAATTATTTTAATTGCTGGTTTGGTTTTGCATTCCTCTGCAGCACATAATCATAATAAAACTCGTACAGCATGTCATTGCTATTTGGGGATCCTGGACTTCTTACTACTGTAACACATTTGCAGACTCTGGCAACAGAGCATTGTACTTGTAATCTTAAAACAGACAACATTTTAGTGACATTTTGTGTCACCAAAGTGAAACATAATTGCTCACCACTGGCTAGAAATTAAATATGCTGATTTTGCCAAAGGCAACATTTACTAGAAATTGTAAACAGCAAGTCAGAAATCACGTTAGTTGTGACCCTAGCAAATTAAATTCTGCATCTAATGGATTAAATTTTATTGACAGATCACTAAAATGAAGAAATGCAGTAACTGCACTTGCTGAAAATAAAATGTGGTGGTTTGGTTTTGGGGGGGGGTTTTTGCAGACACTTAGAAGGTTTTTATAAAATTGCTCTGGACCACAACGTTAACATAAAACAGCCAGTAACTATTCTTTAATCAGATAAGATATTCCTACTTATTGCAAAATAAAGTGGGCTACTGTTTCCAGTTTTTCTGCTTAAGAAATTGGACACCTACTAAATACTGAAATCGAGGAAAGCAGTAGAGATGTTTGTGAGATACGTGTGCAAATTTCTTTTCTATTAGCTTTCTCCAGGCATTTCAGTCTTCTTATCCTTAGAATGAATTAATGGAACCATTTTTGTTATTAAACAAAGTGGGAGAATGCATGTGTTCAGTCCAGTACTGAAATTTTCCACAGAGTTGGCAGATCATATCTCCACTGGACAAGCACACTAACTTCTGAAGAAACCATCTATTGACTGGTTTAAGTCTAGGAACAGGCTTTCCCAGAAACAAGATACTCTGCCAACAAAAAGATTACCAAGGAGAAGTCTGAACGAACTGATTAGCACACATGGAAAACTCAGCCATCGAGTGCTTGGATTAGAGAAGGTGCAACTTTTATTATCAATTATATAAATATCCTTTTATCTTCATGTGTTGATAGTGGGTAAGATGCAGCTCACCCACATGTTCTGTCACTGATGTAGCAGCACGAGAGAGCACTTGGCAGGCCACAAGCAGAGGTGAGCAGAGGCCAAGTGGAGGTGGTGAAGGGCTGAGAGACATCACATCATGCAGCTGGTAATTACAGCACCATGTACAAGCTCAACATGGTTACAAAATAGTTATAAATGCTTCACAGTTTATAGGCTGGAAATATCTATACGTACAAGAAAAAAGCAAGAAATAAGTGTGAGGGGTTTTAAATAGAAAAATCTGTACTTCCAAACTACAGGTCATTTTCAACTTGCACAGCATCCCAAGAAAGAGTCCTAAACTCAAGAGGGAGGAGGTAGAAATTACAGATCATATTTTATTTGCTGGTAGCACAATTGGCAGATACAAGCTGTACATGATCAAATGCATCAGCTTAAACTCCTGCTTCATTCAAAACCCTCTGCCGGGAGAGGACTTTTCTTGGAGAGAAAACAGAAAGAAAAAAAAAAAATCAGATTAAATTCTTAAAACACATCAATTTCCTTTGACCCATTTAACTCCAGAAAGGGATTGGCATTTTGTACAACCCCTTAGGCAAACCCTTGTGTTTTTGTCTTTCAAAATTTGTTAAAATATTCAGAGTGCTTCACAGTAATTTTCAGTCTCCACTGAAATAAGAACTCTTGATGGAGATTTCAATTCACTTCTCATGCAAAGCTATTTAATTTTGGTATCAAAATATAAAAATTAAAGGCATTAAACCCACCTAATTTAAACAGTAATCTGTCATATATGATTGCTTTTCTAAATTTAATTTTGAAATTATTTCACACAGCAATATGCAAACGAAATTAAAACGGTGGGACACATCACTTAAAAAGACATTAGGAAACATTTACAATATCAGAAGTTTCCTTTGTGTTGCTGTGGTTAGATCCTTTGTTTAGAAAACTAAAAGGAGTAGTAGGAAGTTTCCCTGCAAGACCACTGCACAAAATGATGGAGTGAAAGACACCCCAGGCTGTGGGCAATTCAAACTGCAGGGAAAGCAGGGTAAGAATTCCCACTGTGGGCACAGGAGAGGAGGAGGAAAAGGGAAAGCAGAGCTTCACAGGAGTGCTGGACTACAGCAGGGTTCTTATTTTCAGCTGTTATCTACCATGTATACCTGGGTAAGAAGTTTAAAATCCCACCCATAGATTTCAATTGCATTTAAAAATCCACAGTATGCAGATGTGGCTTACCCAGCAGAGAGGCCAGGATTTAAAACTTCTGATTGTTATTCCAGGATAGTAAAAGAATTATATAACAGCCCTAATGTTACTCAAAATTAAAACCAGTTTCTGCTGTCATCTGAAAGATGACACTGAAAATATGTAAGAGAAGAGCTACAGGGAAAATTTTTGTCCATTATTACAAATTGAAATAACTCCAAGTCATATCAAGCTGAGAAATTCCCTTCTCAGCTCTAGCAAAAATGTTCACTACAAATAACACACAGATTTAAGTGCTTACTTTGTTCTCACTTCTTATTTTGCAAAATATGAAAAGATGCAGAATTGGCAGTATTCCAGGCCCTGTTCCACAGTTGCCAGGCCATTCCATTCTGTGAAGATACATATGTGCAGCAGGGCTTCCCAGAATTGTTTTTAGCATAAGAACTCATCAGTTACAGTTTAGCTTGCAGGAATTTCAGCAGACAAGTTAATTAACAATAATTTTCAAACTGCCAAAAGCTGCTGTAGTTTCAGTGAGGATTTTCTATACATATGGGTATAACCTAAATAAATAAAAAGATACTGCTTCCAGATCACTGAGCTTATTACTAAAATTAATTGAGCAATATTGACTTGGAGATTTTAATAATCTAAAATAGTTAAAGGCAACAGAGCTCTCTGAAGATAAAAATATTCATTTTACTTTCTATTAAAACACTGACCACAATGATTTAATTAAGTAGCACAGGCATCTCCAGCTTTCCTGCATTTTACATAAATATGCTGGACAATAGCCTTGAAAGGAGTTCTCCAGACTTGGTAAAGGTAAAACAGAAAAGTAAACAAAAGCAGCAAAACAACTTTTAAGGGTTTTTTGCCTGATTTTAGCAAAACTATATTTGGACAACCTTGTAAAGATGGAAAAAAACAAAGAAAAATTTGTGCATAATTCTTAAAAAAATAATATTATTAGGAAAAGAAATTTTATCACAATACCATGAAATAAACTTTCAGCTCTTGAGCAACAATGGCTGTAGGTTTCCATTAAGCACCTTTTTTTTTTCTCTATGCATTTCAGATTATTTTTCTTTTGCATTTAAACCTAAAGATGCTGGGACCTTTAACACTATTAATTCACTTTACTGGGTCCAAGCCCTCTTGAACCATAAAGCTTCTCTAGTAAGATCTTCAGACAGTCTTTCCAGACAAGGAAATTATTACAGACAGGATCTGACACCAAGACCCTTTTCACTCTTAAAACAAAGGCTTGCAATAAGAATGAATGCAGGAGTAAACAGTAAATAGTTTGCAGTAAATTACTCTGAAAGAAAGCAAACATTTCAGAATACCAAGCAAACAACAAAGAAGAGAACATAGCCACCTGGGGATTATTAGAACAAGAAAACACTACTCATTTAAGCATCACAAGTTAATAACCATAAAGTCCATTTATCAGCAGTCTAGATTTAACAGGGCAGATATGATGGAAACAAAAAAGTGTGTGTACAGAATTTATACACAATGAATATACATACATCTTTTTTCCTGGATAGACCTGCTGCTTTCCTGAGCTACCAGTGTGCTGGGATCCATTTAATAAGAGTGTGCACTGCTGAACCAGTACCTTACATCACTATCACAGCATTATTTTCCTAGTTGCAGTTACCAGCAACTCTGAAACATGTAAAACCTGTAAAATAAAGACTTGAGGTTGCAGATGAGAAGAGCCTCCAGCTTAGCACAACTCTTGAAGCTGTGCTACCAAATTTGCCCGTGGGAGGTTGGTAACTGGTTGATCCTGCAGGAATCTCCCTGAGGTTGTTCTCTGCTGGAAATACTGCTGATTGGCTGTGTTTAGTCAGAAAATCCAACCTGGAATTGGCAGCCAAAGTAACTGGCACCCAGAATATTGTTAGCTTCCACACTTTAACATTTCCTGGATGGAAATTTTAGAAAGAGGAATGTACACGAGTATCACTTGAGGCTTACCACAACACACATTTTACTTCTGTAGCCTCTGAAAAAAATATCACTCCCAATTTTCTCAATTCATTTGGGATTACCAGACTTTCTTGTGACTTATTCCACTGCAAACGCATCACTCGGATCCCTTTTCTGCAAATAAGCTGATGGACAAGCTATTCAAATCTCTTGGCTAATTTTTTTGCCCTGCAGTGACAGAAGAGCCATCGGCTGAGCAGTGCATGGGAAGTCTCAGCTTGTGCTTCTGCACAGCCCTACACAGGGGGCTGTGGCATCTACAGCCTGAGCCAGACAGACCTGGTTCAGAAGCAACATCACTATAAAAGGAGAAGGATTAGATCAGGAAATAAGTGTTTCCTTGAGATACAAGTTCTTAGAAAGAACTGCTGAAAGAGAACATAAGGCAGTGATAATTTTAAGCTAAATTTGCCTCCCAAGAGGCAGGATTTATGGGATAGAGCATGCCTGAAGCAGAAAGATTTGACTGCCACAGCCGAAGGGCTGCATTTAATGTAGTTACCTGAGACACCAAAACCTCTGACTTCCAATTTCAACCCAGAGCAGCGTGGCTATGAGGGGGATACAGCCATACAGGACCCTGGAACTGCTGCTTCTACAGCAGCCCTGCCAAGCTGGGCTGGGAAATGGGGCACAAACAGAGTTCAAGGCCAAACTCTGAAGTCTGACTGAAATCATCTGCAGCCACAAGAGCTCTCTGCCCTCAGCCATCCATATCCCCAGCTCAGGACCCTCTCCCCAGGCCAATTCTCTGTCCCCAGACAACCACAGCCACTTGCCACCACCACAAGTCACACAGCAGCTTGATTTGCAGCAAGAACCTCACCACAGAAGCTGCATTTAAGATGTCAAGATTAATGTGACTTCAGTGGGAGTCTCCTGAAACTGTGAATTTAAACACAACCATTAAGTCAGTAAAACCACATGTCAGTAGGTGTGATAATTGTCAGATGAGGGGGAGCTTCCTTTCTTGTTTTCTTTACAGTGATCTCTTCAGTTCACCTATTTCCACACGTGGCCTGTTACAATGAACACAGCTGCTGCAAACTGAAAATTCAGATCCTGGCTCTATGTTGCTAATTCTAAATGGTCTGGGAAAGAAATAAAAAAGAATATATATTTTGCCCAGTGCTACCAGGCAGATACTTAGTACTTCCCACCCCTCCATTAAATGTAATAGCCTGTTTCTTGGATAAGACACTTAAGACTAAAGAGACAAACACCCTGATGCACAAATATATTTTTAAAATCCAGAAAGGAAGTCAGTTTTTGTAAGGGGAAAAAAAATGAGATATTATTATAGTGCTGATGGATTTCCTAATCATTATTGAAGAAAGACATTTGTCAAAGGTGCAAGGAGGATGGCTGGTCTGGAGAAATGGAAAAAAAAAAAAAAAAAAGAAGAGACTGTGGAAGGTGGGAAAAGGCAAAAGTGAGATCAAGTAGGAGTAGAGAGGAAACATAGAGAAAAGGTAGTCAGAAATAATATGAGAGAAGAATAACAAAAGCTGCCAGCAGGATGCATTATTGGAGGAGGGGAGACAGAAGGATTTGCATGTGGTAAGAGGTTTCCTATGGCACAACTGCAACAGCATCCCAGAGACATTCAGGTTTGTTTGGTTTTAGGAAATGTGGGTTAAAAACATCACCAGTATGCTTGTATTATTTAAAAGCTTCTTTCAACTCCTTCTTGCCACGTTCCCCACAGTCCAAATATAGGATAAATTAAAGCTTCTGAAGAAGGTTTTGTTTCTGAGGCACGCTGTCATCTGCTTCCCAGTGGGAATTAGACTTCATTAGAAGCCCTGGAGGGCATGCTGCAAGGCACTTCACTTTTACAGCCTGCTACACAGACTGGGGATTTGATCAAGGTGCAATCAGCATATGGGAAAACAGGTTCATGTTGCTGAATGGTTGAGTTCTGTCTTTCCCTGTAATTTTTTTCAGAGATAATGAAAATCTGGAAAGTTTTGTGTAAGTGAACCACAGACACTCCTCCCGCTGAAACAACTCTGTAGACATGAACAGGGTATTATGCAAGTTCCAAAAATTTACTGTAATCTACAAGCCATGGATCAAAGCTTTATGTGAAAGTACAGAAGTATAGACAGATGAAAAAATAAAATTATAAATTTCATCAAGTTGTTTTACTTTTTACCAATGAGATCAACTCCCAGAGAGCAAGAAGGTAACAGCTCAGCTCTGTGAGTCAGTTCTTCAGTGGGACCAATCAGGATAACACGAGCTATTGAGTAGTTGTTCATAAGCTATCAGGATGAAAATTTTTCCATTTTTAGTAAGTTACGATGTTCTGCAAAAATTTACACTCTAAAGGAACCAGTCTGTGGTGCTCAGAATAGCAGATGTTACCATGCTATTACATTCAGTAAGGGATTTGAAAGCAAAAGAGCCACTGGTATCATATGCTGTGTGCATTGATCACTTGCATCCACTTCACTTCCCTAAAACTCAATGCAACTACAAGAGTTTCCAAGGAGAACATCCAATTTATCCCATCAGCATGAAAAGAGCCAAGCACTTGATTATAAAGCACTAGCATGAGTATGTAACGTGCTCAAGTGTGAGCTCAGAAAGAAGGCAACAGCCTCCACCTCCAGAGAGGTTTTAAAACCCCCTGGCCTCCTTTGCTAGTTTTAAAAATGTAGGTTTCATACAGATCCACGACACCCCAGGCTCAGGAATAAATCAATTACATGTTCACAAACAGAGAAAGAGACTGGAAGAAACTGTGGTTCTTTCTTACCCACACATGTGTATAAATGGGGATATCCTGGTATCAAGTTGAGAGCAACTCTCATTTAATATCTGCATTATGCAGACCACTGCATTCAGCAAATTACCAAAAGCTTTCCCAAAGAAACAGATGTGGTTATTCACAGCTGCAGAAAACATGCCTTGGACTCTAAAGAATTTCTTCCCCATTGGGCCCAGGTTAAAAGATGCATTGGGAACACACATTTTAATTCCACCTCTAATGCTTGCTATGAAGTAGCAGCTCATTCTCTTCTAGTGCAGTCTGCATCTGTTTCAGTGCAGTACTTGCAGAATTATGCAAGTATTTAATATAGAATTACTTCTATCCAGCCATAACTATGATCCTGGGCAGTGCTCCTCAGCTGCTGCCCATATGCTAAGGTGCCTGCATTTCTCAACATGTGTCTTAAGTTCTCCAGATATCTAAAAACTCTAGAACTTCAAATGCCCAGAGGTGTCTGGGCAGTGCCTAACATTTACTTTGATGTTGTTTCAATGATTTAGACCTTGCAAGATAAGTGTCTGACAGGGAGATTTAAGAAGAGTCCCTTATTCACTGGCCAAAACAAAGACAATATTAAAAATTGATTTGATAAAGACCAACCCATGACCACTTTTTGGTAGTCATTCGTTTTATGTAATATTTAAACTGACTTTTCATTTAATTTGTGCCTGCTCCAGAGACTTAATTGGATGAAGAAATTTAATGAGGCAAAATGAAAATTTAAGAGTAATTTTTAAACTTCAATTTTTAGAGGAGAAAAATAAGTATCTTTCAGTAGTTTCTGCCATTTAGAGAAGACTGTGCAACTAGTCCAGATCAGAAAAAAAAAAGAAATGCTATCTAAGGGAAAAGACAGTTTCAGTGACAGCAAAGAAAGATTTAGGAAAAAACAATCACTTTTTTAAAAGCTGTACTCCTACTCCGAAAATTATAAACAATGCTGGAATACATTGGTTATCATGTCCAGTAAAGACAACTTCAGGCTTAAGAATGGTGCAACCTGACAGTCCCACAAAGTACTCCTGGATTCTGGAAGCCAGAAGGTTGAATTTGGGTTTCAGCACTACCAAGGAGCTGGGCTCAGTGCACTCTCAGGGCTATCTTACACTCCTGAGGTCCTTCTGGGTTTTATGTTGTTTATTAAACCTGCATGTCTTATTAAGACAACAAATAGTAAGCAATTAACCAGAGACAACATGAAGGAAAAAAATACTGAGAAAGAGACTCTAATATATACGTCAAAGCTTTGGGTAGAACTCTCATGGCTCTTGGGACACTACTTTTAAAATTTAATTATCATTCATAAGTCTAGATTCACATGTTTCTTTCTAGAATTGAGATCATTCAAAGGTCACTTGTGAAATCATCACAGAGCATATATCTCATTACAGCCTGTGACACATTATGCTTCCCCAGTAAACCTGGGGAAAAGAAAACCTACCCCAAAGAACAGCAAGGTAATAAAATCTGACAATCTGACAATAAGACAAAATTTATCATAAAAAAATCTAATAATGGCTCCTAGCACTTTTTAATCACAGCTACTGAACTGTTGCATCCTGAGGAACACGGCTTGTTTTAATTATTTATTGGGAGCCGATGGTTTATTTGGAAGAAAATGCAATTATATCCTGACACTTTAATCACTATCAGTTTGTTTTGTTCCCCTGCTACTGCTAAGAGGAAGGTTACCTTCCTATGGAAATTCTGACATTTCTGTAATTGGTTTTGCAGCTCTTCCAAGAGACTGAAAGTATTCATATTATTAAATTTCTGCAAAAATTGGAGTTAAGGTATTATTAAGATTGATGGCTAATAACACCAATAAACTAAACTTCAAATAGATTAAATTTCTCCTTTCCTGCAAGATACAGGCTACATATAACCTTTGGGAAGTAAAATCTCCACTGACAAAGATGGAAATCAAACATAGTCCCTTAAATAGATCCAAATAGCTCAAGCATCCAGTGGGGGAAAAAAAATACTAGAAAAAAAAATTCAAAATAAAGACTAGCAAATAAAAGGCTCATCTCCTTAAGAACTCTTCTCCACTGAAGTCAAAGGGAATTTTTAGTTAAATTTAGGGTTTAGCTTAGAGGTTTGTTCTTGGCAATTGATCAAAACAAGAAAAATTAAATTCTCAAAACTGCTGTGAAAAACTTTGGCTAGCCTCAGTAGTCCGCGTATTTCAAAATATTTAGTAAAATACTGACATCTGTAAACAACTGAATGAAATATTTCACTTCAAGACTAAATTAACTCATTCAGCAGAGGTTCTGCATAATCCTTGTTTATACATAACCACGAGATGAAAAGGAAAGGGAGGAGGTGATAACAATCCTGGTTTGGTTGACCTCAGCACCCCCACAACTCCCCTTCCACCTTTCTATTGTACTGGTCAGGGATTTTAATGTACACTGAATTATTCTGCAGGGGAGAGACAGCCCTGGTCAGATCATCTCTTCCCAGTGGTCTCAGTGTGGCTTGATCATCACTGAAACCGAGTTTCAGAGGAGTTTCAGCAGGACTGATGCTGTGACAAAGTCCTTGAGTGGTTACTCAGCTCCTGGCCAGCCTGGAGCAAGCTGAGACATCTCTAAGGGTTATTTCCATGCTCTCCATAGTGCACAAAAGGGGTAAGTAATGCAGAAATCAAGTGCCAGACACTTATAACACCTAAAAACAGGGACATATATGTTCCCCCCACCCTGAGTCTTACCACACCGTTGTATAGTTTAAATAAAAAGACACCTAGCAGCTTGTCTCTACCAGAGCCCTGCTATGTAGCCTTAAAGGCTTACCAGTGTCAATCAACAGCATAAAAAATAATCTGGGGCTGCAGGAAATTGGATGGTCCAGATGCTTAAACAAAGCCTAGCTTCCTAAAAGCAGACAGTGTTTGAACAGCCAATAGTTGTGTCAAATACAGCAAAATGGAGAGTGATTTGAAGTTATCTGGGTAGGATTTGGAGATAAGGGGAAAATACACATTGGGGAATCTGTCAACAACAGAGCCCCCCCATGCCAATCCAAACAGTGTAAACCATTCATAGAGAAATGACTTAAACCACAGTTACCCAATATAAAAGTGGCAATAGGTAAAATGAAGAGATATACTTGTTCAAATTATCCCCCACAGCTCATAACTACCTCACTTTGTGCCCTCAGAGTGGATCAGTCTTGTTGAAGAGATTTATTGACTTTTATTTTCCCTTCTGCTGCCAAAGCACACCAAGGTTAATGCAGTTACTCAGCATCTCTGATGCAGCCAGGAGAACATTTGACTTTAAAACATACACAGTTTAACAAAGCAAGTAGCAAACTGCTTAAAGAAATAGTGACAAGAATGGTTTTCAGTGTGTCACAGTTAGTAAATGACAATAACCACCCCACTCTTTACTTCCTGTCAAGGCAAAAACTAACAAGGAACTGAGCATCTGCAGAACCCAAATAACTCAATTACAGAATCAGACAACACTGCACAAAAAGCTGTAAGTGGGATCTCACAAAACTGTTAAATACTCATCTATGGGTCCTTTTATTAGAGAAAAGGCCCTCCTCACTTTATTATATGCAGTCCTCATACTGCTTTTGGTTTTTTTCTCTGCATCACTATTAGTCTCCATGAAAATAAAATGCATCAGGAAAACCTTTAGCACAAATGACAGCTGCTTCTTGCACTTGGAAGTATTATTTGAAATATACTGAAGGTCTCCATAGAAATCCCAGGGTGAATGGAGCAGGAAATCAAGCTGTGATTTTTAGTTTTTCTTGTCCTTAGTCACATAAATCTTGTGCCATCCAAGCTAGCTAAATCCATTATAAGACTTGCTTTATCTTTTAGCTTTTTTTTTTTTCAGCTTTTATTTTGAGTTTACTTTATAATCTACTTTATTATTGCCCTTATTAGACAAGACAATTATATTCCCAGGTACAGGATATTTCTTACAATTTGTTTTTAGTATTTCCATGTCACCAGTTCCTGACAGGACATGAGGCTAAGAGCAGACATACAGTATAGTAAAACTAAATATCTCAACATTGCAAAGACATTTTCTCAACTAAATATTGTTATTGTGCTATGCCTAGTGTAAACCACTACATCTAATCCCAGCAGACACTGATATGTATCCATTTGCCTGATTTAGATGAAAACACTGTCATACAGTCTGTTTTCCTCTGTTTGCTAATGCACTAAAACTTGTAAAATATTTAAGCTTATTCCCAGTGGAAGAGTATTCTACTTCATTAGTTAGTTCT
The DNA here is from genome assembly GCA_023637945.1 of Phaethornis superciliosus. Classification (NCBI taxonomy): domain Eukaryota; kingdom Metazoa; phylum Chordata; class Aves; order Apodiformes; family Trochilidae; genus Phaethornis; species Phaethornis superciliosus. The sequence goes on from JAJQWJ010000011.1 coordinate 20,785,395, forward strand.
TGGGATCCCCACTGAAATGATACATTCCACTGTTCACTGAGGACAAATACCAGACACCAATCCACCCCAGTGAAAAGGTTCTGGGTTTTCCAATCCAATGCAAGCCTGAATTTCAAACTGAAATCAGAGCAACTGGGGCATATGAACTCTAGAAAACATATCTGTATTCTACAATATGTTACAGATTGTGATGTATTTTTTGTCTAAATGTTCTGACTCTAAAATGGAGTATGACATGAAGTAGTAAATTTCTTTTTTTTTTTTTATATTCAATACCTTCTAGTACTTACTTAACATAGACTAATAGGTAATTGCAGCATAATGATGAAATGGCTAACTGAAAAGTGCAATGGTAAAAATTAACCAAAATACTTGTAGAAAGTTAACTGAAAATAACTTTACTTGTACAAATATTGTAGATGTCTACAACACCACCAATAAGCTTCAATGAACAACTAATCTGTTACAAAGACCAAAAAAAAAAAAAGCTCAGATAAGACAAAATTTTCCACTTGAGTCTTTTGCAATCCATTTTTTTTTCAGATGACACCACTCGCATCTGCAAACCAATTCCATCATAAACAAAAGATAACCAAGATGCTGATCACTACCAGAAATGGAACACAGTCAGAATCTTAAATCCAGCCCTTAATGTCCAAAAATTTAAATTTCTCCTGAAAACTTTGATCCAAAGTTATCCTTGTTTTTTGGTGCCAAAGTCAAAGAAGGATAGACTTATTTTCTAGCTGTACTTCAAAGTTAGCCCAAGCTGACTTGAAATCTCAGGAGATGAGAGCTTATTTTTCCTTTCCTTTTTAAATCAGTATGATGATAATTTCAGTGCCTCATGTTTAACAGATTATTCCAATGCAAATGTCTTTTTTTAAAATATTCTTCTCACAAAAAAGGAACCTCTTTTACCTTCCTTGAATTCAACAGATCCAGAACACCTAGAGAGCACTAGTGTTTCCACTCTGAATTTGCCTTCATATTAATGCACCTACACATTGCTCTAAGAAACATCTGGGACATTTTGAGGCAGCCTTTCAAGAATATGGTAGTCCATATGACAGAACAAATGACAGGAAAGAAAAATTAAATTCTCTTATTACTATTTAGTTTCACTTGGAGTTATTTCCACACACCCCCCCCACCTGCATGGGAAGGGATTCCTTCCACCACACCAGGTTGCCAGAAGGCCAGTGCATCCTGGCCTTGGACTGGTCCAGGGAGGGAGCAGCTACAACCTCTGCCTCTCCATAAGAGCTCAAAGCATCAGGTCACCAAGGAATCTAAGGAAAAAGCCTCCCCTTGGTGGCTCAGTACCAGTGCTTTGCTTCAGGAAGGCAGCAGCTGTTTCCATGTAGAGTATGGAAAAAGAGTATTCTCTACATTCCAGTAGAGAATGTTTCCATCAGCAGGAGCTGGGGATCTGCTCCTAACTGCATTTTGCTTTCACTTTTTCATGAGGCATGACTGGCCAAGCTCACCTCTCCTTTTAACCCTTTCGGAGACCTACAAAAAGATAAGCCCGGGCTGAGCTGCCCAAAATAGGAAGATAACTCAAAGTCAGTTCAGAAGCACTGACAAGTAAGAGGCCCTGCACCACAATTCCCTGAGCAGAGCCCAGAGCATCATGCAGAAGGCAGGGGGAGTTAGCTGAAAATCAGCTCTCTTCCCTTACCTCTAAGTACAGGTCCATCCTCAAGCAAGCAGCCCAAGAGTCATGGCAGGCAGGTCAGCAAGGCAGAGATTGCTTCCTGCTGTCAGCTCAGATAGAAAAATGAACCTGGATGTCATCCCCCCAAAACAGGCAGCTGGAGTTGTATTTCTGCACCGTGGCAAATGTAAAGTAATACACATATAGCACAATATGCATGTAAAAATTTTGCCCTGTAGGAACTCTCAGAGGACTTGGACTAGACTAGGAGAAAATACTACCCGTAAAATCATGTTTACTGCATGAAATAAAGTATGCTCCAGATCCCTAAAAGGGTATTGGACACAACTTCACTGAAGAAATAAAAGAAAACCAATTGTAGTAAAGGAGATGCTATGAAGCAACATTTACACATGAATAATTGACACATTAAAGACAGAATTCTGGAAATGTCTGAATCCTAAATGAAATATGCTTGAAACTACCTTAATACTGTTCAGTGTACTGTAACATTCAAAAAAAAAAAAAAAGTAATATATTGTTATTTTATTTAAGAAGGGCAATAGGATAAGATAGTACAGTCATCACAGTCAAAGACAGTATAAAGTCATCATAGCAATCAAATTTATACTCAAGTGGTATATTGTGTTCACTTAAAGATTCTTCATTTCAAAGGGAACAGATGATAGCTGATTAATTCAGAGACAGGTGGTAGATGTGATTAGAAGTGCTCAGTCTGTAGACTCAAGTGATAGGGCAAAGAAGAGATTATCGAAGAAATATAATAAACTGACAGAAAATATAATTTATGAATTTCTATTCATCTTTTATTGCAAAGGGCAATCATGCAGACAAGTAAAAAAACAGCAAATTCAAACCTCTTATTATCCCTTCTGCCTCACATAGGGCAATTAGTCTGTGAAGTTTGTTGCTACAAATTTATGACCTAAAGGACAAAAGCAGAATCAATAAAGTAAATTTTTGTAACCAGGCAGGTGTAATGACAAACAGAAACCAACCCGTGACTAGTGAGGTCAGCCTTGTCAGTTCATGAGTTCAGGGAAGAAAGTTTGTTCTGTCTTTTCAGGAATGTTTTTTTCATTTTCTTTTCCTGTTTGATTTTTTTTTCCTCTCTCATGAGATAGACTGCTTATTTTCTTGGCTAAAATGCCAGATGGTAGCAAATCAAATGCTTCAAGTACTTCCATTGCATTAATAACACTACAGTTAGAAACCAAAAATGTTCTCAGCAGAAAAGATAAAGAGGGTGTAAGAAAATCTACTGTCTAAAGGCATGACAATTGACATTCATTATCTTATAAATTCTTTTAGTTTTGAATTGAGTTTTGTATCAGGGTCTTCATTATCTTGCCTGGATTAATATTGGTCTGACAAGTCTACAATTATCCTGGTCATTGAATTTACCCATATTAAATGTAGCACATTGTCTTATTTGCAGTTCTCTGTAACCTGCATAGTATTCTGAGACTTTCTAAAAATCAAAATTCCATTAATTTCCTCCTCCTGTATATTTAATTGTATGGTAAGAATTCACAATTGAACTTTAATTTTATAGATAGATACAGATTTTTAGGAAACCTCACATACAACTTCATTATTTATTCTCTATTATTTGAATTATTCACATAAATGCATAACTTTTTTCACCTCTATTCAATAAACAACACAAGCTGTCACTCTGTTTTTACTAAACTGGCAAAAGACTTGAGCTTATGCACTGCTTCAATTACACAATGCAAGAAATTAAAGCTCATGAATTTTCTTTAAGAATTGCAAGTATATTTAAAGGGGGTGGGGGGGGAAAAGTCAGTTCTTCAGTTACAAACTTGCTCCCTTGAAATAAGCACGTCATGGGGCTTTGATATACCAAGAAGTCACAGCCTTAAGTCACTTAAAATTCCTCTGCCACCTGTACAAAAATAGCAGCAAAGCAAGCAACATTTCCTTTGAAATTCTCACTTTTTTTTGCATTCCATTTCAACAGAAGAGAAAGGTCTTCCCTTAGCCAGATTAAAGAACTGTTTCAATTTTTTGTTGAAATTTTTATTTAAAAATCATGTAAATATGTGTCATGGTTACTTCAAATCCAAGTGCTATAAATCCATTCTATTCCATTCTTATCAGGATAGTAATCTAAATGCATCAGTAAGCATTTATTAAAAGTGATCTGTCTGCCTTTGCAATCAAAGTTACAAATAGCAAAGAGAATTTAATTTGTGGGAAAAGAACAAAGCAGAAAAAACTTTTGGAATTTTTCCAAATTAAAAAGTCAGCTTCACTGTCAAGTGCACAAAATTAGCGAATTTGAAAGTAAAGGCTACTATTTATTTGAACACAGTTTCACATTTACCTAGTACAGATAATTCCACACACTGCAGCATAAACCCTGGACCTGTTTTATGGCATTGTCTCTCACTGCTTTCTATTTAATATGACTGAGTTCATTTATTTAGGCAGCAGTCCATATTTCTCCCATTTTTACTACATCCTCTCTATAGGTTTGCTTAGATACAGACTATTGCCCAACAGTAACTTCTCAATACCCCAGAAATCCAGGCTTTCCACTGAAAAACGTTGTTTGCAAAATATTTTTGGCACTCTGAAAGAATTAGATCTTCTCATTTATATTTTATGACCGAAAAGCCAGAAGCAACATGAAAATTTTTAGGTCTACGAGGGACATCCAGATGCCATCACAAATTCTAATCATATGCTGCTAGGACATGTAATCTTGTAAGCATGAGTGTCTTTTGGCAAGGAGAAAATCCTTTGAGTAAATATCCCCACCTCCATCCCCACCCCCAGCCTGGCATTTCCAATTGGAAGGTCACATCTCAGCTCTTCTCACTTTCTTGCTTACATCTCCTGACACAAATTCTGATCCATCTTTGCCACAGGAGAGCAGAGAACAAAATGCCACTGCCAGCCAAAGACTACTCCAAATCGTTAACCAGCAAGGAAAATTTTACTATAGAGTGCACAGCAGCTGGAACTTTGAGTTGCTTCTGTGTCTTAGTTGGGGAAAGCACTTAAGCAAGTGCATAAGGCCAGCCTGGTCTCAGCATCTTCGTAACACTAGGCAGCCTGCAAATCAGCACACTCTACCACACACACACATTATTGCCTAGTCCTCTAGCAAAATGCTTTTTAATTTCAGTCCATGGGCTAATAATTTCCATAAGATTGCACAATGTGCATGTAAGCAATCCCTCAACAGGTACCTGCATCTCTGGGACCTCCCAGTGCAGGTTTCAGCTGCTGCCTTTCACTTGCCTGGCAGGAGCTAGAGCTGAGAGGAACACCACTCTTACCCAGCTTGAAGAACAGCTCTTTGGTTCTACTGTTTTGAAAGTCACTTCTCAATTTCTTGCTCTTAAAAAGTGTTTCTTGCTGTCATTCAGCTACCTCACCAAACAAGTTTACTGCTACTTTTACTGAACAGAAATTAGCTAAGTCTTCACTCAACTTTTAGTTCTTTTCTTATACCCATCTGCTTCATATTGACAACATGAAAAGTTTTTGTTCTGTAACATGAACCAAAGCTAATATTAACCATTACATTATCCTTCTGTAGCATGAACTCACTTCTTGGATTTTAGCTTAACAGCTGCATGAAAAACTTACACCAATATTCTACTAGCCAATATCAAATGCCCCATAGTGTTTTTTCTCAAGTATTGCAAACATTTATTTCCATCTGTGGGATAAGGAGTGTCAAAAACACCAGCATTTATCACCAAATCCTCCTCCCACCAGAAACAAACTGGAACAAAAAATATCTCTAACTTCTCAGACTGATTAATGCTCTAGCACATGAGACAGCTGAAAAAACACATCTGCTTTCAAATCCATCCTCATCTGTGTTTCCACACACACCCTGGGAAATGAAACTAACATTTCCAAGGCCAAGTTTAACAGACACAGTGCATTACTTCCACTACAGCATACATTAGATGTAGACAACTGACTAGCAGAGAGCTGACCACAAACATTGAAGGTATAAAATCAAAATTGGATCCCCACCCTTAAAATCCACAAAATACCTAATAAGTGTAGATACAAATTTTTCACGCCTCTTCAAATGAGAACAAAAATATAAGTTCTGAAGATTAAAGACATTTTGATTTGCTTTCCAAGACCACACAATCCTCCAACTACTCAAATACACCTAGTCTACAACAGGTTGTTTTTATGCAGGAAGCGACAGTAGTATTACATACAGTCTGGTGCTACTACAAATAAATCTGTAATAACAGTAATCAGTATTTTTATAGTCCCAAGGACAAAGAAAAGAAAGAGAAAGGGAGAAAGATCAAGCTTTTCAAAATGATTTACATTAAACTTAGGCAATCAACCCTCCAGGCTACTTTGCAAAGTGAAGCCTGAAAATTCTTTTTATCTTAATCTTTCTTTAAAATTCTACCCAGAGGAAGAAATTCAAGGGTACCTTTTCTGGGGAATAATGCCATCATTTATCATCCAGGCTGATATGCAAAGTGACATAAGATATGGAAAATCTTTTTAAAAGATATGGGATAAAATACTTGACTCCTTGAAGTTTCTAACAAAATTTGCATGACCATTCACTGGACAAAGTTGCATCAGTGGTCCTTATTTCTGGGCACTGTGATTACAACCTTTCAGTTTGCAAGAAAACTCCTTAGACCTTAGAGTTAATTTAGCTGCTTATGTTCTGTTGTAACTACCTGCATGCCTAATGAATCCAATGTATACAATTTGATTATTAATTCTATCCCACTACAGTCCTAAAGACATATATGAAGTTGGATACAAGTAGGAGAAATCTAGTACTTTAAAAAGCACACACAAGCTTACCTAAGTACAGACATGACACTGACCAGAAGGGCAGGTGAGTGGCAAGAGCAGATGATGCACTGATAAACTACAAGAGAAATTGTGAACTGAGCAGATCTTCAATCAAATTCCAAAAGCAAATGAGGAGTGCACTCCTCCAGCAGGAAAGTCACAAGACAGATACGTATCGGGAACAACTTGGGAGAAGGACAATGAATTTCTACCAAAATTCTCAAAAAAATAGGTAGAAGATAAGTGGCTTGTCAAAAGAGGATTAAAAAAAGAGAAACTGAGTGCTTAATTATTGTCTCATAGGAACAGGCTATTCATGCAAGATAAGTAGAGGTAAGATGGATGATATGAAAGATTTAAGTCTGGAATTTTAGAGACACAACTGAGCCTCAGAGACTATTAGTTATAAGTGGATGTACCAAGCTGGCCAGGGATGAGTATGAAGTACAGCATGATAAAGCTGGCAGAGCTGTGCATTGTAAAGAATGATCTACAGGCAGTACTACCATCTGCCAAAGTTGGAGAACATGGGAGGAAAATTTCATAATATTTTTACACTCTTGTAACTCTTCATGAATCATACACTATAGAACTGGTTAGAGTGACAAAATATTTCACTGGAAATACAAAAAAGGATTGCAATGGATGGGAATTGACAAAATCTTGGTCATAGAAATACATGTGCATAATACTTTTTTTTCCCCCCCCTCATATTTTAGGATTTCATGATGATGATCTCATTACAGAGCTATGAAAAACAGCAGCTAGCCAACACTGGGAATATAATCTTTCCGAAAAATCTTCAGTAGGCTTCTCTTGAGCACCTGTTTGGGTGACAACATTCCGAATTTACCCTAACATATTCTAATTGGTTATTGGTACTTTATATGGGACATATGGTAATTTTTTTTTATTACGAAATTTATATGGTGAAGAATATGGTCAAAAGCAAAAAGTGTATGACTGAGCAGTGTGGTGGAGGAAGAATGCTATTAAACAGTAACTAATGCCACACATGTACATTTAGATAACTCCTGTGAAATATCTAAAATAACTACTGTGAAAAAGGACTTTCATTTTAATAGAAAAAAAGAAAACATTATAAACAGATAAACCCATATGACCATTTACAACTTATGTTCAGCCCAAGTCAGCATTTAAGACAGCAATCAAAACATCAAGTTTGCACTCAAATCATTCCAGAGAACGCTGGAAGCTGCTACCTGAAAATAATCATACAAATTCTTTCCCCCTTTCACTCTTCTCTTTAGCAGCGTGGCACTCATGAAGCTGCCATTTGCTCCACTAGGATTCATTATTATGTACACAGAGCCTCCCACACAACAATATTGCTATTTGCCACCTCAAAGTAAGCTAATAGCATTTTCAAAATGCAATTAGAACCTTTCAGGAGAAAGCTCAAGCTGTGTTTGGATAATATGAATTTAACTCTCTACTACATTTCACAGACAGGCACACCAAAGCTAATAAATTCTTCTCATGTCTTCAGATTATTAACACACCTACTGGCAATGTCATGATGTTAGTTTAAAGAATTTCAAATACGAAACAGTTCAATAATTTGCTTTATGACAGCTGACTGACAAAGCTAATTAGCTGCCTGGAGAAGATTCTTTATAAATGAAGCAACTTCTGTCTGAACATATTTCCAAGAAGATCAAAATGTTTGTTTTGTCTTTCTCTCTTCTCCTTCGTATTTCCTCCCTTGTAACCTTCTCCATCCCATCTAATCTTTTACAGAAACTTTATTGATGGTATTTATATCTTGCCCTTCCTGTGATCTGGTGGTTTCTTATTTTCTGTGTCCTTTATAGCTTCCTGCTAAACACCTGTACCTCTCTCTCCAGACCTTTTTCATTAAAAGGTCTCTTTTGAGGCACCCTCACATCTTTCCTTGTGTCCAGAGGGAATTTTATGTTTGGGCATCTACAAGCTACAAAACAGACTGATAATTTCACTGTGCACCTCATCATAAATATCAAAACACTGAGCTATCAGGTTACTAGCAAGACTTGCAGAAGCATCTGCAGAAATTGTAGTTTCAGGTGTCTGACCCTGCTCAGTCCTTTCAGAATGAGGAAAACCCACCCAGCATTGACAGAAAGTAGATGTGTGCCCTGTGTCTTCCTGCCTCATTGTCACCCTGCCCCTTCCCTCACTGATAATACATTCAGAAAAGGTTCAGCTTTTCACACTGAATCATCACTTCAAGCAAATGAGTGGCATTATGCCCATCTTGCAGAACATACTCAAGAAAGAGGAGTGGGATAAAAAAAGGGAGCTAAATGAGACATGGAAACTGGCTTGTATTGCTGCAAAACAGATATCTGAGGTATTACCATAGCCCTTCCCTCCATAGGGCCCTCAGCAAAAGTCAGAGCTATTCCCATTTGGACTTCCAATAGCCTCAAAAACTTAAATTCATGGAATGTGTCAATTTAGAACCAAATACTTTATGCTGTTTCGATCAAAACTTAGACTGGAAGTACTGTTTTCCTTTCTGTTGCAACATAAGGTAGCCCTGAGGACAGTTCTTCAAAATTCTGGCCATTAGATTTTAGGGAAATAAAAACACTTGAACACACTTCTAAGTATGCATATATTGTTAAAGAGTAACTGGTAAATAATCCTTATTAATGAGTATGTCAGGATTGAGTCAGAGAGCCCAGCTAGAGATGAATCATTTTTCCCAGTCTCTAAAACTCACTGACTGTGCTTTGCATTTAAGGTCTATGCTGGCTAATTAAAGAATATCAGTGATCTATTTTTAATATGTACCATCCTCTGTTCTTTTCAGTGCAGCCGTAAGACAGACTTTTATCTTTACTGCTATGCACAGATCATCTGAAAATATAAGTTCCCTACTACATGACAACTGGTAATGAGCCTTAATGAAGCTTGGGAACAGCTGTTAAAAACTCCAGTTGAATAGGTTTGCCCAAGCAGCAGCAGCTTCGGATGCTTTTTCTCTCATAGCACTGTTGACTCATCTGCTCACCATACATATAATGAGAAAAATCAAAACTGAAACACTAAAGCAGCTTAATCCTTTTTCCTTAGACATTTTATTTTAATCAGAGTTTTAATAAGTACATTAGGAACCATCATCTCTTAAGCCTTTCACCTTTTTAATTATATTCCTGCTCTGAACATCGTCAAAAGCAAATGTTATTATGCAAATTTTCCTCTGAATTCATGTCCTTACCAAGAGCATAAGAAACGGAGTTCAAACTCCATTTTTAATTATACTATAGATTAACGAGCTGCAAATTACCAGAAATTACAATAATCTCTCATCATGTTTTCATGCCACCTAAGCTAAAAGTCAAAGGATTTTGTATTTTGGGTAGGACAGAGAATGTAAAGAACTATGAAGGTTAAACAGGATAGAAACAAATTCCCTTACTTTGTAATGTTTGCCTTATTTTATTGACCTTTCATTGCTTAGACACCAAGCTACACAGCATGCAGGACACTCAAGGGATTTTTGTTTTGTTTTTCTGATTACAAGGTTGTATAGCTTCCCTCTAGCCCTCCAATTTCTTTTTTTTCTCAACTTAATTTGCCAGTCATTCAATCAGAACACACAGGAGCACTTCACTTTTATATATCAACTGCAAAGCACTACTTTGTGAAACATCACAATTTTTTTCCTCGAGTATCCTCATTATCTGGTTTTGTTCCAGCAACACCTATAGGTCTAATTCCCACTCTAGCAGGCACACTACAGCTGCACCAGAGAGACAGCAGAGTTCAAAAGCACACAGCTTAAGTTTAGAGCCAATGGATGAATAAGAACCTAGGTGAGAGGAGGAGATAGACGACTGCATTGAACATGATAAGCAGAATCCACAGAGCACCTGACAAACTTCTTCTTGTGTCCTTCCCTCAGTGTTTCCCAATCAAAGTTTGAAAAACCTAACCCTCCATGTCAATTCCAACGTTTTGAATTATTAACATCACCCCAATAGAGTGACCCAGTGAATTTTTGCTGTCAACTGGCACCAGAAGTCCATTTTCTTCACCAATTCTGAACATCCATACGAGTTGGCTGCCTTGCACAAAGACTTGGAACTGGTTGTTTGGGGAGAGACTGCTGTTTGCTGAATTTTTTGAAGTTCCAGTCTCCTGGTTCGTTAAGGCAGTGATGCTAACATTTCATTCTGATAATTGTTTGCTTTGGAAGATACTGGACAATCACCACAATATCACTGAAAAATAAAAAATAGGTTAAAAATGGATCTGCACAGCTCAGAACTAAAGTTGACAGCTCATAGACTGCTTCCTTTCCAAACTGTGACCATACTAGCAACACTGCCATTCTCAGCTCACTGCAGACAAATAAAGTTATGCTTTCTGTCTAATCTCTCAAGGAGAAAAACGAAGACTAAGGCCATGATTCTTAGTTATAAGGAGTTTATCTGAAGTAGTTGCACTGGAAGGACTGTAAAGCTTCCTAGTAAGAATCTGATGCAAGATGGGTTGGAATTTGCAAGGGGTTATGCACCAGAGTCTTTTGCATAAAGCAGAAGTTTTAAGCAGCTTAATTTTTTTTTTTTTATTTTTTTAGAAGGAAAGAGTAAAAATAGAATAAGGCTGGGGTTTTTAAGGCAGCCACTCTCTCAGAGATGGCCCTCAAAGGTCACATTATCAGCTTTGCTTAGTGAACTCACTCCCACTAGACAGAATAAAGGGAGGCTGGTGGCAATATTCTAAGAAGTACAATTAGCAAATGTTGTAAGAATTAATGGAAACCATACATGTGAAAATAGAGTGGCAGAGAAATTTTAGAACAACACTTAAAAGTTCCAGAGTCATTTAACAAATAAGCCTTTCAGTGTAGGAGAATTGCCTATGAAAAATATGCTGCACAGTTTAGAGAAAAATCTTCACACACTAACAGGACAAGAGCATCAGCCAGCCCCAGAAAGAGAGAATTAACAGTCCAGAAGCTGTTTCAGAAGGAAAACAGAAACAAAACAACCACAAAACCCTTCCCAGTTTCTCTTAGTAACACACCTATTTTCAGTCAAGGTGGTGTTATCAAGACTATCAGGTCTAATAGCAAATTTTTTTCTATATTTTCACTATTAATTTGGAGGAGTGGTTTAGAAGCATGTACTTTCCAGTGTAAATGACCTTTGAAACTTGAATTTCCTGGAATTTTGTGCCAACTACCTATTTTGTGTCCTGCTTCTGTATTCTGTTTGGTTTTGTTTTGTGGTTTGTTTTATTTTCTCTCCAAAGATCATCATAAGTACTCAATATTACCAGCCTAGAGCTTGCTGTAGAAAAATACACAGCCTTCCTCTTCTAATGTTTCTTAGTTTTCAATAGAGAAAAAAAATCATGACTTGCACTGTATGAGCTATCTTAACAGCCATTTAGAAATGAGTTACCAAAATCCTTCTACAACTACAAAACCTGTATTGAACTTCCACTGCTGAATATTTATCCACGTATCCAAAGTCAGATGAAAGGCATTGTATTTTCCTATGCTTAAGTAGTTTACAAGTTCTAATATGTTATTTAATCATCCCACTTTATGGGAAGAGGGTGGTGTGTTTGAGTTAGTTTTCTTTATAGAAGGATAAGGCTTATTCTTATGTATTCCCAGTGATTTTTTTTTTTTTACATAAACACTGTCCTTCCTGCAGTTTGAAAAATGAAACAAATTATATTCATTACCTTTCAGAATCCCTGACCACTATTTTGCACGTTTAACACACACACAGCTAAAAATAATTGGGCTACTTTTAGCCTTTAAAGTCTTGAGCTATATTTGACAGCTACTTCTGTTGGAGTACTGATACCAATTCAGAAGGAAAAGATCTCAGGACAAGAGATAGAAATCTGTATCTTTTTACAGATCAAGACTTCAAGAAAGGAACCTGAATTTACTGGAATCTTGTTGCAGTCTTCAGTTATCTGCTGGAAAGGTATGAAGAAGAGGAAGGCAGACTTGTCTCAGAGGTATACAGTAAAATGAAAAGAGGCAATGGGAAAAGTTGCAACAAGGAAAATTCTAATAAGATGTTAGAAAAAGAACATCCACTAGAAAAGCAATGACAGCCCAGAGCAAGATGCCCAGAGAGCCTTACAGATAGATACAGTTTTAAGTTAGAACAGATAACATCCAGAGGTCCCTTTAAATTAACAGAGTACAATGTTTAATACAAGAATTCTGTGTATAGGTGAGGGCCCACACAAACTCACTATCCTTGCTTTCCAGAGCTTCTCTTTGCTTTTCAGCAGATATCAGTAAATGTGAAAACCTCTTAACCTTTTGTAGTGTCTCCACTGTTAACAGCTGCTGTAGGACTGCAGAATTTCAAGAGAATAAAAATCCCGAAAGTACATGAGTGAAGTTTTTATTCTTCTGCCTACACACATTAAAATGAGAAAAATTAATAACACCTCCACAGAAAGAACTGAACACAGAACTACTGTTTTTCAGGATGAAATAAAGCTTCTTCTTCCTCCTCCACTTTAGCATCAGTGTATTTCTGTAGTCTCTCAGGTGCTGCAGAGAAGAGTATAACTTTGTTTGCACCTAACCCTCTGCCTACATTTTGACCCTAGATTTGCCCACTGCCCTGTGGCTGCAATATAGCAAAATCTAAACCTGAAGAAACCTGTTGAAAATTAGAAGGAATCTATTTTTTTATTGTCATGGTGAAAAGCTGGCAAGCAGAACAGAGTCCAAAAACGTTCAAAATATTCTTCTAAAGGTGGGGCACTTTTTTAAAGTTTTGGGTGTTATGGAATCTTTTCTAATTTATGTGGGTGTTGAATTTTTTTTTGCTTGGGTTTGTTGGGGGTTCTTTTGTAGCTTAACAATGAACTGTGAACAAGATCATGGGCTGTTTCTTTCCAAACTTACCCCTCCCACATCTTTTCTGACAAGGAACACAGTTTGATTTTAGGAATGGTACCAAAGCCTGAGATGCCTCCTGAAACTGAAGAGGTAATGACAAAACACAATCTCAACATGACTGGGGGACCCAGAATTTCTTCAAATAAAGCATCTGGATTTTAAACCTCCAACACATTTAGCAATTTTTCCCTAGGGGAAGTATAAAAATAAATTTTAAAAATTCTTGGCAACTGAACTTGGTGCTATGTAATTCATCACATGTGTTACAGCGGTTACATGCCCCAAAAACCTAATGATTCCCTCAATGCAGACAGTTCAGGTTTGCCTTAAAATAATGAGCTGACTTAAACCTGGGTGTACTTCCAGGGAATCAATTAGAGCTAAATTGATGCTAAATATGACCCAGTGTACACCACTGCCTTAGAACAGGCTATTTGATGTGCAGTAGCTGTTGCTATTATGCTGACACTTTGCCAAGCAACCAACTTGGCAAAAATTTCATCTTTAATCACGCTTTCAGTTCAATTACACTTCAGCAAAACATGCTTAAGACAAACAATAAACTGACAGGCACTAGCCTCACAAATTCAAGGTACAGCTACTCAAACAGCTATTGCCAAGTAAATAAACTGATGTCAACAAAACTGTATAGCCTAATAATGAACATTTTCCTTGAGTGGATGCGTGCTGCCATAAGCAGACATAAGACAAAATGGCATGGGTTTGCTAGAATAGGTCTTTTTCTTCCAGCCATAAGTGCCAATAATTTCAATTTAACACATAACTTTGTAGTGTGATGAAAAACATTCAGTCCAAACCTGCCAACTAATGCTCTCTGCAAGCTCTTAACTCTTAAGGCACTATTAAAAGCAACAGTGAGGGGATTAAGAGGTGAGCAGAGATCAGAACAGTGATCCCACTTTATTACTTTCAGTAAAAAAGATACTAAAAAGGGATGAAAAAGATCAGATACTTTGGGCCTGTAACACTAAAGGATACTAAAAAGCATTTGCTTAATTATATCACTAGCTCAGTAAAGATCAACAGTACTCCACCAGTACTTAAAGCTAAGCATCTACTGAGCTGCCTTGTGAGTCTAGGTGTTGGTAAACACATTCCAAAGGCCTTTTCAAGTCAATTTCTGTCTCGATCAGATAAGTGACACTAATAAGAATGCATAAACACAGAAAACCAAATATTTTCACTTCACTTCTCCAACTTTTAAAAATAAGTGAAAAGTTTTTCACTTAACTTCCACCTGTTAACCAGCAGATACAAGGTCTCTGAAGTGTAAATACAATTTAATCACTCTGGATAGCACCCACCTGATTAGAAAAATATCTCCTCAAAGCAATCTTATTCAAGGGACAGAGAATCCTATCTTTCAGCAGCAACACTGGATATTAGGTTTTGGGTTTTTTAAAGAAAGTTCTGTCTTGCAGCTGAAAATTTTACTTTGTCATTTCTCAGGCTACAGTTACCAGATGTCCTTCTGTTCCTCAAATCCTCAGTGTTCCATGGTCAAAATAATGGGTACAGAAAGTGCCTCAACTTCTGGTGGGAGTACTGGGTTTAAGGCATTCCTACTGTACTGCTGGGAAAGCATGCTTCAATAACTTGCTGCATGTTGTTATAACAGCCCTGTTAATAAATTTCATAAGTTGATATACAAAAATGATAAGGTGTTTAATCTAAAATTCTATTTCAGGTCATTTATTTTATTTGTTGCTACTGGCTTTTATCTATAACAGTGACAGACAAAATAGTCATTTATGTGATTTAGGCACCTAGCCATCTCATTTTTGCACTACGTGCTCCAGGAAAAGGCAAAGAATTACATGCAATGTTGACAATTTCTATTCAGCAGAGCCACTGTGTGACATCTCAATCTGTCAAGATCTATCATCCAGTTACCACTGTAGGCCACTTTAAAATTATCCTACTTTCTGTCAATGCCATGTGGGGAGGGAAACACACTGGCTTCTTTTTAAGTTCTTGCACCTCCTCGCTCTAAAGCCCTCTGCTGAATAAAAATATCTGTCAGTTTGCAGATTTCATTGTCATCTACTTTCAACATCCTGATTTCCCCAGAGACGTAGTCAATTGATTTAATTTTTTTTTAAGCTACTGTACAGTTGAACAGAGATGCTAAAGCAGCAGTAAAACCAGACACTTCCAAGCTATCATATGGAAAACTCCCTACACGGTTCTTTTCCTTTCTGCTAACTAAATAGGCTTTTGTCTTTTCCAAAGGAGTTTTAACACATCAGACTAGACCTTTTCTCTGATCTGTTGTAGTAAGTCAAAGTAAATCAAAGAATGACCTTAGAGCAACAGACCTGCTAACCAGGCAGGTCTAGCTGATTTTTCCTGATGTAATAACTAGCTGTGAATATTCTTCATGTATTTTCTTGACATTTTCCTCCCAGTTGATTTACCACACAATCAGCTAAGCAGTATCAAGATGTTAACTTGGAATATAGGGCATTCACTCAGAAATTAAGGGACATCTTTCTTATTCCACCTTGCCCAGCTTGTTATCTAAGCATACTCAGAAATAAAGACTTCAACATTTTTTTAAAGTGCAAAGTCCCCTAGAAAAGATAACTTTATAAAAAGTCCACAGATAAATATATTAGTCTATTTCTCTAAAGCAAACGCTGTGCAGTTTTGAAGTTTCAAGAACTGACACCAAATGGAAAGTCAGCAGAACTGTAAGGAAAAGTAAATAGCTGAAAAGCAGACCCATGTGGTTATACTTTCCTTTCAGTGCTTGCTAATAAATGCTTTAAGTTTGGGAAATACAAATAGAAGGGAAATTGCTTTTTTCAAGATACACATCATATATACATTCTGGGTAAAATTTGTCAGCAAAAGAATCCTGGCAGCCCAGCACATTGCCATAGGAGAACACTTCCTCATTCACAGGAATTAGTTTGTGACCCTATTGCTGAAAACTCATGAAAGATTGTAATTAATTTTTGACAGTACCTTCCACAGCAGGACAAGTTAATCCATTTCTGGATTATGATTTTACTAGTAGGAATTTTGAAGACACTATTATGTAGTATTAAACATTGCTAATTGAATAAAAGAGTGGATAGAAGAGAACATGGGCACATACAACAACCATATTTTCAGTATGCAAAAGTTGGCTGATTTCTAACATTTCTGTAGGAATACAGAAGGGCACCTAGGGCACAAATAAGAAGTCAAATACTCAGGAGTTCTCAAACTGCCAAAAAACTGTCATTTTCATAGAATCATAGAATAGTTTGAGTTGGAAGGGACCTTAAAGATCACCCAGTTCCAACCCCCTTCCATAGGCAGGGACACCTCCCACCAGACCATGTTGCTCAAGGTCCCATCCAACCTGGCCTTGACAGGAGGCAGCCAGAATTTCCAGCATGCCATACATATTCATCTCAGCATCCTGCACCCTGACCTACTCTTTTATAATCTCTACTAAGATTATTTGCCACTCATTTAGGTTCCCAGTCTTCTGAAAGTGACAAATCCTCTCTCTTAAATTTCTAAGTACTATTGATGCTATTTAAAAGCACATTTCAGCATTAGTTGTTTAAGGTGTTTTATATTCACACCACAAAGCCAGAAGATCACTTCACTGATTAACTCGTTAAAATTGGGTTCATGTTTCAACCGTTTCCCAATCTTGGCTGAAAGACCCCATCTTGAGGTCATGGCATCACTATCTATTAACAGGACACATTTTGAGCCTCTTCATCCCTAACATCATAAACCAACAAAGAATGGGTGTCTTCAGATAGCTACACACAGCTCTTCAGTCACAGGATCAGCTCTACTCCTCAGTACAAAACATGGAAAGCATTAAGGGCTTCTGAGAGTATTTTCAGTCTTTAAAAAAAGCCTCACCAAAACCTCCCAGTTCCTTTACTTATCTATACAACAGCCACAAGAAGTCATTATAAGCTTCTGGTTTCACCTCCAGTGCTCACAGGTGGTTCCTGGCAGCTGCACACAATTACAGCACATCAGGAGGCACACAGCTGAGAGCAACACCACAACACTCAAGTTCTAGAAAGTTCCAAGACAAACTTCTTCAGAAAGCCTTAGCAAAGTCTACTTAACACATCCTATCAAAGACACCAGATCCCCATTCAGAAAGCAACTTATATAATACCAATTTTGTTCTATTGTGAGAAACCTTATAGCCATCACCACTAAAATCTCCTTTGAGAAAAAAGAAGCAGGAGGAAAAAGGGGAGTAAAAGTGGTCCCTGAAGCAGCATAGACTATTAATGAAATTATTGGAAAAACAATTACTACTTATGCTTCACAAGTTTTAAGACAGTTGTCTGTTGCATTACAGTGACTAAAAAGCTCTAAACTTAAAAAAAAAAAAAAACTTTTAGCATTTTTTCTCATTTTTTCTTACTGAATCAAGTCCTACAGAAGTAAACAGCAAAACCTCAGTTATTTTAAAGCACCACACTAAACAATCTAGCTAGAAGAGGGAACACAATGACAAACTTTGTTAGAAGAATGCTCATCTTCAAGAGAAAAAAAATGTTTGCAGTACTATGAAGATATTTCCACTGGTCAGCTGGTCACCCTAGCATTATTTTGGACATCACAAGCTTGCCAAAGACTGGAAAATCAAGCTGCTGATTACACCACTTCTTAACCAAGACTGGGAATATCACCAAATCTCTAAATCAACAGGAAGAACAGGAACCAACACACACATTTATTGTACTATAAGCAGTTACCCAACTCCATAGCCAGAAGGAACATACCTTTACAACCAGAGGGTCTGGAACTCAACAAGTCTTCAGTACTTTTCACTGTAAAAACTCCCAAACTGCACAGAACGCCCTTCTGTCCCTCCAAGAAGCAAGACCTCCAGGCACAGAGGAGGAAAAACAATGAAAGAGCCTCCTAAGGTGGTGCTCCTTATATGCAGTCCTTAGGAGCAGCTGTTAGCCATCCCCACTGGGGATTTTCACCTGAATGCACTGAACTACTAATTGCTGGATGAAACAAGGTATTTGCTAAAAACTACTCTATGTAGTCTAAAAGTTCCTTGCTAAAATCAGTGTATAGAATGTGTTTTATCAATGGCAGGCACTTAAATTTTGAGATGGAGTTTAGCTATAAGATACTGTTCAAAGAGTAGAAAAGAAGGGTGGATCCCTGACTATTAAAATAAAAACTTTGATAACTTTGTACTTCAGGTTCCCAAGAAGGTCTTTGCCCTGCTCGTTTCTCTCTGTAGCAGGCAGGCATAGGACCACTGGATGATATGAAGTGTTACTGAGCTGGGATATGTTATTTGCTGTAGGAAATTGCATTTCTTTCAATACCAGCCTTTTTTATTCTATGTGAAGTACAGAAGCTCAGTGCTTCAGTCTCTTTTTAGCAGTAATTACACTTAAATGACAAGTGCATTTTATAGCCTCCAAAATCTTATCCCTTTCCCTGTTATATTTTTTCCTTCTTTTCCAGTTTTTTTCTGCTGCTACTGTCCTTAAATTTACACCTTAGTCCCTGAGTGCAGCACTCAATGCACTCCCAGGACACCTTATGCAGGCTTCATGTAACCACTGAAGTATTACAGCATTGCTAACCAGTGTACCACAGGATTAAGTAGATTAAGTATCCCATAATATGCTTCAGAAAAAACAAAGCTCACCCACAACTGCCATGTTTTTTTCTGAAAGAAACTATTTAGGAAAGTTTGGAAGATTTAAAGTTGAAGCCTATCTGTAGGGTAAATGCAGCATTAGTTACAGCCATGGTCACCGCCTACAGAAATGTACAAAGTGTGCTTTTAACAACATAGTGAAACACATAGATGAACTTTTCATCAAAATACTGACATTAATATTACTGCAATTTTTCCTCTACAACCCTAATACTGCATTAAAAGCCTATGGCAATTGCCTTTGCCTTTTCTCCCTTTTTAGAGCAAAGGAGACTGCAGATTTCAATGGAGGCAAAGGCCAAAGGAAACAGAAGGAACCTTTTGAATAGTCATAGCTTGGGACTGTAATTTTTAACAACTTCCTTGAGCCAAGCTCTGGTCCATAGCCCAGTTAACATACAGGAGAACACAAGCTCTCAGTCTTCTAAGGAAATACAGTCTCACAGGTCTGAGATCAGCTCTCTTGTACAATTTATAAGTACACAGTGCTCACAGAGCTGATAAACTCTGGACAGGTTACTAAATTGCACCCAACAGTGAAAACCTGAGTATAGACTCTTCTGCTAGAGTAAGCAGACATTCTGCAACCCATTTCCCTGTTATTCTAGGCAATATTTCCCAATAAAGCCATTGAAACAATCCACTCTGAAAACACTGAACTGAATTTGTGGATGAATTCAAAGCAAGCTACATTCTATCTTGCATTTTGCTTTCTCTCACCCTTTTCCAGCATTGTATAAGATGTTAAAGAAGGTCCCTAGAACCTTATTAATCAGAACTCAGTGTATTTAATCCATTATGTATTGCACAGGACACTATTCTTTCACAGAGATGAAGCCTGAAAACTGATGCACTTAAACCTAGTTTTACAAAGAGCTCCCTGCAGTGGCTCCTGCAGTCACCCAGGAGTCCTTAGAGGGAGAACTCTAATTAAGGGTCTAATAACATGGTTAAACACCTAACCTGAGGTATCTGCTTCAAAAAATACCATCCCCCTAAGAGCTTGGTTTGGAAACCTGCTCAGAGAAATTTGTTTCAAATCTGCCCTTAAGAAACACCCTTAGCCTCTTATACAGTGGGAAAGAGGTCACTAGAAAGGATCATTATTAATCATTGCCTTCCCTGCCAACATCACTAATGCTATTCATTTGCCCACAAATTTCATACTCATTACAGAACTTTTATTCTGTAGTACAGCTGGGAAAGAGATTACTCTACTTGAGATCAGTGTAATTACAGAGAGCCTGGCAGGTTTGGTGTCCTTTTCTTTCCTGTTAAATCACAGTTATTAACTTCAAGTTGGACAAGCATAATTTGGCAATGTAGAGTCAGCAAACCCCACCTCTACACAGGTCTGGTAGAGCTCCTGTGACTGGGCACTTATCAGATTGCTGAGTTTGTGCACTTGTAACAACTCACTTTATTTCTATGGCTATAATGCCACTCCTGTCCTTGGCTTGCCCAGTTACTCTTCCTGTGCACAAGGCAGCTCTGCTTGCCATCTCTGTGTAAATGAGATTTTGCAGCACAACCCCCTGATACTGCATGTTCAATCCTGATCTTCCAGACTCACCAACAAGCACATCCTCTTCTGGAGCTGTGCTTTGGTTATCAATTAATCATTTCCAAGGCATACGACAGCTGAATCAAACAGTACACAAACCTCACTTCAAAAAACCATACACCACACTTTAAGTAGTACAAGAGAGAGATAGATGTAAGCAAAGCAATAAAACACTCCCACATATCTCTTGTTTAATACTGCTAACAAATATGAAAAATCTAAAGGTAGCCTATCCAGAAGGCATTTAACTTCCTAACTTCTCTTAAAAAGAATAGAATTTATATACAGAGGTGATCTTGAGAAGGCTTTAAATTACTGTTTTCAAATTGGCTTTAAGTCCCTTTATAACAACAGGGCTTAGGTAAATTGTTAGTACTGTAGCCCATATGTAGTGAAAGCCTGTAAGAGAAGTCTGTCCTACAGAGGCATTTAGGCATCTGATTCCTATTGAGGCAGTGGAAGTGAGAAGTCTAGGACTTAGCATAGCATGACTAACCACATTTTAAATACATGCTTTTTCAGAAGTTATGAAATAGAAATTGGCCATTTTAGAAGCTTAGACAGCATTTATTAGAATAAATTGTATCTGAGACCCTTGATGCAACAAGAAATGCCTCCATTTATTTTGTGGCAGTGCAGACCCACCTTTGAGTTATTAGGAGAAAGCAAGACTGATGCACCTCATTAAATATCTTACACTATGTCCTTTGTCTGGACCTTTTGCAGCTCATGACTATTATATTGACAGCCTGAATAAGTAAAACATACCTGTTAGATTAATATCCAAGAAAACAGTTTTAAAAGCTTAAAAACTCACCCTCGCCATCTCACAGGAGTTGAAAGTCACAGTATTGTCTGGAAATTGTTTCAGCAGTGCTTAAGAATACTGGAAATGAGAATTTGAATGGAATAATTAAGCAGTATTCTTAAGAATACATGAAGATGAAAATTGTTCCAATGCAGGGCATCATTTTTGCCAGAAATTTCATACAAAAAGTCCAAAATATTGAAATCTTATGAGATACCCAATTTTCACATCCTTTCATGGCATCAGACCTAAACATTTCCCTTGACTTGATGAACTTTATAGAATTACTGTCAAACTATATTTGGCAGAAAGATCTGTTTATATGAAGCTGATTCATGGGTTTGCTGCTAAGTAAAAACATAAGTCCATCTGCTGTCTTTGATCTCACCTTTTTATAAAAGCCTGCCAGCAATTTTTTTTTTTTTTTTAATCTTTCTTTGGCTGTTCCATTTTCAAATATCAAATGACATTTTTTCAGCACAGCCTACTGAAGCTTCCCTCCACCAAGGTTACAAAACATCACTAATCCTTAGCTCTAAAACCTACACATCCAAGATGGTCACATATTTAAATGCTCATCAGCTTCCTACTTTTCATAAAGGTTGTAGTGCAAGAAATGTCACGTACAGGTTCTTACTGTAAGTGACTTTAACTTCATTCCAAAGAGCCTATTTCTCAAAGCCAGAAAGAAAGGCAGGGTATGTCACTTCCTTAAGACTCAATATTTTGAATATGTTTAATATTTGGGAGCCTGGCTACCTTTGTTGACATACTCTTTAAATTCTAGACTGGCAAATCCTTCAAGTTATTGTTAAGTAGACTCCACACTAAAAGATACCTGATCAAAAAAAAAAAAAAAAAAAAAAAAAAAAAAAAAAAAAAGAATAGTTCCTCCCACTCCTCTTATTTTGCTAGAACATTGAGAACAACTTCAAAAAACACAAAAAAATCTGTGTAGTTCTTCAGGATGATAACACAGAGCCATTATAATCAGGTAGATGACTGAAGCATGATAAAAACCATAACCACATGATTGTATTCCTTCTTCTTTTCATCTTTACTAAAGTGAGTGTTCTGGTTTGAGAAGCTAAAAATGTGAACACTGAGCAAGGTCTCACCAGGATACATTATCTCCAAGATACTTGCTTCCATTATTCTGGATTCTGTGTTTCCAATAGTAGGTTAAACAATCAGTTCTTGACAAGAATCTTTGGAGATACAGATTATGGTAGTCAGAAAGACCCCTGCAAATGCAACCTCGTAAAATAAACACAGGACAAAAGTGTCAATCCAAAGATTATTATCTTGATGTTTCTGTGGGATAGCTGCTAGTTAGGTGTATACACCAAGGACTGAAAGCACATCATCTGTGAATCAACAACTGTACCACAACACACACACTTGTCCATAGGCTGCAAAGACCTGTTAACCCCTTGCTGGTATTCAGGATGGTGAAAGTTATCTTTACTATTCTAATCCCTTTCCTAAAACAAAACAGAGCATCTGAAGCTCTCTTGTACAGTATACATCTGGACTTCTTTCACTTACTAGCTCAACAGGCTGGTCTCTGCACGTGATACCTCCATTTGATCCTTTCTTTGTCTATATGCCATGGTTCCTATGGAACCTAAATTCAGAACTGCATTTACTTGTGTCCATTCCTTGGTTTGCCAAGTGGCAGGTTTATTGGCCATGTTAGTGATGTCAGAGATCTTTGTATTTCAGTCATCTGAAGTAGCATTTGGAAAGTGCTTTTGCTGCTTAAAATCAATACCTTCTCTAGCTGCTGTAATATTTCTTTTTAGCTGGAAATATTACTCAGACTATAAAAGCAATCAATTTTAGGCAGAAAATATACTTGCCAGTCTCCTGGGTTCCTGTTGTGCCTCTGGCCATGTCCTGCTCCTCCTCATGCTTGCCAGCCATGCAGAGGGTGTGTCGGATGATAGCAGGAAACCCTGGAAGAGGAAGAAAAGCCCCAAAAAGAGTTAAATAGTTTCAACAAGCAGGAGGGAAGCAAAAGGTAAATGGCCAAACCCCCAAGGATGTTAGGATGAGCAACGTTTTTCTCCTATCTCTTGTTTCTCTGTATACCAGAGAGTCTTTGTAAGAGCTATTTTAAGGCTCAAATTTTCACAGGTACCTCAGTACACGTTAATTTAATACTGGATTAGAGCACCAAACTCAAACTTTCTTGAAAGAACAGATTAAAGTGTGAATCTTTTGTTTCTTACACATGCTGAGTTAACTCTTTCATTAGCAGAAGCCCTGACTTCCACAGATGTCACAAAAGCATCTGTATGTTAAATCACCTAACAATATTAACATTTTCAGAATCTGTATCCTGATTATACACAATTCTGATTCTTCTCTGTATGGGTTGTTTCCTTCTGAATTTCTATATTCTATCACTTTATGTACACCTCAAACATTTACTCAGATTTGATCTCAAGGAGCACTTTAGTGTGTTTTTAGTATCAGCAACAAAAAAGATTCTGAAAAAAAATATTTTATTTAAGAACTACTGTAAACTTAGAGATAAAAGATAACACGATTTTTAAGAAAATAAACACGAAAAAAAATGCAAAATCAGAAAATGTTTTGGCTGGTTTCTCTTCACAGATAACTCCCTCTCCCTGACATTATACAACCATTAAAACAGGCAAAGCCATCAGTTAGCACACTTAGTGGGCTATTTACATTTTAAAAGGATGTTTTGGATCACACTCAGTTCCAAGAAAGCATTACATACAATTGAATTTGATACATTGGGCAATACTGACCTCCATTTGACATGCTGCTTCAACAAATATTATGTTGACAAAAAGTCTACAGCTTCATACTTCCAAAATAACAACTCCTACCTCCAAAAAAATAGAACAACAAAAACTTTGTGGTTGAACCACAAAATTTTTGTTTCAAAACTATATATATACATATATTAATTATTACTGTGGTGGACAGATAAACTCATAGGCCTTTAAAGAACAAAATTTCAAGACAGAGTCAGGGTGATTTTTAGTATGATTAAGTTTGAAATAGTGAAGCTTAGCTTCACTGGAAAACCTAGCAATGTTTTAAGTCTGATTTTTGACACATAAGTTACCATAATGGTGCTCACATCCAACTGACCAATGCAGAAAATGGAGTTGTGTTCAAAATCCATTCAAGGACAAACCTGCTTGTTTCTAATTGTTTAAGTAGGATGGAAGTAACTTATCTATTCTCCATATTAACTGGTTTCTTGTAAATTTATTCTATTCTAAATACATATACATAGCACAATATGTGATGTTTATCTACATGCTAGACATCTAGCATTGCAAATGCTGTGCATAACAGGAAGCACTAGGAAGAACAAGCAAATATATGCATTTAGGCAAGTGGAAAATGAGAGAACATTGTCATGAAAAGTCTCCATCCGTCACTTTATGCTTCGCCAAGTTTTAGCAAGGTCTGCTATGCTCATATGGCAGCCTACCAAACACTGGTTTGCCCAAAATTCATTTTGCATCAGCTTGGTCTGTTGCCCAGCAAGGAACTTAATAACCGTTTTCAAACTGAAGAATTAAATGGACTGCCACCTTAGGCATCCCTTGTATCTTAGTCTCTTTTTCTCAGTCATGCCACTTATCTGCTCTGCAGTGCATAGCCACTGTCTAACTAGATGAGTGTTACTATCAGCAGCTTTGTACTTGATCCAGTTTGAATCTGTCATATTATCACAGCTAAAGAGTCACCGTCACTTCTGCTCAGCCCGTGCTGCTCTTTCTATCTGACATCATTTTCTGACTTCTTCAGTTCTCCTGACACCTAGCCAGACCTGGATATGTCAGCAGAAAAATTAATTGTTCCAAAACTTCTTTTTCTGCATAATGTGGGAATCATGAATTATCAGCAACCCTTGAATAATTCTTTCTTCCAAACTTTCGTCTTTATTTTTGAGAATCATATGCTCTGAAAATTTGGGGTATTTACCTGAACCAAACTGATTTTGCACAAGCTCAACATGTTGGAAAGGTGAGGCTCGTCCTTAGGAACAACACTTATGCTGCTGGTTAGGATTTCTTCTGACACACCACTTACCCAAATTAATTTTCTATGCTCTCATTGCCCTAAAGATTCTTTTCACGCTTTCAGTAACAGTAGCATCTGCAGAGGGGAGCTCCAGCCACTTGAAACTCATTAAAATATACTTGAGATTGACAATGAATTGAAAACATCTGTCAGACTTGGCCAAGATTTCAATCAAGTGTGATGCCACCATATTACTTTGCAACATTGACTTAATAAATGACTTGGCTGCTGTCAATGCAAGGAAAGTTGGGTTCTAATTACTAGCCTGATTTTTTTTTCTGTAGCTGAAATGTACTTTCACTTAAAGGTCCACTGTCTGTGTGACATGCATTTAAATTATTTTGCTGAATCTAGAAGCTGAGGTAAAGTAACACAGATTGGCTTTTTGACACGTTGTATTAGACCTCAGCTTAAATATAACATGGTGTACATGTAGATAGCAACAGAATTACCAACAGAAGGTGAGCAATGTGCTTCTCCCAAACAGCCTGAGTGTACAAGTGAGTACCTGCTACTTTCAGCCTCATTTTTTTATTATTAACCTCAACAAGTCTCAAGCAACTCTAAGTAAAAACTGTGTAAGAACTAATCAAGACAACTTTTTCCCTTAGCTGTACTCTGGAAAAACACATAAACAAACAAAACAAAAAAAAACCCTCAATTTTTTCAAATTATGGAATGCACATTCTGTGTTTTGTCTTACTGTATAGAGCCTTGTCACACACTTGGTTCCTCAATGAGAGACTGGCAGACAGTCTATTTGTAGCTGTATTCTTTTAAAAATATAATTATGTGGTCAGCAAGTCAGTTTCCTAATAATTTTTCCCTTTGGAGGAGCACCTCTGCTTACAGTGAGATATTACAACATGAAACAATGTGTTAGATTCACATGTTCTTTTCATGCATATCAAACACTTTAAGAAGGTTTTGAAATTCTAGCAATGGCTCTGATTCTGCAGCTCATTGTAACCAGGAAAGGGCATCAGGAGAGCAGTGATTTCATGTGCTCTCAAAAGACAGAAACAGAGCACTGTTGGTTTCAACCTCTGGACACAGAAGCCCTACCTGAAGCCACTGAGGCTCCACCAGGGCACAAAATTCCACCTGCCTCAAGACAACTGGAAGATGGGGATCATGAATTGCTCCAATGAATCTGAAGGCAACACAACTGACAAAGGCATATGAAGCAAAACAAGAAAATCTTCTCACAATTAGCCCACAACCACTTAACTAGATGGTCATCAACATACTGAAAAAAAAATTGTTGCCAATATAGTCAGGGCTCTCTTAATTTCATGCACTGTGACTTCAACAAGTTCTTCATTTCCCATTTTATTTCTCTAGAAGTGGCTTCATTTAAAAGCAGGGAAACCACATTTCATGCTCTTCAGTTTCATTAAAGATATACAAAAGCCCTTACCAAAAGAAGACTGCTCTAATTAAACCACTGTAGCAGAAGGAAATATTGATATGATGAATCTGAAAGGATTCTGACGTGCTCTATATTCTCTTGCGCTTGATTCCTTATAACACCAAAGAAAAAAAAGAGCTCATCCTTTAAAAAGAAAAAAAAAAAAAAAGGATTAGGACCACATGACAAAACATGTAATACTCAACACAGAGTAGCACAAATAGACCATCTCACAGATTGTCTAAAGTCTGCCAAGAAAGGAGGTCATTGATCACTTCTTTACCACTATAAGAACATGGTATTACACCTTCAGAAAATCAACTTTCATCTGCTTGAAAAGGAAGGTATGGTTAAATCCCCTGCTTAAAACTCATTCCACAGGAAATGTGATATAAATACCACATGAATTACATAAGAGAAATTCAGCATTATTCAATATGTGCTGCTTACTTGAATTAAAGCATTGCGGAAAAAAAAATAAAGAAATAAAATCTGAGTACTACTCCTTCCCTCAGGAACTGAAAGATGACTTTTTTTTAATTAAATCATTGCAGGAGCAAAAATAACAATAACTGTTCTGAGTCCAACAAGAATTTTATTTTACTTTTGAAGCACCGGAAACTAGGACTTCATTAAAAAGTAAACTCAGTTTTGTGATTAATCAATTAATTGCTCCTAATTCCAACAGTATTTGAGGGATTTTAAATACACATATCAAGAATTTTTTCCTACGTGGGTAAGCAACCATTTCTGTGGATGTCCTGAACAAAAGAAGCAGCTTATATTTATTCAGATCCCATTTCACAGTGGATAAGGACTTATCTTCCAACCAAAAGACAAATTAGTGAACCTTGTCAATCTCACAAATACCTCTCTAGGAAATTAAAAGCCATGAATTATTAGCTCTGTTATTTTAAATCTACTTTTGTTGCTCTCCTCACAATCCACAGCAAATACTCAGATACTGGAACTATGCAGTATACACCTGTTCAGAGCTCTGACACTACTATCAGCAGCCATCACAGAATCACAGAATTGGCTGGGCTGGAAGGGACCTCAGAGATCATCAAGTCCAACCCTTGATCCACTACCTCTGCAAGTGAAGAGGGTAAATGCATTTCTGACTGACTTTTGGAAGACTTTAATCTTTTCTCCAGCTACATGATCATTTATATTTCAGAACAAAATGCATCTTTTCTGAAGGGTTCTGATTGATCTGCATGGCTCCCAAGAAGGACCACGAGGAGTCTTAAATGGCAATGGCCACATGCATTCCTAGCTTGCTTATGCATCTCTTCAGAAACATTAAACTGCCAGAAATGAACCATGACATCAGCTCATGAGGAAAGCTTTCATTTTTTTAACAGAACTTAATATTGCAGGGAGCTATAACTGATCTATCTTTTTTTTTTTCTTTTTTTTCTCTTTTTCTAGCTTATAAGACTTCAGTAAATATGTATTAAATGTATATTTCAATATTCATACACTAAAATCAAATAATTTAAAAGCTTGCAGTATATCTATTTCTAACTTGCTTACTCCATGTAAAACAATGGATTGCATGCTATAAATGCTGGTGGGAGTGCAGGTTCCCTAAAACACAAGACACTGGGAAACTGAGCTCTAACATACCTTGCCAGTTTTGCCTGAAGCTGTTTCCATCAACAACAAAGGAGAGGAGGTATCACTGATTTCAATGGAATCTGGCTCAGATGCATGGACAGTACATAAACAAAGCTTCCTGGACTGGTTTTGATCATCCAAGTTGTTTTCTATTATTATTTTTTACTCAACTCTGTATTTTCTGCTTTTGTTGAAATAAACAACAGGTGTTCCAGAAGCTTACCAGTTCAAAGCTGTAAAGACAAACGTTGCATCCAGATTTCCTTTTTCTTTAGTATAGATCTTATCTCATTCAATGGAGAACAAAATAAGTATAAAAAAGGGAAGAAAGGAAGTCAGTCTCCTAAGTCTGCTAGATGTGGAAAAAACATCTCTCCTGCATGTGTATCTACAGCCACATTCTGCAGGAATTTCTTGCTCCTCAGTATATGACCAACAGAAGATACCACGGCGGGATGGTTCACATCCTGAGGACTGTTCCTCAAAATTGCTCTTGTTTCATTACAGTGACAAACCTGAAGACAACCTCAGCAGAGCTGGCATTTTTCCTGGATGGAGACACATATCTATTCTTCAACACACATGATCCTCAGACTGAGTTACAATACTTATGTAGATGAGTTGGAGGCACAGAAGAACTGATGTGAATATGCTCAGTGGATGCATTCTGATTTTCTGGACGTTCAGTACTCCAAACAAATATCCTGAACCCTTGTTTTCTGCCTCAACAAAATCTTCTGCAAAGGAAGTGGATAAGGACAGAGAATCATAAGCATCAGAGTAAGATGTAAGCTAGGTATGACCCCAGTCCAGTACATAGTTTAGCATGTGCTATAAAACCTGCCCAGAAAGTTGGTTCTGTCCTTTGGTACTGCAGACACACCACTGATATAGCACTTTCCCCAGAAAGATGCAGCAGCTACCTCTCAGCTTTCCAAGAGCATGAATCAGCTCAGGGAAAACACTGCACCTACACAGCCTCCCTGTTTTCAAGAGAAACTTCTCACTTCGGGTTGGGCTGTGCAATGCAAGTGTACCTACAGCCTCTGTGCTCTCTGCTCAGCTCAAGCATCACCCCCCTACAGCCACTGCCATAACACAAGTTTACAAAGATCCTTAAAGTGGGTTTTAGTCTGTGGCTGCGGAACAGGAGCTCCACATTTGTTCCTTGCTGCCTTTCTAAACTTAAGGAAACAAATTATACACTGTGCCTTGGTGCCTCTTGCTCAAGGGCTGCTGTCCTTTCCAAACCAAAAGGACAAAGGTTCCTGGCTGCAGGCAAGTGGAGGCAGACAGCTAGTGTCATACACACACACACTCATGGCTAGGAAGAAATTTCTCTCTCAGACGTAGCAGCAAACAAGGGATCAAGAATTCTAGGTCTAGTGCTTTTTTCTTCCTTTGCCTGCTGTCACAGAGAGTGAAATGAGGCAGGGATGACAGCTATCAGGTGCTACTTACCTGTAAGTCAAGTGCCACACACAACTGGTTGGCAGCATAGTTTCCCACTCACAATAAGGGCCCATTCAGAACCCCAAATATTAATTCCCCTCACAAGACTCAGCTCATTATGTGCTTTGCCTGGCCCTTGTGCTCTTGTAAGACCCTCTGAGTATGTAGGCATGAAATAATCTGCTGCCTGTAGCACTGGCCTTTTTTCTTCTCGGATGAGTGCAAATAGAAACTCCTTATTCAAAAAGGAAAAGGTTATTAAACTCAGAAGGGTTATTCTAAAAGAGATAGAAATGAACTGTGACTGTAATCTTAAGTGTGAGTCTTGCCTGGAAAGCCATTCAACACACAAAAGGCAAGCAAAAAGCAGAGATTCAACTCAAGCCTGGCCATGTATTGTCACCATTAAGCTGACAAGACAGTAATATGGTACCTCATTTTGTTATGAATGGTCCTTTAATTTGGGGTTTTTATTATTTTTATTAAAGACTACTTTACGCTGTATGCTCTTTTGACACTAATCTTACTTTTTCAAAGAAGGCCCACATCTCAAAGGGCCTTAGACATTGATGTAATTTCCATTGGTGAGTTTCTGCACTGGTGTCAGAGTGACTCACAGGAGTAACACGAAGACCAGTAAGTCCAAGCAGCACTGGAGCCCCAGCTGATAAAATCTTCATATCCACAGCAGTTCATCTGTAAAATATCATAATGGCTATAATAGGAAAAGTCAGCAGCTGGCAAGCCAATGAATCAACCACATGCCTCCAAAGGGTAATTTTTAACTTAAATGCTTGTTTTAAAGAGGATGATGAATGATGGTAAAAATGGCACTCGTTCTTTGTCTTGCTCATGCTCTTGTTTGTTTAAAGGCTGGATTGCCCAGTTACAATATTTCTTTTAACACATAAAGCTTATTAAGTGCACTCCAAACCTGAAGTTTTTATGCTATTCTCTATGCTAACATTTGCTGGATACATAAATTGCCACAACAATCTCCCAGCTACTGTGATGACAGTACAATGCCTTGAATCAACAGTCTCAGGTAATTCTGAATTACTATTAGCACCAGTTACACTTGACTGAAAATAAAGCAGATAGTCTGGTATTAAACCATCTTATTGGTAACCATCACAAAATGAAATGAGCTAATTACCATTTCCTTTCTTTTCCCAGTGATGTGCCATCAGTGGATGGATGCAGTGTAAACCAGAAAGGTTTTTGTGGCCATCCTTTAGTAATTGACCTTTAGCTCCCCCCATTTCATTTGCCCTAAGTGTTAATTGACTTTGAAAAAGCAGTATATTATCCTTTTAGAAAAAAAGTCTGTGCCCGCCAACATCTTACAGCATCAAAGCCCTGTGAAATCACAGTGCAGTACCGCTGGAAATGAGTCTCCAGAAGAAATGGAAAGAGGGTGGGGGAAGGAAGCAGAGCCATCACAGAAAGAGCTCCACTGCCATCTAGAGAGAATCTGCACCAGGCAGTTTTCTCTAAGGAAGGATCAAGTCGTTAGTCAAAATATTTCCATTCTGTTGCCGTTCTGGGGGGAGCTAGGGACTTCATTAAGGTTCACCACATTTATACATTTTTCAAATCAACTTTGTAGTAATTTGCACTAAATATAACCTACCCTGGAATATAATCTACTATACATCCTAAGGAAGATAGATTTAATGGCTCACTTAGAAGCTCTCCTACAATGAGGTATTATATCTGTGCAGTTTTCTTTCAGACACTCCTTTGAAGAGGTAGGTGCTGTATTTTTGCAGCAGGATGCTTCAGTCACAAACAATTTACCTTTTGAGAGACATTCTGTGCTCCCAGCAGCTGTCTTCATATTGCTTGTCAGTTAGAAAGAAGGAATGTCCTATTTTAAGCCATGATATTTCTCTCAAATATATAAAATTGTCTTTTTCTGCGTGTTTTATATGCAGCCACCTCACTGGTCAGACAGAGAGCAGGAGGCACCCATGAAATGTGTTACCAGCAGCAGCTCACTATAACCTGACTAATTTAATTTACTCTGCCTCTGCCCAAAGAGCAACTGAATTCATTTAGTGTACCTGATGGGTCAGCCACTGTGAAAAGAGGAGAGGCATTCCTCACCACCAGCACCTAATTCAGTTACATTCTCAAGACAGCTGACACATGGGTACCTGGCTAACTGCAGCTGGAACAAAAGAAATTAATTTGTAGCTTAGGGTACAGTCAGCAAGTAATGAAACCACATTGCTAATGCACCTCAAAAGGGAGAGTTCATTACTGCTGTCTCACAAAAACACTCACTGTGAGTTGTGGTCCTCTTGGTCTCCATCACTGTTGTTTACTTGCTAATTAAAGAGCAATGTGGGACTTGTAACAGCTAATAGGAATTCTCAGGTTCTTCTGTCTCTGACTCCCTGAAGATTTCAAAACCAAAAACTGTTTGAGGACTAAGGACTGCTAGTATCAATCTAGATGTAATCACTAAAACACTGCCTGGATTTTTTTCATATTACAGTACAATTTTTGTGTGTTTCATTTGTGAAATCCTCTTGGGCATTTGAGAGCAACAAACCCAGGAAATTAGGTTTTGGCCACCTGCTTAAGCTACCCAGTGAGGTGCTCGTGAAAGTGCAAGGTATTTGCCTACTATGGCAGCAGTGGTGAACTCACACTACACAGAAAAAGCTGATGGTGGTTATCCTCTAGCTAAGCATATATACAGCATGTTGCTTTATACATTTATGAATGGCAGCAGCCAAACTATTTATACTGTTCATTCCTAAGCATGGCACCTCAAAAGACAATTATGGAGGAACCAGAAAAAAAAAGAAAAAAAAAAAAAAATTTTTGATTTTACTGGCAAACACTGAAATCAGAAACATTTGATTACACACTAACCTGTACTTCTTGACATTTATCCCATCTGGATGCTAAATCAGACCATTCTTAACACATTTTATACTGGCATGGGTAGCCAAGAACTAGTCTCAGTGAGGTAACTGCCTGTCTTTTCATTTCTATTAATTATTCTCATGATCCCTGGATGGAAGAGCATAGTAATTTTGAGTGATGGGCTTATGAGGAAAAAGAATCCAGCACTTTGATAGAGTATCAGGAAACTGGATATAGAAGAATGAAGTGGATGTCTGACCAGATAGATCTTCCACTCCAAATGTGTGGCAAAATTCAGGAGGCATTTCTTCCATTCATTGCAGCCAACAGACCTGTCAAAAGGAAACACCCAATGCACCTTTAAAACCCAATTTATTCTTTTTGCTGATAAACAAGATAAAGGTGTGAGATTTAGGGAGAGATGAGTAGGCATAATAAAATAATGGTTATTGTGAAAAGGAAAAAAATTAAATATGGCTAGACTGGGCTCTTTGCTGTCATCCTGCTTCTTACCTTGTCCAGAGACTTTGAAGATAGTCCTGAAA
Source organism: Phaethornis superciliosus (assembly GCA_023637945.1). Taxonomy (NCBI): domain Eukaryota; kingdom Metazoa; phylum Chordata; class Aves; order Apodiformes; family Trochilidae; genus Phaethornis; species Phaethornis superciliosus. The sequence goes on from JAJQWJ010000011.1 coordinate 20,818,847, forward strand.
TAATGACAGAGCTCACCTTATAAAAATACAGCATTAAAACTGAATTGGGTAAATGTCAAAAGCCAGGCAGTTGTAGGCATAGTACTGCTTTTTTTTAAAGGCAAATAAATTCAGCCAATAGTGCTTGCAACATACAGACCAGCCTTTCGTCCACTGTATGTCACACCAGAAGTTGTTTAGGCATTATTGCTGACAGACAGTCCTGTTAACATCAGACACAAGTACATCAACTAGAAATCAAAATAACAGTCATAGGGTGGGAATGAAAGGATAACATCTCTTTTGTGTCTGGAATTTATTGTGGAGTCAAAGGGCACTGAAGGAATTCTCTTTGATTTGTACATGCCACTGGCTATAATAGGATGAGCTTCCTGCAGCTACAAATCTCAGAATTTTTTTTTTTTTGAGGCTCACTTAAAATGAATTTTTTTTTCAAGGGATATAAATAAAACTCCTTTAGAGCCACTTACTTCCAGTCTGACTATAATCAATTTACTTCATGTCCTGATGCTCCTCTCCCCTCACTTCCAGACTTAGTCTTGCTTGCTGCAACTCTATTTCTAAGGGTAGACTGTCTCTCAACATTATTTTTTTTGTGAAATCACGGGTACAGTGAGACCAAGTGACCACCCTAAAGGTACTGTCAGGGTCCAGTTCTTGTTCAAAATGAAGTTCCCTAGAACATATTCACCCATGTTAGCTGGTTTTGTTCATTTGAGAACAAAGAAAGGAACACATAGATATTCCTCCTTCTTGCACAAGCTCTTTCCTCATAGGTTCATGGACTAACGAGTCTCATTCCAGACAGAGGTTCATGTGTAGGTTTCTCAGTAAATACCACATAAATCAAGACATAGCTGGTTCTGTGACAGTGTAAGATTTTGTGGTGTTGTAACACGTTTATTTTTATATTGATTGTAAATAGTTTTTGAGAACAGTCTGGGCCTGCTCTGGAGAGAGCAAAAGCAATAGCTGATGTGCTTTGCCTACTTGCTTCAGTTACAAGAGCCTTACTTGTCTGGAGTTAAGAGTTGCCCTTACACAAATGTCAAGGACTTGGTTTCTTGGTACAGATTCAGAGATTCATAGAACCATAGAATGTCAGGGATTGGAAAGGAGCTCTAGAAATCATCCATCCCAACCCCCCAGCCAAAGCAGGATTGCCTAGGGAATTCCACACAGGAAAGCATCCAGGAGGGTTTTGAAAGGCTCTGTATAGAGCATCTTGAGTTTGATCATGGTGGAAGATGACTGTGCACATGAACACACATGAACATCTATAACACTTGAAATCAAAAGTCAAAAAATCACATAGAGAGATAGCAAATACCATGGCAGGTCACTAATGTCATTCAACACCTCAGCAGCCAGTCCAAGTGCTAATCAAGCATGAAACACAACAACACTGAGACTAGTCAAGCTTCACCAATTTTTACCAGCTAAAAAGTGTCCTGTCATATAGTGATATACAGAAGAGCCTCATAACAGAGACCAGAATTGACAGAGCAGGAATCAGTGCTCTTCTCTTCCTTATAAGTTGCCTGTAGGAAGAATAATCTCTGAATTTGTTTGCTTTTTGAGGTCTTACCCAACTTTTTGGTCAGCTTGTTTCAGATTTGAAGCAGTGTTCAATTTCTAATGAAGAATGCTGTAAGATATTTTTGTATACTTACTTCAGGACATGAGGTATAGGTGACAAGGTGTTTGGGTGGATAAAATCTGGCTAACATACTAGAGCCAGAAGATACTTAGGACTAGAAGCAGTTCCAGAATGTGTTCACTTGTGGAATACTGTAGCATTAGTATTGATTTTGTTTACTTTATAAACCTGAAAGCAGTAAAATGCAGTAAAGTGATGAAATGTGCTGATGATACATGATGGGTGAATCAACAAATGCACAATAGGGAAGCAATAAAATTCACAGGGACTTGCCTAGACTAGAGTCATGGGCAGATAAGTGGCTTATGCAAGTCATTCTGGGAGAAGGTAAGATAATGTATCTACAGACAAAATAACAAGAAAAGGGAACTCTATCTTCAGAGGACAGAGAGGCAACTGCTGAAACATTTTCATTTTAACATTCCAGTGCAGGAAATTGTATGCTGTAAACTCAGGTTTCTCTAAAAATGCCACCTTTCTGTCAGCTTTTTTTTTTTCTTTTTTTTTTTTTTTTTCGGTAGTTGCTGCTATATGGTACAAGAGAGAAGTGAAAAGATTATGTGAAATACTTTAACTTGTGTCCAATTGACTGACCCCTTTTCATATTCAAAAAGGGACAAAAACAATGTTTAAGCACACAGAAATTAAAGGAGATTATTGTAATACTGGGATAGATAAGGTATTATGAAAGTGACATTTGTAATATGTATATTGCTCCTATTAATAAAATGAAACATCTGGGAAAGTAGGATGTGAAGACAACAAGGAGAAATATATATACAGGCTAATACAAAATACTTATTTAGGAAGTCTGAAAAACAGGGTATATGCTTGGAAAGCAGTGAGGAAGATTAACCACATCACTCTTACAGGCTTTACAGAAGCACAAATCCCAGGATATTGTTGTGAAACCCGTAAATGTACTGTTAAGAGGAAAAAGGAAAAATAAAACCCAAATCCTGACATCTGAGACGGGATTAACCAAGGAACACAAAATCCCAGAGCTGTCAGGATTATCCCAGTAACTTTTGTACTGTTGAGAGCTCCCAAGAATTGGTTAACACCACTTGGAAACAAACCTCCTGTGCATGCCAGTAAGAGTCAGAAGGCATTATTGCTCAGTATTTCAGTCATTACCAGTACAGCTTTAACTCCCACAAGACTGATTTCTGCTCAACTTTCCTTTGTGGTTTTTCTGTTCTGAGGAGATGGTAGGGAGTGTTAAAAAATGGAGGCAGGAAAGTGTCACAAAACCAAGGAAAAAGTAGTGAGGGTTGGAACATCCTTTTCCTTCACAATACCCCCTCAGGCAGGATCTTTACCATGAGTTGTAAAACCTGGAGTGGTCCAGGAATGACAGGGAGAGAAATGATGAGTCTGCCTCTCCCAGTCAGCATGAAGTCATCCTGAATGCCCTGGTGCTCAGTACTCTGCTGAATTCCTGTTGGCCTTTTCTGTAGGAACAGCCCCACTTTAAAATAATCTCTGACCATTGGTGCAATGACAAGACCTCAAGTATTCTGTCTGTTCCATAATACAGCTCAAGAGAAAAACAGTCACTTCTTCCATGGTTTTCACCATGACAGTTAAATAAGTTACCATCCTTTATGCTCCTTCTACATGTTTGAAACATGTCTAGGACATCTCATTTAATCTATCAGGACAGTAACATGTATTTCACTCCTATGTTGAAGAGGCCAAGCACGACAAATGCCACAAGGCATATTCTTTAGGTGGCCTTCAGAAGTTCCACATGTTTGTGAAATATCTCTACTTAAGAATTACTCAGATGATTACATCTCTCATTTGTTTCACACAGCCACAAGGGGCAAGGGTAGGCATTACACACACAGAGAGATATTTTTTTAATATTTTGTGGATAATTACACTATTGCTAGAGGCTGAATGCTAATTGCCTGAAATCAAAGTGAAATAAAAAGCAACCCTCATAGCTGTTAATTTGACAGCTGGTCATTTCCTCAAATCTCATAAAGAATCCTTGGGTTAAGACAGCTTTTAGAATTGTGTAGGGCACATTGCTGCATGAGGCAACATAGCAGCAGGGCTTCAAGGAGGTAACCTGATCTTTATTAAATAGACTGGCAGCTACAAGAGACAACTCCAGCACATCTGCAAATGTGCCCATAGCTAATGAGTGCATGTGCAGCTCAGAAGGGTTACAGATCTCCAAGTAAAACTCTGACCTAAAGCTAACACTAAATTTAGAATGAAATTATTGGGGGGGAATTGTGTAAATAATTCATAAGAATTTTAATTGTTATATATCTTTTCTGTGGCAACAAGCCCATTAGCTTTATGGATGATTACCTGTTTTTTAATCACTCTTTGTGTTGTAGTTGTGTATTATCTAAACTACCCAGTCTTGATATGCTAGAACTGACTAATTCTGCAATAGGACAGATCACAAAAGCAATCTGATTTTCTTCAATGGAATCCTACCAGTACAGCTAACTTACTGCTAAGAATGAATTGCACCATACCTTATTTCTGAGACAGATTATGGCAACATTTTATGCACTCTGAAGTCCTACTGTGTTGCACACAGGGTCAGACACTGTTTCCTTCAGGGCCAGCTGATTTTAGTACTTTTTCAGATAAGACTGGTGTCACAAGGATTGTGGAGGAACAGTAACCATAGTACATTTATATATATTCTCATACCAAGTTTTTGTAAAAGTACTTTACTAGAATAATTAAGCCTACTCTCTAAGCAGGGTCCCAAGGAGATATCATAACCTATCAACCTGCTTTTCTTAATCCAGGTTTAACTTCTTTCTACTTCCAGAAAACAAAGTGGTGGTAGCTTAATGCTATCTTAGGATTCCATGTCAAAGCAGCCTGGAGAAAGGGAAAGCCACACCACCAGTAAAACCTTGGCCTTGAGGTCAGATCAAATCAGATCAATCATCTCATTTCCGGGAAAAGCACATCTATTCCTGTGTGCTAATAGGAATAGTGTAAATAAAGTTACACCCAAAGTATTACTGCACATCACCAACTTTGTCTCCAGTATGAAGGAATGCCTAGATAGGATGGGAAGTGATATTAGAAAAGGGTTTAATCTTTTTTTTTTTCCCAAATGCAATCTGGTGTGTTGATAGATTTCAAGATTCTTCTGGAAACCCCTACCAATGCCTTAGCACATTTGCTTCTGCTGCTCTGCACTGAGAAAAGCTGGTGAAAACAACAGCCCAGGAGATACTGGGTATTTATTCTGCTCAGCCATATCTTCCAGAATGCCCTGAGTCCCCAACACACTGTCTTGTCAGGAAAAGTCCCACCCTTTAGAAGGCAAGGTCTATGCTGCTGCATTGGAAGATGCTCTTACAGTGAGTATTATGTATGCACCAAAAGCAGCAGTGTGAGAAGCATTTATGGGAACACATAAATAATAAACAAAAGCAAAATTAAGGCGAACAGTGCAAGTTTAGAGATGAGAATCATCTGTCTCTTTTGAGGACTCTTAACCTGGTAATAACAATGAGTCAGGAACAATATTTTTTTCAGCAAAATACTGTCAGCTGTCATTACCACAGCTATTTGTATCCAAAGTGATTAAAACACTGACCAGTCCTCCGTGTTGATTCAGGAGCTATGCCCCAATAAGTCTACAGATAACTAAATCCATAACTAAATCTCCACTTGCTAAGAAAACAGCTTGCTTGCCTGAAGTTGTGCATGTGCTCAAGTGTTTGCAAGAACTGGGTCTAAATTACAAATTACATTCCTCATGCCTCTGTGGTCGAGCATGGCAGCTGTTTTAGCTTCAGACACCAACACGACACAGCCACTGAGGCGAGAGAGTATCTGACCTCAAAGTACTACAGGGAGAACTCCAGGTAGGCTGATTAAAATTACTCAGATGGAATGAGTCTTAAAATATGAAACTTATAAATTATATAGTCCTGTCAACGCCAAGGGGACAGGCTCTACAGCAGCTTCCATACACTTACACAGTTTCACACCACAGCAATTCGGGAGTGAAAGTTGAACTCCAATATCACACAGAAGAAAAGGCAGAGGGGCAGACCCTTGGTAAAAAGGGGAGAGAAGGAAACCAAACCACTGGAATAACAAAGCTAAGAGTATTTCTGATAGCAACAGGATTAATCACATTAAAATTAAAACTATTATTTTGTAATCTGACCATCTGTAGGCCAGAAGCAAAGTACTGGACTGCCATCTGCTGGAACTACCATATAATGAAAGCATGGCAACAAAATTAATTTTTGGAAGTTCCTGCAAGACTTGGCTCTTGGCATATCTGCTGGTGGTACCGTGCCAAAAGAGCTGCACTGGCTTTCACTGCCAAGGCAAGTGCTGCCTACAGAAATTATATTAAATACATCAAGAAATAGGGAGATGATGATGTTTTCTGACACGTCCTGCATGATGTAATAGGCACCAACCTAAGTTTACGCAGAAAATCAAAAGGAAAGTGAAGCTACAGAAACAGAGTAAATATTTGCTTGCATCTGCAAACCTGGAAACAGATTGTACCCCAGCTAATACACAAATTCAATACTAGATGAAACTCCAGCAAAAGAGAAAATTATTAATCAGCCTGAAGGCTATTTTTGTCTGAGGAAAGCGAGCATTTTTTGATGTACAGTCGCACTGTGTATATTCATGCATACAGCTCCACATAAGAATCTCTCTGCAGCTTTCAGTTCACTTCTTTTCCTGAAATTAAGGATATCTACTGTATGCTAATTTAATGTTACTGTAAATTCATAAGCTATTTTGATTCAGGAAAGTTTCATAGCAAGAAAATCAATAGCACATACGTATTCTTTGAATATTCCCTCGGGTCTTCCTTTAACTATAAACACATTTATGGTTAGAATCAAGCTGCCCAATTGTTCCATTACTTCTTCATTCCTGTTATGTACTAAAACATCCATTCAGCATTTTTTTTCCCCTACTAATGTAACAGAACCTCATCTGTTCAATGAGATTTATTGCTTGTTTTTTGTCAGTGTTCACAAGAGATTGTTGTGCATTTTGCAGTAGGTCTTTATTATCTAGTAATGATGGCTTGCAAATTAAATTAGTTTTTAATGGCACAGTTAAATTCTAATTTATGTTTTGGAGCTTTGTTTAATTTGTTTAGTTGTAATGTAATTGCTTTCTCACTATTATCTTACATAGGAAGAGGAAAAGAATAGTGACTCCTCTCCATATATTCAATGGTTTTGCTTTTATTAAATCTTATTAGTGATTGCATTTCCCCAAGAAACTTTTTAAACTACTATAGGCTTATCGGAAAGGGGTAGAGGAGCAGCAAACTAGGAGCTCACTTGGGATTCAGAGCCTTGAGGGAGGCAAACACTCCCTGCAACTCACTGGGGTCTGACTACACTCATTGTTTGGCCATGCACACTCTTTCAAGGCATGGCTCATTACTGCACTACAGACTTTTGGCAACAGGTATGCATGGAAAGAGGGCAGTAAAGAAAAGTAATAGCTCTTTACCTTCACTTTTCAGCTGTGAAGATTTGTCTTTGTCTAGCAGCCTTCATAGGAGCTACGTTGGAGTACTGAAATGAGACTCAAGGAATTATCTGTACCTCCAGGTCTGCCTCAGAGTGATAATCTTCCCTGTACTCCCATCAGGTTGTGTCTTGCCCTCCAAAACTTGGCTTTTATGACAACAGATGTCTTACAGGCATCCCACCTGTACAACAGAAGGTTAAAAGAAAGGTACTTATTGGTTTTCTTGTGCAAGATATAGTTAGTCTATGTGTAAGGAGTTTGGAGAGCACTGTACACTACAAATTATTTCATCCAGGAATTAATGTGGCCCTGCAACATAACTTGAGCAAGATGTTTTATTGAGTGGGAAAATTGTAACACTGAGGCTAAATAACTTCTGAAGGCTTGTACACAACATTCATGGTAAAAATAGATACTACACTTCCAGTATGCTAGTTATGAGTCAATAAGGTTGACTTTGCCAACAAAATGTCATAAACTAGTTAACCTGTCAGTCAATCACATGTATTTTTTAAGATCTTCATCTCTGCCTTTCCATAACCTAATCCTCCAAAACATAAGTAGATGAATGTCAACTGGTTTTAGTTTAGTAGTTTAAAACAACACACAGAAGTATATGCAAAACTAAAAGTTCTGTCTACTCTAGGCTGCCTGCCACAGCACTGTAAAGTGCTCAGCCCTGAAGAGCAAACATCTTCCAGGTCCCAGAAGAGATCAAGCACAATGGCTTCAAAGGTCTGCTTCCTGCTGAGGTGACAGCTGCCCAATGAACCCAACAGAAGACAGGTCCCTTTTCTAGTACCCCACTTGCTGTCTGTAACCTGATGGCAGCTTTTGCCCTTCAGCCTATTCAGAACGATGGGCAATTTTTTTACAAGCCAATAATTAAATCTGTTTAAGGAAAGTGAAAAGGCCTACTAAGGTTTCAACTATGCCCACCATAAAATTTGAAGCAGTTGCATACAAAGGTATTGCTTGACTACTAAAGAGTAGAAACTTTCTGGATTGACATATTTTGACATACTTTCATAGTTTCTTTCAGATTCAATGTCTTCTGATATGCCATTTCTACAAGTGACCCTAGAGAGGCTGTCAAACTGAATCTCCAGTCTGCTACTCTTCATAATCCAGTAAAAGCTCTTCCTGAGTGTTGTGGTATGAGAAGAGGTCCTCAAATTAATTACAGACCTACATCCAGTCTAGGGACAGCTGTCTTACACATTTGCACAGTTTTCAGATGTTACAAACCTGTAGAAAACAGCTTTTGTATTTAATGACTTGCAGGTGTAAAATCAGTTTTGTATAAACTTCTGTGTTAAATATCATTAATGTAGCACTCTAAAAAAACCACAAATGATAATTTTTAGTATCAACATGCAATACAGAAAACTTAAAATCTTTATTCTACTCTTGAACAAATATGATCAAAGCTATTCACATAGGAAGAATGTGTATTTTTTAAACTACATTCCAACATTCATCTCTACAATGTATAAATCCCTATCTTGCTGTATGCTTCTAATGATACTATCAACAGATCAAAGATTAACAATAATGATTTGGTGACATTCTTTTTAAAGTCAACATTTTCTCAGAAGCAAGAGAATCTGCAGTACTGCTATGAACACATTTTTGTATTTTTTCATAAGGCTAAAATAACTTTTTCTCGAAGTATTTTTAGGATCTAAGAGAAAACATTCATTTTGTTGTTTCTGACACAACAAAACTTACTTTGCTAGTAGGCTTGGTAATATTCCAGTTCTACATTTTGATTAAAGATTTTCAAAATTAACAAATCTATCCAAGATTAATCCTTTGGGGGAAAAAAAAATAAAGGTTAGATTAAGTCTAAAATAGTTCTCACTTGCTTGCTGCTGAATACAACAACCAAAGATGGGCCTGCTACAAGACAGTGCTATAATTACTATGACCCATCACTGCAGATTTCAATTATGGTACCATGATCAGTGCCTGGAATAAAGAGGGAAATTTTGTAGAAGAAATCCATAGGAAATAAAGTGGACTGACAGCTGACGAGAATTCAATTTTGCTGAAGTGATATTGAAATACAGAGAAGTAGCAGCACATTGATTAAGTTTCAAACTGCTGCATTACTGATACTGTCTCATGAACCTGTATTCTCTGTTATCTCCATGGCAACATGATCATCAGAGCAATGCAGAGAGCATGCAACACTACAGACTGTTCATTTACATTTGTGATAGACACTGAAAAGACTTGGGATTTAATAAGCCCAAATTTCTTCTAGTGTATGGAGGAAAATGAAGCCCTTCAATTATGAACCATAATTGAAGTACATAAATAAAAGTTGCAGGAAAGCAAGGGGGGAAATGTTATCAGTCTTGCAAGTATATAGATTCCAGATTTTGTAATAAGAATTTCCAGCCTCCCAAAATCCCTTGACTCACAATTTTACTGGAAACAGTATACTGTTAATGTCTTGTAATGCATCCAAATGGAAACACCATTATTTTAATCTTAGTCAAATCTGCTCTGGAGCTGAAGTGGTATTCAGATTCTGGACTTGAATCTTCACCCTTAAAATCTGAGTAACATACTTAAAAATCCAGATCTAGACTTTATAGTAGCCTTCAAATAGTCCCTAATTTATGGATATTTGTATCTGAGGTGTCATACGAAAAGCCTACAAAGATGCTTAAAAACATCAGAATTTATGTCTCCAGGCTCATAATTCTGAGGAAAGTATAGGACAGACCAGTACCAAACTTCTGGACACTACCTGCATTTGTTTTCTAAGCATGTACAAAGTTGCAGCCAACATCACCCTTTTAGAGAGGAGGCATCTCAGATGGTTATCCAGTTTCAGCATGATTCCACGTTTAGATGTTCCAGTACAAGTCACAGAACTGCAAATTAAATTAAAGTAGGAATAAGCAGGTAGGAAAAGATACATAGGAACTATAGCCTATACCAGAAAGACTATATACTATCAGACTTATACATCCAGCACTAAAATATGCAAAAATCTGTACAGCTGTTACACTGGTGGTGGTCTTCTTAGAGTTATGAGTAAGCAATATTTCACTTTGAATAATGAATTATTCAGATTGATACAAGAGAATTTATTTTCAAAATCCCAATTTAAAAAATAAAAATAAAAATCAAACAACCAAGGACTTTACTTACAAATACCATATTAAAAAATTGTTTTATCTAAATAACATTGGTCAGATGGGATGAAATTGTTGCCTAAATGGCATGGCTTCACAGGATGCTATCTGAACACCTATATTTTCACAGCTCTTCCTGTAAGTCATATCTTTTGAAAACAGAGATTTATAGTCCTGGAGGAAAGATTTATAGTCATGGCTTTATGGAGAAAACTAGAGGAAAAAAAAAGAATAAAAAACTTTTCAAAATTTCAGAAAAGTATGCTTTTCTCCACTTAGGTATTTTTCAAACTAAAAAGCACAGAGAAACTTCACCAGTCCTTAGCAGAACTCAGCCATCACTCACACACTGACCAAATGCAGGTGTTCATCTCTCAGGGACATGGCCTTCTCCAGTTATAGAGTACACATGGAAAAATATGGATCTCTGTTAGGGCTGGGGTGGAGCTCCACATGGGGGAGGAGAAGAGGTACCATAAGAGAATTTGTTTTTCTCTGAGGTTTGTTTGGGTTTTTATGGCAGTTATTTGCAACACTTCATGAAACTGAAATGCCACTGTAAATCCTGGAGAGAGATACAAACGGCAGAGAGCAAGTGAAGCAGTCAGGGGCACCAGATAAAGATATCAAATCCATTTCAGCTCCATTTACACTGTATGTAAAAGAGATGGGCTTAGCTGGCATGTGTATGTACACAACAGCAGTGACAGAAAATTCAGCAGTTTGTATATTAGCTGGAATTTGAAGCCAGAGCAATCAGACACTCTGACATTATAAAATCCATCAAATTGAACCCAAGCAAACACTTGAAAATAATAAAAGCAATAAGAGCAGATTAAACAGTATGAAACAGCAAATGCTTTACTATAATTCTTGTCTAGAGTCCTTTGTTCTTTTGAACAGTGAGAAAAAGTAAACCACCATCATTTTCCAAATATATAATTACAGCAGTTCACAAAGCTAATTACTAATGAGTATCACCAGCTCCAGTAGTACCTGCAAAGTAGAAACTTCACGGACAAGAATGTAATAATTATAATTCTTCATGTTTCAGATGCACAACTGACATAACACGTGCATTTCAGAGTGCCTGAAGACACAGACCTGAAGCCCAGCTACTACAGTAAAGGAGATAATTTCTATCACAAATTGACAGCAAAAGTGATGGAAAAATATAGGATATAGGAAACTTAGCATGCAAGCATCCAGTCAAAATCAGAAAAAAAAAAAAGATGGAATTGTACTGAAATTAGCCCCTGTACTGAGATTTTGTAAATGCCAAATACTACTCTCACATTATGGTTTTAAATAGTGTTGAAGATGATAGTTTCTAAGCCTCCACATATAATATAGAGAGAAGTCACTGCCCATTCACATTTCCTGCTACAGCAGTCAAAACATTTTCCCAAAAGGGTGCATGAGAAACCAAAGAATTTTTTTAAAAAAAAACCTACCACTAGTAAAAATAAAAAGAAGGAAGCATTTTGCAAATGTATGCTACTAGTCTTCTGAAATGTGTTAATAACTTATAAGTGTCAAGGGCCTGCTGTAACTTGGTACCAGAAAAGCACTAAATGCAATTGCCTTTGACTAAGAGATATTTCATGCTAAAGGAGAGCCTCTAATTTTTTCCAAGTACATGCTCACCATTCACTGCAGACATTAGGAATTATGGTTAAGATATATGAATGGCAGTCATCCTGGAGAAAAAAATAGTCCTTGTAAACTTTGTGAATCAAAACACTAGGAATAAAATTGTGAGGTTTTTAATTAATAATCAGTAGAACTCAGAGCCAAGCAAAATTAATTTTAATGACTACTAGATGATTTGTATCTCAGTAAGGCCAAGCATTTATAGGGACATATCAGCTCCCTGTATCACTCTAGGTAAACCTGCTCTGGCTCAGTGGTTGGATTAGATGATCTCCAGAGGTCCCTTCCAACTCCTAACATTCTGTGATTCTGTAAAACAAATCCTAGGAGGACGTCAGGAAGAATTTTCTCAAAATAACATCCTAGCTTGTTAAATGAATTATGGCATGACCTCATTCTCATGTAACTCAGTGAAAAATGGATTCCAGTAGCCCCAGAAGCTATATTTATCTCTATGAGATGCCCAGCTTTCCTATGAGACTTGATACCACACAAGACTGGCATTGTACTCACTTTAAAAGGGCAAAGCCCAGCTCCTTTATTTCCATGTTCCCCCAGCATCTGCAGGTCTCCAAGTCTTATAAATGAGTGGCTGAAAAGGCAGCATTTCCCTAATGCACACAGAAGATTGTTCTTAAATCCAAGTGTGGTCCCTGAGATTAGAGAGTTCAGGTCCTGAAAATATGGCTATGAAAAAACAAAGATCCAGGGATACAGTCAGAGGCTGAGACTACAGACTATACACTTCAGATGGGTCCCAGTCACAGCCCAGGGCAAAACCTGTCTGTGCACCATCCCTTTTCCAGTCCCTTCTCCCTACAGCCCTAACAGGAGTTAACCAAAGCCAAACCTGGGACAGGGACATGCAAGGCACTGCCTGCCCACCAGCAGTAGTGCCACCAGCACCTCTGCTGCTAATGCAAACCACCCAGAAGTGCTGAGTACCCCCAGGCTCTGGGCATTCCCTCCTGCCATTCCCTGTTGTTATTCCTTGTTGGGTTTGATGGAAAAATTATTAGGATAAAATGAAATGGACAAGTAACTGATCTTCTATGTCTTTCATCAGATTTAATGGGATTTTCCAATCACCTTAGGAAGTCTATTTAGAACTCACTTGGTAGTGCACAGTAGTCCAAGTGATTTAAAGGAATATTTCTTACTCTGCCCAAAGCTCTAAGTATGCTCAGCTCAGCTGCTTCCTTATTTCAAAAGGCTCAGCAGCACTGATATATGTCTGCCCTACACTACACAAACATAACAGCATTATTTACTTTAATGACAATTGACCACAGATGCTGCTTCCAGTACTCAAGGATAAATCCACACTATTAAATGTCCTGCTTCAGCCTAATGCTATGAGCTTTATACTCCAAAGCTTTAAGCTGACAAGCAGCAAGTAATATAAAAATGGAGTCCTATCTTAGCAATTAGCTATAACAAAATAGATATCACACAGATAGATCAATCCTCAGCATCTTATCTCCTTTTCAGCAGCTTACTCTTGACATCTTCCCATTTGTCAATAATCAAACCTTTGAGGGAGGCACATTATCATTTTTCCTCCTGGCATTACAAAAACAGTAGTAATGTCCTGATTGCATTAGTTTGCCACTATTTGCCTAGAATAGGATGATAGGATGAAAACCCCCCTTGGAAAAATGGGGGGGGTTTTGAGAACTGCAAGAATAGAGCAAGTTTTAATAATCTCTTATTTGGGCCTGTATGCCCTGTAACGTTTCAGAAAACTCTGGGTTCAGTTTGGGCTGAGGCTATGCTCCCACAGTTGAAGTTTTGCTTTCATAATTCAGATTTTCTTGGGTTTCAGATAGACAAATATAAATTTTCTTCCATGCATAAATGGCACAGCAAGCACTGCTCCCTCAACATCTGTTCTTCCCTTTTTCCTTGTGAAAGACAAGAATGAGTTTCAGCTTCATGCTTCACACTAACCACTGGTTTCTAGTTTTGGAAAGCAGTAAGTTTTTCATTATCTATATTTGGGAATTACTTCTGATCCTGTATTTCTTTACCCAAAGCTCTAAGAACCGAGTTTAATACTAATGTATATAATATTAAAACAATAACTCTTTATTAAAGACCCATTTCGTTTCCTAGAATTTTCATGTTTCCAGCACAGTAATCATCCTAAGGAACATATCCAAATGGAAGTGGTTGCTTGTACATGGTGTTAATTGCACCAGGTTATCTTCTGCATTGCTTCAATATTGCAGAGACATCCAGCAGCTCTCTCAGTAAAATTAAGTTATACAAGTTATCTTGAATATCCCTTTGAAGTTATGCAGCCTTGTACACTGTCACTGCCAGTAAACACTCCTTTAAAGACCTGTATCATTGATGGCTCATTTTCCCTGAGTTCCAACAAAAAAAATTAAACAGGCCAAAAGAGGTACACAGGGTAGTGACAGCTTATCTACCTGTAACAGATCTGTTTACTCCAGCTTTGCAGTGATGAAACTCCACTGAAATGAAGGGAATTCCAAAGTATAGAACAGTCATCAGTCAGGCAGAAAAAAAAGTCTGACAGCTGAAGCTTCTCTCCATTTCCACGCTTGTCCCCTCCCCTCTGAAGTGTTCAGTTCCATTTCTTAAAATAATTAGATAATATTAATAATTTAAATAATTAAATAATTTAAACAACAGAGTTCTTAATAGGGCATGGGACTAGGTACTAGAAGATGCAAGTTCAGTTCTGTCACTTTTAATTCTGAAGTCCACATTAGTGAAATTATTCTACAGACTGTGGAAAAATTTAAAAAATGAAACAAAACAAAGCCCTTTGTTTAAACTCCATTGTTTTTTCCAAAAGTCAATGTCAGTAATAAAATTATATTCAAAACCATCACAGGACTCCCGGGGGGGAGGGGGTGTGGTAATAACTCCAGTGCTTACTCAAGCCAATAAAACTTTAGGGTAAATCTTATTAAACCTGCTTATCACACACAGTTCAATAGGAGTAGCTTCAATAATACCCAGTAAAAATTGTGAATATCAGTTTTGGAAGCAAAAGACAGTGATCTCCAGTTTCTATGCTCGACTCAGATGACTAGCAGAGTGAGAGATTTACTAAGGTCTGGAGTACATGGCACTGTGTTTGATGCAGAGTGACAGTTTTCAGACTGACAAGTGAGTTTAGGTTTTGTAACTTATTCCTACATGCACTGCACCGTAAGCCCACCAGTGCTATGGCAGTAAGAGAGGCACAGAATTGCTTATTCAAAGATTCCAGTGAGCAGCTCATTGCCATCTCCATCAGTCACAAAACATATATGCTATAAAGATAAAACATCTTCTTGCTTCTGTCTGCTCAATTTTACATTTCCTAATGACTGGTACAGAACCAGGTGCTCCTGTAAAGTAATGGGAAGGCACTGAGTTAGCTGTCTAACAGTCATGCAAAGACAGGAATTCCACAGGAGGGGAAGACTTCACATTAAAACCTGTGTAAATCATTTCCTTCACAAAATATTCTCTGGTGACATTTGTACAGACTTCCATGTGTTAGCAATCTATTAGTGATGTTTTGCAATTGGTTCAAGAGCAGGTTTTGCTCTGGGGAGTGACAGCAGTGGCAGTGATGAAATGAAGCTGGAATGCAAGGTCCTGCTGAGCCTCCCCTGCCAGGTAGCAGCCAAGCCACTCTACTTGGGAACTTCAGGGAGCTTTTGTGGGTTTTTTCTTCTTTCCCTTGCCAATTTATGTTTTGCTCTGTTTGACTTACTTCCCCTTTCCTTAACAAAGTCCCTATCTATGATGAGGTAATTATGATATATTCATTTCTGAATACTTTGAGAGAGATGTCCCAGAATGTCAAATAATGTAATGGAGATGAGGAGAAAACAGCAGGTGCTTGACATCTAATTTAGTTAGGGCTGCCAGCCTGAAATAAGAGAAGAAATGAGCATACAACATGTATCCTGCATATATTTACTAAATTTCTATGTGTCTGCATAGCAGAGAACTGAAATTAACCTAGCCAATAGATTTCACTGTTGCTCCATATCTCTTACCTACTATGTATTTGCAGAGAAAGAGGAATGCAGTTTGGAACACCAGTGTTGTCTGCAACTATTAACTTGCAGAGATTCAGAGGTGGAGCTAGGAATTGATATCAGGATATTCTCATTGCATTTAACAGCAGCTGAAGGTGTTCCACATCCCACAGAAGAGGTACCACACTTTTCAAGGTCTCTAGCTAGATGAGCATCAGTCAAAGAAGGTTTATAAATATTATTGAAACAACCTGGAACAGGCATGACTGTCCTGTCTAGGAAGTCATGATCTTATAGGAGTGGGTCATTCCTAATAAAGCCATGAATGAAAATCCAAGTTCACCCAGATTTTCTCTGACCCCTAGATCTCAAGTGCTTTGTTGAGAAAATTCTTCTCTTCACTAAATCACAAGTTCACATGACAATAGCAACATTAGTGGGTTTTGAGGAGGCAGAGGAAGCTGTAAATTGGAAAGGTTTTAGGCAGCAAGAGGTCTCTTATCATTAGTAAATTGAACTGATTAAGAAAAAGTGGGGGTGTGTCTACTCCCCTGTAAAGAAAGAGAACGATTATTAGAAGTCAGCTGAGCTTCATTAGCAAAGCAACAGCATTTATGAGTGCTAGCAGCAGACAGCAGGCTAGCCTACATGATCCATTCTAAAATCCCTTTCTATCAGCTTTCAACTACTGCTTTCAACAGTACAATGCTTAAACTGCTTACCATAACAGAAAATCCCCTTCCTCAATGTATAATTGAAGCACTCAAACAAGGTATTCTGGCAAGTAATGAAAAAGAGGGCATTATATAAAACAGCAAATATTTGACTGGTTCTCCATAAGAAAACAGCAGCATTTCAATATTTACTTCCACTCAGAAGTGTTCATTATTTCCCTGCTGAGCAATAAAACAAGAAAATTAAAAGTGCCTTCGTAATCACTCCATCTTCCTTTTAAAAAATAATATTTGCCAAAACAGCCTCTGTATTCCTATTGTTTGTGAACTAGACAATGTAAACTTGCAAATCCATTTGGAAGTGCTACTGTTTTAAAATAGCATCTCAAACTTTGATTTTTCCTATCTGCTCTCTGCCCTGAGGCAAAGAGCAATTTCTCTATAGCAAGATGGATCTGGCATCCTCAAGCTACATCAGCATGAACCATCATCAGCACTTGCTGATCATCTATCTCACGTTATACACACTTCCTAACACATTTGTGCAACAATAGCAATTATAAAAGTAACACTGGCTGTCTGCAGATGGTTATTTGATCCATAACAAAAATAAGTTCTTATTTTTTATTATCACTCGTATAAAATCCATCCTGTCTGAGCAGAAGACAGATATTTTCTTTTTAACTATGTAGTCTCTTGAGAGTAAATAAGCAGTTATACACAATGAAAAGTATGTTCCAAAGTGTTACTCCAATTTTGATCATTCAAAACATTTTGAATAAATCTCTGAAGTAGTAATAATCTACTTGCCTACACTTTTCTACAGAATTAAATGCAAGGTTAACACAACAAGGTATAATACACAAGATAGAAAGTCACCTCATTTACTGGTGCCACCTAGCAGGCACACAACTGCTACCTATGTATGAGGGAGTTTCATTTTGAATTAGGTAGTATGCTGTACCTAGGATTGGTAGCATGATTTTTTTTTTTTTTTCAATATTCAGTCTGACACTTGCTATGAAATACTGACTTTATAAATAAAGGGTCAAATCCCTAATTATGCCTGAAAGCAGCTGTTCAGCATTAACCTTCTTTATCCACGCTGGACCTCAAGTTTTTCATGATGAAAATTAAACAGAGAGCTCTGATTTTTCATACTTTGCCTACTTGAATTTATAGCAGGAGGCTAAGCAAGCCCTCTAGGCTCTTAGAGTCAACAGTGAGAAACAGGTCTCTCCAGGGGGCATTCCATCCCATCCCTAAACAAATGCTATGATACAGAATTGCTGCTCCCTATCTGTTCACCACTGCATAAATGAGATACAACTAACTTTGCAGATAAATAAGATGAGGAAGTCCTCTAAGAGAGTATCTTTAACCAAAGAAACACACAGCTTGGTAAAAGCAAACCAGAACCAGCATTCCCAGCCAGGTATTCTTGGCCTAATTGTAGGACAATAGCAACAGAATTCTAAAGAACAAAGACTATATTATAATTAAAGCTATGCTACAGACAATTAAGCTCTGGTATTAAAAAATGCTGTATAAATGTAACTATTTTTTTTCTCTGCTGGCAGAACACCCTTAAAAAGCCTTAGGAAGGAAAATGTTTTCTTTTTCAAAGTACACATCACTCACCTGAGAAGACTGGATTTTATGGATAACTATGAAAGGAGGAAAACATTGTCAAGCTTAATTTTTATATTTTCTGCTTTTGTCAGCTCACATGAGTAACTTCCATCCCCTTTTGCACAGCTCTTAATGTATTAAAAATAATGAATAAAGGAGACTAACAAGAGAAGTCAAATATGACAATATAATTAAATTACTCAGCATCCAGAAATCTCTTGCTTTTCATATCTGCAAGTTAAATATATGCCCATTCAATTTCCTTAAACACTTGACAGCACCTATTTTCTATGAGATTTCTTGCTAACAGGCTTTCAGTCACATTAAGTGCTCACAAACTGCACAGAAGTTGTATTTTACTGCACAGCCCTAATTGAGCTCTCTGGGCTAAAGTAGCTGAATGGTAGAGAAATGTTTATTATACAAGACCACTTACTCTCAAACTAGAGAAGAACATTTCTGCACATTTGAGTGTTACTTACCCTACAAAAAAAGAAAGCAAAAGGTCTTTTAACACCCTCTCATTTCAGTGAATTATGGTTATGGAATTCTTCTACAACTCAAAATCTGGCTTCACTCAAAAATGCAAAAGAGCAAAGTTTCAAATCGCTTCCAGTTGGCTCTGATCTCTCTTTCTGAACAAGACCTGAGTTCTTGCAGCATTCAGCAGCGATCTCCTATTTGTAACTCCTAAGTGTTCATACCTCAGCAGCCCTCCGTGAATGGGAGCATTAAATATTTTTGTTTCCAATAAAATTTTCCTTTATTGCCCATAACTGCTTTTAGCAGGATTCTCTATTACTTCTGAATACTTCTCTATCCAGTCTAAGTTAAAAGTCATGTTTAAAGACACAGAAAATACAAAGAAAACAGCTGTAAAAAAACCCTGATACATGCATATGAACTACAGCTGTGCTGAAATATCATCCATACCCAAAATTCCTAGCTAACTGTCCTATTCACCTTCCTCATAGCAGTGAAGTATAGGATGGAAATCAACTTCTCTCATGCAGGAGACTAAAACCCAGCTCTGTTACAGAATAGGGATGGGATGTAACACCCCATTTATTTAATAAAAGATGTAGCAAAGCTCTTTTTGTTTTAAAGGAAGACAATAAACATAAAACCTGATATCAGTACCTACCTGATAGGGTCACTGTTTCACCTGAGCCTCCCTGTATCTCTGCAGAACGGCTCCAGGAGCTCCCAGCACCATATCTAAGCCCAGAGTTTAGGTCAGAAGAGTTGAATCTATCCACTTGATCTTTGGGTTATACCCCTATGCAACTGTGCTCGTGGCTCACTGAGTTAGTACCTGGTTTGGAGGAGAAATGGCAATCTAAATGAGAACTTCAAATACTAGATTTGACCTGGTTTGTGGTTTTTTTTTCCTTTATTTATAAATACCTCTGTAGTTTCTTTAATAAACCCCAACATACAGAAACCGCACGTCATCTTAGTGGACTCTTTAACACTACAGAAAAGTGGTTTAAATCCAGTTTTTGCCTCGGTCTGGCCCCACATATCCAGGCTTATTAT
This sequence comes from Phaethornis superciliosus, assembly GCA_023637945.1. NCBI lineage: Eukaryota > Metazoa > Chordata > Aves > Apodiformes > Trochilidae > Phaethornis > Phaethornis superciliosus. The sequence continues at coordinate 20,838,684 of JAJQWJ010000011.1, forward strand.
CAAAACAACAACCCCAAATCCTTCTGAGAAGACAGAGAAAAGAGCACTAATGAAGAGCAGAGACTGAGAACTGTTTGTTTGTTTCTAAACTAAAAGTCCCAAAATAAAGCAATAGAAAAAACATTCTTTTTGCAGGCTCTTACCAACATGCAAGCAATGAAATTACAGGCAAGGATATTAGATCACAAGATGCAGAAGAGCTTCCACATGGGGCCATGAGAATAAAGTCTCTACTCTCCTGTCACATCTTTTCCCCCTGTGTATTACCTCTGCTTTTCCAACTATTTTCTTTCATTGATTTTTCTCAAGTGCCCTCTCATAATTCAGTTTCTACACTAGACCTGGACCTTAACTTTTTTCCCTGTACATCCATGCTTAACAAGTATTTAATAGTAAAGACTTCTCTAGTTTATTCAAAGAGTAAACAGATAATCAGTAGACAGTGACTTTGGGTGATAGTCACTGTCATGAAAACTGGAGAATGAAAGCTTTGGGTGAATTTCCTTGAAGAAAAGCTCTGTAAATATGTTCCAAACTATGACAGACATTTTTACCACATGCCAATGTTGCTTAAAAAGATCATACAGACTACTGGAACTTGGCACAATTAAGGATTTGCTACAACCATCTGAATTTTTCAGTGATTTTATTAACCCAGGGGTACATTACCTTCTTAATACTGCTGTAGACTCCTTAGTGATATGACATAGCAACCAATAGCAATAAATAGCAGTGAAGCAAAATTTGTAGATGAGAAATTAAGACAAAGTAAATTTCATGGATTTCAAAATAATGATTAGAGATTACAAGGAACCAACAGTGACGGTGAAAGTGTAAAAACAGTGAAAGGGTCTCCACAGGCCATCATACCAAAATATTATTTCTGTATACATACACTTGATTTAGTGCTGGTTACATGAGGTCTACAGTACTCCAAAAGCTAATAAGTCATTGCCTTGGATGACAGACTCAGCACTTGTGCTTTATCAAGCAGCAGGGAGCCTTATAAATAACCCAGGGAAGCAACTGGTGACTATAAAGCACGCCTAGGAGAATCTTGCAAATCACATTTCAGCACACTGATTAGGTTAGTTTCATTTTCAATATTATTGAAGTCCACACAAACACTTTATATCACTATCAGTTTGCCCTGATTACTGTTTTGTTTCTTGCACTAACAGAGATGCATTATTTCTGATTTTTGAGGTAGTGCCAGTGTCTGACACCAGTCTCAAATATCTGCTAGGTTAAAAGGAAAAGTAATGCCTAGAGAGTGATGTTATAGAAGACCCTAGGCACTTGTGTTTGTAGATTGATGGACTGCTTATACATATGAATGAAGTGACAGGCAAACCTTTAAAAGTATTTGACTGCAGTAAAATTGCACCAAATATTTTTTCACATCAGTAGAATTTACTTGGAGTCTAATAGAATTATTAGATTATGTGTTGGCATCAAGGAGAGAAATTCCAGTGTCATCCCTAGACTTGTATTCCTATCAGTAAGAAACAGTATAACAGAGAGTATGCAGATGAATGTGAAACAAACTTCACAGGCTACATCCCATATTCCAGTCTGCAAATTTTCAAAATAATTCCATCCTCCTTTCCCTCTCCCAGTAACCACTTCCTACAGAGTTTTTAGTGTGCATATTATTTCTTGGAGGCCAAACACCCAATTTCTCTTGACCACATCTTTTGATCCCCTGAAGCCTTTCATTCAGACACAAAAGTAGATAGGGACCAGAGAAATTGTTCCATTACTGCCTATATTTTGTCTGTGACTAAATGACTCCATGCTCCAGGCCTTCTCTTTAAACCAAACAAAGCCAGCTATCCATTTGCAAAAGGTTACACTGTGTGCTTTACCAAAAAGTGCTCATGTTTAGATCGATCTAAAATGAACTTTCCTGCCTTAGACTACAAACCTGTGGAACATTCTGGCTGCAGCTTTTATTGATTGCACCCAATGGTATTTTGACAAACAAGTTTAACATTGAAACCAGCAGCTGAAACTTGGTGGCCAGGAGGTTTCTCTCCTTCATTTTAATTCTGTTTCTGCCAGCACTCACTGTTCTTGTTAGTCAAGGTCCAGCAGCCATAACTCACCCCTCTGGAGCACTCTTGTATGTATGCTTAGGAGTAAAGAGGGCTCTTAGGATGCCTAACATGATGTCCTTTGCAATCTGTTATTTCAGTATGCATCACCTTGCCAGTTAACCTTAGCATTATGAATGCTGAAGACATGAAAACCATGAGGGATTGAAATGCATGTATATCCAGATCAAAAAAAAGCTATTGGAGAAATACAGAGAGAACAGTGAAGAACTAGGTTTGGAACTGAGTTGGCCTGGTGCACAAAACTGAAAAAATTTAAAAGGTCTGTGTTGTAGTGGTTTGTAATGTTGGGAAAAGAAAGGGAAAGAACATGCAGGCTTCCATATTTCGCTAAAAATTGAGATGCAAAAGGAGGAATTGAGTACATTTGGAAGAAACCAAAAATAATTTATTTTAAAAATATACATAAATACATCAACCCTCCATCTGCATTTCCATTTTAAGCAAGAAGAGGCTGATGCATAGTCAGTCACCATCAGTACTGCATAGCAGCATTAATCTCTTGCTTGTTTATCCATTAGCATTCGGTTTGCTTTCCTTGTGTGTACTTTGCTGCCACCTCCAGGATGCTGTGGTATAAGACTGAAAGATTTTTTTAAAAACCTAATTTCTGGAAGTTAATTCACAATATTCCAAACTTATATTCAATATTTCAGTGGCTTTAGTTCCATTTTTAGAAATCAACAAGAATGTTTCCAGGCACCACTCACAAACGAGTGCCATGATGGCTTACAGATGCAATAGCTACAGGCTGCTTGTTAGAAAACTAAAATGGTGCTTTAAAATAACAGCCTGTTTAGCATAATACTAAATTACAGGGAAAACCCTATAAAAAAAGATATTTATGGCAATCATTCATTCCAAACAAGTCTTTTGCAATTGTTACTCCACTTAATTCCAGGAAAACAGAGCAAACAGACAGCTCTTAAATGGAAGTATTTCACAGGGCTGAGTATTTTTTCTTCTCTTTAAACAGTGCTAAGACATTCAAAGGATACTGCCAGCTCCTTAGAAGTAGGCAATAATTGGAGTGGGGAAAAAAAGGTTCAAAATCCACTAGAATGAGAAGGTAGCAGTGGTATCTTTCTTCCCCCTTTATTAGTTAAGTTGATTATTTTATTGAGTTATCCCTTGCCTTTGCTATATTCACTTTCAATGATCCCTTTTTTGCCTAACCACCTTTTAGGCCCCTCACACAACACTGCAACCTTCACTAGTTAAATGAATTTGACCTGTGTCAAACCGGTGTCCTAACTGTCTACAACATGATACTTACCAAATCTTGAAAGATCTCAGTCTCACCTTTTGAAAAGGAGTCAGAACTTCCCAAGACTAACTGGTTGTAGACACACTACATACTGTTTTTATCCTCTAAATCATAAGATCTTCAAGTCACCATTTACAACAGTGAAGGAAAGATCACCAAAAAGATTACACTACAATGAGTTTTGATCAAAAAATAAGATTTTGTGAAAACTAGTTCATACTCTAACTGGGACTTCCATTTTTATTATGAATCCTCCTCAGTCAAAAGTGTAGGAGGCAGCCTAGGTTCCACTGTATAGAATCTACACCCCAGATTTTTCAGTCCTTGATTAAATGTAACAATTGGCAGATTAACACATCAGACACCATGACAGAAATGGACTGTCACTGGATTAGGCATTGCCACACTCTCTGTAGAGAAGATCAGCATGGGCACCCTGTGCTACAGAAGCTACAAAACACCTTTAGTGACATTTAACCAGGCTCTTCATTTGTTGCTTTTGCTGTCTTTATCCTACAAGTGGTTTTCCACAAGTCATGTAAATGGCAAGGTACACTGTGAGCACATACAAATATCCCTGTTAGAGCCTAAGTGCTTCTCCAAAACTCATTGAAAATTACATCTAGAGGCTAAGTTATTTGGCTCCAGTTTTATTTTTATTCTTGAAGTTATTTATATAAAGAGCTCCATTCCTAAAGATGAGGTGTGTGTTCACTTAGCAATAATCTTGCCACAAAAAGTGGAAAGCATAGTAATATGACTTTCATTGATTTTCTGCACTAAGATCATTACAAACATATCAGAGGCAAAAATACATAGAATAGGTGCTTGCTGCATTTACAGGAATACTAAACTGTGCTTACCTTTCAGAATTTAAAAGGCTCAATTACTCTTCCTCTATTTTAGATAGAATTTACTTGCTTTCCAACAGGATCAGAATTTTAAGTAGTTATAATTTGTATACAGTAAATGTAATACTTTCTTTATAGTTGAAGTGGGTAGCTTGAAAGGAAGAGAAGACAGACTTTGGTGGAATGTTTGTATGTAACTTGATAAATTTGACCTGCAAGCCAGAAAACAGTGCATTATTTGTCAATATTTCAGACTACTTTAGAACCAGTAAGAAACAGTACCAAAATAAAAGCATTGCACTCAGAGCAAGGACTTGGCTGCTTGGAAATTTTCATCCACAGCATCCTGAATTGCACCAGTCAGCTACTCTGGGGACTTTGACTAAAATGGGCATTTCCTAAAAATCCCTGTAAAAAGATATCGTAACACAAGCCCTTCTTTTCATATTAGGCATGCTGAAGAACTACATTTTAACACTTTTGTTCAAAAGGCAAACCTGTGGTGATTCCCAGCACATCTATGTCTCATTAGCATGGCATATTTGGGGTTATTATATGGACAGAGGTGTAAGTGTCTGCTAAAAAATTCAAGCACTCAAGTCCTAATAAGGATCTTTTTCTTTTATCATACTCCTCTAGCTTTTCTGTTTGCTTTTTACATGCTCAGTAAATCCTAAGATTCACAATTAAAATAAAAATACTAAATACAGAATTGAGTATATTTCTTGTTTATATACCAGCTTTTCTTATATAAAATGGAAATAAAAGGCTCTAAAATTAAGCTTTAAAACATGTTTCTAGAACACAAACTCCATCATTGTTACACTTTATAGCTTTTTTTCATAGCAGAAAGCTGGATCACATTTTTCTTGTGATTGTTAACTTGCTATAGGCCCATGTAAACACAATCCCAATTAGATGTTCATCACATACAGACTTCTGTCAATATTCAGTATGTTTCTTCCTCAGGAGCCATCAATATGACCTATACAGTGTATTTTCTAACTGACAGGTCATGCATCAGCCACATGCTGTTTATTTGTTAGCTTCATTGATTTAAATTCTTTTTTATGCTTTCACTTGCATATCCAGAAGGAGGGTGATATTAGCAGAAGTCTCACAACACAGATGCAACAAAGCAAACACCACGAGTTGAGAGTCTGTATCATGAAGATCAAGAGATAATTAAATACTGTAAGTATACCCAGATGCTTTTGCCATCTTAGAGGGTAAGAAATTCTCAGGGTATGTGTTCCTAACAGTTTTTATACTCCACTAACCATGAAGCATCAATTTCTGTATGATATCAGACTTGTCTGATTTTTTTAAAACCTAACAAGGCAAACTTTCTCTAGTTAGACTGCTGTTGTGACAGCCAATATAGACAGGAGAAAGAGTTCAAGTCTTCAATGTGGAGAATGAATCAATTTCTGACACCTTTAAGCCAGACAAAATTAAGTCTCTTCCTCATCACAGAAGGCTGAGTGGAAAGAGTATTGCTTCACACTAAAAGGAGGATTTAATGCTCCCTTAGCCTTGCTTTAGAAATTGTCTTTGTAAGATTAGTTACTGTACAGTTACTATGTATAACAAGACAAAAAATAAAGTGTAATTTATAATTTTACCCCCAAACAACTAATGGGTCAGATTTCCAATGTTCTCTGAACAGGAAAAAATCCTAATCAAGACAAGCAACAAAGGAAAATAATAATTTAGTGACCACCATAGGCATAGTGCAACTCCTATTCCAGGGTAAGTCTTACTGAGATGAGTCCCAGGGCAGTCCCCCTTAAACTAATTTAGCATAAAATACCCCTCAATATAATGGTGGTAATGTCTGGTCTCAACTGTCTCCTGCAATTTACTTTTAATCTATAACATTCCCCACCTTCTGTGAAATTTCATGGTAGAAAAATACTTCTAGAGGCTACTTGAAAACAGTGTTTCTGGTTACAGACCATTGAAGTACATTAGTGTTTTTATTCAAATGTAAATATGTGGGTTTTGACATCCTACAATTCAAAGCAAAACAAGCTTCTCATTTCCCATACTTTTTCTGCTCACAACACTTTGAACAATATTTACAGTCAACATTTCATTTTTTCAACAGAAGTAATTTTTTCCCTTAGCTCAATATTCATTGTCTTTGAAAGGTTGCTATCACTACTGTGAAATACAAGAGCATCTTTTTCAATTACAAAAACATTGTAAATAATAAATTTGCCACTTTGTAACTGCTGAGCCTGAGGAAGAACTGAAGGCAGGGTCTTTGAAGTGATTATAAATATCTCCTTGCTAGCTTTTGTCTCAAGACATTTATCAGTAATAAGGTAGCTCTGCACAATTCCTATCCCCTCACCAAAAGGGCATTATGTAGAGAAGCACTAAGATGAAAATTAAGTCTTTAGGTGAATTAGACAACTAAACATTTTTTCCAACAAATACACTTCTGGCCTCTTTCACCAGCATAGGCTAAAAACCAACTTGTTGATGGCACAAACCAACCAAGCAACTATGGAACTAGTCTAGAGGTTTAAGATACACCCTTGTAAGTTATTTTCTCACTTGAGAATGACCAAAATTCCTTCATTTTGAGTCCTTATAAATACATTCAATTCCACTGTAAAAGAATCATAACTTATTGTGACCCAGTGATTACCAAATTGATTACCAATACGGTGAATCACAAAGAACAATAGTATACATCCAGAGGTGTTTCTCACTTTCCCAGAAAAATTAGAACTTGGATCCCTAGAGTAGAGGGAGATGCCTCATAGCAAAGTACATGCAACAGCCCTGCACACCTGAAAACTCAGAAGAGGACAAATGAATTCAAAGTGAGGTCTGGAAGCCTTTAAAGACTGACATGATTTTATCTTCCATGCTACTCAGGGTCAACTCAAACTTGCCAGCTTAAAGCTTAAACAGTGACAAGAAGGACATGTAGTAAGAAAAGACATATTAAGTAAAAGCTGTACTCAGATGTAGCCCAGTCAAAAAACAAAAATTGTAATGAGCTCTATGCTTAGGAAAGAGCACTGTGCAGTTAATGTAAGTAATGAACCTTTCATGTGAAATGATGTAGTGTCACAACTCATTTGCATCTTACTTAAAGTGTAATTAAGTTTCCCTGACAGCATGGCTTATGGCTGAAAGAACAGACCTGGCTGCTAAATTAATCCAGAATCTCTCTAGTTAATAACAATCTGCAAAGAAAACTTAACCCACTTGAAATGAAAGTTCCTAAACTTAGTGTTGCTATAAGAAATTTCTTTAAAGACTTCAAGCCACACTCAGTTACACAGCTGACTCTAAGTCAGATGTACTGAATCCAAGAAAAAGTTTAGCCCAAACCATAGAACACAAGATAATGAAGCAACACATCTAAACATGTTTCCATTTTTTGTTATTTTTGGAAAATTGACCTACTCTACCACCAGGGGAATGTTCAACTGCAGAGAGATAAATGCAAAGGTGCTCCTAACTACAGAAGAATAGATGATCATCAGCTGGTTGTTACCTGTAATGACCATAATGGCCATTTTTTTAATAGAACAATAGCATCCAACAATGCCCAGAAATAGTCAAAAGTTGTTTTGGTTTTAATTGAAAGAAACCCTACTATTAACCACCACCAATCTATGCTCTAAAAAAAAAGTGTTACTAAGCATTCTAGGATTTTCTGTATAAAACAAAAATGCTTTTATTTTTTGGATAACTTGTTTTATGAATCAGTTTATTCTTTACTGAGTTTCATTTTAAATTGTTTATTGAGAGCAAAGAAAGATGAAAGACTTCAGAATATATAAATTCTGTAAAATCCATATGGATCCATATGGATCTAAGAAAAGTTAACTCATTACCCCAAGCCATAACTTATAGACCATCTAGAATAAGAAGTTCCTAAACAATAGCTTATTTATTATATACCTGTATGCATGTCACAAATAGTGAGGAACCTACACAATATCTCCATTATTCTGAAAATTTCATTAGGAAGAATTCCATTCCTGCCTCTGGAAAGAATCCAATTTCAGCAGCTCCACAAGATCTTTCCCAAGAGTCACTCTGAAATACATTACATGAAAATCTGCAAAGTCAGAATATGAATCCAAAAGAACAGGTACACAGCAGCTATAATTGAGCTGTAGCTGTTACAAAGGTCTTACTCCTTACCTACAAGAGGATTAGTTAGAACAGCTTTTGTGACTACCCAGTATGACTAACTGAAAAACAAAAAACATGTCTTGCAAAATGTTTTGATGTTCTGGAAAAAAATTTTACCCTAACAGCTGGAGAAAATGAAAGCTGGTAGCAGTCATTATTTATATAAATAAATGTTACAAAAACATAGTTTACACTTGGTGGTAGCAGAACATAACCAAACCTGTGTTTGAGAGATTAAGCTATAACTTCATAATATAAAATTCCATCACTACTTCAAAGATCAGTCAAAATAATTTCAAATATTCTCTATTAAAAGGATACTTTTAGAAAAGCATATTGTGACCAGGAAAAGAAGTTCAAAGCATCAATTATCCCTCCACGCTCATAATTTACAATTATCACTGCAAAACCTAAGTAGTATTTAGAAGTGTAGCCCCTTTGCAGCCTGAATTTTGACTCGCACTATCAGACAAGGCAATTCCAGCAATCTGTACCAGATGTTTGTTTTCAGGTAGCTTTGGTCATTGCTTGGCAGCAGGAACTGATTCATCTACATCCACAATAGTAAGGCAGCTGGTTCCCAGATCTCCCCCAGATTCCAGTTTTGAATTAGCATTTTGAAACACACCAAATGGTAACTAACAAAGCAAATAAGGAATAGTGCACCACAAGTAACTGTTATGAGTTCTGCTAATTGTATTTGCTGATTCTGGCAAATTGTAAGCAGCATGTTCTAATTATGTGACAAAGGATTCCTGGTTCATCATGAAGACTGGTGCATATAATTTATGTGTTTGGAGGTTTTTTTATAACAGCATGGCTCTGTAACTGTCAAGGGCTCTGATCTTTTCACAGAGAAAGCATCCACAATTCCTAGAATACCAGATTTAAATTTTTTGCTAATTACACACTTGAAGATGCTGTTCAGCAAATCTCAGAATTATGCACAAGTTTTATTTAGACTACAAATACTTCTAAACTTCAAGTACAACTAGTATGCCAATCATTACATGACAAGCAATTCCAGTAGAGTTTTCTGGGAGCAACAGAACTGATTTAATCAAGATGGGGGGGGGCATTTGAAATTAGAGCCTCACCATCTACCACACACCCCCTCCCACATTCTGTGGCAACAGTCTGAGTTTTCTGGTTGCAGTTCCAGTTCACTTGCACTCTGGACTGCTTGATTACAAATGTGCACACTGTGCTCTGGGGTACTACTCATTACAACTTATGGCTTCATGTATCTCATCATCAATATTAGTATTCCAAAGTGGGTAACAGGTGGCAGTGAATTTCTTATAAATATAGCTCTTCCCATGGGCAGTAACATCTTCTAACACCCAGCCGTTCCCAGCCACACATCACTTCAGATTCTGCCAACTTTCAACCATCAGATATAAAAATAACCTTCAATACCAATGCTAATGGAGCTTAAAGAAAACTTTTTTACATTTTTGTATACAAGATCAATTTTCTGTTTTTGGAAAGTTTGCAAGAGGTTATCCAAGACATTGAAAAACAGCACACAACCTAAACAGTCAAATAACTCATGTATCACAACACTATCTTTTATATTACAGACTGGCATATCATAGAATTTTTCTTCTGTTAGTTTTGTTGCAGAATTATATATAGAAATACTCCTCCAGGAAAAGCAAAATTAGAACATTCAAAAAAGATGTTCCAAAAACATCTAAAGAAGTCATCACCAGCTTGACTGAAGCATCTTTCTCTCTAAAATCAAGTTTAGAGTAAGAAGGAATATATCTGGGTAAGGATAACTAGGCTGGTAGCACCACAGCACAGTTTTGATAACCTTCTTCTTCCACCTAGTGGCAAGAAGCATAAAAAACAAGGTCTTTGTGAGTGCAGTCATGTTTTCAAACTCCATCTCTAGAGGAAGAAGGTTTGAATCATCTACAGTTTTCACCTTCAAGTTCACAAGTAATAAATATACTATCACCAGAAATGCACTTACAAGACAGAATTGTTGAAACAAACTTAGGTTCTCTTTACAGGCATTTTTCCTCTCACAAAGCTCAGTATTTTTGTTTTCCTGGTGATTCATCTTTTAATTAAGAGGTTGCAGCTATCCAAATCTGCATTCTGATTCAGCTTCAAATATTTATTAAGATCTGGAAAAAAAATTTTAAAGCAGAACTACTCAGCATTTCATTCATCTTAGTAAACCAAATACCAGAATAGAATAAACTAAGACAAAAACCTCTTGCCCTATAGACAGGGAGTTAATTGTAGCAGAATATCAGAATTTATTGAAAGTTGTTGCTGATGAAGTGATACAGATGAAGTGTCCCCCTTCAGCACTATGCAAGGGAAAATTCCAGCTATAGAAAGATATAGGAAAGGGTAGTATTACACCTCCACAACATCTTGCAACAGAGTACTGGGTCACAAAATGCCTTGATAGTTATATTCTTCTCTGTTCCCATTAAGATTCTCTTGATTGTAATCTAAAAAATTTAGACATATATGGTATTTAGACATCTCGTCTCACAGCCAAGAAAAAACAAAGCAGCAGTAAAAATACAGCAGAAATGCAGCATCTCCAAGAAATGGAAATATTCCAAACCAGATAATCTCAGGCTTAGGTCTCATTAAAACATAGCTGTAATTTTAGTGCATTTTTTCCACTTCATTGGTAGAAGCAGATTCGGTATTTACAAACTCTGCTCAGAATTAAGTTCTTTCCATATAGCTTCATCCAACCTTAATGCTCTAAGATTTTATATTCCAATCCATTTAATTAGTGAGAGACTTCCATAAATCTGATTCAGGCTGCTTCCAGTCTTCTCCCATTAGTCCTTTCAGGTTCAAATATTTGAAAAATTCCAGACGATGACTGCAAAGAGAGAAGAAACAAAGGGTGGATCTCTTCTTGCCATAAAAGGCAGTATCCATAATAGGTTTAAGAAATGGTTGTTCTCAGGTTTTCTTGGATAGGAATGCCATGTGTTCATTTTCCAAAACTTGAGTTCATAAATAACTGTAATGTAATTTATGAAAATAATTCATAAATTTCTGTATTTCTCAAAATGTTGTACTGCAAAACACAGGGCAAAATTCTCAGCTCTGAACAAGTATTCCATGGCACAAAATGGAGTTAACAAGGAGCTCATCTTTTAAATTCACTCAGCTTATGTTGCCTAGAACTGCAGTCAGAACAAGAGCAGAGCAATACCCTCCTTTATGCCTTACCTGAACTAAAAATTTAAAACTCAACAAATCGAACAATTGTACAAAGGCAAACTATGAGCAATGACAGAAGCAAGATGAAGCTTCTTGTAATTTACCCATGTCTGAGAATATCAGGGGTTGTTTTGGAAGAGGTACTATAAACACAAAGAATTCCTTCCTGAATAATATTAAACAGTCTCCAGTTTATAACAGCAAAATAAAAGTATATTTCTTACAAAACATTGAAAGAATGTATTAGCAATAATAAACAATTGTTTTTCTTTAAGGCAAAAAAGGGTAACTTATCTAAAATTTACCTCCCTTGGTTATGATTGTATAATGAGTAACTAATAATTAAGTAATAAGTTGGCATAAGAACTATACCCTCTAAATCTAGTTCATTTATATAAAATGCCAGAAGTAGCAGCTTTTCTCAAAGCATGGCAGCCCGAGTCACAGACCCAAAGTACAATTAAAAATCAAAATGTTCTGGTTTTTCCATTTGTACTGGGTATCCTTTTATTATACTTTTCAGCTTACCTTTTCAAAATTTTCCCTAATATGGAGCCACCTGCAGAGGGAAGGTTGTTTAGAACAGTAGGGGAGACAAAAAAAGACTTGCTGGAAAATGTGGTGAAATTGATACCAAATGGCATTTCAGAAGGTGCTAGAGGCAAGGGAAAAGGTAGATCACCCTATCCATGATTTAGCTGAGGAAGGTGATAAAGCAGATGCCAGTGGTGTTGAATGCACAATTTTCTGTGCACCTAGGGTTTAGCAGAAATCAAGCACTAATTACAGCTCTCTGCCACAGTGCTTTATATAAAGTACAGTGCCAATGGATCTGGGGCTAAGCAGTAAAATTAAAATACTAGTGGCACTCAATCTGAAACCAGATTAGCCTTCTTCCAGTATTTCAAGAATGCAACTGTATTCCAGGACAGCTAATTTCATGCTTACAAATCTGGTTTCTGTCCTTCTTGTGGTGGTACAGGATGAAGAGCTTCATATTTTCTGTCTTCTCCTGAGCCATGAATTGCAAATGCATTGAACTTGTTAGTGCATGGTGGAAAATAATTCCAAGGAAGATGAGCTTTACCCTCCCATGTGGTGTTCATTCTGGTCACCTCAAAGTCTAATGGAAGTTCATCCTATTAAGGAGGAAAAAACACATCTTCCAATCAGGCAACAATTACCTAAAACCAGTTTTTCTGTACACTGTGAATATACTTATCACTTACTTTCCATACTCTTCTTTTACTAGAAAGCAGCAGCAGCAAGTGTTGTCCATGGCTGTCAAAAAAGAGCACAACTTTCTCAAAATTACATCTTTAGTCTACTACTCTGCCACAAGTATGTACATTGCACATACTGGAACCATTTCTATAGCCAGCATTCCTCTTACATCTATAAGCATTAGAAGTGGAAATGAAAACTAACATTGGTGAGTTTTTCAGCGTGCTGTACTTACGGACAAAGCTCAACTTCTAAATACTGTTCTGTTCTGTCACTCAGGAAAAATGCTTCTACAACTGAAAAAACAAGCTGTCAATATTTTAGATTAACTATTTTGTAATACCCCCATACAGTCATCTCCAACTAAAACATTTGCATTTTCACAAGAGTTAGCAGGTGCACAGCCAGACAAACCTTGGCATAGCACAGGCCACTTACAGCTTCCTAAATATTTGCAATGCTGTGCTAAAACTCTACCAACAAGGGTTATTCTTTATGGGGCTCTTTATGGTGAAGGCATTAAGAAGTCCTGTACTAATTCTAGTGACTTTTCCAACTCCATTTTTGGAAACATTCATTTGGGTGCAGCAGAAAAAATGGCAGGTCTATAATCTTAGCTCTCTGTAAGCAAGGAAAGCATCAGCATGCAGCTGCTGCATCTCTCACCCTTGCTGTGAGCAGAGCTGGCCAAAGCAGTGATCCCAGGCCATGGGACACACAGCGTGCACCCCAGGTAGAGGACTTAAGTGCAGAAGCCTTGTGCTTGCTGGCAGCCTGCAGATTCAGAGCACCAGGAAACAAAATGGAGAGGAGCACACACCCCTTACCTCAGACTGCTACACCTCTGAACAAGTAAGAAAGCTTTCAGGTCTTAAATGGATTTTCCCTCTAGATGGCTGGTACTTTAGACAGGGGATTACAGTTCCAGGTGTACCTGGAAGCCAGGTGTGACTGCTGAATCACCTTTCACATTGTTACTTAAGGAGCTGTTCAAGAGTAAGGCAGTGGTTACTAATAAGTTCTTTCCCAGTGCAGTGCCTCACATAAAGGAAGTTTCTTTTACATTTCAGATCTGATCTTTAAAAATAGCACTGTGACCACAGAAACCAAATTGTATTAGACATCATACACTAAGAACCTTTGGATCAGTTTGAAAAAATAATCACCATAGACTTTTTAGACCAGGCATATTAACTCCAGAGAAATATCAGTCTACACAAATCAGACAGATTTGCAGCAGAACAGTTACACTTACCTTCATAGTCCCACAGCCTACTAAAAGGCTTCCCTGGCTCCCCAAGTGGTGCTGGAGGGTCATTAAAGAAGGGAGCACTAATTTCCATTATCAGGCCTGAGCTGTCTGGCTTCAGCACAATCCTTACTGGCTCGTGGCTCACAGGTAAACCATCCCATGTGTGTTGAATTGCAAATTCCATCTTCATGTACTACATAAATGAGAAGTTTGTCACAGATCTCAAACTCCATTTTTGCACCAACTACACCGCCTGAATAGAAAAAAAGCACTTTGCCATTAAGGCAATGATCAGGTTGAGTTTCTAGGCACATGAAGAGTTGGAGTAGTTCAGTTTCATAAAGCAAATAAATGAATAGCTACATGAGTGCTTTCCATGTGTGTTTCCACCTGCATGGTAACATTTTTACACCTGGTTACATTTTTACACCTGCATGGTAACATTTTTACACCTGGTTACATTTTTACACCTGCATGGATACATTTTTACACCCTCATGGTTACATTTTTACACCCGCATGGTTACAATGTAACTCTGCAGTACCACCAAGCCCAAGGCTCTTCAACTAGGTACCTAAACAAACACCTTCCAAAACCACCAGAAGTATTTACCAAGGAACAGGTAAGCAAAACATCATCTCCACTACATTTTTCGATTTGGTAATATGAGAAAAATAGATTGACAAAAATACTTCCCTGAATCTGAGATGCAAGGAAATGAAACTTAGATAAAACTTGCCTTCATGGTCATTGCAAACCAGACGAATCACAGGATTTTGAGGCAAGTTGCAAGCACATATTGTCAAACACACTGAGCTCCAATTTTTTTATTTTATCTCTACCCAGATACTCATTTTCTTGGGCTCACAGAAAAGCATAAAGTACTACATTCTGCAGGTGGTATCAACATGTGTTAGTGTGACACCATAACCATATCACACTTCCCTGGGTACTAGTCTTGCTCTTATGCGAAAGATAAATCAAATGTTTTATGTAAGCAAAACATAAGACATGTTTTGTGTAAAACATTAGTAGTGTTATGAACCCATTTTATCCTATGCCACTGAATTAACATTACACACTTTAAAATCATCATTTCCTTCTATTATTCTGTTTTCAATACATAACCAAATTAACCCATGAATATCTTCAATGCAGGGAGAACTACACGAGCTACTACAATTCCTGCCTGATGTAAGGAATGTGAAGTTTCTTGCACACGGGATTCAATCAGCAGGAGTCACATAAAAGTTTAAAATAAAGCTGTAAAACAACAGATGCTGCTGAAGAACTGTGTAAAATGAAGATGAGACAAGTTGCAACACACATTTCTATTTGTATGTATGAGAAACAGATGACTTTTTTGTAAAAACTTTAACTCCTGCACAGACAGCTTACAGCGTACTGAAATAAATGTACTGAAGATTTAGCTAATTGGTGTAAACAGGTATTACTTTTTTAATAGAAGAACATGCAATCTTAAAAAGAAACAAGGTTATAAGTAAATTGCCAAACACTCACTCTACTAAAAGTTTATTAGAGGTCTACCTAGTGCTAAGGTTGTCCAATTAATGTGACAGCGGGTCTATGACTTTCCAAATTACTGTTAGTCCAAGTTTATTAGATCACACAGACCTAGCCAAGCTGGCTACCAGCATGCTTTTCATCAATAATAAAAACAGCAACACACAACAGTGGTGTAAAAGGCATCTAAAAAAGCAAGGAGAGACCTTTCATTACCTTTTAACACCTCACCTCAACCAGCTGTTTATACACTGAAGAGAGACACAAACACCAGATGAAAGTTTCCCAGCAACTACTTCCTCAAGCATTTCAAATACCTCACCCTGGATGTCCTTAAGCTCCAGAGCTGTCAGGAGGAGGTTGAGGGGCTCAGGACCTCCTCAGCAAGGAGCAAGCTGCTGTATGCCCCCCTAACCCCTGCCTGCCTCTCCTCAGAGAGGGGATTTCTGCCTTCCAGCCCCAGGCCTGCAGGTGATAACGAGGAAAAAACCAAGCAGGAAGTAATTTGACTGCTGGTTTTCATTGCTTCATAGGAACACGCCAAAAGCTGGGAGCCGCATTAAGAGGAGCTTTTACTGTAGTTAAGACCTCACCAATCGATGCAAGCACAAGCTCCGGGAGGACTCGAAACCGTTCCCGGTTTCGCTTACGCCTCCCCCGCTCTAATCACAAAGAGCGTCGGCATTTCCTGAAGAGAAATTAAAGGCGGACGCGCCCGGGTGAAAACCCCAGGTTCCTTGGGGTGTGGGGGGGGCTTCCCAAGGGACTCCTCACACCTCACAGCCGCTGCCTGGCTGCCCGCACCCCCGGGAGGGCTCCCAGCTCCCTCCTTCTCCTCATCCTCCTCCTCCTCTTCCCCCCCATTTCGCCTCAGGAGCGGCAGCGGGCGCGCGCGCGCACCGGCTCTGAGGCGGCCACGTGACCCCGCGGGAGCGCGGGCGGCGGCAAAGGGAAGGGAGAGAGAGAGAGGGGCGCGCGGCGGGGTAACGGTCACCGAGGCGCGTGAGGGGTGGGGGGAACTCTGCCTCCCTCAGGCGGGCTCCATACCGTCACACACACACACACATATATATATATATAAATATATATACACACGCATATATGTGTAAATATACACACGTACACACACACACACACAGAGCCGTAGCTCTCTGCTTACCGAAAGAAACGCGAACCGATGGGTGAGGGGAGCCGGTCCCCGGGCTCTCTGTCAGCGAGGTAAAACTCCGCCGGACTCCTGGGGTGGCGAGCGGCTGAAGTAACCGGCTTTCCATCGCCCCTTGGCAGGCTTTCCCAGGAAGGAAACTGACCCGGAGTGAAGCTTTCCAACGGGAATATGGCCACCGGGTTCGGCAGCGAGGGAGAGCCAGGTGAGGTCTCTGGAAGCTGCCTGCCTGCTCCCGCAGCATCGCGGGGGGGCCCAGGTGCCACCTAACCGGGCAGAGGATGGGGGTGCCCGACTCCAGGGTCTCAGTGACAATTCGTGACAGTCTGACAGCACCCAAGCTTGTCTTACCTGGGAAAGTAAAAAGCGAGAAGCGTCGGTGAATTGTGCCCTTCTCCGGCAAGGAAAGGGGCAAGCAGACCTTAACCCAGCTACCCCAACAGCCAGAAAAATGAGTATTCTGCTGGGGTTTTTATACTGAGAACCATGGGATGGAATACTGTGATTAGGGTCACCTGAGCCATCCTCTCAGCTGATGCCCATTATCACTGGGGCTGTCCCAGGCAGGGGTTTTCTGTTCTGGTCCTCTCAAACCGGGACACAAATCTCTTATTCTTGTCTGCATTTCTTCTGCATGTGCTCGAGTGCTCAGACACACTTATCAGAGAAGTTCTCTTGACATAAGTTTGTTGAAAGTTTATTGAGAACTGCTACAAGGTTGAGTTCTCAACAAGAGGTTGTTTATCAAACACTAACTGAACTGTAAACACAATGTGGCTTGTTACAGAGACCTCATTAGTAAGGAAGATGTGTATGTGTTTGTCTGTTCTATAGGCAGAAACTTCCTTTTTTAAAAATTATAAAAGAAAACAGGAATATTTTAAACATGGCCCATCCTGTAGCTATGATTCTCAAACTTTGTATTTTTCAGATCAGAGACTAAATATGGCATTTGGACAGTATGAAACAGATGAGATTCGGAGAACTACTGCTGAGCAAGTATGTGAAATCAGGGACAGTGCATGATTACAGTATAGGCAGACCAACAGCTTTGGATTGCATATAAAAATTTGAAACTACATACAGTCATATGCAAGTACTAACATGTAAAGTATACCATTACAGAAAAATGCTCCTGGTGGTGATGGCATATCAGGATCCAGGATAATGGACCAAAGGTAACTGATTCCAAATGATAAGTGCAAAAAGTAGAAAGTATTCAAAAGAAATTGTCATGTGCTTTTAAAAGTGTAAATATTGAGGTGAGCCTGGTCTTATATGCACAGCTCTGAGAACTTGTGAATTGAGTCTGCAAAGGTCTTCCTGTAGCAGTTGGTTTTAGACACTATTCCATTTATTCACTAAATTAAATATGACTTTTCTTTTGCATTCTGTAAAAGAAATGAGAGATGAATGAAAGAGTTCTTTAGACTGTTTTAAGATAATTAACAAAATTACCAGTTAGACTATACTCATCTAGGTAACACATGTAACTGCTCTCTGTTGAGGTCAGTTGGATGTTTTTGAAAAGGTCATTTGACAACCTTCAACTAATGCTTTCCTGCTGGTAAATGGTTTAGTAATTGTTGTAATTTCCTCTTATAAAGTTAATTTATCTCTTCTTGTTACTTTGAGGTATTATCACTCTAGACTATGATAGGATTTTCAGGGAATTGCTATCAAAAATAGTAGGAAGAAGCATATAAGTAAAGCTATATTGTTATACTTCATCTATTGGCCACTTTTCTATTGTATGTGAACGTAGCAATAAAATCTCTAGTTTTTGGTTGTTTGGGATTCTTTATATGAGTTATTAATATTGTATTAATGCTCCTTTATGATGTTCTATGTTCTAGTTCTGTTATACAGGAAATCTGCTGCTAATGATCATACTTTAAAAGTACTAATTACATTTGTTCATTTGATTCATGTGAATGTTGAGCTCAGAAATAAAAGTGACTGTTTTGTTCTGTTCTCTAGATTACAAATTCATTTAAAATACTTAATTATCAGAACAATGTTTCAGTATTTATGAAACTTATTCCCAGCATGTTTTTCAACTTTTTAGGTTGTCAACTCTAATCACAGAGCATGATAAACACTTGGAAAAAATGAGAGAGCAGCTGCATCTGTATAAGGTATGGATGTTCCTATCACTTTAGACCCTCTGTTTTTAGTATTTTATAGTATTAATAGCTAGGCCATTAGCTTTTGTCAATAAAGGCAACTGTGCCTGTGCCTACTTAGCAAACTTTTGGACTGCCAGTCTGCCACTAATGCATAAACAGAGAGCTTTCTATGACAGGTTTGGGGAATGATCCAAATTGCACATTACTGTCTGTTTGGGGAAAATAGTGTTGTGAAATAAAACATTCTTGGTTTATTTCTCTAGATGTTCTGATATGGTTGCAGATGTTTTCCTCGGTGAAGTTCAGCTGAGACAGCAGCTTACCCCTTTCTTTACAAGTCTGATCTTGGCCATGCAGTCCAGTTCAGTTGTACAAGTGTAGATAGAACCAGGCCTCTTTGTTCTTAATAAGTCTCCAGATTCAAATAATGCTTTAAATGTTTCTTGCCATGGAAGTTGAGGTGAGACTGTCCTTTCAACCACAGAAAAATGAACCTTTTCAATGATTCATCTGATCAACGAAAAAAATGAGTCATATGTTTAGTAGTGAAAACCTGTGGCATCCAGAAAGCAATTTTTTATTTGTCATGTACTTGCAGAAGTTATATTCTGTTTGGTTTAATTTGTTTGAACTGTTCATCACAGAGATTCTACAAATACAGTCTTTCAAGCTTGGCTGATTTCAGAAGGCAATGGAAGTACCATTGTTTTCTTGCACCATTTAGTTAACAAAACAGTTCATTTGACTCATGTAACTGCAGTTTCTTCTCAGTTAATTCCTAAACTCTCATCTCAAATGCTTACTGCATAAAACCTGAGAGTTATCCACTGCATCCCTGAAAGAACTTGAGTTATTTAAGAATCAGTTCATAAGAGCTGTAAGAATTCCAAAACGTAAGTTTAATGCTCTTAACAATTTCCAAATTCTCAGGTGTAGCAGGTCTTAGAAGCTGTGAAATTTAAGTAACATCCTGTGACTTTCCTTAAAGAAAGAAGGGACGTTCATATACTAGGTTATGTCTGATCAACTTGTCCATCTTTTACAGTAAATAAAAGAATACAGGAAATAAAAAATAAAAAAATCACCAAAGTTTGTCAGTTAAATTAGTGATTACTCTTGCATGATTTTGTGTTAGGTACAAATGAGTGAGATGAGACAAAAATTTGAAGAAGTCACCAGTGAAAATGAAAGGTAAATAATTTCACTGCCCTGTTACTACTGCTGTTTTTCTTGGTCTCTAAAGCTTAAAAACGTGCTTTTCTAGACCTTAAAATCATTTGAATCTACATAATAGCTGAAGTTCTCATATTCATGAGCTTGATGTCTTCAAGTGCTTAATCCAGTTTCAAACATAAGCCTTAGGAGCTTTAAGCATATCTCTAAAAGAACTAGATAATGAACTATTTCTAATTGTCTGATACATTTCTAGAACTTAACAGATTTAAATACGAGTTAGAAGTAAATAGCAGGTACAGATTGAAGGTATGATAAACTTCAGTTTGCAGAACTTAGTTGTTCAACTTTCAGGCTGCATGCAGAGTTGAAAGAGGCTGTTGAGAAGCAGCTGGAGGCTCTTCCTTTCCTGCCTCTAGGAACTGATATGATTGGAGATGAAGAAATAGTGCGGAACCTCCAAGAACAACTGCAACTGGCAAGTCAAGTGAGTGAGATGAAATATTTGTTCTGTTTGATTTCTCTTGTGCCTTGGCACATGAGGTGAAGCTGTTCTATTTCGTTGTTCAGACTGAAAGTTTTTTATACTAACTTCTGCCTGTAAGTTTATTTAGTTGACTTGATCTTTGTATTGAATTCCTGATCAGGAAATTAATTAAATACTTTGTTTAATTCAATTTTTTTTTAGTTATTACATTGTCATTTTAATCAAAAACATTCTAATGTCATATAAGGAGACAATAATATTTAAATCTGAAAAGATAAGGAGACTTTTTTGAGCTTATTAAAATCATGTATCTATCCTATTGCCTATGATTAAGGTGAAGTTAAATTGTCAGAGGAATTTTTGCATTTGAATATTGTATTCATTGTAGGTCTACAGGGAATACCTGTAAAAGTCCAAGCTGCAAAAAATATTTAGAAAACTTGCAGTTTGCTTGTAGCCTCTGCTCTTCTGCATCCGAATTTTGTATTTTGTCTGTGTAGCTGTAGTAGAGAAAAATAGCATTTCTTCAAAACAGACGCTGACTTGTCTTTTCAGAGAATGACACATGAGGGTAAATATGCTGTAATAGCCTACTTTATGCAGATTATTTTTGTGACACAGGAAAAAGCCCAAGCAATGGAGCTCTGGCAGACTGTATTACAGGAACATGACCGACTCCAGCAGCAGTACCAGGAGCGCATGGCTGAAACCCAGATTCACGTGGCTGAAAGGCAAAAGCAGAAAGTAATTTTCTTTTTTTTTTTTTTATTTATTTGGGAACGTTTTTCTATACTGCAGTGATTCTGTTTCCGTGTGTAGTCAAACTGAAGTAGCAAGGGTTCTACCACTATTCTTGTTTTCCATAATAGTCATCTAAAGCTGAGTGGTCAGGTGTGGTGGTCAACAGCATAAAGCAATCCAATTAAAATCTACAAAGGCATATTGAATTTCCTGCAACTTATAAATTTTTTAAAAAATATTTTCAGTTGACTTATCAAACGCCAACTATACATTCATTATGATAAAGATGATTATAAAAAACTCTGATTTCTTTTTTTAGAATCAACTGACTGGCTTTCAACAGTTGACTGAGCAACTGCGTGTAGCCAATGTGAAAATAGAGATGGTAAGTAAAAGCCTCTGACCTGGTAAATTGTTCATTTTCCTACTAGAGCCTCAAAATATAAAGGAAAGCAAAAAGTCATCCATACACACCTGGCTGAAAGAGAAATTGCTTCCACTCAGATGTGCAGACAAAAAAACCCTGACAAATAATTTTATTAGAGTAGAAAAATTGAGGCAAAGTTTCTGGCTGCAGAGCCACTTCTCTGAAAGACATGATTCCTGTGTGATTTTTGATTACTGTTTGTCTTTCATACAGTGCAAAACAGACTCTTGACCTACTCTTCTGTTACTCTTCTGTCTTTATCACTGGAACCTTTTTTTCTCCCATCTGATGTCTTGTTAAAATACAAGCCAGATACAAAAAGAAACGTTACAAACATCTCTTGTATTTTGCAGAGCAATCAACAGTTTCTGAAAACTGTAACAGAACAGAATGTGGAACTCGAGCAGCTACGAAAACAGCTGAGGTATAAACCAGGCAATTAAAACAGATGTTGCATATTTCTATAGCTTTTCTGTCTCATCTACTGCTGTCTCATGGCCCTTTTTATACTGCAAATTGACCGGATAGTGATAGTTACAATGTTTTCAGTTTAAGTTTGTTACAAATGTTTGCATCATTACTGTTTGGTTCAGCTGTTTCAGGAAATACTCAGCATTTGACCTTTAAATTAAAAAGAACAAAGTGTCAGTTCCACAACAAAACTGGCCCTGAAGATAAAGGTTTTTCGTTACAGTACAATTTGCTCAAAATCCAGTTACACAATTACGCGTGACAGTTCTGAAATTTGAATGTTCAAAGTAGTTTCAAGATTTAATGTTTTTCATAATTTTTCCATTCACTGTTTCTCAAAGCTCTAAACCATAGGCTCTTTGGAATGTGAAGATACCAGAAGCATTAATTATATTCCTGAGGGAAAATGAGAACAATATCTGCGACACAATTTCATTATTAGTTGTATTTACAGCCATATTTTGTTCCACACTAGTATGTTGTTTCTGTTGCCCCTTTTAATTAGTGATGGTTGAGGTCAAACTAAAATATAATTTCAGTAAATAATGAATTTGTGGACTGTCAATAAAAAGGAAATGGTTTCATTATCTAACAGTGAATGTTTTAAAAGAATGTTACCTAAAGCTTTAAGTAATCTTTTTAAAATAAACTCCTTGCATAAGCTTAAAATGTATAGTGTAATTTTGGTTTCATCATTAAATTTCCCTTTTAATTTAGTGACAACTTGAAGATGTGTATTATAGAGGGTGACTTGCTAGGAACTCTCATTTTTACTAGCCAAAATTTTTCCATGAAAAAAAACAATTTTCAAAAAATAGTGTGTTTTGAGAGGAGAATGTTTTGGGAAGCAATCAAAGTTTAAGGTAGAATTCATGCTACAATATATGCTACAATGAAGTATTTCCAAACTCATTTATCACTTGAAATTTGCTTGTGTATACTACTATTTAATTCTGAAAAGCAAAACAACATTATCATCCCCTTGCAGAGGGTTTTCTATTGAATTACTGGTTTGGAATCTCATTCATCCATAAGTCTTTCATCTTGCCTAGAGATGCCTACATTGACTCATGTAATAAGTGGGTATGAAAGCAATTAGCATTAACTGAACTGATTTTAGGCATTGAACAAACGCTATCAACATTCAGTTTATTGCTGTATTTCTAACACTCCCAATGGATTTTATCTAAACACAAATGAACAAACTTTAAACTCTTCAGGTTGTGGCTCAGCAGCCAGTTAAATGTTTTTGTCAAAATTACAGATCTTTATTTCCTTAGTCTCAACTTTACTTCCTTTTGTCAAAAAGAGACTCCATTTTAGGGAAGAAAATTGGCATGGAAAGGGCATGTTTCTGCATTTCAGAATCTTAAAGCTTTTAAACAGAGGTAACCTGCCAAGATTATGTTAAAGATAAATTGCACAGTGAGGAATAGAAGCTGCATCCAGAGAATCAATTTCTCACTTGTTAAACACAAACCTCTAGATTTTATCTGATTCTGGTCTTTAAAATGCATTTTTAATACTGAAGCTGCTCTGTTTTATGAGCTCTTTATATTTTTCTTATTTTTCTATTCTTATGCTGGTTTTTGATTTTTTGTATTTTACAGCATGTTTTAAATATTTTGTGGGAAGCAGCTTAATGTGCTCATAAACTTAACAGTACTTTTTGTAGGAGAAAGATGCATCATTCAGATGGAGTAAAACCAAAGCTATAGACTTGCAATGTGAACCATGTGTCTGGGAACAATCTTTTTTTTTTCTTTTCTTTTTAAAGAATTACCATGAAATTAGCTTTTCTGATTTAAGCTGAAATTAAGTATTTGCTGTAGAATTG
Organism: Phaethornis superciliosus; assembly: GCA_023637945.1. NCBI lineage: Eukaryota > Metazoa > Chordata > Aves > Apodiformes > Trochilidae > Phaethornis > Phaethornis superciliosus. The sequence continues at coordinate 20,862,726 of JAJQWJ010000011.1, forward strand.
TTGGTATTATGTATATTTTGTTTACAATTTTCATATAGGTATAATATTCTCTTGTCTTTTATGCCAATAAATCAAAACTATTCTTTCTAAAAATAATGTTTGCTTGAAGTTGGTTCTTAGCAGTATTGAATGTTTTCTAGCTTCTTTTGTGGCTATTAGTGCTCCAGTTTGCATTAAATTATCAATACATTTGCTCTGTACATTTTAACTGTATCATACATTCAATCATTGGTCTTTAAATTCAGTCTAATAAGCAGGCTGAATAATTGGGTTACACCTCAGGTGAAGGATTCTGTCTTTCTGCTCCCAAGTCAGAGAAGCAGGGGAGTTACTCATTCCAATAAGCTTTTCTATTGAGGAGGAAGTCTCTTTTCCATTAACTAATCCATTTTTCTTTCCTGTTTTGTTTCCTCTTGTCACATCTCTTCAGAATAAATCATTGGTTAAATTCTTCAGAAGTGGCTAATGATTTTTAAAATTCCTTCTCAAATTACTTTAAAAAATAAAATCAAATTCTGAAAAAGATTTCTCTATTAATCATCTGAGGCTAGTTATACTTACATAATTGAGTCACTTCAAGTTTTTGATTGCCTCGTCCTTCCAAATATTTAATCTATACATACACCTTCCTATGAAGCTATCTTTAAGAAGTCATTTCCATAGGACAATTGTTTAATGAATTTAGTATTCCTCTCTCACTGCCACAGTTTATGGAAAAGGGAAACCTTTTCTGCCTTGCTTTACTGCTCTTTTGGAATAGTATTACAAAATCTGACTGTCTTTCACAGCTATTTCAACAAAATTGTAATGAAGTCAGGCTTTTTTCCCTATAGTAATTTAAATGTAACACCTACACTTTTTTTTTTTTTTTTTTTTTTTAACAGAAAAGCTAAAACAGATGGGAGGACAGCAAATGCAAAGGTTGATGAAATGACCAAATTGATAGAGAAGCTTCAAGGTCAATTAGAGAGAAAGGTATTGCAGAGAAAGGAATACTTTTATGTTGCTACTGAATGGCTAGACAGTTATCTGAATGCTGACATTAAGTTAATCAAAAGTTGTTGACTAATTTGTTTTATGTTAGTATATCTTTAATTGTTTAGTGAAGTTCAGATGATGTCTGTAAAATATTTATGTTCTTTCTAGGAAGAAGAAGCAGTGTCTGCCCAGCAAAGAGAAACAGCATCTGACAAACGCCTGCAGCAACTGCAGTCTTGTATAAAACAGTTAGAAGCCAGGTAAAGGTAGCTCACTGAGTGTTAACAACAGGATACATGCAAATGAGAGAAAATATTCCATTACTTTTTTTTTTTTCTTTTTAGTCGAATGACCTGGTATCTAAGAGAATTTGTAAACTTCTTATTGAAATATCTGTGTGACGGTTCATCTTCTTTTCTTGGTCACAGCCTTGTGAGCATGATTAGCAGACTCTTCAGTAACTCCAAAACCCAAATAATAAACTAGAGAACCAACCTTGTGTCTATGTGACCAAGTACTGCCTCAAGGAGTTGCATGGACTTGTGTGGCTACCTCTACTTCATTAATTTCACTGGCCTAAGCATTTTGAAATCTACTAAATTTATTTTAGAATGTCTTAAGGAATTAGCTAGTTTCATTATTTTGTCTAAGTTTTTGGTCCTACAAAATTGTGCTTCTGATACCACAAAAATATAGTGGTTGTCTTTCTCTGTATGTTTTATTATAAACATGTTAGCAAGTAAAAAAGCAGGGCTGCAGGAAAAAGCAGCCCAAGTGTTGCCCAAATGCTCACTGTGGATGTTTAGAGCTGTGCACTGTATTGAAACATCAGCACTTCTGGAACTTGGTGAGATTTTTTTTGAGGATGCCTCTGAGACTCTCTTGCCCTTTCTTGTGCCTGCCAATACTGACTATCATATTTAAACAAGAAGAATTTCTGAACTGCTGTAAAATTACCAGTGGTTTTCTTGTTCTAATGGTATAGCTGTAATGTCATTGCACACATCCAATTATTCCATTTCCTCCACAGAGGAAAACTTTATTCCTTCTGGGGCTGTTCTATTCTGTTTTAATATAGAACATTTCCAGTGATGTGTCCCAGGACAGCAACATTCTTCTAAGGATCTTCTGAGATTAGATGTCTGAGTTAACTCCTTTAATTCTGTTTCTTTCTAGAACTTGATAAATATTCAACTCAAATATAACCAGGAATACATTTTTGACAACTTCTGAATAAATAACTTCCCATCAGTTTAGTTTGAAAGAGTGTCTTAATTAAGTATCTTGGTTTTAATTGAGTAAAATTGTTCCTGCCTCGTAGGTTACGTGTTACTGTCCAGCATGCTGAAGAGCTGCGAACAGAAAGAACAGCCCTGGAGAAACAAATTGGAGACCTTCACACAAAGTGTGCAAATCTAAAAAGGGAGAAGTATGATGCTGTTGCAAAAGTTGAAGATTGTATACAGCTCTTAGAAGAAGCCAACCTACAAAAAAGTCAGGTAAAGCTAATATTAGATATTAGATTACTTTTCACTTACAGTTGTGAAGTGCCTGATTATTTATTCTTATAGGCATACCTTCATACACAACCAAACTTCTTTTATGTCTGTAGTACTAACATTAGTAATGTGTAAGATAGCAAGCTCTCATACATTACTTAGGCTTATAATACAGTATAAATTTCAAATATGCTTAGTGCCTGGATAAAGGTGATCTATGTGACAATAATGTACCTGGACCTGGATTTTCAAAAATTTCTGAGAGGGTTTCTTAGGGAATACTTTTAAGCAAATTGGGCTTTTAGAATAAAAAGAAAGGCCCTGTTACAAATGTATAACTTATTAATGGTCAGGAAAGAAGAGCTAAAACTAAAGGGACTAGGATTTTTCATCCCACCTGTCAAGAATTCTGTGTTCTGTAATCTTTTCAGAAGGGTTTCTCCTATTATACTTCTACAGAAATGGTTTTCTGCCATCCTCCAAAGGAAGGGTTCCTTGCTACACCTTTTTCTGTAATTCTCACCACCTGAAAAAGGCATCTTACTGACACCAACAGATTGTGTGGTTATGATGTACAAGAATCTGCATTTAGACCAAAATGTTCTACCTGTTCTTTTCTTGTTGCATCATAGTGTCAGCTACTCCAAAGAAAAAAGGAAAAAAGCTTTTCTGAACAGTGACTGCATATGGTTTCTTCTCATGCACTGTCACCACTGAAATATTACCAACAGTATTTCAAGTTATTTTTTTCTAGGCACTCTTTGGGGAGAAACAAAAGGAAGAGGACATTGAAAAAATGAAAGATGAAATTTCTCAACTTACAGAAGATGTGGCTGCAAGAATTAGAAAGGCAGTAAGTTATGATGTTTAGAAAAAATAAGATGAAAATCACATGAAAAACTATTGATGATACATGGTCATGAGCCGTTTTCTTTTATGTCTTTTAATAATATAGGTAGCAAGGCAGCATAATGGCAGTACTGTCTTCTTCAGCTTTGTTTACTAGACATAATCTTGCAAACTAAATGATACTCTCAAATCTCTCAAGAACCAGAAGTGCTGATGTCTGTACAGACACAGGTTCCAGATATAGAAAAGGCTGCACTGTAAAGATGTAAAGAGTGGCACTTCAGTCTCAGAGATTCTGTTCAGTAATGTGTCAACAGGCTTGACTGATGTATTGGTATAAAGGTATTTAATTTGTGATACAGGGCTTCATCTTGGAAGTTGCTAGTGGAAGCTTATCTTGTACACTCTGATGATAGGACATGATTGTTTTTTGCCATCTTAAAACTTCAAAATATTTTCCTTTTTAGACAAGTAAGATTCTTGTACCAAGTACAGCTAAAAATCAAAAGGCTCAATATCACAACACAATTAGAAACCAGAATTTAGTGAAAAAATGTCGTAGTCTCTTTATGGTTTTTCTCATTGTTAAAAGCACCTGAAAAAATGAAAACTCTTCTGATAGAAGGCTAGTCACAAAATCAGTTACCTCCATCTTTTGTCCCATCTTCAGTCAAATTGCAGACTTACCCACCTGGAGGTTCTCAGCAAGGAACATGTTCTGAGGAACATACCACCTAGGTTTTCAACACCTTCAAAATAAGGTTAGGGGTAGTTTGTGCCTTCCACTTGGCAGCTACCTGAAAGAATGAAAAAATTGTTACTGGGTTACTTGTACTGCAATATTTAATGCCATACATGATTTAGAAAATGTGCAGGAACTAAAGATGAACTAGGATATTCACTCTAGTTGTTAGAAGTGAATCTTCACATTGTTTTAGTAATCATAATATGGAAATGTCCTATTTATAATTTTGAAGTTATCTCAGTAAAAGTTAATCTTATCAAAAGCATTATAAGGAAAAGTGTAAACTGAGTGGCCATGTTTCTCCAACTATTAACAAATATTTTTTTGTTGTGTGATCTAAAAATATCTGTTGCACAAACTGCAAATATCTTGCACCCAATGGACAGCAGCCTTCTGACAATCTTACTGCTCTTTTGTGTAAGGCCTTGTTGTGATGTGTTGCTTTCAGCTTTATTCCTTAACACCCTCAGCTAAAGTATTATGGATTGATAATAAACATTTTTTAATATTTATGCAGTAAGATTTGTCAGTTACTGCAATCCCATATATTTCAATGTTTATATACCTGCAACACATGTAGACTATATATTAAAAAGATGGAAAAATAGTTAATGAGATTAATTTTTTAGTTTTGTTTTGGCTTTGATCACAGGTAGACTCCACAAAGAAGCAATATAATGTGCAGATTTCTCGACTAACAGCAGAACTTTCAGCTCTTCAGATGGTATGGTGCTGAGCAATAGAAGTATTTTTGATAGCAAAACATTTGAGGCTTCTTGGTTTTGTTGATGAAGTAAAATGGTAAATTCAGATAAAAGTCAAGTAAAACATGTTTAACAGGTAATTGTCTAGGACTATGCTTAGTTACTGTAGAGCACACAACATTCTGTACGTCTCCAGCCTTCAATGCAACACACAGTGTCTTTCATGTTACTTGACTAAAGCAGTTGTATGCAGTGTCTTAAGAAGACAGAGATTCATATTTAGGTGTAAAGGATACATGCTTTGAGAATTCATTTTTTATGTTCAAATTTGCCTTATGTATATACAATCATAGCTTACTGACAACTTGCCTGCCTCTGCAGGAAATAATACAGTTCTGCAAACACACACAACTCTTTCTGTAAGCTTATTCCTTGAGTCACACATATTCTTATTATAGTTCACAGGTGTCTTGACAGTGCAAGTATATGCTCCAGGAAATATTTCCCATGCTATGGCTTTCTTAAGTATCCCTGCTTCTTTCAGGGATAAATAAAGTGTGAAAAGCTGAGTATTGCACCAGGAACTGGTAACCAATTATGTCAGAGACCAAAAAAGCTCAGTGCATAGGCACCTATTTATGTTTTAAATTTATTTTTTAAAAGTTCAATGAAATCTTTTTTAAAAAAAACTAAGACTCTTAGTCTTTATAATGAATGAGACTGAATTTCCTATAGAGAAAATAATGGGCAGGTAAATAAAGTCAAATGCATATTTACCAACAGCAAGAATTACATTTACAATGGCTGTTTTTTGGATTTGGCATGTCTTGATTATTTCATTGTAAGGAGTTTTTTTGTTGGATATCTTTTAAAATTGCTTTTTAAAAATAGGAATGTGGAGAAAAACAGAGTCAAATTGAACGAGCGATCAGAGAAAAGAGAGCAGTGGAAGAGGAACTTGAAAAGGTAAGGTAATTGCATGCAGTTTTACAGAAAGCTTATGATCTCTTTTCAAAAGGAAAAGATGTGTTTTTTGTTTTCCCATTTCTCATTTGGGTGCTTTCCCCTTAATTTTCTTATTGTTTTTTTTTTTTTTTTGAGCAGATTTTCTTAGTTGTCAATTTTTATGTAATATTATTTTAAGGTGATGTTTTTTAATATCTGCAAAGAAAATCCAAAAGAATGTTGATAAATATTTGGGTCACACTTAAGCTAAATAGACAGCAAACTAAATGAGTGCCAGATATTTGTAAACTTTTTTTCCAAGTAGCAGCAGCAATGATAGAAATTTAGTTGTATTTTAAATCACTGGAAAATAGGATGTAACAAAGTGACTAGACTTCTTGTCAGTACTACACTGCTTATCACCAGTGCAAGGTAAAAATTATCTTACATTTAAGTTTATTCTTCAGATTTACAAGGAAGACAGAGGACACGAATCTGACAACAGAAAACTAGACCAGCTGCATGAGAAATATTTACTTGCAGAAACTAGAAAATGTGACCTTCAGCTGAGTCTACAGACAACAGAAAATAAACTGAAACAACTGAAAATAAAGTAAGATGTAACAGAAACTGGAATGAAAAACAATGGAAATTATTACTGGCTGATTAAATTGTTGAATGTGTGTTAGGTTTTCATTATATCTTTTTTAACCACTATCAGGAGTAGTGCTGAGATACTGCAATTCTGAAGTAAGGGCATCCATGTAACACTGTAAAAGAATTAAAGAGGATAACATATAGAATTAAAGCTTTTTTTTACAAGATGAGAACTACAAGCAGTTGCTTGACAAAAAAATGAAAACATGAGTGTATTATGTTGGAATCTTACTGCATTTTTAAATACTGTTAGTGGCAAATGTTACTCTGAAATATTCAGGCAGAATTTATGACTTTATAAACTCTCCTGTAATGTGTTATCTTCCAGTACACGCAGAACACATGTTTAGATAGCATACTAAATGTCAGATCTGTGTTCAGAGCTCACAGACATTATTGCAGTTCCAATAATACAATGATGGAAAGTACAATATGATACACATTTTTAGACCAGGTTGTTTCCATCATGAAAAATGTAGAACTCTCTACAGCTTTCAGTCATTTAGGTGCTCTGATGATGGTAAATGCTCCCACTTCACCAGAGCAATCCTCATGTGAAAATCTGGAAATGTTATAAAAATGGAAATCTTCTGTTTCATGTTGTCATTTTACTGAGACTGCTGCAGTATTAGATTGGTTTTATGAATTCTGTCAGCTTGATAAAATTGTTTCCTGACTTGTGTTCTGTGTAGCTCTAGCTTTACCTTATTAAACATGCTGAGCCAATACAAACTTTCAGGAAGAACAGCAGCTGTACTGGGTCAGACTAAAGATCTGTCACAAAGTATATTTTTTCTCTGATACAGTAGTTGTTCAATTCCTGAGTTCCAACAAGCCTTTTTCCCTTTCAGCTCTGAGAAAGAGAAATCTCGTTGCCAGGAAGTGATCTCTAAATTACAAAGCACTCTGGATTCAGAAAGAGAAAATAGTGCTTTTGTCAGTGAACAAAGGCTAAAACTTCAGCAAGAGAATGAACAATTGCAAAAAGAAATGGAGGGCTTGAGAAAACTGGCCATAGAGGCTCAACAAAAAGCTAAACTAAAGGTATGGTTTAGGTGCTGTTTTCATTTTAATATGGGACTTAGTAAGGCAGTAGTTCTAAGGGAAAATAATTGAAATTTTATATTAAGGATATAAGAAGGATACTAAGGATATATAAGGAAAGTTTCAATGATGCTAGAGCAATGATGTTAGAGCAGTGTGTAACTCAAATAATTTAATGGTGTGGTTATCAGAGACTGGTTCTGTATTTTCTGGATAGAGAACATTTTTCTCTATGAAGAGTTGCAAACAAGGCTATTAGCAGAAAGATGGTTGTTCTTTTTGAATGTGTTCCATAACATGCACCTGAACAGACTGCAGCTGGAATAATGAGTCAATAGCAGCCTGGCCAGATTCAGAGTACCTCTGGAGGCAGTAACAGCTTTGATCCTTGGTATGCCTATGCATATCAGATAGAAAACTGGTCCTTTACCCTCTGCTCTTAACTCCAGGAGTGTTAAGATTCTGACAAGGGGTCTAAGAATCTGCAGAAAGGAAGACACCTTCAGCATGCAGTTTCACAGGTGATGAATAGGGACCATCTCAAATCCAGTTACCAAGTTTGCATCACAAGATAAAGGAAGCAGTCAAATACACAGGAAATCTTATTCCAACTCTAGAACTCTTTGATCAAACATAATTTAAAAGCAAAGATTGAGTCTTATAGCAGATAGATCATGGTTATAAAGCATATAACCAGATCTTTGTCCATCTCATTTTTCATCAGGCAGACTTCCATTGTAGTCACAGAAAAGATTTATTGCTTGCTTTCATTTTCCTCTGATGTACAAAGGATTTTCAATGCAGTTAAGAAACTCCTAGCACATTTCAGCTAGATGAGAAAGAAAGAATGTATTTCTGTGGAGAAAACACAAGGGAGAAGGATAAAGATTGTTTACAAAAATAAGCATACACAGCTCATTATCCTTTATTGTCAGTTGTACTGTTTGCTTAGATTGGCTTTGGGAACATGGATCTCTTTGAGCACATAGTTACAAGTTTAATTATATGTTGCATGCTTTCAAACAAATTTATAAATTTATCTCAAGTGTTGTAAAAAAAAAAAGTTTAAAAGTCAGGTTTTGATGTACTTGATTGTACATGATTTGTCTTTCTTTCTAGATAAGCACAATGGAGCATGAGCATGCTGTGAAAGAAGATGTGTATGAAGCTCGACTTAAGGAAATGGAAGACACCAGTCAGAAGTCTACTGCTGAACTTAGACGTTTGTTAGTAGCTCAGCAAAAAGCAACAAACAGGTGGAAAAAAGAAAAAAAAAATCTTATTGAAACTACAGAAGCCACAATCAGTAAGCTAAGGTAAGTAGAATTTTGTTACTTTTCTGGAAACTGTTATATTTTCAGTTACTTTGTGGCACTAGATCTCTGCTGAAAACAATGAAGAGCAAACTGGACTAGATACCAGCTTCCAGCAAAAGAATGAATTTTCTAGAGAGAACTTTCTATGCTCCTTATGAAGTTTAGCACCTAGGCACGGAATAAAAAAATTGTACCTTGTTGATGCATGTGAGTATTATAATAAATTTATTTATTGCCATTACATTATTTTTAATTTCTGTTTCAAGATCACACTCACACTCAATTTAGGGACTTTTAATTTGAATTCAGAAAAGCTCTTACAGCTGCTCAGCATGGTCACTATAAAATCAGCTGTGGAGTGAGACTCCAGACTTCTAGAGTAAGCTGCAAGAAACTTATTGAAGCACACATCTGATGTTCTTTTCTGAGCAGTTGCTGTCATAAATGAGGATAAGAGTTGTGTGATTGCCCTAAGCAAAAATATGATATAAACTTTACTTTTCTCCTAATTAATAGAGGTTGCCAGGTAACTAATGGGTACCTGTATTCCCAGCACAGAATATAAGAGTATCTTCAGCTCTGAAAGGGCATCAAGAACAAGGGCATCTCACAAAACAGACATGGATGCAGATGACATATCATGTCTAGATGCTGAGAAATACAAGCATGTGTGGTGTCTGTAAGCCTATATACAGAAAGATATCAAATGTTTTAGAGAAGACAGTGCAGAAATGAGTGAATAGAAAATGAAGTATTCCAATAAGAAATTCATAGAATGGTTTGGGGCAGAAGGGACCTTAAAGCTCATCCAGTTCCAACCTCCCTGTCATGGACAGGAACACTTCCCACTAGACCAGGTTGCTCACACCCCATAAACCTGGTCTTGAACACTGCCAGGGAAGGGGTATCCACAGCTTCCCTGGAGAACCTGTGCCAGTGTCTCACCACCCTTCTTTTTGAGAAGAAATAATGAAGGTATTTCTTTTGTAAATGCAGTAACTAGAGAAGGCAAATACACTACAAAAGTGTCTTATGCTAAGGTAAATATAAACTCTTAAACCTTTTGTTTATTTTCAATGAAAGAACCTACAAAAACTATCACAATCTCTAGGTTCATACCTACCTAGATCCTGAATGTGGTTCAGCAATTCTTAAAAGGGATATGCTGCAGACTTCCAAAACAAAGTTGTCTGTGAAACAGCTGCTGTCTGTAAAGCTTTTATGTTAAGTGTAAAGATGTTGTTATAGTGGACCAAAAGCTTTGGACCTTATTTATCTGCAGCAAAATGCTGACATAGAAAATAAGACAGAGATGAGACGAAGTCTGCTTGTGTGAGTCTGCATGAAAAATAGGTAGCAGATTTGGAAATGTCCCTGTTTATGTGAGACTGCCTATGCAGCATCATTTAAAAGGCTCATGGAATAGTTTAACATCCCCTCTCAGAGAATACTGCCTGATAAGCAGAACAAAAAAAAAAACACATTCATCTCATTAAAAATTTTAAGTCTATACTAAGTCTGCATGATTTTTTGTGACTTCAGTAGGTATTTTGGTGCTAGTAAAAAAGCAAAGTCAGTTACTTTTAAAGATGATTTCATATGTGATGCTTTTATGTTCTGTATAAGTTCGAAGCAGAAATTTTTATCAGGCATTTGCTTTACCTAACAGGGAAAATGGCAATAGAAACAAGGTTTTTCTCTGGTAGGAAGTTGTAATTTAAACTGACAGAAGGAATTTTGTAATTAAATCTGTGCAGTGATGCTCTAATGTTATGGTGACAAGTAGCTATAACACAACCTGTAAGTATTACCTAGAAAATTTACAACCAGCTTATTTTTCATGTTATATGCATTACCAGATATCTAGCTGTATAGTACAAAATACAGTTGGTATGAAAATCAGTTTCTGAGTTGCACAGTAATAGTTATTCAATGCAAAGTCCTTGCTTATATTACAAATATGTAGTATTCATACTTACTTTAATCTTATAGCTATATCTTTTTGAGTGCAATTGCAGAATGACAAATTGCTTCTTCATTGTGAACTTAAATAAAGTTGCTGAGTATTTAAAAAGCAAAATAATTTTGCAGTAAATGTATTTATCACAGAAGTATCAGCAAGACCACTAAATAATGAACTGATACTGGGTAAGCAAGATCTATTGAATTGCAGGTTCTGTTTGAAAGTCTTCTTGATGGAGAAAATAGATTCACCAAGCCTTATAGATACATACATGCATTTTTAAATTTGTGGTTTTGAGAGGGTTTGTTAAGCTGTGAGATTGTAAAGGAAATTTAGTATCTTCCTGAGATCAAAACTTAACCTTGTCTTGACTGAGCGAGAAATAGATCTTGAAAACTGCAGACAGGAAAATGGTAGATCTTGTAACTTGAGGATTTGACAGGTTATTAACAGTTCTCTCAACTTTGCTATGAATATTACTTTGGCCTGTTAGACATGTGGGTCATTGCTCAGTTAAGGTAGAGTTCAGCTTGAATAGAGGTAGTAATAGTTACACACAAGTCTCTTCTCTTTTTAGAAATATAAACCTAATCTACAAAGCAATAGAGACAATTTATAAACCTTGACTTAAATGATGAAGGGAAGTTACCTCAATGTAACAAGGCACTTGAGGAGTTTTTAAAATTCTAACTCTTTAACTAATAAAAAAGTAATAAAATTTAATACTGCTACATAGTATGAACAAATTGGTAAACCAATAATCCTGACCATCTGTCACTACTAGTGTGTCTAGTAGTAAGACACAAATCTGGGGAGAGAATAAAAAATACTTGTTGTAATGTAAACACACTATATTTGAACAACTAAATGAACGGCTTAATTATTTTAATACTCACTTGGATTATAACTGTCAGTACTTAGAAGAAGGCAACCCTTGCCTTATTGTTTTTCAATTTAAGTACTTTGCTCGGCTGAGGTCATCTGACTGCATCTATTTTGGGTGTCTGTTCCAGTTTCTGCTTCTGAAACGTTTCTGCTTCATTATTAGAGTCCCTGACTCTTAAGTTATCTGTTTAATGTTTTCTTATAACTTTTTTAAAATTTAAAAGAATCTGCCTCTGAGGAATGAGCTTTTTTGGTGCCTGTGTATGAAGTGTTGGCCAGGACTGCCTTCTCCTTCTCCTTCTTCCTGCAACCTATACAGTACATTGAGTGAATTGCAGAGTATTTTGAGATTAAGAAGTTTCATCTCTTTCTAAAAAATTACTCTTGGCTGCACTTCTGTAATGTTCGGCAGCCATTGCTGCTTATTTTAAGATGTTCATTAAAGAAAAAAAATAACAGGATGAGAGACAGCTGCAGGTACCGGCAGTATACAAAATTCTTAATTACTAAGAGTAACTGAAGCATATTATAGTATAATTCAACTGAAAAAACAGCTGGCACGTGCTGTATTTGTCATATGAGAGCTTTGCAGAAAGAAGTTGTTCCAGCTGGTGGATTTATCACCCGCCTGCCAGAATGCTAAAAGCTCACCTTTTGTTTCCTACTCACTTAACAAAGACAATATGGATTAGGGACTAATTTGATTATTCAGCAGTTGGGGTTACTGCTCCATTTTAATATTAAAATCTCATAATGTGTGTTTGGGGGAAGGTTAACAATCAGACTGAATCAACTGTCTAGCTCAGTAGCCATCAGGTTTCCTTATGCTTACAAGGTTAAACTGTTTTCTTTAAATACATGTTTGGCATGATCTAATTATACAAGTAATTTCTTGATATACAGCAGTATATTAGCATGTAAATTCTGTTTATGGTCTGTGCTGCTAAGAATGCTAATTCCACACCTCAGTGCATGTATAGGAGACAGACTGTTTTTAATAGCTAAGAATTTTTAGTTTAAAAAATTGATTTATTTTGGTAGTCATCTGAGTTAGCAGTAAAGATGGTTTGTCAAGAGTGTAAGAATTTCCTTATTTTCAAAGCCCTTTTTATTACTCTATATAAACTTGAACAGAAGGAATCTACACATTGTAAAGTGTAGTGTTCGACCAATTTTAGATATAATTTCTATATAGTTTTAACTGACATCATTTCAAGATCTGTCTACTCACTCTCAATTTTACAGCAGCTAGTCAAAAGATTTTGAACTGTTTTTAGGGTATCTACCTGGGTTTGGTTAAAGGGGTTGGTTGAGAACAAGGGAGTGGGAAGTACAAGCCAGGTATGCTCACAGCCTTCTGTTAACAGATACACTGCAAGCTTGTATTTCAAGTGGGTACAGCACTTTTAAATCCAACTGTTGTAAAATACTAAGTTTAAAAGTTTTTAGGAGTAAACTATTGTTGAGAAATAAATGCCATAATTAAAATATCAAAGGCTTTTTAAAATGATGATTTGAGGTTAGAGTCTCCTGCCTTGCCTCCATTCCTCCAGAGAGAATTAGGGCTTTAGCTCCCATTACAATGCAGGGAGTTTCAGTAATAGGCAGAGCACCTCAAGGTTAGGAGTCAGCTTTCTGAGCATTGTCACTGTGCTAGATATTCATGAAGGTGATTGCATTTCAGCATTCTTTCAACTTGGAAAAGGAAGGTAAAATGAGAATAGATATAGAAATTCTTCTTTACAAATAATTTCAGCCTCAAGGTAGAAAGTGAAATGGGTAGCTGGAATCTTGATCACACTATTTTGCAGTGACTGTTGATAATGAAGTAGAGACTGGTTAAAGCATAGAGCAGCCTGCTTAGTTTTGCAACTTACCAAAGTTCAGAGCTTTTTCCACCTTTGGTCATCCCTCTCCTTCAGTGGCTCGTGATGGCCGGAGGCAAGAACAGTTCCTTGAGCACCGCCTCAAAGACCACTTTGAAGAAGGTGGAGTTTTCCTTTTCCTCACAAAGTGTTGCATGAGTGTTGTCTCAAGTTCAAAGCACCTTCACAAATGTCCATGTTGAGGTCTGGGTATGGGACATGAATTAGAATGTTAATCTATGCAGCTTGTATTTCTAGCATATTTGATAACATGCCTGCAAAATCAGATTCAACAAATAGAAAAAAACCACTGTGAAGTGTTAAATACTCTTTCCAAACTCCTGCTGATTTGAACAAATCTATCTCATTCCTCTGCCATTATAGATTTGAATACACATCATAAAAGAGTTCTAGCTGTGTGTGTATTGCTTTGGAAATCAATGGTTTGACATCACGGCTGTAATTAAAAATAAACCATAAGCACTTACAATGCAAGAAAGCACCTATAATTATATTCTGGTAACTAACACAACTACCTTGTGTTAATCAGCATCTTTTCTTCTGATTAACAGAAGTGAGCTGAGTCAGCAAAAACTTCGTAGCCAGGAACTCATTGCTCAGCTGGAAATGGCAAATGAAAAAGTAATTGAGGTAAGATAATGACTGATATGACAATTACTTTCAGTTACAACCTGATCCACACACACTAGGATCTCAACAGAAACCTATTTACATGAGTTATGGTGCCAATTTAGAAAAAAATAAGGATTTTTGACAGGAGTAATTTTAACTGGAAACCCCCACTGTTTCTGCTGACTGAGGTGTTCAAATGGCAGGAAGACAAATTAACTTCACACTCAAACAAGAAAAGGTAAAGGAGAGACCATCTTTCAGGGTTACTAGTCTAGCAGTTTTAGGCAGTTTGGGAGATGTTCCTGAAGTCACTTATGCCTATGTGTGCATGAATATCTCTAAAAGGAGCAGGCATTGTGTTACAGATAATGTAGCACATGATACCAAATCCTCAGTGAGCTTTGTCTCTAGTAGAATTTACACTGTATATGGCAAAGGCATTACCCATTAACAATTAAGGGCAGGGTCATCTTGTAATGTGAATTGTACAATAATTAACAGCCACTTCAGAAACAACTCTCCTGTCAACCTCATAAATCTGTGATAATACTCAGTTCTATCTAGGATAAGTCCTTCTGTGTTGTTTTCTGTAGCATTGCATAGAGAGGGAAAAAAGGGGCAGATGCAAGAACTGGTTTCTGTAGGTAAGAAAGACTGTGCATGCCCTTTGATGAAGAGGACTGAAGAAATCTGTAGTGAGTTTGTAATCTCATTTGTATTATCTCGTGTATTATTTTCCCCTCTGAATACAGCTTAAACATTTACATTGTAAGATTGTGTGAATTCAATTACCTGGATCAATATACCAGCTTTTATGCACTTTACTTCAAGATGGTGGAATGAGTAAAATTTCCTCAGATTATTCTGATAGGAAAAGTCAAATTATACCATACTTGAGCTGGACATTCTCCATAATGTGTCAGCAGTATGTCTTCAGTGGTAAATGGTTCCACTTAAGTTCCCCTTGTTTTAAGCTTTTTCACTACAGTGAGTATGGATCGAGTAAAAACAGCATTACAGACTGCATGTGTAATGAGATGTTTCATTTGCACAGGATGAAAAATTGATGACAGAATATCAAGAATATATCAATAGGCTGCAAAAGCGATTAAGCCTGGCAGAAGAGAGGGCAGCTACAGCATCTCAGAAGGTACTAAACTAATAAAAAGCATGATATTTAAGTATATTTTTAAAATCCCATTGAATATTACAAAAATAATCTCTTTGTACCAGAAGTGATCATTTACATGGAGTATTGCTACTAAAAGGCTAACAAGCAGCTTGTATTTTGGATATATCATCACAAAACTGATATATATTCAATTAAACTCAGGGCTTTAGTTACCTAAACTCTGTGCTACCTATAATTTTGTATTTTCTCTGCTGGACAGACAGTGGGGTTTTTTTCTGCCCAGCATTTCTTTTTTCATACCATTCAAGTTACACTTCTTGAAGCAAATTCCATGGGGGGGTTATACATGGCTTCACTTATTTCCAAGTAAATTTGTTACTCAGGTTGGTTTTTTTAAGTAAAGGTGGTCTTTCTGCCTCCTAATTTTTTACAGTGATTCAGGGACACCCATTTGCAAGTTATAGCTTTTTAGTGTGGGTGATCGCATGTGAGTTCCAGAGAGGAAATTCCTGGTTTATCTAAATTGTCCAATTAGGACAAATGGCATTTTTCCCCAACAGCAGTGAATAAATGGGCATTGCTGCCAAGCTATCATAACATAAGCTGTGCTTCCTGGCTGTAAATGCTCTCTCTCTCATGATAAGGTCCACCCAGCTGGTGAAGCCTTGCTCTGAAGGGATTGATTTGTATATTTTTGCCTCCTGCTTTTTATATGGATCTGATCACCTCTGATACATCTGAGGTGTATCTTTAAGTGCAGGTATGTATGTAAGGGAAGACTATCTTACCTTAAAAAAACTATTGCTCATGTCACCTTTCAGGGAATAAATTCCTGGCCTCTATGCCCATACAGGAAGAGGTCTAGCAGTTCCTGAAAGCAACAATAATTAACTCTTACTCATCAGTCTCCCTCTGAAAAGTTACAGATTTAAAAAAATGTTTAGCAGCTGAATTATTGTCCTGATCTTATCACCAGGCTTTAGAACTGCCTTGCCCTCTTCAGGCTTGGCAAAGGTTCCTGCTCCAGCTGTCAGGCATATGGCTGCTTTGTAGTGACTTTGTAGGAACTTCTGTGCCCAAGCCCCTTTCTCCTCTCTCTCCCCTCTTCTACCATTCCCTCCCCACAACCCCGCCCGAAAACCAGACATACCTGCATTGTTCCTGCTAATGGCTTGGAAAAGAGGCCTCCAGGAGTACTGCTACAACAGTGCCCAGTCTTCTGAATATGAAGAAAGAAGGTGGTTACTCTATCCTAGATCTCAGAAGGCTGCATGTTCATGTGTGCTTCCTCATTCAGAACAGAAACTCTGTATTCTGAATCTGCAGGTCAAGGGCTATGGTCCCACTTACCTGTATATTCTCATTACATTACCCAGCTTGCTTGTGAAATTAAATCCAGTAGAGGCTAGAGCTGGACTAACAGGGAGTCTAAAAATTACAGTTTTATTGTGGTTAGCTCAGTGACTATAAATTTTATACTATTAAACCATAGTAATGAAGAAACAGAAAATATGGGACAATGTTTGCACAGGTTTAAAATGTGTGTATTCCATGTGTAAGTCTTTTAAAGCTTACTCCTGCTACCTAATTTTTCATCATCTTGAATTCTTTGGGATTTTAAATAGCTGAAAAGCAGTAACCATGTATAGAGAGCGTTGTAAATCTCCCTGCCTCAGATTCCCCCTGATCTGTCCTTGTGCACTCTCCTTCATTTTGCCTTCCATATTGAAGTTTTACTTCTATCTTACCAAAAATTACACAAGAAACTATCTGCTTGTTTTTAATTACAGCTCAGCCTGATAACTACACAAAAGAAAAAAACTGCTTCCCTGAAGGATCTGGAAAATGTTTAAACACATGTACTGTTCATTTATACCACGTTGGAGTCAAGAAGATTGCCAGAGATTCTTCATATTGGAACATGAAAGTTGAACACATAACAAGGCTATACAACTTAGGTAAACATTTATTGGTTTACTCAGGTAAGAAAGGAGAGAAATGAAAATACTCTGTCTGTAAACATAATAAAGATTGGCAGAAGACTCAAAAATGTTGTAACTGAAGTCCTTTAAAGTAGCTGATGAAACACCTGGATATATTTCTGTGGTATTTTAGTCTTTTTTGGTGTAAAACCCACTATCTCATCTTCAAATAGGCTAAGATTGCGTACAGGGAATAAATAACATTATCTTGAAATTCATTAACAGCTTTGCTCACATACAATTGATACTTTTAATCATTCCTCATACTGCAATGACTTGGGAACATTTTGAAGATGTTTTATGAATTTTTAGTAAGATGCTAATTACATCATGAATGTCAAGTAGTTGCTGGTTTTATGTCAGGTGTTACAGCTGGGAAATGCCTCCTCTGGCTTCCAGTTTTAACAATTGGGTTCAGTTTGTTCTGATGCCCCTGGGAAACAGTTAATAAATAAAGTGCTGTTATGGCTACTCATACAGCTCATTTCTAGGGACTGTCATCTTTTGTCAGTTGGGCTTTTTCTTCATTACTATTTTACAATTGTTCCTTGCTTTGTTGCTTTCTGCTCTCTTGGTTTGTATGTGTCTGGGAACCTCAATACTCTATGCCTTCAGTGTGCACAAAGCTGGTGAATTCATGGCAGCATCCAGCTTTTATGCATTTAGAAATAGTGTGAGATTTCCAGCTGCCAGTACATGGGAATCCTCTTGCACGTGCTTTTCTTTGATAGTTGAGAAACAATACAAAACATTCTAAAGTTAGAGCTGATCTCAGTTTTCTCTTTCAGCATATATTGTAAACATTTAAAAGTGATTTTGAAGTGCTCCCATCTAGGACTTAAGGGACACAATCTGTTGTCCTTTCTCTTAAATGTGATGAGTTTAATTCTAGTTTATAACTTCTAACTCAGCTGGTGGATAATGCTTACCCAGTGCTTGATGGCAACTGTTGTTTGAGCCTGACAACCCCATACATCTGGCACAGTGGATCTCCACCATATTTGTGCTGATCACCCGGGTTGGTCTCCACATGGAAGTAAGAGTTAGTTCAAGTAGAGCTTGCAAGTAGAGATGCAACCTCAAAAACCATGGCTTACCACAGAGAAGTGACTAGTTCCTACAGCTATGCACACTTCACTAGTGATTTCTCAGACACATGCCTGTATTCACTGCAATCTCTAATTTTGCTCCAAGACTTTAAAGCTTTTTTTCAGAGAAAGAAGGATACATTGTCCAGAAGCTCCAAAAGTCTGTTACAGTGGGATTGTCACCAATCAACCACATCTCTGATAAGAAAGGGAGGTATGTATGCAACACCTTGTTTTCATTTGCATAATGCACATCTGAGATGATGATGAGACCACCTGGAAGATTCTGTGTGAGCTATTAATCCTATTCACTCCTTGAAGAGAAGCTCTAACTGTGAAGTGAAACCTGGCAGAAAATGGCAGGTAATAGAACGTTTTTGAGCAACAGCATTTGTGCATTTGTTCCTTGAGGCACAGAAAGCACCTGCTTGGTTCTCCTTTAATTATAGAAATATTCATTTCGACTTGCAGTGGAGCTCATGTGTAGTAGTTATTTGCCAGAATGTGATTTGCAATGATGACACAAGCACCTAAATAGTCAAGGTAAGGGGCAGCACAGAATAAATATCAAAGTTGTTCTGATAATTTCACTCAAGTGTCTGAGCACCCAAACAAACTAACTACTCCAAATTCTAAAACGCTGCCAGCAAGGATACTGCAAAAATGTACAGCATTTATTCACATACAGACAAAAAGGCACAATTCTACTGAATATTTTAACAAAAAATACAGCTGTCTTCAACTAGGTCTTTATAAATACTTCAAAAAAGGGAGAAAATAAATACAGGATTGGGCCATGTAATATAAAATAGTTATCTCTACATATAATTTTTATTTCTATCTGTTTCTCTTCATGCACCTTTTTAAATTAATTTCAGCTGAATGGACACCAAAGCTAGGCACATGGTGAAAAATCTTTACAAGATTTTACAAATGTAATGACAGATTTTTCAAATTTCTGAAATTAAGATTTGTACACAACACATATAACCCTTCATTTAGATCTGTGTGAGTTTATAACCTACCAAATGGCATTCCAGGCAACTTTACAGAAGTTCAACTAGCCTACAGTTTGACAAAATACAGCAATCAGAGTCAAAAATCTCTTGGTCGGTCTGCATGAGGGAAGGGAACGCTTAAAAACAGAAATCCAGCAACTGGGGGGGGGGCTGTACTGTCACTGCTGTACTTACAACACCTTTTCTGCTGAGCACTAAGCATGGGAGATAAAACTAACCTACAAGCTGGTCATACTGCAGTCTGCTTACAGCTCTTTTTGGTTTTGGTTCAGCTTAACTTGAAACATTAGAAAGCTTATTAACCTAGATGTTGGGAAGCAAAACAGATAAGGCATTAATTCTGCACAACGTTAGCATTCATAATAGTGCAAATTAACAAGGTACCTTTCTGAAACTGGTCTGAGGTTAAATATTTACTTAGAATCAAAATTTAGACTGTTCCATCTATGGCTTGACAAACAATCCCCTATATGGTCATCAGCTTCTTCCTTAAAGAAAACAGCAGTGCCTGTCTGGGAAACATTGCTGTATCTTGAGCAGAACTTACCTGGATTTACCTTTTGCCTGTTGTTGAAACAAGTACTCTTCATACAGCCCAAGAATGACTACATAACTTCAGATTCACCAGTGCCCCGTTTGACTCTCACTTCAGTAAGTCATCAAGTTTAATCTTATTCTTGGACCCCAGCAATGGTGTTTTAAGGTACACTACGTTAGACAAAATTCCCCTTCCTCAAAAGAGTAACACTTCTGAATTTTAAAACAAATGATAGGGGGATGCATTCTGTTGCAATATTTAATTAATAACTTGCATAGCAAGATTGGTTATTAATAAGCCTTTTTTTTCTTTTCTTGTTTTGTTTTTGTGGGCATCTTTTTGTGGGGTGTGGTTTTTTGTTTTTGGTGGGGTGTTTTGTTTTGTTTTGAAATTGCATCCTCTGGAAGACTTGTTTATGGCAGAGTTCTGTGTTTTAAATGTCACCTGCTCAAGAACCAAAGGTCTAACATCAAAAAGTGGATGTGGTAATGGCAGGCTAGAAATAGAAAAGGTGGGGGGGAAGTGGCTTCTTTATGCCTGCCTTTCTGTAACACACTGCTGCTTAACCCTTGTAAAATACCTGACTTACATTTATGCAGAATTCCAAAATTTACAGGCTCCTAACACTCCACTATTATATGTGCACTCTACTTGATACAAACCAGCATCCTAACCATCTCTTAATATTATTGCTCACAGCTTACTCATTATTGCCATTTGCAATTATTAAAAAAGTACACAGTCAGAATATGAGTTCCCTCTTCCATCAAGCCTAGTCCAAAATAGGATAAAATCTTTTTTCTTCATTTGACTGTGAAGAGCTAAACACAATTTATTGCCTTTCCATTTTATTCTCTTTAAAAATATATATTCATGTCCACTTTAAAGCAACCTTTTAGTGTCATAAGCATGGCTTTCCCAATACATACCATTAGTGCATACATGCTGGGCTTTGGGAAATCCTACCAACTAGTGCCTTAGAAATTCTTCTCTTGAATTGTCATCCTAGTCCCGGAGCCAGGTGACTGTGACTGACTGGTGATGGTTATTCCAGAGGGGGGCTGTAACCCCCGTGCCTGTCTGCTTCCTCAGAACTGAGCCATCTGAGGGGTCCCTCTGTGCTCAGCCTGAGCCTTTCCAAGCTCTGCACTGTAGAGCAGCTGCAGCCCTGCCCTCTCCCTTCCCCTTCTCCAGCAGAACGTCACGGTTACATCTGGGCACCTCCCAGGTGTATGGACATGTAAACTCTGGAGCTTACCCAGGGGTTCTGAGCTGCCAGCTGCACTTGCACTGAATGCAACAGAAAACATTCTGCAAAAAGAGGAGAAATAACCTGTCATCGTGCCAAAAAAGTGGCCATTTGTAATGGGGTTTAGCAGTGTAGTATAATTAACCAACCACCTTCAGTTCCGTAATACTAATTAAGAACTTGTGCTTTTCCAGAAGGCAGGGAAAGGGAATATAATCTCATCAGTGCTTTTTAGCTAACAGGGACAAATGCAACCTACTTCCCTCTGTCCACCCTTGCCCCTTCTAAAAGGTTTTTGTGAGTTATTTTAGTGTTCCTCACAAATCCTATCGTAGTAATGATGTCATTTCTCTGGTTACTCAGAAAAGTTGCAAATAGAGTAAAACTCCTCATAGAACTGGGAGACGAAAGGACAAAAAACCCAAACCAAACCAACCAAACAAAAAAACCCCAGCTTTAAATGCATGTAAACATGTTTATACAGCTCAGGAATAATGAGTTATCAATTTGTCAGTCTGTAACCACGTCTGAGATCTCTTCTCTCTCACACCAATAAATAATGTGGAGTTGGCTTGTAGGCAGTGACTCTACTGACCACGGTGCTGACACCGTGTCGTCCCTGTGTCCAGTCAGGATGCCATGATGCTCCTCCTAATAATGTCTGTCCTTCTGCTGATAGTGCTGTTTGGACTCAGCCTCTGCTGCCTGCACTTTTTTTCAGCCACTTCAGTCTCCGAGTCACTCATCTCAGCATCAGGGCTGTACCCATCATTCTCGCTGTCAGGCTTTAGCTTGGTTTTTGCCCTGTCCTTCGGTGACCCTCTGCCCACACCCAGGTAGGGGTAACTGGAGTTCTGGTGGCAGGGCTCCTCTGGGCTCTCCCCCTGCTGTTGCCTCTCCCCCTTCTTTGGAATTCGGAATCCTCCCCAGTTTTTCACTGGGCTGGTGGGCGTCGTAGGCACTTTAACTACTGTCTGGTTAGAGTTTACTTTGACAAGACCCCCGTTGCATTTAGGCACTAGATCCCTCTGTGTGCCAGGTGCTGACCTACCACTGGAGTGGTTTAGAGCCCTTTTATTTTCTGATTGCCTCTGAGAGAGTTCTGTAGGTCTCAGTGGTTTGTGGTTGTGTTTAGAAGTCTTTTCCTTTAGTTCCGCCTTGATCATCTCACACGGTGGACGATTGTCTCTTCTTTTCCTGTGGTCTGGTATAACAATGCCATTTTTCTGCTGTGCTGATACAACCCGTGTTTCTGCAAAGGTCTTGTCAAAATCTAAGAAATTCCCAGGAGGTGCAGTGCCCTCCTTCTGGCTGGGCTGCCTCAGCATGGATTTGCTGTCGTTCCCAGAGCCGCTTCTTACTCTGTCTCTCTTGTGTGGCTTTTTCAAGGAGTGGGTTAGAGATGTGCCCATTTGTTTCCTGAAGAAGGCAGAATGCCATTTCAAATCCTCTATCTTAGGGGTGTTGGGGCCCAAAGATGGACTATTGAACAACACTGTGTTTTCCATTGAGAATGAGGAAGGCACACCTAAGTGTAAACAAATTAAGTTAATGTCAAGCAATTCCATGTCTGCGTAAAGACACAATTTTCATTGTACCTATTTTAACGCTGCTTCCCATGCTGGGCATGTTCTTGAGCACAAATAAGTGATAATAATAGTGAAAATCACACGTGATTATGTGGCTATGTCATTTTTTCTCAACATAATGCTATGTGTAGTTTACTTTCCTGCAGCTGTTCTGCACATAATTACACCTGTAGCAAAGATAAATCCTAGCACTGCTCTATCCACTAAGACAGAGAAACTCCTCAGAGAAGGGAAAAAAAGGAACCAGCAAGTTGATCTGATTGATTTTGTCTAAAATATGGTTTATTAGTTACTGAATACCTTATGGGTAATCTAGTTAATGCAGTAACTTGGAAATAATTAATCTTTTTGAGAAAACACTTCTGTCAGTGAGAGTAGGCAGAAAAAAAGGTCATTTTCAAACTAGAGTGCACTTTTTCAAAAATCATTTCTTTAAACTGCCACCTATGGGGCAAAGAAACAAATGCTAAACAGTAATGAAGTGGCACTAATAAACCACAGGCTGATGAGGTACCATATGGCACTGGAATATAAGTCAGGATCCCTCTGTCCTAAGAAGCCATTAAAGACTCACACCAGGAAGGGTCTGCAGAGGAAGCCCCTCAGTGGCCCATGGATAAGAACACAGCCTTCCAGCCCACCATTAGCACCACACAGATTCTCTTTTTTTCTTCCAATTTGCTGATGCATGGTGGACCACACAAAAATGAGAATAAACGAGGGCCTGTTTGTCCTTCAAAACGAGCCATTAGCCTGCAGCCATACCTTTCAGTACTTGTGCCTGTGGTCTCACGTGAAAAAAATAATGCTAAAGCATACCTGAAACTCTGTCTTGTTCCAGCTGCTTTGCATACATATTAAATATCTGCTCTTGAACTTTGCAAACTGATCTCTTGATTTTTTCCCTTCGGGTCACCATGTAAGTGAGGTTACGCACCTAGAAGATACCAAGTTGAAGATTGACAGCAATCACAGAATCACAGCCTTGGCTGATCTGAGCTGCACAACAGATGCATCTTATCCACAGAAGCTCTGCTTTCATTACTTGAACTGGATGAGACCATTTCAATATTTCTGTTTCTACAGGTATGACACTGTCATTAATGTCATTCATAATCAAGTCTACTCAACTTTATTTTGAAGAGTAGGCCCCATTTTAATTTTTATTTTTAATCCAAGTTATCTTGGATTTATTATCAGTGGGAACAACAGAGTATTAAAATATTAAAAATACTGTTAGAATGCTGTACCCTGTTTTAACATCACACTTAAAAATGGAAAGGATGCACACAGAATAACTTAAGAGCCAGACAACACAGTGATGTGACAAACAACTTAGCTGATCAAAGAGAAGGCTAAAAGAAACCTTGAGCACACAGAGCAGAAACAAAACATACTCATAACAGCTGTCTCACTGAGCTAGAACAGGGTCACAGGATGGAAGCTAAAACTGGAAAAGAACTGCAACAATTCATTGTAAGAGTAATTAGCCACCAGGATCCTTGACAAAGGATGAAGTAGATGGATGAGCATCTGCTGTCCTGATTTAAAGACCAGATATGATTTTTCTTCTATTTCACTCAGAGGTCGCTGCGTTCAAGCACCTCCTGAGCTGTGTGTCTGTGGCCTACACAACCTATGTGCTACATGGAGGTGCAAAATAATTTCAGTATCCTTCTGGCTCTAACCTATCTAAACTCTTGTTAGTTAACTAAAAAAAAGATCAACCACCAGACTGATCCTACTGAAGTGTTCTTTAAACATTCAAAAGCTGGTTAAGTGGAGTATTGTGTGCCTCCCCTCACAAGTCCAGTGAAATATCCCACTATGCTGTGTCAAGAAAAAACAGAACTGCTCCAAATCAAGGTTTTATAATCTTTCCTTTCTTGTGCCCCCAATGAAAGGAGTAAAGAAAGCCCCTGAAGGTTAGGAAAGCTCCAGCTGGGGGTTGCAGTACAGCCCACAGCCATTAGTGTTCAGTAAAAAAGCGTAAGCAGGAAACACAGCATCCCTGCTATAAGGAGATTGGATACTGGATGCCAACACCTGCTGGCTCTGTGAATTTGAGAAGGGTTACTGGTGTGACCACTGTGCTCTGTGGAAATTTACTGTTAAGGGTGTGTTCTGAGCACACAGCTTGGAGTGCCTGCAGGCAAGGGCAGGAACAGAGCAGAACCAGCAGACCTCCTGCCAGTGCAGGGCCTTACCCGCTCCAGATCCTGCCGGAGGTGTGTGAAGAGCTGCAGTCTTCTGAACAGAACATCCTGCTCCTGTTTAGCCAGATTGTCCTCTTCATCCTTCTTTGGGGTAATCAAAGGCTTATTGAAGTTGGCTTTTCTCTTCAGCTTCCAGTACTGGTACAGGAATCCCACCGGCTCCTCGGGCAGCCGCAGTGCTTGAGCCACTCCCGAAGACTCAACAAAGGTATAGAACTCATCCTCCAGCTGCTGCAGCTTCTGCTTGCGGAGGCTGACTCTGTGGGCCTCCTCCTGGTTTTGACCCATGCTGAGGAAAGGGTCAATGTGAGCAGGGAGAGAACTGTCCTGAATCCCAGTCCCATTCTCCCGGCCTGGGCTTTCAGTGAAAGTCTCCTCATCCGCTTTCTTGGTGGAGCTGTGCTTAGGACAGTAGGACTTAAATTTCACCTCATCGTTCTCTGCCAGGATGGTTTTCATCTCCAAGCCACGGTCAAATGCACAGGTGACATGGAAGGCTGTTCTGCAGTTCTTCACTGAACACTACAGAGATGAAATTAAAATTAATCAGATAGAAATTTAAGAAGCCAAACTGCCTAAAACTATTTGAGCAGCCAGGACTATTTTGCAAGAGTAACCCTGTTGCCATGCTCTGCTTCTACTTTACATGTACTTTCTCGCTCTCTTCCAATTAGGTTCACAATTCAGAGCTTTCAGGACAGGTAAGGATCAAGTGTCCCAGTGGAACAGGAGTAATTAACCCCTTCTCTAGCCCACTCTCATTATTCAATAATCAGGAAATCCACGAGAGGAGTGTTCTTGCTGTCCCCAGAGCCATTCATGAACAGCAGTGGTACATAAAGGCAAGCATTCCCCTTTGACTGTGCCAGCATAAGAGGGGAAAAAACATCTCAGTGGCTCCAGGCCAGTCTGATACTTTTAATGAAAAGCCTTTCCCAGTGCCTGAAACCCTGATACCCAAAAGGACTCAATGGAGGTGAAGTGTATTTCTCCTGTTATCCCCATGTTATAATGTCAATGATTAAATCACTGTCAGTCACTACTTCACTGACTACAGCTTTACTTCATCTGGGAGATGAACAGAACAGGGAATTCCATTTTTCTTCCTTCACAGTGAACTCAACTGTCATGGACTGACAGGCACTAGGTTCAGCTGATTTAGCACTTCATTTCCATTTTATGTAACTTCCTCTTGAAAAAATGCTGTCATAGCTGTCACCAGCCACAAAAGGAAAGGTTTAAATATATTTATGTATCTACACACATGCAGATATGCACTTGTATTAACTCACACCTCTGCCCCCAGTGAAAAGAAGTTAAAGTGGAAGTGCCATTATCTACGAGGAATCAAAACTATGCTTAACACAAGTCAACCATCAGAAAAATGCCTTGCACTAGAATGTTTATACACTACACGTTGTAGAGAAGTCAAATCTTCCAGGTTGACTCAGCAGCCAGGTGGCATATAAAGGTACAACAGCATTTAAGCTGCAGAAGTTTCCAATGAACATTCTTTAATAAAATAAACACATAAAAGGAATTTTAAAAATACCAAAGCATTTTTTTGCTCTTCCCTCTCTCACTAACACACAAGGCAAAAGCAGCCTAACTGGAACACCCCACAGTGCAGAAGAGTACTTGAGCTGTCATTTAGAATAATCAGCTTTTCATGTGGCTGATGTTTTATTGGGAGAAGAGGGGAAAGCCTGTCTCCGGAAGGAAATCTGCTGAACCTGGGAGAATATCCAATCTTGGTTTTCCCAGCTTACTGCAGCTGCTCTCTGCTCAGCCTGATGCACACTTCCAGCTGCTGGCTTTTCTAATTGTTGTGCACATCTCAACATCTCTGGAGGATCTCTCTCTGTTCATCCAGTTAATGCTACTTCCTTTCTATTGCAGGGGATTTGTAAGTCATGTTTTTCTCTGCTGTGTAAAATTTCACAACACAAATCTAAACATTGCTCACAGCTAGCTTTAACGACACCAAGATTTACAGAACTCCTATAAAATGTCAGGCAAAACTGTAATTTTTTGTCTCCCTCCCAAAATTTCAAACGTAGAACTGTCTGAAGTGGCAGCCATAGTGCCTGCATGCCATTTGCACACTAACATGCATAAATATTCATCTGTTTAATTTAACCTACTCTAAGTTACCCTTCAGAAGAGGTCTGCAGAACGGACAGAAGTTTTGACTGTAACAGCAGCCAAGAGGAAGGGGACAGCTCTGCACGGCAGTATTCTGGGTGCAACTTTATATGCTGTGGACAGATTTTTTTACTTATAATTTGTTGCTGTATATGCTCCTTAAGTAGAAATGAACTGACAGCTTGAAGTGGGACTCCTGCTGCACTGCTGTTATACAAACTTTTTTCTGGCAACCTCATCAAATGATTCAGGGCAAAAGAAAAATGGAAAAGGATAAAAAATCTTAAAAAAAAATATTTTCTTTCAGGAAAAATCTATCTTTATGCTGGTCTTACCATCATGGGGACTGTAACAGGCTAGCCACAAAACAGGAAGAGCTCTACATCTTCAGATTTTTGAGACAATAGTATCTTATCTGTCTCAAGGAGCTTTCTAAAGATCATTTTGCTGAAGCCCACTGGTTGTGAAGAACTTTACCACAATACTGAGCTACACTTTATTGTTTACACAGTCCCAACACTGCCCTGAGTAGGTCACTGGCCCTTATGCTCATCATCTGCTCTTGAGTAAGGTAGATCAGAGTTTTGCCTCCTGTCTTGGGAAACCAAGTATATCCTACTTTAAAAATCTGAGGCTTGGTAATGTTTTCGCAGCCTCTCCAGATTTTAAAAGTGTTCTTAAAATTACTCTTCAACACTTCTGAGTGATTTTCCACTGTAAAAGATCTGGAAGTGCTTTCCAGCTGACAATCCAATACAAATCTGAATCCACACTGCCCAGTCTGAAATGCTCTGGTGCAGATCAGTTCAGCTATTTCACAGCAACAATTCATAGGCTACAGTGAGAAAGGCTGAATGCAAATCCAAATAAAACTGCAAAGGGAATGTGAGAAGTATGCAGTGAGACAAACTGGCACTGGCCCAAGAATGTGAGTTGTTGGTATGAAACAAACAGCTTTACAGTGCAGCTTTACAGTTTGATGATTTATGGCACACAGAAATCATTCTTTTGGGAACGATGCAGAGCAGACATCTGGTTTGATTCTGCCCCATCTTACTGTTTCAGGGAGTCAGCACACCTGAGCTCAAGTATCAAAAGTCAGAATGGTAACATCACACCACTGCTACAGCAGTGCCACCTGGGATGGTTTCTTTCCCCCCCAAAACACCAAGAGCTGCAGAATCTACCCAAAACTGATGGAGGAAATGGGGCTCATTTCCTCAGCTTGTGGCTTGCTTGAATCTCCTGGCAAACCAATCTGTTTCTTCCCAACTGCTCAAAAAGCCTGACACTAAATTATTACATATTGTCCTCAGCAACTTAAAAGCTGGATCAATAATCAAACCATTATAAAAAATTAGTTAGAGCCCAGTGTTTAAGTAGTGCCTAAAATGAGAAATTGAAAGCTATAACCAGCTGACCAGCTTTGCTTAAGCTGGGAGTGCTCAGCACCTTAAAAAATCCATTTGTTACAGGAAACAACTCCTGCTGGGCTGTATTCAACTCCTCTTTGAGGTCATTAAATAGGGGCTAGCAGATAGGTTTCAGCACAGAAGCCTTCCACTCTCAAGCATCATTTTTATTTGTGGTACATAGAGGGATTTTTCCTCTACTCATTTAAGTTTTTTTTCAGTGTACTAAGAAATGTATCAGTGTATCAACAAATTAGCAAATCCTGTGGAATGTGGCTATTATTATTGGAATTTTACTAAAAAGTAAGAGCCCACTAACACTTGAAAGTACTTTGTAATTAAATCCATAGTAATGAACAGGAAATCAAGCAGCTTACTGGAGATACACCTTTTGTGTATCTGCTAAAACCCACCAAAACAACATATGGGTATCTGTGTCAGTAAAATACCTGTATAGAAGCTCCAACTTTTTCGTTACAAAGGCTGCACACCAGTGCCCATCTACTGCTGGGAATGTGAGAAACCTTTGTAATGGGCTCCATTTTTTCTGGGCTTCCAATGCTCACCTAAGAGAGAAGTGGTTAAAAAACAGACTATTACACTGCTAAACAAGAAAGATATTGGTTTTATCAAGGAAATCAAATTCCTTGTGTGCAAAATTAGCATGTTTTTAAGGAGCATAAAAAGTTAAAATTCCTTTTTTTAAAAATTAGTTCCTCACTGCATTAACAAAACAGTTTCAATGTGAAGCTCTCAAATTTAAAATCATCATACAGCATGAATACTTTGATTATGAAAATCCCCAGGAATTCTCACCATTACATCCAAACTTTCCTGATTCACCTTTAGTGCTCTGTTTACAAAATAAACAGGTCCTTTGTGTCCTTGTTAAAGGGACTTTCCCAGCAGCTAAGGCCTCATTTTTTGAGACCTAATTTAGGTTGACAAAGGTCACGTAATGACTCTCTTTAGAGATGATGGATCATCCCACCAGACTACAGCAAACTGAGAATCTTTTATACCATCTTCTTAAGAAATACCATATATTTATATATATGTATTTATATGCTACACTGAGGGTAGCAACTCACACTACGTCAAACAATATTTTTAAGATGTCTTCCCTTCCAGAATCCCTGCAGCCCTGAACTCCCTGAGGATCCCACCTACCTCTGGAATCCACAAAGCACAGCTAACGTGGACCCACTTGGTGCCACTCCGGGTTGGTTTCATGGCACCACCTTTCTTGGGACACAGCAAACACTTGGGCTGCACGCCAAGCGCGCAGGTCCTGCACAGCCAGCTGCCTTCCGGCACCTTCAGGATCCCGTAACATGCCTGTGTTCCCATGGACAGAAAAGGGAAAGAAAAGAAACAGTATCTGTTACTTTTCAGCTGTTTACATGTTGCCTCTCAAGACATTCTTTATGGAATTTCTAAAAGTACAGAAACATTTGTTTGTGAGGCGTTTTGGGATGCGTTCATCAACTGAGCCCACCGCATTACCCATTCGTTCCCAAAAAGATCCTCCAGGGAAAGGAGCAGAAGTCAGGACCAGCTGCTAGGCAAAAGCCACTGCTCACTTCCAGAGGGTAAATGAAGGATGTGTTTGCCAGCCCAAAGTGCAAGGGGACCCCCCAGGGACAGCCCTGCCAGCAATGAGCCAGGATGGAGTTCAGTGTCACACAGACTGCATGGAGCAGGAACTTGACTGCAATTCAAAAGGCAAGAACCACAAATTCAAGAAATCCCCGTGCAACACTCAATGTTAGTCCAAAGCACTGGGGTTGACTTCTTATTCAGAGGAGAAAGTGCAGAGCAGCTACTAATAGGATCACTTTCTCCAGAAGACTGCATCTTTATGGAGACCTCTGTCTAAATTACTGTCATTTTTAACCCTCCTGAGTTTCACATTTGATGTGATCAGAGACTAAGCTCCAGAGAACCACAAGAGGTCTAAAAACATCCACTTTACCCTCTGTACCTTGCAAGATAGCACTCTGTACCTCACAGCTGTCATAGGTGTTTCTGTACCATTAGTGCAAGTGCATTTAAGTAACACATACAAGGAAACACCAGGCTTGCTCACCAGACAGCACAGCTTCCCCAACACCGAATGCAAAAGCCTGAAAGAAAGGCCAGGCTGCTGGGGAGGCATCTGCCACAGCAAGAAGTATCCACAGAAACAGGTATGATAAAATTGTATCTGTGCTTCCATGCTAAGCAGACTTCTTAACTGCCACAAAAAGCTGGCAGACAATATTGCTTTCATTAGCTCAGCTCAGATCACTAGGTTCTCAATTAAATTAAAATTACTATAATAACTCTTACCTGTGTCCCTACCAATTGCCTTAAAGTGCTGTTTTTACCACCCCCTGCTGAGCCTGAGTTGCTGATCCTGAAGGTGTGTTAACCCCAGGAGTGAGTAGGGACAGAGGAGAGCAGTGACCAAGTGAGAACACAGAACAATACCCCTGGGTGTGTTTTGGGGAGGCTTCCTCACTTTGCATGCTCCTCCATACACACAATACACCACTTTACACTCCTTAGCATGGCATTGCTAGAATTACACATTAACAATTCTGCTTCTCAATTACTTAATTCCTGAATTCATCCCACCACTCAATGGGGAACTCTGTAAGAACTTCCCTTATCAGTGCCTGTCACCGGAAAAAATCCAACCTGTTATTTTAATGGTTTGGGAAAGTTTCTGTCACCACCCCTACACCCTCCCACTGTCCTCTGGCCACCATACCTGGTGCACGCAAATATTGCATTTATCACAGAACACCATTTCATTGCCATCTTCTCCATCTGGAGACTGACAGACATCACAGACAACATCTTCATCATATTCAATCCCAAGTCCTTCTTCCGTCTCGATAGCATGATTCATGTTATCATAGCATCTGTGTTCAAACTCCTCTATGACCCTTTCCATTGTGTACTCATCCAGCTCAGGCATCCCTGGGAAACACAAGTTGTAACTTATTGAAAGGAAAAAGCAATAATCACTGCCACATGCAACTCTACTTTCTTTTTAAAAGCTGAGTAGATACAGCTGACCTACACACATACACATCATTCCTAGGCCACTGTGTGCCTTTTCCAGCATGGGGGAAAAAGCAGGGAAACTGTAAAAGAAGACTTGTAGATGTATGAAACTTGTAAAAGCAGAGATCCAAACCAATCTTTCAAAATCCTGAGAAAAACATTCAGAAACTGACTTTGGCTTCCTGGTCTCCTTCTCATTTCTCCTTCTGGGACAGCACTCCGTGGCTTTTGCTTCCACTTTTAACGTGATGTGATGTTGACTCTTTGATGAAAAATTTGAAAGAGTTTTGAACCAAAAGTGGTGGGGGCAGAGGAAAGAAATCAGTGAGAGAATCTGCTATGAGACGTGGCACAAACTTGCAGTTTCTTGCAACTGTTGTTTTCTCCAAGTTCCAACCCAATCGGGTGGCACCCCAGTGGGGGTCTCGATCAGACCCTGCTATACTGATTAAAACAGCTGTAATAATTGAAACATCAAATCTGGGACAACAAATAAATGCAACATCTAATCTGGGATTTGGTCTTTTAAAACAAAAGCCATCGGAAAGTATTCCTAACACCACAGCTCCATACAGATTATATTACAGTGTCCTGTAAAACTATCATAGCAGCAGTAAGAAAAATATCAAATAAGAACACCGTGCTTCTCCCTGTGGCTTCCATCTCTCACCTGCCATGACAATGACCTAGCTGCAATATTTGTTCTATTTTGCCACAAAATCCTGTAGCATGAGCATCCATGAAACCAAGAAAGCTGCACTACTGCAAATAATCATTGTCCTCTTGCCAAGTCAGATGAAAACAAGGATTTCCATATACTTAGATAACGACAAAGAAATGCAGGCTCAGGATATTCTGCTTTTTGTCTAATTCCCAATACCAAAAATTTACTGTGACGTACAGAATTTCCTTGTGAAATAGAAAGCAGCAGAGGGGAAAAAAAAAACCAAGGTGAGTGGATATTCTGATCTGGTCTAAGCAGATACAACTCAGCAGTTATAAAAGCATTTATCTGAGGGCTTAAGCATATCAGGTCTGGTTTCCCATGGCTACCCCAACTCCTGTGTTTAATATCTCTTCACACCTCTGTCATCGATTCCGACTGCCGCCCTCCCTGAAATTATTAAGTTGCTATCTTTAAAAAAAAACCAAAAATTAAAAAGGTGACAAAACCACAAGCACTCATTGCTCACCCATTTCCTTGAACTCTTCATTGGCAAGTTGCAGCCATGCCACATCCACATCATTGAGGTCGTAGCGACAGACGCTGTCGGCTAAGGTGCGGATGTCCACATAGCCCAGCTCCGGAGGCTCCAAGCCTGAGGATACAATGTACTTCCTGGGACGGGTAAAGGTGACAGCCTTCGTCTCAGACACAACCCTAAAACAGACAGACAAGCAGCCATCAGGTAATGCTGAGACTTGTTTCTAGAGAATTCAAACTGTCCCGCTCTAACAAGCATCAGCAATCACTGAACCAGCCAAGCGGTCACTGGGCAGCGCTGAGATGGGGAGAGGAAACAGTACTGGACACTTGCAAAAGGGACTGGAGGTGCTCTAAGAAATTAACTGGAGTTGTCTAGAAACCAAAGTCATTACCAGAATGCTAATTAAAATGAAACTATTAGAGGATAATAAAGCTGTGCTTACTCTTACCTGAAAGTCACACTTGTTTCAAGCTAGAGTAGGAACCCGGTATTTATGTAGCAGTGGTGGCCATACATAAACAGATGTTAAACTCAGTTTTAAGACTTTTTTGAAATCAATCTGTTTAGCTACAATAACAAGATGAAGAAAATTCAAGGAAAAAAAGTGGTATTTCCTGCTTCATTTGAGGGGGTTTTTTCTTACAGAATTTTTCTTCTGTTTGTTTTGGGTTTTTTTTCATATGTGTGTGTGTGTGTTGCTACAGAATTGCCATGTTTATGAAATTCAGAAGATGTTTTCACTGAGAAGCAGTCATCTGCACTAATTTCTCCTTCACTTACCCAAGCAGATCCAAGCTCTGGCATCCTGGGCCTGAATTTCCCCTTTCACAATCACTAAGGTCATGCCAGATTAAGCACAAATACTAATCAGCTGCTGCTAAAGCTACCTTATCTCAGGTTTTGGAGTTCCAGTTGGCCAACAACCAACAATGAAAGTGTATTTTAGCTGCAAGCCTGCTGAAATTTTGTCCCAAGGCATTGGATTGGTTCAGGGAACAGTCCAAGTACCTCCAGCACACAGCTTAGAACAAGGCTCCTGCAATGCTGCAGCTTGGCAAAGCCAGGACCCGAGGACAAAACTGCCTGGTACCCAAAAGACAGCAGTCACTCTACCAGCAAGCTGTGACTTGCCTCCAAACAGCAAGACAGCTCTGGCAGCCCACCTGCAGCACAGTTCTCTCCGTAGAGGACATTGCTCTTTCTCTCAGTGCCCACACTGACACTCAGTTTGGATGCAACCTGCTTCATGGTGTAATTCTGGTACCTCCAGAAGCAACGCTGCCACCACTGCCTCCTGCAGCACCAGTCTGGGCTTTCTGGTGTTCAAGTGCAGCAAAGAGCTAGCACCCCTTCATGGAGACACAACCTTCTGATTGACATAGCCTAAGCTCCACAAGCAGGACATCCTCCACCCTATTCTGCTCCCATCTGAGGCCCAACAGAGGAACTCCTCCCATCAGAAGACCCCAACCTGCTGTTACAGTATCTGTGCACACAGGTCTCACTAAACCCTCTACCCATTTCAGTCTCCTGCACAGCCCTACATCTTCCCCTCACCTTACGTCATGCAACAACCTGAAAAAAAATGGTGGGCAAAAGGCAAATGCTGAATTTGGGGTTTCTGAGGTGCAGAAGGGGACTGTTACAGAACACTAATCTGAATGACACTGCCAGGCTAACTGCACTGCCCAAACCGTTCCCATTCTTCACAATATTAAAATATTACAGACTACCATATCTCGTGGGAATTTACTTCAAACTGGGCACTGCTCTCCAGCTCTTTTGTACCATAAACTCCTCCCTGAGTACCTCTCTCCATGTGGACATCACAACCTCTGGCCAACATCCAGCACATGCTATCTAAACACCACTGTAGTGGCCCTGAAGAAATAGGCACAGGTAGTTTGGCATCAAAACAAGCCTTCACCTCTTTATTTAAGTGATAAGTTTAAAAAAGCAATGCTTACTATGTACCAAATACTACATTCAACCAAATTATCCATGTGACTGAATGACATTCCACCCTTCCTCACCCCTCTGGACCTACTGCTGCCCTGCCCAGCTGCTACAAGCCAAAACCTTTTATTCTCTATAATGTACCTGATGATCCACAACTGTCTCTACTGCATTCTCCTTCTATTCTGTACCAGCTGCTCTTTGACTGTTGCTGATTCAACTTACAGAACTGCTCCTTCCCCTCCCAAAGTTAAGGCACAGAACTCCTGGAGCACCCCAGCACCACCACTGCAGGACAATCAGAGAGCACATGCTCACCACGAAGGACCACAGAAGACAGCTCAGCAACTAAAACAGTGGTGCCTCCTCTGCTGGTGCCTGTAACTGGGGGTGCCTCCTTTCCCTAACTACCTTAGTATCTTAAATTTGGAGCAACATCTCTGTTGGTCATTGGCAGAGAAAACCTCCCTCCTAAAGGAATCACTGGAGCTGATACAGCCACAAAACTGGCTCCCTGAAAGGCAGGTGGTGGGGCCCTGCTGGAAGGGCTCCCTCTGCTAAAGCCCATGGGTCTCCTGGCTCCCCTGCAGCCCTGGGAGCTGCCTGAGGGAGAAGGCAGCAAAAAGGCAACGTGAGCACACATGTACAGTGTGTGTGCAGTTATGCAGACTCTGGGAGAGGTCATTGTGGAGCTGGCTATGAGCACTGTGGGGAAATGGTATGCTCCCACACTCTAAATTGCACAGCAGAGGGGAAAATGGAGTTTTCCTTGGAGCTCCAGGCCCAGTCCTTCAGAAGAAGGAAGGAAGGAAGGAAAGGGTTTACCTGATGTGTGGGTGAGTTCCTCATTTTACAGACCTAGCAGGGCGGTGCAGTGGTCTGGAGGCTGCCACACAGAACACAAACAGTGCTAACAACATTCCTGTGAGTCCCTCTGCTCCAAGGTTAAAGCTGGCAGAAACAGACCTAACAGAAGCAGCACAAGTTTCTGCTGTATGCCAGAGACTGGCCTGTTCTCCCCCCAGCACTGGTGGGTGGGTCATTTGGTAATGCCTTATGGGCCAGCCTGGACTTACTCATGGATCTGGTATGATTAAATGGCAAAAATCCTTCATCTCACTTTCTCCAAAACCAATCCCAACTGATCACAAAACAGATACACATGCTGCAGTGCTCTTCTGTCCTTACAACTGCATTGTTTAATTTGAAACAGAAAACAGCATTTCAGTGTAACAAACAAGGCAAGGAAAATGAGGGTTTCTTGGACAAGAATTACAAAAGCTCACGTTAATGTATTTAGTTACATGCACATCTGGATGGTTCTTAAATAGCTGAAGTTTCATACAACAGAAGATTTTGTAAGTAAGTGAAATGACCAAAAAAAAAAAAGAACATGGAAACCAAAATCAATGCTGTATTTTTCTCTAGCCCTTCAGTCTGGCTTGTCTAACTGTTGCTTGAAAGGAACCCTATGGCTTGGAACTAAGCACAAAAAGCATCAGACAAGGGCTCTCCCAGCAGTGCTGAGTGAGGTCAAGTCTGGGTTTAAAAATAGAAGCTTTAAGGTTCTGTCATCACACACCATCCTAATGTCTTTCAACACACAAAGCAGAACAGGCCTGGCCCCTCCAACCACTCGAAAAGCTGAGGCAGGCTGCTCCTCCTCTCTGAAGAGCCAAGACCTTTCTAGCTAGGCACTGTGGAATAAAGCTCAAGAAGCCAAGGCCATGTAGACATAAGCTGCTAGCATCAACATAAGTGTGTTTAAATTCCTCATAACTATACCTGGCTACTGGTTCTGGGATGGTCCCTGGGCTAACTGGCACCTGAACTCCCTTTTCCCACTCCTGCCTCCAGGGGTCTGCCAGCACATAGTATTCATCAGGGTTCAGCTGGAAGGAGTCATGTAACTTCATGGCAGTGATCAGGTCCGTTCTGAACACCTGCAAAGAGAGTGACCAAGAGAAAAAATAGAGACACTGACATTTGATATTTACACTCTATGATTCACAGCTTTAGGGTAACCATGGAGCACAGTGTGTAACAAGGTCACTGTATCAACAGTGAACTAACCCAGCCCTCTGCAGGACAGAAGTTTTGCTTCATGGCAGGGAAAGGGGTGGCTGAAGGTGCAAATACTGACAGAATGACTTCCAGCTGGCTCCACTGCAAGTCCTGGTGCTCCTCCTGCACTGCAGACATGAAGCCCAGAGGCACTTTAACCTCTCTTTTGGCTGCAATAAAAGCTCTAGGAGCTCCGTGTCTTAAAACAGCAGCACAAAGACACTCATTTTTGCTCCAAGATTTTTTGGTGGTTTTTTTGTGGTTTTTTTTTTTATCACTGGAGCTCTGACTAATCCAAACACATTCTAGAAATTCCCTGTGGTACAAATGAAGGCGTGACTCTACCACGAGCAGCTGCAAAAGGAAATTCTAAGGAGATGACTCTTTGTGGAAGTATTTAAAATAATAACCCAAAAGATCAAATAAAGACCCAGCCTGGAATTCTAGTGGCAGCTCTACGTTCAGCACAGGTGCTTGTCATTCAGTCAGCTACAGACACTTCTGCATGCTCACTGTAATTTTATTTTGCCTTTGCAAAGGCATCCACCTCTAAAATAAGTAGGATGTTAGGCAGCTTGGGGGTTAGCAGCCACGTACAAGCAGCAATGCTGTCTTCTACAAGCTACAGAAAGAAAAAAAAAAAAGAGCTTCACTCTTGCAGCAGGCACAGCCTGGTTTTGTGCTGCCTTTCAGCACTGCAGAAAGCCAAGGGTGCTAGCACAGGAACTCCACTGCACTTCCAGCTCTCCCCACCCTGTGCATGGCAAGGTTGTTGGAGTCTGCTGCAACTGCACTCAGTGCTCCTCACCCCCACCACCCCTGATTTTAACTATTCAAATGCCACTTTCAAAGGAAAGGGTTAAAAGGGCAGTGCTCCTGGATCCTCATGGGATGCTAACGGGGCAAAGGGACACAACACAAACCCCCAGTCTCCCACCCAGTCCCAAACCAGTGGCAGCAATGAGTGGTTTGAGTTAGCTCCAGTCAACTGCTGCACATGGCTGAGGAAGAACCAGATCTATAGAGTGATTATTAGAGCTCCCCAGGACAGCAATTTCTGTCATACACTATTAACACACCTGAAATCTCAAGAGATTCCCCAGGATTTTGGGGAAGCATTTAAGGGAAATAATGAACCTGATGGTAAATTACACTGATGAGAATATTTTAAAGTGTTATTTCACTACACATCTTGAAACCTCCCTCCCAACACATACACTATTTCACTTCTGTCTCAATGTGTTTCCATTTCCACTCTGGTTTTGCCATAAAAACAGCAAAAAGTCATGATGTTTTTCTTAACATTTGTCTTGACATGTTCAGAAAAAATGCCAACCTTAAAAAATAAAGAGTATCACCACATGAAAGAAAAAGTGAATGCAGGTAATGATATATAATGAATTTTTTTAACAACCAAATTACAAGTCCTGGGAGGCTACAATCAAGAAATGAAAAATAAGCCACAAAGCAAAACAAGCAAGCAAGCACAGCTGGCCAGGAGATCCTGCACTTCAAACTGATCTGAATTAAAGCAATCAAATGTCAAGTGAAATGAAGACTGAAAATATAAAACAGGATGCAAAACTTGCTCAGTCTGAGAGCCAAAGTAACTCAAGCTTTTATAAATTTGTCACACAAAAGCAAATCTTAACGCAGCACCTGACAGCTAAGAAACCAAGAAACCCCTTCCCAGGCCAGTGACCATGTGATACCCTTCTTTCTGCTCTAATTTCTGATACAAACCAGAGCAAAGCAGAGTTTCCCAAAGTGCTGGCTCTCAGCAGCACCAAACTTTTCAAAGCTAAAGGGTGAAACCCTGGCCCTCCTGAAGTCAATGGGAATTTTGCCACCGAGGTCACTGAGAGCAGGATTTCACCCAGATAGTTTAATGCTGCCACCCTTCTGCCAGAATGTTCTGTGAAGAGCAGAGACAACACGAATGCAGAGAGGAGGGGAGTGGAAAAGTTTGTGGAACTGAGCTGTAGGGAAGTATATGAGAAGTCCATCCAGGCTGAGTAAACCAGAGAGAACAGCACAGAACCTCAAAGATCTCAACAACAAATGCAAGGAAAGGGAGAGAAGAAAACAGAAGCACATACAAACCAACAAGATTTGCAATTAGATTGATTCTGGATGGCTTTTCATGAGGTAGTTCTCAAAACTGGATCTAGGGGACTACTTTTAAGGGATTTACAAAAAGTAACTAAGAATAAATTCACGAGGGTCACCACATTCACAAAGCAAAAAAGGTCTTCAACAGCCAACAATCAAAAAAAGAAGACTGGAAAGCACCAGTACCAGGTGTAGTTCAAACTGAATAATGAATGGTGCTCTTCTTATGAAAACTCTCCCCCAGACTTGGGTATATTGGCACTGGGGAGATTAATAAAGCATGTTTTTTTCTCAACATCACTCACTGATGCATAAGAAATAGATATATTGGGCAAGTAGAGTAAAACAGAGCAGTTCCACCTCCCCAAGCTAATGCTTTGCAGCCTTTCCAAAGTCCACAGTGTAGTATTCTCTGATGATAGGGAGATCCAGCAAAAAGTATTTCCAAAGAACTGGACTGCATTTCTGTGTTACTAACAGTTGATCCATCCCAGAAAGTTCAAAGATTTGTATTTCCCTTGATAGGATTTCCTCAAAGCACTATCCTAGACAGAACTGTCAGGAAGGAGATTTCTAGTTTGACAAGCACTTTAACAAAGAACACATACCTAACTCAATGCCAACTATGAAATAAATGCACCTAATATAAATTTTCACTGTTCACAAATCAAGCTACAAATAAACCCTGATGCCTAAAATACTACAAGAAGGATTCCGCAGCTGTGTTGAATGGGTCTCAGAGTGGCTGTGCCAACAGGAAAGCTCCCTAATCTCCTAGAAAATAAAATAAAATTTTTTAAAAATTTAAAAAGCGGGGGGGGGGGGGAGGGAGGGTGCCAGCTAAAATGTAGTAAAAAGAAAACGTAAATCAGAAGAAATGGATTCATTACCAGAACACATACACAGCTTTGTATTTGACAGATGTAACCAAAGACAAATCAAATTCCAGAAATACCTCAGAAGGTTTCCTATCTTCATGTCTGGAACATGAAGTCCTCCGATGTCGAGATCTGGAATGCTGGGACCATGTGGACAGACCTGCAAGACAGAAATGATCAGTGGCAGACACTGGTGTCATCCAGCAGCAAAAGCCTCTGCACTCCTCACACAGCCCATTGACCTCAGTGGGACTACATGAGTAAAGAAAGGCAGACTCAGGCTCCTAGACAAACCTTCAAAAGACTCTTTCAAAATAAACCAGAAAATAGAAGTTACTCAGTTGTAAACCTCCGTGAACTTTTGTTTCTAATTTTCTACTGATAGATGCAGGTGTTGGCTACACTGCACTTACTGGCATTCTTCTCAGCATTTTAGGAAGGCTGCCTCATAACATCCTTCCCCTGGACATCAATAAACCACTTCCTGCAAATCACCAGGAGCTCCACTGGTAACCCAAGATGTACCCTTTGAAGCAAATATATTGATGCTCTGTATTGGTTACCCAATTTTTACCAGAGTAAGCCTTTTGAAAACCAACCACACTGCTATGCACACACAGTAGAGCCTGCAAAAAAAAGCTGTAGTCTTCTCCTGAGCAACTCTCAGCGTGGCTGTACAATTTTTGTCTGCATAATTTTTAAGTGCACTCCAAAAAAAATTATAACTCTGTGCCTTGGAACCCTTTGACAGAGTCTCTGTCAACTTCCAGAAATACTGTAAGAGGAAAAAGGGAAAAAGAAAACTAATTTACACTCCAATAACAAGGTAGTGCTTTGGCACCAAGCATATTAAACATATGCAAGTCAGCTGATTTTAATTCATGAAGATTCAGAGGTACAGAAAGTATTTTCCACTGTCAACTACACATCAGTAATGAAAAAAAAAAAAAAAAAAAGACAATTAAGCCTTACAGGTTGAAGAGATGAAGGACTTGTAGGACCTATCTGTTTACCTCTGAAGAATGAACACAGATTTTGCAGCTCTAGACTGCAGAGAAATACAACAGAGCCCATGCAAAGGCCTTCCCAGAGTGTTCATTTATTCACTGCCTATGTGCATAGGTGCCAGGAGTAACAAGTGTAAGTCCACAAGAGCACCTCTGCCTCACATAGCCAGCAGAAACCTTGTAGGGACCAGAAAGCACTGTTCAAAACCAAACTGCATAGGGTGGGGTAAGTTATCTATTAAAAACAAAAATAATTTTCCAAGTGAAGTAACTGTCCAAGACTTTTATTGGGAAGACATAACTGAGTGACAAGTCATGAGAAGAAGTCACAGAATCACAGCATGTTTGGGTTGGAAGAGACCCCCAAGCTCATCCAGTCCAACCTTTGACCAACCCATAAGCTAACCACTAAACCACGTCCTTAAGGACCAGCTCCAAATGCCTTTTAAATACTTCCAGGTGACTCCACCAGTGCCCTGGGCCATTCCAATGCTCTCCCAGTGAGAAAATGTTTCCTAACATCATTAGGTTGTAGTTCTGCTTTTGTTTTCTTTTTCAGTTAGTAACACATTCAGGAATCTGCCCCAATCAAAACTCCTCTGTAACACAGCAATGAATACCAGAGGTTGCACAGAGCATGCACAATGGTCCAAAGGGTTAGGCCACAGGATTAATTAACTATTCCACACACCAGAAAAGGTGAACTCATAGCACCAAAACTACAGACTCTTCATTTTAAATAACTTTTTCTAAGAGCTACATGAAAGCAGACAATGTAAAATTTCCATGCATAGGAGACAGGCCAGCCTTCCTCAGGATGTATTATAATGAGCAGTTTTTCCATGCCAACAAGCTTCCTACAACAAATAAGGCAAGAAATAGTTTCTTACACAGTTCTGTTACAGCAGCTTCCTTGCACAGAAAATTGGTGAATGCACAGTGAAAACAAACAGTGGTTTTAGTAAATTACTTCAGATGCTGTTGGATTTTTCTGAGCAGTATAAACAGACTGTACATAATACCAGGAAAAAAAGATGGAAGAATTTCTCCTGGGTCTGAGATTTTACTGCCCACTAAGATCTCTATCTGCAGCTAACTTATGACCTTTGGCAAGGGCTTCACTTCAGTAGGGAAAACATTTACCCACTGAATAACAAAACCCAACTCTAAGGCACACTTTCACAGATTCAAACACCACCAGCACTTAGACACAGAAGTGCAAGAAACTGAATGAGGCAGTGGAATGACAGTAAAACATACAGCCCATAGCAGTACTTCACTGCTCCTGAAATCTCAAATATGAGTTTCAGCTCTGTTTCCACTGAAATTAATGGCAAAACATCAGTGCATCAGCAGTGACAAGACCAGGTCACTGAAGTACCCAAAGCTGCTTGTATTAATAAGCTCTCCACCCACTCTGAGTACACCAATAAATGTGCAGGAGGAAAATGAAGGATGTTATTTCTCCTTTAAATGTCCTTTCTGTATTTTCATACCTAACCCAGAAGAGAGAGCTCACTACAAGGAAAAGTTCACAGGCAATTGTATCAACTTCTGTGATTGATGATCTGGTTTTTACCATCTAGATACATGAAGTAAAAACCATTCCTGGATTACATGGACAGAACAATCTACAGTGGTCAAAACAAAGACAGGATTCAAAACAGCTGTTCTGAATTATAAAAGCACATGGACTGAACTCAGTAATTTTACAAATATTCTAGGCACTTTTCACCAAACTATCCTTTTGCATTAAGTATCCAAAATTAGTGTATATATAGATCAACAGCTTTCTGAATGCTAGCCTTAGTCCCAAGCTAAGGATTACCATCACCAAGACCAGAAAAACAACCCAAGTTCAAGACAGAGTCAAACCCAGTTTTTGTGAAGTAACAAATAAGGGAAGTCAGAACCACTGGGATATGGAAGATGTAAAACTTTTGTAAGACAACATTATATACCTCATGGGGGATAAGTTCTACAGCAGATGGAAAATTAATGAGACATTAGGAGAGCCCACACTACGAAAAACCAAGTGAATAATAGTGAATGTGAGAAACACACAACTCCAGAGCACCAAGTTAAACACACACATCCAAACCATGCATCACATCGGAGATAAAAGGTGTCTCACTAAGTCCCTGCCTGTTACATGACTGTGCAATTGAAGCATGAAAACAGTAGCTGGTATCATCACTCCAGATGATCCCCAAGATCATTCTGATTCCTTTAAATTCAGATGTTGTTAAACATTTTCATCACTAAGAACAATGGGAGGAGAATCACACTCTTGCTGCCATCTCTCAGTTTTCCCTTTCCATTTATCCACTTACAGACAAGAAGCAAAGGGAAACCCCAAACCTTTAACATACTACTGGTATAGTAAAAGTGACTTCTAACACTCCAAATGGAAAACTCTCTGTTTGTTCCATTAGGCTATTATATACACCTTACACTATAAATGTAGTGTTTTTATAATACTGCTACACTGTGTATATAATATATACACCTCCTGATGATAAAAGAAAACAATCAAGGCGAGGGAGTTCTTCTGTATCTGTGACAAACACTTCCCAACAAAAAAAAAACAATTAATTTTAACAGTATCAATTTATTAAATGATCTGTCAAGAGTATGCTTTGATTCCAAAAACTCCCATCAAAACAGAAACTTTCTGGGGACAAATAAAGCAATTTAATCCCTCAGGGAATGCTCACCCCCAGCTAACAAACCACTCAGAATGAGCAGAACAGGCTCAGCTATCATGCCCAAGGATGCTGTAAAGCCACCTGCAAGGCACCCAGCTGTGTCCCTGGGGAACCACTTCCTCTGAACACCTGAAAGCTCAGATCCCTGTAAGCACTTCTGCTGTAAATACACTGCTGCTACACCATCACACCGGGCAGCACACCAGGGATGTGTGTCTGGCTGCTTACCACTGCCCTCCCCAGCTCCCTCTGAGACCAAGGAGGTGCTGCTGCTGCCACCACTGTCACAACCAGCCTGACAAGGTAGATGCTCAGAGCCTCTCCATTTACTGCCTGGCCCACAACTCCTTGCACTAAGGCTTTCTGTCACTCAGACAGAACTCCACGAGTCTAGACCCAAATTCCAGCACAAGTCCAACAGAAGTAGATTATTCTAAGGGGAATTTTCCATTCTGTTAGGTATACAGAGAGCTGTCTGGGCAGAACTTCAGATCTCAACACAGAGAAAGCAGCAGGTATGCAACCACAACCCATCACACAGCCAAATCCCTCTTCTCACATTGCCATTCCTGGAGGATTTCCCATCTATCTTCCTTATCTTTAGATAACAGCATATTATTATATGATAATCTCACTCAAGACCAAAACAGGAAAAAGCAAAAGTTTTTTATAACTTTTGTCATCAGCAATCCTACTCAAAATTTAGTGTCAATTGACAATTACTCAATTGTGGCTAGTGTTTCTTTACAAATAATACCTACAATTATTAGTAAATAAATTTACTAATATTTTAGTAATTTTAAATTTAGTAATTTTAAAAATAAAAAATCTAAATCTACTGAATATTTACTAATAATAAATTCCATAATTAGCAGCATCATTAATTTTACCTTCTAAATACTCAGGTTCCTGAGTTGAATAAAATGTGTATTTCTTCATGCAAAAATATTTTCCAGGTGGCATGCCTCTACATCCTGCATCATCATTCAGTGCTCAGTTTAGTGGTCAGGGCAGAACAAAACACAGGGAACAGAAGTGTTCTGTATTACTCCTCCTC
The DNA here is from genome assembly GCA_023637945.1 of Phaethornis superciliosus. NCBI lineage: Eukaryota > Metazoa > Chordata > Aves > Apodiformes > Trochilidae > Phaethornis > Phaethornis superciliosus. Next base: position 20,907,223 of record JAJQWJ010000011.1, read on the forward strand.
ACACCTACCCAGGGGAATATAAAAGGGGAATAAGAGAGACTTCCAAGTTGGAAGTTAAAAGTAGAACAGGGAAGGGATAGTAACATGTGGAATATTACTGTGAGAAATACTCGTATATATATATACAAAATCCAGGTTCAATGGTTGCTGATGTGTCTGATGTGTCTCCTGACACAGCCAGCTCAGGAAAAGAAAAGGGTCCAGGGCTCTTCCCAGCAACCCAAGCTGGCAAGAAGCAGGACATCCAGGATGTCCCAGCACAGGATGGCAGCAATGAAGGACAGGGAAGGGATGGACCTGTCTGCCCTCTTGGCTTTTATGGGCTATGGAAGGGGATGCTGACCCTCCCGGGTCCTAACCAGCACCCTGTCCCCAGGGCCTTGTTCTGATACCACAAAATGAGCCCGTGCCCCTGCAGACACTCAGGTTGCTCCAACACCATTTCTAATGTGACACTGACCATGTGAAGCTGACACACCTGGGCACACAGTCCAAGGCACAGTAGGAAAATCACTTCAGAAATGAAGAAGCCCAGCAGCTGGAGGGAGGATCAGTCCTCACCTTGAGAGAGGAGGGGAGAAATTCTGAGGTGCAAGATGGACTACTGAGTTCAGAATGATGGGAAGGGAAGAAGTACACTGTAGGGTCAAGAGGTGCCACTGACTGATGGGAAGCAGATGTTCAGCAACAAGATTCCAACTAAGTGTTGATTAACATTTCAGCTTTTCAATTACAAGAAGGCTGTTTGCACTGCTCAGAATAGTCTACTTAATTGTGGTTTTTTGCCTCTGGAAATTCTGAGCGAATAGGTAGTGAAAAAACAGCTATTCTGAGAAATAGCTAGTGAAAAGCCTAAAGCCTTCCACACAGAGCCCAGAAATTCACAGAAATTATCTTTTATTTTTGAGGCAACAAAATCTGCTTACCCTTTCAGCACCAGTATCCATATAGTGAATCAGAGAGAGAACTGACAAAGTAATAATATGGAAATTAGCAGAGTGAGCATCATCAGTAACTCCACTAAAGACTAAATGAAGGTGAGACCTGTAAGAGGAGATCCTTGACATTGAAACATAGTTGGAAGGAACTACTGAGATCTCCTGTAATAGGAGAAGTGGGGAAAAAATGCCTGAGTCACACATTGTTCTCAGGGCAGTGTGAATGACAAAAAGCCTTGGGGATGCTGACCCTACATGAAATATTGTCTCAGCTTCTGGGTATTAACCCTTCATCTTTTTGAACACGTTTATGGTAACAGATTAAACATGAAGGAACCTGTATCTGAATTTGCCCAGTTACTTCATAAATGGAAAAAAACATCATCGGGTCAAGAAAAAAAGACAGGCAATACTTGAAACAATACTTGAAAATATTTTTAAAATTTCACTGCCATTTGCCATGTAATTTATTAAACAAATAGCTATTCATACTAATTAGGCTTTGAAAAAAGGGAGAGAGGACAAGGGCTTGTCTTTCTTTTTCTAACTCATTTTCTTAGATCTTGACCTATGGAACAGATGAAAATATGGGTTTTTTTGAAAACTAATTTAGTAAATTGGCAGCTCTGTTGCAGATAGTTATATATCAAATGGCATTAAAAACAAGCATTATAATCAGCAACAGATCAGTCAACTGTATCTGTTTCAGAACTTCAATTATAAGATTAGCTGCTTCATATTTTACTTCATAAAGCCTGTAATACAAGCACATGAAGGGATCAGAGAGTAAAAATAAACAAAACACAGGTAAGATTGAAAATAAACACTATTATCAAAACAAAACACAAAAATCTGAGGGGATGAAAAAAAAGCACAATTCTAATGAAATACATCACATTTGCTGCTATTTGTCTATCTTACAAATAACTTCAATTTTTATAACCTCAAGTAAATATCTAACAAAGAAAAAATTGCTTCAGGATTTTTTTCCGTCCACAATCCCCCAGATGCCCGTGGTTCTCTAAAACCAGGCTGAATCTGACCCCTCTTTGATAGGTTTTACTCAGTCCTTAGTTGGACTGACTCCTGATCAGCTTGCTTGTTCTCACCTCCCCCAATTCTGTTCCCACTCCTTCATTTCAGCAAGTTTGCCTCAGGTTGTTGTAAGGTGCAGATTGGGCCATACCTGAGCAGACTCCCATGAAGCCGAGACACACCTAACACTTCTCTCAGGGTAAATCTTTCAGAAGCACATGGAAAACTCCCCTGATCACTTTCTGTTATGTTTCATACTGAAGTGTCACAAAATACTTCAGATTTGAAGATGGGTATCCAGGCAGATCAAATTAAAATCAGGAATATCTCTCTGACAACTGACTAACCTGAACTATTGTCAAGTACAATCAATTTGCTTTTTTGGTCAAATAAAAATGTTTCCCAAACTGCTATTTTATCTCCCCTTCCTCCCCCCTTTTTTTTTCTGCTTAAATGAAAGAATATTAAAGGCTGAAGTCCAAACACCAGGTATATAGATACATAATATACAGAGCTCAGTGTTAGTTATGTTAGAAACAGCTAAAAAAAAAAATTAAATTCGTTCTGTATCCAAATTACCAATTTACTGAATTCAAATTCTTTAAATTTATTTCTTGAAGATAACCTTCAAACAAAGTAAAGAACAACTTTTATGCACCAATCTTTTCCACTTATGTTTGAAGCAATACACCTTTCCATTGCATAAGAAAGTATGAGAACAGTGAAGGAAATTTTAAATCCCAATGCAAACTTCTATTAAATACCAAGCTGTGGACAACGTCGGCAGACGCCTCTCTGCTTTGTAATGATAAATGAGGCAGCTTGCAAAAATTTTAAAGATGACTTTTTCTCTTCTTTTATCTTCTTAACCAACAGTGTACAGCCAGCAGTGTGGGGGATCCTCAATCTACTGATCACCTCTGCTCAGACTTGAGTTCAGAACTAGATCCTTACATTGCTAGGAGTCCAAGCAATATGCAAAATGCAGCTGTCACATAATACACTGCATTCAAACCTGGTTTTTAAACTCCTAACCTACTGCACTCTGCAACAAAGGAGCACTTACTGCCATTGTCAGAATCCTCACTGCTGCTGGGAACCCGGCCTCGTTTCATGATCTCCCCTGGAAACAGCAGGCAGCCTGCAAAGCAATGAGACAGCACTTAACCCAAGATAATAATAACACAGGCAGCAAGTTGTGCTTCTGATGGCATTCCAGGATTTACAGCACACAAAGGAAAACAAACAACTTTAAGCAGCATCTGAAATATGAAGAGGGAAGCTCTGGAGGATGCTTTAATTAGGCAGTCAGCATAATAGCAGGTGATCAAAACTGGAGAGTAGCACCCACTGACACTTTCACCCCAAAACAAAAGTGGATTTTGTTCTGGGAGGACTTAAAATCACTAAATACCTGCAGCCAATGTGATTAACTTCCCCTGCCCAGTCTGACACTCGATTTGCAATACAATAACATTTTTACAGCTTGTGTAAATATTTGCTTTGGCTAATATGTTTTTTGAACCATTTTATACCGTTTAAAGTGCCAGATTTACGAAATCAAAGATAAATGTCAACCAGTCATGTATTAAAAAAAAACAAACAAAAACAACCCAGCAGCAGTAGCAAGTGAAGTTTTCCCAGATTAATTAAATCTGCATCATCTATGCCCTAGAAGGCACCACGACCCTCTAAGGTAAGAGAGTTACTTGCCCAGGCAGGCACATTCCCATTACCATGCCTAAAACTGTTTTGCCAGGATCAGACCACAAACAGATTACACAGAAGCTCCTCCACACTACCAGATTTCTACCAATATTGAGTTCAGCTGCAAGTGAGACAGTGATGTGAGCAAAAAGTTCCACATCTTTCTAACTGCTGGTCACAGGGTGTTGGTATTTTCACATGGATTCTCTGTGGAATAAAACTAAATTCAGGAAAAAAATAAGGAAGCTGTAAACAGCTAGTTAGCATTTACATGTAAAAAGCTATTAAGACGTGTAAGTTGAAGAGCAGAAAAAACATGACAAGCTAAGTGCAGAAAGGCATATCCAATGTAAGCTAAACTGACAAGGAGTCCAGATGCACATCACAGCCCCTGAGTCTCTGCTTAACACATAGCAAGGGAGATATCAACAAGGTCTGGGAGTTCTGCTAGCAGCAAAGCCCTTACATATACCCCTGGGGCACAGACTTGAAAATCAGATGCTAAAATAGGTTTTCTTGCTTCTAGATAGGCACAAAAAAATCCAACCTCTTTTTTATGTGAGTTGGGATTTCCCAGAAAGCTGTGAAGAAAACTCCTGACATTGAGCCTTCAGTATATAGTTAACACCAACTTAGTTCCCTGAGAACCTCTCAAGGTGGAATGTCCAGTAAGGCTTTCAACTTTTTTAAGACTAATTCATCAAATAAGAAAATTCCAAAAAGCCTAAACAAAGCCTGACGCTGTTTCCAAAAAAGCACAAAAGTGTCTTCTCTTCCAAAAGTGATTCACCCCAAATGAAACCAGTATTTCTGAGGGAATTCATTTTTATCATCATGAGAAAATCCCAAGCAACTGAACCTGAGAGTCTGTTTTACACTTCCAGTTTCAACAACTCGCTTCATGGTACAACTTTGCTATGATCACTATGCCTGCAAGCAAAGAATTCAGGTGTAAGCTTAAAAAGGGGGAAATATTTAATCAAAGCTTTATGATTCATACCAATAATAAGTAAAAACCATGCACTCAGCCTGCAGAAGAGCCCACCCAGGTTACTGAGCTCAATTCCCAACAACTCTATGCAACCACATAATCCCCTTGGTCAAGAAGTGTCCACAGAACATTCACTTCACCCACACATGCCACAGAACAACTTCCCAGCCCTTCCCAAACCTGAAGCAGCCAGCCAAGCAGTGCCCCTGAACACTGCATCTTCTTTTACAAACATTTCTATGCCTGGTTTTCTGAAATTCTTACACAGGCCCCAAAAGGGCATTTGCCCACGCACTGGTCACCTGCAGATAAACCAAGCATCTGGAAAGTTACACCAGAGTCCAGCCCCCTAACATAATAAAAGCAGCTTCATCTCCAAGACAAATATTCCCTAAGTTTTCGTAATAAGCCAGCAACTTTTGTATGGCATCTTGGTTTCATTTCATTTCATGTTTAGGAACAGACTTCAGAGACACAGAAGTGTCTGGACTGACATGGTACAATTGCTTTTCAAGATTGGTTTCCAAGGCACTATTACAACTCCTATAAGGTTTCTTCTGGCTACTGCATTTCAGAGAGCCTTTCCCAACGTACCTGTACAATGCTATGCAAATGACCTGCTGATAATCCAACATAGTGACAGGCCATAAACTGATATTTGGGTTTACACATCCTTGTGGAGGTGAGCAACAAACATTTGTACACAAGTCACTGGATACATTTACAAATAGGGACATGGGTGCTTAGCTCTCAGGCTTTGTTGGCAGATACAGTGCAATGGGTTAGAATCAAGCAAGATGACATAACACAGCATATTCACTATTTTTACCCAGGATGCATTATGATGGTCCTCTGTTCTTAGCTCTGCAAGAGATTAATCAACAAAAAACCAAAACACATTGGACAGCAATGCCAAGATCTTTTTTTTTTTTTTTACTTTTTTCCCTCCCACACTGAAGTACCAGTAATTGCACAGATACCAGTAAAAAAAAAAAAAAAATTAAAAAGAAATCCTTTTTCCTACCTTCCTCAGAGCAGAAATCATGACATTACCCCATAAAGCTGGTATGGCAATGTGCAAACATCTACACCTGCATGCCACACACCACAGAACTTTTTAATGCTACTACTGCACAATTAAAACCACAGTCTATTTTTTCACTCTGTTTGACCCCAAGTAAAGGGATGATCAAAGAGAGAGATGTAAAGTGTGTCAGTCAGTCTTTGTTATGCAAATAGCTAAGCAGAACCAAATCTCTAAAAATAATTATACATTAAAAAATCTACGTCCTCAGGTCAAAGGTTTTACATAGCACAGTTCTTCCTGAAGTATTTTTAAGGACTCTATAAGCCTCTGGGTAAAAAGAGTGTATAATTCAAACTCTGACAGACAATTAACTGTAACCATGTTAATGGGTGTCACTACAATAAACTGCACTGAATCGCTGCAGAGATAGAATGGAAAGAAACCAGAATTATGACAGATGTACACCCTGAAGACAAACTGAAAAACTGGATTTTCCTGAAAGTAACCCACTAACTGCAATGAAACTAAGACCTAATTATCTCTAGCACATAAGAAATCATTTCAAAATACTTATTCTACACATGGAAGTAAGATGTCAGTCTTAATGAAATGGATAGTAGATGAAGACATTTGGCTTCTACTACTTTGCTCTTTTTCAATAACTTGTTTATGACATGACCCCAGTCTTCAACAGGCACCTGACAAAGTAATGGTCAGGTGTTTTTTTCTTCCCATGCCCAGTTTAAAAAAAAAAAAAAAAGGAACTGCATCAGAAATAAATCGCACTACTAAAATCCAGATAAAACTTTGCAATTCCTCTTTTATCATCTACGAGAGCGTTGACAGCAACATTTTATAGGCACAAAAATAGAAGAATTCTTAAATTAAATACTACAGTGTGATGTAGCAGTCTGCGTACAGAAAGTTACAGACCCTCCAAGTCTCATGAAACAAACAAAAAAGTATGTTAGAAGGCAGTGTGCTCTGCACAAGGAATATCTCCACTGACTTCAGCTGAGCTGTTCAAAATTTCACAAGGCAGATGCACAGGTTTGAGACACCAGCCCAACACCTGCCAGTGATCCACAGGCTCACCTATGCACTTGTGCAAGTCAGCTCATGAAGTCACCTTACAAACTGGGCAGTGGTAGCAACAGGTTCCCAAACTGCTGCTGAAACTGACTGACCAGCATCTTGAGCAATGAGAAACTGCCCCATGTATTAACTGAATCCACATACTGCAATTCCTGTTTTTATCTAGAAGCTGTTAGCTCCAGCTGAAAACAAACAGGAGCAGTACTAACCACGTGGAGAAAACGTCTGAGGGAAGACTGCAAGTTTTGGGGTTTTTTACTTCATTTATTCAGAATGAAACCAGAGCAGCTGGAAGGTAAATCTGCAGCTGTGAGGGGAAAGGAGAGCTTATTATCATTCTTTTAAACATATGTATTAGACATAGCTCAAAGGAAGGAAGCGAGTGGTATCTGAAGCCAGAGGGATAATCCTGCTGCTAGAACATACAACCCTTGCTGTTTCAACAACATCCCACTAAGTGTGTGTGAAACGTCTAGAAATAGAATCAGTAACAAGCATGTTTTGGCATCACTTTTAGGAAGGCTTTAGGTTTGCAAGTGTGGGCAGCTTCTGACTTACTTAAAACATAGCACCTCCTTAAAAAGGAAGTTATTCCTAATTACAGCTAAATCTTTCCCTAAAAATTAAAAAAAAAACCAAACCAAAAAACCATAGGGGTAGCACAGAAGCATCTTCCTGCTTTACTATTAAAATGCCAACTGTGTTCCTGAACGCTATCATAACATCTAGTACTACCTCTCAGCTACCCAAGGAGAAGGAATTTATTTTTCAGGCCGGTGTGCAGCCACACACACCACACACCGGCAGCTGACACCGGACCCACTGACACATCTCCAGAGCCCACGGGCTTGACCTGGGGGTACACCTAAAAACCTTGATGACAGAAAAGCAGCAGGGCAAAGGCAGAGGCAGGTACTGCACCTGGGAAGGTGACTTTAGGCAATGGCCTCAGAGGTGTGCGGTGCCTCTGCCCACGGCTGCCATCTCAGGGCCTCCTTTCCTTCCAGAAAGCGGGAGCCGGAGCCCCAAGAACAAATCCCCAAGCGGCTCCTCACTCTCCGGCTCTAGGCCGGCCGGGTGCCGCTCTGCTCCTTCCTCCTCCTCCTCCTCCTCCTCCGGCAGCGAGCCCATCACAGCGCCCGGACCTGCTGGTGCGGGATCCGGAGAGGAGCCGGACCCGCGGTTCGGAGGAGCCGGACCCGCTCCCCTGTCCGTGTTGTCCGTGTGCTTCCCGGCGGGGCTGGCACCTCCCTCAGCAGCAGCACTCCCGCCGGTTCCATTTGAACCGGGCCGCCTCGCCCCCTTCCTTTCCTTCTCCTCCTCCTCCTCTCCCGCTCCTCCCCGCCGCCCCAATCCGCTGGGCCCCGGCTGCAAACCCAACTTGGTGCCCCCGGCTCCTCTCCCCCTTTCCCCCAAGCCCCCTCTGCTCCCACCCCCATCTCCTCATGGAGGAGGGGAGGGGACGGGACGGCGGATCGAGCATCAGCACCACGGAGGAGACTTGAGCTCCTTTTCTGTCTGTCTCTCCTCCCACTCCCAGACAGTTCTGGAAACTGTGGATCACCTCTCCTCACAGGAAACCAACCAGCAGGCGGTGCAAACAAACAAACAAACACCCTTTGCCTACACCCTCGCCGAAATAAGGAGCGCCCCGCTGGCGGGGGCCAAAGGGAAGGGAAAAGCGGGAATTAAATCAATCAATCAGGAAATAAATAAATCGCCCTCCGAGCAGGCGACCAGCCGAGTCCAGGGACCGGCAGGGTGGCAGCGGCAGCAGGGAGGCTTTGTCTGATTCCAGCAAGTGGAATAAATGGCTGGAGCCGCAGTCTCCTCCGGCGGGAGGCCGAGCACAGCCCCTCACACAGCCCTAACGCGGTTCCCGCACCGCACCCCGCACCCGTCCCGCTCGCCAGGCCCCCCGGGAAGAGCGGAACCGCCGAGCTACCCTTGACTGGCGACCCCGCAACTTCAGGTGTTTCCCGCCGCTCCCCCGCGCTTCTTCTTTCTGCTACGTTCCGTTCGCTCCGCAACAAAACTCCGGCATGGCCACGCCGAATTCGGAGCAGAACATCCTGCCCCACGGCACCCACCCAGGGCCAACCCGCCTGGAACGGGGAGAGATATCTCTGTCTCCCCCCCTCCTCCTCCTCCTCCCGTGCCTTGCCCAAGTTAGCACCGCGTGTCCCGCACTTCCACTCCCGGAGCCGGGCGGGGGTTGGGCGCTGCGGGGCCGCTGTGCACCTGCCAGCCCCTGCCCCGCCTGCTCGGCTCAACGGGACCTGCAGCGGGGATGCCCCCTCTCCCTCTCCCTCTCCCGTCCCTCCCTGGCGGGCCCGAGCAGCCCCGCACGCCTCCCTCCCGCCGCAAACACGCTCTCCAACACGTGCAACTCCCGCAAGTTGTTCCCCAGCAGAAGCCACCGTGCGCTCGCCCCGGGGAAGGAGGGGGGGGGACAGGGGACACGGGAGCCCCTCTGACAGCCCGCCCGCCGCTCTGCACCTCCAGAGGAACACCCATGGGTGCCTCCCGGGGCACCCCGCGAACTGGCTGCGGCTCTCCCGCACCGCAAGGCAACTTCTGCTTCATTTCACCCATGAGCGGTTTTTATGCTTTCCAAGCATTTTCTTTTCTACGAGCAAAAGCCGAGTGCGACTGTGGAGGCGGAGGTCAGTGTAACTACAGAGCTGTTTCTGCACATCAACACCTCCTCCCCCCCGCACCCCCTCCTTCCCGCCGCGAGGCGATGGGTCTGGCGGACATGTGGGTGACACGGTGACAGACGCTGGCCATGGCTCCCCCCCGCCCCCTTCCTACAACACACAGGACCTGCGCTCCGCCGCTGCCATCAGTCTACCAAGTTGCTCCAAGGCTTCCTACTTCCCGCGGAGGCTGCTGCCATGCCCGGCGATGCCCCTCACCCTGCCCAGCCCCCCGCACAGCCATGCCCGAGGTGCGGGGCCGGGAGGCGGCACGCCGGCAGCTCGCTTGGCCGCTTGCACCTTTCAAAGCTGCGCGTTCCTCACTTTGCCCGCAACAAAAAAAAAACAAAACCCGGAGGCCGCTGCCAGCACCCTGGCACACGTTCTCCTTCCTCCTCCTGCCACCCGCCCGCCCTCAGCCCGGCACAAGTTGCTTGCGGGATAGCGGAGCCGCAACTCGGCCGCCTCCCCTCGCCCCGTAGCGAGCCGCACGGCTCTTGGCGCCATGTTAATGACGTACTAGCTTATTTCCACTAGGCAGCGACCTTCGGCACGAAACTGCTCTCTCGCCGCCTCCGGAGTAGAGGGAGGGAGTAAAAAAAAAAAAAAAAAAAAAAAAAAAAAAAAAAAATCATCAAATATGGCTGTGCTGGCGCTGCGGCGGGCACGGTTACCTGCTGGCGGCGGGGCGGCGGCGGTGAGGGCGGGCGGCGCGGCCGGGATCCCCCTGTGAGGAGGGCTCGGGGCCGCCTCATGAGTTCGGCGGCGGCGGGGAGCGGAGATGCGGTACACACATTGACACACACACACACACACACACTGACACACACACTGACACACACACACACAGGCTCCCTCTGACTGACGTTTGTACTTGTTATGGAGGAAGGACTCCGTGAATCAAACTCGTTTCTGGGTCACTGCTGCCACAGGGGGGAGCTGCTTTAATCCCCTGCCAAAACTGGAAGGCGAGGGAAAGGCGGAGGGGTTGAGGGGGGGAGGGAATAATAACAACGTACCGGCGGGGTGCGGACCCGGGGGTGCCCCCGTTAACTCTTGGCGGGCCCGGTCAGAGCCCCGCAGAAGCGCGGGGGCTCCCGCCTCGGTCTTGCCGCCGTCTCCCCCCCTGCTCTCCCCGGGCTGCGGGCTCCTGCGGGCTCCTTCCCGCCCAGCTCCGGCCTCTCCCATGGGCGTCGAGCTGGCCGCAGCCCGGTTCCTGCCGCCCCTATTCGAGCGGGGCTGGGAAATGAAGATAGGAGGAGGTAACGTTGCGGTGCTGACAGCTGGGAAATGATAAGGTGTCTGCACCCAGATCCCGCCTCTGGCACTGCTGCCCTTACCCTGCAACATTTAGCTCTTAAAAACCAAAAAACCACACGATTTCACAATGCTGCGTGGGCTACCTGTATGGAAGACACAGTTTTTCAGGCAGAGAAACTGAGGCACGTAAGAGTTAAACGCCGTGGCCACATGCATGGCGCATAATTGCCAGGGCAAGAATAAAACTGCAGGCTCCCTATTCTCAGTGCCCAGCCTTATCCCTCCAGCTCCCTAACTTTGATACTTCTCAAAGACTAGCACAAGCTAACACATACTGCGGTTCAGTTCACTTCCTTCTCGTAGGAAGCAAAATTATCTTAAATTGGCACCAAATTACATACTAAACTTCCCATTATGGGAAAAGTGCGTTTGAATGCAGATTTCTGTATTCACCACACAAGACGTTTTAGCTCGCACCATGCACCTGCGCTCCCCCAGAGAAGGAGAACTCCCCCTTTTGAGCAGAATTCCCCAGAAAATACAGGATGAGGTAATAAAAGCCACGGAGAAGATTCAACATCATCTCAGGCGCAGAACTGAGGCTATCAGTATAAAGTAATCCCCACAGTATGCAAATACTAATTAATGCAGCCTCCACAGCAGCATTAGCCTGCCACAGAATCACACCTTAGCTCAACAGAGGAATTGGGTTGTTACTCATCCATGCAAACCCAGTCATTTATCCTGCTGTCTCACCCACCTACCCAGTAATGAAACACTACTTGCATTGCTGCACATCCTAAAAAGCTACCAAAGTATTTTCCCCCCCAAAGATATTTTTTTCCCCAGGAAAACAAGACAGTCCTGGGTTTATTCATAGAAGCACCTTCAGATTTTAGTGCCTAAGACTGTGATTCCCCTTGCTTTCATCTACATGAAAATAAGAAAACACATTCTCTACATTCTCCCACACTCTGTATGTTTCAGCAAAGTCATCAGAAATAGCTCTGCTGATGGCACTCATGTTTTCAGGATCAGGGCCTTAGCTTTTTGCCCTTAGCTTAGCCACTGGGCACCTGTGATCATTTGTGCAACACACTCCATCACATTATCTGCTGAATAGTCCATCACTGTCAGAATTACATTCATACACCCATCACCTGTGCTCTGAGATATCAGGAACCTACTCCAAACACTATCTGTCAATACTGCCAGTGACCAGAGCCCACACTGATCTGTTTTATCTGTACAGCATCTCCCCACTGCTGGGCTGGGCTGTGGGAGAAACCTCCAAACAGATGAAGCCAGAGTTTTTCCACTCAGTGGTCTGCAGGGCCCCTGGGAGCTGCTCATGGACTACTTCTCATAAGTCACAAAAAGTAATTAAGACTTTCAGGTATTTCCTCTACAGAGATATGTACCTCCGTTAGGTTTTTTTGTTTGTTTTTTTAAAGATTTTCCAGCATTGCCCATTGCAAAAGACAGAAGAAACACTGAGAATGCTGTTTGTCCCACTTCTCTGAACTCTTTCCAAGCAAGTTCAGAACTGGCTCCTGAGAAAATCTTAAATGTGAATGCACTTTACTTTCCAATGAGGAATGAAACTTTCCTGTCTCAAATGCCTTGGATTTTGAGGCAATATTTTTGTTTTTCATCAATTAGTTTTCCTTTGCATGAACAGACAAGTTTAAGTTACATCTTATATTTTAGGAAACATTTCTCTTGGAAGCCATGCAAGGCCATACATGTAGGAACAGAACAGGATTGTTTGCAGAATGGTGGACTGTGTTTGAGAAAGCAGCAGCTAAAAATGCTACCGAAATTACTGCAGAAAACTCAAAAACCACAAAACCCTGGGCCCTCTACCCTGAAAAAACAGCTAGTCCAGTCTTTATGAGGAAGGTAATTCACCTGGTACAAAGACTTTATCTCTGCACACAGTGCATCACTGATACTATTCTGAAATAATGTACTCATGTTTTAAAAGGAAATACTGAATAAAAACGAAGGGCTAGTAGCTAGAAGAACCATTTTTGGAAATTCTTGGAAAACACAAAGAAAAGGTTACATTCTATCCTACAGGTGTAAAGTTGTACCCAAATATCACTATGGGCAAATAGATAAGAATGTAACAGAGCACACCAGTGTAAGCCCCTGGCATCATTAATACAAAACAGGGCTACAAAAAAAAAGACTAAATTCAATATGTTATTTCCTTTTCCTCTGAAGCTGAGGTCTATAGGTACCAGGATTGTTTGTGGGAGGGATTTGCAGACTCACAGGCCATACTCCAAAGATGTGCTTTCACCTGTGCTCACAAGCCTCATTCTTCTGGTTTATAGTTCCTATGTATATTTACCAACATGTGGTTGTCATGAGAGGGCATTAACTGGGTGTAGGAGCCAGGACTCAAGTAAGTGGAAGCTGTGCCATTAAAGGATGAGGATGGAGAGGGATGAAAATGAATCCTTAAAGCTGAACTTAATACTTAACATGCTGTCAGTGCTTGCAACAGAGAGACTAGTGTAGTCTTTTTAATGACAAAACTTGAGCAGCACAGATTATAATATTCATTTTATATGTGGGTGGGCAGGGTCATACAAAGGTTAAATCACTTGCAGAAGTCACATGTTAAGTCAGCATTAAAACCAAGAATAGAAACCTAAAGTCATGCCTCTCGGTCCAAGGTTTCTAATGATTAAACTTTATCCTCTCCTTTGGCCTGCTCTGCAGCCCATAATGCAGTACAAAGTGTACCTCTCCATGACATTTTGCACATATATACCTGAAAATATTTTTGCAAGCCAAACAATCTTTTCACAGATATGCAATTGCTGGCATTCTATGTTCCTCTGAAAATGATCTGGGAACACGTACAACCAACAGGTAAAATTTACTAAATCCCCAAATCTGAAAGTTCAGCTACTGAAGTCGAGTGGTTCCAAATTCTTCTAACTGGAAAGTGGAAGCTGAGAGGAAAACAGTAGAACAAGAACACCAAGGGAACAACTAGAAGCAGGCAGCTGACCTGCAGGTCTGCAAGTTAATCAGGATGAAGCTGATGCATCACCCTTAAGGTAAGCAACACAATTTTGGATATGATGAGAGAAGTAATTAGCAGCCAAGGTAATGCCTAAGTACAGGAAGAATGGATTGTGAAAACCTCAGGCAAGTGAGAGTTCAGCAGCAACAGATCAAATCTCAGCTGAAGTGCATGCACGTGCCTGTCTGGCAGCTCATCAAGAGACATTACACTCTCTAATCTAAATGAACTTCCATATTCAGTTGTGTGTATGCAGGTAGAAATCAGGCAGTCAAAGGTGCTGTGACAAGACTCACAGAAGAGTCAAAAAGTTCAAAAGAATCTGATTATAGATTTTCTGATTGCAGACTGTGCCCTGATAACTGGTTGCTAAAGGTAGAGTAGTGGTACCAGTTTATTTGGGGCAGTACAACAAAATATCAGTGTCTTTTTTCAGTAACAGCCTAGTGCCAAAATTACTTAAAAAAAAAAAAAAAAAAAGGAAAAATGCAAAAAAAGGCAATTTCAACTCTGGATCCTTAAAAGTCAGGAAAAAAAAAGATTAAACTAAAAAAAAAAAAAAAAAAGATCAGCTACTGAAATTGCTCAGAGCAACTTGTGGTAACATTTCTGGAAAGAGCAGAAACCTTGGAAGTACCCTCCCTCCCATGTGGCCCTTCTACATTCCCCTTGGTACTTTATGAAATTGCCCCAGAGTTGCTTCTATTTGTGGTGTCTCCTGGGACAGCCTCTTCCAAATGCAATGACTCACAGTTCATTGAATTTAAAGCTGTTTCTAGACCATGAAACTGAGGCCTGCCACAAAAGCCAAGAGATCATGGATATTTCATGGCAGAAAACAGACCTGGGACAATTAGGCATAACTTACAATGTGGAGGAGATACTCTGTTTATCCTCAATGGGAATAGCTCCCTCTCCTCAGTTTATAGAGCTTATCAGTTTCTCTGCTTGAAATTCTCCTTAGGGAATGCACCAAACATCATTTTTACACAGGGCAAATTTTCTCCTTTAATAGTTAGACATCCACTCATTTTAGATGCAGTTGTCCTGAAACCTACTTCAAATGTAAGTAACTATTGCTCAATAGTACACAGATTCAACAAAGCTGTAAAGAAGCCATTTTTTCTACAGAAAATGCAAGTCAATCAAATAGGCAACTGTTGTTTACTTCAGCTATTTTACCTTACCAATTACATGTTTGAGAAATGAAGTTATTCAGTGTTTAACACAGGAAAAATGATAGGGAAAATTAAATTGACTGTTTTCTTCCTACGATAATCTTGATTACTCAGCCTTTCTACAAGTTTCACTGCATAAATAAGCAAGAACAACGGTTTAGAAATTCTTAATCAGCATAAATGTCATAAAAGCTGCCTCATGTACTTCCATTTCATTGTTATATATAACCTGAGGTTCAACACTCCAAACAGGACTCAGAATATCCAGGATAAATGAACCTTTACAGAACAGGGGAAGTTGAGCTTTTCTCTAACCTGTATCCCTCCTTCTCTCACCCCCCAAGAAAAGAGCAGGGAGGTGGGTGAGTGCTACTGGGATAAACAAGGTAGTTTATCTCCTAGCAGAAGCAGAAGGCCCTCACTATCTGTACCTGGCTGGCATTAATACAGCCCCCAAAACCAATGCAGTCCACACTGGTATGCTTCCACTTTGCTAAGAGGTTAGCAGAAATACACACCCAGTAAAAAACTGACAAACATAAGAAAAGCCACAGTACCCTTATCAGGTAGAGAATTATTATCTATTTTGCAAATAAGTCATTGAGATGTAATGGTAAAGAGAGGGAAATGATAACTGGCTCTGGCAGAGGAAAAGGACTCAATCTCATGATTCAGCTCTAACATATTACAATGGAGTAATCCTTCAGTGCTGCCTGAAAAATACATGATAAAAAAGGGCAGCTATCCTTACCACTGCATTTACACACTAGATGTGTCTAACCCCAAATTTCTGCTTCAGACTGTAGGAGAGCAGTGAGAGGTACAGGAGGGGGCAGAGTCTTTGCACACAAAGATGCTCAGAGGTGGAACCTCAAAGAGATGCACAGTCAATTTTCAGTGCACTGAATGTAAACACACAGGATGCAAACAGTCTTGAGTCATTTCATACCATTTATAACTGTAAAATAATAATTTTGAAGTTCCCCCTTTTTTTGTTAATACACAAAGGAGGTTTTTTGTTTATTTACAATTTAGTGTCTTTGCTATTGCTCAGTCTGAGACTGCCACAGATACATTTAACACACACAGTGAAGAGGAGGAAAACTTAGAAATCAAATCATAACTCTGGCTCCTGTGAACTTTGCTTCACCAAGCAAAAAAACCTGCAGCAAACAAAACCATCTCTGACCTTCAAGAACAACATTGAAAAAAAAAAAAAAAAAAGCCTGATCTGCTATCTGAGCAGATTTTGGCACAGGGTAAACATCTATGTTTGCTCCTCAAATTGCGTAAGTCAGGAGAGAGTCACTCTCTCTCCTTTCTCCAGGACATGCTTTTAATCCATTGTGCATTTATGTTTCTGTGACAGTCTGAGGGAGGTTACTTTCTTCACATGGAAGCTCAAGCCAAGCAAATCTGACAACTGCCTGTAATCTGGTATCTCCAAAGGAGAAAGGGGCACATCCTGGAGTGAGCACATGGATCCTTAAGTAACTGCCAAAACCACAGCTCCAGCCTACTCGGCTTCTCAAATATTCAGCCAGGCAGAGCAGCACCTCTGCTCTCTGCCAAAGCTAAAGGTGAAGCCTCCAGTGTCCCACATCTCTTTTGTAAAAGGGCCCAGCTACTTAAGGTAGCTAGGCAGAGCCTTCAGCCACAGCATGCAAAAGGGGAGAAAAAGCTGAGAGAAGTTCAGGAAAGCTTGAAAGAGCACCCACCCCCTAATAGATTCTCATGCCAGAGTACAACTTGTACTGGCACTCTGGTGTAGTGCTTTGAATCAATGACATCTGTAATAATGCAGATATTGACTGATAGGCTGGGGAAATGCACAGGCAAAGATTTTTCCTCTCCCAATACGCTAGCACTGGAGCTACAGTAATGATTTGGCTCTACCTTTACATATTTCATGCTTTTCAAAGACCTGCTCCTGGGAGTTCTTTGGAGCTCCCCCCAAGCCCCCTTTTTAAGGAAATTAAGCCTCTTTCCTGACTGCCTTGATAAAAGGTTGCAAGTATTGTGCACTGAGTAGTGCCCAACACAGCCTTAGACATCCCAGTGAGTTTGTTTGCAGAAGTTTGATTTCAGGGAAAGAAACCAGTGACAATTCAGGAAATTCTTGCTCATTAGTCCAGCTCTAGAACAGTCTAAACTTACTTAGTACCTCCCTGCACGATTGCAACATCCCTTAAAGATCTGCAGCTTGTGGTTTTTTGCATGATCTGAACTTGATGGCTTCAAGGAGTTGCAGCCCACTGAAGCCAGATGTGGTGGTCTAGGGCTACCTCTTGGGTAGAAGCTTCCACTTTCTCCAAGCTGAATTTCACAACATGGTGCTGGAGATCCAAAGGGGCTGCTTCATTACTCTGTGCTCTGTTGCACAATGCTTCAACTTGAAAAATAGGGATGGACAACACATATCTCTGCCCCAGTTTTGGGCTAAGTCATTTCTCTCGTATTTTTATACTAATTTTTTTCCCAGTTGTACTGATTTTTAAAACTGCGGGAAAAAATTCTTAATTCTTGACTCATTTTTTTGAAACAGCATCTTAGGTCTGAGACTTGCATAAGACTTGCTAGATATGCTATAGTCATAGGACACCAACTAATATATCTTAACTGTTCTGTATTTTTAACCCCTATTAATAATACCAGTATGTTCAGCTCACACTTGCCATTTTGTGCAATTTTGTTCCACATATAGGAAAATCTCCTGTATATGTTGGCCATAGCTCGCAAAAATAAACAAATAACACATTTTGTAAGAGATTATGTATTCTGGTGTGGTACTCTGCTTGACAACAAACCACATGAACTTCCTCAAGGGAAAAATAAACACAACAAACTTTTGCAAGAAACAAGTGAAGTTGCAATATTTTTTCTTTGCACCAAGGTTACGTCACCATTATCTCTTGGGTACAGATGACACTAAGAACCATGTGGCTGGACTAAATTATCAGTTTCCTTAAAATAGTCTGAAGGAAGGAAAACAGCAAGAATGCTGTATAGAAAAGTAGGAAGGTTTGGTCTTGAGTTTAATTTTGAAAATTCTTTCAGTTGAACCTCCAAATTTTATTCTGCAGATTTTCATATTAAAAATTTATCAGTTGTGCATGTGGCTACCCAAATTCACACAATGTGGGCCCAGCACACGTGCACACTAAAGCTGTCTCTACCCAAGCTCTAGCTATTCAGCACAAGCATTTGAAATCATCTCCAACCTTGGGAGAAGACCACTCTTTACAGTGGTTTACAGTTACTTAATTAATTACATATATTAAGTAAAGTTGTTCTGCTAATTAATTCTGCTCATGCATAAAATAATGCAAAAGGAAATTCAACACAGATCTCAAGTGGTTAAAAATATTAAAATGTTATTTGCTTGAAAACAAAGCAAAAACAATAACAACAATTTTTTGTCTGTTATCTGCAATGTCACATAGGTCACTATGACAAAAGCTGACTGCCTGCCAGTAATTTGGTTTCTTACTTCAAAGCTATGCAAATTTTACTGGAAAACACTATCTCGAACCTAAAACCTGATGTACCATCCCTTCCTATGAATAGGTAACTAAAGCAGAACAGTATTTTACTAATATATTTATAATCTACACTGTCAAAATAAGTAGCACTTTTCAAAGTAATCCCAGAGAAGAAATCCCAGGCTAGATCTGTCTGCCAAAACACAAATTATGTGTTCCTTCAAAGGCTACTCTGCTTCAGTCAATATAAAGCTTCCTCATCAAAATTCTGCCATTAACTGGGGAGAACCTGTCTTGGGTTGTGTCTTTCATTTTAATGCTTCTTACTCCTTCTGTTCCTCAAGGATATTCTTTATGTTGTTTCTCTTCTCAGCACCTGTGCCTGCCAGCAGCTGCAGCAGCAGCAAGAGACAGGAGTCACCTGGAGTCACACAAAAGCATCCCAGTGGTTGGGCCCTGGTTACTAACTGCAGCATGGTTAGTGGAACAAGAGCACCCTCTTTCTGAAGCAATTTTTGTGCCAGGAAGCCCCGTTGGTTTTCACAGTGGGGGAGTATCCTGTGACTGAATGAGATTTGGACTTCTCCAGCCAGCTCTGTGTTATAAACAGGTCAGAGTCTGGAACAGCTGTCTTGACATCCATCAAGCTGCTGGGTTTCAGCTCTCCATATTTAGTCTTCATGTGTCTAGGCCTGCTTGGATTGAACAGGCTTAAGTATTCCCTCTTTCTTTGGCATCTTTGGTACATTTCCAGAGCTCTCACCAGCTCTTCATCAGCCACTGTTCCATCAGACTTCCCAGTCCGACTGCTGTTCTGATTCAACCAAGAACAACCTTCCCCAAAATAGGCTCTTTTCCACATCTATGCCTCAGGACAATCTGATCTTCAGCTCATTTCTTCAGGACACACATGACTACTGAAAGAAACTGATCCTCAACTCTGTGTGCAACTTAATACCTGCAAATCTACATCTTAGGAAACATAAGCAGTCTGTAGATTTAGCTTTTTAAAATGTCTTATGTACTAAACACACCCATGTACATACCTGTTTTTCTAAAGAGGCTAAAAGGTGTCCAAGACCAAGATTAAAGTCCCTTAAGATGTTCACAATTATTCCTATCATACACAGAACTGCTGCTCTGAAACAGAAGACCCACCAAACATGAGCTTTTCCTCACCTCCCAGTTACAGTGCTGGTTTTCTCAGTTGCAAATGTGACTAGCAAAAGGCCTGTAAATCCACATTTCTTTTTACAGTTTGTTCCCAGAAGCAGCAGAGGCCAATGCTTCTCCCCCTGACTAACTAGCAAAGCCTCCTCAGATGTTTGCATTAGGAGGTGAGCACAACCTAAGGCTTGGCCTAAGAGAATTTTGTTCCTTCAAGGTATCAATACTACCAGTTCTGATACCAAGAGGCATTGCTACTTATTAATTTCATTATCTGTTGACACTGCTACCCATTGATGCTTACTGTTACCAAAACTTGGATATTGACAGGCATTGCAGGAGTGTGGTACTTATTGAAAGGAATCAGTATTTATTGATATAAATGTCTGTCAATATCAGTTGGCATCAATATCAATAGGCACCTATACATACCCATTTCAGCACTGACTTTTATATCATTAGGCACTGATACTTACTGATAAAGAGCGTTCAAAGGTAGGAATTGATATCTATAAATTTCTATTCTGATTTCAAAATCATTAAGTATCAATAGACAGCAGTAAGCATCAATATCGTTAAGCATTAAGCTTATATATATATATATCATTAATCATCTCTCAGCTCTCGTAACATTAAGAATCTCTCAGCTCCAGCCTCCTCTTGATACCTCTCAACATGCTCAACAAAGAGTGTGGTTATTCCATGAACTACTTTTCTTTCTAAAAAACTGCTATCCAAAGTTAGCATCAGCTCTTGAAGTTCTGTAGAAATCTTAAGGTTTTCTTCTTTTCCTATGAACACACCTTTTTAGACATATACATACCTTTTCTTTTTTTTTTTTTTTTTCTTTTTTTTTTTTTTTCTTTTTTTTTTTTTTTTCTCCCAAAGACATAAATGGAAGGATTGAGGAAGGACCAAGTTTATTCCTAGTCCCAGACACAGCCCAGCTTTGTTTCACAAGATCAAGCAACAGGACATTGAACGAAGGGCAGGGTGAAGGGAAGAGGCACACATCCTGACACACTGACAGTACACTGACAAACTTCTTTCAGCATCAAAAGGCTTCCTTCTTTTTGCAATTCATGCAAAACCCTTGCTCAAGGTTTCTGAACAAATGGGCCACTGGCAGTCCCTCAAGGATTAATTTTTCAAAATTACAGTTCACAAAAAAGGCACTGCTTACAGATAAACATTTCCTTTCAGGAGTCAAACCAGCAACCCCCCCTCCAGTACTCCACACCAGAGCCCCATCTCAGATTCTGGAAGATGAAGCCACTTTGAGTATAACTCTGGTAGCTCAAAAATATCTCCAGCATATCTTTTTTTCTTTCTGGAGAACAACATAATGTGGTGATTTATCTGATGTTTCAGCTTATTAAACGCAGATAATAATTTCTTGCTGCAGGCACAGTGAAGTTCTCTGCTCCCAGCCACATCCCCACCCCACTGCCCTCCTCTAGTGCCAATCTGTGCTTTTTATGAATCAAATCAAGGGCTGCAATCGGAGACAGGGGAGCTGCCTGCAGCTGAGCTGACAGTGACAAACTTCAGGTTATACAAAAGATCTCCTTACAAGCTATGCCAAGCAGTATTACAAGCAAAGCCAGCAATCTGAACCAGCAGCCCTCTAGTTCCCACTGCCTGAGCCATATTCCTACCTTCAGCAAAAAATCCTTCAGGGCAGCAAGAACAGCAGTAAAGCTGTCATTAAGAGCCACAGTACTGTCACATCAGCGACTCTCCCATGTCAGCTACAATCTTTAGCTCAGCTGTTTGCCTCTTTGGGGAGAAGTTTCCTTGGCTGTCAGGAAATAGAACACGTACATTGGTCCTTCATAAGCATATACAAGAACTCCAGGGCACAAAGCAACAGAACAGCCCTATTCTTAGGGAAATCATGTTGATTTTTAAGAAGCCAACAGATGCCTCTGTGAATAGTCCTATATATGAATTAGCATGTCATGTAGGATAAGCCACTGTCACTCCCTTCCCTGCACCAGCACTGGAAAACAGATTGTTTTTACCACATGCTTGGTGCAGAACAGTGTTTCCAAAACACATAGCTCAAGTCCTTGAATCACAGCCAAACAATTGGCTAAAACCCTAGAAACCTACAGATCACTACCTTGGGCGTTGGCATCTAGAAGCATACACAAAAAAGATTTCATTCTTCATGTCTCATCAGCCTTTGTTCTACTATAAACATCAATTGAAAACAACTACCACAAGCAGGGGAGCATATCTGTTCAACAAAAAACCCAAGATACTATCCCTTAGATAACAGCATCTGAAGAGAGAGCATTTGTATAAAAGTAACTTTTTGGTTCAGCCCAAGTGTTTATGCATGGTGAACTAAAGGCATTCTGATAAAAACCGTAATCTTCAGAAAACCCTGGAGCATTAAGACAAGAGTTTTGAAGCCACCAGTAATGCTGGAGCTTATTCATATCTCTTGTCATGTAAAATACAGCTGCTGAGATATTTCTCATGGGACTGAGCAGAAACAATAGTCTCAGCCTGTAGTTGGTAATGCATTTAAGAAGCAGAAGAAACAAAAGTATAAATGTCTTCAAGTTACCATCCTCCTCTGTACTGAACTCTGTAAGAGATTATTTCAGAGCATATGTTAGAAGGCTTGATTATTCAAATACATTAAGAAATCCAAATTAATCTAATGGAATACTTAAACCACTAAATGCTTCTGTGGGTACTCTTATTCACAATTATGGTGGATTTCATGTTGTTCATCTTGAATTCCTTTTCAAGATTAACCACTTTGGAGAGTAGTCTTGTCATCAACTATAAGCTCTGTTCTTACAATTATTTACACAGTAAACCCAAGAGGAACCAAGGTGTGACTAAGACTACAACAGTACTGGGTACCTGAATAGAAAGCCCATAAGAAACAACAGATACAAACAAATGCTTCTGTTCATCCCCCACTGTGCTTCCTGCCTTTCCATAGCATTGCAAACTTTCCTGCCTTTCCATAGCATTGCAAACTAAATTCAAAACCTCAGTCCTGAAGAGCAATCCATGATCTAAGCCCAGAACACACAAATAAGTGATGCACTGGAGACTACAAAGCACAAGATCTTCCTTCCCAAAAGCAGCTCATCTGTGCATCAGACAGAAAGACATGAGGGTCAGCCAAGCCTCTGGAAATAGTTTCTCATGGCCACCAAAGCCTGTGACAAGCTCAAGGATCAAACAGCAACAAAGACAAGGTTTAAATACAACTACATGCCAAGCCAGGTATTGCACTCCTGCCTGTGGGAAAGACTGTGAAAGAAGATGATAGCTGTATATTAACACAATACCCTACATTAACTTATTCAGGTGATTAACACAAACCCTCTAAGTGAGCAGTTTCACTTAAAAAAGCTTTTGTTAGACCAGTCATAGCAGCTAACCAATTTATTTGACATTTCTCATCAGAAGAGGCTGATGTAGTCAGAGAGACCAGCAGAAAACCAGAAAAAGAATTGTTCAGGGCCTTATCAGAGAAATACCAACTTGATACCAAAAAAGTTAGGACACAAAGCTGATAGAAGATGCAATTGAGACAGAAATAAACTAAACTATGTAATAGGTGAGTTTCCACAATACCAAAAATACTCAGTCTCAATATGGTTTGCCAAGCACTCAATGTTTTCAAGAGGGAGTAAGCTTTGTCTGTTCCTTAAATTAGAACTACTCTTAATTTCTTCAGCAAATCTTTAGTGGTGATGAGTTGCACAGAAGACAGAAAACCACAGAAAGCTCTAGAATGACCTAAGAGAGCTTTCTTGCTAATCTCACTCCAAGAAATCCTACAAAAAATTCACCAAGTCTGAGAAATTCTCTTCATCAGCTTTTGCTCAGCTTTACTACATTTAGGTTAAGTGGCTGAAAAGGAACCTTCTCCCTTTACACCCTCCTTGTACTCCCCCAACACTGTTTGCAGCAACCTTTGCTCTGATGATAACACAAAACTGTAACTGCAATTCTACGCAGAAATATGCCACAGGATTCCCATATCAGTCAGGAAGTACAAGATTAACTGCAACACATTTGAAATGTGAAATTTCCAAAATCCTACATCATTTTAAAACAGGAAGAAACTGAGGGTTGAAATCCTTATTTTGAATCTCCAAACACACTTTTGTGTATGCATCTCACTGACAAGTGGATTATTTTTTGCCAGAATAGCCTGAGCTTCTAGGATCCTGCTAAAAACGTGCCCCCTAAAGACTGCCTCTTCCACAATATAAAACATTTTACCCATGAATGGGCTCAATGGTGCTAGCAGCAGGCACTGTGGGAGGAAATAGAAAGTCTAGGAGAAGATCCCCTGCTGTCCTTTCTTAAGGTCTCATTCAAGCATACATCTGTAACAGCTTCTAACTATACAAG
Source organism: Phaethornis superciliosus (assembly GCA_023637945.1). Classification (NCBI taxonomy): domain Eukaryota; kingdom Metazoa; phylum Chordata; class Aves; order Apodiformes; family Trochilidae; genus Phaethornis; species Phaethornis superciliosus. The sequence continues at coordinate 20,931,240 of JAJQWJ010000011.1, forward strand.
CTAAACAATATACCATGTTATTTGTTTGCTTTACACATGTTTCAAGAGTGAGAACAGTTGTCACAATGCACAACTTCAGATAAGTGAGTGAGCCAAGTTTTCTTGCCTTGCTCCCATGGTTATACTTGAGACAACGAGTTCTGCTGGAATGAAAAGCTCTACTTCGAATCCCCTGTGGAGAAATTCTCCACTTTTACTCCCTCAAGAAGAATTACTAAAAATTCTTCTGTAAAGAACAGGTGTGACATGATTATTGCAGGAATAATCAGGTGCAAAAGAATGCAGAAATAAATAGGAAGGCTTGAAAGTGGGGCCACACCTTTTGGTAGCAGCTCAGTGTTGAAGATCTGCTAAGCTGCCTTGCCTGGCTGGGTCATTACACAAACAGACATCTCTGCAGGACCATCCAAGTCCACCAAGCATCATTAGAAAAGCTGCAAGAAAACTGACTTCTTTTTTTGGTGTTTTTTTCCCCTCCCACTGCAAAGACTCAAAATTAATACATTGGTTTTTATTGTAGTAATTTAGTTCCTTTAATAGAAAACAAGAATCTAAAAAGAGGATTCTCCAGTGAAACAGTCTTTTACAGAATTTCTTCAAGTTTCTCTCTGCACACTGAAATGCTTCAGTGCACAAGACACAAATTTATGAAATAGTTCTTCTGGCCCTAAACAGGGCCTTTTGGTTAAAAGCAATTCCAGGGAAAAGTTCACTCAGCTGTACCAGTTGTAGAAGACAGTTAATGAGAGCCTGAAAAACAATTCTATGAAGATCTGCAAGGAAGTCCTGCCTGCTGGAAGAACCAAATTCTGCACTTAGAGATAATTTCTCTCTGCATCTAGAGTTCCTCAAAAACTAAATCAAAATCAGCCTTTAAAATGCAAAGCATACATACAGTAAGGATAGGAGAGGTCAAATACTTGGTTACCTACTGCCAGAAACAGCCAGTGCTTTTGTACCATATTAAAATGTTTCGAAAGTTGATAAAACTGAAGATTCTAGTAAAATACATTAGAAACATGACTAGCATCCAAGACAAAATTATCTCAGGATGAAAGTAGATTATTTTCTTCAAATTCTAAGGCATGAATCTGTAAATCTTTAGAGAAGGCCATTGCTTCAGCAGGAAAAAGATTCAGATAATAGCTTCCTTCTCATTGCATGCCAGGTTTTGGCCTCTTACAGTTCAAACTGCATCAGCTATAATGCTTTCTTTTATTTGTCTGTCAGCAACTCCTCACTGCTTTTATTTTCACTCTCTTGATTTTTGTTTTGCATGGGCAGGCTTTTTATGCAAAAAAAAAAAAAAAAAATCGGTTTATATTGATCCAAGATGTTAACATCTGTAACATATTAATAGGATTATACCAACATGGAGAGTATGTTGGAAACACAACAACATAAGAAAAAAAGCTGATCCCAATTTAAAAATATGAAAACTGACATGCTAAGTTTTTTTATGTAAAAATATATTACCATATAATTCATGTTAAGAAGCTATGGGACAGACATCAACTTCTTTTCAAAATGTAATTCTTGGATAAAATGAAACCTAAAAAGCTTGCTGCACTCATCTGTAATGTATAACTCCACAGACACACGGCTGCTAATGCACCTATTAAGGAATTCAGAGTAGTTTCATGAAAAGTAACAAACAGTCTCCATAATTTTGGACTTCCTTACATTACAAGAGAAGGAAGAAAAACAGAATTCTTATGCAAGACTGCATGAAAAATAATTATCTTGATACTGACATTCACTGTCACAGTTTTTTCACACCAAGGTTTCCCAAGGAAATAATCTTCACATGCTCTCTCTCCCACTCCTAATTTCTGAGTCTAATTTCCTCAAACATAGTGATTTCCATCAAACATCATGACATTAGGTAGTCACGTTGCAGAATAAGAATCTCAACACCTCACCAGAGAGAAAGGCTGTAACTTCTGTTCCAGTTGTACCAGACACCAGATCATGCATGCATAGAGAGGTATTGAAACCATCCTAGCTGTAAAAAAACTTCAGCTGAATCTCACATCTTCATAGACACCAAAAACCTCAACTACTCAAACAAATCTGTTAAGAAGATTGGGTTAATTTGTTCTGATGCTGGTGGAGTGACTTGATTGAGAAGTACTTTAACAGTTTTTTATAAAGACAGTTCAATTAATTTACATAACTGATTAGCTGGCCTAATCATCTGATTTAGTTAATCTAATTTCCTTTTACCCCTCATCTTTCCCTACTGCAGCATTTATCTGTGCTTTGAAGACACAGGCAGCATTCACCCCATCTGCAATATAACTGGGAAGGGAACAAGTTTCTCCTATGGAAAACTTATGAAACATTCCTCTAAACCATACATAGAATGGAAGTTCATGGGGAAAAAAAACCAACACTTAAGTTCATGAAAAAAATGATAGAGCAGAAGGTGACACAAATATCTCTCTTTGGGTTATCTTCTGACAGGTGTCTCAGCTACCAGATTTGAGTGGTAAAAGGTAGGGAAAACTCTTCTAAGTACATTCAGAAGGGAAAGTAATAATTTCTTTGGTCTGTTATTTTGTTATTCATGTTGGTGGAGCTAAAAATACATTTTTCAAATGGAAAGAAAAAGGATCTGCTTGTCAACAACACTGTTTCAGTTTTGGCAGCCAGAGAATTAGTTGTCTAAGAAATTATATATTGTCTCGTTTGAGAACCAAGTATAACAGGAGAGCTGGACAAAAAAACCCACAAGCTGTGGCACAAAAGGGAGTGTGATTCTGCATACCTTCCTGGCATGGGGAATTTTGTCAGTGCAGAGTGTAGAACCTGAGTGATTTTTTGAGTAAATAATTTACACTACAGACTGCTTCACACGAATTGCATGCAGCTCATATTCCCTGTAATTATAAATATCATTTAGCAAATGAATGAAAGCTTTCAATCCTGATGTGCAGTTGTGCAAGAGAACAACAATGAATTAATAATTAGGTTAATAGTTTTTTTCTCACCTCTCCTCGTTCTTCCCCTTCTCCCCATATATGTAAGTAAAAGTAAGCTATTTGTTGAACTTGCTTTGGTTTTAGAACAGCTTTGATGATTCAAGTAACCTAATTCTTTTATCCACCTTTGGTAAACAGAAATTGGACATAGCATTAACAAACAGCAATATGCTAAAATAGTCAGCCCACCGAGTGTCACCTCTTGTGTCCAACACCAAAAAGGTTTTCCTGTGATTTACTATTTAATTACAGCTATAACCATGCTGCAGAAGCAGCCTACTCCTGGTGTTTTTTCCTTAGATTTATTTATATGTATTTTTTAGAAGGCTTGTCTTAAAATGAGGGCATGAATTAAAGTTGCCCTACCAGATTTGACAGGGAGGAAGCATTAGCCTATTGTACACCTGAAGCATACAATATCCACAGGCAAAGTTCAGAAGTACAATTTATCAAAATCTGTGAAAAGAACACAAACACTGATTACATTTTAAGGTCAGCTGGTCACTTTTTAACTTTCAAGCATTTAATTTTGCAACCCTGTCTGTGCTAGCAGACATGCTAAACAATGTGAAAGTTTTTGTGGAAACACAATTGTCTCAATAAGCAACCTGAATGCCATGTCTTACAGATTTCTCATCTCTTACTTGTTTAAAATGTTCTCAAAAGCTTTTGTCCGACAACCATGAATGTGCACCCACAACTTCAAGTCCCTTTCGTGAGGACACTTGAAGCAGAGGAATTAAAAATATATAGCTCTGAGATAGCATACTATGGATATTGTATGCTGGGTTGCATTCTGTGATCATCATGATTTACATTTGCAGAAATAACTTTTATCTCAGTCCAATCTCAGAATATTAAAATGGGCCAAATTAAGTACTTTGGTGAACAGTAGACTGTCCATATAAACAAAAAATCAGATCCAGAGGTGCAAACATACTCAATGGCCCTATTTTAGACTCAGAACTCATGGATGTAAAGGCAAAGAAATTTTATAAAGAAAAAGAACTGTTGCACTTTCTAAGGAGCTCAGAACCCTGAGGGTAATGATGTATGCCTTTTTCTTGAACAAAAACAGTCAGCTGTAAAGGCAATTCCAGAACAAAAAGACTACAGCTTTTCCTGCCAACATCTTAACTTTCAGACACACAATTAGAACTTACTCAGGCATCAATCAAGTGTGTGTACCATGCAAATTTTCCTGCACAACCTTCTTTTCAGCAATATTTTGTCAGAATAGCCTTGGATTTTAGTAACTACCCTCTTAAAAGCAGAAAAACTATGAGAAAAAGAGGCAAAACCCCTTTGCTTTTCAACTGAATTCACGTATCATCCAAAGTATTTACACACCTTAAAAATTCCCAAAAGTAAATCTATGCTGTCCCAAAGTGATTATTTCACATTATATTTGCTTCCTATGACCTGCTGTTCCACACCAATGGCCACACTGAGCCAAACTTTGTGAGACAACAGCCAGTGGCAGTATGTGGAGAAAGAGAGTAAGAGCAGGGCAGACATGAAATGACACTACACCAGCAGATTCCTTGGGTTGTTTCAGGAACTTTCTGAGCCCCAGAGGATATCTTTGCATGCCAAAGGCCCTCAAGGGCTTTTGTTTATCTCATCATTTCTGAACCCAGGCATAATTCAAGCACTTGTATTACTGCATGACAAGTTCCCCAGAACTGCCTTCTTCCTTCTGTGTTTCCATCCTGACACCTGATCATTTGAAGCTCCCTCAACCCTTGCATTGGAAGTGGGGTTATCTGTTCCACAGGCAGCTTTTCCAAGCCACCCAGGATTTTGCAATCTTCTGTCATATCCTCATCACAACCCTGTTTTTCCCAGCATTACACAGCTGGGTTTGCTGTGGAAGTCATTCCACTTCTTTGAGTATCCTTGCCCCTTTTCACTGTTCCTGTTGTAACAGGAAATGAGGAAGTGAAAATCAGAAGCACATGGAGTTCCTGATGTGGGACACAGAGGTGTTTTAAATAGGTATGAGTCTATTACTCTTTCTCAGTCAAGGCTAAAATCCCAAAATATTGAAAAGTTAGAAACTTGGTCATCTCAGCCAGGAACTGACTGACTGTAAATGAAGTAGCCCAAAGACAGGAAGCAACTGAGTGCATTAGAGCAGCATTTTGCAAGTGCTAATTAACCTAGTTTAAAATTTCTAAGGAGCAGTCTGAGCTAAGTAAAACAAACATGTTTTGTGCACATTTTTCTGGCCATCTTTTCTCCTAGTTTCCACTCTCCCAGAAAGCTGTCATAAAAGGTTCCCTCCCTAGAGTCATGCCCTGTTTTAGCTCCACTTGTCTTTCCTTTCCCTCTGCAACACACAGAGAAACAACTTCTGCACTCCCTCTTTTCTGGCTTTCCTGGGCCTGGCTTCTGCCCAATAATTTTATAGCAAAGAAAAACCCCACTTAACTAATTTCTGAGCCTCTCACCTCCAGATTTCTTCCTCTTGGAATGCCTTTCCCTCTGTCCTAGAGCTGTTTTCAAATCTCAAAAATGAGGAATAACATCAGATTGAAGGTGGAAGGGGGGAAGGTATTTATTTAATCAATTATACCAGGCAACAATTTTTATGATCTCACAAATACAAAATAACTGAAAAAAATTCAAGGTCTATATCACATGGAAATGTTTTAAAGAACATAAATCACTCCTAAATAGTGCGGAGAAATGGGAATTGTGCTTGAAGATAATTAGGTCAATGATATCACTTCCTAGGTTCAGAATTCAGAAGTAGAAACATTATCCTTACCTGCTGGAAGTCAAGAACTTCTTAACCAAGTATTTGAGGCCACAAATTGCTTCTCAGATTGCACTCCTAACATACAACTTGATTTATATTAAAGGAAGACTAAATTTCATAGTCAAATTTTCCAACCCAAGCTCTGCTATAGCAGCTAACTACAAAACCAAACCCAATTCTGTTCATATTCTGGAATTCTCTGAAAATAAATCAATCTAAGTTTGCAAATATGTGTGATAAGCTTTTCATGCTTGGGTCATACCCAGAAAGAATACAATGTGTGGTCAGTTTACAAACCTGAAGAGGATCTTGCTAAGTCAGAAACATTCAAGTGCTTTCAGACACAGAGGAATTTGACCTGTACAATGTCATGCTGATTTTGGACTTTTTATAAAGACATTATCCATATGATTTTGAGCTCAATGAGGCTTAAAATCTCTTTAATTATTCTTAAATTCTGATATCTTGGCTGCAGCAAAGCAACATACAACTGCTCTCAGTACCTCTTATCTTGATCCATGTTCTCCTATAACGACCAAGATGATAAGGAGTGATTTCTTTTACAACTGTGTGAAATCAGTAGAGACTTGTGCCTTCAGCCCACTCTGCAGCACATGGTTTACTAACACAAGTACACACATAGCCTGTCTTCACTGGTGACTTCCTTGGGGCCTCTGAAAGTCCTCTTGTTTAACAAAACATGGTTTGGGCTTAAGTAAGAGCAGTGGCCTTGCTGATCTGGGACAGGTTGAAGTCAGAGTTAGTGACTCTAAGTTAATAACACTATCATCTATTTAATTCACAATCTTGCATGTTGTAAGCCCCTTGGGACAGGAAACTCATCTTTTATATATCTATAAAACAACATGTATATCTATGACACTGTATAAATAACAGAGGATCAGATTAAAAACATCTGCAGACACTCTGGCTGATCTATTGTCTTGCTGCCTGCTGTCTCCATTATTTTTGGTGGCAGACAACTGATTTCACACAACAGGACTGTTAGCAGTGCTGATGCAGCTCCCTAGAAATCTATAGCAACGTTATCAAAAGAGCTGATGAAGAGAAAAATTACAAAATAATAATAGTCTGACCTTCAGGCATGACCGCCTAACAGGTTTCTGTTCTATTTCTGGTTACTTTTTGCCAAGAAAAGATAGGAAACATGGATGACTCAAAACAAACAGATCTGGAAATATGGCAGGAGACAGTAAGGACAACAAGTCTTTGATTCAGAACTAAGACTGTTGTGATTCAACTTCTCTCTGGCTGCCCAGACCTGTCAACATATATTTATCTATTGTAAAGTGCCTCTGTGAAAGCAAAAATCATGTATGTCCACAACATGCTGATAGTCACAGAAGAAATAGATTCATACCCTGTGCAAGTATCGAGTACAGAAATAATGCTAAAAGGGAGGCAGATTGTTATTGATACCAAGCAGGGAAGGGAACAACTACATTTCCAAGAGAGAGGCAAAGAGGAATCCTAAATTTAGAACAAGATTCAGAACAGAAGCCAAGATACTGTCACCACCAGAGCTGCGTGAACAACTCTCAGAAAATCCTTCAGCAGTGTTAGACTCAGCTCCTTTAGGTTTAGAAGAGGGAAAAAAAAATCAAATCCCTTCTTGTGAATCTTCTCTGTGTCTGTCAAATCTCTATCTAAAAATTAAAACTGAAACACTTCTCTCTCAGCCTAGCTATATATTTTTCCTAAATTGATTATAAGCCTTTCACTTCCACTCTATTGTCAAACTTTCAGCAGCTGGTCACACGGTAGGTCTCCTGAATTGAATGAGCCTGGGTTTTGCAGTACATCTTGGGCTGCTTTCACAGAAAAGAAGCATTAATTACAAGTTGTTCCATCTAATAAGAAACTTCACTTTTGCAGTGAGGAATTGAAAGATACTGGAAAATGCAGAAAGTGTGAAACTGTATGAAAAAGGTTTTCTTCCAAATGAGGCAATCCAAAGACTTCCAAGCCAGACCACTCCACAAGCAGCTGTTTCCCTCCACCTTTCCACATTATTCTCTCAGACCTAGCCATACTTCTGCTCAGCCATTTCCTCTCTCCTTCCAGGAAGGAAATGATGTAATGATATGATAATGTATTGATAATGATGTCGTTGTATTCAAAAGCATGGCATTTTCAACTTGGAAACCTAGTAAGAAAAACCAATGTGATGGAGAAGAACACTTCTCCACTTACTTTTCTGGGAACAGAAAGATGGGCACATACATACACAGATGTACATATAAAAACCACAGAGCTTCCAGATGTAAAGTATGTGAAGTGTTTATATTGATACAGTTTTTATCTTCTCTGTCACAAGTCTGGATCTCAGAGACTTTCGTTCTGCAAAGACAACAGGACACTCAGTTTGAGCATGACAAAATATCTCCCAAAACCGTGAGATGTCTAAAAATGAAATCAGAATGTGATCAAACTGTCCTCCTGCCTGTTTACAACCCCAGGGTGCCAGGTCAGCTTGCTAGCCAGGGCTTAGCAGGTGTAAGACACATCTGTTGCAGCTGGCAGCATTTTATGTGCTGCTGCATGACTGCAGGTGTACTTAAACCCAACTTCTTCAACCTCCTCCCTGTGCTCAGGAAGACACTGACAAGAAAAGTCAGTCAGAATCTTAGGTAATATATTGCTAATTATATTTTTATTAAAACACATGAACTACAACAATGAAGCATTTTAATGATTAAGGACAGAATCAGGTTTTTACTTGCACCAGGACAGCCTCTCTGTCACGTTGTTCCTGCCACTACAGAGGCAATCAGTAACTGAAGAAAAGAGCTAATAAAGGCAATGGAGTAGCTTTGAAAACATCAAAATCCAAGAGAATTCTAAATTCTAGTCCCACGGCACAACGGAACCTTTCCATCTACACACGAGGCTGCAGCTTTTACCAAAATTAAATTGTGCTTTTAAAATGTAGCTCATACTGGGAGTACTGTAGTTGGAAGAATTAGAGGCCATTAGCTCCAGGCCTACTGGTCTCTGTGGATTTATCCTAGATGTGCTGCTGGTTTGCTTATATACCATTTTGTTTCTTTTTCAAACCCTAGAGAAAACAAAGCTCACAATTATAATAAAATTCTCAAGAATGCCAGAAACAGTTCACCAGGACAGTTCAGCTGTTCTGTAACAAAGCCTTATTTATGGAAGACATGAGTTTCTCTTTGGAAGTCAGGAATTTAAACAAATTGATTTTGAATTGTCCCTTTTTTAGAGCTTTAAGATTTATTTTCATGAGAAGCACAAGCATTCATTCATTCCTTCATTCAGACTGACAGGATTGGAACCTTCTCTTGTAATTCTCTAGAGTATAGGGGCTCTTCCTTGCATGAAGTTAAAATCCTTCACAAAGTCTTTTTTTAACCCAGTAGGAAGAAGAGCAGCAGCTGTGAAGTTCTTGGCCAAAATCACAGACAGTTGCTACTAGACATTGGCAGGGTAACCCAAAACAGAAAACCACCATCCCACATGCACAGACATGCTTGCCCCATACAAACACCCCTACAAAGTAAGTCTCTGACAAAAGATAAAGAAAAAAATCAAACTGTTACCAAAACAGCAAGTCATTTTTGCCAGAATTCTATTTAGGAAAGAAGAATGAAAGCATGTCAGGGGTAGAAAGCACTCACAGGAGTGTGAGCATTGATTTCAACTTTCTGTTACCCTGAAGAGTGATTTTTGTTTTGACTGATGTAATGTAAGAGAAGACTGAAGAAAAACATTAAATGCTCAAGTGTTTCCCCCCTTTTTAAGAACAGTTAGAAATTTGCTTCCTATTCTGAAGGAATAATCTCTACAAATCCTCTCTTAGATCAAGCTTTTCAGCCATGGATTCTTTTGACAAGTTTCCTATAGCTCTTTCCCAAATAAGGGGAGGAGGAAAAAAAATCAGAATTTCATATACTCTTTCAGAAGTAACTTCCCTATCCCTTCCTTATTACTCACTTAGAAGGAACTTCTCAAACTGATCTTCAAGTAACTCAAGACCAGCTAGCCACATCCTTCCATTCATCCATCCATCCTTTCAATTACTACTGGAGCTAAAATCCCTTCAGCCAGGTGCACAATCTGACCCCCTTTAACTTTGAAGTTCTTGATCAAGGAACCTTTTAATACAGAGGACTTGTGATATGGAAGTATTGCTAAACCACTTCCCTTTTGTCTTGGTTCTTCAGCAAACCAGTTCTACCCTGCACTGTGTCAGTATTTTCTGTCATCCTTCATATGATTTGACATATATCATCTGCTCAAGTTATTAATCCAGGAATGCAAGGCACAAAGTTGAGCTGGTAAAAGGTTTCTGCCTTTTTCTAGAAAAGCAAAAGGCTGTTGTATAAGCACAGCAAACAAGTCAGGAAGTAGCCCAAGGATGATGTGCATTTCCCTCAGACAAAATACATAATTATTCCCATTTGACATTTGTACAGTTTAAACATCCAAAATGCCACAAAAATGCATAGAGAGCTTTAACACATACTCACTATTAGCAATAAACTATGAAAAACATCTGCATATGAGGATACATTACATGAAAACCAAGGAGTCATGTAAACAGTGCTCTGTCATTTATGCCAGTACTGAGAATTGCAGGATGAAGGCTTTTAATCAGATGGCCTCTGGCAACAGCACTGTTGCCTGGGAATTAAACATATGTGTAAACAGTTTTTATAAAGACATGATACAAATCTTCCTTTTGCATCTCTTTATGTCAGAAAATATGTACATATCACAGTTCTATGCCGGTCAAGTCAAAAAGGTTTTGATGATTTCAATACTGGTAATTTATGTGACCCATTTGTGTGTCTAATTTTACCTACTAACTTCCAGAACACATAGCATGGTAGACACCAAAACTTCAGTGAGACTACAAAGACTTCCCAGTGAATCATTTCTACAAAAAGAGCATAATAAGCTCTTTGAGACAGAAATATGTCTTTATTTGCATGTGATGTGTAGCATGAAGCTACCAACAAAACATCTTTAGAGGGGAAGACAAGCAAACAGAGCAGTTGGTTTCACTTCAATTTTACTCTCTATATTTTTAGCACAGGAAGAGGAAATCTTTGGATACAGACTGAAAATATTTGAGGGGGACATCATAGTACTACAAAATAATAATAAAGCAAGTAAGAGCAAAAGCTTGAGATGGTAACTGCTTGACAATTTGGCCACAGAGCAGAGAGTGGTAGACTTGTACAGAGCAACAGTTCCTGAATCTTTTATGACAAGATGCCTCATAAACCATAGGATGACTCAAAGTCAAGGATCACAGAAACTAACAGGGAAGTACTGAAGATGAGTAGCTAACCCACTAGTGCAAAAAAAAAACTGGCAATGGGAAAAAGTCTTCACATGCATTATAAGTGTATGGGAAGTAGAGGTGAATACAGCTGTCTTGGGTTTATGGCTTCCTATTGGAAATGCAAAATCCTGATAGATAAGTAGTACTGTGTCACTGTATGTGATGTGCCACGTGTTGTTTAATGCTAAATCTAGTCCAAATTTTGCACTCTGTAGCTCTCAGAACAGTTATATGCCATCATTTTTAATGAGAGAGATTCCCCAACTTCTGCAAACTCCTTTCCACTGACACTTAGGATTTCTAAGCATACTTGTTTTTCCTGCATAAAGTACCAAAAAACTCCAGACACATATTGTTGGACCACATACACAGTGATTCTACTAGAGCAAGCCTTTCACTGACCAAGCTACTTTTTTCCTAAAAAATTAAAATTTCTAGATTTACAGTAATGTCCCAAATCCCTCTGTGACAGACTACTATCCCCCAAAGTCAATCACAGTTTTAAAACAATACGATGAAACTGCAAAATTTACAATTGCAAAAGCTTTTTCCGTTACATTTAAAGAGTTAAGTTCCTGGGAATAATTTGGGAAATTAGGCAGAAAAAAATAGCAAGCCACAAACTTGGACATACTTCTTTGAATGAATGATGCACACATAAAAATAACTAAACACTTCAGAAAGGATGGGAAGTAGAAAATCAGATTTCATGGGGAAGTGACCAAGTAGATGGCAAGTGAGAAAATCCAGTGTTACACTTTGCTTTGCTACTCAGAGGAGGGTCAAGAGAAACATAACCCAGAGAGCAGGGGCTTGGGATGACAGCTGAAAGTGAGCACTAATCCACTAGTCCCAGAGATATAGAGCCACTTCAGCATGAGAACTCAGAGACACAAGGACAAGGGAGCAGAACAACAGAGGAAGCCAACTTACACCCCAGAACCACCCTACTTTCAGCACTACTCATGAAGGTTGCTCAGATCATGTGCTCTGTACAGTCACAAATGATGAAGACAACACCCTGAAGTCTCTCTTACTGAAGGAAGTGTCTGTAACTTTTTGTACCCACCAAGATTACATGCTGCACCCTCACTGGATTTCTTTGCTAGATTCACTGACATATACAAATTAACTTCTACAGCAGTAAAGCTGCCTTTAACAATAGGGTACAGATTCAAGAACAAACTCAGTATATTAATAATAATAATAGAAACCCGACAAAACTTTATCAACCACTGCCAAAACTACAATGAACAAAATGCTCATGTAAGTCAAGATCTGCTACTTCTTACTTATTTTTTGAAGTACAAGGGCAAAGAATGGTGCATTATTCCTTTACCATATAGTCAGTGGTTGCCTAGAACTGCAACATCCTCCATCCTCACTTCTGGATGCTGATGTTTCTGGATGTAGGCATTGGAAAGGGTGACAACTAGCAGTTTGGAAGATCCAAGAATGTCATGTGTCTTTTGCATTCTATCAAGAGCTGAAATGGTGGACTTCAGAGCCACTCCTCGTTAGGCTGAGAAGATCCCCAGTTCCTACTAGGGCAGCACTTCTTCCTAAACCAAAGGCAGATGACCTTTGGTACTGAGTTTTGCTGTGGGTGTGAGTCTCTACCCAAAGAGTTTCACCTGGAAGGACAGCTCAGAAGACACATGAAAAAGAAAACCATGCCAGAATTACAGATCCATCCTGGTCAAGAACAAGTGGATTCTTAAAATGAGTTATTTATTGGAAGAGTTTTAAAGCTTCAAATTGTGAAACAGTCTCTGTTTACGTGCTGTGTTGAAGAAAGTCAGACTTGGCACATGTTTCTCATTAACTGTACTAAAGCAGCTCAGTTTCCCTAGAAATCCCCAGCTTCTCCTCTGCAATTGGGTAACCTGGAAGGCCCCTAATTTTAGCTCTCCAGTCTGAAAGAGCACCACATACATAAGTAGTGCTGAGTGAATGCTGCTGAAATGTCTATGATTATGTGGAATCTTAGAGCAAATCAATTTTCTTGGCACATAGAACCTCATTAAAATCTTCAAAATAATGTCTAAAAGCAAGGAAATCTCATAGATATGAAGCATTTATATAGCTGTCTTAAACATCTGCCAGTGCAGTCAAGAGAGGTTGTGTATTCTAAGATCCCAGTCACATAACTTGTTTCAAACTGGTGATAGCAAAAAGCTCCCCTGCTCTGCAGCCCAATATGTTCTCTAGACAGACCAATGTCTGCACATGTGCAGAATAACCCTAGAACCTGGACAAAAACAATTTTTAAAATTTGCTATTTCTTCTGAACAGGAAGAAGTACAACGGGCCAAATACATTACATAGTGTATCTAGCACTCTTTATAACAAAAGTAATTTTTAGAAAAGTAGTACTGTATGTTTTCCTCTGAGTGTCTCATTTTCAGGCAGATCAAATCACTTTTGAACTGTTTGTTTGTTGAGAACAGCTTTTAAGATGAGGTGATTAAAGGAAACCTATCAATTTAGTATATATTTTCAAGTTAATAATGTTGACATACTGTTCAAATAAACCTCCAATTTACTACAATCTGTTTTCAGACAAGCTCTGCATTTTAGCCTCCAAACGGAAGGAAAACTGAGTGACTTTCTTCATCCCACTTAACAGAGAACATATGTTCAAAGATAATGCTGTAGGCTTGTTCTGAGAAACTGTTCTTCCTCTGACAGAGATGCAGTGAGCTTGCATAAGAACACAGAGACAAAAGGAAAGTACACATTGCCATAAATCTCCTGCACTGTAGAGGTCACTTCAGAAAAAAAGAGACCACTGATGGGAGAAGCATATGCACAGCCACAAACACAAGCACTCTGGCCACAGTGGAAGAAAGAACCTGGTGTCCCCTCCTGTCAGCTGAAGGGTCAGAATTCATCAATACTGAATTTTTTGGAGGGTGGGGAGTGGTAGTGAAGGTACAGAGAGCAGATGGAAAGAAGGAAAGGGTCTCTACTGTCACAAAGCACAAGAAGCATCTCTGAAATAAAAGTGGTTTAAATCTTTGCATTACAAATTCTGGAATACTTCCAGATGGAAATGTTACAGTGATGTAGACAGTAACTTTTTTTTCCCCCCAAATATTTATATGGACTATGTTTGCTTTTATAACTTGCACAAAGGATGTCTCTATTACTTGCTTCTCCAGGTCTCAATCTTTTAATCCACAGAAGACAGTTAATCCACCTGTCAAGCCCAATGTACTCAGCTCTGTAAAAGCCAGCAATAAAACTCGCTTTCCTTGAATCCCACTCAATTAATTGTTTTGTTATACCATACCTATAAACAAGCCAACATTCTGAATTGTATCTAGAAACAAATCAAATCACAGAATCATAGAACTGTCACGATTAGAAAAGATCTCTAAGATGACTGCATCCAACTGTCAACCCAGAAAAAAATCACCATCCCACTAGAGCATATCCTTAAAGTGCTCATCGGGAACAGGTTGCCCAAGGAGGTGGAAGAGTCTCTGTCCCTAGGGGTGTTCATACACTGAGTAGATGGGGCTCTTCCAGAGAGGATTTAGTGGTTACAGTGATGTAGAACTGACAGTTGGACTTCATGATCTTGAAGGTTCTTTCCAACCACAATGATCCTATGATCTACATGGTTTTTAAATACCCTCAGGGATTGTGACTCCAACACCTCCCTGGGCTGCCTGTTCCAGTGCCTGACTATTCCTTCAGTAAAGAAATTCTTCCTAACATCTGGTCTAAACCTCTTCTGGTGCATGTTCAGGCCATTTCCTCTAGTCCTACCATTATTTACTTATTTTAATATTTGTGTATTTTTAGAAGACTATCATCTGTTTTACACAGGTGAGCAAGATACTGAAGTTGGATAATTGGTATTTTGGTTTTGTTTGTCTGTTAGTCCTGTCGGGTCATTTTCATTTGTTTTTTTTTTTTTAAAAGGTAGACTGTGTCCTGGGCAGTGTTGCATATGTTGTTGACAGAAGCCCCACCTTAAAATGCTGGCAGCACTGCTGCTAGCTTTAGGAGTGTCCAGGGTTTGTATTTCAAAAGTAAAGGTGGCAATTCAAGCTGTGGTGCCTAAGCATACATTTGGATGCCAAAATATGGACGTGTCTAAATAAGTGGTTTGTTTTCAAAGAGAAACAAAGTCTTTGCTAGCCAAGGAACTCCCTAGCATATGCATCCCAAATTAGATACTTTAATTGGTTTGATTATCAGAAGTGCTTGTGCAAAACACTTCAGGTTTTTTCACTGCTAGATGCTGCAAGTGACCAACTAATAAGCCTAAGCAGTTACCAGGAGATCTGTCTTTAAATCATGGGGCAGTCACTGGAAGAAGTGATTTTCCACAGAGCCTAACAGCCTCTGAAAACAGCAGAAGGATAGTATGATTTCAGTCAACCATGGTAAGTGGTTTTGGATTTTCTTCTGGTTTGTTTTTTTGTGTGTGTTTTCTGGGTTTTGGGTTTGTTTTTTTTTTAGGATGAAAAATAAATAGTACTACAGAGCAAAACAAAGCATTTGAGCTTTCCTTGCAAGAAGGCATTAAGCTTACAAACTATTATCAGGAGAAATAGTAAAGTTCTCTAGACATTCATGCATGTTCAAAACCTTTCTTTGCCCAAGATCTGAACCTGAAGTCCTTGGTCCTCTTTTGTAATCTACGTCCCAAATCTTTATCAAGACACTAAGGACAAGAGCACAATGGAACCCTCAGCATGGACACCACAAGAAAGGTGACACTGATGAAGCACTTGTGCACTTGGGTTCAGCCCAACATTTCTCCAGTACTCCCAGACAATCTCCTGCTCCAGTACAGTCTGGGTACTTATTGCAGATCACATCAAAGGAGAAAGCTTAACCTTACACCAACCCCACTCAGCAAGAATAACCAAAGCTGCAGTCTACATGAATTGTGCCTACTCAGATCAATTCCTCAGCCACATAAATTTTGATGCTTCAGGGGACAGCGTATGACAGACAATAAATCCTGAGCTCCCTCTGTGTAAAACACAGGCACAGAAATCAAGCAAGTGAATGCTTTCCTAGAGAAACATTTTAAACAGCTTCCTGACAGGTAACAACCTAAACTGCAGAAATTGGACCACAGAAACGAAAGCCTGATGAAGAGCAGTTCCCAAAAAAAGCTCATGTGCCTATTTCAAAAGGCACTTGCAGTTCTTTAAAAGTCTAGCAATGCTTTCATGCCAGATTATATTATTTTCATCTGCAGGTATATAAAAATAATTTGAAATGTAAGGTGTTTTATTCTGCTTTATTGCTTGGAAATCCTTACAGACCAGTGTACAGTAAGTCACCTGGGCTCAGAAGCAAAGCCTGCAATACTGGGGTGTGGAGGAGATGAACTGCAGCATCAGAACATATGTAGAGATTTCTCCAATAAAGATGACTCACTAAAGAATGAATTTGTAAGCTCCCGTTTGTTTGTCACAGGCATTTCCTCAAAAATACAAAATTATGTACCATTATGCCACAGCCCAAAGGGTTCAGCTATGAAACTTGATAAATGCACATTAGAATCATATTTAAATTTTGCATAAATGCCACCAGAAAAAAAAAATTTGTTTTAGCAGAACTGTTTGCAGTCTTTCCCTATAAAATGGGCTGGTCTGGCATCAGTAGATTTTACAGAGCTCAAGGCAAACAAAGTTAGGAGCAAAAGAGAAACTTAGCCAGCTTTGGCTGCCACTGTATGCAAGTTGGAAAGCTATTTATTCTGTTGTTCTAGTTCTGAAGTAATATTGTAAGATTTGCAGAGAATAAAATCCTGGGAACTCAGCAGTTTATCTGTATGTTTTATGTAGGAGTCCTTGTTTACATTCTAACCCCCCCATACAGTCTGCAGCAGAAAAGCCAAAGTGAGCTGCAAGCAGGCAGTAACCTCTCTGCAGGAGTTACATGCAAAGGCAAATCTCCATTCCCAGGAGGACTTTTTTTTATTCCCAGAGAGGTCCCAGGTCACTCTTATTGCCAAGCCAAATGTTCCCAGAATCCAGGAGCTTCCCAGTGTAAAGCCTCCTCTCCTTAGGAGCTGGTCATATATATTAAGTCCAGTAAGTTTCACACTTTTGTTCAAAATACTGTTTTTACAAAATGGTATCTTCAGAAATTAGAACAGTACTTCAGAGAGGACCAAGAGTGCTGATGTTTCACAAAGAATTCTTTCCACTGTCTTCTGGAAACCTGAATATATCATAATCACTACCTGAAGTTTAAATAAGTTAATAAAACGAGACATGAAGGATGTTTATTACCATTAATAATAGTAAAAATAGGATCAGTGGTCATTGTTAAGAATTATCCATACAGTACATTCCAATATTTGCCAAAAAGTTTACATTTTTATTTTAAAAATTATCAGGAATAAATTATAAACTTTAAACCAGGTGGCCTTATCTTTCATTGCTGCACAATAGCAACGCAGACCTGGTTCCCTCCATCCCTTCTGCACTGTCTATTAAAGCAGAACTGCTGGATCAGCCAGCTGCAAGCTCCTCTGCCTTAGAGACTTAGCAAAAACTCACTTCCTTTTGGAATGAGTCCCTCCTGCCTTTCTCATTTTAACAGTCCCAGTGTAACCACAAGATTATTCTCCACTCCCAAATGAAGATTTGGCCCTTTGACATTTTGAGTCATTTAAGTAGCCCATTTGTCTTTAACAAGATTACCCCTTGATTATCTCTTTGGATGGCAACTGATCAATCAATACTAATGAATTCATTTAAACAAAGGATATAGTATCCAAATGTATGTATTCAAAGTTGAATTTCACATTTACCTTCAAGTTCTAAAATATTTTTAATAAGGAGTCTATAAAAAGTTAATAGCTTATTAGGTGCCAATAGCTTCATTACAAAATATTAATCAAGTTTATTGTTTCTTCATACCAGTGCCTCGAGTAAAACTCAGTAAAACTGATTTGAAATATGGAGAGCAGAATTAGAAAAAATTTATATCCTACAGCTTCAGCACTCAACTGGATTTTCCTATGTTACAAAAGCACTGATCTGACAGAAGTTATCAGAGCATTCATACCACTGCTGCCACCTACAGATTATCTGATAACTAATGAGGGTTAACTGACACCACCACATTTTCCTAATGACAGTAATGATATGTGGGCAGGAGAGATGGATTGTATTTTCACTAAGCTCACAGAAACTGAGTATCTTAAAGATTGACCTCCACCAAAATTAATCAATGGCTTCAAAAATTGTTAGAGGAAGCACAAACATCAAGAGATTAGACTCTTACTCTCATTTCCTAAAAAAAGAAGGCTTGCCATGTTTAGCTTATTATCACACACCTTTCAAATAGGTCTCACCAGTCAGAGTTTTATAATGTCATACCACAACATTTTTCAAATTTTATTTACTCTAGGAGAAACTTAGAACCTTGTCAAATGAATCTGACCCAGTAACTCAAGAAATTTTATTGGGTCCCACTCAGCAAAAACAGCCAACTGCTAAATTCCTTACTCTAAGGAATTTAATTCCCCACAATGAGATTGCTCAAGACACTGCAGTCTGACTGTCCTGCAAATACTTGCCTTTCCCCCTCAGCTGACAGAAACCTCAGAGATTACTACTTGGTTGTTATCCCAGGCAGACAAACTGGCTTTTTCGGATGCCTCAACATCATTTAAATCATTGAAATAAACCAAATAACAGTAAATAATACAGAAAACCACAAGCTATGTGAAAGTGTTGCTAGTGTGAAAGCAGATGAGTGCTGAGCTGCCCTGAGATGCAGCAGGCTCTCTCTCCCTGTAGCTGGGCACTGCTGCAGGAGGAGCAGGAGGCAGACAGGGTGACACAGGACTTAGAGCTTTCTCAGGTGTTGCATGGTAGTTCTTTTTAAAGGGAGTAAAATATCCTTTTCTGAAGTTTCTGGTCTCAGTCTCGTTTCTTCAGAATTTGAATATACAGGTTAGCATTTCATTCTATCCTAAGCCCAGATTCCTCTGGCATGTTTTATTAGGAGCCACTACATTCCTGTATCAGTAGTATTACCCCTCTTCTGGAGACTATCCACACCCATCTAGTGTAGTTTTAAATTAATGCACACAAGAACCAAGCACTGAGTCTGAAAAACTTGCTTTTTCATTTCATTTAAGACTTAGTTGCACTGGTCCCCTGCATATCTCTTCCTGTTTTCCTCCTCTTAAACACATTCCTGGTATTTCTCTGAGCCACAGAGGGCTGCAAGGCAGCTTTCAGTCCCACAGAAAGCTGTAAAGCTTGCTGGCAGCAGTGTCCCATGTCCCCAGGCATCACCTGGAGTCAGACTGTCCTGTACCCTGAAGCACAAGGCAGATGAGTCTTGGACAGCCTTTTCACTGAGCTTCCTCTACCCTATTTTGCAGTGGGTGACTAGAGCCATTTTAGCATATTTCTGAGGGCTGCTTGGCAAGTCTGACATTTACTAAGCCTCTGGTGCACTACGTTTTCAATTTATTTCAATTTCTTCTATTGACAGCAGCTAATCTTCTGTCCAAACAGGTTCAGAATCTCAGTTAAACTTCACCCAGCTCTGTCCTGAGGAAGCTACTTTGTGTTTGCCCTGAAGGGAAGCATCAGCAGACTAGAGTTCAAATTTTGTCCTGCTACTGATTATACTGTACCATTTGTTAGTGACATATTTAATGAGGCCAGCATAACTCAGCACAATGTACTCCTAAAGATATTTAATACTCATTTCTTCCCCAAGTAATGCTGTTCAGACTGACAAAATATTAATTCATTTTCCAGGCATTTTTCTCTTCCTATGGTTGATTCCAACAGAAAGATTAAGAAAATTTAATATAAGGTCTCTAGAAGTGTATTTTACATCCAGGTGTTCTGCTGTTTCTGCCTCCTGATACCCTCTGTCACTTCCTTCACACTACAAAACCTGAGCTCCTAATAGCTATTTGCTTCAGCATTAAACTCTGTTCAGCACCTGCCTTTCTTTTCAGGTGTTGCCAGTGAAGAATCTACATCAGTCCTCATGCAGTTGACTTTGAGGACATTTTAAGATCAGAACTGCTTTCCTCAGTACTTCCAGAAGTGTTTTTCCCAGGAACCCTTGTCATTAATTTTATAGTTTCTGGCTAAAACCTGTCAGCTATCATCTGTTCTCAAGCCTGCACAAAACATACTCCCTCCTTTAGACAGATGGCATTATATTCTTTTTATCAGCTTTTGTGTTAGATTACACATTCTCACCAAGTTTCAACAAAATGTTGCAGTAGGTAAACTGACCAATGTATTTCAGCATTTCTCAGACACAACAGCAGAATAACTCAGAAGAATCTTCCCTATGAGGCAGCCTGATCCACACCTCATTTGGCAGCCAGCTTAAGGTCTGCAAAGTTTTCCACAAGGCCACATTAAACAGTACCAAAAATAAACAAAAACCAAGGCCCCAGCAAACCAACCAGCAGGCACATCTTATTTCTTTCATCCTACAGGGGAACTCCAAAATGGAAAGGGATCACTTGGACACAATAAGTACTAGCATGCAATGTTTTCTTTAAATATAATCACAAACAATACTTATTTGTGAGTGCTGGAGATAACACTCTAAGAATTCAGAAAATCTTGATGATACCAAACCAACAGTAACTTCAGTTTGGATGCTGTTTTCTGTATCATTTGGTGCATTACCATAAGACAGAATACAGAAATACAGTCAGTGCAACCAAATCAACTTTCTGAAACATTTCCTTTTACTTTCTGAAGTAAAATGCTAAATTATATATATTTTAATATAAACTAGTTTTCTCTCCTTTTTTTGTAATTCCAATGTATTTAATTAATTGCATTTGTAGAGGTTTGCCTCCATAGGTTTTGTCCTTAATGAGAACAGAATAAGCTTCCAAAACTGTAATAAACTGTTCTGAAAGCACACTCTGCTTTTTCCCAAATGTCTTTTACCTCTTCCCAGCTTCTTTTAACTACCCTCCCCTTCCATCTTATGTCTTACTTTTAAATATTTCCAAAATAATCTACTAAAAAAGTACAGTCTAATATTTCACAGGTGCACTTGTGCTCTCAAGAGTGAATGTATCACCCTGTCAGCACCAGGGTCAACACATTCCTCACCATCCCATTATCAGCTGCTTGTGTTGTTTCTGTCCTTATGGGGTGGCTGGGAATGCACAGAACTGCCCTGTGAAAGAGTTCCAGGTGCAAGGTTATAGCTTTGCATCTGTTTCTCTTCTCATGAGAGGTTTTTCCCTCCAACTTTGGCAAGATTTCCATGTGCTCTTATTATGTTACCACTAACACATGCAATATACACAGCCTTTTGAAAACAGACTGAATACTATGCAGAGAGAAAGCAACACTGGATTACAAGATAAAGGTGATTTTACCAGAGTTTCATTAATTTTAACACTTTAAATTTCTTAGTTCAGTCCTGCTCTTCATTATCACTAGCCTAGCCAGCATTCTCAGCTATCCTTCACTGTCTTTTAACTTTCAGGTACTCACCTCCAGACTGACTTCTACCTAAAACCCAAGAGCTATCTTTCTTGTAGAAGATCAGTGTAAAAAGCAATCATCACCTAGTCAGCTCTACATGGTAACTGCAAAGAGTTTCTAACAGCACTGCCAATTATAAGTTAAAATTAAAAACAAACAAAACCCCAAAACAAACAAATAAAACCCCATCAACAAAGCAAAAAACCCCCCCCCATCCCTCTAAAACATCAGTGAAAGTTGGGCCCACATTTGAACTTTGCACCTTTATACAAGATGGGAAATGGAAGCTGCATCTGCATTCAAATGTGCATTGCCTCATAAATGCCAGACTTAAATTAAAGCCTGGAAACACACTGGAAATGCTGTAATGCTCTCACAGAAGACACAACCTTGCAAGCAGTGATTCTTATTTATCATATCTACATAACTGGGTACAGTAAGGCAAATTAATTTAGTGGGAAATTAAGAAAAATGTAAAATAAAAGTACTGTAAATCTAGGAAAAATATGTTCCATGCACAAGAAGAAAATTACAATGAAGTAGTTTAACATTTATATACAAAACTGAAATTAGCTTTGAGGGACTTTTGAGTAGCTTCCCAAAGAATGTGGAAATATACTAAAATTCACTTCCTATCTTCTGTGGATACAAACCACTAGAAAACACCTTCTGGTAATATACTTACAAACTAAATCTCTTAGAGAATAATTTTGTTCATCTACATTTCACCATCAGAGTAACAATGTTGAGATCTAGTCAGGAGCTCAGCAACAGGTAGATTATACTGATTTTCTTCTTTTTTAGAGGGGTCAGTCCCATAACACATTGTTTTCTTACCCAGAACAATCCTACTTTCACACACAAACAGACTTGCCACCTTCTGAAGAAAGAAATTAAGACCTCCTTTTGCACTGGTTTGTATCAAACTAACCTGCATTTATTTTTATGCCATTCAGGGAAGAGTTCTGTTTCTGTAAGCCATCCTTTGGAGATCCTGTTGAGTGGACCAGGGATTCTGAAAATGCAACCAAAAGACCAATCCCATCTTCTAGCCTAAACAAAGCTAGGCTAATCATTCAGAGGGGAAGGCAAGGAGAGGTAGCCAAGTGGCCTCTGAACCCAGCCAGTAGTGAAGAGACCCAGCAGCAGCTGGGCCATTAGGACTTAGATCTTTCTCACCTGTAGTAAGTACAGAGGTAAAAAAAAAAACAAACCAAAAACCCACAACAGAAATTCCTCAAGACCTCTGAATATACAAATGTCCCTCATATGGCACACAATAACAATAACCAATTGCTGACCCTACCCTAAAGCAAAAAAAAAAACCAAAAAACAACAAGCTAAGACCTTGAAAAAGCCACAGGGCTTTCTCACCCATGACACAGTGCAAAGGGCAAAACAACTGTATGCTTTCTGGCCATGTTTTCACCGTGGAGGAAATAAATGTTGCAAAGAAAAATAAAAGGAAACATATTTCCTGGGGAATAAAGCATTCTTCTTTTGACTTTTCACAATTTTTTTTTTAGTTTTAAAAAAATTAAATCATAGTCTGTTAAGTGTTTATCTGGTTCTGGTACCTGCTAAATAATTAGTACAATCAGAGGATGTTAGGGCTTGAAAGGGACCTCTAGAGATCATCTAGTTCTGCCCCCCTGCCAGAGCAGGATCCCCCAGGGCAGCTCACACAGGAAAGCATCCAGGCAGGTTCTGAAAGTCTCCACAACCTCTCTGGGCAGCCTCTGTGACCCTTAGAGTAGAGAAGTTTCTCCTCATACTGAGGTGGAACTTCCTCTGTTCTAGCTTATACCCATTATTCCTTGTCCTAATACTGGGCACCACCAAAAAGAGACTGATCCCCTCCTCTTGACACCCACTTACAAAAGGTGAGAGAGACCTAGGCTAATTTCTCTCCTCATACAAATTGGTATCATTTCACTAATTTCAAGATAAGGGGTTTTTTTGCCAGCTGAGCAGCTAGACTTGTTCTTTTTCTTTCATTTCGTTTCAATAGCCAGATGGAGGCAATTTAAAAATACAGATAGGAGACTTCTTAGAGAAATTATCAACACTGCATTTTAACATATTTGTGTTTTTAAACTGTAAAATTTGATGTGGAAGCAATTAGAGTAAACTCACTAGATTTGGACATTGCCAACAGACAGCCCTTTCAACTTAAATTCCCTTTTCACCTCAGCCACTGAGAAATCTGCTGAATCTACTGAAGTGTTTCCTACACCCTTTGTTGTCACAGCCAGGTTTCCATTCCTCTCCAGCTGAAGTAACAGCTAATATCTGGATTGTACTGGGGCTGCATTTCCTCACACAATACAAATTCTCGGATAAAGTAGGAAAAGCTCAAAACTATTCTCAGTACTGAGGGAGGAACTAATAACTCAAGGACCATGACATTTTTATTAGGCACCACAGCCTAAGTTTCTTCAGGAACCAGGTTTAATAATGTGGTTGTACATTGCTCTAAAGGGATTAATATTATTTTTGGATACACATCATCCAGAAGACTCATCACAGAGTGATTTCCCAACTATCTCTGTGCCTTCAAGCACATACAAGGGAAAACCCTACCAAGCATAAAAAATGGCCTTTAATATCACAGTACACCTTTTGGGACACTTCCCTAAACTAATTCAGGAAAGCAGATGAGCATTTCCGTCTGTTTGTTTGGAAAATTATAGCAAATTCTACACTGCCACATAGAAGAAGATCAAACTGGTACCATCTTCAGTATTTATCACCTCTGTCCATATAGATTTTACTTACAACTCTCCAGTGTTTTGTTAAATATTTGAAAATAGTTTTGGATAATCTCTGTTGATAGTCAGGAGATGGCAGACTTCTGAGAAAATGGCATAACTGTAACACTTCTAAATAGTGCATGAAGGTAGAAATAATATACTAAAACCTACGAGTTCTTAATGTGTCATTAAGACATGTGTCTTAATGTGTCATTGGTAAGACACATAAAGTGTCTTATTAAGTTATAATTTCAAAAGCCTTACAGAAATCACGAATTTTAAAAGTACACCAGCTAAAATGTCTTACCGAATCTTTTAACATACTGTTATTGAAGTAATATCTACAGTTATGACAACTGAGTAGAGGCAATTTTTCTCCCTCTTTTTAGTATATTTACGTTTTTGTTTTATTATGAGAAGGATTCAACAACAGGCCTAAGAATAAAACTTTTAGCCTCTAGGACTTACAATAAATGACTGGTTGGTTATTGCCAGTGAAAATTCAAGAAGGAACTTTATGTTTAAATGACATCATAAAGACTAAAAATATTTCTTATCCCGTTAACTGTGTTTGGCACTTTGTGTAACTTGAAGAGCACAAAATCTGAGCGTGCATATGCTATAACAGCACACAAAAAACTCCACAAAACCCATATATAGTGCACGATATCAGTATCCACTTTTACAATTAAAAAACCCAAATCTTCCTTCAAGATTTTCACTTGAACAACAAGGTAACCAGATGAGAGAAAGAAAGGGAGCACAGACAGGACTAAAGCCTGCAGTCAGGATAAGTAAAATAATACATGCAGAAGCAATAGGGATGTAGGAAAATGCTTCCTCATACAAAAAGCAGGAGAAACGTTTCTACAAATAACTATCCCAAGCATTAGGAGAAGGAAGTAGTTGGTTCCAGCCAAGAAGGAGGAAATCTGCTGTGGTTGATTAGAAAACAATTGCCCCATTTACATGAACTCAATGTCCTTCAGGGAGTCACCCTGGTGATTAAGTAGTTTGGGTCTGCTGCTGCTGATCTAAAAAAGGTTTTCCTTGACACCTGATAAACTACATAACACGGTTTAGAGATTATAATTTTGTGGAATTCTCCATATTAGATAGCCAGAAATGAAAGAGACATTATCAGGTCAAAACCAAAGGCTGATGACACCTGCTGTGGCTCTCTGTATTTACACTGCAGGCACACCCAGAGTTACCTCCTCCCTCAGGGTGTTCAGAACACTTCACAATGTTACAAATAGATATATCAGGATAGTGGTAGCATAACACCAAAACACTGTGTTAATGCACCACATGTGGAAAATGGGAAAAAAATACAGAAAAGCAGCGTTACAAGCCTCCAGATTTAGAACAGTCACTAATGTAGCTTGTTCTGCTCCAACAGTGAAACACTGAGATGGACATGAAGGTGAAAATGCTTTCTTTAGCTTCATCCAGCATGAGAGCTTCAGACCATGCTTTTCTTCCCTCCTGTTCATTCCCAGCCACAGGTTCTTCACCACTAACACTTTGTACTGAGTCCCACTTCAGATCAGAATGTGCCTGTGTATACACACACACACATGAACACAAAGAGCTGATTCAACTCATGGATCTGATAGAAGACTGTTTGCATGTTTGGGTTCTTTTGGATCAGTAAGGAGAAATTTCTGTCTTTTAGTAGTGATGTCCTCCTAGATTACTGATTTAGATTCATCCATATGATTTAATTTCATAACAAAGGTGTACTTTCATGAGATACTGAGCTTACTGAAATGATCTGGGATTAAAAAAAAAAAAAGCAAAAAAAAAAAAAAGCTTCAAAAAGTGAGTTTTTAAGTCATTTTGTTTCAGTGCTCCAGTTTACAATTCTTCCTTAAAAATATTATATTGGCAGATCTGAGGAGGCAGCCACTTTGAACACATAACTTGAAACACACCATCAAGGAAAGGAGACAGAGTTTCTGAATTTGGCTTTCTTGGGAAAACCAATGTCTTGGCAAGCCTGCACCTTTAGAATCCACGTATTCTCAGGCAGTACAGAGTCCAATTATTTCACCAGAGGGCCCCTTAATTATCAATTTTTGCAAAGTACATTTTACTAGTAACTTTTCTTCTCCCAACATTGCATTCACTGTGAGTTTCACAGAAAGGCTGAGCCAATGTAACATCATTCTCATACTTGGGAGCATTTTGCCTTCTTCATTCACTTCCTCCTTCCTTGCATCAGTTACATCATGCCAGCCCTGGGCAGAGGTGTTTCAGCTCCCACCAAGTCACAGAGAACTATGAACTTCTTTTGCTGGATTAGTTTTCTCTGCTTCAGTGAGTGAAACTGGCTTATGGTATGATCAAAGAGAGCAGCCAGCCAGCATCAGAGAAGCAACAGGAATGTGTGTCCAGAAGAAGGAATTGAATTGACTCTCAGGAGAGACAAGCCACCAAACCAGGTCAACCTCAGAAGAAGAAAAACAAAGCCTCACCCTGGCTGAAGAGAATAATCAATGGCTCAGTTACTGCTGGATGTAATAATTTTCAAAACTAGTCTTGTCACCTTCCATGTTTTCTGGATTTAAAGGATATAACCTCAGAAGAACTGCAGTGCTCTGAGAGAGCAGCCCACCTCCTGGGCGATGGAAGCATCACTCCTGCACTAGGACATGCAGTCAGTGGGGAATATTTATGTCTTTCTTAACAATGTAAGCAGTAAGTGCAGTGATACCACTATGAATCTGCTTTTTGGACTAAGATCAATGAAGAGAACTTCATCAGATGGAGGAGATTTCTACCCCAGCCCCTTTGTCCCTCACTGAACTGCTTCTCATCCCTAACTGCCTTCTAGGACACACAAACCTCCACTGGCAGCAAACGTGTGGTGGGTCACTTCTCTGCAGGTCCTGTCCTAGAAAAAAGCAGCAACACTCCTGGCCATGGGGAAGGGAGGCTGAACACTTCCATTAAAGCAAGACAACCACAGATGTAATGCAGACCAGGAGGCCAAAGGAAAAGGGAACAGAGAAAAAAGGCAAAAGAGCAGGGGCAGAGGCACAGTTATGCTCAGAGCCAGGCTGTGCAATCATGGTAGAGCACAGCAAAATCTAATGCCAGAGGTGCAGCCCTGGCACTGCAGGAACTAAGAGCTCTATCATGCATGTTCAGACTTGCAATAATTCTGTATATCACCATATGCTGCATCCACTCACTGCTAACAGCAAGGACCCTTCAGCTGTTTCTTTCAGGCATGAAAAGGGGATCCAATATTGGCTGGATTCTGTCAGAAAGTTGTGGGAGGATAGTGGCCACAGGACATAAAATTAAGCTTTTGCCACCTTAACACCTGTAGTTTTACTTCCATTATGAGGTGACTCCTCTGGACATAAAGAATCAACCTGTTTGAGTTGTAACCTGCAGATACTGCTCTAAGTACATTATGATGTTACATGAGTTGTAACCAGATTTTTTCTTAAGTAGAGGGATCAAGTATATCTTAGTCTTGTTAGATTTTGCTATGGATCCAGGCTGATGTCAATTAAGCCCCAATCATTACTGTCTGACCTTTGTGATCCTAGCAACACATCATCTGAGACTACAGCAAGAGATACAGCCAGCAGCAGCCCAGAACACAGGAGTGTCTGTGAAAAGAAAGGGAATTGGTCAAGTATTTTCAGCCCTATTAAAGTATTTTATTTCATGTGGCCTTGAGTACCTCTAGCAAAGCCAAATGCAGCCACAAAGAGATTTACTTTCTTTTGTGGACATCGTTTCCCTGGGTGTACTGGAAGAAAAGCACATGTCAAGCATTTCGGAATGAGCATTGGATAGCGCTGAGGGCTCCAGGCACTCAGCAGTGCATGGAGTAGTGCCACCTTTTGGTCATTTTCTGCAAAAAAAGCCTTTTCCTTATTTTTTAAAATCTCACTAACATTGTTTCTTTTTCCATAAAGTCCTTCTGCCTTGGAAATTCTCTCTCCCTTTTAACCTCCCTCTTCCTTTGCCACCGATTAATACCATTTGTCTGCTAACACTTTTTATTGCCTTTCTTTCTGTTGTCTTATAGTGATAAATAAAAAAAAAAAACCAAACCAAAACACCACCACAACCAAATGTAAAATTAGTAACATAATCTTTGTTCTGTTTAGCTCCACTAGAAATTTCAAACCTGTGCTGCAGTGATGGAATCAACCTGGTTCTGGCATTGCCAATTCCACAGTTCCTCAAGCCTGATTAAACTTTTTCTGCCATTCTAAATTAAAACAGTCTTATTACGTTGTATAATTGCCCCAGGTAAGAACTAGTTTCTCCTCTTACTGTACAGCATCTATTGCTATCAGAGTGTTAATTTTTAACTATAACTTGTCTTCCACTTGCATATCAGCTTTTAAATGAGAATGGACTTTCTAACTACTGTTTTAACCACTAAAATCATTAGTAATCAGGACACAGAGAAAAAAAAAGAATGTGATGAGAGCATCTAGTTTCTGAGGCATAACATACAGTGCCTCTCCATCATTACCATATCTACAGCAGCTCCAGACATGCCCAGTAACACATCACTGTGCACCTGGAACTATTTTAGCAAGCTAGAAAGACTAGAATTGTGGTAAGTAGGCATTTTCAGGATTACAATTTTGGCTAATTTTGCATTTAGCACAGCACAGGCTTGTATTTGATTTTTTTCTGAATACTGTCATATTTTTTTTCCTGTTTTTCATACAATAAAGTAGGAAGCTATCTGCTGATGGCTTCATGGGAATCAGCAGGGCCAGAGGGCCTCATCAGGGGAGTAACTCAGTTACCTGTGACGAATTCTTACTCTGAATTGCTCTTAGGGTGGCAGAAACCTTTTTCTCCCAACAATTATGGAGGATCCTAGGATGCCTACTCACCTAACACAGGCATGTGCCTTGGAGTCCCTTGAATTAGGCTGTGTGCAAAGCACCCAAAGTTACAAAAAATGCTTCCCTTGCATGGGTAAGGCAGCACCACCCAGTTTCTATAAAAGCACATAAATTATGGGAGTCATCTTCTCTGATACAGCTGTGCTCACATCTCATACAGAGATGACATGCAGTCGATATAAAACCACCAGCTATCCCAGAAGCCCCATTTCAGCTATTTCAAGACTAAATCTATCACTGGCCTTAGCTTTCATCTTACTCTTTTGTCAAAATTTTCTAGGATTTAAATATAATCCAACTAGAAAGAACAGAGATTATTTCCTCAGTAAGTAATGATAATTTCTCTTGTGTTGGTGTGGTCTGAATACAGACAGCATCCAAAAGTCTTACAGACAGTAGTGCAATAAAGTTCTTTTTCGGTGTGATTAAACATCAAATAGTTTTAAAGAACCCATTTAAAAAATTTGAATTTCAAATGCTTATTTCACTGCTGCGAATCTTGTATTATATTCAGCCAGCTGATCTATTAAATCCTCCCAATCCCTAAACTGCACTGGCCAAAGTATTATCATTCATTAAATAAGGATAGTGACTACCTCATTTAAAATGAATCCTAGTAGCTGACAGGCAGTGGAGGGAATAGCACTGTGACATGAGCCAGAAATACAGCTACCTAAAGGGAATAGCATGGAGGGGTGGTGGATATTAGGCAGGAAAATGCCTGCATGATGATGACTGCAAAGGAGGCCATGGAGAGCATCTACACAAGCAATATTTCTTTCATTGTCTTGGCTGCAATCCAGGATTATATACCCACACGTATATATATGTGTATAAAAAACTACACATTCCATCCTGGTCTATAATGTAAAACATACATTAGATATCCTTACATGTATTAATCCAACAGTTGTGGACTACTTTCTATGGAAGTTCAGTAATGTGTTACAGGGAATAATACTGTTTTATTGTTTAAATATATTTCACTTTGTGAGCCATAGAACACCAGCTTATGTATCTTTTGTGTCTCATTTGGCAAAAAGACATTTCTAAGGATTTTAAGCCTCTGGTGACAAAGTAATAATTCAGTTTCAATTCTTGCAACTTTAACACATGCCTAAGTTCTTGCACATGATTAAATAAGTCAGTGGGAATGTTCACATGATTAGATTTTAGGCATATTGATACAGTTGGAAAAACTATGGCTTTATTATGTACATGGATAGAAGAAATTTTATGACAAAGCAGAGAAAAAGAGTTTATAACAACCAGGTTTGTTCTCCATAGAACTTGGAACTAAATCAAGGACCTGAAATTGAACAGATGATTCAAAGTAATACTTAAGTATTCCTCCAGGATTACTTCCGTCTGGTATTTAATTGTTTGAGGATTCACTTGCTGTATGCTTGCAACCTTGCTGTATGCTTTTTTTAACCTAAAAAAAAAAAAAAAAAAAAAAGAAAGAAAAGGAAAAGAAAAAACTAGAAGAGCAAACTCACCATGTGAGTAAACTCACTATGTGAGTAACTTGCTCAGATGTGTAAAACCTTTCAGGGGAAGAGGTGTTCTTTAGCAATCAGTTTCTCTTTTAGCTCCAGTGCCTAATGGAACAAGTTTTCAACAACTTATGGATACACACAAGTACACTGTGGCTGCCTACCCGTGTCAGTGTCATGATCAGCAGATGGGTGTGTTGGGATGGAATGCCAGTGTGTTTTGCAGCCAAGCCATGCATCTGTACAGCCTGGATGAACAAAGGGCTCTTTCAAGCATGCAACAGAAATAAGGTTTCTAAGAGAGTCCTCAGATATATTAGAACAATTTTGCTCTCAGCAAGGTGGTACCACCCTCTCTGGGCTGTTACTATGGGGTATGCCAGTGCTACATAAAGGAGAGCCTGTGCAGGGTACACCAAGGACTACCTGCATATTCTCAATCCCACTTTTAAGAGCAATTTACTCTAAATCAGCAAGTTGGAGGGAGTGAAGAAAGGTAAAAGACAAGATATTTCTGCTGAGCAAAAAGTGAAACCTTCAGACTTTCTCCAGTAAAAGCTTGAAAGTCCTTTTTTGTTTGTTTTGTTCAGTTTCATTTCATAGGAAAAAATTCCAACCAGACTTAAATAATACAAACTAAAAAGCAAAACCACAGGGATACCTGAAAACAAGAGCTATGTCTATCAAACTAACCCAAAGCAAATTGAGTAGTGTGTCATGTTCTTCCAGTGCATGGTGAAGGCAGGTATGAAAAGTTTAGTTCAAATTCAGTCTGGAAAGAAGAGGAAAATGCTTTCATTTGGTCTTGTCCAGAACGGTTCTGTTGGAATTAAGGATGTGTCCACAATTTTTCAGATTGCATTCAACTGCAATTCAATTGCTGTAGATGGCATTTCAGCCCAGAGTGCAGCAATAAGGTCAAGAGAAGTTTAGAATTTATTACAGAGCAAAGACTGCTGCTGTGGGACCTCTCTGGCACCGAGCCCTGGAGAGCAGAAAGGAGCCCCCCATAACTTCTGCTCTACACAATCTCCATTGTTCTCTCAGGTTTCACAGCTGCAAAGGTTGCTTCCTCCTCCAGCAAGCAAGACCCATCCTCCCTGCAAAGCAGCTCCAAGACAGAAAGGATTTTTGTCTTTCTGTCTCATTTGGAGGGGTTGGGAGGGTTGAGCTGGTACAGTCCTTGCTGCTCATTTTGCCCTGCCACCCAGAACCAATTCACTTGGCCTGGATAGCCCAGGGGGCCTCAGGGGACTGGGGCTTGAAAGGGCATTTGCCACTGTGTTTTCTAGTCCTGATAAAAATTACTTGAAGAATACACCTCCTAAATTATTTAATCTTTTTTATTATTTTTTTTTTACCGTTTTGATTACCTTTTGCCTTCTATGTGAGTCTGAAGATAGACCAAGAACATAATGATTAAATATTTTAAAGCCCCGTTTAATTGATTATCTGTGCTCCTCAGTGACACTCCTCACCTAACAGTTTCTTTTAATGGAGGGTGCTTAGGCTAAACGTATTTCCCAAACTTTTTAGTAACTTGATCCCTTTCTTCACTGGAATTCCCCCAAGCCTCCTGGCAGTAGTCACCCTCAGCTCCCAGCTGATGACAGTCTAAAAGGCAGCATATTTGTGGTGTAAAGAAACTAGAGATTGAACAAATTTCTGGAATTCAAAAGAGATATCCATGCTATAAAATGGGAGTTGTGGAGCAGGTATCCCAGCACCCTGCTATGGCCTAGTGCCATCTCGTGGGCACCAGAGGTTTCCAGCAGTAAGGAAGGAGAGGCAAGGAAGGTGGAAAAGGAGAGAATTGGTCAAAAGGAAATAAACCACAAAACCTTTCTGTTAGCTAAGCACCTGAAAAACAAACAAACAAACAAAAACCAAACAAAAAAACAACCTAGAAAAAAATTATTTGTCTTACTTCACGGATTTGGTGGTCTAAAAAAGACAACAGGTCATTGGGGTTTTTTCTGATGAAGTGATTTCATATTATTTTCAAATGATCCTACTCCACTCCAAAGGGAAGGGACACAATTTTGATTTATAATGAGTTAAAATCAGAGTTTCATTGGAAACCTAATGTGTCCTGCTGCTGAATTCCCACTGTAGCTGTGCACAGGCATTATTTTGTCAGGCCAGTGAACTTTCAGTTACTAAACTTCCCAAAATAAATGCATCACTAATCAGCAACTACTAAAACAGAATCCAGTCTGAATCTAACCTTTTGCAATAAAGTAATTAAAAAATTATTACTCAGATTAGGAACTACGTTATTTTCCTAGGCAGATCACAATCTCCTCCTGCTTTGGTTCATTTTTTTTCTGACCTAACTGGAAACTCTTTTGCTAATGGAAATGTATCTGCCATTATTAGATTAGGATTTGGCAGCAAATTCTGAAATATTACTGTCATATCAGGTGACACCAGGGCTTAAAACTTTTCACATTCTTTAGTTACACATTCTAGCAGAGCTCTGCACAAATTCTCACATCTGAACTTAAAAAAAAAAAAAAAGTCTCATTTTTGCTTTCTGCTTGATGATGAATGAGCACAAAGAACTCTGGCATTTTATTTTGTTGAGAAAAATCAGTTGGTTTTAGCCACTAGAAAAAAAAATTAACTTGGCTTACTTCCATCATGGATATGTGTCCCAATAAAATTACTTTTCTTGCGGGAAGGTACCCACACTCATCATAAAATGTAGGAAATTTAGATTTTCAAATTAGCCAAGTCAATGGACTGACACCTAGGTTATGAGTAAAAGATGCCAAAAAAAAGGAGGATCTAGCATTTGCTACCCATAAGTAGTTAAGGCCCAATCCTTATTTGGGATTCTCAGCTCCTGTCCCTCTTCCAGAGCTGGTGTCTCTGTTGCATCAGCCCCTTCTCAGTGTTGCTCCATTTGCAATATTTAGTAACTTAATGGTTAAAGAATTTGCTTTTGTAGGGGAAGGTGCATGTTTTAATTAATCCTTTGAATAAACTGAAGCCTGGGGAAGACCTTTGACTACTGTTGTTGGGATTTTTTTTAGGGGAGCATAGAAAAACTTTACATGTTTTGTTCCAACCTGTCTTTTGCATAGATCTAGATCCAGTTGCCATTAAAACATTACAAACAAACATTAAACCCCATTTAAACATTAAAACAAACAAACCAACCCCACAAATCCACAGGTTCTCATGTAACAATTTCAAGATTCCTTCATCTACAAATACAGTTTAATTTCAAGCAGGTTTTTTGGACATTCCCTATAAATAAACTACGTTCTTTAATTTCTTACAAAAATACAGACTTGAGGTGGTTTTCTCTTTTTTTCAATTGGCAAGACTTGCTTGTCAGACACAGTAAGGTTTTAAAACACTGCTCCAGTCTTAGAACATATAACTGACATTGACAGAATGTTTTATGATGTGATCTTTCTTTCCTACTCCCAGCCAAGATTAATAAAGTCCTCACCACCCCTTTGGCCTCCAGATCTTATTCTAGCAGGAAATCACACCTTAAAGTAAGTGAACCTTCCAGATACTTCATCAATTCTCATTAACAGTGAAAGCAGCAGGCACGTTCCATCATAGATCCTCCCAAATGCATTGAAGTGAAACAGGAAAAAAATTGGTGTGTTCATCTACACATGTAAGCATCACCTGTTGTTATAATCAGCATCCTTTCTTCCTAGACAATACACATGTAAGAATTTGGTTTACCCTGAAGGTTTTAGGAGTTTCGTTTTGTATGAGAACTCCTGTATTACTGCAGCCAAATAACTATTTCAATAATGTGTGTAATAATGTTCACTGATTTCATTAATGTATTTAAAAATACCACCCTAGTATAAATGAAGAAATACTTTACATATATCAATTTCTGAGCATTATTACACTGTACAGTACGAAGTCCAGTGCATTTCTCTGAAAAATCATTCCAGAAATATTAACATAATTAACACATTTTTAAAAAGCTACCTAGTGGGGAAAAAAAGAAGCCCAAGTGGAGTAAAACAGAAAAATTTTATCAGAGATGAGCCAAAGTGCTTGAGGAACTCCATTGATCAGTTCAATTCAGGCTCAGTCCAGTGATGGGACTGTATTCAATGCATGTGTGACTGTCAATTTTAACCATGGTATGACAATGCAGCCCTGTGTTCCATCAAGGTTTTGCATTACTCTGGAAAATGGTATAAAATCTGTATTTCGTAGGCTTTTGTTCCCTTTTTCAAACATTAACATTTCCAGGATATAACTGATTTATTGTTCTATACTGTGAGTTATTATTCTAGATTTCCAAGGAGAAAGGAGTGATATTTTTGCCTCCAAGACTGCTCCAAGAAAACACCTGCATTCAGAATAAGAAATTTTATGGAGCTGTAAGACATTTTCCAGGGTTCAAGTGGAAATATTAAGAGTTATATCCCATCTGAGGCTGAAATAAATATATTTTAATTTTCTTTTTTGCTCTTGCACACATGGAGTATGTTTAATGTAAGTCTCAATGCCTGTAGTAGGTTTTAAAGCATAACTGAGATCAATTTACTGTCAGAAGAAGGAACTATGTATTCACACAGGAGTAATTACTTCTATTCCTATTCCATATTTTAGCCTGAAACCTAGTGAGCATTTTCATTGCTACCAAAGAGAATCTGACATGAAGAAAAAAATCCCTTATTGTAATCCCATAACCTAATCTAACTTACTTTTAACTTAACTCAAGCTTTTATTATGACTACACTATAAAAAGAACAAATGTAAATGGCACCACAAAAATAAACTAATTTCATTTCTCTCCACTTCATACACGACAGTGACATAGGTAAGATCTGATCAAGTGGCCAAGTTCAGCAAAAGATCTGGGTATGTGATACACTACCAACCAAAGCTCTCTAGCAGTGTCCTGAAGCCCAATTCAGTACTAGGCAGCAGTGTCCACCTCTGCCAAGCAAATGCACTTAAGGTGCAAGAGGCTGGCTGGGGTCTTTTAGGTTCCAACACAAGAGCCACACAGTCCTACACTTCCATGCACACCTACAACTCACAGCTAAGCCATAGGACACCTGTTTAGTAACAGAATTACAAAATACTCTTAGTTGTATAGAGCTTTACAAAGGACAGGAAGGATGGCAGTGCAGAACTACCCAACAGTAGCTGTCTCATTTTGCAGATTTGAGATAGGAACATGTTAAGGGATTTTGATAGATCAGATTTTTTTATAGATTTCAGTAAAGCCTTCAATACTTTGCCACAGCATTTTCCTGGAGAAACTGGCTACTTATGGCTAATTCTCACAATTAGCTTTCTCTTGCTATTTATAAAGGAACCCTGCTCCACAGGGAACAGAAAAACAGCAAAACCAAGCAGGACACTAAATCAATCTCAGGGCTTTGAGGACATCAGAAGCCACTCAAGTTTTGCTCTAGAGACTCTTCATGTGTTTATAACCCTGCAGTTCATAATTTCCTTCCATTTACTCTCTACACGGATGACTTACCAAATGTACACATAAATGGGCACTGTGGACCCCTTATACACCAGCAGCTTCTGATTTTAGGACCCACACTCCCACCAGGTTTGAAGATGTCCTCGACAAAAACATTTATTGTGCAGCAAAAACTAGAGGAGCTTACTGATAAATACTATCCATAAAAACAAAACCATTGGAAAGTGAGGCTGATGATAGAAGTAACTGGAGAGTCACTTCAGAGATGAGGAGAACATTTGGTCTCTGCACAAACAGTACTGGTTTTCTTTACTATTATATTTCTTTGTTAATAAAATTCTGCTGATGGAAAAATAACCAGGAATGTAAACATATAAACAAAATTTGTGATCCTTAGCTATACACTTCTAAAACGAGCAGGATGACAGGGTTTGGGTTAGGCAGCCTTTGGTATACTGATTTTTTATTTTTACTACAGTAAAATTCTGAAATTTTCAGAAAAATTGCCAGAACATAAGGATAATTTCTTGTCAAATCTTCCATTAAATATTTGTCAGTCTTCAGTTTCTGGATATGGGATTATGGGAGAGTGTACAGCTCTTAGGACTGGGTAACAAAAGTCACTCAGCACTGCCTCCAAACTGAAATAATTAAGAGGCAGTTTCTAACTCATCTGTGCTATGCTGTCTCTTCAGTCTGTGCTTCCTTCATAAACAGATGGACTGCAAATATTCATGAAACAAATTTTTCAAAACCAACTTGTGTCCTCACAACTGAACAGTAACTGGGCAAACCTTTGTGAAAATGCAACTGAAACAGATCTCTGGGTGTAAGAACTATAGAATATCATAAACCTTGACCAGACATTTTTAGAATTTGAAAGACACTATTAAAATATACAGTGACATGACACTGACCTGTTTTGCAATGATACTTGACAATCCTTATAAAATGTGCTCTCTCATGCACAGGAGAAGATTTAAAAGATTAGGAGTTCTTGTTTTAGAAAAAGATGAAAGAAAATCTGGGCTAAGATCTATACATGGCATATTTTGCTTTGTTTTTTTATTCATAAGGCAAGAACAGATATTCATAATTACGACAGCCTGTAATGTTTGTGTTGACCTGTAAATTAAATTCTGTCATCTTTACTTCGTCTGAAAAGCTCCTAATGTTGTTTCTTCTTTCCTTCTGCATTTTTCCACTTTGAAGTAAATACACATTTAATGGTGAAGTCTTTCCATTCAGCAATGATACCATTAACAAGAAATATGCCCAAAAATGGCAATGTCAGTCATTCAGTTGGGTTGACTCTAGAAAAACAGGCTGCCTGTAGTACCAGGAAACTGTTTTTACTGGTTTCCTTTTGTTGTGAAAGGGCAGAGTTGAGGTAGGCAAGGGGTCTCATGACTTCTGGAACTGCTAGAGACCTTTTGCCAGAGAAAATAGAGCATGGCAGATTTTCCCATATGAGGTCTGTGTAACAATTCAGCTGAGTACAGGAATAAGGGTGTACTCCAAAACCTGTTAAGCAGAATCCAGGGGCTGTGTAAACACTGAGAACACTCACGGGAAGTGTCTGCTATGCAGGTGTTTCTTAATCTTGCTTTGCTTAGCTAAAAATCTATGGCTTATTGGAAAATTATTTTCTAAATGTATAAATTCCATAGTTTTATTTTTAACCTTCCCATTGTAGGGGTTTACTGATCAGTCACAGCACAGTTCATGATAAAATCTAGGGTCTTGGATTAACAGAAGAATACTGCAGTATTAATATAGCACAGACAGTGAGCATGGAAGCTGGCAGAGTCAAAAAGTCAAGAGTCAAAAAGTAGGCTCTACCACACTTCCAGTTCTTTTACCCCTCTCCATTAAGGAGCTCAGAAAAAATCAGAAACACACCCTGTTTATTCCACGTCTTCTATTGTGTTCCTTTGCAGCTAACTTAGTCTAATTTAAAGTCCCATGGAGCCTAAATATAGGCCTATGTTTTCAGGTCTGGAGTGTACTCAGGTATAAGGAACTAGGAATTCATTTTGTGTGGCCCTATTTTTAAAAAAATCAAATAAACAACACAAAAACCTTGTACCTGAAAGCAGATTCTCTGTAGCAGAACAGGAGATTTGAGTCCCCACAAAATGTGAGTATCCACAAAATTCTGACATGCTCATTTTTACAGTAATCGCTGCAGCAAGAAAGAAATGAAATATTTTAGCTATAGATGGTATTAATAAAAACAAGCATCTTGTTGGAGAGAAACTGCAAGAATTTACAACCACGGCAGCCTCAGCAGTGGCACTTCTAGACTGAAAATAAAAAAAGATCTGAAATGTATAAAAACCTCAAAAGGACTATAAAAACAACTATTGTAGCACAGTATGCAATAATTTCTATATGATTATTTTGACATGTACAAAGTATCTCAGAAATTTCTGAAACTTTTCAGGTTAAAATTTATTCATGTAAATTAAAAAATAAAGCACTAGAGCACTAGGAAAATCTGGATTTAAGCTGGTGTTAGAGATGTCATTCTCTCTTTATGCCTTCCCCACCCATGCACTAACTGAAGCAGGGCACCCCTAGGCAAATAATAGACTATCATGTAATTGTACACTGAAGATATATATATAATGTATTCACTGAAGAAGGCAAAATTAAAGATGCATTTACTTTAATGGGAACAATAAAGCAAGTAATGATACTGAAGATTTTAGAAGCTTGTTTTTGTCAAGAATAGGGAACTAAAAGGCTTTTAGCAAATGGACTTTTCCTAACTGGTAAAAGTATCACATTGATATTCTGCACAGTTGCACCTCCAGCACTGGTAGCAATAATGGAAGTGATGTTAGAAGCAGGGCTCAAAGCTGAGCTGAGGCTCAAATTGCTGTCACCACAGGGGAACTGCTACATCTAATTGTAGAGTCTCAAACAATCAGCTAGCCTGATCTGCTCTGATGACCTCACAAGACTCAATACTGAAATTAAGCAGAATTTTCTGTAAATAGTCTGTGTATAAATTCTTAATGTGACTTCTGGAACACACTGTTCAGATCTTATACTCTTTACATTTGTTTGTTGTTTTTTTTTTAATTACTTTTTGTAGTACTTAGAGCATCTAACAAAATATATTTAATCATCAAAAGATACCATTTCATCCAGGTTATCTACAGCAGAAATAAAAGCATGCTGAGATCTAAGAGGACAACTCAGAAGAGCTTGTAATCACAATCACCTTAGTTGTCTCAATTTCAGAATTAAAATAAGCTAAAGCTTTTCACCCAGCAGGTTCCTGTTCCTGATTCTAGTATGTAATTAATTTAAATACTAATAAATAATAATCAGTTTTTTTCATGTCCCTGTTGCAGCAATAGCAAAAGAATTTGCAGTATTATTCAAAAGGTACTTTACAAACACAGATCTACTTAGCAGCAAAGGCTGAGAGTATTCCAATTACATGTTTTGGTTCATGTTTATTTCCAGTAATAATATTAACTACACTACTAAAAAACAAAACAGCACAAAATTTAGCCTCTAGAATATGCAGTTCCCATATGCAGCCACTGGATGGACTTATGGAGCCAGGGACTATTTTTTAATTGTTGAAAAGATGCAGAGTTAGGTGAGCAGCTGGGAAGAACTTTCCCTTCTGGGCAGTCAAGGAAGTTTTCTGTAGGAAAGGCCTCAGCCTAAACATCAAGGTGCAAGAAGGGATTTTAGTATCTGTTCAATCGATCCCTGTTTTTAAACATAGTTTCAGAAAAAGCAGGCTGCGGAAATTAAACAGAGTGATGAGAAAATTTGTTTTCAGGACAACATACAGGTAGTCCCAAATGTGATTAGTCAGAATTAGAGCCTTAGGGTAAAAGCACCAGAAATTGTACTTAATAGAAGTTAGGTTTTTCTGATAGCTCAGTCTCCAAACAGATGCAAATCAGTTATTTAAAGCTCTGCTTAATTTAAAAAGCATATGCTACTTTCAAATGCTCCATCTTTTTTAGGAATAGGAATCATATGAAAGCTTCAATCACTCTGCAAGTAAGTGTAAAACAAGCCCTGCATTAAGGAATATCCACAAATATAAAAATTTTATTTCCTTTTTTATTACAGCTGGGTGTTGCAAATACTTCTAAGCACATATTTAACTATAATAAAATCTATTATATATTATTATAATTTTAAAATGCACTTTTTTAGACCAACTACCATTTCAGTGTATAGAGCAGTGATAAAATACATCTGTGATTCCATATCCTGTGTTCTGCTGTTGTGCAGCCAAGAGAAGCAGTAGGGACCAACTGTAGCAGGAAAACTCAGTAAATTCACTTGAAAGAAAATTCAAGTAAATGGGGTTCCTGTGGGGAGCACTATGTGAAGTTGAGGAATCAAAGTATACATGTTTGCACTTAGGAAAAAGAAGAGCTATTGCATAAAACTCCCCAAACCTACCTCAGTCTGTGGGCAGTAAGAACAACTACGGCATGGTTTTATAATTTGATCTTCCTGCAGAGGTTAATCTGCATACCTGAATTGCTTTTGTCTTTGTCCTCTGCAGGTCATACACAGAGTCCATGTAGTGAGTGACTGTCCTCTGACTACCTGATGGCATGGGGCAGTCTCACTCAGTGCCTCTTCCAGCCAGGATCAATGAGATAGAGTTTAGAAAAGCATTTCAGTGGGGAAGGAAGGGTGGGTCAGGTGCAGTGCTACTGCCTGGTGCTTTCAGAGCTCTTCTGGAACAAAACATGAAAGGACATTACAGACACTTCTCAGCTAGCAACCACTTCCCCATCTCAAATCATTTCTTAGCTGCATATAGCAGCAGATCTGTGGATAAAATGACACTTGCAGAGAAATCATTCTGGATGTCACCAATATTTTATTTTGCTGCTTTCTACCACAGTTTATAAAATCCTTTTTTTTTTGAAAAGCAAACAAAGACTGAGAAAGACTCCCAAACAAACAAACTTCCACAATTGTGTAACTCACCAGACACATTTAAAGTTATTCATGTACTTTAACACAATTCTAAGTCAGAAGCTGATATCCATTAATTAATTGCCTGTGATGATCAGAAAGGCCAGGGAATAGGATGGAATGACACCTTTAACAACTACAATAACCATGGTGCCCATCACTGGACACTGGGCTGGGAATGCAGGCAATGTGTCTCTGGCATGCCAGGACTCTGGAATGCCATATGCTGTCCTGACCTCAGCTGGTGGAATACCATCTGGCACAGAAGCCCTGCAGTTGGCACTGCAGACTGCAGGCCCCTCTCCCTCCCTCCCCTCCCCACTTCCCACCCCAGCTCTCTGACAATTACCAAGACAGTGATCTTGTAGGAATGAAGTCAGGCTACAAGAATATTGAATGACTGAGTCAGAGGCTAAGAATGGGGCTGGCAACCCTAGACACTGCCTGATAGGAATCATTGCCTAAAAGCAGAATTGTGACAAATCAGGTTCTCCTGTACCTCTCAGTAGGCAATGAGATCCCCTCCCTGATCTCTGCACTACATACAGTGTCATGTCACAGGTGTGCATCTGCCTGCTAAAACCCTCCTGGAAAACATCAAAACTCAGCCAAGAATGCTTCCCCCTGCAAAGCCCCTGAGCAAGACTTGCTATTCTTGGCTTGTTCTGCCCTCCTTTAATTTCCTGACCTTGTTCTGGAACTAGGTGTTGGTCTGCTTTTAATCACACCAGACCAAGCAAACAGCAATCTCCTCATAGCAGTGCTGATTTAGGAAGCCTTTGCTAAGCTGCTGCATTAGGAACCTTCCTCCATACAGGGATTAGCTCACAGCCTTCCTTCCAGACTAGGCAGCTCCAAGCCAGGACAGTGAGCTGGGTGGGGCAGCATCCTAACATTACAGGAGGCAAGGTAGACAGAGCCTATGGAATTTCAAATACCACTGATCTACCCACCTACATAAGCAAATCAAGTGTATCATCTATATTAATGGTCTATCAAGCCTCAGGCACACATGTGGTAGTGGATATATAATGGTGGACTGGCTCACATGAATTAGATTTTTAAAGTGCTTCTAAATTACATGTTACAATTCAAGCTACTTAAAGATGCGTTCTCAGTGTGGGAGTGGTCCTCCTTTAGACAGAAAATCTAACTAATTAATTATTCTAGATGAACCATTGAATGTAAAACAGTTTACTCCTACAAACAGAATGTTTACCTAAAGTTCTAAAACCAAATAATTGCAGGGTAATCTCATTATTCTATCACTGTGTCAAACTTTTCAATCTACTCTAATTAGGAAATATGAACTAAATACCTGTATTTATAATGTTGGTTTTAATTAAAGCTCTGTTAGGCATTTAGTTGCACAAATAACAAAATTGATGCAAAACTCTGAATCTTTTCACTCACAGATTGTATGGTAAATTGCTTTATTTACTTTGGATGCAGTACTAAAATCATTCAAACTAGCAACCAATCTGTTCCTGTTACTGTACACCTGAAAGTGTAACAGCAAATCTGTCCTATTACAGCCAAATGACAATTATAAAAAAAAACATTGCCCAGACTGCCTGGTTTGTCTGAGATGAGGCCTGTGGGTTCCCACCTGCTCTGTGCAATGCCACCCTATGTATTATGTCGCAGCACAGGCTAAGCACAGCTTGCAATCCTGCAAGTGTGGGTGACATATGACATTCAGTATGAATTCCCCTCACTTAATTAACATCGTGTACTTGCTTTTAACACACAGAAAAAACTTTAGTAGCATATCCTTAAAATTTAGAATATTGGCTTTGATTTCTCTGGGGGCAAGTGTGCCGTTCTGAAGGAGTAACAAGATTGCAGTGCTCACATTGCTCAGCCCCAAGGTTCAGAATATCTAAAGCTCCTGCCAAATTACTTTCTGCATATCCAAAGTGCTTGCATTTACTCATGCTGATAGGTATTTCTTATCTCCTGACATTTCAGTGTTTATTTCAGATTAGCTTTATTAAGGCACAAAGACTATCAGTATGTATTTTCCTGTGTTCTGTAAGTTATTTCCACTCAATTCAGTTTCATTTCTGGCACCACACACAGCCCCTTTGCTCGTTGAAAGCAAATACCCATGCAAATATGAAGGAAGAAAGAATCTCAAATTAATTTGC
The DNA here is from genome assembly GCA_023637945.1 of Phaethornis superciliosus. Classification (NCBI taxonomy): domain Eukaryota; kingdom Metazoa; phylum Chordata; class Aves; order Apodiformes; family Trochilidae; genus Phaethornis; species Phaethornis superciliosus. Next base: position 20,974,509 of record JAJQWJ010000011.1, read on the forward strand.
AACTCCTGAACAACAGATTAAAAAATTGATAAACCTTCTATCCCGGAGAACACCTGCTTTTACTTATGTATAATCAAATTCCAAAGCCAGAAGTTGATAATAGACTCCTCTCTCCAGGAGCAAATGTGCATCCAGAGCTGACCAGTTCAGTTCATGGGGATGTTCAATGCAGCAAGTCTTGACTCAGAGATACCTTGCTTGCCTTCAGTGCTTTAAGACTCCTTGTACTGTGCCCCAGCTCCCTGTGCCTTTGATCCTCACAGTTTTATAATGTATGGTATGAAGTATGTATTTTTATTATGTTGTTCTTTATTTTAACTTACGGCAATGAAAACTGAGATGTGAAAGCATGTTACACAGTGTGCTTCTCACTCCAAAAAGTGAGTCAGGCACTGCTTGCTTGTGTGCAGATTTCATGCCACAAATTCACCCTCATTAGACACCTAATCCAGCCCCAATGAGGGAATGGATTCCTTCAAAAGGAGTGGGGAAAACAATGCAGGTTATTAATGTCATGTACCAGTATGCACTGGGATGTACCAATATGCACACTTATTTCAGATACTAGTAGGCATTTTCTTTATCCATGATTCAAAGCCTCTATGAGCTCAGAGCTAATGGTGGCTCTGAAAATCATGAGAACAGTGATCTAGCATCAGTTATAAAACTCACAGGACTAACAGAATGCAGCAGTGTACTGTAATAATTTTCATGATATATTGTTCTTGAATTAAGGAGTTTTTAAATATAGCAGTATTGTGTAGCAGCACTACTTAGATAAACAGGAGTGGCAATGTAATTTAATCTAAAAATAGAAAAATGCTTCTCCCTAGAAATACCTAAGGACTGCAAGCTGTGGTTTCACAAGCAGTTTAAGTTTGCAGAGTCATGGAAAGGAGCTGTCCTGGCTCCTCCTCCATCAGTGGCTGTAGATTTCTGCTCTTCCCTTGCCAGGGCACTGTGCATCTTAGAACATCTTAGAACACCTGGAAGTGTTTTTTAAAATAATGTTTTAGCTGAGCAGGAGAAAATAAAAGGAGCTGGTTTATTCTGAATCTGGCATTTTTGTGGGGGTCTCATTCTGGCTGTTCTCTTCTAATTGTGATCTGCCTTAGACTAGAGAAAGCAGGAGAAATAACCAGTCATATAGGGGACTCCTGAAGTTAAGAAATGTTCTTATTTCCTGCAGCACAGCAAGAGGCACAGAAAATTTAGCTGAGCTGTAAGATTTTATGATCATATTAGCAAATATCTAAGTACCACTGAAGACGCACATTACATAAATGGGATGGAATGGAACTACTCACAACTGATTACAGGAGCAGCAAAAGAGAGAAGGTACAAATTATGACAGTTGTACTGATGCATGGAGGACTGTAGGCTTGTCAGACCAGAAGATTATTCCTCCTTCCCATCTCATTTTGTAAAGAGGGAGAAACAGAAGTTCTGTACCTGTGATGACATATCTCCAACTGGGCTTCTTTAAATTAGAAATGTCTCTGATAGCAAAAATAGAACACCTGCTTTTTCATAGGCAAGGAAAATTTTTAAATATTCTTGCACTGAACAACCGTTATGTAAAAAACATAACATGGCCTTGATAAAATCAAAAGCAGAGTATAAAGGGTCCCACAGTGAAAGTATTTCATTTTAAAACTCTATTTGTGCTTCGTTTTCCAAGTTTTATTATCAAAAACTGCTAGGGTCTTACTAGAAGGAACAGAACTACTTTTAATACTAGATCAAATTGTCTCTTTTAATAGTTCTTTTCCTTAAAGGAGGAGGCTTTTTTTCTCTTCTTCTCATGTGTGCAGCCTTTAATTAGTCTGTTCAGACACAAGCAGTATTAGCTAGACTCTGTCACAATTACCCACATTTGGTAGCTAATTACTCCTTGAATAGTCTTAAGGCTTACCAGCAGTTTTAGTACAATTGGCAGCCTGGGGCTCTTAGGAGCTGTTCCAGCAGCCAAGAATAGCTGGAACAGAAAGGCAGGCCAGCCGTGACCCTTTCTCCTCAGCCACAACCTAACATACCTACTATGCCAAAGGCAAGAGCAACACAGAAATGAAAATATTCCCAAGTGGCTAAATGTGCTCTCTTTATGGCATTTTTAAACTAATGGAGTAGCATAAAGAGACTATGGGGAAATGGAAAATAGGACCTTTTAAATGCTAAGGCACTGACAGGACTACTAATCATTTTTCAATTTTGCAACGTTCCATTAAAACAACAGTACAAACCACTTACATAGGTTTAGATTCTGACACCAGACTTTTATTCAAGTGTAATTTTATTCACTGATGCCTCATATTGCAGTAATTTACATCTCTGCAAAACGAGTGTAAGCGGGTATAAAATGCTGACTTGATCTAGTAACATTTCCTATGTATTTTACACAGGTAGAAATTACCTCACAAGGGACACAGCAGTGTCTGTGATTTCAGTAAAATGGTTCCTGCTGTACACGTCTGACATCAGTGGCAGACTAAAATCAATGTAAAAAATTCAATGAGAACTTTGGTTTTAAATACACTGTTAATTCAGATCCTATTCCACAAGTCCAGAGAGTGTTGCTGTGCAAATTCATTGCGCTGGGTTTGCAAAGAGTGAGGAACCCCTTTTAACCACTCACCAGGTTATGAGAGATCCCTTTCTAAGTCTTTCAGCAGCCATATCCTCACCAAAGGATTAGCTCATCACTTCTGCTTTCCCTAATTCCTTCAACTCAGACCAGTGTTCCCACAAAAATGTGTTAGTCATCCACCACATTTTCAAAGGGAATTGACTCTTCTGGCATAGCACAGCCATTTGATCTGGTGCAAGAGAAGAGATGCAAGCACTTTCTGTACCTAAGTTTGGAGGAAGAGTAGAATTGGCTCTTTCCACTCACTGCCTGTTGTTACTCTGGATGAAATGTGTGGTGAAACTGCATCTCACTCAATGCCACTCTGGAAACTGTTTTCTAGTGAACCATGTAAAGCACGAGAATTGGCAGAAGATGTTGGAAGATGGGTTATCTCGAGTTAGTGGTTAGCCATAGTGCAGCATTGGCAACTACATTCTTTTAATTTAACCTTAAGCTTACCACTACTGCTGAGCAAACTACTGTGAGTATACTCACGGATGTGTCAGCATTGCTGGAGTTGACTGTAAGACAGACACTGGAATCTGAGCAACACCACAAAGCTGGAAGTTTGAAGATGCATTGCCTTTGGCAGCAATATTGATTTGTGGTACTCCAAACATCTTCTCCTTGCTTCCTGCCTTCCTGTTCTCTTGACAGCCATATGACACAGCTATCTGCAAGGCATCACTGCTGATTGGGACCAAGGGATTGAACAGGTATTAAAGAAAAAGTGTGCAAAAAAAAAAAAAAAGGCTTTGTTAGGCAGTTTAACCTGAATTAGCTTCATGATTAAGTTCCTTAACACACACATAAACATCTGTGTTGGCACAGCTGAAAGGGTGTCAGGAACCAGGAGCTGGCAGTGTAGGTGGGTCCTGGTAATGCCTTAGAGCAGGCTGCTGTTAGGAAAAGTGTGCCTGGAACAATACCTACACTGTGTCTGCCTTGGCACTGCATACCTGCTTGTGTACTGCATGTGTACTGCATGTGTACTGCATGTGTACTGGCCAGTTCCATGGCTACAGTCCATGACTTGCTGTACTGCAATGAACTGAGGCACCAGTAATCCTTTCCCAGTGTTTGTGAGGATGTTTGTCTGCCCTTCTGGGAGCAGAGTGGGGACTGCAGAAGCAGTAGTCTTCTTAGTACCCAATTGCAACTCATCAGCCTCAGAGAAAATAAAATTAAATTAAAACATACTAAATTTGGCTTCCACTGAAACATACATGCAAACCCTGACCTTCCTGACCAACAAAAGCAAAAGATACTCCTCAGAGGGAGCTATGCTTAGAGCATGTCCAAAGCATAGCACAAAGTCATCTCTGCCTCTTGGAACTGATGCCCAACAAGGGCAAGTGTTTTCTATTGATAAGCTTTTATGAAGCATTGCTTTTTGCAAAACTCAACCCCAAAGCATGTTTTAAGTTCATTTCTAGTAAACATGTAAGTATTTGCATACCATGTACTGTGACAGCAGTTAAAATAGCACAGCTAGTACAAATTACATCAGAATGGTCACGTGGCCCTGCCTGTGTCTGGAGCAAATGATGGGAATGCTTTGTAGGAATTGAATAGTGGTAGGCTGCCAAGAGCCTAGGTTATTTCTCCACAGGAAACTGTCCTGAAAATACCAACCTCTCAGTACAATCTGGTCCCAATCAGAACAAACACAAGCTTTTAAGAGATGGCAGGGGTAAAAGAAATAGTAGCAGAAGAATGCTAAAGATGCTTCAACTGTGCTGAAAATGGTTTTGGAAAGTTTACCAAAATGCATCAGAGGGATGGAACAGCTCTCCAGCTTCTAAAAAGGAAATTCTGCATTCTCCCAAAGTGCTGGCTTCATAGAATTACAGCTCTACGAACTCTCAAATAAGATTTGCATATTAGGAATTACTGCTGAATTTGGGGTGTGCAATATTTATATTGCATGGGTATGCTAGTTGTTGATGATACCAATTTTTACAGGTCTTGCACCTGTAAAAGTATTATTAATATAAATCTGCCAATTAGAACATTTTTATTAACAGTGTTCCACCAGCACAACTGGTAGAGATGTAGTCAGATCAGAATGAAGCTGACTTACAGCCCCCAGCACATGCTCTACTTTTGACAGGTATTTCTGGATATTTATGACTGCATCTCTTTCACAACACCTTTTTCTACCCTTCCTTATTCCCTGGGACAGAGGTATTAGGTATGCTCTTACCTTAAGTTTGTCAGGAATTATTCTTCTTTCAGTTTATGCCACACCACTATACCCTTTTGCCATGTCTGCTGTTAGTTTCCAGCTCCATTTTTTTTCATACGCTACATAGTTTGGAGGAAAAAAAAATTCAGTGGCAGTGCCAGCTTTCATAATTTGTACTATTCTTCAGCTAAATCAGTTCCATGGAACAGTCCATTATGCAACAAAAAAACCTGCTGTGCCACTCTAGTATAAACACTGCAGTGCAGGTGCAGAAATGAGTAGCCACAGTTGCCTGAACTTTAAGTGGCACTGCCATTGAATGTTGAATTGCAGTTGGTTACAGTCCCTGGCCAAAGACAGAACTGCAGTGATAAGTAAATGAATGAACTCTAATAGAATTTAAATGGCAATTAACAAAATCCCAATAAAATCTTAAATAATCTCAGCCAATTTTATATCAAAGTTCATAAAACCCACATAGACTTACCGATGGATTTTGCCCTTAGATATAGGAAATCTCAAAAATCATCTGGTTCACACTGTAATGTTCTTGTTTACCATCTTCACCTCAAGTAACTAGTGTCATGACAATTCATCTTCAGAATGAAATGCCAAGGATCCATAATATGACAGAGCAGCTGCATATTTAAAAGAAGAAACGTGGTGGAAAGCACAAAATCAAATCCTTTTTCTTCCATCACACGGGCCCAAACCTAGCCCCGTAATTTCAAGAATTATGTTCCTACTTATCATTATGACTCATTTTTCCCATCTCATTATTTACATTTATACATCAGTACACTTGAGATTTCTATATAAATCATTTTCTGAAACATTTCTGTATTTGCCTAAGGTGTAATACATAATTTCAATTTGTGACTCTCCCCTTCTTCCCCTCTGAGGAAAAAATTGTCAGTCTGCTTACAGCTAATCAGACAGAGACATGCTCTGACTTAAAAAAGATTTGTCTAAGGACTACATAGAGTTTACAGCATATTAGAGTGGTAGGCTACCATTCTGTGAGACAGAGAATAGCTTGAAGAAGAAATAATTTTGTCCTAGGAGAGCTACTACCTGATGAGATATTGTCTGTGTGTACCCCTTTAACTTTATGTTGGATCAGGCATAATTTATCCTCCTCAACTGACAGAAAGCTGGCATAAAATCTGAATAAACTCTTTAACATATGCTCTGGCTGATTTGATAAAAATGCAGTCATGTGTTCATGCCAGTATAGATCAAATTTTTACTGCCAGAAATTCAGCATGCACAGATTTTATATTATTTAATGCAGAACCACAGCCCTATATTGCTTCATTCTTCCTGCATATTAATTGATCTTTAATTGCTTTATTATGAGTACAAATAAAGAGTACAGGTTTGTTTGAAATCTCCCTGACAAATACTTGTGTGAAGTGAGCCTACTCTACTATAATGGTTCTCCAAACAGGATCTCCAGACAGCACAAATGTCTCTTTCATAACACTGGCATGCATTATTTTGTACCTTTGTGGTCTAACTAGAAACAAACTTATCCAAGGTAAATGAGACTGTAAAACCCCTCTGTAAAAAAGCAGTTGGACTGGCAGTATATCTGCACCTCTGGAGTGTGCAATTTTTGTTATTTTTCATCTCTTTGCAGCCACTAGCAGCACTGGAATAGAGAAAAGAGGCTACTCTTTATTTTTAGCAGGAAATACTACTGCACAAGCTTTATGCTGTGTCTGAACTTATGTACACCTTGTGCTGTCTGCTGGTATCCCTTATTCAGCACAAATATCTACAAATTGGTTGCTGCTACTCTTAGAGGAAAAGTTTAGTCTCTAAAGACTGCTCCTGCAAGACTGCATTGGACATAAATGTTAACAGGAAAGTTCCCAAATCCTTACCTGTACTGAACACAACCCTCCCCTCTGACTGTCTCCAAGATGTTTCTACCCAATGCCCCTCCAGTTTCCAATTCAAACAAATTGAGTTTTAAATTATCACATATTGCTTCTTTGGAACAAGGATTTCCCATTTAGATTCAGCCTTCAGTTTACACCTCACTAGGAATATTTGCCAAAGAACAGGAGCTGCATGTGTGTTCACAGTTTTCACAACTGCCCCCTCGGATTAAAAAAAAAAACAAACCAACCTAGTGTCAGACTGACTTTTGGTGACTTTAAACCCTGCCACATTTTGTCCAATGTCTATTATCAGTAGCCTAAACTATGACTTTATCCGTTTCCCATTAGGTGTGAATGACAAAGTTCTACAGATTACAGCAAGCCACTAAAAAAAAAAAGGCAGATAATTGTATGATCAGTCATAGTGCCTATTTTAAATCACTAAGCCATCACTGTGACACATTTACACTCAGTTGTTTATTTAACATTTGCCCCCCCCCACTAATGATGTGGACTTCAGGAAAGGAGGCAATAATCTGCATAAACTGCTTATATGGCTTTTGCCCTTTACAAAAAAACACTGTAGCAGATATGGCTAAAGGATGTATTTTAGCTTTTAAACATTGGTTCCTTCACTTTGGTCCAGCGAGGGGCACCTCCAAATTCCTTTATGGAATCCTAGAAAAGCTAGTGACCATTTCTGAAATGAACCCAAAGCCCTGTGTGTGTGTAATGACAGTAGTGGCCTACTTGTGTTTGTGACCAACAGCCAGCAGAGTTGTGTACCAACACTAATAAAGAGAACAGCAGCTGAGCTACACACCTGTGGACAAGTCAGCAGATCGTGTGGCGAAACAAGGAAATAACCATAGGAATTTTTAATGTAAGATGATACAGAACAGAATGTACTTGCAAACACAACACGATTTTACACAGATAATCCCATGACACAAGGGGGGAAATACAAAAGTATACGGAAAAGATGAAAAAAAAAAAAAGCATCAACTGAAATTGGACTAAATCAGTGTATGAGTTTTGAAACTAAATGAAAAGTGAACATTGGTTTATGGTGTTTCCTATGGAGCAAACAAAGAAACATTCAAGCAAACACGGCTCTTTTTAAAACCAAAACAAGGTTACTAATATTAAATTCATGAAATTTAAGCCACTGGAAAAGCTCTCATTGACCTAATGAGATTTAACTATATCACTGCACAGATAAAAATCATCTGTTTACTTAAGCACTTCATTTGCCAACGCTGCAGTAAATTACACACAGCACCATTCTGCCCAGTACGTAAAAGGTCAAACTTGTATATCAAGAACTACTAAAAGTATTTCCAGCTGCACTGAGGAATTCAAATTATTTTCTGACTTTAATTCTACATTTTAAATACATTATTGCATTATCTATAGTGCTAAGGCAAGAAATAACACCCCTGAGCTCAGGACTGCAATGTACCAGCAGTAAATTTCCCCGTCTTACTCCCACTCTCCTTGCTTCACTACACACCAATTTCAGAATTTTGAAAATTCTGAGGGTTGTTTCCACAGGTAATTCAGAAAGCCCAATTTGTCTTTCATTCCTCTAAGCATATTGCTTTAATGACTCCACTGAAACTGACAATTATATACATTAGCAACATCAGGATCCCCAACAGCTGGCAGTAGCCATGCTCATTTCTGAAAGAATCCTTACAGAACCCCACATTCACACAGAGGAAAGCCATGTGCTTTCACAGAAATATCTAGAATAAACTGCCCGGTCTGTATCTACTTAGAGATAAGATCATAGTAGGAAAACAGTTAAAAGTACTCCATATCCCCTACTACTCGTTTTTATTTTCTGAACTTGTCTTTAAAATACATAGGAAGTTAAGAGAACATAATAAGATGCTGTGGAAAATCTAAATTAAACTCATGAGGGATGGAAATCCACAGGCAAGAGTGCAGCTCCATCTTTTTCTGACCTGCACTGTAGCTGTGCCCAAACAATCCAAACATATTATGATTCTGTGATAAAAACTATTGCTAACCACAATCAAGCTCTGACTTGTTGAGATAAAAGGTCTGTCTTAATAGTTTGCTTATACAAATTTTAAATAGAGCCTGCTTGGTAAAGAGGAACAGTAGTAGTATTTTAATTGCACATCTGGCATTTCATCATGCTTCCTCATGGAGGTAGTGATTAGTGACCTGGCTCAGAGGACAGATTAAACACCCAGTCATTATACGGGGTGTTGAAAACACAGAGCTTTATCTACATTATCATTAATGTTATTGTCTGCAGGACTGAGTTGTCAGCCTTAGTGAAAAACATTCCGAGTTTTCCAACTTTTGTGACCGCGTTATGAAACCGAATTATTTCCCAAGGCTGATGTCATTAGGCAGGGATGCTTCAGCCACCACACAGTTACGTGGAAGAACGATGTTTCTCCAGTCCAAAGTACCCCTGGTATCAGGGAGTCCAGCAGCAAGGAGGGTGGCAGAGCCTGGCACACATCCCCAGGGCCCTGTCACAGGTCTGTGGAGCGGCTCTTCAATGCCATCTGCAGAGACAGCTCTCCTCTTGCTTGGGAACACAGTGACAAGATGAGAGGAACACAAGTGCTAGATCCTGCCCAGGGCTTTATCTTCTCTGCAGGTTAAGTGTTGCCCTACTAGGATGATCTATACATACCCAATCTTCCTTGAAAATAATACACGCTTTAAGTTTTTCTCCACGTGTGACTGAACACTCGCTCCCAGGCATGGGTTGTACTTCACGACACGTACTAAAGCCACCTATGTGCTACTTTTCACAGCACACGGAGGAAATCCTATCAATAATCATTCCGTTTTCTGACAGGGGAAAAAAAAAAAAAAAAAAGTGCATATTTACCCTAAGTGAAGTGCACCGAGCATTCTCTGGAGCTACCTCTAGGGTTTCCCTCCGAGCCTGGCTGCTGCGTCACCTCAGGGCCCCGCTCGCCTACCCTCAAGCTGCCAGCAAAGCCACCTCAGCACCACAGCTGGGGACAGACGTGTCGCTCCCTCAGCAGCGGCCAAAAGGGCGCTCGCTTTCCGGACACCACAGCGCCCAAACACCGCCGCCCTTCGACCCCGTTTTCCCCGGCAGCGAAGGCAGCCACGACCTACAACCCACCCCGCCGACCTAGAGCACAGCCCCACCAGCCTCAGAGCCTGACAGCCGCCGCCTCTCCTTCGCTTCCCTTCCCGCTCTGCCTCCTCCCGAGGCCGGCGGAGCTGCGGTTCCCGCTCAGCCCCTGAGGGGACGCGAGGCGGCGGCTGAGGGGACGGAGGGGAAGGGAAGGGAAAGGGAAAGGGAAGGGAGAGGGAAGGGAGAGGGAAGGGAGAGGGAAGGGAGAGGGAAGGGAGAGGGAAGGGAGAGGGAAGGGAGAGGGAAGGGAGAGGGAAGGGAGAGGGAAGGGAGAGGGAAGGGAGAGGGAAGGGAGAGGGAAGGGAGAGGGAAGGGAGAAGAGAGGACGCGGCGCGAGCCCACCCGCTCCCCTCACGCTCCCGCCCACGCCACCCGCCCGCGAGGCGCGGCACGCGGCGCGGCGCAGGCGCGGTGCGAGCGGCGGTGGCTGCGCCTCTCGCGAGCGGCGGGGCGGTTGGGGTCCCCGGGGCGCGTCCGCACCGGATTCGCCCCGCCGGGCACGCGGCCGCCGGGGGCGGGGCCTCCGCCGGTCCGTCCGCCAATGAGGGGAGAGGAGGGGGGAGGGGGGCGGGGCATCCGCCTGGCACCGCCCCCGGGGCGCGAGCGGGGCGGGGCGGGGCCGGGCCGGCGCGCGCGGGCCTGGCAGCGATGGCGGACGATGGGGATGGGAGGTTAAGGACTGAGGGGAGCGGGAACGGGAACGGCGGCGCGGGGGGACCGCCGGTCGGCGAGATGCTGCTGAACGTGGGGCTGCTGGCGCTGGCGCTGCTGGCGGCCTACCGGCTCTACCTGCGCTGGGGGACGCGGAGCGGGCCGGGGGGCGCGGCTCGGCAGAGCCAGGCCGCCGTTCTGCCGCGGATGAAGCGGCGGGATTTCTCCCTGGAGCAGCTGCGGGAGTTCGACGGGGCCCGCGACCCCCGCATCCTCCTGGCTGTCAACGGCAAAGTCTTCGACGTGACCAAAGGCAGCAAGTTCTACGGGCCCGGTGAGACGCCGGGGACCGGGGCCGGGGGAGGGGTCCCTCGGCAAGAAACGGCCCTCCCGCCGTGACTGGATGAGCCCCCGCACCGCCCCGCGGCTCGGGCCATGCTGGCGGGGGCGGCGCTGGGGGTCTGCCGGAGGGGATCTGCCGGGGGGGATCTGCCGGGGGGGATCTACCGGAGGGGATCTACCGGAGGGGATCTGCCGGGGGGGATCTACCGGAGGGGATCTGCCGGGGGGGATCTGCCGGGGGGGATCTGCCGGGGAGGATCTACCGGAGGGGATCTGCCGGGGGGGATCTGCCGCCGCGGCCCTGCTGCTGCCTCCCGTGGCGCCCCGGGCCTCGCCCCCTCCCACCCGAGGCGGGGCGGGGGGGTTTCGGGGAGGCCGCGCCGCCTTCCAGTGCCGGTGGCCTCGCTCAGGGCCCGGCGTTTCTCTGGGGCGGGCAGCCCCGAGCTCGGTGCCCGCAGGCGTGATAGGGCCGGCGGCTGTGTCAGGGGAATGGGACCAGCAGACCCCCCCCCCTTCCTTCCCTCCCTGGCTCCCGGGGCTGCTGTCCCCTTACCGGGGCCTCCCGGTGCTTTCCATAGGTGGTGCGGAACGGGTCTGGGTTTGGTACCGGCTGCTGTCACCCATCCAGTTTTCCCAGATTGGGATGTGCAATGTTTAATTTATTTTTTCTTCTCTCCCTCTCCCCCCCTCGCCTTTTCTAGGAGGTTTCCCAAGTGCAACTGAGTAATGCTTCCTTCATTCTAGCTCTGCATTTCAGGAAAAAGAAAACTAAAACAAAACAACACAAAACAAAAAACCTGGCTACTCATTTAGATGCAAATACCATAATGAGTATGGATTTCAGTCAGGGAGAGCTTGGGACTGATCCCTTGCAACCCTTGAGAAGAATGCAGTAACCATCTGCATTTACCTGTTACATAGGCAGACAAACAATAGAGTCCCTTGGAGCAGAAAGGTTCTTGAAAGGTCCAGAAAAGCGTGCTTCAAAGGCAGCCTTATGTTTGAATATTCACACTGCAGATTGTGAAGATGCAGCCTCTTTTCTCCTGGTAAACAGAGTTCTTAATCATGAGGTGGATAAACTGACCAGTGAGCACTGTGTTCACATCTGATGCCAAAGGAAATGAGGCTTATGACCACTGATAATTTTCTCCCTTAAACAATGGTGGTTTGGGAAACTTGATCTAATCAAATTATGCAGGATTTTTCATAGGAGACAGAGGGGATACCTTTCTTTCCCCATCCCCTCCCAGGAGACAGAACGTTCAAGTTAAGTAATTATCAATATTGTTTTGTAATAATCCTAGGTTACAAAAAGAATAATTGAGAACTGGCATGTTAGAAGTCTTTGGTTCTTACCAGGGAAAGTGACAAGCACTTGTACAGTTGAACTGGGCTGGTATTTTGTAACTCGTTACCCTCAAATGTTAGGATCCAGCTTTGCTACCAGCTGCAGAAATTGAAACTGCCATCACTGCATGAAAATGCTTTCCTGAGTGGGTATACTGTCAGAGTTACCAACAGAATCTAAACTGTCTTGCCAAGCCTCATTCTGTTTATTGACCAGTGAAAGCTGAGGAAATGCAGCCCGGTGTGCTGCAGCTTTCCTGACACTTCAGTGAGCTGATTCTTTGCAGTCTCTGACTTAAGGGATTTTACAGCTGAGGCAAAATGCTGATAATACATAAAACACCAGTAAGCTGGCAGATTGTTTCATAAATTGCTCCATGAAATAATACTGACCCATAATCTAAACTCTTTTATGTAGGTAACATAAATCAAATGTTAGACTTTCCAGTGTAGCTGTCACAACTAGTGCATATACTCAACCTCTGGAGGTTCCTTATTGTTAGGAAGCTAAAGCTTTATCTTCTAGGACATCAGTCTGCTTTTTTGTTAGCTGGCAGCAGTTGGTTTCCTAAAGCTGTGCTTCCCAGCTTTTCGTTGGAGAAGGACAAAGGCTTTTTGTTTTTTTTCTTTTCCCTTGTAGTGAAAGTTTGTCTTATTATAACAGAACTCACATCATCCTTGTTCATCAGATCTTTGTTACTTGGGACCATGCACATTAGTGATGCTCAACCTGTGCATCATCATCTGTGTGTTTTGTGCCAAATGTGTTGATTTTTGAATCATGCTGACTTGGTTTCCCTGTACAGGTGGATGCATGTTGAAGGATATTTTCTTGCAGCTTTATAGTGGCTGAAAAGAAAAGAAGCTACTGGGTGCTTGGCAGACCTTAAGACATCTGACAAGAGTTAGGTGGAAAGTTTTCTGCAGCTAATTGAGACTTTCAGAAAGCCTTCTGCCAGAGTAGCCAGATGTCTACAGCAATTCTCCTGGTAATTTCATGCCTTGTAGCTGGAGTATAGCAAGGCAGGTGAGTGCAAAGCACACCAACAAAGCCATGGCCGAGTTGTGTTTAATGGGAGAAAGCAGGGGACTGGCTGTGTTGCCATTGCAGGCTGAGACTGGGAGCCTTTTGTACTTTGCTGAGGTACTGATGCAAAGTGGTGCTTTAGCTTTGAAGGCAGCAGAGAGCACTGACTGGGGGATCACCACCAAATCTTACCTACCTGGGCTAACACTGAATCATGGGGCTGGCTCAGGAGGTTTCGGATGTCTTGAAATTAAGGTCTGTTCCTCTGGTTTTCAGTGTAGCTGGGGTGCAGAGGTGTTCCTTATTTTACTACTGATTGCAGCACAGAATTGTCCTCTAGTCCAGATTTTTGTCCAGCAGTTGAGATACCATTAAAATTCCCACCAAGAGAAGGTCTCCTGTTATTAAGTTTCCATCCACTGAATCATGTTATAGTTTGGTCTGTTCCACTGAAGAGGTCTTTACATACATACAGTTAGGATATTTTTAAAAATTGATAGACTGTTGAAGTCATCCTTTTGGACAGCCATGATTGAAACCTTCAGTTTCTTGAATTTTTAGTCAAAGTCTCATCAAAGTTCTTATGTTTTTCTCGTGTCTTCTTTAAGCCATACACAGTTTATCTCACTGGTATCCTGTTAAGTCTTTGGTATGTCTAAAGCATTTCAACTAAGAGTGAGAAAAGTTACATGACTTTTCTATGTCTCCAAAAATCAGTTTGCTTACGTTGAACTGTTAATTTAAAACTGTACTTGCTAAGGTCCTTTCCAAAATGCTGCTTCTTGGGATAGACCTCTGTCCTACAAGTGCACCCTTTGTTTCAATACTTCACTTTCACTTGTGTTAAATACCACCTCTTCTTGTGCTCCGATGAGTAAGTGTCTTACAGTGCTTTTCTTGATCATTAACTGAATTAATTACCTTTTCCTTTACCTCCTGCAAACTCTAGAAGAAACAAACAATTAGCAGCTCACTGTTAAAAAGAGAGTAAAACCAGGATTTCAAAGAAGCTGTTTTGGGGTGGTTTTCCATCTGCAGTCACCTTTCATGATGTAAAGTCTAATGATTAATACCTTTAGGGTGTGGTGTGTTGGCTTGATATCCTTATAATGAGAGACAGTTTTCGTGTTCCATTTCTCTCAACATTTAACATCAGGTTTGATTGTATCAAGCTTCATGGTAGCACGTTGGTCAGTAGAAGGGCACAGTGAGAGGTAATGTTAGCAGTTACGAAAAGTATACAGCTTTGAGCATGACAAAGCAAGATTATATGCTCTCCAGTGTATACAACTGTTCCACCTCACTTCTTGGTTCTTAATGTTTCATGATTTTTTGATAAAATCAATTACTTGACTTTCCTTCACTGTGGTGCATCATCACTGTCAAGTCATTTCTCATCCCACTCTTGCCTTTCGAGGTGTCATGAAGATTTCTGCTTTCCAGCTTGCCAAGAGGAATAGGTTAGGTAGTTACAGCTCCTTTTGCTAAAATTTCCATCAGTTTCCTTTATTTCAAGTTGCAAATTCAGTTAAGACTTGTGCTTCCTGATGTTAAAATACTTTGGAAAAAAAAAAAGGGTAGTCAACAGCCGTAATTTTCCTCATAATTTATGTAAAAATAATTTGATGCTGTTAGATTTACTTTGGAATTGCTGTAAATTTCATTGTGTCTTTATTTAAAAGATGGCACGGATGTTTTTTAGTATGTCCTTTACAAGGGCATGGTTAGAGTGAAATGTTGCATAAGGGGCATCATATATATTGTGTCTGGAGAATTCTGTTAAGGTGGCTTTATCTTAAGAACACAACAGGCCCAGGAATTACTGATAAGTACAGAGGATAAGACTGGGGTAGAAGTGCTTCCTGGAAGGTGTGTGTCTTCTCTGTTTCTGATGTTTGTCAGTTCTGTGGTGTCTGTCTAATGGAGGTGTCTCTAGCCCTGGGACTCAGCTTTTCAAAGAAATGGCATTTCTGGGTAAAGCAGCTAAGTTGCTACCAGAAGTAGTAGACCTAAAAAGGTGTATACATGCCTGCTGGGGAGGAATAGTTTCCATACTTCTGATTAAAGGGAGCAGATCCCTGACCACTAGGATGAAGGGTAGAGCAGGGGCCAGTAAAGGTGTTTTTGTGCAGGAGGATCCATCACTCTGTCTCCTCTGCTTCTGCACTGTGTGTCTGTCAGCTCTCTGTCTTTTTTTCTTTCTTGTTCATTTTTTAGGAACCTGAATATATTCCTGAAAACTCAAACAATTGTGTATTTGATGAAGGGTCTGCCAGGGTAAATATCTGTTTCCTATTGAAATTATTCAGGTTCCAATCACCTGAGCTTTGAGAGGCCTCATTGAGCAGGTACACTCAAAGCAAGATATATCAGGATATGATAGTAGTGTCATTGTTAATGACAAATAGATGTTAAATCAGTACATAGCAGCACAGCTGTCTTTCATTTCAAAAAAAACCTGGCCAGCATTGCATACCTTATGAAATAAACCAGTGGCCAGACAATTTGATGTGGCACTTGAGGTGCTCCTCAGGTAGAGCTGTCTTCCAGAAATCTCCTGACTACTGAACTGCAGGCTTTGCTTCCTAGCAGTGCTTGTGGTCTATCCCTTTAGCTGAAACTGGGTCATTGATTCTTGCATTTCTTTTTACAGAGTTAAAAAAGAGAGTTAGGCCCTCTGGTCTTGTGCTTGGGAAGTCAGATTTAGACCCAACTTTCTAAGCAGTTCTCATCTTAGCATGTAGTCTTTGTGGATTGCTCCCATAAGAAAACTTTCCATGCACATTGAAACTTAAAACTGACCCACATCTTTCCTTTCATGTAAATCTGGAGCAGTAAAGTTAAAATTATGTCACCTTGAATTCTCAGTGATAAATTTTATTAGAAAGCTGCTGCTTTCAAGCTGCATTTCAAAATAGCTTGGGCTAATTTGTAGTTTTTTCAGTCTCATAAAAGATTAAACACTGAACAAACATGTTTCAAGATTCAGATGGAAAATTTTATACAGCCAGTGGAGATTTCACTTTGGTTTGGAGTAGAAAAGTGGTAAAGTAGTGCAGCTGTTAATAATTTCATGGTCTGTCTTCCTTTCTTCCTTTAACTTACATTGAAGTGGAGATCAGTCTTCATTCTTGTTTGCAGTTGTAGAAGTACTGTCCATGAATTTCTAAGCTGTAGACAAAACTGGGTTTTATTTCCAGTGGCTGCATGGAGCCCACAAATGCAAAGAACATCTGGTATGCTTTGTGTATTTGGTGATTGCTTGCAAGTACTTTTTCACTATTTGAAGAAACCAAAGCTGGTTTAAAACTGAAACTTCTTCAACTGTGCCACTTCTTCAGAGAACTTACGTGGACCTTGTGAGAATGAATGCAGTTCTTAGATTACAAATCACTTCATCAGATATGAAGTCCACATGCAGCAGCTTGTGGTGCAGTCCCTGTGCTGACACGGGGAGCAATCCAAAGTTCAGTTCACAGTGTTCACCTTCGTTACAAACCCTGGAGCAGCAGTCTGGGATGGTCTGCAAGGCAGGTATAGAACTGAAACAGTCAGATAGTCTCCTTGGTAAACCAAAAATAGCTACTCAAAAGTTAAACACCAGCACAGGTTTTGATGGAGGAACTATTGGCCAAACCAGTTGAAAATTGAAATGTGCCCTGTTCCAAGATCTGCTTTAGCCTGTTTTGGAGCAAGTGACTTGAAGCAGTGCTTCCAAGTAAAATCTTTAGCTTGGAGGGCTTCCTCTCTCAGATTTTTGAAAACAGTAGTTTAACATTAAATTTATTTTTCCTCACCTGATGTAGTTTTAGGGTGTCTGCAAAGAGAAGTTAAATCTTCATTTGAGAAGCAGCACAGGGCTAGAAGATGCAGAAATCCTGAGCGCGGGCGTCGGAAGGGTATTTTTTCTGGTGGAAGAGACCTTGATTTTGCCAATTCTCAAGCTCTGCCCAGTTCATTTGTGACTAAAGATGAATGTCAGAACAAGACATCACATTCGTCCAGATTTTTAACTGGATTATGAAAGTAAGTGAGGATTTGCAGGTGAGGATTTTTGCATGCATTGTAGCTTAGTGAAGGGCACACCTTATACAAGGTATGAGTTGTAAGGCAAATGAGGACTTGATAGTGGGGAAAGAGGCAGTGTACAAATGGGAAGGTAGAGATGTGGAGGTACATCAGCAGATATGAAGGTCCTGATAACTGCTTGGTCTCAGTGCTAAAATAAATAAAGTCTCTGAAACAAAGTGCTTTAGTATGTAAAATCAATGATTGGGAACAGAAGCATCCTTCAAGGAACAAAGTTTTCCTTCATACAAGGCTGACAGCTCTGTGTACCCAGGTGTCATGTAGCAGATGTGGTTCAATGGGTTTTGACACTTCCTTCACAGGGAGTTGTTGCCAGATGCCAAATAGGAGGGGGAGGGTAATATTTTAGAGAAATAGTTGACAATAAATACCTGCTTTGGGGGTACAGCAAAAGAAAGCCACTTCAGTTTTGTGGTAAGTTCTCAAAAGAATCAGTCTGGTAGACATACCTTTGCTAGTAGTATCTCTTTTTTGCAATCTCTTCAGTATGTATATCGTGTTACAGAGAAATCAATTATTTAGAACAGGAGCCAATCTGAATAGGCAGGCAGACAAAAGGAAAGAATGACCATGGGTAGGGCTTGGAGAGTAAATTGCATCTGGTCATGAACAAACTAGGGGGGTGGGGCAGGGGGTATGTCTAGGGTTGCACTGTCTCTAGCTCAGACTCCAAGCCCATTGCTTCTGCAAGCCCAAGAAAATCTGATATGCAAAATTCATTTTTAAGACTGTTGCACCAGTATTTATATAAAATGAAAAACCAGAAAATACTAGGGCTTGTTGGAAAACCTGTGGATTCTGTATTAATAGAAAACATTGTATATCATTCTGTAAAAATATTGGAATGGAAGCTTTAAATCTTGAAGTAGATTGTTCATTCTGAGATCTCTGAACTCATGCTTTAGTAACCACACGACGAAGGTGAAGTCACATTTGTACTTTTTTTTAAATAACCATAATTCAGTATTTGCCTTCTAGTAAGGATTAAAGAAGGGGCATGTTTCTAAGTTACACTTGAGAGCTGGAATTTGAGATGCTCTCTGCCAAGTCCAAAAGCTGTTTTTTACCAGTTCTGTTGAGTGCTTGGACCTAGCTTGATGGTTTCTCTGTGATTCCTGAATACTTCTGTAGTGAATGGGTTGGAATTTCAACACTTAAATTCAATTTTAGAAGAGAAAAAAATAAATTAGTATTGTAGCATCTGACATGACAATATACTTGCAGAAATTTTGCATCCACTAATCTTTATGCAAACTGATACATTCTAAAAGTATTTGTGCTTTCAGTTAAGTATATTATTGAGATATAAGGATGTCCAGGGCTTGCTACTGATAAATATAATTCTCTTTTTAATAGAAATAATTGGAATCGACCTGGTGCACCAAGAGGTAGTTTCTCAGCAGGTGCTGCAGAAATTCATAGTAACACTAAGTGCAGAGTAGAAGGAAAGGGAACAGTTTGTTTAACAGACTCTGGTTGGCCAGAATTTTGAAAACACATTATGCAAATAGCTGGTAGGGCTTATGGAAATATTTGTTTTAAACAAAGGAAGGGAAAAAAACGGGGATAAGATACTGTTGGTGGGGAGGTTAAACAGCAATTTATAATTGCTCTTAAGGATTTACTGATTGTCTGTGGTCTTCATAAGAGCTGTTTATAGCTCCCACATTCCTCATTCAGAACATCAAAACTAGATCAGTAATAGCTACTTTGGAGTAAAGCAAGAGTTTTTGTTTGAAGCAGCTCTGTGGTGTGCTGCAGCTGATGGCCATCCCATCTCATTCAGGACACAAATAGGGGAAATGAGTTCACAAACCCTCTTGACTTTGTCTTAAATAGCATAGGTGCAGTCCCTGATCCCAGAGGTAGTGACTGTTAATGCCATCCCTGGAGCTGAACACCTGAAGGGACCAAGCACGGAGATGCAGTTAATTCATTGTGGGTGTCTCACAGTCAGATTTGTACAGTGCAAGCTTCCAGTTGATAGTTCTTTCTCTGATGTGTACTTCTTGTGAAATTTTGTTTTTAAATCAGTTGGTTTATTTCCAGAGAGACAGGGGAATTGTCTTTGGCACAAAAGACACCCTTCTGTTCTGAGGTTTGACTGTAAGCAACTTACAATGCCAAGCACTCTGGGGTGGAGAGACAGCACCAGTTCTGGTGAGGATGTAGTTTCTTCTAATCCTTATGGTACTCAGGTTCCCTGCCTCAGGAGTTCTTCCCACTGCATTCAGCCTCTGTGTCAACCCTGGAGTCACTGCCCAGCAGGAGCAGATAGGTGTGGTGGCTGGAGCGAGCGGCCTGGGAGGAAACCAACCTCTCTGAATGATTTCCTGTGACTCGTCCTGGTGCAGAAGAGGTCTGAGGTGCTCCAGCAGGCAATAGAGGGGGTGAAGGACAGTGTGTTGCCACTTGCTTGTGTTCATTCTTGCCCATGGGTGCTGCCTTTTCTCCAGGCTGACGGCCACTGTCGTCTTCCAAGAGGTAAGCCAGAGAAGGGTTCTGGCCTATTTATCTTCAAGTAGTGACCAGTCTTTAGAATGCCTCGGGCACTTCCCTGCTGTTTAGCTAATGCAGTGAGTGCAGAAAGTATTAAAGTGATTTTTTTAAGTTTGTTTTTAATTGAGCTGAATTAAGGTATTTGGGTTTAGGCAAATAAGATAACATTATCTTTGAAGTTCTTTGGATTAATCAAAATTTGGGAAAGCCAGTTACTAACCTCATCATGAAAGCTGTTGGTTTGCAAATAGTGTGGTTCCCTTTGTAATATTTACTTCGCAGTTCTTGCTCAAAATTTTACTAGCATATTTGTGCTGCTTGTCATCAGTCAGAAAGCACAAAGGAAATAGTTGCTTTACATTCTTAACATGAAGATGTGTGCAGTTATCAAGAACAAGACAAGATACGGGTATGAGTGACCTGCTGCCCAAAATAAAGGCGGCTTATACAGAAGAAAGAAATGTGTCAAATGACACACTGGCTCTCAAGTATGTAGAAAGCTATGGTGGTTCTAGAAGTGAAGTGGAATTATTAATTAGCACTCAAGTTCTATTAATTGATAAAAATGGAGGGATTTCTAATTACGATGTCTCTACAATTTGCTTCTATTCTTGCCTGACTTGTAAATATTCTGTTTTGCTTAATAGAAGTCCATTTCTTTTGAATTCCAGCCTCCAGTCCCTTCAGAATTTACATCAACTGACTTGCATTAAGTGATGTCTGGGATTTTTCCAGATACTCCTTCAAAGCTATTTTCCTGGTTCTGCTTCTCTCAGCAAGCTTTGTCTCCTAGAGAGGCTGAATTGCAGTGCTGTGCTGTTCCCATGGCTGCAGAAGTTTGATATGTGGCTTCAGCAGAGTGTATCAGGAGCTGAGGCTGCTCACCATAAACCAAGCACTGAAGGTGTCGATTTTGTCTTTCTGTTTTCAGAGGGTCCATATGGAATATTTGCTGGCAGAGATGCCTCCAGGGGACTAGCAACTTTCTGTCTAGATAAAGATGCACTCAGAGATGAATATGATGACCTATCGGACTTAAATGCTGTACAGATGGAAAGTGTAAGAGAGTGGGAAATGCAATTTAAAGGTAAATTCTCAAATTAGCAGCACATCTTTAGCTTAAGAAAATGCTTTTAGTAAAAACCAGTGAATTGGGCTTGGGGCAGCTTTTAAAGAGGTGTTAAAAGTAATAATAATAATGCAATGTAACTTTCTTTGGAAAGGGTAAAGGATTTCAAGCCTTTGTTCCACAGAGATGATTCCAGTATATCCCACTACAGCTTTTTCAACATTTTAATTTTTTTCAAGAGCGCTGTCGTCTTCCGAGCTCTTCAGTGGGGAATTTCACTCTCTCAGTGTAGCTTAGCTGATGGAATTCCTGTTCACTGGAATTGCTGCCTTGGGATGCCATGGAATTATGATTAGGACTAAGAGTTGTTGTGGCACAAAGGGTTCAGCAAGTTTGTCTTGAAATAATTGGTTTCTCAAAAGTATGGAAGTATGCCTCTGGAGGGAGGGGCAGTAATTTTTCACTGTAATTGGAATCAAAACAGGCTGAGGGACTTTGTGCTGGTTTTAACAGCAGCATTTTCAGCCATTGTGTGATAAAGCTTGCCCACTTAGCTGCAGCAGAACTAAAATAGAGAAATTACTGAGCGGCAATGGCAGCAAGGAGGCTTGCTGATATATTACAGTCAATTTCAGTTTGAGAACCCTTGTTTGTAGGAGAGAGAGAGAATTTGCAGCAGTGCAAGCTAACTAGAAAATGCAGCTGTACTTGATTGTAATGGAATCATCAATCTTTTTCAGAAAAATACGACTACGTAGGTAGACTCCTAAAGCCAGGGGAAGAACCATCAGAATACACAGATGAGGAAGATACCAAGGATCACACTAAACAGGAATGAACTTTGTAAACAACCAAAGTCAGGGGCCTTCGGAACTGCAACCTCTTATTCCCCATCACGGAATGTCCTGCATCTTTGGGTACAGTTCATCTGCTGCGAAAAACATTCAACAGGTTTTGTACAAGGAAAATAATATACTCACAAATGAAGTTTTGAATACTAGACATTATTTGTGCTGCCAGTCCTCTTGTTGCAGTTTATTTGTAATGTCTGGTTAGGCTTCGTTAGTGAAGAGGGGCCAGGGATTTAAAGGCAAAAATGCTATTCCTTTTTATCAGTAAGCTGAAGCCTTCACACAGTGTATATTACAAGCTCTCTAAAACACGTGAGTCTTCAAGCTCAGTGGAAGGTTTGAATCTTGTTTGAATGTGTGTCTTCTCCTTCAGCATTAGAGACCTACTCATGTACATCAGTATCAGTAGGTTAGACTATTGAAACTGGTGTTAAAATGTGAATTTCCAATTTTGTTTTGTATGTGGGCTTTAGTAGCCCTGGCAGAATACTTCAGTTCTCTAAGAGAAATCCATGTAGATCAGGATGGGGGTAAAATTCATCCTTTTCTCAAAAGGATTAGGTAAAACCATTTCCTCCACAACAGCTGTTATCTGAAGCCTGCCTCCTCCCCCTTTTCCCATCCTCTAAATCAAATCAAATATATTAATTGTGCCTTATTTCGCTTACATAGACTTGAATTGTTTTAAGGGACAGCCCCAAAATTGTGGTTTCATAGTCACTACAAGCAGCATTGAGACTGAAGTTAGAATGTTCTGTTGACTGGAAAATCTTGATGTCATTCTGTGTATAGAATGTAAAAGAGGAAAACTCAGTGTTACTGCCATATGTTAATACTACATATACTTAAATTAGCATTGTGATGGCCAAATACATACTCCCATGCTTCTTTTTAAGTAATTACAAACACACAAAAAAAAATCATCCTTCCTCCTCTTCCAGAAGCTGCCTAACTTTTGGGAGCATAGCCTTCACACCCCTGTAGGATGGAGGGGCGTGTGCGTGTGTCTGTGTGTGTGTCTGTCTGAATGCAAGACTGGGGAGGGATTGTTTCTGCAGATATTGTATATATGAGTACCATTTTAATAAAGCATGTACAATACCAAATGTGCTGTCAGACTGTATGTAGAAGCTGTTACACAGAGCTGGAATACGATAGAATACAAAGTAAGGGGGAAAAGTTTTGGATATGAAACATTCACCTCTGTTAATACTGTTCTCCTTGTCCTTGTGGTGTTATTTTTCCTTTCCAAGTCCCAGCTTTTGAAGAATCTTGAAGACCTACTCAGGTAAGCTGTATTTTAAGAGAATAAGCCTGCACCAGTGATTCATGGTGGAAAAAAAAAGTGATGTAAATAAAGGAAAAGCATTTTAGGAAATGATGTAATGTATAGTAAAAGGAATATGCTTTGAGGTTCAAATAGGACAAGAACACTGAAGATCTGTACGTGGGTATCCCTCAACATATTGTAATTTCACCGTCTGTTCTGCTGAATTCTTAACAGTGACACTATTAAGTTCATGACTTGCAGCTTTGTGGCTTACATCTGTATCTCTGTTTGCAGATTTCACCTGTGACTAAGTCTACAGTAACAGATTTCTAGATACACTTTCTGTTGAACTGTAAACTGTGAAATTCCAGGAACTACTTCCTTTTTATTACTATTTGACTGAAAGCTATTTATATTGATGTATATGAAAACAAATAAACAAAAATCCACTGTTGAATCATGTGTAACTCACATGTTGTAGAGAACAGGTTGAATTCTCTCTTCCTTGTGTATCCAAGATGGGAATATCAGAGTTCTGCCCCAAAAGTCACAGAAGGGGATGGAGCCATTTTGCTGTTTCAGTTAAGGTCACACCTTGTTTCTGCTCAGGTCACCTTTGCAAGCTGACCACTGGTCAGTGTTCAGACTTTGGTTTGCACGTTAGTGTGCTAACAGGTGTCTGCTTATCATCTGTCACTGCTGAAATACAACTAACCACAAAAATACCTGGTTTAGATGGTATTGGAAGCATGTAAAAGCAGTTTGGCACTCTGCTTCTGGTCTTATTTAAGAATAGCTTAGGTCTAAGTTATTAGTAACATTTTGTTTTTTTCTTCCTGCAAAATCACTCTTACTGTCTTTCTTAGAAAGGCCAAGGAATAGTTAAACCTTACACTTATGCTCTGAGTCTCTCTCATAATTGTTTTCTCTCAGTAAGAGTTTGTAGCATTTTATTTCCTCCAGGAAATACAAGCATTGTGTAGAGCAGTACAAAATACTGATCAAAGCCTAGTACTGTGAATATAGTGGTCTTCCTGGCTCTGCTTTGGGGTTGGTTTTACTTTCTAGGACCAAGCTACTGAGTTTTCCATGAAGTGTAACTCCCTAAGTTCAGCAGCTCAATACTGAAGTGTTGTAGTTCATCTGCTAAGCTCAGTGTTTGGGATCAAGTCCTGTGACCCTTGCATCTCTTCTTGCAGCCTTGGCTCTCTCCCAGTTTAATGTTGCAGACTTGAGGTGTAGGCTGAGGAGCCCTGCCCTGCCCTGCCCTCTGCCTGCTTTCAGGCATGAGTGGAGTGATGCAATTGAAGCTCTAGACTTGGCTATTTATTCCTTTTCCTACTTGACACTAGTCATAATGTAACTCTGGCCTGGAAGGCTTACTTAAATATGGAAACTGAAAAAATAAATCAAGAATGTTACTGACAAATTCTTCCACTGGCTTCTAAATTATGGCTTAAGGGGAATATTTGCAGATTGGGTTTTAAGCTTGCATTTGATAGAATATGCATGCCACAACAGGTCCTAATGCTGCTGAAGTCCACCTGAAAACTTTAACAACAAACACCACCTACCCCCAAACCCAGTGATATTCATCCTTTCTCTTTGGGGATTCTTGTGGGCTTGTGGGTTTCTTCCTGTACCAGAAGGCAGCAATTTCAAGGTGTTTCATAGAGTCCTAGTCTGGCACTGCAGCCTTCATGCAAAATTCCTTAACAAGTCAAACTGTCCCTCTTGTTACCAAGTTTCTTGGGTTGGGTTTTCTGTGCCAGTCATATTTTGCCAGCCTATCACATTTTCTGTGTAATTGGGCAAAGCCTACAAGTGTAGACCTTGTAAGTAGCTACAAAAAGCTCCAGGGGTAAGTCTGGATTAGTCACTTGGCCACAGGCATTCAATGACTGTGTAACAGTTCTCCCTTCCTCCTGACTGCCTCCAACCCCCAGTTTACAGGAGTGAAATAACTGTCTTTAAACTGGTATAATGTTGCCACATAAATTGTACTCTGTTCTTTGTTCTTTACTTCATACAATAATACCTTAGACAAGTTAAGAGCTGGAAATCCATTAGGAGTTAAGTTTTGGGTTTTGTCTGTTGGGCCTCCTTTCAGAGGAGTTTGTGGATGTGTAAGCTGCAACTTCATCCCTCCCCCCCAAAAAAAAACCGAAACAAAACAAATACAACACCCAACAAACTCCAGGCTGAAGACATCTTGAGTTTTTCCTTCCTCCAGAAAGACTTTAGAATCCAGTATTTTGAGCAAAACAACTGAAAAAATCTTAGTGAGCAGGGTAGTGTTTTGAAATATTTGTGCAGTCATTTCTCAAAAGAAAAAATGAAGCCAAACCTAAGCAAAATTCTTTTAAAAGCACAGACAAGCAAAGGCCTAAGACTTCCTAAGTATTTAGTAATAGAGTACAGTTAGAATGCAACTGGTCTTAAGAGATGAATTGAAGGTTGGCTTCAATGGCCCTCCAGGGATGCTGGACATGTACCTGTGTGTTTAAAGACAAATGTGTGGCTCTGCAACAGGTATGCCACTTACTGCAAGGGGATTGACCACTTGAAGCCATGCAGAGACAGAAGCTCCTTAGCCAGCAAACTCTTTAGGAGTTACTATAGAACTCAGTGGGTTTGTTCTCAGCTCAGGGTGCAAACAGCAGCAATTTCTCAGTTTTCCCACCTGTCTGCAAGGGGAGAGAGGGAAAATTCAAATGAAGGGGGTGTTCCTGAAGAGTAGCCAGAGCTGTGGGCAGACCTGGGTGGCTTTGTGTCCACCTGAATAAAGGGACACACTCAGCCCTGTAGAGGCCATAAGGACCAACCACAGGTAAATACTCACCCGTTGCTTTCAGATGTATTTATCACTCACCTCTCATATTCTTCTTTGATAAATACCCAGTCATATGAAAAAAATAAATCAATATTGGACCTGAAGAAAGTTGTTTCACATTCAAAGCAGCACTTCTACCTTTAACAGGCTTGGGTACCTTTCATAGCTGACTGCACCAGAGGCAACAGAAACTCAAGTGCAAATCTACAGCTTTACACTTTTTCAAGTTGTTTTTCTTCACACTTTGAGGGGAGGAAAAAAGTTGATACACAACATTGTTAGGGTTTTTTTGTTTTTATAAAATTTGTCAAGATAACACAAAATTACACGCACTAAAAGCTTAATTTGCACATTCTCCAATGAAAAAGTGAAAGGAAATATCTTAAATCTATTACTTGTATATACAATTTCAATCCAAATTTACATTCGCATCATTTTCTTGGATAGCAAAAGGCATGGATCAAACACAGGACTGGGATGTGTCACGTCAGCATATTTATAGGACATTATTAAAAATATTGGGATGTGTTAATTTAAATTCATTTAGAGCAGGCCCCTTAGAAAAGGTTTGATTTTGTATTGAAATTGTATTAACTGTTGGATTGGCCACTGCTAACATACACTCCTTTACAACACAAGTGTTCAGGATTTGTTTCATCAAGATTCACAAGACAATGACTGAAAAATAAATGGATTTGTTATCACCTCCAAGATCTGATACAGATTTACAGCTCCGCAGGTGGCTGCACAGTCAGTGAGGACAACTTCCTGGGTTAAGGCATTTGTGCTAGAGATCATTTTCAAAGTTAAGAAGTTAACTCAAGTCTTTTCTGCAGTTAACTAAGAAAAAGCTGAAATTCTTCTCACCTACTCCTAGAAGAGATAAGAAGTTAACAGTGCAGATCTTCTTGAGTCTCAGGGAGTTAATAAGAAATTATAGGATATAAACATCCCCATCTTTCAGCTACAGAAATGGAACTTTATTTTAATTACTTACATTGAGTGAAATTGTATTTAGACCTGTTTGAAATTATTTAGGCTTACCTAGCACAATTTAAGCTGAACTTCTTTCAGGCATTGCAAAATAAAGAAAAAATAAAAATTTACAAGGATTATTAATTTTCCCTTCAAACTCATTACTTAAAATATGGAGAAAAAAATTTTTTTTAAATTATGCCTCTCCTGCGAAAGTACTTCATAAGAGAATTCAAATGAAGACAACTCTTAAGCCAAGAATAATTTGAATAGCTTGCTATTTTAACAACCTGCACAAACTATAGATATTAATTTATGACACTGTGAAGTCAACAGATCCATTTTTCCCTGTATTTTTTTGTTGCTTGAGCCATTAAGAACCAGTACTGAAGGAATTATCTGCAAAACTATCCCAGTTATGTCCACTCAACTCCATATTTATTAAAATACTAACTATGGAGACCCTGAAAAAAATAGAAGTTATGTCTTTAAATAGAATCCAGAAATGCAGTTTCATATACAGCTGCACATTCTCAAGTGTGCTGTTTGCACAAAAACATACTTTTTATAATAATTCAATAGATTCAAGAGCAAACCAATCACACAGACCCTTCCTTTAAATTTAAAATTCTGCATATAACATCATATTTTTTTGCTTTGGTAAAATACAAATAAGGGGAAAATCTGGGTAAAGAAAGCACAGTAAATAACATGGGTATATCATACCTTTTTCAAGAAATACGAGCTGAAATGTAAGGCATCCCCAAAGCACTTTTTGCATATGCAAGGAATGCAGTTCTTTGTAAACAAAAGCTTGAGGAAAGCAATACTGAAGCCAAAGAATATTCCCTAGGATCCTTCCGATGATCCCAAAACCAAGAGCAACTCTCCTAGGGTAAGTGTTCTGTGAAAAAAAAAGAATCCATTCCTTTGTCTTCCCATGCATTTAGAATCACGTGCTAGATTGGTTCGCCTTGAAGATCTCCAGATTAAGAGTGATGCACAAGTTGATTCTCAGGGGGGTAAGCTTGTCTAAAGTCTATTTTTCTGGTACATCACTTTCTATAGATTTCGTGGCAGCATTGTTATGGCCTATGGAGGCTTGCACAGTATTCCCACTGGTAACATTACCCAGTGCCTGGGTCTGACAGGCAGCTGTGGGCTTCGCAACAAGAAGTGTTTTAGAAAAATTAGACTGATGTTTGTGATGACCTAAATCCTCACCTGTTGCAGCAACTGGTCTCTTTCTGCCAGATTCTTCACTAATAGGAGGCTGAAAATAAACACAGGCAACCTGTTAGATGTTGTTCTGTCACACCAGGCCTTTTCAAAAAGGATCAAAAAGGACAAGAGTGTTCTATAATTAGACATGTACTTAGGAATAGTCATCTTAGTTATTCACAGGTCACTGGTGATGTTCAACAGCTTTTCTGGCCATTGAGCAGGACACATTAGGGACTTTAAACAGTCTTATAGAATTGATTTCATCATCATGACCCAAATTGTTGCCACAACTCCCAGAAACTGGGGGGTTACAGAGGGTGGTGGTAACGAAGTGCACTGGAACAGTTAGGAAAACCGCAGCAGCACTATACCCTGGAATCACACAAGTTAAGGATTTGTCATTCTACAGGAAGGACACACAGAATTTGACATACAAATTCTCAGCAAGAAGAGTGCCTGTCACAGTTCATAAAGACATGCCAGTTGGGCATTAATTGATTTGCCAAATTCTTAAAAGGTATAGAAGTCATCAGTCCTACCAGATGACAAATGAGCTATATTTCTCTACTTATTTCATTACACAATGAAAATGGATCAGTATTTTTTACATTTTAGCCACCACATCTCAGCACCATACTTCGGTTCAAATACAAATATCTAGACTAAAACTTCATTTTCCATTTTAGTTTCTTAAATCATGCATTTTCTAGTCATTGACAGGATTTGTAAAACTGCCTTTTTGTGAAATAAAGTACTGTTCTCAGCTTACCCTGCAGTAAAAATATTCACACACCAAGTATTTATTTAAAATAGGTACTGAACTTACATCCACTCTGAAGTCCTCAAGCCTCTTAAAGTTACTAAGATATTCCTGCAGTTTGGGGTCAATGGCTGGAGTCTTGTGCTGAGCATATTTCAGATAAGCCCAAAATTTTTCCAGTCCATATAGCTGACCTAGTAACAGAAAAAAATAACTGTACCAATTTACAAAGGTCGTGTGTAATTAAAAACTTAATTATTCACTGGTAACTATGTGCTTAAGTGAGCCATATGATAAAAGGAACAAGAACAGAAGCTGCTCTTGGGTTGGTTAACAAGTCAGTGACAAGGAAGTGGGATTATGTCCCAGCTGAAGTTATCCCAGAGTGAGCAATAACTGGCCTATGATAATTACCAGCTTCATAGTCTCTCTTTGTTTCTTCTTGGAAATCCTTAAATATTTCTTGCCTGAATTTCTTTTCTAGGCCATAGCTGTAAAATCTAAACAAGCATTCCAATCCATACCTGTAACAGAACAGAGAGGTATGAAAATCTTGCACATATGCTCCTCATTCCTCAGAAAGATCCAAATTTTCTGTTTCTCTTACCCTTCTCATAAAGAACACTTCCTTTTCCCAAACAGGTTTTTTGTATTAAAATCATATATAGGCTATTTTAAAGATTTACAAATTTCACAGTAATTAAAATAAATGGCAAGACCTCAACAGTTTCTAACTGCCAGGAAAAAGGGAATACCTGTAGTGTTCTTTTGCATCATCTAGAGCAAGTTGCTTGAATTCATCATACATTTTCTTGTTGAAGTGATCTCTCAAAAAAAAGGACCAGAAACGAAAAAGTGTGTTCATTTCTTGGGACTGACCAATTCCCAACCGTTTCCTCTCTGGAACAAAAAAGCAAACAAAAAACAACCAAGTTTTGTATTTTCAGCAGAATATTTTCAAGCGCTTTTCCATTAGTAATACACACACAAGACCTTCCACAGTGAAGCAAGTTTAAATTTGAGGGTAATTTTTTTGTCATAGAATGTAAAAATTAAATGGAAAGCAGAATTCACAAAATAGAAACAAATAAAGTTTGCTTTGCTTTCCCAAGATATACTAAGGATTTGTACACAATGTGGGGAAAAAACGGAGTCAGGTAACACCTGGTAATTTCTACCTGAAATTTTACAAAGTGCATTTAGCATCTTACCCACTAGACACCTTCGACGATATTTGTGGTACACCTGTTGAGTAAAGCCATTTTCCTTTAACAGTTCATGAGAAGGATGCTGAAATTTTGGAAGAGAATTTGGGGTACAGCCATAACCTCCTGCCAGTGGAGCTCCTTCTGAAGGCGAAGCATTGGAACTGCTGCAGGAAAAGAAAGTAAAAAAAGGAAAAATTCTATCCCACAAACAGGGCTTTTCTACTGCATCACTTTTCAGCCATTCTGATCTGTGCAGGAGCTGTGATAACAGGACAGTCACCTGATGACCACCAGAAGGCACACCTGGGGTCCCAGACATCTGGTTTTGACTGCACCTCTAGAAATAGGATTCTGTGCTAAAAAACCAGGTAGCTTTGGATTATTATGATAAACATTACTTTAACACCTGATTTGAGATGACTACTTAAAGACAAAATCACAGAAATGAACACCAGTACCTCAAGCAATATTACTGCTACTATATCATGGGTCAACAAATAACACAAATAGCCAAGGTAGCTGACTTCCAGACATGCTTGCATTCTACAGTTTTGTCTTTTGTGATTGTTCTTTCCTTACTTCCACTGTATTTATCAAAAAAATTTACCTCACAGAGGAAGTTCTTGACCTGTGATCTCTGGAATCCATCACCCAACCAACATGACTTTCTAAGGGAGGGTTTGTACTGTGTCTTGTTTTTCTTTTTCGTGGAGTCTAAGAAAGTAAATGAAGTATTTATTTCCCTATTTTAGTTTCACTCATTTTCTGCCTTTTAAAACAAAGTTTAAAGATATTATATTCTATCTAGCACATTATCAAGTCACAACTATAAAACACCAGTGTTGTAGCCTAAAGATTAATCTTATGTAACCTAAAGATTAATCTTACATAACAAATTAAAAATCTTTAGACATTGCACTTTTTCAGCAAGGATTTTTAAGAAATGTTAGAGAAAAGCTGGAAACCATTTGGTAGAAATAAAAAAGAATTAATTCAGTAAATATTTTTAGGATACAGGTTAAGAATGTAAAACTGTTTCATCTTCTGCCTTTTCATTCTTGTGAAACTGTATGTACAGACACGAGTTTTATAGGATTTTTCTGTTTTCAGAAAATACTACATCTTCCCATTTACCTTAATGTCAATAGTTCGTGCTTCTTTAACAACAGGGTAGAACCTGGGTGTTTTGTTTGGATCCTGTAGCCTCGGGGTGCGAGGTGTCCGCAGGGTGAAACCAGGGTGAAGACAAGGGGGATCAGGAACTGCTGTTGGGAGTGATCGAGCTACTGCTGTTGTTGGAGGTACCTCAGTACTCAGAGAATTACAAGCCAGCTCATCTGCTAAATCTGGAGGCAGAAAGGAGAAAACATTCATTTTCTAAAGAAACTTGAAATTTCAAAACCTAAGCTCCCCTAATATTTTAGAGGGCTGTTTCATTTCAAGCAAACTACATCACCCCCAAAGGATAATCCAACTAAATAAAGCAATTGGCCTAGCAGCAGCACAAACTGCTCCAAATTATGAAATAATGTTTCAAGCATGTCTTTGCTAGAAAATTCAAACCCACTTCCCTCTAACCTACTTGTTCTTCTGTATCTACACTAGCAAAGTGCTTCTTCTAATTCCATGGAAACCACGCTACTGATGAACAGTTGAAAATTTGAAAAATTTACGAAGGAAAAGCTTCTCAGAGTGCTCACTGAACAAAAATCAATACTACATAGGTAGAGTTAAAACACCTGTAGAATTGTTCAATAATACACAGATTCTACCAACAAACACATATTCCTTACCTTTCCATAACCCTGAAGGTCCTGGAGGAACTTCTTGAGTTGGATCAGCAATTTGTTCTGGTGCAAGATTATCAAATTCTTCCTTACTAATGAGATTTAGCTTCTTAAAATTCTCAATCTCTTGCTGAATTAGAGAAAACAAATTGTAAACACAAAGCATGGCAATGAATATCCTGAGTAGCAGGTGAATTTCATAAAAAATAAGCAAGCCAGCATTGACACACAACTACCCATGCACAGCCAGCAGATTTCTTTTAACAAAGATGGAAAGACTCTCTAGCACACACTGTGAACCACTTGCCATGAAGCCTGTAATAACCTAATGCAGCTCACATTGCACTAAATAAAAAACCAAAAAGGTTATGCCAACAAATGGGTGACTGGAGGAAGATAAGGGCATCTATGTTATTTTTCACAAATAAGAAATCAAAATGACTGAGATCCTGCTCCTTGCAAAGCCTCAAAACATCCTTCTTGTGGAGTTAGCATGCCAGTGAAGGTCCTAGCAGTTTAGGGGAGCAGAAGAGGCACTGCTCCTTCCTCAAACTACATCTAAAGAAAAGCCTGTATTTGTAAATAAGTATTCAGAGATTTGTTGGTTTTGTTTGGTAGCTTAAATTGCAAAAGGACAGGATTTTCCAAGATGTGTTGCAGCATCTGAAATCACTCAGCTAACTCATAGCAAACAGCATACTGCTGGTGAAAAAACGTGTAAATCACTGCCAAGAACCTAAAAACAGCAGAAAAGAAAAAAATCTCTTGTGTGCTGTTTCTCACTGTCCTCTTCCAGTTGGCTAGTCTTCTTGGTCCATTTGCTATGTAATAAAAACTTCATATTCTGCATTCTACCTTTATTCTCAACATTTTTTTTCCTCTTTGTCAGCTCTTCTTTGTACTCACATGATCCATGTGTCCTTTACCCTCTACCTTCACCCCACCCCACAACCCACCTTCATCTTTATACATAAAGATCCTTCCCCTCACCACTTAATGGCTGGTTAACTTTGTATTTCTGCACACATAATATTTGCAGTGATCCAGTGCAATTGCCTACAGATATACCACTCTCTGGCCTCATTCACACAGCAAAAGGGGTTTCTTAATAAACCAAGAGCAGTAGATTAACAGGAGTGCAGCATGCCATATTGACCCCTGCCTATGTAGTGCTGGAGTTCAACTCTTCTGTAATTGTATGGCTACTTAGTATATTTTAAAAATTAAGAATTAAAAAAATAGAGCACAAAGCCGACAATCTAGAGAAGTTTTGAAAGCCTCAAAAGACAGGTTGCCATATACTAGAAAATAAAGTTTCTTTAATAAAATGAGATGTGCAATCCAAATTTTCATTTGCTTGCAGATCTAACAAACTACAAAGAAAACAGAACTTTAATGTGAAACTGCTTTAAATTGTATGTATTATTACCTTCCTCAGCATCTCACCTCAGAAACACTCCCCCTTCCCTTAAGACAAATGTTATGAAACAAGCTAATTCATAGAACAAGAAAACACGGGAAAAGTTGAACCATCTCCAAAATGTTAAAAATAGTTCTAAAAAATATTCATTCAAAGATTTTCAGTCAAATATGTGACAAGAAAAACCTGCTGGTTTTGCATTCAGCTGCTTACAATAAGCAGAAAGAAGTATCAGTAGACAAAGTGTAGCAATTTACAATTGTGTACCAGACAGCTGAAATTAATTTTGGAACTATTTGGACAGACACGTCTTTCAGGTCCAAAAAAAAAAGAAATAAAAAATAAAGTTACCTTCATCATAGTGTCATTTACACTCTGCACCATCCACAAATCCTGCTCATAGTAGTATAAACCATCATTAATTACTTTAGCAAGTTCTGATGTAATTTTTGCACGGTGTACATGGTTGCCAGTACGATCTCCACCAGAATGTTTTCTCATATATGGTGGTGTCTGTGTTACAATCAAAATCTTGTTTACATCCTGATCATCAATTTCATAATCAGAATCACTGTCTGACCAATCAGTGAATTTACTCTTCTGACTCTGCATTTGTTCCATCTCTTCATCAAACAAAAAATCAAGTTCTTCTTGTTCTTGTTCCTCTGGAGGTGGGGGTGGTGGTTGTTGATCTGATGTTTGTTCAGGTATAGGAACACTTCCCTAAGTCAAAAAAGGTGATGCATTTTATATTTGACTAGGGTAATGCTTATCAAAATGGGAGATAAATAGAACATGAGAGAACATTTTCAATAAACTGGGAATTAGAAACAGTATGGCCACCTTCAGTTATTTATTGAGTAAATTACTGTTCTAAATAATTTATCGTAAGATTTTAGGACAATTATCAATGCACATTACAATACATTTTTTAATAATCAACAGGTACAACTGTCCCTCAGCAGAAAAAAAACCATTCTTTCCTTTTCATTTAGTGAGATTTAGATAGAATTTTAAGTATACTTGTTATTCTAGGTCAGGCAGCATAGTACACACGCTAACTACTGCATTATCAAGATTCACATATGTTAACACGTGAAAAACCTTGTTTTACAGTATACTCTGAAAGTTGACAAGTTTGCACTTGTGTATTTAAACATAAGTGAATGATTTTTTTATCTTACCTTTTTTTTCACCGTGGAAGCACGATGCCTCTTTT
The DNA here is from genome assembly GCA_023637945.1 of Phaethornis superciliosus. Lineage (NCBI taxonomy): Eukaryota > Metazoa > Chordata > Aves > Apodiformes > Trochilidae > Phaethornis > Phaethornis superciliosus. The sequence goes on from JAJQWJ010000011.1 coordinate 21,008,949, forward strand.
TCACTTCTATCCAGGGTTCAGAGTCCAAATCAGGCAAACTTGTAGACAATCCTTTGGACATTGTCTGAAAATTACTCCTTTCAGTGTTTTCCTTTGGACTCAGTGGGCTTCCCATTCTTGGAGAACTTGGTGCAGACTCTAGCAGTGAAAATAGTAGTTCAGTTACTGCTACTGGTTGTTTTCTTGTTTTAATTGTTTCACTATTCTTTTAGCCACAACTACCATTTTTCTACCTTTCTGGCTAAATGTAACACTGATCAGCAGTGTTCATTTTTAGGAGATAGCTCCTCAAATTTCACTCAGCATTTTAGAAGAAGATTGATTCTAGTAACTTACTGAAGTAGAAAGTTTCAAGAAGTCAGAGAGGTATTATGTGTTACTCACAAACCAAAAAGAGCATCATTAGGGACATACTTTCTCCACACCATCTGCTGGCTCTATGGATGGCTGCCTAACCCTGCCTTCATTCTTCCTATTTAATTCCAGCCAACATTTTGTTAAAATAGTTCCTTGCCAAGGGCTGTCAGAGAACAAAGCCTTCTCCCTACTAATAATGTCAATGAGATTCCTCATCCAAAACTAGGATGCACCAATTTAAGATCTACTTTGCTGCTGCCATCAAAATGGAGCAGATTTTATGACTAACAAGATTACTATTACTTCTACTAATAGTAAAGGACTGTAGTCCGTCAAGCTGTATTCTGGAGAATGGCCACAGCCATAACAACATGAGACATTTTGATCAACCTCACATCAGCTGTATCAGCCATGTGACTTGGTAGCTGCAAGACTGACAGGCATATCGGCTCAATAAACAGTTAACAAATGTACAACTTCTGTTATGAAATGAATACCAAGAGGCAAACTTCCTAAGCTAGACAGTCAGTCCTGAACTTATGTTTCTATACAATAATTCCTTTACCAGTATGTGAGCCAAAAACTTGGCCTGGTATGAATTCTGGGCAGTTGATGAGCCGAGAAAAGTCAGTGGGTGGCAGACTGCATGGAGGAGGACCTGGAATTGGCCACTTTTCTGGATCAACTCTTTTTCTTATCCTCTGATCCACAGTCTCAACTTCTGTACTGTCCTTCAGAGCCTGTGTGACAAGCATATTATAATTTTTAAAACTTTACATATGGGGCACCAGCCAAAAAATAACCCCACAAACTTTGCATCTTACATCTTTATAAAATCCTTGTCGTTGCAAACATTTTTTTTCTCAACTTCATGGCACTGACTTGACATGGCAGTACAAAATTCACCAGAACACTTCCTATATACATACTTCTGAATTATTTTACCTCCAAAATGAGTGCAGCATTTGTAGTCAGAGCTTGCATCCGACGGAAGCTAGCAATCAATGAAACAGGAAGAAATCCTTGCTGGTCCATCTTTCTCCTCAGAAAGAAGTCTCTTTCCAAATTTTCTGTGCTGAAATAATACTCACTGCAGAAAGAAACATACAAATATGAGATTACTGTAGGTTAAAGAAAATCCTAAAATAGCAACTTGGAGATTCCTTGTTAAAGTCTTTCATTAAAACCAGAGCCTACTTTGTTGTCAATAAAATGCTTTTTTTAACAGGTATATAATTAAAAGCAAGACTTACAGAACAGCACACACACTCAACATGTTAAGACAGATCTACAATCCAGCACAGTACATAGGGGTATAAATCAAAGCCTTGTTACAATTGCATATATGAACTGCAAAAGGAAAAAAACTATGCTCATTTTTCTTTCACCCATCCCCTCCTTTATTACTTACATGAACAGAAGGGCTCAACATTCTCTTAGCCTCCATATAGATGAAGGACAACTACTGCTTACAGTCAGGGCATTATTATTTCCCACACAGCAGTATCAGTGCACCTTCATCCTGAACTGTATCTCTGCTTTTCTCAGTTTCCAGTACATTAGAAGGTTTAAGTATCCTATCTGAGTGCTGAGGCACACACATGTACTCTGAACCATTACTTCAAGCATGCTTGTGGGAAGATGAGAAAACAAAAATAGTAATGACTTATTTGTCGTGAAACTGTACCAAAAGGCACAACAGTTCATGGAGAAAGGTAAAGTCTGAAAGAAGAGATGATGTTTAGTGGATAAAGAGAAGCAGGACAAGGACCATTTCAGGACTCTGACAATACCACAGAACAAGAGATGAGGGATAAAGAAACAGTAAAATGACAAATCTTCTTAAACAATGGATCTGCTCCATGAAATGATCAGGGTGTCAGGATGTGTTAGACTTGCTCAAGAGAAGTAAGATTTCAAATCATGATCTGTCACACAAAGCAAGAGTACAAGAAAACATCCTTCCTATAAAAAAATAACAGAAAAAAAACCCCAATTTAATAATGACTACTCAAAACTAGGCCTTTTGCAGAGTTAACACATCATACCATGATTCTGCATGTTACATCCAAGGAATACTACTCCTCATCAGATTCAGGAAAATGTAGCTAGTGAAATATTTAATGTAGAGCAATTAAAATTCTATGCCACAAGAATACAGGTAGTGCAAAAATAAAACAAGAGAGCATTAAAATGCTGAGAAAAAAACCCACCCACTCACATGCAAATATAAATGAAGTTAGAATTCTAATTTTATCAAACTATAAAATGCTAAGCATGTTTACTGAATTTGGGGTCAAGGCAGAGATTCCCAAGAGAGGACTCTGATGCTATCAATGACCCAAGGAGTAGTTTGATGCAATTCCTTTCTCTAAAGTTTTGGCAGCTAAAGGAAATTGAAGCAAAAGCTCTCTATATCAAACACCCAGCTCCAAGACAGAATGAATACAGAGTCTCAAAGTTGGACAATAAGACATACAACAAATGAAAACACTGCCATTAAATCAGAGCAAACAGAGAAGAGAACAAGGCTTTCAGACATTTAAGATCTTACTCAGGGCTAAATAAACCAATCAGTGAAGCAACTGTGCACAAAGAGAAGGTTTCTTTCAAGAATAAACTATTTACTGTTCTGAACTGCTACATCTTTTCCCCTCCCAGCCTAGGAGATAAGCAAGCACAAAAGCCATAATCAACATTTTACTAATGTTACCTTTACAGTCATACAGTAAAGGTAAAATCTTGTAACGATTCACCTAGTTAAAAATTCCACAAGCAGAAATGGACAATGACTGAACTTGACTCAAACTGCCTCATTTGATGTCCATCACTCTAGAAAAAGGAATGTGAAAGACCATTAATGATAAATGAAGACAATGTACAAGTTTGCTTCAAGTAGAGGAAAAAACCTAAACACACACATGCCCTCTCCAGCTTTTCTTTTCTTTTTTATTCTCCACAGAGCCACTTCGCTAATTCTTGAACTAACACTGACTTGGATGTGTGTCTGAAATTTAACTTATTTCTTTGTTTTTTGAAGAAAGAGGACTTGAAATAGAATTCTACTGTACATTGTAGACTGAGGAGTTGCTAAGCACTGAAACTTTTCAGGCTGACAATCTCAGCCTGTAATTAAAAACATTAATGATATTTTTGTATGTAATAGAAATATTAACATCTCTTTACATCAAGCTGGTTCTTGGGTTAAGCATAAACTGCTTAATAGCAGTGTATTTCCTGCTAAAATTACATACCAACTCAGTTGGACAGTCTCTAAGGTTTTTCACTATTAAGCAGGTAAAATGTTTTAAAATTTATCAGTTCACTAGGATTCAAACCAATATCACTTCTCCACTATCTTCTGATTTATCTTGGACTCCGTAAGGAGCCCTGAGAACTAACAGTGCTGTGTAGCTTTACTCAGCATGTATGTTCTTCTTTGATATAGTTGCTTTAATATTTTATAACTAAATTATGAAAGGCAGACAAAGTCATCCCCCCTTAGAAGCTAATAAAAGGTAACTGATGAGTAAGATCTGTTTCCCATAATTTTTAATGTGATAAAAGAAGTGAATAGAATAAAAAAACACCTCTTAATCTTTTTTTTAAGGAGCATAAAAATAGTGAAGTTCTGTTCTAAACCTGTTCAAGAACCTCCCTCTCTCTCATGGAAAGCAAGCTCCATAATCAAACTGCCTTAGGAGTTCATATCAGACAAGCAACCAAAGGCTCTGGTTAGCCAGCCATGCCATGTCTTCTATTGACACCTGCCAACCCCTCATTGCTAAAATAAAATACAAATATAACCAGAAGTCAGATGTGACCAATGCTTTAACTGACATTTTTCTCAGCAGAGGGGGACATCATCATGTCCTACCTTAGAAGGTCTGGATTGGATTCTACACTGCATGCCCAGAAATCTGGCCAACAGTCTGTGCTCCTCCCTCACTTGTCTGAGGACAGTGCAGGCCGATTATCCTGACATGGGGGTACATGTCCACTGTCAGGTCTCATAAGGGCCTGGCAGCAAGAGTAACAAAAAAGACTGCAATAGAAGTTTTGAAGTTGATAGCCACATGTCAGATACTTTCTGCCCTTAAAGAGGCTTTTTTTCTTCCTTTTTGCGTCAACTGTAACAAAAGAAGCAAGAATAAAATAAGCAAATTGCTTTATGGAATACAAGGGCAATCAAAAACCACCACAAAGGCATCGCAGAGAAATGCCGTTGCAAGTATAGAAGATGAAATTTCTGCCAGTGGTGGAAACTGTCTCTTTAAAATGAACTAGTTGTTTCCAGGCCCTTTTTGACTTGTCTCCTGGTGATAATCAGTCTTCCAGATGGTTTCTCATTGCCTAATGGTGTACACGAGAAAGTAAACATTTCAGATTATTGAAAAATCAAGTACCATTGCAAAACTACTCTCTTTCAGTTAAATGTTTCAGGTGAAACACCCTGAAAACATAAAACTAACAAGACTTCTCAGTGAAATTGAGAGCAATAAGGGAAAGGTCTAGCTTCATCACCCAAGAAGAGCTCTATAGGCAAACAGACCAACAGTACTCAAAAGCACAAGCTCAGAGACATCCATATCTCAATTACATGACAACATAAAAGGAGGGCCATGTACCATAAATAAAGCAAGTATACGAGTTAGAGCCAGACTACAGCACAAGATGCAGAACAGCTGCCTTAAAATTCCTCCCCATCACTTAAGTTTTTCCACCCCGCTAGTGAATAAATTCAAACTGACACTTCTTAATGGTCAAAAGTTAAGTTGAAATGCCTTCATCTCCATCTTTATATGGATAGTAAGGATTAAACACTGTTTGAAATAGGTTATTTCATCTTAACTATATCGCTAAAAATATTTGTACATTAAACAATCTACTCACATTTGATGTTTTATATATTCTTTGAGAAGTGTTTCATCCACAGAATACATTTGCACTCCTGTTCCATCACCATAGTAATACATTATGCTAGCATTAAGCTCAGGTTGAAACACTTGATCAGTTCCTTCACCATACAGTTCTTGATAACCAACTGAATACTCAAAGTTCACTTCAAAATAAAGGAGAACACAAAAAGAAGATGAAAAATATTATGTCCAGCACACAAATAATTTAAGTCACGAGACACACTGTTTTTTTGCTGTTGTTTTCCAGTATCTGATTTTTTTAAAGACTCAAGCCACGTTATATAACTAAGTTACAGGATATGTTTTTCAAGACAATTCTTAATTTACGTGCAATCAATAACGTTATAAACATAATTTTTAAAATTTTGCTAAGCAGCAACTTCTTTGCATACTTCTAGGGTTTCCTCTGCCTCGTCCTCTTCCTCTGCCTCTACCTCTTCCTCTGCCCCTGGAGGATCCTCGGACGCTGCCACCCTCACTTCTCACACTGCACACTTCATCATGATCATCTCTCTTTTCTCTGTCACGACGCCAATCTTTAAGAGAAAAAACCATAAAACTTACAATCATGATTAAATATGATTACATAACTAAGAATTTATGTAAGGTCTTCATATAACTACATGGCCTGCACATAGCAAAAGAGAGCAAGAAAGACACAGAAGAAAAAAGGAAATCAATGTCCAAGCCAGACCTCAGGGAGCTTGGCTCCACTCACCACAGATCTTAAGGACAGGTGTAATTCTCTTTTTACTCATTAGAGGAAATGAAGACCCCTCTCAGACCTTTTCTTTCTCTTTTCCTAACACTCTGAGATTTTCATCTTCAGTCAGTTACCCTTGCTTAAACTTTCTTTAAGCTGTGATTGGATAGTCCTCCAGATGCCAGGGAGTCCTCTTTGTCAGAGGAATGCCTGGGGACACAGCCCCTACTTGGTGAAATTGAGATTTGCTAAACTTAACAAAGGACTGACTAAACACATGACTTTTTTATATTAGAAATCATGTTTTACTGGTAATGACCTTTAATGAACCCTACAAGAAAACAGATTTTCCCATTTATTCATGTTCCTGTACTTTATTTTCCAACAAATAAGACTGAAATCATGAATGTCATAATCTGTACATGCATGTCTCACTGGGAATTTGGACCTTACCCTTCACACTTGCTGCTCTCACAACATTAGATATCCCAAATGTGTAGGCATTATTTGAACCATTTCCCCAAATCAGCTTCATTTTTGCACTCAGAGAGAGTATATGTGGCTCAGACACATACAAAAGTCTTACATACAAGCATCTTCACAAGTGTTTTACTTAAGTCTGAAGTAAGTTTCTTATTTGAAGAGATGATGTTCCTGAAGACCAAGAGATGTTGGTTTTTTGTGTTCTGTCATAGCAAAATAATTTTGCATCACTACAACCCTGAAGTACAGTTCATGCTACAAATTTCTGGTCATTTGCCCATCCTGAAAAATAACTGCTGAAGAAAATGATACACTGGTAAAAGTCTTCCCCTCACCCATTCCTCAGATATCCAGATCAAACCCTTACATCCATGTTCCTAATATGATTTAGCAAACAAACTCCCAGTAGTGTCTAGCACTTATTATAATGAGCAAAAATGTAAATTGTTAATGTGTATTGCAACTTAAAAAATTAAATTCAAATAGCAATACATAGGTTGAGTGTAACTCTGTGGTTTAAAATTTCTACCCTATAGAAGGGAGCATTCTGAATACAGGAGGACCAGAAGCAGTACCAGCTGTGTGCAGACAAGTTTCAACATAAACTGCCAATTTAGTGCCCACTCAGATAACATTATACTTTATTTGCCACAAATAGAAAGCCTCAGATATTGAGAACTACTTACTTCTTGTCTCATTCCGTCTGTTGTTATGAGATATTAGCTTGTTTGTTTCCAGTGTAAATCTTGAGCTAGTTCTAGAGCCTGGTCTCTCTTGACTGTCTGACCTTATGTCATCCAAGTGAAGTGGCACCCATTTCTGCTTGTTACCTTGAAAAGTTAATGTATCTTGATTATTAATCGAGTTAATACTCTTGATTTTAGCACCACTTTGGCTTTCAGCTCCTAAGAAGACTCCAGAGAATTATTCTTGAAGAACTAGTAGCAGTTAATTTCAAAGTATAAAAACTGGGAGAAGCTTAGTAGTGACATTTTAAGATATGGCTAATAATTAATAATAATAATTGCAGTAAACAAGAATTTCTCAAACTGAAAGGTAACCAATCCTCAGCTTTAAACCTATGAAATTAAAATGTTTACACAGGGACATACATGAAGTTAAATTAACATAGTGCTATCTAGTTAGTGTAATAAAGATGTGAGACACAGTAATGGTTTGTGCAACCTTGCTAAAATTTTCCAGAAACTGTGAGGGGTCCATAGGTCATCACTAATACACGGGCTGCTTTTACCACAGAATTCTCATTTGACTAAATAGAACACTCCAAAACTTGAGAAAGCCTGCTTTAAGTTTTCTAGCAGAATATAATATTACCTGTTATCACCTACAAAATGACAAACATAAAAAATTTTCATCAAGTCATTCAACTGGAATTAATGTAACAGTATCAAAGGTCACTTTTTGCATTATACATAGTGCCCAGACTGACCTTTTTTCCTTTGATTATTTGTTTGAGCTTCATCTTCACTAATATTATCTCCTGGACCATCTGGCTTGGTCTCCAGGTTGTCCTTGATTCCATTATTGGTTTTTTGATCAGATTTCTCATCCTTTTCTCTTCTATTAATCGGCTTCTTACTGTGGCTTACAGTCTTACACTGCAAGAGATATCAGTAATTATTTCTGACAGCACACCTGCTGATAGCAAAAGGTATATGTTTCCTTCACCCATTAAATTTCCTTCCCTATTGCCTATTCTCAACCTCTTTAGCAGGGTGAGTTTTAATAAGCATGTGTTTTGTAAAGTCTCATTTTAAATTGTTCTATTTTCTGCTAGCTTGAAAAGACTATAAAAAGATTTTTTTAAGACTAATAAGGCTTTTTGTTTGTTTTTTTAACTGAAGATGTTTAGTTCACATCTCAGCAACTGACAGATGTATTGATGATAGGGAAGCATATAAAGACTTTTTAAAATTAAAAAAAAAAAACAAGGATCTCATATAAATCCTAAACTATGATGGGACATATGCCCACAATAAATATTCTAACTGGAAAATGAGCAACTGAATGAGCACTCATTTATTGGCATATAATCTGTTCAGGTTTTAAAGATCCTTTCAACAATGTCAAAGATTTTCTTTTTAATCCTGCAGAACAAGCTAGTGGAGGAGGAAAATTCTACCTAGCAATAACTACAGTGTTGTGTCAGATGTACAAACATCTACATATTTGACTTCCAATGCTAAAAGCCTCATCAGACACCTGACAACTTTTGTTGCTGGCATATACAACAAAGTTCTGATAATCAGTTGAGGGAGAAAGGAGAGTATCAGAAGCAGAGGTTGCAGGACAAATGATTCAAGCCAAACTACCTTAAGACACACTTTTAGAGTCTTAATTTGGACACATTCACAGCACAGAGCAGTATACTGAATTATTGACAAAATTTCTGCTGAAACTCTGCAACACAAAAGCACTTTCTGAGGGAAATGGTAAAAAAACTGAGAAGTCAAGATTATTTAAAAAAAAATAATACTGAGGGGTAAGTAAGTAGAAATACTTACTTCATTGTTTGCTATTTCACTTGGTGTTGGCCAGTTTGTTATATCAGCAAAATCACCACCCTGTAAAGATGACAAACAATTTATTCTACTTCCTAGATTTCATCCTTTTTCATACATGGAAGTTGTCAGTAATGACTCAGATGGCCAGACTACCCCTTTGAGCAGAATTGTTAGAAGAAGCATAAAGCTGAGAAACACATCAGAAATAAACACACAAGTTTTGAAAACAGTCTTATCAATTATAGAAACAACTGCTCATTGCAGCTACAACCAAATCTAAGTCCAGTACTTCTTAGCTTGTCATTAGTTTACCTGTTTAAAGAATGCACTTGTGGAGAATATGTCAAGTGGGCACATCCAAAAAAGACAGCAAGCAAGCAAAATTTTCTACATTCTATTTTAAAACAAACTAAGAGGACTTACAACTTTTGAGCACACAGAAAACAACTGTCAGGCTAAATGTTGTCTTACACATAGCTTCCTATGTGACTTAAAGTTATCTGCTACCTTTTCACTTTTGGAAGACCTTTTGTTACAGGAATTTGTTGACCAAAAAAAGGGTGGCTGCACAAAATTTTAGGAAGTTTTTCAATAAAAGGATTGTGTGTCTCCTGGTGTCTTAACTATAATTTTATAACAGCACAGAAAGCACACACACTACTTAATACACAAAGAACTCTAAAACCAAAATACCATCACTTGTACTTAAGTGATATTTCTTTGCTGTCCCTTCACGTTTCTACATAATTCCATTTTTTTTAAAGAGCAGTCCCTTTCTTTATCCCTCATAAATACACCACTTTAACATTTAATTTTAAAAATTGCTTCCATTTTCACTTTTCTGCCTTCAAAATTAACCATCACCAAGGCAGAACATAACATGGCTATAACTTTAAAATACCTTGCTATCTTTTTAATTTTAGTAGTATCAGCCACTTACCATACTGAATATTTACAGCCAGAAACACTCCACTGAAACTGTTTCATTTTCCTACCATATATCATCAGCTGAGTTTAATTCCAGTTAGATGAAGTGAGATTTCTACCACAATCAGTCCAGTAACATATATGTCCTTCTGACAGATACAAACCTTGCTGCATTTCCTTGTCCTGGGTTTTGCTGCTTTTATAACTTTAGTGGAATTTTGTAGTTCTGAAAAGGAAGAAAACTATTTAAAGATGAAGAATTAGACTACACTTTTAAAGAGTAAGGACAGTTAAACAACTTAAACAACTCTTTTTAGCTCTCTATCATGCTACACCAAAATCTTTTTAAGACCTTGGTACTGAAGTCAATGAACATTTCCAACAAGTAATGAACATTACACAACTTTGAAAAACTCACATTCATAATGAGGGTAAATAAACTTGAAAACTAGGTGTACAGAATACCATTTATAACACAGAATATAAGGATATTAGGTGTACAGGATACTAACACAGTACACAGCTGTAAGATCAAAACTATCTGGGAGTGCTGGTATTTTAACCTAAGTAGTAGCAAAGAAAACCAGCCCCTGAAACACATTAGCAATATTACCCAAGCTATATTTAAAAGACAGAATTCATTTACAAACTCCATCATTAGGCAAGCATGGAAAAAACACAGAAGCAGTTACATATTCACAAATTCCTAGTAATATTCTTGTATAAGAAATTACTGAAATGCCAAAGAAAAGTTAGCCATATTTCTCATAACTACGCTGAAGCAATGGATAAGAAAAGGTGAAAATACTGCTATAAAAGCTACATTAAGACTAGCAGATTTTCATGTCCAAATTCCACAGCAGATATGTTTATGAAAAACAAACATTTGCAATGAAGCTAACCCTTACACATTTTCAGAACCACGCTGAACCAAGAACTAAACTGTATCAATGATCCCGATGTTCTGAGCCTGAGACAATTATACTTCTACCAATAATATCTGCAAGGAATTAATATAATGCTTGGAGATAACTCATACGTATGACAAGGTTATTAGGCCTAATGATCTCAGATCAGTAACCTCCATTAATAAAAAGTATTTACATTTACTACATCTTTTAATACAAGCGCTTAATAAACCCTCTGGACATAAATGACATTGTCTTATCTGTGCACTTTTCCCCTACCCATGCTTATTTTTTGCATTGCGAACTCAGGAGGGAAAAAAAAGCATTAATATCAAGCAATTTTTCTCAGAGACTAGAACTGAGACAGAAAATACCTCAACTTCTGTTAGGCCCTGGCTCTGGTCTCCCAGTGCACATTTCCTTTAGAAAAGCAGGCACAACCTCTCCTTGAAACCTCCTATTCAGTATTTTATTGCAAGAGAAGCTTGAAACATTGACCATGACTGAAATCACTCGTGGATTATTATTTCATACAGGGATAACATCACCTCCTCAACCCTTATCTCTTTCACATCCAGTGACTAATCTTCCTTATCACAGCTTCACACTGGGAACCCCACCCTCGTGCCACAGTGACTCTGGAAACCCTCTGTCTGGTTCCTGGAATATCCTGTGAACATTAGAACCATTAGAACCATGTTCCACCAGGAATGACATTCATGTTTCTATACACAACTTGCACCTCACACAAGACCTGTGAATTCAGGGGATCCTGACTGACCTGTGCCCTTCACCACACCACTAGTTTGGGATTTTTTTTCCCCCTGCTATGGATCTGCTTTATAAAAGAGAGATGAAACACACACACGATGCCTCTTTCTTGCCATTCAGCCTCAATTAACTTTAGACTGACAGCTTTCAGAAATAGGCAGGGGCTGTGCAATGCTAATTTTGACCTGTCATTCAATAATAAGCTAATTGCCCTTTGCAAAACAAGCCAAACAGCTGTAGAGGTGGAGCAGCAAACAAATTTGTAATTTTCTCCACTAAAACTGCCAATTATCTGTAAAGGTAAACTGACTGGCCATGGTGTTAGTGCTCCAGCAGTCTGCATACAGGCACCTCTTATTACCTGTTCCATTACCTTCCTGAAGCCTTTTTCCATCTCACAGCACTTTTACTTAAATTGCCACCAAAGGACTGCTCTGCCAGAACTTCTACTCAGTGTCATCAGGGTGTAGAGCAAGGGATAAAAAAATAAAAGACTTGATGTTGCTGCACTATCTTAGTCATGGAATATTATTCCAGGCAGCAGGAGAGGCAATCTGAATCAAGCAGAACGAGACCCAACTCATCTAATGGAATCTTTCTTATCTGTATGCAGTAATCCAAGACTTGGAAGATACATTTGCACACTAAATGAAAAGAAAATTAATATTAGGCAACACACTGTCTAGCTGATGATGCCCCTTCTGAACTCACAGGCACAAGATCTCACCACACCCTGTAGTTCCCCCCCTGAAAACAACTCCATGGAGTTTCTTGTCCTCCATAAAGAGCCATGCTCAAAACCAAATTTAACTGAACTTTCCTGACCACCTTTCTGGGGTTTATCATGTGGGAGCTTGATTTTGGTGTGAAGCATGAAAGGCAAGATAAAGGACAAGCTAGGGGGTGGGGAGGGAAAGGGTGTGAAGAGTGAAAGAACAGAATATCAGATCACTTAAAGGTTTTACCCAGGTCACATCTGTTACCTTGGCATGAACAAAGCCTGAAGCCACTGTCCAAGCAAAACTTACTGCAGAGTGTCTCAATAAAAGCTCTATGCTTAACATCACTCCACTCTTTGGTTTCAACACCACATAACACTGCTGAATACCCAAAAATGGCCTCTTCAGTACATCATTCCAGCAGAACCCAACAAGCCCTTGCAAATACACTATTTCCATTACCATTAATTCCAAACTAACTGCATTGAAACAGTTTATTCAGTCACATGCTGCAAAGTAATCTGCAGCACGCCGTGTTGACAAAAAAAATTCAGTTATCTTCAATTACTTTACTTGCTGGGTTTCAGATGAGTTCTGAGGAGGTCTGGGGGAGAAATAAAATCAAGGTTTAACTGCAAATTATCACCTTCAATCACTGTATTCCATCCAGTAAAGATGAATACATTGTTTACACATGTTCATGTGTAAACAAACCAGTTTTCAAAGTCATTTTTATTACAGTTCTTCCAAGACTCTTAATACACTGTGTCCTAACAGGAAATATTTTCTGCTGAAAGACATGGATGTACAAAGAGGCCAGCTGCAGTACCTCAATATATTTGGGACAACAATTCCGAAAAATGAAAGGTGAATTTTGGAACTATTAATTTGGAACTGCTAACAGCGATCCTCAGGGACAACAGTAACAAAAAAGGAAAAACAGACTGGATGATGTGCAGAGATTAAGAAAAGCAAAGTTTGTGTCAATTATACTTTTATAGAAAAATCACCAAAGTACCACTGATTACAAGACAAATTACATTTTCAGTAGAAGTACTTCAGAATGGAAAATTGGAAGTTCTACAGATAACCAGTCAGGCAAGTAATTTTTTCTATTAGAAAGGGAAGGATGGTATTGTCAGTTTCTTCTGAAAGCAGTCTATTAATAAAATGTGAAAGATATTCTAATTTTGATACAAACATAGCTTATGCTCTAAAGATTCCTAGACAATATTCAGGTTTTATTTTTACTTGGACTGCACACTTATTTCCTTCATTGAAGAAACAACATTGCATAAATACCAGAAGTGCTTCAGGGGGCAGCTGAAATGACCCAGTAAAACAGATCTCCAAAACTTCAGTGGAACATGGTTGTTTCACTCGTACATTTTCCTTCCAATGCTCAGTTTGAAACTTCACAGCATAATCCATTTTTAAACAAGGTAAGCTATGCTTAAAACTATTTTTTTAATAAAGGTGATAAAGGTGAATAAGGTGAAAGCCTTTTGAACATGACAAAGCAACCCCTTGGAGTTTTTCAACACAACAAGCACTAAGGAAAAAATCCCCAACACATGATTGATAATATTTATACTAATTTTTCCCCTTGCATTTCACTCCTCACTTCTTTTTTAATAACTTCTTAATAGAAAGCTGCTGCCTTTGACTCAATTTCTACCATAGCTTTCATGGTCTAAAAGGATGCTAGAGCACAGCAAGCCACTACTGTGTCTTAGACTCTAGGCAGGAGGTTGGATTTCTCTTTCATAACAGGTCTCCAGCTTAGAAACAAAAAAGCCAAACAAACCCACCATACAAAATTACACATGTGCTGTTATACACAACTAAAATACAGACAGCAGGTTTGTAAAGATAATGGTTTATTTCCTTCAGGCCTGGGGTATTGTCAATGTCTTATCTTCTGATAAATCTCAAAATAACTTTTAAAAGCTGCTATTCAAACAGCTAATCCACAAGAACTAATTATAATATCTGCCTTAGATACACCAAAAAAAATTGATAATCAGATCATTCACCCATTTACTAACAAAATGCTTGCTATTCCTATTAACATAGTACACCTTTACTGAACTGTACTTCTACAGCCTACTTGCTAACAGACCAAAACAGGTTAATTTATACAATAGCATTACAGTGAAGTGGTTCTGCTACCAAAATATCAGGTAAAAGGTGTTCTTTGATGCCCAGAAATAAACACAATGAAGAAAGACATACTGAGCACAATATAAAAGACTGAAACATGCAGCAATTTTAATTAAATACATCGTTCAAGCACACTAGTGAGCAAACCCACTTCAACCACTTGAAACAGCATGTGTTTTGCTTCATTGAATACTTCAATAAATTTCATGAACAATTTTTAAATAATTATCTAATAAATTATTAGAGATCCCCATCAGCTATACAAATCACAAGAAGACTAGAGAACCTGTCAGTGATTCCCTTTTGCAAGCTTACAAAAAGGGCAGCACTTCAGGTTGCAAACAAAGAGGTGGGAGAACTTTCATAATAAATTACTTCATTGACTCCATACAGGAAAACTTATTTATGTGTAGGAAGGGTAGCTAGCTTCTGCTGTGAGAGCCCAGCTCCAAGAGGAGCTGAGGAAAGCAAGACTCAAGGGAAAGCCAAGGAATACAGGATTAACGCTGGGCTGTTGCACAGCTTCAGCAAAAGCTTAGCTTGTTACCTTGTAAAAATTATCTACAAGATTACAAAGGACTTCTTCCTTGTCACTGTTCCTTTCCTCTTACTCATAGAGCTTCAACCAGCAGAACTGAAGACTTGCTAAAATATATTGGCTGGGTGCTGCAAGGGAAGGTGAGAGGAGGAAGTACCTTTCAACATCTGACAGCCTATGCTAAAGCTAACTCACTGCATTCAGAATCCCTCAGATCAGACAGAAGACTATTAATTTTGCTAGCAATTTCATGCTGCTACAATGAGTATACTTTCTCCATGAGTAAAATGCAGACTAGGAAGTAAAAGCAGCTGTAGAATGCTGCAGTTATTCCATTTAAAAAGATACGTTTCATAAAAGACTTATTCAGAAACAATGAAATGTGGAAAAAATTAAATATATTTGCAGTAGGTGTTTGGTTTACTATATAACATGACTAAAACCTCCCAACATACCTAAGACAAAAAAACTTTAGAAATGTCATAGTAACAACACTTTGACTGAATTCTTTCACCCAGAATTTAAAGCCTTTTATATTACTTTTTTCTTCCAGTGTTGTGTGACCTTAACAATTTCTTTCAATAACTAGAGTCATGTTGGACTCTATTACAAACTAACACCACACTAAATTGAAAGTCCAAAGATGACAGACCAAGGTCAATTTTTCTCCAGTGTGTAACTATCACTAAACATACCATATGTGCACATCTCAGGAAACTTTAACAAATTAAGCCAGGATCAACAAGTCAAACAGGATTCAGTCACTACTTTGATGTGAGATTCTTCTATGTTTTATTATCCTCTTTACAGAGTTCTACATTCCATCCCAGCAGTATTTCTGTTCATCTACTTATTATTTCACATGACTAATTTCCATACTACTAAGGGCCTAGCTCATTAGGGCCTAGTGTGACTGACTCTGCTCTGTCCACACAAAGTTAGTTACTTTAAAACACATCCCTTCTTGCAGATGGGAGGCACATGGCAATTCCTTCCTTCAACCAGCCAGGAAGGATCAGCTGCTTTGCCTTTTCCAACAGAAAGACTGGTGTCCTTCCTGGCATTTTCAGTGGAGGCCAAACCAAAGCACACCCCCTGGTATGTGCCCTTCACCCCTGCCATTCCCAGCAACAGTGCCTCTCAGATTTGCTCACTTATACACCTGGCACTGCAAATGATGTTCTGGAGCAACTACTCCTTTTAATACTAATTTGATAAAGGGCAAGCACAAATTTTATATATAACAAGTTCTCAGAAATTATCACATCGGGGATATAATGTACACAGTGTATTAACTCACTGCTTCCTTTCTCCTCCTTCCTTCAACAACTGTGTTTTATCTTAAGTGGAAAAGTAAACTTCACAGAAGGGGAAGCAGAAGGTGCTAACTGTAACAAAATAAGCTTTCCCAATGCCTCTCATGTACCATCATTATTACTGCCACAGCAAGGCAAGAGTGACAAGTTCTCTTTCATCCATGGAGAAGACCACAAGCTGCTGCACAGGGAGCTGGACTGCAGAAGCTACACATTAACAGGTACTTACGAGTGCGTCAGTACACACCAACAACACAACTGAGATGATAAAGATGACTCTATACGTTGCCAAAAGGTTTGATCTTCAGCTAAGCAGAGATTTTGTGGTCTGGGGAACTCCTGTGTTTGCATGACCTGTACACTTGAAACTATAAATTATATATTTCTCTTTATGAAGGAAGTACATACTTAATTCAAGGATAAAAGTGACTGGGAGATCACAGGAAGATTTGTCAGGTGCCTTCAGGAACAAGTGCTGAGATTGAAATGTTCTGGAAACACAGGTTGAAATGCGTATTTTGAGGTCAGCAATTTACTTCCAGCCAAAAACAATACTCCAAGAAGCTGCTCACTTCTAGGAAATCTTTGCTAGCCTCAGCATAAAGCCTGGCTATTTCAAGTCAGGTCTTCGATGACCAGTTTTGTAAAGCCAGCTGCCTGTTAGGGAGCCTATAAAGCAGCCTTTTTCTTATGTGTGGTGGTTAAAGGCCAGAAAATTACACCCCATCTACTCTCCTTCCCTCTATTTCCACATAAACAGTTTGAATCACGAGAGCAAACAAACTGACTACTTTTGTTAGCGTTTAAACCCTCACAATCCAAACCTTCTGGAAAGTAAAACCAGCTAACGGATCCTACAAAAGGGCCTTACTCTATAATTAGGCAAAAAAAAAAAAAAAAAAAAAAAGACATGCGGTAAAGCAAAACGCCGTTCGGTGATATTTCTCAAGAAAAGCAAAGCCAGACGAGCAGATTACCAACCCTATTTGCCAGTCCCACAACCCAGGGCCATGCGGGGCTCGGCGGAGGTCACACACCCCACCCCCCCCCTCCAGCAGGCCGGGGGTGCCCATTTGTCCCCGGGGGTGCCCATTTGTCCCCGGGGGTGCCCATTTGTCCCCGGGGGTGCCACGGTTTCTCTCCCCCGAGTCCCGTCCCCGTGTCCCCGCATGCCCCCCTCCGGAGCCGGGGGAAGGCGGAGACCGGACCCCACCTCCCCTCGCTTCCCTCCTCTGCCCATGTATGTCAAAAACCCGGAGCACCCAGGCTGGGCTCCGCCGGCCGCCCCGCACCGGGGCCCTGCCGCTGCTCCGGCCCACGCCGCCAAACAACGCGCCTTGCGTTCCGGAGAAACAAGCCAACAAATCCACCTCCCTCTAATAAACCTCACCGAAAAAAAAAAACCAAAACAGCAACAATACACCCGTAGAAACCGAAAATATCACCGAAATCCCCAGACCCACCCACACCCCCAGCCCGGCCCCGGCCTCTCCGCCGCACCTGGCTCCTGCGTGCCGAGCGGCCCGGCCGCCGCGGGAGGGGAAAGGCTGCTCCCCGCCGGGCCGCGTCTCCTCCACGGATTCTCCTTGGGCGGCGGGGCTTCCACCGCCGCTCCCCGCCGCCAGTCGCCCTCCTCCGAGGCCTCCTCACCGCCAAGGGTGCCGGGCTCTGCCCGCCGGGGCTCCGAGTCGTTGCCGCCTCCGCCTCCTCCTCCTCCCTCGGCACCCCCCCAGCCCCGCCGCTCGGGGGGCACCGCCGACACCTGCGCCGCGGACATTCCCGGCCTCCCGCCCGGCCGCGGGGCAGCCGAGGCGGTGGCCCCGCCTCCTCCTCCCCTCACTACCGCTCCGCCGGACCGGGATACGGGAGATTCCCCGTCACCTCCCCCCGCCCGGGCCGGGCCTCAGGGCCGCTCGCTCTCTCACTCCTTTCCCCTTCAGCCGCTCATTCAGCTGCCGCCTCCCGCACCGCAGCCCCTGCTCCCGGCACCCGCAAAGCAGCGGGGAAGGGAACGGAAGGGAAGGGAAGGAGAGCGAACCGCCGCCTCCCGCCGGCCCTGCCCGCCCTGAGGGGAGGCGGGGGAGGGGTTGCTCCGGCGGCCGCCGGCGTAGCAGTGAGGCTGCGGGGCGGGGCCTGGGACACTCCGGTGCGTTATGACCTCAGCCAGGCCGCGGCGCCGCCACCGCGTCCTCCCCGCCCCTTTCCGCGGAAGCGGAGGCTCCGCGGGCTCCCGTGCAGCGCACGTGCTGGAGGAGAGCCGGCACCCCGGCAGCGGGGTTAAAAACCTGTTAGAAACATTTATTTCAGCGGCTCTCGGGCGTTTTTGGGAGTACCGTACCGCGTCCTGACCTTGCGTTAACTAAAGAAATTACAAAGAAAAAAAAAAAAAAAACAAAAAACAAAACTCCTACAAGTCCAGCGAGGCGCGGAGTGGCGAGTGGGCAATCGCCAACAAGTGTCCAGAACCCAGCCCGGTTTGTACACGAACTCAGAACTCAGGAAAAAACAAAAAACAACAACAATAAAACCCACAATAAACCGAACAAATCACCCAAGGGCTGGTTTAAAGTGAAGGCACGGCTCGGCTTTGAAAACCTCATCCCAATCAGTGATAATATATGTATAAATGTTTAATATCAAGTCTATTCGACACTGGCTGCTGGAGAGGAAATACAACTTGAAACAGGTGGAGAGAGGAGCAGCAGAGAATTCAGCAGCAGTCACTCTCCTGCTCTCCATTTACAGACATTTTACCTGCTTAGAGATGGCCTGAGCTCTGCAGTAGGGATTACTGGACATTTTGTTTCCAGAGGTCTTCCCCAAACTTGTACAATCTAACGAGGGCCTCCAAACACAAAAAACGAAAACGTTTCGGTGGACTCCAGCACTTCCCAGGGAAGGTGTTCACTGGGGAGTGAGCTCAAGCAGCAAGGGAATCAATCCCCTGTGGTTCCAGCATTGCAACAAGACAGGTACCTTCACCATCACACCACCTCCCCTCTACCTTTCTACCTGCTGCCAAAGACCCCCAGAAATCATCTTACATATGTGCATTCCTCTCAGACTTGCTGGATTTGTTAGCAGGTTATACACACACTTCTGCCACGGCACCATCCCAGGAGCTCTAGGGTCACACACCGAGGAAAGCCCTGGCAGCATGGAATTTCTTATCCCTTTCCCTCTCTGCAGCCTCCTCCTGCTCTCAGCATTGCTCTGAGCTGCACCCCAGGCACCCTTTCCTCTTCCCTTTCTTGTGTTTACTCTCTTAAGAAAAAGATATAGGGCTTGGCCCTGGTTTAGTCCCTTTCTTATAAAATGTCTCTCAGAAGTAGCCTATATCTCTTTAATGTACTGAGTTCTTTAAATAGGCTCTTATAAAGCTACTAAAGTATGATTATTTTTTTAATAGTGCCACAAATAACCACATCTCCAGTGCTTTACAGCAGCAAAGTATGTTCCCTTTGGGATATGACTCCCTGCTTTAAGGAGGCTGTATGCACTTTTACCACTTCATCAGAAAAAACAAAACAAAACACAAACCCATCAAAAAAACACCAACGCCCCACCAGAGTTTTTCTTCAGGCAGTAAGACATTTTTTAGGATTATTCTGGAACTGCCAGGCACAGTAGCAGCTCAGAACAGAGGCCTTGCTCTACAACACCCATCACTTTGGCTGTCCTGACCTGCAGAAGGGGCTGGTGGATGCCTCCCTCTTAAGTGCCCTTCCATCTGGTGTGAGGAGTTCAGATCACCTGGTGGAGGCTCAGGTTTACTGCAAAGAAACCACCCCCAGATGCTTGATGCTTTCTCCAAGATATTTGGAAATTAATGACCTTTTGTGGGAAGAGAAATTAAAACATCTACCACAATTGTTATGCTACCAAAAATGCAAACCACATAGATACTTTTATGCCCCTTTCTGAAACTGCAGATTTAACCTCCAAATCTTGGTAATAAGTGAGGAACTTCTCTTTACATAAGAAGAAAAAAAAAGAAAAAAAAGAAAAAAAAAAAAGAAAAAAAGAAAAAAAAAAGGACGATTGCTTCTAAGCACATTTTGTGCAAAAAAGTGAGACATGTATTTTTTCTTCGTTTTAATTTTATACCAAGAAAGAAAAAATAAGGTAGAAAGATTAAAATTAAAGCAAAACTTCAAACTTACAGAAGTATTTTTCTTTGCAACTAGGAACTCAAATTTTCAGATGCAAAAAATGTACTGAGCTAATCAATATGCCAATTGCATTGTGGTGCCAAATTTATTTGAAATGGAAGAAAGCATTCTTAGTGAATTATTCCAACTGGGAAAAAAGTCAGTATCTGTATATGTTTACATCCTGAAAATGGGAGTATCACTTATATTACCTGTTCAAAGCAATTTTCACATCTTTTATTTGGATTCCCAAACTTGGAAGTAGAGGTTAGAGTGATATGAAAGTAGAGAGGCCCTACCTAAGTCACTAAGAAGGGGATTAACCTCCTGTTTCCTCTTTTTCTCCTAGAAGTATTAGAAGATAAGATGTGCAGGCCAGCTGGGACTTCAGGAATACTGAAGCAGTGCAGCACAGGAACCTGAATAAATCAGGAAAGAAAGCAGGAAACTGAGTAAGGGGCAAAATAACAGTAAAGTTGACCAATAATGTGGCAGCTTGAGAAAGTTCTGTAGATACTTGGTTTTTTTAACTTTGTGGTAGAAGGCGGCTTACTGTGTACCTTATTGGATGGACTGGGCCTGAAGGTTTAAAGCTGAATATAAAAAGTTTTACAATTGCCTCAGACTCATCCTTACCTCTTTGGTAACTTTGTGTCATTCCTCATTCCTGTGGGAAGGCTCCCTTGGCAAAAACAGTACTTTTTCCTTAAAGAGCACAGTGTTTAAAATACTTGTATTTGAAGAACAGGCTGATTTACACTACATGAAACCAAGAGAATAACACTCATTACAAACTACTTCACATTTTAAAGCTAATGTTTTATGCTGTGTAGAAGCATCTAAGGTACCAGGAACTACTTCAAGTTACAGGATTGCATGATACACCAGCATTTTACTCATGCAGTAGTTTTTAATAAGTAATTACATGCCTACAGAATATATGAACCTCCTTTCAATACTTATCATTACAGCCAAGCTGACACTGAACCTGACAGCTTAAGATAAAGACCCTTCCCTGCCCAAACAACCATAATTAAGATCAACGTTTTTTAAAAAAGCAACACAAGACAAAAACAATGAAGGTAAATTAAAAAAAATAAAAATAAAAAAACAGCCTCAAAATGTTAACAGCTACCAAGCAAAAGGAGCATTCCAAGGATTTTTACCTTCTAACCTACTATTTAAATCATACCTACAAATATGTGTATGATGTTCCAGTAAAAAATGCACCAAGACTCCATTTGTTATAGAATGGTACCTTTTTGCAGACTTTCTAGAGTAATAAAGCACAAGTGATCTATACTCACTAAAAAAAAATGCTGAGCCCTTGGTTTTGAGGCAGGTGTTTTTCAGTCTTGGGGGAAAAATATAAAAAGCTTCATTTGACAATTAGATGCATTCTTTTCTAGACGGTGATCAGAACTTATGTGCCAGGAGATAAATGTGTACAGAAAACCCTAAAAAAAAATAAATATTTACTTGGGTTATTCACATAAACCACATCAGATCTAATCTCTCACATAGACAAAATGCACTACCCGTGGTTTGTCCTCCTTATGTTTTGTCAGTCTTAGTATGCAGAGGTGTTCCCATGGCCTTAATTTTTCAGACAGCCTAACTGAGCACCAAAATACAATTTATTGCATCTTGGCTGCTGGGTACAATTGGCAGGCTTTGGTCAGTTCCACACACTAATAAGCCACAACCATTTTCCAAGACTTTTGTTTGTATATAAACACCATCAAGACTCAAAGCAGCAACTGTGAAGGAATTGTACAGAGTTTGGACCCTTTTAAAAGTAGAAGGGGTTTTAAGTCCAGGATATTCTATCACAATGAGGCACTGGAAAGTCTAAAACAGTAGGAATCACAACAGTATTTTAATTAGATGGCACAAGCATATTTTCTTTACCAGGTACTGCATACAGAAAAACATGAAAACAGTATCAGTTATGCAAAATTTTGTACTGTAAATTTACAACTCTCCTTGTGCTACAGTGCTAGTAGCAATAAAAGGATTATGAGATGACAGTGAGATGCATTTTGAATTCCTGTTAGCCAGAAAGAAAAAAAGTCACACATACTTTTTCAGGATTTTTATTGAAAAACATTAAAACCAAAAAAATTATCAAGGCCAGTTTTACAATAAATTTAAGACATACAGAATGGCTTACCTGCTCTTTGGATTTCGTGCAGGAACTTTATTCCAACATTTTTCTCATGCAATTGCTGGATTAAAATCACATTCTCATTTAACATCAAAATGGATATTTAACAATGCTTGCTTAGAATTTAACCTTAAGATGTAGTTTAAAAAGTCAGTTTTTCAAAGGTTAAAAAACATTTGAACAGCAAAAATTCTCCTTCCCAGACCAGCTAATAGCTTCCTGTGTCTGATAACTGGCAGAATTAGAGCACAGAGCTCATTTTTCCTTCTTGTTATTCTAACCTGAGAAGTTAATACTTCTTACTGGGCTTTCATATTTGGCAACATTACTTGAGTTACATAGCAAAGTGTGATTCCTCACTCTTGTCAGAGACAACTCTTTCACTAGTTACTCCAAAAAACACTGTCACAAACAGGAGTTACATTAGCATAAAACTGCCTCAGTGAATAGTATGCCCTTTTGGCAAGTTAAACTCTGTTAGTAATATTATCAGAACACTAACCTCAGGATGTCAAGTTCCCATCAGCTGTGTAATTCCTAGTATTGTGCGCTTTGAAAATATTTACTTTGGCCTGTTAGACTCTGTAGCATAGAGAAGAACTTGCTTACTTCCCACCTTACAAAATCTGCCTTTTCTCTCTTCCATTTTTTCAAGCCCTCTCCCTTGCTACCAGTTATATCCCTTTCTCATAACTGCAACAGAAACAAGACATAAAGCACACAAAAATACATTTAAAATGTGAGTTGGGGAACAGCAGGCAGTGGTCATGTAGAACACTCTTAGTTGATTAACAAGCTTGTAAAATGTAATCCCCATAAAATCTTTTAGTATACCATTCAAGCCTTCAATTTTAAAATTGTAAGCTTAATTAGATTTGATTTCAAACCTTCCAACATTCAGTGTATTACTATATTTAAATGTGCTAGTTGCTTGACACTTGTTTCCAATTCTACATCAAAGCCAACACTGTCTAAAGAATAAAGAAAAAACCAAGTACCTTAACTTCCAACATAATTTAACTGCTTTCCATTTTCAGGAAATTCGTATGTTAGATAATCTGGGTTATTACAAATTGTTGCACTTCAGTTTTACCTCAACTTTTTCTGGTTTTCAAGTGAACCATAGTTTCTTCCTGGTCACTAATCATGCCTACCAGGCTAAAATTCTAGAGGATCTTTACATAAACTGAGCTCGCTTTGTATAATTTTCAGCCTATTAAAAATCACTACACTAACCACAGAGATCAATGAAATGCTTGATTGGAAAGATGTACAAGTCACATTTTTCTGTTTGTTTCTGGTAACTCTGGTCATTACTGTACTGCAATTAATACTGAAGTGTTTCAGTTTTCAGTTTCACTGCAAAATAGCTTTAAAATAATGTTACAAGAGATTACAACAAAATAAGATGTGGAAAGATACCACATACAGGTGACACATGACAATCTTATACTCGACTGTAATTTGTTGCCATTTTTTATCCTAAAAGAAGAAAAAACAAACTCTGGATTTTCTTGAATGCTTTCATAATTGTAATTTTTAAATTCTCCATCCAATTAAAGTGACAGCGTTGGAAAATAAGGAGCTAACCTGTTTTGATAACCATTAGTCGCACAGATATTTTGCATTTCAGTGTTGAGTGCACTTTAAAAAGGCCCTGTTGAAGTATTTCCAACAGTCTGTATAGCACCATATAAGCTGCTGTTGATTTAACTGCTTAGAATCAGACTTTTTGTGCCACTGCTTCAACAGAAAAATTGTTACAATTTTATTTCCTCTCACATTCTGAAAAACAATCAATTCAATTCAGTGCATGTAAACAATTACTAGACACTCCATTTCCACTTATTTCAGTTTTGTGAAAGTGATCAGTGAATTGCTACAGGATCCTTCTGGAACAGCATAGTTTAATACAGTGGCAGAAGAGGCTCATGGATGCACTGAATGAAAATATATTTATCTCCACTCAGTTTTGAAAGCCTCGTTTTGCAAGGCTTGTGCTGCCTTTTCTGCTATAGCTCATTTTCAATTGATAACAGAGAAAACCAGTGACAAAGAAGAGGCTGAGGGCTGGCAAAGCCATAGTACAACACAAAGAAGCATGAGGAAAACAAGGTACCTGAACAAACTAGAAATACACCAAAGGCAAGGGAGAATCCTAGCCCTACAGAAGATTTTACATTCTTTCAATATTTATATTGGTTTGTTTTCCACTGATGCACAATTCAGAAATTATTCAAAATTAAAGGAACACACAATGTGATTAAACATGAAGTACAGGAACCATCCATGCACTAACAGCTTTTGGTTGAAATTCAAGTAATGATGATACTTAACCATTGCTGATAATTGTTACCTATAACAATGTCAGTGATCTTCTATTCAATGTTGCAAGAGGCTTGTTTTCCAAATGTGATTTCCAGAAAGCAGAAGTACAAATGCCATCAGTCTGAATACCTTATGAAGATTTTTAAACTGCATACTTCTGAAGAAAGCGGTTGAATGCATCATAAATTGCTTGTCTAAAACAAAGAAGATCACATGTAGTTTGGGAAAGGGCAGATACAAGTGGTGTTATTTCCATATATTTACAAATATATTTACAAAGTTACAACAATTTCAAAAGAGCATTCAATAAAAATGGGATATTAGGTAGCTTTTTCTCTTTCACTTTTTTCCTGAGATCTCTCACTTCAATCCAGTAATATATTTATGTTTCAAGAAGGACTGGGACTGTTTACCAATTTTAATAAAAGTGCAAATATTAATAAATTGGGAATTTTCCACTCAAGCATGTCCACAAAGGAGTCAGACATACGTATAATTTGTCATTTTTGAGCAACTGTCATAAAGGCTGAAATTTTAAATAGCATTAAGGTGTTGGCTAGTATACCTTATCCTGGTATATTGGTTTTCCTTTTTGTTGCTACTTAGACTTTCTAAATGGGATATACACTCTTAATTATTCCTTATGTTTTCAAATTAACAGCAAAAGTATTTAAGTTCTAAAAACTGAAGAACTGCATTTATATAAGTGATTGATTTAACTGTCTCCAGAAAGTCAGCATCTAGCATTATTAAGGCAGGAATTCATACAAGTACTACTCATTTGCAGTCAGGCTTGTATTTTAATTGTCATCTTCAATTATGTGGGGTTTTTTTAATTCTAAGAAGACAACTGCAAAAAGCCATCAGCTGAACAATACAATACAAGCAATCACTGTTTAAAAAATAATTTCTAGTGTTCAGTGAGCACATTAACTGAAAGCTTTGATAGGAAAATACAAGAAAGAAGGATAATTCTCCTTCCACAGGCTTACTGAACAATCCAAGCTGTGCTGCATCTCATCTTTGTTCATGAAATGAAAACGGGCATTCTCTTTAAATTACTTGAGATCTGATAACTTGTTCAAAGCAGTATTTGATGTTTCTTGTTTTAGACGAATTATAGACTTATTTTTAGAGGAAAAATTATGTCTCAAAATTATGGTATTAAGCTCTCAACAATTTATAAGTTTCCTGTTTACCTTACCTAAATAGTCCTTGTTTGAAAAGGTAGGCACTGATATGACCTCCATCCAGATACCTAATTTCACATCCAGGCCAGATTTCTTGAAGACTGCGTACCCCAGTTCGAGGAATATACGCATCCTCCTTAGCCTGGACAACAATGATTAAACTTGGGTCAACTGGAACTAAAGAAAAAAACAAATCAAAACAGAATTAATCTAAAGAAAGAAATATGTTAGCTGAAATTTCTGTTGTAAAGATATTATTTTCAAAAAGAAAATAAAATCATTCTAAGCTTTAATAAAAAGAATATTTTTTAAGGCTCCAGCAGAATTTCTCTGGTTTTTGACATTACAGTAGTAATGCCATCAGTAGAAAAGCAAACTATCAATCCCTCTTCCCTGCCTTAAAGCAGAAAACTCACAGGACTCCAAGAAATTACAGGAGAATTGTCTTTTCCCTTAACACCAGAACTCTCTAGCATTCGAGTAATTTTTCTGACATGCCTTTTTTTTTTTTTCCTCCAGTGAAAAGAAACAGGAGACATTTAAAATCACATAGTTTTTTCCTGAAGGAGAGAAGAAACAACTTTTCACATGAGAGGTCAGACAAAGGGCAGTGTAAGTTCAGTTTCTTTTCAGTTCTATATGTTTTAGTTATACATAAAAAGCCCAGCACATTGTTATATGTACTTATTAGTCATAAGCAGAATGATCTGATTACTGGTGAACAGGAATAACACCAAAATGATCTTGAGAAAAGTAACAACAAAATTACGTTCATCACAGAACAGTTCTCCCTTCACAAAAAAAAAAGCCTTATAGTAAATAGTGACAAGCCAAAACATTTAAAAATAGAGTGTCACAAATAATTTAGACCCTCTCATTTTATACCAGATGATGTATGGAGGGTAAGTAATGCTAAGACAGATCCTAGTTTTCCATTCAACTTTCCATGAAACCTGAATGTTGGGCAGTTTCTGAAGCCCCTCCCCAGACATATTCCAGGGATACCCTGGCAGGGGAAGCATGAGACTGAAGACACCTGGAAGACAAGTGACACGAAGACCTGCATCACTTTGACAAGTGCATTAGGACCACAGATCCTCTTAAGTTTCAAGAAAGGTCAATGCTTTAGCTAAGTGATGCCTGGATAAGTGTTGAGATAAAAAAAGAATGTCAGTACTTAGGATGAAGTTTACAGTTGTTTTCTTTACAGCATCTGAAAGACTGGTATTTTTCACAAAACATCACCAGCTAGCAGTGATCTGGGACATTGTCCAAGTCAAGAAATATATGTTAGTGTAGAAAACCTAGGATTTTAATTTTTTTTTTGCATTTACCAGTGGAGTAGTGAATGACAGAACTCAAAAGTGAGGTAGCACAGTGGTCTCAGTATCAAGAATGTTTTGATATTCAAAGACAACTCTGTCAGGAACCTGTGTGAAATAAAAGTATGTCTAGGGCATGTTGAGAGTCCTCAATGGGTATGCACAGTTGGACCATTTTGTCTGAATGGACCAGCACACTAGCAATGCCAAGACCCCACTCCAGCAAAACTCTTCAGTTGGCTCCAGGAAGAAGTCACTGGTTTGCATTTGCCTGCAAGTGGGCAGCTGAAATGGATTTGTCCTGGATGCCAAAAAACCCAGGTTCATTAGATTTAAGGTTCCCTGGGCTACAGCTCCCTCTGTATGCTATGCCTGTCTTAGGAAACATTCTATTCACCAGCCTGCATTGTCCCAGAAGGACTCCTGTGCATTTCTACTGGTCACACATGTCTCTAAGTATCATTCAAGCTTGGTTCTCATCTATGGAGGCTACTTTCTATCTGAAGATTTCTGCTTTGAGATTTACTTTAATCTGCTTGAAAACCTTATTAGCAGATTAATTAGATCTATATATTACTAGGAATCACATGGATACTTTGTCTTTTTTTTTTTAATAATACAAATTTGCTTTAACTCATGTCAGAAAATAGCCACAGCATGGCAGAGAGAAATGAGCAAAGATAATGAAAGGCAAAACTTTAATTCATATCATGAAGAAGAAATAGAAAACAATCAAGAAATGGAATGGTAAACAGATGGTATTGAATAACACTCATGATATTTTCCCTATTTCAGCTAAGGGGCTAACAGGCTTGGAAAATGGAGAATGAAGAAAATACTTTTTCTTCCTCGGTATTTTATTCAGTTTTCCTATCAGCACATTAAAACAAATAAATACTTACCTGAGAAATTAGCTACATGGGTACATTCATCCATTACTCCTTTCATGAACCGCAAGGATTCTCTCTGTAAAGTGTCACTCTTTCTTCTTTGATTTATCCTGGGATCTTGTGGGCTGGCTAAATTTTTACTGACACTGGATGAAAATGTTTGATTTATAGACTGCATTTCAGGTGAATCTCGTATTAACAGTCTTTCTGATGAGGCACTTGGGGTACTTTTATTTGTGGTGAGGCTGTGAACAGCCTCTTTAGACACAGTCTTGTTTGAGGAATCAAAGTCAAACATCCTGGAAGTCATGTCTACATCCACAAGACTGTCCATACTGTCAGGGAACTTTTTAACAAAGTCTTGTCCCATCTTGAAAGAATCCGTCTAAACAAAGACAACAGGTCACTTATTATGGGTTTCTCTTTAAACCAGTTGGTTAATCTTAAAAATAAGATCAACTCACTATTAGAAAAAAGAAAAAAAAAAGGTAGAAACAACACTGCTTACAGTAATTGCTATTTTCAGCTTACATGTCACTCAACTATCTTGATCATCATAACCTCTTGATAATTTAATATAAGGAAGTACTTATATGTAATAGTTTATGATACAAATGTTTTTGTGTGTTCTCTAATTCTGTATTAATCTCTCAATTTATAGTTACAGTAATTTCTGAGAAGATAACATTAAAAATCTATGCATTTCTCAGGTGGTTTTTCCACTCTCAAAAGAGCAGTAATATACTTTTGGCAAAGTATTAACAAATTAACACTTTAAAGAATTTTTCACAGACATGAAGAAAGACAGGCAAGAGCAATAAACATGTGACCAGCTCTAACATTAAGTCTAGGACTGAAAACTCTGCTGTCTCTAAATGCTAGGAAAAGAAAAACTGAACATCTTGAAATGTTTCTTCTTTTCGGTCGGTGTCCCTGGAGTGTATTTCACTTAAAAATGACAAGTGCCTGAGTAACTACCCCCACTTCAGCCCCTCCTTTCCTGTCATAAAGTATTTGAAAAAGAACTATAATAAAGCAAAGAATCTTAGGCAAAAAGTTAATTATCAGAAATGGCTAGAAGACTGTGTTGCAACATGTAAGCAGTTCTCAGGAAACTATCACTCCAATCTGGAAGAGAGCTGAGGTAATGAAATTCCCCTTGGGAAGAGTTTTTCAACTCTTGTCAAAAGGAGCCAAGAAAATGTCAGAAAAATACACAGGCTGCAAATTACATTGTATAAGGAGCAAGAAGCTGGTTGCAAAAGCTCTGCCTCATGCTTATTCTAACTACCTGTGCAATACATTTCTGAAGAATAGGGGAGGGCTAGCATCACACCTAAAACCAAAAATACATTGACCTAGCACTCTAAAGAAATTGGAATAGTATCTTAATGTTGCTACATATTAAAAATAATCTCCAGCAGTGAACTGCCTCAAAGGGCAATACATAATATTTTTATACTTATGCTCCAGGCTATTAGTAGTTTTCCCAAATATAAAGCCAGTTAATGGCAAATATTATCTACAGTTTTAGTGTTCTGATTTAATTTATGTTTCAAGTTACACTATGTGTGGTCACAGAAAAAACTTGTTGCAAGTGCTATACTTAACACACATTATACAATCAATGTATTAGCTTCTGTTTTTCAGAAGGTTTTCCTTCTAATATTAAATTTATTAAAAACACAAGGAAACACAGACAAACATGTTTTGGATAACAACTGGCTACTTTTAATAGAAATAAAGAATTTACATTATTTGTTAGAGTAGCATGTGTAAATATTAGTAAATAATCTATACTTACTCCACAGTATTCAAGCATTTGAATGATCTCTTCTTCATAAACAGTTTCTGTAAAATACTGTTTCTCTAGCTCTCTCCAGTTCACTGCCTTGCTCAACACACCCTGGGATTATAAACACAAGCATCCAGTACATAAGTAAAACTCAGAGATCATTCTAAAATAACAATGTACAGAGAAAAGAGTTCTGTTGCTCTCTGTGTGATTTTTCCTGTGGACTTCTGCCCACATTTCCATGTAGACCTTAAAATTATTGTAACCAAATCATGAGAACATATTATAAGAGAGGGTATGGAAACCCACACCCCTTTAATAACAAACAAAACAAAACAAAAAATGAAAAAGAGGCAGAAGACAGTCCCACTTAGGGTTTACACACACTTAGACTGGGTTAAACCAATGATGGTCATCAAAGCCAGTCTACTTGTTCATTTACTCTGTCAGCAGTAGTAAAATAGGTACCCCTCATGGCAGTAGCAGCATTGTCACCCAATTACTTAGCCAGGCTCGGCCCAGGAGTCTAATTGTTGTCCCACAAACCAGCCCCAGCCCTTAATTTGGAACATGACCCACTGAAGTAGCTGAGTACTACCTACCTTATCATGTTATCAAAACTCAAACCTGGGTTTTGCCACTAGTCACTTATAGAGGCTGAAAGGTGATGAAATGCCCCAACTGAAGGTGAACATGACCAACCCAAACCTTTAACCTTACATATCTGACTACACTGTAGTATATTAATATAAATTATATTATATTAACATAAATTATATGCTAATTACCGTAGTAAAGACTGCAGAAGCTGTTGACCAGGAAAGACACGGAATCAATGGCAATGGTTTAGGCCAGTTTGTCACCGCCAGGGAAGCCATCTAGAATCAAAATCACTTATTACACATTTTAACATTGAATTCACAGTATGGAAAAATATCTCCCTCACTTTCAAATTCTTTGTTTATACAGTATCAAACAGATATGCAGTGCCAAAGCAGTTATCAACTGTTGCAGATGGATGTATTTTTACCTATTTTGAACATAGAAGATTTCCCTAATCATAAACATTTCCCAGAACAGGACTAAGTTCAAGGCTGAATGGGTTTTTGTTTTAGCTATAAGAATGTCCAATGGAATATTTATTTTGACCTTTTAGTTGTTTAAAAACATGAAAAACCATATACAAAGCCTTTTCATCAAGCTCTTGCAAGCTTATTGCAAGGCAAAATGAAGCCAATCTACAGCACTACTTAAAATTCTGTATTATATTCTATATATATATTCTCTATATTTATGTATATCAAGAGAGTCTTGTATTTTTACAACATGTAGAATTATCAAATTGTGCTTTAGAGGAAAATTATTTTCCTTTCAGCAGACACTACCATTACCAATATTATTTACTTAGCTCTTAGCAGCAAACAAACAAGAGTCAGCAAAAGGGAGGTACGTTTTAATAAGCTTTATCTGTCTCACAGACCAATGCTTATCTGTAGAGACACAGGCAGTAACTTTTTATTATCCTTTCAATAATTTTACTAATGCACTGCTGGTTTTTATTTAAATATTCACAGTGTTGTACACAAAATGTTATCCACTGTATCACAGAAATCTCTAATCAGTACCAATGATCAGGGAAAAAAGATGAGTTAAGAACAGAACTGTTCTCACTACTAAACTCTAAAAAACTACTAAACACTAAAACTCACCTTAGTTACAACATGCCTTCATACAGGAGGCATTTCACACAATGCATTGAAACACAAAAGTTTAAGGAAGAAGAATGGAGGAAAAGAGGGAGAATTGATCAATACACACCTTCTTTCAGAAAACATTATTCTTCCCACATTGTGGAAAGAAATATAATTATGTGAGAAGCTCACATTCATATTAAGCCTGTCAGGAGATGCCTGACAAAGGGCTCTATGATCTGACAGTACTGATTGAGGATTACACTCATTCAGCACCACAGAACATGAGAACTACCAACAATTTGTTTCTCATGACTCTAAATGTTTATTTTAAAGTACTTGTGAGCGCAACACTACAAAACGTATTATTTCTGTATGCTAAATGATAAAATGAGAAGTTAAAACAAAAATTAATGAACAGGAAATATAAAAGCTTACATGTCCTCCCATGGATATTCCAGTCATCCCTAGAGGTCCATAGCCTTCTCTCTCTAGCCAGTGCAAAAGAGCTGCTGACTCGAGAACAAGAGCTCCTCCCATCACAAACAGGTCCGAGACATTTTTTAGGCATGACCTTCTTTTCTCCCCCAAAAAAGGAAAATATAAGATTTATTTTCTTAAATTACACTATGACATTTCTCATCATTCTATACACAGGCTTAAACAAAGCCTGACCACATGCCCAGAGAATTCTGGAGCTGAACTCCTCTTGATGCAATAGGAGAAAAACATCATATCCTTTGGCATTCCTACATTTTCTTCTAAATGAGGATGAGGAATAGATACCTGCTAAGCTTCTAACATCATATGACTAACAGCCCAGTCTTCTAGAAACAGGTATTACCAACATTAGAATCTCATTAGTACTGATCTTCTGTCCTATGAAGTTCTAATGGATCCTTTAGGAACAGAATAAAAGTGATACAGTCCTAGACATACACTATCTCATTTGCAGAAACAATCCTTTGGGGTTTTTCTTTTTTTTTTTTCTTATTTACCTGGTTTACATGATTGAAAAATTGCACACAACATTTGAAGAGCAATCAGTTTGTCAGCTTTGGAAGCATTCATCAGTGTCAATGTAAGACTGAAATTGTAAAGTGGGAAGTTTGTCATGGTACTGAGAAAATCACATAATGTACTGCAAAGCATTAAAACAGAAGAAACAAAACAAAACAAAAGCTATTTCTAAGCTAATGTAATTCTTTCCTACAGCTTTGTTATGAGACTCTCCTGCTGCTGCATCCATTAAACACTGGTACTAGCACATTAACTAAAGGCCCTGCTGCTGCTTTGTAACCTGGGATCAGACAGTGGCAGCTACTGATGGGGGTATGGCACTGAGCATTCCCCTTTCAAAGAACCCTTTTCTAAATCACACCTATACTGAGCTAGACAACTGAGAACTGAGGTAGAAACAGCCTCCCCAAAATGTTTAATTTACTCTTTGGATCAGATCCTCAGTAACTGTGAAAAACTCCACCAATGGATTTATTCCAGGACACACACTCTCATTTTCCTATAATCCAACACTTCTAAATGCAGTAATTCATATGAGTATGTTTAAGCAGATTTCCTATTTTGAAAATTTACAACAATCAGTTAATAAAAGTAAATAACTTTTCTTTTTTTTTTTTTAAAAAGTGGTTCTTGTGCTAAAATAAAAGTCAGCATCTGCTTTTGAAAAAACCTAGAAACACTTCCAAACTACAATTTTCTCCTTAAAAACAATTTTTTTAAGCTTTTTGATTTAGGAAATCCAAATGCTGACATCTGAATAAAATCTAGAATACCTAACATAGTGTGAGAGAGTGTTCATGGTGAAGTCCTAATATAATGGTCAGGCTTGAGAATTTCAGCTTTAAAAGTAAATCACTATGTGTCTTCTACTGATGTTTGTTAAGTGTCCAAGTTAGGACTAAAGAGGATTAAAACACCAATTCATATTTGGAGTTTAAGAAATATTGGTAGACTAAAACCATATTTTGGCCCCAGACACATATCCTGTGTAATTCTGTTTATACTGCAGTGGTTTGGGAAATGTGAAATGCAAGAAAAAGCAGGAATGCTTAAATTAGGCTTCAAAATTCACATTAAGATACTGACGAAGGGAGCCAAATCCTGTAGAATATTGAATACTGCAGTTTCCACTGCCTAACCAACATGCAACATGAAACTTCCTTACATGTCTGGCTGTGGTCCCCTTAAAACACCTTGGAAAAGCAAAAGCTTAGCAATTTTAACAGGCAAATTCACTGTCTGAACAAAGATTAATGCAATTGCAGCATTTGTACATGCACAGTTGTGAATCAGGAAAATAAACTGGCACTTGCTTGTATTCATACTCATCTCACTCTACACTGCAAGTTCCTCTTGGACAAACTTTCCTGATCACTGTGGTCCCTTAACACAAAAAATGACAAAGCAGCCTAGCAAGGGGCAGACAATTTCACACTAGCAGCTTGTAAGTTGTCCATGCTTGGGACTTTTTTCCTCAATAAGCTATCAAAATGTAAACTACTTTGAGCTCCATGGTAAAACAAAAAACAAAGTGGCATTCCATAAATATAGTGTATCAGTGAATGCAATGATAATACTTACAACTGATCCTTAGGTTTTCTACAGCCATGTAGAAGATTCAAGTTAAAGAAAGTAAAACATCTCTTTCTAAAAACGGGCAATTAAACCAAAAAATAAAGTGAAATAAAATAAACCATATACATATATAGCACACTGATTAATTAAAATTTGGCACTTGAATTTCAAATGTCTAAGTGGAACTATATCAAGTTAAATGTGGTTTGATGATGTAGTTTGTAATGTAAGATCTTACTTTTGTCTGGTGTATGGGTAGGAAAAAAGTGTACCTAGAGATCCTGAGTAATCAGAGAGGGTAACAGTGTTATGGAACTTCCTGATGAATTGATGACAGGACAGAACTAAACTTTTTTTAAAAAAACAAATCTTAAATGATGACATGAAGTTTCTCCAAAGTACCCAAGGTACCAAATGGTTGCATTTGAGAAAAGAAGGCATCATTAATACAGTCATAAGTCACACAGCATGATGTATAGTTTTCACTCTGCCATGGCTACAGCAATCTCATCAGTACTTTGATCAGTGCACACATTCATTTCAGAACTCTTTCTCTAATGACTATGGTAAGAAGCTGAAGAAGATACTTTCAGAAAAATGAGAAAAGCAATACTTGTTGTACAAGTAGCATATTCTATTAACTGTGTTCTACATTGTGTTTCATGCAACTGTCATACTTTGCTCTTTGCTTCTCTCCACTAAAAAATCCACTGAAAAAAAAATTTATCCATGATGTTGGTATTATGCCAGTGTGATAAGTTTCTGTCTTCTGGAAAGAAGATTGAGAGTAAGTATGTTGTTTCCCACAAAAGGATATAATAAGGATTTTCTAGCAGTAGGGAAGCCATACAAGCTTCTTTAATCATTGGGCGTGCCATTAATGTGCGTCTCCTCCAGAAGTGCTACAGATAAGATGTACAAACATATATTAACTCTGGTCAGTCACTGTCTTGATATACTACCAATTTTACATTTTACACACTCACATGATCTCCAGTGCCAGCTAAATGAATGCATACAGGTCTGTGCTTGCTATTCCATCTTCTGGGGATGATGAACTGGAATCTATGAGAAACAAACAGCTATTTTAACAAATTAAGTCTATTTGCAAGCTGTGCCAGACAAATTAATTAAAAAAAAACCAAACACACACACACACAAAAACATAAAAAAGACAGAAAAGAGAAAGAATTTTCATAAACCATTCAGGCAAACTGCTGGCAATTCAGCAATATCATTTTTCACAAACATGTCCAGCAAAGAAAGAAATCCAAAAATAGGACAGAAAAAGTGCCACCCAAGAAAAGCAGCCAAGCAGAAGGATCATACTCCTAAAAAAGACCACTACCTCATCATCACAATTTAAATTCTGCAGAGTGGAGAAATGGAATTTCAGATGAAAAGCATTCTAAGCAAGTATGACCAGCTCTGCTAGGCAGCACTGCTATTTTCTACCTGAGGGCAAAACAGCCTAAATTGAAGATTAAAATGAGCAATATATTTAATTTTTTTTAAAATCTACAAAGCAAAAAACAATGAAGCTATTCAATGTCAACAACTATCAGTTAATGTCTTCGGCTGCTTCTCCAGTTATTTATAGCCTACTGGGAAAATAAAATTACTTTTGAGCCACTAGTCTTTTCCCCACAAGATGGAGCACTTTTACCTACAACAGGGTTAAGACTCTGAAAAAAAGCATTCACACAATGCACTGCGATTGTAAGGGCAATTTGTAAAGCATTTCAGAACCGTATCAGTATTATCCCGTGTCAAAATTAGCATAACTTAAATATCAACTGTAAAAGAACACAGATAAGGAAACAATCCATTTACTGTATTTTCCAGTATTGTATGAAGTAGTCCAACAATGTTAAGGGGCAGGTTCTTTCTCTAACCCATAGAGAAGTGGAAGACAACTGATATATTGACTATCAAAGTTTTTCTGACATTTTTTAGCGTTACATGTTTAAGTATGCATAAAAACATTAACCAGCGATATTGCTTAAGTTGGCAATGCCCGTATCAGCTTGAGCTGACATACAATATTCAAAGAAAATGGAAGGCTTCAAAGGTTCCTTCAAACACAATGTCCCATTCTTCTTTCATATAAAACACTTCTGCTAAATATAAAAAAAAGAACTACTGCCCTGGCTCTAGTATCCTTCATGTCCAGCATTCTGCTAATTGGAGGGGAAAAAGAAATTTAAAAACCCAGGGCATTCCATAGCTTTGTGTAATATGATTGCTACACTCAAAAAATAATTACTTATGCACAGATTAAGCTATCACTTAAGTAAGATTTATATTTGCTTTTGAGGTCAAAATCTATTCAACACTTTATATACTAACTGTATCATTTTATGATTAAAAAACCAGCCTGAAATATTTCACAATAATTTGTATTATGACAAATCAGCTTCAGAGTAAAGCTACTTAGAGAACATTTTTATTTATGTTCCAGTTTCAGAAAGGAAACACCACTTGGTTTCTCTTACCTTGCTACAAGAGATTCAACAGGTAGGATACCTGGGACACAATGAGCCAATGGGGAAATGAAGTGTCCCTCCAAGATTCTACAGTCAGATTGCTCCTCAACCTATGGAGAGAGTGGTGTGACAGCAGCAGATTTTATATCTGTGTCTAACGTGCTTCTGAAAGCCAATCTCTTAAAGTAGAGTAATTTATTACAGGACAGGAATGTACTGAAAGAACCCAAACCTGAGGTCTGTTTCAAATACAGGGATACACATGTATTAACACAGTCAAAACATTTCAAATTTTGTTTTTATTAAAAGACCTGTTAAAGGTCTGTTAAAAGTATTTCCATTTCCACAGCACTGACCACTGGTGCATTTATTTGATTTCAGAACTACTCCACATTTCTGGCTTCTTACTCCCACTTTCTAAATTGAAAATTCTTCAGGGCAGTGATTACATCACTTGGAAGCACAGGGCCTCCTTTTTCCAAATCAAGAGTATTTGAGATCTTGCATTGATTTCTTCTGCCTCTCCAGTCTCACTTCCTCTACCATAACAGATAAATTCTCATGTCCTTTTGTTGATACTGGGAACACCTCTGAAGTTAGTTATAAAACTGGTGATCAGCAAAAGCTAACTCAACATCTTCAGATGTAGATTCATCACCTTTCTCTCTGTGCTGTCCCTAACCTCAGTCCCTGGTTGCCAATCCCAAGAGTAAGCCTTGCTGTGATGATGTCAAACATCAGGAAAGTGTAGATCCACAAGACACCATGACTCAGTGCTTCTATCCTATAAAGGCAGCCTGGTAATTATTAAGGTGATTTCATCTTTAAATACCATCAGGAAAATAAATGTAGTTAAACTGCATCAACTCTTGCTTTTAAGTACCTTGTCAATGAACACTGGGTAATCTTTTGAAACCAGGGTCTGGCATTTTTCCCTGTTCCCAATTAGCTTTCTGAATTCAAATATTCTGTTGAAAGAAAACAAGTAGAGAAGATTCAAATTTTAATCTAAAAAAAGAGAAAACATAGATATATATATAAAATTCCAGGAGATAAAGAAAGACACAAAGAAAATAAGAAGCCAGCTTGGTGTTTACAGATTAATCAGGCTGCGTTACAAAAACCAAAACCAACCAAATAAAAAAACAACAACAAAAAAAAGAACAAACACACAAACAAAAAAACAACAAAAAACCCGCCAACCCAAAACCAACCAACCAAACACAAAAGGCTCTGCTACATTGCCTATGATTGCACAGATTTTCAATAGTATTTAACTCCTGGTATGTTGAAAACTTAAGTCATTTTTTCAGGGCCAAATTAAGACATAGGAACCTCCTACACTGACACATCTTTGTAGCCACACTGATACAAAACAGACTTATTGGGTGAAAACCAGGATGGACTGACAGCATCAGAGAGCACTTGGCAATGACCTGAAGTCTAGCTGGAAACAAGTCACTAGCAGCACTTGGGAAATGTAATGAATGACAGAAGGTAAGGGTGAGGTTGATAGGTGGAAGAAGGTGGGTCTACCATTCAGAGCAGCCTGGAGGAACAGGTCAACAAACATTTAAAGCTCAACAATCAAAAATGAAATTGCAAAATCTTGTGCTCAGGACAGAATAGCCCCATGCAACAACACACACCGGGAGCTTCCTAGCCGGGTAGCAACTCTGGAGAAAAAGGCTCGGGGTTTCTGGTGGACACCAAACTGAACATGAGTGAGCAGCAGAGGCTGGCAGCTGGAAGAGCAAGGGCACACCTCCTGCCTTGAGGAAGAGGGCAGCCAGCAGGGCAAGGGGACAGGGGCTTGCACTCCTTGCTTCTGCTACTGAAATGGGCTGCAGAGTCTTACAGAGAGAATGAAACAAGACTTCTCAGAGGTACACAGTGAGAAGCCAAGAGGCAACAGATGCATATTGTAAGGTAAGAAATTCCTACTGGAACACAGTGAAAGACTTTTCCACAATGGTAGTGGTTAAGTGCTGGGAAAAGACTGCCCAGGGAAGCTATGGATCATCTCCATCCTAAAGGGACTTTCAAAACTCAAATGGATTAAGTGCCAAGTGACTTCAACCAACCATAAAGTTAACTTGCTTTCAAACAAGGATTTGATCCAGATGTTCCCAAGATGTCCCTCTCAACCTTAAATACTCTCTGTAGGAACAATTTGCTCATACTTATGGTTGTAAACACACACACCAGTAGTACTTGACCAACTAAACCCCACAATTTCAGTGAAAAGTGCAGAACGATTATACAGCAGCAATCATCTGTTCACCTTTCCAACACCAAAGAAAACCAAACCAGAAGGGTGGAAAGAAAATCCAGTTTACCACCATATAAAAAAAGAGCTCTACAATATAGCATTTCCTTTTCTTATATACAGAATAGCAAGTGTGTTATGTATTCCTGAGAAAATAAGGGTAAAGGTATGATACACGAGTGTGGAGAGTAAGCTAAATGGATATGTTTTGGTTTAAACTAAATACTCAGTAATACTGCATTTATGTATTTATTCTGTAATTATGAGGATACTAAAAGCTAAAACTTGCATGTGTTGAGCAATTTCAACTCCTGTAAATGAGCTGAGGATAAAGCATTAGTATCAAGTCATCATATCAAGGGTGTGCACATAAAACTTCAGATTACATCTAGGCAGGGCAGTCTGTAATATCAGCCAGTCTCAGCTAATGCTAGAAGTACAAAAAAATTTAATAACCTCTTCTAATGGAACCTCACTTAAAAAGCAAAACAAATCAAACAAACTAACAAACAAAAAATCCAAACCAACCCCCCCAAAACTGATGTGGACACTATTTCTGGCATGCCAGGGCAGGCATATTAGGGAGTGGTATTCCTGCTAGGCAGTAGGAGGAATCAGGAGGAGCTGGTACTCCTCATCCAGGTGAAGCCAGGCTGCTGGGGAACAGCTCATCTTCTTCCCTTTCCAGGTCAATACTTAGAACAAAGTTTTCTTCTACTTTTCAGACCAGCAAGCCTGCCTCATGCTTCCTTCATGCCTTTTGATCCCACGTGAGACCTACTCCCTGGCTATGAAAACCTTAAAGCCACAGCTGATTACACCAGCAATGTGTAACAACATTGCTGCTCCATTCCTGGTTGACTTGAGTGTGATTACCCCTGCCTAGCACTGCAATAGCTAACAGGATGGGTCACAAGTCCCCATGTACAGGTGGCAGATGTGCTGGGGGGAAATGCAGATGGGGGGAGTGAAACTTCATCGTGTCTTACCAAGAACCTGTATGTTTTTAAGAGAAAGCTTTGATAACATTAAAATATCACATTTTGGGTACACGCACACACATTTAACAGAATACACAAATGGTCGATCAA
The DNA here is from genome assembly GCA_023637945.1 of Phaethornis superciliosus. Taxonomy (NCBI): domain Eukaryota; kingdom Metazoa; phylum Chordata; class Aves; order Apodiformes; family Trochilidae; genus Phaethornis; species Phaethornis superciliosus. The sequence goes on from JAJQWJ010000011.1 coordinate 21,049,253, forward strand.
AACAGAATTCTTTTTTCCTTATTCCAACAGAAGTAAACAAAACATTTTAAAAATCCAACATCCTCATGTTGCAGGAAAGCCTGGTATTTTATGAGAAAAATCAACTGGAGAAAGACATACAAAGCAATCCAAGTGCAATTTCAAGATGAGAGATGTCACTTGGATTTAAAAACAGAAAAGAGACTCCCACATATTTCTACTGCTAGCCACAGTGAATAAAATTTTAAATCCTTTTTTAAAAAATTCTTTATTGATTTTCAAATAAATAAAAATTACTTTATTTAATGAAGATTTATAATTTTTTATTTAAATACTACATGATATAAAACATATATAACTCACCCAATTTTTAAACTTAAGAAATGCAAGCGGCCAACTTCCAGGTGTTATTTTTACTAGAAACTAGTAACAAATCAGAAAATATATAAGAATGTGTTTACTACTTTGAACTATGAAACTTCTGAATACATCTTATGCTTTTAAAGCTAATTAAGAAGTTAAAGCAAACAAGATACTCTTCAATGTTAAATAGAACAATCCCTCTGCAAAAACTCAGCAAATCCTGTTTCTAGAAAACACTTTTCAGAGATGTTGCTTCCAGTATGCCATCACATATGTGAAAAATGTAACTGGATAGTTACACCTTTTCTCAGGAAGAGCCTCTGTAAACACAAAGATGTAGCAAATTCCTTTAAGATTTCTTTCAAATCTACTTCCTCCCTTGGTATGAAACATGACCTCCTGAACAAAATTAACAATTTATTTTTTTAATACAGCATAGTAACAAGTGTTGGTAGTTCAAGGGTTTGGTGTTTTTTTTTTCTTGTAATAAAATGTACTGCTTATGCTGCTATTTTTTAACAAGTCACCTTTTCAGATCCTCTGGCTTTCCCCATCCTCTGATGAAAAGTTTAGTGAGGAGAAGCTTTCTGTAGAAGACATCTAATTTACTTACACCCATTAGCAGCAAAATGACATCTAGAAAACAAGAACAGGTAAAAACAAGGCAGTTAAAGGGATTAACTTGAGTGGCAAATTCACTGATTCTAACACAAAGCAGGTTCATATTCTGGTGTCTGTATTAAGGAAGAGCCATACCATTTTATTCCAAGGAAGTTAGCCTTGACATTCAATTATTTTCATTTTACACATCATACAAAGGTAGTTAAAACAAACTTGAAGTTTTTCTATGAAAATGGAACTTAGCAGTAGGAATTTAATATGCCTAATATAACCAGAAATGTATTATATGACTGATGACAAGCCAACTTTCGAAGAGGCACATAAGGTCACAGAACTACCTCTTAGTAGGTAACCAATCCTAACACTATTTTACTGGAATGGATAAACCAGAGTGGCATGAAACTCTGTCCTGTCAATATGGCTATGATGGCAAAAACTATTCAGTCAACCCAGGCTTTCATAAACACATCTCAGAATGGAAGCCTGAAACAATACTTGGGTTTAAGCAACTAAAAGCTAGATCTCTAGCTACATATTTATGCATTTATAAAAAAGAAAAAAAAGTCACTCCAGTCACTGATGAAGCAAAAGTTTATTTTTCTAAGTTTGTCTTGATTTGTGGCTTAAACATAGAACTTAATCCTGCTTTTATCCATTCCTTTCCCATGTTCACAAGCCCATTTCCTAATGTTTTGAAAGGGATGCTTGCACTCCCTTCAGGGAAGAAATCATGACATGAAAATCCTTACCAGTATCATTTCTCTTTCAACAAATACACTAGCTCAAACACAGCTAAAGCCAACAAGATTTTAAGCAAGCTGAGCATTATTTTGGAATGCAGACTTACTGGCGTGAACACAGAGCCACTACTGTGCTCTTCCAATGAGGAAGGAAAAAAACATAAACCTCAGATGTGGTTTCTTGGTCAGCTGGATACAGGTCATTCAATTAACGACGAAAAAGTAAAAAAAAAAGTTCCAAGATCTGTGTACACCTAAGGAAACAACAGATTTAATAATCAAAGACATGATTATTTAGTTAAATTCAACTATTTTCTAGTAATTCCAGATCTCTCCATACTAAATGGTCTAAAAAACTTTACTACATACACTACAAAATAGTGTAATTTCATTCATTGAGAATTATTTAAATCCAAGGTTTAACAATTCTGCCACACTTGAATGTGGTCATTGTTAAAATAAACCTGTCTGAATGTAATATGTTGAAATTCTGGTCAGATTAAGAAAATACATTCCTTTGCACTTCTAAAAGACAATACTTAAAATTGAATATACAGAAATAATAAAAATGTGTTAATACCTACGGAAGTTACTTTCAAAATTTAAATTATAGACAACTTAAGGTTGTTGAATACTAGAACAAGCACCATAGAAAGCCACAGTGGTTCTATGTTCAGTCATTATGGGGCAGAAATAAATACCTGGAATCACCAGAAAGTCAAACTGGGGACCTTCTATTTCAATACTCCAGAAGGTGTTCCTATTCCACCAGTGACCATCAGCTGTCTGCATAATCTTTTCATTCTGATCTATATATGCTTGATCCAATAGAACCACAACCTCAATACAACAATTCTCTTTGCCCACTCTGGAGATACCCATTGACCTCATGTGCTTGGTTGGGTGCCAGACAGGAAATGTTTTCCAGCCTCTGCAAGGCACCTTCTCTGCTTTCTGTTGCAAGGAGACACATTGGTATTTCCCTGGTGCTAGACAGTGGAGACAGGGCAGCAATGGAGACTGGACCCTCTCTGGTCCTGGAAAGACAGTTCAGAGTGAGAGCACACAGGACTACAACCAAAATTAACACCAAATAAGAGAGAAAACATGAAGGTGTTGATTTTGCTATGACAGGTCTGATGATCTCTCTCTCTCTCTGTCACACCAAGGGAATGCCAACACAAGCTTCTAGACAACTGAGTTAAATTTTAATGCAACATTGATTGAGGTGAAAGGGTTTCTTCATTCTGTGTTCTATTTCACTGATTGAAAAAGGACTCTAAAGTAATTCAGGATATTAGGATTAATCATATTCAAGATGAAACCACTTCTGGAAACTGTACAAGAAAGACTATAATGTACTTAAAATGTGTTGCACAGAAGCTCTCAGAAATATCAATGATATAAAATAGGGGTCAGGCTCCCTTTTTATCTTGGTAACTAAAGGGCAGGGCATGCCTCAGTCACTGCCTGTCAGTGATTAAAAGCATTACAAATACTTTTCCTGTCAGAAAAGGCAAATCCAAATGCTGGAGGCTGAGTTTTATGACTTCACAGCAGATGAAAAAGTGGTATTTTGAACTTGAGAAAACAATCAGCAGAGCTTGTTTCAGAAAGCAACTGGTACACTCACATGACATCACATCACCATCCCTTTATAGGTCAGCCTGGCTGGGAGCAGGGACCTGAGAAAGATGCTGCATGGCTGGGTAGGCCAAGAAACAGTACTTGTGTTAGGACTATTCATTATAATATCATTAACATAAGCTTTACATAAGTGGAAGCTGTGAAAAAAAGATGTAACAGCTGAAAAAGCCCATTAGGAAGTCATCCTCTGAAAAAACCTTTTGTATTGTAAAATAGTATTTTCTGGGAAAACAGAGAAACTTAGTGATAAATTATAGACTAGGCTCTTGCTCTAGGAATAGTTTTTCATTGCTTCTGAAACTCTCACAGCAGATACTATAACTTTTTCATGTGTACATTTATTTCATAGAAACAGACACAAAAATTCAACACACAAGAGGTCAGCTATTCCTTTTTACCCAGTACACATAGCTTCAGTGACTAGAAAATCACCACTGGAAAGTGCATAAAGGCTTCATTCAAGGTCCAGACTACCACTTCTACATGTAAATATAAAACAGCTCCCCCAAAAAAGCCAATCTGATAAAAGCTAGATAGAAGGCTGCCTAAAACTTCCCCGCTCTATTTTTTTTTTTTAAATCTCTCTTCCAATCAATGTCAGGTCATGGGTTGCGGGTTTTTTTTTTTTTCCCTTCTTTTCCCTCCAGTAGAAAAGAGATGGCTTGCAAAAAATAAAAAAGTCACCAATAAGTCCGGGGGAAAGAAGCCCTGGAACAATTTCACACAGAGAGGAGCCAAAGGATCAACACCAGGGCCTGAAGCGGGGGCTCTGCCCCGCCACCGAGCAGCTCCCTGCCCCCTGCCCTCTCCTCCCCTCTCCCGCTCTCTGCTTAAAGCCGCTGAGGAGCCCAAGGCCAACACGGATCGGTCCAAAGTGCAGAGCCCGACGGCCGGGGAGGAGCCCGGCCCCATCTCACCGGCGGCCCGCAGGCCCCCGCAGGCCCCCTCAGGCCCATCCCGAGCGGGACCCCCGCACCGCCCCGCAAACCCGCAGCGCCCTGAGGCACGGCGGCTGCCCGCGCCCCTTCCCCCCTTTGGGAGCTCCCCGGCCATGGAGTCCGCCAGCCCCGGAGCAGCTGAGGGGATGGGATGGGCAGCCCCCTCAGGGGAGAGGCCGCCATGGAAGGGAGGCGGCGCGGAACGTGCCCGGGGCTGGGCACACACAAGAGGGAAAAGCCCCGGCGAAGCTCCGAGCTCCTCGCCCTCAGGCGCACAGAACCCAAAGGCCGCTCCCCAGGATGGCGGATGTCCCCCTCGCCCCGTCCCTGTCCCCTCCGCCCCGCGAAGGTCACTCACCCGCCGGGGCCGGTGCTGAGGCACCTCATGGGCGGGCGGGACGGGGAGGAGGAGCGGGAGGTGGGCGTGGCCGGACTGGCGGGGACGCGCACGCACGCACGCACGCACGCAGCAGGCAGAGGCGCTGGCCCCGCCCCGACGCACGGCCCCGTGCGCGCTCCCGTTCCTCCCCTCAGCGAGGGCGCGCGGGCGGCTCCGCGGTGGTTGCGCGGGGCCCGGGGGAGGATCCCCGCGGTACGGCCCCGGGTGGGGATGGCGGCCGCGGTGTCTGATGCGGAGATGTCTGCGGAGGAACGGGAACCTTTGCTGAATCCCCAGGAGCGCAGGTAGGCAGCTGGCTCCGTCCCGCTCTGCCCCTTCCCGCGCCGTCTCCTCATGCGCCGGGAGCCTCCTGCAGCCCCTCAGAGCTGCGGTGACAAACCCCAGAGTCACCCCAGCAACCACCCGCCCTGGGGCCTTGATCCTGCGTGGGAAGCTGGAGGGAAGCTGCCTCTCTCGGCAGCCTGACACAGACCGGGCCGCCTGGAGCCGCCTCACTCCCCCGGCCTGAGGGCTCCGGAGCCGGGTGCCGAGGGGCTGCTGACCCCCTGTGAAAAACCCAACTCCTTGAGGGAGTCACGGAATGACAGATTGGAAGCAGCCTCAAGGATCCTCTGGTCCAACCTTTCTCGGTAGGAACACTTGGGGTGAGATGGCCCAGCGCCCTTCTGTCAGGTTTTGGGGAATCCCCCGCTTCCCTCAGGGGTTATTCCAATGCCCAGCTGCTTCGGAATGAAACATTTTCTTCTGGTCTCTGTTCTGGATCTCCCCAGGAGTAAATTGCAGCATTACCCCGTGTCTTGTCCATGTGATTCCTTGTGGAAAGGGAGCCTCCAGCTCCTTGGGATCCACCCTTTGGGTACAAAAGGCCCATAAGGGCTCCCACAAGCTTGCTTTTCTCCCACCTGGACAAACCCACTTCCCTCAGAGTTCTTTTTTTTTTAAGGTCTCTCCCAGGTTCTTACAACGCAGTAAAAAAATTATTACTGTGGTGCTGAACTCAAGCTGTTTCATAGCACTCTTGTGCAGGCAGCAGCTGATCTCTTGATTTTTTTTTTTCCATCAGGAAAAAACAGAAACAGTATCTGGAATGTCTTTGCTGAAGTGTTCTTATACTTGAAGCATACTGCTTGATTTAGCTAAAATCTTGAAAAATACAAACATAGCGTAAGCACAGCACATAGATGAGTTTGACTTTTTCCCTACACGTGATGGGCAATAAGATGGCAAAGTACATTTAAAAACACCTTTTGTGTGGTTAAAGTTGTATTGACACAAGACATTTGCATGCTGTAAACATTCCTGAAGAAATAAGTGTGAAAATCATGCTGTGAAATAGCTATATTAGCTTTAAAATTGCATGTATGTTTAAGTCTATGTATGCCCTATATAAACAGTGCTTATAAACTGTGTTCAGGCATATATAAGTCTGCATCTTTTGGACAGAGATTATTTTGCTTAAGATACTCCAAACCAAGATAACCCCAGAATGAAAAGGCACATGGATCTCATAAGGTGCTTATGAATTTTAGAAAAATAACTTCCTGCTTACAAATTTTGTAGCTTCTATTTTTTTTTGCAGCCCTTACAGTCTTCAGCAATATCCTTTACATTGCATAATTATTTTCTCATTGTAAGAATAGACTGGTCCTGGTATCTGTGATGCTCCAAAGTATCTCTACAAAGATACTGTGGAATTGAAGATCTCTCTAAATAAAGATTTCTTTTTGTAATATTTGAATGAAATGGTATGTGATAGCATTTCCTTTTTTTTTTTTGTATATTGTCAGCCTAGCATTTTTCAGTGAAAATTAGCTTGTTACTGTAATAAATTCTTTGTTTGCAGTATAGAAGCCCTTTATCTAATAATGTTTTCTGTCTCTCTTGACATTTGGTCCAAACCCAGGTATGCTGTGGAAACCCAACTGCATTACATGAGTAGGTGGAGATCCATTCGGATTATGTATCTTACCATGTTTCTCAGCAGTGTAGGTGAGTAAACACAGGTGAATTTCAGAGCTATTTCCTTAATTAAAATATTTTGGTTTGAAAATTGCAGGGTTCTCTAGATTTCAACTACATAGCTCCTTCAATGCTACTGTCGTTTTGTAAACTTAAAAAGGTGCATTGATTCTTCAAAAGAGAAGATATGACTACCAAATATAACAGAAAATTACATTTAACAGGTTAAAAAATACTCTGGTTTTGAGACTAAATGGGATATGACTTAAATCTTTGTTTTATAGCTTTAGGTAAAAGATAATGGCAGAGTTAAGGTTATTGCTCAGAATCAAACAAAACAAAAGTCACATTTCTATAATCCAAAGTGAAATAAATGTCTAGGGAATGAAAATAGAAATAACACTGAGTTCTTAAGAGGTAAGATCTCTGGGGTGATGTAAATATGCAGCATCTGTTTCAAAATGTTTTATGAGAGCTTGTTTTGTCCTATGGATTTTGCATCTCTGTTGCAGAACAGGTTACTCTTTTATTACTGAATACCTGCCCTTGGAAACAAGACTTCTGTTTATTTTTTACTTTGTTTGATATTCTGTGGCCCTGGAAATGATATTTAAAATCACAGGACACTTAGGTGATTTTTAAATTGCTTAAAAATTTGATTAAAAATGTCTTTGATAAATTAATACAAATATATCTGTATACCAATAAATTCTTTTTGCTCTGGAAACCTTGTCTTTCCAGTCAGAGGAAAAATCCCATGCAGTTTGCTTAGTGTATCAGTATTCTTTATGCAGGGTTTTTTTTGCTTAGTGTTTAGACACCTATAAAATGTAATTTTAAAAATAGTTCCTTCTCTTAGGAGAAATTATTACTCCTTAAACATCTTAACACATAGTTTTTTTTCTGGTGGCAAACAATTTTAAACTATAATACAGTTAAGAGTAGAAGAATGAACCTGTAATAACTGTTCCAGTAAAGCAAACTCCTAATAAACATGGCAAGTAAAGTAATTTCAGTTATGTTTTTGCTCCATTGCAGGTTTCTCAATTGTAATTATGTCTGTGTGGCCATATCTCCAAAAGGTTTGTAAATATCTCTTTTTTTAATTAATAAAGACAGAAAACTCCTGCTCAGAAAATATGTAATACAAAACGTGGCATTTTATTTAGGAGAAGAAACAGTAAAGGGAAGTGTGTGGTTATTAGGGACTATTTTGCCATCTACTTAGACAGCATTCACTGTTTCATGTAAAATCTGCTTTCCTGAATTTTTAAAGGCACATCATAATCAGGAAATGTTTGATTTTCCGATACAATTTAGTTTTCTTGGGCAGTCAATCAACAGAAGTCTCTGTCTGAATGCATTTGTAGTATTAAACAAAATACAAGGCTTGTCTGCATTTTGAGGGATTTAAAAAAAAAAAAAATAAAATCTGAAGGTAAAAGTTGCTCTGTAGCTGTCAGATTGTAGCACCTGGACCTTTGTGATATTCTTACCAGGTACTTGTGTTCCTGGGTAGCATTTTTAGTTGGCCTGGATTTTTTTCCTCTTCCCTTCTTTGTTGCATTCTTGTTAAAAGAATAAAAAGCACAAAAGGTCTCTAAAACCTTAATTTAATCTGTGCGAGGATTTTACTGGTTCTGGAATTTGTAGGAGGCAGTTTCAAATTCAAATTTGGAAAAATACATCCTGGGTAGGGACCTAGAGGTATCCTTAAAATTGAGACTGGTTCTGGTTTCCTGGAGGAAAAAATTAAAATGCTTCATCAGCCTTGTAAAACAGGACAGATTCAAGCATGTGCAGGGGTGTCTTGAGTGTTTCCATGCTCCTGGCTTGTAAACTGTCTCCTGCACTGCTGAAGTTGTGTTTGTAGCCTAAAAGGTCAGCAGTGCTGTCTGAAAACTATTGGAGTTTCCTGCAAATGAGCCATTTCCTGGAAGCAAAGCATTTTTAATTGGTTTGGGGCAGTGCTCATGGCAGCTAGCAGAGATTCTTTGTCCCAGACAAAATGCTGTGTGACAGCAACTGCTTCTGAGAGCCAGAGACACCACGCAGTGCCATGCAGACATACTCACTTGTTGAGTGAAAGCTTACCTTCTTGGCTTCTTCCAGCCCAGATCTGGGGCTAACCAGAAGCAATTTGCTCTCTCACCCAATGACTCAGCTAAGAAAGGGAGTCAGGAAGAGGAGAGAAGCCCCGTGGGTTGAGATACAAACAGATTTAGGGAAATAACACAGCTAAGACAACCACCAATATAAAACATGTAAGTTTATACTCAACCTAATCCTTGGGCAGCAGGCCAGGAGCAGAACTCCCTCTCAGCACAGCTCCCCCTTTATAATGAGCATGAGGTGAGTGGTGTGGGAGCAGCTGCCTTCACTGCAGCTCCCAGCTGACTCCCCCCATGGCCTCTGATTCTGCCTCAGCAAAACCCAGAAAAGATTATAGAACACTGTGATAGACTTTCCACAGAACTGATTAATTTGTTTCTGCAGATTGATCCGACAGCTGATGCAAGTTTCTTGGGCTGGATTATAGCTTCATACAGCATTGGCCAAATGGTTGCCTCTCCCCTCTTTGGAGTCTGGTCCAACTACAGGCCCAGGAGAGAACCTCTGGTTGTTTCCAGTGCTATTTCTGTAGCTGCTAATTGTCTTTATGCCTATGTCCATGTACCTCATTCACACAACAAGTACTACATGCTGACTGCACGTGCTCTTGTGGGATTTGGAGCAGGTAAGCACAGCAGAATTTACAGTGATGAAAATTGTTAAATTCTGTGTCTTGTGTAAGACACTTAACATACTTGACTGTGATTCACCACTAGGTAAATGGTAATTTATTACTAAGGCAAAGTGTTGGCCAATACCATTTTTAAATAAAATTGTGTAATTGTGCAGTTGTGTACAAATACTAAAGGGAGTGCTGGGTTTTATTATCCTGCAAAATAAGAAAAAACCCTGAACTAAATGTAACTGGGTAATTGAATAATCTAACAGTATTTACATGAACACTTTCTTGTTGCTTTTTTTTTTTAAGGAAACGTGGCAGCAGTTAGATCATACATTGCAGGTGCCACTTCTCTTACAGAAAGAACAAGTGCCATGGCCAACACCAGTGCTTGTCAAGCAATTGGCTTCATATTAGGACCAGGTAAAGCATATCTTCTTTCCTCACTTCTCTGATACTTTGTAGGATAAAATTTGACATTGAAAGTAGGAATCCTCAGCAGTTCCTAGCTTGATAGAGACTCTCAGTCTGTTTCCTAACACTAAAATGTAAATTACCTTATCTTAAAAACTTTCACTCTACTAATTTAAGTTTTAAATGAAACCCCCCCTACACAACTTATTTTCTCTCTAGCTTGCCCTTAGTGGGAGGGATAGTCCAGTCCCAGGACCAAGGTTTTTTTTTTTTTGAGAAAGAAGAAAAGGAGTAAATCAGCTCAATAAAAGGAGTAAATCTGCACATTAACCATTGGTACACTCAGAATTCACTTCAAGTTTTTCAAGTGTCATACTGTTATTTATACAGTGTATTTGCATGTAACCAACCAGTTTTCTGGCTAGTTGAGATCCCACTGGTATCCATTAATTTATTTAGAGTAGGATTCTTAAAATGTAAAAGGTTTGGGAGGTATAATATTTAGATTTTTACTTAGCAATTAGAACAACTTGGCTTACCCAGTTTTATAGGCTTATTCAATATGTGTTCAAGTATTTTCTTAATGATTCTCAAGATTTTCTTAATATATTTATGTTTTTCAGTTTTTCAGACATGTTTTACACTTATTGGAGAAGAAGGAATAACATGGAAATTAGTTCGTCTTCAGCTGAACATGTATACAGCACCAGTTTTATTTGGAGCTTTCCTAGGAGTTATTAATATTATTCTCATCTTTGCTATATTTAGGTAATGAAGTAAAAAAAATAAATATTCTACCTTGTTTTAGTGGGTGGCCTGTAACAACCAATATGCTGCTTAGAAGGAGGAGCCTTAAATCTGGAGCTCTGAAAATATAAGCTGTGATTTATTTTTCAAGGTTTCTACCTTCTTTAACACAGATCTTTTTCGTTATGTTCCTAAATTCATCATGGGGGTGCTACAGATAGAATGTAGACTGATGAAAAAAAGTTAGAACTTCCACATTAGATGCTTAGTCTTGATGTATTTTTAATGTTGGCAATTCCTGCCTATGAGTGGAGGTGAGAGACACACACAGGTATGATACTCTCCCACTCTAGAATATTTTCTGGATTATGGTGGTGTTCACTGCAGTCAAATGTAGACTGCACAGATGATGTTTGAAGGAGCTGGGAATAATTAAAATACAGGTTTATACCATTTAAAATTATTTTAGTAGAAGCTTGACTCAATAGTAGATCAAGTAAATATGTGTCTTAATGAAAACAATTCTCAATTTCTAGGGAACATCGAGTGGATGATATGGGACGGCAATGTGGAAGTGTCAATTTTGCAGAAGGTAGGTACCTAAGTTTTCTTGAAAACTTACTCTCTGAATTTAATTTTGTAGTACTCTCTTACTAAATACTAAATTAGAAATATCTTAAAGTCTGATGTGTTGGGAAGTCAAAGTGGAAAATAGGCTACAGCTCTTTCTAACTGGTCCAGAAATGTGGACTGTATCATGTCTTAAAAGCTTTACATTCTGTAAGTAAATTTGGTTGGTGAGAATACAGTAGTTGCTACATACAGTGGAACACCATATGTTCAATATATACCCTTTTTGTACACAGTTCATGTTTTTTAGCACATTGTGAGTATCTCTTTTACTTGGAGAATAAAAAAGTATATGAAATGTAATCCTAAACCTCTTTTAAAAATCTCTGGAACTCACCAGTTTCAGTATTGAGTTAGTTTTGCACTGCAGTGAGAAAACAGATGGTATAATCAATTTGGAAATAATTTCCCCTCATTGTCAGGAATCAGAAGTTTCAGCAATTCCATTTTGGTTTAAAACCATGATACTTAAGTTGTCAAAATATAACTGCCTAGCTGCCCACCAATCTGCATCTTAAATACTTTAACAGAGCAAGGAAATCATTACTGTTTGTAATTGGTGTGAAAAATTTTGAGTTTGCACTTTTGCTTGTTCTTTGGGTTTGTTGCAGAAAGTGCTGGTCTGGATCAGGACACAGAAGGAAATGTTGACCATGTTGCTGTGGTAGCAATTAATTTTCTTTTCTTTGTTATCTTGTTCGTGTTTGCTGTCTTTGAAACGTAAGTTTGGCTGTTTCATCTCAAAATATTTAGACATATAATGTAGTCAGACTGGGTGTGTACATAAAGGCTTTTCTGATGCACTCATTTTCTTAAGCATACTCTTGATAAATAGAATTCCAAAACCATGTGCAATCATATTGATATACATTGATACAGAGAAATTAATTATAAAAATCATTAATAACTAAAAATATGTAGCATGTAAGGGAAACATTAATATAAAAGTTTTTGAATGGATGCAAACCCATATCCTCAACTTTTTGTTTTAAAAATATAGTTTAACTTCAGCTGCCTAAAAACTTCAGAGAAAACTGTTGAGTACCTTGTTCTATACTTTTTATTTTAGTTTTGTGTAATTTCTTAGTATGATTCTAAATGGGGTTCAAAAGCACCAGTGGAGCTCCTACTTCAGTAATGATTAAAGCAGTTGGTTGATATAGCTAATGCAATTATACTCTTAAATACCCCATTTTACATTTTTTTTAACCAAAGAAGTATGTTATTCACTCCCCTTTTTTTTCTGCATGTAAGAAAATAAGTAAAACATAAATATATTACCTCATATGGAAGCATATTTCATATTTTTAATTTATTAAAATGCTTTAAGGATACAAGATTTGTTTCGTAAATTTTTTGAGCTCCAACATAGCCTAAAATTTCTTAAAACAGTGTGTTTCTGCCTTAATTGCATTTTTAGAAATCTGAGTTCCTAGGAAGTGGTTAAAAAAAAATTAAGTTAAAACTTTAGCTATTAAATATTTATTATTTTTATAATCAAAGGGCCTGCTTACTTTTCCTTCCTATTACCCTTGCTTTACTTTGGCTCCATCATCTTTTTTGTGAATTATCAGAAATAGTGACTCTTCAGTGTGGACCTGATGCAAGGCAGTTGTGAATTTTGTCTAGTGGATTTGGTTTTAATAAATGATGCCCATCAGAAGTAATTTATAATTAGCCTGTTTCGTCACATGCCCATCAGGAGGAAAGGCTTCTACACCAGTGTTTGATGTTTGGGACAATAGATGTATGGAAACGACTGTTTTTTTAAAATTAATGTCATTTTGTTTTGTCAATTTAGTATAGCTACTCCACTGACCATGGATATGTATTCCTGGACCAGGGAAGAAGCTGTTCTTTATAATGGAATAATCCTTTGTGTGGTTGGCATAGAATCAGTTATTGTTTTCATGGTGGTTAAAGCACTCTCTAAAAAGTAAGTTTTTGGAGCCTATGGGAATGTTGATATTTATACTGGCTGTGTGTGAAATGCTTTATATCAAGGCCTTTATATCTGTATTTCTTAAATCTTTTACTTGTTAGTGAATTTGGATTTACTATGACAAAGAAATACTTCTGAGTTTTGACACAGCTTCTCATGCTGAGGTTGACCTTTATTCTGTTACCATAACCCCCTTCCTCAACTGTCTTTTACTGCTGAATCAAATGAAGAACAGGTTTTAAGTTTTCCACAAACTAATGGGCTATGTTGTTAGCACCCCCCTAAATTTTACTTTCATTAAATGATATATTTGTCATTTCATTGTCTGATAGGGCAGGTGAGCGTGCCATACTCCTTGGAGGGTTACTGATTATCTTGGCTGGATTCTTTATCTTACTGCCTTGGGGGAAAAAACTACCAAATATCCAGTGGCAAGGTATACAAAGCTATCATCATGTTGTTTTGAAAGCTTCATGTTTATGTATTTTTTATTAAAGGTATGCAATTTTTTTTTTTTTTCAGAAATAAAGAATAACTCAATTCCCCAAACAACTTCCACTGAAATGTTAATGCCTGCCTTGAGTCTGCAAGCAATGAAACTTCCACCCCCCAGCACAGCAGAACCTGTGGGCTGCCCTGTCACACAGTCCTGGTGCCTCAATACTCCAAAGATCTACCTGGCTCAGTATATCAGCTCTGATGTACTAATAGGATTGGGTTATCCAGTTTGTAATGTCATGTCCTACACTTTATACTCAAAAATTCTAGGACCAAAGCCTCAGGTAAGTGCAATCCCCAAACAGTTAATTTAATTTGCTCTGCAGGATTTACACCTTCTTTATTAGAATGAGGAATCTAGTTCAAATTCCTGTTGTCATTAGCAAAATAATAGCACGTTTCACCCAGGACAGAAGTTTTCAGGAACTCTTGTATTTTTTTTTAATCCAAGGCAAGTCCTTAGAGGAATCAGAAAACAAGGTTTGTACTACAATTTATGGCAAATCTCACTGTGTGAACATTTCAGAACAACTAAGCCCAAAGCTTGTGGCTTTCATAACTGTTCTGGAAGTAATTTTTGTAATAAAAAATGAAATATTTGGAATACCAGTATGGAATAATGTTCCTCTTACTAAATATGTAAAGACTGCAATGTTTGGGTTCCTCCAGTTACTGACATTTACAGTGGTGAAACACACAGCAAGCTTACTGCTTAAAAAAATTTCTTCCTTTTTCACCACTTATTTTTTCCACGTTATATTTTGGTATAAAGGACTAAATGTTTTGAGCCAGAATGTGTTTTGAATAGAAAGCTATAGGGTATGCAGCACAGTGGAACCTTGGAATTAATACTCAGAGAAACTAAGAAGTTTCTTGGAAACAAAGTACTGAGTATCTTCATGTGTTAAGATAGTTAAACACTTGTACATTTTCCAATTAGGATAATGGGTGGGAATTCTTGGCTGGTCAAATAATTCCTCTATCACCAACATAAGCTTCTGATCTTCTGCAGGGTGTCTACATGGGATGGTTAACTGCCTCTGGAAGTGGAGCACGAATACTTGGGCCTGTTTTTGTGAGCCAAATATACACTCATCTGGGCCCACGTTGGGCATTTAGCTTAATCTGTGGAGTAGTTGTAATTTCTCTCTTAATCTTGGAGATTGTATACAAGAGACTAATTGCATTTTCTGTCAGATATGGAAGGATGCGAGAAGAGAATTGTTAATTTTTTTTTTTTAAATAAGCTTGTTTGTTTTTTAAACAAAAAAGCAAAATTAACTGGAAAAACTTCAATTTATTACTACTTTTTAATGAGGAGTATCTAACTGCTGACCTTGTTGGCTGTATGCTGAGAACTGTGAACTTGTACTTACACATTGACACAACATGCATCTTGGTGATATCTTAATACAGACCTGCTGGAAGAGCTTTTCTGCTTCCCTAAGAGCAGAGGAAGGGATGTGAACAAGTTCAGTAGGTTCAGTGGCACATTTTAAGTGTGTACCATTTGCACCTGTGTGCTGAATGCAGCTACGAAGGTCACAGGTTATCTGCATCCTTTCCAGAAAGAAGTAAAATAATTATTTATCTTGATTCTGTGAATCAGGATTAGTAACTCCTTTTAAACTATGAGTTGAGTGGCATGCACTTTGCACAGAAACATTGCTAAGTGAGTGAACCTTCTTTGTATGTAGAGTTTGTTAGTTTGTAAGCACTGGTTAATACAAAATATTTCACTTAAGAAACGGTTACAGATCAGTACAGCCACTCCAGGATTTCAGATGAAATGTGACAGCCTAGAGGAGGGCAGGTGCCCACTTCACAAGCAGTTTATGTTGGGTTTGGGTAAAGCTGATTGAGAGCCACTGGAAAGCACAGCCCCAGTGGGTGTTACTTGAAGCACAGTGAAGTAAATGTGCAAGTTCTCTTCTATGGTTTTGCTGAATGCCTTTTTGTAGCAAGAAAGATAACCCACAGAGTGGAGTTATGCACAGCTTTTCCCAACTGCAACACAAGAAGGAAACAGTAAGCATGATAGTTTACACTTCTGTTGTCATTTTTGGGACTGAAGGCTCTGTGCTGAGCAAGCAGCATTAATGCTAAGTAAAAAGGCTCTTCAGGTGTTGTCTAGCATTTGTAGACTTATTTTTTTTCTGACAATAGGGTATGAGAAACAGGAATTTACTATGTTTGAATCATTGTGTTTATTTTTAAAAGTGAAATAATAATTTTGCTTTATAATGGGGCCTAAGATCATCTGCATGGGTTTGTTTCAGCTGTTTTCAGTACTACTTTGGGGAAAAAATCTGGAGTAACTCTTGTATGAGAGCTGTAGCTGCTGTCTAATGTGTCTAATATTTTATGCTTACTGAATTTATGAAATGTAATTAAGTATTCTTTTGTAATTCATTGTTCAAACATTAAAAGACTACTTAATTAAAAGATTATTTTTTCAATACTGACTGAAGGAAATACAGAAGTTTTATTCTCTCTCATGTTTTCCTGCTGCAGAATCACAAGATTTTTTTAAGAACGAACTTCACTTTTGTAAATATTTATGTATTATAAATATAAAACACAGAAATAGTGTTTTACTGGTGAAAAAAGTAACCAAAAGTTACTTCTGTCATGAGAAAGTGGTGTTGCTGCTGACATGAAAAATGCAAGAAATTTTCATAATGGCTGAGGATGTTGTGTTCTACCAATCTTGATGCTGAAAGTTTATATGCTGTAGGGTTATTTCTTTATTTTTTTTTTTTGTAGGGTTATTTCTTACCTTCAGGGCAGGTAATTCCAAGTTAAGACAGAGAAAGGGTTTGGGTAGCTAGAGGGATTATTTTAGCTGTAACTCATTTAAAGGGATAAGGGAGTCTAGATTCAAGTCTCTTCTCCTGCAGTGAATAGCTGTAGAATGCAGAATATCCCTAAAAAGGGGAGACTATGCAAAATATTGTGTATTAATTTATGTGAGGATGAAAATAAGAAAGGAAGGTTTGAAGTTCTTTAGCTTGGCAGTTTTGTTTTCTCAGGTTGGTTATGTTCTAAACAATGGCTTGCTTGTTATGGATTGTTATCCTCTTGTTCTTACAAAACATTCTTGTGTTCACAGGTAGGGCTTCTGTCATTTCTTTTGCACATCAAACTTGATTATATTGTGAAGATGATGAGGATCAGATCAGATGGACACTAATGCAAGTTTTTAATGTGTGGTGCTGGCCCACATCTCACCAAGGCTGACTTGCTCCTTTAATCTTAAATCAACTGATTTTTAAAGTACTAAGCCAAAAGGTTTCTTCTAAGATAGCTACATTTTTGTGCATGTGTTAGATTCCACAGCTGTATTCAAAAAACCTTATATTCTGCATAACAGCTATGCATACTACTTGATTTGTAAAGATTTGCAATAGTTATTTTACCATGCAGTCATTCTGTCTGAGTATTAAGGTCCAAAATAAGACAAACTTATCAGAAAGAGCACCTAATCCTTTTGAAGGATCATTTGAGGGTTTGGGGTTTTTTTTAACTGCTCCCAGTTTTAGTCAGCTGTAGAACAGAGGAAAAATATTGAATATACAAATCACAGTGCAATCTTCCAGTTCAGCAAGTTAGAAGAAACTTTGTGCAACACTTTTACACTGTTTCTCCTCAAGCTTCACACAGACCTAAACTGCCAGCATATGGTGCCCTAAGATACCAGATCAGCTCCTGTGTAAATTAAGAATGTGTAGAAGAGAGGGCTCTCAGTAAACCATCACTTGAACATGAAACAAATAAATCTGGACAATTACCACTGCATTTATTTTTTTGTTGTTGTTTGTATAAAATGCTTGTGCAGGGAAGTTAAAGCTGCTGCTACAAAAAAATAAAAACAGTTATAAAACATATACATATTTACATATATTATTTGTAAGACGTAAAAATATAAGTTATTTACACATACAAACTCTTCAATAGCACAGATGTATTTTCCTTGATCGTTGGCACTGGGTAAGCAGTGGGGGAAGAAAACAAACACAAGAAATTCAGATTTCCAAACAGTTGATGCTATCTAGAACTAAGTTGCTCAAAGTTTTGCTTGAGTAAGTTTATCCATCATTTTGAGGAAACATGTTTTGTATGATACTTTACAAGCAATTTGATGCACGTAAACAGAGCAACCCTCCCCTTCCTCATTTTTTACCAGCTTTTGGAAGAATTTCTGCAAAGTTGAGCAAGATCAGTCACTTTACTAGAAAGTCAGTGAGTTTATTAGGCTCTTGTGTCCTCACACCTGCTTTGCTTTAATCAGTGGGGACCAGCTGGGTTGGTAAACATCACAAGAATAGAAGACAGACAGTGCAGCTTCTCTTTGATGTATTCTGGCAACTTATCATTTTCTCCATACCTAGAAAGGTAAATAAGCACAGTGTCACAGTTAAATGCTGGGCTGACAATTAACTGGATGACAGATGCTCTCTATGGACACCACCACCCCCCTCCCTGATAAAGAAAGGAGAGAGAAAAAGAGTTACGGGTTGGAAACTAAACTACACAGCTTTAATGACACAAATGATAAAAGGAAAAACTATTTAAAATATATAAATATACAGAAAAATGGTACCATGTTAAAAAATAAGTAGTGAATGTTTAAAGCTGCAATGGTATCTGAAGTCAGTTTGAACAATTCTGTCTCAAACTCTGCACAGAGGAAGTATCCCACTGAGTGGCCACTCCTGTATGGGAAATGTCCAGTGTGTGAGCTGTGCAAAATTACACCTGAACACTTTAGGTTTATGTATCAGTGGTGACAAGCTATCTTCCTAATCTTGCAGTATCTTGGAAGAAAAAGGTATTAAACCCTTACTTCTTTATCTTTTTAATACTATACATGAATAGTACCTATACTCTGTAGGGTAAGTAGATGCATGCCCAGCTTTTTTTTTTATTATTATTATTCATTTGTGATCCAGAGTTCAGTGAAAGCTATAGGTGTTTGGTTTTTTATTAAGCTTCTGTGAACTAATCAGCCTAGAAGTGATTGAAAAGTACATTTTTAATATCTACCACAAAAAAAAAAAAAAATAGCAGCTGTGAAGTTTACCTTACTTATAATAACCTTGCACTGACAGTAAATTGAGCTGTTTTACAGCACTAATCCACTCACCTGGTTGTCTGGCCATCTGGGGATGTGTAAGTGATAGAAGAAACACCTGCTTGGGCTACCAGTTGGGATCCATCATTAAATTGAACCCAGACTGCTCCACTGGTCAGCTAACAAGAGAAGTTGCAGCACAGTTTGAGGACATAAGATACAGGACTACATAACTAGAATTTTTCTAAGAAATGAAGCTGAAAAGTTTCTCAAAATTGCTGAAGTGACTTGGTCAGCCTTTTTAAAAATAAAGCTGACTACTTCACATAAGCAGTCTCTAGAGGCATACTTCATTTTGTCATGAACCTTTACAGGTACGTTAGTGAACAGACACAAGTTTTAAAATCTCAGTTGTTTTACTGGAGTCAAATTTAAGTGACAGAAGACACTGGAATAAGGGATAACCCACAGGAAATTTGTGATATTTAACTACTATTTTGGTTTCTTCTACTTAAATATGGTATTTTTCTAAGGCACCTATTTAAAAGGATCTCTCCACATACCAATTTTCACATTTAAACTGTAGCAGAGCACAACTAACTGCATTCCTCACAAATCAAGCTCAGAGTTAATGACTTAAAAATATGTATCAAGTTTAATAGGAAAAAAGAACAGTCATCCCTCCTTTATCAGTATTAATTTCTCACCTGAGAAGCCCAACCAACATTCTTCACAAAGACAGACTTTAAAAGTTGGCCTGAATTTGGACTGCATTCTGATTGATGAACGGAGGAACATGTAGTTTCAGCAGTGTTAGTCATAAATGTAGACTTTTCACATGACACCATCTAAACTCCAGAAATGCACAGTATTAGCAGCCTTTTATTAACAGATTGTATACCAACCAAAGTAGTCAATTACTGCCTTTTTAATAAAATCTTTTCATATATACAGACAGGTTTAGCCTCCACGCTTCATTTAACAGCATTACCTCATGAAAACCCCAGAGGATTCCATATGGCTTTCTCAGTATTATGACAGTTTTTCTACTGCTTCTCTGTGCTCGCAAAGGAATCACTTTCCCTAAGTGGATTTTTTCTACTTAAATCCCATTTTTCCTTGCTTGACTGCAGAAAATCCTCTCCATGTTCAGCAAAAATGTTGCACACACACCTGATTGTAAAATAGCCCTCATTCCAATGAACACTTGGCCAGTATTTTACAAAAATACAGGCATTGCTTTTAATTGGAAGCTACAAGATTAATCATTAATAGAAAAGTTCTACAGCATAGACAGAGACTGTTAAAGGTTTAGAGAGACAAAACTGATGAAGAATAAGATCAAACACTGGAGGCCTTAAGGGCAATACCACCACTACTGTCTAGAAGGAACATGTCTACTTCTACACATGTTCTACCACCCAGATACCTCCTCCTCCCATAGGCACAGAGATGAGGTGATTTTGCTTAGCAGTATTTAAGATGCAGGGTTCAGTGAAAAGAGGTAAGTCAGGGGGTGTCCCTGAAATAGGAGCCTGGTCAGAGGAGATATCAGGATCCAGATAATTACAAGAACCTGAAAAGAACAACAAGCTATACTTCAAGCTGTACAGATCAAGTATAAAAAAACTGACAAAAAGATTCAGGAGTAACATGGAAAACAACAACGTATTGTGTTATTTTCCTTAGAAATACATAATTCAGAAGAGAAGACCTAAAAGTTTGCTATATGGCAGAATAAGAATTGAGTTTGAATGTTGAGCCCTCAAGTTAATAAAACCCAACACTTGTAGATGGTGTTGCTGTAGCTGCTGTGATGTGATGCAGCAACTGAAGGTTGGTGAGTCAAGTACTAACATCCTGTGTGAGTACCCTTCAATCCACAGGCCTGATGGCACATCAGAGCTCTCCAAAACAAACTGGAGATGGTGCCCTGTAAGGTGAGTGAGCAATTTTCAAACCATGTTCCCAGGAGGCATTTATGGTAAAACTCTAGAGGATTTGGACTTCTCAGATGATCTTAAATCCAGATGTCAAAAGTTAGATGAAACAGAAGCTAACGTTTCTGACCAATATGCTCACAAATGGCAAGTAAAAGCCTATATCCATACAAATATAATTCTGTTAATTCAAATAAAACAGCAATATTCCTACTCGACAGCAGTCACCACTGTATGGATCTTGTGTACTTACAGGAGGAGGACAGTTTGGAGTTTGAACTGGAGCAGAACTAGCAGCTATATTTCTGTTCAGTGCCATATCTTCCTTTGAATAGTTTGTATTGTCCAACAGTGGAGATGCTACAGCCTGTGGTGATTCAGTATTCCCAGGTTTTCTGGAAAGATGTTAAGGCAGGTTAGGAAAAGTTCCATCCCAAAGGGACTAAAGAAACAAGTGCAAAGATGTAGCTTTTCCTTCAGTTCACCATGCACTGTACAAAGCATTTGATGGCACTGGTCTTCTGCAGAATGTTTTTTACAAATGCTGTTAGTCTGGTTTAGTCTAATTCTGCAGTCTATGTTGCCCCACTATCAAAAGAGGCTTTGCAGGTCCAAAATAAAGTGTTCATACATGCCACCAAGTTAATATTCATCTTACTAATGATTATGAGCCTCTGTAGAGCACCCCTGGCTTCTGCAAACACTGTCTGCATATTGGGAATATTCAAACACATGAGCATTTTCAAGAGAAAGACAACTACCTTCCAACAATGATTGGAAAAAATGGAACACTTTCACTCCTTTTTTCTTCTTCCAAAACAGCAGCTTCCAGTGCAAGGCATATACGATGTCCCTGAAAATAAAAGGAGTTTGTCACCATTTTAGAGAAGAGTGCAACTACTTCATACATTTTTAGTGTGACAGGTGAGCTTAGGCAAAAAAATGCTGTCTCAGTGGCACTGAATATTGATTGCAGTCATGTACCACGAGGGAGATTCAAAAAGCTATGCCACAGCAGGATTTCCTGGGAACTTCAGCACATCTGCAATCATGCTTGCAATAATCACATCTCCTCCCCTCTTTCAGCAGGACTAGGCAAGGGGGGACTAAGCACCCCTGAATTCTATCCCAGAAAATAACAGAACATAAGGATGACTTAATAGGAAATCTGTACTGTATTTTTAATGCTTCCTAAGTTGGTAGACAAAAAATTACCCTTGTGACTGCTATTAGGGTGACACAAAATATGAGATGGAAAGCAGAGCAGGCTGTCCAGTGAAACAGCTGGGAGGTTTTGTATTTAGTTTTGGGAGATTGTTGGGGTTTCTTTCTGGTTTTGGTTTGTTGTTTTTTAACTGGTATAAAGCAGTTTAACCCTTCAAGCAGACAGGCAAATCTGCTTTACACACTAGTAAGCATTTCCTCTAACAGTCATCATTGTGAGGCACTGTTAGTTACCTCTGCATTGCTATTCACTCTTCAAAAAACCCTCTTATTAGAGTAATGAAAAGCAAGGTCAGAAGTACATTTGCAAAAGAGAAACTGAGTTTTCAGAGGGTTACTTTGCACAGGAAAAGGTCTATACAAAACATTTACCTCATTTGCATGATCCATATAAGCTTGTATTTCCTTCTTCAAACCTGCTTCGCTTTCTCCTTTCAAAGTGAAGGATTTCCCTGATTTTTCAATCACACGAATTATACCATCTGTCTTGTGGATCTTTGCCCCTGGAAAAAAATGTGAACATATCTAGTGTGAATTGTATAAAATACCAGCATCTATAAAAAACAGATCTCTGCCATTATGTTCTAATCAAGTGTCTGTCCCAGACTTAATTACTGCAAGAATAAAAGGATTCCTGCATAAGCTCTATTTCTAGCAGAAATAAAAAGCCACTTATGTTGGGACTGTGCTGCTAAAATGGAATGCCCTCTATGGTCAAAGATCACCACTGAGGCTGAATAATGCAGTTAAGATGCATTTTAAGAACTACATTTTTTTAAACATTAATCAGAGACAAAATTAACATGTCAAACAGCACTGTCAAAAGTGGTTAAGTACACTCCATTTGTATCAGAATCTGGTTTTAAAAAGGTTGCCCCTTTGAAATGTTGCCCAAATGAAAGCCAGCTGCTTTCTCCAGTGAGTATTCCTGGTAATACAATTATCTCAGTTAATAGTGGGAAGGCTGGGGTAGGGATACACATTTCACTATGTAGGATAACTATCAAATGTAGGTGTACAAAAAAGAGCTTGTGAATAAAAACAAGGCATAATTTAAACACCACTTTTGCCACATGCACTCTCTGCAGAAGGCACCAAGAAGAAAGTAATGAATAATAAACTGATCTGCAAGTGCTAGAATAAAGGCTAGAAAAAGTTCCCAGGATATTCTTCATCCTGAAAAGGTCACTGCTAAGTGTTTAGTAGTGGAATATTTTAGGAATATTTTATCCAGTTTTAATAACATAATGTAATTATTTGCAGAATTGCAGAAGTAAGTACATACCATCATAAAAACAAACTTCAACATCTGCAGTGGGTGAATTTTCCATCAACATGCATTTGGCATATCTTGTGTAGAATGTAACTTTGGGGGTTTTCGTTCTTACCAACTGCACAAACTTGGCTGCATACTGGTATTTTTTCCAGTACTTTTCTGAAAGAAATTTTACAAACTTATTTATTAAAAAGTTATCAGGTTAAGCACTGAGCACCAACTTGGAGAGAAGTATTTTAAAGTGTTTAATAGCTAAGGGTTGTGAATAAATGTAAATACAGGTGCATGTTCAAAGAAATTGACTTATTTCTACCAACTTTTAGGAAAGTTGCTTGCCCTTGCTCCCAATGAGTATTTTGAAGCACAAAGTTGCTATTTTTAAAAGTACTTGATAGTATTTCTTCCACTCATATTTGAACAGCTTCCAAAATGAACACCAAGATAATGAAAGTACACTGGAAAAGGGTGACTCCTTTAGCTTCCATGCAAAATTATTTAAAAAATGTGGGTTTACACTTTCATGTGAAGTTTCAAGCAGAGTTTTCCAGTTAAGCTGTAGGTTAAGTCTTATTCTGAAAGCAGTTTTATCTTCACAATTACCTGAAAAGTAATGGCTAAAAGCTCAAATGTCTCAAACAAGATTCACTCAAAAATCATGTTAATCATCTTAATTTAAAAATAAATTTCAGCTTACCTGGCAAGTTGTCAACATTATACATACAGATGTCTTCAGGAGGAGCTGGAGGTCTGTCACCAAGAAGGAAACCTCTTCCTTCATTAGGATGATAAACTGCAATCTACAGAAAGCCAAAAAAAAAAAAAAAAAAATTTACAGCTGCAAATTTTTCCCAGTCTACTTCCAACAGGTAGGGAAACAAGTCAGAGTTTAATTAGTTATCATAATTTATTATATATAAATTACTATTTACACCCTATTATTCTAAATAATTATTTCACAGCAGCAGTTTTTCAACAATACTTCAATTATTCCAAAAGTAAAATGCAATTTGGCTCTGAAAGGTTTGTTCCCTATATATGGCTGTGCTACGGGTGGAAAAAAGGAGTTTACAAATGGGCATATATAAACAATTGCATTTCCAAAAAAATAAACACTTAAGCAAAACATTAAAAAAACTCTGAAAGAACAGAATACTCCCAGCTCTTTATACAACAGTGAATAAATGGAAAACATTCTCACCACATTTCCATCACAAGATATTCTGAGAACTTCTTTCACAAGTTCCTGTGAATGGTGTTCTTTTAGAAACTCCATACACACTTCCCCAGTATCTAGAATGCTTACCTGAAATATATGAAATACAGAAGTTAAACAAAAAGAAGATAGTCACACTATGTTTAATATTTGAGTCGTTTCTCTTTTAAGAACTGACACATACCACTGCATTTTTCGTTTTTTGCCTGATGGGTTTTAGCCTCTGAGCACTCAGAGGTGACACTATACTTCGCAGAGAAGGTTTCTGAGGTGCTGGTTCTTTGCCCCACGTTTGGTTCTGTTCTGAAGTTGACCAAAGGCCACATGAAGGCAACGGTTGAATTTTCTCAGATTTGCAGAGAACTCCAGGGATGCATTTCTTTGGGTTTCTCTGGCTCAAAGAATGCAGACAGTCGATGGATGCGTCATGACTCCTTATATCTTTTAAGGTGTTCCATGAATTTTTGGATGCATCTTGCTGCACATCCAGGTGGTATCTAAAACCTCCATGTGCATTACTGTTGCCAGGGTGGTCTACAGGTGGCCTCAGGGGAACTGAAAGCATCATAAAGGTACATTGCAGATTCGAAGAGTCACAGTCAGAAGAAAAAATGCTATTATGTTTTTAGAAGATTTTCAAATTATCATTTTTGGAGTGGAGAATGAGATATCTTTAATTCTCAGTCCAAAACACTAGGCTACAACTTCAGTATCAATCAATACCAGTGCTAACAAAATTCCAGTGCTATTTAAAATGCTGAGGAGATTTCAGTGATGATGGTCTTCACTCTTAACACATAGAATACAAACCATTCCAAAACCATTTCTAAACAAAACACTAATATTCCAAGTAGATACATAAACAACTAGTGTACAAGAACTAGTTTAATCTGTTGAAACACAGTCAGGTTACCATTCAGATAACCACTAGTACTAAGTTTCAGCTTCTCCAGTATTTCAGCAACCAGATTTTAGTATTCAATGTTAAATGCAAGCTCCACACCCCTTATTTCCAGTCACTCGTTAAGAGACAAAAACCTATTTTCATATTTAAACTTCCTATAACTGCTTCTTTAGTTTTGATAATTAATCTATGAACTCTTTGCCTTACCCACACAAGTATTGCATTCCTCCTGCCATGTTGCAGACAGTTGAGAAGGGATCAGAAATTAAATAGGTTTACTCAGATCATGTGTCATATGATTCAAACACCCTGGAGACAGGATGGGAAGGAGTCCAGTAGTAGCAAAACAAAAAAGGCCATTATGGATTCGTGATTTAGTTTTATGATTAAATTACATTATTTATAAATGATGTAACATGATGTGTGACCAAGAACACCTCCTTCCCTTCTGTGTCTTTTGTCCTTTCCTCCACCCCTCCTTCTGCAGCCTCATTTTCCCTCATTCACTGAGGTCCCATTTTCTCTTAAAATGTATTTGCACAACCAAATTAACAGGGCTTTTTAATCATCTGCCAATCTTTTGTCTCATGTACATATTTACGCATTTCAAGCCACAAAAGAATAATTACAGCAGGTTTTAGAATTGTGTTTCCCTTTTTTTTTTAAAAAAAAAAAATACTAAAAGCGATTTACCTCATTTTAGGATGCAAAGTATTAAAATTTAACTTAGACTTTCTTCACTCTTATGAAGACAGTTACATACAGTTCATTATACCAACCCAACTTAGTCCAAAATAGAAAACAAGAATGACACTTTCAATGGCATATTTCTTGCTTGAAAATTATTCACCATACTGGGGATGCTGGAAATGATTTTGCCTCTTTCAATATTTGTGTCAATTTCCCACAGTGACAAGTCAGTTTAGGGTTTCCCATGCTTTTCATTCTGAAAAAAGGTTTGTCTGCAGTAGCCTGTTAGCACCTAATCACTTATTTCATATGTCAGCATTATAGTCAGTATCACACAAATACCCTTTCTGTCACAAGTTTAAAGAAATAAAATACAGAAAAACCTACAGAAAATGTTACAAGTCACTATTCCAACTTGAGTGCAAAAATATGCACTTGATTAGTAACCCACCACTTGTTTGCATGCTTCCAAGCCATTGCTGCATTGTTTCAGCCTGGGACTTCTGCTCTAACAAACCAACCTGGGGCTTCATTGGGCAGAGATAATCTGACCTGAAAGAGAAAAGTTACATATGCAATCAAATTGCATCAAAGACACTTGCACAATCAAAGTTATGTTACAGCTGCAGAAACCTCAACACTTAGAACATTTTAAAAATGCAAGTGGTATTTTGCAGCTCTAGATAGCACATAACATGCTTAAAGCATAAAAATATAATTAAAAAAAAATTACCAAATGGAATGAAAAGTTACTACTGAATAATTGGAGCTTATGTAAATATAGTAAATCCTAAAGATAATAAAACATTTCACCAGCTTTTTAGACAGTGACACATATGTTGCCACAGGTGTACTCAAGCTATAATCCATAATGTTGAAGAACAAAGAATTCATGCAAAGAGTTCCTGCAGAGTCACTCATCTGTTATAAATCCACACAAGCTCTAGAGAGGTTTTCTGTCTCCAGAGCCTGTACCTATATATACTTTCTATTTGCAATGATCACTACTTTAGTATTGACAGGACTCTGTTTTCACAAAAACTCCCACAGAATATAAACACCTATTTTAGGGTTTAGAATCTTGCATTTAAGATTGCTGGGCAGGCTAGGTATAGATGCAAGAGGCTGTCCTATAATCAACCATGGAAAAAAGGTAGTAAACCTTCAGTTAATCCTCAACACTCACATTAATATTCTGACACATTTACATTTTGCCTGTTTTTATGAAACTATAAGCAACAAAATAAGCATTTTGTTAGTATTTGCATAAATACTGGGGGGTTTTATTGTTCCAAACATTTCTCAGCCTAAAAAGGATGCACATGCCTACTGAACCTGCTGAACAGAGGCTTAGGTCCAACACTTGCAAATGGACCCTTACTCCATTAAACATTTGCATTTTCCCTGAACAGACTTGTAAAGAGAAAAACATGAAACCATCACACAAGGCTTCCACTTCTTAACATACTATAATAGGAAACCATACTATACTAAACTGTACTAAAACAGGAAAGCATTCTTGTATATTCTGCTGGTGGAAAAAACGAAGCAAGCCTCTGAGCACAGAGAGGTTTATCACAAGGAAGGGCTCTTCTTGCATGGCAGTGCATGGAAGACAAAAATGAGGCCTTCAATACCACAGAAAACATCCTAGCACCACTTGTAGATTTGGCACCAGAGATGGTTTTCATCAGCTGGGTAAGTCCCTCAGGTGTATAGAAAGCTAGGATTTTCATCCTGAAACAACTACTAAGGACAGAAACAAGTTTCAGATAGTTTCTTCAAGTATTATTTTCCTTCCAGGAACACCAGTTTTACAATCCATCATCCATAGCAGCAGCTGCAACTATCACCCTAATTGGTTTTCAAGCTACAAGTGCAGTAAAGGCTTTGGGTACTTTCTATAGCTTAGTCATAGAAAAAAAAAACATGCATTTAACATTCAAGGCAGCTATAAATTTCACCTTAATAAAAACTGATTCTTACTGTGGTTGGTCTTTCACAGGTGGAGATATTTGCCCTTCAAAAGAACCAGAACTACTAGAAGCCTTCTCCTTAAATATTTCTCCTATATCAGTATAGCTGTTTGCAGGTGAAAAGCATTCTGTGCTCTCCCTTGTTCCTACTTTAGGCTTGGAAAGCAGTTCCATAGAGTGACATCTCCCAGCAATACTGGATATGCCTGGAGCCTGACTGTGGGATGTGCCAGACCTGTCTGAAGAGTGGGCTCTGCGGAGGTAGCGTGAGTGTGGTCTCTCTTCAGCAAGCTGCATGGTTCTTCCCCTGCCAGTTGTGCCCACCTCTTTTCCCTGAATTGCCCACTGATGGAAAGAACCACTTCCATCTACTGATGAAGTATTACTGGAATTCTTGTTCTTAGGAAAAAAAGTCATTTTATTTGGGAGTGGCTGTCCAACCAACAGCTTCTTCTTTTCCTTCAAGCAGCTGCTGGTGCTGATGCTGGAAGAGCCTGTGAAGGTTGTAGAGATGGTAGCATTTCCACTGTCCATTGAATCCTCTGAAGTTCCCAAATCTTTACTCCTTGCAGAGCCACACCTGGACATGAAAGGATGATCCAGCACTGAGGAAAGACTCAAACGATCTGCTGGATTTTTGCGAAGTAACTTATGTATGAGGTCTTGTGCCTCTCTTGATAAAAAGGCTGGCATTTCATAATCTGCTAACACCACCTTATTCAGAGTGTTCTTGACTGTGTCAGTGTCAAAAGGTGGCTTTCCAACCAGAAGAGTGTAAAACATACAGCCCAAAGACCACACATCAGATTCAAGTCCGTGTGGGCTCCTTGTGGCTATCTCTGGAGAAATGTAATTTGGAGTTCCACACATGGTGTAATGCTTTTCATGAGGCATTTTCAGCTGAGTTGCTAGTCCAAAATCAGCAATCTTGACATTCATGTTATTGGTAAGTAAGATATTAGAAAGGGTGAGGTCCCGGTGCAGGATCCCATGAGAATGAAGATAGAGCATGCCCGTGATAACCTGATGCAAAAAGTGTCGAGCTGGCAAAACACAGAATTCAAGATTTTAGTCATATAACTGAAACCATAGCTGTTAAAAATAACACCTCTTTGAAGGATGCTGTTGGTAGTGTGCTACTGACCTTGCTTTTTTTTAAAAAACAAGGATGCTACAAGGATGGTTAGGTGTCATATTAATGAGATTGAAATTAACTTTGATTTAAGCAATGTGGCATGACTATGTTCATAAAGAACATAAAGTTCATAAAGAACATAAAGAGTTCATAAAGAACATAAAGAGTTCATAAAGAACATAAAGAGTTCATAAAGTGTTCTGTAAGGCAGTAATCAGGTGTGTTTCTTTGCTAACAGCATAATGACAACGGGACTATTTGCAATTGGCCTAAACTCTTTAAAGTCAGGGTCTTAAGAACTGAAAAAAGTTGTTCCTCACCTTCAGAAAGAGCAAATACACTAAATTGAGCTGCTTCATTGTGTGCAGATTATAAAACTATGAGACATTTTGGATTCTATTTGTTTTATTATTAGCAAACTGTCAAGGCTAGTAGTATCCCAGTTTCTCAAAAACTTCTAAGTTCATGATATTTGGATAGCCTTCTGTTCTATTACATTAGAAATTCAGGGAATATTTATTAAGAGTTTTAGATTACAACAGGAATAACAAAACCTCATCCAGGCTGAAAGAGCACCATGGCTTTGCAAAATGACATTGCAATTACAGCAACTTGGAGATTCATTCTTTCTAGACCTAACAATTCCCAGTCCTCATTTTTCTCTTAGCAGAAACAAAAGCACAAAGAACTTCAAATTAATATATGTGTAGTAAGAATTTATCTTGAGATTATAATTTATCATAAGACTTTAAGCTATGCAAATTGGTTCCCAGTGACTGTAGTTCTAAATATCCTTTCACTAGAATTAAAGTTATAGAATAAATCAAAACATTAATGCAAAGAGAGCTAGACAGAAAAAAAAAATAATCTCACCTTCATCCTCTGAAAAGGGTTTCTTTCTGTTCTTTATGTATCTGCTCATTTCACCATTGTGACACATCTCAAGTATCAAGTATACATAGTTGCTATCTTCAAAATAGTTGTAAAGCTAGAACATTAAACAATGAAAAAATTAAAATACGTTTGGTAGACTATACAGCAAGTCACATAATACACATAATTTCTCTACATCATTCTTACCTCAAGTATGGATGGATGTTTTAGCTGACAATGTATTTTCACCTCATTTTGAACCCTCTGTACCATTCCAACTTTGTGCATGGCTTTTTTATCTATCTGTAAAGGGAGCACAGGGTATTTTTCACACACTGCAGCACTGATCATGTACATTTTAGTTGCATGTGAACTTGACATTTTAGGTGTTCAGTGCACATTTGCATGAAAACTAAACATAAAGTGTTTTGATGTACTTTAACCTACTATATGCTTTTAATGAACAAGTATCATAGCTAAACAGAAACACTCAACTAACTCAAAGTAGACAAGTTTGACACTTCCAGTGCTAACATTAATTAGAAAATGTTCTGACATACTTAAGCAGAGAAACTTAGTTCTGATTTTGCCAAGCAGATGTGATAAATACAGTTAATACATAAAAAGTGGAGAAACACCTGCAGAACACGAGTTTCCTTCACAGAGTTTCTCCTGGTAGTGAGGGAAACTTGCCAGTGCAGTTTGTCCAGGATCCACCTCCAGCCACACAAATTCTAAACTAAGTTTTTGTGGTCATGAATTTTCTGAATTAGAATTGCAGGGCTGATTGTCCACTGAACGCTGAATACTGGAGCTCAAGTTCTCTCCATAGCACTGTAAGCATTTATTGACATTTAACTATCAACGCAGACTATTTGCATCTTTCAGGATCCAACCCTAAATACTGGTTACATACAAACAATCCAGGCAGGAATGCCCAAGTGCATCACCCCCAAACTGCTGCACCTTCTTTGGTCCCTCAGAAGGCTGAGGCTTCCTTGGCTAGCAGCCTTACCATTTTGATAGCCACTTCCAGACCGGTTTTCAGGGACACTGCTCTGTAGACCCCTGCAAAGGAGCCCTTCCCCAGGAGGTTCCCCACCTTGAAATCCTGCAACACCAACACAAAACCATCACCGGCATTCCCAGCCCCGGCATTCCCAGCCCCGGCATTCCCAGCCCCGGCATTCCCAGCATCTCTCCCGACGCCGAGCACTGCTTCCCGCAGAAGTAATCCCCTGGGAAGGTACCTGGATGGAGCTCTCCGGGGAGCGGTGGCCATCGGCAGGAGCAGCAGTGCGGCACAGCACCCCCCGCAGCATCATCCTGCCCGCACGGCTACCGCCTGGCACCGGGGGGCAAGGAGCCCGCACCCCTTCCCGCCCTCTCTGCCGCTCGTTTCCCGCTGCTATGGCAGCCACCTCCCCACACAAACAGAACGCCCGGGGCTTTCCCAAACCCGGCGTAGAAGCGCGGAGAATAAAAAACACCGCGGGGGCTGAGCTTCCCGCGCAAGGTGCGCGCCCCAGGAGCCATCGCCTCAGGGCGCTCCCCCCACATCCCTTCCCCGCGAGTGGGCCCAGAGGCCGGTTGGATCAGCCCTTCCCGGACTGGGTCAGCCCCTCCTGCCCACGGTGGGACCAGACCCAACCGGACCGGACCGGACCGTCCCACCTCGCCAGGCTGAGGGAGGGGGGAATGCGCAGGCGGGCCTGGGAGGAGCCCCACTACCACAGAGAAACCCGGGAGGAGGCCGTGCCCCCGCTCGCTCCGGTTTCTCCCCACCCCCGGCCCCGCGAACCCCGACAAAAGACCCGGGGGGGGGGGGGAGGCCCGGCCAGGCCCGCGGGGAGGGGGAGCTGCGTTCCACACCTCTATTTTCTCGCCGATGCAGGTCGCCATGGCGCCGGCCGCACTCTTTGGGCCCCGCTACGGGATCTCCTCAGCACCTCAGCCGCCGCTGCCCATCACGGAGCCTTCCGCCGCCCGCCTCGGCCCAGGCCTGGCTCCGGGGCCCGGCGGCCGTTCCCCTCCCCCGCCGCCTCCATTTTGAAAATCCGCGCCGTTACCCCGCCCGCCCCGCACACAGCCTGCGTATGACGCAATCGCGGCGCGCGGAGGCGGCGCCCCCTAGCGCTCACGGGGACGCCCCGCCCTCAGGCTGCAGCGCGGGCACTGGCAGCGGCGGGCGGCACCTCAGCCCGACCCAGTGCGGTACCTCAGCCCGACCCAGTGCGGTACCTCAGCCCGACCCCGTGTGGTACCTCAGCCCGACCCAGTGCGGTACCTCAGCCCGACCCAGTGCGGTACCTCAGCCCGACCCAGTGCGGTACCTCAGCCCGACCCAGTGCGGTACCTCAGCCCGACCCAGTGCGGTACCTCAGCCCGACCCAGTGCGGTACCTCAGCCCCATGCGGTGCGGTACCTCAGCCCGGCCCCGTGCGGTACCTCAGCCCGACCCCGTGTGGTACCTCAGCCCCGTGCGGTGCGGTACCTCAGCCCGGCCCCGTGCGGTACCTCGGCCCGGTGCGTTACCTCATCCCAGCGCGTTACCTCAGCCTGGTCCAGTGCGTTACTTTGGCCCGGTGCGTTGCTTCAGCCCACTGCGTTACCTCAGGCCGGTCCGGTGTGTTACCTCAGCCTGGTGCGTTATCTCAGTCCATCCTGTTGAGTTACCTCAGCCCATCCCGGTGCGTTACCTCAGCCTGGTTCAGTGCGTTACCTTGGCCCAGTGCATTACTTCAGCCCAGTGCGTTACCTCAGGCCGGTCCGGTGTGTTACCTCAGCCTGGTGCGTTATCTCGGCCCATCCTGGTGCGTTACCTCAGCTCGGTCTGGTGCGTTACCTCAGCCCAGTGCATTGCCTCAGCCTGGTCCAGTGCATTACCCTGTCCCAGTGCGTTGCTTCAGCCCAGTTACCTCAGCCCAGTCTGGTGTGTGTTACCTCAGCCCGGTCCAGTGCATTACCTCAGCCTGGTGCGTTACCTCAGCCCATCCTGTTGAGTTTCCTCAGCCTGGTCCGGTGCGTTACCTCAGCTCAGTGCATTGCCTCAGCCTGGCCCAGTGTATTACCTTGGCCCAGTGTGCTACCTCAGCCCGGTTCTGTGCATTACCTCAGCCTGGTTCGGTGTGTTACCTTAGCCCGGTTCTGTGCGTTACCTCAGCCTGGTGCGTTATCTCAGCCCATCCCATTGGGTTACCTCAGCCTGGTCTGGTGTGTGTTACCTCAGCCTGGTCCGGTGCGTTACTTCAGCCCAGTGCGTTACCTCAGCCTGGTCCGGTGGGTTACCTCAGCCTGGTTCGGTGTGTTACCCCGGTCCAGTGTGTTACCTCAGCCCGGTGCGTTATCTCAGCCCATCCTGTTGAGTTACCTCAGCCCGGTCCGGTGCGTTACCTCAGCCCGGTGGCTGCAGTAAAACCGGGGCCCTGCGGGGTTCCAGGCATCCCTGCTCTGGAGGAGGGAGAGGCGTGAGGCTGCCTGTGGCCCAGTGACACCGAACCCCCTGGGTTTGGGCCTGCTCCCCGGTGTCTTGGGGGAAGGCCTGAGGCAGGTAAGGGTTGGCCCGGCCGAGCTGGTAGGGTCAGGTCCTGGTTGATCATGGGTGAATGTAAACTCTTGTAATAAAAAGAGCAATGTTACCCTCACGTGGGTATCTCCCTCATGCTCAATACAGAGATTTTATTGTTCCTTAGTTATTATTTTTAAACGGCAATTATTTTTTTAAAAGGTATTAGAACTCCCTCTTCTGTTAGTCTCTTCCACTGATAGGAAATATGCCAACGATACAGTAGTGGTTATTGCTATATTAATGTTAGAATATAGTGCAGCTTTTCTTTGGATTTGCTTTTACCACAAGAGGGTGTGATGAGTATTAAGTACAGGCAGAACTCAAGAGGCAAGGGCAGAGCAGCTGGTTTAATGAAGTTGTGGGTTTAATTCCTATCTACGTTGGTTTATTTTCCAAAAATGCTATTTCCAGATATTTTTCTGCCAAAATAACTTTTGAACTGTGGGCCAGAATGGAGTCTTTAATAAACAGGAGTGAAGAAAATCAGGAGTGATGGCCATTCCTGCCTGGAATGAGGTCAGAATATCGTTGTGCCAGCACTAATGCCAGTGCAGTGGAAGGGGCAGAACTGCAAAATGGGAGTAAGAAAAAGGGTGGGAGAGCAGCAGCTCTCTTTTGGGCTGGTGTTTTGCTGTGGAGTGGAATTATACCTGGAGTTAGAAAGCAGTGAGATAAGCCTAAGTGAGGGAAAGAGCACCCCTTAAAACAGGGCATGTAGGCCTTCTTTCAACTCTGTCGCACAAACACAATGTGAAGATTTATAGTGTCCTTCATCAGTGGAGACTTCTTAGCAACAAGAGTAAGAAGTTGAGTAACCTGAGTAAGAAAGAGGATGAAATGCAAAACTAGAGTACTCAGAACACAGCCATTGGGAGAAAGAGAAGTAGTTCTCTGTTCCTGACATTCCACTTCATTCAGGTGTCAGTATAACCTTCTAAAGCTGATGGACTTCTTCCATCCTTCCCCTGGAGAACAAGGGAGCTAGAATAGATTTTTGAGTAGAAAGTGAACAAGAACTGCCAAGATCCCTGTAGCTTGCAGCAGTGGTGATGATTTAGCCCATGTTTGGAGCACTGCATTTGTGTTCAAAATTGGCAATGAAAATGGTTATTTAAATCTGGCGTCTCTTGGCTACTCTGACTTAATTATATGAGCATGAATAATTGTTTTTGCTGGTGAAATACATCTGTGTGTATCACAAATTATGCAAATCATCTTCGTCCTTGAACAAAATGTCAGAGGTGTACTGACAGAGGATTGCAGAAATGGCCATGCAGGTAGAGCTCAGGTCTTTAACTGCATCTTTGTTCAAAACATCTCCTGATAACTGTTTTTCTCATTTAAAAAGGCAGAATTTACTTCAGTTTATATTCTCACTGAGCCAGCAAGGCTTGTAGAAGTCTTGGGTGACTGAGAAGACTGTGCCTAGTACTTACTAATTCCATGAATATATTGTTAGGTGAGACTCCAATCCCTCCTGTCCCTTTCCCTTTCCCTTTCCCCTTTCCTTTCTCTTTTCCTTTTTCTGTTCCCTTTCCCTTTCCGTTTTCCCCTTTTCCCTTTCCCCTTTCCCCTTTCCCTTGTTTTTGGTTTCCTTTTTTGTTGTTTTTTTGTAGCAATATTGCACTCTAGAATAGTGAGTGGTACTCAGTTGAATCCAGCTGATTCCTTGCATTTAGTGGATATTCACTGGCAATTAACAGTAGTCTCCTAAGTATTATTCCTTGCCCAAGAAGGCACAGATGTTTTGGTGAATGACTCAGTCTTATCCTTCCTCCTCCCCTGAAGAACTGGGAAGGTGTCTGTACTTTTGAAGAAAGCTCATTTAGACTACATGGCAAAGTTTAAAGAGTTCTTTGTTACTTCACTTTTTTTTTTTTTTTAAAGTTTGCATAACTTCACTCACTTATGGCTGCTTTAATATGCAAGAATGCTAGAAATCACATGTTCATCTTGGGTGAAGTGAAGAAGGAAAAGAAACAAACCACATAATGAATCATTCACTCTTTTAAGACAATTAAGGTGTGGCATGGGAAGATGTTGAAGGGATCCCTGTCGGGATCTGCTTAGATGTGTTCAGTTTATATTCTAAATATTAAAATAAATTATGCCTTATCTTCACAGTCATAATATACACAGGAGATTGCTGTGACCAGCCAGGGACTGAGCTCAGAGGCAGCTTGTGCAGGGAGTGTATTTCGGAAGCAGTAGAAAGGGAAGCAAACCAATCCAAACACCAGGGCTTGTTCTACAAGTCTGCCTGTGTGCATTGGCAACTTGATAAAGTACATGCAATACTGCAAGACTTTTTCACAGGAAACCAAGTCCAACAACTGCCAAGAAGAAGAACAACTTGTTTTTTTAAACTGAAGTTTGTAATTACACCATCTCAGAACTTTAATGGGGTATTTCCAGGCCTAGTACCACTGAAATGCATATTTTTTTTCCTCTTTATCATGATTGTGCTGTGAAGGAAGAGCCCCTTTGAGTTACTGTCTCAGTGACACCACACAGGCAGTTTTCTCTCATACTCTTCATTCTGAAAGGTAATGCTAGAAAAATTGGCCAGGGAAGGACTGATTAAGCCAGAACATAAAATTGAATCAAACCCACAAAAGTTTTATCCGTGTCCAATGTCAGCATCATTTCCCCTGCCTCCAGATACACTGGCCAACATATTAGTTTATTTAGATGTTCACTAGAGGTTTCTTTGCTCTTCCTTATTTGAATATTCAATTGCCAGCAGTAGATGTAAGTGCCAATGTTGATGGATAGTTTGATTTGCAAATGTAGGCTGCTCCCTTAGGCTCAATTCCTTTGTTAATGGTGTTTCTAAGCCACACAGAATTATGCAATGGTAGCATAACTACTGTTTTATGTCATTTTTAATCCTTTTTCAACTTAGCATTTGTCCTTCTGTATGTTTTCAGAACTCATGTCTTTGCACTTACTTATTGTGAGCTTATTGTGAGCAGGTGAAGTTTGCATCTGTTTCGTAGAATGCAAAACACTTGAAAAGAAACACTGAATACAAAACAACTGAATTCTGAGGTGCATTTAATGTCTCCATGCAAGAAGACCATGAAAGTAAGCAATTCTTCAGGTAATAAATGGAGCACTCATAACTGAGCTGTCTTATAAAGTTTTAAAAAAATTCATCTTATTGAATATAGATATTCTTTCAAGACATCATGAGTGAGTTTATCTGCCTTTCTAGAGTGTACCACTTATTTTGCTCCTTTTCCAAAAGAGAATGAATGGGTTGCTTTTCCCATCTTTGTGCTTCACTCTAGCAGTAAAGCTAACTAAATTGCAGGAGGAAACAGAGGTGCCTGTTACATGCGGCTTCTTATTATACAGTGTATTTATTTGTGCAATGAGCATTTATGATCATCCACTGATCCATCAAGAGTTCCCTTCCATCACATGAAGCACAGAAGTTGTCTAAGTGAATAAATGATTTGAAGTGACCATTGCTCTGTTCCTGGGATCCCAAGCAACCTGTAACATGCATGTAACTGCAGAGGCTTGTCAAGCTGTAACATCCTCAGCTTTCTCTAAACTAAGAGCAAAAAGAAAAAAACCCAACAACATAGTAAGATTTCTGTCAGTGTCAGCAGTACAACTGATCACTATTTAAATTAATGGGGTTATCTTACATGGTATTGACTGATAATGTATTTGACATGCCTGCTTAAACTGTGCAGCTCCTCTGAAGCAAACTCAGAACAGTGCTTTCCAAGGGCAGTAACTGTAGTTGACTACACTAGAATCTATATATAAGCAGTTGTAGTTTCACTGAAATTAGAGATGTATTGCTTTGTACAAAAGTTCAGTTTGATTGTCCAAGTGTAAAATCTTTCAAAACCAGTGAAGTTTTATTTCTTCTGTGACATTTCCAGCTCATTAGTACACTGCCTTGTCATAGTGAGTAGGAACAAAAATAAGAGTAACGGGATTTTTCACCAGTAAAATTCACATACTGTCAGGTTGCTTTTTTATACCTGTATGTTCTGTTCCAGTCTTGGGAATTCTTTGACCTAATGGCTTCATGTGCATGCCACTTCTCTTAGAACAATGTGTGCCTTGTTTTGAATAAAGCCTGAGACTGGGCCTTCATTCGAGGGTTAGTAAGCTTGTGTTGAGCTTTTTGCTGGTGTGGCTGCACTGGTACTTGAACAAAGCAGTTTGAAACTCACACATCTTTCCAATGTGACTGAAATTTGGATGTACATCAAGCAGTAGGTAAGCTTTGCTTTGAAACTCCTTTCTTAAACAAAAGCCTATGCTCAGCATTAATTATTGAGCTCTTAACTCTCCTCCCTGATATTCTCTCATTAAGAGACCAGACTGGTTTTCCTTGAGAACTTTCCATGGCATGTTTATGCCCACGATACTTTATTGCTTAAGGCTGACAAACAGTAGCATTGCTACAGTGCCGTACAGGCTCTGTTTTTCCTTTCTATGTCCCAGTTTTTTTTTAAAGAAAACTTTTTCCACTTCAGATTCCACATGTGGATGCTCAGGAGAATGACATTTCTCTCTTAAGCATGCTCAGAGGAAATATGTTAATTTAGATGTCAGAATGTTTCACTTGTGAGAGACTGGGAGTTGAACAAGTGCCTTGAGAACACTAATTTTGATGCTTTCCCTCCCACAGGAAAGGGCTGTGATTCTCATTTGTCTGTTTCATGGTGAGTTCTCCAGAAACTATTTCTGTTTCAGACAGAGAAAAGAACTATAAACTTCTTTATCCTCTAGCTGACCCATATCTTCAAAAAACTTGTCAGCCATGTGATTCAATTTACTCATCTGTAAAAATGACGACACATTTCATTGCTAGCTGAGGAGTGTGGGTGAAGGAAAGTTATTTGTAATGCAAGTGAAAGAGAAAACAGTTTGTGCAAAGAATGACTGTTTCTGAAATACTTCTGTTACTACTGAGGAAATAAAGCCCAGATGATTAAGTGCAGTGCAAGAGAAATCGTGGAGTCTCCTCCCTGTTCCTGTAGAGAATGCCATGGTGCCCAGGGTGAGGAGCTTCAAGAAACAAGGATCAGGGTAGAAGGAATTATGGGAACACTGAATATTATAATTTATGGGAGTTATGGATATGTACAGTAAAAAAGAAACATCACAAAATATTTCCTTTGCTGTGGATTCTACAGTCTGTGAGGCAGCCAGGTCTCTTTGCACCACTATTTTGCCAGTTCTTGTAGAAAGGAATTCCCTAGTGGGAATTGCATTCACCCTTCCTACCTCAGGCATGTGGTAGTTTACACTTCTCTTGTGTCCAAGGGACTGGAAGTGAGGCAAGGTACTGGGGCTGAAAAAGTGCTGAGCTGAGCACCTTATATTCTGTGAGTATATGAGTAATACAGTGAGTTTTCTCTTAATTTATAGAGGGATAGTAATTGAGTGCATTTTATTGGGGAGTGCAGTTTTGGTCACTCCCTGACTAAGTCTGTGTTGGATTACTTTTTTCATACTTCTCTTAGAAGAAAGACCTGGTTTTAGACTCACAGAATCATAGAATCATTTAGGTTGAAAAAACCCCTAAGATCATTGAGTCCAACTATCAACCTCTCACTGCCAAGCTCATCACTAAACTGTGTCCCCAGGTGCCACATCTACATGTTTTTTAAATACCTTCAGGGACAGTGATTCAACTACTTCCCTAGGCAGCCTGTTCCAATGCTTGAAAATCATTTTGGTGAAGAATTTTTTCCTCATATCCAATCTAAACCTGCCCTGGCACAAACTGAGGCTGTTTCTTCTCATCACTTCTGACTTGAGAGAAAATCCCATGTTTCTTTACCAACACAGTCCTCTAGAAGAAAACAGGATTTTTTCACAACAAAGGAGTAACTACATATGTGCTGGGGTGTGATGAGTTTTCTGGACAGGAGCTGGAGTGCTTTGTGGAGAGGGAGCTGGGGAGGAAGCAGTGAGAAAGCAGTGTTCTCTTTTGAGTGCTGTGTTCTGTTTCCCACTTCCTCCACTGTAACATTAAGGCCTGGAGATGTCAACCTGCAGTTTCAGTCAGCCCTTAAGCTGAGCATCAAATTCTCCTGTAGTTTAGAAGGGAAGGTTAATTGCAGGTTTCTGTAGAACCTGTTATAGTTTCGGAGGGTACAAAAGCAAGGAGAGTAGGCAGGGAGGAGGAACCACAACTGGATATCCCCCTGCAATTCTTGGGTTTATTTCAAGATTAAATTGAAGGTGAAAGTCTTCAAGGCAAGTTAAAACAAGCAAACAAAA
Source organism: Phaethornis superciliosus (assembly GCA_023637945.1). Taxonomy (NCBI): domain Eukaryota; kingdom Metazoa; phylum Chordata; class Aves; order Apodiformes; family Trochilidae; genus Phaethornis; species Phaethornis superciliosus. Next base: position 21,088,996 of record JAJQWJ010000011.1, read on the forward strand.
ATTGCTGCCAACACCCTCTTTAGAAATCGCTGTTTATATTATAGACAGAATAGCTGCTGACTCAGAAGCATAAAGTACTTTTGCTACTGAATTTGAGGAAAAAAAACCCTTGTCCTCTGTGTGTGTGAGGCTCTGGGGCATAGGGGAAATGCTAGCCAAAATTTTGGGAACTGCTGGCCCTTGTGGATCAACTTCCACTGTAGTGCGTTTTCCTGGGTGTCCTGCTACTGATATTTATGCTGTGGGAAGCAGCAGAACGTTTAATCTGGTACAATCTGAGTCCTGTAACAGCTGAGGGAATTTTATATTTTGTGGCTGGTTAATTGCCTGTAATCCACTCTGAAGGGGGAAGAGACATGAAATTGCTGAGTGGGTAGGCTCTTGTCCTGAACGCTCAGGCTGGTGGCATTTATCACTGGAACTCCTTTAAATTTCTGATTTTAATGTTATTATTGTAGCACACAAAGTAGGGCAGGTAAACTGCTGTTTGGCTAGTGCTCAGATATACAAGGATAGAAAGGACATGAAAACATACAGGAACCACCTTTAATAATTCAGTGCTTTTAAAAATCCTTTTTGTCAGGTGCTGTATTCTGATTTCCCAGCTGGACTGAAAACGTGTTTGTAAAAAAGTAGCCCTGGGAGACAAAACCACTGGTAACATGATTCCAGGTGCTCCCACCTAGTACCAGTGATATGAGAAACATGAGAGGCAGTTTCAGGGATGTGCAACAGGGCAGGCAGAGTTTTGTACCTTTGCTGTTTATGAAATCTTGGCTGAGAATGTTTTTCTGCTGAAGTTATCCACGTTCACTGCTGTAGCAAAAGACATGTACTAGGAGGAAACCAGGATCTGTTTTTTGACATCTTGGGGAGCTTTCAATTGTGTTTAATGGATAATGGACTATTTTTTTAAAAAGGAAAGTCCTTTGTCACCTGTAAATCCCAAACCTTCCCTGTGAAATTAATGATAGCATTGAAATATGTGATTAGACTTTATTTTGTTGTCATCCAGGTGTGCAAAGCCTGGAGGAAATGCACTTTATGAGGCTTTTAATGTGTAGAGGAGGAGGATGCTTTACTGCTGCATTTCCAGATGTTCTCAGAGAACCAACAATGCCCCAAACCCTCAGGTTTGCCAAGCACTTTGAGACGCAGGCAAACTGCTTTGAACTTGTTTATGTTGCAAAAAATCATTTGTGAGAGATGAGTTACTTGAAATTTGGCAACTTGTGCTCATCCAAATGTACAAATGGGACTGTAACTGTGGAACTGCCTGGCATTCCCCAGAGTCTGAGCAGTCTGGGCTGCAGCAGGTAACTAACTCAGCTGGGGGAGTTTGTCAGTGTGAGTCTACAGCTGTCTGGGACAGAGAAACACAAGGGAAACTACACCTAAGGACAGCACGAGCTACTAAAAATGTGTTTCTTGTCTGTGGTCTTATGGACAACCATTTGTTGTATCAACCCATGACAACAGACAAAGGTGCTTTTAAGTACTGATGTAAAAAATGAGGTCTTGGGTGGCCATTGATGGTTCAAGTAGCAGTTTATGTATTTATTATAATGATACACAACCTTGACGATCTATATTGCCATTCAAAAATAAATTGAAGTATTGTCAATTTGCACATGATCTGTCACTAATAAGAATCCCATTTACATAAAAAATAAACCATTTGCATACGCAAAACACTGCTTCAAATGCTAACACTCCCATCTCTTCCCTCCCCCCATCCTGTGGAGATATGTTTAGACTGTGTGAACAAACCTTTCCAAACTTTTTATGCAACATTCAGGCACTGCTGCCTTTTATTATTATTATTATTTTTTTTAATTAATTAATCCATGTCAGGACTTTGTAGAGGTGGCCAGTGGGTATAGCTCTTGATTTATTTTTTGTTTGTAATTTACTCTTCACAGATCACATCTCAGTAATGCATTGCTTGATCTACTTCCTTCTGACCAGGAAGATGAGAAGAAATTTAATAACTGTATCAGGTAAGTCATGAGCACACTGCCAGTTTTGGATTCTGCAGTGCCAATAGTCACCTTCAGTTATTTTCACCATTATTTAGATAAGTAGTAAGTGGCCTACATCTTCAAATTTCAGTTGGGAATAATCAATAACTCTTATGCTAAGAGTCAGCTATCATATGCTTTCTCCAGCATACCAAGTATACTACAAATACTACCTTGAGAGTTGAAATGAAAATTTATGAGGGATTAACTGCTTTTTGTTAAGCACAGTGTTTTTTTACATAATATTCTTCCACCCAGTTAAACTTACTGCTAGTATAAGCATCTTTAGAACTTAAAGACTATACTGACCCTCAACTGAAGTGGTTTGGACTTCAGTTTAAAAGGGCTCTCAAAAGTCAGCATAATGGAGTACTACAGTGTGGCAACACAAAAAATTAAAGTACTATTTTGATGAATGAGGTTCATGGTGATGTTAATATGTGGGACTGAATTTAGCTTCTCTTTCTACAGCAGCTGGCTAGGTCCTTTGAACCTGCAAACACAGCAGGTTTGTAAAATGGTTTCATAACCAGAGCACTAAGAAGTGTACAGATTTAAGGTTTGTTCGGGCTGTGTAGTTCTCCCCTTAAATGTCAAAAAATCACTCTGAAAACCCTCCTGCCAGCTCTTCACCAGTTTCCTGAAATTACACTTAAAACATAATCCTTGGAGGGAAAAAACCCACCTTAAACATGGAGTATTTGAGAAGTTACAACAGGAAATACCTACAGCAGAGGCTGGAGTTGAGCACACTAGATGTTCCAAAAAATATTAAATAATTCAAATGCTGAAGCTATGAAGGAATCTTATAAACTGGGTGCCTTAAATTAACAGCAATCACTTTTAAGTAGAAGAACCAGGAACATGATACTGCATCCCACAGCAGCAGCACCCTCTGGCTGCCCACAAGGCACAGGGAATGCTATGGTTGCAGGACCCTGTGCTTCCAAAGCTCCCCTCCAGTGCTGCCAAGGATACTTTCCCCCTCATTCTGCCACCTTGTCCTGGGAAGTCAGGTGGTAATACAGGTTAGGTGAAACAGCTTGAAGGATTCAGATCCAACTGCCTACTTTAAGTTTTGCAAACCTGCCCCAAAGGCAGTATTTAGGAGTCAAAGAAGGACACTGCCAGAAGCAAGGAAGGGAGAGGGTTCTTGTTCAGACCAAACAACAAATGAATCACATTTGGTCATTTCCCTTCAGGCTCATTTCAGCCTCCACTACAGTCAGTTCTTACCATCCAGAGATGGCAAGAGTCTGCTCCTTTGTGATTCAGCAGGCAGCTGTACTGAGTTATTTTATCATGTAGCACCCGTGACAGTTCAAAGAAAGAAGAGTATAAAAGCTAAACTTACAGGGATTGTTAAAAATCTGTTTATGTTACATCTGAATGAAGTTCAACAAATATCCTGAAGTCTAAACTACTGTAATAAAAGATGTGGAAAAGAGACCAGGAATCAGTTGTAGAACTGCTCTTAGCAACTTGGTTTAGTAAAGGAAATTAAAGACATTTCTTGAGCAAGATGTTCAAGACAGGAGAACCAGTCCTCTTTAAAGAAGAGATGTTACCTGTAAAAGAAAAGGTTTTTTAATGCTGTTTTAGAACTGAACTTTTACATGAAGCTTGTAATTAGCAATTTAAAAAAACAAAAAAAGAAACCAGAACTCCACTGCCTTTACAAAGATAGTGCTGCTTCATATTTTTATTTTGTGGGATGGAAGGATCATATTCAAACATTTGAAATTTATCTTGCCCTCAACAAAAAATTGTAAAGACATTGGCAACAAATCCTTACTTTTAAAGTACACAAGATGCAGAGTAACATACTACTGTTGGTTCCCTTACAGAACTTAGGTTGCAAGATACTAATTCTGCTGCTGTCAGGGTAGCCACAGGGTAACTCGTCACTTGTTAAGTCTGATGCACAAAACCTCATCTTCAAGTTGTGCATTGCTTATGTAAGTACTTGAGAACCTTAAGCTTGGTAAATTTTCATCTATAACAGAAAACAGATTACATATTAGCAAGTCACATTCACACATTTATGTGTGGCTCATTATGGGAAGAAAAATTTTGACCTTCCAAATAGGATTCTTAACACATGTACCAGCAGCCAGTTGCTTAGGCAAACTGGGGGTAGCATTTCTCTTCATCAGGGATCTAGAGACAGAGCAGATGCATAGCAAAAAAAAAAAAAAAAAAAAAAAAAATTTCTAGTAAGAAAACCTTACTACAATTGGTTAACCAGATCTGCTTTGAAGCTTGCCATATTAAGCAGCTGTAGAATTGCTCCAGCCTTTATGCATAAGAATTGCCTCAGATAATCTGTAATGTAATATTAAGCATCTGATGGCCATGAGAAGACTGTACTTACATGACCTTTATAGCTACTGGAGAGCTTGTACTGAAGATTTCCACTGTTTGAGCTCTTCTGCCAGGTATAAGCAACTCTACTGGACAAATTAATGGGCTTTAGGAAGCCAGTACTTAGGAATGCTACTCATTACACTGCTGTGATAAAGCTACTGAAGTACTAATGATGTTGAAGCCTGCAGGACCAAAGCTAGCTCAGTCATACATTGACTTCATCTCAGGACAACTGACACTGAAGTACAATCTCCTTTTCAGTGCCAAAGACACACACAACTACAGTGGCAGAATTCAAGACTGAGGCTGTGGAGTAGCTGCAGGTCTCCAAAATTACTCAGCATTTGTTCAAGGGCTTTAAGTGTGTAAATTCAAGGTGTCAGAGCACACACAATTGATTGTGTAGAGGAAAAACAGTAGAGCAAAGGACATGCATCTCAGTCACTTGCTGTCAGTCATGAAGATACAATTCTAGCACTTGAGCTGGTTTAGCAGGTTCATATAGAGCTGTACATGATGCTTCCTTTTGCTGTGGAGTAAAGTTCACTTCTACCAACTCTAACTTGGGTCACAGGATACTCTTTTTTTGTAGCATGAACAGAGATGGAATGCAAAGGGCATGGCTGGAGATAAACTGGCTGCAAAAGCCAGAAACAAGAGCATGACCCTTCACTTACTTCAAACAGCCACAGGTTTGTACAGGAGAACTGCTGCAGGAACACCTTAACACCTACATGTGTTTCTGCACTGGAGTTCCAGTCACTGAAGTGTTTTTATACTGCAACTATTATCAGCCTCTTTGGCTGATCTGACTCTGAAACCACTTTTCACAGAGTAGCCCACTCCTGTTCTGTTAACAGAAAAATCAAAAAAGTGACCTGCTTAAGCAAATGCCACAGTACCTCCATGACTGACAAGAAGCATTCAGAATATATAAACATACACTGGACCATGACAGTGTCTAAAATTAATTAAAGGAAACAGTGATTCAACTGTGTAATATCCAGTTTATAAACTCTTTAGTTTAGATCTTTGACCAAAAGGTTTATGTGCTGAGTACCAAGGCTTAAATAAGCTCTCAGTAGTTCTTCCAAGGTCACAACAAACAGCATTTAAGCAACCTCATAATCAGGATGCTAATGGCCAGCTCACACAGCACATTTTTTATTGTTTCTCCTCCCCAACATAAAATGTGATCAAGAGATTAAATTAAAAACTAAAGTGGATATAGTAACATGTGCAGTAAGACATTTTCAAGGGAAAGCTATGCAACAGTCTTTGTATATTCTACCCCTTCATACTATTTCATAAGCACAGTATGTTATGTACAGCTATGTGCACTGAGACCATTCACTTAATTTCAGCAAGTGGCAGAGCCATTATGTCACCATTTTGTAAGATAGTTAGTGGTATGGGAATCTAAAAAATATTTAAGCTCGGATTATTCAGTTTCTATGAAAAAGACCGTACAATTGTCATGGTACATCAACAAGATGGACTAGTATGCCAACTAAACTCTATTTTAATATTTAAATTAGAACAATACAATAACTAGAAAAGGTCAGTGCTTCAAGTGACATGTTTTGCCACTTCAATTCCAATATTTTTTCCAAAATAAAGATGCAATTAGATCTACATTTGAGCATCAGTAGTGCAATACAGTATCCTTTCCTGAATAAAGGAGCTGAGGTTTATCCACAATAAAAGCTTTAAATAAGGTAGATTGTTGCCATTTATATATCAATTCTGTAAGTTTGATATAAAATATATTGGGAAAGCTTAAACTGACTTATACAATCTACATTTGGCTAAAGCTCCACATAAGCAGCATCAGTGGAAATGAACATCAGAATTGTACTTAATATAAAACACTTTCAAAACTACTCAGCAACAAATGACAGAAGGTTGGCTAAGAACAACTGAACATCTGAGGTGTGTACCAGACAAAAAGAATGGACCCTGTGGTTACTTGCACTATTTTAATTAAGCAGAAGAAATGCAAGATTTAGTCCACTTCCATTTCTCCAGGTGGTTTGGTCTGCTGAGAAGTGTCCTTCGCTGGCTCAGGTTTTGGTTCAGCACCACTCTGTCCGTTCACTGGTCCGTTGTGCTCACCATTAGCTTTTGACTGCCCATCACTGGGAGGTTCTATCTTCGGTTTTGGTTTGTATATAATGGGATTACAGAAGCTATCCAATTCCTAGTTGTAACAGAAGTGAGAAAGCAGGTTCATTTGGTGGCACAGTAAATTGTATTAAGCTCGAATGTCTCGTTTGCTTCAGGTTCCTAACAACCCAGCATTTAATTTTCAAGGACTACATTTACCAATTTTGTCCAGTCTAGAAACTCAAAACCTTTCACTAGCTACAGAGCTTCTGATCTGTTAAAAGCCTGTATAGCAATTAATTTTCTAGCAAGCCTGGTACTGTAAGTCAGGATATTTTTAAAAGGGTTATTCAGAAGTACTGCTGTAAATCAGGAGCCAAAATTGAACACTGATAAAACTGCTGCTGTCTCTATCTTTTCATAGCTTTGAAAGCTCTGCAGGCGTAATATTCTAGCTCAACAGAGGCCAAAATCTTGTCAACCCCCCCCCCCCCCCATGCTGTTAGAATACAGCACATAAAATGAGGTTTTTTTTCTTACCTTAGATTTTGTCAATATTTCTGCCACTTTGACAACTGGATCCTGAGTGAGACTGAGTTTGTTCTGGGCATTCATTTTGCTGTTCAACCAATTCATAGCTTCATTAATGAACTTTTCTACTTTTTCCATCTCAGCAGGATCAAGGTGGTCATATTTTTCATCCTAAGGAGAGAGGTATTTATTTAGCAACATTATATACATTTCTCACCCAATGAAGAATTTCATGGGACACATTAGAAATAATATTGCTACAACCTGATAGAAGTCATTTTTAACCAGTGTTTAGTATGAAGAATGACTGTGGAACACAGAGGACATTTCTTTTAGATATTTGAAATTTTAATCTTAAGTGCATGCTGCTGAAGCACAGGCTAATAATGAATCTGCAAGAAAAACAGGACCCACAATTTACTGTAATTTGATTAACTAACTGCAAAGTTAAGAGAAAATTATGGTAGCAGCTGTAAGTTGAGACACCCATTTCAGGTGGTACAGCTCACCATAAAACGTGACTGTGTTTGTGTTCTCATGAAGAAAAACTTTTTGCTAGCAATCCAGAAGAGTTTTAGAAAAAAAGCAGCATAAATGCACAGTATCCATTTTAAAGCAGATTCACAGGTAATCCTACAGGATTCCTTTTTAAAAACAAAACAGTCTACACCCAAAACTTAACCACCTCAAACAGTTCATTCTCTAAAGTGCTTCTACCTTATTTTTGTATGCTTCTACTGCTTTCATTAGGAGCTGAATCTTCTTTCCTAGTTCATTTAAAACTTTTGGTCTCTCTTCATGTTCCATGTATCTTTCCTGAATAGGCTGTCCAAATTTCTGAAAACATAAGCACAAAGATGTTGATGAAATACAAGTTTACTTTAGTCTGGCCCAAGAATAAAATGTGGCACTGGAAGTAAGCCTGCTTTTAACTCCTATTCTCACCCACTCAAGAGTTTAAGCTTGCATCTTGGCTTTAGTTAAAATCAAAGTAGCTAGTAATGGATCAGAATTCATGTTTTCCCATGAGATTATTGAAGTCTAAAGTATTTAAGGTTTTTCTGTTGTTACTAATCAAATGATACAGTGGAAGAAGCTACTCTTAAAGCACTCTTCACCATTTATCATTAGAAATTAGACCAAAAACTCAGTTTTATAGCTATAGATCATCACTGAAAACAAGAAAACCAGAGCATCTAGTCTGAATTGTAATTCCATACCCTTGGGAGAGCATTTTAACTACTCAAAGGCCTCCTTCAGACTGTAACAAGATTGACAGGAACAGCAATTACAGTTATGGTCCCTAGCAAATGTCTGCTTCATTTGGACCATTTTCAAATTAGGAGCACACTGTAAGTTAAACTAAGTTTTTAAAGGTAGCTAAACTACATCTAGGTAAGATCTGAATATCCATACTTAATGGATTTACAAAACTCACATGAGGGTATGCACATACACCCCCCTCATTACAATAGGTTTGCATACTTAGCCATGGATATTGGTATGTATGTCCCTTCCACCAAACACATACATTTGTTTTTTCCTAGGAAGTAACTTACTCTTAACTCCTGAAGCTTATCCACGTATACTTGCTTTGGCTGGTCCTCTCCATCCTCATAAAGCCAGTTTTCTGTGTCCTCCAACATCAAGGTCAGCTTGTTTGCATCCTACAAAGCAAATTTGGGATAGTCTAGTTCAGAAGGGGACATGATAAAGGAGACTTCTCTTCCCTCCGGCATACAAAGAAACATTTCAATTCAAGAAACTGTTTCATCAATTTAAAATATTCCAAGTATGATAGTGAAGTGGAATGGTAATCAACAGACTTCAAAGCCAAGACTTCACAGAATTATTAAAGGCATGACAACCCTACTGATCTGAATTGCAGGTGAAGTTTCTGGGAGTTACATAGCTTCAGGATTGATTTTGTAAGAAAGAACATGCATCTCAAAATTCCTGTGTATTTTCTTTACATGGGAAGTTCTGCTTCTCAGGTTCTCCGAAAGAACCATGGAAGAACAACAAATCCAGACAACTACACATACAGTTTTAAATGGGGAGTCATGTTCCTCAGTTAATGAAATCAGACAATAAAACAGAGGTACAGACACTCCATTTCTGCTCTTTGCATTTTACTCCTACCCAGTTCATGCCGTTTAGAATCTCATGGTGATCTGCTCTACCCCCACCACAGGACTTTTATTTTCCAACTGCATCCTGAAACTTTCCTTGCCACTGAGAACCTTCTCAGAGAACAAAGTGTTCTGCATGTTTTCATGCCAAGTGTTAGGTGTAAGTGTAGTGTGAACTTCAGTTCTGTGAATTTAATCCATTTCATACTCCAAAACAAGACCAAGAGACCTCTGCAGCCTTCCATATAACCCACATATGAAAATACAGAGGAATTTTTTCCAACCACTGACACACTCCAGCAACTCTTACTTCTTCAGTGATGAATTTCTCAAAGACTCCACACAGCTTGTCTCTGAAGTCATACACATACTCTTCAACAGCATTCTTTGCATCATTTCTTTCTTTCTCAAGCTTATCTTGCATCATCATCTTCCCCTACGGTGGAGAAAAGCTTATTTAGAACTAACAGCATCTCAAGTGTCAACCTTAACGATTACTCTCTTGAAACTGTCACAAAGCCCTGCAACAGCCTGCTAAGTCACAATTAAACCTGAAGGACCTACAGGAAAGCTGGGGCATGTAGTGATAGGATGAGGGTCAACAGTTTTTTAACAGGGGTAGATTAGATATTAGAAATAAATTCTCTTGTGTGAGGGTGGCTCAAGTTGCCCAGGGATGTTGTGGCTTCCCCTTCCCTAGAAGTGTTCAAGACCACCTTTGAGCAACCTGATCTAGTGGGAAGTGTCCCTAGATGGTATTTTAGGTTTTCTCCAACCCAACCCATTCCATGATTCTATAATCTGGGTAATTAAGTCTCATGAGGCTGAGCAATTTCTCAAAAAAACATAATCAAAACAAACCCCCTAACAATGAAGGACAAGTGCACACGGACTTCTAAGTAAGATATTAAGTTTATGGTTGTAAATACTATCTGGATAATTATTTATAGTGACATTCATTTGAGTGGTCATCTGTTTAGGTTTCTTACCTCATTTTCTATATAGGAATTGATAAGATCTTGTCCCAGCTGTCTGTAGAGGCTTGCCTGTATAGGTAGGTCAATACTCTTAACTTTTGTTTTTGCCTTTGGCTGGGCTGGATGATCTTGCTTGTCTCCAGAAGCAGTCTACAGAAAGATTTACACAGTTAAGAATCTTTCAAGAATAAGAATATTTTTACATTTATGCTCAAAACAGAGAAATGAAACAACTCTGAATTGATTATGTATACACGAAATACCTAATTATTCCTCTGCTATTCAGAATCATCACAACCTTAGTTTGGAGCCAAACTGGTAGAATTTGATCTCTTCAAATATAATGTGAAAACCCATTCAAAAAGGCACTGAATATTCTTCACAGTGTTTCTTAAGTTTCCCTAGAATCCATCTTCACTACAAAGCTATGTTAAGAGAAATGTATCTCAGTCTTAATTGTCTTAGAAATCAAAGTGCTAAGGTAGAATTCCTAAATTCACCATTCAATGTATCTGTTCTCCTCTAAATACAGTCCCATGTTTGGAACTAGTTAGATGAATGACTTTAAGAATACTGGGCACAAATCTAAGGGAAGCAACATTTTACATTTCATTATCAATAATGAATACAAACTTTTGTTTCGGTTCCTGCATTTTCAGTTTCCTCATCTGCTTGGTTCTGTTGTTCAGCTTGACTTTTCTGAATACCTTCATCTTGATCAACCTGCATCTTATCCTAGAAAGAGAGTTGCATAACTGAATGCAAAGGTTTGCTGTAGGATTTAAGACATTAATTAGGGGGTATCACAGATACTGTAAGGACTTCCAAATCAATCTTAAGAATTTCTGTTTAAACATGGTGATACAGTACTTGTATATTTTCATATAGAACTTGAGTTCATATTTCTCCAATTAAATAGAAATTCTACTCTACCCGTACACCTTGAAATAGTTTTGATATTGCTACCTGTCCTCTGCTAAAGAATTGCATTTAGCCCTGGGAACACTTGTTTTGTTTTAGGCTAGAAAAGATACATATAATATGTATGCAAATAGCATTCTAGAAACACACAACCAACACAGGCAATAACTATAGGTTCTCTATGGAACAGCCAGAACTTCAACCTCATAATTTTTCACCTAAATTTTAAAGCTTTTAATCCAAGCAGAAATATTTTAGTCATTGTAATTGTTATCTGCATCTCTCTTATAGCACCAGAAAAATTTATTTTGTTTCTATAGTAGCCTTTTGGAGCACATGACCAACCAACCATCTTCCCTCCCTGCTACCCAAAAGGAAATTTCACCTAAATTTGTAGTTATTTGTATGCCTGATCTTAAACACATCACTGATTACTGGTGCTGGTGACTTAGTTTAAATAATACAATTCTCTGCAATAATTGCCAAAATCTTTTAGTAGCACAGTACTAGATAAGTCATAAGCTTTCAGGATGACTTTGATACTTAAACATCCAGAGCATCTGAGATTACTTCCATGATATAGAATTAAGAATTTTGGATTTTCTGGATTTCTGGGTGCGCACGTAAAACAATTTAATGTTAGTTCTGCAGAGTACAAGAAAAAAGAACTAACAAAAGTTATTTATGCAAAATACATACAATACCTAATGATTTCAAGCTATCACAGGTGCAAATATTGCAATTCGGATGTTAATTCAGCAAGGTTTTAATGATAGAAGTTGAAAACAAGAAGGCTACTTTTATTGAATTTAAATTGTCCCTTCAGATTAGGAAAAAAAAATAAACCTCATTTACTGTTCTTACTGTTCACACAGAAAAGGCTACAACTGGAAGCAACTCTTACTTACACATATAAGCTAAAGGGGGAAGAGAACAGATATTTGTACCACAAACCTCCTCCTCAGAGTCAAGGGGATCATCCTCAATATTGAAAGGTGATTGCTGACAAGTACCATCATAAAACAGAATATGTGTTAGATGAGCAGCAGTACTACAAACTGAAAGCCTGAGGCTTGATACTCTTGTATCAAAAAATGAGCACTCATAGTAACCTCCAAGTGCAGTATTTCCTACTACCCTCATTGCCAGCTGTGTCACTTCCAACTCTTTGTCACTAGTAGACCAACATCAGATGCAGAGCATAAGGAACTCCATCATGTTTGGCATTTCAACTATGCTCAAATTCTTGGAAAGCAGTGTAATACTAAAGGAGTTGCTTGTACCAAATTATGTAATGGTAGTTGTGTAACTTATTCCTCTAATTCCTGTGTTATACTCAACTGAAGTAGGAAAAAACATAAGGGACAAACTATGTAAGGTATCAACAGGAAATGCATTCACCCCAAGCCTTGCTTTCTGCCCAGCCTTCCTCTTCTCAGTATGCCTGACAAACACCCTGTGAGACTGCTCAGTCTGCTGAGTGTTTTCCAACCTCAAAGACAGGAGAAGGGTGAAGCAGCAGCTCAGCCAGTGCTTTACCCTCTTTTTCTCCACACAGCCCTAAGCTACAGAAGGGCACAAGCAAGGAAGAAAGGCTCCCAAGGCCACTGCTGGTGTGTGCCCTTCCTAGATGCTAAGTGCTCCCTGGCATCCAGTCCTCAGTTCTGCAGTGTGAGATGCAATAGCTGCACCTCACTCCTCTCAGTATGCAGTGCACTACCAGGAGTTGATCCTCCTCACACTAGAATGAGAACACAATTCTGCTGATTTCTCGGTATTAATGACAAAGCTGCTGCACTTCTGTTCCCAGTAATTTTCCCCTGTGGGTTTACAAGCCAGTCTGTAAGAACTACCAGTGCTAAAAGTATAAAGTAGTACTTGGTGACAATTTAGTACTTTTAGGAAAAACAAACCTTTATAATTAGTCAAGAAATCTCACTAAATACATTGCCATCTGATAGCAATACTCAATAATGCCAAGACTAGGAAAGAAAGGGAAAAAAAGAAAAGGAAAAAAACTAGTCTGGTTTCACATTTTTGTACTCTCTTAGTGCCACCAGTTACCATAATAAACATGAAAAAATCTGTTACATAACTGAAGAAATGACTTTGGGGTGGAGAAGTAGTAATTGTCAAAAGCTATGTGTCATGATTTCATCTCTGTAATTAGAGACTCGTCCGAATTAGAAGGAATATTTACAGGTTTACATACCAGCTCCTCATCTCTGCCTGGGTTCTTACTTGATGATTCAGTGTCCATAGGTGCCTCACTGTGATCACCCTCTACATTCAGCTTCTCTATCACAGAAGCATTGGCCACGCTGAACAGGCCGTGGATGTTGACACGCACTTTCACCTTGACTTTGGAATTGTCACCATCGTGCTGGGGACCAACATTTTGAATAGTGAAACGCCCTTGAAAAAACAAAATGGTTTAGTTTTCTAAAAAAATTGTGAAAGAAGGGAAAAATAAAATGAATTCCTTGAAGGGTGTTAATTTAAATAGCCACCACATCTAACTATTTGGAAACTTTCCGCTTAGTTGTCAAGGAGGCTGCAGCTGGATTAATGAAAACCTGGATCCTTGCTTATTACAAGTTATTTGATGAACATAAGATGGTATTGCTTTATCTGTATTTCATAAAAAACATAACACTTCATTAGGTGTTGCCTTCTCTAATGATGAAACTAGAGAAATTACTCTGCTTCATCTCAGATATTTCCATTATCCACCTAACTCCAACAATGCATGGAGAAATAAAATGTTAGAGAGAAAAGACTCTTTCAATTTGGTCACACAGATACACCATATATTTTTGAAAAGTCACTTACAAAGTCTTCTGGAAGCAGACAGGTTGATATTTTATTTTGCAACTTACTGAAAATCCTAGGTGTTAATGATGCAAATGATGTAAATGATACTGTTCTTTCCTAAATGAGACAGATGTTCTGCATACACAGCTAAATAAGAAGCACCAAGTTTATATCTGATACAGAAATTGGTAAATATAATTGTGACTTGAGGGCCTTGAAGAGTCTACTAATAGCCAGAAGGCAGTATTAAGTTACCAGGAAACCTAATCATACAAACTAATAATTTACTACAGATTCTTAAGTTCAGGATTGTTGGGGGGTTTTATTCACATATTCTTACCTATTCTGGAGTCAGGATAAGGCACTTCATGTGGATGGGTATAGTAAGCCTCCAGGTCAAAAGGCTCTTTCTTGTGGAAAGTAATTACTTTTGAGAACGGAGCAGCATGATTCTTACTGAAGACTTCACACTCTCTAAAGCAGTGAAATATTAAAGTTAAACCACTAAGCACAACACAATGGATAATAATAATAAAAAAAAAATAAATCAAGGGATGTTAATGATCATCAGCTGTGCTAACCAAGCATATTTAGTTTAAGTCAGTTTATGACAAGAGCTGCAGGTTGAAGGCCTCTTAAGTCTCAAAGCTGGACTATGCATTCTGTGTTACACTTCTCAAAAATCTAAGCAACCTCTCACCAACATCCTAAAATTGGATGTATTTACAATTATTAAGCAGCAATCAGAAATCAAGTATAAATCAAAACAAGAAAACCAAAACAGCTCAAGTGAACGACAGCTTCAAAGCCTGAGGCCTGGTCTTTCATGTAACATTCTTTATATGTACAAACACACACTAATTAGTAGGCATCCTACAAACTTACCCTGTTCCTTCTTCATAAGATGATTTCCATCTTAATGTTACAGAATAAGGAACAACATCTGTGATTGAAAATTCCCGCACTTTAAAGGCTGGAGAAAGAATTGCACACTAGAAAACAAAGACCAAGATTTTATTAAATCCATGCAGTCAAAGAAACAGCAAGTACAATAATTAATACCCAAGTGCAAAAAGGCTACAGTTTATATAGGTCACGTGGAGGTCCTGCTTATCATAGAATTTTTAACAGAGACTTCCTATACTTAGCAGAAAGTTAATTGAACTGAAAGACTTAACTAAATTAAAGAGATGCTATTTCCCCAGTGATTGTCAGTAAAGACACCCAGCCAAGCTTCCAAATGACTACACTGAAGTGGAACAGTGCAATTTGGGTCATCAAATTTAACAGGTCTTTAACAAGACTATCCCAGCATGACACAGCAGCAAATCACAAAATGTGAGGCAGTAATTTCTGTCAAAACTGCTTAAAGAACAAGACAGACTCTACACCTCGTTTGAGCTACAGCACCTTTTGCTTTTGGTTAGTTGTATTTCATTAGTACATGATGTTAAAGAAGCAATACTGAATTTTAATAACTATACCTGCAAGGCACAGCCTCTTGCAACAGCTTCATCAGCATTTAGCGTGGTGCTTATCTCTTTACAGAAAAAGCTAGAGATCTGTTCCTTCACTGCTGGAATTCTAGTAGCCCCACCAACTATTTCTATACTGTAGATATCTTCACGCTGAAGCTCTAGAAAAAAAAAGTACATGGCCTTAAGTTAAAGGTATCAGAAGGCTGTCTTTGAATTACAAAAAAAGGAAAAAAAAAAAGTTATCTTGTTATCTAGGCAGTGTGACAAGCACTGAATATGTTTAACAGCCAACAAGAGGTTTACAATCAGATTTGTTACAGTTATGCCCTGTTCACACTCTTTTGTCTCTGCTGCAGGCTATGAGGTTTTTTAGTTGCATAATCCTGGAAAATGCAGAACCCAAGCATCAATGAGGACAGCTGTTCTTAAAATGCATTGTCCCTGCACATCCCCTTTCTGGTATGCACAAACCCAAGTGTGTGTAATTGAGTTTTCTTGGGTAGCCCTGCACAGACAAGAAAATGGAACCCAAATCTATTTCACTTTATGTCTGGTTTAATTTGGGTTGCCAATAAAGAAAATCAAAACATTTCACTAAAATTATGTAAGAAACTCTAGACTGTGTTTGCAAAGTAACTTGTAAAATCTGAATTCAAGATACAGTCTGAAGTAATCTCAAACACCTATCTGTCCTTGAACAACTCTGCTCAGCAGTTATTCAGGTTTTTACTTCCTGAATTAGTTATCTATCCGAGATAGCAGTTCTTCCCCTTCTTTTAGCTGAAAATGCTGGAGTTAGGGGCAAAACTTTTTCCTGTGAAAAGTCTATTCTCTCCCTTATAACTACATTAGGCAAAAAACCAAAACAGTTCTGTTATTCGCACATGCTTCAGATAACTTATTTCAAGAATATACTGCCAAATTCTCAGGTCAGTGCAGACATGTATGTATTGCATATGGAAGAGGCTGGCCAGACAGCTGCAGTACAGATTAAGAGTTTTTCACATTGTGGTTTTGCTTTGGTTGCTTTTTAAAAATAATTAAAAAAATAACTTTCAGAGTGCCAACCTTTTCCATTACAGAGGGTGAATGAGGGTCAATAAACCAAGGCTGCAGAGTGACATGTGCACTAAATGAGGCAGGAATGGGATCATGCATACATGACAAGCATATGAATGGAACTTACATTTAACTTTTCAGTACTTAGCTTTGCAATTCTAATAAATACAAAAATATATTAAAAAGATAATCATTAAAGAGATCTAGGATAACTGGATTACTAGTTACTTTCTTGAACCAAAAGCAGAACCTAAGTGAACCCCTACTTACTAGCTTGATCCATGGCTGCTCTCAGAGGAGGTTCCACTCTGGAGAGAAGGGCAGCACAAAGTTGTTCAAACTGAGCTCTGCAGAACAGGGAAAGTGTTTCACATTACAAGACAGCTTAGAAAGCACATTGCACTGCACGTCAGGGACAATAATGCACAGTACCTGTTCATTTTACTGGAGACATCAAGGTCATTCATGAAGCACTCAATATTGAGTGGAAGGTCAGAAGCATTTGCACTCATAAGCTTTTTTAATTTTTCACATTCCTGATACAATCGTAGCACTGCTCGGGGATTCTCTTTTACATTAAGTTTGTATTTTGTCCTAAATTCTTCAGAGAAGTAGTCTACCAAAGCCTCATCAAAATTCCTGCCACCTAGGAAAGGGTCAAAGGTAGTAGCCAAAACCTGCACAGAAGTGAAAAAGATTACAAGTTACTTGACAACTTTTTTTTAGATACAGGGATAGATTTCATACAGACACTAGTTTTGTAAGTTCACACACTAAAAAACAAGTTTGATACTAGGAAAAATCTTTGTTGTCTTCTCACCTTCTACGTAGTTGCTGGATAGAACATAGAAAGATCACTCCTTATTTAGTATGTATTCTCCCCAAATCAATATTGGCACATCTACCATGCTATTTTCTGTGACACTGCAGCTGCACTTCAGTTTACTAGCAGACTAAAGACAGACTAGGATAGCTATTTTTTCATATTGTTACTAGTTCTGCATCAATTACTCAAACCAGAAAAGCTTATCATATTCTGTATGATTTCAGATTACTGCATTTTTCTACCAAAAACAAGTTTGCAAAAACATCCAGCCATCAGTAGCTAACGGACACATCTCACAACCAGGAAGGGAAGTCCTTGCAGTTTTACTGCACATTCTATCATGCTTAGATTTTTGAACCACCATGAGTGACAGGAAAATAATTATAGCATAGAGCAATTTGGGGTTTTTAACAATTTCCCACAAATAAGTCAGTAAAATAAGCATTGTAGTTGTGCAACTAGCAGAAATGCAAATATTTCAGTGATAATAACATGGCAAACACTGCACAGTTTGCTTAATTGTCAAGCATTTTTCAAAGCACGCTTTGAGATACTTCATTTCTGCATTTATTAAAAATTCATTTGCTGAAACAGCACAGACACCAGAAAATTTTGTATGTTCAGCTTTCCAAAAGTATTTGCCATAGACATCTAGTTAAAGAAACGTATTTCCACAGACCAATTATTTTGAGTATTATTCGACTAAATACTTCAGGAATGTGGGGTTTTACTGTATGACCTAAAAGATTACCTTCAGTTTTCCCTTGTTAAAAGCACAGATTGAAACCTGATATGCAGAATGTCCCATATCTACAAAGACCACGTTTCTTGGCTTCTCTTCCAGTGCAGGCAGATCTTGTTTGTATATTCCATATGCTAGTGCAACTGAAAAGCATCAAGCCACACAAGTTAAGGGAGAACTGCACACAGCTGGAAAGCATGCACTGAAAGCACTACCAAAAGACAGACACTCTTTCTAAACACCATTATTCTGCTCAAATAGAATATAAAGGTCCCAAGTGTTAGACCACTGAAGTTACCATGAAATTTCTTACTGTTTGATTTACAGTTTTACTAGTCTATGACTTCATCTTCACTCACCTAATCGACATTGTAAGTATCCTGTATAACCTAACATCTCTTTTCAACAACAAATGCATACCTGGGCACCTCCAAAGCTCTAACTGAAGTCAGCAGCACATGTGCCATAATGAATTTGTATTTTAGATCCTTAGTTTTTCAAATTGGTTATTTTTCTTCTGTTTAAGAATTACTTTTTATTTTATGCTTTATGCAACTCACCACAGAAGAGGTTAATATGTTGAAAATATATTTTTCCTTGTCAAGGGAGTAAACCTATGTCAAATTAAAGTTTAACACTACTAATGCATGATCATCCTGTATTTTGGTCATGTTTGGGCCAAATTAACATTGTGATTTGTGCCACTCCACATATTAAGGCTCATGCCCACACCTTCCCTTTGAAATGTCTTACTTTCCGTAGTTTTTTGGCTCAGCTTTGCAAAACTAAGCATGCTCAAGAGATTAAAATTTCTTTTAAAAGACCAGTTCATACATTTCAGTACCAGTAATCATTCTCGGAGCTGTTTACAAGATTTGCTAGAAGCAAAAAGAACTTAAATCAAGACACAATAATTAGTGTTTTTAACAGCCCCGACTTCAGTATCCATTAAATGTAATGTATTTTTATACACTATAATTCAACAAAACCAGACAAGGCCATTAAACAAATTACTTGATAGAAACAACAGTAGTGCCAATACTACAACTGACAGCAACAAGTTTTAACTGTCATTATCCCAAGGACTTGTTTGACTTGATCTGAGTATTTTGAGAAGTCACACAGTTCAAGTTGCTTTTAATACTATCAGCACGTCTACTTCCAGAAAAAACTCCTCCATAAAAATGCAGTTTGTGTAGAGGCAGCTTTTAAAGCATACATAATTTAAGCAATTAAAAAGGTCTCTAGATTACACGTTTTATAGTTCCCCTTCAATTTATTTCACTTCAAATAAATACTAGCTTATAATAAAGTATTTCTCTAATACTTCCATGCGATTTCTTTTTACTCCAGCACACCCATCTTCCACTAAGATGGAAAGATTAGAAGACCCCATGACATACCTATATTGAATAATATACTTATTGTAACCTTTCAGACAGATGCAGGTTACATCTCATAACACTGCACTATGCTATTACTTAATACAATTGTGACTTTAGGTCAGGTGCACACTCCAGCTATATCATTAAGAAATACTGAAGCTAGCTCAGGCCTTCCCAGTACAGCTGCTGTAGTTCCATGGTACAGAGAGGCAAGCAGAGGTTCCAGCTTTATTTCAGAATCAGAGAAGCTGTTTCCAAGTGGCACTGTAGTCAAGTTAGCAAACCCAAACCAGGTGTTTGAGCACCACCCCACTGCAATAATTGCTGTGCTTCCAGTTCCCAACCTGCACTGGGCAGTACTAGCCTTATTAGCTTTTTCCAAGCTCCTAATTGTATAATAGGAATGTCAATACCTTAACAGATTCAATAGCCTGAATGGGTTAAAAGTAAGTGTTGCTGCCCTTTACCTGCTGTAGTTTCATTCATTAGCTTCAGACAATTTAACCCTGCAATCTGTGCAGCTGCCATTACAGACCTCCGCTCAGCATCAGTGAAGAAACTGGGTACCTGTTTCCAAAAAATAATCACATAGAATATTCAGAAATACAGACTTTTAGTTTCAAGAACTCAGGTTTGTCCATTAAGCAGCTCTATAAATTTCAACACTGGAAGGAACTGTTGTAAGGTAAACTCAGAGTAGTAAGACAGTCTGAATAAAACAGCTACGTAAATAATTT
The DNA here is from genome assembly GCA_023637945.1 of Phaethornis superciliosus. Taxonomy (NCBI): domain Eukaryota; kingdom Metazoa; phylum Chordata; class Aves; order Apodiformes; family Trochilidae; genus Phaethornis; species Phaethornis superciliosus. Next base: position 21,109,092 of record JAJQWJ010000011.1, read on the forward strand.
TAGTGCATATTTTAATTGAAATTTCAAAATATGACAATAGGGAGGTTGTGGCCACTTCCCTGGAGATATTCAAACCCCCCCTGGATGCAGTCCTGTGCTTTAGGTAATTCTGCTTTAGTAGAAGAGTTGGACTAGATGATCTCTAGAGGTCCCTTTCAACTCTGATAATTCTGACCTTCTCACATGTGACTACAAAAGCAGTCTCATTTAGAAAAACCTATAATAAAGGCCCCTTTTATTTAAGGCAATGCAATTTCTACCCACTACTTGTATCTCTCACCATTGTACCATAGCCTAAATGGTACTAGCTTATATGAAGTTACCTACAGAAGAAATTGCAATAAATACACTACAGCTTACCGAAATCACACAGTCTGCCACTGGTTTCTTCAAAGCACTTTCTGAAGTCTCTTTAAGTTTGGCCAATAACATTCCTGTAATCTGTTCAATTGCAAACAGTCTCTCTTCATCTAGGTATCTCACCTGAAACAGAGAATTGCAATTGTGTAACAAATCACACCAACTCTCCTGTAAGATATTCCAATTGGATGTTTTTTGTAATTTTGAGCAATGAGACCCAAGCTTAAGAGCAGACTCTCTTTGTCTTTGTGTCAATCAATGCAACACATTTCTGCTACCTACATGGAACTGTAACTCTTCAGTTTACCTAAGAATTGTTTTGTGGGAAACCTTAATACCTAAATTATCTCAAGGAGCTATTTTCAAAGCTACAGTATTTTTGTTGTTTGTTTGGGGTTTTAATTAAACAAACAAAACTAACTGAAAATGCATAGTAAGCATAGAATCATATTTATCTTAACAACCTAATCCATGAATTTTGGACAAACCCAAGGAACACTGGTCACTCAAGCACACGAGGTGGGTAAGGAGCAAATAATGCCATTCTAACAGTTCTGCCTTGCTCAGGAAACTCATCTGAACTTCAGTCTTTATGCTACTTTATTACCACAAGACATGAATACATAACACAGACCAAATATTCTACATGTTCCTGAACATTTAAAGAAGTGAATGAATTACAAGGAGAAATGAGAAACATAGCACAACTATGCTAAGGTAGGCTCTGTGAAAAATAGGTGTTATCACCTGATAACTGGTTATCAACCAATTCTTTTCCAAATGAGTAAGAGTATATTTAGAGTTTTCTTAAGGAAAATATAAGTCAGTTCAAGTAGGAATTTAAGTGACAAGGTCTAATGTGCTCACCTCTACCACTAAAGATACTCTGCACAAAGCTCTAACTCACCTTTACTCCTACGGAGCCATTTGGCATTTTCTGAAGTTCGTAAGGAAGTTTGGCCCTTTCAGACTGTATGTAAGGATCTTCAAATGCTCTTCCATGCAGTTTTTTGAAACCATGTAAGGTATTTTTTACGTTTGTGACAATCTGTGGAAAAAATATTTTATATTTATTTACCCATGACATGCAGACTATGGAAGACAATGCAGAAAGGAACTCTTTGTTATGTTGGGCTTAAAGCACATGCTGAAGACCTGTGTCAAGTCCCATACATTTACTGAAAAGGGAAGGGGGGAAAAGAAGCCCTATGTTTAAAGCTGTAGGGTCCATTGGAAAAATTCAAATTCACTTCCCTCTTTAATATCCAGTTGTTTGCTGCCATGAATTTTCACTGTACTTTTTATTTTAGAGGAGTTTTCTGATCTACTATGCAATATGAGATCACATTATATATTATTGCTATGGCTATCTGCAGGAACAAATGAAGTTATTACCTTCATTAACCTTAAATGGAACTTCAACAAATTAATACATCTCACTTTCTATAAAGTTCTCTAATCCAGCTGCCATGCAGACATAAAGCATCCCCACACCTACTCTCTACTCAGTGTTCCAACCTCATTACATAAAGGACAGACTTAAATAAAGGAAGGACCAGAACAATCAGATCCCAGACAAATGCAGTATTTAAGCTATCAAAATAAATCACCACAGGGTAATCTTCTCAGAGCTAAACTAGTCTAAATAGCAAACTATAGCTAGAAACAGTACTGACAGGACACCTCACCAGCAAAGTTCAGGAGCGGTAGCAGAAAAAGTGTCAGGTTTCTCAGAATGAAAGTGATACAGCTTCTGCATATATTGTCTGCTCAGGGTATTACTGGCAGGGCCTTACCACCTTCATCTCTGCCAGGGAAATTTCCAGTTACCTACCCCCTGCACACTGGGGGGAAGGAAGTTCCCAGCATTCTAACATGATGCACCGATGCAAAGAATTTTTGATGCAAATTTTTAATTTGTAAATTCACACTGGCTATTATTATTTTTACATATTTACCTTCCAAAGGAAGGTTTTCTTAAGTTCCAAGTACAGAGTGTTAGAGAAATTTTGTGTTCAAAGTTCCAAATTGAGACAAAGTACTACAATGCATTTGTTTCACATTATAAGCAACAACTATTATCTATACCAAAAATGCACTGTTCAAGTTCAGTTTCAGCTTTTCCAAAGCATAAGCACAATAATCCTCTCCACTCTTATTGAATGATGAATTCTATTCTTGCTGTTGTAAGCATGAAAGAAAAAATTCTTAGTGAGAAAGACGGGTTTCTAATTGTTCCCATTTTTTATTCTGAACGACAAAAACAATGCACATTAATATACTATTGAAGCAGTAACTATTACTATGAGATGCACTTATTGTAGAAATTTTACTGGAAAACGTTGAATTTATTACTTTTCTTCCCATAATTCAACAGCATACAAGTCAGGTAAGTAATGTGAGAGTTTGATCCACTTACCTGGCTCTTTGCTGCATTCCCAATGGCCCGGGTCTTGGATCCTAAAGATATACATGCTCTAAGTAAAAACAGAAAAAAAAGAGACATTTGGCTTGATAAGAAAACATCATAAAATATTTGCCTGGCACTTTTAAAACATCCACAGAATGGATGTGGTACTTAACATTACTGCATGGACTACCAGAATTTGCAGTGAGATTCTCTGCAAACACAGTCATTCATTATCATGCCATTTAAGGGAGTCTTTAAAAGTTTGTGTTCTACAGGTAAGGACTTTACTGTAAGGTAAGGAGTTAACAGTAACTTCTGAGGCACAGCTTATAACCAGAAGCCTATGCTATTTAATTTAAAAACCTGGACTTCACCAGTAAGTTTTTCTCAAGTTGACAACCCTGAAGGCTGACAGTACCACATTCACATATTACAAGCCATTAGCAGCAATTGAAAAAAAAAAAAAAAGAAGAAAAAAAAAAAAAAAACCCCAAGCAAAAGGGGAACAGGCAAAAAGTTTGTGAACTTCTCCTACCACCCAGGGCTTGGGCCCCTTGCTTCTCCCCAGGCTACCACTGAGCTTCCCCCTCAGCCTCACCTCTGGCTCCAGCTTAAGGCTGCCCCAGTCACCACCTGGCCAACTTATTGATGACTTTGGAAACTTCAGGTTTTTGGAAGTTAAAATTGCGACACCTTTGCTTTACAAGCAGAAATAAAACTCTTGTCCCAAAAGGGACCTGATGGGGCTAAAACCAGGAGTAAATAACAGATAGAAACCAGATGTCACACACTTCAAATGTAGTTATTTCCTGAATGCACAGAAGTCACTGCAGTACACTGGTTCCTACCTCCTCTCCATCATCAGTACAATGAGGGCACAGTATATAATTTGACAGTATTATCAGCAACCTCTTCTGATGTAACACCACACTGCACAAGCAAAACCTTCTCCAGACTGAACTGCTGCCAACAGACAAGGCACTGCCCTACATTTTTGAAAATGTAGCTCAGCTTTCACAAACTGCTTTTACAATTGTTAATGTCACTTAACACTACAGTTCCCAGCTATACTTAATAATTCAGAAAAGTCAGACAGAAGAACAATTTAGAAAGGGTGCAAATGGTTTACAAGACATTCGTTTTATGTATAATAGCATTCATATGTTGTTATATCAAACATTTTCAGTGTAGGAAATTCGATTTTGACTCAGTTACTTGGAAATAACCCTCTGCAGAATACAAAGCATCAAGTCAGAAGAGACTTAGCCTACCAGAATTCCTGCCATCGTTTACCCAAAGTACTCCATTCCAGGACAAGAGAATGGATGGCTTCTCCCTCCCTTATCTGGGCAGCCAAAACACGCTCCTTCAGCTCCAAACACTTTCCCTGTATCCGAGACAGGCTTTCAGGAAGCACATCCACCATAAGGATAAAAAAGCAACAATTGAACCATCTTCCCCACCACTACCCTCAGCCTGCTTTGAAAGGTAAAAAGAGTCTTCTCAAGGTCACATCACTAGAAGAACAATTCAACCCTCTCCATGAACTGGCTTGAAGAAGATGCTACCTATCATTTTAATAATGGTTTGTGATTACACTATTTAAACATGGCCTGAAAGCTACTAAAAAATTATGAACTATTAGCAATCAACTGTTTTTCCATAATGCCACAGTGATAAGGCAGAGCACCTGAAAGGGCCATTTGCCATGACTTGGAGACACCTGGCACAGCAGGCTTGCTGGAATTCCCAGTACAAAAAAAGCTCAGTGTCAATTAACCTAAAAAGAGAAACTAAGGCGAAACACCTTAAAAATTAAATTATTTTCAAATAGATGGCTCAATAGCAGAATCTTTTCCCTTTCTTTCCAAAATATGTGTGATAAAGCTTTGAAGATGATTCACATTTTACAAATGCTAACAGTCCCATGCCACAGGTCTCAGGTAACCAATGTTAACACAGGATCACCTGAACCTTCAAACAGCTGTAAGGGCACTGTGAGAACTTGTGCTAGTACATTTTAAGTCTCCACTGCTTTTTCCTGTAGCACTGGTGTACTCTTACCAGTACTCTTGCAGTACTGCACAGACACCTGAACCAGCTCCAAAACTGGAAGATGGCTGCACTAATTAGCCTTGCCCAGAAAGAGCAATTAGCCCTGCTAGAGCACAGCCAGAACTGTTCTACCTTCAGGACCTAAGCCAATATTTTTATGTGGCTCAATAACAACACACTGCACATCAAAGTGTGCTTTTCTAGAGTTATAGTATTTTTATACTTGAACTATACTACACAGACACAACAACCATTAACACTCTATCTCTGGGAGCAAGTCCCAAGTATTTGGGACATATCCAACTAATGTTAACTACTAATTTACTTCAATAGCTACATGATGTAAGCAACTCTATAGGAACATATAAATACAGAGTTCATTTGCTGGGTTGCTATGTGTAGTAAGCACAAAAGTTTTAACGATTGTGGAGTTAGAGCTGCCTACACCAGCCAAACCCTGTTTGAAGCAAGGTTTAGTTACTAACTTAAACCTCCATAACAATAATTAACCTGCTATATTTTTATTTATTTATTTTGGTTTTCCTTTAGACAAGAACATTACAAAGCAAGTTCTGCATGCTTCTCTCTTGGAGAAAGAGAAGGGAAAAGCCAGGAAAAATGACACTTTAAGTGTTAACTTTAAGTATCTGCCTACAAACTCCTGTCCTAATCACCTTGCAAACATCTTTGTGAAAGATTTAACGATGTAAACATCCTTAAAACAGTTATACAGACATTAATGTGAAAAGTATTAAACGAAGGGAAACTTACCTGCAGAGAACACACTCCAAACCCAGCTAATTAGAAGTGGGGTTCGTAGTAAAGGGGAAGGAAACTGCAGGTGCCTGAGGACACTTTGGGCAACAATTTCAGAGGGCTCCTTGCACCGAATTTGAAACATTGCAGAATTTCAGTTCTCATAAAACGTGCACAAGGATAGTGCCTACTTCAGAGTTAATGTGAGTGTATTTTCCGAGTAGTAAAAATTCTAAAGAGTATTCCCACTAATACAAACAGCATGCATTTCAGCACGCAGCTGCTTTGTACTCCTCAGCAAGCCTTTCAGAAAGCAGACCCCTGTTATTTCTCGGCTCCAAAAGCAGTGCTAACGTTACTATGGCCTCGCACAGCAGGCAGAGCTTTCTGCTATTGGCTACCAATTCCTCTTACTAAAGGCAGCCCTGTGGAAAATCCGATTTTTACAAGTACTACACGAATTCCTGGGTACTCCTTGAAAACTACGCACAGAAAAGAGTTCTCCAAATCCTAGACGTATCCCACAGGAACAAAAAAGGAGAATCTCCACCTACTCTTGCGTATCCCATCATCACTGACGCTGCCCACTGCCCCCCCTCTCCCAAGACCTCGGTGTTCCAGGGGCAGCAGATGCAAGTCAGAACAGGTTGGAGGAGAGGGAACTCATGGCCAAGCCTCCCCTCTGGCCCTGGGCAACCAACCTCCTCCTCCTCAGTCTCCCCACCGCTCGCTCCACCATAAAAATGTTAAAAGAAACGCTTCATGCCCCAGAGTGGGGGAAACACAGGCACTCAGCCCAGATCTTTGCGGCTGAAGTGTTAGGAGACGGAACAAAACGGAACCAATTTTTCCACGACACCTCCGGCTCCGCGCGGTCCCCTCAGCTCCGCGCTTTATTTCAAGGACGCGGAAGAGTCAACAGCAGCGCTGGGGGGGGTAGGGGGAGAGGTGGAGGGTGTGGAATGTTTCCCGGAGAGCTCCTTGGACCAAACACACGCATTTCTGCCTCTCCTTAAAACGCGTTACCGAAAGCAAGGCACCCGCCCGGCTAGAGCGGCCCCGCACGGCTCCGGCCCCGGAGGAGACAAGGCCCTACGGGGACACGGAGCGGTGCCGCCCGGCAGCCCCGGGGAACCCAGTGCGCCGAGCTCGGGGGGGCGAGGAGGGTGAGAAGGAGAAGGGAAGGAGGGCGGCTGGGCTGGCCGGTAAGGGGGGAAAAGCGGCGGTACTCACGGGGTGCAGCGGTCGCTGTACTCATTGGCGATGGTCTCGATGCCGCCGCTCCGCGCCACCCCGATGTAGCAGTTGAGGAAACCGAGGTCAATGCCAACCACGGACATGGCTGCGCCCGGTGCTTGCTCGCCGGCCCCTGTGACTACAGCTGCAGCAGCGCCGACCGCCTGGGCTGCTGGGACCCGGCTCCGTCTCCTCTCTCCCCCCACTGCGGAGCCCCGGCCACCAACCGGCGGTTGCTCTCCTCCGCGCAGCCGCGTTCTGCCGGCCGGCGGGGAATCCGCCAGGCGCCGGGGCGGACTTCGGCACTTTCCGGAAAGGCTCGGGTTGCTCCGGCTGGGGGCTGCCCGCCTTCCAGAAGGATCTGGAAGGGGCGGGCGTCACCCGGAGCCCGCGTCAGCGCCGGGCGGGCCGCGCCCCCGCCGCCCTTAAAGGAACCGCAGAGCGCTGCGCCTCAGAGGAGGCACTGTCAGAGCCTGCCTGCTGCAGGTAACACCGGGGTTGCGACACAAAAATAATTGAATGTGAGTGCAACGATCTTGTGCAACGGTGGGGAGCGGTTAATGCAATCGCCCTCAGCAGCTGTGAGTGAGTCACCCCCAGGATCGGCTGCATCTCACCTCAGGGTGTCAGGGCTGAGGGATACAGAGACCCTAAGACCCCCCCAGTTCTCAGAGGAGACAGAGGGCAGCTTGGAACCCCCCTGTGTCCCAAGGCAGTGGGTCCTTTCTTTATCTAAAAGCAGACATAAGTATGGAAAAATGAAAGCCAGGTGTGCATGTTCACCACAGAGATAGGGATAGCTCCAGGGATGGGCAGAGGCTTGGAACCGAGCCCCATCTTTCTGCCTCCCACCACTTTGAGAAGAGCTGCACCTGCTTTGCACCTACAGTTTTCCAAAAGTGTCCCCATCGTTGTTATTTTTCTTTCCTAGAAAAAAGATCTCTCAAAACTTGAGTCTCTCTGTTTTGGGTATCCCGATGTTTGAGTGTCATTTCAAGCGTGAAGGACTGAAAGAAACTCAACACCTACAGCCTGGAAAAAGCTCTGTAAGTATTTCCTTGTTTCTAAAATTGACATCTCAGTTTCACACAGCAATATGACATCTTTCTGTCACAGGATGTGGCCCTGCACAGTTTTATTACACAGGAGAGACTAAAAGTAAGTGCTAAAGCACTGAACTAGATTTGCATCCCTGTCACGAGTCTTGTTTATCTTTTATTTGTTACTGTTTCAATGGTCTATTTCACAACTGGAATTTTCCTAGTGAAGAGACAGATGCTATTTTCTTCTAAAACCTCCGGAAGCAAGAGAAGCCACTGTTAAATAGTTACTTGTAAGTACTGTTTATTAGTACGAACAATACATGTAATTTTATTTGCTAATATTAGGATCAGAAAGGCAAACTGAGGCTGATCTTACCCCGAGTAGCTGGGGAGACAAATCCCAACTCAGGTTTCTGCTCGGCTGTTTCAATTTTCTGTTACAAAACCAGTTCCTGGTGATTCAAGGTATTGCAGCATTCTGCTTCTGCAGCACCACCTGAGGCTAACTCCTGACTGAAGGGAAACCTTGGGCCAAGAGATTATATGCAAATACTCTTGTGTAGCTATGTAACATTACTGAACTAGGCCCAGGAGAAATTGTGCAATCTTGCAGCAAGGGGACAAACTACCACTGCAGAAGTGCTGTCATTTCTCACATCTCAGCAGGATAACAGCCTGCACACACCTTGATGCTGCCACTGCAGTGTTTCTGGCAACCAAGCCAGCTGGTTTCAGGCTGCAGTAAGGAATGCAGACGTGTGGAGACATGATAGCAACAAGAAAGTGCCAGTGGACCTTTTATTTGCTTTGTCAAGAGTAAGACTGTTACGAGATGGAGATGAGATTGTAAGCAGGACAAGACCAAATCTAAAATTCTGTTTGCATGCTTTAGTGTCATACTGATTGCCCAGTCTGTGAGTATGAACAAAATCCAGTCAAGTCAGGTTAGCCACAAACTTGCCTGAGCATATTCCCCCAGTCACCCTTTTACTGTCATCTTAGCAATCTTGGAATTGGTGTTGCCTGAGTCTTTCCAATTCTTGGCCTGTGGATCACATCAGATTTTTTAGCAACTAAAAAAATACTAGTGCTGACTCAAGGAGCTAAGGGTTTTGTGTGAAAGTTAATGCTGTCTGCTCACTGTTTCAGGGATGGGACAGAGAGAAAAGTGATTTGCTGTATTTCATAATGCCAAATAGAAAAAAAAAAAAGTGTACTCCTGTACTCCCTTGCTATCCTGACTTGTGCTTTGAAATATAAAACCATATCAACATGCTAGAAACAGTTGTTTTACTGTGGTCCATGTAGAAGCTGTAAGCAGGCTGATTTGTACACATACCTATAATCAGCTCTGCTGACAGGCTGTGGAGAGTTCAGTTACCAAAAGACATCCAAGTACATGCCCTAATTTAAAATTCATGATGTGTAACATTTAGTATGAATAAAATGGAAACATGAAGAATTTTAAACAAGAGGCAAGTATTTTCTTCAATTTCTTTCTTAAATGAAATTAAAACAGTGCTCTTTAGTTCCCTGACGTCAAATTATTTAATACATGCTTAGTCATAGAATATCCAAATAATTTCTTTGAAGTATTGTTTATATAACATTTAAAATAAAACCATGCTCTGCAAGCAATGGGAATTACATCATGAACACTGCACAAACAGAATAGATGTTCACTCACTATTCTAATCAAGTCACAAACTCTCTGAAACGTTGAGGTTAAAGATGTCCTTATTTTTTTCATAAAAAAACTATGACTAAGGCTCCTCCTGTTCCAAGCCTGATGTTAGGGAACCCTCCACAGCAGCAAGCATGGAGCCCCTCGTGCCCATACATTTCCTAGAGCAGGCAACGGTTCCTTTATACTGATGCTCAGTCTCCCTGGTCTGCACAGAAATGATAAGGGGAAATTATTACTGCAGTGCACAGGAAAAGAAACTCAGAGGCCCAGCAAAATTTGTCTGTCTTTAGTCAAGAACACCAAGGCACTTTTTCCTAACGTTTCACTTACTGCAAAGGAGTGATCCTTTAACCAGTAAATATTTACCTGATGTAATGCTCTGTTAGCTGGTTCCAAAAGCTAAATTTAGAAAGGCTGTGATCCTTCTTCTGATGCTTCTTTTAAGCTGCCCTGGTCAAGTAGAAGGCTTAGCAATTAAATGAGGTCACTCCAGTCCTGTGGGTGCTCTTAATTGTTTCGGTGCTATTAAAACTTCCACAGCTTTTTTTTTTTTTTTTTTTTTCCCTTTTATAGTACCTCAGAAATATTTGGAGTCATCTTGGAGTTTAGTGATAAGAAATTGATAAAAATAACAGTAATCAGCTTTATTTGTACTTGAAGCTTCAGAACTACAAAAATAAAACAAGGGCAACACAAGAAATATTAATACATCCACAGCATACTTGCATCCTCTCACTCTCATCCTCCTTTGTGGTAGTAAACCCATTACCTGACTTCATATGATTATAATCATATGTTTTTAACAGTCTTGATACTATTCTCTATCCTAGTGGTAAATCAGTTACCAGAAATACAGGAAATTCTTTAAGTTTTCAGGAAGCACAGCACTTTCATGAATAAAGACAGCATTGACTGCAGGGCTTCTGCTGATGAATCAGATAAAGCAGACTCTGAAGACAGTGAAATCGTATTTGGTCTGAAAGAAAGTCAGTAAAGGAAGTCAGTAGTGCTAATGGTGTTTGCCCACTGCAAGGTTCAAGAATTTCTGTTATTTAGGACAGATTACCAGAGGCATGCAGGCATGACCTAAGCATCTAAGCAGTTCCTAGGATTTTTTGGAAGCATGTAAGCAAGTTCTACGCCAACATAGTTTTGCGTTTTATTGTGACTTTCTGGAACAGAGAGAAAAGTGACACTCTGGAAACAAAATGAGGGGCCATTTTTTGGCAAACTTCCTCTAGGATGCACGGGACAAGAGCCTGCTTTTCATGAGCATGTTTATTTATTTCCCCATTCATTTATTTAGTGTTTTCAGATGATCTTCATAGCAAGAATTTATGTTATTGAACGTACTTCAACTGCTACTGAACTACCTAGTAAAATTACCTAATAACTAGCAACAAGATCCAACATTCATTGCTAACAACATAATGTTATACCCATCACATGCTGAGAAATAATTCTCAACTTGTATTGAGATTTGAAGATTACAGATTCTACCTCACACCTGAAGAACAGCTATGTGCTGTAAAGTTTATTTTTCTAGCTGCATTAGCTGGGCTAATAAAGGTTATTAGTCTCCCCTCAAACTTTTCTTACTCCAAATATCTGGCTTCTGAGTAGGAAGGAGAAAACACACTATCTTGCTACTAAAAACACTCACCAAGCCTTGAACTGAACACACTTTTACCAGGGTTCCACAATACTATTACTTAATTTTTCCTGTTTTTCTGGATATGTTTCCACCTGGGTTTTTTTTTTTTTACTGAACAGAGTCTTGCCTGCTGTAAGGCAACTAGCACATCAAACTTGAAAAATCTAGGAAGTAATTTCCAGAAAAGGATTGCAAGCTAGATTGTATCTGTATTCTCATGAGTTCCTGAGCAAGTAACCAAAACTTGTGCAATGAAAAAAGGAAATAATTAACGGAGTTTAATAGAAGCCTGTATGTCAAATCCAGCAGATATCAAGTATAATTTTGATCATTTCTCTTGTTAATCAATCCTACTGTAAAATGACAAGACTCCTTAGTAGACTCTATACACACTACTCTATTAATAGAACACAAATAAGTAAAACCAGATACCTCCCATGATCATAGCTAAAAAGCTGAGAAGCAATTTCACATAACATTTTCAGATGGTGGTATCAGACACAGCTCTGCTGCCTTAAATGGCTTCACAAGTACTTCTTGTGTAGCACATGCAGACCATGTCAGTGTGGCCAAAATCACTTTTTACTTGCTGGTTGAGTTACAGCAACAGTGTAGTTACAGTGGAATGGAGTCCAGCACAGCTTATCTGCCCCAATATTGTATGAGATGTACACAAGGCTTTGCAGCAGCCCTGCCCTACCTCCTGCTCCTAGTTGTAAAAACACGCAGGAGAGGAGGCAGCTGCAATCTGAAGATGCTCAACTGCCAGTACCACCCTCAGCACCAAGCAACTGGCACGTAGATACAGCTTGTCTTCAACAGAAGTTCCTTTGCACTTTGTGATCAAAAGGTTTTAGTAATGTGTTGGGTTTTTTTAAATAATCCAGCTAAGCAAAAACTTATGCATGTAACCATATTATCTTCCCCATTTCCTATCCTGCACGAAACATGTAAGAAAGCATCCAAAGACCATGAGCTTCAGCAATGGTTATGCTCCTTTGCTCAAAACTGTACTTCTGAAGAAACCAATCTTCATTGCAATTCATGGAATGTTTCTAAAATTTGAGTCAGAAGCTCATACACATGTAAGCCATCTGGAAATGCTTCCAGGAGACGGAAAGAGAGATTTGAAGAACTATAAACACTGTGTATTTACATCATGTGTGTTCTACATTTTCCACTGTGAGAAAGAAAGCAACATGAAACTCTTTACATACAAAGTGACTGCAGTTGAAGAAGGACTGCTTAAGAATTTGCATGCAATACAGTGAGATTAATTAAACTTTAATAACTGACGTCATTCTTCCTGGTCAGCATCACTGGAAAAGTCTGTGGCAAGAAAACTTTCTGGCACAGCAGTAAATAACTGTCAGTGAGAGAAAGCACAGAACATTGGGTTTTTGTTTTAAATTATCAAAACCTAACCAAAGAAATCCTAAAGCAGATAACCTAAGACAGAAAAAAATAAAGCAGAATTTCCAGCTATTTTCATATTAAACAAATGAGATACAAAGAACTTACTTTCCATTCTGCTGTTATGAGTAAGTTTTATATAATTTGTCAAATGCCAATATCAACATTTCATATCCTAAGACCAAGCTTTCTTGTAATTAACTCCATGGAAGACCTCCGTGTCTTTCAATCATCCATCCAAGGTTAAAGGACTTTTCCCAAGAACATGGAATCTTTTTTAAAGAGTAAATTTTAAACTACATGAAGTATATTTTACGCTATCCCTTCTACAGTTTCTACTTTGGTATGACCTATAACAAAACCCAAAGTGTTCCTTTTCATGTCCTTTATTTTTCAGGCATTTGGTACTGGAACTCTGTTTATTCTGAAACCAACAGATGTATGTATTCAGTGTTAGCACAAGAAATTCTGTAACTGGAAGCAAAACATCTGTAATGCTAAGTACTATCTAAGATTTTAAACTTCCTTACTTATACATTTCTAAGACTAGGGATAGCTATATAAACTGCAGTTTGGAAACCAAAGAACATGTCACCAAACTGTGTAGAAATTGTTTTCCTGAAGGAGCCTGCCTAGGCATCTTTGCTTCCATAGGGGGTGCTCAGACTCTATGTGAAAGCAACAACAAACGATTTACAAATTTATCTGGTAACACTTGGTAGTGCTTTTGTAATTCTATTATTTTTCTATATTAAAAATCACCATCCCTTTAAACACTAAGATAACTGCAGAAGAAACTTAAGTGGAGCTGAGCAGGTTATGCAGGAGAAAATCTTATGTGGATCATGAGAAAAAATGTAGGATGTTCACAGACCTTAGACTGGCTATGTCACTTTGCTAAGCAGGGACAAAGTGATTGCTGTAACTTACAGCCATGCACTTCATTCAGACATCTTCCTTTTCCTGTGTTACCATGGATGAAGGCAAAGAGTCCCTAAAGACACAGAAGCCTCAGAAGTGTGTTTTCATTTTTTATTTTGATCCTGCTTTCCTAACATGAGGATGCCAAATAACTACTTTTGTCAATCTGTGAAAGGAAAATATTAAGGATATTTTATACTTCCACAAATACCAATGTGCATGACTTTGCCACTACCAAATATACCAAAAAAATCCTGCAGGAATGTTACCAGCAGCATCCTATCCTCACTACCTCTGCCAGTACCTGTACTCCCTTAAATGCCTAATGTCACTTCAAAGCCATTTCTGTAAGATCTTGTTTTTACAAGGTTTAGGAGAGAGAGCCCTTAGAAGACTGAAACAAAATAAACATCAGCAAAATTATCTTTCTCCATACAGATAATTATGTCCACACATACACAGGCTCTGTAAAAGCTGTTAAACCAGCTAAAAGCAGAGCAGCAAATGCTGCTTGCTTTTCTATGCTCCTTTTTCCACCTATACTGAAATCTAATATTCAACCAACACATATTTTAGACTTTTAAAAGCTACTGCTCAGAAGTCATCCACACTATTATGTATTTTGATTTTTCAAACAGTATATCTAACATCTCTTGACTTACAGAAGGGGAAGAAATCTAAAGCACTATTTATGTAACTCAATTTTGTATGTCTCAAACTGAAATACTGTCTCTCATCTTGTAGGAATCATAAATTCTAGAGATGGCTGAAAAACAAAGCCTGCCATCATATGCTTAAAATTCAGGCCTTTTACTGCTTGGAATTAAAGCAATTGTTAAGTAATTCAAGACAAGCTATGAATCACTCTCTGAGAGTGGGCAGTTACAAGCATTTGATTGATTACTTTAGAACTACTCTAAACAGTGTAATTTACTAGTGAAAACGAGATCTAAAGATTGGTCATGAGAGCCTGTGGAACAGAATTTACTTTCCTGCATACTTAAGCTTTTTGATCCCACTGTTTAAAATGCAACTTTAGTCATGCATTTTATGAAAAGCACTCACAAAAAGCAAGCAGAAACAGCAGGGAAAAAAATGCACATGGAACATGCTGAAATGCTATGCAGATGACCAGGCTGGGGGTAAAAAGATTGTAAACTAAACTCCATTAAAAAAACCAAAACATAACCTTAAGGAGCAGCTTGTCCACAGAGTACAAACATTTTAACAATTTACAGGAAATCTCAATTTTGTAGAAGAATTCTGATTTTCCAAACATCTTGCCTTCAACTGATACAACCTAACATTTTTTGTAATATGCAGATGTAAATTGTGGAAGATCTAGCTAAACAAATATTATTTAAATAAACAAAAGAGAAAACCACTTTGTCTTTGACAAATATATGCTTTTTATTATGAAATTATGAATACACTATAAAATTAGCCCAGTCCATGCAGTCTTAAAACAATCACCTCCCTGTCCCCCATATTCTTTTATGCCTTCAAAATTGTTTTTTAAACAAATAGAGGTATTATTTATAGTTAAAACTCATGAAGTCAAATGAAACACCAACCACACTATAGTCCTTGAGTGTGCCAGAGACCACACTGGCAAAAATTATAAGCCCTTAGTTTTGTATGGCTATGGGATTTCTTTCCATTTTGATTAACACAATGTTTCACATTTAGTATTTTTCATGCCCTTAGGGGTGCAAAATTTTATATAATTGGAAAATTTTTTTTCACCTTCTGTCATCAGTTTCCAGATATTCAGAGAGCACTTCAAGGATAGCAGCCTACAGTTTTACATGACATGTTAGGCACTGAGTAGAGTGAAGGTAGAAATTATGTGATGTTTTCTGATAATAAAGCTATGGTCAGCATAAATAATCTGACAGTCTATGAAAGTAAGGCCTTTGGTTTTCTGGATTTAAGTATTCAATCGATGAGAACATGAGAATAATCACTGAATTTTTGCCTGTGTCATACCATTTTTTTTTTAAGAAAGCATTTCAAAGATAGGCCATGGGAGGGCACCACAGCTGAGTTAATTTCTGTTTATACTGAAGTACTTTGAAGAGGTGACAACACCCGGCTGAATGGGATGGCTGAATGTTCAGGAAGGTCATCTATGTAGCTAAACCGAAGGAGAGTTTAAAGGCCAATTCAACAGCAGCTTCTGTGACTGAGTCATGAAAACACACATAACACTCCTGAGGTTTTGGATGTAGAATGAGTCTCCTGGAAAAAAGACAAGGAGAGAAAAATTTTATCATAGGTGTTAGCTTTTTGTTATCTACTGCAATATATTTGGATGGTACTCTGAGATTAAAGTGACATGTTAAAAACAACTGCTCTGAAGACGTGATATATGTCATTACACCTCATTTTAATTATTTCAAAACAGTATTATTTTTAATAGTGAATACCCAGGGCAGTATGGTGTTCTGTCATGAAAATAAGGCTGAGCTATCTAGCAATAACTATATGCATCATTAAAAAACCCCAACACTTAAAGTTTAAATAACAACACAAATCAAAATCCATTTACAATGACAGCAGCAGAACTTTGAAAGCAAACTGAGTAAAAAAAAACAAAACTCCCTTCCCAAAGTATCTCAAATAGACTGACAGGTTGATTTGATCTTCTCAATAAAAAAACCCACACCAACCAACTGAGACACTACAATTCTTCACGTTACTTTGTAACACTGAATCATTTTTCTTTAAACTCACCCCACAACCCAGTAACTCATTGTTGGTGGTGGTTTCTTCTGATCAGTCCAGTGATCAGGAGAGCACTCAAACAAAACTCCATGTTCTGTTACCAGATCTAAATCCTCAGCTGCATCACTGAATTCTGAAATCCCACTGCCCGCTTTTTTCTTTTCCTGTAAAACAATTGGATAAATGTTAGAATAGAATGAAATATTTTTACATAAACACTAGCAAATATAACTATGTATTTTTTCTAGGAATCTGATAAATGATATTGTTGTCAAAAAGGCAGAAGATGTAACTTCCTTATGTGACTCTTTTCTCCACAGTTTTATCACTTTGGCATCACCAGTTTTTTCCATTGTTACACAACCTGGAGGTAAGACATATGCTCCCTGTTTTTTTTTTTCTCTTCCCGTCCTTCTAGTTGATCTATTATCTGTTTCTCTAATAAGGCACATGAGATAATACAGCTTCTTTTAACAAGTGCATTACAAAAGCTAATACTCTCATCTTCCTTTCTCTGCATGCCTCCCTAATTAAGCACTGTGATAGTAAAAGCCCATGGAAGAAATATGGCCAAGCAGGAATTGCTTTTTGCAAACAAATAGTTGAAGCACTTTGCTCAGAGGGTTTTCTTGCTCTTACTCAGTTTAAGTGCATAAGATGTATTGAAAATAAAGATATTTTTGTGTACAAAGTTTTACCACACGTGCAGATACACCTGGTAGTGAACTATTTAAATAATGGAGAAAAAACAATCTCGAAATACTCAGTCGAGAATGTAAATAGAAAATCAGAAACAAAGTTTCCATACTTGTTTCCTCATGGACTGCTGAAAAACAGAACGAATTGAAAGACAGCAACGATAGAAATTCTCAATTAACTGAGGGTGGATGGAGCCACCAAGCCGTGCTACTTCTTTGTGAGTTGGAGTAATAAAAATTCCTTGCATTGTTTCCAAAGATAGGTAGTGGAAGAGGATATTCTCAGGACCAGATGTCAACCTTGAAGAAACAGGAAAAATTAATTTTGTATTAAAATAATTTTGAAAGGCACTGAAGTTAAAAAACATACACTTCTGTTTCTGAAGACAGAATTATCTTCCCAGTAACTACAAGTGTACAAGTGTACAGACATCAAAAGGTGCCTACTTCTACACAGAGGAAATCCTGCTAATTGGACTGTTGAACTCAATTTCAAGTTTTGTACTCTTACCTAGTGACACCAGGGAGGCAAAAATATATGTGTGGTCCAGAAACTCTTTTATTTACCCTTTCAAGATTGTGTATATGTGGGACATGTGCACACATTCTACTGACATATTCTTGAGAAACAGTTGTCTTTTCTAATAGAAGCCCTTTAAGAGCTCCACTGTTGAGAATTCTCACTTAGCTAAGTTTGGGTTAGAATAAAATAATGCAGGAACTTGTGTGATCTATACATATTTAAAAAGTGATTCAAGTATGGCCTTAAAAATGAAATAATCAAAAATAATTTCTTACTTGAGAGCATTAAGCAGTTCTGTATCTTTTTCTGAAAGGTTCTTTTTGAGGTTTCCTAAATGAAATGGATTTGGTAGGGTATGTTTTTTTTTAGTGGCCTGAAAAACAAGCAGATAGATTAACTAACAGAGAAAATGCAGCTAACAAAATAATAGATTCAAACCAACAAATCCCAAATGCAACATTTTTTTAAAAGGCCCAAACAGTTGCATCAAGTTCTAGAAATCTGTCTTGTAGCCTATGTTAGACTAAAATAGGTTAGAAGCAGTTGCACAGTCATAGTGATTTGTTCTAATAACTTATGTTTACACCATTACTATTTTGGTGATCATCTCCAATTATTTCTGCTGATGTGGATAAACCAAATATTTACAAGTAATTATAAAGAAACAAACAAACAAAAAAAGTGGTATCTCTGAGGCTGACCCAAAGCTTCCCACAGCAACTGAAATCTTTTCTACTGAATTCAGGGGCTTTTAGATTTATTCTTTTACCATAGGCTTTAAAAAGAAAAAAAAAAAGTTACTTGAGTGAGATTTGTAAAGACTTTCCCCCTCCCCAAGCCCACCAGAACCATATCTCTTTGTTCTCAGACCTGCTCCACTACAGACTGTGGATTACAGCTTTCATCTTCTGCAGGACCTTCATTACCCTGCTCAGCTCCTCCACTGCTTCTCGTGGGGCTTGGCTTCCGTGTCAGTAAGGAGGAGTCACCAAACAGGGTCCTTCTGCTTGCTGGGGTGCTTACTGATTTGGAAGCATTTTGTAGCTTATTTGGGGTGGGTGAGGTGGGCAAGCTCTGTGCTTTGTCACGTGTTGCAGGAAGGAACCAGTCAGCACAAGCCAGAGGTGGAATGGAAGGAGAATCCAGCCTTTCCTCTATGCTGGCATCTATTCCTTCCAGCTGAAGTATGGTAGCTTTGACCTGATCTACATATATACAGTCTGGTCCTGGATTCCCAATAGCTTTTGATGCACAGCCTCCTGCCTCCAGCAGGACACACAGCATGAAGTGTCTCTGTAAACACAGAGGTGGCAACGTGAGCTCTCAGTTTAATATACAGCATGTGCTGTGTGATGTTCAGTATCATATTTATACCTCGTTTGATATTTGGGCAAAATACAACACTATTCAACACTCCCTTCCTCATCTCCAGAGGAGTTACTTATTTTTTCTTGTCAAATCATATCCAAGAAGATCTTTCACTTATGTTATTATGTTGATCTTGCAACCCTAAATCTATCATGTACAAAGTCACTACCTGTTTGTTTTCAAAACAATCCACATTTTTAAAAAAAAAAACATTTCTGAAATGAGTTTTCTGAAAATACAAGATCATAAAAGCAAACACATTTTCAACCAAAGTTAGAATGCATAAAAATAATAACATACTTAAACTTGCAAGCTTCACAAATGTATAAAAAATGCTAATCTCTGAGAAATTTTATTCCATGAAACAGCTGCAATACCCATATTTTGTAAAATTATTAAATGAAATTAATGGAAAGCACTGGCCTTCCTGAAAAAGAGGCAACACACAACAACAAATGCATTGTTGTGTTTGCATACTGCAAATGTTAACTTACCAAGCCAACAATGAGTAAAAAGTATCTTGCTTCAGGTTCCCTGTATCCTGTGGAACCTGGCACTTGCCCTGGCTGGATATGATGCTGTGGGAATACTTCACGCCAGATCACCAGCTGCCCCATCTTCTGTTCTGCTGCCAGGGGCAAGAGGCAATAGTGCCGGCAGTATAAACCTACATCAAGCAGATCTTCCTTTGGCAAGTGGTTGCCAATCAAGTAACCCTTAATTTAACACAGGAAGGGAAGCATAATTAGTCAAAAATATCCCACTACCACATCCTGCTGAAGAGTACTTGTCATATAACACAGGCACACGCCACAGGAAGTGAAATGGTTAAGTTTTCTGGCCACAGACTGTGGTTTTGGGATACAGTTGTACAACAAACAACACTGAGTTTTTGCACCACATTTGAAGAACCAAAATACTGAAATACAAATAAAGCATTAGTATATATGCAAGTTGTCAAAGGCTATCTGGGAAATGCATGGCTTTAACAGCTTGCAGAACACCTACAGAGTTAAGGTGCTTTAATTCTCCTTCAATTCTCCCCCACAAAATCCTGAGCTTTCACTGGAATTGGTAACTTTTCTAAAGATGCACGATACAACACTGTTTCTAGCACTAAGGGCATTAGATTTAAAGCGTGGTCGGAGCAGAAGTTCCACTGTGCTGTTCCTAGTCTCCTAACACTACTAAAAGAACAACTGCAAGAAAAAATTCTTAAAATCTAAGTTTCTGTAGAGCAAAGGCTGTTACTTTCCTCCCTGTACCACTGAATACAATGTCAATGTTAAATGAGGATAAATACATTTATAAATGATGCCAACGTGTCAAACCAGTTTTTCAAGCCTATGATTTGAAGACAGATTAAAGACAGATCATCTGAACTATTCAGTGAACACTGGCAATCAACAAAAAATTCCTATTAGAATATACAGTCTCTCACCAGAACTGACTCCTATTCCTCTGTCTCTCCAGTCCTTGGATCTTATGCAGCAATATTACCATGAGAGAGTTTCATTCAGACAAGCATTTCATTTAGGGACCATATAGTACATATCACATTCTGACAATTTTTTCCTGTTTGAATTTTACATTTGTTACTAGAAACACACTTGAAAAACAATCATACTGTTTCTCATGTTTCTGAGGTTCTGGAAACAGTTAGTCCATGACAGGGGAAGATTTCCAGACATATTTTCCTAATCTTCAGGTCTTAATCACTAATATTACCTTGTAGAAGAGACAAGAGCCCATAATCATATATAGCCTTCTCATGTCATAGTAATCTTCAGACTGTGGGAAAAAAGCATGGTATAATTTTTAATTCACAATTTTTATTTTATTTACCAAGTGCAAGTCAGCTAATTCTAGTCAACTCTAATAAATACCTTAAATACTTTAATTTTTGTCCACTTCTTATTATCAGTATGGCAGTTAATACTGCATGGACTTAAAATTACAATTAATCATGTGTTTTTATTACTAATACTATAGAATTACAATATGGTTAGAATGTTAACTGTGGACAAAAAATTAGGAATAAACAGAATGGGTAAAATAGGGCTATCTTAAACCAAGAATAATACAACATCCCTTTCCTTTGACTCCCACTTGATTATAATAAGTGAATGGGTTTGGAATTAGTGCTTTTATTAAACTACTGAATATGACACCAAAGCAAAGAGATACTGTGCAAAGCAAGCAACCAAAAAAGTGTTTACCAGCTCTGCAAAATCAGCTGCTTCCAGATCACTCAGTGCTGTGTCGATTTCCATCTAAAATATGTAAACAGGACATTTTAGTAGAGATATCCTACACATTAACATACAGTAATAGCTTATTTTGCTAGTCTCAAAAGATTAGGATTTACAAGTACAAACACAATGGATTAAAATTTATACATACTTTTCAGTAGTAAAACCAAATATCAAGAACACCTCAATTCATCAGATTAATGTAGAATTTCTTTCCTTGTGTGCCTGCTGAACCCAGTGTGCTTTAAAACATGGGGTTTGGAGAACACCTCCTGAAGGCTGGAGACAAATCTGAAAACTAGCATGCTATCTATCCATCTCTGTCATTAGAAAAATCTTTTTCACAATGGATTTAGGTTTTGTCTGCATGGAAATTTCCAGAACTTTCTCACACATTATCTTTGTTCCACTGAAACTGCTTTACTCTTGCCTATTTCTCTAACTGTTGATTAATGTAAATTTTACTAAAAATACATGAAAGAACATGGTACTAGCCACTGCAGTTCCTGACATAAATGTGCTGCCTAATGAAAAGAATCTACACCCCCTCATTACAAACTTCTTGGGCTGTATTAACAGGCTGTCTCTAATTGAAACACAGAAATGCCAGCAGGATTGTTGGCAGTCAACAACTAGCCAGTCTCTCTGTTAACTTTCTCCAGTTAACATTTAAATGGTTTTCTGTCCAACAGAGAGCTGACATTTTTAGATTTATATTTCTTCTAGAATGTTAACATCGTCACCAAAACTTGACCAGAATTTTCATCTTCGCAGCAATAAAAATTTTCAAGAAAATGTGGATAATCAAAGATAATTTTGGAAACTGATAACCTTATCATAAATATTGTTTTCTAGATCCCTTTAAGACATACAATTTTATCAAAAAGAAACCACCTCCTATTTGGAAGGAAATAAAAATCTAGCAAAGCTTTATGTGATGTATAGGCATTTATTTTGATTCTGCCACAGCCATTTATACCTCTTATGCATGGACTTCTGGAGTAATGTTTTCTACCTTGAAAAATACTTAAATGGTCAAAATAAACATAAAGCTACATAGCAAGGAAGGCCTTCCCTGCTGCATATATGCTAGTTGTTAGGTGTGTGTATATTTATTGTAAAAAATTATAATTCCTAGCCACCAAGCTACATTAACAACAGCAATCTTTGTGTCTGCCAAATAAAGTATGCTGTAGGAAAATGGGTGGTCTGGTATGGGCAAAGCATTGCCATAAATTACACAGTCACAGGAGAAGATACCTGCATCACTTTTTCTGGCCTCTTGTGTACAAGTATTTGTAGAGAGATCTGGAAATGATGTTACCTTGATCTCCTGGGGCAGTGTCAGCCAGTGCAAGCCTGGGAGACTGTCTAAAAATATTGCACTGCAGGTATCATAGTGCTGAACACCTGGGCTGGAGCTGGATTTCAGTCTTGAGGGCTGAAGGGCACGCTGGAAGAACAGGTTGAAAAAATGATCCAGGCGAGAAACATTTTCCACCTGGCAAAAAGCACTAAACAAACATGAACTCCAAGTTAGAATAACAATGAGGGACTTGTAACGTGTTTATAAAACCTTCAGTGCTATAGAAGTCACTTCATGGAATAATACTAGATTTGGATTTTTATTTTTAGAATTAATTTAAAAGATGAAAAAAACCACTAGGATAATGCATACGCAGCACCTATAAACAAAGAAAAAACTATATCAGTATTGTATAATAGATGCCTTAGAGTGACCTCAGACAATCATCACCTTCATCCTTTTGGAAATGACAATCAGTATTTTTCTTTAGTAATTTATTCAACTATTTTTGGTGTGTTACAGATCTCTTTTCTTCAAAAGATTCAAAAAAGCATCCTGCTGTTCCAAATGGCCTCCTATACTTCTATCCAAAGAGAATGCTTCACTCCTCACATTCAGAGGTAAGCTTTGTCTGAGAAACATTTAAATAGTTGCTGGTATTACAAATAAACTTTCTCCTTGTCATGAAGTGACATAAAAAATGTTTTAAGAAACAGGTAATTATGCACAATTGTTCTTTCTAGAAACTTTTATGCTGTTCAACACAGAAAAATGAATACAGATATTAAGCATGGCATACACACTTTAATTCTGAATTGAATGTAAGCATATGAACAGCCTACTTTGGCCATTTTATTTCAGTTACAGTCAGACTGAAAATTTTTTTGGTGATTTCCACATCATTAGAAAGACAGTTACTCTGCCAAATAAAGCTGAGAAGTGTGGAGTGTTTAATTGATCAAAAATGTAAGACTGATTTGTACTGTCTGTACATTTTACAGGCAGTGCTTCAACACAAACAGTACCGTTTGCAGAGTGCCACTGACATCCACAGTGACTTGGATTATGTGAATGATTTAAATTCATCAAGGACAAAACTTTCTAAGGTAACAAAGGCTGTTATAAAAGCATTACTAGTGCTAAGACTGAAACAAAAAGGCAAGAAGAACAGAATCCTGATTTATTCCTCAAGTGCATAAAGGAACAGCCAAAGAAACTTCATGTAAACATTAAAATTAATGCTACTAACTGTGTTTTTCAGTGAGCACAAATGAAAAAATTAGTGACTGAAAATACTTCTGAGAAAACTCACCTCTCCAAAGAACTGTACATAAATTTCAAGGTCCTGACAACATTTTCAATCATGTTCCTCAGCTGAGAAAGTGGCACACTAAAAAAAAATTTCCAACATACACCTATGTTTATAACATCTTTGCTATGAATAAGGATAGGCATTTCTGAAGACCTCAATTCTTAACTAGTCATATACTGCAAAAACATTCAGTACTGTCTAATCAGGACTTGACTTTGCCTAACACTGAGAATTGCTGTTTTCTAGCCTACACACATTTCTGACATAAAATGAGACATTATTGCCTTTAAGGGAAATAGAAAAGAAACTAATAATGGATACATAAAAGGTGTGAACAAAGACAATCAAAAAGTGGAATCACAGGAATAAAAATGAGTAATAGTTTTTCAAAAAGTACATTGTAAGCCTTTCTTGCTTTCTTGGTAGGCAGAGTGGAATTTGAGGACATATAATAGGAAACAATCTAAAAGGCAAAGAAGGCAGTTTATTTAAAACTTACTTTTCTTCAGGAAGGCCAATTACAAGCAACTTGTCATTTTCTTTCCAGTAAACAACTTGAACCAGTTTTTCGCATAAGAAAAGGGAGGAACTAGAAAAATTAAATCAGAAGTACTTGTAACACTATGAAGTTATGTGAGACCACCATTATAAACCAGCAGGATTTGTACATATTTTACATGCAAAGTCTTATGTGTATGCATAACCACATGCATGCAACCGGGCTAGGCAATTATGTTAATTATTACAGAACTCTGATTTCTAAACCAAACATATCCATATTAAATGTTTTCAAGGACAATGGCAATCAGCCATACATTATGCACTACTTTATCAGATTAAATGTCCTGTTTGCTGCTAAAACCAAGGTCTGTACATAACTTGAACACTAAATTTATAGCAAATCCCATGTTAGAAATTTTAAATAACAAGATAACACTGCTACACAGTGAAAAAAAGGGTAACTTTAGTTTAAGCTTGAATGATTCAGTGATTTAATTTTTAGGGTATGTCTCAATGATTAATTTGCTTCACTGATTCACTTCTCATGTAAAGTTCATGGTACTGGAGAGTGTAATTTCATTTCATTAGTTAAGAAATACTTCAGGATTTCTGCAGGTCACCAGAAAATTTTTATCCGTCACGTAACCAAATAAAGCAAGTTACATAATGCAGTGAACTATAGCCCCATCCCAAAAGATACACAATACATTTGCACACACAATAAGAGTAATTTATTCTTTACTATTCTGACAAAAAAAAACCTTCGGAGACCTGGGAATTATCTATTTTATTTTTCTGAAGAGATGAAAAAGTCACTAGAGATCCATAGAAGTGCTTTTAGATCTCCACATATCTCTCCCACCCCTACACTACTCCAAATGGTAAGTAATCATTTATTAGACTTCTTACTAGAACTCTGGTCTGTGGATACAAAAGTCTTTCAGGTGTTACAGCTGAAGTGAAATAATATCAATTTAACTGAATTACGTTTTATCTTTTAAAAAAATTTTTAAAATTTGAAGCTGCTGTAGAATTTCCAGGCTGCCATAGTACAGTGCCACAAAATTCCAGTTTATATAAGGATGTTTTTTAAGAGGTCTAAGAAGGGATCTAAAAATGATTTCACTGAACTAAAAATCCTAGTCATTACCATCCACGAAAAATAAATTCAATGTACATCCAGTCTGAGCAGTCCAAATCCAGGCATGCTGTTCTAGGTGAAACATTACTACCTAACAGTTAGAGTCCATTTTGTTTCCTCTGCTACCTGATGCAGGACACAGGTGTGTTTTTCTGTACATAGACATAAAATAAAAAAAGCAGTAACATATTACGTTTCAGTACTTTTACCTGATAATCTGGGTACCAGTAATAGTTTCCAGTATGTCAGATAGAGTGAGAAATATTCCTCTGACACTTCTCAGTTTTTGGGATGCTTCTGATATGGGGTACTGATAAAGAATTTCTTGCTGTGAAGAAAGTTAGCTGTTAGTTGAGCAAAGCAAAACAAACAACAAAAAAATACCAAACCAAACCAAACAGCACTACAGAAAACAAGATTTTTTTCCTGGCACTCGTTTGTTTTTTTTTAACATGAAAGGTTTTTATAATATACTTTCTCATAATATCAAAACATGGGTCTGCAGGGAACTGGCAAGTTCTGAAATGCATATGAATGTTTCTGACAGTTTTAACTTTTTTATAGAAAAGTAGAACTTATTTAGAATCATTATTATATGAAGAAACATAAAATGACACCAAGTATGACCACTGCATTTTACAGCTTAAAATATACTGCTAACAAACCAGATTCCAAGACATGGCTAATATTTCTATGGTTCTTTCAATAATTAAATTGTGACTTAAACATATATACATATAAACATATACACACCATAAATAATTTTATCACCAAACCTCTGACCATCTGTGTCAGCACACTCTCAGAGAAGTCATCTCAAAACTGAAGTACAAATCTTTGTGACAATTACTTTTCTTTTTCAAACCAGTTCTTTAAAATAAACGTTTCATGTAAGCATTAAAAAACCTGTTTCAGCAACCACAACAAAACAGTAATAATCCCACAGTAATTTGAGATTCCTTACATTTATTGCTTTCTGCCAAGTCATGATGGGCCAGAAATAATGCATGTTATATTAAGCATACCCAATGCAAAGAGCATACTAAATTATCTTTCTACACAAACAGAATAGACATGGTTAACTTTCCTATTTATGTCACTAACCATATCCAGCCAGTGCCAATACCCTTTGAAAATTTTCCTTCATTGAGATCAAAAGAATGTAAAGTTTCATTACAGAAGGACCTGGCAAATTCTTCATTCTTATCCAATTTAATTAGCTCTATTTTCAAATACCCATTTGTGACAAGGACTTTTTCTTTTTCAAATCAATCCCTCAGCTTGAAAAAAACCCTGCCATTTTCTAATTACAGCACTACAGAGAGCTAGAAAAAGCCTTTCTTTCTCCTCACTCTGAACCAGGGCCTTTGCACAAAATTAATCTGAGAATTATCTGTACACTTTCCAAGTAAAAGAAAAGACAAGTGTAAGAAAAGCCCATAGCTCCATCTTACATAGATATTGATGAGTTAGCAAAGGTCAGCATACAGTGCCATACCAGATGAGCTGTCCTCAGAGCAGGGTGAAAGTTCATAGGCCAATGACAATGGAATTAATAAATGGAAATAGCTCATTTCTTAAGAAGCGCAAACTCTTCCTCATCCCAAAAAACCTAAACCAGGACACTATACCTAAACTAGTGGCTTATCAAACAGCTTCCCTTTTTTAATTTACTAATTTATCAAACAGCCTAAATAATATTTTAAAAAAATTAAATTAGTGCAGTCTTGAGAACCTAAGAAAAGGTTAAAAGAAACAATACATGAAAAGTCAACTATGAATTCTTAAAGCTTAATTAAAGAGCTATAAAATAAGAGAGAAATGCTACAGGAAATACATGTCTGTATGAACCAAGCTATCTCAACAGCTACTCAGTAATACCTATTTTGTAAGTATGCTTAACACATACTTCCAGGAACAGCAGCATGTAGGAGGAATATGAACACTGCACTTTTTAAAACATGGTATTGCCAAAATTAGTTCAGACACATAAAGATGTTGCAGCATATGCTGGTAGAAATAATGTATATTATAAATATAATACCCACCTTGACTAAAACATAAAAAATAGAAGAACAACCTTATTCTCTGAAACCATTATTATATGGGACACTTCCCCATGCATGCACATGTGCCAAGTCATCTCTAATGCTAATTTCTAGTGGAGGAGATAGAGCTTACAAGTGTTAGAGCTCATTAATTCTATTTTGGGGTGCCCAAAGCCCACATGTAGGAGAATTAGCTACTGGTTGTAGTTGCCATTGTTTCCATGGATGTGATCTGCATACCTTTGCATATTGGGAAAGAAGCTTAGTAAAGAGCATTATACTTTATTGACATAGGTGTGTAACAATAGCAGAGCTTATTTGAAATACTTCTGTACACTAAACTTGGGACAGTGTATCTACAGGGTAAATGTTATTCACTGATCACCAAATGAAATTAAAGACCTATGTCTTGAAGAAGCTGACATCTTGTTAGGAAATGTTAAAAGAGCTTAATTACAGCAGCAAAACATCTCTCAACATTAGAGAGTATTTGGGGCTGCACAACTGCCAAAACTCCTCAGGAAACAATTCTTCCATGGTATGAAGGCAGAACAAGTGCATTACAATCCCTCTTTCACCTCTGATCAACATTCAGGATTAATCCTGTTTTTTGGCAAGCTTAAAGAAATAACAGGGCAAGAAAGCAGTACTCCATTTACTCTGAGCAGAGGAATTGCAATGAGGCATTTGCATATCTATTCAACTACCAACAGAAGAGATAGAATTTTTTTAACTATTTCATAAAGTTTAGGTGACCAGGAAAACACTGGTCTTTGAGTCTACAGGCATTGTCCATAGCTGCTCTACCCACATAACATAGCAGTCTTGGGCTACAAACTTAGAATTGATGAAAAATAACTACTTGCAATATATGTGAACTTTAATAAAGCATCTTAAGTTTAATTCACAGTTTAATGAGCTCCTAACTTTTATTATATCAGAGCAGAAAAATACTAGAGTATTGTATGTTTTAATGGAAGCAATCTCTGGGTGGGAAAAAGAGCACAGAATGAACATGCCTAGTTGCAATGCCATTTAAAAAAAAACAACATTAAGAGGCACTTGTATAAACTGCTGTCTGCTGAAGGTACATCCCATGGAAAAATGGCAGTTTCTTAAACTGGATTGGAAGGAATTGCAAACCAAAGCTTAGTAATGTTAGTATCTTGCTGCAAGACACAATGAAGCATACATTACCTTAAGAATATGATGTTTTAAAAGCATGGTTTATATTGCAAAGTCAAGTTACTTCAGAATTATGAAGTACTAGATTCATGGTTTCCTAATAGGCCTTAGTTATGCACACCTGTCTGTCCATCTTGTCCTCTGCACAAAATGGGCATCTTTCAGAAAAAATAAACTTTTAAGACAATGTCATGCTGCTTATTTACAAAAGGGTTGAATTCGTTGCACAGATAGTCATAAATCTGTCATTTCCTTGTTGTCAGCACTTAACTCTGCAAAATTTACATTTCTAACATGATATTATAGTAACAAGTAATTTTTCTAGCATTCTTCTCTCCAGTCCTGTCTCTAGAAAGTAAAACTGATGTCTCTCATGTGTAGTTGTAACACTTTCACTATTACACTTCACCAGCAGAACCATGCAGATTTCTATCTGCTGAAAAATAGTCTAGAGAAAATAAAGAAATCTCAGGGAATGAATGGAGCACTGAATGGATCGAAGGATTATCCAGGAAAAGAAAGCAAAATGTGGTCTTTCTGCTCCCCTCTCCATCACCATCTCACCACCCCAGTCACTGGGGACTTGCAAAACCTGGTGCCTCATTTGATGTCTCCACAGAACAGATAATACAGGTCACTGAGGCACTATACTAAGACCAAGGGAAATTACAAAAGGCGAGATTATTTTTTCAAATGTCTGTTAATAAAAAGTCAACTTTATCCATTTGTCATTTTTGAATTTGGCATTTAAGAAGCCAAACTTAGCCCTCTGCACTGTTCTGTGTCTTCCCTGTATTCTAAATGAATTATTTGTAGCTATAACTACACCATGAACAACTTCTACACAAACTTACAATGGAGTTGTACATACACTGGCAAAATTTTTCTGAGGAACACAAAAGGGAAAGAAATGTGAAAGGAAGCTTTTCAAGACAAAGAAGAACTTTGGTAGCTCAAAAATGTTGCCCATGCAAGAATCTATAGTTGATTGCTAACAGCAGACACTGGAAAGTCCTCTAATAAAACACACATTAGCATTTTAAAACAAGAGGAGCCAGACAGATTATAGATGTGGACTGCCAACAGCTCCTGCTGGGGAGAATTTTTTTGACTAAGCGGATTTCACAGGATTTCATAGTTTGAGAGGAGTATTGAAAACATCATAGGCAGCATCTGAAAAACAATAAGAAGCTTCTGAATTTATCTCTGTTTTGCCTGCTAACACCTCTAGCCTGCTCTTTACAAAAGGACATTCAGCAGTGCTGAAGTGATTTCAAGTCCAATTAGTTTTTTAGCAGTGATACTAACTTTTTGCCCTGAGATTTCAGGCCTCACTTCTGTCAAAATAGACAATTTACAGACAACTCAATATTATTTAGTTATCTTTTACACATTGAAAGCCATAGCTCTTGCTGTTGTTGGTTGTTAGTTTTCATCTTCTGTTTTATAGTTAGCCACATACCTCATCCTTAGATGTTTCAGAGTCCATCTTCATTGAGAGGAACATAACAACATGTGGCACCTCTTGCATGGCCTGCTGAAGGTCTGTACTGTCTTCTCCCCACAAGAGCTGAACTAGATTGTTCATACTTGACTGTGCTTGTTTACATCTTTGCTGTGAAGTTCCTTCAGGCTCAATTACTGATGTTTCAAATGTAAGTTTAACCTATTAAGACAATTACTGTGAAAGTGAGGCAGTACTTAGAATTATATTCTAATATCAGATGAAGTAGAGACAGTGTAAGCCCTTTAAGTTTTCTTAGCTTTAGTGGTGAAGTTGTAAGCATGCAAAAATTCCTGCTGTTTCAAGAAAGCCAAGTATATGTTCAGCACTGCACAACAATCTATTCTCAAGGACAAAGCCAACTATTACATGTTCTGTGACCAATGTGAGCAAACCTCTGGTTTGGTGTGTTTTCATACTTAATTCTTACGGTCTTGAGAATGGAAAAATATACTTACTGCTCTGGCTTTGTTTGGACACAAAACCTATTATCATGCTTTTGAAACATACACAATATTTGACTTTCAAAATGTCAGCACTTTCATAGGTATATATCCTCAAAGCTCTTTCATAAGCAGTTCTTTCCTATTCTGAATGCACTAGCAGATATTGCTACTGGGTGTTAATAATGCACCGATGTATTTCTTGCTGCTTTTAGTCTCCTATTTTAAAACCACTAGAAAACCCAAAACTCAGTTTGTCTTCTTTTAGAGACACAACCATATAGCCCTGTGGAATAATTGCTGGAGGTGACTTAGAAATTAAACTTGCATTCACATTTTAACACAAGTACAGCATTGAAGCAGGGTGGAATGCAGCTCATGTGCAACAAGTTTGTACCATGGTAATTCCTCAGGCAACCCCAGATGTTGGCAAGCTCAGGGGAACTTTGTGTGCTGGCTCTAAGAGAAAGTGTGTGGAGGGCAGAGTGGAGACACCACATCCACACCCTGTAGCAAACAGTGGATCTGAAGGTACTGTGAGACCAACCATGCTGCAGGTTTGAAACTCTGGGCCAACAACCTGCCACCTTCTGACAAAATACCATCCTTTAGGATGGTGTATTTATGCAAATAATATAACTAGGGTAAAATGGCTTAAAACTGCATCTCTTTTGATATTTTGCAGTCTATGATGAATGAGAACATATTAGCCATTTTGCTTGTGTAACAGCTGTCTTTATTACTATATCTCAGAAACAACAACCCTCTGTTTCTTCAGCAACTTGAAGACACTGTTCTACACTGCAAAAAAACCAGAACTCTGTATTTTACTTCTCCACTGCTCTATTTCAGCAATCACTCTTCTGGCTTGACTCAAACTGCACAGTAAAAACAAAATAATTGCACTTTAATAAAAGGTTTTGGAAAGTCAACATGACAAACAGGCACACATTTCAAGTAATCTCTGTCTACTTGACAGATTTACTGGCAGTGTAAATGTTAACACTGCATTACAAGTAACTGCTATATAAAAGGTTGCACAGCATTTTAGGAACAAGTAATACGTATACTCTAATTTAGCAAGGATACCATTAAATAAACTACATAATCTCTGCTTTTTTAATCATTCTGTATTCAATAAGAGTTACAGCAACTCCATACTTGGTCAAAGACAGGCAAGACAAGGTTTGGAGCTCTGCCAATACCTGACCACAACTCTGGTAGCTTAGGAAAGTGTCATACTGTCAAATATCCTGGAAAGTTTCCTAAGCTGCTACTCAATCTTAGTGCAGTTGGAGCTCTAGTTTGACAAGCACTTACACTACACAAGTTGCAAACAGAAGCATGTTTAACAAAACCTAAAATTTCCACTTATCATATCTGGACAGTAAAATATTTCTATTACCATCACCTCGTATTTTAACTGAAGAAAAACTACCAAGAGGTTACAGACATACTATACAAGGCACTATAATTTTAACTTGCTCCATCTCTTATCTTATAACCTTGTCTTCCTGTCCACCAGGAGGGGATTGAAGCAGAATAACTCAATATACTTTATGTTACTACCATCCTAGGTAATTAACACTCTGCTGGTCTTATTCAGAGGATAGCTATCTAAGTCTTTATTAGTTATTTACCTATGTATTACAGCTCCAAAATGATTATTCATATAGAAGAGAAGGTATGTTCAGGAGGTTTTGTAGGAAGAGATGTTTTTTATCAGGTCACATTATTGACACAAAACTTCACAGAATTTAACTCTGAAATTTCTACTCTGAGTTTCACCGAAGTCAACCAATATGTTAAAAAATCAAATATATGTTCTAAGAAAAAAATTGCTTAAGTTCTGTTTCTTGAAGAAAAAAGGCTAGAAACAATCCTAATTTTTAGAGGGGAGATTTGGAATAAATGTTCAACTACTTTACCTGCATAGGGCCTGGAATGCAAGACAAAACCCTTTCTATGTTTTCACAATTCACATCAACATCATTTACAGCAACTAGAGCATCTCCTGGAGATAAAACAGACAAAAGCATGAGAACGTTAAATGGTATTACAACAGTACTGAGGCAAACAATGTTTCATTTTTAAAATGGCATTGAACAAATATAAATGTTTTTTTTACATTTAAGTAGATGGATTCTACATGCAACATGTGCAGTGTTTAGAAACATGAGTCTATTGCTTCAATGTTAAGGCCTTCATGCCACTCTCGTATTATTTTCCAAAAACAACTGCCAAAGCCTTTCCCCTTCATGCAGGCTTATATCACACTTGTTACTTGATCAGAAAACCCAACAACTTCACCAATTAAATTGTGTCAAAGGAGTATTTTTTTCCCCTCCAAAACCACCTCTTCACTTGCCAGTCCTCCACTGCTACATCTATTGATAGAAACACTATCGTTTCCAAAAGCACTCCAAAACTCTTCCTATTATTTATGTCTTCTACTTTTTTGTTAAACACCATCAAATACAATTCCCAGGTACTAGGTTAATTACTCAGAATTGGTGCAAACCATGAGAAAGGCCACTGAGAAAGAATCTTAACTGACCATCAGAAATACAGAATCCCTCCAAAATGCAAGCAATATTCTTCTTTAATACACCAGGCAGGCAACAACCTTCTGCTCACTATTGTTTTACATGAAAGGAAAATTCATTTCTACTCTTTTTACAGCAAGAACCAAGACAAGATTAAGTTTTGTTATATACACACTAATGTTATCATTCCTTGGAACGAACTAAATTGTTTTTTCTCTTTCAAGTAATTGTAGTTCTCTCTCTAACCTCTGTATTTCTTGATGTACAGCACAGTTACGTTTTAGCATATCAAATCTTCAGCACAACAGTAATTCAAAGACAGGAAAGTTGAAATTTAAACAGCATTTAAAAGGAGCTCAAAGTCCATGCCAGAGCCCCAGGAGCTGAAAATTAGTAATCAAAAGCAGAGCATTCGGGCTACTCTGCAAGAAGTTATAAACAGAAATGCTACATTCTTTATTGAAGAACACAGTACTGAAGCACATCCTTCACAAATACAAGAGAAAGCATAAATTGGCCTTAGACTATCTAGAGCACTGTTTAAACAAAAGTTGTTTGTGTCCTCTTTGTTTTACTAGAGATATTCCCAGTTATGCTGTAAAGACAACAGTCAGCTCATCTAATCCACAAAGCAACTCAGAGGAGCTGCACACATTTTATGAAGACATATGCACTTAGCACTTAATATTTTTTGAAGCACATCTCCCAGGGTGAAGTATACAAAGGCACTTTGAAAGGAGAAGATCCATCAGTATTTACACATTTCATACTCAGACTTTTATTTATTTGATGCCTAATGTACATACGTAAAACTTCCACCACCAGTAAATATTTATTCCATTCAATTTGTAAAAATGTAATCCTGGGCCATAAATGGAACAGCTTTCCAGAAGACTTAGAAAAAGTTAGCTTTTTCCTTTTTGTTGAAGTGCGTTTATATACTTAGACAAGAAGCAGACATTTCCATGAAAACTTTTGTTTTCAAATCTGATATAAAATAATGTAAAAATTTGCAGGTTTTGTTTTAGCTTCTTCAGCAATATGGTTGTATACAAAAGTTTTCCTGTACAATAATAGGAAGACTAGTATTGACCTCCTTTTACTGGCTTGCATTTTGGTCAGCAAGATCACTATTGCCTGTTATGAAAGTCACCAGCATATATGTTAAATTATAGAGCACAAGAAGATAAAGTCTCACACAGTTCCATTTTTAGAGACAGAGTAAGCAACTGCAATAGAAGAAATAACTTTCAGGTATCAGACCTTAGATTTATTGACTCATCTTTAGAAATATTCACGTCCTCTTTAAGGAATAAAGTAATCTTTTTTTTAATACCATAATAATAATAAATTTAGCTTTTGAGTCTCTCACTCGTTACGAAAGGTTCTCACTCCACAAGGAACTGTAAGATATCCTTACACATTCTCCACACAATGTCAAGCAGACCTGAATATTACCAGAGAACAGGTAAGAGAGACACAGGAACTCTTTCCTGTATCCTTTGCTCTGTGTTTCTGTCTCCTCAATAGAAAAGACTTCTCACATCCATAGTAGCTAGGAACAGCTTATATTGTTCTCAATCATCCAGTTTGTACACAGCTGATGAAATTATTCCTGCTTTTTAAAAGACAAAGTTTAGAAATCCATGGGACTGATGGTGTTACTAAAACATTCATTTCTGAACTGTCTACAACTTTGCTACATGTACAGTACAGGACTAATTCTCCTGTTAAATATCCACTCCCTAGAAATAAGCTTAAAAGCACTATTGCTAAAAGTGGATCTTTGCATTAAGCCAGGGGATGCTGATTGGTAAATGAATCCATTTCCATACTGTGATGGCAAATGAACTTTTTTGGTGGTATTAAAATCAGAATCATCTTGTTCACATGGGAGAAGACTGAGGACACTTTTTCCCCACCCCCCAAAAATCCTGATATTTAGTTTCCTCTGTTCTTGGTAATGACTTGGTAGAAGTACTTACAAATGTTCACATACTCCTTTCCAAAAAAGGCAAAGTATGGAACACATTCTACTGAAGAAAGCCAGATCAATTACTTGCTTTATATGTTAGCAGGCTGCTTTTCCCCCAACCAATGCTGTTATGCTTCAAGAGGAGATTAAAAGAACATTAATAACATCCCATACTCCACAGGGAGAACACAGCAGAGCTTACACAAGCTTCTATCTTGCATGCCCAACATCTCTACTTTGGAGAGCATCTCCAACAAGGGGACCATGTATGGGAATTCGTCCTGAAAATCTCCAGTCTCACAGGATTTTGGTCCTTTCAATGACATTATTCTGAAAGGACCCTTTGTGTGGTCTGCAAAAATTGTCAAAACCAGAATTTGACTGTCAGAAGATGACTGCAAGTTGTATAATTTTTGTAGATGGATTACTGTTTTAAACTACTAGGCTATGCTACAGAGATCTAACAGATACACTTAGCTTCCTAGCAGTGATGGCCTTTATTCATCAAAGATCCAGAAATCCAACAGCAATATCTGCACTTCTACTATTAAAACTAGCTAAGTCACTACTCACATATTATTATAGCCCATCTTTACTATTATCCAAGATTAACCCCTGTCCCTGCGTGGTTTTCACACTTTTTTTGACAATTGTGCCTGTTGATCAGGTGATGAGAGTTCATGCAAACTGTCCAGCTATTTGGTGGTGATAGCAATGAGAACAGAAGATAATTTCAAAGAGGGTAACAAGAGTATATTCTCTTTGGGAAAAAAAACCCCTTTCCTGTATTTTCAGTGTCATTGAAATTACTTTTCCATTTGAACTATAGTAAAGATGACCATTAGCATTTATAAGAATTGTTTCCTGGTATAAACTGGAGAGATTTCAATTTGAAGGGGCAGGGAGGAGATATAATGACATTTTCTATCACAACCCTTATTTGCCTGGATCTAAACCTGAATATGGACTGGAGCTTTTAGTCTTTGAAGGCACACTCAAAGATGAAACTAGAAGTTTTACGTTGCAGTGTATATTTTGCATATTGTTAATAATAAACTCGGGCAAGAAAATTTTTTTCCAAAAATACAAAAGACACTTAAAAAATGTGAGATAAAAGCAAATGTATTTCATCTTAATCAAAATGAAAGTGACAGCAAGGCTTTAAAAATCAGTGAGGGCTTTCTTGTTCTCAAAATTTAAGATGGATGCTGAACTGCTAGACTTATAAAAAAAAATGAACTGATAAACAACACATGGATAGAATGACATCTTTTTATAGAGTTACAAAGCTGCCGAGTTTTTTTAGCTTGCAAAACTGTTGGATTTACTTTCATATGGTCAGCGTCTGCATTCTACTTGGTTAATAAACTACAGCAACAAGACTTATGACTTCCATATGTAATCTTAAAAAAATTCAAGTCTAATGCACAAATAATAAACAGATGTTTTAATCAAGAGAGTTTAGTCTCCCTTATGATTCAATCACGGTAGCCATTTAAGTGGTATCCTTGTTTATCACTGACAAATTAACTATTTTGATAATGACAATACAAAGTAATCAGTAATTTGGTTATTATTTAATGTATTACAAACCCAAGTCTGGGGAAAAATAATTTAAGCAATGCTCAAATTTTAAATAAGATGGGAGAGTCAGCTCAGCTGGGTATAACCAGCAGGAGTTTGGTAGTGGGGTGCTACAGGAGTAACTGGTGTGACAGGAGGTGAGGAGCTGCCTTCTGCTGCTTGTAGCCAGTTCTGAAGCTCCTGTCAGCACCAAACATGCCACCTCTGCCCTGACAGATTTAAGGAGCAGCATTTGCTACAGGAAGGGTTGTAGCCCACAGAGAGGACCCACTCCTGAAGGGCTGTGGCCTGTGGAGGAGTCACACTGCAGCAGAGGAAGACAAGAAATAAGTAAGGAGGAGCAGAAGAAAAACATCACAAAAAGAATTGCAACATTCTGTGTCACCCGTTAGTTCACCAAAGGGGCTGGGACACACACTGCTAACCTGCAGTGAAAACAAGGGTAGCTGAGACTAGGGACAGGGGGAGGAGAGGCCTTTGATCAAAGCTGAGCTTGGAGAAGGCAGAGAAAAAGGCATTTTCTTAGTTGTTCAGGGTCTTGTTTTCATCTTGTCAGCACCTGAAACAGTGAGCTAAGGTTTTATATTAGCTGGCAACAAATTAAATTCAGTAACAGTTCCCTGAGTGCCCAGAACACATGTTGCAGCCTAGTTACCCAGAAGACACAGGATGTATTTTTAAAGGAAAATAGCCTTAGCATTTCCTTCCCTATACTACAAAAAATGGTCAGCTAAAAAAAAGAACAAGTTATACCTATGCACATACAGGTTAATGAAGATGGAGAGTTAGAACCTTCCAGCAGGCATCATACTACACTAGTCAGGTACTCCTCATCTCTGATGGCTCAAGAAGCTTCTGATTTTTGTGCAAATGCATCAGTTTTAGACTGACCACAGAAAATTCTTTATTGTTTCAACAGGTCACAGCAAGATTCCCAAAACTTACTTTTAACAACAACAAAAAGCAAAGTTCTACTGTATTTTTCTTGGACTTTCTGTCCCACTTCAGATCCTGTGAGCTCTGAGAAGGATATCTGTTGAACTGCAGTTGTTTCTGAGTCAGGCTTTGGGTCTTTACCAGAGCTATCCCATCCTCTGATGGGCAATGCAGAAACAGTAAACCAGTTTTTTGACCAGCACAAAATTCTTTATTCTGTGTTCTTTATGCACACTGTACTGAAACCCGAGCATCTAATTTATGCAAAGCATACCTATTTCTAGACACCACATAAAATTTCAGAGTACCCAATGTTTTCTACAGATATATAATTTGAAATTTATTTTTATATTAAAATTATAGATGTTATGCTGTTGGCACAAAATACAGCTCATTTTCCCAGTTAAGAGCTGAATAACTACAGTATGCTTAAAAGTATTTCTTTCCAATGTGCAAAGCCATGGCAACACGGGTTGATGATAGCCTAGGACATACTAAACTGCTGGGCTCTTTAGATCAGTTGAAGTGTTCTGTTTAAGATAAACCAAATCCCCATAGTTGTTGTCCTCACTAGCTCTGGGAAGCATTAAAAAACTCATAATTGTAAAAGAAGAGTCCAGAAGTTAATTGTTCAATTTGATTACTTACCAATCAAGATTTGACCTGTTTTCACTGCTGAACTACATGGCACCAAACCATGCACTACAAGCTTCTCTTCACTGATTCCTCTGGAGACTTTATCCTTTCTGCCTTGTTTTTCAGCTCTTCTGCTGCTCCATGAAGACTGATGGACAATCCCTACTAAGGCCTCCAGCAGCCTGTACTGCTTTTCTCCAGCACTGTACAGTTTTCTGGGATTTACATAAACATATACATCTTTGTATTTCTGCTGCACAGTGACACCCATTTTCTGAGCAGATTGGTGTTTTAGTATGGAAGTAGGACCACAGCTTCCACTGCCTTTCTTAGCAGAATGCTTTGGTAAAAGATTCTTCTTTTTTAGTATTTTTGTAAATTTCTTCAGTTCATACTTTCTTGCTTTTCGTGATCCCTCTTGAATAACTTCAGCTTCATTTTCATGAAACCTGACATGATTCACTGCTGGTACTTCTGGGCAGCTATTCTGAAGCAAAGTTTCTTCTTCACTTTCACTCACTTCTAAATAAAATAATTCCCCATTTTTCTGCACACCATCCAACCATTCTGGCTCAAGGTCACTGGGGAAGAAAGAAGAATGGTTAGAGAGCTTTGGTAAGGAAGACTGCTATGCTGACTTTGTGATTACCCTGAGTAGGGAGAGGCAGTGCAAGGAAAAATGGGAAAAAAAAACCAGGGAAAAACCATGCTGCCTCTTGAATATTGAAAGCTCAGCTGCTCTAAGTTTGCCATGAAGGTAAGAGATGTTCTTGGGATTGAAATGGCAAGGAATGGCATCCCTCCCAGATCCTAAAGTAGTTTCTTTAAATGCCTTACAGGAAAACAGACATTGCAAAAAAAGTAATGTTGCCTTTACGTAAAGCAAACAAAAGAACCCACCTTCAAACCATTTCTTTCACATAAAACTTTTAATTAGTATTTACATTCAATGGCCTGATGGGGCTTTCTCCCAAGAGAAAAATGCCACCCTATTTGTTCCCTCCCATTATTTTCCCCTTAGGCATTCATAAGAAGGATTGTACTGCAAGCACTTTGGAAAGACTAAACTAAACTTTTAAAATCACCTCAGTATACCTGAAAAGCCTCAAGCTCACATGCAAAAACCAACAAAAATGTAAAGAGGCAGCACTAGAAAAAGTGCTGTCTGGTGTGTATCATTTGAAGTCACTAGCAAAATGCTGCTGCAGAGGAAAGCCAAGGCAACTACAGGATGTATTAACAGGAGTACCATCTGCACAGCACAAAAAATTTTTTGTCCTAATTTGGCAATTGCCATGTGTCACCCACGTCCAGTTTTGGATAGCACATTTTAAGAAAGATGTAATATTTGCAACAAGCCCAGAGCACAGAGACAAATAGTAAGTAGTTTAAAAACATGTTTTAAAGGAAAGGACTGAAGGAAATTATACTACTTTGGCTGACAAAAAAAAAAAAACAAAACAAAACAAAGAAAAAAATGGCAGCTGAGAGGCAACAGGCCAAAAGGGCCACTCCCCCACCCCAAGATAAACCTCAGAATGTTACTACAGAAGGATGAGGATCAATGAGGGTCAGAGTAGAAGTACTCAGTGGCTGAATTTACCTAAGTATTTAAGCATAAATTAAAGAGATTTTTGATCACATACACATAAATTAAAAAAAAAAAAACACAACAAAAACCCCAGCATTAGTAGATGATGCAATGACCACCTAAGATGTTCTGTATGGAAGATTT
Organism: Phaethornis superciliosus; assembly: GCA_023637945.1. NCBI lineage: Eukaryota > Metazoa > Chordata > Aves > Apodiformes > Trochilidae > Phaethornis > Phaethornis superciliosus. The sequence continues at coordinate 21,149,047 of JAJQWJ010000011.1, forward strand.
TCAAGAACAGACAAGAGCAGTTCATTCTTCCTGACTAGATGACAAACAGCTTTCCCTTCCTGTGAATCTGAGTCTGCACGGGTAGAAAACAAGTAAGGAAAAAATAGGAAGAAGACTTACATGATTATTGTAATTGTTTAAAGTTAACACAGTAATACACTTTATACTAGAACTAGTTAATTTTACTTAATAAAGGATGCAATTTTTGATTAAAATTAGTATTATATAATTGAAATAGAACATTAACTTCAACATACAGATAGTTATACAGCTTCAAAGTTTAGTTAAACAAAGACACTGCACCACAGCACCTCTGAGGGCCCCGAGGGCTGGACTAATAAAAAACATTGGCATTTCTCTCTTCCTGGAACCCCCAACTTTCAGAAGTCTACGGATGCCACTGGCAGGAAGAAACATCATACACTTCCTCTGCATTTATTAATTACCTTGCCCAAGCTGATAGTTTCTAAAGCAGCAGCACAACTTGTGAAAATTTGGCTATGGTCATGGTTAAGTCAGAGTTTGCACCTTCCACCAACTCTTACTCAAGATCTTGAGTATTTTACTCAAGAATGTATTACAACAGTACCACCACCTCAGTGCTGTTAGGGACAGACAGCTATTCTATTCAGCACCTCTCAAGAGGTGGTATGTAAGAATAACAGCACTGAGTTGTCCCTTGGTTTTCATTCTGTGGTTTGGTTTGTTTGTTTTTAAAAGTACTCCTGCATTGGGATACATATAAACAAAATTGTAAAAACATAACGTGGATAAAGGAAACCAGAAATTTACAAGGTAATAACATTTGGGTTATTAGAAACTCCTGTCTGTGATGTATGATAGCTTTTCACTCCCTTTTCAAAAGGGATTGTGCTCTTTGGAACAGCTCTTTCTTCTTTGGGGTAGATGTCAAAATTTCAGCTTGGATGTCAGTCTATTTACTTACATTCTCCAGCTTTGTTTTTTACTTCTATTAGAATCTAAAATGCCATTAATTAGACTTCGAAGTACAATTTGAACGCTCAAGCAGAGTTGCTTTAATGTATGGAAAGGATAAATTTTTATTCCAACTAAAAAAATAACAATAAATTAAACCCCCGGTGATTGCATACATGATACTAGAATGTGTACTGGTATTGCAGAGCTCTCTCCTCACCTACCGCTCTCCAAAAGAAGTCACTAAAATCGGAAGACTGCATCTCCAACGCCAAAGCAACGTATAGTGCATGAGCCAAGTCTCTTTTTCCCTTTCCCAGGCAGTGTCCAGCTGGGCTAGAGGAACCAAGCCAAGGCCCGCCAGCCAGCTCCCTGCTGCTCACCGCCTCCCTGTGCGGGTTCTGCCAGAGACAGGCAGCCCAAGGCGGCAGTGCCAGGAGGCCCAGCAGCACTCCCCGAGCAGGGATGCTCCTGGGGATAAGGCACAGCCTGTCCCAGGCGGGCAGTCCCAGGAGAACAGGAGCTGAAGGCAGGGGAGCAGGCGGAGGGGACAAACAAGGAGCGCTGAGTGCTCCGCACCACCCAGCGCTGCTCAGCAAAGCTCCCGCGGGCTGTGCCGGCCGCAGAGCGGTTCAGGGCTGGACAAAAAGCCCCTTTCCTCGCGGGGCAGCTCCACTGGGCGGGACGGAGAAGGGGAGGGCTGGCACCGGGGGCTTCCCCTCCGGCTGCGGCCGGGGAGTGGGGCCCGCACACACCCCCGCCGGGCTCACCCCACCCCGAGCCCGACCCCGCCCCGCGCTTACTCGGAGCTTGCGGACAGTGAGGTGGCGTCTGAGCCGCTCTCGTCGCTGCTGCCACCGGCGGTGCCCGCACGCTGAACGCCTTCGCCCCTCAGCGACGGTTCCGTCCATTCCTCGGCGGCTCCGCGCCCACCGGCGCCATCCCCCCCCGACGCCATGACACCCGCACCCAGCCGCGCCGGGCGGACACGTGACCCCATCCCGCCCTTCTTATTGGCGGCTCCGGCCCGGCGCCATGGAGACGGGGGGAAGCTTGAAGGGACCACGCGGAGCGGCCCGTGACGCCGCGTGCGCCGACCGTTAACGGTTGCGGGGGTTCCAACGGTCGTGAGGGAGCGGAGCCCCCTGAGGGGAGAGCCCTGTGAGGAGCCGGCAAGCAGTCAGCTGTGTTAGGACAAGCACTGCTCGGGATGAGGTAAATAATCGTTTTGGAGCAGCACCTGTCAGAAAGACCAGCCCGGCCACCTTCTGTGGCTGGCAAGAATAACTATTAACATTTCAAAGCGCCCAACGTCCTCGTTTGCTTTCTCAAAACAAGCAGCCTAGTCTCACTAGTCCCCTGAAGGTCTTTTAGAGGGTCAATGTGCAACACGTAATGGAGAGCAGACTATTTATTAAGTGGTCTGATAGAGAGGTCTCGGTGGCAACAGCCCCATCAAAGAGACTACTAATGAAACTCAGTCCTGAAGTGAGCCTCAAAGCATTGCTTATAATTAAAAAACATGATTTAAAGAAAGAAACATGGGGTAAATAGAAATTCTCATTAAGTCAAATAGTTAGTAGTGCAATACTGTGCTTTATGTTATGCTCCATTATACTGATTCGAGAGGTTGTGAGAAACTGAGAGAAGTTCTTTTTATGTTAGTCAGGAGAGGAGTTAGGTCAGGGTAAAAAGGCAAGGATGTGATGCAAACCCAAACAAGATAGGTGATTTGGCAACTTAGAGCAGTCACTGCAGGTTACAAATGCAAAATCATGCATAGTCAAGAGAGAGACAGAAAAAACCTACCCAGTTCTCAGGACTTAAATTGTTCACATCAAAAAAACAAGACCCAGGGCAACCCTGCAGACAACTTGCTGTGTAAATATGTCAGTAAACTTATCAGGACATGCATGTTGAATAAGGAAAGGGATGGAGAATAATTGTTGGAACATTCTTAATGCATTGAATTTAATCTCTGCTCAGTGGGATATTTGCCCAACCTCAGCAGCAATGTTTTATAGTGCTGGAGCACTCACAGAATTCTGTTATGAAATTCCTATACTTGAAACTGCTTTAAGGGAAGTGTTCAGAAATAAGCATGATACCAAGAGAATTAACAGACAAAAATGTTTTGGACTGCTATCCATGTGATTAAAGCTTCAGCTCAAGTAGTTAAAGATACCTACATTAAATTTTTTGGCCATTCTGAAGTGGTTCTACAAGGCCTGGTTTACAGACAAGCCACTGCTGTGTGGATTTTAAGACTAAAATCCTATCCAGAAGAAGAGGAAGAAACAGCCCCTGCCTGAAGAGAAGTTTCTTCTAATATGGCTTCATTCAGTTTGGGAGATGATATGTTAGATAATCTAAGGGTTTTTTCCTATCTGAGCTGGCAACTACCATTTCTCCCAAAGTATATAATACATGCGTGGTATATAATTCTTCAGGAAAAAAAAAATCAGATTCTTGGTTGTTGTCAGAATGTAAGATGTACACCAACTTTCATTTTTTTTATCACTTCCAGAAGAATAGTTGGAAAAACTACTTTACAAGTACCTCACCTTCAAAACAACTTTGTGAAGAAAAAAAAAAAAAAAAAAGTCTACATAAACAACATTTTCCAAAAAGCCAGATGAGTTCTGATTTGCTAAGGGGAATAATGCAGGAGTTAGAATTTTAATAGTGGTAGCTGAGATACACTGCTCCACCCTCCCTAATTCTGCTTTTATTTGCAAGCACTTTTAATACACCAAACAGCATACTGAAGTGTTTCCACAAAGAAGTGATAGTCTGTGCCAGATGGTTCTGTCCTAGTTATGTTAAATTTCACTGAGTTCAGGAGCTGGTTAATTGCTTCCAGTTGTTTGTTCAATAAGTGAGAAATACTGGCTCTCTAAAAAGGTGGTGGCAGCCTTACAGTACTTGCTATTTTATAGGAATAATCTTATCATGAAGGAGAGGATGGAAGATTTTGGTCCTCTGAGAGAGGTAGTTAGGAGTCACCTAAGTATTTTTTTTTCTAAAATGAATGTGGAATTTTTGCTGCTGTGGGAAAAATTACAGCTTGCAAGACATAATATATCTCACACAGCAGGATCTTATTGTAGTGAAGACAGATTTTCTCACACAAGCCCTCTTGAGAGGAAAGCCTCTCATTTCTTGTGCATAAGTATTAGGAAAGGACTTGAACCAATTTGTCCTCTGGCAGATCCTTTACACTTAGACCAAGCAGTGGGGTTGATGCTTTGCACTAAGCAGCCCACGAGCCTTCTATGCTAGGTTGCTGTTATTAACAAGCAAATTGTAAATATTTGCAAAATTTGCCACAGGGCATTATTGGCACCAATACTACTGCTCACACTTACTGGACAACTGGTTTAATGAGCATTTGAAAGTGGATAGTTAAAATGCACTCTCTTTTGCCTTAAGGTTGTTCTGATTAGCTTCAAAGAACTGAATCCATGTGTGGAAATTCATTTCACAACAAGAGTTCCTTGGTACTTTTTTGGCTTAACCTGCCTCAAAAGCTATTGTGCTTTAAAAATAACAGTCTACCTTGATCCACATTTATATTCAGGAGTAGACTGTAATTAAAAGAGGTCAGTGTGCAGGACACACTAAAGTGATGTCCTAGCCCTTTCTAATAAAGGCTGAAAATAACTAGGGAGTAACTGGTTTTGGTAGTGTTGCACAGATACTTATGAACCGTTCTTCTAACCATAGGAGGTTCCATGTGAAAATAAGGAAAAGCTTTTTCACTGTGAGGGCGACAGAACGCTGGGAGAGGCTGCCCAGTGAGGTTGTGGAGTCTCCTTGAGCCATTCAAACCCCACCGGGACACGTTCCTGTGTGACCTGCCTGGGGTGAGCCTGCTCTGGCAGGGGGATTGGACTCGATGATCTTTCGAGGTTACTCAACTAGCAGAGAATCACATTATGTGCTTCTGTGACTGACAGGACTTGGTCCTGTGTGGTTTGGTATTGTCAAGCCTGATTTTAGCAATTTTGCAATGATTCACTCATGATATGCCAGAATGATTTCACTGATTCACATTCAGCAGGCATGTTGGGCCTGATTCATGGCTGTGATTGAACTCTTCCCAACACAGGGCTGAAAACTGTGTGTGTGCAATGCCTTTGGTATAGGGGGCAAATGAATGCTCCCTCTGCTGTAAGTGAATGCTACCCTGTACTTAGGAGTACCCAGTTTATGCCCAGGAGGTTCCAATGCACTATTCAGGAACTCTATCAGATCCCTGATTTTTCAGCTGTCTCCCCTTTTTCTTCAGGGTCATTCCCCCTGCTAAATGCCAGCACGGGTGAGAAAGAACACAGACTGCAGTGCTGTCTCTGCACTATCTGAACAGTTCTCCAAACTGTAAGAATTATCTAACAACTGGATCTGCCAGCTTTCTGGCTCTTTTGCACAGCGTAGGCATATAAACAACCCATAGTAGTATTGCAAGACAAACCTCACTTGATATACCAGGACTATACCTGAATCTGTCGTCTTTCTTACACTGTCTGTGCATCAATAGCATTTTAAGTGTCCCTTTGCTTCCCTTCCCCCTTCCATACTTCTAATTACAGCTCTTCATTATTGATAAAGAAACAAGAAAGCCTGAGTGACTTCTCATAGCTTAATTTTTTTTTCCTTTCTGTTTGTTTTCAAATCAAATAATATCTCCAGGAAGGCCCTATCAACAACTGGACACACATAACAAAATACATTATCAGAGATAACATGATACATCAAAAGCCGATAAAACCAAGAGGAAAAGATTTTCATCATTGTTTAACAATTCTGTTTCTTGCTGCTAACACCTGCTTTACTCCAAACGTCTGAAGAAAAACTAACAGAAGAGCTACATTGTAGACTTACCAGCTATTGATTCTTATTTTTTTTAGTACTCCAGTGCACAGCATCAGCAAAAATGGGGCAGAAATAAGTTTTTCTCTTTAAAAAAGTGCAATGGCAACAATACTGCTTTCCCCTACCCCACCAAAGTCGTAAGAGACAAAAGGCACAGGCACTCCTTAACTTGTGTTTTTGTGATTACAAGGGTTACATAGAACTGTATGAGTAAGATTGTGATTACAAGATCTTCTGTTCACAACTCTTCTGACATTACTGCAGAGAAACCATCCATAGCAAAGTGCCATGAATGGGCCATGTAGTGATACTGGACTGTTATCTGAATTATTTACATATGAGCAGACTGAAGGGAAAACAAAGGCTTTTTGATCAGAGAAATGCATATTTTGTGGAAAAACACCCTAGTGCCCAATAAATAATACAGCCTGTTCTTTCTGACTATTTCAGCTTTCTGTGTCAACTTCCCTCTATGCAACTGGATTATAGAAATCAGTTTAGAAGAAAAACAACAGAAAACAGCTGTGAAGAATATGGGAAGACTAGTTCAACACATCTTATTCTTTTGTAAAACAGTCTTAAAGAGTTAAGAGGTCCCTCTAGCATGAAAAGCAACTGCAATTTCAAAAAATATTTTTCCTACTGTTTTTCCTTCACAAGTCTCCAAGTATATTTAAGCATCACCTGCTGTGCAGGACAGGTATATCAAGCATGAAAGAAGTGTGTTCTTTGCAGTCAACATGCAAATGTTTCAAGTACAAATAGTACCTTATTACACTAAAAGTATGTATACTGATACAAGCAATACCGTGGGGCAGCATGTTTTTAATCCAACTGAACTGGAAGATTTTCTGTTAGATCCCTGAAAAAATGCATGCACAGGCATTCAGATACCAGAGGCACCCTGCTAGCACATGGGCACATCTACTGCTTGTAAAGTGGCTTCAGAGTGCCATGCAGGAGCAGGCTGAGCCGCTGTGCCCTCCTTGCTGAGCTCTGCTCATCCTCTGTGTTCACAGGAACAGATCTGCAGTTGAAGGGACTATTGAGTTTGGTGCTTTGAGCTGGGGAGATGCTAAGTTAGTAAGTAGCTGTTAGTTTCCATAGCGAGAGCTGCTTGCAGTTGGCACCCAGAGAGAAGTGCACTGCTGCTTGGCAGCAGGAAATCAATCAGTGTAGCTGAGAAAACATGCTAGGAACCCCGCACTGTATAGAACAACTTGAGAGGAGTTGTGCTGGATACTCCTGAATGGGATGGTGTTTTCTTTGGAAAGTTTAAGGGGCTCCCAGCCAGTGCAAAGATAATGGCACTGAGGGGGGTTCGGAAAGTCCTGAGATCTTACTGTGAGATTTCTGTGTGGAGGGGACAGTGTGGGGAATGGCACGGTAGGGACAGTGAAGGCCGAGGGAAAAGCAGCTGCTGCTCATGCACTCTGTGTCCTGCACATCTGCTTCAGGAGTGCCCAGCTTGGATTTGGGTGCCACTTCAGATAGTTTTATTTTCCTTCTCTTAAGGGAGAGCTCAAAATGCTTATGGAGTTGATGCCCCGGTTTCCCTCTGCCATCCCTTTTCCTTGCATGCACAAGAAGTCCAGAGGAAGGCGCTGAGCTGCCCTGCCCGGCCCCCTTCGGACGGGCACTCAGGGAGCTCCCCTTACCCGCAGCTCCTCGGGAAGCCAGCAGAATCCCTAAGGCGAGCCGGGGCCCTGCAGCCGCCCTTGCCCTTTCCCTTTCCCCTCCCGGGAGCACCGGGGCCGCTGCCCCCCGCAGCCGGGATGCCCTCTGCTCCACCCCTGCCCCCCGGGGAAGGTGAGGAGCGGCGGGGACAGGGCCCTTCTCCCTTCCTGCCCCGACACCAAACCCCAGGGACTCTCTGGAGAGCCGGATAGAGAGAGAGAGGCTCCACACTGCCCCGCCGGCAGCTCTGCCAGCCCCCCGCCCGGAGGAACCTCCCGCTCCCCGCACCGACCTGTGGAGCAGGACGCTCTGCACGGAGTCCAGATCCTCCAGGTTCCTGGTGACGGGCCGGGGGATGCTGTACCTGCCCGCCCCCAACAGCCCAGGCACCCGCGGCCCCTTCATCGCCCTCCTGCCCCGCGGCACCGGGCACTGCGGATGGCTGCGGGCAGGTGGGAGCCCGGCACCCCGCCCGCCCCCGCCTCTGCCCCCTCCTCCGCCCCCTCCTCCGCCCCCTCCTCCGCCTCCGCCTCCGCCGCCCGGGCCCGCCGGCGCCACTCCGCGGGGCGCGGGAGAAGCGCGTCCCAGGAGCCGAGAGCCGCGGCGTGGGCCGGGTGCTGAGGGGATGGCTGGTGCTGTGCTGCCGCCGGGCCGCCGAGGGCTAACAGCTTCTGCTGCCTGGCATTGCTTCTCTGGGAACGTAGCAAACTCTGTAAAACCAAGTTCCATATATATATATGCAATAAAATTCTTCCTGACTGCACTCATAGCTTCTTTTTTTTTTTTTCCTTTCTTTTTTTTTTTTTTTTCCCCAGAGCTGCATCCACATCTCCTATTATGTGGGAAAATATTTTTCCCCCACATCTTTTCTTGCCCAGTGAATCCTATTTCCTTAAGTATTAATATGAATAATTATCAATCCCACAAAATGTAATCCAGTCTTTGTTTCCCTCTTCACAAAACAGTAATAACAGGCACTTTCAGATGATTAATGAGTTACAGGACTCCTTAATGGTTTCCCATCTGCAAATTCTGACACAGTATACTGAACGAACAGGGATGTGCAAAAGGGATTATAAAGCAGCTTGACCCACAGCTTCACCATTTTTAAAAATTGTATTGTCATAATTTATGTTCTCTGCTCCCTTTTACAAAGCAATCATTTTTCTCTAATATTTAGGATTTTTCAAGATGTGGTCCTCTCCTCCATATGTTCTATAGGTGATTTAAGATCAATAACTCATAAGGTCTTGCAATCCATTATTAAAACCATCAGTTTTAGTTTCAGTTACTGTGTCTGAGATAATTATAGCAACATAACAATGAAGCTGGTTCCCAGAAAGAGGAGGACTATTAGTGTGAGACAGAACGCATAACAGATTGGAAGCCACTGAATATTTTAGGGCCCAGCTCCATGGGATGTTGGCCACTACATGCAGTAAAAACTTCAGCTTGCTTGAAGGCTTTGGCTTGATCATACAGTGCCAACAGCTCAGTGTGGAGAGGGTGAATGCAGAATCACCATGGATCTGGGGCTGGGCATCTCACCATGTGGTGTGACTCTGAAACTGATGTAGCTTACAATTCCTTCCTTCCATCCACCCACCCATCCTTCCATCCATCCATCATAATAAGCATAATGCTTCTGCAGCAGGCACTGAAAGAATAACTTCTTGCAATATCCACATTTTGACTTTAGAAAGCTCATGAAAATTACATGTTGGTTGTGTTCCTGTGGTTCTAGAAAAACATTTAGGTACAATCCATGTTTCTAGATGACTGCACCAGTAGGCAGTGTGTGATCTGAAGCTTAGAGTATTTCATATACAAATGCTCTTGCAAATATGGATTACATGGCAAAATTAGGATTTTTCCTTGTGTTCATAGTTAAAGTTACTTTGGTGTCTTCACACCAGTGTCACCCGTGTCTCCTATGGTTAGTGAGCTCTGTGAATGTGGGGAAGAGCTAGTGCAAGTAATTTTAAACTGTTTGTTCCCTCTTGTCTACATACTGAACTGGAAAAAAAAAAAAAAAAAAAAAGCAAAGACCATGTGCTGATGCTTAAGCTAGCATCGATTAATCCCCCAGTTTTTTGTAGTTCCTCTTGGAAGTAATCAGCCTTCAGCAGCACAGCATCTGACACCAGCATGATTAGGAGCCAGAACACTGTGTGTATTTTCCTCAAGAAAATGAGAGGCAGAAGTCCCCACACATGCGTACTGAAGCTATAAATTTTAGGCTAGAATTTAATGTAGATCTGGGACCTCAGCAACTTATCTAGACTGCAATGTTCCCATCTCATTTATGAGAATGATTTGATTCCTACGGATTGAAATTTCACTGAAATATAAAGTGCCATTTCATTGGATTTTCCACAAGATTTTAGCCTGGATACAATAGGCCAGAAAAAGGAAGGTCACTATTCCTTTTAAAGTCTATCAGCTCTTGTATTTAACTCCAACTACATACAGAGAACATGACATTACAGTGTATTTCCAGAATTGATGTAAAAGCATGCAACCGGAGAAAGATTAAAAAGTTCTGCAATGCAGAGAAACAGACTCACTGGGGGCAGGGGAAGGAGGAAATTTAACAAGGTTAAAAAGACAGCAATCACAACAAAAAAGAATTTTAACAGGTGTCCCTCATAGAGAATACTGTAGTATGCCTCAGCTCCCCTTCTATTTGTGGTGCTGCCCGTTGATCTGCCTTTTGAAAAGCCCTCTGCTTTGTTAAAGAACAATTCTAGTGTTTCTGATGTAAAAGTAAAAAAAAAAATCAAAATATTATGATGCTGTGCTAATGTCAGAGATCTCTTCTGAGATTGTAGTGTGCTTTTTTCTTACAAAAAGCAGTTGTTAGGCTCTTGATTATGAAACTATTTCTGATGCTGACAGGATCAGAAATTTTTGAATTATAACCCCCTTTTGGAAAAGACAAAAAGAAGTAGTAAAGCTGTTTTTATTGTATTTGAAGACCTTTGACTTTATTGACTTTGTTAGTAAGTTTTAGCATGCCTAGGGATCAAAGACTAACCTGGGTTTTTTTGTCTGCACAAGATGGAAAGCAGGTTCTCATTACTTCATATGTATGATCCCTCGTGTATCACTCTGGGGATGCTTGAAATCTTTCCCAAGGAAATCTTTTCCTTGCTTCCATTCTTTCCCCTGAGTTGGGAGAGGGAAATATTAGGTAATTATTAATCAGTCCCCTCCTCTTGAGGCAGCACATACTTTCTAGTCCTGTGGTTTGACAGTAGCAGGGCTACTGTGGGCTACTGTGGCTATTCTGGCTGCAGACTCAGGATGAGTTATGCATGATGCTTGAAAGTGGATTGAATGTGACTTCATCTGGCTAAGACAAAAACTGTGACAATATTATAAGAATGTAATAGAAATTTAGGTGTGCCAGGCAGGAAGGGTTTGAAGGATTTGTCTCCTTTAGATAATTTTTGCCTGTAACAGTTTTTGTCCTGGTGACAAAAAAAAAGCCTTTTTTTTTTTTTTTTTTTTTTCCCTGCTCATTTATACCCACGAGTAAGCAAGACTGTACCTTACTGTACACAGCTCCCAAACTAAAAGATATGGCAAAGTGTTGTTTGAGCACAAGATTACTTTCCTGACTATTCTACCCTTCCTCACCTCTTTGCTTATGAAACTACCCCTGTAGGCAGCAGAACAGGCACTGAGAATGCATCTGGCCAGCTGCAATTCATAGTCCTGCATATTTACTTAATCTCCCATCATCTACTTCCATTTTTTTTAGTTATGCCAAGCTATGAACTGCAGCAGCTGAGTGTGAAGTTCCTCATTCATTTAGTTTTAATCAGAAATTATTCTTTAAAAATGTAAATAATTTAGTAGCTCATGTAATTTATTTTTTTTAAAAGCAGAATAGCACCACCTGGTGCTGAGCAAAGTTTTTACAAACAATTCCGATAATTTTTCAGAGATTCTTGTTGTACAGCTGAGGTACTGCCTTTCATAATTGTTATTGCATGTCAAATAATTGGGAACATAATGTTATCACTGTCTCTAGTAGTAATGCTTCTTAGCCCTCTTTCTTATAGGCACTTTTCGCCTTAAATCTTTACCCATTATTTACCAGTTTCTAGGGGCTCTTAAAAAAAGTTATCTGTGTAGCTTAAACTCTGTACATGTGAAAAAAAGTTATTTATTAATATCTGATTTCTAGCCTGGTGTAAATTTGAGAATGAAGAACTCCATCTAGAAGTGAACTTCACCACTCTGTAAGCTTAGTTGCTTCTCTCCTAACCTACTTTGCCCTTCAGTGGTAAATAAAACCACTGGAAAAATGCTGAGCCTGATTTTGCTCCTGCTGGAACTATTGAATTCTGAAGCTACTGGATGACAAACTGCCATAAAGTTTGGATATTGGCAAAGTAGTCAGGTGCTGTTCACTGTAAACTACTGGGAAGAACCTGAAAGAACAAGGGTTCTTTCTGCTTGGTTTTGTTTTTCTGTGTTGCAGTTTACCAGTGGTTCCTACTCAGTGCCAGGCAATTAGTAACATTATGATCAGTTTGTCCTGTAAACACTACTTTGTATATCACACTGGTTTGCTTATGTTACTTTTTAAAGATGCCTTGCATACTATTTTTTTTAAGTAAGATAATTATTTTTATAAAGCCAGTACATAAATACAATAAATACTAATGCAGTCATAAAATAAACAAGCCAGCAGCTAGGTAAACTGTCACAAGTTTTAGGAGACAGTATTTGAGTTCATCACAGCACTGCCTTGGAAATTTTTTTTTGTTTTAGTTATAGGTGTTTGAAGTATTAAAAACAACTAAAAATTGTATTTTTTCAGATTTATGAGGTGGAACTATGCACCTCAGAAACTGCTGACCAAGAGGGTAGTTTGGAGAGGTCCTCAGGGCACATCTTCATGAGAACTCAGAGCAGGAGAGTAGAGATCTCTCAACTAGCAAGCCAAAATCTTTCACAGTAGGAGCATAACTGGATGAGATTGTGTGACCCAAGATGGTTAGTGCTGGTCCAAAAGTGGGCACAGTGCTGTAGTGATACAGTACTGCTGCTGTGCTACAGAGCAGGAAATCAAAGCAGTCACAGCTCTAAAAAGAACTGAGATTTCTCAGATAGTTGCTTGCTAAATGATGAAATCCTGATGTTAATATAGTCTTTATGATTTCTGTTATTTCAGCAACAGCTTTGTCAATACAGTGTGTCATGCCTTGGCTTGATTGCCTGTTGTATTCCAGCATCCATGCTGTTTCTCACTGTGTACTCACATAAAAATCAGGACAGTTGGGGAGTTGTTCAGGACTGGATGCTCTCTCTTACTGAGATAATGCAATTCTAATTAAGCTATTGAGGAACTTCAGTTTCTTCTGGTGTCTGAAATCTCAGCTCTTTGCTTGCCTTCCATCTTACCAAGGCATTTTGATCTGTCACAGACCCCTACTACCTCAATTCCCTCAGGTCACACAGCTGAAAGGAGGCTGTGGAGCTGTGGGGACAGAGCTATCTAATCCTGCATCCCAAACCTCTCAAAGGTTGGCTCCTCACTCCTTCTCTGTAGGTAGTGTCATGGCTTCTTTCTTACTGTGGGATGTGTAGACACATCACATTTCTTAAGCAAGCATGCTGTAGAACTTGAGAATCCTGATACTCACTGTTCAAACACTGAAAAGATTGCACAGCCTCAGTTGAAGACATGTTTACTCAATCTTCTACATTTCATGATATGGCTGTATTGACAATGCGCTTGGGGTTTTTTTGTTTCAAGAGAAGGACTTGCAAATCCAACTAACCAACCATTTCAGACTATAAATTTTGATTTGCAAGCGAGAAACACTAGAGGGCATTGAAAGTTCTGTGCACATACATCTGGTAACTCCACAGTGCTCTGCTTTAACAGCAGTTTTTCAATGTGATTAACAAATAAAAGATTACTAACGTGATGGAAAAAACTGGAGGCCATGTGCACATTGAAAACACCACTTAATACACTTAAATGACAAGTCCTAGGATTGCTTTGGTCAGCACACACAATACAAACCAACAGAACTGAAGTTGCACATGGATTTTTCTGAAAATGGAAGCAAAGCTGTATTAGGTACAGTCATTTCTGCAAATGGAATTGTACAACTTGGGACTGGTAGCTGACAGGGCTATGTATTCCAGACTATCTCTGATCTGAGAAATAGAACATTTTTTTTACCCCACATGCATCGTACAAGTTTTGTTCAAAATTCAACAAAAATTTCACAAGAACCTGTTTTAAAGTGAGTTCTAAACTACATAATAAAGAGAGAATGCATGTAAAGACAGAGTGAGTATACACACAGGGGAATTTTAGAAGTGATTTTTCAGTGATAGGAGTAGAACTTGTAAGACGGGTCTTTGATTTTTCTGCCAAAAAAATGCAGGTTCCTCAGAAACCTTTGTGTCCTGTAACACATTACTGATCTTTCTTCCTGGACATAATAGTGCAGGAAAAATTATGAGGATGCAAAGAGCTCTCTACACAGAACTGCATATGTGGGCTAGAAAAGAGGAAGGTCTTCCTTTGAGGAAAAATTTGCTTACCCTCTCTTATCTCTTTGTCTGTTTCAGTTATCTGTATGTGTCAGATACATCTGCACATGGCAGACTTCAAAGAGGGTAAAGAGCAAATGGGGCCACAGTGCCAGAGGGAGTGATGCAAAGTGATGCAAAAAGGCAACCTCCTGCTGCTGCTTTGAGTCCTCTCAGCTTTGCAAACCTGCTCAGAGCTGGGCACCAGCACAGGCTTGGGTTCAAAATTCTGGCATTTGCTGCTCTTTTACCTGTATGTACTTCTGTGTTTAATAAAAAAATTATTAAGTCTGGATAGTTTTTCCTTAGTAATTTTGCATATTGCTAAACTAGTCAGCCCATGTAGCTATTAACACCATCTGTCACACCTGAACTGGTCTTAGGGATTTCAGAGATATCCATATCAAGAAAAGGACACACTACTTCTTTTTATGAATCTGTTTTCTTTTGGAAAAAAGGAGCATAGTTTATACAGAAGTAGGACACTTGCACACATTGATATTATTACCAGCCTTATCACCGCAGTAAGCAGAGAAGTAGAAAGCCAACTCCAATCAAACTTTTGTGTCCCATGACTTTAAGCCAGGCCCCACAGAGGTGTATTTCCATCAGAGAATGACACACAGCAGATAGAAATCCTATGAGGTATGTTCTATATGAAAACTCCCCAGTGTTTTGAAGGAGAATGGCATGCTCATGCTTTATGCACTGAAAAAGGAAAATCTTCTGTTAATTTGGATGATAAAAGAGTCTAATTGAAAACTGTAATATCTGATATCTCCTGCACAAACCACTTCACCTTAAGCTTACCTAGAGATTTTTTAAGCACAAGTGGTTTATATGAAGAAAAAATTTAACTGCATTACAGCAGAGCAGATAGCTTCAATTTAAACCAGCATGCCAATGCATTCCAGAAAAATGCATAAAGGTGGAACTTCTGCAGATCTGTTTTATTGAGGCCCAGTTATGGTGAGATGTGTAACAGGCCTTCATGATTATAATAAATTTGTGATAAGTTATGCAATAAAAGTCATACTGCAGCTTCGGGTTATGTTTTCTGATTGGTAACTGATGAAGTCATAGTATGAACATACTGGAGAATGCTGGAAGGGTAAAGTGTAATCATATTGTTTAGATTATGCACTAGTTTCCATTTTACAGTAAACTATTAAGTTCACCTGTTTTTTTTCTGAAGTATTATTTCAAACATTTAGAATATTCCTGCTTGTATTATATGTGGACATTGTTTTTAAAAATACTTCTTAAAAACATAATTTAACAGCTCACTGTTAATTCTAGCTCTGGAACTGTTTATTGCATTGACAAGTACCACAGTGGTGCTGTGCATACTTCTGAATATTTATTTGTTAAAATATACTGTTTTCTTCTTCATCTCACTGAATATGAATATTCAGAACAGAGAGGAATAGCTAAAGGTCTGTGAAAAAAGCAGCTGGCTAGTGCAGTTAAAAAGTCATCCTTAAATTTAGATAATTGGATTCTCAACTTTAAGGTTTGTCGTGAAGCAAGAAATAAAACTTTTTAATTTATATTTTTTCAGTTCCATAATCAGTAGAACTGTGGAACATGTGCAAGTTTTTAAAGAATAGGTCAGAATCTGACTAGAAGGTAGGGCTTACAGAAGAATTTCTCTGATTTCATCCCAAGCATTGAAGAATGGAGTGAGAGTGCAAGTTGAGGATGGTTTTTGCTTCCCCCTAAAGTACATAAAAATACCAACTAGGTGCCTTTTCAGTTGTGGTTGTGCCCTTATCACTTTCACCATTCTGCAGGGCAGCAGAGGCAGCTTTCAGCTCTGTGAAGGGAGAACACAAAGAATTGCCCTCTAGCTGGTTAAAGAATGCTGTAAAGGTTAAAGAATCATATATCTGGAGGGTATCCCAGTTTGATCTCCTCCACAAAAGAGGCCAACAGTAACAGCAGGGTGTTACTGATTAAAGGCTTGAAAATGCAGAATATACCATTTTACAAAGCACTAAAGAAAAAAATATATATTGTACAATCTGAAAATACTTTGGAGCAAACATCTAAAAAAGTACCTAGTTCATCAGTTATAAGAAATTCTTTTTGATTTTACAACTCATTATACCTAACAACAACTTGCTGTATTTTTGTATTTGAAAGCTGTTCAGTTTTTGTCTGGAAAAGTTTTTGTCCAGCTTGTGCTTTTTAAACTAAATCCACTCATTGAGAAGATTCTGCATGCCAGTATGGCTGAAAGGAAAAAGGATAAGTATCTGGGAAAAGCAGTGCTCCTGGTAGTAGTGAAAATGCCTGAGTAATACTTCTGTTCCAGGCTGCAGCCTAATCCCATATTATTTAGTATTTGTTTGTACAGTTGTCATAAAAAACACAGCAAACATGTTCTTCTGTGGAGGGCAAAAGCAAAAAAGTATTTTATTATTTCAGTGGAAGTGTTTGGACCACGAGCACAGACCCTGGTACTGGAATATACCTACAGCATTAAAAGATATCTGTGCTACATAGAATAGTAATAACAATATTGCCAGAAGAAAGAAATTGAAACAGTGGTCTCTTTATTTAAGCAACTCAGTTGTATTAAACACTCTATCTCCACACTTTTCAGACCTATAAACAAGGTTATAGGAAAATAAATTCTTTGCTTATGCTTATAACACCAGGGAATACCATTCAGGAGCTATGGGTCTCCTGCTCTGGCCATGAGTTATGGCTTCCATATCTGGATGTGCTTGCTTTCTCCCTTTGGGAACCTGACCAGCTTTTGAAGATCTTTTCTGTTTCTCCAAAATTTTGTGTAGGGGGCCCTAGATGCATTTTATTATATCTTACTATTGATTTATACATATGCAGTAACTTTTGAAACATCACTAACATTTCAGATCTACTTCCCAGCCTCAGAACATCTGTTTTTTTTTTCACATGTACAGTTGCTCTCAGGGGAATCCCAGGCTGAAATCTGTGAGAATTCTTTATTATTTTTCCTTCTCCATTTCCTCTTTTTCTCCTTCTCCTTTTCCTTCTCTTTCTTTCTTTAAAAAAATAGCTAAGTCTGATACGTATTGCTCCTTATTGTAACTATTTCATTGATTAGCAATACTACTACATCTGAAATCCTTCCTCAAAGTGCATATCTGATCCTTCTTACCTATTAGACAGGAAAAAAAAGATATATTGGAAAAAAGTGAGAGATCATTATTATAATTTATTTTTTTTTTAGAACTATTGAATTGTGGACACTTATAAAGTCTGACAACATGCATGATTCTTCTCTCTCCCTCTTTCCCTATTATATAGATCCTTTTATATAGATCCTTTTCAAAAGATTATGATTTTTAAATCATATTAAGTATACAGACCATGCTTGTGAAACCAGTGGCCTATTAGTTCCAATTAATTTGAGCATTTAATATGTGGGATCCGAGTTTCCATTGTAAATAATTTGTTTTCACGTCTACATTTTTTTTCTATCAAAGAATAATATGTGTATTTTTCTTTTAAACTGGAAAGCTACAAGGGTACTGTATTTAATTGTAAAAGTTCTTAGATGTTTATATAAAAAATTCTGTATTTTCTCCACCAAAGGAAATATAAAGCATTACATTTCATATGACTAAATTATTGAAATCTCTCTTTTTCCAGTGGGAAGAGTTATATTTGAATCCTCTCAACTAATGAGGTACTTAGCTGAGCAAGGCAGAACAAATTGTACACATTCTACAGCTGAAGAACTGATTGCATCTTGTCTAGCAAGTAAGTGTAAGGAGTGGCATCTCATTGCTCCTACACATCCTTTATTTTTAGCTCACTCAATATCATATGACTGTAGTAAAATATTCCTTTAGCTGTTAGAATCAGAATGGTGTTAGCAAGACATATGAGATACTGTTAGCCACCAAAATATAAAGAAGGTTGAAAAAGACAGCAATGATGCAGAATGCCTAATTCTTGCATTATGCCATGTTTTTTAATTTCTTCCTGCACTGAGGAGTTTATAGACATTTTAAGATGTCCAACCTTTCCCCTAATTTTTTTTCTAAGAAAATGTGAAAGTTTTGCTTTCTCCTGGTCTACACCTTTCTAATCAGAGATAGGCAGTAGAGTCTAATCCTCAAAAGTATTTTGGCATTTTCTAATGAAGCAATTAAAAATTGAAATACTGAAATAAAAGTGATGAGAGACAGAGAGGGGCAGATAGAGTGGGGGCAGGCTAAGCCATTTCCTCCTGACATTGACTTGCATACTGGCACGTGGAGCAACCAAAGAGACAGAGAAAGACACAGCTCTGACTGCACAGCAATGATTTGTACAACTGCCCAGCACTCTGGAGGAGCTGAAGGAGCCCTGCTAGCACGGTGTGAATTGCCAGAGCTGTTCCAGAGGAGAGATGAGCATCCCCTTAGCTCTGCAGTTCTTGTCACTGTGCACCTAAAGAGACCCTGGAGAACACTGGGCAGCTGGGATGTTTCACATCTTGTACTGGCTGCACTTTGAGTGGTTTCAGTGTGTCCACATGCACTGAATTTGATTCTTTAAGGGACAAATACAGTTCTTAATTTTAATAAGTTCATATATTAATTTTCATGGTGCTGTACTAAACATAATGGATACATTTATAAATATATATATAACATTTGATTACACGAGCTTTTATATCTCCTCAGTGTTCCTATCAGATATGGAGGGCTGTCAGCATCAGTGATGAGACCTTGAATAACTTAAATTACAACAGATTTTACTTTCTGATTGTTGAATGCTTAAAATTGTACTGGGACAAGATAGTCCTAAGAGGAAATGTGAGAAGAACATTTACATGGTGAATACTATGCACATACAGGTGTTGGCATACATAGAAGATAAGGAGTTATGACTCTATATTTTGCATTGCTTAAAACTAGCCACAATCTGGCCTGCTTTAAACAGGTCTGAGATAACATTTTCAGCAATAAAAACCAGTGCATGATGTGACCTCTTTCACTGGAAAAATATTTTTGCTTCGTCTATTTCAGTCCCCAGAATTTTCCTTATAAGATTTTACTAAGACAAAAATGGACATAACTTGCCAGCAATTAACAGCCTGTTTGATACCCTATACCAAAGGCTCTAGGAAAATTTATCCTGCAATTGACCCTATGATGTCAGCAGCCACTCCATGTGTTCAGGGGTACTCGGCTCTAACATTTATTTGATCTCAGGCCAGGCCTGCTGATTACTGAATGTCAAGGAAAACAAGAGAAACTGAGCAGATAACACAAAACTGTGCAGAGGAGGGATTATTTCAGAGAGAGTTCAAAAAGAATATTTTGGATGTGAGTCAAGAAAAAGTAGAGATTATTTGGAAAAGAGTGTAAGACGAAAGGATATGCCAATGAAAAGGTCAAAAAGGAAGTTAAAGGAAAAATCAACTTGTCTTAGATATTTGAGAACTTTGAATTAATACACTAAGGGCTTGGTATTGTTGCAAAGAATCAGCAGCTTTCTCAACTAAATCCTATCAGTTATCATTTTTATGCATGGTATGACTGAAAAATTCTTAAGTCCTCATTCTGATACAGCAAGTCTTGAATAAAACCTGTGCTAGATCTTACAGGTCAGTTCTTACTGAGCTGCGCTGGGAGAGTAAGCAAGTGTAACTAGATACAGTATTTGAGAATCCTATCCTCTACACCTCCCCTCATAGTTCAGAAGCATCAGATTGATTATACCTGGAGAAGACAGTGCTAAAATATCTTCAAACACCCTCATTGCTTCAGTTAAGGATAATCTGATAAGAGCTTCTGGTCTGAAAGCAACAACAATAGAAATTTTCTGATAAAAAGCTTTAAATTAATTTCATAAAGTCAAACATCTCAGTTGTTGAAATCTTGCTGTCATCTGTGAGCAGTCTCCATCGCATTGTATTTAACATTCAGCTGAATTCTACATGTGATTTAATATTTGTTTGTTCTAAAAACATAGCAATTTGCCTCAAGCTGTTTAGTAAGAGACAACCTGGCATATTCAGTTCTGTAAGGGATTCCTAACTAGCAGCTGAATAACAACTACTTAAAAAACAGTAATCCTGCTTCAGACTGAAACAAAAGACTCCAAGGTGCTCACTTTACCAGGTTTTATAAATATTCCAATTACCACAACAGGGAAAAAAAAGGGGTGTGTTCTTTCTTTGAATGGTGTTGTTGGAGAAATTCTTTTTTACAATTACAACAAAGCACAAGTGCATCTCCTTTATACTCATGCCAGTTTGCATCATCTTTGCATCTCATAGAAGAGAAAATTCAGTAGCAAGGCCATTTTTGTTTGAAATGCATTAAATATAGGAATAGCAGCCTTCACTTTTCTTTTTAGAAGGAAAAGAATTATGAAGCTACAGAATTAATTCTTTAAAAGCACATTTTAAAAGTTTTAATTAGAAGTTGCCTTCTTAGAGTACATATCTACATAATTTATTAATAAGACATCTTACAACTCAGCCTGAACTGTGCATCTGGAGCACCTCTGGATGTGACAAAGGGCACCTGTTGTTTTTAAGCCCATCTGCAGCTCTTTCAGTGTAACAGCACAGCTGGCTCACCTCAGTCGCTGCCTCTGCCTCTGCTTATTCCAGGGCTCAAAATCTCTTGTCCAGTTCCCAGCAGCACCTTAGCCTGGTCCATTTGCTCCTCCAGCAACCATGATTACAATATTCAAAAGAAGCTGGGTTAGCTAAGCTTTCAGTAAAAATAAAATATGGCTCTATTACATAAACACTGATAAGGAAAAGAAGTAAAAAACCATAATAATAATATCATAGTTTTAGTTGGCCATTATTTGGGACTATATGTGTTTTTCCACTAATGAAAGCTTTTTTCTTTGATTTTCAGCCTTTGAGGAAATGCTTTTATTGTTTTTAGGGTTTGTAAGTAATTGCCACAGTAAAAATATGAAAGAAACGAGGCAATTGAACTGTTTCCTGTCTAGAGGTGATTTGGATGCAGAGTTTTCATTTGGAGTCTAGAAATAAATATTATGGTTAAGATTCCTGTGATGACCTTGTCAATAACTTGGGTATATTAAGTAACATACACATGTGATGCTAAGAATGTTCCCAGATTTTATGTTACTGAGTGCTACTGCAAAAAACATCACTGGTCACCTGACAGCACTGGAGCAAATTAACTTCATAAATGGAATCTGCCTTTGTGACTTCAAAAAATTAGAGAAAGTCTATCCTTAGGAGAACTACAGAATCACTTGTTTATTTGGGGTGGAATATCAGATGATGCATTCACTAGAGAATATTTTCAAAGCTGGTGTAAGTGGAACTGATATAATAAGTATTTATTATGAAAACTGCATTGTGATGTGATAGCATACACTAATTTAGGGTACTAAGTTACCTTTGTACATATTCCTCATGAATGAGAGTTTTTGTATTCTTTAATACCTCAAGAGAGTGTTTTCTGATTTGAAAGTAGAAAAGCAGCTCAGGCACTGTTTATGTGTGCCAAGACGAGCAACCATATGCTTAATAATAATGAGCAATGTACCTATGATTCTTCTCAGATCTTCATGATGATTATCTAATAATTAGTTACAATTATTTATTTCTTTAACTAAATTGTTGTTGAGGATTTTACAGTACAGGGCTGAGCTCTGTGAAGGGCTTAGAGGGCACAAAACTGAAAAGGCTTTCTCTTCATAACAGGTTCTTCAAAAACCTGTTAAGTTTACCAGAAGAGGAAAAGCTTGGGTTGTAAAAGGTCATGTCCCTTAACTCCTGTGATTGCTTAGACTCATCGTGACTGTTTTCTTTCTGACAGCCTAAACTGGAAAGGAATGACTATGGGCTAAATATAGATTACCCTACTGATACAGAACTGTCAGTGAGAGTCATTGCAGCACAGTTCCAACTTGACTAGGAGAATAGAAGAAATGGGAACAGATTAACACTGTTTTCTCCTAGCATCTTGTTTAGTATGCTTTAAAACTGGTGATCAGACATTGCATGATAGTTTTGTGAAGTCTTTTGTATTGCTTGTTGACTAATTACAGATTAGACTTTTTAGGATGGATAGCAGATTCTTGATGAATGAATAGGTTGTCTGTATGTATTAAAGAGAGGTCAGAGTCAGAGGAAGTAATCAGTTTATTTAACCATGCTTTCAATCCTATGTTTCACTACACAAGCTCCACCATAATGATGGCAATTATTTTTGATAGATTATAGTAACAATTCATGATGTTCTATAACGGTTTGTGATAGAAGCTCCCCATGTGCTGGGGAAATCTATGAAGATTGTGCTGAGTGGTAAATTTGGTGCCCTCTTTGATGATTATACTTACAGTGAAAATCTGGCCAACACATGAAATGTAGCTTTAGGGAAAAAAAAAAAAATCAAACACAACAAAAAAACCCTAAACCAAAATAAAAACCAAGCTGAAAATTTCTTTAATTATGTGCACAGTTTAGTTCACCTCAGTCACTGCTACTCTAAGTCACAGTTATGTAAGACACTATTTTTGGTATCTCAATTTCAAGTATTGTTATCCTAAAGGTTTTTCTTGGTCCCTTTTGACTTACCCACTGCCTTCACTTTTGCAAATATTAACTGTTTGTAGGTCTTCCAGTTCTCACTTTGTGACATGACATGTTTAATGTTTAGTTCTGGGAATGTAATTTCTTTGTTGAAGTGTCCTGTGATGCTTGCTGAGTTAGTCCTTGGAAAGTGACACTTTTTATTTGTTCTCTTTGTTAAAGTTTTTCTTTTCTTGGCAAAATTTTTAGATAGTGTAAACCAGCAGGCTGGGACCTTATTGAGCTGATAAAGTGATTTACCATTACCTCTTTCAGCAACGACTTCAGATGCTTTGGAAATATTATCCACATACTTCCTCTTTCCTTTTTACACACATTTTTTATTGTCCTGGCCTCTCTCTTATACATATTTTTTTCCTCTGCTTTTTATCCAGGGAAAAAAGCCATCTCCAAGAGTGTTTTTGAAGTGCTGGTGCTTGCTTTGCCATGTTTCCTTTCTTTAACATAGAACCACTTAGCAAGCCTGTGGATATATTTGTCTGGGAGCCAGCTGCAGTTGTATCATGCCTATGATATTGCTATGCAAAGAAAACAATGGCATATTCAGGATGCTTCCTTGTGATGGACTCAGGACACGTAATATCTGAAATCTACTCTCCAGATAAATTTGAAATTGCTGCTCTAATGCTTTTTATTTCAACTTTTTCAGAGTGCTTTTTGATGGAATGGCTTTTTCCTAGTTATTAAACCAAAAAGCAAGTGCAATTTTGACAGGCTTTCTACACTCTGAATTTGGGATTGGCTAAGTTTGTCTATAGCACTTAACTTCATTGTCTATCTCCCCACCCTTTATTCAAAAATAGATCATAAAATGCACAGACTTTTCCAATTAAAAATAATTTACTAACTTTCTTGATCGAAATTATTGCACTGAGACATTAGCCACACTCTTTTTGTTGTGCTCCTACAAAAGACTGCAGCAGATAATGTTTTACAGAATACTGGAAGTACTTTTGTGGTCATGGTTGTTGCTATTGTTTATGTAATTGAAATTAAGATGATTGCAGTTTGGGAGTTTGAACTACAAGCCAAAATACAGAAAAGCCATTTTATTACATTTTGGACAAATTGTTTGTCTTGTATACAATACAAAAAGGCACAGAGAAAAGAGAAGGCAATCTGGCTCTTGCCCTTGCTGTAGCAAATGTTCTCTGGGGTAAAGATGCCTGGGGCCTGGAGGAAAAAACCTGGGCTTCTCTTCTGCATTGAAAGCTGGCAAGTGGCTGTAGCCTACCAGTTTGAGAGTTTTCATTTGGAGTTTGCTTTAGAAAGAGTGAGACTTCAGGGCTGTGGGGAGACTTTCACCTGGAACATTATTTTTTCATGTGTTGCTAATATGCATAGTTACTCTGGGTTGTAAAGAAGACTAAAAAATAGTTTTGTACTCAGATGGATTCTACTTAGTTACTCTATAATAGAAGCTATAAGTAAAACTTTACCAGACAGAATCACTGTATGTATGACACTTTCAGTTTACCCTATTAAAGATTAAAAATGAGAAACTTACATATCCTTATCATAAAAATAAGTATCCTGCCCTGACAGATCTTCTGAAATGGAAAGGTGAACATTTGCAAGAGGTTCATTAAGTTGTAACATGCACTGTCAGATATGGTTTTTATGCTAAGAAATATCAGCTCATGTCTTTCATTTTTCATATAGCTGTACCGTAGCTCTTTATGGTTTCTTTCTGAATATAAAGTTGTTTTAGAAATATAGTATTAATGGATTATTAAAAGTTTGGCAGCTGCTCTTGAGGATTAATAATGAAGAGATGAGATTCATGGAAGGTAAATATGCATGACTCTCCAGTAAAATTATTAAAAGAAAAGTATATACAAGTCATCCCAAGTTAAAACTCTCAGAAAAATAAAAGAAAAAATAATCAACTAATCTATTTGCAGTTACCTAACAGGTAATTAAGTATCTTGGAAAATATGGGATTTTCAAGATAAATCATATTAAAACAACCTAATTTTAATCTCTGGCAGGATTCCTTATGTGGATAAGAAGCAGCACATGTCACATGCACTTCAATAAAGCTTTTGACACAGTCAAAGCTGTAGGGGTCTGAATCTGATCTAATGTGATTTACCTGTCTTGAGTGTATGTTGGGCTTACACAAGTGGAACAGAGCTACAGATTAAGCCCTATGTGTGGGACTTTCAGAAAATCTCAGTGTACATAGTAAAATGCCCATTGGACTTACTGTCTTGAAACAAGTACGTTTTAAACTTCCACTCTATATTTATCAAATTCATTTAATTTATGGATTTGCATCACTGAGTGCATCAACCCCACCATGGTTTCAGCCTCCACAGCTGGATGGTGGTACCAGCAGGGAGCAGTTCCCTGGACCACAGGGAACTCACCTCATGGCCATTATAAAAGGGGGAGCTGTGGGGAGGGGGAAGCTCTATTTCCTGGGGCTCCTCCCTCTTGGTCTGCTGCTCCTAAGGATGAGGCTGAGTATGAGCTTATGTACTTGATGTTGCTGATTGTACTAAGTTTTAGGCTAAATGAGGATTCAGGCAAGTGCATTGATCTTTGGGATGGTTTTTGCCACTTTTTTTTTTTTTTTTTTTTATGAAGGGTGAATTTCTCCCTCTGTTTCATTCTTTAATTGCTTACCCAACTAACTCTTTTTTACCTCTTGCTTTCTTTTTCTATCCTTTGCTTTTCTTCATTGTTTTGTACTCTTCTTTTACTCTGTGTTATTTTTTTCCTCCTAACTAAATGGCTTCCACTTTTTTCTCACTTTAAAGCTGCGTGATTTCTGGCATAGGCAGAGAAGATCTGCTGATAGGAATACTCTTGAAATATTGCTAGGTTTGGTGTGAACAGAAAATAATTCAATAATTTCACTTCTCTGGTTACCTTGAAGCAACTCTTGTTGCCTTGAAGTGCTCTGGTACAAAGGTTCTTTGTCTTTTCTGTCTCTCCTTGACCCAGAGGACAGCAGCCAGTAGAAGGGAACAGGGAGCTTTTCTCCCTGCTTCTCAGCCTTTCAAAGCATGCAGTAACTATGAGCAAATTAAATCCATCCATTTCAGTAATTTTCAAGGATCTTCTCACCAATTTATACCACCCACTGAACGTGTGCCTTGAGGATTTAGGTGGACATGGAGAATGATATCCATTGTCTGTCTGTAACAGATTCCTTTGAATATGTTATAGCTCTAAAGTCACCCAGCCAGCAGATTGGAAACTATCTTTGGAATTATTTTCTCAACATGTGATTACAAAATATATTCATATCTGGAATTTCTTAAAATTTAGATGACTTTTCTTAAGCCTGACTTGTGTAATTTATGTAGAGATACTTCAGAAAAACTGGACTTTCACTTTCAGGTGAGGAAAATCCCTGTGTTACTACCCATAGCATTTCAGTCTTGCAGTCCACTTCGGAAGCCGAACACGTGATCCACATTGCTGAGTGTCTTGAAATATACATAAGGGATGCATATGCATTCATGAGAAAACTGCATGTTTTTGACAACTGCAGCATTTCTTAAGAATTTATAGGATAAATGCCTTCTATATTTGGAATCTTACCTCCCTCCCTCATTGAAGAGGTCAGCCTTCGGAACATGTGTGCAGTGAATTTTCTAATATTTACAGGAGTACTTACAGATGTTTGCATTAAATGTAAGCCATAATAATTCAGTTCATAGTAACAGCTAGATTATGTCAAAAGTCCTCTCCTGTGATAGAGAAGGGGGAGAATTGCTCAGAAGTGCTTAAGGATCCTCTCTTCCCTCCCTTACACAAGGCAGGTTATAACTTGATTGGCAGCAGCTGCACATTACCACCACCTTTTCAGATTCCTTAGCACTCAGTACCACAGTGAGCAGTTCCCAAAACCTTCTCACATCTCCCTCCCGCTATGTCCCACTTTCTTCAGTGGAGAATACATGGACATATGCTGATATTTGTGTAGTGCAGGTTCTTACTGACTTATGTATTGCTGCAATATTTGGTTCAATGGCACTTAGCCTGTCAGTTCAAAAATGGAAGAGGAAGTTTAAGCAGAAAAATTGGGTGCAGAGAATAATCAGGACTATTTTAAATATGAAGTGTCCAAATGAATTATTTGCAGTAACTGAATTTTTTGGAATTTTTGTTATTTTTAAACTGAAAAAGGCTGAAGAGTTTATAATTTGAAAAGGTGAGAGAATTTTAAAATGTTGAATTATTGTAACTTTAAAAATTGAGATAGTGTGTGGTAAATGAAGTAATTTCTATTAAAACATTATCAGATATATTCACCTTATACATGAGTCATCCCATTTTGGAACACATGGGAAAATGTAGGAGTAAGACTAAGCAAATACTATACCATAGTGGGAGGAACAGTCATAATATTTGAGTTCAAATGCACAGCCTGTTCTAATGTTTCTTTTGTAGTTTAAATGGAAAGGAAGGCAGCAAGTACACACAAAGCAGGGTACATTGCCCTGTGTCTGAGGAAGCTGTGGGCTTGGGACTCAACCACACCGTGTGGAAATGCAGATCCCAGTTAGCACGAACTGGAAGTAAAGCTCCTGTTGCCTTCTTCCAGTGAACTGGTGCTCAAACACATCTGGGGCCTGCATGTTATGTCCTCTGAGAAAGCACTACATTTTTTCTTGAAATAATATTTTTACCTTTTTCTGCTAGAAACTTATGGACGAAAAGAAGAATTCAAATCTCAAGCTTCAGAAGCATTGGAAGGAAAAGTAAAATTGACATTTAAGACTAAGTTATGCTTTACATTTTAAGATAGACTCTACAACATAACCAATAATCAACTATCTGTGAACTTTGGCTCTGCTCTGGCCCAGAGTCCTGGCATCTAGCTTGTATCAGCACAGAATATATAACTATATCAAGTGTCCCACTATATAAATGTCCATCCTCTGAGGAACAGTCTTCCCATAGCTGACAGTGAAGAGGTACACCTGCACACAGGGTGTGATCCTTAGGTAGATGTCTCAGGCATTACATTTATCAGAGCTATCTGAATCTAGAAATGCACCATAACTAAGACAACAAAAAAGCAACAGTTTTTTCATTAGACATGCGAAAGTGTGTGTTTTGGCTTTTGTTGCTTGTAACATCTGCTGTACAGAACTAGATAAATCTAAATATCTATATAGATTTATGAAAAATATGGAAAATTAAGTTTCCTCTCCAGTATTGTCACTGGGGAGAGTGGAAGGGACATAATTTCATATGTAGTCTGAAAGCTGGCAAAAAAAAATGCTGTGTCAACTTGCTTGTTTTTGTTTAAGTTAAAAGTAATCTATTTTCTTTGTTTATTTAACCAAGTAAAACACTAAGTTGTTAGACTGAACATGTCCACGTAAGAAAGAAATTTAGAAGGGTCAGAGAAATTTTAATAATACAGAATGAAGAAAGGAATGTAAGACTTGTGGAGCCAGATGGTATCTAACTTCACCTGCTTTCTGTTAGGGCAAATCCCTACCCTAATCCCTAGCTATAGACTTCTATTTGGGCAGAAATATTTTTGAATATGGAGCAGTGTGATTCTGGTCTAACCTTGCAGAACTGCAGACCAGCTAAATGTTTCCAAACTTGGGAGCCTGAAAACCAGATCAAAGGTCCACAACAGTGAAGAATAAATTTGGGTAGGCATCCTCAACAGCACTGGCAAAACTGAGCTAGGGTTCCTCAGTAGTACAGGCAAAATTCTCTTTTGTGGAGTTGTGGTTCTGGTAGGAATGGTGAAAAGCAGTTGGATGGGCTCAGTGGAAGCTGGAGCAGATGAGCAAAGTGCAAATGAGAAATGCTGAGGAAAGCAGTGAAGTTCAGAAGGAGAGAGAGAGAACTGGTAAAGGATTTGAATGGCTTGTCTTACAGTCATATTTTTTCCAAGGACGAACAGTCTCTGTTCCTCTTTTGATATGTGCTTGAACTGATGTGACTAGGGGTAGGAACACTATCTCTGTTTCCAATCACAAAAGTCTTTTCATGAGTTTGAGTTTGCTGCAGTTTGGACCTCTTGACTTGCACAAAATGAACAAGAAACAAAGTTTAAGACAATGGTATCCTCTTGACTTTTAAAAAAATATTTTTGCATCCTAAGCTAACTGTGTGGAAAGCAGTTATCTTCAGGAGAACGAAGTAGCTGAGTGCATAAGCAAATCAGAGCAATGGTAACCAGGGAACTGAAGGATGTTTGCACTCACTTTACACCCAAGTGCTACATATTGGCCCTTAGCCATGGGGAATGGGACTGGATGCCATTTATTTATATGTTTTTTTCTCAGACTGCCTTGAATTTTATCATCTCATTCTTCCTTCCTTGTCTCTATTGACAAACCACTGTGGCATCTGTGGGAGTGGACAGGAGCCCACAAAGCTACAATCTATGGCTCTGGGCTTGCTGCCAAGGTGGATCACAATTCCAGTAATTTCCATCTGAAGGTTTGGGTTTCCCACCTCCGCAGGTAATAACCAGAGGAACAACCTCCCTGCCATGTGCACATCCAAGACACACACAGACACTTAACTGGCAGCACAGCCAGCAATACACATGAAATCCACCCCAGAGTAATATGGTAGCTTCTGCATTTTAAATCTCTCGGCTAAGTACAATATTTTTTTATAGATTGTGTGCTTAGAAACTAAAGTTTTCTTTATTTCTGTCGATTTTGTACATCACAGTATTTCCAATGAAGCAAAAGAAAAAAACTGATGTACTTCCAAAAGTCTCTTGTTCCATTTGTGTTAAAAACAACAAAAAAAATGTCAACAGAGACAGTAACGATTTATTTATTTATTGGTGAACTGCAAGCCAGTGAAATGTCTGCAATAAAACAAATATCCCAAAGAGCACATGAATCCAACAATAAAACTGTTTCTAATCAGGCAGCACAGTATGTGGCACAAGCCTAAACTCTACTCCAGCAACCTCTGCAACACTCAGGAGACAGCTATGTTACAGCCCCTTTCCTGTAAGGGGATCCAGAAAAAGAAAATATGAAAATTAAAAGTTAGACAACATGACATTAATGCACTTTTATACAAAATCTGACTGCTTTAGTCAAGAGGCTGAGGGAGTCTATTTTCCAGTGATTGTTACATGTCAGATCTTGATGCAGCATTACTCTCAGTAGTCAGCTTGAAAAATGGAAACTGTTGTTTTGTGTATTGAAGGCTGCTGATGAACATGACTGAAAGAACAAAGCTATAAGCCAAGAGATAGAAGAGGTATCTACTGTATGAAATTATTAGATCTTTCTGTCAGAATAATTCTGGGGGTTGTTCATCAAATTAAAGCCTAACTGCTAGTTAGTCTTTATGAAGATTTTTTCTAATTCAGTTCAAGCTTTGGAACTGGAGAACACCTTGAATTCAATAGCCTGATAAATCAGGCAGTGTCCCTCTCTTATTCAAACGTTCTGATGTCATGAGTACATGGCCTGGACAATATCTTGCTCAGTTACTTTCATGTATTTGATCTAACCTAAAATTTTAATGTTCAGCTTTGGGAACAAAGGAAGGACATAGTCAGAAACCAAACAGCTAACTGCAAATTGACATCCTTATTTAATCAGGGAATGAACTTCTTTTATTGCCTGCTGAAGCAGATTTAAAAACCCATTTGTCCAAATAGCTTTCCAAATGGAATTAACCTTACTGATGTCTCCTATTTTTTGCTGATAAAAATCAACCTGGAGGCTACTTCAGATGAATATAATTTTTATGTTATAGTAATTATAATCTTCCACTCAGGCTGCTTGCAAAAAAATGGTTATTTAAGTGGAACTGAAAAATAAGATCTTAAGCATTAACAAGTAGAGGGAATCAGCAGTTACTCCCTTTTTTGCCAAGAGTTTTCTGCCATGACTTAAGACTTTTCCAAGGGTGGGTACATTTCTTTCTATTCTACACTTCTCTGTATGTGTTCTGCACATTGTTCAGTGTGAAAGTTCTAGGAGGCCTCAAGGTCTCGTGTCACAGGTAAATGTTTTATACCTCTTTGTGTAAGAATAGCCCAACATAACCACCTCTTGCTATTTTCTGCAATGATGAATTGGATTTGAAAAGCATTTCCTCTCCTAGCTAGCAAAGAACATTTTTACAGTGAAGCTGAACTGAATGGAAAAAGATAATTCCTTTAACTGCTCTGTGTGTGTATATTTGGGGTCTTTTTTTCCTTGTTTGTTTTTTTGTTTAAGTTTTTTGTTTTTAATTTAGCCATTTGGTGTCATTTTCTTCTAGTAAAGATGACAATCTGAACTTTTTATTCTGCCTTATGCTAAGTGAAATTTTTTTTCCATCTGTACACTTTTGGAGGTCTACATACTGTGTGGTTTTCCTCTGTCAGGTCATCTCAGTCAAACTTCATCTCAGTTTTAGTCCTGTTGGAGCTGGCACAGTAGAGATACTTTTCAGATGAGAAAAAGGACTGAGTTGCTGGACTTGAGTAAAAGGCTTGGATTTACTGCTGCTAAGGGAAAGTGACTGCCAGTGCTGGGTGACTCTGTTCCTTCCTCTATATCTACAACAAGAACCAGAGTGGTAATTCAAAGGTATCACAAAATATTTCCCAGAATCTATTGTGTACTGCCTTAAAATTCCTTTCCAAAGCTTCCCAGTTAGAAGCCATGTACTAAACTTCTCTTTGTGGTACCATCAGAGCAGTCTTTCCTTGGAGCAAGATAAGTAAGAGTTATGGAATACAGTGTCTCATACTACTTTGACCTAGCAGTTAAAAAAAAAAAATTTGAAGTAGTAAGTACTGATATATTGTAACTCTGTCTGCACTTTACCACATAGAATTTCCAGATCATAGCATCTGCTCTTGTAAAGGAAAATAAAAGTGGTAAAGATGCCTGTTGCTGGTGTCAATAGATCCAATTTCAGTAGCAAAAAGCAATTTGTACTAAGAAAGAAATAATTCTCTTTTTACAAAACTACCTTCAGGAGAGGAACTCCACTTTTTTTTTCTGTTTTAGTAATACATGTTTTTGCTTCAGTTGACATTGGCAGATGTGGCTGGGTGGATTGGCAGAGCTGTGCTAATCTATCACTATTCTGATGATGATTTTCAGCTGAGGAACAGGAACTCTTGGGTAACTGTGCTGCTGATAATCAACAGCAACAACAACAGAAGAAAAAAATGTAAAAATCACCCACAAGGCTTTCAGGACAAAGTGGAATTGATGTCACTGTCATATATTACAGTTTAGAACATTTGCTGAGCAGAGATTTTTACCTGATTTTTTTTTTTTTTTTTTTTTTTTTTCAGATGCTGTGTCAGTTGTTACAGCTGTGTTAATGCCAGAGGCAATCAAACTGCCCCTTTAGTGTGTGTGACCTGACATTGTTTTCTGTGGCTTAAAACAAAGCAGTGAAAGACATTCTCTTTTGCTAATTTTCCAGTGCATTTCTGGGAAATAAAACCATGAAATGTGCCTCAAGAAATTGGTTCGATGTGGCTTAGGCCCTTGTTTACGTGTTCTTAGTTAAAAAATCCTTAATAATCTGTTCCTTTTGTGCACGGATTGCCAAGAGAGGGTGTTTTTAACCCTCTTTAGGAAACCTTGGCATTAGGTAATGTCATTGGTTTATAGTTTGGAGGTGAAACTCTATTGGAACTGAAAGCTCTAATATTCTGAAAATGTATGCTTAACTCCAATCCTGCTTTATTTAAAAATCAGTTTTAGCCTCATTGAGAAATTAAGGCCAGTGCTAGTTTTGCTGCTTTAAGAGCCACTAGAAAAATTAAATTCAATGTTTATTGGAGCTGTAGTATAAAACATTTGTGATCCCTAGGAAGGAGATCTGAAGTATCCTCAGTATTTCTTCTGCCCTGTCCTTGGCAGTGCTCATGGAATTAGTTGCCATCTCTGCAGCTCAGCTTATAGCCTTTATCAGAATATTTTACTGTTTTGTCCACAGTGGCATCAATTACAAACCAGACATCGGTCCAGTTGTGACTGGCAAGTTACCAGAGCAAGGCATTAAAATATCCATCTGCTTTTGACTGCTTGCAGGATGTTCTTCATCTGAACTGGACAATAGTCTCTCATTTTTACGTATGAATTGCCCATTTAGTGCTGTAGGGGAAGCAGGCATCCCTGAGTGAAAACTGCAGCTAGACCAAGAGGAACCAGAGAAACTTTTGTTTTTTAACGTCTGGAGTTGATGGAGATAAAGCAGGGGCTTTATTTTCTAGACTTCATTTTACATGGGTGATTTTTGGCATACTTAATCACCTAGCTCTTAAATATATACATTTATATATTTTTTTATATATATATTTATTTTTTTTTAAGAGAACCCTTAGGAATTTTAGCTTGATAGCTATAATGTTGTATAGTGTAGTCAGGAAATATTTATTTTTTTTGTAAGAAGAAGAATTTTGTGAGGCGGTGGCATACTGATGGAGTAGCACCACCAGAGGGCACTCTGGCTCTTTCATTGCTCTGAGTTTTTACTTCTGGTGAGTGTAAAAATTAAAATAAAATTTTTAGAGGAAAATACTGATTTATTTCTTGTAGTAGAAATAAATATATCTCTTGCTTTTCAGTACTCTTATCACAATCTTGGTATAAACTATGTCCAAAGATTACATCACTTTTTGGAAGACATTTGTAAGATGTTAAAATGAGAAGATGCACCATGTGTCTTTTCTGAAATTTATTTGAGAACATTTAAAAGTAAGACTTTTCTTGTATATGTGATATACTTCTTGATAATTGGAAAACTAATAAATTTACCAAGTAAAATACACATAAACAACCTTTTTTGTTTAAAGATATCTGCCAATAAGCCCTGATGATCACTTCACTCAAAAGACAGTCCCTCCCAGTTAACAGACAATGGTGTTTGGAATTATAAGATATATCTGGCCATCTTATTTTGTACATGTAGTGTGCTAACTGAGAGATCAGAAAAGAATCAGTGGTGTGTTTTCTGTGAGTTCCCCAGCCCACCCCTCTGCAAGTTTCAAAAAGGGTGACTCTTGTCTGTATTGGACACTGATCACAATTAGTTTCTTCTAATGTTAGTGTAATAATGGACCTTATGCAGCCTTTCTCAGTTTCTCCCAGATTTTCATCTGGTTTTAGATCTGCTATGGACCCTTCTGAAAAGATTCTGCCACCAGTGCTTTCCTCCTGTGAGCTGCAGTTCCAGTATGACTCTCACTCAGGTGAAGGCAGCTGACTGTCTGGACTTGACTAAATGATAAAGAAATATCATTTCATGAGCACTTTGACCACTGTAACTTAGGGACTGACTGTAACAGGAACACCATTATCCTGTAGCCTAAAGTTGCATAGCTGAACCACATGACATGCTTATGTCTACTCCTCCCTTTAAGTCGAGCATTGCCTACACACAAAGCCAGTCTTGGTAACACATCTCCCCAGTTACTGCATGCAGGTTTAGCTTCTCTTAGTGAGGCTCTGACAGGCAGAAGTCTCAGGCAGTCTCTGACTCAGCCCCAGATCCCATCTTTTGCAGATTATAGGCTCTCTTCTTGGCCAGTCACCAAGAAATGCTTCCCTGCAAGCCTGATTCCTATTACTAGCACAGGGGGCAGAACCCAGAATGCTTTGTTAACCCATCCTTGGCTGGAGTATGGTTTGCATATTCTAACACCTTGGTTTATTTTCTTTCAAAACTGGTGATTCAGTATGTGTGCATCTGTCTTCGTATGTATTAAATGCATACAGCCAAAATACAGGGGGTTTTCTTTGATTTTTTTTTAAAAACAATTTTCATTTTTGACAGTGGCAAAAAGTTATCATTGCACTTGTTGAAGAAGTGGTTAAAATACATTGTCGGTGCCTTAAGTCCACAAAAAACCCTGAGTAGGATGGTGGTGTTGGACAGAAGGAGTGTTTTCCTGGTCTGTGGAGGGCTCACAGTTTGAAGTTATTCCCTCAGCATAAATATGGCAACATTTCTAAGCTACTCCAGATCACTTACTGGAATGTCAAGTCAGCAAAATTCTTCACTTTAGAAAATGCTTGTACAGTGGGACCCCTGTAGAGGAAATATTTTGTGCCTCAATAAGACAGTATGTTCAGTGATTTAGTTGCTTCAGTGATGCTCCTTAGGCAGGAATTGTGGTGTATTTCTGTTCTTTCCCTGTAGATGAGACTGTCCTGACTTGCTGCTTTTCCTTGTCCCAGATGATCCATACACAGTGTGGGGAAAATTGTATTTTCACAGGATTTTTCAGTGTGTTTACCATTTGGAAGAAATCATGCCCTCTTCCCAGGTTTCATCTCCTCCTCACTATTTGCTGGTAGCCAGAAGTCTCAGTCAAGACTGATTCAAAACTCAACTGCAGATTAAAGATCGGAACCAGCCTGATAGCTGGGATCTAAACTGGCATCCAAAGCACTGAGCACAGAGCTGTCTGGAATTCTCCAAGCCACAGGAGTTTTAGTTATCAAAATTCTAATGATACGTAGAGATGGCAGAAAGTAAGAATGTGGTAAATTACTTTTTGGAGTGATTTCACGGAATACAGAAAAATTAAAGATCTAAACTGTAATATAAACATGTCAGGCAAATGAGAACACAGGAAATCTGAAGTAATATCCCTTTGGGATACTGGAAATATTATGGTCTATGCAACTGCAGCATTCCCCAGAAGAATACAGTGGCATTTGTGGAACCACTTCTTGGCATTCTATTGATTCACACTGCTTTGTCTTTTTTGATGTTGGACATAATTTTTTTCTTCAATACTGGATGAAATAAACTTGCAAAATATTCTTCCAAGAGTAATGTCCTGTACAGTACTTGAAAGGTTGTCTGTAACAGAAGTTCCAATGGATATATATTTGACTCACCCTTGAAGACTTTGATATTCTGGTAACTAGGTCACTCTGGCATCAGTCTTCTGAAGCTGTAACAGATTTTGTGGTTTCCCTGTTCAGTCTCACACTCACCTTATATCCTGTGTATACCTTGCTTCTCTGTAGTCCTTCAGAGTTACTGCCTTTCTGTGTGACAATTTCCCATATGAAATCCAAGGCAGTGGATACAGAGTCGAGAGCCAACGAACTACTACAAACTACTTTGACACTGTAATATAAAGTACTAATTTTGATGCAGGAAACTTGGAAATTAATTTCACTGAACAACAGCACTGATTCAAGACATAGCATACAATACATTTGCAACATGCTAACAAGAAAAACCAAGATATTTACTAAAAAGGAGTAAATGTGACTGCCTTTGATATGTGAATGAGGGAGGCTGCTCTGCTGCAAGTGGGAAGTAGGTAAAAGTTGGGTGGGCTACTTGGGGAAGTGTATCAAGGCAGTGTGAGGAGTCAGAGATAGCAGCTGTTTTCAGCTGGAGGTAGATACAGCTATTTTCTCTTGAGAGCGAGCTCACTGGACACATTTGTTCTGAACAGCTGTGGACAGCCCGGAAAAAACTCAGGCACCAAATGTGCTGCCCCCGTGGTACCAGGTACACAGCTGTAAAAAACCCCCACAAAGCACTAAGTAGGGTTGTTTGCCTTTCCTGATCTTCCCACTGGTAAAATCCAAGTGGGAAAGGCTGAGGAGGAATTAATG
Source organism: Phaethornis superciliosus (assembly GCA_023637945.1). Taxonomy (NCBI): domain Eukaryota; kingdom Metazoa; phylum Chordata; class Aves; order Apodiformes; family Trochilidae; genus Phaethornis; species Phaethornis superciliosus. Next base: position 21,185,233 of record JAJQWJ010000011.1, read on the forward strand.
AAGGGTTAATGGCTGATCTGGTCACCTTCAGAAACAGAGAAATGAAAGTGTTTAGGGTTTTTATAAAAACTCCCGTCTTCTCAAACTTTTGGTTTCAACAATATTATTGAGCTTTTGTGAGGCGTAGTTTCCTTCAATTTAAACCACTGTTTTTCAGGGGAAATTTAATTAAAAAACATGTATGTCTTGCTAAATGGAAGCCTGTGCTCCAAAACAGTGGAAGTTTTCTGAAGCCAGTGCTAGTCTGGTTCTGGCATTAGTGAGGGAATTGCTTTTAAGAGAGTTCTCATCTTATGAGAGTGAAACAGAACCAGGATGTATAAACTTAAAATTTGGTTTAGAACCCCATTATTTTCCAAGTTGAATCTAAATTTAACTAACAATGTTCTTTTCTTACTTGTATGACTAAGCTGCCAGGGCTTTAGAACCATCTAGCTGGATGTACTGATGTTACACAGCCCTTTGTAGTTGCTGATCTCAGCAGGAGAGCTGCAGAGGCCATCCCATGCCTTCAGGCAGAGCAAGGTGCTGGTGAGAGGACAGGGAAGCTCAGCCATGGGCAGGACTGGGGAGACCCCCTCCACTGGTGCTGGTGAAGTTGGCAGAACTGCAGCCTCCTCACTGTCTCTGTCCCAGCAACCTCTGCCTCTGGTCCATCACTTTCAGACTGTGGGAAACCTTCTTTTGAAGTGAAGTGGTTGAAAAAAACCCCAGATTATCTAGACGGCTGTGGTTTAGGTACTGAAAACAAGACAGTTTGTGTCCAGGGAAATGTTCTACCTCAGCCTAGTCTCTTTTATGTCATCCTAAACATGTATATTTTCAAAAAAATTAGCTTCCTCAGTGTTAGAAGTGTTGATATATTTGTTTTGTAATGGTTTGATGTTAACTGATATAAGTGGCTTTCCTTTATTTCATAATATATTTTACTTTCCAGTTATTCATTTGGAATGAAATAGACTTCTCAAATGGAATTTGATCAATAGGAAAATGATGCCTCAGACTTTTAAGGATCTTTGAGAACTATTTATCTTTCACAATCTTTAAGGTTTCTTTCTCACTTTTTTTTTGGTATGCTATGATGAACTTATGCCTCGCATTACATGTTACTCATAGACTATTTCCTAAGAAATAAGAATACAGCTGGACCTGGAGTACATAAGTGTCAGAATATCATTTTCTCCCTGGCAGCCAAGAGCAGCTCATCCAACAGACCAGGGCTCTTAAACATGGGGGTCACAGGGCTTCAAAATCTGAGAGCAGTAATCTCAAGGCATCTGATAAATTCTGTGGTGTTGCAGTACACAATGAGTTAGTATGGTTTAGTGAATACATGCTGTAAGAAATCTGGGCATTTCTCCATTTCAGATCTACTTGGCTTAGAGCCTCTGGATGGAACATAACCTCCCTCTTCCCCTTCCTTCAAAATCAACTCAGGTCAACACTCTCTTTGTAGAGGTTAAATTGCATGATTTAATTATCTCCCCGAATTCAAGGCAGCTCTAGACAAACCCTTGGGAATGAAACAAAAGGAAGAGTTATAAAACATGATAAAGAGAAAAATATGAAACACATTATTTGTCTTAAAACATTTTTAATATGTAAACAATGCAGAGGCTGTTGTGAATAATGGCTGCAAGCCTGACAGTTATCCTCTGGGGTCACGGATTCCTCCCAGGCTCCCTGCTAAAACATGAACAGGTTAGAAAGGAGTTCTTTTAGTTCTTAGTGTATAATGGCTTGTTGCTCCAAATTTCTGTAAACAGTGGGGTGCTTTGTCAAACATAGTTTTTCTTGACAGATCCAGAATCAAAAAAATTCAGATGGTATTTTTTTTCTAATTCCTCTTATGGCCAGTGCAAAACTGAGCTTTTCCATCCATTTTGCCAAAATCCATCATTTCTCCACATGGGAATTAACAGTTAGGAGGCCCCAGTCATCTTTGGGTGACACAGACCATGCAGCAAAAGCATGGATGCTGGTGGCTGGGTGCATTCTGTGTTCTGAGTTGTACAAGTGGGGGAGCTGATTATTATTTTTAGGATCTCCACAGCAAGGCCTGTTTTCATTCTTACTGGAACTAGTATGTATTTAAAGGGCTCTTGAAATTTGTCACATTTGGTATGTAACATTTTCCTAATGCTGCTAGTGACACCTTTCCTTTTGCTGTGAATTTCCAGGCCTTTGCCCATTAGGAGAAATGGTTGTGTCTGAGGTCTTCATTCATGGGCTCTTCTGAGTAGCATATGTGCTGGGAGGGAGGAGAAGGTAGGAAGTGGAATAAGCCTGCTGCATCAATTACAGTTTTGCAGCAGCCTGTTTCCAGGAACCAGGGATATTCTTAACTCTTCAGATGCATTTAAGACAGATTTTTCTTCTCTGTTCTTCTTCATGTTTGTCTTGCTGATTCCAGGTTCAAAAGAAAGCTCATTGCAGTAAATGGGAGCTATATTAAAGTGAGTTAAAAATAAGACTTAAGGATTTGCAAGTTTAGGGCTCTGTATTACAAGAAAAACAATAGTCCTTGGTGCTGGCAGGATATGTAGTAGAAGCTGCCCAATGAAGATCCCATTTCCATAAAGGGAAATCCTAAAACTTGAGTCCTGAACTCCTGTGTTCACACTATCACAGAATCATTTAGGTTGGAAAAGACCCTTAAGATCATTGAGTCCAACCATAAACCAAGACTGCTGGAAGCCTGGTGCCAAGCTGGCCACTAAAGCATGTCCCAAAGTGCCATTTCTATGCAGTTTTTAAATATCTTCAGGGATGGTGACTCAACTGCTTCCCTGGGAAGCCTGTCCAGTGTTTGACAATCCACTCACTAGGAAAAAGACTACAGATGTCAAAAAAGAGGAATCAGATGGAACCTGATAAAAGCCCTCTTTTTTCCCAGGCATTATTCATACTACCTTTTAGTGGATATCAGTCAATTATTGTATCTGTGCTATGCATCTTTGCAAACATCTGCAAGACTGTCTGGGGGACTCTCTGGGAGAGTGACCACTGCAGTGGCCCTAGGGACAACTAAACAGCTAGTGATATCTACTAGTACTCATCATGCCCTCATCAAAGTCTCTTTTCTTGCTCCCTTTTGAGTTACTGTCCTTTACCACCTCCCCTCACCATTTCCAGAGGGACCCGAGGGAAGGCAACTCTACAGCCATTCTGCTAAGCTTGTGTCATCTGTGCTTCCACCCCAATGAAGGAATTAATTATCCACTGGGGACATTCCTCTCATTTCTACAGAGTGAAAGTGCTGGAATAGAGCCCAGAATTTAGGCCAGCGTATCTATTTAGACATAAGCATTTACACAGATACGAAAAAGCAAAATTCATTCCAAATGCCAAACCACTGCAACCCGTGGAAATATAAAGGGATTCAATTGGTCTAAGAGTTGGACTGAGGAGATGTGGGGTGAAGAAAAAGCTGCCAAAGTTGGAGATGAAAGTGAAAATACTCCCTGGGACTCCTTTTTTTAGGTGCTTCCTTTAGTCTTCCAAAATGCCTTAAATCATCCCCTTGGTGGATAGATCAATCAGAAATAAACATGCTTACATTTTGGTTCCAGCCAAAGCAGTTGAAGGAGTTCTTTTAGCCACACTGATGAATGGGTTATTTGGGTGACAGAAATATCATAATTTCCAGGTAAGAAATTAAAGAAGTTTCTGAGAAACCATCAGAAACTACACAATCTCATACAATATGATGTGCCTTGAAATGCAAGTAGGAAATCTCTTCTGAAGAACTGTCATTTAGGAATTGCCTCAAAAACCATCATGTTAAGCAAGAGCATGAATTCCTGCTAGTATCATGCCCTACTTTTATCTAATTCCCAGGACAGTGAGGGAGAAAAATGGAGAAATATATTCTAGCCTTCTTTGCTTTACTATACTGCTAAAGAAATGGTTTTGAAAAAGAATTGCACCATATATTAATTTTATTTTCCACACATTTATTTTCTCTGTGTTTGGTCTTCAAGAGACTGGACTACTATACCTACAGTCTAGTAAGCAATTGGGGAAAAGGGCTTTTTTTTCTTTTTTTTTTCTTTTTCTCCATTTGTATTATTCTGCTGCTGGTTTACAGCTACTATCTTTATTTGTTCATGGTTTCTGTAGGAGTGGATTGATCTCGTTCGTGAGCCAGTGGGAGAGCTGGTGTGAATGACTGCAGGAAAAACTGCAGAAAATACTGGGTTAGACTCTTCAGGCAGCATCTCTGTCTTCTGCATATGGTTAAAAAAAAAAAGACTGCTCTGCTTTGCTTTCTTGTCAAAAGCCTATGAACTGATTGGGGTTTAGTGCTGCAAAATCTGAAGACCAGAAAGGAACCACTAAAGGCAAAAACTGTAGGCAAGGCCTGCTCTGAACACTAGATGAAACCAAGTGACATTGCCATCATTAAACTGGGACGCTATATTATGTTTTGTTTAATGACAGGAGATTGAGTGCTCTTTTGGTACATTCTGAAATATTCAAAGGCCTAGACCATGGAATGGCATGGATCAGGAAAAGCTGTTTTCTTTTGTGTTCATGGCTTATAGTTTGGAATTTCTGTATTAAGTGCAAACAGTATTTGGCTTCTAAATGCAGAATATTTTGGATTATAAGAATGCTGGAGATTTGGTAGTCTGTTTCATGCTTAAAGCAATAAACTTGGAAGAATTCTTAATGAAAGTAGTCTTGAATACACTGGAACATAATACCTTAGAGGTAGCAGGTTAAACATGTGTTCCTTGATTCATACCATGGTCTGACTGTAGTGTGTGTAACCTTACAAAAGCAGATGTCATACACTGGAAGACAAATTTTGTTCTTGAGTATTATATACGTGACTGCAATTGACGTCAATGGAATACAGAATCTGAACCACTCTACCAGAGATGTAAAAAGGAAAAATTACTAATGAAATGAAAATAGTGTCTCCTTGAGTTGGCTGTAGATTTCTCCATAAGCCATGTGTCTCTTGAAAGGATTTGTATGAGGTATTATGGTGTTTTGTGGATTACAAAACCTCAAGAGGAGGATGCCAAGATATTTGGAGGTGAGGATTTTGAGTATATTTGTCCAAACTGACATGTGGACTTGTTTCTCATTTGTAGAAAAATCCACAGAATTCTATACATTATAGGAAATCACTCCTGAAATTCCTGTTGGGCACCTATCAGTTGAACCCATCTAAATCAGGGATTCCCTCTGACTCTTAAGGACCTGTTAACAAGACAGTCTCCCCAGCTCAGTTGTTCTTCAAGTGTGATTTCCCAAACTGAGTATCAGGTTATACCCCTAAGCCAAACTCTGTCCATGCTCTCGTGAAATTGCTGTCAAAACTCCACATCTTTCTACCAGTGCAACAAATGTCTGTTGTCAACTACTGATATTTTTATACATAAACCACTGTATATGCAGCTCAAATTTAAGCTTGAGAAAAAAACCAAATTGAATGCCTCCCTTGTAGGAGGGTGTCAAGCACTGGAAAGTTTTCTAGGTTTGGATAATTAGCAGTCCAGTATAGGCACTGATTAAAATGGTTTTACATCTTTGCCATTTGGTTTTCATTCACATTCTGATTTATTCAGCTGCTTTCCTGCTCCCAAAAATTAGTTTAGCAGTATATAGTTACACAATTTGTCTTAGGTAAACACTTAAGGTTTTGTGCCTAATCTACCTAAATACACAAAATCTTTTCAGAGTCACTTACTGGAACGTCCACGTGCCAAACAGAAACTAAATGGTAACTCTTGTGTATCTCGTGGCTTATCACAAGCTTTCTTCATGCAGAGAAGCTACAGCACTTGAAGTCAAGTCTTACATAACTGGTGTCCACTCTCCACTTAGCATCAGATCAACAGGAATCAGGTCAATGGGAATTACTGGAGGTCAATAGGAACTGCAAGCCCTTAGCATAAGTCAGTGCCATGCAAGTTTGTTTCACTCGCTTTTCTTGTCAGAAATTCTTAGTTTAAATATATATTAGTTTAAATAAAACAATAAAGAAAACAAAACGCCAGCTTCTCAACTGCTGCAAACTGATTTAGCTGCATTCACTCCCGAGAAGAATTGCTTTGCACAGGATGTCTGATCAATGCAGGACAAGGCTGAATAGCTGGAGGCTGTAGAAACCAGTGCTGAACTGCATATTACACACCTGTCCTGACAGCTCGGGGACAGTTGCCTAGGCAAAAACCAAAGCAAAACACACAGAGCAGTTGCAGGTCATGCTTTCAAACTGAAGGAAGCTTCTGAGAAAGAAGGTGATCTTCTACCACAGCTGTTCCCTGAACAGAATAGAGATTTAGTTTATAGATTCAAAAAAGGTTGGAAGTACGAGGAGTATCTGCTGCTATGTTTCTGACTCTTGAGACAACTTCACGCTTCTTTGCCTGCAAGATTCTGGATAGACATATGAGTACTGTGCCTGGAAGTTCTGAGGCTCTTCAGAACCCTGAGAACCTAGTGAATAAAGAAAGGAAACTATATATATTTCTTGAATGAAGTGGCTAAACAGCACTTGAGTCATGATACGAGAAGAAATAATTTGAATTAGGTGAGATGTGCATGGCAGTGTAATGGAAAGAAAGTCTCCTTGTTTTCATCAGCTAGTAATAAAAACAATTTTTGCTTTTTAAATAATTGACATTCTGCTCCTTAATTTTGTAGCCTCTCCTTTTCTGGTCATCCATATATGTTACTCACCTAAATGGAATGGTGCATATTAACTTTAAGGTAAGCTTATGCTACAGTGTTTATTGTTTACTGTCACTTTATTATTGGGTAACGATTTTTTTTCAATTTAGATAATTGTTCTTTGCAAATGGAGAAGAAAATTAAATTAGGAAGAAAATAAGATGAAGAACAGTACTTGCTCAACAACACAAGTCATGAGTTGGAAGGTTTGTGGCATCAGGCTTCATCCTCCAGAGAAGAGTAAATGGATGCCACAGCAGACTGAGTTCTTTAACTGAGTAGTTCAGTGCCAGTGACAAGATGAGAGCAACATGAAAATTTCTGGAGATTACTGGAGGACAGGAGAGCATGCCTTATATTGTAAAAGTCCTCTAGGAAAAGCTCTTACTAGATTTCTAGAGACAAGCTCAAGACCTTGTTCTTCTTGATTCCTCTTTATCCTAGGCAATGCATAATGTTTTGGGTTTGTATTCCTTCAGAAGACAAAGTAATAATTGAGAAAATGGTAGAATACAGGTGGTTGTGTGTTTATCTGACAGAATTTGTGATTTCCTCCTTATCTGTACAAAATCTGAGCTGAGAAAACTAGTTTGGTTCCTGTTTCCAGAGAGAGCAAAAGATAAATGTTTTTGTCTTTAAGATATGGATACAGCAAAAGAGAAAGACCATTGGTGGGACAGGGACTAGGAAAACTACACCATTTCCTTGTGTAGGACTTGTAGTCCTGACAGATAGTTGTAATGATTGTAATAGCCAACACAGGAGTGATAATTATTATACCAAAGAACAGTTCTGTAAAGGTATATTTGCAGACTATCTGTCATAATCATACTCTGACTGCCAAAAAATTCTCTTTCCTTCAGTCAGCGACTCTCAATTTTTTTTTTTCTTTTTTCTTTTTTTTTTTCACTTTTCTATATTTGAGTCTATGCCTTGTCAGACATGCAATTTGGGGCCACTTATGATTTGAAGATCACATCTCAGGAGAAAGTCCAGGTGCACAATGAAATAGACTTTTCTCAAATGGGACAAAAGAAAGAAACTCATTGCTTCTGTGTAGCTCTGTAGCTCTTCAAGGGTAAAATTTACCTTGACCTGAGGTCTTAAGTGGGATTTAAGTGATATCTGAACCTTGAACTAATACGCTAGAGAGGTGGGTTTTTTTCCCTTTTCTCACACAAAGAAACAATGTATTATAATTATTTTTAATGCCCAGAAGATACCATGTCTTTGAAAAACAGAAAGACCACAATGAAGTTGTCCTCTGCTGACATATTTTACAACTGCTGTAAAGTATCTTTATCAGTAAATGTAATTATTTAGCCAGAGAAAAGTTCAAAAAAGTATTGGAATAAAATATTAACTAGTTGGGAATGAGGCGACTGGGATACTTGCTGGGAAATGTGTCTCTGTACCTGGCTTTGAAATCAGGGTAGAGCATGGCTGAACTATTTCCAGAAGTAAGAAGAGTGGACTGCTTCAGAGAACTATGCTCTGAACAAATCTAACCACAGAGGTCTCTGTGTGTAGCGAAGACCAAAAAGAACAGTAAGGTGAACAACTGGTTCACCTAAATGTCATTATTCCAAATAGCTTTTCAAGTATCTGGAGTTTCTTTGAGGTGAAAGCAAAACAAAGTGAATGTCAAAAAATAAGGAGCAGAACTTAGCTTCAGAGGGTCATAAGAAAACAAAGACTATCATCAACCAAAGCAGGAATATTGATAACATGCTAAGGGAAAAGATATTCTTAGCTCTCATTTGAAAAGGGCACAGAAAAAAGGTTCCAGTTTTAACCAGAACTGAAAATAAGATGAGAAATGTGAAATCTGTGGAAAGAAGCTATAAGCCCAAGTGCTGGCTTTAAATTTAGTAATAGGGTGAAGAACTCAAAACAATGAAGTGCAGTGTGCTTTGTAGCTGCTTATTTTCACTAAGCCTTATAGGTAAAAGTCTCTGATTTCGCCACACTTAATTTTCAAAGACCCCAGAGCCCCATGTTTAATTTAGCAGACTTACAGCTTTTGAATAGTATCTCATATAAAATATCTCCATGGGGCTTGGCATGAGATGCAGAAAAATGTTCAAAACCAGACGTTATTCTTTAGAAATCAATAGTTATACTCACCAGCTAATTACTTTGCTTAAGATAATCTGTTTCCTCAACATGGAGGAAATGAGAATCACAGGGATATTTTTTGTTGATCTATATTTAATCTAATGAGTCAGTTGGCACCCTTATGGTCTTCATATATAGCTGCTGATAAATAAATCAGCGACTGATCCAAAGACTACTGAAAGTAATAGACTCTTGTTTGACTGTGCTTGGATCAGTTTCTAAACCTCTTTCAGAAGTGAGGTTCTTATTGTTGCAGAGTAATTCACAAAAAATGTCTAGCTGTTTTTATGTAACCAAAATTTGGGTGGATATCTCTGTCTTTGATACATGTATACATGAAAATATTTTTAATCTGTTGACTGGCATTTCAGAATTTTTGAATGATAGTTCAGATGCTGAGCTGTTAAAAATGGCAATCTGCTGAGTCTGAGATTTTTATTGCATCAAGTTGGTAGTGAGGTGGAAATATTTAGCATGCAAGGTGAGCATTGTCCTGACCTGTGATTTAAGTTCCAGTTATACTCATGTGGTGGTAAAAGCAGCATAAGGTAATAGGTAAGTATTTTAATTTGACTTCACTCTTTCCCTTGAATCTCCTCTTCACTGTAAGCTTCTTGCTTGTAATTTCGTTTAAGAAATCACAAGAGAATTGACTTCACTGTTACAGCTGATATGCTGTATTTAAGCCAAATTTATTTTAAGCCACCTGCAAAGTCTGTGGATGATTGCATGACAAAGTTGAGCCACTCTAGTCAGAATACAAGACCAACACCAACTCAGATGTAACTCATTTAAGTTAACCAGAACTGCTTGAAGGATTAACTTCGTTCCTGTTTTTTAGCAGACTCAAGGGGAAGATTCATAGTCCTAAAATACTCTTCCCAAATATTCATATTAATTAAATATATTTACTTTCCCCCCATCCTTATGCAAAGGGAGCTATTGTGTAATTGGGTTATTTTCATTCTTTAGGCTGCTTAATATAATTACACCTGAGCTGCGTTTTGGTTGGAGTTTTTTTTGTTTGTTTTGCTTTGGGGTTTTTTTGTGAATAATTTATGGCTTTGGAAGGCATAATATCACTACCCCCTTTATTGTTTATTAATCCCAAGAAAAGCCCACAAGCTCTCTTAAAGTGATAATGGAAAGATGTCTGGCATGATTTTATTTCAAATTAGGTGATGGCTAACAATGATGTAATCTCTCCAGCAATGGAATTCCAAACAGTCCCAGAGCATGTGGGAAGAAATGAGGCAATTTTTCCAGCACCTGTCTGTGTGTAGGAAGTCCATCTAGCATGTGTACCAGCATCAAAAGGCTGCAACTACATCTGGTTTTAAGAAAAGGTAACAATTGTGTTTTAAATATTGTCTTAGACTGATTATGTCATATGTATATATATTTCTGTGCTGCTAGCCTGACTGGAAGCATGTGGAGCAGCTATCAAAATTATTCATCCAATATCCACATATTGGATGTCAGTGTGATGTGTCTAGCTGCACATTTGTTAAATGCCAAGACAGGTACTACCATGACACCTCTCAATTTGTGAAGCTCCTGTTGTCTTTGGAAGTGATATAACTAGTTGATGTCAGAAGTCAGTGCTGCCCATGTGAAAATTTCACTAATTATTTTCTGTAAGCTTGATGTGGTTTCAGCTGTACATAGGAAACTTTTCTTTCTGAATTATGGAAAAGTGGAATGCTTTAAAAACATCTTCAACAAATTGATAAATAGGGAAAACAATATTAAAGACCTATTTTTATATGTTCTCAGGAAATAGGCTATTAAGCTGAACTCCTACTGCCTCTGCCCTTTGAAGATTCATGTTGAAAAGCCAAAGGGTGTAGAAGTTATCCTTAAACTCACATGTGTAATGTAAATTAAATTTCCTACATCTTACTGTCCCATAGGTTTATTTGTTATGCTCCATCATATTTAATCAAAACAACTGGTTAGGTTTAAATATAATTAGTTATGACACCTGGACTGATTTTTAAAGCTCAAGGAACACTATGTAATGGATGGAGAGGCCATGTCCTTTGTGTCTTAGAAAATCCTTAACTCCCTGATGCTTCATTTGGAGTAAGGACAGTGCTTTTTTTGCCTACTAAAGAGATAGAAGGCTGTACTGAAAAAATTCCAGCTACTTCTCAGGAATTGGCAGGCCAAGCATAGTGTGACAGCTGCAGGTAAAGAAAATAGCAAATGTAGAAATTGGCAAGTAGAATTTAGACTGAAAGGCTGTTCAGTGCTGAAGGAAGGCACCCTGTAACTTTGTGGAGTGAGTAGTTTCATTTCCTTTTGTTACCATGAAGCAATGACTTTCTTTAGCAAAGAATAAGCAAATCCTCCTAAAAGGAAAGACCATCATGGATAACAGTTTTTATTAGTTAATTTTTATCACAACCATGCACTGGGCCCTTTATTTGGCCAACATCAGAGCACTCTTACGCCTGCTCTAGCTTGTGCATATTGTTAAATACTCCTTGGAGGTAAGAGCTATGGGGATTTTCTGGACTGGAGGAAACCTTGGCTGTTTTTGCTTTCCTTTGATTGTATACTGACTCCACCCTGTAACACTGATGAGCCTCTTGTGCCTGGTTATGTTGCTGTAAGACCTTTTATGTAAGCTGTACAAAGCTGTCACAGTGCAACCTCAAACTGGGTCTGTTTCAATGAGTCAATCTGTGATAATTTACAAAACACCTGTCTTTTGTTCTCACTAGAGTCAACGGTTGCATAAGGTTCCAATTACTTTAGAATTTGGCCCAATATTTCTGGGAAACCAATGAGTACCTGTGCATAAACTGCTACACTGTTGTTTATGGGCCATGTACCTGAAGTAGGCTGAAATGTGATTTTTTTTGAAAATCCCATTGGAAAGTTTCTCTGAGTCCTTTTGTGACCACTGCATGCTGGAGAGAGCAGTGGGTGAGGGACAGTGGAGGAGGCCAGCAAGGGGAATGTGATGAGGTCTGCTTGGAAAATGGCCTCTGCATCCGCTTTGGCTCCACACTGCTTGAGGAATCATGATTAAAAGTTGCTTGGGGAAGCTCGTTACTGTTTTCATGATGCCAGTTCTGTGGGTTTCCTGTGGAATTGGACTGGTTTTTAGCAACAGCTGTGGTTAATTTTCAGGAGCCAAGGATAGCCACTTTGGGGGCTTTTTAAAATGCAAACGGAGATTTTTGGCTGTCTGGTTGGTGCAGTGATTTCCACTGTAAATTCTGATTATGTCTCTGAAAGCTGATTAGAGGCTGTGAGCCAGGCCTGTGCACCAATGAGCCAGCACTTGAAGCTCTTCAAGGACAGTGTTTCAAAGTGCCAGTGACAAACATGGATGATGCTCTGAAGTACCAAGGGATTTTATGAAGTCCTTCAGGTCTGTAGTACATCCTCACTGAAATAAAGAGGGACTTCAATTCTTAGCTTGCTTGTGAATGTTACTGGCAAAAGGAGGGTAACTTTAGAACCCCAAGTTCTAAAGGCATAAAAGCATTTAACCACTCCAGGTGGGAGTCCTCACCACTAGGAGAATATGGCAATTAACCCTATTAAATATTTATGTACTTCTAACAGCCTTGTTCACAATTATTAGTCATCTGGGTATGATACAAGAACAGTGCATTTTTGTCATTCTAATAATTTCTCATTTCTCTGCTAGGCTACTGGGCTGCTCTTTGTTAGTATCAGTCCATGAACAAGGAGAAGCTGTCCCAATATGAAATGAAGAGTTCACCATGAATCTTCTCCTTTAGTGGTAAGAAATAACATTGAAACCATATGTGGCTAAGAAATTAGAGGATGATGGCCTTCTTTGTGAGGATGGTGTGGTGAAAAAATGTAGATGAATCCAGGAGGTTTCAATAATGATGCAAATGCAGAAAGAGGAAGAATAGACTTGTTCTTCATTGAACTGGCAGATACAGTTGATTCTCTTAAATAGAAAGAAAATAATAATAGAATAATGGAATGAGAGTTTGGGAGGATCATCTGGTCCAACCTCTCTAAGCAGGAACACAGTTTAGATGAGATGACCCAGCACCTTGAAAAAAAACTTTCTTACAGCCTGGCCAGGTCTACTCAGAGTGGCTCTCCCTTTTGGAGTGTCTTCTTCCCCTCTCAACTTGGCTGATAATATGGCAGGAGAGGTTAAAGGAAGTGGGTCTGTAAATTGGTGTTCTCTTCTTTGAAGTCACCAGCAGTGTTTTCAAGTGCAGACTTAATGAGCAGACAAGAGAGGGTGGAATAACATCCAGCATTTCCTAAATGTGACTGTTGAGTAGCAGCAACAACAGAACAACAGTAACAACAGCTACAAATACCTGTCTCCAAACTTACCCTGTCCAGATAATTATATTTTGGGGAATATAAGAACATTTCTGCATTCTTTCTTCTCAATCTTAAAAAAAGAAGACTGTTTTTACTGACATTCTTGTCCTCATAGTTCTGAATTTCCTTATTTTTTCAGACAACTGTGTTATACCTAGGGGTGCTTATGGAAGACCTGTTTGAAAAACAGCACAAGCAAGACCTTGCAGGTAAAGAATCCTGGAAGTCCACTGGTACCAGCATAGTTTATACGGTGTAAACTGTATCAGTGATCACAGCAGTGAGAGAAAACTACAGTCCAAGAGATGCTGGAGTGTTTTTTAACAGGTGAGACTTTAGCTGCTTGTACTAAGAGATGAAATTGCTGAAGTCCCTTGATTCAAGTTAGTGCTCTTGTTACATGACTTAAAGAAGTAAAAATAAGTCTGTCTAAAACTTTGATAGAGATGATTAGGATTTGGTGCAAAGTGGAAAGTATAATGGAAATATATAAAAAATTCATTAAGAAGGAAAAGAAAATGTTTCCCCAGTAGAGATAAAATGCATGATTACAGGGTATATTTTCACATACTTCTAGCTGTTAAATTCCATTTTCTTTGGCAGCTTTATCTGGTCCCTTCTGTAAAGCTTGCTACAAGTTCTGATGCAGCATGTACATTTGAATTCTAGTGAGGCATCTTGAGACAGTTTGGCTGCCTTGTGACAGTATTTCCGACTGGTCTCTGATGAATTCCAGAGTGTTACATAAAAATCTGGATCACAAATAATGGTGTGAAGACACCTGGGAGAGCTGTGAAAGTAAATCAGTGAGAATTATGAATTTCCATCCATTATATCTCTGACTTAAAACCTTGTGGAAGCAAAGGTCCTCCTTTTCTCTTTGTTTCCAGTTTGTTTGTACATCCTAAGAAATACTTTGATCTTTCTGATATAAACCATTCTCTTCTTGTTTTCTTAGGATGTGTCCTGGAAAATAATGATTCAGATCCATCTTCTGTTTGTTTTATTGTCTTTCATATTGCCCATAGCCTCAATACTAGAGAAAAAAAAAACAAACAAACAAACAAAAAAACCCCAAACAGGCAAGATTTTAAAGTAGAGAAGGTTTTCTTTCTCTCCCTGAGTTTCTCTGGATGTGAGATTTTAAATGAGAACATTGTTTCTGAAGGACAGCTCTCTAGAAAGGATTATGTAACACCATGAATTTGATCTTCAGTCTGAAACATCAGATGGAGCCTTACTGCCAGCTGAGGACCTGCTCTCAGTTCCCTGTCCCTAATACTGCACAGCCAAAGCTGGGTTGAGCTGGAACTTAATTTTGTCACCCAGAGATCTAAGTCAGTTCTGTCATTGTCCAGCTTGCTACTAGCCTGGTGTTTTATTTGTCCCTTTTTTCCCCACTCAAAGTTAGTTTTGCTTACAAAGAAATAATGTCTTCCCTACACTGCTGTAGTGATGGTAGATGAGGTGGTATCAACAATCGGTTGGCTGCTTTTCAGAGAACAGGGAGCTGATTTGTTTAAAAGGGCCATAAAAATATAAGCTGGCAGCAGGCAGAGATGGTTTGGTGTGCTTTTGATGCACTGAGTAACTCGTGCATACCTTTGCTGACCTTGTCAGGGTCTCCTTTGGTTTCTGTGGGAGTCTTGTGTGTAATCTTGGAGTGTTGTGAGTTACTTAGGCACAGATTTGCTGTGTCTGTTATCATGTGCAATTAGGGTAGATTAGATAAACTAAAATAGCCCCCAGCACAGATGCATCTGCATTCCAAATTAAAGCTCAGCTATTCCTTGTGCACCCACTTCATCTCCATATGCTTCAGTTACTGTACAGGCCCACTGACAGCTTTAAAGCAGCTTCAGAGAAGGAAAGTGATTGATGGCATCACCAAAGTGATGTAAAGCATTGTGATTTTCACTGCAAATTGTGCTGCCTGGGAGCCTCTTAAAATTATGAAAGCAATAGGAAAGCAGTCCTTGGGGGAGCCTGGCAATGACTGAATGTTACCTGTGGAAGGGTTAACTCACACTGAAAGGCTCTGTCAACCTTTACAGTATATTCAAGGGTACCTTCTGCAGTGTTTGGGGATAGAGGATTTGTTATGGGTGAGGCAAATCCCTTCCATATCTCCAGTCCTCCTTTCTATAGGTGGAGTCACAGTTTTGCAAGCCAGTTTCCTGCTTCCCAGTCCCTGTCTGAGCTCCTGCATTTTTCCTTCTGCTCTCCAAATGATTTACCCAGGGGAGGAGTGTATGGGCCCTGTGCGCTGATGAGCGGGGACAGGGCAGATGGAAAGATGTAATTCAGTGGGAGGCTGCCCAGTTTCTTTCACATACCACCAAATCACCAAAAGCTTTCCCTTCTGCCAAGCACTTCCCTCTCACCCATGCTTTCTTTCCTACATATGTATTTTGTTTCAGTCTGTTGGCATTATTAGCAAAAAGTCGTTCAGTCTCTGCGCATTGGTCTGAATCCACATTAAATATATAAAAGGTATGTTAAATTAAAGCTAAAGAGCACTGTGCCTGGTGAAAATGAACAGAGTGAATCATCCTCTGAAAGATTTGAAGACTCAGTACGGGAATCCTTTTACATGATTATTTTAACATATGTATGAAAGGAAGGAAAAATAACACCACACCGGAGCCTGATGCGAGGAATTTCTGTTAAATCGATAATGTGTTTACATTTCAATCTCTTGTAGAAGTAGCTGAATTTGCTTATGGCTTTAAGATGCTCAAAAGAATGTGATTCTTCATTAGACAGTATAGCAGGGTGAGGAGTGTGTTTTTTCCATGTGGGATCACTTCCATTTTATAGCATTCCCCAGTAAACATTATTTCCGAATCTTCTACATAGACAGCCTGCTTTCCTCATTAGGTAACAAAACCCATACAAAAGGCAGTATTTTCATATCTGTCTGCACATACACATATATGTCCTTTGTATATAAAAATGCCTCTTCTTTCGGTCATCTATAATAATAATATTAATGCTCATTAAAGTCATTTGGTATTCCTAGTGCCTTACAGGTTTCTATCAGGTAAAGAAAGCAAGAGGCCTGAGAATTTCATGGGAATGGAAAATGATTCAGAGCTCAAGAGATCTAATGATGTCACCACATGTATGATTTGCAGAGGAAGTTTTTATTTTAAAAACACGTTAAAAGACTGCAAAGTTGCCTGCCTTCAGAAGTGCTGGTCACCTACTGCTTGACTTGAGGTCAGTTGCAAAGTTCTCTGAATTGTTTGTTTAGGAATTGTTTCAGTATTTTTTATAAAGTTATGGTTTCCAGTTTTGTTTCCTTACTGTAATTTTCCTGAATAAATATTTCTACTGAGACTGTGGCATCACCATCCTCAGTCTGTAAATAAGAGGAAAACTTCCATGAGTTTGTTTTTGTGTATGCTGCAGAGTCCCTTCTATGTGTGCTGTGCAATCATTTTTAGAATAGTTTTGGTCTTTGTACATGAGTGCAGAGGCAGTGGATGCTAGTGGTTAGTGTCTCTGCTGCCCAGCAGTCTGACAAGTGGCTGTGTCTGGCAGATGATGATGTGGTTTCACAGTTACCATCCCACCTCAAGCAACATTAGGGCTCTTCTGAGTAGCAGCCATACTGGGTGCTATCTGAGGAACAGGAAAGCAGAGGAGAAAAAGGAAATAAGAATTTGTTGAAAATAGATGCAATGTAGTATTTTGTAGAAGCTATTTGTTATATTTACATCAGGATATGTTTTCTTAGTTCATAAAACTCAGTCATATTGATAATTTGAGAATTAAACTGAGCAGATCCCGTGTATTTGTTTTTGTAATAGGGCAAAACTTATTTCCACAGGTGTTTCAAAAGACCCACAGAGGCTGCATGACTGAAACATTAACATATTATTCTAATAATATGATGCTGCTCTGTCTGACTCAAGAGCTTTTAACTTTAATAATTTCCAGGTTATTCAATAGCCAAAATGTGTTTTCCGTTCATACTTTCACACTGGTGCATTTTCTTTAATATAAAGTAGTGATATAATGAATAAATTATATCCAGATGAAAGTCTGTCATTTGATATTTCATCCCAGGATCACAATGGTGTATGACAAAATAAACATTTTCCAGCAACGTGCTATCTGTATGAAGGACAGGGACCTCGATGGCAGCCTGAGGGGACCTTTCAGACATGGAGGAATGAAAAAGCCATGCTGGACAAAGAAATTGTTACTGCCACGGGAGCTGGACATCAACCTTGGATCTTCTGGGCAGGGACTGGTGAGGGGTTACTTACAGATCTGTGGTTTAGATTACTTTTTAAGAAAACCAGGACTTGAAATGAAGCATTTCCACAAGTCCACCTCACCGAGTTGTCTAGAATATGATTCAGGTAAGTTATATGGCTGTGGTGGGTACTCTGGTTCAAGATAAACACGAAGGAGGATTTTGCTGGCTGCAGGCAGAGCTCCCAGCCCCCCCGAGCAGAGTTTTCAGCAGCCGTGGTGGGAGTTCTCAAAGCTCTGTATCCGGCCCATGCACTGTGTTTGGTTCAGATACGTCTGTAACACTTATTGTAACTGATGAATAATTGTCCTCTCTGCCAAGATAATTTCAGCCAGTGTGATGGGGGCTGATGAAGGAGGTGTGAGCTGGGAAATCTTACTTGAGTTGGAAATCTTGCAAAATTCTAACAACCGTGAGGCTGGGGTGCCTCACTACTTTCACACCTGGTGCCAGATATTTGGTTTTGCATTAGCCAGCAGCAGCCTAGGTTTTCCTAAATTGTTTTTCTTTTTGTGAAGACCACCCATAACTTCTGCTAAGGGAGAAGAAGATTTTGCTAGAAACAATTTTTTCAGCATTATATTTTTCATATATTTGAAAGGCGAATCTTTTTGTCTCTTTCTTAGTTTTGTGTAACACACTAAAGACTGCCTGGGTGCTATTATGTTCTCTTAAAATTACAAGTAACCTACTATTTTGCCCAAAAAGACTCTTGGAAATTTTCTGTTGGAAGGAAAATACACATCATCAGGTGGGGCTCACTGCTCTGTTCTTACATGTCATGGACATGTGCCTGCTTTCACAACTTGTATCTGTAAGCATTTAAAGATTTTCATTGCCCAGATGAGGTGGTTTCACATGCAGGTACTTAAATATGTCATAAATGCAAAATTTAGGAATTGTAACTGTCAAATGTCAATCTCCAGCTATGCGCCCAGAAAACTACAAAATGACAAAGAAGTTTTACATCTCTTCAAGTCTGTTTGACAGAATTTTTCTCAAACATCCTGTTCCTCCTAGTAATAAGGTGGTGCAAACTATTGGATATTTGTCTGAAAAGATGAGCAGTAATAGGTATTTTATGACCATTTTTACCCTTGCAGAGACGTGGAGTGCAAGCAGAACTAGCATGTGGGCACTGTCACAGTCACTCCGGTCTAGAGAATAGTTGTTTGCCCCTGATTAGAGAAACAGACTATGAGTCTTCAATGTAGTTAAAAAAAAAAAATCTGCTAAGCACACATCAGTGAAAACAGTGTAGTAGGACAGCAGTCTAGTGTCAAACATCAATATTGCATTGTTTGTTGATGGCTTATACTCTTAGACTGAAGCTGAACAAATTTAATCTCAGAACACTTACCTAGAGAAAAAGTTTTTCTAAACTATATATGAAATGTAAGAAAACCTTTAGGGATGTAACCTAAAGAATTCTAAAAAGTGGACTGATATACCCAAAACAGCACCATCCCTCCTCCTGTTCTGTTAGTGTGAGACTAGTGCTTCTGAAAGGGCTGCTTTTATTTCCTTGTAATTTTCAAAGAGGGAAAAAACCTACTGTTTTAAACAATTCTAGTAGCTGAGCTACCATATCTACAAAAAAAAAACAAAAAAAAAACCATAGTCAAAATCTGATACTGGAAAGGATTCCTGTCCACAATGGAGTATGGAATCAGTAATGGAGAGAGCAATCTGGGGATCTTACAATAGCATGGTATTTAGTACAGAGGAGTACTGTATTGTTAGAAATATCATAGCAAGTTTACTCTGGATTCAGCTCTTCATGGAGTCTTTCCAGCTTTTATTTGAGATGAATTCTGGATTCAGCATTTAAACAGACTGGGCATTTTATCTGAAGTAGCCTAAGTGAAGTTTTATTAGCTGTGATAAGTCCATTCAGATAAATATACTTCTGCTCTCACAGAGTAATTGTCTTCTCCTTTCAGAGGAAGGATGCTCAAAAACACTGTAATTACTTACTATCTCCTCTGATAGGCTTTAATCTTAAAAGACTTTGAAATCATAGTATTTTTTCCCAGAAGAAAAAGAGTAATTTTTCAAGCAGAAAAATCAATCACACTCCAAATAATCAGTAATGAAAAAGGTAACTTTTATATGGTTTGTGTGCTCAGCATGTCCATTAACCTTAGATCTCTGGGCAAATTCAGGTTATCTTCATGAAATAAAGTGTCAGCAGCAAGAAGTTATGGGCATAGTTATGATCCACACTCAGGTCAGAGGTAGCTAACAGAGTTGATTAAATTATCAGGAATGTTTGATCTAATCTTGAGGCTCACATGTCGAAGACAGGGAAGATGGTTAGATGTAAATTTGCTGGTTTGAAAATCCTGTTGAGGCAGTGTAATTATTAACTTACTGGAGGGAAATGGAGGCAGCAAGCAGGCTGCTTGTGTACCTGCTCTGTCATTCTTAAATTAGCAGTCACATTAAAAAAAAAAAATAATTGAAATTCAATAGCAGAGACTCTAAAAGTGAGGAAAAAAAAGTCTTTATTACTTGTGAAAATAAGACATTGTACTAACATAAATGAGGGATGCTGCATGATCAGCTGAGGGTACCGAACAAACTCCTCATTTGCTGTGCAGCCAGAAAGGAGTCTTTTTATCACAAAGACTAAATGTGAGAAAAATCCAGAGGAAAAACTGGTGATGCACTCCATATTTACAAGTTGTTAATGCAGGTGGAGTTTTGAATGAGCTGGTGCAGTAACATTTGTACCTACATCAGTGCTACAGTTTAAAGCTAAATCACAGCAAATTTTTCATCTGAAGAAACATGATTTGTCTTGAATCAATAAATTTACGATATATTTGGCTCGTCACTGAGACAATAACTGAAAGGTCCATGTGTTACATGCAAAGTGTAAGCGTATGCTGTGGGCTGCAGCTGGTCAGCTGGCACCTGCCCAGGGGATGGGGTGGGGGCCAGGCAGGGCATGGGGATTCTGTAGCAGGGATGCAGATGGATTGCTCTGAACCACTGCTCTGAACCAGAGTTTCACTGGGAGCCTACCAGGGCTGGGTATAAGTGGTATTTAACAAATTAAATATTTTGTTGGATCCATTCTCTTACTTCTTTTGTTAGAAGCAGATGGATTTAATTTTCATGCACTTTCTGTTTGTCAAGAATGATTACTCCTAATTTACTAATCAGGAAGTGAAAAGACAAAACCAAACCCACACAAACCTCTGCAACTGCCTGGACATTGAAATGTAGAGCTGCTATTCAACATGTTGCATGACTAACCCCAGCTCAAGCTTTATTTGACCAGTTCTATCAAGAAATGCTTAAATAATACATTCTGCAGGCAAAAAAAACATAATAATAAGCTCCTCTAATTTGGAGAAAAGTGTGTCCTGCAAAGTGCTTTTGTTTGCATTTAAGGTTTTTTTGGCTTTGCATTGGGATGGACATGGCTGAGTATAGTGTCAATTTATTGTTGAGGCTATAGGAGGGGATAAATCCATATTTCAAAATTTCCAGAAGAAAACTGTATGGGGAAGAGACAAAGTTCGATTGGAATTCCCTCATCTTGCCCCTTTCTTTGAGACACTGAGAATGCTTTTTGCCACATCACATTGCCCTTGTTGGTTCTTGCCAGTTTCTGCCACGCAGGATGTGAAATGTTTTTCCTTAGTGGTGCTGATGTGCACAAGAGAAGAACTATCCACAGACTAGCACAGATGCTTGATTTCTTAAAAGAGAGGATATAAAACACTAACAGAAGGGGAACATATGCCAATTATACAGGCTTTGGACCAGCTCTGCCAAGAATTAGACCCATGTAAATCTGCTGGTTTTAACATAATGATGAGCTGACCTATCCTCTCTGTTCCTATCCCTTCCCTTCTGTACTTCTTTCTCTGCCACTCTTAAGTCTGTCTGCATGTTTGCTGGACTGTGATGATTGCATGACATGAAGATGCAATTTGTGCCTTTTACAGAGGCCATGATTCTTGCTAACTTCTCATGGCTGCTCTTCAAAGTGCTACCAAAGCTCTTTTGGCTGGATGGTCCAAATAGTCTGATCCTCTGAGATTAGTCTTCATCAGTCTTCATTCTTTGTTAGGCATGTGCCTCCTCCGTGGGGCTGGGACTCCACTTTAAAAGTTCACTGAGCTGCCTTCAGAGTCCTTGTCCCTGCCCACTCATTGCTGGCTGGCTGGTAGTATGTGGCCCCTCGATTTTGTCCATTGGACTTCAGTCCTCTAGAGATGTAAGATCAATTTAAGCCAAGCTAACAATGTTCTGTTCTCTGAAGGAGTAATTTCACCATCCCTGAGGCCCTTAGCTGTCATTTTCTTTCTTGCTGCCCATACAGTTGGTTAGGACTAGTGAGTGAGACTGCAGGGTGACCCTCTGTGTGACTAAAAGCTTCTTGTTGCATTTTAAATATTTGTTGGGGGGAGGAGTTACTGTTGCTGATAAAAGCACAAGAGTGAAAGCAGGCACATGGGAATATGGCAGGGACTGCATGAGTGGACTGCCCCTGGGAAAGCAGTACTGACTTGTATTGGCTTGGGCTGTTGTAAGTCCTCACCCATATCCTCATCTTTGTACAATCTGGTTTAAAGGACAGGAAAAAAAAATTACAACCAACAGCATATTGCCTGGCAGCTCAGTCAGTCACAAACCCACTTGAATTGCCACACGGAAGCAATAATCTCTCAGTGTCTTGGCATAGCTGGAGGTGGAATTGTCTTAAAATGGCTTTGCCTCTTGTGATGTGCAGTGCAGAACCACATCCTGAGGTGCTTCTGCCATCCATCCCCCTTCAAACTTCAAAAGCAATAACACAGTTCTCTATAAGGAGATTTCCACATTGTTTCCCCTTTTTTGGCCTGTATGGATATTTAAGTTAGGATCAAAAAACATACTGGCCCAAACACAGCTCCTCAATCCTTTTTATGGATATTTAAAAACAAAGCTGACTTTCAGAATTCCTGTGTGCCACAGCTCCCTTGTCAGCTCAGACATAGCAGTGCCTGGCTGTGGTGTGTAATGAGCCACCTAGAAAGAAAAAGCAAAAACAGAAGAGCTCTGGGCTATTTAAAACTCTGCTCTGCTAAGTGACAGTATTGCTGGATGTGCCAAGACTTGTTAATTTATATCTACATTTTTCACCTTTTACAGCAATAGGAATACAGAAAGAATTAGATTCCTATAATGGTTAGGCAGTAATATTTCATGCTGGCTGGATATTAACACTGCCACCAGGCACCTCACCCCGTGCAAGAGCAACATCAGTGCCCTGTTCCCAGGTAGCTGAGATGACAACAGCACCAACCATCTGTGTGTATCAGCTGTCCAGCACTTGGAGGGTTTATCTGTAACATGTAATCCCAACCAGCAGGTATAATTATTAATGAGCCTTTAGCTTTGTTCCAGCTGCAGTGACTGTGGAAGAATTGGCTCTGGACCCTCGTAACCAGCCCTCCAACAGAAAGATTTCAATCACCATGACCAGTTGCCAAGGACTATTTCATTTTAACCCATGTCAAATCTGAGCTTACCTGTGGAGTGAAACCACAGCCCTCTGAGCCAAGAGTCTGAATAGAAACCCATTTCACTGGCTGTTTGTTAGGTTTTGGAAAATTCAGCCACGTGCAGTTGTATGGAACAATCTCCACCAAACTAAACTTTTCAAGCTCCATTGCATTTTAAACACTGCATGCTCCTTCCTCCCAGCTTACAGTGAGTGCATTAGTTCCCTGTTTATTAGAAAATTAAATGAACAGAAGTTAAGATATATATTGAATTTTCTCTTAGGGATAAACAAGATGAAAAAACAGTTTTAATGCTTTGGCTGCCCATTACTCTGTAAATCATAAGGGCTTGTGAGTGGTCTCAACGTAGTTTATTTGGGTTGCATCCAATTCGTGGTGTTTTTTAAGTCCATAAAGTTATTTTTTTTTTTTTTTTTGACTGTTGTGCAATAATAAACAAATCAGGGTGCTGCTGAATTCAAAGTTTTTTTTTTATCCAGAAAAGCATGGGATTTTGGGGGGGGGTTGGCTTTTTTTTTTTCCTTTGAGGATGATGTAATTATCATAACAGTGATGATGATTGTGAACAGACAGACTGAAAAGGTTCTCCTGAAATCTGTTCATGTGCACTCTAAGTAACAAGTAAGTCAAGCAGAAAAGAAAGAAGGAAGCAGCATTGTGCCAGTAATGTTGGCCTTAATGACACGTTTTGGAGCTGCCCACAGGGTGGCTTAACAGCACAGTGACACAAGCTGCTCAAACAGCCCTCACTGTACTTATGGCCTCAGAATATTTCTGTTTAGATAGGTTTCAGAGGCTGGATGATGGCCATTGACTGAAAGTCAGTGACCTGCCCTTCCACCACACAATTTGGAGCTTCAAGACACAGAGCAAGCTGTAGACATCCCACCCTTTCTGGGGGCCTGACCCTCCTTGTCCTTTCCCAGCTGTGCCAGCCCCTTTCCTCTGCAGCTCCCTGGCCCTGTGACCTCTGCACTGGCATTACCCACTCTTTCTCATTTGTCAAATCCAGAGGGAGCAGAAAAGGAGCTTTCCAGAGGTAGTCCTTGGATTCTATCCAGGCTCAAGGGAATCTGATATATTTGTGGTCAAAGCCTTGGCGTTCCAAATATGCTTTATGAACCATCAACGTGCTCTTCTCTGGGCAGGACAGTGCCAACCTTTTGAAAAATTAGTAGTAATGATAGAGCACGGGCAGGAGCACTCTGCTTCTTGTGCAACACCCAGTTTAAGCTTGGAAGAAAACTTTTTCATCTTAAAGTTAAGAATGTGTTACTTTTTTTGTATTGTTAAGAGGCAACAGAACAAAGAATGTATCAGAGAACTCTTTTTCTACAAAAAAATCTGCCCCCTATACAAGAGGAGTGTATATATATATATAAATATGTATGACATTGTTTCTGCACATGTAGAAGTGAGCTTGCACCAAGTAATTAGCAATAATTTACTTTGTTCCTTGATGATCTCAAACCTCTTGTGTGAGAGTCATACTTGTTTTTTTTATTATCCAATTTTTGGCTTTTATAAGTTTTCATGTGTCTGGTCAGCCACTCATTTACCATGATGCTTGAACTATTAAAAGAAAAAATATCTTCTAGAAAAGCTACACTGCACTAATAGAAAAGCACTAAACACAGGTCTGTAGCTTACATATTCCCTCACCCTTGGACCCACACCCATGGGTTGGAAGAGAGGCCAAGCTAATGGGAGGGGAGGCAAAGCTATCATACTTCATACTTGCCAAGATGAGAAGTGGAAAGAATGAAGATTTTAGGCTGGTTGCAGTTATTTTAATGTTTGGGGGTTTTTTGCTTTGTTTTCCTCTTTGCTTCCGGTGCCAGAAGCAGCTAAGAGATGAGATTTCCTCAAAATGCTTATTTGCTTTTTCTGGACTTTGCTGGTTGGCTGTTGGGCTGAATTCCTGGGCCTATGCAGTCCTCAGTGATCAGCTACCAGGTAGGAAGGATATTCTGTGGAGGCAGCAATTATTTGTCAAGTACTGACAATGCACTTGGCGTGCTATAAGGCACAGATAGAAAAGCTGTACTAGTTCTGGAGAGCTGCAGTTTAAGGTTACAGACCAAAATAGAAAGACAAATTGCACAGGAAGCTATGATGGATGTTTTAAAAATGCTTTAACTTGGTGTTTTCCAGAAAGAGTTAAGGTTTCATGAAGAGAGGATGTATGGTTGCTAGCTACAGAGGGCTAGCAGTACAGCAAACAAGAGGAGAATGGGATTAGTAGAGATGAGTGGGAAAAGATTGAAATATTGTAAAAGAAAAGCCTAATATGCAGAGTTGTGCACAACATGGAAGATGAAAAGAAGTATTTACATTTGATGGCCAGGGGTAGAGCTGTGCATTCAGAACATTCATTGCAGCAACATGGCCTGTAAGCCAAGAAAATAGCTGATGCTACTGCAGTTTACAGTTAAGAGAGGGCAGTTATGAAGAATTTAGGCACTTAAAAGAGAGAAGAGTGGAGAGCTTGTATCATGGGTGAACAACTTGGGTATTAGAAAGTAAGAATTATTTTTCAGAGTCAAGACAAAATGAATGAGATGCTGAGGAGAAGAGTGAGAAGATACTGACAGGAGTTAGAAGTAAGAGGAAGACAACGATCACAATATGTAACTTGGTTTTTTTACATCAGGTGAGAATTAATTTTAGAGAATCAAATCATCTCTTCTCCTTTTTTCCCCATTTCCTCATTCTCCTTCCCCTTTTGTATGCTAAATGACTGTGGTGGAACTGTGCTGTAGGTTCAGTATATTGTGATTAAATTGTAATGCACTCTGAGATGTAGTGGACCAACAAGCATAAGTAGAATGCCAATTGCATACAATAAATCTCTGAATTCTTGTTGCACCACGGTGAGGTATCTCAGTTACAGCTTTGACCACCCGTGAATGCTAAGCACACAGCACGGGGGCTTTTGGACTCACATCTCACCTATTATCTTAGTAGCAGGGTATGAATCTCCTTGAATGTGAAAGCCTGGTTTTGTTTAAGTTAAGAACATAAGAAAAGACTCTTTCCTTATTTTTTTCCCTTGAGCAGATGAAAGTTGGATAGAAGTGACCGTAAATTTTAGGAAAGAAAGAAGTGGAAAAAGGCTAACATTTGCTAAGCAGGAATTGTATTTTTCCAGCCATGCCTCTGACCTACCCAAATGTTAAGACTCTCTCATACAAAAGTGTCACTAGTTGGTCTATATAAATTCAATGTCAGGACAAAGGACACTTTTTGGAAGGGAAACAAGACTGAGTTATACCATTCAGGAACTAAGAGAGAAAGAGAATAGCTGCTTCCTGACAGCATTCCTACTCTGGAGATGTATGCACGAGGTGGTAGGTGAGCAGACAGTTCTTACTGCAGCTGAGTCTTTGTGGTGATTTCTCCAGCTTGTGGATGAACTTCATAAAAGACCCTAAGACACAAAAGTGTGGGGCTGGCAGGTTAGCTTGAGGAGTGTTACCTGACATTCAGTGCTGAACATGTCATCATCCTCACTTTTAAATCTACAGTTTCCTGAGGATTTGGGATACCCTGACCCAGACTAATTTAATGGGAACAATAACTGCCTCATCTCCCACCACATAAGATCTCAATCCTCTTCTTGGCACAGGTATGACATGGAGCAAATGTTTCTACAGAAAACTTAAATTCTTCCACTCTTTGAAGCTCTGGTATTGCTGGCTTTTCAATGCTAGAATAATTAACATTGTTCTTAGTAAAATATTACTAACCAGAGTGTAATATGACACAATGCCTGATCTACACCACTGAACATGGGCAAGGTTTCTTCCCTTGAGCCAGAAGAATAAAACATATACCTAACAGGCTTTTGCTGCTTTGTGGATGCTACATGAACTGTCAGAAGGATTTGCCCTTGTAGTGTGAGATACAGGCTGTGTGAGCTGGAAAGCTGCTCCTATTCTGCTGGTTATGTCCTTATATCTTGGCCAACTGACTGTGGTTGTCAGTCTCAGTCACCTCCTGTGCTCTGCTTCTTGTGATGCCTCCTTGGCTGCTTTATTATCTGCATTTATAGCTGCCTCTGGTTTTCTCATTTTTGGTCTTTAATGTTGTCTGCTGTAATGAAGAAGGGCTACTTCTATTTCTTTGGACTATTTCAGCCTGAGGCCAGCTGTCAAGGACATGGAGAGTTTTGATATACTGCAGCAGTACATGGCATAAGTCTCTCTCCTCTTCACCATGTCACTTCACTTCTTCCTGTCATTTCATGCCTCATGAGACCCTTGAAATACAGACACATTATCTTGCCACATGCCCAAGAGCTCTCTGGCCACCAGTGCTCCACCCAAGAAAAATTTTCCTTATAAGCTCCTTTGGCAGGTTCTTAAGCAGAGTTTGTCACGTGCAAAGACATGGGACCGTGTGTATGGGAGCATGCAGGGCTTGGTGGTCACCTCCCAAATAGCTAAGGCACAGTTTTTCAGGACCGTACCCAACAAAACGAATGCCTTAGGGCTCAACTCTCCTTGGAATAAGTTGGAATAAGCTTAAACAGAAGTTAAGATAAAAGTAAGTACTTATTTACAAATCCTCTACAGATGGCACATATGAAAATTTGTAGATACAGATGAACAGAAGGGGATGAAAAAAACCCAAACATATTCCCTAAGCAGCACTTAATTCAGCTCTGATGGCTTCCTTTACTCCCTATGACTCAAGAGACAAGTTGGCAAATGCCTGGCAGCATTACTAGCCAATGGCTCAGGTTTTCACTAAGTCTTTATGTCTTCAGGTTACATTCACTGAACAGAGCCTGAAGCTGACAGATTCCTTTTCTGTGTTTCATCCCTATACACATTCTGAATCATTCCAATTGAAAGATTTCTCCCCAACCTGCTAATTTATCATTCATTAACTCAGGCAAGAAGGGGCTTTACCTTTCTTCCTACCAAGCCATTGCTTGCTGCCTTATGCTATGGAGATGTGAATTTCTCTTGTGCATTGCTTGGACATTCCTTAACTGCCCATCAGGACAGGTAATAACCTTTCCCATGGTGATGTTATTAACTCTTTAGGCTGTAGCTCCACTTCATCATGGAGCCTGAAATGTCCAAATCCCAGATGGAAGCTCTTTCCCATTGTTTACTGACTGTATTTTATAGAATACCATAACTGTAATTGACTCTCACAACTTGTTACTCCTTCTGAAATCAAGCCTGAAGGTAATCAATAACTCTGAGGCATTAATAGATGTGAGGCCCCTTGTATCCCCACCCCCTCTATATTTAGGCTTTTGACAAACACCCTAATGAATTACTATCTCCCCCCTGCCCCCTTTTTTTTTTTCCCTCTTGGCATGCTAATAACCCCTGTTTCTGTCTACTAATGCTCTTTCCTTTCCTGCCCTGACTTCTTTATTTTCTTTCTTCTGCTTCCCTATTTCCTGTCTTACTTATTTTCCTTAATCTATTCCCCCCTGGGTCTCTGATTCATGATCCCTGAGATGTGGCTGCATTGGCTGAGGAGCTGTGGGGGAGGCTGTGTCTGTAGCCCCTGCAGTTAACTCCACCAGGGATCATGAATCAGAGATCTCTGCTGCTGTAGCTGAGCTCAGTCTCACACAGTAATGTAAACTGGAACTGATGGAAACTGCATTGATACCCCAGGCTGAGCTGCCTCAGCTGAGGAGTGGATGTACCACCTGCCCTGCCACTTCTCTGCTGGGCATGGTAAATTCCGAAAGAAGAGCCAGCCATGCCTTGTCCTCACTGCCCTCCAGCAGTTGTGGGGGTCCTTGGACTTCCTGTTCATTCTTGTCTTCAAAATTTTCTTCTAAAACCTCTGCAAAATTATTCCTCACACAACTTCATAGTCCAAGGCTGCTCACTATAAAAGTCCAGTCTCACCTCAAACCACCCTGAGATAAATAACTGGCTAAAGTCTATTGCTTGTACTTCCAGGGACGGAAACGAAACTGAGTGAGTTCTCTGTTTGGGCCTAGCCAAGGACAACTGACAGACTCATCTCTTACTTTCATATCCCCCCTTCTTGAGCCCCGCAGCTGTCAGGGTTGTTCTTTCCATGGCCAGCTGTGACACCCAGGATTTGTGTGTCCCTCTGGCCAGCTGCTCCTCTGCAGAAACTCCGTTGTCTCTCACAAGTTCCCAACTAATTCACTCAAAAGGAGGAGCAGGATGAGCAGTTGGCTCCTCCGTGCCCAAAGAGATGGAGATGGGATCAGGTTCTGTGTTTTCCTTCTCCAGGCACTCCCCCTCTCATTGATTGTACCTCGCTCTGACAGCAGTGAGGATATATTAAATACCTTGCACAGATTTTACTACATATTTTTATTACTTTAATCTGGGTTCAAACGTAGGATTTCTTCACTTGAAATATTCTTACAGTATTTGTAAGCCGCCTTTTCCCATTAGTGGGCTAAAGACTCACTGGGAGCTGGGTAAGGGCAAGTGAATTATTTAAATGACCGACATTTAAAGCCCAAACTTAGGAGAATGTGTTTTTGTTACTGTAGAATGTTCGTTCAGTGTTTTAAAAGCATCTGAAAGAAAAGAGGTAAAAATTTAAAGTCAGTAAGGGCAGAATTCCTCCCCCCCTCCGCTGCGGGGCGAGGCCGAGCCCTGAATCCTCCGCTCTGAGGGGTGCTGGGGCCGCGGGCCGGACCGAACCGAACTGCCCAGCGCCCCTCGGTGCGGAGCGGGAGCGGGAGCGGGAGCAGCAGCAGCCCCCGCGGTTGGGGACAGTCCCGGGGAGCCACACAGCGCGGGGGGAGAGGGAGCCTCGAGCCCGACTCGCACTCGGACTCGTGTCAGCGCGTGCGGGGCTGGAGCGGTGAGCACGAGCGCGGCGGTTGGTGGCGGCCGTTGTGAAGCGGGCTCGGGACTTGTGCAGGCGCGCGTGGTGGCGCGTGCAGCGAGCACGAGCGCGACGGTTGGTGGCGGCCGTTAGTGAGGACCGGGACTTGTGGCGGTGCGTGTGGGGAAGCACAAGAGCGCCGGTTGGTGGCGGCCGTTAAAGCGGACTCGGACTCGTGCAAGCGCGTGCGTTACTGGCGGTGAGCACGAGCGCGACGGTGGCAGGCAGCCGTTAAAACGGACTCGGACTCGCGGCGCCTGCGGTGAGCACGAGAACGACGGTTGGGGGCGGCCGTTAAAGAGCACTCGGACTCGTGGTGGCGCGTGTGGTGAGCACGAGCGCGGCGGTTGGTGGCGGCCGTTACAGCCGTTAGAGGGGACTCGGAGTCGGTGTCGTGCTTGGGTGAGCGGCAGCAGTGTCCTTCCCGTGAGGTGAGGGCTCGGGTCGGTACCGTAGGGAGAGCGGGGGCCTCGCTGTGGTGTGGTGTGCTGTGGTGTGCTGTGGTGTGCTGTGGTGTGCTGTGGTGTGCGCCATCTGCCCCAGGGGAAGGGTCAAATCTCCAGGTCTGGAGCAGAAGGGATACCCGGTGCCTCGTGCTGGAGAGGTGTGGGTACAAAAACTGCAGGGTCAGGGGTCACAAAAAGAGCCTGATGGGGTCTTCAGAGAGCCCCTTCAGAGGAGAGTGCTTCAGCCCGCAGAATGTATAGGAGGGGCAGCTGGAAATTTCTCTCTCATGGGGGGTATATGGGACAGCCCCATATGCCCTATGGCAACAGAAGGCAGGCTCCTAACTGCACCATGGTTCCAGTGCTCTGGTGGGGTGGGAGCTGTGAGCTCTTTGTTAGACTGTGTCTAGAATGCTGTATTTTGGGCAATGAGTGCCCAGCAGAGGTCCGGGGAGGTGACTGCATGGTAGAAGTGCTCGCTTTGTGAGGAAAGGCTGAGGGAACTGCTTTTTTCAGCATTGAAAAGAGACATCTTTGGTACAGCCTTCTGGTATGCCCAAGGAGATTATTGGAAAGATGGAGCCAGGCTTTTTACATTGTCATAAGTTGAAACGAGAGGTTCAGACTCTCATATATAAAATAAGGAAGAACCTTTCCGTGCTGAGGTCAGACACGGCTGCCCAGGGAGGCTGTGCTGTGCAGCCTTCATCCTTGGGGTTTTCAGGACGTGGCTGGACCAACCTGGTCTGACCTCAGAGCTGCCCCTGCTTTGAGCAGGAGGTTGGATTGGTGCCTTCCTGGGGTACCTCCCAACCTGATTTTTTCTATGGTTCCTGTTGTGTCTCCTGTTGTTCCAGTGTGCTGCTGCCTTTTTCACACTATATCAAACTAAGAAGGAATTAATAAATTAAAGGAAATAATATTTACTTTGAAGAAAGGAGATTGTAAGAATGGGCATGTGTGAATATGTTCCATTATTTGGTTTGTTTATTGGTGGACTCTATCATTTTCTTTTGAACCTTTTTGATTATATTACAAAACTTGGGGGGAAAAAAAAAAAGAAGAATTTGATTTTGTTCCTTAGCATGTGTTCAAGAAATTTTCTATATGCATATTTTCATAGATTTGATTTGCACAAATTGGCTGATGTCCTTTGAATTCTTTTTTGAATTAAAGCTTTTAAACGAGAAGGAAATGGTATTTTATTTTGTGCTTTTTACATGTGGTGACAGATAGAGGAAAGCTACCTGGGATATGGTCAGTATTCAGCATGCTTAACTTTTTTGTAGTTGTTTTGTTTTATGAGATTCTTCCCTTACTCTTAGCTATCATTATTTCTGCTACTTTGGCAGAGAAACAAGATGATTCAGCCCTGCTTTTATTTAGCCAGACACATCTGGGTATTTAATTTTCTGAAGAAGAAGAAAGTTCTAAGGATTAAATGCAGATGACAGACATTAATGTGGCTAAACTTCTAGTTTGGTTTAAATAACACAGTAAAGAGCAAGAAGGAATGTAACCTTTTAAGCTGTTCTTTGTTTACAGATATGAAGAGAGAGAACAATAAATAAGTCCAAGTTATAGTATGCCTTTTTTAAAAAAAATCACATGATATATCACCACCATATGGAAGCTTGCATGCCCTTTCCCATAGGGATATGCCACTGAGAAGGGATTTATAGGCTGCTGGTTCATAATACAGTAACATTTATGATGGGTTGCCAGCTTTGCCTGTAACTGCCTCTAAAATTCCCTTTGGAATGGCACCCATGGCTAGCTAAGGGCAGCGTCAGTCCTTAGTGCTGCTCAGCACTTATTGGGTACCTCAGACCTCAAAAAGATTCCCAGCTTGCAGTGCACAGGACAGTGTAGAGTGTATATTTAATGGCAGGTGTTTAGAGTGGATTTCTGTAAGAAAAATATGCTTTCTAGGTCTGTAGAATTTGATTTAAGATGCAAAATCTCAGCACCCACTGGCAGTGAAATGAAGTATTTACTGTCACTGCATTTTGGGAACAACTAATTTTAACAAATTGATCACTGCTTATTTGCCAAGAAAGTTATTAAGACTACACTGAGAAGCCAAGAGCAAATCTATTCCTTTTGTGACACAATGTCCAAATGATTTAGGTATTTTTACTTGTGTGTTAATGGTTAAGTCGTGTCTTGGATTACAGGAAATGATGCTTTTGCTATCAGGCTTTCAAATTTTAATTCTATTCCTTAGCTAACAAAATTATCTCTGATAAAGAACATGTGATGGTTTAAAGAACCAGGGACAAGAATCTGAACTGCAACAACCGAAACTTGAAACAAAAGCAAAGTTTTAAGTTTAAATTAGTTGTTTGTGTAATGCACATATAATAAATCAGTTCTGTAAAACAAGTGATAGTAAATACTGTCCCAGATTTCCTTGTGATGTGGGCTTTGCTTGAGCTGCTGATGGGGGATGTTTTCTTTGACTCGATCCAAATGTTGGGTTCTTGAGATGTCTCTCCTATATTGTTGTTTTTAGGTTTATTTACTTGACTCCTTTACACCTCATCCTGCAGCATACATACCTTTCTGCCCACCCTAAGACTGATTTCTACAAAATACATGTTGCTGGAAGCCTGTGTGTAGGTGTTTACAGTGAGGTTCAGGTCTTTGTTAAAGAGATAAAAACAAGGGAGTACAGAACATGACTAAGTCTAAACTGCAGGTTCTATTTTAGGGCTTCTTAGGGTCACTTGTGCCTAATGCTGTAAACAAACCCTTGTTACTATGTAAGCTTTTGTGGTTCCAATGTTTTTATATGCTATGTAGACTGCTACATGAACCATTTGGTATTGTTCTGGTTGCTTATTAAGCAATTACTGTATATTAGTTACTTTTTATGCTAAATTGCATGATTGGTCCAATCCCCTTTTGCTATGTGAGTCTGGATTTGTAGTAAGCCTATCCAACCTGCAGAGGTTTAAGTGAATGTGAAATGTACCTAGATGTCTGGGGTCAGGAAGTCAGGTTTGCCCCAGGGGGTAATAGTTTGAGTGAGAAAACTAGAAAAACTTTTCAACTAGACAACTTTTCTGCTTCTCTGAGCTTGTCAAATGGTCTCGTAAAATATCCACTTGTCTCATCAGAACACAATCCCTAGCTTTCTAGTGAGAGCTAATTTCAACCTTAAAGTAATCAGAGTAAATTTGGGTGGTGGTTGTTTCTGTGATGGTGAAAATGCTGCTTGAGGCAAGTTATGGTCATGTGGGTACAGGAACAATTCTGAGGTGGAGAAGTTTGTACCTGTCTACATTTGGTCTGCTATAGATAATTAGTATCTACACTTGCCAACAAAGACCTAAAGCACCTGGGAAAGGTTGTGAAAGCTGAGGCTGAGGTGGCTGTTCAAAGCCTGGGTTTCATTGATGATTATGGCATGTGAGCATTCATGGGTCCAGATTAATTTCAGCTTTCTTCTCAGTGGAGTTGTGGGATTTGGTCTCCAAGGCCTGCTGGGCAGGCTGTGCAGCCCTTGGATGTGTGGACTGGAAATAGTGCAATGCAAATGAGCCTGTAAAGCTAATTTGAGGTTCAGGTTATATAATTCAGATGATTTTAAGGTAAAGTCCAGTAACCAAAGTTAATCTAAAGTTGGTCACTTCAGCATCATTAGAATATTGGTCTATTTTCTGTGTGCTGCTGCAAGATCAAGAAATTTTTGGGGGGGAAGAAGAGGCAAAAGCCCTTGGAAAAAGGGCTCAATTTCAATGTGAAAACCAAACCAAAACTCAAAGCACAAAAAAATTAGATGATTTTCTTTGTAACATCACTTCACCCCCAAGTCTGCAACCATTTCCCCCCCCCCCCTTTTAAACAGATCTGATCTTCATTACACACAGCCTATAAACAATTTTAGCATTAGAACTTAGTTCCTATGCTCATTTTTATGAAGGTATTCATTCATCCTCTAGAATACAAACCCCAGTGTGCTGTATGATTCTAATACAGACTGTAAGTGCTGGTGGCTTCCAGCCATTTTCTCCTTTGTCTGTTGGTTTCTATAGGAGCAGCTTTCTGTGGTGCTGCACACATGCTGCTTGTTTAGACATCAGCTTCTTACTGGGAACACCAGTTTCTGGCTGCTGTGCATTCTTTAGATCATCGTCAACAAAAGTCTGATATGTAGCCTTAGACTTGTGATTAGTTTGGGGTTTTTTTACCTGTTTTTTAAAAAAACCACTTTTGAACAGTGATGCCCGTGTTATCACAGGGTAAATAGAGGTAGTAACAAAATAACCTGTAGCACTTTTAATGTATATTCTTCTTCACGTACACTGCAGTGGGTGATTAGTTTCACCCCTCAGCAGTGCTTGAAGGAAATGTGTTCTTAGCCAGATTTTAAATTTAATAAAAATGGAGATGGATGTTTTCTAAATATCAGGTTACAACGGT
This sequence comes from Phaethornis superciliosus, assembly GCA_023637945.1. Classification (NCBI taxonomy): domain Eukaryota; kingdom Metazoa; phylum Chordata; class Aves; order Apodiformes; family Trochilidae; genus Phaethornis; species Phaethornis superciliosus. The sequence goes on from JAJQWJ010000011.1 coordinate 21,219,894, forward strand.
GAACTCCTTAGTTTACAAAATCCAAAAACTTCAAAGATGAGGTTTCCAAGATGATGGTTTCCAAGATTTCTATTTTGTTCTTTTGACCTCTATGTTGATGATGCCACAGAAAAAGAAACAAATAAACTGATTTTTTTTGTTTTCAATAATGAAAACTAACTGGTAGAGGCTGGGACTCTAATGTAAATTTAGTAACAGAAGAAGGGCTTCTGAGGTGGAAGATATTCTGGTCTTTTGCAAATGAAACCCTCATGCTTCGAATTTTCTTGAACCCTAGTGGCTATATCACTTTATTTTCCAGAGTTTTAGTGAAGTATCAAATGGTGAGTTGGATGGGAACTTCAGGGTGATTCCGAGGTACTCATTCTGTGGCATCTTAATCTAGAATCCCTGAAGACACGGGGGGGAATGAGGGGAGCCTCAGCCTCCACCAGTTTCTCATCTCCAGCTGGGCCAGGGGTTTAGAGTATTGTTTTATTCTTCCAGGCTGAGAATATAGTAAAAAAAAAAATTGGAAATCACTTGCCTCTATTTTGAATGAGCCTATTATCAGTTTGTTTAATTTAACTGTGTTTTTCCAGTGCTCTTGGGGAAATTTCATTCTTATGGTGTATGGGAATGGTTAGTCTCAAACTAAGTCTAGACAGACAAAAGTGCCTGTTCTGTTCCTGCCAGTCCATGGTATTTATAATATATTAGTCACAAGACAACATAAATAATTCTTTCAGATTTTCAGTCTGTCTTAGACTTGACCTATAGCATTCTTGTTTTTATGAAGTATTAGTAACTTTTATTTAGGTGAGACAGGCAGATGTCTTTCATTGACACATAGAGATACATATTTGCCCTAGAATTTCTAATTCAGTTTACATGGTAGAACCTAGCTGGGGTTTAGATGCTAAGCCTCTTTGGGCTTATTAAAACTTTTTCATTTTAACTTCACAACTGTACTTGTCCTAAAACACTGTCAGTCAAATCCTCTGTTTTGATTTCTCTGAACTGAGGCTTGCTTGAGTAGGTTCAGTGAAACTGAGTTGGCAATTCTGGATTTGGAAGTGTTTGGAAGGCTGTAGTTTCATGAGATGGTAAATTTGTTTAGAATAGCCCTGTTTGTGTAGGTTTTCTTGTTTGTTTCTTGTTTCTAAAAACCACAGTCGCATGATAAAATGTATCAGTCTGGTGAAATTCAAGCTTTTCCCACAGTTCTGAAGGAATAGCTGTTATCTTGAAAGAATTCTGTCTGGATTATCTTCCAGCTAACCACAAGCAGCATAAAGGATGATCTGAATAATGTTAAGTGATTTCTGAACTACTATAAATATGATTGTGCAGTCACATATGTGTGGGTTGTTAGGTACATAGAACTGTTAACAATAGGCCTTGGATCACCTGAGTCATCCATGCCGAATGTGGAGAAATAGTCATACCAAGAAGGATGTCTGTTAGAAGGATAAAGTGTGTTTTGAATTGTGATATTTTCCTGTTTTTTATAATTTTCAGGCTTAGCACACATCACCCAAGTGAAGCAGTGAAATCCAAGCTGAACGTGTTATGGCCTATTTCTTGGAGTTTTAGGAAGAATGTCAAAAGTTGGCTATGAAATGTCGTATGAAGTGTGAAAAGTTACTGGAAAAAAAAATGAAATGTTCAGTAGAATTCTAGACTTTGCCATTTGCAAGGAAAGCAGGAGAGGATGCTGCAGTGGTTGCCAAACCAAGTGCTTGGAATATTCACCAGGGACAATTTAAGGTTGCTTTAGGCAAATTTGCTCCAGGCTATCACTGCTATCCTTTATACAGCATGCTTCATGAGCCCTTGCTGCTTTTCCTACAAAATGCATTTATGATTTTTAGTCCATCTGCTCCATACTTCTCTAAGTTATCTCTTTCATGTACATTCAGACTTTCTCATTTGGCTCTTAAACTGTTTATTCTTTGTGTCTGCTGGACTGTTGTGAAGTACAGGCTTCTTTTTTTCTATCCTGTTTTGGTGATACATACTTCCAAAAATAACATTATTCCCGCTTTATTTTCCTCATGTTTTGAGGTTCCATGCTGTGAAGCATTCTTCAGATATTTCCTGGATCTTCACCTCACATGTTTGTGGTAAGGGATTCTTCCTGCCATGTCATGAATGTAACCAGTAACTGAGTATGCCTGGCCTTGCACCAGCAGCTCTCTTCCCCTGGTCAGCTGAATCCAAGACAACATCCTGTTGATGGAGTGTGATCTAGTGCATTGTTTAGGTTTAATAGCTCTGTTCCAAAAGGCCTCAGGCTGTGGACTGCAGACTTCAGTGAATTTGGGCACAGGAGCATGTCAGACATCCTAGAAGGAGTTTCAAAGCATGCCTTTTGCTTCTGCACCATCTTGCAGTCTTTGTGAGAATATAGATCCCTGGATTTGCTTGTGGAGCCTTATCATCTTGTCTCAAGAAATGGTACCTCTGATTGTGGTAGTATTACCTAGCATCTCACTGCCTGGAGCAGGAAATAGTTCCCTTAACAAGTCATTGCCTGGTTAGCTGCAACACAATCTATTCTTTACCATGAACTGTGTAAGAAGTACTGTGCTTCTCCTTTACAAAGCTTGGTCCTTCAAATGACTGCGTTTTCTGTGGAGTAAAAACATGTGTGTAAAAACCGAGGTCACTATCCAGTAGCTTGTGTGTGTGTATTGTAAATCTGACCCTCTTTCAGTTGATCCCGTTCTTAGAAGCAGTCTTCAGAGACACAATTAGATGCAGAAATGGAGTGGGCAGTAAACTATCTCAATTAAAACAGTTATCCAGGTTTTTATGGAAGAGTAAGCAGTTGCCAGACAGTTTATAGACAAGGCAATAACTTTTAGTGAGTAGGACACACATCAATGTAAGTGAACCAATAAGTAGTGTGAGTGGGTAGTCATGCATTATGCAAATGAATATAAGATATCTAAATATAAAAGCCATATCATAAATATAAAAGCATAAAAGCAATAATTTTATTCTTTTAATTTTAAAGCTAATAAGTTCAGAGAACTACCAAGGGTGATAAGGTTTATCGGGTTTTGAGCACCACTGGAAATGTCAACAGTCTTAAATTGAGGAAGTTACAGTGTCTTGTGAAGTAAAAGCTTAACTAAAGCCAAACTAGGTAAAGTTATTAGGTACCTCCAAAATCCTGAACGTTGACTAAACATAAGCACAGCTCCTACAAATGCAGGTAGTACCTTTGACTTTGCCAGCAAGTATAACAAGTCTGCTTCTCCATTTTCAGTACAGCTTTCAAGTATCAAACAGTGTTGGATAGTGATGAACTTGTATGGGTGATTCTTGGTAACACTTTCCTTTGTTTCCTTTCCATTGAAATAAATAGAAGGGATGTTTTAGAACAACAAATTCATGATGGGGACCATCATAGCTCCTTGGGCTTGAGCTGTGATTCTTTGCTGGTGTAATTTCCATGCCCCACAGGGTATGGACACATATTCTCTTTTTATTTTGAAGACCTTAATTGTAAGCTTATGCTTAAACAGAGTACATTCATGGTTGTCATGTATGTAATGGCAGAGAGCTGCATTCTAGAATGAGATCAAAGGCAGGGAAATGCTAGTGCATTGTTTGAGGCTCATATAATGTTATAGAATCTCATATGAGGTTGGTGGTTTCTGTTTGTCTGTAATAAACCAGGGACTGCAACTGTAATGCTCTACTGTGACTATTGATCAGCTGAATATAATTGAAACATAATGAGCTTAATGAAAGCATACTTGCTGTGTTATGATGCACATAACACTGGTTTGAGGCTTGTGGAGTGATGGGAGGGGGCATTTTTACAGAGCATAGTGTCTGGCCTTGTACTGCTTTAGGTTGAAGCTAGTCCTCTATGATTTGACTTGTGAGACAATAGTGGAAGATCAGTGATTTTAAAGGGGGAAAAATAACACATGCACAAAGATGATAATAAGCAACTTTTCAGCTTTTAAAGAGGGTGTGGAGAAAGCATTTTTATGTTCCTTCTGTGGCTATTGCATGGCAATGTAGAACAGAAGATGGAGTGAGGCTTCAGTTTAGCAAAACTTTGTTCATGTATTTGCATTCTAGTTGATAGGATTAAATAACAATGAAGGCAGGTAAAATTATGGTAAATTAAGAAGGTAATTCTTATTTGTGTAGAAATTACGTATGATTTATAGTCAGAAAAACAATTACACAACTTCATAAACAGTGCACATGATAGCCATACACAGAAATTGCTATTACAAGGCTGACCTGGAATTTATGGTTCCCTAGATATTCTGCAAGTCAATGGATAGGCTGTATGCACAAAGTACTGAATTGGGCTATTTAGCTAGTCTTTTCTAGTGATTCCTGCAAAATCCTGGCTCTAGGGGTCCCTGAGACCAGATATGTACATATGATAAAGGTACTGTTTATTTCAGAATATACATAGCTTTTATTCTGTAAAAAAAATGTAAAGCAAGGTAGTTTTTCTTTTGCCTTGGTTGGCATGGAAATGAAATTGGCAGTTATGCTTGAAGGTAGCATTACAGAGACAAGAGGCTCTGACACAGAGCATCCACCCTTCAGTCTGCAACTGGTCTCATCTATACATATTTTAAAAGTCTTGTGTGTCTTCCTACAGACAAAGCCTCTTCATTCTAGGTACCTAAAGGCAGGCTTTTTTACTGCTGTAGAAATTAGCATTTCATTGCAGTAAATCAGGCAAGCACTGAGGAACTCTCCAGTTAGAGCCGATGGATCATCTGTTGTGCTCAAGGCAGTGTCAAGATGCTGCAGTCGAGGCCTGGGCCTGGTGTTCTTTTCATTCAGGACTCATGACTTCATGAGTCTATCTTCACTTATTCTCAGCTGGCTCCTTTGTTTCTTCAGTTTCTTTCTTTGTCTCTCAACTGTTCTTCATGTTTCTTATTCCTTCGTGTTACTACTTCCTCTCACTTTTATATTTGAGCTGTGTATTTTAAAATTCTTTCATTTTGATTTATCCGAATGGTGGAGTGGAAAAACTGAGCTTTGTGGGACAGATTATGTATGCAAAAGGTTCACAAATCTCCTAAATTATACTCCAAAGACTACCTGGGGGCAAAGAGTAGAATATACAGTCTCAATAAGCAGCAAAATGGCCAAAGAGATCCATTGACACATTATTTTTAAGGAGGAAATAATTATGGAAGGAATGACTTACCATGCTGATCTCATTCTGCCAAAATTCAGCGTAGGGTTAAACAGTGTCACTTTTGTTTAGTGGTGCATTCAGTAATATCAGTGCAGTCTGATACTCAGTTTGGACAGAGATGTTTTCTGCTGTGTTGGATAGCTGTGTTTTCCCACTGCATGCTGCAGAGATTCTAACTATGCCCAGAGAACAGAGATGCAGGGTAGAGCTGGCATCTTGTGGTCTCCTTTGGTGTTTGAATTTATGCTCTGTATAAATGGTGTAAAATATATAAAAGATGTTGGAGTATGGACTGATTGCCAGAGTGATGTGGAGAAGTCTGCTGCTTATGATATCAACAGTTACACGTGTATCACCCATCACTGGCTGTTAACCCTGTATTTATGTCAGATTCATTTTCTGAAGTATCTTGGGAACTATATACTCTATGCCTGTCAGTAATGTGGGCGTAATAACGAGGGAAACTGGTGGTATACTTCACCACTGAGTGAAGAGCTGCCCTCTATTAATCAGTATACACTGAAAGGTCTGCAAGCAGCTTCTCACAATGAGAGTGCAGAACTCTGTTAGTAACCATTCAAATAAAAAAATCGGGCATAAAGCAGGATTTCATCCAAATGAGTTTGTTTTTCTAGTGTTTTGAAGAGATTAATGAGTTAAACTGTTTAGCAGATTGACTCGCTTAAGAAACACAAGTGGTTTCTGGCTGAGGCATAGGGCTTTATGAAGTGATTGATCACAGGTGCCAATTGCCAAGGTCAGTGGGATGTTCCCTGTTGGCACAGCTTAGGCTGAAAGAGGAGAGGGGAGTGACAACAGGGGGGAAAGCTGCTCCCAGTTCAGTTAATGTGATTTTTAAAGTATCCTAAATACAAAAGTGTCTGTTTTATAAAATCAAGTCCAAGACAGACCTTGTGTGTTGGTCAGACTTCTGTGGTGTCTTGGGCTTTTTGTATGTGTTTTTCCTTGAGATTGCTCCAAGTTACAATCAGAAGCCTGGTTAAGGAATGCAAAAAGAAACATGCAATGACTGTTGTGTGCAGTTTTTTCATCCTTATTTCTAAGTGAAAGTCAGTCATTAAACTCTGGTGATTTGTCAGTTTCTCTAGGGTAGATGGTGGGAGGAAAGCAAGCAGGGGTTTAATCTTGAGCTTGCTGAACTCATACAATTAATTTCTTTTGCAGAAGGATCATGCCCTAAGTCAGCAGATGAAATAAATAATATGTCAGTCTCCAGCTTTCTATTAATTCATGATTATTTTTCTTATCATTAAATGCCTGGGAGATTGGCAGGTCAGATGTTTTATTCCCAAGCACTGCTGTGAATCTGCAAAAAAAAAAAATTGGAGCAACTTAATTCTTCTCTATATGATTCAATTTATTCCCCATAAATCAGAGGAAATAATGTCTTCCTAAGAAGATGATTTTATAATAGTATTTGAAAATATCTACATATATCTAGTTATGTCCTTTGTAGTGTGACATGCTTAGTGAACACAAAAAGCTTGATGTTTTCACTAGTTTGAGTTGTGTTTTTTAGGGTTATGGTCTCATTCAGTGCTTATTGAAGTAAGGGTCCATTGGCAGGCTTTGCTATAAGTAGAATGGAAAATTCAAATGAAGTAGTGACAAAACTATAAAGAACTCCTTCTTGCTTGTTCACAGTAATTCCTTGAACTCACGTATCTCAGACTTCACATTCTATGTTGGGTCTCTGTAACTCCTGCAGGAACCAGGATAAAAAACTTTAGGCAACTCCCTACATGCTTAGAAAACATGCATTGCTTAATGGTTGTTAAAGCACTCCGAATTCTCAAGGTCCCCAGAGTTTAAATACTCTCAACAAAATAAGTTTTATTAGGAACAGAGCTGTTTGTACTTCTGGCCTTAAACTGAGACCCTCGGTGAATGGTACATAAGGCTAAGAACTGAGCAACATGGAAAAAACCCCAGACATTTGAGATAGTGCAGTTTGACACCAGCTGAGAAGTTGCCCGTCTGTTTATATAGAAAATAGGATGATGGAAAATCAGTAGCCCGGGTTCTTATGCCTGTTCTTCGGGCATGGTTGGGCACAGAAGGATGTCAGCTGTGCATCCTTGCTGTCACCTCAGGAATTGCTGCTGGTTGCAGGGTTGCGACGCCCTCTTCTTTTAAGGGCTTGTTTTCTTCATCCAGAGAATGGAGTGGTCTAAAATCTTAGCAAGAAGGTATGGTGCAAACCAGTAATTTTGTAACAAAGCCTCTGCAGTCTTTGTTCCTGCGGTGTGTGAGACATTTCAAGCTGAAACATTTTCACATGGGAGATAAAAATGTCTTTAATTCCAGATTGGCACAAATAACTTTTCTTTCTTAATTTTTTTTTTTTTTTTTTTTTTTTTAAGAGACATAAACTGGAACTGAGCAACACTCCCCTTTGTCATGTCTGAAGGCTCAGGAAGTAGATGATGGTTCAGAATGTTTTTCTTTTTTTCCCCTATGCTGATTCAGTAACTCTGATTTTTATTTTTCTGCAAGCAGTGAGCTGTTGAGTGGATACACCACTAAGAACCAGCCCGTGATACTTGTAAAGACTGGAATTTTCTGTAACCCTTCTTAGCTGACTCATGTTCATAGCTGTATAAAATTACTCTTTGCCTAGAGTTGCTTTTTGTTTTTTAAAAAGCAGGGAACTGTTCTTCCTGAACCATACAGTTATTCAACTGAAGGGAAGGCAGGAGAAGGAGGATGGAAAAAGAAAATTGTAAGTGGTCAGGATAGAAGCACATGATATATGTGGACCTTTTTCCACAGGGACTCCACACTGACCTGCCAAATTCAAGCAGGAAATGGAAATGGAGAAGAGAAATTCTTGGCTTCTGAGTCAGACTTGAGGGTTAAGCCAGGCAAGCCACAGATGCCCTCTAAATCTTTCTAGGTAGGATGGTGGAAATTGGATGTGGTGGAACAGAGCTGTTGGTCAATGGAAAGTCCTGATCTAGAGTCACACGAGGTTCACTTGCATGTTTTATCTAAAAGGCTTGACCAAAACAGTGGTGTTTCTCTTATCACAAGCTAAACTGTAGGAATATTGCTTTAGGTGAAATTATTGAAACCTGGAGGAAAAGCTGCTTTAGAGACCCTTTCCAGAATAATGTTCTGAGAAAATTATATTTTTGGTGCCTTGATTTGAAACTCGTGCTTCTCATTAGCACAAGCTGCAGGGTACCTGGAGACCTCTGCCTGACAAGGGTCTGCACCAGCAGGAAAACAGTGTGAGTCTCCCACATGGATTTTACAGGGTTAAAAGGAAAGTAGGACAAGAAAGGAGAGACTCAAGTTTGGTATCTGTTAGTGATCTGAGAGCCACGTAACTTCAGAAAAAAAAAATCTGTACTGAGCTGATTTTCAGGAAAGCAGCTCTCCTGGCAACTTGATGAATGTGGTGTGACATGAGAACACTGCCTCCTAGCACTTTCATTTGGCAAAATAATTTTTTTTCTTCTGGATTGAACACCAGAGTTTCTGTGAAACCTGTCAGCTGAAGAATGAGAAGCCGTTGCACAGAAGATTAATGTTTTCTTTGTTTGTTTGTTTGTTTTTTCCCTGATGGAGCCCTTAAAGAGTGTTTTCCCTGTAGCAGATGTGCAGAGCAGTGTGGTACCACTGAAGATGTGAATCTTCCCAGCTGAAGGCTTCTGATCTTGTCTGTCTTGAGGAGCTGCTTGAGTTACCTCTGATCATGTTTAGTCAGACAGCCATGATTGTCATATTCAGAGATAGAGTAATGTGAGCACATTGTAGTGTTTGATATGCTGACTCAGAATATCCTATTTTACTGACTGGCTTAAATGTTTATTTCTTTTGTTTACCTTCGGTTAGCATTTTGTTTCTTGGTGACGTAGTTCTTGGGTAGAGGAAGGAGGCAGAATTCTGGATTCCTATAGTACCAGTATTATACAGTGTAATGTGTCATATTATTAGGTAATTTAATGTATTGCTCACTGCAGCAGATCTGGATAAATTGCAATATCTGTGTGAAATCTAGAGCAATGTGCTGTCATATACCTGGGTCAGATTTTGTTTGTTTCTGTCTCACTGAATAAAGCTAAAAGATCATACATAGAGGGAGAAATGAAGTCAAAGCACCGTGAAACTGAGTAGAACAGGACATTTTTACATGCCTTGCATGTGGTACTTGTGTTACTGAATTCTGATATGGCAGGAGGGTTTTGGGACTTTTTAGCCTCTCGTGAGGTTGAGATTACTGATTGTTTGATCTCGTGGCTTCTAATCCCATTGCCCACAATATCTGCAGTCTGGATCTTATGTTTCCATGAACTGCTGGTTACTGCACCCAAGGCGGTGCTGTAGAGCTCCCATATGCAGTCGGCACCTTTTTGGAGCTAACTCTCTGTAATTATTCTGTTGCAAGTTGGATTTCATCCTTCACAAAATGTAAGCCCAGTTTGAGGTTACAATGAGCAATAGTTCCAGACTTCCTATTTTAGTTATTCTGTTAAAGCATTTTTTTCCCCTTCAAGGATATGAAGTAGAGTCTGAAGAGCAGTCTGTTCATTAAAATGAAATGAATGACTTGATCCTGCTTCCTCATGCCAAATAATATTTCCACTGGAGTTAATATGAGGTTTTTCTGAGTAGCATGTGAGGATGAAACTTTCTTTTTGCAGAAGCATCATTCATCACTTACTGCAATCCGAGGATCAGAGACCGCTGCTGTGTACCAGAGTGAAAGTAAAGGGATTAACACTTACTGAGTTTAAAGTCTTGACACTAAATTCTTTAACCTTATTATGCTGAAATACATGCAGTTTTCCTTTCTTACAAATTCAGTAATCCTGGTGTTATGGTTCCAAGTAACATTAAATTATTTTTTTTTGGTTTTGATCCGCGAGAACAAAGTCCAACCAGCAAGGGTCGGGTGCAAGCACAAACTTTTATTTGACAATTGACACAAGGAAAGTGATAGAACCCTGTGAAGGCATGGGACAGATGTTGCCAAGTGTCCCATTCGGGTCAGCATTAGCATAAGTATCAGTCAAGGTGGTGTTAGTCAGGGCCACTGAAGGCAGAGGGGCTTTCTGTGGGATTTCTGTCCGGCTCATCAGCTAGGATGCTTCAGGATGGACCGAGTCATTGAAGGCTGCCCTCAAGAATGTCACCTCCCAGGTGGCTGATTGCCACATCCTCAGGAAGGGGAAGGTGTCTCCACCTGCTTATCACTTCTTATCTCCTTCAAGGCGCCACTCCCAGATCCACTTCAGAGACTTTTACTCACTTTAAAATTGTCTTTTGAGGCAAAGAAAATTCTTCTGACTGGACTCACACACCTTGCCTTAGCTATCTGCATGCTCATTGCTTGGATGCATCATCATGTTAACTGTTATAATAATGATTCAAATCACAGTGCTGCTTCTGCTTCATTTAGGTAACAAACATCCCTGGGGAAGAAAGATGCAGCCTTCTACAATTGCAGTAAAGAAAAGCACTTTCTGAAGTCACCAGGGCAAGTTGTAATTAACTTAACCAACCACCATGGTTAACTTCTCTTGGCAAAACTCTGTGGAAAAGCAATTCGAGGCATATACAGGGGATTTCGCTTCAGGGATAAAAACTCCATGGTCAGGTGAATGTCAGTGTGCTCCCCTTTATCATTCCTATGGGAGAAAAATATATTCCCAAGCTTCAAACTGTTAACCTCTGTTTGTAAAGACCTTGGGTGCCTGACAAGAGGGAACAGTTAGGAAAACAATCTAAGATTATTTTTCCAATGTAACAAAAAGTTAGAACTGTTGTCTGCAGTTTTACCAAAGGCTCTCATGTGTCTGTTTATGTGATATTCTCCAAACTTGTGTGGTTTCAGTTGAACAAAAAAAGACTCGATTTTTAGATTTCTTTCAGCCAAAGAATACGTTAGCCATCCACAGGGGCAGGGGAATAAGCCATGAAAAATAAGCTTCTGTGAGGCTTGGAAGCTTAACATAGTTTTTCCTTGTCAGAACCTTTGGGCTGAATTCTGCTTTAACTTGCACCCAGTAGAACCACATCGATTTTAGTCAGGATTCTTCCAGTGTAAGCCACATCAGAGTGTGGCCATTTACTTCCAAACTGGCAATAGGCTTGAAAAATACTCAATGGTGAAGAAACCAGAGATGCTATGATTTTGAATGTGTGTGTTACTGATACTCCAGGAACTGCTATATTTCATCAAGTCTGCTTAGGGGATAAGAAAATGAACTCCATTACTTTTAGGAAAATACCAGATATTGTCATAATATGTCACACACTTCTGTCAGTGAAATATTTTTTAACAAAAGTACTGATGTGTGGTATTATGCTGGTGTTGTACAAATAACTAGATGTCAGCCTTCATATACTCAGCAAAATTCTTCTGTATCTGTATGTCTGCTTAGATATTAAAATTCTTTAAAAAAAATATATCCTTTTAAAAAGGAAATTGAAATAGGGACTTGCTGAGGAAGCACAGGCTGCAGTGTTCTCTCAGTTTGAATTAGCAGGGTGAAATGCAGAAAACCAGAACAAGGAAGGAAATCTCTTTTATGAGGAATGTGTGAACATAAGGGTGCCTATCCAAAAGTTCCTGCTCCAGGTGTGTGTGTGCCCATGTATACACACAGAGATCCACAGGATTACTACTATTTGTTATGTAAACACTTTTTTCCCTTACACTCATGGTGAGACAAAACTGCCATCACGAAAATTTCAAACACATATAAAGTTGATCTGACCATTTTGAAGTTAGTAAAATAGATGTGTGAGATGTATCAATTTTTCTTTCAGGAGCCAACTGGCTACAGCCTCAGAAATGAATGGAACATATTTAGAGCTGTATATATTGTAATACTGGCACATAGACTGTATATAAATACTCTTGGACACAGAATTATTAGATGATTCATTTTTGCAAAAGACATTCCACCTGCCTTCTACCACTGTGCTGAGGGTTGCTCTGACACAACTGACTTTCCTTCTTTTGAGGACTGAGTACTTGCACAGGAAAGTTGTGCTGTTTATTTAGCTATTGTGGGTGAAACCTTCATTTGGAATCACATTTTTGGAAGGTGCTAGTTTGTTGTACTAAGAATTTTTGATGGGAAACTTGGCATAATCATTACAAATTACAATGGACTGTTATTGCTATGGAATCATGCAAATGGAAGAATGCTTAATCTTGTCTGCTTTTAGCTTCTGCCACAGAACCTGAGGCACTCTTCATAGGTCTTCATCACATCACAGGTCAACAGTGCAGGACAACTCCTTTTCCTATTTCTGCCTGAACTTCTGACCATTGTGTCCTAGATGATCAATGAATTAACAAAAGTAAAGCATTTTTTTCAGCACTAGAGATAAAAGTGAATAATCTCGGGTGAGATAACTAAAAGTTAGCTTTTAGTACAAATTCCAAACTTTGTTGCCTGTAGCTGAATAGCCAAACCATGGTTTGGGGCCTAATTGTAATTTCAGTATTGTAATCCTGATGACATACTTTTGTGGATAGCAATCATGTTAGTGGTTACTTTCATCAAGTACTTGCATCAAGGAAAACTTCTGTGCTTATTTTGGTTTTTAGAAGTTGTATAATAAATTAAATTATTTATTATTTTCCAAAATAACTTGGTCAGTCATATCTTAACTAGGCTATAGGAGAGACTATTCACTTGGGGGAAAACAAAAAGGATCTCAGAAGTGGAAAACAAGGTAAACTTAAACCAGGATCACATTACTAGTTGTTTTTGGCTTGAAAGTTGTAATTTCAGAAAGACAAAGGCGAGAAAGCCTTGGCACTTGCCTAGATAACTGACAAATCTCAGCAAGTGACATTTTGATTTAATTGAATCCATATAATTTGAGAAGCTCTTGCTTTGCACTTATCTCCCTGGGGATGATCTCTTTACCACTGCATTCCCCTTTGAATTTAATATAAAAAACCCAACCCACAGATTGAAGCTGAGCAGTTACACTTGGGCTAGATGGGCTATTTGCATATTAGGTATTTACAGTGGGGTAACACATAGGTGCTTAGGTAGAGTTTTACTTGTGAGGGAGACAACCTTCCAGAACAATGCCAAGAAAGAATTGCAGTTTCATATTTGTTTTCTTTGTTTGCTCATTTTTTAGCTTTCCAGGATGCACATTTACTCCCTTTGGTAATCTTTCAGAGAGCTGTTAAAAACATTTGAACTTGGATTTTCCAGGCCTCATTTATAAAAATAATGTGGTGAGAGCTTGTTGATGTTACTGATTTCTTGTCAGCGCATTGTGTTTCATCTTGACTGAACTCTGACTGTTCTCTTTTTTTTCCCCCAAGATACTGTTGTTGTATGTATGGGATATTTTTATTCTTGCAGTATTTTAGGCTGGTTAGTTTTTAATTGTGGTTGCCTTGTTTTTTGCTTGTCCACATTCACGTTGCAGATGTAAATGTGTCTGGGCACTACAGACACTGATACCTTAGTAATGCCTGCTGCAACCTGTTCTTACTTATATAGTATCTCTGTTACCTTGGTCAGGAAGGGAATTGTGAGGGAACTGTTGACTCCAGAAGGAGTCCTGGCTTGAGAACAGTTTTATGGGTTCTGCCTTGCTCGGGCTGGCCATTGGTACAGCAGGGAAAGAGAACTTCAGCTTTGACATTTTCTTCTCATGGCTGCTCCTTGGCCAGAGCCCTTGGTTCCTGTGCAGAGGTCTACAGTGATACATCTCCACACCTTCTATGCACAGCAGAAGATCCCACAAATTAAAAGTTATTTGTATCTTTATACTTTCAGTAGAGCTACAGATCCTTCTGCATTTCTTCTGGCTCCTACTTGAGTCTGGCCCCCAAAACTTAGATGTCTCTGACACACTGGAAGATACTGAGGTGAAGTATAAAGGGAATGTGATCCCACTCCTCAAAACATAGTTGTCTGCCAGTTTCACTGTTTGGAATTCTAGTGGACACTGACCCAAGTGAGACAGCTCATTTTCAGTCAGGAAAATTGTCATGTTTCTGTCTCGTGCTGGCAGAGGGAAAAGTCTTGAGCTGGGTGATGGAACCCAGACCTGCACATGAGAGAGAGAAGTACTGCTGGGTGAAAACAAAACAACAAAAACCAAAAAAAAAAACCCCTCCAAATTTTTAGAGATTTGAGAAATGCTGTCACATCAGATTTTGTTAGAAATATTAGTTCTGTCACTGGAAACCTAACATTTCCATTGTGACAACACATTTTCTCTAGTGAAGATGACGGTGGTAGTTCAAACTGAACCTCAGAAACTGCACTAACCTGGCACACTTCCCCTCTTGAATTGCCTTTAATTTTATGATTTGGTTGTAGCTCAGCAGGAAGTCCTCTCAGGGACAACGGGCATTTGGAAAATGTCCTGTTACCATCACAGTTGGTTTATCTGATTTCTTACATTATTGAGATGATATTGCACTTGGGGCTGGACAGCCTTCACAGCCAAGAGTAGTAAAGTTGAGTTGACTCTGTGATGATGGAAGGCAGTGGTGTGAAGTGATTTGATTTATAATAGCTACAGTAGGACTGTACTATGAAAGGAATACCTTCTTCCCCCTTCCTAAATCAAATATATTTCGCCTGGAAAGTAGGCATGTAGTCATGTAACATTAATGTCTACTATAGTGTTTTTATTCCAGTTCTGTATCTCCAAATACATTATCTAGAGGTTCTTTTTGTAGCACTTCTGCTGTTACTTTCCACTGTAATGGTAGCAGTGATCCTGGACTGTCTTGATCTCCCATATGTTTCTGAGCCCAGCCTGACAGAATTGGGCAATTTGAAGCATTATTGGTTTACTAGTCATTGGAACACTCACCTTCAAGATAACCTTGGCATTTCAGGTCTCCTTTTTTACTTCTTTTAGAAATATTCTGTTTTTCTCAGGTGTTGCTCAGTACACCAGGAATTTTTCTTTGACCCTGTATTCCATCTTATTTTTTCTGATTTATCTTTCATAAGTGTCCTTCAGAAGTTTCAAATTATACTTTCTTTTGTACACATATGGGGATTAAATGTTCTTTTGTTTGTTTGTTTTTTTAATATACCTAAAAGCTTTACATTTTCCAGTAAATTTGTGTTTTTTTTCACTGAACTCTTAATGGGAAAAAAAATATTTTGACTTAGACAAAGAATGAAACGTTTAGTTTGAACTGATAAAAATGTGTTGGTTTGGCTTGATTTGGTAAAAACTCAGTGCCTTGAGGGACAGTAGTTTGGAACTCCCTGTCTTTCTGCTTAGAGTTTGGGGTGCACAGAGAAGGATACAGGTGTAGGGTCCTCCAATTGCAATTTGTACATCCAGGACAAAACTGAGTTCTCCTGAAGTGAGGATTCAAACTCTTGCTCCCTCCACAGAGACAAAGGGAGACTTTGGCAGCACTGCTATCTGTTTCTGTTCACAACTGGCGAATTCTTCCTTTTCTCTTCTGGAATTTACCAGCCTGTGAACATGAAAAGGTTTTTGAGTTTCAGTGAAGAGGCAGTTAACTTACCAAGTATTTCCTTCACACTTTTATGGTTTTTGAAAGACCTTCGACTCCTCTGTCATCACCATGAAGACAAATGGTTTTGTGGCATACTTGAACAATACTGGACTTTCCAGAAAGAGGAGCTATATTTGCCAGGAAGTCTAGCATGTAGCACACAGCTGTAGGTCCATTTTTTGGGGTCAGCACTTTCAACCACAAAATCAGTTGCTGGTTTCTGCAGTGTGAAGCCTCGAGCACCTTTTGAGGGCAGGAAGTGCTCTCTAGCTGGATGCTGTAGAGGCATGCAGTATGGAGGAGAGACTGCAACCCCTGCTTTTAGTGGCTCTCCTGACAAGATAACATACAGGGGCCAAACCACAAATTAGGCAGAAATACAGAACTGTATGAAAAGGTTATTCTCTTCTATTTCCCTGGTGTCTTTTTCCCTACCCAGGTGCTTAGACAGGAATTTCTATGCTACTTGCATTACATTCACACGTGACTTTTTTTTTAACACAGTGTTTCCACAAGCACGTGCTACATTCCCACACTGGAATGTAAAAAAAAAAAAAGAAAAAAAAAGGTATTTATGTGTATATTTTCCTACGTTTTTAGTCCTTACCTCACTTATCTACTGTACATATCTACTGTACATGAGCAGGGAAAATATCTGCAGAATCCTGAAGAAGTGTGTTCCAGTGTCAGTACCAACGTGTAAACAGTAGATGGCAGAGCAGGGGTAAGAATGAACTGAGAGCAGACACTTGATGCAAGTTTCTGCCTGGATCTTTAAGCAGTTAAGAACACCAATAACCACATTAGGAAGGTTAGTGTCTGGCCTGTAGCGTGGCTGTTCGCTTAACGTGAATTTTGTTAACATGAACTTTTTTATCCTAAATTAGCTGAAGTCTTTGAATTGAGAGTATACCACCATTTCACAGTGGAACACTTAGAAAATTAGTTTTCTCTTTACTTTGTACCCTGGGGTAAATGAAACAGAGACATTGTATAAGTATGTAATAAAAGTTATAGGAATCATATGCTTATGGACTATCCACATTTCATGATTTTCACTGAGACTAGATGCTGAATTCTTGTAGCTGTAGTGTCAGGAAACAGATCTCATGAGCATAGTCTTTATTTTGTTCTTCATAGCTTCCAGAACAACGATCAAAACCTTTTCTCAGTCTTTTGCCATATATTTGTCCTGAGAAGTTACTAGGTATTTGCTGAAGACAAAAACACAGGTTTATTTCCTTTGATTGAAGAATGTAAAGTTACAGTGTAAACAAGGCTCCAGGTATTAGGGTAATGATCACAAAAATACCTTCATCTGTTTCTTACAGCAGATTTCTTATGTTTTGCCTGCTCACTTGTGCAGGAGAAAAGCTTCAGAAGGAAGGTTGTGGAATGGAAGGGCCACAAAGGAACATGTTCTGTCAGTCTGTAACAGCTCAGGAGCAGAGAAATCTCACTTCTGCTAGTGACTTGGTGGTTGACCTTGGGCAGACCACATTTCTCTGTAGGTCTTGTTTCTCCTTGCATTGTCATTCAAAATAATGTACAATGATGTTCTGATTTAATACCCTTTTCTATTACTTCACTGTGCATAGATGTACGGAAGAGTCTGATCCTATTTTCTTTCTTTCATATTTTGTGGAGATGGTGTCTTGTACTTGTTGGTACAGCTTAAAAGGAGATTAAAAAAATATTGGCTTTTCCTCTCACTTTGCTGTTTACCCTGCCTTCAAGTAAGTCAACCCATGGTAAATAAGAAGTGCTTTAGACTTACATTATTACTTGTGTCCATAGACACAATAAACAGCTTCATGTCACTATGTTTCTTTGGCTGATGAAAGACAAAAAGCAAGGCATGCTTATTAGAACACAAAAAGAACAGGGGGGAATTTTTCAGCCTAAAGCACAAAGACATATGTTCCACCTTGAATCTGCAGTGGGAATTGTACCAGTCAGTGAATTGACCACAGAGCTTTGGCAATATGGTATGAGTTAAAGTGAAGAAAAACATAGCTTCAAAATGCAACTTTGCATTGAATTAATGATAGTGCCATTGCTTATTGCAGTTATACTTATTTGAACACAGCAGCTGGGTGACAGGGAGCCTGTCCCTAAGCCCAGAGAAGTCACTGGGGTATACTCTGTGACCATACTTACAGATGATGTCCTTTGCCTAGTGCTGCCAAAATGATGCTCAAAACTATTACTGATAAATTTTAGTGTAGTGCCTTCCAAAATAATGGGTCCCAGCTAACTGCTGTAGAGTGGAAAGAAGGTATCAAATGAAAACCCTTGTATCCCTACAAATGAGTGGCCAGAGCAGTGGGGTTGTTGGCTACTCTGAGCTTATGAGTAGGTGACCAGAAAAGATAATAACCTTTTATTTTATTCTATTTCACTGTAGGCTGTGAACATCTCTGAGTTTCTGCAGAATCTCTGATTTAGGGATTAGGTAAAAAGTCAGTAGTAGGTGTCTGGTTGATGCTGCTTGGTTTTAGTTGTGTGTCTCAGGAAAATCCTCTAGCATCCTCTCCTTAAATGATCTCACTTAAATGATCTGTATATGTCATGACTTGATCATATTTATGTTCTGCCCTTTCTGTTTTACCTTTACTGGAACGCTGTTTACTTGCCTAGAATTTTTTCTTTACTTCATTAGTTTCATTTCACACCAATATGGAAATTTTGAACACGTGTAATATCTTTTACCTTAACTAAAGACTGGACCTTAATTAAACAACTAAACACAATTTTAAGTTTTAATATTAACTGCTCCTAATTTTCAGTAATGCTGGTATTTTTGAAAGTTTGTTTCATCTAACAGAGGCAGTATGTTTAAGATCCTCCCAATGCACAAATGAATTTGTAAAAACTGAGAATGCAGGAGGCTTTCTCACCTCCATTGTGCTTTTAAACAGGATCTTTTATGGCATTAGAGGAACAAAGGGCCTTAACTTCCTCAGATGTTTAGGGCAAAAAGTGTGTTTTGTGGGTGTGAGGGAATACAGAATATACAAGGAACAGTATTTCAAATTGCTTGTGTACCAAAAAAAACCCCACTTAAAAAAAACCCCAACACAAACCTGAAACCAAATAAACCAAAATAGCCAGTCCACCCCCAAGTGCTAGCAGAGGCAATGTGGAGGAGATGAAAAGGTACTTCCAGATTTTACAAAAGTTTAAAATTAGCTCTGTTTTCTCCTGTCAGTAGGATACTCAGACTAATCTGTAAATAGCATCTGTTTAGCATTAATTGCTGGGGCTCTGTGATTCCTACCTCCCACTAGGACTTCCATGAAAAATAAAATGCTCTTGGCCAGACAAAATTCTATGGGGGAGGAGGGGAAAAGTAAACAGGGTAGGGCACCAGGATTAAAAAATAAAAAAATAAACAGTAGTGGAAAGGAAAGTCCTGAAATACTGTCCTGAAAGGCAGTACAGCCTTTCCCTGTCCCTACAGCCCTTTTCGTTAGCAAAATTCAAGTTGAAAATTTCTGGAGAAATGTGTACATAATGACACAGAGTAACATGACAAAGATGGTGTCTATTATCTATGAGAGTGGCTGGAAACAGAGCATGGCTCTTTGGGCTCAACAATCTAATGATGGTGCTTCTCTGACCAAGCACTTACACATCCACTTACCCATCCCATTCCCTGACTGGAATTCCTGTGCACCTACAGGAAGAAAAACTTAAAATCTGCCACACCTACCTAGCTGTGACAAATCCATTTTTAAAGATGTAGATAGTTGGAGATCCCATCCATTTCTTTGTATTTCATAACTACCAATGCAATTATCTGTGAATTTCTTGTCTTCTTTTTGAATCTGGTCATGTATTTGACTTTGCCACCATCCCATGATGCAGTTGGTTCTGCAGTTGTTTGTTTTGTTTGTTTGTGGGTTTTTTTTGTTTTTGTTTTTTTTTCCCCTCATTAAAGAGCTGTCAGTATTCCCTACTGAAGACTGCTCATTGTTTATAGCCTCTTCTTGGACAGAGGATACAAGATATTTTACTTTTTGACTGAGCTTGTATGGTACAGGCCTTGGGAAAGGAAAATCCATCTCAATCTGGTCAATATACCTCAGCTTTTAAGTAGTGGAAAAATGGATGTTGTTTCAAAGGTCTATATTGTGTTTTCAGTCTTTCTGTCTTCCATTTAGTACCAAACTTCATGTTGACTTTCTTCAGAAGCAGCAGCAGTAGAACTGTCAGGCTATTTCACCAAAGCCATAGATGTTATTACTTATAGTGTTGTGGTGGACAGGGACTGATGTGTTCTCTGTCAGGGAGCCCAAAAATTAAGGGGGTTCTTGGAATAACTTTACATGAAAGTAATGTTTTTTTTCTGGAATAGTTTTGAGTAAGGACAGGTAAGGTAGGCTTCAAAATTACAGTATTGTATCTGCTCACATAATTATAAGAATGAAAAATACCAGTGATGATAATAGAAGTGGAACACATGAAAATAAATGATGGTTTGTTTTTTTTTTTTTAATAACTGAAGAGGCAATTTTCTTTTGCTTGTCCTCCATTTGTCTGTAGATGAGTGCTTCGTTATCTGCTAGCTAGTTAAGGTCTTCTTTCATCAAATAACACTCACTTTATGGTGGAAAAGATATTTCCCTACTTTGAAGAAGAGGGAAACATACTATCATATGGCTTCAGAAAGTGACAGTGCTGACATAGTGGGTTTTTTCTTGGTGTAATTTACTTTCTCTAGCATGTAGCAGCATTTGAAACAAATAGTTCTGTTTCTCTGTGTATAGAATTACCAATTAAGTTCTTCTTTGGATGCCAAATCAGAGGAGGCAATTATGAATATTATCCAGAGGTGCTACAAATATGCAGAGTACATTGGAGTGTTTTTGGAGGCTGGAGGACCAAAGTGATTCTGGCAAGGGTGAGTGCAGGCATGGGGGAACAAGAAGTTCTGTAACATATAATTTGCAGTACAGCTGTTTATTACACTGCCTATAGCCAAGACACTTGCTTCAATCAGATCCTAGTCAACCCTTTTTCTTGGCTGTTCTTGCTCTTTGTCCTTGTATTCACATCTGATCAGAAAGTTTTATTTCAGCTTTGTAATGAGTTCACTAAATTCCTGTTCTGGAACTTCATCTGTGTCAGCACATAACAAAAGTTGCACAATTAAAAAAATTTATTAATGGGTGTGAAAATGTAGTGGGATCTAAACATAACAGGCATGACTTTCAGGAGCTGTCTAAGAAAGAGGAAAAAACTACTTCTTTATTTAAAAAATGCCACTTTATTAAAAAAATGCCACTCAACCAATGAGAAAAAATAACGTGAGCTATTGAATTATGACAAAAACACTTTTGGCATTTGGTTAATATGCAGTGCAAAAGATTGATACTCACTTTGTTTCCAGTTTTCTACCTAAAAATGTGAAGACATTGGATATGTGTGAGAGAGCCCTGAGCCATCTAAGATATTGTGGAATGCATCTTTTTTGAAACATCAGTTTATTACAGAAAAACTCCCAACCTGTTACAATAACTAAATATCTCGGAAGAAAACCTTGGTGAATTTTGGATTTTGTTTTCCTCTAAAGCTGACATATATTAATTTGTAGACTTCTAAATAGCTGTGTATACTTAGAACCCATCAAGTCCAAACTTCTTTTCAAATTACATGAGATAGAGTACTGTGACATCTGTACTATCAGAATCACTTGGTTCTGATCATGTGAAACTGTGTAGAAATGAGCAGATTGTACTAATTTGTCCATTATTGTTGCTAAGTAAGAAAACTGTCCATTTCCTAACCAACTGAGATCTAAGTAGTTCTGTGATTCCACCTGGGTTTGAAGGTAATGATATTTTTCAGAGGCCAGACTTTGTAATGTCTGTGGCAATACAGCAGGAGGGATGGAAATTCTAAAACCCAACTGCAGCCAAGTCTTGAGTTTCCAGGTTGGGCAAACAAAGATTTATCATAATGGCAGGGGAGGAGGGGCCATGTAGCTTGAATCAACAGAAAACAATGGAGTCCAATTAGAACAAAAAACGTCACTAACTTGTGAATAAAAAGTGAGGAGGTTCCATTACCATGTATCCCTCAAGAAACTGCCTTCCTGAGGCATCCTGCCCTGCTTCCCTTGTTAGTCTAGCCAGCTTCCTATGGAGGAACAGCCTTCTCTCCTTCCTCTTGGCTGGAGCTTTGCTGAAGGCTTTCAGCTGGAAATCCTGGAGTGGCTGAAATTAATGCACTCAACATGGCCAGTCATAGTGCCTAATGACTTTCTGCATAACACCAGCATGGCCTTAGTTTTGGATCTCATCTGCTGAGGCAGGGGAGCACTGCTCAGATCTCTGGAGGGGGTTGGCTTAGCCAAGATGAACACTGGTGCAGCTGACTGGAAAGATAAGCACATATGTACATCAGAACCCCTGTATGTACATAAGGATCTGATATGTATTGGAGCTGCCAGTGCAGAAAGTGAAACATAGAGAGCAGTGTTCTCAGGTTTAGTCTTTCCTGGAACAGATTTTCAGGGGGAAAATATCTACAATAAGTCATTTTTCAAAAATGAGTTTGGGCTAGCAACAGTGGACTTGCTTAATTATTCACTTTGGAAGCATCTCTGTCCTGTGTTTTTGATCATAAAATAATTTCTGAATTCTTTCATGATGTTCTGATGTTTTAATTTAAAAAGAAGGGGATGTTACAGCCTGCTGTTGTTTGTTTGTATGTAGTAATAGCCTTAAACCTTTTCATTTAGTTTATATTTGTTTTCACTGCTAGCTGAGGGGAAATTATTTTAGCAATTGTGTTCAAATTGGCATTATAAAAATGGCAGGAAAAATAGCCTGGAGGGTTTATGCCAATGTTAAGTGAGAGTTCCGTGAATTTTGATTTTGTGTGTTGAGGTAGGTAAGCTGGTTGGGTGAACTTTTAAAATTACAAATTATGTGCAGCTTCTCCCCTCCCCATTAAGAGGGGATACAAGTTTTTTTCCTCCCTTCTCTTGAAGAATCAGGGCTTTTCTTCTACTCTCTTCTCTTGGGGTGTGATGGTGGAGTCTGTCCTCCCACATTTAATTTTGCTAATTGCAGAATGTGTCCTGATCAGTTATGAAGACTGCTAATACTCCTGGGTTTTGATTAATTTCCTGAGAGGATAAGACTAAAACTTGGGTACTTTTTTTTTTTTTTTTTTTTAAGCCAGCCAATTAACATCGAAACTGTGTGGGAACCGGAACATCCATACTGTGGAAATTTTCATGTTTCCAACTAATTTTTGTTGCAAATCTGAGCTCAGGAGGTCTGCCAAGAGGACTGTCCCCTCGGGAGCTTGCCTGTGGGTGGGCTGGTTAGTATTCTGTATCTGGTTTTCATTGCAAGATTTTTGACAGTGTCAATTCCTGTAGAAATTTGTTTATACAAATCAGCATTTTTCCATTGGAAAAAAATATTTATATCTAAAATTTCTGTCTATCTTTAATGAAAAATAAACATAGAAGGGAAACTGAGTCATTTTATGACCTCATTTGGCAATGTCCTCTATATGGACAGTAGGAGCCTGGTCCAACTGGCAGGCTGTAAGCCTAGTGCTGCATGCAGGTTGATTTCTTTTTACTTGACAAAGTAGATGACCAGAAAGAGCCTTTCTAGCCTTGTTTCAGGGTAGTACAAATTACTGCATCCGGAAAAAGAAAAAAACCAAAACAAAAAAGAGGGAATGGAAGAGGTGAACAAGTCCCCTTTTCCTCACCCAAATTACTAACTGCTGTGTATAGCATTGGACTTGGCAAAGCTTCTCACATGAAGCAGGGAAATAGTAGACCCTGCTGTCTTCCCCAAGCCCCCCGTTTTTCTCCTGTCCTTGGGCATGTACATAAAAAGTCAGCACTGCTGGGGAGGGAGTAACTCTGCCTCTGGGAGGTGCTATCTGGCCTCAGGGTAGAGGTGTGCTCTTGAGAGTCCAACTGGGGAGTTTAATGATGGTGAAAGTTGGTAGTGCAGTCCTGCCTTGTCCTGATCATGCTGTGTGATGGGGCTGTGAAATTCCTAATTCTGCCATCAGCATATGCCTGGAACTGGCATTTGTCTCCATCACTTTCCAAAAAAACCTTTAGGATCCATCATGGATAGCAGTGCAAAGCAAACTAATAAAAATAGTCTGATTAGCATGGAATCTATCAGAAAAGCACATTTTTATTTTTAAATGATATTTATATTTTTTAGTTTTGGTCCATGTGTTCTTAAAAGCACTAGAAGAACGGTAACTGGACACAATCTCTCCCCTTGCTTGTTAAATGAATATAAACTGCATGTCTCTCTGACTTCCAACGCCCTATAATGAATTACATTTAGCTTCCAAAGGATCAGATCCAATGTATTCTTCATGAATGAAATCTCCACAAGTACCCCAAAACATAATATATTTTCATGCTGTTGCACTTGGAGCAAGTCAAGCTGTGCTGGTAAAGCTGTCTTTGGCTGAGCAGAAGCCTCACGATCCCCAGGCTCTGGCTCTGCCAGGTCTGATGGGACTTGGGCACAGCATCCAAACACTGCTCCAGCACATGCCTGGCTGGAAGCAGGGAGCCTGGCTCCACAGATCCCACCCAGTAAACATTTGGAGCAGACTGCAGCACCCTTTATCACTGGGTTAGTGAGAATCATCAGGAGCTCTCAAGAACTCATTAATTAAATTTTTTTGAGCATAGTGTCTTGGCATTTTGAGTACAGTTAATTACATGCAGATCCTAATCTTATATTTTCCTCTCATAATTAATTATTTCTTCATTATCTTTAAACTATTTGACTAAGCAGTTTACATCCTGCTCTCCTCGCTTCTTTAGCAGATGTCTTGAGCAAACAGATGTTTCTGTTTTCAGGAGAGGAGGCTTATCCTTTTCTAGAGGCAGGAAAGCTGTGCAGACCAGTTGGTAGCACTAAAAATGTAAGGGAATAAACACATTGTTCTTTTGTGCTTAGCTAAAAATCTGACACTGTCTAATACTACAACTGCAATACATTGAAAATTACATGTAAAATGCATCTCTCTCATATATAAATATCATACTTATAATCTAAATAAAAGAAATAATAAACATATAACAAAATGTAACTTTTTGCCTGGTCTGAGTTCTTAAATATTTTAACTAAGGTTTTAAAAAAGATATGAAAACATTTTTTAATCTAGTTTCACTGAAGATGGTGGTTTGGAAACATTACTGATGAATTTCTTTGGAATCTTCAGGTACTGCTTAGACAGTTTTAGACCATGTGCCTGATGAATAGTATTTTTTCCTTAGTCTGCTTGATAGTGAAGGTGAAAGAGTTACCTTCTTAAGATTTTTGTGATAAATATGTTGCCTACAAATAATTTTTTATTTCATTATGTAAAACTGCTTTTACTAACAAATTAGCTTATGGCCAAAAATTAACTTAGATTAGTCTTTAATAGATATTTAGAGATAATCTTTGTTAATCAGATTATTAGCTTTCAACCAGACTTTGATTAACCTAAGGTAATTAAAATCTCTTAAATGTGACTGACTGCTCAAGCAGAGCAGTTCTATCTAAAGCTGTAGTTCTTCACAACTGAAATCAATAGAAAGTTAGCCTGGCTGTGGATTTCTGGACTGAATCCAATGAATTGAAATTCACTTGTATAGATTTTGAGTATTTGGATAACAAAGGCATCAGGTGTGCTGTGAGAAGTTCTGTTTCCATTTGTCCTGTTTTGTGAGGCTGTGACAGTGCTACAGATTAGTCCAGTTGCTGACCTGAATCACTGTAAACTTTTTCATTAAAACCATCCTAATGCAATATGGAGTAAAGATTACTCAGTGCTGAAAAAAAAGCAGCAATTGAGTGCAGGGCATTGGGCCACAATGCATCAGAAGAATGCCTTGTATTCCTCAAGGAAAAAAAGCTTTGGCTACTCTCTGCTGTGTAATGGAGGATGACATGTCCCCAGACACTGCTCCCTTCTGGTGTTTGTGGTTTGGTTTTTTTTTTGTTTGTTTGTTTGGTGTTGTGTGTTTTGTTGTTTTGTTGTTTGTTTGTTTGTTTTTTTTTTGGTGTGGTTTTTTTTTTTTTGTTTTTTTGTTTTTTTGGGTTTTTTTTGTTTTTTTTTTTGCAAGCTTGGTTGTAGCAATGGTTGAGGTACATGTAACTCCTTCCCTGAGCCCTAACTCAATAGGAATAACCTAGATTCTGGCAGGTAACACTTGGCTGGTTCTGCACGTGGTCCTCCTGCTGTCCAGTCCCGTGAGCTCTTCAGGGGGTTAGAGCACTGTTAGGCTCCTTTCTTCTCTTTTCTCTTCTCTTTTGCAGGCCTTTCCATATGACTGAAGACTTCTTATTTGCAGATGTTTCTCATATCATAAAAAAGCATCAGAGGAGAATTTAGTTGGTGGGACAATAGAATTGGATTTTGGGTTTTGCCAGTTTCATTATGAAATGTTTTCCAGGCTTTTAATTTAGGAAACATTTGCATAGAGATGAAGCAGAGAGTTTGCATTTGGAAACTCCCCAAATAATTTCTGTTTAGAGAGTATCAAGAAATCAATAACTTTGAGAAATTGCCTGGGACTTGCTTTTAAATGAAGACCCACCTGGAAAAGAGTCCCTCCTTCTTGGGGCATCTTTAAAATGTGGAGGTATGTGTATGGGATCCTATTGGATAAGATTACTGATACCATTCATGTCTGTAGGTGTTTTTTTACATTGGGACTGATGTTGATGAGGCCTGCAGCTCTCAAAATTCTCTGAGAAGTATCTGTCTAAAAGGTTACAGAGAATTGCTGCCAGTGTGAGGAGAGAGTGCTCCTCAGAAGGAATGTGTACACACAGATGTTTGGCTCTCACTGAAAGTTCACTTGATTTAGTATTAAAATGTGGTGTTAATAAACTGAGATGAGACTTGCAAGTGATGTGTTGGCCAACTGGTGGCCTAATAATTAGCCATCAAATAAATGTGGCTAGATTTCCTCTGATGTATCAGTTCTATCATCTAAGACCAGAGATATCTTTCTCTGACGCTATAGATGTGCAAAACATGTCTGAGCTTGGCTCAAATTAAATTCTTTTGTGTAATTCTGTGCTGCTTGGTGCTCTCCACTATACTGGTACAGTCAAAAAATACATGGCATGCTTTTATGAGGATCATGAATTTGGTTTTGCTATGAAACCTCTGTAAAGCAATTTGAGAAGATTCCTCCTACTTTCCGGACTTTCATCTGGAAATGTTACTTGGTCATTTTGGTTTTGTGATTATAATTACTTAAAATGAATGAAGAGGAATGAAAGAGTTGTGAAGAATTTACTGGCATCACAAAATTGTGGCTTCCATTTACAAGTCATTGAGATAAATCTTATGAAGAGAAAAGCAGGATATTTTTAAAATCTTCTCTATTCTTACAGATTAGCTATTTAAAACAAACCAAACTTTTTTCTTGCCTTTCATTTCGACTGATGGTATTTAACTATATAAAGGAAGAAAAGGTAATTTGTTCCCTTGTGGTATCAATTCCTGTTGCTCTTCCTTTTTCTTTATGTGCTACAGGAATGCTTCTGTTTCAAGTTGCAAATCAATTTCAGGGTTTTTTTGAAAGTCATAATTATAAAACAACAAAACATTTTAAACTAGATTTTTATGGACTAGTCTATGTTCCTTTACTAATTCTTCAGGATTAGTACTGCTTCTTACAGCTAGCACTACCTGGTGCAGAGGTTATACTTCTGAGCTTTCTACAGAGCCTTTTTTTCTTTGTTTTGGCTTTTGGAGTGTGTGTGTGTTGTGTTTTGTTTGTTTGGTTGTTGTTTACTCTTGGCTTGGTTCACAGTAGCTCTTGAGATGATTGCTTAAGAAAACAAGTAGAAAAAAAGAAGCCTGTGGTACTTGGCTTCAACTAAATTACTCAAGACTATTAATTATGTTCAGGCACGTAATATTACATGGTATGTGAGGAAATAAATTAATAAGCCAAAGTTATGCTTTAAAAAATATTTGAAAATTAAAGGAGGTTATCTCTCAGGCATATACTACCTCATTAACAGTAAACAGCCTGATTCCTTTCTGTGGAATTCTGATGAAAATCCAGTTAACCTGCTCAAATTGCATTGTCCTACCATAGAATTAACAGCAGGTTGCATGTAAGGTCAGGCCCTAAAACTTGATGAAACAGAACTGCCTGAAGGCATTGTTCAGTATGAGCCTCATGTATATAGTCCTAGGCTGAGGAGTTTTAGTGAAACTGTATTTCTGATTTGAGAGTTTCTAATTGCTTATAAGCTGTTGCAGTATTTGCTCAGAATGGCACAAAGTGTAGCCCAAAAGGTACATGAGGAGTGTTTGCATTGTGGTGCTCTCTGGGGGAAATTTTTTTGGCTGGCTGTTACTGCTCAGACCACATTACCTAATTGAAATGAATTCTCCTCCATCCACAACATACTGTGTGAATGTATAGTTAAAAAAACCAAATCAATAAATCAGTGAACACTTACTAAAGAAAAAAGAATGATTCAAGGCAAAAATCTAATAAATATATAACTTTGCTTGGAATTAATTCAGTTAGGAAGGCATAATAACCTTTAGTCTGTTGTAACAGACGCTCAGAGAAAAGAATTCACCAGCAGCTTTTTTTCCCTAACCTAAACCAGGATTATTCAAGTAAAATCAGATTTATCTCTAGTACCTGCTTGATTTCCCACTTAAACCTACTTAAAGATTTTTTGAGGATTAATGAAGATTTAGAAGAAAAATCCCACTACAAAATACTGTCTCAAAACCCCAAAGCCTAACCCTCAGACATTTTATTATTGACCTGACAGATGTAACAAACCCCTTAGCATCTTTGGAGGATCTGCACCCTCAGGCTGAGCAGCTTTAGGTCCCTCCCTGTGCTGGCTGGGGGGAGAGCTGGTGCTGCTCATCACAAGCTTCTGTTTAATTGGTTTGCTTTGATTGAAACAAAAACCTGCTCTAGAATTAATGAATGATCCTATTACAACATGCTTAACTGTTACTAAATCTCTTAATTTAGTTTAAAACAATCTTGATCTGCGTTTAGATCAAAATAATTCCTATTTGAGAGAGCTAATGAGGAATGAAGGAATCAGCCTACAAGAATGCTGCTGAGGGATTCATTCCTTGAGGTGCATGTGAATGGATCTCTCTAAGATTCACTTCTCCAAAATAGTTGTGTAAAGGCTTACAGGTATGAATTTTTCTCAACTAGTTGCAGTTGAATTGCTGAGTGTCTTATGGATAAAATATTGAGCCAATAGAAGGAAAAGTGATCTCTCAAGATAGGCCAAATATATATTTTGACAACTGGTGATACAAAGAGACATCTCTGGTATTTACTGGCCCTGAGGAGTCAAAAATGTTAGGGTTTAGGGAATGAGCAGAGCAAATCTGTGCATATTGTCTTTAGCAATGGAGAGTGTTAGGTTAGGTTAGTCTTGGCCTGTCTCCACATCATTATGTATCTAGAGTAGCTAATTATTGAATAGTTAGTGATTTGGCTGTCTTACTGCTGTAAAGAACAGGAGGCATAGATGGGGAGCTCCCCCTTGTAGGTTCTATAGCTGTGGGATGTGTCTTGGAATTTCTGTAACTTCAATTTTCTCTGGTCTGCCTGCTTGGCTGCAAAGACTGGGCTGATAGGGAATTCCAGCAATGTGACAGCTCCTCTTCTGTGTACTTTTGTGTTTCCCATGACAACATAACTGTCTCCTCTCCCTGTCCAGAAATACTGACAAACAGCAAACAGATTTCTTGTGTTTTCTCAGTTGCCTTCAGCAGTGAACTTCCTTAGAAACCATGTTGTGTCTTTGGATGAAAAAATATTCGAAATAAACAGACTGCTTAGGAGAAAGAAGCAGACTTCCTAAACTATGATTTAGGTCTTACAATTTCAGTTTATTCGCTTCAGCTAGTGTTTGCCCTCATATGTACATGATGCAATACACCACAGGCTTGTCTTCTACTCCACCCTCTTGAACAGAAAATGTCAAAACTTCATGAAGGTGGTATAAAGTCAAAGTAAGCAAAGAGTAGGTGTAGTAGCTGTAACTCCTACCAATTTCCAGGCTTTCATTTCAGGTAATTTTTGTAGGGAATGCCAATAGCAAGCATAACAATGTGTACTGTTCAGGTTGCTTTCTTGACTATGTCCCAAATTCTATTTCAACAAGCATAGGCCCCTGTGAACAGGGAACAAATGAGGATTACTGGATAGGGTTGCTGGAGAAGAACAATTACATTTCCTTGGGCTGACCATCAGTGTGTTGGTAAGTCACAATACATGTCATTTGACTGGAAAAAAAGCTGATGGCCATTTTGTCACAATAGTTAATAATCTTCAACTACACCCAAGAGCTGGGGCCCAAGAAAAAATTTGCCTTTGAAACAGTACCAAAACTGAATCATAGGAAGATGCTGATCAAAGAAATCTAGAACATCAAGTTACTTAATTCTACTGAAAAATGTATTTTACAGATGGATTGGTAGCATGATGATTCTCCATCTGTAGATCATTTGCTCAGATACAACTTCATAAAGTCGGTCTACTGTGCAGTGACCTGCATCATATAAAATAAATTAGTTTCAGTGTGTTTTGTAATGAAGAGGGACTTCTGGCACTGCTTTCAGTCCTTTCTCTGACAGTATTGACAGAAAGAGAAAATAGATGATACTCATAACCACTGCTTCCTGTGGTGTCTTAAGAAAGTGGCTGTGGTGAAAAAGGATAAACAGGAGGATTCAGACACTAACTATAGGAAACAAAAGCCATGAAAGAATACTGAATTAGATTTGACTGAAATGATATTAGACTGAAAATAAAATCCTTATGACTTTCTTCCCCTTGGGTATACATGTTTGGCTGAATTTCCTGGCGTGGCAGCCACTGTGGAACCTGGAGTTATGCTGGTCACACCTCAGCAGCCCAGGGGACAAGGAAAGGTTGCATGCTTCTGTTTCTTCATATCTTGGCTTCTGTAGAAAAAGATGGAGATTTAGGGTACTGAAGTTAGGTCTCTGCCTTTGCCTTGAAGCTTTGAGCTCAGAAGTGACAGAACTTGTGAAGCCAGTACCTGGCAGTAGAGCTGTGTCAGCTGTTCAGGTGCTAACCTCACCACTACAAGTGTTACTGCTTACACACAGTGTTATGTTTCTATCACTGCATTTTAGTGTGTTGCTTTTAGGTCACACTCTACTCTGTAGCTGTCACTTCTACCATATCATCCTGTTGAAGACTGCACATTTGAACGTTAAGGCTGTTCTCCATGTGTCTCTTCTGAACACTGATAATCTCTTTTGGATAAAAAAAAAAAAAAAAGTAATCAGGAAAATAAGTAACAGTTTTTATTTTAAGAGCTTCTTATTTTAATTGTATAGGAGGAGTATTTTCACAGCTGCATTTTAGAGAAATGGATAGGTGGATCTTAAAAAAAAAAAATATTTTCTCTGCAATCTCTTGGTAAATTTAATCCTTCAATCACAGTTACTTAAAAAAAAAAAAAAAAAAAAAAAGGCACAGAGGAAGCAATTGAATCAGGCAGTCAGGTTAAGGTGTAGTTTGTAGTTAAAAAAATTGAGATTCTCCAGGATGAATACCTACACTAAAAGAAAACTGCCTGTTTTTTTGCATTCTCATACTTTTTATTTGATATAAATTCTGATGATCCTTCATGGTCCCTTCTTCTTTATTGAAGGCATTTTGTCAGAAACAAGATAAAGATGTTTGACTATATTAAAAATACTTCTTTACATACTGTGAAAGGAATACAAGGAATACTCGGTTCCCCTCCAACATGCTGATTTGCAATATTTTATTAATGTTTACACCGTTCAATCTTGTAATTTGTTGGAATAACATTTAGTAGTTGAAGCATAATTTAAATTAGTGTCAATCAAGATAGTGATAATTATCCTGTATAGTGCAGGATCTGTGTACATTAAGGTAAGACCATGAAGTACTTTGTGATTTGGAAAGTGTTCTGGCAGATAAGACCACACTTTATAGTGTGCAGTGTCTTGTCTATAGATAGTCTCATCTCCCAAAGTTTTTAACAGAAAAAAACTGTATCAAATCTCAAAGCACTTGCTTCTAATACATATTTCACATTTAAATGCTGCTAATGTAGTTCACTATTATTTTGAGAACAATCAAGCAGACTTTTCAACACTCGTCAACAGAGTTTGGAAATACTCAAATATTTCTGTGTTTGGAGGCCTCTGTGGCCACAAAGAAAAATATACTAATTTCAACCAGATCTTTGTGTTCTCAGCTGAAGTAGTAGCTAATATATTATAGGCATATACAAAGCCTCCCAAGAGATATTATAGTTGTGAATGACTCTTGGAAAACAATATTAATTTGCTGCCACAGCTGGATGAAGTATAGCCATGAGTATAGATAATACTATATGATGTTTTCCTGCTTCTGCAGCAGGCAGAAATACTCAAATATTTCTGTGTTTGGAGGCCTCTGTGGCCACAAAGAAAAATATACTAATTTCAACCAGATCTTTGTGTTCTCAGCTGAAGTAGTAGCTAATATATTATAGGCATATACAAAGCCTCCCAAGAGATATTATAGTTGTGAATGACTCTTGGAAAACAATATTAATTTGCTGCCACAGCTGGATGAAGTATAGCCATGAGTATAGATAATACTATATGATGTTTTCCTGCTTCTGCAGCAGGCAGCTTCCATCTTTCCTTGTAATTTCTTAGCAGGAAAACAGCTTGTAGTTCTTTGGTTTTAGAAGCTGTGATAGAATTATTTGCCTGATCTCTTCCACTTTCTTGCTGCCATACATTTGGCAGTCAAGCATGACAATAGAGAGTTTAAGATTTGAGTGTTATAACAAGGAATATGGTTTAGAGATGAATTTGTTGGAGATCTGAATGGTGCCTGGAGCCAAAATACTGTGATCTTGAAGATACTAGAATTGTGATGTGAAATCCATTATAAAATCTCATGTGGCTAGGCTGATTCTTAACACTGTCATTATTGAATCATAACATTCTGTTTTCTATTACACTACTGAAATAAGATATCTATACTAATTTAGGGTTGTTGGTATAAAAAACCAAGCAAACTGGTAAAAACACAAAAGAATTTCAATGTAAAAAAGAAAAAGTCTGGAGTTTGTGTGACAAGTTCACAAACATAATTTGGAAAGCCTTTTCACTTGGGAGGGTTGTTACAATAATTTTACCTTGGCCACAGTGGTTAAATGCCTTAAAATTAGTTTCTATAATGGGCTAAATAGCAGCTGAAATCTTTTCCTTAGGCTCCAAATTTACTGAACTCGGAAAATGCTCTGAAATTTTGTTTGAGCACCTTCAGTGTCTGATGAAGGCAGTGGATGTTATCCTGTATTTTATTTCTTGCTTGTGGCACATCCCATCTTGGGTGGCATAGGTTTTTAATCATTTCATGCAAAAGTGTGAAGTTTGTTTTTAGGTAACTCATTGAACTCTTTGTCATGGTTTGTCTTGGTAAGAAGGTCTCTACTTGAAATTCAGTCAAGACATCATTATTTGAAGTACTAACATATTGGTCCTTCCTGCTGGAAGGAATAAATGGAGAACTTCTTCTCTGACAAGACTGTACTATGTTGCTTGAAGCTGGTGTGGAAGTGAGACTGAAAGATTCAAGTACCTATTCTCAAGATGTTACATAGAGCTTTACTTACTAGCTTATCTCTTGCTGCTTCTTCACTTAAAAGTCTGATTACTCCATCACAAATACAAATGCAATGCAAAAATGGTTCTAATTTTGAGTAAAGGAGAATTACTTTTCTGCTTTGACAAAAAAACCTGAGCCATGGAAATGTTTGCACACAGAATTTCTATTTCAAATGAACAGTAATAAGATAATTATTTTCCCTGAAAGCCTTTTTGTATGTGTCTTTTCCTCCCTATTCTTCAAATATTTCACATTGCTAACATTCCAAATATAAGTATTATCTGAATAAGAACTTTAATCTATTTTCCAGTTTACTTATTTTTACCTTCACCAACAGGCATGAGCATTTTTCTGGGAATAGTCAGCTATAGCACATTACACACAGAGAAAAATTTCATCACACTATATTTTCGAATTAAGCCAACATTTTTTTCAGCTCTGACAACTGCTTTTGGCACAGAATTCAGACCTATCTTATTCTTAAGCTGCTATGGCTCTGAAAGATTTTATGCTTTTGATTAAAACAAAGGTGCAATCCAGTATTACTTTGGCTCTCTGGATTTCCTAAAACATGTAACTTTGGGAAGTGGCAGTGATAGTGGTTTGGGAGTGAACGCTTTGGTCTCATTTAGATGTGTGTGATTTCCATTCAGGGATGCAGCATAAAACAAGAGAGCACTGAAATCCTAATCCAGGAGTTTTTCCCCTGTGACACCAGCTGTATTCCGTCAGCTCCTCTCCTTCCGTCAGAATCCCACTGGGATCCCAGGATGCCCTGCTGCTTGTTCAGAATTCACAGACACATTTGCTGTGCATTAAGGGGGAAAGAATATGTTGTTGGCTGCAGTTTTAAACTTTTGATTGGCATTTGGACACAAGGAGTTGTTGTCAGACTTGTAATAAAATGATCACAGCAGCATTTTCTCCTCTAATTGTACGAGAGTGCCTGTGTGTCTGTTGCTGTGTTTGTGAGGAAAGGCATGTTTAAATAGAAATAGATTTTTTTACCTTGCTTCGACAACTACCTTATTTTTATGAATGTATTAAGTGATATTTTATTACTTTATATTTTTTTCTAGTGTTCAAGAGCCAGTATGGCCCTGGTAAAAGATGTTTCTTTTTTTGTTTTGTTTGTTTTTTCTTAAAAGTATCGACTCTGAACAGTATTGTGGTTGCTCTCCAGAAACATAAAGCCAGGCTCAGCCATGTTATTCTAGCTTGAATGCAACTTCAGGCTAGTGACACTTTTTACCATTCTGGTTTTGGTAAGTTAGCTTTTCAGAATTACCTCTTCAGATTTGTTCATCAGCATGTCAAATTTAGCAACTCAGTTGGGATGCTGAAACCTGGAGAGGGCTTTACACATGTGAAATCAGGTCTGTGTGAGAGATCACAAGTAATGCCTGGTAGATGAGAGAAAAAAAGTGTGATTCAAACTTCAGGATGTGCAGTTCATGGAAACAATGGAACTTTCCCACAAAAGGCTGCTTCTGAATTAGGGATCAAGCCTGTGATCCAGCCAATTTGGGAATACAATAGCTGCATCCCATGGTGAGTCCAGCTCCGTGATGTTTCTGCTTGCTCCTGGCCATTGATTATGAGGCTCCCTCAGGAAAATACTTAAAGCCCAGAAGTATGCAATTACTCAGCCCGTATTTCTATATTGCCATTTCTTAAAATGCAAAAATGGGACCTCTTTCAGGTCCCCAACACAAGATGAAGATGTTTAAGTCAGTGTTCTGAAGAGCTGATGATGCCTCTGTCTACCTGAGATCAGGCTGTTAAAATGGACATTACTAGTGGTATCACCTCCCAGAGAATGTTTTTTAGTTCTAGACAATGTGTAATAGCTTATTCTCAGTAGGTTAGGTACATCTCAGATGCTGAATTAAAGAAAACCATTTTTTATGTGTTTTTACTGAAAATATCTGGGCTCTGCATGGAGCCTGGTGCTATGAAGCAAAGAGAAAAAAATTCTTTTTAAAAAATGAAATCTCAGAGTACATCCAGATTCTGTATCTCTAGGGATGGTCTTCATGCTAATTGTGTACATCAGAAATTCATTAATTGAAAGTAACACGTACATCACTCTGAGACTGTTAATATTCTGCTTTACTGTTTCCAGTCACTCTGTATACTCCAGTAACTCAGCCTGGCCTCTTCCTTACTTAAATGCACTCTAGTTACTGTCTGCAAATCTTGGCTGAGTTTTCTTGTTGTCAAAACCCACGCACTTATGAATTTTTTTTTGTTTACATTTTTATCCGGAAAAATTTTGTGACTCATAGAACTTCAGTTTGTGCCATTACGGTGACATCCAAAGCCCTCATGTAGTACCCCAGCCTGGCTGAGCTGTGGTTTGGGTTCTGAACGAGGAGAGGCAGAAATGCATATTAGAAGGTACAGAATAGGGGGGCAAATAGTGAGTGAAACTGAAAGCACATGGCATTAGAGAGTGAGAAACCCTGCCACGAGTCATTGACAAGGAAACACTGCTCTAGACATGCAGGTAATTGGAGACAGACAAAAGGATGGCTTTAACCACCATTTTATTAGGTTAATGGACCAGCTGTATTTCCGAGAGGTCCGATGTGGTGTTACAGGACTCTTGCCACATAACTCAGGATAGGCCTTCTTTACCTCACCCACAGGACTTAGAATGTCTCTTAGCATGACCAAAAGCCAGAAAATAAAGATTATGGTCAAAAATAGCACAAAACCTAATTTTGTTGCTCGACCTAAGTTGTATTTAAGTTACACTTCAAACTGCAGACACAGCGGAAAGTACAGGTAGTGGAAAAACACAGTAACAAATGAGGAAATCTCAGGTGATGGGATTTTATTTCATTTCTCTATGGATGTGCTTGAAACAAAATCTGATACTAGCTACAAACCAGATCATATGACTGAATCATAAACTAAGATATCTAAGTGATGATAGGCTACTTGGGCAAAATACTTGTGAATGATTGTTTTAAAATGTGACATGAGGATTCTGTTGCTTTATTAATAATATAAGGAGGCTAACTAGAAGAGGCATCAGGGTCTTTTACAAACAGGGTTCTGTGAAGTGTCATTTTTTTCCATCTCAAAGGCTGTACAAAGTTTGGTTATTTTTATATATTTTGTTTAAACTTCCCAGTGGAAGAAGTTCTTCTTGATCTGCAAAGCAAGGCCTTGGTTTAGTTTAAGTGCTGCTAGGAAGCTGTGTTGTTTTTGGTGAAGGGGGGAAAAAAAGGCTGTAGGTGTGAAAGCTTTTGGTTTTTCTTTAGTATGGTCCAGATTTTGTGATTTTGAATTTGCAGAAAGTTTTTCTTCTTTTCCCCTCTTTTTTTCTTCTCATGTAGGACCTTCTTTTAGGCTGCTCAGACTTACGCCAGTGTGCTTTGGCAGCTTATGGGTGTGTGTATAGTTAAGAAGATGATAAACTGATAAAGGGAGAGGGAAGGTGGATGTATGTCAGTTGTAGTAAATCAGTGATCTAGGGTGCCCTCTAATTAAAACTGCAAATATGATCCAAGAACTGGGAATAGTCCTACAGCTATTAATAAAGGAACTATTTGGAGGTGTTATTACTGTCCATAGCTGGTCCTAGGTGAGAGTTCCAGTGCAGTGTACCTTAAGTACCCTGGGCTGCTGCACTCAGTGTAGTTCAAGTACTTGTCAGTTGGTCTTGGACTATTTGGCCATACTCCACCCCAAAATGCCATTCAGTTGTTTGTGAATGGCTCCAGTGTTTGTACCTGCTAAATCTGCTTCTTTGGCTTTTGCAAGTATTCACGATATTTTTGCATGAAACAGGGCTTCCTGACATCTGCTTCAAATCAGGTTTTTTTCTTATGATATTCATGTATGCCCTCTTGTCCCGTAGTGTTTATTAAAGGGAAAATAATTCTTGAATAGACATCCATATCATGTAGGATTTTATGTACTTTTTATAAATGCCATCTGGATTTGATACTGCTGCAAAGAGGCAGGATGCTTTGTTTCTTGACAAAATTTTTTATCAGAAAGACTGTCAGGAAGGAGTCCGTGGGTCTTTCTTCCTTTCAAACCTGAGATAGCGCTGTCTCTGTCTCCAGCTTTACTTCTTAGGCTTTTTAGAAGTCACAAAAAAATCCACAACCAGAAAAGACTTGAATAGTCTAGTTTGCTCAGGAAGGGGTTTCATAATGTTGCTGCAGACTCTCATTTATAGTCTGCAGAGCTGTAGCAGGCCATTTGCCAGAGCAACAAATTAACATTATTTAACATTTCTCAAACTTTTAATTAAGCTTGTTTTAGGCTTTCAGGCAAACTTCAGGCATATATTCCCATCCCCTATTTAAGAACATTCTTGGCTTCTAGATGAGTTTTCCTAAGTGTTCCCAGCTCTAATAATGTCATCCTAACGAGCTGTTTGTTCTCAAGGCTTCATGCGCAGCAATTTTGCTTTCAATGCACGTGGGCCTGCACCCCATGATTTTTAGTTTGAGTTTCAGGTTAAGCAAGGGGAAAAAAAAAAAAAAAAAAAAAAAAAAAGCAGTGTTTCACGAGGTTTTATGTTGGTTCCATAAACTTGCCCATATTCTCTCTAAAGATGTGTGGGTCTGAGATAAACCTTTTTAGGAAAAGTGTTGTATTTGTAAAGAAATTCAAAAGGGGCACATTGTGCAGTTTATTACTTCATTGTGGCCATTTTTTCACAGTTGCAGTCCTTCCTTCTGAATGTTGTATTATGGCTCTTGCTATATAGTTAAGGAAACAAAATGGTCCTCTTATAAAGCCTTATTTGCAGATGGCTTGTGAAACATTCAGCTTTGCAGATGAATAATTTTTGGATTTTTGGATTGTGGCTGAATAGACATTTTTTTTGTTTTGAAGGCTTGAGCAGAATAATTTTAATCATTTGTATGAGTGAAGAAAATGCAAGTCCATTTCCAGCAACTACAGTTGGAAAGCTAGTTTTACACTGGAGCATTTTACTCTGAAAACAAGTGCTGGAGTATGATTTAGAAGGGGTTATTTCTGGGTAAATTATAAAGCAAACAGGGAAAACTCACCTGTGGAGAGAGAGCAAACAGAATGGCTCCAAGTCTTTCTGATTATTTTCCTAATGTTTGATAAAGCTGTGACTTGGTGAAGGAGATGCTCTTCATGTTAAACCCTTCAGCAAAGAAATCCATTACTTAAGAAAGGCACAGGGAACAATAAACACAGTGTATTGTTGTGGTGTTTTTTTTTTTTTCTTGGTCACAACATGAAGTATTGTCAAAGCCAAAGATTTTCAGATGTTCTTGAGACAAAATATATTCCAGTTGGAAATGTTTCAGTCAAAGGAAGAATTACATATGGAGGAAAACAGATGAGAGTCCTCCCCTCCTGTCCCATTCTGGGCATGGATTTATAGAGTACAGAAGACACAAATCCAATCTGTTTTCAAGATAATATGTCATCGTTGTTATAATAATTAGAGTAGCTCCAACAAAAGTAACTGACATTTAGTTTCAGGGTAGAGAATTCCTTGAAGGTGATGAGCTTGCCTGTGGAGGAACAGTAATGGTCTGTATTAGAAGCTGCTCTGAGTCACAGACCACATAAATGTGCATGGAAAGAGTAGGAAGGATTGCTCACCTATTGTAATGAGGAAACACCAAGGCTCTTGAAACTTGGTTTGCTGTACAGCATGTTACTTTTTACTACCTGTACCTCTGGTCTTCCTTCACTGGATCATCTTTTACAATTCTCTGCCACTCACAGCTTGAAACTTTGTATTACATACTTTCAAAACTAAGAGTAATCAGTTAGTTTGATGAATAGCTTAGCAGCAGCTTGTTTAAAAAACCAAAACAATGAAGTGGAAAAAATTGTATATCATAAAAAAAATACTTGGGAAACATCCTAGTGCTCTTCTGCCAGATAAAATAATCATACTGAAACTTTTTGATTCTAATTTGTAATTTATGCTCTGAAGATAAGACTAAGAGAGCATAGCATGGAACCAGGAAAAGATCTTTTCATGAGAAGAGCAGTATATTGATGATTTTTGGCTATAGTTTTATAAGTGTCTATTGCTAAAAATAAACATGACAGCAATGTTTGGTGTCTCAGTTGATGTGAAAGTTCTTACATTAAGGAGCTGTTGAAGTTTGTTGTGCTTTCTGCTGGCTGAGTTGATGCAAGCCTGGTTCATGTTCTAGATGCTGTGTTAGCAATAGTGTAGCTTCAGGCTGCACTCACATCAACAGTGCTGTCCTTCCTGCTTTTCATTCAGATGGGCTTTTCAATCTGCAATTAGTAAAATTAAGAAATGTGCAAGAACACAATGTGTTTTTTTTTCTTTTAAACAGCTCTTCAATAATTCATGACGAGCTGAAACTTTTTCAGGCCATTTTGCAAGTACACCTCATATGAAGAGATGAAGAAGCAGCCTCCTGTTCTCGTGCTGTGAAATTCTGAGCCATTAATATTTACAGCATTCTGGTAACTAGCAATAGGAGTTTCTTGGTGAAAACTCAGTTTCACTGGAGCAGTTATTGTTGATGTTGTAGTGATGGTAGAGCATATCATGTTTTATACACGTCTGTTTAATGGTGGCAGAAATGGCTGCAGCTTGGCCCGCAAATACAAACCATCTTTATGTGAGAGCAGCCCTGTAAAACAGGAATGCACACCTCATTTTAGGTCAAAGCATTTGTAGGGAATGTGTCCAAGACACCTGCAGAAAATTAAAGCCTTTACTCCCGTTGTACACAAAATTTTCAAGAGGTAATTACCCTCACTGTGAAACATAATACAGCTCCCATTAGGTGGAACACATGGAGTGCAAATTGCATAGACATCTTGTTGGGAGTGCTTCTGAGAATTACTAGGTCTGTCCAAAGCAGGAACAGGAGTGTGTTCTTTGCCTTTGTCTACAACTGCTCCTCACCGTATCTCCTCTAGGTTTTGAGGAGGCTGTTGTGTTCTGCTCAGCAGCCAGACACAGGCTGTCTCCTGCCAGCTGCTTTGTTTCTGCTGCTTTGCAAGGTTCCTCTCTTGTCCTCAGCCTGCCCGGCTCCTTCGCTCTCGCAGTGCCAAGGGCTGGCGTGGAAATCTCTGCTTTTCTGGGAGCTGCTGGGTTCAGCATCTCACTTTGTTGAGTTGTTCTTTTATCCTTCAGGGAACTTCCTCTGTGGAGACGGAGCTGCAAGTTAAGCTTTTGTGCTTTGTTCTGATGGCTGAGCCAGAAATACCCAGTTTCCTCTCTTATTGTTTGACGTTTTGTTTATGTCTCTCTGGTACAGAAATAGAGCAATCGTCCTTTGTGCTCAGGTTTTCCACTCCCTCTGGCTACTGAACCATGATAAGGTTCTGGCTTGGAGCTTGCACTGGTATTCTCTCCATTCCTGCTAGTTTGGGAGATGTCTGCCAAGTCCCTAAACTGTCTGTCTGCATGTCTGCACTACCTGCTTACTACTGGTTTTGTTGCTATTCAGTTCCATCTGGTAGCTGTCAGGTAAACAAGGTGAGAGGTGTTTCGGCAGACTTTGGTGCTTACGGAGCCTTTGCTTGTACTCAGAGAGGCTGATGGTGCCTTGGCTACTGTCAGACTGTAATGGGGGTGCCTTGTGGTGCAACCTTCTCAGCTGGCTTGGCTCTTCACCAGAGTAGCTCAAGCATTTAAACCCATTTAAACGTGAATTGAAACCTCTAGCCTGTAGTAGTGAGCATAAGTTTGACTGAAATGCTTCAAGGTGCAGTAAACTCATTAGAAGGGTTTTACCAATTAATTCATGGACATTTTCAGCAGCTTTATTGTAGAGTTAATCACCACTTGGCAGCCTTGCCAAGTCAAGCTTGGATTGTCCCCAAGCCTCCTTGGAGAGAGACTACAATTTCAGATGCAACAAAGAGATGTCAGGTTCTGTCCCTCATGATGAGCTGATAAGCTGCTACACTTTAATATGTAGTGGCATATGTTGATTATGTTTGAGGGTGGGTGAAATCAAGGGTCTTTCCAAGTCTGTA
This sequence comes from Phaethornis superciliosus, assembly GCA_023637945.1. Taxonomy (NCBI): domain Eukaryota; kingdom Metazoa; phylum Chordata; class Aves; order Apodiformes; family Trochilidae; genus Phaethornis; species Phaethornis superciliosus. The sequence goes on from JAJQWJ010000011.1 coordinate 21,261,255, forward strand.
ACTACAGCAGTATGACAGCCCCATGATGCCTGCTTCTCTTTGCTTTTGCCTTTCTCTCTTTATTTCCTGCAACACATAAAATGATTTGTCTCAAGCGATGGACAGGAGAGGGAGTTTTCTGCAACACAGCGATATTTTTGTGCCCGTCTCATGGCAAGATTTGGTTTGACCTTTTGCCAGCATTAAACATTAGAATAGTTGAAATCTGCTGTGGACAGATCAGGAATAAGTTAATATAATACCTGCTATGCTTTGTACTGTCTCAAAATGCTTTTCTTGTTCCACTCTTAGCAATGACTCTGGGTAATTTCTATTGTAGAGTTGTGTTTAATGATTTCTAAATTTTTTCCTAGTTCATTTTTGAGCAAAAACTTGGTTCTAGCAAATCCACCTTGCAAGCTAAGCGTGGAGTTGGAAAACTAAATGTTAGGCTTTTTTGCTTGTTGTTCTCATGGGTAACCCCCTTTTTATGTCTATTATAAAGTATATATAAAGCACTTTTTGGTGTGTATGACAGCTCTAGTACAAATCAGTTTTGAGTTAGAAAAAATAGGTTTAAAATGTGTAAATTCAATAACATATAACAGAATTATATTTCACTCTGTAGTTCTTTGCTGTGAAATTAGACTCAGACACTTAATACACTTCTAATTCAGCATTTCCTTTAAAATAGTGGTTTAAGGATCAAAAGAGCTGTGAGCCTGTGGTGTCTGTATTTTCTGGGATGGGAAACTTTCCTTACACTGCTTTAATTGTCAACTTTTCCTGTCCTTTTCTTGCCCTTACTTTATTCCAGTGTAAATGTGCCCATATTTAATTTAGGTGGTGAAGCTGCTTGTGTAGTTGCCTATTTTTTTGCCATGCACTTTGAGTGCTGTAAAGGTGATATATATTAATTAGAAACTTTCTGGACTCCAAATTTTAGTACAGATTTTGACTCAAATGTTTCATGGGTTCCAGGAAGTTCTGGGAAAAATAAAGTCATGCAGTTTTGGGTTTCTGGTTGCTTTTCTATGTGACTGTTATTTTTTTCCTTGTTAAATCACATTTTTTTTGGCTGAAGGTCACCAAATAGCAATTCATCTGTCCTTAGGGTCTGTATTCTGATCCTAAAGTAGATTATTAGTGGTATTTTTTTGCCTCCTATACTTTATTCGATGGCCTTAACATGATTATTCTTACAGTTTTAGCAGAGCAGTTGAGTTCAATTGTAAGGATGCTTTTCAGGTTTTTAAGTCTCCTGAAGAGACATTTGCTGAAGAGTTAGTTGAAAATAAAGAAAACAATGTCTGGTCTGTGTTGTAGCCATTCACAAATATATTTCAGTTATCTAAAGACTTTCATCTGGGACCATTCAGAGCTCCACATACCATGGCTGGGTTTTTAAATGAACCCAAAATAAGCACCAAAGTTCACAGAAAGTTTTCAAAGTATGGAATTTTCCCTGTTCATCCAGGATCATTGATTTCTTCTCATTACATGATGTGTCTCTGTTTTTTCCTCATTGCAGTGGTGATACTTTGAGTTGTACCTGAAGTAGCAAGGTGGAGTGAAAACTTTCCCTGGGGTTGCCTTCTCTGACTCTCTTGGCCTTCAGCAGCCCAGGAGCATCTTCTGAGAGGCTGAGACTTTGTTGCATTTGTTGTCATTTATTTATATGTCTGGTAGTCAGTGCTCAGAGAGTTTGTTGAAGGTGGTTGAACTAGATTTCTGCTGTCCCATCTACTCCAGAAAAATGCAACTATATATCCCTTTCATTTGTGGATTTTGGGGAAATGTTCTCTCTCTATCTGAATCAACATTTGTGCTTTAAAGAGCTGTGCAGATGGTACTGCAGTGTCTGCAAGTCCCTCCTTGGGAGCAGCCTTTTAACAGCTTCCTGAACTCCTTAGGAACCTCCAGAACTTTTCCTTCATCTGTAATTACTTCAGCTTTGTAAACTTTAAAAAAAAGATACTGGTGTAGAATCCATCAGAATGAGACACTTATCTGGGTTTTAGACAGTCATACGAAAACTAATGAACCATAAAACATAACAATGTTGACAAGAAAGAAATGCTGGCTAGGACAACTTCTCCTCTCTGGATCATAGACAGGTGCTGTCCTAATGGAAACTACAAAAGTGAGAAGAGACTGAAGAATCATTTTGGAATCTGATGTAAGAACCAAATGGCTGCAGTTCAGTGTGACTTTAGGAGATGGAAAGTTAAAAGTAATCCCAATAGCCAAATTAATGGGCAAACAAAATGCTGGTCAAAAGTGCACAATAAAATGAATGCTGTTACATAGTTCTGCAATTTTCCATGTGTACTTGCAAGAATTTTATGGATATGATTTTGTTTTTCTGCATACTGACATGTATGTGTCCTTAAGCTTTTCAATACGGTACCTTTCTAAGAGAGGAGCAAAAAGCAGTTCTGAGAAACGGAGTTTCAGGGATATGGTGTGTAAGCCATTTGAGTGTAAGAAGTCTTAATTATTTTTAGAGGATGTATGGAAACCAAATTATTTTGACCTAGGACTGATTTGCATTTCACGACTGAGCACTTGCTGAGCCTATCCTGGTAATATGTCCTAGCACTGAGAAAACACGATTCCCAGTAACATGAAAATTTCAAAATCACTTTTAGAATTAATGAAAAGAGCTGAAGATAGTGCTTTTGAAGTTGAGTTTTGTTTGCTGTGCTCTGAGCTTCTGGCACCTGAACTGCTGCTATTGATTTTGTGATAGTTTTGAACAGCTTTCAGACTGAAGCACAAGGTTTGCTTATATGTAGGTATGGTGTTTGTACATATGTATGCACCATCAGTCAGAAAACAGAGATGTCTCCCATTAAAACCTAAAAGATTTTCATACTCTATTCCATTTCTTGTTTTGTGTATCTCTCTTTTTTTTACCTGAGTGATGAGCTGGTTGCTCTAATGATACATTTAAGAAAAAAAAAGGCCATGGGGAGACCTTTCAAAAATCTGTTTTAAATCAAAGTTGCTTTTCTTTTCACATGTGCCATCTCCCATCCATCATCAATGCTCATCGTCAAAGAGTGCATGTGCAAGATGTCAGTCATGTGCTGTCTTATAGGCACATCTTTATCTTGTATTTTGAACTAGATCATAAGCATGTTTTCTTTAGTATATTCACAGCTTGCTCTTCTTGGATTTTGAATCCAGAATCAAGAGCGGAGTGTTCTTCAAGTGTCATTTCAATGTGTTCAGCATCTCTTAATGAAATAAAAGTTAAACAAGCCCAGCTGGCAGTTCACAGGATATGTTTGGACATTCTTTCTACTTAGATTAAAAGGACTGAATCTTGGATGCATTTATAATTATTTAAATCCACATGAACTCAAAGCGGTCATTCCAATGGTTTCAGAAGAAAAGCAGTCACATCTCAAAATATCAGCAACACTGTCTGCTCTTGATGTTCCTTCAAACTTTCTCCCCTTCCATAGCTGTGTTGAAGAGATGATAGCAGCTGGGGAGGCAAAAGTTTAGATAGTACTCAGCATTAAACCACCCGTTAAGCAATTTATTCTCTAGATCTGTTCTGAACTGATTGGTTGCCTAATTCTATTTACAGGACAGTTTTCTACTTCAAAATGGCAAAAAGATCTCAGTCATGATTCTGTCTTTCTCTGTGGGAAGAAAGTATTTCTAAAAACAAATATCTTGGCTTTTTTTATCTTACCAGAGAGAGGTACTAAGGTCTGGGACACATGTGATAATGCCTAGGCACAAAATAAATCCACAGTTGAAACAGAGTGCTGTGTTTATAGAGAAGAGGACAAATTTGGCCACACAGAGGCTGTAAGATATAAATACAACTCCTTTAGATAAGCTCAGAAGTGATCTCATATTGGTATTGTTTGGACTGAACAAAAGGGTCAGGACCATGACATGAACTTGTCCAGAGGCACTACAGTGTACTGGGGTCTGGGGGAAGGGGACACATGGCTGGTGAAAGGTGTGACACTTACCACAGCTGGAATGTAGAACAAAAATAATGACCAGCCATGGTTTTGTTATCCCAAAGCAAACACTGTCTAACAGGCTTTGGAATATTATAACTAATGTAAAATAGGAGGCTTTGTCCTTTTGTACCTCTATAGCACTACCCTGTTACCACTGAAATGGTCACATATATAATATATAAAATCATTCCTGTGAGGCTCATTTGGTGTGAATCAAGAGAAAAATAGACATTCTGTCAGAATTCAGAATGTAATCATTACTCTAGAGACTGCCAAGCTGCTCTTGAAAAGCTGTTTTCTTGACTGCTAAATTAAAAGATAAACTTTTTTCCCTGTATTGCTTCTCATAAATGTGAATAACCTAAATGTTTGGAGTATCTAATCTGAAAGGTGAGAGTGTGAGGGGCACTATAGTCCAGAGTTTGCACTGGGAGCAGAGCAGAGAGTCACTAGCCCAGCAGGCTCAGCTCCTGGAGCTTTATGGAAATGCAAATGGCATGCCAAAGAGCAAAATGAAAACAAAAAAGGACTAAGCTACTGCAGTGGCTCAGCATGCTAATGACAGGTTCCATTAGGGCATCCTTGTGTGGACAATTGTTGCCACCATGAGCAGAATGGATATAATGACTCTTCATTCACAGCCAAATAGGGGCTGAGTATTAAGGAATTATTTAATGCTGCTCCAAAGCTGTGTTGGGCAGACTTGATAGAATTAAAACTTCTTATAGGGTATGATTTTGAATTCCTATGGACAAAGAAAATTTTTTTTTTACTGTTAGTATTTTTTAACTTGACATCTGCAGTGATTTTTAATGTGCAAGTTAATTGGAAAGAAAACTTCAGAAAGTGAGAGGTTGAAATGATGCAAGCCCCACAAACTGTAAACATGAAACTCTCCATATCTTACACATAAAGTAATATTTTGTATCAGGAGGCTTGGTTGATTTACTGTGTGGGTTACTGTAGCTTTTTGTATAATTTAGAATAATCAGAGAAAAGGAAGTGTTAAGTTTAGCAACTTCTAAATAACATGAAAAGAAAAATCCAGTAGACAAAGACTTTCCCTTCAGCCTGCAAAATATTATTTCATGCTAAGTGTCTGCATTATTACACATATCTACTGAATTTATTACCTAATTTAAAAACAAATTATACCTCATACTTTGTATAGGTCATCCATATGGGTGTGTGCATCTGTATCTTATAACTTATCCCTGACCTTTTTGATTCTTCTGCTAATGATCACAAGAGTCTTCCAAGCACGGAAGGTCATCAAACACATTCCAGGTGCAGGCTTGTCTAACAGAAGAGCATCAGCACAAATGTGTTTATGTCTCTGGAAGGAAAGTGTGATCTGTTTCAGATGTGCAAGATAAAATGATGTGTTAAAGTACTTGCAAGCAGGAGTTATTTTTTCCCTCTGTTTTAAAACAAGGGTGCTTTGGGCTCTGTACTGTGGACTGGAGAGGTACACAACTCCACATTGCAGATATTGGGAGTCAAAAAATCTATAATTTTTTATGGCAACATAATGAACTCTAGGAGGAGGTGCAATATTCAGGGGAAACTGGAAAATTTTCTTGTGGAAGAACACTGTATGTGCAGGTTTTAAGTAGTTGCTGTAAGGAGACCTACCTAACTCATATTGCTTCCCTCTCTTTAAAAAAAAGCCTAAATATGTTGCCAATAACTAGAATAAAAAGATCTCTAAAATAGTACAGAAATGCATTTGAAGATATTCAGTCCCATTGTTGCATAAATTATTTATTTGGTTTTGGGCCTTCGGTCCTATAAGTAATGAAGTACATGGGGTGTTTGCTCCCTCACAGGGAGATTTAAAAAAAATTTTTTTTTTTGAAGGTTAAATTCTGGCAATTCTCAGCTTGTCTTGATACCTCTCTCCATTCAAAGCAACACCAGTTGCTTTCTCCTCCTGGGTTTCAGAAACAGCTTTGAGTATCTTTAAATTGTATCAAATGATGGACACCAAAAGTTTGCAGTCACTTGGACAGATTTTAAGAGAGTCTTTATAAGGGTCTGAATTTCTTTTGTTGCCTTTGAGAATTGCTCAGCTACCTTCTCTTTGCCTTGCTCTAGAGATTGGCAATGATGGGCACTGGTGAACTGGAACAGGAGTCACAGGATTATTGCTGGGGAGTCCATTAGCCTGGGAAAGAAGGGGACTGGTCTTCATGTACTTGGGAGAAGCAAAGGAGGCTGTTACCACAAAATCTTTTAACAACTGAAGTTTATTTTGTAAAAATAATTTATTTTTGTTACCTGATCCATTTGACTTTATTATGTTACTATTTAAAAAGTTTATTGGTATATGGAGATAATTTTGCAGTTATGAGTACTGTGAATGAATACACGGAGAAGATGAGGAATTAATCTGTTTTAATTTGATTCATTAAATGTAGGGGGCTTATGAAGGGTCCCTGAATATGACAGTCAGTCCATATAATTAATCTCTTTACAAAACTGTGAGATTCATGGGCAGGAAAGTAATGTATTGTTTCTTTCTCCAAGTCCTTTCTGAAGCCTGTTTGTTGCTTTCTGTGTGGGGACTTAACTAGTGTGGAAATATTTTGATATGATGAAGACATAAAACTATTTAGTTGGCACTGGTGATTTCTCATAGTTTTTGTCCAGATGATGAAGCTGTGCAATGGATCAGACTAAAATAAAGGTGATGAGGGACTTTGTACCTAGAGCCTTTGCATGCTTGACTGCTATTCATTCCTTTTTATGGCTTCTGCTTTGACAAGTGAAATGTAGCTGCCTTTGCTTTCCAGATGGTATCCCAAGTGTTCCAGATGAGATGAAGCCAACTCATGGAAAAGCATGTAGGCAGAGACAGCCAGTTTTGATGTTGATCCCCACCCCACATAATCCCCTGTGGTTGACAGGCCAGTTAAAAATCTAGGACAGCACTGAGTTTAGATGATGATTTTTCTCTTCTGTGCTGCTGAGTTTTATTTTTTCTCATCAAGCTTAGGTAATAGAGTATGATGAATTATCCTGGTAGCTTATTATCTTTATTATTTCTCATTTTTCTACGTCTGATTGCATTTTAAGCTCTTTATGCAGGCCACGTTCTACTGCTTTGTTCACAGAAGTTATTCCAGGAATTCTTGTTGTACTCGGGTCTCTGAAGCAGGTGTTCCTTTGCCTGCCAAAGAGGGCAGAGAAAGCAGGGCTAAAACCTTCTTGGAGATTAGCAAGTATTTCTGTTCCTGCTTTGGGAACTGTTCCTGACTGTCCCCAATAAGATGGTGTTGGGCTTATTATGAATAGCAATACTGACAGGAAGATTTTGCTGGAATTCAGAATGAAGCTTCCAGGTCATGCTCCTCTAAGCCATGGTCACCAGACTGGGTGAATTCCACTCTTGGGGACAGCTTATCAAAGTTTACTATCTTAGGGTATTGATTAATTGCTAAAATAATACATGCTATGTTAAAGAGAAAGATTACTGGTTGGCAAAACACATCTGTCTAGTGCCATATGTCTGCTAAATGCTCTGATAAAAACTAAATATATGTAACTGCTAACAGTCTGCATGCAGGCTGTTATCCCACAGCCTTAGCTGGCTTCTCCCAGTGCTAAATGCAGAGCTGGAGTTAGACATCTTTTTCTGCAAGTGGGAAATTTCTACAAAGCTCTCTCACTTGAACAGAATTAAGTGCAAAGTGTTGTTCTGGTATGTCTTTTCACACAGCAATGTGTAATGACTAATAAAACTGTTGGGCTTTTTTTCCCCAAAGAAGGAATGGGGAAAAAACCTGAGATTTTTTGGTTTCTTTTCCGTATTAGATGTGCTAGATATTTGTAAGGTAGATGTTGCCTGCATTTTTTCATTAGCTGTTTTCCCTTGCTTGTGGTGTTGTGGAAGATCCCAAAGCCACAGCTCTATGGAGCTCATGTAAAGGATATGCAGATTGTTAAAAGGAAGGGGTGAAGTGCAAATGTGTTTTAGAAATGTTCCCATTCTTCCTTACTCTGATTAAACTAAAGCTGGAGTCACTTAAAACCCAACTACCTGACAAGCTTTGGGTGTGCAAGCTTGATTACCATCTCTAATTCTTTCTACCTGTGGCTGATCAGACATTTTGAGCTTCAGTGAGGGCTATCAGAGAATCCTGGTAAGGCTGCTGGGGCTCTGGGTAGATGTCTCTTTCTTGCAAATGCTAAAAGGTAGCAGTGGGAGTTGGAGTATATATATTTTTTTCTTCAAATTGACATGTACAGTCTTGTGTTATCAGGTGAAGCAATTATTGATGGTTAAGCTGTTTAAAAAAAAAACACCAGTATCTCTGGGACAAAGAGTATACTGTTATATTGCCTTATGAAAATGCAGATCTTATTGTGAAATCTCTTTTCTTTTTTTTTTTTTTTTTTTTTTTGTATTCCTGTCTTGTAATTTTCTTAGAAGTTCTGCTTGAATTATGGTGATTGGAAAATGTGAACATGTTGAAAAGGGAGGAATGCAAAGTATTGAAAAGACATTTAAAACTAGGGAAAATATTAAAGTTCATAAAAATGTGGGAAGTTGAGTATTTTTGTGTATAGTATGTTGATGTATTTTCCAACACTTCATGTAAACCATGGGAATGTGACTGAAACTATGCAGCCATTGGTGAGCTGAGTATTGAGCCCATAGTTTCCTGTCTTTTCTGTCAAGTGTAGAAAATTGCAACTCTTGCTGAACTCCTCCTCTATGCTGCACAGGATGGTTTCTTTTGCCAATCTCTGGGAGTTGTGGAGAGAGACAAAAGGTAGCATCAATCTAACTTTAAAAAAAGGCAGAGAAAATGGCTACATAGGCTCTGTAAGTGGGTGTCAACACTGCCACTGTTCATACTATGTAAAATAAATCTGGGAAAGAAACCTAACACTTCTTTTTCATATACACCTCTGAGGCCTTCCAGGATGCTGCTATACGATAGAAGTTTTCCTGAAGGGTGTTTTGGACAAATGCTATTAATAAAGGTTTTGGAACTGGGATTGTGGTTGGTGGGATTTGTGTGAGAGAGGCAAAGCAAAAAACTCTGCAGTGAGAGAAAAGCACCTATGTAGTAATGTGTAAAAACAAAAGGCTGGCTTAGGGGGTGTCTTGTGGTCTTCAGAGAGAATGGGAACCATCTGTGTGTACCCATCTGCCCTCCTCTGCACTCCCTCCCAGTACCTGGATGAGAAGGGCCAGGTGCATGACATAAGTTTTGGGAAGAATTAAACATTGCTCTTAACAGCAAGGAAGACTGAAAGCCTTTCATGGATGTCTGAAAAGTGCCATCTTTAGAAGTGATGTCCAAGCCAATAACTTTCTACCTTCCCTGTCTCCTGTAGAACCCCTCCAGGCTGTGCTGCAGTTCAGCAGGGCACTGGAACTGCTGCTTTGTTACCTTCTGACAAACACTTGCAGCAGACCTGAGACAGAGCACTCGAAGTTTTGGCTTCCTAAATTGAAATTGTCTCAGCATCAGATTACTGCTTTGCAAATGAGCCACACTTTAAAAAAATTTTTTTTTCTTTTCTTTCTCTTCCTTTTTTTTTTCTTTTTCCTGTGGTCTAATATTAATACATTTTCAAAATGGAAACTCAATGAATTAGATCATTTTTCCTCAGACTCCTTAGTATCCCTTGGGATATCTAACCTATGTTGCTTGTTTTAATTAAATTACCACATTTTCCATATGATTAAATGCTTGAATAATGAAGACTTATGGGACTCAGTTTTAATGCAACATACATGAATATGAGCATCGAGGGGAAACATACGATTTTACTTTAAGTGAAATCTTTTAGTAGCAAACGTTTCACCTCATCTCTTTTCAGATCAAATGGAAGTTGCAGAATAGTAAAATAGAAAATGTGGTATCATGTGGTGGTGTTCAATGGGTGGGAGCAAATATTCTCTGAAGGAAATATGTTGATGGGAGAAAACCAAAGTTATGTAGTATATTCTGGGGACATGCCAGGCAACATTTTCACAGTTATAGTGTACTTTGGGTTTTGGGGCAAAGGCCACTAGCCATATAGCTAGGTATGTCTTGGAGCAGTTTTAAAGGGACTCAGTGTATTTTTTTCATTTAGAATTGCCTGGGGTTTAAATCAGGACAGGATTTGGCTTAGCGTGGAAACGTACTGGGTACCTAATCTAAAATCCACACCAGTCATTTCTAAGCACTGAGTAGTAAATGGAGGTAAGAAGACAGGAACTTCAAGTTGGGAGAAAAATTAATTTATAATTTTAATTTTATTTAATTTTATTGATGAGGAAGAAAGTACTGCAATTTGTTTGCTAGGTAAGCAGATGGTAAGTGCTATGATGACAGAAGTGGCATGGACACCCACCCTTGCATGAGATGAACTCAGTAGCATTGCAGGAGTAGTTGGGTATAATGCATGAACAGCTTCCAGTCCTGACCTCCAAGCTCTTGAATGTCTGGCTTTATTAAATTTTAAAGGCTGATGGGAAACTCTAAGCTGCTTATGAAGAAACTGAACTGCAAGAGGAGAGAATAAGAATGTCCAGCATATTAGTTGTGGTGACAGTGTCTATCTCTCATCTTTGGTAAAACGTTGTTAAACTTTTTTTTCCCCCCCCTCGTTAGTTCCTTCCCTTGGTTTTAGTGAAGCAACCCTGTAGTGGTTTGGTCAGAGCAGTTATTTGGTGTGAAGACACCTCTTCTGATGGAATTTGGGAGCCTTCGTCTTGACTGCCATGCAGTCATCTTACTATTGGCTTTCTTACTCCAAAAGAACTGCAGGAACTCAAACCATCCTCTTATTTTGTCTGTGTTCTACACTAACTGCATCCAGGTATCTTCCAGGTGATGTCTTCCTCTGTGTCCAGATCGTTGACTCCCACCCAACTGAATGTTTAAAACATACATTTAAATATACATTTCCCTAAGTGACTGATGTCACAGTTGGCACTGTGGCCAATTCTAGCATCATAGTCTCAGTGCCTTGAGCTGGTTTTTCTTCCTCTCTTGTTCTACGTAGGAGTTAATGACCATGATGTGGTGGGGCAGGCTAGGAAGGGACATTTTTCATGTTCTTTTCTCCACTTGCTATTGACAGGTTTGTTGGATTAGGCTCTCTCTTTATCCTACTCTTGTTCTCTTTCCATATAGAAATTGGAAATAGAGAAATTGGAACCCATGTAGAAATCTCTCTTGTTCTACTTTCCTTCCCACAATCTGTCATACTACTTTCCTACCAAACAGAAGAGAACCATTTGTTATAACTTTAAAAATAAATGTTAAACAACCAAGAGTAAAAGTTAACAGACAGCCAAATACTTTTCACTGATGATCTTTCCTGATCTTTGTCCCACTGCATAAATAAGGGAATAACTAAACTACCACCACATTCAGAGATGAGCAAAATGCATATGTGAATGTTTATTAGCTTTCCACTTCAGAGATTTATTGCCCTACTTGTTTAAATATTTTGAGAAACATGCTACATCATTTAAACATGAAAAGCATACATTTCATATAGCTTTCCAGTTTCTGCTCTTCTATAGATGAAATTAAAGGTATTCTGGACTTGAAAAAACAGCATTTCCAGCCTGACCTCTGGATGCCTACTCGGCAGTACTGAAAGAATTTTGAGGAGAAAAAAGTATATTTCATAGTTCATTTAATCAAGAGACTTTGCTCTCCCCCAGATTTCTGCATCTCCACAAAACTTAACAGTACAAAGGTCAGAGCCAGGTTTCAAACATGGCTTCAGCAGATGAAGAGTCAAAAGCTATAACTGATTATTTTAAATAAAGAGGCAGCATGGAAGAGCTGCTCAGGAAAGATTACTTGGGTCTAAGTCATTTATAGGTGATTCAGTTTGATTTCGGAGTAAGGATTCACTGAAACAGGTGAATAATTAGTCTAAGTGAAGGAAAGAGTTCTTGACTGAAAACGAACACAAATTCTTGGTACTAAACATAGAAGTATTTTCTCTATATGAAAAACAAGTTGTTTTGTCCAGAAATAAACTCGGATTTGATGATTGCAGTCCACACAGATTTTTCTGTCAAAGCTCCTGGTTTTAGGCTGCGTGTGCCTTCTTTGAGCTGCGTGAGATTGCCTAGACTGGACTTGATGACCCAGCTCACAGGACAAGTTGAGGTCTTCATTGTTTGTGGGATTTTTTAAATGTAGCTCTAGTTTGATGGTACTGGCATGTCTATTCTTCCTCGTGATTAAATTCTGTCTTGTGCTGTGTTTATAGTTGTGTCATCATTGACTCATTGTGGGGTTGTTTTTGTTGTTGTTCAAAAGGATATTTTTCTGTCTATTGGATGGAGGAGTTACTGGGATTACTGAATGTGGTGTTTGCTGGGGATTACCTCCCAAGATATGAATGGACTGCCAAAAATGTAGGTACTTCAGAACACAGCCATAGTTAGTATGTCTCTTCTTCTAAACAGAGGGTTTGGTCTTGACCTTCCAGTGTAAACAACCAGAAGAACTGTAATTTGTTACTTCAGAAAAAGCTCTGTCCTCCAAACATTTATCCCCAGTAATAAACTCTCCCAGGGATGAAATAGTAGCATAAGCATGTAAGGTAAATTGACATCAGGCTTCTGAAATTCCCACCAGCAAAATATTTTAATACAAGTAAAAGGCTGATGTTCTTAATTGTTTTCTTCTCTTTAGCCCTTGAGACTTGAGAGACTGCCAGCATAGCTAGTTACTGAGGTGGGAAGGCTTTTAGAAAAATAATAGAAACCTCAGTAAAATGACTTTTTTCCTGAAGAGGGGGACGTTCATTGTATTTTAGCTGTGAAGTTACACTGATCCAAGTTGATAATAACTCTGCTGATCTCAATGGAGACCCCAGTGATGGGGTATGCTGTAGTCTACCAAGAATGTTTTTATCCATGTTTACCTTAACAAGACAGCGGATCTTTGGAAGAACAAGGAGAAAGTCCACAGTAGAAGTCTCTGTGTGTGGAATGAGTGTGAGAGCCATCAAGCCCTTGGGGCTGAGATCCCTGCAGCCAGGTCCCCAGCTCTGCTCACAGTCCCTGGTGTCACCTCTTAGGGCAGGAAATGTCCTTGGGGCTGGGAAAGGAAACATCATCTCTGCTCAGAATAACCTCTGGGGAGAACAGGAAGGGCCAGAACCTCTATGTGGGCTGGGTTGTCCTTGGAGAGAGGAGTGCTTATGCAGAGCCTGCAACTTCAAATTGTCCCACCATGCAGGTCCAGTGGTGGGAAGGGCAAGGAGAGGGTTCTGTACATTTCCCTAATGGCTTTGTGACCCTCTGGGAGGCAGCACGGGAAACCTCTGGGCTGTTGAGGCTAAAAGATAATATCTGAGTGTGTTTGGACACTGCACTGGAACAATGAGATAACAGAAACTGAAACGGATCATGGAAAATACAACTGGAAAATACTGGTTAGATAATTTAATTCATCAGCCTTTCAAAGCAGGATTGTTCTCAAATGTATTTTCTGGTCTGCTGTCCAGTTTTATTTAAAAGAAGCCCATTAAAATGTTTAAATTGAAAATTGTACTTTAGTTTGGAGTGGATGTATGTTGCATGGTCTGTGACACTGCTGCATAATTTAGATTTCTTGCCATGCTATTAATAAATCTAGACAAAGACCAGATGCAAGAAAGCTGTAGCTGAACTCAAGAATCTGTGAAAGCTGGGCTAACATCTCTAACAGTATAACATATGGCTGTTACATTAACACAACCACCTTTTTTATTTTTTTTTTATCCCCTAAAGCAATTTATTGAAGCCATGAGGAAAAAACCCTAAGAACAGAAATAAAGCATGACCTTTGATATGAAGCCTTCCCCTTTGACAGTTTCACTACTTAGCAGAAATTGATGGAAGTACACGTCCAACCTACTGTTACAATTTTACAGTCTACACTTCTATGTCTCTTTTTATCTCCTTTTTCATTCTTTTCTACGTTTAAGTTATTAAGAATTTTAGGAAAAGCATGTGTAAACCTTATGTGGCTGTATATTTGAAGTGTTAACAAGCATAAGGTCTTTACAAATGGCTACTGCCTGATCAAAGAGATGTTAAGTTACAGTGTAATTATTTGTATTCTTTGAAAAAAGCTGTTTAAGAAACTTCTAGTGGTGGTTTGTAATCTTTTGTGTTTCATATTGGAAAACTGATGCAGTTGTGGTTTTCTTAGTGGAAACTTACAAGTTAAAAAAATAGCAAGGCAAGCAATGAAGTTTTCTTTATGGCAATGCAGAAGAATGCAATTAATGACTGTTTCATTTGTATAAATGAACAAATGGTACAAATGTATGTGAAATGTTGTTAATCCTCTCTGAGAAGCTTAAATTCTTGTAAAGTATAATCTTGAGAATAGCCAATTACTCCAGAGGCAGGAGAAGAGTATTTTTCTAGTATTTCAGACTGCTGATGTATTTGTTTCCAGTACACATATAGGTCCATGTTCCATACCTAACCCCATCTCCCTGGCTTCATCCTAGCTCTAACAATTCAAAGCAGCCAGAAGACACCTTAATCAGGCAATTAAAGATTTTCCCTTCTGTGGGTGCAGAGAATCCCCATGTAGAGTAGTGAGGAGTGAGTGATGGTCACAGCCTGGGATGGGTCCAGGTTTAGTCAAAACTGGGCCAAACCAAGGCAAGACCAGACCGTGGCACTGCTGTGGGGCAGCAGCTTCAGAGAGCTGGGGGGCAGCCAGCCCAGTGGGGAGTTTTTCCCAATTTGTGTTGGTCCAACAGCTTAGAAAGGGGAAAAGGCAGGACTGCAAACTGCAAAGAAAGCTTTGGTTTGGTGTTTTTCCCTCATCACAGCTGTTACCTTGACGCTGTCTACATATAGGGCTCAGCTCATGAACTTCATACCATTTTTATTTAAAAGTGAAAGGAAGAGATTCGCATATATCTAAAGCAAAAATGTAAGGGTTGGAACTGGCTGTTAGTATGTAGTGTGCTTGCCATAGGGAGAATGGACTCCAAGTGAGATGGAGTATTGCTCTGAAGGCTCTGCTCAGCAGGGTAGTTTTGTGCTACTCTTTCATAAAACCACTCAGTGGATAACTTCACATAGAGGAAGTACAGACAGCAGAACACCAGAACAGTGATGATATCAGCTTGTTACAGCCTGGCTTGCTAATGAGTAGGTAATTACCTTCTGGCACATTTGCCCAGTATGTCACCTGCAAGGTAATTGAGAGGTGCACAGACCTGATGCTTTGCAAAATGACTTTTCCCCTCTCGACTGGATTAAAAAAGAGGGTGGTGGGTAAAGCATAGCACTGAAACACCTGGGAATTCAACATCTGATCAAAGCTCTTCTGTGAGCACATAAAATTAGTTTTTCTTGCTATAGGGGCAGAAAGTTAAGCATGCTAAATGGTATTTTTCAAGTTCTTTCCATTCCCTCCTGATGTCACCTTTAAATCTGGTAATTCATCCTTAACCAGTGAGGTGATACTATTCACAAGAGGAATTTAACACTGAGCATGTGCTGTTGCCACTCCTGCAGCCTGCAGCCAGCTGATGGCTGGGGTGTGCCAGCTTGGTGGCCATGTGGAGGTGACCTCCTGGGCCATGGTCTTCATCTGAGCTCGTGGTGAAATGTCTCCTGTGCTGCCTTGGAATAGACCAGGGTGATTGAAATGCTGATTGTTTCAGATAATTTCAGTTCTAGTCTTTAAGGAGTAACCTTGAGAAGGAATTCAAAACTTGAAATACCATGGAAGGTGATCATGAGTAAATTGAGCTTTCCTGGACACTGTGGCCATCTGCTTTCTTCCTGATACAATTCAAAGTGCTGGCCGTGCTATGTGAAGTAGAGCAAAGATAATTTGTAGTGAATGTTTAACTAATTTCACTGTGCTTTGTGGCTTCTCTACGATAGCCAAAATATTTTGCATACCTTTATGTTTTGAAAATACCTGTGAAACTCCTCCACCAGACAGTTTCTCTCAGACTTTACTGAAGCAGGACAACTTTTGCATTAATTTTACACTGTTGTTAAGCCCATTTAAAGCTGTCTGGTTTATGGCCTTCTAGGTTTGGTGTCTGACAGACATTCAGAACCACTGCTCTGTTCACCAGCATATCAGCTAACTGTTCAGGGCAGATCTCAATCAGAGAGTGCTTAAAATACCAATAATTTTTATATGTGAAGATTGCCAATATTGTAATAGCCTTGGACCTGAACTGCAGCAGAAGGCAGCATTGGAAAAATGGTTCTTTGTTCACTGCAGTCACAGAACTGGTTTTATTTTTAATTGGATAAGCTGGGCTGCAAAATGGAGTAGTGTTCATTGCAAATGCATATGCAATTTGATACTTAAAGCTGTTTGAATTTTGTTAAATTTTGTTTCAGTGAATTTACTATAGCAACAAATTAATATGAGTCATTGCAACAAATTAATATGACTCATTATTTCTGGCAAATAAATATGAAAACATGTCCAATTCTAATGAAAGGCTGTTTCACACTTAAACAACTATTTTCAGTTTATACTTTTTCCAGTGTTGATTCACATTATCTGTTAGATTCTTTTAGAATTTACATTTCATCCTGGGAATTCTAGTCCAGCTGTAAATTCATTACAATGAGCTTTGTGTGGATAGCAGGAGCTGCTGTGGGTTTCTGTTAGTGCTGGCATTGGGGTGAAGGTGGTGTGGGCTTGTGCTTTCCATCCACCAGGCTCTGGGAGCTCTTTGCTAATAAAAAGTAGAGAATTATGAAATCTGCATTCACCTAAGCCTGCAACTGTGTCCTTGTCTTTAGGCATATGACTGCCTCAAGGCTCTGAACCTATTACTATGTAAAATAATGGGAGAATTAGTAAGTAGAAGAAGGTGACATATGAAATAATCTGTAATTACTCAGATCTGTATCCTGTTCAGAGGTATCAGATCAAATTATTACGGACTGGTAGCTTTGAATTCTTACTGAGCTTTTCCTGAAAATATTTTGTAATTGGTGCAAACAGCTGGCATTGCACAAGGGCTGGGAACTCGCTGAGGACAGTCAGGTAAAGTAAAGAGGAGGCTGGGAAGACCAAACACGATTTTTGGTTTCTCATTTGAACTTGTACCACATCAGCTACAAGACCTTGTTCTGGAATAGTTTTCCCCTGGAGAGTGAAGGTATGAAACAGACATGAGACTTCACAAGTCTTTGCTTGTAAAGGTGCTGTGATGAAAGACATGGACCTTTTCAAGGGAAAAAATCCCCCCAAACCATAGGGTGGGGTACATGCTACAACTTTTTTTCCAAATTATTGAAAACATTAGGGTTTTCTCTGTTGTAGATGTTCTGTCAGCAATCTAAATTTTTATACATTGTGCTAATCTTACCTTTATATAAAAGTCATAAATCTTATAAATTAACATGTCAGGCAGTTACCAGAACTCTTCAGTCTGTTTCTTTTTATGGAGTGATCTGACACGTTTTGCAAACTGCAGACCTAGGTGCTCTGCATGAGTCCCAAACTGGGTTTTTAGCAAACAGCTCATGGGAATGGACTCTGGCACTACTTTCAATCAGGCAAGAAAATGTGGTTTAACTTAAAGGTAATAATACTGGAAAAAAAGATATGAATTATTCACCTTTTGCCATTGGATTTTAAAGTTTAGCATAATGGTACTGTGGGCTATGAATGTTTTTATTGGTACTTCCATTAGTTCCCTAATATTCTTGACATTTTCGGTTATGTTACATTTTTGGGGCACAAAAGTCTCTTTTCTTCATTGCCCTACCATTCAAACACAGATTCTTTTAATGGCTAATCAGCATAATTAATTTTCTTGCTTACATAGCTTATGAAATTTGAAGGGTGTGATTCTGAACTTTTAGCTGAACTCTAGAAATATACATGAAACTATTTACAAAAAAAAGTCACAACTGTTTATTCTGTGAATACAATAGCATAGCTGCCAACAACTAGAATCTGTTATAGAGGGAAAACAATTTTGCAGCTAATACTGAAAGGGCAATTTTTGAAACTGTAAGGTAATAAAAGAAAGATCGAATCAAGGTCTGTCCTAAAAGCAGCAACATTTATGGGCAGTTCTGAATACATTACAAAAAAGATTTTTATAAAGATGTTTTCATAGTAAATTCATAGTAAATAGCTGGAATATTTTTAATACAGACATTTACATATTACTGGCATTACATATTGCAAGTAAGTTCTGAAGTCCTGGAATTGTCTTGAGGTTTTCTAGTGCAGAGACTGGGGAAAAAAAAAATTAAAAAATTGCTAAGTGCTTCCAGTGCTCCAGCCCTAAAACAACATTCTGCAACCAGATGATACATATAAACTTGCTTCCCGTAAGAGAGCACTCTGGTGCTGAAGGGAAAAAAAAAGCAGCTATGTTTTTAATATCAGATGTTTTTAATGCAAGCCTCTGTTTTGAATTTTTCTTAATTCAGAAAATGTCATGTCAAAGAAAGTGTGAAGTACTTTAAAATCATTAGGAATGAATAAGGCAATTTGGGTGAATGAAAAACCACAAGTTTTTTTGACCATGAGGAATGCTCTTGCAATAACACTGGAAGAGTCCTTACTGCTGCTACCTGTGTCACCTGCCACAGCAGTGACTGTGTTACAGCCCAAAAAGCTGAGATGTTGTATTAACACATTGCCACCTCTCTGGCAGCTGAACACCCTGAGCCCATTTCTGCCATTTGAGGAAGATTGTCTTTACTGGACTGAAATAATCAAATAAGAACACGGTGTAGGTGTGATGTCTGTCCTTGGTTAACTGCTCATACAACTAATGCTTTGCTTTGTGATAATAAGTAAAGGGATTTAGGATTAAATTTGTACTGATAACACCAACATTTTAAATTTTGCTGAGAATTTGTCAGCTCAGCCAAATCACTAGCACAGTGCTTTACTGCAAAAAGCCTTCTTGACCCTCCTGGTAAATGGTAGCAGTGCCAGTGGATGTCATCTTTCAGTGCAGGACACTGAGCATAATTTGATGTGCCTGGCAGTAGGTCAACTCATTGTCATTCAATTGTTAAATGAAAAGTATTTTTTAATGCCAACCAGGCAAAGTTTGGCCAATTTTTGGAAATCAAACATGCATAAGCCAAACATAAACCTGAATTTTATCTTATAATATTTCAAAGAGAAATCAGTCTACTGCATAAAAGAAAGCAGCTCCACTCACTGGAATTTGCACCAGGACAGAGTTTAGTTGTACTTGATCCCAGAGGTTATTTCTCAAGAAGCATTTTTAATCTGGTGATAGAGATGAGCATGGAGGTCAAAGGCAGGAGTTTCCTGATGGTATTGCAGAAACCAGTGCTTGGGGAAGGTGGAAAAACCTGTCTGGGAGCCTCCTTCTTATCCTCACACAAAGTTCACAGTGTGATTTGCAGTGAACTATTCTCTGGTCCATTCTTTCTGGTCCCCTGATACAAATCCTCTTTGGACTGACCAGGGCCAGCATCCAGGTGGAGCCTGGGGGAGATGCTGGTGGCATACTAGGACACACAGGTTTGTGACAGAAAAGGGAAAAGAGGAGTTACTGCTGTAAGAAGGCACAGAACACACAGTCTACTGATTTTCCTGTGTCTTCAGTCATGTTGGTATTTTTCTGCCCAGTCCTGGAGATCTCTACATCTCTTCCCTTGCCAGTGTCTTTGTATGCTTTTTTATTCATTTGTCTTTCCTGCTGCTGCACTCAGACTCTGGTCTGAACAGAAGCACAGCCATGGGGAGTGGTGCTAGATGGGATCCAGTAGCACATCCAGAGCTTCCCAAACTGTGGTCTTCAGAAGGCTACTTGTATATTGCTGGCTCTCTCTGTTTGTTTGCAGCTGCAAAATTGCTTTAAAGACTGCTAGAAATAGGCTAGGCATTTCCCCCATTTGCTTTCCAAGCCAGCAGCTGCTGAAATTGCCACTTGTCACTGACTCTTAAGTGTGTGTGTGTGCAAATGTGGGAGCATCTGTGGCTGAGGGGGGAAACTTGAGGTCTCCAAGAGAAGATCCTCTTTCCCTATCTCCTGCTGAAGTAAGAGTCTGAGAGAATGCTATCCAGGAATGAGGGAAGCTTTCCTTTCAATTCCCTTTCCTTTATGTTCTCTCCTGGGAGTGAGGTCAGATAATGTTGACTGACAGGTCAGGCACTCATGAAGATTCTAGCTTGAATAAAGAGATAATCCAGGCTTTGAAAAAAATTCAGTTCCCTTTCAGCAGCACAAAAGTTTTGTGAATATTCATTGGCACAATTTGTTGCCAAGGCTGATAATTGTTTTAGCTTATTTCCCATAGGGAAAAGGGAAAGTAACTCCACTCTCATTAGTAGCTCCAGGCTGTCTGTAGAAGGAAGGAATTTTGAGGGTTTCCTCTGTAACCATAAGTACATAGGATATTTTAGAAGTGCAAGCTCAAAATATCCATTTAACATGATTGTTTGATCTCATCATCCCTCCCAGATATCCATTCAGTCTCTTTTGGATCATGCAATGAAGAAATAAAGATGATGTTAGCACCTCTAGACACCCCCCTAAAAAAAAAGGCAAATCGTATCTCATGCTGTGTCAAGTACCCAGTGTACCAGTTATTCTAGATATGTACTCTGTTTTATTGAATGGCTTTTGTATTCCTTTATTTGGTTGTTTTATTGGAAAGACTCTAGCTCATTTTTTAATGGCTTTTTTTTGGATTCTTCTCTGGCTTCCAAGCAAGCACTCTGCCCAGTGCTGGCAGGAGAGGAATGAAGTCTGAGGGGGAGGAAGGAATCAGTGTGTTTTTATTAGAAGCAAGTTGGAATCTTTCCCATTCTTCCAATGAAGTTTTAGGGTTTTTCCCTTAAAAAAACCGCAAACAATCAAAGAACAAAAAACAACAAGCAAACCAAACCTAAATACAAACAAACAAACAAACCTAATTACGGTTGCTTACACTCTGAGCAGTTTTGGATCCCAAAATATGGAGACTGTCTGTGAAAATGCTCAGTAAGTGGAATGTTTTTATTTTATTTTTTTAAAATAATAAATTGTAGAGATGTTTCAGTGGCAAGCACATTAGTAAAGCTTTGGATTTTTTCCTGCAGTAAGGTTCAGAAGAGATGTGAGCAGAGATCACTGTGAGGAATTCCCAGTGTTTCTTACAGAGGCTGGGCTGTGGGGAAGTGGGGTGATGTGCTGAGGAAGTGAGCTCCTGAGCAGAGCCTGGGCATGGCAAGAGAAAGCTGAGCTCCTTGTGTATGGTTCCTGCAGGCACCTTGGGGCCTGCAACTAAGAAATTGTAGCTGGATGTGACAGGAGGGAGATGGAAGCAAAAGGGGGGGGGGGGAGGTAGCACAATGTTGGAGCCAGACAGTCATGGGAATTGAGATGAAGCTGTCAGGAGCAGAGGTGAGCAAAACTTCAAGTCGGGGAGGCTGTTCTAATTCCAGAGGAATGGTGCTGTGGAGCCAGTTAATGGATCTAAGTGGAGTAGTTAGAGGGGAAGAGGTGAAGTCGACCTCAGGCTAGATTAATCCCTGGTGTAATCTTGTTGGCATCATTGTGCTGGCTTCCCTCCTTTCCAACCTTCAGTGGAATTCCTTCAAAGATATATTTGGCCCTTCCAGTTCTTGTTGTACCTGATTCCACTGAATCATGTTTTACCAGATGCTCCTCGGAGGCTCTGCCCTGGATTACATCACTGGTGCTGGGGCAGCTGCTCGGCTTACTGGGAGAGCAGCTTTCCTTAGAAAGACACTTTCATACCTGTGAAATATCTTGCTTAATGAAGTTATGACTGTAACTCTTCAATTTGCAAGTTTTTTCAAGTAAGTGCATAGATAACAGCAAACCTCCATTTATGTGTGGGGGAGGCTGGCAAACTCTTTCCCTTTTCTACTAGCTTAAGTGTCAAGTTGTCTTTCCAGCTTTGTCACCAAGGCACTTTCTGCTGTTGGACATTTAATGCAGGACATGTGTCCTGGTTTCCCAGTCCATCATGTGGGAATGATAGTATTCCCTATACTTAGAGGGACATGAAGCTTTACTTACAAATTCCAATTTACTCTGAAACTTCTCAGTACCAAGCATGTGGTGTTTGCTACCCAGCCACCCCTTGCTGAGCTGACATAGATTTAATCTGATTCTAGCAATAATGTTTAAATATTACTAAGCTATATCAGTATAGATGGCCTTCAGTAAAGAAAACAGATTAAATACTGGGAGAGGTATGTATTAGTGGGATCTGCCTGTCTATTAGCTGAGGAATGCATATTTATTTCTCTAGGAAACCACAAATCCTTTGTCAACAGAACTGACAGGTCATCTTTGACTTTTTAATCCACTGAATGGCCTTATTAATTTAAAATGTGCCTTGTGTTTCAGCACGTGAGTTCAGAGTCAGACCTGAACATCCTCACCACATGGAAAACATTTCAGTGGAGAGATGGAAAACATTATTTTGCAAATGCATTTATTAACAGTGCAAATGCTACAATTGAGCACGTCAGCCCTCAGTTTGACTGCACCATGTCCATTGAATTTATTTGTAATGGTTTAATTGGAGCTAAACCCAGCAATTTCAGTTAAGAGAACTGTAACATAAGGGTGCCTTTTTTTCTTGCATGCTAGTTTATCTTCAATAATTTTTTTTTCCAGCTGAATTTTTAGAATTTGATTCTCAGTTTATGAGGTGTCAAAATATTACTATTTGGCCAGTGTTCCTAGGGTTTGTAGTCAGAATCTAGTTCAGTTTCATGTTTGATTATACTGATGCTAATACATCTACTTGACCTCATTAAAACCAGTTGCTGAACACCACTGTGATTATACCTGAAACAGATTCCTGGGTTTTCATACAGGAATCTTGCTGGAAATTGCTTTTGTCCTTGGAGTTTACACAGTGGAACTCATCCATCATGAGAGAAATTTTGTTCAAGATTTCTCAAAGGATCTAAACCTTGTTGAGAAGTGGGATATTTAGTTCCAGGCATTAAAAGTGTGCCAAGATGGACTGTGTGTGAAGAGGGTGAACAAGCTAAGCACAGATCCACTTGTTGCTTTTGCAGTACGGTTGACATTTTCTCTAATTGAAGAGGAAAAAACAAATTGACCTAAATTGCATATTTCTAATAATTAAACGAGTCAGTAAACAAAAGCTTTGTGTACAGAAAGCACACACCTGTTAAGACATCACTTTTCACTGTGAGAAGCAGGAGATGCCTACTTAACAGCTTCAAACCAATTACATGTTGACTTCCCTGCAAAGTTATGTCACATATTTTAAAAAATTTAAGGAGTGCTAATTGATGTAGGGTACTTGAAGGCCCCCAGATGGCATGGGATCACTATACCTTCCTTGGTACTGCTTGAAGAATGCTGGAGGCAATCACATGTTGTTTTTCTCGGTACCTTTCTGTTCACTGATATCCTCTACTGGCACAGCTGCCTGGAGACTCCTGTTAGTGTCCACCTCAGCTTCCTCACTTGTATTTTATTGGGTTGCTCCATGTATCAATACATGGGTTGAATAAAATACAGGCCGAATAAAAAGCTGCTAGTTAAAAGACAAAGCAGGCACAATGAGTGTGAAGGTGCATGGAGTACCTGGATGGAGGTTGTGCTGTACAACTCACCAACTCCCTGTTTGAAGACTGCTCGAACACAGCATAATTTTTGAACCTTTTAATCAAATGCTTCTTGAGTCTCTGCTCTGAGAAGGTCATGAGAAGGTTTTTTTGTTTGTTTGTTTGTTTTTTCCTCAATAGTACCTCAGTGTCCAAAGAAGTAGATTTGTAGACCTTGCATATAGTCTGTGGTTTGCATCTCTATGTAGAGAATCCTCAAGGAGTGATGATTTCCAGATGTGTCTATCATGCAGTAATGCTTCTGTTGCATCAAAAGAAAATATTTCAGTTGAGACTATTTCTGAGTATTGACATAAAAGGCTTGAAGCCAGATGACAGGCTTGAACTCTGTTTTGTTTCAGTGCAAACAAACCCATGGATGCACACACAGGTGTTAAATTCCCCCCTCCATTTTCCTAAGGATGATCTAGAGTGGGATTTGTCCACACTCTGTCAGTACATACTGACACTACATCCCTCTAAACATGATCTATCACACACTGAATAGTGAAGCAAATTAAAGATGAGCAGTGGGTCAGTTATTTATGAAGCAAAGTGATCTGAGGAAAACCTTGTGAGAACAGCATAAACACTGGAGAAGGTTTCATTTCTGTAAATGCCTTAAGATGGTTTGCCCAGCTAAGAGAGGACAATCTTGGTATTAGTGAGCCAGTGTCTTGATCGGGGTCTAACAAACCTCTGAATTAATAGTTAAGCCTGGGTGGCAAACTGATAAAAAAACTTTGAGCTTGCCTATCCACAGAGGACAGAGGGAGAAAACTGTCACTTGGACCCTGAGGATGAGGTTAAAACTATCAATTCTTTATTTTGTTTTTTCCTCTAAGCTGAATCTAAACATCGTGACTTGGTGTGTCACTCTCTTCAACTGCTGGAAGAAGCACATTAGATCTTAAAATCCCAGACTTGTGGGCATGTTATTAGATTCACTGTTGTGCTTTCTGTCATTTATTTTATTAGTTCTCTTATTATAAGAAACCATTTGTCAGCAAATCTCCTGTTGTATGTTTTTCTGTTTAATAACATGAAAGATTATTCACATAGAGCAACTGGGCTTTTTTGGCACCTGAAATAAGGGATGTAAAATTGCTCAGCCTTACCTAACAATACAGTATTTTCCTCGTGGTACTTTTTTTCTCAGTGGGAGCTTGTTGGTATTTTTGCTGCTACAGTCAATGACAAAAAAACCTGAAAAAGCTGTTTGTAAAACCAGACAATACGAACACATACAGCACAGAACTAGAAATAACATTGATGAGATGAACTATTCCATCTCTCAATTTTGTTTCTTTTCATAATGCAGAAAAATTAAAAAAGCCTCTAGTGTAGTTTATATCAAAAGATTACTTCTGAGAGCCTGGATAAATATTGGTGGAATCTATATTTCAACTTTCAAGTGTTTAACGAAGGATTATGGGATTGTGCTATAACCATGAGCTGAAGTATGGGATTTTACGTTTTCCTTTTTGCAGGACAGTTCCTCTTAAAATTATATTCTGAACAATGGCTTATTTTCTTGTGCCAATACTCGATTCCAAATTCTGTGGCTTGGCAGCAGGCAGATCTCAGGTTTCAACCACATGTATTTCAAAAAATCAAAAGATCCTTATTTGGCACTCAACACACATATCTTAAAAAGCTGTGTTTGTGCGTCAGATTTAAAAATAATTGAAACCAGAGGTGCAAAAACTGAACTTTTCTTCCAGGATGTTTTGACTTCAATTGATTCCAAAAGCATTGAAGGGAGCAGGATGGGATCCGTATGCAGCCTGCAGCATTGACACTTGGTGTGGAAACCTAACTTCATGGAGCATACATGCATCAGAGTACAATGGCCCTCCTAAAATACAACTATTTGTCTTTAATTATGTATTTAAAACAAATATATGCACACAAGTGTATCCTTTCATGGCAAAACACCGTGCAACTTTTGTTTAGTAAATAGAAGGATCACTTTGCCTATGGAAGTGTTTTGGAATTTTGTTGACAGAAAATTAGTAGCTAAATATGTTTATGCAATAATTCAAGACTGGAAGTGTAGTTTATGTTGAACTACAACGGGTGAGGGAATGTGAATGGTGTCATATATTAGGTCAGAATGACAGAGGTTAATAGCTCTATTTCTCAAAAAATGTTTCTTTGGATCCCTAATATCTATGAATCTTTTTTTTTTTTTTACCATTGAGTAAAATATTACTGCTTGTGCCAAACGTCACAATATATAAGAGGATGTCTCTCAATTACTTACACTGTGTTTTAGAAATAATTGGAAAAAATGATGCAAACTCAGTAGCTGGCTTCCAGTACTGCAGACATAGAGATGGAGGAAACTTGAGCTTTCTTCTGTTCATTATTTATAGGTGAGGCAAACGCCTACTAACACAAAGTTATCCTGGAAATAATTAAGCAAAGCCCAAATTTGTAGCTATAGGATATATCCTATAGGATAATATGATGACAAATACAAATTAAACCTGCATTGTTTTTCCATCTTTTAAAGCAGAAATTGTTGTGTGGCTGATGATGACCCTTGCAAGGCTTTCCTGCCTAGGCTATGGGGCACCTCCATAGGGCAGGTGAGTGTAAAGGGGAGTGAAGGGTGCCAAGTTAAAAATAAGAATTACAGGGCTGGGTCAGGTGCCCTACATGACAAATATGTAATGTCATCATCCCCACACCACAAAATAAATGAGAAAAACAACTGGGGATTCTGGGAGAGGTAAAGATGCAAGACAGTAATCTACTGCAACTAAAGGGATTTCAAAGAGACACTAAAAACACAAAATAAAGAGGGAAAAAAATCCAGCAAACTCCTACATACCCACTTCCTCATCTTGTGTAGCAAAAGTAAAGAAAATAAAAAAACCTATTTACTAAATGGCACATTGAGATTTGGTCTTATGCCAGCCTTGGGCCTACCATGAACTACTTTCAATGTTCTTTTATGTCTGCTGAGGTTCTACTTGCACAGAAAACTAATGTGAAGTACTGTAATTCCAGTCACTTACTCATCTTTGGAAAGAAATCTCAATGGCCAAGTAAAAGGAAAAGAAATACATCATAGTATGAAGTCAGTTCTGTTTATCAGCATTTTTTTAAATCTCAGAGCTTTCTTGGCAGTCTAATTTGTGGGTATACATAAAGGCATAAATAATCAGTTGCTATGAGCAGTGGTGAATGTTTTGTCAAATACTTGATAGGTTCTTCTAAAGAATTTTGATACAGATTCAGTTTGAGGTTGGGCCAAAGAGGATGATCTTATTTGAATTAAATCTAATTTGAATTAATTCAAATAAGTTGAAC
Organism: Phaethornis superciliosus; assembly: GCA_023637945.1. NCBI lineage: Eukaryota > Metazoa > Chordata > Aves > Apodiformes > Trochilidae > Phaethornis > Phaethornis superciliosus. The sequence continues at coordinate 21,288,121 of JAJQWJ010000011.1, forward strand.
AAAGAAATCTTTTCCTTTTCCTGGCTACACATCCTAGTTTAGGATTTCTGATGTGTTGTTCTTTTCCTTTTTTCACTATCCTTTAACAAACTTCTAAATTCAGAGAGAGATCACAGTTAAGGAGATTTTGGCCATTGTTGGACCTTGGTTTAAAAGCTGAGCAGGAGCTGTCTGTGAGACAGAGCAAAGACATCACAGTGTGTGAGGAGTTGGATAAAGATAAAAAAATGGAATTCATCTTCTCCCTATAGACAGAGGGACAAGTATTTCCCATGTATTCTTCTTCTTTCCTTGCTGTGAAGAACATGCATAGATAATAATAAAATTAAAGCAATAAAGGAAAAAAGTAGAGAAGCTTGTCTGGCCTGAAGGAATACTACTGGATATTTTTGTATAAATGTCTGCTCAGTTTTACTGTGCATGACATCAGGTAAATGACTGGGTGATTCACTGTAGGCATGAAATATATTTTATTTCCAAATGGAAAACTCTTCTGAATTTTCCTCTTTTCCTTATTGAAATTCTTCCCTGTTACTGGTTGATGTCTTCTTTTTTTACTTATATTTTGTTGCAGAGCTGAAATGGAGTGGAATATGGGTCCAGCCTCTAGGGGAAGTGTGAGTTTCTATCTAATTTCTTAGTCACTAGCTTGAGGAAATAATACTGTCCTGATGTGTAGCTAGAAAGTAATAAAAGAGGGAATTTTGCTGTTTACCCTATGATCTGGTTCTTACAGATTCCGATTCTTTTTTAAGCCTACAATTAATTTTCATGTCTTTTTATGGAGGTAAGCAGAAGTATGGAATCAAAAAATGTCAACTGTCTAAAAAAGTGCAGTTCTTATTATCTGGGTTGATTCAGTGCTCAGATTCTAAAAGGAAATCCCAGAGAAACCCCAGTTGAACAAGAGCATGAAGTGTGGCCTTGATGTTACCCGTGTAAAGCATTACTAGGGAATCTTGGTCCTGATGATTTTAATGGCAGAATTTTTTACTTTTCACAAAATCAGAATGCAAATATTTCTGTGAATGTTTAAAGTTGAGGGTAATTGTAATTTGCTGTGAATGTTTAAAGTTGCTGCTGAAGCATTTTTGCCTTCAAAGAGATAGAAGGCTAGCACTGGAGAATAGAATTGGATTCAATTATTTCTTCCAGATATCACGTGAAGAGGGTGGCCATAGCCAGCTCATGAGAGCATGGTGTTTAAAGACACAGCCTAGAAAGAGATTAGAATTAAAGCAGAAGAGGAAATTAGATCTTCTAAAGGAGTACAGAATGTTTCCCTTTTGAGTTTCTTTATAGTAATTCCAATTTGGAAAAAAAAAAGAAGAGTAAGATTTTAAATGTAATATTATCTTTAGTGTTGCTACAGATGTCAGAAGCTTTCACTGATATATTTTGCATGGGTATAATAATTTTAAAACTACTGTTAGCTACAACCCAGTATATCTATGCATAGATGCAAACATATGGATGCTTGTAATATAGAATAATCTGTAAAAAAATAATTAGATGCTGGCAGATTTCATTGCTTCTGGATTCACCTTGTTGTTTGCAAGTTAAATCCAAATGACACAGCCTTCTGAGCTGAGAAGCAAACAGAAGATCAGTGGATTTCAGTAATTGTGGGAATCCATGAGGACACACACAAAGGCATTGCAGTAGCTGGAGCGTGGCTGAAACAAGGGAGATTAAAATTGTGAAAGTGTTCCACAATTAATTTTTAAATTTTATTTTTTTTTGTACAGAGCCAGGGACTAGTAAAATTATCAGTAAGTTCAACCCAAGCCTTTGGCACATATCTGTACCTTTGGAACATCTGATATGAGTACCCTAAAATAGCTTTGGGGTCAAGGAGGGATCTTTATGAGATCCACGGGCAGGGATGCCTCTCATCCAGACAAGGTTGCTCAAGGCCTCATCCAGCCATGGGCACCTCCAGGGAGAAGGCAGCCACAGCTTCTCTGGGCAATCCTGAGTCTCACCACCCTCCACTGAAGAACTTCTTCCTAATATCCAGTCTAAATCTACTCTCCTTCTGCTTGAAACCATTTCCCCTTGTCCTGTTGCTGGACACTCTTATGAAAAGTCCCTCTCCAGCCTTCTTGTAGGTTCCTTTCAGGTACTGGAAGGCAGCTATAATGTCCCCTCAGTCTTTTCTTCAGTCTGAACAATCCCAGCTCCTTCAGCCTCTCCTTATAGCAGAGATCACTTTTGTGTCCCTCCTCTGGACTCATTCCAACAAAGTTCCTCTTTGGAGTTTGTTCTGACATCCGTCTTCTGAATTTCTTCTGACTCCCTGCTTCTGCCACAAGACTCTTTGTCACTACTCAGTTCCACTTCCTAACGTATCAAATAACTACTCCAGCAATTAAAAGGAACCCACAAAGACTCTGTACAATGAGAATTATTTATTGCTATCAGTTGAAAATTAGCCCACCCACATATCCATGTGGAGGATGATAAAAACTAATTCTTCACTTGCTGAAAAGTCTGGAAGCACTAAACAGGGAGTTGTCCAATACTATTAGAAAAACAACTTTATGGCAGGCACTATAGTGCCAAAATCACTGTCTGCTCCTTACCCTGCTTGGTAAATTCCCTAGAGTTCCCTAACTGCCTGTTGATAGTCCTGTTCACTGACCTGCTGCAGTTTGATACGGAGTTGTGTGTAAAATTCACTGGCAGCACTAGCTTAATGTGTCTTTATGCTACTTCTGCTTTGCAGCACCCGTGGAACAAAACCTGTGGAACTGTTTGGTGAGCCAGATAAAAGAGCTTCTCCTTTGTAAAATACTCCTGTAGTTATTTTTTTTTCTGTACTTTGGTACAGTTCCAGCAGTCTCACTGGCATTTGTTTTACTGGGGCAAAAAAATCACAGGGAGGAGAAGATGGGGAGAAGGGTTTGTAAAAAGAAAGAGCTGGGAGCTATGGGTGTAGTGGGAATATCTGAATGTGGTAATAATGCTCAGCTTACCTGGAGCTACAGCTCTGCTCTGGGACTGATGAGTTAGTGCATTGGACATGGCAGTGCAGAATTGCTCTAGCAGAATGTTCAAAGTGTTATCAGGTGACTGCAGACCCTTGTGGTTTGTCTTATTTGTCTTCTTTAAGTACAAAAGCTCAGGGCAAAAGATACTGTTCAGCTCACACTAATGCTAAAGAGCAGAGGAAGTTTGGTCAGGTCTGTTTGTATGTGTGCCAGCTCTGTCCTGAGGCTGCTGGGGTTGGAGCAAGGAGGCTCTAGCTATGGCTGGTACCTTTCCTTAGCTTTTCTGTCTCATGTCAGTCTATGGGGGAAGCACTTCCCTGTTCCAGAGTAAAACTCTGTAATTTTTTACATCTCTCTGAACCCAGTATTATCTGGCAGTTGTGTCACTGACTGATGGTTTTGAAGTATGATCTGGGGTGGGAATTACTCCAACCCCTGCCAGATTTGCTGCGGTACCACGAAAGTGTGGAAATAAGTGTTGTACTGGTATAGAGATGTTACTGGAAACTCCTGCTTTCCAGTGGATGTTTTCTTGGCCTTTTGTTCTCCCTCTGCTTAATCTACGTCCAGAGGAGACTTTCATAATCCTGTCCATGATAATTTCAATTTGGTGACCACATTGCACCTCTTGTCGATAAATCGATTGCTCCTCAGTCTTTTATTTTGTACCACCTTCTTACTTGCTATAATGCTGCATAAACCCTTAAGAACATGAGGGAGCACCAGGCTGATAATCTCATTTTCAGAGAGGTACATAAAAATAATTGTGCAGTTAGGAGAGGCCAGTAACGTGAAAGTGGTAAACATTTTTTTTCCTAATAGAATGGTCAGACATAACTTAGTCTGCTTCTTTTTATGAGGTCTCAAAGTACTCTGAAATGTTTTAAATATTGGCAAATTGTTTTGAAAAGTTTGTAAATCCTCATGGAAAAAGATGTCTGAAAGCTGGATCTCAAGGTAAATGTAATCTCTAGATTGGCTTTAAATGAAGTTAACAACAAACCATGCCTGCTATTACAGGCCTTTTTGTAAGAGATTTCTATTTTTTTTTCTTCAAAGCAATATTATGTGATTATTTGTCTGGATGTCTGTTATGGATCAAACTATAGGTTATTGAATACCAGAGCTGGATTATTGTACTATGTTTTGCATACTGAACATATTAGTAACTATTTGGGACTATTTATGGTTACTGAAGTTGTTGGTGATGACAGCAGCTCACCATCTGATGGGATGGGGCTTAATGTCTAAGCAGTGTCCTGGCTCCTCAGCCCCTCTGCAGGTTACATACAGTGTAGAAGGGAGGGTATGTGCAGGACCTTGTGCCTTTTTCCAAGAGTCAAATATGGACCAGCTGGACCTTGAATCTCTTGAGGTCTAGAATGTTGGAAGAACAAACTTAAGAAACTGAAAACTTTGGGTTGACAGAAGGGAGTGGAAAGTCTGATCTAATATATTCCTTTCCACACTTACTCTTCTCTTTCCCTGTTAGCACTGTTTCTAGCTGAGTAGGCTCTCTTTTGGTCACTGAATGCAATGCATGAATATAAAGATGACAATTCCAGCCCTTCCTGCTGGGGCCAGGTCTGTACCTGCACTCATTCCCTCTCTCACCCCAGTCAGTTTAATCCTGATGAAGGAAACTCAGCAATACCACCCCAAGGCAGGAAAGCTTCAGCTCCTGAAGTCATTGTGTAATAAAGCAACCCCTGTGTGAATACTTCTGCTCTGCAAATATTTGAGAAGATTTTACCAAAGAAACTCTATGAAGCTGGAGTCCTTTTTTTGATGAAACTTAGGAAAAAAAGTAAAGTTACTGATGCAGAAGGAAAGGAAGCTTTGTTAACTGGGTGCAGTGCAGTGTTTTCAGAGACCTGAACTAGTTCTCAGAGAACACTGAATAGCCCCAGTGAAAAATGTTGTATGCTGAATTTTTTCTGTTTTCTTTTATTTTTGCTAGGGGAATTGTATAGTTTAGTGTCTCTTTTAGTTCTGTGGTTTATTTATTTGTAGTGAAAACATTTCTGCATGGTTCTGCATTGTATTCTAACTAACAACATGAGTATAAGGATGATGGAGTTTATGATACACAAAACAAATTTTTGTGTGTGACTTCTAGGTTTGTTTTTTTTATTATTATTTGGACTTGTTAATTCATTGAGTTTGTAACTATATTGGGCTGAGTGGATTGGAAGAACTTTCTTTTCTTTTTGTGTTATGACTGCCAACAGTAACATCTTTATTTACTGATATAATTTGTTTATTGTCATAAAAATTAGTTGATATTTTTGACCAATCTTAGAGCAGTCAGATAAGGACGAGTTTTTCTTCATGAATTTATAGTGCTTATAAAAATTGATAGGATTAACATATTGTAGATTAGGAATTATAATTTATAATGCATCACTATTTGGTTTATAAAATAGACATGTAGTGATCAGAAGCAAAATTACAATTTTATTCACACTTCATCAGGCTATCTTTACCTCTGTTTCTAGTTGAAAGATCATCTAAAGGTATAAGGTAAGAAGCAGCTTGTCCACTGAAGTGGTTGTTGAGGAGCACACCTTCCCACTGGGAATGAGACTTTATTTTGTCCATGTATCTGAATGGATGTTGCACTTCACTTGAGCTGTACTCAAACTGAGCATTTTACAGACTGTGGAAAAGAAATGCCCCAGTCCTTAGGAGCAAAAGATCTTATTTCAGAGAGAAGTCAATGAATGAGGGGAAAAGCATATGTGCAGGAAAGAACAGGGAAAGAAAGGGCCAGGGTTACTGTAACAACACTTGGGTTCATTTAGGCACATGTCTTGATTTTATTATTGCTTTATTTAAATGTAGCACCGCCCCATTGTTTTCCTGACCAACCTCTCCTTTACCCCAGTGACTTGTGTAAGAAATGTAAAACAAATGATGAGATGTGATTAGTGAGGATTAGTGTTTGTGAAGCTGGAGGAAGTAACAACTTCTGTTTGGCAACTTGAAATTTGAGATGTTGCAGGGATGCAATGCAGGGCTGGCAGAGGCTGTGAAATAGGTTGCATTTATTGGTTGAGAGAAGTGATGCCAAGGGGCATTTAAAGCTGTGACAATAGGCAATGGTGATATAGTGCATGCAGGACAGAATTTTATAGGTGAACAGTGACATTTATGCATATTTGGGGGATTTTTTGGATACAGAGTTAAAAAGCTGAATAGGCCTAAGTTTCAAAATAGTGTTTAGTCCCTTTGAAATTTCTCTTTGCTCCATTTATAATGCATTAGGTTGAACACTGGAAAAAGTGAGGAAACCAAGCCCATTAGTTACATTACAGTCATTTAGGCTCACTTGTTCTTAAAAACCCTGGGAAGAAGGCCTGAGGGAGGGGGCCCAAGGAACACCCAAATGACTGCTCAGCCAAGCTGTGCTATAGGAATAACACCTTCTTCCTCATGATCGATGGCCTGAATGTTGCTGATATGTAATTTATAGTTCCTTGGAACTCCCTTTTGTAATGAACTCCTTTCAGATTTAAATTTTGCCAAGTCGTAGTAACGCTCCCTCTAGTGTCACACATTCTTAACATACAACATTGAAGGGCTTTTCTCTTTGCCTTGGGAGTTTTATTCAATGGTGGGGAAAAAAAAATTCAAGTGAGAGTCTTGCTTAAAAAAAACCAAAACAACCCGCTACTTGCCACTCCATACTCAACAATAATGGTTTGTTCCAAAAATTCAGAGATAGCTTTTAGTTGGCTTCTGAGATGAATGAAATTGATACTGCAATGTTTAAAAGTATGAAGTAGTCACATAATTTTAAAAATATGCTTTTATGCCTTTCTATTTCATCTCACCCACTTGTACAAAATGTAAATCTTTTAAGATCTGCAAAGGTGTCCAGGTCCCCCTCTGCCATCAGCCAGGGAAACAGCCTCTAAGGTCTTAGGAGAGTTGGCAAATTTTTCATCTCTCTTCTTGAGCTGGAAAGTCCTGCCACAAATAGCTATCTCATCTTTGCTCTTTCTTTCTTTTAAAATCTTTTCTTCATTTCCATTTTTCTGTTGGTTTTGTGACAGTGAGTGGTTATACCCCCTTCAGACAATACAGTTCTTTCCCCCAAATCAGCAGCAACACTGCACTACTTTATTCAGACTCAAGAATAAGATTATGATGCATGAGAAGAGAAAGAGTACTTAGCTGAATTCATGGAATGATTAAGCTGTAATTGGAGTAGCCTCATGGAATAGCTTCATGGATAGCCTGTGCTCACTGAATATGCAGCTAACCAAACTTAGGCTTTGGTTTTATTCCTTGTAATTCACGTCTTATTTATTTTATACCACTAAAGTCTTGCTCTGAGTATAGTTTTAGCAGTTTCCTTGTAGGGTTTTCCAGCTCCCTCATAACCAGAAGATTTCTGTTCCTGTTCTGCCTGTGAGATAATATGATGATATCTCCTCTGAGGAAAGGAAGCTTGAAGATTCTGGTGCCTGAACTGGCTGATGTTAGCTGCCTCATTAGTTGCCTATCATCTGATTTCTCACAGAGCTTCACTTTTTATTGCATTTCCTTTATTTGTTCAGACTCCAGTTTTTCTAATACCCGTTGTAATTATTAACACAGTGCTCCAGCAAATCAGGCTTCTTAATGTGAAAGTTGTAAAAGCAAGAGAAGTCTAATAACTGACCATCTGAAAAGTAATTAATTTAAATGGTAGCCCAGCATCATATACCATTTCTATTTATTAAATATGTTTCACCAAGATTGCAATGATGTTTATTTTCTCTCTCTCTGTTTTTCTGCCATTTCAGGTGTCATATAATAACAGTTACTTTTGATCACTGATGTAATGAGTGAGCCACACAGGAGGGAGAACCACAGGAGGGATGAACTGCTCAGGAAGCATGTAAGTCTTCATACCTAAATATTTGTCATACAATAATTTATGTCCTAAGGCATTGAGAGGTGCCTAGAGGTCATATTAAGCTTGTTGTTTAGCTTTGCAAATTTTATTTCAAATTTTAGGATATTTTAAGCAATGCATCCTTAGTCTTTGTATCTGGTTTATATTTGCAATTGCAGTTGTGAGGGCCTGAAAATTGCTTGCACTTATAAGGTATGTTGCATGACATCCAATATTAATATGTGTATATACAGGCTGCTTAAATTAAATCATGATAGTAATTCATACCTCTAGGCAGGACACAATATAAACAACCTAAAATTATATGGGATGAACAGCTCTGTTTTGTTCTGGCCAAGAAGAGAGCATCTTGGGGACAGCCCATCATCTTGCTGATTAGTATCTGGCCATGGGTTGGCTTCGTCGACACATTTCAGAGAATGGGTGCTTTAATGAAGGACAGAATTGGGGAATAATTCATTCTGTGCCATGAGGTTAACCACAAGCCTCTCAGAAATCACAGGGCTCACTGCTCCAGCAGATGTGCTGGAACCCTGTGCTGCAACTGGAGGTTTTTCAGCACTCTGTTTCCCCCACCCTTCCCTTATTGTAAAGCACGCACCCATCCTGCTGCCAAAAGTTTTAATACAAAATAGATTTGCCTTTGCAGTTTCCAGAATCTTTATCAACCTCCCAGCCAAAGTCAGAGTAATAAACCCAGAGAAAGTCTAAGTGTGTGCTTTGCAGATGATAGATTTTTGTGCTTGGGATGTCTTGCAGGCAGTGGCTCCCACCATTATTTTTATGTGGTATACTGCAAGGGACTCCTGAAAGTCCCTAACCTCCTATTTGCACAAAACAATAGGGATTTTTTAATTTTTTTTTTTTTATTTTGAAGTGAGTCATTTCTCTGTAGAGAATTGGTTTTCACTTTCTGGAGAAAAGGTAGCTTGTCATTAGGTTCTGGATGAATACTCTATGTGTGGATTTCAAAATTTATGTTAGGTATCAGAAAGCATTCTAAAAAATCCATAAAATAAAACCTCTCAGGAGACAATGCTAGTGAAAAAAGTGCTAAAATACTCATGAAAAATCTGCTTTTATTTCTCTTCTTTCCTTACAAGACAATGTGGTTATATTCAGCCATTTATCATATCACTCTTAAAATGTAATGTAAAGAAAAAAGACATCCCAAAATCTAAGCCCTTTGAGTTAACAGAAATTGCATTTAATGGTGATCTAGTTTATCAAATACAAACTTTTCTACAAATACTGTAAGGGTGTGGAGTGAGGATAATCTCTCTTTAAAATGTTATCCAGCTCTCTACTATTTACTCTCACCTGACACTTATAATTTTCTCACTTGAGATGTTGGGATTGCAGAAGTAGCCATTCCTCATTTGCTTCAGAGCAGAGTAAAAGGGATTGATTTATCAGCTGTATCATCTGTCAGTGTAAACTACTCTCCCTCACTTTTCACTGGAACTCAGAGTGCCCATTGCCATCCCAGGAGGAGGCTGGTAACACCAGGGTGGTGGTGAGGAGCTGGAAGTTCAAAAGGTGCTCCAACTATCCATTTGTCCATCTCCTTGATCTGATTGAGCTAAAACCTGTTCCCAATTGAAGAAAACCTGATGTTAAACCAGAAGAAGTATTTGTGCTTTTAGACCTCTAGTTTAAAGAAATGGATATTCTGTGTGTGGCATGTGCAGTCTTCAGGAGCCTTCTCTTCTAGTTCTATTTCATGTATGTTTGTTTTTCATTGCAAGAAAAAATTTTCAAGTGGGATTGACACAAATATGCTCTTGACTCTTTCTTTCTCTGGGTTTTATACACAGCCATGGGCTGCTGACATGCAGGAAGCTTTATTGTGGGTGCCCTCCTTGATGACTTGGCATAAGGTCACTGGTATTTAGGACAAGTCTGAGAGAAAGATCTTGACCTCAAGGAGTGCTGAGTTTCTCCAGATTTTCCTTTAATCAGTAGGTATTGAGAACATGAGATGGGTTCTGGGATATTACCTTTGGATGTCAACTATATAAGTATTGCCTCCTGCTTCTTTCAGCTGTAACAGTCCCAACTTGACTTGCTTGGGGGCTTCTACTAACCCTAATGACCTTTATTTACACAGTTGTATTCTGCTGCAGAATAGGAGTAGATAAACCTGGGTACCTATAGGTAATAGAGCCTAACATGTCAGTCCATGGAGCACTGCTTCAGTAAAAAGTCATGAAAAATAGTTCTGGAATTTTAGAACTTTAGTCATAAAGTCTTGAAGGATTAATCTCTGCTTCAAGGGAAGGTGTGTTGTGGCTTGCCAAAACCTTGAGATGATCCTTCACTGCATTGCACTGGAAGAATGTGCCAGGTGTAGGCAAGAAAGCTGCATTTTCTCCTTAGTATCTTGGAGGTACTCTAGTTCCAGTGTGTTTCTGAATTCCTTTTATATTTGTTGACAGTGATGTATATGTTAAATACAACAGTTTCAGTGTCTTGGTGTGCAAAATCTGGACCCAGATTCTCAAATTTAAATAACTTCGAGACATCTGAACACCTCTAACTATTAGTTGTCCTATTATATCAAATTATATAAATATAATATAAATACAATACAAATATATCATATAATTTATTAATTTGAGATTATTTTGACTTCTCTGCAAGAAGCAGCATGGATAGAGCAGATATATTCCTGTTCACCAGTATATTTAAAGGATTCTGGGATTAATCTAGATATAGTAAGGATGGATGTTTCTCCCATTTCCCATTTTGTTAATTAGGAATTACTTGGTAAACTATATCACACTTGAGTGTGTAGTTGTGTATCAGGGTGTGAGGTCAGATTGAGACTCCTGACTCCACCATGAGTAAAGTGGTTCCATGTGGATAAAGTAGACACAAATTAAGATTGAGAACCATGCAGGCTGAAGCTTGGAGAGAAAGAAGAACAAGAGAAGATAATTGTATGGTAAAACAGGAGGAATTTCCAGGCCTCATCTCATTGACCTCACCATAACATTAAAACAATTGTCATCAAACTAAGGGTAATAGAGTTGTGCTAAGAGATAGCAGCTGTTTGACATAATAAGTGCTTTTACTGAATGTCAGTAAAATAACCTTAAATCTGCTTGCTCAAACAGTTCAAAAATGGGCTGCTACAAAATGTACAGCCAAGTCAGCCTCTTCTGTACCTTTGATTATTTAAGATTCCCATTCTTCTTTTATTACAGTGTGAAGTCCTTCTTCTTCCAGACATAGCACCAAAAGCAGTGCACCACATCAACATTTACTGTCAGCTATATTCACTGATCTGTTACCATCTAAACTGTTCCAAAATTCTCAGACTGGTACATGCTGAGGTTCTGCTACTGGGTCATCTGGAAAAAATAAAATAAATGAAATATACTTTCATATCACTCCTATATGTCTTCCCCAGCTGTTTTCCAGAGTGCTGCTTCTGCAAAAGGTCTGTGTAGGAGCACTTTCTGTGTACTGGTTCTGCAGTCACTGACAGATGTCTGCAGTATATTTTCAAAAACATCTTATTAAAAGCAATGTAATTTTTATTTCAGTCTGTAGGTCACTGTTGCTTTTCAAAGAGGATGAAAGATGCAAAATGTTTTTACATATAGATGCTTATCCTGGGTTCTAAGTGTTCTGTTGGTGAATTACTAATTCACCCAGAGCAATGCTCAACACTGAAAACAATGCTTATTTTTTTTTCCTGAAAATATACTGAGGTAGGCTCTCAGTACTATAAATTTTCAAATATAGCTCAATCTATCTAAAAGCTTTTAATATTATGAAGTATTGAATATTTTCTTTGGAGGAGAAAAAATCCCAAATCCCCTTTGGCATTGATACTAGGCCAGTGAAAAAGTGGGTTTACTAGGCAAGTGAAAAAGCATGAGTTTAGTAGCTTCAACTTCAAGTCCCATTGTCTGGGTTGTCTTCCTCTATCATTCTTTACAAGAAAAAATAAGGTCATCTTATGTGTTTTATAGTTTCTGTATTTTGAGCCTCTCTAAAAAGTTAGAGTCAATCCTGATAAGAATTAAAAGGTGATTCAGAACAGCTTCTTGTTTAAATGAATAAACCTCAGGATTCAGTTTTCTTTAGGATTTCTTCCAAAGGGCTTCCAGCTTTAGAAATGGAGGACAGCACCAAAAATTTTGTGCTTACTTCACAAGAGTCCCTCTGTCTTCAGCCCAGCACATTTAAAAATAGTTAGAATCATTGACTTTGATTTCAGTGCAGGAAGAAGAAAGTGTTAAATTCATACAGGTAAAAGTGAAATTTTCTGTTGCTGAAATACTCTTGTTTTGTGCAAAATTGAAAACATGTGGAGGAGCTTGTATGTCTGACACTTTTCTTTTTACTTGGCCCTGAAACAGGATACTACTAGAAAAGTAAGTGGAGTTGGAACTCAAGGAGCACTTAAAATTTCTCTCCTTCAGCTCAAGAGGTTAATTGCCATAGTCTGTTGGGTGGAAGAGTGATCAACCCATTCTCATTAAGACAGTAAATCAAGAGAATAAACCAGACATTTGTAGCATGTCTGAGTAAATACATTACATTCAACACTAGTTTTTCCTGTATGATTTTTATTTCCTTTTACCAGGAGGTGGTATCACGGGAGAAGAATTAAATTTAAATAGTAATATTGCAGAGAGTAGAATTAATTTTTCTAAATACACCTCCCCTCCACCCACATACTTTTCTATGATTGGGTAAGTTTTTAAGGAGAAATTTATCCTGGAAGCATTTTATGTTGTCATTATCATTTCTCATGGGGACTTGACATGATTGTTTTCTTATCAGCATGAAGTTGTCTTAATCAAAGAATGAGATGTGCTCTAAAGCAGATATTTAATTTTGGATTTTATAGTAAAATAGATCAGGAGGATTGACTTGTCTTTGAAAAGTGGAATGTCCACTTCAGAAGTCTGTCAGTGGAGCAGTAAGCATATATTGAGTTTGAAAAAAATCTTTGCCTTTTGTCCTCAGATGAACTGGGCTTGTTCATGCTCCATTTTCTTTCTCTGCCTTGTTCTATTACTGTTTCTACATTCCTGTTCTTACTTTCTTCTCTTTTCTGTTTAAGCACAGTTGCAAACATGTGGGTAAGGAGCACGTAGTAAAACTAGATCAGTCCTGACAGTAGTGTGTTGCTTTCTGAACACTTTGCAACATATTTAAACTTACTTATTTCAGAATTTTTTTTTTTAAAAAAAGTATTTTCACACATTTTTTGTCTGTTACCTTTTCTGGGAGGGAGGGGATCATCTTTGGTCCTCTGATATTTTATCTGGTACAGTGAATGCACTCTTAGAGCCATATTCCATAGAGTAAGCCTGCATTTTGGATGGCTACTATCATAGACATTATGTGTAGTAGTGAAATTAGCAAAAATAATAATGCAAAGAGCTACATAGCTTCTTATGTTTGAGAAATGTAAACTTAAAAAAAAAGGTCAATCCTCTTCTGGTTTACAGTGTCATTCAGTTGGAGTTGTAACATATTTTGGGCTAAGAGCATGAGTGTAATTGGCTGTAGCAGCCAATCTGTTGGGCAGTTACATATTGCACAGCTTGTACTCAGTTGCATTACACCATGTGATTGCTGTTCTGTAAAATGTCACTGAGTAATAGGCTTGTATGTAACCACTGAAAATTTGGCTTCAGATTCCTCAGCTCCTTTTCTGCATTTTCTCTTTCTTTTTTCCTTCCATGCCTTACACCAGCCTCTGGTTTACTTCTAAACAGAGAACAACATTACAACATCCAACTGTTCTTCCTATGCTTATAAATGGTTTTCACCTCTAATGGTAAATGAAATAGATTTTACCTCTTCTTTTTACTGCTGACATGATGCAAAAATGAAGGCTGGTTAGTGCTAGGAGCTCTTGACGTGGCTTTTGTACTCAGAGTCCTGAATCTGTATGGCAGAGGATGTTGGTGTTGCCCAGACACTCTGTGTGCTCAGCAGAAAAAGGGAGGACTCCAAGACTGATGTTAAGAGCTTTTTATTAAAAGCAACATAACTTTATGTCTTAGGATCTGAATTAAATAGCTAATGTTTGAATGCAATCCCCACCCCTGTGCAATGCCTGAAAGCTGGAGAACTGATTTTATTACATCCCCTATTGGCACCGCTAGAGGATAAGGAAAAAATAATACAACTGATTTTTAGTCATCCAATGTGTCCCTTTTGGACACAGAACTCATTGGGAGACATAAATTCAGTGCATACCATTTATTAAAGAGTAAAAGTTTAATATTAAACCACATCTATTGCTGCTATTGCTTGGACTGAGTACGTGCACGGTGTACAGTAAGACTGCTCTTGGTCACCACCTATTATTAAGGTTAATTGATGCCATTATCCTCTTTGTTCTTATTTGAGCAAAGGTAGGTGAGGCACTCAGTTGAGAACATCTTTTTCAGATATTAGGCAACTGGCAAAACTGTTTCTTCATGATCCTGAGTTACCTTCTTCCACAGAGTGGATGGTAACACCAGGGTGCTTAATGCAGACCTGGCACAACAGGAACTAACCTGGAGCTGGGAGAATGTAGGATAAGCACATACAGCTAACTGACATACCAAGGCAAGAATAATTCTTCCTGGCAAGTATCAGACAGTTATATTTAACAGGTAGCAGGTAAGGGTATTTTATGCAAGAACTGCTAATTTTTTTAGTGAAATTTGCATCCTTGGTACTCCTTACTTGTTCTCACAGCACTCCTAGAAAACAGGATCAGTTTCAAAATTACAAACAAACCAGTAAAATGCAATGTTATGGTATAAGATCTGTGCTCCATAAAGAGTGAGTCTCTCTGAACAGATATACTCCATAGATCTGAGTAACAGGGATATACTTAAAAAGAGAAAATCTTAATTTAATGGGAATGTAACCATGATGCCTCACACTTGTGAAGTCTTCATAAAATAAAATCATCTGAGTTTTCAAGTTTAAAAATCTAATATGTTCAAGCTATGCCAAGTAGTCAGGCAAATTCTGAGGGTGTTTTTGAAATCAGAAAGATTAGTTCTTAGAATTATCCTGATATGAATCTCTAACCTTATTGGTGTTAGTAAAACTTGCTAAGTTAAAAATTGAGAATAGTAAAGATGCCTGGTCTCACTGAAGTCCTAACTGAACTAGTAAAAACTGGGGAAAAAAACCTTATTTATGTTTATCTCAATCTTGATGTTGCTTGAGTGTGAAAATGAAAGAGGAAGGAGGCTTGCTTATTGCTTTTACTAACAACTTTGTTCAGATTCTGTTTATTTTTGCTGGAATATCTTAGACAAAAGCTGGTGTTTTGGCTCTGCATTTGCACTCTGGTTCCATGATGTGTGGAAGGCAGTGCATGACCTTTTTCATAGCAGAATGACAGATAAATACAGCCTGAGCCACAGAAGTAATCCACTCCTACAAGGAGCCTCATCAGCAGGATCATCATCTGCTTTTGTTTTGAAGTTTAATGGGGAAACTTATTCAGTTGCACATAGACTGAAAACAATAAAGGCATAAGTGCTATGAGCTCAACTATTAAAAAAATTAAAACCCTCCTCATTTCATTTGTTGAAAAACAACGAGAAGGGATAGACATATGGCCACCCACTTGGTTGTGCAAATTGTAAGAAGTGAAAATAACTTGTGACAGAGTTGCCTGAAGGTTTCATTTAGCCCATCACACATGGCCTCAATAACACTCTGAAATAGTTTCTTTTACCCCCTCCAACATACCCAGCCCCTTCTGCTACGAAATCTGCAAAACATTTTTCGAATTAAGTATGCACTGTTTTCCTTTTAAGTTTCAGGAGCAAGTGGCTGAGAAAGCCATGCTGAGAGATTGGAAACAATCTGCAACAATTATATTTTGTCCTGCAACAAAGGGGGATGCCTGCTGCTTTGCAAGCAACACAGAAAATATGCCAGCCATGCAGTGCTCTCTGTGCTGTAATTCCAGAGCTGGCTGATGTTTATATGTCCTCTGCACTAGCCTTTCTCACACTACTATGGGCAGGAGGGTGGATTTAAGAGTCCTTGGAAAATTGTGGCAGTATAGGTCATATTTTACTAGCACTTTATCTGGGATTTGGAACTGGTGTTTGTCTCCTTAGCCTGGATAGTGAGCTTTCTGGAAGTGCTGTGCCTTCCTTCCCTCTGGCAGGGCAGGTGAATGGCTGTGTGTTTGGTGCAGCTGGGGATTTCACTGCTCAGTACACCATTACTGAAACTGTCCTGTCTTTGAGAAAGAAATTAAATAGGGCTTTTTGGATGTTCTGGTGCAGAGCTGGTAGTGTCAGGAAAAATCTTGGCAACCATTTTAATTTGTGATAGAGGAGCAGCTCTTGCATCCTGAAGAAGCACGGATCACTTCACCAAGTCATAGTCAGCTGCTAAAACTATCTGAGAGAATGCAAAATGAATACAAGGAATGAATCATAAAAATGGTAGGGTTGTAATGAGTGGATCATTCAGGAAAGATAATGCATGAGCTTTATGGAAGAGTATGAACTTCATGTTTCTTGTGGAGACATAAGGATAGTTCAATAGACATCTGCTGAATCCATCCTCCTATCCATCCAGATGGGTAGCTAGGTGGACAGGAAGGCACAGGGGAGAGTCCAGTAGCTGCTTCTGTTTTGCTGCTGGATATGATCAGCACACAGGTTGGGCAGTGAGGGGATTGCTCCTTCCAAAGCCACCCATCTGTTGCTGGGAGTGTTCCCCAGACTGGGGCTCTTGGTTTTAGTGAGCTAAAGAGTAGGTAGCACTGCAGGGGTGTAGCATGTTAATAGCTTGAGAGAGAACCATAAACTCTCTCTTCCAGCCAGGAAGAGATTAAACAAGTACATGATGCAATCTAGTTCAAAAAAAGGGCAATATTCCAAAAAATATTCTAGCCGAGTTTGCTTTCTTAGCCTGGCTTTTGCATTTCCCAACAGTGGTTAACAACAAAGCAATGAGAAAAGGGATGACATTTCTAAATGGGTGTCAAAAAGAAACAATGTGATGATCTAGATCTTTGCACTGATATTGAACCTTTCTGCTATGAAATGCCTGAGGTTTACACTCATATAGTTAGATGGTGATAAAGCTCTGGATTTAGTAATGTGCCAAATGTTGTTTAATCAATTACTAGTACACCATAAATGGTGTGGATTTTAAGTAGATTTGAAGTCTTCCTGAGTAAAATTCATATATATGTGTAAAAGGGAATAACTTTATTTTTGCATGTACTGTTACACTGGTGGAAAAAAGAAATTGAAGTGTACACCTTGAAAGTCTTTAACGATGAAGTTGTGCACAAAAGATGCTTTGCATTTACCAGTGCCTGTTAACTGTTGGAAATTTGAGTATCTAGCCATGAAGGTCAGCTGTTTTCTTCTTATGGCTTTAGTAAAAAGAAAAAAAATATTATGCTTTGTATAGAGTATTTCTGGGCCGAGTTTCCCAGAATTTTCCTACAGTTTTTTTCTTCTTTACATAAAATACCCATAAGCTCTTTTTGTTGATGAAGTGGCAAAACTTCCAAACAGATTGGCTGATTTTTATGAGACTGATTTCTAGCTGTTCTTTTTCTTCATTGTCCTGAAATGCATCTTTGTCTATTAATGACTAAAAGGACATGCAGCCTCAGAGTCTGATATTTCTGGGTTTCATTAACTTAGACTGAATCTGCAGTGAACAAGAAAAAGATGATGATTATTGGCTGTTCTCTTCTTTCATCTTGACATACCTGGAGAAAGAAAGAAACACTTTGCTTTGCCTTTGTGAGACTTGGTTGTTAGTGGATGTGTGCATTTACCTGTGTGTGCCACATAACCAGGAAAAACAGCGTACTGAGAATTCTAAACTTAGTCCTTTCCCTCTTTGTGGATGGCTGAAATGCACATTTCAAAACCACTCACCACATTGGCATGAATGGGAAATGTCACTATCTGATATAAAAACCATAGGACTTGACAGCATGGGAATGAGTGAAAACACCAAAAGCTGCAAGACTCAACATGAACTTGCTAGAATTGCAATACTGTGTGCATTTCTTGGCATGTGTGCCATTGGGTCACTGAAAGAGAGCCCCTGAAGCATCAGTCCTACTGTTGTGTGGTTATAGGCCTTTTCACATCCCTGTCCTTCAACTGAAAATTGGCTTTCCTCTTCCTGTTAGGGGAAACTGCCACTATGATCTTTATCTCTGAGGCTGTCTTCCCGTCAGGTCCTGTGCTTTTGGTGACTTAGGGCAGAGTGTGAAATTTCTGTCATTCAGTCTCTAGTTTGAAGATGAAACAAAAAAATCTTGAAGGGAAGGAGTGTATTTTCTAGAGCAATAGTGAAATTATAGCATTGTTCTTTTCAATCCTATTATATCTCTGGGCAGACAGGTCCAATCCATGAAGGAGTTTATTTCTGTTTTGGCAGGAAATCGCATCTGGATTTCATATTGATATGGGACATATGAGAGAGACAAGAATGAATCACAAAGACCAGAGTAAGAAGAAAGGTAAAAAGAAAACCAGTGAGAGAACATTTTTAAGCAGCAAGACAGAGAGCTGTAATGAGTGAGAAAAGCACAATAAGAGGTTTGTAAAATGTGTTTTGAGGAAAGAAGACATCTATTTTTAAATACTTTTTATACTACGCGGTGCGTCTGGCAGAACTTCTGATTTTTCTGACTTTAATGAAAATGCAAGCCAATGGCCAGCTTATCTGTAAGCTAAGAATCAGTCCTTCCCAGGGCTTCCTTCCTCTCTTCTTGCTTATTCTTTTCCTTGAAATTTCAACATGTTGTTTTGTATAATGTTACTGTTCTGACTCTCAGATCAATAATACAAGGATCTCTTGCCTTCCTATAGCTCTCAGATGCTAGCTGGTGCTTTTGTAATGCTTTTTATCTTTCTAATACTTTCCAGACAATAACTAATTTATCTTAACAACACCCTGTCAAGGAGGTAAAATGATTCAGTGATGTTATTTACAGATGAGAAATCAAAGGAAAGGAAGTGAAGCAAATGGTTCAGAAAGACAGTACAGCTGGGAATAAAGGCCACTGGAATATGCAGATCTGCCTGGCAATCAGGTAACTGTAACATATTTCTCATTTTTGAAAGCTGTTCTGATTCTTTACTCCTAAATGGATTTTTTATTTTCCAGTCTTTAATTCTCATTTGGTCTAAAAAAAAGAAAAAGCAGGAACAGGCTTACAACTCATTTGGCAAATTTTAGGCCACATTTTATTAAAGACAACCTTATTCACTAGAAGGGTTCCTGGCATTCCTCCAGTCCTTCTGAGACCATTTTAAGATTCTCTTGCAATGTGAAGGCTTTCTTAATTGTTATGCTGTTCATTTTGCCATACAGTACTACATTTAGTTTAACATTCCCTTCTTCTGTCTCTTGGGGACATAGAGTAACAGTTATGAGAGGGAGATCTACTGAACCGTGTTTTAAGTAATCTTTATGCATTTTAAGTAACTTTACAAAAAGAAGGTTAAGCAAGTGAAAAAATTGTATTGCCAGAGGAGTAATATTTAATAAAGGGAGGAAATAAAGTCTGGGTTTTAATGTATGACATAAGAAGGCATCTACAGTGAACTTCAGTTAAAAAGAAAAAAATTCCTATCCTAGCAATACATTGAGATGTGAAATGCCATCCTCAGTTTCAGCTGGCCTTCTAAATTAACATATTTGGTAGGGATTTATCAGGTCTTAGAAGACTGATAGGAATGTTCTTTTATGTAGAATAATTTTTGTTCTAATTAGTTATCTGCCAGGCCACTTGGAGGCCCTCAATAAATCTGGGGTGGACATGCTCAAAATGGATCCTGAGCAGATACATTTTCCAAGGGGGAAAACCATTTTGTTCCCATCCTTTTAAGTTGCATTGTGTTTATATTTGCAGTGACAAAGCTTCTCCATGCACTGCAGAGGCAGAGACTATCAGAAGTTAGGTTTTTGAAAGGTTGCTTGTCTTTAGATTTCAGGTATTTTAAATGTAGCACTTTTAAAATTTTTTTTAACAACTTCGAAAGAACTGTAAAACCTTTTCTCCATCCTTCTCCTCGCGCCTCCCACTTACCCAGAAAAAACTCCCCCACTCTTTCTAGATTCCAAAGTCATTTTCTGGCCCAAAATAGGCACAGGAGCCCTCCCTCAGTTCTCCCCCACCCCCCATGCTTTTAAATATAGGCTTGAGTACCTGCCAGCTGCCCCTCAAAGTGCAGCCTATGGGGGGAATCATCTTTCTGCCTTCACTTGCAACCAGTGAGGAAAAAGATCCTGGAACACTGGAGGATATTTCATATTTTGAGTTCTTTTTTTTAATTTAATCTCCGCTTTTGTTACTTGGCAAGGCAGCTGATCCACCAAGAACTGCACATGTCAGATGTTTTGTAACTTGCTGTGGTTAGAAGGAATCAATATTGTGCCCCTGGAGGCTCGAGCTGAGGATGCTTTACTCCATATTCTTTCCAGGGTCTCCAAATCAAACAACAATTTCAGACTTGCTTACAGTAGTTCTGCTGGGTCAGTGCAGCAGTTGGGGCGCAGACAGCTGTTTTCCTTTCAGGATGTGGGGGAGTTGAATCATGGAGTGTGAGGGCAAAATAATTCCATGATAGAGTCTATTAGGAAAAATTTATCTTAATGGAAGGAGACAAGTCCAAACAGAATGGAGAAGTGAGTGGTTATGGCTCTAGGTGAACTATCAAAGACGATAATTTGACAAATTTTCTTCTTTGCTCCATTTGTATGATCCCAGTGAACAGACTTGTGAGTTTCATTCTGTACTGTCTGTGCTACAGACAAGTGGACATGATCTCAACAGTGAAATGTTTCCACCTGAGCAAATTCCATCAGGAATAACTCAGTCCAGCTATTAACTATTTGGTATTTCTGGTCTGTGGTTGATACCCCTTTGGAGTTGTGTTCTTTACTGATTCAGTGTGACAGAAGAGTCAGAAGGCAAGACAGACACGTGAGAAGTCTAAATGTAGCAAATACTATTAATTAGATTTTATTTTTAATTTTGTAAACACGGAAGGAATGGGAAGGGAACCCATTTTGTCCTGCAGCAAGGCCTGAGGTCAGGTGGTCAGCCTTCTTTTGCCTTTTTGAATAGTTAAAAACATTGAAAGCTCTTTACCCATGTGGCAGCAGATGTGATTAATGAGAAAAGGTTAAGTGCTGCACTGATAACATCATTGAAATTGATAGAAAAGGCCTATTAAGTCATCTTGTCTATCTCCTTGCCAGTGCAGGATTATTCCCTCTGGTATATTTTCTAATGCTCTGTTCAGATTGTATAAGAAAACTCAGGAGTTTTATGGCTTTGGCCTTTTGACAGTACACACTTTATGGAACTTACTGATTGCTTTAGAGGTCTGAGCAAGACCATGTTTCATTGCCTAAAATTGGAGCAGAAACATCTTAGCAAAAATTACTTAGAATTATGTAAGATTTTAATGAAAATTGCTCAAATACACAAGGGCAAAGCTGAGCCATAGCAGATGAACTTTGCTGCTGACAACCTTTTAGCTTCAGACTATCATTTAATATTTCTAATAAACTGTACAATGTTTAACGTAAAATAACCCCTGTGTTTCTCTTTCTCTCTCCCCTTCTCTTTCCACTTTGACATTTTCCTGTCTTTCTTTCCATCTGGAGCTGGACTTGAATCATGGCAGATGATTTGTATAGATGTGTATCTCTCCCCCTGGATCATGACATTCTTATTGATTCCCTCAGCTTACTCACACTTTTGCTTCTTCTCCACCCTGATTTTCTCCCATGGTCTTGTCTGTTTCCTTTTACTCTGTGGGCTCTCATTCAACCTAATTTTCTTCCTTGGTTTTAGAAAAGGAATGTAGTGGTTTTCAGTTAAGGATTTTTTCACTTCATAATTTTGATATGTCCTTTTTTTCCTCTTTTTTTCACCTTGGGCTAAAATACTGTCATCTTACTCCAACAGAGAAAGAATTAAAACTGCTCATCTTGCTGTGAAATGGAAAGGCTCTATTCTATCTGAAAGTTTCTGGCTGTCAGAAGAGGTGTTAACAGCTGCTGTGGAAGGGCTACTGATCTTGGTGTTAGTACAGAGGTTAGTAGTCTCAGCAATATGTATAATTCAGTAAGTTAATTAAAGATGTTTTTACTTTCCTCAAGAAAGAACCAAGTATATCCACATGGAATTTTGCTGTCTGAATGGAGCAAAACAAAGCAAAACTGAAACAGAACAAGAAATCCTAGAGAAAATACAAATATGTTGAAATATGGCCTTGGGCTGTAAAAGTGGCTCCTGAAATGGTCATTTATTTTTCATGCACAGTGTATAATATTTAGTTTCGGTTACTGCTACTATCAAGGCAAAAAATTATTGTAGCCTTAAGCCACTATGTAGCTCAGCTCAGTGCTCCACCAGTGAAGTTTTCATCAGAAAGATGTATTTTGAGGTTCTGGAGTTTGTGCACCCATAAGAAGTGAAATGTTTCAAGTATAAATTATAGATCCTTCAGCTTACAGCCCAGGAGTCAGACTGTGGCTGCTTCAGGGAGCTTCACTAAAATCTTTGAATTCTTAGTGAAGTCAAATGGAAGCTCCTCTTCAGTTGCACACTGCGGATCCCAGGGTAAGTTTCTTGATGATACCTTTCAAAAATATTGTGATTTTTGCTCAGGGTAAAATGTCTCCAAAGCCAGAAACTTGTATTCAGTGTAATCCTAAACAACAGCATGAAAATCCCTTATGAAAAAGATGTGGAAATGTTGTCTTTTTCTGAAGGTAAAATCATATGCTGTATTGATGCTTTTTCTAGGCTTTAATTAGAGAACTTCCTGTCCCTCTGCTTAGCTCAGGCATGAAGCCCATGGAAGTAGGAACACCTTGCAGTACTAATGAAATCTGAAGTGTTTCTGGATGTTGGCAGTGCCCACCCCTGCACTATGCATATGCCTTCCACTTTATTCCTGCCATCCCTTTAAAGGTTTCTCCATCCAGCCCACCAAAACACTTGTGAAAAATGGGAACAAACTGATGTCCCTGGCACAGCCGTGGAGTCTTGGTCTGGATGCAATTATTGCCTGTGAGGAAGGAAAAAAACAACACCTAACATCTTGCTTTTGGTAACTAAGTGGCTACTTGTTAATCCCACCCTAGAGCAACTCTAACCAATCCTCTACAAAAATCTGTGCCTCTCTGAAAAAAAAAATGGAAAATAGGCTGTAGTTAGAGCCATAAACCATATTAGTTTGCTGCTTATAGAGAAGAGGTAATCGCTGTTGAGTTACTACTTTTTAGAAGAAATTGAAAACTCTATGGTTTGGCATGAAGACTCTTAAATTCCTAAGCAAAAGGCAGTATATAGGGTTTTATTACCTCACAGATTAATGAAATTTAATATGACAAATGCCATACTGTGGTGACAATGTAGCCCCTATGCTGATGAAATGGCACTTTTTTCAAGTAACAGCTAGAGCTCAGACCTTGTGCTATGCATTTCTAGAGATCTAAGCCAAAGTGGCTTTTAATGGAAGGAAGAGATTGTTTTGATTAAACAGAAGCCAGATATGAAATTAAAGGAAGGGTTCAGAGGTTGCTATTATATTTTGGCAAAGATATTTCCTTAAATTTTTAGCTTTTTATTTAGAGACAGCTACACTCTTTAACACTTACACTCTTATCTAAAGGGGAAAGGCCTAATATTTGAAATTGCTTTTAGAAATGATAGAAATACAACATACGTTTCCTCTTAGAAATAGAAGAAAGTCAGGACTGCTCCAAAGACAGCCCAGTTCCATCTAGTCTGATAACTCAGTTTTGGCAACTACCAGGCTTGACTATTTGACGTGCCAGAATTCAGTTTCACTCAGCTCTGGCATACTCAGTCCCCTCGATAAGGTCTCACCACGTCTGATTTTTATAGCCCCATTTATCCTTTTCCCACTCAGGGTTAGATTGTACCTTATGCCACAGCTGCAGTATAGGATACAGCAGGTCAAAGTGTGTCCAAGAAGTGTCTCTGAGGCTGAAGAAGCACTGCCTCCCGGGGACACCCACAGCTTTTCCTCCTTTCTCTTTCACATGGGGTTGATTAACTTCAGTTCTCTTGTCTGAAGAGCTGGCTGAAGTATTTTAAGTTTAGCTTGGTGGTGAGTTAAAAAAGATGTCCTCTTAGTCTCTTCTAAAAGGATCACAGTCATGCCCTTGATCTTCTTTCAAGCTTTTAGGACTTCTAGTTGTGTGACAAGGCGTGGGATGAGGGGCTATTTTTTTCTTCCAGCTTGCAATTTCTAACCCTTTCAAACCAAAAAATTCTTCCAGTAGGTTTCAAACCTACAAGCAGCCCTGTAGACCAGATGCTGGGTCTGTTGTTTGCAGTGGTAAGAAAGGAAGAATGCCATACATATCCTGTGCTCTCTAAAAAGAAACTGCTTTGCATTTATGTTTTGGTTTTGTGCTTCTAATCTGGAATGTGTATTGGATTTTTTTGCTGCTTTGCATAGCTGAGCTACATGACTGAATTAGAAACCCCCATACCTAGCAAATACTGGATTAGTGATCCTTTGTGTAAAAAGACAAAACTGGCAGATTTAGTAAAGAATGAATGGGCACGGAGACAAGTATCCACTTGTGCTTCCAAGGCAGCTCCTTCAAATCAGGACTGGGATTTACTGGCAGTTGAGGCTTTACTGCAGACCCTCCTGAGGAGAAACTCTTCTCTTTTGGCATTTCCACTGTTGTAACACTTTTCACAAACACAAACCCAAAAATATTGCATTATTTTTTTCAAAGGCTGTTTTCTAGCATGCCTGAAGAAGGACAAAATTCAGGTGTTTGCAGAGAAAAGTAACAAAGGAAAGGTCAAAACGAAGGGGGTTTGTAGACACAAGTCTCAAAATGAATTCTGTTGCAATAGAGAAGAAAGCAAGGGGACCTGTGACCAGTGACAGTGCTGTTGCACATCATAACATTTTTCTCGCCCATTTAGCAGTAATTTCTTAGATGAATGGTGCTCTCATGCACTGAATGTAGCATGGGAGTTGCACAGAACTTTGTAAACAAAGGAAATGGAAAGTTTGGTTAAGATATTGTTGGCTAAGAGGGAAAGACTTATTACCAGTCTAAGTTTGTTTTGGGTTCCTAGTCAGCTTGGAATTAAAATGCAGGTTTTCTATGACTGGAAATATAATAGGAAAACAGTGAAAATTTCCTCTACATAGCAACAGTGGAATATAAATGTCTGTGATTATATAAACCCTGTTGTTTTTTTTTTATGAGTGATAAATTTCGTTGTTAAAAATCCAGGACATAAAATACACTTTTTTCAAAGAGCTTGAAGGCTGACCTTGGTTTTTTATGTTTTTATGCTCATGCATACACGGCCCAGTTGTCTTTAAAGCATCTTGGTCTCTGTAAATGTGCACTCAGTGGCAAGAGGGTGAAACTGCTAGAACTTTAGTCTGAAATTGTAAGTTGAAAAAAAAAAAAAGATGAACAATAACCCTTAGATCACAATGAAATTGCTCATATATGAAAAGTACCAGGAAAAACATTTAGCAGCAAGAATGTTCAGAAGAAAGCCAAAGGAAGCAGAACTTAAGAAAATGGGTATTTTACTGGAAGTTCCAGGCTCTGGAATAAGATTAGGATGTTACACATAAGTGTGCTATGAAGGAATGTCCTTTAGTCCTAGTTTACCAAAGATATGATCCAAAATAATTCTTTAAAGAGTGCACTGTGTTACTTTTTTGAGTTTATGAAGTGGGCCTTTTGGCTAGTTTTGAAGGTTTTAGTACCTTTAGCAGTGGAATAGCTAAGCTCATTCTAGCTAGAACTGGCTGTAGAAGGGAAACAGATTTGTTACATGAGAAAATGGGTTCTCTACATGGGATGCTTGCATACTCTTGGAAAATAATGTGAATTTTACTTAGATTTACCATTGCTGAAAACTTTACATAGGCATGTTCTGCTCTACTACTTTGATAAGGCTATGGGACTAAGAAAATATAGGAGATGTCAGTTTTTGCCTTCTCTTCTTTCTTATAATTAAACTACTGAGTGTGTGCTTTTACAGAACTTCAGAAAAATTCCTTTTATGAGTCTTGCATTTCTAGCTTTAGTAATCTTGATTATAGAGTCAGATGAAACTTCCAGCTGGAACTGTGATCTTTTGGGGGAATGAGTAGAACTGAAATCATGGAGCAAAAGGTTTGTCATTAGCTGTCTGCTTTTTGTGTCACCAGGGTGGGACTGAGACTTCATGCAATCTCCATATTATTTCTATCAGATTTTGATCCTCATGTAATTTGAGCAACGAATTACTCTTAATTCAAACCTTGTCTGGTGGCTTTATGTTAGGGGAAAAGTGGGGTTTGTTTCTTTTTGCTTTTTTTTTTCCCCCTCCCCCAAGCAAGAATTTCATTGAAGCCATTGTTGAAATTTCATGTAATAAATTTTGTTACCATGGAATTGCTTTTCCTTGACTTCAGCAAATATTTATTTCTGGTGCTTGACATTTAGTTACTGTTTTCCCTCTTTGGTTTCCTAAGGGTAAATTGTGTTTGAATCTCTCCTGGGAAATTCTAACTGCAGTCATTAGTGCTATCACATAAACATAAATTTATGCTATCGCATAAATTCAAGAGAAATGACTCTTGAAAATGGTATTTAGCAATTAAAAGAGTTTACATTTGTAAGACAAATGTTGGCTATATGATTGCAAGAAAAGAA
Source organism: Phaethornis superciliosus (assembly GCA_023637945.1). Lineage (NCBI taxonomy): Eukaryota > Metazoa > Chordata > Aves > Apodiformes > Trochilidae > Phaethornis > Phaethornis superciliosus. The sequence goes on from JAJQWJ010000011.1 coordinate 21,314,740, forward strand.
AACAAGTGTCCACTTTCATTGCTACATACTCCGCAAAGGACTGATACTTGACATGGTTCATGTGGTTTGCAACTGTCAGGAAGCCATGTGATAGCCAAATAATGTGGAAGTTAAATACACATATATGTATATATATTCTTTCACTTTGCTAGGAAAGAAATGTTATTTGCACCTTGAAACAGCCTTAATACTCTAGTAGGGATTTAGTCAATCTGTAAACCATGGCAAATTCTTTCCTAAAGAGGCTGTGTGAAGCATTAAGCATATAGAAGTTAATCTTTTTCTAGTGCTTCCTTTCCTGAAATAGAGGTAGAACATTTACAGCATCTAACCATGCATTCAGTTGGAATGGAACAACCATTTTATGGGCATGTGTTTGTTTTTCTTCTCTTCCTTTTGCTCGCTTTTATCCTCTGTTAAAAACTCTGATTAATAGCAGATCTGCCAACTTTTTTATTGTTTTTGAGATGTACCATGGGAATTTGATTCTAGAAGCTTGATTCCCTTGCTGGTTCTCCACAGATATGGTGTGCCCAGCCATTTCTAAACAAGCAAGTCATTCGTTGCAAGAGGGAGTGTTAAGTTCACTGAAGGAATGGATGCTGAGGCCTCTGCAGTTACCTGATACATTATTTTAAAGGTTTAACTTTTATCACCCAAAAACCACTTCCATAACCCTCTTATGGTCTGAAGCTTCCCCAGGAACAAGTCTGTGTTTTTCATCTTTGTAAAGATGAAGTCCTGTTATACTCCTGTGAGAAGCTCATGTTTGTCTCTTATGCATGAGAACAAGGAAAACTTGTTTTTTCTACTTTTTCTTCCAGACATAGTCAGTTTTCAGGAATTAGAATTCATCTTCTGTTCTTGTGCTTCATGTACACCATAGCTATTGATGTTTGATATTAGAATGAAAATCAAATACTTCCTTCATGCTGTGTTTCCTTTGTTGTTAGCAAATAAAATGCTCTTTTGCTCTAAAAGGGATATATTTGAAACTCTTGATTAAGAACAATCAGAAAATAAAATACTTCTCACTAGTATGGCAATATCACGTGCCTCTCTTGAAGGAATAGCTCAGATGAATGCATTATGATTTTGTATTTAGAAACGTGCTAAGTTGTTCAGGTAGAATTTCCTCTGGATCTATTCAACTTGTGACCTAAGACATCAGGACTTCTGTGAGCTCCATGTAAGGAGTGCTAACCCATGTGTGCTGAGCTTAAGGAGTAGACACTGCTGAAACATCATACAAGTGAGATATAAAAATGAACTAAAGGTGATTATGAAGACCAGAGAGAGAACAGCTACATGAAGGTGATCACATTACTATTCACATGTGTCCAGAGCTGTAACCAGCAGAAGCAGTCTACTCTCATCTCTTGCTGTGTTCTTTGCAGCCTTTTTTGTTTTCTTAGTCAAGACAATAGATGCTTCTCCTGGGAAATAGTATCATGGGTAAGGAATGGTTTGAGAAGTAGATTTGTAAAAGTATGTTGCATGTCTGAGAGAGCATGGAACAATGCATTTTCAGATGGTTAAGTGCTTACTCTACTTGTGGTTTTTCCAGCTGTGAGATATTTAGCATCTAGGTCTTGACCTGACAATCCTCTTGGTGGGTCTTCAATGGCATTTTTGATAGTGAAAAGAATAAATGTATGACTATTACTAACTATGGAAGCAGATAACTTAAACTCCGTGATTTCATACTTCATAATTTTTTAATGGAATTGTCTTTTCCATTCCACTTGTGATATTCAGAACCATAGCATTATTATTACTTTTGCATTTAAATTCACACAGCATACTGCTTCAAGCTTGTTTGGTCACCCATCTGATCTTGCCTTAAGCACCGTGTTTAGTCTGATGTGAATGAACTTGCAGATCCCCCTGGGGAGGGGGATACTTTGGCATTTTATTTCTGTCACTGGAACCATTTCACTTAGATTTGGAAAAGATCTGATTTAGCAACAGTTTCTTTTCAGCTTGTTTTTCAAATCAATCATGCTGGACAAAATGACATGACTCACTCCACTGTGTGAAATGATGACTAAGTTAAGATGTGTCAAGAAATATTTATATTGTCTATGGAAAACTCTGCTTGTTTATAAAATACTGAAAAGTTTGCCTTCCTTCAAAATGTATGTATTAGCAGAACTGTCTGAGATGCAGATTTTACACAGCATGGGCAATAAATTACCTTGTTTTCTCATTTTAGAGTGTAATTCAGATGTTTTCTGTAATTTTGATTGCACATATTTGATGCTGTGAACTGCTTTTAAGAGTGCCATACATATGTAATGTGCTGATGTTACCTTAGGAGTGGCTGCATGGGATTTTTTTCTCCACAGAAGCATTTAGCTTAGTGACATTTGTTTTTACTGCTGACATTTTTTTCATCATTAATATGTTGCTATGCAGTTTCACTAGAAAAATGTTATGGTAAGCTGACTGAAATGTCATCTTGTCTATATTTTCCTACGGGTTTTATGGACTTAAATAAGCACCTGACTAAGCTTTTGAACTGTGTAAGATAATGTAATTTCACAAGGTAATTACATGCTTGTTTCAGTTGGCACTTCATGCAGCAAACAGTTTGTTGGCTGTTTGCCTTTCTTGGAGAGTTTTAAAAATACTTCTGAACTAGAACATAAACATATTTGTAAGAGATATAATTACCAAGTTAATTTTACTACCTAATTTTGGAGTAGAGATGTATTGGCTCTTGAGTTCTTTTCTGATACTGGTTTATGTTTTAATGATTTACTATATGAAAAAATTAATGGTGGAAATACTTCATCTTTACCCAGTTGGGCAGACAAATGCCCTTCTCATCAGATTTCTTATTAATAGTTCTTAAGAAAGCCAATTTTTGTTGGCCAGGGTTCATTTTTTCCTCTCTCCCATTGGCTATTCTAACTTGTTTCCAATGTAAAGAGTGCTAGTCACATTTAAATGACATATACATGGTGATTTTTCATCTAAAATACATTACAGAGCCAAACCTTATCCATATTATATTTCCATTCCTTGATGTCAGTTGTATTTTTTGAGTTTTTTAATCTATAAAATACATTAGAAACTGCTTAATAAAGCTACTACCTATAGCAGCTGAAAGCAGGGGAAAACACTACTGTGATTTGTTCCTCAGACTGCTACTAAATAATGGCACTTGAATATGGATAAAAGACCCTCTATACAGGGGAAAGTGAAGAAAGAGGAGGTTTGGCAAATGTTTTTATTTTTTATTTGTATTTATTTTATTTTTAAAATCATTGAATGCAGTTTAATCTGGGAGGGAGGTGCTACTAGATGAAGTAAAAGAAAACTGATCAGAATTGCAGTCCAGCTGACTAACCACATCCACTCTGAAGGAAGGCTGGGCTTTTCCATAGATCCATGCACTTACTCCTGAAAATGTGTCTCACTGAAAATGTCACTTGTACTGTCCTCATTTTTGCATCAGTTAGAGCTTAATTCCTCTCAGTGAAATGAACATGCCCACCACATCCTCTGAGCAGGAGGATATCAGTGTTGGGATACAGGAATGAACACCAGAGTGTGGTACTGAGTCACAGGTAACTTTACCACTTTACTCTTTGGGTCGTGTTACACTAGGAAAGTCCCAGGTGCTGAAATGGAAGACATATATTATTCTACTTTTAGTTTAGTAAGCATGGGCTGATAATTTAGAATAGTTTTGCCAAAATAATTAACTGCTCTTCAATATGTCTCATTTTAAGGAAGATTTAAGGTTGATGGTAGGAGATATTTAATTCCTGCTTTTTTTATTATCATCTGGCTTAGTTGATTCCAATGACTTTGTTTTCCTCTGAGTGCTACAGATTACCCTGCATTATGTTGTGGAGATGGAGAAAAGCTATTATTTTGACTATGTGATCCTCTGCTTTCTAGAGGGTTAGTGAAGGAAAGGTTTCTCTTTTCCTCTTTAATCAGAACCCTTCTGTGCTCCTGGTGCTAACAACTAGTGCTGGCCATGATCTGTCTGGCAGATGTCTGAGAAGAGGGGAGATGCTTCCACTCCCCCATGGTTTTTTTACCTTGTATTAAGTTTTTGTTTTGAAATGAAGCCTGCTCAGGGTTGCATCTTCTGGAGTAGAGCATTCTGTGTGAGTGAAAATCAGCATGATTTGGAGGAAGCTGAGAAAGGAAACCAACAATTTGACCTGTTATGTACTTTGCTATTTACATCATAGATATTTCCAGACATTGCACATCTTGATTCTCTGTGTTATCCAATAAACAGCTGTTTCATCCTCTCTGTCAGAAGGCCCCTGGCAAGTCAGTACTTCCCTGTTTCTGGGGCTCTGCTGCATGAGATACAGAGGAGAGATGTGCCTGTGATGATGCAAAGTTTTTGTTATTTAAAAGCAAGATTTTTATGGGAAGAAGACAGGTGGCCATAAACATTATTTTATTATTTGGAAGGCCTCTTGTTTAAAAGAAAAAGGAAATTGTTTCCCCTCTGTTTATATTTGTGCCAAGCATTTACGAAGTAGCCTTTTAATCTTTTATGAATATAAAGTTCATTATAGAGATGTCTGGGTGCTAGAAGATTCTCAGAACTTGGGAAAAAACCCCAATGTATTGAGACATATATTTTCTTATTATGAAGATTAGGTAGATCAAAAATGTTTAGTCTAATTAGGTTCAAGTTTTCAAGTACAAATGTACGTATAAACTTTTTTCTAAAATCAATTACATTAGTTTAGAAGGGCTTCAAGGTGGCTGGGGCCTCCAGGAATGACTAAAATATAGTTGACAATGCTGCCAAAGATACCAGTGTGAGTGTTGAAGCTGGAATTAAACTCTGAGCTCTGGCCATGGCACATTGCTTCCTTTAACCTGTCTGGCTCTCAATCCTGTCTGAGCATTCTGAGTTTTTCCTGTTAGCTTTGACTGAACTGTGCTCTTGCCTCCTCTCTCTTTTGTAGGAAAGTCATTCTTTCATTCTCTCCTCCTTTCTTTTTCTGTCTTGAGGGTTTTGTAACTTCCCTTGTGGTACGCTCTACTGTCTTTAATCCTGTTTTTTATTTCCTCCATTCATCAGTTTCACACGTTTCTGGGGGGACCTCCACCTGTCCTGAGATTAATTCTCACAGGCAAAGACCTCTTGGTCTCAACAGGGGCTAAAATATAAATAGGAATGGTTCAGGGCTCTGGGCCTCTCCATCCCCAGCAGCACCAGCCAAGTGGATAGATTTGCTGGGCTGTGCACAACAAGACAGACAGAATGCTTCATTTATGTATAGGCCAAATATAATTGAATAACTAAAAATGGAACATTTTTCCACTACCTACAGGGGAATAAATTCTGGGGCTCCAGGCTGGTGCCAAATATTTTCCTACACTTGATGCATCAGCAGGGATCTGGCTGGTGCCCTTGCAAAAACAGAGCGTGTGTTTGCACACATTCAACATCCCCTCTGAGACAGTTTCCTCAAGCTGCCATTTCAGTTGTGTTTGGCACCTGAGGTGTTTCAGAGGAAAATACAACACATTCTTGATGACATACTAGGGGAGAGTATTGAGGTCTGCATAGATGAGGGTTTGATTCTGGGGAGGCAAAGTCAGGAACAGGGCTTTACCCTCCCAGAGCCTGCACCTTGCAGGGTGACTGATGCCAAGTGTGCAGAGTCCATAAAAACTGAGCCCTGTTGGGGTGCCTAAAAGCAGTTTCAGAATCTACCATTAGTCATGGATGGTATAGCACAGATGTTTTAGATGTTATCCCTTTTCATTTAGTAGAGATCAGGGAGTTTATGGTTAGGAGAATGAGAAGATTGAGCTCTTCCAGTTAACCAACTTACTATCTAGTATTTCCCCTCTTCGTGGCTCTGTTGGCCATGGAAACTTCTTAATTTAGGGTGCAGCTTTGTCACGTTACTTTTTGCCATTTTCTCTACATTTAACATCTGTGCAAAGAGAGGGAAGTCTAATGTATTATACATTTGTGATTTTATTTTTTGTGGGCATAGAGAATCAGCATGCTTACAGAGGTTGAAGCCATTGAAATTGTGTATCTTTTTTCTTTTCTTTTCCCAGTTTAGTCTCTATTGATTTTCTCTAGTCTTACAAAATGGTGTTTGCCTGCCAGGTTTATTTCTATTGAGATCTAGCAAGGTGTCTACAGGTGTCTTACAGGTGTCTACCAAGAATTGCTTTATTATTTTGGCTAGCACAGCACAGATCACAGACAAAAATAGAAATTGTGAAGTACCTGCCAATACTTTGTGCTGAAGTGGTTCACTTTAAAGAAATTATTTAGTTTGATATAAAAATAGAGCCCGATTACGTAGCAATTACGTAAAAAAATGTGGAAAATAAATGGAAATCCTTGAGATCAGTATCAGTCTCATGAAGTGTGGGTACTGTCAGTTTTACTGAATGGTGGGAGTCTTAAACCTCAGAGAGGAAAAAAAAAAAAAAAAAAAGCTTAATTACAGTGGAAATAAACCAGTTCAGGAAAAAGATCATAAAAGTGCTGTGAGTTAGGTCTGATCAAAACCACACTGATGAGAATACCGGCAAAAGAAAAGACAGAAAGATTTAGTGTGTCTATCAAGCACTGAGTTGTGTCCTGAAATGCCTGTGTTTCCATGGCCTGAGAATTACTGGAATAAAACACATCCTCAGGGTGACACACAGCCATTATGCTGGATGGCATGGCTGTAGGGAGAAGGGTTATGTTTGGCAGGCAAGGCTGGGTTATTGGGCTGGGACACAAGCTCAGTTCATGTCACCAGCACTGAGGGTGCCCACACAGGTAGCTTAGGCTGGATGCCAACAACCTGGGGACATTAGTGACATGAACTCTGTCACAAAAGTCACCAAATACAATCATTGCAAAATCTGAGATGGTCCTGGCTTTTTTTCCTTTTTATATCACTTTAAAAATAAGAAGTCAAAAAATGGATTGATTATTGTATTACCTTGTGTTGCTACTCCTACTTTAGAATGAGAAAGCTAATAATACTAAAATGAGTTTTCTCAGTGAGTTGACAGAAAGAGGGTGTTAAAATATTAGTATTTATGAGTGGGTTTGTAGTTCATCTAAATTAACTGCCTTGCAACTGATAGTCTTGAAATGCTCAGGATATGAGCAGGTTGCTGTAATAAATAGGAGGGGTTGTGGGAAGCAAAGTGTGTAGAGGCTGGTGAAAGGGAGAGGTCTTGTGGTCACTATCTCCTGTTCTTGTGGGGGACTTCAGCTTCCCAAATGTCTCCTGGAAATGCAACAGAGCAGAGAGGGAACAGTCCTGGAGGTTCCTGGGAGTGTGTGCCAGACAATTTCTTGACACAGCTGGGAGAATGTCCTGCTGGGCCTGCTGCTGGTTAATAGAGAGGGTCTTGGGGGGGATGTAAAAGCTTGAGGGCATCTTGGGGAGAGTGATCACAAAGTGATAGTTTTCAATTCTTGGAGAAGCAAGGGGAAGGGAGTCAGCAGAACTGCCACCCTGCCTCCCTTTCAAATAATTTTTACTTTGCCTAATTGTCAGGAGAACAAGACAAGACAAACCTAAGGAAAAAAGGGCAATAAAAAGTATGAACTGCACAAAACATTTATAGGAAACAAGCTTTGATGTTGGTAATAAAAGAGCATGTGGAAAATCTAGCAATAACATTGCAAAAATATTACATATATAAATCATTAAAAAGCAAACAGGGCCAGATGCTGCTGATAGAGTTTCAGCTTTGTCTGATGTGTGAGGCAGGTGCTTTCTGTAGTGTGTGCATAACCATTGCTTCTGCATTCATCTCATCTGGGACAGGACTGGGTCTTGCTGGGTGTATTGCTGGCTCTGTGCATCAGAAACCCAAGCAGGGTGTGAAGCAGGAGAGGGCACAGAACCTTATGTCAGCACCTGGGGAGTGGATCTTGTGTCCAATTTGTGTCTCTCGAGGAATCTGCTGTAGAAAAAACCTTAGAGCAGGACAGCTGGAGGAAAATTTGAACATGTGTTAAATTTGTTCTGCTAATAATTTAAATGTTTCAGGTTTGCCTGATTTTATTGAAGCCATCTCACCATCTATGTGGTAATTTCCTACTCTGGACAGTACATGAATGTTCCCAGTTATTTCCTGTGTTTAAAAGATGGATCTTTTAAATCAATTTTTTATCTCTTCAGACTAAGGTTTGGCCAGTCTGCTCATTTCCTGAGACTACCTACCTACAAGTCATTTTCAAGTTCTCACTGCAGTCATGGTGGAGAGTATCAGATGAGTTCTAGGTTTTCTTTATCTGTTTATAATTATTTTAAAGACTCTGCATTATTAAAGTTCCTCAGACTTCTAGACTTCTGGCTTAGTCTTGTAAATAATTTTGGTTTTTTCTTATTTTCCAGTCCAAAATAGTGATCTGTCACACCCAAGTTGCAAACTTAAATCAGATTGCAGTTACTTTAACATAAATAATGAAAGGAGATAAAATCTATATAACAATATGACTATATAAATATATAAGCATCTGAATATTTTTTTCCTATGTATTAGCTCAATAATTAGAGCACTCTTGGAAGAACAGATATAGGAATAAAGGAGTGGCACTTGGTACAGCTAATGTAAGGCAGTGGTTGTGGTGCAAAGATGCCAGAGAATAATAAAAAATATCTGTTGTGATCTAAATTTAGTAATATCAGAATCTGGGGAAAATTATGACTGAGAAGTCATTAGGGCAAGAACAAAGTCTAGTGCTGCGGAGAAAATAGCTGATGCCAAGCTATAAGTATCTTTATTTACAGATGAATCAGATCTGAATAGTGGTTTAGAAAATTGCTCTCTGGAAATGGAAACCATAATGATATTAAACTTTACATGGAAGTAAGAAACAGGGAAACGAGCTCTGAAACTGCTGAAGCAGTCGGTGTGGACTGGCCTCTCTTGTGGTGGTGTTTAAGTAAATATACATTTATATTTACTGCAGGATTACTGAATTCTCTGCATGTGTGTTCTGGTGATGATGGGAAGGGGAAGTCTGGGGAAGTTGGTTGGGAACAAACATTAGGAGAGGTAAAGGGTGGGAAGGCATAGCCAAAGAATTTGGTGATCTTTGTGAAGCAATTAAACACTTGTGTTCTTGTCATGCAGAATAGGTTTTCTTAGTGAAAAGATTTTTTTTTTTTGCACATTATTGAACGAGGTGGCAGGAATGCAGATCTGAAAGTCACAATTTTTGGAAAAAGTTCAGAATTTGAGCTGCTTTCAGATGCATGGCTTTCATTTGCTTTCAGTTGTGATAAGGGGTTTATCACAAGCCCAGGTTCAGATAGTTTCAAGGTTGCCATCGTTTCAGATGCTGTCATGCACTTCTGTTTCTCGAGCCCATAGGTGATATTGAAGGCCCTGATTGCTATAGGGCTTTTACATATAGTGGTTGGCTCAGCAGTTCAGTCTGGATGCAGCACACATTTTAGTGAAGCTATTTTGAAAATAAATAAAATTCTCAGTATCTCGGAGGTTTTTCAGAAATAGTTTCAGTGTTAAACTTCACAGCATACAATCTGTGCATTGACATTTCGGTGCAATTTACATGTAAATTGATCCACTTAAAAGAAGATCAGATGAATGTATCAGAAATATTCCACATGATAATTACCTGAAACATTTTTAAAAAGCTGTGTTTCTGATGTGACTCTATGTCTTTAGAACCTTGATGTCTATGCAGTCATACTTTAACTCAGATTAAGCTGGGACAGGCTTCAGTGTTTGTGATTTTCTGAACTGTAAGAAATGGAAGGCTTGGACAACCCAGCCCTGCCTCTGCTTTCTGTGGAATGTATTGGGTGGCTGCAAACCTGTTTGAAGACATTATTTCAGGGAGCTGACTCTTCTTTTGATGAGAAAGTTACAGAAAAGTCACAGGAGGCAATGAAGCTGTCTTAATTAATACAAAATCTCAAAGCCAGCCCTATGAAACTGAGGAGAAATCACACATCTCTCACAGTTAAGTTCAAGCTTCCTGTGGAAAAAAAATTACCAGCACTGAGCTCACCTTTGGTTATTTATTTATTTATCTATCTATCTATTATTTATTTTAATTTTATGTCTGTTTTTATGTTTATACACAATGAGCAGTTTAGTAGAGTTTGTAGTCAAAACAACAGATATTACCCCCATTACCCTGCAGGTTTCAATCTTCAGTTGTTTTCTTTCCATTTAATACTCTCTATTTATGGTTCATATGAACAAACAGTCACTGGGGAGTTGGAACATGGTTTTTATTATCTGGCTGTTGTCAGTGATGGCATACGAAAGAATAAAACATCTTGAGTCTTGTAAGCAAAGGTAATTGTTCAGAAATCTTGATAATGAATTCTTGTTTAGACTAGCAAATCATATGGTATGAAATTTATCATCATAGTATCTAAAGTGTGCTCAAAAAAGGGGCAATTTTTCATCTAACAAGCACTTTGAAGTGTACTCGACATGTTTTCTGTAATGTCACTTGACAAAAGAACAAATTATTGCTGGGATGATCTGCTGTTTTCTTAACATGATCCCCTAAGCAAAGCCTGGATGCTGTTTTCCTTGGAGCCACCCGAGTGCCCTTTTCCCCCTGGAAATCTGTCTGGGAAGGGAAACCACTGCTGTAGTTGCTGACCCAGTAATTGTCCTGGTTTCTCTCTTCTGGCTTCACTGGCTGGTGCCTTCTGGATAGATTTGCAACATCTGAAAGATAAACCTGCTTGGGTGACTGGGTCTGGAAAACCAAAAACAGTGTGGGAAGACTTTCTGAACTTTTGAAATTGGAAAATAGCGCTGGTCACCAGATGGCACTGTTACATATGATGTGGCACATTGCTTTGGTTGTTCTTATTATCTGTTATTATTTGTGTCCCAACACAATTGCTTGGGAGGAAACAGAGCAATAACCCAAGCTGCTGCTACCTTGTCCCTATTTGGAAGGGATTGTTTAGACTGTGCTGCTTACAAAGAACCAGGAGTTTGTATGGAGACTGCAATTCCTGCCGAGGGAACACTGCTGCTGTGTTAGGGACACTGCATCAGGATTTGTACAAATGTGATGTGAGGTCTGGGCTGCTGCTGGAGAGGGCTTGATGAGAGTTCAGCTGAGCAGTGGTATTGTGCTAAAATAATCCACTCCTTCCAGGTTGGCCACGGTCAGAACTGACAGAGGGAACTTCCATCTGACATTACCTAGCTGTTGTCATGCTGTCAAATACCAGGCTAGTTTTACTTCTGAGTTATCGGGGAGTAAATATAATGGTTGGTTGTGTGGATAAACAAATATTTGCTTTCTAAAACTTCTTTTAAAGACATTTCTATTTTTTTTCCATTGACTTATCTTCTACTTCTTGGAATAGTAATCGATTTATCTATATGCTCAATAATTAGCTAATAATTATGTATTTTTGAGCTGTTTAATGTAGGCATCTTTCCCACTAGGTGGGTCAGCTGGGCATAGAATGAGACCAGGTTGGTCAATGAGGACTTGCCTTTCCTGAACCCATCCTGGCCCTTATCCCCTGGCTGTCCTCTACTTGCCATGTGAGCACACTCGATATGAACCTCTCCATAATTTTTCTGGGCACCAAGGTCAGGCTGACAGGCTTGGAGATTCCTGGATCCTCCATTCCTGTAGATGGGTGTCCCATTGGCAAGACTCCAGTCATCTGGGACCTTCCCTGTTAGCCAAGACTGCTGGTAACCGATGGAGAGAGGTTTGGTGAGCTCCCCTGCCAGCTCCCTCAGCATTCCCAGGTGGATCCCTGGGACTCAGAGACTGCTGGGTGTCCAGGAGCCATAGAAAGTCCTTGACTGCTTCCTCTTGGATGAAGGGGAGGTTGTGCTGCTCTCTATCCTCATCTTCCAGCTCAGGGAGCTGAATACCCTGGGGGTGGCTGGTCAGACTAACAAAGACTGAGGCAAAGAAGGCATTAAATAGTTCAGTATTTTATAGATAAAGACCAGAAACTGTCGGGTGGCCTCTCCATGGCAGGCTGCTGGAAGGCTGCTGCCAAGCTTTGGAGGTGGCTGTGAACTGGGGGCTTCCAGAAGCTCCTCTGCTGTGAGCTGTGTTGCAGAGAGCCTGCAGAGAGCAGTTAAGGGCACAGCTCCCCAATTCTTCACACGGCCGGTGTTGAGTAACAAATATTTGTATAAACACCAAGAACTCTCAAAAATGGTGCGGAGCAAATATTTATACTATCAGATGAAATGTTTCATTTCCCTGATTGGGGGAATTTATGTGGCACCAAGCAGTGAGTATTAAATAACAGGATTAGAAAACTACTGGGGACGGTGTGTTTCCTATAAAGCAATTACATTCCTAAAATAGATATATCCTCTTTCTTCTTCCTACTTTTCTTGTTGCTGGTAAAGTACATGCTGGGTTGCTTTAGCACCTGACACTGCCTTTCATGCATTGCTTGCAGTCCCAGTAGAGCTGAAAAAACTCAGCCTTTGTCCAAGAATTTTGCTTACTCCTTCTTTCCTTCATCAAATTTAATTAGATCCAAAGAGTCTGAAACTTTGAAAAGAAAACAGCAGTTTATTTTGAGAAGGAGCAGAGTATTTGTCCCCTTTTTACCTTGTCTTCCATCCAGGTTTCCCTTGCCAGACTATCTCTGATGCTGGCTGCCCATCTGTGGCTTTGTGTTCAGCCCTCTCCTCTCGGCTCCAGGCACTGTGTGTGCCTCTGCCCTGCTCCCATTAGCTATTGTGCTCAGCTCTGGCTCAGCATCCAAGGGTTGGCTTGCAAAGTGACTTTAAATCTTCCTTTTTCCAACCAAGCATATTTTTCTCCACCTGTGATGTTACCAACTTAGTTCTTGGTGAGTTTAAGGGAGATGGAGTAGAAAGGTGTGTTTTACAACACGTTTCTGCCTCTCCGTGTTTTTGTTCTGGCTGGGGACTTACATGGATCCCAGTTTAGACTAAATTCCTAGGTATTCTCTACTCTGTGCTGAGCTCTACCTTTTTCCAAGGGGTTATCAAAGAAGCAGCAGACCCAGACATAGTCCTGAGTGTCTGCAATCTTCTGGGCTGCCACTGGATTCTGGAACTGATGTGTGGGAAACACTAGAGGCCTTTGTGTTACCTGTCTGTGGTGATTCCATACATTTTCATGACCCTTAGGTTGTTGGTGTTTCCTGATACTCCTTTGTAAACCCTTTATTCAGAACTTTTGAGGTCTATGTTTTGACCCTTTGAACACAGACACTGGGTTTACACATGTAGGAGAAGAAATACACATGTGGTGAAGAAATACTGGCATAGCTAATTGGGTTTGAATAGCATTGAAACAATTATAAATGTGACAAGTTTTTGCAAAACAAGACTTTGTTTGTACTGATATTAAGGCCCAGAGCATGAAACCATGGGAAGAATAGATACAGATCAAGCCCATCTAAATGAGATTTTTGGTTGGGCTGGTGTCCGCTGAAATATTAAAATTCCTTTGGACCCACTAACAAATTATTTGTTGCAAAACCCCATCTTTGTCCCTGTAGGCTGAGTCCAAGTAGCCCAGTGATCTTTTTGCATGTTTGTAGGAGAATGTCTTCCAAAAGGGAAAGCCCAAAAGGTGAAGACAGCCATTTTTACACTTGTCATGGTTAACAGAAATGTTTTCCTTTCCATGTCTCTTTAATTTTTTCCCAAAGGAGAAGAATTCAGGTATCAGTTAAGTTTGAGTGTATTTAGAAACTGAGTGTTGTAAAAGCAGCTTGTGGTCTTTCATAAAATAAATACTGCTTCTGTGTAATGAAAGCATTTCTAAAGCAATCCAGAGCACAACTGCAGAGTTGTTGTCTCTAGAAGCCACGCTTCACTTGAGAACAAAATGTCCCAGCTCTGGGAATCAGAAACCTCTTGACAATTCATTAGGAGCCTCTCTGGTGACTTTTACTGCGTGCTACCAGAAGAAAGTTTTTAAACATCCACTGATTGAATTGCAGAGGCAATATAGTGATGTTTGCATCAGACTTTGGCCTTAAAACTACTGATATTCACATTTAGCCAAAACAGGCTTAATTCAATCTTGAAAAATGAAGGTAGTGCAAAATTTTTTTCTCATGAGGTAATGTATTTTTCAAGGTTATATTCTGTGCAGAGATCACTGAATACTAATGCTAACCCATCCTGCCATAACAGTGGCATGAACATCTGGGGGCTAAAGAAATGTGGTCTGGGCAAGGTGCACTGGGGGATCAGTCCTCTATACATCCCTGATCCCCACTGAACTTACTGTTCTCCCTCTCCAGACATGGGATGAGAAGGACTGGAAAAGGAGAAGTGGTGCTTGGGGAGTGGAATAGATCCTGCTCTCTAGTGGCTGTAGCCAAAGTAGAAAATAAAAAAAACCAAGCTAGAATAGTTGGCACCACAGGCATTTTACAGTAGATCTGCATTTTTATTGATGCTGTTATTAAACTGCTATAAATGTTGGAGGCTGCTGTTGGAGATGAAATTCCCCTTCCCCTAACTTCTCAGTTGCTGTCTGTCACTAAATGCCATTAAGTTTATCATCTAGCAAAATCAGACAGTGCAGGAAGCAGTCTGAATGTTACTGCTAACCTATAATAGGTTTTAAATAGCTATAAAGAAAAATTAGACTGGAGTGGGACAGGAAGACTAGTTTACCGTAACATAAAATAAAGAGGGACGTGTTGACCTGATTTACTTAAATGTAGCTATTATGTGCTCTTTAGGGAGGAAACTGGTGTACCAAAGCTTATCCAGACAGGAAAAATGTCCTTTCCCTCACTCTGTCTAAATGACATAAAGATTCTTGCTTTAATTAAAGAGTAAATTCATAGGTGCTGCATGTATATATTAATATAGATGTCATTCCAGCTACTTTTCATATCATTTCCTTGTAGAGTAACAATAGAACTGTAAAAAAAAGTTTAAAAGCTTAAAACCTTTTGGTTTATAAGCTTCACAATGTAGGCAGGTTTTCCAAGTGCTAGCAAAATGAAAGCAGGACCGTAGTACACATTACATCCAACCTGTCAATTAATCTAAGATACTAAACTCATGTTGTTAAACAGGGATGAACATTTCAGAGCAAGGTAACTTGTTCCAGGGCATGACCACCCTTTCTGTAAGAGGTGCTTTTCCCCATCACACCTCAGAGTAATTTCCCCTTTGCCCTGATGCAGTTTGGTTCTGGTTTCCTTCTATTTCTTCTTGTCCTCCGAGAAGACTCTGCCCCTGTTTTCTTGTACCTGGTGCACTCCTCTGGCCATCCTCATGCTGAATTCCCTTCTGCCTGTGATGGGGAAGGTTTAGCAAGGTAATTTCTGCACAGTGTTGCAAATATCTGTTGTAATTCATAAATATTTAGCTTACACGTTGGTCATCTTGCTGTGGTAATTTGATATTCTTTTGAAACAGCTATTCTTAAGCAAGAAATTCCTAGGCTAACAGGAGATGGGAAGGGAAGGAATGTAATGTACCTTCCTGTGTAAAATGGAAAGCACACAGCAGCAGCCACATGAATTGCATCAACACCCAATTGTTCCATTGCCAGCACTGTGGATCTCCCTGCTCTGGAAAGTATTTTGCACTTCAGCTTCAAGTCTTTGGTACCTCTGGAGCTGTTGCTGAATCTTTTCCAATTATGCAGAACCCTGTAACTTAATATGCCTAAGTTGTAAAAAAAAAATGGCTGTAAAATGCAGGTTTAATAAAGAATTACACAAATAAGGAGTAGCGAAAGGTGTCTGAAACTTGATATTCTGGCTAGACACTAGAAAAGATGCTGGAATTCAGTTTGGTAATGAGTTTGTAGGCTGAGATTAGCAAAACCATTTCCCAGACACCCTGGGAAAGCAAACTCATTTAGACATCAGGAGTGTTATGGCTGCTGAAGTAAAAACATGGTTGTCGGTGCCTGGAAAAACAACTTTTTGTGGCTAATGATATGAGCATTAGAGCTGTTCAAGGTGCACAATATGTATGAAAAGGTAGAATATTACTTTCTCATTGCCTCTACATTTGGCATGCATTTGTTATCATGTTAATTAATTTGTAATGAACTACATCTATAACATCAGCACTGAAAGTCTTTTGCCAGACCATGCAGACGAAGCCAAAAGTTCAATTTGCTGTATACAGTTATTTTCATGTGTCAGAACCTTGTATTTTACATATCAAAACCCCAGTATTAAATTCAGTCTCTTTATGTTGTGTTTGGAAACAGGCATTCAAAATCAAGAAAGGAACTGAGACTTGCTTAAAAGCCTTGTGTGGGCTTAACTACCAGGGTATATAGAAAAAATCAGAATTTTCAGGGTATGAATAACCCTGATGTTTCTGTATTGTTTTTTTTTCCGGAACTGGAAAGAAAAGTCAAGAGTGAGTTCTGATCTACTAATTTTCTGAAATAATAGGTTTGATTTTGTTTTGCTTGCATTCTGCCCAGCACTCATAAGACAACTGCTCCACCAGTTTTGAAGAGTGGAATTTCCAGTCACCAAAACAGGGAAAAAAAAATAGTGGAAGTCATCTGAAACCATCATAAAAACAATGAAAACATTTATTTTCCAGCAGAATTTTAAATGCTCCCATCTTCAACAGGCCAGAATATGGATGGCTCTTGGAGCTTGGTCACCTGCAGGGCTACTGCATTTCTGTCTCTGAACTTTGTGGAAGAGTTAACCCAAATATTCTTCACCCGAATCAGGATGCTTACAGACTTCAGACTCTTTACAGTGAGCTGTGACTTTTTATAACCTGATGCCACCAACATTGAGGCAGTCTGTATGGTGAGGACATCAAGGTCCTGGGCCCTCTAAGTGGTAATGCTGACTTAGAGCTGTGAACGGGAAAGAATCTTAAAGATTCCTATTTCTCACAAGCAGGAAACTAACAAAATAATATTATTTTCCCCACTTACTTTTTCATTTTATTTATAGTTTTTTTTCTTTTAAAAGAAAAAGTTGTTTTTTCCAGTCAGAACTGCTTCCATAGTGAAACCATGTATCCTTACCTGCAGGTAAACTTAGGAAGGAAAGTTTCAGGTGCTCTGTTTTCTGATTAGAAGTGGTCTGAAGCCCTTTTTAGCAGCCAAATACAGCAGGCACGTACATTTCTTCTATATCTGCAGGAAAGGAAGAATGTTGGCCATTATTTCTACATTAATCTGCAGTTAAGAGACTCTGGTTTTCTTATTAGAGTTACAGTGTGTGATCTGGCTGTGCTTCCCATTGAAGAATTACAGGTGTGTTATGATTCATCTCCATTTCCCATTCATAGGGAGTTATTTGATATGTGACACTCTATGTTCCTATTTAGTTTCTTTATGTATTAGTTTGTTACATTCAGTCATTTCTGAATAGAAACCAAAAAAATGCCTATTCCCTAATTCTCCCTCCTTTTTGAGGTATAGACAGCAAATTATAACATAAACTGGTAATATGGTTACATTAACATCTTGATTTTTCTTCCTAAAGGTTTAATTCTAAAGTTAACCTTTTGTATTTGAAAATGTGTGATCCATGGCCAAAAACTGTGTTTTGTCATCTGGATAAAATAATTCAAACCTGAAATGTCAGAGCTGAAACAGCATACTTGTCTCTTCTCACTATCTGGAGAGTCAAATCCTGGCTTTGGTCAAAATGAAAATGAATTTTCTGTTTTCACAAATTTGTCACATAATTTGATATGATTTTCCACTTCTCAAAGGAAGTCCTGCACTGAGACTGTTCACCTTCAGAGCTAAAATCAGGGCAGACTGAAATCTGTTGGGAGATTTGTAAGCTATGGCAGCATCAACCCCTTCCTCACTATTTCTGGCTCCAGAATGGATAGATTTTTTTTTCCCCCTCCTTCAAAGGTAAAAGAAACCTAAATAAAGTGTTGAAGTCAAGGGATCTGCACCAGTTTAACAGCAGCTGAAGATCTGGCATAGATTTTACCTAGAGATGTAGGAAGAAGCACACATGAAGGAAGGATTTGTCCTGCTAAATATAGGCTGTCCTGAGAGTTCTATGTCTAAATATCTCTTTAGGCATGTAGCAAAAGTAACAGGATGCAACATGGTTTTTTTGTTTGTTTTTTTTTTTTACCAAAAACTATCCTCTGAAATTAATAAATATTTGTAGTGTTCAAGGAACACAGATCTAAAGACCTTTTTATTTTCAGTTGTCTTAGCATAAATTTCTTGAAGGAGGAGCACTCCTAGTCAGCAACATCTACCTGTAAATATATTTTATATATGCTTACATGTAAAGCTGTATGCCTGTGTGAGACATACTCCTACAGACATTCACACGTGCATAAAGCATTTGCAGCTTAGGCACAGAAAGTCATTTGTAAATGTTGAGGTACAGAACTGAAATAACAGAATTTTCATATTAGACAGTTTTATCTCATCCCTTTACATAAAATTTCAAAAACAAGTGCTAATGTTGAAATTGGCTATTAACCAAGATGTTTGCTGTCAAATTAAGTGTTCCCATCTGAGATGATAAATGGAGGCTACATGGCTATAAGCTGTGCCTTATGAAAAATAATTCTTTGACATCTGGCTCTAACATCTGGTTTTATAATTGATACTCTAAAGCAAATGGAATATGTACTTTTAAGGATTTGGTTTTAATTAGTTTTCAGAAGCTTGTATTTCTGCATTGTGTAACTATCATGCAGCTACAGAGGTCTGAAAGAAAAGAATTCAGCTCACACCAGCACCTGCAGGTATCAAACCATATAAATATATAAATACTGGTGCTTTACCCTGTGACACTGGGCAGCACTAACCAATGTCTAGGGAGAAGGGAGGGGGAGGATAGAATTTTAGCACCTGTTCAATACCTACTGAAACTATACTTAAGGGAATGCTCTTTTTCTACTCATGATTAAATAAAAAAGAGCCTGGTAGTTTTATAATTTTATTACCATTTTATTTCTATGTATTTAAGTTAAAGACAATAAGGAAACCAATGTCAGAAGGTTGTCATTACTGAGCAGTAAGAGTCTGTTACCTTTTTTTTTTCTGCTTTTCTACTGCTAATGTCTTTAAAACTGTGAACAATTTTTAAGAGTAAGAATGGTCTTACATCTTGGCAGTGCTTGCATGCAGGACTACTCTCTGAACTACTCTTAGTGACTAATCCCTTCCTTCAGGACTTTTTCAGAATAGGTTCTGCAAACCACACACGAGCTCCTGATATATTTGGTAAATTATATCACCATTGTGCAGGTGAAGAGTTCTTGTGATGCATCCAAATATTAATATTACTGTTAATATTTCTTTATTTTCCTGGCATTACAATAGGACAAGACCAGCTCCCCAAATGTATGTGAATTATTCCAGGCACACAGTACAAGATCCACTGCCTTGAAAATTTTATAGAGAAAGCAGAAGAAAGATAAGACACAGGAACAAAGTGCTTGTTACAACCATAGATGCACATAGTCCAGTTCCCCTTTTACCCAGTCAGTTAGCAGCATTATAAAGATATTCTGAAAAATAAAAACAGATTTAATTTCCGCATGATGCACATCACTTAGAAATGAATTTTCTATGCAGACCATCTCTAATCAACCTGTTTATTTGCCACTTGGTTGCAGATGGAGGCCTAGAAGAATTAAGCATTCTTAATATTGCAATATTAATATTGCAATTAAGTAACATGGGAATTCTGAGGTCAATTTAGGATCATTTTTTTATGCCTCAGAGGTGACACACAGAGTGAGGAAAAAAAATTCTTGATGTCCTCTTCCTGTCTTTGATTTTATGACTCCTGCTATTCAAAATATCCCTGTTTGAAAGAATAACAAAAAAGGCTGAAGAGAAAGGTAAAGTCAAAGGGGCTGCCTTAGCAGAGGGTGGTTGATACATGTGCTTGTTTTATTGGGAGGCTGTGGAAAGCAGGTCCATACCTGGAGATGGGGACTGCCTCAGAGCTGCCAAAACAGCAGGGCTGTGGTTTTCATTCCTATAAGGTGGTGACATTTACAACAGCAGAGATTTTAGTGGTGGATCAGTGAAAAATCTACAGTCTTTGTCAACTTTAAATAATAATTTTCTTCCTTTTAAGAAATATTTTCCCAGGTTTTCAGTGACTGTGTTTTTACACAGCTTGGGCTCAGCCTGTGCTATAAATTTGCTAGCTTTAGGTATATTAGCTGGAAACTGGGAAGACTCTGTCCACCCTCCCCTCTGTTAGTAAGGTCTGGTTGCCAGCAAAATTCCTTGGATAACTATATCTCAGAGGTGAAATAAGTCTTGTTGTTACCTTTTTTTATATTTTTATGTGACAGGTGTACCTATTCCAGCATGTTCTCCCTCAATGAGGGAGTCTCCTGGAAAAGATTTGCTGGCTGACTTCCTCTGTAATGTAGATATGCCTTAACCCATTCTATTTTCCAGCACTAAAAATGGCCACATTTTGGGAGCATGTTAAAACTGTCATGAGTACTCACACTGTCAGACACATGAATCATAGATTAGAAAGCTTCTGTCTTTGCCTGCATAAATTCCTCATCTTTGAAAGATTATTTGATCCAATGTTGTAAAGCTTAACTTTTTTAAAGTTAACTGGGTTCTTAGTACTACTGAGATGTATCTCATAAAAGTCCACATGCTGTTAGACATGGGGATTTATAAGGAGTTGCTTGAAACTGAGGAAGATCTGTTAAGTCAAGGAAAAAAGAAAGGAGAGGGCATACATGTGGTTTTCATTTTAGTGAGGCTGACCAGTGTTTCTTCTCATAGGTCCTTCCCCAACTCCACAAACAACCCCAAAATCTGAAATGTTCTCAGGATTTCCATTTAATGTGCTTCTACTATGAACACATTTTATCCCTCGAGTTTCCCAGTGATTATGCTCTCCTCTTGTTTATAATTTTGGCTTCTTCAGAGCACCTAAAAGCAAGGCTGAAAAGGGATGGTTTCAGAGAGTTTAACAAGGGAAGTGCTCTGTTGTGTTGCCAGCAGGTCTGAATTAGAGATATTGTTTCCCAGCTGTATGAAATTTATATGTTTTATTTTACAGTACACAAAGAGAAATTTCTTCCTAGCTTTGCAGACAGACCAATTAAATGCAGTTCAGATTGGCTGGGTCAAGGCTGGAGGTTACATCTTACTGTCGAAGCCTTCCTAGGATTGGCAAAAGCACTTCCTAAAGTTTTCTTTAACTGCGGAAAGAAAAATTCCCCAAACAAATTTCAGTTGCTTTTCCTTACATTGATCAGGTAATTATTTCGGATTAGTTTTTAAATACTCTTCAAAACACAGAAGCTGAAATATGGCATCAAACTGACCCCTGGTCTCCAACCAGACAAAAGAGGCTGTGAGGAAGGAGTTCTTCATCCTCATTTCTCAGAGATGATTGAAGGCTGTGAAGAACAGAAAATCCCTTCTTTGTTTTGGTTGTTTTGTTTTTTAAAAAATCCTGTATAAAGAAGTTCTCATTCTTCATAAGGTGGTTTTGAAACATCAGCTTTGCTGGGATTATTGCAGAACTTTTTAATATGGTTCTGCTTCTTGGATATATCCTAGGCTGTTGTAGGTAAGAGGACCTTTCCAGTTAATTTTAGCAAAAATTTAGCAAAAAACCTTAAAAATTTTTTTTAAAGAGGTTTTACTATATTGTCAGATGAAGAGTGCTACTTCTCTTTAATAGAGTGTTGCTTTCAAGTGCAGAAGCACAGTATAATGACCACCAAGGAGCTACCTTCACTGCTCTCTATTTTAAGAGGGATACTAAAGAGAAAGATCTATTTTTATTGGTACTGTGATTACGAGTTTCAAATTTAAAGAGCTTGAAATCTTAGCTTATATAATAAGTACAATAGGTGAATTATATGCTATAGGAAGAATTTCACTGCAGTTGCAGGTCAGGATTTTGTTAGTCTCCATCCCCTCATGGTCATACTTTCTATTAGCTGGTTAATTTAAAATCTCTTTTTGTAGTCTGTTCTTTAATCCAAAGTATATCTGACTATAAATTTTGACAAGTCTCATTTGCTTACAACTCATGTAATATACACCCAATGCAAAAGGAAATATAAAGTATTTTAGTAATAATCTGTCCTTCTTACTTTCCTGTTTAGTCCAATAGACCATATGTCAAATTCTCTTTTAAGTCACTCCAAGAATATTTCAGAGAAAGAGAAAAGGAGGTCATAAAGTATCATAAGACCTTGACTTCAAAATTATTTTCAAATTAGACCAGTTCAGAATATAATGATAACAATGACAGGTTTCATCTGCCTACAGTGGATTAACAAAACAGATGAACAAAAATCTGAAGCTTTTTTTCCTTTGAAGCTGTATTTTACAACCAAAAATATTACGTAGTGTGTGTGCACAGTTGTGACTGAATAAGTATTATTCTGCTTTTCAGATTGGTGAGGTTTCAGGTTGACAGTTAAAATCTATTATTTATTACTTTCATTAAATATTGAAAAATTATAATGTGAATTATTTGTTTAACTTTCAATCTTACTTCCTGTGAAAGTAATGTGCAGGAAACCCACTGCAGTTCTGTGCAGCTGAGCCCTGATCCTACCTATCTAGGATCCAAATTTTGCACTTCATTTGCTAAACTATTCTTCCTAAGATATAGCTGTTTTCTTCTTTTATCTCCATATTTTAGATGCCTATTTTACCCCAAGGGAAGAATTGGTATTTATATATACTGGTTTATATAGGAACACAAGTCCATAGGGAGATTTCTTTATTTACATTTGCTGAAATGACAAGTGTAAACCACTTCTGCTGTATAATTAAATTCTGGTGATATGTGATTTTATACATCAAATGCATTTTACAATCATGTTGAAGATCCTCATTATCATTGCTTGATTAAGGGAATGTACAGAATAAGTATCAGAGAATAACAGCAAGTGATTGACGTAGAAGGGGCAGAGATATCCAAAGTCAAGTACATGCAATATAATTTTAGGTGCCTCAAACACCAGTGCTATTTGGGAATTATGTATATTTCCTATGAGTTCAGCTTTTTTTTGGGTATATATCAACTCTGTGACCCCCTAGCTAATTAAAATTCTAATGCTTTTCATTTTGATTTAAGAAAGATAATATATTCTTTCATGATGTGGAACTGTACACAAATTTCAACCATGCCTGGGGAAATGCTGGCCTTAGAGAATGGCTTCCAGTAAACTGTAAAATTTTACAGTTGGGTCCAAGTCCTGCTCTCTGTTTATAAAGCACCTGATAAGAGTAAAGCTCTGATTCTCTTTAAGAACTTTGGGCATTATAGCAGCGAGAATAAATAATAACATCTCAACAACACAATGCTATTTTTATTCCTAATTTTATTCTATGTATTTTATTATTCTTTTATGTTATCTATATCCTATTTAAACATCATGACTGATCTTTTCCTGTCTTTGTGCTCAGCATAGAGAGGGAAGAAGTCTTTCAGGAACTGGCTTTGCCTTCTTTAACTTCAGTTGTTCTCATTGTGTTTTGCTAAGGCATTTCAGTCTCAGCTTTCTTCTAAGGGAGAGATTCATGGTGATGAGAACTGAAAGAGTAAAAATGTGTAAGACTAAGAATCCCTGGTGTTGACCTCTAGGTTTGATAGAATGATTTCATATTTATATTGCTAATATAAGTAGTGTTTTAGTATTACTAATAAATAGGTGATTTAACTAGAACTGGAATCTAAAAACCACCATTAAAGAGTTTGCTAGCCTGATTTTATTTTATTTTTTTCTGCATTGTGGAATTCTGTGACTTTATAAAAACAGACCTGTATCTATGTTAGGATGACCCCAAGAGAGAAGCTTGGCATAATAGTGTTTAATTAAACCAAATAAAAAGCTAAATAGAGTGCATGATTTAAACTTTACAGTGTCAGAGTTTTTGAGGGGGTTTGTTTGTTTGTTTGTTTGTGTTTTTATTATAGAGGTTCCTGCTACAGCACAAAGAGGAGACCTTGCTTAGAGGAATGTTTGAAGGTAGAGATGCTTGAATTCATATGATGGCACTAGAAATATTTAGCTGTGTTCTCAAACAGTTCTGGAAGCAGAGGGTCTTACTTTGTGTTTATGTTTTATGATCCTTTTGCCCAGAAAACAGTGCTATGGCTGTAAGAAAAAGAAACTGAGGGTAAGTGGTTTGCTTGGTCTCTCCTGTATTTTTTTGCCACAGGGAGGCACCCTTCTCTTCAGGTTTTGGCTTTGTGAAATATTAGAAATACTAGAAATACTAGAAAGCATGGTCCTTTTGTGTTTGAAACCCCAAAGAGTTTGTCTTCGTGTCAGTTGTGCTGCTTCAATTTACAGCTATACTGAGTGCAGTCCCCCACCCAACCATGCTGAATAAATTGTCTGTTAATCAGTTTAGTTCACAGGGATATACATTTTGCAGTGGGAAATTGAATTAAAATCTTCACATTCTAGTGCAGATACTATTTCCTCTCAGTGTTCCTGAAATTACCAACATGATTTGTTCCCCTTCTCCGCCCCAAAACCCTGAAACACCAATACCTTTTCCCCAAAAACTGTCTGCCATCAAGAATGTAAAAAAATCTGCAAATGTTCAGTGAATAGTTGTCCCAGCAGATTTCTCAGGCTGAAATGTAACAGCTATATGCAAAATAAAATCACTCAAGTACATAAAATGGGTTTGTTCCAGGAGTTTTGGACAGGATTATTAACCTACTCATATGTAGGAAGACAGTCTTTAAATCTAGTTAAGTTTGTCTTTTTAGATGTACAAAAAAAAATAATCAGAGGGAACATAGTTTGTAACTTGGAATATTGAGAGTTATAAGGGACTTCCTTTAAAATTTCCTGTTTGTTTAAATTCTTTCTTCATCTAAGGTATTGTAGGATAAAAAGTTCTAATGTCTGTCTCCTATTCCGGATATCCTACAGCATTTGAAATAAAACAGTTCTATTTACAGCTGCTTTAATACTTACATCTTGCAGAGAGGTTATTTTAGAGGCATTTTCATCAGCTCTTTTTAAGTGTTTTGAGTTGCTGTAGTAAAACAAATTATAGGCTAAGATTCATTACTATGTTAGCTTTTTACTAAGTACTATTTTTTTCCTCTCCTGAGGAAAATAAGAAAATATTAATTTTTGTTGCACAAATGCGGTGATTGAAATAGTACATTCCAGTGTCAAATGTGAAGGCTTTTAATTTTTATTACATTTAAAAATTAAAATTAAATATTTAAAACTGTGCCACCACTATGCTTTCCAAATGCAGTATCAAAATTACCACAGTAGCCATTTGGAGGTGTGGGGTATGAAAGGAGAAGCAGGGACAGGAAAAATCCTCCTTAAGTTTGGGATGACTTCAGTGCAAGCTACGTTGAGGACAACTTCATGTTATGTGAGTGATGAAAAAATCCTTGTTTTGTAATAACATCATTATGGTGCAGTTGCAGTTGAACAAAACATTAATTTTGTGACAGTGGGAACTGAAGCATTTGGAAATTAAGCTATTAAGTGTCCACATGGAACTCACGTTGGTATGCATGCATTTTAGGATCAACCCTGTGTCATCCACTGCTTATTTTTTTATTTATATCTTAATTGATAAAACAGATGTTTTCAGAGTCATGAAATAGTTATGGCATGTGTAAAAGGACTCATAATCACACCCAGCCAAAAATTCCCAGTGGAAGGCTCTTGTCTTCACTCTTTTTCCACGAATATAGTGGCATTTCCACTAACAAAACTGTTTTAACTGTAATGTAGAATTCTGGAGGCCTGAAAATGCTCCTTTTTAGAGAGCATTATTAGTAAGTACACCCTTTGTAATTTCTACCTCTGAGCATTGTGTCCTTAAAAAATGTTAATAATTAAATCCTCTGTTACTTCAACAGAGATTAATATTTTCAAATTAAAAAATGCAAAGTGAATTTTCTGTTTTGGATCTCCATTTCCAACCAGGCAGATAAGGCTCTGGTTTTCAGAGAAGATAGAGATGCACAGTAAAGAGGAACTGTAGGTAGTTAACTTTTCTGAAACCAGTCTTGAGTGAGTAGATATTCATGAGGTGTTAGTATTCACAACTGAGACAGGATTTTTAAAAGAACTCACCTCTTTGCTAGATTTCTAAATGTATTGCAAAGCTTCCAAGAGTTTAATGTTCTGAGTGTGGTGAGAACTTCCAGCTTTCAGATAATTTTTGGAAATCTGACCTTTATTTTGGTGCTTGAATATGTTCTGGTTTCTTCAGAAAGTCTGGCTTCATGCATCTATATAAAGACATACAAGATTAGAGATAATATTGAAAAATAAATTGGCCCTCACTTTTTCCTGAAAAGCTATTACAAATTAATTTCAAAACTGAAAATAGAATTCAGACCTTACTGTGCCGTGTGCTAAGTGTGATAACATACTCCATGCAAAGAGCCAAAATCATTCAGCCCTACTTTTAGAAGAGTTGCAAAGCCACTGCTGAGCTGAGGATTTGCCATCTCCTGGAGTAGGACTCTCATCTGAGAGCAAGCTTTCTGTTCTCACAGAGGCACTGGGCAGGAAGGGAGGATCAGGAACTAGGTGGTAATGTATCTACATCTACTGGAGAATACCCAAAAGTAGAAAATGAACTTATCATCCAGAAAGCAGAGAGCAATGGCATTGTACAGAGAGGCAGAAGCTGGCACTTAGAGATGAGGTGAAGCTCAGTGTCAGATTGTAGTCCAGCAAAATCCTCTGAATATCAGGAGTTAAACAGAAGGGCCCAGACTGATCTTTTGCAGGAATGAAATCAGCAGGGCAACTTACGTGCTTGATTTAAACCCCGGGCATTAATTTTAATTAATTTTCATCATCCTTTCATTCTTTCCCTGCATATTTAATGTTTTATATCCCCCGTGCTTTATTAATGTTTTTTATTCGCATAATTTCCTTTTTGCTTAAAAACAAAATACAAAGGTAACTTCCAGGAGTAACAAAACAAATTGATTCAAGACAAAACTGCTCATGCTTGTTCAGCCAGAAGAAATCGGTCTTCAAGACACTTCCACTGCTGCTGCCTGAATTTACAAAGCTGCAATTTCCAGGCAAGCATGATACTAAACTCAGCACCAACATAATTTACAGGGGATTAGTCTTTTTCCCTGAAGAATATACCATGACATCTAATGAAGGAAGAAAATGTCAAGTACAAAATGAAACGGTCTAATGTGATCGTAAGAGCTCTTTACAGCAGATCAAAATATTCAAGACTGGGGAAAGGGGAGGGAGGAACAGAGTTCTGTGTGAAATTCTGTTGACAAGGACAAGGAAATACAAAGAAGATAAATAATGTGTAATGAAGTTAAATCTACAAAGTCTATTTGGGACATCTCTTTAATTTTCCTCTTAGTTCCAGCTAGAATAATTCCCCTGAAACCCTGTTCTTCCCATTCATCTACACCCAAAACCGTATTTCCAAAAATTCCCTTTGGATTCTTGATTGAGAGATGTCTCATTAGTCTCTGTATGATATGGCCAGGCCAATTTAACTCCTTGGTGTGATAAAAAGAGAAGGTTCTGCACGATACTTTTCTGGTCCTCCCTGCTGTTTTTCTGCCCCTTGTTTAGTCCTGCTTCTTGCACTATTTGAATCCCCACCTTAAGCTGGTTCGAACTCACTGACTGGCAGCAATTCTGTGGATTATTTGTTAGTTCCTCTCCCCTTGGTGAGTTTTCTGCCTGTTAAAACAGTGAGTCTGCACACCAGATGTAGGATGGGCCCTGGTTATCAGTACAAGGGAAGGGGTTGGACCTCGTAGCTTGCAGCAGGGAAGAGAAAACCAGGAAGGAGAGAAGTTCTGAACTTCCAGAGTGGCTCAGCTGTCAGCTTGTTTCTGACATTGAATTCAGGTTAAATGTTTATAGGTCAGTGGGGCTTTTTGGAGAGACAGCTCTCAAATCCAGCAAAACTCATCTGTGAGATCCTGCTTCGTCCTTGTCCTTAGCTATAGTTCCTGTTAAATACTACTTCTACCTGCCTCTCTGCCTTTGAGAAAATGTTGCTGGGTTTCCACTGCTATATTTAGTTGCCTTAGTATAGATTAAATATCATTTATTGTTTCCTGCTCTTATTTTTAAGCTCCTCATACTAACTCTGTCTTTAATTTCCTTTCAGAATACTTTCCAGACATTTTATTTCCAGATCACGTGCAAATGAATCATAACAAGTTCAGATATCTATTCGTACCATTTATTTTTGGATGATGTTCTAGAAGCCTCTGCTCTTTGGCTGCATCCAAAAAAATGCAAAAGAGAATTTTATTACTTGTGGTTTCAGGTCCTTAATTTTCTTCCTTAAGTATGGCATTAAGTATGTTACTCCAATTAAAAACTTGCATTGGAATAAATACCCTCTAGTGTTTCCATTGCATTTGGGGCAAAGTAAGTGACAGGTTTTGTAGCTAATACAATAAGAACATTTTCAAGCACACCTGTCTGAAATGGTTTGGTTTTTTTTTATTGTTACAATATGTCTTCTTAACTTGTCATCATAGCAATATCCCATCATGTTATGTTCTCCTTGACTTCTTATAAAAGCCCTGTTTTTTCAGCAGAATAAAGAATTTTTTTTCCCCTGAAACAGGAAATCTGGGTATTCCTGAAGAGCTGAGTGCTAAGTCAGGAGGTGAGGAGCAGCAGGAGGGGCAGCTCTGCTGGGGAAGGTGAGGTGGGAGCAGAGGAGATGGCTCATGGCTCAGGTAGGGACAGCATCCTCATCAGCAAGCAACTCAGTCCTCTGGGGTTTGAAAGGAGAACAGAGCAGGGTGGCAGGGGTAACCCTCTGAGAATGGGCAGCCCAGCTTCTTAGGGGTTGTTTCTCCAAACAGGGTGGCTCTCAACCCAGCTGGGCCGCAGGAAAACCTTTGTAGTGTGGATTGTCTTTCTTCTTAAAAAAACAAACCAAAAAACCTCCAACCAAACTTATTTTCTGATAGCTGCTTCCCAGTGCTTGCTTAGTTTTGTGGATGGTGGGTGTGTGTCAAAAAGTAATTCTACTGTGGTTCTTGAGCAGTGTTGATGGCATTTCCCACAATGAACGAAAGCATTATTACAGGAACTATGAGAAGCTCTAATACAAAACAACTGTGAATATTTTACAGTAACCAAGTCATTCTTTACTGCTTCTTTATTGGCTTTTTCAACTATATCAGGTTTTGGAGCAGAAACTGATAGCTCATTCATGTGTCAGTAGAACTCTACCCTGCACAAAGCCACAGTAAGTATATGGTTTGACAGTAGGCTGACAATAACTTCCCAGAAGTCACCTATATTTTTCTGTGTATGTGTGTGTACAAAACCAAGGAAAATGCTTTTAGAGATTTCTTGTGGAATACAATGAGATCCCCTTTGCCTCAACTGAGCAATAACTGAAAAACAAAACCAGGGGCTCATCATTGTCAGTCACACTCACTTTTTGCATGCTCTTCTCCATGAGAAAAACCATGTATTTCAGAGGATTGCTGGCAATATATTTTAGTTTTACCCAGATGTACTTTTTCTTCAGGCACTCTGACTTACATTATTGTTTGTAACATAAAGGCTGTATCAGGAAACCTGGGCTACACCAAATGCCATGTGAACCAAAGATGCCAACCTTATGCCTGTCCCTGGCATGTTGTCACTTTACCCCATTTTTTTATTTGATGGATTGGGATAGGTGGGAAAAGCAGTAACATGGAAGCAGCATGGAAAATTGTTTTACCCCTTTGCCTTAGAAGTTGTTCACTGAGAACATTGGTGAAATGCTGTGAAAGAAGTGGCATTGTGGAGGCAAGGGCTCCACTTTGTGTTATCTGGCTGCAGCTTTTGTGAGTACAAATGCTAACTTTGGCTCTTCTCAAGGGGCATGAATAGCCTTGTATGGGACTTGGTAAATGAGCCATAGAGAACAGGGAATCAAATCAAATCAAGTGAAATAATCTTGGTGACTGCTGTGAACTCCTAATAGGGATGTAAACAAGAAACAGTTTGTATGAGCTCTCATGTGGAGGTGTAAATGTCTTATCTCTACATGCTAGCACTGGCTGGGGCTTCTAATGTTTAAGATGAAACAATTCCTGATGGTTTGTGTAGTCAGGAAACAGAGCTCTCCTTATTTCTTCTTTTAACTTCTGCTTTTCTTGTTTGGTTGGGGTTTTTTGTTTGTTTGTTTTAAGAGGGAAAAGTTAAAAAATTCACATTTTATTTCACATAGAGGCACTATAAACCACCTCCAAATTTGTGATGTTACTACTGAATTAAGACAGAAATGAAGCTCTTGGTTAAAAGGCCTGGGGTCTATTCATTACCATAATGATATGAATAGTACTAAAGGAATACACTTAAGGCTATCAAATAATTATTTGTATTTTTTCCAGCTTTCCAACTGTTCCTCATCTCCTTCTTCTACCTCCCCCAGTGACGCCACTGCAATTGTAGTGGGGTTTTTTTGTTTATAGTAAAAATAGTGAAAATAAACCCTTGATCTTTGCATTCCGAGAGTGTCAGTCCAGCTTCCTGAGGTTGTTTCTCAGTCCTCACAAATATTTTTGTAGGAAGTCTTTAAGCATTTCAGGCCACTCCACTTTCTGAGGAGAGCATGGTAATACCACATGCATAAATCCATTAAAACTTTAATTTGTTAAAAGTGGGAAAAATATGAAGCATGTTTTCTGAGGAATTATATGGAACTCTGGCCATTGAGCATGTGTGTGTGTATTTATGTGCATGGAGGAGTTATATTTGTGCTTATAAAATTAATTAATGACTTTAGGCAGTTTTTGTTTTTCATGGGTTGTAGCATGTTAAATGAGGGATAAAGTAAGATAGTGCTGGCAAGCAGAAAGCATTTTTTTCATTTTTTTCATTTTTTTCATGTCCTAGTTGTTTAAAGCTTTGCATTATCCTTTTGGCACCTGGTAATATTCTGTGATTCAGTGGGTTTTTAACATGATAACATTCTTCTGTAGTTTTTCTAGTGTCTTAAACATAAATTTTGCCTCCTGCAGTCACCTGTTGAAAGTCAGTTTTCTACAGGTCTCTCTAATTTCAATTGCTGGATTAGCTGAAATAGGGAAAAGTCAGACTGCACTTGGATTGATCCAGGAGGCAATCTGTAACACCCCACTATGCTGGTTACCCATTTGCAGTTCTTAACTTACATTGCTTCAGTTTTTAAATATGTTGTGTCCTTTACTGCAGTATCTCTAGGTCCAAGTGTTTCAGCTGGAAAGTCAAAAGGCTAGGAGGTGTCTGGAAGGAGACAGTGTATGCCTTTCATTAGTATACTGTTAGCAATGGAAGGCCCTTTTAATTAAAGGTATTTCTAACTAGACACTTTAATTTATGAAGTTTTCATTATTTTTCAGTGCAGGTTTGCCTTATGCTGGTCATCCTGCACTCTAAATTTATGCACAATTCTTCTCTTTTCCCACATAAGATTTATTTCTTTTCATTTCCACTGAAATAAAATTTTCCTTACCTTGTATTACAGATTCTTCTTTTCCAGAGAGGAAGCTAGCACTACCTCTTTTATGTATTACATCCAGCTCTCTTATAAGATAGACTTATTCATTCATGAGAGACTGCTCTGAACTTTACATGTAGGAGATGTTAAGCTGGGGTAGGTAAATGTTAATTATAGGAAAGAGAATATAAAGTTGGACTGGGTTTCAACTTTCTCTTTCATCTACATGAAATGATTGAAGAACACTTCACATAAAAGGGGAGAAATGTTATTTTAGAAAAGTGAATTGGAGCCTTCATCTCATGGATCACTTCCTACTGAGGGGAAGTGGCAACAGCTACTTTGTAATGAAGACAAGAATCAGTGATACCCATTTATTCACTATGTGATGGTGAAAGAAAAAAACCTTACTAATGATTACTGATAATGATTAATGATACTTAATATGATTAGTAGTAATCATACTAATTTGACATAAACATTATGTGGTATAAAGCCTGGGTGATTCATTCTCTTTACTGTCTCATATGTACAGAAAGTTCCACTGGAAGCACTAATATAGACAGGTAGCTAACTTAAACCACTCTGATTTTTTTTTTTTTTTAATTAATAAAAGTTGATAAGTAAGGGGCACAAGTCAGATTGAATTTTATAATCCAGGTTTAAAACGTGGAATCCAAGCTCTTTCCATAAACCGACAGCTGGACATATTAATGCATGCATTTCTCTGCATGTGCCTGTGGCTTCCAAAATGTTAAAAATAATACTCCTTTTCACTAGACAGTTTTGATACATAGGTATTAAAATATTAAGGTCCGTTTTCGAGTTCTCCTTTGTTTTCAATTTCTGTGACTTTCTTAACAAACAAACATGAGGGCTGAAACATTCACTGATAAAGATAATTCAAAGAGACTGCACCAAAATGACAATAAACTTCGATCTCAAGTTTGTAGGCAAGTCAATCAGAGTGGGAAATACAATTTTTAGTATTATCTTTCTTCAGAGGAAAAAAAACCAGAAGTGAAGCATATGAATTCAGTGTTCAAAAGAGCTTGGGTTCTGAATATATAATGTTCACTGAGATTTGACTGTGAATTGTCAGTAGACGAAGTATCTTTTATAAAACATGTTTGGTGAATAAATTTAAATAATGAATACATTACAGAAGTGGTAAATACATTATTCAAAGATAAAAAGGATCAACCATAATTTCTTAAAGAAATTCTCCAGGGTTCTAGTCTCTGAAAATTTCAACTTTGAAAAACAAACATTGTTTTTTATCATGCAGATGAGCATTGTTCAACCTTTATAACTTTTGCTGTTAAAATTTCAAGCTTTGTTTATTTGTTTTTACATGTTATTATATCGCAGCATTATTTACAATGATTGCCATCAGTTTTCAAAGTTGGAATTTGCTTTCAAGAAGTGGTAGCTATGGGATTTAGCTGACCTGAGTACTGATCAGTCACTGATCAGTCAGTGTATTTCTGTTGTTTGAGTCTGACTTAATGTTGGGACTAGAATGAAAAATAAACCCTGTAGATATTGTCTTCTGCTTCTAACTGTTGATATTTACAAGAAATAATGAAAACCATGTCAAATTCTCCATGTTTCTAGAACCCCAATCATTTGCTATTGCCATCTAGGAAGATGAAATTCCAGCAATTACATTGCTTTTAAATTTCTAGGAGCAGTGTGAACATCAGATATTTTCTGCTCCTACAGTGATGCAAAGTAGCCATATGCCTGGCTAACTACCTAATTAAGCTTTGCATCACTGAAGCAACAGAAAAGGCCTGGAGTGTTTATTGTTCACATATCCAACATTAATTCCCCAGCTACACTTGTCAGCCCAGGAGTTAGAGAGAAGAGACAAAGCCAGTAAGATTTTCCTCTCACAGACCACCTGAGCACAGCTTTGGTATGGATCCCCTTTGTCCTCTTGAACATACCATACATTTGATTTCTCTCTCCTACAAAAACGTACTTCTGTTTCCCTTTGGGGTCTAGCATTTGATTTTTTTTAAAAAAAAAGTTAAGGTAAAGATTAGCAAGTCAACTCAGTAGGACATTGCTGTGTCACTTTGATGTTGTCCTGCCCCTGTGTGCCTGCTGTATGCCTCAGGTTTATTGTCCAGCAATACCTGATTGAGAAGCACAACTACTGGGTCACCACAGCCTGCCCACACCTTTTCTATGGAAAAGAGAGAGTTTTCTTGCTAGCATGGAACTGCCACTTCCTATATTCCCAGTGGGCCTCAAGTTCTGTCTACAAATTGGATTTTGATATAGATAGGGAAGAAAAAAGTGCTAAGAAAACCAGCTGTTGCTTATGGCAATATGTAGGTTATGCTTTGTCCTGGACCTAAAAACAGCTTCCCAAACACAGGAATGCTGGAAGGAGGCAATTATCTGCTTCACACTGCATCTTTTCCTCTACTTTGAAAAAAATCTGCCGCTGCTGCCACCCATGCTAAAGGGTTGGTGTACAGGAGGTACAGAATCTTTCAAAAGGTTTGGCTCAGATATTTTGTGAAGCCTGTAGTCCATTAAGCTGAAGGACCAGTTGAATCAAACAGGCTGCACAGACCCTAGTTTCAGTTTTGAAAGCACTGCCCCCCAGGAATGGAACTATATAAAAGAAAGCAGACCTAGCCTTTTATTTTTCTACCTTGGACTGAGTTCTAGTTAGCAGCGACATGAAATTTCTGTCAGGTTCCCCCCACATGGTCCTTTCAAGGCTCCAATAAAAGAATGAATGCCAGAGCAGAGTCTTTACCCATTCAGTTTTCAGCTCTGTTAGCTTTCAATACCAGAAATGTATTTAAAAGTGTGTAAGGTTTGTTAACTCTAATGTAGCACTGTCACTCATCCTGTTCCAAAAGAATAGAACTATATATGTGTTGAGATTTGCAATTCAAATGAAACCATTTTACTTTTTGAAAATGGGCTACTGTGGAAGAAAAAAGGCTGTATAAAGGATCACATTAACCTACAGCAATAATATTATAACAGCACTGTTCATGATACTATAGTTAGGACTGTGCCAACTGGTTAATTTATAAGTTTTGTCCTTCCCTTTTTGAAATACCCATCTGCTTTTCCCCCAGCCTTACAATTTTCTGATAGAAAGTCTCTAATAAAAATTCTATGCTTGTTAGAAAATTAAATTAAATTCTGTAGACTGTTAAAATCTGTAGGCTATAATCAGATTTTATTTCAAAATGCTTGTGAGGTTTTGTTTTATGTCCTTTTATTTATTTACTTGCTTTTAAATAGGAATATAGCTTAATTTATTGTGTTTTCAATATGTTGCATATGCATGATCATGCTACCATACTTCTGAATTACTTCATTTCCTAAAGATCTTTGCTGTTTCACTTACTGCCTTTAGGTAGAGCCTGGAAAGGGGCAGGTAGGGTGTATTTCAAAGTTTGTAAACACAGAGCTACAGGAAATATTAGATTTCATCTGTCTTGTAGAAATTATCACTACTGGATGGAGAGCTGCTTGATAAACTGCCTTGGCTGCATTTTGTGGGAAAGTAGTTTTGGGAATAGTTCTCTATCTGCTCTTATCAGTCAATGAAAATTAAATAAGAGAGCATTTGGAAAAGTGTTGACTTTTAGTCTGATAGTCAGTGGGGCTGTCCATATAACTGAGAGTTAAAAATCATGCTAATAAAATGTCAGTGTGGTGAGCTGGCTAAGAATAAAACCATGGGTGTCAACCTTCCCATGAATGGTTAATGCTGCCACTGACATTAGTGTTAAAACTTGTAATACAAACATGTATGTATGAAAATTGGAGGCCAGGGTGTATAAGGAGAAGTTCTTATTGTAGGAATGAATGAGTCCACCCAAAGTTTAAAGTTAGATATGGACCTGAAGGGCAGGGATCTGGTTTCAGTGCCCTAGTAGCAAGTATGATACAAGGTACAAAACTGTGAGATCAAGAAGAGGCAAATATTTCTGTATTCTAACCAGGTATCAGGCTAGACGGTTCAGAGAGGGAGACTTCCCAGACACCAATATAAGCTCCTGAATTCATCTATATAAACAATGAAGTATATTAGGAATATTTGGAACAGGAGCTTGAAGCCTTAAGAAAAGGTCACTTTTTAAAAATGGTTGCTTTTGAGCAAAGCTGGAAGGTCTTGAATACAGTGCATTCTTTTAATTTCTGAACACATGATTTAATACTGGAGGTGATTACCTGACCCTGTCTTCTACTTTTTAGTCTGTAATAGTTTCTTTTCTTTTTTTTTTTTAAGTCCAGGAGGAATTAGAATAGAATTCATCATGCTAGTGAGAGCTGCTATCCTGTCACTCACGGAAATGACCCAAAACATGCTTTATTTTTGCTGAAGTGCTCATAAAGGGGTACTTTTGTACCCAGGTTTACCCAAAGCTCCTGTAGGCTTTTGTGTGTGTGTACATACTATGTGTAGTACAGGCTAGCACAGGGAAACTAAGTCAGTCCAACACTTGTAAGTACTTTTCTAGCAGATTACTATTGCCATTTCATCCTTGAGAGTTCCTTTGTCAAAATGGCTCAAGGCACATGTCATGAACTGTTCCCCAACATGTATTTAATGTATTTTATCTGCATT
Organism: Phaethornis superciliosus; assembly: GCA_023637945.1. Lineage (NCBI taxonomy): Eukaryota > Metazoa > Chordata > Aves > Apodiformes > Trochilidae > Phaethornis > Phaethornis superciliosus. Next base: position 21,350,739 of record JAJQWJ010000011.1, read on the forward strand.
GTGTATGTGATATAAGCATATATCTAGACAACCTTAGATGCTCATACGTGTACTTAGATATATATACTGAGTATATGTTTAAGAAATTGGGCAGATACAAGGAGGCAGATTGTGTAAACATCTTAATATGTGTATATGTATGGGTGTTTGTGGAAATATCTGGGTGCATATGTGTTTCTGTATCTGTATTTTGCCAGCTCTGTGTAGTATCTGAAATGTAGGGGAGAAAAGGCTGAAGTCCAGGTCCAAGGCCCTCGGGCTGCCTTCTGTCACTGCTCCTGTCTGCACTGAGCACTCCCTGAACTTCAGCTCCTGCATGCAACAGAAGGGGCTGTTTATGGGGCTCTGCTAATGTTGTCTTACAACGTAATGAATCCCACTCTTTCACAAAAGGATTGGGAAAAAAAATTGATTTAGCAGCCCTTGTATTGTGGAAAAACATTAGATCATTGTCTAAGAGGGCTATTCTGAAGGCACGTTTTGCTGTGAGCACATCAGCTCAGGATCTGGGGACACAGAGTTCCTGGAACAGGAGTGCTGTCTGTCTGCACAGTACTGCAGGCTCGGAGCAGCTTTCTTGGGAAGAGCCAGAGGGCTCCAGAGGTGGACAGAGTTATGATCTCCCTATGACTTCTCCATCCAGGCTGCATGAGCAGGAAGCTGGGCCAACAGTAACACATGATGTCGTCTCAGTTTCTCTGGCTACTTCTCCATAGTAAATATAAAGCCTCAGGGATTGTTTTCTAGTCCTGAAGCCAACTGGCCCAGCCTGGCCTGCTAAAGTCACCCTCAGAGAAGAGAGCTGACTGTGTCCAAAATCCTACTGGGATAATGTTCCTTGTTCAGCATCACGCCTGAAGATGGGCTTGCAGAGTATTCAGGTGCTCAGACCAAAATGGTCTCACGTAGCACTGCTGAGACTTTAGCAGCCTGGACAATGTGTCAGGATTTGGGCTCGTTTCCTGCCTCTGTTTAGTTTGCTAACAGACATAGTCTTTGTCTCTACGCAGACCTGGCTGTTGAGTTCATAGTACCTGGAGTCTGTACTCCACTGGATTACAGTGTAAATGCTGGGTGAATCTAGTCTTTAGGAATGTCCAGATGTTTGCTTAATTCATATTCCTCTCTTCCTCCATACCAGCTTTACTTCCTTCTTAAACATCAAGTCTGATTCTCTAGGAGTTAAAAATCTCTGTCTGTCTGTAGAATTATGTGTTACTTCCCAGCAAGTTTTGAATCTGATGATTAATTCAGCTGAATTTGGCAAGAGTTAACAGTTTAAAGGTCTTAAACTGCTTGATGTGTGTTGAAAAAAAGTAGCTCGTAAGGGCAAGGGCTCCAAATGAATGCTTCCACCAAGAGAAGGCAGGAAAAATAGCTTTCTCTTGGTGGAAGCAATCATAATGCAAGTATATCTCACTGCTTGGCTGATCAACACAGATACAGTGATGAGCAGCTGCTGCTTGCCCATCTGATAAGAGAGCTGAGAGTACTGACTGGAAGAGGAGAGAAGCCATAGGGAAAAAGAGTCAGAAGAAAAAGGCAGGTGATGCAAATCTGGAGGAAACAGGCTTCCAGAGCCTGGCTGCTCAAAAATGTATGTTTTGCTTTCTGGGGAGTGCAAAAGAAATTTTTCTTACGTAGAAGAGATCTGTTGTAGGGCTGAGTACCCAAACCTTTGATTGTCTGACCACAAAGGGGAATCCAAATCCATATTGTTCAGGGAGGCATGCAGGGAAGGTGTCTTGGAAAGGGAACATGTTTAGCAAGGTGATGCTTCAAAATAGTTAATGGAAGGGTGCTGAAGGGAAAAATACAGAAGACTGTGTCCAGTTCTAATAAGCCTCTGAGATTTAGGCATCTCACTCAAGAGGAAGCCTGGTGACTTGAGGAGGTACACATCCAGTGGGTGTTTCTGAATACAGCCTTTTGTCCCAAAGAATTGGAGAGAGAGAATTCTTTTATTTTAAGGGAAAAGTGATGGAAGAAATTAGGTAGCTTTTATATATTTGATGAAATGATGTAAAATACAGGCTAAGTCTTGGAACTTGAACCCAGACTGTCCCTTTCTTAGTAAATGACACAAATACCAGACTGTAGAAATGTGCTTTTTCTTAGTAAATGTACTTTTTTCTTGGTAAATGACACAAATACCAGACTGTAGAAATGTGCTTTTTTCTGGAGGGGTGAGTCTCATCTTTTGCAGAAAAGAATGTCAGTGATTCAACAAAAAGGCTGAAGAATGCCCTATCTGGAGTGTGGTGGATCATTCACATGGGTGGTGGGAGCTGTAAAACAGAACAAGTTAGGTCTCCCACATTGTAAGTGCTCTTCAGAGTAGATTCTTGCGTGAAAACACAATTTACAGTCTAAAGCAAAGCTACATTATGCAAGGAGTTTTTAGACTCTTTGAATAGGTAGATGACTTTATATATTTACAAATTAAATTCATCTGTTAGATCAACCGTTTTCAGGTTCAGAAGAGGATACTTGGGTTAATGAATAGAACACATTTTAACTTTGAACTTAGATGATTATGTAGTGAGGACATAGCTAATGCATATTCTCTTGAGACCATATGGATAAATAGAAGTAGGAAAAAAAGATTTGTTTGGATACGTTAGAAACAGGAAAATAAGGTAAATTAATGTCTCTGTATAATTCAATGAGTCTTTTGTCTAAAATAATATATGGATTATTATAAATATGACAAAAACTCAGACTCTCCTGTGAGTGATACTTAACAGCTGTCGAGAGAACCAACCAAACAAAGGCTTTGGGTTTCCTACATTTATACAAGGCCAACTATGTGGTAGTGTTACCTCATTTAACTAAATGGGACTTCTCAGATCTATAAAGTTGTTTATATCCATACAGTGTGTTGTAATAGCCAAATTTTGTTACTAATTTGTCAATAATCTTTCTATCCTTTCTTATTTTTTAAGAAACAGAGGGGTCAAGTTGTTGCAATATTATGGTTAACAAAGCAAAAATGCTCATCAAAATACTTTCTCACTTCAAATAAGATGAGCTGTGTGGTAAGGTTTTTGTTCAAGTATGCATTTCAATTTGGGGAAGAATATGAGCTTGTAAACAGGAAATTCTCCTCTGCAGACATCAATGCCAAACACATCCTGATACATACAGAAACGATCATAAACTGCTCTTTGTTTACAGAACTATTCTGCCTTTAATAGGAAGATTACATTTTGGAAGAGCTGCCTGGAAGCTATTGTAGAGGGCATCAGACGTTCTACCTCCTGAGCTTTTTAGTTTGTTAGGAATCTCTAGTTTGGTATGTGTCAGTACATTTTTCTGTTGCTTATGTGCATTTGTGTTTTTGAAATATGCCTTTCACCTGGGATCTGGCAAAGGGGACGACTGTCACTATGAACAAATGACAGGATGTAGGTAGTATTGTAATAAAATCACAAAGCAAGAAACAGGGTTCAAAGCTAATATTGGTATATGAGGTGACTGAGGTGAACATTACACTTTCTGAGTCAGGATGATGCTTTTTAAAAGATACTTGAGACAATGCTTTTGAATTAATGGCTAAAATTTAATTTAGTTCAGGTAATTATTATCCTATCTGAAGAAAAAAAGGTCTTGGAGGGCATTCTCGCCTTCTACTTTCTTTAAACAGCAGTAAAATATTCAGCTGGGAGGTTTTTCTGTGCCATACTTCATTCTTTCTTGACCTACAGCCTATGCCAAAACAAGATTTTTATGCCAGATAGTGTTAATACTCGCCCAGCTGAATAGGTCTTTCTTTCACATAAGGTAATTTCCATGTGTGCTGCCCAGCAGGGTATTTCAAATGAAGAATTGATATGATTGGGTATTTAATTTGAAGGTTCATACAACAGTTTTGCTACCCAAGCAGTTTTATTATTATCTGGAAGGAAAGTTTTGACTCACGCAATTGTTCACCCACCTCTGAAATATTCAGACGTGCTTTATAATTACACAGAGAAACCTTATGGGCTCAGCTGCATAACTGACTGTCCAAAGCAAATAATGTAGACTTGGCTGTTCCTCTCCTCAAATAAGATATTAGCAGAGAGAAAAGAGTAAGACTCCTGTATGAAAAAGTGCTGTGGCAATGGTAACCTTTCTACGTGAACCCACCTGTAAAAATGAACCAAAGATATGCTGCTTCTCCAGCTTGGTGTGACAACTAAAAAGTTATGCAGAACAGATGCTCAACTTTTTAATTCTACAGATTTTTGCAGCAAATATTTTAGAATTCTAATAATTTCTCTCTTCATAAGGATTAGGTAACATAAACTTCTAGAGGAATTCTATTTTATCATCTCCCGTGAAATGCTAAAAGATTTTTGAATATGAAGGCAAAGGCTATGGCTTCAAAGACTGCTTTTCTCAAAAATCAAAGCAAAACACTGTTTTTGGTGAAAATCACTTACTTCAGTACTCTTCCTATTCTCTGTAGGTGAATTTCAAGTTTCTCAGCCCAGGAGAGCTGCTGTTATGTGGGGACCTCAGTGACAACCTGAGAGAGGTTCAGTTCTCCTTTTGATCTGCAGAGCTACACTGGTTTGGTTTTGTCAGCATAGCTGCTGGAGGGAAACTCAGAGTAGGTCTTGGACCACTACCTTCAGATTGTAACTTTGTGGGTTCCTGTAACATCTAATGCAATGGGCAGGAGGTTTTAAAGCAGTCATACGATATTAGGACTATAAAAGTTTTGGTAGCAGTAACAGTGTGATGTCTGAATGTAAATATCTGTGTCAATAAATCCAACATTTGGAGGTAAAAGGAGACTAGAAATCCTGTTTTGTCTTAGCAAGTAATGTATATTTTTTCTACTTTTTAGATCAAAATATACTTTTAATTAGATATCTCATAAGTTGCTGCTGCTGCTGTTTGGTGCAGTATTGTTATATTTGGTGTAATATAATCTTCTTGTACCTACAAATGGCTTGCAGTGTTCTGAACAGTGTTCTGATTTTTAGATACAGGGCTGGCACTTTGTGTAGGTGTGTGCAGTAGGCACGTGTGTACACAGTTGTCACTGAAGCTGTCTTTACTAAAATCATTGCTCTGCATTCCTGAGGTGAGCACCGCTGGCACACACAACAATTTTCCATTCTCTGTTTTACATAAGTTTGTGACCTAATAGCTTGTGAAGATGATTTTCCTTTCTGGCTTTGCAGATCTGACAGTTTTAAATTGTAAGACTCTAGTTTGACTCTGCACATAGCTGCACTCTGAAAAATTAGCTTTGGTTTTTCCAGCACATGTAGTTATATATTGTATTTGCAGCATAGATATAGAAATTCACACAGGGGAATATATGAAAGTCTGTGTGTTGAACTGAGGGTACATAAGTCAGAGTAAAACCTCTGCTGAACAAAGACAAGGTTCCCAACTTCATAAACTACATAAATGCTTCTCTGGATCCCAGTTTTCCACACTTTTTATTTGTCATATATGTCTCAGACAGCTTGTCACTTGGAGAGAGGCTTCATGTGATGGGTTAGTGCATCACCTGATAGAGATTAACAGGTCCTTTTTTCCCATTTTTTTAAAAAAAATATTTTTTAAAAAGCTGAGATTGAGACACTTTGAGAATTTCAAATTCAACCTTTGGAAGAGAACAGCAGTGACAATATTAATACAAATACTCCATGACAAAAGGCAAGCTTTTACTGTGGTTCCCTGATGGCTGCCAAAGACACACAGCTGGCTCTCTGCATTTATAGCTTAGCAACAGCTAGGCACGCTTTCTGACAGACCATTGAGGTTTGGGACTCCTTGGAAACTCACAGGGATTGGTTTGATGGAGAGATTTTCCAAGAGACTCCCTGCAGCACGTGTGCTTTCAAAGAGAAGGTTCCACTTCTCAGCCTGCCAGGTGGGGACTGGTGCTGTGCTCTTCAGAATGTGCTCACTGCTTTTAGTCAAAGATGCCAGAGCCAACCTCCTGTGCTTCCTAGGCAGCATCTCTCTTGGATTTAATGGCTTCTTGCATCTCTGTAGTACTTCATAGTACAGAAACCAATATGAGTTTCAATGAGAAGAAACTTTTTAGTTGTAGGTTGTTACACACTCCATCAGGCTCCTCAAATCCACTGCTGACCTGCCTTAAGCTGTGCTAAGGTGTTGCTTCCAAGCCTATGAGCATTTACATGAAAACTTAGTATTTTGTATTTCACAAAGAAATCCAATGTCAAAACAGATGGAGTGCACAAAGCCAGCTTGTGTGCCCCCTAAACAGTTCTGCTCTCCTCCATTCACTCTTGTCAAAGCAGAGTATCAGAAAGCAGGCTTTTAATTCTGAATGGTTTCTTTCAGAAGTTTGCTTGGTCAAAAGCTGTCACAAAGAGTTTTTATTGCAATGAGAGGCAAGGATTTATATCAAAGTCCATACAGGATAAATCCCTCTATCCTCCTAAAATAACTCCTTGGAAATAAGATAATAATTATACCAGAGGCTGGGCTTGGAGAGTGAGGAATGGATATTCTGGCCAAGAGGAACCTGAACAAAGACCTCAGTCAGACTTTTGCAGGTATTGAGCTGTGGGTGGTTCTTAGTATTTTACCTTCAGTGAGTGTTAAAGTATTCAAGAGGCACAAGGTGTCAGATCAGGATTTATTTGGCCATAGCCAAATTCTATTTGTGCCTTTCTTCTGCACTTCTCTAGTTCTGTAGCTCATTTCACCTGTGATACTTGTTTATGCATTGTCATTTTACTTAGGACTAAATTTTATTAGGTCTAATTTTATGTGGGACTGAAGAATCAAGTAAAGCAACTTGAGAGCTTAGCCACAGTTCCCAGGGAAAGTAATTACATTTGGAGGGTGGCACAAAGCTGAGAGAATAGAGCTTGTTTTAGGCAAAGCCTAATTAAACATAGGGGGTTGGTGGTTAGGTTCTTTAAAGATTAGAGGGATGCATGGAGGGGTAGAGTTCATGTAGCAGATTTCAAATCAGTGATTTATCTTTACCATCTTTTAAAAATTATTATTATTATTATTTATCTGTTTATAATTTTGTTTATTATTTTAAATTATGCAAAACTGCAGCAGTGTGACCTTTCCAAACTTGTGGGTTCTCATGTGCTTGTCTTTAGAACAGCCCTGTCTGTTGCCACTGTGAAATGCCTGGTCTGTGCTGGATTCATCCTGGCAAGCAAAACTCTGGGTGACCTGAGGAATTAAGAAGTATGGTAGAAGAGCAAGACTTTCTCACCTGTTAATGAAAAAACTGAAATCTTGCTAAGAAATTAGTTTTGCCTATTATTATTTGCCTATTATATTTGCATTGTGAAAGGGAAGGAAAAAAAGAAAGGAGAAAGAAAGGAGCTTTGTGTATTTCACATAAAGTGTGAAATATTGTTAATAAGTCCTTTTCGACAACCCTCTGTTATGAACAAATTCTTCCAAACTTGTGGGCAAATGCTTGTCAGATGCAACTAAAATACCAATACAACTGTGCTGCCAACTGCAGAAAATGTCACACGTCTTGGCTGGGAGATGCAGATCTGAGGGGGCGGGAGTGAAGCCTTCTTAAGATGCAAGAATAATTATTTCTTCTTATTCTGACTTTTTTATTATGGATCCTTCTCTTGATCTCTTATCCCTGTGGTGTTATTTCTAAATACTGATGAGACAATACATGGCCCTAAGAGGATTCAGTTGAAGGACTTTAAACTCTCTAAACTAAACTATTTTGGTAGAAGTCATAAATGAGATATCTCTTACTCTAGTGGGAAGATTTGCTACTACCTCTCTACAACAGAACAGTTTGAGATTTCTGTATTGGTCTATTTCAAATTAAAATACTGAGCTGCTGTCTGCTTTCTTCTTTCTGGCCTTCAAGCCTTTTACTACCTGAATCTTGAAAACAGGATGTAAAGCATTAAATATGGGAAAGCTGGGAAATGTAACACTCTATAAATGCATGAAGATAGGAGCTCAAATATGTGTGGACATAAAGATTTTATTTCTTTACATAAGGTTTAAATGAAGAGTCTGTAGGATAAATCTCTGCTCTCAAAGTCAGCTATCACTTTTCAGCAAGCAGGAAAGCAAGAATGACTATTAAGAAATGAAATATTATGCCGTTAGGAAGCATCAAGGTAATCCTAATGTGGCTGTCCCTATATGCAAATAAGTGAAGACTGCTCTCTGCCCTCCAAATATAACAGAACTTTTTCTGTCAATTTATATATATATATCCATATATATATATATTATCTGAAGTCAGGAATTGCATAGTTTTGCTTTTTTAAGATGTTTTGAACAACACATGCAAAGGTCACAGTTATGCAATGAAACTGTCAGAAGACAGCTGGGAGGTCTTCACTTAATGCCCATTTATGCCCCATACTTGATATCTGTATCTGCCTCCTAGTGTGTGGTAGGCAGGGGATGGAGGATGACTGTAGTCTGGAGGAAAGAAGATGGAGCAGCTTACTGGAAATCACAGGGGGAGGGGTGGAGGTGATGTTTTTATAAGTCAAGTGCTGCATTTAATGGAAAAGTATTATTTAAAATCTTATGCATTTATAAGCAGAATTTCTGAACACTGAGAAAACTGTTTTAACACTTACAAACTAGAACTGAGAAATCCTAAGTGTTTAAATGATTAGTGTTAAAGAGTGGCAATCTAGGTCTCTGGGTGAAATCTTGTTTGATTTTTTCAGACGTTTTGCTCAGTTGGATCAATCACATTATTGAGTTTTTAAAAAGAATTCTCAATTACGATCTATGTCATTTCTGTGTGTCATTTTTCTCAGCTGGTTATTGAAGTGCTGGAATCAGCAGCACTCCCCAGTATGGCTGCTCTGGACATTTCTTATGTACCTGGATCTTAAGGGAGAACTGGATCTTTCTAAGCCTGGAACAATAAAGATGCCATCAGCTGATGGTATGAAGCCTTTAGACTTTCATGCACCACTGCTGTGAGTAGAGATTTTTCAGCATGTGAGTTTGACTTTTCTGTGTTCGGTTGTATGGCAATATTTTTCTCTTGTGCACTCAAATAATATTATATCAAGTTCATTGAAAAGCCACCCCTGTTGAAACAGTAGTAAAAAAGCCATGTTACATACAGGGATATACACCAACTACATCAATTAATTGATTGTGTTTTGTTAAACTAAATCTTTACCTGCTTGCATCCTGTGCAGTGAAGTATCAGAGAGCTATGTTGTGTAGGAATGAAGAAAAGTCATTGTTTTATTAAAAAGATGAACCCCAGGCAAGGAAGAAATGACCATTCAACTGAACTGAGTTACTATTCAGAAGAAATGTGATAGTATCATACTTCATGTACAAACCTCTCATGGTTGGGGGAAGGCAGATTTTTTGTTCTCCCAGCAAGTCTGGAATTAGTTTTCATTGGAGTTGGAGGTAGAAGGCTGGGTATCTCCCAGAGACATTTGCTAACTTCCCATTGCTCAGCCAGCTGTCTGAGCTGGATGATTGCACTGAGGTCAGTTTCTGCTGAGTATTGATGTTCTGAGTTGTCGGCATGGGGTGGATCTTGAAGAATGAGTCTGCATCTCATAAAGATCCTATTGATAAATGTTAATAAATGACCTCTGCATCTAGCTTTATTGGTATTCTGGGGCATATTAACTGCACCTAAATTATTGCATAGGAAAGACTTATGAAATTTATTTGACTTCAATGACCCCCTTAGAGAATGGGCTTTGTAATATGCTGAACAACTTCTTTTTTTTCCCAATCCACCTTTCTGAGGTTCCCTGTAAGGAGCAATCTATCTCATAGCTTTTTTGATTTTGGCCCTTGCCTTGGTCTTGTAAATTGCTTTCAGCCATACACAGGAGTGTGTAATACCTCCCAGAAGTCTGGAGTGTAAAAGAAATGAATGTACAGTCTGGGCTGCAGTATTAGGCTATTATATTTATTGCTTTTAGATATTATCAGCCCACTTCTCAGATTCCACCCCTTCTCCCAAGATATACCTTTTACTCATATAGCTGCCTCTGAAGTACTGGTCTTTCTCAGATCCTTCTTCACCCCATCCCTCAGGTCAGGGCCAGAGCTCTGCTGCAGCTGGGTTGCTCAGGGTAGCCCAGGCAGGCTGGTGGTGGCCCAGAGGTGTGTGGCCTCTGGAGTTCAGACATAGCCACTCTTCAGAATACTGGGGCACATTTTACCCTTCCATTCTGTGAATCGCTGTCATGGACAGCAGCTTTTCATAATCAAGTCCTCATGGAAAGCTTATCATGAGCAACTGAGAGAAGCAGCAGTGACCATACCGACTGGTTTTGTACAAGCTGTTGAAGTTTGTTAAATGCAGATGTCACAGGCAAGTAATGAAGTCTGACTGTTAATTATGTTTGAATAATATCACTAACGTTCTAAAGCATTTAACTTTGTCTTCATGGAAAAAAAAATCCTCTCAAAATAAAGACAAAAAGGCCATTTTCCTACAGGAAATTTATACTGCTATCAGCTATGCAGAAGTGAAGAAATAATCTCATTGCTGTGATACGATCATCCCTACACCACCATAGTAACTAAAATGTCTTCTTTACTTTGAAGACCTTTTCATCACACTAGGAGATGTGAATGGAAATAATCTTTAACTTGCTGCTAAAAATGGAAACGAGTATGACCAGAGGATTCCTGCTATGGTGATGCTGCAGGTGAAGTCCCATTTTCAGAGCTGGGCCCACTAGATGGCAGCCAGATACAGCAAAGCTGCCTTCCGTGCTTTGCTTCTTCTTCTTTGTGCCTTGGAAAACTTGCAACAGTTCCAAGGGATTAAAAAATGAAAATTGATCAGTGAGTGCATTTAAAATGATATTTTAAAAATTGAAACCATTGGGCTATTTTTTTTCCTTAATAGCTTTGACTGTAGAACGAGGACACGTTCTTACTGGAAAACAGACGATAGAGCAGTCACTAGTTTGTGTTTGGTTTAGGTAGAATAATGCAAGAAAACTTTTGGTTTTCAGTGTGTTACCTAAACAGCTCAAATCTTTGCTGGTGATGCAGCCGTGGATCTTGTGAACTCTAGGATGTAATTACAAACAGAGAAAGGGACCACAAATACTCTGGAAAAATTTGGACTCACAGGGTAATTGTCAGACAAATGTCATGTTAAAACCTCAACAGAGGGCTTGAAGCATCTGCCTCTGAGTATTTTGACTTTTGTCTGTTTCTCCATTGTCTCTGAAGTGTATTGGTGCTTCCAGCTGATTTTGCATGTGGATGCTTTCTGTAGGTTACTTACAGTTTGACAGAATAAGTGCAAAGATTTTCTTCCTCCTCCATTCCTCTGAAGCTGTTGGGCCCCAGTGCATTCCCCATGCACACAGAGCCACTCTGCAGCTTTCATATAAAATAAGTTGCTTTCTAGTGGAAAACACCAGGAAGAAAGAATGAATGGTGAGGTCCTGAGAGAAGCAAAACTTCTAAATGGGCTGGAGGAATTCAGAGTGAAAGCAGAGACTCATCTGGCTGCAGAAGTTTGAACCTATCCCCACAGCTGTCTGCTTCATCCCTCTGTAGGAGACAGGCATGGCTGGAGCAGAGCTGAACATATGGCTAGGGCTCAGCTATCTCACTGAACCATCTTCCTGGGAATGGGCAGGAAAATATTGAATGAGCTTTGTCCTGCAGATCAGGAAGATCCAGCTCCAGCCTCACTAATGGCAACTGGGAGGCAATTTCCATGTTACTGAATCAGTTCTGGATCAAACCCAAAGTGAGTCACTAACTTCCCCTCTCATTTTATTGTTCCTTCACTCAAGTTCTGCTTTTCACATTCAGAGGGTACCTGGAGCTCTATTTTTGTTTGCACATTATCTGTATGTGTGAGGAGTAGGCAAAGAGTTCCACTTGTTCACATTATAATTACACTTATAATTAAGCAACCACTCATTTTCTAGATATTCTCCTTTCCAGATTTTAATGCAACTCCTCTTTCTGTTTGGTTTGGGTTTGTTTATTTTGTTGGTTTTTTTGTGTGTGCTTTTCTTGTTTTTTTTTTTTTTGTTTGGTTGTTTTTTTGTCTGTTGTTTTTGTTTTGCTTTTTGTTGTTTTTTGTTTGTCTTTCTGTTTTGGTTTTGTTTTGGTTTTGGGTGTTGGGGTTTGGGTTTTTTTTTTTGGCGTGTGGACTTTACAGGAAACTCTGAGGAAGAGTTTAAATTGTTCCAGTGTCATTAAATTAACATTTTTATTTTTATCTCCTTTTCAAAAGACAAATTATCCACTCTTGGTATTTTCCCTGAGTAAAACTACGGCCTCACAGTTATACTAAATCAAATTAATGTGCCCAGAGTTGAATCTGGCCATTACTTTGTGACCAGATAAGGATCTAGCTGAGAGTGAACTGCCTGTGATTCAACATGGATAAAGCAGCAGTGATGCTTTTTTTTTTTTTTTGCTTGGAGAGGCATTTCAAAGAACATGTATAGCTGGGGTGTTGTTCATTCCTGCTGGGAATGGAATCTGATTTAGCATCTTGCAGGTCACAGCATGTCCTGAATCGAGGAGTAGATAGTTTGTGCATTTGGTCTTTAGTTTTGTGTTGTCTTTTCTTGTCCTAAATCCCTTACTATTGAGTTTCATGGGCTTAAAAAATGCAGACTGGGAAATGACTCCCTATGCCATGAAACCAGGCCATGGAAGATGGCACTCATGCATGGATGAGCCTGCCCTGGGCTGCAATTAAGTTACAGAGCTGGGAACAGAAAGTACTGCTGAATTTTTGTAGTATTTTTGTAACCAAAGTGTCCATAAGATGTGGCTCTTGCATTACTGTAGTCTCTATATTGCATGGTAAAATCCTGTGACTATCAATGAGGAAAGAGTTTAAATGCCTGTGGTGAGTTGCCAGAAAGGATTTAGGGTAGGCCACCTCAGATTGATTGTAGGAATTCTCAGCCTTCTTGCATCATAAGCATTCTTTTCACCAGGCTGAAATTTTGGAGTCTTGGCTCCCTCCAAAACTTGTCACTGCCCTTGCAAGCTGGAGCAGCAGCAGTAAGCAGCATCTCCAGCTAGGCAGGAGCCTGGGATCACTCCTGCAGAGTCTGCACTGGGTTGCCATCCCTCTCCTGGCTCCTGAAACTTCCTTCTCCTTTACAGTTTTTTTGGCTATTGGCAGATTCTTGTGATAGAGCACTGCTCCAATCTCCTCACCACGATTCTCTGGAAAACTGATTTCTTCCCCTGTTTTCTTGAGGTTGATGGCTGCCTTCCCATTTCCTCTTCTGGAAACTGCCAGTTCCAATACCACAATAGTAAAAATTTGGATTCATTAATACAGCACTGCTTGGGCTTCCAATAAGTTTTAATTGTAGTGAAATGGCAAAATGCTTCATGTGATTTGTCCTGCTCCATCCTAAATGCCAAGTAATGGCCAGGATCACATTTGTTCAGTCAATCCTATAGGGCCAGACTCAGACACATTTTGGAGTGAAGACAAATAATGACAAATGGGTGTCAGCACCAGCCATTTATTTTTCTGTAGCCTAATCCAGAACTGCTCAATTATATATATTACTGTAAAGGGAAGAATCTTCCTGTCAACATAAATGATTGAGATATCCAATTATGTAAGCTATTATACCTCTGGAAACTGTGAATATAAAAAAAGCACTCTCTGCTTCCAGAGATTTCCCTTGCAAGAAGAGAAGTGAATTTTATTGTGGTAGCTCGAGTGGCTCAGTGTCTTGTGGTAGCTTCCTTTTAGACACCATTTGTAGGGGGAGGGAGAGAAGGTGCTGCATGAAGGTAAAGAAGAGTAGAGAGCTGTGCAAGGACATTGCTGATGTCTCCATAAATGGGTAGACCCCCAGTCAAACTCTTCTGGGACACAAAACCCCTCAGAAACTAAGGGAATAAATGCAGGGCACGCTGGGGCTTCTCCATTCAACCAGCACGTGTCTATGGATTTTCCATGCCTGTTTATTTGCTGTAGGCAGGGCAAGGAAGAAAACCTTCAGCTCTCTCTCTCAAGGCAGGTTGGTGAAATACCATACTGGTTGAATTGCTGTGCAAGGATGATTGAAACACCCTTCCAAGCTTCACTCAGAACAATGTGTTTCCTCGTGGTTTATCCCAAAACAGCTGGTCTTGTTTTAGGCAGGGCTTAATGAAAAAAGGAATTAAACATGATTCTGCATCAGCAGCATCTCCTACACTGTTATGCTCATAAAAAGAAAGTAAACCAGCAGTGTTAGCCACAGCATTTGAAGAGCCTGTGAGTCCCCAAGTCTCTTGCTGCTCAGGAGGAATACACCTGTACTGACACCCCCTCCATCTGGATTTCTCTTGACAAATCTTAACACGGGAACTGGTCCTTTGTGTTGTTGTAACCTGCCTTACAGTAGTGCTGGGCAAATACTCATGAAGACAGCCTTTGTCTGAAGAATGAGTTACCGTCAAAAAGAATATTCGCCCCTTCAGTGTGCCAGAAAAAAAACATTACAGCTTTTGAGAGTTCTTCTTCAGTCTCAAATACTTGGAAGTTTTTTCTGACTCAGAGCTTGAGGCCTTGTCCTATAAGGACTCTGCTTCTGCTTGGAGCTCTTGCCTCAGGAACATTAATGGATTTGATTATTCTTCAGGAATGTCTTTGCTGTACATGTTCAGTAGCACGTGACTTGTGGCTTCATTCCCAGGGTCACAGCCAGAATTCCTTCTGCATTCTTTTTTTCCACCCAGTGCATGCAGTGGCAGGGAACATTTTCAGTATTCATCATAGCCAAGGGAATAAACTGAAACCATCAGTGCTACAGCATTTTCTTATGGTTGTGGTTATCTTTAGAAAAAGTTTCCATTTCATGAAGATAAGCACACCAAGGAATAATATATGGAAGGACAGACTTCTTTAATCATAGATTGATGGCAACCAAGGAGGGACAAAAATGAAATCACCATTAATGAAATCATCATTTATGACTGCAGATAGATTGCTCGGGAATGGCCTTAAACCTTTGAATAACTCTGAAGAAGACATCTTATGCTGTTGATTAATTCCTGAATATTCTTAACTGGTATCTCCTTTTTCTGCCTTGTCATCACCAAACACAAATAGAGCCATTCTGCTGATGCACTGGCCATTTTCAAATCCAGGAGGAATTTGACTTTAGGGAGTGTAGCAGGGAGAAGAATTTGGCTCTCCACAGCTAAGGTTCAAGGTTTAAGAAAGTGAGAGATGTTAAAGCAGCCTTCTAGCACATGCAGGGAGCCTACAGAAAAGCTGGAGAGGGACTTCTCACAAGGGCATGTAGTTACAGGACACTGGGGAATGGTTTCAAGCTGAAAGAGGGTAGGTTTGTATTAGATATTAGGAAGAAATTCTTTTCTGTGAGGGTGTTGAGACATGAATAGGTTGTCCAGAGGAGCTGTGGCTGCAGTCTCCGTGGAAATGT
Organism: Phaethornis superciliosus; assembly: GCA_023637945.1. Lineage (NCBI taxonomy): Eukaryota > Metazoa > Chordata > Aves > Apodiformes > Trochilidae > Phaethornis > Phaethornis superciliosus. The sequence continues at coordinate 21,366,125 of JAJQWJ010000011.1, forward strand.
TCAAGACCAGGTTGGATTGGGCTTGGAGCAACCTGGTCTAGTGGGAGATGTGGCTGCCTGTGTCAGGACAGTTGGAAATAGATGATAATCAAGGTCCCTTCCAACCCAAACTGTTCTGTGATTCTGTGGTAAAAACTGTACTACCTGAGGAGCAAGAGAGACCTTGTGATGATAAGCAGGAGGTTGGGAGAATTCAAGGAGCTGGTCAGGAGACTTCAGAGGTGCCTGATGGCCTCCCCAGTCCCCACCAGTCAGATGGGGATCACTGGGTTAGCAGGAGATGACAGCTGTAATCCAGGGCTCCCAGGATGAAGCACATATTCTGGATGCACTGCTCAGACTTCAGCACAGAAAGCTTTGCAACTGATTCTGAGCAGTCACACTTTTCACTTAGGCCATCAACAGCTGTGGGAAAAACTAGAGAGTTATGACAAGTGGGGATTTCTTATAATTTGGGCTATTAGTAATAAGGAATTTACAAACTCTGCCATATGCAGCTGCAGCAAGTGATCCTGTGACTGGGGAACAGCCAATCGTCAAACCCAGCAATAAATAGCCACAATTTTCTATAACAACAACAACAACATTGCTCAAGCAGCACCACAAGAAAATGCTTGTTAAGGCCTAGATCCACTTAAAATAGAGTTAAAGAGGCTTGAGAAACTCTTTTTTTTGTGAGGCTGAATTTGCCAGAGCTGATGCATTTCTGCTGTAGGCTTGAAATGGCCCAACCAGAGGACTCCCATTCTCACAGCAGGAAGCTGCTGTCTTAAAACTACATGTTTTAAATATAACAGCCTGGAATACTGAACACATATGGCACCAGGACTCTAATTTAGAGCTTTATAAATAACCTCATCTACTGGGCCGGAGGTTTCTTGCATTCTTTGGAAAAAGAAGCAGGCATCCCATTTCACTTTAGGCAGATTATTTACAGTCTGAATTAATTAAAGAAAAGCAGTGATTGGCAGCAATTATAGAACTGCAAACAGTGGCACAAGGTGAAGAGCTGTAGCCTGTAGGGAGAGCTAGGGGAGAATTTCTGATTCTGCTTTAATTGTGAAAACAAATATGTTGTGTGAACACAACCAGAAATGTCTAAAGTTGATTATGGAGATTACTTTGCATATTTTTTCTGGGATCAGAAACAGGAATTGGGATGCGGGAAGCTACAAGGAGGCTCTGGACCAGTAAAACACTGGTTGAAACTGGTGATCTGTAAAAGATTTGTATGAGAGGGCTGAATGCACTGTTAGCATTCAGTGTCTTCAGGAGGTCCTTCTGCCTACACAGGAGGCTGAGCTGTGTCTTACACTTCAGGAGGTCTTACACTTGCTTTGTAATTTTGAAGTTTGTATTTCACTGCAATACTTGTTTTAAAAGCATCACGACAGGATACTGAATCAAACTTATGAGAACTCAAAACTTTATTTCTTTTTTGGGCTGTAGAGAAATTCTCTGTGTAGCATCTAAGATGCTGTTTTTATCATTGTGTCTTGCTGGTTAGCAAGACAATAAAGAGAATAATTTTCAGTTTGAAGGTACAAATTGATTGGGGCAGAAAGAAGGCAGGATTTATTTAAATTCATTAAATTAAAAGACAGTGGCAGAGTGAAGAACCGGTATCCTTAAATGCCAGCCTGGCAAAGGGCTACATCTATCTCTAAATACTTCATAAATAATCATGTGGATTGTGGGTGTGAATGCCATAAGTGTGCTGTCTGACAGATGAATAAACTGAGAAATACAGCCTTTACAGTGGGTGTCTCAGAGAAAGTCTCTGGAAGTGAATCCAGTTTCTCCAGGCAGTGTTTTGTCCTTGGTCTTTTCAATAGCCTTTTAATGCTGAATTTATGAGACCATGGATTGGGAAGGCTCAATAGTGTGAGAGGGCACTTCCATGTGCAGAGGGCAGGGAGCTGGGAGGTGTGCTGCTGGGGAGCATGAGGGCAGGAAGAGCTGCTAGAAAAATGTGTACGTTTGAAGTTTGGTGAGAAAAAAAATCATTCTGCCTTAGACCCTCAATTGATAACAGTTTTAATATGAGTTTTAATAATCTCGATGAATATTAGAGGTTTAAAGCTACGAATCAAATATACATACATATATATATTAAAAAAATAGATGTATCTATATACTCATTTACAAACAAGTAGTAAATAGTGGGAGTTCTTTGGCTGAGATCATATTAGCATCTGCAAACATGCCTTACATTCCAGATGAGAATCTCAAATTGTTAGTAAAGGTATCATTCAATTTCAGGTTGTAGAACTTACTCTGTTATTAATTTGATTTTTAGTATGTTAATGAAGGAAACTATAATGACTTAATGGGCATGGATATGAGGCACACATTAAGGCAACATGTTAAAAATTACATGGAGTGGAATTTTCACAAAGCTGTAGTGATTTCTTGGTAACATAAAGCCATTAAATCAGGAGTAGACCTTTTTCCTGAAGAACATGTCATGACTCAGATGGAATCTATAACATTGATGCAAAACTCATGTTGGCTGCTCTGTCTTGTGGTGAGAGTCATTCTGGAAAGAAAAATCTGTTCCTCTCAGCTATATGATGAACAAAACTCTTGACTTTTAGGCCTGTAACTTATAAACATGTCTGCAAGAAAAAGTGTGTGGGGATGTGGGTGTTAGGAAATAGGGAAGATTCTGGGTTAAAAAAGTTGCTGTGGTGGACAGTAAGACAGATCTCTTCTGTGTTTTCCCCAAGATTCCAGGCAAGTGCAAGCTAGAATGTAGCAGCAGGAAAAGTTATGGACATTTGCTGAAACTCAGTGGAGCTGAGAACAGAACCTCTTGAAATCTAAGTCCTTTTTCACCTAACAAGGCAGTAAATCTGTAGCTTGCAATGAGTAATGGAAATGCAGCCTTAGGAAGGCAGGTTCTTGGTCCAAAGAGACTGTATCTCTTTTTGAGTCCTGCCAGGTCAAAGAACAGTTCTTGATGTAGTTCTGTGTATGTTTGGAGGGAGAAAATGGATACAGCAGGGTTGTGGAAATGTTATTGATGTTGTTTTTTCTTTCACAAAAGCAGAGATTGAAGGGTGTAATGCACTTATTTCAGTAGTTTACTGGAGTCACCTAGTTAGGGAAAAAAGAGCAGAATGTTTCCTTTCTCAGTATTTACTATTATATTCTACTAGAGGATTTATTAAATTGAATATTTTACTATCTTTTTAGATTGAGAAATATTAGATGACACAGGGTCCTAAGGCCTTTTCCTACAAGCACCTTGACTGATCTGTTTGGGCTCCAGCAGGCTGCTCCTTCAGCTCCCCCAAACACTCTCACCTCCTTCCCTCACTGCCAGCCTGCCCTGCAATCCCTGCAGACAGCTGAGAAATGGCTCTGGCTCTTGCACACCTCCCTGGTCCCTCTGCCACAATATTTCAGCCTCTTCAAGTCCAGAAAGGAGCAATTTGGGGGCTCAGTGCTGACCTCTCCTTTGGCAGGAGGAGGAGAACTCCAAAAGAGAAGGGGAGAAATATCCATGGGTGCCAGGGCTGAAGTCAGGCAAGCTGCATTTTCACTGCTCTTGGGGACCCAGGGGTAACCATGGGCAGAGAAAGGAAATGACAGTCAGTGGGCAGTGATTACAACCAATACAACAACCTACTAGTCCTCTGGTCACCTGCTGTCAGGGCCTGAGGATGGGTGCACAGGCTGGGTCTCATGGACTGATTGTAGCTAAACCTGTTGCATGAATTAATACCCCAGTGATTAAATATCTATTTTCATCTACAGAGTGAAAGGTTTTCAAGCAACCCTTCCTTTAGTCACCAAGTTTTTACAACTATGGCCTTATGTTTCTGATGGAGATATTTCCATTACCAAAAGGAAACTCTGATTAGAAGTCTTAAGATGTAGCACAATTAACTTAAGCATCTAAAGACTTGGATCTCTGAGGTTCAAGGACATGAACCCAAGTAGGTTTGATTTGCTTTCTGATTTTTTAAGGTCTGATGTTAAACACACAGGCCTGTCATTAGAGCTCAAGAGGTAGCTTTTACACTGTGGTTACACAATGTCTGCAGTAAGGTTCAGTTATCATGCTTACTGTAAGTATGTGAGGGATCTGCAAAAATTTCCCAGATTTGTAAGAAAAAAATAAAATGAAAGCAGTCTGCTTCACGTAACTTGTCTGCAGTGAACAGTAAAATGGCTGTAACAGCCATCATTTGTGTGCATATGGAAAATATATACATTTTCTATATATTTGTAATGTATTTGCTTAAAATTTATTGCACATACATTTAAAATATATATTCCCTGTATAAAATATTGCATGTTTAAAATGGGTCAACTTTGCCAATTTTCATAATATTTCAAATATGTTGCATAAAATGCATGCAAAGTATCATTAAACATGGATACTTCTGGAACATTTAAAATGCAGTTACGTGTTGTCTTGAGTATTTTTAAAGAAGCATATGTGCAGAGGATTATTCAGATACACAACTGATAAGCAGAAAATGGAGATCCTCCCCCCCCTTCTGTGAAACCTGTGACAAAATTTCTTCTCTCAGCTAGACTCAGTCAAAGTCCTGATTTTTTCTATTCTGATGGTGCCAAGTAACCACAGACTCGGCTAAGCCCAGACAAACCAGCACTACAGCTGTTGTGCACTGCCAAAGGAGGGCAAAGAAGCTAGAAATTACTGGTGAATCTGGTCTTGTATCTCTCCAGTGCATTCAAAACCCAATGTAGTTTGGTTTTTTTTGTTGTTGTTGTTTGGGGTTTTTTGTTGGTGGTTGGTTTTTTTTATTTTTTTTTTTAACATCCAGCAGGTTGCTGTGTGTGATGCTGCTCTAGTGTGCTGTGGGAAAGGCTGTGCTGTAGCCTGAAAGGAGAAGCCAAGATGGTTCAGAGGTAACTGCTCCTTGATGTGCAGTACTTGGGCCAAGCTCTGCCTTCAGAGGTAGAACGTAAGGAACTGGGAGCAATAGACTTCCTTTGATGGACATTTTATTCTTGGAAAGTGCTCAAAAATGAATCAGGAGCACTAATTCCCTGATGGCTGTTTTACAAAAGTAGAATTACTGAAGGTACAGCAAATCCTCCAGTGGCCAAGCAGTGTTGAGGGTAAGTTGTGCCTACAGCTGAACAGGAAATACATTACCCTGCCCCAAGGGAGAAGGAAGGAGGGAGGAGGGGAACATGGAACTTTTCCTGCTTTGTATTTGGATGACAATAAGGATGAAGCAAAAATATCCTGAGCCCTTCTATCCTTAGGTTAAGTTGTAGCTTATGTGGGCTTTGCATGAGACTGAGATTCAAGACTCTAAGTCAAACTAGGACTTCAGCTTCAGCCTGTATACCTGAGATGAGGCTCCTGATGTCTGGGCTCTTTGGTACTGGGGAGGGGGTGTAGTGGTAAGACTTGGGGTTTGAACAGAACTTGTGTCTTGGACATGGAGCACTTTGAAGTTTAAGTTGATACACTCCTACAAAAAGTTTTGTTTTGGCAAATCTGCACTATTTGTGGAGAAACACTTCTGCAAAAAAAAAAAAAAAAAAAGAAAAAAAAAATATCTGGACAGCTGTTATGTGGGTGTTTTGGGCCAAATGTTCTTTGGCATGCCAGCACCTAAATCCTGCTGCAGAAGCTGCTATCTTACCATCTAATTGCACAGCATTTTGTCTTCTGTCCAGGGCACTGATTTGTTGTTTTGTTTTTTTTTCCCCTCTGCCTAAAGCAAATCAAAGACACACTTCTTTGAGGATACCTCACCACTATGATGTTGGAGAAGGCAGATGATGGTTTCTGCCAGTTCCATGGATGCTGTTAAAGTGTGCAGTGCCCCAAAGAGTATAGAAAGCCTGCATATTAGTTCTTCATCCAAGATTTTAAAATATTCACTAGAAGAAGGACATTAGCTCAGCTTTTTGTCATGCTGGGAAGGTGCCTGACAATTTCACACTCTCTGCTCTGGTTACTGTTTAATTATTCCATGTTCCATCTCACAGGAGAGACTGAGCCTATGTCTTTGCAAGCTGTAGAATGTTTTGGAACAGGCAAACATCTTGTGGATATTAGGGTGCTTGTTTGAAGTCTCAGCAGGAGGTTCAGACAGTTGAAAGTGGAAGAGGCACTTTGCAGTGCTTCATCCTGTATTTTAGCCATTGACCATTTTCTGGGTCTTGATAGTACCTACCACAGGTATTTCATACTCTGATGTTTTTCCACAAACTGAGCATTTGCTCTCTTAATTTTCTCCTGAGTGTGACAGCTTTACGTGGCACTAGGAGTGTGATGGCAGTTGTGATCATCAGCCAGGAAGGAAAGGTGGAAGGGGTGAGGGGTTTCATGACTTGGTACAAGGGGAGTGCAGCCCTTCATAGGATTTCTGGATCCTCACCTCCCACCCTTCCTTGTCAGGATCATTTGTTCTCATGGTCCTGCACTTCCTTGTTCAACCTGGAAATTCTTGTTGCTTTTTCCCCTTTCATGCTGAAGTATTTTTTCTCTAGGGAAGATGACAGAAAGGCAGTTTTTTTCCTTTTGAGATGTTTAGCTCCTTCTGGCCAAGTCAGTGTTGTTCTCAGCTGTTATCCTGGATATAATCACCCAGCCCCTGCCTGGAAAACCCTGAGGCTGAGTCCCAGAGTGTTCCTGAGGAGAGAGGATGTTGTACTGGGTGTATCAAGGGAACTATTAGAGCTGCCTCTGGTTATTTTCCACTCAGGATACTGAATAGGGCCTGTGGCTTCACAGCTCCTGAGCTCTGGTGGGCTTCACACTCCAGAGCTCTCGTAGCAAGGGACAAACATGGCTTTATTCTTTGTTCCCTACAAATTTAATTATTTTTAAGGGATTACGAACCTGATTGTGAACATTCTTTGACATATATTCTTTGTTGATTTTTAAATTTAGATTCCGTTAAGTGGTTTGACAGTTAAAAAGTTAACCATGGAAATCATAATCTACTGTAACTAAATACATAAGATCCAATAATAAAATATGGAGAAGAAGCCCTGAAGACATTTGTAAGTAAGACAGAAAAATGCAAATCATTCAAAGAAACACCAAAGCATGCTGTAATTCCTAACTACGTTAGACAAATAACCATCAACTTTTTTTTATTAAAAGAAGAAAAGCCAAATTATATCTTAGACTAAGCAAGTATTAGAAAACCCTATCTCTAGAGATCTCAGTCATGTGCAGAAGCACTGACAGAAGTATCCAGAAAGGAGTTTCTTTCTCTAACTCTCTTCGACGACCAAGGAGCAGGTATAGGTGTTGCATCTTCTTAGGTAATAACATTGAGGTACAGAACTGTTTGGAGGGAAAGGGGTTAAGCATAAGAATTGGACTTCTGGAAACAGACATCAGTAATAAACTTATGGTTGTTCTTAAGTGAAACTTGCAAAGAGCAACAAAAGACTTAAATGTGACAAAACTGGGTCAAATAGTTTAAATGATTTCCAAAAATGTATTCTCATTCAGAGTCTTACTTATCCCTTTTCCTGTTTCCTCAGTGTTATAAACATTGTTTTTTAAATGAATATTTTAATTTTCTCCCTGTGTTTCTGAATGTGTTGTGTAAATGTTGCTTATCATTAAACAGCATCAAGTGGGTATGCAACTTACAGAAAGAAGGTTGCTTGCTATTTTTTCTGCTTACCATTAACTAACTACAGTTTCCATTAATTGCAGGTTAAACCTGGAGGCACTTTTCTAACTGTAATAATATATATGTTCCTTGAAACTCTTGCCTAAGTCATGTGAGTAACATAATGAACAATGCCTTGGGACTGCACCACCAGTTAACTTCCTATGGGAAAAAAAATATGTTGACCTCCACTATCTGATTGTCATGATGGACCATAAAAATGCACAATTATCGAAAGAGCAATCTTATGTCTCTTTCTCTCTATCAGAATTCTGGAGTGCTGTAAATCTTGGGAGAAAGACTTTTCTCACAGGAGTTGTTAGAACAATTCTAAATCAGCTGCTGGCCAATATGAACCTCTAAAGTTTTAGAAGTTAATAAAATCTTAAGTACATATTTCTCAGGCTGTTCCTGGTTGTTCTGGAGGACAGCTTAATCTGTCCTCTCGTCAGCATTGCTTTTGCTCCCCCAGGGAATATTCCAGGGTATGTTTCCTTTGAGATGTAATGCAGCTGAAGTTCAGTACAATGTCTTGCAAGATGATAGAGTAAATGATATAAAAAAAAAAGTTTCTCAGTAAGATTTTGGTTATTGCAGGAAAAGTTAACTTAGGCCTAGAGACCAAAACCTTTAAAATTCCTGAAAGTTGGCTGAACTAGTGAATACAGGACCCTTTTATGCAGTTTGAGTTTTGAGACAGCAAAAGCAGAAGCCTGATTGGACTGCTGAATGATTATTTGAGCTCATAGGGATGAAGAGCTTCTATAAGACCCATCTCAATTTTTCTTTTATTTTGCTAAACTATTTATAGATCAGGCACAGTCATGTCCATTAGTAATTTCTGTCTTCCTCTCATGTAAGCATAAAACTAGTTTAACAGAGTTTCCTGGGAAGAGCATGATGCATCCAAAACACACAAGTCCTCATCCAGCTTCCTGTCTGTAGGTAATGCTGCAGTCATTTTGGATTAGCGATAAATGGTCATGAAATTGGAAACAGGTTCTCTCAGCTTTACACAAGAATCTGCAAAAACATGAATACTTGTACCCAGAAAGTGTGATTCCAATTCAAACATCATAAAATAATATACAGTGCATGCTTAACTGCATGCAGGGCTGTAAGAACATATTAAATGACATTGCCAGATGCCAAAGACAAATATGGTTTCAGCATTCAGATGTATAGGAACCTGGAAGAGACTATGGCTTAACTTGAACTACTATCAGGGCTTTAGTTCTGTAAAATTATTTTCTTACCCCATCACTTTTTGCCCTGAAGTTTCTGTTATCTTTCCACTTGTTCCTGGCACTTGTGTTATGATGTTATATCATCTGGAAAAGCTGATACAGCCTGAACACTTTTCAGCTGTTCACAATTCCTTGAAGCCCTTCAGTGTGCAAGTTCTCTCCTGGAATTGCAGAGTGACAGATACTGGGGAAGTCCTCTTCAAGTTTAATGTAAAATGTATGGTGGTTTTTTCCCCGGTGAATTGCCACCTATGAGCTTTCAGCTGAAAACTTTTCGTTTTTGCAGTCAGTTAGGCAAGGCAGAAGGTGTGAGGGAGGGCAGGTAGGTGCAGTGGTGGTCAGGCCTTCATACAGTTGCTGTGGTTGCTACAGGGTACTAATGGGATCACAAAAATGACAATTAGAAACATTCATCTGAACACCAGTCCTGTGAAATTTGTGAGAAAAAACACGGGTAGAGTGAGGAGTTGTCCCTTTGCTCCGAGTCAGGCAATGCAGTTTTCCAAGAATTACAGACTGTCCTTTCTCTAGGATTTCATACTCAGCTTTTCATATTCCCAGAGAAATGATCTTGAATGAGTTAAAGGGAAGACAGTTACAATTTTACCATAGGTTTCTGACATCTAAGTATCAACTATAGACTGACTTGCACTGGCATTACTGATGGATTAATTCTACCTGAAGCCTTTTTTAACCTAGAAAAGAAAAATTCAGCACAGCTAAGAACAATAAAAATCTCCCCCCCTACTTGCAGATAAGCTCTGAGGAGGGGGTAGGCTGCATTTGCAGAGTTAGGCAAATAAACAGAGGAACTGCTGGCTAGATTCAATGAGCCATACTTAGAATTTCACAAAGCCACTGTTAAAATGCAGTTTGTACAGAACCACCACACTCTGCAGGTCACAAGGACAAACTAGGTCCTTAAGAGAAAGCATTTTAGGTTTTGTTTTTTTTTTTTAAAAAAAAAGAAAAATAAAAAACTATGCTGATGTGAACATATGTAATCTTTATGGTGCTGCAGATACAAAATGCAGTAGCTCCAGCAGTGTGCTTTTTGTCAAACTGCTGGCCTGGTTTTCTTTAGGGGATCTGGGAACATGGGAAGCTGTGGAAGTGGAACTCCTCCTGTCCAAAGCTTTCCAGCTTTAGGTGCAGCTCTGCAGCAGCTCCAACCCTGAGTCTGAATGGCTGCAGTAACCAGGCAGAGGGCTAGAAATTGCCCTGTGCTACCAGGTGATGTCTCTTAGCCACTCAGCCTGTAAATTGCTCCAGTGAGTCCCAGAGCCTTAATTGGTGACCCCAAATGTGTGGGTGATGGGGTGGGGTCACATCCACAGCTGTGGGGAGTGAGGCAGTGAGTAGGGAGAGATGAGGAGAGCAGGGGCAGCCAAGCTGCTGGGAGACTTTTGGGGGGTTTTCTCATTTTTCCTTGATCTTCAGCCATAGCTGAGGCTTTTCTCCAGGATCAGGGACGTGGCAGGAGGTAAGGATTCCCAAAATTCAGGTCTGCTCTTAGGGCTGCCTATATTAGATGTTCTGGTTTTGAGGTCTCTGCAGCATTCCTTTCTCACAGGAGCTGTCAAATAAAAGAATATAGGGAAGTACTTCAGTTATCCATCTTAGAGAGAGATTTTCCTTGATTGTGTGATTTATACTTTTTTTCCTTCCTAAGGAACTGGTGTAACTAATATTAATTTCTTTTGCTTTGGGTTTGTAATCACAGAAGGGGCTCTGCCAGTGGAATGTTAACCTTCCTTCTCTTGGTAGACTTTATGCTGACTTTAGTATTTCCCAGGAGAAATAAAAGAATTTGCTTAATCTCTTTGTATGGGGCTGACCATGGGTTATTGAAAATGACCTGTTGTTTTTGTGCCAATGAATAATGTCACAAGTAATTTTGGCAGAACTAAAGAGCAAACTAATTGAAGGGCTAGTCAGTGGAATTCAGAAATATTTCATCTGTTTTTAATATCTACCAAGGTTCAGGCTCAACTTGTATTTCATAACTAAAGATGTAAACTCTGAAATATATGCACCTCTTTCTAGTACTACCTGTGGCACATTTTAAAATGAAATTTCATTAAGCAATCTGATCAATAATCAAAGCCATGAAAGTTAGAACTTAAAAGCAAATTATATTGCTAATTTGTCCTTAGTCTGTTGGACTTTTGATAGGAACAGGCTTTTGTTAAAAAGGTTATTTTTAGTGGATACCTAGGAAAAATAGAGCAAAACTGTTTTGCAACTCTGTCTAGGATTATGGATTGATGAATTCCCAGGCCACATGCTGCATGGAGTTACAGCAGTTCCTTGGCCTTAGAGATGGCTGCTCATAACTTAAGAATGTGTAAATACAGAATGCTCCTTGAATAAATACTATTGTTAGGAGCCAAGGCTCTGCAAGTTAACAAAGAGTTGCTCCTGTTTTTGTTTATGATAACTTTTAATGGAATCTAAGCACCAAATTGCAGCAGCTCTACACAGGAACTGGCTTCTTACAGTGGGGAAAATTTGCACAGGGATTGCCCTCAGTCTGCAAATTGTTTACTGGTAAATGACATCATTCTGCTATCTACACACTCTCCAGCACCTTTTGACTTATAAAATCCCAATGGACTGTGGCCTTTTATTTCTTTAACAACTTTCAAAAAGGGCCTGGCTAATGCAGAATTGCAGATTTTCATTTCATGTGAGGTGCCTGCTAGTTTATTCCCTTTATTCTTTTAATGTGTGTCATGAAAATGAAGCTGCTACCTCCATCAAGATTTTCTGGAAAAAACAGTGTGAGGACAAATTCTTTTCAGCATTACACCAGGGCAATGTGAGTGGCTTCTAAAGGAGTGTATGATGTATCTGGGAGCAGTCTGGATTTTGCTGTGAAGTGTATATGATGGAGATGAATGGAAAAGTCAGCAAAGAAGTATTTTAGGCTGAATGTGAGGAATTGTTTCTTTACAGTGAAGTCTTTTGTGATGGCGAATAGTCTCTGGAGGAAAATGGTGGGGACTTGTTCACCTCTGTCCTAAACAGATTTCCCCCCCCCCCCCTTCTTTGGCAGCTATGACCATGCAAAAGACCTTTCTGTAAATTAAAAGAAGTTACTGGGTACCCGTTAAACATGACATATATATATATATAACCTTCCATCAAAGCTGCTCTGAAAAGTGCCTGGCCCAGAGAATCTCTGTAGTGAGTTTTACAGTAGTCAGTGTGCCTTGTCCCCACTAACTTTTTTTTTTTTTACTTAGCAGAGAGGTTTTATTGTAGAGGGAATGGAGAAATACTAGAATTAATTGAGAATGGATTGGAAAGGAGTTTCTTCCCAACTAAAAATGTAAGGGAACTTAGAAATCAAATATGAGCATACAGGTGGAAATATTTTCCACTGCTGGTATGGGCTGGAGAATTTAAGCCACATAATACTTATTTGGTTTTGTTTGCCTGTTTCCTTTTTTGTCGTCCATCAGTTCAGGCTTTTGAGGCTGACAACTTTGAATTATTTTAAAGCAATATGTCTTACCAGAAAAATTCTAGGCAGCTGATATTCTCAGCTTTGGCCTGAGAAATTTCCCCTGCTGTACTGGCAGCTGCGGAGCTGCAGCACCAGGCAAGGGCAGAGAGAGGTCTGCTTCCCTTTCAGGAATTCCCTCATTACTATAGGACAATAATCAGTGTTGTTTGTGTTGGTTTTGTTCTTAAATACTTGGCAAGTTACTTATTTTCAAAGATTTGTATGAAAGCCTTGGATTTGAGGAATCCTTTTGGAGTCTCTGAACAGACTCCAGAGCCACTGCTAAACTCTGTCCTTACTGATGCTGAGTCAAGGAGCATTTCTTTATTTTTTCCCTCCATGCTTACAAACATAACACTGCCATGTGCTCTACACATATAAAACAGTCTTTGCCAGCTGTTCTGCTGAACATAATTACGTAAAAAATAGATGCCAAGAGATATGTGGTACAGCTGTGCAATAATTATCAAAGTGAGTAGGACTGAGTTCAGGACAGCTGGTTCTGGTGAGCTTTCATTATGTGGTTCAGGTGAGAACTTGGTGGCTGCTGGTGTTCATCTCTTACCTTGCTGTTCTGTGGCAGATCTGGAAATCAGGGTATATGCTGGAGCTGAAGGTGGCTAAAATAAAAAGTAAAGATGAAATTTATGGTTTAAATCACATTTGGCATTGGCAATCAAGGAACTTGAAGTTCCTTGATTTAATGAAACAGCGTGCCAGGGTTGTACTGTGCTAGAACTAGGTATAGCCAAAAAGGCTCAGGTGAAGAGTGCAAGGTCTGGGAGAAAACGGAGGCAAGCAGGTTTTCTGGAGGTCACACTGTGCTGGATTAATCTTAGAGTAAGATTCCATACATTTTTTTGTTTTTAAATGAGATGCATAGTTAAGGGTAACTAAACCCCATCTTTAAAATGTAACAAACAAACAAAACATCTTGCAAGGATTTCAGTGAAAAAGATGTGATTGTTTACTACTTTTATTAGAAATGTTCAAAGAGCCTCTAATGAATCAGATGTAAAGTTTAGAGTCCTCACTCAGTGTTAGCAGGGTTTCCAAGATGACCACTGCCACTTTAGGCACTTTTACAGAAATATTCAATAGCTGTTATGCAAAAATGTGACAGGACATAAACTGCTGAAAAATCCCCTCATCCTGTTAGGTAACCTGCCAAAACCTGAATATATTCTAATATGTCATTTTCCTTATTGTGCTCATTGAAATCCCATGAACACACATTGAGGGGAGCAAAGGAAATCATGGATCAAACTATTTTTATCTGCCCGTGTGTGATAAGGAACTTTTTCCAGTGCACTGGGGTAAAAAATGGGCAATGAGAAGGGAAGCCTGGTGTATTCCAAAGTTTCACTTTTTTTAATGGTAAAAGATAAAGCCTGGGTCCTTTGGAAAGAGGAGATGCCAGTCAGTCTGGTTTGCAGCAGGAGGAATGCACCACTTCAAGTTTTTAATCATATCTCAGAGTTTGGAATTATGCATTTGGGAGCTCTGCTTGTTCTCACCCACTGACTGGCTCTTTTTGAGCAGTGGGAAGCCAATACCTTGGGGACTTTTACTCCTCTGCAGAAGGTGTTAGGACTCATGAGAATAGGAGAAGAGCTTGATAGGTTGAAAGTGACTAAAGTTTCCAATTTTCAGATGGGCTATGGACATTGAGGAAGCTCATGATAAACACCCAGCAGTCCTGTTGGGCCTGATTCCACACCAGGGCCTCAAGTGAGCCATGGTTGTTGAGCTGTAAGACTCCCATCCTCAAAATGTTTCTTTAACTGATAAAATTCCTTTGGTCAAGAAACTCAGCATTTATGGCATCCAGGGAGTCAGTGGAATGATCTCCATACCACTGTGCTGCAGGAATGGGAAGAAAAATTGTACTGAAAATTGGCAAACATTCATGTGGTAGGAGGTGCCAGTTAACAAACTAGAGAGATTAAGGTGAGAGTAAACTAGAGATCTAAATCTAGATCTAGAGATCTAGAAATTGGAAATGGTCTAAAATATATTTAAGTTGGAAACAAAGGAAGATTCTTGAGGTTATCAAGCAGGGAAAGCAAGTTTGAAAGCAGGTCTTATTGCTGAGTTAAAATGACTGATTCTAACATTCACTAATTCTAGCATTTATTTTCTTTTACCAGAGTATGCCTGCCTTCTTTTGGAGAGGATGTCTGGAGTGAAGAATTAGCAAAGGTTCATAATCTGGTATTTTAATATTAGCTGTCTGAACAGTCGGGGACTGTTGTGCCCTGCATGAGAAGGAAACTGATAGTGCTGCAGGGAGCAAAGCAATCCTGCCCTGAGCAGAAGTGTTCTCAGCTGGAGAGCCAACCTGATACCCACAGCCTCCTCCAGCCTGCAGCTGATGGTATCACTGCAGCTCAGGGCTGCCACCACCTCCCTGCCATCTCTGTCCAATTAGTAAGAAAATGTAAGTATCAAACACATAATGATGTTTTTAAAAAACTACTTAAGAGTGGAAGTGTGTATTTAGAAACACAGGGGTACCTTGAATCTATTCACTGATAACTCCTGACAGGCAGCTCATTACTGCTGAGCTAGTGTTCCTTCTTCTATTGCTGCTGAAAAGATTATTCTTAGGAAGTAAAGACATACTTCAGGATTTCTGGAGGCAAAAATAAATACACAGTGTCCTCATGAAGTAATAAGTGAACAGGATCCTATTCTAAATATTTTTCAAGAGGGAGAAGGGGTAGGAACTGAGGCACAAGGAGCAGAACACGTTTCCTGAGGTCAGCCAAGAGGGAGGCAGTAGGAGGGCTGACAAGGGCTCCCTGCCCTGGGACACCAGAGCCTCCACAGAAGGTAAGGAAAATTGTGCTTGGAATTTAGACTAAAGTTTGTATTAGATGTGACAAATAAAGTGAGGCTAATATATCATGAGAGAGGTATATAAATGTGTAAATAAACAGCTTGTGGTTCTAAAAGGCCTTAAGTGTTTCAGACTCTAAAATAAGTTAACACAGTAAAAAACACCCAAATATCTAGTGATAGATTTCTTCCAAATTATAGTGTGTTTGTAAAGATACTCCTGATACTAATGATGATTTTTTGTGTTTAATGTAAAATAAGAAACCCATTAGAATTTTTTTTTCCTACTTCAGAAAAATCTTACTTTCAACTCAGCAGTAAACTCTTTATCTAATTGTTAGCTGCAGCACCTTACACATTAGTGCTTATCAACAGAAAGAAAGCTTTTAGTATTAAAGCCTGCAGTTTGTAATATGGTTGTTTTATAAGACATGCTATTTTTTCAGAAATACTGTTAATTTCCAGGCAATGTGTCTATCTACATTTTTGAGGGAATCAGGAACTGTGATTTGCATGGAAAGTATTTTACAAAAAATAGTTTTGTGGTACCCTCGAAATGACCACAAAAACTCATGAATTCAGACCTGTTGGTTTTAAACAAGCAAAATATCATCTGTTTTTCATGTGAAGTATCAGCAGGGGTCTGTTTTTCTAATACTGTTTGGTAAATAGCCAAGTGTTCCTAAGGATGGCATCCAGCTTTTTGAGATCAAGAGATCTCAGATGACAGGAGATAAGTGGTATTATTGCCACTGCAGAAACTGTACAGAGGGGAAGTGTCAAGGTTGCTCAGTAGGTTACAAATTGAACTGGAGAGGCTGGATAGAGGCAGAGAAATTCAGAGTAAATTGTCATAATTGTATCTTCTGAAACTAAAATCTTTTTAGCTATGAAACTAAATGATATCCTAGAAAATCCTTCTCAGCCTGATCCCATTCGTTTTCTCTCTGCTTTGGATCCTTTGGGGTTTTTTTCTTTTTTATCTCTGGAAACACAGCAGTACTGAATTACTCCTCAGGCTGTCAGTACCAAATCTGCTGTGGGACTTGGTGGAGCCCAGGGGGAACTGCACTGGGAATGACTTCAGCAGAGCAAGAAAGGACAAAAATGGGACCTGTTTAATATCCTCCAGGTGGAATAAAGCAGCATCCAGGCTTTAAGCATGGCTGTTGCAAACCTCTTTGGGATCCTCACTCATTTTTTTGTACAGTGAGCCTGTGTCAGAGTTTGATTTTCCAAGTTAGTAGACTTGGATTCTGCTCCTGGTTCAGAGAAGGCATTTATGCCAGAAATTTCAAGCAATCTTACTGTGTGCTACCTGAGGCAGAGGGAGAAGAGTTAAGCAGATAAAGAATTCCATACATCCACCCACATTTTTCTCATTCCTGAAGTGTATCTCTTCTTTTCTTGGTACTGGGAATAATTTTTTTAACTGTATTTCAGTCTTCACATCCCTCTGAAAGCTTTCTATTAATTTTCCTTCTGAGGGTAAAGGAGGACATTTGAGCAGTTTAACCAGGTCAGTGTCCTGTCCTTGAGTCCAGAAGTTGGTGTGTTTAGAAAAATGTAAAAGCAGAGCCTGAGCCCTGATGATTATCTAAAGGATGAGTGATATTCACCTCTGGGTTCAAGTCAAGCTTCTGTGTAAGGAAAGGAGAAGCAGCATCTCTGTCCTCACTAGTCAGTCTAGAAGGTTTTTCAGGTTTTTCCAAGCATGTCTTTGAAATAAGTTTTGAGATGAAAAATGTTGCTTTCTTAATTTTTAATCAGGCTGTCCAGCACCGTACTGGCTTGGTGAGGCCATTAATTTGAATTTTATTTTGCTTCATTGATTTTTCAGAGTTACTGAGCTGATATTTTCATGGCACTGTATATGATGACTCCAAGGTTTCTGTTTCTGGCTGGTATTTACCACTTTAGAGTCCATTTTTTGTGAACAAATGATTTTTTTTTTTCCCCATGTGCACTCAATGTTTATTTACATGGCATTTATTCTATCACTTTGTTCCCCAGTTGTTTAGACTCACAAGTTGGCCCTGCATAGTTGGATCTCATCATTATTACCCTGGATAAGAATCCCATATCATACCATTTCCCATAAGAAGCCAAAACTTTACTTGGGAGCTGAGAGGCTGTTTGCTTTGGAATACAAGTGATTTGAGTTTAGGTATTCACTATAGCTGCTGTTTTTTGAAATGTGACATATGTTTTGCATTAATCATTTTTATTTTCTTTTTGGAGGAGGAGAAGGGGTTCTGGGCTGGACCCAGGCTGTTACATTTGGATCTCCATGTCGGATCCATCTGCTATTGGCTGCAGAGCTTTGATCAAAGCAGTCTGGGTACTGCTTTATGTGTTAAGTTGTTCAGCATGTCTTCTGCCTAATGGAGATTTTGGTGGTACTGGCTCTGCTTCCCCAGTGTCTCGGCATCAGACTTCTATTTCTGTTCCATTTCTCTTCTCAGGCTGATGTCATAGCTAAGGGAAGAAGCACTGATGTCCTGGCCTGCTTCTAGCACAGTCACAAGTCATTTCATGCAAATAGTTTGGGACAAAATATACTTGGAGTGATTGTATTTGTGTTATTTTCATCTCTCTCAGCATAACTCTTGGTAAGTGAATTTAAGGGGGTAGGAAAAATAAGAAATGCCTGCACTTGGATCCATCTTCACTTTCCTCAGCAGTTCTGAGCACTGTTCTTTACAGGTTGCAGGGCTTGCCTTGGACTTCTTTGCTGATTTCAGTTACTGGGAACTTCTGCATTCAGTCTCCTTGGAGGAGACCTTGAGGATCCACAGTCAAAGATTTGCCCTTCTTTCTGAAGCCCTCCTCTCCATTAACCTTCCTCTTCTCTGCTCCCTAATGCTGCCAGCAGACTTTGCTCTCCTCCTCAGCAAACTGCTCTGTCCCACGCCCCCTCTGAACTACAACTTTACTACAAACTTAGAACATACACTGATTCTAACACCTCTGTTGATTTTACTGGGGTCTGGTTTCCCCCCAGTATTAAAGTGCCCAGATGAAAAATAAATATTAGTGGTTGGATTAAAGCTAAATAAAATAACTCAAAGATTCTAAATTTAACAGCCACGTTGGAAAGCCAGAGAAATAAGCAATAGAGGTCCCAATATTGATGTGAAGGGCATTAGGGGAGTTGGGTACAGTTTAGGAATTGCA
This sequence comes from Phaethornis superciliosus, assembly GCA_023637945.1. Classification (NCBI taxonomy): domain Eukaryota; kingdom Metazoa; phylum Chordata; class Aves; order Apodiformes; family Trochilidae; genus Phaethornis; species Phaethornis superciliosus. Next base: position 21,384,532 of record JAJQWJ010000011.1, read on the forward strand.
GCTCACTGAAAGCTTTGGTGGTTGTGGCATCTCTGCCTGTGTCCTGGGCAGAGCAGGGATGAGCAGCATCCCTACAGAGGCCCCAGGAACATCTTCACCCAGCTCAAGGTTGCCAGTACCAGGGGGATGGCTGTGATGTACCAGGTAAATGTGAGCTGCTCCTAGGGCTGGGTCTTGTGGGAAGCAAAGGCTGAAAAAGAAGATGGCAATTTTTAGAAAGCAGAGTAAAGGCTTGTGAGTGATGGGACCAATGCTTCAGGGGCCTGTCCACCCATCTCAGAGACAGCTGGCAAGAAAGAGAAGTGGATTATTTCCTGATCACACAGACTTGAGGTCTCACTAGTAGATGGGAGGAACTGGTGTAGCATGGCTGACTTGGTGTAGGTGGTGTTACCCATGTGGATGTAATCAGAAATCTAGTCTGGTTTTAAGATGGAGTGTAGAAGTTGTTCTGTTTCTTGAGGCATCTACTCTACATGTTGTAATTCATAAAAGGCAGTGACCAGGCCCAGAGATGTGGTTCCACACTTTTGGTTGGATGGTTATACTCAGTTCTGTTAGGAGATCCAAACAAACGTGTTGGTTTCTGCTGAAACACGGGATGGCAGCTTCTACAAAGTGTGCATTTTTTCTTGTTTAGCTAAACACTTTCAAGAGTAATGAACACAGACAACTATTAGAAGATTTTACATATTTTAATGTTACAAATGGGAACCACAGGTTTGAAACAAAGACATCAAAATCGTGTATGCTGGTTTTTGTCTGTTACACAACCAGTTCAGCTGCATGTAACTTTAGGTTTTTATTACTGCAGAGGTGAAAAATGCAACCTTGTAATCAAATCCAAAACCTGGGGTCCCAAGCCACTATGCACTTAAATGCTCTGGGACCTTGTTCTTTATCTTCTTGGAGGTAAAAATAAATCCATGAAGAAAATTCAGTAATTCTTCCATATGTTTGAACATACTCATTCCCTTCCTGTTCATGAATGTTCTTTAATGTTTTCCCCACTAGTGGCTTTCCTTTAGTCTTGTGCAGATACCTGATGGATGATTGACATCCTGGAACCTCTGTTCTCCTGGGCTCCCAGCCTGACTTTGAAGCCTTCAGGTGTCACATATATTCAGTGCCTTGGAATTTTTTTTCCAGCCATTTTAATCCTTTATCATCAATCTGTTAACAATTGCTGCATGTTTTGTTTCATCTCAAGAAACATCTGGAATAGTCATATATATTTAGTGGTTTTTATTGAAAGGACCTTTTTTATTTGGTCTTGTATGTAATTTTTCTTCTCCCATGTACTTTACTTAGCTACCTATTTTCACCTAAATATATTGGGTCATGAATTTGAAGAATAGGTCCTCGCCCTTCTATCAAATAATGTATCTGAGCAACTGATTATTTATGCAGCCTTTTAATAGTGAATATCCTCTAATATCTAGGAGAGGTTTGACATGCCTTTTCAAAATGAGTAAATAAACCCAAACCAAAATATTTTGTAGATAACCTACTATTGTGTATGGGCACAATTTAACAGTGCAACTATTAACTAAAAAAGTATTTTCTGATTAATAAAAAGCTGACTGAAGGCAGAAATGCAGAGTTTATCAAACAGTATGGCAGCAACAGTAGTTTTAAAAATAATTGTAGTGATTGTAGTGTAAAATTTTTTGTATAACAGCCTGTTGGGTAGACCACTTTGCCAGGGAAAAAAACCAAAACAAAGAGCTTGTAACAGGGAGTCCTGGTATGATTTGCCATGGAGGAAGGGGAGTATGAGCAGCATCTCTCATCCTACCATAAATTTACTCAGGAGACAGAAATATCCCTGAGCCCCACAGTTTAGTTGGAGCCCTGTGCTTCTGACATCATGACATGAGGGCTCTTTGATGTATGCTTCCTGGTTGCTGGGGTTTGGGGTTGCTTTTTTCTGCACCGCTACTTTGAGAAGATGATTTTGTAATTTGAACCACAAGCAAATTACCTATCACTTTTGGCTAATGCATTCAAAGGACTTCCAAGTGGATTTTAAAACTTGTTCCTCTGTACTGCTGGCTCCTCTGTTTGAGGAAGGAGATCTAATATCCCTGTAACCATGAAGGTCTGGCCATGTTCTGTTCCAACGTAACAGTTCTCAGAGCTGTAGGAAGTTTTATTTCTGCTGCACATCTGCAGTGAGAACCAAGCACTTGAAATCTGAGCCCCTTAAGGGCCCAGCTCTGAGAGATATTGATCATCTCCTGGAACTTTTTGTCTGCTTTCAATTCCCATTGCAGTCTGCGGGAGATGAGGCTCTCAGCACCTTGCAGGATCAGGCTCACAGAGCTTGCTGTTGGAGAAGGTTTTTGCCTGTGTATTCAGCTGGCTGGCTGATCTCTCATCAGAGGGCTCCATATGTTGTTGCACATCCCAGATCTTTCTGCTGTCAGCTGAAGGTCAAACAATGTCTGCATTGTCTGGACTCAAGCTGAAAATTTATTATGTGAGAGCAAGCTAGAGTAATGGATTTAAACTTATTTGAAAATTAAATTTGAGTATTTTTTAGAAGATATTTTATATGTAATGATTCATTTTAGGATATTGCCTATATTCAGAAATATAGGGAGTTCTGTGTTCTAGTAATTTCCAGTTTAATATTTATAGCAGTTCAGTAATTAAAGAAAAGTAGAGATTAAGACCTAGATAGGCCTTCCATGCAATTCAGAGTGGCAGGCAGCAATGAAGCAGGTGGTTGACTCACAAAATGCAGCTCTCAGAGATGATAGAGACAGTTGATGCCAGGTCCCCAAAGCATTCTCAAAAGCCATGGTGAAAATTGAGTATGACTGGAAAGGAAAGCTGCAAACAAAGGAGTGGGAGGTGGGGAAGAAGAGGACGTCACTTGGCCATGGTATTTTCAAACACTGGAACAGTTCTGAGTATTTACACAGCTCCTTTTAGCTGCTTCTCATAGAATTTATGAATAAGTCAAATTGTTGACCTTAATGCAGGAACAGTTACACAAGAGGTGACAGTGGATAGCTTCATGGCTTCTTTTTTCTTTACATTCTGTGAATAAAAGATTTTCTGGAGGGAAACTATACTCAAGTACCAGCCAAGTTCTTCTTTCTACAGAATTCTAACATTTTAGCTATACATTTTCATATAGTTAAAAAAAAAAACAAAACAAAACAAAAAGAAATGGCATGGCTAATGTTTGAGGCACTGAAAGAGCTCAGTTTTAGAAATGCAAGAGACCTGTTAATCCCTCTGCAGTGAAAGGGAAATTACGAAGAACCTCAGAAAAGAAAACCCAGACTAATCATAGATTAAGCAATAAAAGCCAAAGGAATTGTTAAAATGTTGACCTTAACACTTAATGAGTAAGTAAGCCTTTTTTTCTCCCCTATTTGCACACAACTATTTTGAGTACAGGTAGCATGTAGAATCCCAAGCCAAGGTAGCAGCATGGTGAAATCAAGTGGGGAGTTGTTACTGCAGCATTGCCAGCCAGGAGGGGATTTAATGCAACTTGGGGCCTGCCTAGTGCCACTTGGAGTGAGAAATTGTCACTTCTGTGAGTAATATTGTTCATTTAAGTCAAATAACAAGCCATTTTGAAGCAACTGATGGGTTGGACTTGATGATCTCTGAGGTCCCTTCCAACCCGGCTAATTCTATGATCTCCATGGGATTAGTCTCCTGAGCAGGGAGGGAGGTTATATACAAGTAATGTTGAATTATTCTCTCTAGCATAATGTAGACCAGCCAAGTCAGATGAAAAGGCTGCTGCTTTCTGAGTGGGCAATGCTGAGTATGATCACAAACCAGGTCTTTTCACTATGCTTCACTCTGAAATGGTTATTCTAGACTCTCTGAGGAAAAATTTATTTGTGCTTCTATTTAAAGAAAATATTTGAAAAACTAGGTACAGCTTGGTCTTGCTTTTCCCAACCGGAAGAAATATTCCTGCTTTTTAACAATTTTAACAGCTGCCAGGAAGCCACAGTCGGTTTTGATCTGTCAGTGAAATTAGTTGTTGTTGTTAATAAAACCTGATATCTTGGTCAGGATGTTTAAGAAATCCTTATGGGCCAAGTGTAACCATCAGTGTGATACAGGAGTTGGCATGAAGCATTTGGAGCCTTTGGCTGTCAATTTGTTGCTTGCCTTTGGTGGGAACCTGGAGTAACTCTGAGCAGTTGGCTGGAGAGTCCTAAGTGACTTACTGCTGAGGGGTACAGAATACTGCTGAAATATGACTTTATTGATAGGAATGGTGGCACTTCAAGGCTTAGATATGGATTTTCTGGATCTCTCTCTGATTCATAGGTTCCTAGATGACTATCTTGTTTTAGGCTCTGTGCTCCTGGATTCCTGTGTCTTCCTGATGTCAGTGCAGCTATTTCCTTGGGTTATTCATGTCCCTCAGTACTTGAAGAAGGAAGCTTTGGTGAGTTGTATCAGTAACTGTAACTCTAAAATAGATTTGAAATAAGCCTAATTAATTTAGAATCCCATGTTACATGGAATTGAGTCTCATCAGATGCTGGGTAGGAGTAGAAACAAACTGATAGAGATGGTGGCATTTCCTGTAAGGTTGCTGGTACAGTGCTTGTCATTGCATAAGAGGGAAAAAAAGTTTAGTGTGGCTAGGTAAACATATTTAATGTTTGAAAGGCAGTTCCAGAAACATTAACGGTGGAAAAAAGAGATGACAGCTTATGGGAAGCATCTGCCCCCTGTTACATGCAAAGAGGAAATATAGCAAAGAGTTGTATTTGGGAGGAAAAGAGCTGTTGCTGATTTTACAAAGCTGTGTATCACTTAACCTGGTATTCCCAGAAGATGAAGAATAAGAATAAATCCAGGGTTTCAGCCATCCAAGTGAGGATGGCTGAAAAGCAGGCAGTCTGCAGAGGTGAAAATGTAATAATTTCCTCAGGCAGCAAACACACTGGAAGTGAATCCCATCTGTCTGTGCCCTCTTACCCTTTGAGATGCTCCAGAGGATTCTGCAGGGCCTCTAAGTGCAGTTCCAGAAGAGCTTGGGTCTCCTGTAGGTCCTTTGCAGACTTTTTTTCAGATGTCTTTCAGCAGCCTGGATGTACTGGGTGCTTTTTTTAAAGCAATGGAATCTCAGGGTAGCAGAAAGCTTTTTGAGTGGCTTTTGAGGCTCTTACATGTGACGAAATAGCCTTCAAGAAGTACTTACACTCCTAACTTTTTGTTCATTCTATTAGAAAAACAGGAGGAAAAAAAAAAAAAAAAAAAGTTAAATACTTAAGTGCTGTGCTTAACCTGGGATGGATAAGTAGCTTTATCCCACGGAACTGCCAAGGACAGTTGTGGTCCATGGACTCATGCAGCCTTCCTGGGAATACTGATCTTGACCAAAGTGCCTTCATTGCATGGGAAGAAGTAATACAGAATTAGGAATTGGGCTGAACCCTAATGGGGGCACAGATATACCAAATGCCGGGAAGAGCTGTGTTTTTATAGGGCATGGGAATCTTTAGGGATGCTTGCACCATAGATCTTGGTCCCCTTCATGCCACTTCCTAGGAGCCATGAGTAGTAGCTTGTTTTCCATGTCACTGGTAGGTCTGGCTGCAGAAAGGTGATGTTTGTTGTGCATGAGATGTCATCCCAAATTAAATGGAGGGGGAAATATGGCTTGCAGAAAACACCTGCTTTTGAATTGATACCTCAGGCTGAGGTATTAAAATCTGTGATTGAGTACAAAACAGGACAAAAGATGCACTGAACTATCTCCTTACCTTAGATCAGTTCTGAGAAAAGCTCTGCTTTAAATCTAGGAGCAGCTACTGCAGATCAGAGCCCACTTAAGCTTTAGGTAGGTAAAACTGAACATTTCAAAAGTTTTCAGTATTAAGTTTATAGTGTATTAAATATCTTATGGTTTGTTCATCAGTAAGGTAACACAAATCTTCTTTCCTCTCTGCTTATGAAGTTTAGAGTTTTGTTTACATACAGGGGCTGTTCATACTTGTTTATTAAAGAAATCCAGATTGTGATTTTTTTCATCTCATTAATATTGTTAGTTAAGATGGTCTCAGTGTGAACTGAAGATGCTTTTCTTTGTTGGAAATCCATTGTCTTGTTTAAAACAAACACTCATTTACTTCCACTTCACAAATTAAAAAAAGACAAAAGAACCCAGCCAGCCCAGGTACCCAGGAAGGCTGATTAAAAACTGGTTAGTCATGCTTGTATGTGTGATCTTATCAGAATGGCCCTTTCCTTTCCAGATGTCACAGTTTGATGTGGTGTAAATGATACTCTCATTACCCAGATGGTCTAAGAAGGGAACAGATTTTGGGAGGTATATGCTATTTAATTCTGTATAAACAGAGTCTATAAAAAAGAAACAGGATAGTGAAGTGTCTGCACATTACAGTGTGGAGTTGGGAATGGAAGCCCTGAGCCAACTGAATGCACAGCTGGCCAGATGTGGCCTCATCTTTACAGGCACCCTGCAGACCACCAATAAAATTATGCAAAAGAAGGCTCCGAGTGGCAATCCCAGGGCTGCACAGCTCCAGCTTTACTTCTCATTGACACTGGGGTATAATGGTCTTGAAAGGAAGAGAGATTTTTTGTTTCTTTCTTTGGTTTTTGTTTGTTTGTTTTGGTGGTGGTTTATTTTTGTTTCTTTCTTTTTGGTTTGGGTTTTGTTATCTCTGTTTTGTTGTTTTTTTCCAGGTCACAGAGTTGGGGTTTATGATTAGTTTTTCTGGGACTTTGTTGTTTTACTGTTTTTGTTTTATTTATTTTTTTTACGAGCCGACAGTGAATTTTGTCCTACTTTTCTGTACAGACATAACACATTTTTAGGAAGCAAATGGGTAATTCAGCACATATAATTTGAAACAATAATTGGACACAAAGGGCTTAATTTTGTTCTTGGGTGTTGGTATACAGCACTAGAGTCTCACTGAAACGAAGGACACACGTCTGAGGGCAGACCTGACCCATATAAGCAAGTGTGGCTTCCCTCCTGAATGCCTGAAGCTATTGGATAGGTTTTAAAACATTCTTCTTATTCTAAGTCAGCAAATAATCAGAGAAGTATTTCAGATTACCTTTTTTTTTTTTTTTGTAAACGCTGTTAGTTTTCCTGGAAGTGAGTATATGTGTGGCAAAGTTTGCTGTTTATCTTAGTTACGTTTAAAAAAAAGACTGCAGAAAACATCAGTACATCAATGATCTCAGAGGTCTTTTCCAGCCTGGCTGATTCTGGGATTCTGTGTGTGCTTTTGGAAGTTCAGTTGTAAATTTGGAATAGGCCACACTAGAGAAGGCTGTCACATTTGTGGGTGTCTCTTTAAAGATGAGAGGGTTGTGGATTCAACATCAGTACTGTGAATTTTTCAGATTGATAAATGATAGGAACATGCACTATTTTGTTTATCACTTTTACAAAACTTTCTGGGAATGTAAAATCATAAGTTTTAAAGCTCTTTCATGATTTTCTTCTGTCTCTGTTCTCCTGTTACATAAAGACACAGTTTTTGTAGATGATTAAAGGGAAGCCCATCAGGCAAACAAAGCAGATACGAAAATTACTTCTCTGTGATTCTGATATTAGTAATTCTCCTGATTTTGTCAGTGAGCTGGCAAGAAAGTATTTGCTGGCAGGCCTTGTGGTAACTGACCCTCCCTTTTCTTCCACAGCTCCTTTAAGTGGTGACAGATTTGGGCATCCTCAGACACAATGATTTTCTGTCCTAGAGGTGGCCTTCCCAGGTCTCCTGGGTAACACCTGTGCTTACAAAAAGGGAAACAGCATTTCAGAGCTTCACACATGCTTTTGAAGTATTCACAAACTATTTTCTATAGACAGATAGATACTGTCACCTCATTGAGTTGCCTCTAAAAAAATCTTAGCAGTAGAGCAATCGAGGGCGATTACTGCTTCAATTGCTGCTGTCTGTAAGATGGTAGAGCTCTCTGGGCTTAGGCACTGCAACCCATCCTGATTGCTACCAAATAATCCTTTGCAGACTTGTAAATCAAAACTGTGGCTGATTTTCAGCAGCATGATTGTCATGTTTTTAAAACTTTGCTAATTAAAACTTTATGAGCGTTCAATTAAAAAGCAGGAAGCAGTTTCCCTGCATTGCAAATGAAAAAAAGCCATAATACTCTCAGCAAAAATTAGCTAATTAGCTTCCTTTATATTTGCTTTAAAAAAAAAAAAAAGATATTTGGTGATTTCCAAACCATTTACCACATTTGTCTTTGAAACTCCCTCCTGGTTGACTTAACAGCTTGAAGTTAACAAATCAGACTGCTTAGTTGGACCTTCTAACTTCACCTTTGTCACTGATTTTGTGAAAATAAGTCTCTGTGCATGTAGAATTTGGGATCAGAAACAGAAAGGCATCTTGAAAGAGGTATGGTTGTCTGGAATGTGCAGACTTGTATGTGATGTGATAAGTTCCTTTCTTTGTGGCAACTTAAACCCAGATGAGGGTTAATAGGCCTTTAGTCATGAGATATGGTGATGGCTATTATTTTTTTAATCTTTTTCCCCCTCTTCCATGTATGCTACACTAAATTTGACCTAGCTATACATCTTACTTTTCTGTGTTTGTAGCTGGGTGGCATGAATCTTTTATTTTCTTATTGCACCAGTCCTATCACTGTATACTTTCTGTTTGTGCTTTGCCTTACTGTCAAAAAACTTGCCATTTCTTTTCTATTCTTAGTGATTTTTCCGGGAAGTGTTACTAGTTTATAGGCTCAAGGGCTATGTAACTACTACATAGATACTGAAGCACTACTATATAAAAACTGAAGAAAAGCATCACTCCATAGATGGTTCACTGAATTAAGGTTTTCTGGGTTTTCTTCTCCATATTACTACTGGCTTTTTGGGCCCTCATCTCACCTGATCTCACCAGTTTCTTGGTCTCCTTATATGAGTTGAGGAGGTTCTTATTGACAGTATTTTTTTCTTGTGATAGGCACTGGACAAACAGAATATCTTGTAACTGTAAGCCCTGTATCACAGTTTTAATTCCTAACATAATAGGAATCCTGTGTATAGTGGAACCTACTACAGCAAAAAAGAGCAATATTAATTTAAATTTTTATGAATTTGTTAGCTAAGTAATTAGGTTGGAGGATTGCAGGAATATGTATACAGAAGAATATGAATTTGGTCACCAAAAATGGAAAGCAAATCAGAGCAGAAGGCATCCTTTGACATCTATTAACATGCAAATAAAGCTATCATTGCACAGAGGGGATAGTGCCAGAATGCCAATGGCAGCTTCCCAGTATGTATTATGGGATAGTACTTGATTATCTCTTTGTTCAGTGAGAAGCTACCAGTCTGGAACTAAGTAGATGGTAGTTGTTTGGAAAATGTGTGTATATTACTACAGAGTTGCACCCTTTGGTAAGTATTACAATACAAGCTTATTTTCCTATTTTCTCTGTTTGACTTTGCATATTTAATATCTGTGTAATGGACATTTTATGTAGATCCTACTTGTGTTTCTGTCAGGTTTTAAATTTTAGGCTATTGTGTTAGTTTGAGCACCCCAGTAGGATGCTGAGTGCTGTGTGTTTTTCTGTAAGTGTCTGTGCCACTAGAGGGGAATGCAAGCACATGTTTTGCTCTTGGCTTTCCCAGCTCTTTGCTTAATACAAAAGTGATGTTCTGATTGCCCAGATTGGGGTCTTGGAAGAGTCTCTTCACTCAGGGTTCTGACTGTTCCCTCTCTTCCCACTCTGTTTGTCTACACGCCTGTCCAGACTCAGCCTTCCATTCCTCTACTGAACCTTCCCACAAATTTCCTTGGTTTTTGTCAGCTGTGGTATCCTTCCTTTTGTGTTAACTCATCTTCTGTTGCATTTCTGCCATTCTGTCCCCAGTGTCTGCCTCTCATCTCCTCTCCTTCCCATCTTGTGCTTTCAGAGCTAGTTTTTTCTTTGATTTTTATTCCAATACTTGATACTGCAGGATCCTCTGGGAACCTGGAAAAGCATCAGTGGGGGACATGTGGTGAGTCCCTGGAGAGTTGCTGTGACCTGTGGGGCTCTATGCCCCCCTCTGAAGAATTGAATTACCAACCTTTCATGTCTCTGCCGAGTGAAAATACCAGGGTATATGTAACTGTTGCAGCTGAATGGGGTTTGAATGCTATGGAGAAAAATATAGGTTTGATCTGAGAGGCACACTGAAAGATTCTAGAGCTTCTCAGAGAGACAGTAATAGCAATGTCACTAAGCTGGCTGAAAGAAGTCATCCTAAGAGCTGTGTTCATACACCTAAACTTAGGCACCTACTTGAAGGATCTAGGTGGGCACGTTTTTTGTAGTCAGTGATGAAAAATAGCTTCCCAGGGAGTGTTTCAGAGTATCTAAAGTAGACTTTTACTCAGCATTATGTCTGGAATAGTGTCTTTTGTTCACTGTATATGGAGCTTAGTGTGACCAGCCTTCTTAAATGAATTTTAATGAACTTAAATTAAGAGGTCTAAACTGGAGATGTATAAAAAAGGCATAACTTTGTTCATCATAAACAGTTGTATACTTTTTTTTTTTTTTTTTAAAAAAAGAACCCTGTAGTCTTCACCATCACACAAAGAAATCTACAAAGACTTCAGCCCATTGACCTACATTTGCTAAACTTATAAGCAACACCTGAAATTATGTAGCCCTTCTGTAAATAAGAGTTATTTTCACAACGTAACACATGCTGTTCAGTGTCTGTGGGAAAAAAAGCTGCTGGATAATTCATGAAGACAAATAAGTAACATTGAAAAGGCATTTGTTAAAGTTTCCTTTGAATTGTGAAGTTCAATATTCGTTAAGACAGAAGTGACTTTAAAAAGAAAGATCAACAGTTATTAATCACCTAATCCAGCCACTATTTACAAATAGTACAAAGAGTTTCCAGGACCCACCTGTCAGGCTGAGGCTGACATCTTTTAGATTTCATAGAAATTAAGAAAATGAAACAAGCTTCTTACTGTATGTGTGTGTTTAATGGTTAATAAATAAGTGATAGTGAGCTGTATGTTAGACTGAACATATGCCAGAGAGCCCAGGGAAATCAATGCTACAATCCATCCATTCATCTTGTCCATAGAATTTTCTCCCAGTGACGTAGTGAGGGATGAGGAATGAAAGACTTTTATAAAGAGTCTGCAAAAATCATTAATTATCTCTTTCATGTATAAAAAGGCCTCTATTTTTCATAAAGTTTCTTGACCAAAGGGATTGACCTAAAATCACTTGATCCCAATTAAGAATGATGAAAAAGAAGTAAATTTTTTCTGTGGATGACATGGGCAACTTGGTTTTGTTATGAAGATAGGATATTCTGGGGGCAAAAACAAACCTCAAAATAAACCTTACACATCCTTACATCATGCCTATGAAGTAGCTGATTAAGACTGATTGACTGCAGTTTGAACCTCAATCAGAGAAATTATATGATAAATGAAAATTTCTTATACCTGCTGATACCTTTCTGAAGTAATTTCTCCAAAGTACAAAATGCTGGGCTGTGTAGGAGCTGAAAAGACTTAATTGTTACCAAGATACCAAGAATGGAAAGAGAATCAAAACCATTTTCTGCAATAAGAAAATATTTCTGCAAGATATTGCTTAGAGGTTAATTGAAAAGTATTCTAAATGTCTAAATTATGTACTTAAAAAAATAAAACGGCCACAGTACCTGAAGTTAACCAGAGACATCTTTTGAAGTCATCTCTAAAAATAAGACAATACTCATTTTTATCTGATGGTTAACTCTTTAAGAAATTGAAATACAACAATATGAATTCTGACCACTTTTGTGTCCATAAATGGTGAGGTAACACAAATTCATCAGGGATTAACATCTGTTCTGCCCTGCTCCTGCATATTTTGTAACCAACCACTAGTGAGAAAGGCATCAGGTATGAAATGAGGTTTAAAATATTTTTACATGCCTTAATAAATGGACAGTTGTTAATGCAAATCAAATAGCATGGCAAGTTCAACAGTTTATGTACTTGAATCTGCAAAAATTGAGTTTTACCTGCCATCAGAGGTATGTATTGCTTTTAGGTACCAAAGCTTTCTAGGAAAGTCCCAGTAGGATCCCTGTTTGTGTTACTAGATATTCACACAGCCACAGAAGTTGGGAGCCAGCTTTCTCTAATTCCTGCCTAAATTGTACAGGACTCTCAGTGTACAGCTCTGGTATTTCCCACACCTCACCTTCAGGATTGCATCTGGCAGGCACACACAGCAGGTCCAAATTTCACACAAAGACAGTTTATATTTTGGCATTTTGGAACAGTGACATGGAAGGAGGAGATCTGTGTTCCAGTTCCTGGCTGAAATCTGATCTCTCCCCTTCTGGGAGAGTGCTATAACCCTTAGATTGTCTGTGTGCTAAGATTGCACTCAATGAGGTTATTCTGCCTAAAAAAGGACTGTGCAGTGCCCAGCAGTGGGAATTTACAGTTCCATTTCTGCTCCCTGCTAGCTCCCTACAAGTGCCAGGTTCAGTTCCAGAGGCACTGGCACTGCCTGCTCTGCTTATCCCCAGAGCCACTGCCAGCACCTGATGGAGCCATGGCTCCACTTGGCATCCCTTGGCATCCCTTTACATCACACCCAGAGGGAAAGTCAGGGAACACTGCTGACCCTGGGCTGCTGCTGCAGGTTAGACAGCAAGAGATGCAAAAGTAACATTCGTACAGAAACAGGGGTGTGAAAGTTGGTAATTAAGAGGAAGAGAGGTAACAGCTTGTAAAGCTGCCTTTTTAGTCTAAATAGCTGGGGTTTAAGCCAACCATTATGCAGGAAAAGAAGAACTGGCTCTTGATCAGTACTGTACTGGTTAAGTGTGTGATCTCTTCTACTGACTTTCATAATGAAGTCCAGTAGGATGAAATAACCATACTGAAATATGTTTGAATCTTGTGGAATGATTTAATTTTTCCTGTGTGAACATGGAAATATCAACATTTTACCATAATATGGCTAAAGTAGCAATTTCAGTAGAAAAAAAATCCTATCTGATCATGTTGTGTAAAATGTAGGGCTCAGTAAATCTGAAAGTCATTCATTTATTTATGAATGTAAGTATAAGAGCCAGCTGTTAAACATTCAGCCTTACATTACATTTTCACTTTAAAGAGCTACATGCTACTGTGAGAAATTGAAATGTTTTAATTATTCCTGTCTGTCTAATCGTTGTACAGCCAGTCACCTTTTTGCAGTCTTTCTCCTTATGTTTTTTTTCTCATGTGGTAAAATTCTTACAGATGCATCTGAAGAATAGTGGTCGACAATGTATAAATAGTGTCCTACCCATCTCAGTTGTAGCTCAATGTAATTCAAAGAGTTAGCATTTAAGACTACAATACCTGATGCACAGACAGTGAACTCCTTCCAGCTTTGCAGGGCTCTGGACACATTTTCTCTATGTAGCAATGCAGAAAGCCCTGGTGACCTCTGCTATGTGTCCAACAAGGCAAAGGGGACTAATGTCACCTGAAAACTAATTTTTATTGATGGAGAGGATATATATTCCTTTTCTCATTTGCTTCTTGTATATTCACTCGTGGGGGGAGGTAAGATGGAGAAGTCAGAAATCTGCCTTTTAGAGCATATCCTGGTGTGATTGTAGCTTGGCATGCACTTGGCTTGATTATAGATGAGGAAGGGAAAGGAGTCCTCTATCTGTTTTACCTCATAGCTGTTGAAAATACAATTCAGTAAGAACTGTGGCCTTCTGTTCAAATTCAACTATTTCAGTGCCCCTGTCATCCTTTATTCTTTTGTCAGAACCAATGTGGGATGTGATGATTTAGGAAATGGCAGCAAATACCGTGGTTAAAATGTTTCTAGGCTTCAGTATATGCTCTGCAACAGATCATAAATGTCATGATCACATATCAAGTATTCTAAAATAGAAGATTATTTAAAGAAATTATATCAGATCGTGTATTAGCAGATCAGTGCTTGCCCAGGAAAAAAAAGTACACTTATGGCTGACCCTCCAAATTCTCATATGTAAATGTCATATGAAAAATGTTCTTTGCATGGATAATGTCAAGAATGACTCCTCTATTGTAATTTGCTGCCACACAGTAATTCCAATTTCTTTCTTTATTTTCATGGGGTCCCTTTTCTCCATGAAACTGTTAGTCCCTAGCTCTGTATTGCCACATCTGGCTCCTGACATCTCTGCCCCTTGACAGGCCCCAGAACTAGAAATGTGAAATGTTGAGGGACTCGGGGTAATGGAGCTTCCCCAGGGAGGAGGCAGAGCCCAGCACTGCCCCACACCAGACCCAGCACCTCCAGTGTTGGAATTGAGGGCAGCAGGAGTTGGAAAGCACTCAGCACCTAGCAAGGAGGGAGTGTTTGTATCCCTGAGGTAATGGAGTACATAACCCTCCCCTCCTAATCCTCCTTGGGAGTTGGATCGAAATGTTTGAGAAGTGGGGAGTGTGCAGAGAGGCAGGTGAATGGCTGCAGGAAGGGGGATCAGAGGGAGCACTGCCCCCCTGGGAATGGTGCATCCATCTGCACCTGGCGTTCCCATTAGTGGGAATGCTGCAAATCTGGTGGATGTGGCCAACACAGACAAACCAAGGGAGGGAGGAATTTAGCCCACAGCTATGGAAGAAGAGAGTTAAGTCTTGTTCTAGCACTGTGGGAAGCCCCAGTGGTACATGCAGCACGTTAATGTTAGGGTGTTTTATTGTATCACTCTCTCATGCTGTGTTCATTTGTAGGGACAACATGACTTCCATAATATTTATTTTAGGGTCATTTTATTACTTGAATAATGCCAATTTAGATTGTAATTAAAGCCTGTATGATTTGTTTTAATAGCTTGCAGCTTCGTTCAGTGTATGTTTTGATGTTATAAAACTGCTTCAATAGACAATTATTTGTCCCTTTTATTAAAATGCATGTATACTTCATCAGGTTTATTCTTCATCAGTCTTGTAAGTGTGGAATTAAATAATCAAGTCGCATGTGGGCACATGCCAAATGTGAGACTTGATTGATCATGACTGCCATTGTGATATAAAGAACAGGGAAAACAAGAAAACATAACTTTAATATTAGAATAACAACATTTTTCAATATTTAACCATATCTTAGGAATTATTCCTCTACTGACTTGTATGGCAACATTACAATGGATTGCTGACCAGGATAAATTTATCTGATGTTATAGATTTCATGTTTTTTTCTTATTAGTCCTATAGATTAAATTCTTCCCACAAAACAATAAATGAATAATCAAATTTAATCAAAAGATGCAGTTTTAGTAAGAGGCATTCTCTGTTTTGTGGCATAATTCTTACTGTCCTTTAGCAAACTTCATGCAGAGGAACAGTTTTCTTTGCTTTCATTCATTTCCAGTGTCTCCTGACAACAGCATCTGCTACAAAGTTTATTTTCACTTCCAGGTCCTTTCAAATGTTTTTCTCATAACATTGAGAGCCCTGTGTTGAGCATTTCTGATGAGGAATCAGGTACCTTCAACATTTCATGGTTACAGAGTGTTCTCCTAATTGGTGAGGATTTCACACACTTTATTGTAACACCTAAATATCATACACCAAGCCAAAGTCCCCTTTATCAGTTTTGCTTTCCTTCTATAGGTGTGACAGGGAAGAGAACAGGAAATGCATTGAATTACTGGATTTTTCATTTCCTCTCCCCCTCTGTCCCCTTTTTTCATGTTGAAGGTTTTTTTGTTTGTTTGGGATTTTGGTTGTGATTGTTTGTGTGTGATTCTGTACTATCGTTGTTATGGTAAAAATAAATATTCTCTGTTTTAAGATGGATTAGAAATTGGTTATGAGAAGTATTTGATGACATGATTGCTGCTGATGTGACTGCATTCAGTAGCCCCAGATACCTTCCTGACTGCTGTGTTTCTAAGGACATCCAGCTTCCTCATACTGCTCTCCACTTCACTAAGTTTGACTGAAAAATAAAGGACAAAGTAAAAAGGAGCCTAGAGATCCTACCCTCACAGTCTAGAGGTGTTACAGGGATGCAAGAGAAACCCATGGGGATGGGGTTTTATTTTTTTGCTTCCCTGCCCAAAGCATGAGGCAGTTTGAGGCCCTGGCTATCAGTCAGGATGGTTAATGTGCTAATGAAAATTTGGAACACCAGTGCAAACTGGAGTGCTTGGCAGAGGCAAGAATTTCTGTGTGCTGTTTATGAGGTATATAAAAAGGTCAGTGTTACTTTATAGATTTTTAGTCTTAGCAGTATTTTTTTTTTTATGATGTATTTTTTTGTTTGTTTTCTATCAGGAATGATTTTTTGTTTTGGATATGGAATGAAGCTTTTTTCATTGGCTGGTGTGTTGGTAGAATAGATGTTGTGATTCTATGTTCCAGACATATTTTGATTGTATTAGTAGGAAAACATTGCTCCTGGAATAATAAATGGTGGGTTTCTTTTAAGCAGTTGTCTTAAATTTTCTAAATCTGCAAAAGAGAAAATCAGAACAATAAAAGAATGATCAAGGCTGCATTCCTTTTGTTTTAACAGGCAGGTCATCAGTTGGCCTCTTGGCAAAACTCCATTCATTGTAATGGACCTACATGAATTTCCAGAAGTTGCAGTTTTGGACAATAACTTCTTAAGTATTTCAGAATCCATGACTTCTTATCTGCTACTGCCAACATTACCAACTGTGGGTTTGGTTTGGTAATGCTAATCTATAAATAAAAGCAAGCAAATGGACATTGGCAGATAGAAGTAAGACTTGACTTTGAATGTGCTAGAAATACACTGGACCCTTTAGCAAATATCAGTAGTTTGTTCCTCAGTTAAGGGTGTTTTAAGAACAGTATTCAGTTGGGAAGGGGGTGATGTCTCCCATTTGAGTTGGAATTTATGTTTTTCTTTATCTTCATGATTATGGAGAAGGGGAAAGAATTAATCCTGAGATGCCACTTTGCCCAACGAGATGCTTAGATTTTGCAAGGCATTGATGTGTGCTGAAACTCAGAGCCATGTATACAGAGTCAAGGAGAGAAAAGAGCTGCAAAATATTGGTTGTTTCATAGGATTGCATTCCTTTCTGTTCTGGTTCTCCCAAAGATTTGGTCTCCTTTTCCTAGCAGCTTTTTTTCCCCTAGGTACAGAAGTGAGTGTTAGGGAGCCCAATTAAACCCCATTGATTTAAATGACATATTATTTTGATACTCAAGTGACTGTGCTCCCCCTGTGTGGCCTGCAGTACATGGGTAGGACAGGGAGAGAGCAGCTGTGCAAACAGTCTGCCTTCCCCAGGTTGAGATACCTATCTGTGGCTGGGGAGCAACAGAGGAAGTCAAAACTCCAAGAATATAATTAGGAGAGAGAATGTACAGTCAGTGCACTGCTTCCAAATCTGTCTAAGTAAAGTGGTTTGTCCTTTTTGTTCTGCCAAGTTGACCAACCTGAACTTTCTCAGACCAATTATGTGTTCTTAATCTTATTCTTTCAAAGGTATCCGTTGCTGTGAGATTGTGGTGCAGGGCTTAAATTCCTCTCACAGAAATTGGTGCAATGTTGATATACAGAGGCATAGGTAGCAGGGTTAAACATGAAGAACAGTGCTTGTCCCTCAAGAAATAATTGAGTTCTAGTGTCTAGTGTGTGTCTAGCTCCTGAACATACAGTAGGTACAGAAAACTGGTTTCAAACTTAAATTAGGAGATGGGCTAAAGTTATACACCTGATTTAGTAGAGGATATAGGATTTAGTGGAAGGTAATGAAGCTAACCAAGATCTGAAAAAGAATGAAGCTTAAATTCTCTTTACGGTCATAATATGCTCTTTCCAGATGAACTATTTCTGAAAAAAATAATTCCTTTTGTTTCCTCCCCGTGATGCCTTTTGGCTTTTTGAGACAAGTGATCAATCTGAAAAACCTAAAAAACTGATCACAAGTGTGACAACCACACATAAAGATGTATTTAAGTGCCTTAAAATCATCCTCTGGTTTTGAGACCAGGCCTGTGGAACTGTCAGGCATCCTGATGGGATTTCAGTCTCCTGATGCTGCTGCTGAAGGTGTCAGAGTATGCAGCCTCCCCTTTGGTGAGGAGCTCTTGTCAGGACCTGCCTGGAGATGAATGAACAGATCCTCAAGATGTTTCAGCACCTATCATCCCCTGGAACATGCTAAAACATGTTTGTCTTTTCTGCTCTAGCCATCTGAGAGTAGCTACTGCTGTTTCCTAATTCATAGCCTATTTATTAGTAGGGGAAGTTATGTTTTCTGTTTTCATTTATTTTTATTTGTTTACTTTGTGACATTAGAAGCAGTAGTAAGGCCTTTAAAACAAGCAAGAACTTAGATCAACACCACAGCAGGCTGGTTTTAGGGACCCAGTTTTCTTCTGCAAATTATAAGCAGCTACTCAGACTACAGAGTTGGTTTGTTTGGGTTTTTTTACCCACTACAAAATTGATCCACATTATTTTCTCTCTAGCTGCAGATGCTCCTCAAAATCACTATCACCCATGCAGCTGAACTAGATGATTGCTGTATGTTCCTTCCAACTGAACTATTCTATTCTGTCTTCTGTCCTGTGCTGGCATTCCTCCTCTTGACTGACTCTTCTGCTCCCGAGGTATCTTGTCAGTCACTTTGGTCTTCCCATCACCATCATCATCTTACTGTACTAATGTTGTGAAAATCTAGTTGGGATAGGGTCTGCAAGATTTACATTCTCTTTCATCTCTTAAACTTCTCCCCCATGTCTACCTTGTTCTTGTCCTTGTATGCTACCATGAAAATTGCTGTGTTAGCACATACCATAACTTTATATATAGCCCATAACACAGGCTTTCAGCAGATGAAGCAATCAGCAACATCTTTACACCCCCCCAGCCATGCTAGCCAAGGCTCCTTGTGTCCAAGTCAGTGTTCTCTCATCCCCTTGGTATTCATGTTTTAAAAACACAGAAGCTGATTTTAGAAACACTAAAGTCAATGCAAGCTGCAAAAGCACTGCACCTCTGGGAATGTGGCCCACATCCTTTTTGTTTTGAGTGTAGATGGATCCTAAATGAGAAACCTTTTGTATTTTGTAAACTAAGAAGGATCTGAAGCAAATTTCTTCGTACTTGGCAAAAACAGAATTGCTCTTTATGGAGACCAAGCATGGAAAGTTCTAGTCTGAAGGAATTATTTTTGTCAAAGTTATGACAAGTCTGAACATGAAATTTTGCATAGAGATCTCTCTCATTTTACTGTCTACACTGACAGTAGAATACATTTATGTAAAAGTTAAAATATGAGAAGTTAGTTTTATATTCACCAAACAATTACTAGTAAGCAAAAAACAAAACCAGATCAGCATAATGATGTTTTTGTCAAGCGTAACAATTTTGGTTTGGCCCAAATACATAGATACAGATTTGGGCTTTCTGTCACAAGTTGCCAAACATTTGTTTTCATTTAGATCTGTGCATTTTGCATGTGCATATTGACAAGGAGGATTTGACTCCAAGAAGAACAGAGGTATGATCCAAATCCCAAGACAAACCCTTCCATGGACTTCACTGGGAGTTGGATCAGCACCTTAGTGAGAATGCTCAAAAGAGGCTGCTCAGAGTTAAACTATCAGTTCTTTGTCCAGCTCATTGAAATCAATTATATTTTTCCATTAACTTCAGTCATTCCTGAGCCTAGCTTTAAAACACAATTTTAAAAAAACACGAATGGGACACGTGGAGGCTTTTTATTAAATATATTTTGAGCAGATGAGGGCATAAGAATTTAAGAACAGAGGACTGAAAGCTGGTATTAGCCAAACACAAACAATTGGAGGTTAGAAAAATGCAGAATTAGTGCTTTTAGAAGGGCATGATCATAGAAATGAATCAGCAGTCTTCATTCTGTGTAAACCATTTTTAGGCTTTAAATAGGATTGAACTGTGACTGCCTCTTTGCTGGTTCTGGTTCAGAAAAGCAGCCCCATTCAGACAGGAGTTAAGCAATGCAACTTAAGTGTATGCCTAATTCCTTTCTTAAGGAGATGTGGAATTAAACACATGCTTTAGTGATTTCCTGACCTGGGGCTTTTATTTTCCTTCTGTGAATATTAGTGAAAGTACCTTTTTGTTCATAAGAATACTCATGAAAAGCACATTTAGAGCCCCTGGCTCAGATTTGCTTAATCTAATCAAGGAAGAGAAAGTCACATGATTTATATTAGCTAACCAGTTACACAATTTGTGGGTGACCATTAAATAATTTCAGATAGTAAAAATCATAACAACTTACAGTGTGCTCTCAGATAATTCATAATTGTAATATCCATTCTCTGGTTCTGGATGTCCTCTCAGCAGGGGACATTGTATTATTAGGGAAGATTTTTTGCTAGGAAATAGAAACACCTGAAAGAAACTTTGAATGGACTCTTTTCTCATATGGCAAGACAAAAGCAGAATTTCTTCCAAATGTGACAAGAACTTCCACAAGTCTGCATTGCTCAGATTTCCTGACTGAAAAGAAATATATCCAAGCTAAAAAGACATGCTATCAGTTTTGCTTAAAGTACACCTCTGGAAATTAAAAAAGAACTAACAGCCCTCACAGATACTTGCAGGTACCTTTCAAGCAATATTACCAATTGTTTTATGAAAGCTCAGATAAATGATATTTGTGTGAAAAAAATGCATATTTGTGAAATGCCTTTGAGAACACATGGGAAAGCAGTTTTTATGTTTATAAGTACATATTCCATATGTTTTATTTAGACAAACTTTTAAGAGAAGATTTTTTGGGTCAAATGACCTCATTTATTGTTTGTAAACTAAGCCATCTGATCTTGCCCAGGGTCTTTTTTATGATACGGTGAAAGTCAAACTCATCTGTTGCTTAGACTTAAAAACACACAGAGTCTTTTACTCAGTGGTTAAACATGAGCTCTGGTTAGGCCAGGGCCATAATGGAGCAGAGGAGCAGCAGCAGAGTGCTTTGGGCCCCAGAATTCCACACCATTTTTCTGTTTTCTAAAGGATGTTCTTAGCTCAGTTTATTTTGGTTGGTTCTAGGTGGTGCCAACCTGGCATCCAGAATCCACAAATACTGTGAAAAAGGGGAAACTCCAGGAGCTGTCAACTTACCCAAGCATCTCTGTGCATCTGTCCCACAGAAGGGTTTTGTGTTGCAGAAAAGCTCTCTGTAAGGTGAAGTGGTTGTGCCTTACACTGCATCTCCCTAGAGGTTCCTTCCTGCAAGTGGTGTAAGGGGAACCCTCCTCATTAGCAGGTTCAGTCAGTAATTTATTTTTTTTGTCCAAGATCTGTAATTTCTGTTGTAGCTGAAGTTCTTTCTCAATTCAGAGAGTCTACTCTCCAGTTAATGACTGTTGAGGATGAGGATGTTTCTTGAAGACTTGAAGCCAGCCACTAGAAAATAGTAGCAATTAGAACATAATACACTTCAAATTCCTGACCCTGGGCCATTTATTTTGTTTCAAAATTTCTCTGCATTCGATGAGGTCTAGCTATGATTGGTGTTTTCAGTAGGAAATGATACAGGTATATCCATGTTTATTTAAACTTTTAGTGCTCATCCCTGATGAATGTATCTACTGGAAATATGTGAGTTTTTCCCTACTGATTGTATGTGATGGTGGTAATCTGAAACCCAAGAGTCCACCAGCTCTCAAAGAGAGAATACATTTAATGGAAACTACTCCAATGGATGAGGTCAGCAAATAAAATTTATGAGTTTTATTGAAAGGTGTTAATATTCAATAACATTAAGAAATAAATCTTTCAGAAGCAAATCCATAAAAGAGTTGATGAAACAGATAATGCAGAATACAACAAGCAAGATTCACAAGCTTTCTTGAATTGAGAGGTTCTTATGTAGGCACTGCACATACACACACATATAACCAGTTATTGAGATTGACATAAATAGCTCATGTGGATATGTTGATGAAAGATACAGAGATCAGTAAGAGTCATGATCCCATTATGGAAGTCATGTATCCTGCATGATATTCAAATGTGTCACCTCAAAGAATGAAAGGTAATTGCAGTCATTATCCAGGAGCTAGTGACCTTGATACTGGCAGCACTAAACTTCCCAGAATAATTATTAAACTGACCAAAGTGTGTCTTGGATTTGATGGTCTGCTGATGCCATAAACATACAACTGTTTCTGCAAATCATCAGTGGAGCATTATCCAGCCTCTGCAGCATTCAGCCACCAATGTTGCCAGGAACCACTCGGATGGAATTATTTACAATAATCATGAGAACACCACAACCAGAGCCTGCACTGACACTCTCCCTCCAACATGTCCCTAGGCTGGTGCTTCCAGAGAGCTAAACTCAATGCTAGTCTGTGAACAGCATTATGAGCTCTTGTGGGGTCCTCTTGTTTCTTTTTACAAAACTATTTATTGATCACTCTCAGCTCTCCAGACCATTTTCCACAATGGGCTTTTGACCTTAAAGCTAACATTAGATGTGACCCTGGTGAATTGCTGAGATCTGCTTGTTCTCCTTCTCTCTGAAGACTCGTGGAAGCAGTTGGTCACTCCTGGAGGTGTTGCTGACTTCTGTGTGTTGCCATGGTTTCTGGAAAAGACATGAAAAGCCCAGGGTGGGCTGTGTGCACTTCCCTTGAATGGTCCTTAATAACCTGTCAGATGTGCAAAGAGCAAAGCTGCTCTGTGATGAAGAAGTACACCACAGAAGTCAAGCTTCCCTCCTCAGCTTGCTTTGCAATGTGAGATCACTGGCAATGTGGCACTAAGGATGGTTAACAGACCAAGTTTTGCCTTCAGAAACAAAATGAATGCTCCATGAAGACAAAGGAGGCAGGGAAAGCTCTGATTTTAAAATAGTCTCAGTGATTTCTAACCTTATTATGAACTTCTATTCAGTACAGCTCCACTTGCAGAAAGAATCAGGGCATGTGTTAGAGATAGCCATGAGGAACAGAGGAAGCTGGCAAGCCAGGAGCTGATTCCTAAGCAATGTTGTCTACAGTGGAAGGTAAAAATAGAATTTTATTTTATTGTGAAATGCCACAACATAGTTTAGGAAAAGCAACTCTCTCTGACCATGAGGACATAGATCTTGACCCCTTTTTCACCTCAGTTCTCTCTGACCCTGATTAAGTTTTATGGGTTTGTTTTGTTTGTTTGTTTGTTTTTTCTCAGAAGGTGGTAACTCTGTGAGGAAGAAATAATACAAACTATTAGAACTTTTTCTAGTAGAGGAAGAAATGTGCATAACAGTATGTCTTGTGGTTTGTTACTGATGATTTCATTGGAAGTTTTTTTTTTTTTGGAAAAGCTATGTAGGATAAATAAAGAACCCCAACAAATAGCTTGCCTAATACTTCAGCTGTAAAGCCTAAAGAGAACAAGTCTGTGAGTGGTAGAAACTGAACACTTACAAGGTGTTTTTGTTTGAAATCTTAGGGTCTGGAAAGACCAAATCATCAACTCTGGTACTTAACACCCCCCACTTCAACAAAGTAGACTTTTAGTCTAGGATAGATTTTATTTTTTATGAACATCTTATAATCCATACCAAAATAAGGATTTATAAAAGAAGTGCTGACACATATTTAGGACAGGATCCAGTAAAAACATCATATGGCTTCTGGAGTGCAAAAACCTGCATAAGGTCATGAGCCTAATCCTCAATGCCTGCCACTCAAAAGATTTGTCTTAGTACATGGATTTTTGTGGTGCCCAAAAGTGGGAAAAAAAAAAAAAAGGGGAGATTAATTTGACCTCTAATGGCAACAATGCAAATTTGTACCTCAGTGTAGTTTACAACCTTTGCCTGTATAGGAAATGAAAAGGTATTATGTTTTGGAGAGTAAGAAACAGTTTTCTGACAGAGAAGACTGGGGAGAGAAATAGGATTTTATGAGTCAGATTTGAGTGAGTGACAGATGTGGGGCTAAGAAACTGGTTTATTTAATATTATCTGCACTTAAATAGAAATTGGGTTGTCTCCTTGCTGATATTTTCAAGCAAATACAATATATAGCAGTGGTGCTGTGTGGCAGGAAATTATCTGAAATAATGAACTGGTCAAGTACACTAAAACTGATACTCTTCTCATCAGCATCCACAATATGAAGCCTGACAAAAAATTCTAATTGCAGTATACTCTGTCTAAATTGTTTTATTACTTGCCAGGAAGGGCTTTTAAATATTTGGCAGAATCTTCTACCAGGAGAAAATGAAACAAAAGGGAATGAAATGAAATACACACCCCCAGGCCTTGAAAAGCAGCAGGTTTGAGCAGTTAGTCCTTTCATGGAGAGCTGATAACTCTGGAACTCAGTGTAAGTCACTGATCAGAAATAATGAATGAGAGGTGAACAAAATGGGCTCTGCTACAAAGCCTTCCACATTTAAAGGTGTTTCTTTTTAGAACAGCTTCTTGAATACTGAGATGTATACAAGGTGTGTTGATATTAAAAATCAAAGTATCTTTCCATTTGTTTACCTTGGTGCACAGCTATGATCTATGAAATAATGTGTAGGTATGTCACTGACTAATCCAATTCTAAATTAAGTTATCATGAATTACTCTAAAGTAGAGACTTGCTCTGCAACCCTGGGTAACAAAGAAAATAGTCTTTATCTCATTTTAAGAACAGTGAATCAAATTTATTTTTAATCTGGGAGTAGCTCACAAGGAAGTAAAATCCAATTCTTCAATTTCCTTTTTGTTTCTCGTGCACACACATGCAAAATACTGAATATTCTCTTGCCTCCATCTACATGTTAGCACAAAGAGTATGTGTAGGACAGGTCTGAAAAGCATTGTGAGAAGATTTTCAGTTCACAAAGTGCAAGCTGAGCAGCAAGATGCTAAAACACAGCTACTAGTTGTGCCTAATTGGATTCAAGGCTCTATTTGGTGCAGCATTCCTTTTTAATGTAATCAAAGATGCTGAAAACTAATTTCAGCAATGCAAATACCTGTTAAGCCCTTGGTCTATTTGAGGGATAGCTTTTACTATGCCATGACAGATCCAAGGTGTTCTTCAGGTAAAGTGAGTTTGACTTAAAGTGTGATTACTGCTTGTGATTCTTCCATACCCAACAAAAATCCCAGAAGGTTTTAGCTGCATTTCAGTCATCCCAGTGGATCCCCCACCTGATCTCCTCTTCTCTGGCCACAGCCTTACTGTGTCTCCCTTTTCCTCCCACCTCTCTGCCTTGGTTGGGGCTGGGGGGAGGCAGCACAATCCTCAGAGTGTGCCACTGAGCAATGTCCTGCAAGAGGAATGTTCACCTTCCTCCCCCTTGGCAGCTCCCCGGGGAGGTAAGAAGGCCAGAAACTGATGAGAGGACCCAGGTCAGAGATTTCTGAACTCTGCATTTGGCAGGCAAATAGAAGAGGAATGGATTTTACAGTGTCGAGCTTCAGGATGCATTTATTCATAACTATGAAAGCTGCAGACAGACTGTGTTACTGTATCAAGATCTTAAGCAGATGTTGGGGTTTTACAGAAAAGGTCGTATGGAGAAATTTTCGATTTTCCTTTAATTTTAAAAAACTTCATTTTTACCTTGGTTTTACATAGGAATACTTACAGGAAGGCAATATGCTTCACGAACATCAGATGGCTTGACTATGAAGATTTTTTTGTTTTTCTGATTAAGTAAATCAAGGTAATTGTGTACTCTTCCCCATAAAATGGAGCTGATGCACTATGTGGTTGCAAGGACACTTGAATGCAAACATTGTAGGATTTCTCAGAGTTTTCCATAATGAGCAGCATAACGTGATGATAATTTAACAGCAGGATTAAAGCACTGATCAGTATATTTACTTCAAAATTCCTTGATTTATCTCTGTTTACATTTGCATAGCAGATCTGTTGGTGAAGCCACAACAATTGGTATATGCAAAAATTGTATCAGAAGGGAAAATGTTATCTTTGTTTTCTCTTCATATGATTTATTAGGTTCTAAAATCGGAGGGTCACACCAGTGATGGCATTGTCCCTGCAAACCACTAGAAAACGTTCTGTGGGTCAGTGACCTCTGCAATGTATTTTCCAAAGAGTGTGTACAGGGAGCATCTACCTGCATGTCTTAGCTTGGTTCAGGAGGACTCTTCTAAAGAGAATCTCCCAGTTGTACCCATTTACCTTGCTTTGATATGCATTGTCAAGTGATCCTGGAGCACATGAACTGGATTCCTTTCAGATGAAGCTATGCTGTAAGGCAGACTCCAGCAATGCAGCTAATGCACTCCAGCTGCTATAGGGCTTTCAGGCCATGGGACCTGACTCGTCCAAAGTTTAGCCGACAAGCAGCCAAAAGAAAAAATCAGAAAACCCCACAGTGCTGCCTCTCAAATGCTTGTTGTGGGGACTTTGGGTCCTCAGCATCAAATTTTCACCCCTACAAATTTTTGCTGTTCCTCTGCTGTGCATGATAATCTACTTGTATGTGCTTATCCCTAGTAACAATTGTTTTTTAGAGGGTTCCAGCTTCAACTTCTGAGACTGGATATTTGTACCCAGTGCTTGGGATTGTGTTGACTTTTCTCCTCATGTGATTTGGTGTTAAGAACCTGTAAATTGTCTTAAAGATGGAAATCCTTAAGGAAGATCACTCAATTCAAAGTAGAAATCTGAGTCTTGTGTCTCATATAAACAAAATAAACATTCTCTTCTTGTATGGGACAGCTCAGGTTTCCTTATCTGGCTACAAAAGGAGCTCTGCCAGGCTCAAGGAGTTCTTTGCTGAAATGCTGTTTTGGGTGAAGGAACATATACACATTTACTGCTTGTGTGTAGAGATAGTAGTTTCTTCTGAATTGTGTTGATTAAAGAATTTGATTGAAAATGTTGGGAAAAGCATTGTGGGACTGGATCTGTACAAGTGGGCCAAGTGGTGGTGGATAGTCACAGAAATGTTGTAGGTTGTGACTAGATCTTTGTAGAGGAATTTTAAATTCTTTCTGCCTGGTCATCATAAACAGATTCATTCTGCTTGCTAAATCTTCCATACAAATACATAGGAAGTAAAAGCACCAATGAAAAGCTGTTTTCCTTGGTTAAACAGGTATTCAATGGCCAACTTCTCTGGTTTTCTCTCTGTCTCCTCCACAGCCTAATATTGTCAGCCAGTCTGAGAATTTTGTGTAAAGGAGGAAACCCTAAGTGGGCTGGATGCCTCCAAACTCCCTGGTTTAAGTTTTATGTAGTAAGAGAGGTTGGTTTGCATGAAGCTGGGATATATTGCCACAGAGATTAGCCAACATGTAATGGTATGGGAAAATAACATAACCCTGGCAAAACTTTGTGGGAAGTATGCTTTACAGAAGAAGCATTTTTTCTGTTGCTGTCTGATATGACCTGAATGCTTTCCAGTAGCTACATGTTTGGTACTTACTGGATCCAGCACTGCTGGTTTTCTCCTGACTGCTTGCATCCACTAGCCTTACGTTGGTTTTATTGCTTCTGCTGTCACTTTATTTATTATGCTTTTATATAGCTTTATAGATGGTTCATAGCGCTTTATAAAACCTGGAATTAGACAACCTTGTTGCTGCAAAGAGTTTGTAATCAAAGCTCTGATCTTGCACTGAGCTCTTGTCCAAGGCACAGTCCCTCTGAACTTCATGAGATGCCACACAGGAATAGGAGCCTGCAGAACCTTCTGTAAAGGCTGGGCTTAATCTAGTGGTGATTTGATGGTTGTGGGTGAGCATCGAGGCAAAAGTGTGTCCTTCTGTCTGATCTCTGCCTTTCTGTCACACTGCAAAGGAGTCTGCTTTCTCTGCTTATGATGGTGGTTAATCTTTCTGAAATAAAATATGGCACCTACTTCCTTGTCAGCATGAACCATGTTGGCCTCCTTTTGCTGGAGTCAAGTAATGAGAAAACATTCAGGACTGTAACTTCAATGCCTCGAGAACTGGGATCTCTTAAAATATTTTTTAATTTTCTCCTCATTCTGGCACCAAGGCAAATGTGTAGGTGAGTCCAAGAAAAATATGAACTGTCCAAATATTATTTAACATAAGTCGTGAAGGTCCCAAATTCCCAACAAGATACATCAGATGAAATAGTTAGCACTTTGTATCCTTACAATGGAAAATAGCAAGAGCTGTAAAGCTGAGATTATCCTAAATAAGGATTATTTGAGTTGTTTAGACCTCTGTCCACAGAGGAAATTGTGGAGTCTCATTGCTTCTGAAAGTAAGTACATTGCATTTTAACAGTATAAATATGGAATTAGGCATCTCACAGCAGGTATCTGAGACTGATGATTTTTTTGTCTCTAAAATTTGCCAGTTACAATTTTGGAATAGTGCTATGACTTACTTTGTTCAAATTCTGTTCTAATACGTTTTTAAAATCTACTCTTTTAGTCATGGGAATAATTTGGTTTTAGTGAGTATTTGGCTTGAGTTGTTACTGAAGGAGTTTTATATATAAAAATATAAAGCATGTAGTTTATTTTAAATGTAAAGTCCAAATGATTTAAAGCCTGTGTCTAAAACTTGATTTAAGACCTTTTGCTTCCTTACCAGTTCTGGGATGGTTTGGCAGGTAGTCAAGTCTCTGATTAAAATTTGAGAAATTCATGTTCTTTTAAGCTATACCTCTCTCTGTGTACTAGTGAGCATGAAAAGAACACTCAGAGTAAGAAACTGTTAGTACTGGGCTTGCCCTTGGCATTCCTGAAGGGAGCAAATGGAAAAAGAGAAGGCATCCCACAGTTGATTTGCAGATGTGGTTGGGTTTTAAGCTGTGAGGCAAGAGCAAGGTGATGATGAGCCAGCTGGCTGTGCTTGGGGAGCTACTGGAATTCACTGCAACACCTCTTGTGTCCATGACCTGCATTTCCTCCCAAGGAGAATTCATCCCAGCTCTCCTCACCCCACGTGGGACACCACCTCTCCCAGACAATAGAGACAGTCTTGGAGATCACAGTTTGATTAACTGGGCACGATGAAAGAAGTAGATGTGATGGTGAATAGTAGGTGCTACAGAACCAAATAATGGACCATGGGACATTTGAGACCCCATGTCTTGACCAACTGATAGATTTGAGCTGATGTGTAACTGCTCTGTTTTGTGGTTTTTCTTGCCAAGCTCTCTGTGCCAGCAGAAGTTTTAAAGAGCAGACTTTTAGGATTCACTTTGGCCATGTGAAGCTTCCACAGGCTGAGGAGAAATTTGGTGGAGCTGCAGAATTCATCCCTACAGGACTGAAAATATGTGCTTTGGGTTTAGAGGGACATACCAGCTTGAATCTAACTTAAAGCAAAACTGATTCAAGAAAGATGAAGGAAAGAGGAAGGGGTGCAACTGACATGCCAGTTTCCTGTGAAACCAAAAAAAATAATTCAATCTTAGCCAGCATTCAATATACTACTCTTAAATTGTAGTATGTGGGTCCTGGGCTTTATGTTAGCTGACACCAGTATAAATAGATACATTTTAACACCCAGTGAAGCTTATCAGCTGATTTCTAAAAAGCAGTATTTCTCTCTTTTTTTTTTTAGATTTTTTTATTATTTGCTGAACATGTCTGGAGATATGATCTTATAATACTGATTGTAATTTATGCCAGAGTTGTGGAATGATTCCTGGTCCTTTTCTTACATCTTTTTCTTATGCTTAGGTTCCTATTTGGAAGAAAAGTTTCCTCAGGTTTATAAATGTCTAGCCCTGAAAATGGGTAGAAACTGCATGTAGTCTCCATTTTTATTATGCAAAGGCTGAGTAGAAATCCTTTGGGTGTGTGTTATGTTTGTTAATACTTTGGGTAATTGCTTAGCACTTGAGAAGAGCTCTTCACTCATTTTCTCCAGCCAACTACTTGTAGATCTGTACAGATTTTAGTGCTAAAAAAAGCCTGCAAAATTGTAAACATGTTCAGTCATGTGAGAATCTATCAATCCAGTACATCTTGGAAATGCAAACCATATTTTGAAGGAAAATGATAAATGAGAAGACAGTATGAAGTTAAACCTAAGACTCTACTTGAGGTTTCCTTAGTCCTCTCTTGGCAAACGTTTAAATCTTTTCCTCTTCTGCTCCATATGTAGGATGCCAGCTGTGAATACTTTTTTCTTATGTGGCACATTCCTCCTATAGGTTGACATTTATTTTAGAGAAAATCAGTAGAACTGAAAGGGAGGGGAGGGAGTGATTCAGCTGCTTTCGGGTGGCAAGGTAGGACTTCCATGTGTGTCTCCACAGTTTGAGGAACGGCTGCTTGGCAATGGGAGGGTGGATAAAAAATACCAAAGAAAAGTTTGCAGGGAGTGGGGAACATTTTAGGCCATTGCCCCTGGAAACAAAAGTTATAGGATGTAACATCTAGGCTCTCCTCACTCTTTCTCCCATATTCTCTCCACTTCAGTTTCTTTGCTCATTTTATTATTAGGCACATTTATGGGAGACAGGATTTATGGTCTCCTTTGGCTAATAAATGCTGAGGAATATGACTTAAAGTGAGGAATACACAGCAAGAGATGATGAACTCCTAATAAACAAATATCCTGTTTTCATTCAAATATTCTTAGTAACACAAACAAAACAAAGCAGAGAAGGAAATGCAGCCAAAGTGTTATACAAGCAGTGGTGTAATTAAATAGGAGGGATTTCAGAATTTTCCAGAGGCCAAGAAGAGTTTCAAGTTATCATTCAGACTTTTCCACTCAGTTCTTCAGATGGTTTCATCCCATAATGTTGGATGGAGGCTTGGAAAAGGAGGATTGGAAGAATGACAAAGTAACCTTAGAACTTTGCGAAATTTTCAGTGCCTGTCTTGTTCCATATCTTCTCCTCAATGAAAGAATCTGACCTTAGAACTTGGCAGACTGTAGTACTTGAGGGTTGTGGAGCTTTGAAAAAGTAACTAAGTTCTTGTTGTTGTCCTCGTTCTGGTGAAAATAGCATCTTCCTCCAATACCAGATGCACAATAATAACTGCAAAAGGTATATTAATCCTGGTTCATTGGGATTAACATTATCCATATCAACATGCTGGAATTAAATGTAAGAATTTATGGTGTCACAGTGGCATAAAGACTGGGGAGTGATTAATGAGAAAGGAAAATCTAGATCATACAGTCATCTGGATGCAACAACTAGTATATCTGACTTGGGCCCCAAGCATCTATTAGCCAAGGGGACAGCTGTAATTACTGGACAGGGGTCTCTTGACTTGGAAGGAGTGAATAAAGAACTGGGAATCAAAATGGATAATAACTGATTGATACCTTCTGGACTACTACTGTGGCCAAAAGAGTTGATATGATCCATGCACAAATAAGCAAAGGAATCTCAAGACACATTTTATTTGGACTTGATGCAGTGGCTATTGGGCTTTAGCGTGCCCAAGCATCAAGAATTCAGGTCATATGGTCAAAAGCTGATCAAAAAAACATATCAAAAAGGGATTAGGAAACACGCATGTTTTCTATTTATTTTTATATTGTTTAGTCTGGCTATGAGAAACTTAATGGGTACTTCAATCATTGCCAATGCATGCTTATTAAAACTTGAAATAATTGGGATCACCAGTCTAGCAGAGAAAGCTGTCAGAAGATCCAAGGTCTGCGGGCTGGGACCTAGATAAGTTTAGATTAGAAAGAAGATGTGCATTTTTAGTTACCAGTGGAGCAATTTCCTAAGGGTTGTTGTGGAGTCTGTCACACTGCCAAGTTTTCATTACAATTGTTCACTTTTACAAAAGAAAATCAAAATATTCACATTCATTGGAATTGGATTCTTTGCTTTTTGGATCAGCAGCATCACAAAACAAATTAGTGTCAGTTTTTACACACTTTACACCAAGTAAGTCTTGACCGAGGCTTTGGGCCCAAATTCATATTTGAACTTCTGTGGCTGGTCCATATCTTGCTCATGGATCAAACCAAAGCCTAGTTCATGAAAACACTTGAATTTCACAAACTATCATTTATTTAACTGATCTTTGTAGCTGGCTCGAAACCTTCTATTGTGTTGAAACAATGCCTGGCTTCAGCTATCTTGAAATTTGGGGAAAGTCTGGATTTGAACTCCACAGTTTGGGAGCTTCTGGGTTTTTCATTTACAATTAGGTAAATCTCTCTTAAAAAATTGCTATGTTTGCAACTGACGTAAATATGTTTCAGACAATACTGTGATGAACACATCACCTAGAAGAGGTTATTGTTTGGTCCAGGAAGGTGTAAGTGGAGCAGAATTTCAGAGGATTGGAGCTGAGGTATAAAGTCAGCTTTTCTGGATCACACATAGTTGCAAGCCATTGACAAATGGATGACACCATCAGATACCTGTGGTCATAAAAAGTTTCTTGGAAATATTACTTTGATGATTTTGAACTTAAAAAGCTTCACTGACCTCTAAAGTTTCAAGACAGAATGACTCGAGAAAAGAGTTCCCTTTAGCATTCTATGCCTTAAATAATTTGATACTTCTGATGTTAATTTTGATTAAGAATCCTCATGCTATCAGGCTTCTTTGCTCTTCTTAAACTCTCTAAAATGGATTTAAATGCTTTTGATTCATTTAGTTTCCTTTCTTGCAGAAACAAAACAGAAATATGTTTCATTATATACACTTGATATATTTTGTTTTCTCATGCTGTACTTTATTGATAAATATTGATTTGTGTTATATTATCACCCTGGAAGGATCAGTATCATATCCTATGTGGCACGAGAAAACAGGATTTTAATTCCTACAACAGTACATCCAGTAACAAAATGTGGCCATGTAGCACATTGAACTTTGCTGTCTTCTCTATTAGACTGGAAAATATTTTAATGACTTCAGTTTTTTAAATACCAACAGGACAACTGTAGGCATTGCTTGCTTTCAGAAATTCAAATAAAAAATGTAATTTAAAGTTAACCCAAATTTTAGTCATATAAATATTTGATTAGAAATGAGTAAAACCTTATACAAGAATAAAAAATAAATATAAAGCGTCAGTTACACAGTTTAAGTAACATGATCTGTAGTATATTTCATTTTTTTTCTATTCAGTCTCAAATAAAATTGCACAGTCCAATTTAAAGGGGCATTATGCACTAAAACCCACCTTGTTTGGCAGCAATGCAAGTAACATGCTGGTGTCTCTGTATGATCAGAGCTTGCATGGGGAATGCTGAGCACCCTGGAGTATTGTTTCAGTTCCTGGGCTCCCAGAGTTTGCCTTGCTCTTGTGGAGGAATCACTGCTCCCTCAGCCAGAGGAGGATGGTAGCACAGCACTTTATTGGGCAGCAGGCAAACACACCATAGCTGTCAAGCTTTTACTTCAGCTGTTGCATGGAGCACTAGGTTTCCAGCCAT
Organism: Phaethornis superciliosus; assembly: GCA_023637945.1. Taxonomy (NCBI): domain Eukaryota; kingdom Metazoa; phylum Chordata; class Aves; order Apodiformes; family Trochilidae; genus Phaethornis; species Phaethornis superciliosus. The sequence continues at coordinate 21,417,863 of JAJQWJ010000011.1, forward strand.
TTAAAGAGTTTTTTAAAATATAAAAGAGTTAGGTAGCCAGCTCCTGCTGGGTCTTAACAGCCACTGAGTATTTTTCACGCTTTTGCAAATTATTCCCCAAACACTGGCCTTTGCAGGAACAGTAAAACTTCAGCTGAAATGCTGTGTCCACTTTCTCCAAACCTCTCTGAAAGATCTAAAATAAGTGGATCAGCAGTGTGAGTGGGTTGAAATTTTCTGAAGCTGAACTTCATGAAATTTTGGATTATTTCCCCAAATAATTACACAGGAAAAGATGCATTTGGTATTTGTTATCCTTTAAAATTTTTTTTATCTTCTAGTAACTTGGAAACATATTCCAGAATACCATGTCCAAATATAAAGTGTTAAATTTGGCCTCCAGAAGGGGCATTCCAGTGTAAATTTTGTGCTACAGCTTTTGTCATTTGGTATAACTGTGTCTGAACCTGTGCTTGGAACCCAAGGCTGATCTCATTATCAGGGATGGAAAGTGTATTTACCTCTCTTGAAAACAGATGAAGATCTAAACTGGCCCTTTGGTGAAAAGCTGCCTGTTTGAGAGATCATGGCTTTTTCAGGGTTGTGAGCTATTCTGCTAGCGTTTAATTGCTGTTTAGGGAATCTGTAATAATCTTGTTGTTTTGCTTGACCTGCTTTCTCTCAGAGTTGTTATACTGCCTCTCTAGAGCCCATTCAAATTTTTTAGCACTACTTGTTCAAGATTTTGCTTGTTAAGATGATGGTCCTGTACGATCTCAAGGCACATCTAATATCTGCCTCTTTCTTCAGTCTTCTTTCTGAAAATTTTTACAATGCCCCTATTGTTTGAAATTTCATTATATGATCTTGCTGCTTGCTGAACAGTTTGGTACTGGCAAGGTCACCCCAATATGCTCTGCCCCAGGTCTTCATTAATGCTGAATGTATTTGGAAAGAGGGAAGGAAACACGTATGGAACAGACAAATACCTTAATTTTTTTGTAGCCTTTTATTTTCTCTTTTTAGCATTAATGCTTGTGCCCTCAAGCACACTGAAATTTTTTTACAATCCATGCTTTTATTTGTTATTCTTTTAGCCCCTCTGCTATCCCTGACTCTTTTTCACCTCTCTATAATGAAGACAGGATCTTTGACAACTTATACTTTCTTCCCCACTGGTATTCTCAGTAAGCTTTTCTGGCACCAAACTGAAATTTTTTATTCTTGCTTTGGAGACTGTTTGTTTGTTTCTCTTGACAGAGTGACCATTTTCCTTTGCTTCCTTGCTATGTGAATCTGGCCATATATTTGATATCTTCTCTTTCTGGAGCTTTTCCAGAAGGATACTTATCTTTCATCCCTTCAGGAATCTTTTTCTTCTAGGTTCATCTGTGATACCTGTATGAAAACACCAGGTATGGGGCACAGATTCAAAAAGCCAGCATTTTATCGCTGATTTATTCAGAAAAATAAAAACTTTTGTGTCCTGTTTGTGCATTGCATCTGCATTTACATAATTGTTTTTTTAATTATGATTAGTGTTCTGATTGGTTGTGTCTGAAAAGAGAATATGTGACTGGAAGATGAGAGCCAGGCAATAAGGAGTCATTTTTGTATGAGGAATGATTAAATACGTACAATTCTGCAGACAATTTAAAAAATACCAGGGCAAAGGTCTGTCTGTAAACCAATGGATGTGATGGAGAAGGGAGTGTGAGGGGGGATGATGGCTCCTTGTCTCTTGTCATATAAGAAGTAGGACTTTAAATGCAACTAGCCAGCAGCAGATGCATTCAAATCCACACAGAGGGAATGATTTCCCAGGAAGGGTGCTCTGGCCTTGGGATGCACAGCACTGAGACACTGGATTTCAGTCAGGAAGATCCTGTTTCCCATCTCACTGGGGATTATGAGCATGCTTTGGGGAAAGTATTACTTCATGCTTCCCTAGAAATCTGCTTATGGCTACAGAAGACAATTTCCCCTGCCTGGCCTGTTTGTTTCCATCCTTGGCATTTGGGTAATAAAGGTCCAGTTGCACTCCTGATCCTACAGAGAAAATATCATTGCTTCTCAGCTTCTCTAGCTGGTCTCCATCCTCACACTTCCATATTCTGTGTTCAGCCACAGCTTCCCTCCTTCAGACTGAAGCCAAAGTGTTGCAGAGGATAAAAAGTGTCATTACAAGTTCTCTTCTTATACTTTAATTGCAGGAAATGTTTTCTTCAGCCGTATGTTACAGTGAGCTGGGACTAGGAGGAGTCTTCAGGGACATTTGCAGTTCAATTCCAACTTCCAGTTCATGTTGGGTTTGCTTAAATAGTCTTTTTTTCTTGATAGGAATCTGGGTGGGCCAAGAATAGACAAATTTTTACAGGTGTTGTTGAAAGACTATCCTTGACACAGAACAACTTCCCTGCCTAATCCCAGGTTTTGTTGCATAACCAAATTAATAAGGAAAGCTTCTTAAGATTTTTTTTTTCAGAAGGATCAGAAATCCTGTTTTCCCCTGTCTGTTCCTTAGATACGGGTAAATGGTTTTGGCTGGAGCTTCCAGCAAGTGTCTTGCAAAGCAGACCCCCTGCTTTGGGAATCATCAGCCCAAAGTCCCATTTGGCAGAGTCATGTGAGAAATGCTGTGCTAGGAATGTGTGAGCTTCTTAACCTTAAGCAGAGCATTAAGTCTTGCAAGTCTCAGCAGCAGTATATTACCCAGAGCAATGGACTGTCTGGAGCATTTTTAAAATTCTGGGTCTAACTGGGTGGAATTAGGTAGAACTCTAGTAGGCTAAATCTCTATAAAACTTTTTTTTTTTTTTTTTTTTTTTTTTTTTTTTTGTAGTTTATGCCTGGAAAATATTAATATGACCTGAAGGTGTCAACCGTTTGTAAATCTGGACAATTTGTCATCAGGGTGCTTAAAAGCCATGTCCCCAGCATGGGTTGCATGCAGAGATTGTGTAGGAGGGTTAATCACTAGGCCAAAATAAAGTCACTAGATTTTTTTTCTTATATTGTTATGAATCATGTCCTATGTCAATTAAAACCATCTGTGCATGTCTGTTTTCAAATGATTTATCAACATACATTCTCTTTTTCTCAGACATTCCAAAGAATCTTAACCTGGTATGGAAATGCTTTATATTTCTTTATAAGAAGAATAAAAGACTGATCTAAGTAGGTATGGCACATTGACCCCAAGGATTTTATGTGGTAGAATATGAGAGACAGTTGTGAATTCATCTGATAACCATGGTTTAGAATTATAGGTGGAGCACTGGCAAGGTCTTTAGCTAAGGCTGCCTGAATATATGTGGTAGAAAAGGGATGGGATCTTATCAGGAAAACCTCTTTTTTTTTTTTTACCGAAAAACTGAAACAAAGCTAATTTTTTGAACCATAGCATTTGTTAAACTGGCAAGATATGACTTAAAAAAAAGTTATTCTCCATCATTTCTGTCTTTAATCTGCTGTTTTGTGTTGTGGATTTTTGGGGGGGTCTTCTATAGACACAAAAATACATGGCTGACTCATGAATTGGCAGCTGGGATTTCAGTTACTGTTACTCTGATACAGTCAACTCATGTCAAATATGACAAATTCTTCACTAAGTGACATATGAATATTAATTAGAGCAGCAATAGGACAGGTATTATTTCTTTCCTTCCATCCACTGCCTTTCAGTGTCTTGCAGAGGAAAATTCTGGGTATCTGTTACAACTTTCTCATCTTTTAATTTATTTCTGAGAACAGGTTCTGTGTGAAATCTGCTAGTTTAAAAATTCTTTTTTTGATTCCATAGAGGCGAGAAGAGTGTGACACCAAGCAGTTTCTCTGTCTCTTTTTTTTTTTTTTTTTTTTTTTGGTACAAGATTTCTGTTTCTCACCAGCTTGCTCGTCACCAAAACAGAATAATCATATAGATCATAATATTAAAAAAAAATGTGCAAAGTTAGGCTTCTGAATTTGTCCATCCAAGTAATTAATAAAGTTTGCCACCAAACTGGTCCATATATTTAAGTGGCAGTTCTAAGTATGTAGAAAACTTCGTAATCATAATAAGCATTACAATATTTTTCTAAATATACATTGGTGTCTTTTTACTTGCTAACATTTCACTTATCTTTTTTCAGCCTCCCTTGTGTGTCTTTTGTTAATATGTGCATTCTGCAATGGGAATTTATTGCTAGGAATTTGTCCAGATTCATAATCACACTTAAGTCAGTGCTTTTATTCTTAATTTCTTGAGTCGTGTGGTACAGGACCTTATGTTTGACTTCACTGAGCTCAGAAAAACTTGGCCATTGAAACACTGATTCCATTGAAAAATATCTGGAGGGAAACCAATAGTCCAATATATCCTGCTAGACTACACTCAGCCTCCTGGTCTTTTTCTTTGTGTTCTGCCTTGCAAAAACCTGGCTATACTTACAAAAATGTACAAACATTAAGAACAAAATGGATGCACTCCATGTTCCTTAAAATGTCATATCTTGGCTGTGCTGAAAGTGTGTATGCTTGCTTGGCCCTAGTAGTGACTGGTTTTTATGTTGCTCTTTATCATACTGATGCTGAAGTTAAAGACTGAAAAACCCTACAGAGACATCTGGTTCTTTGGTATTACCTTTGCACACTTTTTCCATATAATTTCTCATGTTTTACTTAGTTGAGTTTTAAATAACTCAAATGGTCAAATTTCTGTAATTTCTTTTGGATCTCTTCAATGATGTATGAAATGGCTTACTTAAGATGAAGAAATAACATTATCAAATAAGAGTTTCCTTTTTCCTCTGTAGGTCAGCATCCCTCTAAAAAACAGTTCTGAAGTGATGTGTCCATACATTAAACTACAAAGAATCACAGGACTGTCACATCTGGAAGAGACCTTTAAGATCACCAGGTCCAACTGTCAATCCAGGAAAAAAAAAATCACCATCCCACTACAACATGTCCTGAAGTGCCTCATCTACACAGTTTTTTAATACCTCCAGGGATGGTGACTCCAGCACCTCCCTCAGCAGCCCATGGTATGTATAAGCTATGTAGCATCATCTTAGAGTACTTGTCCAATCTTGGAGAAAATTAATGATCTGCTGCTGTTTGTATGCTTTATTTTAAACCAAATCAAATTGTGGATTATGGTAGTAGGTGTTGGGTTTTTTCAGGCCTTAAAAGCAAGAAGAAAATAGGAGATAAAATTGTTCTTAGGTTGATTCCGTTCAACAGAGTTTCTGGTTTTAGTGAAAAAAAATTGGGTTTAGTAACTGGTTCTGAGAAACAAATATCTGCCTTTAGAAGTGCTTGTAACAACTTTTCAATTGTACAATATGGAAATGGGGATAAAAGGGACAAACTACTATTTAATCTTGTATATCACTACATGTCACATCATAACTAGAATCTCCTCAGAGATAGTTAAATTTCTTTGCTGATGCACAAAAGCTGACAATTACTCACAGTTCTGTTTTGAAATGGAGATAAACCACTTCATTTACTTGGTTTTATTTTTAAAGTTAAGTTACTACTTATGTTATAAAGTCTCTTGCTTGATTACCTGTAAATATCCATCCAGGATTAAAGAGGAATCCTTGTTCTTTATACAGCATATAGCCCATCTCCTCTGTCCTACAATGATGATCTGAGCTTTTCTATTCTCTCCTAACAGCTCCCAGTGTATCAGTATCTCCTTTTAGAAAAGGAAAACAACTTTTAAAGCTGTTTGTAGCAACTTTAAATATTTTTCTTAAACATTACACAGGCCACAAACAGTTAGCTAAATAGTCCTGATCTATCAGAGTGGGATTCAGTTCAGACCCATCAGGTGTCTCTGACAGAAGAAAGGCTGAAAACAGACATCCTGACTTGGAAGTCAAAAGCAGCTGATGTCTTTTCAGATGAGCAGGACAAACATTTCTATTCATCAGTAGCACTACAGTCATCCATATGCATGTGCACGTATAGGGGATTACAGACTCTGGTTCTCATACTGTGGTGGTTGGTGGGGAACTGAGAGCAGCCAGCTTTCATTTTCCTGCTTTTTGTGGTCCTGCTTCATCTGCTGCTCCTCAGGCTCCCCTCCTTTCTGCTGGGTCTGAGGGACATGGGGATGGATAAAGGGAAAGCACCAACATGTGTTTAATTTTTAAAATCACAAGCTTCATGGAGTTCTTGAGAGCAGTTGGAAAGGTCAGGACAAAATTAAGGAGTATGGAAATACCAAGACTGAAAAATAACATTAATTAAAAGAAATCTGAAGGGAGAACTGTTGCTATGTTCTCTAAATCAATGACATTTGTTGTAGGTGGAGTCTCCACCAGAATTTGGCCTTTGTACATTATCAAGCTAATAATGTTATGTGTTCACAAATCCAAAATAATGTGTGGGTGTTATCCTTTCTTTGTTACAATCTAGAATTATGCTGAGGTTTAAGATTAACTGAATTTGAAATTAAAAGTGAAATCTCAGCTTATTTTTTTTCCCTGAAGATAGATTTGATCATTTGATCCTATTCTGACTAATTTTCTTTCAAAATCAGAAGTTTGTCTCCATAAATAAGCAAATTTATTGTTCTATTGTGTAATGGACAGTGAACTGAAAATATAACTCTTCATTACTGTTCAGTATGGAAAAAGTAATACATTTATTAGCTTGGTAAATATGCCCGTCTGCATAACCTCCCTGTCAGTTCAGCTGGTGGCAAATAGATGTATTTTCAAGACTTAGGCAGTGGGAAGCTGTCAGTTTTGGTCTAGCACCACCAATACTGGTACTGGTTTTGCCACTAACTCTCCAGCAGGCAGTGAGAACAATACTGGTTGGTGCCAAATTCTCTAAGAAAAAGGATTATCTATGAACTATAGACACTGCTGACACCAATTTAGGGATTCAAAATCAGGCAATGATTTCTGTTCATGCTGCTTCTTGTTTTATCCCTATTCATTTCCTGGTGAGACTGTTGATATATGTTACCCTTTAATTGGCAGATACTCTAAAAAAATAATTTCTCATCAATGAGAAAGCGATCATGTGTTTGAAAGCCTCTGTATTAAGCCACAGCTGAAAGTTTGACAGTTGTGAGGACAATAGAAAATGTGAATTGTTTAGGCTATTTACAGATGAAAAATTCAATTTTGCATAAATTGGCTATAAATTTTGCATATACTAATATTTGCATTGAATCCAGCTTAATGCTATTTGACTATTACTCATCTACATCCAAGATATTCTGTAATTAGTTGTTAATAAGCTGGAGACATGGTTACAGCAGCACTCAGGGAATAACATTCATTCTCTTACAAAACCAAAGATAACTGGGAGGATAATGGGCTCCCACTTACATCTGTGGTCTGCCTTGAAAAGGCAGGAGATGCAGTGCACAAAGCAGAATAAAGGAAAATCTACTGGAGTGGAAATCTGTTGGTTCAGTTTGTCAGAAATCAGAAAGAATAGAAAACAAAGAGAAGCAACATGATGAATGCAGCTCGCTCAATGTAAAGTGAGACTTCAATGAACGGTAGTTAAACTATTGTCTGCTCTGCAAATTCCTCATCAGTATTCTGCCTTATGCAGTGGGAACATCTATTAATTACAATGGAATCATTAGTAGGTAAAAATTGTAACCATGGCTCTGGATGATACACAACAACTTGAAATGCTGCTGGCAGGGCAGGCTCGCTCAGAGGATGCCCAGTTATAGATGTCATCACTGCATTCATGGCCTGATTCCTCAGCTCTGTGATTACATGCTGCTGAATATCTTCCCCCCCTTAGTCTCTCTTTTGCCTGCTTTTATTTCCTGTGAAGATTTGGACCTCTGTTCTTTGCATCTCCTGCCACGGCTCAAAATCATGCTCCTTGGTTCTTTCATCCTGCCACGTCCAATAATCACGCACAGAAAGCGCTGATGCAAGCCAGTTGGCTTAGGTTGCTGTCTTAAGGGAAGAGTGCATCTGTTTTTTGGATTAAATCATGCTTATAAAGTCGTGCTTATTCAGTTGACAGGAAAAAAAAAATGCATAATTTAAAGCTTTAATTTACTCTTGTGCTAAAAGATTTCAGGACCTTAATTCACCCTCATTTTATCCTTCTAGAGCGATACAAAATTAGAGTTCATTGTGGTGATCCAGCCTCTCCTTTTGTCTTGATTGGAGACACAGAAAGCTCTTTGCCAGCGATGTCGACTTTCCTCAACAAGCCTTTCAAGGCCTGCAAGCTATCTGTTGTTTTCCCAGCAGGCTAATTAGGATGGATTAGTGCCCATCCCATGGACTGGAGGGATGAGCCAAAAGCAGAAGGGGAAGGTAAACTGCAATGCCAAACACTTCCAACTTTGCAAAGGCTGCTGCCCTGAGACACAAGGTAAGGTACTGGAGGAGAGCAGGGTACAGTTTCAAAGTTGATTAATTTCCATGGCAAGACAACACCCTGAATGTGGAACATGAGCTCACGACCAGAGCTGTTGGTTATTTGGTTGGCTTGTTCCAATACCACTTGTTTTGTGACTGAAAAGCAGGCAAATTTCAAAATAAAATGTGGCTGTGAATACAAACAGTTTCATTAGAAAACCATCAAAATGAAAATGCTCTTTGTAGAAAGAGAAAAAAAGATTTTATTTTTCTGACCAGAAAAATTAATAGAAACCGTCATTGTTTTGTGATTTATTTTTTATTTCTTTACCAGAGTCCAATTTCTTTCATGACAAGTTTGGCTAAAAAATTTTCACTTAAATCTCTTCATTTAATATATGTCTGTAGGGATCCTATCCTCCTAAAAATAGATGAGCCCTGGTGGGATTTATCTGCCTTTGTGATCAGCAGAGAAAAAAGGAGCATCTAGCACACAACTAATCTCTGGTTAAGTTGGACCTGGAAAATAGGTCTTATGTGTAATCTAGAAGTATTTATTCCCTCTCTTGGCTAAAAGGGCAGTGCAGATGACTGCTTCACACACAGGTATCTATCCAGGGACATTTGAAGTGAGGTGAGATGAATCCTGCTTTTAAAGCCTTTTGCAGCGTTGGGTTTCAGAATCAAGCAAAGAAGGAGAGCGAAGGTAGCAGTTTAGACAAGCCTCACACTTGGGAAAAAACACTGATGTCTGGTGGCAAAGTATGAGAAACTGCAAGTCCCTGTATTCTGAAAGTAAGCAGAGACTGAAATGATTTCCCTGCTCAGGAGGAATCTCAGCTCTGTGTGTCTGTGAGCCTGCTAACCTGGCTCTTGCAAAGGAGAGGGAAAACCCTCTTGGGAATAACTGGGAAATGGATTTTTGGGGTCCTGTGGTACTTCACAAATAGAATCATTGGAATTATCCACTACTTACAAAAATTAGTCAGAATTATTACATTATGTTTAATAAACAGTAACTAACAAAAGAGTTAGTAGTTTTTCCCATGCTTTCAAATGCATGTCAGGCATTGAACTACTCAAGAAGCTAGAGAAGGTTTTCACAGAACAAAAAATTTCCTCAGCATTGGCAGCTGTATTTGGCTTCAGGAAGCAACCTAAAGATTTGACAGCATCTTGGTTTCTGTATGCTTTTGACAGGAGGTAGCTTTGACCGAAACATACAGTGACAGGGATTTACAGAATATTTGGTAAAAGGTAGATAAATATACAAAATATTTGGAAAAAGGTACAAGGTAAATCTTCCAGACCCTTGCAGGATTTTGCACGCTGAACCTTTGCCACTGCAGATTCACTGAGCTTTTCCTCTGGCAGTCTGGCTCCCAGCCCAGTCCTGAGGTCTGTACCTGGCAGAAGGAAAGATTCCTTAGGCCAAGGTGTGCAGGAGCTGTGAGATCCCAGCAGCCTGCCTGGAATGCCAGCATTGCAGCAGGGAAGAGCTGGAAGCTGGGCCTCTGCTTTTCTGAATGTTTTATGAAGAGAAGAGCTTCTCTTACAGTTTTTTGGGCTTGTTTTGGGAGCCCAAGGACCTCTTAGTTTCTTAGTCTGGGAATTTTTTCAGTGTCTGTCTCTTTTTTTTTTTTTTTAATAGGGGTTTCTCATGGTGGCAGTTAAAAGGAAAAAGAAAAAACCTGTTCATTGCCTATAAGGTGTATAGAGCCAATCATCATGTTAATTATATTCCAAAGAGTAATGAATGATCCCACACTTTTATTATGTGGGGAATAACCTGGTGTTTGTCAGATGGAGCTTTGTGTTTTAAATGAACACCCTGAAACAAAACTTTGCAGCACTCCAATTATGTGAAGACAGCCTCTGGTTCAATGGTTTCTTAAGTCTTAAAGCTTTGCAGCTGTGGGAACAGCAGTCTGACACACGTTCTGCAAACATCAGAAGTCTGAGCTAAAATGTAAAGCATAAACTTTGTGTTGCTGATTGGCTTTGTAGTATTCATTCATATGCTCCAAGAGACTAGTCCTGGTGAGAATAATAAGTTTAAAAAAAAAAAAAAGAAATCTTCAGAGCTAAAAAACTGTTATGATTACCAAGTATTATGGTATAATTGTCTAATTTTGCAACTTTGGAGAGTGTGTATGTTCTCAAAATTAATTAGTGTGGAGTGTAACTGCTTTTAAAAATGTCATTCCTTTCAAAACTGTGTGGTTAGAAATGTATGCCTCAGTGAATACACACTTCATTATTATTCAATATAAAAGTTTATTGTTATATGGAAAATTGCAGTTAAGGCATTTCACAGCTTCAAGAATGATTATTATCCCTGATTAAATTGTGAAAATATTTTTCATGGGTCTGTAAATTGAAATAATTTTATTTGAAATGCATTCAGAGAAATATTTATGCAAAAAGATAAGTCAAGTCAATGATTTAAGAGGGAAAATCAGTGGACAATTTAGAGAAAAGCAGCACAAAAAAGAACTTAAGGAACATTTCTGGGAAATACCTAGCACCGTAGCAGGGAAAAAATGTGCCTCCAACCCATGGCCCCAGTATGATTTGTTTTATATCTTGTTAAAGAGCCTCATTAAAGTGGGGCTTAATGTTAACCCTTTTTGGTTTTGGTAACCTGTATGCAGATTAAACTTCAGATGTGTGTGTATGGAGAGAAGTGAAATTAGGACTTCAACACAAAAGCCATGCTTGGGGACTGGCAGTGCAGGCTCTCGGGTCATTGCCTTGCTAGATACAGAATCACAGAAATAATTTGAATTAATGGCAACTCCTGAGGCCTCAGATCAGGTTGTTTTTAATTCTTTCTTGTCCTAGCTAAGCTCTTCACATTTCTGCAAGTCCCCAGTTTGTCTAATGTCCTAACATTGCATCAATTTTCTTGCTTTTCAGTCAAATAAAAATGTCATCAGGTGATGCCCTAGGCTTCCTTGGCCCCTTCTTCTCCTGCATAATTGCTGCAAAATATTTGAAATAGTGCTCAGTCAGCTGCAGCCTGTGCCATCAAATTCATTTTCCTTAGGAAAAACTGATTTTACCCACAGGCGATTGGGGAGATAATGTTTTCTATAGCAACCCAAATAAAGCAGAATTACATTTTAGAACAACTTCTGCCCAAGGTAAGCTACTTGGCCAGCTTTGCTGCACTGACTTAGCTTTTCCTATTCTGTGAATAGGACCTGGCTTGTGTTTCTGGCCTAGGAAAGAAGTCTTGGCAGTTTCTTCACCTTTGCTGCTTGTTTGAGACCAAATGAAATGTTGCTACCCTTCTCTGTCCATCTGCTTTGATCCCTAAATGACCTGAAGAGTTTGTCTCAAGTATTCCTTAAGCAGAGCAGTTTTTCTGCAAAAAATTAATGAATCTTTAATCTGTATCACTCTGGTACAGTTTTGTTCAGTCTTTTTCCTGTTAAATTGCTTACTGTGAGAAAACAAAGTCAGTATCAATGGAAATGCTTTTGAATATAAAGATATGGGGGTTTTTTGCCTTAGTTACTCATGGTGATTATATCCAGAGTAAGTTAAATGTTGTATGAACCAGAAATAGGTAAATGGACAAAGTCTGTCTTATATTTACCACCTCATAGAAAGCTGGATGTAGTTGTGTCACCTCTCTGCAGTGTCCCCTAGGACATGGCTCTCCCGTTGGTTAACTCAGCTGCTTTCAAGCCTCTCAGCAGCTTCTTTTCCCCTTACAAACTTTTTGGTACATTTGCTGCTGCTCCGTGTGTGTGTTGGCATCCTCGTGTGTGGTGAGGCACAGTTCCTTCCTCCTATGGCATTCTTCTTTGTGCTTCTTGGATAACCAGGGACTCTGGAACATCCTAAATGAGCAAAACTTTCCAGAACAGCAGCACAGAGAGGCATAATTTTAACCATTTTCCTATTTATGCTGGCGAATTGGCAACTTGTCATGGTCTGAATCACAGAAGTTTGAATGGAGACTGTCCTCATAAATTATGTTTTATATTTCTTTTTCCAACCCCCATTCAAACTAGATGTTATGATACATAACTGAGCTAAGCATCATGACCTTTTGCTTGCTGCTGCCTGAATATGGCAGCATTCCAGAACATGTGAACATGTTCTAGAAATTTCTTTAAAATTTGCTAGAACAAAGTGTTTGGAGGTCCAAAACCAAAAGCAGAAGCTAGATTTAGCTGGTACAGATAGTTTCAAGGAGAAGGGACTTTTACAGTCCAAACAATCTGACAAAGATAAGCCATCTGCTTAGTTTTTATTCCTAAAGTAAAACGTGTGCCATAACACATATTGAAATTAAATCTTTCTTTGTCAAAAGTTTTAATAAACAGATATTTAAAACCTAAGAAAAATTATTTTATTTTCCAGAAAAATAAAGAAAATACCATCTCGTTGATGAGATATACTGCTGATACATCTTGAAACACTTAGAAACATCTGATAGTTAATGGTGAGGGGTTGGATACTGTGTATGAGAGAGCAGCATTCCTGTTTTGGGATGGGAAGAATTGAAATTCCCTGCAGACCTCTGAGAAAGGCTGATTGTCCAGTTTGCAGAGTAGGGATAATGTAAGGAGAGTGTGAATTAGGTGAGATGTGTCCTTCTTAAAAATCTGGTGCATAAAATTATCTCTGTTTTATCTTTGGTTTTTTAAACACATAAAACAAGAGATCATTGCTAATGTCTTGGAATGTTTTCAAGTCAGTTTTAGGTATTAAGGAAAGTAATGCTGGTGTGTTACCTCTTCCAACCTATAAACAGGGAAACTAGATAAATGTTACTAAACCTTTTGCTGATATTTGGTGAGCACTACTCCAATACTAAGAAAAATGCCCTGACAAAAAACTTCAACGGTTTCCTTTCTCACAGAGATAGAAGATATATTATTTTCTTCCATGACCCTCAGCTCTTTTTCCATGTGATGTACAGAAGGAAAAGGGAAAAGTAATATGGATTGCAACATACTGACAATAACTGTTTCTAAATCTCATTCTGTAAATCGGATAAGTAGTTTACACCATTGTATGGATTTCTAAAAACTTTGTTAAAATAAGCATTTCAGTGGAAAGATGCAGAAAGAACCCGAACCTCATTTGAGACTGAATTAATACTGGCCTAGATGAATGCTCTTTGGAAATCCCTTCAGAGTATCTCTTTTCTAATTACAGCCTGTTGTCCAAAAAAATATCATTTTTGCAGATATAGCCAAGCCTCAGAAATGCTTCCTGATTCCAGTTTGTCTCCAAACTGACTGCTTTACTGTTTCTGGCCAAGCACATACCTACATCAGGATGATGCTTACACACCTTACATATCAGGATGAGAATACTGCAATATAGAAACATGCTATGTCCACTGAACATCTTGACATAAGACAAAATGCTATAGTGTTTTTGCTAAGCTGTGCCAATCAAAGATCACTTATTTTTACCACCATTATAAAGCACTTAAAGTCAATCTTACATGCTGGAGAAATTGACTTTCAGTAAGTCTTCATTTATTCTTCATGAAATTAGTGAATGGTAAATATTTTTCTGTTTGCTAAAACTGATGGTGAAAACATTGCGAAATTTAGACTAAAATGTTGGCATTTTTAGCATAACATTGGCATGGGGCCATGGACCCCTAATATTTCTAATTACTCATGTTGGCAGGGGACATTTTCACCTCTTGTGGATGTGACTTAGCCTGAGATTTGGTTTTAAACAGTTGCAGTCAGTGCTTTTTTCACTCTGATGTTTTAGCCTCGATGAAACCAACACCACCACCTAAATATATATGTAAAACTGAACAGACACAGATTTGTTTTCACATTCTTTTCTCATGTGGTCTTTATTTCTTTTAAATGCCTTCCTGGGAAACCTGAATGCACAGGAGGTTAGTCCTTCATTGTATTACCCTGAATCCTTCCTGTGGTCTCTGGACAGCAAGAGATGAAGGGAAGCAAGCTGTTCCCTTTGGGAATCATGTACCACTCCAACAGGAGCTTTCCCAGGTTGGGAATGTGTTGAAACTGGGGCACTATTATTGCTAAAGATGGTTTTGGGAGTACTCTTCTTTAACTCAGAAGAAAACATGTACAGTCATTTCCAATAGATGAATGTGAACATTCTTTGTTTCTTCTCTGGTGACAGAAATGTTTCTGTCTCTTTTTTTCAGAATGGAAACAGTCTGCATTTTTTTGATCTAATGTGACATGACCATGACAAGAGACTTGTCTATGAAAGATGACTTCTCTTTATGCAGTATGGAAAGGAAATCTCCACACATTTTATGACTGAGTGTCAGCCTGGAGCTTGAGACAGGTTTCTACCTTCAGAGGTGCATTATCCCACTCTTTAATATAGAGAGCCTCGTGTAGAAAAAAATCCTTAATCATACACTTGATTTGTTTTCAAACTAACTGGGCTCATTTTTGATTAAGGGCTCTCAGTTGAATGCAAAAAACCTTTGTTGTTTGGATTATGTAGTTTGTTATGTGATTTGTTAGCACAGCAGCTCTTCTATTTTTATTCCCCCCCCAACACTTCAGCTCACTTTACAATGTCAATAAGATAGAACTTTCCTTCTGAGGGCAACTACAAGTTATAGTAATAGGGGTGAAGTGGTGTTTATGTTAGATGGTACAATGCTAAAATATCCAAACCCTCTTTCTACTGTTGCTCAGCTCCTAGTAGATCTATGTTGCCCTGCTGAGTGTGGGATTTGTTTTGCTAATAATTTGTGCCACCTTGCCCAGACATACAGAGCTACTTTTTGTCTTTGCCTAGCTGCCTGTGTATATATTTGTTCATCCATTCCTCAGTAGCACTTTTTACATTTGGAATTTGTGCTCATGAATTGAGTCTGAATTTAGAAATGAGGGATGTGAAATGTGAAGTTGTATGCCTGGGTTTTTTGTGTACCATTTTTTTAAATTTAGCCTTCAAACTCGTAAAGATAAAGTGCTTGGAATCTTCCTACTTATAATTGTTTTTTTAGCATCAGACTACTCTATCAAATGAGTGAATATTAGATTCAGCATATCAGAAATATTCAACATAACCGTATTAGTTATGTAGTTGATTTGGAAATCAAGATGGTGTGTGAACATTTCCCTTTCTCCAGTATTTTCTCTCAACTTAACCACCTACCTCTTATTTGTGATCACCACCCTTAACAATAGTGGCCTGTGGGATACAAATTCAAGGAGGGATGCAAGTTTAAGTAACAAAATCCTCCCCCAACCCCTATCAAATGATTAATCACTGCTGTACTTCAGGGATCACAATCTATTGTCAATTTTTGCATGTTAAAGCAGTTACTGCAATTGATGGCATGCTCTCTTTATAACAGAATCCAAAAGTATTTTAAACCATTCATCTATTTACAGATGTTTTCAATTACCCCATGAAATTTAACAGAGGATTGGCAATGTCTCATTTGAGGTTTTAAAGGGCTCTTTTATAACAGTTGCACACAATGCTTTTGTGTCCTGTGGCTTATGCAGGACTGAAGGTTGATTTACCTGTTAAGGGGCACATAAAAGTGCATTTCTTTGACTACATTCACAGTGGGATCCCATTAAATGTTTTGTCATAGTATTTTAGTCAGTTAACAGTTGAAGTGAGGACATTTTTTCTGGACTGAAGGGGAACCAAGTCATTACCTATCCGTGGGTAAAAAATCTGGTCTCCAGTAGTCTACAATTTTGGTCCACTCACCCTTTTTTCACTGGGTTTTGTTAAAATAAAGATTTAGATTTTTAGGTTTTTTAGATTTTTAGTTATATATATATGTACATATAAGGCAAGAGCAGGTTTCTCTAACTTTTTCTGTCATTAGAAGTAGGAGTATTCTCCCTTATGCTGTCTGTGCTGTTGCACAGGGTGGAATGAAGGGTGGAAAACTATTCCTTATTTTTCTGGGCAAAGGAAGACATGCCCTTACCCACTTCTTCTCAAAGCTACCCATGTACTGAAAAAGTTTATATTCTAGGGAGCTAAGTTTTGATTCAGTGCCCAAAACTCAGGAGGCTCATTGTAGCATTTGAGTTTGTCAACAGCTACGTGGATTTTAAGCTGTCTTTTAAATAGAAATTATTTTCCTCTTACATTATTAAACAATTGTGAATTAAAGATGTTCCTTTCAGACATAACTTGGATAAAATAACAAAACCTATTGATTTCCATAGTTACAGTACATAAGACCAGTAGTGGTGAGAGGCCTGAGGACAGTCTTACAATGTGGAAACTCACAACAGTGTAGAATTGCTCACAAATGTCTTTAAATATGGTCTGTTTGAAAGAATTTCTAGAACCTCTTCAGAATTCTGATGTAGACTTTCTTAAATGTGTAAGGACTGAAACAATCTTTCCTCAGCATCTGATTTTTTAATCTGATTTTTATCTTTCAGATACTATCAGCACTTCTCCAATTCCTAGGGACCATACATTACTCTTATTTTCTGATGTGGGAGCACAAGAATATCTGTGAAGTACCTAGGTACTGCTGACCTTGAAATTCCTATATTGTAGGATTCTGCTTTTTATACCTACCCTTCTTAAATAATTTTTCTGAGGACAGTGAACTTCATCTGGTAGAAGTGCATGAGAATCATGCAGTATCTGGTTCTACAACAACTGAAGAAGATGTAGAATAAATAACTCTGGCAAGAAAAGAAATCGAATATGTCTGGGACAAAAGAAGTAGTTCTCTACATTAATAAAAAGTCCCTTTTGACTCTTTTTTTTTTTTTTTTTTTTTTTTTTTTTGGTTCAGAGAGAGGTTGCACCATAGGTAGATTCTTAAATTCTTGTAAAAACAGATTTGCCTACTTCTGGAGATGCTTACTACAGAGCTTCAACTCCAAAATATTTCTAACCAGATTCCATTTATTATCAGCTCTTTTAAAAGTCTGAACTAATACTGTGCAGGTTTTACTTCTCACTTTCTCTCAGTGAATTCTGTAGTTATGAGCTTTTTCATTCTCAGCTCTCTGAAATTTCCAACAGATGTCTTGCCAGCCACAAAGGTGATTAAAGGTTTCTGAAGAAGGAGACTGCTGCTGGAAATCTGAAAGGGATCCCATTGCAGTGCCTAAAAGCTTTGGAAAATATGTATGGCCTTCATCTTAGTGGAAATGTGGATAACCCCTTCTTGAAAAAATCTCCCACAGCAGAGCTGCTTCACTGCACTTCTGTGTGGTTTTTCCAGAACTAGACACAACAGGTAAGTGAAGTTCCTACAGGTAGGGTGAAAAGCAGGTGAAGAAGGATGAGCTTGGGCCTCAGCAAAGTGTTGGATTATATCTGCAAATACGCTGAAAATATACATCTAAACCACTTAATTTCCACAGATTCTCTTTTGATGATGCAACTTGGTTCCCTGTTAATTTTTAGAATACTGATCTTGAGCATTTCCATCTGGCTAGGAGTTTTCAACATATTTTTTTCTTATCATAATGCATACTTAATCGTTATAATCAATTTCCTTGTCACCTTGAAACTAAATTAATGCAGTGCACACTGCTTGGTGTATGAAGCATTATTTGATTCATAGTCTACTGAGCTGCAACTGAAATGTTCAAACATTACACTCATGTATGAATAAGCAAAAAAGTTAGTATATTTTCTAACAGTATGTTTTGGTGCTTCAGTTTATTGAAAGGAATCAGTGCAGCTTTGAAAGGGCTATGTGATGTAGTGGCTGGCATTCTGAGGAACTGGATTTCACCCAGGAGATAGTTTCCTGTGCTGGATTTCTCTCTCAAGTATCAGACACCATACAGATAAATCCCCCCGTTTGTCTGGATTGAAATGGTCAGATATATTCTCTTTGCCTTCTAGCTTAAAGGAATAGAAATATCTTTAGCAATATCAAAAAGTTTATAACCTCTAGTGCAGAGATTATAAACCTCTTCTTCTTTCTTTCTACAGACTTTCAGAGTGATCAATTTTTAAAAAACTTTTCCATTTTTTTTTCCTCATCAATAGCAGAGAAGTGTAGCCACCAGCCTGTGATCATCATACAGGCATTGTGGAAGTAGCAAAGCTGCAAAGCCAGATGATGATTTGCTGATTTTTTTTTAATATTTTTTCAATTGAAGGGCCAATTTCAATTATGATCTTAACCTATTGAAGCACAGAAGATTACAGGAAAAATATAAGAACAGTTTTATTGGGTTAAAGTGTGCTCTCAACAGATGCTATCAGAGCTTTGTAGTAAAAAAAGGTATCCGTGTTGTTCTTTCCTTTGGGTTGGATCCTTTTCTGATTGGAAGCCAAAGATGTTGCTTGTAACTCCAAGATTACACCTGAAATTTTTATTCATCTTGTTTTATCTTTTCCTCTTCATTTTTCATAATACTTGAGAATGACCTTTATCAGTCAGCATATGAAAAGCTTTTTGACCTTATTCCTATGATTGTCTTATCAAATTCTTAACTTCTCAAAGGGTCTTGAAAAGGTAAGGAGAGATGGGTTAAACAATGTCACTTCCATTTATGATCATCTGCAGTGTTCATCTGTCAGCATAAAATCTAAGACCAGATGAAGAGTGAGAAGTCACATATGTAAATGAAGAGTAGCCTTGACGTATGTGTAACTCCCTTGTAATTGTGCCTGAGAACATGAAGGGAGAATGAAGCTGCTGAAGAAGCAGTTATGCTGAGCATCAATGGACCAAGTGCACTGGAGGCATGCAGCCCCTGGAAAGGATTTTTGCACTCTGCATATGGGAGTCTTTGCAGCAGTGGATATAAGGAAGAATGCACAGAGTTACAATTATAATAATATATGAATTGCACTTTGTGTAGATGTTTTCTGGCTATTCTCCCAGCTCTGCATTTGAAAGTCTTGGTCCAAGTCCCACTGAAATAAAGAAAACTTTATTTCATTTACTTCTTCCGGGCGGGACCACATCTATCCATTAATTCTACTGCACTGAAGTTAGGGCTCAAACTTACTACTGAAGTAAGTGACTTACTCTTCCTGCCTTTAGAAAATGTGCCTTGGCATAGTGTGTATTATGAGATGTTAAGTGTTTTAACAACTGAAGCATCTGTGTTCTGTTGAGCCCTGGTGTGATATCCAAAAGGGTCACGAGATACCAGTGTGATTGCATTCCTCATATTGGTATGACAGGAGTCTCTCCACATATTGTTTCCATCATTATTGCTGTTGTATCACCAGAGTGTCTTAATACTCTGCCAATTTATATTCTTGAGATGTTTTTGTCTTGAGAATAGATTTCCCCTCCCCCCCCCCCCCCACTTTTCATTATTTTTCCTAAGTTAATAACCCACTTGGGGCCAAATGTTGAAAATTTAACTCGAGGTTTCTGTTGGGTTTTTTTTGTTTGTTTGTTTGTTGTGGGGTTTTTTTTCCTCATTTGCATTTATTTATTTTCTAATTCATACAACTGAAAGATGCCAAATAAATCAGTGAACAGGACACTCTAAAGCTGTTAACATACAATAATGATTTCTCTTTGTATTCCCTGTTGACTCGGGAAAAGTCATCTTCTCTTCTTCAGGCTTTTCGTGCACTGTAAAATGAGAACAGTAATGCTTTTGTATTTCCCTACCAAAGTGTTTTCAGGATCACACTGAACCAGACATTCCCACTGATGAGCACTTTCATGCACGAGTGCCTTTGTTGGGGTCAGTGAAATTCTGGTTTGAGTTGGGGTTCAAAATCTCTCCCTGAGTCATCTCCAGTTTCTGCTGAGCAGTGAGGGGAGTGCATCCAGTATAAGAGCATTAGTGCCATATAGGTCATCTTAATATCAATGGAAACAAGTACCTAAACCCTCACATTGCAGTATTTGGAGTACTTTGCATTTTGACAGGCTGACAACTTTCTAACATTATCATGTTACAGCTGTTAGTCCAAATCCCTTCGACCTCTGATCAGTTTGTATGCAGGCAAATCTAGTTAGAGCTTTCACAGGGGAATGTGCTTCAGTAAGATCTGCACCATTCCAGAAAAATGAAAACAAAGGGCTGATTGGCAATTTATTTAACAAAATGTTAAGTCAAGAGTGGCACAGTTCACAGTTGAATTCTACCAGAAGCAAATCAATGCTTTTACAATGAGCATTTTAACCATAAGCAGGAAAACTGATCCGTTAGGGTGGAAAATGTGGAAGTTCTTGTGGGATTGTTGTTTATTGGCTTTTGACAGATACTCAAATGAAAGGACAGGGTAATAAGAAGTGATCAGAGAATCATAGGATCTTCTGAGTTGGAAGGGACCCATCAGGATCATCAAGTCCAACTCCTGTCCATGTGTAGGGCACCCCCAGCATCACCCTGTGTGCCTGAGTCATCCAAACACTTCTTGAACTCAGGCAGGTTGGGTGCTGTGACCCCTTCCTTACAGATCTTCTGTGGCTGCCAGACAAAAAGTCTACAGGAATATCTTCTGTTACTTGTTTATAGGTGGACCATTTTCAATGAAATTCACTCATGAGACCACTGTAGGCATGAGGTTACATTAAGCAGTTCATCAGCTTCACATTGCAAGTACAACTTTCCAAGTAGCATTATCTGGCTCTGTAATTTTACTACTATTTATATTTTTTTCTTCTTTTTCTAGGCTTCTTGCTGTCTCAGTGGTAATTCTGATGACAGTTTATGGCTTGGGAGCCTTGGCACGTGTAGTTTGCCCAAGGCCTTCCAAACACCTGCTTGTCATACCTGATGCAGCTGAAAATCCTGGTGAGTGACAAAGTGCTCTGTGCATGTTAGCCATAGAGGACTGTCTTTAAGGGACCTGAAGGATTTTTATTGCCTATCCTGAAGTTTTTGAATGCTTGCAGGCTGTAGCCAACACTCCGGCATGGCAGCACTGGCATCTTTACCAGAAAATTACTGTTCCTACCTGTGGTGACAAGGTGTTGTGTAAAGATGTGGTCTTGTAAGCATGGGAGATGAGTAATTACACAGGATACCTTTGTTTCTGTATATTTAAGAGTAAGTTATTGCTTTGTTTATGTTAATAATTTTGTATGCAGCAATCACCATTCAACCTGTCCTGTCCATTCTATATAGATCAAATGTGGTTGCTGTAATAGCACTACATTATATGTTGCAAAAGGCAAAAGTTGTACTTTATTTGGTGCTGTTAGCTCCTTAGTAGTATCATTTGATTATTTTATTAAGTGTTGACAGTGTACTCAACAGGATCAGATTTTCAGTGTTGCCTTCTAGGGTCTTCCTGTTGTCTTTCTGAAAATTATGATTGTTTTTGTAGATGTATTACTGTGCTTGGGGTAGATGATTAAGAAATTTTTTGAGCTAGGTCTTCTAAATTTGGCATTGCACAATTAAAAACTCTGTAAGTTAACAAGCACTAGATGTTGGGAGTTGGGAAGGGAATCAGAAAGCTGAAGAAATTGTTACATTTGAACGCAGTTTAGTGTGACTGAGTTTTGTCTGTGCCTAAACATGAGCCTGCCTGTGTTATATACCTGAGAGCAGTCACAGCAAGGAACAGTCTCAATCAGTTCTTCAGTGTTTCTGCTTTACCTCCTCTTTCAGATGTGTGCAATCTTTGTTAAAGCTGTCAAAGTGGGAAGCTTACTGCAGCCTTACAAATGTTTCTCTGAAAAGCAAAACCATGGGGCATCCATTTTTATGTGTATTCCATGCTGCTTTAGAGTAAATTGTGCAGGCAAATTCCACCATTAATGGTGTGTAACCTCATTAATGGTTTAGGCCAGAAGAATCTTAAATTAGGCTTGCATTCTTCAGGATAAGTTAAAGCTCTCATACAAGTAGTTGCTATTTGAATATGTCCCTAAAGCATAAGATAAATGCATTAACAGATTTTGGACCCAAGGACTTGAAATAAAAGGGGAATGGAAGGGGGCTATGAGGAGAAAACAACTACTAAAGCCTGAAGTGATAATGAAAAGTAGGGTAGCCAACAAACTGATCTTTCCTTTAGGAGACTCAGGAAGCTGGGTTTTGGCTCTTGTATTTTATAAAGCACTATATCTAATTTCTTAGCTGGTTTGTTTTTATTTTACTGTGATGTAATATTCCAATTTTGTTTCTTCTCACTGCTCCAGTGATCATTTTACTACTACTATATGTTGCCTAAAGGAAAGACAGCACTCTGGTTCTATAGATGATATTTTAACTGGCAAAAAGTAGGTGTTGGTTCTTTCTACAATAGGAGATGGCATCTGAAAGGCAAGTTTTAAATAGCTGTAATTACATCCCTTGATCCCTTTTATGTGAAGTGATATTTATATATATATATAGTCATTACAACTGACAGTGATGAGGTTAGCTTCTGGTTTTTATCAGTTTATTTCTAGCATTTTTATCCCAAATTGTTGCCTGTAATTTCTAATGATTTGTTTTCTGAAAAAAAAGGAAAAAAATGTTTTCTCTTGTTTATATTTGAACTATATGTGTTGAGACAGACTAGGCAGCAGAAGAGTAACAGAATCATTCTTACAGTGTTCAGGAGCTTGATCTTATATTTGAACTACATTGATTAGGATAAGTTATCCCAATTTATGGACTAGTGAAATGCAAGTGGATTCTTTATGAACCTAGAGACCTTGTGTCAGCATAACACAGATGAGCAGGGTCTTTAGGAAATGCCCAAAACAGAGTTGGTTTTAGCCCCTGAAACCAAGTGTAGGAAAAAAAACCCAGTTTGACTTGAGCTTTTCAGTGTTCTATTTAAAAAACATTACTAAGCATTGAAAAACTTCTCCACCTGACACATCACAGTGAAAATTCTTTCATGAAAAATAGGCTTTTTTCTCAGAAAGGATATGAACCCCTTTTCTATCAGAAATAAAGCTCCATTCAAGCACTTCTATTCTGGTAGGTGCCAGGGATTTCTACCCTGTAGATGAAGATACATAAGCATATGCTTAACTTTTAGCAGGAATGAAGTCCCACTTACGGCATGAAGACTTATGCTTACATCTCTGAGAAGTGGGACCTGCATCATGGTCACTTCCAACATGAAACTTTCATAAGGTGTTGAAGAAGGTCCAACATTGACTGAACAACAGTACCAAATGCTTCCAAAGCAGCAAGCCAAACACAGACCTGGTTTAATAGGATTCTGAATTACAAAAAGTAAATTATAACTAACCCTGTTGACAGAAGCCTCTGGGCTGGGTCCAGGCTTGAGGCCAGACTGAGATTTCTCATGTAGCAGGTAATCAGTAAGATGAGAAATCAGTTGGAAGGGAAGGGCCTCTTTTACAGAACAAGAAGGTACTCTGGGAGCCAAGTTTTATCCTGGTAACCTTTTCAGTAGCATAGTGACAACTGATGGGTGTTTTTCATTAGCTGAACTTCAAAGGAGTTGAATTAATTGGAGAGAAATTGGACTATATTATTGAAGCAGGCTACTTCACTGGTCATAAGTGTGAAGAATGAGTCACTAGGTTCACCTGTTACTTTTCTAAACATTTCTATGTAAGCAAAGCCCATAAGTAATTTCAAATGAAAGTTAATTAGTTATAGAGGGAAAGGATTACTAGGCTGGCATTACCTCCTTCAGAGTGTTTAAACTGAGCAATGTGATGACATTCAAAATCCCCTGTGACCATTTTTTCATGCTAGACTCTACCACGACCCCTATCCCATCAAACCAGTGAAGCTGGAGTTTCCTTGTCCTTTGTGATAATGTTTTCAGAGCAGGTGTCTCTAGGGTTTGGTGAATAGCAGAACAGTCACAGATTGATTGATGTGATGGTATCACTCAGCCTGTTCTGTACCCTTTCTTTTAGGGACTTCTTTCCAAAATCATACTTGAAGTGTCTGGATAGTGTGGACAGGTTTCGAACAGTTTGCAAGTAACTTGAGTAGATTTTGTAAAATAAATTAGGATTTGTGCTGTATAGCTGGAGTGATGTTTCCAATTAGTTTGGCTGGTGAAAAGGCAGTCAGGTTCTCTGTGGGACCCAGAGAGGAGCTCAGTGGCTCTCTCTGTAGAAAGTGATGTTCCTGAGTTCTTCCTCCTTGTATGACATCCACAGCATCCAGTGCTGATGTAGCAGGACTGAGCTCAGTTACTGAAAAGACAACAGCTTTCCTGTAGGAGTGTGTTCACGTGGTGAAAGAGGAGGGAAGCCTTGGGAATCGGGGAATTCAGGGCAGCATGTCAGGCTGTGTCACTAGCAGGAGAAGGAGATGGCTTAGCAAGCAGGCAGCTCTGCTGGGATTCATTGCAGCTCTGAAGGAGACGGTCAGGCAGGGGATGCAGCAGGACCTACACGTCTGGGGAGATAACTCTGGACAAGATATTTCTCAGAAACTGCATTGGTCTAATCTGAGAATCAGAGCCTAAGCAAAATAACCAGCCTGGGATGTATCAGGCTAAAATATCCGTTTTGAAAAACTCATGAGCAACTGAAAAGAAAGCAGATAGATAGAATTTTTGGCAGCCATAACTATAGATATAGCTACCAGTTAAAATATGAATATTTCCAAGCTATAAGTGCTTCTATCACAGAGTTACCATATCACCACAGGCTGTCAGTTTGCTTCTTACCAACGCCATGTGAAATCCTTGTGGACATAAATACAGATTAATCTTCAAGATACTTGGCATACCAGCCCTGTAGAGTAATTCTTCAGTATTGTCAGAAAACATCTTCTGCTCAGCCACCACACAGCCTGACTATGGCTTTTAAATGTCTGTGGTGTCAACATCCCACACCTGGCACACCACTCACAAACATTTCAGCACTCGCTGAGCAGTGGATTTGTCTCCATTATGTTTCCAATAGCATTCCCTTGCACAGGAAGCAATAATCCAAGAATAATTTTCTACTGCTATTACTAACCTTCTAGTGGGAGCTCAGACACAATAATTAGTCCTCTGAAATATATTTTGGAGAGCGTATTTATTTTTTTCTTGCAAGTTTTCTTTTTTTTCATTTAGTAACTCCTGAAAATATTTTACTGTTTAAAATATTTGTTTTTTAAACTAAATCCTTTGTGATTAGTAAAGTACCACTAGAGCCATTTTGAGCATTAAACACCATGTATGTGAAATCCATGGAGTTTTGCTACAGTATGGCTTTAAAATTACAATAAAATTTTAGAGCTGGAAGAAGAATCGTAGCTGTATAGAAGAAAGCTAACACAGTTCTTCACATGTCTGTTTAATAAAGAATCCTTCAGTTCTCAGTTTAAAAAGAAAATAGTAAAGGTTCATTAAGCTTGGTACCATAATACATGCTACATTTATTGAAGAAAAACATTAAGGCAATACCCAAGGCCCTTAGCTGCAATGCGTTCAGAAAGCAAAATAATTAAATTGATATTGTTTCCTTTTTTGACAGGGCCTCTCCCATGGGAAGGAATATTATTTGGCTACACCAGTAATGGTTCTCTATCTATGCAGCCACCTATTATGTTAAATTAAAACCTCTCTCTATTTATCAAACAGCCAAAACTAATAAACAAAACTATGGCATTAAGAGTAAGCTGCTACTAGACTACTACTTCCTGCATCAGAGTATTATTTATAGTTCAATTTAGACAAAGCATCTGCTCTTTAGGGAATACTGAGACATGGTATTGACACGAGCTCTTTATATGTGAACATGAGAATCAAATTGTTTTGTAGTCACTGTGGTTGGGAACGGTTTCTACTGGAAAAAACCTCACCAAAATTCCTTCTGAAGTTTCTGAGAAATAGATTATTAAAATGAATGCCTAAAGCGTTGTTTATATTAAGTAGTGGTAATTGGAAGACAGTAATACATCTATAAAATTAAGGAGTTTTAAAGCAAAACAAAAAAAGAAAAAAAAAGAAAACCAATGGTGTGGTAAACTTTTGCCCTTGTGATTTTATTTATTTATTTAATTTTATAGGCAAAGTGTATTGTTACTGGTTTTTTTGCAGCTGGGTTTTTTAGTACTAGAAGCTTGCTATGTCCTTCAGTGTAGCATTTTGCTTAGTGAATCCCAGCATCTCTAATTTTAATTTGTAAGGAAATCCCTCACATCAGTGTAGTTGTACTCTATGTAGCCTACATAGTAGGCAGAAAAAAATCCAAGGTACCACTTGAAATTCATGCTACAGGTTGCATGATATGTATACCCAAAAAAGGTGGACCAAAATTTGAATTCGCAGCCATTTTGAAAGATCAAATAGTGTATTCAGACAACTTCTCTACAAGGCTACCAGACATCCCAGTAGTGCCTATATGTAATACACTCACACATAAGAAAAACAAGGGAAAGGAAATCTGATACCTCAGCCACTGCCAGCCAGTAATGACCAGTGGAATTCAGCTAACATAGACAATTTAATTTTAATGCCTAGTGGGAATTTGATTTAAGCAATTAGGGAAAATTCTGAACTTAGTCCAAATCATGCATCTCTCAGTTTTATTTTCTACAAGAGCCGTCAGCATTCTTGGCCTCTAAAAATATATGTAGTAAGTCTCCTGAAAACTTTTAAGCAGGGTTGTAAGTTTGTTCACATAATAGTGACATTGAAGTGAGTGAGGCTACTTGCAAAAGGGAAAAAAAATATATGTGTTTAAGTGTTTGCAGGATCTCATGCTAAGTACTTGGAACAGAAAGCAAAAGGAACTTGTTCCTTTGCCTGCCTCAAGCCTAACCCTAAATCCAGCCTGTCCTTCCCAGCAAAGTGTCTGGGCAAAGGCTGATCAGCCCCCAGGGACAGAGAAATTCCCAGATGCAGCTGGAGGTCCCAGGTTCAGGGTGAAGTAGATGGAGCCGAGAGACTCCAGTCACCAGGAAAGCTCAGGGATTTCTTAGAAACAGGCTGCTTAGAGTGCCTGATGGTTATTATGATATAGCTGGAAATTAAGAGGAATAAAGCTCTCATAAACATCTATGGAGCTGCAGCCATGGTTATGACATCACTGGCAGCCAATTGAGTAACTAACTCCAATTTGGTCCATCAGCCTCTACAGCCATTTAACATTTTTTATTATTCTACCACATGAATCTGGACTGCAGCCACTCACCATAAGACAGACTGGACTAATAAATCTTTGGCACATGTAACCACCATGTTTAATACAAAACAACCCATGCACTTTTTTTAATATGATTTATAAAATAGAACACGAAGCTACCTACATGGTCTTTTCTAGCACAGCAGACACAGTTATTTATCACACATTTAATTATTAACAGCAACTCAGTCATGTTACCTGACCTTAAGGCCTTATGATTACCTGATCCAACATATTTCACGTGATAAAAATGTCAAGCTCAGAGAAACCCACCAGTCTGGCTTTCTGTGAAATCTAATTATAACCAGCCACGTTAAAAAGAAGGTTAACAGTTTAACTAGTCGAGGCAGTTATTCATTGTGTAAGTGTTTGTTTGGATGGAAATGGTACCTGAGAGGGCACCATGCAGCCTGGGATGCTATGAGTAGTGCAGCTTCATCTCACCCACCTTCATTCTGGCTGCTTAACTGGTACCTGTGGAGCTCAGCTGGGGCTCTGGGAACATCCCCACAGCACCACTGGATCCATGCATCCCTCCCCCTCTACAACCTCCATCTCCAGCCTGGATCAGTCCATAATAGGGAAGAGCAGACAGTGAATTTTGGGGAATGAGCTCAGGCCTTCCCTTAACTCCTAACAAATGCTTCACAGATGATGTCACTGGGCTTTGAAATGCATGGTTTAATTGCAAATGTTGAGTTTGAAGTTGTCATGAAAGGCATGTATCATAAAAGGCCTTGTAAGACTGGGTAAACTGACAGGGGGAAATTCTGGTCCAATCAATGCAGGAAAAAGTTCTCATCTATATCCTGGGTCTAGAAATTTGTCCTGAATATCCATTTCTAAATGCTTTCCTGCATCTTGCACCCCTGCCTTGCTCCATACATGTATTTTACTCAAGGTAGAAAGACTCATGAGCTGAGGGCATGAAAGGAAGGTGCTTCTGCTCGTGGGAAACTCTTCTACACTTCCAATAGCAATAATAACAGTGGCAGCAATGATAATTTCTCCAGTCACAGTTTAGACTAAGAGCTTTAGCTGGAAACTGAGATGATAGTGTGCTTATTTAAGGCAGGTCTTGTACAAACAAAATTAGAAGATAAACAGTGTCCTTACGATTGTTGACATAAGATGTGTGGTATAGTACCTTTGACTAAAGATGAGAAACGCTTTTTAGCACATACATTCTATGATTTTTCATTAAAAATAATTATTTTTCTGCCTGTTAAGTTCTCTAAAATTTAAAAGAATGCTTTTACTTTATTCATCGCATAATTTGATACATACTAATTCTATAGTTATATATCAATGCATTTAAATTTTTCTTCTGGGAAAGGAGTAAATATGTTTTTTATATATATATTACGCTAAGTCATACATTATATCTCTAATGATGTTCTAACATCCATCAATATTTTCTGCAGAGCACAGATCTTCCCATTCCTTTTCTGGGGGATAATAGATGAACCAAGATGACCTCATGCTACAGCTTTGCTCATCTGGAAAAATGAAGCTGTCAACAACATAGGAAAAGGCCCAAAACCACAGGAAACCAAATGTTCACAGGAGCTGGACTGAGACTATGGAACTTGTTGCCAGACAAAATAAGAATGACCAGCACATGTGCCACAGTAAGTACTCAATGCAAGAACTTAGTTACTCAGCCTAGCTTTCCTGGGATAGTCCTTTCAAGCATCCTTAGGCTCTTATGGTTTTAAGAGGAATAAATGCTCAAAAATATGTAGAGGTTGAAAAAGGTTGCAAGGTTACACATAATTTCCCTGGAAAATGGCTAGATATTACAGTGACAGTCTGATACAATCGTGGATGAATAACCTGTTACTAAAAATATAAAAATAAAGCAAATGATCTCCTCCTGTCTATAGAACATTTGAAGCATTTCTAAAACCATGTAAGATCTCACAAGCCCAGTACAATTCATTTATACTTAGTATTATTTCTTCTAACTCTCCAGAAAATATCAGTCAATTTATTGGTCTGTAGACTTTTATGTATGTACTGTATGTAGTGAGTTTTAGTGTCATGTATTCCTCCTAAAAGTGGTACTAATTAATGAAGTTTAATAACTGACTTTAGTGACCAATAGCAATATTTTCCTGCCTTTAGATTTTGTGCCTCGTGCCAGTCTTCAGTGAAATTCCCTGAAGCACTGACTTGAGATGTTCTCTCAAAAAAGTTACTAAAACCCATCAATTTTAAAGTTGCTTATCCCTTTCCCAGCCTGTTTTGCTGAAACACTGACTCAAGGTATTCAGAAACAGTGCTGCCATGATCATTGTCTGCCTGATATTAGAAAGAAGAACAGGGTTAAATCTTCCCAAGAGAATACCAATGCTATTGCTTAAAGTAATGTAAGCACAGAAATACCTGATTTCAGGCATTCTGGCTGGTGGGAAGCACAGCTAAGTATGCTGCAAGACGTGTATGGTGTTTGAATATTAGTGCAGGGCTGGCCTAACTCTTTTTTTCTGAGTCACATACCAAAATCTTCATGTGATTAAAAGCCACAGAAGATGCATACCATCCACGGAGGGGAAGAGGAGGTCCTGGAGTGATTCACAGACAGTAGCTGACAGCAGCTCCCTGAGGACCCATTAATTTCTGGTGGAGCAGGTCTAGCTCATGCCAGCCCTGTTGCTGGATCCCCAAGCAGCCCATTGATTTTGGCTTTAGCAGCTGCTGCTGGCTCAGTTTCCTTCCATGACCAGACATTTGAATTCCTCATCCTTTTTTGCCAGCAGCCTTCTGACTGGCTGTGTGATTCAGCTCTCAGTGCTTACCCAGTTGTGCAGGTCAGGCTTTGGGGGGTAAGCAGAAAGAGAAGGGAGTAGGCAGCTCCTGTCTGGCTGATGATGTTAGGAACCCAGAGAGATACATGCAGCAAACAGAATGATAATGACTTCAGCCTCTGAGGACAAAAGAAACATTCCTTTTGTATAAATTAACAAATGAGGCTTTCTGTTGTGACTTTGCAAGAGCCCAACTGGAACTGCACAGGTCCATTTTTTTAAGACCAAAGTTGGGTGGCAGGAAACTCTGGGGACCCCAGCCCATCTCTGCTGCATGCAAAGCTGAACAAGCCCCAGCAACTGATGTACTTGAAGGCAAGTAGCCCATAAATCTACAGTACTGTAGACCTGGGGAGGAAGAAGGAATTGAAGTAGAAAAAAATCAGCTTTGATGGAAAGCAGTATAAAGGCATACTTTAAATTAAGTAATGTCTGAGTTTTTTGCTTATATACATATATATACACATACACATGCATTTTTTTATATATATAGCCACTAAGTGAAGTACTTTTGAGGACTGAAAAATTGCTCAGTGGTAGTGGAACCAGACAGGCAGTCTCCAAATGCTGGCTATACTTGAAATAAGAAATCTTCAAAAGCTGTAGTGTGAGGCAGTACAAAATATCAACAGAAAAACAGAAGTGAGTGAGTAGACATGGTATGTTTTCCCATTTGCTGGCCCAACAGCATACCTGAAGACAGATCCCTTCTGAAAGGGTCCCTAAATGCTTTCCCCACCTGATTCTTTCTGGAAAAGTGGTACAGGGCCCCGTGCTTTCTTCACAGAAGTAAGGCCAAATGGAGCTTGAAACAGTTCATCTCCTCTGCAGCCTGACCTGCCTTTTTCCTGCCTTCAGAATATTATATGCTCTCATTCCTATATCCCTTTGAGATAATGGCAAATACCATGTAAGAAATGTCCTGGTAGTGTCACATGTTGTGAGTCTTGCTCTCTTAACTCTGAGCTTTAAAATCAACAAAGTCCCTTGTTAGATGTTTGATAACCAATGCTAACCTTCCTATCTGAAAGATCTTTGGGAAAGAGAATCATAAATTTTAGTATAAAAAAACAATGAAGCAAAATCCAGAAAACCAAACCCAAACCTTGTGCTTTCTAAAAACAAAGCATTGAATGTGATCCTTTGAAACAGTGTGAGAAAGAAATTCTCCCTCTAGATGTTCAAAAATTCTTGCTCTCTTAAAATATATAAAAAAGAGAGAAGCTCCCATGAAAACGAGTACTTTTTCTTTTCCTTGGAAAAGTGCCCTTACTTCAAGAATACCATTAACCTAGATAAAATTTCATGAAAAAAGAACAGAGTGTTGTGCATACTCCTCAACATGGGTGGGGACTCAGATAGCCAATTACTTAAGTGGAACAACACTTGAATTAGCAAGTTAGATGAAAAGCAGATTACTCTAACATATAAATTACATGGCCATATCAGAGTACATGATGCTGAATAGCTGTTTAGATTTGCTATCAGGTTCTGAGACATTTTGTGTAAAACACTGATTTCTGCTTGGCTGCTTACCACAAGGCTTGCATAAGGGGCAAGGAGAGGAACACTGTGTGCTTGTTCAGGACACTCTTTCTAATAGTGTGGTTTCTTTTCTTGGATGTGACACCTAGAGTAGGTGTTAATAATCTGCACAATGATATGCAGTGATGCTTAACAGCTCTATATACAAAACTGGGATAAGAATTTAACCTGCTCTTCACCATCCATCAGAACACCATGAAGTGCATTTATTGAGGGGAATATGTGACAAGGGAAAAAAGGAGGTGGCAGTAATTGCAAGCAAGCCAAGTACACCCTGGCTGCCTAAATGCATGCAACTCCTATCTAAGTGGGCATAAAAGCTGCTCTACAGGCATATTAGGCAGTCAGATCTTCACCCCAGTTGTACAGCTTGAAATCAGAAATATATCCACTTTCATCATTGAATTCATTCCAGATTCAAGTGTAACTGAGATAAAATAATATGATAGACACTCAGGATCTTTCTTTTTTTGATAGCAACCATGCTAGGCATCTGTGCTATTCTCATCTTCTTAAACCAGCACAGTCTGTATTTTCTTTGGTTATCTCTTTACAGTCAACTGTTGCCTCTATTGAAAGATTTGTGAAGAAGGGGGGAGAGGTTGTTTGGAAATTAAGTATCTCTGAAATGGTGGCAGTCCAGAGTCTGTATAAAGTTTTTCCGAGATGCTTTCCTTGTCTAGTCATGACAATTTTGTTTTTCCTCACACATACCTCCAAGTGGGCCCCTGCAGTGTGTTTTGTACATCAGATTTTGTCTTCATTACTGACTTGTTATGTGTCTTCTTTTAAGCAGAACTGGAAACTTCAGGTAGACATTGCCATGTAGACTCAGGATGATTTTTGCAAGCTGCTTTCTTATTCTTCAACCCTGCAGCTTTGTACTCCTCTCTCTAAGCAGCTATGTACTTGATTATTTAGTCAGATGAGGCATTTGCTTTATTATGATTTCTTCTTTTGGACCAGAGGCAGCCTGTAGCAACAAGGCAAAACAGCTTGTTACAATTTGACTATTTTATCTCCCAAAGGAAGAAAGTGTACTCCATCATTAAAAATAACACTGCTGGACTTCTTCCAAACCAAAATATAGCAGTACTCGTGAGTTAATGTTGAGAGAAGATAACAGAAGCAGTTTTTGCAGGAACAGTTTTAGTGTCATAAGCAGAACTGGAACCATGGTCATGACATAGATTAAAATGGTTTTCAAAATGCATTTAGTGCAGCACTTCCTTAGACATGACAAACGAATAGCACCCAGGGCACACAGTATTGCAATACAAGATGCTAGTGCATCTTGCACAATTTATAAGTTTAATGCAAGTGCATTAAGCTGTCTCAGGAGGGAGATCTTGATAAAAAGTCTCTAGCTAAGGAGTAAAGATTGAGGAATAAAGAATAAAGTCAAAAGTCAGAAAGGGCAAAAGGAGGGAAGGGAGAAAGCCAAAGGAAGGTGGACAGAATCTGACAGGATTGGAAGAATCTGACAAGATGGGATTCAGCATTAAAGCTGGCAGTCTAAAGGAGACAAAACCAAAAAATATTGGGAGGACATTTATGAAATTGAAATTACAACTTGGATTGTTGTGGAAGGGTCAGAGAGAGTGATAAGTGTTTGAAAGTGTCTGTAGGAATGCAAGATACATGACGACAAAAACAAAGAGAGTAGAAATACACAGAATATTGGCATCATTAATCTAACTGGAACAGAGAGAGGAAGCAAAAATCTGTTAGTGATAAATAGAGTAAGATAATATACAGATCATACAGAAGGGAACAGATGGGAGAGAGGTTTGGAAATAAATAAAACTGGGGATGATGGGAGAACACGTAAATTGGCAAAAAAAAATAGTGCATGCTTGGAAACTCTGCTTAACCTCAGCTCCCACTGTCTGTAAGAGTCATTTTCCAGTTATTGAATAGGTTTCTGGTGCATCTGAACAGGACGGTTTGGAGAATGTGGTGGGTTTTTTTTTCTCTGTAAAAAAAATATACCTGGAAAAAACTGCAGCCATCCTTACAAGTGCATTTCAAATCTGCCAGTCCTATCCTTTGTGTCTGCTGAAGTGCCCAGGGGCTTGGGGCACCTCCTGTTTATCAGAGCAGCTTTATCAGGGGGTGGGTGAGTGGCTCATAAATAACAGACTACTGAATTCAAAAAAGCATTGAGAATTGCTTGGAAAAAAAAATGTGAATCGATCTATGAAAATGCAGTCACATGAAATTGTAAGGAACTCTTTTTTTCAAAAAAGGAAGTTTAAAGCTGATTAAGCATACCTCAGTGACTGCTGAGCTGCCTCGAATCCTCCTTATTTCTAAGTGAAGTAACTTGGTTTAAAACGCTTTTGTTGAATTTGATATTTCAAGTAGAAAGGGGTGAAAGCTCCAGACAATTTTCGAAGAGCTGGACCTGCATTGCCACTGGAGGATTTATTAGTTTGGATGAGTACAAATGCATTCCTAGACACTGTTATATGTCTGAGCCCTCGATCTGGTCCTTAGGTCCCTGTTCCAGCTGTAATCCTGTCCCTTACCCAAATCTTCATACTTGGAGGGATTGCTTCTCCAGACATTGAGGTGCAGCTGCTCTGCTCAGGGGTGCATGGCAGGAGGATGCTGAGAGGGCTGGGGTGCTCCTGCCCTGCCAGACCTGGGACCTTCAGCACTGCACCGTGGCTGGACCTCTGGGATGGGATGGGATGGGATGGGATGGGATGGGATGGGATGGGATGGAACATCCCATGGGATAGGATGGGATGGGACATCCCATGGGATGGGAGCTTGAGGCCAAGAGTGGGCTGTGGGTGCCAAGGGTGTGGCAGGAGCAAATTTTGGCATTTGGTGACTGAAGTGCCAAGGTTCATGTGTGGGGGCTTAAAACCCAACGCTGGGGAGTCAGCCTTGGGCTCGGGAGCAGGAAGGACACACTGGGCTGGGACTGTGCTCTGAGGACCTGTCTTCAGAGAGCAGAATTAGCTTGGTTCTTGGGAAGGAGTGTGAGGGTGCTGGGGCCCTGGCACAGGTTGCCCAGAGGAGTTTTAAGTGTTCAAGGCCAGGTCGGATGGAGCTGTGAGCATCCTGGTCTAGGGGGAGGTGGCCCTGATTACACAGAGGGGTTGAAACTAGATGACTTTGACTAGATGACTAGATGACTAGGTCCCTCCCACCCCAACCATTCTGTAATTTTATTACTAGTGCCACAGACCTTCACTCCTCACAGCCCTTGCTATGGCTGTGATTAATTTTCTTCCCACTCACTTTCATAGTTTTGCAGTTCTGCCCCTCACTTACTTCATTTTATACCCATGGCTTTGCATCCTTAGGCAGTACAGTTTTCCTGTGTCTCTGCAGTTGCTGATATTTCTACCAGGTCAGAGGTTAACATAATGCTTGGTATTCTGTGGTATTTTTCTCAGTGTATTGAGGAGTGAGTGTACATAACATAATTCTTTTTAAAAAATCCAGTATTTTGTGTGTTTCCAAGGCTGCAACAATCATTGTAGAACTGTTTACCCCTTTTTTATTTTTAGGAGTGAAATAAGCATAGTTGTGGTAGTTATGTCCTCTTTCCAAGATTGATGACAAACAATGTTCTCATCTTTTTTTTTCTTTCCTTTGGAGGGGCCATATTTAGCAAATTGTTTGAGCATTACAACTCAAATAAGGTTTTACCTTTTATAGATTTTAGCTTGTCTAGTTAGGCACACTGATTTCAGCTGCTAGTGAATGTATCAGGCTCTAAACGTAATAAAACAAAGACATATTTTCTCTATCTTGAGAATACTGTAACTCTCCAACAATCTTAAAATAATTGTTGCACCTCATATTTTCAAGTTACTGGCAGGAACACTAATCTTCTACAGCTTAGTACACTCTATTAAAAATGAGTAATATACATATTGATCATTATGCTTCTCTTAGCTGATGAGGCATCTCTTGGGGATGAAACCACAGTACCATATGGCTTTAATGTACTCGATATAGTTCTCCAAATAACCACTATAAATTATATTTCATAATTATGCTGGACAGCGATAGAGTTAGTCTTCCAAACTGTCAATAATATATCATGACTTGTAGGTAAGAAATTGATTATGCACAGGATGCAGTATTTAAATAATTAGCAGTTAACCAATCCGTTTTGTAGCTGTGGTTTGTGACACTTTGAATTACACTAATTTTAACTTTGACATCCCATGATAAAAATGGGTGAGTAATGCAGCCAGCTAATTGAAAATGATACAGTAAGCAAAATGCAGCATTCCTCTAGCAATGGAGCTAGTGTAATGCAATACAGTCTCAAAAAGAATGAAGTCCAGCAACTTATTGCAATTTTAAATGTAAATTTTAAATGGAAACATCCTTCAGAATATGAAAGTAGTTTACTGCCCAGTTCTGGCAAAGGGTGATGTAATAAATAGCTGAATTTAAATTTAAGGCAAAGCTATAAGCATGGTTTCATTTGCCAGGATTACATTATTCCCTCATGTTTATTTGTCAACAAGTTAAATCATTAACACAAATCAATTTCAATCCCAATCTGGAACAAAAGCCAGTCCATGAAAGAAGCAGTATTACCTGTTAAACACTAACAGCGATTTTGTTGTTTCTGACATTACCAGCTGGCAGCAAACATGATGGCCTTTAAAAAATCTGAACCAGGAGGGAATAATTCAGAGACCTAGTCATCAGGTTTAGAATACACAAAGATCTGAGTCCAGAGATCAGTTTCTGGCAACACTGACTCCTCCCTTCCTCCTTCAAAGGGGAAGGAAGCTGGATAACATACAAACATCTTGTTTGCTCTGCCTCATGATTAAAGATCCCATGACATTTTCTTAGGGTGAAAGTTCAGCATTTTGATGAATGAACTGCTGGCCAAAATCTTCTCTTCTTCCACCTTTTTACCTGTCCACTCTGTGCAGATTTTCAGTCTGGCTGGAGGTGATAGTGCGTAGCTGCTGCAACCCAGGAGAGGCCTGACAACAAAA
Organism: Phaethornis superciliosus; assembly: GCA_023637945.1. Classification (NCBI taxonomy): domain Eukaryota; kingdom Metazoa; phylum Chordata; class Aves; order Apodiformes; family Trochilidae; genus Phaethornis; species Phaethornis superciliosus. The sequence continues at coordinate 21,454,500 of JAJQWJ010000011.1, forward strand.
GTTCTGAGGGGAGGGTAAAGAAGAATAAATATAGAGCATATACAGAATTTTTTTTTCCCCTTATAGGAATGTCATGGAGACCTTTGCAGTTTTCACAGGAAGAGAAAGAGGCAATGTTTGAGAGTTATTACTAGCCCAAATGATGACCATCAGAAAAGGTGCTTGTGGCTGGGGTTTCACAACATAGTTGGTAGCTACTGCAATCAGCAGTGCTCAGCTTTGCTGTACAGATTCTTTTGTTTAAATAATTTGGGTGGCTCAGAGAGAGAAAATGCAACCTGTAGAGTTATGTTTCAGACTTTATATAGGCTGTCGATCATCACTTCCTCATAGATGTGAAGAGGAAGGCAGGCAGGAGTGCCAGGAGCCTGGCGTGGATGAGCAAGGAAATCCTGGACACACTGAGGGGTAAAAAGAAAGTTTGGATAGTTGGGGTAAAAACAAAGAGGATAGAAGCAAGGGGGGTTGCCACTAGATGATCTTAAAGATCTCTTCCAACCCAAACCATTCTATGATTATAGAATCATCTCATACCACTGTGTCTTAACAGGGATTTTAGTTGGAACTGTAGGTGACAAACAAGAAGTCTGAGTCTCAAACAATAAATGTTTGAGCAGAAGATGGTTGTGGGTTTTCTTCTCCCAGATTCCTCCTCTGAATGGAATTTGCAAAGATGCAAGCAAACCTACCAAATGCAGGAATTTAAAGATCAATGTCCTGCTTTTCAAATATTTTTACTGGTATACAACCCTTGCATAAGGCCTTTGTAATAGTTAAGAGCTAGTACATGGCCATCACTAAAGTGAGGCATAAAGTTTGAAGTTGGCTTTTTTTCTCCCCTTTTTCTTGCCATCCCATTGCAACTTTGTTTTATGCGTTCTATTTGTGGCCATAGCAGTGAGTAGCAGAAGCCCTCTAATGGCTCTGGCAGTGACTTCAGCATTTCTCTCGAGAGCTCCTAGTTTCTGCAATACTAAGAGAAAGATATTGATTATTATTCTGGAATAAATTTCTGAATTGTACCTTGGGGTTGAGAGGCAAACGTGATCCACTGAATCCATGAAGGGAATGTAATTTTTCCCCACCACCAATACATTTTATATTCCTTACAATGTAAGCCAAACATACAACTATTCCTTTTCTGTCTCTCACTTATGGCAGCTATTTAAAATATTAGATGATGTTTTAGACATCCATATGTGTGTGTATTGGGTGGCAGAATTTCATTAGAAGAAAAACATAATGCTAAAAATAAATTTTCCTTATTCTACACATGGTCGTAATCAGTATTCTCCAACTTTGCCCTCTCTAATGTTACAGGACTTGTTGTAGCATGGAATTTAAAGCAAGTTTATAGTGTATAAATGTCATGCATTTGATGCTATGATCTGTGCTAGCTGCCCTCATGGATAGTTTACTGCATCTCCCTCCTGATATATCAAACAGATTGGAAGATTTGAGGCATTCAGGGCTTGCTTGGCAAACCCCTGGAAAATTGCAAGTTTTACTGGTTTAATGGTGTACAGACCTCTGTCTCCTCACCAAAAAACAGTGTTTTACAACATCCAGGATTCATGAGATCACACATATTTTCCCCAGAGCTATGAATTAAAGGTTACCCTTTTGAGCTGGAGACCAGACCAGAACCAGATCCAAGTGGCACAGAAGGTAAGAAGCAGTAAACATTGGCAGTCAGCAGTTTTTCATCTGTGTGATGGTCAGCTGTGCCTGCTCTCAGGGAAGTGTGCCTCAAAGTTTTGCTTGTTCAAATAAGACCTCAAGGTCTCAGCAAGAGGAATTACATAGCTGTAAGGGAGTGGAGAAAGACACAGATATGTTCACTTCAGTCAGTTTGGATTAAAACACATTTTTGTCGCTGCTAAATATTCTGTGTTAGTGGGAAGTACCTGCCTACTTGTGTGAGCTGTGCTTTTCTCTGTACCTTGCTGGTTATATCTTACTTTTGCCCATTTCTGTTCACTTTCCTTGCTAAGCCACTTTCTCCATTTTCTTTCCATGGCAGCCAGGACAGGGAGGGCAGGGAGATGATGCACAATAAGTTTTCCCCTATTATGAAGTCAGGAAATGCTTCTGGCTAGATATTAATCACCAAACGTTAGTCATAGCCAAAGGAATCATCCTTTCCTTGCTCAGAGTGCTCCTAAAAAGTTCATTTTGTCCCACAATAGCAGCACTCTGAAGAACTGTTAAGCAGCAAATGCACAAAACCCCCCTGAATGATCCCATCCCAGAGATTTGTGTGCACTCTGGCTCCTCCAGGTCTGGCTGTGGGAGGTTACAGTCCAGACCATCTCTGCTTTTGCAGTGAGGATCACACTTTTAGGACTAATAAAGGATGAGCCCATGAATAACCCATGCCTTGCAGTTACGTAAGGGATGAATACACTGAGTATAAGTAACCTCAATAGTATTTGGTAGGCAAATCCAAATTTTCTCACACTTTTTTCTCTTCATATATCTCCCGTTTTGCCTGAAGTACTCGTTGCCTCTTTTATGCAGGAACATCTACTAGTCTAATAAGAGCTACTAGTACTGGGCACTACTGTTTGCACCAGAAATATGAATATACTTTTTTAAGACCTGGATCATGGGAGGCAATTACCTCTAATTTTCAGAAGAGTGTCAAAAAGCTTTTTTCCCTATTCACGACCATATGACCACACTACAAGATTTTAGCTCTTTTCTATATTCATCTATTTCTCCTTAATTTATTTGTATATTTCAGACTGATCCCAGCAAACATCTTGAGCTATTGGCATTAAAAATAATTGTCATTACATTGAATAAGACTTTAAATGCACAGAAACTTCCAAGTGTAAGCAAAATGGGGTGAAGTTTGAAGAGAGATTTGCAGAATGGTATAGCACAGCCTTTTTCTCCCTAGCTGTTCTTTTTTTCATGTCACATATCAAATTCAGAGAGTATGATTTGTAAATTACAACAAGGCTGAGGGTACGCAGATCTAACTTTGACATTACCTCCTGTTTGAGCAGCTCATTGGACTCCTTCAGTTCCTGAGGTCCCTTCCAGTCTAAATCACTCTGTGACTCTAAAAATCACAAGTTATTCAGTTACCTTCCTGAAATGCAGAGACAGAGGCCACCAAATATTTTTGCACAATCCACTATTTTTGAGCAGTAAACAAATCAAAGAAAAGGTTTAATCCAAGGGCTAAAAATAATTTAAACTTTTGCTATAAAATCTACTGCTAGTTAACAGTGGAATGTGAATGAAATCACCTCTTGAGTAAAACTTTGCAACATGCTTCACGGAAGTTGATGAGGAAAAAGTGAAAGAAGACACTGTATCAGCTTCAAACTGACAGGGTATTTGGTTTTTTGTATTTATCTAGTATGAAATATGGCTACACAAATGACATTACTTTTCCAAAAACTGCTGAAGGGTATTGAATGACCACTATCTGAGTTTCTTCTACAGTCTCAGCCCTGTGCTGTTGGCATTGTACAAGTACCTCAGCTCAGTAGTAACTCAGACAGACAAGGGCTACCAGTACTATTTCCTTTGCATATGCACTCAGTTTTACTTGGAGGTTCTCCTATTTACATTCAGACTTGGCTCAGCAGGGCTTAACTTGGGAGGTCTGACTGGCTCATAACACAAAGTGATGTGGCTACAAGCCACTGCATTCATTTGGTCTCCATAGATTTGGATTCACCCTCTGATAATCAAATATATTTGATTGCTATTCATCAGGCACTTGAAGAACATCATCTGATGGAGAGAGTTTTCTTTACTAATTTGTAGCCTATGAACTGTCTTCCTCAACCTCATTCCAAAAGTCATGAATGTTCTTGAGTGGGTCCTAAAGGATTTCAGAGGAAAGGGTGTTATATACCCACTTTTTAAAGACTGTGGTGGAGTTGTGCCTGCACAAGTGGTCCCCACACAATTGCTCTGGTGACATGGCTCCCTGTTCTGACATGCATAAATATCAGGTTCCTAAATTAACCAATGAAGCAGGGAACACACTGCAAATTATTGCAGTGTTTAAAACTGGTATTTCTGTGAGCAGTTTCACAGGGATCCACCTTCTGAAAGCTCCTGCTGAAGAGGTAGGTGCCTTTTGGACCACTGAAAGTGTGTGCTCCATTAATGTCAGAATTTCCTGTGCAGGTATCAATTAAGATTAGTCTCGAATATGTTATGTTAGTGTGTTTACCCACTTTAAAAAAAAAAAAAAAGGCAAAGCATGAGCAGAAAGAACCCTTGGACATTTGGCTATAAAAAACAGAAGATAAAAGAAATCAGGAAGTATTTAGGATCTTCAGGAGGTTGGTTTTCTAGCCTATTTTTTTTTGTGACCCTAATTTTACCCTACTACCCACATCCACAAATAGCATGGTGACAGGGATCTTCTTCGTCTGGCTTGATGAAAACTTTGAATAGGGCTCCAGGTGTGCTGAGGAGGATGCTGCAATGGTTTCAGGAAGTGAAGTTTTTCCAGGAAATGCACAGAAAGAATTTCACTGTTCCCTCTTAAGGAAAGCTATTCTGACATGTTTCCTGAGCCTTGAGGAGGAGTTAGCAGGAAAATGTGATAGGAACAATCTTTGTGTTTCTGAAAAGGAGGTTATGGCTGAAGATCATGCTCACACATGTTGCACAATGTCTAGCTGGCTTTTGCTTCCCTGTGGTTATGTGCAAGATTGCTTTGGCTATGGGAAAAGTCTCTTGCTTCTTGAAATCCACTGTGACATTAATGATGAACAGTAAAGACCAGTGCACTGCACTTTGCACGCTAATCACTCTTCATGTTGCTTTATATCTTGTACCATATGTACACTGGGACTTGGCTGGGTTGAAAAGCTGTACCTGGCAACACTTACTCTGATTGTTCTTATAATGATCAAACAGTAAGACAGTTTGACAGAAATTTTATAAACCATCATGTCATAAACCAAAACCGGCATAAACTAGCTTGAGCAGGGAAGGTGTATTTAAAAAGAAAAAAAGTTAATGAGAAGCACATGAATCTGCCCATCTGTGCAATTGTGCTTTTTCAGTGTTAGAAGGCAAATAAATACTGTGAACCTTTTGTACAGTTTGAAGATATCAGAAAAAAGTTTTTTGAAAGTTAAGCAGCAAACTATAGCAAATGCTCTGTAATTCACACTGTGAATCCACTGGTGGTAGTCTGGGAAGGATTTGTCTGATGATATTTAACTTGCCCTTTCTCCTTTTGTATCTGTAAAAACTGCCTCTTGCACATCCTCAGCCTTTTTCTCGTTTGGTTTACATTTGGAATCTTATATGTCAACACATGTGAGTTACAACATGAAAAAAGAGAGTTTTACATGCTCAAGGGACCAGGCAGTGAGATACACGTCACCCTTTTGCACTTAGGAATAAAGGGTGTCACAGGGGAAATGTTTCATTTGTAAAATAAATACAGTGATTTCCAAGCCTCATCCGTAACAAGTATCTCTGTACATCATAAAACAAATAATCAGAACCCGGCAGTCCTAAAGAATTTTTAAAAGCACCCCTTTTAGCAAAATCAGCGTTGCTAGGTTAGGGTCTGTGAAAGAAAACTTCAGAAAAGAGGAAGGCAGGAGAGAACACAACCCGACTCATAAGAGTGCCAGGAAGAGCAAGTGGCTGTCAATTAATCAGGGTGCTACAACCTGATAATCCATAAGGAATCATGAAAAAGTGTAAGCAAAGACAGAACAAGCTTAAAGGAACAAAATCAGAGGTCCTAATGGAAGGCTAATCTCAGTTTAGAAAATATGTAATCCAGTTGTAGTCTTCGAGGAAGTTGAAAATCCCCTGTGAAGGCATTTTGAACAGTTGTGCAACTGTTTGTGTTTTCAAATAGAGATTAGGGAGGTGACACCATGGGCAGTTGGTACTAGCTTTAACAAAGTTAAGTCCAGTTCCAGTAGGTTCAAGGCCACGTTGATAGGAAAGTCAATGAGGTTTTGCCAAAGGCTTTACTAGTCTCAGTGCAATTTAATCCTTCTGGTTATAGCTTGGAGTATAGCTTAAAGAATATACTAATAAAATGTGTGTTAAGACTCAGAGGTAGGAGAAGAGAGTAAGTTTAAATAGGAGAGTGGAATTGAGAACTGGAGTAAGGTTATATCGTTAACATAAGAGTTCAATAAATTCAGTCCACTTGAAATAGAACAATTAGGAGCTGATTGGATCTGTAGAACAAAAGCATGACTTCAGACAGTAGTGAAGCCTTTGAACAATGCAGAATGAGAGTGCAGGACCTCACCCACTGGAGTTATTTCAGGAGAGAAGTATGTGTGAGGGATGACTTAATATACCTCACATTATTTCTGAGCCAAGGCAAGGACTAGGTAAGTCTTTGATATTTCTGTGAATCCATGATAATGCAAGATCGTTTGTCACTTGCACATTTAATGCTTATATTTGCCAACTTAAACTTGCAGTTTTTGATGTTTATATGTTTATTTTTCTTAGTAATGTCTATGGCAGACTGAGCTGTAATCTCTGAGTTGCAGGTGTGTTGGCCTCTAGGTAACCACATGCTAAAGTACTGTAAGTGCTGGGAGCAAAACTGGCAACTGGAGTTCATCACCATGTCATAAATGACTGTGCCATGGAAGTCAAATAAAGTCTGCAGGAGGTCTGCTTTGAAAATTGAGTTCATATTTGCACTTTAAAATTATTAGAAATGTCATTATCTGTTGCTGTCATTTGTAGTCTCCTGTTACTGAGGAGGTGCCAAGTTGTGTTGTTAATTTTGGTAGGTCAGTGCTACAGCTAATGCCATTCATTCCCACTTGCTGACCCACAGTTTTGCTGAGGTCTAAAGTCCCAAATCCTCAGTGGATATTGTGGCTCTGCCTTGGCATACTGCTACTGACTCTTTATATGCCTCATTTATAAACACAAGCAAAATGGATTCTCTCTCCACGTGCAAGTGTTTTGTTTGCATTTTTCCACTGGGCTTTGGCACTAATTTTGTGCTTACATTCATAAAGTGAAACCAATTCATTAATTTCAAAGTTTTTCTCAGATAATCCCCTCTGTCCTTTCATAAAAGTTACTGAATGGACAAATATTTGCCCTCAGTGTCTTTTGATATTTCTGATTTGCTCTGAGTACCAATTGATGTGCATTTCTTCTGCATAATTGTCGAATTTATACCATTTATTCTGGCTAAATAGGTTCACCCAGGGGCTTTGTAGTATTGTCATATAAAAAGTTTAGGGAAAGGTCTAATATCAAAACTGTAGATAAACAGATGAAAATATTTCTTAAGCAGTTTTATGTGAAGTCTCTTGAGAGAGACTTGACATTGTATGCTTTTTCCCATTTGTCACATGATATGCTTTGAATAACTGTCTATAAGCACAAGCAAACTCAATGCTTTGTTGTAAATACTGAAGGGATTTATAGGAACAGAAGTTATTTGAGGGAATGTGGACACAGACAGCATCAGGAAGGTCATAACCAGTGAGAGCTAAAAGGGCTGAGGGTTAGATGAAGAGAAAAGCAAAGATACTCTGATTACCATTATACATATAAATACCCCACCAGTTTTATAGTTTGATAACTGAAATTTCTCTCGGTGCTGCCCATCTTCTGTGCAGATCTGCTAAATGGGAACACCGTGTGTCACACTGTGGGTCACACCACGTGTCACACCGCGTGTCACACCGCATGTCACACCGCGTGTCACACCGCGTGTCACACCGCGTGTCACACTGTGGGTCACACCACGTATCACACCGTGTGTCACACTGTCACAGCCCTCTGGCACAGGGCAGGATAAATGGCCAGAACAGCCCCACATAAGTTTTATGGCTTTTGTTTGCTGCAGTAAGTAGAGGATAGACATATTAAAAAAGATACATAGGAACAACAACAACAACAAAAAAAAGCAAAAAAGATCTGTTGAAATTCATGTGAACTTAGGGGAGAAACACAAATTCAAGCTAAACCAAATGTTTCAGTTTGCTCTGCCTCAAATAAATAAAATAACCCAGTGGGACTACATCCCTGAAGCGAGAGACAAACTTTACCTGCCAGTGATTTGAGGCAGATGTAGGAGACTCAGCTGGCTTGGCTGCAGTATGATGTGAAAGAAACACAAGCTTTTCAGGATTTTATAGCTGGAATTGTGCTGAGTGCAGCTGCTCTCTCAGTATATTATTAACTCAAAGCCATGTTCATATAAAAAAAAAATTAAAAAAGGAAAAGATTCCTGGCACTTCTTTATCATGCAAAAGTCCTCTTGAGATCTCTGGGACTATTCTGTGGGGGTAGTATCTGAAAATTGCTGTGGAAGATGTGATGCAGTAAGATTAGTACAAATGAAATGGAATCTAAAGAATAGTAGTGAGGATAAAAATAGAAGACAAAATGTGAAATATTAGCATTTCCCTCTGGAGCTTTTCTTAATAGGCACCCAGCATTCTAGCAGGGGCTTTCTTTCAGATCTGACACAAGAACTTATTAAAAAACTCATCACCCCTCTTCTCCTTCTATTTTATTTCTCTGGTGGCTGTGAAGTTTTAAAAGATATGAATAATATTACAGTGGCAATAGTTTTGTAGACTCACAGGGTAATTTAATTTAAGGCTGGAAAGTGTCTCCTGAGATATTTCCTGCTCCAGTGGGAGAATCAACCACACCTGCATTTCTTAACACATCTTTAAGGGTCTTAAAGACTTTAACAAGTCCTTAAAGGGCTTTTAGTTTGGGGGGTCCCTGCTCTCCTTGGGCCCACCAGATAACTTGATTTGCTTCCTCCAGTGCTTATCTTTGCTCTTGAAGTTTAAGCTCATAACTTTATGTCTGTTTACTGTCACAACTAAGTAGTTTAAAAGTTGTTCTCTTTTCAGTTTATTTTATTAATCTGAACACCACTGTCACCTTTATCTTGTCTTGTCTTGATAAGTAGCTTCAGTTTCAACCTTTCCTTTCTATTTTCTCCTCCTCGCTCTCCCCTGTCTCCCTTTCATTCTTCACCCTTTATTATTTCTGCCACCCCTTCTCATACCCTCTCTATCCCAGTTTTTTGTTTCCAGGGCAAGCATCCAGATGCCTCCTGGCACAGTCAGAAGAAGGGCTCCTTCTTCAGTCAGTCACAGGCAATCCTGTAAAATACATCCTGATGTGGTGCCTGCCTCTTTCTACAGTACAAAACTTTGATTTGTGTTCAGCTTGTGATCAGTGGCACTCCTTAAAATCTCTTCTTAAGAACTGCTGCTCAATCATTCTTCGTTCTGGTTTTGTTTGGGGTTTTTTTTGTTGTTGTTGTTTTTTTGCTGGGTTTAGTTTGTTGGGGTTTTTTTTGCAAATGATTTTTTGTGATCTAAGTTTTTTGCATCTGACTTTATTTGATCCTAAGACACTTCTGTAATTGCCCAAGATCAAACTGATTTTTTACCCTCCCCTAACAGACTATCACAGCCTTCCAATTTCATATTTTCTGAATGTTTAGTAAGGTTTCTGGGGTTGTTTTTCTGGATTCACTAGAAATACAGTTTTCCTTCCACAGAGATTATATTATACGCATTATTAGAAACTGTCTCATGTACTGAGAAATGTTTGGAAAATGCTATTTGAGGATAATTTTTGGGTTGTAGCTCAAAAGTTTACTGTGTAGGATGAATAGGGGCAAATTCTATGGAGGAAAGTACAATAATGCTTATATTGGTGGGCATGGTTTAGGGTTTGGCCCTACCTCCAGAATCATATGCCAGACTGCTTGCTTTTAAAAGTTTCCTGGGGCAGGGGGTCATTATATGCACTCTGGTTTAAGAGCTCTGTGATGTGAGAACTAAGTTTGTAAGCTAACTACTTGTTTTTTTAAATTTATTAAAGACCTCTATTCCACATTTGTCTCGAAGAGAACTGGCTGGGAGAGTCCAAAGGGGAGCCAGGGAGTTAACCAAAAATGATGCAGATAATCAGAAGTTTCAGTACTCCAGTGAGACTTTGGTCTTCTTTTCTTCTGCAGTGAAGGTGAAGATAATAATTTTTTAAGCAGTGCAGATGTGTTGTTTGATTCCAAGGCAAAGACTCCAAAGGAAAGTGGGATGGAACAGTGCATTGCTGTGATGTGAAGGGATCTCTGGCATAATGCACCCTCCCAGGGGGCCAAGGAAAAGATGGATCCCACTAAATGCATAGCTGACACTCCCCACAAAGTGAGACTTAAGTTTATCTTTCTCTGGGTGTATACTATTTTTAGTATATCTGCTGGCTTTACAAGGATTTTTAAGTGTTTTTTCTTTTTTTTTTTGAAATGTGCTTTGTTTTCTATTTTGTTTCGAGCATACATTCATCCAGTCTTCATTTTTTCTTGTTTTAAACTAAAACTAACTACATACCTTTTCCATATATAAAAGAAACATATGCATGTTATTAGATTTTCATCTGGCTGAGGCATTCTTTCTTCACGAAGGAGTGAAGAAAGAGAGCAGTGGATGGTGTTTAGAGCCACAGCCTTTTTTGTGAATCCTTATTTAATAATTTCCTTTTCTTTTTTTTTTTTCCAGGGAACCTTGAAGGTGGCCTGGGTCCTCACAGCAGCCTGAAAACTGATTTGAAGCCTCAGAGGAGGTAATTACATTTTCTCATTCCTCCCTTGTTTCATCTTGCCAAAGGAGCCCTAGTTCTCTGGATTAGTAACATGCCAGGTACCATGGTTGGACCAACCATGCTTTACTGGGGATCCTCAACTTCATTAGGGGTCTCCCATTCCCATATGATTCCCATATGAGAAACAACCTATAATCCCATTAAATTATTGTAATGATGTGGGATAGATTTTTAAACCTAAAAGTATTTAGAGGATGCCATTTTCCCTTTTTGCTAAGGCAAAATATACTTTGCTCAGTCTGGTTCAGAAGACATTTTAGTTCCCTGGAGAGGCAGAGATGCTTTCACTTGCCCATTTTAAGTACTTGCTTCTTAGCTGAATGCAAACCCTTTAGCTGTGTGGTATTTGTGAGCATCAGCAGTAAACCTCCCCCTGAAAGTCAGTGACTGGTTTTATGAGGATTGAATGGGGAAGCAAACCAATGTTTCTCTTCCACTTCACAAGAGGGAATGGAAGCCTTGCACTCAAGACATTTTAATCGCATCACTATCATACTCTGCCCTTTATCTGGAACTAAACATCAGCCAAAGTTCACTTGAAAATGAGCCTAGGATTTGCTCAAATAAGCTAATGAACCTCTGTGAACTTTCAAGACTGGGCTGAATTTCAACTTTGGAACAATACTTGAAGCCAGGTGAGTTTTACTGTAAATATTTCCAGTGTGGTTCCAGCAACAATCTGATCTTGTTTAACTAGTTTAACTAAATGCTTGTTTAACATTGAGGCCTGGATGACAGACTTTTTCATTAAAAAAAAAAATAAAATAGTAAAAGCAGTGATAATATGCTACTGCTGAAACTGTGCTCAGTTTCTAAATGTGCAGCCTGAGATGGTGTTACATATAGATATTCTGTTTCATTATCTATATGTATTTATAAGTATCAGTAGGAAGCAAATGCCCTAAAAATGTAGAGAACTCCTAAAATGCACTAACATACTTACAAAAATACTGACTGTACTCTCTGTAGATTTGTAAGTTTTAAGACAAAATGAACATTAATCAAGCATTGCTAATCTCAGGAGCTAAGAAACCTCTTGTAAAGGGTTTGAACATATACATAGCTCTCTACAGAAAAAGAGAATATATGGAGGCATTCAGTGACAGATAGAGGGAGGTTCAGAAGACTAAATATCACTTCACAACCAATAGCAAATACCTACTTAATTCTGATAAGTAGACAAGAGCACAGAAATCTGCATCCATTGATAAATCCTCCTTGGCCTCTTCCCTCCCCTACTCCCAAAACCCAGTCCAGAACATACCTGGTCTCACAAGCAGATGGTCAGGCACAGAGATGCCTTCACACAGAAAAACAGTTGCGTCAAGATGGACCACAGTGGCTGATAAAAATAAATGACTAAATAATATTGTAGACTGTGCTCTTGACTAACCTAAGACATGGGGATTTATAGAGATATCATCCACCATTTTTCTGAAAAGGAAATCTGCTCCAAATAGTCAAAATGTAGTAAATAGACATAACCAGTTCCCTCATTTAACATCTGTGAGTGAATGTAGTTCAGATGAGTACTCTTACTGAAGCAGAGTGAATGGATAAAGAAACAGCAGGGGAAGGCAAACATCCACCTGGAGCTTTTATTAGCTGGTAGTATAGTAGTAATCTAGGGGTTAATGTTTTGTAAGCTTCTTCTAATTGGAAGTAAAGATTGTGTAAAAGTTTTCTTTTTATAGCATTAATCTGTAGATTAATGTTTCCTGTGTTTTAATGATATGTTCCCCAGCAGCAGATGAGTGGTTATAAAAATGTTTAATTAGAGTCAGTCATAGCCTGCTGGCAAGCAATGACCTTACCTTCAACTCATCATGCTGGATAAAGAACTTGCAATCTTTTCTATTCTTTAGCAAAAATTTTAAGCCTAAAGGGCACAGAAAATGTATTTTTTCTTAGTGTACCCCGCTGAATGCCGACTGTGCTATCAATACAGTCATACCTGTTTCTTGAAGCAATTCTCTTTATTTCCTGATTGGACGTAGCAAAGGGTGTGTGTTTTGTGTGTGCTTGTGGAAAAGGAGATGAGCACACAAAGAGGGCTGAAAGTTCAGCAGACTTCCTCAGTTTTGGACTGCAGCTCCTGCTGCCTCTACCTAACCCAGCTCAGGAGCTGCTCCAGGCTGACTTCCATGTAAGCCCTGCACTTCAGCAAGGGTTCCACTCACCCTCACTATTCCCTGAGGCATTTATTAGTTCAGGCATGTGTTCTATAAATTAGACAGAGGGCATGGCACTGTCTCAGTGTATCGTCTAGATGTGTGTGTGCATTTTAATCTATCTCTGTTGTATGATGGAGGTTTGGTTTTTCACTCCCCTTACCTTGAGCTCTCCTGCTCCCTATGAAAGCTTCCTGTCATGCAAAAGCACAGAAGGGAAGAAAATCTGTCTGCCATTATATGCTGATACAATTAAATGCATGAGCTGGCTAGGATTTACATGGCTTGGCTGCAAATCAGGAAGGTACCCATAAAAAAAGATTAAAACCAAAAATATCTGTGTGTGCATGCATTCGTGTATGCATATGCATAAAATGTTATATAAATGGGATATGCCAATTATTTTTCTCCTGGTTTTAAAATGGATTCCACTCTCTTATCACTGCCAAAATAAAGTAAAATAAACCAAGAGTTTCTTACAATACATCTTGCAGTCTTTATCAGCTCAGTAAACATACACTAGAAAACCAAAGAGAAACTATTGGTGTTTTTTAGCAGAAAGAGCGAAACAAACCCAGACATTCTGTGAGTTTATGAGAGCACGTAAAAATATAATTTCCTGAAAAAGTCCCTAGCCATAACTGGAATATCAAAATGTCCTGAATGGGAGATTGTGTTAGTCACAAAATATGACATACACGTTGCATTTTAGATCTATCATCTGCTTAACACTTACTGTTGCTGGAATAGGAAAAAATAACACATGTTGCTACCTTATTGAATACAGCAATAATAATAATAAAAAACATAGAGGGTGGAGGAGAGAAGAAAGCAGTTGTTAGAAGGAGCCAGCATTGTTCTGAGAAGATAGGCTGCAGTGTGAGTGAAATTCCCTTCCAGTTGATCTCTGGATCAACTTAACCCCAGTACCTAGGAACTTCTGGCTCACTGACAGCAAAATAAGCCTTGCAACCTTCTACTGACATCAGGAATAAAACCAGCTCAGCCCCTGTCAGTACATACTGTTTTGTTCTGCTGCCCTGGTGCATCATATACTGCTATTTTCCAGTTACAAAACTTGGAAAGAAAGTCTGGTACAGCTCCCAGGTTATTTGCCAGCTGTGTCAGAACTATCTTGCAGATGCTGAAGATGCAGTTATGTGTTTCAGTGTATATACAATTAACCCAGGTATAATGTCATCTCCTCAGCACACATGGAAATACTAAGTGTATAATAATAAGTGGGATAGCTTTAAAATGATAAAGCTTTTTTTTTTTTCTTTTTCTTTTTTTTTTTTTTTTTTAATGTAAAACTTGTTCGTTTCATGGTTTACTTGGAAATTCAATTATCTGTGGAAAGAAAGCCAAAGGTACCCCAAAGAAAAATCTGCCAGGAAGTGTGGCTCTGATGGCCAGTGAAAAGTCCAGGGACTGTTCCATGCAGTGGGCCAGGGCCCAGCCACCTCTCATGAAGCATCAGGTGCTGTGACAAGAGAAAGGCATCAAAAGGGGTTGGAGAGGATAACGTGCTGATAAGGCATTTATACCACAAATGTGGTAATATCTTTCCAGATCAAAATGTTGTTCTTAAATGCCATGCTCTTAATTTTTAATGAAATCAAAAGTCTGGATAAGAAACGTGGATAGAAGCACCCTACTTTTTTTTTAAATTCTCAGGAAAAAATAGTTCCTGACAGGATAGCAATCATCAAAGCAGAACTCAATTTGAGTAGCATTTTTAATTGGAAATACTGCTATTTCTACTCTGTTGAATGTGATGGATTCATACTGTGAGGAAGGGAGAAACTAGAGGGAATATAGGAGCTGCCACACCAAATCAGACCTGAAGTCTGTCATTTACAGCTGCTGGGTTTTGGTGGTAGTGCACCAAAAAATGTGTAATACTATGTAAGCAAAAGAATCACGAGCTACATCAAGTATGATGATCACAGAAGCCAAGTATTCTTAACATTAAATTCAGGGCTTTATTTTTTGTATTCATGTGCCTGCATAATTGTTAATTTTCAGTGTATATCTTCACATCTTCCTGTGGCTCTATTGTCTTATATTTTGATGGTGGAAATATTTTTCAGTTTGTTTCTTCCATTTTTTTTTTTATTTCAGTTGCTCTCTCTGATTCATCATATTTATATTGTTGCTGTTTGATGCAATCCATCACTGGTTTGTATGCCAGTTCCTTAGGGGCCCCATCTACCTTGGGTGCCATTTCCTCAGTCTGTCTCCACATCTATTTGTAAGCAAGGTGAGAAAGTCTTCCTTTCTTTATGAAGAGGAGAGTTCAGGTGGGAGTGAGAGAGGGAGAAGAGTGTGAAACTCAGCCAAATGCACTCTGGGGCAGTTTGTAAGATTGCCAGCACTAAAGGAAGCTGCAATTGGTTGGCAAAGGCTGTGGCAGTCTTGCTCAACCAACCCTGTTAAAAGCATCTTTGTCCCATCTTATTCTGCCTTCAGGCTGGGTTTAGTTTCCCATTTTTACTGGGAAGACAGAAATGAGCTACATTACAGGAGCTTTGAAAATGATTTTGTCAGAGATCCATGCATACATACTGCTTTTTTGCTTGTAATTTTGAGCTGACAGTAGAAATGTTCATGGTTTGTCCTTGTGTAATCTCAATCTTACATTTAAAGAGGACTCCAGCAATAAGTAGCAGAATACAGGTTACAAAAGACTGGGTTTAATGTAAAAAACATCTTGAGAAATGTTTTTTAATGATCTATTGCTCACTCACAGTTTTAAATAGCAAAATATATCTTCTTGCGTTCAGTAATGTACATTTTCACTTTCATGCCTTGTTTCCATTAATTCAACTGAGGTGCTCATTAATCTGGTATTCCCATTATCAGAACACTTTGAAAGAGACCATATTTCCACCAGAAATCCTGACACACATGTAAATCTTCTTCCAACTGGGAAAAACCACCCCAAAGCCACTTGGATGTCTATAGGTTAAACAGGCCTCCCATAAAGCAAGGTTTTGTTTAGTTGTGACAGATGAAAAAACATTTTTATTAATCTGTTTAAAAGGTAGTGGATTTGTTAGCCAGCATCCTTGTGAATCAGGTCGATGACTTAATTCCTTTCTTGAAATGTTAGGACTAAAGAAGGCAGCACATGTCTGTGCTAAGGAGTGGCTGCAGGTCACTTGGGGGGAGCTTTGCCTTTGTGGAAATGTCCAGCTCTGCCTGCAGCACAGTAACCTCTGTGGGAGGAGGCTCCTTAATACTGGATCTTCTGCTTCTGTATTATTTCAGAGTTTCTTCATTGCAGAAGGTACACAATGAGAGTTAGGTTCGTGGGGCTCTGGGAAGATACTGAATATATGGCTTTTATGGCTTTTTATGGCTCCCTCTCTGCCAGCACCTGTGGGACCCAGGGTTAGGGGGGCTGTGATGATGGCTTTGTGGTTGTTTCTGGGCATAAGCTGCTCCTCAGGTTCTGGTGGCAGAATCTTGGATACTGGGACTGGATTTGCTGCAGTGTATTTCCAGAAGTGCAGATGCAGTCAGCAAAGATGGATATTATACATATAGGTCCTACATAAACACAGGAAGTGTTTTTAAAGTGCCTAACAGGGGACTAAATTCAGTGCAGAGTCTTCACTTCTCTTTGTGTTTCCTGTGGCACATAAGTATGGTAGTGGATAACAACAGGAGTCCCATTCTGCAGAGAACCTGACCCCTAAACTTGCCAGGTGGCTTTCTGGTAGAGGAAGAGTGCCCTTGGCTCATCTGGGGGTGTTGCAGCAGTGTTGGTGTCTGACAGGTTTGACACAACTGGGTAGTGTGTGTATTTAGAATTTAGAACAGGCTGGGGGGGAATAACAACCTTCTGGTTACTTCTGCCTTTGTTCAGCATAGCACACTGACAACATTTGGCACCTGCATGTTTGGGGTTTTTTTGGCAGATGCCCATTTGATTTTAGCTTTGGTACACTTATCATATAGATAGATAATTATAAAGGCACATATATAGTGTCAGTAATCAAAATGTCTTCTAGGTAATATGCACTTCCAGGTAGGTAATTCCAAAATAGAATTATTCCATCTTCATACTTAGAAGGGTGTTAAAATACTGTCATTCGCTGTCAACAAAGAATGTGTTCAATCCAGATGCTTTTCCTGGAGAAAGATTTTTTAAAAATGAAAAAGTTTGAGATGGGATTATTTCTTTTGGGGCTAAACTTCTCATTTGCCATTATGTGATTGCAAACTAAGGACTATTATTATTATTGCTCTTCTTTTCTTCCCTTGTAATGACTTTGAGTCAGGAGCCTCATCTGCAGCAATGTGAATATTGAAATTACAAGCAGTGTTTATGGTCAGAGCTTCCTTCATCAGAGACCTCCAAATTGAAGGGGCAGCCAGTCTGGTTGGCTGACATACTGAAAATTGAGCATCATCAAAACTATTAAAATATCTCTTCTGTCAGCCAAGTGGATGTATATTCCTCACTTTATCCACGCCCCAAATTTCCCTCTCTTTTTCCGAGACATCAGAAACCAGTCTGTCAGCAGCACAGTCCAGCCACATCTGCACATAAAACCTGTGCAAATTAATAATAAAACACACCTCAGTTGAGGTTTTCTCCCTAGTACAGCATTTTCTAGCACAGGGTTTCTCTTTAGCAGCTCATTTGACATGGGACACCCGACCTCTGCTACCATAATAGCTGTTAATGGAAACTTCACCTCATGCAACGATAAGATGGATTTTTGGCAGCTGTGAGAGATTATGAAGAGTAAGAACAATCTTAGCTGGAATCAGAAGAAAAGAAAGCATCTGTACCTTGAGAAACACTCATCTGGTTTTCATTACACACCAAGCCTATATTTATTACAAGGCCCAGCCAGCAGACAGAAATTGATAGGTCTCTCTACTTGGAGCAAGGAGGCACGTGGCGGCTTGATAAATTCTTCCTTTCTTCTCAGTTGTATGAGTACAAGTGACCAGAGCTGCTCAAAACTACTGGGGGTCTGTCTCTCAGGCCATCTTCTGAGAGCATTCTTCATCATGTTTTTCTTTCAGCATCGCTCCCTCATGTCTAGCTGTCTTTCTCTTCAAAAAAAAAAGGTAAGCAGAGAAGGTGTGGCAAAATGAGGGGGAAAATGATTCTTGTTACAGCAATTTTACTACATCAGACATCAAATCAATTAATATTTTAAAAAATCTTTATCACTAGTACTCTTTTTCCTAAGCGTGTGTAAATGGTGAGGAACACTTCAGGCCACAGGGAAGAGAAATTAAAATTCATAGGTTGAAAACTTGGTCATTAAAAGTGAAAAACAGAAAACCTCCATTGAAAACAGCCTTCAGTAAAGAAATGAGGAAAAATATCAATGTGAATCAGAAAAAAGGTTTGTTAGGTCTGTTGCCTAACATGACACTGAGTGCAGCAAGATATGATGCTGGGTAGGCAGTTCTCAGATCAGTGGGGTGGTTTTCCTTTACAGTTTCTTCAGTGTTTTTCCTGGGAGCAGTTACTATAGCTGGTAAACAGTATAGACATAGACCTGCAAAAGAACCCAGTCTTACTCCCTCTGGTCCATCTTTGAGGATCTGGGCCCTTGGGTCCTGAGGTTTTCTGGTGGTGGCCCTGTCAGACTTTTCAGGCAGAGAGATATGGTGGAAGTTATGTTTCCTTGAGCTGGAGCTGCTTCAGAGAAGTTGCTGTACAAGTGATGACTGCTGGCACTGTATTTAAAATCTCTAAATAGAAGGAAATTTTTCACAGGCTTCAAAGATACGTAGTTTTTAAAGTGGGACTCCATTTTGCTCTTTTGCACCCTTCTAAATTGTGGTTGGAATTTAAATGGAGTACTTTTATTTTCCGGTCTATGAAAGCAGTCAGTGTATTTTTAGAATACAAGATAAAAAGCTTTACTGGAGTTTTAAAAGAAGTGTGTCTCTCTGGATCAGCTGTGGAGTAAAACTGTTGCTTGCAATGGGACTGAAATAATTTATGGAATAGTCATTATTCCATTCTTAAAAGGAACTGTACATTTTATGTCAAAGTATCTCTCCATTGTATAAATTCTACAGGGAAATGTTGATAAGCAGTTATTTGTAAGTTATTGTAAGAAATACTTCAGCATGTCAGTGTAAGAAATGGTGTAGTATGAAGCTGTAGCATAAGAAAAAAAATATCACCCAGAAAATGCTGCTCATATTAAATCCTCAGACATTAAGGTGTAAATGGGATTTAATAACTATATTTTTTTCATAAGGGTGAATCTCATCCTACAAGTAGAGAACCATAGTATTGCTTTAGTCTGGGGCATGTTTCACATATTCTTAACCACATAAAATTTGGTATTTTGTTTAATGTATTTATCAAAAAATCTGTGAAAGCAAGATGGAGGTACCTTTTAGATGTTGCATTGTCTTCACTTAGAAAATACATGAAAAAAGGATCAACTATCACTGGAGTTTCCTCTTCCTATCCTGGCTTTCCCCCAGTATTCCCTGAATTAGTCTAGACCTAGAAGCAGTCAGAAAGATAAAGCCATCTTTCAACACAAAAGTAGGGGGATTCATTTCTATGCTTTTTTGCATGTACAAGAATGAATGGCACAAAATAAAAAAACTTCATCTATTTACATGAATAGTTTTTTCTCTTTGAAAAAATCTTTATGAACCTTTTATATATGCCTGAGAACCCCTGATGGCTTATGGGTCTAATTTTTGGTCTAATTTGAATTGTCAGAGTGTGAGATTAGACATAATGAAAGCCACAGAATGGTCTACTAGTATTTTTTTTGGCTGCTAATGATTAAAGTTTCTTTCCTTTCTTTCTTTTCCTTCTTTTCCTTCTTTTCTCTTTTCCTTTCCTTTCCCTTCCTTTCCTTTCCTTTTCTTTCTTTTCTTTCTTTTCTTCTTCTTTTTGCAGAATAAAAGAAAGGTGCAAATTTTTGTCCCAGCTAAGATTTGGTGAAACCTAGAGACATTATACTAAAAAAACCAACAGGATACTTTCCAAGGAATAGGAGCATTTGAATTACACAAATGAAACATTCCACTAAATAAAAGAGGGAGATGTTTAAAATGAAACTTTCCATTTAGCAAGAGCAGTGTAATTGTAGACATGATTAAGAAAGTCCTTTAAGTAGCTTTGGTGATGACTGTAAACAGCTTTTGGAAAAGAGGGTGGGTGTCATTTGGCAGGGACTATCCTATTAATAAGAGAATTTCTACAATACTATATAAATTTTCTTGCTCCTGTCTTCCCCTTTCCTGTTTTACTACAGTTCATACTTAAGCAATAGAACTTGCAAGAAGAGCATCATTTTTCTTGAGCTTGAAGCTTTTATTTTACTGCAGCTGAAGCTTTTCAAGGGAAGCAAAGGGTGCCAAGAAAGGTGAGAAGTCATGAAAGTCAGGGTGAAGGAGCTCTCAATAATTCTCTCTGTGTATTAGGAACCCTGGGATATTTAAGTATTCCGTGGCTAGTGGCAGTGTAGTACCTTTGGAATTACCAGTCCTGTGTGTAGTTCCAAGGAGGCTATGTCCAGACCACGGCACCCCAGGTGCTTCCCTTCCTTTCCTTCATCTTTTGTTTATTAATGACAAGGCTGTAGGTGCACCTCTGGGATCTAGGTCAGGATAAGATCCCCCCCCCAATGATTCTTGGCACCTTTTACAACAGTCTGGATCCCTGGGGAGAAAACCTGGGTGAAAGTTTTGGTGAGTTTGTGCAAGGTCCCTGACCCAAGTAAGCTTTGCTCCAGGACAGTGGGGCACATGGTGTGTTTACCCTCAGAGCCTTCTCCCAGCAGAGGAATTCAGGAAAGAAGGATGACAGAGCCCCACTACCTCTGCTAGTCCTGTGCTGCATTCCTCATCTCCCCTTATTTCTCCAAGCTCCTCAGGACAATTTCTATTTCATAGGCACAGTTCCCACACTGCTGTGGGCATCCTTCTACAACACAGAGGATGTGTTGTACTGTAATGGTACTGTGAGTAACTTCCCCCAAGGTGAAGTGCAACTGAGGTGAGAATTACACCTTATATATTACTGATGTTATAAGATCTGGTCAAGAAAAGTTGTAGATCTGGCTTGCTGGGCTGTGTTCTGTACAAGGATGTGTACAGTGTCCCAGCAGAGAGGACACAGTGGTGGTAGCTGTGGCATTGCTTGTGAATATGGTTGTGTCCCCTGTGTACTGGATGTACAAGGAGAAAAATTTGTAAAAAAGTGTCTAAACCATTCTCCTTATGTATCTGATCTCTAGTAAATATTTATGACTGCAGCTTAAAGTTTACATTCTTTGAGTAGACAGCATGTTGCATATTGTAAAAGATGCTAAGAGAAGAGCTTTGTGAAGGTTAGAATGTCACTTCCTATTAGACACCTTCTCAATTAGAAACAGCCATACTTCACCTTATATACGATTTCCAAGGTTTTTTGTACATGAAATAAGTTCCTTATACTCAGGTTTTTAATCCACACATTTGATATAACATAAGCTTATTAGATAAATAACATAAATCACCTTTCACTCTGTAAAAAACTTATATTATAAACCAGCTGTTCAGAAGTATAATGAGCTTCAGTTGAATTTATAAAGTGGTAAGTGTTTGTCTCATAGTTGTGGTGGGGCAAAGGGGAAGTAATTGTTTGAAGAACTGGTTATCAGTGAGGGCTGATTTTGATAAGCTAGGTATGGCGAGGATAAAACCCCTACAACTTTTCCCCTAGAAATCCCTCCGTATTTAAGCAACAGAAGAAAGTATACATAGGATGGAAATAAAACAAACCTAGATTAGATTACTAGTTTAGTAAGATCCCCAAACAAAAATACAGCATTGGAAGAATAGTTATGAAATATCACAATAACAAAGACAAGGAAAAAAAAGCGGGGGGGGGGGCAGAGTCAACTGCTCACAGATAATAAATATCTAGTTTAGGAAACAGAAAACCACACAGATTTCTGGTAACGAATGCCTTTTGTAACATCCACCAAAAAGTCTGCCTGGCAAGGTTTTCTAAAGGCAAAGTAGCAATTAAACTGGATCTTGAGTATAATTTTAATGTGCTAAGTAAAAGCATATCTTATCATGCAACTTGAAATGCTTTCACAATTGAAGTGACAAAGAGTGTGTAGGGAAAAGGAGAGGCACATCCTCAGTCTGTAAGGAGATGTGGCTCCCTGATGCTGCAGCTGATCTGCTTTCATTCATTCCAGTTGAAAGTCTGACCCCTGGCACTGTCAGACTTTCTTCACAGAGTTATTTGAGTAGAAAACAGACTTAATGCTTGTGAAGTGTTTGAAGAGATTGAGGAAAAAAAAATATTGCTAATAAATCTCACACATAATGTACATAAAGTATGATTCCCCCAGCCTCAGTGGAACTGATTTACCTCTGGGTAAAAGAAAAAAGAGATACTGATACATTATGGGTTGGAGTTTTGTTAAGCTGTGTAAACAACACTAGCCTGCTGGGCCATGGTATGCTGATTGCTTTTGTTTTGTATTCTCTTTCTTCTTAAATAGAATAAGAAAATCCTTCTCCAACTTGAGGAACTAATTGCTCTGAGGAAGACAGAGATCTTAGCAGCTGCTTTCATCACATCACTGCTGTCAAGAGGATTTCTGAAGATTAAAACTTGTAAGTAGGTTTCAAAAATAAATACAAATAATAATTTAGATCAGTGACAAACAACTAAAAGTTTGAAGTAATATATTTGAATATACATTAATTATTAGAATATGCACATGATGAATATAAAAATCTTCAATTTAAGAAAAACTACACAAACCTAATTATATTGAGTGGTCTGTTTCATATGCCTATAACATCTGCATTTTTGTAAGAAGTTAGTTTGATAATGGTGAAGGTGAAAGTAAATTATAATGAGTGTTAAGTAGTGGGAGAGAGAATGTGAGATTTTAAATATACCTTTACTGTCACGGAAGGACTTGTGCAAGTTTCTATTCCAATTTTTATATTCTGGTGAACTGCTGAACTATAGGGAGTGCTGCATGTGTGTGACTGAATACAGTCATACAAGCCATGCAGGATAGTATGGATTTCACTGAAAAATAAAGCTGTATTTTGTCTGCTTTGGGAGATAATAGTGCAATTACCTGATCCTTGCAGCTGGCAGACATTTCCCATGCAAATTTGAAGAACTCTTACAATACTTAATGAAGATTTTGTACTCTGAGCAATTATCTTCAGGAAATAGCTGTGCTGTAATTGTCAGCCTAAAAGGGAGTTAATTAGGAAGATCTTTGGGGGACAGCAAGCCTCCTTGGTGAGCAAATTTAAGACACTAGTCTATTTTGTTTGAAGAACACCTTTACAAATTTGATCTCAAATTTGAAATAATTATTAACGTGAGAAAAAACTGCAATTGCACATATGAAAAAGAATAAATTGTGTATAGCGATTTTCTAGCCTGGAAAGTACCCAATGCAAGTACCCTTTATGCAAGAAGCAGGTGAAATCCTGAAGAATCCTCAGCAGTGTACACATAGTGCTGGAAGTGGTCATTAGAGAGATTAAAATAATAAAATCAAAAAGGAAGCGGTGCCTTTCCTATAGATTTTCATTTCATTGTAGTTTATTCACTGCTGGAGTTTTTCCCATGCAATTCTTCACTGGATGTAGTGTTTTACAAGGAAGTTTGATTTGTCTCAGTATTAAATGCCACTGTTTAAAACCTTCAGTAATCAGTATTTGACCATTTTGTAGCTTTGGATGATTAATTGTGACATAGGTGGTGAAATGAAACAAAATAGAAAAACGGTGCCAAAATGCAGTCTGTATTCAGCTTAAACAAGTTACACTGAAAAATAAATAGGATTTAGTGTTAAAGGGCTGATGTGGGTTTAATTTGCAGATTTCATGAGAAGTATTTGTACAAGTCTCTTTGCTTTTATAATGGAGTATCAAACTGGCAGTATTCCAGGGCACTTTCCATAATATGTGAGCTTGCTTGTGATACTGAGGCACTTACACTAATTTGTAGAAAAGGGGAACAATAAAAGTTCCACCCTAGAATCAGAAGAGGCAGGGGGGGCAAGACTCTCAAAATATAATTAAAACAACAAGCTTTTTTTCTTTTTCATTTTGGATCATGAAAAGTTCTCCTTGTTCTGGAAGACTACCAGAAAATGTTGAGTGGCTTTCTTTTAATTTACTTCTGAGAAGTAAAATCAGAACTGGGGGTAGGTGGTGTGTTTACTTAGAGTGAAACAAATGTCACACTGAACTTTAAGGAGATAAAAAAATCATCTAAAGAGTCTGGATAGCTACTGCTTGTTATGTTAAATTCCTAACTTATTGAATTAATGCAATAACATAAAGTAGAAAAACGTTTCATCACTAAACCATAATCCTGCCAAAGCATGTGTCTCCCCACAGTTATTAGAAAGCCACAGGTAAGTAGTTATCCCAGTGGGATGTGTGAGTCCTCCTGGGCAGCCAGGTAAATGCACTGGTAGTAAAGTAAACAAGAAACAGTTTGCCTGTGATGTGAAGTACAGCTCTGACACATTCTGGGGAGCTCTAACATGTGCTCGGAATTTGATTTGTGGATGGTATTATCCTGTCCTGAGTATCTATTGGATATCTAGTGGGTAAAGGTCAGTCCCCAGAGGTGTCAAGGTCTTACAGGGCTTTCTGGCCAAACATGACTGATTGGTGAGTGCAGACACCTTCAGTGCTAGATGGCAGGCAAATGTTTATGGGTTTGCTTTGTTTTTTTAAATTTGCTGTATGTGAGTGGCCCATTTGTGCTTTCATGGCCCAATTATTTTGCTGAGCAAAACTGTAGCAATTCAGTCCCTCTTTCCCATAAAAAGGGGGAAGGAGCAAGAAATTGTTCAACAATTCAGACTACATGATAATCATAGTTTAGGTCCAGTGGTAAAATCTATTATTTGTTGGGTTCAGTGCCTATTCAGCTGGCAGATGATAATTTATAACATTTAGAAACTCTCTTATGTTTTGCCATTGGCTGCCTGTGACCTTTAGCATATGTCAAACATATGGTAAATTTCTGAATTCTTAAATTGTAGCAGCAAGGTGTTATGTTAATATTATTTAGTTGTTTTTAGCTCCCATTTTTGGCACGATACCACTGTAGATGGGTTATTTTCTATCTGTTCAACTTATTAAGAAAAATAAAGCTTTCCTTGTTGATTTGTTGCTGCATGCACCTTGTTTCTGCAGCAGCAGCAATAGATCTGGTAACAATAAGAGTTAAAAGCAGGAAACATTACTTTCTACTCAAAGACAGGACAAATCCCTCACATTTGTAGCTAATCTCATATAACAAGGCTTGTAAAATCCTTCCTTCACACATGCAGTCATCGCAAGGTGAAAATTTCCTACAATTTTCTCTTTGACACAGTGTGCTGTACTAGACCATTACTTCCCAGTGTTTTCCCTAGCACTGGGTGACATGCTGGGTGCTTCTTGGAGCCACATCAAGCCTGACTGTGAGACTGTGCTCCAGCACTCAGCACTGATGCACTGAAAGTTAAAAAATGTAAAGAAGGGGAGAAAAAAAACAAAAAAACAATTTGACTTAGTAATTCAGGGGGATCAGTGACCCACATGTCTTTTTTTAGTGGATAACTTATCCACTGAGTCACCTAACCTAACTATTCCTCATCATTCTTCTCCTTATGTTCTGTGGCTGCAAAGATGTTGATGACCTGCTAAGTTATTCCTTGTGTTCTTCATGAATTTTGTCCCTTGCCAAAAATTGCCCTCAAATCAGGGTAGTCAAATCAGAGCATTTTCAAATCTCAAGTACCCTGCATGTGTTCTGCTGTAGTGGAAAGAAAAAAAAAAAAAGCAAGCTTTATTTTATGAGAGCTTTTTTAAACCCACAGAGCTGTGAAGCTTACCATAATTTACATAAAGTTGTTTCTGGGTGTAGGTTGGAGGAGAAAGAAGGAAAAAGATATAAACCAAAGGGAAGGTGAGGAGATCTTTGAATGAAATAAATAAAATGAGACTGTGCCAACTCATGTCTAATAATGCTAGGAGAACAAGACAGAGAAGTTCTAACCACATACTTCACAGGTTTCAATAAAGTAAAATTAGAAACAATCTTGGCATGGGGTGACCAGAGAAATTGCCATGTCACTTCCCTTCAGGTTTAATATTGCTATCTAGAAATGGAATTAATACCTTTAAAGTCAATATGATTTTTAAGTAATACATCTTCTAATTAAATATTGAATAAGAAAGATTAATGGGTTGTTAATTAGAGCTTATAAATTCAAGTTATTCTCATTGCTAGAGGACTCAAATGTTTGTCTGCAAGGGAAGGAAAAAATGCAGTTTACTTTCATTAGGTTTTATCTGTAATAAAGCTTTGCATTAATATTGAGCACCTTATAACTCCAAGCAAGAGCTAAAACCTTAGCAACTTTGTTCTTTGCAATCAACCCATGAGGCATCTGTAATGAAATTGTCTGGGTTAGTGAAGTGAAATAGTGACCTATAGCACCTCCAAAAACCAGTGCCTTGCTTAAGTAGGTAGAAGTCAGATGTGTGGGACCTGGGTTTGCATCTTTCAGCCAAATGTGCTCCTAGAAAGGGCAAATTCCTACCACTCTTTCTGGTGGCTAACAACACTTTTGGAAGTAATTGCAGCCTGTTGTTCTGGAGGAATTTTAGTGACTCCAGTGAAATCATTCCAGATGTGGTGGAAATGAGATCACGTTCTGGGCCTCCTTTTATAGCTCTGGTGAGATACAAGATTACAAAATTTACACAAGAGACTGTGCCAGCTCAAGAAAGCTGGGTGGGTTTTTTGGTGTAGTGTTTGGTTGGTTTGTTTGGATTTTTTTTTGGTTGGTTGGGTTTTGTTTGGTTGGTTGTTGGTTGGTTGTTTTGTTTTAATTTAAGGAGAAGTGGTCTACTTGGAGTTTGCCATAGACCTTCCTCATTTGCAGGGCAAGCTGTGCTTCCCTAGGGACTCCAATGACATTCCCTCATCTCCCAGCCCCCTCCAGGAGGTGTCTTCCCAGCTGTGCCATGGCTGACCCACCATGCTTGGAAGAAAAATGTGAACACTTTGGCTTCACACTGAGTGCAGCCCTCATCTGCCAGGGCACAAAGGCAGAGTGCAAGGACAAACATTGGTTTGCTTTGGAGGAACCAAGAAGAGGTTGATTGACTCACTTGGTTCACCAAAAGTCTCTGAAAGCCCATGGCTTTTTAATTTCTTTCTTTCCCAACATGACACAATTTCTGTGCTTTACATTGTCTGTGCAGGTCTATATGTAGTTTCCTTTTTTTGATTGGTAGAACATACTTAAAATTCACTTTAGTGTGGTTTTAGCCTAAAATGACATTTTAAAGGTATGTAGTAAAACTGATGTGGCCCAGAGCTTTAGTTTATGGGAAAAGGAATTGCTCTATGAGACTGAAAAAGGTGAAAACCTACAGGGTTTAAGTTCTGAAGCCACAAGCAAGGACATTATTGTTCGCTGGAGGTCATTTTTTCAACCCAGAAAGCTCTAGTTTTCTTTATGAACTGAAAACTACACTCCACGTGTATATTATAGCCTAAAAAAGTGCAGTACCTCTAGTGATCCACTGTGAGAGCTCTTCTGTTAGATCATAAGGGCCTGATTTTATTCTGTGTTGGATACAAGGTAGTTGGAAAAGTAGGGGACAAAATGAGGGGAACTCCTCATGGCATAAAGACAGGCCAGAACTCCAAGATATGTGGTCACTAATAGCAGCACTCATGGGACGGTTCCAGGACTGACAGTGGCAGCCATGTAAAAAAGTTTAAGTGGAAAATTGTCCTACATTTTTTTACAACTTCTGTCCCTCGGATGTCTGCATTTAATAACCACATTCTAGTATTCTCATTATTACTCAAGAAAATAGCACAACTTTCTGGTCTGCTGAGAATGCAAGTGGGGCAATTACTTAGATAAAGAGATTTTGACATTTCCCTGGGACAAACTGCCTTTTGAGAGAGCAGAAAATGCAGGAAATCCTCACTTCTAACTAACCCAAGAAAAACGTGAGATTCCACCAGTTTCTCTAAAAAAATTGCACACACAGAGACACGTATATATATATATATTTAATTTTTTTTCTTCAGCCCTGCTGTAATTGACACCAAATGTTCCTGGCAGTGACTGCCTTCCAATTGGTTACTGCATCTCTACCATGCAAATTGAAAACTACACTTCTCTCAAACTGTGTTTTAGGATGAGGGAAGCAGTTTTGAAAACAGCTTTATTTTTATTCCTGAAGGTTGCTGATGCATGTCGTTTTGACTTGTAACCACTTTATGAAGAGAAGATGCAGTTGCTGAACAGAATACATTTTCAAGGACGACCGAAGAAAAAGAGCATTTTTAATAAATTATGCATTACTAGAGTTCTTAACAATGATGATTTAAAAAAAAAAATTATAAATAAATAATCTCACCTTAAAAAAACACATTTGCCCTTGGTAATTAAAATCTTGACCTCTGCAAGGAAACCACAGGGAGTGTAACTTGGTGAAAATGTAAGGACCTTGACATTTGTCTGATTTATAAGCACATAATGTCCCAGAAGTACAGAGCAGG
The DNA here is from genome assembly GCA_023637945.1 of Phaethornis superciliosus. NCBI lineage: Eukaryota > Metazoa > Chordata > Aves > Apodiformes > Trochilidae > Phaethornis > Phaethornis superciliosus. The sequence goes on from JAJQWJ010000011.1 coordinate 21,482,877, forward strand.
CATGCCTGTGTCTGTTTGAATATATCATAGTTGGGCAGCCAGGAGGGCAGCACAGCTGGGCTGGGCCCTGAACAGAAATACAGAAAGCAGTTAAAGGCGAACAGTTTCTCTTTTTTAATTTGTTTTGTTTGTGAGAGTTCTTTCTAAAGTTTAAGATAACATTTATGGGGTTTGGTGAGCTGCTTTGTTGTTGTTTTTGTTTAGTTTGTTGTTTTTTGTTTGTTTGTTTTTTAAGAAAGTGGTGTTTCTTGTGTTTGAATCACAGTTCTGTGTAAAAATCAGGCAATTCTCTCCCACTGAGGGAGACACTGGTGTCTTATCTACTTCATAAATGAGTGAAGGTAAGTCTGCTGTCTTGTCTACATTTAGTAATGACTGGCTTTGGATCTTTTCCTTATTTAAAGTTTGTTTTTCTTCATGTGAAAAAAAATTGATACAGTATTACCAAACTGAAAAAAACATTTAAGTCTCTTGGCTGTTGATATCTATAAACATAGCTGGAATTAAAGGATATAGTACCTGACATGCTTAGAGGATTCCTGTGCCAGCTGCTTAGATGCTGCCCAGAACATCATTTCAAAGAAATCATCCTTAGCTATATCTGGGAACTTTTGGCAACAGATGGGGAACAAACCAGTGTTCACTTTCTTCTGCCTTACCTTATATTGTTTCCATGCAAAGCAGAACAGTCCTGAAGGCAGCAGTGTAGGCTTGGAGTATGTGGGAAATTTGGGAGATTGAGACCTTAATACCCTTGGTGTGCAGGTTAGGCATAGCCTTTGCTTCACATTTTCCTTAGAGGGTAAGAGTACATACTGTCTGACAGAGTCTTGCTCTTCACCATCTGAAAATATTTTGGAGCATCAGAGGCTCTCAGCAGCACGGTGCTTCCATGGTGTGCTGAAGTACTGGGATTGACAGAAAACAGCTGGAAGACATTTGAAGTAATAAGGACTTCCATGATCAGGATTTTCATAAATTTCCTTAGCCCACATGCAGAATTCATTGCCAGAGAGAACTCCCCTGCTAACTGCCAAGAGTCCCCATCCCAGTGTTAGGAAAGATGTTGGAGGATACACCCAAGAAATGGGCATGAGGCACAGACAGCAAGTTCAGTCTTAGCAGAAGATTCATTAAAGCCAAGAGAGTGGCCCTGATCTCCTGCCTGCCTGCCCTGCTGCTTGATGAAAGCATCTTGTCTTTCATTGCTGAGTGAAATTCTCTTTCCTCCAACCACTTTTTGAGACAACTCTGGATTTTTTTGCTCCCCGTTGGCTTGATTGAAACAGATACCTGACATACTGTGGGAATTTTAGAGTTACTGGATTAGTGGCTAGACTGTGCATTGGTTAATTTTCTGCTTGACTGAATCTGTTATTGACCTAGACACATCCCAGATTTTGTTAATGTTCTGTGATAATGTAGGAAGTTGTTTTCTATGAGGAACTCTACAATAACTGGGGATAATGTGACTTAGTTATTGGATACTAGTGTTGTTACTCAACTAGGCTGGCTTTGGTTTCTAGATTAAATCCTAGCTAAACTAATTAGGAATAGCTTCTCATCACTACCCAGCTGATGATAAGCAAAAATATACAAAAATTACCAAAAGAAGCCTTCAGCATAGACTTTGAAGGCACCATATTCTTTGCTCTCCTCTTGGCCTCTACTCCGACTAGCCAAGAGCTCAGGCACAGCCCAGACTTGTAGGATGGGATGGGTACCTCCTGCTATGGATACAGTTGTTACAGGAAATAATTCTTCTAGCATGGCATTGAATGCTGAAGTGACATTAGGAAAAGAAGAATGCATGGATTATAGAATACACTAGAAGAGTATTCAGCTGGCTTTGTTAGAAAAGTCAATAGAACAAACCCACATCTTTTTAAGGTTGAAATTATGTAAGTATGCTAACAAACAGTTTTGTTTTCTTTCTGTTGCAGTATTGTTGTTAAGGGCTGGTGAGAGGGAGAAATGGTCAAATTTACAGTCTGGACACTAATGCCTTTTAAATACAATAGCTGAACCCTCCAAACTCCAGGCTGATTTTATTAAAAGACTGTAGCAGGATGTAGAAATCAACATATTAAACTATTCAAGTTTCTGGTGGAAAAAATTATATTTTGCAGATACACAGCCAGAATTTTATTCTGGTTTGCATTATACTATTTTAGTGAAAACAAGAGCATAACATTAAATCCAGGTAATAGTTTCTTAGTTAATCTGCAGGCAGAGCTCTGTTTTGTTAACTCCCTGCCCATGAAAAATTCAGAGGAGCATTTCAGTATTGTGTGTTTCTTGGTAAGTACACACAGTCATATTGTCCCAGCTACAGGGAAATTCTTCTGAGCAGGCTGCATATAAATAGCACAAAATACCTCTTATCCTCCTCAGGGTTGTACACATCAAAAAAGAGACTAAGAGAGTTGAAGAAGGCAGGGATTTTTTAGCATATTCATTCATGTTATTTGTTATATTATTTTTGTTAAGGTTTTTTTCAAGTGCTAAGGTGATCAAAGTCAGCTCACCTACTAAATGGTTCAAGTACAAATTAAGTGTTGGCATATCTTGTCAGAGCTGGTAGATTCAAACATAAAGCAGCAGTAATCTTTCAAGGGCAACTATTAGGGCCGATTGCTGCAAGCATTTCCGTTCTCTAGTAAGAACACAGGCTCAGACAGAAATAACAAGTACAAAATTTGAGTGAGGGGATCTAAGGAAGCAGGAATTCTAGCAAGAGAACCTGAGTTTCACAACCTAAGCACTGTTTAGAGAGAGAAGCTGGTTCTGCACAGGCTGGGTGGAACAAACTGCAAAGTCAGCAGGGAAAGCTGGGAAGTCAGGAGAAGAAATGTGTGTTGTAATTCCCACAGTCAACCAAGTTGCTGCTAAGTGGGAGCTGCTGCTCCAGGGAACCCCCAGAGCTAGCAGAAAGCCCAGGCATGATGCTGGACATCAGTTGCTCATTTTGTGTTGTATGGAAAGCTTGGGTAGATCAATGTGGCTGCATTCAAGGGTGCTCCAAAAGTATATTTTTTTTTTCTTTAAAAAAAATTTTTGCTGAAACTGGTGCCTTCCATCTAAAAATAGCCATTCCAGCTTCTCTTGTTCATCCTGCCCTTTGTGCCAGTCTGTGAAAGAAGTGACAGCCATTTGCACAGCACCTTTGCAGGGTTAGGGTCATTAACCATTTTCAAGACAAGTTTTCTGAGGGAGAGGGAGAAAGTTGGGTTTCCTGGTTACTTGTTCTCCAAACTGAATTAAAAATGTTTACTTCCCTACTTTACAGCTTATGCATTAGTAAGAGCTGCAGGGACTCAGTAGAAGGGACTCAGGGAATAAGTGTGCAATCCTGACATTGGTTCTGCCTGACAAGTGACCCTGCTGAGGCTGAAATTAAAGGCAGGTAAGTCACATTTACCCATCTCTGCCTTTTGGATCTTTTCCACTGAAAACTCGAATCTCAAAGCTTTTAAAAATATTTTAGAGATATGTGAAGATTTGATTCATTTATCAAAATGCTTAATGGGCAATGAGAATAACTTTATTCAGATGCAATTTTTGTTAACTATGTTTGCACTAAATGTTTAGATGCATGAAGATCTGTTCATAACTAATACTAAAAGTCCATTTAAGTGTATCTGAATACATACTCATCTGAGCCTGTTCTGCTAATAATGTTGCAGAAAACTTCAGGGAAAACCCAAGCCTGTATATCTGGCTGTCTCTGACATGCAGTTTAGATCATCTAAAGGTGTTTCTTTGGGGAAATTGGTTATTGTGGCAAATGAAATTGAAATATTGCAAAAGGTGTGGGTTGTCTACAAGGAGTTCTTGAGTGGGATCATCCAGGGATGGTGTCTATCCCTGACATGCTTTGAGGTGGCAGGCAGGGGCAATGTGAATGATTTTTGGAAAATGTGGTTAGGAGCTGTAGTTCAGCATTTGGCAATGCCATGTTACATCCGTGTGAGCAAACAACAGGTTTAGGTGCTTGAGTGAATTGGTTGATATATAAGATAGGAACTTGTTTAAGCTTCCACCAGAATGGACTTTTTTCCCTAACCTTAACGCTGTATAATAGGGCTTGTTTGTTTGTTTTTCAGGGACCTGTTCTTTCTGTTTCTAAAAAAGGTCAGAAATCTAAATGCTCCTGTAGCATGAGAAGGGAGATTTTTTTGTACATGTTTCTAGCACATAGACACACAGACAAAGGATGTACTGGAAAGCTTGCAGGGAAGATCACTCTTGTGATTCAGCCCAGTTTTGCATTCTTAGGATGGTTACATGCTTTGTACAACTAACATAAACATCTAGTCATTTGAGCTGTTATTCAAGCCCAAGCCCAAATTCTGACCATTTTGTGTTTTTTTTCATCAGCAGATCTGTTCTTCTTAAAGTTTCCAACCCCATTAATTACAGCCAGACATTTGTTTTTTGCATAGTACTTGATATAATGAGATATAATCCCCATCTGGGCACTTGTGAAGAGTAATTGCACATTTACAACATACTGTAAAATTTATAGTAGCATCTCCTAATATCTCTCAATATGAATAACTCTATTTTACTATGAGAGGTACATTGGCACAATCACACCATGTGGTGTAGTTTTGCAAAATACCTTATCTCCCATGAAAACTATTACATCATTGCCTGTCGTTTTTGTGTGTTTATTACTGATTATTCTGCAAGGCTGTATTTCAAACCTACTGCTTGTGAACACGAACAAATCCAGACTAAACAGGATACAGTTAAAGATGAAATACTGTGTTTGCTGAGATATCAGCACAGAGACCTCAGCAATTTTTTAAATGGGAAAACTGAATTATGGGTGCCAAGGGCTGAGAAGTCAGAAGTAAATGTAGCAACAACCTACATTTCAAGAGGAAAAATGCTTATGCTGAAGATAATGATCCTTCAGGATTTAAAAATTACTCCTCTTTCTGCAAATATGAGAGGAGTTTTCCCCTCCTTTCCCATTTACATCTTTGCCAGAAGTTGAGGCTTCCTGTAGCTTCCAGGGATCAAATATGTCCATAAATGTCTTTCTCTTGGTTCCAGCAGACTGCTACCATCTGCTTCTGAAGCTCTTTAGCAACCTGTGGCTAAATAATCTCCAGCCCCTACTCCCATCACCACCAGTCACACTCTGTTGCCTCCATTGGGTTCAAAAGAACTTGTCAGCCATTTCACACCTTCTAAAATGTTTTATTGGCAGAGAGAGAATTGCTTTCATTGACACTTAAACCCTATGAGGTACCCAGTGAGCTCAGAAAACTAATGCAATTGCACTACAGAATCTGGCAACACCGCACACAGCACTAGGTACAGCCAGCAGCCGATAGATGCTGGCAAAATTAACATGTATATATATACACTGTTGTGATTTACAGGGACAACAGGAATGGTTTGGTTATCCCCAATACTTCAGGCAAAAAAAAAAGCCAAAACAAAACCCAACAAACAAACAAACCCAAACAGAACCACCACTGCTAGCTCATGTAGAGAAGGCTATAGGATTTTTTCTGCAATTAGTCCACATCTTCATTTTTTTCCATTATTGCCATTCCATGGCAAACTAATACCCTATATTCATATTCAGTAGGTGGGTGCCATCCTTGTCTCTGCACCCAGCATTGCACTTGCCCTGTTTGTGTGACAGAAAGTGAGTGGCATCACACACCTCATCCCCTCCCATGGGAGGGCCACAGCTCTGCTTCCAGCACCTCTTGCCACCTGCCTGGGTGCAGCCATCTAGGATGCAGCCTGCACACTTGAGCTGGGGGTTTAAAGGGATCTGCTGCCCTTTTCCCACCACTTTTTCCACTCCCCCCACCAGGGATGCCATTGTACTTGAGAGGAAATCTGAAGTAGTCACAGTTTCCTTAGTAGAGGAAAGCAGTCATCTGGGTGAATGAGTAACCTCGTGCACTCAGTGATATGACTCTAAATAACTACACTTAAAATTAAATCAAAGCCTATATCTTAGGACCAGTATGCCAGCTTCCAGGAGAAGATGGAATTTTTTCATGGCAGACTTATCATTGGTTTCCTAAATGAGCCAAGATAAACAGAATGAACTCTTTCATGTGGTTGCTATGATAAAAGCAAGGTCCTCAAGTTGGCAGCCCATCGTGGGGGGGTTCAAAGTGGAAATGAGAGCTGGCTTTTTTCTTTATTTCAGAGAATCTTGCTGCTATTTGTACACAGTTTATCTTGGTGACTGGCATGGGCTGGAATACATGCTGTCTGTAGGCTTGGAAACCTCATGGCAGTAATCAGGATTGCACTAGTCCTTATGGCAGGCATCACATGGGCTACTGCCAGGTCTTTGAACTACAAAAATAAATAGAGAAGAGAACTGCATTGTATTGGTGAAGCCTGAGGCCCACTTGTCTGTCTTGGAGCATGCTCTGGTGAGAGTGTTTGACTTGGAATTTGTCCACCACATGTGGTAGCTCAGGAGTGAAAGAACAGAACAATGTTAGGCAGCACATTTAATAGTGTGTTGGTGCAGCAGTCCTCAGGAAACTCTTACTCCCATTTTCTCTTTGAGGACTCAGAACTCCACCATCTTTGCTGAGCTGGGTCAGTGGGTGGATGTATCAGATAGTGCAGTCTTCTCCCAGGTCCTCCAAGGAACCCATATGCACACACAGCCTGTGCATGGGTGTGTAACACGTTCCCAGGGAGAGGCTGTGTGTGTGTGGTTCCTTTGGCACTTGTGACAGCTCTGCCATAGGGGATGCTCTGCAGGGACCTCTCTGCATGGAGCCCAGAGGACTCGGGAGGCACAGAGGGGCAGCACATCCATTGGTTTGGGCTGCAGCATTTGGTGGGAAGACTGGAATAACCCACAGCCTCCCATCTCCTCCCTCAGTTAGTTTTTTGCACCCAAAGGGAGGGCTGTACCTCTGTGTTCCTGTACCTTCAGGGGTCTTGCTGGAGGGGTGCACCACAGTTTTATTTGCTGTGCATTGCAGAGCACTGAGCAAGTCTTTATGACTGAATGAATTTGTTACAGATTATCAGGCAGGGTTTCTAAAGAAAGAAAAAAAATTAGTATGATTTTCCAATGAAACAACATTGCAGTTTTAATGTATGACTTATTTCTTCACTAAAGGTTTATTTAGCTTTTTTTTTCTTTCTTCTTCGGTGCATTAGTTATTTGATATAATGTTGGTGAAAGAAGGAAGAAGAGAACTTAAGAAAGGATGAATTCCCTCATAAAACTGTCTATTTGTTTTGTGTCAGGGAGGGAATGCAAAGCAGCCATGAACTCAGTTCCTGACTATTCGAAGTTATCATAATAGCACAAATCACTGGAAATTCTTCTTTGCATTCCGAATTACTGGAAAGTAATTCAAAGTAACTATGTTCAAATTTGAGATACATCTCCAACATTTTTTTTTAATGGTTGGACTGTGTTGTGAAAGGGAAAAATATATTGGAGTGAGAATTTTGTGAAATCTCAAGTGAACACTTTATCAGCTTGAAGCTATTTAATTTAGCTTTAAAGCAGTGACATTTCATTTATCATAAAAATTTGTTTGTTGAGAACTTGCTGGCTCCATTACTGTCCACATGGGAAGTGCCTGAAAGAGATGCAGTGTGTAGGACATATCTGAGGTAAAACTCTGCTTTTTGCCCTGTCTCTAGTGATGGTGGCCAGGCAGTGGGCAGCCAGGGGCAGAGGCAGCTCTTACTGCCAGGGTCTTCCCCAGCTGCCTCCTGAGGAAGAAGACAGCAATGTGCACAGGCTTTCAGGATCCTATATAAAAAAAGGAAAGGGGAGAATCCCCTGGGCTTTGTTCAAACAAAACAAGGAGGAGAGGGATAGCTTGTGATGTGATGCTTGCTTGGCGTAGTGTCTGACTGCTCTTAATAAGCAATCCCTAGTGTGGTAAAAACATTTAATTAACTTAGCAAAATGTGGGTTCTTTTTTTGCCTGGTGAAGGCCAGAGACCATAATCCCACTTATTATTTGTATTAGAGAGCTTTAAGTAGAATTTGTAACTCTGTCTTTGCTCAGCACTATGACATGAGAACAAGATTATTTTTATCTGACATAGCCAATGCTTTTATTTCACATTTGCAATAACAGTTCACTGGGCCAGGTTTTTCATTTATCTTAAAGGCATGTTGACCACTTCTAATTAAAGTAACATTTACCTAAATAATCATCTGAATGGAAGAAGTAACTCACCCATATTTATGGCCCCAAAAGACTAATTCTAGGGTAATAACTATGCCTAACTGGCAGAAGCTAAAATCATGTGGCACATGAGGGCTCGTTGCCACTGTGCAGCATCTTGGGCAAATACGAGTAGACTGAACATGTCTGAAACTCTTCTAGAGAATCCAGGTAAGAAAGCTGTTTCTGTTATTTCATCTTAAGCAGCAGCCTATTGTGTGCAGTCAGAGGATGATCTGATTTGCATACATTACATTTAATTCCTATCAATGCAACAGATAGTAGTGAAGAAAAAAGACTGAAGTAGAATGATAGCATTTACTCTGTTCTTACTGCAGATTGAAGGCATTTTTATATTAAATTTGAAGAGAAAATGTAATTAAACACTCAAATCTTACCTATTTTTCCATAAATCCTTGAATACAGGTATATTATTTGTTACAGTACTAACCACAAATCTATCCCTCACAGACTATGCCTATATTTTCTTAGGAATGCATGTAGAATATAATTAATTAACCAAGAGTATAAATCCTGAAACTCATAGGAGACTTGTTAGTTCAAAGACTACTACCGAGCCAGCGTGCATGCTTTCTTGTTTCATGTTTTTCCATTCTATGCCATGAAAATTAATATCTAAGAATAAATTATTAATAAATCTTCAAAGCTCATTCCCTCCTCTGATTTTAATTACCTAATTGATAATTGTGCAGATCAAGGATTCCTCTGATATTGATCTAGTTTCAACAATTTAATGCTAGAGCTGGATACATGTTTGTGTGTAGAAGAACTAAACACTTCTTTAAGGTTGGTTACAAAAAAATGTATATTACATCTTAAATCCTTTTCACAAATTATGTTATTAACAGTGTAGTGAAAATATTTATAATTAAACATAACCTATCCTGCCTTCTACCTGCTGATTTTTTTTTTATTATTATTCTTGAAGAGAGATATTTGTAATTTTCTAATACACTGTAATTAGATAATTTAGGTGAGGAATTATATCTCACATAAGCAACAGTTATGAAAGTTTATTAGTGTGTTAAAATCTAGCTAACTGAATGAAAAGGGGATACAGGTAGTGAGGTTGAAAAAAATGTTTGTTAGTTAGTGTTAGGAAGATGAAGCAGATGAAACATTTAAAATCCTGCTAGACTGCAGAGATTTGCAGATGTTGAGACTGGAAGAGTTATGTCATGTACAAACCTTTTTAATAGCAGACACAAGCCATAAACCATGTTGCAGTGTGAACATTTAAAGGGCTGTAGAAGATAACACTTAGACATGCATGTATTCACATCTGGACACATCAGCTTCCTCTGCAAAAGCTTTATTTATACTGCTCAAGCTGAAAGCATCTGCAACACTCCTTATTGCCTTCCCTGGTGAGTACTAAGCTGGTTTTGCCCTCTTTTACACCATTCTCAGCCACCAACTCCAGCTGTAAAAGCCAGGAGGAGGGTAGAAGTGTGGGTGCTAGGAAGCCAAGGATCATGATCTACCTTTTCTTTGCTCACTTTTTAGTCCAGCCATTCATCTTGCCCCACCATAAAGGCTTCCCTTGGAACAAGTACCTCACACCCAGCCACACTGGTGTTTTCTCATGGATCTATCTCTGAGCTGGTAAGAACATTTCTAACATATTCACCTATTAGAGAATGCCATGGTTTGGGTTTTTTGGTTTTTTTTTTGTTTGTTTGTTTGTGGTTTGCCATGTGTGGTGTTCCCTAGAAAGGGCAGCTCTTTGCCTTGTCTCTTTGTCCAACAAAACCCCCAGGACAGAGGGCAGCTGGGCAACTGTGAGGAGTTTCTGAAGTGGTGTAATGCTGCCAGGGACTGGGGGGCCATGGGAAGCATCCCACAGCCAAAGGGGGAGGAAGGAAAGCTACTCCTCTTAGGATTTTGAACAGTCTTAAAAGTCTAAAGGTTGCTGAACTAAAAACAATACTGGAAGAAAGGTCCTGCTGGATAAAAGGGCAATTAATACAGCCAGGTCTTTTTTGACTCCGTTTTCACTGTTGTTTAAAAATTTTAATTGTTCTAGACTTGTCCCTCCCCAAATTACAGAATGGTAGGCATTGGGATCCAAAGCTCTTACTATTTTTGGAGTGGTTTGAGGCTGACATGAGGACCTGAGCTGCCCCATTCAAAATGTGCCTATTGTAGCTTGTTTTCTTACAGCCAAAAAAAGTAAGTAGTGTTGGTTGGGAACTGGGAGCAGAAATGATGTAACACTGAGCATTTATAAACTTCTGAAGCTCAATTTACTTGGGTTTGTTAATAGTGTATCTAAAGGGAGGGTAAAGAAAATGTAAGAGATAGGAAGGAGAATGATGTGAATTGCTTAAGCACAAAGCAGATTTGGAACATGAAAGAGTGAAGCACCATGCCAAAGTAATTAGATGATATAAGCATAAAGCAGGAATGTTAGCCAGCACTTATCTTCATTTATAAATAAAGCTTCTGGACATTTCTTCTCATCCCCATTGAGAGATGAATATTCTGCTGTAAACCAGAGCTGCTCCAAACATCAGTCTCCCTTCTCCTGGATTAACCCAGTGGTTCTCTGCAGGGTATGAAGAGGTCAGAGCAATGCAGTTTATCTCCCTCTTCTGAGTACATCAGGTGTCAGCGCTCTGGCTTTGCACTTTTAGATAGAAGTTGTACAGAGAATAATAGGAAGACATGAATCCCAGTTAGTCCCCTTTCTTGAAGGAGACTAATTCTACTGAAGTGAACTTGAGATCTGTTTTTACTCAGCTGTAGCAAGATAGGCCCTCCAAACATGAAACCAGAATTTGAACAAATATCCTTCATTGCTGCTGAAATTTTCAAAGCTCTGGATGCCTTATAACCAAGTAATGAAAGTAGCAAGGGGTCATCTGTGGCCCTACACAGCTTTGAAAATTTCTGCTGTAGTGTTCAACTTGCCAGAAATTGCTTGTATTTGCTTCAGCTCTTCAGCGTGGTTCAGTACTTGACTTTGCAGGCAAAGCTGTGATTTTTTTTTTCTAATGAATGAATGCTATGGATGTTATTTAATTCTGAGATTCCATTATTGTGTTGAGATGAGTGCTGTGCTTGCTGGGGGCTTTGTCCATTAACCCATGGGACCTATGGACAGGTTGTCCAGAGCAGCAGAATAGAGAGGCAATATTTCTAGGGAGAAGGAGTAATAGTCTCCAGACTCCTGAGTGTAGCTCCCCTCTAAAGCATTTGTGGTGTGGCTACTCTCACATCATGTTTCTTCTCCAGCCAGGCTTCCCAGGGCATAAAGCACCAAAATACTTTGTCCATTCTTGCTGGTGGTCTCTAAGTGGCTCGTGGGAAGCCAGTTGGTTGTCTATGATGCTCTTTGTTCCTTCTGCTTGCTGGCTGCTAAGTCACAAAGATAGATAGAAGGAATAATATTAAATAATACTTAATGGTACTTTCCCAAGCAGATGATTACTTGTTTCTGTCACTGTAATGCCAGCTGAAGGCAAATGTGAGGGGAGGGTGTCAGCTGTGGTAGTTGGTAAAGAACAGGTAGAGTCACTTCAACAATCTGCAACGCTGAAAGCAAAAGGGAATTTTAAATAGGTTTTTCTAATTAAAAGTCCCCAGACTGAAATTCATTTTGTGGGCTAAAAATTGTGCACTTAATATTATTTCGTTTGACCCATAATAGTATTTCTAGCTCCCATCAGAGCTGTAAGGAGATGTAAAAGAATGCAAAAAGGAATGCTTTTTAACTTTTTCTGTGACACCAAATGGAGATATAGATGCTTAATGTTCCTCTGACTGTGTGAACACAGAGGTGATATCCTGCTTCTTCAAGATGGAATTCTGTTTGAAATAGTGGCAACCAGGTAGTTGTTAACCATCTTGTGACTTCCAATGCTAATATTCAGTTTTTTTAATGTCATTACTGAAAGCTTGCTGTCAGTGTTAGGAAGTGCTAAGACCCAGCAGTGTATTGAGCATTTTTGGGAGATGCCCTGACTGTTTCATTCTGCTGAGCAGCTTCAGCTCCAAGTGCTATCTTAATTCCTGGTTTACTAAATTTATCTGAGAACAGCAGCTGAACCCCCACACTGTTTAATGATATTAGGCCAGGTGTACCCAGTAGCTCCAAGTGTGAGCCAGCAGTGGCTGAGTGTGATCAGAGATGTCCCTGGCTTGGTCTCTGACATCCCTGCTCTGCTCTCTCAGTGATGAAAGGATCTCAGTCCATACCACTAAAACTCTGTAGCTCTTAGACATGGCCATATATATATGGGCCCATCTTTTACCAAAACCACCCCCATGTGAGTTGTTTTTCAACATAATGACTAACAAGTACAGGCAATTTGGGATGACTGTTGAATAGATTATCTAGAGCTGCCTGTCCTGCTTCTGTGTTATATGTGTTTGGGCTGCTTGTCTACTCCTTCTGCAAGGTACAGTGTGTCATTTCATCATCCATTTTGGTTTACCTCATAATATTTGTCTTAAAATGCACCACCAACTGTGGCAATTCTGCACATCTGGCAGCTCAGACACCTGTGTGGTGGGATTAGGTCCAAGCTGGTGTTAGTTGAGTCCCACTGTTTCTGGTTTGCCTCCTTGCCACTCAAGCCTGTATTGAGAATCCTCATTTTCAGAAATCTGGGGGTCCCAGAATTAGTTGCACTGAAGGGAAAATTTGATGTTAGTGAAAAATATGCTTTAAAAATACTTTCCGCTTGTATATAATATTGGAACATCCAGTGCTGGAGTGAAAACGAAAATAGATATATTATTCTTATCCTAATCCTTCCATATATTACAAGGATTCTGTTGCTTTTTCCACTTGTTCTTGGATTGAATTTATAAAACTATCTTAGCAAAGTACCACAATAAAACACTCTCCAGCTGACAATAATCTCTTTCTCAGTATTATTTAAGATTTTCTCTGATATGCTGAACTTTTACAAGACTATAACTGGATAATACGGGTGACATTTTATTCTTCATTTCCTAAAAGAAACATAAGAGAAAGGGGGCCGAGCAATTATTTATCTTGTGTCTTGAGAAAATACTTATTTTAAAAAGAGAGGCTCCCTCGTGTGACTTTCTGCTTTCTATTACCAGAAGCACTGAATTATTACACCGTCTTTTACTTTACAAAGCATTCTTGTCTCCTTGTTTAGGACGTTATCAGAGGAGCTGAGCTGAGCTCTGTCTTGGCTGGTGTTATTCCAGTTTGAATGCTGTATGCCAAAGCCAGGCTCTTGCCTTCCCTCTTAGAAACCCTTGAGTGTGTCCTTGGCAAACCAGGTATTTCATGAACCCCAAACACTTCCAGGCTGAGCAGTTTTGCAGAGTTAATGACTATTCTGTCTTTGCTTTCTCTTCTGAACCTTCACCAGACACCAAATGTAAATAAGGCTCTTAACTGAAGTTTATAATGTGGTGGTCACCAGAGATAAGGTTGGCTGAGAAATTGTGTGTGGCTGGTGATCTCAGCACAACGTGGAGTGCATGCTTCAGTGGAAAAGACTTCACAAAACTTGTGTTGCTTATTCCACAAAATGATTGCAAAGGATTGCTGAGTTTTTCTTCATCTGATTTACTGGGACAATATAATGAGTTTCCTTAATACTCTTAATGTACTTTTTTCTCTGGAGAATCACAAAAGCAGTCATTGCACTGGTATTTTATTTTTCAAAGCATGCTTACTACACTGGATGAGAACTTGCTCCCTATTGCAATTACTATCATATCTGTAAGTAGTTTGATTGTGGAGAAAAACATCTTTTTCAGCCTACAATTTGGTTTTGTAAAATAGCTGAAGTCTTTATTTTAACATTAGCAATTTTTTTATCAGCAATAAACACTCCCCACAAAATTCATTTTATTATTCAGAAAATAAAAGTAACTGTACAGCAAAACATACTATATCTTGATTATCTGTAGTCATGGAGGAAAATTAAATAAAACTGGAGGACACCTTTTGTAACAGCCTCACTGAATTAAAGCTGATGGCTGAGAGTGTTCACAGCACATGGAGAGGACAGTGTTAGTGTGTGTGTGTTAGCACTGCTGTACATCTATCTGTCTGGATATATGATCAGGAGTTGAAGGTTGTTTATTGTCAAAGGCTGAGTAGCTAGTAAATGCTGGCAAGGGCTTGGATTCACTGGAATGCTGCACAGCTGCAGCATTACTCAGACTTTCCCTTTTCTGAATTCAGTAATCCCTTCAATATTGCATTAAATATGGTTTTAATATTTATCTGGATAAAAATGTGCTGAATATTGCAACTGTTTCATTCTGATGTTTGTCACGTAGGGAATGGGTGTAAGGCAGAAGGCAACAACTTTTTTATTGCTAAAGCCTAATGGAGCTGCTGCTTGCCTGCTTTGCTTGCTCAGAGGCTTGGGCTGTGGAAAGCACTGGGGAAGCTTTTCAGATTGCTTGGCCATAGAGACATGTCAGGATTTCTGCAGCCAAATTTCAGGCCTCAGTGCTTGGCTGAACTCCCTGAACTGACCCCTCACCCTATGCAAGAACCAGAGTTCCTGTAGATTTCAGTGTCAGTAGAACTGAGTGGATGGATTTTGGATTTGTTATACTTCATAGGCCAAATAGTTGACAAGCCAGGACTTGGAATGGTTTATTAATATATCACTTCTTTTTTTTTATTAATTTTCTTAAACGATCAGCCAGTCTATTGTTAGCTGATCTATTGTATCTTTCCCAACTTTTTTAAAAACAATTTTTATCTATGAACCAGATTATTTGGATAACAGTGATTACAATTAATGATGTGGGAGCAGGGAAATATGCTCCCCTTATGTTGTGGGTTCAGAATTAAGACAGGGAATCCAAATACATGCAATTCAAGTTAACCACATGGTCTAATGCAGTCCTGGCCATGCTGGAGCTCACTGTGTCCATGTGTTTCCACCAACAATTACTTTCCCAGATGCTGCTGCTGAAAAAAAGGAAAGTACACCAAATGGAGTGGATTGTAGGCACCAAAGATAACCCATTGCTGCTTGGGATGATTGCTTTAGACATTAACCTGATCTGGAAGCAAGTGGGCCATTAGGAATGGAGAAGGTAATTTAAAAAAAATCATATTCAAATTCAAAGGTTTGGGAGATTTTTTTTGTTGGTTTTTTTTGTTTGGTTGGTTTTGGTTTTGGGTTTTTTTTTTTTTGGTTCTTTGTTGTTGTTTGTTTTGTTTTGCCCAGCTGTATTAGTAGTAGCTTGATCAGACTTAAGCAAAAAGCCTTTTGAATCCACTAGCTGTAGGTCAGTGATTCAAGCAGGTTAAGAGCAGAAGAAATGTGCATTAAGAGAAGGAAGAATCACTGGTGTCTGTCTAACTACTTCCAGTGTTCCCCTTCCAGTTAAAGCTCATTTCAGTCACTTGTTGGCAGTCAGAGTGGCACCAAGAAGTGAGTGGGTCAGGGAGATTTACCCATGCATTCATCCTAAAGTGGTCCCTTAAGGCAAAGGTGGGAGAGTGTTGGGGAAGCTTGAATGAAAGTTGCTTCTGTTCTATGGAAATGTAGAAAGCTTTAGGAACCAGAACTGTTAACACCTTCTGGGGTATAAAAACCCCACTTTGGACTGAACTGTTCCAAGAAGCATACATTGAAAGTGAGAAGCCTAGCATTATGGTATAATTACTATGTAATAATCTGGAATGTTAACTTGCATTGCTTTATCTCATTCTCTCTTTATGATAAAGCCTTTTCAGCTCTTTGCTTGGCAAATTGGCTCATTGACTCATTGGCAAACTATTTTAAGTGATTTGAATAAACAGAAAAATTTTATACTCGTTTCTTTGTTTAAGAAGAAATTCACAAATCTGAAAAGGATGTAAACTCTCCGTGTTTGGATTTTGGCTTTCCAGTGTTTTGCAGTACACAGAGCAGTTTCTCATCCCATGCCCCTTTACAAAACATTGACAGCCAGTGTATCTCACCTTTCCAGCCTGTGGAGCAATGTATCATCTTTGATCTTTATACCCAGGACAATGATTTCTCCTGTAGCATAAAAATAAATTAGCCCCATCCCATTACAGACACTGCATATTCTTTCAAAGGAAAAGAATTACAACTATAGGTCATTGTGTTTGATATTAAAACTGTACAGATTTATTAGTATTTATTTAATGCTATATTCTTATTGAGATGAAAGTCACAGCATGGGCAGTTTAACCCTTTTTCTGTCTTTTGGAACACACCGCTTAATTATTAGGGTTTTTTTTTTTATGTAATGAGGTTGGTTTGTTTGTTTGTTTTTCCAAGATTGAAAGAGACACAAAGTCCAGGGAATGGAGAATATTAAAGACCTGCCAGTTGAGAAAGGCTCTGTGAGTTGGGAACTTCTCTTCACCATAGCATGGGATATGTCTGATGAGGATTAATCAGGAGCAGTGGCAGCTGGAAACCTGACCATAATTCTAACAGTAAGGTAGGTAGAGACACCAGGTAAGTGTGCATATTCCCTACGCCTGGGCAGGTCACCAAAGGTGTTGTCACAATTACAGCCTAGTGAGTAACTTTGACATCACAATCCTCAGGAGGAACAGCACAGACCCCGCTCCACAGGGGCTACTTTGCTGCCATGTCACATTTATTTCATTGGTTTTCCACTGTCACACTACAGCTGCTCTTAATTTTGCCCAATCAACATTTTTCTCACTCAGCAAACATGTTTCACATTATGTTCTCCCCAGATCAACAGGCATTCATTTTTCTATCAGATGAAACTTTCAGCCCTCAGTCTCAAGTGCTGGAGACTTTTCTTGCAGTTCTTCTTGCTTTCTGGCTGCATAATATTTTTCCAATCAAAACACTGCTTCCGGCCTTTATTCAGAAGCTACCACTTGCAGATCCCTGTGAGGTATGTTCTGGGAAGCTTAGGTTATTCCTAAGGATTGTAGCTTTCCTTAAGGCATCTCTTCCTCTCCCTATACACAAGTGTCTGTCAGTACTCATCATTAGCATTTGTTTATGGTCAAGGAGCCACTGACCCCCAGAGGGATTTACAGTCCTTGTCTCAAGCAGCCTGTATTGTTGGGCACAATTTGGTGTTTTCCTCTCTGTGTCACTGGTGTGTGGCTCTGTCCCCACATCCTGGCTGGGGAAGGAGCAGGATGGAACCCAATTGTTGACTGCTGGATGACATGGGGGGGCAGATTGTATCCCATGGCTTTGACCTTAGCTGAGGAGCCCACCAATTTTTAATTATGGAAAAATGTTGCATAAGACTAAGGTGGAGGAATTGTATAAGACATAAATGCTATTATTCAAAGATAGATATCTGCAATTTTTGTGTTCAGTTTGGGGCCACTTGCACAGACCCACGAAGCAGCTGGTCTGCATCTGGTTTGTATCTAAAGAGACCTTTCCTGGTGAATAAGTACATGATTGAGAATAACATTGCAGGTCTAATCTACTTACACTCATAAAACCTCAACTGCAATATGGGTACCCTGGAATAAGGGATGAAGCAATTTTGTCAAGTTTTAATGCAGAATCATTTTATATTTACATTAGTAAAAGCAGAGTTTAATGCCAAGAATGTGTATAGCCAGACATTGTTTGGGGGGTTCCAAACATAATTTCATGTTTATTTTTCTGTCTGGAAGGTGGTTGCTAAATCCCTACAATCACCACATAGTCTGGCTGTTGGGCTTTCAACAGTAGCTGCTCTTGTTGCCAATCTGGGTTGTCAATAACAAGATTCAAGTTACAATTAAGAAAAAACAGAGGACACCTAATAGCTCAAAGGAGGTTCCATGAAAATAAAACCTCCTCACAGATTTGGGGTTTTTAATGTCTTGGTTGTGTTTTTTTTTTGATTGGGAGCCTTCTTTCTGAAAGACAGAAGCAACACTTTTGCCTTTTTATAGTAACTATAATCAATGCTATAGTCCTTTGACTATTATTTTCTCTGTGAGCATGGCCATAATTTAAATGCCTTTCTATTGCAGTCCACCTGCTTTATTTAAACCACAAATTACAGTTTTGCTCTTTTCCTTTACCACTGCTGTACAGTCCTCAAAACCATTCCTTCCATCCCAGGTACAAGAAGGAAATAATTGCTACTTGCCCCTGGGCTTAAGCAGAGTTCTTTCATTAAAAAAACTACATTTTACTTAGGAGAATAACATCATGTGGCAGGGCTATGGCAACAATAACACCTCTACTGCCAGAAAACACTTACCCTGGGTGGCTCAGATGGTCCCAAATATTTAAGAGCATTTTTCTTTTATTGTAAATTCCCTGTGGTACATTATTTTCTACTGAGAGCTAATAACTACCCTGTCTGTAAAGCAACTGGTCTTAAGTTTATTAGCTTGCAAGACAGAAAAATAACAGACACATATCACTGACATTTAACAAAGATATCTTTCATGGGTTTCTGTATTTTTTCATATGCACCAAACATTTCTCTTTAGGTAGAAAAATACATTCCGAGCCACATTTTGAGTAATTTCTTATGAAGTGTAGCACATTTTCCAAAAAGTCCTTAATGCTTCACCAAATATGAGGTCTCTTTTCTAAAAATTTTTGCAAAAGAAATAACATGTCAGCTTCCTCAGTGAAGGCTGTTTCACCCTTGCTGCAGCAGCCATACTATTTTTCTTGGCATCACGGGAGAACATGCACTGCAGGAATTGGTTGCACCCCATGGCACAAGTCACTTCTTCAGACAATACAAATACCTATTTACACTTCTTTAGTTTATTCCTTTTGAATGTGGTGTGGGTCACAAGCAGATAATGCATGTGAGCACCCTAGAGCAAAGATGCAGTGATGCTACATGCTGGTGCTGAAATGGAAGAGCTTCCCCCTGGCTGAGTACACCTTGGCTGGGTGATGCTTCCAGTCCAGTCAGACATGAGTATTTTTGTTTTCAAGGAGTCCATTTTCAGATAAAATTTCTAGCCAGAGTATAGTGAGACTGTAAGGAGGTGCAAGCCACCCTTAGCTCCTCTATTTTTTGTACTAGGTGGTGCTCAGCAACAAAGAGCACATTATTGCTGGTTTGCTCTTATAGTGACTGCCTCCTCTTGAAATAGCAGCACATCACATGTGAACTTGCCAAGGGCACAGGAAACAGCAGGTACCAGGGAAAAAATGGGGAAAAAAACAAGGTGACATGTTTGGTAAAATTATTTCTGTTTTTAAAGTGGTCTCTACAATTTTTGGAATGTGAATTTTGATGTGCAAAGAATTTGAAAAATTGCTCCTCCCCAGTGACTCGACTTTTGAGTTAAACCATGTGGAACTTCAAAAGCTGAAGCTGAAGTTGTGAAAGTCCTCGAGGGCCTGAGACTGTACTGAAGTTGTAGCAAAAGTTTTGTTAGCTTAAATAGAGACAGGAACAAGCCCGCAATTATTCTTTTTTTAAGCTCAAATAAGAGTTGCTCTGATGAGTAATAAGTAATAAAATTCAAAGGAGAACAATAGTTGTACGTCCTGGAATGTCAATGTTAAGAGGATCCACTGCAGTCCCAAACCCAATAACGTGAAAAACAGAGGAACTCTTTTTCTGCCACCCAAACACACACAAGATCTACCCAAAAGCCTGCCTGGGTGGTAATGTTCCAGGACAAGGAACTGGGATAAAAAAAAAAATGAGAAGTGATCCAAGCTTCACACTAAAAGAGAAGGGATTATGTGTAGCACCGAAGAGAGAGAGGGGACACTGGTGTTTTATAGTCAAAGAGTTTCAGATGTCTTACAAAGAATGTCTGTAAGTCTCTCTATATTGACTCACCTACTTAAAGGAGCACAAAGGTGCAATAATTCCTTGTCAGAGTGCCAGTGGAGCTTCAGCTGTGATTGGTGACATCAGTGGCTCTGCATGAGCCCCAAGGAGAGGAGGCACTGGACAGAAAGCTTTCTCTCTTCCTCACCCTCTTCTGCTCCAAGATACTAACTTTGGGTTTTTGTTTTGTTTTGTTTTTCTGGATGAGTGGCTGTTGCTAATTTGGATAGAAATTATTTGGCGACAATTCTTTTGGAAAAAAAAAAAAAGAACATTGGGAAACATTTGCAAAATGTGGATAGTACAATCCTGGGTTTTATTTGGACAGTTTCCCAGACACTGCAGAAATGGGAGCATAATGCTTTTACATTTTGAATTGGAAATGAAATGGCTTTCTAAAGGTATTTTAAAGTACCAAATCTAGAATATAACATTCAGAGTGCTTAGAAAAATTTGCTTGACTTTTTCTGTCCACCACTAGAAGAACAACGGGGAAACAGCAGGAAAAAAAAAAAAAAAGCCTTCTATGATGTAGTGAAAACTCATGTGAGAAATACAAACTAGGATTCCACCTAAGATTAAAACAATGAAGGTGTTCCAGACAGCCTTATGGGAGGCAGTCTTACAGGATGTAAATACCATTTACACATTCTTTAATTTTTGTCAGATAACACAGTATTTCCCTTATTTGGGATTATTTTAGGACTCCACCAAATTGACACTTTAGACTACACTGAGTAACAGATTCTGGTTTATCATAAAATCATCAAGAACTGTGGTGTTTGGAATTGTTTTATTGAATAAACATTGATTTACAATATTTACCTCTGAATAGGGCCCTTAGATTTGTAGGCATTACTCTCTTAGAGACCCCGAGGACAGATATTTAGATATTTACAAATTTCAAAGAAGGTCAGGCTGGATATGGAAAGCATTTACATTTTTTCCATGGAGAACAATACGGGTGACAGAATGATGGTGCCCACAAAACAGGGTAGAGATGGGTTCTTAGGGCTCTTCTGCCATCCCCTTTGCAGCAGTTATTTTAGTTGGTGGATTTTTTTTTTCTCTGGAACTGTAGATTCATTTCCATCCAGCTTCTGACTCCACTACAGATACTGACAGGAGGAGAAAAGGGTATTTGGGTATATTATGCCTCTGCCTACCTTTTTTTTCTGCTTTCCTAAGTATTTCTTGCTTTGTGGTTTTTCATGGGCTTTCAACAAGAATTCTGAAGTCCTAGTGATTTAGAACAAAATGTAACTGGTATTATTTCCAGAGTACTTGAAAATTATGGTCCCCAGATTCTTCTGCTTTATGGTGGTCACTAAATGAGCACAAAAAGGCTTCCATCCTCTGGCCAAGTCCAGCAGCACCGAGCTGTGGAATCTAGGAAGGAGAAGGTGACAAAAAGAGCTTGAAGTCCTGGAAGCTTCGTTTAGAACTGAAGCTGTTCAGTGTTCAGAGTTGATCTTTCTTTCCATCATCTTGTGCTTGGAGGAAACATTTGTGTGGTTGACTGGAGACAATTTACAGATGGTGGAGGTAAACTTGGGGCTTGCAATCAGCCCCTTATCTGTCTACACATGCTGCTGACACATGATTAATATGGGCTATATTAATTATGGGTAAACAGTCCTGTATGTGTGGTTGACCAAATAGTTCTGCTTTGACTACAACACATCCTAGACCAATAAAAAAAGAATTCAGTGCTGCCACCAAATACAATGGTTTTCTGTAATGGTTAGAGAATGCAGTTTGTAATTTGAAACTGTTGTACAAATGCAGAGGCATGTGTTTGTTGAAGGGTTTTCACATACCATCTTAAAGGGAAAAAAAAATATGTTTTTAGATGGTTCCCTATTGGTTTTTTAAAGTTGTAGCATGGTCTTAATGTTCAGTTTTAAAATTCTGAACTTAAAAAAACCACATTCAGAATTTGTGAATAACTTTTTTCTTTGGATTTTTTTTTCATTTTCTTTGTTTGTCCCTTCTCAAAAGTAAATTATTTCTGATTAAATGCACCTACTGCTAGGTAGGCTTGAGCTTCAAAATTCTGGAGTTTTAAATATTTATTCCAGTGAGTCCCTTTAGCAGAATAAATTTTAGATTTTTTGCTTTGCAGTGCCAACCCTTGAAGTTGAGCAATCTACTTCTGTTCCTTTTCCACCCTGTGAAAAACCTCAGTGGAATTCAAGTGTCTGTAGCCATTGCACCCTGGGGACTTGCAGGTATCACTTCTTCCTCCAACCAGTGCACCTGGGGCAGAAGGCATTCAAAGGCAAAGTGTTAGTTACATATATATAAATACATATATATATATATATATATATATACTGTCCTCAGCCCCTAAAATCTGCCAAAATCCATGCTGTGCTGAATGAGTAATATGTACCATGGAGAAGGGCTTTATTTTTGGGAAAGGGAAAAAGTAGGCATAAAAGTTTTAGGGTTTCCAACTTTCTTTTACTCAGCATGGAGCAGTAAGAATTTATATGTAAAACCTCTTGCCTACTTGTGAGGAATCTGTTTTAAATGGGAAGAGGGACAAGGAAAATGGTGTGTGCTACAGTGATGTCATGTTTACTTTACAGGACTGGATACCGGGGTATTTTGTGGCACTGGAGGCATTTTAAACATATTTGTATACAACTGGTTATAGAAGTGCACCCTAGGTTCCCTCAGTTTTATCATCACAGTAAAATAATTAATTTTCCTTCCTAAAATTGGAGAACTTCAATATTCAGAGAGTCCTGCCTTGCCTGTTAAAGATGCAAAGGTATGGCAATATTTCAGCTGCACTAGAAAGTCCAGCAAAAATATGGAGTAGTTATAATGAACTGGGCTTTTTCCACAAAACTGTGCTTTAAATAGCATTATTACTTTACCTGAAATTGCAATTTACACATTATATAGGCCTGAAAAAATCTGGGACATTTATTTCCCCTACCTATAGTAGTCTGTAAATGGAGTGACACCATCAATGAAAGAACCTATAAATGAGTGCTAATTATGTGACCAGGTTCAGTCAAACGGGACGAGTTCCCATTTTGTTTTAATTGATAACTTCAGTTCTCATCTGACAGCACAATATAATTAATAATGACAGCAACAATTGGTAATTGGGAAAAAAAACCCCTAAATTATACTTCCAGGGTTTTATATGTGTGATAGGAATATATATATATATTATACTACATTATCATGGGGAAATTGTTTATAAGGTTTTTTTGTAGTTTTACTTCATAGGTACCTCCCAAACAAACAGCCCTTTGCTTGTGTCCACCTCAATCCCACTCAAATAGTTGGCAGAGAAGGGAGTTGTTCAGTCAATGTAAAGTACAGCCACTAAGAAACATGTCTATTAAGTTATCACGTTTTCAAGGGACCAAAGCAAGTCTGCCCAGAAACATATGAAGTCCGTTTCATGCAAACACCTGACAAAAAAAAATAAAAAATAAAAAAAAAAAAATCATTTCTCAGTCATGAATTTTAAAATGTAATGATATCTATGTAATAAGATCTTCTCCGAAGTAGAAAATATGTGTGGAGGTGGATTTGGAGATATTTCTGGTCAAGTTCTAGGATGTCTCTATACCTACCAGAACTCCAGTGCCTCTGTCACAGAGTGGAATGCATTTACTTTGCATCCCAGGCTGTGTGGTTGTTTAAAAAAAAGAAGTGTGGTTTCTCAAGGAATTTACACTCCAAATGAAGCCACCATAGAACATGAAAATAACAAACAAATGGGAGGGTAGGAAATTAGGAACAGGAGGTAAAGTAAATAAAAATAAAGAGCCAGAACTCCAGCTGCTGAAAATTAGTGTAGTTCTATTGAAGCCTATGCAATTACACAAACTGAGCAATCGTTCCGTTATTGTTATTTATTTTACCCTTTGTTCCTTCCCGGAGTTGGAACTTTGAATTAGTTGAGCTGAATTAACATCAGCTGAAGAGCAGTTCTAATGTCCTAGCAGGATGCACACCGAAGTAAGGAGAGGGAAGGGGCAGAGTGGGTACCTGCTGGGGAGGACTTTGAGGGACAAGAGTCTCTATCTACCTACACCATAGCTGTGCTCAAGTGCATACTCTCTTTTTTGTGGTTTTTTTTTTTAATTTGGGTTTTGTTTCCTGCTTTTTCCCTTTTTTTCCACAACACAGGTCACCCCAGTGTGGAGTCTCCCTGTTGGTATGGGGACAGAGAGCAGCACAAGGGCTCTCCAGGGAAGGGAAATGTTACCAGACGTGGCAGAGGCAGGTGTGGTGCTCTGATATCCACACTGTAAAAACACAGAGACTAAGTGTTCCCCCGCTCCCTTCTTTTTTTTCAGCCTGACCTCAACCCTGACCACGGGAAACTTGAGAGCAGGGCTCAAATGTGCAGCCCTGTGTTTGCAGTGTGGGTGGCACAGCTCTTACCTGTCCCACCAGATCACCAAGAGGGGAAGGGAGATGCAACCTGGAGGAATGCAGGGTGGCAGCTGAGTAAATCACCCCAGCAGTGGGGAAATAAAGGTAGGAGTGTGACTGCAAAGTTACAGTTTGAAATAAATGCACTTTTTGACTGAATTGGTTAAAATGGGTTTAAAATAATGGTGTGGGACTTTTTTGGTAATGACTGTTTTAACTTGGAAAGC
The DNA here is from genome assembly GCA_023637945.1 of Phaethornis superciliosus. NCBI lineage: Eukaryota > Metazoa > Chordata > Aves > Apodiformes > Trochilidae > Phaethornis > Phaethornis superciliosus. Next base: position 21,507,457 of record JAJQWJ010000011.1, read on the forward strand.
AAAATGTGTCCTGTTTTTAGAGATTTATGAATAAAATGATGATTGTTAAGAAATTAATTTTCAGTACAAAAGACATTTCTTATCCAGATTTTATATCCTGTAGTTGTTACACAGTAAATCGCTCATGAGTCAAAGACTTAATCCATTGGTCATTCCATGCTTAAGTGTATATGTATATATATATATATATGTATATAGGCCTGTACATCATTAATCAGAAATACATTAAAAGAACATTAATCTGTGAAGTCTTCTGAAGCAAGGAGTGCTAACAGTAAGTGGATTTGCAGTTCTAATTCATCTGCCTATTTCATTAAGGCCCAGCCTTACATATTCACACATAGTCTAGGCAGTTTTCTACTATTTCTTCTTTCTTTTCATTATTCACTTCAGAGCCCTTTCACATCTTTAAGGCTTGAAATAAATATGGAATTATGCATTTGCTTTTGGTCTCATTTAGGACATTCATCAATGTATGAGCTAGGTACATGGGGAATATTAAGACATTTATCTCCTTTTGACATACAGGGCTCCTATTTCCATCTTAAAGAGAAAGAACTTAAAGATAGGAAGTGAGCTACTTAAAATGATATCAAGAAGATTTAAACTGGTAGAGAGAAATGAGGCTTATTGAGGCTAATTTTAACTACATGATCTAGCAGTTCTTTTTTGACTCTTCAGATATTTAAGGAGATAACAAACAGGTATTTGTTTTAAGAATCAAAATTTTAAATTCAAAGAAAAAAATTGGATAACTTATAGTAATGAAAGCTATTTGATGACATTTCTACTCATGTTGAAATATAAATTGTACACATCCCTCATTAGCAGTTCTCTGAAAGCTTTTCTTTTCCTAACAGTCCTCGTGTGTGACATCCTACCATGATTATGTCAAGAGAATAGTTTTAGAAACTGTGTCACTGGTAGAGGATTCGATATTTTCATTATTCTGTCTGAATTCATTAGTGATAAGGGTAAAATTATAGCCAGTTACTTTTATTTCCTCCATGAAAATGCAAAGAGATCTTTAATGCATATTCTCCTGTAATGTGACTCTCCTGCAGAGAAAACCTCCAAGTTGATTATATATGTGATAATTTAACTTTATCAGTAACAAATAGTAGCCATCATGACTGGTTAACAAGAAAACTTACCAGCAGCTAAGAAAAAAAAAATAAAAAAAATAGTGCCTTAATTCATGAAGTATGAACACAAAACACTGAGTTTTATTTTGAACATATGGGTCCCATTCTTATCATTTTCCCACACTGTTGAAAATTTTAATTAATCTGATATATGCTAATGAGAAAGGAATTCATACTGTAGCTGTAAAGCAAGTGGAACCTTGGGGTTTTTTTCACATGTGGCATAAAGCACAGAGGAGATGGGTGCAGTGGTCAAAATCTTTGGTGAAGAATGGAGTGAAAGACAGAGGAAAGAGGTGAGGGAAAGGTCCAAGGGTAGAGCTCAGGAAAGAAAAGTGAAAGCTAAGATCCTATTATTATTGTTAGTGTATGTGTGCTTTTACTTCAAAGCCCCTCTTGAAGTCAGTGATTGTTTTTCAGGAGGCTCTGATGAGTGTGATCAGTGATGCTCTGGTGCTTTTCCAGAAGATTTTCTTCCCTAGCAATGTGCTATGACACAATACCCAGGGGGAAGGAACATGTTTCTGCAGAGCCAGGTGTCAGCTACAGTCGTGATCCATTTTCATCCCAGGCCAAGCTCTGCAACTTTCCTTTCTTTGCAGCCAAATTGTGGACTCCCTTAATTGCTACCATGCTTTGGTAGCCCTGCCTGGCGTGCCAAGAGTGAAACCCTAGCTGGGCTCTGAAAGGGAGAACCTGGAAGGGAGCAAATGCATGAAGTCAAACTTCAGGAATTCTGGTCAAACCAGGTGAAAAGTAAGAAAAGATGAAATAAGGACTGATGTGAAATTGTGCCTACACCTCAAATGGAACCTGAAAATGTGTTTGTTCTCCCTCAAAAAGAGGTAGGTGGAAGAACCCTGTGGATCCCTCTTATTAGCTCTGTTATTTTCTGATCAAAGTGACAAAGGGCAATCTTCCTGACTCAGCTTGGGAGAGTCAAACTTCAGTTCTTGGTGTAGAGTTATTTTAAAATCTAGGGAGGCTCTGGCTAAGGAATATGCAGCAAATCTGATGAATGGGATTTACTGAGCAGCTGCAGACAAGCCCATCCTGCAGGCTTTGGGGGGCCTGGTTTCTCTAGCACATCCCAAATGCAGACCTCATTTTAGATAAGCTCTGTGGTACCTGGATCAAATACTACTCACTGCCCAATCTCAGTGCTCAAAAAAATATTCTGTAAAACTTAATATTAACTCTCAAGTGGGACTAAGATTTTCCTAATTTCCTGACTTATACAGGTTGGATCATGTTCTGAGACATGCAGTTTTCTTTTATAGATTGAGGAAAATATGTTTTCCTCATTCAATATGATGCTGACTCTTCTTTCTCTCTTATAAGTGTCTGGTCTTTTCTTGAATGCTAATAAATTCCTTGCTTTGATGCTATCTTGCTCGGAAGACAGGCTAGTTGTGCACAAATTAAGAAATGTTTACTTTTGCCTGTAAAGCTTTGTAATAAGGGCAATGTAATAAAGTTTTCTCTCCAAAATAGCTTGGTCTTATAGGGTTTGGTTTGGTTTGGTTTCAATTGTTGTTATGAGGTTTCTGGTTGGTTTTCCTCTTTTACAACTTGTAGGAAGATAGCTATGAAAAAAATTATGGAAGCACCCAGGGAAATTGTTTAGGAAATTCTGTGCTGTGAACAACATTTTTACTGCATCAGTCTGAAAGCACAGAAGAAAATGGATTTATTGGTAGGTGTTGATATTTGACTCTCTAATTCCTGTTTGTTTCTTTGCCTCTTGTGTCCTGGGGCCAGTGCTGCCCCAGTAAATTGATTTGTGAACCAAATAACGTACTTGGACAGGGACTGGAAGAGCAATAGGATTTTAGCTTTGATTTCTGTCCTCCAGTTTATGGGGAACAGTTCAGTTAAACTTGTTGCTGTTTAATCTCAGAGCAGAGCAGATCAATACAGGAGCAAGATCAGCTCTTCTTGGCCCCTTACCTTCCTTCCCTTTTCTGTCACAATAGTGAAATGTAGCTACCTTTGCAGTGACACATAGCAGAGGCATAGGGAAGGGAAATATCATTCCTATGCAATGCAAATTTCAAATGATTGGAATTCTGTGGTCATCTTTTGAAAAAAGAAAATGTATTATTTAATAGTCTTCCTACGTTTTTAAGAATAATTGTCCTCGACAATTTTAAACTGGAGCATTTTTTTGTAATTGAGTGGGAAAACTCACTTTCATTATCATTTTTATTAACTGCTCTTTAGTTAGAGCTCTTATATTCCTAATGGTGCTTGCCTTGCTGACATTTAGGTTAATGCAAATGATAAATAAAAGAGAGAAGAGCACACTTCTTAATATCTTCCTGTAGTTCCCTTAAATGTCCAACTAGAGTTAACAAAGTGGACTTTCTAACCCAGGCAGTTTTCATATTTGCTAATGCAATCGTTACCAGCATCACATTTACGGGGAAACTGCAGAATGAGCTGAATATTGAGGAAAAGTAGTTTACAAATATCACAGTTGTTTTCTTGGTGCAAAGATAGTTGCATATTAAAATCTAGCATATCTTCTGAGAAAAGCTTCTACTACTGTAGCTGGTTGCATGAGGCAACACAAACTTTGGTTAATTTCAGGTTTTTTTTGTGTAAATGACGTTTGGCAACAACGCGTGCTCCAAAAATTTTTATACAAGGTAAAGTTTGGCTGCTGAGCTCTGCCTTTCTGTCTGATGTAAACGTATTTATCCAATAGATTTCAGTTATTTATGGCCTGGCCTTTCTATAAAACTACTCTTGTATTTCTATTTACTGGTTCTAAAACACTGTCTCTGTGGGTGGGCAGAATGATTTTGCAGTGCTTACCTCCCGTGCCAGCTGGCCACCTAAATGTCTGCCTGTGTGTGTTCAACTTTGTTCAGTTGCCACATGACAGGGAGCAGGGCTGTGACCCCAGAGATGCTCCTGCTTGTAAATGTAAGCTCAGCTAGAGAATTCCTCTGATTCTGTCAACAGTGGGGCTCATTGTCACCTTTTCTGAACTCTGTTTGCTGAACCTCGTAGAAATGAAGCTTTTCACATCTAGAAAAGTAAAATGTAGTTGGAAAAGGACCAAAAAATGTCATGGTTAGACCTGAACGTAAAGATTTTTAAATATGTTTTGTTTATAGCCTAACAAAAGGGTTCACTTGGATTTTTTTAAACCCACAGGTTTCAAATGGTTTGGTTAGAGGTACACAGAAATCCAGAATACTGGAGGTTCCTCTTGCTTACTATAATGAGCTACATCAGGCTTCTGCTGAAATTCTGCCAGCTAGGGAGGATGAACACTGTGATGTGTCTGAGCACATCATAGCCCTGGTGTCCCAAAGAATTGCTTTTCCTGGTGTCACCTCCTTTTCTCTGGAGGTCACACCATGAAATCTGTCCTGACTTCAGCAGCAACATCACTCTGCAGAGTACAGCAGACACAAGAACTAGAGGCCAGAACACGAAATTGGGAACTGGCACTGCACACAGCTCATGGGGAAGCTTTTCCTTAGCCTTTGGCACTGGGCACTAGCAGGGGTAGTTGGACTTCTCATGCAACTCGAAACAAATATATTTTATGAAGAGTGAAGTAATATTAATTAGTGGAAGTCCAGCATTTTATGACCAGATGTTAATGAGAACTATGTGTCTAGAGAGAGATGAACAGCACAAAGGCAAGTACTGAGATTCTTCAGGAGTACTGACAGAAACAGATAATGTAGTAGTAACTCCTACAGACAGATCATCAGGAAACTTCTTTTGCTTTCTCAGGGAACATAAACTCAATGCTAACCACTTGTCAGAGCCTCCAGGATGGATCCCAGCAACAGGGAAAATGAAGACCTTAGTGCTGCTACCCTTCCTCCCACTGCATCAGCCTCCTGGAGAAGATCCTTAGGAGCACAAGTAGGAGAAGGAGGCATCAGCAAGCAGAGACAGAGGGAGCTAGAAGTGTACAGTGCATGGCATAACAGGTATTCCTAGTTTTTATGCATGTAAATGATGTGGCATATCATCAGTGTTGAAAGAGTATTTCTGGGGAAGCCCTGATACTGAGGAGCTACTGTATCTCCTCTTTATAAGTCTGAATCTGCTTTTTGCTTGTATAAATGTGTTAAAGAGCATTATCTAATGCATATCTGTAGTGATTTCTTTGCACACTTACATACAGATTCTACCAAGACAGGTAAAAATGTGTATGGTATTTGGAAAGCAACAAAATTCCCATCCTGAGGGGGTCCATTACTGTTTCCTTTTCACAGGATAGCAGCAGGGAGAAGTCCAGCTCTGTTGTACTCTGGAAGTTGTACTCAGTGTTGAGTACACGTTGATGCTTACCCAACCACTTTTGCCTCCCATGACCACATGTTCTGGTCTTTGCTTTATTTTAGCTGTGGGTTTTATTCATCTTCTTGGGGAGAATACAAGGTCAATCTGCTAATCCTTACTTTGTGTCCTCCTTTCCCTTGCCCTTCCCAGCTCACCTTCCTGCACAGCCTGCCAGGCACTCGACCCCTCAGCAATTTTTGGTTTCTGTCAAACCTGGACAATCAGGATGTGACATGGAAGCGGTGTTTGCAGATTGATGGTGACAAGGTAATGCTGTCACGGTGTGGTTCTCATCTGTTGGGCCTTTCAGGCTGTTCTGCAAGGCTGAGGTCCCCGACTCAATTAGTCCCAGAGATTCCAAATATTTGGAGCTGGCTGCAGATTACTCCTGCATCAGAGATAGGGGCAGCTCCTGAGTGAGAGCCAGGGTCTTGTGGGGTTGCTCTGCACGTCTTTAAACTCCTGTTTGACATTAGGCATGGAAGAGAATGCCATGCAGCAAACTGGCAAAAAGCATTATTTTTGTCATTTTATCTCAAATTCTTTTGAGTTTCAAATCAAAGTCACTTCACTAAATACAGATGTGGCATAAGAGAAGCAAATCCATTTAATCTGGTATTAAGACACTTTAAAATGTATTTTTTTAAATACCTCAAACTACTCCTCTTTAATGCTGCCCCTTTTGGAAACAGCTCCTTTCCCTGCCTGAAGTCTAGTTGTATTCTATCACTCATATTTTTGTGTAAATTAATCACTATTATCTCACTAATGAGAAATTTAAATAAGGCAAATAGATCCATGTAACTGCAGCTTTCCTGATGTTGCCACTGGGCTGTTAATTCATTTTTGATTTCTGGCACCTGAAGATGTGGCTGCCTGCTCAGACCACTGAGGAAACAGAAATCTCCCAATTGAACATTGATTTCAGGGAAGCCCCTGCTTGTATTTCTTGACAGAAACTGTTCTTCAGTGTGTAGTTTTACTGCATTCTGTCACTGAGTGATAATCAATCTTTGATGGCTGATAAAGTGAATCTTTTGTGTATGTTATATAAAAACACCTTTGAAATATTTTGAGAGAAAGAGAGCAGCAGGTAAGTAAATTTATTCAGGCAATAAAAAAGAAATATGTGAAGTGCAGCTCAACTACTGATTCCATGTATCTGCAAGAATAAATGGATATATTGGTAGCTATTAAAATGGATATAGTAAGGAAAAAGGATCTCTACTGTCATCTTAGGTTATAAATATAGGACTTGGGGTTGGACTGAAGGAGATACGTTCTTAAAGAGAGGAAAGAAATGCATGTCCCACTGGAGGTTGCAGAGAATCGGGCATTTCATTCTGGACCTCACAAGTTTTGCAAAATTGCAGATTTAATAAACAAATCATTTTATGTCTCAGTAAGGAACTTAGAGGGGATTTTGAAAGTCAAACACTGAGGACCCTTGCTTTGACTGTGCTGGTAGAAGTAACATCTGCCTCAGATATTTTATCAACAGACTGTTCAGATAATTCTTTTCTGCTATGGTAGGAGACTTGAGAGACATAAGACATCCCACTAGTTTCTACCCTCATATCTCTCAGCTGAATTAAGCCTTACATCAAAGGACTCATATCAAGGATATTCAGATTTAATTTTACCTTTGTCTTTCAGATGTTCAGTTCATTGCAATAAGTTTTCTGGTTTCCTAATTCAGACAATAGCAGAAAATAAAAGAAAACCAGTAATTTTTTTGGTTGCATCCCTGAGATGTCACAAGATCTTTTTCCTTCTTTTTCTCCAAACCTGAGACAAAGGGCCTGAATGAAATTTCTGCCATACTTGCATACATAAACCAGGACAGACTCAGGACCCTCTGCCATGTGACTCAGACTGCTAAGCAGCATTTTTCTTTTTTTGTGTGTGATTGCCTGATTCTTGTGGTTCATAAAATATTACAGGAGCATTAGGTTCATTTCATGCTTTCATCTGAAAATTTCATGTAGGTGCTTAAATGATTTCATGTAGGAGATTTAATGATTTCTCATGAAAAGCTCTGCTCTACAAGACTTATTTCCTTTAGAAAAGTTAAAAGGCAAGTCTCAGGCAAGGCTCTCAAAACACAAAGCCAAACAAGGAAAAGATAGAGACAGCTGGAGGAGCATTGAAAACTTTATATTAGTAGGGAGAAATAAAACCCAATAGATTTCAGGGGCTTATAATGATGTACTCTCTGTATTTCAACACGTGGTCTCTGTGAAGTGGACAAAACTGGTTTTATTAAAACATCAGTGACAACAATAAAATGCATTTCTCCACATCATCTCTTCTCCTGGCCAGAATTCATTTTGTCTGGCAGGTATAGCCCATTTACAGCAATAAAAGGTGAAAGGTTTGATGTGATTGTGGAATCTCAGGGACACAGCACTCAGCTGATTTCTCACTCCTCTGCTGTTAAAGTTTGTCAAAGTTTTCCTTGCAATCTGTTTCCCAGTATTTTCCCAGATTTCTAGTGCATCAGCAACTTTATTTAGCTTAACAGTGGAGCATGATTCTTTCTCATGTGGAAAGTATCTACTCCATCCCAAAAAAGTGAACCAAAGAATTTCTTTGCTGACTGTGAGGTCCCTTGAAGTTTCAACAGTTGGAGTATATGCTTACAAACTTTTAAAACTCAGTTTTGATCCAGAGATACACATGCCTATGAAATGTATCCATTCTGATTTATTAGAGAGTCAGGCAAATACTATGAAAAGGTCTTGAATCTTTGATGTAGTTGATGAAATATTTATCTCAGTGCCCAAAGTTTGTTAGTGCTATTGTTTCCAAGTTCCAGGGCATATATTTAGTGAAACATCAAGGCTTTGGTCCAAGAAAGTGATTAATGATGACCCTACAGTAGCGTGCAAAATCTACCATAGGAGTTAATTTACACTGTGATCACAAAAAAACCCTTCACAGACAGCAAGAGATTGCTTACAGATGCACAGGATAAAAAGACAAGGAGGGTGACACTTCTTAGAGTAAGTTCTAACCAAGTTCATCCCTGTACTAGGTCCCAAACCCCTTTTCAGATATTAAACCTCCTGTTAAAAAAATCTCTCGAATAGGCACTCTTCCTTCTGCAGCTCTCTGTCCCTCTATTCCCTGTTTCCTGACCCAGTAGGTGCCACTGTGGCAGCTCTACCTTCAGTGGCCTTTTCCTCTTCCCATCTCTTGGTCTAAATTGGAAGTACAGAGAGTATTTAATTTCCATTTCTCCCCGTGCTTTCAGCCAACTGAATTCCTGTCATTATTTATTCAGTCCCCCCCTGTTTCTTTTACTGACATCTTTTGCAGCCACCCATACTTAGTACATTGGAACTGTTCCTCTTGTTTTCCATCAGGCTCATATCCAGCCCTCAGACCAAAGGGCAGGTGATCTGCACACCAATATTTTACCTCATTTGGGCTCTCTACTTCCCTCTGACTCCAAACTTCTCCAGAAAAGAAGCTGAGTGCAAGCAATCATTTTTCAACTCTACCTGTGAGCCTACAAACCTGTGTTGGTTTCAGAGGAATTGAAAAATTATTTGAAAAACAAAGTGTTAGCTTTTTTTACATCAAAATCAGTGCAACAAATTATACTGGGTTTTCTAGCAGAGCCTAGTAACTGTAATTAGCTGGCAGATTTTGAAATACCAGCCTGTTGAGAAAATACAACTACAGTTGTCAGTGTCTACAACTGAATAGATGACTTATCCTGTATGTGTATGAATCCTTCCTGTCTCACATTGTCTTCTTTTTCACTTCAACCTACTAATCTCCTGCTATTTACACCTACTGTGTCAATGTTTGTTCCTATCCTTCCCACAGTCCCTTCACCACACTTTACTCCATTCATGCATACCTGTAGGCAAGTGACTGTACATGAAAGGTGTTGATATGAAAATGCAAGCCTTCAAGAAATTGATAAAAATGGATGCTTGCCTCCCCAGCTGGGCAGAATGGCTTCTCTGCTGGGACTCTTGAGCATGCCTGCCTCTTGTTCAATACAAAATACTCTTTTTTTCTCACCACTCAGACTCATCACTTGTCTTGCAGTTCAGAAGGGAGTGCAACGCAGTCAGAGTTTTCTCATTCTCCTGGTGTCTCAGAATCACTGACTCTGCAGAAAGCCAGGTATTATTTTAGACATCTCCCAGGTTATTCTATATAGCTGATGCCAAGCCACAAAGAAAAAATCTGTAGTGACTTAAGGAGGTTTGACAGTGGTCTGACAAGATGATTTTTCTTCTCCTGTGTTGCCAGTAACAAAGCCTCTAAGTAACCAAGTGCTTGTTTTGACTGTAGTCTTTGCTGAGGAGCCCTTGAAGGACAGCTTTCTGGGGGGATTCAGAGCCCTTTGTCCTCACTGTACCAAAGGTTCTGACTAAAACAATGAAAGATGAATCAGCCCTAAATGTGCCGAGGGTTTTGTGCTAGCCCTCCAGGCAATGTTTCACTTGATAGTGTGATTGCCCAGGGGTATGCTCAGTGCCTGGGGGGCAGTCAGGACCCAGTGATTCAGGCAGCAGAGGGGAGAGGTCAGCCCAGCAAAGGGTGAGGAGCTGTCTCTGAAAAATGCTGATGTGGCATTTAATTTTACATCCCATACTCTTGGTTCTTAATTTCATGCTCTCACACTTTGTTTTATTTCTGGAGCCAGGGAGGAGTATCTGGTGTTCTTAGGACAATATTTTCTTTATGCAAATTTTCTTCTGTACAGAATATTAATCTCTGACAGTGACAGACAAGAGTTAGAGTTTCATTTTAAATGTAAAGCTCACACAGAGTATACATAACACTCTGCTGTAATTATAAGAGAATTATCCTTAATAGCATTTAACTTTACAAGCTGTAAACTCCAGGAATGCTTGCCTTCCCATGGTGGCTACTTAGGACCAGCTGTGTAGGAGCAGTTGACTTTCTTCACAAGATATTGGAGTAACAATTATTTTGGTGCAAGGCTGTTTTACCTGATTGGATTTCTGCTTGAAACTAGTGTTTGGTATTGCCTTAAAAGAAATGTCATTATTTGTTTCCATAACCAAAATGATTCCCCTACAAACAGTAGCTGCCTGCTGGTGCTGGATTTAAAAACTTGTATAAATTGCAATTTCCAATTATTTTGGCAAAAACCCAGGAGAGTCTTATCTTTGTGATGTTTAAGATTAGGATTCTGAAGGAAAGAAGGAGCAGCATGATGGGTATCTGTAAGGCATGTGTTCTGGAGGTCAAAGGAGACCTTTGAGAAAAACCTCTGTGCTCCAAGACCTAAAGAGGCTTTTAATGTAGTTTATCTGGCTCAAAACCACAGAAGAATTAGGCAATTATCACCATTGATTCACCCATTGATTCAAGGCTGAAACACAAAGAAATGCTGGCCTGATGGCTCTGGACATGGAAATGCTGTTCTTTACTGTGGCTCCCAGGTAGTATGGAAACCTTCAGCAGGCAATAAGTAGTTCTGGTGTCAATATCAAAATGAGACTGACATGAACAAGGATGACTCTCTCCCTCTTTTTGCAGGCCAAACCCTATGCTGAAGCATCAGGCCACGAGCAGAAGTGAGCAGCATGCACATCCCATCATACACCACAGAGCAGCTGGGAATTGTAGGAACAATGTTAATGACATGACAATAGTGTCTAAGCTCCTGGCAACAAATCCTTGCTTCCCAAGTAGAAATCAGCCACAGACTGGTAAGTGGATGTCTTAATTCCTTCTGAGCCTTCCATGGAAAAATGACATAAACATTGCAACCATCTTGTTTTTTCAATAGCTAAATCATCAGGCGTGGGTACTGCTTAAGCTCAGTGGTTATGTTGTACAAGGACAATCTCAGAGGCTTCTAATTTAATGATAGCAAAAGCTAATTAGGGAATAGAAAGGCCCTTAATCTACCTGTTGTGCTTTTGTGTTTCAATTTAATTAGCTGGAGTGAGAGAGAAAGCTAATATGAGCAGTGCCCCATGATGAGGGTAAAGGATCTGTTAATGCAAGAATAATTATTTTTGGCTCCTCCAAATTGTGGTCTCCCAGCTGGATCATGCTGTGGAGCTCTTCTGGAGGTTCTTGCCCTTCCCACTCACAAAATGCACCAGGCTAAGTAAGTTGGCAGCAATATCCTTCTTTCACGGATTTTGGAGGGGCTTTATGGTCCCACAACCCTTACAGGGGAGGTACACCAGAGACCAAGGCAGCCAGCAATGGAGAAAAATTCATCCCTTTACTTCCCACCCCAAAGCCTCAGGTGTTTCATCCATCACTGAGAGGTAGTCACCTCTAAGGACACAAATCTCTTGGGGCTCTACCTGAGGTGCCCCTTACATACCCCTTACATTCCTTGCAGAAACAGAACCCATCATTAGCAGTGACTCCCTCATTGACTGCTTAGATTTTCAGCTGATCCCTCTAATTTTTGCAAATTCTGGACTTACAGAGACTCATGGTGGCCTTTCTATATCAAAAAAGTAGGATAAGAACCGGGCTGATATTTCCTCTTTGTTAACCCCTGTCTGCTGTATTTTTCCACAAGTCTCCACATGGTTTTGATTTCAGATCTTCAAAATATATTTTATGGTTCTTCACTGGCCTCCTTTGCAGGACTTTGTTTTGCAAAACAGAAAATATTTCCTGAGTTTCTATCTTTGTCAGTAGCTTGCAGTGGGGAAAGTCCTCTTTAAAAAGCCTAGTGTTTGGAGGAAGAGAATCTTCTTCCTACTTCTTTTCCTCTGCTTCTGGCTCAGAAGTCTTACACTTCTGTCCATGTTGTTTGCTGCATTCTTAGTTTAAACCTTCAGTCTGTGTGGAAGGTGGGGCTCATTAGCAGTGGCTGTGCATAATCCAAGACTTGGTGCAGATGTGGTTAGTGGTGTCCTGTACCCCATGGAAGAGGAAGACTCTGTCCTAAGGGAGACCAAGCCTTCCTCTGGCTGCTGGGCCCAGCAGCACCAGCTCACTCCAGCAGGAAATTCGCCTGACAGAGGAAAACTGTGAAATAAAACTGATTTTATTTCTCTCAGCCGTCTCAGCCTTTGGGTGGTGGAGCAGGGAATGTAGTGGGAAACCAGAAATCACCTAGGGCTGCTCCATACGAGCTGTTCTTGGCTGTCAGAGCTGTCCCCAAGGCTGCCCTTGGTCAGGCTCAGGCATGAGGTAGTTCTTGAGTCGTCAGCAGTTTAAGCAACAGCAAAGTTTGTGTAAAGCCACCATTTCCCCTCCTCTTCCACACAAAAAGTAGATGGAGAGGACCAGAAATATTGGTGCCCTGTCAGTTTTCAGAGTCTGGTCTCCAAACGAGCAATCTCTAAGTCAGAAATCCTGAATTTATTGCTTCGGCACTCGTGAGTGACAATACACGAGGGATAATTTTGTGGCTCCATTTCTGTGGTGAGGAAAGTCTGAAGGAGTCTATGGTAACCCGAAAACTGCCCGTGGATGTGCTTCAGGGAGGAGAGGGGAAGCTAAGGTTTTGTTTGGAAGAGGGAAAAAAAACGATGAAATTGAGCATGAGCCAAGACTGAAAGTCTCATTTCACTCCCATGTGCTAGTGCTTGAGCAGACTATTGTTCTGGACTCAGAGATTGGTTCTTAATTGTGTTGAGCAGTGCACGGTTTGAATTACAGCCACATAGTTTGGGAAGCACAAGCCTGTTAAGAATTTTGGCTGGAGAGCAGCTGCAGGGCTGCTCCGAGAACAGAGAAGGTGACTGTTGCTGGGGCTTTCCCAGAGCTGAGGTGTACAAGCTGCCACCTGAAGTCCCATGCCTGAATGCCTTATCTGAGCCTGGCCTTGTCTTCATTCTGCTATTTCAAGCTAAAATAAAACCTCTTGTCTTTATCGTATCATCGCGTTTAGACACTACCAGTTTGGAATCTCCCGTGGACATCATCAGATCCAGATGTTTCCAAATGTCATCATCCATACACTGAAATGATTACAAATGGAGATATATTCCTATGAGCTGTTGCTGCTCAGTGAAGATTGCCAGTTTCCACTGGCTTGGAGGAGACTTTTCTTTTTAATGGGGTAGGGATGGCCCCAGGTTCAATGCTGCGGATTTTGAAGTCACACATGTTGGTGCATGAAGCACAAGTGCTTGCATTCTCTGTTCACTCATAAATTTGGACCGATTTCCTAAAAGGTTACTGATTTTAACACATGTATAGGATGATTTTAATATTGGGATGACACAATCTGATCACCTATGTCTATCTGTATGGAGTGTGATGGGAGCTCATCATGCACTGCCATCAGGGGTGAGAAATGCAATTCATTGCCAGGGAAGGAAGAACTATTTTTCCTTCACATAATTTCATTTGCCTAGATTTTCTATCAACTGCACTGCTACTTATATGTACTGTGCACACCTCTGCCTGGCTTGTGGGTGAATACTCTTGTCCTCTACTGCAATGAATATCTCTTTCCTGCTCCAAGTTGCATGCTCTCTGTTCTACATGTGCCCAGACTACAGGGAAATGGGTTAGATGAGTGCCCAGACACAAGCAGAGATACAATCAACAGCCCAGATGTGGCAGAGGTTTATGCTGACCATTTTGGCATTGCTCTGGATATGAGGGCAAGATTAATTTCTACAATTAAAAACAAAAAAAAAAAAAAAAAAGAACAAAAGAAGGCAAATTATATCAGAAAATAAATGGAGAAGAGTCTGAGGTAGTATACCTCATGGAAAAATTCTGTAACTATTTAACTCGATTTGATAATATTTCATGTCATGCATAAAGCTCAAAAAATCCAAGAAGCTTAAAAAGCAGGCAAAGAATGGTTTCTTTTCACCAGCCAACAGCTTTCTGTGTTCAAGTACTAGTGACAGTGAATTGGGTACAGCAGAACTCTGTTCCATCATTCTGTCTGTCCAGGGATCTGACATTTTGGTTCACTGTGTTGTTTTCAAAGCAGCACAGAGAAATGAAAGCTGTAGAATTTAGCAGGTCATTAAGGAAAAGAAAGTTCAAATATATTTGGCTCTTCTGGAACATCCATTGCACCCGTTGTTCAGGGGAATCACAGGTAACTTCCTTTACAATAAGGCACCCAAGCTGTGTAACTGGAGAAGTAAAGGATCCAACCACTGGGCTAAATGACTAAATCAAGGGAATGAACATGGAGATTTTTAAAATTATCCACTCAGTGACAGCTAGATTAAGAATGAGACATCGCTTCCTGTGGCACTGAAACCACATGAAAGCATTTTTCAACAAGATACTATGATTGTGGTCAAGAAAATGGTGCAGTTGATTGTAAACATCACTTGTCGGGGAATGAAACATTAATTCTTATTCTTTGCTGATGACAGTAAGATAAAACAACTTACAGTTTATTTTGAGCAAGACTTTTTTTTAGAAGCACTCCAGAGGTCTGATAGCCACCCTAAATATCCATGGTAAGAAGGCAGACGTGGTGGTTTCTACATAGCTGTAGTATTATAGCTGAGATGTTGCTGAATAAATCACAATGTGAATCAATTGTTAATTGAAATTGTTAGGTAATGTAGAATTTTCATTCTTCCCTGCTTTCTCCCTCTTTTAAATGCTGCCCTCTCCAGCCATCTCAGACTATATCTTGTGTGTAGAAACATCATCAGAAAAGAATTCTAGAGACACAGACCTGTGCACAGTCTGTTTGGTAGAACCATAATCCTGTTCCTGCAATTTCTTATCCTACTTCCTTTCTTCAAGCAAATTTGTTGGTCTAGCTCTAAAGAGAGTTTAGGAATATATATAAAGCAACTTCAATTATTGGACCTTTCTGCTTTGCCTTTAAGTAACTATTCCCCTAGAATTTTGTAAATAATGCAGCTTAGTCATGCCCTTGATATTGGTTCCTGCCAAAATGAAAGTGATTAATTTGAATTTTCCCTTAGCAAAATTACTGTAAGAAGAGGGAAGCCCATTTTTTGCTCAGTGATGTGCAGGAAATTTCCTCAAAACCTGATTTTGTGCTTGATGTGATATTTTTCAGGCAGCATCCTATTTCTCCTTTTTCCTGTTTCCAGAGGAACCACCACATAACCAGTGCTATCCACTTTACATCATGCTGTCTAAGGAAATATTAGTAAGTCCATGTTGGTTTTTTATTTCACGTGGCTTTTCTAGCTGGACACTTCACGGGGGCTTTTCAGTTGTTTGTTCTTCAAAATTGCACTTTGGGGGTTTTTGTATTCTTTCTACTTCAGTCACTGAAATCATAAGTGGTTATGTCTCTCCTGACAAACTCTAAAGCCAAATCCTGATTTCTCCTTGCTCACACACCACCAGGTCTCTGCTGACCTCCAGTTAATAGATTCCCTTGATGTAAAAGTGGTGCAAGAGTGGATTGAATCTCAAATGTGTTTGCAAGTCTAACTGACAATAATCAGACTTGGGTCCAGTGAAGTACAATAATTATGTATATTTTTGGCAACATTTGCCTCCTGCTTAATATTTTTATGTTCAGATATTATATTACTTACAGATGTTTTCTTTCTGCTTATTTAGCAGATTTCCATTTCTAAGAAATTACATGTAATTTTGCAAATATTTAGTAAATATTACAAGGCTAGGATTTTTCAAATGGTGCAAAACTAAACTGGCTTGCTTAAGTTACTATCTTGCACTGCAAAGGCCATTCCTCCTTATTGTTTTTAATTAGTGTAGCATTCTTCACTTGAATGCAGTTCTGTATTTTCTTGTAGATACGTAACACAGAAAAAAGCACTGCTAAGTTCTTAGCTCACATTACAGTTTACAAAATTATTCCTAATACTAGAGGGTAAATATTTTAGCTTTGTGTTCAGAAAGGTGAAATAAGAATCAGTAAATCTTATCCAAACATTTGGATTTGTCCATTTTAACACCCTATGAAGTTTTACTAATGTCAATGCATAAATGTTGGTTGCTTTTTTAGGAAGAACTGTAGCAGTCAGGTTGTTTAGGTGGTGCTTGCAATAAAGAGAACTTATATTCTGTGTATTTGACTCATTAAACTAGCACTAAGCCCACATTTTTCTCTATCAAGTCTTTCAGGTTGGCTGCATTTGGGATTCATTCCCAGCTCCACCATGTTTTTTCACTTGAACATTAAAATGTCAGATAGAAAGAAAATAATTCTCAGCTGTCCTGGGGCTTGATTCACCCGCCTCAGACATCAGTTTTATGCCAGCATAACTCCATCAAAACCCATAATGTTGCCCTGGTGCTATACTGGTTTCATAGACTAGCAAATCGAGCCTGAGGGGTGTTTCTTGGTTACTTCTAATTTTCTGATTAAAGCAGAGTTATTGAAAATCAAAATCGACATAGCATTGTTGCTCCCCTGTGAGCTATCTGCAGCAGAACCTCATTTCATTCTGGGGCTTAAGGAAATTCCCAGCTGGCCTCAGCTTACTGAAGGTGCATTCAGTCAAACATTTCTGCAGGATTTTTATTTTTTAAATGTGCACATTATTTTAAGGAAATTCCAGAGCCTTGCGAACACAGAGGTTCCAAATATTCCATAGATTTCAGATTCTTAGGCAGATGTGAGGTACCAGCTCCAAATTCCTGCTTGTCTTCTCTACCTCATCCTTCCTCTCAATGCATCCAAAAAACATTAGATTACTACCCAAAATGTTTTCAGGCCTTCTTTAGGCAGGAGAATTCAGCATTCACCATCTATGGCCTGCCACTGCTAGCAGGGATGTGCTGCCACAGCCTAAGGGCATTCATGGAACCAAACTGATGCAGCTGGAAAAGTAGCTAAGGATTTTTTTAACTTTAATTTTTTTTTTTTTTTTTTTTTAACACTGCTGCTATTCAGATTCTGCTCTGCACAGCATAAAATAAAATAGCAAAAGAAAATACCCCTCAACCCTGCCTCCTTTTCCCTGTGTTTCTGCATCCTTGGCAGGAGCAGTGTCAGGCAGCTGCAGTTTCCTCCCCAGCACGGGGCTGCAGGAGGGGGTTCTGCTCCCCCTGGGCCTGGCTGCAAAGCATTTGCTTTATCTGAGGGGATCCGTGTCACATGCACATTGCCACCACTAAGTGCTTCAAGATCATGAGTCAGAAACTCCATAATAAATCACACTCTTCAAAATCGTGCAACTGCTAAGGACTTGAGGTGGGGGGGGAGGGAGAAGGAATTTGCCTGCCCTTCTGCTGTGCTTTTCTAGTCCTTGCTTTATTTTATTCTTTTTTTTAACTCTACAGTCCCAAGGGCTAGAAGGGAATTATGCATAAATAAAAGTGGAATTTCCCACATCATATACAACTTTAAGAGCTGGACTTCAACACTGCCACCGAAGTAGTGAGGGACTCCAGGTTGGAGCAGAAAAACTGGCAGTTCTCTGACATGTTCATCTGGATTGGTTATGGTTTGTTTTCTCCTCTGGGAGCCAGAGTTTTCTTTGACAGGATTGCATCACTTCTCTTTGGGAGGAAGACTTTGTGATGGGCTGCTGCTTGCAAAGCTAGCCAGAGAGTTTTCAGCAATACAACACAGCACCCAGAGCTCCTCTGCAGCAAGGAGGGAAGGCAGTGGACGTAAGCAGACGTGGACAAATGATGAGAGGACTGATTACAGGAATTCTTTTCATTTCTCGAAGGTCCCATCAGGTTTCATTATTATGGTTTGTAATTGTGCTGGTTGCCAGAGGGGAGGTGGCTGAGGGCTCAGTGCTGCATGCACGCAAGCTGGGAAATGCTAATGGGCTCCAGTTCTATAAATAAGTACAGAGAGAACAGAAATTGTTCCTTTGCCTTTGCCTGGAGGGGTGCAAAGGTTGTGTTCTTCAGGAAAGTCACCCTAAAGTAACTCTTGAAGTGTGCAGTAGTTTTAGGAACAATCTCCTGCACGACTAAAATGGATTTTCTTTTGCTTCTACTTTATTCAATATGTACATTCCAAGAGAGAATCAGAGAGGTCTTTGACGTCCTGAGGAGCTAGAAACTAGAAGTGAAGAAGAGGATAGAGAAAAAAAGTATTTATGGGTAAAAAGGAAAAAAGCTTAATGAATTTCAGATTAGTAGCTGGTGTCATTAAAGCCTTGAAAGAAGATGTTGGTCCCACTTGATGCAAACAGGTTGCCTCTCCTTAAAAACAAAGCGTTCTTTGAGAAGGTTTAATGCATACTGCTGCTGCCAGATACAACCTACTTTTTCTAGGTTTTGAAATAGACTGGGCAGTTCTGAAGC
The DNA here is from genome assembly GCA_023637945.1 of Phaethornis superciliosus. Lineage (NCBI taxonomy): Eukaryota > Metazoa > Chordata > Aves > Apodiformes > Trochilidae > Phaethornis > Phaethornis superciliosus. The sequence continues at coordinate 21,526,092 of JAJQWJ010000011.1, forward strand.
TTTCTTTGGCAGGTGAAAATGATTCATGTGCTGGCCTACAAACTGCTCACACAAAAGCACAGGACACCCCAATGATGTAGTTAGTAATAAACAAAAGGAACTGGAAAATTCTGTAGAATTAACATTTCTGTAGAAGTAACATTTTAATAACTTTGTTTTTGCCTTATATGGTGGGAAATAGTGTGTGAAAAGTGAATAATTTGCAGAGGATTCTTTGCCCTTGGCTACAAGAAAAGCTCAGTTTTCTTGTTCCCTTACATGTGTACTTAGTAGATAACACAGAAAATGCTAATCCTAATCACAGCCTGTCGAGAGGGAAGGAAAAAAGTGAGACATAAGTAATGAATCTGGCTTATATACCCAAAGAGCATTGGCACAGGGGTGGTAAGAAACACACAGGAGAGAGTGTGTTCAAACTGCACCGCGACACACGGAGGCATCTTCAAAAAATAACACAATTGGTGGCTTGGTTCCAAAGCTGAGCAGTCCTGCTGGAGTGTCAGGGGCTGCAGTGCCCCAGAAATACCCTTTAGAAGCCTCAGGCATAACTGCTGGCCCTGGAAACTTCATGCCAGCCCTGATGGGGAGGGAGGATATTCCAGCAATACGCCTGTTTCCAGGGAGCATGTCAAAGAACAATGGAGCAGAAGACAAAACTTGGATGAAGCTACCCCCAGGAAAGGTTTGTTTTTGTTTGAAAACTGAGACAAAATGTACATAAATGAATAAACTAAAACGGCTGTAAATAGCCTATGAAAACATGCTACAATAAAATTGTTTAGAATTCTCCTTCATTATCCCACTTCATATTTGAGAGGGTAGTGGAAAAGAAGATCCTATATTTTTTTAAGAAATCCACAGGCATTACAGCAAACGAGTGTGTTTTCCAGTTAAAATATTTTGAATATTTTTTAATGTTTGCACAGGCTCAGGATTTCTGAGCCCATGTAATAATCTGAAAAAAAAAAAAAAAGAAAAAAAGAAAAAAATCCCACTGTTTCTTGCTTTGCTGCAACTCACCACATGGCATCCAGTTGAAAGTGCTTTGCTGTGGCATCTTTAATAGCCTGCAGAGTAGGGAGTATCTCAGCCATATGTGGTGCCTTACAGCAACTGGGAGGAGAGCAAATAAAATGTTCTGCTTTCCCAAAGCAAACTCTATGGCTCTGTGGCTACCTGCAAGAAAAGACCACTTCCAGTTTCACCACACAAACGTAATCTCTGTGTATTCTTAAATTTATGGGTGGCTATGCTCCTGTGCAATTAGCCTGGATTACCAAAATGTTGGCTAAGAAGGGGGAAAAAAAAGGTTTGCTTCTCATTATTTTCTCCTCTGAGCATATGTCTGCTTTACTCAGAGTTTCCTATACCTGATTCTTTGGTGTCTGTGACCACCAACACAGTTTCCCCCAGCCTTAGCAGTCTGCTTTAAATATGTGCACTGTATATTCTCCTTGTCCAGAGGGTTCTGGTAAAGGCATTTATCTGTTGAATGACATGCAGGCTGCCAGATTCAACAGATGACAGCTTAAGCACAGCACAAGTGACCACCAATGTTGTGGGTTTTATTTTGGGATCTTGCTCTTTTAAAACCATTGTTGTCATTGTTGGCTTCCCCTGCCCCTTCCCTCTTTTGCAAGCTGCTTGTTGTGGCTTCGTGAGTCCTTTTGCTCTGTCCCATATTAAGGACTAATCCTGATTTCACGTGCATTAATTTTGTGCTGCTCCTCCTATAGCCCTCAGCGTTTGCTTGTGGTTTGTGCTCATACAAAATCAAAAGCAGGAGTTTGGGAGCAGATGTGAATAAACGTGGACAAACACATGCCTTCTGGCACCCTCCCTCTTTCTCACCTGTTGGCCATTTGCTAAGTGGAAGACATCAGGCAGTTGAGAAAACACTGATCGTGACTCCCCTTTGTTTTTTCTTGTCCTTTTTACAGGTGGAGACCTGTGGCAAGAGAAGACAGATGCTGTCCAGGGACACAAGAGAGGCAGCCTGGAAGGACAGTCCTGGTTCAGCAGTGCCCATAGGTAGGTCCTGCTCATGGGTGCATCAAGGTGGCAACTGCTTGGCAGAGACATTGGCCAAAGGACATTGTGTCCTGTCCTGATGAAGCTGAATGCAGTTCAAGTGGCTTTCTCTAGGGATGGCACTACTCTTCACACAGGATGGTTTGAGAGACCCAGGAAATTAAAAAGTCAGGCAGATGCAAATGTGTGTGGTGGAAATGCATCCTTCCTCAGTTCTGCCCATCTGCCCTTCACAGGGATTTGTCTTAGTGAGCAACATATGCAGAGATGATAGTAAATAAACCAAAGATAACCTCCCTGCTGATCCTGGCAGATCTCCTCCTTTCTGACGGGCTCAGTTTCATTCACAGGCACAACAGGGGGTGTGGGAGAGGGTTATTTTAGCATACTTATTTTCTTTGCTGGTTCACATCATCATTCGCTGGGTATGTACAAATAGGAAGGCTGCCAAAATGTTTACAAGACCTGAGATTATTTGAGCCCAAACCAAATGCCCTCAAACTTTAGGGGTTTTCTGATGTGGCAAGGACCCCAAAAGCTGTGACTCAGCCCCATCTCTGCACTGGAGTCAATGTTGAAATTAATGTTAAGAACAAAATCCCTGACCATGTCAGCATAAAACTTTCAAGACACAGGTAACATGCATCATAAATTTGAGCTGAGGATTTTGCTGTAGGGCTTTTTCCTTTGGAAAATCTTACTAAGCTCCTATCTCATTCCCCTTCCAGACCACCCACAATTATCACCCCCAAGCCAAGTTACCTCGTGGTCTTTAGAGGTCATATGTCATTCTTAGTGTCATTCTGAGAACTGAAGTGCTAAGCTAAAAAAAAAAATAAAAAACACTTTAAACAGGTGCTTAATGTCAAAGAAACAATTTATGTTATTGGAATGTAATTAGAATTAATATTGATACCTATGTGTTTACTTGCTACTAGATGTCTGACTCTTGTCTAGGTATACAATAAAAAAAGGATGACTCCATATCCAGAGATATGAAGATTGGATGTTTGAGGGAAAGAATTCTGCCCTAAAGGAACCAATGGGAGGTAAGTCATCTGAAACATCAGGGTGGTACCAGAAATGCTTGTGTAAAACACTCAAGTCAGCAGCAGCATCCAAAATGAAGTGTTAGATCTGAGGATATTATAATGACATTTCCAGTAGTACTTTATTTTTTCTTTAATCTCATAATATATGTTATAAGTACATTGAAACTGCTGAGTATATGAGTGACACGGAAGAATTTTTCAAATCAAGTAAAAGAAAAAAGATTTTGATGATTTCTTATTGTATTATCCTCAGTCATATACTAGTGTGTTTTTAAAAGTATTCTTGAGGCTAATTCTTTCCTAGTGAGAGTGCTGAGACCTTCACCTAAGCCTTTACCATCTCTGGCTTTGATATTTGATCTTCATCACCTTCTCTCCTCTGACTTTAACTCTCATGCAAATCCAGCTGCCATGGATGCTTTTCCTTCCAAACCACTGCACCTGGGGTCACCTCTTCCCTCAGCCCTCCCACTGACTCATCCTTTGCAGCATTAGGAAAGCTCACTTCTTCTCCTCAGTTTCAAAAGACATATTCAGAGTCACCTTTTCTTAATTTTTGTTGTTTCTTGGCCAATTGTGTTTTGCTTTCATCTTTGCTATGGGCATAAACATCTGTAACATTCTGAGGTCATCTTTTTGGTTTTTATTGCATAATGAACATGCAGTGTTCATGTCTTTCTCCAGCCTACAAAGTTGCTTTACTCTCATTTGGCTTCATGCTCAAGACTTTGCTCCTGTGCCTCTAGATATGTCTTGTCAACAAGAGAAAATGATTTGTGATTGGGAATTAATTTTTACATTTATTTTAAAATTTGAAATACGGTGTGATGATGGTCACGCTACACGTGTGTCTTAGGCTGACTCCACAATATTGTGACTGTTTGTTGCTTCTGTCAGCTTTGATTTCCCCTTCTGTTGCAGCTTTCTCTTGTTAAAGCTGCAACTTTGTTAAAGCTTGTCTTAATTTCAGACCCAGATCCTACAACTTACACATCTGCTTACCTTTAGTCATCTGCATATTCCCATTGATTCCAGTGAGAATACACACATACTTTAAATTAAGCACATGTGCAAGACTTTTGGAATTAAATCATGGGAAATAAAGTCTACTTGTTCTTTTTCCCAGCTTCAACAACTTCTGCAGGTGGTCAAACCTGCAGAGATTTAAAATCTGTGGTTACTACAAGAAAAGACAATCGGCCTGAAATCAGTAAGATTTGAGAATAGGTCTTGACAATATTAAGAAATTTTTTTTTAGCAACAATAGTGGTGTGAGCTTTCATAGCAAAAGTTGTTCCAAGACAGTAGAACTGGCAACAACCCAACATTTTATTCTCTTTTCTCAAGGCAATACTCAGATCAGATAGAGTTTTCCTCCCTTATGTAAATTGGTGTTGTCAAAAGTATGGGGCAGGAAGGACAAGGAAAGTTTCTAATTTTTGATGGGGAAGCACCAGTGTAACTGGTGCTGGGTTGTTTGGTAAGTGGAAAGGACTTCATAATTTATTTTTTTTTTTCTGTGTCTTTTCTTTATATTTAAAGTGTTACAAGAAGGGCTGGAAACCACTCAAATTCCATTCTGCATTAAGTAGCATTATAACTGCTCTTTGATTTAAAAAAAAAGAGCGAGTGTGTAAGTTATAGTATTTTAAATCACATGCCACACGATATTTAAAAAATTGCTCAAATGAATTTAATTCATTACAATTATTACAATTATTTTGAAAAATATCGTTTTTTTTTTCCTTTGCTAATACAGGCTAGCAGTGGCAGTGACAAAAATGAGAAAAAAATAAAACTGTGGGAAGATAATCTAATGATAGTTTAATTTTGATGTATTTCATTCTTCCAGAAGTGAAACTTGTAAAAAACAAGAGTTAAGGTGTATGGAAGTTTAAAAAAAACAAGTGTAACTCCATTACACCATGAACACAGGTCACAAAATACTGACATTCCCAGAAGACAAATTCTGGGCTCACTCACCAATTTACAAAGGATGTATCCTGGTGCTTCCTGGCATTTTGTCCTGGAAAGAGCCCTCCAGTCTCAGGCTTTTGGCTGCAGAGATGAATGAGGTGATCTCAGCCTTGGAAATCAGTAAATGAGATAAGCTAATTCAGTTCTGTGCTAACTTGGAATTATTTTTTGCTGATGTGTTATTTGCTGGTTTCACTCCTATAATCTGTTGTTAACAATTATGTTTTATAAACAATATATCCTCCCTTCCTCCCTTTGAGCTGTTTAGCATAAAATAACCAGATTTAGAGAAGGAGCACAAAAGCCCACAGATGTAGATGTACTGGAGGCCTGGAGCCTTATTTTTTTCAGTTGAATTTCTGCCTTTGCATCTCTGATGTCCTGGCAGGGAAAGCAATAGTGATTAGTATGATCTGTTCCTTCTTCAGAGTATATTTGTATTTACAATACAGTAACTCTTTTTTCCCCATTATTCTATGCAAGTGACATTATCTACAAAACATCCCCATTCTCTCTGATACATGTTAAATATTGACCAAGTTAAAAAAAAAAAAAACAAAACCAAATATGCATGCTGAAGCAAGCTGACCTATGGTACAAGTAAAGCAAATAAGCTAATGTCATTGGAGATCTCTTTTGCTATTACAAACTGTTTTTTTACTGTTTTTTTTAAACACCCCAAATCTCAGCTGGGGAAGCCAAAGGCTCCTTCAGAGTTGCATTGGCCTCAGGGCAGGATTGAGTGAAACCTCCTTGTCTTAAGAGGTAAATTGGTAAAGAGGTGGAGTGAGCTGGCTGTGGTGGTAGCAGCTCTGGTTTTACTTGAGTTGATGGGGTTTGGAGTGGTTTCTTCTACCCCACAGCACTCATCTGTGGCAGATATCAGGGGAGAGCAATTACTTAACCACGTCGAGTGATACTAGGTAGTACCTGAAAGTATTCAGATGGTTTGGATGGTGCCTGGAGTCTGCTTCTTCATAAAAATCTTCTTTTTTAAGGCCCAAGAATCTTCCTCTGTAGCTTATCTAGAAACTGTTCATAAATCAAGAAGTTCAGAACAACCAGGAGTATGAAAATGCAGTTTAAAATGCACGTGATATGCGAGGGGGCTGTGCAGGAATTCAGGTGCAGGAATTGCAAGGCTGGACAGGAAAAAACAGACCTTGGCCCAAGTGGAGGGGACCTGGGAGCTTTGTGGAACCTCCTCTCTATCCATTTGCAAACAATTCTATCTTATTATTTACTACATTATCTAACTGAAATGTGAATTTGCTATAGCAACCCAGGCATCAAATATTGCTTCAAATTTGTTGCTGTCCAGAATTACAGCACCTCCTTAAAAAGGAGTAAGGAACAGTGCTCTGTGTAAGCTCAGCTCTTGCCAAATGTTATTAGCAAAATACGGCTTTAATAAACAACACATTTTCCCCAATTCTTAGAGCACATTTACTAAGGGAAGGTTGCAATTGCAAACAATCATCATATATAAAATGAGCTATTTCACTTAATCTGTTTTGGAAGGGAAAATGAAGGTGGGGGACATACAGCTGGCAATGGTGAGACAAAGTCCCTGTGAGACATTTCCATGATGTGGGTGAGAGTTTCTGTGCCACTGCCTTCTTTCTTCACTGTAAGAAAAACAAAACACTCCCAGGTCATAGATTCATTCATGCATTTTGCTCTTTCCATTTAGTCTGTCCCTTTGCCAGAAAAATAATGGAGCATCCACCAGATGACATAATTGTACATAAATAAATGTTTATTCAAATCCCCTACTTGCAGTCACTTCCCACTAACATACCAGAGTCAGCTGGATTTCTGGAAAGAAGAATGTGTCCAGAAGTTTTGTTGGGTATGCAGAATGATGCTTGTTTAATTGAACCTTTGAAAGTCTCACATGGTTAGAAAGGTGTATGTTTAGGTGGCTGTCTGTCTGTCTATTCATATTACATGTTACAAAACACTAGGACGTGGACATCTTTTTCCCCTATTTTCTGTTAGTCTCAGGTAGGCATTACTAATAAGATTTATACTAATCATAAACATACAAAAGGTTTGTTGTTGTGCCCATCAATTTTATATAATTGATGTACATATTTCTTTTTTTTTTTTTTTTGAAGTACAGTTTGGAGAGATTCAGCCATGTGTACGTTTGGCATAAGAAAAGAGCTGTACAAAAAGGAACAGCTTTCTCCCCTTCTTTACAAATTATTTCTTGCAGCTTTCTCCTCTTCTTTAGAAATTATTTCTTGCAAGTTAAGTGACAAGGAAAATCAGGCAAATTACAGCTATTTCTTACAATTTTTAAAAGCAAGTCAAGAACCCAAGCTCTGCAGTAAACAAGTACTTTACCAGGAGAGATAACCCACAGCTTCCCAAACACTTCTAGAGATGTTCAGGAATTTGTTTTCAATAGGAGATAACTGGGAGCTGCTTCTGCACGTAACAGTGAAGAAGAAGCCCCAAACCTCTGAATTTTGGTCTTGTTTCAGGGAATCAGTGCTGTGTAAGTATTAAATGTCCCATTCTCATCCTTACATAAGAGGCAGAGTCTTTTTTGTCCTTGGTCTTCACAAAAGAAATTCATTAGTTTGAACCATGTTTTTATTAATGCTAAAAGTGAGGGGAAAAGCCAGGACTGACCCCTATAATACCATTGCTCTGCTATTTGGAAAAAATTGCCTTTCTATTCTTTAAGCTCCTTGGGATAAAATCTGTCTTTCCAGCAGTTTCAGACTGTGTACAGCACAACAGAAACAATGCTGGGATATAACAAATGCTTCACAATATTAACAATTTGAGTGGATTCAGTTCTGGCCCATGTAGTTGCAGAGTGTGTCCAGATGCTGCAATGATGCATACCTTGTAAATGCATATAATGATAAACAGATAATAAAGGTTGGAATAAACAAGTCCATAGGTTTGGCCTCCTGGCTGGCTGGCAGTTAGGGAGTGTATGTGAAATAAAGCATCACCACATCAGCACTGACTGGCAGCCCAGCATCCCCAAGGAGAGCTCAGAGGTTGACTCCCTTCTGTGAATGGTCCCTCTGAGCAGCATTCAAAGCACTGACAGGTGGGTGCAGTAAAGCCTCAGTCTGTAATGCCCAAACTTTTTATGATTTGCCAATTGATTTCACCTTTGGGAGCTGAGTTCAGCCCTTTCTTCAAAACGTCAAGTGCTCTGTAAATGGGTTTCTCACAGAATAATTGCAGAAGGATGGCCAGTTCCAACACAAAGCCCTGGCACAGCCTTACTAGGTACCTAAAAGGAGGTTCCCCCTAATTTATCATCAACATGGATGTTTATTTCATGATGTCCTATGTCTTGGGCACCTCAGAGACAATCCTCCAAGATCAGTGGTGTCTGTAAAAAGCCATTTAACTCTTTTCAATTATATAAACTAGTTTAACCTAACCCAACGGCAATGCAGGGTAACTTTGGCCTGGGTGAGAATTACCTTGGCTGTGCTAATAGATTTCCTGTCTTTTTCTTAACTCTCCATGTTTCAAGCCTCCTTAAGAGCATCTCTCTGGTATTGATTCTGAAACTACAGATGATGGGGTTTCCACAAAGGTGGATCAACACTTGATGTTAAAGATGAACACAGATGCTTCATGAAAAGGTGAGGCACTTAAAAAGAGACTTTATTAATGTTTCTCCAGAGATCCTGTGATGGGAGGTGTCATGAAAATTTCAAGGTATTAGTGGTACTCACTCAGTAGTATTCCCCATTTTCTTAATTTCTTTGAATTGTAGCACATACAGTTCTATTTATAATAAAAGTAAAGGGCACTCCTGATACAGGAATATACCTTTCTGCTGGCATGGATAGGTACAAGCCTCTTATAATAAAGAAGCTAGGAGACAGCTGAATAAAACCTGACACAAGTTGTTTGTGCTAACTGGTTAAAAGTAAGGCACTCTGCCAAAGCCAGCACACATCCTAGCACCCCACTTACCTGGGTAAAGAAATCCCTCAAATTCCCCATCTTACCCACTGACAGATCAGGTCTGAGCCACCAGTTATCCCCAGCACTGTGCCCCAGACTGCTGCCATCAGATGCCCAGTGAAGCCTCTTGCCCATCCAGGCCCAATTGTGAATCTGGACTCTGGTTTCTCCCAGAATGACATTTTTGAATGTGACACAACATGAATACGAGTTGAGGATTTGGCACCAGTGCCTGCTCTTTTTCCAAAGTCAAGTGTAAAGTCTTAGGGCCCTATTAATGAAAAAATCCATCCTGTGGCTGGATCCCAGAAAAAGGAGGGCCCCAAATTATGAGCAGGATCTGTTATAAAAGCCATGTGTTCATGTGAAAATATGATGGAATATGGGCACAGAAAGTTACATGTGGATTTCACTAGATGCATAGGGATTCCTGGAATGCCTGTAAATGTATACGTTGTGCTTAGAGACACAACACAAAGGGTCAGAAGGCTGTAAATATGCTGCCTTGCTGCAATAAGGGGGGATGAACAGTGACATGTCAAAATCCCTGAAAATCAGGGTTGAAGCTGAACTGCAGCTTGCAGTAGGACAATCAGGCACAACTGGCTGTGTGTGGGCAGCAGACGCACAGAACCCATCAAATAGCAAAGGATAAAACAAATGTTATTTAGCAAAGCTTGTTTTTCTTTGCCCTGCCTAATGGTTTTGTTTCTGAAGAGTGAAACCAATGACTCTTGGTTGATGCATCCCCCACCATCCCTGAACAAAACCTGGGGACCTGTTAATACCTTCTACCTGAGTATTAGACACAGGCTGCAGGAGTAGTCAGCACCTCTTGGGTTTAGAAAGACAGCTGAGGAGTCCTAAAATACAAATGTGTGAGAACATGGTACTGTTCTCCATGGAAAAAAAATAATTAAAAAAAAAATAAAAAACAAACAGTAAAAAGCAATAGAAGTGAGTGTATTAACTTGCTGAGACGAGTTTTTCCTGAACAAAGAGTTCAGGAAAAGATAGAAGAATTTTCCATAAGAAAATATCACAGGCAGATTACAGACTCTTCTCTATTTTTTATATGCTTAATTTCCCATACCTCTCTCTCTGTTCATTCCTTCATCAACCTTGATGACATAAAGTGTTTTAGCCTTTTTTTTTTTTTTTAATAACAAGGCATGCAGGGTTCATGCTGCTCACTTTCTATAAGTTATACTTGAGTCTAAGGTGCTCAGCATCCTTTCTCTCCTATCTGCCCTTAATCCCCTGTGTGATGGGCTTTACAAGAGACAATGCAGAGGGCACGAGCAGGCTCTCAGGAAAGGAGATTTGAGGCTACTTTTGTAAAGTTGCTTTTAGAAGAGCCCTCTCTCCTTAGCATCAGGAGTCAGGAGGAGTGAGGCCAGAGCATATATTCCTTTGGCAGTTCCGGGTAAGAGCTTTGCTCTTTGGACTACTCAAATGAGCCATAATTTATGCCATGCCAAAGCTTCTAAATTATACCAAAAGCAGCCCCATCCTCTTTGCCAAGGATTCTGATTAGAAAGCATGAAAGAAGAGGCATTGAGACTGAAAACTGATCTTTCTCACTGATGTGAAGATCTCAACTATACATGAAACAACACGAGAGCAGCTTACATTGTGAGCATGTCCTGGCAGCTGGAGAAAGCATTAAGCCAGTGATTCAAGCAGGGACACCCAGGATCTACACAGCTCTACAGCACTGCTCATGCTGCTTACATTTTTATTTTTTTTACACAAGGATATGAGGACAAATCTCAGATCCAGAAGCTCAGCTTCATGTTTTTGTCATGACAAGAATGCAGCCTGGCTGTGCTGCCAGGTAAGGATCACTTTATGCTATAGAAAAAGTTGTGTTGAAGTATAACAGTCTTCAGCAAAGGAAAATGGGAAATAAAACACCTTTACGCAGGTTCCACTTTCATATTAAAGGGCTCTTTAGGCAAAGTGTGTGCAGGGGGTTGTTGGCAGCTTAGACATGGAGGGGCATAGAAACAGTTGCCATAGTCAATGTGTTCCATATACTCTGAGGATTCATTAAGTGGTCAATAATTACTGGTACCAGTGAAACAGAGGCAAGAGAGTGAAAAATTAACAGTCTGTTCATACAGTAACCAAAGAGGAGGAAAATAAACACCACCAAAGCCATAAATATGTCACAAAAGGTTCAAAAACGTATGTTTCCAGAAGAGCAGAAGGTTCCATTAGAATTATGACTTTAGCTCTGGAGAAGAATTCAGTTACAACACAGGTGGTTGTCATAAAAATTGTGTATATTAGGGGAAAAAAAAAAAATCACAGTGTTGTCTGTTGCAAAGTAAGAATAATTCTGTCCAATACCTTCTGGCAGGTTTTATTTAATGAACTGTGGTGATAAATACACTGTATAACTACATGATGTATGTGTAATAGTACTATACATGTTAAAATGCTGCAAACATCAGGGTTTTTTTGTGCAGTGCCCTCTATGAGAAATCCACTCCATCCTCTGAAAATGTTATCAATGAGGAGACAAGAAAGATTACAATTAATGTGCCCAGCCTGACAGAGCCCAGTGCTGCAGGATGCTAAGGGGCTTTCACTGCTATCACCAGCTCTGCAAATTCCTTGTAATAGTTGCTGAAGCATTTTGCAGGGGATAAGGGTTCCTTCCTTCATATTTCCAGAAAGAGAAATGAGTGTGTATTTTCATGGACAGATGGCTCAGACACAGCCAGTGCTGCTTGGGATTTATGTGGGACAGCAGGAGAGATGAGGTCCAGTTGATACATCACCCAGATAGAAAAAAAATGTAAAATTCTGACAGGACTCCCTCTGTCCCACCTTGTGTAGGAGACAAGAGTGAGGAGATGGCATTTGGGTTGTCTACTAAATGCAGTTGTAGTCTGGCTGGAGAATGACTGCTCTTACATGTGCATTGAAAAAATGTATGTATATCTATGTACAGTTTTGCTCAAGATACTGGGTAGGTGGCAACAAAACAGCTGAACAATTTATGAAATTGGTATTGCCCATTTTAAGTTTTCCCACTCCCACTGTGGTCTGTAAGCTGTAGATTCTCAGTGAAACATACACTTCTATTCTGAAAAGGGAATATTGTACTCTTATTGCCAGAAGGTCCCAAGCAGAAAACACAACAAAACAAATAAATCAACTGTGATAAAAAACAACCACAAAAAAACCCCAAACAAAAGCCCTTTTCTCCTGCCATCTTGCAAAACAAAATCTGTCAGGCACGATTTATTAGTAAAACCAGCTATGGACAGTTAATCATGTGCATCTGGATCTAATGAACAATTGCACAGCCAAAATAATTTTTTTTGTTTTCCCTGGAGTTTAAGTGAAGTAATTCATCTGTACTTTAACAAAAGCCTTTATTTCCACATGAAGAGGTGGACAGCCATTCAATCAGACATGACTGGAATTGCTTCAGTCAGTTACATTGCCCAATATTTTCATGTTAACTTGGAAAAAAAAAATAGAAGGGGGCATTCATGGGCCATTTTGTCATAGGGGAACTTCTACCTCTACCTCCAAGTTGTTTCATATCTATAAATTTGTATACAAATATTTATGAATCAAATATAACTCAGAGAATGTAATACACTTGCACTAACATAAAGCATCACAATAATTTAGGATCATAAATAACAGAAAACGTATGTGGAATTAAAGGCTGTGTAGAAAAGCTCATTTTGAAAGCAGATGCTTCTGTCTCCTATAACAAATTTTCTGTTTAAGTAGGAAAAAAAGAAAATTTGAGTGGGTGTTCACTACTTTTAGCTGGCAGTGAGGATTTTTAGCAATGCCTCCAGTCATTAATTTCCCAGATTTCGTTGCCTGAGCATCAGTAGAAGTGGGCTGGTGGTGGATGTGAGGCAGCTCACTGAGGTCAGGCACATTTAGAGTGAAACGTGTGAATCTTTGTAGAACTATATTTTAATTCTCTTTAATAGTGGCTTAACTATTAATATCATGCAGCTAGCAGGCTGCTTTTCTTCTACTCTTCTTTTCTTTCTTTTTTTTTTTTTTTTTATTGGAAGTGTGCCACAATTCTTTTAAAGGTGCTTTTGAGTTATTTTTTGCATCTCTGCTTAGCAGTGCATCAGAGTTTCAGGGACTCTTGTGTCGAGTTTTTCCCATTAATTTAGGATTTGCAGCTAAATACAGGTGACAGGATTTAATATATGAATAATCCACAAATCATTTAGCAGTAAAATTTCACTGCAGAGGTTTCTTTTGAAAGCCAAACAGTCAAAATGTTTCGAACTTACAGCAAACCCAGGGTTGTGAGCAGCAAGTGACTGAAAGATGGATATCTGCAAATAAAGTAGCTGTAGCTTATGGATGACTTAAATAATAGCTGATGACTACTTCATATTCAGGTAGCCTTCACTGATTTTGTTACAGCCTCACACTCTTTTTTTTTTGTTTCTGAAAATCTTTTATAACAGGAAACCAATGTTCTCTGGAGGGGATGGATCTAATCAGTAATTTTTTTCTTGCTCTGAAACTTAAACTGACTTTTTTTTGCATGCAAGAAATTAAGCTAGAGCTTGCAACCATACAGGCAAAAGAAGCCTTCTGTAAGAGGTATTTGTATTGGTAATTTGCACAGTTCTTACACGTTATTATTTTTCTGTAAATAACAAATCTTTAGACTAATGAAGAGAAAAATCACTTTCATCCTTTTAGCTTAGCTTCTACATATTATAAAGTAACAGATATGACAACTATGGAAAATGAAAGAAGTGACATAATATTTATGTATATATATTATAGCCAACTACATAAGCAGCTAAATTAGCTAAATACTGACCTCACTGTCTCTATTATTTTTAAAAGTTGCCCAGGGTGGCACACAAGACCCAGAATTACTCAGCAGTCTAAAAAGAGTAGAGTTCTACATGCTTCCAGCCAACCTTTATTTTTAAGCCAGTAAATAAAATGGATCATGTTTGGGTGCTATATCTAGTTTTGCCCATTATTTATTGTTTGATTTTGGCTAGTGCTCAATAGCTACTTTTTTACATGCAGTTTTTATGTTGCATTGGACAAGCCTACAGCCTAACCTTCTGTGCTGCCAAAGAGAAAACTCTGAACCTAAGAGCAGTCTCTAAAAGAAGCTACTACCATCCAGCTTACTGTAGTTGGAGAAGATTTCACGTTCTCAACATATTTTTTCCTTTATATTCTACTTAGTTACATTTTATTTCCTTTATCACATATCTCAGTAATTGAGATAGCAATATGTAATGCATATGAAATACCAGGTTCATTTCCTATTTGAAGTACATGAAAGTACTGAAACAGAGCAATAGGCAGGACAGGCCACTTGCTTCCAGCCAGTGTTAGGGATCCTAGGATCCTAAGTGTTCCCATAAAACTTCATGTATTACGAATTCCAAAAATATTTCATTTAAAAGGACAATGTTTTATAATAATTACTTTTTTTTTTTTTTAATAACCAGAAAGAAATCATCAATGATTTCACTGTTGAAGGGACCCAGATTCTTATTTATTTATTTTAGCAAGGAGCATTGGCATCATTTTCATTTTTGACTGCTTTGAAGGATTAAATTAAGACTGGCAGCTTTTTTAGTGGGGGCTCAGCTAATTGAATATCTGGAGATGTAATGAAGCTCTGAGCTATTTCTTCCCCCTGGGAGGTGAGAGTGCTGGCTACTACAATAGCTTATTTCTTTCATGCTTGACAGTTAAAGGGTGGTTTTTTTTAAATAACAGCAGGAAGTGCAGAGCTTTTCTGCATTCTCCTTTCCTTCCAGCGTGCCGGATGCCCTGGCACCAGAGAGGCTTTGAAACCTTCTCCCATTTCTTCCACACCTGATGGCAATTGTTCAACTGGAGATTTACAGCTGACCTGAAAGCCAAAGCTTCCAAATAGCTGGACTTACAGAAGGTTGAAAGGGTGGTGGATGCACTGGGTGATGGTGTTATCAGCACCTGATGGCTGCTGAACAGGGGACTGAGATGATAATTTCTGCATTCCCGTGGTCAAATGTTCCTACCACAAACCCACGGAGACAACTCAGAGCAAAAGCGGTTTCAAGGGCCTTATCTCCCCCGTGCATTTCCATACGTTTGAGCTCTAACCACATCAGTAACCTCTCCACTGGCAGGGACCATCTCCTGGGATGCTTTATCACATGTGGAAGTGCTTTCAGGAAGGAGGTCTGGGCTAGTCGTGGCTGATCAAAGAGAAAAGAGACTTCCTAACCCTCTTCTTGGAGACAGTCCCAGTCCCGTCAGGCTGGGAACTAAGTAGCAAAGACAAATAGGGTGTGGGGCCATCCCTGCAAAGCTTTGGGGGCCAGGGCAGCATTTTCTTTCACAAAATGGCAGCATCACAGAGGGTTTAGAGGCCCCAGAAGAGATTTTCTAGTCCAACTCCCTTGCTCATGTCTAGGTGGGTTCTGAATATCTCCAAGGACAGAGACCCTACCACCTCACTGGGAAATCTGGGCTACTGTTTTATCATCCTCATATTGAAATATTCTTATATTCAGGGAGAACCTGAAAACTATAAAATACTCTCTACATAGTGATTCTTTTTCTCATTAGTATTGTTATTACTATCGACACAAATGTCCTATTCAGATGTAAGCATTACTGATAGTAATTCCCACATCTGTAAGAAAAGGCTTTCCACGTAAAGGAGATGAACTAAAATGAAAATCCTATGGCTGGAAATTATCTTTTTGTTAAAAAAAAAAAAAAAGGTGTGGTATTATGGTATTGCCCTGTCAAAAAGAAAAGAATACCAAAACTGCAAAGGAGTATAACTTATTTTTGAAATGTTAATAAGCAATGGGCTAGGAAAGAAGAGTGTAAAGATGTCTTTGATAATACTAAATTATGGTATGCCTTGAGTTATCTTCTCAAAATGATTTAAATGTTCTTTAATTAATGTAGTCAGAATTATTGTAACAGAAGACCAGTATCTAATAGGAACAGATTGTCAGCATCTTGTTCTTCCTCTGATCTATAGTTTATTGTAGTAAATTTCACACACTCAGCAGCTTACAGAAGTGTTTATGTAGTTATACCTTTACCAGGTACCTATATTTTCACACTATTATTTGATATTCACATTTTTAACAGTACCATATCCAGTGTCAAAAAATCCTCTTAAGTGAACCTGTGCTTAGGAAAAAACCTACATGGCATAGCTTAAAACTAGCTTGGGAGCCTAATTTCAGGCTGAAAAGATGATGTTGCTAAGAAGCTGCAGGAAATCACTTGCTTACTTCTCTTCCAAATCTAAAGCAGTAATTTAGATATTGAGAAAGTCTTGAAAATAAACAAACTGCATTAAGATCACGTTCATACCCTATGTTTGTTTGCACAATTATACAGCTTAAACAGGTGGGTTTCTGGCTATCTTCATGAGTTGCTATCAAGTCACATATGCTAAAAAAAACAAAAAAAAAAAAGACTTGCCACCCTGCCACCCCAATCTGTGTGCTTATAAATAAAACATGCCAGGAAAAAAGGCAACTCCTGAAACCACTACTTACCAGAAATCTTTGTACTTCCCTTTAAAAGGAAAGAGGTTAGAAAAAAATTCAAATTATAAGTGAAAACTTTTATCAAAAGGATTAAACATTCTGGTTTGGCATTTAGGATAGTTCATTACAGGACATTTTTCAGTCTGGCTTAGCCTTAGGGTACTTCATGTGCTGGAAATACAGTTATAGCAGAATCCTGTGAATAAAAGATGTCTGTGGTTTGTTTTTTTTTCCAATAAGATTCCCGCCCCAAACCTTAAAAATTGCTTGTATGTTGAAACTATTTATAATCTATCAAGTTACACTGAGGAGAATGTTTTTACTGGTATTTTATGAGTCCATAATATAAAGCTTTATAAGACAATTTTGCACTAAAGCATCTTCAATAAAAGATAAAGTAATGACCTTGCTACAAGCAAAAAAAAAATATTAACTACTTCTGCAATGTCTGTGAACACGTTTAACATGTGTACATAGCTGTAGTCCAGACCAGTCAATAAAACAGGGAGCCTCTAACTTTTTTATGATCAAATAATTTAAGTGTTGTTTTTTTAATAATTTGACTCATGCTTTCTAACTTTCATTTGAAGGGATAGGAGATTGCACTATTAATAATTGCTTTCAGACAAACAGCAGTGAAATAGTTTTAGGTTTCAGCATAGATTTGTGGGCAGAATAGGTTTAGTCAAACACTTTCCACAACAACTTTAACACCAAAAAATGGTAGTTTTTTTAAAGATAGATTGAGAGTTATCCTTGCTCGTGTCTTTAATGCTACACTGGTGTGTTTCAGTTGTACAACTGCATCCTGAAGCAAATTTTCCAAACAGAAACAAAGTCCTACATTTGAAAGGAGATTCTGTAAAAAGCAGAGAAGTTTCACAGTTGAGATTTCCTATCAGATGTGTTAAAAGCCTCTGCTAAGTAGCAGCTGTCCCTTTGCCATCAGGGAAGAGATGCTGAAACCTGAAGCTGCAGTCTTGCAGAAACTGGTTCAGTTTCTCTCTTTAACAGTGTCTGTACCACATTACAGCCAGTGGAGACAGGTTTTTATTTCCTTAAGTAATGGGGTATTTAATGGTGTGTCCAGTCCAGGTGAAGCCCAAGATCCAAAGGTTCTCCCAGGCCCAAGCAGGTGAGTGGGCACCCCCTAAAATCAGGACAGCTCTGGCTGGAGATGCTTAATGAGGCACTGAGGGAAGAAATTCAGCAATGAACTGGGATGTTTTGAGCTTTCATGGACCTTTCTTCATTATTCTTCATGTTTTATAATGGGTTTCCCAAACCATGGGCTGATTTGTGGTATCTGAAGCCTTAAAAGCAGAGAAGCAGCAGCTCCAAAAATAAAAAACCTATCTGCAGTATGAATTTTGTTGCAGCTGAAATGATCTGTGTACGTGAATGATTTTGTTGAACACCAGTCAGATTCTAGGGTTTGTGCCAACAAACTGAATTAGCATGGATGGTTACAAGTAGGGCTGTGACAATGGCTCACTCAAGCAGCTATTGAAACAATAATTAGTCACTAATATTTCCAATTATTTACTCCACTATAGTCCTGACAGTTCCAATCTCTTATGCTGTTTAAAATTTATTACTTTATTAGTACTACAGACTACATTTAAATATTCATTTTGATACCAAATCTAGATATGATAGTAAAAAGGGACATTATCTCATAGCTGTGGTGAATTTAAAAGTACAACTATATAAGAAAGTACTATCCCATTAAAAAAAAAAATTGTAAAAAAATTTTTTTCCCATTCTTTTGTTGAATATCTTGTGTAATATAGTAAGCTACTTTTTAATATATACGTAGGTACACATATGTATGCACATGTGTGCATATATGTGTGTGATAATTGATATATTCTTGGTAAAGCATGTCTGGTTTTATATATATATTTATACATATGTATGTATGTGTTTGTGTGTGTGTGTATGTGTTGCCTTGAGGATTTGTAGTGGTACTTATTTATTTTAAGAGATTAGAGAAAATACCCATGCAATTGTCCTGAAAGCCTTATTGTGGACTCACTCACCATCTGTTAGCTACAACTGACTTCTAAGAAAGTAACACTGAGTAACACAGAAAAGGTTTATTCTAAAAAGTAAATTTCATGTCATTAATCATATGGGTAGTATTTTTTTGTTTACTTGTAGAAAAGTACTTTGTACCAAAGTACTTTGTACCAAAGTAATATAGAATACAATATACAAGATTAGTTGTATATAGACTCTACTATTATCAGTCAGGAGCTACAAGAAAAAAAAATTTTCTTAAATTCTCCTGTTCTGACAATTGCATGTACTTCTTCCTACCATTTAGTCGGAAAGGTATATTTTATTTTGGCAGCTTGGCATGTTAGAAACTTCTTTCGAGCACATGGAACTTTATTTTTCCATTTCATCTCTCCACTATGTGAAAAAATGACTTGTTCCTTGGAAAAGGAAGTTTTCTGGGTGTTATCTGAAACAAGCAATCTCCCATCTCCTGATGTGAGAGATCCGGATGCTAGATAGTATTTGGAATGAACATTTTAAGCTGTACACAGATATTATCTGGGTTGTTCTTCAGACCCAAGTGAATATTAATGGCATGTGCTTGGTATTTCATTACAACTTTTGAGAACTCTTAATTAATGGAAAATACTTCTATTCTCAGAAAAATGCCGTGCTTGCTATTGAGTAAGAATTTGTGCAAAAGTAATGTGATTTGAGTAACTTTTTTTGGCTGTCACTGTGGAGTTGCTTAGACCTGAGCTAGCTACTTAGTGCATTCAGTACTGGCTGCTTGGAAACTTTTGCTGTGCTGTCAGCCTTCCAAAGAGCACTTTAGAAAAGATATGAAAAGAGATGAAAAAAGCAGCGTCTCTCTGTCAACCTCCAGTAACTGTGCTTTTGGATACAGGTGGGAGGCATTGGATATTGAGTTCAAAGCAGACTGTAACATTCTGCTTCCTAAGGAAGCCTGAGATGACTGCAAGTTGTGGATTCCTTTCTGAGCAGTTTGCTTCTGTTCACTCTGGGGTTGTTTTTCTCCTAAAACCAGCATTATGGGTTTTTTTAGATCATATCCCTTTTCTAAATAAGACTAACATCACCAAATGTCCCTCTTTATTATGGGTTCTAAGAACATGTAGACTACAATAACAAATAAGGGTTTTTAAAATATAACAGGAAGTGAAAAGCAGAACAAATCTGTGCCACTTGCAACACAAGTAAAGATGTAGGAGCTCAGTTCAGGCATAGATTGAAATTAGATGAATACAGAATTATCACTTGAATTTCTAAACTGGGCAGCACCAGAATTTGCTGACTGAATTATCTCCATTCACCATGTGCAGCATGTCAGATACTATTGTGAGCTAGAAAGTATTTCTCAGGCTATCACTTCTGCAAGATACTGTACCAAAGGAGCAAAAGAATTAAAACAGTGTGTGTTAAAAACCAGAATAGTTTGTGTAGTGTGCATTTTTCAGACCTTCAGAATTGTTTCTGTCAGCCTTCTACCCCATTACCTGCTCCTGAGGACTAAGACAGCTTTTTTCCTCCTCCACCCCCTACCTGTCAAGATATTCTTTGTTGAGATTTGTGTCATGTGGCATTAGGAAAGCTTTCTTCTCAGACTTTAATTCTCTTTTTCCAAGTCTGCTGTGGTGTGACAGTTACAAACTAATGCACTTCCCCCTTATGCAGCCCCTAAGAAATCCTTTGCCCAATAGGAATTGCAGATCATTTTGTTCTGAGGAGGAGTTTCATCTGTGCTCAAGGAAATTAAGAAATAAACATGTACCACAAGACCTACTACTTTGTTCAACAACAGCTTTCTTCATGCTAAAGTGTATATCCAGCATTACATTTATGGTTTAACTGAGGAGTAAAGGGTCTTTCTTCTCTCTGCTTCTGAAGAAAGCTATACTAAAAGATAAGTTTTTATAGAAAAACAAAAAAACCAAACAAACAAAAAAAGCAAACAATGAAAAAACCTTATAAAATTGTTAATGTCTCTCTCAATGTCAAGACCAAATCAGCACATTTCATCCAACTGTCCCTCTTCAAACATTAGATAGCAGCTACTCCCCTTCCCTACCTGAGCTCCTCTGTACTTCTCTGAACATGATTAAAATATGCTACTGCTATTTTCTTTGAACCATTTTTTTTTAAAGACAGACAGGAACCCATAAGTAGCAGTAATTGAACAAGAAGTTGCTCACACAAACTTTTAATTGGCTACTATGGAAACCTTTTAATTGGCTATTATGGCCATTTTACTTATTTGTATGACATAATGCGTGGGGTCCATTTTTGTTATTAGAAATTAAAAGATTAAAGGATGAAGCATGTAATGTACTATAATCAGAGACAAATAGATTCCACTGGTCCCTTCTACATAAATGTAGGGGGGAAAATAGTAATAATAAAAATTTAAATATTCAGAATTAGGAGAGAGAATAGTTCTAAAAACAACGGGAAATCTTTCTTGGAAAATGACACACCCTGGGTGTATTTGAAACCTGATTATTTGGAAAAAGAGCAGGAATCTGTGTTTAACAATCTTTTTCTGCAAAGATCCTGTGCGTCTCCTAGAACATGATATTAAATAGCAGGGCAGTGATTAAAGATTGATAAATGGCTGCTAAGTACATTTTTTTATTTGAGAGTTTGGTTTTATTCTTCCTTGTAAATGTCTCCTGGAAAGATCACTGCAGAAGAAGTAGCAGTTAATATCTGATTCTTATAACATAAAATGCAGAATGAAGGCTTTTGGTCCAACTTTTAAGTAACCTCCATATGGAAAGTTTCCTGTCGTGTTTTTCACTTTCCCCCCCCCCCCTCACTGAAAAATCAAGTGGCCACTTTTTGCTATTTTCTGCTGTTATAGTAGGTAACTACTGAGATTTTTCTCCCCTACAGAAAGCAATATCAGTGCCTAAAGAAGAAAATACCAGAGGTCTTTGTTTAAAAACAGCTTGTGGAGATAAGTGGGTCAAATCACCAGAGCAACCCCGGTAGCATTTCTAGGTCATTTGTAAATAGCCAAATTAATTAAACAATCTTGCAAAATTCTCATTCCAATTAAGGAGAGCTTCCTCAAAGCCAGCAGCAAGGCTTGGCAATGCCAGAGCAGGATGTTCCTCTGCCCCATCCCATCCTGCACAGCCCTGCTCCAAGTGGGAAATAGCTGCTACTGCCAGGGCTGTTAGGACATGGAAATCCCTGTCTGTGGTTTGTTGTAGCTACTGCTAAATAGAGCTAATCTGTTGAGGCACAAAGCTGAGCCTTCTCATGCCTACACCTATGTGTACATATATGTACACCTGTACACAGAGTGTGCATTTATGCAGGTATTATCTAGAGCAGCATTGCAAGTATGAGTTTGATTGTGGTCAGTTTATTTCTACAAAGACAAAAACACCAATAACTTCTTACTAATTATTATTTGCTAATAATTTCCTCCATATAAATAGGTTTTCCTTCAGATTCTCTCTGCTCCCACTGCAATCAATCAGGCTTCAAGTGGAGGCTGTTTTCTGCTCATATTGTCTTCATTCTCTCATTCATACACACATGCCATTTGGTAATGGTTTTCTTTTTGAGGACACAATAAAACTCACCTAATTAGGTAACAACAACTTAATGTATTAACTACATCCTTGTAAAACCACAAGAAATTTGTGGGACAGGTTTACTGCTGATGTTTTAGTACCATTTGCTTTCATTTCCTTCAGTTGTATTTTGACCCCTAGGAGTATTAGGGGTGAAATTCTGTAGAAATCCACTGTAGAAAGAAGTGGCAAACCTGAAATGACTTTAAGAGCACTGGGATTATTCATCCAGTTCTCTGTATGGCAATAAGAGGAGTTGTTCTCACGAGAAAGCTCTGCTAGAAGAGCCCTCTGTGTGCAGTAGTATTTTATACCCAGGACCTCTGGACACACTGTTTTTTTAAACAAAGTTAGAACAATAGCAGCCTAAGCCAAGCAATAGGAATATGGGAAATGCCAGAAGGGAGATTCTCTGTCTAACTTCAGTTCAGAGCCCCTGTGTGCTTTGGTAGTCCTATTGGTACTGGATTATTTTTGTTTTTCTTCAGCCCTCTCTGAATCATAGGAACTCTGGCAGATTAGCAAACCCTCATTCAGTATTTCACTGGGTGGACTTTGTTTAATGTGTCCTCCCCATTCCTAATGCTATTTAAACACAGTTAAGAGAACACTTTATTTCCTAAGAATTTATATCATGGCACTAGTCATTGCTTCACAGAGAATTTATTCTCCCAGGCCCCATTATTCTTCATTTGCTCTCAGAAGCTGGATGTGCAGAAGTAAGAACGTCAGAGGGGATAATTTAGGGTGTATGCTCTGGTTCAACACCCAATGGCAAAAGAAAAACTCACGATTAAAAAGGTTCAGTGATTTCAGATGTTACTGTGCACACCAACATCATGTGCTGTGAAATACCTGAGCTCAGCTGAAATAATTAATATCATACCTGAAGCCAGTTTGTCAAAGTAGGATAGAGTTCAGCAATTTCTGTGTTATTCTTAATTAACTTTACAGTCTGTCTTCTGAGTCAAGTGGTATAAATATAAGTTTTGTGCAAACAGATCTATAGTACCAAACACCTTGTAAATATGTCCTCATAGAGACAGTAACTCTTTAAGAAGAATAAAGCACTGTGATTCTAGAATAACCTCAAGTATTCTCAGTAGCTCTTGTGACTCATTTTTTCCTCTTGTGGAAAATAATTTTACTCTTTAGAATAATGCTCCTCTAACAATTAAAATGCACTTCATTTAGTCATCCATTTGCCAAGATGTTCTGCCTGATAAATACCAAACAAGGTATTTGCTGGATACATAACAGGCATCTGAGCATTGGCAGCTCCTCCTCATGCAAACTGGGATGGGAACAAAAATGTTCCATTTGTCTTGGGGGTATCACAGAGGTCACCTCTACCTGATGGGAAAGGACAGTTCTGAGAAAGGACTGTACTCTGAAGAAGTTAAAATGCTTAAATATGTCATTTGTGAAGATGCAGCATCCCCACTACCAGAACAGGATAATCTCACATCCAAGGACAAGATTACAACAAAAAGATGGATTTGTAAACAGATGGATTTTTAATTACCTGCATGCCTGTAATTATCCAACATTTACATGGAAGGTTGGTTTGATTTTTTTTATTTGTTTGAGGTGGCTGTTTGGTTGGCTTTTGGGGTGTTTTCTTTTTATTGTTGTTGCTGTTTTTTTCTTTCTAATTATTTTTTTCTTTCTTTCTATTTATTTTTTCTTTTCATTTTCTATAAACATATCACTGAAGTTTTAGAATGAAATTTCTACAGCCAGAACTGAAAATAAAAAAAAATGAGCTTCCTACAGTACTAAAGCCGAATTAATTACAGAAAATAAACATGTCATAAGTAAATTAGATGTTAATTGGATTTCTTATGTAGTTGATGAACAAGAATGGACTTTTTATGCCTACCAGAAGTACAAGGGAATAATAGTGCCATAATAACAGCAAAATGAAGACCCAAACCCACCAGGCACTATACAAATCTGGTGGCATTTAACTCTTACTCAGCCGGACAGTTGGTTGGCTTTACACTTAGCACAAACCTTCAGGACATCTGAATTTTATTTAGCTGTAGGTTATGTGAAGTATGTGAGGGAAGAGGATTTAAAGTCATAGAATGAACATGATCTTCATTCTGAATGAGTTGACCTAAGGGGAGGTTCAGTGGGAACCTCAGCCCCTTCACACCACACTGCCAGCATGCAGCCCTTTGGCATTAACAGGAGCACATTGGGATCTTGCAGAATCCAAACATACATGGTATGGTTTGAAACTTGTTTATCATTATCTGTTTTTTCCTTTCAGTTATCAGACAGCCGTTTTCTCAGGCTTGAAATTCTCAGCACTACAGACAACACCATAAGGCCTGAAGAGTTTGAAGACAGAGGAACCTCCCTAAAATGTAATGTAGGACAGATGCTTCACCATCTCACTCCTTCAGCTCCCTGCTAAGTACCCACTAAGTTTTTCTTGAACCTTGAGACGTAGTTTAGCCAGTCATTTCAGGCATCTGAGTAAAATAAATATTAAATTTAAAGTTGACCTCACACAATGTCATTTATTTATATTGGATTTCATCCTTCTGAGTGGCCTCTCTGTACATATTAGAGGACCAACAATTAAGGCCTTTGCTTCAGAGAAAGGAAGGGCACTGGAGGTCACCAGCATTATGTATCAGATTTTAGCCAAGAAAACTTCTGTAAGTATGTTATTAAATCACAAAAATTACAGATTAATGCTCCACTAAGAAGGGGGGAAAAAATGCTGAGTTTGCTTCTGGACTGTTCTCTGATGTACTGGAAGTAAGGCTGGAGACTGGAGACAATTAATCTTGGGACTGAAATTTAAGGCAAAATATTTATGTGAAGGACCCTTAAGACACATTTCTCTGTCCTTTTTTTAACTTCTCCAGAAGTTCTTGTAATACTCAGAAAAGTTTTAAACCATATTTTCTGGTGTCATACAGCTGTAGAATTATTTTGTTCCTCTTGGAATATGTAGAGGAAAAGTTTCCTCAGCATTAATGAGAATTTCACTACATGGCTATGATATCAAATAGCCTTTCCCAAACCTTCCTCCCTCAAAGAACTCCCTAATCTTTCAGGGGAAAGTAATGCAGATAGTCTTAAAATGTACTAATTTTGCTCAGTTGATGAGCTGTAGGCTTGGGGTCCTGAATAAATAATGCACTTACTGGTAACACCAAACATTTTTTCAAACTTTCACTAGTGCAGTCACAAACATTTTAGCTAAGCCTTGAAGGAAATGGCTCCCAACTGAGCCTGCAGGCACCCAACCCACTCTGTGCAAATAAATGTGTGCTTCTACCTCAGTAATATCTGCTTATTGTTATCTGGTGACTGCCACTGTACAGAGCACCCACCTTTGGGGGTTTCTGGAGCACCCGTCTGGGAAGAACAGATGAACTGCACATGCCGATGAAGATGGTTTCACAGGTCACTAAATGCTGGGGTATAAAAAAGAAACAAATGACATCATGTCATTTAGAAGTCAAACTTCCCAGAGAACAAGTGGTCATACTGCCTCAGGGCACAAGAGACACATGTGACAGATCTTCAGGACTTGAAGCTGAACTTTTCCCATCAGTGAATTATGCAGATGGCATATCCTAAGGGTTGGGCTCATTAATAGAAGAAGATATTGGACCAGATCTGATCTCTCTTCTTCTTTGATCACTTCCTTTCCTCAGAAAGCCAACAGATAAAGGAAGGAGCATTTGGCTGAACTGAGACCATGTGAACATGTTCTTCAGCCTTGCAGTCATGGTAAATTTGACCTCGGATAAGGGGATTAAATGAGGAAATAATCAGCTCTGAGCTGCCCAAAGTTGAGCTGTTTTGCTTCCAAGTTTCTTTTTCTCTTTCTTTCTTGAGTATGACAGCGAACAGCACTCAGGCTGAGACTTTAGTAAGTACAGGCATACAGGTAAAATAGACATATTTAGATAATTCTTTTAAATTATATTGCTAACATTTTGCTAAGCACTGGGATAATACCTGCAGTTTATACACAATGTTGTAGATGAAAACCAAAAAGGATTTTGAGAACTTTGCATTTTATCCATATAAACACAACTGATGTGTAGTTAGAGTTGAGAATACATTTTTGGACTGAATCTGTTTTCAAGCTTTCAAAGAAAACAAAAACAAAAAAGCAATAAAGAATTTTTGAAAATTACTGTAATTGTTTGGGGGCCTGATGCCCACTCATCTTTAGAGTGTCCTAAAAGCTACTCAGCCTCTCACAAGAGAACAGTTTTCAGAAGTGTTTTTTGTGGCTCTCTGATGACACAAAAATCAACTTTTTAGGAATGGAAGGAATTACCAGGGAGCTGTGCTAATCTCTAGCACACAGCATGTGCAGGTACAACACGGAATCTCCCTCAGGCCCAGAGCAGCCAATGTCAGGCACTTAACAGAGTCCCAGGGTGCACCAAACCAAAAAGGAATGAGGAATTTAGTGGTTGCAGATTATCTGTCCACGGACTTTATATAATAGCCAGAATTAGGCAGCAAGATACCATGGCATTATGTGCATTAAATCTGTCATAGGCAGCTCTTATTTCAGTTTAAGCACTGTTCAAATCTTACGTGAGCGGGTCTGAATGCTCTGTGAAAAAATGAAGGTGTGGAGTTCTGGCCCCACAAATGCACTGGGAAATTTGCCATTGATTTATTGCAGCTATTATCTCAGCCCTGATCTTGAAAACATTTAATAAATACAGTACTTCCCAGGGTGTTCCCTGGGGCCAGGCAGTGTTAGCACGAATCTCTGGTGCTGAATAGCTGCCCTGTTAGGCATGCAAGGAGCTACAAAGAGCTGTCACATCAATAGCTGACCTGGCAATGGGTGGAGAGATCCATTTTTTTACCAGCAAGAGAATAAGGCACCCTTTTCATGTTTTTAGTACTGCCAAGAGAAGATTCATAATGCTGCTGAGCATTGGTGAGCTCTGTGAAGCTCTCTGATACTGACTGGCATACCTCACTCATCAGCACAGAGGTTTATAACAAACTACTGTACACTAGAGGTGTTCCTTGATATTTATGAAAACTCATGATCTGTTATTTCAATGCCCTAGCACGAGCATAAATACACCCAAGCCCTTGATTGCAGCACTAGGCAGTCTTTGAACAACCGCTAAACACTTTGTAAAAATAAAATACCAACTCCAGCCACCCCCAGTTCTGTCTGCCTCTCTTTTTGCTGTTAGGAAACTTCACAGTTAGGTGGGAAGTCACACACACAGGAAAACAGCCATGCAAAAACCTCTGCATAAGAAAATTGAAGTGTACCTTACCTGTCAGTCCTGCAAAGGCTCATGTACGATTTATGCACTGACCCCCTGAGTATTACCCAAGCATCCACCAGAAAATCCTATTTTTCCAGGCATCTAGCCTTGACTTAATTTGATTGACAGAATAGATTTTTCCAAGATATTCTTGGACACATATAAGATCAGTGGCTGCAGTATGTGTGGGGGGAGATGGATGTATGAGGCAATTAGAGATGGGGAAACCCATTTTCTCCTCTCTAATGCATGTGATGGGTTCAGAGGAGAGCAGCAAAAAGTTTCATATTTCTCCCAAAGGTTCCACCTTCTCCCTCTGTGTGTGGGTGCATGCCAAGACGTGTGTGTGTGTGTGTGTGTGTGTAGGACTCTGCTCCTCTAGAGGAACATAAATAATTTTTTTTCTGGCTGCTCACCGTGCACATTTGGGAAGCTTTACTTTTCCAAGCTGGTAGCTAAGAACTGAAGCAGAGACAGAGCAAATACTGCTAGGACTTGGGAATTGAGTTGAGGAAACACAAATTTGATCTGCTGGGCTCTCAAGTACTGGTAGCAAGGGAGAGTGATGTGAGAATTATTTGCTGAAATGAAAGACATTCCTACCTATATCTTATTCTTTGAAGTCCTATAGTTTTCTGGGCTAAAATCCATATCTCGAGGAAAGCTCCCACCTCTCATGAAGCAATCTTTCAAAGTGCTTGACAATTCACTTATGGGCATTTCTGCAAGATCCATGTGCACCTCCTGGGGTAGTTAGTTAGCCAAACCTTATCTAAAGACATTTTGAGGCAGACCTTCTCAAGACACTCTTTCAACTTTCTTAAGATGAACAAATGCTACTAAGGAATTCTCTGCTGAAGAAAGGTATTAACCCAAAGCTCCGGAAAGGCTCCAAAGGGTTCATCCAGCACTTGCTCAAGATAACACAAGCCTGCTCTGGGAAGGGGTTCTGCTTGTAGAATGAAGCTCCCAGTGTTGCCTGCCAGAGGTACTGATTAATTCCCTCAGTTTCAATGGGGAGAGTCTGCAGCCAAATCTGGGAAAAGTAAGAGATACCACAGGACAAGAGCTTGATAATGAGATTTGTTCTCAATGTAAATTCAGTATCCACTTTCATAATCCACATTTCATTCCAAATGAGTCAACTAACTGTTCAGAGCTAAAACAGCAACCTGGGAAAAAACATTGCATGATCTTTCTTTCAGCGTGGCTTAAGTCTATTGTTTCAGCTAACATTTTCTGATCTGAGTTTTCCTTTCATAATCTTCAACAGAAAACCCAAAGCAACCTCCCCTCAATATTGTTCCTTTGACTATCCAAAAAATATGGGATTTCAATTGCCCTCATGGTGCTAAAGAAGGGCTATAGGCTCTGACTGTTACCACAAGCAACACTTTCAATGCTTGCAAAGAAAATGGATCTGGGTTTTAGTTGAACCATGGGTCAATCTGACAAAAGACAGGTAAGTTTTGTGGCTTTAATAAAGTAACTTTGGCCTAATTTTCAAACAAACCTGAGGCAACTCAAGCTTTGGATTTAAGTGGTTTCATATGTCTCTCAAGTGCAAGTCATTTTCCTTATTATTTCAGTCAAGAGTCTGAGTTTGCTCAGTCCTGAAAGCCAGAGTTAAATTTAGGGGTGTGAACCCATCTGTACTAAAACTGAAGGAAATATTGGCACAAACCTCAGCAAAATGAAACTGCCAAAACTTAAAACAGCTCTGATATATACATCTATTCAGAAAAAAAAGAGAGTTTAATAAAAGTGAGTAGTTTGTCATAATCATAATCAGTTTAGTCTGTTTCACTGGGAGTTTGAGGGAAAGGAAGTCACTTTAAGTCACCTATGGCTTTATGAACACTTTGACTATTTCAAGAAAAGCTGACATTTAAATATTTAAATATTTTTCTAAAGTTTTCTACAGGTTAATCAAACCTACACTAGGCAGAGAAAAATTAAGAGGCATTTTGTTCTAAAACAGCTATGAGAATGGGAATGGGGAAGGGAATGAGGAGAAGAGGAAGAGGGAGTGGGAGTAAAGAACAGAGAAGCCCAATGTTAAACAGAGTATGAAATCCATTAAAATCCAAGTCATGAATGTCTGAACTGGAAGAATTTTGATGGGAACTGTTAAGTTTGGAGGAATTTTATGGCTTGCACAGGTTAATGTGTTCATTATTTGAATGGTGAGC
Source organism: Phaethornis superciliosus (assembly GCA_023637945.1). Lineage (NCBI taxonomy): Eukaryota > Metazoa > Chordata > Aves > Apodiformes > Trochilidae > Phaethornis > Phaethornis superciliosus. The sequence goes on from JAJQWJ010000011.1 coordinate 21,555,736, forward strand.
TCATACCATGGTTAAACAACAGGCTGAGTTGGGTTATTAATATGCAGAATTTTTTAAATGTCAAATTTATTTTCAAGGATTAAGGAATGTCACTCATACTGTGAAAAGGCTTGAAATGATACTGTTTGTCAAACACACAAAAGTTCCCAAGTGTTCTAACTAACTGTTTAAAGCAGTTTTCAGAAACTGAATAAACAGTTTGACAAAGCAGTGTATGTAGCAAACAGCTCTGAGCTTTTATACTGAAAAAGGCCTCCTAAGAAAAATGTCTGTGTTATAATGTGACCATTGTTTCTCTGGCTAATTACTGCTGTCTATGCCAGTGGGAAGCCTTGCTGTAAAGCAGCAGGAGAGTACACCTCCCATATGCACAGATTTTTGGAGATCACATAGAACCAAAAAAAAAAAAAAAAAGAGCTAGGAAAAAAACATACGAATGAAAACAAAGATCTAACAGTTTATTTTTCTGGGAATGAAATCACTGGAGTCCATAATATGTTCTCTATATTTGTTGGAGTATGCACCCATACATGAGTTACTAATCATGGCCACGGGTGTCAATGTGATAACCAGCCTTATGTGGATGCTGCCATTTCAAATAGCCCCTTTGCACCTTGGACCATTTCCAAAGTGTTCAAAGAAAAAATATCTTTTAACTCAGGCCACTTTTATTTTGTATATTAAAAGTGCCATCCCGTTCCATAGTGGAGGTACCCACACAGCCAAAAGCTTACAGATAGCTTACATGTATTCTGGAATGTAGGAAAGAAAGCTAGCAACACCTGAATGAAATGCAAGGAAAAGACTCAAATGGAAAAGAAAAAAAATCTGTTCCCATGGATGAACATTTCCCTGAAAAGTCTTCATTGCAGTTGGAGTTCAAGAGAACTTTTCCATGGAATATTGTAAAAAAGAGGTGAGACTGAAAACTTTTAAAATGTAAATGAAATTTTAAAAGCTTTAAAGATTTAAAAATTAAAGTGACAGAAAAGCTGACCATTGAAATATAATCTCTATTTTAATGTTACATGTATTCACTGGGTTATGTATGAAACATAATTTTGAGGGGGCAAACAGGAAGCTAATAATATTACAACCTCATATACTTTAACAGCTGCCAATTGAAAGATGCACAAATCATCAGCTTTACCAATGTGTTCTGATCTCTTCCTGCTGACACCAACAGAAATGTTGACATAAACCTTGTTGGGAAAGGATTAGGCCATGCATAAAAGTATAGGAGTTTAACAAAATTCCTTAAGACCACAGAATTCCTCCTACAACTTAGCACCTTTTTCTTCTGCATGTATAAAACATGTTTTATAGTTGATTATTAATTCAAATATCTTGCTAGTTATATTTTCCACTCAACTCCCATAGAAATGTTGTACTTCAGAAAACCAAAAACTTTTGCTGCTACTTTGTGATTCATAAATAAAGCTTTAGATATGAAAAAAAATTTTAAATAAACAGGAAGTGAAAAGTCCTTTCAGACTTTCAAAACACTACTTTTAATATGCTAAAACATTAAGCAAATCAAGGTTAGCAACTAAGAACTCAGGTTGCTCAGGGTCTGGCTGTCCCAGAGATAGAGGTAAGTTCATTCTCTGGATTGAGTCTAAGAGCAAAATTTTCTTGTGGCAAAAGCTATCACTAGAAGGGTTTCCTCCCTCCACCTCAAATCCTAATTACACATTAATTCCAGTGTATCTTCCTCTTTATTATGAAAAAAACTTATGGGATAAGAGAAATAGAAATCTTCCCTTTTCACAACTTACTCCTAATGGAAGTTAGCAACAGTCCCCTCTCCCCCAAATCAACCAACCAAACAAACAAAACAAAGCCAAAACCCACAAAACAAAGCAAAAAAACAACTGCTGAATTTTCACATCATCTAAATGAGCTTGAGTCAACTGATAGATAATTATACAATACTTTGAAATCAGTAGTCCCTCTGAGCAATAGCCATAATCATGGAATTATTTTTGGTGCAAAGCTTGAGAGCTTTGAACATGGATGTAGCAAACTTGTTGGCGTTTTTTTTAGCGAAATGATGATAAAAAGTGAAATGGATAAATTTGGGACAGTACTAAAATCTTCCAACAGCATGAAGCATAGTAATACTATGGTGAAGAAACATCACACAAAGAGAGTTAACAAGCATGTGGCCAAGATGTGTGGGTTTTATCAAACATTTATATAACAGTTAGGCCAGCATTTTGAAATATTTAAAACCGTGTATCTTTACAGCTAATTGAACCAAACCATGCCTGTCTTAAAGTGAAACAAGTAAAACTGATTCATCTTTCAGAAAACTCATCTCTAGTCTTCCACAGATTATACACAGCAGATGTTGGCTGTGTGATTGGCCATGCTGTGCATATTTGGTTAGAGGGAACATTCACAAAACCATTTTTGTGTCGTGTCAGCCATGCCACGCACACACACAGAGCTGCACATTCCCAGCTACTCAGATGTGCAGAGGATGAGGGTAGAAGGCAGAACCAGAAATACCTGAGTGACTGGGAGAGATAGGTAAGGAATTATTATACTGTTATTATCTCAGAGGCCTCTCAATCAGAAATGTCAAAATTAGATAATAGCTTAGATATCACGTTGGGTTCATATTTGTCACCTTTGATGTGTTGGTAGCTCCTCCAGATGCCTACCTCACACACAGAGTGCATAACTCCCCTTTTTATCATGTTTCATTTAGTGGTAACAAGATGAGGTTGGGAGCTTAATAAAAAGCCAAGTGCTAACAAGAGTCTCTTCAAAACTGTGTCAGAACAGAACTCAGCTCTGGGTGCCATGTGAATGGTGGACCAAATATTGCTGACTTCAAAAAATAAAATAGGAGACAAGAAACCAAATGTGTTGCTCTGAAGCAATGCAGTTGCCTGTAAAATAGTTACAAGCTTTTCTTTATCATGCAGTCATCACCAAAATATGTGCCTTGGCTTGAAAAAAAAAAAAAAAAAATAGCCCACCAGCAATATAAAAGGAAGGGGAGAAAAAAGCCCCGTCCATTCCCCAAATGTGCCTTTGTGGTTGTGTCCCAGCCTGTCAACACTTCCCTTCCCAGCTGAAAGATTATTAGAAAAACAGGGTTCTACCAGAGCCACTGGCCTCAAGAGCCTCATTATATAACATGGATAACCCCAGAGAGAACACAAAATCCAAACACTGGCTGTACAGAGCCCTTTTTGGTCAGGGTACACACACGTGCTTCAGCCAAGTTTACCAGCAGGTGAAGCTCATAGCTGCACACAGCCAGAATTAAGAAAAAATCATGAGAAACTTGGCAGCTTTTATCAGACTTACTATGGAAAAAGAAAAAAAAAAGAAGCCCAGAGCAGGCAGTAAAAAAGGATCTGAACATGAACTCACCCATGCATTCCCATTTCTTCCTGGGCATGTGTGGTTTTGTCTTCTGGAAGGGGAAACTGAGGCCTGTGAGAAGAGAGGTGAAAAAAAGGGTGAACATGGACTCCTTGGAAGATTTTCTCATGAGATAACTCAGGGTCTTGTGGTCATATCTTAACCTCATCCCTTTGCAAAAAAGCTTACAACACTTTTATGGTTTTTTGCTCTTGGACTAAAAGCCTGCAGCTGTTTTGAAGGTTGACATGCTTCTAGCATATAATTAATACCATTTCCATTTAACTCACCAGTTAAATCTTAAACAGAATGCAAAAGCTGGGACATGTTAGTGAAAAGCAGCAATGCCTGTTGGACAACTGACTCGGTGGTGGCCTTTAATGCTGTGCCCTCTTGGTTTGGTGGCTGTGGTTACCATTTGTCATTGGAGAAATGTCAAACAGTTCCTGGGCCTGGCAAACATAACTATCACAGAAATTCTGCTTCTGCTTGCTTTCATCTCCTGAAACAGTTGCATTTGCTTACAGAGTATGCACTGATTTATAGCCATACTTGCCACTTACACTCTGTGTATATGCATATGTATTTTTATAGAAATATGCATAGGATACGGAGTAGGTCTGGGTGGAGTCTGGTGTAGTTTATCTCCACTAGGTAGCCAAGAAACTCATAAATTAGTAGTCTCCAAAACTCAAGTTTAAATCTCTCTTGGCTGCCTGTGTTACTGAAAGTCAGTTCTGTCACTGCAGTGTGGACATACTCTTCAAGTAAAAGATTAATTGTGAATATTGATTCACAAATGCAGAAATTGCGTTGTAGATGAGTTCTTCAGTATTTGGTGAAATTGTTTCTGTGATCATTTCTGTCTCTAAATTCTTTCTTCAGTGTATTAATGGAAAACAGGCATGAAAAGGAGAACAAGCACAAAAGACGTTGCCTAAATATTGCAACATTTTTCCAGTGTGTCCACAACTCCAGTCAACCAACTTCTCTGTAAATTACCCTGTGTGTGAGACTCAGAGGATAAGGTCCCTCTGGCAAAAGCTGGTCCTACCAGAAGTCCTACTTAGCACAGATTAGAAACACCACTTCATGTTATTAATCACTTTTCACTAACAGTAACCAAGCAGCTGGTACAGTCTGTATCACTACTAGACACATTTGTCACGACTTAGCTAAAAGAATAATAACAAAAAATAATAACAAAACAGAACTTCCTACTCAGTACAGTAGGGATGAGAAGTACACCAGCAGTAGCATCCGAGTGAGGCTGTTCCCACAGCAGAAAATTTTAGGAAATGTACTGAAGACTGTTGATCCCTGCTGTTCCTCTCAGATTTTTATTGTGAATGTACTGGTTGAAGGATCTTTTCCTCTTTTCAGAGGATATTTGGGGCTATGTCAGTGACTGGGGCTCCCCCAGAAGGCAATCAGGATGCACAAGAACTGCTCTCAGCTGCTCTAAGTACATTATGCTCCCCTCATGTTCTTTCCATCACCTGACAGTAAGGCTGCTGGTTGGCTTTGAATTGGTGTTATTAGTTTGGAAAGCCTTTAAGGTGTTGGGCCTGGCTGAATTTTAGACACACAGTAACATAACACCTGTTCTTTCAAGAGTCTGCTATCCCTCCCCAAATTGGCAGGTGACTGTATTGTTAACTGTGGGGGGCACAATATCCCCCTAAAAATTTATTTTATTTATTCCCTCCTACCTTTTAAAGACTACCTTAATATATTTTCTTTAATTTCTAAAGGTGTTCTCAGATTGACTACCATTGGTATTACTTCCCTGCCCAGTCATTTTTATTATTGTTCTTCCTGGATCCCTTACATTGTTTTTCATGTTTATATTTTGAGAGCCTGGAATTACATATTCTTTTTACTGTTTATAAACTCATACAATGTTTGTTCTGCTGCACATGACTGAGTAGACAGAGCAAATGTGGTGTGCTGAAAATAATCCTGGGATCAGGCAATCAGAGATTTTTCAATATTGCCTTCTCTCTTGGGTTTCAATATAAATCTGCATTATTTCAAACCCATATATTTCTACTTGTGTGAGACCTGAGAAGAGAACATCTTTGTTTCTCTGCTGCCACAATCAGAAAATGCCTCCCTGAACAGCCTGCATGACTGAATCAGAATCACCTCAAAACTTTCTTTGTCTTTAGCATGAGGCCAACACTGAAAAATGACAAATGTCTTTCAAACTGCTCCTAAATGCCTGTTGCATACAAAAAGAGCTGGCATCACTTACTTCATATTTTTAAGTGGTCTAACTCTTCAGCTCCAAATGGGTATTTCTGGTTGGTACTGGGTGCAAGCTGGAGTCAAATTTGAAACAAATTATTTCCCACAAAGAACTGAATTGAGAAGGACAGTGGTTGTGCAGGCAGCCTCAACAACATCTGGGAAAATGCACCCTGGTTATCTATTTACTTGAAATGGGGAATACTTTGGGTTTTTTGTTTGGTTGGGTTTTGTGGCAGGAGGTCTGACTGCAACTTTTGAATTGAGCAGTTGCTTATTACTTGATACAAGTTTTCAAATGTAATGCAGAGCTAGTGAATTATCTGCTCCAACCTCCTGTCTGAATTTTCCCCTGGGAAATGCATTTTTCTGCTTAAGGCCAGAGTTCTTCTGGTGTGCCACCATCTTGTCACCAAGAAAAGAATGCAGCAGCAGCAGCACAAAGTGGTTACTACTGTTTTATGAGAGATCCTCATAAATTCCAGCTGCTGACCATGTGTTCCGTCTTTTTATGTGCAAACTCACTCTCATTTTAAGAAATGCTGAGCACATATGCACCATAGGCTCTTGCAAGTCCCCAGGCTTTGTATTTGCATTGAGTAAACCCTCAGAATGTGACTTTAGCATGAAAGATCTGCTGAATGTGCCCCTGTCACCTCATAACCACTGCATCTTTTTTCTAAAAATAAATCTGACTTCAAATACCAATCAGGTGATCATTAGACAGTTTTACTTGTGTAAAGATAATCTGTGGAGATAAATGAAGAGATAAGAGATCACATAATCATAGTAATTTGAAGGGGAAAGGATTTTGCCCTAACATCTGTGGCAATGCAAGATTGGAATTCAGAGCGAATGGCAGAGGGCAAGTAGGGTTTGTAAGAAAAGCCACCAAGGTTCTAGTGATGGTTAAAATCCAGCAGGCATGACATTAAACCTAATATCTAGCTAGTATTTCGTGTGAATGCTAGTAGCTGCTATCCTCAGAAGACATGTGGTCTTTTTTTTTTTTTTTTTCCTGGTTAACTTCGCTGGAATTTGGAGATTATTTTCAAGGGGATTTGTTCTGTTTACTGGTATGAATTTTCTAAATCCAGCCTAAGTCACAAACCCCTTATTAGTATACTGCCTCCCCAAAGAGTGCAGAGAGAGGACTTTGGAGGTTATGTTGTTTTGCCTTTTGTATTAATATTATGCTGTAGATAACTGTGGTGTTTTAAAGACCAAAGTATAAACTTTCCACCTGAAGGAAGCCGGCAACTAACCACTGAGGTGTGAAAGATTTTGACAACTTACTTTGGTGACTGGTGTTTCTTTAGAATTAGTTTTGCCTCTGTTTGTTACACTGGCATCCTCCTGTAAGTTTCTTTAGTCTTGAGATGAGGCTAAAGAGTGCTAATTTCTTCTGTTTTCCTGATGAGTCTGATTAATGAGCAACTCTTTAGGTCACTAGAAGGGAAATCCCTCTAAAACAGATCTTATCAGAAAACAACCAGGGCTGTCCTTAACTCCCAGCAAGTTCCCTAAGACTTGGCTGACATCCTTGCATTCCAAAAATCTTTAAGAAATTTGCTACCTCTTCCCCTGCAGAGAAATCACATGTTTAGGAATCCCCTCACGAGAACCAGATTAAAAGAAGCAATGGATAGGAATTTATTATTAGAGAATCTGAAAAACAAAGAAAAAGAAGTGCTTATATGAAAGCAAGCTTAGAAAATATGAAGAAAAGCAAACAAACAAACAAACAAAAAAAAAAAAAAGAGGAAAATAAATGTATGGTCTGTTGACACTCTGTTGAAAATAGAAATGGACTGACTCGACATTCTCCTCTGTTCTAGAATAATAGGAATTCCCTCTGTAGGAGTTATGCTGAGAAAGAACTCTATATAGCACAACCAGGCACTGCCTTACTTAGATTACTTACATAGATTACTATTTTCTAGTTGAAAGTTTGGGAAGAACTGTTGGAAATCCAAAAGATGCAAAAAAAAATGTGACTTGAGAAGAAAGAGGAAGGGTTTATCTATACATCTATGTGTAATTTACACTGGGAGAGGAAATATTCTTCAGGTGCACATCAAAGCCAGATGTTTTCATCTTTCAAACCTATTGAACACTATTTCAAGCTTCTAGCTTCAAGAAAATGGGCAAGATGCCATCTTTTTTGTTTATAATTTTTAAAATTGGAGATTTCTCTATTTCTTTTAAAGTGATTTAGTGCTCAAACAACAGCAAAGATTCTAAGTACAGTCTTGAAGAGAAAAGCACTGACCATTAGTTGTTGTTGGCTTCATTATTTCTGCTACCCAAGAGTTTAACTAATGAGTACAGTTCTCCTGCACTTAGAATAACAAATTCCACATGAGAAAATTGCTCAAGGAAATTAGAAGGCAGAGTTACAGTGTCCAAGGCAGAAGACTAAGAGGAATCTAAATGAAGATGAGAATGATTAAATGATCCCTTCTTTGAGGATTTACACTGGAAAGCCTTAGCTGGCTTAGATATTTGAGCCAAGCCCCTTCAGCATGAAACTCTCTGGTGAGGATGAGGAAGCTGCCACTTTACTGTGGAGTCCCTTGGGGGAAGGGAGAATTTAAAGGCAAGTGTTTTTTTCAAATATTACTGAAGTAAGTTTCATAACAGACCTGAAGAGGTAGCAAAGTTATTGTTCCCACTTGACAGATTTGGAACCTAACCCACTAAGAAATGAGGTCATTTCTGTGAGATCAGCCTGCAAGCAATAGCCCCTGCCATCTTACCTTAGAGCCCGAGCCATTGACTTTTCCCCCACAATTATTTTTTAAGGCAAGGCAATGTTATCCTTCACTTTATAGCTGGAGAACTGATGCCCAAAAGATTTAGCAACTTGCTGGAGATTGTACAAAAAGTTTTTGACAGGTCTGGAAACTGTAACCAGATCTCCTGAGCCTCAGTCTGATACCTTTAACACATGCCCATCCTGGTTCCTCTTCTTTTGTCTGTTACTTAAACCAATTTTACCTGACTTGACTTTAAAATATGGACATCCAGAACATAGTCTGTCTGCTCTTTGCATTTCTTTTGAGGTAATGAGCACTGGGGGTGGTGAGAGAGCAGCAGCAAAGGCTGGGACAGCCCATGGCACAGATGGGCACCACAGAAGCAAAATTTCAGCAGCATTGTGGAAAAGAGGTGTGTCACACCATGAGACTTCTCACCTAATGCAAAGAGCATCAAAGCTACAAACCAAAGACACTGCAGATTGGTTCTCTTATAAGACATATCTGATTGCTGCTTAGAATATGGAAAGGGTATTTAATGCTAAAGAAAATCTCTGTTACACGTATTGTGAACAGCATCCTACTGAAAAAAACACTCAAAACCCTCCGACCAAAACCAAAAAAACTCCATCACAACAAAACCAGTATGCTGAGAGAAAAATGCTCTCACTCTGTCTCTCCCACATGAACTAAATGGCCCTCTAGAAAGTTGCCTTCGTACCCCAGTCAACAAATGTATAAAATCATAAAGATATCTTAATTGAAAACATAAATTACTCACAGCAAGTCTGGGCTATCTCAACCCAAACAACAAAGCAGCTCAGTTTATTTAGGGAAGATGGATTGGTGGAGAAAAGAGTTATCAAACCACAAAATGACTAACGAGGGACATCCCTGTAAGACATTTACTTTCCTAACACAATGCCCCAGATTGTTCTGGTCTTTATGCTCACAGAGCAGGGCAAAAGAGGATGTGCACAATTAGGATAAAGCACTTAAATTCCTCTGTAGTTCTTATGCCAGTCATGTAGTCCTTCCTGTATTGTCAGGGAACACTCTATATATTCCCTGGGCCATTGCAGCAACCAGGAGGACTGGGGAACAGAAATTCTCCGGCCAATCTACCTCCTTTCCTGGTCACATTCCTGGTACTGTAACAGTGGTGAAAAACATCTGTTGACATTGTTTCCCTAAGACCAGAAAAGACCCATTTAACCATGTCTGAGCTGTAGCTCTGGATGAATGAACAGGATTTGTGCAATTGTTTAATAAACTTTCAAAAGCAGTGTGAAAAAATCTTGTTTCCTTACTTTAAAAAAAAGAAGGAATGAGAAGGGGAAAAAAGAAGGAATGAGAAGTGGGTATAAGTGGATATAGTCTGAAGTCCTGCTGACCTTTAGATGTGTATCTTCCTATACCTTTTGTCTGCACAGTGATTCCACAGGCCTTCCAAGAGGAGTGAATAGTTATTCCTCTGAAAATAATGCACTCCTTGGGGGGGGATCTTTTTGGAGCTCTCCCTGTTCTTGGAAGCTTTGACATCTGGAGTTTGGTGGCCAGCATTTCTTACCAATGAATGAAGTACAACTAATTATATGAAATACTGCAGAATTATAATTCCTATTTACTGAAAAGTTGCAGTTGAGTATCCTGAGTCATAAAAGAAAATCTGAGAAAAACTGTATCATTTGCATAGAAACCCTATTGTAATCTGTGGTAAATTCACATCAGGTATTAGTCCAGGTTTTAAATTCATTACCAGTTCATCATGCAAACAGAAAAAAAATCATATGAAGATACACTGCCCTTTTACTGCACTTCACAAAAAATGTGATGGGAAGCACAGGAAAGAAATATGCTTATGAAGCTACTCCACATAATCCACATCAGTGACTAATACAGCTATGGAAAAAAATGAAGGTCAGAAATATATCCCAGAGTAATTTGTCTGACGTGACCTGACCCAGTACAACAAATGACTATTCAGTATGCTGCATCATGTAAAATTCAACTACTTCCCAAAACAGAAGAAGAAAAAAAATAAACAAAAACAATATGAGGAAGCAATTGATATTATCATTCCCCCATTGTTCTTTACCCTGTAAACCAAAATAACTTGAAGGACACTATGAAATCCCCTGATAAAATATCAAGGAGACATAAACCTCCAAAAACCTTTTTGCTAAAAACTAGAAGACCTCAAGACTACCACTCAGTTTATTTTTCCAGGGATATTTTTGGCACTTCAGAAATTGTCTTTGGTGGCGAGTTCCACACAGGGGCTGGGAGCAGTTCTGCTGAGCCCAGCCAGGCTCCAAACCTAAATCAGAATGAAATTTGTGCACAAATATTTCTTCTTTGCCCACGCTTCCCTTTCCCTAGGGAGAAAACCTAGCTGCAGGAGGGAGCTGCAGAGCTGGGGCTGGGTCAGGAGAGCTGCAGGAGCCTCCACAGAGCACACATCCCCACTGCATGCTCAGGGACAGGCACCAGCCTCCCAGACATCCCCAGCTGGCAACAGGAGATGTTCAGGGAGTTGGAGGTGTTCAGCCTGGAGAAGAGAAGGCTCCAGGCAGACCTTAGAGCAGTCTGCTGTTTCTGAAACAGGCTAGGAGAAAGCTGGGGAGGGAATTTTTACCTGGGCATGTAGTGACAGGAGAAGAGAGAAGAGTTTTAAACTAAAAGAGGATAGATTTAGATTGGTTCTTAGGAAGAAGAAGAGTAGGGGTGGCAAGATGCTGGCACAGGTTGCCCAGGGAAGTTGTGGCTGCCCCATCCCTGGGAGTTCAAGGCCAGGTTGGATGGGGCTGTGGGAGTTGGGTTGGAACTGGATGAGCTTTCAGGTCCCTTCCAACCCAAACCATTCTGTGATTCTATCTCACTAGAACACCTCTGTTGGAGTCCAGTTTGCCCTAGAAAATGAGCTTTAGATGAAAGAAGGCACACTTTCTGGTCTCTAAAGAGGAAGTTAAACAAGTTCCCAAGCAGCTGGGACACAGCCAAACCTGAACCTTAACTGGGCACATGGGATGGATGCCCTCAGTGAAGCAGAGTGCAGATGTGCTAGAGCCAAAACCACAAGGTCTGCATGCTGCCAGGGCAAGCAGGGTTTCTGACAAGATTTATCATTTCTCTGTTGCGATCAAGCCCTGAAGGAAATTCATTTTAATACAAACTAAGCACTCGTGACGATTAAGAGAAATGTACTGTTGGATCACTTTGTTGTTTGATGGCCAGTCATAACATAAAATCTGCTGGTTAGTGCAGAAATGCAGCGTTTCAGCCCAGGGGTGGTTACTGTCTGCTCCAGCATCTGGCCTGCTGGAGGGAGCATTCTGACCCAGACTGAGGGTGCTCTTTGATGCCTTTGGTACCTCTCCCACTGCTGCCAACACAGCAGCATGCTGCAGCTCTCTGCAGAGAAAGAGTTCACAGGCTTGAGGGAAATGCAAGAGATGGTCAAAAAGGTTCAAACCAGCAACTCCAGTCAGTCCCCAGGGAGCCCTGTCTCTGGGAAGCTCTGCTCCCTGGGCAGACGAGAACAAAGCTGGTGGTTTGGTTTTTAAGGGTACTGGGAGAGTAACAACATTTGCAGACTCAGTCCTAAGCTGTAGCCAGGAAAATCCCACCCCCTGTGGAAGCAAAGCACATCACCTGCTGTCCAGACCTCTCATTTAAATAAGCACCCAGAAAGGGGGCTGGAAAGTTAGCATGCTCAGTCAGGCAAAAGCCCAGTCACTGAGCTTGATCCTGTAGCACTGCAAACCCCAGAACATGGACTCCCAGCAAACACTGCTCCTCACATCGTGCTCCATTCCAGTGGCACAACCAAGGCCACTTGTCCATTAACACTGCTCTAACCAGTGGCATCAGAATATTTTTCAAGATGAAGACAGTTGGCAGACTTATTTCACAACCTAACAGTATCATATAAATGGCTCCTCTGGCTGTTTCCACTTGTGAAGCAGCTGGCAAGAAAAGCCTGAACAGCACTTACATGAAGAAGAGGAGGACAAAAGGAAATATTCCCACTTAGCAATGTAATTAATCTGTAATTGTACTCAGAATTATCAACTACATTTGTATATGTGCAAATATAGACATTAAAGACTTGAGAGCATACAGGTAGAGGAGAGGGGGTAAAAGAGATAGCTGAGGTGTATTGAACAGTAAATTTTAACCTTTCTGAAAATTGAAGCTGAAAAAACAATAGAAAGGATTCCTACTGCTCACAGTTGACAAATGGATTTTTTTAGATGGATTAACAGTCTGCTTACCTATTCACTGTCTGCAGAGCTGCCAGGAAAAACAGAGGACAGAACTTTGGATTCTGCTATGATAACCCCAAGATTCTTGTGCTTTACTGCTGCTTTCCCTTTTCTGTTTTTTCATCTCTTTTTAACTACTTTTTAAATTATCATTATTCTAATATGCTTGTGCTTGGTGTAAGGATCCCATTCTACCAGTCTTCACCTACTGGCACTTGTTTATCTGTTGCTGGTTTCAAATCAGGAGAGCTGGGCTGGGCTTCCCTGACAGACAGGTACCTCTGTAAGTAAATAATTGCCTCCTGGGTTACCTGATAATTCTGTGTAGAGAGACTCCCCAAGCTCCTGAGAATGGCATAACACTGAAAGATGACTTGTTGGGTGTTCTCTGCAGTGTTCCTTCTCTGCTCTGGGCTGGGCAAAGGTGCTGGGTTCTTCCCACAGATAATATCACTCCAATGAGAAGTTTGGATAGATCACATATACAGCTCTTGGTTTTCCTCTTGGCTGGCCAGGGAAATGATTTAAGCCCCCTGTAACACCTTGTTTCAATGAAACAGGAGCTAACACTTCAAGATGGTGATAGATAATAACATTATACATGTAAATGTATGCTTAAAATCCTCCCAAACTGAGGTGTTTTCATCCCGCTTCCCCCATGGGCAGTTTATTCTCAGTAAAAGTTAGGTTTTCTTATTGAAAAACAAAGGAAATTTGGAAAACATTGGGTAACTACTCATTTATACTTCAGAACTACCTAGCCAGTGTAGGTGTTGATGGTGCCCAAGAGTTAAGAGGTATGTGTTAATATCATTGAACTTGCAAGATTCTTCAAGTTATTTTTGCAGGTGGGAGAGGAGCTGAGGAAGGCTGAGAGAAGCAGTGCAATGGTGTGGGCAGCATGGTGCCCTGGCAGGCTCTTCTCTGACATCTACAATGCCACAGCACTACCAAGGATGTTTCCTTTTTTTTTTTTTTTCCTTGTGCTCCAATATACAGTAGGGCTTCAGTTCTCCTTTGACACTGTAAGAAATAGATTTATTTTTCCTCCTCATTCTCAGAGGCCAAGTTAACCCAGACAGCCTGAACAGATTTCCAGGTTTACTAATGACCTCACAGGAATTGAATAACAAAATCATATCTGCCTCCTTACTGCATAGAGACAGCCCAAGCATACCCAGTTCTCATACTTGCATTTCTTGAAGATAAATTGCAGCCTTGAAGGCGTCTTGCAATCAGTTATCAGCCATAACTCCACGGGCACCAGCTTTCATTTTTCTCCAGTACCATGATGTACTGCCAATATTTAACAAGGGGCTCTCACCAAAGTTTCACCATTAATCTGTTCTATACCCCTGTGTCCCTGAGGCACATATTCTTGCAGGGAAAGAAAATAGTAATGAAGAAAATCTATTCATTTGTTTTTATGTTACTGTTTAAACATTTTCTGAGAATCACAGCCAAAGAGAAAAATAAAACCACTTGGCAAACAAACCTCCATTCTATGTACTTTTGCAGGAAATGTTTATACTTCATTCCTGTAAAAAAAAAACAAAACAACAAGCCCCCCCCCCCCCAAAAAAAAAAAAAACAAAACAAAAAACTGGAGCACTTTTTAAAGTGGTGTTTTCCTCAGTAGCAGCAAAGATGGGGAGTTACCTGCCTATGAAAAATAGGCAAACTCAGGAAATGTGTCCTTTTAAAAAGTATGAGAAGAGATCAAACCAGTGCTCGCAGATATAACAAGAACAATTAGCTGAGGAAAGGGGAAGAGATTCTTCATGAAGTCATCACCACCTTACTGCATTCAGCAGTTCTGTCCATCCCAATGCAGTGGAGGCACAAAGCACAAAGAAAAAATAAAAGCCACAAGACCAGTTTGTATTTTCAGGCAGAAATAAGTCTGCTTTTGTTTCTGTACAAGGACCGGTCACAAGATAATATATTTGTAAGAAAATTAAAAGAAATAACCAGATTTAACAAGTACCGAAGGGGTGCCACAGTTCCACTAGGGGTAGAAATCATCCCAAGATTCCTTCCTTTCAGTTTCACTGCAAAACCTTAACAAGACTCAAGAAACACCAGGGGTTTACTCCAGTTATGTTCACTTTTTCCCTTTTTTCATCCAAATCTGACTGTGTTTTCAAATTGTCTGATCTTTTACTTGTATATGCCTTAACAAGTAACCAGTGATAAGTTTTTAAGGTTTTATAGATTGATTCCAAATGTCAAACAATTGCTACTTTATTTTTATTGTTTGTATGGCTGGTGGGAGTGTTCAAGTCCTTATATGGATTAAAAGGGAAGAGAACACTTAATGTTTTTTGCTTTAAAACCTGAAGTTTTTCTTACTCTGAAGTGGAAAAAATACATTTCACTTGAAAGTTCAGAGTTTGCATGAAGTTTTCTATTATTACTCATGTCTTATTTGACTTTTTAAAAGGCCTGATGTGAAAAAATATTAGGATGACATGACTACTCATCCTGATAATGAGCCCTGCTTCCCCACCTTGATAATTAACAAGTAGCCACCCGTTATTAAGCAGCACAAATATTTCAGTAAAGGATCCTGCTGCGTTGTCTCTGTTCTGAAACAGATTTTACTTGAAAATTGAAATAATGAGGTTCCCCTAAACTGATAAGCAGGTCAACCAAGCCCACTGCACTGCATCCATAAATCTTAAGCAGAGTTTAATTATGAGCAGTTTTCCTGTCAGAGCCAACAGAGGGGCCTTTTCCTCTCTCCTGCTGCCTAGTTGTGGTTCCCATGATTCAAGTCCATCTCTGTAGACCTGCCTAAAAGGAAAACAGTTTGAAGTTTAGACCTCAGTTGAAAGGGAATTAGAGGGAGCTGCAGAAACAATGCCTCTGTGACACCACTGAGCGCTGGGGGCAGACAGCTGAAAACCAAAGACCCAAGCAAGTAATTAGCAGGGCCAAATCACTTCTAATTAGGCATCTGAAGAGCAATCCTACCTGGTTGCAGGGGGTCATTTCCTTTTAAAGAAGATGATAACCTCAAAAAATATGCAAACCCCCATAGAGAGGAAGGGTTTCAACATGTTGGAGAATATAGGAAGAGGATGACAATGTGGGGTCAGACCCAGCTCCCTGCAGCAGGCAGAGTTTCTCTTCCAGTGCTAGGGGAATTTTCACAAACACTTGGAACACATTTATCCTGATCCTGTCTGGGGATACTAAGAGTAAGATTTAGAGTGTGAGAGAAAAAGTCTTGCTGAAGTAAATGGGATTAGCCAGTATTTCTTAGCAAAATCATAACTAAGTCTGAGTTGGCACTTCCATATGACTGTTCAAATACAGTAGTAAATTGGCTTTAATTTTTTTTTTTTGGAGAGACTGGTAACTGCAGCACTTTGGGGATCAGAGAGAGGTCAGAACTTTACAAGTTCAAGTCAGTCAATGAGTCAAAGCAAAGATCTTTGCCTCTGTGTCTTCTCTGTTAAGTAGGAAAAATTGCTGAAATAATAGTGTCTAACTGAAAAAACTCCTATGCATACTATTACAGAAAAACCACTAAGTCTTCCCATGCTTTGCAAAGGGCAAACAAAAAAATGGGTTTAAATAAAAGAACACAGTTTTTAGAAGAACTTCAAACATAGTTTACAGCAAAAAGATACAGCAGCAATATCAGTCTCTTCCATACTATTGCTATGGGTTTAGAGCTACCAAAGAGTGGGGAAAAAAAAAACCCCAACCAGTGAAATCAACAGAAATACAGCTCAACATATCCACTGGCTTTTTAAAGTTTTCCTTTGTATTCAGTGTAAGACTTAAGACTTACATGTATGTCTGAGAAAAAAATATGGCACATTAAGTCTTTGCATACAGAGTATTAGATTTTAACTGATTTGTTTTTCTGCTATGTGGACTTGAGGGAAATCACTGCTGTGGGGTTTTGCAGATTAGGCAGAGTACAAGCTGAAATATTTGTTATGAAATCAACTATTTGTTATAGTTGCAAATCTTTATAAGCCATGTTGAAAAGCAAATTCAATACTACTGGAAACATTCCTGTTTAAACAGAGGAGATGGAACACAAAGATATTCACACTAAGACGTGAGTCTTGTACCACATACCTTCAGCACTCCAAACTCTTACATGTCTAACACATCTCAAACTCATTAATGGAACTTTTTTTTTTCCTGGGTGGGATTCCAGTGAGTTCAAATGAACCATGAAAAAACCAAACATTATGGAAAGGCTTCCAGTTTCACTAAGAATGTGAATTGTTTACATCTTCTCTTTCAGATCTCTTGACTAACCTATTTGTTCAATAACCAAATCCCAAATTTCAGCCTCTGTTTGTAGACTTAAGATATCTGAAGTTCTTTCTTCCTAAAATTATTAAGGTTCTTGCTAGTAACTGTGAACAGGAGCATGAACAGAGAGTGAAGGTACAGTGAGGATGCTGGGAAGAGGTTTTTTATATAATGTGTGTGCCTGTTTTTTTGCCACACAGAGGACACCAGAGTTTTTTGTTCTGGGTGCCAGTACTGAGGGCAGTATTGAATGTTTTATTACATTTATTTAGTCCTAATACTTGTCTAGTATATGCTATTTGAATTATAGGAGGACATTTATTAAGTGATCTTAGGAATCCTAAGGCACTGTCTGAGGAACTGACACATTTTTTCATAGCAGTGCTCACTGTGTCAGGTATGGGGCAGTTCTGTTCCCATGAAGGCAGCTGCTGTTGCTGACTCCTCTATAGCCAGTCCTTAATATCTCTGCAGCTGTTCTCCTGGATTCCCAGGGAGCTTGCCCCAGATATGTCTCCACTTTGTGAGGTTCACAAGACACTGTAGTGTCCACAAGCCATAGCTAGGAATGTGCTGCATGTTACTTTGCATGCCCATTTCAGACTTCCCAAATGCACCTCAAGTGCTTACCCGGGTGTGTATGTGCTTTGTAATCTTCCTGTCTCTTATTTTCATTTTGGGAGAAGGTCTATATAGAATCTTTGAGATTTTCCTATGGAATAAACATGAAATATATAGCAGTCAAGGTTTTTCTTTAATTGTTCTTCAGAGTCTGATAAAGGGGAGGCATATGGTACATCCTCTCATATACCTTTCATCTCCAATGAGCCAAACAGAATTTTTTCTATTAACACCATGCCTTATAAAGACTTCTCCTGACCTTGTATTGGTGACTCAATTGAAAAAGTATATTGAAGCTTAGCAAGACTCTTCCAGCAGTGAAGTCCCACTGTCTATGGATTCTCTGGCATGGCTGTGAAACTGCAGGAATATTTGTGCCTTCCAGAGACCAAATATATCTTTGGTTTGGGGATTGTACTCAAAACTGAAACTGACTTTTGGTGAAAGATGAACATATAAAGAAGGACAGAGCATAAAGGGCACTTCTTTTGCATAGAGGGGAAAAGGAGGTTGTGTTTAGTGTGGGGGAGAACATTCACAGCAAGTGTCTCCCAACTTCATATTTAAATACTTGGTTATATTATGAATGCAAGCAATAATTGACCTACATTGTGTGATGTTTAACATGAAAATGAACCACATAAAAAGAACCCAAATTTATTTGTGATTTCTCTTTTGGCTCACAAGCCAGAATATCAAGCAGAAGGATCATATTCCAGTATTCCAGAATGACATTTCTGCCTTTGCCTTCTTCAGGGGCAGCTTATCACAGCTCCTCTTAGTTATCCACCCTGACATCCCCGGTGTTTGCACACACATGCACTGCTGCCCCTCTGATCTTAATAGCAAAAGGCAGACTTAGCTGGTTAATACTGTAAGGCAATTTAGCTGCATTCATTATTTTGATGTACTGCTCCAAGCTGGGAATAGCTCATGACCACTAAGTACATCAGAAATTTGTGAAGTCAAGAGAGCTTCAGCTCTTGAGCCAAGCAATCAAGATATTAAAATTTTGCACTAAGAAAACCTGCTTTTTTTTTTTTCAAAACAAACAGTACTTTTCAGTGCAGTTGTGGGTATTGGAGAGAAAAAAAAAAAAAAAAAAAAAAAAAAGACAAGAAATAATGCTAGTGTGTCATTTTCCAAAGATTCATATAATTTTAACTTCACAATTTTTTCTTGTCACTTGTTACATGATATTTGCATGAAATCAGAGCTACCTTAAATCATATCTGAGTTACCACTAGAACTTCACACAAAGCATAACACTGGAGTATATGGAAAAGATTTCTTCATCTTTACTTAATTCTGGCCAGCTAGTGATGTTTTCTTCCAGAGTGAAAATGTCTCATCTGTCACAGAGTCATCCAGTTGCATTATTAATGTTTTCTTAAATGGCAGTTCTGTCTTCTTCCTGCTACTTTGCAAACCACAAATGTGGGTAATGTGTTTCAGAAGCTTCATTTTTAGTCAATCTCTGCTATGGTCTTTGAATACAACCTTGCCATTTTTGTTTCAGATGGTACACCATTATCAGCAGATATTGGAGAAAAGCCTGATGGCCATCCTGGCATTCATTCCAGATAAGGAACTGACTGATTAATCAAGCCTAAAATCTGCAGGTTGCAGAGAACAGTGGTGCTGTAGCTGGCACAAATGGGCAACACTCTCAGGAGAGAGACGTGGTATATTTGTTTGTCCCTTTTTGGCTTCAGTGTGTCATGAGACACAGATGGCAGGGGAAAGCTTGTATGGACACCTTCTGGACCCCTAAGGAGATGAAGAAAGACCTCGAGACTTTCACAGCTCTGCCTGAGCTCACCTTATAAAGCAAAGCCCTTTGCAGCATCCAGGGGAGGCAGGAACTGAGCCTGGAAAGCTGACACCCCCGGTCACAGGAGTTTTCCCAGAGTGTAGGAGAGTGGTAATAAATCAAAGATGTAATGTTGTTTTAGAGGAGAGCAAGAGAGAGTTGAAGCTGACAAAGCACAGGGTTTTTACAGTCACTTGGCACACCCCAGCACAACATTTCATTAAAAGGAAATGATACACTTGTTCAACACAGAGCTCACATAAAAGAGCAAGGCAAGAGAACCACCGCTGCCATTCTCTGGGCCTGGATGTGCTAATTACTTATATATTCTTTTGTGGAACCTGTCATCCTCAGCCTACACACACACCACTTCACTGGCTTGATTTGTTGAAACAGTGTAGTGCTAGCAGGGCATTACATAAATATGGAGTAAGTAGCTCTCCTAAAGCTAACGTGTCTTGAAAGAGAGCATTAAACTGAGGATTGCCAAGCCCCAGCTGAACCCTGAACCATTTCTCCCTTCTCACTGATGAAGTTCAGTTCCATTTCTTTGCTGTTTCAGCCCGGCAGGACAGAGATGGAATTTCAGAAGACAAAAACCAACTCGGGGTCGAGGAAAAGGAATATTGGTACTGTGCTCTGCCTCTCCCTGTACTCACTAAACTTTGTTGTTCCAAACACAGCCCAACAAATAACCCTTCCTGCTCTCTGCCTTCTGCTCAGTGGAAGATCTGGCTTCCACATGTTCCTGTAGCACAGTCAACTGGGAAAAGTCGTAGGTTGTTTTGGTTAGGTTTTTTGATGGGATAAAATCCGCATTCCAGAAAAAGTGTTTTAGAAAACTCTCTTTCCATTGTGCAGGTCTAATCCTTTTCTCTGTCTTTTTTTTTTTTTTTTTTTTTTTAAATTCCTCCTTTCAATATATCTGTATCTGTACTCCTTCTCCAACCCCCAAGCCACTCTTCATTATTAAGAACAATTCCCTGATCCTCAGCAAGCTCTGTCATACCAAATCAAGCTTTCTAATCCAAAATAGTTATTCCATCCACTGTATCCACAGAATACTTCCTGATCTGTGTAAAAAGCTGATTTAAAGAAGTAGATTTTCTGTGAACAAATTTAGTCCATACTTCAAAACCTATGAAATACATTGCCTCAATTTAAGTAACAACCTTTTCATCACTGATGCACACCCACACCTAGATTAGTTGAACAAGCCTTAACACTCATGACTTTCTCAGCTAAAATTAAAAATAGAAACAGACTGACAAACCAATGCTGTACGTGCTGCCACCTTATTAAAAAAAGTGTTACAAGGAATATGTGTTCTTCAGATGGTATTTTAGAAATGTTAACAGCGTATGAGAAACGCATTGTTCCTAATTTTAAAGCTACTAAAATTTTAGTTTTCTCTCCCCATTTTTTCCAAAGCAAATTAAGCTAGAATTTAATTTTAAAATCTGGGATGTTGCCAGACATTGGTGCCCATTCATTCTGATGAACTTCCTTTTGTGCAGTCTATTCTTTCAGTAGTGCCTATGTCAACAGATTTCTGTTGTCCTTATTTAATACAAGAGGAAGCATTTTTTTTTCTCTTTTGTATTGTAATTTGGAGGTTTCCGTGTTGTAGTGCAGTTTCAATATTCAGTGAGCTAAACAAATAACAAAGGAGAGATGCTAACTTTTGAAATACTGCACATACAGTACAAGAAGATAAAAAGTTCACCAAAGCTTGCAATGCTTGGTGGACTGAGAATAATGCCTTACACAAAAAACCAAGATTGATTTCTTTTGTAAATAGCCTTGAAATCTGGGGCCACGTACTACTGGTCAAAAGTAATTTCAGGGGGTTAGTGGTTTAAATGCATTAGCAGAATACTTACTCATGGTTATTTTCTTTATAATATTTACTGTTCAGTACAGCTAATGCAAAACACTGCTAGAGTCACAGTGGGGGATTTGGCAGCTAGAGAAACTTGGAAAATCTAGCAATTACAGTTTAGGAATGTGCCATGCACACAAAAAGAAGAATGCAATCGTGTGTATACAAATAGTAGCATGAACCTAATCCAGAATTACTCTTCCATCACTCCCGTCTACTCTGAGACAAATTTTTAGTTTTCCTAAGTTAAGAGCACCCAATAGAGTCAGATATTCTAATTCAAGCACTAGAATATTTTTTACAGCAGGTAACAAACATGAAAGGGAACTGTATTGCTTTCATTTCCCAAATGAATTTACTTTCCATATGGCCAGCTCTGCCATCCACACTGACCTTATTTTCTGTATCAGTGAAGACCGTCCACATGCAAAATTTGTTTCAGTATCAGGGCAGGCAATATTTCAGAAATAATACAGGAATTTCCAAGCTAACTCATCCTATGCCAGCAAGGCCTGAGCACATAGTGCTTTGATATTTAGCATCCTTATAGGAAGGGAAGTGTACAAAAGACAGAGGTGAAAAATGAGAAGTACCTGTTTTACCTGACTGATCATGTGTTGGCTGTGATGTTTGAATCTCCCCCAGTTTCTTTAATCTACAGTTTCTTACAGGGATGGGTACCTCACAAGACCAATGACAGCATGAATGAAATTCAAAAAGTAACATCCAAGCAACATCATCCAAGAAAGATGTTGTCTGCTGAGGGATGATGGTGACAGTGACAGTTCCTGCCTTGAGGGCTAAAGGTAGGTATCTGCCCAGAAAAGCATGTAGTACTTCTAGTGCAGTTTGGAAAAAACAAAACAACCCCAAAATACCCCAAACCAGATACTAGTGCTATGAAGACATACCCTTTTTAAAAACTTCATGCTTGCTGTGAACCTCACAAACTCAGTGCTCCACAGATATTTTTGCACCTTCTCAATAGAGAGAAGGAGGTTTGCTCTCTTGCTCCATCCCACATCCAGGCCTTTAAAGTGATGAGAATCTGTTCAGTCTCTTATTCTGTGGTAAAACCTTGCTCACCAAGGAAAACATGAGCCAGTCAGGGTGACCAAGGCCAGTGGTAACAGTGGGAGAGATCATGACTCTCACAGGTCCTAAGCTTTAGCCTTTTTTTTTTTTTTTTTTTTGACCATATCTATACTGAATTTGAATGCAAATACAGCTTGGAACTACACAGTCATCCTTTAGGGCAATTACTTTTAAATTAAGAAGTGTAGTAGCTGAAAACAGGAAAGAGTTTAAAAGGCACTTAAACATTAACCAGCAACACATTTTTAGAAGCAATGTCTGGGTAAATTAAGTATACATAGAGCCAATAGAAAGTAAATAAGTTCCCCCTAGGAAGGGACTTCATAGGCAAGATCATTCATCTGTTAAAATACATTAAGAACAAATTAAAAACAGTGAGCTGAGAGGATACAAAATAACACTTGTATCACATTGCATGACAGGATCATTTCCCTGTGCCATCTGGTAACAAAGTGCACAATTTACAGGTTAGTTTCTTACTTGAGAAGTCAGGGCTGCTGAGAATCCTGCAGTTACCCCGTACATTTATTTACCCAATGCACAGCATTTCCCTTTGCCTGAGCTGTATGATATGAGACTGCACAAAGCCAGTGCTCTTCCACACAAAAGTCCTCATTTTAGCAACACTGTGAACCCAGTTCCTTTTGGATATCATCTGTCATTCACCTGTCCCTGAGCTTTACACTCAGAAACTTCCCAATGCAAAATTCCCAATGCTCACCTTTGAGTGAGTGCATGGTCTTAGAGAGAGCCTGCTACTAACCCCCTTCTGTGACCCAGACAAAGCCCACCCAGATAAAGGAAAGAGCATTAATATGTGGAATATTTTATCTAAAGAGCCTCAAAAGTTCCTGTTGCCTTTCCTCATGCACAAGAACTGGAGATTCACTTATTCTTATAAGTCTTATAATATTCACTTATTCCTATAAGTCTTATAAGGGGAAACCCAAAACAAAACAGCCTTTTGCTTTACTGTTTTTATTGTGCATTTTATATGCTATCCCTTATTTCAAGTTCCGGTTGTATCCTGAGTTTTCCAGCCAAGTTTTGTACCCAATAAGCGGGTACCTTTAACTACAGGAAAGATGGTCCACTATCCAACAGAATAAATATGTTGTCCCTTCTCTTCAGGGAAGAGGGTGATAAAGTAAGCAAAACACAGAGACTGGGCCGTGAACAACAGCTGATTTGGCTAAGAAAAATAGAGAGCATCAAATAATGTTTTAGATCAAGCTTTCAGAGACTTTGAAAAGGTACAGGAGGGTATATTCAATCATCCGTGGTTATTCAAGTAACTGAAAGCATTTAAGGAAGGAATGGCATAAAGAGAAACATTAATTGGCACTATAGATCTATTTTTACAACCCCCAAAAACATATATAGGTAGCCATTCCTCTGAGGCATTTTAAGGAACCATTTCTTTCTTCCTTATCTGCCTAACTAACATCTTCATTCAACTTCAGCCAGCTGTTATGTGGATTTGTAATCATTTTATTTCTTACAGGGGAAGGCTTAGTCTTTTGAACTCAAGGAACAATTATTATTGCAAAGCAGTTTTCCTTTTCCAAAGGGACTGCTCTGGGGTCATTGCTGCTCCCAGCCTCTCTGGGCAGGAGAACAATGAGGGCATTGTTGGTGCTGGGATGCTGTCCCTTCCCAGGGCTGGGGCATTCTCCTGCTCTGCTTGCCCCCACCTAGTGAAGTGAGATGTGCCACATTAAAGGCTTCACATCAGCACTTCACTGCCTGCAAGTGTCTAGAAGTTCATTTTAAATCCTATAGGGCTAACTACCTTTTTCTACATCCTTATGCACAGGTATACTCCTCAGAGTACAGGGGATTACAAACAGAAACAACGTATTTACTGTTATTTCCTTTCCCCGTGAAATACAATTTTTAAAATGCACATTTCAAAATTTTCAGCTCATCACCAAAGGGAATACACATTTTCCATTTTGTGAGAGGTGATCAGCTCTTGTTCTCTTTGGGAGAAGGCTAATTTTCAGTGACAGGACTGGGAATTACCATAGAGGAGGGATAAAAGATGCAGAAAAAAGCAGGGTGCTGCTGCCAGAAGAAATTATACCAGTAAAGGATCCTACTGACTATATGCGGATGGACTTAGTAAACCCAAATGACTCCATAAGCCTGACAATTAGGATGCAAAGCAGATTTTTAATGTTGTATCTTTTTTGCACATTCAAAAGCTTGACATGTAACCTTGAGACACACAGAATCTCTTTATTCCATCCCTTAATAGAAACTGCAAGATCTGTTAACTTTAAAAAATACTCTTCTTGGCTCAGTGAATAAGGAGCAATTTAAAAAAAAAAAAAATAGAGGAATCACATCTTCATGCACTGAAAGATCATGGTTTAACTTCACAAGATTATTTTTATATAGCACTTCTCTACGGAATGAGGCAGAATCTATGCCTGCAAGAGACCAGAATTCACACCTGCTTTCTTGTGGTCCTTGTTGGTGCATGTTGCAGCTCAAATACAGATTAGAGAAGCCTTCAGGGTCACCATTTCTACCCCAGCTCCAATTACTGGTGGGTGAACCTGAGCTCAGTAGCTGAAGGGAAGAACCATCTTCTCTTCTCTGACCCAAGCTGTGAAGCCCCCTGGCCCCAGGGCACAATTCTCTATGGCTTTGTTTGGTACCTCTAGCCTTGTCAGAAGCAAATGTTGCTGGCCACTATTGGAGAGTTTGGTGGAATCTGGGGGGCCCTGTATCACTCTGCAAAGCCCCAGCAGCCCCAGCAAGCTTTACCCACATAGCTCCATCCAATAATGCATTTTAGGAGCGGGGTCTCCAGGTTGCGTGATGCCCTCTGGTCTACCAATGCTCAGGTCAAAAGCCATTTAATTAGGGTCTGTGTACAGAATTAATGCTGCCAACAGCTCTGAGAGTCAGCAGAGACTTCCATGCCACGGAGAACACCAGCAACCCACATCTCAGTCAACAACACTGGAGAGGAGATAGAGAAGATCTCACACATGTAAATAATGTTTGCATCCCAAACTGCATCTTTAAGGGACATGACCACTGCATGTGATAACACGTTGGGAGGAAAGGAATGGCTGAAAGGCAGCATCAGAGAAAACACTGCAAGGAGCAAGAAAAGGTCACAGAAACCACATGATTCCCTCTGCTCCACAGCTGTATGCAGAATACATAAACAGACTTCTAAAAACTAATTAAATTCAGCAGTGTATTTTGAAGAACATCATGTCAAGGCAGAGACTGAGACAGTGATCTTACTCATTAGCCCCCAGCACAGCCAAGTCTCTCTGGCTCCCAGTGGGGTTATGGGCCAGGGCAACTCTGCTTTCCCCTGCCTCTCTTTACCTGACCATCAGAGCTGGGAAAAAGAAGCCCAGTCACATCCTAATTCCACCCAAACCAAAGGGAACACTGAAGTTGCTGGGGGCCCGATCCTGCAAATGAGCCCCCCCTTGCAAGCAAACCATTAAACTCTCTGCTCTCTGAACCACACATAAGAGAAAGAAGAAAATGAGATTTTAAAACGTGAGATCCACTACATAAAAAGACCAAGAAATTCTTCCATAGAAAAAAGATGTGGAAGACTCCATGTTTCTCTGCACACAGGTAAAAGAGAAAGATTCCTATTAAAATTCACAGTCCAGTAAGGTCCAAGCTGAGGACACTAACCTAGCTGCACACTAGTTTTTCTGCTAAGGAAGTCTCTGTGCCTGCTTCCCCTGACTGGAGAGGTTCTTCTGTCACTCAGATGGTTTCTAGGAGGTTAGAAGAGAAGCAGACAGTTTTTCCTATCAACTCACCAGTGACTGACACTCAAAGAAGGCAAAGCTGCATGGCCCAGTACTGAAGTGTGCAGCTTGGTTTGGGGTGGTTTGAGTCCCAATATTGGAGGCACTTGCCTCACTAACCAGGTCCTCGGGCTGGGCCCTTCAAAGTGGGTACAGCAAAATAATTGTCAGTAACTGTAATTGTACATAGGTGAGAAGTGGAAAGGAAGGGCTAATTATAGATTTAGTCTAATACACCATAAACTAGCTAGAGACCCACTGATGTATATGTGATATATTCTGAGGAAAAAAAAAATTAAAGAAGAGCAAAGAGGGTCACCTGCTAGGGTTCATTTTTATAACCATTGTCTCAGATTTCTGTTTGTTGAATGCACATTAAACAGTCATGGTCTGTCAGTGACCGTATATTTAAGAGCAGAGAGGCAATATGGGACTTTTGGTAACACACTATTTTACAGGGCATCGATAACCATGTGTAAGAAATTACCATAGAATTACAAAGTTATTACATGGTTATTTGTGGCTTTGCCAAATGCAAAGTTACTTGATCATCCTTAGATTAATGGGGTGCTGATCAGGTTTGGCCATTTACTTCCATTCTAGGTTGTAAACCCAAATTAGCCAAGCTAGGTTCCCAGCCTAAGAGTCTCAGCATTTAACATTTCTTTCCCTCTGCAAAAATAGGTTGTTGTTGGGAGGTATGATAGGCTCCATCCCAAGGAAGCCAATCACAAAGGGCTCTGGTTCTTAACTGTTTCAGGCATAGGTTTTCACAATGACTCCATCAAGACCTTTCCAATAAAGGCATGTTATTTTATATTCCCTGTAGTCTGTAAAGAGATTCTCAACGTTTGGAAATCTGTATTTTCCCAGCCTATTTGGGGTTTTCCATCAAGAGAACACTGCTTGCCACTACCATTCTCTGCACTGTAAATGGAAATTAAATTAACGAGCTGAATTTCATTTAACACATAACTTTTATGAAGGCAACATTCTTGCAAAGCACAGACCTATTGTTCATTAAATCTTGGTGCAGGCAGAGCCAGTGAACATTCAGTTTGGACTTGGAAGACTATAGAAAATACTTTTACACACATCTGTATGCATATATATATATATATATAAAATGTGCTTACATACTTATATTTATCTATACACCTATGTGGTAAATCAGATTTGCTCACAAAAACTATAAGAAACCATAGGTGAGCCAGAAATTTTGACCAATGCACTGATCTTGCCTGTTTAGATACTTTTAAGAGAAAAGTCAAGCAGTGGACCTGAGGCCTTGGCACAGAGGCCAGCCATAACCTCTGCCATTTAAACCATGGATGGCTTTCTGGTTTGCCAGTTTTATTCCCCAAACCAAGGAATGTTGAGCCCAGTCCTGGCACTATTTTCTGCTGACCAGCTCTGAAAGCAGCTTAATAGTGCCCTACAACAGCCTAGGAAGTTCCCCACGGTGTAGGCTTTATGTTTCTTAAGGTTCTGAGTTTAAAGAAAAATAAAAGATTTTAGGGTAGACACAGAGTTGAAATTCCTATATGCTGAGGTTGGCTTTATTGGTATACCCCAAAGCAGCAGTAAAAAATAAAACTATTTCTAAAAAACTACTGTTGTTCTGAAAGAACTTGACTTTGCCTTCCACCTCCTTGAGTAATAAGTGAAAATTCTGTGGTCACAGTGCCTTACGCTCATTTTGTACTCACTTTACAGTTGTAAAGTACTATAATGCACAGTCCTGGTCATACACAGAAAAAAAAGCCCTCAGCTGCTGGCCAGCAAGGGTCATCCTATACTTCATGTGACCCTTATTACAGTCTGATGGGTGAGAAAGTAATTTTTTTTTATTTACTCAAAGACGTGCAGTGAAATAGGAAAGAATGGCTTTTCTCTGAACACACTTTTCAGAGAAGCAGAAAGGATTCAGCAGCACACACAGCCCTCTCAGCTTTTATTCTGCTCTCCCCTTGAACAAACTGATTCCTGGCTATCTCAGTGTGTTCCATATCCCAAAGGAATAACAACCCTTCCTGCCTCTACCGGCGAGGAGCTCACTTGTTAATATCTGCAAGCTGCGTCAGCTTCTGAGGAAAAAACTGATGGTCAGGCTCAGATTATCATATCTGGATCTGAGAAAATGGTTGATATTCAGCTGATAGGAAGCTCCCTATAATTCAGCTGCCTTTTTCCTGGCTTAAAATATAAACCTCTGAGCTAACTGCACACCTTCCCCCTGCCCCATCAGAGTCACTCTCATTCTTCATATTCAGGCAGCTGCAGTTTTTAACATCTTTTCCCTAAACCAAAGGGAAAACAGAAGGGATTGAGGAATACCCACAGACTCAGTCTGGTTGAACCAAGCCTTGCAGACCATTACCCTAGCCCTGCTGGGGCCACTGCTAGCCCATGGCCCTGAGCATCACATCTGCAGGGCTTTTAAACAGCTCCAGGGATGGTGACTCTACCTGGGCAGCAGGGAGGGATGCAGGGAGGGATGCAGGGGGGGATGCAAGGGGGGGATACAGAGGGGGATGCAGGGGGGGATGCAAGGGGGGGATGCAAGGGGGGGATGCAAGGGGGGGATGCAGGGGGGGATGCAGGGAGGGATGCAGAGGGGGATGCAGGGGGGGATGCAAGGGGGGGATACAGAGGGGGATGCAGGGGGGGATGCAAGGGGGGGATGCAGGGGGGGATGCAGGGAGGGATGCAGGGAGGGATGCAAGGGGGGGATGCAAGGGGGGGGATGCAAGGGGGGGGATGAAAGGGGGGGATGAAAGGGGGGGATGCAGGAGGCTGGGGCCTCTGGCAGGCCTGGCAGTGCAAACTCTCATCACCAGTATTTAATCAAACACCCCAAGGCTCCTGTGAGGGACCTGTCTGTCAGCAGCTCCAGCAACTCGCTGCCGAAATTCCTGCTTGCACTGTAGTCTAATTCAGGAAACAACTCTTCTTTAGGAGTGTTAATATTGGCATCCACTGCCTGATCCCAGCTTGTATTTTAGCAAATAATTTCTCTTTCCTTTCACCAAATTCATCCTCAGTGGAAATTAGAAATATATATTGCCATACTCTTGAAAATTCCTGAATAAATCAAGGGCTGGGTGATTTGAATTTATAACAGCACCATCCATCATTCCTCGAGCTCCACAACACTAATTCTCTGTTTCTCTTCCCTCTGCGAGTAACCCTGGGGATTAAGTACTGGGTATAAAATCACCCCACATTTGTTACCAAAAATACTAGGAACATGGCAATTTCACAATGTAAATTTGTCTTGCCACATTATCTGAAAAGTATGATTTCCAGATACAGAATACTTCTACCTGTTATTTGTGCTGTGCAGATTTTGACATTATAACACTGAAGAACATGTGCAGTTTCCACACCCTCACTCCCCTCAGAACTCCCTCTTTAATGATTTCACTTCTGAAACTGCAAACCTTGACATTTTAAGGCATTGATTACTAAAGACACCTGAGCAGAAGGTGAATTTAAAACCAAAAAGATATAAAACAAGAAGAAAAAAAGTACTACTCGGACAAAATATTTTTAGGTCAAGTTAAATTAGAATTTTTTTAATTGAGCTCTAAGCTGTTAAAGTATTAAGCTAAAGAGGAAGGTCTTATTTGGTCTGTTAGTTTGCCTTAAATCTCACTGAATTAAAAAAAAAAAAAAAAACAAACAAGAGGAGAAAACAAACATTTGAATATTATATAGCAAGAATTTTTGAATCTGTCATATTACAGATCTCACTATTTAAGGATGAAGATAATGAATGTGATGATAAAAGCAGGAGTGGTGATAGAAATGAAAGCCTGGAAATAGGAATTATTACATCCAACACAGCATCAAACTTGGAGAGCTTTAAATTATAAACACCACAAGCCTTAAACCAGCAGCTTTCTGAGGACTTGGCACACTGCTGCTCATCTTTGTCAAAGAGGATGCTTTGGGTGCAGAAAATCCCTTGGGAGGCTGATTCCATGGGCCAGCTTCTCAGAGGACAAAGTTAAGACTTGTTGAGCTGTTGCTTGGATTGCCACAATCGAGCTCTGCTCATGCTTT
Source organism: Phaethornis superciliosus (assembly GCA_023637945.1). Taxonomy (NCBI): domain Eukaryota; kingdom Metazoa; phylum Chordata; class Aves; order Apodiformes; family Trochilidae; genus Phaethornis; species Phaethornis superciliosus. The sequence continues at coordinate 21,585,951 of JAJQWJ010000011.1, forward strand.
GCCTCACAAGGATCCTTGAAAACGTGTGCATCCATAAACAGCAATGAAAAGGAATTAAAACTGCATCTTTTGTCATGTGAAAATGTAATAAACATCAAAAATCATGAGAAAATTAAACGAGAGAAATGGACAGAACTTAAAGTCTATTTTTTTGTGGAATTCCCTGTGTCTTCATCTAAAAATAATTATATTTCATAATTTTTTATACTTAAATGTTTTTTCTCAGAAAAAAAATATTTCTTGAGCTGTGTGCAAAAGAAAGAGGGAAGCATCTAAAATTGAAGCCAGGCATATTTCATGTAGATTACAGTAATAAAATCTCAACCTCTGCAACCATCAGAATCAACATTACTGTAGGGGTCTGACCCAAAATTCACTTGAGTCTAGGGAGAGATTCATCCTGACTTCAATGGGCTTTGGATTAGGTCCTGCAAGAACAGCCAAACCCTACAAAAATCTGTTCTGCCAAGTTCAAAACCAGATCTTTGAACACAAATAAAACAGAACCTCAATATCATCTCTTCTTGAAATAAATTCTTCTGGGTTCACTGGGTAGAAGAAGCTGAGATTTCACAATACCTAAAAGTTTAAGTTCCCACATTCCAACAGAAATAATGTAACCTGGTGGGGCTTTACTGGGTCTGTCTTTTCCAGTCTCCAGGGAATCCTGCAGCCAAGACTCCTCACTTTTTGGTGGAACTCACTCCCCGTTCCCACGTGAAAGTGGGTAAGAACCTCTACCATAATTACAGCTCCCAGGGCGGGAGAGAGATGAAAAATGCATCCCTCTTTTATTTGCTTTCCTCAGAGATTATGGATATAAATCCTGTGCCCAGATGGAAGGGAGGCCTTCCCTCCCCTTTATTTTTTCTTCTTTTCACCTCTCCACAATTTCTTGGCTTCCTCGGGAGTCAGTTTTATTTATGTGGGGAGAGGTGCAGGCTGGACAGTTGCAGACACATTTCAGATATTTGCAGCCCTATGACTTTAATTGCTCTGTTTCTTTCCGCTTGTCATTTCCCTACTGCATTCACTCATCACTGCAAAAACATTAAATCCCAAGATGAATCCCCTGCAGTCAGTGTCCTCCAGAGAGCCGGGGCAGGCATCCCCCCTCCCTCTCTGCTCCATTCCCCTCCTGCACGGGCATTCCTAGGGCAGGGCTGATAAAACCAGGGAGCTGATCCCCACCAGGGGATGCAGGGGGTTTTGGGTATTCCAAATAACCCCCCCAAATCCAGGTTTGTTGGGTATTCCAGCCCTTTTTGCTGATGTGGCTCAAGGGATGGTGTGGGGCTGGCTGGGCACTGCTGGCCCCCATGGCTTAGGGCTGGAAAAACATTCATCTTTTAATAGCTTTGTCATTAGTTGAAGAGAACATGTATCAGGGAGTTTTGCATTACATGAGGCAGACTTTTTAAAGCAGCTCTTCCTGTGGTATTGCTCTGCCAATAACTGTTTCTTTTGAGTTAAATGGCACCAGAAGAAGGGAGTAACCTGGCTCACCACACTCCAGTTTTGCTTGGGTGAGACAAAGGGACAGTGCTTCTACTTCCATTAGTCACAGTTAAGTCTGAGTATCATCTGTCCTCAGTTTATATATGAAAATTAAAAAATGCTGAATAAGGCTTAAGTATGTTTTTCTCTCTTTTTTAAAAATGTTTTTTACATTACTTCATATTTAAGACCTCTCTTTGCAAGGAAATCTGTAACAGATCTTTTTGTTTTTGGGAGAATCTGATACTGACTTTCATCTTCTTTACCTGTACCTGACAAGAAAGTGTGTTGATTTTCTTTAAAAATTTAATTATGTGAAGAAATGATGGAAAAGCAACACCTGATTTCTCTCCCTCCCCCCTCCACTTTATTAATTACCTACCACTAGAACTAAAACTATCACTAAAACTTGTAGCCCATGTTAATTCAGAATAAGCTACTTCTTGGGAGGGAAAAAAACAAAAGGAAAAAAAAAATGAAATGTGTGAGCATGAGATGCTCTAGAGGAAGCTCATGTGGCCCTTAGAAACAGAGGTATTTTGGCGGGGGGTGGGAGGGTGTGTGTGTGGGGTAAGTCAGCTCATGGGAGAAAATCCACTGCCATTACCACTATAATAATTATTTTAGTTGACCTCAGAAACATAATTAGAATATTTTCCTCACAGGCTCTCTTAAATGTATGTAATACCGTACCTAGATTTAGCATTCAGAATCCCTACATTTTTCCTGCATACCCATATATCCATATAAATAAATACAAATATACACACAGTTTTGCTGCTTTAAATACAGTTCACATTGAAGTTTTCTTTCTGTGGCTCAGGACACATGGATTTAAGTTAAAGCAATGGTGAATGTGCTGCATCTCTCTGGTGAACCTGTCCAAACTTCTCTGCATGCAGTGCCCCTGAGTTGGCTTCAATGCACTCAGCAAAACAGCTTGAAAATTATACCAGATCTGATGTGACACACATTTAAAAATATGGTCACTGCCTGAGCTACCAAACAGCTGAATCTCCCCAATAAATGTATTCTTTGTCAACTTCCTCCATTTCTAGCTGACAGCTAGCTTATCCTAGCCACCAAGGATGCTTTCATTAAAAGTGATTAGCTGCTGAAAATAATAGAGCAAAAGGGGACACTAAGGAGTTTGGGTCTAAAATTAGCTTCCCTTTTTTTTTTTTTTCCCCATAAAAGTATCATTAATTTTACCCACAGCTATTTATTTCCATTTCAAAAGCAGAACCCAATTAATATGTATAAATCAAAAAAGTGGAAATAAAGAGGAAAAAAAATCACACCATGGCTTGAATAAAATGCCCCACTACCAGAACTCTGATTATGAGCATACACCCTTACACTCCCCATCCACCTGTACTAAGACATTTACTACTTACAGGAGGAAATTTCTGTTCCTTCCAAACACTAATTAAGAAGTTTTTCTCTTGGAGCCTACATACCTGTAAGAGTATTGGTAGGGTATTTGGTAGGGGTAAGAGGAAGGAAAGCATCACTATCAAGGAACTTGAGATTTTTGTGCAAAGAGGCAAAGAACATCCTCTTGACAGCAAACTGCTTCCTAAGGGGGGCTTATAAAAAAGATGAAGACAAACCTTTTAGCAGGGCTTGTTACTGTGGGACAAGGGGTTTAAAACTAGAAGAGACTCAGACTAGATATAAGGAAGAAATTTTTTGCAATGTGGGTGGTGAAACACTGGTTGCCCAGAAATCTGGCAGATGCCCCATTCCCAGAAGCATTCAGGGTGAGATGGCTGGGGCTCTGAGCAGCTGGAGATGTCCCTGAGTCCTACACGAGGTGACCTCTAAAGGTCCCTTCCAACCCAACCCATTCCATGCCTCCTCTCAGTACTGCAGAGCACCTGAGTACAGCTCCCATGGGGTGTTGGCTCTGCCACATGGAAGCAGCTCCACACAGCAATTTGCTCAGCATTAGAAACAGGAAACCCCAAAAGACAGAGCAGACAGAGCTGACGTCTAAATGTTTGGAAAAAAAAGAGAACTTCTTATGGATAGTGAACTTTCTGTAGCCAAAACTACTTGGTTTGCTGTGAAGATTGTTTATTCTCTGTCTTTTATTATTTTAATTTGTCTCTATTAGACTAACAAGGAGCCAAATCCTCAGCTGGGATAAATCACCTGATTTATCAGCCTACCTTCATGACACCCCTTTTGCTCCAGCACACAGCATTAAATCCTGCTTTAGCTTTGTCAGTAAAAGCCTTTTCCAAGTTAAAGTGCTGGAAGTAAACAGAGGAAAAGCCTTTTCCTGTTGTTGCTGATGCTGCTCAGAGGTTTAGCGTGGATTTTTAGGGCTAAGGATTCAATTGCAATGTCTAATCTGAGATGTCTTTAAATCTTGGATGCTGTTCATTAGACAGATATTTTCTGCTTCTTTTTCCAAAACTTAAGCATCACAAAAACAAGAATGCATAATGCTGGAGCCTCAAAAACCCTCTCTGGGTAGCTCAGCCAGACAGTGGTGTTCCTCGATGAGATTTTTAAAATCTGAAAACAGTGTTTCTAGGAATCTTTGCCAAAGCACTTTGGAAACTCTTTCCACCAATGTGACATACTGTGACTGAAAGAATTTGAAAGACAAAAGATTCAAGACATGAAATGCCTTCACCCCAAACGGCCTGACCAAGTAACAAAACAATTATTCAACATTTGTTTCCCATAGTATCCACAGTTATAGGCACTTCTCCAGGGCAGGAACGTGGAGCTCTTCCCCCAGTCCCCACCATGCCTGGCTGAGGGGCTTTCACCACACTCTGCATGGAGAGAGATGGTAAAATTTCCTTCTAGTACATCCCTCTGGGGAGATATCTGCTTAAAACACTTCTGTTACTATTGCATGCTTTTTTATACTTTAAACAGCTATGAAAAACTGAGGCACCCAGAGGAAAAGGCACCATCACTGAGGCACCCAGAGGAAAGCACTGAGCCCCAGGCCCCTGCTCTTTCTGACATGCTCAGTGACATAAAGTATGTGGGCCCAGAATTAGAGTTATTACAGAGGCAAAGCAGAGAGCCCCTGAAGCCTGTTAGAAACATCTAATCAGGACAGAAAAACTGCACTACCAAAGCATGATACTTCCTGTGTGCTCACTTACTGTGAGTACCTTAAATTAGTGACAAATGCAAGATTGTAAAGATCAACAATAACAATTAAATGTTAAAAAACCCCACAAAATTAAAAAAAAAAAAAACAAAACAACAAACCAAATGTCTCCTAAATTAATGACAATGTTTATAGAATAGATCTAAGCACAGACCTAATATTTAGCTTTATTTAAATATTGGCTCCCAAGAGAATTAACATCCCAGCTGGTATTGTTGATCTAAGAGCGCCGGGTCCTCCCAGGCAGACATAAGAACTGTGTGAGGTTCAGCATCAACAAGCTAGAGATTTGGAAAGTTTGAGTTTACTGTTTTATGTTGAAACATTTTGCTGTGAGGAGAGCGGAATTAGATGAAATTCTAATGCAAATACAGAGTTAAAATCTGTAATTCCTTTAGTCAGTTCAAGCAAAGCCAGAAAACCTGCAAACTGAGCTTTTCCCATTGTATCCAGCCCTGCTCTCCACACCAGTATGGCACTGGCCCATTACCAGCTTAGGCTGGTGGGTTGTGGGACGGGTCATGAGCCCTGAATGGCAGAGGAATATTAGAGAAGACAAAATAAGCTGATACCATAACACACATGGAGTCTGTAGGGAGAGCAAGAGAATCACAGAATGCCAGGCTGGAAGGGACCTCAAGGAGCATGGGGTCCAAGCTTTAAGAAGACAAGAGAGGCATTCTACATCTCCTTCCATCCATCAGCACTAATGAGCACTCTGCAATCACCTTGGGCAGCTCTGCAGCTTGTCAATTTATATATGCACACAGAACTTTACACACACACATACTTGTACAAGGCTGCTGACAAACTCAAATCTGGTTTGTTGGTGCCCAAATTGATTCCAGATTGCCTGTGTAGAATTACATAAACAACTTCCACGGCCAGAGGTTGTGGAATGTGTAGGAGGGGAGGAGAGCAGCCAGGTCCCCCAGCCAGCTCAGCACAGCCCCAGAAATACCCAGGGGGCTGGAGTGGCACTGCAGCCAGGGAACCAGCACTTCACTCAAGTGACAAATGGGATGAGTGGGGCTGAGCTCTCTCCCCCCTCCTTCCTATGCAAAGGGAAGAAAGCAAAACACTGGGAGGGAAGCCCCTGCAACACCCCAAATGCCTCCTGCCTGCAAGGATGCTTCTTCCCTCCAGCTTTTCCAGCTTGGCTCTTTTCCCTCTCATGTAGAGCAAATGTCAGAATAATCCTGACATAGAAATCTCTTACCCACGCTCTAAAGTCTGTCTGCACATGGGGAAAAAAAAATAAATATCCGAGACATGCATCGCTATGGGAGTTCCTTAGAGGACAAAAACCTGTAGGTAAGGAGTTTTACCTGGTAGGAGCCTCTTCCCAGTGTGGTTCCAGTGGGATATGCTGCATGGTACTGGAACCTACCTAATATGCCCCTACTGGGAGCTCATAACCTCTTACAAAGATGCATTTTTTATATAGATATAGCAGAAAAGTACTTCTAAAGCCCATTTTACAGGGAAACTTACTTCAGTTCCTTTCTTTTTTTCCCCTATTGTTGCATATCTATATCCCCTCTGGAATGGCTTCCCAGTGATATATAGTGCTAAATGTTCTTTACCATCAGTTTCTTGGCATTAAACTGCATCCAGTTTAGTTTCTGACACATCCGGCTGAACAATAAAGTTTTTGGAAAAAATTTGAGCCCTGATACACAGAAGCTGTACATATTTTTTCTTTAATGTTCCTAAAGGCATCTTTTGCAATAGGGAGACCATTTTATAGCACCAGACTACTTTTTTTTTTTTTTTTTTTTTTTTTTACTGTTCCACTTTCCCCTATTTTTGGATTAGATCAGTGAGATGAGCAGAAACTATGGAAAAATCTCTGGGTTAAATTTCCTATAATATCCTTGCAAACCAGAACTTTTTTTTTTTTTTTTTTTTTTTTTGTCATCTGAGGACACCACAGCATTTAAAATAATTAGCTGCCTTACAAACCTGGGTTTGTAAGAATTTTGTTCTGTTTCAGGAACGACAGCTGATTAACACAAGCTTGCAAATGCCTTGAAATCTCACACTAAGTGTTTTTTCAAGTCAGATAATAATTACAGTATATCTACATTTAGAATCTGCCTTATATGCTATAATGCTTAGGCATAGGCAGAGAAATTAATTAGGGTATTCCTAACTCAGCACTAGTGCTGGGATAATACTTTTTGTATTGTGGAGTACAGTGGCCGGTTTGACATTTTCAAAGCTATCTTCCTCATCATTACTTGATGAACCATGCAAAAGCTTAGATTTCCTAGATACACTTCTAATGCACCATTTACAAAATGTTAGTTAATGTGCTGCCAGTGCACTGTAATGAAATCAGTAATTCCTGGTGGAGTTCTCATTAGGTAGTACAGTAGGAGCAGCCACTGCCTGAGGTACTCTTTCCTGCCTGCAAATTTATTTTGTTTTCCTGCACATCTGCTTCATATCATTCCTTCTAATAGTAACACCTTGAACGTGCATGATTCCCCTAGGCTTTCTGGCTGGCCACCTTGCTATTGGTTTTCTCCTCTATAAAAGAAGAGTAAAAAACCCTCTGACCTCAATGATTTGGTAGCTCTTCCTAAAGCACTGCTGTCCTCACTGGATCTTTGTGACATAACACATTTACACAGCTAGTCCTTAATGAAGGGAATTCAGTATTTCCTTAAGAAGTTTATTGTTACACACCATACCAGAAATAGAAATTGTGATTCATTTTTTCCCCTTTGGCATAAGCCAAATTATTTCCCTGTTTAAGACCATCCCCTACGTACATGGATATAAATGCAGGATGGCCCAAACTGATTTCCAGAAATCTGGGTTTAATTCCCTACCCCAACATAGACTTTGCATGATTCCATCATTAGCTAAGTCATGTAGAGTCTGCCTTTCCCATATTTTTAGATCCCTGTGCCCTGGAAAGTGCTGGAGAAACTGGAGCTTGTCACTGGTAGAAGAGGATTTCAGAGGAAGCAACCCTTACAGCTGGGGGAAAACAAACATGGGAACAAGAAGAATGTGGCTCAGCAGCTTCCCCTAATACTGGGATCTTTGGACCACAGGGAGATAGATGTTCAATATATTAAGTGAATTCCCATCAAAGATTCACAGCCTGTGTGAGCAGGCAGCTGCTCCAGCAATGGATCAGAACTAGTTTGGGATTAAGAGCTGGGTGACAGCAATTGCACAGCACCTTGAAAATCCTCTGCCTGCTGCTTCCTCTCAGAACCCCTCATGCTTTCCCTGACACCAAAGGACTGACAGCTGCCAAAGGGGGACTTTCTTCCCCTTCCTATGGAGCTGGTTTTCATCACAAGGAGGGCAGCTTTGCAGAGCTGGAAGGGAGTGAAAGTGACCATGGCCTCGTAGCACACACCGGGGAGACCAAACTCAGGGGTGCAGCTCTGCCCCTGGGAAGTGCTTCCACTTGAACTGATGAGAGCTTCATGGGAAGGACATTGACCTTGCCTAAGTGCTTCTGCACCCATGTTTGCCAGGAAAAAAAAAAAAAAAAAAAAAAGATAACTCTGTAGGGCCTTTCCCTTGCACAAGCATTTCTTGCTTGCTTATTAATCAACCCATCCCAATCTGAATCACCTCAGTGGACACCCTTCACACATTTACCTTTGATGGAATTTAGACAGCACAGGCAGAGAATTTTCAGAAACTACACGTGGACAGCCTATCACTTCATCCACTTCCCATTCCTCTGCTCTTCCCCGTGTCCTCATCACAAGCACTGCCAGAAGCAGAACCCCTGACTGAGAAGGCATTTGCCCTCACTGTGTCTCACACCTTGCAGTGTTCAGCATTTGCTGAGTGGGGAAGAGGAGGGAGTAGAGAGGAGGAGCAAAGAGCCCTGGCAGGTTTCTGATTTGCATAGAAGCCACAAAATGCTTTGGACTGTTCAGAAGTTGCTTATAGATATGTTTTTTTTCACAGTTACTACTTAATGGCATGACAAAAGAATTCCTCCTCTGTCATGGCTGGTTCAAAAGTAGGCAATACCCAGATTTATGCTCTCCTTATGTGATGAAGCAGAGAAGCACTTCACTCCCAGACAGCCACAAATTGGATCTGTCTTTCCTTTGTTTTTCTGAGCTCTAGTAGATCAAACATGGGATGTTGGAGGCCTCAACGCAAGTACACAATTCACTTTATGCAAATGTTTGTGAGCACTACAGATTAGGAATGGCTTTGCCATATTAGGAGCTAGGGAAAAGGAATGGTTTGGATAGTCTAGGTCCCAAATCATGAAGATTCAAGCACAGATGTCTCAGCAAAACTCTTGAAAGGAAAAAAGTCCAGATAAGAGCAATCTTGTTTATCAATGAGCTTCATGAGCTTCCCTTTGTCCCTTAAAGTGTGGAAAAAGAAAAAACAAACAAACAAACAAACAACAACAACAAAAAAAAAAAACAGAGAGAGAAGATCAAAAATATATTCACAAGGGGGAGAAAGGAGAAAATGGTTTTATCACACAGTGGTCAGATGATGGGCATTTTAATTATAGTCATATAGAAATGTATTTCATTAAAGGACGGAGTCTCATTGATAATGCCTCCTATGTTAGTTTGTTTCTTTTTCTGTTATAAATTCCTGGTAAGCTTAAGAAGGCAAGCTCCTATAATTAGGTTTTTTTGACAGAATAGTTGATCATGAGAGGATGGAAGACACCCTAGAAAATAGAAATTCAAAACCCACCTCACAGTTATAAAAGAGTCTCTTCAACTAGACCCCCCCACCCTAAAAGTAGCATACAAAGCATCAAGATTATAAAACCTTTGTCCAGAACCCTTGGGGTCTGGCTGGTTTCTATTTATAAATCACAATAATAGAAAAGTTGCAAAAAGAAAAGGCCAAGAAGCTGAAAATTAGAGCTGGAAGATGCCAGGCTGAGAGTTCTGGTCCAAGTGGTTTGTGAGCTGTGACTTAACAGCCCCCACTCCTTCATTCCCAATTGCTTACTGCTTTCTCCAGTCTGCTTGCCAAACTAAACATTAGCCATCATCTCCAGCAATTTGCTATCTAACAGGTCAGTCTGTAATTTTTCCATGCTTTTGCAATTTCTTTTTCATGATCCATTTGTATTTCCCTGAATTTCTTTATCTAACCAACTATTTCTAGATGCTTGCAAAATATCTTCTAAGAGACATTTGGTCTCTTAGATGCTGCCAACTCTTGTTTCTCTGAAACCATTGCATTGACTTGGTTCCCAATGCCCCTTTTTTTTTTGAAATTTTAGTTACAGAAACTTCAGAACTTTTCCCATTGTGTTTGGTATTCGTGCCCCTAGGCGTGCAAGAAGAGCAATAAATGAAGACATATTTAGACATTTCCAGACTCAAATGCTTGTACAATTTCCTTCAGTTCAGAGCAAAAATTTATTTGACATAGTTTTCTGCACTAACTGCTTGTATCAACAGCCTGGCTAGGCTGTTTCCCAGCAGTCTGCTCTGCTTTATCAGTTCAGTTGGGTGAAACTGAGCAAAAGAAAGCTACCCTGTGAGTAGGGCCCATAATGCACACTTTGTTCTTCAGGAACCTCACAAACATTAATTATTCTGCATTGACAATACCACAGTGCAGAAATAAAAACATTTGTTCTAAGATTTTATCCCTAAGGTTTTCTGACTTTTTTTGGCATCCACAAATCACTGTGACAACTCCAAAGTCCTTCAAAGTCTCTCAAGAAGACATGTCAAAAGAACTGTAAAAAGTAAAGCTTCAGAAAATGTCTGATTCAATGTCTTTTCATTTCCTTGCTATTCTTCAACTGGCTATGACATTTTTCAAGAATAAAAGTTGGAGAACAGATCCCTTTTCTTCCTCAAGTTCTTTCTAAAGACAGTGTTGTAGTACCAACAATTCAGAGATGTTACACAGGCTTTCTACCAGAAAATAAATTTAGATGCTATAAATAGCATGTGTGCATATAGAAATTGGTTTACCCCTTAGGCTTAATTTTTATATATAATGTCAGTTGTTTTCTGGGGGTTGTGTACATTAGAAAGCAAGCTCTACAGAGTGTATGGTTAATATTGTAAGATCCAATAGAGTTTAAGGAAATAGCACTAAATTTCCTGAAAAGTGTAAAGGGCTTTAGCTGAAATAACTTTGCAGAAGACTGCCTGTGACTCCTGCCAAGTGAAAAGGTACCATGTTCAGCAGAGATGAGAAATTCTGTCTTGGTGATTTTCCCACTCTCCTTTCATTTTCCCCAGCTACCCCACAAGACATTTTTGCTCAACTAGATGTGCAGGGAGAAGATTTGCAGACTTGCAAGCTTGCGGTGGGTAATCAAGAAGCAGCAGCCAGATGACTGGATCCCAACCTTACCAAACCTGCCCCTTCCCAGGCAGGCCCCAGCCCTTGGCAAGCCATGCCTCCAGTCACTAATTAACAAGCAGACGAGCCAAATGGCTTTGCACAAGGGTCATGGTCACACTTCTGTCTTCAGGTTATGTGATCAGCATCAGAGCCACCTAGGAGAAATGCTTCTAGAAATGCTCTAGGAACCCACTTGGTGTATTTCAGGCAACAGCTACTCCAGCTGCATGTGCAATTAGGGGATGCACAAATGAGTAGACAGCTGCTTAATTTGCTCCGTGTCTGTGCAAACAAGGTTAACCGAGCGTGTGATGGATGCTGGAGAAAAATGACAGACACTGTTTGTGTGGTTCTGTCAGGATGAAAGATAAGATTTCACAACTGCCAGGACATATCTGGTTTTGAAAATCAGTCCTTGGTTACTTTCCTGATGCTGGAAACAACTTCAGTTAGGCAGAGCCAACGTGCTATATCAGAAAAGATCTTTAAAAATTTGGTGTTCCCGTGAAGCCTCTGTAGCTTTGAAGGGCCCAGAGAGCAACGAGAAGGGCCTCAGCTATGCTGGATGTGTACACCAGGAAGAGAAAATGTTTCTCCATATAGTTTAGTTGTGGAAGAATGGTGATTCAGGCTGTAGGACAAGATTTTTGGGTCCTCCTGCCTGCCCCAGGTAGTTTCCAATAGGCTCCGAAGAATCTGTGTGAGGTGAAGAGCGTCTGAATTATAAAGAACATTATAAAATGTCACATAATACTTCTTTTCAGAGGCAGTATGACTTGGATTTTACTTACAATTCTCACACATTTTACTGACATTTCTCTAGTAATATCTGTAACTGCTGCTTCTCTGCAGGGCCTGTTGGGCAATTTAATAAAAAAAGGTACTTCTGTGAATTATTCAATCAAACCTTCATCCTTTTGAAGAGCTGACACCAAGCTGTGTGAGGAAACATGAAAGGAACTCACTTTCTACCTTTAAAGAAAGTGGAAGGCAGTGGTTAACCATTCCAGCCTGACACCTCTTACATTAAAACATATTGCAAGTAAAAACTGCCTTTGATACCAAGACTGAGAAACTGAATGTAAATGTGTTATTCTTTAACCCACGGAAGATGAGGTCCCAGTCATTTACTATGTAGACAATGCTTAATACATGACCCAAAATTGAAAGAAATAGAAGAACTCAGATGTCAATATTTAAGAAAAAGAAAAAAAATAACCCAGTAAGTGCATATTTTTGCAAGACTGGCAGGACAGGCAGTTTCCTGATCATCCTTTCAGAGATGAAAAATTCAAACATAACTTCTACAACTCACCAAAACAAATTATGAAACAGTCGGGATAATGATCCCCAGTTTTGGCAAGAGCAGAAACCCCTCCTTCCATCCATTCATCCTTGCCATTCAGACTGTTAATTATTAAAGCATTGGAGATGCCTCACTCCAACAATAGGAAATAATGAGGCAGCACATAAGGATGTGATCAATGAGAACACAGAACAGCTCAAGGTTTTGTATTTCTTGCCATGCATTTTGTGAGCCTGTGGAACTCGTGGGTAAATCAGAATTTTGACTGTACCCATCACCTGAATCTCATAAACTTAAATAGCTGGATTTTCTAAAAAGAGTGAAACCTCCAAAACATACTGCTCTAAGTGGATACCTGACACACTGCAGACTGAGAACAGCCCTGGAAGACTCACTGCCAGAACCTGGGAAGTTAGTCTGAAGAGCAGACATCCACAATGGAATTGTACAAGTGGACCTAAAAAGCTGCCAGTAAAATTGCATAGGGAATGAGATTGTTCTGTCTTCTAGATGTGTCACTTATTTTACTGAAAAGCCATATTCTGGATGTTCTTCAGAGACCTCAAAATATGGTTTACAGGCTTTTGTTCTCTATGCCTCTTTTGTGAAGTCCTGTTCCTCAAAATCATATGAATAGACTTCCAAAGTAGAAAAACATGTCCATCTGACACAACACATGGTACCCCAGAAATTGGGAGCACCACTGGATGGACCTTTAGAACAACTGAGACTGCAAAGAACATCATGGAGGGACTGAAACTATGTGGATGAGAACCAGATCAGGATACAACAAATTCCTAGAACTGAAAGCAATGGCTTGTTGGATCTGAGACCTGCAATAAACTCAGCATCAGCTATTGCAGCAGCCCCCAGTTTGGAAAAAAAATACCTATCTTAAATGAAGGCCTTTTGTGAGAGGGGGTAACACACGTGTTTTGGTTAGTTTCAAAAGCTCTCTGTTGTTAGACAGAGGCTCCTTGGTTTGAGTGCTCCAGGAAGTGTCCTCACACAAAAACATTTTGTAGGTGAAGAGGTCAAAAGGGACAGGAGGGCTCAGTTTATCAAATGACCCTGCAATTTGTCAGGCAGGCAGCATCACAAGACATCTGTTACAAATGCTGACATGTTGTATATAACATCTATGGATGAAGTGATTTCTTTTTTTTTTTTTCAGTATTTTGTACAGTGTATGCATTCTTATAAACTTATAAACAAACACAGAGGGCTCTGTTTTTTCTCTGTTCCATTCGCCAGGGTCACACACATCAAGACCGCAACAGGCACTGGCCATGTTTCTGTATATATCCAGTTTTGGCATCAAAAGATTAATAGTTATTTTACAGCATTATCTTAGATTGTCTATGGTCATGCATGCTCCTTCCAGTTTGCATTTAAGTATCTGTGTCCACAAGCACATCTGGAAATAAGATGCTTCTTTAGGCTCTTTGTCTCAAGGGTCAATTTTCCCCATAAAACATCTCATTGGTAATGCAGACTACCCCATTAACTTATCAAGAGAGTGAACTCTGCAAGGCAAATGGGTGCTTCTCTCTCAGCTCAGTCCCCTTGCCTGCTTGCTACGTGTGCTGTTCTTTTGCACAGCAATCGGAGCGGTTGCCACTGAGCTGCTGCTGATTGCATAAAACCCAGTAACCCAAGGAGATGTTGGGGACTATTATTCTCATGTCATGTGATTACAGGGGGGGCTTTAAAATGTGATCTACACGGAGAGCAGTCATCATTACCCAGATGATCACAAAGAAGTGAGAATGCTCGGTTCGGAAATTTGAACCAAACAACTCTCTCCAAGAGGACTTTTTGGCCTTTAAAGAAAATTTAATTTGTGGATTGATGATAACTAGGCACAGTACTGACATCAGCTCCCAGACATTGCTAGACAATAGGAAAGTACAGGAAATCCATAAGTCAAATAATTCTCCTTGGGGGATAGGCTTTGTCTGACCTGTAAACCACACACTCAGCCCCGTCCAAAAGAGAAAGATGAAGTCGCTGAGGTAGGTGGGCTCTCAGCACTACCTAGCATGAGGCTGATGACAGCCTGCTAAGGTCCTTGTGAAAGGGACTTGGCTGGAAAACAAAATATTATAGGGAAAACATTACCATTTGAGCTCCTTTCTATGTTCTGTCTAAAAGCAAAGACCACATACGTGGGCAGGATCAGTATCCCCAGAAGTTGGGTTCCTTTCTTTGGCCATTAGAATGTGACTGCAAATCTCATGATGGTGGCAGCACTCTGTATCTTGTAACAGTCTCATCATATTCTAATTAACATTGAATCTAAACAAAGAGGAAAGAATAACTGACCCTGACATTCCTGTTAACTCCTATGTGCTATGTGTTTATAGAGATAGGCTGCTTTAGGTCTCACATTAATAGGGAAGAAAATGTGGCAGTACATTAACCGTCCTCAGATTTTTCCACTTTGACTGAAATTGAATAATCTGGCTGGGGTTATTAAAAGCAAATTCTTCTTCTCTGTGTTTCTGGTCATCTCTGTATGCTGGGTTCACATCAACAGCCTCAGAAACTTCCAGCATCACTTCTTCAACTTCATTGTAAAAGGAATATAACAACCTATTTTTAAGACCTTTTTTAATGATGTAGGGCTTCTCTGTTCCTCACCCATACTTTCCACCTCTTTCCTCTGCTCACACATTTTCTCCAGCCCATAAGAGAATAGCTCCAACTCTGCATAGCCAAGCAAACAGGCATCTGGGGTCAGGATAATGAGCAATAGCAACCAGTTAATTGCAACAATAACAGTACAAGCTTCAGTGTAAAGGAGCCTTGATAATCCCAGAGTCACCACGTCCATGGCCCTCACCCATGAGCCATGGCAAGAGGTGTATCCAGGGGAGGCAGTGGTGATCATCACCCTGGGTCCCAGTGCACAGGACTCCTTACACAAAATGCTGCTGTCCAGCAGAGCTCAGAAGATTTGTGAGATCTGCACACCTTAAAATGGCAGCTTGGGATTCTCCTTTGAGATATTCATAGGCTTTTATAGCAGTTTTCTGCCACAATTTCTCCTTTACTGGGGCTTTCCTGTTTCTCACTGCTAGCTTTCACACTTTCTCTGATGTTTTGGCCCACGAGCTCTTTAAATGGGACTGAATAACTTCTCCCACATGACAAATTGGCAGCATTGGATCCTTATTATTCTTTAGGTTAAACAAACAGTTTGGGTAGGGAGCAGGTCTAGGTTAACTGAGGTAACAAGAGGCACAGAGCTGCTGCTGAGGCCAAACACTTGGTGGGTGGCATTTGCTTGGTTCCCTGTTGCTGCTCTGAATTGCACAGAATTAGCAATCCAATTGTATTCCAGGCAGGAATCACAACACAAAATTCTTACATTTTTGTTGCCAAGGTCACAAATTAAGACTTTGAGGGGGGGGGGAGGAGAATGTCCCCTTAGATAGGAGTGCTAGCATCTTATTGCTGCATTTTCTTTTTCCAAGTGTATCTGCTTTTCTGACAAAGCTGTGGCTTACCAAGCCAAGGCTTGAAGACAACCACACAGCCCAGATGTGCAGTGCCACCAAAGGTCACACTCTGCTCCAAAGGGGACTTTCCACTTGTAGCTGGGATAGATTCTTGTGGAAAGATGAGGCATTACCTCCATTTAAGGACTGCTCTGGTTCCAGCATCTGCTTTTTGGGGAAAATCCCACAGGCTTTATCCCTGTCCTTGCTTCTCACAGGAACGAGCTCATAAAAGTTGCAGATTTCATTTTAAGCAACTCTGTGTGTGTGGTATGAGACCTGCAGCAGTGCCTGGACCAGAGTTTCATGCAAGTCAGGATTTTTCAATAGACAGGTAAGTCCCTTAGCAACTGCAAGGATAAATGGTTGGATTTCATTGTTTGTGCAGAAGCCCATTCCACACTTTTAAAGCAAACCAATCTAGATCCCCACAGGGTCTCTCACTTGTTTACTTTTAGACTGCTGGAAATGTAGGGTAGTTGTTTAATTGGTTTACTTTACTCTTCTGGCTCCTCCAGTACCTTTGCTCACTATATCCTTGCAAAAAGAAAAACAAAACAAAAGAAGAATTCAGTCCCATAATGATAACAGGGTAAATACTGCATCAGCAGTTTTCCAAAAGGATTTTGTTCTTATCAAAACTGGCAGACATTACACAGACAGAGGCTCAGAATAATTGATATGGGCGAGAGGGTAAGCATTTAGTCTCCCAAGGGGCCAGCCACCTGTGCAAACAGCACTTCCAACTTCTATTTCAGTTGCTGGCTCCTGCACAGTCAATTATTTAGAGCTTTCCAGAGATCTCACTGGTGGATAAAAAAAAATATCCAGGCCTGCTTTTGAAAGGTAGCTTTATCACCATAGCTCAGTTGTGTAATTACAGCCTTTGTGCCTTTTTAGGTGACTGCAGGTTTTCAGGGAGAGGGCTCTCCTTTGTTTAACTTTGAGGAGTAGCAATATTTCCATTTGTCATGCTTCCCTATTCCTCATACCACACATGATCCCTTCTACCTGCAATTCCTCTGGATAGCATCGGTTCTGAGAGCCACAGATCACTTTATCTCTCCCTTTTCTCTCACGACAAAAATGCAATTCATGAATAATTCCTAATGGTGATTTCAGTAATGAAAATCCCAGTGAAAATAAACTACTTGGAAAGACCTTTTCCTGGGGTTGAAGTTTGCCTGAGTTATTGTTCAACACTAAAGAATGCAGGATTAAACAGAAGTCATGCATAGAGAATGGACATGTTTATCTTGGGCATCTGGACTAAGCTTTGGTGTACAGAAGAATATCTGTATTCTTTGAGATAATAATAACAACAAAGCCAACTATAAATAGCTCTATGTCCTATTCTGAGGAGAAACTGCTAAAAAAGACATTTGTCAGTCTGGGTTATGAATTCCTAAGTGTTGTAAGGTTCCTTGTACCCATGGCTGAGGAGGAGATTTTCCCTGTGTGTTCTCCTTCTCCAAGGACTCTTTACGAGTTGCATACTCATAATTCATTCTACCTTCACTTTGCATTTTGTGTCTCTCACAATAAATTGTTCACATTTCTTCAAGTTGTTTAAAGCCTGGCCACTGCTTGTGTTCTTCTTCATTTCTTTGCCCAGAAAGACAGACGTCCAGCCCCTTTATGTCCTAGCAGTTTTCTTAAAACGTTTTTGGCCATGCTCCCAAAGTCACCTTGCTGAGTGATTCAGGATCCTACTGGATGCTGCTTTAGAGCAGCCAGTTACACTGATGGTGCCATTTGACTCTGTCACTGCTCAGGTGGGCTTAAGGGTTGTTTGGGTCAAAAGTACAAAGCTCTGGGGACAGAGGCTATTGGCACAGGTGGAAGCTGACCTATCCCAGTCCCCATCCTCACAGGAGAGCTCTCTTCCCTTGCTCTCCCCAGAAGGAATTGCCCTTTCTTCCCACATTGTTCAGAAAGAGGAAACCACTTTTTATACACATTTTCTGGTAATCCTCGAGGCAGCATAAAGCACATTCCTTAGAGCAGCCTGTGGCATGGTCTCCTTGGGGGAGACCTGAAGTCCCAACCTTTCCCCCAGCAGATCTCACCAGAACCAGTCACCAAACCTGACACCATCTCTGTGTCTTGGCCTGGGCTCAAGCTCTCCCCAAAACAGTCCACATAAGCACCTACTTTGGAGCTTATTATTAAAACCAAGCTCAATATGCAAGTAAAGAAAAAAAAAAAATTAAACACTGTTTCAATTTTAAAGCTGAACCAATCTTCCTGACCTGAAGACCATGATCAGAAAATTTCTGTCAAGTCATTTTCTTGCAAAGATGGTGATGCTTCCCCATAAACATCTTCAAGAGCTTTGTATGGCTCTAGTGACTCAAGGGATGAAACTTACAGTAGATTCCTGAAGCAGTTTGTTCACAGTTCAATTAATGAACAAAAAAAAATATTTATTTTTTCCTTCTGCTAGCCTACATCTTGTGTTGCTCAGTTTCATTCCCAGCAATGCCTCCCCTGAATGGCTCTGTGCCATGTACTTCTGGGCTGGTGTGACATGCCCTGTTATCACCAATGGAAGGCAGCAACACTGCATTATGAAAGCAAGGTTTCAACACCCTTTGGTTGCATCCAATTGTTTCATTTGCCATCTTTTTTCTTGAACCACTGAACCCCTCCCAGCCTCGGGACATTTCTGCATTCGCAGTGATCTGGGTGCATTTCTCAGTCTTGAGGGGCCCTACCAAAAATTCTGCTGTGATGTCTGCAAATGTTACCTCTTTGCTTGTGGAGAGCTTACAGCTTCTTTCCTCCTGCTCCATATATGAAAACAATACACACACACACACAAAAAAAAAAAAAAAAAAAAAAGTGTCTCAGCCTCTAACTTTTGAAGCATCTCCCTCTCACCAGGGGTCTCCAAAGATCTGTGATTTCCATCATGTTTGCCCTTCTGGGGGTTGTTGGTCGTATAGCTAGGACTGCAGACAAAGAGGGATGGAACAGCACCAGGGAGTTAAATTCTGACTTTCAGCTTAAATTTGGTGCAGTTGTTTTCAATAAGCAAGGAAAGCTTCAGCTCAAAAAAGTCTGTTTTCTCCTAATAGAGTAAACAAAGATAAAACCTTTCCAGCAAAAGTAACCATTTTCTATGAAAGCAAAGGGAGGGCAAAGTGCATCAGTTTTGTTTGCTTCATGTGTCTTTTTTGTGGGATCCATCAGGCAAATACTACACTGAAGTATTCATTGAGCACAATGGTAACATTTGGCATCCATCCTGCATCAGCTGAACTTGTAATCATTAAAGAGATTTACATTGCCCAATCTGCCTTGTTTTGACTGGTCAAAATCAATCTCAATACAGGGCCCTGGTTTCTACCAGATGTCACTCTTCCCTAAAGTACATGGTTCTAAAGCAAGGATATTAGGCAAAAGTCACAGTAATACGAAGACTACATATGCTCTTTTACCAAAACAGCAGAAATGAGATTCAATCCTTCATCCCATCACTGATAGTGCCCCTCATAAAATGACAGATACTTCGAAAACTTAATTGCTAACATTTCAATCATACTTTGGTTTTCTCTGGAGGATAAACAAGTACTCCCCTATGCACTCCCAGCCTTTTTACATGTTTATGTATGTTGTAAACTAAACAGTCTGGCTTATTTTAAACCATATTATGAAACTATCACGGGTTCATTTCAGAGGCTATCAAATAGGAAGTACAGCTATGCAACAGATTTTAATCTTACACTCTTTTTTTCTTACTACTTCTTAAAATTCTAAAATTTCTGGTCTTTGTGTCCCTTTATCAACTTCAGAAGGTTTGTCTGCATCTTATTACTCAAAAATCACTTTCATGAAGATCACATATTAGGACCCACATCATAAAATAATTTGCCCCTCTACCATCAAAACAATAATAGTAAAAAAACCCACACTTGCTTTACATTATTTTCAAAACACATTGGCAGCAAACAGCAAATAATTTTTAGCCTAATAAAGCAGCTTGGTAGCTGTCTTGTCAATAGCAGAACAGTGGGATTCACACCAGTGATTCATAGAGTTTTCCAAATACCTGAAAATAAAATGGCTTACAAACATAGGAAGCAGATGCATACATGGGAAACTTGCTTTCTATGTGTACCAGAGTTCATTACACACACTCACAGACATGACATTCCATATAATGCTGGCAGGAAAGATTCTTCAGCTTGATACACAAGCTTCCAAAGAAAAAGACAATGGAAGCATCCTTCTGTCATTTCTCATGAAAGATATTTTAATTGGATTTAGTAGCCACAGCATAATCTCTGTGTCCCCAATCAGGGATGGTGGTCTGAGCCCCTCCCCCAGGTAGCCAGAGTTAATAAAACCAGTGATCCTTTCCTGCATCCTTAGCTGAATGCCCATCTGGGGCATTGCTGGGCTCAGTAATTCCCTGCACTGGTGGAAAGCACAGACGGATTTGGGGAATTAGGGCTTCACACAGCTTGTGCTGTAGATTCCCCCAGAAGATGAGCTTTTGTTTTTAAATAAATGAAGCACCTCCCTTCTCTGTTTGGCTGCAAAGACCCTTTCCCAATATCCAATCACATACCCACCTAATCCCTTCATCATTCCAGCCTCAGTAACTCCAGCACTGAGAGAAATGAAAGGGAACCTCTTCTCTTCCAAGGGGCTGACAGGCAGATCCAGGACTTGGTCTGGAGAATTCTGGGGTGCTCTCTGGTTTGCCACAAGCTCAGCTAAGAACCGTGCATACAATATTTAACTATTCTATTTGTACACTTTTCCTGGGTTTTGGTGGGGTTTTCTTGTTTTGTTTTCCCTTCTGCGTCTCCTTCCCTGAGTCTCTGGGAGGGGCTTGAATTTGGGAAGGAATTTTTGGTGTGAGAGAACCAAGGCAGAAAATGGAAACTTCCCAGATGGGCACCTGACAGCTGTTCTGCTTGGGTACCAAACTACTTTCAGTGGCCTTTTCTTGCACATCTCTTCACTGTTATGCTATTGAATCCCACAAAGTTCACTGCATACACTGAGTTTTTAAGGGGCCAATATCAAGTGATGTGTGATATTTGCATGGCTTCCAGAAAACATACAAAACAGAAAATCAGCCATATTTTTCCTGGTGATTTAGAGTTGCTGCTAAGTTCTACTTCCATTTCTCACAGGTGCTGAAGTAAAAAAGCCTTTTCTTTTTTCCCTGCCTTTTCTGCCCCTCCAGCAGTCACTAAAGCATCCCTGGACACAGCTGGGACACTGCCAAACACCCTCCCAGCAGACCCAGCCCCAGGCAGCAAAAGGCAGGCAAGCACCTCTGGGCAAATCCCAGCAGCACCGGTGACCCAAAGGGTGGAAAAGTGGTTTTAATTTTCAGTAGGCCACAGGAAAAGGAAGACAGCAGTGATGGGATAAGGGGGTTTTTGCTCTGGAACTCTGCAGATGCCTAGATCTTGGTGCACATCATCAGTGACCCAATTGCAGCTGATAAAGTTAAAAGCTACAAAATATTTAACTTTTCTGTTTAATCCATTCCTAGAAACCTTATTCAATATTCTGGGAAGCAGATTGATATTTTCCCCAGACTTTACATTCCATTACCTGAGTAAAGAAAGGATTAAAACAGAATCAAATTCCCTTCATCCCTCTTATTGCAGGAGGCTACAGAAAGGAAACTTATCAAAGGTTTTTAAAGGGAAGCCAAAAAATACCTGTGCAGCAGGACTTCAAACCATTGACTCCCAGACACACACCTCCTCCAGTGACCTCTGTGCTGTGAGCAGAAATAACCCTGGCATCTACTTGTTATGAGCCTTCAGGTGAAAGGTGATGAAAACATCACCTACAACACTTTCTGATCTTTACAGAGAGTTTGAACCCAAGAAAGAAACCTGGGGATCATTACTGAGAAAGGAAACAGGCAGTGCTTTAGGTAGCTGCAAGGTATACAGTGCCTCTGTTCTTCAGTTGCACAATAATTGCTCACAGTTCAAGCTTATGGAAAATGCCATATGTTTAAAGACAAGTTGCATGAACATCCCAAATTCTTTAAGGCACAGTGCTGATTAGATGGCCCCACTATAAGATTTAGGTGCAGTCATCAAACTAGGGACAGCAGACAAAAGAGGAGGCTATACAGATGTATAAGCAAATTCGACCTAAAAAATACCTAGGAAAAAACAATTTTTTTAAAGCTCTATTACTTAAAAATGAAGATGAAACTTTCACCTGCTTCATTTCAGGGTGGTTTTACTAGCTGCTGACACAGTCTAACAATGATGGAGCAAACTGGAAGGAGAATGCTTCTTTAGTTCCTTTTTCCAACTTCACAAACTACTTGATTAAATCTGAAAAGCCTACACAGGCCCATGCTTTCAGAAACAGTTACTAATATAAGATTTACAATGCTATAGGCAGCCCAATTATAATTACCAGGTGTTTTTATTTACAATTACTAAGTGTATTATTATTAGAATTACAAATGATGAGTCCCAATTCAGCTACTCACTCCATGCCCAGAAACACTGATTACATCTTACAAACATTTTATTTTCTACATAAATGTAGAGCTAGGCTAGACTTTGGAAGATGGACTGATGATTTTCTCAGTTTTTCACCCAGCTGACAGGGGTGACATTTCAAGATTGTACAGATGACCTCTCCAGTGACCTAGAGGACATTTATTTCAGATTAGGTTCCTGGTATTGCCTGAAATTCCAGTGTCAAGGCTCTTTCTTTATCTGCCACGGCTAAAGCCCATACAGAAAGGTCAAGGAACTTGCCCTAAGTGACAGAAGTGACTGAGTGGCTCCCAGACCTCTGCTCCCAGCTCCTAGACCTCCCACACTCCTCAGCCACGGCACACCAAAACTCCAGACATTAGGAAAGTGCCATTGCCTCCAGTCAGGTCCTGCTGAATCCAGGCCCTAATGCTTGGGGAGGGGGCAGTAAGGATCTGAAGGTGCAGAAAAGGATGACTTCTGCCTGCTTCAACAAGTGCTTGCTCCCCCCTGCCCCTACCCCTCTGCTTCCATAGCCATCCCTGCATCTCCCAGCTCTGCAGCACCTTAACCAAGGGAGCAAACCACACTGCTGCTGCAGGGCTCAGCCACTCCTAACCTCCTGACTCATGTCATAGACAAAGGATCTGGGATGGAGACCAAAACTTTGTAGCTGGATCCTGTTTTCTGTCCCCTAGGCAATGAAGTCCTTCCAGCAGGGTGAGCTGGAGACCCCTCTGGCATTGCCTGCTTGATCCAGGAGGCATCATGGGAAGAGGAGGAAAAAGCCCCAGGGGTTGGATTTCTGCTGTTCCTGGCAAAATATTGCTGCTTTGGTTTAAAGAAGTGCTCCTAAAAGACCCACACAGAGAATATTAAGCAGTCCCATTCAGCCCCTGGCTTTCTGTGCACTATAAGGAGGGGTTTGGCACGGGATTCCCAGTGACTTTAAGAGGAGTTCTGATACAAGATCTTTTGCAGGGTCTTGGTGCCCCATACATTCACACTAAAGAAAGTTTTAGAGAAGTAAAATGTCTTGAAGTGTTCAAGTTAATGTACAAACTGATGTCATGACAGCACAGCTCAGATCTTGTATTACTCTGGTGTTGTCTGAGTGGGTTGGTGGTGCAGTGAGCCCAGAGATTTTCTAAGAGATTTTACATGTTGTCTCATTTCCACATGTCTGGAGCATCCTGGAGATTCTTCTGCTGAAAATATGTGAAGATGAGAGAAACATTTTCAGGCTGTTTCTGAAGATAAAATACTTCTTCACATTAAAGCTTTCTTTCAGGGAATTTTAACTTATTAATATGAGTTTGCCACATACAGATAGAAGCTATTGCTTTCCTAACCCCCCTGAATGCTTTGCATACCACCAGAGGTATTTTTCTATTGGCTTGTGCCATAAATCTCAGTGTCACAAGTCTGTTCTGCATCCTAAAACGTAAGAGGTTCACCAACTCAGCAAAAATACAACTGCAAAACTAATAAGCCAGATTGTTTCTGAAATTGTTGGAAAAAAAACAGAATTATGGCTTGATGAGATAAGCCTGCAAGAAAATGACTTTCATTATCAGTAGACATTTATAAATGATTAGGTATGCTTATTAGAATGATCCTTTGGAAACCAAAGACGTCTCGCTTCTGAACATGATCTGCCCTTTTTATCTAGCTCTGGATTTGTGTCTTAATTTTTAGACCTGACTCCAAGTGTGTAAATGCCTTGGCTCAAAGAGCAGATCAATTTGCTCTTTGAGAACAAACATTTTAGCAGCTCTGCTGTACTTCCCAGTGTTCCTCTTGCCTCTGCTTTTGAAGACACTACAGAAGTAGCAATATTTTCTGTTGATGCTCTTAAATGAGAGGAGAATCAGTGGATGGACTAGATTTAATTGCCAGCAGCCTGTCACCTGCAGAGGATTATGAAGAGTTTACTGCAGTGTACAAGGAAGGCAGTCAGCTATACAGTGTCAGTCTAGATTGTACAGAAGTAGCTGAAAATTGAGAGTGTGTAAAGAAAGTGCTGGTAGATGTATTCAAAATGTGTAGCAAACTGGTTATACAAAAGTATGAAGAATGATAATTTTAGCAGATGGTTCTTCA
This sequence comes from Phaethornis superciliosus, assembly GCA_023637945.1. Lineage (NCBI taxonomy): Eukaryota > Metazoa > Chordata > Aves > Apodiformes > Trochilidae > Phaethornis > Phaethornis superciliosus. The sequence goes on from JAJQWJ010000011.1 coordinate 21,610,317, forward strand.
GGAAGTCTCAGAGAAGAGGAGGTCACAATCATCAGAGTAGGAGGTGCCCAGGAGATAAACAGATTAAATGGAGGGAAAATAGGGGATTTTGCTGCTCTGTAGAAAAAACAATGACAAAATATTCTCGTGTCAAGCAGGTATAGTGAAAGAAAAAAAAAAAAAAAAGAGATGTCAAATAGGATCATCTGAAAAGAGGAGAGTCTGTTCTAAACACCTGAGGAAATATAAAAAATGGTATATATGGCTGTGTCTAAATAACCAATAAAAGCTGCAGTGTTTTCCAAGATCCTGTTCACTGATTATCTAGACAGGAGACCTGGCCAAAATGTACTGTACTGAGGCTCCCTTGGCCAGCATTTCTGCCTTTAGTTCCATGGAAACTCTAGTATGGATAGGTAGGAGGAAAGGGCCTCAAGTGCACATCCAGATCCCATCCCAGCACAGAGCTGGGACACGTCCAGAACCTGCACTTGGACCCAGAAGCCAGGGAGTGCTGCCAAATCCTGCAACATTCACATCATCTGAGCAGAGCAGGAGGCTCGTGAAACCATCAGTGTGATGCAGCTGTGAAAAAGGCAAAATGTTCTCCTGGGATGGAAGAGGGGAGGGATCTCCAGCAGAGATAAGGAAGCATTAATGCCTCAGAGAGGCCTCATCTGGCACAAAGTCCTTCATGGCCCTTACATTTGAGGCAAACTGGCTTGCACAGGAAGAACTACCTGGGTAAAGCCGAGACTCCCTGCAGAAACCAGCTGAAGCCTGAGCTGGGCAGCTCAGCCTCCTCTGACTGAGGGTAAATGATCCCTGTGCTTCAGAACTTGGGGACACGAATCCCTGCAAGCTCCCAGCCACTCCCCAGAGCTTTCCAGCACCCCTTGCTTTGCCCAGCTGAAAGGTGAGCACAAGGCAGGCTGGGCAGCTTGCTGCTCTGCCCCCAGCCATGCCTTAGGGCTGAGGAGGGCTGTGGGGCTTCCCCAGGGGGGCTCATTGCTCTTTGGGCAAAAGAACTGGGGTGTTCAGGCCCCTGGTGCTCACTCTCTCCATAAATTTAGCTACTTGACCACGGTTTTGGTTTTAATTTTTTTCTGGCACGTGGCATTGGGTCCCACAACACACCCGATGTCTCAAGCCAAGAATGACACTTAATTCCCAAGCAACCTTATTGATGGTGTTATAGCTAATATAAATTATACAAAAATATTTTAAATAGCAGCAAAGTCATTTTCTTGCTGAAAAATAGCATTTGAAGAACTTTATATTTTTCTTTTAATCATTCTCACTCAATAGATAAACACTTTGAAAACAATTGTTTCTATTTTCAAGCCAAGTCAGGTATTAGATAGCAGAGGTTATTAAATATTTGAGTTTGGGAAGGTTGATAATACACTGACAAGTGCTATGTTTTCACTTAAAAAAAGGCAAACCAGCCAAACTCCTTGCTCTCTAATGAGCCTGACAAGAGGTAGACACATTCTAGGAGGAGACAATCTGGGGCAAGATCATTGATTTGGGCCCCCAGCCCAGCCTCACTTTGGGGCAGCCAAATTTGCCCATCTGTGCAGACACTTGGTGAAGCCTTTGCCCGGTGCTGAGGGCCTTCAGCAAAGGAAGCTGTCTTCAGATTCCACTTAAATACCCTCTAAATGCAGCCTAACAGAGACTTAGGTGACACACAGCCCTGTGCAAGCTCTTTACTGAGAAGTAAAATGGATCATTTTTCAAGCATTGACACCTGCCTGCACAGCTGATAGGTTCTCACACCTGGCCAAGCAGATGATTGACTTTGCACCTGGAAAATCCATTGAGGAAATGATTTTTCATGTATAAATTGTATGTGTTAGGAGTTCATGCTTGGAAAATATCATGTGCAGGGCTGGAAATTTAAAGTAAAATTGTCTCTCGGTGCACAGGACAGAAGACCTAAAGTGGGGATCAAAGTAGCAGAATTCTTACCTTGTACTTCTCATAAATTATCAAAAACAAATGGAAGCACATTTTCCCCCCTTAATTGTATCAATAATGGAACTACTTAAGGCTGCAGCCTTGCACAGTCATGTGTCACCCTCTTGGTCTTTTCTGGGCTCTGCCAAAATTTTGTAAAGCCTTTGCATCCTAGCTTTGTATCTCAGATTTCTCTGACTGGGGAAAGGTTCCAGGCACCTTGTCCTGCTGCATCCTTCCTCTGACTTCTAAGTCCTATTTATTCTCCCCAAATAAATGAGCTAAAACCAGGTGGACAGAGTGGCATAAAGCTGTGGTGGCATCCACAGGAATGTTCCCAGAATGGCTGATCTACAGGGACAAAAAATTAATTTCACAAACACTGACCCCAGAGATTCTAACTTAGTAACCTGCAACCATATGCTGTATCTGTGAAGAACAGCAAAGAGCTGTGCATACTCCAGACCATACCACTGGCACTGCAAAAATGAACCAGAGCAGACAGAATATCCTCCTCTTCCTTTAGAGCCATTCTTTTCCTCAGCTCCATCATACTGGCTCCACAGGGTTGGATTTATATTGTGATCTGTCAGCTCTGAGGTACTTCAGGTGCAGGTAATACCAGATGCCTCCAGGATCTGCATTAAATAATTTTGATTCTGAAAACATTATCCAAAACACTCTGCTGGCAGCAGTGCCTGCAAATAACCCACACAGGAGATCCCAGAAAGGCCAGAGACATGTTAGAAGACATAACCTACAGGTTTTTGGAAGGTGCTATCACTGCTGCTATAACAATATAGGAACTAAATGGAGAAAAAAGAGCAGTCAGGAGGGTAGGCTAGTCAAGGAAAATTGGGACTGCCTGGAAGGGCTGTGAGAAGCAACTCCAAGAATAATTGGTGAGAGTGCGCTTCACCTTCCAGGACCTTGCCCAGGGAGCTGGGAAAGGCCTGGGTGCAAGCATCAGTTTGGAAATGCTGGCAGAATTTTGTTCAAGCAAGACAAAATAGAAGGGCTCACTGTTAGGTGTGAGAATTGGCAGCCCACCTGGATGGAAAATGTAGAGCTGATGGAGGATGTGGATGAAATTGAAGTTTTTCTGCTGCACCAATCAATCAGTTAACACCTTTGTCAGTTTTTGCTACCCATGGAACTTAAGTGGTATATTCAAGTACAGAGGCTAAATATAAATGTATATAAAAATGTACATCCACGTTCAGTGATGCTCTGCTTGGGCTTGGATAGGTCCTTCATTTCGAAGCTCTTCCATCTAGTTACTTCCCCAAAATCAATATAAACATGACGAAGGGAGCAATAGGAGAAGGAGTGGAAAGATGGATAAAAAGAAATATCCTTTGTCATTTGTTGGCTGCAGCCACAAAAAAAGGGACAGTTTCTTTGTCTACCTGTGAATCTCACAGCCAGATCCTCAGAGGCAACAAGAAATACAGTGAAAGACTGCAAGAAAGAGATGGAAAGGGGTCCAGTTCCTTTTGTTTCATTACACAAAATGTATTTACAGATCTGTGGCTGGAGGGAAAAACGGGAAAACTAAAATTCCACCACATCCAGGCCTGACAAAAGAAGAAAATATGGAAAACATATTTCTGCTTTGATAAAGTGACTGCAAACATGATGCCTTGGGACTGAGCACTGCACTTGAAACTATTCCTATCTGCCATTCATTACCAGGTCAGAGCTGCTGATTTCTACAGCCTTACTTTCCATCAGTCCTGAGATGCAACCAGAAAATTCAGCATAAAGCTGAATTTATTTTCCCTGGTGTATGCATCAGACCAAATTAAGTCTCCAGTGGATTTGCAAAAGAATAGCTTATTCAACTGTTGTAAATGGCTTTACTGGTATTCAGAAGAATTAGAATAATTTCCTCTGTTTTTCATCAAAATCCACAAGGCTATAGAGGAATCAGCACTGTGTCCCCTCCCCCAGAGAGCCAGGATTTTTAACAAAACCCAGGAGCAGGTCTGCTGAAAGAGAGATCCTAATGAGGCTCAGGATGTGTACGTTTAGGACTAGAGTTGTGTCTGAAAACAGGAGTTGAGGACCAAGCTTTCCATCTGCAACAGGAAGGCAGCAGCAAGGGCAGAGCCTCTCCCAGGAGAGGGATCTTGCTCAGGAGTCCTGCCAGGAACCCAGTGGCTCCTCCAAAATTTCCTTCAGGACACTCAAGCCAGGCAAACTGACATCACCCAAAGAGGGGGCAATGGCAAGCTCTGAGCATTGCTTGTGGACAGCAGGCAGGGGGCTGGCAGCATTTTTCTTTCCACCTCTCTTCTACCAAAGTGCATCAGCAGCTTAGGACATCTGAGTGCCTGATTTTTAAAAGGCCACAGCCACAAAACCCTGCTGAAGGTTTTCAGTTTAGCTTAGCATCTGCACCCATCAGCTCTTGTGTTTCCTTGTAATAAACTTCCTAAAATTCTGTGTTTTGGTTCTGTGGAGTTACTACTTGGATGCTTTTCTAAGTCCTAATCTTGTTTTTTTGAGACCTTAAAATGTTAGAGAGTTTGGGTTCATCTTTTTCACTTTTATATTCTCATCATTTTGGTCCACTAAAAATGCAGTATAAGTAATTGGCTTTACTCCTATCTGCTCTGTTTAAAGTTTTGATAACTTAAATGTGGACAAATTCTTCTTTGAAGTCAATTAAACTGGAGAATTTTGTAAAGAGCAGGGCTTGAAGCAGAAAAAAACAGACACAATATCATATATAAAATAACAGGGGATTCCATTCCTTTTACCAGAATAATAGCCTTGGAGGGTTTGCTTTCACAAATAATTCAGCCCTGGTGAAAGTGATATAACTCAGCTGAAATCAGTGGAGTTCACAACCGCTCTGAACTTTGATTCACTGTTTTGCTCAAATGGTTTTAAACCTTTCTGGGCATGTGGTTTAATAAAGACAAAATGGAACCGTCTGTCCCAGCTGCTACCAAGTAATTTAATACACCCTCTGGTCAGAGATAAACAGAAAGTACTATGACAAGTTTACATCAGCTAGAGAAATATTCACTTGAGGAGGAGGCTGCTCTGGGAAGTCCTTCTAAACTATTTGCTTCAGAATATACTATTGCTACCAGGACAGAGAATGAGTGGTGGGGCTTTCTGAGTACAATAATCCTTATCAGCTCATACCATTGCTCAGAAGTCTATGTGGTTTAAGTATATATTTCAGTCTATAGAAGGAGAATTAATAACCAATACAAGCACTCATTCTTCAGAGAACTGGGATGGTTTTCAGAGGCACACACACAAAGTTATTTCTGTCTTTGCCATTACTGTCATTTCAGGATAACTGGTACCTGCAGAGCACTGGTTATACACAGAACTAACTGCCTGCCCAGGCAAATACAGTGATCTGGCACGTCCACAATTTTTAAAAATAAAAAAATTAAAAAAAAAAAAAAATCAAACCTTATATGTTAATAACTGAAAGAGCCAGTTCCTTAGGGCAAGCCAGACATTGCCACTAAGAAAATGTGAACTTTCCAGGAAATAATCTGAAAATGCCAGCAATAACAGGGGGACTATTAAAAATACTGTATTTACTGTCTGTCTTTATTGACGGAGAAATTCTAGAAGTAATAATTAGGCTAAATGAAATTTACTTTCACTTTTGAACATTAAATTTGCAAGTTCCTTTAAGACTAACATACATAGGTATTTTGGTCAGTCCAACAATCAGCCATTTGGTATTTCAATCAAACACATAGCTTTCCTACCAGAAATATTAAAATTAAGCAATAAACTATAGTTTTTATTCTGGACTCTATCAGTGAAATGAGTTGTCATGCATAGGAGCCATAGGGACTCTACAAAGGGCAGCGAAAAATAATCAGCAGACAACACCAATTGTGATAATAAAATTATAGAGAAGATTGTGCAAAGAATAGCAGTATTAAAGTCTTCTCTAAAATGACCAGAAGCAAGACCTGTCCATTAAGGCTGTATTTATTACTGCTGAGATAATTAACCTTTAGATAGCTTACTGAAGAGTAACTTCTCTTCTTCTAAGAGAAGTAACATTATTTCCTCTCAGAAATGAATGCTGTTTGCCTGCTTTACATGAGAGCCAAAGTAAACATAGAAATCTCAGGGCCAATTTTCTAGCAATTAATTTTTCAAGGCATCTGAATGACCCCCTTACTCCAAACTATGGATTTTAAAACTTAGAACCTCTATACCAGAAATCAGAGCAAAGCACAGAACAGGGAGATATTTCCTTCTGCTTACTCTGGTAGGCACATAGAGAGGCATTCCCTAGTCCTGAAGTTAAAGGGAGAACCTTTCTTTAATTAAAGGCTAAAGCAGTAAGAGAGATTAGAAAATTCATTTCAATATTAGAAGCATACCTGGGAGAGAGAAACGTATCCCCTTAGCTTCAATCCCTCTTCCAAGGCCTCTTCACTCCTTTTATCCACTAAATTTGGAACAGATCCAATCCAGGTGCTCCAGGAAATGTTATGAGTGAAATGTTTTTATCCTGTTGGTAGGTGTAGCTGCTATTACAAAGTGAAGCTCAGCTGAATCCTTTTAGCTCATCCTCCTTCTGCTCTCCTGGGGCTTTTCATTGCCTTGCTATTCCACATGAGGCTGTTTTTCTTGGATCATTTACTTTTGGTCCCCTGTAGCATTCAAAAATCAGAGAGGCCAAATGGTTCCTTTGGTGTCTGAATTCCACCTGCTCAGCATGCTCTGCTGTGAGCCTCTGCACAGCTGCTGACTGCTCACAGGAACCTCCAGACACTTTCTTTTAGAGTAACTTTAATTCATTTTATTTGTCCTTGTGCGAGGAAATTTATTTCACTTCTTCTAGGACCGGCTCATCTAGAGTTATTTATTTACTCTTCCAAAGTCTCTGCTTGGAGAAGGCTGTACCAGACCCTGCCTCTGGCACACTAATTCTCAACCATGTCCCATCTCTTTGGGGGGATGAAATAACAGAATCATAGAATCATTTAAGTTGGAAAAGACCTACGAGAACATCAAGTCCAACCTTTAACCTACCACTGCTGAGTTCACCACTAAACCATGTCCCTAAGCACCACATCTACACTTCTCTCAGTTCCAGCCTTCCAGGGATGGAGACTCAGCTCCTCCCTCCCATCTTTGTGCCCCTGCACGGGCCATGGGATGGCATTCAAGATCACCTGCTCCATAACCATCCCATTTCAAAAAGAAAAGTTTTTGACTGAAATCTCACTAGAGGTCAAGTGAAAACAATATAGATTTAATATAATAATTATCAAGGCTAAGGAAAGGCAAAAATATGGGGTAAGAGGAGCTAAGCCAAACCATAGGGAAGTGTGTAGGGCTCTGACTGCCAATGCTGGCCACTCAGCTTTTCCTATGGTAAGCCACAGGCTCTGCTTGAGACTCTTCAGACCTATAACAAAGCCCCAGTCTTTCCATAATTTTCCTTTCTCACCTCTCTTATATCCTTTTAAATCTATATTTATAGCATATTTTTTTTAAAAGGGGTGAGAGAAAGGAACAGGCAATCAATTGATCATTAATCTCCCATCTTACTGTCAGAAAGGCAAACAGTCTGTCGACAGAGTTAATTTAGTTATTTTTTTATGGGAGACTTAAATCTCATTAAGGGCATTAGTTAGTAACAGCAGATCCTCAGGAGTGGAGGCACTGGAAGGCAAAACTTAGCTTGTCTTTAGCCAGGAATTCCCAGCTCTCCTGCCACAGTGTTCTCTGTTCCTTGAACAGGGCTCATGCAGCCATTGCAACCTTGTTTTCAGGGACAGAAATCACAGCAGAAGGAAAAGAGAACAGGGTGATGAAAGTGCATGTAATTAAGTGCCACATACAAAAACTCATCTGCTTGATAGTAAGTTCATTTGCTTTAGCTATCGGAAATACTGGGGTACTTTATGTGGAGCTTCTTTTGAAAACCAAATATTATTTTATTGACTCTTAACTGGACATATGAACGGCTGGTGCACCCACTCCTCGGGTCCTCTGGCAGGTAGCAAAGGCAAACCAAAAATCCTATCAGATCTGGCAAACCAGAAAATCTGGACAGATTCTGCTCAGACAATGCTATTCACCTCTAATGAGACGTGGCTGCTTTCCAAGAGGCCACACCAATTAGAAACTCTTCCTCAGTGTTTCCTGGAAGACAGTTGTGGTTTCTACTGCAGCACAGCAAGACAAGAGAGTGAAAAGAGTGCCCCAAGTATGAAAGGGCCTTTTCAGCACATGCACTGTGCTCTCATGGCATGAAGTAGCAGCTAACAAGAATGGTGATGTGGAGGTCCATGCCTTTTTAAAAAAAAAAAAAAAAAAAAAAAAAATCAATTTCTAGTAGGGCTGTACTGGCTACAACCATTTTGCTGCTGTCCTGTAAGGGTCAGAGAGTTTGGCAGCACATGAACTGTTTTGTCACCATGAGCCACCACCTCGTGTCCTGCAGATGGTTGGCATTGGGCCCAAGCTGAAAAATGGCCAAAAGCAATGTTGCCAATAAAAAGTTTAGCACCTCCACTGATGGGAAATGTTTCGAGGTGCTACAACCCCTTGAGTGTTTAAAAGCTCAGATGTCTGTCATGGTCAATATGTGTTTAAAAGATAACAAAGAAGCTGCAAGTTTTGGGGCACTGGGATTCCTGGAAACACGGATGCAGTGATGTCCTTTGGTGTGCCAAGGGAGACTTGCCATGGACATCCACATTTGCATGGCAAGGTATAAAGCTGCATCCTGTTAGCATCTAGTGGCTGAGCACAGAAAAGCAGAGACATAAAAAGGAGGAGTAATGTCTATGAATACTGGAGGAACAAAGAAAACTGCCTGGAATCTGGCCCTCATGACAAAGCCTTAATCCATAATGCTTGTCTCAGCCTTGTTCCAGAGTGGGTTTCTTGACCTAAAATGCTAGGCACATGTGAGAGTGTTTAGGGGAGGCATGTGCTTTATGTCACAGTTATCTTTTAGAACAGGAAAAAGGAGGACAATTGGGTTTCCTCCATGCTTCAGCTTCAGCCAAAATCTGAAAGGAATAATAGCATAGTATCTAGGTCTGCTCCTTTAGGCAGTTTTTATGCTAGATAAAATTCAAACCAGAAACTGTCCTACCATAAAAAAAAAAATCAGAAAGACAAAAACTTTGTATCAGGAAGTGGAAAATGATCATTAGATATGGATTTCCCCATAGCTATTTGGGTATTGGTATGAAAGTCATGGACAGAAAGAAATCGAGCTACAATATTTGGAACTGACTGATGGAAGTTTTGATTTGGGCCCTGAACTTCTGAGTTGTTAGTTCAAGAATATCTCAAGCCTAAGAAAATCTCTCACTGAGGAATGTGAGATCAGGTCAACACGGGAACACCTCCTTGCCATGGCATGAAAGGTTAAGGCTGGAGGTATGAACTGATTCCAACACAGAGCTGAGATGGGAGGGATATCAAAGCAAGATGTCTTTGCTTCAGAAATAGCTGCCATGCTGAAATTTTCTGCTCACTATTTTCAATATGAAGAAACTGATCTGAAATCCAGAGTTATTATGTTTGGTTTATTAATTTACTCTGTTTGCTCAACCTCATATGTCAGGAATTTCAGAGCATCACCAGAAGTACAGATGTCAGCAGTTGGCAGCCAGTGATTTCTGGCTGCTCAGAGATCATTTTTCTCTTGTATTCCTCCTGTGAAAGGTCTGAAATTCACCACTGAACAATATCACATTTCATGCCTGCTTGCTCCTTCAGGTCCAGGAACTAAACTTCTTCTGAACAGTGAAAGTCAGAGAGTTTATTTGCTTTTCATTGTGCTACGGTTCCTATGTATGACTGCAGTGCCATAAACTCTTTGTACCTGTGATCAGATCACACAACAAAAATAAGTGACTTAAAAAAAAAAAAAAAAAAAAAAGGCAAACAGGAGGCTAACAATCCAAAAGCAACTACTGACTTTGGATTTCAAAGCAACATTTTCTACTGATTTTATTTTTACTAGCAAATCCCAGGTTCCTAGATATACTCAAAGAACTCCTTTAATTCTTGTATTATTATTCATTTCATTTATATTCTTGGAAATTAGCTTGAATTTTGTAGGACTGAATAGTAACAATACTCTCTGTTCCACATTTCAAGTTAGCTACAAGGTTAAGAAGTTCTTCATTTGAAGGAAATGGATTTGAGAAAAAAGGGAGGTTTTTTTAGTACACATTAAATTATTTACAAAATAAAGTCGATGCTGCAGCTGGTGGAAATGAAAGAGAAAGGCTCTCAGCAGGGCTACAGGTCCTGATTGTGCTGCTCTACAAAAGAATAATGCTAAGGCAAGGGCACACAAAGAAATACTACACTTTGGTATTCAAGAAAAGAAAAATTGTGCTTCTAGTGGAAGAGGTATTGTCTTTCCTATGGCACTTCTATTGAAAAATTCAGCCTTGAAAGAAGATGCCACTGGATGTCAGTGCCACAGAAACTTGTTTTCTCAGCCTGGGGCAGGAGAGAAGCTGCAGGGAGCATAAGGCAGATCTGCAGATACCTTCTGTGCAAAGCCCTTGGTTGGGGAATAAAGCTGGGACTGAATCCTAGAGCTCACTCAGCTCTCCTTACAGGAGGGTATCTACTGCCTTGTACCACAGAGCTGTGATCTGAGGATACAGGTATGAAAGCAGTATTGTTGTATATTCACATATTTCACTTAAAAAACCCCAACAAAACATGGATCTTTTATTGTGCTGTGTGAGCAGAAGTGTTATTTTGCTGCCATTGTAACTACAGCCCAAAGTTTAAAAGTCTCACACAAGAGACAAAATTTGTCTGTGTCCAGAATGAAGACCCAGGAATGACTCCTAGTTCCCAATATAAAGTTCTATTCATACTGCAAATCTATGAACAAACACCCACTGAGTTTATCAGAGGTCTGTGATTTCACTCAGACAGAAATTTAATAGAGACATTGCCTCTGTTCTGGAGACATATATTTTAAAATTAAACCACTATAATTATGACTTTTTTTCCAAAAGGTGAGAAAATCCATGGCCACTTTTCTGATGTTTAACCTGAGCTCATCACATAGATGAACTTAGTGGTATGGTGTTATGTGCTGATTCCCTGAGTTACTGCTGGTGAGAATATTCTTAATATCAACAATAATTAATCAGTTAGCTTAAAAAAGTTAGTATACAGTGGGTTTCACCTCCAATAAATCAAGCTGTTTAAGAACATAAACATACAAGTGAATGTTTATAGATGGAAACTCTGACCTAAGCCTTTAAGCAGACTCAGACCACCAGAGTTTTGTGGTCCATGTGTCCCATGCAAATAGTTATCTGCATGGCACCTCCCTAACCAAGCCCTTCACAGGAGGGTTCTTTAGCAAGGAGAGTGACAGCTGAGATGGCAATGGTGAGTCTTGTGTCAGTGAACACATTTTTTGACTCAAAAGAGCAATGCTACTTTCTGACATAACAAGAATAATAATACTAATAATAATTAGTGAGTGGCTATACAGAAAAATGCAGCACTGGTTCCAGCAGAAGTTTTTAACTCAAAGGACAACAGCAGTAATGGAGTTTTTTTCCTACAGCTATTGCTTGAGCACTAGGGATGAATGGAAGAGAAGAATTAGGGGAAGGCCTGTAGCAATCAACTAAAGTGAGGCAGTGAAGTCAGAATACACATTATTCCAGTGGGGAAAGAGCTTCCATCCAAGGAGCCTAAAACCAGTTTCACAATTGAAGTAACACTAAGAGCACAAAACAGCAACAACGGATTATGCTTATTTTTCTTTCTTTCTTTTTAGAAACTTCCTTTGCTGTGAGACAATCAATGCCCTGAAGGAGGTGGCAAGCTCAGGGTTCCAGATATTTAGCTTTGCATTCATGGGAAGAGAAGGGGAAGGAGAGATGAGACACTGTGCATGCATTTAACACATCCTCACAACTTTACTTCAAAATACCTTCAGGAAATTTGTATTTCCCTCTGGAGCATAGCTTATACAGTGTGTTTCAAGACACAGTTCCATCAAAGTAAATCAGCCCTAAGCAGAGGAAATCTATCAAAGGTCTTTTTACCAAGCAATTCAGGTGACTTCTGAAGCACAAGTGTCTACTGGGATCTGTCAGAGCTTCTTGATGCAAAAAAGTGATCTAGTAGAAGTGTACAAGTTCTGATTTTCTCAGACAGCACAGCTCACAGCCTCAGGTATTTCTTTAAAGCACTATCTAGTTCTGAAAGATTCATGCTGCCTTCTGAACCTCAGTATGTTACCAGCAGTAAAATCAATTTGCTTGCATAGATCTTTTACACATAGACATCAGACCCTCCCACAAAATGCTTCAAAACCATTGTGAAGATCCTAGTCTTAGCCCAATAAATCAAAAAGATATTCTGAGTATGAAAATTTGTGCTCCCATAATAATAAAACCTTAAAAAATAGTATAGCAGCTTCCTCCTCTGTGTAAGCATGTGGCTCTTAGTCATCTGCTTTAGAGGCTGAAGTTTAAGACACAGTCAGGACACCACAAAGGGCAGCTAAGGAGTGGGTAGATGGTACAACAAGTACATATTAAACCATATTTACAAGGTATATTCCTACAAATGTATTGCTGGTGAGGAATTCCATTTGTGTTTCCTAGGGGCTTTTGCATGTGGTGTTACACAATAGAAACATATGTGTAACATCTAAGTATACCTATAAATATGTATAAAATAAAAACCTTATATGCGTTAAAAATATTCAAATATTCCCAAGTTAGTTCACAAAACCCACTCCCATCCACTTTGGCCAAGGGTGGAAGAAGACCCAGATATTTTGTGTGGGCAACAGCTTCAGGCAAGGCAGGGTGCATGAAGGTGGGGGTGCAGAGGGGTGACCGGGGACCCACTCCCATGGACAGGACTGCCATCCTCCTTGCCAGCCCAAATCACCAGCTGGGCTTTGGGCCCTGGCATAGCTCTGCACCCACCAGTCCACCTAAATAAACATCATAGGTGGCTACAGTCTGTAAAGGCTGCTTGTGTGACTTTTATGACTTTAGTTTTTTTAATGGAAATGGTTCATTCTGGTGCTCTGGATAAAAAGGACCAAACATTTACTTTGGAAACAATTCACAAGGAGCCAGAGCTGCCACTGAAATACAACAAAGATAAACATTACTTTATGGAAATTAATTGATAAGGCATATAAAAAAGTTTCAAATGAAAAAAAATATCTTGTAAGCTTGAGGTAATTTCTTTTATTTTTCTGCCATTAATTCCCTCTTTATCCTTCACACAGGGAGAGAAGTGGATTCCTTTTGGTCACTGGCACAACGTATATGCTATAAACAGTATTTTTATGGTCTCTTTAGCTCATTAAGGTATCAAAAGTTTCACTAGACTTCACTCTGCATAGGATGCAAGGCACTGTTAGGCACAGGATGCTTGGCAGAGGCCTCTGGTGTTGTACTTGCCAAGCCTCTAATGAGAAGTTGGACTTTGAAGTTTTTGCCTCCTTGCTCTAGGACTACCCTGTCCTGTGGCAATCCCATTTCCACCAAAAAAGCTTAGCTAGAAATAAGTTCTTTGACCCACCTAACTCTTGGAGATGGATTGTGTAGCTTTATGTCAAGAGGAAAAAAAATCCAACCCTTTGATTAATCTGATTCCTCTGTCAGCAAATGGGTGGGCTGTGGCTTTTTTAGCAGCTGTCTACCATGGAAAACATAGCTCTAAATCAGTCAGTGAAATTAGTTTCCTTGTTCATTATGCTTTTAAAATGGAGCAAGTGGGACAGCCAGGTTCATATCCACACCCTAGAAAAGCCAAGCAAGAGCTTCATCACAGTGAGGAAGCTTTTTACAGTCATGACAGAACACTGAAATGATGATCTTGGAACTGTGCTTAATGGACAAATATGGATTACAATTTGGATCAACAGTCTGTGCTTTTCAAGACAAAGCTTTTTATTAGACTGTTAACAATCAAGTTTCAAATATCCCAGTCCTGGAAATAAATAGTGGTACCTCATACATTGCCAAAAGCTGGGGAAAGTGGCTGGTCTTTGCATGTACTGCGAGGATATCCAGGAAGAAAACTTTTGAATGCAACCCAACAAAGAACCCTTTGGTGACCCATACCAGAGCCCAAAGCACCATGACATTGCCAGAACCAGGGTCACAAGTCAGCTCACTTAAAGGAGATTCACCTCGGGTGTCCCTGCTTACTTATCCCTGCAAAATGTTACTCTTCTGGTTTGTGCTGAAGAGCTGGACCACTGCTCATACTGCAGATGTCAGCACAAGGATCTGCAGTCCATGAAGACTGCAGTTATCCAAGGAAAAGGAGAGAAATGTGCTATTATGTGGGACCATCTGAAAGCCCTCAAACAGAATAATTGGCTAGTACACCTGATGTGTTGATTCTCCCTGCTCTAGTGCAAGAAGCCTCTCCAGGATTCCTTCATTCAAAGAGCAAAACTTAAAGCTCCTGCTGTCCTTCTCCAGCAAGCATTAGAATGCTCATATTTAAAACATGTCTGTGAAACCTGAAGATTTAAACAATGCTCATAGCAGAGATGGATCACAAATATTTTCATCCAATATAAGATCAAATGTTAATAAGAGAGACGCGAAACTATATGAGAGGAGAACATTTTCCTGTCCTGTTCATAGACTGCCAATAAATTATAGACAAATAGATGCTAAAATAAAAAGGTCAAAAATGTTGTTTGCTCTCCAGTTGGTTCATAGATTGATACACAAATGTACAAAAAATCATGAAGGTATACATACTGTCCTCAAAAGCTGTGAAGAGGCTGCACTATAATAATTATGCTGCTTGTGTAGCATTTAACATTTTTCTATTTTACAGCCAGTTAAGCTGTGTGGTTACTTCTCAGTCATCACATTAACATTGCTGTTTCTTCAGAGTTTTTCTTTGGCTCCGTAGACTTCATGCTCTAGATGCTACAGCTCCCAGTACTTACAAATGATTTACACAGATTACACAAGGTTTCATTTATGTATAAAAATTATACAAACGCACTAGAGTATGAATTGGGAAAACAGAGTCAGCTTTATGTGGTACATTTTCCAGTTTCCATACTATTTTCCTAATTCTGTCAAGTTGATTCATGTACTGCTAGAAATGACTTTTAAACAGACTGCAATTGTTGGTTCAAGATAATTATAATGAATGTTATTTGTTCACCTTCACTATTACACATTTGGAAATGGCAGTGGTCATCTTCCACCAGAGGAAAATAGTTTCCCACAACAGGAGAACCCTGGTTGTTCTCCTCAGAACTCTTGACTTTTCGTTCATAAACAGTACCCTCATGAAACTTAACCATAAGAGGGGCACAAGAAGACACTATGGAATTTCCAGATCAATGCTGAGAGTACTTTGACAAAGGCAGTACCCTGGTACTACTCACTGTACCTGCACAACCACCTGCACCCACTGGGTTTGGTGAAACAAGGTCAGAAAGGGAATCAGTAGAACATTTTTACTTGCAGGAAAGCTTAAATAGGATGCTGATAAATAAGACTTGAGCCTGACTAGGAAGCTGAAGTTTAGACTAGGTGATCTAACGGGATCTTTCAGCTTATAATTAATACTGAGCCTAATAATAAATGTCCTGTGCTTATCATCTTCACCTGATGTGTATCTTTTTCCATGATGACCATTAGCAAAGTTTCAAGCTCACCTCTCAGGCTTCCCCCATGCTGTGGCTCCATGGGATGAGGCAGCAAACACCACGCTTCCCTTTCCCTGGGCTCCCAGAGCTGAGCCTTCTGCAGCCACCAAGGAAAACGCCTGTCACAGAGACAGAAACATCTGTCACGTGCAGTGAAAACTTCCACAGCTACATTTTCAATCTGTGAAAACATTAATTACCTTTATTTACACCTTTGTATTTTCACAGCTTTCATTCCTATTGATGACCTCTGAGTCTGGCATTCCTTGGCAGTTAATGACCTGTGAAGCTGAGGTGGTTTCAGCATCCCTTCTCCCCACCTAGCCATTAGCTGCCAGGAAATGCCCTCCCCATTGCTCATTACTCCTCAGTTATGCCCATTGACTCCACCTGGGAAATGCACCCTGGGTGGATTTCAAAGCACTGTAGGAGTGTGTCCATGAAAATATTGATGACCTTCTTTTTCCCCTCTAATGGGTGTCCCGTGCTGTTTGCATTTGCAGAGTGAAGGTTGTTTCAACTTTTTTCCATTATATAATTCTCCCCCCTCAATGGTTTATAACTGTGCAATAAAAATTCACTCGGTTTGAATCTTGGCAAACAAGGTTTTAACTTGGGGGAAAAAAAACGTCACTAAAGCCAAGCTGGAGTTTAAAGAGTGTAAAATACAAAGGAAACGGAATTTTCTTAAATACATTTTTTTCTTGTAGAAATGAAGAACAGATTAATTCTTTATGTGTATTGAATTTTGATTGCCATACACAAAATAAGTTCACTGTTGAGTGTATTTTCTTTGGTCCAAAAGCACGGCCGTGTTAGGTATATTACTTATAGCCACACTATGGATGGGAGAAAGGCAGTACTTAGGAAAGAAAAATAATCTTCCAAATAATTAATTAATAATTAAATTGAACTTTAAATGAAGCTCAGAATGAGGTTTCCCCAAGGTTGTCTGCTTAGCTAACACAGCAAAGCATTCATTTAAGTGAAATGCAATCTATCTCCCAACCTCAGAAACTCAGGGACCCACTTTCTTCTCAGAAATTCAGTATGCATGATATATCATATTTTTATTAACCACTTGAACATCTTCAAGGGATCACTGTCTGAAGCAAGATGCTCTAATACATCTCTCAGTTGCTTTACAACCACATGTGAGATGGGTGACGTACACTGCAAAACAGCCAACAGTACATGTAAATAGACACCAAAACATAACTTTACTGTGGCTAAATCAAGTCAAAAAGCATCTCAAAGTGCCCAGAATTTGGTCATTCAGCCGTGTTAAACAGGTAAATGATGTTTAAAAGCCGAGCAGATTAAAAGAGGCTCAGTTCACAAAGACACAAGAGATGTCTCATTTTGTATCTTTACACAGCCTGCTTGATGGCTTTTTCCTCCTTAAGTACAGGAGCTCTGAGCTCTGAAGTAAGTTAAGAGAATTTCAGCTGCCATCATCATAAATAAATGCTAGGCCAGTGGCTTAGAGTTATAAAAGTATTGAGCATTTCCTTCTATTAGTGATCTTCATATGAAAAATAAAAGTGACTGAGAAGGAAGATGAGAAGAAACATGAGCATGAAACTTTTCTCAGAGATTAGTAATCACGAGAAAGTAAGAAATGTGTTCCTTTTTGTACTGTTTCACACAATGATCTGACACAATACATATTTGGAGAACCTTGGCAAGCCCTGTTCAGATATAATAAAATATCCAGTTTACAAAGCAGAAAGCGTGCCCCTTCTCTTTCCATAAATTTACTATAACAGGCATTTGTGGCAAAAAAAAATATTCATTTTGAACAGAGACAACACACATTACTGCATATTCACGATATAACTGTTTGAAAGCCACCACTATTGTTTTCTGCTGCAAGCCATATAAAAGGTTTTGGACTATTTTAAGTTTGGGATGAAATGAAGTGAGAGGAAGCCTCCACAGATTTAAATTTGCTGGAAGTCATGTGAGCAAATGGAATGAGATCAACTTGTAAAGCAAAGGCAAGCTGTAGCTGGAAAGATTTCCTCATGGCTGCTGCATTTCTGAGCTCAGAGAAGAACTGAAGCAATGCAGACCATCAGCATGCAATTAGTGGGTGAATATGCTGCACTCCTTTTCTATGGTATAGAAAATATAAGGTGTAGAGGGGAGCTCGTACACTGCTCAGCACACATACAAAATACCAACAACCTAGAACTTAAAGCTGGTCCCAGTGAGTGCTTGCAGCTGGCTGCTTCTCTGAGCAACCAAGGGATTTTTCCAGGAAGCAATATTAGAAACCATTCACAAATAAGTTGCGTCGATCCAAAATATTTATAACCACTTGAGTCTGGGTTTGGGCACAGGCTTTCCATTTGCACACCCACACTGGCAGACAGATCCTCCCCTCTCTCTCCCCCTCTCATGCTTTCTTATAAAAGCAATCGCTATTTCCTGACTGGCTTTCTTCCAAATTTGTGAACTAATTTAATTTGGCATCTTTTAACTCATTCCATTATGCCCACCACAAGCTTAGCCTAGGAAAATAAATAAAGAAAATACTGGGCTGAAGGAAGGGGTGGACAGAGACAGAAAGGGAGCCAGGGAGCCAAGGGTACCCATGCTGGTGTCTAACCCACATCAGGGTAGCCAAGGGGCTGCCTGCTGTATGCAACATGTTCCTGCAGAACCAGAGGTGTGAGCTGGAGAGGGTACAGCTGAGCAAGCTTCTCAAGCCAAGCCTAATGTGGCAGCAAGGTGACATTCCTGCTTTTGGGCCCCACCTGAGTCCAGAGAAGATGATCAGAGGGTTGGAGAAGCTCTGCTATGGAGAGGGGCTGAGTGTTGGGGCTGGAGAGGAGAAGGCTCCAGGGAGACCTTGGAGCATCTTCCAGTACCTGAAGGGCCATAGGAAAGCTGGGGAGGGACTTGGGACAAGGGCTTAAAGTGATGAGATGAGGGGGAATGGCATTAAAGTGGAAGAGGGTAGATCTAGGTTAGGCTTAGGAAGAAATTCTTCAGTACGGGGGTGGTGAGACCCTGGCACAGGTTGCACAAGGAATTTGTGAATACCCCAGGAGGTGTCCCTGGGAGTCCCTAATGGGAGATATTCCTTGCAGAAGAATCAAGTTCTTTGCAAAGGTATTAAATATTAAGAAACACTTTTCATTAAAAAACAAACAAACCAAAAAATCTAAACAGAAGTTATACGCTGAACTGTGGGTTTCACATACTGCTAGGAAGAAAATAACTTGGCTTCTCAGTCCTGACTGTGAAAGCACCTCAAGAGAAAGATTCAAAATCTCTAAATTAGATCAGCCTATTGGCATTCTCTTCAACAACTGAAGGATCAGGACTTGCAATTGATGTTCAGTTTATGTGCCATGATACAGGGAAGTTGCTATGTGCACCACCAGAGAAGAATCAGTGTGACAGTATTTCTGTACTATTTCCAGGTAGAATAAACTTAAAATATAAGGTACTTAAACAAAAATAATCCAGAAAATTCAGATTAAAATGGCAATTATAATTCATCTGCCCAAGGCTGCCATTGTAACCCCTGTTCCTGTAACATGAAGTCACAGCAGACAATTTATAACCTGCCTTCACCAGCCTGGAGGGCTGAGATGGCAGAGCAGGAGTCTGAAAGAGGAACAGCAAGATGAAGAGGGCCTTGGTTAAGGGTGCTGAACATGTGAGAGCAGAAGTGATCAGCCAGGCTCATGTGAGGATAGTGTCTGATACCACTCCGGACATGGCATCTCACCTGGTCCACAAGGAAGACACAGAAGAGTAGCACAGGTAGATCAAACAGAAGCTAAAGATACAGTGGGTACACAATCAAAAGCCTCTTAGTTTTTCCATGTGTGCAGAGAAGCTTGGAACCCAACTAAATGAATGGAATTTGTTTTCTCAGAGTACGTTAAGGGTTCTGCAAGGAGTCTTCTCAATGGCTTACCCATTTTATCCATTGGGGATCAGAAGTAAGGTTATTTAATGTGCCACAGGACAAATTCAGGAGTTACAGCTGAATTGGCAGAAATATCTGATCTACCCAGCAGCGAGCAAGACTTAAATGAAATTATACATGAGCTCCAGCTGGGACAGGGCCAGGAAGGAGGAGATGGCTGGGGAGGGGGCCACAGCCTTCTGATGTTCTCTGTACTCCGATGAGATTATCTTGTATAAACAGTCACTTGAAATCCATCTCTGCATGTTATCACAGCCAGTCTTGTCAGAAGCAGTGTCTGAACCACCACAGTGATATTACACAGGACTTTCACATTTTCACAGTTTCAAAAAGCCTCCCTCTCCACCAAGGCCACTCCTCAGTGCATTAAGATGATTGTCACAGTGGATGAATAAAAAATGAAGCAAAATTCCCCAAACCACTCCTGCCCTTGTAACCAGAATTTCACAGAGTTACTTATCAACATAAAAGAAACAAAACTTTTCTCTTTTTCTTTCTCTTGAGTGCCATACTGAGAAGCCAGTTGGTTCCTGGCTCAGAGCTGAGTGCAGGCTGTGCTTTTGGGGAAGGGGCCACCAATGCTCACCTCACCTGGTAAGGGGAAAGCCACCCCTCCTCCCCCTGCCCCAGCCTGACAGCCCTGCTCATCTCTCTTAAAATGAAGTTCTCTTTCTGCTTGATGCAAATGACAACTGTACATTATTTTCCTGAAGTCAGAACCACCCAGTGACCAGGTGAAGCATCTCAGGAACGACGACGCAGACGCTCGGACAGCCCATGTTCCTCCTTCAATACTGAGAGATTTCATGGATAGCTGTAACTTTAAACTCACAGAAAATTGGTTCTACTTAGGGAACATCACCTAAACACTGAATTTGCTGATTTGCTTTCATCAGCAATGCTTTATCTGAAAAACAGACTAGGAGAAAACTTAAGACAATCCCTGAATAATGTGTTAATTAGAAGTGGTGCTGGGTGACTTTGCTAATTAATTTCACTAACACCTTTGGCAGCAGTTATTTGCTTTCTTATCTACCTAGACATCCTGCTAGTTTCGCTATACAACACTCTTAAGCGCAGAAAAGAAACTCAAATTCTAAAATTTCTCTTCAATAAATCAACCACCACATGTGCCTTAAGCATCTTTTCCAGTCACCTGAGACCCTTGTAATCAGCTCCAGTAGCACTAGTTGGAATGTCCTCGTTAGGAAAGCTTCCATATTTATTCTTAGATATAATGTGAATTGGAGAAACAAATAGGATAGTTATGAGAAGTATGTTGTTAAAGCAATATGTTACTACAGCACTATTTTCTAATAGTAAAACTTGGAAAACTGATATTCAGAGGTCACTCCCAATAAAACTGAGGTCATAAATAAACATAAGGGTGTGCTCATCCATATACCAGCACAGAAACCAAGAAACCTTTTCCTTTTCCTTCATATCAGATTTAAATTGTTCACAGATTTCAAGCCTTCGCAATGTCTTTTCTCCAAAGAAGAGCTTCTTTACACAGTACCTTACTATTGCTATATAACATGCCCTTTTCAATACTGTTCACATTCAAATAAGTTTAAACTAGGTTTCATATACATGTCTCTCTTTGTATTTCTTTCAGGAATCAGTAAAATGAAAACTAAAAATTATTGCTTTCTACTTCACTGTATGTTGAAACTGATTTTTTTCTTTCCAGAAACAATTCTGCCTGAATTCATCAGTGCACAAGGCTGATTTCAATATGGACAGAAACCTGGGAGTAAAGTCTCTGCCTTTGCTAAGACCTGGTAGTGCTGACAAAGATACTGAGGGCAGCTGCAAAAATTACAACTGCAAAATAGAGCCGTAAGTTATAAAATTTGAAGTCCAATATCTCCTCAAATTTCAGAAGGTTGGAAGAAGAGGCAGAGATTTACATTTGTGTCCTCCAAACCCGTGCTTTGAAGCCTGTGAGAGCATCCCAGTCAGAGTGAGCTGAGTAGGTAAGAAAGCAGAGGAGATGTGAGGCAATGAGAGGGCAGCAGGGCACAGGCATTCACTCCTCAGCCTGAGCAGTCTCAAGGTGTTGGGTTACAGAAAAGTGCCAAATCATCAGCAGGAAGAGACCATGATGAGAGCAGTAAATCTATTTGGATTAACTAAAATTTTCACCATTTGGCTTCAAGTAGAAGAACTAAATATTTTTTCTTGCAACTAATCTGTTTTGACTCTATGAAAAACATTTTCATTGCAATAAAGTTATTAAAGCCTTAGCACTTACTGTTTTGTAGTTAATATAGGAACTTTTTTTCCCCTGTCTGCTAGTTCTCTGTAATAAATTTCTCTGCACAGCTCAGCTCCTCACTGTAGCTCTCTTATTACTTCATTTAAGAGAATAATTTATTTTAAACCCCAAACGAAACACAGGATTGGAGAGAAGAGGTTAAAAAATGGAATAAAAAGAAAACAGACCTTCACCTTTCATTATGCTTGTCTTAAACACTGAGTATGTTTAATAAAGCAGATACTTAAGTCTGGTTTATTAAAAAACATCAATGTTTAGCTTAGGCTATTTTTAAAGCAGCCTGTGCTGTGTAGCATGTAATAGGTTGTCCAAAACTGATGAGTTGTTTGTTGTGGTTTTGATTTCTTTGGTTTTTTGTGTTTTGTTTTTTCTTTAAAGAAAACAAATTCAGAATGCTCCAAGATATCAAACAATTATATAAATATAAAACAATTAACATTCACATAGTCTTGGTCAATGTCATATCAAGTTCATTTTATAAATTGAAACCTGAAGTGTGTTTATTGCATCTAGTAGGACTACTCATTAAAGATATAATCTGTTCCCTCTTAGAAATTTAGCCCAGATTAACATTTCCACCAGTGTTTAGCCACACACTTTAACAGTATAAAAATCTCTTTACCCTGTCAAGATGATGTAAAGAAGCACCTGCTAGCAGTAACCTGATTTTCTGTTCTGCCCCTCAGACCTCAGCTGGCACACCAAGAATCCCTTAAAATCAGCTCAATTATGACCACTCAGTGCAATCAATGAAACTTTGTAAAAGATGATTTAGTTGAGAGCAGGCTTGGTGTACAGGGAATTCAGAAGTAGGGTCCAGCAGCAGCTACTGCTCCCATGAAGTTCACAGACAATATTGCCAAAATAAAGGAAAAGATTTTGACTCTCAAATGTTATTAGGTCTGAAGCAACATAACTGTAGCATCTCCACAGCATCATTATTTTTAGAAACAGGGAATTTGGTATGAATCATACATCTCTTATTTGGTATTGTTTTCCCTCTCCCTGTGTATAATGGGGGTTTGGAAAGCTACAGCAAGGGACGTAAAGCCTCAGTCCAGCCAGGATGAGTCCTGTGGGCCTTATAAAAATAAGACTATTTATTACACAAGAGCACCTGTTAATGACACAGAGGTCTTCCTCAGCTCTGAATAGCCAGCATCTAGAATTCTACAGACACAGGATAAATTTACTTGCCTAACCAGAGGGCACCATATGCTGCAAGACATAACTCTCCTGCAACCTGGCCCAAAGTGCAGAGGAATTTCTGCAGTCAGCAGCCCTGCCCAAGAGGTGCCCCAGCACAGCAGCAGCAGCCCCAGATGAAACCTCTGTCTGCAGAACCCAGGCAGCTCCTCCGAGACCTCTTCTGAGACCTTTACCTCCTGCATTGTCACCTCACGGTGACACCAGGCCACTACCAGCCTCCTGGGACCTGCCAGCACTGGGAATTCACTGATGTCACCACCAAGGGCACCACTTGGTTACCTGAAGTTCCCCATCCCACCTTTTTCCCCAGCCAGTTGTTTCCTCCCTGGCTGCTTTCCCAGCTCCTGAGGGTGAGCAGCAGACCCTGCAGCTCCTGCACATGGGTGGCTCACAGCCCCTGCATTTTCTTCTTTCCCCACCTGACTTCTGCTTGGCTGCACTCAGCATCTCCTGACTGCTTTGGCAGGGCTTCTGGGTCATGCTGCAGAGCTTTGCCAAGGCCAAAGGGCAGGGAATTTGGTGTGGGACCCCTCTGGAGCCACCAGCAAAGGCCAACACTGTCTGCAGGGAGAGCCAGGGGCACCTTGCAGATGTAGCAGGCACCAGAGGGATGCTGCCTCTGCCTTGGCTTTTCCTGCAACTGAGCCTTACAAAGCACAGCTTGCTGAAAGTCCATTTCCTCCCCTGTAAAAATATATCGGTATTTTGCAAAAACAAACAAAAAGCCCCAAACTTTGCTCCGTGTCGGAATGAGAAGTGGACATTTTTTATTTCCCAGTAGATAAAACCACGTTGGAGCAAAATGAAATTTCTGGACCTCACAAGCTGCCACATAGCAGAACTGTTGTTGCCCCTCAGTCAGCTCTAATTAGGAACTAATTGGATGAGTTTTTGCTTCAGACATTTCTGTGAATAACTTTGAACAAAAGCCATAGCCAAACTTCCTAATTTAAAAAGTTGCTCCTGCCTTTATACTCAAATATATTGGACAACTTTTTGGAATATACAGGAAAGCAGGTAAAAAATACAAAATTTGTAGCTTATCCCCAAATCTAATTTCTAGCACATCATGGAAATAACAGTGAAAGGAAATAAATGCAAGGGGGAGAAGTCATAAAAGCAAAGCTCCATGAGGTTCCCATGTAAGGTCACCAGAAGAGCTCAGAGTGTTTTTCTTCTTCCTAATAGAGAAGCTGGAATTTCTCTTTTCATTTTCTACTTTCCTCCGCTCTTTTCCTCTCAATCTCTGTCCTCCTCCTTTCTTCTCCTCCAGTTTGGAATTCCATCCCAGCCATATGTTTCTCATTGTGATTCACCTTCCATTTTTGGTCATACAGCAAAATGTGGTTTGAAGATCCAAGAAAGGCAGAGTGTGTTGACACAAGGACATGGCATTCTAGGTTTTGTCAACACTGAGCTCAAGAGCTTTGGGCCTTGAATCAATTTGAGCCTCCTTGACCACGGAAACCCTGCAGAGAGTCAGACTAGGATCAACGAGAGCAGATTTTCCAGTGAACAGACCCATATAAGTATATCTTGCACCACAGGGGAGTGTTTTTTATTTTCTGTGTGATCTGCCCTTGCTCCGGTATTAAATCCAAACACTACTCAATTTTGTTTGGCGGGCAGCTCTCTGCAACAAAACCAGAAAGCTTTCTTGAAGGTGTTATACAACAATGGGAGCCTTAAGACAAACCTGAATTTCAAACACTGTATGGCTTTTTTTCTGAAAATTGAGATAAATGGAAAACCCAAACAACTCCAAGGTCTCCCAGTAAAGCAGCAGGGCTGGGAGATGATGGAGAGCTGCACTCCATTTCCAGATGACCTGGGGAATTTCCTGTTAAAATATTGGGCATGTGAGAGTGGGTCCATTGGCTAGCAGCTCAAAGTCCATCTCCTACCTTGTGATTCAACTGCAAACGTGGAGAAGGCAGGGGAATAGAAGAGGGTGTAAGGGAAGGAGAATTAAACTGATGTTGACATTATTTGAAATTTGCTTTAATTCATGCTCTGCCAGATAGCTGAAGATTAATCTCAAACTGTTTATTTTAATGTATCATATTTCTGACTTCCAGCTAGCTATCAGCTGGTGTAATGTAAGCTTTAATTTTGGCACCACCAAGTCTTCACTGTGTTTACATTTTCACTCACACTTCCTTTGGTTGTATCATAAGCAATTTCATGATTTAATGGCACTTACTTTCCTGAATAAGAACAGGTGTAGTTAATTTTTGGAGATGAGAGAGATTCTTTATAAATTACTTATTTTCCATGTGTCACTGCTTGCAGCAGCTTGAAAGTTCCCTTAGTTACATGGTCATTTCTGAGGGAAAGTGAAAATGAAACAGAAGATTGTCTGGTTTTAAATTCTGGATTAAGGAGCGGGCTGATCTGATTGAATCTGAAAAGTTTTAATCATTTTTCTAGCTATGACTCCAAACTTTACATTGAAAATATCACATGTTAATTTAGCTCAAACAGAGCTATATTATAATCAAGAAACA
Source organism: Phaethornis superciliosus (assembly GCA_023637945.1). Lineage (NCBI taxonomy): Eukaryota > Metazoa > Chordata > Aves > Apodiformes > Trochilidae > Phaethornis > Phaethornis superciliosus. Next base: position 21,635,873 of record JAJQWJ010000011.1, read on the forward strand.
ACCAGGACAACACATTGGCAATCATAGCATCCAGTAAAGAACAAGTTTGCTGGGCGACCGGAGTAATTCTAGTGTAACCCATTCTGGGAAAGACTTGGGATTAATTAATTTGAACCAAATATCTGGAACCATGCAGAAATAATGCTGCTTTAAATTAGTGTAAGCCTACAGAGGCAGGTACTGAGTGTGTGTGTGTGAATTAATTCATAATTGCCTGCAGTAACTCTGTGCCTGGTGCCCTAGGGCAGGACTGCCTGCAGCACCCAGGGCTCTCCTCATTCCCATTCCTTTGCCAAAGGAACTGCCCAACTCCAGCCCAAATTTAAAGCTGCTGGCCTGGTTTTACAGTCTGGGGCAGGTTTCCAAGATGACACACTGGGGTGTTCAGATGCCTCCAGTAAGCACCTGTGACACATCTCAGAGGAATTGCCACAAAATTCATCCATATAAAGCTCAAGGATCTGTGTTTTACAGGTGAGGATGCAGTCCCTAGGTTCAGCCTTTCTAAACAAGGCAGTAGAGCCCAATCATCCTAAACTACACCCCAAATATTACCACTTACAAAACACCAGAGGACCTCAAAAGTGTGGAGACATGCTAGCAGGAGGCAAAATACAGCACGACTTCTAGCTAGTGTTCTTGGCTAGAGAAAGCCAGCTAGAGAAAGTTATTCTGACTTTAGAACACACTAGTGAAATTCCAGCAACATATCTTGTCTTCAAGGGAAAATAAAGAGAAAAATTTTGCACCTCTATCCGCAGCTTTTATCCACTTGGGATGCAAAAAAATTGAATATAGAATGTATGGGAGAAAATTAAATGTGTAGGGATAACAAGAAACAGAGAATAAAAAATTATAAAGAAAGCAATAAAAAGGAAAGGAGACAATTCCTAGACCTCACACAGCCTCTCTTAAACAATGGGAAGAAAATCTTTCAGGAATTTAGTAAGACCTGAGAAGAAATAGAGGGACTGCTGGAACAAATGGCTGCTGGCTCAGGTTCCACTGAGTGACCTTGAGTGTGCACATCAGAGCTAGTTGTTACATCAGGCACTGAAATAGAGAACAGACCATAAAAAACTCTGAACATTTCCTCCCATAAGATTCCTTTGTTATAGGACTCTTTGTAGCATTTAGTAATTATTTCCTCTCTGACTAATGTTCTTGTGCAAATTATAATGCCGTTACGTTCTGATGTGAGTTTTCCCTTCATTTCTTAGTTAATTTATCTTTATGGAAGTTTTTCAGCTGCCAGCCATTACTGAAAATTATTAATTTCAAGTGACTTTAATAGTGTATGGGAGCTGAGTAGAGGGTTAGCAAACTCTCAAAATATTTCTTTACCTACACTTGACTGAATATTATACTTGTTCACCTATTTCTTTCTCTTTGCTGGAAATCCTTCACCTGGATCTCTTCCATGGCTCATGGCTTTTCCAGCTCCAACAAGGGAAACAGGTAGGTTGGCAGTAGGAAGCACAGGAAAGATGGAGATAGAATCAGCTTTTTGTTCCCTGTCTGCATGGTAGGTCAATCACTGGGTTACTTTAAAACCTCTCTTCCATACCTTTTTAGAGGAAAATGTTAATTTTGTTACAAACAAAGCAGGGCCAAGGAAGTCAGAGGAAGCAAGTGAGAAAAAGAGCTGCTCAGACTATTCCTCCCTGTGGCTGGCCACATCCAGCTATCAAAGTAAAGGTGTTTCAAGACAGCATGAACTTACAGCTCAACTATTATTTGTCTTCTGATTGCCCAGAGTATTGCTCTCATATTTTCTTCCTCTGTACTCCAGTACATCCATAACAAATCCTTTAAGGTGTGGCCCAGTGATGCCTTCCCAAATTCTTATTCTCTCTGCTCCACTAGCAGGTAACTTTTTGCTCGGTGTGATCCAAAAACTTGGCAATACATATAACATAATTGATACACCAGAAAGATTTACTGGGAATTCATCTAATACTAGGCCAAGAGATGGCAGAAAAATGTTTATAAATCAATTTGTATGAAATTTAGGTTGCAGGATATACCAGAGTGCTGTTTTGTATGATCACAGTTAGAATCATGTCAAGATTGCACTATTTTTTTCTAAATAACTAAGAATTATCACTGTCATTCCATATGCTTTATAGTATCTGGCATTAAGTACCTGGCAAACACCTTGATCAAGAATTATTCCCTCTTCTTCTGAGTAACCTTAGAGGAACCCCACAAACAGTGCTTACTCATACTAAAGAAAGCTTTCTGGGGACAGGAATATTTCTTCCTTTTGTAAGTTTCCAAAAAGGCACTTCTGACTGGCTGTGAAAAATCAGCATGATCTCTCTTTTCTTCAATTTAGCTTTGTTCAAGTTTAACACAAACAGCTTAAATTCTGTGTGGTTACTGGAACAAAACACACTGCCAAGGACTGCAACTATTAAGACTTTTCTTTTATCTGTTCCTCATGAATATCACATGCCCAGACAAATTAGGTTGTTCATAATAGCCTGAGCTTAATATTTTCCTGATAAAAAGAAAATACTTGTGATAACATACACAGCCCTCCACAATGAATTTCTAGGATTTCTTTCCAATGATGCTAATTAAATGGATTTTTAAAATAGAATAAGGTAGTATTGTGCTTTTTTTTATAACATTCATAGGACCTTAAAATACAAAGATCAGGAAAACATTTAAAGTGCCTCTACACGAGACTTTTTTCATTAACTTTTCTAAAAGAGGAGCTACTTTTGTTTGCATAAATGAGTATGAAATTCATTAGCCTTTCCTAAAAAGGTTAAAAGAAAACATGTTAAATCTGCATAAAATAACAGTTAAGTTACTACATACCAACAGAATTACTACTTCCCTGAAAATAAAAAAATCTACTCTGGTAAATATATAATTCCTTGCATTTAAAAAAAACCTAGCAACAACAACAGAAGATATTAATGCTGAGGTTTCACTAGCAGCAGTATTGTTGCAGCTGTAGAAGTCTAAGGGCATAGGAGAGGAATCATTAGTAAGATGATGCAGTATCTTTTTATTAGACTGACAGATACAGTCATAAACCACTGAAAAAATCTTGGACACAGAACACATAGCTCAAAAGAAAAAGAAAATTAAAAAATATGATAAATCAGACAGATCCTCATGCCTCAGAGAGGATGTAGTCAGATGAGGCTTCCAATACTGTGGGGTTTTACCCCAGCTGGGGGTCAGACACAGCCCAGAAAGTTGTGCCAAGAGGGATCTGTAAATCTCAGCTGTACCTGGATACACTTTACCACTTTTAAAAAGAAAGCTATTAGTCTGTCAGAAGAGGTTCTACTTCATCAGAGCTGGGACAATGAACTCCAGTGAACAAACTAAGAGAGATGTCATTCCAGGTGGGCTGTTCTTCTGGAATTTTATTTATGACTGCTAGACTTCAAACTCCAGTGAAGTGACAGCCAAAGCCAGACTTAAATTTAAATTTGGATTAACCCAGACTAAAGTTTATCCTGTAGAGGATGATTTTGTGTTTGTATCCAACTCAAGTAAATTGTTTTCTTGCTTATCCTATCCTTGCACTTGAGCTATGTGCAAGAAACTGGTCTGCTACTCTGTACTATGGAAGCAAGAACAATTGCAGTGATTTATAGTTGGACAGTCCCCCAGAAATGTAGGTGCTTATTACAAAGATAAAATTTAAAATTTGAAACTACAGTAAAAAGCTTTATGGTGATATCCAACAGCTCAAGCACTTTGAACATTAAATCAAGATGGCATGCTATGAAAGAGTAGCCAAAACCAGGATTCATTTTGGAAGAAAAATGTGATGAGGGAACACTAGACCATCAATTCTGTCTAATATTACCAAAAAAAAAAAAGTATCTGAGCTCAATTGGCCTTTCCTTCCCACACATGCCTTCAGCAGGAGTCAGCTCTTATGAGTTTTGCAGACAAGTTGACATACATAAATCTATAAACCTCACAGGATCCAATTGAATGTATATAAACATAAAACCAACTTGTACTCAGTCATATTTTCAAAACAATTTGTTAATTTCAGTTTCACTACATATGTTTATAGAGAGACAAAACCCCTCCACTTATCCTGCTGCACAAAATGCTGGCTTTATACAGAGGCAGATTCATTGATCCTACTACATTTATGCATTTAATCCTGACAAAAAGGACAGAAAAACCAAAAGAACAGCATTCTTCTTTTAAAGAGCCAAATGAAAGAAATGTTAAGCATTAACAGAACTGAAATCCAACATCCCAGTTCCTTGATCTCCAACCTTGCCAGACTTGAGAAACATTAATAGCAGAGATCTGAATGTAGCTGTGCAAGTCCTGCTTTCAGAAAGGGTGATAAGATTTCTTCCCTTTTATGTAACACCACTAATATCGAGCAAGAAATATCTGATACCTGACAAAATTACATCTTCTAGCAACATAAAAATCTGTTTACAGCAACAATTAGTTACTGGCTTATGGTAGTTGAGTGGCCTTATTCTGGCAAATAACTACAGCCGAGGTCACTTTAGGTTTTATTGTTCATGACTATGCAAAATTTAACTGACTATCCAATAAAACTCCGTTTCTAAACTTCTGAGTTACAAAAGAAATGTTTTGCTCTTTTACCTTCTTTTCTACTGAATACGCTGTAAAATACTTTAGGATGAATTATTGTGCAAATTCTCAAACTGAAGTTTTTATGTAAATAGTCCACACATAATTTATAACATTCCTGTTTGTGTAACATTCTAGCTTATTGGCATTTGTCCTACAAATATACTGTTTTGGAAATTATGCATTAGGGTTATAAAACATTGTTTTCCCAGTACACCATTAAAAATAAAAAAAATCATTCTTGTCTGGTAAAATATTTTAAATCCAAATATCACAGTGAATATGTACTTCCATGAGGTAAGGAACTTGAGCTTGTTACCACAGCAACAAACTTTGATATTGTGTAGGTATTGAGTGAAGTTTACAAGGTTTTAGGACAGCCATGAATATTATTACAGAGTCCCTGGAAATGCTGATCAGCTGATACAAGCAGTAAGAATAGCCATGGCCTGGAAAAACAGCATCAAAGAGAGAAAAAATGGGGCAGCATTGAAGCAGTGATGGGAGTTGTCCATGCTCACATAACTTGCCAATGAGAAGAGGCCAGGTCCAAATCCCAGAGCAGGATATTTGCCCTGCATCCCTGATGCTGAGACAGCAATGCACAGGAGTGTTTGATCCACATCAGCAAATGCATCCAAAAGTAAAAACACAGGAATCTTATTTGCTATGGGAACCACTGGAAGACATTATTGTCCTTCAAGTTCCAATACATGAAATGTGTATAATAAAATACTTCCCAATACATTAAAAACACATGTACTGGACTTAAAAACACACCATTTCCAACAAACAGGCTAAATACCATGTGCAAAAGCACTAAATGAGAGAGAGAAGCAAAATAAAGGCCAAACTCTATAGTAATTATAGTCTGAACAGGTAATTACATAAATAATCAGTCTTATCAATCTCAGTTATTAATGCAGACTTTTAAAATATCAATGATATTGTGTTATCATTTCCTGTTTGCTGCCTGTTTACTATCTACAAGCTTTTGCTTTAAGTGCTCAGTATGGTTTTGATTCTGTTAAAAAAAAAAAAAATAGCAAAACTCTCTCATTCTTTGTTTCCTCCCTTCCATAGCTACTCTCCACTGGAGAATGAAGGTGTCAATTTGAATAAGGTGTTTTCCCCCACCAGGATATAAATTTCATTGTGACACTGAAGAGCCCTATAAAACAATGGCACTATTGAAATAAGTAATGCTTCAGATCCTTGCTAATAATATGTAACTGAAGCAACTTGGGCAGCAATCTGAGCAACACTAGGAGTCATGTGCCGAACAGAGTCTTCTAAAAGCCCTTTGGCTTCAGTGACACTTCCCCACATGCATAAGGCAAGAAGGGATCAGGATTTAATTAAGAGAGCAGTAGACATGGAGCCAGCAGTTTAAAAGCTTTCAGGCCCTGGGCTTCCTTCGATCACCTTTTTCCCCTCCAAATCCAGTCCTTATGCCTCAAACTTAACTACTGACACTGCACTTTCCATAGCTGAGGGGTTATTATGCCAGGAAGATCACACTATTGCATAGCTGGAATTCATAAAGGAGAGCTGCAGAGCAGGGTGCTCAGCTCCATGAAAACGAATGACACCATCAGGTGATCAAGTAGACATTGCAGACAGACAGACAGAGGAGGTGGAGTGTGTTTCAGATTATCAGGACTCCCCAGGACAGTTATTTGCAATTCCATCCCAGCTTTCATGCTACAGTTTTAAAAGCTAACCTGTGCCATACAGACACCAAGCAAGCCTGACATAAGACTTAGAAAAATAAAGTATATTCTGCTTTACAGAATAACAATCAGCTTCTGAACCCAACCTTAGGGGGAAAAGACTTTTTTTTCTTTTCCCCCAAAGAATCATATTCTTTGGGATTAGGCTTTGTGGTGGTTTGAGCCTGACCAATAACAAAGGGCCATGAGGCCACTCATTCCCTTCCCAAATTATGGGATGGCAAAGAAGAAATCTACCTGGAACCTTGTGGGTCAGGACCAGGGCTGTGAGGTTTCCATTCACCAATTGCAGTCATGGGCAAACCAGCCTCGATTTGGGGAAAACTGGATTTATCTTTAATCAAATCATAACAGGGCAAAGAGAAAACACAAATCAGAGCCGAGACCCTTTCTCCCCACCCCTCCCCTCTTCCCAAGCCCCAAGCACTTTGTTCTCCATCTCCCCACCTCCTTCCCCCAGCAGCACAGGGATCAGGCAGTGGGGTTCAGTCTCAGGGTTAAGTCTTCCAGGGAGAAGGATTCCCCACAGCCTTCCCCTGCTCCAGCGTGGGGTTTTGCCCACACAAAACCAAGAGGTTTTGCCCTCTTTCAAAGACAGCAGTTCTTGTTGAATCCAGACTACATGGCCTTGTGCTTTTTTTGTCCATTTTCTGACTGATGTGATGAGACAGTGTGGTGCCTGCTCTGTTCACCTCTCAGACCTTAACGTCTGAATAAGCAAATTAAAGAAGTCTTCATTCTTCCCAGACATCAGACAAAATGATATCACCACCAGGCCACGTATAAACAGATTCCTTAAATCTTTTCAGAAACTAATCAGGATCAGTAAAGGTTTAGTTTCCTTCCTCTAGAGAATCCCTCTCAGACTGGCAACACTATTTCCAATAGGAAAAGCAGCCAAACATTTTCTTTGGTCTCGTTTTTTACTACTTTGTCTACTCAAACATCATTTGGATGGTTTAGCTCTCTCTCAGCTGGGGAATAACAGTGCTGGCAACCACAAAAGCCCTTTACAGCAGATCAGATGCAGCCAGCACTACTGCTACAACAGTAGTCAAAGCAAGCCTTGCACATTTCTGCCTCTACAACCTTATTCTTCAGCCCCATTTGGAGATGCTGACTGTGAAGCAAGCGTCTGATGCCCCTACCTCCCTCCAGGAGACTGGCAGAAACACAACAGAAACTGCCCACAGGTCACACACACACAGCCCTTTCCTCCCCACTCCCTGCAGGGATAAAAGGGGCATTGACCAAACAGGAATTGTTCAGCTACTAAAACTGGTTACCACAGGAGGCTTAGACAGGTATGGCCCCCATCTACAACTGGGAATAACCACCGAATTCCCAGGGAGCTGAAATACTTTGTTCTGATCCAAGCTGGTCATTAGATTTACTCTAATGATATAAAATGAGATGAACTGCAATACACAGAGTCAGACACAAAATCCACAGGATTTTTAAAAACTTTGGTGAATGTGAAGAAGTAGGTTATCTGTTACTTATAGCTGTCAGAAGGAAACACAGAGACAGATATATGCTTGTAAACTACTGTCCTGGTGACTTAGAGGCAGTGCTTGATCAACTCTTCTGTTTGGTAAAGATATACCACCTTAGCAACTAAAATTAAAAGCAAGCTTAGCTTAACCACAGTGCAAGCCTTCACTTATGATTCCTCCCAAATATCCCCTCGTCTAAATTACAGAGGTAAAAATCATTTTCTCTTCATCAGTTATAAGGACAAAAAAACTGTAGAATTCAGAAAGAAATGCAGAGAGAAAAAATGCTAGAGTAAAAAACAATTCCTGAGTAACCATAATTAAAAAGCCAACATGTCTTATTAGAACCAGAGTGGCTGGTCATGCCTGGGAGCATAATTTCAGGTACTTTGGGAATTAAAAACTGGAGCCTTGGCTGAATACAAACCCATGCTATTTACAGTCCCTGCAAGTGACATGAAACTTTCAAAACTCTGTTCAGAGTGGGTTAAAATCCATAGTTTTTAATTAAAAAGATATGTTTGCTTTTACAGAACTGGGCTCTTGGTATTTCTCTGGTGTTTTGCTGTGTGTATAGCCTGAAGCCATGGGAGGGCTCATGGAGTTCACAGCAAAGTCCCCACACAGCTGTCTCTTACACTGCTCTGGTACAAGTGCCCTAGGGCAAGGGGATGATGAATTTGGGACTCACCAACAAAAATCTGTCCTGCCCTGAGGGGGCTGCTCCAGGCTGTGGCACTGGTGTGTACCCAGAGCTGCTGGTGTACAGGGTGAAGCTGGAGCTGGGCTTGAGGAGACCAAGTTATGGGCTCTGAGGGCTTTTTGTTGAGGGGCCAGTGCTGCACTGCCTACTTTGCATCCCTCCCCAGCCATCAAAATAGGACTGGGAGACAACTGAGAGAATGGATCATCTGCTGACCACAATTTTAAGGGAGGGGAAAAAAAAAAAAAAGCAGTAATAGAAAATCACAATTAATTCTCTTTAGAGCTGACAGATACTGTCCATGAAAAGTATTGCAATGAAGCAAAATGTTTTATTCCACAACACTGACTTTTTTTTTTTTTAAAAGCTGAGCTGCCTCAATTTATAAAAGACATTCCCTGCTCCCCACAAAGAATCTAAGGAAATAATTCCACCCTCTAACATTAAAAGTGTTTTTCAATTCCAAGTGTAACAACCCAAGCCTCAGGAATAGCAGTAAATAGGACTAAACTCTGAGAACTTCTGGTAATGTTGATTCCTGATGTAGGCTCTTCCACTCTTACTCAAACCAGGAGAATGGGGAGTGAGTGAAATACCTAAAATATTAGCACAGAAATTTCCATAGTGATTCAGAGTAGTGACCCATTTCATTCTTTCTCTCAGTCAGTGGTAGAGGTCTCAAAAAGAGCAGAAGGAAAGAAAAGAACACCAGAGAAAGCACTGTGAATTAATGATTGGTTTATGTCACAAAGCATGAGGATTTCTATTATTTTTCTCTTTTTAAGCTTGCATCACATTATAATCCTGCATAATGCAGATGTGAATTTACATAAATGCCTAAACTTTCAATTCCTGTCAGATTCTTCCTGTCAGCAATAACTTCTGAGAATGAGTTTCACAGGTTACCACCTGCCAACAGGTGTTTGCATATTTTCTAAGTGCTACCACTGTGTTTTGTAGATGGTTCTGTTCAATAAGAAAAACAGAAATAGCAGAAAACAGCTTAAAGACAGAACAGGAAATCCACCATTGATATATAAACAGGGAAAACAAGAGGAAGGGTTTTATAGTTTTATGCTGCAATTTACAGAGTCATAAACCTCAGAGGGAACAGAAATTTTAGTGCTATTCTTTAAGCAGGAAAGTAGCTCTGCCTTGACCCATCCCTGCAGCAGACAATCACTGACTGGGCCATCCAGCTTGGGTCTACTGGACATAGCCAGAGCTACAGGAAATTACCTGCTTTCCTTCTCATCTCTCAAATTCTGAAGAGAAAAAGAGGAATTTAGGTGGGCTCTCTCTCACCAGACACAAGGGCCTAAGACACTTCCTCTGTTTCAGAATCTGTTTCTGAACAGATAGTCCTGGCTGGAGAGAATTCCTTTCTGCTGTTCTTGAAACAGTGGCTGGAGCCTGGCACATGAGCATTTTATCAGTTTTAAAAGTATTTCAAGGCCTACTTTCCCTTAGTTTTGGGGAAATGTTACTGAAAAATCCTTTGCCAGATTAAATATTTGTGTTTGGTTTTGTGAAACCAGAGACACAATTTGCTAAATGTTTCATACTAATCCAATGACCATAAAGAAATGGAGATTAGATTGGGATAGTCTCACAGAAGTACCACAAAAATTTGCTGTTCTTCTATCTTCTTCCCTTATCATAGAGGATAATTTTCCCATGCAAATGAAAGCTAAAAAAAAAAAAAAAAAAAAAGAAGGGGGTGTGGGTGGGAAATAAAAATCTTGCTTTTGCCATGCTTTAGTAGTGCTCCAGAAACACCAGCACTGCCCATGCAGCATCCATGAGAGAGCTGACAGCACTGGCAACACTCACTGCTCTCTGTCTACTGGGAAGTTAATGCCAGATGAAAAATTTCTTTATACAAAGCTTAGATGTTGAGTTAAATCATTGCATATGTACTTTATATTACCTATTACTCATGACACAAAATATTTGCCTGATTTTAATTAGACCAGTGTTATTTGACCATTACAGGGAAACAAGGATTAGATCAGAGTACAAAAAAGAACAAGTAACATGTAAGCAACATCAGGGTATGGCTGTGCTGTTACCAAAGTGTCTGTTGGAGTGATAGTCTGGAGGTCCATATTTAATGCCTTCCAGCAACTTTCACACTCAGTTTGATTGCCGTAAAGAAACCACAGTGATAAAAAAATAAACTGCTTCTTGAATGCATGCTCAAAAAGGAAAGGAAAAAAAAAAACAGGATAAGAGTATAAATCAACCTTATGATAGCTTCTCTCATAGCATGAGGAGAGCCTGTATAGATACACATGTGTAGCATAAGCCAGCTTGGCTTTGCTGAAATCAACAGTCCTGCTAGAGGACTGTTGGGAAGAACAATCCTACTGTCTTCACAGTAGGGAAGAATTTGCCACACAGTTTTTCTAATTGCCAGCTGCTCAAAACACCCAGCAACAACTCAGTTTCTAGGATCAGGCACTGATTATAAAAACTTTAGTACTATATTTTTATATTATGAATTGGTTACTTACTAAGTCTCAATCATAAGGGAAGCATCTCTCTTTTTGTCTGTATTATCACAGTGCCTTGTTTTCCAGGGCAGAAGGACGTAGCTAATCTGAGTTTAGTTACCAGCAGGTAATCTCCACTGTGATCTGAGCCTATTCTGAAGCTGACTTCCATCCAATGATCGCCAAACTGACTCTGAATTACCAGAAAAATGTTCCAGATCTACCTATGTACTTCAGCCACTCTTGCAATTTCATGTGGGATGTGATTTTGTTTTCCCCCCTGAGGTTACAGTGGTTTTTTCCTGCTTAGAATTGGTGACACTTTACACTTATTTGTGGAAAACCTCAAATGAAGATGATGAGCTGGCTTGGAAGCAAGAAATCCAATTAGCACCATACACACTGCCTAAGTGTTAGGAGCACTTAGGGCTGTTGACAGTGTCTCCTCTTCTCCTTCCTCCCTTTTAAAGCTCCTTCTGCAGAAGATCAAAGCCTCACTAGCTGAATGGATGTTAGTGGGCTGAGCCATATTTTGAAAAGTCCCTGAAATTTTTTCCCCTTTAGAAGAATGCCCAGCTGAAAGTGTATTTGACACCATAAACAGGAATTATATCTGCCTTCCTAACAAATCACTTCTATATGAAACTTGCATTAGTATTTGTGAAATGGCCACCAAATAGCACTTCACACCACCTCTTTTGATCCTTCTGCAGAACAAATATTCCAAAGCAGGGATTTTCCACAGGGTAAGAGATTTCTTCCTCATATATACCTCATCCTTCAAAGACCTCACTCACCTTGGGGCTTGATTTATGATCACACCTTAGGTGTGGCCCTCGAGAAAAAATTCACTGCCTTCAGAGGGGTTAATTACCAGCTACACTGCATCCCTAAATTAACCAGTAAGGGCCCTCAGTATGAACCGAAATTAAGCATCAGTTATAAGATCATCATCAAGAACATGCTCATCAGCCCAGAAAAATCTCCTTAAGACTGAACAGTTTTCTGCCCTAGCCTGGAGATGAAGCAATGGTGAAGACATAAGGAGCTAGCATCCCAGTCCATCTGTAACCACCCTAAATCAGAGCCTCTCCACCGGGAGCCAAATCATAGGTGATTCTCTGCCTTTTTCATTCTTATTAGGCTATAACATCAGTATATCACATTTCACGTCTCTAATTTTGACCGACAAAAAGAATCCTAGGAAGAGCAGCAGGACTAAATGAAGGAGGGAGCAGCTGGAGGGTCAGGACACATACGCTGAGCAGCTGGGGGGAGGCAGGCTGGGAATGAGCTCATGCAGCTGAGGCTGGGGGAAAGACAGCTTTAAGGCTACCCAAAATGTCACTGCAAACAAACCCTCCATTTTCCCAGCTGAAACACAGCTGGGTGGTTAGAGACTGTGGTAGAAATACAAGGGGATTCACCAAAATCAGTACCTATGGTTCAGGCTATGAGATGACTACAGGACATCCTAATACACACACACACCCCTCCACCTTTACCAGACCTTAACCTTGGCTGCATCATCAAGGTAACCCCCTGAGTAATTTATCAAATGTTTAGGTGTTAAGTTTGTTTATAGAAATGGAGTAGTACTGGAAAGCTGGGAAATTCTTTCCAGTCGTACCTGAACCATCATAAACTTCCTTAAAAGGTAAATCTGGGAGCATGCTTTCCTGAAGGATTTCTGGTACTTTTAAGACCTTAGTCTGCTTGGGAAGGGTCAACAGTTTGGGGCCTTACTGAAACACAGCTTTTCATGCTGTATTTAGTAACATTGTCTTGACAGAACCTTAAATGACTACAAATGGCCAAAAGGCAAGCCCATGTCTATACAGGTAGGTAAATATACAGTTATTTGTTTCTATAATATTTTATATATGATATTCCTACTTCATGTTCACCTATTTAGCACAAGCAGATTTTCTAAATAAAAGACTATGATTTTGGTATTCTCATTTTAAAAACATACACCACTTCTTATTTCCTTCAAACTGGTTCATTTCTTCTGAAAATATTGAATGCAGAAGCAGAACAGCCCAAATCTTACTCACAGTGTACTAATGGGTTTTGAATGATGTTAATGAGGATACCACGGAGCCATTATTTTGGTTTTACTGTTAAATTTAATTTGCAAATCAGATTCTGCTCCTGCTTACCTCGGTGGATGTCCAAGATAGAGCAGCCCGAGCCACTCAAAACTACAGAAGTGCAGATGTAAACCTGAGCAAAGCCCACAAAGCAAAGATTTGGCTGCCAGCAGAGAGCAGATAAGATTTTGGAGCCAGCAGAGAGCCTGCTGGGCTGGCTGTAACACACTGACTCGCTCAGGTTTCAGCTCTTCTGCCTCCTCCAGACTTCACCCATTCCCTATCTGATTACAATGCCATCAGTGTAACCAAAGCATTAGGAAAAAAAAAAAAAAAATTAAAAAATCAAGGAACAGCAAGCCTCAGTAATACTAGGTTATGTTTAACTGGTACTGACTGAAAGAAGTCAATGAATCTCTGAAGTGTAAGTGGTATTGAAAGAAAAGTTTTAGGGAGAAACTAAGCTGCTGTCACTTCAAATGTTATTAATTTCTCAAACACGCTTGGCTGCTGAGTGAACATTTCATTTTGAGAAATAAGGCTTGAAGGAGCTGGAGTGCAGTTTGTCCATAGCAGATACATTGTAACACAGTATAAATAATCATGGCAATGCAGGCCTTCGGTACCATCACAAACTATTTATCAACAAACTGTATTTAACTGAATGAGCATTTCTGCTTGCAGAGAGGTCAGCTCTCAAAGCAGAGATTGTTTCTGATAATGGATTTTCCTTACCTCTGTGAAAAAGGCATTTCTGTGCTTGGTGGTGATCCCCAGCACAGCAGTGGAGCTGTGCACAAGGTGAGATGGTGACAAAGCTTTGCTTCTCCTTTGTGGGCAGGGGACCAGGGTGCTGGGTGCTGCCCTGGCCTCCTGGCATCCCAGCACCATCACTGCTATTTTTGCAGGACTGCCACACGACTGTAAACACAAAAATACACTCTGCATCTGATTCCCATCTCAGCTATCTTGATGTAAATCAGAAATGACTCCCATGAAGCCAATGGGGTTCACTAATTTAAAACTAATGAGAACAGAGACTGGGGCCCGAGTCCTTCCTCTCCCATATTTTCTGCCAATTACTGCCTTCTATTAAAGGCATATTTTTCCTTATGAGGCTACAAGCCTGAGGTGGATCTCACAAGCCTGCACTGCTGCTCTTTGTTGCTGAAGAGGGCTCAGCAGCCCCAGCCCCATTGTCCCTGGATGATGCTCAGCTAAGGGACATCTACCCATCCATGGCTGGATGCTGGAAAGCTGCCTGGTGGAAAAAGACCTGGGGGTATTGGTCATCAGCCAGCTGAATATGAATAAGCCAGCAGTGTGCCCAGGTGCCCAAAAAGCATCCTGGCTCCTATCAGTCAGAGTGTGGCCAGCAGGACTGGGGAAGTGGTCATAATGTCCTTGGATTCAGCGCCCCTTGGGGCCTTGGCCTCAAATCCCGTGCTTGTTTTTGGGCCCCTCACGACAAGATGGACACCCAGGTGCTGGAATATGTCTAGAGAAGGGCAATTAAGCTGATAAAGGGTCTAAAGAGTGAGTCTTACAAGGAACAGCTGTGTGAGCTGGGGGGTTTAGGCTGGAGAAGAGGAGGCTGAGGGGACATAGATGGGGGTTGGTCTCTCCTCCCAGGTTACAATGGCCTCAGGTTGTGCTGGGGGGGAGGGATAGATTGAATATTAGGAAAAATTTCTCCAGTGGCAGACACAGCAAAGGGCTGCTGAGGGAAGCGGTGGAGTCACCATCCCTGGAGGTGTTTAGAGGATGTGTAGATGTGGTGCTGAGGGACACAGTTTAGTCATGGATTTGCCAGTGCTGTGTTAATGGTTGGCCTTGGTGATCTTGAAGGTCTTTTCCAACCAAAAATGATTCTAATGGACACCCAGTGCCATGGTTGAGGCCCAGCTGATACCAAAGAACCATGCACCTGCTGACTTCCCCCCTGGGCAGGAGAAAATCCTGTGTAAAGCTGGGGGGGTTCAAGACATGGACAGGGGGGTTTCACTCAGTTATGGTCACAGGCAAGCCAAAGTGGACTTGGGAAAAACCATCTAGGCAATTTGTCACCAACCAAATCAGAAAAGGACAACGAGAAACAAAACCAGATCTTAAAACCACCTTCCCTTACCCCTCCCTTCCTCCCGGACCCCAGTCTCCTCACTCCCGATTTCTCACCTCATCCCTGCAGCACCACAGGGGTTTGGGGGTTCGGGGTTCCCCACATGGTGTTTCTGCTGCTCCTTCCTCCTCAGGGGAAGATCTCCTCACACCCTTCTCCTGATCCAATATGGGGTCCCTCTGACGGGACAGAGTCCTTCAGGAACCCCTGGGACACGAGTCCCTCCCGTGGGGTGCAGTCCCTCCTCTTCTCTTCCTTCTCCTCCTCTCTTCTTCCTTCTCCTCCTTCTCTTCCTCCTTCTTCTGTCTTCCTCCTTGTCTCTTCTTTCTCTTCCTTCACTCCTCCTTCACTCTTCCTTCACTCCTCCTTCACTCTTCCTCCTCTCCTCTCCCTTGCAGGTCTATTAGCACTTCCTTTTTCCCCATTTAAATACGTTAATTTCAGAGTCGTTAAGGGCTGAGTTCCCAGGTGCCACCCCCTCACTGTGACCCCTCCCCAGCCTGTGGCAGAGCTCAGGCATCAATGCCAGCAGCTGGGAAACATCTACCTCTGAAGAGTCACACAGGGGAGGTCATGGAGCTGAAATTAAAGAAGGTTCAGCTAGAGCAGATGGCCCCTAACTGCATCCAGGCAGGTTTTTAGTATCTGTAAAGATGGAGACTCCACAGCCTCTCTGGGCAGCCTCTTGCACCCTCCAAGTAAAGAAGTTTCTCCTGGTGCTCAGGTGGAACTTCCCATGTTCTGGTTTGTGTCCCCTTAACCTCTTTTCCCAGTTGCTGAGCAACACTGAGAAGAGCCTGGCCCCATCCTCCTGTCACCCCCCAGATATTTATAAACCCTGATAAGAACCCTCTCCTCAGTCTTGCCTTCTCCATGCTAAACATTTCCAGGGGTGCTCCAGTCCCCTCACCATCTCTGTAGCTTTCCCCTGGACTCTCCCCAGCAGTCCATCACACCATTCATGGCTCAATTCAGATCACTCAGCCTAAGAAGAAAACCTGCAAACACACTTTCCCTAAGGCTGGCAGCTGGGGCAGTGCTGGATTGTTCCCTTTACTCAGTGCCAATACCAGTTTGTCTCTTGGAAAAAGAGGTTTTCACCCTCATTAGCATCTCAAGACTGGAGCAGTGCAAGGCACTTTGACTGACTTGGCACTCTGGCCAGCCCAGAATCTGGTTGTAATTAGTGAAAAATTAAAACAAAAGGATGAAGAAGAAGGAAAAAGGGCTGCTGCTCAAGAAATCCATGAGGAAGGAGTGGAAAGGAGGCAGAGGAAAGGCCTCCAGCTGGGTGATGCAGCAGCAAACGGGGGTTTTACCTCAGCTTTCTGAAGGCCATACGGAAACTGCGAGGAAGCTATTGGGAATGATTAAATTGGGACAGCTAATTTATACAGTCTCAGAGGTGGCCTGACTAATTTAGTACTGGGAATTTGAAAGCAATCCCTCTCAAGTTTCTGTTCCCATCTCTGCCACCAGCTCAGCCTGTGATAAAGCCTGTTGGTGAATCTGGGATGAGGTTTTAGCTCAATGATCTCCCTCCCTTCTGAAAAATGCAACCAAATATTCAGTGGCCTGGTGTGATGCCAAGGTATCCCACATGGGTAAAAGAAAAATAAGCAGGCAAGAGATGAGAGTCACAAAACAGGGGGGAAAAGGGGAAGAAAGGGGCCATATGATCAAACTCACTGCAGTTTGCTCGTTTCTTGACAGACAAAAACAGCTCCAGCAAGTAGTGTTTTGGACGGCTCATTGCTGTTTTCACTCGCCAGTGTTTTGTGGAATGATGCTGGTGGAGTTTTACTGGTCAGCCTGTCAATGTATACAATGATAATACAATAATAAACATAGCCATGAGTCCAGAGCCAGGCTGCTGGGAGAGTAAAGCTTTGGAAACACAATGGTTTACTGAGGGCAGTCCTCTTCCCCCCACCACTTCAAGCCCAGCAAGCTTATTTATTTTTTCAGGGTCTTCTTATCATTGAGTATTAAAAACAACCCTTCCCCTCCAAAAAAAGAACCACCCAGCAACACAAAGAAGAGTGCTTTTCTAAAGACAATGTGCAGATAGCAGGAATAATATTGCTTTTTTTTTTTTTTTTTTTTTTTTTTTTTTTGCTGTTGTAAGACCAAATGTTTGCTTCCAGTTAATCCATAAATCTATCTTTATTTCAATGAAGTCATTCACAGTATTAATGCCAGCAGACCCTTCCAGCTGCAATTAGAGAAATAAGCCACTTTGACAAAACTCTGCTATGCTTCCTGTTATTATGAAAGCAAATGAAAAGTAATTAGGTCTTGATAAGTCTGTATTTTTGAATCACTAGATGCTAGCTTTTTTTATTCTATAGAAGTTAAAGGGCCCTGGAGAGGGGCTATATGGGCAGAGCACAGGGCAGCTGTGGGGCTGCTTTTGCAGCCCTAGAGATAGCAATCACTACCTCCTCGTAGCCACATCTGATGTATCATCAACAAGTGTAAAATTGATAGGCTGACATCAGTGTTTTGAGAGCAGAGAGATCGTGGGCTTGCTTAAGAGCCAAGGTCCATCACAGATGGCCTCCAGGCTGCAATGGAGCAGTGGCCATATTTTTTTTGCTGCACAACAGTGTGCAATCAAACCTTCTTATTTTGAAGTCACTTTCTATCTGCTGTTCAAAGAACAATTTCCCTAAGCAAGGCAGAGGCTTCAATGGCCAAATAACAGCTCTCCCTGGTAAAACCATCAAAAATGCAGGTAATGTGGAACATAATTCATTAACAGCATCAAACCTGCACATCAGAGAAGGGCATAATTGTATTCTGTCATGAAACAATGAATGGTTGTTACTATGACTGGTAGTATTCCAAAAACACACAGGAGATTTCTTCCTAAAGCCTTAGGTGCCTTGACACCAGTGGCCAAAGCAATGCATCTGCTATCAGCCCTTTAGAAGTGACAAAGCTCTCATGAAATTCATATACCCCCATGCAGCTCTGGGCACTGTAACCATCGATGAAGCCAAATAAATCTGCCTTTAATTTGCAAGGGAGTGGCCACAAAGAAAGATGCAGTCTCTCCACAACTCAGATTTTTCTCATTGCCCAGCTGAGCACCATGAGGTTCCTCTATGGACCAGAGAGGGTTAAATTTCCATTTGGGTGTGCCTCCATCAGCAGTTTGCTAAGTACTTTTCTCTGGAGTTTTTTTCCTTAGATTTACAGCTTCTAGCTATAATTGATCAGCCATATAGAGATCACATAAACTGCTAAAGCAAGTGCAGTATAAACAAGTGGAAAAAGTCACTCAAAGCCAGGAAAGACTGAACAACAGAACACAGATCAGTTATACCCCTGTTCTTTTCAGACTATGGAAATAGGAAATGGACCCAAATGCTGCCCACATATCACTGCTTCTATCCAGGATTTGGTGCACAGAGTTTGGAGAGTAGTTCTTTATCTGAGAAGGACCCAAAGGCCCTATAGCCCGAGCCCTTTTACCTGAACCTCGCTCCAGCAGTAAGTTGTACATCCTTCTGTTATATCACAGATGGCTAGGGCAGGAAGGGAGCTTAAAGATCATCAGATCATCAAGTTCCAGCCCTCCTGCCATGGGCAAGGACACCTCCCACTTGATCAGGTTGCTCAAGGCTCCATTCAGCCTGGCCTTGAACACTTCCAGGGATGGGAAAACTGCAGCTTTCCAGCAACATGTTCCAGTGTCCTACCACCTTCATACTAAAGAATTTTTTCTGCAAGCTGCCATGAAAGCCCAGGGTTATGTGAGAAGCTTGATTAGCTTCTGGGAAGCTGTCTGAGAAACAGAGGCAGACATTGGAATTGGCTCCAAGTGGGCTGCAAACATAGGAAGTCCTGCATTGGTTTGAAAGCCTCACAGAGGCTCTGGATAGCTGGTAGCTGGACTCAGACTGTCAAGAAAAATCTAATACATTTCAACACCTTATGGACGTTTAAAGATCTGACTGTGCAGGACTGAAATAATTTGGAGATGGTCAGATTTTATATGAGCAACAGAACATCTTCCCAACACAGCATGGGCTCACCAGACCCTGGCATCTTACTCCACGAGCAGGAGACCTCACAGCTTTGCTCGTGCTTATCTTTTGGTTTTGCTTTGATGCTGTGGGGAGCAGGTAGGTACAGAGCACTAGCTTACAGCCCCAGCAGGAGAGATGCCAGGGAGCAGGAAGGTGATGCCTGAGCCCCAGGAGCACCCGATCACACTCCAAAGGGCTCTTCCCTTGCTCTAAATGTCAGAAATCATGGATAAAGAGGAAGGAATGTGTCCCACCACAGCTGCTCCCGGGGCAGTAATCTTGGGTGACGTATAGAGTGGAAAATATGTAAAAGTGGTTTAGCAGGAAAGAAAAAACCATGATAAAGAGAAGGGTGGCTGAGTGACAAAAGAGTCGTGAAACAAACATCCAACCACAAATAACTTGCTAGTTTGATTTGTTTCTCTTGCACTGCTGACATGGCATGTTTCTGCTTGCTGTACCAGCACCAGAGGCTGGGGAACTTAGAGACTGCTTTCCCTGGAGCAAAAGTGATCACAATCAACAGCAACTCCTTGCCTACTGCCCGTGTCCAGATGTGAGGTCAGTACAGTCAAGAAAAAGGGACACCCAGCCCCCAGGTGACTTTGCTAAGGTTTTCTGCAGCACTAGAGCAGTGCAGGCTCCTCGGTGCAGCTGGGGCAGGGGAGGGCTGCTTGCCTTCCCCAGCCTCAGTGTTGGATGTGAAAACTCAGAAGCTGTTGCTTTTAATGATCCCATAGCTGGGAAACTGGCTAAGATCCTCTCACTGACAATGGGGTTTGCATAACCTTGCTAAAATTGTTGTGTTCAGGTCAGCTGTGTCTTCTGGAAATGGGGGTGTATGGCCTGAATCCCTGCAGGCATGGCACAGTGACAGACCTTAACAGGGCTTTACCTGGGATCAAGTAATCAAAAATGATTAAACCAAGTCCAGATCTGTGTGATGGTTGACTATTGTGGCTTCAAATTGAGTCCAGAAGAAAAAAAACAAAAGGTTCACACTGTCAGCTGAAACCTTTCAAAGGTGGACAACGATTCCTCCCCTACATGTGGATTTTGCCAGTATAAAAAAGGTCATCTGGAAGCTGTGTGTGACCCTCCCAACCATTTTCAAGCCCCTTCCCTTGGGGAAGAAGCCACTAGAAGAGGAAGAAAGAAGAGTACAGTAGAATAATGAAGACCACAAAGGGCTGTGTAAAAGGAACCTTAAATAATTTTTCCACGGAACTCTTAGAGTTTACATGGATGTAAAGGACCCCTTGAAAACATTAGGATGCCTGCTGCTTTTTGTTTAGTAACCTCTGTCCAACCATCACAGGAAAGATACACAGCCTCTTGGATGTTTCCCTAACAGCTCTCATTTTAGGTAATGTAAATAATATTTTTTACATTAACATCTTATTTATGTAGAATCTTCTGTCACAGCAGATGTCCTACAGCTGTAGGTGTATAAAATACAGAGCAGGGCTGGGGGAGGGTGGGAGGGTTAATCCTTAGACATCTAAGGAGGCAGCTCAGTGGAGCTATGGAAGTGTTATCAGACATCAAATATCACATCAACACCACTGGCCCCACAGCTGAGGCTCTGTTTGCTTCAGATGCTGTTTACCTTAGCCCTTGATGTCTTCCACATTATATTTTCAAGTCAAAGACATAGAATAAATACAGCAAACAATCATTATTAGAGAAAAAAAAAATCTTTTAGGTAGTATAAGAGCCTGACCACCTTGTTTGAGTCCAATTGTTTGCTTTGCTTAGGGTGCCAGTGATGATCAGAGGGCTGTGCACAGAGGCTGGGAGCTGGGGTTCTGGGCAGGCTGTAAGGGCACAAAGAGCCCAGCAACGCTCTGAGAACTCTGGCCAAAGGTGGGCAGGCACATGTTGGTCATAGTGCTGGTAATTAGCAGAGGAATGGCTGCTGTGTGTCCACTGGGACCTGGTAATTGCTAAGGGGAAGTTTAGGGGTTTGAGCTGGCACTTTGTGCAGCCCATGGCTCTGTGCATGGGTAGGAGGCCAGTCCCTATGTACCTGTAGAAGGAGCATCTGCTTTGGCTAATGAGCTTTGGCTAATGAGCTTCACCCAGACTGGCCAGCTCAGGAAGCCAGAGGGGACAAAAGTCTACTCACAGATGTCTGGGGTCCTGTTCTGTCCTTCCTCACTAACCATGAAGAGTCAGCTCTCCAGCTGCTATAAATCACCTTTATTTTCAGTTTACCAGCTTTATTTTCAGTGAAGAGGGTCCAGTTTTCCCCAGGACCATCAACCCTTCAAACACAAAATGCAGTCTGAGGCAGTTAGACCCAGAAACCTGCACTATTTGATCTCATTAAAAACATTTATATAGGGCAGATTTTAGCTGGATAACCTCTTACTTGTTGTGCAGGAGCTCTACAGTTTTCCTTACTACCTTTGTTTTTCAGGCACTATAGACTTCTTTTGTGACAGTGTCTCCTGACAAAGGGCAGAGAAATGCTGATGAGACAAATTGTAAAATGTTCACTCAGTTGTTTTAGCACAGCTCTTTTCTTGTCACTGACATTTGCCAGATTAAAACCTCTCAGTGGTCTAAAAAGGTCATAAAGTTCATTTATAAGTGTGAAAACCCCGCAGCCCTAGACTCCTAAACTAGCTGCAGAGAAGTCCTATTAAAAATCCAGGACATCATGTACTGCACGAGCAGAACAGTTTAGATATGTACACGTCTAGCTATTTAATGGATAGAAAAAAGAAAAATTGACACAATTACAGACTTGTCATACTCCACTTCTTCCTTCAGAGTATTGAATGTTGCTTGAAACAAAGCAAACAGCCAAGTTCATTTCCCATGACAAAGATCCAGAGACATCTTAAAGTCAAAACAAAAGCAGACAAAATCAGAAGGCAAAGGAAACTTTGACAAAGCTTCAGAACTTTGCCAGATGCAATTATTCAGAGAGTATACTCAGATCGATGAGAAAGGGCCCCCTTCAAACTGCTGAGCAGTTATTAAAAGGTTTTGCATGCATTGCTCTCCACAGGGTTAGTTTCATTTAAAAAAACTGCCACAGGTTTTAATGCTACAAACAGGTGAACAAAACTGGTATCAAGAAAACCCAATGAGGTACAGAGCACCCTAGAACAACAGAATCTCTGCAAAACCCAGGAAAAGAAGCCAAAGTGCATCTAATTGAATGTAATCTCCATCATAATAAACTAGTCCTTATTGCAATTAAAAACCTCAATCACAAAAATCACTTAGGTTGCAATAATGAGAATATTTCTTACCTCTCAAATGACTTAAGCTGCAAATCATTTTGGAAGAAAAACAAAGGATCAAAATCGTAAGCATGACAGAATTGGAAAAGCCTCAAAATGACACCTGTAGTGCATGATTTGCCCTGGCTGAAAAGTAATTTCCTAATAAAACTAAGGCTGCAAGTTTTGAGTATCACTGTCACTTACCAGAGATGATCACCTGCAGGAAAAGTAGGGAACAAGAGCTGGGACCCAGCTGCTCCCTCAGGAAGGGGCTTCTGCCTGCTGGGCTTTGGGTGTCTGGGGGATGGTGTTAGTGCAGCCATGGCACTCTAGATTCTGGGGGGAATTTTCACAGGAGTGTATCTGCCACAGATAAAACAATCTGGTTATTTGGCTTTCCCCTGGTATTTCTGGGAAGCCAGAGTTTTCTGTCATTTCATGATCCAATTGCTGAAACATTGGGGTGTGCCTGGGGATCAGATAGATTAACTTTTGGTTTTCAAAGGATTGCATTCTTATATGCTGTTACCTTTAAGTGCTTTCAGCTTTGATTAAACCTCAAACAAAGCCTACTTTCCATTCTCAATTGTAACCCCCATCCTCAAAGTTGTCACCAGCCTTATCCCTGCAACAAAGATGGTATTCTCTGCCACGTGGTCTTACAGAGCCCTACAAAGTCCAGCCTGTTTGCTGATAGCAATTAATCATATAGGTGTAAATATATTATTTTAAAATGTTCCTTTTGCCTTTTAATATGGTTACCAGCAGTTGTTCTAAGAGACAAACCATTCCATTTCTTGCTTAGCTCATTGCAAAGTACAAGGAATTCTTATAAAATGATGCTGTCACATAGTATCTTTGCCAAGGTTTAACAAACTGTTTTAATAAAGGCTCACATTATTAAGAAGGAGATGTATTTTAAAGGAAATTACAGTGCATATTTGGAAGTCTTCTACATCATTTCACCAAAGTGTGCTTTTTGAATGACTCAACAATGCCCATTTCTCTTCTGGTGTGTGTTCTATATTACTGCTTGGTTTTTATATTAATGCTTATTTCTTATTCTCTAATTTGCTCTTTCAGCTAATTGCACCAGATATAAAAGAACAAGCACTAATTACTAGCTCAGGCTCTGCTTTTTAAAAGACTCAAGGGAAATAAACCAACAAATGGGAAGATAGGGACCTGTTTATTTTCCCTACTCCTTGTCTGACTGGCTGCATAAGGAGTCACAGTATTTTAAGAATATGAGCAGCATTATACTGAACAACGGCTTCATTTTTTATTACTGGGGGGGACAGGAGTCACTAATCTATTTCTCAGTCATGCAGATTTGCAGGTACTAATTGCCATATGGAAACCAATGTTCATGATTGTCTACACACATATGTTGGTCTGTGTACACACCAACTCACATGTGTGTACATAATACCATCCTATGTATTTTTCAGGCTACAAAGTAGTTGTTGATCTCACAGTCCTGAACTGTCTCCTTGTGTATGCTGATCATGGCAATGAGGGTATTCAATGTGGGTGGAGGTCCTTGGGAAAAACAGAAAATTTTCATTCCATTACAGCCTTGTGTGTCCTGCTGCTGCTCCCTGCATCTCTTCCTTTACTCCTGGCTTTTCAGCTGGGCACATCTCTTCACAATGAACTTTCTGATCTTCAGTGGCTATTGCTTTATGATTTCTACCCCAAGCACTCTCACGCTGCTCTCCCTGGAATTTTAACTACATGTGAGTTATCTGAAATAGCCCACGTCATCCCTGGGGCTCAGGCAGAAGTCTAGAAAGACTGTAATGACTTCATCTTTTAATCTGTGTGCTGTTCACTTGTTCTGACTGAAACAAATACTCAGATGTGGGACTTTTGTCATTGCTTTCTTCTAGCTGACACTGATGACTCTGAAAATGCTCCCTATGAAGGACTTCACTTAAAGTTAAATGCATTTACTTTAGCACTCCTGTTTACTGGTGGTTAGGAAGAGCCATTTCTGCTTATTCTCCATCTCTTGCTATTTGTGTTTTCCAGTTGTAGAGGAGAGGGGAAACCCATGCCTTGCTGCAGCTTTAAACAGGACCGTGCAGTTCCAGTGATGAACCAGTGAAACTGTGCAGCTCACTCCTCACGACTCTTCTAACTTTGGATGATTGTTTCACGAGTCACTTGGAGCCCTTTCCTGATGCTCATCATGAAAGAATTTTTTTAAAAAACAACAAAAAAGGCAGAACTGGATCTTAAGTGTCAAACACACCACTATGCTTTTCAGAAACAGGGAAACAAGGAATTGAGTAAAATATTATTTTATCTATCATAGAAAGCACCAAAATTTAGAGGAATGCATGACAACATAAGCTGCAAACTGCATTAAGGTTGTGACTTAATTTTTTTTTAAGTCCACATTGCACATTATTTCCCTTTAACAAAACTTTTTGATAATCTCCGAATGCTTAACTGGCATCACACAGTTCTCAATATGTTTGGTGTTACATTTAAAAGATTTCATTTGTTAAAGTTTTCATGTGCTATTAAAATCGCTGCTTGGATGTGGTACAGTTTATATTAAAGGATAATATTCAAACTAAACATACAGCTTTTTAACAGATGTTTAATTACAGCAGCTTCTCAAACTCCAAAATATTTTGTGGATCTCCTGTTATTTCAGATGAAACTACTTATAATACAAATGTGGGCTACTCTGGCCTGTTATCTTTTCAGTATTGTGTGGCAAGATGAAGTTGGCAGCACTTTAAGCCAAAAGAGACAGCTCCTCATTGCTGATTCTGACACAAGCTGGCCAGAAACCCCTAAAACACACAAGTAACAGAGAAAAAACCTCCTTGTATTGTTATTCTTTTCCTAAGTTCTCTAAACAAAACACCACTAATTCAAAGTGTAACCTCAGAACTCACCTCTCGCCTGCAGTCTTCACTTTTCCACTCTTCACATTCTCCAGCAAGTTGTCTAAGTTTGATTTAGTCTCTTATAAATACAGAAGAATGCAGTTATTTATTGTTTGGCTGCTGCTTTATTAAAGAAAGCTCTTGTTCTCACACTCCCAACTCTCTGTGTGCTGGAAAGCTTCAGCTTTGAATCAAGGTGGAACTCTTTGTTACCAAATGGAAGCCCAGTTGCTAGTAACAAACTGCTATGGAATAAAATGCACTTTTATTATGTTATTTGAAACCTGAAAGTAGATTTGGTATTTTGGACATCATCTTATGCTCAACAACATCCCTGTACCATCTCCTTCTTGTCTTCTTGAGACAGGTGAAGCCTGCTGGCTGTTTATTTTTTTGTGAAATTCACCCCTTTAAAAGTGACAGCTCGACTGGAGGCAGTGGGACTCGTGCTGCCCCTCTGCAGAAAGCTTCATTTAATTTCCACAGCAATACTTGTGCTGCCTTAGCTGGGAATCCTCTCTGCATAATACTACATCAACTTACTCTGAAAGCCCATTTCCTGATTAAAAAAAGCCCAAAAGTAAAAATCAAGAAGAGGGAATTAGAGAAAGAGAATATGAAGGGTTTCAAATGACAAGCACTAAAGATTTTAAATAAATATTTTAATTCTATTATTGGCATTTACAGGTAGAAAGCATACAGTATGTTACAATTTTATCAAAATGTGAAAAATATGGATGTTACATAAGTAACAAATGTAAAAAAAGTATTTTTCTTACTTTCCCTGAAAGTAAGAAAATTATTCAGCATAGGAAAATATTGATATAAAAACACAGCTTAGGTAAAAAACAAAAAAAAACTGAAGTTTTTACACAGTACGATAGGTTCATCAGATCTGCATGAAGATGTAAGGACTTTGTGAGGTTCTACTTTACCTAAAACTTTAGGGAATTTGGGACAAATAGTAAGCTACATTAATGAATCTACAAGTAGTTTTCCCTCATATCCGCTCCAAAATGCTAGAGTGCAGTAATTTTCTATACAATAAATAATTCTTCAAAGTTTCCAACATAGAAAATCATATAATGCAGAAAATGCCACTTCAAGGTCACCAAGGCTAGGCAGTGCTTTAATAATAATTATGATAATACTTATTATAGTGCTTTATACTGTCTAAGCACTTCAGATCAGTTAACTAATGAGTCCTCACAACACCCCTGGGAGGTAGGTGAGTGTTATTCCTACCTTTCCATTGCACAGCTGGGAAAATGAAATCTGGGGGGAAACCCAAACTGCAGCAGCAGCAGAGCTGAGATGAGAGGCCAAGAGATGTGGAAATCAAGAGGTTTTTTTTCTTTTTCCTCTCATTCCTGCTGATCCTGCTGCTGCCACAAGCCAAGCCTCCTGAGCTGGGCTGACAAACATCTATCACTCCCCTCCTGTTGGAGGCACTGAGAGGCGTGGGCAGGGACCAGGGTTAAGCATCCCAAAATATTTTGTAGAGATTCAGAAGCTCTCACACAACTTTGTCAAAAAACTAAACAAACAATCCCCTCTTACCCCAAAAAAACAAAAACAAAAAAACCCAAAAAACCCAAACAAACAAACAAACAAAAAACCACAAAACAAGAAAAAGGGAAACAAAAAGAAAATCCCCCAAACAAAAAGAAACTGAAAAGAACAAAAACTCCTAAAGTGCTGACTGGCTGAGCTGCTTCTAGCACCTCTTGTATGGAATAAGACTTACAGCACTGTTGCCAGCAATTATTCAAGCTGATTTCATCACATCCATCATGTGAGCAACTGCAGGATATGGTAACTACGGTTTCTGAGACACCTTACTACTGTAATTCCTTCATTCACCATTCTTCTTCTATGCACTTCTTAAGGAAAATTAAATCCTCAATACTCTTGCATCGTAAAACATGTTAGTAGCTGAAGACAATATGCACATCCTTCACAAGTAAAAAAAAAATAAAAAATTAGTTCATTTTTCAGAACAAAGCATTATTAATTTAAGAATCACAAACCAAACAATGGTAAATAGGAAACCCCTTTCAAAGGCTGCATGCCGAATATCTCCTTTTCAAATACAATGCATGCAGGAGAAATAAATTCATCCAAGCATAATTAAATTAAAAATGTTTTAAGTCTCTTTCAGCAGCATCATGGTTATTATTTTTAAAGTCTCCTCCAACCAAACTGGCCCGGGGTTTGAATGCTGACCTTTGCTTTTCTACAACCATATAATGGTCTGACTGGTCCCTGTGGCACTACCAGGAGGTAAAGCCTATACATACTGTTCTGCCTCCCCGTCCTTGGGCACAGCTTTCATTGTACCACCTTTGCCATCTTCACCCACTGCTGCTGCTGTTTTTTCGGGAAGCGATGCCAAATCTTTGAAAACATCCACATAATGCCCAAAGCCCGGGCCCCAGTTCAAGAGGTTGTCCCAGTTGAAGGTTCCTGCTTGCTGCCCCAGCTTGACGGGCAAGGAGCTCTCCCCAGCACTGGTGGTGGTGGCCTGTGCCCCCACGGGTCCCCCCTCACCTCGGCGGCCGGGGTAGCGCCGGGGCTTCAGCCTGGCACCGTAGTTGTCCTCGTCATCCGCATCGGACTCGTTGACTTGGGATAACTTGGGCATCCTGGAGGTGTAGGCTATGGGCTTATCCCTGTCGTACTCCATCTCTGAACAGGTGAAGGACTCGTGGGAGTCGCTGTCAGAGGAGGACTCGGGGGCAGGAATACCATCAGCTGGGTTCCTGGTCCGGGACAGGGGCCTCCTGCAGTCCTCCTCAGAGGAGGAGCGGCCGTGGTCTGCGCTGCAGATGCTGGGGTTTCTGGGCCGAGGGGTGTTCAGTCTCTCCACCTCTTCAATGGACAGTCCCACCGGAGGAGCAGTCTCCAGAGGGATCTGCCCAATGGGCTGCTTCAGGCGGCTTCCCGGTCGGGAACCGTGGCTCGCCATGGTCTGCGGGCTCTTACTCCTCCTCCCCAGCCGAGTGGCGTAGTTAAAGATGCCAGGCTGGCAGACATCGTTGTGCATCTCCATGGTGCTCCCTTCCCTTATGGCGAGGTGCAGCTCTCTGGCCGGGCTGTGCCTGTAGAAAGTGGATGATTTGGAGAAGGGTGCGGGGCTGTGCCGAGACAGGGGGTTGGGAGTAGGGCAGGCAGAATGGCTCAAAGAGGTCGTCCTCAAGCCCTGCCCGTAGGCGGGCTGGTAGGTCAAGCTGCTGGCTCCCAGGGGCATGGGGGACTGCCGGGCAAAACCCAACGGGCTGTGCCTCTGGATGGAGAACTTGGGCGCGTGGCTCCGGAACTGCTTGTAGTGCTGGATGATATCAGCATCCGAGGGGGCGATGCTGCTGGCGTTGTCGATGTCGTAGTGCTCGATCTCGGGCTCGGGGGAGGCCAGGGGGGCGCTGGGGATCGTCTCTGTGGCGTGCGGGAGGTCGGTTTCATCGTAGATGAGATAGGGGTTTTCTCTTTCGATGATGTCGGGCTTTGGGTTCCCTTCAGGCTGCTTCCTGACAGTCATGTCGTCACCGTAGGGTGGGATGTTGTCGGGGTCATCAAAAGCCACGTTCTCGCTCCCTTTTTTCTTCTTCTCCTTCGTTTTCTTCTCCTTTGGGGCTTTGGACTTCTTGCCTCGGCACTGGTTGCAGAGGATGAGGCTGAGGACCAGCAGCGCCAGGACCGTGGCACAGCTGCCCACGATGGCCGGCACGGCCCAGAGAGGCAGGGAGAGCTCTGGGGGGTGTGGGGAGGGCAAGCAGACGTGGCCACCGTTGATCCCCGCTCTACACTCGTGTCCCGGGGCGCAGGAGACCCCCAGGCACGCCACCACCGTCCGGCACGTCCGTCCCGCGTACGCCTCGGGGCAGCTGCAGGTGAAGCCCCCGTGAGCCCCGGGCTCGCAACTGCCCCCGTTTTGGCAGGGGCTGGAGGCACAGGCGCCCGGCGGGACGCACTGGTAGGCATACCACTGGTTGATGCACAGCAGCTCTCCCCAGCAGGGACTGCTGGCACAGACGTTGGGGCCGCGGCAGCCGATCTTCACCGAAGGGTCGGTTTTGGAGAGCGTGGCGAGGCTGTGCCGGCCAGAGAAGGGAAGGCTCTCCCCGCCGTACTTGAGGAAGGAAATGCAGCCATCGAAGCCTAGGAGGAGAAGCAGTGGTCAGTGTCAGGACCTGGAGACTGAGCATGCCTGGCCAACAGAGGTCAAAGACACTCTGGCCATCAGCCATAGAACTGTTTTGGTTTAAAAGGACCTTTGAGATCATCCAGTCCAACCATTAACCCAGTTGTATGAGGTGATATTTACTACAGATTTCTGATTTTCAAAGTGTGTCGTTTTAAAATTTAAACACCCTCTGATGTCAGAAATGAAATACGAGTGGGTAGAACATCATATACATTTCAGTGAGATGCAAGTTGTGGTGCAAAGGGACACGAAAGAGCCTTCTAAGTAGTGCAAGCATGCTATTTCTTTATTATTTCCATTCTGAAAGAGAAGCATTTTCTTTCAGCATTACTTTATATTTTCGTTTTCTCCTTTTATTACATTCCCAAATAAAAAGGAAATGGAGGACTGAGGTTCAGATGGGAACCCAGGCAAAATGGGCAATTACCTCACCTCATGCTTGGTGGGCCCTTGCGGCAGTGATGTGATAAACAGCATTTGGGATTTTGTCAGGTCTCCCCAGGTGTGAAAATGTCACTGGATACACCAGCTTCCTAGCCCTGGTATTGTCACTCTCTCCGTTTTATCTGTCTCTAACAGTGCTGCAGATATTTTTGACTCACTGAGTTCATGCAGAGTTTTATACCTCCCCCTTGTAAAGCCTGGGTATGTCATACACAATGTAATCCACTATTAAAATAAAATAAAATCATATGAATAAGAGATTTTGGATTGTGCATTCCTAATGGAAGCCAGACACTCCTAATTTGCCTGCCACAGCATCAGGCAGTGGCGAGAAGTCAGAGTCCTCAATTTTCTTTGTTCTAGCTTTGCTAAAAGCCTCTGATTTTTCCACGCACACACTGCTCATAAAACATACATGTTAAAAAGGGGTAAAGGTCAGCACAGCATCCATATGTTTCTGTACTGCATTTCAAACAAATTCAGAATGCTCCACTCAAAGATCCTTTATCTGGTCACAATTCTTGAAGTTGGGAAGATTTCAATATAAAAGCTTTGTGCAACCTATGCCTGCACTGTCTGGAGTGTCTCGGTTTGTAGCTAAAAACCACTTCCATCTTCACTTACCACTGGGGGAATGATATCAAATATGTTGTCTACTGCATTAGCCAGGGTGTAAGGCAGGTGCTTTAACTCTTCAGGGAAACTGATTTACTTCTTAACAGCTAGATGTTGGTCAGAGGGTGGTTCGCTATTATCTTTGGTTTCTGTTGCTCAGAAATAAATCCTATTCTTCATCTGACAGCAGGATAAAGCTGGAGGAAGCTGGAGTTTCAGAAAATACTTTTATTGTATTAAAATCAGGCTGAATCCTGCAGTAATTACCAAACCCCTAAAGAGATGAAGTTGTCGTTTAGCATTTTTACCTAAGTATAAGGTTTCCCTTGATCTTCCAGGTTCTGATCTAGGTGAAGCAGATCCTTTCTTCTCGATTAGCATAACAAAATTATAGCTAGTGCTTTGCAGACAAGCAAGCAAAGCCACCCTCCTGCCTCCAAAAAGCCCTGCAGATGGAGTGCCTGCTTTGGAAACAACAAGGCTGCAACATGTATTGGAGGAACAAAGTCTACAACCCTTACTCATTCCATTTGCAGTTTTCCTGGCAAAGTACAGAAGTATATGAGTTACTAATCAAGAATTACAGCGCATTCTGCAGCCCTTGAGACCCTTTGCATGCTGAAGTCTACTTACAACCATCGTATTTAGAAAAAATAATAAAAATCACCTGCAACTGTGCTCTTGAATGGTTGGCTTGATGGGATTCCTCCCAAGGAGATGGTAAGAACGTTCAGCCCACCGAAGTCTTGAGTGGGATGGGGAATGTCTCTGCTGTGAGTCTTGTCGACAGCCAGGATGGTAGTGGAGCCGTTCTTCTGGAGGAGCACTGAGTGCCACTGCCCATCTGCAGCATACACCTCAGGGATATTCCTTTCCACCTTCCCCGCAATTCCAGCATCCGATATGTAATGGACTTTCCCACCTTTTATCTGGTCAGAAAGCAGTGAAATGCAGAATTTTAAAACCATTCACACATAACCACTGTAATGCCTCTTAGTGCGGCAACAGTAACACGTGGCTTTGGTGGTAACAGGGAGCCTGAGGGTATTTTTCCCCAGATAATTGTTTTATACTGACACTACATTAATTATTTTGTGCAAAAAAAATTAGCTGAAATTAAATACATCGTTGCATCTGTAGAAAAATTAGGGCTACAATCCACTGGCTACTCTTACACAAGAAAAACTTAGTGAGAGGCCAGTAATAGGGCAAGGACCTGACAAAACGTTTTAACCAATCAAAGAATAATTCTTCCTCGTTCTTCAATGCAAGTGTGGAAAATTTTATGCAGAGTAAACAGATGTTGTCCTTGCTCTAAAAACTGGCATCTCATTTTCACCATGACAGACTACAGGAATACATACAGCATGGCAGGACTTGAGCAAGATTCCCATTGCCTATCTGGTATTGTTGCTAATTTGCATTTTGCAGAAAAAATAAGTGTTTTTATGAAACGTTTCTGCAGACTTGCAAAGTGCATTATTTGGGGGGGAACTTTCAAGTGGCGCTTACTTGAGCAAATCACTTTAAAACTTGTGAGCTGTTAAGCAAGAAAAATAAGGTACTATTAAATTTAATGAAAACTTTTTGGCTTTCCCTCTCGGAACGACGCCTCACAGTTCTACTGAATCATGAGATGCAGGATTTCAAACCTCTTCTTGTATTAGCTCAGTAGTAAACGATCCCAAAACGAGATCAGGGCGAATTCTCTATTTAAGATCTAAGAGTTTAGAAAAGCCTCCAACATCCAAACCTGCCAGCCTCTGGTACACTGCACAGGACTCCTAGCTGACTTCCTACAGGCATACAAGCATGCATTCACCTCACATAGGAAGGCTTTGCAACTCGTCACAAGTTTTTGTCCATATTCTGCACCTTTGGCCCTACATGTCCAACCAGCTGACTGTTTGACTGTTTCCCTCCCGTGTTCCTCACTGCAACTGCAGTCAGACTGTGACCTGTAAGAGGAGTGTGCAGAATGCACAGGCACGGGCAGGCAAGGTCGATGCTCCAGGCTTGTTGAAAGCTCCCTAAGCCTCGCCTGCTTTGTTCCAGGAAAAATAATGTTCACCTGGGAAGAACTGTGAGGTGACACACCAGCTACAAGAATGCTGCTCTTATTTCCAGAAACTGTTAAATGCTCTGGAGTTACTTTTTCAGTGATGCAAGCTGAGGACTTTGCTTGTACAGCTCAGCTTTAATATGTCTGTAAGACCAGGCTCATGTCTTGGCAGCAGCCTGAACCAAACGTATCTAGCACGTATTCCAGTTGGATCAAGAAATACAGTGGTTAATATGTGCACACACTTCATTTATAAACGCAATAATTTGGAAAATTTGAAAATGTATTGTTTGAGGGACTCTTTGGTAAAGCTTCCCCTCCGAGATAGGATGCTGCTGTTCCTGGCAAACATGGTGATATGTTGCTGAACTGTCACCTGGCCCAAAGAAAACCCCACATGTGCAAATGTAGTCACACAGAAGACTGTTGTAACATAATAAACACCCTTTCCCACTATCTAAAGTACTTTTATGAAAATATTAACTGGGCAAAATATATAAATGTATTTGTGCCTGTATTTTGTTAATCCCATTTTGTCTTTCATGTTCCATAATAATGCTAGCTTGTATTTTGGTCTCTATATAAGCAAAAAGAATTACCCCATATCAGAGAATATCCTCTAAGCTTATGGGAAGACTAAGCATAGAATAGTAACTTCTAAATCCACATCAGAGAAGAATTGTGGAATTATTTACCTTCAGTCACTGTTTTTTTCCATACTGATTTATAACTCTCTGACTCTATTTCTGTTTCTTTAAAATTGCATGTGACTAATGGTAACAGATTGATAAACAATGTACTAGGCAGCATTCAGAACATAAAATTTCCAGAGACAGCAGGCTATGATTTCTTCAACCAGGAAAAAATAAAGAAAGGTCATCTTGGTTCCTTGAAGTACAACATATTTCTAAATTTGAAAGAAATGCTGATGCTGACAATACTGAGTAACACCCATTTCTGGATTTTATTTAAGTAACATCCATTTCTGGATTTTATTTAGATGGCATAGCAACTGACAAGTAGAATATAACAAAAAGAACTAACCACTAGAGCAAACATGTTTCTAACTACAAGGATGATTCAATTTCACTAATACTGTAAGTCTTCTTTACTGAACAAACTGCTTCTTATTTGCCTTAAACCTGAGCACCAGCCTTTACAGATTTATGGCCCACTGGATGAGACATTGTTTAAATGAGTTATGTTCTGATTTATTCCTGCAACTCAATATGTGCACAGAATCAGAGAATGGTTTGGGTGGGAAGGGACCTTTAAGGATATCTAGTTCAGCCTCTCCCTACAATGGGCAGGGACACCTTCCTCTAGACCAGGTTGCTCCAAGCCTCATCCAACCTGGCCCTGGACACTTCCAGTGATGGGCAGGCACAGCTTCTCTGGGCAACCTCTGCCAGTGCCTCACCACCCTAACACATGAACCAATACATTAGTTCCTACAGGTGATGTGTAATCCACATCCTCTATTCATACAACTAATAGATCTTAGGGCTACAGCTAGGCATCTGATTTCAGAGATTTTCAGATAAAACAAAGTAGGCAATCAGATTTATTACCATTTCCCTAATTTTACCCCAAACCCATCTACACTAAGACTAGTTAACTACTAGAGGAAAAAAATGTGGAGGCATGGAAATACCCACAGGACTTGTAAGTTTTCCCCAGCACGATTTAATATCAAAAACCCCATTGCGGGTTTTCACTTTGGCTAACAAATATATTAAAAGACCCCAAAAGCTATAAATTTGTCTGTTTTGAAGACTGACAAGAGAGCTGTAAACAGAAGTCCCTCAAGCTCATGTGCTGCCCTGGGAGTGAACTGGGATACCTGGGAGCCCTCCCTGTGGGTTGGTTCCTCTGACCCCTCAGGCCAGGAGAAGTTCTCTCCACCATCCCTCCTCTGGGTAGGAGTGCTGAGGCAGAAGCCACACCACACTAACTACACTGAATTTACTACAGTTTTGCTAACCAGGGTTGCTGTTGGCAGCAGTCAGTACCATGATGTTACCTCTCCTGCATCTGTTACTAGGCAAACCTCTGCTCTTTGCCCTTGCACAGCTGGGTCTGGGACTTGACACCCTCTGCTTGCTTGTATAACTTCACCAATATTAACAATAATAAAGACTGTTTGGGTAAACACAGCACTGGTGCTTTCTAGCCAGCAAAGGCAACTCTTTCTTTATTTTTTTTTTTA
This sequence comes from Phaethornis superciliosus, assembly GCA_023637945.1. Taxonomy (NCBI): domain Eukaryota; kingdom Metazoa; phylum Chordata; class Aves; order Apodiformes; family Trochilidae; genus Phaethornis; species Phaethornis superciliosus. Next base: position 21,670,827 of record JAJQWJ010000011.1, read on the forward strand.
AATAACTCTTGTGGAGCTGACCTAGCAAATTCTACTGGAGAGAAAATGGTAGTATTTGTTTTTTTTTTTTCTCTCTCCAGAACTGCAAATAATGAGAGCTTATCTGGTAATGTGAGTAAGGCAGAAACTTCCTATCAAATGATGCGGTAAAAGCATACACCAGGGAAGTCATGCAGACTTGCTCCTTAAATGGCATGTCAGGAAAGCTCTGTGCCTCTGACCAGCCAGGTGAAGAATAGCCATGGGGCCGAAGCTTAGAAAGTGTGAATTTCTGTATGAGTTTCTTTAAAACTGAGGGAAAAAAACCTGGAAAGCCTTGCAGCAGTCAAGGAAACTTGGATCTTACACCAGCCCAATAAAGGAGCTTGCCAACATCACTGCTGTGCTCATTTAGAGTTATGAGCAAATGGACTGAGTCATAGCCAGGATCTGAACCATTGCTTTCTCTTGAGAAAGGTAACTGCTGCAGCAATAAAATTTTTGGGTCAAAAAAACTAAAACTGTGTGGCATTTTAAGCATCAGTTCAGCTTCGTATCTCAAAATAATTTGCTATTGACATTGGTCTAAGGGTAAACTCATGAATTCAAGTTATCCCTCACTTCCTAGTTTGATAAGCATGAGCCACACCAGTAGGAATTAATGAAAACTTTTTGGCAATTGTTTGCTGGATTAGGGAGGGTCTGGGTTCGAGGCCTGAAAAATCAGAAGATAAAAAGGCAATAATGAAATGATTTGTTCTGTAGAATGTAACTTCAGGTTGATAAGAAATATGGCAACGCATACTGTTCCTATGGCCTTAAACCAGTCACTATTTGGAGTCTAGTCAAAACTGATTAGATACAAAACCATCAGATCTTCTGATACCTTGGCAAACAGCAAGGGAATTGTTGAGAAGATGAATGATACTGGAGCAGTGCCTAGCTTCAGTTAAAGACCTAATATTTTACAAAGGAAACAGCAAGAGTAATGGAAAAATGTGATTTTGATCACCGGGCATGAGGCAGTCCAATCAAACCAAAGTCAGCATTAGCTGCAATCTTACCTTGACAGTAGTGAAGTTGCTGCTCTCCTGGACGTGGAGCAAAATTCCGTTCTCGCTTCTTGTCCGGAACTTCACTTCCAAGCGCTCCGCACCCGGGGGCCCCAGGCCAGCACCTCCAGCACCACCTCTCATCATGTATTCTCTCTTCTTCTTTGGGCTCATGTGGTAGTCCAGTCGTCCTTTGCCTTCCAGTGATAAGGCAGTGTCAGCAGTAACATCTGGGGCAAGGAGAGGGAAGCTGTGAGCAGGCGGCTCCTTAAAGTCCTGGCCATCGTCTGCCTGATGACGACGCCTTTTCCTTTGGAGCAGGGCAGGGGGGAGCAGCCATTTCAGCCCCTCTGTTCCTTGGCTTCAACCAGAATGTGTGTTTGAGAGTGGGAGTGTGCTAGTAATTTACTGCTGCTATCAGTCAATAGTAAATTAAACTCGCTAGGGAACAAGCGAGGGAGTTGGGGGGGGGAAAAAAAAATTGGCTCTCAGAGCTGTAATTCCTTCCCAGGGATGTTACTGTTTCCATTACTGCAAGCAGGGTTTCATGATATATTGAACTCTAAGCTCTTCAGGGCAGAGATAATGACTTTCTATTTGTTATGGCACAAAAGAGAAAGAATAAAAAATGGCAGAGCACTGACTACCAAATGCTGTTAAAATTATAGCTAAATTCTTCAGTAAACAGGCGCAATAAAAGCAGATCTATCTCTAAACAATAATGGGACATGTAAGAAAACAAAGCCCAGGCATTAAGCAGCAACTTCATGGAAATAAATCACTTTGCTCTCCTAGACAATCCTGTATTGATTTACAGAGCTATCTATACGTGAGTTAATAACCCCAGAGTGTAAATGGCTTGCTTTTATTTACATTTACCATATTTTCTTGTGTATGATGGACATTTGATAAAAAAGGCCTGCACTGGGAGAAGCCACAAGCACACACACAGAGTGATGGTGTGAAGGGGAGGCACCCTTACCCTAACCCAGCCCTTACCCATAGAAGACAAATCTCTCCTTTGGGATCTCTATTACAGTTTCTGATTATGCATTATTGGGAAGCAGTAGTTTTAGATGAGCATATGTTACCTGATATGTGATATACAGCCCAGAAAACACAACTTATGTAACTTCTTGCTATTTTCAGCTCATGAAAGATAATAAGCCCACTGTGGACTTGTCATTCAAAATTATTTAAGAAGCAAACATGCTGCTTGTTTTCATTATTTTCTAGCATTCATTATTCCACGCTCCTGCAGAGAAACCCTTCAAGGCATGAGGTTCAATGATAGTGAGGTGTCTATTAAATACAAATAGAGTTGAAATACATCCATACATTTTTCACAGTGCTTTCCTGTCAGGCCATCTCTGCAGTGACACTGCTGCCACGACCAGTGATCAACACATGTGCCACCGTGTTGGCAGGGGCTGGTTGTACATGCACCTTCCAGTCTGGGGCATCTGAAACAAACAGGAAAATCTGTGCTGAAGGAAGGACACGTACACATATCAGCAGAGAAAAAAACCCTTCATCCCAGAAATGCAATAAGTGGAGAGACTTTTCTCCTCAGACAGCTCGTGTTTTTAAGCAGATTGCAATTTTTGGCATCAAGTTACAAAAAAAGAAAGGAATCCAGAGACAATGAAATGGCCATTATCTGTTATGCAAGAGAAGAAACTCTTTTAAGTGTGGTTTTGTTTTTTTTTAATGCTGCAGACTTCCTGAGACTTTGTATCACAATGAACAGCACAAATTTGGGGGTTGAAAGAGAAAGGGTGTGCTGCAAATTTGGATGAAAGACTGACATTATTGCTACAAACTGTGATTTTCAACCATAGAGGTGGAAAAAACAGTAGAATCAGATAGTCCATCATATCCAAAAGGCCACTTGGAGGATATGAGGGAACCTCAGTGATACTGGAGAGGCAAAGTGATAGAACAGACACGATGGATTAAAAAGAAATAAAACAGAGCAGAGGATTAGCAAACAGTATGAGTACAGCCAAACCCAGGTGGAATTTACCAAGAAACCCAGTAAGAGGCTACTCTACTTCAGCCTGCAAAGCAGCATTCACTAGAAATGTAAAGATGTTGCTTTTTTGAAGCCTCTGTAATCTGCTGTGAACCTTTCATAAAAATTCACTTTCTTCCTGCATTTTTTGCACTTTAAAATAAGTTCTACAGTGTTTAATTTTTTTTTTTTGTTTGTTTTATAATGAGAACTATCTGAAGCTGCCTGAATGAAATACCATCTGACTTTCATGACAGCTTCCTTTACTGTAAACACATCCATATTATACCATATATAGCAGACATACTGATCTAAGATTCCTTGAGCTGCCAAAGCCTGGCTGGGCTCCAGGGGACGTCCGTTGACTGCAAACTCCATTATACAGCCCACAAAATCATGACTTTCCACCTGTCCTCTCCTCTGAAGGATGGGCTCTACAGACCTAATGCCACCAACAGTGACTCGATTTGGTTGTACATCAAGAGTCCTGCAAAAAAGCCAGAAAAATAATTTATCAGTATTGGACATTAAGGTAGCAATGACAATACAGAAACTGTAATAATCAGCTACAGCCCGTGGCTAAAATGCCTCTTCCAAATTTGTATTTTACATTTAGAAGGGAAGATGGAGAGATCACCAGCATTTGAACAGTTACCAATTCAGTTATTTCATGTCAAAAATTCTATTCACTTGACTGAGCAGCATGCTTGAAATTACAATGAATAAGGTTTTTTTAATCAATTAGCATTTAAATAATTTAAACTGTAGATGATATTTAAGTAGCTGGAAGATGGATTCACTATTTTACAAAGATGTAACATCTTTGCTGGCAAGGAAACTACACGTGACAGGAAATATGATCATGATTATTGCAAGAAATTAGTCAAAGTGATGGGGATTAGAGTTATTGTTAGCTCCAAAGAGACTCTAAAGATGCAAAAGAAAGACTTCTGGGTTAGTTACATTACACATAAGAAATAAGACTTGTTCTCTGTACTGGCCAATGTTTAAGAAATAAAAAACTGTAAGAGACAAGATATGGAAATTACTGGAAACATTGTCAAAGTTATTACTCCAAATTTTTTTTTTTTTTTTTAAAGGAAAGCAGTAATCAGGTGATGCCATTTTTTACACCTTTACAGAAATGAGAAGTGAAGCTTAAATAAATAAATAAATAAATGACACTAAAGCAGAGCCCAAAGTTGAACACTGGAATGAGATATAGGGGCTGCTGGTGTAAAAGTATTTTGAGTTTGAGCCTGATTATGGGAAGATAAATATGATTCAAGACGTAAAAGCACTAAATGCTGTAGAACATCAATCTGATGAAAGAGTAGTGCTGTATAACAAACTCTATGCTTTAATTTACAGAGTGTCAGTAATGATGAGCATCTGATACTCTGATTTGATAACTCTAGATTTGAAATCTCATGGTATTAGGTAATAAGTCTTACACCAGTTTACCCCACAGTGCAGACTACCCATGGCCATACATCTCCTGTGTGCCAATGGATCCTGGGGACAGAGTCAAGAGTTGGGGATTTCTGAATCAACTCCTTGTCCCAGATAAACTCCATGCAGAAGTGTTGCCTGAATTAGAAAGTAGCCATACATGTAGAAAATGTAATTTGCTTCTGGAAAGATAGAAGAAAGAGACTTGGGAGCCTTGCCTTTGCTGCCTCTGAAGGAGTGCAGATGAGGAGCCTGTTCCTTGCCTAAGGCTGGGCTAAGGGCACGTAACCATTATTCCCAAATTCTTTTTCATTTTACTGGGGGAAAAAAAGCAACCCACAAAATGAAGATTTATTTACCAGTCAGTAGAAACAGCAACATTGCTAACTGTGCAGTAGCCTGGCTCCTGATCCTCAGAGCAGGAATCCACTGTCAGGGAAGCTGCCTGCAAAAGCCATACACAGATATGCTGATCCGTACAAGACTGCAGTCCCCAGCCACATTAAATAACCATGATTAAATATATTATATGAAAGAATCAACTAGAATGGGAATTACTGTCTCACTCAGGATTGCAGGGTTCATCAGAGCCACTGAACAACTCCATTCTGTGGCAACACAGTGAATACAGAGATGTGGGCACTAACAGAGAATGAGCTAATTGTCTGCTTCATACAGAGGAGAATCAGTGAAACACAAAGTTTTCAGATTCGAATAGGGTTTCTTTCATGTTTGGTTTTTTTTTTACTTCTTCAAATTGCAGTTATTTTGGCTCACACCATATCCCACTCTTGCTCTGATCAGAGGCTGCTCCCTCCAAATGCCAAGGGCTTGGCTGTGACATTACACATGCTGCCTGGGTTTGATAAAAAGCACATTGCAAAAGCTGGGAGTAAAAGCACTGGGATGACTAGTTAAAAATAACAATCAACCAATCAAAAATACTCAAAGAATAACCAAGGGGACATGATTAAGTCGCCTCTTAGGCTAGTTGGTCGTGAGGGATGTTTGTCCTATGTTGATAATGGTGAAACATACAATAAAAGAATAATTTTGATTGACTTTTAAGATCATCAAGTCCAACTGTAAACCCAGCACTGCTAAGCCATATCCCTAAGCACCACACCCACACATCTTTAAATACCACCAGGGATGGCCAACTCACCTCGACCACTTCCCTGGGCAGCCTGTTGAATGTGTGGATACCTACAGTGGGCCCAGGCTGAAGTTCAGGGAAGTACCAGGCATCTCCAGCACTTACAGCTGTCTTCAACTTTATTATCACCTCCAAGCCAACAAGCCCCAGACAGCAAGGTTGCCTCGTAACCTATCTTAGCCATTTACACCAAAGGTAACCGTGGCACTTTATTCTGTAATCACTAAAAGTCTAATCAAAGCTTTCACTAAAATCACAAAATAATTCCTGCTGATTTAAAAGGGTTTTTTCATTTTATTCCTTATTTAGCAAAGAAGTTTCACCAGAGCAATTTATTAATAACAGATGCACTGCAAAAAACCCTACCCCTGAAGGTTAGTTATTCCTTGTAACAAATTTGCACAAAAGCAATCTCCAAATTGTCCGTATCAACTTCTTATGTTTCAGCGGGATGTGTGGGACAGTTTTACAGCAAATTTGGATCCAACTTTACTTTTTAAAATGACTCATTTTATATTTTAACTTACTCTACAGGAGCTGAGCAAACAGCAACAGCTATCAGTATGTCATTACTCTGCAATAGTTTTTTTTTTCCCTGTCTGCCACTAAGTTCACTAAAAACATCTTGTTGAAATCTCCATAGATTGTCCATGCCATTTCCAAACACAACAGTGTGAGCTGATGCATTGTATTGACCAAATAAATCCATAGCTCTTAGCCCTACATCATGCCCTGCAGTATGCCTAAATTGTTCAATTTGCTATTTTTAATGAAAGCTTATCTTGAATTTCCCTCCATACATAATAAGCAAAACCTGCTTCTCCCCAGAAAAGTCATTCTGCAGTTCCAAAGCAGATTATAACCCTATATAAATGAAACAATTCATAGAAAGAATAATAAGCTGGTGGGTCTGTACACCATCACACACGTGCATATTTTCCTTCAGAATATCAACAACAAAAAACAAAATTGTTTTTTTATTCTTAGCTCAATCAGTGTAATCTCCCTACCTTACACTGCTGTGAAAGCTGAGCTACAGCCCCAGCTGAAGGGCTCGACATTTGAGAAGATATTTTACTTGGAGCAGACTTCATACAATTTATTTTCTAATGTTAGTCAAATGTTCCTGCTTGTTACTTAAGCATTACTCTACGGTTACCTTGCTGCATTATGAGACTTTCTATCCTGTCACTCTGCAATAGCTCAGGACTGACAACTTAATGATTTTACCAGTTTCCGATTAAACCCCACTGCGCTGTAGGAAATGACAGATTTGGAATCCTGAAGGAAGGCTATTTTATACAGTTTTGGACACCTGGGAGATATTTTTCCTTCAGCAGAAATATCTAAGACAAAAGCAATTCTTTCACACACCATGTTTGTAAACAGCTGGCACTACGAGGTTTACACAAAAAAAAAAAAAATCACACAAAGGTATAGGTTGTCATAAAGGTTTGCTTTCAGCTTGAAGCATTCATAACAAATTTTCTGTTAATAGTCCTTTTTTTTTTCTGTCTCTTCTGTAGCTTAGCCCTCTGGCATATCTACAACAACATTTTCCTCCTCTGTTTTTAATTTAGTGCGTTTCATTTATTTGTTGTAATTTTTAATGTGTGTTCCTATACTTACCTGTTTGCATCTTAACTGAAAGAAACATCACACTCATTTAGTAGCTAAAATGGAAGCCTGGTGCCTTTCCTGGTTTAGGTGCACTTTGAGGGCTTTAACATTCAGAAACTGTGATGCAAATTAATAAGTATCTGATATTAAGGCAGGCTAATACAAAGTCATTACTCAACTTCAGAATTATCCTTCATCTAATTTGCATATTTAACTCCTACTAACACACACCCACCGGATCTGCAAATCCAGCTGAGGACAAAGCCACCCACCCCTTCAATAAATGGAGAAATCAGGTCTATTGCTAGGCAGCTAAAATGTAGTTACAGGCTCCAGAATCTCTGGGACAGAAGAAGAAAACACCATTTAGGGAGGTCAGGAGACAACTCTTGTCCTCCAAAAGAAGGTAACACACCCCTCTGCTGCTCTTGGGACATTTGTGCCTAAGGACATCCTACCCTGGAGCTGAAGGGCTGAGTCTCAGCAGCACTGCCCCTGCACGGACTCAGGGGAGCCACTCTGGGTAGTACAGTTTAGGCTTTTATTCTTTATAGCACTTCTGGCTTGGAATATATAAAACAAAATGTGGAGCTCCAACCATATGTTATTCTTATATGACTTTAATTTCAAACATGGGAAGAGTAGGGGATTCTGCATACTCTGGCCATTTCTGTCTGAGAAGGGAGCTGTTGGGCAATTGTTACTGATTATTGATGGCAAATAGATGTGGTTTCATTTCTAAGTCAAACACTGTGGAGTCAAAAAGCTTGGCTGGAACTCAAAGAGCATTTGGTTCATGTTCTGCTTTGGAAATATTGTTAAAAAATGACAGAGGAGAAACAGAAAGCATTTACTGGAAGAAAAATGAAGGCGGGAGAGGGGTCAGAGTACCAGGTATATGGCAATCAGTTGTCCCAGTCCAGTTTCTGGCAGAATTCCTCCCCTCAGATGCTTTCTGGGGGACAGAAAGAAAAATAACTCTCACTGTTCCCCACAAACACCCCCTCTTGATGTAGCAGCTTTGCCATTTTCACATGTGTGCTACAAAGGAAAGCCAGGCTTCCAGTCTGGTGAGGCTGGTAAAATCTCTGAACTACCTCAAGGTGGTCAGGGATGCCTGGAATTCTAGCTTTGTCTATTTCTATTTTCCAAAAGTTCAGAAAAATTATTTTGAGACTTTTTGTAGATACTACGGTTAATTAGCCTCCCCTGATAATCATCCCTATAATCTGCATCAGTTAATTAGCCTCATGTGTAGTAATTTATTTCATTAATTATTCTGGGTTCTCATTTTTCACACTTAGAGCGTGGGGCACTGCACATGTTTTTTTAATCATTCTTTATCATCACGATACTTATCAAACCATTCTAGGTCTTTGAGTCAGCTGGAGTAAGACAGAAACGAGGGAGGTTTTTTCCAAAGTTGGAGGTTCAGCAAGCAAACACAACGTTGCTAATTTTATGTTGATGTGGAAGCCAAAGTGACTTGGCTGAACTTGTCTCAAATTCTCAGTTTAGCATTTCTTACCATTCCAGCCCTCCGGGCTATCACTGTGTGGAACTGCCCATCAGACACCTTCTTAGCTGTGGTGAGTTTGTAGGTGCCGCTGCCAAGGTTGTAGGAGAATCTCAGCCTCTCTCCTGCTATTTCCAGGGCCAGGAATTCTGCTCCGTCTCCGGTTTGGTTATCGTAGTTGTACAGCATTAAGGCATTGCTTTTGATAGTGGCAAACTTTATATAGATGTAATTATTGTTGGGATCCATACTGGGGAACTCCATGTACGACAGCTCTTCAAATCCATAACTGTTCAGTTCACAATGGTTCCCAAAAACACCTGCAAAATAAAACAGATAATCTGGTATTAGGTTGCTTTTTCCCTCACTGATCATTCTCCCAGGAACAAAGTTCTGACGTGCTCTAGCCATGGCTATGACACGTGGGCTCTTTAAGAAACCTCCTATGTATGATTAAAAACATGCAATGTGAACAGAAGAAACCTATTATCACACAAGTGCGTGTTGAAATATATATTTAAACTTAAAAATTTAGTTACTAATGACAGCTACATCCATTGAAAAATGAAGTACATTTCTTTGAGCTCTATGATTTCTGTAGAAGACAAACAAAAAGTGAATTTGACAGCTATGTCAAATATGGTTGCTGTTAATTATAATCAGGCATTTGTTAATCCAGTTATGGAAATAAATTTCCAGCTTGAGCTTATTTTTCCCTTTGTAGATGTTATCTGAACTGTTTTCTCAATCAGTAGTTCATTAGTTCATTTTTTATATTTATGATACAAACATACATATGATTAAAACATTATGCCTTCTCAGTATTTTTATTGACCTGAATATTTTGGTGCATTCTAAATATTTCTTTTCAGGTCTCTGTCAAATAATTTGCCTTTTTTTTTTTTTTTTTTTTTTTTTTTAACTGCAGTGGCAATGAGAAAAACTTAATTTATAAATATTAGTTACATTTACAATGGAATGTGACCATAGAGGAAATTAATAAAACTTTGCATAAATGCAAAACAGAGGAAGTAAAACAAAAGTTAATCCCCATGCTAGGAGAAAATCATGTTCAAGGGGTAGTAACAAACCTGAATCGAGAATGATATTTATGTGGGGGGGTTTTCCACAGTCTTAAACACTGCAGATAATTTTGCAGGCTTATCTCTTTCCTGATTAATATTTTGCATTCGTTTTTAAGGTTTTTTTATATGAACAATGAAAATCCTGGATTAATTTGCATCCAGAACTAATATTTCTGCAATTACATCACGAAACATGAAAGTATCTGTGTTGTTTAATGTCTTTATTGGGTTTATTCACCAAACCAAATTTCGGATAATTAAATTCCAATAATTACTAAGCCCTTTTGGCAGTACTATATGCTTTTCTGATTCTCAGAACTGTACGCTGGTTTTGGAACTCAGAACTTAAGTAATACATAAGAATTGAATGGGCAAGTATTGATGTGGGCTAACAAAGCTGGTGTGGTTTGGTCAGGTTTTCTAAATACCAAAGTGCCAATATCTATTGCTGTTGTGCTTCTCACTTACAGAAAAATGTGGATGCTCAATTCTTGCTTTACAGATATTTTGACAAATCATGCACATTTCTCCAGAGCAAACCAAACCCTCCCCACTCACTACCATCCCAAAATCTCTTTTTCTAACTTCACACTACAGCAACTTCCTCGCACCTTGTAAGCGTGGAGGATGCAAGAATAAGGATGGATTTTTATGGTGATCTTACCCTTCAGCCCTGCTAAAAGTTGCTAAAAGTGTCTGTTCCGAGGCAGGAGAGGAAGGCAGATGAAGGGAGAAGGGGCACTCACCAAAGGGGCAGTGGCAGTAATACCCCTCCACCCCGCTCTGGCAGGATCCACCGTTGAAACAGGGGTTGCACTCACAGTAATTGACAGTGGAGTCACAGGTTTTCCCTGTGGTGAGGGAATAAAAGCAATTTCCAAGTCAGAGCATTCAGGTGCATACCAAAGTCATGCAGCTGGTGAGCTGATGCTGAGGGCACAGCCAGGAGGGTGCCAGGGACCAGCTGTGGCTGCAGGATGGAGAGAGGACACCCAGACACAAAGCTGGGCTGCTCCCAGCCTGGACACAGGCAGAATACATGGCCCAGAGAAATTAGCTTTCATCTTCCGATGTCTCAACATTGTTATCATCTCATATAGGTACTGGTGGACTGGTGTTTTGTTTTTTTTTTTAATTAACTGGTGTCCCCAAAAGAGAAATTGTGAAATGAAAGGAGATGAACTAACAAAAAAGAAATAATTTTTCCCCCCCTGTTGAATTCAGTGCACTCGTTAAGTGTGCAGGAGACACAGACAGCCCTTGCTGGATCCTGCAGGAACACAGCATGCTGCTGAACACAGGCTGCTATTGTACATTATAGGATTTTTCTTATTTTTCCTCATCAATTACAACCTCCTTCCTGACTCCCCTCTGGAGCTAATGCAAGTTGTCCTGGATACAGTCCTTTTCTAAGCAGACATTGTCATGTGTGGTAAATATTATTCACCAGAGAATAAACTGAAGTCACATAAATTATTTCAACAAGGAAAAACACAAGAGGAAAAGTGAAGATTTTAACAGATGCCATATATTGACAAGGGGATTCTCTGTACAAAACAAGCATTTTATTTGAATGGAATCATTAACTACAGAAGTTTTGGTCTTCACTTCTAAGTTTTTCACTGCTTAGCTTTTATCATTTTAGCAACACTTCCACTCTACACCACTTTTAGTACCTGCCTTCCCTGCCTGCTCTTCAAAACTGGGGAGCATCATTTTGCTTGGAAAAGATCTTTAAGATCATCAAGTCCAGCCTTTAACCCAGAACTGCCAAGTCCACCACTAACCCATGTCCCTAAGCACCAGATCTAGACATCTTTTAAATACTCCCATGTTTGTCCCTCATGTTTCCCTGCAATAATTGGCAAAATAAGCCACACTCTTCCAGACCTCTCCTTGAACTTCATCTAGCCCAGGGTATCTATACATAGCAAAGCCTAAGACTGCCTTAATGCTTCTTATAACAGTGGTAATTGTCTTATTCCTCACACCATACAAACATATGTTTAAGGTAAAAGAACTGCATGAGCCTGCATAGACAGTGCCCATTCTTGTGTGCCACATATACCTTATAATTCTTACATAACCCATGACAGCACTGCAGGATGTGTGGCTCCCTAAAACTGTAGAAAATCAGGACTGGGCTGTATTGACTCCATTAACTTTTTCAGAATTTCACCATTTTCTGTTTAAAACAAGGAAATCTGCAGGCAGTTCTGTCCTGTGAGCAGCAGCTCCATGTGGGCTGCAAGCAGCATGGACACAGCGAGCTGGAGGATTCCTGGGGCTAATACCTAACCTGGAGATTCACCATCTAGCCAGCAAACATTTCCAGTGTCATCTCATTTTGCTTTGGCAGTATTTATTTATATTTTATTCCCTAATGGCCATGACTGAATGATGAGCTAACGTTTTATGTTAGATTTTCCTGTTTTCTTTATTTTAAAATTAAGGTACGTGGCATAGATCCTTGACCTACCGAGAACATGGAGTGATACTTAAAATAGCTTTTGACTTAAAATAGTCAAAAGTAGTTGTTTCTTAGTTTTCACAAAAATTGGGTGCAGCTAATAAGACTTGCTCAGTTTTTTTCTCTTCAAGCTAACTCTTCTTGTTCTCAGTTAACATTAAAGCTGGCACATTTGCTGAGTCAGCATCAGAATATTGGTGTTTATCTTAGCTGTGTATATTTTAACCAGTGAATAACAACATCATCTTCATATTTAACAATTGTTTGAATAATTCATGAAACTAATAAAAGTGTGTTTGCATTTATCCCAACTGTTTTGACAGAGGAGAAGACAAATACTCTGATCTAACAATCCATCAGAGCTATTAAAACTAATATTTATTTAAAATGAAGAAGAAATTTCAGCTATTTTTTTGCTATTCACTGAAGTTCCAAAGACTGAGGGAAAATGTATCCGTTTACACTTGAAATAATGATCCAACAAAAGATGCCTATGAAGCTTATTTTTCCTCTTCAAATGCATATATATTTGACTAGTGTTTCAGGGTGTCAAATCCAGCAAGGGGAAGGGAACTTCTCAGCCAATGTTTTGGGAACCAAGGAAACTCCAAACCAGAGCCATCCCAGTAACCCCCCACTTTTGTTGTAAAGACCTCTTGTCAGCTGAAATATCAAAAGACCTGGGTATTCATTTTTGTGTCAGAAAAATCTTTTTTCTGAAGACCATGACCATGAGAATAATGCTGGATAATTGATACCAGACAGCATTCAGCATTCATCACCTCGAGCTGATGATATCATATGCAGGGGCTTACGCAAAAATCTAACTTCCTAATTATTTTTTTTTTATTTAAAAATGTAACGGGAACAGATACCACCTGAATGCTTTTGGGATAGATTTCAGCTGATTTGAAAGTTTTAGTTTTTGTGGTTCTCCCGTTTCCATCTTTCAAAGTTCTAATATTTTTTCATCTTGCAGTTGAAAGAATTTCACAAAACCTACATTCCTTCATCTTAATGAGTCCTGGAAAACAGGATATGAAGGGTTCAAAGGAAGGGCAGACAACTACTGTAAATCACAAAGTATATTCCCCCCACAAAGTGATTATTTTCAAAACAAAACCTGATCATCATTAAGAGATGTAATTATAACAGATTGTCTAAACCCTAATGAAGTTGCACCGAGGTAATCAGCCTTCATAATCCTATTCAGGGAAAGGAACTACATTACCTTTGCAGCATAATGAAGTGAAATGCAGCTGACAAAACATAATAAATCAAGGAAAAGTAAGACTCTCAGTTTTCAGGTAGACCATTATAAAGGTCTACAGCTCATGCACTCTAATTTATGGTCAACAGAGACTCTGTCTCAGAAAACACTGATTTCTCCTTGTACACAGTATTGTGTAAATATTATTTTTTTACCAAGCATGCAAATTCAATTATGAGACTGTATTTTCATTCCAAGAGAAGCACAAAACTATGTATATGTTCAACTGAATTAGAAATTTTGATTGTCTTTTTTTTTTTTTTTTGGTTTTGTTTTGCTAAGGCACTAAAGGTTTATCCTCATAAAGGAACAGTTTCAGGCTTTATTTTTACATTCACTATGGCTATATTTAATCACGTATGCATCAGGATTAAATGATCAAGCAGCTGTGGTCTCTTTCTGTTGGCAGAATAATTGTGACATAATAGTCTCTATGTCAAGCATTCTCTAACAATCTGTACTCTAACATTTGTTTGCAGAACCTACTGAATATTAAATTTACAATATTTCAAAGATGCTTTTGCAGACACAAAGTGTCTAAGTGCACTGAATATTAACTGTGATCTTATCCAATAAACTCTGCTGATAGTCAACTCCAAAGGTAGTTTGGCTTTTAATTATGTACTTTGGTGACATTTGGTTTCTGTCTTAATCAATTAATCTCCAGACACTTAAATAATTCTTGATTCTGCAATGGCTAACTGATTTTAAAAGATCTGACTCCCAGATAGAAACGTCTGCCTGAGTGGTAGTATATTTTAAAGTTATTTGTGTTGACAAGGAGTTTAAGAAAGCTCATACCAGATGCCACATTTAATTCATGGCATGAAAGAAATCCAGCACTTTGAACTGTAAGAGTCTCTCATCACTTTTTCTTAGTTAAAGGACTTTTCCCAAGCTTGTCACATGTAGACCTTCATTTTTAGCTGACATAAGGGTTGGACAGTGAGATATGAGCTTGAATACTAGAAAAAAATATCCAGATGTTTCTTTAATGTTTCAAATTATAGACTAGAGGCATATACTACAGCATGCTGATAGAGCTAATGAAGGGTTTTGCTTTGTTGCAGCACCAAACATATGTCCATATAATCATAGATGCCCTAGAATTATTTTGCCATGCTCCTGGTGAAACAATTATAGGTACTAATACAAGACGGAATAAAATCCTGGATCAGTAACTTAATTAGAACTGCTTGGCAATTAACAATAATTGCTCTTCACCCGAGGCTCAGCTGTGAATTTGTGAGGTTTGCCCCAAAGCTCACACCAGTGCCCCTTACATCAACAGACCTTTCACACTGAATATGAATCCTCTGCTGCAGCTTTTAATGAGGTAGTCAAACCTTTATTTGGAAATTGAATAATCTTTTTCTTTGCAACGTGTACCACATCTCCTGTAATAATCTGGTTTAAGAAAAAAAAAAAAACAAGAACAATCAACCCTCTTCTGACCTTCCTTAAATATCAGACTGGTAGCAGAAGTAACCATCAGCCTGCTTCGCTGGGGATAAAATGCTGCTATGTCGGAATGTGTAATAAGTATTAGGGGAACGAATACTCAGAAGAGGTAGGAACACTGCAGACATTTCTGTTGTTAGTTAAAAAATGAACAACAAAGGAACAAAACACAGAAAATACAGAACAGACACGCTTGGTCATTTTGTCCAAATCCTGTTTTTTCCCATCCCCTTCATCTGTTTTCTGTCTCGTATGACTGTAAGCAATTTGGGGCAGAGGGTGATTTTCTTGCTTGGCACACTCCTAGCAGGCTTGAAATGCTACCACAGTATGCATAACAATAATAAGAGCAGAAAAAAAATCATACTTCAGCATTGGAAATGGCTTCTACATATTTAATAAATTAAAATAGCTCTCATAAAAATTTTTCTAACAAAAATCAGGTAAGTGAGATTTGCCTGAAGACAGAGCTAAAATGAAACAATACTGTGGGCACCTGGTCTTCTGTGTTTCATAATTACAAATACCTCATTTTGCTTGACCCCTTCATCTGCTGTGGATGCTTATATTATAGACTCTTAGAATTGTTTTGGTTGGAAGAGACCTCTAACTTCATCAAGTCCAACCATTAACCCAGCACTGCCAAGTCCACCACTAAACCATATCCCTTAGCACCACATCTATAGAGCCTTTAAGTATCTCCAGAGATGGTAACTCTACCACTTCCCTGGGCAGCCTGTTCCAGTGCCTGACAACCCTGTCAGTGCAGAAATGTCTCGTTATCCAGTCTAAACCTCCCCTGATGCAACTTGAGGCCATTTCCTCTCATCCTATGGGCCGTTACTTGGGAGAAGTGACCAACACCCACCTCACTCCACATTAAGATGATGAAACGTACTAACAAGGCACATTTCTGCCCTCTTTTCTTCTCTTCTGGACCGTAAGAGGTAAGAAGGAGAAGCCTACCTGTGTAGCCAGTTTTACAAAGGCAGCTGAAGCTTCCTGGGAAGTTCTGGCAGGCAGCACCATTTCTGCATGGGTGGGAAAGGCACTCGTTGACGTCCCTCTCGCAGGCCATGCCAGTGAAGCCTTCTGGACAACTGCAGGAGAAGCCTCCCACCAAGTTGTGGCAAGTCCCACCGTTGTGGCAGGGGGAAGGGAGGCACTCGTCGATGTCCGTCTCACACAGACTCCCATCGTACCCTGGCATGCACCTGCACACAAAAGGCCGGAGGGGCTCGTTGGCCACCATGATGACGGGGATGCTCTGGTGGCTCTTCAAAGCAGGGCTCACTGCCAACCTCCTCAGGCAGCTCCCTCCGTTCTGGCAGGGGCTCTGCAGGCACCAGTCGTGGTCCACGGCCTCGATCCGCACCCCGCTCTGACGGAAGAGGACGTCTTTGATGCTCTCGAAGAAGGTGGCGACGCCGCTAGGGTTGACGTGCTGGTTGTTGCCGCGCTTGATGGCCGCCATCAGGAAGGTGTGGTTGCTCTCCTCGTGCAGGCCGTAGAGCTGGACGGAGGTGCCCAGACCCGTCAGCTGGGAGCTGGCGATGCGCAGGAAGTGGAGATAGTGGTTTGTCAGGAAATCCCTCACGCTGTGGGCGCTCAGGCGGAGGAGGATGCTGTTGGAGATGGTGGCGTTGCCGAAGCCCGTGAAGAAAATCCGGATGCTGCTGGTGACGGCGCCGTGCAACCCGTCGCTGCTGAGGACAGACAGGTCAAACGTCCCGTCCGTGGACCTCGCCTGCGAGTGCAGCTCGCAGGTACCTGCAGGAATGCTGAAGAGGCTCGTGACTCCGGAGGTGAGGGAGCACTGGAAGCTGTCTAGCACATCTGGATCCTGCGGCTTTACATTGCCCAGAATCCCACCTGGGAAGAGGTTGCCGTAATAGTGAACAAAGATTTCTACTGCTCTGGGCTGAGACGGGTTGTCGTTTTGGTCTATCACCTTGATATGCACAGTTCCTGTGGAAGACATCTGAGGAACACCAGAGTCTCTCGTAATCACCGACAGGTAGAAATCGCTGATCTGTTCCCTGTCGATCTCCCTGGTCGTTGTCAGCACTCCGGTGGTGCTCAGGCTGAAGTAGCTGGTTGCGGGGCCAGTGCTGAGCAAGTAATAGGTAAAAGGACCTTGGTTGGGAGGGAGATCGGGGTCTGATGACTGAAGTGTCATCACGAGAGTCCCCGCACGGTTATTCTCCATGACTTCTCCTTGGCTGGAGGACAAGGTAGGGCCGTTGTCGTTGATGTCTTCCAGAGTTACCAACAAAGAGGCGCTTCCCGTAGCAGAGGGTGTTCCTGAATCAATGGCCAGCAGAGACAGGTTGTAGACAGGCAACATTTCCCGATCCAGCTCTGAGGTGACCGTCACCTGTCCTGTCTGTGGGTTGATGGAAAAGGCACTGTTGTCATTGCCGGACCCGATGAAATAGGAAAACCTGCTCCAGCTGGGGACAGAATCTGAATCAAAAGCACTCACAAAAGTGACATGGGTGCCTGGAGGAACACCCTCGCTGATCCGTACACTGTAGGTACCCAAGGTAAAAATGGGGGGATCATTGGCATCCAGTACAGTGATATTAACAGTTACTTCATCTATATCTGCACCACGAATGCTCCCAAAATTTTTTGCAAGGACTTTCAAAGAGATTCGTTCTTCTTTTTCTCTGTCTAGAAGTCCCGACACATATATCTGACCACTTTTTTCATCTATCTGGAAACCTTTCTTCCTGCTGTTGCCAAAGATAAGGTACCGGACTTCTCCATCCGCTCCCATATCACGATCACTTGCAAAAACTTCCCCTACAACGGTACCTTTGGAGGCTGCCTCAGAAACCTCAAAATAATAAAGCTTGGACACAAAACGAGGTACATATTCATTTGTCCCTTCTAACTGGATGTTGACAGTAGCAAAGCTGCACCTCTCTTCATCTGGAACGTTAAAAGCCTTTACTGTTAAATGGTAACTTTGCTTTGTTTCATAATCTAAAAATCCCTGGGTGGTGATGGTTCCTGTATTGGGGTCAATGACAAAAAGGTCACTGTCTGAGGACTGAATAGCGTACGCAATCACGGCATTAGGTCCAGAGTCAGCATCAGTGGCGTTTAAACGAATAACAGTTGTCCCACTGGGGGCATTTTCTAACACATTTGGAAAGTAGTCCTCAGGGCTGAATGCTGGAGAATTGTCATTCACATCAATGACATGAACAGTGACACTGCAATAGCCTGTTCTGGGCACCCATCCGCCATCTGTCGCAGTGACAACGAGCTCATGCTTTTGGTGTAACTCAAAATCAAGTGATTTTGCTAGTGTCAGTGTACCAGTAGTTGCATTGATAGCAAAGAGACCAGCCTCATTTCCAGAGGAAATATTGTATCTTATCAAACCATTCATAGCAGCATCTCTGTCTCGGGCTGAAGCTGTCCTGACCACTGTTCCAACAGGATGACTCTCTGGGATAGTAATGCTCATACGGTTTTGAGAAAACTCGGGTGTGTGGTAATTTTCCTCTGTCACGACTATTTCAACAGTTACCTCGGATGAGAGTGGAGGATTACCCTTATCCCTCGCTTTTACCACAAACAGAAAGTTCTTGTTTAGATCAGCAATCAGTGAAGATGACACAGAAATCCAGCCCGTGCTCCTGTCCAGCCTGAATTTATTACTTTTGCCTTCATCAGAGAAAAAGTACTCCACTTCAGAATTCAAGCCAAAGTCTTTGTCATCCACCGCGGTAACTTTAATTAAGTTCGTGCCAACCCTCACGTTCTTGGTAACAGGAGTGAAATATTTATCAGCGAGGAACAGCGGTGCGTTGTCATTGCTGTCTACTATGTTAATGGTGACAGTTGTCTCACTCATTAAGGGAGGGCTGCCTCGGTCTGAAGATGTAACGATGAAGCTGTGTCTATTAATGTTGACATTGCTGGAACCGCTGGAGTTCTGGTACCTCAAGTACTGCTTGTTGAAAATTTCCCCGGTGGTTGCGTTAATCCGGAAGAACTCAGACTGGGATTTTATGAAGTAGAAGACTTGGCCGTTTGACCCTTCATCAGGATCGGTGGCTGAAACCTGGGTGACCTTTAACCCAGTGCCAGGAAGCTCAGGACATTCCAGGTAATAAGACGGTTTTGTAAATCGTGGGGCGTTGTCGTTGACATCCGTGACAAATATGGTGACATCTGTGCTCACCGTCCACCCGGAGTCATGTGCGGAGACCCTGATTCTGTAGCGGTCTGTGTCCTCCCTGTTCAGTGGTCTGCTGATGGTGATGTCCCCGGTGCTGGGATTTATGGTAAACGGGAGACTGGTGTCTCTTATGGAGTACCTGCTGACCGCGTTCACCCCGATGTCTTCATCTGACGTCGTGACCCGGGTGACTGTGAAACCCAGAGGTGCGTTCTCAGGCACGGAAGCACTGAATATCTGGGAAAACCTCGGAGCGTTGTCATTTTCATCTAAAATATTAATCATAACCTTGACAGTTGTGCTCTGGAGTGGCGTGCCTTTATCTGATGCTTTTATGGTTAGTATGTATCGAGACAATTTCTCCCTGTCCAAGGGCCTCACACTTCTTATCTCACCAGTGGCTCGATTGATGCTGAAGCTGTTTTCTGTATTCCCCTCGATTATTTCATAATTTAGCTGTCCATTCAGACCACTGTCCCTGTCGACAGCAGCCACTGTCAGTATCTTCCGTGGGGACAGGTTCTCCACTACCTCTGCAATGAAGGGATCTTGCTCAAACTCTGGTCTGTTATCATTGACATCTACCACCGTTACTTCCAGTTTCTTATATGAGGAAAAGGGAGGGAAGCCTGTGTCTCTGGCCTCGATCCACACCACGTATTTCTGGATGGCTTCATAATCTAAAGCCCGCCCAACAGAAAGCTGTCCTGTCACCTGGTCAACTAGGAAAGTGCTGCCCAGGTTGCCACTGGCGATGTAGTAAGACAAGGAGCCTCCTCTGGCTGAGGACCCGGAGACAGTGGTGACGAGGGTGCCGACCGCTTGGTTTTCAGGAAATGTGAAAGTTTCCTGTTCTGCCTGAACCTGAGGGAATTCTGCTCTGTTCACAAACCTCACGGTGACAGTTGTAGAGTCTGTCTTGGGGTACCGACCACTGTCCCTCACATGAACAGAAATGGTGACTTCAGACTCTCCTGCTAGCGAGCTGGCAGCCAGGATCGCTCCCCTGGTGGGATCAATGTGGAATTTCTCAGAGTTTTTCCCCACGAGGGAATAATGGAGCTCAGCATTGGAGCCAGCGTCTGCATCAGTGACAGTCACAGCAAACACAAACGAGCCTGAAACGGAGAAGAAAATTAGGGCAGTTCTTTAATGAATGCACCCATCACCTGTGGGAAACCTGATGGCAGCTTTTCACTTGGAAGTGTGTCCTGGAGCAATGTGCTCCTCCTGATACTGCTCCAAAAGTGAACAGCTTTTTCCACAAGCTGCTTAACTTTGTGAGTTCACGAGACATTCAGACAGCCAAAACCTATGCATTTGAAAAGTGGGTGAGTGCATTCAGAGAAATGCATTTAAAGATGTCAGTGGCTGCACAAACATCTCTGGAAAAGCAACTTTCTGAAAGCCTAGTATCCCATTTCTAGAACATTCACATTATGAAAGCCATACGTCTAATAAGATGTAATGGGGTTTGGTTTGTTGTTTTGGTTTGGGGGTTTTGTTGTTGTTTTTTGTCGGTTCCACCTTTCCATCCACCTTTCACACTCACCTTCCCTTCCAGCCCCTTTTTTCCCTGTTCCCCAGATGCTGCTCTGGCTTTTGATTCTGTAAGAATATTCTGAGGACAGTGACTAACAGGACTGCATTTTTAAAAGCATGCTGGTCCTCTGGAATGGGGTGAAATCACACAGAAATACACAACTATTGCACACTAGTGAAATAACTCAAATATATTGTATTTCAGGACTTTTGAATTTATGCTTCACTATTAGTTCAACTTTGTGAGCACTATTTGCATCCCCCCAATATTTGCAAGGAGAGCCCAGGGTTGCCTTTTGCACTGGAGTTTACAGATCTCATGCAGGGCATGTCTTTCCAATTTGACAGTGTCCAAACAATTTGCAGAACATTCTCTTGATGCTTTACTGGCATTGAAATTTAGAAAATACCCACTCCTGTATAAAAATCACATTGTTTTCAGTCTGGCAAGGCAAAATCATTTACAGGCAGGAATGACTTTGACAGCTTCCCCTCAAAACTATACTTGGTGTCACTGTTTGACATGTACAATGATTTCTACCTCAGGGAGAGGAATATTTAGACATGAATAGTATTTGAACACTTGTGAGAAACAAAGCAGGAAAAAAAATATTAAGATTTTTGCTTCAATTAAGCAAATTAAATTATTCTGATTATTGTTACTTTCAAGACCAGGCTGGATGGGACTTGCACAGCCTGGGCTTGTAGAAGGAGTCCCTGCCCATGGCAGGAGGACTGGAATGATGTTGTAGGTACATTCCAACCCAAACCATTCTGTGGTTCTATACAGCTTCCCCCTTTAAACTTAATTCAAAAATAAGGAAATTAGGAAGGAAGCAAGGAAATTAAGTTCTATATTTCAAAATATACACTGGATATTCTGTCAGTGGAATAATAGCAAAAATTTTGATAAAGTTATGAGGGTTTGAGATTTTTTTTTAAAAAAGCTATTTCAGATGCTACATTAGACTGCCATAAATTTGGGGGTTTTTGCTCTTTTCTAATGGACGCCATGCCTGCTAATAACATCATTGTCAACAGCCTTTCAAAATAATGTGGAAAGATATTAATATTTTCTTTGAAAGCAATGTGGATGATCAGCTGAGGAAGTTGCAAATAAAAAAAAAGTGCATGTATCCCTCAGCTTTTGCTAAGTTAAAAACAGAGTAAACATAGCTTGGGATTTCTGTATGTTTCTAGTTATAATGAGTTTCATACAAAGAGCATCCAAAAATATATTGCCAGAAAACATCAGTTAATTCCATAGGTACTCATCATAAACACATTTAAAGGAACAACTCAAAAAGAACAACAAAAAGGCACTATGTCCTACTCAGAATACACAAAGATTCACCAGTGCAATAAGAAAATAATTTCATGATGTTGTTCTGGAAACAGGGAAGAAATGTAAACAAATTTATTCTTCCATAAAAAGGAGAAGTATTTGCAATTGTTTAAAATTTAGAGAGAAAACCCAAGACATGGAAATAAGCCCTATATTTTTGTTCTTTTAAAGGAAATATTTTTTGTAAATCATTTGTCTTGGAATCCTCTCTGTATGCATGTGAAAACACTGCCTTGTGAAAACTTCCACAGCTAATCAGTCAGACTGAAGTTTGGTGAATCTGTAATAATACAGTGATCATATAAAATCCTTTTACTGTTTTGAGACAGCAGAAGTCACAGTATTAGTCCAACTTAAATCTTGGGAAAAAATAATCTCAAAGTAGCAGAATCTTTCAGTAAATTATCTCCATTTTCATGCAAATTCTCAGTCTCCTCTCTTTCCCCTTGCTACGCCAGTTCTGCAAACAGAAAATACTAGCAGTTTGGATGTACCCATTTCTAATGTATTTATTTATTTATTAAACAGCAACTCAATCAGAAATTAATTCCTGTATTGACTGAAGTCACTTTAAGTTGTGTGTAGTTTCCACAAAAGGAAGGTTGCTGTTTAGCTTTACTTTCATGTTGTTTTACTTCACCACTTAGCTCAAGGAAAGGCAACAAAATTAACATCTGATATTGATACAGACTTTTTGGAAGAGGCTGACAAAGTTTGCTGTAAGAACTGATCAAGGTGGGAAAAGAAAATCCCTGTGCAGGAGGAGGCTCAGAGGAAAAAGGAGGCCATTGCCTTTCTAACCCTAGCAAAATAACTTAATCACTTGTTTGAGCGGGTGCTCACTTACACCATGTCTTGTTTACTTAACTGCAGGAAAATAAATGATGTTGGACAAAAAGAACAAAGTAAAAAAAAAAAAAAAAAGCCAAATTGCAGGTGAAATATTGAGCCCTGCTATTATTCACTCCCATGCAGTACAAAGACAACAAAACCTGCACAACAGCTGCACAGGAAGGTCTCAAACATTTCTTCTGGCTCAGCTTTGCATTTCACAAGGATGTTTATGCAATCTGGAGTATCCCAAGAGCTGCTAGTGATAGGTTACCTGAAGTGGTAGGTGATGGGATGTGGGTGACATAGGGATGGTGTTGGAATTTGGGTGGGTTGTCATTGACATCAGTGACAGAGACGAGCACACTGGTGGAACTGGAGAGAGCCCTGGGGAAGCCCCCGTCGGTCGCCACCACCACCAGTGTGTAATTCTCCTTCTCCTCCCGATCGAGGAGAGCACTGGTGATGATCTGTCCTGTTGAGGGGTTGATGGTGAACTGGGAATTGCCACCAGTAAGCCTGTAGCTGTTGGAAGGAAAAAACAAGGAAGAAAATTGGGATTAGCGTTTTCTGAGGGATCCTACTGCCTTAAGATAACAGCAATTCCCTTTTACTCTCCAGCCCACCGTGCTGATGGATTTTCTTCAGACTGTCCTTGTCTTCACTTTTTTTCTCTTCCGTATTCAGAGAGCTGTCATCCAAGCACAACATAGATATTTTTGTGATAAATGAGGAGCAGACCAAACCTTTGTCCATTTGGAGATAGATTCAGACATCCTCTCAAAATTGCCTACCAGAGGCATCCTCTACTACTGGTTTCCCCTTCACTCAACCCACAAAACATAATTAGAAAAAAATACTATTTTCTGTAATACTAGGATGACAATTTCACAAAATAAATATGCAGATGACAAGTGGACTTGATGATCTGAAAGGTATTTTCCAACCAAAACTATTTTTTGATTCTCTTATTTAATATTCATATTGTTTCCTGATACTGAGCTGACTTTTGCTAGTCAAGATTTTAATGCTTATTCACAGTAATTAATACCAAATTAGCAACCACACAGCTATGTTAATTGGGACTAACTGGGACTAGGATGTGACTGTTGATTGGTGTATATGTATGTGCACACAAGTGCAGGAAGATGTGATTTGAAAAGAACTGTCTGTGTGCTCCCTGCAGTGCCCCATCCAGGCTATGTCTGCCTTACTACCACAGTGAATTTGTCCTCTTTGAATGCTTAACCAGCTTGTGTTCATACAGAATGGATCTCAAAGATGTCTGGACCACTGGGCTATATTTTTAAAGGTAACCAATTAAATATTACCTTTCTTATTATTTTATTCATTCTGATAACAAGCCTTCTACAAAACAAAGGGTACCAAGCCTTGACAAAATTTAAAAATCCCCTATTTGATATTATAATCCTGACAGAAATACAACACAGCTGTGATGAGTGCTGTTTCTTCAGAGAAGCCTGGTACAGTAAAGAAGCAGCAGTTTTGAAGTATATGATTTCATAAAAGAATCACAAGAAAGTGGCTTTTACAAAAGGGAGTAATATCTTCACCTTTTTAAAAGCAGAAGAGGTTATTATGACAGAAGGAATAACACAAAGCCAGAAGATTAACCTAGAGGACCGACAGCCAGCCCGTGTAATAAACTGTGGCAACTTCTGCTCAGTCATTAATCTCTACAGAATGCCATGAGCATATTTTAATTGCTTAATTATGAGATAATGTGATGGCCATATGTAATTATTCTCCAGCCATGGAAATGTGCATTTAGGCTAGGAAGAATGTGCACAAAGCCTCAAGCACCACTTAGATCTCACTAAATACCAGCAGTTTGGGCAAATTTCATCTCTGATTTGCAGTCATTAAACCCCGTGAGAGATGTCACAAAAGACAAGGACTTTCTCATCTGTATTTCTAAATATATAGACTGGCTCAAGCTTTAGCACTGGAGAGATTATAGAAAAACTGTTTTGTTTTCTTTTTAAAAAGAGAGAAACAAGAAAAACTACATTTGGCACAGGATATTCTGAGTTGTATCTGAGTACATGCATATGCAGACCAACTGGACTATGCAAGTGTGCCTCAACATACAAAAAGTTTTCAAACCCAAGCCATAAAAATCCCCAAACCCTCAAAACATTAATGGTGACAATGATTTGATTTTGAACCAGGCTCTAACAAAAATGAAAAGTTCTGAGTGCTCAGCACCTCTGACAAGAAGACCTTACGAGTTCTGGTCCCTCTGGGTTTTGGCAGTTTTGTGATACCAGTCATATTTTAAGATTTGTTTTACTCGAAGTGCTGAATCTGAAAAAAATCTGTCCAAGAAAAACAATGTTCCTGAGTCTAAAAAGTGTAAAACAAAACCTGAAAACAATTTTGAAAGAGCTAATTATGAAGGAAAAAAATATTTTATCAGTTATTGTACTGTGAGGTACTGAGTGAATGACAAAGACTAATGGCAGAAATAATAAAGCAATTCAGCCACACTAAAGAAACCCAAGAGCACCTTGATAATTTCTGATTATGGGATGTAGTCATTACAATCATTCACTCTTTGTATGGAATTCTTTTTTCTAAAGGAGCTTGCCAGGAATAGTTTCTTAAAGTAAGAGTGAATAGAGTTAAAAGCTTCATTATTTCACAATTTAATAAATGGTAATTTTGGATGCTTTTCAAATATTTAAAGATGCCAAAACATCAAGTTTCTATTTTTATCTTGTATCTAAATGAAAAGAAAATATTACAGTATTTTATATACACTTGGTTTGCCATAACAGGGTTCTGCTTTATTTTACTTCCTTAAAAAAAAAAAAAAAAAAAAATTACAACCACAATCATCTTCTTCCACAATATGAAGAATGAATTGAGGTAACGTGTACTATTCACTTGGTAAAAAGCTAAAATAATACCGCAACTCTGCTTGTCCTTAATATAAATCTAAAAGCTTAGAAACAACAACAGAAAAGCCAAATGTTCCGAAATATTTTAGCTATGGATTTGCAGCTGTCCTTTCGTATCTCACAGCTTTATGGCATGTTGGTGATGGACACTGGGGAAAAAAACCTTCAGGCAGAGTATGTGGCAGTACTACATACAGCAGGAGTAAACAACCTACCTAATAACAGCATTTGTAGAAGCATCAGCATCTGAGGAGTTTACAAGCAAAATATCTGTCCCCGTAGGAGCATCCTCTGGAACAGTGGTAGAATAGAAGTTAAAGGCAAATGTGGGGACATTGTCATTGACATCATCCACCGTGACAGCAATGGTTCCAGTGCCAGTGAGGGCAGGAGACCCTACAGGAAAGTGGGATACAAAATGCTAGAGGTTACAAATACTACCATACTAATCCGATGTCTGCCATCCCCAATTTAAAGCCTGGTGCTTTCAGCATGTCACAGTTCACAGAGCAAGAAAACATGAAAGACAGGGTCAAATTTGTTTCAAAGGCATCTTGACAGAAAGTACAAGTCGTGAAAGAAAAAAGTAAAAGAAGTTGTTTTTCTTTCTCCATCTAATTCCAGAAACCTTTAGTAATACAAGCTCAGTGGAAAAAGCTGGTCTTGGAACTGCTCAGCAGCTTTCCTGTAACAATTAGGACCGACTTGGACATGTGGTTGACTTTCCTATTTCTCTGAGAGAAGACACTGAAAGGTGGCATGCTGACAGCCCCCAGATCCCAAGCCCTCAATTTATTTATCTGTGGAATAGAACAAGAGGAACTGGTGGCAAACCTCAGCTCTCGGCGTGGCTCTAGCGCTGCCGCTCCCCTCCCTGACCTGGGGAGCCCTTTCCTCAGTGCCTGCAGAGCCTGCATACTCTCCAGCCATGGTCAGACTCAGTTTTTCCATAGAAGCAACCACCTATCCCAGCAAATCTTGCTCGTCCGGGTGGGATACTGGCTTACAGGAAATCAGACTGAACTTATTTAACCTACGGCTTTTATTCTCCTTGTTATTCTAACACTTAACTCTGATGAGCAGAAACAAGAGAGAAATATCATGTTTATCCATGTGCAGTCTCTCAGTATTTATTCTCTTAAGCTTTTCCTTTGTCAAATCAAAAAAACCAAAAACAAAACCCAAAAAAGACAATGAAGAGTTTTACAAGTTGATGTTAGTTTCGCCAGGCTATTACACTTGTTTTCAGCAAAGAATCAGCAAAACATTTGATAATTAAATTCTGTATTCAGGGCCCCTAGAACAAAACAAAACCAAAAAAAGGGATCTTCTGCAGGAGGAAGGAGGTTTTTCACCCCAAAATACTTCAAAGTAACTTGGCTTAATGCCCAAGTGGACTGAGGGAAAGGCTTCCAACTGATGGGCAGACTATAAAAATCTCAGGAGGCTGACTATGAAGCCTGCTGATGAGCTGGGCTGGATCACAAGGCTGAGGAAAGAACAGGCAAGCCAAAGAGTTTAGGTTTCACACCAGGCCATGCACAATGGAGGCCTTTCTCTGCTCTACTCTGAGGTAATTAATTTTGCCAATTAATATACTTTCAGCCAGGAAGATTACATTAAGGCAATAAGTCTGACTCATTTTTTTACCCTGGTTTTTTTTTCCTCCTCTATTTTGTCATTTAGCCAAACACATATAGATAGAAAAGACTGCAAAAGCATTCTTGATTGCTGAAATATTGCCTGTGGAGTGTTTATTATTACAGCATTAAATGAAACAGAGTCCTCAGTGGTGTTTGCTACATGTGTCATCAGGCTCTGGACTTCCAAACACATTTAACTGACATTCATCTCGCTGCTAATGAAATGAAAAGTTGAAAGTTGTTAAGTTTCACAGGTGATTAAACAATTTATACATAATTCAGAAATTAATCTTGAGTAAGTCACATTCAAAGAGCATCACTAATGCAACTCAGTCTGGAAAAGAAAGCTAACCCTCAACTCAAGTCTGAAACTTACTGTTTGAAATGTTTTTGCTCCGTCCTGGTTTGAGCCATGACAGAACCAATTTTCTTTACAGTAATTCTACTTTTTAGTCACGTCTCTCCTAAGCTACTGCTGGAGAATGGTATCCAGAACCAAGGTCACTTCTTGGTTCTGCAAACTTCTGATGTACCAGAAACAAAAGGGAGAAGAAGGGGTCGGACCTGCAACCCTCTCAAGAGGAAGAAGGTGACAAAGTATTTCACCCCATACATCTCATAAGCTGAGGGCTCAGAAGGGGAACTTCTTTACTTTCCTATATCCAGCTCCTGTAATGCTGCCTACCCCAGGAGCCCAGTCCAGAACTATCCCAGGGCCTGCCCTGCAGCCTTGGTGCTGACATGTTCCTGGAGGTGGGGGAAAGAGTGATGGTGGGCTGGTGTGTATCTGTATATCTTTTATTATTCTCTTTTTCATAGTTTTTTTCATTGAAGGCATGTCTTTCTAATTTTACATAGACAGAAAAACATATTTACATTGGTTTCCTGTCTATGAAGTTATCCAAATAGGTTTTTTTTTTTTCCTCTGAGAAAAATATCACATCCACAAATTTACTCCTTTATTCTATTCAACTAAAAGATAAAGTTGCAATCTCAGAGACTCCTCAAAGCTTTTAGTCACTTGAAATTAAATGACCAGCTCACATTTCTGCAGTTGCTGAGAAATATAAGAAGAGGAAATTACAAATGAAGTAATTTTCTATGGAAAAGAAACAGCTTGGGACCAAATTTTACCGTCCTCAGTGAACATTCAGTGAAAGTGGTGCTTGCATAAGGACCACAGAATTTGGCCCTTGATAATAAGTAGGTTTCATAAAGTGTACATGTCATATTTGTGGTGAAAGAAGTAGTTTCCATGGTCAGGCTGAATTCCAAGATTCCCTAGTTTTGCTTCGATAGCAAATCTTCCCCAAGTCAGTTACTCTTATTATGCTAGAGCATCATTCCTTCTTTCTTCAAACTGCACTTCATATTTTGCATAAGTAGGTACAGCAAATTTTGTGTAAATTCTTAAATATTAGCTAAATTCTTGGGATGCCCCCAAACTGTTTGTAATAAACCAGACATGTTACAAGCTATATAAAAATTACTGCACACAGCCACACAAGCCTCTGAGTACTCCAACAAAGAGCCCTGAGCCACTAAGAAAAATAAGAAAAAAAGAAGAAAAATACACTTTTCCCTTACTCAACTTGCACTACAATCTCTACTCATTTTTCATAATTGTCTGAACGATTTTTTTTAGCAGAAGCAGCAATTATTTCTTTGTCAGAAGCTTTTTATCTAGAGTATTTCTCTAGTTCTATACTACGACTAGGCTGTAGAGCTTTTTTCAAATCCCAAAATACCATGTCTGACAGGGACTTAGGATATCCGTGTTGGAAAAAAAGTTCACCAGAAAGGTGGAGGAATAAAAACACTACCAATGATTAATAACCAGAGAGCATAAAGTTAACTGTGTCAACTAAATGGTAAAGATGGGATCGATTGTTTGGTGAATATCAAATCTTTAAGATTTAAAAGATGATGACACCAATATATTATTATTACTTTGAGTTTTCCATCTGCACTCGGGTCTGCTTCCATAAGCTGAGCAGTTTCTTTTCTAGGTGACAGCTGTGCATTTACATTAAGCAGACAGTCCCACAAATGTCCACACATCATTGTTGAAATAAAGATTAACCTGGGATAGTGTCAAAACAGTAACACTGAGTTCAGGAAGAAAATTGCTTCCCACGGATGTTCTTCCAAAAATTTCAGCTTTTTCACTGACATCTGCAAGTAAACATGTGTCTGGGGTTGAAGAGAAGGAGGAGACCTTGGGACCCTGCTCCTTGGAGGCCCATGGTGGAGGATGAGTTACAAGAGGAGGTTACAAGAGGTACCTTGGGCTTAGCCAGCACTGGGTTGTGGCTCTCCTCTCCTCCTCTTCTCTGGGCAACCCAGGCAAGTGTCTCGCCACCCTCAAAGGAAAGAAATTTTTCCTAATGTCTAACCTAAATCTTCCCTCTTCCAGTTGAAAGACATTACCCCTTGTCCTTTTGCTTCATGTCCTTGGGAAAAGTTCCTCCCCAGTTTTCTTGGAGGGTTCCTTCAGATACTGGAAGGGAGGGCCAGCTGCTATCTTCAGCCACCTCTGTCCTGGGCACCAGGGAAGGAACAAACCCATGGCACTGGCAGTTCCAGCTCTCCATACCAGAGCTGGACACCAGGACGTGTGGGTGATGGTCAGAGCACTTAGTGGGCTGGAGGAGTAAAAGCAAACAATTGCAGGAAACCTGCAAAGCCATTTACGTTCTTCAAGAAAGCTCAGGAAAAGATGATGTTATTGGAAATTATCTTGGCTGTGTGGTACTCTGTGGCTCGCAGTAAAAATTAGAAATAGGAGAATGTGTTCAGCACATGATCCAAAAATTGTTTGAAGCTTTAATGGCTTCTGAGTTCTGTCTGTGTCATGGATAGCATAGCAGATAGTTAAACTATTGCTCTTTTGAGAAACTAGGAACCCAAAGTTTTTGCCAGTATTGAAATATCAAAATCGAGTGCTGGAAAACAAACAATAGACTTAAGAAAAAACAAAACAAAACCCAAAAACCCCAACAGATACATTTCACTAAAATGAAGAAAAAGAATTAAATAAAATTACTTTAAATGACTAATCGAAAGTTATACTGCAGGCAGTTTACCATGTTTTGTGGTAAATTAAACACATCATTATCCTGAAAATTGGGAAGCGATTTAACAGAAGTGGAATTTTTGTTGCACTGAAATGTGTTGCTTTGCAACAAAGCGGATTTCACTTCTCCAGTCAAACACCCCTTGAATGAGTCCCAGGACTAGAAGCTGTATGTGTTATTACAGAGCATTAACTTTTCCACTCAAGTAAACAAGGTCTTTCACAATAAAGCAGTCAATCTTTCTAAATGCATTTAAATGCAGACAGAGTGTGCTGAGCCTCACACAGATGGTGAGTTTAAAAAAAAAAATATGGTGCTAGAGTAAGCTAACGTGCTACTAGCTGGCATTGTACTTGGGTTTCTAGTGCACACAAAGCTTGATTTGAAACATAGATGACCTTATTTACTGGGAACACAAAAGAAAGTGTATATGCAAAATGAGAATAACTACTTCTTTTTACAAGATTGCACCACAATTATTCGTCCTGGATATGTCTATTTGGCTTTATTTTCTTTTTACTCAC
This sequence comes from Phaethornis superciliosus, assembly GCA_023637945.1. Taxonomy (NCBI): domain Eukaryota; kingdom Metazoa; phylum Chordata; class Aves; order Apodiformes; family Trochilidae; genus Phaethornis; species Phaethornis superciliosus. Next base: position 21,701,986 of record JAJQWJ010000011.1, read on the forward strand.
TTTTTCACTAGAGGCTTCCATACTGAGTCTTAAACTAGTGAAGAACCTTGTATAATTTTGAGACAAAAACTGAAACAAATATAATAAAAAAACTTACAGAGTGGCCCTCCACTCATTCAGTTCAGTGAGTGGCTGGTGAATGAGACTATGCAGGAATCCAGATTTTTCAAATTTCTGAGTGTGTAAAATCTGAGTTTTTCTAATAGCTGGCTATAAAGTAGTTGGTGTTCCCTAAACTGATTTAAGGGAACTTGTACTTGAGAAAACAAGGGAACTGTTAGGACAGACCTGCACTTTTGCAAGGACTATCTGGCAAGAAACAAATTATTTTATTTTTTCTATCTGGTATCTCCATCAGGTAGATAGATGTCAGGTATCATCTGCCAGCCTAAAGAAGCTGGTAGAAGCTGGCAAAGACCTGAATTTGGGAACATAAAGCATCCAAAGTTAAAAAAGAATAATCACTACAAAGTCCAACTTTGCTCAAGCAATGAGACCTGCGGCCATGCACATGCATGTGCCACAAACCCCTTGCCATCCACTTTTTATCCATTAACATGGAAGGGTTAAGCCACTGGAGATATTCCTCAGAAAAGACAAAAAAAGGTACTGCAGGTTTCTTAGCCAGAACTGCACTCAACTTCAGAGCAAGAAGTTGGCTTCTCCCAAATATGTTTCAGCAAATTAATCTTTTAAGGAAATTTTTTCACAGATGACTATTAAAGTCATTATAAAACCTTGCAAATGAGTGCTCACAAGGGTACAGCTCCCTGTGCCCACACTGCAGGCTGGCCCAGGAGGGTGGCTATGGCCACGTGCACCAGGAATGGAAACTTCAAAAGAAAGGCAGAGACATTTAAACAAATATTTTCTTAAAACCACCAAATTATTTCTCCTTGTTATAAGTTATTGCTGTAAACAGAAAAAATAGAGAAGCCAGCTCCTGCAGGGACTGCTGACTAAGGCAATTGCTGACTGCTTGTGACTCCTGAATATCCCACAGCGAAATTCCTGTAATGCAGGATTTTGAATTATGCTCTAAAAACACCCTGTATAAATAGTGAAGATTAACCAGCAGGATAAGTCTTCAGGCCATATGTGCATGTTTTACTTGTTTTATCCTGGCAATTAAGGCTTCCTGAAATTGTAGTTTTGTATGTGAAGAATGAGCTAGCAGACTTTCAAATTTATAGAGTGTAACGTTTAATTTTAAAAATGGTTTAAGATCATCAAGACTGCAAAAAGTAGAATTTGAAGTACACTTGAAATAGAATTTCATATAAAAGTAATGCAAGAAGGACAATAATTTTCCTAAAACTAGACTTCAGTGTACAGCACTGCCACAAGGAAGAACTCCTATAGGGGAGAGGAAACAAATGGAGCTGGGAAAGAAACCAATATTCATTTTGCAACATCTGTGGCAGAAAATAAGGCCACAGGAGAGAGCAATCATTATGTTAACTGCTAAACATCAAGGTAAGCCATGTCAGCTTCATTTTGCTCACTGAAGCCTACAGAGATGTGTATATTTAGCCATAGCATAGAAAAGCATGGAAAATAGGACATTTCTAACTGAAACTTGTGAGTAGTTTTGACAGCACCACGATTTAAAAAATGCTGATTTTTTTAAATTAATTGTTTTTAAAATACAACTCATTCTTTTTGAGCAACATCCTCACACTCCTATAGACTGCTCATTAAGTAGAAACACTGTGTATACTAAGAAAACAGGATGAGTATAAATGTCCTTAAGCCCAGCCACAAATCTCACACAACATTAACCCCTGAGTCTCTTTCATACCACTATTAGAAAACAGTCATCCTTCACTCAACAGCCTAAACAGGGAAGTACCTTAAAAAGTGTTAAAAATCCAACATAACTACACTGTCTGATTTGATTTTAAGACTGAAGGGAATCAAAAGCCTATTTCAAAAGAGAATTCCTGAGGAGGATTTAACCTCTCTGCTTGGCTGCTCTGCTGCACTCTTGAGAGAAAGAACGCATAATTTGGTTACCAACCTTTTCTAAAGGAAAAATACACTGATTTTTTCCTACAGGCCAGGGATGTACACAAAGAACAGCTAACTAAATATAAAAACCAGTCCAATGAATGATTTCTTTCAGAAGTATTTATCTAAATCAGTAAACAGATTATTTAAAAGAAAAAAGAATTAATTAAAAAACCCTGCAGGAACACAGCTTCTAATTAGGAACATCACATTTTGATTTTGGTTTTGTTGTGGCAATGTGTAACTGACCAATCACAGCAAGAGATGGTGGTTGCAGTTTATTTTAACAGTAGTCCTGGGCAGCTAGCAGGTTTCCAGATGTGCTACTTGACATCCCTGTAACCAATAAATAAAAAGGAGGAGCACTGTTGGAATGCTAACATTTTCTCCAGAAAACTGCTCAAGGAGTTAAAGACAGGGATGACAAAAGTGGCTGTACCAGTTCTTGTCATGGTGCTAGAACCAAATATTTACCCACTGCTGCATCCTCACCAGATGGAGGAGGAAGTCTTAGAAAGTCTCTTTTCTCAACCATTTTGCCCCAAAGAAGGGTGCAGTGAAGAAAAAAAAAAAAAAAAATTTACATGGTAGAAACAGATCCATAAAGGCACTTTCAAGTAGTTGCGTGCATGTTCCTTGGTGTTTATGTTAGCAGACATTTGGGGGGAGCACTTGCAACCTAAACATTATCATCTTTTTCCACAGCCCATCATTTTGCCTGTCATTATATTTATAATTCACACCCTCTGGTCTTAAAGCCTGCGCTGCAAGAATTGGAAGGGGTAAATTTTACAGTTGAATTCTGTTTTTTTTTGGTCAAAGCCACAGGTGTATGGCTCTGGAAGAAGGGACCTAGTGCTGGATGCTTTGCATGGCTTTCTAAATCCCTGCTGCTTAGTGGCAGCCTGGTACCTGAGACCCAGCAGAAGCTCCAGCAGGATGAGAGCAGAAATGAGGGAAGAGTGATGATAAAACAAGGCTGAAATCAAGAAACTTTGTGCAGACTGTCTTGTAGAAACTGGGGATGAAGCATGGTCACAAATCACCGAGACAAGCACCAGGGAAGGTTTTATCCATCTTTTCCCTCCCACAGAGCAGGGGGAAGACTCCACACTGACCCAGGATCCACCCTGAGGACGGGGTGGAGGATTAGCAGGCACAGCCAAGAATTGCTGGGCCAGATCCAGGATGGTGCATAAATCATAAGTGACTTCCCTGGGCCTGAGGGGAGCCCTTGCTTGGGAAAGCCTTTTTTTCAACAACTGCCTGAATTCCCATCGCTGGTGGATGTGGTCCCACCCACAGTCCCTGCCTGACCTGCCCACCGTGCTTAGGAGCAGCTCAGCTCTCAGCAGCTCAAGAACTGAGATCTGGGTCCTGGGAGAGAAGGGCAACACATGATGGAGATGTCTGAGCCAGCATCCCGTGCAGCCTTGCCAGCTCAATGCCACGTGGGCTGCTGCTTCACTGTGTCCTCATCCTTACCTGCTGCAAACAAGCTCAGTGTACATGCTGCTAGACATGCTATAGCATCCCTAAGGTGCTGAAGATGAAATAACAGGCAATTTATACCTGTTATGCCAGATGCCCCTTCTGAGGCCATGCACTGTTTCAGTACACTGGGCTGACACCTCAAAATAAAAATAATGAAAAATTTAAAATCCATCTTCTTCCGTCAACTTCCCCATACACAGGCTATGGTAAGACTGTAAGAACCACACTTGCAAGCTGATAAAGTGATACTAAACATAAGTAAAAAATAGTTGATGAGGAGTGCATGAGGAGATCAGGAAGACAGCCAAAACCAAGTTGAGAGTTCACCAGTTCTAATGTCTAAAGGTGCTTCTAAGTATGTAATGTGTCTGCTTCCTTGAAAGAAAGGGAAACGTTGGCACACACATCTATAGGAGCAGGGAATCATCCTTTAATATTTTAAACCAGTCAGTGTAGTTTATAAAAAATTAAGAAAACTGGTTTGAAGAAAAATGGGAAGTGGGTAGGACAGACAGAATTTTGCCCTTCCTGTCCTACCCAGACATTTCCAAGTTAACCACATCTGGATGTCTACCACGATTTTTATCTGTGCAAGAAGAGAAACCCTGTATCTGTAAGATGCACCATATATGGCAAGACTGTTGCTTGGGCTGCTAAAAACAATCCAAAAGACTGTTCATTACAGCTAATAAAAGCATAATTCAAAGTGCAAAGTATAATACTTCTCTCTCTTGCTTTATTTTCAAAGGTAACACGGGGGTGGATCATTTCAAACAAGTCTGCTTTCTTCAACAATTTGGCAGGCATTGCTTTCCTAGAGAGAAGTGCTACCTGTGTGTGTTTCTGGTTGAATTGTCTCTACTCAAAATCCTTCTTTCTAAGCATTACCAAATAAATACAAACCAAGGCACTCTGAATAAACTGCTACCTTGGGCAAAGAGCTAGAGATGCCTGTGAGAGTTTTTTATAAATGTTTAGCAGCTGATGAAGAATGTATTTCGTACGTAGAGCTGGTAAGTCCTGTACAGTCCTGACTCCTGATAGCTTGGACTGGGAGGGTAAACAGACAGCCAGGATCTGCTTTGCCTGACAAATCCAACCCCAGCTTCTGAAGGAACATAAGGATGTTCAAACCCAAGCAAGTCCATGTCACAAGGGATCAGTTTGAGGCTATAGACTTACGGGAAACAATTGTAAAAAATACAAAGCATATAGTATCTCTAGCCAGTAGTGTAAGACCAATGATATGTTAAGTCCTAAAATTCTGTTTTGCAGCTTCGGCTCTGCTAAGACTGAAATACCTGAGCACTGCTGCAATAGGAAATATAAATCATAGATGTTGTCACTGACACAAAACACTGCACACAATATGGCAGAAACTATTCACTTGTCAACAAGTTGGGGTTGTTTCTATTTTTATTACTAGAAATTAAGAAAAAGTTCTGTAGTGCATTATCTCCATCAGAGGGGGACTAGAGATCAGTCCAGAATATGATACGGGATATCTTGATACAGGATATCTTCATTACTAAGATTAATCTGAAACTTCTATTTTGAGCTCAGCTATCTCACGTGACAGTGTAATTAATCTTCATAACAAGAATTCAAGTCCTCTTTTAAACTGAGAGATCCTGGAACACACTTGGAATTCTGGAGCAAATGTATGACTGGATGTTGAGCCAAGCAGAAAATTAAAATATGAAAATGTGAATTGCCATTCTTTTTCAAGAGTAAGATTTTGGTAAGAATAACTGAGTACTCCACAGCTGTTTTCCATCCATTGATTTGACCTGTCTGCACATTTCTGATAACAAAATTCTCTTGGGTTTTAAAGCCACTTATATTGATATTTTATTGCCATGCATGGAGCTCTTATAACCTAGGCAGGACCACTTACTACTGCAGGGCAAAAAAATCAGCCTACCTAAATCTGCAGTGAGCCCTACTAATATCAGACAACCAGACATAAGGATAAAATCATGAATTCCAGAAACTGAAACCCATTTGACATCAGGTAAGCCCAGCTCTCCCCCCAGAGTTCTCAACAGAAGCTTGGGTACCAATCTCCATTCGCTAAAGTTTCAGACCAACCATCACGAAAATATTTATTTTTCTATCCAGAATATTTTCCATGGTTTTGAAGGGAAAACAAGCTTTCCCCAGAACAGCCTGCCCCTTGGCCTTACCTGCATCAGCAGCTGTGATCAGCAGCAGGTACTGCTCCTTTGCCTCCCTGTCCAGGCTCTGCACCAGGCGCAGCTCCCCGCTGGCTGAGAGAGTAAAGGCTCCTTCCTCATTTCCAGCCACCAGCACATAAGTGAGCTTGCTGTTTAGGCCCTGATCATCATCCCTTGCCACAACCTACAAAAGCAATGCAAACACGTGAGAAGAAAAATCCAGGGCTGATGAAGGTGGAGCCGATAAAATTATATGAGGATAGAGGAAATATTTTCTAGGACAATAATCTAAATTAACAGTTTAAGTCAACACAAATGCTTTAGAATATATTATTGTTTTGGTTGGAAAAGATCTTTGAGATCATGGAGTCCACCTGTTAGCCCAGCACTGCCAAGTCCACCTTTAAACCATATCCCTAAGCACCACATGAACATGTCTCCTAAATACCTCCAGGGATGGTGACCCCACCATTTCCCCAGGCAGACTGTTCCCATGGATGACAACACTTTCAATAAAGAAATTTTTTGTAATACTCAATCTAAACCTCCCCTGACACAACTCCCCTGGCTAGTACGTATTAGCTGTAATTATAAAAACTACTTAACACAGTGGTGATGAAATTAAATGCACAGTTAAAAACATTACACACTAGATTACATATTTTTGTCAAGTATAAATACAGTAAAGACTGTGTTGGAACCCAGTGAAAACCACAGATGATCAGGTGTAGGCTGAGACCCATACCAAAGCAAGCACTGCATGTTCTGAATCCAGTTAGGTTTTTTCAGTATCTGGCACAGAGCCCCATCCCATGTAGGCAATTATCAGAGTGAGAGATTTGTTACATGAAAGTTGCAATTGAGATGAAAGAGAAAGCTCTCTTGAAGTTTGAGTGTAGGAAGGAGGATAGCTAGGGAAAACACGAACAAAAACCAAATGTATGATATAAACTTTTGGGGAAAAAAAACCAAAACTAAAAACCCAAACCCATTCAAACAAGCAAAAAGGAAAAGAAGCCAATGACCAATGCAAGTAAGATTCCAGTCAGCTTTTAAATTGTCCTGCACTTATTTAATTTTGGAGAAAAGACACGATACATTAATACCCTACACTGAGGCATGTTAATGTTTGCAGGAGATCTGTATTTGCTGAATGCACTGACCTGAAGAATAACTTTTGGGAGCGTCTCTAGATTCTCAGGGACGTTCACAGAGTAGGGAGAAAGTTCAAACGTGGGAATATAATCATTGACATCCTTCAGAATGATACTGACTGTGGTGGTGTCAGTCCTGGGGCTGCTCCCCCGGTCAGCTGACTGAACAGTCAGTGTATAGGAGGGCTTACTCTCCCTGTCCAAAGGTTTGGCAACTGTGATCACTCCTGTCACCGAATCAATCCGAAACTCGTTGCTGGCATCTCCACTGAGGATGGTGTAGCGGACCTGCCCGTTGGTGCCTTCATCTCCGTCCGTAGCAAACACCTGGATTACATCCGTCCCTGTCAAAGTATTTTCTCCCACCTCTACTTTATAAAGTTTTTGGGCAAAAAGCGGGTTATTGTCATTCACATCCAGGACTACAACCACCACGTCCGTCGATGAAGAAAGGGAGGGCTGGCCCTTGTCTGTGGCTACCACGGTCAAGGTGTAGTTGGAAACAGCTTCTCTGTCAAGCTCCCCCGTCAGCCTCACTTCGCCGCCGATGGTGCCGATGGTGAATTTGCTCCCCAGAGGTGTGAGCAGGCTGTACTCGATGTAGCTGTTGGGACCGCTGTCCGGATCCGTCGCCTGCGCTCTGAAGACCACCGTGTCTATGGCTGTGTTTTCCGGGACGTAGGTCAGCTTTGGGGAGATAAAACTCGGCGGGCTGTCATTCACGTCCAGCAGAATAATTGAAACTTGGGCTGTGCTGGTGTAGCGGGTGGCCGGGAGAGGGGCCATGTCATGGACTTGCAGGACCAGGCTGTAGAAAGACTGCTTTTCCCGGTCCAAAGGCTGCCTGATGCTCAGCACCCCGCTGCTGTCGATGCCAAACTGCCCCGCGCTGTCCCCGGATGTGATGCTGAAGGAGAGCTGAGAGTTGGAGCCTGGAGAGTTGGGAGAAGACAGACAGAGAACGTGACTTTGTGCCACTGACCCAGATCCAAACGTTTCTGGCCTCATTCCCCCAGTCAATATATGTCCTGCTGCCTGCTCAGCCTCCTCAGAGCCATTTCTTAATCCATCAGCTGATTTCAGCCAAGTTGCATGGTGGAGCAGAAGCCTTTGAAATAATAATTTTTTTACAATAGTTGAAGGGGGAGAGGGGTAAGGATGTTATCTGGAATGGCTGCAGAGGGAACGGGTGGCAAAGAACTGCATTTCATCCAGCAGCAGCTCCACAGTGGCAACATTCGTAATTATTCCCCATCTACAATCATCAGGCATAAAGGTTTTGAAGGGTTTTTCTTTAGAAACCAAAACTTAATAATTCCCCTGTTCACAGAACAGATGTTCTCCTCTGCCTTCCCCAGTTCAACTAAGCAACATTATTATTAACGTAATTATTTCATTAATTCTTCAACCCAAGTAAAAAAATGCCAAGACCAGGAACTCCCAAGCCCAACTGGAGCAAGCCAAGCGTGAGTACTGGGGTGAGGTATGCTCCCCATATATGGCATGTATTCCAAAATATCAGATGAACAGCCCCTCATCTTATGATCAAACAAAACCAGCAATTATGGTCAAGAGAAAGATTTACAATTCCAGTAAAGGAAATGCATCCTGGCCCTTGACAAGGCTATGACGTGACCTTAAACATGCCATACAAGAAATGAATATATTACTGCATTGATTCCAGAGTTCATTCTAAACAACTAATTTTTGGGAACACCTAACTGAAATGACTCTTCTCTCATTTATATATATAATATAAATAAATATATAAATATATATAAAAATCCCCATATTACTCCTATCTTAATTAATTTTGAAAATCTTGTTTTCTTTTCTGGGTCACAAAGACTGTGATTTAGCATTAGTAGTTTAACAGAGTTCACTACTAATTTACCCCTCAAACTCTCTTTTTCATGCAAAGCTGCCTGTTTAAGTAGCTGATTATTTTGCTGTGTATTTTGCAATTTTTACTAAGAAGATCTTTTCTCTTTGACTGAATTGCTTTGATAATAACATTATTCCTGCATTAGATTTACTAATCTCTGCTGCTGATTATGCTTAGACTTGAAAACTCTGGTTCTATTTGTCTTTCCCCCAGTGGCTACTCTAATTGGTATCTCTCCTTCTCTTGTAGGAACTCAATTATAAAATAAATAGAACCAAACATGAAAACAAAAATATTTTAATGCAATTAAAGAAATTAATACTTTTACATGCCAGATACCAGTGTTTCTATATTACTTTGATCAAGGGAAGCACTGTGACTGTTTAATGCAAGTCTATTTTTTGTTCAGCTTTTTTTGTTCAATTTTTTTTGTCATTTTAAAATGACTATCATAGAATCAGAAAATAGTTTGGGTTGGAAGGGTCCTTAAAGCTCACCCAGTTCCAACTCTTCTGCATGGGCCAGGGGCTCAGCATCCTTGCACTAAAGAACTACCCCCTAATGTCTAACCTAAATCTACCCTCTTCCAGTTTAAGGCTGTTGTGCCTTGTCCTCTCACTCCATGTCCTTGTGAAAAATCCCTTCCCAGATTTCTTGCAGGTGCCCTCCAGTACTGGAAATTATAGGGATGAAAGTCTTCTGATTTCAGCAAAGTATTTTCTGTTAATTCAGGATTTTTGTCTGTTGACTTTGGAGATGGGTAGGGATTAGGCCTTAGAATAGTATTTTTTAAAAATACACTTTTTACTCCAATGTTTTTTATGGTGGTGATCCTGTAAAAACTACTGCTTGTCCTTCATCTCATTCCGTGTACCTTTTTGTTCCAGCCCTGTATTCTCTAGGTTCTGATGCCCTTAATTCTTATAGATTCAAAACTGTGAAGCAGGAGAGTTGCCTAAATACCTCTGGAGCCAGGACTGCCACTTAATGAAGTATTATTTTTTAAACACAGTTTGCCTCACACATTCCCTCTTCCCACATTGGGAGCTGAGATTTTCTTAGGAAGAAATAGAGGCAGCCTCTTTGCTGAGCTTTGGGTTTATTAAATCTGAGAGTTAATCTGATAAAACTCTGAGTGAGAGAGCCACCGATTTCATGATGATACTCTTTTAATGGTCTTGTTTCTATTTTTATTTATTTACTAATGAGACAAAAAATGAGAAAAAAACTCATTCTGTAAATACTTGTAGAGTCTAAGTGGAAATTCCACATTTTTTTGCCTGGAGGACTATCTTACTATACAAATAGACAAGTCTGTGCTTTGCCCTGAGGTTTTTTTCTGGTTAATTTGATGTGGAAAAAATTAAAATCTGAGTCTCAAAATGACTGCGTTTAAGGAAACTGAAATCCTTATTGCTCTGTAAATAACCAGGAGCTGTAGCTGAGGTTTACATCTCCCCAAGCTGAGGTAAGCAGCTGGTTCCCAAGGGCTGGGTTGAACAAGAAACTGAAAATGGGAGCACTCTCACTATCACCATGTTTTAGTCCTTTATCCTAAGGACAGGTGTTTATCCTAAACCACAGGCATACCTTGTTACAGAACAATGACTTTTCAGAGCTCCTTCAAACTATGGGATCATATAACATGAGTAATCAACTAAGTTATATTTGTATGTATTGAGTGCATTATCTGTGAGCCACATGCAGAAGAGTACCAGATATTTCTGTGCTATAGGTAAATAAGAAATGACACAAAATAACAAATTTAGGCTTGGAATAGAAACACCAATAGATCATAACATTTGCTGAAGTTACAGTCCTATGAGGAAACTCAACCTGGCATGCTCTTGGAATGAAATTTCTGCCCTATTAATTTTAAATCCAGCCTGTTAGAAAAATAAGTGTGCCAGAAAATACAAAAGGCAAGATACTTTTCATTGCACTGCTCCTCAAATACTCACTTGCTTCCTTGATAACTGAGTGTCTGATGAATGTAAAATGATATGTCAGTGCTATGATACAGTTCACATCCACTGCACTCAGATGGAAATTAACATATGATGTGCAAGAGAAAAGGAAAACAAACCCATAACAGCTAAGTGACACTAACTTCCAGAAAGATTTGAAACCAAGCACTGTACTGCTAACAGGAAAATAAATAAAAGAGGAGACAGATTAGACACAAACCCATTTATCTACAATTCTGAAGGAACACTCTCTTCCCTGGTTATGCATGATGCAAGCACAAGTTCCTCCTCCAATGTATTGTCAGTTTACAGAAAACAGAAGCTTTAACAAGAGTGGTGAAAGAGATCCATGCAAAAATAGCCAATATCACCAAGTTATCTCTCCTGCCTTTTTGGCTTATCTTATGGAATCTCTGCTCACTCACTTTCTCAGTTTGATCTCAAAACCACTTGCACAATTCTTGCCATGGAAAATTCAATTCATCGGCACAAAATTTATGTTCCCACAAAAATGTCTGAGTTCAACCACTCAGCGTCTCCTGAGGAAAAACCATTTTATTGAACAATCTTGATCAGCTCAGTTGTTTTACATTCACAAACAAGGATTGCCCTAAGCATGTAGATGCTTTGCACTTGAAGCACCCATTTCAGTAGAAGACATTTCTATGGGCTTTGCTGAGCCAGTGTCAAGTTGAGGAGACAAGGTGGCTTAACATGCCACAAAAATAACCCTCACCTGTAAAGTCACTATGAGTGCTATGAATAACTTTGTTGAAAGTTACACTGAGTAATGTCTGAGGACACTTAGAAAGATGCAGTATGCTATGGAATGATTTTTAATGTATTTTATGGTCCTGTTCTATAGTTATCCTTGCTTGGACACAAACTGCATGGCAAAATGGCTAAGTAAGCTATAAAGATTGTATCTTTTACACTTCAGCACATGAACACCTTCAAGATGCCATACATAATCCCAAGATTAAAGCTAATTTTAATGCAAATAAAAATAGGGAAGAAACCACATGCTCAAACCTAATGAAATATGAGAAAAATTAAAGAATCACATAATAGTAGGGACTGGAAGGGACCTCTGGAAATCATCTAGGCAACCCCCCTGCCAGAGCAGGTTCACCCAGAGCTGCCTGCTCAGGATGGCATCCAGGCTGGTTCTGAACGTCTCCAGAGACAGACACTCCACTCCCTCTCGCGGAAAAATAACTTCTACTTACATAGCATGCAGCAACTCTTAAGCATAGGATGGCATCTTAAGGACAGTTCTAACTGGCCCTTTTCTAGGGACATTTATCCTCAGAGATGCAGAAGGTGAGGAAGCGCCTACCGGCATCCGCATCGGTGACGCTGAAGTTGAGAATGGCAGAGCCTGGAGCCAGGTTCTCCATCACAGATGTGCTGTATGAGGTCATGCTGAACACTGGTGGGTTATCGTTGACATCCAAGATATTGAAGTACACCCTGATGGCAGTAAATTGGCCTCCCCCATCCTCAGCACAGACAGTAAGAATGTAATACTGCTGTGCTTCGTAGTCCAGCGCGCGGGTCAGGTTGAAGACTCCGGTGACAGGGTTCAGGAAGAAGATTCCTTCTTCATCATCCTCACGCACAGTGTAAGTGATCTCCCCATTGATCCCAGAATCATCATCAGTGGCTAGAATGGCTGCCACTAAAGAACCTGCACAGGATGACAGAACAGCAAAATCAGCCTGGGCACTGGTGGGGGGGTCAGAGCCAGCTCATCACCCAGCAGAATAAGTGGCATCTGCTGGGAGAAATTTAAGCCTCAGTACTGCATGACTAATTACTAGAAAAGGAACAGCATTCAGTATGATGTTTATTTTAAAAGGTTACTCAAAGAAAACCAGAAAAAAACCCCACACAAAAACCAAGCAAAAAACCATAAATCCAAGAAATGGCCAGGAATATTTGTTTTTATCTTTGAATGGGAAGGTGTCCAGATTAGATATCAACAGGGTCAAAAAAACCTTTTCTCCTGGCTAGGTATTTCCTTTTGACAATGCAAAGGATCCTCTCCTCCCAGCAGAAAAATACAAGTTCTGAAACCTTCTAGATAATTTTTTCTAAATGCAGAAACTGAAATGTCAGTAAACTCCAAACATCTCAGCTCTATTTTTTGAAAAGTGCCTTTGCAGGGTAACTGCGGTTAGAAAGCTCGAAACCTTATAGGGGTCTGTCCTTCACTGTTTCCTGAAATCCAACTCCTGATGAATTTGTGCCATTGTTTTCATTTCTGCAAAGTCAGTTTGCACGATTGACCTATCTTACTAAAGTTTGGAAATTAAGTGTCACTTTTTAGTATTTCAAACATTAATTATAATTAAGATCAGCTCATTTCCAAGAAAATAAATAATTTCTGTGCCACGGAACCAGATGAATTACATGCATTGCAGCACAGTTAACTATTTTCAAGCAACATGACAATGAAAACCACTTATCATCAGAATGAAGAACAGTGCTACAGCTTCCTTTATTCCATCTGAAAACGCTGGCACCTTTTACATCCATTTGAGCACATCCCCTGCTTTAAGGTTCCTGATTGCACGTGAGCTGGTGAAGAGGCATGGGATGGGAAGCTGGATGGGATTATCAGCTCTCCAGTGAGTTTTGTGCCCAGTGGGGTTGGGGAACCTCATCAGAGAGACTCCCTGGGGCCCAGGGAAGGTACAATTCCCAATCATAACTGCAAGGGGAATGTGGATTAATCTCTGGGATAAAGAGTGGAGCCATGAAGGGGAAACCTTGCAGAGCTTCTTCCCCTCCAGACAAACCTGCCAGCTGCTCCAGAAACTGTTTTTTCCTTCAGCATCCATCACTGCTGAGCTGGGTAAAAGGCACAAAGGTACACCCCATAAAGGATTAAAGAGAGAAGCCTCCTCTTAAAGTGGAGGGTTATTCTGGCTAAATCATACTGAGCCTCAGGACTCTGAGTGACAAGAGAGAAAAGCACAGCTGGGGATCAGCAACCAAACCACCCCGTGCTACACAGACATCTTGATTACTTCCAGATCAGATTCCAGAGGTGCAGCTGACTGCAGTGAAATCCTTTAACACAAAACACCACTGAATTTTGGGACTAGGACTATGGGACTGAATGCAAAAGTTGGGAACAATCTTGGTTTTCCCAAGTTCAGCCTCCCACGTTTAGATGTCAAAGTTCCAACAGAAGGTTGAATGCTACCACCATGTCATTTATTTCTTCTTTCTTTATTCATGTTTTAGGATGAGTTTCTAAAACGCCCCCATTACTTATACCAGCAGATACTGCTTTTAGACTAGCATTGTGCATAAACTACTGGAAATATTTTAGTGCAAATAATATTAACTTCTCATCTGGAGACATGTTATAAAACAGTTTTTGAAAAGTTTTGGAGTTTTTTTTGTTTTGTTTTGTTTTTGTCTAAGGATTTTCTAACTTACAACCTAACTTTTAAACATCAAAACATTCTCACATATGAAACAAGGTTTAAAAGAAAAAAACCAAGAGATTGGTGATAATATTAAAGAACCAGAACTGATTATCTAAAGGTTAGATTTTCTACAAAAGCATTGTCTAAAACAGGACTTAAAGCATAAAGAAACATGATGTTAGGGTTAGTAACTGGGTTCATGTAGGGAATATTATTAAGGAATCATTGCATTAATGCATTGTTACCCATTTCCTAATCCTACTCTTTGTGAATTAAGTACCAGGTTATATTCAGGGAAGTGAGCTCAACTAAATCAATTCTAGCATCATCAGGACATTTTTGTGACACATTATACTGTTTGTATTCTATACATTGTTCCTCCTCACACTCTCCTGTTTACTATTTTTAAGTAGTTGCACTCAGAGGCTCTTACTTGGACACAGGCATAATCCCTATTCTGTATGTAGGATTTGTTTGAGTGGCAACAATTTCTCTATTTCCCACTGAGAAAAAATACAATCTCACTAGTGATACAGATTTCTTAGCAAGCAAACTTTCTGAATGAGGCGATTCCCTCCATTTCTCTACCCCATCATCTGATTCATGCCCTCATCAAATGCCTCCAGCATCTCCTGCCTCCTAGCCAAGTCAAACAGGGCTCCTGCTCCCTCCCCACTTTGACTCCCTGTGAACTGACAAAAAGAAAAAAAAACCAAAACAAAACAGTGTATTTTAGGCCCATTTCCTATTTACCTGGAGTGGCATCTTCTGGGATGTCAAAGGAGTAGACTGGCTTGGAGAATTTGGGGATGTGGTCATTGACATCACTCACAGTGATGTTTATTCTCATGTCTGAGGACTGCAGCCCATCGTCAGCACGAACCAGCAAGGAGTACTTGGAGCGGCGCTCCCGGTCCAGGCGCCTGGTGGCTATCAGGTCCCCTGACTCGGGGTCAATGTGGAAGCTATCATCCGCCCCGCTGATAATTGTGTATGTGACAAGGGCATTGGCTCCCTAAGCAAAACCAGAAGTGGTCAAATCAAGTTATTTGCCAGGAAAAACACATCATTTTCAGTAAGACAAGAATCGTTCCCATAACCGCACTTGGCCAATATTTTTCAGAACGGTTTCCTTTCACAAACAGCCTTCCTGCCCCTTCCTCGCTCCAGTCCCCCAGTAAAGATGCATACGTACTGAGTTTTTATTTATGAGATGTGAAACAGTGAGATTGCCCAGATGCTTTTTGCTCCATTGCTCATAAAAGGATCCCATCCAGTTAATACCATACAGCTTCGATACCTGTTTTAATTTCGAGCCAGCGGCGCTGAGCAGCCTCACATCTTCCCTCTCACCAGGGATCAGTGTTTATTCTTCCTGCTTTATATTTAAAGGTTAAATGAAATCCCTGCCAGTAGGATCGGCTCAGCCTCTGGATGGGATGGAGGGAAGAGGAGCAGGAGGGATACAAGGAGGGAGGACCCAGGGCAGCCAGGTGGCAGCTCCACCAGCCAGCACAGGTGGCAAGAGCTGCAGCTCCTGGAGAAACTCAGGAGAGCTGTGCTTGCTTATTTCTTCTACTCCGAGAATAAACAGATACAATTTTTTTGCTACAGATATGAAACTTTCCAAAGACTTAGTTTTTGTCTGTCAGGCTCCTACCAGAAAATAAAAAGAACCTAAAGTTCCTAGTCACATCTCTACCATTCCTGAGGGTGTTCCAGTGGTCCCTTCTGCAGTAGTAAGATTAAGTACATCAATTAACAATCACAGCACAACTGACCAAGCTAACACAAAAAAAATGTCAAAAATTTAATTCTCTTGAGGAGGTTGAGTTACCTTCTTATTTGAATGCAAGCATTGGTCATTCTGTAACCAATGTGTAACCCTATATTTTAATAACAACACAAACTTCTTTGCATGCTTATCTTGCTTTTTTAAGCCCCTCCTCAGCCGAAAGAATCAGTTCAGGTGAACGAAACAATACGTTAACATTCTCATAACTTACTTTCCAACAGAAATGAATAAATCAAATTATATGTGAATATATTTGCCTGATGCATACAAGACTGCAGCATCCCTCACTGGGCTGACTGGACAAGTGTTTAACATCAGCTGCTCAAAAGCTTTTGCTGGTTCCTTAGTAGCTGCTTAGTTGCAGCATCCTCACAGTAATGACTCTAAGTGGACAAAACGATTTTGCAAGCCAGTTCATGAAAAGAGCACACAGTTCAGCATTATTCCTTTGCCCCTTCTTTTTGGTGAAATACAATCTTCTTTAGGAAAGGATAATATTGATAAAAATAGTTCCAAAAGGAATAGTTCCAAAGGGCAAGCAGGCGTTATCAAAAGTTTTCTTGTTCTCCAGGGCTAGTCTCACATCAGTTTTATTGCACACCTTGAAATGGGGCTGAACTACAATATCTCTGCATCTCTGCTTCAGAGCTAGTTTAGATCTCAAGCTGTGGTCTTAAATTGAAGGTCAATAAATCTTTTTTGATTTTTTGTCGGGTCCTTGAGTATGGTGTATGAGGAGACTGATAAGAAGGCAACCTAAAACCAAAATGTAGAGGCTTTTTTTTTGCCATTAATGGAAAATGTTAACTCATTATATATAAACCAGTGAGCAGCTTCAAATAACCAGAGTATTTGTCTCACTTGCTCGTGTGTGTTTGCCTCTGTGTAACTCCAGGGCACAGAACACCGCTTTGTGAACAGGCCAAATGCAGTGTAAAACACGACCACCATGACTCTCACAAAGGGAATGGATAAAAGCAAGTATTGTCAGAACAACATTTTTAGTACAGATATTCAAATATGAAACCATGCTGCTACCTCATCTGCATCCATAGCTGTCAGCTGCAGTATTTTAGATCCATCTCCCATATTCTCTTCTACAGTCAGATCAAGCATATCAGTAGGGAACACTGGTGGGTTGTCATTGATATCCTGAAGTGTTATTTCCACCTGTAAAAGCAGGAATCAGGAAAAGTTTGTGAGCGCTGAGAATTAGCCACTGATTGGACCTGAATGTTACAAATCACATGGTTTTGAAAGAAATCAGGTAAACTGTTCTTAATCACAAGAACATTCCCAAATCACACCAGCAACAAGAAAAGCCCCTCTGGATATTAAAATTTCACATTGTTATAAAATACTCATAGGAAAGCCTCTAACGTAAATAAAGTAAATTTGACTTGTTGATAGCAACTGATTTTAAATGGTCCTAGTCTAGTTTATATTGGAAAAGATCCACTGATGGACTGTCACTGTAATCCTCAAAGTCAGTCCCTGGAGGACAGCTGCCAAGTCCTGGAGCAGGAGATCATTCAAGCATTAAATTCTGCCTGACATAAAGATGAGGTGGTGTAAAATTCTCTCTGAAATGTTTATATATTGGCAACTGTATTCTGAGGGAGGAAAAAACACCCTTGTGTTCAATGTTGCTTTTCAAAAAATAACCTGGTTTTCTCTCTCTCAAAACTCTCCTCTGATTACAAAGATAAATGTTACTGTCGAAGCACCCACTAGCAGCTACTCTCCTACACCTAAATAAATGGTCTTTTCACAAATGATATTTGTATGCTTCTCCAAGTAGCAATGATAATTCCTGAAAGACTGTTGTGTGTTCTTCACTCCTAGTTTTTCATACGCAGGATTGGTGCTCTGCTGATGCTAATTCAAAAAGCAGCAGAGCTCCATTCTCCCTTTTTGCAGGTATGCCATGAAAAAAAAAAAAAAAAACAGAAAAAAAAATTTTTGGTCCAAACTATTAGCCAGCCAACAAAGTCTGAAGACTCGCTAATGAGAGAAGGGAGGAGTTGAAGGATATTGATCATCAAAGAACAGAGAAAGGCAGATAGGGCTGTTGGACAGGAAAGGGTGCAAAGGTATGGATGACTTAAATAAGATACCTGAAAGGCAACATGCAAGTTTCTCTCTGATCCTAACACCTTCTTCTACAAGCCAATGGCTCACCTGGCCAGAACCTATACTTCTGTTTTATTACATTTAGCAACATTTATTTTTCTTTTATTTCAAGGTGAGAAGGGCTTATAGACAGACCTCTTTTCTGAAGTTCTCCCATTTATCAAATGGAAACGAGGGGTAAAAAGATGCCACAGGAAACCTGAATGAGCTCATGTGGCAGCAGCAAGTTCCCCCAGGAGTCTCCTAAGACACGGAGCAGTTCTTGCTTGCAGCCACCCCATCCATGCTGCATGCTCCATCAGAGATCTATAGATAGAACAGGATCTAAGAAGAAAGGAACTCCCAGATGTCTCACACGTTCAGTTCTTCTTGAAACACTACAGCTTTTTGATTAAAGATCAAACAGAGTGGAAAGGCAACAGCTTTTCTTTCATTTTATCTGTTGTTAAGTCATTCTTCTCCCCTTTGCTCCCAGCCATGGTGTTCACTGCCTCTCCCAGGAGATGCCATCTAATGATCCACAGGCAGCACTGGCACACATTGCCCTGAAGACTTTTGCTCATGCTTAAGCCTTTCCGTGAGCCTTCACATAAAAAAAAAAACAAAACAAAAACAAATCAAGGAGCTCATTCTTCTCTGCTGAAGACTGTGGTGGTGTGTTACCAATTTTAACACAAGGATTGCATTGCCCATCCCTTGGTAAACATCCTAAATAATCTCATTCATGATGAGAAAAGAGAAAAACTCAACTAGTAATTTCTCACATCCATGTAACTAAATGAGGAATCTGGCCAACACTAGTAAATTTTCTCCTGCTTCCATCACTTGGGCCTTTTTGCTCATCCAGCAAATACTGCTTTGCTGATCCTGTGAAACAGACACAAAAGCACAGATTCCTTTTTTATTGGAGTGAGCAATCCTAGTGGCTACTCACAGCAGTGAAGTTCTGGTTATTATACTAAGTGTTGGCAGGACCAGTGCATGTGTGCTTTCTCCAAACTGAAGGCAAGTGAGCAGAAAGATTATCAGAGTACAAGCAAGAAAAATGCATTTCCAGAATGAAGAAAAGTCCTTTTCTTTAAAATTATATATAAAAAGTATATATAAAGTAAAATTGAAGCCCTAAAAAAATCTCTAAAATAATACTTCTAACAATGATAAACCCCTCCCAGGCTATCCTGAACTGCTTTCCCACCTTGCTCTAACTAAATGACTGGGAAACAGCAAGCATGGGGGTGAAAAATAAATATGTTTTAAAATTACTTGAATGGTCAATAATAGTACAGTTCAGGAAGGTGGAAAACCTGAACTACAGACCATGTATATTTACAGAAAGGAAAAAAGAAATCAAGTTTTCAAGATGTGGGGTAACACCTCTGAAAAAAATCAATGCAGTGAATAAAATCCAGAGCCCTAGTACCTTCCAGGCAAAGTCCCTAATTTTTGGTGATGGTGACAAGTGCTCAGGCAATAAACTGCCTGCTCCTATCACCCCAATGCAGGTAATACTGACCCAGCAAAAGGCAAAAGTCTGACCCATCTAGGATAGGAATTACAGCAATAGGAATTAATACTGATTACCAGTCCTGAAATCACTTGGAAAATTAGGGCTCAGTGCATTTTTTCAATGTTTCATTTTCACTATTAAATAAACAGGCAGGGAAACACAATTCATAAGATTTATATGTAACAGTGGAATTTCCCAGGTAATTTTGTTTCGTGGGCTCTAATTCAAGTATTTTAACACCACATAACTTTCCTGGGGTTAAAATTGTGTTGTAAAATAGAGTTTAATATGGTGATCTGCTGTTTTGCAACCAACTCACTTTTACACACTTTTACATATTTTCTAAAAATGCTGGGGGATCAGAGTGCTTTCCAAACCTCAGTGATTTAACTGACACTAACAAAAAAAATTAATTATAGAATAGTTTATGTAGGAAAGGACATTTAAAGGTCACCTAGTCCAACCCCCTGCAGGAAGCAGTGCCATCCTCCACTAGATCAGGCTGCTCAGAGCCCCATCCAACCTGACCTTAAATGTTTCCAGGGATGGAGCTTCATTCTAAGAAACCTCTTCCAGTATTTCACCACCCTCATTGTAAAAAATTTCTTCCCTGTATCTAGTCTTAATCAGATGTCAATCTGCTCACATCATTAATTAAAACCAAAAGGATGTCACTTTCCTGTGTTGTTTTTAACACCCATTTTAGTGCTGCAAGGAAAATGTGCCTTAATTTGTTTCTTCTTTCTCTTTCCCTCAAGTTTGGGGGTTTTGTTTTTGTGTTGTTTATTGGGGGGATGTTTCTTGGGGGGGGGGTTAAGGTGGCCACTGGGAGTTGCACTGCCTGGAGTCTTGATTAAATGTTTCACTGCATCCAGAACACTTCATCATGCAGCATGGCCAAAATCTATTATGGCTTGCAAGTGAGTCATGCTTTAGCTATGCAAAGACCATAATAAAGAACATTTTACATAAAAATGCCAAAAAAAGTTGGTAATTTAATCTTGATTCCAAGTAGGTATGCAAGGGCTCTGCATCCAGCCTGTGCAGACAATAAGGCATTGTCTGGAAACTCTGCCTACCCACTGTGGCTGCACCCAACTTTCCAGCTAAGCCCAGGTGATGCTGCTGCTGAAAGGAAATGGGTCTCTCTTTTGAGAGAGCTGCAAATACCAGTGTTAGCAGAGATGCATTGGTGCAAAACCAACTTCTCCCCAGCCAGCAGAAGGCCAATAGCCAGGACAGGACATTGGGACCTTGACTTCCAGCCCTGAAACACCTGAAAAGGCTCATTGAGGATGGGGTGCAGTAGCGACGAGTGGAGCTTTGGGGGCTGACTCCATTGCTGGTAAAGCCAAACAGGGAAAAAAAAAAAAAAAAAAAGTTTTTCTAAAGGCACATTGCCATTCCTGCTCTTTCTGAAACCAATATTTTTAATTGTTGAAGTGCTGCATCATTTACTGCTCTCTAAAAGGAGGCACGGTCTCTCACACAACAGAGGGAATTCAGACTGGGTTAAGGAATGCACTGCTCAAACCCTGGTTAATTTAGAAAGTAACAACACGCTTATTTTAAAATACACATCAAAAAATACATATTCGTGTATGTGGAAACCCAATAAAATCCAACTGCACAATCAACGCAAGCTTAACAAAGTGGTACAAGGAATAAAAATGATAAGAAATGCCTCAGGCAGTCCTGTGGGTTTTTTCCCCCCTTCACCACCAAAACCATAATGAAATACAGGTTATTTTGTCAGTACTGGTAAATGAGTAACACGTGTAGCTCAGTTAATATTCATGCAGTCTAAAACAAGAGATTGAGTGTTGGAATAAGTTATTTTGAACTCTGCTTCAACAGGGCAAGCCAATACACTAGGACCTTCCCCAGCTCTGCCCAGGAATAGCAGCTCAGTGGAACCACCATGGAGCTGGGCTGGCACCAAGGACCACGAGCTGCTCTAACTGCATCTGATGGGGGTGTGCAGATGCTCCCAGCAATGTTCAGCTTGCTGTGCCTGTCCATCTGCTCAGAGCAGGCAGAGGGATGTGGCAGAGCTGTTGGGTTTCTCTGCCCCTGGCCCAGCCCATGGAAGCAGAAGCAGGAGCAGAGCTTCAGTGCTCTGTCTGGAGCAGCACCTCGAGTTAGAAAACCTGCTCCAGATACCTGCCAAACAAATGCAAACACCTCACAAACACTTGCTGGTCAGGGTTTTCTTTTTGTTTTGGGTTTTTCACTTTTTTTGGTGTGTGTTAAATACTCACGACATTATACACTTGGGAATCATTTAGTTTATAACTTTGCGTTTAATTAAATGAGGTCCACTGCCACGTAATCAGAAATGGATTGAATTGGGAAGAATGTTTCTATCTATGTCAGGAAAAAAAAAATGGATAAAGATGGAAAAAGTAAGCAGTAGCAGTTCAAGGATGGAAATGTCACACCTTTAAATTAAGTAAATCACCTAATTAAACTTACAGGTGTGACATTTAAGACACACAACAGAGGGAACTCTGCAGCCCTCCTAATAGGGCACCCCATGACTGACCTGGGGACACTCGACAGCCACCTGCTCCCAAAGGACATTAGAAAAACATGGGTTTATTGTGTCAAGTCCCAAGCAAGCCTTGATTACCCAGTCAGAAATATCACCAGGAGCTGGCAATTATAGTACAAACACAGATGTTAAGAAGGCCAGTTGGGCCACTTCAGATGAAGAATGACCAAACCAAAGCCTCCCTTCAATCAAGTCAAAACTAACTTTGAGTTTTTAGATAATCTTAGTAAACTTTCAAGGGAAAAAAAAATATAGTGGCATTTCTGCACATCTTAATTTTAGTGTGGCAGTAGGCAGAAATACCACAAGAGAACAGTTCTCATGGTATTTCTAGCATAAGTGAAACCAAAGTGACTTTTCTTGCTCAGGTCCCTGTCTGATGTCCTGACTAAAGCAACACATCTGTCCCTTCCATTATAGCACTTGAGGCTTTTCAGTTGTTATCCTGGTCATGCCAAACCTTTGATCCTTTCAAAGTTCACCACCACTGGTCATTTCTCTCCACTGAGACATGAAATATTCATTTTTCCAGCACTTGGCTCACAGCAAGGTACCTGCCTGAGTCCCTGCATCTGTAGCCTACTGAAGCATCAGCAAGCACCCTCAGGTAAAACTCCTGTGGAGGTAATGGTGAGTCTCACAATACCCAGGTCAAAAATGAAGGCTGGACTCTGGTGTTGCTATGTCTTCATTTTCTATGCTGCTACATAGATTGATGGTCTAGACATTTCAGAACCAGGAAAATATCCTGGTCATACCATATTTGAACTTATTCACTGCGACTCTATTGAAATCGTTTGATACTCTTAGAGTCATACAATCACAGAATGGTTTGGGCTGGAAGGAACCTTAAAGATCATCCAGTTCCAAGCCCTTCATGGGCAGGGAAACCTCTCACCAGATGAGGCTGCTTCTCTGGCATTGACTATTGGAAGCAAGGCTGGCCAAGATGTGCCCCTGCCCCCTCCTGCAGAGCAGTTTCTCCACTTCAAACCCCATCTTGCCCACAGATGTCTGGCACAATAGGTATGACACAGAGCTTAAAGGAACAAGGATAAGCCAACTCCTTTCATTTCCCCCATGATCTGTAGGCTTTGGACAGCAATACCTTTCATGTAGAGCAGCAGCAAAGCCACAATTGAAGCCTGTGATAATTACACTCTATGTCAGCTTTGAAACTTTTCCCATAGTAGTCCTTAGAGAAAAACATGAAAAAAAAAAAAAAAAAATTCTTGCAGAGAAAAAAAAAAACCCTTACAAAGCAGAAGCAGCTCTGCAAAGGGACTCTGCAAGCCCCCATCCACGGCACAGCATGCTGAGACCCAACCAAGCAGAGGTGAGCACCTGACTCCATGTTAGACTAAAGTATTTTCCTGCATTTCTAGCAGTCCCTGGTAAAACACCATGGATGTAAGACCAGCATTAGAAAGCAGCTCATGAAACATATTATCATAAGTCACTTTGCATAGAAGTGTATTGAGAACATGGAAGTAGCTTCAAAATCATATTTATCCACTGTATTCCAGTAAGAGCTTGATGACCTTTACAACTTAGTTCTCAGCCTTACTAAATAGTAATAATTTCATAATTTGCAGACTTAGGAAGTGTGTGCAAACCATGATTTTTAGTATTTGCAGCTCTTTAACTTAAAGGACAACTACATTACAAATACAAAGCTGAACTAAGAAAATCATCACAGGAAGCATTTCAGATTCTGCACTAATTTTTATCCTGTACAGTCCATTATCTCACTGGTACTTCCTAATTCAGCTTTCTGTCCCACACTAACTTTATATCATAGTAGCTTATGAAATTTCCTAATTTATGTACAAGGGCATCTCTGCTCCACTTATTTTTTTGTACATTTACGCATGCATCTTAAGAGTTACTCTATTAAAACCACAAATGTGATAACCAGTTTGACAAATAATACAATTTGACTACACAGAAACAGAGCAGGACTTTAATTTTTTTCTTCCAAACTTGAGCTTATTTCCTAGTATTGAAATCATAATTAAATTACTTTAAAATTCCTGCTTGTGTAAACCCTATTGACTTTAATAACTTTGCCAGAAAGTGGTCCATTATGTTAAGTCATCTGCTACAAAACAGAAAACAGCAATCATGTACTAAAATAAGGCCAACTAAAAAGATTTATTTTACTCTTTCCACATGCCCCTTTCAAATTGTGTAACTGTACAATGGCTTTGATACCATCTTGTTTCTCTGAAATATGACTAAGAAAAGGTGACTAAGTATTTCAATTGAATTGTTCTGTTTTTTTTTTTTTTTCCTGTGGGCATAAAAAAAAATATTTACAACTTTTATGCACCACAGCAACAAAAGTTGTGTGTCTTGTTTGACACAGGGCCAGGTGACCCTTAACAAGTGCCAAAGGCTCCAGTAACCTATGTAACTTTTACAGAGCTGATGCTCAAGAGCAAAGACCCAGCTGTCAATGCATTTGCTACCATATCCAGCCTTAAAATCAGACCCTCTTAGCAGACCCTATTGGAAAATACACCTGTACTTACAGGGTACAGTTTAAGAACAAACTAAAAAAAAAATGAAGTAAATTTAATTCCTAACAATTTATCAGCGCACATCTTAAAAACAAGAATAAATAAATACATCTCTAATTACAGCATATGCTCTTAAGTCTTCACATGTGCTTGTGTGCACTGGCTCAGCACAGGTAAAAATAACCTTAAAAATATGACCAGAGATCATCTCACACCTTCTTCAGCCCAAATGACAAACACAGCTCAAGTTCATATAATGGGCATGAACCTAGTGACAGGACTGGGCTAGTGACCCACCAGACATTCAAGTTCAATTTCCAAAAAAGTGTGTGTAGTAGGATTGAGCTTTATGTTGTCAAATACAAAAAGGTGTGTGTGAAACTTGAATAGCCACCTCCCAGGAATAGATTATTAGAAGAAAAATCTCCATTGGAGAACTTCAGCATACGTGTTCATTGGCTTGCAATGGTGGTTTACAAAGAATTCAACTGAAATGTTCTGTTAAATACACCTTAGTAAAAAGCCTCCTCAAAACAAAAAGTTCAAGGTCAGAAAAAGCAAAGTGCCACATTTTAAAGCAAAGAGAGGTGTCAGCACTAACCCTTCATGATGTTTGAGGAAGGAGGTTTCTGAAGGTATCAAATTAACCCTCAGCTCAGAGCAAACCTTGACCCACTGCAGTGGGATCTCAGTGGGAGGGATGGATCACCGAGTAATTTCTCTGGGAGTTTGAAATTTGACTACTTCAAAGTTGAAAGTTACTGACTCTCCTCAAAGCCTACATAAAACCTCAGATGATTTCAAACAGCAGGTAAATTATAGTCAGTATTCTGCTCACACAGAGCAGCATCCTGCAGGAATGACAGCTCCCTCTCTAGGTGTCCACAACTGAGATTATTTCAGTGCTGGCCAATGAGAGCTTTTATCCCAGTTTCAGTTTCTGCTCTGCCAAGTGCATGAGAAGGTCCAAATACTTTCCAAAGCATGCAATTCACACTATCTGTGTTCTCATCCTACAGCAGCAGTGATGGAATACACCTTCTTAATACATCCCATTTTTGGGGAAAATGCTGCGAGATCCCTTTCATTGTAGCTCACTCAAAATGCAGCTGCACAGATAAATGGGGTGAGTTAACGTGACTATGGAAACATTCACGTAGTAATATGAAATAAACCTGACTTATTTGGAAAAAGTCTAGTACTGCTTTCCTTGGAAGAGTATTCACCTACTTGCACACTGGAATGGAGGATTTGCAGGGTCTGTCACTTCCTTAGAGAAAGGAGAAGAAAAGAATGCCCTAGTTATCACTTCCAACTTCATCCACAATTCATCCCCTCCTCTTCTGGCTACTAAGGGCAGTGCTAGTGCCACAGAAGGTACATGTTTTTCTCAAAAAATTCTACCTTGGGTCCCTGTGCCTTCCTAATAATACATATATGTCTCTTTTATATATAAATAAGCAGATTAAATAAGGGCTAAGGCATCTGTCTCGAAAAACTGAGAAATTAACCAGTCCCCTTAGGCTTTCTTCATGGACCCTATTCACTACCTGCAATCTTCTCATATTTTTTTTATTGCTCTTCTTTGCATGATTCAATATCCTTCCTGAGCAGGCAGCACTGTGGGCACGCAGCATGACAGCTCCATCCAAGTCAATATATCCTGATGTTTTACAAGTCACTTCCCAACACATGCCTCTGACATGGGGGGTATGAGCTGTTTAATACGTCCCTTCTGGAAGGCATTGATGTCCTGGTATCGTTTCCGTGTTAATAATGATTCACTCCTGAAGGAGAAGTGAGGGAGGAAAGGAGGAAAGATTACCTGCTCCGTCCCAAGATGTTGGCAGGAGATTTTATGTAGGCTTTGTTTCTAGAGATGCACCTAGGTAAGCAAAGAAAGGGCTCATAGGCACCTAAAAGGCAAGGAGATAAAAACCAGCAGAAAGCCAGCTGTGTAAGAGACCTAATTTCCTGCAGCTATGGAGCAACAGCCAGGGAGGGAAAAGCCACAGATGCTGCATCTATTAGAGAGGGTCTTCCCATCAGAGCACAGAACAATTACATGCCCCAGCTGTAGGAAAGGCAAACATCATCTAGGGCATAAAACAGGATTGCCAGGCATATGGCATGAGAAAGAAAACTTCTGTTCTGCTATTCACAGGCTCACCTCAAACTGCAGCACAGAAATCCAGTAATGGTGTGAGCCCAAAGGAAAGAGCTCGGAAGAGGAGCAACAACAAACAGTCATTAAATGTGACCCAGCAGCTGAGATACACTCTAGAAAAAAGTGACTGGAAGAACTGATATAGAAATAGCCTTAAACCATGAAGAGAGAGAACAAATTGGTCTGTGTCTAAAAATCAGAAGATTTAAACAGCAACAAAGTCAGCTCAGGTCAGCAGCAGGAGGAAAGAGTCTGGAAAGGAGCAGGAACAGCCACTGCCACAACAGCAAAGGCACACTAGGTCCTGACTCCACTCTGGAAAGTTCCATCCATTCCCTTCTCCAGTGGTATCAGAACAGTTCAGGAATCAGTTCAGTTGAACAGTTCTGACCAGGAGTTGGTACGACCAACCTGATAGTGAGGACACTGAACTGGCAACCAAAATGAAGCTTCAAGCTGCACCACCCATGGCATACAGGATACTTTTCAAATATCACACAACACAAGCTTTTATTCAGGGGTATTTCAGTGTCAACACCACCTTAGTACTATCACCAACAAAGGTCAAGACTTCATGCAAAAAACATCTGCATTTGATTTGCTCTTCCTGCTGCTCTGCACATCACCACCACAACTACAAACAGAAGTATTTGGCTCCATGCCTTCCCCTTTTATTACTTTACTATGCTTCACTGCCAGTCCTTATGGCAACAGAACTTGCAAAGTCATGGACTCTTATAAAAATCTTAGAATACTTAATACCTTGTACAGTGAGATTCCACATATTTTTGGACACCATGGAGTTTCCAGGTATTGTTTTTGTCCTCATCTCATTTTGTATTTAATATAATAGCCAGAAATATGAGTCAACAATAATAATTTGAAGATTTTTTTTTTCCAGTCTTGGGTACTTCCTCTCTGCTTTTCCCAGTGCACACTGCTCTGATGATTTTATTCATACTGCAAACTCCTTGAGGCAGAAGCACTCTGTGCTGTATACTCCTGGGATGAGTTTACAGAAGAAAGCAGAATACTGATTTGTGATCCTTGCTGGCACTGAACATGGCTTAATCATTTAACCTAAGCAGTGTCCTAGGTATAGGCTGAGGACAGCATTTTTCACAGCATGGCACCTGCATCAGCTCCTTGCCTGCTCAGAAGCACACAAGGTGATGCTGACAATGAGCTGCCTGCAATGGACTGCATAGTGTAAAGGTGATGGGAGGAATAATAATAATAATAATAATAATAATAACAACAGATTAACAGATTATAAGGGAGTCAGAGTCGAGGAATAAACTAGGTCAAAAGCAATCAGCAATGCAATTTGAAAATTTTCCTTTAAAAGTATTCCCAGTGCTGCAAAATGAAGAAGGGCTGCCTTGCACAGTGCTTGCCAGTCGTTCAGTTTCTGTGCCATATGGTGTTTACTTTCTAAAAGCTGCATTTTACTTGCCCAAAACCTGGATTTCATAGCAAGATTTTTTTTGAGGGGAGTCTAATCCTTCTGCACACAATTACTTAAAGTGCTTCTAAATAAATAAGAAAAATCCAACAGAGATCTCTAAGAATTTCTGTATTACTCACATTTGTTATTCAAGCTAAACTTGAATAACAAGAAACAAACCACTTAATAAGAAAAAGAAGTCAAACCTCAAATAGGTGAAAGGTATTTGGAGAACACTGGCATAGGTATTTTTGCAGTGAAACCCCCCAGGCAAGAGTGATGCTGGTTCTGGGATAGGTAAAACACTGCTGTAGGGATGCTGGCTGAGAGGCAAGGTCCCAAGGCAGCACCCCTCATCAGGACCCACCAAGCATTGCCCTTTTTAACTGCAAATAGTCAAACCCTCAAGAGCAGACAGTGCTTTTCCCTTTTCCCCTGCAGGAAAACCCATCTCCTCAGTAGGACTGCTGTTTTTCCAGCAGACTTCAACAGGCCACAGGCAGTGCCCCTGCATCTTTTCCTGCTCACCTACCCCATTTATCTTGGTCATTGGAACAAAATTAGTATTTATCCTTGTTGGTTTTTTGAAAGATGATTTATTCCAGCACTGAGAACTGATCATCCCCACCACTTGAAATGATTTCAGATGAAAGTGCAGTAGGTAAATGCTGCCACCTACACACTGCCAGTTGAAGGCTTTTATGCCAGGCATGGCCATAAAAAGTCAGGGAAAAAAAATACCCTAATGTAGTGTTCTTGATTATGCTGAAACCACTGTTCTGGGAAGAAAAAAATGTCCTGGAAGATTTGAATCCTGTAAAAAAAAGGTACACATTACCTAAATCTGTAAAAAGAGAAGCATACATAAAGTTTGAAATTGTTACTACTGTGTCAAAAAACATCTTGTCATTGAAATTATCACTTTCTTTTCCTGACCTATACACACAGATTACATTCTGCATTATCTCAGCCGTCAATTAGACATTTATATGACACGATATATTTTAAAATAACATTTCATACAGCAGCTGTGTTTACAGAAGGAAATATTTTTATAGGGTTCTTTGTGACAAATGTCTCCCATTTCTGTAAGTCTGTCCTTCATGCTAATTGCCCCATCACTTCTCTAATGAAATCTGTCCCTGGTAGACAGATTATTATCTGTAAAGTTCAGAGAACAGTATTCATCTATTTTGGCATACCATATGTAAAGGACATTAGGATTTCAAGATTCAGTTATAACCACAACAAAATCACAAAAATGCAAAAATTCCAACTTATTACTTTACTCAAAATTGAAATAGCTAAAGCTATTTTAAGTAACAGAGTACATGATGGAAGAGGGCCTCTTCCATTTCTAATCAAAGAAACAGAGGCTAAAAAGCAATTTTAAAAGAATAATTAAATAACACCTCAGCTTTGTTTGGTTTTTTTTTCTTTGGGGGTTTAAAGCTATTTGCTGTCTTTACCTAAGGCATGTATACATACTTGCATGTATTTTCAAAACAGGTTTTTTTTAAAGCAAATATTGACACTATGCAGTTAAAGTTATAATCTTCATGATAGTTATAATCTAATTATAGAATATTAACCAAACCCTGACCGCACAAGGTCAGAGATCTCCCACCTCAGACTTCACAGAATTTAAGAAAAGAATTTAAGAAACTTCACTTTATCTGAATAAAACCTGTGGCTCACTCAGCCTTTACTTAAGAGTAATGGCTTCCAAATGTGCACTATTTATTTATCCCTACTTTGACCTCCTCGGGTGACATATCCTCCTCTCTAGAGTGGTGTCAGTATATGAATATTTTAGCAACCCTGGTGTCTTTTACATTCATGAAGATGCTCAGAGAAAGGCAGAGAAAAAAAGTTAACCACCTTCTGTCCACGTTTTTGCAACGATGCATTTCTGTCAGTCCCACACAATGCTGCCCACGGCTGAACCCTTTTTCTGTACACACTGTACAGCAGCTGAAGAATTCTAAATGAAAACCAAAATGTATACCTGCATGAAGCTTTCATTATTAACAGAATTATAAGCGAAAAAGATTCAAAAGGAACACAGGGGCTGGAAAAACACAGCCCTTCCAGACCCTGTGAAACACAGCCCTCATAGCTGAAAAAAAGGGGATGCACCTCAAGGCAGCAACAGGGGATAAGAAACGAATGTGAAATCTCAGCTCAGCATTGGTTTTGGCACTCCTTGTTCCTGCCAGAACAATGCAATGCCCTGGGCTGCAGAGAAAGCATCTGCCTTAACAGACCACCAGAATATCTCGGGCAGGTATTTGGTAGAGAAAGATCCATGGCTGGAAGCAAGCCATTGCTTCTTGTCCAGTCCACTGGAGAAGAGGAAAAAGGGGAAAAAAATAATAAACCATGTACCTTTTTTTCTGTTGTTGTTTAAACCTAACCAGTATGTTCATAGGACTAACATTAGTAAATAAAGTTAGTAAAGGTAAGCTATCATACAGAAATTCCTACCATTGATAGCAATTCATTTGTAAATCCCTTAATTTGTTTTCCAGCTCAGAATACATTTGTTCCTGTTTTGGGGCACTGCAGCTTGGATTGCTATTTGTTAATCATACTGTATTTCAGCTTGGCCTAAAATTTGGGTACATCTGAGTTATTCAACCCTGCTAGGATTAACAGTCCTAAAAACAATGCCAAGTTCTCCTCTCCTGCATTACAAACACAATAAAATCAGGCTGGAAAAAGCTGGAAATCAAGTAGTTGGTTCATCCCCATGCCCAAAGAGAGGATCAACTGTACCTGTGGTATCCAAGAGAGGCACTTTTTAACCACTCTATGAAATGTACACTAAAAAGTATTTTTAAAATTTCCTGGACATGCCCTTACGAGGCATTTCTAACTTCATTATTAAAAAACTCTCCAAGTGACAGAGCAATCCCTCTCTTGCTGCAGCATAAAAATAGCTTTTTTTGTTGTTCAATAAAGAGCTGGGACTGCAGAAAACTCTCGTCAGGTTGTGCCACTGCCACTGCCTTCCTCTCTTTTAATTGCCTGCTCTGCTCCATACCAGCTCCAGGATGATCAGACTGGGTCAGACCAAAGGTTCACCTCCACAGGCCTTCAACACTGCTATAAGCAACAGCCCAACTTCAGTAGTTATTTATGAAATACATGATTCGTGAAAAGCATGGACAGAAAAATTTTCTTAAGTAAAATGTCATTTAATGATGGGATTTTGTCCCTGTCCTGTCTATCCTCACCATCCCACTTAGGGCTGAAAAATCAAGTCTAAACCCGTGGAATTAAAAAAGCCAAGGACATGTATAATTCCCCCAAACTTCCTCAGCTTCAAGCCACCTTCAGTTCAAGGATTCTCGACTAAGATGTGGTTTCCATGTATTGTCCAACATCCCCTTGAGCCCACATCAACTCCTGGTGTGCACAATGGCTTTTGGCAATGAGGTCTACACTGTGGATCTATCAATTGTGCAGAGAACCACCTCCTTCCATATCTTCTGGAGTCAAAAGTTGTTGCTGGCTTCTTAAACCATATTTTTTCTTTAAACTGACGTGTGCTCTTGCAAGTACTGCTCCAATGGACTGCACAGCCCTACAGGTGTCTTGATGGCCTGGCCCTCAAGGTCCAGGAAAAATATTTCAGAAACAGGATCTATGCCTTGAAAGAATTTACAAACTGAATAGTGGATTAGGAAAAAGCAAACAGCTTCCTAGATGTGAGGAAATTTTTCAAAAGGATCTACCAGGTATGTAACTGCTCGCTTTTTTTGATGTTCCCTGTGAAACAACAAGCTGACAAGATAGCTGACACCAGAACTTGACAAAAGACAAATCTATCAACACCCACCACCAGTAGAAGAGCACCAGAGGGACATCACTAAACACCAGCAGTAAGCAGAGCTCTGGAGGTCAAACCCTGCTCCTTAGAGGAGAAAAAGAAGAATGGAAAGAAAGTAGAGCTGACAAACACGGTTGTCTTTGCCTCATTATTTGCAGAAAGGTCTTTCAATTGCAAAAATGACTGAGTAAATCCAGTCTCAAAGCCCTGAATTTTCTTTACAGCTGCCCAGGAAGAAATTCTCATACATTACTTTTTTTACTGTATACCTCAAAAAAACCCCAAGTCACAAATTACAATTATTTTGGTTTTCTGTTGCAAATGTACATTTTTCTCTCCCCATAGAGGATATTGGTAAGAGAGAGGCACACATGAAATGAACTGCCTTTGTAACTCACTCTCACAAAAAGTGCCACAGATCCATCTGCAACTTTTATATTAAACAAACAGGAAAGGCTAGAAGTGCAGTGCTGGAAGTTTACAGAGGATACTAGGCTCTGCATTTTGCACTTTGGGTGCTACTTCTTTCACTTCTGAGCTCTCCTGCCAGAGAAAAAAAATCAGCTCTTCAATAAAAAACAGCTGACTGGAGCTGAACCAAGGTATGTGATAAATGATATTCATATTTATGGCATAAATATAGCCAGCACCATTATAAAGCAGGAAGAAAAAAAATAAAAATCTACCTCCCAATATCAGCATCTGGAAGTTTTCCTTAGAACTGCTGCATTTAGGAGTATTAGATGGTTAAAGTACCAATACTGGATAAATTCACCTTTCTATCCATCACTGGTAACAGGATGACTTGTGTCTTTTGATCACATTTTCCCTGTTTCTGGTAAAAAAAGAAAAAAGGGAGTAATTTTGAAAAAGGTAGACTAGAACAGGTAAACAACCACGTGTTTTATCAGGCACGTGATGCCCCAAGTCTTGCTTTAGACCTTAAACATTTTTCTAAGCAGCTTCTTCACGCAAATGAGTCAGTTACTGCATCTCACATTGTTCAGCTATGAGACTGCCCATAAGAAAAACAGCCACTGAAAGAAGGAAAAACCAAGGACATTTTTCCTACTGTGTTGGACTTACATCACTTTTCAGAAAAGATCAGATATCTTTGAGATGAACTTTCAGTGGAGAAGTTCTGTGGCTTGTGTAAGCCAGGGATCAGTCTGGTTTTTTTACTCTTCAAGCCTGAATCAACTAATTCCCTCTTCATGGCCATGGGAGGCAAGCTCCTGGGTGGTAGCAGACTAGTGATCTGATAAACAAAAAAACTCTACAGAGATTTGGGAAGAGCAGCCTTGGAGTCCATCTGATCATTGTGGATATTCAAGGGAGAGCAAAATATACAGGTGAAGCTTCCCCAAAACAAGAAAATGAGTAGTTAGGAGGATAAATAGCTACTTCCAGAAGGTATTTTAAAGTAGCTAGCAAGAAATTACATTGAGTGTTGAACAAGGGTCCCTGGAAAACAAGGAGCTGGCTGCCTGACCTGCTCAGATAACCTTTTATTTCTTGGCAGTCTCTGCCTCTCTCTGCCATACACAGGCAGGCATGGCCTCAGAAACAAAGTAGAGCACTGAATAAAACAGCAGGATGGGAAGGGTGAATTTGTGAAAGTCCGCCAGCCATTTTTTTTTTCCACACAAATAAATTTCTACTCTTTTCTATTCTCTGAGGTTGAAAATTGTTCGTGCCCCCACTGCTGCCAGGGCTTTTCAAAGTAATCACACTGGGTCTCCAGCCATCCATCTATGCATGTTTCAGTAACCTTTACTTCTGCTGAATAACTCAACAAAGCAAAGATTTGCTATTGGCAAGCTCTAATCTGAAGGAAAAACTTAAAGCTTGCATTTTGTTTACTCAAAGTCCTTGAGGGGAAATATATATTTTTTTATTTATATGTATATCTCCTTTTTGACCCTATTTGTGACTTTGCTTTGGGGACTGGCAGGAGGAAATTCAGTCCTGTCCAAAGTTTTGATAATGTGAAAAACAGATGACAAAACCGTGAGCCTAAGGGTTAAGATGACAGTGACAAAATCTGATTTTGTGATATTGGTGACAGCAAGCCACTCCAAAAGCCCATGTGCCTGCCTGGTGGGGTGGCGAGGGATGCAGCAATGAGGAGAGCCCAGAATGCCCAGGTCTGAAAGGACACAATGGACTTCAGGGAAAATATCTTTTTTTTGGACATGATTTTAAACTCAAAGGAAATGAAGTTCTGCTTTATAAATACTGCCTGGAGGTCAGGTCAGGCTGTGGCACACTGCAAGAACCCCATCAACACACGGCTCTGATCTCACCTGCCAAAGATAACTCAGCCAGTTGTTTGCCATCAGCATTTTCCCTTTCAATACCTGCAATTATTTATCTGCTGCTTCAGGTCTATTAGGGGAATATCCCAGAGCAGGACAGCACCACAGCCCTCTGAAAGCACACAGCATCAATCTTCCCTCAGCTGCACCCTGGCACGAAACCACACTGACATCAGACAACCTGGAGCTGCAGGGAGAGCACAGCCCCAAATTTAAAACAGAAGCTGTAACAGGATACATTTGCATTTGCTACCTCGCCATATTTAATACAGAGGACATTATCCTCCTATCCTCTGTCAAACTCACTAGGCTGCGTTGTTTTTTTTTCATTCTTGATCCTCATCCATCCAGCAAAATGCCCTCCTTGAGCAGGTCCAGCCCTGGGTGAGGGGCTGATGTGTTAACTTGTGCTCCCTCTGCTGCTCCTGCTGCAGCACAGCAAAACACAGCCTGATGGAACCTACACATCACTGCCTTTTCCTCAATTCCTTGGTTCTAGTTCACCAATTGCCCGGTTTTTTTCTTTTTTTGAAGAGGAGACGATTTTAAAGGAGAGCAGAGAACTACGCAGTGTGATGGAATTTAAGCGAAGCGGATTCCAAGATGATGGATCCGAGCGGAATTCCAAGTTGCTTGGGAAGTCCTTGTGGCCCAGCTGTATCATACACCAGGGCTTGAGGTGTCCCCCTCATCAAAGGGGACACAGAGCTGGTGGGAGGACACCCCAGGGACCTGTATTTGACAACACCCACTGCTCGTGGTCTGAGAACACCCGGTGGTCTCAGGGAGCCTCCTCTCCTTGGCAAGGATGCCTTCTCTGCAGGGCCACCACAGCTTGGGGACAGGAGGGAGGAGAAAAGGGGTGTTAAGTCTTTAGACAAATGGTAACCATAAAACTAAGTATAGCTGTCCATGAGAATGTAAAGATAGGTAACAAAATGTAAGTAAACATTTCTGCAGAATTATCGATCATTCAACCCAGATACAAAACCCCTCAGAAGGTGGTTTGGTCATTTATGGTTAAGCTTAAAACCATACCAAGTCAAAGAATAAGTAGTATTAATTAATCACTACCAGCATCACCCAGACCCACAGCATGAATATTAAAACCAGAAGCATTTTCCCCCCCCATACTCATAGTATTTTATATAAAGTCTTGAGTTGTTTTTACTGTCAGAAAGAAACTAATTTTAGGAGAAATTCTGAAAAGGAAACAGGAAGAATGTCTCTGAAGGAGGAAGGCTATGCTAGCACACATGCACATTCATTTGCTTTGAAACTTACATCCTGAGTGTCTCAGCAAGTTCAACAATATAAATAGAATATGTCTAGTAGGTCTAACAATGAAGTGCAGACGTTTTATACCTATAGTTTTGCTTAATCTGAGGAAAATACTTCCCACAGTTTCTAGTGCTTTATGATTGCAGGTGGGTTAACTTTCCTTTTCTGTTTGCTTGGTTTTGGGTTTTTTTTGAGTACCTCACAACTCATGAGGTGCTGTGATGATGGAGAAAGCAGGAGAAGACCTGTGAGTGATGGGAGGGAGAGGGTACCAGCCAGTGCCACAGTGCCCACTCCCCCTCCCAGCACTGTCCTCACTCCTACACACCCAGTCCTGCTGCCACTGTCACCAGGAGCCTTAATTCAACACAGAAACAGCAAAAAGGCCATCAAGATGCTCAAAATTGCAGCAGATTTAAGCCAGCCAACAGCAAGGCATGTCTTGCAATTGATACACATCAAAATAGGCAGCAAGAAACTGATTAACAAATTATTGATAATAAAATAATTATCCATCTTGCCTTCTGGGAAAGAAATTGTGCTGACAGGAAAGGCTGGAGGTTGTGTCTGAATTTTCCCAATCTCCCAGTTTACAGTGGACACCGAGGACTTGCACTGACCTGGTGATGCTTTACATTTTTTAAAGGGGTGGGTATATAAATAATTTTGTTAGAAATCTATTTGGCATTCAAAAACAAGGGAAGGAAGACTATAATTTACTGACCATAACTTTAAAAAAGAGAGGGTGTGTGAAATGCGTGCTCCTCTGATAAATCTTCCTCCCATGTATACACCCATATCAGCATTTCCTCCTCCTGCCGATTTCAGAACAAAAATGTGCAG
Source organism: Phaethornis superciliosus (assembly GCA_023637945.1). Taxonomy (NCBI): domain Eukaryota; kingdom Metazoa; phylum Chordata; class Aves; order Apodiformes; family Trochilidae; genus Phaethornis; species Phaethornis superciliosus. Next base: position 21,738,518 of record JAJQWJ010000011.1, read on the forward strand.
TCTAAGTGAACTTCTATTTTATGCCACAGTAACCTATCATTCTGTGGTGAACAAAAGACCAGTTGGAATTTATTTTTCTAAAAGACAGCTAACCAATCTCTGTAATTCAAAAAGGCTTTTTCTCATCAAAGCACCACAGGATCACTGAGGAAACGTTTCAGAGCTCAGAATTCAAGATGTGGGCATTACATGGGACACAAAAACATTCTGGAAAACTCAAGCCACTTGTATGACACTGTAGCAATGATTCAACTTTTTGGCACATTCCCCTTATATGATCATCTGAAAACCATCTGAGATAACCTCCAAAGATCTCCATCAGGGTCTTCTCTACTTTTCTGATGGAGAACAGCAATCTGCTCTTGTATTGCTACTATAAAACAGGACTACAAAAAAAACCTCAAAAAAAACAACAAAGCAAGAGAAAACAAAGCCTGTTTGAAAACAAGAAGCACAGACATCCAGCATGAGCTTCTCTGCCAAGCCCCTCCCTGGAAGTGTTCAAGGCCAGGTTGGATGGAGCTTGGAGCACCCAGGGCTGTGGGAGGTGTCCCTGCCCATGGGGGGGGTGTGAACTACATCATCTTAAGGTCCTTTGAAACCTAAACCACTCTATTATTCTATTTTCAAATACAACATGTCCAAAGATTGCACATGTATATCTTGACTGTTTTAAGGAGTATTTCAGGAATCGGAACCTGTGGTATTTCCATTCTTTTTGGAGGAAAAACATGTCAGGCTCTGCAATAGCTCAGCTTCTTCTCAGGATGTAACACTCATGATAGCAGAGTAAGCTCCCTTCTCTGAAGAGCAGCAAGTAAGACTGTTTACACAAGCCCAGGTAAGGGAAAGATTGTAAGACATCACCCTAAGACCTCATGCTGTTGGTCACAGACACTCAGTCCCATGTCCCTCAGAGGTTAGGAGACAAGAAGGGAGGGAAGGACACTCCAGAGGCAAGGGGCAGCAGGACCTCCATGCTTCCTCTGGCAAATCAGGCTCCAAGGGCATGGCTGGGCTCCATAGGGACCAAGTCCTTAATTTCTGGGAAGCATTATAGCTACAGGGCACTCCTCTGCATTATATAATAACCTCAATTGCTATAAATCACAGCCTGGTTATTACTACAAGTTTGTTTTGTTTTTTTTTTTTTAATCCTCCTGAAGTTATTTCTTCTTTGTTACTTTTAAAGTAGCACATATCTAAAGCATACCTAACAAAAAAAGAAAAAAACAACAACAACAACAACTTGCCAAATAGTTTTCTGTCTCAAATTCCTGTAAGGGTACATATTAAGTCTTGGAACATTCAAGGTCAGACTAGACAGGGTTCTAAGCAACTTGAATTTTGGTTTGGCTTTTTTTTTTTTTTAAGGAAGTGGAATCTTAAAGCAAATCTTAAACTGCTTTATACAGTAGTTCTCCTCAGGTATCTCTTCCCAGTAGAACCACATTTCTGTCTGGGCACATCTCAGCCTGACATCCAGCTGGTAGCAGGGACAACTAACTCGAAGCCATGGCAGTGAGTGACAGATGCCAAGAGTTAAATCCTGTGGTCAGATCTCTTCTTGTGAAGGCACGGGATCAAGACTCCCTTTTGCCCACCGAGCTGCTTAAAATAGTTTATATGGAGCAAAAACAGTTTATATGGAGCAAAGATTAAATTACTTCAAAAGAAACTAATACTGGCAGATGAAAGGAAATAATCTTACAGATATATGAAGGAACTAGCTGTTTCTTTGGTTACCACAGGGAAGGAGGTCCCCAGCTCCATCACTTCATTAACATCTGCAATTTAACAGTGGCTAAAGGCCCCCAAAGCCTATTTCACACCCATCTGACACCAAACTTGGTAGCCCCCCAGGAGAAATGTACATGTGTTATGAAACCCAAGATGCAAACATATCCACAGGACATAAGCCCTCCGTCTTCTACCATTTATATTTTATTTATCATGGTTTCAAGTCCCAGCTGCAAAGCTGGAGAGAGAGAGATGTAGTTTCTCATTAGCGAGAGCAGTAAAACCTGGGAGATGGAGCTATAAAATAATGTCCTGATATAATAATAATGTACCTGTGCAGAAAACCCCCAGAACACCACGTAAACCACAAGGAGATGGTATTTTTCATTTAGCTAAATATGAATATGAGTTTTCCTGATCCATCTAAATTGTGCCCTATTGTTTTACTATCCCCTGTTCATTCCTGCCTCCAAATTCTTTCCCCCCAGGGAAAGGTTATAAACTTAATCCTGGAGTTTGCTTCACACATCATTTGCAGCTTGTCAATGGGTTTTTGAGTGTCACCATGTGAGGAATAACATTGGATGGGGAGAAGGGTTTAAAGGTTTCATTTTGTTAGTGGAAAGAAGAATGACAGGAGTGCTGCAGTGCTGCTCAGGCCTGACACGAATGAATAAGAAGAGTGTATTATCACATGTGTTTTTCTGCAATATAAATGACTATAAAAGATCTTTTTAGTCCCTACTTGGTGAATTATTCTGTTCGTACTTTTAACCTGCAAGATAGAGGATGAAAAGTCATTTGTCAAACAAGCTTTTCCCTCCATTTCTGTCTCAGTTATACTGTACATTTTTCCCCTGGACAAATTACCTCCTGGCTCTCTTGAAAAACACTGATACATAAGCAATGCTGCCTGCAGATACAATCTATGGAGAAAACCTTCCTCGGAGTTTTAGCTCTCAGGATGTTGCCACTTAGGAGCACTTGACCAATATCCCTGACTACAGGCAAATCATTAGCTGGAAGAACAGGGCTTAAGAAAGATCTCTGCCTAAAAAGTCTTCCAGTTATTCATTTTGGGCATTTTTATTAATTTGCCATCGATGAAGGCAATCGTGTGTCTTACCAGTTTTTGCTACTAAGCAATCTCAAGAGCAAGCTGTTTTTGTCGAGCATTGAATGCTCAAAGCTGTAATTTCTCTATCATCACAAACACTTCCTATCAAACAAACAGGATTTTTTTTGGCACTCTCTCAGGAAGCACCTTCATTTTACATGGAGGAAAAAAAAAAAAAAAAAAAGTTATCTTAATGCCCTAGTTACCTGCAATTTAAGGAAGCACCCATCATATCACACAGACCAAACCCACACTGAGCAGAGTTTGAGGGTTGGATTACCCAGCAGCTTGTTCAGGTAGGCTCCTGCACTCAGGATCTACAAGAGCTCCTTGAATTATGGGAACTCCAGAGTGGGATTTTCCAAACCCTGTGGGATGAGTTGCTCCTTTCTATCCCTCAGCACAGGCACCGTGCTCCCAGGTGCATCCCTGGGAGATGCAGCATGGCATGGGCATGGGAGGGTGAGGGCATCTCCTGCTCTGGGCTTGCAAAAGGATAAGCTCATTCACTGCAAAGATGGAGCTGTGAACCATGCAGAGCAAGCAAGCCCTGATCTAAAGGCAAGCATGACCTGAAATCACATTAAACCAAATCGCCTAACTACCAGCATCCCATCTCCTAAAGCTGTGGCATTGCTAAACACTAAATACACACAAGTCTTGGCTGTTATTCTCTCCAGTGAAGCCAAACAAGCCAGTAATTGGTATTTCCAGTGGCAGCAGAGATGCGAGTTATGGATCTGCGCTGCTGCAGGGGCAGGAGAGGGCACAGAAAGAAGACCACCACGTGTGCCCACAGGAGCACCAACTCAGAAGCTGCCTTCATCCCCCAAACAATTCCAAGCTGGACAGGGTGGCTGGGAGGCCTTTCATCAGCCCAGGGGCTGCAGCAGCAGATGATGCACTGTGTGTCAGGCACAGGATGCAGCTGTGGACAGGGCAGCCTGCCTCTCACTTGCTCATCCATGCCAATTTCAGAGGGGTTTACCTTTGCAGCAATGACAAGACCTGAGAATTGTGCCGGGCAAGATCTAAAAGCTGTTTTGACTCAAAAGGAAAGCGGTCATTCTGAAAGCACGTTCCTCTCCAAAACACACAGCACTTCTGACTGGTACACAATAACCCCTGCCTCCACATCAGATGATTTACACAACAAACTCAGCCTTTCTGCCAGGATAACTGCAGCAAGCCATTGTTTGTTAGTTTTCCCCTTGTCTGTTTAACAAAAATAATACATTTCCTGCGATATAAACGCACGTGTGACTTATAAGCAAGCTCTGCAACCACGGCATTAGGACCAACCATGGAATTATGTGCAAGCCTGACAGAGATTCTTTTTAGTCTTGAAAAGGAAGAGGAGGCAATGAGAGCAACACTGCAGAATTACCAGGTTGCTTTTGCGGCTAGAACAGAAATTTTCTGGTCCATGGTGAACCACAGTCAGCCAGCAGTGTGCACAGTGCCTCCAGTAAAACCGTGAATAGAAATGTGAAGTGAAACAAACCCAGGGGAGAGGACTGGAGTGAGACTCCAAAGACTCACTTTTCTTTGCCTCTATCTTTCCATGCTGCTGGGATTAAATATGCACAGTGGGTCAAAGCTGAAATTTTTAATTTAAGTTCAGACAGAAGGGCTACAACTTATGAAATACACTGGAAAAGTGCCTACAATGCTCTAAAACAGCTTTGGAATTAAAATTCCTGCAGGCAAATATCAATTAGCAAGTTCTTCACAGGTATCATTGTATTTAATGCAATGTGGCTACATTACACTTTTTTAATCTACAACACATCATACCATGATTGGGTATCGTAATACACTAGCTCTAAATTCAATGAAAGTGGATTTTTTTTTTTTTTAAATAAGTAGCAGTACCACATAGCTTTCTCTGAACACTTAAATACCATCTTCTCCTGACCTGGTGTTCCCTTTTCAGTCAATTCTTGTCCCTGATTCCAAGGGGCACTGAGCTGGCAGCTATAGCAATGCCACAAGCTATAGACCTGACAGCACTGACCCGCAGGGACAGGCTGCTGGCCCATAAATCAGCTAAAAATGGATAATCTGCCGGGCAAGGTGATAAGATTACAGCCCAGACCAATTACAGTTGGAAGTGTTTCCCAGGGCTAATGGGATTAGGGCACCCTCAGACTAATCTGAGGCCAGAACTTGGTCTGGGAGGTGCTGAGGACCTGGCACAGGACCATGGCTTGCTCCCAGACCTTCAGGCAGCACACTGAGAGGTACCCAGAAAGATTTATCTTGGGCAGGTTGGAGACACTTGCTCTGGAGTCCACCTTCCAGTCCCACTCCTGCAGTGGCCACGAGGTTGCCCTGAGCTTCTGGTGCACCCACACCTAACTCCTGCCCTTCTTCCAGCATTCACATCATTTCACCACCACCACATAAGAAGAAAGAGTCCCCCATTTCCACCCAGCTGAGGAGCTTGCAAAGCACAGCTATGCTGCACCACTGCCAACTCCTGCCTTGTAAAGTACAGCATGTTAGTTACAGCCATCACATTTCAAAATACATGTCTGACTTTGAGGCCATTCTTGATTATTAAGTGATCCATTAAGCACTTCAGTTTATCCGAAGCAATTCCCTATTACTGTTTTGGGGTTTTGTGTTTGTTTTGGTTTTTTGTTTTGTTTTGTTTTTAACTTCCATTAAAATAAAGATAATCTGAAGTAAGCGTTTTTTCACCGTGCCATCCTCAACACAATTATTTTGCTGCAGAGATGCAGTCAGGAAGAATAACCTCCCTGTGGTCTCTTTGGGAAGGCAGGAACTGAGCGAAGCTTTCAGAAAGCCAATCTTTCAGCTTCCATTCTTCCCACACACATCTCAAATCATCTACTTCATTTCTTCTGCTCATTTGACTTCTAAAGCTCAAGCCAAGCAGGGATTCAGATAAAAGCCAGTGGTAAAAAAAAACAACCAACCAACTTAGCCACTTCCTATAGTGATCTTTGTGCAGCTCTAACCCCAGGGTTTTTTGGATGCTGGGGAGCGTGGGTCAGTTTGCTTTCAGCCAGCATCAAAAAACTGTGGACTTAGCTTTGAATAGCTGTTCTGTGCCACTGCAGAGAGCAGTTCCAATTCAGAGCAATTGTGTAAATCGTTTAGGAGCTACATGTGTGAACAACAACCCCAGCTTTTTAAAAAGAAAAATTCATCTGATTAATTTTAGGAGGGTTTTTTTATTATTTTTTATTTTTAAAGTACTTGCACAAGACCTGCTAAGCAATTAATGAACAAACAAATAAAATAAAATAAAATAAAAGCCAGTAAAAAGTATTGCAGCGAGACAAAAATGAGGTAGCACATCCCAGAAGAACACCTAAATAAATAGCTTTGCATATCTTGATATGTATTCATGAGCTCCCTGCTCTCCAGAAGCCCATCATTCCTAGATCTTCTTCTCTCACAATTTTGTCACTGGGTTTGAATAACCAAAGGATGCTTTCTCAACTTTTTTTTCTGGCTTCCACTCAGTTTTCCCAGTTCTAAATAACCTGAATTAGTTGAATGAAGAACCTTATGATGTGGCAGATAAGGTTTAGCTGCCAAAATCTGGTCAAGCACTTAAAAATATGAATGGTTCTGAGCTTTTGGTGGGGATTTTTGTTTTGTTTTGCTTTGTTTGGTGGTGAAACCTTCAGGACTGGACTAAAGAACAAGGTGTGGGACCCTGAGCCCAGGCACCAAGGAAAAACCTTAAGGACTGTCAAGAACTTCTCTCAAGCAGCATTTTAAGGACCAGACTTCTCTGTTTTGGCTCTTGCAATGTTTCCTTTACCTGCAAAAACGCATACAATTTGCATTTTTTTGTTCGTTTAAAGTTAATACTTATGTATTATGTATTTAACATATTGCAACTTCATTTTAAATGTGAGCTTCTTAAATTTTTCCTTTATTTACTTTGCATAATGATCTTGTATCCAGCACATGATGCTCAAAAGAGACCAAAACCTTCCTGAGGAAGAAGATGGAAAACTCACTGCATTAGAAAGAAATCTGGCTGGGGAGAGAACTGCTGGCATCCAGTGAGAGTGGGAAATGATGGGAGAGAGAAGGATGAGAAAGACAAGAGGATTAATTGGCTAAAATGAGATAAATGACGATTTGAGGTTTAGTGGGCAAGTGAATAGGGCTGTGACTGGGAACGAGCACCCATGAGTGGAAGAGGGAGAGGGAATGGTCTGGGATGTGCAAGGCAGAGGTGGTGGGATTGCACAGCGAGCAGAGGCTGGGGAATGCACAGTTCCCTGGGGGGAGAGGGGGGGAGAAGGCTGTATGAATTCCCAGGAGAGAGTAGGGTCTGGCTGCTGGTGTCAAAGAAATCCCAGGACCCATGCAGGTGGAGGGGAAATAGATGGACTGATATAAATCTCTGTGAGCACACCTCCGTGGCCACGTTATTTGTAAACAGAGTAAAAACAAAACAGGAAATAAATCTTTAAATTAATATTTAAAGCCAGCTGCAGATATTGTTCTTTCCTAAGGAGTACTACAGGCTATCTTGGGAAAACACATCTGGATTCCCAAATTTCTTTTGCCTGAGCTGGTCTTCAGCAATGAGAAGAGAAGGGCTGAATGAGCATCATCTGTACCCTTTCACAGTGCACATGCAGGAGGATCATAGAGCTTATACATTTTATATATTATATATATACATAATATATATTCTATATATAATATTATATATTATATCATACAGTCTTATAAAGAACAAACCATTTCTCACTCCAGGACAGTTGCTTTCATTATACCAATAGATTTCTCTACCACAACCACTCGAGCCCCAGCTCAACACATACTGAGGAGCAGCAGCCCCTCAGCCCTGGGACACTGCAGCTACTGTTCTCTCTGGCCTTTGTTTTCCATCTTCCCTTGTTTTTCCCCACCAAGCCCCCATGCAATCACTGCTCCCCTCCCCAAATCTCAGCTTCACTTCGCTCCTGGAGATGCGAGCACTCCAGAGTCAACCTTCCCATGAAAATCAAGTCAGTGACCTGCCCTCTTCCCTTTTCCTTGAGAAAAAAAAAAAAAGACACCCATAATTTTTCTTCCCCTCAGTTCTCACGTGTTGTTAATGTTCACTCAAGTTGTTAGGCAAAACAAAATGCATTAATTCCTCCAAAGAGTTCACCATGAAAGATTTAATTGTGGCTGATTAGGCATAGTTTTCTCCTTTTCTCTCTCCTCCCCCCCTTATTTTTTTTTTTTGGTTGGAGGAAAAAGAAGAGCAGAATGCAAAGATATTTTTCACTCCAAGCCCTGTTAGCCTTATTCTCTAATCAAGTGGAAAGGCCTTTGTCTGCCCTGGCCCAGCCAAAAAAAAAAAAAAAAAGTGCAGCAATAAAAACCTCTAAGATTTCTCTCAATCCTTTGTTATCCCAAAAGACCCAAGTTTAGTCAATTGCTGTCACATCACCAGAAAGAGAGGAGGAAAACAGAAAATAAAGAGAAAAGACACTGCTGTAGCTGTTTGAAAAAAAAAAAAGGCACTTTTTGTAACCCATGAAGAAATCTGGTTCACAAAATTGCACAGTAACTTTTAAAAGATTTGCATTTAAAAGATTGGATACAGGTCACTTCCCTGTGACCATAGAAACATTAGAAAAGGTGGAAAATACAGTCTACTGAACTTGAAATGACTTTATTAAAGTGTCACTAATCAGCACCCAAGGACACAAGGTTTTAGTGTTTTGGCTAACAAAGTAGAGTAACCCTCAAAGTCAAATGACCTTCTAAGAGCATTACTATAAAAAAAAAAAAAATTAAAAAAAAAAAAAAAAATCACTTGTTAACAGCAAGTTAAATAAGAAAAACTTGATTGCCTCCAAGAAACTAGCAACCCCACAAATCTCTTTACATCACTATTTAAATTAATAAGATCCATTTGTTTTCCTACTGCCAAGAGAGCATGTGAATAAAAAGCGGAGAAGGTAGGATTTGTGAAAATAAATAGATGCACATAAGCATCAAGAAGGACCAGGGGAAAGCAATTTCTGAGTCAGAAAGGAAGAAAATTGCCTTTAGACATGAACTTGGGCAAAACTGGGGCTCTCTTACCTTCCCTGACCAGGGCCCAGCTCCCACAGGGCAGATGCAGAGGTTTGGGGCACTGGGCTAGAGAACTGCCCCAAGGGAGCTGTTGCTATGGAACTCACCTCTGAAACCACCAGAAAAAATAAGCAACATCTATCCAAACCTTGCAAATACAAATTTACAAACTTAATTATTCTAAGCTAACAGGTGACTAATATTTCCAACACATTTTGGTTGAACTGTCATGGCACAGAGTAAGTGACTTCCTTAGTGTGACAAAGTCTGGGCTGGGATGGATGCCCAGTACTGCACACCTGAACCAGAAGCTTCTCCTTCCCTATAGTAGCTTTTTTCTGCTCCTTTGTTGATGTTCCTGGGCTGTGACAGAAAGCCACCAGGGTAAGAGAATGAGGACTGGACATCAAAACCTTCAAGAGTTCCCAGTATGTTATCCACAGGCAGATGGATTACCCTCTTCAGAGGCCAAATAGAGATATAAGCTGAAGCAGCAGAGCCAGACAAATCTCTCAAAGGTGACAAGAGATCATTACATCAATATCTTGGCTGTCTTCTACATAGTACATAACATGTGCTGCTATATCCAAGATCTTCCACAGCTGATATAACCATTTGGATTCAAATGTTACCTACAGAGAAAATATGTCTCAAAAGATAATCCATGAAAAAGAAAATTCGTAAGCACATGAAACCTGTAAGAAGTGACAAAATCCCTTTTCCTTTACATCTCTACTGTTCTGTATATCTAAGCTGGAGCAGGGGCAGACATACACAACAGACCTGGCCTCTATACTCCACTGACAACTGCATGAAAAAGTTTATTATTTTCTTCTTCTCACTAACACGTACATTCTTGTGCTGTCAGGAATGCACAAACTGTGGTGAAGACAGCAGCCTAATTAAAAAAAAGGCACTTAATAAATTAATCCCAAGGCAGACAATTCCATGCAGTCTGCCTTGCATTATTATACTTGTCCCAGACGAAACTGGGTAGCTGGATCCAACATCTTTCTAAGTCTCAGGAAGCTCCATTGCTTCACAGGCAAAGCTTTTTAGGTGCAGGGATGTTAAATGAGACATCATATCATGCCAGCTCAACAGAGGGAATTGTTATGATTTTGCTTTGGTAGTTATTATTATAATTAATCTTTTTACGTTTCATTGTTAATGATCCTTTAGCTAAGCAATTAAGAAAGTCTTAAATATCAAATTAGCTATCCTATGTAATTTCTCCACAATTAATCCTCTGCATTATAGACACATCAATTGGTGGTTAAGCAAGTAATAAGTAACTACAACATAAGGACTAGCTCCAAGCTCCTTAATTTCTTAAATGTCAGTGAACAAAGGTGAATGTTTTTCAACTGACTCATGCAAGTAATCTCGTCAAGAGATGAAAGCTCTTTACACAGTATTTTTTATTAGATCACTTCTTTTGTGGGTTTACTTGATGAATATCCTTAATCTAAAGTATTTGGTAATTAGCCCGGTCAAGGACAGTGCTGCATTCATTCCTCTCCTTTACTCAATGACAACTATTTCTGATCTAAGAAGGCTTAGACTAAAAAAAAACCCAAAATTATTTCTTTTGGAAGGGTAGTGAGTTTGTCCCATAAATTCCCTGAGCAGAATAAATAGATATGAAAAGAGTTTAACGCTAAAATTCTAAATTCTGTCCCAAGGAGGACCTCAGTTACAGTATTAAATTAAGAGAACGAAACAAAATAAAATACATTACAACGTGCATAAAATACAACAAAAGCAATGTACTTGTTCCTGCAACTTGACTCTCTTTTACTAACGTCGTTTCCAACCCTTATATTTTATTAAGACTTACAGCTTAGGAGCAAACCCTTCCCTGTGTCACTGTAAGATCAGGCAGAACCTTCAGGAGCACCAGATTATTCCCCAGTTTGTGGCTGAGGCCAGCTTGCCAGGTGACACCAGGAGGGGAGATGCCTGCCCAGGAGTGGCCTCCGGGCAGGTAAACGCAGAGCAGGGAAAATGCTGAACCCATTGAAATAAGGAAAAATCTTTGGTTAATTACTTGTCCACGCAGTAGCCAAACACCCAGGTCTTTATTGTTGGGGCTCTTTTCATGCCAGCAGGACTATACCCAGTCCTAACCTGGTTCCTCCAGCCCCTGAACAGAGCAGTTATGAATGTACCATATAATGGGATAACAGCTAATGCACATAATCCGCCAGCGACAAAATAGCCCGAGAAAAGGAGATCTTTCTGTTCTGCCTGTAAGAAACCACAGGGATGCATTGCACTGCTTGCTTACCAAAGAGGTGCCACTGAAGTTTTTGTAAGAAAAGATCTCGGTTCTAAAAAAATTTCACTACTTCATCAGTAAACACACAATGGAAAGAGAACACTCATTTGCATCGGCTTTAAACATCCATGCACTGGTGCTACAAAGCCTATGGCTGATAAAGTATGCTTTCCTCTTCTCAATAATTGGAATGAAAATGCAAAGATCTGGCAAGATATTTGCTCCTGAAATACCTCTCTATTACCATGGAGAATTTGGAATATCCACCACTGTACTGGAACAAAATGAAGATAAAGGAGCTTGAATGCTACTATTATTGTTAGGAGTTTTTTCTTCTTTTTTAAAAGCCCCATAGGATTTCAAAAGGATAAAAACTAATCACAGAAATAAATACTGCTGCACAGCAGCAGAGCAAGAAAAAGTGTTAAATAAAAACAAATACAAATGACTGCACACTAAAATAAACACAGATATAATTAGCATTTGGAAATAAACAGAGCAATTGAGTGCCATCGATAACAGAGAAAACTTGACTACAGTAGCAAGAAAAAAAAATAGCACCTGCCTTCTGAAGTAAAGGTTTGTTAACCTACTGTTTGTGACTCTCTCAAATCAAGGTCTGAAGTCTTACACAAAGCAGTACCTTGCAGTGTTTTCACTTGGGGTGACTACTCCAGTAAGCAGTTAACAAACCTGAGAGGAGGAGACAGGTGATGATGGCAGGGAGCCCTTTGCTCAAGCCTCCTTCAATCATAGAATCATAGAATCATAGAATTAGCCGGGTTGGAAGGGACCTCAGAGATCATCAAGTCCAACCCTTGACCCACCGGAGCACAGTTGCTAGACCATGGCACTGAGTGCCACATCCAGTCTTTTTTTAAATGTCTCTAGGGACGGAGAATCTACCACCTCACTGGGCAGACCATTCCATTGCCTGATCACCCTCTCCGTGAAGAAATTCTTTCTAATATCCAACCTAAATCTCCCCTGACACAACTTAAGACTGTAATCCATAGCATCATTGCAAATGCATGCAGGAAGTTCATGACGATGTTTTGGACATGTGGGCTACTGGATTCAGAGCCAGGGCAAAGGCAGAGAAAGAAAAAAAATGGAGTGAGCAAGGATGGTCAGGGCTCCACTCTCCCTTGGGAAGGTGGAAGGTGACATGCTAGATCAGCCCATTTCTAACACCTTGCCCTGAGCACCCCTCTCCTATGTGAGGCTCTGCAAGAGGCACCTGGGTGTTCTCCCTTCTCCCCTGCCAGGACACTCAAGAACCAGGAGCCCTCCATGCCTGAGAAAAATCACTTTGCAGCAGGTCAAATGCTCCGTGACACCACTGAAGCTCTGGCTTCTCCTGGAGCCCTGGGATCCAGCTGCATTACTTCACTCCCCTCCTTTCTGGATCCCATTACCAACCCAGGCAGGTCTGTGTTTGGAATGAGGGAGCACTTACACTACTAAATCCTTAGACAACTTTCTTATTTTTTGGCAGGCTTTTTGCAAGACTCAGGTAAAACCTGACTACTACAACATTTCTGGCTCCAAAATATTGGCTATTAAACACAAGTTAAGTTTTTTTAAAAATAAACATAGTTTTCTGTTTGTTAAAGAGAAACATAAGCCTCTTTAAATAGTTACAAGGACAGATAACAGTTTTTTATAGAAAACAAACAAACAAAATAGATATGAATGACAGAGAAGATTCTAAAGCACATGGGGTTATTCTGTGCCTCCAGTTATGTCAAGGATACAGTATGGTTGTTCTTCCCATTGACAGCAAAGTCAGGCTTTACAGGGGTACTCCTTCCTATCAGAAACAGGCAAACAAGGAAGGAATCAAGTCCTAGGAGATGTCTGGGCATTCCAAGGCTACTCAAATCTTTGGCACTAATGTCTGCAGGACACTTGCAGAAAAGAAAGCCACTGCTTTGGTAATAATTACTACAAACCACCCTGGAGCAGAATTTACGTTCCCCAAAAGAAAGTAAATCCTTAAGATGAGAGACCCCCAGACCATCACACCAGTGTCTCATCATCTCACTGGTGTCCCAGAAAGCCAGAGGAGCCAGACAAAACCTATCAGCCTGTAACACAAACATTGCCTCAACAGTATATGTTAGGCCTGGACTTGTAAATTTTTCTGACAACACTATTCACATGCTGTGAGACTCCTAATTCCAGCACCTATCAAGTTAAAACTAAATTTCAGATGCTCAGGTGTGCTCAAGCTGGCACTTAAGAAACTATCACTGGTTAAATTTGATAAATTTGAGGGACAACAACTTTTAGGGTAGTCATAAGACAAGAAAATGGAGCTGGAAGGTAGTGATAGGCACTGATTGTGTAAACCCACAAGGACATATTTATAAAGTAGTTTTACAAAGGGTGTATCTTTCACAATGTATAAACTAAAGTCATCCTACTGAAACAACCCTGCTTTAACCTCCACAGTCCATACATAGCATCTGTTAAATGGATTCAACAGTACCACAATGTTATATAAACCTTTGTATTCAGAAGTTTTATTTAAAGAAATACCTACATCCTACTATTCTTCTTCATGTAACTGGGGGGGCAAAATGAGAGAGAAGGGGGAAGGAAAAAAACCCAACTCTTCCCCACAAGAGCAAAGTTTCCAGAAAGTAAACCAGAGATCTTGAGATAGTTTAAGACCAGAGAAATGCAAACAATGTCACTGAACAGCAACAAAAATCACAGTACCTCCAAAAGCTTTGCATTTATTACAAACATTGGGCTGCTCCTGTTGAATCCAATTCATACAAGAGCAATCAACCCTCCTACTGTCCTGTTCCTCATATGCAAAGGAGACATTCTTAAATAATATGGAAGATTTGTATGATGTAAAAGGAAATAATTTCCTAAGTACAAGAGAAACTACACTATCCCTCTAGACAGAAACCAAATTCCAGTGTAGACAAAGATAAACATTTTGCTATAACAAAGCTCAAGAACATGCTCTGCAAAACTCACATACCTAAAGCTCTAGTTTGAAAATGCAATTTCAACAGCATTCAATTTGATCCAGGTAAAATAATCCTGAGTGTTAGGTAAGATTCACTCAAGAGATGCTTAATTACACATTTCAGCATTCTACACCCACTGCTGACAGCCACCAACTACATGGAGTTAGTTACAAGGGAACGTGGCAACCTCAGGCAACTGCGCTACACAAGGGGCCTTAGCATGCCCTTAGTTCTGGAACAAATTTCTCATTTCCCTAGGTGATACCAATGAAAAAAAATGTACATGTTCACAGCAACACGTCTTGAGGCATTACTTTTCACCAGGCGTTAAAAAAACCATCAGGCCAGAGCAATGACATTTGGTTTAGAATTGGTAAGAACTTCTCAAACTCCCAGTTTTTAATTTCAGTGTTGCAACACACGTAAAAACAAGTGTTGGGAAGCTGTTCAACACAGTACTTTATCCACAACAGTGGAGAATGACAGCTTTTCTCTCCAGAAAGCACCAAATGACTTAGAGAATACAGTATATTCAGATCTTGACAGCTATCACATGGAAATTAAAGTTGTTAGCTACATATAGTATATTGTGAAACATTTGTCCGTGTCTCTATTGAGCACAACAACAACAACTCCCACTGCCTCAGTTCTACATTCCTTTATAAGCATTTTATATGCTCAGTGGGGGACAGAAAAAGAATTTAGTTAATCATTAAGCTCTCTCTGTCTAGAACTAAGCCATGCTGACTGTCCCAATTAATCAAAGTCTGTGAGAGTTGCAAAGGAAATCTAACACACCATTTCTGTTTCGGAATCCTTTACTCTGAACACCAGACTTCTTGTTTTTAAAGGAAGAAATACCCAGACAGATAGGTATTTATTAGAATTATATATTTTGGAGCAGTGGTGAAAGAATATCTTTCAGCCTACCAGAAGTAGTTCTTTCCTGAATGAAAATTATAAAACTATTAATAAACTGAATTGCTTCTAAAGAGGAAATTGTTTAATGGGGCTAAACTGCACTACCCACTGAATATCCAATTTACTTCATACTCTCCCATCTACCAGTGAATTTGAGGGCTAATAGGCTGGTCTCAAGCACACTATAAGCATTTGCTGGTCACTATTCCCAGCCTAAACAGAAACCTGCATCTGCTATGGGATTCACTACCCAAATTTACCCAAATTTAGCCAAATCTGAGATCCAGTGGCTTACTTCAAGCAAGGCATGCAGAGCCTGGCATGGACACTTTGGGAGGGCGTGTGATAGATGGGCACATCCCAATTCTTGATTGCCTCTGAAGGAGAGTCTCTGGGGATCTATTATCCTTCTCTGAGGAGATGCTGGAGTGCCCAATAAAGGGCTTATTAGTCCTTCAAAGCTGAAGTTATGCTCTGAATAATTACGAAGCTCATGCTCTGAATCCAAGCCTAACGCTCAATGCATCTGGAGAGACCAATGAATACCTCAGTTATAATGTTAGAGTCACTACGTTAGGCAAATACCGAGAGAGAAAATTTGCAGGTGACTCCAAAACTCACCACCACTTCAACTGCAAGGAGTGCTGGGCAGTTGGAGAGGAAAAGGGCTGCAGTCAAACCACCTTCAGCAAAGTCCTTCCCCCAGTGAACACTTGAAGGATTTCCCATTCTACTTCACGTAGGAAATAGTTGATTTTCCTGTAAATCAGAAGGCAGCCTACAAGCAGCCTTGGTGCTACCAGAAGGCAAATTCTGTTAGGCTTCTGCTCCCTGGGGACCAACCAGAGGAGTGCAGACAACAGAATTTGGTAATGAGGTCTTTATGCACACACACACACACTTCAAGTTTCTAAATTTACATCTTTGCTCCATAAAGAACGAACCCTTCTTAGTGCTGCCTTTCTTTCTTTTACTCTGCTTTTGCTAAGTACAAGCAGCTGTCAGTAGCTGCAATAGACGTGGGGTTGTGTACAATTTTTAGGCTCTTTACATGACCCCAACTAAACTCCTTTAGATGGCTTCTCCATCCTTTTTACCAGCCCGTGTAAACACCAAGTCCTTTCTCCCTCACATTGGTCAGCTAAAGCAGCTCATTTCTGTCTTTTTAAAACCACACCGTAGCAGAAAGCACTCTTTATGTTCAAATTACACAAACAGCAAGCAATGTGTACATTTACAAATCAATTTTGTGTATATTTAGAAATAATAAATTTCTAGATTTTAATTGACTTTGAGGGAGGCTCCTACAAAACTGTTCCCATTCAGCTGCCCTGTAGCCCACTTCATACTATTTATCACTAGGTCTTTTCCTGGCTGTGCTAATACCATAGTCTTACATTCCTTTTTTATGGAGCCACATCCATGTAAATGCCAACAGACTACAGAACATCTTGATTTCCTTATTTCCTTAGCAAAGACAAGTTTGGCTTTTTTTAGTGTTTACCCTGTGTCACTTTCAATATGAATTTTAGTTTACACAAATGTGTCTTATTTACTCAGGGCCTCATTTTCTGCTTGGTTATACAAATTTAAATGATATGCAATTAAGTAAAACATAGTTACAGTGATGGTAAAATTAGCATAGCTCAAAGAAAAGCCAGTCCACTGTTAGTAATAATTTATTTTATAAATTCCAGATTATCATGCTCATATATCCTCTATAGAGCCAAAGTTTTAATAACAATGATTCATTTTTTCATGGGAAAAGTAACATTTTCCTGCTCACAAGGGGATTTTAATTTTTTTTTTCCAGAGGGAATGTAGCTGGGATGCATTTATTTTTCTATTTGTATAGTAGTAGCCACAATTAATAATAATATTATGGTGCATTTATGGTAGAGACTGTTTGCACATGTGAGACCTCAAGGCATCAAAAAAGTACATTAATTTTTATAGCACCGAATCTCAAGCAGTCCTATCAGTTTGGGCAGCTTTGCTGTACAAAAAAAAAAAAAAGTATTGCAATATCTGTTTTAAACACACAAACACGTGGAGTAATCAAGGAAGGACAGAAGGAAGATTTAGAAGACAACAGACCAAAAAAGCACTGGTTTAGATGACGTTTTCTAGGGTATGGCCTTACAACTAGATTTTAATGCATTATTATTATGTAATTATCTAACTTACATGTATATAACACACATATATAACACGTTATATATATATATGACATATAACAATTACATATATGTTATATATAACATATTAAGTTATATAATAACCTCAACTTAATGACTATAAATTCAAAAAGATACTCAAAATGAAATGTATTTGCCCTAGCATGAAGTCTCAAGCACCATTTTTCTTTCATGCTCACCAGCAAGAACATCCTCTGGTTTTCCAGCTGTCATGAGCAGAAGAAAATCACTGCCATCATTTACACAAGAACCTTTAAAGCCTTCAAATGAAATTGCCTGTTTCAGACCTTGCTTTAAATAGATGAGGGAAAAAAAAAAAAAAAAAAAAAAAAGTCTAGAGAAGGTCTATCTTCCCCTGGTGTCTCCTCAGCCCTGCCCTGATGGATGGTGCTGCTCATGAGTGTTCCAGAACTGACAGGCTGGGAACAATCACTATGTCTGGTGACAAGGATTTATTTCTGCAGGCAACTCTGAGGTTCAGACACACCATTTTTAGATAGAGGAGTGCAGTTAATTTCTACAGCAATGAATAAATGCTAAGAAGACCTGGGCTTTGCTCAGATTAAGTCTGTGGGACATGCTCCTCCCTTAGAGATCCCTGTTCTGCCATGGCTTTCGCTTCCTCCTCTGCCAAACAAACTGCAGGCAGACTGAGGCACTACCTCCAGGGAGGAGGAGACAGTATTTATTTATATAAGTAAATAAATACACATACAAACACCTTTAGATATAGACACCCATCACCAAGCACAGGAATAGTCATGGTAATAAATGACCTGAGGAAGAAGGAGAGAGGAAGGGCCCATGCAAGAGGAGAGCTGACACTGGGAATTGGTTATGAGCAGAGGCAGCCAAGGGCTTCCAAGGCTCCTCAGTCCAATGTTTAGGGGCTACTTTCAGCAATGCACGAGGATTTTTCTCTTAGCAGATAAGAAGCGAAGGTCAGGCAGCATGACATAAATCCCTGAGGACACCTTATTGTTCATTTGTTAGAGAAACCTAAAAGGAGAGGTTAGCTCCAGTTTTTGGCATCCTACAGAGCCAGAGCATTGAATTTACACAGCTCCTTTCCTAGACTGTAAAACATATTAAAGTAAACATATTTATGTAGTCGTCTTCCTCCCCTCTTACCCCTCTCTCACACACAATCTCAAAACAGTACTGAGCAGAAAAAAAACCAAAAAAAGCCTCAAACAATAAGAGACACCTTTATCAGCCTCAGCCATCTGTGTTCCTTTAGTCTGATCCAAGTATTTTGGCAGCTTGCTCCTACTCAGTATCATTCTGCCCTGCAAGGAGAAGTCCACTCCCACTTCCTCCCTCTCCCCCAGCTGAGGCTCAGGCACCATTCTCAGTCTGTCGATGGCAGAACTTGAAATAATAAGGTACTGGTACTTACATTTAATTCATTATTATCTCGACACAATCACTTCGCCTTTTTCTGAGGATCTGCAACCCCCTCCTTGGTAACACAGAAATCAAGAGATCACAGAAACCTCACACGACTTCCAGTGCCAACCACAGTGATTATTTACTTGGAGTTAAGAAATTTATATGTAAAAATAAAAAAAATAAAGCAAGCTGACTCCTCAAAAGTCAGCACTGCAGGAGTGATGAGTGCTGCTGGAGAGAAAGCCTCTACTTCACACAGGAACAGCACCACCATAAATTAGTTTCCAGACAATCTGACATGATCCTACCAGGGTTAAAAATCTCTGTGTTTGATTAATTTGTTCACTGAAGTCATGAAGGTTCAAAATTCTTTTCTCAAAGCAGATAGGCATAAAAACTTTATTAGGCAACTTCCAAAAGGAATGGAATTGTGCTCAGAAAAAAATCAATTTAAATACACACAAACAAAACTGGAGGTCTCAAAAGAGTAGGAGTGCAATAAACTGGAGTTCACCTTCTGCTTCTAAACAGCCTTGTAATTGCCATGTCTTCATTTTTCAGACAACATGACATTTTGATGGATTAAACAGATTTGATGTATTGAAAAGAAAAAGAATGCAGAATGGGGGAAAGCACTGGGAAACCTGAGGTGTAATATGATAGAAGAAAACCCCTATGGAAAACTCAAGATGGAAGCACATATGCTACAGATGTGTACCATAGCTCAGGCATCTTACTTATTCCTCTGAACTAGCACAGTAGAATTCTCTCAATTTATCAAAAATGATCCAAAAAGGAATCAACATGAAAAGCCCTCAACTCAGTTTTCTCTCTAGCTCTCCAAGGAACAATTTGTCTCCCAGAACACTGCAAGAGAAACAAATTCACATATTTCCCCATGCAGAGTGGCTGTGGGAAACCCACACCTGTAGCTTAAAAATGTTAAGTAGTGCTTTTTCTGTCTTAATATACATATATGCCCTGTGATGGGAATTTAGTTTTTTCTCTCCCCAGCTGCCTCAGGATGCTACACATCAAGTTCTTGTTTTGATAACCTATTGCTGAGTTTATTTGAGCACTATCTAGTGTTGGATGCTATTTAAATTAACTTGATATAAATCCTGAACATAGCTTAAAAAGGAGACAACAGATCTGGGTAGGTGAGAAACAACCCATACAAATTCTTAGAATTAATAGTCTTCTCCTGGATTATATTTCAAGAAATGTTGAAGCTACCAAAAATAAAACTTTTAGCTAACAACCCAAAGAGGACTTGTTATGACATGCTCGGTTACAATTGTAACAATCTTTTACTCATTTGTATTCTAGACAAAAACACTTCCTGAAAAGGCTTCAAAAGCACCCAAATTGAATATACCTCCAAGAGGAATCCTTAAGGAAAAATCTTCCATGATTTTATAACCAAAACTAACACTCACTAGCAGAACTCACTGGGTGAAAAAAATTGCTTTTTGTTGATTCTTTGCTTCATAGGAGATGTTAAACCCAGCCAGAGCAGTCCCAGAGCAGAGCTATGAACCTGCCCTCAGCAGCTCCTGGCAGAAAGCCATGGGCTTTCCAGAGGGCATCCAGGTGCTGGTCCAGCTCTGCTTGACATTAGAGAGGAGAGGAGTGAGTTGTGAAGCTGTGATGGAGAACTCCAAAAGTGCTGACCCTGACAGCACACAGCTTGTAAATCCACTCTTCTTTCCCATCAGCAACTTGGGCTCTGTACTAATAAGCCACCCCATAAAAGATACAGCTAAATAAAGTCTGGAAATGACTCAAAAGTAACTTGTAAGACACAAAGTCTCCAGCTCATCAGTTTTATCAGCGCTGTTCATAAAAAAGTTGACAGATGTGAGGCATGGTACAAAACCCCAGCTCTCAAGAGAGGCAGGAGCACTCAGCCTCTCACCATGCTGCAGAAAAGACTCAGAAAAGACCTACCAATGTAGCTTTAGCTCTCTTCATGCCCTCGTAGTTGTTAAAATAAAAAAACCTCATCATAAGAGTTCAGGCTCCTGGGGACATCCTGCAGTGCAGTCCCACACCAAACACCACACAGGCACTGTGCTCTGAACCTCCATCACCTATCTGTTATTAATTATCACCTATCTATTAGTAGTTGGATTATGGTGTTGGTCAAAGGTTGGACTGGATGATTTTGGAGGTGTCTTCCAACCTAAACATTCTGTGATTTTGCATCACAGGTACTGTGATATGGAAGAAACCAGTGTGCCCTTATTTCCCTTTTGAATCTCCTAAAAACAAACTGAAAGAGTCACCCTGTCACTCTTCCCTTGCCTGTTACACACTTCTTCACTCATAACAGTAACCTGGGGCTTGCCCCTTGCTGGGAACAAGGGTCAGGAACAAGTCCTGGTAGATGTCTGATGAGAACTGAAAACAGTACAGGCAGAAAACAGCACACAAAACTGCAGTGTTAATTAACCCAGTTTGGTTGCTTTCCAAGCACATCCAGCTGAATGGTTGAAGAGAGAATTGTGTTGACATGTGAGGTATATACATGTGCATTTGGAAGAGTGTAGTTAGCAGCCAGGCTGGAAAATGAAGATACATACAACCAAGAAAGCTACAATTCTGTGTTCATGTTCACCATGCTGCTCACGCTGGCCATATGGCACATCTCGAAGCAAATCTCGTTTGTTTCACTTAAATATCTGTGAGAAAAAGCCTTTCTTTGCATTTGAGCTTTATTAGAGGATCAAGAACAACTCCGTAGGGCTCTCAGGAGTGAGCTTCCCTTGCATGACCCAAACTTGGCCAGGGGATGCCACCTCCAGGTCACCGGGTAGATAGAGGGGGAAGGGGATGTGCTGCCATAAAATGCCCTTCTCCTAAAGGAGAAATTCCCAAAGCTCTTCATCTGAGTCTGAGACTGATGAAAGCCTGCACCACCAGCACATCCTTGTGTCTGCAGAGCTGGGTGTCTGGATGGCTGCTTTAAATATAGCAGAATCCTTATACGTTAATTGAAGATCACTCTGTCAATACAAGCAACAGCCTATTAACAGTGTGAATGTGTGAAGACTGCAGGATATTAAATGCTAAGGCAAATGCTTGTTTTCATTACTTTTTTGCATAGCTGTTGGCATATAAATTACTGCTTTGTAATGGGCTCTTTGAAATTCTTTTGCATTAACTAATGCCACTCTAAGTATTTCTACAGTGCAATCAGAGCTATCAGTTTCCATCTGTTCTACTGTCCTTTTGGTATGTTATTGCTCTGAGGAAGTAAACAAAAATAGATCACTACAAAAACAAACCTGGGCGACAGTCTAGACTAAGGGTCTAATTAAAAATAAGATTTATTAGAATAGAGAGAAACATTATAGTAAAACAAAGACACGGTTTCTCTAACATATCTGGTATTATTCTTGGCAAAGTGAACTCAGGCTATAAATTTACTGAAACAAATCAGTATGGTACTGATGTACCATACTGATCTGGCATCACTTTTCCTGACTATGAGAATATGTTAGGAAAACTTTGTTTTACTTCAATTTTAGTCACCATAAATTTCTTCTCTGATTAGAACCTGAGAATCTGGGGGCTTGTCTACACACAGGTTTTGCACAGACACGATCACATGGGTAAGAAACCAAACTCTTACAGTAATACCACTACCTAGTCTAGACACAGTTAAAATAAACTATCCCAGTCATGCTTAGGAATTGCTTTAATATAAATTAAACAAGCACCTTGTCATTGGATGGTGGGAAGTGGCCCTTGGAGTGGTGGTTCAACACCATCCAAACTCTGAAAAGACTCAGAAGAGACCATGGAAACACCTGGAGTCTCCCTGCACCAGTCAAAAAGGTGTGAATATCCTTGGATGAGAGTCTTGAGGTTCAAGATAGGCACAGAAAACAGAAAAAGGCAGTAGCAAAGATTTCAGGAGCCAACAATGCAGCCTGACCCCAATAAAGCTGGTGGACAGAGATGCCAAGGAGGCAGACAGGTTTGGTCACCAGCTTCTGCAGTTCTTCTAAATGAACAGCCACAGATTGCTTCACCTAACTTCAACACATGGGGAGAAAACTGCACCCCAGCAGCCCAAAGGCATTGGTTTACATGGAAGAGGACTCGCTTACTACCACTGATAAAAAACAAGAATCATTTAGAGATTCCTATGAAGAACTTAACACTTAGAAAAAATAAACACATGAAAATTTTGCTCTGGTTTTAGCTGTTATTTCTAATTTTTGTTTCAGAGATTCAAAAAAATAGTATTTTCCTCAGCAAAGAATGTTGTTTTTAAAGACTTTAAACTTTAAATCTCAAAGATCTTTAACAATAATTATGAAGTAACCTCACATGCTAAAATGCCCAGAGATTGCTAAAAAAAAAAAATAAATTCTAGATATTAAGAAAACTTTGTAAGACAGTATCATTAAAGACATTAGGGAAGATGAAAAAAACAACAACTTTGAAATGAAACTCAAAGTGGTTTGGAATAGTTTTCAACATCATATTGTTCATCTCCCATTCTAGGAGAGCTTAGAGATCCCTTTTCAGACCAGTACAAATGACAGCAATAACTTTAAGAATTATGTGTTTCTCAGAATCAGCAATATCAGCACTAGGAATTAAAAAAACTGGCTTTGGAGCTGGGACAAGGCAGCCAATTTTCTCTGTTTACTCAAACATTTTGTAAGCAGTTTCCTTTGTCAAGATACAATTAATGTGCCATGTATCACTAAAGAACAAAACGATTTAAAAATAGTATGAACACAACGAGTACCCCATTGTTCTTATTTGTACTGGTAAATACATGTCAGATAAGACTTCTCTGAAATGGGTTTTGAATTGTCTTAGTAAATGTAAAGTCCTCCACCAACTTGGTCAGAAAAGTAACACCTTTAATGTTTTACCCCCCCTGCCAATCTACCCCTTTCCCTCTCCCAAAGGGATGCTCAGTCCCAGAGATGTTACACCACTGGTCCATAGCAAACCCACTGCTCCTTTCAAGGCATCCGTCCACTGAAGGGTTAAACATGCAAACTGGAGAGTCTGTCTAATTCTGTTTAATCCCCAGTAACACAGCACAGAAGATGAGGTATTATCCCCGAGCTCCTGTTCAGCGGGTTCATGCACATTCATCATCCCTCACCAATGCTCTGGTTATACCACTACACAAAGCATCACCTTTAAACAGGCTTGGATTAAAACATTAAAGCTTCTGAATTACACAGCTGATGGACAATTACTTTAATATCAGTGTTTTAAGGTGGGTTTCCAAAGATGAGATAATGTTCATGTACTGGCCATTTGGTTTGGGTTTAGCAGTAAACTCTAAGACTAATGTGTGCTCTCAATACATCAAAACTACCCTAGTCAACAAAAATTTTAATATCCAAAAGCAACCTGGAAAAAAGCTGCATTGCTTATTTAGCACCCACCGACAATCAAGCTTGTAGAAAGAATTTTGCTGTATTCAGTCTTGTTCAAGTTTGGGACAGCAAAAGCCACTCTAGAGAAATTAAATCAGGCAAGAGAAAAACTGCATATGGTTATGCTTTATAAAGTTGATTGCTCATTATAATTTATAATATCTTTCTGAAGAAGTGCAGTGAGCTAATTGTGTTTGGGAGAAGAAGCATTTTAGAAGCTATAAAGATGCAACCAGTAATAAGAAATCCTAGCTCCCAACTATTGCTTTCCATACTCTGTACAGAATAAAACATTTGCTTTTGATTGTAGGAGTGGTTCATATCCAACAATGTTAAATTTGTTTAAAGTTTCAAGGGTTGTTCTCTTTCCTGCTCAAATATTCTTAGTAGGTACTTTTACAAATATGCAATCATGAGGTCTCCTCCTCTGACTTCTTACCAAGAAACTTTTCAGTCACGTGGGCAGATTCAGGGTTACAAGATTGTGATCCAAATGTCCACTGACAAAGGCTTAACCTTCATAACTGTCTGCCAAGACACAACATGGTGTAATAATAGAATAAATTGCAAAGGTTTAATGTTTTACCAATTACTAGCACAGGTACAAATATCTATGTAGCAAGAATCTTCTCATAACAGTAGCATGCAACATTTCAACCAGCAGTACTGCTAGAAAAGGTGATTTTCCAGTACACTACAGTTGCTCAAAATGTGCTCACCATCACACAGGGCACAAAAATAAGCCCACACACAAGCTGAACAGGGCTCCAACTCTGCCTTACTCTACAGACTATCAGTTTCTGCCAGGATAGGAGAGTGAGGTTTCATACCTATACAGGTCATAATTAAGTTACAGGAAACCAACAAAAAAAAAGGCTAGAGAGAAACAGCTACAGGTGCCAGGTAAGAATTAGAAATACCACATCTGCTAAAATAAAAAAAAACAACCAACAAAAAAGCCAAAAAAACACCAGCCCCAAACCACAACAGTATCCTTGGTGGCTCAAAAGTAAGACACAATTCCAAAGATGAAGTACAGCTGGGAGTAACACCTGCAATGCACAGGAGAATGCAAGCTAGAGGTAACGTCCAGCTGGCAAAGGAAATGGTTGAACCACTACACACCACCAGCATCCTCTGCTGGATGACCCACTCAGCAGTGCCAGCCCCAAACTTCCAGGAACCACCAGTTCAATGGCTCATAGTGAAACCCAGAGGGCAGCTCCAGAAGATGGTGCAACTTAAAGCAAACCCATGGCACTCAGTCTTCCCACCAATAACAGCAAAAATGGCATAAATGAGCAGCTCCATGGATCAACTACAAGAGCAAATAAAACATTTGTACTTCCCAGCTGATGTTTCAGACATTTTTCCTCAAGCTCATCATGCACGTAAAGACCCTTCAGTCAACGACAAGGCAAATGGCTTTGTGATAAGGAAAGCTGTCAGCTAAAACATTACACTTTTACCATCTGTCACAGAAACAAGGCTATTTTCATACTCCTCAGTGAGGGTAAAGAAGTAACCCAGGTGGGAGAAGCATGAAGTGACCCATCTCATGGACCGAACCAGGCAGGGATGCCAAGCACATCCAAGACTTGAGAAACCAGATAATGCATTTGGAGAGTAATCCTCTATAGGCCAGTTCTCAGATAACTACTGACATGACAGCTGTAGTGAAACAAGTTCACTCATCATTCACACAGAAATAGAAATACTTGAAATAATCAACAACTGCTAAAAAGAAGGCATGCAAAATTCAAAAGTGCCTGTGATTAAGGCTTTTAGCACCTGAAGTATTTAGTACCTAGAAGTTATTTGACCGACACTGTGCCTACGGTAGCCAAATTTAAGCACTATACCCAAGCCTCTCTCTAATTTCTAGAGAGGTTCTTTGAGAAAAACAGTTTGAAGTATGCTAATTGAGAAGTTATTGTTAACTAATAACTAATAAATCAGCAGACCTAGCTTTCAGGTCTTCTGCTGTGCACTACCATCTGCAAAAGATCTAACGACAAACACAAGAAACGTCTTGTTCAGAAAGCAAATGGGTAAATAAGGGCTGAATAAAAGTTTTACCTCTGCTCGCTGAGTGCGGGGCAAAACAGATGATTTCTCAATGGCATAAACATCCAGCAAGTAGAGACGTGCTCCTTGCTCCCTGTCCAAAATGGCAGCAGTCTGGATGACCCCAGTGTGGCGCCCGATGGTGAAAAGGCGCCCGAGGCTCTTATCCTCACATCGCACGGAGACGATGAAATATTCCACCTGAGCTGCAGAGCCCCGCGGGCTTGCTGCTTCAATAGAGATCACATTTGTCCCGATAGGCTCACCTTCTTTTAAGATGGTAATGTATTTTGGCTGAGTGAAGACAGGCCCGTCAACCCCCTGGAGAATTATAGTCATCTCGGTGGTGGATTTTCTCCTTTCCGGGCCAAGATCTGTGGCAGAAACTATGAGATTGTATATGAGCTGAGAAGGCACCAAAGCTGATGCTACTCGTAAATCTCCACTGTAGCGATCCACAATGAAGGTTTCAGTGTCCCCGTTGATTATTTCATACTCCACTTCCCCATTGGCACCCTCATCAGGGTCTGCAGCAATAATTGTCATTAGTACTGACCCGATCACAACCGAAGGGTCAGCTGCCAGAGCATTCTGCGATATAAACACAGGAACGTTGTCATTTTGATCTGTCACCAAAATGGTCACGTTCTTCAAAGCAAATCTCCTGGTCTCCACGGGGACAGCCTGATCAGTGGCTTTGACTGTTAGCTCAAAGAGATTAGCAAACTCACGGTCTATTTCAGCATTGGTGAATATGGTCCCTCTCACCTCATCTATACGGAAATGACTTCCCCTTGGCATCTGCTGAACGATTGCATATGCTAGCTGCCCATTAATATCTGCATCTGGATCATGAGCAGTCACAGAAATGACAGAGCTACCAACAGGAACATTCTCAACAATAGATTTGAAGATGTCCCCTGGGGGAAAATTAGGAGGATTGTCATTAAAATCCCTGACGTGTATTACCACTGACATTGTAGATGACCGTGGCGGCCTTCCTTGGTCTTTTGCAGTGATATTTAGCTTATACAGGGATTGTGTCTCAAAGTCCAGCTTCTTTGCAAGAAAAATACTACCGGTGTTGGGACTGATGCTAAAGGTCCCATGATTGTTTGTCCCTGTAATGCTATAGTGGAGGTCAGCGTTGTCACCTGAATCAGAATCTGTGGCAGTGACAGACGACACGAGTTCACCGACTCTCATGTTCTCCAGGACATCCACAAACAAGGTGGATTTGGGGAAGGAAGGGCTATTGTCATTTTCATCCAAGACATCAATGCACAAGATACAAGTTGAACTCAGGGAAACTGCTCCCGAGTCTACCGCTTGGATGACGAGCGAATAGGAGGCAGTGGCCTCATGGTCGAGTTTGCCTACCAGGGTCACTTGGCCTGTGCTGCTCTCAATTGCAAACTGCTTTTCTTCGTTTCCCTTGATTACAGAGTAGTGAATCAATCCATTAACCCCTTCATCAACATCTGAGGCAGAAACTCTCAGAACCTGTGTCAGATTCACTGCCAGTTCTGATATAGTTGCTTGGTAGAGATCTTTCAAAAACTTGGGAGCGTTATCATTGATGTCCTTCATGTAGATTTGTACGGTTGCCTGATCCTTTAGAGGCTTTGGCAATCCCTGATCTGTTGCTATTACCGTGAGACTAAATACTGCAGTTCCCCTTTGCCTCATGAGAGCTTCTCTGTCAAACTGGTGAGTGCTTCTTATTTCCCCAGTTACCGTGTTCAGCTCAAAATCTGGCTGCATGTGCTCAAAGGAGTACCTGACTTCACCGTTTGGCCCAAAGTCTTTATCTACAGCATTTATTCTACCTACATACGACCCACCTCTCTGCTCCTCTTCAAAATAAAAAACATAGTTGGTACTGTTGAACAAGGGCCGATTATCATTGACATCCTCCAGAATTACAGTAACGTTCACAGCGGCATTGAGCGGCTCCACCGCCCTATCAGAGGCCACAATCAGTAACAGGTATCTCTCTTGAAGTTCACGGTCCAGTTCACTCTTTATATACAGCTGACCATCCGGGAAGATCCCAAAGGCATCCCCTGTATTCCCTTCTGTTATACTGTAAGCTACCTCACCGTTCACTCCCGAGTCTTTGTCGGAAGCCTGCACCTTAAAGAACCTGGAATTCACAGGCTCTGACTCCAGAATAGTGATTTCATAGGACAGCTGGTCAAACACAGGTGGGTTGTCATTCACATCATGGACAGAGACAGTCAGGATAAAGTTAGAGGACAGCTGTGGCACCCCCATATCCGAGGCCAGGATTTCAACCTGGTAAGAGCCAGCATTTATGTCAAGGGGCCCCGTTAAGCTTACGGCACCTGTTTGTTCATCGATTGCAAACAAACCCTTTGGGTTTTGCTTAAGGCTGTAAAGGACCACACCATTAACACCTTCATCAGGATCAAAAGCTTTGGCCTGGAATATTGTATGCCCAGCTTTCCAGTTTTCAACCACATTCACACTTTCCACCACGTGAACGAAGTGTGGGGAATTGTCGTTTAAATCTTTGACAGTGATGTTGACCACAGCATCTCCAGTTATTGCCCCACCACTAGCAACCACCTTCAGCTGGTAAAATGCTTGCTCCTCCCTGTCAATAACGCTGGCTGTGGTGATCTGCCCTGTCACCCTGCTGATGGCAAACACGCCCCTTTGGTCACCTGTTGTAATAAGGTAACTGATGTTGGTGTTGAGGTCCATGGTAGAAGCAGACACGGTGCCTACGTGGTAACCGAGGGCAACGTTTTCAAAGACAACAAAACTGTACATGCTCTGGCTGAAAACGGGTGGATTGTCCTGGGTGTCCAAGACAGTGATAGTGACAATGGCTTGGTTCTGCGACTGAAGGTGGCCACCATCAGTGGCCACAATCTGCAACTGGTAAGCAGTTTTCTCCTCCCTGTCGAGAGCTATTTTGGTTGTGATGACCCCCGTCTGGCCATGGACCTGAAACCTGGAGATGTCCCCAGCGGAGATGCTGTACTTGACTGTCCCGTTAGGTCCCAAGTCAGGGTCGGTGGCGGACACTGTGGTCACATACGTTTCAGCTGGCTCGTTCTCTTGGATATGGGCAAAATACTGAACAGGGTAAAACACAGGACTGTTGTCATTCACATCCAGGAGGCTCACGTTAACGTAGGCTATGGAGGAAAGGGGGGGAGTGCCTAAATCGGTGGCCAAGACCTGCAGGGAGAAGTGAGCCTGCTCCTCCCGGTCCAGCTGCGAGATGGTGCTGAGCTTGCCCGACACAGGATCCAAGCGAAAGATCTGTCGAGGGCTCACTGAGGAAGGGCCAACCGCTGCCAGCACCGGCTCAGCTTCCTGCAGGGAGAAGCGGACGGTCCCATTGTCCCCCAGGTCCCCATCCGTAGCACTCAGGACCAGTACCTCAGTTCCCGACGGGGAGTTTTCAGCCAGGGACACCCGGTAGCCCTCAGGTTGACTGAAGCGGGGTTTGTTGTCATTGACATCCAAGACGGTCACCACCAGTTGGGCATAGGAGAATTTTGGCTGCACCCCTTGGTCACGGGCGCTGATGTTGAGCACCACCTGAGAAGCAGTCTCCCGGTCCAGCCCGCCAGAGAGGGATGTGCCCAAAGCATGCCCACTGGTGCCACCCTCAGGACTGGCAGTAGTCACCAACCCACTGTGCTCGCTGATGCGAAACCAGCCGAGCTCGTTGCCCGAGACGATGCTGTATTTGAGGTTGGCGTTGAGGCCCGAGTCACGGTCCGTGGCGCTCAGGCCCCTCACGTAGCTGCCCAGGGGCACCTCCTCACTGATGTTCGCCCTGTAGACCGACTGCCCGAAGACAGGAGGGTGGTCGTTGATGTCATTCACGAAGATCACCAGGCTCGCGACCGACGAGCGGCTCACGGGAGCCGCCACTGCCCCGTCGGGGGAAAGGGAGGACAGGGGGGGTCCCGGGGGTGGCGGAGGGGCCCCGTAGTTATCGGCCACGGCCACCGTAAGGTTGTAGGCCGGGATGCGCTCGCGGTCCAACGCGGCCGCCACCTTTATGAGGCTGAGGTTGGGTACCTTGCTGCTGTGCACCTCGAAGTGCCGCTGCTCGTTGCCTGCCAGGATCGACACGGAGATGTTCCCGTTGGCTGCGGGGGAGTCGGCGTCGCTCACGGTCAGCAGGGCCACCACCGTGCCAGGGGCTGCGTTCTCGTCGACGGAGGCAAAGCGGGAGGTGGCCGGGAAGTAGCGGAACTTCACCCGGGGCTCGTTGTCGTTGACGTCGAGCAGGCGGATGAGGGCCTCGGCCCGGCCGCTCAGCGCCGGCACCCCCCGGTCCGTGGCCTGCACCGTCAGCGAGTACTGCTGCCGCAGCTCGTAGTCCAAACGCTCCCGGATGCGGATCACCCCGCTCTCGGGGTCCACCTCAAACGGGAGGCCGCCAGCACCCTCCCCGCCGCCGCCATCACCTCCTTCCAGGCGGTAGCGAATGTCAGCATTGGTGCCTTCATCGGCGTCGGCCGCGGCCACCTGAAGAACGCTGGCCCCAACCGGGGCGTCCTCCGGCACCCGCGCCTGGTAAAGAGTCTGGCTGAAGATGGGTGGGTTGTCGTTGATGTCCTGGATGGTGACATTGACCTGAAGGTACCCTCGCAGACGGGGCTCGCCTTTGTCCTCCACCTGCACCAACAACTGGTAGGTAGGGGTGGCCTCCCGGTCCAGCCCACCTCTGGAAACCAGGTGCAAGAAAGCTCCCTCACCGCTGGGGTTGAGGGTGATGTTGAGCCGGAAACGTCCCTCCTCGTTGCCAGAGACGATGCGGTAGGAGTTGTGGTCCACACCGTTAGTGCCACTGTCGGCATCGGTGGCCGTGTCCAAGATGAGCTGGCGCCCGCTGCCCGTGTCCTCCTTGAACGTCACCATGATGGAGGGATCGGGGAAGACGGGCGCGTTGTCGTTGATGTCAACCACCAGGACCCGCACCTCGCTGGGGTAGGTGGGCTGGCTGGAGAGGACCACCAGGTCCACCACATCGCTGGCCAGGCTCTCGCGGTCGATGGTGGCGCGGGTGTGCAAGGCGCCCGAGGTCCCGTTGATGGCGAAGAGGGCGTGGTGCTCGCTCAGCCGGTATGTGAACCCGGGACGGGTGGCGATGGTGCCCACCCAGGTGCCGGCCGGCTGCTCCTCCAGCACCTGGAAAACCTGCCGGGGCTCAGCGGCGGCGGCGGCGCCCAGCGGCGGCAGCAGCAGCAGCACCAGCGGCAGCAGCGGCGGCGGGGTCCGGCGGAGGGCGGGGGGGCGGCCCATGGCGCCCCGGGGTTCCACCTCCCCCCACTCCCGCTTCCCCCCTTTTTTCCTCACCCACCGAGCCTCCGCTCGCCTTGCCCCGCCAGGGAAAGCAGCGGATCCCCCGCTCTCACGGCACGCTCCGTCTCTCCTCCCGCCGCCGCTCCGGGGCTGGGGGGCGGACGGGGGTTCCGCGCCGCATCGCCCCTCCGCAGCCTCCCTCGCTACAGCCGGTGGTCCCCTGCTTCTCCGCGCTTCAGCTGCTGCCGCCGCCACCCCCCCGGGACCGGGACCGGGACCAGGACCACCGCTGCTGCCGCCACCACCATGCCCGGGCGCTGAGCGGACCCCCGCCGGGTTTGTAATCCAGGCCCTCAGCGTTCCCCGCCGCCCGGCCACAACTTTGCCCGGCGCTCATGGGTCCCGGCCCTCTTGACGCCGGCCGCCGGCCCCCCCCACGGCCTCCCATTGGCCGCCCCGCCCATCGCCCCGCCCACCGCCCCGCCAGCGGCTCCTCCCATTGGCCACCCCGCCCATCGCTCCTCCCATGGCCCCGCCCCGCGCACCTGGGGCAGGCGGACACATGGGATTTGGGGGGTTCGGGGGGGGGGGGTTCCTCCCCCGGGGAGAGGGTCCCGGTGCCCTCCCGGGCTGCCTCCCGGTTACACCGGGCAGAGACCCCTCCTGCAGTCGGGCTGGGGCGGAGCGGTGCCGCGCCTGTCCCGCGCACCGGTGTGGACGTGGCGGGGGGGGGGGGGTGTTTGGCAGCGGGACGATGCTCGTCTCTTTGCGGGGGAATAAACTCCCGCAAGCGGCAGCACGGTGCGGGGCAGCCCCAGCACTCTGCCGACCCCCGGTCCCGTCCGGTTGGGTTCGGTTGGGTTCGGTTGGGTCCGCTGCCGCTGCCCCACGCCACGCGCGGGATGACAGCGCCCCCTGCCGGCCCCACAGCGCCACTGCCGAGGGGTCCGGGGGAGTTTGGGGAGGGGGGGGAAGCATCCCAGGGAAATTTTAGGAGAATTTCAAGCGCAGATCCAGGCTGGGGAGGGAATGGATTGAGAGCAGCCCCGAGGAGAAGGAGCTGGGGGTGCGGCTGAAGCTCAGGCAAGAAGGGTGGGTGGGGGGGTGGGGGGGTGGGTGTCCAGCAGGCAAAGGGAGGAGGGGATCCCCCCCCTCTGCTTCCCTCCGGAGGAACCAACACCTCGAGCTGCTGGAGCGAGTCCAGAAAAGTGCCAGGAAAATGATAAGAGGGCTGGAGCTCTCCTACAAAGCCAGGCTGGGAGAGCTGGGGCTGCTCAGCCTGGAGAAGAGAAGGCTCCAGGGTGGCCTCAGAGCACCCTAAGGGGCTGCAGGGAAGCTGGAGAGAGATTTTGAGAGGGGCACGGAGTGAGAGGACAAAGGGTAATGGTTTCAAACTGGCACCAGTTCCCCGGAGGAGCTGTGGCAGCTCCTTCCCTGGAGGTGTTCAAGGCCGGGTTGGATGGGGCTTGGGGCAACCCGGTCCAGTGGGAGGCTTGACCCATGGCAGGGGCTGGGATTTGATGTCAGTCAAGTGGTGATGTCAAGTGAGTTGATGTCATTTGATCTTTAAGGTCTCTTCCAACCCAAACCATGCAGTGTTCCTGATAAACTGCATCCTGGGGCTGGGTGAGCTCTGCACCTGGCCGAAAGCCTCTGCCTTCCTTCATCCCCAAAAAGCAGCTGCTTTAAATGGCCTCTAAAGCCCCAACCCCTCTGCCTGCAGTCACCCAGCAAGGGCTCAGCAAAAGTCTGATTTTGAATTTATTAACCTTTAAATGCAATCACAGGTGTAAACACAGCAGGCAACCATCCTGCAGGCAGCAATGAAGGTGACAAGGTAAATCCAGTGTAGCCATGTAACAAAACAGCAAATACCCTGTTAATTTATCCTTCTGAGGTAGGCAACAAACTGTTAGTGGGTTGTCCAACACTAAGAAAAAAGAAGTTAGGTGAAAAGAGGAGAAGGAATAGAGTAAGATTAGAGTAATGGAGCTGGAAGAGCCGTGAGGGTTAGGGTATTCTCCTCATTGTGATGAAAAAAGGGAGAGCAAACAAACATTAGCAGGAATCTTGGATGGAAGCAGCTAGTAAGGAAGAAGCCAAGGTTCCTGTCCCTGGGTGATATTGTCACCTAATGCCAGGGGATACTTCAGGCCATTGACTCCTGCAAATCTCTGTTTCCTTCAGGCAGCCCCATCCCCAGGGCACTGGATCCAGCTGGGTGGGATTGGGAAGCTGGTGCTTGGGATGGTTGGTCCTGTCTGTCTGTCTGTCTGTCTGTCTGCATCCCGTAATGCTGTGAAAGTTCTGCAGTTCTTTGATATTTTACTCCACCTACAGGCGTGCATCGACCCTTGCTTGCAGCCAGCACTTCCCTGGGGCTTCTCGAAAGCCTGCCCTGCACTTCTAAGCAATTTTTTCTTTTCTTTTTTTTTTTTTTTTTTTAACTTTTATTTTTATTACAAAAGTGCCCCCAGTTTAGGTGGGGGCATTAGAATCTTCAGAAAACATCCATACTGCTCTATGCACAAAGAATACCCGGGGCAGAGGGGATGATCACTGGTGTAAGTATCAGCCTGAGCTAGAATAATGCTTCTTGCAGAGCTAGGAAGCAGCAGAAAAATCATTTTTCATCCCCAGCAGAGCTTCTCTGTTATTCAGGTTGAAGCTAAACCAAACCCATTATTTTGTTAGCATAGGAAAGCTGGTCCAGGGCTTCTGGAGACTGTGACCATCTCTAATAGAAGCGCTGAAATTCCTTCAAAAACCTAAAATTCTGGGTTCTTTACGAAAGTTGGGTTTTTTCTCACCGTGAGTGTAATGGAAGAAAAACTAAGAGAGCTCTTAAATCTCAGGGAAAGCCATACAAAATCTTCCCTGAATCCCACTGGAAACTTAGCATGTATAGAGCTGTTTCCTCTCTGCAATTTTTAGTCTCTGTGTAGCCCCTGTCAGAGACATCCTAAGCCAACTTCTGCTTCACATTGAATTAGCATAAATCCGGAGCAGCTCTGGTCGTGTCAGTTCAATTACTCTCATGCTGCATGGATAGAGTTTTGACCCCTTTTCAATTAACACAAATAAATTTAGCCGGAGTTAGGGCTGTGTTCCACCGCCCATAATTTTAAGGATGGAAATAAAATGAAGAAAAGGTCATTTTGCACTTTTTGTCTTGCCTGCAGCTCTGCTGATAGCACAGCCCCACACTTCATCAGGCTTTCACCTCCAGACATAGCAAAAGCAATCTAATCCCAGCACTGTCTCCAACTCACACTCCACTCCAAAGTTTTCATAGGGACTTTATAGTGTCCAGTGTCAACAGATCAACACAACTGGCTGGCACATTCAGGGCATTTCTAAGGATGTTTTGCCTCAAGTGGATGATGGTGCTGCTGAAATGCTGTGCTGGCAGGCACAGAAAGTCCAGAAGTGAGTGGAGGGCTGATGGATGACATGAAAAGCATTAGGAAAAAAAAAAAAAAAAAAAAAAAGTCCTAAGAAGTATCAAGCTTCTAAACAGATATTACAACAGACAAAGAATTTTATCCTGCAGCCAGAATAGGAAGTGGTGGTGAATTCAGCGGATCTGGCGGATAGGTTTCTGTGTTTTGTATTTGATGAGCTGAAGGAGAGACCACAAAAGCCCTGTTTGATGCACCACACTCCTGAGTAATGTGGGACTTGGCACTGGGCACTTTCATTATTCCTTGCAGGCAGCTGGAATCCTGCCCACACTTACATCATTAGGGTTTACGGCTGAATTTGATGATCTCAAAGGTCTTTTCCAACCTAAATGATTCTGTGATCACCTACAGACCCCAGCTCCGTTTGTGGTAGGTGACATCAGGCTCCTTTCAGGAAGGATTTGAGCTTCTCACCTGCCTCATGTCAGTCCTGCCAGGGCACGCTGGGGAGATGGAAGCTGTTAAGAAGATCACCAGGGTTCTTCCTAGGATGGAGTTTTTAATTTCACTAGAATGATAGATAAGAGAAATGTCACCATTCCTGTACTCCTATGTGCAGCAATCATAAAATCGATTTAATGCTCATCAGCACCGTGCTGGGGAATTTTGTAGTCAGGAAACTAGGCCAATATCTGCTTCAAATCTTAGTATATCTCAAAGATACACTAGCAACCACCCCCTCGGTGTGAGCTACACCCCATGTTCCTATAAACACAACTTCATACTGCCAGATGAGAGCTACAGTTCTTGTACAGTAAATATTGCTTTTTGATATATCCCTCTTTTTGTGTGTGTTTGAAGGGAACAAATGGCTTCCTCATCAATGGTCTATAGCACCTTTTTCCAGGAGCTTTTCCATGTGACCAGCCTCGTCATTACATAAAGCAATATCTGATAATTCTTTTATTTGTTGTCATTGTTAAAGCCCGTGTTCCATGTGTGGATGCCAGTTCAAGCCACTCTGTTTTGTTGGCCTATGAAGCCCCTCAGAGGTGATGTTTCTAGGTTCTGGCAGGACTTTATTGGATGCAATATGACAATCATATTGTTTGGGAACTGTGAACACCCTCAGAGCAGCCCTAGAGATCAGGCTTCAGACTGGGTTATCACAGACACATTTTGGAATCTGCTTCCCCCACAGAAGGCCCCAGACTAGCACAGGAGTCAGAAATTCGAGGTCTTAGAATAAAGTTGTGAACTTTCCACCACAAAACTTGATGGCAAAGGTGAGTTTTATTGTCTTCTGTTAAATATACAGTTGCAACGGGTAAAAAAAAAAATGGAAAGATTTCAGCAATTTTAGACCTACAAATTTTACTAGGGATGATTTTGATGCTGAAACTGCAATTTCCTGGGAATCCACAAGATGACAGAGTTCAGCTGAGAAGCAGCACCATCTACCCCGAGTTACTGTTGCCTGAACCAGGAACGTACAGCATTGCTTGATAATCACTCATTAATTTTGCTAATATTCCAGAAGCTTAATTTCAACCCTTTCTTTCCACAGAATCTCTTTGGAGACATTTGGAGAGCTTTTAATTGCTTGCTTAGCCTTTATTATCACATTTGGAATGTGAAAGTAAATGAATGCATCTCATTCCTCCTTCAAGCATACTTGAAGTATAGCATCCTCTTTGGATGGCATCTCTCATCTGATGTGTTTAGTAATGGGATGCAACTACTCACTGAGACATTGAGAAAATAGAATATTTGTCTTGAACTTAGTGAATAATCTGTAATACAGCTCCACGCGTTTCTGTGAAGTGGCTGGGCCTTTACTCTAGCTTCATTTGTCTCTAAATCAGAATTCTCCTCATCTAAATCAGAATAATTATCCAGTAAAAGAGCTCTGAAAATCTACAGATCTTAAAGTTAAATCTGCTCTTTGGAGTCCAACAGTTTACTGATAGTCTTCCTGATGCAAAGCAGTGCTTTACTGACTCTCTTGTCACGATGCTATTTCCTCAAGGAAGAGAAGTAAAATACCCATAAAATTTCAAATGCAGTATCTGAAGCAGTGCAGCCATTAATATCAAAATGTCTGCAGCTCAGAAGAATAACATGTTGGTATAAATTTGGCCTCCTATGACAGGTATTTCAGCATGGATATAATTAGAGAATAAAGCAAAATAGCTAGGAAAAAGTCTAGCTACAAAGATTTTTTGTTTTGTTTTTTACATACCTTATAATAACTTATATGCTTTCAAGGGCTGTACCCACCAGCCACAGTACTGCAGAACTCCAAGCATCCCCCAAAACCAACAGCCAGCATCCTTCAATCAGCTGTTGCTGAGACATCCAGAAAAGCCTTGGAATAGCCCAAATCTCTACCTCAGGCCTCTCTGCAGGGCTGTGCTTATAAACCTCAATAACTGAGCTCCCCCTGAGCTGGTGATGCACTGAGAGCTGAGGAGGCTCAGCCCCTGCTGCTGAGCTCCTCAGACCCAGCCCTCAGACACCTGGTTCTTAGCTGCTTAACCCACCTTGCTAATAGCTAATAATTTGTGAAGCAGCAGCAGGAATTAAATTTAAGAAAGAAAGAGTATCTGCATGACATTCAAAAATGTATACTCTCCATAGGGAAAAAAAGCCAAACAAAACCAACCCAAAAAACCCAAAACAAACCAACCACCCTAGCTCAGGTTTGCAGACAACAAGGTTTGTAGCCAGTTATACCCCAGCATAGACACTGGGGGGGTCTGTACCTCCAGTGACATACCCAAAATTGGTAGTGGGCATTTCCCCAAGTGAAATATAATTTGATAAATGTGTGGACTGCAGGTTCTACAGAACCACACGTACTGAACTTTCTCCACATTTACACCATCCATTCCACGCTGGAATCCTGCCTTGTTTGGAGACCCTTTCTTAAAAGGAATCCCGGGTATAAACTTTTATTAAAGGAAATACCTTGCAGAAATATTCTGCATGACTTTCCTGCCCCTAAATAACAGAAAAAGTTAAGAAAATTAAAAGACACTTAAAGAAGAAAACCAGAATGTAGAATAATGAGCTTTTGGCATCATATCATCGTGACTTAAGTTTTGATAGATCATTTCCTGTGAAATTTGAAGAATAAAACCCAGGGACTTGTTCAGCTGCTTATTCTGTTGCCTTAGATCTGGCTTCCTTCCAAAAGGGCCATACAACAAAGATGTTAGTGCTGCATTTCAGATCCAAGTGCCAATATCAGTATTTTTCAGAAAATAAAACTTCACTGTTAACCAAATTTATTTAAAAACAAATCAGCAGGACCTCTTTGTAATTATGTATGTGCCCAGCTCTTTGCAAAATCTTTTCTTTATCTGTAATCCTTCAGAGGATGTAGTAGAAAAGGGCCAGTTCCTCCAAGTTTCCCCAGCCCAGAGTCTAAAAGGGTTTAATTGTCTACACAGATGTTGGTCTCAGCAGGGTACAGTAGCTCACTGTTATTTTTTTAAAAAGGAAGGAAAAAAGTTAAAGATTTGGTGAAACTGCTGCTCCTGGCTGCCATCCTTGTCTGCTCAGTGCCCAGAGAAACCCAAAACCACACTGTGATGCTTTGCCTTTGCTGCAGGTGTAGTCTGGCTTTTCAAAGAGGGAAGATTTTTCTGTGCACTTTGCATATTTGCTGATATTTGCAGATTTCCTGATCATTCTTTCATTTACCTGACTCAGCCTGCTTGAATCATATACTTAATTTTTTAAAAATGCAAAATGAAGAAGAAAGTACCTTGTTTATGTTACACACACAGGAAGAAACCTTGAACAAAATGAGAATGACTGCCCCTCAGGTAAAAAAGAAAGAAAACTGTCAGTTAAAGGATGACAAATTTTTCAGTTGCCTTTCTGAACCTAACATAGCACTTGTGTATTTATTTAAAAATTTTGTAAATGGAATTTAGCTTTCATGCTTTCTTCTAAATTTAATACATATTGTGACTGGAAGTCATCTGTTAATATGTTTTCATAGGATCCTCAAAAATGAATGATTACTTCATATTTATTCGTTACTATTTCAAATCATTCTTCTCCTTTCATGATGGCTTTTGTTAGTTCTACCACAGCTATCTAAACCTCAGTTACCACAGTCCCCTTCTTTTTCAAAATAATTGTATCTGTAGAAAGCTATTAATTACATTTAAAAGCACAACCATTAGTCAGGTCTTAATTATGCAAAATATTCAGTGTCCCCATGACATTTAGATAATCAAGGTGGTGCCATCTAAAAGAGCAGCCCTGAGATTAGATCTTCCTGCTGTCAGCTGAGTAATATTCCCTGCACCTGTTGTGGGCCACAAAAATAATGGGATTTCTTATAAAATAATAATAATAATTTTAAAATGTCAGTAACTCTGACTATAATTCACTCCCTGAAATAATATTCAATTTTCTCCAACAGCATGGGACGCGGCCCAGGATATTTACAGATTATTAGTAGGATTTTTACTGGCAGAATTTTGAAAGATGAAAGCTCTTCTTGCCTAGTGTGTTTTCTTTCAAATATCTGTTTATAGATCAACTACTTTTTTTTAAAAAAAAAAAAAAAATAGGTCCTCCAGTTATGTGGATCAATATATAACTAATCATTGACTGAATGGAATCCCCACAAGACACAATTAAATTCTGCAGCAACCAGAATTCACAGACCCTAGCTTTCTCACCACTGTCAAATGGGATATTCTGGAGGATACGTAATAGTTAATGGAATGATGACTCAGTGTGGAAAGATAATAATTCATAACTGATTACTAGAACAACAGCTTGTGACCCTTGCTGAGGATCCTTCCACGATCTTTAGATTTTAGTGGTTTGCTGTAGACCAAACTCCTCTTTTTGCTAGAGGAGTGCCCTCTTTCCTCATCAAATAAATCTGTGGCATAAATGTGATGGGTGGCAAGCAGAGAGGCTGTTTTGTCTCAGCACCAGGTGCTGCAGGTGGATTTGGCATGCCCTGGGTGCCATGGACCTCCTGTGCTGCAGCACAGGGCTGGAGCTTTGGGAAGGCTCTCACCCCAGCACCATACCCACAGGAGGTATCACTGGGACCCAGGGCTGCCTCTCTGGTCCCACCTCCTTTTGTTCCTCAACAAAGAAGTCTCCAGGTAATGAACACCACGGATTTATTCTCTGTTATTGACATCTCCTCCTGTCACTGAGCAAAAGCTGCAGGAATTTTGCCCAATACCCTTCCTCCCGTTTATCATCCCGCGGCACTGGATACAACTGACTGACCTGAGAGAGCTTTGCCTGGCTTGCAGGTCTTTCAGACTTGGTTTTTTAGATTTAAAATAAATAGTTATAGGGTAAAGATTACCTATCTGTCTTTGTATTAGAGGCACTCTGTACATTCAATATTTTTTATTCAGTTCTAGGTGGATCTTCTTTTAAAAAATGGCTTAATCCCTTGCCTGTGAAATTTGAAGAATTTGAGAGACATATGATTATTGGGAGATTTCAAAGAAATGTTTTAATTAAACAGAAATAAAGTGAAAAGACACCACTGTATACTGCATTACAGTCACCACTGAAAAATACTTCCACTGCTCGGGTCCTACATGACTTCTGGTATTTGCCAAGGCAGCCTGGTCAGACATCTACTGGAGGAGGAAAAAAACCCTCCAAGCAAATCCATGGCATTCAGATTAATGCCTTCAGAAATATAACCATGTCTGATCTACAGATGTAGGTAGCTCTGCTGAACCTCCATTGGCTCTGCTTGGAGAGGAAGAATAACAGATTTCTGATTTTTTTTTTTTTTTTCCTTAGGCAGTAACACCGAGTTAAATAGATTGTTGTTTGCAGATGTCAATGGCTTCTAAACAATGGGAGCGTTGTGCAGGTCTGCCCTCCCCACTGCAGCTGCCTGCACCCGCTTTCCTTGCGAGGAAACCCCTCCCAATTATCTTTCCCCTTCATGAGCATTCCTTATTTCTGAGAAGTTGTTACCTAGAGTCTGAGGTTGCATTGTTATGACAGCACAAATGTGCATTGATGTCATGCCTGTAGGTCCCTTATCAGTTGTCTGCCTCAGCCTATGCAGTCTGGGACAAACATCCTTGGGGCGACCCATTACAAAAGTCCCTGTGGTGCTCAGAAATCCCAGATGCTATCAGGGAGGATCAGTAGTCAGGGCTATAACATAACCAACTGAAACCCCATAGCCCCATGTGCTTTTGTAACACTGAGATGTGAATTTTCCTCTGTGCAGTGCTGTAGGACCTGCCAGCAATGGGGGACCCTTCACTCTCCTGCAGTGTCCTACAGCAGTGATGGTGGCTTGGGAGGATTTCTCCTGGCACACTGAGAAAGATTGTTACACTTGGTAAAACTCCCCCATCGTTCTGGGGTGCCCCTAATCACCCTCCTCTCGCTAATTATTTTCCAAATTTAAGCTGTGGTTGGATACTGTGGCAATTAGGGATTTGGGATTAGAACTAGATGGTCTTGAAGGTCCTGTCCAACCCAAACCCTTTCATGATTCCATGGCCACAGTCCATTCACTGAGCCCTCATTGGTAAAGCTGCTGTGCCTTGCATACAAATACTACTCGATTAATACGACAGTGATTAATGCTACTTCAAAAATATATTTTTGCTTTTCTCCAGAATACTTTTCCAGTGAAATAAAAAAACCAAAAAAACCTCAAAAAACAGGATAAATCTTCCAAGTCTTTTGTGAAATGAAACAGCCAAATTTTATTTGGTCAGTCGGCTTTTCAAAATTTTGATTTAAAGGGTTTTATAGTACTGTGTAAAAATACATTTCAAAATGGAAAGTGACTTCGAAAGAGAATGTCATAATCTTACCAGTTGAAAATAATGCAGAAATTAATGATGACATCTTGAAAAGGAGGTATTTCTATTGTTTTCCTTAAACATATAACTGTTATATCTAATAGCTTCAGACAGAAAGAAACCTGACTCTGAATGCCATAGAGGTATCCTCTGTTCCTGACAGGGAACCAAAAATCCTTTTTCCTCCCCACCTTTAGGTGCATGAATTTGCATCCATCACACACCGCACTACGCTGGGTCTGTAAGGCTGATAAAAATGATGTATGAGGGTCACA
Organism: Phaethornis superciliosus; assembly: GCA_023637945.1. Taxonomy (NCBI): domain Eukaryota; kingdom Metazoa; phylum Chordata; class Aves; order Apodiformes; family Trochilidae; genus Phaethornis; species Phaethornis superciliosus. The sequence goes on from JAJQWJ010000011.1 coordinate 21,780,526, forward strand.
TTACATTTTGAAAAGATTGCATGTGGAAAAAAAAGCATGGTGGAGGAGAAGGAAACAAAAAGGAAGTTATTATCTGTGAAAACAGGCCCAGATTTGGCAAACAAAGCTCAGACACGGAAAAAAAAAAAAAAAAAGTACTTCTGCCTCTGCAGAAGCAGCAGTTTAATGGGGCTCATGTGGGCATTAGGCTGGCTTGGCAAGGAACATGGCCAGAAGACTGAAACTGGAGCAAAACAGGAGGCAGATATAAATCAACTTCAAAAATGGACTTGAAAGAAACACTAAAGAAAGAAGTGTTTGTTACGTACAGAACTAAAAACTAGCACTAGGGCAGTATTCCCTTTTATCCTTGGTATGTGTTACTCTATATTGAGAAGTGATCCAGAAGGCTGGAAAACCCCAGACTCTCACGTAAAAACCAAATATACCAGCCCAAGACAGGTACAAAAAATCAGTGAATCAGCTCCCCAGTTCCATACCAGTACCTAAGCCCCCACTCAGATGGTACATCCCTCACATCCCTCACATCCCCCCCATTCAATACCAGTCAGTAGGGCTTTTCTCTAGATAGTCACAGCTGGGCTTGCTTTTCTCCTCTGGGCTTTTCAGTATAAAGAAATTGTGGCACCACCTGAGAACCAGACCAAGGAACAGCAATCAAAGGGTCAGAGAATGGTTTGGGTTGGAAGGGACCTTAAAGCTCATCCAGTTCCAACCCCTCCAGCATGAGCAGGGACAGAGCAGGTTGCTCCAAGCCCCATCCAGCCTGGGGCATTCAGCACTTCCAGGGATGGGGCAGACACAGCTTTGCTCTTCCAGTGTCTCACCACCATTCTTCAGTGAAGAATTTCTTCCTTGTGTCTAATCTAAATCTCCCCTCTTCTCACCTAAAGCCCCTTGTCCCTTGTAAAAAGTCCCTCCCCAGCTTTCCTATAGCCCCTCCAGGTACTGGAATTTGCTCTAAGGTCTCCCTGAAGCCTCCTCTTCTCCAGGCTGAACAACTCCAACTTCCCAAACTGTATTCATACGAGAGATGTTCCAGCTCTGATCATTTTCATGGTCCTCCTCTGGACTTGCTCCAGCAGCTCCATAGCCGCCTTATATATGGTCTTCTTAAAGAAAAAGCTCATGTGCTAAACTGACATGTTCCAGCAAAACCCTCCAGAAGGTCTCATTTACTTTCCAGACAAATGACTCCAGTGGAAACCTCATGCTAAACATGAAGATCCAGCTTCTCCCACTGTTTTATGTTATTTGTGTGTCTTGGCTGCTCCACAGACTTTAGAAACTGTAATGAAAGGTGTTGCAAAATCCATCTGTACTTCCCCTCTTCAATGGGAGCTTGCAAGAAGGAACATGCCTGCCCTCCCTCCTGGTTGCAGTGCCTGGCAGGCAGGGACTTGTGGCCTGGTCTCCATCTCATGGTCTCTGCATGACTCAGGCTCCAGACCCAGGCTATTTGCTATTCTCTTTTTGGGAAGTGTAACATCTCCCACAGGAGCTGTGGGAAGTGGCTCGCACGGCAAGATGCTGCTGGTTTGATTTCTGGGAGCATCACCTAGCTTGCTGTTTGCAGCTCCCAGCAGCTCCAGAGCTTCCTCCTCTCTCATCCAAGGCTGGGGACTGACTCTGTTGTGGGGCAGGGTTGAGCTGGCCTCTCTAGTTTGAAACAAGGAAGGAGAGGGAAAGGTATAGGAAACACAGCACCCTCAGACATAGGTGGAAAACTGCACATAAAGAGGGAGGTGTGACATTTGTCTCAGTCTGAAAAAAATCCCAAAGGGTAACCCCCATAACATTTACTCAGGTGCCATTTAACTGTCACCATTTCACTCCTTATTACACAGAATCCTTTTTCTTTTTTTCTTTTTCCTCTACGTATCTGACATATCCGCAGCACCCAGCCACAATTCTCCGATGTCAGAGAGGCTGCTGGGGGCAGGTCCTGGGATGGAGGGGATTGAACACCACAGACTCAATTGGCCTCCTGTGACTTAGGCTCAGAGAAGTGCCAGGAATTGATGGGCTTGGGAAAGTACTTATTTTTTTCCTAATCGTGAAGGAGCAAATTCCAGGAAGCCCAACAGAGCATATGAACATCAAAGAGTTGAAAACCAGGCTGGCCAAATCCCAGAACTGTGGAGGTGAGCCTAGCAGGACCCAGTGGATCCAAGGAAACCTCATGAGATTTTCAACATCTGCATAATCCAAGAAGACAATAAATTATTTGTTACCTATCTGCAGAGATCTGATTTAAAAGTGGAGGTCTGGGAAGTTGTTGGCAAGTTTAAAGCTTTCCAGTTTACTTTTTTATTGTTGTTCTTTAAAAGCACATGGATACAAATATTGAAGGAACATGTAAAAAAAAAAAAAAGAAAAAGGCATATGGTTAAATATTGTTCTTATTTTAAGACAAACACTTTGTTTAGTGAATCGTAGAGAAAGTATCAATTAATATAATCATAGATTATATTGTTTCCGGGATAAGGATATTCTTTTGTTTGCCTATAAACAATCATCTCTAATTGTAACAGAAGCTATGGATCTTGTGTTCATGCTGCAGAAGACAAGGTAATGAAGAAGTCTTTATCAGAAATTATCATTTTCATGGATTCAGCTAATTCAGGTCACCAGGTTCTGTAGTTCCCTCCAAAAAGGAAAACTAGATGCCCTAGGCCTGAGCAAGAAGTGTTTGCTTCTAGACTCACATACAGAAGAAGGAAGAAAAAAAAAGGAATAAGCCTGATGCATAAAGATGAGTACCACAGAAAAAAATAAATACTGATAGGGTACATTACAGAGCCAGAAGTTTTCATGTGCTGGTGATGAATTTCCTTCTTCCTAGGTGTTTTGACTGAGGTCAAGGGTAGGAGAGGTAACACAAAGTCAGAAAAAGGTGAGGTCCCAAGTGGTCTAACTCACCCTTTGATGTGTGCATTAGCTGCTCAGCTAAAGAGAAGTCAGAATCTATTACTATTCACATCATCTAGATGGTTTATTCATCACCATTAAACACTATCAGCATTTTATTTCAACTTCAACTTAGATGATGGATAGATAAATAAAGGTTGGTGTGAGTGGCTTGCTTTATCTAAAACCCTCCCTCTAGAAAAACCCCAAACAAAACAATGGTAAACAGTAAAGACATCACTAGCAACAGTTTCACCAGAAGCACTGTAATTTCAGAGCATTCATTTTCCCCAGATGTTGTGAGAGCTGGTTTTGAGATCATTGGGAGCTAAATCTGAGGTTACCTGTGATAATGACTGAATCTGTGGCAAAAAGTAAACATAATAAACCCAACAGACTGGAACAGGGAAGCTGTCTCAGCAAGAAAGAGGGCAGCAGCTGTGAAGGAAAAAGTATTTCTTCCACTTTGGTTTAATCAATTTTTTTCTGCTTGAGAAGTAGAATGTACTCCTTTTTCTGTGTTCTCGCCAAGATTCAAGAAGAATCAGGACTGGGGGAAGAAGACCTATTAATCTCAAGCTTATTTCTGTCCTCAAATGACTACAGCATGAAATTGCAGAGCATAAAACCCAATTACCATTACCCAGAACCAAGGTGGCAGCAGTTCTATTCAGCTTGGTGCTGTTCAATAACAATGGTGTTAAAGTGACACCTAGGGTGAGCCAGACAGATGTCTCTTCCTCACTGTCCCCTCCCCACCATCCCCTTCCCATGGGGCTCAGATCTAGAAATATCCTCTCACATTTCTGCTTTTATAACTGGCTATGACCCCAATAAGCACAGCCCTTCCCATGGCTATTGATAACTGGCCTCACTCAGGAGTATTTCCATGGACACAATTGTGAACCCAGGCCAAATTCTGTAATTACAAAGACAGCTTTAAAGTTGATATTTTTTTTTCTTTTCTTTCTTTTTTTTTTTCTTTTCTTTTTTTTTTTTTTTTCTCTTCTTTTTTTTTTTCTTTGTAGTAGTAGTGTTACATTTAGAAGAAACAGTTGTTCAGCTATTCCTATGCACTTTCCAAAGGTTAGCAGTATGTCTGTGTAGCTGCAGGTGTATTTTTAGCCAATGTGAGTATCAGTGGGTGTATGAATAGCAAACACATGGGTCTTGACTTCCTTCAGAACCTGGACTGGATCCTCACTGCCTCTGTGCTGCTCCTTGTGCAGTTTCTCTGTGTTGGATGAATTGTTGTGTGCTCAGTTACACACCCAGGTTCAAGTCCTAGATGACCCCAAATGCAGTGGCTTCCAATCTATCAGATGTGCCACAAATAGATGACAGACTGGCACCTTCATGGAGGAAAACCCACTACAGAGGTAACCATGCTGGAGGAGGGAGAAGAGATTTTATTTTTTGGGCAGGGTTTTATTTTTGCCCTGCAGGGTCCCCTCTCAGCCACCACACCCAGACCCAAAGGAAACATGCCACCCAGGCTTTGATGGGCTTCCAAGCCACTCCTGCTCCATACAGGAGACACTGGAGCTTGGTGCCATATCAGGTTCTGACTACCAGCATGCTACTGATCAACCCTTATGTAATAATATTTATTATGTGAGACAAGGAAAAGCCAGGAGTGTAAACTGAGAGGAGGAGATCTGAGTGGAAGCAAAAACTCTTCAAAAGGCTCTTAGATGTTGCTGGATTTATTAACTTAGTCCCTAACTTTTCCTGCCAAAATAAAGAGGATTGGTCTTTTAAAGGTTTCTGAATGTGGCAATATCAGTTTTGAAGGAACGTTTGAAGAGCAGCCCACTACTTTTCTAGTTGTGTTGCCATGGCTTTCTCGTTTATTTTCTGTCACCAGGCTGGATTTGATCTGTTTGCTTTGGGTTGTTCAGCTTATGACATAATAATTAATATTGTTTGCAAGCAACACACATTATCAAGAGGAAGTGTGATCAAAAGGTTGGTACAAAACTAGGAGCCTGGAGAATGGCATCTCCTTCCTTGCAGGGACAGTAAGAAAGCCTGACCACAACACTTCTTTCTGCTGCTCTTCCCTCATCTGGTTTGCTTCCTTTGCTTTCCACAGGAGACATCTCAGAGATGGGGAATAACACCTCCAACAGGTCCCAGTCCCTGAGTGTTACTGTTGTTACCTCTTAACACCAAGCTGACAGCATCCTTGTCCCAGATTCAAAGGCGAAGAGCAGAGTCACAGCTCAGATGTCACACAAAGGCAGTAACAAAAGCCCTGAGGTACAAGGAATAATGAATTCAGTTATATGACTGCTTGGCCCAGAAACTGCTGATTAAGACAAGGCTGTACAGACTATTTAACAAATTCAGGTGTGTGGGAAATAAATGGAAGAAGATGGTTAAGGCTCAGCAGTCTGGAAGAATAGTGGGAATAGTAAGATGTGTACTGAAGGTCTGTGCAATTGAAGGTGAAAAGAAATAAAATTTAAAAAAGCTCTCCTGATGATCCCTATAAGGTCTCCTTCCTTCCAGCTTGCTCTTCCAGAGCATGCATGGATGCAGTTAACCCCATTTTTGCTACCCACTGAACAGTGTCATGTGTGTAATAGGAAATGGTAGATTTTTGCATGACATCTGCAATGCAAATCTGGTCTTCCCCAGCAGAGAAAGTTGGGTAATTTTGGGAAGGTAAATGTTACAGGCAATGACTGACAGCTGTAGGATTTCCTACCAGATAGAGTGGGGAGGAGGGCAGTGAGGACAGCGGTGGTCCCTAGCAGTGAACCTTATGTTTCCCCTCCAAAACATGGCTGGGGCTCTTAGTGGAGAGGAAGGAGTTCAGTGTGTTTACACTGGGACTTTTCTCCTGTTCAGTGCTCCTGCCCTTCCTCTTCAGACCTGTATAGAGTCAGTCAGGGGGGCCAGAGGGGTCACTGGTCTCCTTCACCCCTATCCCCCCAGGCATCCATGGTCCTCAGCATCAGCCCCCAGCCAGGTTTGGCCACCACTTCTGCAGCAGTGGAGCAAAGAATTTGTCAGGTTCCATCTCTTCATTTGCTGCAGTGAATACACAGGGATGGTGTGAGCTAGTTTTATATCCTAAGTTTATAATACAAGATAGTATTCCCCTTGTGCATAACATCTGGAGCTACAGGAAAATCTGTTAATTGGCACAGAGTGATGTGCCAGCAAGGTATGAGGTGGCTGGGGGACTGCTGCCAAGCCCAGGGTCACTCCAGCTCCTTCAAAATACCTCCTCTTCCCATCCCTTTCCCCCCACCTTTCAGAAAGTAGTTGCTTTGTTGTGGCACTTTTGCTTCACATCCCTTCAGTAATGAATGATCCCCCAGTTAAGAAGCACGGAGAGTTTTAATTTTCTTAGTGTTATTTGTAGCAGATATGCAGCTCTCGAGTCAGGAGGACATTTGGCACTTTGCAGTGCAACAGGACTTTTTGCAGAGGGGTTCTTCAAACATGAAAAGCTGGTGAGTAAGGCCCTGATAACAGGAGCTTTCTGTTAGAGATTTCCCTAATGGGCAGCTGTAACAAAGGGCTTTTCTAACCTGTAAGTCTCTGTATCTCTATAGATCTACCTGTGTATTTAAATGTATCTGCTTTAGAGGTTAACCCCAGCTGGGGATCCCAGCCAGGAGTGTGCTCTGTCCTTAGGTGGCAGCTGAGGTTGTTGCAACTATTCTGATAAGAAAATCAGTTGCAGATCAGAAACAAACACAGATAACACTACCAAATACATACACGTCTTGATGGAACAAAGACAATTATTTAACGTGAAAAATATCCCTTTTAAAACTGATGCTTTAGTCAATGGAAATTCACTTGGGGACAGGTAATGAGGTCCAGAGAATTTCCATTGTCAGCCTTCCTGAAAAGCTTTATGCTGTTTGAATATTGCAGTAGTTATTCCAAGTTTCTTCAGAGTACTAGTGGCATATAAAATAGAAGCAGTAGGTAAAGAAAGACACTCGAGGTAGCCTGATGTTTATGTAGTGTTTCCTTCAGAAAGTATTTCTACAAACAAAGGGAGTAAAATAAACATGCAACTTGCAGGGGGGTGAGACTGCTTTGTAGAGCCTAAAAAAGCCTGCTTGAGGGGAGCACCTTCTGTTCCCAACAAAAGAGTTAATTCACCAAAGTTGTGGAAGGAACTCCCCTGCCCAAAGAAAAACTCTAATGACCCCTATAAAGAGAGCCATATTGTGATGCTGTAACCTGATTAGAGGGAAAGAGGGTCTTTGTGTCTCTCAGGCTTTGCACTCACAGGAAAACAAGGTGTTCTGCAATAAATAAGAAACCTTTTTCTAAAGCTTTATGGTCTCCTGGGCTATTTTACAAAATAGCCTATATGTTACCCACCTCAAAAAGCCCCAATTAAAGCCAAGTGATTCTTGTCTTTTCAAATGCCAGGCAGGCTGGGAAAGCAGGGTTAGAAATGGGAAAGCCAAGATGCTGCTCCTTTGAAGCAAGCAAATGCAATACTCTTTATTTTAAAGCAATTGCTGGATGTTTGGGACAGGAGGAGCTCAAGATGTATCTTGTAACAGGATGAATTGCACCTTCTCTAGGGTGGCATCAACATCGGGCCCTAAAAAAGTTATCACTAACAAATTTCATATCAAGGCAGAGCTAAAGCAGATAGCTAGTTTAAAGAATTATCCTTGCTTTGCCATCATTGATACTACTGAAGTACAGACAGATGTATGCTAAGCCTCTAGGTACAACTATAAACACAAACTAAATTATGAATTATTTAGTAGCACCAAATGAGACTTCCTAAGTATTCAGGTGTGTTCTTAGAGATGATAAAAAAAACAGCCCTCAAACTTCTGCCACTCTCATCCTGTCCCTCCAAAGCAGATGAAGGGGGAGGAGATAGCACAGAGTAAAGGGATTTGTGCTATCATCAGAAGGTAAAAGATCAAAGAAAACAAGGGCGTTCAACAGTACTTCTGGTAAACTGGGTGTTGATTGTTGGCTGTGGAAAACACTGACAAAACAAAGATAATTTTGACACAAAGTGAATTATAAGAGATAGGACTGCACTCTGCTGGCTAATCACCACCCATGTAAGCTGACAAATGGCAAAGCCTCCCAGCTTCACTATTGATAACCTGCATACAAGAGTTTGAATTAAGATGTTTGCATTTTGGAATTAAGTTGTGAGGAACAGCATCTTTGGGGCTGTTTGGGCAATGCAGGCATTATTACTGCCCCTTAAAGCTCTGCAAACGAGCACTGCAGTTCCTCCTGATGGTAGAAACCAATGATTTTCCCTACAGTTTTGGGGTTCCTTGTGCTTTAGACTTTTGTCCTGAGAGGCATTAACTGCTTGAAATCCTACTTTTTCTCTGGCTTTCAAAAATTTGATTTATTTTAATGGAGGGGAAATGCTGGGGAATGAAAGGAAGAAAAAGAAGACAACTGGACTAATAAGTTCTGGGTAATTAAACTGGCATGGCCAAGAACTGGAGAACAAGGCAGATGAGGGCTAATTGTAACTCTAAGCCATTACCAAAGCCTATTTCCTCAGTGGGAGAAAGTCAATGATGTAAGTGGAATTTCCTACAGTCTAAGAAATAGGATAATGGAGGCTGACGTGAATATCTGGAATTGCTTTAAAAGCAATCAAGAATTTTGTTTGGTTTAGCTTATAAGTAGGATTATTTTCCTTTTTCCCCCCTACTGCTATTATAAATATAGCTATTATGTTATTCTGGAAGCCATAAAACCTTTTATATCACATTTTGGTTATATTAACTGTTAATGTTGCTACTTGATCTGGGTGGACCCCAAAGTAACATCTTTGTTGTGAAAAGGCTCTTGTGAACGAGTGAAGAGGCAAGGCAAAAAGGATGTGCCTTAACATTGTAGTTAAGTGTAACACATTCTATATCTATTTTAGCATCTAACCTTAGCCTGTCCGTCTGCTTTCACAGCAGTCTTCCAGACTGAATTTTTTACTTTATATTTCCTTCTTGCATTGTAAGAGAAATAAGGACAGTGAGGAGATGGGTGAGCACACTCTGCAAAGATGGGATTTTAACTCCCCTCCAGCAAGCACACCAGAAACTGGACCCATGGCAAAGTGCAGCAGCAGGGACAGAACAGCTTAGCAAGGAAATCAGGGGAGGATTTGGCCTCTCCCCCTCAGGCAGTGTACCAAAAAGATGTTTGGGCCTTGGCAAAGCCACAAATGATGCACCCCAAAATACCATCAGTTTTGTGCAGTGACTGAGGGTATTAGACCCTACAATATTCAAACGTGTATCACAGGCCAAACATCTCTGTGTTTTAATAGTACCAGAAAACTTCTCTCAGGAATGACTATGACGTGGAAGAAAATTCATTTTTGGAAGAAGCAAACGTTTCAGAAAGAAAATGTGTTAAAGCCAGAAGGAGGGTGGGCTTTTTTTGCAACACTGCAATTTCAAACCTCTTCTCCAGACATATTAAGAAAAAAAAAAAAAAAAAAAAGAAGTTGCAAACTTAATTGCCATGGCTTCATTTTACACAGGAAGTATTTACATATAAGGGTTGTGATTGCTGCCTGATGACCAATTAATCTTTTCTTGATTTTTTTTTTCCTTTAAATCTTGCAGCTGCCTGTGCAAGTGTTCCTCATCCTGACCTGTCTTACTCTAGGCTCAGAGCCCATAACCCAAAAAAACCCCAGATACTGGGTGAAGTCTCTGCAACATGAAGCAAACTAATGCCCCATTCCACAGAGGTTTTATACCTTAAGGTTTTCTTCACTAGAGTTTTCTGAATTTGCACCCCAGAGGAACTCATTTCCAAGGGCTGGAGGGGAACTGGTCATTCAGAAAATTCTAATTGGTCATTTAGAAAATAATTTCTAAAACATCCCCCAAGTGCTCAGATGACAAAAAGAAAAAAAAAGTTTTGAGTGAGATGTTTGTACTCTATAACCATCTGAGATACAGGACAGATGATTTTCATCACAGAAAGGTACTGATGTAGTGGAAGAAATACACAGGGCAATGCACAGTCCAACAGGAGACCATCTATCAGGTGTAAAATGCTACATGCATACAATTAAATGTTGGGTTTGTTGTTCTTTGTTTTTTTTTCAGGGGGGGGGGCTGTACTGAAAACATGATCCTGGGGGGAAGAATTGTGAAATCAGTGTTCACCTGACTTAGTCACTATTTTCCACTAGTACAGCTGTTCTTTCAGATGGTGAAAAAATATTCAGCTTACAACTGCCTTTATTTCTCTCATTGTCAGTATCCCTCTATAACAAGAAATTCAGACCTCTTGCTGTTTCCCACATCTGTATCTTGCAGACCCCACCAACAGGGAGAAATTGAGACTCCTTAAGCAAGTTTTTCCCAAGTATTTATTATCTGTCTCTCGATGCACACAATACACCAGGATGCTTTCCCAGACAGAGCCATCAGATGCATCTTGAAACATTTGAGCAAAAAAGCACAATTTAAGTGCATTAAGTCAAAATAACTACTTGCACATGGCAGAACCTATCTGTATTCAGAAGCATGGTTTGCATATACACATACAAATAGCTTGAGAAAATTACATGAAAACTAAAGTTCAAAACTTCCTCTTTCTGTATAATATGTAAAGCCATCAAGAGCACTTGGTTACATACTAGTTACATTTTGAAAACTATTCTAACAGACATTTGTGCCTATTTCATTAACAATCACCAAGAAGCAGTGGCCACAGCCCACACTTAGTACATAGGACATATCATCAGAAAATAACATTGTACTGAAGAAGTTCAAAGACCTAACAGAAGTGTGAAACAAATCGTTGCAGAAATACAAGTGTCTTCAAGCTGCCTTTTAAGGAACAGAAATTCCACGTAAGGATGGGAGAATGACAGAAAATACAGAGGCCATGAAGCACCATTTTGCATCTCCTCCACAGCAGAGCACTTCTAGAAATGGTAATTCTCTTTAGCATCACGCTGGGGCATTGGCTCAAGATTAATGAAGAAAGTGAAGTGCCACGTTTTAAATCACCACTGAGGTTTTCCTTGGAAGCTTCCCAAAGGCAGACAGCCCTGCAAGCTCCCTTGCTTTCAGCCTGATCCAGGCAGGCTGCCCCAGCCACTGCCATCTGTACCCATGCCCAGCCCTCGGGTACCAACACCCTGTGGGACCTGGGGCAGCAGAGGGACATTTCCTCTGCCTTTCAGCCAGATTTAACACAAGAGCTCATCTCTGACTGCAGACTCCTGTCACCATGTGAATACCATGGAGTAACTTCCTCTGGGAACGGGTTTCCTGGGATGATTTATTGGGGGAGCAGCTGTAGGAAGTGCTGCACTGACTAATTTTAAACCATAGCAGGCTACAAGGAATGAAACTTCACAAGTTCTGGTCAGACCTAGATCTTCACAGGGTTAATGCTCAGTGCTTTACTGGCCTTTAGGGGACTTTTAAATTAAAGGGAGTAAAGAAACCAAAGTTCCAAATGTGAGGCAGGAAACCAAAAAGGGCAGTGTAAATGGAGCAGATCTTGCTCAGAACAAACCAGAACAGTCTGGGAATAACTCTCTTTCCACGGGATAAAGCACTGACATGCCAGCAATGTCTTTGTAATGCAAAACAAAGCTCTGGGAGTTTATTCCCCTGAAAACAAACAAACCAACCAGCAAACTCAGTGTGCTTCATTTCATAATCTCCATTGTCTCCCACCTCCAGGGATCAAATCCACATCCGGGTTAAAATATCAATTTATTATCACAAGTGAGCTACGTGAACCTCCTGAAATTTTGCATCTGTCCTCTTATGCTCAGGAATGTTTTTAGGATATATTCTACCCAATGTCTGGTGGGGTCTTCACTGGCACCCATACTTGGATCACCAGAAACTGTGTAAGTGCAGAGCAACACCACATACCACACAACCACTTTCTGCATGTTTGGCCTTTTCAAGAGACTTTCATAGAATAATTCCTCTATCTTGGGTTTGGCAGTAAAATAGCTCTGGGCAGGTGTAAAGGAAGCTTGGACTGGGTCAGGAGAAATATGGCCAAGAAAGGAAATTAGTTCAGTCTGGAAAAGAAATTAGGACATGGACATAGGGATCAGCAGGCCCAGAAGTGGGACTGAAGCAGAAAACAAATGGAAGGGGAAACCCAGAAAGGATGCAGCAGGGAGATGGAGGGGGGTGAAGAGGAAACACACATGTACAGGGAGTAATTAGGCAACAGTGATAATGAAAAGGAAACGAGAAAATCCAAAAAACATGGGAAAGATGTTTGGTTTTTTTTCCTCCTCAGCCATAAGCTGAAAGCTGTTCTTGCAAAGAAAGAGAATAAACTGCATCAATTTCAGACTATCTAGTGCACAGGAAATATAAGAATCTTCATTTGCTGCCTCTGGTCTGTGACACTTCATCTTTAATGGCACACGTGAGAAACAGATGGGATTTAGACTCATAATTTATTGTTAAGAAGTACTTCCAAAAACTAAATAGATGCTGATCTGCCATGTGAAGAATCAAATCATTATTCCCCAGGCACCTAGGGAAAAGGCTGGTTTTAATCTGAAAATAAGCTTCACTAGAGTATACATTTTGCTTCTGAGTAGCACATTTGACACCAAGATATCATCCTTCCAGAACAAGTATACTAAAAGTTATCACCTTAAGCTTTTGTTCATAAAGAAGAGGAAGCTGTAGGAAAAAACAACAATTTAAAACACAAGAGACCAGAGTTTAAATTCAATTCTTGGTTTTATAAAGCAACCCTCCCTAGTTTCTCAATATCATGAGGATTATCTCAAATTTCCACTTTCAGCACAAAATGAGCTTCAAAATAAAGTTAATGCACTCACCCTCCTGGTTCTGATCAATCATAGCTCATCCCTGCTGGGAGATGGAGGTGTGGGAAAACCTACACCAGGCAGTTACAAAACTAATGTAGAGGGAGTTCCTAAATGAAATACTCATGTTTCTTTTTGAAATTCTTATTTGAGGTACTTTATTTTTAATCCTTTCTATTGTTGCAATGTTAACAATGTGCACAGAGATGGAATGCTGCTCTGAGGCTGAAATGGAGAAAGTCCTGTTGGAAGCTCTGCCTTACAGCAAACTCTGATTTACAATTTTTCCATGCCCTGTTGCCTTTCTCTCTTTGTTCATAAGGGACTGGAAGGAGAGAAGGGAAAGAGCCACAGTGGAAATGAAGTCATTCCATTTTTTGCAGTGTTCTAAATGTTATATGAAAAACATTAGCATAATACTAGTGATGTTGTCATGTCAAAAGAAAGAGTTTACTGTGTCAGGAAGTTGCTGTGATACAGAGATTGATCCTTCCTTACAGATCAGTGTTCTGCCTCAAAATGGGAAGTTAGTCTGTTTTTGTTGTTTTGTTGCTGGTTTTGTTCTTTAAGAGAATTACCAGAATTATTATATAAGGCAAAATTCTCTTATTTTTCCTGCTCAGAATTACCACACTTTTTCTACTAGTAAATAAACCACGAGAAAACACACTTCTAACAGGGAAAGCTTCATCTCAGTATTTAGGTTTGATATTCTTAGAAAAAAATAAAACCATGAGCATAGAGACATATGGCAAATGTAAGAAAAAATGCACCATCACCTTCTTTAAATCCTGGCTAAAACTGGCTCTCAGGACACAGTTTCTAGTTCCATCAGTTCAAAGCCTCATCTGGTGAAAGGAGAGGTAGCTGCCCTGAAGACAAGGGCTCTGCATCAGTTTTGATGTACAAGAGATGGATGCTAATTTAATTTTTGGTTCCTCTGCAGCATGAGTTACAGCTCATTTCTAGCACACAGGTTGTTTTATCAGAATATCTTCCTGATGATTACCTGCCTCTAAAGGTGCTGTTTTATCCAGGTATTTCCACTGAACAAGGCTGCCATTATTCTCAGGGAGCACTCATAGGAAGCCTGCAGATTATTATCTTGTACACAGAAGTATTTTGGTATTTTATCAGATTAACTGGATATGTCTATTTGAGCTTCTTTTAAATTATGTCTCTGAGATTTGAACATAAATGGGGTAACTTGAGAAGCCAGTAGCTCCTTCCAGGGCAAAGAGGCTGCCCCTGGGAACCAGGACCTGGTCACTTGAGTCAGGCAGCAGGCACTGGTGGTTCCCTTCAACCAGAAACTTGAAGTGACCCTTTTCCAAGGATGAAAACTATTTTATGTACTTGTAGGCAGATGTGACTTTTCCAGCTAAGGTATATTTAGCACATCTTGGCCAGCCACCACTTCTCCTAAGAGCAATATCCCAAACTCCTGGATTACAGGGTTCAAATGACAGCTCCAGGGCTAAACTCTGGCTTGAGGCAAAACTAAATGATTTGCCAAATAGGCTGAGAGGAAGAAGAGCCTTCAGGCTCAGCAAAACCCGAGGAATCACAGAAGCATTTTGGTTAGAAAAGACCTTCAAGATCATCAAGTCCAATCGTGACCCAGCATTGCCAAGTCCACCACTAAACCACATCCTAAGCACCACACCTACACATCTTTTACAGCCCTCCAGGGATGGTGAGCACCATTTCCTTGGTTAGCCTGTTTCAGTGCTTTAAGGAGAAAAGTTGTTACCAGTTTTGTCTGAGTCTGCAGGAACTGCAGCCCTCCTTCCCTCTCCTCATCACTACCTTGTGCAAGGGCAGAGCCAGAGGCCATCAGGGGGATGGGAAACCCATCCAGCTCTCATCCTGCTCTCCTGCACACTGACTGCTACCAACCTTACAGGACAATGTCTCTAGTCCACCCACTTTAATCTTTTCCCATCTGGTCCCCTTTATCTAATTGCTGAACAGCATAAATGAGAGTACCTTCATTTTTGACATGTGTGGCTACCTACCTCATCTGTACAGGACCCATAGAAAACAAACTCATGAAGGCTGGGGCAATTTGTGGTCTGATCAAAGACACACAAAGTTTAGCATTTCATGTACTGATTACCAAGAGGTGGCAATACGGTCGATGCTGTGCAGCTGGTGGAAAAATGAAAAACTTCAGCTATGATGAAAAAAAAAATCAGCATTATAACACTTGCTTCAGTAGGAGTAAGTGCTTAGATACCACATGCATAGAATGGTTTGGGTTGGAAGGGACCCTAAAGATCATCTCTGTTCAACTCCCCTGCATGGGCAGGGACACCTCTCACCACACCAGGTTGCTCCACATCCCATCCAGCCTGGATTTGAACACTTCCAGGGAGGAGGCTTCCTCAACTTCCCGGGCAACCTGTGCCAATGCCTCACCATCATCTCAATGAAGACTTTCTTCCTAGATGACCTTTAAAGGACCCTTCCAGCACAAACTATTCTCTGATTTCTGAAATCAAGCATCAGAGCAGACTGCAGGGGCTTCACCCAAAGCTGGGGAGCTGCTGGGGGAAGGGTTGTCAGACAGGGAAAAATCTGGATGGTAGCTGTCATGTACAGACCTACCTATGATCAAGACATCTGGCTGAACCTGGTGGAGTTACACACACAGATATATATCGATCTATAAAAACACAAGAAGGTGTCACAGCCGAGCTACCTGACTGCATTTACCCCAGGCAGAGAACCTGGTGGGAGGTGTTGGGGCTGCAGAAAGGAATCTGCATCAGAGCAGAAAGGGGTGCCACAAAAAGCCCTGCCCTGCCCAGCCGAGGGGTAGGCTTCTTGCCAGCTTCCAAAAGGCTGCTTTAAGGGGAGCTCGGAGAGAAAAGACTCTTTGTGTTTATGCAAAGCAATCATCAGGGAAAAGCTTCTCGGGGGATGCTGGGGGCAGCAGCTGCTGAGCCAGCCCAGGGGCTGGAGGGGCAGACACCAAGTGTCAGCTGCCTTAGGGCTTTGGAGGAGCAGTGTTTGGCTCTTTGGGGCTCCATGCAAAACATTGACATAAAGCCAATTACTGGATGAGTTCTTTTGCAAGTTTCCCTGTAAGCAAACAAACAAACAAAAAAACCACAAACAAAAAACCCCCTTTATTTAAACTGTATCATTTTCCCCAGCTGAAGAGCTGTACCTAGCACAGACCGAATGGTTTTGTTTTCACTTCCCTTTTGTGGCTTTCCTCCTTAGAGAAACCCAGTGGAAATCATTAGTGGAAATATTAGCAGGAAAAACTAATGGTTTTAGTCATTCCCATGCATCAGCCACCGGATATTTCAAAAGCCACTACCTGGAGTACTGCTAATGTAATTTGCAATACTTTATTTGATGCTGTCAGCCCCCTTGGATTTGCACAGTATGGGGAACAGCAGCAGCTGAGGAGGGCTGGGCATTCAGCATCCCCCCTCCTGCCCCAGCTGCCTTTCTCCTTGCCAACCAAACACTGTCAAAAAGGAGGATAAGGATAATCACGTCCATAAGGGAACAAAAAACTGCCTCCGAGTGCACTGATGTATAATACTATTTCCAAAGCAATTCATCCATCAAAACTAATCAGCATGAGCAAAGGTGCAGAACAGCAGCAGCAGAGGCAACCTGGAAGCCAGGGCTTTTTTTCTGGGAGCATTTGGAGAGCCAGCCACAGGAGCAGGTTTGGGAACCTTGCCACAATTAGCACTGCTCACATCAACTGTGCTGTGATAGGAAGGATCCCTGGGCAGAAGTGCAAAGCCTCTGCTGGCATTAATGCCACTGCTGGGGTGGCAGAGGTTTAGCTCCCCTTTCCTGCTGCAGGGCTGCCCCTGAGGAATGATGCTCTTGCTACACATACAGATGTTCAGAGACAGAATTCATCACTTTTGTATTTGTAGAACCACAGAGTGGTTTGAGGGGGAAGAGACCTGAAAGCTCACCCAGTTCCAACCCTTCTGCCATGGGCAGGGACACCTCCTGCCAGCCCAGGCTGCTCCAAGTCCCATCCAGCCTGGATCTGAGCACTTCATGGAAAGGGCAGCCACAACCTCCCTAGGCAACCTATGCCAGTGTCTCACCACCCCCACTGTAAAGAATTTCTTCCTAATATCTAACCTAAATCTACCTCATTGCAGATTAAAATCACCCCCCCCACATCCTATCATTACATTCCCCTTCCTATAGCCCCTCCTAGTACTGGGAGGTACCCTAAAGATGCCCTTTCAGCCTGTCTTTGTAGGAGAAACAACAATAGCTTTTCTTAATGTGCTCTCTTATTCCCCCTCTCCACCCCCCCCCCCCAAAAAAAAGCCCAAGAAAAAAGCCCAAACAAAAAAAATCCCATCTTACTTACTCCATTTCATCCAATCTCAAATGCATTGCATACCAGATCTTCTCTACTACCAAGCAAGATTCAGACATCAGTGTTCCCTTTTTTCCCCATGCCCCAGGTGCCCAATATATGTATTGTAGCACCCACTCCTCAATCCAGAGCTGATGCCCTTCACCTGGGATGCTGGGTGGAGCCCAGAGGAGTTCAAATCCTTAAAAGGAGAGGTTTCTAAGTTTTTTGTTATTTTTTGTTAGTAGTTGGTGTAGAATTTCTCAGGTAGTAAGGCTGTGTTCATTCTCACCAGCTGATAGTCTTGTTTCTGGCAAATTCTATCTCTTTTTGCTTGTTTGTTTTGAATAGCATTTGGGGTACCTGAAAAAAAATATAGGTCAGGTGTAGAGAGCTTTGCTTTGACTTTCTGGTGAAAGGTAAGAGTTCTCTGTTTTAGCTACAGCTGGGCTCTGGGGCAGCATCTACCCCCAGGAAAGGGCCCCAGAAGCAGTCCTGGTACCTGCAGGCAGCCAAGTATTCAGATGCTGTAATGAAAATATTCTTCATCAGGAGCTTAGAGCAGGCTCTGAGTTTTCTCTAGGCTGATGTGAAGATGCAGGCCTTCAGGAGAAAACTTCAGAAACTTCAGGAGAGTGCTATTCTTCTTATCAAATCAGCTCTACTACAGTAAGAAAACCCTGTTAGCCACATCAGCCTTTCCCTTGCCCTGGCCCCAGGACTTCTTGGTCTAGAGAGGAAGTAAGCAAGAGGAAGACTTTATGTTGGTGTCCAGGTCCCAGCCCTTAGAGATGGGGATATCTGTTCTTCATAAGATTTTTCACCCACATTGTAAGAAATCATCACTAAATAAAACATCTGAAAGCTTAGAGGGACTGGAAGCCTAATTTTCAGTCTCCTAGGAGAATATCCTGACATAAGCTGTGGTCATGCTTACTCTGTTGCAATAGATCTGGGAAAGTAGCACTTATTTTCTAGGTGCCAGTATGCTCATTGACCTAACCTTCCAACCTTTCCAGAATTCTAGTTCTGGCCTCTATTTAATTTCCCTTTGTTAGTTCAGGTTTACTTTAACAAAACACAGCTTATCAAAGTCCACCAGGTTGTAAATTTTTCCTGAGTAAAGCAGTCTTTTGAAAACAATGTTGCCCATAACTGGCATGTTGCTGGATTAAAGGAAAGCCAAAATATAAAGTACTGGCTTTAATTGATTTGTTTTGGTTTTCCTTTGCTATGGCCTTGTTTTTTTCTGTTGGGTTAACACCACCCACAGGCACCTAAGTCTTCCCAGATCCTCACCTCTCTGGAATGGTTTCCTTGATTTGCACTATGACTTCTCTGCCTCCACAAATTCTTTTTTCATTTTTGCTCTTTTTGTATGCTTACCACTGTTTACAGTCTCATAGGTTGGTGATGACTCAGTTCTCAAGGAGTTAAAAACCTCTTTCCTTTTTCCTGTAGTGCTGAACACCAAAGAGTTCCAGGATGATTGCATACGAGTAGCGGTGGAGTTGGTATTTATTTTGTGACAGTTACATAGGAAATAGGAAACTGAAGGTTAAAAGTTAATGAAGGAGTCATAAAGTAGGCAGTTATACTTCTGACTGCAGTCACTGTATGAGGTGAAACTGGGAATAGAATTATAGATGACCACAGAGAGAAAAAAACTGTACTAAGAGAGTAATTGTATATGACATGAAAACAATTAAATACCTATTACACAAAAGGTCTGTGTACATTAAGAACATGTAAATACTTCTACCCTAACTATCTGCTGTTAATAGAATATGCCCTTGTGCAGGTAGAGCAATGAACATGTGTGCAGTTCCAAAGATAAATGTGCTTGTCTTGGATGCCAAGTCACTTGGAGTCCTTTCTGTGCCCCCTGCACCATGTTGTCCATACTTCTACAAGTGCACGCTCTGTTGTTTGCCCCATTTCTGTCATTTGCCCACTAGTGAATGTTTTAACACCGTGACTATGAAATGTCAAACAAAGCTAGCAAAAAGTCCATGCTTGGTATCATCCAGTCTGGCATCCTGAAGTATTTTCCTGAGAATGAAGATTTCTCACTTGTCCAGCAGCTGAGCCTCTTGTTTCCTTACTGTTGAGACTTCCACAGAAACTGCTGGGAGTCTGGTTAGTGGGAGGGTGTGAGGACCAGACATTTATGTGGGAAGCCTTAGCTGGCACAGTGCAAGCTCCTCCAAAAATCTCTGGCTGCTTCTGAAACCTTCCTCTGCAGTTTCCAGAGCCCAGCACACAGCCCTGACTCAATACACACAACAACTTGGTTTTGCCATTTCTGCAGAACGAGTAAAAAACTTTGGACGTTTTTTCGAATTTGGAAAAAATCCCACGGCACACCTGAGTCCTGCTGCTTCCCTTGTCATTTGAGACAAATCCCCAGAGTTTCTCATGGAGTTCCCTTCAGTGCTGTGTGCTGACTCAGCAGAACACTCTGGGGATGGTTTATCTGAACAGTGACAGCTTCTAGTCTGCAAATCTGCAGGGCTAGGTCAGAGGTAATGCAGCTCATGGCCCCTTGTTTTGTCAGACCAAATACATCTGTGTATAGAACACTCTCCCCGAGTTCTGTTTCTCCTCTGGCGTTCTGTATTTACATTGCTGAGCTGTTTGTTCTTTGGGGGTGGCAGATGAGAGGTTTCTATGGGTGGCATAGTAGCAAAACAGAGCATGTAAACACAACACAACCCGAATTAACAGCTCAAATACACACAGCACTAAGGGCTGTGTAAAGACAGCTAATGGCAGGCTTTTAAGGCTTTTCAAATACTTGAACTCTATGAACTATCTGTCCCCAGCAAACCTTCCCAGTGCACAGTAACTGACATTATTAACTCCTCTTAATCATTCACTTCCATTTTTACAGCAATGGATGTACTGGGGCTCAAACCTGCACACATCTGTCTAACATTTTTCATCCATGTGCAGTAAAGCTGACTGCTCCTGTTCTCCTCATGCATTTTTATTTCATTTCCATCTATTGCATCCCACACCAACCTGCTAACTTCGATCTCTGCATCTTCTTATTACTAGCAAAAGTAAATCCAGAGTAAACAGCACCTACTATAAAGGAGAGTCCTGAAGGCTCCTGAAAGCCTAATGCAATGATTCTTTGAACTGCAACACTGATATTTCTTAACATGCTTTCTTTCCTTGTGCAGTAAATATGTCAGAAAACACAATATGCTGCAATTTTCCTATGCTTGCCAAAGATGCATTGTCTCTTTGCAAAAAGCCATAGAGTGGTAATTGCTCCTCTTCACTGCTTGGGCTAATTAATTTTTCATCATCTTTTCATTACTCTGAAACCATTCATTGAATTCAAACTGAGTTAAAAAATTAGAGCAGATTATGCAAAACTGCAAATAGATTTATTCTCAGGGAGTGGTAATCATGGCCACAATTTGACAGAAGAGTATAATAATTTATTTTGATTGCTGCTCTAGGTCTTATGGCTGTTCTAGATTTTACTTGGGTTTTCTGGAGCTGGGAGAAAAGCAGAGTGCCATTTTTTCAGTTTACAGTGTTTAGGATTCTTTTTTTTTTTTTTTTTTTTTTGGCAGAGAAATAAAGCAAAGGAACAAAAGTTAAAATTATCATGTCGTTTTCTTAATTAAACGTCAAATAAAACAGCTGGATGAGTGATTTTTGCAAGCTTGTATTTTAATGCACAATTCTGGATTCTTGTTACTCGTGAGAACTATTTAGCTTTTGTGGCTATCATCTCTAATTTTTTCCATTAAAAATAACCTTCTAGAAACTCAAGAGCAATCAAATGGCACTGAATCATGTGCAACAAAGAAAATTTCTTTGATAAGTAACATGCTGCAAATTAAAATCTGTGGCAGTAGATTTTGTGAATAATTTAATCATTGATAAAGCCACATTTTAATTATATTGAGGAGATTAGAAAGCATGTAAGTGTACAAGGTAAATAAATCCTCAGCAACTACACAGGCTGTGCCCTATCCCTCTGGGGATAGGCGTTTTTAAATTGTGTTTTTAAATTTGCAATAAAAACACAATGTTAAGGTTACCTTTACTGATTGGGGATTTGTGCATGGCAGTACAGACACATGCTAAAATTCTCCTCTCTTCCAAGAGAGCACTCTGAAGTGCCATTTGCTTCCCTCAGCCCATTGGTATTTCTTTCCCATTATCTGTAAATCTCCAATCAAGACCTCAGAGGCTTTGTAGCACAGCTCAGCATGATGAGTTCTTCATTACTGAACACTTTTCAAGTGTTATTTCATCCTCTGGGACAAGGAAATATTTTGTTCCTTTGGCTGCAACCACGCAGTTGGATAAACTTAGACTACAACAGGGGGGCATTTTTGCCCCAGAGAAGGAAAGCAGACATGAGACTACTTCATAGCACCTCTTTTCCTGCCTCAAACATGGTGTTCCACATGCTGGGGATAACTAAGAGTTTGCATATGCTGCCAGAGATAGAGAAAGCAAATCCTCACTCGTGGGACAACCAGTAACATTATGGGTTAACACTGATAACTTCCACTTGCTCTCCTAGGGTCATACCTGCTACTGGCAATTAATTTATTCTTTAATTTACAAGACAACCTATCTGCAAAGATACAGGTATGTCTTGTACATAAGCCTTACCAGGGATTTTTTTGTATTATTTCTACACAAAAATGTGGCTGCCCTCTTCCCCGAGTGTTGACGTCTGTGCTGGGTTTGAACCTCTTTGTACTCTTAGCACTCTATTTCTCTCCCTATTTCTCTTCCTATTATAGAACTCTGTTCATTTCATGCATGGATGGTTGTAGAAAGCAGAGATAAAGTTTCAAGTCTCTTTATTTAACCCATACAAAATAATTAAAACACATTTTTCATCTCAGCATCCCCTTGTAACTCAGTATATTGTAAGCAACATGTCCTAATGTGAAATGAGCTTCAAGAAAAATGGTCCTGCCTTTAGTTTGAAAGTCACCTCTGGAATGAATGCATTTATTTTCTTATTCATCCCACCTTCTAGTTCTTTTTAAATTCTGACACGTTAAGATAAAATCTTCACATCAGAATCGACTCTCTGAATACAAAAACTGCTTACTTTAATCAAGTATAAAAACTCCTCCAGGGCTGGTTTGAGGCTCCCTCCCTTCAGTCCTCTCAGCCCTTGTCTTGCTGGCTGAGCCACAGTCCTCTGGGGCACAGACAAATTTTTCTCCCCAGCTTTGAACTCCTCTCTTGGCACATTCCTGAAGGTGAACACAAAACTTTTACAGTCTCATCCAGGTCTCCCAGAAATCAAAGCCAGTCATGGGCAGGTCAGGTTTGTCTTCCCAGACCAAGCTTTCCCAAGTAGCAGCTCAATTTTGTCTTTTCCATACTGTGTGGCATCGTTGCATTTATTCAACAGTCATAAAGAAAGAGGGTATCAGGAAATAAAATATAACTAATAATCAGAAATCTCTAACACCCTAGAACATGTCTAAAAGATGCAGACTGACTTTCTAACACATGGCTGTAATTTGGATCATAATCATTTTCCCTGGCTTGTTATATATCCTGCCAAGAGTTACTTGATGTAAGCAAAAGCATTTCCACTGGACCCTGAGAAATAAATGTATGTTCTCCCAAGTCAGGAAAGGCAAGGTGTTACCATGCAAAACGTTACAACCAGTTAATGAAGCAGAGCACTGATTTTGATCTATAACCATACAGTCCCACAGGTTGTTAGTATTTGCATTATGTTCCCACATCTCCAAGAAGTACAGGCTCCAAACATTTGCTCTTATGGTATGGAACTGGGCTGTTCTCCCCAATAAACTCAGGAAAGGCCTGTGGTATGTCTTTCATTAAGTTAAACAAGATTCTATTAAAGAAAATAGATCTCTCTCTCTGACCAAGAGCTCCCATATGTATGTTTATAAATTCTCCCAGCCAAATTCTTTCATCAGATATGTACATACAAGCCCCAGTCATGGCACACTTACATTCATGGAAATGTGTCAAACTCCCCAGTTCCCAAAAAGCCTTAGAAGAGTTCTGTACAGTTATGAGTACAGAAAATTAC
Organism: Phaethornis superciliosus; assembly: GCA_023637945.1. Taxonomy (NCBI): domain Eukaryota; kingdom Metazoa; phylum Chordata; class Aves; order Apodiformes; family Trochilidae; genus Phaethornis; species Phaethornis superciliosus. The sequence goes on from JAJQWJ010000011.1 coordinate 21,803,665, forward strand.
TCTAATGAGGAATCTGCTTAAACTTAATTGTCTCATTTAATTGGACTGTTTAAATTGCTAATTATTTTGTAAGCATTACTTTCTAAGTTGTATTTAGAAGGTTGTTTGCACTTTTTGTTGCTGCTGGAGGAATTCAATAATAATTAACTGACCTAGTGTGTAATTATACTGCTGAAAATAAGCCATGAGACATTTAATAAAAGGGGACCATTAACAGGATTTGAATTTATGACCTTCAAAATATGAAGCAAACACTTTATCCATGAGGTCACACAAGCTTTCAGTACAGTCTGAGAATTTATGGTCAGTAGATTAGCCACAGAAGACTCCACTCTTGGTCTTTGGATGTACTGGGAATGCACTGAGATTAAAACAAGATTGAAAGAAATACAGCAGTGGAAAAATGCTTGAGAAAGCTTGTTTCTCTTAAAGATTGAGATATACACTTGCCACAGGCTGTGGAAGTCAAACCTCATGTATTCTGGGTTTAGTAAAAAGAAAGGCAGGGCTGTACCTCTGTGTCTCTATGTAAACATACAGGTATTAATTTCTCAGTATTTTTATTACTGGTGGCTCGAGCAGCAAAGCAGCACAGTCACGGGCATCCTGCTGAGGTTTGCAGGAGGCCAGACCATAAAAATAATGGGTCTGTGATTGGAGTATGCATGAGTTAGTATAGGATTGCAGTTGGATATTTGTAGATATTATTTCATATTACATATTTTACAGTGAAACATGGATGTACTTACAGATACATCGTGTAAGGAAATAGTCTTACAAATGCCAAAGCAGCTCATATCTGTGAAAATACCCTAAATCCAAGTGGAGGGTGGAAAAATCCCAGTGCCTTCTGCTGGCCAGAGCTTTTGCAATGCCAGATAATTAGGATCCTAGAGAATGGGGTCTGGTATTTAGGTAGAAAGCCCAGACAGCAAGGGTGAGTGGGAATAGATTGCAGCTGGTAATAACAACTTTCAGGGTTTTTCAGGCTTGTTCCTGTTCTCCATCCTCTGTTTCTCAGCACAATAAAACTGAATGTACCTGAACAAAAAAAGAAGAGGAATGCTTGAATTATTTATTCCCTATAGACCAAAAAGTGTCTTTGAGTCAAAGTAGAGGGATATGTCACCTAAACTCTTTAGAATCACTAGTGATGAGCCTGGTGTGGTTGTAGAAGCTGAGTTTGGTTTGTCTGCCCCTCGTGGGCATACAGCTCTGGGTGCTGGGATCATCATTTACTTTTCAGAAACAATTTTGAGTGGTGAGCTGGGAGAGAGGGACAGAGAACAAGTATTCACTGGCTAGCTTTAATAAAAATAATAGAGACCATGTCATTACATTTTGATAGTATACCCATGTAATAACAGTTCTTGCTTGCTGGTTTACAGGGCAGAAAACCCTCCATGCAAGCAGATTTACAAGCTCTGACTTCTAAACCAAGCAAAACCCCTTTTCAGCTGTAAGGAGGAGGAATGGTCTGCCTTATCAAATACAGGTCCAGGTCAGGCAAGGTTGACAGCCTCAGTCAAATATTTATTAAAGGGGAAAGAAATATTTGGAGTTACTTGTTTATTTTAGCTCTTGCTCACACTGATAGGATTTCCTCCTCTGGGTTATCGTGGTAAAACCTTCCTTGTGACTAACTGACTTTTAGAAATGTTTCCAGTCCACATCTGACTTTTCCTGCTATTCAGTAGCAGAAAAACAAGCAGGTCACTTCACCAGTGGGCTAGGGCTTTCCCAGCCCCTAGAGAGAGGCAGGGTGGTGGTGATGGGGCAGCTCAGAGCAAAATGAGGATAACTTCTCCAGGGAAGGTGCACAGTTCATGGCCAATCTGCAATCCCAGAGGATGGCTGCAAATTCAGTTCAGTAATGCCATGCATGCTGAGATGAAGCAGCTAAATACTTTTATCGGTCTCATTCGTCTCCTGAGCTATACTGTGGAACTAATTGCAGAATTACATCTAATAAAAAAAAAAATTAGTGTGTTTCAGCTTTATTACAGACACATTAGTGCCTGTGTAATAGGAAAAGGATGCAATAAAAACTACATTCAGGTTTGGCAACATTTTCTCCATGCAAGATCCGAAGTAATTTTTCATCTACTTGCCAGTGGTAAGATAACACTTAATGCTTTTACAGTACTATCACCCTGGATCTGAAAGTACTGTTTCTGCATGCCACAGCTAACCCAAATACATCTTGGCCATGCTCAAACAAGAAATACTCTCAAGGTGACCTCTTAGACCACAGTCTCCTCTCTATATATTCAAAGAATCATGTCAGCTGGAAAAGACCTTTAAGATCATCAAATCCAGTTGTGCACCCAGCACTGCCAAATCCACCACTAAAACGTGTCCCTAAGCACCACATCCACATGTCTATTAAAAACCTCCAGGGATGGTGACTGAACCAGCTCCCTGGGCAGCCTGTTCCAATGTCTGACACTGCCTCTGGTGTCCTGGCATGGAACATGATCCAACAAACATCCAGACTTCATCCCTGCTGGGCTGCCTTCATTTCTCATCAGGAGCTCCACCATCAACATATCAAACCCAAGGTTTTAGGGAAAAGAAGTAACAATATTTTCCTTCATCACAGGCACCTGACAGGGTCAACACGTTTTTTTTTTTTTTCCTATACTGTGCAAAAAAAAATCAGGAATGTTTGTGGCTAGTTAAGAACTTAGACTCAATGCTGCGATTTGTTTTAGTAACCTGCAGGGGATGAAAACCCTTTATAAATGAGAACATAGTGGATAAAAACAGTATAAATTTTGTAATTTGGAAGTGCAGCTCTCAGTTTTAAGACAAAGAAAGAGCAAATGAAGTTAACTGAACGCATCATACAGATTCACCGACATTCAAGTGTGTTAAAGTGTTACTTCTGGTAGCTCTGGTCAGTGTGTTTTGAACAGATACCCCTCCCAGGGAATAAACAGGGAGCTGTGGCTTAGTTTCCAGCCATTTGCCCAGTGCTGGAGACCTGCAGGGGCTTCAGACCAGGAGACCCTAGGCCAGCACAACCCTTCCTTCTTGGCAACCTCTTTTCAATTATTCCCACTGATGTAAACTTTAATCCTGAGGTATCGTTCTCATTTCAGTGTTGTTTACAGCTAGGAGGGACAGGAGGATTCTGGAGCTGATTTAATCTAAACACAGAGAGCTCAAGGCTGTCCAGACCTATAAAAGCAAATAAATAAACTGCTTTGAAGATCAGAATTGTAACAAGAACTGTTTTGTTTGGTCTTTATTTAGCTTCAAGGAAATGAAATTCACGTTGTAGGAGCTAGTTGTGCTGTGTGCGTGTTCATTCTTAATTAACTAGAAAAAAACGTTGCATTTGCAATGCAGAAAAAATATCCTGGCAGTACTAAGACTCTGTTCCTTATGTAATTTGTTTTGGTATATTTCTCAGTAGCATTTATAAAATTGTGTTCACAGAATGAGCAACTTTAGAAAAATTAATGCAAAGGAAATGTGCACAAAAAAAAATAAACTATTTTATGGTTACGTAAATACCCATGCACATCTATAAAGGATATGAAAATTCTGAAGTGCAATAAAAGTGCAGCCAGCCCAGTGAGAAGCTGTATGTTTGTATCAAACTGGTGCTGGAATAGATGGGCTGAATATGGTATCACACCTACTTTTATTCACACACCAAAAAAAGCCCATACAGCAAATAAACGGGGGAAAATGGGTAATTTTTACAGCTCTCTGAAAGGTTTTAGAAATGTTGGTTTGATTTTATCATGGGGAAAACTGATGAAACAGAAACATAGTGCATCAGTCAAGCCCTAGATCACTTGCAGCTCAGCTCCCCCAAAAAACCAACAGGACTGTGGAAAGTCCACACCCCAAAGAAGCTGAAAACTAAGGAGAACAATAAATAGCAGTAAGTTAGAGTTCAGTCCCAGAGAGAAAATGTCTACATTTGAGAAGGAAAACAACAAAGAAGAAACAGTACAAAATATTTTGACACAAAAAACCTAGGATGTAGAGCCAGCCCAGGATGCAGAACACACCATGAAGAGGATGACTTGGATGGAATCATGCTAACTGCAGTGGCAAAAAAAGAAAGAGCAAGAGCTTTGTCTGAACACCCTAGTCATGTGTAGCCTTCAAGAGGAGAGCTTTTGTTACTACTACTACTGTGAACATCCTAAAGCGAGTTTTCATCTCCCAAGACTTGGTAAAATTTTTCTGTATGCTGCTTTGAATTGGCAGTGTGTTAGGTTAAGGGATGGACTTGATCTTAAAGGTCTTTTCCAAGGCAAATGATTCCATAATTCTATGAATTCCAGTGCTCAGATCAATGTGTCTGGTAATGAGGGTTTTTTGCAAGCTGGAGCAGATGGACACAGGGCTCAGCAGCTGCCTGCTTCCCGAGCACTCAGGGTGGGAAAGGATGGAAAAATGTGACCCCTGAAGCAGCATGTGAAATGATAACCTTAAATGCTAAAAACCTTGCTCCTTGCTCCACACCTCCTTTGCTGCTGCATTTGTTCCCAAGCAGCTTAGCAGAAAGCAAGCTGAGCCTCTCACAGGTCAAACGAATTGGAGCCTTGTGGTTTATATCTGCAATACATGTGTCAAGAGATAGAGGAGCAAAGCCAGGGATTTAAATGGCATGTAGCAATGGAACAGAAAAAAAAAATTAAAAATTGCAGCTCCTATCAACTACTTTCATCTTCTGCTGCAACTGTCTGAGGAAATAGCTGGCTTCCAAACAAATTGGTGGAGGTTTAGAAGGCTGCATTTCAATTAATGTCAGGAGGAAATGGGAGTATGGGAGGAGAGGTCTCTTTCTTTAGACAAAAAAAAAAAAAAGCTGTGAACTTGCTATACTCTGAGGTTAACAAAGGTGCAAAAGAAATTTAGAGGTTGAGCCCATTCAGATTTGAAATGTTGAGAATTCTGATACTGTGAAGTGTGCTTCACCTAAGGCTTTGTGCTGAGAGACTGTTGGCAGATGAAGAAAGGAGTTGGTCCCTGCCACAAAACTTTATGGTGGAAGGAGGAGGGAGGAGTATTTGAGACACTCAATTAAAAATAAAAACTAAAAAATTTTAAAAATAAAAGAAATGGAAGCCAATGAACAGAAAGATAAGAAAAATGAGCTCCTAGAGAAAAAAAATGCTAGGATTAAATCATGGACACGGTATTTACTTGTGCAAACCAACAGTCACATAACTCAGAAATGCAAATGATACTGCTTTAATCAGACAACTAGAATTAGGCACTGGAGGGGAAGCAAAGCTGTTTCTTTAAGATACATTGTGGATCAATTGGCCAAGCAATGCAAGCATTTTACTTCTATTTTCAGAAAAGATTGTGCATAAGAATCCAAAACAAATGAAAGGCTAACTTCACTACTCACTACCTGTGCTGGAGAATTTAAAGCCAGTGTAGCAGCTTTTTACAGCAGGGTGAAAATGTTAGTATGGAGAGACTGCCACAGTGAGGAACCCTTGCAAGAGGTCTGTCCTTCCCCTTGGCTTTAAGATGGGAACTTTGCCATCCTAATGACTGAGTGTCATCTCTTGTCTGATAAGGCCACAATGACATTATTTACAACTCAAAGTTCTCTCTGAAGGAGAGGAGTCAAAGGTAGCAGGGTACCTGGGCAGGGGATGGGTTGATGCTCAAATGCATCCCCCCCTTACCTGCTGCACCCTTGGCTTTCAGCACCCTGGCTCTGGCTCCCTGCAGACAGTTTAAAACCAAACAAGCAAAGAGACAATGCTGAAATCAGCTGTTTAATGATGACCAAACACTGAACCAAAACTCCTCACCTTAATGAGTTGAGACAAGTGGTTACAGTACCTGCAGGGGTACTGAGCTCTGTCCTATACAAATGAGCCTCAACTCCTGACCAGATAGATTCAACCAGAGCACTGGTTTAGGGCTGCTGCTCTTTGGAGATGTGCTGGGTCATCTTGTCAGCTACCTTGGCCAGGTTCAGAGGTGTCTTCTTGCTGAAGGCCAAGAGTGTTGGTGGAGCCACATGAGAGACCCTCCAGGCTGCCACCTCTTCCAGCTCACAAGCAGAAGGCATTAATTTCCAGGATGTTGAATTTTAACAACCACTGTGGTTTTTTGTATGGCAGGAAAAATTATTCAGATGATGACATTTTCATCTGTTTAGGAAGCCTTTTTTCTTTTAGAACCTTTAGTGCTTTAAGACTTTAAGGGACTTTATACTTTAGTATAAATCCATTCAAATCAGAAGAGCAGGAATAATAATAATTAGGGCTCATAGCAGCAGAACCCATGCTGCTAAGAAGAGACTTGTCTCACAAGAGGATTTCTAAGATGAAAAAGAGAGCTTGAACTTCTCAAACTGGTGAGCACAATCTCCTCATATGTCTCACCAGAGCTCTGCTCAGTATCACTCCAGTACCAAACAGCACAGCAGCTATTGTACCTCCCAGCCTCTGGTGTTGAAAACCCTGCTGTGACTCCTATCTGCTTTTCAGCAGAGCTTTTATTTATAACTCTAAAGAAGAGTGTAGTGTGAACCACAGCAACTGGGAGAGTGCTGGTGAGGTGGAAGCCAAGCCCTTCTCTGCTTAGACAGGGAGCAGGACCCAGGTGAGATCTTGTCTGACCCTCAGAACATGATACAACTCATTCAGCTCCCTCCTAAGGGACATTCCCTTGCACACCAGGCAGCCTTGCCCAGTGGGGGATGTAGCATATGTCAGGTCAGGCATTGGGCTGCTTGATTTCCCTTCAACTGTACACCAAGAGAAAAAACCAAAATCAACTCACAGGCACTTGTGGCTGTTACCTGAAGCCTCATCACCCTTTTTCTTGCACTGTCACAAGTAGCAGCAAATGCAGCTGGTCCCAGTTGTATTTCAGGCGTCATATAGGCAAACCTGAACAGAAAGAGAAGGACAAAGGAGGGAAAGGTCAGAGTAATGAACCCAGAGAGCTTAAAAAAAAAAAAAAATGCAGGGAAAAGGAAAGCCAAGAAGGAAAAGACTGATGTGTGAAAAATCTGACTGTCCTGAAAATCAAGTGAAATTAATTTCTCGTGGGTTTTTGCTTGTTTGAGCTTGCTCTGGTTTGGCATGTAGGAGCTCCTGCTGTGTTAAAAACATCATCATTTTTGTAGGAAAAGCACAATTATTCAAAGTAAAGAGTAATTTTATGACATTTCTGTACCTCACTTAAAGCACTTCTCACGTCAAACAGAGCCCCTGGCAGAACTCAGTCTTCCATGAGAATCTCAGCCTTAACTTACCCCCAGATTTTCTCCTCCAACACAGTTTTCTTGCCCTGTTTTCAGTGCTTTAGATCACTGTTTGCCCCCAGCTGCCACCTTGCTGTTGAATTTTTGCATGCTTGAGACTGCAAGTTTTTGCCACTGACTTGGAAAATCTTTGCTGTTCCACTTTCCAACTGCCTCAGCCTCCCTGTAACATCTGACAGCATTTTCAAGAAAATGAACTCATTTGTCACAATCTGTGTAAGTCTGGTGCTTGCACTTGTCCAACTTATTCCACCTGTATGGAACAAATTGCAGACTGAATGTCTTAAGCTCAGGACTTAATCGAGTGAACTGAGGACACCTGGAATATAAACCCCACCATATTCCTGCAGACCCAGAATAAATACTTCAGTAGCTCTAGGATAAAAATATTTGCTTTGTTATTTTCAGGGTAATGTGTAATTCTGGCTGGCATTTTCCTCTGGGTTTTTTCTAAGATCAGTGTTTGCAGTTCCATTATGTGGTATTTTTCTAGGTCAGTTCTTACTTCTGCCTCTCTGCAGCAAATTTTTGATCTCTTTACCTCAGCCTAAAAATCCTACAGTTCATGCAGTATTCTGAAAAAGTCACCTAAGCCAAAGTACTGCTAAAAGAACCTGCATTTTGTGGCTGTCTTAAGGTTATGCAGCTGGAGTTAGAAGAGGTAAGAGCTGTGATGAGAGAGAAATAGCTTCCTTTCAACATATAAGGTGCTTTTTCCAAAGACAGGAGTGGTCCTTTAGGGACTTTGTACTTCTCAGTGTTGGAGCTCTGCTAACATGGGCCCTGATGAAAAAGCTTCCCATATTCAGATATAATATCACTTAGTAAATAATATCTCAGAGAAATATGGCTCTTTTTTTCAGCATATCTTGATATGAAGAAGAGGAAAAGAAAAATTTGTTTACAGTCTACAGGATTCTCTAGGTAGCTGATTAGAAAAGGAAGGATCCAGCCATAGGTGGACAGAATGTCTTCAAAAGCTTAGGACTACAAAAATGCTATGACAAAATGAAATTCCAAAACAAGAGCTATCCAGAAAGTCAGACTATTCCAGAACAATGCAAATGGAAGCAGAGAAATTGTCATTGCAAAGCACAGAAATGCCATAGATTCAGCTAGAAAATTATAAGTTCTTTTCCCAGGAAATCTCAAATCCATTAAAATTAACTTACAGCTCAGTTTATCTGCTGGACATAAGCATGCATCCCGTGCCAATAAAATCAGTATCTCATGGGACTTCTCCTCCTGTATGTTGTTTTCTCAGTTGTAAAATCAATGCTGTTCCAAACTGGAGAGTTATGATAAAACGGATGGTAATTATCCAGCATAATCAGTGAGCTGGCTTTCTTCTGTAGGGCATTTTGCTACTGTTTGATAGAAATCCTGTTTAGTGTTCCACAGCAGTAATTCACACCTGACTTCCTTTAATCTCACCAGCTACCTTTAAAGTGTAGCACTAGAAGCTTGAGATTTATCTCAAAATGGAAATTTTCCATTTTGTAAAAACTTAACTATCTTTTAAAATCACAGGGCAAGCTGGTTGGGTTTTTTTGGGGGGTGTGTGTCTTTTTTTTTTCTTTTTTTCACATCAGTAGAAAAGGTGCTTAGGAGAGGAATAGAAAGTGCTGTCAGTGTTCTGCTGTGGCAGACTCCCTTTTGGCCCAGCAGTTCTGTATTTACCTTATTACGAAGTCATTAGCAGGCTGTAAATCTCACTGATGAGCCAGCAACCTTTCTGTGGGCAACTCATTTAACTTCAGAGTCCCATAAATCCTCTTAAAAAGAAGGCAGCCTTCAAGGAAGGCTGGAAAAATACTATTCATAACTGAGACATCCAGTTATAATAAACTGGATGTATTAATAAAGAGAAGGATTATTAGAATTTCAGGCCACACTGAGCTCAGAAGGGATGGAGATGATTTAAGCAATGGGATTCATATTCAAAATGTTCTTCCCAAATTGCAGGTATGGTTTGCAGCAAATGCAAGTCAGGGACAGGTTGGTGGGCAGCAGATCTGCAGAAATGGTTGGTGTTGGATGATGAACCAGACGGGGAAGGGTGTGTTGTTTCACCAGGTGCAAACACTGTGAGGACACTTGCATAAATAGGCATGGTAACTCTGATTCTTCTCCTTTTTATGCAACTAGATTCTTTGCTCCTGTGAAGAGAAAAAAACCCAAGCACCCACTTGGCCAACTTCTGAGCTGTTCTGAAACTGCTGGGATGAAATAAATAATATTTTTATTTCCTAGGTGCTCATGCTATTCATGTAGCACAGCTGTAATTCCAGAAGTAGAAGAGAACGTTGAGATCTGTGTTTTTTTAATTGTTTTCTTTTGTTTTAATTAAGTTGGAGTGTTTCTCACAAACATCTCAAATAGATAGATTGCTTTCAGGACATTTTTGACATTGTTTGTTCGATCTGGATTTGTTTTCTTACCCCAGTGATGTATTAAAGTCTAAACGAAAACTATTTCCTTCATGTCTTTCGAAGAGCTTGTCACAGAACTCCATTGTGCAACAGTGTCATCCACAATTTTAATGATGACATCTCATTTCAGGAGGGTGTGAGCTGAATCCCAATGAATAAATACATGAAGTTTAACCTCTCCGTGACCCCATTCCCACTGTGTTTTTTTTCTCATCCCATCCCAGCTCATTAGCTGTTCTGACAAAAGCAGCTGAGATGAGATGTGAGTCTTTGTAGCTGTGCTTTAAACAAAAAGAAGCAGTGGGAGGAAGAACAAAGGTGGAGAGAAACATCATGTTTGGTCTGGAAACGACCTGCTCTTCAGTCCTAAGCAAGCAAGCTAATTTTTCCTCAGCATGACACGGTTCCTGACCAGAACAATGGATCTTGGAGTAGAAACGACCCTGACATTATAATTATGTTCAGCTCTATGTAACTTCTTTTTAATGTTCTGCAAGAAGCATCCAGCTTATTGAGATGCAGACTCTGTTCCAAGGACGTCCTGTGGCTATGGAGAAAACCTCTCTCTCACATTCAATTTTCAGCAGTGTTTTCACTGTCAACATTAACAAGATATTTAGGTTCCCTTTAAGATAAATCAACCCATTTTGTCACCCTCTTATCGCTCTGCCAACTGTTGATCCCAGTCTCAAACCATTTTAACATGGCACTGGTTTGGTGCCCAAGTTATTGTTGATATTTGTCTGTGAGCATCTACTTTGCTCTTTTAACCTTGGGCAAGACTACTTAGAAGCTAAAACAAAGGTGTTTCTGAAAGTATTTTTCTTAGAACAGCAGATCACGAATCAGGACAGTATATATTTAAATTTGCATTGTGTAAATACCTGGTGAGACTCATTTCCATATCCCAACCTTATACAACATTATATCTGTATGTGAAATTTTTTTTTTTTTTTTTTACTGCTTTTATTACTTCCTTATCATGTTATTATCCCTTTCTTCAGCATTGAAAAGTAGCAGGTAGAAATTTCAGTGTGTGTAAGACTCGAAATCCCTCTTTAACTCTTTTTCCATTCAAATATAGTGACAGAACCAATCTTTCAGAAAATTTTTCAAATACCATGCTAAGAGTCTGTATTATCTGTACTCTATTAGTACACTTCACCAAACAGAGCTTCTGTGAAATTGCTTCTTATCTCAAGTAGTAAACTTCTCATAAACTACCCCCATTTCAGGTTTCTGCAATACCCATCATCTACTCTTACTGAATCTTACTGAAATTACTTGTAATTTCGTTTACTACTTTACATTCACAATGAAAAATAATGTAGTTAGCTCCCCGAGCATTACTGTTATTATGGTAGACAGTGTCTTTAGCTTTGCTTAAATACTTCAATCTAGGGACAAATAGCGGCAATTTTCTCCTGTTGTTCTACACCAGGAAAAAGATGTTAGAGAAACACTCAGGAGGAAATAACATTTTGTTGATGCTAGCTCAATTTATAGCGAATTGTTAGTGGCTGAAATCTGTTTAGAAAAAACACATCCTGTTTACTGAAATATTTTATGGGAAGGTCTCAAATTTGCATGCTGATCACATGAGAAGTAGGAAGGGCCTCCCAGCCATGTAGCAGAAAAGAGGATTGTTCAGCCATGAAATCATCTGAAGCACTGTGTGATTTGCTCTGAGAGGCAGGCAGGGAGGCAGCTGCTTGCAGTCTGAGAACAGCCCCCAAACCTTGGCATCACACCTTCAACCTCTGACAAGTTTTCATCTTATACGTGAAGTTTCCAAATCTGTATTTCAAGTATACAGAGACATATGAAGATTGCTCTTCAAGCGAGCACAACCTGAGCATGATCAATAAACAGAGTGGAGTGATGGAGCAGATTTATCTTCCCTGCAGCCCAGGGGAGAATTTCAGCAGGCATTGCCTCAGGCAGCCTTTGTCAGGCAGTAGAGCTGGGGAGCTGAATTTTCCTGCTCAAACCTGATGGGAAGCAGGTCCTCTCCAGGAGCCGTGTGGCCAGAGGTTTTCCAACAAGACCACAGCAGACTATTATAGACAGGAAAAGAAAACAGAGCATCTTCAAAGAATTTTTCTTTTCCTCACAGGCTTATAGTTTTCAGGTCTAGACCTTATGGATACACACAAAGCAACCCTAAACTTTCTGCTTTTTGTGACTGAATGCCAGGAGGGACCTGCAGGCTGGTGGAGCACAAGGAGTGCCTGTGGTAGTGTGGCCCCTGGCTGGGGTTTCCTTCTCTTTGCTGGATGTTAGCTAGCTGGATGTTATTTCTATTGATGCAAAACCAAGCCTGAGAGCTTGTTCAGTTCAGGGAAGGACATTGTCCAGGGGAGGGAAGGGAAAAGAGTGAAGAGGATGGATGTCCCAGGTGAAGGAGGTAAAGTTTGGGTGGGACAGGAAGTCTTGAAGAGACATGCAAGCTGCTCTTTGTGCTATGAGCTCACAGAAGATGGCATTAAGCAATGGCTGATGTACTTGGTCCTGGATGAAAAGAAGAGGGTGAAAAATCTTTCCTTGGAAAGGCAGATCAATGCATTGCATGGAGAGCAGTGGGGGGGTGCTGGTGCTTGCCACGACCTTCCAAGGAATAAAGCCATCTTGTGATTCCTCTGAGTAGGCCACACTCATGATTTCTGTCTCCAGCACTATTAGGAGTGGCACCCCACATGCCACATAAGGGATGAATTTTAAAAAGAAATAAAAGAAATTTTGCAACATTTGCTCGTTAAAAAGTGAAAGGCATACAGGTGTGGTGATATGTAAGTGAAATATTTAAGCATATTTAAGTGAATGTATTTAAGTGAAATATATTTCAGTGAAACTCCCTCGTTTTCCAAGTTTCGATGTTTTTTGTCTTTCTTTTTGAAGGAGCACATTCATCAAGTACAAGATCACAGTCTCTTACTGTGGCTCCAGATGTCTATTTTTTTAAACTAAAAATACTTGACCAAAACAATTCAACCCTTGTTCTAAGCTCTGTGACTCAAAGCCTCAGATCTGTTGATGTATAAATTACAGCTGTCTATTCTCCACCACTCAGTGAAGAAATAACTTCCATAGTAGCTAGAGGACATGGAGATAATTCCCAGGGACTGTCTCCAGCCCCAGGAGCACCATGAGGTTGTGTGAATATCCCTTGTGAGACTCTCCCTGCTAACCCAAACCCCTTGCCCTCCCAGAACTCCCAGTCCATCAAAACTTCAAATCCTCTAATGTAGCATCCTTTGTTAAAATATAATCCTGAGCTTGGTCCAGTACAAGGCTGTGGCCATGTGGGATTATGGTGGCTTCTTACACCAATCTTGTTACACCAAAAGTCTCTTTTTCCTCCAGGGGTACTCATGGTGAAGGGTTCTGTGAAGGCTGTTGTGTGAGCAGCAAATGTTTTTTCACTATTCATTGACACAAAATGGGGCTGAGAGTGAATCAGAGGGAACTGGTAGATGAGAAAATAAAGGGAATCAAACAGGAAAAGTAGGGAGAAAGGAAGAGGGAGGGGGGAAAGGTACAGAGAAGGGGAAAATGATGTATGGGTGTGGAGGTAGCCATCGTGCAGGAAGGATGTGTGAGTAACAGTTAGCTCAGAGGTTTAAATCCTAAAAACACTCTCCCTTCCTGGTAGGTGGGACATCAATGAGAGAAATGTGTAGGCTAAATGGCAGTATGTCACCCTCATCTAAAAAGAGTAGTCAGAGGAAAAAAAAAACAGAATCTGTGGACGTGAGGTGAAAACCAAAACAGTGATGTGGCAAAGAGCCTCACAAGCCTTCATGCTAGATGTGCCACACTTAAGAAATGGTTAAACATTTGCTTTCTGGTACCTAACCATAACCTTAGGCTCTGACCTTTGTCCCGTACCAGAAAGATAAGTGCTTGTGAGGAGTTTTATATTAGACAGATGGGACTGTTCACCAACAAATTCAAACTGTGTTTTTTCAAAGACACAGCTGCACCTTGGAAGACATTGCAGACTCTTTACAATTTCTTTACAAAGCAAGAATGTAGTTTTTCATACCCCCCACCCCCCAGTAACCATGAACACTTCTTCTGACATTTACCAGGATCCTGAGGGTGAAATTTTCTGCTGTACTGATCCTGAATATCCCACCTGCACATTGTCGCATTTTATCCTGTAAAGTGCCTTAAATTCATCTGTTAAGAATGAGCACCTCCATGTTCAGCTCCTGTATTGGTGGCACAGGTGACATCACTCAGACACGAAGGAGCCTGACAGCTCCTCTTCTGGAGGTGTCACTGAAGGAGCTGATGTCAGGTACAGGTGTCCCTCTGGGACTCATAAAACTGCTGCTAGAAAGGCCAGATGCCCAAAGGTGTCCAGTTCCTAGCAGCCCCAGAGACAGAATATGGATAGAAGAGCAGCAGATAAGTGTGCTTTTAAAAGATTTTGGGGTGTGAAATATCTTAAAGAGTGGGGTCAGAGAAAGGAATGGATTCAGAAAAGGTCCCAAAGACCTCCGTCAGCCAAAGGGTTAAGTGGTGACTTAACAAAGTGTTGCTTTGACAAAGAACTGAACTCAAACAGCAAATCTATATTTAGGACTTACAGAAAGTTTTGCTGATCCCCTTTTTCTGTTAAACTGCCCTTCTTGCCCCCAGAGGCCGAGCAGTCAGCTTGCTAACAGACTGCCCTGCTCTGTCCCCCTCCTCAGCACCATGGCACCAGCAACAATATTTATGGCAGAGAACACTGAGACAGACAAGAACTGCACTCCTCACACATCCCCTTTGTGCCACCAGCAGCCTTCAGCAGATATGGATTCAAAGGAAAGCAAGATCCATTTCCCAAGGCTGGAGGTCAGTTTGAAGGGCTACAGGCTCAGTTTGAAGGGCTACAGGCACATTTTTCCCAGATAAATGATGGCTCCCAGTGTCAAATACAGACCCTAATTCAGCCAAATGACATCCCTCTTACTCAGTGGGGCTTTGTTTTCAATTAGGACACAGATCCCCTTGGCCTTGAATTTTTCAGGGATGATTTCTGGATGAGAAAGAGAAATGCTGAGGACTAAGGCAAAGGGTGAAGGAAGCCTGAGGACCCTCATTAATGCTGATTTGTGTGATACACACTCTCACCTCTCAGTGTAGCTGTGGCTGTATCTCTGTCCATCTCTGTTCAGATAATATCAGATAATATCAGATAATTACAGCTTCTTCTGTATGAGGCTGTCAAAGCTCTTTGCATATCACATGCTAAATTGCAGAATATAGAGCTGCTTTGCTTTAGTATCAGAAAGAAGCATGATGGTAACAGAATGGGACTTGCTACATATCAGAGTACCTGCCTTCACCCCCCCATTTCAGCAACAAGCCCCTGTCCTTACAAGGAAGTTTTTATAGAAAAGTAAACCCTAGGAAAAGAATGGAGAAACCTTCATAGATATCTATTAAAAAACTAGAATTTATCTCATTTGTCTTGCAATAGCAACCATATATCCTTTAGCTCTTTCTTTGACCTCCTGCACACTCTTTTTTACAGATGAATTTTGGAGCTCTGTTGCCTTATTGGTTTTAGCCCTCTGCTCTCACTGAGATTTTAGTTGCCTTTGACTTTTAATAGCCAACTGTATAGCGTAATATGTACAATTCTATATATTATGGAAACTGAGAAATTAATCTGTAACTGCTTTCAGCATATTCCCTGCTGTGAAGAAAGCTTATTTTTAAGGGGAAAAAAAATCTCAGATTCTTAAGGAAAAAAAATCTAATTCTCAACCATGTTAATTCTATGAATGGACAGAGACTGCCCCAAATTCCAGCTACTGCAGTGTGAGCAATAAAGGCTGCAGCCTGTCTGGAGGCTGCTCTATAGAAATGCCACTGGTACCTTAGATTCTGCTCTCAAATGTCAAGATATAAATGTCAAGGTAAATAAATGCTGGCCAAATGAGATCATCAGAGGATTTCTCTTCTGGTTCTTTCCTAAGTGGCTGAAGGTGACTTTCAGCGAAATTTTGCTTTCTCATTTTGTGAGGGCTTTGGGAGAACTTGATTTTGTTTGTTTGTTCATTTAGTTTTATTTCCTTAAATGAGAGATTTCTGGTGTAGCTGTCCTTCTCCAGATTCACCCTCTGAAGCACCAGGAATGACTTGGCTGGCTGGCTGTTCATGGGACTTACACCATCAATCTGGTTTAATTGCTGTCATCTTGCTTTTCAGGGCAGTACAGGCTGATGAGACTTTGTGAATAATGTCTGGTCTGACTTTTCTTAACAATAAGCATAAAAGGAAAAGATTTTAAAACTTTCCACTGACACTGAATGACACATACATCCTACACCAATACAGAATGAAACTGTATTTTCACTAGCTTCAAGCAATTTTCAGTATCTTCCCCATTCTGTGCGTTTCTGAATGTTTCACAACAAACAAAAGGAAGAACTTTGCAACTGTATCAAATTGTATCACCATTGACTCAACTTGAGTCTGGAAATGTAGACAAACAAAGTCTGGCAGGGAGCATGTGAGCAATTTCCCCCCCGTGTAAATAATCCATTATTTATAGCTATATTATAATCTTTATAATGCCCCCCTGTCAGAGGCAAGTAGCAGGCAGCCCGAGAGCCCTGACCTGGAGGCAGGGGGGAGCACAGAATGGGATGGATGGAGGGATGGATGGATGGATGGATGGAGGGATGGATGGATGGAGGGATGGATGGAGGGATGGATGGTCCCTGGTCCCTCCAGGTCCCTGGTCCCTCCCTCCCTGGTCCCTCCAGGTCCCTCCAGGTGCTGCTGGCAGACCTTGGGGCAGCAGCTTCACCCCACATCTCACCCCCATGCACACCTTAGCCCCCCCCAACCATTTTCCTCCCACAAACAAAGACACTGGAAGCATTGGAAGGAGGAAGGTGCTTGTGGGTGGATTGGTAGGACTAAACTGAGGAGGGAAGGCTGAGAAAACTGCATTGGTTCAGCCTGGTGAAAAGGAGGCACAGGGGAGACCTCATCACAATGTTCCAGTACCTAAAGGGTGGCTACAAAGAGACAGAGACTCCCTCTTTATAAGGAGTGACATAGGAATGACAAGGCATACAAGTTACTCCTGGGAGATCCTGACTGGAGGGAGGAGGAAAACCTTCCCCACTGGGAACAATCAACCATGGCAATAAACTCCCAAGGGAAGTGGAGGATTCTCAACACTGGGAACTTCCAATATGCAGCTGGACAGGGTGCTGGGCCATCTTCTCTGGAGCATGTTGTGCCAAGAAGGGCTGGACCAGCTGATCCTTGAGGTGCCTTCCAACCCAGCATTCTATGATTCTACTAAGCTGAGGTCCCAGCTGAGCTGGAAGTGACAATCCCAGTGAGAGGGCTCTCAGGATGGATGGGAATAGTGCTGGCTTCCTCTGCCAGGCACAGGCTGTGTGCCTAGGAGGAGCTTTGCTAGCTTGGGCTGCTCCAAATTGTTGGGATCCCATCCAAATTCCCATCCTCCCCCCTGCCCCTTGGAGCTCTGGCAACTTAGAGGCTGCCTTGTAATTGAGGATTTCTTTGAGGGTGGCTGTAACACAGCCTTTGGAAGAAGGAGTGGAAACACCTGCTTGTTGAGAGTATGTTTCTGTTTTGAAGAGGCAAAACAGGGCTTGGAGTGAAGGGACTGAACTGCTCAGTGAGAGGCTGCCTGCTGGAAGAGGAAAATTTCAAACCTTCTTCAGAAAGCAGCATGGGCTGGATGTGATGCTGGCAACACCTCTCAAGTAATCATCTAAGAGAAACAAGAGTCCCACCAGAGTCCCCTCAACTTCTGCAGCTGCTGGAACTGAGCACCAAGCTGCCTCTTGCTACAAGAAGTGATTCCTTCTCTTCTGCCCCTGCAACACATGGCACTTGGCTGCCTTTTTAAATATACAGGTATGTCTATTTTCTGTGACACTTTCTTTTTGGTGCAGCAATTGGGAAGTAGCTTCAACATCCGATTTTTATTTTAGGACATAAACTTTTAATAACAAAGACATATTATACCTTTAATTTATGCTTTTGGGAAAAGATACACAGTTCTGTGAATATTAAACAAGAGTTTATATATAGCATTTAGGGAAGATATATACAGTACACTGAGCCAAAATCATGTCAAATATGTTCCAGTGAACATATGTCACATCTATGCATTTGTAGGATATTTTATACTGACAGACCAGCAGCTGCTTTGCTTTGTTTCAGGGACATCTGCCCAGACACTCTATTTCACTGCTACATTTAGTGCTACTTGAAAATTTGTCCTGGTGATAACAAATTCTATAATTTAAGATTTATTTTGTTCAAAGAGGAAAAAATGGTAATGGAAATCCT
Source organism: Phaethornis superciliosus (assembly GCA_023637945.1). NCBI lineage: Eukaryota > Metazoa > Chordata > Aves > Apodiformes > Trochilidae > Phaethornis > Phaethornis superciliosus. The sequence goes on from JAJQWJ010000011.1 coordinate 21,821,701, forward strand.
CTACTATTGCAGTATATTAATTCCTTTGTCTGTGAAAGAATCAGTGAAATAATGAATTAGAAGTGTAATTTGTAAATAAATTTGTAAATAAACACTTACTATAACTCTGTTAGCAACCAGTTTTGGATTAAAAAAAATTCTCATAAACAAACCTTGAAATTTTAAAATAATTTGAACAGAAATCTTAAAAAAAATATCACATGGACCTACCCAGATGAGGACATTTCAATCTGGTGGCAAACATTAACGCTAACACCCATTAGTTTCATATTTTGGTGGATGACTAAGGACCATTTTCCCCTGCTGTGACACCTTTTCAGTACCTACACACCAAAAAAACTGTTGCAGCATAGACAGAATGATGTGCTCATGCTATCAAAACCCCCCTGATGGTATCTATAGGTAGATTACTCCAGTTATGCTTTTCCCATGGCAGCTTGTAGTCTCCTGTAAGTGAAAAGCGGATTGAATTTAAATATATATATATATATAGAGAGAGAGAGAGAGAGAGAGAGAGGAGAAAGAGTGTATAATCCCATCTATGCTGGGCTCTTCAGCTGGTGTAACCATAAATCCCAGAGTCCCAGTCTGCATAGTCTGATCGCTTCCCACTGGGATGGGGACCAGAGGCAGCCATCCTAAGGGAGAGGGAGAAATCAGTCAAGATGATGCTGCTGGTGTTTGCACTTAACAGGAGAGGCTGATTTAATGCCCTCTCATTTCCTTCTGACTTGCATTTTATTCCAAGCTTGCTTAGTGTGAGGTGACTATGAAAATGTTCCAGAATCATCCAAAATGGAAATTGTGACAGATGACAATAAAAAAATTAGATCCATAATGGGTCCTATTTTGTTTTATACTATTAGAGCAAGGTTATTGCTACAGTTATGATCTTAAGCTGTTTTATTTTTATAGCTATGATAGTAGTTAACATTGCCTTTGCCTAGCCAGCTGCCTTTGCTGGATAAAATGTCTGTAACAATTTCATTGAGCCAATTGGTGAAGCAAATAATGGAGTTATTGCTCCAAACGGCTGCTTTAAAATCCAAAAGGGAAATAAACAGTTCCCATAATAGCCAGGAAAAACACCTGCAGAAATTGTTGCAAAAAGAAGGAAACGCATCTTTAAAAAGCAGATAGAACCAATGGATTTACACCTCAGCAGTGGGGGCTGGTGAGCCGCAGCCCCACAGCATCTCTGCCAAAAGTTCTGCAAAAAAAAAGTTTGGAGGGTTTTTCAGAACATTTATTTCCTGGATGGAAAGTTTATCTTTTAGAAAATCAATCTTTGAATAAAACTATTACTTTTATTTTTAACAAAGGTGTTTGCTCATTCAAACTGACCAATTTATTATGGGTTTAATTATCTGACTTGTTTTTCAGTTACATGGTGAGTTTTTCTGGTTAATTTATAAAATACTTGTTAATGTAAATATAGCATATTGGCTGGGAATAATGTTTTCTGAGAAATGAAATGTCATATTTACAACACCTTCTGGGCAGTGACAAACTTTTCATAATCCACATGCAGTCATTTCACCTATTCCATTCTTTTGCTCTAGGACAAAATCTCTAAGTACTTCATGCAACAAAAGGATTTTGTTCCTTAGAGAAGCTGGAAAATTCTTATGTGAAATATATCTGCTTAGGATGGGTAAAATCATGAAAACCACTTGTTACATGAAGCAAAGATATAGCTGTGCTTCAGATCCCTGCTCAACAGGTTTAACGGGGCCAGAAGAGGACAATTTGTGGGTGCTTACAGGACACTACAGAATGAAACAGCTGTAAACAGCATAAATATGAGAAGTGCTTTCTAACTTCAGCCACAGCACATCACTGTGCAGAAATGTAACAAGTTTATTTCTAACAAAGAGGAGCTATTTCCCTGCCAGGGCACTCCAGCAGCAGCAGCCCCAGGTGGTCCCCAGTGTCCCAGCATCCCTCCAACATCATCCACAGCTCATAGCCACGAAGATGCTGGAACAGACCTCACAACCCTGGGACCTGTTCAGATTTTTAAGGACTCACTAGTGTTCATTCAGCAGTTACAGTGTTAATTGCTTTACTTTCCTTCAGCCAAGAAAAATAAAGCAAATTTTAGTGTGTGATGTCTAAACACCCTTCTGTGCCTTCACCACTGGCCTCTCAACGAGGTTTCAGGACCAGGTATTTCAGAGCTGCTGCCTGCCTGTACCTGCTCTCTGCTGCCAGCGTTGCCATTTCCACTCTGGAAATCACTCAAAATACTTCATCCACCCCCAAAAGCCCCTTCCACAGGTCCTGGCATTGCCTGAGCAGGGGTGGGTGACCCTGGGTGAGGGGAAGGGAGGCAGAGGGCTGGAGCATGGCTGGCTCCAACCCCCCATGCTCTGGGGAGCTAAGCAGAGCAGGTAATTCACCACAGGAGTGCAGGATCCAGATGTGATTTATAGATAAGGCATCCACATGGGAAAAAAAATGTATTACCTGAATTATTTCCATAGCATCTGATCCATTTCTAGTGGAACCCGGCACATATCTCGAGCATGAAAGCAAGGAGCTTGCTTTTTTTTTTTTTTTTTTTTTTTTTTTTTTAATAGCATAAGCACATACAAAGGCATTATTTTAGCTCTTCAAAGCATGAAATTCCAGGTTCTTTTTGCATGCAGCCGGACTGAGTTAGTAGCTGTTCCCATGAAGGAATATAAAAGCAGTTAATGTGAGCCCCCACACTGTCAGACTTTCCATGCTGCTGGTAGAAGCAGCTATTCCTTCCCACTGTTGCAGCTCTGTACTAGCTAATAAACCATGTCAGCTCATCTGGCTGTAGCCAAGACCTGCCCTTTTCCCTTCCTCTCCAGCATGCTTTGCTTTTCCTGAGGCTGAGCTGAATCTGAAGGTTCTGCTCCTCACTACCTTGCTGTTCTCCTCCCATTTCCTCCTTATGTCTACGAGTAAGATGTCTCACTAGAGGAATGAGCAAGGCCACAGTTTCATGTCATATACATCATAAACTCTTCTCCAGGCAAGGGAGAGAAATGTTAGTTCTTGGAGAGAAGTCACCAATTTTCAGTAACTGTTGATTAACAGGCAACTTTTGAGTCACGGAATGCCTTGGGTTGGAAGAGACCTGAAAGCTCATCCAGTTCCACCCCCTCTGCATGGCAGGGACAGCTCCCACAGCAGAAGCTGTTGCAGAGTTCCCATTTCTACATTTCTGAGTTTGTTTCCATGAGCAGAGTGTGCCAGGGCAACACCAGGCAGCAGGCAGGACAAGCTGCAGGCTGCAGAACTGCTTTGCTCAGAAGCTGGCCTGGGTTTCTGCATTCTGTACACAGCTAGATAGTGTTCCCATCCTTCATCTGGCAGGGATGGATAAAGAGGCTGATTATGCATGAAAAGTATGGATGCACAGGAGGACAAGTGAAAATTAATTTGATCCTCTGTCTCTATCTTTGCTCCTGCTGCTTATTAAAACAAATGTCCCACTTTCCTGCACTTCCCCATGTGGCTGGGTACAAATGATATCTCATTTCCAGTCTTCCCTAAAAGATTAAATCATTGTTTTCTCCATCCACTGAGGGCAAGATACTTTATGCACCTCAAAAAATAAGCTGCTACCTGAGCAGTGATTCCTTCTGAGTGGATGCTGCCCATTGCACTTATGCAATCTGACCTTCCTGACTTGCTGCTCAGTCTTCCTCGTAATCATTTCATTCTGACAAGTGCCTTCTAGAGAACAATAGGTATTTTTTTTTCCAATTTAAACAAACTTTGGAAAAACGTCGATTCCTCCCTTCAGGCTTTATTCCAGAAAGGCACCAAGTGTGGTGAGCATCCTGCTGCCTCCTGCTGCTGCTGCAGGGTGAATCTCCTGCAGAATTATTGTGCTTTTCAGTACCAAAAGCAGAGGACATACCACTGTCTGGGGTTTCAGGGAAGGTTTTCAGAGGAAAGGACTCACACCAGGGTATTTTCTTCACGAGACTCCCCCAGTGCAGTTAAACTGGAGATGTCCTCACCTTGCAAAGGTGCTGGTGCCACTCAGGCAGTGCTGGCAGACACCACGACACCTGCAAAGAGGAACCAGAGCCATCAGCATTTAATCAAAGCAGGTGACTGCCCTGAGCAGGTATTTTATTTAGAGAAGAGCTGTTGCTTTGATTTATATGGCAACTGGAAGCTGACGTTGACTTCTAACAGCTTTCTCATGTGCCTCACTGTTTCAGAGTGATGAAATATTTGCATATATATTAGGGAGGAAACAGCAATGGCTCTTTTCTGAGTACACACAAGCACTTTATTGCATATCTCAGGTGATCATTTTGAGAGGAAAAAGTGAGTTTGCTGTCACATTTTGTATGATATCTCCCAGAATATATAGCAGGCTCTAATTGACATCATTATTTCCCAATGCCCATAGACTCGTGTTGGTTTATAGGCCCATAAAACCAACTCATTACCCTCTTCTGCTGAATTTAAGAAAATTTTATTTGTATCTGATAAACTGCTTTACATCTAGATCTTAGAGAGGAAAACAAAAGCCTGTCAGTGCTCAAAGGAAAGAAAATTTATTAGAAAATGAGCATATTACTGGGATTCTACCTACTAGGCTTTTTTCCCAAGTTTATCCCAGGGAAGCTGTGGATGCCCCATCCCTGGAAGTATTCTGGGCCAGACTGGATGGGGCTCAGAGCAGCCTGGGAGGTATCCCTGCCTATGGCAAGACCTTGTGTCCTTCAGGTCCTTTTACTGATGCTCACACTCTGATTTCTCTTGCTTCAGGACAATTTCTGACCCTTCCACCCCATCATAACCACAGCTGAGAGAGCAGGCAGATGCCTTTCCCTGCCTGGATGTTGTAGGTTGCTGGGGAAATGGGGGCTGTTCACCTACACAGCTCTCCTCCACATGGTACCCAGGTCCTTTCCACACACAGCAATAACTGAGGAGGTACTTGTAAAACTGGGATTATTCATTTGCACTCAAAAAGGTTTTTTTTTTAGGGACAGGAGGGACAGGCAACCACAGTGCTCCCAGACTAGACATGCAACCTAAAACCCCTGGGAAGGGGATTGCTGAAAAAGTTAAGGGTTTATTTTTAACTGCTAAGATTGATGATGAGCTTTAGAAATAGTTCTAAAAGTGTGAGACTTTGTGTGCTGCAGTCCTAGATGGACTCTGGAGGTCATGTGCTTTGGTGAATTCTTAAATATTTTGTTAATCTCTAATCCATTTCTTGCAAATAAAAAAAAAACAAAAAACCCAAAACCCAAACAGAAAATGCTGGGTATAACAACCACAACTTAAACTGGTTCTCAAAAGCTTTTTTTTCCTTGCCTTACCCAATATGAGCAAAGTTTTCTCTTTTTCAGAACAGCATGGTAATCAAAGTGTGGCTGTGCCCTGCTAACAACAACCACATTTGAACATGACAGATTGCTGTAGTTTGGCCAAGCTCTGCCTGTGCTCCAAACCATTTTGCATAGCAGAGAGTCTGCACTTCTTCCAGCTGCCGAGAGCACTTCAAACCATTGGTCTGAGGAAATGCTTTAGCTGTTATGTGATTTATACTTGCAATTTTTCAAGTATACTGAATTTTCAAATTCAGCATATGTACCCAGAAATACTCTCAAAACTACATGTTAATAGATTTAACACAATGGCCCAAACCACTCTCGGTCCTTTCAATTAATACCCAAAGAAGGAACAGAAATCATTTGGAATTTTTTTATGAACATCAACTTGAAGAAGTCACATTCTCTTCTCCTATGAGAATGCCAACAGCAAAGCCAATAACAGAGCTGGCCTGATTTCCACCAGAGCAATACACATACATTTTTGCTGTCTACTTGCAGTCTGCTGTGTGTATGCACAGAGCTTCACACTGAAGCAAAACTTCTCTCCAGCTGGAGATCAGCCCAGAGCAGCTGAGATCCTCACAAGCAGGGAAAGGTTATGGCTGGCCCAGAAATCAGCTGCCGCCTGTGGAACATGGGAATTCCTCTTCGAGTCTTGGTTACTGCAGAGACAAGTGGTCAGAGCTGATGGCTTTATCTCTGCTCTCTACAGCTTGTGCAGTCCTCCTCAGAAATCCCACTTCTAGGATGCTGCAGAGAGCAGCTACAAGCTGACCCCACCTGGAGTACAGTGTCCAGTTCTGGGGTCTCCAACATGAAAATGCCATGGAGCTGTTGGAGGTGATCAGAGGGCTTGGAGCAGCTCTGCTCTGGAGAGAAGCTGAGAGTTGGGGGTGTTCAGCCTGGAACAGGCTCCAGGGAACCCTCAGAGCACCCTCCAGTGCCTGTGGGGGCTACAGGAAGGCTGGGAAGGGACTCCTACAAAAGGCAATGATGGGATGAGAAGGAACAGTTTCAAGCTGAAAGATATTAGGATATTAATCAGATATTAGGAAAACATTTTTTCCTGTGAAGGTTGCCCAGAGGAGCTGTGTCTGCCCCCTGGGCTAGTGGGGGTGTCCCTGCCCGAGGATGGGACAACTGTAACCAGATGGTCTCTAAGGTCCCTTCCAACCCAAACCTCTCTGTGATCCTAAGAGTCTGTGAGTAAACTTTTAGTGCCTCTGCACAGCCCTGCAGAATGTTCTCTGGGATCAGATGCCACCCCTGCCAGGCTCTGCTCCTCAGCAGTCACAAGGTGCATTATCACATTGCAATATGCTTTAGAAGGGGAAGAGCTTGCCCTCCTCTGGCAACTCTGCAGCTGTGTTTCATCTGCCTGAGTCATCCCATCCTCTTTCTTGGGAATTTCATTTACATATGATACCACAGTTACACGTATATCACGTTGTGTAAGGTTGTATGAGCTGAAACATGAATGGCAGAGCTGGGAAACAATGTACACCAGTGCCAAAAGCAACAAAACCAGCACATGTCTGATACCTTCACAAAACAAAATGCTTAACACTTTGGTCCCATGTGTTAACTATTTCCCACAATAATTTTTTTTTTTAATGATTTTTTTTCTTCCTTGGAGAGGGAAAATTGTTTCAATGAGATTATTTTTCTTCTTAGTAACTGTCATCACACATGTCTGGACTGAATATTCATAAAAATCTGAGGATTGGGATGGTCCTTCCTTTTGGTGGTTGTATTCCCCAGGGTCTCTCAGAACAGGTTTTTCTTCTGACCCTTTTCCTCTGGTAAATGAGCCATTATTCCCTAGGAGCAATGCAGCCCAGGACTTCACCCTCTAGCAGGAGCCTGCAAACAGGATTGGGTTTTTAGAATGTGCAGCAATAAACTGGTGATTCTGAGCATCCATTTTTTGCACATTATCCAAAAGAGAAGAGAATAATAGGAATAAAAAGATATTAGGTTAAATTTTAGACAATTACACAGATTCAATACCTGTTCACTCTAATTTTTCCCCTCATTTGAGATGTTTGATTGAAGTCCAAGATCCAAGTCACTGAAACGCTGAGTCTCTCCAGCCTGTGCATTTAGATTTAGTTTCTTTCCTATTTTGATAACAGATTGAAGTACAATTGAAGGAGTGAAAGCAACCTCTCACAAATGTTCAAAGTCTACACGTACACTTAGAGCTCAGGTCCATCTTGCAAAACAAATTTAAGAAGAAAAAAAAAACCACTGCAAGCACTGACTTTTATTGCTTTTCTAGTACTGGTGGTGAATGTTTAATACACAGTAAATAATTTATTGAATGACCCTCCCCACTTTTCATAACCATTAACCCAACCACCAGCAGATTTCAAAATTCTCATGCATTTGTTCTGCGAAATATTATTTTAAGTAAATGAGCCATGAATAATAACTAATTGCACCTTGCTGGTTACTCTGACAGGCTTTTGGGATCGAGATGGAACTGAGCCCTTTGGGTCCTCTCGTGTAGCCAGGTGGACCACACAGGTAGCCATGCACAGATCCACCTTGAATGGAAGTTAACTCAGCTGTTCCCTAGGGAATATAAAGTGGGACTGAGCCCCACCTCATCCCAGCAGAAAGCTAGTTCATATACAAAATGTATCTGTTTAAGTATATAAGTTACCATTTATAACTGGTTAAGTCCAAGTTACCCCTGATGACATAGATCTTTTAATTTTTTCCTCCATTAACTCCAAGCCAATTAATTTTATGCTAATTTGATTTCATGTGCCTAAAAATAACAAAATAAACACCTCCATGTTTAGGTGGTGGCCATTTAAGAAGAGTCTGTTGGTTTTACATTACAAATAGAATATTTAGTTTTAGTTCAGCTGCTATTTTCTTGGTATGGGACAGTATGTTGTCTAACTTGCTGGAGCTGTACAGTCAGGGAATTCTCACTCCATCAGTATTTCCTTTCCACCCCAGAATTAGGTTCTCTTATTAAGAATGCTCTAAAGCATTAATGGATTATAGAAATATATTCATTTAACTTCACAAACAGCAAGAGGCTGGAAAAGAGAATATCATTTATGTTCTCAGAAATTTGAAGGAGGCCCATAACTTTTAAACTTTCCATTGATATCATCCATTTTTATGGCTTTACTTTTTTTTCATCCTCTTCATCTGTCTAATCTTAATGACATTTTAGGACGGGGAAGATCTGAGTGATGATCCAGGGAAGAAGGAGGTGTAGTGATGAGCCCACTGAACATGCCAGTGTGGTACCCCATTTCTGAGCACTGTTCTCCTGCTGGTGGAGAGCACTGATGGGCAGCTGTCCATAGGCAAAACTTTTCTGAAATGGCAGTGCTGTCTTCTAGCTATGGCTTGCCCTAAACTGTTTGAGCCATATGGGGTCTGAATGGCAAAATATTGCAAATATAATGACTTCCATTTTGCTCTACACATTTCAGATTCCTGGGGCCAAATGAGATGTTGACAGCCCCAGTCACCCAGATTGGGCCCTGTCATCCCTCTGCTTCTGAGATTTAAAATAAAACCAGGTAAGAACTCAACAGTAGCTCAGTGTTTTACCCACAGAGGTGCAAAATAGCACTTTAACCTCAAGCATGGTTTGGCACTTACAGCTATGGTAGACTTAAAAGCCCAGAAAAAGAATAAAATGCTTCAATAACTGAGTTCAAAACCACTCCTGCTGAGTTCCCAACTTGCAGCCATCCCTTGTATGATCCATTTCCTCATCTAATTTGTGGGATAAATCACATGAGACCAGTGAGTGCATCCTAACTGAAAGAAAATCAGACAGGTTCACTCTGCAAAGGTCTCAATGGTGAAGGGCAGAGTCAGCACAGCTTTTCCACTCCCCAGCCCACCTCCTGTTCTGGTAACTTAAAAACTTTTCTGCAACCTGAATAATGCATGGGAACACTTTGTGTTTCTCTTTTTGCTAGAGTGAAAAAACAGCCCCTTGAACATGCCTGGGGCAGCTAAGGAGGTCAAGAAAAGAGTGCCTGGGTTAATATGAGCATGACTTCCCTTCTGAGGAAGGTGTCATCTCCAGCAGAGCCATCAAGTGGCTTCATTCTGTCTCCCTGACTGTTGTTGGGGAACACCTAGAGATGGTGACCTCCTGCCTGGGGACTTGGGGGCCTCTCCCTGGGTCCCCCCCACATTTCTCTAGACTGGGACATGGCACTGGTGCCTGCAGCATGGGTTCATCACCCCTATGGGCTACAGGGAGAGGGCACCTGGGAACCTTCTTCCCAGCCCAGGCTTCATAAAGTCTCAGTACATGAAAATAAGAAATTCAAATGTAGTCCATACCAAAAGTAATGTTGTCCCATGCTTTCTGGCCAAAGATTAGTTTTCAGAAAATGCCTGGGTTAAAAAAATAAAAAAAGGAATTGCAGAAACCTAAAGATTAGACCTATTTTTACTTGTGCTGATGAATTGATCTGTACCAATAACACAGATTTATTTACAGTGTTCCAGACTGCTTGTCTGTCTTGGAAATCAGTTTCTGCCTGCTGGTTTTGTTTTAATTCCACATACCAAAGAAGAGCTGTATAAATCTTCCATGCTGTCTGTCTTAGTCCTGATGAAGCATACCAACTTTCAGGATGGACAAGTATCAATTTGTGACTGATGGCAATCCTCTGTCATCAGGGCTACAGAGATGGGTCCTGCATTTCTTCTGCAAGAAAAAGTCCAGCTCTTCCTGCCCTAATTTAATTGCCAGTGGGTGGGAGATTCAGAGAGCACAAGTGCAGGCACCAGCCAGCCCAAAGCTTTGCCAGGGCTTTCCAAATGGGGCTGTGGCAGTAGCTGTGGTGGCTGCACACTGTTATCCTGGGGCTTCTTCCCTCCCAGAGCTCAGATACAGTAGGTGTGAGCTCTTACCTAACTCCCTCCTCCTGACAGGCTTTTTTTATTATTATTATTTTTTCCTGAGTAGAAATCACTAAATGTATGTTCTAAGCCCAATGAAAACCAGGGTGAGATGAATAGCTGGAATTGTCATAGTCAAAATGAGTTAGTAAATTAATTGTTTCAATTGTTGCAAAGATTAAAAGGAATCTAATAATTCTCTGACACTAAACTCTTTGTACCCAGTTCTTGTGTTACCAGGAAAGTCCACACAACTTTTTGAAATCCTTGACTTTAATAAGAAAAGCTAACAATAACTCACATTATTTTTATTCACAGAATGTCTATCGAATTTCATGCTATTCCAGGAATTTTTAATGGCATTGTTAATTGTATTAAAACCCTTCATAGGTCTTCTGCTATAGTATGAGATGTTGTCAGAACATAAGCTGCAGATATTTCAGTCAAATATCATATTCCACAAGTTTTATATTGGTTATTGTTGCTAGTATAAAAGCCCTGCAATGTTCCATGAATCACATTAGCTGGAGACTTGGAATTTTGAACAACACTTGTTGTTATATACGAGCCAGAAACATATATATATATGTATAAATTCATATTAGTTATGAGCTTAAGTTATTTCTGAATATGCTTCTTTGCCTCATAGCTAGAGTTCTAACACCTTAGTTTTACTGAAGAAAAAGCTGGATATCTTAAGGAGAAAATGTATGTATAGGTCAACATAAAGCAGAAACACCGAGTGCTTTCCAAAAAAAATAACAGCAAGAGATCTCATGGGAATCTATAAAGCATCAGATTTATTTCTTCAGGCCAAAACAATCTGCAGCCTCTTTTATTCTGCCTTCCATAAAGGAGATATAGGGAAAAACTGCTCTCAAATCTGTAACAGTGCCTTGTGAATTTGGGACATATTTGGGTTTTTTTCCTGCAGTTGAGTTCAGAATTCTGAGGAGCTCCAGGTGGGTTTGGGTGAGAGGCAGGGGGGGATGGCAAGGGCTGGCTCTGCCCTCTGGGTCACAGAGGTGAGGGGGGGTCCTGCTCATATCTACATCTTTATGTCAACACTCAGCCATGGTGAATGGGTTTGGGAGGAAATGTGGCCCAGCCAGCCACGAGAAGCAACCAGTTATGTTCCTAATGATACATTCTGATTTTCTACAGCATGACCAAACCTCATTCTTGCACTGAATCAAACCACCACTGATGCCTTTGTCATTTTCAAGCTTTACATCAGGATAGCTGTTGCTTTCACATTCCTAAACTGCCTCAGTTTCTGTAGTTTCTTGGCACAGGTTTGTGACTGCCAGCCAGGAATGCTGTGACTGACAGCACTACTGAGTCCTTCTCCATTACAGTGCAACTCCCACCACAGAAGATATTTCAGAACACAGCACAAAAGGAACACAAATGATTACTGTAATCACTTTGTAGCTACTTTCTGTAAAACATACCTATCAGGTGTGTTAAATGGCACTTATCATTTAACTTTCATATCCCAGACATACAGTTAAATCAAATCATCTTCCTGAACACAGGCTGACAGCACTTACTCTTCAATTAATAAAGCAGTGAAATGAATGCTGCTCTACACTTAGATATTCAACAGTTTCTAACTTTGATGTAGCTCATTTACAGAACATATGTTTTCTTGCTGGTAAAAAACCATTTTGGATCCTCATAGATTTTAATGAGGTGTGGCTAGAGATTTCAGTTTAATGTACTTCAGTTCCAGCACACCTCATGTCACCACCTCTTGATATCTAGGAACCTGCAATCTCTTTTTGTAATTGTTGAAACCAGCTTTATCATCTGTATGAGAAATGAACCTTCCCAAAGCAGCACATTATAAAGGTGAGAAATTAGATGTGATTCTTAGGACATATTACAAGTAGACTGGAAGAAGGCCCAGATGGAGAGTGCTTTTGGAAGAGGAAAGATGAATTACTGATAAGGTAGACCACAAGGCACATAGAACAGCCAAAGAGCTGGGAAAAGGAGAGGAATCTGGAAAAAGACACACGAGTCCAGACTATAAAGGAAAAAAAAAAATGCTTACCTTAAAAATGCCACCAAAACTAAACAGAATCTGATTTGCAGAAACTTCAGATAATTAAAATTCCCTGTTCATTTATCTTGCATGTGAAGAAAAGCAAACCTGTCCCTGTCTTTGCCCTGGGACCATGCTAGCCCTGCCTTTCCCTATGTTTGCTCCATGTTGCATGTCAAATACTTGTTGGTGAAAGCACTGTCATTTTATGGGAGATGCACCCTACCATGACTGAGGGGGTAAACTGCTGAGCAAACAGAAAAGGCTTAAAGTGGAGAAAGGAAAAAGAGAGAGAGAACCTGCTGTTAAATAATCATTCAAACAGTGTTCTGAACAAGTTGACAAGATTAATGAGCTTTTCTTTTAATAATCCCTTATAAATGCAATGTGTAGGAACTGGGAACATCCATTTGTCCTGTGTGAAGCAAAGGACAGAGGCAGATGATTAGTAGAAACTGGTTTTGGACTCACAGACTTACAGATATTTTTTTTAAGTATCTGGGACAGCCATGAGAAAAGACTTCTGCCATGGAAACACAAACAGGGACAAAGACTTAGATTCATATGGACCCTTCTGATGCTGCCATTCTGGTGTTTCTGAGAGATTTTTCTGGGGCCTGAAAATATTCAGCAAAGTTTTATACTAAGGTTCTTATTTCTTTTGTTTGTTTGGTTGGGGGTTTTTTTGTTGTTTTTTTTTTTTTTTTTCATTTTAAGATACACACTGGGAGGCAGGGATGCATTTCTAAGACATAAACTGTGTATACATAAATACTTTTTCCAAGATACCAGGTGAATGCACTTCTACTTGCAGCTACACACTGATCAGCAAGAGCATCCCTGAAGTGGTATATTGCACCCCATAAGAACATAGGGCTCAGGCACACAAATCATATTTGGAGCATGGAGGAACCATGGAGGAAGGGCAATGGTCATTTCTGTCATGGACAAAGTTTTCTGTTGCTAGGAAATTGAAACTGTTGAAGTTGCCCAAGGACAAACAGCTTATGTTGGCTTTATTTGTGCCCCCTGCCCAGACCAGAGCACATTTCTTTCCTGGGTTGCTGGAATCCCTCACATCCAGCCTTTAGCCTTGGAAAGATCTCAGCTTACAGATGGCTTCTGTGATCAATGGTAAGAGAAAACCTGCTTCAAAATAACAGCACAGGCAGCTACTGTGCTCTGCTCTTGAATAACCCACAGCACTGCAAAACCAGCCATAAATCTGCTAACAGGTCTGACACAGACTGGGCTTCCTCAGCGAGCATCCATATCCCCCTAGGAGCTGAGGGACAAGCATCTACAGCTCTCTTTTCATCACCTCCAACCCTGATTCCCATTTTCCTTGTACAGCCCCTGCTGGGGCACTGGGCTTTGCTCTCCCAAGGATTTGAAGCTGAATCCAGTGCCAAGGACTCTGTACAGAAAGCTCATCTGCTCAGGGCCTCAAACCTTCCCAAATGATGGCAAGTAAAACCAACAGCACTTGAAAAGTTTCAGACCTGCTGTCTGGTAACTGAAGAATGTGACCTGTGATTGCTCCAGGGTTGCAGGGAGACTGACCAAAAGGGAGAACTGCACCCGGTACCAGAATAGAAATGAGTTAAAAAAATCCCAACAACATGCCCATGGAGGAATTTCTGACCAAAGCCATAAAAAAAGTCAGTGTCCCATACCTGGTGTTTTATCAATCTCAGGTGTGGGTCTGGCTGAGTGACTGATAGGATCAGGACATGTAGTTGCCTGAAAACAAAGTAAAAAAAAGTGACATTTACTTATTTCTCCAAAGTGCTGCTCTGCTCTTGGATCAGTTCTCTTTTTCACACTGCTCCAGCTTCACCTAGCACCTTCTGTTCCACAGAGCACGTCCTGTAGCAGAATTTCCCTTGTTAACTGAATTTAAACAGGTGAAACAGTTCCTAGTGAGGCTGAAGGGGATGTCACAGATAACATGGGGGAAGAATGGTTTCAAACTAACAGAGAGAGGATTTAGATTACATATTAGAAAGAAATTCTTTCCTGTGAGGGTGGTGAGACTCTGGCACAGGTTGTCCCTGTGGATGCCCCATCCCTGGAAGTGCTCCAGGCCAGGCTGGCTGGGACTCAGAGCAACCTCCTCTAGTGGGAGGTGTCCCTGCCCTTGCTGGGGGATTTGATTCTATGCTCTCATGATTAATTTAAGTAAATTCCACTACTAGAACAACCTGGCCTTTGTTACTGGGCTTTAATGACCAGGAATCTTCACTGCTGATGTCAGGCAGTAGCTGTAAATACTTTTTACAGACCCCAGCCATCAGAACATGCAAACACAGCAGCAGTTTTTCAGCAGGTGCCAGGCTTGCACCAAGGATGGGTACAGCAACATGGGGGGTGTGGGATAAGAAAACCCCAGCAGTGTCTGAGCACAGCTGGAGTGAAACAGCTCTGTAGGGTGCTGGGCTTCATTCTGCTCATTAGGATCCAGAGATAAAGCCTGAGATAGCCAGAGATAGAGCATAATACCTTTTGGTTTAATCTTTTTCAGCTGAGCTCTTCTTACTAGTAGAGTGACTACTATACTACTTACAATACTACTTACATTACTACTTACAATACTGTCTTTGCCCCTTTCTTCATGAAAGGCCTGAGCTGTAATTGGAAATGCATTGGGATGGGTCCCTGAGACAGAGTTGGGCAGCAGCTTCCAGGTCAGAGAAACAACTATTGTTAAACATGTTTCAGCTTCCTGCTAAGCATATTATCTTCTGCAGATTTTCAGTTACTGGCACCTAATTCTTTGCAAGTTGTCTGCTGATTTTGTGCCCACCCTGAAACCAGCTCTTCAGAAGTTTCTGCTCTGTCAGGTGCAGGGGAAGGTGTGATCATTGATGCAGTTTTCATCTTTTCTGCTGATCTCATGGAGTAGTTTTTCAAATAGTTATAGAAGTGTTCAATCCTGAAATAAGATTCCAGACCCTTAATTTGAATTCTTGGAAAACTCAGGCTGACAAATGCTGAGTGCTAAGCACTATAGAGTGTGGCAATTTGATTTATGTAGCATTGCAATCCAGGTCTGCACCCCATTTCTTCCTCTTCATTTTCACAACTCCCTTGTAATCTTTTGGCTCTGTGCAATAGAGCTTTTAGCTTCTTTCTGTCCTTCTGTTTTGATACACACAGTACAAATGTCACTATTTTTACATATTTTGTCTGGTATTAAATCAAACTCGGAGGCAAAAAAACCAACCCACTTTATCTTCACCTGGGTAGAAAGATACCAAAACAAGCACAGGAAGAGTAGAAGGTAATTTTCATGAGGGCAGTGAATAATTTCACTCCCTGCTGAGCAGCAGAAAGATGCCATTTCTGCAGCTCTCACTTTCTGGATGCTTGTTTTTAGTTGCTCTGGAAGAAACCTTGCACCAACCTGTTCCCATCCAGGTCTTGCTGCTTCAAGTAGATGGACACTTTCTGTTCCTGCACGTTGCTGCCATGTGTGCTGCACATGTTTGTTGAAGCTGAACGTGAGTACGTGTAAGGGGAAGCCTTACCCCACCAGCCTGTTCTTCCTGGAGCAGATCCATTTAACATTTCTGCCCTGGTGAGATGTCCCTGTTTATGAAGTTGGTGATTTATTCAAACGCAATTTCAGAAACTGCAATGCCCTGGGGTTCACATTATTCTGACAGGAGGCAAGGTCAAGCCTGGGCTGCAGCACGCCAGTGAAACAGATGTTTAATGGAAGTCATATGAAATATTCACAGGGAGGCTGCAGCTGTTGCTGAAGTGCAGCACACGACATGCCATTTGATATGAAAGGCTTAAGGAAAATCCTGAGATGTGGCCTGGCAACGGTTTGAAAACTGGCATTTAGTTAGTTTGTCTCCTTCTTAACCAGGGGCTGGAGTCAGTCTGTCTGATTTCAGATGCACTGTGCCAGGCTGCTCTGCCACAAATGGGAATGATGATAGTTTCCTGAAGCCTGTTTTGATCCCCATTTCACATCTTACCCAAAGCTGAGAGTGTTACATCTCTGCCAGTTTCCAACTGGAAAAGAGCAGAGCACGAGTGGATGGCACTGGTTTGCAGTTCTGCTTCTAATGCTGCATATCCTTAAGTCTATAGACACTTTTTTTGTGGTTTTTTTTTTTTTTTCCCCTTAGCATGCAGCGTCAGTGTCAGAGATGTGGGGGGAAATCTAACTTGACTTTCATGCAATAGAAGCAGGCTACTTGTGATTTTCCCTCCTGACTCCACAAACTATTTCTTACCTGCTTACTAAAGGAGAAAAAGCCATTCCCTTTCAGTGTAAACTGGAAAAACTTCACGGAATCCTCTTCCTTTCACTGAGCCAGAACCTTGCTCAGAATTTCACACCAGGAGATTGTTTTTCCAGCTCTATTAATGAAGCTCTGTGCTGGGAAGGGCTGAGGAGTCTCTGCTGACTGCCCCACGGGTCCCTGGCTGAGCCTCCTCTGCTGCTTTCAAAGAGCTCAAGCTCTGCAAAGGATGCTCGGCACATCCCTTGGTGTAGCCTTTTTTAAAACAAGCAGTGCTGCCATTATTGTGTGCCCATCTGCTGCAGTGATTCACACACAGACCAGCTAGCAAGATAATAAAACTGACTTGGAAATCATTAATCTTTAATTTAGGAAAGAATCAAAAACATGGGCACAGGCCCTTGCAGATAGGTGCAGTTAGGGAGGGGAGAGGGAGGGATGGAAAGGTCTGGGCAGGGTTAGAGAGGAGAGGAGAGGAGAGGAGAGGAGAGGAGAGGAGAGGAGAGGAGAGGAGAGGAGAGGAGAGGAGAGGAGAGGAGAGGAGAGGAGAGGAGAGGAGAGGAGAGGAGAGGAGAGGAGAGGAGAGGAGAGGAGAGGAGAGGAGAGGAGAGGAGAGGAGAGGAGAGGAGAGGAGAGGAGAGGAGAGGAGAGGAGAGGAGAGGAGAGGAGAGGAGAGGAGAGGAGAGGAGAGGAGAGGAGAGGAGAGGAGAGGAGAGGAGAGGAGAGGAGAGGAGAGGAGAGGAGAGGAGGAGAGGAGAGGAGAGGAGAGGAGAGGAGAGGAGAGGAGAGGAGAGGAGAGGAGAGGAGAGGAGAGGAGAGGAGAGGAGAGGAGAGGAGAGGAGAGGAGAGGAGAGGAGAGGAGAGGAGAGGAGAGGAGAGGAGAGGAGAGGAGAGGAGAGGAGAGGAGAGGAGAGGAGAGGAGAGGAGAGGAGAGGAGAGGAGAGGAGAGGAGAGGAGAGGAGAGGAGAGGAGAGGAGAGGAGAGGAGAGGAGAGGAGAGGAGAGGGATGATGCCATGGTCTAGCAACTGCTCCGGTGGATCAAGGGTTGGACTTGATGATCTCTGAGGTCCCTTCCAACCCGGCTAATTCTATGATTCTATGATTCCACAGGTCTGGCTCTGCTCTCTCCTGGCTGCAGGCAGGCAGTCCCTAGGAGCCAGTGGGTGTGTGTGTGCACTGCTGTGGAATGAATGGCAGCCGTGGCGGGGGGGGTGTGCAGGGAAAACACGGCTACCATCAGCCGCCCTCTGCTTGCCATCCAGGCTGTCAGGGCAAGCACAGCTCCTTCCGGTGTGTGTAGGGCAGCTCTGGACCCGCCTGCAGATGAATCAGCTCCGGAGGCTTTTTCGAAGGGAAAAGGTCCAAGGGCGGGGAGGCTGTGCTGAGCCGGGGGGTTATCAAAGAACCAAAGGAGGGATGGAGTGGGTAGGTCATTACCGAACACGGGCCCTGCTTCCCTAATGAGCCTGCAGTATGCAGTGCCACCTTTCTCTTTAGATGTAAAGTTAATCCCTTGCCCCCTCTGACAGGCCGTATTTCCATTTGCAAACGAATCCCTCTTCCCCCCCTGCCCGGGAGCAGAGGGAAAGGGGCGGGCAGCACCCACCCCACCACCAGCACCATCCTCCCCAGGACATCCTCAACCCCTTCTCCAGGTGTCCCTCCCTCATCCCGGGCATACCAATGGGGCTGTCACCCCATGGAACCCGTCCCCAGCACAGGAGTTAGCCAGACCCCCCCGACGGGAACCGATTTGCTGTGAAACAAGGAAACAAAAAATAAATTTGCTTTCAAGACAAGAGGGCATGGACTCAAGTTGTGCCAGGGGAGGTTTAGGTTGGATATTAGAAAGAATTTCTTCACAGAGAGGGTGATCAGACACTGGGATGGGCTGCCCAGGGAAGTAGTGGATTCTCCATCCCTGGAGATATTTCAAAAGAGCCTGGATGTGGCACTCAGTGCCATGGGCTGGGAACCACGGGGGGAGTGGATCAAGGGTTGGATTTGATGAGCTCTGAGGTCCCTTCCAACCCAGCCCATTCTATGATTCTGTGATTCTATGAAACGTTTTCTCTCTCTCACGCTGCCACCGAGCTGGGGCATGCTCAGAATTCTGGAATTCAGGCAGTGGGAGAATGAACACAGAATTATTTTCCTGCCACCTCCTTTCCCTATGGCATCGTGGGGCAGGGCAAGGCAAGGCCACTGCTGTCCCACGCTCCTCTGCCCTTTGCCCAGGCACCCCTGCTTCAGGCAGGTTAGGGAGCCAAACTCGGCAAACCCTAAACTTTTCCAAACCCTAAACTTTTCCACAGTGAGACACGGGATTTGAAAGCGGTTTTGGTGTCACCTGGAAGGGCAGGGGCGGGGAAGAGAGAGGGACCGAGAGGTGGGGGGATGAGCATCAGTTTGAAGAAACACCAGACCTCACCCTCAGGTGCTTTTTTGAGTGAAAACATTTCCAGTTGTGGTTTCTGGGAGGGCCGGTGTGAAAGATGACGAGATTCTGTGTCCCATTCTCACCTAACGACAACCGAGTCATTTATTTGACTCATTCCCAGGGAACGATCCCACAAATGCGTTTTTGGTGGGAGAAAGAAGATGTGAAGTTGCTGGGCCCAGCATGGGATCTCATGGTAATTGCTAAATATGCTTAAGCAGGGGAGAAAAAGGTGGGAACATATGCACCGTATTCCTCCTTTTGTTTCCATGACTAAGGAGCAATAGCCCTGGAAATGCAGGGAAAGCAAGGAGGGCAGTGACAGCCCTGTGCACCTCCCAAAGAGGGGCTTGTTCTGCTGCTGGAGCTGAGCTTATCCTCAGAGCAGAATATATAAATAAGAGATGACTTGGGAGCACTGCAGCCAGGCTGGGGTTGTAGGAAATGTTTGTTTTCATTTCTGTCACTAGGCAGCAGGGAACCGGCCGCCTTTGTCCTGCAGGTCATGCTGCTGGGGATGGCAAATATTGACATACATGGGGGTAGTTTTCATTTTCATGTGTTTCTTGTTACCTCTTACCGCTACGTGATTTTGCTTTTCTCTTCTCTTGTTTTCCAACCAGCCCCCCACCACCTTCTTTTTTTTTTTTTTTTCGTTGTTGGTTTTTTTTGCTTTGGGGTTGGTTGGTTGGTTGGGGTTTTGCAAAACTGCAGGGGATGTCCCAGCCTCCTAACCCTTGCCCTGACTTTCCCCGAAGGAGCAGACAGGGAGAGGGGTGCCGATGCCAGAGGCATTGAGTAACAGGCATCCGAGGGGAGCCTCCTGTAGAAACTGCACCTCCTTTCTGGTCCTCTGAGCTCAAGATTCAGAAACCTTGCCGGGTGCTGCACACCCCATCCTGGTTCTGTTTATGTTGTACCTGGCTGGTGCTTAGACAGAGAAACCATCTTGCAGGGTTATCAGGCATGAAAAGGGAAAGAGAGAGAGACAGAGAGACTGATGTACCTTTTCTTCTCTAGCTCCATCGTTTTAGCTCATTTTCTGTGATGCAGTCTAATGCAATCACTGATTTCTACCTATTTCTTACTGGCCCTAGAGCACACTTGTTTCTGTTGCTGCTCACAGCCCCAATTCAGGAACACTGTCATGCAACAAAATTCACCAACGTACAGTGATCTTCCAGGAAGAAAAATAGTCATCTCAGGGCATTCTGGGAATGACTGTACAAAACTTGTACTACAAAGCAAAGAAATGCAGACATAGACAACAGAAATGATCCTGGTACTATGAGCTCATTTTTGTAAAATCTGAGTGTATCTTCAGTTAATCACAATGGAAAAGCAGGAAATGGTGGTGTAGCATGGAAGTAATTATTTGCAGTGCTCCTTACATACTAGATGTAACAGGAGTCACATAAGTATTTGTCATTCTAAAAAGAAAACAGTTAACTTTTAAAATAGAAAGTATCTTCACAAAGAAAGGGCTGACAGGGGATCTCAGAAAGCCGCCTAAATCTTTGAGGAAATTGCTCTGGTTTTTGAGTAATTTTTATGTTTGACTATGCTCACCCTCATAGTAACCTGTTCTGGCAAATAACTGGCTGCGTGGTTCATATGGTAATTCCAAACCTGTGAAAGTAGCTTTTAATTTCATGTGCTGCTTGTTATGTGTTCCTGCTACATAATCTTCCCTGCATAATGCTGTGTATGGAGAAGCATCCCCTGCACTGATACACCTCCTGCAAATAATCCTTTCTTCTAAACCCTCTTCAGGTTTATCAGAAGTA
Source organism: Phaethornis superciliosus (assembly GCA_023637945.1). Taxonomy (NCBI): domain Eukaryota; kingdom Metazoa; phylum Chordata; class Aves; order Apodiformes; family Trochilidae; genus Phaethornis; species Phaethornis superciliosus. The sequence continues at coordinate 21,842,476 of JAJQWJ010000011.1, forward strand.
TTTCTGAAGCATCTCAATAACTGTGGCACCTTTTCAGAAGGGCCATCTCAGAAATTATTGCCTTGCAACAGTCATCTGAAGTTTGCTGCAAACAAAAAACCAGAGCACTTGTCTGATCTGTAGTTTGATTGAGGTTCTCAGCCTATTCCTATATGGAATATCCAATTATCCCTTTGAGCTCTTGCAGTGGCAAGGGAGGGGAAGGCGGGAGGCACTCATCCTGCTGCAATTACAATTCTTCCACTGTCCTTTCCCCTGCATCTGAAAGCGACCCAGATTGGAAGTGAGCTGTGGAGAGCTGACCATGGCACAGCTATTTGTTAATAAATATGCTGAGAGCAGTTGGGATGAACCATGCTTGAGGGATGAAGATTGCCTCATAGGTGGCTGCATGATTGGCCAGTGACCTCGTGTGTTGTTTCTGTGCCACCTGGGTGACTGAAGCCTCTGAAGGAGGGACAGAGAGCTCTGATTATAAATCAGACTTTCTGATAGAAACTGTTGGACTGATGAGTCACTGTGCATCCTGTGAAACGTTCAGGTTTCACACACCCCTCGTGACTAGAGCCCTCCCAGACAAATGACAGCATGCCTGAATCATTCACCATTTTAATCTGTGAATACAATCCTAAACCAAGGATTCAGGCTTCTCTTCACAGCAGGGCCTTGTCCCTGTGCAGGCTGTATGGGTGCAGTTTTGGTCAGTGAGGCCAAGCAGGGGCTTTGGGAGGGACCTTCCTGCAGAGACAGGGATGTTGCTCTTTGTAGACTGGGTACCGAAGCTGTTCCTCAATGGGTCAATATCCTCTGTCTGCAAACAGCCCCCGGGGCAGCTCTCTGGTGTCCAAACATCCCTGGTCTGACAGCATCCATTCCTGCCCCTGCTCTGAGCCCTGGGGGGTCACACACCTCACAAAACCCTGCCACAGTGTCTCTGCCTGAATTTGCCATCTCTAGGACAAGAGGCAAACCTCTCTGTGCTGGAGGAAATCAAAGCTGCTGCGTGCCCTTAAAAATCTCCAGGATGCTGCCCTGATTGATGTAATCCTCCTGCCCAGCAGGGCAATTCCAGAGGCAGCGATCCCACCCCCCTCAGACAGCAATTAAGAATATTTTCCTCCCCTTATGATGGGGTAGGGAGAAGCTCCTCTGCCCAGGGAGGCAGCTGGGCTCTGGATGGGACAAGTGACCCTCTGCAGCTCTCCTGATGTCACTGGGGCTCCTGGCCACCCCATCCTCATGCAGGTGGCTTCCAACAAACTGCTCGACTGAGTGAGCCTGCTAAATGTGACAGACACTTCCCTGCCATTCATAGCAGAGTGACCATGGACTTTATATGGAGTTTATATTTGCTAGCGGGGTAAACAGAAAGCAAGAACAACTTCCTTCTGTTTGCATTATTTTAAAAATGTGAAAAAAAGAAAAGAAAGATGGCTTGGTGTATATAGAGGGTTGAAGCTGCATGTAATATCCAACACACTACCAAATCAAAGCTTAGCACCCTGTTTTTTTCAGTGGCATTCTAGCACTGAATTATTTATCACACAGATTAACAGTGCATACATGTATATTTAATGCAGAAATTATCATCTATTTACAGAGGGGGGTTAAATTAGCACATGAGAGAGGCTGCTTCCTCTGTTGTTCCCACTCCTGTATAGCAGCTGCCCTTTCCCAGCCTGTGAACCCTGCTCTATTTTTGAATTTATTTCTCTGGGTTTTGATAGTGTTGGACAGCTGTCTAACAGAGACACTACTGATGCCTCAGGCATATGGGGACTTTGATTCTGTGAATAAGGGAAATAAAACTGAACAGGCAGAGATGGGGACTTCAGCTGAGTGTGGACGGAGGAGGCAAGGTCCTGTCAGACCAGGAGCTGGCTGAGTACATTACCAGTTAGCCTACACTGCCCTGATCCCACTACCTAAAAGCCTCCTGGGTGGAAGATACACTTGGCATAGGACAAGCCAAGCCTTTGCTTAGCTGCCCTCCAAAGCAGTCCAGCTTTTCCAAGTTTTCAGTATCACTATCCCCTCAGCTCAATCTTTACTGCATCCTAGGGGTCTGCCTCTGGCACACACCACAGAATAATTTCACTGAGTGGTGGATGCAAATCCCAAGTTATTTTAAAAGCCCAAAGCTGAAGTTTAAATGTAATTCTTAAAGCCGGAGTCCTACTGAGACAGCTGAAGAAAATTTTTACCTTTTTCTTCCTTCTCCCACCTACATTCACATGGCCACCTTCAAAAATCACATTGCCTTTTAGTTGGAGGTTGGTGTCAAATCTGAAGCACTCTGGATAAATATCAGGCAACACCATGCAAAGCCTTAATTCAGTTTTTTAGGAAATTGCACTTTGAGAAAGATCAGGCCTTTGGAAATTTGATTTAGTTATTTCCCAAAGCTGAAAAGTGTCTGTTTTCCCATGCCTACACACTGCAACCTGATTATCAGAACCTGGCTTCCTCCCCCACCTGGCATAAAAGTTATGATCTTCCTCTTGGGTAATGAAATAACCATTTCTTCACAGAGACCTGGTCTGAGTTATTCTGGGCAGATCTCAAGAGGGACAAAATAACAATAACAGAGGATTACCTGCAAGCTCACAGCACTGTAGCTAGGGAAAGAATTGCAGTGTTACAACTAAATATTTATAGCAAGACACTTTCTAAAAAGCTCTGTACAGTAAATAATTACCATATGCCTTTCAGTCAGGGCTTCTCTCACTCAAGCAAGGCAGAGTCCATCCCTGCTGATATTTCTGGAGGGTAAGAAGCCACTGCACACATCTCAGTCTCCAGAGTCACAGCAGGGAGGATACAGTGCAGCCCCATCTTCCAGCCCCACCAGTGCCAGAGTGAGATCTTACCTGATTGTAGCCTCATCCAAAATTATCTTCTTATCTAAGCCTGCAAAACTTTCATCAGGTGATCAAAAATGTCTCGGCACATTAAGAGTAATGAATTTACCCTATAGGATAATGTATTTCGGTCCTTTTGTGAGCTAGATGTCCCTCCCAGTTTTAAACCAGAGAGGCCTCTTAGCAACCTAAGAGACTTGAAAGACTTGATTCTCCCCTGCATTAATGCACAATTTATCCCTAGTTGTTTAGTCTCTCCTTGATCTATTTAAGTGCACAATATAGACTTCAAACACAGTATTTTATTTCCATTTCAAACTGTAAATGAGTCATTAAGCAGAGAGATTTGTTCACTGCTAGTTTTTAACGGTTGATATTGGGCAGAATTTGCTGGAGATAAACACCTTCTCATCTGAGTGCTAGTGGTGAATACCCATCAGGGGGAAAAATGCTGAGGATGGGTGTTCTGTTTACCTTCCTCCCCTTCTTTTCTCCTTTACATTATATTAGTTAGATAGAAATTGTTAGCCTTGGGTGTTTGTACTCAGAGCCTTCATTATTCCTGTAGAAGTGTCTCCAGCCTTATCAAGGGTTGGACTTGATCTCAGAGGTTCCTTCCAACCCAGATTCTATGATTCTATGAAATCATCTGCAAGGCTTCTCATGGCAAGTCAAGTTTCTCATTATTTGCCTCGTGCAGAGACCCCAGTAGCTTTGGGCAAATATCCCAGACATGAGTTTTTAGAGGAACAGCACTAAGCTGGGACCTGTGAGCCTCAGTAACCCCATGATAAATGCTTTGCTCTTCTCTCCAACCTCTCTCTGAGTTTGCCCTCTCCTCACCTACACAAACAGGGAATGAAAATAAGTGGATATAAAACCTCTCGTGACAGGGGAGTGGGAAGTAATGCTGGTGAGGCAAATCCTTGTGAGGCAGTATGTCATTTACTTGTGTCTGCTGAAATGGTCCTTGGCAGCTGTGTTCCTGCCTTAAGATGGGCTCAAGAGCACAGCCACGTGATGGGCTATCCAACCCATCTGAAAGCAACAGCAATATCAGGATGGGTGTCTGGTCCTGAAAAGTGGGGTACAAGTTCTTCTTTGGCTGCAGGAAAAGTGGACTTCTCAAGTTTTCTGTAGCAGGTTGAATCTGTAAGATTTTCTTCCTCCCTACAGAAGATGGGGAGAAAGGAGGCAGATTCATAGTGTGTCGACTGGCTGAACTTGTTACACTTTTTTTTTAATGCTAAGTGATAATTTTATATGGAAGATTACTTTATAAGTAAAAAGGGAATCCACAGCAAGCACTGAGCTAGAAAGAAAAGTTATCAGGGAAAAAAAATGATGAGACAGATTTTACATGAAGGTTAAAAGACAGTGAATGAAAACCAGGCATATTATAGTGACAAAATCTTACAGAATGTTCACAGACTTGCTCTGATTATCAAGTTTTGTGTCTCATGAAATCCCAGGGCATAAGCACAAGGCTGTTGGTGTGGTTGACAGCTCAGGGGTGGTGGATTGAGGAAGCTCTCTTTGTGATGGATAGACCCTGGAGCCATTAAAAGCTCTCCTCAAAATGAAGTGTTTTCATTTTAAAGAGGTTTGGAAATAAAGAGATGGGATGAAGCTGCCTTTAAATGTGCTTACTTGTATTTACAATTCACATCAGCACAGTGGAATACATCTTAATGTCTGCAGGAGGCAGGAGAAGTAAAAGACCATATTTCAACTATCAGTTGCCCCAGGAGCATTTACCTCATTAACGATGATGATAGCCAGAATTTTTCTCTTGGGAGCTGTTGAAAGGAGGTGATTGATACGGCTGGACAACAGTGACAAGGAACTTTCATAAATGAACCAGTAAACTGCCTTTCACCTCTTAAAAGCTCTGGGGACTGTCAAATTTGGTGAGAATTTCACTGCTTGTCCTGTGAAAGAGTCCCATTAAATGACGTGCTCAAGACAGGGGGAAAATGAAATATCAAATGCATGGAGTGGAGATGAGTGTGTCCGTGTTCCTCTGCACCCCCTTTGCCCCCCTGGAGCATCCTTGCAGCACGGTCAGGAGAAGGACAGATGTGCAGATCTGAAGCTGAGGTGAGGCTCACCCTGCTCAATTCAACAGGAGATGTATTCTGGTGCTGCATCCCTGAAAGATACTTGCTTCCCAAATCCAAAGTGCTCCTGTAGAGCTGTCACAGCTGAGCAGAACTGAGTACATTGCTGAGGTTGTCTGTACACCTCAGAGACCAAAGAGGAAAAAGCAAAAGGCAAACTCCTTTGTTTTTTGAGATTCTGTACCATAGAACTGGAATTTTAAAATTTTGTTTCTTTAATACAGCCAATGATTTGCTGCTACAATCTGGGCAAGGTCTATAAATCATCAGCAGACCTGGACAGCATCTTTTAAATAGATGGAGCAGTTAGATGTTGCAGGCACAGTCAAAACTGCAACAGATACTTGTTTTTATCAGTAGTTAACAACAGATTTTTCCAAGCTGCTTATGAAGATGGAAGGAGTATTACGGGAGGGCCAAGGCCATGCTATTTATAGGGTGAATCTGCTGAAATAGTTCTTTCTGTGATAAAAACTCTTTGTTCAAAGGAGCTGAATCTACACAGTATCTCATTTGGAAGATGGAGTACTTGATCAATTTTGCATGAAGAAATGGTAAAATACCATCTGAGATCAGACATCAGCTCAGTGATGCAGCTTGGACCTCAAACCAGATCTTTTGTGACCAAAACTGATCTGTGTATGTAACTCCTAATGACCTTTGAAATTGTTGAAATGGGCATTTGCCATTGACTGCAGGATAAAAACACACAAAATGAAATTATTTAGCACAAGTAAGAGAACATTTGTAAAACAATCTTTTTGCTTTGGTGTCAGCTTTAGCATTGGCCTTAGGACCTCCTCCCATTCACTAATTTCATACACAGATCAGTTTTGGCCACAAAATCACAGTTCTGCTTCCTTGCCACACCACAGTTTTTCTGCTGTGACTCTTTCACTTCCTAATGGAGTGTAAGGAAGAAAAGCTGGGCACAAATAACATTAATTCAATGAATTTGAAGCCTGCTTCCATAACTCTGCTCTGCCCTGACAGGAGTTTATGGGAAACAAAAGAGGGGAAAATAGGTTCCCTAGCAGAAAATCCTCTGGCTTTGCTAATGCCAAACTTATCTCAGTGCCACAGGATCCTATGTCCCAGTAACACATAAGTAAGCACTGAGATCAGATTGGTTCCACATTTGGTAAAAAAAAAAAAAAAAAACCAAAAAAAACCCCTGTCGAGCTCCATTAAATCACTGCAGTGACCTCCAAATGAAAAGGTTTTGTGTGGGCGTCAGTGGAGAAAACTCCTGTAACTAGTTTTATTTTGGCAATGTTCAGTTTGTTTCAAATGTAGAAATGAGAAACCCTGGTAAAAGCAGTTCCTGGGACATCTGGAGCAGGGAGTGTCCAGGGCTGGGCCCAGACAATCCCTTCTTTCTGCAAGGGTGGGGGAGCCATCAGGTCCCTGCCCAACTCCTAATAGCACCAGAGTCTCCAAGGGGCAGGGAGCTGGCAGAGTCCAACTTTCCATCTTCTTCTTCCTCCCCTCAAATTAGGAAACAGGGAATGAGCAGGTTGAGGCCAGAAGGTGAGAACATGTCTCCAAATCCTCCTTCTTAGGCAAGACTGGTGGCTCTGAAGATGCCAAGGATTTATCCCATTGGTCCTGCTTGGCAAGAAGAGACTCATGCTGGCTCATTACAGACCAACATTTTAATCTCGAGATTTTTCTGGTAGGAAACAGAGAGAAAAACCTTTGGGGTCACAAGCCTCTGAGTCATCTTTGTGTTTGTCTGGTTCAAGGCAAGGTTTTACCAAATGTCAAACCTAGAGTCACATGTGAAGGGACAGTTCCAGGTTGCCTGTACACTATATTTTGACTTGAAAACCCAGCAACCCTCTTGTGCCCTGAGGCAACTCACATGAGAGCCCACTGGATTTCCTTCTTGATGAAGCAGTTCTGTTTCAAAGTAGGAAACAAAACCTTAAGCATGCTGGACGTGCAGTATTTTACTGGATTGTTTGATTGGAATAAGGACACATGGCTGAATACAATTCCTGTCTTGGAACTATTTTTCATAGGGGTTTTTGTTGTTGGTTTCTTTGTTGTTGTTTTTTCTTGTTTTGGTTTTTAATTGGATGCTGTTCAGCTGCTGAAATCTGAAAGCCAAAGAAGCCAATTTTTAGATTTTTCATGTTTTCTTTTCCTCACACCTAATTAGTCATATCTAGGACTTACAAAGGGCAGGTCTGTTCTGCAGTCTGGTGGTGTGACTGCAGTTTGTGCTGATGTGCCAGGCTGTCTTTAAGCTCCCTCCCTGGGGTACAATAACAGAGCAGCACAGCACAGATATCAAAGCAGGCAAATCATCCCCCCTATTTTGAAGTTTATTCTCATTTCCATGTTGCTGCCTGGAATTGATGGCACCCAGTTAGGTTTTTTTCAGTGTGGGTGGCATACCAGTCAGCCAACAGCAACTGGACACCGGGGCTGCAGTGTCCCCTGAGATGGATGCCACCCCTACAGCAACAATCCAATGGGAAGTGTGGATGCAACTGGTAAACCAGTTCATAGGGGAAAGCACATCAGAGATGAGTAATGAACAATTCTGTGCAGGGTTTATGATGGTATTAAACATCAGTCTAGTATGGATTCTGCCAAAATCTCTGCTAAAGCCATGGGAACAGCATTAGTTTTTTCTTGGACAGCCTGGTTTTGGGTTATATGCATGCATTAAATCCTTGCTGGAAGAGAAGTGAGTAATCTGAGCCTGATCAGCACGATCTCTCCTAGCTTAGTTCTCTCTTTTTTACTGTTGTTCACCCAGACTCTTGCTTTGAATGTAGACGAGCTTGGAAAAACCAATGAAGCCAGCAAGAAAGACAGAGGTGTTGAGCATTGCCCCAGAACTCTGAGCAGGGAGCATCAGCTCTTTCATTCCTGCAAACTCCCTTACCTCCAAATCTTTCTGCAAGTAAATTGCCAAAGCATGACACTTAAGCGTTTTCTTTTTATATTAATCAACATCATCTTTTCTTCACAGACGATGATTGCTCTTGACTTTGGGAAAATCAGCCAGCCAGATCCACTGCTGGAATAGGCAGTGGGAGCATCGCTGGGAATCAGGGGGGTTTGCCAGGCTTCCCGTGGCAGGGAGGTCCCTCTCAGGGCTTTCCTCATCTGCCAAACACCTCCACAGCATTAAACTGGGCTACTGTGATCTCATTACTTCCCCTTTAAAACTGAAAGCTCAGGCACGGGGTTTTCTTGTCATTTTTGTTAATTACAATTTACAATTACGAGGAGTCATTCAAGCGAACTGTCGGTGTGGGAGGAACCATGGCAGAGCTCCTCAGTCCTCTCTCCAGGGATATGGTGGTATTAATAATATCAATCATGCCTTTATTTTATTTTTTTTTAAATCTGTTATAAAATCCATAAAGCATGAGAACAGGTATTTGAAACACTTTCTCCTATCCCCTCTCTCTGACAGTTGCTGGTAGCACTTGCTGAGGGAAGGAACTAATTATGTCCTCTCAGATTGACAGCTCCTCTGACAGGCAATTATGTGCTGGATTTTTGTGTTTAAAAATGAGGGTTTTTTATAGTAAATGCAATACATAATTACCAAAGCAAAGTGTGAAATGCTCAGGCAAAATGACACGTGGCATCCCAGCGGGATAAAGCTGTCGGGATTTGGGACAGAATTTATTTATTTATTTGAAGTAGTTTTCATTTTCACCGATTTTTTTTTTTTTTTCCATTCACCTTTACCAGGAGGGTTCATCTCTACCCTGGAGTGGTTTTCCCAGCACTTCAGGACACAGAAAGTTTGGCTCAGCAATCCAGCTGAATGAGCAATCACATCTCTCCTGCTGATAGGGCTCTTCAGAATGTGGGGTTTCCCACACTTCCCATCTCTGGCTCCTCACTACTCAGGGACCAACTGCTCCTGCTTCTCTTTTACCTTTCTTCTGGCTTAGCTGTTGCTGGCAAGAGGGTAGAGGGGGTTTTCTCCCCCTGCACCAGCACATGAGATAACAGTCAGCAAAATCAGTATCACTACCTCAGTTACAGTCAGCCAGGTTATCTGCTCCCTGCCACCAGAAGCTGTCTGCACCAACAAAGCACCTTCAGCAGCAGCCAGTAGCTCCTGGGGCACTTTGTCAGAGGAAAAAACTGCTTTTAGAAGCTGCTGCTTCAAGATAAAATACCTGAAGCACTTCTGAATTTTGAGAAAAAAATATTATGCTGTTACTCCCTTTCACATAACTCCTTGTTTCTTTCCTGATACTTTTTTTTTTTTTTTAATAAAACCATGATATTTTGCATCTCTAGAAAGATGTATTTTGCAAATTCTGTCCAGATTAAAAATGTCAGAGGGTTTAGAAGAAAAAGCACTACCAGACTTCAGTTTTGCAGGGTCATAAATTCAGAAATATCAGGGCAAGTCCTCTGCAATGATAAGTTAAAACTATGCAACCATGACAATTAATATAAGATGAAAATATGTTCTCCATAAACTTGAAGGTTATTTGAACAGCACTGTTATTTGTCTTTCAAAGGTTATGTATCAAAGTAGGTATGATGATATCTAATAATCTGAATTAGCAATGAGGAAAAATCCTGGTTTATTCCAAATAAAAGATGGTTATAGAAAGAGTCATCTAGCTCTTCATTGGCCTCACGTCACCCAAAGTGATCTGGTTTCACTAACCCAGAACTTCTTTCATTCTGCTGTCTCCACAAACAAGAGTGGCCACAACCAGAAGAGTTGTGGCTAAACTGGGGATCTCGTTAGCAAAAAGCACATTTACTACTCTTTCCTTACTTTTTATGGCTGTTCAAGGCTACCTCACTCATAGCAATGATTAATAAGGCATCCCAAGAGTGGAACTCCATTACATTAACATTACAGTACTGTGTTACTGCTTATATCCTGAAATGCTGCAAATTTTCCAAGCACAGGGGAAGCACTATAGGCACGAATCTTCCTGCACAGCCCACGAGTGAATAAATAGTTCCAGCACAATGTACAGTCTCCATAAATCAGATCATTATCTCTTAGGCATCAGTATATGTAATTGAAATTGGTGTCATGCCTATACCCCCTGCTCATGGAGCATGTGTGGGGAAGTAGGCTCAAATCTGCTGAATAGATATTCTGACCTCAGATGACCTTCATTTAATCATCTTTCATAAAACAGAGAAGAAAATAATGGTGTCATATAAGAAATTAATATGATTTTAGTAAGTTATCTCCAGCAGGGTTATCAGGTCATTTATGAAGTTCAGTAATCACGATGGACACCCTTTGTACGTGTGCTCATTGAGAGGTCAGTATTGGGATTATTTTTTCCTTGTTTTTAGAGCTTCACAATGAATTGCTGAGCATTAGTATATGGGGTTTTTTTAAAGTACTTCACTAGATTGTAGCTTAACAGAATAGAAGAAATGGAAATTAGTCAGGAACAGAGACTGAGGGGGCTGGTCTCCTCTCTCTAGTCACAAGCAACAGGACACGAGGCAATGGTCTCAAGTCAAACACTGGGAGGTTTAGGTTTGATATTAGAAGAAACTTCTTCACTGACATGGTTATCAAACACTGCACAGGGAGGTGGCTGAATCACCATCCCTGGAGGTGTTTAAGAGGTGTGTAAACGTAGTCCTTAGGGATCTGGTTTGGCACTGGACTCAGGAGAGTTAGGTTAATGCTGAGGCTCCATGATCTTAAAGGTCTTTTGTTGGAACAAAAAGGTTTCTGTGATTCTATCACAGTCCCAGGGATTGGGCAGGCAGCACCACATCACAGCAGCTCCAAGTGCAAAGAAAAGAAATAAATGCAGCAGCTTGGTGCCTTGCTTCTAAAGGAGGCTCTCCTCTTGTCTCAGGTTAGCTCCCAATTCATCCAGGAAACAAAAGAAGGCCCTGAGATGAAAGTCAGAACCCACTGTCACCCCCTCCTCACAGCAGGGGGGGAATGGCAACTGAGGAGGAAGTTGCCAGACAACACCTAAGTGTTGTATAGCTCCACACTGACCCCAAAGCCTTTTGATATGAGCAAACAGGCTTTGATGTGGTAGGGCAGGAGCTGCAGAGGAGCCAGGGGACCCTCCAGTACCAGTGCAGGTGGGTGGCATGAGGAAGGTGGAGGAGGGATGGGTGCCCACCACTGATGGTGCTTCCAAGGGGGAAGGACCCCCAGGGCCATGTGCCCATCCTATTTAGCCCTCCAGAGACTCCAGCAAAAGAGGTGCTGAGGCAGAGAGGAGTGTGGCTGTGGTGGGGAGGATTACAGCAGCCTTGGCAGAGGGCACAGCCCAGGCTCAGTGCCATTTCTGCTACCTCCTGAGAAGCGATTGTAACGTACACAGCTTCTTACTTAACACTCAGGTTGTTTAATTTTCTCAGTGGGGAGAAGTGCTGTGAGCCTTTCTAAAGCAAATAAACCCTGGCTGATATTCCAAAAGCCTGCAGCTTCTTTGCCCGCAGCTTTTTTCCAATCCTTGGCCTTTTCCTAAATGCCCAGCAACCCTTCCCTTGCTCCCCCCACTCATTTCCCATGGCAGCTGCTGTAGCTTCTGCCCCAAGCTCAGCTTTGCCAAGGTGCCTGCTGGCCATGGGGCCTCCTCAGCCCTCCCAGTCCCAGTGTTTGGCTCTCCCAGGGGCTCAGGTAACACCATGATCCACTTGGAAGGTTCTCACTCTTGCCCTGTGTCCCCCAGCCTGCAGGCTGATGTGGTTGTGCTGTCCCCACCACCCCAGGTCTCCAGCAGCCAAAGGATTCTCCACACTTCCCACCAGCTCTGTCTCTGCTGTCCTCTGCTGCCTTCCCAGTCACTTCATATTCCCCACAGCACAGCCTCCCTAATAACTTCCTATTCTGGGATAAGTTGAAAATATGAAATCCTTGATATTGAGAGGGGCCGTTAAAGATTTCCTATAAAGAGGCATCAAGGGGCAGAACATGGTGATTTCAGTGAAACAGGGAGTTGCACCACAAATCTCAGGAAGGCAACAGCTATGGTGCTTTCAGGAGAAGTTTTGGTGTCCAAGTGCCAGAGGAGGGAATCAGAGGCTGGCCATCAGAGCTGGGAATTCAGCAGCAGCCTGAGAGGTGAGTCGGGTGAGCACTTTACAGAGGGAAACCAGCTCCAATAAGCCACTGCTAATAAGGAGAAAGCTCATTTCACCCACCACTAAACATCTATTAATGACTTTAATTCCTGCCAGCTCCCTTGTGTAAAGCTGGGTCAGCAGAGAGCTTTGTTTATTAAACTATTCATTTTGCCCAAAATGGCTTTGTAACCTAATGGGGAAGAGGAAAGCCAGGGATTCAATATCCCATGGAAAATGGTCCCATCTATTTCCCTATTACATGCATGTAAATGGAACTAGGCTTTGGTCACCTCAAGGAAGCAAAATGATTTTCAGGCTGTTTTTATAGCTGGCTTTACAGAGCTCCTCATCAAACACAGCCCTCAGAGGTGCAGCTTTGTGCTGGAACTCATGTCCATGGTGCTGCCTCACGGGGAATCCACTGGCACCAAGAAGCAGCCGAAGCACCATGGTAGCCTTTTCTTAAAAGCACCTATTCGTTAAAAAAAAAACAACTTAATAATGGCCTTCCCAGAAATGACCATTTACCTGTGATTAATTTGCAAACCTTCTCCGGTTTCCAGAGACCAGAGGAACATTGTGTCCATGGATTAGATGGCCTAAAAGGTCCCTTCCAACCAAACCTATTCTATGATTCTATGTCTGTGATCCAGATATTAAGGGATTGGGGACAGAGAGAGCTCAAGACATTTCCTCCATTTTGTTACACATTTCTGTGTCTCCTTTCTTAATTTTAGGCAAAAACCCCCAACACTTTCATATACTTCTGTGTGATCCATCCTTAGTGTGTTTTTTTTTTCTGCTAGGCTTGTGAGGACGACAAGCTCCCTGGAACATGCAGTTCCATTCCTAAGAACCCAGGTTTAGGGGAGTTGTGATTAACATCAGCTATTTCTGGGATCTCACAGAAAGTGAAACCTCTCAGACATTTCAGATTTGTCTCCTGCTAATTTTGGAAAACATTCTTTACGCAATCTTAGATATGGTATCTTTAACTCATACTTTCTGCCCTTACATCAAAGAAAACTAATCACAGCATTTTCCTTTTTGGGGGGACAATCATGTTCTTGCAGCCAATGTTACCACCCGAGTAAAAAAACTGGAATCATGGAATGGCAAGAGATGCATTATTTGGTTGCAAAACTCTACTCGTGTCAGCAGGGGTCTGTGAGCAATGATGGGCTCCAGAGTTTTAGGTCTGATGGTCACGTGGGGCAAGTTCTAAATTTCTAAAACAAATTTGTGGGGTTTATTTTACTCCTTTCAGAGAAGTATGCTCAAAGACTCAGAGTCTGAATCATTGTACTTGAGTGTCTGTTGCCATCCTAGGGAGAGAAGTATAGGGTTTTTTTGAGTAAGTGTTCTTAGTCTGCCTCCATCCATTTCCTAGAGTAGCAACAGTCGAGGTGAACTTATACAGAGAATCTGTCCCTTTAAATTACAATAGACATTTCAAACATTTGTACTAGTTAATTACATTACTTGTAACATGGTAATGAGGTGACAGAAACCAATTTGATGACCTTTGCTATAAATAGCCATTAATTAATGTATAATTAATCTTCACATTCATTGGAGTTGTCACATCTGAGTTGTACATGGAAACAAAATTAGAAAACATCATATTCGTGTTGTAGATGGTTGTTGATTAAATGGCTACTGTATCTAAATGGTTCCCAAATTACCACACAGATAAGCTGTGAAGGCAATCAGATAACAATGATTTGCTCACAGTTTGCTTAGTGCATGACTAGCAGGTAAGTCAGCAGGCAGCTGGTTGAACACAATGCAAACCAATATTAATAATGGTTGACCATATAAATAAATAAATAAATATTGGTTGCCCAATATTATTAATGAAGGAAATTAGATGCTTTCTTGCTTCATAGATGAGGATATAACTCATTAACAAGCGAGAATATATTGAGGCTTAATATGGGGAGGTAGCAAGAAGCAAACAGTAGCTTATGAGACTCTTGATGTTGAAATATTCACAAGCAGCCACTGTGAGCCAGCTGAACAGAAAGCAAATGACTAGAATAGACTAGCTGCTATTTTTTCCTTAGGAAATCTATTCCTACAGGATGTTTTTTTAATGCATATGCTGGAAGCGTGCGCAATGGGAGCAGGAGAACAAAGAGACATTTGGAAAAATCAGCAGAGATTGGATGAGATGTGATAAAATCTAAATTGAAAGCCCAAACCTGAACAAATTACTATGGAAGCAGAACCTAGAAAGAAAATATTATTATTATTATTATAACAAAAAGGCTTGATGGCTCATTAACAGGTCAGAAATTAGTGCTGGGAATTTCTATAGAGGGAAACTATAAAACGAAATCAGGAAACAGCTCAAATACAGAGAAGATCCACGGTTCACTAGATGCTGCTAGACATCATCCAGCAGCCTTCATCATGTCAACAGTTTTACTGAATTCACGTTATTAAACTGAAAACACATCGTCTCAGCACTGCAAATTCGCAGTAGGACTCAGACTGAACACAAATTCCAGAACTGGACTTTCATTAGAACCAGGGCTAATCAGTAACATTGGATCCCAACTGTTTTGACAGAAAATTGTCTGGCAACATCAGTATTTTCATGAGAACGCTTTCCAGAGAAAGAGTAAAGTTTGGGTTTTTTTTTCCTATAAAGTACTCCCTTTCCTTTCTCTCTCTCACACAATTTTAGTCACAGATGGTGCAGAGAGGCCATCACAAACTTCCTGTGATTTTTGTGTTGTGGTCCTTTTGCCATGGCACAAATCCTTGGTTGAGCTGATCCTCCCAGTGAGAGGGCAGGTCAGGGAATTTCACAGGATTTTGGGGTTTCTAAGCAGATAAACGCTTATTATAAAAACACTCCTCTGTTCCTTATTAGATAGACGTTGGGTTCTCCCCTAGGTGGCTAAACAAAACTAAAAAGGAGCTTAAAGCACAGGATGCCAGCTGGAGCAGGGGAAGGAGGCTCCGTCCCGCCCTCCGCTCCCGGCCCGCCGGGCAGAGCTGAGGCTCCGCCGACAACGGAGCGGGACAAGATGGCGGCGTACCTCAGGGGCTGAGGGACGGCGTTTGCGCGGGAAGGGCAGCGCCGGGGTGCTGCGGGATTTCCCGGCCCAGGAGGAGACTTAGGCGTGGAATCCACGGGTAATAAAGCCATGGATGAGAAGAATGTGGCAACTCAGAGTGAGCTGACATGGAGACGGCTGTTTGGGTGCAGGGCTGCTCAAAATGTCTGGGCCTTCCTGATCGCACCAGTGGAAAGCGGGCATGGAATGGAATCATAGAATCTCAGAATCACAGAATCATAGAATCACAGAATCATTTGGGTTGGAAAGGACATCTGGGATCTTCAATTCCAACCCTTGATCCACTTCCCCTGTGGTCCCCAGCCTATGGCACTGAGTGCCACCTTGATTCTCTTCTTAAAAACCTCCAGAGATGGAGAATCCACCCCCTCCCTGGGCAGCCCATTCCAATGCGTGATCACCTTCTCTGGAAAGAATTTCTTCCTAGTATCCAACCTAAACCTTCCCTGGCAGAGCTTAATCCAGACCCCCAGGTCGCTTTCTGCCACTTTGTGCCCAGCCTGGAGCTCCCCATGGGGTTGTTGTGTTGAACCTCATCCCATTGGAATCAGCCCAACTCTCCAGTCTGTCCAGGTCCCTCTGCAGAGCCTTCCAGCTGATCCACACTCGCCCCCCAACTTAGTGTCATCTGGAGATTTCCTAATGGTGGACTCAATCCCCTCACCTAAATCATCAGTGAAGATACAAAACAGAACTGGGCCCAGCACTGATCCCTGGGGGACACCATGGCCGCCAGTTGGATGCAGCCCCGTTCAGCACCACTCTCTGGTGAACACCCAGGCTGTTCCTAACCCAGCACAGAGCTGTCTCCTGAGAGCTTTTTCAGGAGAATGTTTTTGGGAGATGGTGTCAGAGGCTTTGTTGAAGTGCAGGGAGACTCCATCCACACTGTGTCCAGGGGAATGACCTGCTCAGCCTAGGGGCAGAGCTGAAGGAGAAGAGGTTGAGGAGTATTTGGGAATGTGGAGCGCCAAGCTGCCAGCCTGGAGGCAAAGGAGGGGCCATGAGAAGCAGAGGAGCCCCTGCCCTCCTGTCACCAGGCAGAGGGAGGGAAGCAAGGCGATGGGGATGGATGGAAATGGGTCCCATCCAAGTGAAGCCTTTCCTGGCCTCCCCCACCATCCCGGGTTGTGCGAAGGGCTTTGTGGAAGAGGTGAATATATTTGATCCTGCCTCCCAAAGAGCTGTGATCAGCGGCTCAGTTACCAAATGGAGATGTGTGAGGAGTGGTGTTCCTCAGGGGTTGATACTCAGAGCAGTGTCACGCTGTGTCAGTGACATGGACAGTGGAATCAGTGCACTCTCAGCAAGTTTGGTGTCTACACTGAACTGTGTGGTGAAGTCAGTACGGTGCAGGGAAGGGACGCCAGACAGAGGGACCCGGACAGGCTCCAGAAGTGGCCTTGTGCAAACCACATGAAGTTCAACAAGGCCAAGTGCAAGGTTCTGCACCTGGGTCAAGGCAATCCCATGCACAAATGTACGTTGGGAGGAGAAAGAATTGAGGGCAGCCCTGAGGAGAAGGACTTGGGGTGGTGGTGAAGCAGAAGCTCAACATGAGCCATCAATGTGTGTCTGCAGCCCAGAAACCAACCATGTCCTGGGCTGCATCAAGAGAAGCACAGACAGCTGATTTTCCCTCTTTATTCTGCTCTTGGGAGACCCCACCTGGAGCACTGGTTCCAGTTCTGGAGTCCACAACATAAGAAGGAAATAAAGAGTTCCTGGAATGTGTCCAGAGCAGAGCCACTGAGATGCTCAGAGGGCTGAGCATCTCCCTGTGAAGGCTGAGGGATTAGGGTTGTTCAGCCTGGAAAAGAGGAGGCTCCCAGGTGAGCTTAGAGCAACCTCCCAGTATCTGAAGGGGCTACAAGAAAGCTAAGGTAGGGATTTTGACACGGGGGGGTAGTGGGAGGACAAGGGTTTCCCAGAGAAGCTGTGGCTGCCCCATCCCTGGCAGTGTCCAAGGTCAGGTTGGATGGGGCTGGGAGCACCCTGTGCTGTGGGAGGTGTCCCTGCCCATGGCAGGGGGGTGGAACTGGATGATCTTGAAGGTCCCTTCCAACCCAAAGCATTCTGTGATTCTATATTATGCAGTATTTTGTTGTAATTGGTAAATCACATGAAAAAGAACTTGGTGAAGCATATCTATTGC
Organism: Phaethornis superciliosus; assembly: GCA_023637945.1. Classification (NCBI taxonomy): domain Eukaryota; kingdom Metazoa; phylum Chordata; class Aves; order Apodiformes; family Trochilidae; genus Phaethornis; species Phaethornis superciliosus. The sequence goes on from JAJQWJ010000011.1 coordinate 21,859,763, forward strand.
CCTGGAAATTAAAAAATTACTTCAAACAGTGCCAAGTTCTCTGATGCCTTATAGGGAAAACAGAAAACACAGAACAAAAAATTTAAAATTCTGGGCTTACCACCAAGTCTAACATTTGACAATGTCGTTTTAGCTAATGTTGAACATTTACTTTTTAAAAATCCCATCTTATAATTTATTGCAGTATATAATTATAATTACCTGTTGGATTTGAATAGAAATGAGACCAGTGCTAGCCAAACGAAACCCAAGACATTTCTGAAAGACTTACGTCTTCCTTGGAGCCAAAATAAGTATATCTGGCAGAAAATATGATGGCAATCATGCAAAAACTTGTGCTTATTGTCTCAAAATTGAAAAATAGCTGAAATCAGGCTGTTATTCTTTCTAGGTAATTAAATCAGTCTTTTCACAAACACAGATGAGTAATGTCCAGTTTTCCATTACTGTATATATTGGATGACCAGAGTATGCTGAGAGCCCTTTGCTTCTGTCAGTACCTACTTGAGCTCTTCAGTGTTTACAGACAATTCCACTGTTGGAGGCTTTTCCTCAGACACAAAAGGAGTGCCAGGTTTTACTGTGTTTGCAAAACCCTGTAGCCAAGGCCTGGGTGAAAATGTGGGATTCAGCTCTGGTGTTTGGAGCAGGCATTGCAAATGATGTTGTCATCATGGTGTGGAGCTCCATGCTGGCTGAGTTACTCAGTTCCTCTGGATGATAAACAAAAAACAACTGTGTACGTTGCAAACTGTGAGAGATAAGATAATATTTCAACATACGTATTATAGATATAATGTTATTACTGCCATAGTATGGAGAGTACCAAACATAACCATCTCGAATCAGATACTGGTGTTCCACTACTGACACAGATAAAATACGTATAAGTCAAGAGAGATCTGAAACTTGTATTTTAGCCAGGATTTTTTCTGTGCGTTTCTAAACATTCTGACAATTTCCTGACATTTTCTGTAGGGGGAGAAAAAAAAAAAAAGAAGAAAAAAAAAGAAAATATCTTTGAGCTTCCTAGGTGAAAGGCACTGAATAGTTAGGAAGTGTTAGGTATGTGATGTATTTTTCATATTCCTGTAAGAGCAGGCAGGGTTGTAAAATCCACTGCTGCTTTTATCAAGAGAGACTCCAGACACTCCCATTAGGGCCACAGGTAAGAATACAAGCAGCTTGTTGGTGAAGGTAAGATTGCCCACACATTTTATAACTGGCACTATCATGTTAAATCCAACCTAAAAATTAATGAAATACCTTGATAGAAAGGGGCAAGGACATACTATGAGAAATCCTGGTTCATTCCCACCTCCTTGGCAGCCTGAGAGTGGAGATCATGGGAATGGGAGGAAAAGCTGAGGATCCAGCTGATAATTCTCTTATTTGCATAGCAAGTCTCCAGTCTAATATCTCACATGCAGTCTCAGCTCTCACTCATCCTGTACCTGCTTTTTATTTATTCAGTTCCTAAAGCTAATTTGCTTACTAATGTGGAAAGATACCATTTAGACAGCACAACTGAATTTCCTTCTTCCCACCTTTGCAATCTCCACTGCTGGAGTGGGCAATAAATCCCAGAGCCTGGAAGCACTGGTGGTTCTGTGTTAGAATGATTGTATGACCTTAGTGATAACATTTTGCTTTCCTGCTGTCATATCTGCAGAAGGAGGTCTGCTCCGGGCTGCATTCCTTGAAAATAAATTCACCAATGAAAATGCCACCCCCAAAAATGCAAATCATTGTTGCAAGCTCACAGACACTTGGGAACAGCAAAGCATGTCTGCTCAGCCAGGCTTGTCACTAACACATGCCATTAGGTATTTAAAATGTGATGGTTTCCTGCTTCTGCTCTGTCAGAAAACTGCTCTGCAAGAAGCTGAGCCGTGGAAATCTCTACAAGGCAGTTTTGTGTGCCAGTCACTTACCTGCTGAAAACGAGGTTACTTCTTTTTTTTAACCTTTAATTTGAACCAGCTTAAAACCAATTCCTCCATGCAAGAAATAAAACAAACAAACTGAAAAACAAACCAGGAAACCCAAGCCCCCAGACCAAACCTTTGCCAGCGTGTTGGGATGAAACATGAAACAGATGTAGGAGCAATCAGGAAACCTTCCTATATATCAATTTCATGGTCTAGATATCTTTCTTTCACCCTGACTCTATTCCAAGATGATTCCCAAGCTCTCATTTTTTCCCCTGCCACACTGGGGTGTGTGTGATGCAGATGGGGGATGCTGGAGCTGGACAATCAAAGGAGCAGAGGCTGAAGGTGCTGCATAAATGACACAGGCCAGAATTTAGCTCATGTTCTAACACAGGCATCTTCTTCCTCAACAGAAAAAAAAAACAAAAACAAACCCAACAAAAAAGGATTAAATAGAATGTTAGAGGTGCAAACAGAAAAAAACCTCTTACCTGCTCTTTTCCTACAGTTCACTTACTTGGCTTTTTTGAAAGGGCCTTCATATTGTGGCATTTTTCAATTGTAGATATATTTGTGTTGCCATTTAATTCATTACCCAAGGGTTACTATGTAAAATGCAATTTTCATACTTGGATTCCAACCATATCTGCCATGCATAATAAAAACCATGCATTCATTTCACAAAAATAAATCAAATTCCTTTTGGAGGCATGCTTTTCTAGACTGCTGAACCTGCAGTGTTTCTGATTAGTCTAAAATAAAAATTTCTCCCTCTGGATATTTGTTCAGAGTGTAACAACAGCTTCTGGGGAAGAGGACTGTCTTTTTCTTTAAATAGACTATTACTTGTTAGCCATGTGTATTGCATAATTGTGAGACAGTTACTGGGGTGCCCACAGCCCAAGGAGAAGGGTGTGTGTCCAGATAGATCCTGAGCTGCCTGGGAGCAGCTGCCCTGAGGCTTCCCCCCTCAAAGGGAAGGGGAGGGAAGGGAGCTCTGCAGGCTCAGCAGGAACAAAGACAGCAGCCCAGCAGCAAAGCCCCTTTCTGAGCTGGGAGGTGGCAGCATCACTGCTCCCAGCTGTGGGAGGTGTCTTGGTGGTGGTGACATTAATATCTCAGCATCACCTGCCAGATGTTTGGGGAGTCCTGCTTGACCAGCCAACCTAAGAGCCCTTCTGAATGGGTTTGGCAGCACAAATAGGAGGCTCTGACAAGGCTTTTGAGTTATTAGTGATTTGTTACGCTGCCATTTGTTTGCTTTGCCCTGAATGTGGCACTCTGGAGCCACAGGAGCAGACATCTGGGGGAACAGCATGGCTCTGCCTGGTGCTTAACATCCTGAATTTCCCTGGAAGTAAATGGGATCTGGGGTTGGCCAGCATCTCGGAGGAGCAGCCACTAATTGCCAAGCAGCAGTGCAGCAGTGGAAAGCAGCAAGGACACAAGTTAGCTGTGATGCAGCCCAGAGCATTAAGAAGCTGTCATGCCAGCTCCCAGGAAATGATTAGGCACCGTGTTTTATAAAACAATAACCACCTTTAATGCTCCCTGCAGCCCCTGCATGCTAAATGTAACACAAGTTCCCAATAAGGAACATAAATATTCCAGCATCTCTGAGGTGTGCATGGAGGTTGGGAACACTGTAGTTCCTCTGTCCTTGGCTTGCCTATAGCTGGGTGTGCAGGGAGCTCAGGAGCACAGAAAATCAGTATGAGCTGATGAGCTTTTGGCAGCTGTTATTGCTGGGTTAAAATTTCCCCATCGACTTCCAAGAACAGGGAGGATGGGAAGAACTCTGCCATCGTTTTTTCCTGAGCTGTTGGTAAATGGTGGACATCAGTGGGAACCCTAGGCTTAGAAACCTCAGGAGGAACTTGAATTTGTTGAAAACATCTAGTGAAAGTGAGAGAGACAAAAGTTTCTCATCATGATGAGTGAGAACTTCTGGTGATGATTTAATCTCAAAATCTTATAAAGAGAGAAATAATTACTACACAGCTAGATGAATCCACACTGACCAACTCTTTGGGATGCTGCTGGGAGATGGGGTGCCCCCCAGGCCAGCCTGGCTAAAGGGGTGCCCTCTGAGCCCACTGAGATGGGAGGCTCCAGTGGGGAATTCACACCAAAGCTGCACAGTAAAACAGTGCCAAATTCACTGCTCTTTTGGCTGTAGTATAACAAAAATCAATATATACATATGTATGTACATGTACTTGTAAAGACTATCCATGTAGCTAGAGCTATGACCATATGGCTGTATTCCCCCTGTGTATCCAGCCCCTCCCCATCTCTATACACATACCCCTTGCTTTTAGACTTTAAGAGATGACATTCCACCCGGCAGACATTGTAGGCACTTTGTCCCTTCCTTGGATGCTGACACTTGGTTCTTTGTACCAGGAATTTCACCCAAAATCTATTTTTATTCCTTGGGTCAAATCTAACTTGTGTTCTTGCCCCATAGATGAGCAACATACACAGTTCAATTCAAGCATGTAATTAATGGTCGCTGCTTAAAAGCTTTATTTCATTTGATTTATAGCACATGACATTTGCTTTCAGCCCTGCTTGTTAATCAGCCCTATTAGTAACCCTTTCTTCTGCTGTCCTTCATTAGCTCCATACAAGAGTTCCCTGATTTTGTGGGGCAAGGGGATGATGTAAAAGCCTTGCTGCAAAATTAGCTGCAGGTTAATTGTCTCCTTCTCCCCATCAGCAGCGTTCTGCTGGGCTGGCAGCCTCAGCTGCTTCAGTCCTGCCCTGCTGAGGGGACCACCTTTACATTTTGAAGGGACATATTGAAACAGTCATTAACCATGACACATTGGTGGCACAGGGGTGCAGGGACGAGTCCGTGTGCCCCCCCTGGCAGGATTGCCACATCTCCCCACTGCAGGATCCCCAGTGCTCAGAATGTCTGTGATACCTAAACATCTGGTGAAGGAAGCTGCTGGCACCAGTCCCAGCAGGAAGATGTCAGCCAGCTTGGGCCAGCCCAGTCGGGGTGATGATGGTGTTAGGGAGAGGCCAAGGAAGAAAACCTGGGGGGATCTGTGGCAGATGGTCCTGGGGGGTCATCTCCATCTGCCTGCCCCAAAACCCTCTCCAGCAGCTTGGCCACGGGTTAAGCTGTGCCAGCCCTGACCAGCTCTGCTGCAGCTCCCCTAACACTTCCCTAGCGTGGTGGGTACACAGCAACTGCTTGTATGCCCTCAAAAATACCCATTAAATGCAGAAAAGATTGAGCTAGAATGAAAAAGCAGAAATAAATGATTTGGAGTGTGCTTCTGAGGCAGAAAAAAACTGAAGATGTTAGGAAAATTAGTCTTTCAGTGTGTACTCCTCAAAGCTTACCTCTGAACACACCCTGCTTACAAGTGGCTGGGCAGTGCTTGGGGGTGACTAATTGTCAGAGACAGATCAGTAAAGCTCTTGGAAAGCCAGGTCAGCCCCGTTTAATTATTTTGCTTCACACTTGGATGCCCTTAACACAACAGTGCCTGCAAGGTGTTCCCTGTGCCTGCCTGGGAGGAGAGCAGCTGATTTAAGGGTTGGAGGGGAATTAAAAAAGATAAAGATCCATTATGGTTTCTGAAGAAAGTAAGATGAAATGAAACAAGGTCTAAAAACAATTGCCCTAGTAATCAGCATTGTGATTAAGGAAATGGGCCAGAGAGAGCCCAAAAGATGCACCATAAATCTTCAGGATCAGCTTCCCCCACCCTGCACCAGGACAGCTGCCTGCTCAGCAGCTTCTAAACCTTGCACGGCTCGGGTGCCAGAAATGCTGAGGTGCTGCCTGTGCAAACCTGAGGAAATCTGGTTCCTCAGGAGGTGGAATTAAAGGCTCCATGTCCCAGTAGGGTGTCCCCTGGGTGATAAAGTTGACTCAGATCCCACAGCTGCCTATCCTTGGCTTTCTCCTTTGTGAGCATTGCTTTGGTCTTGATAATCGTTCAGGTGTGAGGTATGATATAAAAAAACCCAAACCAAACCATAAGCCATCGTATAAAAGAATCAGAGCAAAAGGATAATCTTGAGTTATTTTACATTTTCTTTCACCTAACTTTTTTTGCAACTTTTCTATCACGTTTTAACATCACAGGTTTGCAGTTAACATCTCGCAGGATTCTTTGCTTTCTGGGTGATTTTTAAAAAATACTGTAAAAGTAACACAAGAAAAATACACTTTTTAGCAGTTGCTTGTTGCTGTTTTTTTATCATTTATGCTAATTTAACATAACTGTTATACGCCATAATTCTTAGTTATTAAACTTGTTACTTTTAGTTCTGAGTTCGGGGAGACCATAAATGTTACTGTAAATCTCAATGAAATATAATCATGGCCTGTAAAGGGAGATTTCCCTTTCTGGTGAGTACATTTCTAGGCTGGTCTATTGAAACTGAAAAAAGAAAAAAAAAAGGGGGGGAGGGGGAGAGTGGGGGTGGAGAAGTCTTTCATTTGGAAAAGGAATGAAATAAATTCAGGAATATATCCAGGCTGATGGATAGGAAGTAGGGAGAGCATGATTCGGTGTATCTAGTGATAGCTGAGGTATAACTCAGAAGTAAAAGTTGATACAGAACTGTTTTCATGCCTGAAATAATACTTCTGTGTCTAGAAACTTTCTTTCTTTCTTTTCTTTTTTTTTTTTTTTTTCTTTGTATATAATAAAATGTCTTTCACATGCCTTTCTGCACTGGTGGGAGGAAGGCAGAGAAGTTTTCCAGTGGGATAGAGACTGGTATTGTTACTGGTCTGTATGTACACAGGAAAAAATGTTTGCAGATAGGTTTACTTGGCACATGTGAGTTCAGTGTAGAACAAGCTCTAATCCCCACTTGTGAAGCTGTGCTCTCTTTCTGGGCCAATTCTAACAGAAGAGAGTTCTTATCTTTTACTAATCCTGGACTGAGTCGAGTCAGAAAATAAATGGATAGTGGTCATAAATGAAAAAAGCAAAGATGTAGAAAGAATGGAATATATCTGGGAAACATGCTTCCCTCTCTTCTATCTGTCCTCTCAGACATCTCTGCCAGAGTATCCAACTCCAGGAGAAATTCCTCTTTGGATCCAGCTTTGTCCTGCTCTCTCAACACTGGCAGAAGATGGCACATGCCTGCAATTCACTAGGCACTTGGCAGGGCCTCCTGGTCCCTTCTGGCAAAAGATTTGGTGTGGTCTCAGACATTTTTGGCTTTCCATGTCACTTGGGTCAGCAGTGCTTATGGTTATCCCCAAGGAATTGTTCCCAGGGGTAAAGCCTGGATCCCAAGGTGCAAGATGTGCCCGTGTCCAAGAGCAGCTGGGTCAGGTGTCCAGGCCAGGGACTGAGCTGTCAGTGTGTGTGTGTGGATATGTGTGAGAGAGAGGCTGGGGACAACACCAAAACAAACAAAAATCTAATCTAAATCACTCCATAGGCATGATTTAATTGGTGCTATGTGAGAATTGTTAGGTTTTTGCTTGATAGAGAAACTCCTTGGTGCCAGCTTATCACTTACCTCCATCTGTGGGAAGTTCACATCTGATGCAGAAGTGATAAGAATAAAGAGAAGCTGCTGGCTATTTTCATTGTGTGTGTGTTCCTGTGCATTTCTCTGCAGTTTTAGATTCCAGCTGCCTTTAGAGCCTCCTTGTGAGTTGTCTCTTATTTTTTGTTTATTTATCCAGAAGATGCCTTTGCATTCCCAAGGGCCTGAACTGCACTGACTGCCATTTCTGTGGTGCTGGTTAGTTGTTACAGCATGTTAGGAAATCCATGAAAAAATCTTCAGCTTGGCCAAAAGAAAGGATATGAAAGATGACTGCATAAGAGAAGAGGGAAAGGTCAAAATGCTGGATGTTATCCTGCAAAAATGCTTTGTTAATAAACACGTTGTTTGCCAAGAGTGGCAGATCTTGGAATATCCGTACTGTGGGAAATCTCTCTTCTACCAAAATCACTGGGATGCTTTGCCACATGGACAGAAAACATCCACCCCAGGATCACCTCAGGGCCAAATCCTTTCCCTCTAAATCAATAAGCACTCAGAGCTTGGGAGGATATTTTGCCAGACTGAGAGTAGCTCTTGGATGGACTTGCAGAAATGCCAGACACACTGTTATCCATGTGCTCAGAGTAGAATTTATTATATGTCTATCTGATATTATTTAAACCAGGAGATAAAATGCTGCAAGAGATTCCTTGCAGTGACAGAAGACCACATCATAGCAGAGGGCAGAATTCACTTTTATCTAAGCTTACAAAAATCTTTACTTCAGCTGAAGCAAGCGATCATGTATTAAATGTAAAACTCTCTGTATTGAATGCTTTTTCCCCCTCCTGATACTTACTCTGAATTTCTTTCTGTAGCCTGCTGATGGCTATCAAGAGCTTGACACAGACAGGGGCAGCAAGCAGGATAGTTTCTCCCTTTCTAACAGACTTTGGAAACATTTGCAGTTATCTGGGACACACCATTCATTCCTGATGGAGAGACATCAGCAGCACAGTTGCAGGTTCACAATGTCCCAGGATGAAAGAAGTGAGAGCAGAGTGCTGACTGCCTGGGACAAATGTTCTTTCTAATAGAGATCCCCAAATAATTGATATCCTCCCCCAAAAATCTTTGTGCTATAGTGATTATCCAGTGCTCAACATGAGATGCTGGTTGGCAATAAAAAGGGATTTTTAATTCTAAACCCAGTTCTGCATTTCTTGTTGTCACAGCCTGATTTGCAGGTACCAAGATGAAAAAAACCTATTCACTGTGTGTCAGCATTTATGCACAGCCTGTCCTTAATATTCTTTCCAAACTGTCAAGAAAGTGCCAAAAAGCCAAACTGATTTTGCTCCATAAATATTAATATAATAAAGGCAATTGCAAATAGGTGACTGAATCCTCCAGCAACAACTCTATGACCATTGAAAGTGATTGTGCCTATTTCTAGCAGCTCCATCTTGTTCCTTATGCTGGGAGGAGATGCATTCTCCATTGGCATAAGAAAATACTGTCAGCACTGGTATCAGGGAGGAGGGAAATGCAGTGGGCACCAGCCCTGGCTCACGAGCCAGATGTAGGATGCAGGAGATCTTGTATGAGCAAGAGGATGAGCAGGGCAACACCAATAGCTCAGCTTTGTAGTCTTACACCCTCCTCTGCTAAGAGCAGTCTGAGTTGCTGGAGTAGGTGGCTTCACAACCCAAGAAGTCTCAGCCCTGCGTGAGAGTGGTTACTCAACTGTTTTATGGCATAGGTTATTTGTTTGTACAGGAGAATAGATGCAGCAGACAGTACAAGTAGGCTTGGAAAGAGATTGAAAAATATAGCCTTGAGACTTCTGGGAAAAGATTAATTGAGTTTTGACAGCACAGAGATACAATGCAAACAGCTCAGAGGGCTGAGTTATGGCCAAAAGTAGATGAATATGATGTTGCTTGTCTGGTCCCACAGGGAGAATTGTCCACACTTGAGAACCAGTCTGGCATGATCCCAGGTGAGTCAGAGCAGAGATTATTCCCCCAGGTCTCAGGTCCAGACACTCCTTTGGCATGCATGGGTGTGCAGAAGGGCAGGGGAGAAGCTCCAGGTGGAGGTGCTGCCTTTGAAGTGTGCTTTAAGGAGGATGAGCAGGGAGTTGGTGTAACTTAGTTTTGCATCAGCATCTTCCCCTTCACAGAGCAAAGCTGTGTAAGGTCAGCACCATGTCCAGGGAACAAGGAGGGCTGCCTGGATGCTAGCAGGTCCAGCCCTGCTGCTGAGCCAGCCCTGTGCTCATCTGACCATCCCAGGGGAAGGAAGAAAAGCCTGGGTTCCTTTCCTCTCACATCCAACACATTCTTTTTCTATAGGATCAGGTTTTGATTTACCATAAGGCTGGAACAGTGAACACAGTAATAGATGCAAAAAGAAAACATAGCAAAGTTTCCATATTAGTTTTCATGAGACAGATGACCTTTTTTATTTAATGTTTGTCTGTCAAATAACTATAATATGGTGCATCTTCATTATTTCTCATTAAAAGTTTCAACTGACTGTTGTCAAACCCATCACTTCCATTTGATTTAGCAGCATTACAAAGACCAAGACATCTCCTCTCCTCTCCTGTAGTAAGGAAAGTACATATAAGCCTCCTTTTCTTCTGCTAAGCCACCCCCTCATCACTTCTATTTACATCTAAAACCCAGTAATCATATCATTCCTTACAGCCTGATCCCCTATTACAGAAACAATGGTCCAGAATCAGCTAATGGGATAATAATTTAATCTCATCTCTTGGATGCTTTTATAAGATATGAAGGAAAAACCCCCAGTAGTTGCATGAGACATAAGGCAACAATAATTCAGGATGAATGGAGTTACAGGTCATGACAGAGGATAGAGGCAGGAGCTGCTGTTCTTAAGCCAGGCTGGTGTCATCAGTTTGGATTTGGAATATTTCTGAGAAAATCATTCAAAATGGAAGTGGCAGAGACCAGCAGAAGCTGTTGAAGTAGAGAGCAAAATAGTTGTGGAGAACCCTAAGTGTATACATGGTGAGTGGGTATAGCTTTGGGTAGCTACCAGGTTGGAGGAACTGCATGTGATCAACAGGCCAGGAAATCCATGCAAAGTTATACAGGTCCAAAGCAGTTTCTCTTTTTTGCCAGAAAGGTGGCAAATGAGGAAACAAGTATCAGACTACGTTGGGTACAAGAAAAAGACAAAATTTTATTGTGCTTTCACAGGTACGTTTTATCCATTAGAGCATTAGCTACACATCATTTAACATTCAGAGACTCATAAAAGATAAAAAAGAGCAATTCTGAACGAGATATTTGTGTACATGTGTGTGTGAATAAACATATCCGTGGACAGGCACTGTTTGCTCAGCTCTGCTGCTTTCTTAGGGAAAGCTCCTTTAAGAACCATCTGTTTCCTGAGCTGTGGTGATGCTCTGGCTGAGATCTCATCAGTGGCAAGAAAGCCATCCTCACACACATCCACTCTTCTTGCTGAGTAGAAGATGAGGATAACTGAAGCCTCTCAGGTTAGCATCCAGTTCCTAGAGGACAGGTAGTTTGTCAGCATTAGAAAAACAGTTTTCAAACACACACTCTCCGGGTAGTGGAGATAATTCAGCATCTTTTGTTCTGAAGTATTCCAGAAAATTTCACAGACCATGTAAACTGCATGTGTTAAGTTACACTGCCACAACCCCACAGCTAGTCCATTGATTTAAGAAAATTAAACAGTCTGGGGTGTGTATGCATATGCTGCAGCTTTTATGCTTTTTTCACTTGAGAGTAACGTGGGGGGCTTGCACATAATTTCTTTAAGGGAATTCCTAAGCATGTCATAAATCTTTCTTATAAACGTGTATGTATGGTGAACAAGCTCCACAGCTAATTGGTGTATATGCCAGCATTGATTCTCAGTTTTTTCTGAGAAATATGTACAGAGGTTTTGTGAAATATTACAGAAACAACTCAGCCCACATACTTGAGGAATTCACAGAGATCACATAAAATGTATTGTTTCATTCAAACACATCAGACCTGATCTGTAGTGAGTTATGCCAATATGATTCTTTTCCACTGACTTTTATTGATACAGAAGTTGCACCAGCAGTAAGGTTGCCTTAAGAACCTCATCCAAGTCTCTTTTTCCCTGTATGTTCCCATCTGCACACTTCAGCTCATAACCCTATCAGTTATGGGCAAATATCCATGATTTGGGGGGTGGTGCCCTTCAGATTGTCACAGAAAAAGACCACGTTCCCCGGTGCCATACCTATGTGCCTTTTAAATACCTGCAGGGATGGTGACTCTACCTGGGCAGCCCTTTCCAGTGCCCAACAACTGTTCCAGTAAAGGAAGCTCTCCCTATATCCAATCAAAACCTCCCCTGGCACTACTTGAGGCCATTTCAATCACTTGTTACCTGGGAGAAGAAACCAACTCCTTCCAGGTAGTTGTAGAGAGTGAGAAGGTCTCCCCTCAGACTCCTTTTCTCCAGGCTTAACAACCCCAGTTCCCTCAGCCACTTCTTATAAGAATTGTTCCCCAAATCCTTCACAGGACTGGTTGCCCTTCTCTGGACACGTGCCAGCATTTCAATGTAGTGAGAGGCCCCAGAGTGAGCACAGGGTTTGAGGGGTGACCTCCTTGGCCACCTGGGCAGCAGCGAAGGTTCTGAGGAACCCAAGAGGCATGGGTACACCCAAAGCAGGCAGCCAGGGGGTAATTGCTGGTGGGTGGCATCCTGCAACACCAGAGACACTGGGAGTCCTGGGTTCCTGGCTGCACACACCAGATGCACAACTGCTGGAGCCTATTAAATATTGAAGAGTGAGCATTCACCAGGCAGGGGAAAAGCAACGTATTGATTGACTCATTTTGTTGCTCCGAGGAGAAAGGTTTGTGACATGACTTGCAAAACCAAGATGCTTTTCTCTGCTCCTGCTCAGAGGAAGGGAAAGTCAGAGGAGGAGTTTCTAAGGCAAGGACAGCAGAGCAGGAGCTGCCAGGTGGATATTGATCCCAGTGCTGGCACTGCACCGGGTGTCAGTGACATCCCTGGCTCCTTACAGATTGCTTCTGGCAGCTCCACTGGTGCCGAGTGCTCACTGCAGGCAAACAAAAGCTCTGACATTCACTTGGGGGCTGTACATGACCTATTGTTAATAGTGTAACATCTGCAGGGCAAACATTAGCTGTGCACACCTCCTCTCCTCCGCCCCAGCACCTCCTTCAGGTACTGCAGAGACCAAGGTTCTTTCAGAAGAGGATCCGGGGTCCTGGGATGATCCTTGATGCCCTTGGGTGCCTCAGTAACTGCTGGGCTTGGGCCTTGACCCTGGAGAAGGTTCACGTCCTGTTGTGGGAGGAACATTTTCTTCAAAACCATTCCGTTCAATCAAGGAGCTTTTAGTTTTGCTAGAAATAACATCTTTCATTGCCAGCTGGTCAGTAAACGGCTTATAACAAAAATGTAATTATAGTATGCCAGTAACAAAGGTTGAAGCTCTTATCAAGTTTCACCACTTAAGAACAGTCATTTTATGGAATAAATAATAAGTACTATTACTAGAGGTTTTGTTTTTAGAAGTAGTGGAGTAATTTCTTTTTAAAGATAAACCAGAATTTAATCAAAACCACACTCCAGCTCATACTCATCTCAGGAACTAATACGTGTTTCCCCACTTGCTTCCAAACTGCAAATTTACAAAATGTTTCCTTCATTTTTCTGTAGCTACACCCTCACGTTCAAACACGGTCATTTACTGCTACTCTTTGTGCACGTAAGTGACTTTTTTTTTACCAAACCTTGTACCCTTCATGTGAAAACCAATGCTGTATATGTGGATTCTCATGTTTTTTCTTGTCCATGACTAAAAAAAACTCAACAGCCTCTATGCCTGGCTCGGTCCATTTTGAAAATGCAGTTCAAAAGCTTCCACTTTTTTTTCCATGTGCTTTCTGAATCTTTTTGAATGGCTGTCAACATTTAAACATTTAGGTTTTGGGGTTTTTTCTGCTGGGAGGAAGAGCCAGCAGTTCTTCATTTAACTCTGCCAAAAATACTTCTGATATGGATAAATAACCTCTGTAGCAGTGAAGTTTGGTTACTTCCTGTAACCATTTTGATTTCTGAGAAGGTCAGACTGCAGTCCAGGCTCAGGCAGTAAATGTGAGAGCGTTGTCTAACAGTGAGAGAGAAGAAGAGCTCACGTTTTCAGGCAGTGAAATATTTCCCACTCCTTTTACCAGAGTCATCTGAGATTTCTCTACACCTTTCCCATGGCCACAGCTCTGCCAGGGATGTTTTTCACAACCACTAAAAGCAATCTCCTGGCTGGGACACTGAGTGGGCTCACACAGGTGGGGGACCACGAGCCCAGATTTTTTGCATCACTGAGTGAAAACTCAGTTATATGGGCCCTTTGCCACCTCTGAAGTTTAAATCCCTGCCACTTTTGAGAGATATTTAGAGGGGTACCCTGTCCATTTCCCACTAAACTAAATGGGAGTTTTCCAGTCAGCTGTAATGGAGGTTGGAATAGACCTTCTGGAGTGTAAAAATTACAGTTTTCATGCTCAGATGATTCTGAAATAAGAGATTCACTTCAGCTTCTGCAAGCCATACAACCATATACTGAAACATGAAATGATTATGCAGATAGCTAGATACATAGATATTCTCACCCTCTAATGAAAGACCTCTTCAAACTTTTGCCAACCTTTTAATGAAAATAGCTAAATTATACATAAAGTATAATATTGGCTGGAGAAATTCAGGGAAAATACGTTCTGGTTTTTTTGTTTTTTGTTTTTTTTTTTTTTGTCATGACTAATAAACAAGTCAAAGCAAGTGACATTGGTAATTAAAAAATTATCATTGTTCTTATCTGTCATGAGCTGGGTGGCTTTTGGTCTCCCCTCTGGCTGTATCACAGTTTCCTCCCTGGTGGCTGCAAATCAGAGCTGTGTCCTGGAGTGTGCCAGCACAACCCTGCTCCCTGGGCCTCAGGAGGGGAGAGTTTGCTGCCAGAAATCACACATTATCTTGTGCTCCCCAGGCTGGGGAGGGGTTCCCATCCTGGGCTGGACTTCTGTGCAAACAGCTCTGCCCAACATGGGATGAAGGAGGGGCTGAGAATGGCAGAGCTGATGCCAGGGTGCCAGGTCTGTACCTCCTTTTTTTGGTCTTCCTATTCTGTCTCTTCCCAGGGGCACTGAGATGTTCTTTCTTTGATCTGGGTCACTTTCACAAATATTTAAGCTGCCTGCGGGGCTCTCGTGCCACCTGGGAGCAGATGTGGCCCTTGGGTCCAGCTGTACTCAGGCAAGGCAGGGAAGAAACTGTGACCTAGAAAAGGATTTGGGGGTTGGTGTGCAGGGGAGAACATCAAGCTCCAAGACTGATTAGAATTTCTTAACAAAAGATAAAAGTTCCTTAATCTCTCCTCAAGGTTAAGAGGTTCACGTTGTATTCCCGTGTGCTCTGACCTTCTCTAATTAGCATGCTGTTGGTATTTCACATCTGAAATATGAATAAGCTATTCATTATCATCCCAGCCATTATTTTTCTGCAAGCCACCAGAAAGAGGTTGCTTCTTTTCACAGGAGACAAGGTCAATCTACCAGTCAAGTAATCCTGAATAATGTATAAACTGCTTTTCACAGCAGGCTCTCTCAGCTGAGCAGGTGATAAGCAATGCATCTCCACCAGGATGGCCAGCCAGAGAAGATAATCTGCTGTTTGGAAATATTTCTGCTGTGAAGTGTTTGCTACCTCTGTTACCATATCATCTGAATAAGTAGGCTTCTGCAGATAGAAACCTGAGTCTGTTATCTCTTTACTTCAATTCCTTCTCTGTAATAAGGTGGGAGTTATGATGCCGTCCGTACCTGACTGTGAAGATAAAAGAAGGGTGATTTCATGGCAGGAATATTTTTTTTTTCTCTTGTGGTTGGTGTCAGCAATATCTGTATTCAGTGCCCAAGTGCAATGAGCAGGGTAAAGCTTGTGGGGAGAGGTAACAACTACCATTTGTTACATTTGCAAAAAATATTTGAAAGAACAGATGAGCTTCTGGGTACAGGGGCCTTTCCAGACCTTAGAAAGAATGGCCCAATCTTGTTGCTATTTCTCCTCAGGTCTGAGGAAAGGTCTGTGTGCCAAAAGCTTGCCTATTTTTTGCAGCTGTCTCACTTCACTCAAAATACTCTCCTACCTCTCCTTTCAAACTGACTTATATCTTTAGGGGATCACGACATAACATTACTGTTAATTACATTAAATCATCTCCCATAATGAGAATTAATGAGAGTCCTGCCATTGTGGAGACAGTCAAGAGTGTAGCATAGCACTAGAGACATTCTTAGCATTTTTCTACTTGTTTGATGCTATTTCTATTTAATTTATTAACTTAGTTGTGGGACACACATATGGAAAACACACACAAACACAAATAACTTTTTCATAATTTGGGTGAAGAAGGTTTGTGCTTCCAGATCTGCTCTAGCAGATGAATTAATATCAAATAGTTGCATCACAGGTTGTGTCTTCACTTCAAAAAGTGAATATTGTGCATTGTTCAGGTACTTTGTTCAGTAACTTCAGTCATGTCCTGAGGCAGTCCCTCCCTGCTGCAAAAAGCATCTGCAAAAACACTGTTTAGATCACAGCTTTTGGATTCTGTAATGACAAATCTGAAACAATTTCTACCTAGGGTATGAGGGAAAATCTTACATTTTTTTCAAGTGTCTTAATGATTTAAAAAAAAAAAAAAAAGGAGAAATCCTGTGCTGTTACACAATATATGAAACCACAGTTCTTTCACTACACACTTTTAATGGTTTTGTTAAAATGCCTATACAGAGGGTTTATATCTTGGAAAATTAAGACATAAGAAAGACATAGGTAAGGACACACCCACTTTATATTTCAGCCTGGTACATGAGTGCTGCAGTTCTGTCAGACATCTTAGGTACTCCCTTAGGTACCTTCCTCAGACTCCCAACCTCAGGCAGGTAGATGAGGAGCAAAGCTGCACAGTCCTTTACACAACATGCTCAGTAGCAGGATTCCCAGAATGGGATGGGTATTTGATGTAGAGGTATTTGATGATCAGCAGAGATGCTCATGGTGGCTCATGCAATCAAATAACATCAGCTAAGACAGAAACCATCCTCCTACCATTACCCCTGGAAATCTGCCCTCGTGAAGGGATTCTGCTCACAAAAGGGTCTGAATATATTTATATTTTCTGTCCTTCTGGAGCTTCTCTACTCTGATGAGATGAGAAGCATTTCCAGGTGCAGAATCTGTGTGTACCATTTCCATGTAGCACCGCAGCATGGGTTTGGAGGAGGCCTTTGAAAACTGGACACTTGTTGACTAATGTGTTTTGGCCATGGCTCAAATCTCTGATACTTTAATGCACCCTCAGCTAATCAGGGAACCACAGCTAATGGATGTAAAAGGTGTCTGGTTCATGTCTACATGGCTGCCCTGGGAGAGGTTGCCATACATGACTCATTAGTGTATCCCATTTAGCACCATTGATGTAATGCCTTTGGAGAAGCTGTATTTTCCCCTTCCTGAGAAAAAGGGAAAACCACCTGAAGGGCCTTTTGGGAGGTCTTTCTGAACATTGTTTTAGCTTTATCCACTCCCAGTCTCAAATGCCAGCAGTTTCTCTCAGTGGAACAACAAATTGAGGAGAGTTTTCAGTACGCAGGTCACACATAGGTGCTTCTAATTCCATTTGCCACCTAGCCTGGTAGCAACAAGTATTTTCTTCATGTCCCTTAATCTGGTCTTTCATCTAGCTCACATTCATCCCTGTGTTGAATGAGCACCCTTTTCCTTGCAGCATGCACTCTGGGCTGTTTCATGGTGAAAGAGCAGATAAAATTCTGGCTTTGTGCACTTACCACTTACATTCGTGTATGTGCAAGGCCAGGCTGCTGGTGACCTCAAATGATAGCACTGAGGTTGCACGGGCAACTTCATTATCCCAGGACAATGTAGGATAACTTGTCTGGTCTCAGTAACTCCCTACAGATAAGCAGAAGTGGAAATGTGAGGGGGAAGCTCTTGTTTCCAGCTGCCTTCCACTGAAATATTTTTCAGACTAGCTTCCCTCAGTCCAGGTCACATCTGTCACATATGTTGGAATATATTGCTTCTTTCCAGTTTTGTTTTTGTATTTCTGTTTTTGAGAAAAATGCTGAAATTGAAAAAGTTTCTCCAGATGCATCCTCCTTTGCAAATTATTTAGCATTTGTTTCAATGTCTTTCTAATTTAAATATATATTAAACCATTGCAGTTTCAAGGATTTAGTTTTCTTCCTGTTTTCTCTGTGTTGCCCTAAAACCTTAATATAAACTTAAACTTGTTTTGTCAGGGATTTATTGTCATAGAGCCCCAGTTCATTATAAATGGAAATCAGAGACAAGGCTGAGTGACCGGTAGTGGCTCTACTTGCAGAAGTCTTATGCTACCAGATTTGCTCATGTCCTGATATCTCTGCAGTTATCCCCTTAGGGATGATGATTTTAAGGTCAGCAGAAGGTAAAGTCCTCAAAGGTCATACAACTGTAAGCCCACTTGGAGGATTTGTTTAAATCTTCCCTGAAATTCCATTGTTATCTGAACCCTAATCCCAGTTTACGCCTGGCCTAAGTGCTACCTAAAATCATTAGGAGTGACTTCACAGGCACTATGTGAATGATGAACAACTGAAATGACCGTCTGTATGAATGAAAAAAATTAATTAAGAAAAAAATCTTGAAATGCTAGATTTAGGTTAGATTTGTTAATTCAGCGTTTGTCACATTTCTCACCCTAGGGCTGCTCATTCCTTTCTAGAAGGAGGGCTCCGTGGCACGTGGCAAGACAATAAAAGCAGCCTGTTTCCACAGTCTTGCCCTCAATTTAGCTGTATCCCACACTAAGAATGAAACTATTGAAAAAATAAACTGAAAGGAGCAAAGTAGTTCTGGAATGTCTGTGATGGAAGAGATGGGACAACCCGTGGGACATTGATGTGGTCAAAAATAGGGCTGGAGCTGTTCCTCAGGGCTTGCTGGGAAAGCTGCTACAAAGGTGGTGTTGTTTTCTGCAGGGCTGATTTCTGAGTCTATGAAGCCTTGAGTTTCCTTGAGTGAAAAAATTAAGACTCTTTGTTCTCTTGATAAGTCAAGTGACATTATTTAGGCAGCAAAGTCAAGGAATTAAATTTTAATGCATCTGAAATAAAATGTTATTACCCATCGCTTTTAGTATCAAAACATTTCTTCCTATCTGTATTAATAGAAACTTTAGATCATCATTGACACCGTAATATTTTTTTAGAAGTGAAACAAAGTACTTTTTCTGAGGCCAAAAGGAATCCTGAGAATCATATTTGATCCCAGCCAAACCACTTTTCAAAAAAAATTTTTTTCAATTTTTCCAGAACAGGTTCTTCAGGAAGTTCTTATAAGGGCACCTGTAGGGAGAAAGATATTGCACTCAGAGGTGTCCCATCTCATTGAAAACAATTTTTCATTTTCTATTTCTCACTGAGAAAACTGCATGCGCTTTTCTTATATTTATTACTTTAGCTTATTTGAGTGATAATATTTTAAATAAAAAAAAAAAAAAAAGAAAGAGTATTAGTGCTTTGATCAGGAGTCATTTTATCCACATCTATTGTTTGGATTGACTGTCATCCTGAAAGTAAATGGAACATTTATTAGTTTCAAACTGAACACAGTTCAAATGCAAATGCAGAATACTGGGTCTGGCTGGGGAGACACTGCTCGTCCTTCAGCAGGAACCCAGAAGAGCATGTGAATGAACCTTTGCTGGAAAATGAACCAGAATGCATCTACTCAAAGGCTGCTTGCTCCCTTTAAGCTACATCTAGTTAGATAAACATCTGGAAATGAAAACTTTTCCATGTGATGTAACTTTGAAGTTGGTCCTGCTTAGAATCTGTGACTGGGCTGGATGACCTCCAGAACTCTCTTCCCACCTCAGTTTTTCTAAGCTTGTAGACTTCTCTACAGATAGGTTTTTCTTGTCAAGTATTTTTCTCCTTCTGATGTATCAGTAAGGTTCTTCCTGAAGCCCTTAGGAAGAGAGCAGCCCTTTGTGCACAGTCAGTGTCCCTGAAGAGGGAAAGGTGCCATGTGGGTTGAGTTGGGGACCTGAAATACCTCCCAGAAAAAGAGGTGTGGCTTTTAGTACATAATCACAGCCACCATAAGTGATTCTTTGGTTTGCAGGGGAAAAACACGTGGAAGAGTGGGAGAAAAGTTAGAGTGCTTTTGTAAATAATTGAGTTTATGCTAACTAAAGCATCAAACAGACAAGAGAAGAGGGAGAGGTATAGATTTGATTGTGGCACATCATGTGAAGTAGCCTTTTTACCATTATACTTTATACCACTTCATCCTTTCTTTGTTATATCTCTAATCCCACAGAGAAAATTTTCTGTTGATTCAGAAAACTTAGCTGACAAGCCAATGTGAAATCCAACATCCTGTACAAATATTTTATTGTTCTGCAATCTCATTTTACAGTATTTTGACCCTATGAACTATCATCCTGGTTTCATTTCATGTGTGTTTCTTTGCACTGCTACTTGATGGGCTTTTGAAACCATAAACGATTTAAAGAAAAAATTGGGCTGATGTTCTGCTGTGACTTCAGTTTGTCGTTGAAGAATAGGTTTGGCGATTCAAACTGAGCTGGTCTCACCCGTTGGGATGAAAGCCTGCAATTTGGGTGAACCAGGCTGAATTTGGTATTCCCGGAATGACCGTAGTTTCAAATTAAATGCTTTCATGTTGTGTTTGCAATGTAAATACTAAAAAACATAAAACATCCAGAGTGTTTCCAATCCCATTTGCTGAAGAAGCACAAACACAGAAAGGGCACAGAAATCTGCAGATCAAAGGAGATAGGTTTTATGCTGCCATTTCCCATCAGCTGCATGCTCTCATCCCTGAGTACTGGGCAGGAAACTTTTTTTTTTTTTTTATACCTTCATATACTAAAACCTTTATATTTATAAAGCAATATATATTCAAAACTTTTCAGTTAAAGTTAGCATTTATTATGTCTTTCCTGAGTCATCATATAATGTGTATGTTACTGTTCATGTTTTACAATAGTTTAGCAACAACAGCAAAAAAAATCACCCATGTTTACAGTGGGATGAAGATATTATTTTGAGTGGTTTAATGAGACTGCTCCCTGATTTTTAACTTCTTGAAAATGACTGAATAATCCCCATGTTATTTAATTGTTATTAACACACCATGCAAAAGATTTCCTTGCTGCTTGCCATCATACACGTATAACTCAGGTGACCATCATCCTGGGAAGAATATATTCTGAAGTGCACCCTAATCACTGTGTGTGAAGTAAGGTCTCTTCTCAGCACTGTGATGACTGCCTAGTTAGTCATGTTGGGGGTCACCTTGTGGGGTTCAGTGACACAGGGTGCCTGTAGCTCACTCTCTCTACACGTTTATAACAACAGCACACCTCCAGCAAGGCTGCTGGAGCAGTAACAACACCCCTGCCCCTGGGGATGCCCATTACCCAGCTGACAGCCCACATGTTTTGGCACTCTGCTGGGATGGGCTCCTCCAAGGAGAGGGCACTGCAGCTGGATGAGTTGGAAGTGCACCCTTGGGGAGCTGCTCTGAACCCACAGCCCCTGCAGTCCTGGGGTCTAAGGACAGCAGGAAAAAGGTGGTTTGCAGACAGATGTTTCTCCCCTTCCCCCTGCACTTCCCATTCAGGGCACATACTCTTCAAGCCACAAGCCGTGCTTAGACACAGCCAAAAAAAATTGGGTTAAGCATGGGAAAAAAGGCAGGAGATTTGAACTTAGTATTTGCTGAGTTTTAAAATGTCTGCATCACCTACAGCCGCACCTCCTGTTACTGCAACAGAGCCTGCAAAAGCCAGGGGATCCTTCAGGAGCCCAGGAAAATGCAGTCATACAAAATTAAAGTTTTTTCTCTTTAATATTGGGTGCAAAAAACTAAGCAGATGAAAGAAAGTAATGGTTAAAACAGATTATCTTCATTTAGTTTAACATAAAAGCAGAACAGCATTAGACATGGCTAAGTCACACTTTTCAGCGCACTCTGAAAGGAACAGAATTTCCATTAAAGACTCAGGGTCTCCAGAAATTAGCTGCATAACACCAAAACCTTTGGCTTTGGAGAGGAAACTAAGGACTGGTATGACCTGATGAAAATTAAGACTTAAATCCCTGGCCTCATAGCGAGCAGGACCATCTCCCAGTGGACTAGCCCCTCCTTTCTGGGTTCTTTACAAAAGCAGCTGACAAAGATGCTGCTGCCTGCTTGTGTTTTGTAGTAATTGTATTATTAAATTCCATGGGAGAACTTAGAAGCAGCACAAAGTCTTTCCTCAGATAGTTAAGCTTGGCTTAGGCTGTTATTTAAAGCTTTCAAAATGAATAGCCTCATTTTCTTCAGTCAACGCAACAAACAAAAACCCCAGGGCAGAGCACTTCCTCCAGCAGAAGCAATCTCCACACACACAGATATTAAAAGCATATTACCATATGTTACATTCTAGATTAAAGCTTCACATTAAGTTTATAACCCCACCTGCAGAATTCTTGACCTACCTTTAAAGCTAGAGTCAGGGGGAAAAAAAAAAAAAGGAAGAGGGCAAAGAAAACAAGAAAGCCCAATCTTTGCTGATTTGCTAACTTTTCTATATCAATTATATGCACTGCTGAAATACTTTGCAAGGTTGCATGTTATGGAAACTCTGGATAACTGAATATTATTCATTGGAGAAAATTTACGAAAGACAGAAGCTGCTTCCTAAGCATCTGGTGATGTGTATTTGGTCAAGAAGTACTCTCTGGACATAGGCATAAACTCTGCCTTAAAATCCTGTGCCTTAAAGTGAATGCAGATGAATGGCATAGCCTGAAAAAATGGATGGGTGTAGCATTAGATATAAATGGATTTAATGCATCTGTTTTGACTTATATACAAATATAAGACTTGGCTTGTTACACACCTGCCATTAGGAAGGAATGAGAACATGGATCAGCCAGCACTGGTATTTTGCATATTCACAAATGCATGCTAAGGTGATGTCAAGCTTTGACCAAGTTTCAACTGAACAGATGCCAGTGAATGGTTTTGAGCAGCAGCCATGTAAAACTCAGTGGTTTAAACTGAATTTGGAGGGTCACCAGAAGCATAACAATATCGAAACCACTAATAACCTAACTGAGGCCAAGGAAGTTCCAACTTTGTAAGGTGGAGCACTGAAATCTGACCAAAGAGATGTCTGCAGGTTAAAAAGAAAGAGAGACACAACCTTTTCCTTTCCAGGGCCCAGCAAAGCAGAGCTGTGTAGCTTTGCTACCTAGTTGATGGTTTCATCTGTCAACAGGTTCCTTACTTCCTACTCACTTTCATTCGTCTCCGTTCCTCATGGAAAAGTTTTAGGAAATGTAAGGATGTGTTTTCACAGGATAAGATGTGTTCTAAAAATAGTGGTGACATCTCCGTGTCTGCTGTGGAGTATTTTTAACAGGAAAATCTCCTGCTGCTCTCTGAAGCCCTCTGTGCTTTTTACCTGTCTTCTGGACGACTGAGGGATAATAGGAAAGAGAGCTTTTACCTCTAACTCACAGGGTCTGACTCAGCACAGCTCAGTGTTAATTTGGAAGTAATTTGACAGCCTGTGCCAGGGAAATTAGCAGCTTGCATCAAGCTTCTGTATGGAAAATAGCTGCTTGTGGAAACCATTGTCAAAAATTGCACCTGTGATGACAAACACTTTCTGGGGAAACAAATGTGTATTTTGGGAGTAACATTTGAGTGCTTTTAGAGGTGCAATCAACCAGTATATGATGCACAAATATATTTTGAGACAACACTTAAAAGTGGAGGAACAATTTTATAACAGAATCTGAAAGTACAACCCATTGTACACAAAATTTTCTTTGAACCTCAGGAATGCAAAGTCTGGGCAATGAAGACTTTACAACCATCAAATGGCAGACACCAAACTTTGCACAGACCATTTCTGTGAGACAACTTTTATTAACTTACCTAGCTACCCTTCACACCTTCTTAAAGCCCTCCCTGGGGCAGGACCAAATCTGCCAGCAGTGTTTCCAGCAGATGCTCTGAAAGATTGTTCAAGTTGGAGACCTCCCAACATCCTGAGGCAATCTACTCCCAGGGCTTTAGCAGCCTCATCTTTTAAAGAGTTTGACAAATGTCCCTGACTATAATTTAAGTGCAGTTCTTCTTGTCTTTGCTCCTTGTTCTTCACAGGGTAGGCATGATTCTGTAGCTGAGTCATTAGAGCTCTTACCTAGGGGATAAAAATGTGAAAACCTGAAAGGAAGTCCTCACTCAAAGGGCAATTCACATAGAGTGGGTGTTGTTCATTGAAGGTGTAAGTTGTCCTCTAACCAGAGAGATCCTTCTTCCCAGATGATAAAGATTTTTCTGAATTCCAGGTTCTGGACATAAGTAGAATGCAGAGACCCTCATTTCATCTCATCTTATTTAATTTCATTTTGTTTTGTTTCATTATTTCATTTCATGCCTTTTGTGGTGTTTGAAGGACTGCAAGACCTATGCAGTTTGGGGGTTTTTCCCTTCAAGTTTGAAGACAACCCCAAAAAGTAAATCTGAAAGGTATAAGCTATCCTACCTATTTTTTTTTGTTTGTTTACCTCCTTTATTTTTAGGAGAAAAAACTTGAAAGATGACCACTTAAGAACCACCTTAAATCTGCACTATGTTGATGTTTTCTATCTATATCTTCAGATTTCTACTATAATTATTCAGTTATGCATTCACACACCCCTACCATCCAGGTGTACATGAGCAGCAACTGTGCTGGGGTTGCTTTGTTGTGCACAAACCTGAGCTGCATTTAATTATCTGGGAAATGTTACAGGATCATATAATACCACACTGCTATAGGTGTCATATGACCATTTCTGCATTTGGCAAAATGTAATTCCACTCCAAGTATTTATCTTTTACTGTGTTTTTATTGCTTAATGTTATTCTAAGCTAAGACCTTTCCCACCACTCAAAACAATCCAGCTTTGCATTTTTATTGAGTGATATTTGAATAAATTACCATGAAAAAAAAAATCTTTTGAAAGATTATGTGAGCCTTTTACAGAGCTCTGTGGACCAGAGATTTTTTATATTTCATTTTTGGAAGTATTCATTGAATTTATTGGTTGTGAAACTTCTGGGCGAGCGACAGAAGAAAATAAATCCTTCACTCTCTCCCTGGAACATGTGCAGCATGCCCTCTGGACCACCCTCAGCCACAGCTTTCCAGTAGCAAGCATGAAGCCAGCCCCTCCCCTGTCCCATCAGGGTTATCTCCTCAGAAGCAAGGAGGGTGGCAGCTGGAGTCCTGTTCTGGTGCTGGTTGGGCTGGGGAGGGTTAAGAAGCCCCACAGACACCGAGTGAGTCTCTGAGCTCCCTGCTGCCAGGCTGGGCAGTGCTGGTGGCAGAGCTGTGCCACACGATGGGATGTGCTCTCACCTCTCTCAGATCAAGATCAGGTACCATTTCTGCTCACAAACCTCCTTGCCAGTTTCTCCTGCCTATACAAGGACATGTATTTCTTGGGAAAAGCAAAAGGTATGTTTTCCATGTCAAATCTAAGCAAGGAACCGTGACCCAGCCTGAAAGCCTGTGGGTTTGTGTTTCCTAGGGGTGCATGAGAGATGGAGAGCAGGATCAGCCCTGGGAGATCCTGGATAGGAGGAAATCCCAGCCTGGAGGCAGTGCTGTCCCCTGACTCCAGTGCAAGCTGCTTTGACAAAGCCTACAGATGCTGTTTCTCCTGTGTGAAGGAGCAAGGCTTTGCTTGAAGTTCAAAAAAACTTGCTTTAAGATTACATCTCCACCTGGTGTTTATCCTCCAGAACTTTTCTGTCTCATCCTCCCAAACGGGCACCTGGCATAGGGCCATCTTTTTCTCAGCAAGAGAAAGGAAGGCAGAAAGATGGGCTAGTGGGAGCATAAGGAGAAAAAGACAAGCCAGATCTTCAGAAGTGTCCATCCTGGTCTGTTCCATGTGTTCCAATCCCTCTTCTGCTTTGCTCTGAGTTGTCCCACTGCTGTTTGAAGGGGATCTGGATATCCATGCAAGCAGATCAGGGCTACACGTGCTGTGGGCAGCTGTGTCCAGTCTGAAGAAAAATGAGAAGAAAAAGTAACCAAACATTTAAGATCTCTAAAGAAAAGAGTAGTAGCTTTTTCCATGGAGTTGTATATCAATACAGACTCCTTTCCTCAGGGAAGGAAATGTTGAACGAGACAGGAATGAGGTCTAACTTCAATCAGTTATTTCATGCTAACTGTACCTAATCTGAGAGGAACAGTAGCAAGGGTTTGGCAACCTTGCTAAACGTGCCCAAACCATGTAACAGCACCCTGCTGGCACCCTCCTCTGTGCTATTCTCTAACGAGAGAATCCCAGAGAGAAGAGAGGGGCAAAGGAAGGTTTCTTGGCCTCCCTGCAGAACCAGCCCAGCTCAATCTCCTCTAGCTTAAAAATGTGTCCTGGGGAATGGCTTGAAGATGCTTCCCCTTCTCCCTTCTGGGTTTCCTCAACTCCTGTAACTGGGTGACATCTATAGCTGTGGCACCCAGGGGAAGCATGGATCAGGGATGGGCTTCAGCTGCCCACAAAACCTGTGCCATTAGTACATGAGAAGCAGTATTGAGAAAAACAACCTGGACGTGCAGAACTGCCCTCTGTAAGATACATTAGCTGGGAATTCAGACT
Source organism: Phaethornis superciliosus (assembly GCA_023637945.1). NCBI lineage: Eukaryota > Metazoa > Chordata > Aves > Apodiformes > Trochilidae > Phaethornis > Phaethornis superciliosus. Next base: position 21,886,014 of record JAJQWJ010000011.1, read on the forward strand.
CAGAACCTGTTGTTTCAAAGACCTTTTGTCCTTTGCAATGGATTAATGGACCAAAATCCAAGAGGAGATCTCAGTGATATCCTTATGCTACTGGCTATGGCAGCAGTTGTAGCTTTGCAAATTAGGATTTCATTTGCTATTAAAAATGCCATGGAAGCAGGATACCTTCACGTTCAGTCCATAGGAAGTACAGACCAAAGTGTAAACATGTCCCAAAAGGTATAAAAGAAGGGAATAGAGTGGAAAGGAGCTGCTGTTGGAGAGCAGCTTCTAAATATAGCACAGTGTGAAGAAAAGAACTTCAAAGTCTGCCAGACTCTAAATCCAGGAGAGTCCCAGAGCATGTCCATGCATGTGCATCCTGCCTGTGTGCAGGGATAAAGAAATGCACACCCAGATGGCAGGCTGGGGGGTGGCTCTGCAGAGCTACCTGGCAGCACCAGCCAGGGGCAGAGCCTTTCCCTGCTGCTCTGCACTCCCACTGCCCTGCCCAGGTGGGGATTGCTGCTCCTGGAGGGTCCCCAAACCCAAACTGAACATAAAATGGCAGTGCTGGTCTGGCTGGATATTCACTGCTGTTCACATTTCGTGTGAGCACACTCAGCTTGCTCTAGGGAGTTCAGAGCAGTGGTGAAAGGTGCACTGGAGGTACAGTAACCAGAGGCAAGCTTACCAAAATATTAGTGCTCATACACATGAGAGAAGATGAAGACTCAGGAAGCTTCTACATTAAATAAGCATCCAAACGTCATTCAGCTTCTTGCTTTTTTAAAATTATGTGTTATTTTAGATATGCTTTGAGGCAGGGGAGTACAGAACCCACAATTAAATTACTTAAAACTATGTTTGACACCATATGTAGCATTCCGATGGAAAAGCAGTCTTGTTTAACAAGACCTCTTCCATCTTTCTCTGGCTTTGCAGCTAATGTGTTAAAGTTATTTCCTTGTCATACATTTGTTCTGCTGCATCAGCCTTTCCTGCTCCTGCTCAGTGCAGCAGAACAACAGCACCTCAGGTTGTGTCTGGGCTGCACAGATGAATCACACAAGTAGTGGCCCTCTTCCAAAAAATGTACCAGTCAATAAATTGCTGTGTTCTCTAAAGGTTTCCTGGCCTTCTCCTGCAGGTGTAAATAAGAAATAACCCCACAGGGCTTACAACATGATGTGCAAAATGTAGTCAAAATACAACAGGGACACAGTATTGACAAAGTGGCAGGCAAAGTGGCAGTAGGTATGCATCATCCTGGTCAAGAGGATATTTAAAATCCCTTCTCTTCTGTCAGCAAAGCTGGTGCACATGGAAATGGAGTGACCTAGGGTCACATTCAGCACTTTCACAAGATGTGCTCTTTTTAACTTGGTTCCCTCTTCATTCCTATTCTAAATAATGCTTTCTGTTCTGCTACTCTGAATCCTCTAAGTGACTCCGAGGCTGTAATGTGTTGATGACAGATGTTTTTTGGGTAGGATTTAACTTTACCTTGTCCCACACCATTTAAGCTACAGCAGGCAGTGACAGACAGTGGCCATGGAAAGAAAATGAGAATGGTTCAAAGTCATTTACTCCCATAAAGAGAAGATAGGAGAGAAAAGAACTCATTAAGATTAAATGGTACGTTCAGAGCAATGTAAAATCACCACCACTATGAAAATTGTCCTCCAGGAGCTGCAGTGCCTGGTCTGCCACTGAATGGCCAGAAGGGATCAGTGACTTTCTCCCATGTAACCAAGGAGTCAGGCTGTGAGTTCCCATCTGCAGGAAACTCAGACTGAAGGAGCTATGTTCACCATGACCAAAAAACCAAGCACTTAAACATATGCTTGACATGGCCAAAAAAAACCCCCCAAAAAACAACAAAAACCCCCACCAAAACCATTAAAAAAAAAAAAACCTTGCTGCAAAATCAAGTGCTCATTTGTCACCTGCTTTTGAAAAGGGGGTTCATCAGGCACAAGTGTCTTTTCTAAGAAGGCACAGAAGTTAAGCCTTCAAGAACCTTGAAATAACTTCATCTCTTTGAAGATTACCTCTTACGAAAATGAGCCATTAATCACATTTGCTTTCCTAATAGCAGCTTCACTGCAAAGTGGAAAACCTAATGCCAGTTTTTCATCTTATGGTAAATATGCTGCTTGTTTTGAACAGAGTTTTTAGGAAAGGGGGAGATGAAGACCTTATCCCTGCCCCATTACCTGCCACCCCAGCCCTGAGCAGCAGGCTCTCCATGCCCAGGCAGGATGCAGGGGCAGGAGCAGGCTGGCTGCTGCCTCTGCACTTTGTTGGCCTCCAGACCATCAGTGGGTCCTGTGAATTGTGTCCAAAGCACCATTCCCCAGAGACAAAAAACCCAAAGGTCTGAGGCTTACAGGGCTGCACAGAACTGTCCTCTGTATCTTGTCTCCTGTCAGCAGTTTTCCATGCAGGAGGGAGGCTGGATGAGGAGGCTGGATTCATGCCCTTGGAGCCTCAGCAGCAGTCCAGCAGGGCCTGGGTGTTGCTGCAGTGTGCAGAACTGCTCCATGGAGCCACAGCCAGGCTGGGTATGAGCTCAGACAGACCAGAGCACTTGCTTTTAATAGGAAAAAAAAAAAATCATTTTGTGAGTAGATGAATGCTTGGGGTTTATTTTAAGTGCATAGTAACACAGACTCTCTTGGAGTCCTAGCATGTAAGAATTCATAAGGCAGTGCAATAAAACAAATCTGTTAAAGCACTGGGAGCAGAACTCATCTCTGTAAGGGATGCAGGGGAAGCTTGCAGCAGCTCAGCACCATCCCCATCGTGGTAACTCCACATCTGCCCACGTCCTTCCTGGGGTACCACAGCAATGGGCACCCCCTCACCTTGCCTTGCTCTGCAGGCAGCACCCCTCAGACACCCCTCAGATACCACCCTGCTCTCCCCTACCAGACCACCCTCCCCTTAGGCTGCATCATTTATTCAGAAATGGCCAAAATGACTGCTTTAAGGCTCTGCCCCTGCCCCAGCCTCCCAGCCATCCCAGAGAGACAGGGAAAGCTGAGGAGAAGGAAAGGGGGATCAGGATTGTCTTGGTGATATGGTGACTGTTAGGCTCTGTTCCTAAATGCTTTGTGGCTTTACTAGATGTATTCCATGTTAACTTCCAGCAGAGGCTTATTATAGAGGGACTGGATGTCTTCAGGGCTATATTTGGAATTGCTGAAGCAAGAAAACTCTAAAATTGCAATTGCAGCCTACTGAAAGATTGAATTGGCTGTCTAATCAAAATTTCTCATATAAACTTGAGCTACTTCAGCATGCAGGGCATCTTTCCTGTCTCTGCCTAATCTTTATATGTTCAGTCTCTGTGAAAGATTAATAAAATTTTCTTTTCTGAGACCACCACCATTTTAATTACAATTTGTTCTTTTTCAATTTTAGTCCGTGTCACCAAGAGGGTTTTGATGTTTCCACATCCAATTGGTATAAATTTTCTGTAGTGCATGGGATTAAGGATTTTATATATACTGAGGAGTTTATATATGAGGAGTTTATATATATGTGTGAGTGCACATGTATTACACAACTTTTTATATACTCATATTACACAACTTTTTATATATTTTCATTTATTCATACAAATATACACACACATATGTTTGTATGTAATGTTCATATTATTTATGAAGAATATGAAGATTACACCTGGACAACGGAGAAACATTTTTTGGGTGGGTTGTTTGGTTGGTTTTTTTTCTCAAGAAGGAATTTGTGTTTGCTATGAATTCACCCCCCGTGTGCATCTGCAGTGTCTTCTGCAACACAAAAATGAGGCTTTTCTCTGACAGGGATGCCACAGCAGTGAATCACATCTATTTATATTTGATCTTGTCCTTCTGTCACCGGTGTCAGCCTTTAGCTTGCCCTTCCCCCCCTCCTTTCAGTTTGCTTCAGTGCTGATTATTCCACAAACGGGAAGGCAAAGCTGTGTGCCACGATAGCAGATGGAATTAAAGGGCTTAATGAACAGAGAATGCCACTAAGGGCTTACTTTGCTGCACTGGGAAGCAGATGAATTTAAAAATTTCTGTCTAGAAAAAGTCATAAGAAGGGTATTTTGAGGGACGAAAGGAAAGATATAAGAGGAATATATATGGCCTAAGGCTTTAGCCTTAAGAAGAAAAAAGAAACATTCAAGTCGTTTTACAGACATCTACAGCTGTAAATTAGGGATGTGCACTGGTATGCTTCTGCCTGAAGTGGCAAAGTGGAGCAGACTTGGCTTGTAAATATATAATCTTTCAACAGTAATCCATGCCCACAAAACAGGCATGGAATCTCAGCAGGACTGAGAGGGGAAGGTGCCATTCAGAAGAGCAGAGCCTCTGCCTGGGGCAGCCCTGAGGGGAAGGAGGCTGATAACCTGCACCAGCTCTGCTCACACACCGTCAATGTCCTCCCTCCAAAAAGCAAAGAGAGTCCCAGTATAGCTAGGCCTGCAACATTAGTTTTATTATTTCAGTTCTGTGTGCAGCAATACGTTGTCAAAATGACTTTTCTCCAGCCTGCTCCTTTGCAGGTATTGACTTCCTGCCTCTGCTCTGGGGACTGCTGGCTTTCCTGGGAAGTGGAAGGTTTGGGAGCCTTGCTGTCAGTGTGTCTGTCACTGAATGGCACTCTGACACAGGAGTATTCCTGGAGGTAAGAGTGTGAAGGGCTTGTCTCCAGCTACCTCAGCTGAACTCAGACTGCTCAGGAGATGCCTTTGGCCAGGAAATTTTTCAAGAGGTTCCTGACCCAGCAGAGGAGATGGTAGCTGATCCTGATCCCAGGCTGGAGAGGAGCATGAGATTTTCTAACACATCACATGCCCAGTCTGAGGCCCAGCAATATTTGTGCAGGCAATCTGGAAAACCATTCTCTGGTGACCTTGGCAGTGTGAAAGCCCAGCTGCCCTGATTTCCCAACAAAGCAACCAAGACTCAGTACTTAAACCAAACCTCAATTTACTAAAGCTTATTCTGGGTATGTGAGTTCAAAATTACTCTCTTACCTGAGAGAAGAGTGTGGGAAACACCAGCATGATTGTTTTTTGTAAATAATGAAAGAAAAATCTCCATCGTGCACTCAGCAGTGAACGATTGAAGTTTTTATTTCAAAGAGCAGAATATTAAGTTGGTGAATTCATCACTGTAGGAGACCTATACAGTCTGCAACAGACACAAATAAAGATGCAGCCAGCATGCACAGGAGGTGATGCAGAGGAAACAGATAAAACAGAACTAGCTCTTTTTGTTTGCCTTTAATATTACAAGAGAAACTGTGACAAAGGGAGCAGCTTCAGAATTCAGTGTAGTGTTCTAAGTAATGCCAGAAAAATTACATCTAATGCCATATGTCATATCAAGAATAACAGTAAATGAAGGCAAGAACAGACATCTTAATAAGACAATCAACATACCAATTACCTCCCCCTCCCCCCAAAAAAAAAATTATTGTGAGATTCTGAACAAAATCTTGACATAATACAAATGACAGACATTCCCTTTATGGCATGTTTCAGTCTTTTAGTTGTACAAAAGTATAAATGTTTCCAAGAGGTGTTTTACTAAGGCAGCAGTACAAGCTCCTAAGCACGTATTTCTCAGCTTGGATCACAAAACCATGCTTGTTTAATCTGTGCCAATGATTGGGATGATAACTTTCAGTATCAAAGTCACTTTGTGAAATGTTTGACGGTGAAGAATAGAAAGAGAACAGGATTTCCATAATCTCTTTCCTGAGCCCTGATAAAGAAGTTGTTCAAACATTGAGATGCTGTTTTGAATAAATGGCATCAAAACCACTGCATATGTTTGCTTTTTTTGGTAGTGGAGGAAAGATATAACTAGTATCATGTTATCTGCAGATGCTTTAACGTCCTAAGATGTCCCTGGAAATTCTACCAAGTGCAGCCTGGTAATCATTTTACCAAGAAAAGTTAACAAGCAAATGGTGTCCCATTCCTTGCTTCGGGTACCTTCTCTGGTGTAATTTAACAGCTTCTTGTTGAGATGATTACAATAAGGCAAACTCCACAAGGCTTTCTTGGTGGGGTAAGCAGTGATGGTCCCAGAGGCAAGGGGCCAAGGATGGGGGTGACATTGGTAGCCCAGCTAAGTGGTAATGCATGGGCAGCAAACAGGAGAGCTGTGATGTAGTTCCCATCACAGAATCGTGGTGGGATGACTGTCACAACTGGAATGCTGCAGTGAATGGCTGCCAGCTCTTCAGAAGGGACAGGTGAGGAAGGAGAGGTGTGGTGTGGCTCTGTACATTAGGGAGGCTTCTGATTGTATAGAGCTTGATGATAAAGCTGAGTGTTTATTGGGTGTGGATGAAAGGCAAGGCAAATAAGGGGAATATTGGGCTGTCAGGCTGCTATAGACCACCCAACCAGGATGAGGAGGCACTGAAGTATTTTCTGGAAGTGCTGGCTGAGGTCTTGTGGTCACCAACACTTGTTCTGGTTGGGCACTTCAGCCTCCTGGATGTCTCCTGGAAATATAAACCAGCAGAGAGAGGGCAGGCAGGCCAGGAGTTCCTGGAGTGTATGGGAGGCAACTCCCTGACCCAGATACCAGGGGAGCTCCTGTTCACAAACAGAGACTGACTGGGGGGTGGTCAGAGGCCATCCCGGGCTCAGTGATCATCAACTTGTTAAGTTTTCACGTCTTAGTGATGTAAGGAGGGGAGCTGGCAAAACCTCCACTTTGGGCTTCTGGAGGGTGGACTTGGGGCTGTTCAGAACACTGGTTCAGAGAGTCCCTTGGGAGATAGCCCTGAAGATTTTGCTGCAAGGTTAAGATACTGATATGAATAAACATTTTCTTTTTCTCATCTATCATACCAACAGCTCAGGGTTATCTCAAGCTATAAGGACAGAACTTGGTAAGGAATGTTCTAGGGATTTGTTGTTGTTGTTGTTTGGTCTGGGGCTTCTTTTTTTTGTGGTTTTTGTTTTTTGTTTGGGGTATTTTGTGCTTTTCTTTTTTTGTGTGTGTGTGTGTTTTCTGTTTGGTTGGTTGGGTTTTGTTTGGTTGGGTTTTGGTAGGGTTTTGGGTTTTTTACTTTGGAAAATAATCTTTATGAGTGAAATGTGGAGATTTGGGTAATATAATTTTAACCCAGCTAATGTAAAAGCAACATTCAGCCTTAATCAAATCACTGATAACTCACTTAGCTCTGCTGAGATTCTTGTCCAGTTTACATGCATTGAAATGATTCATTGCAGTGTGATATTCTAGAAATATTTCCCATATATCTTTTAAATTAATTGCTTACATTTAATAGTTTCCTATTAAGCAAAATAGAACTTCGTGAATCACTTTTTTGATAGCATCCTTTAGTTTATATATCTCATCCTCTCCAAATGTAATTAATATTAATTTTTTAAATTACTTCTAGTAGAGAAGACCCTGTGTCTTTAATCATGCTTGTTTCTGGATCTATTTAAAATTCTTCTCTTTTTTCAGTCACAGGACATGACTGAAATTTTAATGCTGTCTGTGAAATGATTACGTGCCCCTGCTTTATCACGTGTAATGACATTCTGCTCTCATTTATTGCATTTGGCTTGGCTGACTCTTGGTATGCATCCAGGAAAAGGTGTCCTTATATAGCAACAGTAAGATCATTAAAACAAAAAAAATCCATGCAGAAAAAGGAAAAGGTTGGTTATGAACTTTTTCAATGATGGAACAAAGGGTAGGCACTAACCTGTTTTCTCACCCTGGAGATGCCTGACTGGCTCAGGGATGAGGCACATGGCTGAAGTAATTGCTCAGTCTGTACTCAGATTTTTTTTTTTTAATTTTATTTTTTAAGTCATAGAGACTAAACTTTACCAGCCTGTCACCTTTAACAAAGATGATACACACAAGTGGATCTGAATGATTCTGAGAGAGCAATAGCTCTACCTAAGACCTTTGCCTCTGGGTCTTTAAAGCAGCTTATGATCAAACAAGCCTTAGAGTGAATTATTTTTCTAAGTGTCCCCTTCTTTATAAGTAGAATGAATTTAGAATTCCTTAGAGCATCATGCTGAGTAAGATTATACTTGGCCATTGGTTTAGGCAGGTTTATCCATTGCAAGTCAATGGGAGAAAGCTGTTTTACAGGCACCACTCACTCTGCTTTGATGCCAGCCCCAGTCCTTGTATTAAATGAGGATATTTCAAACCAAGGTTTTGCCTTTTGTCCCCAGCTGAAATGAACAGCCAGCCCCTGTTTGTCACTAGAGATGCTGCTGCACAGTCAAAGCCAAAGCAATGGGTTAGAACCCCCCCGGGGGGCACTGAGGCCCCTGGCAGTGGCTCCTGTGACCTTGTCCCTCTTCATTTGGCAGAGGCAAGGGCCAGCCTTTCCCAGCCCTCCTGGACAGACAAACATTCACGTCAGGGGTGATTCAGTGCAGCTGAATTTACTTTTCTGCTCTGGGCATGTGGGAATTGCCTGCAGTGTTTCACTTCTGCAGATGTTTTAGGATGTCTGGCAGCAGAGCAGCCATCCAGCGTTGGTCCAGTACACGTGGATTTTAAACTAAAACAGGGTAGATGTAGGTTAGTTAAAAGAATTTTTTTTTCCACTCTCAGGGTGGTGAAATGCTGGCACTGGTTGCCCAGAGAGGTGGTAGAAGATCCATCCCTGGAAATATTCAAGGCCAGGTTGCTCTGAGCAACCTGATCTACTTGAAGATGTCCCTGCCTCCTGCATCTACATCCCTTCCAACCCAAACCATTCCATGATTCCATGTGGAGAACATGCTCTGGGGGTGTTTGCAGAAAGATGCTCTTGTACTTGTTTTTGTGTCAGGCTACTGTTCTCTTTGGCCAATAAATTGCAGACAAGTCAATCTAAATCCTAAATCTTAGATTATCTAAATCGTAGATACTTCTTTTGTTTCTGCTTGATCCAATTATGAGATCTTAAAGCTGTATGGGAAGAAGCTGCAGTAATTGCTGTACAATTCCAATTGTTCAATTAACATTGCAAGAATCGATAGCATCATTGATTCACTAATAAAAAATTTATGTGGTTTTCAGTAATGCATACACCATCAGCAAATATTATTGGTGTGAGAACTCCTGCCTTGTTCTGAACAAAATGTTTTTGGCTTGATGCTCTCCCATCAATCTCTTTCTTGCCCTCCATTTCAGACAATTACTTATCTGTAGCGAAAACAGACTGCAAAAAAAAATGACAGTTGGTAAAACTGCCCCTTTTAGAGAAAATGACTTCGCAAATTCTGGTCTTTTGAGTATTAAAAATCCTCATTTTTCCGGAACCGCCGCTGCACCATAACTTTAAACTACCTGACAAGATTTTTTGACAAGGTCTGGGTTTGGGAGTGGTTTGAAGAATGACAGTATGTGTGACACAGCTGAATATTTTTGCATGTGATTATGGGAATTTTGTCTTATCCCTCATCTTATTTTTGATATGAGCACAAAAAATAACAGTCACTGCCCAAACCAGTAGTCTGCTGTTGGACACCCTGGCTTTTGACATTGTGTGCAGGTGATTGCCTTTACTACACCGTGTTTTACATTTCCTTAACACTAAAGGATTATTGACACCTCCTTTCTCTGGAGGATTTGATGGGAAAGAGTGAGCCTAGCAAAATTTTAAGTCTTCATGCCAGCAAGACATTTAAGCAGAGGGGAAGTGCCACTGGCTACACTAATGTGATGAGTAAGTACAGGACATTGCCTGGTTTGGGAGGGAAAAAATAGTCAGTCTTGGATGTTTGCTCAAGTAAGGGCTTATGTCCATGTAATAGTTGGATAGAAGACACATTTCAGCCTGCTCATCAGGGACAGGCAGGGTTATCTTCTGCTCTGTAATGTGTACACCAACTGGGGATTGCAGCTGTATGAAAACACTCAGGAACTTAACAATTTCCTGAAGAGAATTGCAGTCACCTGTATTATACAGCTTGTCTTCCAGCTGACAGATTGCATGCTACAGTGAAATACATACCTCTCCCTGCCATTTTTTAACTGTATGCTTGAACAATGATTATGATGTGCATAGAGTTCTAAATTATATTCCATTATGTTTCATGTGCTGTACAGATTTCAATTGGCATTTGCAAGGCAGACAGAAAATTACAGCAATTATTGAAAGTGATTGTGATATAAAAGCAATGTTCTTCCCCCTCCTCCTATCAATTTTCTTTGTATTGTATATAAAACAGACTGCTGCTTCAGCACCTAGGAAGACAAACTGTTTTTTCTTCCTATTAACTATTAACTGTGCAGAAAGAATAAATTCTACTTAGTTTTATAGTTTAGGTAACAGATCTGCAGTCGATATAATTTATAATCTTTTTTGAGGACCATGATTTTCACTATCTATCTATTCACTTGACTTAGGTTAGAATATATATGTGTGTGCACTCATATATTTTCATAACAATCAAGTGTTTATTCTTCTTTAAAAATATATTCTATTTTTAATTCCGTTATTGGTTTTCTGGCTCAGATTGAGGAACTTATAACAAGAACTTCTTTGGCCAATCTTTTTTATTACTTGATTTAGCTTAATGGCAAGGACCTCTCCTGTAAACTCATCTATCCATGGTTTTACATTCACAAGTGGTTTCTTAAGTAAGACCCTATGGATATGGATATGCTCATGTGCCTGAAGTTAAACATTCATCTGTTTATAAGAACAAGGGCTTATTTTGCCTCAGCTCTCTTAAATACAGGGTACTGAGAGTTCATTGTGTTCCTTTAAGGGAAGAAGCAATTTGAAAGTGTTTGAAAAAGAAGATTACTGCTTTTCATAACATACATAAACAACAGTAATAATTTTCACCATGTATACTTAACTATAAAGCAAAATTTGAAATGTGAACATTTACGCCATAGCACAACGAACTTGTACTATGTGTGTTCTGTGACTTTAATTGAATCTGACAGTGTAAATGGCAGGAATTTTAATTACTTAAAATAATATCTGTATTATGACCTAACATGCTAGTTAAAGAGGATGTTGTTTGACTATAATGCAATTCTACGGGGGTTTTTTTTTTGGTTGGTTTTTTTTTTTTTTGCTTATAAGAGCAAATATATGCTGTGTCTTTACTGTGACAAGAAGGTGTCTCATGGTAATCGCTGGAAAAACAAATCAGAAAAAATCTAATTAGGAAAACTATGTTAAAATAAAACAAAATTTCAAAACAAAACCACAAAAAAAGTAAGTAATTCCTGTTTAAAACATACCTTGGCTCCATATTATATCAATTGGAACAGCAAACCCAAAAAGATATGCAAGAAATTTCTCTGATGTGGGATATTGGGGTATGCCATGTCATGATATTACAAAGTCAGGGCTTTAAATTAAGCAAGGCTCTTATTTATTTACCTTTTGCTTTTGTTGTGGTTTTCTCTCTGAACTCCCTTTGATTTTTTTTATTCCCAAGCTTTAACTTAAAAAAAAAAAAGGGGCCACCAAGAACATAACTGAAGCACAGCTTATCCATGAGCAGGATTTGAAAATGCCGAGCACCTCTTGGCTGTCTACTTCATATCAGTACAGGGACATACCCTCTGTCCAGCATCTTTCTGTGGAAGAGGGATGCTGTGACAGTCCATCCCAATGCCTGATCACCCTTTCTGTGAGGAAGTGCTTCCTAATATCCCAACTAAACCTGGCACTAAGCACCTGGGAGAAGAGCCTGACCACAGGGTCCCCTCGGGAGGTTGTACAGAGTCATTGTCCCCCCTGAGCCTTCTTTTCTCCAGACTGAACAATCCCATCTTCCTCAGCCTCTCCTCCTAGGATTTTCCCTCCATAGAGTAATTATAGTGGTTAAATTACTGGGCTTCCTCCCACACCTCACAGTGAGATCTCCCTTCACTCCATTCTTGACTCTTGTGATGCTCTTTCAGTCAAACTCATATCTTGCACCTCCTTGCTGTGACTGCTGAGTAGTGTCCAGGTGATGTCTGGCATTCCATGCAAGGTGCTGCTGGGGGAGGCTGAGCCAACACATTTGAGAAAGGCAAACCCTCCTGAGGAATGAAGAAACCACTCCAAGCAGCAAATATACTGAATATTTTGGTGTCCTCAAAACATCTCTCCTCTCTCTTGTGGTTCATCTCTAAATCCTCCTTTTCAGGACCTGACATTTTGCTGCTAGGTGCAGTTCAGCCTGCAGATGTTTCAGGGGGATGGAGAGCTGGATGTGTAGAGAGACCCTGAGCCCCCTCCCTGGCAGTCACAGCACAAGCCTGATGCTGGGGAGCAGATCACAGCTCCTCTGGGGCTCCTGAAAGGCAGCACCAGACCCCCAGACCCCTGGTCCAAAGCTGCTGCTGAAGTGGGGGTCAGGGCAAGCCCCAGTTCTGCTCTGCCAAACGTGTGCCTGAGCACCCCTGGAGCTGCTCCAGACCCCACTCCTCTGGGTCCCCTCAGTTCCACAGCCACAGAGGCAAATTCTGCAGCACCTCGTGTGGTGTTTGGCTGGGGAGGAGTGAAAGGACAGTGAGTGGCAATGAGTGGATGGATGGGCACTGCTGAGTCTAACCAGACAAGCATATGTCATGGAGATCCTTAGTAGTATTGCTTAAAAATAGACATATATTTATGCCTGCTTTAGTTGCTGTGGCTAAGTCTAAACATAGCTTGTTTTCTCTTTTTCTAAACAGTGCTTTGAGTTATATGAACTCAACTCAAAAAAAAAAAAAAGAAAGAAAGAAAGAAAAGCAGGAACCAGCCATGTTGCACTAAGATGTTTATTTTTAAATGGGAATTACTGCTGACAGAAATGCACAGTGAGGCATGTACACAACCAGGCAGTGTGACAACAGCTAAGCTACCCATGTCCTGCATCTGTCCTTCATAAAGGAAATTATCTACCCAGTATACATCAATATAGGTTACTATAGTAACACGGAGCTTTTATTTTTGTTCACGTTTATCATGTAGAAGCCAAGGAGCATGTTCAGACAGTGAGGGCTTTCATAACCCCATAGAAATGTCTGGTGACTGCTTTCTCCAGGGCACCTCTAATAGACTTGTTAACAGCCAAAGACTGTGACCTACACTGAGCAAGCATAGCAACAAAAAGCAAACAGCCCTCACAATGGTAATGTACAACCATGATCCAGGCTTGTATCCACAGCTCAGCAAAAAACAAAGATGATGTAAAAAAAAAAAAAAACAAACAAAAAAAACAATTAAATAAAATCACTCTTGTAATTTTCTAGGGTAAATTCAAGGGAGGAGATTCTACAGCCAGGACTTTTTCGTGTTTTCTTACTTGCTTTCAAATGTTGGCAAGGAGTGCTCCCAAGGAGATGGAAAATGTGGAATAATAACAACACTTTACTTCACAGGAGCTCATAATCTCACTCCCTGTGACTTTTTTTTTTACACTTTAGTGCCATAGCTTTGTTGCAAAATTCATGGACGGAGTTTTGTCAGCTTCCCCTAGCAGAACTCCCCAGTCTTTTGGATGCTGGGGAACCACATGACAGAAATGGTTAAGTACCCTGGGAAGACTCCTTTTCTTACCAAGGAATCCATCTTTTATGACTCATCTCTTTTCAATTCACTTAAAGCACCATTTAATTTTAAAACTGAAATTCTGAAGGTAGCTTCAGGGCATCATAGACAAGACAAACAGAAAGCAATGGTTTTCCAAGGTTGTATTAGTTCTTACCAGGGGAGTTATTGAGCACCATATCTGAAAATACAAGCACAATCTATTTAAAGCATTGTTACATTTGCTCACTCTTTATTTTCCTGTGGTAGCTGGCTCTGTTGTGGCTGAGCTCAGAGCAAGTCTTCAATCTTGTGGGTATGTGGTTACAGGAAAAAAGGCAACGAGGGATCAAATTTTAGTTTTATGCAGCTGTACAGCAACACTTTGGACACTGTGGAATTAAAGGGAAAAAATTAACTAGATTTTGCTTGATTTCCTGCAGTGAATTGCTTCGTGGCAGGCATGAAGTATAGTCTGTGGTTAGGAAAGTGGCTGCACGCTTACAGGATGAAAGTTCAGTTCCTGAATATTGCAAGAGGTTTTGCATTTCCATGACCAAATTACTTTGGGCAAAGCTGTCAGAAGTAATGGATGATTTCAACCTCCATCAGATGAGGTTGTCCAATTGGAGAGAATTTAATGGACCTTGATTTACTGGGGAGCATTGAGGATCAGCATCCCCCCAAATGAGGTCTCTTTGTTTCCAGTTTGGGCAGTGCAGATCTCTTCCTCACATCCCTTGATGCTTTCTGATGCCAACCTCACTGGGGCTCAATTGCCTATCTATATTGAGAGAAAACTCATATTCTTTTCCCTATCTTTTGTTTTTCTTTCATATTTATTTTCATCTGCTGAGCTGCAAATCCCATTCAGCATGTCTGTGTGGAGGGCTTGCTACTGAGCTCTCAAATCCCACCTGAGGGACTCACAGTGGTAATAAAGCACAAGAATCTCAGTATCAGTTTTGGTATGTCTTGTTATCAGCACTTTATGGTGAAAAATACTGGACCCCTGCATCCAGAGGGTGTATGAGGTAGTTGGAATAAGGAAAACAACCGGGATGCCTTAGAAGATTTTTCTTGCTGTGACACTGTGGCTTTTCATAGAATCACAGATTGGTGAGAGCAGAAAGATCATCTTATTCCAACACCCCTGCCATGGCCAGGGACACCTCCCACTAGCCCAGGTTGCTCCAAGCCAAACTCCCTTAGGCTGTCTCCACAGGAGATGTGCTCCATCCCTCTGAGCATCCTCGTGGCCCTCCCTGGGCTTACTCCAACAGCTCCAAACCCCTCTGACACTGAGGGTCCCAGAACTGGGACTTCACTCCATTAACCCTGGTGTTGGTGGCCTGGGTCAAGCTGCAGGCAGAGCTGCAGGTGGGTACCCTTGACCCCATCCTACCCAAGCAAACCCAGTCCCATCCCAGAGAACACTTTCTCTGCCAGCAGGTTAGCAGATACCTCAGTGTTCTGTCACATTTCTGACCAGGAGGACACAGAGCTCTTTGGAAAGCATTAATCTGCTTTAGCATGTTTCATTAAAATTGAAATCCAGTAAGCTGAAAATGCTACATTTTAACATATTCGAAAAGACTTGAGGAAGATAAAACATTATCTCCTCCTGCTCTTTATTAGGATGGGTTTGCAAAGAGGAAAATCATCCCCAAGGACCATCAGCCCCTGCCCTGGAGACACAGGGTCCTTGTCCCTCATTCCCTGTAGCACAGCACAGGGAATGTAGCACAGCAGATGTAGAACAAGAAGTTATTGTAAATACTCATCTCACCACAGAGTTTTCCTGACAAAAAATTATTGGTTCCTGCCTCTGACAGTCAGTATCAGGCAGCATCACTAGATGTGTGGGCACCTGCTGACAGCTACAGTTAACAGCTTCCAGCTGAGCCATGGCTTCAGAAACTGCTATCTGAAATAAATGGTATTTCTATGGACATTTTTAACATCTCCAGCACAGGCTTCAGGGTAAATGAGAGGTAGCTCATGCAATGCTTTGCCCTGTGACCTGCCATTCCCACCACAAAGTCATAAACAAGCTCTGTGGTCGCTCGAGAAAAGAACTCGACCTTGCAGGGGTGGGGGGTTCTTGTCACTTAAACAGTTCCAAAATTAGCAGACAGAAAATGATTTACTTAGGGGTCATTTATTGCAATCATTAATATTAGTTCTAATTCAGAGGAGGAAAACACAGCAGACCTCCCTGTCCATTTCAGTTTAACTTCTTGGTCATGATCCAGTTTAAACCTTGGTCAAATACTCAATCTAAACAGCCTGCAAGCTTTACTGAAAAGTTAAAAAAAACCTAATGGTCTTCATCTACTGACTTCTGATTCTTCTGTCGAAATGTGGGGCTTTACAACAGCTTTGTTTAAATTATCTGAGTTTAGAGAGAACTTAAGCTCAGCCTTGGGATGACCTCGTTGTACAAACTAGAATTTTTTTGGCACTAATGCCTCAGGCTGCCGTCTGCTCCTTGCTGTGTGCTGCATTGTCTCATTCCCAGTGCATCCCCTGGATACATCCCCTACATGTTCTCAGCAAAAGACTGTTTCCTGCTCAAGTGCAGATGCATGGCCAAAAGCTCATTCTCAAGCCTGCAGAGCAATGAATTATCCCTTCTTCTTCCAAATGCAATAGTGACCACTGGAAGTCTTGGAGCAGTGTGAGGGCTCAGGAAAGACTGGAGAGCTTTGCCTTGGAAACATGAGAAAAATTTGACCTTCTAATCAGCACATGATCATACCCTGCAAGCCTGCAGACATCTGCTTGGCCACATATCTGCTTCCTGTAAAAAAAAAAAGAGTGAAAGAAAAACTCCTGAGTCTTGGGAAATTTTAATATTTCAATGTTTTGTTCATTCCAAAACAGGAGTTCCTGCTTAATGCTGACCCCACTTTACATCAGTATCTACACCACTCCTGGCAGCATTTTTGTGAAGAAAAGGGTAGTATCCAAATAAATGGGGGCTTGCTTTTTTTTTTTATCAACTCAAGTATGTGCCTTCAGCCATGTGCCCCACAAACCTCACACTATTTTCTTTTACCTCCAAGCTGAAGAATAAATAATGTTCCCCACCTGCTGGAGGACAGTCTAAGCTGTATCTCAATTCCTATGGCCCTCTCCTGTAGGGTGGAAGGTGGATCCCACCTCCCCATAGGATTTCCAGAGAAAACACTGAGAGGTGACTCCAGCTATGAATTTTTTTTTTCGGACTCATATCCCCAAAGACATGTAAATAAGAACTAGGGGTGAATACCCCGGATGACAAGAGAGGGGAGGTTTCAGCTGTCCTCCTGTCCAAGGCTGTTCTGCATCCTGTGCAGGACTCACCAGATGCTGAACAGAGAACCTGGCATCTCACTCAACATTCTGAATCTGGGACCCAACAGCATCCTCCCCTGCAGCAGAGCTCCCCATCACCATCCCCAACTCCCCCAGTGGATCTTCAGACGTGCTTTTAAGACTCATTAAGTATTTTATTAAATAACCTAAGACTGGAGCTGGCAACGGGGTTTGCTCTTTTGGCCATCATCCAGCAAAACACTTGATAAGACTCAGCAGTTTTCTAACTGGCATTAAGAGTTATTTCTCTTCTCAGCTGTGCTTTAATGCTTTTTCTCTGCCAGTTTTACACCAGGGCTGTGATTTTTGTCTGAGATCTTTTGGAATGGCAGGCAGAATACAGATAAACCAGTTTGAAGTTACTAGGCTAGTTCAGCTTGTAGATGCAAACACGTAACATTCATGTGTAGCCCACAAGGTTATGCCACAGGGGATACAAAATAAACATGGAAGAAATAATCCTCCATCAGTCAGAGGTTTCTCTGCCATGGCCCCATCCCAAACCCACTGAAATCAATGGAAAGACTCCCACTGACTTAACCAGGCTTTAGGACATGATAGAAGGAAATCTGTTTACACCACTAAACTTCTTTTTACAATGTGCCTAACGAAGGAAGGCAGAAGAGGATTAAAACAAGAATTCTTCCACCCAGCCTACAACCTCCTTAGGAAACAGCACTGATGTGAGCTCACCAGCTCACAAATTTTCAGTGAATCATGACTTTAGCTGGCACATATTTGTGGGTTGTCTTCAGACAATGGAAATTTAAAGTTTTTTCTGATGGGGAACTAATTTTGATTCCCAAAACTAACCGGAAAGAAAAGCACTAGGAACTTATGATCTGACAAGAATAAAAGTGGATCTATTTATCCATACAAAACTAAGGCTTGTTAAACATCTCATATATGAAGACCACAAACTTTTCTATAGAAAAGCTTAAAAAAACACCTTAAAATTGTTCAAGATTACTTGGTCAGTTCTAAGGAATTTATTGACGTTATTTATTAAGCAGTGAAATTACTTTTCTGGTAAATAATTTTATCCAGTTAACTGATATTTTGTTAGGAGGAAAGTTCATGGGAAAAAAACATTTCTGCACCTGGGATTGGAGTGGCCTGCTGGTGAGATGGTAAAGAGACTGTAAGAGTAAAAAGAGTACTAAAAAAATCAGACATAAATACAGTAAATTGAACATGACCACCTCAAACATTTTTGCACAAATCAGATAAAAAAGATAAAATTTGTAAAAAAAATAAACAAAATGCTCTAACCCGTGTATAGCAGGAATACAATAATATTTTTCAGTATTTTCTTATAGTAATTCAGCCATCTCCAGCCTTTCCTATTTTTCATTTGAGATCCTTGCCATCAATTAGTAGTACAGACATGTGTCTCAGTGGATAAAATAGAATACCATAGACATGCAACTCTTAAAAGCTACCATATTTCTCTTGACTCTACAAAATTTTGTATGGGAAAACTAAACTGAGCCAATCAGTAGGAACATTGTCAAGGTGCGATGGTAATGTCTTTCACAGCTGTTGTGAGATACACACAGAATGCAGAGAATGCATAGAATCCATGTTCAGGTGGATGGAAAATCTATGATGGTTTTATTTGTAATATGAAACTTGAGTCAATAACTCGCATCACCTTTTCCAGCTACATGCTATTTTATTCTATGGCCCTCTGAAGCTGGAGCATGGAAATAAAGTGACATAAAAAAGATGATGCATTCTGCTAACAACAAAGAGAAGTAAAATGAAACTGTCAGTTTCCCTCATTAAATTACCCTTCAGATTTGTTTGATGACATATCATGAGTTAATGTTCAAGGTCTGTATTTTTTTCTGTGGGAAGTCTATCTGAAAACAAAATATTAATAAATGTGGTGGGAAGTTCCTGAACTTCCAGAGCTGCATCAGGAAATATTTGACCTTAATAGACCCCTAACTGTGATGTTTTCCTCAGGGAAAAATATCACTAAGCAGTGTCCACAGTAAAACTGTCTTACAACAGCAGTGTGGAATTTTAAACAAAATATGTCAGGAGTAATTAAAATCAGAAGAGTGATCAAGTCTCGGTTAGCATTACTACATAAACAACCACTACCAAAACAAGAAGCAAAACTCCCCAAAGATTATAGAGACTAAGAAAACTTAGAAGTTTAGGGGTTTTGTGTGAACACATCCATAATTTATTCCACTTCAATCTGAACTGTTCTTATTTGCCATTTTTTGGGTCTTCCAAAAAGTTTAATTACAGTGCCATAAATAGAAGGAGTTTAGGGGCATTTCTGTTGTGCAATAAAATTTAGTTACTGACAGCTTTAAGAGAGATACCTAGATCTGTGGAAAGTTTGGAAGGGAATTTCCTTATACTTTTTGCCAAAAGCAAGGAACGCCTCTATTCAGTTTGTGGGAGCACAAAAAGGTTTCCCTGAAGACTAATAAGAAATAAATAGATACCAATAAATCAAGTAATATCTATCATTTTGAACTGCCTTACATCTCCCAAGACCACAGAGCAGCTTTGCTATCTATGGGTCAAACCACTCTCCAGAGGAAAATGGTCAAGAAAAGTCCAGGATATCTTGGAAGGGGCAAAACCAAACGGATGGGATTGCCTTGGAGCCTCGGTGAGTAGAAGGGCAAAATGGTGCATTCCTGATTTGGTACTTCTTTCATGCCTTGGCCCTTCCCTCATCCATTAGGGGGCTCAACAGTGGACGTGGATTTTATTCACTTTCTTGTACACCCATACCTGTGGTAAATGAGTGTATTTCAATAGACAGCAACACTACCTGATAACATCTGTCCTGAGTGTCTCCCTCTGCATTCCTCAGGGAAAAATACCTGAGTGTATTTTGGTTGTGTGGCTCAAGGAAGCAAAGGCTGCCAAAAAAAGTAAGAAGTGCTTGGACTGGAGAGTGCCGAGGTTTGGAACAGGCTTTAATTCTTCTGTAAATGAATTCCCCACCCCTTGGACTACCTTCCAAGGGACTGCAGCCTGAGATCAATGCCTTCAGCTGGCTGCAGTTCTGATGAAAGCCCTCAAGGAGTGGGAGGCATAGCCCATAGTACTTCATTCCTCACATGTTTTGAACGGTATGATTGCACTTTGGCTTTGCCACCAGTCCTTCCCTTGGAAGATCCTGCTCCCTGCATATGGAAAGCTGCTTCTACTCTGAATCTGAGGTAACCAAATCAAAGGAAGGAAGCTGGGAGGATCAGCTGGGGCTGGTGACTCTGCCAGTGTAGGTAGAGATGTGGAGTCAGCTGTGCCTCTCACCAGCACCCAGCCACCCAAGCACTGGGTGTTTCCCCTCTGCAGCAGCCTGGAGAGGCACCAGCCATGCCATCCCCAAGGAAATTCTGGGAATACCACCAGGAAATGGGGAGAAACCCCTGGGGAGGCTACAGCAGGTACCTGGGGAGGGAAGGAGCACTGAGGTGCTTATCTCAGCTATCTGAAGCTGGAGCACCTACCAAACCAGCCTGTCTGCAGCTGATGGCATCCCTGGGATGCTGATGGGAATGCTTCTATTAGGAAAGAGATGACCTGATGCTCCTGGGGACTGCCAGGGAAAAGCTGACTCTGTGCACATGGAGTTGGAGCAGCCCCAGGCCCAGCTGGTGCACACAGAGCTGGGAGGAATGATTTGCCTCCTGCTCCCCTCACTTCTGCTCCTGCCCTGCAAGTGGGGTCAGAGGAGTGCCTCATGCCTCCTGCTCTCCTCTGAGATGTAATTAAAGTAATTCTGCCTAGTTTTCTGATTTCACAAGATGGATTCAGGCAGCCAAAGAAGTGGAAGGAGTGCCATATAACATATAATCTGCCGTTTTACAGAGTTTTGAAGAAGTATTGTTTTTATTCTTCGTGTGGTGGCATTTGTTTGGTTTTGGGTTGGTTTTTTTGGTTTTGGTTTTTTTCAGATGCATCAGCAACTTTTTGAATCAAAAGGCAGCTGTTTCACAGGGAGGGATACCTCCTGTCTTCTGAATACAGTGATTTTATTAAAGAGAAAATGTTCAGTTTAAAAGAGCCTAATAATTGATATTTCAGGCAGGCATTTCTGAAAATGAAAGGTCACTTTTGCGAGAGGACTTGGCAACCTAGAAGTTTAAAGAAGTGTTTAATGGGATTCACAGAAACTCCAGAGCAAGCAGATAACTAAAAAGCAAAAGAAATTTTACCAGTCTTGCTTTAGATTCAGTCTTACTTTTTAAATTATACAGATTTTTAAGAAAATTTCAGGTAATTCTTCTTTTGAAGAAGGTATTTCTTCTTTTGAGATGTCAGTAATACACCTGCATCTGGTCTACATAGTGTATAGGATATGACTTTCATGAGCTAATCATCATGAATTTGATTTTATTTTTTCATCGTTAAAGTAAGCTGAAAGTACCTGGCAACTGTGAAGAATTATATGCTGAGATTCCAGTTTCCCTGGGATTTTGCTTCTGTAGTTGCTGCAATTAACAATTATGCAGTCATCAGGATTAAATGAAAATGTCAGATTGATGTTCTTCTTAATGAGGGAGACTTTGTAAAAGGTGACAATGTGCCTTGCTTACAAACCAGTGTGATGACAGCCATTATATTGGTGTGTGTGTGGTGACTGATGTGCTAGGAACCAGGAGCAACATGTGTTTGAGTCATCTGGCTCTCTAATCAGAGGAGGAATATAATTACACAGACACACACTCCTGGAGTCCATGCCCAGGAGGGCTGCCACACTCATCTCCCTGCCCTGCCTGGGTTCCTAAAACACTCGAGTTGCATTGCTCTAACTCCACTTGTTCTCCTTATGCCTTCTCCCTCCCAGATGCTGTGTACTTATTAAAAAAAAAAAAAAAATAGTATTGGATTCATCGTATTTAGGAGTGGGATTTCCTGAGTTGATTGCAATTCTAATATAGTTAATAATGTTCCCCAGAAAGCTGAATTACCCAACTAATTATGATACATTTATAGTGAGATAATACTGAAGCTGTCAGACAGCATCCAGTGATACAGTTATTAAAAATTTACAGTTTTTGCACTCTTCTGATTGCCTTGGAAGTGGTGATTGGTTTAGTTCTGTTTTAACTGCACAGCTTCTACTAATCTGCTCACTAAGAGAACCACTGCAAATCCTTCCTTTCTGCTTTGGCTGCCAGTTTCAGAATTGTCTGTACACAGAGTGCAAACAAATTTTGCCTTTTCAACATCAACCTCCTACCTCCCAAGCACCTGATTAATCCATCTAATCTATGGCATTCAAAAATACCTATTGCCATGGCATAATTTAATTTCTCGATTAAGTATAATTTGGTTTCCTTTGGAGGGAATTACTCTTTGTGGTGTGGGTGGATCTCAAGGAGGTCTCAGGAAAAATCACATTAGCCTACTTAGCAGCTAGCAGGGGATTTAGTGGTTGTAACCCTCTGAGGATGCAGTCACAACCCCAAAGAGCAGAAACAGCCCGTGCACATGGTTAGGGTGCATGGCTGAAGAAGAATGTAGGCATGAAATGACTGAAAAAATATTTCTTCTACAAGAGAGCATAGAGTCTTGCTGAATGAGGAAGCTGGGGCAACTGCTGGGGTACACGACTCACATTTGCCTTTGGTTTATAGCAATGGGTTTTTAAGGCAGCTGATACACATGAATGCTGTGACCTCCAGTAAGAAGACTGAAGTAGTGGTGAAATACACATAATCCTCTCCCACTGAATTTAATGCTGTGACTGTAGTGCAAGAGAAAACAGATGAGTCTAAAACTCCTCCAAAGCCATGTAACTATTCTATTTCCTTCACATCTGTTGCAATGTAGAAAACAGCTACTCAACCTCCAGTGATTTCTGAAATCTGGAACACTTGTCAAAGGAAGGAAACAATTACTGGTTTATCTGTTATGGCAATGGCACTAATTAGTGTCTTAACAGGGGAAGTTAATACAGTGGCTTACTAGAGGAACATAATCTATCACTCTTAATTAGAAAGTGATGGGATTTATTTTCTCTTTTTCTGACAAAACTTGACAGAACTTCTGATAAACCTGGCTTTCATCTGTTCATTTTGATTTCCTGTGAGGGCAATGGCAATTACACTTTTGATTTGGGGTCAAAAGGGAACCAAGACATGCAAAAAACTCTAGCAGCACATGGCAGATACAATCGTGGAGTCACAGCCACCTGATTTTTATCACTTGAGAAATACAGTTTGATGTGGAACTGGTTGCAAAAGTTTATGCAGCTATTGGTTTAGCTTATAGACAAAACCCAAATCGCATTTGATAGCTGTAGTAGTCTTGCAGGTAATGCAGTGACTGGGAGAATGCCTGCTCACCCTTGCTGAAGTTTGTTTAGAAGGACAGGCAACGTGAAATCTTCCCACTTTCTCATGCCTGAGATGATGACTTAGCACCCACAAATTCAGAGCAGGAGCACCAGTGCTTGGTGACCTGAGGGCAGGTGTCAGATGGCACTGAGTGCAGGAGGCCTGCAGAACAGAGTCTGGAACTCGGGAGGTTACAAACAAGAAGAAACTGCTTTGAGATGAACTGGGCTACCCCGAGAGAAAAGAAATGAAATTCTCTTCAGTCTCTGGGCATGACTTCTCAAGTGAGAGCTTCTGAGCTACCATAGGCTTAGGGCAGGGGTTTGTAAAAGCACACACAGCAAAAAGTCCTTTGGTGATGTGTTAGTTATGGGTTAGCCTCCATGGTTTGTGCTGATCCTGTGACACACCAGCCAAATGAAGTAGGGCAGGTTCAGAGCTACCTGGTGTTACTGAAGTGGTGCAAAATATTTTGATAAATCTTGCCTTAGGTTGCTTCTTTACCAGGCACAAGAGAGAAGATAGGAAAGATTTACTATTTTTACTGTATGGATGGGGAAATAGAAGCAGGTAAAGTAACACAAGTTGCTCAAGACCAGAGCAGGTCAGGGCAAGCATTTAGGTACTGCTTATAACACAACTGATGGAAGCAGTAATATTACAGGAGGAATATGTACAGTATATACTTAAGCTATTTGAACACAAAATTTCCCCAAGTTTCCAGCTTATTCATTTCTCACATAAATATTTTGTTAGATTTCACTAAGTTTACACAAAATCTTGCACCAGTCTTCTGTTATTGTAGTAATTCTGATTATTCATGTATTATATTCTTAGGTAGCTGATTATATTTTTCATACCAAATCTGAGAATGATATTGAATACATTTTTGGTCCAACTCACATAAAAGGTCAATTTCTTGATTTAGTTTTCTCTTAGTGCACTGGATTTTTAATTTCCACTCCATAGACATTTTCATGCCATCATTTAATGACATTTAAATTCTTTCCAGTTCCTCATATTTCTTCATCCCTCTGAACTAGTTACCAGCTGCAGCATTTGTACATATTATACTTTATTATTAGCTTTAACTGGCCTGCTATATTGTCAGCTGTTACTAAAGAGGATGGCAATGTTAGAGCATAAGT
Source organism: Phaethornis superciliosus (assembly GCA_023637945.1). Taxonomy (NCBI): domain Eukaryota; kingdom Metazoa; phylum Chordata; class Aves; order Apodiformes; family Trochilidae; genus Phaethornis; species Phaethornis superciliosus. The sequence goes on from JAJQWJ010000011.1 coordinate 21,910,345, forward strand.
CATATTGCACAAATACTGGGGAACATTTTACTCTCTGCTAAGATGAATCTGAAGTATATCCACGTTCCTTATAGGCACATGCACAGCAGGGCAGAGTGTACAGCAACATGCATTTCTTAAATGCTAAGAGCAGTTGTTTTGGAATTTTTGTTTGTTGTTTAGTTGCCTAAAAATGGCAATGCATTTTTCAGATGCTCAGCAAAACCCATTTCCAATAAGGGTCAGGGGTTGAGTATCCATTACTAAAGAGAAGGTTCTTGTCTTCCTAATCATTTTTATTCAAATGTTCATCCAAAACTAAATCCTGCCATTTTAGCACTTCTAAAGCAATTACTTTAGTTTTTATGTGTATATGAATATTAAAAAAGAAAAAGAAAAAAGTTGCAGCAAATCTTGAAAGTCAGTGCCTGGGGTTTTGCCCCAGAGTGTCTCCTAGCCCACTGGGTAAATTCCTCTGCAATCCCAGTGCCTGTATTGGAAGGATGATTCTCTCACAGATAGACAGGAAGAAAAAGACTACTCCAGAAGCAAACCAAAGCATTAAATCCAGGCTCCTATTTTGCATGGCCACCTGAAGGAGCATTTTTCTTGACAGCACAGTGGTAATGAGCAATGGTACTACTAGGATGATAGTATCCACATAATAGTAGATATAATCACAGCTATAACTATCCATGATACAGAAGATACCCAAGCTACCTGGTATTAATGTAATTAAGGTATTGCTGCTGTGTTTTGCTCTGGTTTTGGCAGCTCAGCTTGGCTGTACTTTGGATTACTTCTCACTGATACTCCAGTTCATGCAGACCTACTTGCTCTGATTCTTTGGCCCTCTGCTGCAAAGGAGGGTGAGCTGTCAGCTGGTAAGCACCCCAAACCAGGCAGGATGGGTGCCTCTCCCCACCTGCCTTCTTCTCCCCACTCACGACCTCTTCCAGGCATGGGCAGCAGGTCTGCCTTTGCCTCAATTCCACTTTTAAGCCACAAAATGAGCACCCATCATTACTGGGGCATTCGGTGCACGTATGTATTTGCACAAAGGATGGGGATACATAGATGCAAACCTTCTCTCCCCTCTTTTCTGTGGCTGCAGGACAGATGCTGTTAGTTGAAAAAGGACACAAATTCAGGCTCTTGTTTATCAAGGTGCAGATAATTGCTTTTTCTAACCTAAAGCACAGCAGTCATTTTTCTACCAAAATGCAGCTAGACTGTGTTGTGGTGGCAGTTCTGTAATGACCTAGAAATTAATGCTGTCAGCCTGGAAATGGGAACAATTTCCTTTTCAAGGGGAATGAAAATACAGCTCCCTCCTCTCCTGGCCAAGCGTTCCAGCCACCACATTATCCTATCCAGGATCTTTTGTTTAATTTTGCTTCAGCTCAATCATTCTTGGATCCTTTGTTCAACGAGATCCAGTTTCAATAGATGGGATAGATAGTACTCCTACCCAAATTACTGGGTAATGAGGAAGGCTTGGGGAAGGAGCTGAAAAGAACTATTATACTTCCAGCTATATTCTTATGTAAAAGAACAGTATTGCCTTCATCTATTGAAAACCACTATGGAGAGGTAAAGTCCCTGATAAAGAGAAAGAAAAACCAACCCAACCCTGTGTTATGTTCCTCTTCAAAAAAGGCAAGAAGGAGGCTAGAGGGAAGGAGATGGTCAGCCTCACCTCAGTTTCTGAGGAGCTCACAAAGCACATATTCTTGGAGTCCATTCCTAAGTACATGACAAAGTAGTCAGTCAGGCAAACTGTGCTTTACCAGCACAGCTCTGTGGGTGACCAGCAAAGGGTGAATGTGACCTAACCAGACCCTACCAAGGCTTTTGACATCCCCTGTGGCATTCTCATTTAGGAGCTGAGGAACAGTGGCCTGGAGGAGAGGATGATCAGGTGGGTTGGAAAGATGCTGAATGGCTTGGTTCAGAGAATGGCAACATCCACCTGGCACCCACGTGGCACTAGCGTGGAGCTCCAAGATCAATGCTGATGTTTACCAGCATTTTCATTGCTGCCCTGGATGATGGCATGGACTGCAACTTGTAGAGGGCATTGTGCTGCACAGAAGCCACTGGGATGGCAAACAGGAAGCTTCAGTCCAGAGGGAGCCTCCTGAATTTCAGAGCCAGACTAGCAGGAACCTCGTGAGGTTTAGTGTGGAGAGGTGCAGAGCTCTGTGTGGGGGACAGAGCAACCCCAGACACATCCCCAGGCTGAGAAGAAAACAGTGGGGTGACAGCACCCACAAACACCAGAGCAAATGCCAGCCTGAACAAGGGCTTCCCACATACAGAACTTCCAGATGATTCTGTGGAGGCATCTTACATGACAGCAAGAGGTGGAAGATGGAAGGGCATCTTCTCTGAGACAGACCTGAAACATCAGTGTCAGAGAAATGCCTTTGCCTAAATATTCCCACTATTGGTGTGGGAAACGATGATAACTCTTTTTAGTGTTAATGTTTTTGTGCTACACTAAGTCTACTCTATTCACCATCAGCTTCACTAATTTTACCTGTCCAAGAATGAAAGTATCTGAATGAATACATAATCACTCAGGAAAGCCAGTAACTTGAAGTTAGAAAAGCAGTTATTATTACTACTGTATGTTTAAGTAGATAACCACACCTCAGGCCCACCCTTGCAAAACATCTATTTTTGTGAATGAAGTGAATCCCTGCCTGCAGGAAGCTTTACCAAGGGCCATGACAAGCTTGCAGGGATTTGCAGCTCCTCTCCCTGGGCCTGCAGAGCTGGGACCCAGAAGTGGGGCTGAGTCAGGCACCAAACCCCACAGAGCCAAAGTGCTAATAGCACTCCTCACTCCTCACAGAGCAAAGTTCACATGTGTACATAAGGGCTCAGATTTTGGTGACTTCAAGCATCAGCCTCTCTGTGCCTTTGTCATTGTAATCAACTGGGTTCTCTTGCCTAATCAGGATGTGACTACTTTCATAGCCAAATAGCATCGTATTGAAACTGTTTAAAATAATTGAAAACCACACATTAATATTTTTTCATATTCTGAAAAATATGTGGAAAATAATTTAGAAAGCATAACAGTTTTTTTTTATTAACCTCAGGTTTTTCAGTGTCAGCACAGACTTTATAATGTTACAACTTTTTGTGCAATCTTTCTACCAAAGTTTCATCTCATTTCTTAGCTTCAACTAGTATTTACGTAAGGACAGAACTTTATGTACAACCATGCATGACAGAAACCTCCCATCAGATTTTAAAACCGGGTGGTGCAACACGGATTAGGTTAAGCGGGAAGGTTGCTACAGCTTCAGACCCCTGAAGCTAAAAGAAAAGTGTTTTTTTTTTCAGAGAACAAATTTTGATCTGTTTCGTATTCTCTGCACCTCATTTAGGCCTTATCTGGCAGTCTTGTAGCCTGCAAGGTTGCAACCAATTATATCATGGTTGGTTTACTATCTATGTCAAACTAAGTTATACAAAACCACAAAATAAGGTTTGGTTCTTATCCTGATACTGTCTCATTAACTACAGCATTGCACAATTGTATCAGTAATATCTGACCCTTAGCTATAATAATTCACTTAGATGATGTCATCTAAGCTGTCATCTTATACATAGGAGGTACTGAGCAAATGAACTTGATAACAAAATGCCTTCCTTGCTTTTGAAGGCTGACTTCAGGCTCCTAGTTTTTTGTGTACAGACAAAAGATCCTGGCCAATGCTGCTGTGCCTCTTACTTCACAATAATCTCATTTCTTTAACCCTTTGAACTTCCTTAGGCATTTTTTTTTTTAAAGGATTTATCTTCAAAATTCTCTGTATGCTTTTGTTTACTAATAATAATTTGAGGGATCAATGCAAGGGCAGCTTCACCTTTAGGTCCCACATAAATCCTCTGGAACCACGTGTGTCTGTCGTGATCAGAACTTGCAATATTTTGCTGCCCTTTGAATGCCAGACTAGAAATGCTACCAGTGATAACAGTGTCACTACCTTGTAGGCCTGCTGCACTTTTCCTACTTCTATTTCCCTCTCCCCCTCTCTTTCCTGCCCTTGTCATTCCCAGGAGGAGTTTATGCTCCTCATCCTGAAGGGAAGCTTTGCTCAGAGGCAGTATCCACAAGTTAGTTTAGTGGGGGTAGTTATTTTGTATCCTCTGTCCCAGCTAAAATCAAATTATTGTTATCTGTTTGGTTGGAGGATTTATGTATGGGAAGCCGGGAAAGGTTACTATTCTTACAATTCTTATCTTGAACTCCACAGTGATTATATTCAAATGTCTCTGATTTCAGCAAACCACACCATTATTCCTCCTGCTGTGGTATATTCACATCAGATGTTGTGAAATCTGACAGCACTTCTTAATGCAAACTGGGTTTTCAGATGGGTCTTGGCCATCATTTGGCCATACACTTTCCCCTGGATCTCATCATTGTCCAGTTTCTTTTTTTTCTCCTGGGGTCACCTAATGTTTGTGCCCAAGATCTGACTCTTACGGTGTTGAATCTGCAATTATTTCTTGTGGGTTTTTTACAATTTCTTTCTGTTAGTCAGCCTCTGTTTTGTCTCCAGCCAACTCAGCTGACTACACCTGCAATTCCATCACTCCAAATGTTATCTACCTCTATTCCTTTACTGTTAAACAAAACAAAAAAGAAAATAGAAAAAACCTTGCAGTTTAAAGTCTCTTAGAACTTGTATTAGCATCAGTTTTAGAAGTCTTGAGTTTCTACAACATTTTAAAATGGAAGGGAGGTACAGCTGGGAAAAAAAAATCCAAACAAACAAATAAAAACCCTCCTACAGAAGACAATCTGCCCGAAGTGCATGGTTAACAAGATTCAACAAAGTGAAAAAGCTTACAAAACAAAAATACTTAAAAAAAAAAGCCAAAAACCCACCCCGAAACAACCATAGAATTTTTTTCTTACTACTAATCTTATTTCTGTTTCTCCCCCACTCCCCATTGCTTTGCAAATTTGTAATTCGTTGCTTCCAAAGGTTCTTCAAACTTGTTCTACTGGTTTTCAGAAGCAGGCAGACTTGTTTTTCTGAGCTCTTCAATATACCAACTGAATTTATTTAATTTAATTTTGCTCCTACAAAGAACTCGGGATGCCTCTTCAAGGGCCCTAAATCACCCTGTTGTATGATAGGGGTATATTCAGTGTGTACATCACAATACTTTTAATTACCTGGCACATGAAACTGTGCAGAGCTGTGCTAAAATGCAGGCCCTGTTTAGTAACCATAAAGACCTTGATCCAACAGTAAATGGAAAAGTGCTTTATCATAACTAATGCAGTCAGCTCCAAGGGGAGAAGGTTTCCATGAAAATCCTTCCCATGAGGGGAGCCCTTTTGCTGTCTGCTCAGAAGTGGAGGGGGCTTCACAGGAGTTTCCCAAGGTATCCAGGAGCGAGTTCTATCCTATTTTCTCCCAGATTAATGTCCACATTTCCAACGTTTTTCCAGGAGCCCCAGGGTCCCTGCACTCAGGCGGTGTCAGACAGGGGTGCGGGGGCTGCTCCCCATCCCTCCAGCTGGGACCGGACCCCGGGGCCCCAGCCTCTTTTTAACCATTATTTTCACATGTGCGCATCGCCAGAAGCCAGGAGTGGGAGGGGAAAAAAAAAAAATCCTTCAAAATTGCTTCATGTGTTTTGCGAGACTGCGCTTTCCCCACCGCTGTCAGGAAGTTCTGACCCAAGCGGGCCGGTTCGGAATAAGCGAGGAAAGGCGAGGGTGCGTGGCAGGAAAAAAAGATAAAAAAGGGGCCGCCTTTGGTTAGGAAAAATTGGTTCTGGCGTTGCCTCGAGGGCCGGTGCGGGCTGTTCCCACCCCGGCGTTGGGATCAGACGGGAGGAGCCCCGGGGCCGCCTTTCTCCAGGCGGAACCTTTATTTGACAACTTCTGAAGCGGGGCCGGGCCGGCAGGTAAGATGGGGCCGGAGGGAGCGGGCTGCCTCGTCCCGTCCCGTCCCGTCCCGGGTGCCCCCATGGCGGCAGGGCCAGGCCCAGGGCCGGCTCTCAGCTGTCCCCGCCGTCCCCCGGCTCCGCTCCCCGCCCGCCTCGGCGCCTCCCTCCGGGGCAGAGGCAGCGGCGCTGCCGCCCCCTGCAGGGCCGCGCCGGGAGGGTCCCGGGGGGCCCCGGACAAAGCTCCGTGGGGGTGCGGGCGGCTCTGAGGGGTCAGGACTGACAGAACCGCGCCGCCCGTCTCCCGTCTCCCTCCGCCCAGGACTACTTCTCCCCAGGTGCCGGGCGGCACCGACCCCCGCCTCCCCTCTCCCTCCTCCTCCTCCTGCCGCCGCCGCACGCGTTGGGGAGGAAAGGGGAGGGCCGAGGGGCGGTCCGGGCGGAGGAGGGTGAAGGAGGCGCCGAGGAGATCGGCAGAGGGGCTGAGGCGGCGGCGGAGCGGGGCGGTGGCACGGCGGGGCCCGGGGGCGGGAGCCCAAGGGCCCGGAGGAAGAGGAGGAGCGCGCAGTGCCGCCGCGGGGCCAGGCTGGAGGAGCAGCGGCAGCCCCGGGGACACGGCGGAGGTGAGCGGGCAGCGGCGGGGAGGCCCCTGCACCGGGAGGTTGGCTCCGTGCCGTGCCGTGCCGTGCCGTGCCGTGCCGTGCCGTGCCGTGCCTGCCGCCTGGAGCGGGCAGGAGGCTGACAGCCCTGCGAGGCGTTGTGCGGGGGGTGGTGGGGAGCGGCCGCCTCTGTGGGGTGGGTGGGGGTGCGGTGCGGTGCCCGGGATCTTTGTGCGGATCCGGGTGTGTGTGTGTGTGTGTGTGTGTGATGGGGGAGGGGGCCGGGGGTAGGGCGGGTGTGTGCTGAGGAGCAGATGAAGGGCGGAGGAAAGGGGGAGAAGGAGGGGGGGGTTCCCAGCTGCTGGCTTGACCTGGGGGTTCTGCTGAGGGGGACGGTGGGGCTGCCAGAGTGAGTCCTGAGGCGGGGGTGTGTGCCTGAGACAGAGCGGAGCCCCCAATAAATAAAGGGTTTTGTAAGGGTTTTGTCTGGGGAGGGGGGTGACCCGCAGCCCCCCGGGAGCCCCACTGCCGGCCCGGCACGAACAAAGACGTGGGCAAAGAGCCGGCGGCAGCAAAATAATAACTTAAAAAAAAAAAAATCAACAAAAAAACCTCAAGCAAACCCTGCAGCCGGCAGTAGAAAAATGAGGGAGAATTCGGGGATGAAGCCGTGTCAGGGAAGGGGTATATCCAGTTCTCCTGAGGAGAAAATGAAAGGCTCGCTGCTCTGATGGCTCCCAGACTACTGTCATATCTGCTTGTTGGGTTTTGTTACCTTTTTTTTATTTGCAGCCAGTTGTACCTCACAACAAGAAATTTCTTTAGAATACCTTTTCAGATTAGCTTGTGTTAGCAGTGTAAGCAAAAATAAAGAATAACAGCCCTTTATTCTTTGTTGTCTGCATTTGCAATTGACTGGGTTATGATTGCGTGGAGGGTTAAAAGTGCTCTCTTCTTTATTTCAGAGCTCTAGGGGAAGATGTTGTCTCTTCTGACATCTTGCGATTAAGATACCTGAGAACAGGTTCAGTAAGAATCCAAGTTCCTGAAGAAGACACTTATGAATGTACTGAAGTAAGAAGCTGTAAACGTGTTGGGTTGTTTTTTTTCCCCGTCCTCCATACTGTATGAGAACCCATAATCTGAAGCACTTCTCAGACACTAGCCCAGATGTATGAAGGCTGTAAAGGTCTCTCTCCACACTGACCATTTCTCAGTCATGGGTACTCACCCACACTCCTGGTAATGGTATCAGCTCTGAAGAAAAGTTGCTTTCTCTGTCAAGTTCCATTTTTCAGAAGGAACGTTTTATTATGGACAACTTTTTCTGGATGTGCATCCAGAGAGATTAATGCCTAGAGCTGAAAGGCATTCAGTATACACTGAGAAGTTGGCTTTCCCTCAGTTTTTCCAGATGTGTTGTACTGGGAACACACACAACTGCATAAGCTACAGATGCAGCCATGGAGCTGTGTGGACTCCTGAGCCACATGAGAAGCACTGCTGAGCGTTGGTACCAGACATGGCTTCATGATGTCAGCTGAACTGTGATCGTGTGCTGCTCACCATCACAAAGCTTGCACATGGAGTGACACCCTTCTGGAGAAGAGTTAAAGTTTATCAGGGAGGTTAACTGATTAACCTCTGTCAAGTTCTCTGCAGAGGATTTTTCTCTGCCAGATGAATGCCTCTCGTCTCCCCGCTCTGAGATGCTGAAGGTGTCCTGCTGCTTATGACCAGTCCAAGAGGAGAAGCTTTATAAAATGGCTCAAACCAGCTTGCTGCAGGGAAAGCCCTTTTACTGTAGGGAGTGGGTTTTCCACAAGCTTCAGCACTGCCTCCAGGAGAAAGCTAACTGCAGCAGTGGTGCTGCCAACAAACCATCTCTTGTAGTGAATTCTGTGAGCAACACCAGCGTTGTCTCTGGGAGAGGAGCTGCCTGGGGTGTGTTGTTGGTAGGAGGGCCTGGCAGTGGGAAGACAGCCCTCTGTACTGAGTTACTGTGGCCAAGCTCACCTGGAAACCTGCAGAGAGCCTTGCATCATCAGGCCCTGGCCTTCCATTTCTGCAGGGCCCAGGACTCTGACACACTCTGTGTTGGAGGCTTTATCAGAGGTTTAGTTGCACAGATCTGCCGCAGTGGACTGATCCAGGGGTACGAGGACAAACTAAGAGATCCTGCCATTCAGAGTCTCTTGCAGCCCGGGGAATGTGAGAGGAACCCTGCTGAAGCATTTAAAAGGTAAAAATAAATTAAAATAACCCTACCAAAAAGAAAACCCGTATTATGAAAATGCTGGCTTCTGTCAGATCTTGCAGACCTACCGTGGAAAAAATCTTAAGTCTGTCCTTACAGCTGACATAAATGAATATTTGCTTTGTAAACAAAATGTATTATTGATAGTGAATTTATTTGTATAGTGGTACCCTTGGCTATAGCTAGCGTTTTGGAATGACTTTAAAGTAGTTGATGTCAGAGTGGAAAATACCTAGTGAGTGGCCTTCATGTGCCATAAAGGTAGTGCAGTTGTCCTTTGTAGACCCAAAACGGAGCTTACAGGACCCTCACAAAAGCTTCCAATATTGTCCTCTGTCTAAGAGGAAACTAGACTGTTTGATTTCTGGGTCTGATCCAGCACACTGGTTTCATGTTTATCTAAAAATGCGTGGTAGGAAAATGTCAATTAACTCCTTGTGTTACTCCTCGCTACATCAAATCTTTATGGCTACTATCAAAACAAGCACTCCAGAGTATTGAATGGATCAGAAGGTTATTGAGGGGGCTCACCCTCTCCCTTAGAAGCTTTGTCAGCTAAGCAGAATGAAGATATTTATTTACTGACTTAGTGTTCAAGCCAAAGTGTCTTCAGTACGTCTGAAGAATTGGGAATTTTGTTTCTGTAAGGCTAATGTGTACAGTAAGAGTGGATGTCCATAGCTCACTTAAGAGTGTGGTGTCCTGAGCACAGCCTTCACAAACATCTGTCTGACTTTTTTTGGTCACAGTGAAGATTCAGAAGGGACAGGGCTTGCCTCAAGCAACAGAGCTTCAGTTGAGTTTCTCGCTAGTATACAACTGATACATGAGTGAAACTGAAGTTCTTTAGCACTGTGTAGTGATGTAACTTTCTGTGGTAATTTGGGGTTTATTGGACAATGTTTGCAATATCAAAAAATTGTTCTCTCTCATTTTCTTCCTGGATGGCTGAGGCTGAGTAAATAAGTACTGAGGTTGAACTGTAGTGCCTGCTTGTATTGTCCTGGTGGTGTAAAAGCTCTTCCAGTTCTGATGGCTGTTCCGTCCTCGCCCGCTGAATAAACAGGATGCATGTCTTCATTGTTCTCAGTCTAGTGTCTTAAAACAAGACTAATTCTGGATTTCTCTTTGTTGTTAAGTGAAGTTGCAACCTCTAGCAGCTAAAAGTCTGATTTCAGAACTTTCAAGCCCTTCTAACGGCTATAAAATCTGAGTGAAATCAAATGTCTATAAATGGAATAGTGGACTGGCCATCTCACTTCTGGCAGTCTTTTAAAATAATGGAAGTGGATTAAGCTGGTGAGTAAGAGACCATTTATGTTTAAAAGTCTGTTACAACGGTATCTTACTAATTTAGTACAGGCAAGTTCTCTGTGAGATCTGGAATCCTTCCTCTGTTTAAACATGATTGGCTTACTCTGAAGAGCAGGAGTTAGGTAAATGTCCTTAGACAAAAATGTATTATGGGAATATAAAAAGGCCCTGTGAGTCAGACTCAGCTTTTTAGATACGACTGCTTTTTATGAGCACAGGGTTTAATGATGGTCTGTTTGAATATTTAGGTCACTATACAGGTTTCTTGGTTTTGTACTGGAAAAATAAAATCTGACACAACATCTGGTACTGGTCCTCAAATTTTGCAGCAGTGATTGTGAACCATTATTATTCTAAAAAAACTTATGTTGTAGTAGAACAGCTTTAGTCAAGGAGGTGGGAGATTTTTTGTTTGCTGTTTGTTTTGGTTTGTTGTTTGGGGTTTTTGGTTTTTTGCTCTTTTTGTTTTTTTATTTCTTTGGACCTTTATGTATTCCCTTGCTGCCCACCTATCCTGAGCCCTTGCTCCCAAAAGCAGCTGTGGTAGTGAGTCTTCATTCTCGTGTTTCAGATTAAGGGAGATGAGGTGTTGGAGACAAGGTGCTGTATGGGGAATATAAGTTTTCAGCACTGTGGCAGGAGACCAGGAGATGGCTGTTGACAGAAGTACTGTGAGCTTGTTCTGCTCCCTGGATGATACAATCACTGCCTGCAAACAAGAGGAACTTGGCAGCTCCCTCCCCACCTTGATCATTTGTTAAGTGAACTTTTATCAATACATAAAACAGGTGAGAAAGTTTAACAAAAACGTAACTTAGTTTTTTTCAAGGTTTCTAAGACTTACCACTGAGCACTTCAGGATTCTGGTCTGGTGTGTTTATATATGTTTTCTGTTAAGTGAACGTTGTTGTTATATGCAGTGAGTTGTAGGGAGACTTACTTGTCAGCTGATTGCCTTTCTCGTTGTGTGAAGGCACTGAAACAGCATAAAGCTCTCATCTCAGTGCTCCATTGATTTTTACCTTATTTTCTTTAGTCAGCAGAAGAGGGAGAAAATCTTTCTTTAAGGAGACTGACAAATTTATGCTTTAGTTTGCATGGCTGCTCCAGACCAAGCCATGTAATCATGGACTAAAGTGCAGACTTCTGTTCCTAAGTGCTAAACAAGATCACACCATTCTTTTGTTGTGCTCATTGTCCTAGAAATAGTAAGAAAGGAAAACTTTAATGCCTTATATTGTATCCATTTATAAACAATATAAAAATCATTTCTTAAAGTAGTGGATCTTCTTCTGAAGAATGTTTTACAAGAGATTTTCAGCAACCCTGATGGTCATCATGATACCATGTGCACATGATGACCCAGAATGTTCAGACTTCTCACCTTCTGGTTGAATACATTCTCATGTATTTATGAACTTAATGTGCCCTGAAAACTCTTTCAGGGACAGATCTTGCAGATTTGAAGGGCTGGAAGGGCTGATCTATATTAAATGTGTTTTTAAAGTATTTATTTCTGTGCTGGCAGCTGAGAAAAGAGCTGCTACTTACAGCTCCACTTTGGAGGCACTTTTTTTCTCAAGCATGCAGTACTGGAGCAGAAAGCAGTCCTAAACATCAGGGAGGTGTTTGAAGCCTCACATTCAAATTCTAGGTCAAAGCGAAGAAGAAAGTATAAAGGAAATGGCTCAAGTAAGAAGAAATAACGTATTAAACTCAAATAATGTAATTGGAAAGGTTATTAGGCTGTTCTTTCCTGTTTACATACAAAAGTGAAAATCAGAATAACCCCAGTTTTGCAAGGCTATCTATAGGGTTGTGATTGGGGTAGGTTTTGGTTTTGCTGCAGCAAGTTTATATTTGCAGTGCTTGGTAGGAATACAGGTGACTATTAGTTATCCAGGGCCATGAGGACCTGCAGGAACTGTGATATAAGCCATGGATAATACTGAAATTTTTGCAAAGTAAGCTGTAAAAAGACCTTTAAAACCCTTATGATCCTGGTTTATGTTTTTCAGAAAAGGAGAGGACGTTAACCACCTTCAGACAATAGGGGAAGGTACATAATTCCCATGTCTTGTGCTACAGTTGGGATTAGTGGTGGAAGGCAGAGCTTGGTTAATTCACAGCCCAGAGAGTGGATGATACTAGAAATGGTGAATTTCCACATCTCCCCAGTGGGTCGGTGCAGCTTTGCTATCACTCACATACGAAGCTCTTGCTGTCCTCTGCATGTCTGTTCCAGAAACTTCAAAACTTGAGAGACTTCTGCACTTACTTCTTACATATTGAACTTGGGTCAGTGATGTTCAAATGTTTTGTTTGAGGGTTTTCTTTTTTAACTTGTGAAGTGTTCTAGAACCTCAGTAATTAAGTATATCTAATATCACCTTAAGATGGCCTGGTCAAAGAGGGGAAACTGAAGCTATATATTCAGATTTCCACTGATTTGCATTCCTGAAGTTGCATCTCAATGCAAGTAGCTGCACCTGATTAGTAGAGACCCAAGAAAAGAACAATTTAAAAGAAAAAAACCCGCTGACCCAATTTGTGTTTAAGAACTTGATAGAAGTCTTCTCAAGCTGATGTTACATCTCCTTTGTCAAAAATGAATATAGCAGAAGCTCTGCCCCAGAACCTAGGTATCCTGTTTTCAGAAAGGACACCAGTTGGATTTCTGTGCACGCTGATGCTAAATTCAGTGTCATGGTTCCTTTTGTGTGTTCCCAGACAATCACAATTTTTCTTCTGTTTCTGACTACTCATTTCTGCTACTCCTGTTTGAAATAGGGAAACCCCATAGAGTTAACCCAGCTGCACAGGTGACAGGAGGCATCCACACCAAAACTGTAAAAGAAGGACAGTAAAGAATTGTTGGATGTTGCAGTTTCTCCTCACCCTCCTTCTCCATGAAGTATCAATGGTGTAGTTCCTTTTTGTCTGTGTGCACCACAGACCTGCATTGCAGTGCAAGTGCCCAGTAGTGTTAAGTGATACAAAAAGCAAAGCAGGCTCATAGGTCTCTAGCATATGCAAATAACTGTAGATTTGATCATAAGTGTGAGAGGTCATGTGAGGTTTTATGCTGAGTGCATGTTTGAAGCAGGGGTTTATGTTGATTAAAATTGAAAGCCCTCTGTGAGTCATGGGCTTGGACAGCAGTAAAGTACAACACATCTTGTGCCAGGAGTTGTTATCTATTTAAAGTTACTTTTACCTGTTTGGTGGAGAGCTCCAAAGGATCAAGCCTCTGGTGGTTCTTGTTTTAGAATATGATGGAAATCTCATAAACAGCAGAATTCAGAGTGAAAAAAACCCTAGGATAGTCAACCAATGCTGGCAAGTATTGCCTCCCCCAGCCCCAGCCCTTCACCTCTATTGGCTTTCCATGCTACTAATTTAGTTTTTTCTTTTTTAATCCCTGTTTCTCACAAGGGTGAGGCATCACCAGAAGGTTGCAGATAGCAGGTGCTTTTACCTGCAAAAAAGCAATGAGCTTTTACCCTTATCTAAAGGGTAAGAGAGAGGTTTTAAGTTCTGGATCGTTTGTATGACAACATAGGAAAATGCAAGTTTGTTCAGCACACTGTGGCTGTTGTCCAAACACTTTGAAGCTGCAATACTGGAATTTCATTTTTCTTGACATTTACTTAGCATAGATGAAGAAACGGGTTTAGACATTGAATTGTAGGTGATAACAGATGAGGTGTGAAGAAGCTGTTCTTCTTAGAACCCCTTGCATGACTGTTGAAGCCAGTAATATAATAAAAATTATCATGGATTGTGTAGGCTTTATTGAACACTTAATTAGTAAGCTTTTCACCATTTTGGAGTAGTTTATTCTTAATTGCAAAAACTCGAGTGTTTTTTGGAGTAAATCTGAGAAGTTGAAGACCAGCTCCTCATTAGTTTTCCCTGGCTCCCTTCCCCTTAACTGTTTACATTTGCATTATTTTGAGCCAACAAACTTTCAAATCCACAGTACCATTACTGAGGGAAGGCCAGAGATTAATTAGAGACCAGAGATTAATTAAAGTATCCTGACTTTGATACTTTACTCTACAAACTTTGAGTTTTCCTTGCTAGTGAATTAAGCACACTGCGTGCTCTGCACCCAAAGTTCTATTACTGCTCTGAAAATAAGCAGTATTAGTTTTACTCAGGTGGTAGGATGCATTTGTTTTTATTTTTAAATGAAATGCATTTAGTAAAAGTCTTTTTTTACCATGAGCTCTTGAGAGCTTAAAAAAAGAAAAATTAGCTGAGAGGCATCACACTGGGCACTATTACAAATGCCTGAGCTTGGGCTGCTGGGCACTCAAAAGCTGCTGGCTTTCCTATCCATGTATTCTACAAATATTCTATTAATAATTCAGTACTAACCTTTTTAGAGAGAAGAAATTACTTGACTTTTCTCATCCCAGTCTCAGGGACTGTCTGTAATTATCTATGTATTTTTCTCTTACCTTCTGGAAGGGGCTGCTATGTACAGCCTTTCCTCTGCTTCTGCAGCACAGCAACAGTCTTGGTAGCTGTAGATTTGCAGCATTCACAAAGGGGGTGTGAATGTAGATCTCTTGTCAGGCTCATGGAAAGGAGAGCTTTAAATGGTAGAAACAAAGCCGAGGTCTAACTGTGTCATATTTCATGTGAAGAAAGATCTGAATGCATAATGAATTAATTTACAAGACCCTTTAAAAAAGGAAGGTGTTAAATTTCCAGTGTGTTCATTCATTTACCACATGTAGAGTTCAAGTGTGCCTAGTGACTAATTTCAACCTCAAAACTGGAAGGGAACCTCAGAAAATCAAGTCCATCTCCTTCCCCAGGCAGAAGAAACCAAGTCTGTTTCTGAGATTGCTTCATCTGCTTTTACACATCATGAGTCTTACCAGAAAAAAATTTTGTGTATGTAACCAGAGGTATTTTTCTTGCTAAAATCTAAGCTTGTTACTACTTAACAGTGTTCTCCAGAGACTTGGAGAATAGGTTCTTTCTTTTCTTTCTGGGGACAGCCTTTTATGTATTTGAATGCTGCTTTATTCTCTTTCATCTCTCCTTTAAAGTAAATAATTCCAGCTTGCTAGTCAGAGGACACACCTAAGAATGTGACATTAAAAAAATCCCTTAGCCACATAAAGTTTTCTGAATCCAAAGGGCAGTTTTCTTAGCAACATTTTAGATGTGTAAATATGCAACATTCTGCTTCTATACTTTCCCAGAATTTTTTCAGTTCCTACATTCCTCATTTCAGGACTAGAATCCTAGAGCTGGTAGGATCCTTTCCCAGTGGAGCCTGATCTGGTACAAAATTAACTCTCCTTTTAGTAGGAGCCATAACCACTTTCAGTTGAGAGCAAGCTCAGGGATAAAGTTATTTTGTGTTGGGAACCTTTGCACAGATGTTCTGCAGCACATCCACGGGTTCTTCAAGATCTTGACACCTAGAGGATGCCAAGAGAGACGTGAGGCAGAGCTGGCAAGGGGGGTTCTCTGTGGTCCCTTCCTATGTAGTCACCCACCTGTTCCTGCTCTCTGTTGGAGATTCCACAGAATCATCTGGGTGTTGGAATGTCAAGCACTCCATTCTGTCTGATGTACAGATGTATATCTGCAAAAGGATTGAAGTCTCTGCTTTTTGAAAACCATGAGGCTGTCAGCCATAGCCATGGCAAAACATGAGGAACATGTGCTTCTTGGTACCACTGACAGAGAGTGCTGTGTACTCAGTCAGCACGGAATAAATGCAATCTGATTTTAGTATCTCATTTTTTGGTGAAGCAAGTTTGTGTAAAAAATACGTACCTTCAACATGGAGTGGCTGAGTTGTTTTTAACTTATCTAAGTTTACTCCATGAGAGTACTTCCATCAGAAAGAACTGAGAGTTCTGTAGTTGGTATCTCCCTGGTAGGTTGATTTTGATGCTGTGGAGGCTTCCACTTGGCGACTGTGTAGTGAGAGACAGAAAACCTTAAAAACAACAGACAGACTTGACAGCACAAAGCCTTTTACAGCTCTTTACAGGAAGCTGCTACATGTAAGCAGATATCTGGAAGATCTTTTGAGAGCTAATGAAGAAAAATGGTAAAAAAGACTGTATGAAAGAAATAAAGAAGAGTACAAGACACAGTAATGCACTGAACCTTAGTCCTGACTCCTGTGTGGCTGTGTACTCTGACCATGTGAGCAACTCCAGTGTAATAATGCTAAATGGGAGGTAAAACACTGCTTGCCTTCAATGTAGCTTACTTGTTACAACAGTTCAAGTAATTATGAATATAGTTTCTGTGTTGACTTTCACTTTTGTGTGGTATAAGTCGGTTAATTTATAAGTATTTACATATTTGTCGTGTTTTAGAGACATTTCTAGTAAATATGCTTGTCTACCTTTTAATTGTTCAGGAACATTATTTCATACTTAAAATTATAGGGTCAGGATACTGCCTGAAAGTTGTACCATGTCATGGGTGAGATGAGAAACTATTTTTGTAAGAGTGTGCCTAAGAGGTTAAAAAGAATCTGCCAACTTGGCTTGTATTTCCAGCTCAAAGTGAAGTTGAGGAAGGTGAGTTGGTACCTCAGAAACTTGTTTTTGGGAGGGCATCTTGACTCTGGTGGAGCTTCTGTTTCCTAGGATTTAATGTGTAACTGATGCTGTAGGCTTTTAACTGATGCCTGGCTTCATAGAAAATGCTGTGTTCTGGTGCTTTCTAGACAAATTAGAAAGTTGAGCGTTGCCTGAAGCTGAAGTACTTTGTGGCATGTTTCTCTTTAGGCTTTTCCCTTAAATCTGTGGAGTTAACAGGTCACATAGCAAGAGTTAGTGTTTCTGTAAGAGCAAGCTGTATGATGTTCTTTCATGGTGTGGAAGTACAGACTGCAGATAATACCGTTTAAGGTTTTAACCTTTTCAGTTTCAATTACCATAAGAAAGTTTCCCCAAGGCATTTTAATAATGACAACTTACACAGACCTTTTGTCTTCTACTTCCATAGGCATTAACATTTTGCCTTTAATCTATGTGGCTCAGCCTTAAACCTTACAGGTTTTCCTATAAGCTGTTTAGTTAGATGGACCTTCATAGCAATTCACACTTGTTCATTATTTCCCTTCTCCCCAGCTTTCTATGCACATTTTCATAGCTTGTGTGAGAGTTTAAGTTTCTTTTATTTTCTTCCTTTTTAATGAAAAAAATAAAAGGGATTTGGTGAATTGTGAAGTAGAAAGGACTTTGTGTGTCTAATACACTGGGAAAAGATAGTATTGAAGTACTGCCTCCTGCAAGTGTTTGTGAAGCTGTGCATTGAAGAGATGTTGGTTGCTTCTGTGTGATAATGTGTACAATACACTGGGAATGGTGAAAAATCATCTTCGTCCAGGATCAGAAATGTCGTAAATGCAGAAAAACTTGATGACTGCATAATTGCTGCTCACAAAGGAAAACTATGAGGAAAAGAAAAGGCAAGTGTGACAGAAAAAAAACCCTTAAGAATATACTCATGTTGAAATGAGGATTGAGTTGTATATAAGTGTTCAGAGGTATTGCAAAAGAGGTGTTGCCAAGAATTTAGGTGTGTAGGTTTCTGGTACACTTGACATCAAAACATGATGGGTTAACATGAAGGAAGAACTGGAGATCAAGAAAAGAAGGTAGATGCTGATGGAGTGGAAAGGACTGAACTATTGCTGTCAAAGTCCTCTATGCACTGCATGTTTGCAGACCCTTTTTTGCCAAGCAAGCACCAACAAGTCTTTGTTTTTGATAGAAAGTGATCAAAATTCTTGACTTAGTTTTGGATGCTGTTATTTAAATTGACAGGAGTGAGAAGAAGAATGGGAATAAAGTTGTATCATGTCACTTTTGATCCATGGCCCATCATCAATAACTTTTTGGGTTTTTTTCTTTTAGTACCTACTTCTAAATTATGAACTTGTCATCCACAAAAAATAAGCTGTGTATAAATTGTTATGGGAGGGGTGAAAAAAGAGGAGAATTTAGTGTCTATCACATGTTCTACTGTAGTTAAGGCTAAAAATAGATCTTAATACATAGCTATAGAATCAGTTCCAAAGCTAAAAGCATCACTGCTGTAAGATAATAGAATCAGGTTGACATGGTGCTAACCTAACAGTGTTTTTTAAAGTAAATTACAGAGAAGATACAGAAAGGATCAGTAGGTCATTTAGAGTCAAATTAACAGAAACTATATCTGCTTGGGGTCAGGGAGAAAAAAAAAATGCCAAACCACCATGTGACCAATACAAACCCAGAGTGAAGCATGAGGAACATGGGTGTTGGATTCAGCTTTGGGGAGTGGGGGAGAAAAATTCTGGATGGCACAAGGACAGCTACTCCATCTGTTGCCTCTAAGGAACTAAGACTGAGCAATTAAAGGCTGGGATAGTCCTTTTTACTTGAGAAAATAAAATGGAAAAGGATATGTGGTACTGCACACACGGGAGAAAAGCTGTCTTAAGTGCTTGAGTAGTAAGGTAAAATCTTAACAGCTTTTCATCTGGTATTTGTGTAGAGGATTTTCTGAAAATGAGGTTGGACAGTCTAATCCTGCAATCCATTCAGCAGTTGAAGTGTGGGGTGCTTTGTGATGCTGTGCAAGCAATGGGAAGGGCAGCTACAGAGCAGCTTCATGAGGGAATGATCTAGATTATGGAATGTACATTGTTATTTATTTTGGTTCCGCCGGGCAGGTGATTGAAACCCCCCCTGTTTTGACAGCTTCTAGAGGTATGGAAAATAAGGTGCAGCATAGGTAGTTCTCTCATTCCAACTAGTAATAGTTTCCAGTGAGTCTGATTTGTTGCTTTCATCTCATGCAGTTGATGTAAACAGTACTTTGACATTCTCTACCTTTTTTTTAACTATAGTAAGAGAGCTTTTAAACAACTGGTGGATGTTGGATGTTGGATGACAAATCCCAGGGGTAAATAAAAAATGACTTAGACAAAAGCTCACAAACTGGGAGGAGAGGAAGAGAGGAAACAGGGTTATTCCTGTGGGGTCATGGGATGGACAGAAAGGAAGAGAAGGAAGGCAGTTAATCAAATGCCTTAGGAAGCCTTATACTCATGGAAAAAGGCATGTTGTAAACAAGCAGAACTGGAAATATTAGTACACAGGCATGGCTCAAAGGTATGTCAGGATAACTTGTGTAACTGGTATGTTTTCAAAAAGTCATTTTTCTAGGAGTTGTGTATCGTGTTTGCTTTTAATTCTAGAATAAACTAAAGAAAAAGGCACTGGAAAACCTGTGATTTATGGGTATGATATTTACTGAATTGGTGAAAGTTTTATCTTTTATGGCCTGCAAATAAAACTACCTAAAAACTAAAACTAAAAGAAGTGGACTTGGGAATAGTGGTGACCTCAGATAATTTGTGGGTAAGATCTCATGAAGACAGCTAGTAGTGAAAGGAAGGAATAAGCTGGAAAGATCACCGTTTCAAAGCAGTAATAGTATAGCTATTACTAGGTACAGTAAATACCTAGTTTAGTGGAACTGAGCCCCTGAGTCATAATATAAACAGTAGGAGGAAGATGCAGAAAAGAAGTAGGTCAGCTGAATATGAAAGTGAAAGTGTCGTGTGAAAACGAGAGGAAAACTGAAAGTTGAGAGTGCATTGTTGCCTGTCCCTGCCAGGTGTGTTCTGTTTGGCAACAAGAAATGATTCCATATGTTCATTAGCAGCAGGAGGACAATATCCACCAAGTGTTCTGCTATTTGCTGGGCAGGAAAAACTGATACAACTGAGAAAGCTGAAGTGATCAATGATTCTGTATGTTGCCTGCTCTTAAAAGTATGAATTTTGTAGCTAGCTACCATAATTAATGCTAGCAACAAAGAAGCAGGATTACAGAATAACAGAGCCTGGACAAAGAAACCCCCTGTAGAGTAGGGGAAATGTGTTCAAACTGCTCAGTCTATTAACTGTTATTGATTATCTTTAAAGGACAAGTTACCTTTATCAAGCTGGCTGAAAATTCAGACATGAAAGAAAATGATGTATATTTACTGTCTTGTTTTAAAAAGGGACAAAAAGGCATTGGGGAATTAGAACCATGTCAACTGAAACAAAGAATGCCAGAGCAAATAAACTATTTGTAAGCAGCTGCAAGATAAGGAGCTGAAAAACAGCTAATGTGGTATAACATACAGTTTGGTTTTGATAAAACCAATCTAACTTCTTTCAGTGGGAGACAGGGATAACCATAAATGTCTGTTTTGGCTCCAGGAAGTCTTGGATGCTTACATGAGATCCATGCAGGCAGTCTGTGTGCAAGAGAGGACTGGGTTTGGCTACATGCAAGAAGAGCTGAGTATCTGTACTTGGAGGCTAATTATCAATACATTTCCATACTGATACAGCACAGCATGGTGGGTTTCACAGAGCTCTGTCCTCTCTCTTTGTTCTCAGTATGCTCCTTAACATTCTGGCTGACCGAGCAGGGGGAAGTGGTTATAAATTTTGGATACTACTGGCTTCCTTTAATGACTCTTGTGTTATCCATGGGACACAAGTACTAGAGCAAAAAGTACAAGGTTTAAATTGCAGGGTGGCAAGTTAAGGTTAGACATGTAAGGGGAATGGGAAAACTTCCAAGTTGTAAGCATATTGAAGCACAGGAATAGGTTGCTTGGGGAGACAAAGTATTGATCATGGGAAGTCTTAAAAAATGCTCAGAGTGGTACCTCTGGGGGGTGAGAGCTGTGCAGCTGATGTAGCTGTAGGTGGGGCAGTGGGCTAGATGACCTCTCCATGACTTAAAAAAAAAACAAAGAGAAGTGGGAGAGTTTGTGTAGAATAAATTACTATATTATATTATGTGTTCAGGAGGATGTTTGCATTGTTTCCAGTAGTCGCCTCCTCTGTACCTTTGGTAGTGACACAGATTTTTCTATGTCAGATTCTGAGTAGTTTCAGAACATATGGGATATGTTGGTACATATGGCGAATATATTTCATTTAAAAATACATACAGAGTGTCAGCTTCCTCATTTTAGCAGGCATGAATGATTTTCAGCTACAGTTGCCTGTCCTTTATAATAGCAGAGCTGTTTGCAGATTCTTCTAGGTGGTCCAACTACTACACCAAAATATTTACTCTTAAGGTTTCTGTTTTCTGAGATGTTGAGTCAATCCAGCAGTAGATGGGAATGCCTTATAAACAGAAATCTCCTCTGTGTTTGTGTCAGACAGTAGGAAGTCTCTAGTGGTGGCTCTGCTCAGTGCAGTACTGGTGCTGGTTCCACCAGCAGCTCTCCTGGTGTCTGGCCTCTTGCCCTGGAGCCAGGTTCTGTGTTCTCTGTCTGGGACTGCAGGTCTGCCTAGCACTGACAGGGAGAAAGCAGGTTGCTTCAAGATATTGCAAAATTAGGTACTGAATTGCACCAGACTTGCTCCCTGTGCCTAATTTGCCACTTCTGAAAAGACCAGACCCTGGATTTACATCCATGTATTGTACCTAAAGCTTTCCCAGTCTGTGATTCTCAGGCTTTTTGTTTCTTTTCTGCATTTTCCTTCGTAAGATTATCTGTAGTTGGGTAGAACTGCTAGAGCCAGTTTCTCTTTCTGTACAGGCTACAAACAAATGAATTACTAGAAATGATGATCCATGTGCTAGTCTGTGACTGTATAATTCTTCTGGTACCCTTTTTGTCAGAAAGTCATAATCAGTTGCAGTAGACTTCTCCATGCTGAAAAATTCCAGAAGAGGTACCTCAATAACCAGTTCCTATCTTGCAGTACATCCCCAGGTGTGCACACATCAGAACAGGTCTTTTCTCTTTGACTGTACTTAATCATAGGTTTTATTTTTGGAAATTTTAAGTGTAGAAGGATTTTATGCTTCACAGCACATGTATTTCTTGAACATTCCACTGTTGGTTAGGGGTCCTGTGTGTATGTTTTCCAGGATGTTATAACCAGTAGCAGCAGCTGGGCAGTATGTAAGAAGCAAAGGCCTGTGTTACACATATATATAACACCAAGAATTGGGGTGATGTCACACTTCTGGAAGAGAAGTCATTGTCCCTCATTTCTTTCCTGCTTGTATGTGTATGTAGAGATGAGTATGGTTTTGGTAGTGAAAGTTGAGATTCGGAAATAACGAGTGTTGTGAAGAGGGAAAAGCAGCACCCAGGGAGAGAAGGGGCTGTGGAATAGGTTTTTCTGGAGCACCATCAGTATATCAGGATTCTTCTGGCTGGAAAGAAATGGCCTGGAGAAGAAGGTGCATATGGAATAATTACTCACTGCCTCTTCCTGCACAGGAGCAAATGGGTATTAAATTAAATTAAGACTGCTGTGGATACCAGAGGCTTAAACAGGTTCTGTCCAACAGACAGAACTGCTCTCAGTTAAGGGGTGTTAAATGCAGAGATTGAGCCTCTGGTTCAAGAAGTCCCTGTAAGCACTCTTTACTGTGGTCCCTGTAAGTTCTGGGAAAATTTGGCTTAGTGCTTTGCTTGCTCAGTCCCCAGACATCTGCTTTAGCTCTGTTTGGGGCAGACTGAACCTCTTGGTCTGACCTGCTGCAGCCCACTGCTCTGTACTGAATGAGCTGGGACTTTTTCCTGGACACCATGGTTGCCTCTTCTTGGTCACCAAGAGGTGGCTGCTGACAGGAGAACACTGTTGGATGCTTCAGTGATGTTTTGCAGCTTTTTGTTAGGGTCACACAGATTTTGAGATTGGAATTTAAGATACTGTTACATTTTTTTGATATCTCATAGTAACACTCATACTCAGAAAGTAATACAATACAGAGAAGTATGTGAAAAGAAAAGTGGCTTTGACAGAAAAAAAAAATGTTGCAGGGAAAATGCCTTGACATGAAAATGCCTTGACATAAATAGCTGAGGGGGCAAGGCAACAGTCTGGTGGGGGAAGGGGTGGAAAATAGTCTTTTCCAACTGCCTCCTTTCATTGTGGGATTGGCATCACTTAGGAAAGTAATTTTAACCTCATGGCTACTTTAATTTCCTGTTCTGTAAATTGGTAGCTGCTTAGCTTCCCAGGTTACTGCACAGTGATTTTAGCTGCACTTCAGGCATCTTCTGAAAGAGTGACCAGGTGTGGTAGTGCAGTAGTGTTGTGCATCTGAAAAAAAAAAAAAGGGAGAGGGGGGGAGAAGAGGAGAATTGTAAGGAATTTAAAATCCATTTAATACAGAATACTTTTGGAACACAAGTAATTTGTACTTCTTTTTTATACCTTTGGGGAAATTTCTCAAAGTGTGATCACCTGGTCTACTCCACTAGATTCTACTGTTATGTTGGGTGGAATAGTTGCATTACTTCTGTTCCATTTTGTTTTTTTCTCAGTAAGAAAATTACAAACCTTCCACAAATAGTGCTTATGAATAATTTCTGAAGTGGGTAGGGTTCTTCCATTAACAGGCAAGTTTTACCTATATTCCATTTTAAATGCTTGGCAGGTAATGACGTGATGACCAAAGTCTTCTGAAAATAAATTTATTCAGCAAAACGTGTGGAAAAAAATACTATTATGGTCTTGCATAAAATAAATACCATGTTGCATGCCTTCTGGACAGATATGAACAACATCTTAAAAGAGAATCAACTGTTGGATACATGTTTTTCTCACCCTGTGTAATTTTCTGAATATTTTTACTATAAGGTCAAAGTTTGTTTGCCTGTGTATTTAAAGATCATTTAGCCAGTGAAAGTTACAAGCCTCAATAATTGAGTTTGCAAAAATCAGTAGCAGAGCAGGGAAATACTGGATAGATGCATGTCAGTTCCATAGTATCTAGGAAAAGGTATACATAAGCACAGAGTATTGCTAAGGCTCACAAATATAAATATGAAAATCTGAGATTTTTACCTGGTCAATCACATGCATTGGAGCAGATGTTCGGATCCTGGAGATGCAGAAAATCCTTTTCCAGTAATAGGAACGTGGCAGCTTCAGGTAAAATAAAAGCTAATACCTCAGAGTCACTACCAAATGCCTCACTCTGCTGGCAGTTTAATTTGCATTTAGTTTGTGAAGCTGCAGTGGGAATTGGTTTTTGCAAAACCCTGATTCATTCAGAACTGAACTCCTAGGAGTTCTGATATTTTATATGGCTTTTATTTAGACTTTTGTTTCATGACATTGTATGCTATTAGTATATGCAATAATAATAACTCCAGCAGAGAACAGTAATGAATTTCTTAAGCTTTGGTCCAAGTAAGTTGTTTTTTTTTAGTGAAGCAGCATTTTCCCAAGTCTTATAATGAGCCTCAAACAACATTAAATTGTTTTAAAGTATGTAGTAAATTATAAATTCATTGCCAAGCAATAGGGCATAAGCAAGAATTACATTCCTGACTGTTCAAACTGTTAGTTCATTCTACCTCAGTATTTTCTGCAGTAACTATTTTTAAAAATTCCTTAGACTAGTTAAAAAGTAACGTTGCAATTTACGTTGGTCGTAGCTTTGACTTGAATGACTCTATGATAGCCAATGTATTGTTAAATGTATCTAAAATACTGATTTGTTTGTTTGTTTTGTGTTTTTCTTGTTCCTTCCAGGTGCATTCTGCTCCCTCTCCTGGGAATGAAGCCCCCTCAGCAGAGCCTCTTCCTCCTGGTGGATTCTGTTGATGAGGGCTGCAACCTTTCCGAGGGGGAACAGACTGGTCCAAGCTTAGCTGGAACAATAGCAGAGCTTTTAGCTGCCCACTTTGAGTTCTTCCCTCCCTGGCTGCTCCTCCTCTGCTCTGCACGCAAGCAGAGTAAGGCTGTTACCAAAATGTTTACAGGTGAGTACAGAGGCTCCTTGGTACCCGGGCCCATAACTGCAGTGTGGGTTTTAGAAGCAGCTCAGTGATGGCTGAAAGCACTGATCCATGCTTAGTTCTGAAAGAAGACAATCACAAAAAACTAATTCTAAAGAGCACGTGTTCGTTGCTGAGGACTATTGAAAGTCTAAAGTATGTGGGCTGCATACACCCATTCCTTACAACCTCCTTTTTTTGTTTGTTTGTTTGTTTTTTGTTTTTTTTTTAGTCTCCCATTAAACTCTTTCACCTTATATTCAGAATGTGGGGGGTAATCTTTGAAGGTGGAAGGTTGCATGGAAAAAGTTCTTTACAGCTTCTTCATCCAGCCTTTACTGTGTCACGAAAGCATTTCTTCACTATAATGACATTCTTACTGGAAGTTCTCTGAAATCTAATAAAGGGCAATATCAAGACTGGATTCCAAGCCTATGTATAAGGCCTGTGTGTATTAGAGCAACAATTAGGACAAAAATGTGATTATAGAACACAGGCTCATAGACTTGCTCATTTCCACAGTGGCAGAAGGTCAGTGGGATAATTGCATTTTGGAATGAAGTTCTGTATGTACCAGTGGCAGATGTGAACGTTGGTATTTGTGAGGATTTGAGAATTAAAGGAAACTTTGGGGTAGCTTCACAGGGCTCCTTTGGACATTCATATGGGAATAGTTCTGTCAGAGCTTGGCTGATTAGGTACTTTGTCATTGCCAAAAAACAGACAGAACTTTCTTCAGAGCAGTTTTATTTCCTTTCCATTGAATCATATAGAGTTTCAGACTAGTCCTAAAAAATTGCTGTTGTCTTCTAAGTGTGTTTCCAGATGGAATTCCTGACAGGAAAAATCAGCAGGACTAATGGATATACCTTTAAAATAAACTTAATTTAAATTAGTTAATTTTTCATTTCTGCAGAGAATGACTTGATGAATATCATACAGGAAATTGGCTTGTGAGATTATAATCCTATCTTCACTGTGGAAAACCTACAACAAAGAGAGAATGAATCCCAAAATAATCAGACACAAGTTGAGAAGAAACTGTAGAGTCAATTTGGAGAAAGTGGTGGTTTTTTCCACTGTGAAATAAAACTGTGACATTACAGCCAATGTGATAGTTGCTTTCTTAATATGCTGCTGGATGATTTTCCTTTTTTGCAGCCAGTATTCAAGTTTGTGGAAGATACAGTTAAGATGTGGGAAGCATGGCTGAAGCCTCTGTTCACTTCAGATACATTGCAACTTTGTGTTGTAAAACAGGAGATAATGGTAATTTCTGTTCTGGTTTTAGCCTGGAAAGGATAGGCTGTCATTAACACACTGGGCAAACTCTTCTCCTTTCTAAGTGATGAAGATATTTAATTGACTGGCAGGCAGAATTCAAAATCAACAATAAATATTTTTTGCACTTAGCACTGCAGAAGGAAATGGGCTATGATGTGTGTGGCACTCTGGGGTACTATAGTACTGGGTTTCTAGTATTGCCAGTACACCAGCAAATAAACATTTGCAGCTACAGTGATGAAATAATCGCTGCACATTTGCTTCAAATGTGTTTCTTTAATTTCAAACAAAGAAAATTAGTTTCAGTGTAACATAGCACAATAAGTAGAAATACTTTTAGGAGTATTTTAGGGAAATATCCCATCTGTAGCATTTTGTGCTAAAAATTTTTAAGAGTACCATATGAAATACATGTTAACCAATATTCATGTTTAGGATCAGTATATGTAAATTTTCACTCAATATTTTCATGCAGTAAAAGCTTCCTCCACAAATCTGCTGAAATGAGAGCTAAACTAATTTATCACAATGTATCATCAGGGACTGGGAGCAGTGGTGTGATCCTGATGATGTGTCCAGATTTGTAGCAGCACACAGCCTGCTACAGACTTTTTTCCCTTCTTCAGATGCTCAGTCTTCATTAATTAAAAATAAAGATTAAAAAATAGTAATAAAAACGGTTTGCCTCTTGTGGCTGCAGAGACAACCTCAAAAATATCAACCAAATGTAAAATGATGCCTGCATGAGTGTACAGTCACCCTCCATAGTGACCAAAAAAAAAAGCCAGTTGGGTAGAAAAGGAGGGGTACAGATAATGTGTCTCCTCCTGCCTTCTCTGGCCTGTGTGCTGCCACCAACTGCTGAATCATGCCTGTTGGATTTTCTTCTGGATTTTTTCCCTAAATGTGTCCATAATTATCCACCTTATCTCCTATATCATTGTGTACTCTCATGTGACTGCAAGTATGGACAGTCAAGCAGCTACATTAAACACAGTCTTAACAACCTTTGTATTGCAATGCTGGAAAAAGCCCTCATATTTCATATTTTCTAGTAAAAAGTTGTGTGAGAATTTTGACCTTGCTTCCTTTGTGATTAAAGAGGGAAGATTAAATTGCTTTACCCATAAAATTAACTAAATAAACCTCTCTACAGTGACACAGGCCAGTGGGAGGAGCAGAGCTCAGCCTCAGTGAATCTGAGCCCCTGGGCTAGATGCAGTGAGATGTCTGAGGTATATTCCACTATCCTGCAAGTGCAGTAAAAGCTACGTGTGCTGTTTGAATTTTCAGGGGTCTTTTACTCTGATGGAAATGTTTGTTTTTGAGCAGGTGTGCATAAATGGCCATAGAACTACCTAATCTAACATATGCTTAGATCAGCAGTGAAAATTATTAATGCCAAAATATTGCCATGTTTTTAATAATTTAGATGAAAGTTAACAGTAGAGTTAAATTTAGTATATTGAAATGCATTTAAAAATTGTAATTTACTTAGGTAAATGTATTTAAAGATATATGGAAAGCTATAAAAATACATGAAAGTAGAAGGGTATTTTTAAGAACTTACTGTAACCTGCTAGTTAATAGCTTATTTTTTATTATTAAAGTTTGAAAAGGCTGACATGCAGTAAGAGTATTTATATAGTAAAGATACTTCTTTTTTTCCTTTGAATTACCCTAGATCTTGCCAAGAAATACATTTGGAACCGATTTGTTTACAGAACTGCCAGGAATTTAATAAATCGGGAAAATCCATATTGGAGCTCCCATTGGGTTAAAAGTGATGTTTTGTAAGAAAAATTCTAACAATGCAAAAAGCAGGGTCGTGGGACTGCAAGTTCTGTCTGCTGCACTCCTGTTTTGCTGAGCTTAAGTAGTTCATGGGAATGCATCTGAAACAAAATGAGCTTTCTCTTAGTGTTTGGGTTCTTCTTGTCTATGAAAGTGACTTATTGTATCTGGTAGGGTTGAAAAGCAAATTAGCAGGATCTTTGTTTAGAAATGTAAA
Organism: Phaethornis superciliosus; assembly: GCA_023637945.1. Lineage (NCBI taxonomy): Eukaryota > Metazoa > Chordata > Aves > Apodiformes > Trochilidae > Phaethornis > Phaethornis superciliosus. The sequence goes on from JAJQWJ010000011.1 coordinate 21,938,519, forward strand.
ATTGCCTCATTTAGATAGATGTTCAGGGAAAAAAATAAAGGTTTGCTAGCTTGAAGGAGGAAAACAAGAATTTGAGATTTAAAAGAAAAATAATTCTATCTATAAGGCCATTTTAAAATTATTTGCTTAACTTAATATGGCACAGTGTAGTGGTTAAAATAAACAACCTCTTTCTGTTCAAAAATCTGTTAGAATGGCAGCAGTGTTAATCCCAGCCCTTAAAGGGTGTGTGAGGATTGTGTGAGTGTAGTCCTGCTATACAGGCTTGTCTTCAGATATGATATAGAGGATCTCATTAACAAGGAATATTTTTAAATATTGCAAAAGAGAAGAAACCATTTTTAGCTTCTGTGAACATCCAGCCAATCAAATGGTTTAAATTACTGACCTCTGGACTATTCACTGAGCTGAAGCGACCTGAAATTTATTTGCTTGGCTGAAGTGCTTAGACATTTGGTGTGTCTCAGGTAAGTACAGAGTCAGGCAGTATTTTTAACCTTAATGTGGAACAAAGTAATGATACATCCTCTTTTAAAGGGGAAAAAATCAAAACAACACAACTTATGACTAAAGGCATGGAGGAGGAGGAGTTTGCAGAGTTCTGTGCCTCTTCTCCTTCAGCCAAGTGGCAGGTACAGATCTGAACTAAGAGAAGCAAAGAGAGATGCCAAGAATTTGAAGGTTAATTTATATTTCCTGCGTGTACATGCAAAATACATTATAGTGGGTGTTCCTTACCCAAAAATGTCTGTCTTGTTTATTTTTTTAAAAGGCTGGGTTAAACACAACTAGATCAGAAATAATAACAACTTTCTTCTCTTTTAATAGGTTTTCGAAAAATAAGTCTGGATGATCTGCGGAAGGCTTACATTGTGAAAGATGTGCAGCAATACATCCTGCATCGTTTAGACCAGGAAGAGGCACTGAGGCAACATCTGACAAAAGAGACTGCAGAAATGCTGAATCAGCTTCACATCAAAAGCAGCGGTTGCTTTCTGTACCTGGAACGTGTCCTGGATGGAGTTGTGGAGAATTTCATTATGTTACGAGAGATCCGTGATATTCCAGGGACGTTGAATGGTCTGTACCTCTGGCTCTGCCAGAGACTTTTTGTGAGAAAGCAATTTGCAAAGGTCCAGCCTATTCTCAATGTGATTCTTGCAGCCTGCAGGCCGCTGACCACCATCGAATTGTATCACGCCGTGTGGACCAAAAACATGACGCTGACGATGGAAGACTTCCAGCGCAAGTTGGATGTCTTGTCAAAAGTTCTTGTCGACGGGCTTGGAAATACAAAAATCTTGTTCCATTACAGTTTTGCAGAATGGCTGCTTGATGTGAAGCACTGTACACAGAAGTACTTGTGTAACGCAGCAGAGGGACACAGGATGCTGGCAATGAGCTACACTTGCCGAGCAAAGGATTTAACGCCGTTAGAAGCTCAAGAGTTTGCGTTGCATCTCATTAATTCCAATCTACAGCTGGAGACCTCAGAGCTGGCTTTATGGATGATATGGAACGGCACACCCGTCAAAGACTCCCTGTCCACCGTAATTCCTAAAGAGCAGGAAGTATTGCAGCTCCTGGTAAAAGCTGGCGCTCACGTCAACAGCGAGGACGACCGCACGTCTTGCATCGTTCGGCAGGCTCTGGAGAGGGAGGATTCCATCCGCACGTTGTTGGACAACGGGGCCTCGGTAAACCAGTGCGATCCCAACGGGAGAACCCTCCTGGCCAACGCCGCCTACAGCGGCAACCTCGACGTCGTCAACTTGCTGGTCTCGAGGGGAGCGGATTTGGAGATAGAGGATGCTCACGGGCAAACAGCACTTACCTTGGCTGCTCGGCAGGGCCACACCAAGGTTGTCAACTGCCTGATCGGGTGCGGGGCTGACGTCAACCACACGGATCACGACGGGTGGACGGCGCTGCGCTCGGCGGCCTGGGGAGGGCACACCGAGGTGGTTTCCGCGCTCCTCTACGCTGGAGTCAAAGTGGACTGTGCAGATGCTGACAGTCGAACAGCACTGAGAGCCGCGGCCTGGGGAGGACACGAAGATATTGTGCTCAACCTGCTTCAGCACGGCGCCGAAGTCAACAAAGCTGACAATGAGGGCAGAACGGCTTTGATCGCAGCGGCGTACATGGGGCATAAAGAGATCGTGGAGCACCTGCTGGACCACGGGGCAGAGGTGAACCACGAGGATGTGGACGGGAGGACTGCGCTGTCGGTGGCTGCGCTTTGTGTGCCGGCTAGTAAGGGACACGCCTCGGTGGTGAGCCTCCTCATCGACCGCGGCGCTGAAGTTGACCATTGCGATAAAGACGGCATGACTCCGCTGCTGGTGGCTGCTTACGAAGGACACGTGGACGTTGTTGATCTGCTTCTAGAAGGAGGAGCTGACGTTGACCACACGGACAACAACGGTCGTACGCCGCTTCTGGCAGCAGCCTCCATGGGCCACGCTTCAGTTGTAAATACTCTCTTGTTTTGGGGGGCAGCGGTCGATAGCATCGATAGCGAGGGGAGGACGGTCCTGAGCATCGCCTCCGCGCAAGGCAACGTTGAAGTAGTACGGACTCTGCTGGACAGGGGGCTGGATGAAAATCACAGAGATGATGCAGGCTGGACGCCTCTGCATATGGCAGCTTTTGAAGGTCACAGGTTGATATGTGAAGCTCTTATAGAACAAGGTGCTAGAACAAATGAAATCGATAACGATGGACGCATACCTTTCATATTGGCTGCGCAGGAAGGTCACTACGATTGTGTGCAGATATTACTGGAAAATAAATCCAACGTTGATCATAGAGGCTATGATGGGAGAAATGCACTCCGTGTTGCTGCTTTAGAAGGTCACAGAGATATAGTTGAACTACTGCTCAGCCACGGAGCAGATGTAAACTACAAAGATGCCGATGGCCGGCCAACACTTTATATCTTAGCATTAGAAAACCAGCTTACGATGGCTGAGTATTTTTTAGAAAATGGTGCAAACGTAGAAGCCAGTGATGCTGAAGGAAGAACGGCACTCCATGTTTCCTGCTGGCAGGGCCACTTGGAGATGGTACAGGTGCTGATAACATACCATGCTGACGTGAATGCTGCAGATAATGAGAAGAGATCTGCTCTGCAGTCCGCTGCGTGGCAAGGTCACGTGAAGGTAGTGCAGCTTCTCATCGAGCATGGAGCTCTAGTTGACCATACATGTAATCAAGGTGCTACTGGACTCTGTATTGCAGCCCAAGAAGGGCACATTGACGTTGTCCAGATACTACTGGAGCACGGTGCTGATCCAAATCATGCCGACCAGTTTGGGCGCACCGCTATGCGTGTTGCAGCTAAAAACGGACACTCTCAGATTATTAAATTACTGGAAAAATATGGTGCCTCGACTCTGAATGGTTGTACTCCATCTCCGGTCCACACAATGGAGCAAAAACCCTTGCAGTCAGTTCCCTCTAAACTGCAGTCATTGACAATGAAGTCAAATAGTTCAGGGAGTACTGGTGGAGATATGCAGCCTAGTATGCGTGGCTTATCTAATGGGCCTGCTCATGCCTTCAGCTCTCCTTCAGAGTCACCCGATTCCACGGTAGACCGCCAGAAGTCATCCTTATCAAATAATTCTCTGAAAAGCTCCAAAAATTCTTCTCTCCGCACCACCTCGTCAACTGCGACTGCTCAGACGGTGCCCATCGACAGCTTCCACAGCCTGTCCTTCACAGAGCAGATCCAGCAGCATTCCCTGCCACGCAGCAGAAGTAGGCAGTCCATCGTTTCTCCTTCTTCCACAACTCATTCCCTAAGTCAAAACCACAATTCACCGAGTAGTGAATTTGAATGGAGCCAAGTAAAACCTAGTTTGAAATCAACTAAAACTAACAAAGGGGGGAAAACGGACAACTCCAGCAAATCGGGGTCAGCTGGGAAAAAAATAAAGCAAAGTAGTTCCTCCCAACCAAAAGTGTTAGAGTATGAAATGACTCAGCTTGATAAACGAGTACCTATTGCCAAATCTGGGACGAGTGTGCAAGGTAAATCGATGCCGGCAGAGCCACAGTGCAAAATTTTGGTGCCACCAGCTCAGCAGGAAATTGGTCGATCTCAGCAGCAGTTCCTCATTCACCAACAGAGTGGAGAACAGAAGAAGAGGAACGGAATCATGACGAATCCCAATTACCATCTTCAGAGCAATCAAGTTTTTCTCGGTAGGGTTTCTGTCCCACGAACAGTGCAGGACAGAGGGCATCAGGAAGTCCTGGAAGGTTATCCTCCTGCCGAGACAGAGCTCAGCCTTAAGCAAGCCTTAAAACTGCAGATTGAAGGTAGTGACCCCAGTTTCAACTACAAGAAGGAAACACCATTATGAAAGGTAAACTACCCAGTTCCAAAGGAAGCAAGTGCCTCTATTTCATCATGTACAGTTTTAAAACACTGAAACTAATTTTCATTGTCCTTTATCGTAGTAATTGCTTTCTTAATGAAAACTGTTTATGTTAAAATCTTAACTTGGCATAGGTTTGTTTTGCTGCCGTTTAAAAGCATGAGCTGTAGAGGGATGATCACAAACTGGTTCAGTCTAAACACACAGAAACACTTCTTTCCCACGAGGGTGGCAGAGCACTGGAACAGGCAGCCTGGAGAGGCTGCAGATTCTCCTGCTCTAGAAGAGGGGTTGGACTGGAGGTCCCTTTCGTTCTGTGGATTGGATCACTCTCACGTTTTCTGTTGAATTTCTGGTTGCTCAGATCTTGCACTGCTGTCTGGTATTTGGCTGAACAAAGCAGCAAGTTGCATGTGCCATTGTTTTGGAATTTTCAAACGGAGAGACAGATGGGAATTTCAGTATGTGATATTTTCAGATAGAGCCATGATTTCATTATTTACAGACACGGTTTTCAGGAAGCTTCTGAAGAGGCTTGTCACAGGTGGCACCTTCTGTGAATTTGGATTTGCAATGTGAAATCTCAGTAGCATAACTTATCTACAAGTTAAGAAGTTAAAATTCTACACTAGAGCTTTAATTTTATATTTCAGTTCTGTAACCGCCTATAAAAGAGACGGCGGTTCTCAGAGTAAGATTAGAATCTTACATTATAATACCAATTTTCTGACCATTCTGTAGTTCTTGATCAGTGGAGTTAATTTAGATTTTTCACTTTCTTTCTCGTACTGAATTTTAAGATGAAAAAGAAATTTTATATAACTTTTTCAGACCTGAATTTTCTGCAGGTCTACTTAAACAGAAATATATTTATCCCCCTTCCTGATGAGGTTTGTATCTTTTTTTTTTTTTAGGGTGTTGGGAATGTGTTCTATTTAAATTTCAAAGGGGCAGCATCTTTATAAAATATATGCCTATCTCTTACTTTGCTTATTTGTTGTTTTTTTTTTTTTTGAAAGCATATTCTTTGTGTAAATGTTGCATTTTTGACAGATCAGAGTGCTGCTCCATAGAGTAAGAATGTTCTTGTTAGCTGACTTGGTTCTGCTGCAAGTCATCAAACACTGCAGGTTTCTAGGACAATTGGAGGTGGTGCAGAATCCATAAATGTGAGGTTTTCAGCTGACAAAAAACACAGGGTTTGTCCTCAAATGCCCTTGAAAAGAATTTCACTTCAGTGGAATGAATTTTTCTAGATGTAGCTGAGTTCTCTTGTGAATAAGAGATAAAAACATCCATAAAACATATGCATAATTAAGAACTGTATCTACCCATTCTTCTGTACCTGCACTTGGTAGGCGGTGCTTGTGTTCATGTCACGCTTTATTGTAAATAAATTGTTGGGCTTTAACATAAGATTTACTGATTTGACCTGACCAGTCATCAAACGACTGATTTTGAGAATTATTTTTTTTATTATTCATTGCTTTTAAAATACACACAAAGGATGTAAAAGATTGAAACATTCCACATATAATTTTCTAGTCTCGAGCAGGGCTTTGCTTTATTAGGAGCAAATTGTGCTTTACTTAAAATTGAGGAGTTTTCTTTGTGGGGTGCTTGTTCATGCAAGTGGCTGAGCATTGTGAGGTGATGGGTAACTGAACAATTCCTTTTGCTTTTCCTCTAACAATTTTTCAAAGCTTCATTCTAAACGTGGAAGTTTCAAATCATTTTGTGTGGATTATGAATTGCTTGGTGCAGGCTATATTTTACCTCCTCTTTTGCCAAGTCTGGAGCACAAAGCCATCAATTTCCCTGACCAGTGAATAAATTAGTCACCTGTGGAGAATCCCATCAGAAATTCTCTACTGGAGCACCAGAGGAGCAGCTTTGCTTCCCTGGCTGCCACTTCTGAGCTCAATTTGGGAAGCTCTCATGCTGTGAGGACCTTGTAGCTGCTTTGGATGATAGAGGGCACAGGGAATCAATCATGGGATTTGAGTTAGGCAGGAAATACTTTTCATCATCGTTATGTTCTTGTGTGCCTTTGACTTCAATTAGAAATGATGTAGCTCTCTTTCTGACAGCACTGTTTGTATTGGGCAGCATTTCAAAACTTAATGTTTCTGTTTTGTACTTTTAGGCCAATTCCATGATGCTGTGGATCAGAAGCTCTTCTGCTCTGAAGGATTTATCAGCTGGCTGGGATGAAAGCATACAATGCTTGTTTAGTCCACCTAGAAATTCAAGAATGTGATTCCTACAGTACAATTACCTTAAATACTGTAACGTGCCTACATTTTCAGGCTGCCTTCTCAGTATAACCCTCTGTGCTTCAAAAATTTATTTTGTGTACTTTGTATTTAATACACAGAATGAGCACTTTTTTTAATTGCTGAAAGATAATATGCTGTATTTCCCTGACAACAGCTGAAAATGGTAAGAACAAGGAATTCTGGTTTCCTATTCCAGAATGCTTGGTGGAGGTGCATGTGCCACAGTGAACTGTGTATGGAAAGGCAGTGCTTTTTGTGTATGTTTTCCTGTGGCTGAAGAAAATAAGCAAACAGTTTGTCACCTTTGCATTGTTTAATGTATGGTCACTTCCCTGTGTGCTTCAAAAGGTTCTCTTCAGAAATACAAGTCTTGGAACAGTATTTTATAAATACTGTACTTGTGTGTTGTCTGTGTAATCGCTGTTCAGTGGTAGCAAAGGAGTCGGACCGCAACAGTCTTCAGTATTTTGGGGATTTTTATCTCCAGAAATCCACTGTCTGTTACTGCAGCACCAAATTTGGATGGCAGACTGTGACCACTGAAAGAAATAGGCAAGTCTGTCTTGGACACCTGATCTTAAATAGCCTCTGATACTGTTATGGTAGTGAGGTAGCTGAGTAAGGGTATGGTTTAGGTGCTAAGGTAAAAGGTGTGATCCTGCTTTCGTGTATTTCTTTATGTATTAGAAGCAGCTCTTTCTTTTTTTTCCAAGGTAAAGGACTGTATTGAGAATGTCAGTACAACATTGTGGAAAGCACAGATGCTTTGTTAATGAGGCTGATGGGAGTACAGTGGAAAAGCAAACTGTAATACCATTGTCTGGGGAGCAGAGATTCCTGAGTTAGCCCTGTCCTGAGACAATAACTCTTTAAAGCACAAACTTGTATGAATGTGGTTACTGCTTCAGATGGATTAGGTAGAGCCAGTGTGAGTGCCTCCGTACTTGGAGCATGGTTAACTTGCAGCCTGGATAGTCTGTCTAGGGATGATGGAAAGCTGGTTCCTTACTTTTACAAAAGAAGAATTTTACTTGTATGAAAGAGAGCAAAACCAAGGCCATTGTTGTGAAAGTGAACAGTGTGATTTTTTCCTTTGAATGTGCATGTTACTTGCACAGCTCTGTGAGTGATAAAATGAAACAAGTGGGTTATTTTCTCCTAAAAATGCAAGCTATATTCTGCTATTCACCATTACACAGCCTTGCTCTTTAGAAAATAAGCCTATTTTTGTATGCGAGTATTTCTTCTAAAGGCTTGGGATTCATCATTATCATACCCTAATTCTGATCATTCCACAAAGAAGATGATAGAAAGCTGAGGTTATTTTTCATAGAGGATTAATTAAATCTGTGGCTATCCTTAAATTTTGATAAATGGCCCCTGAATGTTATATGTAGTGTATATAGTGAGGCACTAAAGGGCTCTGTGTCTCGTTATTATGATTAACAATCATCAAAACACTTTTTTGTTTAATGTCTTGCACCTCCATTCTTATTTGCTTGTTGCTAAATGTAAAAATTAAATCTTTTGTAGTCAGGCATTCAGCATATAGTAAAAGTAGATGTTAAAAGCTGACACATGGCAATATTGATGATTCTGAATGTTTCGTGTATTGAATTTCTTGTCCCTGTGGGACAATTATAAAATAAACATTACAGGAGTCTGACAGAATGGCCTTAAGAGGGTTAGTGACTCAGTAGAAAGAGAGTACCAAAAACATCCTCAACAAACTTGTTCTGAACCTCAAGTACAGTAACTTTGCAATACTGTGCAAAAATACAGCTTTTCCTGGTTATTAGATGTATGTTTTGTTCTGTAGAAAGGGATCCCTGAATGCCGGCGTTTTTCTACTTACCTTGACTGTCATTGGGGTTATATTTATTTAATTTTATTTTGTTATTAATTGCACCTTGTGGGCAAAGGACGTAAAAATATGGCCAGTTTCACAAGGGGCCACAACTTATAGATAGATAGCCTGGTGGGTTTTGTGTGAACAATATTTACATTTGAAACAGTTGTTAGGGGTACCTCATATCCAAACCAGCCTAAGGTAGACCTGTCAAAAGTGTCATCAGGATCAGAGTTCTTACAGATTTTAAATATTACTTTGCAACAGAGCATGACTTGCTTTAAAACAACAAATTTCTCAGAAGGTGTGTGTAGCTCCACGTTGCTGTTGTGTGCAGTTTTTATGTCCTCATTCGTGCTGGTTCCTCCTGCAGAGTGGTTGCTGTTGCCCCTCTTGGCTCTGCTCCTTCCCAGCTGGACAGTGGAGTGGAGGTGAATGGAGCTGCATAGCTGTGACTCAGCACAGCTTCTGCTGGCTCTAATACTTCTCACAACCTCAAAAAACCTGAATAAATCATGAATCCTGGTTTTTTTTCTTCCCGTGTCACTGGTCTGTCCGAGCTCATCTCCACAAGAGGTCTAAAATTCTGGATGAGAAAGCGAAGGGAAAGAAAAGACTGTTTTGTGGACAGGGCTGTCAATACTGTGTGCATGGGGAAAAACTCTGCAGAAGAGAAATGCATTAGGAGATACAGAGGCACAAGTGATGCATTTTTGTCTTCTCTGTGATCAGTATTGAAAACATTACCATTTATTTAAAAATAAAAAGGTATTTTCCCTCAACAGTTACTCTGCTATGCAAATGTCTGTTATGCTTAATATTCCTCGTCTGAACTCCTCAGTTAACTTGGTTTGCAGATAGACTGGTTTTCCTGCAGTGGGTTGTAAATAGCCTTTAATGTACATTGAATGAATTTCACATTGTAAAATTTTTATTTTATTCCTTGTATTATATTAAGCAAAAATCCCTGTGTATATGAAAGTGCATAATAAATATATTTGCTTTTCAGCAGACATCTGTTTTAATTTTACTACCTCGTTTCCTGGAACATCTCAGGAAAAAGGTTATTAAACTTGATGAATATTTGTGTAATACTTAATGAAACACTATGTGTGTGTCCAGTACTAGTGTAGCAAAACTCAGACCCCAACATAAATTTCTGTGACCCTGCTTATCATTCCACTGATCTTTTCCACATTGATCTGAGTCAACCCTGAGCATCCGCAGGAGAGAATTTGCTGCGTGTTCTTTTGTTTTAAAATGATTGTTACATACCATATATACCAGGAGGGCAAATAAATTCAATGTTTTGGTTGCTTTAAGTTCTTTACCACTTCAAACAGCATTTGTTTGTTATCTCTGTGATCAATATTTCTGGTTACTATTTTCAGTGTAAGCAAAAGCTTCCTTACTGGTAGGGGCTACTCATTTTTCTTGAACTTGCTATTAAAAAAAAAAGAGAATTTTCCAATTGTTGAAATAATCCTATTTGCCCTGGTGTCCTATCTCACCTCTGGTTCAGACTGTATTCCTCTGATTCCTGTGATTTCTCTGCAGAGTTGCTGAATGTGAAGGAAGGGTTTGGCTGTGCCTTCTGCAGGTGATGGTTCAGGTCTACCTCTGTGTATTCTGCTTCACACTGCTTCCAGCTGCTGGTGCTCATGGGTCAAATGATTTCCAAAGTTAGGAGAATGACAAAATTGTCAGTAACTTGACTTGTTTTCTGTGTATTTCCGTGGTTGCTCACAATAACTCTTGACCCTTTTGTGTTAAGTTCTTGTGTCTGAAATAACAAAGTATGAGATGTGTTAGTTCAGTGACAATTTTTCATTGAGGCAAAGAAGCATTTTTGATGAATTAATCTTTTGAGTCGTACTATGTTCCAGAGACACACATTTTCTTCAGATAATTACTGTAATGATATTTAAATAAAATTATTCAACACCTGCTTTTAATCTCTTACTCTATGGACTATATGCAATCATGTTGAATAATGGTTCACATTTTCTGTGAAATCTGTACAACGATTTGGTTTGTTTATTACATGTATTTTCCAAAAGAAAGCTGGGTCTGCTTGGCATAGTGAACTCTACAGCTTTTTAGTTGGAGGCCCTTTGAGAGACAGTAGTGAGAATTTGGCATTGATCTAAACCCTAATCATTTTATGCTACAAATAGTCACAGAAATAGGGTATGGGACTGAGAAATAGACTTGGCCAATCATTGCATCAAAGTCTCCAAATTTATAGGTCAGTAGTATAAACAAATTGACCTTTAGAATTAAAATCTAATCTGCTGGTGTCCCAGAAAGACCTACAGCTCTCACTTTTATCCTTGCAAATTTGTAATAAACCAGCCAAGTCACAGAGCTACCATTACAGACAGAATTTAGGCTAGAGAGAAGAAACATGTATGGCACTCCTGTGACAAAACCTTGTCTGCAGGAATTCAGTTTGTGTCCTGTAACTTTCTGATGGATTAAGAACACAGGAAAGGATGTTGTTGTTTGGTTTGGGACTTTTTTGTTTAATCTCTGTGCCTCATGAGTTCATTTTGGACTCTCCAGTCTGTTCTGTGGTTGCCTTCTGGGGTTTGCTCCAACATCTGTGTCAGGGAACTGCCAGTTCTGCAGTTAACTTTCACCATTGTCCCTCTGCATCCTTGGAACACCAGCAGCTGGGGAGGGATGATGCAGGGATCCTCTTGAGATAACCAGAAAAATAATGGCCACTTCCAGTTGCAGCAGGATGTGGCTGTGCAGCCCCCAGGCAGGTGCCCCCATGCCACTGGGTGCACCAGGGAGACGTTCAAGTAAGAGGTGGTCTTTGTGTTTATGTGGAACACAATCTGAGGGGGGAAAATAATTCTGCATTCTGAACTTGAAGCAAATGATATTTCAAAGCAGCTGTGTGCAGCTGAGTTGACTGGCCTGCTTGGGGGAACTAAAAATCTTCATTTTCCAAGTTTTGAACTGTGTTTGGAATTGTTCTTTCTGCGTATTAGAGGTGGTTGTTTTCCTTGCTGCTGGTTCCTAGCTCAGGTTCCAGAAACCCTGTCTCAGTGTGCTTACTATTCTTACATTCTTATTATTATTTTGGTTTTTAAATTATAGTAATCCATAGAGTTAAGATGAGAAATTTAACTTACGTAATGCAGGCAAGCTGTTCCCCCTTAAATAGTGGTTTTCCAGCTGTGGTCTGTAAAACCCTCAGGATTCATGAATTAATTTTAAGGGCATGAAGAAAAGGTAAAAAACCCCACAACAAACCAACAACAACAACAACAAAAAAGGCAAACCTATCATCAGATGCCTTGAATTCATAAGGGGGCCTTAGGCATTTGCAAATCAGAAAACCTGAAAACCACAGCTCTAAAGTTTCAGCTCAGTAAGCTGGTGTGTTTAAGGCTAGAAATTCTGATTCATGAGTTGGTTTTGGAGCAAATAAAAAGTTTGAAAGCTGTCCCAGGCACCTATTGCTGGTTCTTCAGTCAAAGCCTGGCAGTCAGATTTATGATTTGATTTAAAGACATGGTTGTATTTCTAATTAAGTTTTGTATCCATTACAGACCAAAGACAAATCATAAACAGGTCCTGATGGGGAATAGCACCTCTACCTAGGCTGATATGGTTTTTGTTTTGGTTTTTTTTTTCCATGTGAAGCTAGTATTCCTTAAAGAGAAAAAGTATACAGAAGATTGGTCAGATTATCAGGCAAGGAGCATAATGAAAAGCCCAAACTGGGGTAAGTTAAAGTGAATGTTTATAGTATTTCCTTTGAACACAGTAAAGATTTCCCTTTTCATTTCCTCCTAGAATGGTGATGATAATGTAAATTGCCAGATCTGTATTGAGAAGTTCTATTTTACTTGGAACTGCCAGAAAGGGCAGCAGATTTTTTAAGAATTGTTCTCAAGATACTTGGGTGTCTTTAATTAAGGAGCTTGCCAGCAAAGGAACCTCGTGTTTCCCAATGACATTATAAATTCCTCAGTGAAGTTGGTACTCTGAAAATACCAAGATTTCAGAGAGGTGACCTGGGGGGACCAAAAGCAAAATAAGCTTTTGGGATGGCTTTTTTCTCCTTTTTAATTTTCTTGATGTAACTTGGTTTTGGCCTGCATCTCTTAGGGGAAACTTTTGGTTTTGTTTTTTTGTTTGTTTGTTTGTTGTTTGTTTGCTTTTTTAAATTCAGGCCACTAGTAAAATTCTGAGTTAAGCCTGTGAGCTCAGCTGCTGTGTACTTGCTGTGTTGTGGTGAACATTAAGCAACCTCACAGAGAGACTGTTTGAAATTCAAAGCTTTATCCCAAAGAGATGGGATTTTTATTTTGATTTATTCTGTCTCCTTCCATCATACTGGCTGTTCAGTTTCCCTTCTGTTTTCCCCAGGTACAAAACAGTGTAGTCTTATTCAGCAGTGTATCTGGAATGAATGCAATTCCTGAGCAAAAATTGCTCAAGATCAATTTTTTATATAATGATGATGTAATAATTACATTGATGTTTTCCCACAGCACTCTTCTAGAAGATGTTTTTACCCGTGAATCCCAAAACACTTGATAGAAAAGACAAGAGGAATACTGAGATAAGGAAATGTTTGCCCTATCAGCTTTTCCTGGGTCTCTCCCAGCACTCGGCTGTTGTGCTGCCTTGAGTAACATCTCCTCTGGCATTAACTCATCTCCTGCTTTTTTTAGTTGCTTTTTCAGTCACTGGAGGCTCTCCAGACACCAGCTGTGTCAGAGAGGCCAATTTGGAGGCCTCTGAGCCCACAGATGTCTCTTAGGTTGGGCAGAGCACAACCCCACTGCATCTCGGGGCAGAGCTTGCTGAGCTCTGCTCCTGCCATCAGCTCTTTCAAAAGCCCCTCTTGGGAAAAAATATCAGGCTTCTCCAAGAACCTGATTGACAGATGAGGAGTTTTTCCAAGTGTGGGAAGCACTACTGAGCATGCATCCCAGCCTTGGTGTTCTGGTGCCAGTTTTCCTCTGGTGTAGTCCATGGAATTGAAGGAAAGATGTGACAGGTGATGTCTCCCTGGTGCCTTGGTTAGCTGTCAGGCTTCTGACAGCCTGATGGGGCTGTCTCTCTGAAGGCTGTCATTTGGTGGGATTCATGGCATTGAGAGACACGATCTTACACAGTGTCTGGTGCATGGAAACTTTTCAAAGCTGGGCAGGACCAGTCTGTGTGTCTTTCCAGTTCAACTTTTCTGAAGAGCAAAAAGCACCAGAATGGTTGATGTACAAGGTTTGGTTGTGTGAGAGAAAACACGGCAGGGAGGACAGGTTCCTTTCATCTCAGAGGTCAATTAACTCATTGCCACATCTTAAAAACTTCACTACTGGAACAAACCTTGATATTATTAGGTGAGGGTGTAATTAAGAGCAAGAGCTCTCATTTATCCTCAGGAGGTGTTTGCTGCAGACCAGAGGCGAGGCAGAGGTGCCTTTGCTCCCAGTAACACCACAGTTAATTCTTGCCTTCTGTTGAGATTTCTCACAAGAGAACTGGGTGAAGTTGGTTTTTAAGTGATCTTGCTAATTACTCCTTTACCATGTGAAATTAATGAACGAAGTTATTCAGTGTCATTGTTATTTACATGGAGCTGAGACTCCCTCCATGAGCAGTTAGACCAATTTCCATAGCAGTACTTTAAGAGTGCAGTTCCCTTCACTTGAAGGTAAAGTAGCAGAATCTGCACCTAAATTGATATTTCTGTGTTTCTTGGCTCACACTGCCATCTCATTACTTGAAGCTTGCTTTTATAAGGGGGGTATTCTTCCCCCTTCACCAGGATGGGATGATTAATTAAAGAACAGCCATTTCAGGACACATCAGAAAGTGTCACATCATCCAGCCCAGCAATCTATCCCCAGCAATGACCAATATGACATATGAAGAGAAGAGTATAAGAAAATGGTAAGCTTTTAATGATTTTTCCTCTTAATGCTCTCCTGCAGCTTGTGGTTCAGGATTTCCAAACCCAGAGACAGTGCCTTTGTCTTTAATATTTTACATCTTGGTCAATATTGACTAAATCAGCCAGGAACAAGTAGCTGAGATGGAAAAAAGCACATTGTACTTTTATAAAAATTATTTAATATTTGTTCTTCGAGGGTGAGACCACTGAGCAATTAGCTACTGAACACAAGTTTTAACCCCCAAGTACACTGATATCAAAGCTCTGTGTGTCTTCTCTGGTATGGAGTAAATGCGGAGCACTTGGTACTAATGTAAGATGATGCAAAAAGATATTGTTTGAGACAAAAGAACATCCTCACATCTGCTAAAAACCTGTTTTGCAACAAGCAAGAAAAAAACATTGCACCACCCCAGGTCCTCAAAGGGAAGTTAGCAGGTCCTTTGCATAGACACTAGACAATCCCAAGCATGAAAACATTGTTACTGTTTCCTTTTTACCTGTCAACAACATGAACAAACTTGAATATCGATTCACCACATCTCTGAACATTAGATAAAGCCATGAGACGTCAGTAATAAGGAAGGCATGTTATACAAACTGAGGGGTTTCAAAATGAAATTGTGCATAAAGGGGAACACAGGTCTGAGAGACCATTACCACCATGCTCTGCTCAGTACTACTGTGCAGCTCAGGGGTGAATGGGCAAAAATGGAAATTTATCCCGCAGATTTACTTCCTTTTGCATTCCCTAAGAAGATCCTAGTTTGCCAAGTCATATTGTCAGCATCCAGTGCTTACCTCACAGAAATAATTATTGTCTTGTCAATCTGTTTTCATTTCAATCTGTGATGTTCATAGATGACATGCAAACTGACTAGAAGTTGCCAAGTGGCCTCAAGCTGGTTTAAACTTGATGCTCCCCACACTCCTAACTTACTCCTCTAGAAATAAAACAAAGTTTCCACAATTTAGATAATGCCACGGTCAAAGTATTCCTTAGCTCCTCCAGCAGGCCTGCTGGTTTGGGGATGCAGTTCCTCAGACGGCAAAACCACCATCTCAATTAAATCTGCTCTGTGCTTCATTATGCATCCTAATGAGGGAGCAAAATGGTGCTGAGCATGGAGCTGGACAACCAGCCAAACCCTGTCCTGCTGTAGTGCTATGCCCCAACCTCAGGCAACACGGAGGCAGCTTCTGGACAGGGAAATAATCAGGCAACAGTGCTGGTAGCAGGGGTTTTTTATTTTGATTTTTTTCCCGACAGCTGAAGTTTTATTGAATTTTGAATGCTTCAGGGTACAAGAATGGATGTGGAAGAGAGGGTCTGGGTCTTTACACGGATGTTTGTGACTGGGTTGAGGTGGTGCGGTACCGGGGCAGGGGTGTCCCCGGGGGGTGACAGCTCTGAGCAGCTCTCCCGGCTCCAAAACCCCTGTCCCGCCTCAGGCCATCTGTGAACAAAAAGCTGCGACTCTGCGATTAACATACAGAGGAAGGGGAACAGGGATTAACAATACAGAGGAAGGGGAACAGGGATTAACATACAGAGGAAGGGGAACAGGGATTAACATACAGAGGAAGGGGAACAGGCGGCAAGTGAGAGCAGGGCAGAGGGGAGGGGGAGGTGAGAGAAAGCAACGCGTGGAGAGAGACAGAGAACATCACCAGGAGAGAACAGCACCGGAGGAGAACAGTGCCGGAGCCCAGAGTCTGTGGTCCGTGAGGAAGGAGAGGGAGAAGGGGCCTGAACAGAGATTTTTCTCTCCATCCCGTGGTCAGACGGCAGCCTGTGCCCTGCACCCACGGAGGATCCCGGTGGAGCGGGTGCTGTGGACCTGGCGTCCATCAGGAATGCCGTCTGAGGAGCTGTGTCCCTGCATCCTGGGGAGGATCGCGGAGCTGAGGCCGTGGACCTGTCACCCGTGAAGGATCCCACGGGAGCAGCTGTGTCCCTGCATCCTGGGGGGATCACGGGGCAGATGCCGTGACCCTGCAGCCCTGGAGGGGACTGTTCCCCAGACGGTCCCTGTCTCTGTCTGTTCCCGAGGGATTGTGCCTGACCGGAGGGACTGACGTTGGAGGGGCTCCTGAAGGACTTTCTCCCGTGGGAGGGACCCCACGCTGGTGCAGGGGGAAAATGTGGGGAATCCTTCTCCCTGGAGTGGAAGGAGTGGCTGAGAACCCCTCTGAGACTGAACCCCACTGCCTGATCCCTGTGCTGCTGGGGGGAAGGAGGTGGGGAGATGGAGAACAAAGTGCTTGGGGCTTGGGAAGAGGGGAGGGGTGGGGAGAAAGGGTCTCGGCTCTGATTTGTGTTTTCTTTTTGCCCGGTTTTGATTTGATGAGTGATGACAGAAAGAGGTGGGGGTTTTTTTCCCTCAAAGGTGAGTCTGTTGTACCCCTGAAGGGAAGCCCAGAAGGTTCTGGGTGGGTTCTCTCCTCCCCATCCCTGCGTGAGGCGGGGAGCAGCTGCCTCGCGACCCTTTGTTACCGGCCGCGTGCCGGCGCCTCAGAGCTTCGCCTCAGAGCTTGAGCTTCTCCTCCTCCTCAGACCTTCCTCCTCAGAGCTTCTCCTCCTCCTCAGAGCTTGAGCTTCTCCTCCTCCTCAGACCTTCCTCCTCAGAGCTTCTCCTCCTCCTCAGAGCTTGAGCTTCTCCTCCTCCTCAGACCTTCCTCCTCAGAGCTTCTCCTCCTCCTCAGAGCTTCGCCTCAGAGCTTCTCCTCCTCCTCAGAGCTTGAGCTTCTCCTCCTCCTCAGACCTTCTCCTCCTCCTCAGACCTTCTCCTCCTCCTCAGAGCTTCTCCTCTTCCTCAGGGCTTCTCCTCTTCCTCAGGGCTTCTCCTCTTCCTCAGGGCTTCTCCTCTTCCTCAGGGCTTCTCCTCCTCCTCAGGGCTTCTCCTCTTCCTCAGAGCTTCGCCTCAGAGCTTCGCCTCAGAGCTTCCCCTCCTCCTCAGAGCTTGAGCTTCTCCTCCTCCTCAGAGCTTCCTCCTCAGGGCTTCTCCTCCTCTTTCTCCTCAGAGCTTCTCCTCCTCTTTCTCCTCAGAGCTTCTCCTCCTCTTTCTCCTCAGAGCTTCTCCTCCTCCTCCTCAGGGCTTCTCCTCCTCAGCATCGGCGCCATGTCCGGACCTTGGGGTTCCTCACGGCACCGTCCTGGTTCGGTTTGTGTGAGCCGGAACCACGCAGCTCCCACGGGTGCCGTGGGGCAGGCAGGAGGCTGCAGGGTGGTGCCGGCACCGTGGGACCCCGGGTGTTGCTCCATGTGCCACTGCCTTCCACTGCGCAACATGGAGGAACACCCTGCCCACCCGTGGGATGGTCGGAGGAGCAGGGGAGAGCTGTCGGGGTCTGTCACGTCTGTGCCAGGTCCGTGCCTCTACCTGACCCAGGACCTGGGTGCCATGGGCTCGGGGTGACGGAGCAGCCCTGGGTGCTGGGAGCGGCCCCATGACTGCTGAGCCCTTCCCAGCCCTGGGGCCTTGCTGCCTCCACCCCCCATAGCCTTTGCACCAGCTCTTTTCCTCTGTTTCACACGCGTTTTTGTTGTTTCCAGCAGGAGGTGGGTGCTGTGGTCTGCATGGTGCCGGGATGGGTGTTCTTTCCAAGGTAGGTAGTGAGCAGCTTCTGGGCAGAACTTCCCCTCCATCCTTTGGTTGTTTGGGAGAAACAATGTATCTGCTCGTTTTACAGGATGCATTAATCCCCAGGTGCCTCTTCAGACCCAAGTTTACCATAAAGTGAGAACCTTTTTTACTATAAAGTAATCCAAAGGGAACATGATGGAACTGCTGAGGTAACTGTGACTGCACCAGCTGGTTATCAGCTGGCAGGGCTGTGAATGTGTATAGCAGGATGACTGAAATGGAAAGCTACATCACACAGCAAGAATCTCCAATTTGTTTAAAAAAAAAAAAAAAAAAAAAAAAAAAAAAAAAAAAGCAGCAAAACTAAATCTTCTTTTCCTCCTGCATGAGAATCAGAAAGAACAATGCAATATAATACAGAAAAATGCAGGTGTAACTCCTGAATGTTGTCCCTAGCTTTAGTTTTATTGCTGCAATAGCAGCCTATGAAACATCAGTGTAAAAAGACTCAAACCATGAGTCTGAGAAGACACAAAAGCCAACAAACTGAGCCAATGTGAGTGGCTCTGTCACCCTGCTTCAGTATTCTGCTGGTCAATGTATAGGTGCAGAAACAGTGACGAATCATTTACCCCTTAATGATGAAATTGCTTTCTTACTTGGCAGCACTATAGGAGTTCTGTAACTAAAATTCCTCTGAAAGAGTAGTATTTTATTTCTGTGTTCAAAACCCGTGCAAGAATACTCCAAGAAACATTTCTGGTTGCATTTTAGTCTGTGACAAGTCCCAGTGGAATCCTGTTTGGACAGTCATTGCTATTAACCAGATGCAGTGGGATTCGGGCTTCTCTCTTGTACAAGAAAATGACTCACATCTTCCTCTTGCATCCTAAGGGACAGAAGGAAAACAGTGGGGTCCTGGGTGCACTCTGCAGCACAAACCCACCCCACTGCAGAATGCAGCACCAATCTCACTCATCATCCTCCTTGGTCAAAGTGCAGAGGGTCAGAATATGTAATCCTGGAGCTGGCATGTCCAACAGTAAAATGGCTGATGCCTTACCTGGGGAAAAAAGAACCCTATGGGCATCATCTCAGATTGCCAAGAAAACTCATCATTGTTATCATCCTCAAGTAAAACCAAATTTCCTTTATGCTACCGGCCATCTAGGCTAGGTTCATTAAATTTAGCTTTGAACTGAAGCATCGTTAGAACCAATGTTTAAAATCAGGAGTGAGGAAAAGAAAGGTAATGTCTTTCTAGGAAAATGTTGCAGTGAATTCCACTGACGTGATTTATAATAAAGGAAAATAATGTCTTTTTTCCTCTAAAATAAGCAATCTGGCACTCACTGCAGAAGGAGATCAAGTAATTGTTGTATGAGCTCAGTGTGCACAATTCAGGAGTGACACTTTTGTCCTAATAAAGTCCATCAATACCAGCTTCCAAACAGTTAATGTAACTGGTAGGAGATCAGACAAATTTGGCATCTCAGGTAGCTCTTATCTGACTGAAAGTTACGTTTTACAGAGCTTCTAGTGCTGTTATTTACTGTGCTGTGATAATTCTTCTCTCTTAGAGCCACAACTCTGCCTTAAGTTATATTACCTCATGCTGTGATCAGATTTCACAAGTTAAATAGAGTTGCAGCAGATTTCTGTGCGGATGGGAGTTCTTAAAAATACATCTGGTGCTGCAGGCAAAGGCATCTGAGTCTGGGCTAGATGGTTCTGCTGCTTCTTGGGAGTCTCTGGATGGATGAAAAGTTATTTTCTGTACACAACACAGCTGCAATGAGAAAGATGCTCCCTCTCTTTTCTCTCTTTTCATCCCCTTTTACCTTTGTAGTCGGGGCCCTTCTTCACAGACAGAAACTGTCAGTTTGAGTCTCTTCGGACTTATGGCCAAAAATGAGAAAAAGCAACCACAGGACAGGGCTGAAAACAGGGATCAGTGTGAGTGGAGCACCTGTCAGCACTGCAGCAGCTCCAGGTTCTCCCTCTGGACAGGGAGGTTTTCCTCTTCTCCCCAGGCTCCATGGATGAAAACCTGCCTGGGATGTCCTGAATCCCAGCTGCAGGGCAGGGATTTGCTCTTCTGCCTCCCCAGAAATCAGGCCTGCCTCTTCCTCCCTCCTGGTGTTTCTAGGTAGCTCACCACAATTTTTTGACCAAGAGAGCCACAATTTTCACTACCAATGCAAATATGCTTGCTAATGACTTTATTATTATTATTTATTATGGTCATTTTAGTTAAGGACACAAATGCATCCTTCCTTTTAGTGTAAGGTATTTAGAGGCTCCTTGCTTCCTACAGAAGATGATTTCAAATCCTTCTGCTTCTGCGTCCTTGTTTTGTTAAAGAAAGAGCTAAAGTTAATTATATAGACTCCTGGGCAATTACTGGCTCCATTCAGAAAGTGAATTCAGAAAAAGCTCCATTAAAGCAGCCATTTTGTGAAAAAAAAAAAGAAAAAAAAAAAAAAAAAGAAAAAAAAAAAAAAAAAAAGAAAAAAAAAAAAGAAACTATCAGGCAACAGGATTGTCTTTTTAAAGACCAGGAGACCTCCTCCTTGTTAAGTTGTTTGCAGAGGATATTTTAAATTAGGATGTCTCCCAGGGAAGTAATGTGTTCTACTTGGTGCCTTAAGCTAATAAAAATAAGAATGGAGCTTTTTGCCTCAAGAAAAAAAGTCTTCCTGTTAATTACATACAAGGTTTTCTACAGGTATTCTTGTTGAAGGTCACTTTTGTTACTAATGTAACAAAAAGTTAGGAAGTATTTATATTATAGCTAGGTTCAAGTTTCATTTTGAAGTGAAAAAGTCCTTTGATTATTCCTTAGGTAATTGCTTGTGATAATACAAACGCCTTTGTAATGTTTAGTCAGAAATAGTTTATATATAAATAGAGACACTTTATGTAAAAGTAACCAGATCTTGTGTTTTGAACAGTGAGATACTTCATGCCCTCCTATAGGATCAAAAGTTTCTCATTTCAGTAGATGGCTGTTTAGAAAACAATATTAACAGTAACTTAAGGTCTAATCAGTTACTTTGTAATACTTCACCAATGTCTTTACCGCTTCAAGAATTGCTGAGAGGCAATATCTCTGACAATTTAAGCTGCAGGAACTTATAAAATATTAATTTAAATGGGCTATTATTAAAAAAAAAAAGATTCTTATATAAAAATACTTTTTAAAACGAACTAAATTAGGAAATAGCTTCAGCTTTAAAGAGGATCTGAGAGTAGCAGTGACTGCATCAAAGGCTTTCAGCAGAAACCATGGAGGAGGTCAGTGCTGTGATTCTTGTTTTACAGAGAGAAAAAGTGTGGAGGAAGGGTGAGGAGGTGTGGAGGATTCCTCAGCAA
Source organism: Phaethornis superciliosus (assembly GCA_023637945.1). Classification (NCBI taxonomy): domain Eukaryota; kingdom Metazoa; phylum Chordata; class Aves; order Apodiformes; family Trochilidae; genus Phaethornis; species Phaethornis superciliosus. The sequence continues at coordinate 21,959,920 of JAJQWJ010000011.1, forward strand.
CCTTCTGTAGTCCCAGGAGCAGACATCAGGCCTCTGACATCCCAGCCCAGGCTCCCTGCCCTCACCTGCACTAAGTACCAAGATGTAAAGCCCAGCAGCAGTGACCAAAGGGCTCCCAAATTCATCCCATCCAGGTGCTAAGGTAAGAACCAGTGGCCAAGCTCTCAGACACTCAGTACACAGCAAAGAAAAAAACACACTTTGTGGTCTCCATCTGTTTTGCATCCATGGCAGGGTTATCAGGGATTCTAACACATAGCAAGATATTTCATTTAATAAATAATTAATAAAATGGCTCACATTTAGCATTGCTAGGAAGGTTTCTGGGTATAGGATAAGAGGTGAGACTTCAGGTGTGGAAACCAATGTCCAGGCAGAATTTTCAGATTTATTTTATCTATGCTGCTCAACAACATGATAGCCTCTATTTCTGCTCCTGTGCATACTGTATTCCTGGGATGGAAAAAGAAAAGTGTTCATATCAATTTTCTGGATTGATATCTATTGCTATCTGGGATTTCTGGCCTGCAAGGGAACCGGGTCAAAACCTTCAAGCTTCAGCTCTCCTCAGGATCATACAAGTCGGATATCTCCAAAGAGAACTCAGGTCAGTATCTTCATATTTCCAGTGCACCCTGGTAGGGATTAGGAACTGGTTGTACAGTGCTAAATTGCTTGTGTTGGTTTAGCAGAGGAAAAAAGCTTTTGATACTTTTGACACAGACATCTCAAAGCCATTGGGTAGGAAAAATAAAAAATCAGATGGTTTTGATGCAAAAGCAAAGTGTTGAAGAAGATTAGGCACAGCAATTATGATATATGTGTTTTTAATTAAATTTCACAGATTTTAAATGGTGTTCAAAGAGCGGAGTATTCCCAAAGCTAGCAATTATTTTACACAACTTATAATATCTGTAAAGTACTGATACCTTTCATCAAGCTACTGAAATAAAAAAATCCTTGAGCATAATGTGGGAAGATTTATAGCACTGCAAAAGTTTGCAAGGATGACAATGTTGATATCCAAACTTCAATTTCAGCAATGTTTGCTATTCATTTAATCTTTTTGCTTTACTCTCTGCAAATGAAATCAACTTAACTTTAAGCCTCTGATTTTTGTCACTAATTCTAGATAAAAAAAAAAAATCTGTGATGAAAATTCCTGAAGGATCATAGAAATTGCTCTGTTTGGCCTGTCTATTAGTGTGGGGTGTGATTTGTGCTAAGTGAGCAAAAGTGCTACTGGTTTATCAGCATATGCAATTTTTTCTAAAATTTTTGCCTGGTGTTTTTCTTTATATTTAATTTCTCTTTGGCATACATGGAACAAAACTTTCCAATAGCAATATTCAGTCGGCCTGACAAAGAAAAGCCCAAGGACATATTTCTACTAAACAAAATCTCTGAAAAGAAAGGGACAACAGATGAAGTACCCCCCACAGAAACAATTCCTCTAGAAGATTCTGCTATTGAAAGAAAATGTATAATAAATAATAAAATATATAATTATCTAATCACTTCCATCCTGGCATGAAGCATACAATTAGCATCTTCCCTTCTCTTAAAAATGGGAATAAATGCCACATGGATTCAGTTAGAAAATTATTTAACAAAAATATTGCTAGAGTTCAGTGCAAGGAGAAACCTGAAGGGTTGAGGTATTTCTTGTCAGTATTGCAGGGTACAAACAATCACCTCAGCTGTATCTTTTAATTTGGTTAAATAAAAAGAAAGAACTCTAGCAATACAGGTAGGCAAAACATGAATCAAGAAAGCTATTCTGTAAACAAGCTGGAAGGCAATGCCAACCAGAATACAATAAAATCACAAAGATTAAGAGTGACTCTTCTTTACATGTGAACTTGATTTTTTCATTACTGTGGCCAAGGAAAACTGTCTGAGCAAGTTCCATAACTCTTAACAATTGTTACTAGACAGTATCCTTTATGTCACTATGAGCTGAATTAGAACAGCATTATAAGTGGAATGTGGGAAGGCTACATTAATTTTAGGAAGCTAATAGTATATTTAGTATATAATGATTTCTTAAATTTTATATAATGAATCATCATATGCTTCAGACAAATAGTGCCATTTTATAGCTTGACTGTCGTGAGACTGAAATGAATGGAAAAACTATTAAGAAAAGAATGTGAAATCTTCCAGAAAATAATGCCACTATGTGCAATAAAGAGTATTGGGCCTTAGCTTCTGATCTTTCTCTTGACCTTCTCATATCTGAAGCAGATATCTTTCTAAGTGAATTAATTAAATTGAAATGGTAAGCAAAAGAGACCTACAAGAGAAAATATTCTTTTAAAGTTATTTTTATATATGTGATACATAAAAAGATGAAAAAAACAGAACAATTATAATTCAATACACTTTGCCAAGCAGATGCAGCTGTAGTTAGCTTGTATTTGCATATGGAGCTACAACCAGTTAGAATGCCAACTGTGCAGAACACTTTCATTATTTAGCAATTACTGCACAGGAGATTCGTGCACAGCAAATCTATGTCTGTAACCCGGAGTCCATGACATAGCCTATAGCAGATTTTTTTCCCATAACTGTAGTTACTTTTCCAGATTGCCTCTAGCTTTTAAGATGGGTCTGTATTATTCCTTCAACTTCTAAGAACTTGTTTCTAAGTACAGATCACTGAGTCAGGTCAGGGTTTTTCTGTTAATACCATGCCATCCTGGTACAACACTGTTGTGCTGTGGGTTTATAACATGCTGTGCTGTTGTAATTTCTGATTTTTATTTTTTGCTAGTACCTCAATTTTTGACTTACTGTAATGCCTGGAGCATCTTAAGAAAGTCAGAGGAATATTAGGGAGAATGTAGTTTTATGACAGCTGTGAAACTAGTTGATTCCATCTACTTCTATGCCTTGCAAAGCATTAGTAACTGGATCCTGGCTACAGTGTGTAATTACATTGCTTGATGCATTGTTGGACATTATTAGGATTCCTTCCATCTGTCTAATATTTCCCATCCAGGAATACTATCACATTTTATAACAACCATTTAAAAATTCCTGGTCCTTTTCCAGGCTCACTCTGGGTGTGATAGTACAGGATTTCACCCAACATATTTTAAAGGAAAACTAAACATTACGAGGCAGACAAGAATGGTATTTTTCTTGCCCGAGTCTCAAATATATGCTTTTGTTTGTGTAAAATAGTTCTGTCTTCATTTGACGTGACCAATATTTCTATTAATATTTTTATTTTCTCAGAATAAGTAGTGAAATATAATAATGCTCTTCAGAGACCAAGGGCTTCACAAAACAAAAAAGTAATTAATTCATCTTCTCCCACAGTAATTATCTATGAAATTAGCTCTCTGCATAGGCAAGTAACTTAAAGTCAGATCTGAAGAGGTGGTGGTTGTATCAGAGTCTCCATTAGTTTAAGAGAGGAAGGGAAAATCCTGGCCCTGCATCCCTCTCTGCCCCTCATCCTTTGTCCCAGCAGCTGGAGGAACCGTGCAGACCTGAGTTAAAAAGAGAAGATCCAGTGTTTGCTCCAGGTGTGTGAGACATCAGGATGCTTTTCAGGGAAAATGCAGCATTTTGTGTTCAGCTCTTGGTACCAGCTGGGATGTGTGGTCTTGTAGGGCGATAATATTCCTCTAGTCTGTGCTTCTCCAAATCCTTCCTATGCCTTCCTATGCCACAGCAGCTCTGCAAATGGGTCTGTTCTCCCAGGGGACTGCTGGCCATATGGAGAGAGTGCAAACACAAGTGACTAATTGTAATTAATGGCACTGACAAATCAGCATGCTTAAGGAGCACTGGGAAGCAAATGTGCCTGGGATTCCTCATTAGGATCAGGCTGGCCTCTGGGGCCAGGGGCCTCTATGCTCTTCCCCCCTGAGCATCCCTCTCCTGTGGCTCCAAACCTCGGAGTCTGTCCCCATGCCATCAGCAGCAGTGTCAGACACACACAGCTCTTGGGGATTTGCTCACTGCCAGCCTTGGAAAAGTCTGGGAACTTCTGAAAAGGAGGGCAAGACTTTACAGATGAGAGGAAATGGTCTCAAGTTGTATCAGGGGAGGTTTAGAGTAGACACTAGAAGGAATCTCTTCACAGAAAGGGTAATTAAACACTGGAATAGGCTGCCCAGAGATGTGCTTAAAAGACTTGCAGATGTGGTCCTTAGGGGCAGGGTTTAGCACTGGCCTGGGTAGAGTTAGGTTAATGGTTGGATTCAGCAACCTTAAAAGTCTTTTGTAAGCAGAACACTTCTGTGATTCAGTGAACAGGGGATGCCAGGCAGTTATAACTACCTCTGTAGTTATAACCCAGTTGAGAGGAAGAAACATAATACAATCACTGTGTATTTCAGCCCTACCTGGACAAAAAATGGCATATATCCACAAACTTAAGGAGTAGTCAGCATATAAAATTCTATGTAAGCTGACAAAACCTTAAGAAATATCAAGACAGCACTGGCTTGTTGTCTGCAGTTAGTGTACATATAATGGGTTGAAGTTTTCATTAACATAATCGAGTGGCATTGTTCTCCTCTTGTTGGGGAAGGCCGAAGCAAGAATTTTCTGATGTTGTCTTTGTGCACAGATCAGTCAGAAAAGATATCTTGCTGTCTCAATTGGCAGAAGAAAATGTCTGTATATATTTTGGGTCACGGAGAGGGAGGTGCTAGTTTTCCTGCAACCCAACATTTTTCAGAGACATCCCATCCATCTTGACTGTCAAGATCTCATTGTTTTGCTCCATTGAAATAGGAGCAGGAATACTCTTTCCTGCCCTTCTCTTAAGTACTTCTATTGTTTCAGCTGTCTCCAGTGTCTTGCTTTGAATCATTGGTTATAAGTTATCCAAATTCTCAAATTACCATTCATGTATTTTCTTCAGGAGGTTTCTGTCAGATTCCAAGATGGAATATTTTAGGGTGAAGAGCTTAAAATAGCCCCATATGATTTTGGGATGTAAAAGAAAAACACTGCAGTGCATAAAGCCATCTGAATATAAAAATGGTTTGTCTTTTACCCACTCTAATTAGGCAATCAAAAATAGAAATATTCAAGCAGGCTATGTCCAAAAAAGTTTGCCGTTCACCAGGCTTGAGGCTTTCTTACAGGGACTTCTACCATAATAATAAGGAGATGGAAAAAGAAAGCACTTATTAGCAATGCTCAGGGAATTTGGTTTTCTTGATGCAAACTGCTTTTGTGGTAGATCTGAGAGGAGCAATGGTTAGTGGCTTTTCCTTGGACAGTTCTTGTAGTAGAGAGTGTAATGATGGTCTTCTAGTGGCTTCAAAGAATGTTGATGCTACTACTGAATGGCTCTGCAGACTTGAGAAATCATCACCCTGATGTTTGCTGAGCTGTGTGTGATTATTGGATTGGAAGAAACGACTTCATTTCAGTGTTTCCCATAGAGGAAGGAAGGGTCTGGCATCTTGGAATGGGTCAGAAGCTTCCAGGGTTTGGTGGCCTTGGTGTCTGAGGTGTCACAGGATGCCTTGGTTTATTGACAGCAGAAGCCCAAGAGAACAGGTTTATTGTGTCACAAAGTCTTGCTGTTCTCCTCTGAAGCTGTAGTGTTCTCAAGCTGCTTCTCCTGGGGTATCTTGCAGAGGACACCTGAGAGTACATCTCAGGAGGGAGTGTTTCAAAAGAGAGCTCCTGTGGAGCAGCACCACGTCATGCTCCTGGACTTGGGTTTTGTGGCTGCATGGATATGAGTTGTCCAAATGTCCCCTGGAGATCCTTTCCCACCTAAGTTATTCTGTGGTATTTCTGTAAGACCTTGACCTGATGGAAGATTCCTTGGAGGTGAGGCTTCACAATCATCCCTCCCAGTCCTGTAAAATCTCTTTTTCTACTTTGTGGAGTTCACTCAGTGCCATGTTAAAGGGAGCAAGTGGCACTTTCTGAATAGTCCCAGCTCATGCCAGAAATCTGTCACCCACCAGAGGAACGATGGCTTTCTAAAAAAAAATAAAACAATACTGGTGCAATCTGTATGCAAGTGAATGAAATGTTGTAGTCTAGAAGACAGGCTGAGAATCTAAGTGTCAGGGAATTTCTGAAGACATGATGTTGCTGAGAGATTGTCAGACAGAGTTAAAAGAAGAGAGTTTGGGGACCAGTAGGCACATGTACTGGTTAAAACATGCCTGCAGTAATCTTTATAAGCTCTAAGACAGTGTACCAGTGCTCATTTGCACAAATTGGTGAATTGATAAATTATTTGGGTAATTTCTGTTTGCAAAAATAGTTCACCAGCTCACAAAGAATAATATACCATACTAAAAACTGTCTTGCATTTCAAACTGTGGATTAATAACAACTGAGTGCATGCTGGTACGTAATTTAGATTCCAGCCATGAAGGCTCTAAATTGTGAGCTGGTAACTATAATAATTTATTTCATAAATACAGCTATTGTTTTTGCTGGCATCATGTTGCACATAGCAGTTATAAGTGCACTGTGCAACATTTAGCAATCTTAAAGGCCAGGGAACAATTTGAAAAACTTCATTGCTTTATTTGGGGAATTGAAAAGTTGTTCCAGATTGAACTAAAATTCACAGATCAAATTGCTCAAATGGAAAGTGCACATCAATGGGTTTGAAGTTTTCCCTAATTTGAAAGCCTCACTTATAAGGGAATATTTTATTTAAAAAAATTGTTCTTAAGACTGAATATTTATATAAAATTAGGCTGTATTTCCAAGTTTTCCCCTAAATAAACATTTGCAGATGTTGGATGTTTGGTGTCAAGGACAAATTGAGAAGGAATCAGAATGTATCATTGAAGTGAGCAATCACTGAACCCTAGCAACTTCATTTCTCTCCTCCAGTGACATTATTATACACCTCCTTACTGCAGAACAGCTTTTAGAAATGAAATTAATTTAGGGGATTTATTTTAGATCTGGGACCAAAACATTGCTGCTGAGCTGACTTTATAGCAGATTTCAATCTAAACACCATAAACTGTTTCAAATGCAGGTTTTGTAGGTGTAATTGTTTGTTAAGGCTAATGCAATTTCACTTATTCATTATTTTCAGGTATGAGTTATTTATTAACAACTTCTGTTGGAAATAGACTTTCTGGCATATTTTTCCTAGATTTTAAATCACAAAAATTAAAAAGGATTGAAATTCACTTTTTCACAGGCAGATTTTCTATACGTAAGCTTTTGCATAGTATGGATAATTGTTTGCATATTTATGCATTATCATGGATTTTTTAAAAATACACATGTAGGTTTTACTCATCCATAATCTAAGGCTGATGAAGGAGTTCAGGAGTGAGTCCAATGTGCTTGATTCAGGGAAAACAGGGACAAGGGGAAGCAGTATTTCTGTTCCCTGAGCAGAGATTAAAAGGAAATTAGCTGAGTAGGTGTTGTCTGTCCTACTTGAACAGTTTCTATTGATTTCTGAGGGAGCTCATGCTGACTTTTTTCAAAGGAGAAAAACACAAGCTACAGGAATAGTGTCCTGGTTCTCATGAAGAATATTAGGAGCTTAGTGACTAAAATAAAACACAAACTTTCAGCACTCACACTGTGAGCCCAGGTTAGCAAAGCACTTATGTTGCTGGAGTTGATTGTTTTACCAAGAGAGTTTGACCTAAATGGGTTCAACCCACACAAAGAAAATTAAATTGAAATTTACATTAAACTTACATGGTTTGTAAGTAGGACTGTATGCTCAAGGATGCAGCACACTTGGCATTAGCAGCAGGAATTTGTAGAGCTCCCAACTCCTGGACTACATAGGTAGTTTCCTATGTATAGAATAATAGAATTGTTGTGGTTGGAAAAGACTTTCAAGATCTTCAAGTCCAACCTCTAACCCAGCACTGGCAAGCCCAGCACTAAACCAAGTCCCTAAGCACCACATCTACTTAAATTTCTCCAGGGACAGTAACTTCCCTGGGCATCCTGTTCCAGTGCCTGACAATCCTTGCAATGGAGAAGTTTCTCCTAATACCCAATTAAACCTCCCCTGGAACAACTTTGGGCTGTTTCCTCTTGTTCTATCACTACGGCCTCTGATGCATGGGAAGAATTAGATATCTGAGAGGTAAATTCAGAGAAGACTGCTCATTAAGCCAGAATTCTCTTAAGTAGTAGCAGGAAAGGCCAAGTGGAAAGTTTTTGCTTGCAGTCCATCTTTCAAAGAGAGCTGAAAACCTAATTCCAGCACAGAGAGATGCTTTTAACCCCAAAATGAAATTACAGCTGTGAGCCCTTCTCTGGAGTTAATCAGTGCATTCAGGACAGTCCTTCTCAACATCCACATCCAAATACAGGGAGGGAGGGAGCTGCCCTCTGTTCATCTGGGTGCTCACTGGGGTTGTGGCAGATCCTGGCTAAATTACTCCTTGATTATTGGATGTGAGCCTGTTTTCCAAGAAATATGATACTCCATTCTTGTACTCCGCTCTCCCAATTTATTTGGTGAAGCTGTTCTCCTTTATAATAGGTGTGAAAGAAGAGGGGGTTTTGTTTGTTTGTTTGTTTGGTGGGTTTTTTTAGGATACTGGCCTGATGCCATGTCCTAGCCATTGCTCTCACTGACTGCACAAAGCAGAACACAGAACACCCAGTCAGGCATTGGCCTAAGAGTGAGGGCTAGCTTGGGATTGGTGTCCATAACCACAGGATTTTGCCTTGATGTTTGATTCTGGAGAGAGCTTGGATATTCCAAATGGTTATGGATAAAATATAATCAATATAATCATTAACTAAGATTTTTTCCAGACAGAAATGTGAATTGCAGGTCTTGCTGTGAACTGTGCTCCCTGTCTGTCCTCATGGCACTTTCTTGGCATCTTGAAATATTCTCCTAGATGGCATCTTAAACCAGCCAACCATCAACCCAAGGAAAAGCTCTTCCTACCATAATCATTGCACTTGTGATTATTTGTAAGTGGAGGGGTCTAGCATCTTTTAACCTATTACACTGGTTAGACTACAAAACAATGTAAATCCTGGTTTTGTGTCTTTTTTCCTCTGTTTAATTATAACAACTTCTTATGTTTGCATGTGAAGACTGCAGTTAGTATTCTTAATAATCAGTGTGAGCTTTGGCCACAAGTTCATCAGTTGTATCTCATAGAAGTAAATTTAATCTGTAATTTTACCATTTTGTATGGTGGAATTCTGGTGACAATGAAGTTGTCAGTCATTTAGTTACAGGACAGGAAAACTTTGTTACCAGGAAGGGATGAATGGGTTGGAATTAATACATGTGCCAAAGCATTTACCACAGTGCAGTTCCCAAGATCAACTAATTATATTGCAAATGCCACAGTGCCTTTATCCAGAAGCATACCTGGTTTTCTGTGTGTTTCTCTGTGCTTCTAGATCAGTCTTCAGTAGGTGCTCTTGTGTTTTTAGACACTGATTGATAAGAATATAAAAGCAAAGTAAGCACAATTTTATGTACCCCTTTGGGTATCCAGAAAGAGCAAATGCAGTCTCCTGTAACCATTCCAAAACTGTTAAACATCCTTAGCTTGCCACTGTGATTCCTGGCAAAAGTCAGAAATGTAACTTAAAGCAAATTAGTTATTTACGCTTGACTTCTCCAACAAATGACTGATTAACACATCTGGAGATATTTACCTTTCAGTAACCACTGATTAGTTTCTCCCAAGTATGAACCAATATTTGTAGCATTCTTGTTTTTTGGGGTATCTAGCCAAATCCAAATCATTGAGGCATGAGTGTAAGGTACTCAGCTATAAAGTCCATTGCCTGTGAAAAGCCACACTTAATTTATTGACCTTCCAAATGGCTCTGTCCAGGGAAGGATTAATGGAGCAGTCTATTCTGCTGCTTAGGAGAGACTAAGAAGAGTGTAAGATTGTTATACCATTGTTTTAATTACCAACAGGAGTATTAACTTATTCAGTAGTAGTATCAATTTTCATATAATTCACAGGTTGATCTAGCGTCATTATAAATGTATTTATATGAAACATGAGAAGCATTCAGAGAAGCCATCTGGAATTAAGAGTCAGTACATTCTTTGGAATCCAATTGCTTCCATTCAAATCTATGAAGTTTTAAGTACTTTGTGAGCAATAAAATAAAATAAAATATGCCTGGGGCACTCTCCTCCAGAAGAATGTTGTGGCAGGAGGGCTCCGCAGCTGCTGCCTTGGGTATTAGGAGAAACTTTTCCATTGGAAGGGTTGTCAGGCATGGAACAGGCTGCCCGGGGAAGTGGTGGAGTCACCATCCCTGGAGAGATTCAAAGGACATGTAGATGTGGTGCTTGGGGGCATGGTTTAGTGGTGGATTTTAAGAGTTGGGCTTGATGATCTTAAATGTCTTTTCTAACCAAATGATTCTGTGGTACTGTATGTACTCTTCCCATTTGTCCTCCAGACCATGTGCACACACTTCATTCAAAAGAATTGATTCATGAAGCTGTGTGCTTGCAGCTCTTGAAATCAGGAGGCTGAATTTACTGGGGTATTCTAGTTTAGTCTTGTTTACAAAACATATCACACCAGGCTGTAGCTTAAACGTGGATTCTTCATGGTTCAGAAAGCACTAAGCTCTTCTGTGGCATTTGGACAACACTGGAGTGGCTAAAATTTATGGAATCAGGCTACAAAACTGTGATGGAATAAATGGTATCAGTCTGATAGAGTGAAGGGAGAGGATGAAGGACACATAATAAATAATAGAGATGGGGCATATATTGTAAAGCATGCTGGGAATTGAGTTGTAAATACAAATCCCTTTCCTCCTCCATATAAAACTGCAAAATCATCCAGTAATTGGAATTATCTAATAAGTGTTGCTAAAGTCAAGAAATGTTAAAGCTTTTAATGCCAAAGTCTTCCAGAGCATATTCTCTGTGGGCTTACTCAGGCCTAAACAAGTCAATAACCTTTAATCCACTGGGGAAATAGAAATGTCAGAACTATAAAGTATCCTGTATCAATTTCAGTCCCTTTCCAATAACCAATTTGACCTATGGATCTGAACACTGAAAATAATTAGGAGTCTCGAACCACTTGAGCCTGCTTAGACTTGAACAAAAATACCAGTTTTAGTAAGAATCCCAGTTATCATTCAACAGTAAGGAGTGACAGTTTTCCATTATTATTACAGTTTACATGTTGCAGAACTGCTGTGCTGTCCTCAGAATCAGAAACACATAAATCATTTGGCTGACATTTTAATAAACATCTGCTTTTTTCAGAGCAAACCACAACAGTCCTCTTCCTTAGGGTTTCCTGGTGTTCTGATGTGATCTCCATGGGTATTGCAGTCTGTTCCTGCAGAAACAAAACAAACATAAAACCAACCAGCCCCTCCAGATCCCTGGGCAAGGTGGGAAGATCTTGAGAGCTTTCATCCCTTTCTGTTCATGCTTACCCACAGCTCAGCTGTGGTGAGAGCTCACAAGAGCTTAGCATTTGCTTCCTCAGGTGGGGATGTCTTCCTGATGTGTAGAGCAAGGATTCTGGGATTCCCAAGACAAAAAACACTGGGGGCCATCAGGTCAGTTGCTGAATTTCCAATAGCCCTAGGGGTGAAAGTGAGAGCTTCAAGAAAAGGCTTTGGTTTATTGTTATTACACGATGATATAGATATTTACTTGGGTTTGAAGTTTAAGCTAGTGTTACTGTCTTGCCCTAAAAATGCACATATTTTTAGCAGTGTGGGATGGTGGGAGTAACACTGTTCAGTGTGGGATGGTGAGAGAGAGAAAGAAAGAAACTGCATTCTCATAAATTGCCAGCTTAAGTAAATAGGGAGCATGCCAGACAGCCAAATCTGTAAAAATAGCTTCATTTCACTGCTTCTTAATCCTTAGTAGCCAGGAAATATTGAGAGTGTATGGTAGTAAGAGCTGTGTTATATTGTGGAAATATGCTGCTGTAACTCAGAGTTCCTGTCAAAGAAAGTGAATTTTTTTCTTAGGTCACAAGGTGAGAAACTTTAGAAAGTGAGAAACTCCCTTATTTCTGAGGGGATATGGGCCCATGTTAAGTATTTTCATCTGATAACAAGTATCATTAAATAACTGGGTTTGGAAACCTCAGCATATTTCTTTTTTGTATTAAAGTGCAAGAATACATATTGAAAAACCTAAACAGACTTTTTAATCATTGAGAATGTGCTCTTGGAAGTGGGAATTTATTTCTTCTTATCAGAAATAAAAGAGGGCAAGGGTAACAGCAAAATAGTGTCTGGACTAAGCAAGCTGAAAATATAATTCAGTCAAATTGTGTGCTTTGGAGGTTGTAACTAACGTCTTATGTGCATATTAGGAGCAGAAACTGATCTTTTATAATATAGCAATTTATCATATCATAATTTCTAGTTTTGTCACAGAAGGTCCTGTAGTTGCCTGCCTAAAGCAGATGATTAGATGAGATATTGAATGTGTTTTCCATGGTTTGATGGGATCCTAAAGGAAGTATAAAGTGTTTGGGGAGAGTTTGTTTTGGTTGTGGGGTTTTTTGTTTCGTTTTGTTTGTTTGTTTTTTTGTTTTTCGTTTTTGTTTGGTTTTGTGGGTTTTTTGTTTATGTGTTTTTGGTTTGTTGGATTTTTTAAAGTTATGCTAATTTTTACTATATACTTCTTGGCAGCTGCCTCGTACAGCTGGGTGGGGAGTCTCTTAAAAAAATTAGAAGGCAAGGCTGCAGATTATCTTGGGAGTAATTAAAAAATAATAATGCCTAGGACATAGAGGTAGCTGCTTGGCAGTGTGTTGAACGTTCCTGAGGAGTCCTTATTGGCAGGTTTTCAGAAGCTGGGGTGTGAGTGGCAGGTGATGTGCACTGTCCATGGGATGTTAGGCTGCCTGTCCAGCCTGACACTGAAAATGCTGCACTTAGCTTCTAGAGCAGCATCTGACTCAAAAGGCAGGCAAGGGTGGCTAAGTGCCAGTAAAATACAAACAATTCAACAAATGAGACCAGTGTGCTTCAAGGAAAATTAATGATGGTATATTAACTGTTACTTTGGCAAAAGTTTAATCTTGAACTCTCCTCCAACTCCTACCACTGCCTTGAGCATCCCTTCTCTGCCTGCTCACATCATGTCTATGCTGTACATTGCAGCAGCTGCTTTTAAGACTCCCATCCATCTCCTAGGAATGCCATCACTCATCCCTATCTCCTCACATGACAAACTATGAGGTTACCCTGAAAGCTGCCATATTCCCAGTGCCCCTTGAGCTCCATTGGCAGCTCTCCATGAAATGCAAGAGATGTAAGGAAAGGCAGATGCATCCCAGCAGTACTGTTGCTCCACCTCACCCCCCTCAGCCATCCCAAGACACAGAGCTCTGCCTCCTGGGGTTCCCCTCTGCCAGGTCTGCTTTGTGCTGAGCCAGGCAGCCTAAAGCAGCTCTGGTGTCCCAGAGGCAGGCTCCTGCTCAGAGAGGTGGGTGTGCTCTGTGGAAGGGTAGAAATAAAGCAGGTAATGCTTGTGTTTGAGTTCTTGGAAGCATTTTTGGCTCCAGAATCCTTCTGGGAAGGACAAATGCTGGAAGTAGCTCTAAGGACATAAATCTGGCTTTGTACAAAGCTCCTCTTTCACCCATCTGAGCCATTTTAAGCCACCTTTCTGAGGGCAAAGTTTCGTTTTGTGCCTTGTCATTGGTATTGGAGGAAAGGCACAGTCAGCAGGCACAAACCATGTCTGTGCTCCTGGACTAAGAGGGAAGGAGACAGGGCAGCTCTTCCCCTGTCTGCTGATCAAGCAGAAGACAGAAGTACTGTCCATCCAACCTTCAGTTCTGTGAAGAAATCAGAAAATCCTGCTGTAAAGCAATGGCTTAAAAACAGTTTGGGACAGAGGGAAGGTACTAACAGGGAAAGAAAAATAGCATTGCCTGCCACCCTTTCCTCAGCTATAATTTCTGCCTTACAGTGTAGACATAGTTAACAGCTTATAACTGGGCAACTATTGCAAAAAAAATAGTATTTCTGAGCCCTCTACTCATCCCAAAGAGTCGTTCAACTCCATACATGACTGCTCTTTAGCTAGGAATGCCTACACCACTATCCCTTTTTGGAAGAAAAATAAATGGCAGTGGTTATCACCCTTCAGCATTTGTTGAGCTATTGCTGTGTGTTCAGCCAGGAAGCACAGAAATACTGCAAAATCAAAGTGCTCACGTGGCGTAAAGGGAGAATATTTGGAGCAAACAGCTTGGGAACTGACTGTGCACTGAAAAAATGTTTTCCTGTGCTATTCAGCAAGGGCTTATAAATAACAAACAGATTTTCTCTCATCTGAGCAGCCCAAAATTACTTTCTGATGCAGAAACATTTCAGATAATTTATATGTAATACATTAACCAATAGTCCTTCTTCTCCCCATATAAAGGACAGCAGGTCCCTCCCAGATCCAAAGTAATACCAGGGAGTGGTAATGTAATCACAGCATATAACCTACTTATATTGTACTTATTATAACAAGGATGTGGGGTTTGAAGTTGATAGACAAAAGTTTGAGAAGATACAGGTCTGAAGTAGTCTGTCAGTCTGGAGAAACCTGTCCTTCTGCCCATCAACCATCTGAAAACATTACATTTTACTAATCTGTCAGAACTAATGTTATTTTCTCCTTTTTGGAAATACTGCTCTGGCTAGAAATACACTTTGTCAAGTGAAAAACTGAGCAGCAATGAACCAACAGGACCATTTGTTGCCTAACTTCTCAGTCCACCCACATCTGCTCAGATGGGCCTGAACATGATCCAGGCTTCCCAGAAGAACATGAGCCAGCAGGAGATTTTTAGATCAGACTTCACGTGTAGCTGGTTCCCAAGAAAAAAAGAGCATTTTTGACCTGTGCTCTTAAAGGTGTTAATGTGGTGTAATTCCAGCTGTCCTGAGACAGAGTTTAAGAGGGTGAAAAAAATCTTGTCAGTGGTTCAGTTCCAAAGTGAGCTGTGGTGAAGTGGGGCTGTAGTGAGACAGAGAATCTGCTCTGCCATCAAAACCTGAAACCAGCTGCAGGGCCTTGTGAAAATCACTGTTCATTGTAATTGAGAAAGGTTTGAGGTTTTTTTCATTGCGATGTTTAAAAACTATCGACATTTTAAAGAGATCCTAATTTCTACAACAGTTAGCTATCCTTATTAATCTCTTCATATGCCTTAGCTATGTATTGATAGGTCAGCAATGAACTTAAGATTTAGTAATGAATCTGGCAAAATTACAACATTGCTGGAAGTCAAATGACTTCTGTTTTTTTTTTCTAAAACTTCGTAACAAATAGCTGCATTTCCATCTTTAATCTTTTATAGTTAAAGTGTACATATGCCTACTCATAGCAGAAGTAAATTTGGACTGGTCTGCAACTGAAGTTTTAATTTTGCTGATTATTCTATTAAGCAGAACTCAAAGTTTGCAGCATGATCTAGAAACTATCAAACAAAGAGCAAGCAAATGTGATGTATTTTGACTGGACAAAACATAGCTCTAATCTTAATAAAAACCCACCACATTTCCATTAAAAAAAATCTAAACATAGAGAATTAACTTTTTTCCTTTTAAATGTCTTTGTTAGAACTCTGACTGTCAGGAAGCATCTTGTATTCAATGTTTTCCTGTTTCAGCACGTGGACTCTTGCAGGTTTCCCAGTGTGTTTTCCTCTCCTTGGTGCAGTTTTTGAGCTGTGCCTTCCATGAGCCAGGGTAGAAATGCAGAACAAATCTTCTGAATGGAAAAACTGGGCTGACAGGTCTGACATTTCTATGGTTTATATTACCTGTTAGTAAAAACAAATAAGCAAACCTCAACCTCATTAGGCAGGGAGAGAGAATAATTTATGCATAAGTTTTCAATCTTCCAGCATTTTTAATTATCCAGGTTTGCCTTTTCACTTCTCATTTTCCTAAGCTGGAAATGCACATGTTGATGGGCTCTGCTAAACACAGCTATAAATCCTTCCAGTTGGTTTTCATTTGTTGCAATGCCATCGATTATTTATGTCTTGTTATTCCTAAGTAGAAATAAAGGAGACCTTTCTTTAGCCTCTTATCTCAGTCCCCTCCTGCTGCAGATTTCAGTGTGTCCATGCAGAACTGTAGGCAGAGGGCTGCCAGAGCCAAACACAGGTAGCTGTGAGCTGTCTGACACACGTGGACTCAAAATGATCCAGCCAGTGGATTAGAGGTAACTCTTTAACACTCATTTATTACCTGGTGTTTGTAGCCATCTGAAGGCTGCAGTCCTGGAAGTAAGTGGAGCCCTTGTTTTTGGAAGAGGGAAGGTTGCCAAATGATTAATAAGGGACTGACTGTAACCCCAGCGGTGTTAATTTCTTTCAGGTGCTAGAAGTCAACATTTGAAAGTCAAACACTGCAAGTATGCAACCTGCAGCCCAGAAAACATAGTCACATATGTCTGCTAAGACATACCAAATGATACCCAACAAATACTCTGGTTTGGGTTTTTTTTCTGATGCTAACATACAGTTTAAGACCTCAGAAGTCATATTAGTGTACTAGAGGAAATGCCCAATATTTTGATAGACAAAACCCAAATTAGACACAGTGCCATTTAATACCTTGGCTCACTTGGTATGGGAGATGCTTTTTTCCTTTGTGGCATAATTGAAGTGCAAATGCCTTCTGTATTTATTGGTACATATTCCATAGTTTCTATAGGCCCTTCTATTTTTTGCTTATAATTTGTTTCTGCCTAATTGACTTAAAATACACTCAGCTAGATGTTGCTCTGAAAAATAAATGAAGGCAAGACTTTAACTTTTATGCAAAAAGACAACACCCCCACCCCAAAAAGAAAAAAAACCCAACAAACCAAAACCAGAAACAAACAAAAAACCACAGAATGTGTATGAGTAGAAAATGAAATAGGAAGTATGGCTATCCTTAAGTAGCCAGGCAAATAGGCTACGTTTATAAAATTATATAAGAGTGGAAATTAAAGTTGATAGCTGTGGAACAGATTATCACTGTGGAGACAAAATAGGCTCCTGTCCCTCCTCAGAATCTGCTCTCTCAGAACCTGCCAGTCAACAGCTGTTTGGGGCAGTCCTTTCTCTCTTTTTTCCTCTTCCCACACCTCCCCCCCAAAACCTTTCCCTAGACACCCATGTTGATGTTTCTGAAGGCTGACAGTCAGGCACTGCTTGTGTCCTCCCCTCCTTGCTCTGCTGACCTTGGGCACGACTGAATTAGTTAGGACAGGTACCTTGGCAGGGGACAGAGAGTTATTAGCTTGACTGCTAATTCCCATGCTTATTTCCCAGCTCTTCCCTGATTTCCCCCAGAAAATTGCCTTGTAATTTTGTACAAAAGGTTGGCTGGCTGTGCAGCCGTTCCACCTCAGCGAGGGGGTAATTAATTATCCCAGACTCTGGGACCTGGATTTCTTGTTTGTTCTGGCTTCAGAAGGAACCTGACTTGTCTGTGTCTTTGCTGAGAAGAAAAGATAATTTCTTCTGAAAACTATCCTTATCACAAACCAGCCTTGAATGTTGATGTAATCTATGTCAGGCAGAAATAAAACTGGAAATTTATCTAAATAGCACCATCATTTGGAGGAACTGCCATGACCTTCTTTTTGCAGAAGTATTTGTTAAGTATTTGTTCTACCAGACAAGAATTTTATGCTGTTGCCCACTACTTCCTCCAATTCTTATATAAAACCTAGGGATACCATACCTTTGCCAAAATATTGTAACTCCTCCCTCCATCCTGCAGCCTTAATTTCTTTGGTAACTTTTTTTTTTTTTTTTCTTTTTAAACCCAAAGTACTTCTAATTGGATTTAGATTAATTTAGATAGTATAAGCATGTTCTAAAAATGTAATACAGCTGCTCTTATGTCTTATGTGATAAGTGAATTAAGCAGGTTGTGTTTTCATTCACCATAGGTGAGGATTAAGTGTCAGGGACAGATGACAAAGGTTGGATGGTTTCCCTTCTAACAGGTGCTGGCAGTGCATCTGGACATGAGGGATGCCATGAAACATGAAGTGGCAGCACAGAGTTCCTCTGCACAGAAGAGTTGTCTTCTGGCTGTGCTGACACCAAAAGTTGTGCATCCCATCAAGAGTGAGCTGTTTCTGAGCCTTTCTTATCAGTTTGGAGGTGGTTGCTGAGCAACTTCTTGATATGTTCCCTTACACAGAGTTAAGGACTTTTGTGGGGAAAAGAGTGGAGAAGGAGGCAAATCATAGATTATGCAATACCCTCTTATTGAAAGCCCATCCATATAAGCCTGGGAACCAGGATGTGGGTCCTTATCCACAGTTTTGATTCCTCCCAAACCTCAGAGAAATTTCCATAAATTTTTAGCATGGCCCCATATGTAGTTCTGCCTCCAAATTAATCTGGACTGACACTGTGAGCAGGCCACTTTTTCAGGTTACATTAGGAGCTTTGGTTTGGATAGTTGCTAGGTTTTGTGCCTTAATTCTGATTTTAAAAACATGGCTGAGAATGTTTTCAGGTTCTGTTTTTATTGCCAAAATAGAGTACAAAAATGTAAAAATGCTTAATTTTCATTCATTAGAACAAGAATTCCCTACAAGAATGGTAGGGAATGCTGTCCCTACCATTAAAGTTGGAATGTAACTCTATTTTTCCCACTATTGCTCCTGACAAGGAGTCTGTAGAGCTCATCAACCTGGCTGTGAGCTTGAGATTTCTAAAAAGCAGGTGAGAGTGACTCTGTAGGTGCCAGGGAAAGCTATTATCTAACTGAGTTTTCACTTTGTTGCTGCATATCAGTGTAAGGAATCTGTGGCTATTGTGGGTGGACATGTACTATCTTGCATTTCTTACATGGATCCAGGCATTTGTAGCCTACATTTTGTGTTTTCTTTAAAAAAAAAAAAAAAAAAAAACCAGAACAAAACCACACCCCAAAATACATGCTTCCTTCCTCGCCACACATTATGAACAATAGCTCTGATTAATTTTAAAGGTTTTTGGGTTTTAAGTGCTGAAGTGAAGATACTATAATGAGAAAAATAACTAAAAGAAACAAATTTTAGATTTCATTCTGCGTGCAGTAAAGTCACAGCTCTCTCCTGGGAACTCAGTTTTCTCTTCTAGTGAGAAGAACTCCCAGGAAAGTTTGTGTGTAGATGTCTTTTAATGTACAGCCCTTATTAAAGTCTTCATAAACAGAGGACAGGAGCTATGACCACTCATCTTGTTTTCTGTTGTTTCAGTATTTTCTTCTAAAGTATATAGAAGCAAATTGCATTCCTATAATAATGCAGTCTCCTGACAGTATTGTCAGTGGCAAACTTTAGAGATATATAAAAACTGTGTCTTCATATGCTGGATAGTGTAGAAGGTGATAAGAAGCTTAGAGGAGAAAATAGCTTGGGGGAAAGGAGGATTAAGCTCTCTGAGAGTGGAACAGAAACCAAGAAATTATATTTTGCCTGAATCTCATTCCTAGTTTGAGTGCATTCAGATTTGGAGGAGGATGTTCTGGGGGAGGGTGAGTGGGAAGCTGCTCTGGATCTTTTATTTTGCACTGTCTGCATTTGTGGAGGAGATTCTGTAGCTGATACAGAGCTCTTTGGCTTTGGTAATCTCTTTTACTTATTGGGAAAGGTAGTGTGTTTTAAATAAAAAAAGGGGAAAAAAAGAAAGAAAAAAAAAAAAAAAAGGAAAAAAAGAACAACAACAAAAAAATGCCTCCTCCCTGCACCTCCTATATTCCTGGCAGCTTTTCCTTCCTGCCCTGCCCCTTCTTTCCCGGGGCTGTTCCTCAGGATCTGGGGGCAGCAGCACACGGTCCGGCCCCGCTCCTGACTCCCAGCTGTTGATCTTGGACAGGGCAGAGAAACACAATCCTCTGCTGAGGGGATTTGGGCTCTGATCGGTTTGGTGCTGTGCCAACCCAAACCTAAAGCCAAACCTTTCTGAATTTTCTGCAGAAGGGATTTGTGGGCTGTCCTAGAGCTGTGTGGGAGGTGCATGGGGGGCTCTCCCCAGCTCTCTGAGCCTGTGTCCTCAGGCCCCTGGGAACTGAGGATGCTTGGGAATTGGGGTTTTGTTCCCGTGGCAGCACTCCTCCAGGTGAGCCAGTTGGGAGCTGCTGCAGAGCCAGGGAAATGGGAGAGGAGCAAAAGAGGTTTCCAACAGAGCTGGGACTTCCAGGTGAGAAGCAGCCGGAGTTTCGTGGTGCTGAGAGCATCTCCACCAGGGCAGGTCTGATAAATAAGCTGATAAATAAGCTATTGCCAGAAGTCAGCAGCTCTGAGCTGACACCTGGACTCAGGATTATAAGCAGAGTGTGGGGATGCAGGGATTGCAGGTGACCAGCAAAAGGAGGTTATTCCCTCTGCTCAGCTCACCTGAGAACACATCTGGAATGCTGTGTCCAGCTGTGGGGTCTTCATCACAAGAAGGACATGGAGGGGAGGGAGGGACACTGGAGTGATAGAATGTGGGAAAACAGTTTTAAGCTGAAAGAGGATAGGTTTAGCTCAGATATTAAGAAGAAAATTTTTCCTGTGAAGGTGGTGAGACACTGGCACAGGTTTCCCAGGGAATCTCTGTCTGTCTCCTCCCTGGGAATGTCCTAGCCCAGCTTGGAGCACCCTGGTCTAGAGGCAGTTGTCCCTGCCCATGGCAGGAGGGTTGGAAGTAGGTGATCTTTGAGGTCCTTTCTCACCCAAACCATTCTATGGTTCTGTGATTCTCTTTTAGGCAATTTATCTGAGCAGCAAGCAAGGTTTCTTCTGAGCAGGAGCAAAGGTGTAACTTACCACTGAGAAAATACTTCCAGAACAAGTATAAAATAACAAAATAAACTGCAAGTGGTCAGGGGACTGGAAGCCTCCTGTCTGTAGCAGTCTCCCAAGCCTTGCAGCACTTCTCTGCCTGGGCAGGAGGCCAGGCTCTCTGCATGGGTGACTTGGAGAGCACCATCCCCTCCAGACTTAGAAATCCTAGCCTGAATCTGCCTCTCCAGGGAAAACACTGTGTGGTTTGGATCTGTGTCCTAGCACGATTTCCTCTTGCTCAGCAGAAAACTCTGGTATTTAGCTAACAGGGAAATGAGGCGTTGAAACTTCACTGCTTTGCCCACTGTAGTATTTGCAGTGGTGGTGCCTGGGAGAGGGTCTTGGGGTCCAAGCAGAGTCCTCACTGCTGCTGCCACCACTTGTCCTGGCTGGGGGAGGGATGGGCTTCTCCATTCCCTCTACTCAGGACTCTCTTACCCCAGCCATGGCACAACTCCGGTTGCCCTACTCAGTGTTTTAGAAAACATCACTTCAAATAAAATCTCCAAGGCTTAATTTAGACAAGAATATTTAAACTTTTCCATAGACATGAAGTCACCAGTTGGCATTAATCTGTGTTTATAGAAATAAAATCTGCTGGTTATGAGTTGCTTTTCTGGTGGTTAAGCTGCTTTAACCCATGCGGCCTCCCTACAGAGGTAACCTGACAGGTGGTGAACACCTAGATCTGTTGGTATTTCAGTGGTGAACACCTAGATCTGCTGGTATTTCAGTGGTGAACACCTAGATCTGCTGGTATTTCAGTGGCTGAAAAACTGCCACAACTAAATAGCTTAAAAAGTGCCGAGCTCAAGCCTGAATGATACTTTTTGCATTTGGCTTTTAGATTTATCCTCTCTGGCTATGCCTACATTTCTCTCCTCTGTGCAAATCTCTGTCCTCAGCCCCACACTGTAAGGAAAACAGTGCCTGGAATATAAAGCAAATATTACAGAATACTCATAGGAAACAATGTTTGAGTACATCATAATTGCTTCTGTCTGTTTGGAAGTGATATTTGATCAGTCAGCAAAAAGAATTACACCTTGAGTCCCTCTCACCCATTGGTACAAGCCACAGGTCAGAGACTTGGGCAGATGTAAGGGAACTCGAGACCAGTAATTCAGTACAGAAAATATTTGGAAGAGCTTTTAAGAATTGACAATCACACTGTTGGTTTGTAATACATAAGCAGAAAGGGTGAAGAGAAGATTACAATGCAAATGATTTTACATTTTTCACCTACTTTTAATAGATTTCTGGATATTTATGAAAATGAAACTGTGACAAGTAATTAAGAAAAACAAACAAACAAAAGTATTATTGAAAGATGATAAAAATCTCATAGTCCAAACCACTGTTCCAAAAGATGATGGTGATCATGAAAACAGACCTCTCAAAAAATTATTGCATACAAGGGACTCATCTTGAATGGGTGTCTTAAATTGTGTATTATTTCTGTCACTTTCAGGAAAATCCACATCAGCATGCTTTTTAAAGCAGTGTCCAAAGGAGAGTGAAAGGACTTCATTGTTAATGTTTGTGGTGCAAATGTTTCTAAGCATTAAATGGCAGCCTATGCTGTTTATATTGGATTTAGATCCAAAGGAACCCTTGAAGCTGTTTTGTCAGGTGTTAAACTGCATGTAAAAACATCACGTTACCGACTATTGCAATTATATCATAAATTATCAGATTATAAGGACAATACTTTATTATTGTAAAGAGGAGCTATAATGCATGATTCCTCTACCATCACCAATAACATGATAGTCACAAAATTAAAGTCTGAGTATTTTCATGTTGTCAGACCCAGAAGTGTGACTTTACCTTAAATGTATTTTCTGCCTTGTGAGTTGTTGAGACGTGCAAGTGTTTGCAGGCAAAAGGAGCTGAAGCAGAGCACATGGCCTGATCCAGTACCTTGGGGGTCACAGGGAAAGCCATCATTTTTCTCCTGCCTACCACTAGGTTTTGAAAACCTAGATGCTTATAGGGAGCACAAGATTTTTGCACTGTAAAATTTACATTTTGTAGAAGTATGCAGAGTGGTTGTTTACTCAGATTGAAATCAGAAGGTGTAAAGAGACATTAGGACTGCAATTTCTAACTGGTTGATTCAGAGTGACACCATGAACCCAAGACAGGTATTGCAAAGCAGATTAAAACTTTAGTTTCCACTTTTTGTACCAATCTAGTTTATATGCCTAACGCTTACAGGCAAATGAAGTTAAGCAAATGGGTATGTTCATAATTTTCTTCCTCAAATGATCTGTGATATTTTTGGTTGTGTTGTCCTGGTAACCTAAGTCATGGCTTACATACCCAATATCATATAAGATCTTCTCTGTCCTTGTTTCCCATTTGATGGATGATATCTTACAGAAGAATCCTTATGAATTAAAGCCCTTTTTTTCTCTTTCCATTTCTATTACTCTTTGCTGCTTGTTGCTGAGTCTGGCTCCCACTGAAGAATTGAAGTCAAAGAAGACTTTTCACTACTTTCTCTTGCTTGTAGTGTGTCCTCTAGGGATTAAATATCTACTTTCTGTAATCCCTGTCCTTAAGGTATGTTAAAGCTGTATTCATTCTTCCAACAAACATGCAGCTGTTCTTAATAGGATGATTGGAGATTGTCCTTACTAAGCTTGTTATGTGTTTGAAGAGCCTTACAAGGTTTGTTGTGAGACAGGAGAGTAGAGGAAGTCTTGAAAGAATCATGTCCTCCAGAAGATGTCTACACAGGCCCTACCAATAGGGCTCCTTTCCTGGTGGCCTTGGCTATCACTTTGTTAATCAGGACATTAAGGTCAGTGGCAGCACCATTGTACTCATGCTGTTAATCATTTAGTTGTACCAAACTATCCTGAAAATAATGAAACAATTGTAAGGTGGAAAACTTGGAGGATGTCTAATATGGAAAGGTTAAGTCTTCTTGAGCTTCTGTATCTCTCTCTTCACTATGCCAGAACTGGGCATATAAAAATGAGTAAATTGTAGCTTGAGCTATGAAATTGTTACTGTGAGGTTGAAAATTGTCATTATTATTTGGTGATCACTGGGACAATTTGCAATCAATAGTGGCCTTAACCTGTGACTACCAGGCAGCAATTTGGTTGAGCACATGAAATGATAGCAACAGCATCAATTACTGCCACAGCATCAGCCAGGGCTGATTGATATTCATCAGCCCTCTCAGCTCCTAATGAGACAAGAGCAGGACTGACTTTGAGATTAATTCCTTACATTTGGTCAGAGACACTCAATGCTTCAGGTTTACCCTCCCTCCCCCATCTGTGGGTAACTGGGAAAACATGCCCTGAATGGGCTTGGTGCAAGAGGGAAGGAAAAAGTTCATTGCCCAAATCTCACTGAGTTCCACGAGATAGGCACCCAGTTATCTTCTTTCTCAGGCTCTGTCTGTAGAAAGGCTCACTGGCTAACTGGGCATTATGGAAAGCTGGGTTAGGTTGCTGCATTTTACTTCTCAGGAGTACAATTCTTCTTGGTAACAAGCTGGAAATGATGCTTTGTTTTCTTTTAAGAACTGTTCTCTGTTCATTTAAGCAGTAGATTTTGCCATGTGCATTTAACGTATTTTGGATCAGTTTGGCATCTGACATTACTGTGATAGAAAGGTTCTGATTTAGATATAAAAAAGGTTAAAAGGTACCTGGTAAAACTAAATAGGAACAAGTTTTGTTTCCTTCTGGCACAGCAGAAGAAATACTCTGCTGATATTTCCCACAATCTTTATAGATTCATTCAAAGAACATTAAAATATAATTAGTATATATTGCATTTTATTTGTATAAAATGGTATTAATACGTATTTGGTTAATGGAATCACCAGCCACAGGTTTAGAATCAGTACACAGATGCTGCATGGGCAACCTGATTTCTTTCCCCCGACCCCATAGATGTCTATTTCTGCAGTGAATGAAGTTATTCCAGTGTGGCAGAGACCTGACCCCTGCTCTGTAAATCTGCAGATCTCCGTTTTAGTAAGTTTCTATCTCCCAGAAGCCAGCCTGCAGAGTTACTCGGGACACTCACCCTATTACCCCATTTTATATTAAAAATGTACTATTATGAACTTGAAAGATTGGTATGTTGAGGTGTAAAATGTGTTACCTAAATTCTTTGCACATCAACTATTTATTTTTATTGTACTATGATTTTCTTATCTCTATAGAGAGCTTTATAAACACGTAGTGTTTTAAGAAAAATATCTTGCCTAACTATTATCAGGAAGCACTTACTCAAAAAAACCCCAATACAATGTGAGGTGATTAATGTAGACATTCTTTCTGACAAGAAGAGGGTTAAACTCATAGCAAATTCCCAGCATGAAAAGGGCAGAGGATTTATCTTTGGCTGTTGTGAACAAGGTAGTCTTGATAGGGAGAATACCGAGAAGGTTTTTGGTCATCTGGAACATCAGTCTAGTTGCCAGGTTGCCTGGACCCAGTCTAGTTGCTCTAGTATGGAACTGCAATAGCTGAGCAGCTGGTTTAAAATGTCTGGAAGGAATATAGCTGGTGGATTACCTCAGAAAGCAATCATTAAACAGCAGCAGGGATTGATGCTGCATTTCTCAGTGGTGCAAATCCAGTATACAAGGACTTTTAGAAGTAGAACCACTAGAACAATTCTTTTTCTTGGAAAAAAACCCCCAAACTTGGTGCTACATATGTATAAAAAGAAATTTCTTCTTGAAACCATTTAGAACAAAAATGATTTTTTGGTCAAGGTATGATTTTCAGTTGAAATACTGATCCAAATGCCACCTGTGTTCACAAGGCAAGTGTCTGTTGGCATCATATCTGGTGGGGTACCCTGCATCCTCTCCAGAGAACACAGCTTCAGGACAGTTCCAGCAGGAAATGTCCCTGGTGCTGCCAGGTTTGTGGGTTTGGGGCAGCCCCACCATATTCACAGTTACATGCTTTCGTAGTGAATGTTTTTCTCAGAATTCTTCCTCTGCAACAAATTTCAAGGACTCTGCTTCCCATCCTGACTGGGAGCTGAAATTCCCAGATATTCTGAGCATCCTTTACTGTAACCAGACTTTATTTATCAACTGTATGCTGTGTGTTGCTGAGCACAGAAGTGAGTAACCAGCTGATTGCAGGTGGGAGGGATGATGCCTCATTGCTGACCCACTTAGTGAAACCTCCTGGAGGTGATGCTGCTCTGAGACTGTGTGCAAACAAGCAGAGTGCCAGCAGCAGCTGTACCTGTGAGGCAGGCTGAGGGCTGAGATTTGTGTGGCATCACTATGGGTGTGTAGGCAGGGAAGAGATTTGTGGTGAGATCAGGGCCTCATTGAAGTGGGTGGCAGCTCTCCCACTGCCTTTCAGCTTGGCCTGAGAGCTAGCCTGGCTCTGGGGAATTACCCAGAACACGGGGCTGAGTTCCAATGGAGACCAAGAGGCAGAAAATTCAGCAGGGTGCTGAAGCCCTCTAAAATGAGCTCTGGAATCAGTTGACATACATAATGGATGTATTGATTCTGCTCTCTAAATTTGGCAGCAGTTTTCACTCAGAATTGTTTCATCTTAGGTATGTGGAGATTATCTGTAAATTCTCTGTAGGCACACACATTTGTCCTGCTAAACAAAGCCCTAAGCAGTCAGTATAAATGATGAAATTCTGTTATCAGGCTGGATAAAGTCCTGTAAACAATGAAAGAGTAAAACTTGCTACTACAGATACACAATGGACTCAAACACATTTTAAAAGCCTCTTTTTCATGTGTGTTTCCCAAGAAATATGATTGACAGAAAGAGGACACCCTGATTTTTGGTATTAAGCAGTCCTGTCTGTGTATTGTGTGAAGGCAGAACCTAGGGTTCAGTTCCAGGCAAGGAAATGCTCTCGTGTGAAGTCTATGAATTATTAGGACTTTATAATAATTGTGGGATTAAAAAAATACCAGATTTTTCTGTACTTCTAGAGAATTTCAGGTTTTCCAGCAGTGTGTAGCAAGGATCAGTGAATGTGTGTGGAGAAGGCATGTGATCTCTACAAAGAAGGCTCTGTAGTTATCACTCTGAATACCATGGGGTTCTACCATGACATATCCAGCTTAGATTGTAAGATATATCACTGTGCTGTATCATCAGAATCTATTTCAACTGGTATGGCTTAGATCATCCTGTTTTCTCATTTGTCTCTGGTATTTCCTGGTCTTTAAGTCTCCAGACCACCTGGGGCTCTTAACCCCATTTAATAAATAGGCCCATCACTTTTTCCCCCATGTTCAAAAATGTCACAGATGCTTCCAAGATGCTATGCAGGGAACATAAAAATAAGTGCAATATAAAACATTGTTATTGCCCTATTTCCAGTTTCTCCAGCACAGCTCATTTCAAGACATTAACCATTATACAAAAATCTGTGCTGCAATTGTTCCTTCCAGTCATTCTGTTTTACAATATCCTGATCAGATTCTGGTACCTCAGGCCTTGATGTTTAATAGCCCTGAACAAATCAGCATGGGTAAATAGCCAGGCAGCAGCCTGCCCTCAGGGCTCCCCATCCCATGAATCCCCATCCCAAGTGCAGGGCAGTATCCATGCATCCAGTCAGAGATCCCTGCTGCATTTTGGTGTCCATAAGCAGCATCTCCTGGGGCTGACTGCCTCCTCCCCTGATGGCTCTGGGCAGCAAAGAGCTGTGCCTTTCCAGCCAGATTTCTTCAAATTACTGCCTGAGACTGTGCTGCAATGAATGACCTGGGCTGATGGAGCAGCTGTCAAAACCTGGTATGTGGTGTTTGGGTTTTCTATTACCAGTCCAGTCATTCTTCTCACCTCAGCAGAGATGATATAAATGTCTCTGCCCAGCCCTGGGTTTTACTCCAACATACTGCAGGAGGGTCTCAGGGATTACCAGAACATAGGTGACACCAGCCCTGTTGAGGCTCAGCAGCTCGTGGTTATATGCCATGTGTTTGTTCTGCACACTATTGACAAACTGGGAGCAGCTGGACACAAGGAGCAAGCAGTTAAGAGGTTCCTAATTTGCATTTAACCTCCATTATAAGCAGATGTCTGCAGATCATTATTCAGAAAGAAACACATCAGGTATCAGATATAGTAAATAGAACTTTCATCCATAATCTGTTTTGTTTTGGTTTCTTTGTTGTTTTTGAAAATCACTTCAGAGGTTCCAACACATGCACTCAAACCAGTGATGTTCTAGTTAATGTTCTTAGGTTGTATATGTGACTTAGGAAGGAGGTGTGACAATAGCCTGGTTTTGGCTCCCAGTGCCTGATGCCTTGCATCCAAGACTATACGTGGCATGAATACACTTTAGCTGGTCCTTTTCCAGGAGCAAGATAACACTTTAGGGCTGGTGCCTATCAGCAGTTCTTCTCGCAGCCCCTGCTTGCCAAGGGTCTGACACCCACTGGGAGTTACTGCACTGAAAAAATCCAAATTGGCAAATGGCAGAAACATGGGCAGTGCCTGGAAGAAGGTTTGCTTTTCCTGGCTCTGTTCTCCTGGTTTGAGCTCTAAGGAAGGAATGAGAGCAAAGGAGCTCAAAGAAATTTTCATCCTCATGTGTGTTGTTGTCCAGGCACTTCAAAGATTTGGAAGTTTCAGAGATGAAATAAGTATTTCCAAGAATGAGATGGATTCCTTCTCTCACTTTAAAAACATGAGCTACATGCAAAAAAAAACCCCATTAGTAGCAAATTACAGAGGGCCTTCTCTGTTGAGGTAAATTGGAAGTACATACTCCTGCAGGGAATTCTTTTCACAGGTCATTTTTCTTGCTACCTTTGCCATTTTTCAGTACCTCCAGTGCCTAAACAAAGCTTTAACCCCCTCTCCAGGGTCCCAAGCCGACCTTGGTGTGCCCAATCTGGGAATGCAGACACGTTGCCATGGCAACAGGGTGTCATCATAAGGATAGGCAGTGACCTCACATGGGCATCACAAAGAAGAACAATTGAGAACTAGATATAAACGGCCTATTTTCACCTAAATATACTTTAAACTCAGCATGAAAAACAAGAGCTGCAAATGATATTTTCTCTCCTACAGATTAGTTTCTTTCCTTCTTTGCTCTGTAGCAAACTGCTAAGGGCATTAAAAAAGCTGGAAATCTGTTCTTAATCCAGTCCATTTAGCGTTAAGTATTGCTGCAATAGCAGATCATAGCAAATGTATAACAAAATGATCCTCCCTGAGAAGTAATTCTGAAAGTTTACCCAGATAATACAGGGTTTTCAAGTGAACTGTCATCTTGAACAAATTTGTCGTTGTTATTTTAGTGTTTTTCTTTCCTTTACACAACTACAAGGCACTGATTACAGGTCTAATCACTGGTATTGCAGACTGACAGTATCTCCAGTTAGAAAGAAATCAGTTCCTTGAGTGAGAATTAAAGTTACAAGTTTGACTGTCAAAATGATGACTGACATTGGCAAATGGGCAAAGTATTTTGAGAACTTTCAACAGTCAGGGCACCAGCCAGAAGTTAATGGAATAATTTTAAACACAGGAAACATCCACAATACCACTTTGACCCAAGAGTGTAACTGTTTTTTTAAGAACAGATTTGGATGTTTTGTCTGAATTTTGTTTGCAGGATACAACTTGCATATTCAGTAATAAAGAGTTACCCATCTTCTGCTTCAGTCCTGCTTTCTAGACTTGTGCTACGACTGTCTATAAATCCCACAGTAGAATAGATTTTATTACCAAACATCTGAAACATTCCATGACCCCTTAGTAAAAATGGAATCAAATAATTTTGCCCCGTATCTCTGTTTTCAAGACCAATGTTTGTGCCATCCAGCGAGGTGAGAGCAGCTCATGAGCTAATTGAAACAACCTAAAGCATCCAG
The DNA here is from genome assembly GCA_023637945.1 of Phaethornis superciliosus. Classification (NCBI taxonomy): domain Eukaryota; kingdom Metazoa; phylum Chordata; class Aves; order Apodiformes; family Trochilidae; genus Phaethornis; species Phaethornis superciliosus. The sequence goes on from JAJQWJ010000011.1 coordinate 21,989,544, forward strand.
CAAATCTGGCTGCTTTCCATGTGCACAAATAATTCACAGCCAGGTCTGGGTTTCTGTGAATGCCTACAAACCACTTATTTTTAGTAAGCTACTTGTCAAGGAAGTGTTGAGTTCTCTGCTGGGTCCCTTGGGCTCTGCTGCCCTTGAGTGCCAGCAACCCCCTGGCACCCCCATCCACAGGGCTGCTGAGCTGCCTTTCCAGCTAGGATGGGAAATGGGATAGGCAGCCACTCATGGCTTTTGATGCTGAAAAATACTGAAAAAAATAATCTGTGACATCTGAAAGAGACTTGGGTTTTTTGTCAGCTCTGGATTGTCAGGAATCCTCTATCACTAGCAGTAAAATTTCTCCCTCTTTAAAAAATGGTAGTGAAGCTGGAACAGAGGACCGGTTTGTTCTGATGTGATGATAAAAGTGAGAGATTTTGTATATTTGCACATGATGCTTCTGTTCTTGCAGTGACTGTTTAATGAACAACAGTAAGGAAATTAAACAGGATTTGAATTTGCCTGCCAGGTTATAAACAGCTTTAGTATTTACAATGCACTTTGCACTTGGCTTTATTGTAGCACGGATGTTAACAGCACCTAAATTAAAGTTGCCTAAAGATTTGCATTAGCCCAGGTAAGATACATTCACAAGTGTATGTGTATATAATCTTTGTCTTGTATGAAAAATCAAATAGTTATTTGTTGTAATTCTTTCCATACCAGTTTTTAGCTACATTAAAAAGCAGCTCAAACTTTTCAGTGCAGGTCAGCTTCTTGGCTCCAATTTTCTACCTTTTTTCCTTTTTGGATTTTTTTTGTTTGTTTCTTTCTTCTTTTGTTGTGGTTTGTTGTTTTGGGTTGGGTTTGGGTTTGGTTTTGGTTTTTAGATCAGGAATTTCAAGAAAGCTCTGGTGTCAGGCTTAAACTTTGAACAGCCATAGCTTCAAGATGGATTTGCAGATGGCTCATCAGAGAGCACTGTGAGAAGTCCAACAGCCCCTGTTCACCAGCTCAGTGTCTCTAGTTGGCAAACTGGGCCTTCAGAGTCCCTTCTGATGAACACTTTTACTTTCAATTTTTATTTTATCATGTGAGTTAACATTTGTAGAGGCCATGGCTTTTCCTTTGGTGGTATGCTTACTTTTCTTTTTATTTTCTTTTTTTTTTCTTTGTTTAAAAATAATTTTAAAATACTAAAAAAAAGACTTCTGTTCTCCTGTGCTTTATGGCTTAAATCTTGAGTATGTCACTGCAATATATATTCTTGACAAAAGCAGGTTAATCCAGGGGAGTGTATTAGGTGGTTCAGCTGGTGCCTCCATGGAAGGGAACAAGTAGTCCTGAAGTGCCAATAGAACTTGTACATGGAGGAAATGCTGCATTTCCTTTGTTCTTTACATATTCTATAAATATTTCATGTGTTTTCTAAAGCTGTGTTATTTCTGGAAGTCTGCCTACTGTCTTGTTTAATTTTTCCTGAATCCTTCAGGGCTGTAGATAGCTTGGGATACACAGAGATTTAACATTCCATATTTATGTTCTGTTAATAGGCACCACATTAAGATTAGGAATGTAGAGGGTTTAAGAGGAACAGAGAGGAAGATTTTTAGCATGTCTAAAAAAGGACAAGACTTAGTATCCTTTTGGTGAAAGACATTTCATTCCTCATACTCGTGCCTTCCTAGCCTTCTCACATTAAAAAAGAATGAGAAAGGTCATCAGAGGGTCCTAAACTTCATCAGATAATGGAAGCTTCCTGCTGAGTTTTGTATCTTGACACTTTGAATTACAACCAAAGAATGTTTAGCAACAAGTCCTTCCCTTTCAATCCCTGTATCTTCATCTGTCACAGCCAGCGGTTGTCCTCAACTTCTCTTATCATAGCCAGTTTCTTCCCCTTGGGAGAAAGGATCATCAATATAAAAAGTTTCCCCATCTACCTTTGCAAGTTAATATAATCTTTCCATAATATTATTAACGTGCCCTAAGGATTAACAACTGGAAGGTTTAGTCTACAGCAGGAGGTGCAACAAAGGTGCTTAAGTATGAGAGTGATATATCAATCTTTGTGTCCATAAATATAAATAGATCTCTGAGCGACAAAGTTGAACTGCTTTCAGAAATGACTCAGTGCTTCTGCCATCCATTTAGAAACACAGGTCAACCAATAAAAATTGGTTTGAATCACAAGCACAAAATTGTTGGAGATGAATTTTAGTGTGCTCATGATGTATAAATCATACTTTAAAGTGGACTGTGGTTCCTTAGGATCCAAGTTCTTTTGGTGCTTGTGAAAATGTTACTCATTATGCTTCTATTTTTCGTGCTTCTCCACTATTTGTTTGTTTAAATACACATATTGAGAAGCCAGTGAAAAATGAATCACTGATTACAGTTGTTTGATCTTCCAAATATTGCAATAATGTGACTTTGAAAGGAATTATTCCCCAAAAAAGCACTCATTCTCTCAGGCAGCTCTGTTTTACCTCAGGGCCCCATATCTTTGTCTGGAAATTCAGCAGTGATGGTTTGGTAACATCCATTGGGAGTCACTAGAAAAACACAGAAAACCTGGGCATGAATAGATTTTCCAATGCAACTGGAAAAAGAATGATCTCACCTTAGGCTTCACGAAGAAGTCAAGTGGCTTACATATATTCTGAAATCTTGGAATCATATGGTTGCAGAATATATTTTCCTTGATTATTGGCATCTTTAGGCTGAACTGATGACACGCAGGATATTTCCTAAAACACTAGATTTATGTAGGGTGAGATTTTGATGGCACTCCACATAAGGAAAACCACCTTTCTAAAACAGGAGTCCCACTAACAGCAACGAAATTCCTCACAGCATAAAATGCCAAGCTGAAGGTACAGGGCTGCCAGAGTCTGGTTTCTTGTGTTTTGAACTCCTCCTTTTACCAGGTAGTAAGGAAGGGTCAGGTCTATATTGAGAAAACAGAATGCTGCTCCATGTAGCACATCCTAAGGCCCTCTTTTCCATTGCCAAGAATTAGAGCAGGAATCCCATGCACAGCCCATAAACCCAAAGTCCCTGAGAACAGAGACCAGGCTGTTCTGATCTCCCCTGGGATTCAACGTTTTTAATTGTAGTGATGATATCTTTAAGAAAGTAAGACTGAGTTTGAATCAGAAATCATAATGGGAGTTTCAAGGGTATTTGCTTGGTGAGTGAAATCCTGAGATCATGACTACAAGTCTTGGCAATTGCTCAATTACTTTTATTGCAGTTTTTAAACTCATTTGTGTTATTTCCCATGTGAAAAACAAAGCCCATATGTACTGTACTGTATTAGCATTCAGCTTCATATGAGATCCCACATATCAAGAGTGAGCCTCCAAAGGAAAATTCCTAGCTTTTCTAAGGCAATGATAACTAACTAAAAAGTAAATAAATAAATAAAAAAACTTAGCCTAAAAACTCATTGCCCTAGGATTTTGGTCTCATCCAAATGCTTACCAAAACTTTAGCTGACAGTAAGTATATACAGAGCATCTTCTCCCATAAGCTTAGTGAGGAAAACATGGTTAAATGATATTGAAGGTGTCAACACTACCAAGGCAGCTGTAACCTCTCCTGATGGTTACCATCACTGTGGCAGAACCTCCCACCAGAGTTTTGGCCCTTCCAACATAATGCCCCCTGAAATAAAACTTTTCTGGGGTTTTATGCCATTGCTGTGGCTTGTGTTCATGGAGATGAATTTGCCCTGTGTTTTAACAATGCCTCATTCATGTGATCATAATGTTTTGGGTTTAGGATGCTACATAACTTTTTCTTCAGATAATTTTGAAGGAATCAGATCTAGAACTCCTTGAATTTAATAGTCTTTTTTCATTCACTTTTAGAGAGACTTTCCATCAAGTTCAAAACATCCTAGTCAATGTTAAGGTCATTCACATTTAAAAATAATATTTAAAAAGAGATATTTTTCAATATGACTGTTCTTGAAAGGATGGAAGAATTATGTAATTTCAAACTTTGCCCACCCTTCAGTTTCTACTGGACTTTTAGACTGACTTCAGAAATCCAAGATAATTTCCTTTTTCCTGCAAAATCTTAGGCCTTTGGAGTCACTTGTGCTGTTGTTTGATCTGTGAAATCTTGATTTGGAATTCCTGGCAGATTTGTTCTGAACAGCATTTCTAATCCCTTTTAGGACTTGTTTCGTAGGCTGCGAGAAAGGGAATTGTTTTTAACATAAGCAAAATTTTTAAAAAGGCTTTACCCAAAAGATTTTCCCCTAACCCAATCCTCTTTTAAATATGAAACCCAACACCAAGTAGACACTAATTCCAATTTGTAACAAAACCAGGAAAAAGGGGAAGTGCCAGTGGTTATGCATAAGTCTCTCTATGAGCCAGACAGCTTAATAACACCACTTATTAGAGAAGCCTTAAAGGTAATCCCATTAAAGCTATTCAACAGAACACTGATATTTTTCTGAAATCTGCTTGGAAGCAGACAGGATTACTGGAATGAAATGTGAGCAGCTTTCCAGTAAGCCCCATCCTCCCACCTCTCACTCCCAAAGGCTGCAGACCTTGACTCTCCACCATTCTCTCACTTAATGGATGAGGTCAGATTAAGACTCAGGAGTAAAATGGGATGGAGATGTGGATGTACAATCTTCTACAGCTCTTCTCTTCAAGGTACTAGATGAGACCTTGCTGGCACTGCCACAGTTTTCTTTTTTTTTTCCCCACAGTTTTTTCAGACCCTATATAGTGGTAATTCAGGTAAACAGATCACACTGGGTGGCAATTTAATTTCTGGAAAATAGTATTGTTTTTCAAGTGTATGTTTAAAACAACAAATGTTGGGGAGACCATATATTATCCAGGTGGCTTTGTGTGGACATTGTTTTTCCTTATTTTCTTTATGCTTAACTCTGCCTCCCCACCCAAGGAAATGCTGGAGCATGTGAAGGGTTCTGGTGCTCTTACCCTGGGTTTAGTTGATGGTGAGCCCTTGCTGCTGGAAACAAGCAGTGGTGGCTTGACAGAAATACAGAGAAATCTGCAATGACAGGAAACCATGATCTTGTTTGAACCTGAGAAAGGCTGAATTTCTGTTTTAAAGCACCTTATCTGAACAGTACTTAAGGAAGGAAACCTTGTGAACTCTCATTAAAAACTTATAGCTGTAATTTAGAAACTCCTTTTATCTAACATGAAGGGGGTTTTTGCCTCGAAGAAACAAGGATGCAGTGTTCTCATTTGCATGTACTGTGTCAGTGAAATAGAGATACTTTTGGCAATAGTATTTTCACTTCTTAATTATACTCAATTGTTGGTGTCTTTTTTGTGGCTGCCCTTTTCTTCATCCCATTGACCCTGCATAAAGAGTTATCCGAACTCTGGGTGGCAGTGCTGATGGGCAGGTGGCAGGAAGGGATGTAGACTTCAGCAGCTAAATTAAACTTCACTTACAGAAAGAGCAACGAGGTTGTCCCTTCTTTTGTCACATTGTTCCTGTTTTCTAACCACTGAGCAGCTGGATGACCTGGAAGCAAATGATCTTTGTCAAAGAAATTAATTTAAAATAAATGATTGTTCTCCAAAGTGGAACAAGAAGGTATGAGGGCATCCAGGAAAGTTCATTGTCACACATGATTCCTTTCATCAATATCACAGAATAAGTGCTGCTTTGGGGTATTTTTCTTTACTTTCTTTCAGGTTCTTCACTTTTGATTAGAGGTGATTGGATAATTTATTGCAAATTTCGTATTGGAAAAGGTATTATTTTGTGCCATCCAGAGAAATGTATTTTCAACTGATTATTAAAATTTTTGTTCAGGTCACCCTCTGAATTATTTCAGTTAAAAATTCTTGGTCTAAACCTTACTTGAAAACAGGTTTGTCACAGAGGTAAAACCACTGAAGAGCATTTTGATAATCAAGACTGTAGGCTGGTTTGTAGTGGGTGAAGAGGTCTCTTATTTTCTTCCACGCCTTTACTGGATGTTAACCAGTCTGTTACTGGTTTTCTAATGTAAACACACTTGTGTCTTACAACATTCACTTTGTAAATATTCTCCACAAGTCATTGAAAACGTGCTATTTCTATAAACATCCCTGCTACTAACTTCATTTGAAGTGATGCTTACTGGTAAATAAATGTAGACAGTGCAAGCAGACATGAAAGAAAAATCCCTTGGGGAAGGAGTAGGGATAAATCACAGAGATAACACATCCTTTGGAAGTTTTTATATAAATAGATCTGCAGATTTCCACGTATTTAGTCACCAGAGAAGATTAAGACGTTTGATGTGCAGTTACCATTTGACATGAAAGGAAAAGGTAGTTTTTCAATTGCATTTGGTTCTTATAATTCAGCTGCTGACAATTGCTGGAAACCTAATTTAATGAACGTTTCATAAGGTCTCCAAGTGCTCTGTGGAAATTCCCCAGCTCCCTTCCCTCGCTGCAGTTTCAGGTCCTTGGGCCCATTCCTGGTGAGCCCATTCCTGGTGAGCCCATTCCTGGTGAGTCCTTGGCATGCCAGCAGCTCTCCTCTCCTCTCCTCTCCTCTCCTCTCCTCTCCTCTCCTCTCCTCTCCTCTCCTCTCCTCTCCTCTCCTCTCCTCTCCTCTCCTCTCCTCTCCTCTCCTCTCCTCTCCTCTCCTCTCCTCTCCTCTCCTCTCCTCTCCTCTCCTCTCCTCTCCTCTCCTCTCCTCTCCTCTCCTCTCCTCTCCTCTCCTCTCCTCTCCTCTCCTCTCCTCTCCTCTCCTCTCCTCTCCTCTCCTCTCCTCTCCTCTCCTCTCCTCTCCTCTCCTCTCCTCTCCTCTCCTCTCCTCTCCTCTCCTCTCCTCTCCTCTCCTCTCCTCTCCTCTCCTCTCCTCTCCTCTCCTCTCCTCTCCTCTCCTCTCCTCTCCTCTCCTCTCCTCTCCTCTCCTCTCCTCTCCTCTCCTCTCCTCTCCTCTCCTCTCCTCTCCTCTCCTCTCCCCTCCCCTCTTGGCTCTTTGGAGCTGCTCCCATCAGCACAGGCACTCCACATGCCTGCAGCTGCTCTTCTCAGTTCTGCCAGGGTATTTGTTTAACCAACACGATTGCTTAAGGCTTGGTCAGCACAGCAAGGTGAGCACACTGCCAGTCTCTGGCTGGTCTTAGCAGGGTTTGCTTTGTTTTGGGAAGGTGAGATGTGATTTTCCAGTCAACTGTCATCAATCACACAGAACCATCTGGGTTGGAAAGGATCTCTGAGATCATCAAATCCAGCTCCACTCTCCTCATCGTTCCCAGCCCATGGCACTCAGTGCCACATTCAGTCTCTTCTTAAAAACCTCCAGGGATGGAGAATCCTCCCCCTCTCTGGGCAGCCCATTCCAATGCCTGAGCACCTTCTCTGGAAAGAATTGTTTGCTAATATCCAACCTAACCCTCCCCTTAAGCCCATCTCTTGTCCTACTGATATCTGTTTGGGAGCAGAGCCTGACCCCCTCCTGGCTCCAGCCTCCTTTCAGGGAGTTGTAGAGAGCGATGAGGTCTCCCCTGAGCCTCCTCTTCTCCAGGCTGAACACCCCCAGCTCCCTCAGCCTCTCCTCACAGGACTTGTGCTGGATCCCTTCACAGCCTCCTTGCTCTTCTCTGGACCTGCTCCAGGACCTCAATCTCCTTCCTGAACTGAGGGGCCCAGAACTGGACACAGGACTCAAGCTGTGGCCTCACCAGGGCTGAGTCCAGGGGCAGAATCCCTTCCCTGGACCTGCTGGCCACGCTGTTCCTCATCCAGCCCAGGATGCACTTCTTGGCCAGCTGGTCACACTGCTGGCTTGTGCTCAGCTGATGTTCAGCATTTTGATGTTCCATCAGTATCCCTCCAATCTTCCTCTTGTCTGTGCTGCAGTCTGGCCATGTTCAGGAAGGATGCTGCGTTCAGGGGGCTGGGGGAAGCTCCAGGAAGAACTTTTTGTATCCTAGGGATTCTCTGCAAAACAGCAGCCTCTTTGCAGCTCACTGCCCCAACACAATGCTGTGCTGAAATTGGCCAAGGGCCTTAGGAAGAGTGCAGAAAAGGCAGGAAGCTGGTGAGAGGGTCAGGAGGAAAGGGAGGCTGTTGGTTTCCTGGATGACCTTAGAACAATATGATTGCTTATATTAATTTGAGCATTTGCCAAAGAAACAGTTGCAGCAGCCCACAATCGCTGCACAATATTGCAGTGAAAATGATTTAATGAGAATAACAACTTTTCCTGTAATAGCAGTCAGAAATTTTACCTCACCTACATCACAGGACCAAAATACCTCTCTTGAGTTTTTCCCTTTTGACAAGTATGACTTAGAAAAAGCAGCAGGCACTCAGCAGAAAGATTGCATTATGGGTGTTTTTTCAATGAAAATGGCTTGCCCACTTCCTAACAGTGCAGTGATCAGCTGTGCTGGATGGGAGCTAAGCAGGAGGTGGGGAGCAGCATGGCCAGCAGGTAGGGCTGGGACAGATTCAATACTGCAGGAGTGCTGGGCAGTAGCAGATGTTTTCCCCTGGGACTGCAACATGCTTTAGCCCTTTTCCATGGCTTCTGAGAGACAAGTCCCATGGAGGAGATGGAGGGAGCTGCGTTTGGGTGGTTACCTTTTAGAGGAGGAACTAATTCAGGTGGTCATGTTTTTCCTGACAAAAATTCTGGATGTACCTCCCTGGTACACTTGCAGCTAGATATGGTTTTACTCTGGCCTGGCCTGAAGCCATGGAAATACCCTTAAAAAGCTGCTGAGCCCCAGGCCAGCCCAGAGCAGTCCCTCCCCAGCTTTCCTGTAGCCCCCACAGGCACTGGAGGATGCTCTGAGCTCTCCCTGCAGCCTGTTCCAGGCTGAACACCCCCAACTCTCTCAGCCTGGCTTTTAAGAGAAGTTTTTCAGCCCTCTGGCAGGAAGCTTGCTTTCTGTATGCAGACAGGAAAGTCAAAGAGAAACTCCAGAGAGGGAAGAGCCAGAAGCCAGGCAGCTGCTGGGGTCCCACTGCCATCTCTCCCTTTGCCACCCTCTTTGGGGACACCGACAGCTCCTTCCTATCCTGCAGACTCTGATCCTGCTGCCAAGCTTGGCTGAAGCTGGCCATGGTCAGTTGTTATGGAGGCAGTGATAAGCAGCCAGACAGACAACAGGGTCCCAAACACCTTGTTTCCTTTGGAAACCAAGCTAAAAATAACACCGTGATGAATACAGCTTAACTGAGAGGCATGTTCCAGGGCAGAGCTGCTGGAGAATGGAACAAATGTGACTGTCCCATTGTTATTTCACATGTTGGAATATCAGCAACTGCCCCTGAGGGTATTTCTAGTGATGTGGTCACTTGAAGCAGAGCACAGAGATACATCTCCTTATCCAGAGCTAGCTGACTGCTCTTAGTGAAAATTAACATCTTGGTAATTTTAAACCCTGAAGAACCACTGAGGATTCCAGCAGGGCTGGGGTGGTGTCCAATAGTATTTAATCCTTTTTTTTCTCCTTGCAGCTACACCAAAGATAATAATTATACATTCTATTTAAATAAGCAGAAGTACTACTCTCAGTGGTCCTGACTACTATCAAAGCATTCATGTGAGTTCATGATCTCTGGGCTTCCTAGCTGGAGGGGTAATAAAGAGGTCTAACAGCAAGAGAGCAGAGGAGAAACTGAAACACACAATATTGCAATGGAAGTTGGTAGCAGAGATGATCCTATGGAGTTGGAAAAAAAGAAAAAAAAGAGAGAGAAAAATAAAGATCAGAGGTCAAAAAAGAATAATTTTTACTTTGATAACTTAGCTTAAAATTTTGGAAAGAAAAAGAAGGTAGGTTGAAGTGGACTTTCACGTATTTTAGTTACTTCTGCTCAGTTGTTCAAATGGGAATAGATAAGAGATGGAAGCAAATACATATCCAATTATTTATAATTATGTTTTATACTTCCATGGATCTTGTCCAGGGGCTTGGAAAGATTTATGGATTCTGGAGAACTAAGCTTCATAGTCTTTCCATGATAAAACCAAATTATGTTGACTGTATTTGACAAAAAGGGAAAACATCCCATACAACAACAAATACTGGCAGAACAGGCTACTCATCTTTTGTTGAAGATACATTCAGAATCCACAGCTTTGTGAAATGGACTACAGGTACAAACAGGAAACCTCCTGTCCCGAAAAGCAGCTCTCCTCTCCTCTGTCACCTCCTCCTCTGACACTCAGTCCATCACTATCCCTCCTCTTAGTCCCAGGCAGTAAAGAAGGCAATTAACTCTAAATCATTAATTTTGTGCTGGCACTCACAGGTCGGGCATTTTGAGGGTCATGGTCTGGAGAGCTTGCCAGGGCCCTGGCAGGGTGGTGCTTAGTCTGCTTAATTCCAAATGGAAAGGAGGTACCTGACTTAATTTTTCTTCCCAGAAAATCCTCAGATTTCCCAGAAGATCCTCAGAAAATCCTCTCATTTGAATTGCCTGGTTATGCTTCCAGGTGCAAAACTATCCATGGAAATCGTGCTTGTTGAGATAAAAATCAAGTCTTTTGGATATGTTGGTGCTTTGACAGGGTATCCAGTAGATGACATTCCCCAGGCCAAGGAGGACATCTGAGGAATCCTGAAGGTGTAGATTTTGAGTAGCACACATACTGTACTGCTGAGTGGCTCTGGTATTTACATTTATGTAGAGCCATAGCTGGCTGGCTCTCATGCACACATCTTTTGAAAATGCCCTCTCACTCACAGCCTCCAGACCTGGGCTTCCTTGTGTGACAGAATTCCCTCCCTTCCCATGCATGCAGCTATTTCCTCCAGGAGGGTTTGTGTGTTCTGCCCAGCTGTGTATGTCTGAACACCCTGCCAGACAGAGCCATTCCAATGAAATCATTGGGCTGTTATTTGGAGGGCTGAAATTTCACCCACTTCATAATTTATTTGACTCACTCCAGAGCCAGTCCATCACTTCCCCACTGGAATGCTCTGCCAGCTGTCCCAGCACACTAATACCCATTGCACAGCAAAGCTTCAAAGTCTGGTTGAGCTGTCCCAGTGGGGAGGGGAGGTGGGGGAAGAATTGGGATGGGTTTGATATTTCTTCACAGCAGCTTGCTTACTGACTGACTGACTTAGGAGGCATCCACAAATTCCCGTTCTCCATACACCACAGCAGCCAAACAAGAGCAGGAAACCTGCCTGCTGTCCTTCAGCTCTTCCAGATAGCAGTGAATGGAATGGGAGCAGCTCCAGGGCTTTCATGTCTGTGTGCTGATGTGAGGTTTTTTCCATGTTAAATATCATATCCCATCTCATCTGGAGAGAGTCTTAATCTGACCTCAAGGGAAGCAGTCCCAGAAAAAGTGGGGAAGGGCAAAGAAATTGTCTCCAAGTCAGACAAAAGGAGATTTTTGGTGCTGGGCACCTTGGTTTTTCCAATTGGTTAAAGCCCTTTGGACTCTCTAACTCATTTCAGATATTATTCGCACCATCCTTCGTTAATAAAAGAGGGTTTCTTATCATGCTCTGCCTGACAGCTTGAGGAGATTGCTGGGATGGTGGTGACAGGTAGGACTTTCTCTCTGAGTGTGTATTTCCTTCCCAGTATCATGGGAACATAGTTTCTGAGCAACAGCAGGATTTCGGTAACTAATACCATAAATGTGTAGGCATGAGAGTTTGTAACAGTCATTACCAAAGCCAAGAGGGACATGGAGGGTTTTGGCTGTAGCCCTTATCCCTGCAGAGAAGGGCAGAATTAAAAACCTTTGTGGCTCACCCACCCCATCCTTGAATTGCCCTTGGTGGGGAGAAGAGTAAGAGAGAGGGGAGGAGCTTTTGGAGAAGAGGTTGTGTCCTCTCAGGAGGAAATTCACACTGAGCCCAGGCTGTGCCACCTCTGCCAGACCCACTGGTAAATCTGTTTGAATCTTCTGCTCCTCCTTCCTTTGCTTCCTGCTCCAAATAGATTTGGTCAGAATCAGACATTCTTGTTGTAACTCCAGAGCTTTGATCTTACCTCACTGTATTTCCACGAGGAGGCTGATAGAAAACTGTTGGTCTTTATTTGTGATCTCCAGAAGATTAATGGTAACTGGTCACCACCTCATTTATTTGCAAATGTAGCGTTAAGGGAGCACTGGTTTCATCAAAGGAACTGGCAACAGGTTGTATGTTTCACATAATCTGCACCAGCTGTGAAGGCAGCTATGTGATATCTTACACTTCAGTTATGTGATGATATCTGTCTTCTTCCTTTACTGTTTTTCCTAGATATTAATATTGGTAAGTAATTTTCTCAAAAAACAGAGAGATGAAAAGAGCCCATTTCCTCCTCCCCCTGCCATTTCCTGCTCTGTCTGTGAGAATGAGCTTATTCCCTCTTTGACCATCACTTTCTGGTTCCTTCATTCAATCCTCCTAATTCTGCAATTTGGTGAAAGTTTCATTTCCAGGCTGCAGCTTTCTAAATGCTGTTCTTTAGTGGTTAAATTTAAATCTCTGAGCTTGTTTTGCTGGGTTTTTGTCTATGAAATATTCTGGTTTTCTACTCTAAAGAGTGTCTACTACCAAAGGGTGTCATCAAAACATTTTATAAGGTGGCTGAATTTCTTAATCTGTTCATCTCAGGATATTTGCTTTCCTTTATATATGCTATCAAAACATGGGTTTACATTTTTGTCTCAAGTTGTCCACAGTGCTTTTATGTTGGGAAGGAAGGAAGGGACAGTGGGAGGGGAGACATCCTTTCCTCTCAAACTGCATCAAGAGAGAGAAATACTTCAGAACAACTACTTATTTAATTTTATTCATATCATCAAATTTTGCTAAGCTATGGAAGATGTACTGCTCTGCCTTAAAATATGCATTCTGGAATTGCACTCTGTGCAAACAGGCTGTGGATAAAGACAGACCAGTTCTTTGTTTCCACATAGCAATTCAAACTGTTAGATCTGCTCTGACAAGATGAATTTGCACTGCTGTGTTTACTGAAATCTTCCATGCCCATTGGATTGTAAACTAAATAGTATTTTTCAAAAGATTTGACAAATGCAATGATTTATTTTTACCATGCCCCAAAAGTTGAAATTACATTCCAGTTTTACAGAAGATGATGCTCTGCATCCTTTTGACTCTCCCAAACATAATCTGTTCAGTATCAGGCTTTTAGTTCTGCATCAGGAGATCAGCTATTTGGCTGATACAGTCCTGAGAAAGGCTGGGTAAGTGTCTGGACAGTTTCAGCTCAAAATTGCTCTGAGAGCCGTTTGCAGCCCAGTCAGAAAGATCCGAGTCTGCACCCAGATACTCTGCATCATCAGAACACAGTCAGAGAAATGGGCCCCACCATTTGACAGATGTGGTGAGTCTGGGGCAGCAGTCACTTGGATGGCCTTTTTGTGGAACCTGAAGAACTAAAGCTAAAGCTACACCAGATCCATACCCTGCCTGGGGGATTCAGATGTCTTTTTTCCTGCCTCCACAACGTCTGTCAGAGAGCAGCTTTGGGGGTGTATTAGTTAAAGAGGAACTTAGAGATTTTTAGATAAAGTGTATATACCACCTCTGCCTTTCTCACATCCTCTGTAAAGGGCTCCTATACCATTTGAGTATTTATCTTAGGTGGGATACCTCCTGGAGAATGAATGCCACAGGGAAATTGGCTGTTTTCTATTCTTTTTCTTAATTTTTTTTTCTTTTAATTTTGGGATTATCCCTTATGCACATGCAATATTTCAGGTCTCATTGATTGGCAGGTGGCAAGCAATTAGCTAGGTGCCAATGAGTGGCTAGTCAGTCAGTGCCCCTGAGGGAAATGTAGTGCATCTCACAGCTCCAAAATGTCAGTTCTGTTGACACTGAAATATCAGCTTTTAAATACTGTTCACAGCCAGGGTCTTGGGAATCTTTGGTTCTCCCTGCTCCAGGCAGGAACATGAGTGCCTGTTATCCTTTTGGATGAGGAAGGGTTTCTTTGCTTTCCCAAGGTTTCACACTGCTATGGCACTGCCTTATGAGAAGTTCTCAATCCCCCATCCATCCTTTCAAAAAAGGCAATGATCAAGTATATATGGTTATTATAATGAATTTTTAGTGCATGCAGAGGTACTCCACTAACTTTCTCTTCTTTGGTTCTTCTTGATTGAAACTGGCATGTCATTTAGTTTAGGCTGTAGCTTTCATTTGTTCTTAGCTGGAAAGAATTTGAATGAAACAAAGAAGAAAGTGTGAGAAGTGTGTTAATTAATGAGACAATGGGAAGAGTGATACAATAGAGAAAAAAACCTGGAAGTCATCTGCCATATTTTACACTCAAGTTAACGGTGCCCTTGGGAATCAGGAGCCTGCAAATAACATGGTTTCATGCATTTGCATATCTCCTTCACATAGCAGGGACTAGTTCTCTAATTTGTCACTACAGGTTCCCTCTCTCTGGTAAGATATTTGTCATTTGCTGGGAAATGTTTTTCTGGTTGTAATGACTTGATTTCCAGGTGGCATTAGGCAGTGCTGATGTGGAACTTGTTATGTGTTGGTATTTCTAACTGAATTCATAAATCCCTGTAGATTTTTCAGAGGCATCTCTTGGTCCAGAACTGAAAAGAGGGAGGATATGGGAGTAATAGGCTGATCACAGACTGAAACCATTCATAATTCTTAAAACTTCACCAGTTCCACAGTTTGCTTCTCTCTTCTGCACAAAGCAAAGGTCACACAAGTGACTTCCTTAGAAAGAACATAGAAGATATCATTAAAGGGGAGAGACAACAATTTGCTTTGAGATGATGAGATGGAACAAAAACATAGAGCATGTAACATAATAAATGTTCAAAAGCATGTTTTAAAAAAACAGTCTATTGAAAATTAATTTCAGCTCAGGAAAGTTAATACGTGTCAGAGAAAAAGAACAATAAAAGAGGATGAAAAATGCATCCCTGCACACTTCCTTCCCTTTGCCTCCTAAAAGAGGGAGGCAGAGAATGATGAGGAAGGAAACCTGGAGCAGAAACTTGACATTTTTTCATTTCAAAACTGAAACAAACTCCTCAGTTGTTTGGGTTTTTTTGTGTGTGTGTGTGTGATTTTTTATTTTTGTCTGTTTGTTTTTAATTTTTTTCTTTTTTTTCTTTTTCTTTTTAGTGAAAATATCTATTTTGTTTTATTTCAGAATAGTCATTGGGATTAAAATCTTGATCCACGACTCTGACAGGGAAAATATACAAACTCCTTTCATATTTATCAGTGCGGGGTTTTCATGTTTTAAATACGTTGTGACTTTAAGACCTCCACATTTGATACTTCTCAGTATTGTGCTTGTGTTAAAAAAATTTCCCTTAATTATGCACAATAGTGGCAGTGAATGAAGCTCGAGCCCCTGCAGAGTCCTTCCTCTGCCACCAGTGCTCTGACCAAGAGGAGTGCAGAAAACTTTGGGGGGCATGTGTATATTAGTATGTCTCATTATTTGGGTTCTGGTATGTGAACAGACAGGAACAACCCACTCTTGTAAAGACTTCTGTAAATGCTCAACTCTACCCTGTGAGTAATCCCATTAGTACTACATTATTCTGCTGAATGGAGGGACCCTTTCCAGAAAGGCTGCCTGAGTGTGAGTGCTGTAATGGAAATGTTATTTCAAAGTGAATTATACCAGCATTTTTTAAAAAAAGAAAAAAAAAAAAACCAAACCACAGTGAAGGACAATCGGAGAAAAAATCCTGCAGAACCTCAAGTGAGTGAAATGTCATTCCAATTGATTAGGTGGACTACAGTTTACCCAAGGAATATAATAAACTGTGTTGCTTGAAATGCTAAGGTTTTACAGCAGACCTTCATAGGCAGGTAGTCATCTGTAACCAGATAGATCTACTGTGCCTTAATATTTGAGTACTAAGTCTTGAGTACAGATTATTCCTTTAGGATGAACACTGATTTGTGGTGAAATACACTTTGTGGGTAAAACTGCTGCGGGAGGCAGTGAGCAGGCTGTGGAACATTATGGATACTGCAGGTTAAAATACGACTTAAACTTTTTATCTTCCTATTTTCTTGTTATGGAATAGTTTTGCAGGAGGGCAGTGTTTCAGTAGGTGTGATTCCTTTCTGTGTGCTCTTTGGCAAGTGTGAAAGCTGTCAGAATGCTGTAGCACCCAAAAAAAGTAGAGGAACTGATGTTTTTATTGTTTCAAGAAGTGCCAGGTCAGTCAAATGCCAACTAAGAAACAGCAAAGCCAGCCAGAGAAAGTAAGGGTTCTCCTGAGGCAGATTAATCACTGACAAGAGTTAGAACTATCTGTTTACATGACTGATCCATTTGGAAGGTGAAGCCAAAGACATTTTGCCCCGATCCTTGCAAAAATCATTCTGTAGCATTTAACTACATATTTCGCAGTCTCACCAACTCCAGTGGGATGAAACTGGGGGTAGGCAAGAGTCTTTGGATGAGATTTAAATATATTGTAATCTTGTTTCCAAATGGTGGGTCATGTCCCAGCTAGCAAATGCCTCTATGCCCTCCTGTGCAGCACACACACTTTTCCCCATGCTGTTTACATTATAATTTACTAAATTTATCCCAGTGCTTCCTAACACTGCCTGGCTTTCCTGCCTGGGAATTCAGATCCTCCAGCTGGGCACATTTTCAGAGACCTACAGCCAGGACTTGCCAGCCAGCATCCTACAGGGGAGCTGTTGGGAAATGTTCATCTGCAAAGTTGGGAGAGTGTGTTTAGTCTGAGAGAAGGGAACGAAGGGACTTGCAGAGATCTGCAGTGACAAATCACAGTGTGTCCTTCCTGCTGTCTGCTTTGTCAGACTGTCAGCATCTTGTTTTACTTGCTGTGTTTCAGCTGGGAATGAGGAAGGAAGGAAGGGAGAAAGGAAGGAAGGAAGATGTTTAACAGAGACACAGCACTTTCAGGAGTAAATGATACCCTGCTGTGTTGCCATGACCTTTGAAAAACAGAGTAAAAACTCTGAGCTACAGACAAAGCCAGCACTGCATGTCTGGCATATGTATTAAGACAAATTTATTAGAAAACTGTAAATGATAGTGTGCCATTTGAGAGCATCTTGATAGATATTAGTATGTGCAGTTTAGCTTAACCTTAATATATCTTTATGAATGTATTTGACTTTTACATATGGTTATAAGGGATCCTCAGAGTTTGATTCATTTTAGATTTGAACTCCAGAATGCAAAATGTGAGTCCATTTCCTGACCTCAGCCAGCCTGCAGCCATTATCCCCCTCCCATCCCAGAACTGGGGGATTAACCACTGCAAAGAGGGGAGCCATTTCTTTGTTTGCTTCTCTCTGCTATGTTATAATTAATGTTATTGTCACCTGGTCTAAGCTGCCTGCAACCTCTCTCATCTATACAGTGCCCATAGCTTTCAGCAGTGCCAGTCACTGTGCAGCATCTGGGCAGGATAAGAGAAAGGCAAGAGAAGGGGTGACTACATTAATTATTAGTCTATTATTAGTGATTTAGTTTGACCTTGAACTATGGTTGTTGGAATCATCAGCATAAGAAGTATTTCCTCTCTACCATATATGCAAGACTTCAAAATGTAGTCGCTTTTTTTTCCCTAACAAATTTCATATACACACATTTATTCACACAATACAAATCCTACAGTGCAGTTACCTTTGTGGCTTTTGCAGAAGCTTCCTGTTTACTAAAGAGGGAGAATAAATACCAAACCATCATGAATTACAGAGAGAGAACTCCAGCAAAGGTTTCTGGTGATGTTATAAACAAAATGAACCTTAAGTCACCAGAAACCTGAGCAAAAATTATAGCCCTATGCTTCAGATAAAATGCTGTGAAAAACTGGCATGTGAATCTAAAATTAAGAGTGTTCCTTTTGAAAATGATGTGAGGGTGCATATTATTAAAATGTGCCTGGCTGCTACTCTTTTCTTTAGTGCTCAGGAAGCTTTTTGTTCAAGGAATATACTTTGATTTTCCTCTCGTAAAACAAAACTGTCGGAATGCTTTCTGATTTGGAGACATTTTTGTAAACACTCTGAGCAGCATAGAATTGTGTAGGGTGGGTAGCCTTCTCGTCCATGCTCTCCACATTATTTTAGGCCAGGCTGAGTTCAAGACTATAATCATGGGACACCAACTGTTGTTGTGTTTGAAATCCAAGTGGAAAAAGGAGATTGTACATACCCACCCGTGGGATGACATTTAGAAAATGCACCCAATTAAAACCCCATGAGTAGATGAGAGTTTCAGATATTTTCAGCTTTCCTTGGACACAATCAAGCAAAGAGGCAGGAGACCAGAGCAGGAGGGGCACTACAGCATTGAAGGGAGATGGCTGGGGATGTGCCAGGGTTTCCACCAGCCTGCCCTTGCCTGAGCCTGCTGCCTCATCCCATGTCCCACAGAGAGGCCACATTACCTTGATGAGGGTTATTTCTTCTTTGATATTGCCCACTTTTGCAGTACCTTTGTTTGTCCTCAAGTAGCCTCCAAGCACCATCTCTCTTGAAAAATTAATTCATCCCCAACTGATGGATGGAGCTAGGTTGCTATCTCTGCAGCATGAAGACCAATGGGGAAAGACAGACCAGCAGTTTGCAGCTTTGAAGCCTAAAAACCCCTTTCATGCTTCAGTGTGATGTATCATAAGTGAGATCCCTTCCTTACATTAGCATCTGCAGACTATAAATATTCATGTCATGGAACAGCTGGGGAGTGTTTCTGTGATGGTTTGGGTAGAAGGATGCTTTGGAAAGCTAAACAGTGCTTACTAATAATAGGACCTCTAAGCTGCTACATGGATCTTTTTGTAAAAAGCCCCTCTTCTGCCCCAAAGTGACCACAGGACACCCAGGAGCCAGAGTCCTGCCCCCACCTCCCCTCTCCTCTCTTCAGCTCTGGTGTCTGGAAATCCTGCTGGCTCCCAGTTAACTGAGCTGCCCAGGTTTTGTTGTCTCAAAGAGGCCTTTTCCTTCCCACACTGGGTAGGGAAGCTGCCATTTCCAGTCTTGGACCCAAGATCAACAGCTTATATCTTAAGTTCAGAACATTCTCTGCCCCTGATGCCCTGATCTGCTGCCTGCCCACTCTTTCAGCTCTCTGGAGCAAGCAGCAGTGGGCTCCTCAGGTTTCTGCCTTCCCAGCTTTCCCTGAAACTAAACACCAGCAGTGACAGGCAGATGTTAGATCTGCTGCTGAGCCACGAATGCCTGCTGTATAGAAACAAGCAGGATGTGACAATAGCTACTCCAGCAGAGTTTTCCCTCCTTGGAATGGCCATAGGTTTTCTGTACTGCTCAGGGCACAGCAGTCACTCATCCTCAATTCTGCATGCCATGGTCAAGGCAGAGGTTTGTCTCTTGCAGAGCTGAAAAGTGTCTCAGGTCTGGAGTCAAGGACAGGCCCCAGGAGCATTGCATTCTAATGGTTCTCTTACAGAGTATCCCTGAGAATTTTGAAGAAGTCAGGAGTGCAACACGAAACCCATGGAAAATTAATAAGCAGTTTCTGTAATGGCCAATTTTTACAGTACTGGAACTGCAAACTTAGACCTCAGAAGAGAATTCAAAGTGAGCAGGATATCAGCTAAATTAACTTCTCTCCTCAGCCCCTGCACTTGCCAAGTTCCAATAGATATTTTACCAGGAAAACAAGAAACAGAGCAGAAGGCTGTTTTCCATCTAGATTTTGTCTAAGTTAAAGACACTAAGCAAACCTTTAGGGAAAATTAAGAGGAAAAGAATTTTGGCTCACCCTTACTGCTAAGTGCTTTAATAGAAGGGTTCACAAAGAAATAAAACTTCAGGATACAGCATTTAATCCCAAGGCCCACAGAAAGCTGTCACTCTGTTTTCCCATGGAATTGGGTAAACAGAATACTGCTTGGCTTTTAATAAATGACAAAATAAGCACATGAAAGAGGACTTGATCAGAAGTGACAAGGGCCAAGAGTAAAGTGATTCAGAGGAATAAATGAAACTGTGAAATTTAATAATAATATTCCCTAAAGATATTACAAAATCTGTTCTGACTATTGCAGAGGTCCCCTGAATACATTGTCTGAGAGTGTGAATTCCCATCAACATTTCCACTGCTCCTACTGTTTCAACTTGCTCAGGATGAGAAAACCACCTTGAAGTACAACTGGAAGGCACTTAAGTAGCTGTTCTCTTCTAGGTGAGTACAAATTTGTGTTTTGAGAATTTTAATTAAAGTTAACCACCTGTGGAGAAATGATGGGCTTGCTTGTTTCAGCTTTCCCTAGGGGTATGACCTTCCCCACTGAAATAAGTTGCCACTGTTTTTCACTAATGTGCATCTGATGCTTAATGATTTGGGGTGTTATTACAATTGGGTAGAGATGGATTAAAATTGAGTCCAAAGCCTTTTCATTCATGTTGCTAATTATTCTCTGCACTCATTGCAGTCAGATGAAATGATGAAAGGCTCCCTGTTGGGCAGGATTTGGTTATTTCACACTTGGACCATAACTTGTACTGATTATCCTTACAGCATTATTGTCACATTTGTGAGTCTGAGTGTCAGGAAGAAATAAGCTGTGAACTGCCACATTCCCAGTCTTTCAGCCCCTTTATTTCTATGTCTTGCTTCAGTTTTGTCTCTAGACTGGTTTGGCACACAAGACCTAAATCAGAGATTTCCTTCTCCTCTCCCCACGTGTGTAAACAGCCATGGCTCTTGAAGCCTCAGAAACATCCTGATCATGTTTCTAAAAATTAGATTCCATTCCCATATTCCCATACTCACTGGTTTCAAACAGGAGGCAAGATGCTGAAAAGCTCTACGTGCCTTCTATTGGCACTGCCCACTGGGGAGTGGAATGCAGGAAATCTGTGGAAATAGATAATTTTTTCCTACAAATGAGAATCAGTTGAGTGACTTACAGAGATTCCAGTTCACAGCTGATTTTCACTTGGGCAGAGAGTCCTGAGTATTTTGGATTTCCTCTCTTCTAAGCTTGGTCACTATGAAGGGAAATTCTTCCCTGTGGGGATGCTGGTGAGCTGGGAGCTGACTGCTCCTCAGCAAGGACAGACTCAGCCCTCAGTGCATTGCATATTTAGATAGCCCAGCAAAGCCCCTTCTCTGTAAAGACAGGACCTCAGAAAAATCCAGCACTTCACCAAGTGCCCGATAAGAACCAGGAAATAGCTCTTTAGCCTCTATTCCAACATTTTTCTGTGTGTATGTGCACACAAACAGGGTGAAGATTTACAACATATATATATGCACTTGCATCTCACAGGTAAGACAGACAAGTTGCTGAGGTGCATTGAATTCTGGCATTTCAAGAGAACAAATCAAAAACAAATCCGTGGATTTCATAAAAGACAAGACATTTGTGTGCAATATTTATCTTACAGAGAAAGATTTCAGTATATCCATTCAGATTAAAAGTTATGTTGTCAAAAAGCTTCCAGCTATAACAAAAGGGCAAGTAATGAGGAAATTAAGTCTGGCATAAAACTGAGCAAACTGGAGGCATCTCACAAATAAACTTGGAATCTGGTTTTACTTGTCTCCTGTGGATGTGTAAAACACACTGACATTTTGCTAAGTCAAATGTCTTGTCTGGCTGATGGGTGCAGCCCATGTGCAGGCACATGAAAGAGAGATATAAAATACAGGACTAAAATTATTCTTCAGCTGTCCTCCAGCAATGAAGACAATGTTGAAAGCAACAACGTGTGAGTTATGTGGCAGAGGTGGTATAAGAACTGGCTGTTAACTTCACAAACTGCAAAAACCAGGGGTGTGTTAAACAATTGCATTCCCACTTTTTGATAAGGTGCCTATGGCTATGTTCTTGACAGAAATCGGACATAATGCCAGAAATGGGAAACAAGTAGCAGGAATAAGCCAAATTCCATAGCCTTCTGGGATCATATAACCTATACCAGCATTGCAGTTCACATTGACCTCAAGGGAATTTCTCCTGGAAAATTTTGGGATCTACTATGCAAAAAAAAACCAAGCTCAAACCAAATTATTTAAAGCTAGCATTTCTAATCCCAGAAATGAGGAACTCACTTAAGTATTTACCCTTTGACATCTTAGAACTGAGTCCAATATGGGATAAGTCTGGTGTTATTTGGTACAATTGGCAGAATCACAGCCCCAATTTCCCCACACAGCTACAAGTTTTAGAGGCAAAGCCACTTTGCCCCACAAGTTTGAGGGAAAATCTGAGCAAGAAAACACTGTTCTGAATTCATGTGGAGTTTATATCTTCTGTGAATGTTTGCTGGTTCATTCACCCTTAATTAGTCTGCTTCCACTAAAGCCATAATACACTGTAACTTAGGGCAGCCTCTGGAAACCATGGCCAAAAGCAGCCATGTGTTGGTGTGTTGGAAAGCTGACTGCCTCTGCCCGCCCAGATGTGCACTGATTCCACAGGCCCTGGGTACCAGCAGCAGATGTTCTTCTTCCCTTGCTAATACCCTTCCTCCCACAAACCCCCCTTTTGCCCTTCATCCTCCAGCTCCCCTCTGTCATTCCCAGGGTTTGGGAAGTGAGTGAAGGGATTGCTTCCCAGCTTGTCTGAGGCTGGAGCAGCTGTCTTTGCATCTCCCAGGATTCATCCTGACATCCTGCTTCCAGCTGCTTGGCTGTTAGTTCAGTTAAGCTCAGCTCCCAATGAGGTTTACTGTGAATTTTGGTGGAGCAAGTTCCCTCCACAACTTGCTTTTCCAAACAGCACACACACCCCTCAGGTCAGGAGAGTCTGGTGAGGCTGCTTGTCTCTCCTTATGGCTGACCCCAAGATGTAAGGAGAAGCTCCTGTTTTTAAATGGCTAAAAAATTGAAAACATGTATTCTAAAAATGGAAAAAATTCTCTAATTTTTAAAAAGGAAAAGATTATATGAAAACCTTCTGTTTCATTCACCAAGTTCTCTGGTGGGAAAAATGTTGCTATTTTTGTTCTGCTTCATATTAGAGATCTAAGAATTTGAATACCTGCAGTGAACTCCAGCTTGTCTTTGAATCTAAAATTACTCTAATAGAAGCAAGGGCACCCAGCTAGAAATTCAGCTCATTCAGAAAGTCAGACCACCAAAATCCAGCCAGGTCTTTAGCTCTTCTCCAGCAAAATGGAACTGAATCTACTGCAATAGAACAAGCCCATGACATTTCTCTTCAGTTTTGCTGTTGGAAATCTCAGTTACCTTTCCAATCTCTTCAAGCATTGCTGATAGCCCTGTGATGCTGGAATGCCCACTGCTTTTTCAGGTCAAGGCAGCAAACCCTTGAGAATTTGAAAATAATTTTTAAATGAGTTTACTAAAGTTTTATTTACATCTGTGCCTACCTCAAAGCCTCTTCACTTTTTCATAAGGAGGGATGTCACCTTGGCCTGTCAACATGTTCAAGTACTGAACTACTTTGCTTTCATTTTGGTTGATGTCATACACATTTCTTCACATTGGGTAATGTAAAGAGTGGGAGACCAATTTTTTCCCATAAGGAAAACAAAGCTTGAGGATTCTTAGTATAATGCCTGTGCCCTAGATGGTAGTAAATTATTTGAACGTTGAATGAAATCTTATCAGCTGTAAGGGAAGAAAAAAAGACCTGGACTAGGTATTGAAAGAAAGGTTGTGTTAGACTGTTCTGGAGCAGAAGAGAAGGTACTTAGTGATAGGGTGAAGGTTGTTCTGAGGTTTGGTAGTTCATTAAACAGATACTTGATCACTTGTTTTGCTTTCTCCCCCCCCTCTATTTCCTCATTCTGTTGACTAAGGACACAGGCTGCTTTATCCACAGGCTGTTGCCTCACTTGGAAGAGGGATTTGTTTTTACCCATTCATTCTTACCAGCTTCTGACAGTGCATACCATGACTCTCCAGTCCTGCCCTAAACACTGAACAACAGTGGGTACATTTAGAATTCTTTACAACATTACAGATGTGAATAAATAACAGTGAGTAGGGCAATCTGTTGGCCTGAGAATCCACAGTGCTTCTCACGGTCACTTGCATGCACATACAAATTTTGAGTCCAGCTGAAAAAAAATTTAAGAAGCATAATTCCTCCTTTATGCATGCAAAGTACATCTTAATAGCCTGCACGTTAGTTACCACATATGTCTCACAGCTGGGTTCTGAGAGAGGGAAAACACAAGCTGTACAGAAAAGCCATAAGGAAGTACTCCAGAAGTCTTTTCTAAGTCAACAGCACAAATAAAATTACAAGTAGAAACCAGAGTTACCCTAACACAAATCTCTACCTCCCCACCACCCAAAGCCCCCATCAGCCATGCTCTGTACTTGCCTTTTCTCTCACCTCTGGTTTTTAATAACCATAAGAGATGAGGTACTGTACACTGATCCATCTCACTGTCATTGTTATATAGACTAGATTCCAAAGGGACCTCATTAGAGCACATTATATTAAAATATTCTACTCAGTACAGTCTTGCTTGCTTTGTTTCTTTTCCTGTGGAAATAAACTTCATGTAAAGATGATGTCTATCTATCTTTCATATGGTTCCCAGACCGTGTTAGATTACACCCCCATTGGCAGATATGGTCTAAAGCTCTCAGAGCTCCAAAGAGTGATAATGTTCTTACATGCTTTGTGAATGTAAGTGAAGACATTAAAAAGAAAAGTCTAATTTGCTGTAACTTCAAAAATTAGACTCTATAAAGAATTCTCAATCCCAGACTGCATTTTCTTTCTCAGAGTTGCTCCACCACAAGACCCAAATCTGTGGAAGCTATCACACTGGTGTCCTTAAACACATGGGCAGGCAAATTGAGAGGCAATGGCAGAGCTGAAATATATCACAGAAATCTTTCCTGGCAGGTTGGTGGTGTGCTGATCAGGCTATTTCTTTAGTAAGGTAAAAGACACATGCATGCAGGTCAGCAGTAAAACTGAGAATGTTGCCACCATTTCATTGCTGGTGGGGTGGCAGAATGAGCCAGGGAAAAGGTTGAGCTCCATCTTCATGGTACAGGAGCAGCAGAACTGCTGAAGATGGTGGCACTGTCAGAGAAGTAGAGTAAAACTGTAAGTCTGTAAGTGATACCTCATCAGACATGATTATCTAGGCTGAGGAGGGAACCGAATGAGGTTGCTCAAAAACAGTGGAGGTGTCACCAGTGGCAGTAACTTTGGATCAAGCCATCGTGTGTTTTTCAGTCTAAATTAAACTGAATTAAGTTATAACAGGTTTGGGATTTTAGACAGAAAAATGGAGAAAGCAGGGGTACAGGCCAGTGAAAACACTTGGGCAGGAAAATTCAGTTTAATTAGATCAACTCTAGGAAAATGACCAGGGCTTTTCTGGGGGAAAAAAAAATCAAAGCAGGATTTCAAGATAAATGCCCTGTATAAAGAAGCAGATAGGCCTATGGAAAGTAGCCCTGAATACACTTTTTACAAAGCCCGTGTACTTCATTTCTCTGTAAACTCTTCATCCTCTGGCGCTGAGAGGAAGAGGCAAATGCTCCCTGCCCCCAGCTCAGCTGTGTCTGGTTCCTCATCAGCTCCTCCTGCTGGGTCCCACATTGGCCTCAGCTGATGCCAGTGAGGGATAATGGGGC
Source organism: Phaethornis superciliosus (assembly GCA_023637945.1). NCBI lineage: Eukaryota > Metazoa > Chordata > Aves > Apodiformes > Trochilidae > Phaethornis > Phaethornis superciliosus. Next base: position 22,015,067 of record JAJQWJ010000011.1, read on the forward strand.
AGAAAGGTCAGGGGGGAGACACCTGGGAGGCTTTGCAGAGCCTGCAGCTGAGTCTCCAGCACTTGTATTTCAGCTTCTCCTGAAGACAGAGGTGGCTCTTGGATGGAATATGTAAGTTTGCTTGTATGGCAAATTTTATTCTTTTTTTTTATTTGCTTCTAACCTGCCTAGAAGACAAGTTATAGTAACTGGGGGGCTCTGTACTGGTCTTTTTCAAGCTGGGTTATGGAGGAGCTATTTGAATGCTGCTGAGAAGTGTAGCATAATGTGTATGAAGGCTTGAGTAAAGTAAAAATAGCAGTAAAAGCAGTAGCAGTAAACCTGGCGAGAAAAAATCCTTTAAGGTTGCATTGAAAGTGATCAGTCCTCAAGCTTTGCTCTACCAGCTTGGATTTATGTTTACTTCATAGAGGGATTCCTCCTTCTGGAGTAACTGGTAAATGCTTGTTTCCTTCAAGTTTTCTTTATCCAAGAATTGTAGTGATTTAAAAAAAAAATTGAGATGAATTGAACTGTATAAAGTGACTCTTGAGTGATAGCTGAAGGCTACTTTAGAGAGGTGAAAATAATTTTTTTTTTTTTAAATATAAAAATTTTAAAAAAGGAGAAACTTGATGCCCTTCAAGATATTTTCCAAGCCACTTTGAAAACAGATCAACACTTCTCTGTATAGATCTAGATTGATTTTATAGATGAAGGAACCAGTTGAAGGTTTGCTTGCTCTGCAGTTCTTCCACAGTTAAAGCTGTGGATTTTTTTTTTTCATTTGAAGCCTGCTTGCAGCTGCTCCTGGTATACACATCTCAGCTCAACAGCATCCTAACTGATGTGCCTGGCTGGAACTGAGCTGATGTTAAGATGGATGGATAGATATGGAATTCCTGAATTGCAGTTACAGAAAGGAATTTTATCAAGTCAACTCTGAACATGTCACGTGTAAAGCTGTGCATACAGGGTTATCTGGGGGAAATGCTGATACCCTTATGAAGTGCATAGCTGGGTGCTGGTGATGTGGAGGAGGAATGGCTTTTATCTGGGTATGTTGTATGTCCCTGCAAGCCAGCCTGGGCTTGCTGCAGCCAACCACTAAGGAACTGTGTTCCTGCTTCCTTGGGGAAACCTGGGGGCAGAGGGAGGGCAAGGCTGTTTGCCCAAGTGGAAGGGCAGCTTCTGCATATTGCCCTCAGGATGCTGCAAAGACAGGCTGCTTGTACTGGCTCAAGGAGGGCTGAAGTCTTGAGAGGAGGGAGAAAAGGCAAACCAGTTTTATAGAGTCTCTTTTCGTCTGCAGACTGCATAGGTGACATCTTGACTTACAATTTTAAAGTAAATACCACTGCTGAGCAGAGTAACCTCCACATCCAAGCAATCACAATTCCTTCCTTCTCACCAGGTTGTGTCCATTCCTCTCCCCTCTCTCCCCACTTTTCCTTAGCAGGGCAAAGTCAGTGCTGTGGCACTGCAGGACTGTGAGGGAAATAAAGAGTGGTGGGGTAAATGTCATTTCACCTCTAACAGTAGCACCTCTGGGTGTTACTTTGGGTTGGCAGGCTTCTGCTGAGCATTTGGATCAAGGAACAATTTGTTTTTCCTGCAAACAAGTCCCCTGTAGGAACTGCTGTCCTTTCCCTGGGAAGGGAAAGGTGCTGTAGGCAGGGAAGCTGTGTCCTGGGTTAGAGGCAATGGGAAAGGTGCTCAAGGGCCCCCCTGCAGGGGGGGGTCCTCAGGGGAAAGCCACAGCTCAGTGAAACATTTTAATGCCTGTAATCCATGAAAGTGCAAAGTTTTCTTGTATGAAAAAAGATAGCAATCCACTATGCATTCTGAAAGTGACAAAAGTGTAATGAGGCACAAAAGACACAATTGTCAGGACTTCAAATTAAACTAAACCTGATGGACGAGAAGAATGGGGAGAGCATGAGGGTAGTGATAAACTGATGTTATGAGGATATCTATAGCTAGAAGGAATAAATCTCAAAAGGACACTATGGTGCCCTGTTTGAGTTGCAAATATAAGAAGTCATCGAGACAAACAGCTTGGTAAGAATCATAGAGGACCTGCAGGTACTTGTACATCACATGGAGACCTTCTGCCAAGACAGGTGGGGAGAAAGTGGCATTGTAAAGTGAGTGTTATTTCATGTGATTCCCCACGAGGATCAGGAAGGAATCCAGCCCCTCTGTTCTGAGCCTTGTGCAGTCAGCCATACTCTTACAGAGCAGAAATGTGCCAACAGATGTAACAAGAGAAGTTGCATATATTATAGTGCTGAAAAAACTCAGGCCAGGCATTGGTTTCATCTGATGAATGCAAGATCAGCTTTTAATGCAGATGAGAATACTGATTATCCTGTGATTAGCATGCTTTGGTATGTCAGCAGGCATATATCTGCATCCAGCTGAAGGCTGAAATAAATAGTGAAACTTGGAGGTTCTTTAGCCCTTCTGTAAGGGATGGCTGTGGTTTTTTTTTCAAGGTGGCTAGAGTCCTGCTATAAGAGGAGGAAAAAGTCAATATAAATGCTTTGGCTCAGTTCAAAGCCATTTGCTTTCTGCCATTCTTAAGTCTTCCTGGAACTAATATTTTCTTCCCTCCAGCAGTGAAGGGAAAATGTGTTCTGCTTTCTGTATATTAATGGATGGAGTTTAAGTTGGAAATTGCTCCACCATCAATTATGGGAGTAGGCTGGAGTAAAGAGACAAAGGGACTGAATACCAAATAACTGCCTGGTTCAGAGGGTGGAGAAGGGGGGAAAGGATGGGTGCAGTCTTTGAGAGGTGGTTAGCATTTAGATAAGCAGACCAGAAGAATTTTGTCTGTACATTACTAAATGAATCAGATTTGTTTGGAGAGCATCAAGCTGGCCCGGGTGCAGCGAGGAGGATGCCCAGCTCAATGAAATTAAATTACTGATGCTCCAGGCACCTTCCCCCACTGTGTGTGCTGCCTGCCTCTTGCTTCCCAAGGGGCAAGAGAGGGGTATCTCTTGTTCCCATTACCATTCTCATTATACAAAGTACAGTGGGTGGGGTTTCTTCCCCCCTGTAGCAAAACTACTTCAGAAATTTATTTGTCCTTTGTGAAGAGATGGCTTTGCTTTGGGATGCTGTTGGGCAGAGGCATGGGGAGGTTTGGTGAGGATCATCTTGACCTTGTTTGAAAAGCAGTCTGTGTTGGTGCCATATTTGAAATACCTTGCATCACCGTGGTGACAGAGGTACATGCTGATGTGTGCCATTAAGTTGCAATGGGATCTAAAAGCCACAGGCTATTAGTCAGGTGACAGTCTGTGCCTAGATACTGCTGTGATTGATGCTCTAATAAATACCCCAGAGGAATGAGGGAGAGGGAGGGAAGGATGGGCTGATGGAAATGACCTTGTCCCAAGAGCTGCAAAATACCCAGGATGGTCATAAAGACGAAGACTAAAAAAATTAATTTGTATTCAGCTGAGGATTCAGCACTGTAAAAAGTGGAACTAATAAAGTAGAAGCTCACTATTTTCCATCCTAATGTCAGTATATTAAGCAGCTGATAAAGTCGGATACAGAAGGACAAGTGCTATCCTGCATATGGTTGGTCTTCAGTGTGCAAAGGGGAAACCTGTATGAGGTTTAAGGTGTTATATTGTGACTCTGGACTCAACTCCTCCCTGTAGATGTTTTATGTCACTCTGGTAGAGTAATTTATCCTCTCTGTTCCCCTTTCTAAATGTAATTTATCTATTTCAAGAGGTACTGAGAGCAGAAATGTCACTATTCATGCTAGAAGTGCATTGACCACCATAATTAATTCAAGTACTGTGCTAGTAGGAGAAACTTGTTCCTGAGATAGAAGAAAACAGTGTTTGTCTCTGTCATGGTGGTTCTGCAATAGGCATTTGATGCTAATTGCCACCAGGCACTCAAAAAAAAAAAAAAAAAAAAAGTAGCTGTTTCCTACAAGCCCCTGAATTGAATGTCATGAATCCTCTGCTACCAAACTCCAGAGAAATAAATGACTGAGGGCAAGGTTGGCCAGGTTGTCATGAATTCAGTGTCTTCTTCACCCTGCCCTTCTCACACCACCTCCCCAGGGGGGCAGAAGTTTTGCTTTACCAAAGGATGCTCCATCAAAACTTAGTGACTGACAGAAGGCAGGTATCACTGACACATCATGCTGCAACAGCTTCATATGCATCCAAAGGGAATTCTGAAGGAAAAAATGTTCCATTATTTTGGTATCCTTGACAAAATATGTAGTATTAGTGATGGCTTGTTTGCTGCCATGGAACAGCTGGGAACACTGGGAAGCCAGATCATCTGACCTGCTTTTGGCTGCTTTGATGCAAGTTGTCTCTAGACATGTGTGTTCAAAACTGCCTTGATTTGTTTCAGGTGTCACATGTGGAACAGGAATGTGAAAGTGCTCATGTCTCCAAAACTTGTTTTATAATAGAGTAATGCATAGTTCATAATACTGCACTAAGCTTTGTGTTTATTTTCTGATAATTTCTACACAAAACAAATGTCTTTCTCTAGCATGTCCACACTCCAGGCTCAGTTGTAAGAAATTTCCCCCCCCATCCAGATGAGATAAATTAGCTAAAAAGAAGGAATCCTGTCATTGCACTGTAGATTCTTTGTTTTTCAGACAGATGGATCTTTTTTCTCTTTCTGACCTGGTAAGAGACATACTTTCTTTTATGCAGATTGCAGTCTAGATGTTTTTATCCAGTCTTGAAGGCATCTGCTTGAGTTTGTCAGCTGTGTATCATAATTGTTTTCAGTTTTATCTTCATCAGCTGTCTTAAAATACAGATATTGCTCAGATGATGTCTCTGAGTGCATCTTGGACTTGCAATTTTGCTCTTTCTGTGCTAGTTAATTCCTTATTCAGAGCCAAATCGTCCTAGTTTGGATAAGCCATTCTCAGCCCTCTTAACAGTGTTTGTCCAGGCCCCTTCTTCAGATAATCTGTAAGTTTTATCCTACTGTGTCTAAGTAGCTTGTGCCATTTTTTAAAATGGAATATTTCTATCACTTCTTTGGACAAGGTCAGTATGTCATGACACTTGAGAGTCTCTGTAGACTGTAGTTTAGATCCTGCTGTAGATCACCTGGAATTTACTACTCTGAAACCAACTGCATCCTAAAGGCTCCCTGAGAGGAGCTTTGAGCACTGGATTGTTGTCCAAGAGGACAGAGTGCTAATCTTGCCACAAGAAGGTGACAATCTGTTTACAATACTATGTAATTAGTTAGCATCATCAGTCAGGAAAAGAGTTGATGGAGGGATCCCCTGGCTTCTGGACAGACATGTATTCTCTGGTGCTGGAAGAAGGAAAGCCTGTTCACAGGCAGCTTTGCAATAACTTGTTAGCAATTTTGCCACTGCTTTTCTTTGAGGACAGAGTGTAAAGGTCTACACTTTCTCCAGCACTTGTCTGCTGGATGAGAGCAGAGGACTGGCCAAAAATCCTGTTTGTCATGTGCACTTAGTGCTCTGGGGAAGAACTGCAGCTTTTTTGCTCCTTCTTAACCACATTACATGGAACAGAATCACAGAATTGTTTTGGTTGGAAAAGTCCTTTCAAGTCATCAAATCCAACTGCTAACCTAGCACTGCCAAGTCCACCACTAAGCCATGTTCCTCAGCATCTACAGCATTTTCTTCCCAGAGCATTGGTTTTCTTTCTGAATATTCCTGAGCACTGAGAGCCCCAGGCTGGCAAGTTCCCTCCAAAACATTTAGGCAATTCCCTCTGTAATAATGTTGATATGGTGCCTTCTCTGGTTTCCACATATCTTGTGGCACCAGAGTGCAGGGAGGGAATATGTCCTGTCCCATGAAGGCTCTCAGGGGGTCACTGCTACTTAACCACCCTGTGCTACCATGTATAGACAGAAGGGAGAGCTGTGAATAGGCTGAAAATTATTTCTGACCTGAAGTTTGGGGGTTTTTTTGTTTGGTTTTTTTGTTGTTGTTGTTTTTTGCATGAATTGCTCTCACAGAAAGCTCTGCAGTTTTGCATCCTACACGTGCATCAAAGCAGAGACAAATGCTGTAAGGAGGCACCAGGGATGTTGGAAGGCTGATGGAATATCTGGATACCTGGGCTTGTCCCAGGGAGCATCCACTGTAGCTTCATCTAGACCAGGAAAGAGATCTGAGGGACCTGTGCTGTGGGTGTTGGGGTACCCACACTGGGGGAAGTCCTCATCTTAGCCAACACAGTCTGTTTTCAGGACTGAAAATCCTGGAAACACAGGAGTCTTCCTTTGTGTGAAATATGAGATTTGGAGTCCCAGTTCTGTTGTGCAAAATCCAGGGGAGGGTAAATGATGAAGCAACCATATCTTAACTCTAAATTTAATTTTAGTTGAGTATTGGCTTGGTTCCTCACAGACTTGCCAGAAAAACTGTGTGGCAATTTTCTGTTTACCTCAAAAGCCCCAGCCAAACCCAGACTGAACTTCTGTCATATAAAGGAAAAATGCTGCTGCTGATCAAAGGCCAAATATGATTTTCTTCTTATGGTTGGGTGGTACTAATCATGTAGATGTAGTCACAGAGGGGGGAAAAAAACCCCAACATATAGATCTAAATTTGGTCTGAGTAGATAACTTCCATTGGACTGAAAATGATTTGGATTTCCCTTGGCTTTCTGATGACTGCATGTCAGTGTGAAATAGCACCATGGAAAAAGAGCTGGCCCCACAGGGACTTCTAATGCATCTCCTTTCTCAACTCGGTTTTCCTGCGCTCCCTGCTTTGCCAGCAAAACTTAGATTCTCTCCATGGCCTGCTGGAGGCTGCTGAATCAGAGAACCCACTTCCAGGCTGAGATCTGAGATGAAGAACCCCCCCTTGGCAGTGCTGTGCATCTCCCTCCCTGCAGAGAGCCCCCCCAGAGACCCCAGCATCCCCGTGCTGCAGCTGGCATGCTCCTCACAGCACCTCGCACCCTCCCTGGGCCTCGGGTCCTGGATGTCAGCACCAATCAGAAGGCTTCTCAGACCATAAATCTGGGAACGTTTATGGAAATATCCATATGTGGAACGGGCAAAAAATAGGAACTATTGAGATTTTTTTGCTGTGACTGTGAAATAAGTTACGTTTTTTTGGTCTTGCAGCCATCTGAGATTTTTCATGCATATAATCCATTGTCATGGTGATTGATATAATCAGCTTCATCAGATCAGATAAATGTTGTAGAATAATTTAGTATGTCATGAACAGCTATAATTTTAAGTAAAGTCTTGCTTAATTTTTACCTGTTGACCTCTAAGATAATGTCAGTTTTTAAAGGTTATAAGGAAGTATTACTTCACATATAAAAATGCATGTCTATCCTAATTTCATGACTAGGAATTAAAGCAGTAGGTATGAGATTTGTTTTTTTTTTAATTTGCCCAGCATGCTGTTGTAATGCTCCTATTCCTGTGCTTTGTTTAGGATAGTACAGACCATGATTAATCAGTTTGTTAGCTCCACCTTTAAGTAGCTCCAGTACACTCAAGCTGGAACTGCCAACTGTTTTATTCACCAGTAGCCAACACAGGTTAAGGTGGTCAAAAACAAAAGTTAAATGCATATTTGTTCTTCCTCTTGTCTTGTAAATTGGTTAAGTCTGAATCACTATAGGTGCTTGTGCAGCTGGAGAGGAAACAAATGTGTTTTCTGCTGTTTTATGTGCCTAGTGCTGTTTTACAGCTCAGAAAAGATAGCTTAATTGAGACTGGCTGTGCATGCCACTGCCCATGGTTAGTGTTTTGCCAGCTTGCAGGAAGGAACTGGGGTTTCTTGCAGATCAAACACCACACCAGAATATCAGCTTCCCTAAACACAAATTGTATCACATTTTCTTGGCCTCTACCATTAAAAAAAAAAAACCGAACCAAAAAATCCCCCAACAAAGTGTATGCTCCCTACCATCTTGAATGTTGGCATCATAACTGCTTTGCTGATGAGGACTGGTTTTTATTAGGTCTAGATGGTGAGCTGTATTTTCTGTAGTGAGCAAGACACTACAGTCCCTGCCAGCCCCAAGCAGCATCAGCAGTGTCAGTAATCCCCTGGCTCTACATGAGCTGAGTCTCTCCCACTGCTGTCCCAAAGTCCCTGCAGATTTCCTGGGCAGCCCACACCACCCTGGGGGAGCTGGGATGTGCTCCTGTGGGCCATGCTGGCAGCTGAGGTGTGGAAGAGGTGACTGTCAGAAACACACCCTGAACCCTGCAGCGGGGACAAACAGCATCTGCAGTCAGCACAGGTACTTCTAGAAGGAAGATAATACTTATTGAAACTCAGTATGTTTTAAGCTCCTGATTTCATTGCAAGGAGCTGCTTTCCAGGGAGACAGAGGAATCTCTGCATGGATGCTGGTGACAAATACCAGCTGATACAATTTGAAAGCCAAAACCTGCTACCATGGCATCATCTCCAGTTAATGCATAGCAGAGGCTACAGACCAGATTGTGCCATTCAGTTTGTCCCATCATCAGGTAGACCTGCTGGTGGGATTCCTCATAAAATGAGGTGATTTCCACACAGAGTGCTGTGAATCTTCCTGCTTGAGGTGCTTTAAGCAGTTGTGAACTGCAAATTTGAGTATACATGGTTGTGCATGAGAGATACTTGAGGCAGAGCATTTGGCTGCTTTTGTATGCTTGTGGGTCTGGTTTGGACCTGTTCATCTACAGAGAGAACTTTGGTTTCAGTGGCTGTTGCCCACAGCTTTATCTAGATTCAAAGGCCCATCTGTAAAGTACAAAATCATAGAATCGTTTTGGTTGGAAAAGACACTTGAGCTCCTCAGCATAAGGTGACACAATCTATTCTGCACCAGATCTTTGTCACTAGGATATTGTTGAACTCCTCAACATGCCTTGGTTGTTTTTTCTCCTTCCTCTTGTAGTCTCTGCTCTGCAGCCCAGATATATTCTTCCCCCAGGAGTGGGTCTCAAAGGGCTGTTACTGGCATGGGTAAATATTGCAGAATAAAGCCTTTTCATTTCTGTATACTCGAATCCTCAAAGCTTTAGGGTTTGAATCTGCAGTTTCCAGCCCAGCTGGCTTTCATGCTTTTCTGCGAGATGCTTTTGCCAAAGTACCAACAATGGCCTCAACTGTTTATTGGTTTGGCACAGCTGTGCTCACAGTGGTCTTTGCAAAACAACTGCAATATTAAGAAAAATGCACAAGAAACTCGAGACTGTTAATTGTTACATATTTTTGCACAAGGCATGACATTGAGAAGATTTTGCTCTGGTTTTTAGTTTAGCAACTGTGGGAATTTCCAGTCTTAAGTGACAGTTTCTCTTATTGCCAGGTAAAAAAAAAAAAAACTTTAAGTCAGCAAAACCCGTCAAATCTTATTTTAGTAGTATGAACAATAGCAAAATTATTTTGGTCAGTCCTAAAGTTTCATAGAAACTACAAAGGACTTTTCCTTATTACAAAACTGCTTTTTCATTCAAGTGGAAAGCAGTGGGGTTCCTCACATTCAGTCAATATGTTTACCCTCAATACTTCCTCTTCTTGACCCTATTGTCCTCCTGGGAGCCCCAGGCCTCTCATCTGGGAATTGTTTGAATGGAATCCCATCATTTCAGCATCACTGAAACCTAGTGCAGATTGATCTTTTCCAGGAAACCCTGCAACCATCTCCTTAGGTAGACATCAAAGTCAGGAGTGAAACAGACACCTGGATAGGGCTGGAAGTCCTGCTGTGACCACCAGCCTCTGGCAGGCTCTCAGACTCCAGGAGGAGGAGAGAATGCTTGAGAAGGTGGGGGATTACCTGCCTTGTGCCCTTTGGTTTGCCTCACTGAGAAATGAGTAAGATCCTTCAGCAAGTGAGAGGTTGCCTTCCTGGTAAATGTAGGTGCAGGCAGTGCTAGGGTGTACTTTTCAATGTTACCCCCAGAGCCCCCAGCCACTGGACTGAGCTGTTATGTGGGAATCTCACAGTTCTTCCACTTCTACTTCACTTGACTGCTTGTTTTTATGCTGAGCAAAGCTATGCTGGATTACTCCTGCCAAGTGGGATACTGCTCTACACTGGGACAGTTTCTCATCCCAAAAGTCTGTTCCTCTAAATATTGTGTCTCCTCTCTGCTCTCCATGGAGTTATCATGGTTTGATAGTCCCTTGTGTCTTCTGCCCTGCTGACTGGGCATCCTCCCCTTTTCCAACAGGAGGAATGCCATTAGTTTTCTATGCACAACTCAGTCTGGTTAATTAGGCCTTTTCCATAGGCTGGAAGTCTGTTAATTGGTCATTTCTAATCAGTGCCTGCCAGGGGAGGGCTCAGTAATGGCATGAGATAACCAGAACCCTATCCTATGTCTGGAGTGTTCTACAGCCACTGCAACCAACTGGAAGAGAATGGCAGTTATTTAAAAGATAAATATTTTAAATACAAGAGAAGGACAGTTGAAGGAATTTGACTGAACTGTAAGCTGCCACTTCAGGGAACAGAGAGAAAATGACCTCCTTTGGTATGGAGACTGGGCTGAAACATTGCCAAGCATTGAAATGTTCAGATGATTGGGCAGCTGCCAAAAATTTGTTCTTCATGAAATGCCTGGTGTATACAAGCTTGTAGAGCTATTACAAATCTTAATGAACTACAATAGAGACTTCTGCTTTACAAAAGGCAGAGGAAGGTGGCTTTCCCTCCAGATCCTTTGTTTCAGTCCTGTTCTCCCAGCATGGGAGCAGAGAACTGAGTCCCTTGGTCTGAGTCACCAGCTTCCATGAGGTGGTGATGCTCACAGAAAGGTGCTTGCCATGCAGGCAAATTATCTGCCATGTAACTCATTAGGTCACTTAATGAGATTTTGCCTGAGCTCCCATGCCACTGGAGCCATCTGAATTGAAGACCCTTCTTTGGCTGCTTGATTTTGAATGTGTGATCAACACAGCCTCAGCTTCTGTCAATTCCCAGTCCCAGCTCTCCTGATTCTGCACATCTGAGAGGCTGCAAAGCACCTGATTAGATGGGGAATCATGCCCTGCTGCTCTGCCTCTCACTTTGGGTTTATTCAGCTAAGCAGCTTACTGCTTGACTAGCAATTGCAAGGCAGGCACCACTAATAAGCTATTTACTTTCCAGCAAACAGGCAGCACTTCACATTACCATTCACAATTTTGTCCCCATCGCAGCTCAAAGGTTGCTTTTACTATTGATCTTCCATGCATGTTTGATTTGGTTGTCTTGAAGACTTTGCAATTTAACCTTGGTTTTTTGGCATGAAATTGAAAATTGCAGGTGACCTCCCCTAGTCAGATGTTCAAACCGTTCCTGACTCACTTTGCAAACTCTGAATTTCTGCTGTTTGCTGGTCACTCGTCTGGTTCTGAGAAAGCCAGAAGGCTATCTGATATTTATGGGAGGAGACTTGGTGGGGTTTTTTCTGAAGGGGAAACCAAAGGGCAGCTTGAGGCTTCTAGGGGCTACAGCTTAGCTTTACCAAAACACATCAGCCTGGATACTGTTTTGTTGGATATTTTTTCTCCTTTGAAAGAGTGATGAGGACTTTTCAGTTTCTCACCCTTAAGAGGACACATCACTATAATTTATCATTTCATGAGAATTAAACATTGTTCATAGCATGCTGTGTGAACTTGTCTGCAAGGCTTCCAGCAAAATCCAACCCAAAACAATGCTGCTCTTCCTTTAACTTAGCTCATGGGATAACTTTGCCAAAAGGCTGGAAAAGAGAATATAAAATAAATTTAAGAGTAACTGATTGAACTGCATAGGAGGAACAAAATTGTTCTGAAATTATTATACCAGAATCTGCAAAAGACTGTTTCAGTAAAGGAATATCAGTTTATAAGCATGAAATTAATAGAAAACATTCAGCTGGATGAAAATGCTCTGAAAATGTTTCAGTAAACTTTCCCACGATTCTTGTGTGCTGTACATTCACTGTGTAATGTTCAGTTTCACCGTGTGGCAGAGGCAAAAATCTGCTTTCTTAGATTTTAAATTTCATACTAACATATTTTACTATAAGAAAGCTGTCAGGTACTCTGGATTCCTGCAAGCTAGTAAGAATGCTGTGTGGGAGTGCCAGGCGAGTTTCCGAAGCAGGGGTGATTGTTAAATTTGCAGTCCTGAAATAATACTTGTCAACATTTTTTTTAGAGTAGGTCTCAAGCCTTTAGGACTTTAGCCTGGGCTTTCATGAAAGCATTAGTTCAGTTTGCAGAAAAAGGTGCTGTGTGTCTGGTTGAAGGCTGCTGAAGCCAGAGCTCTCTGAATTTGTGCTGCAGAGCTGCAGGAGCAGCCCCCCTGCCATACACAGACAGTGAGGGTGCAGTCTGGAGTCTTCATCTGATTGTGGGTTTGGGGTTTGTTTTTTTTTTTTTTTGTTTGGTTTTTTTTTTTCGTGGTTGTCTAATCCTTTTCCTTTGAAGGCAGCAACTTCCAAACGGATTTGAAAGCTGGCTTTCCCAGCTGCCTGGCCTGATGCTAATTTTGTCTCGGCAGGCTGGAGAGGTCAGATCCTTCCCCTGCTCTGAGGTGCTGGTGAAGCCAAAGATCAGATCCAAGCAAAACTGAAAAATCCCAACTCGTGTCTGGGGGCTGGGGTGGTGCTGCAAAGCCAGGTTCATTCAGCTGCCTGCTGTAGTTACCTGTAACCAGGACAACAACCATCCCCAACAACAATCAGTGGCTCCATGTAGGACTTTTGGAGCTGATGAAGCATTTATGTTAAGGTTGTATGGCAAAGCTTGAGTGAGGGGTGGAGATCAGACCTGGAGAGCTGTGGTGGAAGCAGCCACCTCCTGCTGCTCTCAGGGTGAGCTGGTGCCAAGCTTGGTTTCTCCTTTGCTGAGATGAGTTTGTTCTGCCACACACACACACAGGGATCCCCAGGGGTCAGCTGGAGTTACCTGCACATAAAAGAGTGACAAATGTGGCAAAGGATTTAAATATTTAAGGCTCCTTAACATAATCGCCGTTAATTTTTATGGATTAAGGAATTCTCAGTTAATGCAGCCGTAGAGGCTTTCTGAACTCCTGGTTTGCTAATTGGTGGACAGAAAATAATTCCTCTTGTATGTCCAGATAACTGTGGACTGATAGCAAATGAAGTTATTACAGTAAAAACTGTGCCCGGAGTATCTTTTACTGGCCTTCCTTGATAAAAGTGTAGGAAGCACTGAAGAATTTGCGGGGAAAAAGGCCCAGAAATGGTTGACAGGCATTAAATGTCCACGTTATCAGCCTATCTAAACCAAAGAGGTGTTTGGGGGGTATTGTCAGTGGTCAATCTGTAGAATGAATCTGCACTCTGCCCTGAAAATAATTCTTTGGAGCAGTTGAGCAATGGGTTGCAAAAAATACCAAAACAACAAACCCAAACCAAAAACCTGGGGAAAACTATTTATAGAGTGTATGGATGGATGGTCATTCTGATTTGAGGGTTTCTTTGAACATGATGGTATTTTCTGGGAAAGGAAAGTGTCTGGGGTCAGACAGCCCCATTGCAATCAGGGGTATGAGCTGTGCAGGCAGTTTTAGCAAAGGCTGCTGCATGGCTTTCATGTGCCCTGACCCCAACCTGTTTGATGCCTTCAGATGCAGTGCTCAAAGGGAAAGCAGATGTAGCACAGGAACACCTAGGGGTAGCAGTGGAAATGTGCACTGAGCCCTCTCTGTCCTCTTACTCAGTTAAGCTCTTAAATGGCAAGCTGGGGAGCAGGGTCTGAATTTACTCTGCCTTATCATTACTGCTGCTGTGGCCAACAGCAGTGTGACAGAAATGCTGAGCCAGCAGCTGGCAAGCTCTCAAATACATATGTTTTTATCTGTTTAAAAATAGTGACTGGGAATTAATGCTTTCCAGGATCAGAAAGGTTCTCTTTCTGGGATTTGTTTAAGATAGTACATTTGTGTTGTAACCATACATTCGTTGTGCTCCTTTGCCTCTCCAGTTATATCCTTCTCACCCTTGCCTCTTGTTTATTTAAGCAGATTTCAGAGACATCTTATGGAGACTTTCTAAAAATGCATTTGCTTGGGATAAAATCCATTCTCACCTAGAAACTTTCTGGGCTAATTGATGCTTCAAGCTTTTCTTACTAGGGAAAAGTAAGCCCTCTTTTTTTTCTTCTGCATAGTACTGACCACACTGTTTGCTCTAGGGTTATGCCATATGGATTCTGCTATCCTTTCTGTCTAAATAACACATTTAAAATTGTGAAACTTTTGCCTGCCTATACAACTAATGAGAACTGCTTTATTTTTCTGTATAACAGAAGTCAAAATCTCCCCATGAATATGTGCAATTACTGTAAATAGGCATAGGAAATATTCCTTTCACTTTCCCTCCAGTACTAAGGGAATGTGGGGGGTGGGAGCAGGCAGACTCAGCACAAATTGTGAGCAAGTGGAGATGCTCTCTCTGAAGTTACTCATACCAGACTAGACCCAGGAACTGGACATTGCTTCAGTTACATATGTATTATTATATTCCTATGAGGAATTTACTCTAGCTGCTTGTTCATCTGCCTGTTGTGTGAAGATTCTGATTTCTGCTTTCTCCCAATTTACTGGCATGGGCTGCTGCATGGAAATAAGCAAAATAACAACGTGGTGTGACTTACCCTAGGAAATGGCCTGGTTTACTACTGCAAATATCTACCCCAAGGCTGGGTATCCTTCATCCACTCTTGGCACCTACACTGACAGGAACACATTCACAGTTCTTTTGATGCATTTTCAACACTTAAGCAAAACAAAGACAACAGACTTATGAGACCATGGCATGTCTTAAAAAAAAACAAACAAACAAGACCCCACCTTTGTTGTTTTACCCTAACATCCTCAGTTAAGCGCAGTATTTTAACAGTATTGGTTGGTTCTGTTTAAAGGGTGCTAAGTCTACTGCCATCTCTCCAAGGGATTTATAGTAGATATCCACAACACTTCTGAATTTTTTGGAGTGGGGAAAGTTCTACTCTAAAGGCTCCACAATATCTTCCCTTTCTCATGTTTCAAGAGTTTTTCCCAGGTTCTTTTGTGAAATGGCTTTTCTCCATCCTTCTTCGAATCCATTTCAGAAATTCCTGGGTAGTCAAGTCAAGGTTTAAACATGAAACCAATCTCCATAACCAGCTATGCAGCTTTATTAATAAATTACAAAGGAGCTTTTTTTCAAACACAACTGTAGCCTTGAGTTTAACTCAATGAAGCCAATACAAAAATTGCCCCAGTGTTGAGGGATTTGTTCCCATTGCCTGTAGCTGGCTCTGGGCTAGCCTCTGGCTGGCCAACTGGTACCATCACCTCTTAACACAGTGCTCTTGCAGGATGTCTCACCCATGCTCAGGCTTAAATATTTTTATAGGCTTTTTTCCTCTGAAATGTGAAAGACTGTTCTTGCTTATCGAAGAAACAATTGAGAGCTTTCCCTCAACTACTGTAAATGGAATTGCAAATGAACCTCCAGGGGAAAAAATTTCACACGTGAATAATGTGAATGGAATTTGGAGAAAAGCCATGGGAATCATCAGGAGGGCTGGAAAGACTTATCAAGGCAGATTATTATGGTTTAGAAGAGTGATAACTAAGGAAAGACATGACTGTTACACAACCAGCAGAAGTAGATTAGGGCTAAGGAAGTGGGCTGCTTATTGTAGGAGGGCCAAGTCAAGGAAGCAACAGTATTGAGTTGTCTTGGGTATTATTTTTGACACAGACTTAAAAGTAAGGTGTGGAAGTATTTCTGTGGAACTTGCACAATTTACAGGGCTCGAGTGCCTTGGGATTACTGCAGATGGTGTAAATCTAGATCACAGCTATGCAAGACACTGAGTATTTGTCATTCTCCAAAACAAATGCATTGTATAGAAAAGTCTTATTCAAATGGTGGTGGCTTAGTCTGTGGAAAGTATGGTTTCATCATCTCTCTGCATTAATGCCTTTGAATTCAGCTGTGCCTTTTAAGCTGCCTTTTAATCTCTGGATTCTGCCATTGTCAGAGGAATAAAACAGAGAAGACTCTGATCTCATGTGACAGGTTCACAGTCAGTCCCAGGAGAGGCTCTGGAGTGAAGACCTGAGGTGCACATATGCCTGAGGTTGTTGGAGATGTAGGGCTGTCCTTGGCAGCACTGAACAATCAGTAGATCCCACTGAAGCAATTCCCTCAGAAATGGGTTTTTTAAAGAAGTCTGATCACTGATGTTTTAGACTTTTGAACCTACCCTAGCACTCATCAATAGCATTGGAATTCTGCCTGGTGAAAACAGGGATTTTAATTGCAGAATTCAGCTCACCACTATAAAACACATTACACTAAAAGAGAGGCAGGATATATTTTAAAAAAACAACTGCATTTCCCCAACCTTTTTTTTTTTTTTCTGTAACTTGAGACTTGAACCTTGCAATAAGAAATCAATTTTTGATTTATGTACATAAAACTTTATTCTTTAACAAGCCTTCACTTATTGTTCAATCGTGCTGAACTGCTGTGAGATGCAAAATCTTTTGGTAATTGTAAGAAAACTGCTGCAAGCTTGTGCTTTCTTTGAAAGCTATTTTCCTTCAGATTAGAATTTTCTGCTTGACTTACTTGAGGACCTGTAGAGAACAAGACTTTTTTCCCCTACCACCTTTAAAGGCTTACCTTTCAAAAATGCACTAAATCAGCCGGTGCCCCAGTTTCACTTTACTTCTTTTACCTTAAACTACTGCATATCTCTTCTGGCACTGTTATGCATAAAACATATACATCAATAATGCAAGGTTAGAAACCATAAATTACAAATTGCATGCCCTCCTACTAATGCTGTCAGAATGCAAAGTACCAATTTTTTAAATCGTTCTGTTAAACATTGTGTCTTGTATTGGAAAACCTAATTTCTGCTTAAGCATGGAACTACAGAAAGGACTGCTTATTTCAGAAAAGACCTATTACTACATATTTAAAGTCCAAAACACCCAGTCCGGGGACGTGGGGTAAGGAAGAGGAGATGAAAAAAAGAGGGACGATACTTTAGAGAAAGACCCTGAGATGCTTCATCCAAGGGATGCTGCTCCCAGCCCAGCAGAGGAGCCTGCAGGGACAGAGCCAAGGCATGGATGCCATCTAGTGGGGTCTGGGGACAGGGACACGAGTCACAGGGTTCAGGGTGATGTCTTCACTCTGTAGGTGATGCCCAGCCCCCAGTTATGTTATTTTCACTTCAACTCTCCCAGCTGCCACCTGACCAGAGGCACACAGTGTAATAGTAAAGCTGCACCACGTGTTGGATCCCTGTTGTAGGATGCTGTAGTACTCACTTCAGGAGGTGATATGAAGTCCTTTAACTTGCTCTCTGGCCAGTGTTTCAGAACCCTGTAAATCTTGCTATGTGAGGGTGAGTTCATTGTCCTCCCTGCAAGAAAGTGATGACAGGCTTCAAAAGAAATAAAGCATTTAATCACTTAGGGTCTTCACACTACACCATGCCTTTAAAAAGACCCAACAGTACATTCTTGAGGGGGTTTTGATAAAATTCAGTAGCATTGGGACTGCCTTATTTACCCCGCTCTTGGGAGGGCTCTGGTAAGTGCAAGGCAATGTCTTCTGGTCACATAGAGTATTCCAGACCAGCTGAGAAATTCACTTTTGGGGCTGCATGGAACAGCTGCAAACACCACTGCAACAGGGGCATTTCCCAAAGTACCTGGAGGAGACAGGAGTAGTGTGTGTCTGAGTAGTGTGTGTGCAAGGCAGGGAGGAAAAGAGGGGAGAGTTTTTCCTCACCAACAGAGGAATAAATAAGGAGTTCACAATTTTCCCTCTGTGCACCAGTAAGCCCATGTATGTTGGGCCAAAGATCAGGTTCTGATTTTTGTGTGCAGAATCAGGTGCTGCTGCTTGTACTATTTCCATATGGAAGGAGGTCCCTTCCAACTCTGTGATTCTGTGTTTTCTGTCTGAGCTACTGCAGCTTTTCTGGTGTTTTGCTGGGACTGTACCCATGGGTTCGCAGCCTGTGGCCCCACTTGGCTGATGTCCCTGTCCTGGCTCCGATGAACTGAAATGAAAAAGTGTGGGGGGCGATAAGAAAGCATTGGGTAACACCTTGAGCTGCATTTGAACTCGGTGCTTTAGGGATGAAATGCTGAATAATTATGTGCCTGAACTCTGAGCCCACTAGAGGGCACAGAAGTACTCTGCTTTGGCTCATTTTAAGCATTGCCACAGTTAGCAAAACGCAGAAATTGTATCTATCTTTTAGGAAATCCAGTATCATCTGCCTTTTTCAGTTCATTGGACACAGCAGTTCTCAGAGCATAAATATGGCTTTTTTTTTTTTTTTTTTTTTTTAATCAGATATGAATAAAAAGCCATCAAAGCGAGTTTCGCTTGGTGAGAGCCTATGGGTGAAACACTGCATTTGTGATCCTCTAACAAGTGGAATATAAGAGCTATTGTGGTGTCCCTAAGCTGAAATTTGAGGAGTTCAGCGAATAAAACAGCCTAACGAAGTTGGGTTTTTTCAAGTTGTGGTTTTTTGTTATTTTGGGGTGTTTTGTGGGGGGGTTTTGTTTGTTTTGGGGTGTGTAGAGGTTTTTTCCCCACTTTAGATGCCATGGAAGCAGTAACTCCATCAAGAAAACAGTCAAATAAAAGCTCCATGCTCTAAGAGCCTTCTGACAACCACTGCTTTTAGAGAATGGACCTGCCCAGAGGTCAAAGAGCAGCAGATAACTCCCCAAGATGAAGTATTGGATAGGATGGGAAAGTGTGGGGGCTGTCCCTGGTTACGGGGGCACTGCATGACTTCTCCTAGATGCCTTACATCACTGCCTCACTGCAAGAGCACAGCCTTCCCCTCTGTTATCTGCAGAGCATCTCTGCCTCGGTCCCATTTGGTTTACTCCAGTCTGTGTGCTGCAGGGAAATACATCAGTGGTAGCTGAGCCAAAGAGTATAAATCCCTTTATGGGGGTGTATGGGCACACTGCTGAGATTGCTTCTTTTCCAGTACAGCTGGACAAAAAATAGTCATCAAGACTCTTTGCACTGGAACACTTGTTTTTTTCATTTATTAAAAAAAAAAAAAGAAAAAAATTGGAAATCACTAACTTAAAGAATCTGAGTTGTGTGGGTGTTTGGTTTAAGATGGAAAAGCTTTCAGATTCTGTGTTTAATTCAAACCAGCAATCTAGTGTTGGATGACACCAAACTTCAGCCAGCTCTGTACAGGTCCCTGAGCTCCTGCTCAGATGACAGACCATGCTAGATAGGAGGTTAAGGTTTCTTATGTGACAGACAAAGCATACTATTATTTTTGCCATTTTTTTTTCCTGCTCTTGAATTTCCTACAGTCTTGCCCTTACCAAGTTTTCATGGTCACTGAATTTATTTTGCTGTGGCTTGAGTTTTTTGTTAAACAGTGGTTATGGTTTCCAACTGCCACGCAAGGTTGCTAATTAGCAGTCATTTCTGCTGGTTCTCACTGTCTGGCAAAACTCCTTGGATGATCTTTATATCCAATCCTCTGCTGAATTTATTGCTGGGAGGGTTTGGAAGGTGTCCAAACTGACCCTTGTAAATATGACAAAGCAGGTTTCATAGATAAGTTCTAATGAAAGATTAAGATGAAAGTAGTGAGATTTTCATTATTTACACTTTTTTGGGTCACAAGATAATTAAGCGAAGAACAGAAAATTGTAAATTTAGACAGGGATGTCACAGAGCTTCACTGGCTGCCCACGGTTTTCTTCAGATTGTCACTTGTAATTCCTCAGTTTGTGTATTGGCTACCAATATACTCAAAGCCTTGCATAGCCAGCTTTTCTGCAGAGAGTTAGGGAGCTTCCCTCCACAAAGGGTGGCAACAGGTATGTTTTAGTAAGACTTTTATTGTCAATGTGCATCTCCAGAGGTTTTAGTGTTCTGTAAAGCAGGTTCTGCAAGGTCCCAAGGTCATGCTGCAGCAGTCACTGCAGTTCAGCTGAGCTGTGTTGTCTGAAGACCTGAATGCCATCAAACCAAGTGTAGTTACATCTTCAAACCCACACCATGGCTGCAAAGCAGTGCCAGCTGCTTGGCATCTGACTAAGCAAGCTTGTGGCAGCTATGGGGAAGCAATACTTCTCTGAAATAGCTTTGCAGATCCAGAGGAACACTTAATTTCAGTCACTCTGCTGCTAACAGGCAACGTAGGAGACAGCAGCATGAAGCAGTGAAAACAGTCCCTGTCCCACCCTTCTGCTGTGCCAGGCTCTCTGGGGACTCCTGGGTGATGCCAGCCCCAGGGACCAGTAGCCATGCTGGCTGGTGGGAGCCACCTCTGTATCCTGAGGGATGCATTCCAGCTCCTGCAGGCCACAACCAGCCAGACCCTCATCTCACTTCTCTCTCCATTTCTCACTGTTATGCTTCTCTTTCACATCCCATAATTTCACCTAATTCCAATGCCTCTTTTTATCTCTTCGGATGAAAACCAAATTAAAAACTGGTAGCACTGAAGTGAAGAATGTTTCTTTCAAATGCCATGGTTTTAGATTATTCTGCATCTGAAGCCACTGCAGCCACTGCAAACACCCTGTATGACACTGACATTGGGATAGGTGGCTGTACCCCCATGCAGTGCAGGGGGTCACCACTCCTGGCTTGAACACGTAGGGTCCTGCTTGCTCCTTCCAGCTGGAGAAAAAGCTTTTCCCGAGTTCAGTGCCCCAGAAAAGATGTTTGCCCCTTTAGTGGCCATGCCATGACTTTCTGGGCAGGTCCCCTACAGAAGGGGCAGTATGGGTTAAGGTAGAGCTTGCAGGTGACAGGTTAGTGGCTTGTGCAGGCACTGGCTTCCCTGGAGGCATTTTCTTGATGAAGCGTGATGGCAGATTTAAGGCAGACTGGCTGTCAGTGGGAGGGAGCTGATTGCACAGTGTCTAATTACAGGCTTTCCCCTCTGCAGGGTAACCTAGTGTCACATGTAAACCTGTCAGAGTTCCTCCAAGAGAGGAAATATGATGGAAAGTCGAGCTGGCCAGCAGCAGAGGAAGGAGAAGGTTTGCAACCCTCTTTAGGCAAGGGGTGTCAGGTATCGGAATTGGAGGTGGTGGAGTCACCGTCCCTGGCAGTATTTAAAACCTGTAAATGAGGCACTTCAGGACATGCTCTAGTGGGTGATACAGGTATTGGTATATTTTATGGGGAGGTATTGGTATATTTTAATGGGGAGGTGTGGTGTTGACAGTTGGATGTGGTGAACTTAGAGGTCTTTTCCAACCATTACAGTTCTGTGATTCTCCTCCTAATTTTGAAGTTTCTCTTGCTTACCTCTTTGTTTACTTCTATTTTATTGGTTCAGCACTGGTTTTCAGGTCTCTCTGATTTAATGCTCATGGTTCTCATTCATGTAAACATGGCAGATATTATTAAAGCTACCCATGTGCTTTACTTCAGGCTCTGTGTACCAAAACTGTTGGGTTAACACAAACTGGTGAGGTTCATTCCCTAACCTGGAGTTACAAACCAACATACATAGATTAAATGTCAAAATCTGTTCTGAAGCACACTATGAA
Organism: Phaethornis superciliosus; assembly: GCA_023637945.1. NCBI lineage: Eukaryota > Metazoa > Chordata > Aves > Apodiformes > Trochilidae > Phaethornis > Phaethornis superciliosus. The sequence goes on from JAJQWJ010000011.1 coordinate 22,036,597, forward strand.
AAGTGGCCTTACTTTGAAAGGCTGAGCATCAGAGAGGATCAAGGCAAGATTTCAGTTTTAAAGGTTCCACTAGGCCCCCAACTTTGACCTTTCAGCCGTAATTCTGAAATCCTGGATTCTCCTTGTGCCCAGGGTGGTTGGAGGTCTCTGCTGAGGTCCCATGGGTGAGGGGGAGGAGCAGGGGGCTGTCTGTGCCAGCAGGGGTGAGGAGCATCCCGGTGACCTCTGGTTACACAGCAGTGATGCTGTACCTTTGCCTTCCCTGCTCTAGCACCTTGCCCACCAGGCAGTGATTTATGTGGTCTGATTTGCTGCTGTCAGTTCCCTCTGATTTGTGAACAAGCTGGAATGAGCCTCGGGGAAAGGGTGGGAAGGTGACAAGGGGGTGCTTGAAAGAAAGGTTAAATACCTCCGCACTCTGAAAGGCTACACATATCATCTTCTGTAGGAATTCTATAATTTCTACCCTGCCTGGTCATCTGGTAGGAAGAAAAACTGCTAACTGATGACAGCCTTGAAACAAGCAGTTGAGAGTTGATTGGGTTTTTTGTTGTTTTTTTTTTAATTCCCTACCTACAGTTAGAAATAATGCAGAAGGGGGAAGGTATGAGGAAGGAGCACTTTTTGTCTCTGGCATGGGGAATTATTCACTGCTGGCAAAGCACTGATTGAAATGTTGTCTGAAGAAAGCAACTCATGATAGAAATGATGCAGGAGACTTTATTTTTACACAAAACTGGAAATAAACAGATAATTTATTTTCTTCTTTCTGATTATTAGAAAAGTTTGTGTTTTGCAAAGGCATCCAAGTGGGACCTCCCTGGCCATGGAAGTGTTGCTGTGTCAGGTTGCATCCCCTGAGGAGGGGCCCTTCTGATAATTTCCATGGGAAGCCCTTGTGATAACCCAAGACTTCCCAGGCTCCTCTGTGCTTCTCTATATTCTGGTGCCTCTAAGGGTGAGCCTTGCCCTCAGAATATAAGGTTCTGGCATTTAACAGAACCCTGTACCAAGAGAGCTGACTACGTAGCTGTCCTTCACTAATAAAGAACCAAAGAAACAGGCTGAGTGATGAGCTATCTTTTTAATTGTATCAGTCCACATGAGACTTGGACAGAGCTATTTATTATCCATCCTGTTTTCATAACTGAGGTTTCCAGCTCAGGCAGAGGGACAGAAGATGCCAAGTTTCTCTCTTTTTGTTTTTTCTTCCAACTTTGGCTTGAAGCAGCTGTTAATAACATTCAAAAAAAGCAGTATTACTTCTTAAAAGTTTACACTTCACTGGCAGTGTCTGTAAAGCAGCCAATATTATTCATTTTCAGTGGGATCAGCACTGGGAGGCTTGGAGCTGGTTAGCAGGGAGATCCTCAGTCTTGCAGACCCTGATGGGTACTGACATACCCCAGGGCTAAAGGTGGTTGGCAGCAGAAGTGAACCAGCTATAAATAGTAGAAACGAGAAGATTCCCTAGCATCTCTTACAGCTCAGACACAGTGAGGAGCAGTTTTGAAGCTCAGTCCCACCCGTGTCCCTTCCTCCTCCTCCTCTGTTCAGAAGAGGGATGTCTTTCTTGTATTTCCTTGCAACTTGAGGATAAGATTGGGCAGTACGTGGAGGGGTTTTTTTCTGTTCACTTTACAGTATCATTTGAGCTGAAACTCTGGGGAAAAGGGACCACAAACTTTTGAAGAAATTTGAAAATAAAACTGTAATGGCAAACATCAGCACTACTGCTGCTGAGTACTGTAGCACACATATGCCCAAGCAATATAAATAGTAAAATATTTATTTTTATCTATGATTATTTGTGACTCAGGCAAATTATGGCAATTGTACATCTGTGAAATTTGAATGGAGAAGCTGGCAGAGCCCAATATCCCACCAGGCTTAGATGAACAAAACCTCTCCGGGCTGTGAGGCACTATCAAAGAAACAGGAGGTAAACAATGGATCAAAGTCCACCCTGTGTTCCCAGGCTAGGGAGTAGGAAATCCCTGCTTTCTCCCATTTCAAGTGAACTCCAGACAAAAAAAGTTGCAATTATCTAGGCAGCTTTAAGGAGATGAGTGAGCAGTTACTTTAGAAACAGCATGGGTGTTAAACATACACAGTTCAGGTGTTGCCTTCTGGCAGTTTTTGTGTGTTCTTTGAATATTAATCTTTGTAATTTAATAGGCATAAATAGAGATCATAATTACCTTAAACAAAAATGCTTTTAAAGTTTTGTCTGGCACATTATTTTGCACTTTTTCTTTTGACTGTGAACCATACAGACAGAATTGTAACCTCAGCAAGGAATACAATACATGGTGTCTTTCATCATGCAGCAGTGAGTTTCAGTGCTAAGGAGGCAGCCAAAGCTCTGAGAACCTCCCCAGAACTCAGTCAGGATTATTTTAGTGATAGGCACTGTTTGGAAATTGTTTCTTATTCTGACAGTCGGTAGCATATGCGAATATTTTATGGAGTGGTCCAGTGGGATCTGGGGGAATTTATAAGATGCTATGTGCCATAAAACTAGCCTGCTAATTCATAAATAACCTTCTGAGCAAATAGGAATCTGGGAAACCTTTGCCCAAGCCTGGAAAAAAATCCCACAAAATATACCAGAAAAACCCCCTACCTTGTATCCAATTAGTCCCCCACCACTTCTAGGGTTTCCTTTTCCCAGCTAGCCAAGTTTTTTATTTTTTGCGTTGTCTTTCCTTCTGCTACACACCCTTGGTGAGGAGGAAGGTGCATGGCAAGGTATTGCCTTCCTGCAGCTGTTAACATTCTCCACATGAGCAGTCTCTTCTTTAGATGTTTGGGGAGCAGTTCAGGCCAAAAGGAAGAGAGGAAGCACGTGGGTTTAATTTGGTTTATTGTTTACGGTAGGTTTCCTAATTTTAGGTGAATGGCCATTTGTTATATTAGCTGATGTGTGTTTTGATATCATAATTTGAATTTACAGGAGTTCTTGGGTGCCAAGATGAGCATCGTAAAATGGAATAAAGTAAATAAAAAGGGTTAAAAAAAACAATCAGAGTCCAATTAAAAGTGTGTCTGTCTGGAGCCATGAAAAAATGCGGCATAAACAGAGCTGCAAGATTTGCAGGGTGGAGCTGGCATTGGCAGTGAGGTGTACAGGTATATACCTGTCTCTGATTTGGTCCATCAAGGATCAGAGAACAAAAATCAAGCAGAACTGCAGGAGAAGCCAAATTGCAGAGAAGTACCTGTTCAAACAGTCCCCACTTTACTGAAACATCCCCCCTCTGTTTAGCTCCTCTGCTTATCAGTTTATTGTCATGCTTTCTGGCAATTAGTGATCCACTTCACCCCTTGCAAGCTCACATCACTGCTGAGCCAAACTGACAAGATAAACTCAGTGCTTAAAATTCCACTTCCAGTAATAGAAACGTACCCATCCTAGCTTTTTTTTTTTTCTTAACTGTATTAGATTTTTTTCTTTACACTGTATTAGATTTAGCCTGGAAGGCATTAATTTAAAGGGAGAACAGAACAGTATGACACCTTACAGTTTTCACATTGTAGAATTTTCAAAACAGCTATTTTCTAATATTCTTACCAGCTTTACCTTTTGACTTTGTCACTCATTTCTTTTTCTTTATCTGTTACTGCACTTTGTGTAATTAAGCCTAGAATCAGTAAATCTCACAAACTCCACTCTAAGCTTATACTGGGATTCTCTTGCAGTCAGTGTATATTAAGAACTGATTGCCCAGGTGCTTTGTTAAACCAAATCTTTGTACTTTAGTCCTTCTTTGGGGACCAGGTGTCCCTTGTGCCTGGTTCACTTCCCAGCTCTCAAGACAGGTTTGCTCATTGGCAGTCTTGTCTTCTGGGGTGTTTTCAGAGAACAAGGCGAAAGAAAAAGGAAAAAAAATGATCCTTGGGCCAAAGGAGATTTCCCTGGCATTAAGATTCCCGAAAGATCCCACTTGCTCAGCTGGAAACAAAGCTGATTTTGAGCTGTCCTCTCCCGTCCTGCAGCACAAGAGAAGCACTGATGGGATTGTGGTGAGGAAGTTCCCTGCACACAATGCTGTGGGTGCTGGTTTTTAACCAGCCTGCAGTGCCCCTGCTTCAGGGGGAGTTCATGGCACAGTTCAGCATCCCAGGAGCTGGTGTCACAGCATCCCACCTCTGAGGTGCAGACAGCTACAGGGACACGGAGCATGGTGGTGGGACTTGGACAAAGCCAGTGAAATGTGGAAACATTGGGAGAAGCCCTGTGTTGGGAGCAGGCTTGGAGGCCTCTGGAGAGTCAGAACAGAGCCTTAGTTCTTGCAGTGTGTGATCCAGCAGTGTTTTGGAGCTGACTGAGAGACAAAGCATCAGCAAAGCTCAGCGTGTCAATCACTTCTTAAAAGATGTCTTCCTTATGCTCCCCTATATGGCTTTTCTAGACATTGTCCTGAAAAGTGGGTGCTTATGAACAAAATATACATAATTCTCTTCATTTGAACCAGCTGGAGGAGCCAAGTCAGCAAACACAAACACTCTTAGAAAAAGTCTTTCATGTAGGTAACTGTGGACTTTTTTTTTTTTTTTAAGAGGGCAGTCTGCCAAAGGGTGGCCAATATAAGCTTTTGTAGACAGCAATTTTTCTGCACAGAGCTGAGTTGACAGCTTTCCTCCTGGGTTAATCACAATCTTCATTCTTCTGGGACAAAATTGCTTCTGACAGTATAAAACCCAGAACATCTTTGATGTAGAATGTGACTCAAACACATGAATGGTGAGAATACAGAGTCATCCCATTCAAGAGAAAATGTCAGTAGTGGAAGTGAGATCAGAGGTGCCAGCTGAATTAATCCAACTAGGAAAATGTAAGGAAGTATCAGTCCATAAAGCTGCCTAATAAATCTGAGTGCAGTGTTTGCAGGGAGGTGTCTTTGGATGCTAAGCTGGGTGTCAGGCCAGGAACAGGCTCTGTGTGTGTGTGTAGTCCTCTCCTGTTGGTACGTGGGTGATGAGCTGCATTGGATGTTTGGAATGTGCATTTTTTTAGAAGCCCCTCTGAATCTCTCCTGCTTGTTGGCACAGCACAATACCCAGTGGTATCCATTCCTTCCTTCCCCTCAACAGAGCAGTGCTGAGTTTTGGGGTGCACCTGGCAGGTTTGGCTGTTCCCTCAGCCTGCCCTGTGGCTGGAAGACAGGGTGATGGGCACCATGTGCCTCTAAATATCTATTTGCATTTACAAACTCAAATTTACCTGTGCGTTTGTAAAGGTAATTGTGGATTTCTCCAGGGAAGGACCCAGAGGAGTATCTACCAGGAATTTCTTTGCAAGGATAAATGCAGCAAACGCTGCCATATTCTTAAATTTTGAAAATCCATGGAAGGACCATTGGGTTGCTGTGTCAGGGAATGTGTGTGGGTGATGTGCCCACCCCCAGGGACTGCTCAGTAAGGCTCTGTGCCCTAGCCTGGCTGAGGGCAGGCTCAGCTCCTGGGAAGCAGGTCCAGAGGAGGTATTCCATCCCATACATACACATCTTGCTGAGTATAAAGCTGAGGGATCTGAGGGTTAAGCTCTCTTCATCCGTGGCTGGTGTCCTGGGGAGACTCCATCCCTTCTTCTGACTTTGATCCTGATCCTTGCAATCGTGACTGTGTGTTCCTGTATCTAATTCCCATCTGCCACTGACTCTAGTCCAGGATGTTTCCAGGGCTGTCCCTGATGCCTCTGGTGACAAGAGTGTTTCTTGTTATAGCAGTTTTTTGTCCATAATTTTATTTTCTTTTTCACCGTTACAGTTTCAGTAAGGCTGTGGAGTTTAGATTCCAGCTCGTAAGCCTCTCTCCCTTATTCTCAGCTTTAGTTTTCTGGGAGGGGAGAGGGGTTAATGCAGAGCATTTGTCAGTTGTTTAATTACTCACCAAAGGTTAAACTGTGACAGCCTGGGTTTGAGCAGCCTTTGCCTCAAAGGACTGAGGAATCGTACTGAATGTTTCCAATCAGAAACGCAAAAGGCAAAAGATGTTTCAGGTGCCTCAGACTCCTCAGGCAAAGAGAAAGCTGGTGCTGGGGAGGGGGCTGCATCCTGCACCTCCCAAGCTGCCGTGGGTGGGATGGGGAGGCAGTGGGGTCAGCAGGTGGCACCCGTGCTCCAGCCACCCGCCCCATCCCAATCCATCCCAATCTATCCCAGTCCATCCCATCCCAGCCCCTCTGCCCCCAGCGGCTGTTGGGATAATGCCACTTCCCTTTCCCTTTCCCGTCCCACTGCTTTGCCCTTCTTTCTTCGGAGCATTAACACTCTGGGAGCAGTTTCACATGTGAGGTGTGCCCCTGTACCCCAAGTAAGGGCTGCCAGCTGTCTCCTTTCTGCTTGCCCAATAAATCTGAAATACCTATCAGCCTACAAGCCCCTGGGAAAGCTTCAGGTGCTTTTCTCTCTTGTTCTGTTTTCCCACTCCCTTTTCCTTGTGCCAGTCTGCATGTGGCCATGCTTCTCTTAGCATCTCTTCAAGATTCCTCTAGAAAGGTGATGGAGGAAAAATCCAGGGAAAAGCCTGCAGAAGCCACTCAGATTGAGGCACAGATTTCTCTGTCCCTGTCAGGCTTTCTGCAACAGGTCTTGAAGTCCTAGTGAATGCCTAGGATATGATAGGACACATAGGGGTAATGGTTTTAAATTGGAAGGGAATAGATTTAGACTAGACAGTAAGAAGAAATTTTTTGCACTGAGGGTGGTGAAATACTGCCTAGAGAGGTGGTAGAAGCCCTGGCAACATCCAGGGACAGGGTATATGGGGCACTGAGCATGCCAATCTAGCAGATGGCTCTGCCCATGGTGGTGGGGTTTGGAACCAGAGGAGCTTTAAAGGGCCCTTCCAACCCAAACCATTCTGTGATTCCATGAACTGGCTGCTCCTCAAGCTTGCTCAGTGACTTGCTAACTTCATTCTCCTCTCTTCAGCAGCAGAGTAGAGGTTCCCTTTTTTCTCAGCTAGTACAAAGCTGCCCCTGTGTCCCTGGTTCAGCACAGCATCTAAGCATGCAAGTAATTTCATCCACATTCAGCAAAACACTTAGCCACATGCTTACCTTTAATTATGTACTTAAAGCAAAGACTTGTGAACTTGGGTAATGCTCTTACTCTAATGCTCAGGCTGGACAGCACAGAACTTAACGAGAAGCTTAAAGTTAAATAAGTACTCAATGATTTCCTGGATCAGGACCTAAATAGAAGATTGCTCCACCTGATATTTAAATTAGATTAGGTTTAATTTTGAAGTCAGGGCACTTCTTTGAAGTCACATCAATTTGCCATAAATAGGTCTTGGAGGCAATGCCCTTGGGGTCTAATCCAGGCCCCTTTGATCAGATTCCTATTGATGTCAGTGGATTTACATCAGGTCCTGAGTCCCCATGGAGGAGAGGGAAGGAAGGAAGGAAGGAGGCAGTGAGATGACACCCTGCTGCCTGGCCTCAAGTGATGCTGCTGGGAGCTGGCGATGAAGGCTCAGCAGCCTCCTCTCCCTCAGATGGGAGAACATTGCAGGAGTCCATCAGGGTGGGAGGAACAGCAGGATTATGCCCTGCAGAACCCAGGGTAGCTGCAAATCTTAGAACCATAGAATGATTTTGGTTGGAAAAATCTTTAGGATCACCAGGTCCAGCTGTTAACCCAGCACTGCTAATTCTCTCCCTACTAAGCCATGTCCCTAAGCACCACGTCTCCGTGTCTTTTAAATCCCTCCAGGGATGGTGGCTCCACCACATCCCTGGGCAGCCTTTCCAGTGCTTGACAACCCTTTCAGTGGAGAAACTTTTCCTAATATCCAATCTAAACCTCCTCTGGCCCAACTTGAGGCCATTTCCTCTTGTTCTATCAGTTTTTACTTGGGAGAAGAGGTCAGCATTCCCCTCTCACAGCCTCTCTCAGGTAGCTGTAGGGAGCAATGAGGTCTTTTGCAGACTGTACAGCCCCACATCCCTCCCCTGCTCCTCACAAGACCTCTCCTCCAGCTCTATTCCCTTCTCCTGTCTTGTCTGTGTAACCTCCATGCCCAACATAAAGTTACAGAGCACGGAAAGTGAATGACACGACATCCATTGCCTTTGTGCAAACCCAAGGTGTTGTGTGTGCTGAGGCAGGACTGTCTGCCTGTCAGTCTGCCTGACTACCTGTCTGTCTGTCTGTCTGTCTGACTGCCCAGGAGCTTCTGTGTCAGAAATGCCCAGAGCTGAGCAGTGCCTACATGGCATGAGGCTGTAGCTCTGGTCCTCCAGCACAAACACAGCTTTTGAAGAGCTTTTAGTTCTATTTTCTTTAAAGAGGTGAAATGGGTAAATCAACAAATAAACTGAATTAGAACATAGTCATAAATTTATACAGATTTACATGCCTCTAGATAGTAATATATTCACTCACTTCAGGGGGAAAAAAAAAGGAAAGTGTTATTAGCTTATGTTTTGGTTTTAAGTGTCTGAACAGGATACTGGAACCATCTTAAAACAGACCAAGTACAGCTCAGTGAGAATTTGCACATATTTGTGTGCTCAGATGTTAGGGCTTTTACTTCATGCAAAACATCTATCATCAGAAAGGGGAAACTGTCTCATTTAATTTGCATTCCAGGTTACTAAGGAATTCTTTAGTTTGTTGCAGTAAGCCTGTGCAGTGTTTTGCTTAGCTACAGGAGCCAGAGGCAGATTGTATAATTCCCATTTCCTGATTATATGACATACATAAGCACAGGGGCAGAACTTGGGTAGCTCAGTTTACAACAGGATGTAGAGTTTAACGAGAGGCTCCCAAAATTAAAGCTGTGAAGGGAGAGAGTGTCCTAAGACCAGCCTGTTCCTACCTCTTGTCCTGACACTCTCCTGAAGGATCCCTCATCTGCATCTCCAGTTTCTCATATAATGAGGTTGAAATATAGCTACATTTTATTAACACTAATATGCTTATGGTGTGCATTAAGCTGAAGTTGGTGCCTGATGCAGTCTGGTTCTTATCTTCATCTTGCTGCTCTGAGACACTGGGGAAAAGCAGAAACCCCTCTCTGGGACCAGTTCCTGGAGAGTGTCAGGAATAAATCTCTTGAGATCTCTCTTCTGACAGGCCAAGTGTACACTCTGCCTGTCCTGGCAGCGTCAGCCACACAATGCCCTTTTCCTTGTCATTTGCCCTTCAGTCCATTCCCTAACTTTTCCTCCCATTTTTGAGACATTTTTCCTTTCTTTCTACTCTTTTTTGCTTCTACCCCTTCCTCCTGTCATTATTATATTCCTTATCTTTCCTTGAGTCCTCCTGACCATCTTCAGCATCACCTTCCTCTCCCCTTTTTGGCTACTTCTCACTCTGCAGGAAGAAATTTATTCCTTTATTCTTCCACAGCCTTCAAATGCCATTTGGCAAACCCCTTTCAGCTCAAGCCCCCAACCCATTTACACATCAGGTAGCAAAAGTTCACATCTGAGACTCACCCATGCCCTCATCCTGATAGAGGTGTCAGTCCTGGGACAAATTTTCCCCTCCTCTTCCTGAGCTGTCACCTCCCAGAAGGAAGCAGCTACTTTCCTTGCAGCTTTTTCTCCTGGGTGCCTTTACCTCTTTGCCTCTGCCAACATAAGCACCATCTCCATGCTGATGGTTATCCCAGCAGGGGAGAGCTGAGCTGCCTCTACTCCCAGCATCACATCTCCATTTCTCCAGCTGCTTTGTCCCTTCATCTGCCTTCTGGAGAGGAGAAATTCAGAAGATGGAGACCCCTTGCAATGCCAGTGAAATAACTTGGTTTTTTAATAGCTTGTGTCTGTTTTGACATTTGATTTTTTGAGTATGTGATTCTTTCCTCCACCCTCCTGCCCCAGGTACTTTAATGAGCAGAGCATCACTTGTCAGGTAGTTGATGAAAACATATGCTAGGGCAGGGTTTGCACACCTGGCCTGAAATCCTCTGCCAGACTTAGCTGTATGGTGTCTGGAGGTACCATACCCTGGCTTCTCATTCTGAGTCTCATAGATTTTGCATTCCTGTTCTTTTGCAAAATCTGAAATGGGGCTGACAGCACCCAGGGTGAAGCATGAGGAGAGAGGGCTGAGCCAGAAGCCCACGTCCAGCCAACCCTCAGCTTTAAAAATGCTCCATGTGGAGGCTGGGTCCAAATGTTATGGCTCAGGTCCATCCCCAGGAGAAATCAGACACCCCGTGCCTTTAGCTGACCAAGATATTAAAATACTTTTGTAAACATAACAAAAAGATAGCGTTAGGGCCAAGCCACATCTTGGCTGTTCTTTATCCCTGTAATTAATGAGACAAAAATCAGATGGCATGAGCAGACTGTAGGTGGTAAATCAAGTGCAGATGTCTCCTCCTGAGAGGAACTCCTTGCTGCATCCCATTGCCCATGAGGCTGCAGCAGCTCTGCCAGAGGAGAGTGTGTCCTGCTGCTCAGCTGCTGGTCCTCCCCACACAGATCCAAGAGAGTTCACAAAGACTCCTCAAGCATAGGGAGTTGTTAGCCCTGCAAGCACAGAGGGCTGGCCCCTTGTGCAAACCAGAAGTGATTCTGGAGGCTGCAGAAGGATGAGAGAGTTATTTAAAATGTGCCCTTCAGGTAGATGTACAGGGCTAAGTTTGTGCTGCCGTTGCTTCATGGTCTTACTGCTGTTTGTATCTCAGATTTTACTCTGCCTTTCAATCTGGGGCTTCAAAACATGTCAGAAAACAGAGGAAATGCTTTGGTCCAGTGCATCCTACCCCACAGTGGGATGCAGCCCTGCAAAGCAGCAAGGTGGCTCTGCTCTCCTAAGGCTCCATTCTGTTGCAGGTGTTGGTTTCTGAGGCACTTGGGTTGTGGCAGCAGGAGGGGTGCTGGGAGGTGGGTGCAGGGGCTTCCTCAACAAGTGATGGCAACAGGACCAGGCTATTGGCCTTCAGAGGATGGCCCCAGGTCCTGTCCCATGGCTGCTGGGAGGGACATGGTGGAGGTTCCCCAGGTACCCCAGGATCACACTGGGTTTCCCACAGGCATCATCCATCCCTCTGGGGCTCTGCTGGGGCTGCTCCCCATCTTGGTGCCTGCACCTCCCCTCTCCCTGCCTTCCTTTCCCCTCCTGGGTTTTGTGTCACGGCTCCTGTGCTGTGTATAGAAGGTTCTGTTTCTTGTTCTTTTGCAATACTAGTAGCACTTGGTTTAATTTAATTTTCTTCTTTCCAACAAGCGTTTCTTGGCAGTGCCTTCTTTGCCCTTCAGCTGTTTCAAATGTTTGTTTCTCGTTTTGCACATGTTTGACAAAGACAGCACTTACACAATTCCTCTCTGAATAATCCCCTTTCTCCCTAGAGCTAATAAAGTAGAGATTATAAAATGAGACACTGAACTTCTGTGTTGGGCATCGAGGTTGCTCATCTTCTTTCTCTACTCTAGAAGATGAAACCCTGAGAGGTCCAGCAACCCAGTGCTGTGCTGCCAGCTCCTTCCAAAATGCCATTTTTGCATGCTGACATTCTCCCTGACACAAACTCGGTGTTGGGGGGAAAAGGAACCTGAACAATCACATTGAAACTGTCAGTTCCTAGCCCGTGCTCACCTTTCCTGGTGCTCTCCAAGGCCTTGAGACAGCTAAGAAGCACGTGCCCACCCAAACCATCTGATTGTTTAGGGTAAACAGCCTCAAGACTTTTTCCAAGTTTCAACTGAGATTAAAGCTGATTTTGAAAGAGATAATCATAGATTCATAGATGTTTTTTGGTCGAAAAGGACCTTTTAAGGTCATCTAGTCCAATCCCCCTGCCATGACCAGGGACATATTCAGCAAGATCAGGTTGCTCACAGCCCCATCCAGCCCCACCTCGAATGGAAAACTCCAGGGATGGGGCATCTCCCACCTCTCTGGGTAACCTCTTCCAGCAGGTTCTTATTTGAATAACGTAATATTAAAATGAATATATTTTAATACTATTAATTTGTTAGAATTTATGGTAACAAAAAATGGGCCATCTTTCTTTCCCATAACTCCTGTCTGCTCTCCTGCTTCCCGTTGACCCCGTAAGCCAGTCTGGAATTCGGTGTTATAACAGCACAGCTACTCATCACAACATTTCTCTGGGGTTTTAAATGTGACTGAGAAAAGGGCTGCTTCCTTTTTCACTTTACAAACTGTAGAGAGACTCACCCTGTACAATATGCATCCTAGAAACTGGAGATAGACTGCTGAGGCAGTATCTATGAATTAGGTTCAATTCACTCAAATTCTTTGCAAATTTGGCAAAATTGTTCTGGTTTGGATTTCTAGCCAGTAGCAGACATTACAATAAACAATTACTTCTTTTTTCCTGTCAGTAAATTGAGTTAGATGCACCCACTGTTTGACCACTTCTTTAATTTCTTTTGAATGGAAACTTATCTTTTTACCAGCCATGAACACCTGAAATCTGCAGCTGCCTTACTACAAAAATGGGCTGAAATCCTGCCCTTGGCAAAACTCTCCTGAATATCACTAGACCCAGCTTCTCTCCCACAGGATACTGTCATTCTTCTGTCATCTATCTAGCCAGTTGCTCTAATGAGATTTGCAAAGGGCAAGTAGAAAAGTCAACTGTGAAGTCCAAAGTGAGTCGTTACCTGAAATTCACTTTCCATGAGGATTGTCACGGAGTGGGCTGGAGTGCTGAAATGTACAGGGAAATGAGTGCAACAGGCCTGCAAATTTCATTAAGCCCAACCTCATTTGGAGTTCAAATTACCTTGCAAAGAAGTATATTTTTTCTTTCAATATTATTTCAGCTCTGCAAATGTCATACTGCAGAACTACCCATGAAAAAAAAAACAAAAACAAAAAAACCCCAGGTATGGGTGATGTGATAGATTTTGCCAGACACTGGGTGTGTTTACCTCCCCAGACTGGCCCCCAGAGCAGCACCCCAGTGGTGTCCCAGTGGGATCCTGGTGCAATATCCACAGGGGTTCAGCAGTGATGACTTCTGCAAGTGCAGCACCCACTTGCTTTTTACAACAGTTATTCAGAATGTCAGCTGCTTCAAAACACTGTGGTGATAAATGGTTGACTCAGCTGTAGGCTAGCCAAGTGGAAACTCAAACTGGAAAAGTCAAAAACTTTAATTCCCCTGTTTTTTTCTTCACCTGAAACAAGTGGTGGGCATAACACTGACTTACACAAAAGCCTAGTTGTCCAAACAGCTTTTGGTCACGGAAGAGATTAATACAAAAATATTTGCCCATCTATGTGCAGCAATTTCTGCTTTTCTGAAAGCAATAATGTATTTGAGGAAGCATAGGCTATTGCAAAATGACTGCTACACAAGTTCAGGCTCCTCAGACCTGAATTTGTCAGAAAAGCTTACAATTTCAAAAGTGTAGGATTTGTGATGACATTTGCAATTTTTTTTTTTTTTTTTTTTTTTTTTTGCAACATCTTAAAGCTGTTTGTGGTAAACTGACCTAGACCCATTGCTTGTTAAAATGTCAGTCAAGCTGGTGAGCAGCAGCAAACCAGCAGACCAGCTCCCCTCTTTGCTCTTGCATGAGTTTTCCATATGGCCTCAAAAGATTTGGTAATGTTAGTTTATGGTTTTCATATTCCACTTTTCTTGCTGAGGGAGTTTTGCACAAGCCATTCCTCTTCTGTGTAGGCATAGCAGGTGCAAGGTGGTTATTCAATTGAAATTCTAGTATAGATATTTCTTTAATTTTCAAGTTTTCCATCATTCTCTTTCCACTGCCTCACTGTTGCTCTGTAATTGATTTTCCTGTCAGCTCCATTGCTGCCTTGGGCTTCCAGTAGTGGCATTTGCTCCCAGCTCCTTCACAGAGCTCTCTCTCAGCTGTGTTAAACCAGCACCCCCATGTCGACTTAGCTGGGTGTACTCGTTGGAACAGCTCGGTGGCATTCAGGCATGGGTGTAAAGAATTGCTTTGTGCAATCATGGCTTGGCAAAAAGTAAAGCGGGAAAGTCTGCCCAAGTGAGAATAAGTCTGTCAGACTCATTTTCTTCTTGCTCCTACTGCTGAATTTATTTTGTCAGCTTCTCAAGGAAGCGGAACATACAGATGTTTGATACTTAGATGGAAACTGCAATTAATTTGTGTTCTTGAGGTACAAAGAAAATCAAACAAAGTGAGCTTCACTTCTTACAGTGCTCTGCATCTTCTGCTGACCAAACCTGAGCCCAGGCAGGGAAGCACAGTACCTGATGTCCTGACACAGCTGCCTAAGTTTGGGTTTGAAGGTAGCTAGAAAAGCCATAACGTTTAATTGAAATAAAATATTCTAACTCAGTGAGACTAAATGGCTCCCCTGTCCCCGTGCACCAAAGGGATGTTGTGAACACACTCCAGGGATGTTGTGAACACACCCCAGGGATGTTATGAGCACACATGTGTCCTCCCACACCCCTCTGGAGATGTGCTCCCCGTCTCCTTTCACCCTATCAATCTTTCCAAGGATTAACAGCTTTCCAGGACAGGGGTTAGTTCCTTTTCCCCATTTCTTGCAGGACACCTTGCACGCTTTTGGGAGCCTTACAAATAAATATTCCAGGTCAATGCCAGCAGGTTCCCTTCCCTGTGCAGACAGGGCTGAAGAGGAGTCACTGTGTCTGCAGTGGGACACTTGCTGGGAAGGCAGATGGATCTTCTGGCTCTCTGCTTTATCTCTGCAATTTTCCTTGGGTTGTACAGCTGCACCCAAATAAATCACGTGCCACCCAAATAAAGTGGCCAGCATCCCTCTGCTTAAATATTTGCAACCTCAGTCTGACACTGGTGGGCATGAGCAAAGCAGAGTGACTCCTGGGGCTGCTTGACAGGCAGAAATGTTCTTTACGAGGGCAGGAAAGTGGAAAAGGTGACAGTTCTGGAGGAAGTTCCTGCTCAAAGTCAAACTTCTTCAAAGTGGTGGTGTGTCGTTCAGTCCCAGGGTTTCCAGCTCACAACTTTAAAATATAACATTTCTTTGTTTGCTTCCTATGCCAGGGCCCAACCCACTGGTTGAAACTGATACAGTAAGTCATCATATCAGGAAAAATATCCTTGTTCCAGTGATACTTCTCTTTAATGGCCTATAATTAGGAATCAAATAGGAAAAAATATCATATTTCCTATCCCTTATCTGCAAAGCTCTTCACTCAGTTAAAATTACTAACATTTCCATATGGACTCCAGCTGCTAAATGCATAACTGAGCTGGAGATACAGGGCATAAATAACCAGCAAGATTGTTTTCTAAAATGAAAATTAACATCCAAAATTGGTCATGGGATAAACCCTGCAAAGAAGGGGGGAGGGGGGAAGTAGTACAGGAAGTTTCATAAACTGATTTAAGAAACAGGTTCTCCTGATATTTGTCTGTGAGTGATTTTCCAGATGGGCAAAGTGCAGGGTTTCCCAGGAGGTGGGGAACCCATCCCAAGGCACAGGGAATTCACTGCCCTCTCCAAGCCTTGCAACACAGGAGTCAAAAATTCAAATCCAGTAGCAGTGCAGAGGCTTTGTCAGGAGATTTATCTCATGTCCTTTTGTGAAACAGAAATGCCTTCCAGATTCAGACTCCTGCCCTCAGAAGAGGACACCTAAGTAAAATCTAGCTTTTTTAACCAGTAACTTTTCACAGCATTAGCCATGTAAACACAACTCTAATTTGAAGACTGTATGGAGGAGCAGTGGGTTCATGCATTCTACCATTGCAGATTTAGTGTTGAATGGTATAAAATCTTGATTTAAAGCTTTGTCATGATTATTCTAAAGCTCTGGTATTATGAGTATACCTTTCCAGCACAACTGTTACATAACACGAGACTATATAAATTAAAGTTTCACTCTCTGAGTTGATAAATGGAAAATTTCATCCTTTCTACTGTTCTTTCTAGACAGTTAAACATATTTTAAATTGGTTTCATCCTTTCCCAAGTCAAAGTATGGCTGTCCTCTGTTGGAAAAGTTGTTAAGGGCAGAAAGGGACCTTCTGCCCCTCTCTGAGCATTTGTGGTGGAGCCCCTCCAGTCAGCTCCATTCCCATCCCTCTGACAGGGAGGGAAGATGTTTGCCTTCCCTCTTGACACCTGTCCCAAATGCCCCCCTTTCATTTCCCTGACCTGGGTACAGAGCACCAAACTCCTTCGTAGCTCCTGACACTCATTCCAAACCCAGTTCATATTTTTATTCCATTTAGCATTTCTGAGGCGTTTCCTTTCACAGCTTTAATCTGCCTGCACGTGTGCCTCTGGGGGACACCCAGGTTTCAGATTCATATGCTTAGATGGAAATAATATTCAAGTTGAAGATTCATAGTTTGGTCTACAGGCTGCTGATTTGGCCTTTAGGATGTAGGTTTTAAACAATCAAATCTTGTTCAAACTGGTAAATGCAGCTGCCACTCTGCTGATTTGTGACCTTATTTCCTTCTGGGTGTCCCCACTGGCTTGCACGTGGCTGCCAAGGGATGTAAACTGACCCACAGGTATTCCCTTGCCTTCCAAAGTCATTCTTCAGCTCGGAGCTGCTGGGGCTCTTACTATACTGACTTCAGAAAACTGATTATGAATCCCATCTGTTCCTGATTAAAAATAATTTGTTGTGATTACAGGGGGAAATGTTGTTAGGTTTGTACCATGCACTTGGTTTCAGGCTCCCAGTGCTCCTCCTCTGCTCCCAGCTGGCAGCTGCAGGGCAATGCCTGCCTGCCTGTTCTTCCCTCTTGCTGCATCTAGGCTACTGGTCTTGTTAAGATGTTAATGGGTTTTTTCCTCCAACTTAAACATAAAAGAAAGTTAGTCACACGAGAGTGAAAAAAGAGAAAAATTTCTCCCACAGTTGCACAGGAATCAGATGTGACAAATTCAGCCTGATATACAAACACTGCTGAGTATCCTATACAAATATTTTGGTGTGTTTTGTCTGCAAAATAGCTTTTAACCCACCAGCTCTGGAAAGAAGACTGGTTTGCAGGCAAGATGGCACCAGCACCATGGGAAACAAAAAGGACCAAATTTTCAGCCAGTTGTAGATAAAAGACCATACACTGCAGTCTTCAGTTACTGGGGAAAAAAAGCCTGTGCACTTCCTTGGCTTGATGGGCACCCCCAGTGCCAGCTGCCATCTGAAAACTGACAGTCCCAGGCAGCAAACTGGTGTCTCCAGTCAAACACCAGCACTGGGCTGGTGAGAGGAGAGAGGTGGGGATGAGAGGTATTGCTGGAGCCCTTCAGCTGCCTCTGCCCTGGGGCTGGGGCTCTCCTGGGAGCTGTGGGTCTCTGGGAGCCTGACCACTCCTGCCCTGGGTGGGAGCAGACATCCGCTCAGGAACCCTGGTTGGACTCATTAAAGCCGCTGTGTGTTAATGATGATACCACCACCTCTGCAGCCTCATGCTGATATTCAGCACAGAAGCCTGGCTCTCATTGAGGCACACACCTTGTAGCTCTCTTTTCTGGAAACAAAAAATGCACTTTCAGTAAAGGGCGTGCCTATTCTTGCAAAAGATTTTAGGTTGGTTTTGGGTTTTTTCTCCTCCATTTGAGAGGGCACAATGCTTTTTTTTCAAAGCAAGTTAGTCTTTGCTTTGGGTACCCCTCAGAGACTCAATGCAGATGCAGCAGCTGCAGATCTGGTTCTCTCTTACATTTCAATAAACATTCCTGTCCTGACTGGCAAACCCCTGTCTCTGGTTTCTGTGGTACCTGCATGGGCAGGGCTGGCAACACTGCCACAAAAATGCAGATGCTATCAGCTAAACCTGCTCCAAGAGAAAATGCAGTCCCAGACCCTCCCCCGCTGATAAGGGCAAAGCTGCAGATGCTTTGGGGATGTGCCAGGCAGCCCTGGGAACCTGAGCTGGGTCTTGGTAGCCAGACATGGCACTGGCCATGGCACATGCTCAGCACTGGGATGTTCTGCATGGCCCCAGGCTCTCTGCTCCCCAGCCCTCCCTCCCCATGGACACTACAGCAAAGGGTTTGGTGCTGTTTTCAGCAGAAGTTGCTGGATCTGTGCTCCCAATTTTGCTGGCAATAGGAGCATTCATTTCAGTGGTGACCCCAGGCAAATGGGAATGTAGGCTTCTAGAAGTGTTAAAGCAGTATAGACAGAGTTTAATGGGCCAGACTCCAAGCTCTATAAATTTAACTATTCCCATATATCCTGTGTAACTTACAAGTTGATTAAAACGTGTGTGAATTGATTCCTGTAGACTGACACTTCACGGGTGGCTTTAGACTGAGAAATGATCTGGTTCTGCTTTATAAAGTGCTCTGTATCTTGTATGTATGGCTTGGAAGTTGTTTTAGAATATCTCTGAGGCTGCTGATCTGCTGGACCAGCTGAGCTGGTAATTTGGCTGGTAGGCAACAGGCAGCTGATTGCATTCTCTTTATTGCTCAAAAGTTGCAAAAAACACAAACAATAAGGCCATGGGAGATCAAGAATCACCAGAACAGCAGGGCCCATCCCTGCCCTTCTTGAGTGAAAATTAACTCCAGCCTGCAATGCAGACAAGTGCAATCATTTTAAGGAGATAATACTACAGAATGGTTCTGGAGACACCAGAAGAGTTCCACGCTGGTGGTAGCACACCCATCCTGGTCACCTCAAAAAGAAATGGTCCCTTTTGCTTCTACATTAAACCCTCCCCAGAGGGACAGCCCAGGTTTCAGGGACACTGGTGCCCATCCCCATGCCTTCCATCCTGTCCGTACTGCTGATGCCATCGTGGGACCTGCTCTGAGCTCTTATGTCACGTGCTCCCACTGGAGAGGCTGTGGGGGATTACAGCATGGCTGGCAAGACATCATGGAGCCAATCCTGACTTGTTTCTTGGGCCACCACTAGAAAAGCTTTATCATCCCATGCCAGTGAAGATTTCAGGTCTATCACCTTCTCCCTAGTCCCACTTGCCTCTCACCTGTTATCTCTAACAGCAGTTGCTAATGTTACAAGCAAAGGGAATTGATACACCCCTGAATAAAATCCCTATAACCTTGATTTTGGGAATAGAGGAATTAGGAAAGGTGTACAGTTTCAGCAGAAGTTTACAGTGTGCATTTCATTATCCTGGCAGGGAGGCTGTTCCCACTCCCCTCTGGTGCCAGGCAATACCCAGCTGAGAGCCAATCTAATTTAGATACTGCATCTCCAGCAGTGCCTGGGGGGTTGTTTCTAAGAGAAAGCAGCCAGCACTGCCAGGACCATGTGAGGAGTGATGATTAACTCAGCCTGGAACTGAACAGTTTGGGTTCTATTCAGAAAATCAGTCTGATTTTGTCACTCTGTCACTCTGCTGGTGGTTTTCAGTCTTGGTTTGTGTTCTGCTATTTGCAGGGTGTGCAAGAATTAGAAAGTCTAATGTAGTGCAAAGGCTGGGATGAAAGTATAGGTTTGCAACCTGGCATGATGTTCTCTATAGAGGTAGACCTGAGTAGTAAAAATAGTTTTAAAAGGGGAGTTTCAGTGAGCTTCAGTGATGTGTTTCCCTAGGAAGGAGTACAGGCAGTATATTGGGGGGGTTGTAATTGCTCTGTGAAATTCCAACCAATGCGTTCCTGGAATTTAGTTGGGAAACCAGAGGAGTGTTTACTTGCCATTTGTAAATTGTATTACTTAAATTTCCCATTAACATACATAACTCACTATCTGTCTGGATAATCTAACAAGCAATCTGGGAAGCTGGGCTACTTCCAGATAACCCAAACCAGATGGAGGGTTTGGACATGGCTTGGATTACTAAGACACTTGAAGTAGAAGCCTAATTCCCCACCCTTTCTATATTGAATGAGTTTTCTGAGGTCTTAAAATCTGCTTTTAAATCCTGATTCTGGAAGGTAGGGAGATGTCTGCCCCATCCCAGGCCCAGGAGAAGTCCACAGCATATTGTATGGATACTTAAAGTAGCAGCCTGACAAGCCACTGTTAAATTGAACTTGGAAATGTAGTAGAGGAACTGTGCATATATTATGGAGGAGGAAGGAGCTCAAGATGACTCTCATTCCAAAGGCTGAGTCTCTGGTATCCATCCACTAAGCTCCTCATATCCTCCTGCATATTTTTTTCAGTTGCTTGATTTGCCTGTGAACTCTGTCATGGCAGCTGAATGGACAGGGTGCTCTCCCTTAACCAAAACCACAGATATTTCACCTCAGATGCCCTGCCATCTCCTTGAAGCTCAGGGTGTTGTCACTGTGTGTGGGAGCAAACCAGTCTGGGTGGGTCAGCCACTGGGTTAGGGGGTGCTGAGGTCAGTCCTGTGGATGGCGATTCCTCCTTCTCCCAGGTGTTGCCATCCAAGAGTGAATTCTGGGAGTCCTTGGGATTTTATCACACAGAGTGTGACCTTGGGAGAAGGTATTTTACCCTTCTGAAATGTCTGCTGCATTCTGAGTCTTAGGGGAGTATTTGCCACATTATTATCCAGAAGTTTCAGTGAAAATTGAGAGGGGGCTGGGGTGTCCTGATTTCCCTCTTTTTTGCCTCAGTTGTGTCCCCATGATTTCTATGTGGGGAGCAAAGAGGGAAGTTACAATCTTATGTTACAACACTTATGTGAGTTCCCAACAAAGCAGAAAGTGCTTGCCAGGCTCACAGGTCCCCCACTGCAGAGGTGCTTTGGCATTCTCAGGGCCTCCATCCCCACCACTTCTTTCACTCTTTGTTTTTTTCCTTTTTAATCCATCCCACTAACCTCTGGGTATAATAGGCTAATTTTATGAACCCTACACAAGAGGCACTAAGGCAGCCACGATCCAGCTTCCAAAATGCAAATCTCTGTTCATGGAATTTGAAACCAGAAGTAGTTTGTTGGATTTTCTTTCCCATAAGGTTCTAATGGAAAAAAACTCAGCTCTCTTCAGGCATGTGTGGTTTCAGATTAGGGTATTAATCTTTATTATCTAAATTAATGGAATTTTTGTATTACATAAATGTTTTTATAATATAATCCTTGCCAGTGCTGGAGGTAATGGGTGTTGTCACTGTACAATATTTTGCATTCTTTGATATTTACGTTATTTATGAGCATATTGGCCAAAATTCCAAAGAAGTGCATAGTCACACTGGTGCAAGCCTAATCTTGGAGTTTCTTTTTCCTCAGCCACATGAAAAAGAGAGAAGGTGATAGTGAGCAAATCAGCTTTCCTATAGGCACCGAGGTCAGCATTCCAGCTAGGATGCTGATGCAAAGTTCTGACCTGGGGGACTGGGAAGTCATTTTGTGGCTGTGGTGAGCACACAGAGAGGCTCTGATGTTTCACAAGTTCACAAGTGCTGCAGGTATGTTCACCAATGGAAGATATTTTTTTCCTGGTCTCTTTCCGGGACTTCTCCCTACTTCTCCTTTGCAAGAGTCTCTGGTTGCAGCACTTTTCAGATCATGGAATAAATACCAATTTTTGGTGTTGATGGTGGCATACTCTTAACAATTCAGTGAATAGTATTGAAAATAAATAATTAACACAGCAAATTAACCATTTTCAGTGCTGTTTGAAATACAAATTTATAAGCAGTGCTACCAGGGCATTCCTATTGCATCCAGCTTAATGTTCCTGCTTGCACACAGAAACTGCAGAATATAACTAAGGGTGCAAGTGATCATCAGAGGTCCAGACCAATGCATTACACTTCTCTTTTGAGGGAGTGTGGTCTGGTTTTCTCTAAACCTTACCCAGGATGGGAGGTTTTTGTTATTTTCTGTTTTGCCCTGCCTCAAGGGAAAGGTTCCTTGGAGAAAACACAAGTGAGCCTCAGGTTTTTTCTTGCCTTTGCATGGAAAACAGTTTCACTTTGAATCCCAAAAGTATTGCAGCTCCTTGATTTTTACTCCATGCTCTCCAGCCTGGGAAATATGTGTCCCAAAAGAACACAATTCCTCTGGAGATTGCCAGCATGCCCTTCTGAAAGTGTCTGGGTTTCCCACACTTGCTCCATGGTACTTTCATCTGCCTTGCTTCTTTTCCGAGCTGGAAGCAGCAACTGCCAGAAGTGTATGAAAATGAAAAACGATGAGTGAAATATATTGTAAATCCAAACTTTCAAACCCCAATAAGGCTTAATTATGATTTCATCCAAAGTAGCTCACATAATTATTTCTCCCAGGTTTCAGTGCTGTAAACCTGTCTTCTGCTGCACACATCCACATTCCCTTTGGCCGTGCCAGGAGCTCCCATCCAGATTTATCACTTGAGGACAAAAATATACCTTTAAAACCTGCCAGTTGCTCGAGAGCTAAATATCGCTGCCTCAGATTAGGAGCACTCTCAGAAGCAAGCAGGAGGAAGTGCAGGGAATGCTGAAGGAATTCTGTCGAGTTAACTGAGACAGAACTGGCAAATTTTTAAGGTCGTCTCCTGCAGGTACCCTCAAATAGTACTTGAGGTCTCTATATAATTTGGACCAGAAAATGATCTGCTATTAAGGAAAGCACAGGGCATGTCAGGGATCATTTCCTCTT
This sequence comes from Phaethornis superciliosus, assembly GCA_023637945.1. Classification (NCBI taxonomy): domain Eukaryota; kingdom Metazoa; phylum Chordata; class Aves; order Apodiformes; family Trochilidae; genus Phaethornis; species Phaethornis superciliosus. The sequence goes on from JAJQWJ010000011.1 coordinate 22,059,023, forward strand.
CAGGTTATGTTGTCGTTCTGCCCCATTGCTCCAAATGTGATACATGTCATCACTAATAATTCCTGCACCCCACAGCATGGCTGCTTTTTCCTTTTAATTTGGTGGTTGGGTGAACTGGCCAAACTACACAGGGTTGTGAGCTGCAGTAAGGACATGGCTGGTGTATTTCAGAGACTGATTTCAAATTTACATTTGCACTTAAATGAAGGAGTTGATGTTCCAAGAGGCATGCTTTGACCTTGTCCTCTTGCTTAACGTAGTTCATTTCTTAGGATTATTTATGTATTAACATTCCTAATCTGTAAGAACTAGGGGAAATTGGTAACGGTTACTTTCTAGGCCTTATTTTTTTGCTCATCTCAGGCCTTTGGATAATTAAGTGATGCTGATAGTTCTTCTAGAGCCGTGTTTCTTTATTGCACAATTTGCATAAACTGATCCCCTTTCTGAAGCCTGTGTTGTCCTTTTTCTTCTGTGCTTGTTATGACTATTTTGTGGATCGTTCCTGAGTTTCTTTTTCATGCTGCTTGGAAAAAAACTTCAAAATCTCCCTTCTGCAAGGATCTTTGTTAGCAATCTGTGTGTGTGATAACATTTTTATGCTGCTAAAATAAAAAGGAAAAATGACAAGATCGATCACTCTGAAAGTCCAGCCCCCCCTGCACAGCACAATCTAATAAAACTCCTCAGTGTGTACCAAAGGATGCCGAGGGAAATCCCTAACACCAGCCCCAAACCTCCCTGATCAGCTTCCTCCTCAGCCAGACACTGAGGCTCACAGCCCGTGCCCTTCCCTGCAAAAGGCACCTTTCCTCCTCCACGAAAAAACTGGAGAATTCCCAGGACTTCTCTGCTACCTCCCCGCTAAGCAGGGACTCTGTTTCCACAGCCCAGAGCTCCTCCCTTCCTCTCATTAGCAGGGTTACTAATTGCCTCTTCCAGCTCCTCCCTCCCTCCCTGACCGCCCCCCAGGCATTTCCAGCTCCCCCCTGCCCGGAGCCAGCCCAGCAAGCAATCCCGACTGGTTGTAGTGGTTTTCCCAGGCGGGGAGGGCAGTGCAGGAGCTGCCCCTCGCCTGGGTTTATCCCCAGCGGGACTGAGGGTTCCTGCCAGGCAGCCCTTCAGCTGGGGACCTGGTGTGCCCTTTCCAGTGGGAAACTCCTCTTTAAATAAGGTGTGCAGGTTTGAGAGTGGGTCTGTGGTTATCTGAGCACAAGTTTTCTTTTCCTGAGGGTGGGCAAGTGGCAGGGTAACTTGGGAGGTGTGAAGGTTCCCAATAAAAAGGTCCAGTGCCAGCTCTACAGCCCGGGAGCAGGGGGACAGGAGGACAGAGATCCTGAGTGGGTTCCAGTTTTCCTGTTTCTGATTCAAGCATCTAATTTCGATATTAATATAGTTTACCTAGGAAACCTGCTTTTTGGAGGCAAACCACACTGAAGCCCAGAAAGAAACAGTCCTTTCCAATTCACTGTGGGCACAGGGGGCCAGGTTCTGTTTAAAGACACAATTTATCAAATAGGATTTGAACTCCTTTGCGTCTCTGTCTTCGTGTTTTGTTTTAGTTTTAGCTTTCTTTTTCCCTCAGCGTTTTCCATTGACTGAATTGCCATGATTGCCAGATTATAAATACTTTCTTTCAAAGATGATAATCTAGATAAAGCACTTGACTAGCTGCCTGCAGAGGAGGAATACACAGCACGGGGAGTTCTTAGTGCTTTTATTTATCAGCTGGAGCATCTTACCCATTAGTGTTACAGCAAAGGCTGGGGCTGCTCCTGGGGTGCTGGGCCAGATGCAGTGCTTGGCAGGGGCTGCATGCAGAAGGGAGGCTGCACAGCTCTGCAGAATGTTGCACATCTGACACCCCTGATGCTTGCAGGGCTCGGGGCTGAATTTGGGGTGCTGCCCGCTCCCCTGGTACCTCAGCCCAGGCACTGGCACCTTGCAGGGATAGGAAGGGGCAGGGAAGTGGCTTGGCCTGTCCTGCTCCTGCTGGGCCTCCAGTGCCAAAGAACTGCTTCCACCTTCTTTTTTAAAAGTGCCTTTAACAGGGGGGAAAAAATAAAATATGGCAGGTTTACAGGTATGTAAACACCTTGTTTTACAAACAGTGCTATTAAAGCCTGACTTGACCTGACGGCTTTTCTTTAAGGAAAATATTCTCTGTCTGTAATGAATCTCCTGTCACTAATTCCTGTTTCCAGAAACAAACTGTGCTGTTCCAAGAAGGTGTTGCACAAGTGAATTCATAACGAAGTAATAATGGAGAAAGCAGGTTCCTTAGAGCAAAGCTGTTATAAAGCACTGCAGACAGGGTTATTTTAATCTTCCAGAGTGTCTCTATCAGTACTTCCCTTCCTCCGAGCAATTTGGACCAGAATGACAGCAGCAATAATTGAAGGATGAGTCACTGGCTGTGTTGTAGGTGAGACATCAGAGCAGAGGGAAGGCCAAGAAACAAACCTTAAAAAGGGGCCTGTGTTTACACTGCTGTGTCTCTCAGCCTGGCAGTCATTACAGGGGCACTGTGAGTGTCTCTGGACCCACAGTGTCAGTTTTGCCACTCCATATTTAAGTTTCCCCTTCACCTTCAGAAAGCCACTCTTGGCTGACTCTGTCATACACAATCTTAGCTTCTGAGCTCCTTTTTTTTTTTTTTTATACTGACATTGAAATAGTTTTTGAATGTGTTTTATGAATTTGTTACTTGAAATATTCCAGGGGATGTTAACTATTAATTCAGACGAGTGATTTGGGGATCTTTCTATATAAAAATCAAACATTACAAATATTTAACACTGCATAAATGAAATTGATTTTATTTAAGTATTTGCAATAACGACTATGAGTGTGTTATAAATGTTATGCTACTCAATAAGTACCTGTATCATTGCATTTGCAATTCACCCTTTGCATAGCCTGGTCTTGCAGCCAGCCCCAGCAGGGTCTGAATGCAGAACTCTGTAAGTGACAATCCAGTCCCTGAAATCCAGACTTGATCTCTGGGTTTGAGCCAGTGGAAGGGAGGCCAGGAACAATTCTGAATTCTTGAAATGGCTGCTGAGATCAGGATCCAACTCCAGACAAATGGGGGAGCATGGAACAGAGACAGGAGACTGAACTGGGGTTTTCAGGTGTTGCACTTGGCAGTCTCATCACTGCAGGAGATTGACCACTGCTGAGGTCTGAAAGCCCTGGAGGGAGATACAGGGACAAAAGCAGGGAGGTAAAGCTACAAGGGAATATGGAATGGGACAGACCGAGGAAGAAGAGCTTGGGAACTTGTTTTTGCACTTGCTGCTTGGACTTGGATGATCGGAGCAAGTTCAGAAGTCCTGGCAAAATTAAGTTTGCTCTCCGTGAGCTGCTTTTGTGGCACCCAGAGGCAGGAAAGGCTGGAGAATGTCTGAAGCTGGCCCTGGGTGTGCAGGACAAGCCTGGTGCCACTCAGACAGCCTGTCCTACAAACTGTGCATGTGTCACCACTCTGAATTATCAGCTTTAATTCATTAAGCAATCTCCTGATTAGACCAGAAGGAAAGGCAATCTGTTTTTCCTATCATCCCGTGCAGGAAGTTAGCATCATTTACTGTTCTGTCTTGGAAAAAAGAGATGAAATTCAGCCTTCTTCCAGAGGGGGAACCTGGAAAGGTGATTTCTCCCCATAAAGGAGGCACAGTGTACCTGGCACTTTCAGGGATGCACTCAGCAGCTCTGGGGGCTGGGGCCCGGGAGGCAGCTAATGAATGGTAATATGATCCAGCTTTTGTCTGAGGTGAAGGTGTTTTGGAGCCGGGCAGGGAGGAGGGAGAGCCGAGCCAGCCAGGAGCATGCACCGACTAGCACCGAGGCAGAGAAAAGAGCTCTTGGAACCACTTCCATAAATTTTCTCTTCCTTGAAGCATCCAACAGACAAAGAGAGAGGGGAGAGGAGGGAGAAGAGAGGGAAGGGGGAGGGAGGCAGCTGGGAGCATGAAGGGAGCAGTGAAACCCTGCCGGGGTGAGGACAGGCAGTGACTGCAGGGGTTGGCACCCTGGCTGCAGAGCCCCATCCCACTGCTCTCCTCTGCCCCATCCCAGGGCTGCTCCTGGAGAGCTGCTGGGGGAAGGAACAAATAAATGGGTGAAGCCAGAGGAGTCAGCAAGGGAGAAGCAGGGTGGGAAGGGACCTGGAATCCCCCAGCAGCAAAGCATCTCCCAGTGGGTTCATCCCGGCCACCAGTAGCCCCTGATGGGGCCAGTGCAGCTCTGTCCTCCATCTGGGAGCACTCGTGGGGTCTGGAAATACCCCCGGCCCCACACAACCTCACCACCAGCACCACGTGTGCTTGGAGCAGCCCTCATGGGGCCTGGAAAATGTTCCTTACTCACACTCAGATCCTGAAAGTTGCAAACCAGAGCCCTTGTGCAAAAGAGACTCTCAACTTTTATTCTGTCCTCTGGCACCTCCCTCTTAACAGGAAAACCTGGGTGGGAAGAAAGTCAATATAAACACATCATTAATCACCAGATATTTCCCTTTTTAGTTTTGAGTTGTTTAAGCAACAATGAAATACAAACAAAAATCACTTCTTTCCAACCTGTAGTAATAATCCATTAACTGTTGATTGAAACAGCTAATGAACCATTAATTGTTTCCTTATCCACCATCATAATAAGATGCAGTCAGTCATATGGCAGCTTCCAGACAAATGGTTGGAAGGCAGGTTCCTGTTGCCATCCCTGCCTCACAGCAGAGTGTGCTGAGCAGTGGGGGAAAAGTTGGCTTTGCCAAGATGATGGAGAAAGCCTGATCCAAACCCCTTTGGCAGCAATGAGCTGCACTGAGCTCATCTGGAGATATGGAGAAGCAAAAGCACAACTGCTGATGCCCTCAGCCTCTGTCTCCTAGGTGAAATCATCACGTTCTTTTATTTGGGAGAGGGAAAGGGATAGTGGAAGACAGCCACCAAGGCAAAGAATAGAACTTGCTAAAGCATATAAAATTTTTACAGTACTTTATAATGCTTCTAAGAAGTGCTCAGTGAAAATATTTTATATCTAATAAATGGATGACTAAGAACACAATAACATTCTCAGAGCCATAACTCCTTCCAGCAAAGACATTGAATGAAAAACAGGTCTGATGGCTCAGAGACAGAGACCAGAAAGTGGTTGTTATTGCAACCACCATGGTAACTCCTCAGCTCCCTTTATTCTCATTCTGTATGGTGAAGTAGAGGAGCGGGATACGGTAGCAGAGACTGAGCTGTCTTTGTCTTACAGCCTTCTGAAGCAATCTATTCCTTTACTCTTCTACAGCAGCTCAGGAAACCCCCAAGATCAGTGTAAAGAAAACCCCAACCATCAGGTTTCAATGGCTGAGTGGCTCTACAGAGTTAGGGACATGGGTCTGTGGCTGAGGCAGGAGGGATCCCATACCAGAGACAGGCAGGAGCCCAGTTCCCAGCTGCCAAAGCCACACTGGGCTACAAATGTACCAGATTCCAGATGCCAGGTACTGGCAGAACTGGTCACATAGCAATAGGGGTGCTGCTGGCCTTGGAGTAACCTCCAGAGTAAAAGGAACTGTTTTGTGAGTGTTCAGAAACTGCTGATTCCAACAGTGTTGGGAAATGGGGGTGCCAAGGGAGAGAGAGTGAAAAATGACCCACACCAAGTGCCTGCTGTGTGGGGGGTGATGGAACCAGGTGCTCCAGAGGTAAAAGGAGCAAACAAAACACACAGCATTAAGGTGGGAAGGTAGAGTGTGTGTGTGCATTGCTGGGAATCAGTGACAGTGTCTCCTCTGTAACCTGGTGGGGACAGCATTGGGTGGCACTTTGGACTCTACCCCATGCTCTGTTGGATGGCTTTGGGAAAGTCACTTTCTTAAGGTCTGTGCAAGACAGCAATAGTCACCTCCTTTTTGAACTGAAATAGAAGAATACATGATTATGGCTGTTATTTTGGTCCTCTCCAGGCATGTTTTCTCAGTCAGTTCAGCTTTTGTATCAGGTTAATTGTCCTCTGACATATGAGATGGTAAGCAAGCTTAATCAGGTGTCATTTATGAAATGAAATTTTACTTGTAGTTTAACAAAAGCCCAACTGTGTTAGTCACTGAATCATCACAATGTCAACCTCTTAAAAAGTTAGGGAGGTTAAGCAAACCCTAGGCTGTTGCTAAGGAAGATACTATAATATCATAATAACTATAACAGTGAAATGTCATAACAGATGGAGGCTTTGTTTACTTTTCGGATTCTTCTCAGGTTTATGCAGATGGCATTTAATTTGATTGCTTTTCGTAGCTCTTACCACAATGCTTACCCTTTATTTTCAAGCAGTGATTAAAGATATTTGTCAGAGACTACAGAAAATCCTGGAAGTGAGCAGTACACTCAGTGTTTGTGCTTGGTTAAAACTATGGAGACTGCATTTTGTCTCTTTCTGCTTACAGTCTTTGTCTGTAAAACCCAGTGATTAAAACAGAGTATGCTTTATGATGGCTTTTTTTTTTCTTCTTTTCTTTCCCTTTACCACATTTTCCTCATATAAATGAGCACTGAAGCAGCTGACAGAGGAATGAGACAGTCTCCTCACTGCCAGGCTGGTGGGTCTCACTTCCTTCTTCTAACCCCTCTGGAAGTCATGCTTGAAAACCAAGGGGAGGTCATGTAGATCCTGCAGCTTCACAAGTTCACAATTAAAAAGCATTTAATGTGCATTTATTAATCACAGGGTGCACTTCCAGCATTACCCAGCACCACGACGGGGGTGTATTTATTGTCTGTCCTCCAGGGCAGGGAGTTTCTGGGTGTTTGGCTGCTGAGCAGGAACAGAATGTTTCCAGCATCTATGAGCAATGTGATAACCAAGTGCAGGGCTCCAAATGGATCCCAGATCTACTGGGACAGCACGGGGCAGGATAGGAAGATAACATCTGAAAGGGGAACCCAACCATCTCCCCTGACCCAATGGGGAAATGCTTTGACTGCCAAACAGAAAGCATTTAAAGGCTCCTTATGGAGACAAGAGCCCATTTCTAAGAAATCCAAAGCTAGCAGTAAATGAATGTATTTTTAATGTGTTTTGTATGTACCCTGATGTGTGAGCTGCTGGGGCACATCTGCAGAGTATGGTGATGATGGTGGGACATCACCAGCACCCTTAATCTAAAGATGAAAGAATAACAACCAAAAATCTTGACTAGTGAACCAAGGAGAGTTAGAGGATGATGGTTAGTTTTATTTTTTTCTGCTTCTCATTTCTTCTTCCCCCAGATTGTACATGTAGACACACCAGAGATTTTAGATATTAATTCCATTCTATAGTAGCATTTCAGAGCAGTCTTTAGCCTGCAGCAGGTGAGAAAGGTTTGTGAAATAATGATGGTACTACTACTACATGTGGTAGTAATAATAATTATTATTTTTACATATTAGAAACCTAATTTTTTAACACTGGTAGCATGAGATAATTTTGTAACTGCTAGAAAGAGACTTCAGCATATTATCAGAATTCCACCATAGATGGAATTCATTCAGTGGCCATTGAAAACTTAGCAAGAGTATTGGGAAAAGGCTGGATTCCTTCGGTCCTACAGCTCTCTCTCTCTGTTTTTTCCACGCTCTCACCCCATAGGATAGGAAATATCTAGGATAAATAGATAGGCCCTGCATATGGTCACAGAAGCATTTATAGGCATGGGTCTTCCACATATACTTTAAAGAAAAAATGTTTGGTTTTTTTAATATTATACTGTTGGAGATGCACAGAAGTTGTTGAGCTGCTGCTGGTTCTCTGCCCCTGGAGATAAGCAGAAGCTGCACCTTCTTATCAGATGGGGAGGGGCTGATTCTTGATAACGCTTTGGTTGGGACTATTTTTTGGTTTAGTTTTATACTCGTGCTTGAAAAATTTTATATGCGAGTTAGGCAGCTCTTGAGATTTTGCCAGATTACCTTCTCTGTGAAAGTATGTATATGGCTCTGTGTTCTGCATAACCCAGGCTTGTGTAAAGGTAAAATATTTAAAAATATGCACTTGGGTTTTCTTTACCTTGGCCTTATTAAGTATAGAAAATAACAACTCATGCTTGGGTTGAGGGAAAGTGTTTCTTTATGGCTTAGTGAAATAAGCCATTCAAAACCACTAAATCCACCCAAAATACCCTCACAGAGCTGTCAACGTTAGGGAGAGCTTGAGTTATGTTACCAACAGCATGCTGCTAGTGCTGCCAGAGTCTGGGGGAAGCAGGAGTTTTACACTGAGCCCATTCAGACATGACACAAAATTCTCTTACTCAGTGAATGTACATCAGCATCTCAGGATGGAACCTTCCTTTTCTTGGTTTTTATAATGTGCTCACCTTCCAGCAACAGGCCAGTACTGTCTGTGCCTCTTAATGAAAGCAAATAACATGCAAATAGGAATGAAAGGTCACTTGGATTTTGCTTCCTGCATTTTGCTGCTGGTGAGGAGAGCAGATCTGATCCTGTGGGCATTTATTCACACAAGGTCCCATTTTCTTCTCCGAGACTTCTGTGAAAAAAGAGTAAATTACATGCAATGCATCTGAACCCAGCTGTTGCATCAGAGAGCAAACAAATTGTCAAGAGAAAATAAGGTACATGGTAGCACACTTGTTGGAAAACACATTGTCCATATTAACATAGTTGCAAATAATTCCCCCTGTATGCTAAACATTTCCTGTTCCAAGGGATACTGATGTAACTGTTTCTACACTGAAGCTAAGTGCTCCTTGTCCATCGCCACTTGTGACATCTGAGCATTTGTATTGGTGTCTGAGAGCCTGCCAGCAGTTCCCATCTCTGGCCCACACCACTTTCCAAGGGCTGAGTTCAAGAGCTGGCAAGTAGCAATCAGGCAGCTTTCATCTGGAGCTGGAATTAAACACGAGGCAAATAACTTGACGGGTTCAATTAGTACCTACTAATTTTTCACATAAGGATGAATCCCCACGTAGGTTTCCAGGCAGAAATGCTAACCCTCAGCTTAGCCCTCTGTGTAATGCTGAATCCTTACTAGAGCTCCAAACTATTAAAAATCAGAGCACTGGGGATCTCCTGTACACGTTGATTTTGACAGGATCCAAATCTTTTCTCAGAACTGGCTAAGTTCAACAGATTTTCACCTTGAACTGATTTTCAGTTCCCTGTTGAGATTTGGGGCAGTTCTGATTCAACATGGTGTGATTTACTCAGTTCTTACTTGCACTGTGTACCTGGCATGCTATTATATGTATGCTGCTTTTTCTTTTTTACTTTTTGTTGCTCCAGATAGCTTTTTAAAGAAAAGCCTGAAGGTGTGATGGTTGTATATGGATATTGTTCACCTTCTGATCATTTGATACAATATATAGCTCTCTTTAAACTACACAGCTCACTGAATTTATTTGTTTACAGTGGATGTTTGGCCAGGTTAGACAGGCCAAAGATAGAGATCATATCATTACCTAGGATAAGCATCAGGTTTTCCTAATTAGTCATTTAGAAGTTCAGAATTAATTGAACAGAAAGGCAGAAGGATAGTTTGGTTCTGTGCAACCATGCAAACTTGTAACATGGATTGCAGTGTGTTGGGAGTGGAAATCCCCAGCAAAGGGAAGTGGCTGGGGTGGGTAACAATACATGGCATTAGTAGCTTTTCTTGGTGTATTGAGAGGTAAATGATTTTTATCCATGTCAGTACATATTTCCTTCTTAAGTTTTCTCTATGCTTTAAGCCTCCATGGAAATATTTGCCATATTAATGTAGGAAGGGATGAAGTAGATGCTGTCTATTTGAGTTATCTGGGGGGTGTTACCATTTTATTTTCCTTCTAGGAAAACAGCTTCTTTTGAAAACCTCTTAAATTACCAAAATCTGAAGGGTTCTCACTCGTAGTGTCCATGGTCTTTTCTTGTCACCTAATGCATCCCTAAGGAGAAGACTTACTTCAGTTCGTGGCACAGAAAGTTGGAAACTGCAAAGACAGGCTCTGTTCATACCAGTACTGCAGTTATTTTGTGTTTTAGTGTCCCTGCTGGATAAGGCACATTGCAGCCAGAGGAAACACTTGGCTGTAGTGGATCACTTTCATTCCTTGAATTCAACCTAATCCGGAGTAAAAGCTGGAGTAACTTTTAGCTATTTGATAGTGCTAGCAGTATGAATGTGTAACTACAGAGCAAGCCAAAGTGAACAGGTGAGCGTCAGCCCCTTGCAGGTAGCACACACACCAGCAAAATGAGCTGCCCCCAAGTCTATAAAACATATAACAGACTTTTGAGACTTAATAGTTAAGTTGATGGAGGATAGCCAAAACTACCAAGTGAGGTAGATTAGGGAAAAGTCTGCAAGTACAGCTTGAGGTATGTGAAATTTGTATGCTGTTTGGAGAGCAAAAATAAAGGTTATGAAGAAAAAGATGCTGCCAGCAAAACAGGCCCCTATTAGTTTACAATCTAATAGAGCTCTTGGTGCAGGGAGATACAACCCCCTCTCCAAATCTTTCTTAGCCTAGCAAATAGCAACACAGAAAAGTTAGTCTGTCTTCTACCTAGTGGCCTTCTCTGTATGGCTGAAGAAAAAACCTTTCTGACATTCTTTCAGTGTTCTTTCTAGCTAAACATCTCAGTCTTGATTGTTCAACTTGGTTTGTCAGACAGCTCATTAAGCAGGCTGAGGAATGCATGTAAAGAATCATGGAGGATCACTGGCTGGTTTTGTAGCCCTGTATTCCACAGGAGACCTGAGCCTGTATTTTTCCTTCCCATTAATATTCCTTGGATATACCTGTTGTGTCCATGCTTCAGAAGCAGTGTCAATGCCAGTGAGCACTTCTGGGACAGAGTGGTTTCAGCATGCATGGGTGATTTGGCTCCCCAAAGAGTATTCCTTTAGGTGAGGAAGTTACAATTAAATGAAACATTAACATTCCACTGTGCCAAATGGTGATAGTGAGTGACTCAAAAGGTATAACAGCAACACAGAAAGGGTATTTGAAATCTCTCTTATGCTGCTCTTGTTGCTTGTTGCTAAAATAAGCAGCCAGGAAAGAGTGAAATATCTGGTGGGAAACAGAGCTCAGGTGGGGCCCAAGGGGAAAACGGGGCAGCCAGGCCCCAGTGAGCAAGTGGTGCCCATGCACAGCAGCCCCTGCTTCAATTAACACGGGAATGGTTGGATTTGTAGAGCAGACTACGAAGGCTGGGGAAGCAACATGAGAAAGCTTCACTTCTGCAGAGCAGTCTGATCCCTTCCATATGGAGCAGGAGCAGGTTTGGACTTCAGACCTCTTTATCCAGGCGAGTTCGGGGGGAGAAACATGGAGAGAGGAAACAGAAGGTAGAGGGAAAAGTCAGAAACCATCGTCTGGATTTTAAAGAGGTTGAACACTATTTGGTTTGGCTTTCAGACGTGGCAATTTAGCAACAGGAAATGTCAGCTCATTAGAGCCATGGCATGGCATGGGATGATGATAGCAGTCAGTCCTGCTGGCAGGGCTCCAGCCGTCACACTCCGTGGGGAAACGGCACGGATTGATATGGATGTCTTGATTTCATTTTTAAGACGGGACAGTTTAGTGGGGTAGTTGGCTTGGCAGGCAGTTAACAGAATTAATGTGATTGCCTTGGCAGTAGTAGGAGAATGCATGAAGGAAACCTTCTGGCTCTGTTGCCAGCATTTAATACCAAATGATTATCATATCCCATTGAACTTGTACTGGATGAAGCATGTGTGAGGGCTTGCAACAACTGTACCGAAAATAGTAAGTGCCATTGGAAGTTGTAGAGAAAACAAGCTTTCCAGTTCCAACCAGTCAGGACTTCACCCTGCAGGCCTGTTACTTGTCATGTTCCTGGCCTGTGTCATTTTTCATCCGTGTTCCAGCTGTGAAAGTACTGCTTTGTATTATATGCCACTGAATTATACTAAAAGCCATCTCTCTCTGCTGTTGATGGAGATGGTTTCACCAGGGGATGGATACCTGCATTGATGACAGCTGGGTTTTCTGTGGGACACCTTGTAGTCCTGGCATTCAGCATGTTATTCTGCCTGAAAGTGCAATGGGAAGATTAAGGGACACCGAGCTATGTGATTTACCTGTGCAAACCTCGTATCTTTGTTTAGAATGAAAAAATGTTTTAATCTTTTCTTTAGCTACTTTATGTAACGCAAAGGATGCTCAAGAAGAAGCTGTGTGTCTAGCAGGGTTTAGCTTTGGAGCCAGCAGTCGTAAGTGACTAATGTAAAAAAGGCATGAGTGTTTTTCATCCAAAGAGCTAGAAGTGTTTAAAAGCATTCAGGAGAACTAATTGCCTCTCCAATTTTAAAGCTGCAACTCTGTTTCCATGACTAGGCCAATATTGGCTTCACATCCAAAACCAACACCAAATGGAATATTTATCTTGAAATTGGCACATGAGTGTGTCTGAAGAGGTTTTCTGCTAGGTTTGAGGAGAAGGGCAATAAAAGTCTCCTGATTTTAAACACTGAAATGGAGATGCTTCAGGAGTCCAGGAAGCCCATTCCTGCTGCTTGGTGTCTCTTGCATCCACACCCCCTTCCCCATGATACCACCTTGTAAAAACCAGAGCCAGACAGAGTTTGTGGGACTAGAAAAGGGTCAGGTGTCTTTTTTCTCTGTCACAGATAAGTGTTGAGTGCACTGGACCTTCCTGGCAGATGTGGGGTGCTTTGTGTTCCCTTTTCTGACTGGTGTGGCTCTCGGCCTGCATTTCTGTAAAGGTGCCGTGCACTCTTATCATCCAGATTACTCAATGTTTCCAATGAGACACACTTGGTTTGTAAAAGCCAGATTTTTCTTCTTCGTGTGTGTATTAGGGCTTGACAAAAGAAGTGGAATGTGTTTTTGAGAAACACTCTTAACCTCTTCAGTTGCTTTTATTTAGTAATATTCAAAAGGGATTTACCTTAGCAGCAGCAGATTGTCACTGCTACCTGTCTTCACTTCTCTTTCCTCCTTATCACTGTGAACTGAAAAATGCCAGAGTTGGGTTATGCTTTTCCCTTGGGCCATTCTGCAGCTCTCCAACTTTTGAAAAATCCCATTTTTCATCACCCTGTAGCTTTTCAAAACCTGATGAAATGAAGAGAAAGTACAGAGGGAGGAGAAGGAAAGAGATGGTACAGACCTACTAGATTTTCTATTACAGCTGATGGCAAGAAAAAGGGAGAAAGGGAGAGAAAAAATACAAGTTAAACCATCAACTTGTTTTCTCTGAAAATGAGCCACTAAATGTTAAAAATAAAGCAGAAAATATTATGGAAAATCAATTTCTATACTTAAATCCCCTCAAAACATTGTTTCCCTATAGAATCTGGTAATAAGTTTGTTAAAGGTGTATCAAAATAAAAATTTTGTAAGGTAGATTTCAAAATGTATGTTATCCATGGGAAAAAAGTAATTGAATGGGAATCATAAATCAAATTATGAACTTCAAGACTTCCTTGCTATCTATTCCTGATGCTGGTTGCTGTTTTGTTTGGTTGTTTGTTTTTTTTTAAATAGGAATTCATTCTACCCTTTCCTACCTTTTATGATCTCCTCTGAACTTTACAGTCACATTTGTTTCAGTGTTACATATGCTTGTGTTTTTTCCAAGTGTGTACATATGGAGGTCCATACCTCTTTGTGCACAGGGAAGCATGGAAAGCTCAGGAATTACTAATGGAAAATATTACTAAGGTAATATTTAAACAACCATTCCTGCAGAGCAAATAGGTATTTTATGCAGATAAATCAGTTCTCTTGGGACAACAGATGAGACAGTTCTTTCTCCAGGCATCTCCAGGACCAATTTATGGCTGCTACAGCCCACCAGCAGGTGGTTTGTCTGTATGAGATCATGCAGCACTGACCATCCAAAAGTTTCTTGGTACCTCACTCTAAATCTGAGTGATCTGCTTTTATAATTCACTATGTGGCTGAAGGAACAGCAGCATGACCAGCACTCTGGGGCACTGCTTGCCTGATCTTCCTTCTGGGGGAGGGGGAAATGGAAAAGGAATATGAGATACATTGATCTGACCAGCAGCCCCTGTGCCACTTTAGTGGCCCCCAATACCCTCAGCTGAGCAGGGGAGAGCTCCCTGATAGTGGAAAAGAAATGAAAAGGAAATTGTGATCTCTCCAGCAGCAGTGTATCCGCAGGGGGACCATGAAGGAGCTGCAGCCCTGAGGGTTCAAGGAAGGGTAAAAAAGGAGGGACAAGGGATCCAGCAGCTGAATGGAGCAAAAAATGGAGGAAAGAGGGGCAGGAAAGGACTGTGGATTGCTGCTGGCAACTGCTCCGGGTGGCTGGGCATAAATTCCTCACCATGAGGCTCTCACCTTTGTGATTCTGATAGAGGGATTTCAAGCTGGTGTCTGTGGGACAGTCATTCCCAAGCCCTGCATTCAGGCTGGCATTGGTCTCAATGGGTGACTGGATGGGCTGGCAGTGTGCCCAGCTGGCCAGGGCAGCCACCTGCATCCTGGCTCATGTCAGCAGTAATGTGGCTAACAGACTAGGGAGAGATCCTGCTGTACTGGCACTGGGGAGGCCACAACTCCAATCCTGTGTTCAGTCCTGGGTCCCTCACTACACAAAGGACATTGAGGTGCTGGACTGAGACCAGAGAAGGGCAACCAAGCTGGTAAAAGGTCTGGAGAAAAAAAATCTTACAAGGAGCACCTGAAAGAACTGGGGTTGTGTCTCCTGGAGAAGAGGAGGCTGAGGGGAGAGCCTATCATTTTCTACAGCTACCTGAAAGGAGGGAGATGCAGCAAGATGGGAGATGTTCTCTTCTCCCAAATAGCAAGTAATAGAACCAGAGGAAATGGCTTTTAATTGTGCCAGGGGAGGTTTAGATTTGGTATTAGGAGAAAATTCTTCACTGAAAAGGTTCTCAGGCACTGGAACAGGCTGCCCAGGGAAGTGGTGGGGTATTTGAAAGATGTATAGATGTGATGCTTAGGGACATGATTTAGTGGTGGACTTGGCAGTACTGAGTTAACAGTTGGGCTTTATTATCTTAAAGGTCTTTTTAAGCCAAAACAATTCTATGACTCTGTGATTTACAAAGTCAACACACTGAAAAAACCAGGATATTTCCCCAACAAAAACAGAACACTTTTCTCCAAGTGAGACCGGTTAGCAAATTTCAAGTTGAAGCAAAATAACTGCATTTGTTGCATTATCTTGTGAAGAGAATAATCAGAGTCCAGAAAAACAGCCCTTATTATCAGCTTTGCTGCTGACTCATTCTCTTACCCCCAGGGAGTTACTTGCCATCTTTTTGCCTGCAACTCCCATGTAAACCAAAGAAAAACCAAAGGGAGTCAATATCCTTCCCTATCCTTTGCTTCTGCCAAGGGTTTAAAACATTCAGGTGAAAGGTAAGGTAGGCATACTGGAAAATACTTCCTTTGTTGCTGGTTTGCAGTGAGCTGGAAGAGGAAATCAACAATTTGACACCATCACTTTGAAGAGTGGGATAGAAGCAATGCTGCTTGAACTAAAAAGGGATTAGTTTTATTTTGTTAATTGCAGCGCTTTTGAAAAATGATACTTAGCCTGCTGGTGAAGTGCTAATTAATGTTAGGATGTGGTACACCATATAATAAAAGCTGCTGTTGAGGAATGTGGATGCAGGAGAAATTGTTCCTGAGGTGTTTATGGGTAAACAAGATCACTGGAGAGGTGGGCTGCAGGTGAGCTTGACTTTTCTTGCAAGCTGTTGCCTTGCTCTTTGTGTAGGAGACTTCTACCACGGTGGGAAATGGAGGAAGAGAAAACTTTTCCTCTTAGCCACAACTGCTGTTGCCCTCCTCAGCCTTAGGTTTTCAGACACAGCAGTCTTCAGACATACTGGTTCCAGTAAACCATTCCACACAGTTCCTGCTCCTCCAGGCTGTTGTTCTTGATTCCCCTCACACCAGATATGCAGACAAAGCCACATTTCCACTGGTGTGTGGTTTGTAGTTTTTTTTGTTTTGCTTTAAAGTAATTCTTGCAGAGAGCAAAGAATGTCTGCCTGTTGCAGGTAAAGGTGAGCACAGAAACGTAACTGAGCATCTCCTTGTTATCTGTCCCCTTGTAACCGTATCTCAGAGGCAGACAATTGCCCTAGGCTTAGCTTTTCTAAAAATTTATGTGTATCAAAAGGGATCTTGTATAGGCAAAAAGCAGCAAGTTGATTTTTCCAAGAGCAGCTTGCCATTGTTAAGCAGTTGTTGGCTTAATAAGTGAAATAGCTTGGGGCCTTATGAATGCCATAATGATTGCATTTTGTAAGAAAAGACCTTGCCTGTGGATCTCAAAGTTTTGGAGCCAAGACCAGTCATAGTTGTGGTCTTTAAGTCACAACTTCGAGCTATCCTCACCCCTGTAGATAAGGGGGAGCTGAGCATAGAATAACACTGATTTTAAAATAGCTAACCACAGCAAAATTAAAATGACTTAGTAAAGTAATACAAAGGGTATATGATTGACAAGATAGCTGTTTTTTGAAATGTACTGTAGGCAGTAAATAGCATCTTATGCCCATAAGCTATTTTCTATCTTAAAGCCAAGAATAATGATCTGGCATCTGTCTTTCCTGCGTGAGGCTTCAGTTCTGAAAGCTCCAGCAGCTCCCTCCCAAATGCCTCTGGAAATGATAGCAGTGGCATGCACACAGGTTGTAATTATATCACGGGATGCTTCTCTTTTCTTTTTTTTTTCTTTCCAAAAGAGTTTCTCTCTAATGTAAACAGCTGTACATGGTGGAAATAGAAGCTTTCACCTCTTACACTTGCACTTAGGTGGTTTTAACTTCTATTTGCATTTCCCTGGGGTGGGCAGTGAGACGAGGAAATGCCATCTCTGCAGATCCAATTTCTGATTTATCTTTGTCCCCATCAAAATTCAAGTGGCAACTAAGATTCTGATGAACTGTAATCTAGATAACTTGACTTAATGCCACAGAGTTCAAACAGCTGCCAGGCTTTTCTGTACCACCCCTTTCTGGCAAAGCAGTGCACCAGCTTTACACTGCCTGGATGCAGAGGAGGGGGCTGTGTGCCTGCAGGTCCCATATTCCCTGCAGTGGATCTGGGCTGGGCTCTGCCTGCATCATGGAACAAAACCCTGGGGGCTGCCCCAGCTCTGCTGCACAAGGCTTTGCTTTTTATTTGAAAGGGGGTTCTTCCTGTAGTTTTCTTACTAGGACTGTGGGAGAGCTGCAGAAAATGTAAGCTGGAGACCATTTCTGTTCCTTGTTTCTACTGAGTGAGCTGTGAGGCACTGTTTGTCACAGCTTTACACTCACTGCAATGTTTCCCACTTGGGCCCCTGTTGTGTGGCACACTGCAAATACACCCAGGTTGGTGTGCAAAGTGTTCCTGTCCCCTGGCCAAGGGATCTGCCCATTGCACGTTGGTGACCCTGAACTACACAACCACTCTCATCTCACGGAAGCCATAGGAAGCAAGAAATGCCAATAAAACAACAGCTCTTTGCCTTTTTTCCTTCCCCCCCCCCAGTATATGCTGATGTAGTGTGATGAATGGAAAGCTCTTGGAACATGTCAGATGGCTTTGTAGAAAGCAAACTGCTCCCTCTTTTGGGACTGGTACATTTTCTGATATTGTAATGGGGTTTTTTGGTTGTTTTGTTTTGTTTTGTTTTTTAAAGTAAAAGGAAGAATTGTAACTTCCTTTACACCCGCACATTAGAATAATACGTTCCTGCCTTCAGGTACTGTATGTCATTGTTATGAGTACATTTTGACATCTCTCACACATCCAGCACTCCAAAGATCCATGACAGAGCTGAATGAAAACTTTTTTTGACTTGGCAGGAGCAGTAAGAACACAGAAAACCTGCCAGCTGTCAAGGATGTAAATGGTGATTTTGTTTCACTTTTTTAATGAATTAAAGCAGGATTGAAATCTGTCCAGAGACAGCATGTTTGGCCTTGCAAGGAAAGAAAAAAAAATGAAAGGGAGGGATTTTATTTTCTCTTTTGGCACTTCAGCTCATGCAGTGTTTATTCTTGGTAGCACTGAATAGGACAGAGATACTCTACTGAAGGAGCCTTGGCAGTGACCATCACACATGAGACATCTTAGCAGGGACTGGTTTCCAGAGGGGAAACATTTTAGAGGATTGTAAACAAATTAAATCAAAACAAAAAAAAATCTGCTTTATTTCAAGCCAGGCAGCTGAAAAAAGCAGCACCTATCACTGTTTTAAAGAAGGGTGGCAGCAAATTCCTGGCAGAAGACACTTTGTGTCTTCATTTACACAGCAGTCATATTGAAGCTAAAGAAAAATGTAACAACTTGTACCTTTTTTCTTACAATCTGTGTTTTTGCTGGTATCTTACTGGTGCCATTTTGGGGGCAATAAATCTGTATTTATTGAGTTACTCAAACTGCACAGGTAGCTGGTGGAGTCTTACCCTGTATCACGTGTCCCCAGGCACATTGTGCCCACCTCTCCATGCACGTGTATTCCCGTTCAGAGGTGAAAAGATGGGAAAGGGTTTGCCAGGTGCTTTGCCTTTCACAGAATTGTCAGCGTTGGAAGGGACCTCTTATATCATCTAGTCCAACTCTTCCACAAAAGTGGGACCACCCAGAGCACATTCCCCATGGCTGCATCCAGGTGGGTTTCAGTATCTCCAGGGGAGGAGGCTCCGGGCCAGTGCTTTGTCATCCTCACAGGAAAAAAGGTTTTTTTCTTAGACTTTCATGCCGTAATTCCTGAATAAGATTTTCAGGTGATCTCCTGGCCAAGAAGTAGCCAGTTTCAGATCATATTTTCCAAGCTGCCAAGTGGTTATCAGAAGGCTACCCCAGTACCTTAAAAGCTGAACTTTAATTGCCTTCCATAACACAAAGAGAAATTAGGTCTGTTCTTTTGGAAAATATAGCACCTTGCATCAAAATAAATTCCTATTGACTGATGTTCCTGGACCAAAGATCACCCTGGAAGTACAGCTCAGCTCTGGACTTGGGTCAAGCCCAGTACAAGTGCTTCTCAAAGGATGTGGGGCTGGGCTGAGCTTTTGTGCTGTGCAGCAGAGGTTCTGTGTGCCTGGCAAGAGGTGCAGGGAGCAGATCAGATCTTGCAGAGATTTACAAACAGCCTTCAACTTAAGTTCTGTGAATAGACCTATTAATTCAATCTGACTTCTCAGGCAAGCCAAGCCCATGCTGTATACTTCAGCCAGATAGTTTAGACAAAATAAAAGGGAAGAAATCTGCTCAGACAAAACAGAAGTGAATCTTAACTTCTTTCAAAAACTCAAGATGAACCTGAATTTCTGAAGAAAAAGCATAACTCCCTTTTCCTCCCCTTGCCTGTCTCTGAGCCTCCTAAAATCCTGGCACCTACCCACTTCAGCTGGAACAGAAAGACACTTCTCAGATTTCCAGCCTGTCTTCAAGTAGGAAGTATTGAAAATCTTAAAGGAAAGTCTTTTCTTATGAGCTTTCTAGGCAGATTTTCTGAATAAAGACACTCTTGCACATTTCAGTTACTTTCTGAGTCTTCTGAGAGGCTTCCGTCCCCAGCTTTAATATAATTCCAGAGACACAAAGTGTAATTGCAGGATGAAAGGCTGCTAAACCCTACAACCACTTCAGTAGACTTTGTAGGACTGTTAGCAATCAGAAATAAATTGAAAAGTCAGAACTCTCTCCTCCGTGGCTGGAAGAGAGATTTTCATTTAGAGCCAGTTGATTGCAGCATTTGCATGAAAGTGCAGAGAGATGTAACCTTGAGTAATGAAATGGGGCAGCTCAGCAAATAAATGTAGGTTGCAATGTTTTCCTCACTTTCAGGCAGTTGTGCATTCGCTGTAAAGACACAGAGCATGATCACCTGTCTGTGGATCTTGCTCTCACTTAAAATCTTGTACCTCTGCTTCTGAAATGAGGGCATTTATAGCAATGTGTCCAGCTGCCTCCTCCCTGATGGAAATGCAAACCTGGGAGATGAAAGGAGAGGAATCCCTGCTGTCTTTCCAGGTTGACTGATAGTTTTTATTTGCTGGTTTTAATACTTTGAAATTTTTTTTGTGGCTTAATCAATCAAAAATCTTGCATTAAAATTTGACATCCTTAACTGGTGACCTCTCCCCGTTAATGCAGCTTTGGTTGAGTGCCCTTCCCACTCTCACTGTTAATTATCTTAATTATCCTAATTCAAGGGTGTTTGGGGAAGTCTGGACACCCAAGTGATTCAAATGCATTTGGCATATCCTTGTGCTGAAGCCACTGTTCCAAAATCATAGCACAAAGTGCCATGCTTTCCCCTGACTCTACCAGAGCCTATTGGTTAAAAGATCCAGGTCCTGTAAAAACAATCATAGGTCAAAACTGAAAGTGATAGAAAGGCTCATGTATTTTTTGGCATGGAACCTGGAGAGTGCCTAAGCTGTATAAATGTTAGCTCTCTAAATAAACATAACCTCTGATTACATGAAAGCAGGGAATAAAGTTGAAACTAGTTTAAGCAGTTAAGCAACCTTTCAGAACCAGTGCTTGTTTTGTTCCAAACAGCCATAAATCTTGACAAACGATAGTAAACAAAGAGCAGCAAAGCCAACAGAGCTACCCCAGACACTTTTGTTCCTTTCCTCAAGTTGGGAAGTGCTCTGCCCACTGCACAGCTTAGCCCTCAGCCTGCAGATGGGGAAGGCTTCAGGTGATGGGTCTGTGGAGCTGCTTTGGGTTAATGCAATGTGGTGGCTGCCAGCACTGCTTGAATTTCACCTGTCAACATTTCTGTTGATGCAAACGTTTCACTCCAGATGTGCAGAAGTTCTGGAGTTTAGGCAAATGTCAGCTGCTGACCACAGTCCCTGTTCAGTATTTGTTCCCATTTTTACTCATCTCCAAACTGTAACAGTCCAAGCAGGAAGTATAAGTAAGGATTTGGTTTTGGCATTTTAGAATAAAAAGGAGAGTGATGTGATGATTGCAGCAGACATGAGTTTATGTGCCTGACAATAGACATGCTGCTTCTGAAGAAGGAGGAAGTTTGCTTTTAAAGTAAGTTGGTTTTAAATCACTCAGAAATTTGAGGCAGAGATAAAATATATTGATTTCTTTTTTTTTTTTAAAAAAAAGCACTAAGATGATATACTGTTTGTCACGTAAAGCTAAAACATTGCCTAGTTGCACTACCCATTTTTAAATTAACAAAACAAAAATGAAACAAAAAACACACAAAAAACCCCAAATCATAAGATCCATCCAACAAACCCCACACACACACTTTCTTCATTCCAACCCCCATGCAAATGACTACAGTAAAGTTTCCATCACTTCAGGATGATTGGCATACAAGAGGCTGTTCATGTCCTGGCACAAACACCTCCTGATGAAGTTATCCCTCCAGTGGTCACAAGGTCATCTTCTGTCTTTACTCCTTTGTAAATAAGGTCTCAGATTGTTCTCCTCCCACTTTCATGTATACACATGGTTTCATAGTTTATTAACTATTTTGGTGGCTTTCATTGTGTTGTGACTTTTTTTGTGTTTTGTTGACTGCCACCCCAGCTTTGCCCAAGTGTGTCTTGATTTGCAGCTCTGAAAGGGCTGGGGCAGCCCATGACCTGGGAGCTCTCCTTGACACACAGAAGATGTGCAGAAAGAAAGGGATAAGGATTAGCAGACACAGCCTGCTGCTCTGCTCCCTTTCAGAGCTCAGAGCCAGGGAATCTCTGTTGTGTGCTGATCACTGATTTCAGCTCCACCAAGCCCATAATCCCCTTTTAATGCTTCCCAGCAGAAGCAACACCTCTGGCTCACCCAGCAGTCCCTTTGGGCAGGAGAGCTCCACAACCTTCCCTTCCCTATGAAAGCTTTGCTTGCTTCCAGAGAAACAGGACACAGAGTTCCTACAAAGTAACTTAGGCCAGGCTGTTAACAAAAGTAAAACAAACCAGAGTAAACAGCTGCATAAAGCAGTGTAGTTAAGCACTTGTACAGCTCAAGTCGATGGAAAGCAATATGATTCATTTAGTAAATAAAGCATTTATATATTCCTTAAATTCCAAAATATTGTAATGTATGCAAGATCTCATTAGTTGAATGGGGCTTTTTGGCAGCCATCGGATCTTCCTATAAATCAGATGACTAAATACCTAGCTGTCTTCCCTGACTCTTCCTTGTTTTGAAAAAAATCACTCAAATTTTGTGAAATGCCAAAAAATCTCTGAAGGTTTTCCTGACATTTCGGCAAAAATTCTGAGACTCTTGTCAGCATGGAAAGCTTCGTGAATATCATTAACAAAACATGATTAATCATAATTTTCTCTGAATAATGTCATATTTTTCTTTTTTATATTTTGAAGGAAAAAGATATGTAGATTAAAATGCTCAATTCTGCAGATTACTTGAAAGTTCAGAATTGCCCTCGAGACCTTGGTTCCAGCCAAAGCAGATGCTGTAATAAAATTACACATCCAAATACCTTAACAGGTTGTTCTGACACCTAGAATCTCCTTATTTATTGGAAACTCCCTACCTTTGGCAATTCTCATCTAGTTGCTATAATAAAACCTATATTTTTTGCAGGCACAGTGTTCACTTACCAGAAGCCCTGACAGTGTTTGTGAATTTTTTTCATTGTCTTCCAACAGCCTCCAAACTAAACATCAGTCATAAATCCATCCTTTATCCTTGTTTAGTTATTAAATATTTCTGTTGGATCTGTTTCTGAGACATTCGAACTTTTCAGACACTGCTTTAGTAATTTGTAACAAGTCCTGCATTAACTAAATGCACTTTGTCAAGGGTTTTCAATAAACTTTAAGCTACGATGACATGCACTGCAACTCTCTGAAACCCCACAAAATCTTACTTCAAGCTACTGAGCTTTTCTTAAGCAACTCATAAGCACTTTGTGGCATTTGGGCTGCTTTGGCTATATCTATTTTAGAAATTGAGGTATATATAAAGAGTATGTATTATATCTGTAGATCTATCTGTAGATCTTACAGACAAAAACATTTAGCATATGTAGTATATGTATTGTATACAATATAAAATATAAATTATATACAAAAAATAATATAGAAATTATTTGGTTTTTTTTTTCCATTCCTCTCCTCGGGTAGTAAAACATAGGATCTTTAAAAATAAAATGACAGTACTATGCAGGAACACATGAATTATTTTTTTTTACTAATAAGGTGTAGGTCTTGCGCTACAGGAAGAACTTTCTGCCCTAGCTGGTTCTATTTAGCAGAAGACTGGACATTAGAAACCTGGTCAGCTGAAGCTGTGCTAGAGGATTCCAGTGAACAGAGAGCAGAAACATTTTCAAATGCAGCTTGGTCCTTAGGGTGCTGAAGTTTTCACTGGTAAAAACAAGTTCTAGTGTTGTCTGGGAAAAAAGCAGCAAGGCTGGAAGAAGATAGTAGTCATATTTTGCCTTGCATGGCCACAATAAGATTCTCCACAAAAGTTCTGGTTGTTTCATTTATTGAGTCCTAAAGGACTGTGTTTCCAAAATCTCAGACCAAAAGCTCAGTGGCATCAGCTGTGAAAGATCCACTGGGGGTCTAGGAGCTATCAGCAAGAGAGATGTAAGCCTGCTTGCTTAGCCTTAAGTGTTGGGGGGTTTTTTGGTTTTGGGTTTTTTTGTGGTGGATTTTTTTTTTTTTTTTTGTGAATCTATTTTTCAAAATATGTTATTTCATTTGACTAGGCTTTAGTAAGTCATCTAGGTACTTAGACAAATTTGAAAAAGTGGGTAGCTGTGTGGCATTTTAATGTTAAAATCTCAGTATGTCTCTGATATTTTCCTTCGTGCCATTATTTCTCACTGCCAGGTAAGAGGAGGTTTTGACACTGTTAATGTAAGGTAGGGTGTTAATCTTATAATCACCCTGTCAGCACTTTGTGTCAGGGTGTTAATGACCACCTTTCAGCCACGCAGAGTTGCCTGCCAATAAAAATACTACAGGCACCTATCCAACCAGCAGCTATGCAGCTACTTTGCTTTTTCCCCAAAGAAAAAACAGAAAATTTCACTAGCCATGTGGCTGTAAAGACACTCTTCTCTACTTAGTCATTTCCCTTTCTCTCTTTGCACCCGCTGGCTGAAAAAACAGCTTTGACACTGAGCCTTTTTAATATATTTTGCGTGCCTGATTTTAAAATGTACAAATTATTTCTCAAGTTTTAAGTAAACATAATAATTTGCACAACGTAAATGCAGAATTTTTAGAGGAAGCATAATTACCTGCCTTAGTTCTTTGCTATATAAATGGAACTCAAAAACATTTTCTGTATTTCTGTAATTTCTCAATAGCTGAGATGAGTCTGTATTTTTGTCTCTGCACAGGAGAGGGGCTCTTCCAGCTCCAGCTTCCTGACAGAAGGAGTTGCACAATTCCAGATGACTTTCTTTATATGCCTAGAGGAATTTTATTACACAAACAAGAAAGGGAGGCAAAGAGAGGAAAAGGGAGAGAGCACACACTCAAAATAATAAACAAAGAATAATAAACATTCCTGTAGCTGTCCACAGGGATTCCAGATGCTGCTCCATCCCTCCCCAAGGCCTGATTGTCTCCTTTAGACTCCTTCAGAGCCTCTCTGAAAAGCTCACTCACAAATACAGTGGAACTCCAGGGTATTCAGGAGCTTTTGCTCCCAGGGAGGCTGCAGTTGCCATGCTATGTGCTGACTTGCTCTCTGAAACAATGTTCAGTCACAGAAAAATCCACGTGAAAATAATGGGAGAGATATTTTGGTCTGTGCTGGGGTGGAGTTCTGTCTGATTTATCTCAGCCAAATTCCTTCCAAGAGCCCATTGCTGCAAAGCTGTGGTCCTTGTGGCCTGATAAAGTCTGGTGATGAATTTATTCCCCATCCTTTTTAACATAGGCTTTCCACCATTTAGGTCTTAATCACAAAGCCTACACAAGTTTAATTTAAATACAACCACAACTTAACTTTCAGTAAGGTATGAGATGGCAAACCAGAAAAAGAAAAGCAATCTCAGAGTTAGGATGAAATCTCATATTGCAGACAGTTTGCTGGTCTTACGTTCTTGTCGAGTTTGGCTTTTTTACTGAAATTCTAATAGGTTTCTTTTATTCAAGTGACGTGGCTGATAGGCTGGGGCTGGTTCCAGCATCATGTGCTATCCATCTGGATTTTATATGCATTGCATTTTCCCAACTGAAAAGAAACAGACGTGCTACCCAACTAATTAGAACTCAGTCCCCAAAAAAGTAACATTTTGTTCCTAAAGAAAAATCTGGTTTTCATGTGGGATTTTAATGCAGACCAAAAAAAGTAGCAAAGCATAAACAGTCACCAGTTTCCATGTCATACAAAGCCAAAGATGCAGTCAAAATTATTTCTGTATTAAACCAAACAGAATTTACTTAGTCTTTGCTTGCTATATTTTATAGTATGAATGCTGGAATTCTTATTATCTTGGATGCAGAAAGATATCCATTGTATCACTAGCTAAAGAATTGTGGTTTTTCCACAGACTTCCTGTAGCATTTCACGTGCCTTGCAACAGCAAATTCATTGTGAAAGGTCAAACGCTGAAAACAGATGAAGATCTGCTTTGTCTTCCTGTGATTAAGCATTAATACAGAGAATACAAATAATTTCTGCAAAGAAGAGAATGGAACTGGATTCTAAAGGGAGGGGAATATAAGGTGATCTGTCACTGACAAAAAAAACCCAACTCACTCAGCCAAGCCACTGAGAAGCTCACCTGGTGCAAGCCACAAGGGCTACTGGGAGGTGAACTGCCAGGTGGTTTAAACAGATAACTAGTATCAATAATAACAATTACTATTATCCAGCATATCATGTCCTGCAAAATTACTCATTGCTGATCTGCTAAATATTCATGCAATTTCAGTTAAATCAAAGGGAAGTTTTAACTGTCACTTTATACGTATTATATTTCAAAATACATGCACTACCATGGGTATATAGAATGTCTTTAAAAGGGTTTCTGCACCAGAGGTTCAGTACTTCTTAAACTGAATGACCAGTCTAACTCACACTCTGCTTTACCTCTTCATCAGGGACTCATAAAAATACCTGTACTTGGCAGAAGGGAGGAACTTCTTTTGCAACAAGAACATTGGGTCAGCTGCTTGGATGCTGAACAGAGATTCAAATCTGCATATATGCATAAAAGTATATGCATGAGATGATGTGTATAGCGACAGGGCTGGTGGGGCAAAGAGGAGAAGGAATGGCCCTTCCACCTGCACATCCCAGAGCACCTTGCCAGGTGCTTTTCACATCCCAGTCACTGGCTGTGAAGGGATTTTGGAGTTTCACATCTTGGTGAGGCTGAGCAGGTCACTGTAGTTCAAAACAAAGAGGTCCAAGGCTCCTATCCAAACAGCTGTGGTTCACATTTCAATTTTAGCCTTGTGGACTGTAAAAACCTCAGACCCCATATCCCCAAGGAAGTCTTGCATAAGCTTTGCTCTCAATTAGTGGACCACAGAGAAAGTAAAAGATCCAGATTTCAGCTGGCCTTGGAACACTGAGTAAATGGTCAAGTCTGTCTTAGGTATGTGAGTGTATTTACCTCTTGGTAACAGTAATGGGTCTAACATGTGCATAGTGAGGGTTAGTTATAACCCCAAAGCAAGCAGTCAGGAGAAGCCAAGAGCAATCACACTTTGTTACATTTTAGAATTTTGCCAAAGCAATAGTTATTCCAGAATTATTTTCTAGGTTAAGCAAATCTGTCCATTTGTTGTGGTAACCCATCTTCCCAATAAAACTTAGTTATTTACCAGCTTTTCAGTGGTTAATTTTGATATGTGAAGCAAGTCTCCAAGAACTCTTATGCAAAAAAAGGAAGCAGCTCTTTGCAGAGCTGAGACATTATGGTTAAGGAAACCTCCTGGGGACATGGCAGGCAGAGTGCTTACAAACTGCAGAGATGAGAGATGATAGAATCCTGTATAATTGTGCGATCTCTTCATCCTGCTGGGAAAGTGGTTTTGGAAGAGTGGCAAATTCATATTCATTCAATTTGGTATTTCTGAGGACAGAAGTTTTTGACTGGCAGCCTGGGTGGTGCTAACATAATATATGCCTTTGCATTTCATTGATAGTGTATAGAGAGTACTTCTAGAAAAGAGCCAAGTTCACCCTTCTTGTCTTTAAACACTTACTTGACCCTGAACCTTTGGCTAGCTGGTATTTTGGAGGATTTTTTTTTTTTTTTTTTTTTGAGATACTGACATTTTATCAGTAAAATTTGAACTAAGGCCACCAAAGCAACTTTCACAAACTAGCTCTGGCTATCAGCTGGTGATAATTTTCAGCTGCCACCAGGCAAATTGGTTAAATGGAGGGCTGAACCTTTCAACATTAGCCATGGGGTTCAGCCACAAGATTAAGAGAAGATTGATAGAGAATGCATGGTCGGTTCCTTCATGCCTCTACAAAAAGTGAAGCCAGACCTTCAGCAGCCCATCAAGAATATTTTGAGCCATCAGTCCCCAAAGAGAACGTCAAGGCCAGTGTAAGAAACACAGGGGTAAGAGTGGCTTTTGTGCTTCTAACTGAATTACTGCTACAAGATGTGAGGGCTACAGGAGACTGTTTCATGCAAGACCTTGCAGGATGGCTGGGGAGTAGGAAAGCTGCCTTCTGGTGTTTTGTTTTGTGTCAGTGTTGCTGCTTATAAGATATTCAAGCCACTAAAGAGCTATAGCACTATAAACCAAAAAAGAAAACTGTCTGTTTCTTTGAGAGTGCATGAACTGTAAGAAAGCTGCCCCATTTACAGATTAATTTACTATGGAAAAAAGAAGAAATCATCTTAAAACAGGAAACAGAGCAATAGCATGTCCTCAGGAATTAGTAAAGCCAGTGCTGCAGAAGGTATGAGCAGGTGTGTGTTATCTCTCTGGGGAAATGGCAAGCCTAACTACAGTTATCATCAGAAAAGATACAACAGGATGATTGGTGGCCACTTCATTTTCATAATAAACACTTTGGTTTCATTATTTACATACTATGCTGTGTAAAATCTGTAAATGCAAGACTTATCACTATTTATTAACATGCCACCATTTACTATAACTAAGGATTTAATTAAGTTATACCAACAGGTTTTTGCCACTTTAGGCAAGATTATCCTTCACCTTTGAACTGTAGTTTCCCAGAGAGTGAAGTAACAGACAAAGCTTCATTTTGGAATAACAAGAAACATAGCTTTAAATTATTTATAGTATCAGCTCTTTGGAGCATCAGATCCTCCCATCCTGAGTTTGCATGGGCAATGACAACAGTTTTGACCAAAATATCTATGTTTTAAATAACAAAACAGAACACACACACACACAAGAAGTACAGTATCACAGTAGTTTCTAAATTGTGCTTTCAAAGACATTGATGCAAGCTTTAATTTTTAAGCTTTTGTTTTATACCAATGATAAACTGCTATCCTAAAGGATTCAGAAACTTTATCCAGTGCAGAGAATCTTTCCAGCATGGAGAAAAATTGACCTTGGAAAAACTGACTGCTTCTGCAGAGAAATTTTATAAATAGGTTCCTGCCTGGTTTCCTTTCATCACTGACAAACAAAACTAGTTTCTAAATGCAGCTAAACTGAGATTACAGACATGCTTTCAGTTTGTGTGACTAACAGAGGGGAAAATATCTCTTACCACATGTTGAAAAGCACTGGGAAAATAATGATGGCCCTGCTAGATTAATGGCTGTGAAACCTGGCCTGAGGAAAGTAGTAATTTCAGACTGACCACCAGCATGTATACTGGTATTTTCCTGTTCTGTTTACCATATTTATATAAATATTCACTGTTTATTTCTAAGACTTCATTTGGCACCTCTGTACACCCTGAAATTTCATCACCTTCAGTAGGTGTATAACAGGATGCCAGCTCAGGCCTAATTCTGCTTTGAATTCTGCATTGCATAGCTCTTATTTGAATGAAAGCCTGGTAGTGTACTTCCTGATCTAAGCATCAGGCCACTGGTGAATATTTATATTGGAAGCCAAAGTCCTTAATCAAAAGAGAGTTTCTGAAAAAAGGAAAGAGGGGGAAAAAAAAAAAAAAAAAAAAAAAGAGAGAGATGCTGCTTTGGAAATTCTGGTTTTAGTTACACGATTCATCACTTCTCCGCAGTTTCAAATCTCCCATAACAAACATAACACAATGGGGTCTGAATCAAATCAAGTAGCCCGAAGTTAGTGCTTCCTATAATTTCTGCTAGTCTCAATGAGGTGTGTTTATTACAAACTTCTACAAATATATACTAACATAAACCCAAGCATAAACCTTGTCTGGAGTAAGTTCTCCGGACTGCATGCAATCTTCTAAAAGTAAAGCTCAGAAAAGCATGAGAGTTGAAATAAAGTCATTTCAAGGGTAATTTAGGTTGTTATGTCTTCAATGCACAATGCAGAAATCTGTGATTGCTGAGCAGGTTAGGTTTCTGGCTATTCTTTAATGTGTTTATATATTCTGAAACAGCCTTTGCAAATACTGTTAAAGCTGGGTTGAGGATTAAGCATCTTAGCTTTGCTTATTTCCATCAGTCTTGACCTTATGAGGAAAACACCCAGGGACATCTTTGTCTTTAACCTGATTTCACTTATTACAGTGAGTTTCATTTGCTGTTCATACAGATGTATGGACCCCAGTTCATGCACATTATTATTTATCTCCTTTCTACCAACACGTGTAGGGTAAGGGATTATTTAGGGCCACCTTCATCTTTCTTACTCTCCAAAATAGACAGTTTTCCATGACCAAAACTGTAGCCAGAGGTTCTGTGTCAATAACAGTGCAAGACCCACAGAAATGAAAGCTCTTCATTTGCTTTTTCCTACCTGTCCTGTACCAAACACTGAGACAGGGCACAACTCGTGACCATGCTTGGTGACTTCTATCATTTTCAGCCCAGGAGAAGATTTATTGTTTTATTTTTTCTTGGTAGGGGATGGATTAGGCCATCATGATTCAATTATTATATAATTATAAATCACCCAGCCTGTAAAAATGTCTCTAGGACCACATGAACAGCCCAGTCCCACACTCACACCAGCCAGAGAGAGGAGCATTGAGAGGCAGAGGGTTGGGGGTAAGAGAGGTGCCTGCAAGGGATGTGGAGCTACCACCAATGCCTTGTTTTAAGGTGCTGTTCCACCTTCTAAAGGACATGTGAGAAGCAAGGGTTTCAAATGCCTTTGAGGCTGGTCTCTGGTGTCAGATACCACTGTATCATACAGACTCTTGCACTGATTACTCAAGCTTCAGAGCAAAAGCAAGGAAGGTTTTTTTCATCTGGCTGCAGTAGCTGTTGGCTGGTTGGTGATCTTCAAAAACCATCATCAGCTGCCATTAGATAAGTTCAGAACATACTTAAATTTGTATTGTCATCAAATCCCTCACTTGTTCATTGCTGGTTTTCAGAGAAATACTACTAAAAAAAAAAATTAATTCTTGTTGAAATGTTATTCCTTGACCAGAGTAGATCATAGCAAGGCCTTTTGATTAAAACTTTTAAAGCATTTCAACACTTTGAGTTGGAAAAAAACCTACTGTATTTATTGTTGCTTGAAAGTCTTCCTGCAGCATCTTCTCTGGCCTTTCAGTCACCCTAACAAAAGCCATGAGTGAAAAACGTGATATATCCCTGACAGATTTCATGCTCTGCCTTTCTTCACTGCTAGGAAATTTGAGAAATTAAAAAAAATAAAACAAAGCAGTTGACATTTATTGAAGGGAAGAGGCTATGGAATTATGTCAAACAGAACACTGCAGCAGAATAAAGCCTACCAGTAAGTTTAACTCTTTCTAGAGTTTTATTGCTTATCATAATTATTAACATCTTTAGTTAGAACACCATTTGAATATCATTAAAACAAATGCAAATGATTTTGGGCTCTCCCTATGAATTTTTTTCAGACACGCTTTTTTTTGTCAAACAGCTCAGTAATGGATCATTTTTATCACAGTGTCACATTATTTGGATCAAACATTTTAGCAATGTCCAGTGTGGAAATAGAGCTGGAAATAGAAGTGCACTGTTTTGTGTTTTGTCACTATAGTTCAGATGATTTGAAATAAATGCTTTTGAACTGTACCTTCACTTAGCAAAGACTTAGAAGTCATTGTTGACAGGGTTGAAAGGTCATGGGTTTGTGATTGTTCTCTTAAAAACCTTGAACTGGATAAAGTGAAGAATTTCTGCCAATCTGAACCTAAAACTGAAGAGTCCAATAATTTAGTTCTGGAAGAAAATACATCTGTTTAGCATTTGGGTTTCCTCCTGGAAATCTGATTGCAAACTGTTCCAGGGCAACTTTCCATGGGCATCTGTCATAAACAGTGTGTTCCTCCAGCCACATGCTCACACAAACATTAAACTGTTTTATTCTGTCATGAAATAGCAGGATAGTGCAGCTTCTCCATGTGAAAGGTCTTTGCTTGAGCATCAGTTCCACTCTGCCAGTGGTTACAGCTCAGCTCACTGCAGAGAAAAACAAAACAAACTGATCCCTCTGCACTTTTGCACATGTGGCTTTCTCTACCCTTCCCTTAGGAAGAATGCAAAGTAAAGGATTTTTCTGGTTTTATCTTTTTTCATTTATACAACTTAGTAAAGGTTTTCTTCTCAGATCATGGCTTCTCCTATGATTTTTCTGAATTTAACAAAAAAACCCCAAAAGGCAGAAGTACTTACTGTTATTTTGTCCTGTATGGTTCCATTTGTGGTATACGTAAAGAAAGATTATATTCATAAAGCTCTGACTTGATATTCTATTTCTGAATATATATGACTCAATATCTGAATACTGATTTCACATTTACTTGATTGTCACAGCTGTCCCTCAGATATCCTCCTTTTCTTTCCCTTTCCTTTTTCCTTTCCTTTCCTTCCCTCTTCCTCCCTTCCCATGCCTACAAATAACAAATTGATGGGATTTCAGAGAAAATAATGCTTAGATTTTTAGAGCAGCTGGAAGAAAATTTTTAAAGTCTAGCAGATAAAATGATTTCTGAGTGTTTACCTTATAGAATAATCTAGAAATTCAAGAAGTAACATTATCTGAAGTTGTTGCAAAAATGTGTCAAGAAAAGGGCTACATTGTGCTCACACACATCTATTTTGAAAAGAAAGATTTTGGGTTAATATATCAATGAAATAGTAAGCCAGGTATATATTAAAACTGAGGGACAGCATGAATATTTAAAAGTTTCCATTCTGAACTTTGGAAACCCTTATAAATATCTACCCCAGATGCAAGTTTTTCTCAAGAGTATACATAATAATACAAGGTGTGAGTAAACTTTCTAAATAAAATTGTCAACTTGTTTTGGACAGTGACATCCTTAGAGGAAAGAAAGAATTTAATTAAAAACATATACAGCATTGTTATTCATAAACTTGTCCAAGTAAAACAAGTCATAAATCAGTTTGGTTTTATTTATTAACTATTGCAATACGTGTGGAAACAAAAATAAAATTAAAAAAAACAGCCCTTGTTGCATACAGATAAAATCTTGACACTTGTTGAATTTTGGAAGAAATAATTATCCAATATAAAAATCCATGGAAAGTCAATCATCCTAGTGAATCTCCATGGATGTAGTATGGCTCTTTTCTATGACTTAATCCATTTTCATAAATTGCAAAAAGTGAAATTTCCATGCCAGCTGGGTGACTGTTTTGAACATCTGCACGCCAATAAACAGAAAATTAAATAAATAAGAACGTTTGTCTAGATAGTATCTAAAAGTGATCTAGCTAGACATTTGCCTGCAGTACCTAGCATGATTTTTCCACTTGATTTTCCAATTGACAATCACTTTAAATGTTTCAGCTTAGAGTGTTCCTGTACTTAGTAATCACTCCATAATAAAAGATGTAATTCTGTGAAGAATATGTGATAATAACATTCAATAATTGGTTTTTTTTTCGTGTTTTTAATGCAAAGAGGCCTTCATGCTAAACATGGACCACTTGACAAATTTCCATAATACATACATCAGATAGATCACAATGCACCCTGGGAAACTGCCAAGTAGTGACGCATGTAGGTCTGCAAATTTAAAAGTAATTTAATTCAGAAAATGTACCTGCAGAATACATCTCCTACATGTGGATGTTAGGTCCCTCTTAGTTCAAAGAGCTCAGACTCAAGTTGCTTACACGTGGGAGTGCCTCCATCTCTCTTTTGGAGATAAGTGCCTTTTAGTCCTTCCAATTTGCCAATGTATGCAGCTATAGAAACTAATTAAAATATACAAATATATTTTCTTAAATTATTTATTAGGTAAGGGGAAGATATTAATATTTTGCTGTGACTTAATTTCAATGTTTTTTTAAGAAACCACATCTTATTAGGAAAAATGCAGTTGCTATCATGTGAAGTAATTTTAGGAAATATAGAAACTGGCTTGATTTTTCTTGAAGAATGGACTGCTGTTATTTTCATCTGTAGTCATGATCTTCATCTGTGAAAATTACTCTCCCAAAACGAAAGCCCTTTAGTTAGTTTATTGCTTAGTGTTGAAGATGATCACACTTCAGCATGTGCATAGCAAAATGTTGAATTTTTTTAATTAAAAATATTCATAAACAAGTAATTTTTCAATAATGTCTGCCTGGTGTAACAGTGAACTGGTAATAGGATATAGATTTTCCACCACTAAAACCAGTCCTTGAATACAGCACTGGGCAATGTCTTAGGTAATTATGCTGGAGAGAATAGACTGACAAGGAGTGATGAGATTTTTTACTGAGACAGAAGATAGACTAATATTGCATTTGTGAAGTGTAGGGAAATGGAAAAAAAATAAATAAATAAAAAGGTCCTGGGGTACTGTTACAGTAGAGCAAGAATGACAAAAAAGGAAAATGCATTGGTAATTGTTCAGAGAAGCAACATGACTCCATGGGACTCACATGAATGTACTATTTTTTATGTTCTTAGATACAACAAATGAGCTCTTCAGCACTCAGATATTCATGACAGAGCTCAAGAGTACAAAGAGAAGAGCTCAGGACTACAAGACCCCCTGAGGGAGAATAAGGCATCTAAAAATGAGCTAGCTGCTGCCCAAAGGCATATTCATAACATCACAAGCTTCAGCATCATGCTTGGACCACAAATTTGGATCTAAAAAGGTAAGCAAATCAGTTTTATATTACTCAATGGGAATCGATAAGAACCTCTTCTCATGTGAAGAGGCTGATTCCCAGATACCTGGAAACTGGGGTACACTTTTGCATTGCTGAACACTAAAGAGAAGCCTAGGGCCATGTCCTGGCAGGACAGAAAGAAGGGATGCCAGGAAGAGATGCCAAGTCAGCCTGGGAATCATGTGTATGAGAAGTCTGCTACTGAGGGTACTTCATGCAACTAATAGCCTGAGGAAAAAGTTAAGGGTTTTGGAAGGAATAGATAAGGAATGTGGTCAGGAGGAGGACGGGGTTTTTATGCTCTTCTTGGCTTGAGAGTCATAAAGACTGTCACAAGAGAGAACTGAGAGCCTGGCACATTACTTAAGAGAGGGTAAGTGGCTACATGGGGTTTTACTCTGTAAGTAAGAAGTACTGAGATGACAAAGCTTGTACTGGAAAGATCTCTGAGCAATGAGTAGGTTGTCACCATCCTCACTGAGGCAGTGCTGCTCCCATGAGTGCCTCCCAAGGGCTCCTGCAGGACCAGACTCTCTGTCCAGTCTCCAGCCACCAGTGTCCCTGCCCAGGGAGGGCTGGGTGTGCAGCTCTGACTGTCCTCATGTGCATGGAACCTCCCAGCTGCCCAAAGAAGTGTTTTGCTCAGGCATGTTGCAGATCTATTGATGTGCACAATGTGGAAACCTGAGGCTGACAATCCAGGCTTTCCATGCTGAGTAGTTCAGTATCTCTCTTTTCACCCTTTTCTCCTGTGCCTCAGCCCTACATAAAAGTCAAGGCAACACTTGGAACTAAGCTCAAGAAAAAAAGATGGTGCTCATCACTGTTCTTCAAATGTAAATAAAAATACCATGGTGGTGCCTCAGGACAGATGCCAGCCTGTCCTGGAGGTAACTTTTAGTGCTCTTACCCTTCCGAGGCACCACGTGTTTCAGTTACCAGGCAATGCAGGAGGCACCTTTGATCTCATCACAACATCTGCAACATCTGGGAGAACTGACACTGGTCAAGCCAGCCAGGGCTCCACTGACAGACAAAGTGAGCATTATACTGAAATACCATTCCTCAGCTGTTTGCAAAATTAATTTCCCTGTAGAATTTTCTAATTAGTTGGCTCTTTCCAGCCCGTTCCCCACAGAGGAAACAGAAAGGAAGCAAAAGGCTAGCACCTGCTCCTGAAGCTCTGGCTGGGAAAAAAAAAATAATTAAATGTAAGGATGACATATACAGTAAGTATTTAGGCACTAGAAAGTCTTCTATCCATGCAGCTGTGGGGATGAAGTAACTCTGTTTGAAAGCTTAATGGAGATTCTTCTGTGGGGAAGAATTTCCAGTGGCTTACATTCCAGACAGTTAACCACATTACTGAGGGGAAGAAAAAGGGATTTGTTCAAGCACTAAGAAGTGACTTTTTTTAAAAAAACATGAAAAACCCACCTCCACCCTGATAAGCAGAAAAGAGACAGAAGAATCCAGACCTGGGAATGATTCTACATATAGTTCATTCAATCACCAATGGGTTAATTTCATTCTGTTTTTCTATAGTTTCTAATTAAAATCCACTATTAGGTTGAAATGCACTGTACAGTATTATTTCAGAAGTCACAATTGACACAACAGGGTTTGTTCCTAACTAAGGGTAGTCATTGGAAAAAAAGAAATAACATGGTTATTGATTTGAATTTACATGCTGTGGGCTGCTGTACAAAAAGAATAGAGGAAAGGTATTTCATGGAAAGGAAAGAAAAAAAAAGAAAGAAAAAAGAAAAAATAAGAACAAAACAATCCAAGTGAAGTGGTTTGCATGTCCTGATACAGAGGCACTTTCCCAAAACCATTTTAAATACTAAATATTAAGGAAGGTGATGGTCTACTAAGGGTAGAATACATGAAGGAAAAAGGTTCCTTATTAGAATAAGCCACAAGCATTTCAGGAATGAATTTTCAGTCTTTCCACAGTGACCTTACAAAATAATAAATGCTATAGTTTGGGAATATTAATATAGATACCATGTACCTAAATTAATTTGGTGTGTGTTTTGATCAGCACACCATGTGAATTAAGCCCAGAGATGAATTGAATAAGATAGATGTTGGGGAGTTTTATTGTACAGAATTGTCTAATTTTTATGTTATTCCAAAACTTCCTGAAAGTTGCTTTATAATAGAATCAATGCATGTGTATCAATGCATACATATATTTGAAGTAGGGTTATGTGTGATTAAAAGAGTTTTTAGTTAATAATGGAATTATTTTGTGCATCAAGACACAGCGTTCCATTTTTATAAAATCCTAATTTTCCAGCACAGCTTTAGATAAAGGCAGCTGGTTGTGTAGTTAGGAATAAAGGTTCTGCTAGATCATAAGCAAAAAGAGATAATGTTGCTTGCCTGGGAAAGCACCCAGACCTTGCCTCCATTCAAAGAAAATTTTGAAATAAGAGTAATGAAATAAAAAGTGCAGATGTAAGGCTATTCCTCTGTCTCACTGATGATTGGCAAAGTTCTCTGGCATACTCTTTGTCTGTGGAAAATTTGTGTATGAGTGGCATTTATCCTTGTTCTATAAGGTGGTGGTAACAACCTAATTTCAAATGTCTACAGTTATTTCAAATGGACTCCATCCCCAAAGCCTACATTGAAAAGGATAATTTCAACTTCAGAAACCAAAGTAAACAACACTCATTTCTATTCCTTGGAAGTGGTGCAGCTAAACTCCTCTGTGGCTTTGAAAGTCTCCCCTGATACTTTAGCCCATTAACTGCACCTGTTCTCCTTTGCTTTCTCTTCTTTGTTTTGGGGATTGGAATATTATTTCCTCTTCAATAGCAGGTGTCTGCCTTTCTACAGATGTGTAGAATATTATTTCATTACTGTCTAGGCATTTCAAGTGAAAAAAAAAAGCATCAAAAACCGTCATCTTATTTTCCCCTTTGAAATGAAAAGTAAATAGTGGAAGGAGACTATGTGCTTGGAATGAAAAATGAGGGATAATTCACAAAGAAACATAACAGGAAATGGTAAATCTGTTACCACAAATAATGATCTAAATTAATCAATTTGTAGGTTTCTCTTTATCTTTTCACTGTGACAAAAATGGCAATATAATTTCTTTAAAGGAAAACATTTCATTGAAATAATTTTGACTTTTAGTTTGGGTATAGACTTTCCACAAATACAAGCACATAGAAGCTGCTACAGGCAGCTCTTCTCTAGAAGATCTCTGCCCTTAATCACAGGATGGAATTAAATGTAATTCACCTGTGGCTCCTTCAAACAGGCTTTATTTTTTCTCCTTAAAGGGTGATTCTGAATAACCATTTGAGTGTAAAAAAGGCAGTGTTCTCAGGTGATTACAGTTCATTATATTTTTAGCTAAATCTGAAGTCAAAAAAAAAAAAAAAGCTAAGGAAACTTTGGTTTGCTTGTAGAATTAATCTCTACTTATTTACTACATAGTAAAAATAAATCCCAAGTCCCTGACCACCTCTATTTACACCACCAGGCACAGCAGCGAGGGAGCACCTAACAGGTTGCAACATGCACTTTAATATCATTTTTTCATATCCTTATCTCTAACAGCAAATCTATGTGTAGCTCAGGATATGAACTGCAAATAAGAGATTGAGGAACTGGTTAGTGCTTATCAGGAATGATGGAATTTGAGATTTGGAGATGAAGGGCGTTTGTTAGGGTTTTTTTATTTGTTACTGGCAGATTTTATTTTTTTTTTAATGAGAGGACTGGCTGATGTTTATCAGTTGACCCCTGTTTCAGGTAATGAAGCAGTTGGCAGAAAACTATTCATGCTGATTAGATTGAGTGAGCTGGTATTTAGATGAACTTCTGATTTCCCCGGTATTATTTGTACAAGCTGTTTATTGCTCTGGTTAATTCTCCACTTCCTGGTTTAGGAAGTGGAACTGACATCCTCCTGGAGCCTCACTACCAGCTCAACAAGATTTTATTATGTGGGACAACATGATAGTCATAGATTAACCCAACCTCTTGCTATTTTTCAGTAGTAAAATCAGACTTCTGTGAGATTTGCTTTGTTTTAACCAAACAGGAGCAATGCACAGCTTTATCATCCAAGAAAGATTTATGGTACTGAGACTAATCAGGATATTAATTTCAACCAATATTTCTCTGGCTAAGGCAACTGCTGTCTTCTTTCAGGAATCAAATGTTTGTGTAACCAGAGTGGCTTTCAACCCTTATAAGTGCTGAAGGTCTCCCAAACTCTTGTGCTGTGGCTGGCAGGAGTTAGGATATTCCTTCCTTCTCTGCCCACTGCTAAACTCATGGCCTACAGTATCTTGGGGATTCTTTATTTTTTCACATCCTCTTACTTGCAGCTGTTTTATCTCACTTGCCTGCACAAAAGATCCTTGAAGTGATCCATCAGAGGAGCAAATTCACAACCAGTTTTCAATAAGTTCCTTCTTTGCACCAACAAGCCCAAGCCCAACACCCTGCATCTACAGGTGAGAGTCCAGGTAGAACAAGTAATGACTTATCATATATGTACATTAGGGTGTCTCCTACACCACTGAACACATTTTCGTTGACACTTCTTTTTCCACCCTGCCTATTAAACCTCTTATTTCACATATTTGTAGAGAAGACCAGGTTTAGTTTCCATGAATGGGCCACGTTATGATTTTTTTATGTTATTCAATCTCCTACAGGCTTTTATCCAACCCAAGCAACTAAAATAAAACATGGCTTCCTTCCCCGTGCTGGCTTCATAGTCCAGCTCTCCAACTTTCTCCCCTACCACAAACATGCAACACACTTGTGCAACAGCCAAGGCAGGAGTGGTGAGATCAGAGCCGTGACTGCAGACATCCTGCCATGGGGATCTGGCAGCTCTTCAACACAAACACAATTAGAGGACTTACCCTTGCGTGAAGCATTTGCTTTCTTGATAGTCACCAGCCTTAACCTCTAGGAATGCTTACGAATCAGATAGCATTCCTTGAGGAGGCCAAGCCTTTTCAAGCTCAGATATAAAGAAGAAAGAGATTTCACTGCATCCTACAACTTCTCCCAGCAAATGCATTTAAAAGGAGAGAAGAGCTGTGGTCTCAAAATCCTTGCCAAGGATTCAAGAACAGAAGATCACATGCTCCCCACTCCTCTTCCCCTCCACTATCAGCAGGAAAAAACCCACCACAGCAGAGTAACTCTGAAATTCACACCACATGTGAAAGCTTCCTGAGTGTCCCTCCTTGGCTTGGTGTTCCAGCAGGCTTTTCTGGAAGTGGTGAACCCAGAAGGATGCCAGGGCTTTGCAAGTCTAACACCTCAGAGGGTGTGTGTATCTGATAGCTCATTGTCAGGGAGATACAAAAAGGGAAAGGGTTCCTGATTTTAGAAAATATGGCCTAATGTACATGGGTGTTATACAACTTTAAAAGTCTAAAGCCTGACAACACAAGTATTCTGAAGGATTTATTCCAACTAGTGGTAAATTCTGGGCTTTTCAGAGATGTCACAAAACCCTTAAAATGGCAATAATAGCTGACCTTATATAAAATACCAGCTAGCAAATAATCAGTCTGGGACAGTAGTTACAAAGGAAAATTCTTCTTCTAAAATGCTAAGGCCATAATATTGCTTGTACCCAATTTAACTTACTCCATTCATCTTAGGTATCTGTATAGCAGACAGAAAAAAACCTGCAGAGTCCACCTGATATACCATAAAGCAAAACAATAATGAAACAAAATTATAAGCTCAGAAATACTGAACTTAGATGTCTGAACTCTGTAACCTGCCTGAGCAAAGCCCCCACCACAGTGCATGAACACTTACTCAAGTAACAACTTTCATATTGAACCTTTGAGTAGCAGCTTAAAATCTGCAGGAGGAAGAGTTGTGCAGCACTGGTGCCTTCTCCAGTGGCTGGATGCACTTTGCCATTGTTGGTAACTTTCACAAATAACAACAATTGGAAAAGCAGTAGAGAGTGCCAAAATATCAGATAACTGAATCCAGTCAGAATGAGACACTCCCAAAAATATTTGTTACACTACGAAATTTCCCCACACACACCTCTCAAATATCCAGGGAAAATTTTTGCATGGTACCAGAAGAATACAAATAATGCTTCATCTGGATAATAATGGTTACTGAGTTCCAAGTAACAGAACTGATCTATGTGTTTAAGGCACATGGAAACAACCAGGTGATATTTGAAGGACCAACCACCTGAGTATGGTACTAAACTACTAGTATTAAGGCAGTTGCATCAAGCAAGCAAATACAGCAAATAAAACTTATTACAGGAGTAGCTCTGTTGACATCTGCAGACCTACTCAAGCCAGGCATTCATCCCAAAATAAAAAAACTGGCAATCAACTGTGAATAGTTTCTGGTCCTAACTTTTTGTAACTCCACTAAAGAAGCAAAGTATAAATCTGCAACCCTGTATCCGGGCAATAATTGAAATACATCAAGAAAATGCTGGCAGTCATTCCAGTTGGGGTGGGGGGCGGGGGAGACAGGACGAAAAAAAATCCAGAGAGATATTTCAAAAGTGCTTATAAACAAGGATGTTACTTTCCCCTTTCTTATCCAGAACCTCCCTTAATTGAAAGGATCAGTATCTAAAGCAACTGGTGCTGCCCTGCACATGAATCCCCTTTGCACCTCTTCCTTCTTATTTCTTCAGTGGTTTTATTAACATTAGTGACTTATCTAAGTATTAGAATGCTTGGCTGCTTGGAAGCTTATCAACAGCAAATTTTATGGGCTGTTTAGTGATGGAAACAGGAGGAGCTGGAGCTCTCCCCCCCGAGCTACCTCGATATGGAAGTCTTCAAGAAGCCATGGAATGTGCTCTCTGGTATTTTTGGTATCTTTAAAGTGTCAAGAGTGCAGAATTTCTCTTGTCAGTTGTCACAGTGTGACTCACAATTAGAGCCATCTGCTCTGCATTCACCTCCCCAGGGGCACTGCTCGTTTTTCACCAGCTTCCTGTTGTTGACAGCACAGTTCCTCCCGGTATCACTCTCCGCCAGCACCCATACTCCTCACAGACCTTGCAATGGGCTTAAGCAGATTTCCCTTGGGAAAGCCTTTACCCTCGTTTTGCTGGTGACTGGGAAAAAATATGGACTGTTGAGAAAGCTCCGAAGGCAGAGGCTGGGTTTCTAAAGGAACTGAACACATTCCAATGATTTTATATTTTTTTTCAGGAGGGCTCCGTTGTTTTTAGATCTCATTCAACTGTCTCAGCTTTTCTCTGCATCCATTTATAACTTAAGCAGCAGAACAGCTTGAAAAAAATGCAACATTATTTGTGCTGAGTCCTTCTCATTAGCTGTTGGAAATAGATGACTAATCCTATCTAAATATTCAACAAAGAATTTTTCAAATACTAGAAATAATTTTGAATAACAAAATTCAGCTGAGGAACATGGTGACTACCCTTCCCCTCCTCCCATTTAAAAAACAGTTGTGCTACAGATTTTTTTAATCCACTTAAGCTGAGAGAGGCACGAGCATGGGTCTGTGCTTGGGTCAGTAGCTGGACATGCAGAAATACTACCTAGGCTGGACATGGCATAGCTCCAGTATGGTGCAGATCCCTGTGGGATGGAGGCTTTATTGCTTAGGCTCCTAGCAATAGTAACTATGAAATGGATACCTATTACAGGAGCAGCTGAGAGACAAAAATATGTTTGTGCTTTCAAGAATTCCTGCACTAAGGAATACAGCCATCCGAGGACTCAGGAGGCTACAGATGTGGGCACATAATGCCTGATAATCTTTAGGTGGCCTGTTGGGCACTCAGTAGTTGCACAGTTCATGCAATGAGAAGAGACAGTGAATGTATGAATGGCCATCTCAGAACAGGAATGGAAACAGGCAACTGGGTAGCTGCCACCCCTCCTCATTGGTTCCCCAATTAAATTTATAGAAAAATAGATTTCAGATTCTGCTTTCCCTGGGAACATGGTTTTCCTGAAAATATTCCCAGTCCTGCAGGAGCATAACATCTTAGATAGTCCCAGATAAAATAGTAATTCTTCCTGGTTAAGCCTGGGTTTGGTCATACACTTCTACCACTTCTATGTTGTGTCTGCTGCCTAAGGAGAAGTGTACAGAAAATTCAGATATTTACCATAATATAAAATGCTCCTTCCACAATGCTCAGAATCACAATGCTCTGTCATGCTCAGAAGCTCTGAATAAACTGATAAATCATCTTATTTTGTACCACATCCTAGCAATAAAGATTAGCTGAATAACTTCATCATAATTTGCTGGGATCTTTCCAGAACCAAAGCTTGGCTTCTCCCAGGAACAGACTCTCATGTATTCACACACCCCCAAACACAAGTTCAGCAGACTTGAGGTCATGATGCATCTGCACTCATTCAGTCACATCACATCAATACAATGCACAGGAGACCTTCATTTGCCTCCTAAATCAGGATAGTATAACAGCTGAAATATTTCTCACTGACCCTGGTCTTCAAGACAAAACTGGATGTCTCTTTGCTATTTCAACATTCCCTTGACCAGGAACATATTAAAGGTCAAAACAATTTGGGTCCCAGCTCCACACTGCTCAAATTATACAAAAGAAAAAATATGAACCCCCAAGAAACTATGTTCTAAGGAAAGATAAAACCCATCTTCTGTTTATTACACATTTCCAAAAAAGCAGCTCTAAACTCGTCTCATAAAATTGTTGTGAAATACCTAGTTCCTCCAAACATGAAGAGAACTCTCTGAACACTGGAATATTAGTTCATATTTGTTGGGTAATGTAGTAAACCCAGCTAGGGAGAAATTAGAAAAAGAAAAATGAAAGATTCTCTCAGTGTTGCCTCAGATTGCTCATCTATTATACGGCCCAGACACATCTCTGTATTGAAGGCTTCCAGTGTTCCACAGCTCCATTCTTACTCAAAATCAGCATTTACTGTAGGCCTGAAATCCTGGATTGTAATCCAGCTCTGTTTGTGGGATCAGCTGTGAAGCTGCCATTAAAAGGCCTTAAGATGCCTTTGCCACTCAATAATTACTGTTCCAATAGATTGATCTGCAATCCCCTGCCAAATCCTTTTTACGAGTTACAAACCTGCTGACCTGGCCACCTATTCAATGCACAGCTCTTGGACTGAAGGCTTTCTGATAGCTTTTAAGTTTCATTTGACATTCAATGCAAGTCCAGGTTTGCTATTTGCCAAAATCCTCCCTGTTCAGCCTTCTCATTCTTCCTTCTGAGTCTTCCCCTGTGGTAACATCCTCCTCACTTCCCTGTCTGAAGGCTGATGATGTTCTGCCTGTTATGAGGTTATCAGAATTGGCTATGACAACCTACTCCTCAAACTTCATTCTTATCTGTGTTTCTGTTTCCTGCTCATTATACCTGTAGCTTGAACCCATTAATTGTAGTAGTGTCCAAGTGCTTAGGTACCAAAAATCAAAGCTATGCAGCTAAATAGATTTTTCCTAGCAAATAGAGTTGTGTTTGCACCCAAGGTGATACCTGCCAGAACTCGTGTGTTTTGAAAGTAACATCCAGTCACAAAAACTAAGCAGTAGTTTGAAATGTAATGGAAATGCACCCAGTTACTAGTGCTTTGCAGAAGAGCAAAACTCTAATAAGGCTGACTAAGAAAAGCAAAATTACACTGAAAGAACTCTTTTCAAGCAGAAACTGTTTCATGTATAAAAATGATTGTGACTGATGGAATCTGTTTTTGCACTGTTAACCTCAAGCATTACATCACAGATAGACATGAGGCCTAGCATTTTAATAATTAATTTCATAAAAGATCCCAAGAGCAATAAAAAGGTCACAAGAGCTATTCCAGCCCATGGGCAGTTAAGCAGCAGAATGCTTCAGTGGCCTTTAGCCTTTGAGTGTGCTGCAGGACAGGGGAGTTTGGTGCTAAACGACAAATTGAGTTAGAAATATTTCAGCCATAAACCATAGTAAATCTTTTAGCACTTGAAACACCATGTGACACTCCAAACTGAGAGCAAATGAAGTGTTAGTCTATGCATGTTTAAAGCATGGAAGCTGTGTTTACTGGATTATGCATTTCTTAAGTATGTCTCCTTCAGGAGCCTTCACAAGCTGGTGTTTAAAGTTCCATCAAAGGAAACCCTTTACAGAATGCTCCTCTAGCATAATTTGAGAAAAAAAATAATATGTCTCTCCCTGAAAACAAAATTATTTAGGTTGCATAGTCAAGGACAGCTAAATTAGGAAGTGGCAGATTTATGTGTGCCTGCATAACCTCTACTCAGCCCTCTTGTAGGTCCTGTGCCCTGAGTGAGACAGAGGTCCTTTCGAAAAAATAGTATGTGATTATGCAATTAAAGACTACATCTTAACACAGAAAAGAGCTGAGTTAAGGTTCTGTCGGCAGCTATGAATAAAACTTCCTAACATTTAAGTTCTGTGCTTTGCAACCATAGTCCAGAATTTTTGGCAAGTGACATCTTCAGATGGCTTTTGTATATAGGTGAAAAGTAATTCTTGCCTGACTACCGAGAC
Source organism: Phaethornis superciliosus (assembly GCA_023637945.1). Taxonomy (NCBI): domain Eukaryota; kingdom Metazoa; phylum Chordata; class Aves; order Apodiformes; family Trochilidae; genus Phaethornis; species Phaethornis superciliosus. The sequence goes on from JAJQWJ010000011.1 coordinate 22,103,729, forward strand.
TTTATTGCCACAAAACATCTTTCTATTTAACTGACTTGAAGAAAGAAGAATATTAGGAGTCATCTGAACAGTCTTCCAGAAATGGGAAAAATTGCTACGGCCCTGGAGTGGAGTTGGCAGAAACTTTATATGAAGTTTGTTCTTCTGCACTTTTTTCAGACCAGTGTTATGATCAATATGGAAATGACAGCACTGAAACAAAAATTGTTGCTTCTGTGATCTGAATCTTACCAGGTGCATTTTGCTGCTGTGGTTAATTACTCCAGTTATCAAAGTCCTCACACTAGATTCACAGCAATACGAATTGTACCTTCCTACCCAGTTTTGAGAATTCCTAAGGAAGATTCATATTGACAGGAATCCTACATGTTATTACCAAGAGCTTTCTGGTCAACAGGATTACACACTGCCAGAAAGCAGAAGGTCTGAAGAAGTTGCCACCAACACTGCTACCACTTCATCACACCAGGTCCTGCTGGGCCTGTCCTGTTCTGACACAGCAAGGAGCTGAGAGCACAAGCATTTCTGCTGCTTCATTCAACAACAAACTTCCTTCTCTCTATAAAGTATACAGCAGAAGCCAGCATAAACTTTGAGATGAATTTAGGTCAAGGTAGCTCTTGTTATTTTAATCTCTCTTATCTTTGTTTTATGGATTTAGTCAAGGAAATATTAAAATAAGCATGTTAAGTGCCAAATAGATGAATTTGTAAGACTGGCCACCCACCCTGTGGCCATCTATATGAAGGTATAATGTCATCATCCCACAGAATAATAGAAAATGTCATATATTTCTGAGGCACAATAGTTGCAGAGAGACATCGCTTTTTAGTTCCTGACTTTTACACTTCTGGAACCTTATGCATGTATGACAGTTTTAGTTAAAAAGTTAACACAAAGCCTGTGTGTTCTGACAGTCAAACGATCAACCAAAAATGCCTCTTGCTTTAGATTTTAAATATCAAATAATTTCTAGCCAGGAATAAATATTTACCTATGCATTTAAATACTTTAAAAAAGATAATAAGGAAAACAAAAAGAGATACAGAGCTGCACAGGTTTGAAAGTACTTCTGTAACAAAAGTTACTCCAAAACATTGTGGTGCTCCAAAGCACTGTGGCAAACAGCATGGGTGCCATTAAGACACTGTTGTCTTGACAACATCATGCAAGAAATGAAGGAAGCATTTCTGATTCATGACACAAAACTGCAGGACTATTCTTTTAACACAGAATATTTCACTTGAGGATCTCAAAACAGCTGCTAAACTGAACCAGCCAAATAGTTATCAAGGTGAACACCACTTTGAGCGGTAAATGCAAAGTGGTACCTTCATTGAAAAGGATGAAGCTTGCAGAAGCTATGCTGGGTGTTTTGGCACTATTTCTCCTTTGGTGTTAATTTTAATGAATAATTATCACAACACAAAATGTGGAACTTTGGGTGCCATTAAACCTTTCTGATGGATTTCAACAGGCCTCACTTTTGTCCACATCCTCTTTATTGCTAAAATAAAGAAGGGATTAAGAAAAGTGCAGGACGAACAGCTGGACCTCCCAAGAAGGTCCTTTACAGGATAGAGAAATGTCCTGCCAGTGAGGAACAGATGGAAGAGAAGTACCAAGGATTGTATGGTCTGTCTCATGAGAGGTTATCACAAAGCCCTCAGGAAGCTCCAGAAGCCTTTGCCCGAGCTGGGACATTCACAGGGAAGTCAGGGACCACTGCAGGGTGCAAAGTGGAAGGTGGCAAAGCAGTCCGAAGCTGGCTCCCATCTGAGAGGCCTTTTAGCCATGTCAGTGCAACACTACACACAGTGAGCAGACATGGTGAAGAGGAAATAAAAGCTGCCACATGAAGAGCAAGAACTTCACTCTGCTAAAGAAAAGCTTGGGAAAAGGTAGAGCCATCAGTTCCAGGGTGTGTGTCTTGCCCAGCAGGCAGCTTCACACAGAAGTCCTCAACTTTGAGAATGCTTTCACTTCAAAAGATTTCACTTGACTGCAAGGATACATGCTGGCAACACCAGGCTCGTTGGAGGTACCTTTCCCCTGCTAGCTATATTTGCCTAAGAAATTTCATGCAAAGAAAAGAATGAGTGAAAGGGAATATTCAGATACATGTCAGGAATGGACTTTATTGTTATTTCTCTTTCAGCCAGTGCTTCGTTTTCTTTTTACTCAAAGTCTGACAGTCATAAAAAGCTATTGTAGGTGCAGCCCACTGAGAAACAAACCACAGCTTTCCTGCAATGCAGAGGGTAGGGATCATTATGTCATTCCTGTGCCACTTGGAATTAATGCAAGGCATCCACTTACTCTATTAAATTAAAGCATTTCCTGTAGCAATTGACAAAGGATAAACAAAATAGGTGCTATTATAAAAGCATTGTTTGAATGGCTGCTTTCTCTGCAAGCCATTAGAACATGGTAGTTTATACATTTGAACTGCTGGATCTCTTACCTCCCATCCATTACCAACTTGACCTAAATGCAAAGGGAGCCAGCAGCATTGCTGTAGCCATACAAGCTGTAAATGAGACAAAGATTTGTCTGGAGTGTTTTTCACTCTGTTTTGCCTTCTCCAAGTTATGTATTCCCTGCACTGCAGGTTCCAATCTCCCTGGTTAGTCACTGTTTTGCTGCCACTGCTCTTCCTGCGGGACCCTCCTGGGTGTCTGCTCCTCCCTGCATTCGATAAGGAGATTATTTGGAATAGAAGTGGACAAGCACAGGTGGTGGGACCACCTGCTACAATCCCTTCAGTGCTTTTGGACAGCACAATAGTGCTTGGGTTTAACCTTTTAATTTCCTTTCCTTTTTCTTTTTCTTTTTCTTTTTTTTTTTTTTTTTTTTAGCTTAAGTTATTTTTCAAATCATTTATGCAGGGAGCTGAGAGGAGGCATTGTGATGAAAGACACTATTCCCTTCGTCCTGGAAAAGCAATTTCCTAGAGTATTATACCCAGGACAACAGGCTTTTCCTTTGCATTATTCCAAAACCTCTGGCAGGCCCCCAAAAAGTACACCCAAAAGCTATTTCTAAAGTGCATTCCCCATCTCTCTCTCCCTTCATTGTCCAACAGCTTCATGTGCCTCATGCCCTGCCTTTTCATTCCAGCTCCCAAATTTTTTATGTGGCCTTGCACAGCAGTATCAGTATCTCATCCCCTTAATTTGGCTCTACTAGAGTCAGGCACAGACTCAGTCTCATAGAGCTTCTACAATAGTGATTTGCTATAGCAGAGGGTTTCTTCTTAGTGTAAATTTGCTTAGTGTCTGTCCCTCAGCATCTTGTGCCACGCTCTGCAGTTCCATGCCTTGTGATGGTGAAGCTGCAGACACTGGCATTAGTGTTACATGTCCAAAGCAGTCTTCCAGCATGGTGCTCTTATTAATTGCATGAAAATCTATGCAGCTGGACACCAGAGTTAAATGGAGCTAAGTACTGTTGGAGAATCAGCAAGAAAGTCCAGAATTCCCAAGAGTACACTGACAAGGAATATCTAACAGACAAATAGGTTTGAGAGAGCCTACAGCCTGCATCCAGGAGAAACATTCTTATTTGCTGGTCAGCCTTTATAATCACAGAAATGCTTTTTCTGTATTTAGCAGAAAAGTTTAAGCTAGATTTTAACATATCTCCGGAAAATTTTGGTAAAATGTATGGAAATAGGTTTTGCTTCAAGTGACATCAGGTTTTCATTTTCATGCTTATTATGCTCACAGTAGGAAACATCACCAAACTGAGGTCGTTTTGTGGCATGTATCCCTGGGAGCACAACTAGAAGCACCAAATGCAAAACAAGCCCTTCAGGTGCACTTGTCAGAAGTGCTCTGTGGAGCTCAGCAGATAACAAGAAGGAACAGTTTTATAAAGTCACTTGAGATTCTGAAGATGGAGAGTTTGGTCCCGAGCTGATACACATTGTCACACAGCTTGCTTTTCATCTCCTTATTTGTTTCTGCCTCTAGAAACTAGGGATAATTTTATTTGCTTCTGCCTGCTTTGAAAGAAAAATGCCTGGTCACATCGTTATTCATTACTGAATGTTGCTTCATTTGCATTTATGTATGATACCCCTCTGGATTTGGAGGTGTTACATGTCAGATGCATGCAGAATTTAATTTGTATTGTACATGTTTTCTTTCTACTCGGATCCCATAATTTTCCCCTGGAATTTACTCAACCCTTAGCTCTTCAGATCACAGAAAACTGCACTCAGCAAGCCAACAGTGACAGACCTAATTGAAAACACTTACATCTTTAGAGCACACCAATGACGCAAAGAGTTACCTGTGGTTATGAAGGGAATGTATGCAGACTCTGCCTCACAAAGAAACACTGTGTATTCCATTCTCCTCAAGAGTGTGTCTTTTGTACCTTCCGTACCTACAGGAGCGATCAGGAATGTGCAGAGTTTGCATTCCTGCAGATACATTATCTGAAAGTGTGGCCCTTTGTTTGCTTTACTTCTGTTTTGTTCTGCTAGTCCTTCATTGTAAGGGAGACCTGTTTATACATTCCATTTTTCTTGGCCTTCTTGGCACCTCACACTCAAACACTACTCTAGATTGATCCCTTGATTTACAATGTAGTGGAAGTACAGTCTATGTAAATTTTAGGCACAGACAAAAGAGTGTACTTGCCATCTGATGATTTCATTTCTAGTTTTCCAGCACCTTTTGTTATTTCAGGGTATTTTTTCCTGGTAGGAACAGGCACATTCAGCTGTTGTTTTCATGCTGAAAGACTGTGTGGAAGCACTTCCCTGGTTTTTGTTGTTTTGGTTTTTTTCCTTTTCCAGAAATGTCTTTCAGCATGTATCCAAAGGCTTGGAATCAGCACATTGTGTTGTGACATGTGCATACTTGACACTGCTTTGTTCTCTGATTTCCTTTTACTTGCAATCTTTAGGAAGTTATCTTACAATTAGCAAGGAATTTAGAGTCAGTGTTATTGCAGACCTAGCATATTGTCCTCTGCCATCTGCAAAAAAGGAAAGCTTGGAAGAGCAGGAGGGAAGAAAATAATTTTGGTATTTTTAACTGGCTAAATCCCATAGGATTCTAGCTTCAGTTCACTACATAGTCAGAGCTTTCACTGCAGCCAGATAAGAAAAAGCCAAGGTATTGCACACTACAAACATCATCTTCATTAAATTAAAGGAAAACAAAAGCTTTACAGTAACTGATTGGATACATTCATAATCATCTGCTCATGCTTCAGTGAGACATCTTATAGACCATGGTGTAAAGCATGTATGTTAGACCCTGCTCAGCAGTAGCTTACTGTGGATATAAACACTCAAGTTTTAACATTTTGACATTGTTGTATAGCAGATGAGTGATTTATAAGAACATCATCCAGGCAAATATCATTTATCCATTGTGGGAGAGGTGGAGAAAGCATCTCCCTAGTTAGTATTTTGAGTAGCTTTTTCTTTATGTGCCATAAAAGACACTATATTATTTGAAAAAAAAAAATTGCTGTCAGGAGGCCTCATCTTCCTGCTGAAGTGGAGAGATTTCTTTTCCTTAGACTGAGTTAAAGTGTAATAAAACATCTGTTTCAGACTTCAAGAACAGGCCTGAGAAAACAGAGCTTTTTACAGATGCCAACAGTATCTCAAAGCATCAGCAAGAAGTCTCTGTTTTTCGTTGTGCTAAGACGTATCTCCACCAGCTCCCTTAAAAGTCACAACTTGAGTATGTCTACACTGTGTAGTGGAGCATGATCCAGTGACACACAAATAAACAGCAGCTAAACTGATTGCCAAACTGGATGCTGTAGAAGTGTGTTGGGGCAGGGCTCTGCTGGAGTTGTAAGACCAGCTCTGTGCCTGCCAGACAAATCAGGATTTCTCAGAGACAGATCAGATATCTATACACCACAGTCCTTGGCACAGATTAGACATGCTGAGTCCATGAATATTGAGCAGTTATTCAACTACTAAGCAAGACAGAACTATTTAGATCCCAAATTTTAAAGTGTTGCTTAATTTTTTTTTTTTAATTTTGAACAAGAGGGAGAGCATAACAAGAAATAAAGGCTAAAAATATATATTTGCCAGAAACACACCAAGAATAATTTATAAAACTAAAGTAGAAGAAGAGATTATGGTGTAACTTCTAACCTAAGAAAACCAACAATGACCGAATTCACCAATCCCTGAAAAAGAGGGCTTTTAAATGTCGGAAGTTTAGGGTTTTACTTGTTTATGGAAAAAAATTTACTTACTCCATAATCTAAGGATTACAAGGTGTGGAACATAAAACCCATTAGAGCAAATTGAAAAATGTCTCTCATTTACAAATTTGTTTTCAGTCATTCAATAAGTGCTCTCTGTTACTGGTACTTTCCTCCAGGTATTGTGGGTGCTCACACATGACAGCTGCACAAATTGGAAGTTTGTATAGTGTCCATTATTCCATGGAGCACACCAATTGATTCCATAAACACTAAATACTTCTGAAATACATTTCTACACACAAACATCTAGATCAGTAAGCTAGAATAGTAAATAATTGTATACCTTCACAGATAGATTCAGGGTGTTCCTCCAAAACACACATTTCATTTATTTCTTTTTTAACAGATCACATCAGAACAATCCATAATTTTTCAGCACCAGTGCCATTTATTAGTGTTATCTAAGTCATACTACTATCCTTGCCACATCATAAGTTAACCTTTCCTCATCACCACATTTACCAGGCTTTCTCTAGGGCTGTCTTTAGGATTTCCTGTTATTATGTACTCCAGGGCTCTGAAAGCTCATGTTGATTCTAGTCAGAGATAGATCCATGTGAGGCTGATGTGAGGGAACTTCATACACTAAGTGGGTAGATGCCTATGAACTCCACAGTTGGTAGCATGGGAAGATCCTTAAAGAATCCTGCCTTTTGCTCCACTTCTGAACAGCTGGAAGCCCTTCATTTTGGAAGCTGAACAGAAATAGTTTCAAGTTTTACTCTTTTCTCAAAAAACCAGAAGTTTTCTTTCCCTACCATTTGTTGGCTTGGCCTGCAGGTGGTGTGAAGGACTGTACTCTAGTGCTGTACAATCCCCTTCTTCCAACCTGCAGCTGGATCTATGCTGGGTTCTCAGTGGAGTTTTCCTTATGACCCCTCCCTGTACATTAAAGAAGTGTGGACAATTTTGCTAACATCTAAACCTGCAGCAAAATGGCAGAGATCCTGGGAAAGGAAAAATCATGCTGGAAGTACCATGAGAAAGCACTGAAGCTACAGACACACCACTTGGGATAGAGCATTATAATTCAACCCAAAAGCTCAGACAAGACCTTGAAGACCAATTGAAGTGCTGCAAAAAACCAAACAAGCAACTGGACAGTTTTATCTCAGTTTTCAATAGAAGAGATATTGGCTGAGCAAGGAGTTGATAACTGAACATCTGCTTTCTTGAGGGATATATTTCAACCTTAGCAGGTTACATTGTTGTCAGTACAACTAAAACCAAAAATTTCTTGGACTAGGAGGGGAATTCAACAAGAACTCCACTTAAAAGTTCCCATCAGTCACAGAGCAGGAGAGTGCTGGTGTTATTTGCATGAAATGTGAGAGAGCTATTACTTACCTGCAATTAAAAAGAATAGTTTGATTTGGTTTCTTGCCAAGAGTTACATGTTTATTTTCCCTTTTGCCAATTTCCTTAATCTGAAGGTACCATTCCAGGTTTTAACTGAGCAGTCCACAAAGACATCATAAAGGTCAGATAATTTTGGAGGGGAAACCATCTTGTTCTGAGGACAAAATTATAAATCAATTTTATTCATCCTCATTCTCTGCAGTGGGCTGGTTGGCAATGTCATGAAAACACAATTTTAATTGGCAAACTTGTAAGCACAATCTGAGAAGAGTCCAGGATCTGTGTGAAGACTGAATTTTTCTATCCTCCCTAGATTTGAACCCCCAAGGCATGGATTAAGATGAGACAGTAATGGGGCAGCATGCAAAAGCTTGTGTTACTGAGATAGATCTTCATGGATAAAAAAGAAATAGGAACTTCCAGACTTATAATTCTAAATTAAAACAGAGCTGCAGATAGGGAAAAGAGTCAGACAAGGACCTAAACAAATACTGGTAAAGCAATGAAAGCACTGGAGCCATCTAGAGGGGACTTTGGCTAGATTACACCTTCCAGTATTGGAAACAAGAAGTCCACAAAGCTCTGACTGCAGATTTATACCATGTCTGGCAATGTGAAACATTTCACGTGCCTTAAATGTGCATACAATTTAAAAAGAAAAAAAAAAAAAAAAAAAAACAGAAGAGAAGAAAGGGCAAGTCAAGGCAGTTAATTTGAAGATAGAAACTCTTAGTTTAAATGTCTTTGGTTCAATATTTTTTCAGGTACAAATCTATCATTTTCTCCATATTATAGCATTTTTTAAAGTGACATTATTCATCCTTCATACCACATTACTAGAATTTGACAATGTCTATCAGAGTGATGGACATTGATGAACAGAGTTATGTCCCACATAAAAATTTGAGGTATCAAATATAGTTTTCCTCAGTCCCAGAAGCATTTGCTTCAGGATTTTTCTCCCACAGAATAAGAACCTGCGAAATACTCACATGAGCAGAATACAATTAGTGATGCAGCTATCTTAATGCTATTTGTTGATTCAGGTCATAGGGATATCAAATTCAGATAGCCAGGACTGATGCACTTAGGTCTGGCTGTAAATTTCAGTTGCCTCTTGATACCATATTAGAGAGGTATCCAGGCATCCATATATCCATCCCTTGACTTTGGTTTCTGAAGGAAAGAAATGAAGTTTGTGATCCTGAAGGGAGACCTAAGCCGTTTCAGTGAGGCCCTGTTTGTAGTCTAGTGCTTCAGAAGATCCCTCACAGCCCTGATCTAACATGAGCACATACAGCCAAGAAACATAAAATCTGTGTTGCAAAACCAGGCCCTTTGGATGTCCAGCAGAGGAAAATCAACCAGACTATACTGTGCTCATCTGTCAAAACAGTATCTCAGAAAAGAAGGTATGTTGTGTCCCTGGAGCTTCCCAGCTCCATTTTCTCTTCACCACAAGTCTGACTTCTCATGCAGAGCACTTGCCTGAAGGGTAATTTCTGTAGTGTTCCCCAGGTTACAGTGCAGGGCAAGGTTATCAGTAATGCCAGCAGGAAATGCACATAAACACTGGCTCCTTTCACTGCATCACTCACTCCTCCCAAAGGTATTCTCAGAGACTTTTTGTCTCAATTACAAGAAACCGTTTAAATGTTTCATCCAGAGTCAATATTAAACAGCAATGACTGGCCAAGGTCTTACAGAACACAACTATTTTGTAATGTAAATCTTTCTATATTGGTTTCCTTCCGTGGGGCTTTTTCCTATTTCTCAAACATCTTGAGGAAGTTTGAGGGCTTAGATAACACAAAGTAACCTATCTTCTTGGAGTAGAGGGACAAAATTATTTGAAACTAGCTTATCTAAGGGTCATATCCTGCCATTGATTTTTTTCAGTGCTCCCTATTGATTTCAGAGGTGAGTTCCACACACAGATCAATACCAGGATATGGTCTTTATTTATTAGTATACATATGGTCATTTCACTCTACCCTAATGCCTCAAAACATATGGAGCTGATTATGGCATTCAGCATCACATTGGCTTTGTTGTCTTTAGAGAAGAGCTAAGCCTTCATTTGGTCAACAGAATAATTTGAAAAGAATGTTTGGTGACTTCTGTCATAGATGCAGAAATAGATCCTATGACATTACTTCAGGGCAGGGCTGCAGTAGAGCAGCAGAGACAGAGGGCTCAGCACGTCCTTTGCCTGCCCAGCACACCAGCAGCAGCACCAGTTCCCAGGGGAAGTTTCACAGTGTTTTGACAACAAGAAGCTCTCTGCATTGAGTCAGTGGTCTGAATCTCCTGAGCTAGAATAAAGTTTAAAAGACTTCACGTTCTAAAGAAACATACATCAGGCACTTGGATGGAAGTTCCCCTACTACAGATTTCTGATCTTCATTAGTGTCTTTTCCATAGTGAGTCAGGAATCCAAGAACTGCCATCTTGAAGGAGTTCACTAAGCCTGCAGTTTTTACTTCCTGGGGCTTGAAGCCCCAGCTGACCTGGAAAAAGTCTGGATGTATCCTCAAACTAGCTGCCAAAACCAGGCCTGAATTATGAGACAGTTTTGTCAATTGTTCTGTCCTACTGACAAACTTTGGGTCCTGTGCTGTAGCTGTGCTCTCTTCTAGCTATGGCTTTACTAGCTGTGTGCAAGTGGGCTGCAGATTATGTGAAGAGGGCAATGGCAGTTTTCAGGTCTCGGGCTTTATACAGACTTTAAACTGAACAAGAACTGAGATGTGAATTGTCTTTTAAAAGATAGCACCATTTCTTTTCTCCCTCTTTCCACACAATTTGAAAGAATTAGCCATGGACCTAGTTTGAATGTTCTGCCTCCTAAGAAAACAATTCTTCTACACAGATTTCTAACAGCTGCACGGCCAAAATTAAAAAGCAGAATAAATAAAACCTTTCCTATATACTACTCCTACCTTGCCTTTCTACACTCTGTAAAAAAGCATCCCAATAAACCCTCCCTGCATTCAGAAGGCATTCACTCTGAAAACAAAATAATTTGACATTACATCTAGATTTAAATTAAAGGCAGAACAGAAGATAAAGAAGATGATTTTTTTTACCTATTTTATAGTCTGTGCATCCTAGTATTCAGATACAATAAACCAACACATGTATCTAGGTACATTTGACTTCAGTGAAGAGAGCAAAGGCACAAATGAGCAAAGAAAAGAAAGAACCAAGGAAAAACAGAGCTTCACCACTTGCTCAACTGCTTTGGAGCCTTAGGAAATGTCAGCACTCTATTGACTCTCCTTCTCTTGTGCTTGTTTACATCACTGGAGGGTCTGGCCTGTGCTTTAAGAAAATATTGCTTCTTTTCAATTGTTAAATAGTGACAAAGTCCAGGTGACCCTAGCACAGAGCCTGAATGGTTTATGTCAAGCCTGGAGACAGTGACTCATGGAGTCACAGATGATCAGTTGATAAATGTCACCAGTATCAGAAACTTGGCCATTAACATGAGTGATGTGAGAACTAAGAGGTTAAGTAAAAGCTGCCTTCATAATGAGTGTGTGACAGAGAAAAGCAGTATTATGACCTAGGCTTGGATTTTTGGTTTTGTTTCTTAATTCCTCTTAAGGTAAACTTGGTATTGTAACTTTGCTTGTTGTCAGATTCCTTGTAAGTTTGGGGTTTGCTTTTGTTTTGGTTAAGTGCAACATACAATTTCCACGGGCTCATGGTCTGCAAAGAGTCGACAGGAAATGTCAGTAAAGGCTTCAGATGAACCAGGGCCTCAGCTGCTATTTTCTGCAGCAATCTGCTGCAACAATGAAGTCTGTCTGAAACAAACTGCTAGGCTTTGTGATTTCCTGAGCTTCAAAGTGACTTGGGATCCTGTTTTGAAAATGTGTCTAGGAAAGAGTAAATTGCATTAGTCTATACAGTACAAGCAAGGAGATCCCTTATCTACAGTTAAACAGAAGGGACAGATCCCCACCCTTCTCTTTGCAGGTTCTTGATGTTTCTGGACTAAGCTGGAAAGTTGAGCTCACAGCTGAGACTTTGCTGGGACCAAGGTGGCTGCTCTGCCAAGGAGAGACCCGCAGCCCTCGTGGAAGGGTCCTAAACTGGGCTCTCTCTGCACCCACCTCAGCTTTTGTCTTGTCCCTCAGAAAGCTGGACATCCCTGGGCTTGTTCATCACTAATTTTTATCACCTGGATGATGCTAATCAATATGGCAGAGAATGGAGTAACTGTTTTAACTTTAATTAAAGTGGAGCTGCTGTAGCTGCGAGTTACTTATCAACCTCTGTAATCGCTTCTCTATTATTTTCCCTAGAAGCCATTGAGCACAAAGTGAACGCATGCTTTTAAAAAAGACACAAAGATGGTGGTCCATCAAAACCAATAGCTAGCATAGGGGAAGAATGGCTATCCCCTTTTGGTTAGAGACAAACCTCACCTCAAGGGGAAAAAAAAAGACTATAACAATTTAATAGTTTTAGTGCCATAATAAACTAAAGTTATATTGCAGTGCTGTCTGCACAGCCTAGTAAAAGCAAGCACCCCCATCTACCAGGGTAGACCCTTGTCTCCATATAAATGTTTACTAAAAAGCTAAATCACCTAAAAGGGAGGATTTTACTGTCCTGCTACTAAATTAGCTTTATGAGCCATTTGCTCAATTGAATCCTGTGTCTTATCAAGAGCACTGGCTGTATACTACACTTGTCAGCATTTGTTCTCACCTTCCATTCAGTTGTATATTTTTACACATTGACAGCTTCTATCATCAAATTTAATGACATCTTTCAGACAAAGAAATAATTGACTACTGAGATATTTTATTGCAGTATGCCTAACAGTAATTTCTCATCAAGCCTTCAGACAGTTAAAAAGCATGTTCAATTTTTATAGAACAAACTTGATGAAGAAACCATCTATATGGCACCAGGACAGGTGCATAAGGATGAGACACAGAACTTACTGGGTTAAAAATAAATAAATAGGTAAGTAAATAAATAGTCTGAGTATTCCTGAGAGATTTTATGAAGTAGCCTATCAAAATCATATGTCAGTCCAGCAGGCATTTGTCAGTTTTTAAGTCACAACTTTACCCTAATTTGCATAAAACTCAAGATTTGAGTTTCTGCAGAAAAAATAAATCAGGTAAGTTTGTCTTAGTTTTAGGTTTCACTAGAAAAGTTACACTCAACTTTGGTATGCCACTGTTTGCTTAAAAAACATTCTTTCTGAATTCCACTAGACATTTTTTCCTCTAAAGAGTTTTAGGTCATTCTTGCTAGAGACGAGTGGATTTCATCAAGCTGCAGAACTACTTTGATGGTTTGGAGTGTATTTTACTGGGTCATGGATTTGCTGCCTGTAACATTTGCTTAAGGAGCATGTCATCACATCTCAAACAAAAACAGTACTGTCATTTGATCACTTTTATCAGGCTATGCTGGCCTGCTATGCAATGAACCACAAAACTTGTTACGTACACTTTTAAATTATTGCTTTACTGGGACAAGTGAATGAAGTTAAATTTGTATTTTGGGCTTTTTTGGTGTTTTTCTGCCTGCTAGCACTGTGAAGTTTCAGGCTGTGGTGGCTGGTGGTTGGAGCTTGCTTGTCAGTTTTCACTTGCCATACATAAATTTGTGCATGTGGTTTGGTGTTTACTTAGTAGGGTTCTTTCTGAGTTTGCTTGTATGACTTTTGTACTGTGAGCTGTTGGATCCTTATTCAGTACAGGTTCTGCCATCATATGGAGATGTAAGATCCACAGTATCATGGATAGGATAAAAGGGCATGAGTAGCAAAGAGAGAGTCTTCAGTTTCCTAATATATCTGGCTGTACTGAGAATCTTTAGATTGTGTCTGAAGCACATTCAAGTGTCCCTAAAAACTCAGACATCATGTATTCAGAGCACTATGCCTGTCCATTCCAAAGCTGCTTACAACAGTCTTCTAATATATCTTCTAATCTCTTTTAACTAAGAATGTTCTGAGTAACCTGCCAGGTTTATTCTGAATATAATACATCAATTTACATTTTTACAAAAGTTAGAGGGAGGGCATCTCCCCTTTTAGTGCAGATTAATTATTTAAAAGGGACGAATGGACAGATGGGATCATACCCAAAGTACGTGCCTTATCAAAATTGTCAGGGCTTTTACATTCCATTTCCTTGTGATAAGAGTCTTGTGCTGAGCTGGTATTCGGAAGTGAGCCCAAAGGGCTGACTGATAAGTTTACATAAGGAAGGAAATAATCAATTTAGAACTGTTACTGAATGAGCTCTTATCATGTTCATTTCCTCACTATTGCTTCTCAAGCTAAATATTACATGTTTGGGAGCAATTTCTAAAGATTCAGTGTTTAAGCCTCTACATTTTATTAAGGAAAATACTTTCAATAGCACGAAGCCTTTGCCTGCACCACAGTAAGACTACAGCTCATGCACCAACAAACTTTCATTTCAAGACACTGATATTTATGCTGTAGGAAACAATACATTCTTGCAGGAAGACTGCATTTTTCCAGCCTGCTATTTAGCATTTCGGGCTAATTTCCCCTTCCACCTCTGTGGATTTTCCTCTCCTTCCCCTGTAATGTCCTTTGTTAAACTGCATTAGTCTACCTCTTCTCACAGAAGTTTGTTTTTTTAAGACTGATGACAGCAGCGTGATTTGTGGATGCATGACTTGTCATGCTAAAATTAAAAAATCTGGCTCTTACTTTGAGTCTGCATTTAACTGAAAAAAAAAGCACTTTGTGTCTGGTAAGGGACCGACTATAGCCCCTTTGTCTCCAGGAGCTTTGCAGGGCTCCTGAGAGCTTCACCCAGAGCAGAACTGGCTCCAGGAGATTGAAATTCAGTGACTGGAGGAGAGCAGGGAGGGAGAGTCCAAACTTAAAAATAATTATGTAGGAATTAATAAATTTATCTGTATCATGAATTGGTACTCAAATCAACTACAGATTTAATACAGCACAACTGTCATATGAACAATTACATGAGGAAAATGTTTGTTTCTCCATACATGATCTGGCTCATACCTTGGTCAAAGTCAGCACTGAGGAGGATTTACTTAGGTCTTAGCTGGGATGTTTATTTTTCCACGAACACGATTACATTTGTATCCTAACATGCTTGTGACTGGATTGTGTCCAATAATTATGAAAAACCACTGAGATGCTGTAACACTGCCATTGATATAAAACATTCTGCAGTGGCATCCAACTGCTGTAGCAAGTGCTGCAGAGCACACCAGTTGTGGCCAGTTCCACGTGCCAGCTAATTTGACAGTGATACCAGGAACAAGCTGCAACTGAGGAAAAGGTCAGCAAACGGTGCCTTGGAATGATGTCTGCAATGCACTGACATTTAGAACCAAAATATGCAGAGCTTCATAGTTCATTTGAAAGGGGGGGAGGAACAAAGACAAAAAAAAACCCAAAACCAAACCCTGACATTGAAGTGCTGACATCTTGATAATATGAGTAGAGGATTGGTTTGGGGGATTGCTAAGTCTCTGGTTAAGGGCTGACTGATGTTTTACTTTTAGGATACACACAAAGTATAACCCACAGAAAGCCAAAATTGTACTGGCACGTCCAGAAAACCCCTGGTAAAACAGGGCAAAGGCTGTGCCTGACCTTGTTGCATAGGAGTACATCTGCTGTTTCTCACCTGACGTTATTGGATATGGATCTGTTTAAGTACTTAGTTACCACCTAATAGTAGTTGGTTTGAAAACAGTAGAGAGAAAGACCATGCACTTTTCTGTATTTCTGGCCAACATGGTTATGTGGGACTCATCAACTGCTTAATTCTTCCTTAGACTACTGCTTCCAATGCTGGAGCCAGTTTTTGTTGTCATAAGGAACAACAAACAATTCAGAAAGCAACAGACTGAGTATTCAGTAGAGTGAGTACGTAGGAAGAGTGTTCCACGAGTACCTGTACTCTGATCTCATAAAGGACACAGATCATAAAGTACAACCTCTCAGAATGTAATACAAAACTTTCCCCCCCTTTGTCAGTGTAGAATAGCAGTGCTTTTTTCCTAAGGTCATACTCAGACAGGAGCTCAGTGTATAGCAAAAGAGAAACTCTGGCAGGGCTTCCTCCCTGAGGGGTGTTAATTCCGGAATTTACTTCTTCCCCTGGTGCAGCACAGCCTGAATTTTCAGACCATCAGGGCACTTCCTAAGGTTCATCCATCCCACTGTGAGCAGCCTCCTTCCCAAAGCTACACTTGCCTCGCTCAAGTTACGACACTGTTGGATCCAGGTATTTTATTCCAGTGCATCTTTAATTTACAAGGCTGCTTTTATTTATGAAGCAGACTGTTTTCCTCCCAGAAAGGTTATATACTTTTCATCACCTGTAATGAACATACAGTTTAATGAATTTGTCAAGAGATTGAACGGAAGACCTTGAAATGAAGGGGAGTCTGTTGAACAGTTTGCTGCCTCAAGAAAATACAGAACACTCAGCTTGGGTTTTATAAAACACAAAGGATGATGCATTTAGATTTAACAGCCAATTTTAAGTAAGAAATTTAATGCTTTTCTCCTTGGGCCCCATGATGTTTGCAGCCTCAGCCAGGCTTTGATCCAAAACCCTTGACCTAACCCTTTGAGGTACAAATACTGCAGCACAGAAATTGTTTGATACGGATGCTCTCTAAGCTGTTTCCCAGAGAACATTCGAATAGAACAGACATTGTACTTTGGTAGGCAGTCCTATACTTCTGTAGGAAAGCTGACATTAATTTACAGAGAGGGCAACAAAGTTGTCCGAGGATCATCAGGTGCTAAAGTGATGGGCAGGCTTTCCTGCTATCCCTGAAACAGTGTGGTAATGAGTAACCAGGTGTTCCCAGTGAGACTTCCTGTGGCACTGTGTCTGTGCACGTTATAAATAATTGACAGGTCTGTTGTGCAAGTGGCCCCTGGTACCTTGTAAGCAGAGCTGCTCCATGCTCTGTTGATCTTGCCACTGCAATTTCTTACAGGCCCAGTAGCCACTTAGATACTTGCTGGTATCTGAATGCACAGGCCAGATCTAAAAGTGTAAACCAGAACTCTTGGGCTTCACTACTAAATCTAGATACCTATAGCAGAGCTTGAAATATCTGTATGAAGGTTCCTGACATTACCAGTGCAGCATGCTCAGAGCTTCCCCAGTGAGTTTCTCCATTTAGTTTAATTATCTAGTATTTTATCTATTATTTTTTTGAGTGCAAGGAAGTAAAAGTTTTTTACTAAACTGATCACTTGAGTAGCATATAGGGGAATTTCATCTTGTAGGGCATGTAAGTACCCAGCATTAGTTTTACTCCACATGTTTTAAAGTGTAAGTACAGCAAAGTTTGATCTAAAAGTCACAAGTGGCAGAATTCATTGTTTGCTTACATGTGTTTCATTTCCATCTTACAAGGAAGTGCTACATAGGCTGTTCTAACCTCTTGGACTCGGTTTGTCTGAATAAAAAAGGCAGTCATACTTTCCTCAGGAAGTGATTTCTACATTATGACTCTTGCTGTTACAGTTGTTATTGCTGAACCAGATCACTGTCACATCAGTAACATGAGTTTATGCCACCTGCCTAGGACTACTAAGTTGTCATTAGACTCACAGTTAATTGCAAAGCGGATTTTTTCTTACTTTCTATAACAATGGGAAAAATCTAAATACCCGTGTACTCTGAACTGATAACAGCAAATATTGTGTACCTTGGAAGACCCTAGAAACAGAAAATTTATTTAGTCAAATGTCAACAGATTTCAGCAAAGTACTCTGGATTTACACCAAGAGGAATGAGGGCAGACTGAACTTTTATTACATTCACTAGCGTTTGTAACCACAGGCTTACTAGACTTATAACAAAATTTGACCTAAAAGGCATCAGTACTAATACCAAAAATTGCATTCTGGACAAAACATATAACTAACTTTCAGTAAATAAATTTTCGCTTGCCTGACTAAGACTAATGTGTTTGAATTACAGCTGAAAGGCTCAGAAGCCCTCAGCTTCCAACATAAGCTGCTAATGAATGTAAAGGACATTCTGTGTAACAGTGCAAGAGCCAGTAGGATCTTCCAATAGGAGTCTAAGCACTCCACAGCAGCATGACCTAATGGAAAAACGTGACCAAATGTAATCCTAGTAGAAATTTTCCTTACATCTGTCCTTTTCAAGAAACATTTTACTGGTGTAATATCAGCTAATACTTGGAGTTCTCAGTCTGTCGAAAGAGCTTTAGAAAAATGACACATAGCATAGCTCAAGGTTCTGCATATAGACACAGATTATAGTATTTTTAAAATTATTATTCTTTTATTGAAAATGAAGTGCCCTTTTTTTTCCCATCAAGGGTTTGGTTTGGTCTGGTGTCCTTCACCATAATGTAATAAACAAAAGCACAGGAAAAGGCAGCAAAATGCAGACAGAGAAGTTAAGCCAGGAAGTTTTTAACCTTGCCATAACACTCGTATCCTCAGAAAAAATCAATACTAAAACCTCAGTCTGAATGCCAACTAGCCCCGTCTGACCTAATTTCTTGTATTTTCATTTCTCAGTATGTGAAGCTGTGCAGTCTGAGGAACTAAATTAGGCATCTGTCTTCTCTGTCAACAGTGCAATTCAGGAGGTGACTCCAGCCACAGTGGTAAAGCCCACAGTCAGATTCCCTCCACCCAAGAGCTCCTTTACAGCTGCAGAAGGCAGTTGCATGCATCACTCATGGTGTGGCAGGAAATTGGTCACAGCGTGGGGTACATTTCTCCTTCTTGTTATCACTATTTTCATTCACAGAAACAATTTAATAATCAACAAAGGAAGAAGCTGCCATAAGCATTAGGCTGTTTTGTCTAGGATGCTGGCTCCAAGCCTTGAATTTTTGTCACTGGGTGATAATGATAACATTAGCAAATTATAATGATAAGATTTGTATGATAAACAATATCAGAAGATAAAAGGAACACAATGTCTACTGTAACTGCTTCTTGACTGTTATTTTGTCTTTTTCTCACTTGTGTTATGGCACACCATTGATTATCTGCTTTCCTGTATGAGTCACATCACAAATTATGTCATTTATCCTTTCAGGGACTCAAATGATATCATAACCCATGGAGAGCAAAGCTTGCCTTTTACTCTAATATAATCTAAAGTGCCTGCTGGAGTAATTGTCTGCCTGTTGACTGTTCTGCTTACAGGGCATTTAAAGCAAAGAAAAATAGTATGTCTGACTGCAGTTTTTCTGCTCCACTTACATTCATCTCATTCTTCCATACCTCTACACCTAATGCTCTCTCACTTTCTGTAGACCCCCTTTTCCCTGCCTCCTTGTCCTTCCCTTTGCCAGCCTGATTCCTTCCTTCCTCCTCAGTTTTCAGTGATAAATGAATCCTTTCTTTTTCCTTAGCCTGAGATTGAAATCATATCCACAAAACCCTTTAAAAATTATTTTTTAGGTAGGTTGAGGTGTTCTACAGGTTTTAACCACCAACCACAACATGATAAAGTGCAAGCAGGGAAGCAGAGTGTGCAGTGTCCATGTAAGTGTGCAGCCATCCAGCAGCTCTGATCAGCCCACACCCCAAAACACAAGCTGAATTCATATTGTTCATTTCTGACATTATTTCTATAATGTCAAAAGTCCTAAAAATAATCCAATAACAATTGCATTCAACAAGGCTCTGTTACACAAAAAACCCAGGCATTTTAATATTTCTAAAATTAAGTCACTGTTAATTAGTTGTTGCACTGTCTGCTTCACAAAATTAAGTTTGAAAGATAATACCTATCAAGGCTATATTTAGAAATATTTCCCCACAATTTCCAAATTATAAAAGAAGCGGCTCCATAAAGTAATATCCTTCTGTAGGGCTTCATCTGCTGCGTGTTATGGCACAACCTCTGCTTTCACCATTCACTCTTTATTCTGTAAGTAACAGCTAATTATACGTTAAATAAAACTATCATCGTTGTTAGTTCACCATCTTCAAAGATCTACCTGGAAAACAGCGATATTTGTGAAATGTATTTACTATTATACACCTTATTGTAAAAAATATTTTCTCAACAATCCCAAATATATTGAAAATTACATGTTTCTATTTAAAAATCCACAAAACCAGAGAGTTCATTTCTTAGGTAGGTGGAGGAGAAACTCCTTTCCTAGCCTGTTTCATAAATTCACTACAAATATTCTTTGTTTCAGTGCCTGGGTACTTTCACTACAATTTAACGCAGTAATTCCTCAGTGATTTTTTTTTGGTTCTGTCCATGACTTGCAAAATGGGCCAGCCCACCAGCAAGCCCTAATCTTAGGTAGCTATCTAAGCCCCTTGTCCCTGAGCATCGGGTGTCACAAGGCACTAAGAGTGCAGGGGGTCAGGAACCTCTCACCCCCTCACTGCTCTGGGATTGCAGCACACAAGGCTTTGAGCCGTGGGTCATCTCAGGGGGGCCCGAGGAGTTTTGACCTAACCTAACTGTAATGAGTGCCAAGAACAGCAGCAAAAAGCAGGGAAGTAACCATGTTGTTATGTTTAATGACCCAAGGATTTTTTTGCTCTCGGCTCACAAACTGAGACTCACTAAATACGTCAGAAAACTCATTTTCAAGTTGGCACTGGGACTGATCCTGGAAGTGAAGGGCTCCAAGCCCCGCCAGCCACTAACAGCCAAACATCAGTTACAAGTATTAATGAGAGAGGGGAATGTTAGAAAGTGGAGTCGTGATTTTTCAGGTATTTGAAGGCTTGAGCTCCATTAGTGAGTCTAGGACAGAAATGTTTTTCTTCTAATCAGATTCTGAACCAATACTTGCTCCAACCCAGCAAAATGGCACCGGCCTGCAGTGCACTAAGCAAAAGATACTGAAAATGTTGATATGTAGGACCTCCCAGTGTCTCTGGAAGTCACAGAGTGTACACATTGCATACATTTTATACAACAACACTGGCTGGAATAATGGTGGTCTTGTTTTATTTCCAAAAGTGAAAGGTATAATTCTACTGCTTTTTTTTGTGTGTGTGAAGTTTTTGAAATAATGCCCATTAGTTCAAACCATATCTGGAGGAACAATCTGACTTGCCTGCATTTCCACATATTCATGGTTTACATTCAGCACTCAAAATGGGGTTCCCATAAACTACCAAAGCCACAACAGCTGTTTTCAGAAACCAGCATTTCTTATCATTTGGTATCAAGTATTACAGACCATTAGAGTACGGCAGGAATGCCATAAATGAAACAGGTTCCTAGAGTCCTAGGAGATTTATTTCAATTTCTAATCAAACTGGTTCCCAGACTTAATTCAATCAGCCTTTATTTTTCCTACATGTTGGCAGGAAAAGGATTTTTTTTCTCAGAAGCAATTACTGTAAATACAAATGGCTAAGCTCTCAAGCAATATATTAACAACTCTAAAATCCCTTTCTTCTATTCTTGTTCATAAAATCCCTTCCTTCCAAGCAATGGTTATGCCCTCTGTATAGCATAAGAAGTATACAGACAGATCAGCTGGGCTCACGTGCCTGCCTTGTTCGTACTTGCACACATTCAAGGTGACTCCTTCCAATTTTTCAGACTCCCTGATCTCTTTGCAAATAACTGAGAACTTCTTACAGCTTATCTTATGCTCAGGCTTTTTTGAAGTGCATCAGATGTATTAGACATGACGGAAGAAGAGGAAGGAAGGAAAGGGAATGAAATGAATTGATCCTGTGTTACTATCTGTATTTCAACTTCACTTGAAAGAAATTTGTCCAGCTAAAGAATAGTGATTTCCCATACCAACAAGAGAACCAAGTACATAAGTTATTCTGACTTTCACTGCTAAAAGCAGTGTACTACTGCTTTAAATGTTAATCATGTGGTGACATGACATCCTGAAGTGTTGAAAAGACAACACCCCACGGAAATGAAAAGCGACACATTGCAAGGAGAACCTATCTGCAGCTGGGAAAAGCATTATGGTTTTATAATGGGATTCCCAGAGAAAACAGATGACTGGAGTCATATAAATATATATACAAACACTCAGAAAGAATAGAAAAAATAAAGGGATATAGGTTAAAATCACAAGAGAGCAGAAATGAGTTACTTGAATTGAAAAGAAATTACACCTGAATGAATAGCTATGATCTCAGGTAATGCTATAGAATATCTGTTCAGTTCTGCTGGAAAACTTACAAGTAGTTTAGTATTTTTTATGCTGCTTCAATCACCAGTTTGATATAAGAGCAGCAGCTTGCTTGATCACATTTCTGACCAATAAGCAGCATTGATCTAAGACACTCAACTTCTATAGGAAAAGTCTTTTCCATGTACGCCAAAATATTGACCTTATAATGAAAAATCATTTAAAATCATATAAAATCATATACATTATGGCTTACTTCAGTGACTTGGTCATATTTTTTGAAAGCATCCTACCTTTTATGAGTTTTTTGCTTATTTATTAACATTTGGCTACTTTGCTTTCCTTAGATTATTTCTTTACAGAAAAAATGGCTATGATGTTTATCTCAACTTAATTTAATAAAAATTCTCCTCTACTGTAACAAAAGGTATTAGGAAGTGATCAAATTCTTAAATGCTAGATAAAAGATTTTTAATTTACTGATATTGCTGAGACTTCCTCATGTTTTCTTATTTATTCAAGTCAATTTCTTTCACATTTCTTTATTTCAGATTTCATTCTATTTTATCAACAACAAAGGAGCTCTTCACATTTTAATTTTTTGGTTTTATGTGATATATTTTTAAAATGCTTAATATGACATTCACAATTTCTAGTTGTTGGGCAACAATTTACAGTTGGGATTGATTACAAAGGAAGCTCCAAGATCACAAAGGTCCCCGTGCTTTTGAGTGGTTTCTCCACATTTTTGTCCCTGCACGCTGCTGTATGCAGAACGGGTGACATCACTCATCTGCATTATTCTGCTGTACATTCATCAAAGTACTGATTAGAATCTGAAAGTTCTCAAATAGCAGTAGGATTTAGTAATTTGTAATCAGATACATAAAAGTGAACAAAAGGAAGTATCAGTGCTCTCAAAGGGAGTTTGTGACCTTCGTGTGCAGGTTCTGGAATAACTTTCTCTGTTGATTTTAAATTGTCCCTGAATAGCAATATTAACAAAGCAGCTAAACGTATATTACAGGTGGGGAAAGTTTTCCAGTCAAGTATCTACTGTGTAATTACACTTCAAAATTTTACCACGTATTTAGGAATATTAGGGGACAAGAAGGAAAACAGGCATGAGCAGTTATAATGATGAGCCTGCCAGACTTCATTCGTCGTGCTAACATTTCTTGCAGTGATTTCTAGTTTCATATGGGCATGGTGCTGCAGTGCTGGTGATTTTTAATTAATTTAAGGCTGTGGAAACTTCTTGGTGATCTGCAGTGGGGTCTGCGATGTACGTGTGTTGGATACTGTGTGAAAAATGTGATGATAGCTGACATTATACATCTGTAGTGGCTATAAACCCTCTCTAAGAACATGTAGGTTGCAAGCTAAATCATGATACAAAACAAGCCTAGCGTTTCAGTTTTATTTTGATCAAAAAGAAACCTATTTCAATAGCATATTTGTCTCCCTTTAGACCGATTCTTCTATCTGCATAAAATGTCAATAAATCATTCCATACTTGATTATTTGAGTGCAGAGCATATCCCAAAGAAAGTTTAGAGTTTCAAGTCAAGACATCTTTGCCAATGACCTCAAGGCTCTTGCAGATCCCAGGTGGAACACAGCTCACTAGAGTTCTCACTTTCAGCCTCCCAGGCAATACCTGTTACTTCCAGTGTATTGTTAAGTTATTGCTTTGCTTACAAAATGCAGATATGTGTAGATGATAGGCAGAGGTCCCTGCTCCCACCCAGCAAAGCCTGTCTCTCTTTTTTGAAGCTACTGATAGCATTCTTGGGTGCCGATACTCAGTCACCACCTCCTGCAGCAAGACCTGAACCCCCCAACAAGAGTCTGCAGTAGTCTCAGGGCTTTCCATCCTACATGGGGCCCTGCTGGGACCCCACTCAGCAGCACAGAGCTGCTTCAAAATTGTGTTCAGCTGCAACATCCTCCCAAGGGCTGTTCCTGCAGTTGGGGCTTGCCAGAGTTCACCAAAGGTTTAAGCATCCCTCCTGCCTAGCCTCAGCTTCAGCCCAGGCATGACCCCTGGGAAAGGCAGAGCAGGAGGGTGCTGCAGGGGCCCTGCTCCTGAGGCTGGGAGGTACCCAGGAATTCCCTTGGACATCAGTGCTGCAGAGGCAGTGGGTGCAAGTCAGGAATGTGGCTCAGAAACAGCCTCTGCTAGATAGAGATTTTCCTCACACACACTGCTTTCATTAAATGAAAATTACCATGTGTGAGATAACATTAAACTATCAGTGAAAAGGAACAGCAGGAAGCAGTTCCTTCAGCCGATGGGGTACCATGTGCTGTGCCTTAGGTTTTATAATTGCAGTTTCAAACAGTTCCCCTCAAAACACATAAATGTCCAATCTCACAACTGAGGGAATGAAAAATTCCTGCATATTACAGGAATAGTGTCACTTGTCTGCACATACACAGATTTTGGAAACACAGATGATTTCATCTATTCCCAAAGACTGAGTTCACACTGCATTTTAATAGATCATTGCAGCAGGTCAGAGTCAACAAGAATTCAGGATCTGGAAGTTCAGGATCCCTAGTGAGGGCTCTCTGAATCTGCTGTTGTTCTTTATCTGCTGCAGTCTTTTTTTTTTTTTTTTCAGAGCTCTACCTGCACCAGCAGCTTCTGCTCAAAGAATCATTACCAGTTTTGGTTGGTTGGTTTTGGCTATTCTTACAAAGCACACAGTTCCCATGCAATAGCCCAAACTTCACTTTTGTTCCTTGTCACTGGCAACAAGCAGACTGAAAAAGGACGGAAATGAATGTAGATGCTGTCCCCTCTTCTTTTGTTAACTGAAATCCAGCCAAAATCCTTGCATTTTATACCTCCTGACTAATATCATAAATCCTTCCTCGTGGGGAGCAGGGTGTTCCCCCTGGAAGCTGGCCTGGGGTTGCAAACTGCATGAGGAAGATGAGCCAAGTTTCTAAGGCTTGTGTTAAAACTGGAACGGAGGCACGTTTCTTGTAACACATATGTTATATGTCCTTTTTAAAAATAACATTCTCCTCTGAATCTGTATATTGAAAATGTATATAGCTGAGCTGCCAGGTGCTACAAAACGTCCCATCTTGGCTGGACGTAAGGAACATATTCCACTTGGAGGATGTGACCATAAATGCAAAATTTCAACCCATTTTTATATGCAGCTTTATTTGTCCTAAGAAGATGTTGGAGATTAGGTAAGTCTGACCTTCATGATATATTACAATACTTTGCCTTGCTTTGCAAAGTGTTTTATTCATTCTTCACCATATAGATAACTAAAAGAAGGCACATAGGTTCCCATACTACACAACTGTGGATATAACTTGTTCCATATTAATGTCTGGTAAATACAATGTTTACATTGCAATGGAACATCACAACCTCGCTACCTAAGCCAGGTTTTTCACTTCTATAAGCATACTCCAAGCCACCAAATTTTGCCTTTACAAGCCCACCACTTCCATTACCATCCCCAGGTTTTTATGGGAGTCTTCAGTGCACTCCTCTTTCAGAGCCAAGTTCTTAACGCACGTGAAACAAGAAAAACAAAAATAATAATTGGAACTTCTTTAGGACAGTGACTACTGGTAAAGGAGTATAATCCAAGCATGCCAAGTCTGTTCCAGCCAATAAACAAACTATTTCCCTACAGTCTTCATGCAAAAAAATGTTTTTTCCTCACAATTACCATTATTAATCTTCTCCTGGATGGTATAGCCCACAGTCTATTTGTATGTTAGTGAAACTAAATTTCAAGGGGAGAACATTTGGGTAAAACATCCCTAGGCTTTTGGGTGTGCTTGAGGGAAATCACATAAATGAGCATTTTAGTTCTACATATACATGAGCTTTTCCCAGAAAATAAAGAGATGTCTACCTCACTGAAATTCTGGTAACTATCCAGAGTATATATAACCTCATATATAATCTGAAAGCAATGATCTATCATAGCCTATAAAATAAGTGAAGTCCAGTAAATAAGCAGTTCTTGCCAGAAGTCAGCATGTTTTTCTAAAACCTCTACTTGCTGGGTTTTGACAGCCTCAGTAAAGCAGCTTCATTAAGTCATTAAACCCTCTCTGCACATTAAAGATCTTCTCCTGTTCCTGGCACTGACTGGCACTACGTGCACACCAGGAAATTCCTGTCCCTTTAGCCAGGAATATGTTTCCTTTTCAGCTTGTGTTGCAAAATCAGCAGCAATGGCACTCCCTTCTGGGCTCGTGTTCATCAATGAATAGTGCCAGCCCTCTCAGTAAGGTACAGAATTGTCTTCTCTTAAACTAGGGGGATCTTGACATCTTTTGTGTTTTATCATCTTTTTTTTTTCCCCATTAACTGGATGTGAAGTAAAATGCTAAAGCACTGCAGAAACTAGCTTACTATAATTCAAGCATACGAAAAACTAGAAGCAGCAATCTTACATGTTTGGGATCTCGAGCTTGTGCTACAGTATTGCACAGGAATAGATTTAGCATCAGGAAATTGTAAAAGTGGTTTCAAGTCAGTGTGCACTAAATCTCCAGCAGATGCAGGAAGGTCAGACTCAGACTGTTTGGCTTGTTTCAGTATTTTTCTGTCCTGGTCGACAACCTTTCCTGCGGAGGATTTTCCAGCTTCTGCCATGGGACTCAATTAAACAAACATCAGCCAATTAAACAAACATCAGCCAACCTCTGACCTGAGCATGCATCTTTAATGATCACATTATTTGCCCATCCATAACGTGGACAGGCTCAGGGCTACAGTTGTCACAGTAACTTGGATAAAGTGTCAAAGAGAAAACTGCAAAACTGATGTTGCCCAAGCACCAAAAAAGTGTAACACGGTACTGTGAACAAGAAATACACTGCAGCACAGAATGGTGAGAACACAACTTTATCTTTTTTTCTTTTTTTTTTCAAAAAAGTCAACATGGAGTATGTGATAGCTGCTGTGAAAATTTCCTGGCATAATCTTCGATTGTTTGATAAATGTTTCAGCTTAACTAACCCATCTTCAGAGAAAAATTATAGGTAGAGATAACAGTCAAAGCCCTGAGGAATTAGATGAGTTGATAATTTTCTGTACACTGTCATTATTCTAATGCTTGATATCTCAGTACTACAGGGGGTCAAAGGACCAAAAGCAATTGCTGTCTGCTTCCACATGAATGTGGAAACACTCCCTTTGCCATAACCTTTACTTCCCACTTCTTGCTGTGAAGCTAACTGAGCTGGCCAAAAGACAAGAATTCATCCTCATAAAAAAAACACTGAGGTTTCTGTATTTGCCATTCAGACAAAAATGAGTGACTTCAAAATATTTCACCACAAGGAAAAGAATGTCTGAGTTAATCCAGAGCAATACTAAATACACTTGTCTGGTGGCTGTTCAAGTTCTGCTCTCCTCTATTTCTGTAGCTGATGTTTCAAAGGAAGAGGGGGAAACATCCAAATCTTTCTTTTGGATTCAGCTGTTCCTCTGAATAAAACTGTAATTGGAGGCTGAATGGTTCCTTTTCTTTTAATGAAAGGCAATTAGCGACACATTCCTGAGATAAACTATAGGAAACATAAAGCAGGGTGGTTTCTAACTGAATAAGGATGAAAGGAGATGAGAAAAGTTTTGCATAGTATAGACAAATATACTACATAGTGTATCTATTATACATTATACTATACATAGTATGCATATACTTTATATATATAGTATACTATACAGTCAAAAGCTGAACAGACTCCTGTGTGACAATATCAGCCATAGGTGAGGCACAAGCAGTCATGGAGTACAACAGTGTCAGGTACAGCTGACAGAGAAGGCAGAGCACCCATCTGCCTTGGAGTACCCCGTAGGTACAAATCTGTGTATCACCTGTGCAGGGGATGGCACAACTACCCAGTCCTCCTCACTCTTCAGTGACATTGCACACTGGAAAAACTCAGCCCAGAGATGGAGCAGTTAGGATTAGCTAGGAGAAGTGCTTTATTAACAGTCAACATTATCTCTGTTAGCATCCTCTATGATAGTGGTATTTAGCTGATGTTGGATAGGGTCTGAAAGCAGTTATGTTCTGATTAATCTGTCTTGAGTAACTCCACCTTGCAGGCCAGAAGAAAATTATTGTGACATGAATTTGTAGTGTCTCATATTAATGGTTACTGTCACCCAGCAAGGAGCCTCTCTGGGCTAGCCCTGCCTCAGGTTCTGAGAGTCTCTGAGGAATGTGCAGGAGGAGGAGAAACTTCCCATTTAATTACGTTCTGAATGTTCCCATGCTTTGCATCATCCTCCTTTCCCTTCCCCACTCTGTTCTAACAGCAACTGATGCTCTCTAATGAAACTTCCTTACTTATCTGGATATTTTTCTGGATAAATTTGCCTCGTGGTTAGATAGATAAGAAGTTTTCTTGTTTAAACTCGTCTTTGAAGATAACTGTAGTAAAAACGAGACCACTTACTTTCATTATACACCTAATTTACTAACTTCTGGGTGTTTCTTAAGCCCAGGACATAAAAAATACGTGTGGGTTTATAAGGTTACATAAAAAGTTATGTCTTCTGTAAGTATTTGAGTTGTTCATAGTCAATGGGAACTATTTGTACATGTAAGGCGAGCAAGATTTAATCTGTAATGGATAATCCTTTCTTCATTTAATAAATAATCCTTTATTTACTTTTCTTCTGTTCTCAAAGTCAATCTTCAGAACCTGAAAAAGCAACCCATGACCTCATTACCTTCTCCCATCATAGTGTTGGAAGCCTGGGGATGACTAAGCTTATGTTAACATGTTTGCAAGTAACCATTCAGCCTTTTTTCCAGCACTTCTGATGAAGGCCATTCAGAGAACAGCAATGATGTTCCATATGTGATTTGAAGAAGATTCTGCTTCTCCCCAGATAAAATCCCAACAGATGAAGTTTCCCATGAAAAGCATAGACCTGGCTCCCTGTAACTATGATAAGGGAGAGAGCTGTCTGCTACTAAAACTACTACAGCTCTGCACACTGCTGGGTAACTCCTTTAATGCTGACAGGCTGTGGTTCAGCAGAGCCATGCAGGGTGGCTTTGAACTCACCCACATCCACAAAACCTACTTCAGAATCTCCCACAAGCATGAGGCTGGTGCAGGCAGCACCCATGCTGCTGAGCACATCCCTCTACTTGCCAGCTGGCTGGGCAGCCTGGAACAGGGGACATGGTCACAGCAAAGCAACTTTGTGTTGCTGATCCACTAAGACCCCTCAGCAAGTATTTGGACAGCAAAATGTTGCTGAATATCAGCAACAGTCCCAGGATGGAGTCAACTTCAGGAAGGAGATTGAGGTGCTGGAGCAGGTCCAGAGAAGAGCAAGGAGGCTGTGAAGGTCCTATCTGGAAAGACCAAAATGGAAGCTGGAGCAGCTCTAAGGAGATCTGCTGGCAGCCACAAGGCCAGGATGGCAATGAGCTCCTGGTCTGTGGGATGGATTGCAGGATACCCCTTGCCCCCTGATAGCCCAAGGTGGCCACATCATGGGGAGGGTGAACAGGAACAGCCTAGGAGAAGCTCATCAATGCGCACATCAGGGCCAATTCCTAATCAACTCCTCCAGCTTTGAGAAATCTGCTGTAAATGGAAAAATTCTGCCTGGAATAAATTATTTCCTATCCACATGAAAGCCTCTGAAACAAAGCAACAGCACTTTGCAATACATTATCATAAATATTGACATGATTTATTTTAAAATGCATATTAAAATTAGGCTCCTAATCTCATGCTGAAGCACTTAAGTCAATGTCAGCCATCTCCAAACTGGCAAGGATTGAGCCAGTACACCTCCTGAAATACACAGTGGCTTTGGTGACCAGTACTTCTGAATGTCAAACCTTAATTTATGTGGCAATCTTTCAGCATCCAATTTGGATTGACCTATATTTCAAAGATGTCTTCTAAAAGCTGGAGAAGAAAAAATTTTAAATTCTGGCAACAGTGCAGCAGTTGCTATCAGTGGGGACTTGATTT
The DNA here is from genome assembly GCA_023637945.1 of Phaethornis superciliosus. NCBI lineage: Eukaryota > Metazoa > Chordata > Aves > Apodiformes > Trochilidae > Phaethornis > Phaethornis superciliosus. The sequence goes on from JAJQWJ010000011.1 coordinate 22,133,486, forward strand.
AATAATAACATTGTTGTGAAACAGACCATAAGATGATGATGTTTAAAATGGGACAAAATAACTCATAAGGCTCCTTTTCTTTTTGGTAAATTATGTACAGTGCTGCCTGTATTCTTGTTTCTGTAGCATGCTTCCTACCATCTGTTTTCCATTTTTCTTTAATTTCCATTCATGCCCTTTGGCCTATTCCCTGTGTTCAGAAGAAAGCAGTAATTAAAGTTGACATTATCTCTGTGTCTTTTCCAGACTACATAAGTGAAAGGCTTTTTTTTCCAGTGTCCTTATGTGCTGGCTTTTTTGCTTTTACTGCAAGATGAACCTTATGGCTATTTTTGAGGATCTTAAGAATTATTACATAGTGACAGGTTACAGACTCTCATTCACAACAATGAGGTTTGATTTTCACAGCATCAGGTTAGCATCATTGCATTAGAATCATAGAATCATTAGCACAGGTTTCAGTAAATATCCTGGTTTGCTCTAGGGTATAAAAGTTATCTTCAAGGATCCCGAGCAATGTAAGATTTGCAGTGTGTTCACAGCAAGGTCCTCACACTACCAATAGCCTCCTGAGGTGAGACTCAGTCTGTGAATCATTTTTGTCCCACAAACTCAGAATAACTAGTTGTTTTCCTTCACAGCCATGGACAAAAAGATCTTATTGCTCTTATCTACTAATAAACTGGGTAAAAAGAGCTGCTGCCCTGATAGCCTGCTGTACTCTGAAAGGTCCAATCATGTTGAATAATTCTGGACCTGCCCTTGCTGACGTCAAGATCGTTCTTAAACTACAACCACAAGTTTCATAAGTCTTATCTGTCCATAACTTTATACACAGTGCTTCAATAATACTAATGATTTTGTCTATAGACTGTCTTGAACAGTAAAGTAAGCTTTGACCATAAGATACGTGAATTTTATTCTTAAACCTAGGTTTTTATTTGCCACAGTAGCCAGAGCATCTGAAGGGGCACAGGGGCATTGGTGTGCTGGGAACAAATAGAATCAGAACCTTGCCAAATCCTCTGCCGTGGGAGCTTCCTGGAAGGATAGAAAAGGAGAGAGTCATGTGTGTCCCCTGCTCATTATGTATGTTCTGTAGGACAGACAGCCTTTGATTCTGCAGATTGAGTCATTCACACACAAAGTTAAATGGATGCTTTCAGCTCACAGCTGAATTTGCTTTGAAACCGAGTATCTGTCCCATCACTTTTTTCATTTCCTAATTTTCACTTTCAAGCCTCAGCAGTGCCTCATCACAAGGCTTGCATGTAACATAACCCCAGTGCCACAGGAACTTTAAGAACAGCAAGGTACTGTCCATTTCTCTTGCAGAACAACATTTGACTTTCAGTTAGTTTTATATTAAGCCATATTTAATGACAACGGTGTCAAAGTCCTAAAATATGGCCTTTCTTTGACACTGGAGTTGTGTTATATGACCACAGTCTTGTTTTGTGGCTGCCTTTTTGAGAGTCATATTTTAAATCTGACATACAGAGACATATAAATCACTTCTAAAGAAGGGGAAATTGTGCCGTTAATGAACTCTTCAATTATTTCCTCAGTAAACACTGTCTTACAATAGCTCCAGACAGTATAGAGACCCCACACACAATGTGCATGAAATATGTTTGCTGTACACCAAATAGTTAACTGAAAAGACCTGGAGGCTGCCCTCATACCCTCAGTCTCAATAAATGATAAGTAGAAATTTAGAAGCCATATATTAGCTTCTCAAATACATATCAAACTAGGATTTGCTTTCTAATTCAGACATTTGTCTGTGCCACAAAATACTTCAGAACCCATAAAGCACCACAGAAATAATCTCAAACTGCTAGGCAGAGCTGCTCTGCCAAAACCAAACAAAACCAAAACCACAAACAAACAAATAAAAATGCAATAAAAGGGAAAAATATAAATCCTTAACACAGAGCTTTATATTCGTGAACATGTGTGTGTCTTCCAATTGATTTTTTGAGGGGTGTTTTGTATTTTAGACACATTATCATAGTGTTTTGATGGTAATCTCTTACTTTCTAATGCTAACTAGGGATGTCCTCAGGACTAAGTTGGATTTAAAGCCTAGAAAGGGGTTTGTAACTTCTTGTTCAAGAGATCTCTCTCCCACAAAACAAACATTAATATTCTAGCTTACCAAGTCAGAGTGTTCAAAGCTGAGCACAGATGGAGCCAGCACTGACATGCCAGGTCCTGGGGGTACTTCACATGGTCACTCCTATCCACTTTTTCACCCCTCAGCAGACTTCAAGACAACACAGAGAGCTTGTGCTACATCAGAAGAGACAACTCCTCTCCTTGCTCATCACAACCCAGATCTCAGCTGAACAGCATCAGCAGGAGGAACCAGGAACATCTTCCTTGACTCATTCAGTGAGTTACTCCACTCCACACTTTCACACCTTAGCTCTCCCCCTCACTTCCCTTCTATCTTCCCCCTGCTCCTTCTTCACAACATTTTGCTTTCTCAATTCCCTTTCTTTTGAAGCATTGAGTTTTTCTAACAAGCTGCCAGGCTGCAGCCTCAAGCTCAGGGAACCAGAGCTAGGCAGAGTCAAGGTGCTGAGGGGAATATATGCTCTGGGTGGTTCCATATTGGCTGCAGGCATTTTGTTCCTACCTGGCAAGATTCATCCATTCTTCTGGAGCAATGGATTTGCTGCTTTCCCTCTATCTCCCTTTCCTTCATCAAAATAAACTTCAGGAAAAAAAAACCCTGTGATCTGTAGCAGGTTGAACAGATCAAGCTGCATGCCATTTATTTATACCTTTGCACTGGTTTCAGACAGATGTATATGAAAATTCGTGCTGTTAAAAATATAGAGATTTACTGTGCTTCAGTTCAACACTGTGTAGCTGTTGTTGGCAGGAACAGATGAGTAGGGACCATAGTCCTAACAATTGTTTACTTCAGTAGAACTCATAAGATACTCAACACTGCACAAACACTGCTAATAAGCATTTGCTGTCTCAGAGGCAAATTACCAAAACCAAAGCAAGCTATTACTCTAAAAAAAAAAAAAAAACCAAAACAAAACAAAAAAAAAAAGATAATACAAATCTACTACAGTCAATTTTCCAGTGTACAGGTAAAAATATTATTTTGCAGTGTTCTATATTGCAGCTGGTCCTAACATGCCTTGATGTTCATTGTTTGATATTTTTGAAACTTTTCATGAGAATCTGTCAATATGAATCTTTACTTAAGAAAAAGCCTATTATGTATTATGAATTTTCTCCTAATTTCTGAATAGAAAACTGAGATACACTGAATTGATCTTCAGTGTTAGGCACATGGGCTTTTTTATCTTGCTACAAGAAAGTGCTGTCATTGGATATTCTTTGGTCATCTCAAAATCTTTTTGGAAACCTAAAGAAACAGATGTAATTACTGGAAGTAATTTTCCTTTTTTTCAGATTCTTCCAGTTCTCCATCATCATATCCTCTGCATATTTCATCTTTCTTCCCACTAATTCAAGGATACAGTGAACAACATTGATATCTCCACTCCGATTAAAGCAGAATGTGAATTCCTTTCAAACATTTAAGCAGTATTACACAGAATATTCATTGTATCTAGATCAATAAATCACTTAAATCCTATGGGACCTAAGCCTCCCAAGGTACAGAGGTCAAGCTACAGTGGAATGAGCAACATTCAGGTTCTCACAGATGTGCAATAAAAACATCGGGTTTTGTCCTCTCTGCCTATTAAGATGCTTATTCTGTTAATTGTAGGGAAAACATAACCAAGCATTGTATTTTTGTTTTTGTTCTAACAGGAGGGACTTAGCATCTTATATTCAACTTAAACAAGCTGTCAGCATAGCAATCATTCACTTCTGTATTTTTAACAGAGTATGGCAACCTTGACAAAAATTCAGATCACAGATGATAGATAACCTGAAAATGTTTTTCTACAATTTCTGTCCTAAACCAAGAACAAGAAAGACTTTTCAGTTCACCAAATCGCCTTCTTTTTATATTTAAATCCCACGAGTTTCTGTTCTGCAGCAGCAAAGGGAAGTTGGTAGGATTCTCTGCAGCTGTTGATCTCATGCATTTGAAACTAAACATCATCACCTGATCTCTCAGACTCCAGTCTTGCAATATTCACATCTGTGCTTAGCTGTAAGTCTGTGAGCAGCTTGCACATTCCCACCAGTACCTGAGCACACTGCCAGCACTTGCATCATGCACAATGAAAAGTGTTGGAAATGAAACTCTATCCACAGTGATAGCTGCCCAGGAAGTGAAGCCAAGGCCTGAGTCTGTTCGTGCAGCACAGATATTTGCAGGACAGAGGTATTACAAGGCAGAAGAAGCCAGATGACTGGAACACCAGGCCTGGAGCCCAGAGACTTCTCCAAATTGCCATTTCCCCAGGACAGGAACTCAGCATGCTCCTTAAGATCCCTTTGTCTCAGCTCCTCCATCCATCTCTACAAAACCAACTAAGATCCAGAGATGACAAACAGTTTTTCTAAGTGCTAAGCTCACTATTATTGCTCCTTTGGGGGCAAAACTCCCTTACTGAAGAGGATTAAGATGCCAATTGTCACTTATTAGAGCTAACAACATGCAAAGTTCACAAATTCATGTGCTTTTGCTACCTGTCTTGTTGACAAGTAACTGCAGTCTTTTAAACGGGTGCATGGTCTAACTGGCTTTTAATTGAAAACCAAAACTTCCATAGGCTTTCTTCCATTGAGGCTGACCTGGAATGCCCAAGGCAACAACAGCAGTGTCCTGATCCTCCTGCCTCTGCTATCCCTACCCATTTCTGAAGGTACCAGACTGATAGAAGCTATAGAACCTGTAAGTTATATTCTGCTTCACCTGCACTCTTAAAAACATAAGTATTATTTTCTAACCAATTATTTCTCAAATGCATAATCATTAGAAATGTCAGTAAAATAATAACTCATGGGTGCTTCCTGTTAAATTGGTTAATAACCACATCCCCTGCTAATAAACACCTAGGCCTTTGGCCTCAAGTTTATTTAGCCCAGGATATGGGTATTATTACCTCATTAAAAGGAAACACCCTCAAGATATTAAGGATCTCCAGAAGGAACAACAGCTGAGTGAAAAGGATGTATATGACAGCTGTTGAAAATTCACTGTGTAAGGCAATTTTATAGGTAAGTCATCAAAAATTAGATTTACATTACATAAAGAAATACTTATTTCTTGCATAACAGCATGCAGTTACCCATGTATTTACAGGACCAAGCTGGAGCCAGGGAGAATTAAGGAAAGGGCCTGAATTTAATTTCCTGGGCACCCAGCATTTAGCAATATGACAATAATTTGCTTTGATAATCTCCACTTTCACTGTTATGCTGGAAAATGTTGGATACACTTTGGTTTGCTTTTCACCCAAGAAAAAGGCAGCTTTTAAATGAAAGGAGTCAAAGCCATTCTTAGAGTACTGTCCCTTCAGTTCTCATGCTTAAACCTCAGCATGTGGGGAAGTTTGTGTAGAATCCAAAGCTGGGTTATTAAGCATCATTGTAGCCTTGTGAATAGAAGCCAACTTAAAACAAGTTCTTAGATATGTGTGCAGGATCAATTTAGATTTTTTAATAATACAGCATCATTTTATATATTCTTTAGACATGTTGGGTTTTTTTAAAAGTATCTTTCTGTTTACATATTTTTCTCCTTTTAAAATTTTTTTTCCATGATAAAAAGTAACTGTTAGGCACAGTAAGTCTTAGTGTTAGATATGCTCCTCAAGAAAAAAGATGCATTTTCAATACATATTCACTTAAACAATTACTTTTACATACCAGTACTTCAGAGGAAGCAGAGACTGAACAGATGCTCTCACTTCAAAACACACATATTGAAAAATAATTTTTAAGATGCTGACTGCACTGCTCAGCACTACATGGAAGGAAAAAAGGCCTAAAATTTCCAAAGCACACTCTGCTTTTAGTGACATAGGAACTAAAGCATCACAACTGGGAATGGAAGACGTTAAGAAACAAGATGAGTTCAGAGAGAACTGTGTATGCAGTACATATCAATTCAAGGGAAATGCTTTCAATTTGGCATAGCTGCATGTTCAAAAGCACATTTTAAAAACACAGTAATAAAGACCAGCATCAAATCAGTGACTGACAGAGGCCTGCTTCTCTGCTTTGTGCTCTTGCTGATAACACAGAATGTCAAGTTCATTGCCTCCCTCTATGTCCTCACTGACAAGCTGCTGAAGCACAGCCCAGATCAGTGACACAGAGATGGGGTGAAAGTGGCTGAACTGCTGGGCTCAAATGGGGGTGACCAGTGGTACAACTTCCAGCCAAGGGACAGCCACCAGAAGAAATAAGTTGCCACAACTGTTTTATACTTATTTGCAAATATTAATTATTACAGTAATTATGTCCAATACTTGACTCATCCACAGTCATAGATCAATTTTGTAATACAACCAAAGGCCTGGGGATGATTTGTGCTAAAATAAGATTAGCACAATGCTGAGGGCTCTAAATGGTTTTACAAATACATTTTATGCACGAGCAAGGTCCAACAACGAAAAAAGAGTACGCAACATGAAATCAACATACAGATTTGCCATGAAAAATCATCTTGTTGTCAAAGACTGGCACATCGTTAAGGATAAATTTCTCTGAAATCCTTCCCTGTGACTCTCACTGAAGCTATTTAAGGAGTGAAAGCAGATGCCTTAGAAGCACTCATTCATCAAAACTCCCAGACAATTTTCCTTTCTGATTGTAAACATAAAAGGATTTAAAATATTCCACAAACACAGGACTTTCACTTTCTCTTCTGCTTCTCTAACAGACGCTCTGAACATACTCTCCAAATTTCTAAATTCAAATCTATTCCCATTTAAATTTTAAAAATAATAATCAAAAAGAAGCTAGGCCTTACTGAGCCTCAGTTACTTAACTTGCCATGCAGGAACAATGTTCTAACAGAACCATTTGCTTTTCCCTCCCCACATTGTTGAGCCTTCTGCCAGCTTTTCAGGGTTATTTTGTACACAGCTGTCACAGAAAAGAGGAATGGATATACTTTTAAAACAAAAGCTATTGTGTTTTAGATCTCATGATGTTTCCAATCTGAAGACTGGAAACTAAAATTTGACAGTTTTAATAATTTTCACTCTGTCATATAAAAAAAATATAACATAGAGCAGAGGGAAGAGTCAGGAAGAGACTTTGGAAAACCCACCAGTTTCAGAGATGAGAACTATCCGCAAGAGGAGTCTGAAAAGGGCAGCAAGGGAAAAGAGAGAAAATAAAGCTAGTTAGTGAGATGCCCTAATGATCTCTAGAAGGGACTTGTCCCTTTGCCTGCCCCACTTAGGGAAGGAGTTGGAGCTGATGGATGTCCTGGGAAAGTCTCACCCAAGGAACCATTGAGGAGTAGGAAATCAACAGAGGACATGAAGAGCCAGCCAAGAAAAGCTGGTTTTGTTCAAGCAGCTCTGGGGAAAGAAACTGGCAACCCTTTGACCTCTGAGCTTTTCCTGCTCTTATAGAGCAGTGTTTATGGCATTAGGGCTCTGACAGGCCACATCACCATAGTTCTAAGTATCCTTGTCCAGAGCCACACGGCCGGGTTTGTAACGAGAGGCTCCATTATTCATGGACAGAATATGACCACAGGCAAAGAGTATTTAGGAAAACCCACTCTAAAGCACAGGTCCTGCACAAATGCAAGTGGTCAGCAAGAAAAATGTAATTTTGAAAAAAGCGCATAGATGTGGTGTGGAGAATCCATCAAAACAAACTTTTTTTATAACACCTACCTTCCTTTTTCCCTTACATCAAAAAACCAAGATTGCTGTGGATAAAATGTTTGGGGGTTTTATTTAATAATGCAAACTCTAAGACTTTTAGAAAAAAACAACCAAACACCACAAGTACTGCTTGCTCCTTGCTTCAGCAGCACCTACCTCCAGCAGCCTTTCCTAGCAGAGCCCTGAAGCAGTGGCATGTTTGCAAACTAAACTGGGAAGAGGAATAAGCCAGGCATCACCTGGGAGATGTGTTTCTCAAGCATGCAAGTTCGTTGAAGGCTTTATCATGGCATGTATTGACCAGGAGGGAAGGAGGGAAGGAAGGAGGGAAGGAAGGAGGGAAGGAGGGAAGGAGGGAAGGAGGGAAGGAGGGAAGGAAGGAGGGAAGGAAGGAGGGAAGGAAGGAGGGAAGGAAGGAGGGAAGGAAGGAAGGAGGGAGGGAAGGAGGGAGGGAAGGAGGGAAGGAGGGAAGGAAGGAAGGAAGGAAGGAAGGAAGGAAGGAAGGAAGGAAGGAAGGAAGGAAGGAAGGAAGGAAGGAAGGAAGGAAGGAAGGAAGGAAGGAAGGAAGGAAGGAAGGAAGGAAGGAAGGAAGGAAGGAAGGAAGGAAGGAAGGAAGGAAGGAAGGAAGGAAGGAAGGAAGGAAGGAAGGAAGGAAGGAAGGAAGGAAGGAAGGAAGGAAGGAAGGAAGGAAGGAAGGAAGGAAGGAAGGAAGGAAGGAAGGAAGGAAGGAAGGAAGGAAGGAAGGAAGGAAGGAAGGAAGGAAGGAAGGAAGGAAGGAAGAAAGGAAGGAAGGAAGAAAGGAAGGAAGGAAGGAAGGAAGGAAGGAAGGATTGGTGTCATGCTCAACATGTTTTGCACCCTGTAAAAAGGGAATTAAGTGACTCAAGCTCCCCACCCCCTTCTCCCTTTATGTCTGGAAGTGAGCCCTTCTGAAATACTATAGCTACTGGCAGCACAGCAACACATAATAACATGGTAGCAACACATAAAACTGTCAGTCTTCAATGGAAATAGATGGTTAGGCTGAGGGGGTAAACAGCCTAAATCAATTTGAACATGCATGTTAAGCACTGTGAAAGGGCAGAGTTTAGTGCTGCTAAGCTGGAAAACATTTGTCTCTGTCTTGTTGTATTTCCCTGCCATTCAGTGGCATCCACCCACAGGCCTCTTGCTTGGCTCCAGTCAGACTCCACGGCTGATTAATGGCAGCTGGAGGTGTCCAGTAATTTCCTCACCTAATAATAAACTACAACCCAAAACAGGGGCTCCCCTCAGGCCCACATTTAACATAACTCTACTTACTGCAAGGAGAAAGCCAATTACTGTGTGTCTGCTCACGTCTCTGAGATAATGCATGTTGAAGTGGCTCTGAGAGGTTACCTGGTTGACTTCAGGCTCATCATCCTTGTCTGGGGCATGGCAAACAAAGCTCAGGCAGCATCTGCATCACTCTTCTGCAGGCAACAGGAAAAAAAAAAAAAAAAAAAAAAGAAAAGAAAAAAAGAGATAAGCCATCTTTGCAAATGGGAAAATAGTCTCTTCTAACAAATCTTAATGCCAACATGACCTTAGAAACAGAGGGATTTACTTTCATCCTAATCCCAGGGTCACCAGCACAAGCAATTATGATTTCAGTGGCTGAGGTTTAAGCAATCTGTCTGGCTCACCACTTCCTACCCAAGGGTGCCCAATAAAACATTTTATGTGAAGACACATCCTCAACAAGAACTTTACCAGATTTTGTCAGCAATTAAAGCAAAGCCTTGTTACTGAAAAACTTGCATGGATCTGTGTATTCAGTATTAAGACTACAAAGAGAGTATTGTTTTCCATGGGATGTCACATTAACTACACAGCATTGCCTCTACCTTGCCAACTATACTGATTTAATAATCAGCCATTTACATGAGACTTTTTTCAAAATGTTACCTAGGTGAGTAGCATCTCAACTTCCGTACAGTTACTTCAGTAAATAAGGGATGGATATTTGGCTGTAAATAGTTGATTTTTTTCATGCTCTGAATACTATCAATCCTTTGACAGCTGTTCAACATATAAAAATGCGTGCAAACCACTAAATTTTTTCTTGTCCACCTGGAAGACCCCCTGGTAGCCCAGTTCTCCAGGCACCAATATTATTAATATTATACACCAATACATTATGGATTTTCCAGTACTTCATTCCAGAGTTTTCTTTTCCCATAAAACATCTGTAAAGTTATGACATCACCAGCATTTCTGCATACATAAGTGATACATATTTATCTACACAGCACACCACCTTTGAGATAAGCAAGAGTAATGGCACTGATTACAACAAATATTTCTAATGCACACATTTCTACAGATGTAGATAAATACTATGTAATTAATCGATGTTAGAAAATACTACCATAATATTCAACTTATGTTGTCCTGCAAAAAGAAAGCAGATGAGCACCCCAGTTTCTTGGAGAATGGGCAGTCACAAGTAATGCAGATGCCAGCATTTTTGCAATAGTACTTCCTCACTATAGAATATAGTTGGTACCAAAAAGGGAGCAAATCATGCTTTATACTGTATGACAGGTCCTATTAATACCTACAATTCACCATCTCTTTCAGAATTCAAAAAGCAAAAGATGCATGTGTTTATGTGCACGTGAATGTGCTTCTCTGCAGGAACAAATCTAATTAACATGTGGATACTGAAGAGAAGTTGTCAGACATACAGACCTTTGCTAGCAATGTTTGGTAACACAGCAACTGCTGGCACTAGGGGATTAAAAGGTAATATAATGATTTCTTCAAAAGTCTTATGACAGCTTGGAAGGAAACTGGTTTTCCAGACATCTGTGTGAATGGGTTTTCCATTCTCTTCCAAGGTTTTTTCCTGTCCCTCCCCTATCTTCCTTCCCTGAAGCACAGATCATCAGAAAGAAATTTAAACAATTCTGGATATTATTTTATGCTATCCTTTATAAAAAGAAAGAATGTCACTTCTGCCACAGATGTCACTACATATAAATTTGCAGTATGCTAGAAACAGCAAGAAAAAAACAGCAAAGAAACAAATGCAGATACAAAAAGCAAAACCTTAAGAACTTTTCCATCATGTTAGAGTTAAGCCACTTCACTGGAGGTGCTGGTTCTAACCAGTAAATTATTAACAAGTTCAGCTTAAAGCAAGACTTTAAAGGGTTAGGAGGAGGAAAGCTGGTTTTATCAAACAGCAAAATAAAATAGGGCTCTACTTTTATTTTCAAGACAACAGACCTTAAAGAGATGATTGGAACACATGGGGAAAAAAAAAAAAAAAAAAAAAGAGTATCTTTTGTTGTAAAGATAAATGAACCATTTGAAATATTTTCTGTCAAGCTATATACCAATAAAAGTAGCCAGAAAAAAATCTTCGATGTTACCATAAAAAAGGGGGGGCGGTGACTAAACCCAACTTTTTCTCCAAAAGTTTCCAGTGATATTTTTTTTACTGACTGTAGTATTTCATAGAATCATAGAATAGGCTGGGTTGGAAGGGACCTCAGAGATCATCGAGTCCAACCCTTGATCAATTACCACCACAACATAAATACTCCCAAAAGCAAAACTCAGCAGTAAAAGTTCTGACCTGTTAATCTTGCACAGGCTGAGACAGCCCTGCAAATTTTCTTTCCAACTTCTCCTTTTCTTGATTTCATAAAACATCATGTTCTTATGAAATTAATCATGTCAGATGACAGCTCCTGTGTGACCATGCACAGTAAAATCCAGAGACCTAACTACTACCATCCCCATTTATTTTGGAGGATGCAGTGATTCCTTGCAGGCAGGCAGAGATCTCTTACGTTAGGGATCAGTACATAAGTGAAACCCAAATTCAGCACAGCTGCATCTGGAGCCTGTTGCATAGGCCATGTAAGTCTTCTTTATAAACAAGAAAGAGTTTATGGGGACAGTAATATCTTCTGTTACACCAATTGCTATGTGGGGGGAAAAAAACCTATGCACAAAAGCCCTTCTTAAGATCTTGTGAGGTTTTCTCCAAATGAATCTATTCAACTAATAACATCTGCTTTTCCCTTCTAATCTTACCTCCCCAATATCCTTTAAAGATCATAACTGTAACAATACTATGTTTTTCCATATATCTTCTGTCTTCTTCCCTATCCAATGAAATAAAAGCTGCAAGCCTTGCAAAAAAATTGCTGTAAAGCTACCTCTACATCCACGTTCAAATCCCTTCTGAAACAACTCTTTTGCCATGAGGACTTCTAAACCCACAGATTGCTGACAGCTGATCTGGCCTCTCCCTCTCCTTCAACTGTTGGTTACAAAAAGCCTGCAGAAACTGTTCTTTCATTATTTTTCTGGTTTTGCATGTAGCCCAACAGGCCTCTGGTTCATGATCGAGGTTCCTAAGCAATGTACTCAAACAAATAAATAATATTATTAAGGGCAGTCTGTGAGTTGTGTGGACTCATCCTGGAGGTTTCCAAAAAGAGGTACTAGTATAATTTAAGACGACAATAACACAAAAATAAAATTAATTCACTTGGGGGTGGAGGGAGTATTAAGCTGCCTTGCAGTTCAGTCCTTTCTTTTTCAGGTTGCACATAGAGACATTGCTTCACTTACAGCAGGGAGGTACATGCATTAGTTTGGAGATTTTTCCCCAAAACACAGCTGCTTACTTCAGACTTGATCTAATGCCTACCAATGTCAACCAGAATTTTTGATCAACTTAAATGACTACACAATTCTCTGACAATTTTAATGGAATTTCTATGGAAGTGATCTTCAGTTTTAAATAGAGATGCCTTCTCACTAAAGAGATCTGAGTGGTGCTAAAATCTTAGCATGAAGCTGAATCTGCCCCAGAGATGGATGCAGGCTTACGCTTCTGTAATTTTAAGTACTGAGGTTCTGTTTCACAAATCTGCTTGTGAACTCAGGGATCTTGCAAAGCTGGACTGGGCCCAGAGGGGGCTGAGCTCTGTAGTGACCTCCCCGACTCCTTCAAACACCTCTCCAAAAGCCATAACACTACTCCTTCTGTGCCAAGATTACGTGTTCCCATACTACAGAAGGAGTGAACAAAGTCCAAAAGAAAAAGGAAAGCTGGTCTCCTGTCAGAGCCTCAGCTTATCTCAGCAGCTCCCTATTTTTAACTCGATTGCAAACGATATCTGTGATCAAAGGGCCAGAACCCCTGGAGGAGCTTAGGCGAACAGCGTGGTGGCCACAATTCTTCCTGATGATTTGTAAGCAGGAAAGGACTTTTGACATGAAAGACAGCTTAAACAGCACAAGAATAGCAATAAACCAGTTGTAAAATGCTTAACATTGCCCTTGAACTAATGCAAATTGTTCCAAACAATTTTCTTTTCTTTTTCTTTCTCCGTTTTCCTTTTTTTTTTTTTCTTTTCCTTTTTTCTGCCTCTGGATGCCCTGCTGGGACATTTAAACAGTCACATGCTCACCATACAAAAGCCTATATAACTGAGGAAATACAGTGTACTAATGTGTTTAGAATAAGAGAATCAAACAACGTCCACAATTCAGATCTGCTGCCTTCCTTTCTTTTGTTTGAGAAAGTGTTCATTAATGAGAAGCTTGTTTTGGACACTGACTGAGCTCCCAGACAGAAATGTTGAAGGGCAATTTATTGGCTTAAAATACTCAATTAAGCTATTGAAGAGATAGGTAACAAAGTAAAAAAAAAAAATATTCTGAAAGTAAATTAGTTGGGTTGCTGAATATTTTAGATGTTTAGAAAATGACAGTATTTACTTCCTGAACTTTAGCAATATTAAAGAAGGCCAATGTATGTGTTTATAGAAATCATGTTTCAAGGGCATGCTTGCTACTGTACAGAAATTATACAACAGACTTACAGAATCCCTTAATGTCACCTTTAAAAACATTCTTTTGTGGTTGTTTTTTTTTTTTGTTGTGTTTTTTTTTCCACATGGATCTAAAGTAGATGCTTTGTTTCAAACAATAACACATTCCTTTATCACCAGCAATTAGTTATATCTTCTAAAAAGCTCTGTGTCAAACCTCATAGTAATTAGAGACAGGAAAGACCAATGAAATCATCAGTTCATTTTCCAAAGACATTGAGTACTGGGATAGCTCTGCAAGGCAGATTGTATCAGCTTTTAGAAAAACACCAGTAATTAGAAGATATCTGAGTGGTGTGCATGTGTGTGTTTAAGAACATTAAAATTTTCCTGTACATATATTCTTTTGCTTCCACTTCTTCCTGGCAATGCTTGTGGTTTTAAAACAATACTCTTCCCCCCCAAAAAACCTTTTTAATTCCTCCTCAGTGTTCCTCCGGTCATTGTATGAAAAATTATTTTTAAGAAATGAAGAAACATCTAGGTTAAAAACAGTGTTTCAAAGAGCACTTAGGTGTGCAGTTAACACAGATGAAATAAAGCAGAATTTAATCAGAAGTTTATAGTCAACCATTTGCAAATCTACAGTCCTGACTGGGGAGTGACCATTCCAGGTGAGGAGCAGGAAGAGAGAGCTGTGCATCCATGTCTGTAAATATGTGAGGTTTGTGACCATATCCCAGTATATCCTGCCATATTCCTTCTGACCTCATCCTCTGGGGATTTCTCTGTCTAATGATGACAGGATATGTGCTCTTACTAAATCTGTTCTCTGTGGGAACCTCTTCAGCTCTTCTTTCTGGTGACCCTGAAACCAGCCACTAACTATAGTAAGCACATGGGGCTTGGAATTGTTTAAACTAGGGTTGTTTGAGGTCCCTGTGTGCAGCCACAAAGTAAAGTGTTTAAAATGTTTTCAAGTCTCAAACATGAGGTCAAAGAAATATGGTTGTTTAAGAGTCACATTAGGATTTCTTTAATTCAAATTACCTCAGTGAAAACCTTCTATTGTCCTATTAATGCAAATTTTTAATAACTTCAAAAAAGCTGCAAGCATTTCACTGACTTTTTTCTTGTTTCCCATCTTTTTTTTTCCCATGAATACATTATGAAATAGCCATTACATAGCTAGGTTTTACAGCACCTCACCCAACAAACAGGGAAAAATAACTGCCCAGCTTTGTCTCTGCTTTTCTTAAGGCTAATTTTTTTAAGTGTTAGAGGTTAATAACACTTATTTCATCCATTTCTTGGATCTAATAAAAGCAGTGGGGCATAACATTCTGTAAAACCAGGCAGTAGAGGAAATAACACTAATGTTAACCTCTAACATAAATGTAGGGGTAATTACCCTGGTCTACTTTTAAAATGAATGCCTTTTGTAGTCTCCCAAGTGGCATGGAAAAAAACTGCTATGTTTTAGGCTGCCACCACTTTCCCAGATCAAGAGCAATTTCTGTTAGCTACTTCTTACTGTGACGGGGTCACAAAGATGTCTGTGATTCTGTGATTCAGGACTGGCAGACTGCAGCAGAAAGAGCAATCCCTGGTAGCTACCTTTAAGGTATGTATTTGAAATGCAGGGACAGCCTTCTGCCAGAAGGAACATTTTACCTGCTTTCCCTCCATTCAAGATTTAAATAGGCAAATTTCAGCAGAATACGTTAAAAGGTAAATATTATACTCTAAATTAATTATTAATGGCGTAAATATTCTGCTCGGTCCCAATAGTACTGTTTTCTAAAATAAACAATTTTTAAAATTGTCTTTTTTTAACTTTCCAAATGTGTATGAATACTGTTAGTCACCTGGAAGTCTCCCTTGACCTGAACATGGGACAGCCCCAGCCTGTGTGGTTGATAGGTAGTCCCAAAATTATTCTCAGCATTTGATGTTCAGGTGTCTTCATACAGGATAGGAAAGAACATGATAAGCAGAGGTCAGAGTCATTACTTAATGCCTTCTAGCCTGAAAAAAAGGTCCTCACCCTGTCCTGCTAATGGTATTAATTTTATATTAGACACTTATGGGTAAAACTATTTGGCATTATCAGCTATCACTCTTTGAGCTTATTGGTAAACATATATGCACATCTATGTATACAGACTGCTTAACCACATCTATTAGGTCCAGATATGGACTGTGATGCAAAGGACCTATAGGTATGAGAAGGAACAGCCTGGAAACTGGACTGCCACTTAGGGACAAATGGGAATATCTTGGTTTAAAAAAAGTCTCAGATAACACCATCCAGTGACTGAACAGAGCACAAAATATATCTACAACAGTTTCCATGCTGCTTTGTTTAGTTGCCCTTTCCACCACCAGAGTTTCCTGAACATGCAGTATTCAGTATTTGCAGTGATACTGTTGGAGCTTCCTGGGGCTCAACTAGAACTCTGGGCCACAACTGTAAAGAAATTCTCTCTTATCCTACTCTTGGGGTTTGAACAATTAAACGAGGCTCCAACTGGGTTAAATAAAAAGTGACAGCTGCAACTACATCATGCAGTTCTCCAGAACACTTACTGTACTCTATTTCACTTTCTTCAAAATACCTCTTACAGCTTGTTAGGACTACTGGACAATCCAAAATCAGGTGCCAAGTATTTACTTGGTGGATACCACCTAATGACTGATGAGGAGAGTCAAGAAGATTGCAGGATATACTTACTGGGAACAAGTATCTAATTCCTATCTTAGTACAGATACTAACTAGTAGAAACAGAGAAAGTTTAGTGCAGGGTGGCAGTAATTATAACCATGTTATCAACATTGTCAGCGTGTCAAGGAGTACTTGTTCAGGTAAAGTAAAGGAAAAACATATGAGAGGAAACCAAAGCAACACAGGAGTAATTACCCAACACAGGGCAATTTCTGCAGAAAGGCTAAAACTTGGAATGGAAAATGAAAGGGAAATAGATTTTTGGTTTCATTCCTGGAGTGCCTTTGGATATATAGCATAAAGTCAGCATGGAAAAACCTGTATATCCATCCATTCCTCCATGAGCTACCTGATTAGGAGACTGAAACTTTTTGTTGTGCTGCCACACTAATACTCTTCAGACACATTACATTCACTAAATTCTTTTCTAATAAGGCAAGACAGCAGAGGGTTTTTTCCCTTGACATTTATGAAGCCTGCAAAGTGGAAACAATCAGTACTTTGTCAACACCTGACATTTAGCCTGACCTTCTTTTCATAATTATATTAGAAGGCTAGACTAGACCCCAGAACATTTGGAAACCAGCTGGATTTATAAACAGTAAAATATACTTAAGTGGCTATGCTCAGCAGAACCGGTTCAGAGTAGATTTCTCAAAACTTGGCAAATATTAATAAAATATCAGCGTTGTAAGGCACCTTTCTTAAGTAAATGGGCCAAAGTCTGTGGACTTTGTAGTAGAACAAATGTAATCTTTCCATCATCATCCTCACAGGCTGACTTTCCTACACAACCCACCACCATACAGGCAATGCCCAGTTTTCTGAAAGCTTTGCAGAAAAACCTCAAGACCTTTTCAGGATGGCATATCTCTCCCACATAAAATACAGATAAGTTGCCCTAGAGAAAAAAAAATAATCATTTAGAGTGACTGATTTTATGATGTTCACTCAGGTATTTTACTTATTTTATAATTTCATCATATTTGGAAGCTTTCTTCAAGACATATTTAAGTGGAAATGTCAATGTCCAACAGATACACTATATACAGAAGCAGATTACATCTGTCTGCAGAGGAACAACTGTTCACATCTTCATTGTTCTGATGATATGGGACATGTTTGGACACAGCAATGCAGATATCATTCCCCTCTACCTCACAGACTTTTCACTGTCTTCCAAAAGCATAACTATAGTCTGATTAACTCAGTCCTTTACATCATTACCATTTACTTTGCCAATAGCTATGTCTGTGGAATTGAAGCTTTCAAGAGCTTCCTTGTTGATCAGGGAGGTTTTCATCTACCCCATTAAAAAAACATAGCCTGGAAGGAAGAGAAAGGTGACCTGTATTGGAATTGTGGGCTTCTCTACAAAGTGTAGGAAGAGCTATGCCCCAGAGAAATACTTGAACAAAACAATCATTCTGATGCAAGAAAAACAGAATTATTGTAGTCGAGCAGCTATGAATGAAGTTATTCTGCTGTACCTGTTGTGAACAAGGCCCCTGCTTTAATTATGTCTGAAGCTTGGTGGCAAATATCCAATCCCCAAGTGAAGTTTTTTTAAAAAACCAGTATTTTGTTTCCATTCATTTAGTTGGCTGATTATTCTGAGTCTTTGACACTTTGACCTTTTGTTCTTTATGAATGTGCCCTGAGTATACCTATAGGGTCAGCTTGGACTGACTGAGAGCAGTTAAATCTGGTTTTGTACAGTGCTTTAATTCCTCTCCATAATGCCCAGCATCTGTCTCCTTTCCTCACAGAGAGACCTCAGTCCTAGCAATTGGTGGGAGCTAGGAAGTGGTGAGTATATTACAAAAGCAAAGGTTTTTCTTTATGACAAAACACAAGTATAGCACTGCTAGCTGCTGTGAGACCTACTCCTCATACCACAGCAATGCTGGCTCAGGACTGATCCAGAGATAAGCTTTGCCAGACAGTCATGACAATAAAAAAACCTCAGTATGAGACTGTTGGCCCATGCACACCAACAATTAATTCATACCTGTGTCCAAAAGGATTCTACAGCCAGGTTTTTGGGGCAGATGTCTCACAAATTACTTCTGAAAGTGTGGCAGAGAGGAAAAAGGAAGGAAAATCAGGACAAGATGTTTCAGGTGACATTATTTCAAAAGACTAATTGCAATGAAAGATGCTGATCCTAAATATCAAGTGCACATTTTATGTTTGATATATTGTTAAAACAATTAAAATCATCCTAAGGGAAGCTGAAATGAGACACTGACACGCTCCAGCAATGCTAGTGGAAGATTTAACTATAGAAAAGCCCAGACCATTTTTGCTCCAGATGTTAGCCTCTTTCTCTCTGTTGGATACACAGGAAACCTTGGAAATGAAGTTTCTAAGTGACCCAATTTCTCAGTCACTCATATAGAAGAGTTAGACTGTTCAAAACTTTCTGGGGAATTTGAGGTGAACGTTCACAAAGAATCCTATGACCAGTTAGTGGCACCATGAGCCACTCTTCTGTAGCAGGAAAAAGAAAGGAATGCCAAGCTTGATTCATAAGCATTATGAACAGCAGCTATAAAATTCACTGTTAAGGGCAGATCTGTAAGAGGCACTGAGTAAAATTTCTCATAGTAAATGCTAGACCATGAACTAGTCAAATAAAAAATAAAATAAAATAAATTAAAAAAAAAAGTGGTACTTAGTGTACAGATCAAGATTTAGATTTAAGCAGATGGAAAGGACAAATCTGATCCTGGATAGTTCTCTACAGAAAAATACTGAAATCATCAGGCAAGGGATGATGAGCCAGCCTCCAGTGTGCACCCTGTCCAAAGGAGACTAGAGCTATGTCCATCAGACAGGGGATTTGAATAATTCTTTAAATAGTGAAGACACTTTGTATACAACAATTCAGGAAAATTATCTTCATTTTAAACTGTTTATAATTTTAAGAGGACTTGGTTAAAGTTAAATTGTGGAAATTCTATCTGTAGAAAAATATCTGAGTGATGGGTTTTCATCTATCCTGTAAATCTGTCTTCATCTATCCTGCAGTAAAACCATGTAATTAAAGTTGTCACTCATTCAGGAAGGTGGTACAAGATCTATTACCAGACTCTCTCCTCAGAGGCCACTGCACATTGCTTCCTATTCCAATCTGCTCTGGGTTTTCCTGGTGCATGCCCTATGGGCAGAGGTTCCCAGAGAATTACTCTATTTATTTAAGCAAAGTGTAATAGGGAAAAAAAAAAATCTGTTAAGGCAAGTAAAGATGAAAAAGAGCCACAAGTTTTTCTACATCTGTTTTTGTTATACATGGTAACCAGGGAGATAAGAATATCCACAGTCCTTGGTTTTGCTACTCATAACAAAGTGCTTTTGGTTTGTACACTCAATAATTTCACTTGATTTTTTAAAGAGACTGAAAATAAATGCAGTCTCCATACATAGTTTAATTTGTTTTCAGGAACTATGACCTTTGACTCTTGTAATTCTATTTAAAGCTAATGTCTAAAGATCTGCTGTTCCAGGGATGTACAAAATATACCTAAGATTTATGAAACAATAAATATTTTCTAGGCTTTTCTTCATTCCTTTCATTTCATTAATCAAAGCCAGTAACAAAAAGAGCTGCACATCCTCTCGAAGCTATCTAATGGGTTATTTATTGTTATTAAAAGCAATCAATAGTTGGTGTCTCAGATTAATGTTGAAGGCAGGTGAAGACACAAGGATTTACTGTCACCGACATCACATGTACAGCAGGACAACAAACAAGTTATTTTTTAAAACTTCATTAATGGCATGAAAGGCATTCACCTATGAAAACAACTCCATTAAAATCATCTAGCTATGAAGTGTAGTGCACATAGATGGCACTCTTGAAAACAACATTTTCTCCCTCTTGAAAGCCATGTGAAATGTTATAATATCACCTCTGATGAAGCTGTAGCTTCCTTTTCTTCACAGGATCCCTTTTTCAGGCTATTCCTTTGTTTTGTGCTTTGAAGGGGATTTCTCAGCTGGGCAGATGACTGTGCTAGTTCCCATCAGAGCCTGTAACCCTTCCCAGAAGAGCCTGCAGGAGGTGATGCTGAACAGGTCAGTACCAGAGGAACAGCCAAACCACCCCCCAGGTGAAGGGCTGAAGTTTCGTGTCAGATCATGTTTACAAGCAGAACAGAAGTACAGAAGATGGGTACTTTTAATTAAAGGAAACCCCCAAGACATTTGCAGTACCATCGCGCAGTGGATTTGAGGACATTTCCTGATTTTTCTTCCTACCACCATAAAGATTTTTTTTATCATCATCAGGTGGCAGGTGTTTCCTAGGCATTCAGGAAGATCTCGTTCCTTGCTTACAGGCCTGTTTCAGAGAAGATGGACAAAATGGAATAACAAAAAGGTTTATTTTGAAGTGTAAGTCACAAATGAACCAGGACCCCTAAGAAGGCTTGAGGATAAACACAGAAGGCAAGAGTCTTACAAACTAACTCAGGCAGGGGTAGCATGGAAAAAAAGACAAAAATGGTGACAATATGAGAAGCAGATGGATTTGGGAAAATCAGAAGAGCAGATGGAGAGGACTGGGAATAGGAAGTTTGTTGTGGGAGGATGGCTCTGGAGGGCAAGCTGTTCCTGCAGACAAGGCTGTGAAAGGGGGGGAAAGCTGTTTAAACCTGATGCTGCTTTTCCAGATGAGGAACCAGGAGAGTAACACAAAAGAGAGAGGCAACACGACTGAGCTGAGGAATAAGGAAGGAGCTCGGCAGATGCATTTCATATTCACTGGGAAGGGTCCTGCTCATTTTTGGAATGCCAGAGTAGTCCATGTCACAACAGTCAGGGACATGCAAAAGGAGACTCCATGGGTCTACATGGATTTTGCAAAAAATTGCTCATTTCTACACTGGGAGACAGATGCTTAATTAATGAAAATCAGATGACATGTATCACTTTCAGTGGAGATACAGCAGCTTGTGATTTAGACCTGTTTATCCTTAACAATATAGCAGACTTTGTGTATTTGCAGCACTAAAGAACTATGAGGTTTTAGACTGAAAAAAAGGTTATTTTATTGTCAAATAAGCTAATGTTTGATTATCTGACATCTCCTAGTTGTTATGATCCTGCTTCTGCCACTGATAGCCATTTCCACTGTCTCTATCTTGGTAAATATTTAAATTTTTAAACCAAATGTTATGTTATTCCCAGTATATGGCTCACAAACTTGTTGTTTAAGTTTATATGGCATGCATTGGTATGTTGGAGATTGACATACGAGTTTGATTTAGGTTAAAAAATGTGAACCAGAGCTGAGGATGAAGAATTCAATTTATAACCACCAAAATTGCAAGGAAAGTACAACTGAGAACAATGTTGGCATTTCTCAAAATAGCAGATAGATGCGTGGTTGTGGTTAGGAGAGAGAGGGCAAAGGGAAGGATTTTCCAAAGTAATGGAATAGAAATTTTACAGTGGTTTATCTGGCCCTTCTACTCATAATTTGTCGACTCCCTAAATAAAGTACATACAAAAGACAATTTACATTTTAAATGGTAGGTTTTTGCCTGAGGATCACAATTCATTTTAAGCAAATGAGCAAGTAATTAGGTACACAGCACAGTTAAAAGATAAAAATTAATACTAGCAGGACATCTTCAAGTTGTAAGGCTACACCATGTGACCTTACCTTACAAGAGGCCTTCAACCATGCCAAAGCATTTCAAAATCAAAACATTTTCATGTTTCATATTACTCAAATTTTTGCTACAGCACTTACATTTCCAGAATAATCCTACACCAAGAATCTGTGCAGAAGCCACCTTTTCCTACATCTTCCCAAAGGTTTCAGCTAGAACTGCCAATAATTGACTCCTTCCCCACTCCATTTGTTTGATGTGCTATGAATTTTCTTGGTAGTGCAGCATCCTCACAGCCATCATTGGGACACAGTATTCTTGCACACTAGAAATGCTAAATCAATAGTCTGAAAAGAACCTATTAGCATTTTCACCACCACCTGCCTATTTTTATGCAGATTTTCTGAGAGAGGTAGGGGTGAGGTTCAAATAGGCAATAACACATCTAGAATGCTGATCCTGGTTAAGTGCAATTTTAATTTCTTGATCACTTTCCTCAGTGCAATGCAAGGTGGACAGTTTTCCAAAGTCTGACTAGATACAGTCTGTCAGGACATCCCATGCATATATTTACTATGTTGCTGTCTATCCAGTTAAAATAAATTCATCACTATCATCATCCAACACTGGTAGCATTTCAAATGTCTTCTGCAGAAGCTCATTGGAAAGACATTTGGGCATTAGCTTTCTCCTGGAGTTTTCATCAGAGAGAAGCCTCTTGGAAGTTGTGGTGGGTGAGTCCGGAATAACCTATTCTCCTGTAAGACTGAAAAGCTAACAAGAGTTGTGAGTACTGCAATAGCTTTTTGCTATTGACAAATTGCTAAATTGCTAAATTACAGCTTTTTCAGACACAGTGTCACAGGTTCTGGAAGGACTTTTGACTAACCTGAGACCACTCCTGTTAAACCCATTGTCAGATTTATATTTCATCTTTGCTTTGCTTTTTTTAAGATCTATTTTTTTCAGGTAAGTAGTAGGCATCAGACATTAGCCATAAAAAGCTGGGGAGAACAAAACACATGTAGGTTTTAGGGCACTATAAGAAATTAACTGTGAAAAGGCCTATCAGCAGGCAGAAGGATTAAGGAAGAAGTTGGCACTGTCCAACTGTGGGATAAACTGTGTCTTGCACCCCAAAGGTCGTGCAGCTAGATAGTTAGCATCCATTAACAATCACTCAGCTCAAAAAATGCATGCTTTGGGAGATGAGAACATTGACTGCTGGAAAAATGCATGCTCTGGAGGGTGAGGACATTGACTTCCTTTTTATATTTGCTATTCTAATTATACTGTCCTGATTTCAAATTAAAGACACAATGGCTTTTGCTATTCCATTATGTAATTATAGATTTCTCTAAACATTCTTTCCTTTGTTGGTTTGCTCCGTGCAGGATTTGTTTTAAATACATAAAGCAATCAAAATAAATTCTGAAATCAAAACAAAGAAAACAAATGGTGCCTCAGATATTCCCTTAAAAAAATAGCTCTGTGCATCATCCTCAGGCACTTCTGTCATCTGTTGCTATAATAACCACTTTGATTACACGAACACTCACCAAACTCTGCTTGGCTGACTGAAGGGCACTTCCCAGCAGCTAAATGAATAGCTCTAAAGTACTGCTCATTTCCAACTCAGTACCAGATTTTGTCCTATCATATCAACAGCCATGCAGCCAAGAAACTGAGCTTTCTTGCACATGGTCTCCATGGTGTTTATGTGTTTCTTCCCCAAACAGACAGATGCAGATTAAGCAATGCATGTCAATCTCATTATGAGACTGTGAAATGTGCAGAAAGTTTGTTAGACACTCATGCAATCATACACATTGTGAACATCCTGTTTATTTGGCCTCTTCTCTGATGATTGGCTGTGGTGTTTCAGCACATTACTGACAGCTGGGAATTGCTCCAATGGAACATGCTTTTCCTATGACAAAGATCCAGAAAGCAGCACTAACATGTGTCCGCCCATTATTTCAGCCATACAAAAAAAAAAAAAAAAAAAAATCAAAAAAAAAAGCCCAAAACAAAACCCCAAAAGCCCCAGCACAGCCCTTCCAAATGAATAGCACATTGGTTGTCTGAGCTGTGCTGGAGCAGCACCAGACAGGCCCTCAGCGACCTTTGGAGGCCATCTGAGATAATAAATCCTTGGACCCCCAGTTCCGGAATGCTTTGGGCAAGGTCAGGATGGCAAATTTCCCATTTCCACAATATCAGATGTTACGGTAATTCCTTTTAGCTAATGTGTAAGAGCAAAGGAATGTCTTCAAACCTCATCTAGGCCCTGTGGAATCTGTTGAAAATGCGTGACAGCTGCGGGCTTTGGCTGGGGTCTGCCTGTGAATATATGAGATTTGGAAACCTTTCAGCCAAGGGAAGGAGGGAATGACTGTACATCCAGGGTGTACCATTGGTCTCCCTCCCCAGCTCCCTTTCACACAACACAGCCACATGGCAGCTCTGTGCTCATGCCTGCCACACATTCTGTACAGCCCAGTGTTGCTGGTAACATACAGGACACAAAAGTACAGGTGTGCAAGCATGTACACACACACACACACACAAAAAAAAAAAAAAAAACGGGGCTGGGGGGGAGGAAGAAGAAACATGGGTTTCCATAAGGTCTGAGAACAGGAAACGGAGCAGCTCTTCTAGTTTTTCTGTAACAGGGCAGGGAGCAAAGAAGTAAGCAACTAAGCACTGGATTGCTGCTCCTTGTCTCCAGGTGGGAAGGAATCCCACATGGATTCTCTTGTTCTCTGTTCTCCAGAACCAAGGGAAGAGACCAGATTGTGCAAAAAGACCATAGTCCCCTCCTACATCCTTATTCTCAAGGAAAAGACCATGGCCTCTCACACACCCATTTTCACATCACTAAGCAAAATGGTTCAACACCAGCTACCATATTTATCATCTCTCCAGTCTTGTGCTTTCCAAGGACTTTATAGACTCAGGTTTGGTCCTCAGCTACAAGGTCTGCAGTGCAGATGAGGAAATCCATTTGCTATGTGCAGAAAAGTACTGAGATACAAGGCAAGGAAGGATCAGAAAAATTGCCTTAGAGAGCTACCTCCACTCTACATAGCTTTCAACAGCCCAAACTAACACAAGCTTTTGATTACTCTTGAATAATTTCAACAGTACAAGAAAGCTCCTGGCACAAAGGGCTTCTCCCAATCACATCAGTATTCCACATAGTGTTTCATAAACTTTATATTGCACATTGCCATGGAGCCACCTTCATAGCCATTATGTCCATCTTTCACACTGAAAAATATCAAGAACCTGTTTTATGTGCAGTATTAGCCACTACAAATTGTGATTACTGCTAGTATAAAATGAAGTAGAAGAACAGATCCACCAACATCTGGATACAATGCACCTGATGGTGAGAGCCTTGGAGCAAGTGCTTTTTCCAGATTCCAAAATAGGTTTCAGAGAAAGAAAAATAAAAATAAAAAAAAATAAACCAAACCAAACACATTGAAAGGACTGGTTGGAGAAGAGGAATTAGGAAATCAAAAGTATGTTAATTACAAAGACAACACACTCCTGATTTCTTACAAGAAGTTGAAAAGCACAGCAAGCCTCAGCTAATCAGCCAGAGAGTAGTAATGAGATAACAGGCTTTTTCATAAAATCAAAATATATCAAAAACATTTTTCCATTTTTGTTGAAAGTAGCAAGGGTGGAGAAGTTACAATTTTTCTCAGATTTTCATAGGAGGAGAAAAAAGTTTCATGGCCATGTTCAAGTAAAGGCAGTTGAAAGGACGGATTTAAACAAAGATATTCTGAACACACAGCAAACTTCAAAACCAGCCTATTTTGAAAACTGCAGCTACTGGAAATCATCCTTTCACAAGTCTATGGACATGCTAATTTTTCCTTACTAAATTCTCAGCCAGTCCCTCCCACAGTCACAGTTTATCTGCTTCCACATTCAAGAATTTTCAACAGAGCTTAATCAATTCAGCAAAAGAGAAGTTGCATTAAAAATATGTGGAATTCATGAGGATAAACTTTCTTTGTAGCAAGAAGGTTATCAAATAGCAGGGGATTTCTCCTGTGATTGGTGGCTCTTTCAATTATGTCACTCAGACAGATTCAGGGCTTTAAAACAACAGTACAAGTGTAAAGGAAATCCATGTATTTAGATTTTTCTCAGGGGAACTCACCCAGAATTACACTACCATCAATACGATCAGAATTTCCCCAGTTTCTTAGATTCTGTCATTTTGCAGTGTGACAATGACACTATTTCAGAGTGAATGTGTCAAATAACAGATACCACTACCCTCCACTTTTTCAAACAATGAGGAGCAGAATTCAGCCAGCACACTATTATGTAATAAAACAATCTGACAAGGTAAATTCTGCTCATGTGTTTTTCTGTGACTTCTCACAGAACTGGCTTATTCTCAGATCTGGGGAAGAATACCAATAGTATGTACACATCCTTATCTGCACTTATCTAGCTGTCCACTTGACTCAACAAATCTCTTCACATGATCTACTAGTTTTTCAGTAGAAGGAAATACATTAAGAGTAAAATTTGTGCAACATTGTATTGCAAGCATTCCTGTTTGCAAACAAAATAATGGGGGAGGCTCATATAATAATATTTCAAAGGTGCTGCCTGGAAAACACAAAGATCATGAACAGCAGCAATAGAACATCCACTGCAATCCCAAAACAAACATGGCATTTGCAAAAGGCAAACTTCCTTAGTTAAAAGTACTCACTGCTCAGCATGGCTTAGGTTTCTAGTAAGTTCCTCTCTTGAGAACTGCTTTTATATTCATTCCTGTCTTAGAAAGAAATAGAATATTTCCAACAAATCTGCATCAGCAAAACCACATTGTCCACAAAGTTTGACTGGCTGTCTGTAATCTGCACATGCACTGTTTCCAATTGGATCGTGGATCCTCCATTTGCAGAAGACACAAAAGAGAAAGTTTTTGATGTATACTAATTAATATTTGTTTGCACACCATGAAACAATCATCCACAGAAGCCTTAACAAGGCAAAGTCAAGTGAGAAACTCAAGTTTTCAGTCGATTACAGCAAATTCACACTACAAAACAAAACGACTTAGAGCTTTTCATCTTGCCACAGTTATTCTATAAATACAGCATAAGATTCTTTAAATACAGCATAATGTTCCCTCATAATCCTCCCTACCATATAGTCCTGCATGCTGACTCAGGAATTAATGCACTGAGCCCAAATCCAAGTCTCTACAGCTGGGACTTACTTAATGTCTATATGTACCTGTTAGCTTGCACAGGTTAGCCTCAGGGTAGGATGCAACCAAGCTCTTTTGGCTTGTTCTCTTGGAACTAAATAGTTTTGCAAAATGTCAGGGAAAAATCATCCTCCCAAGATCAGGTTGTGTGAATTTTTCTTATATCCTTGAGGGCATAATAGAAAATAATCAGTAAACATTCATCTTTTCTTAACAGAGCATGATGTACTGCTACTCACAGATCTACTGAAATATAGTTTAATCTTCTCTTCCTCTCATTCATGGTACATTGCAAGTTCCAGATCAAATGCTATTATGAAATCAAACCCAGAAACACAGAAACCATAGCTAACAAAAATGTGCTTATGGGGCTTTGTTGGTTTTTTGGTGATTTTTTTTTTTCTGTGGTGTTGCCATCTTTTAATCAGAAGATCATAATTTTGAAAGACAAAAAATTAACCCAAGTTATCTATACAGTCCTACAACCAGTGAAATAAATGCCTACAAGGGTGCTCTACCTTCATTTCTTGCTTTACACGCATCACTTAGGAGCTCAAAGTTTATAAGAACTTAATTGACACTCTCAGCACCTTTTTGCTTTGCTGTACCCCTCCTAGTGCTGTTGTGTAAATTCACAAAGTACACACAAACCAGTGGCCTGGCATCTTGTTGAAAGTCATCCTCTCACTGTGAGTCCTGTTCTAAAATAAAGAGAAATTGCAACAATAGGGTACTCTGCTCCAGAGCTTTTCAACATGCAACAGAGCAGGGAGAGTCAAAAAGCAATCAGAAATAGCTTCTAGATTATTTTCCATCCTTTGTCTCCACATATGAAGATTAAGATACTTGTAGAACTTACAAAACAAGAGATTGCTTTTTCTTCTCTTTAGCTCCCAGCACCTGATGACAAGTGAGGAGTGGTCTGCATCTTGGACCCTGCTCTGATGCTTGTTTCCCCTTCCCTGCTGCTCTCAGCTGTTTCCACTCCTGACCTCCAGTCTCTGGTTTCAGCTTCCATGGCATGCTCTGTTTTTTAACAGAGTAGGAATTGTATGTGTCAAGCATTAGAAACAGCAGCTCATTAACAATGTAAAACACATCTGAGAAGATAAATGGCCACAGGGAGACAAAACCAAGGACACCAGCCTGGTTAAACCATCCCAGGATTAAGTGTTCCCAAAAGATGTAACGAAGAGGTTTCCACTGACATGGTTTTTCTGACAGAAATTTACCAAAACTTCCTGGGAACTATGAACATTTCAAAGAACTTTAATTGGGGTGGAATAAAAGAGATGCCCAATAAATAGTTACTTCCACAGTGCTTCAGCAGGAAAGAGACAATCTGGCAAACACTCAGCACAGTGTTCAGTGTATGCTCCTGAGATGGTAAAGGTAATGTCATCCCCATCCTCTCTATGAGGAATCACTTTGAAGTCAGATTCTTTATCTGTATATGACCTAATTGGAGGACTAACTATTGAGGAAAGTCTTGTCCTTCCTTCAGAACAAGTAAAAAATGTTTTTAAAATAAATCTCAGTTTCACCCCAATGTGGATATCCTCATGACAAAAAAAATCTTTGACTAGTTACTGCTTTGACTTCCCTCTCTTACTGAAAGCTGAAGGTTCCACTGAATCCCAGTAGTGCAAAAGTTGCAGGCCCAATCTGACTCTCCATGTAGTGTGAATGGCCAGCTGGTATCAGCAGGTAAGTGAGCTTTATCACATCACAGTTTGCTTTATCCTCTCCTTCTCTATGAGGTAGCAGTGACCTATGCAATCCTCATGCAGCAGGGAGGCTGCCAATTGTGCAGACAGAGAAATTCCAGGGGGTATATCCTGTTACTGTCTGTACTCTCCATCATCTGCTTTAAACCCCTCCAGTTCTGCTGACAGTTTAATGTGTTCATCATCTTCAAAAACAAATATCTGAAAGACTAAAACTTAGGGAAGACTTCTGGACTTCAGAGAACTTAAAGCCGAAGGACTTAAGAGACCTGAGAAGAACTCAGCTTGTGTTAAGACCCACAAGAGATCTATCTAACCTTAGAAAAGCAGTAGGAATAATTATAAAAATTAAGCCAGTATGTCCATCTTACAAAAAACCCCACAATTCGTTCAGGATCACTAAACATGAAAAGGTATGAAATCCATCCCAGGACATATCACCGGATCTTTCTCCTGGTCATAGTCTTTCCTCAGCATCACTACTGGCAACTGCTAGAAACAGTGCAGTGGGCTACAAAGACATCAGGTCTGAACTATTCTAGAGATTTTTCTGTTAACTGCTTTTTGAAACAGAATTTGAACTCACACATGAGATAAATTCATACTTCATTTACTGACATACATTGTGTATATGAAAAGACCTTACTATCATAGCATTAGCACACAACTATTACAAGGATGGAAGTGATTTATAGGTATACAAGTATACAGGTGTGTGTGTGGATGTATGTAGCCTTTTTTAATTCAGAAGGAATTTCAGAAGAAAACTAATTAAGACCTACAAAACTTAATTTTTTTTTTTTAACGCGACAATTAAAAGATTAATGTTTCAGCTTGGGACAGAAGAATCAGTTCTCTCTGCCTTTTTTCTACAAGTCTGCCTGAAATAAGAAGTGGCGTCTCAAATAAATGCAAGTCAAGGAAAAAAAAAAAATCACCCAAGATAACTGATTGATGGATTGATGAGTGATCAGTCAGTATACAGCGTGCTCTGTGTGACGTTTGAAAAAGTATTTCAAAATTTCATTTTAACACATACTCCACTAGTAATGAAAAATGTGCTGTCACTGATAAGTGGTCTTAGCAAAAGAGTTGGTGGTGAAAGGGCTTTGAAAGAAGGAAATGGAAAGGGTACGGCCTTTCATTATATTAGGTAAATCTATTTGACCACAGAGAGGTTGAGACTCTGCTGCTGAGGTTACAAACTAAACAGGCCATCAACTTAATTAATGTATGACTTTTCAACCAAGGGCACATTTTAGCTACACCCAAGGATCAATGTAATTCCTTTACAAGGTTAACCCTCTTCCACCAGTGCTGGATTTGGCAGATAGCCCACGAGCAGCACAGCACCAGTCAGGAGAGGCTCCTGAACCACCCTGGGGGAGCAGGCAGCTGCACGCCAGGGAAAGGCAGCCTGAGCCTGGCTGCAAGCAACATGCCAGATCAGTCCCCTCTCTGGAAAAAAAAAGTAAAAAACTGGTGGAAAAAACAACTGCCACCCCACTGCCTCAGAAGCCTTCCTCCCCCACCTCTACCACAGAAAAAAGGGGGACAGATCTAGGTGATTGACAAAAAGATTTTTTCCCACTGACTTCCAGTAAGCACATCCTGTAAAGTGACAAGTACATGATCCCATTCTTCAGTTCTGCCTTAAAATCCCATTCCTCTGCCTGACAGCTCCTGTCCTGCATACAAACCCCGTGCTTTGGATTCCTGGTTGTGATGCTTCCCAGGGCTCTCAAAGCTGGAAACGGTTACTCACACAGTAAGTTTTCTCCTGAAACTTGAAACCAGGTGAAACTTCCCCATTGCCTCTTTCCCTCCCTTCCCCCAGCCCAACAGCTCTGGCAGAAGCTTTTGCCAAGTTTCAGGAGCAATTGAGCACACCTGGGTTGAGCCTCAAAAGCTGAAGAAGGGTGTGTAGATGTTGATGGAAGTGACACAAAGCAAAACCACCACTACCACCACCACCCCACCCCGAGGTTTCATGTCACCTTTGCAGCACTCCTGGGCTGCTGTAGCTAATACCCCCTTCCCAGACTGTCCTAACACTGCTTTCAAAACTGCTTTTGGCTGGAAGCACAGGGAAGGCATGCCTGTCTTTGCTTGCTAATAGTTCCAGTAAACTGCAAGTTATGATATTAAGCACAAGAGTACCACTGAAACAGAAACACCTCCAGAGTGCAAGGCAGTTGCATTTTCTGGCACCGTTCTTGTCTGACCAGAGGGCTCAGCTGGAATGGGCCATGGTTACCTGGGACTCCCTCTGGAAACCCCTGGACTGGGGGCCCACAGCAGAGCTCATGTGTTCTGGGTCTAAACCTTCAATTTTCCAGCTTAATGTGTTTGAAAAAATGGTGATGGGACCTTTTCACAGGAGTGATGCCCACTTGGACAATCAGTGCAACGTCAGCACAGCAGGTAATGATAGACCCAGTGGTGAGGTTGGGTCTGCTGCAACTGAGAGTTTTGAGGAACTCCTGGCATAATATCATCTCCTTTACAAGCACGTTTGCATATGTCCCTTTCTCTCTGCATCATCAGGACTGGCTTGGTCCAGGAAAGGCAGGTAATAAATGCAATCCCACCTGGAGCCAGAGCTAGCTTGCTTTCTTTTCAACACAATAAGAGTGGGCCAGACAAAGCATCCTGATTTACTCAGGTGGAGGGATTTTTCAGAGAGGAATGGAAAAGGAGTGGGTGCGGTGGCTTATGCTAATTATCATCTATTTATTTTGGGAGATAAGCTACTTATACATGGTATGTTTGGTTTGGATTAACTTGGACAGACACAGAATGACTGTCCACAGTTTGACCTTGACATGAGTAACTGGCCTTTGGCAGGGAGGGGGGACTTTGACAGATACTGCCTGAAGAAAGGGATCAGTCTCAACATAACTGCTGCAGAAGTTGCTCTGGGCAACGGATGGAGGCTGGGAAATACTGCCTGGAAATGGAGAAGAGAGCAGGGGGGGAAAAATAAAAACCATCATTGGAAAAAATGGAGAGGAGAAGCAGGGTTGCTCAGGGGTACAGACACTTCCTGTTAATATGATTTGGTTTGGAGTGACAATGTTTGTACCGAGCTGAACTCGAGGACAGGAAGAGGCAGACAATAGCAGAGCGCTGCTGCATTGTTCGCCCCATGTGCTCTGTTCTTTCCCCTTGGCTTACCCAGCTGATCATTGTGTAACCCCTCAACTGGGCTAATTTTCAACCTGTCCAGGATATTCTCAATTATGTATTCTTCATAGAATGTCATGGTTTATTTTTAAAAGGTCCGGAATATTTCCTGTGATTAATGTCTGGATTAGTGGTTGTTTTACAGGGTATATAGTCTTGGGTAACAATTCTTAATCCCGACTGAAAGGGCAGTTCAACACGAGCAAGCTTTTAATTTAAGTATCTTAACAAAGGCTTTATATATTCTTCTCCTTCCTTACAAGTCTTCAGAGAAAAAATACAGCAATGGCAGATGAAGTGGGCCATGAAACACAATGTTTTCTGTTCTGGGAAGGTCTGCTTAAAACACGAGCAGATTTCAAAACGACAAAACAATTTTTCCTGGCAGGTTTGGTATCAGGCTTTGTTTTGCTAAACCTGATTATGCACTTTGGCTGCCCAGCACAAGCATATGTTCCAAACCAATTTAGTCCCTGCTCAGAATGAGTCTCCTTATTTGTCCAACAGCTTCGGAAATCATTTTTTCATGATGACTTTGAGTGACCATTTAGCACACACTGCAAAGGTATTTCAGGGACAGCAGACCTCTGTACCAACTGAGGGTCCAGTTCAAGACTTATTTTGTTTTTAATTTTTTTTTTCTGTTCATGTTGAACACATTTGTCAGATGAGGAAAACCCAGGCTGGGCACCTTTCTAGAGGTTTCTCACAGCTCAGCTAGAGCCCCCCTTCCCTGGTAGTTTCATTGTCACAGCAGTGTCACCACTGGGCTTTATCAATGGGTTGGACAAGCCACCCAAGATAACCCATAATAGGCAGGCAGAAGCAGTGCATACCGATGCTTTTAGCTATGCATAGTGACAGTGAGCAAACAAACTCTATTGAACATTTTGGCTGGTGCTAGTGTGACTTGGTTAATATGAGATTAACCTCTCTGCTTCAAATCACCCCTCCTACAAACAAATATAAGTCTACCAACTTGCACACCTCAAGCAAAAGCTTCAAGCAATAGTGATTGTTGATAGACTGGCACTATAAAGTATCCCATTCTGCTTTTCCTCACTCAATAGGAGTGACAGGTATTTAAAAGTTGCAGATTGTTTTTCACTCTCAGAGCTGAGAGGACAGGCAGCTCCAGACCAAATAAAGTTGCTCCCTTTGCTTTCAGACAACTCAGGTCTGTTCCTGGATGAAAAGACTCAGGCTTACAACTCCACTGATTTACTTGACAGGTAGGTTGAATGTTCTCAAAAAAAATTTACTACAAATCTTTCCCAGAACACCAAGAAATCTCCCTACAATGGGAGGGGAAGGAGGCAGAGATGTGCCACGCAAAACAACAAGAAAGCATCCATCCTTAATTTGTACCAAACTATCTGTGGGCACAGGAAAAAGAAAATTCTAGGCAGGTTCTACTAGCCTCAGCTCAACAAATCTGTGCCCTCATCTATCTCTTCTAGAGCAACCTCCAGAGATTTAGGGAAAAGCTATGCAGTTTAAATGGGCCTTCTGCAAAGGAAAGGTCACTCGACCTATTTTTATGAAAGCTCCTGAGTCTGTTCACCTTTACATTCCTCTCTTCCTTCCGGAAACACATAAGACAGAGTCAAGAGATCAGAACAAAGTGTGAAGGATAACAGTCTTCAGCAGCAGCACCTCCACACCTCTGGAGGAGATTACAGGTTTGATTAATCATTTCCACAGTGCCTTCTGCCTCCAGGTACTGAGCTGAGGGAACAGCCCAGTGCTACCGACAGCCTCTCAATGGGAGAGGCTTACAATGTTCCTGCATCAATGAGCATCATTCCAGGATCTTCTGGTAATATAATCAGACTGAAACAAACTCTTTCAGTCTGCAGTAACGGATTGGGTTTCAGCAGGCTGAGGAAGGAAAGGCCTGAAACAGATAATCTTCAGTTGCTATCGCAGCAATCTCACCCAGGGCACCTTCTGGGGACATGACAGTGCTTTGCACTCAATCAGATGCTGCTTTACAAACTCTGGGTGGTCAGCCACACAACGCCTGTTGCAAAATTCTCAACCCTTCCTTTGGTCCAGGGGAGTCCATTCCTGGGCTTCTCAAGGTCAGTGTTTGGCCAGGCCAAGCCCAAACTCAACCTCTCTAGAGAGAGACCAGCAAAGGCTCTTCACTGTCCATCAGGTTCTACAACTCATGGCTCAAAGGAAGGGAGTTTCCTCCCATCTAAGCAAACTGCAAGTAACCATGGCCCACAGCTGCCCCACAAGCATTCTAAAGTTCACTGACAGGCACAAGCCACCCTAATGTCTTTTCTCTCTTAAAACATCAGCAAAGAGGAGAGAAGTGTTCTCCCAAACGAGAGGTTGTGCAATACCTGACCTGACACACACCCTGCCCCACTCCCCTAATGGAATCAGGGGTCAGGTTGGACATCAGGAAGACACTGATTCACTGGCAGGGTGAGGAGACCCTGGCACAGCTTGCTTAGGGAAGATGTGGATGCCCTATCCATGAGTGTAAAGGCCAGGTTGGACAGGGCTTGGAGCAACCTGATGGAGTGGGAGGTGTCCCTGCCCATGAAGGACATTGGGACTCTATGGTCTTTAAGGTCCCTTCCAATCCTGGCCATTCTACAATTGTATAAACTTTAAGTCCCCAATCCTAAGGGCACCAATAGGTCTTACCTGCCCTGACCAGCTTCAACTCAGACCTTCTGCCTAAGGGCCCAGGAACCCCACTGAAGCTAACTGTCCACAATCCTGCTCCTTTCCCACACCAACTCTCTAAGAGCAGCAGAAGCAGAGCTAGACAAGCCAAAAGCCAAACAGGGCTGAGGTGATGGCTGTGAGATCACTGTCACTACAACTCAGTGATCATGTATAAAGGTGAGGTTACAGATCAATCTGGGGTCAGTCTGGAAAGTCCAATAAGGATCAGTAGGGAACACAATCAGGCACAGGCACAGCTATGACAGAGCCTATGACAGGTTCACCTAATTATCAGGTGTTGACCATATCTTCAGACATGCTCAAATGAGACAGTGGCACAGGGGGGAATTCAAGGACAAAGGCAACAGACTGGCCCTAAAAGAAGACACCTGCTCCCACTAATTCTTTTAACTTACCTTGTATGCAAGGTAAGGAGGGACATTTCACCAGCTGGTGATGAAATCTCTTTAAGACTGTGTATGCAAGCATGGAACCATTCAGCCTCCTGCCCTATGAACTTGAGCATGGGTATTTATATTCTGCTTGTTTTAATGTTTTTGTTCTGTAGCTGAACACATCACACATTGATTTTATTCTGATAAACCCCTTTCTTCTGGGCTGTTGCTACCAATTGAAGATGCTATGGCATACTTCATATGTAACTGCCTTACATGTAACTGCTTCCTCAAAAACAACTGGGGTTAGCCACCAGGAATTGAAAAGTGCTGCTATAAGATGCAAGATGCTGCTCTCCTGAACACGTGAGACTGCATTCACAAAGTCTCCTAGACCAAGGACTAAAAATTATTGCTCAAACAAGTATATACACAAGAAACCCACCAAACCACATAAGGTCTGCTTAAGTAAATGAAGGGGATTGGCTTGCACAATCTAGCAATAATTTTCCATTTTCTACTGCTGCAGCACTCAGACACAATACTCCCTTGTTAATTAAACACAATTACACTCTACCAAGCACACATTTGTTTCTAAGTATTTGGGTTTAAGCAATTCCAGGAAACAAGTCCTCTTGCCTTTTCCTTCCATCCTCCCACCTCCCCCTTCCATCCATGGAAAGATGCCTTTTAATTCGGACCCTCCATGTATCTCCAAGCTAATCCGTGAACAACAGCACTGAGGGGGAAAAACACGACAGCTCTGCTTGGGGCCCAGGGAGGAGAGTCTTGCAGAGGCCCTTTTGTTGTTCCCCAGGTAGGATGTTTAGCTCTCCATCCATGCAGCCCCAAATTCCTTTCTCACCACACCCAAGGTCATTTTAATAAAAATTCCTAAGCCCATGCCAGGGGGATAGAATTGCTCCTAATCCTTCAGCAACACGTCATTTGATCCCTGGGCCCACTGGGGTTATTATTGTGTGTCTGCAGAGCACAGCAAAGCAGACAGGAGTAGGAAAATGGCAACCACTGCAGGAGATCTCCTTCCCTTTCCCAACCTTTCATCCTGATCCCCTTTTCGCTCCTCCAGAGCACATTCACTGCCTGACAGTTTTGGAGGGATAATGCCATGTTTTAAGTCACCCTCTGCCATTCCCTAGAAGCTGCACATATTCTTGATTAAATTAATGAGGAAGTTTAATTTTAAAGGCAGATTGTTTCCTCTGGTTTGCATTTTGAAAGGAACTGCATGTCTGTGTGGTCCATTCCTTACAGTCCTGCACTGATGTTTTACATCTGTACTCAACCAAGGTTTTAGCATCAACAAACCAAACACAAACAAACAAACAAAAACCCCAAAACAAAATAGCATTTTTGGCAGGATATAGAGGGGAAAAGAGCTAGCGAGTCCAATACAACTTCTCTTTTTTCTGGACTTCTTTCCACGCCAACACAAGGGCCTGTGTTTTATAAAAAACTTCTAGTGGATAAGGCAATGTTAAATTCTTCTCTAGTTTAGTTGCCTCCTCGTGGCCTTTCTGAGCAGTGATTCCCTTTCCCTGTCATGCCGAGATCTGGAAATTCACTGAGATCTGGGTCCTTGACTTAGGATGCCCCAGACCTCACTCACATCTCTCTGCCTTTTCTCATAAGCACTGCTTGCTTCCCTGGCACACAGATTTCAGAGATTTCCACCCCTGCCAAACAAGATGCAGGCTTATAAAGTAGAAAATTTTCTCATTAATATTTAAGTATTTGTAGGGATGAGCTCAGAAGCCATTTCCTACTCTCTCATCTCTTCCCAACACATGAAAATTTCCGGTGTTTCCTACACAGAAGTAGGGCAGGGAATTTCCTAATATAGAAACAAGAAACAACCATAGTCCTGCAAACAGGCTGCAGCTGCTGTAACACCCACAAGAAGAAATGTGTCTCTAAGATTTGCAACAAAGTCCACACAGTTCTTGCCTACAACCTTCAGGACAATTCAGAGCTGGGCTTAGCAGAGCATTGCTATCACAAGGAGAAACAGTGGCAGGAGAAAGGGAGCTGCTTGGCCAAGGTCACCAGGCATGCAACAGCAAGGAAAACTTTCTATCCTGGCCAGGAATGTGTCCCAGATTGCTCTAGACCTGCTCTGAACAAGAGGGGACCAGGACCACAGAGCATCCCTTCTTCCAAACAGCTGCCTATCTCCCCTTGCAATGGGCTGAAGCCCTAAGCACCAAGGTTTCACCTTTCTGAATCCTTCAGTGTCTCACTGAATCTGCAGGCAGCTGATGGTGAATTGGCTCCACTGTGTACTGATAAAGAAACGTTGGTCCTAAAAGTTGCAAAAACACAGCTACTAAGGGTGCTTTGGCCCATACCCTACAGGAGGCCAGGTAGGAATGCATCCAGGTGGGGTTTGAATGTCCCCAGAGAAGGAGAGTCCCCAGCCTGTTCCAGTGCTCTGTCACCCTCACAGTAAAACAATGTTTCCTCATGTTTATATAGAGCCTCCTGTGCTCCAGCTCATATCTGTTGCCTCTTGTTTTATCATTAGGCATAATTGAGAAGATCCTGGCAGCATCTTCCTGGCTCTCTCCCTTTGTGTATTTATAAACAGTTTCTCTCTTTAATTTAGTTTCATTCGCTACTAGCTTTCCCAAACAGTTATTATCCAGTAAATCATTCTTGGTTTATATGATCTACTTCACCATTATCCATAATGAAATAGTAAATTGGGTCAAATCCACAGATAAACCCAGCTAGAGCCAGGGATGATGTAAATGCATTTGCTCTGCCAATCCACCTTCTTCCCTCCTGACCTGCTATACTTCTGTTATTCTAGGCCTGGGCCTGATCAGAGACAGTTCTTTGTGCCAAACAATTAGGTAATCTCACACATATACACACAAAACAATCTAAAACAAAACAAAAACAACCCAACAACCCAACCTTAAAAACTCAATAATTAACAATATTCATCAGAATTGAATTCGGGAAAGAAAGAAAGAAAAAAGAAGAGCAAAATAATTGTCAGAAAAGTAGGAGAGGATGTCATTAGGGGCGATATGTAAACAAGAGGTGATTATTTTTATTTTTTTTTTAATATATATAGGGCAGCCTGGCTTGTTTTCCTACAGCCATTGTGCTAGCAACTGATAGGCAACTGACTGATCACAACTCAGCTTGTCAATGAGCAGCATTATAAAGTCTGACTATATATATATATATAGATAGATAGATACATAAACTACTGCTGCTGCTTTGTTATGACAGATGGCAATTTCTATCTCTGGTACCTTTTCAGTATTTCTCAGTTTAATATCTGGTTTTCTTGTGTTCAAGTCAAGAAGCAACTAGAACCTTGTTCCTTTTCAGTAATTTTCCTATCAATTAGTATGAATTTTGTAAGAAATTATATAAATAATGTATTCACTCAAACTAGGGGTAGGAAAATTTAGCTGCTTCAACAACAGTCTGCATGTCATATGCCTTTGGTTTTCTTGGAGAAGGGAAAAAGGTCTAAGGCAGGATGAAGTGTGAGCTTTTAAATATTGAGGAAGTGAAAGTACAGAGCCTAGAAGAATTTAAATTTTTTCCTCACAGCTAACATAAGCTGAATGAATATAGAATAAATAACATGAATCCCACAGAAAGGCTCTGTGCTACATTAGCTGGTATCTACAAAATGATGCTCCTTGTATTCAGATCTTTCAAAATCCTTAAGAGCAGAAAAATTATACGTGACAGTACTGCCCATTATTGGCAAAGAAGTAGTGTAAATCAAACATAGATATTGCATATCTATATTGCAAGTATAGCATTATATTGCCAGAATCCTTTCAATGTAAGGAAAAAACCCATATAGCAATAGGGCCCTTATGCAGAAGAGAAAATGCAGGCTGAAATCAGAGGTAAACCCTATGTAGCCACTGACCTTTCTGAAGTCCCATTCACCCTAACCCTATCCCACACCTTGCTGCTGCTGTGGCCACTGAAGAGGGAACAGGAGGAAATCCTCACCCGGACTTTTGAAGGCCATTCCACTCCATCCTCTGAAAAGTCAGACAAAATCCAGAAGAATGGCTGGAAAATGGGTGGAAACCACAAGCATTCCCCCATAAGGTAAATATGCTCTACTTGGCAAAGGAAGAACAGCTGCACAAGCAGCAAAGGGAATGGCACTGCTACAAAGGAACAAAGCACCTCAGGCCATTTTGAAGAAGAGATTGGTTGAGATCCTTGGATGATCCACACAAAGCAGCAATGACAACATTGTCACCACAGATAAGCAATAGACAAACTGCAGTTGGAAAGGTGATGGGAATTAGCCAGAAAGCCAAGAAAGCAGCAGAAAGAACTAGCATGGAGGGCCAGAGCAACAGGCAGCCCTTCCTCTGAGACAGCAGCCCATGGCCAGGACCACAGGGATGTGGAGGCTGGCAGGAGGAGAGGTTCTCATGGAAGGCACCACGAGGGAAGCTGATGCCAACAGCAAGAACACCAGGTGTGGTAGGAGCACCCATACCCAGGTCTGCCTCCAGTTGTGGTTTATTACAGGAATAAAGTCCTGCCACTACCCAGCTCACACCATACAAGAGAACATTACATACCCTAACCACCCCTGAGATGTTTCCTATGCCAACACTTCTTGCATAGATCTCCCAAATTTGGCAGAAGCAGCTCTTTACCACATGTAGGGATTTTCCATGCTGGGGGAATTCCTCCCTGGCCAGAGGAGAGATTTCTGCCTGGCTGTTTTCTGCTACAAAGGCCTTAAGTTTTTGCAGACACAGAGAAGAACCATGCTGCAGGATCTGTGGATTCATTGAAGATATTTTCAGTTTCAGCGCAGTGATACCTAATATGGACAAATTGGATTTAAAACACAGAAGACCTAGCTCTAGCATCCAGTAGGCACCCACTCATCCATAACAACAACTGGCTAGGATCCCTTCAGAAATAAGCAGTAAAATGACCACTGTTTCTCTCACCCCATCCATGGTAGCAGAGGGCTGTACCTTGGGTGTGCTGCAGTGGCACAGGAGTAGCCAGGCAGATGCAGCTAATTGTTCTATCCAAACACAGAAGGATAAGACTTTTTGTTAAAGGGATTAGAATTTAAACATCCTGAAGTTAAACATTTCCTTACCAAGTTAAAATTATCGGTTTTGATTAGTTACGTTCCCTCATTCATCCAGTGAACTGCCACATCACATGTTCTGGCTGTTGCCTTTACCATTGTCATTTTACAATTCCTGTAACACTTATTACTCACATAAAGAAACCAAACACCCCCACCTCCCAAAAGACACTAAAATCTTGAGGTACTGCAAACCTGACACAAATAACTGAAAAACTTAAACAGGGAAACAACAGATCCAGCTGAACCAGGAGGCCTCAGCTGGTAAATGGACCTACATGAAAGTAACAAGGAAGCACTGCAGGAGAAGCTGCCAATGGAGTTAATATTAGTAGTGCATAGTGGTAAAAATATGGCGGCCACAGTATACCTAGAGACAACATCAAGGAAAAGTTGTTCCATTGCCTTGCCAGGGATGGGCTGATCAGTCTATAGTTGCCCAGGTCCTCCCTCTTACCCATTTTGAAGACTGGAGTGACATTTGCTGTCCTCCAGTCCTCAGACACCCCTCCTTTTTGCCACAACTTACCTGAGGTGATGGAGAGCGGCCTAGCAATGGCTTCCGCAGGCTGCCTCAGCCCCCACAGCTGCATCCCGTCGGGATCCAGGGATTTATGGATGTCCAGATTGCTTAACTGATCCCTAACCCGGGGATACTCTGATCTTGTGCTTGGAAGAAGTGCTTCTTTGGTGTTTAACAACTACTTCGGGTCCCTTTCCCTTCCAAGTACCTCGTCCCATGGGATTTCCCCTAACAAATGGGCGGGAAGGCCAAAGCTGGCCCTGCCGGAGTCCAGGATCCTGCTCCTACTGCTCAAGGTCCTGAACTTCACCATCTGATGGGGACTGCAGCCAGGGCTGCCCTCAGCTTTCAGCCAGACTCCCCTTGTTGCTGGGTGTACAGTCCAGCAGTACTCCTCTCCTCTCCTGGCTGGCTCCACCACTTACACCAAGAAGTTCTCATTCATGCACTGGAGGAAGCCCCTGGGCTGAGGGGCCTTACAGGGAATATCTGGGGAGATAAACCCCCCCTGAGCAGGAGGGCCTGCAGCTGGGGGCAGCTTCCAGCCACACACCCAAGGCCTCATCTGCTCCTGTGCCCTGTAACAGGCACCCACAGCACTGTCACCCGTGCTATGTGTCCCTTAATTCACACCCAAACACTCTCAGCTCTCTCCACATCCACCCCTTTCACAACTCTCTTATCATAGGAGACATAGATGAACATAGAGAACATCAGCTATCCGTGGCAAAGGACGCTGCTTGGTATTTGGTCTCTCTAGGCCATTTTTAGAAGATCCATAAAGTAGGATGCTGTAAAAATTTCCTTGAAAGAGACTCCTCTCTACTTCTGTCTCTAGCCAGCCAAGCACCCTGACCTGATTTTACCATTGTCATCTTACAATGCTCAGTTACCAGCCAAAGAAATGAGCAAGGGGTAAAGCTGAGAATAGGCTTAGATCCCCTTGGCAACACTGAAGAGATACATCACAAGTAAGAGCCAGAACACTACATCACCATCTCAACATATGTCGATGCAGGCTCTGACAACAGTCCCTGTTTTTCCCTGTGTCATTACACTTGTGTCTCATTTCCCTTGAAGCTATGGTGAACACTTTTTGGCTGGATTCAGTTGGCACACGCTTCAAGTCAGGTGAGATGAGTGGGAAGGGAAAATACCTACTTTGAGAATCATAGTAGTTGAGGTCTAACAGCCCAGTTCTCTCAAGGTTTGGGTGGCTGTGCAAGTATGAACTGGCAAAAATGAAGCTACCAGAAGTTCTCAAGGAGTTATGCTACCATGTGGCAAATGAATGGGGATTTTGCAGATTTAAACAGTAACTCCCTAAGCATGCAAATGTGGAACAAAGAGAACAAAACCTGAAGATTGCTATATAAACCCTGGCCAAAGGCCCATCATGTGTAACGTGACATCTCTGACAGTA
Organism: Phaethornis superciliosus; assembly: GCA_023637945.1. Classification (NCBI taxonomy): domain Eukaryota; kingdom Metazoa; phylum Chordata; class Aves; order Apodiformes; family Trochilidae; genus Phaethornis; species Phaethornis superciliosus. Next base: position 22,175,783 of record JAJQWJ010000011.1, read on the forward strand.
GTCAGTAACATATTAATAGCAAAATGAGAAAATGGAAAAGTAGCATTGCTTTCCTGGTATCCTCTCCTCGCCCTAAACAAGCTACAGGTCAGGGTCTTCAAAACAGACAAAAGAAAAAATATTTTTTATCCCATTAATTTGTTCAATTGGTGTTTGTTTGTTGTTGTTTTTTGGGGGTTTTATTGTTTGATTGTTTTTAAACAGATATTGCAAAAATATCTAGCCATGGGCATAAATTAGAAATAATTCCTCAAGTTCTGACTTCCAGTCACACTATCTTTCCTTATCTTGGAACATTTTACTACGTCCCCAACAAGAAATAATTAAACAGTCAAATTAGGTACTGTTATTTCATTTGTGGTTAGCAACCAACAAAGGGAAGCATGTAAATAGGTGTTTTGTATTCAGGGTCATATATTTCTTCTCTGTTCATTTAACCACCAAACAACATTTCCACACCTTAGGCCTCATATTATTAACATTAGATAGTTATGGAACATATAAATAGCCTGATATTTTCTAGTGGTTGGCTGGTTACATTGTGTTTAATCAGCTTAATGACTTTGGGATTTAACTTCGACACCCATAAGCAAGTTATGAGCACTCAGATCCCATTAAGAAAGCATTAATGTTTGTGCATGTATGCAAATAGATTTCCAGCATGGATTTTAAATCTTTTTGTGATCTGCCTGCTCAAGCATATATTCTGGATCCTATTTGCAGCTTTCCTGCCACTGCAATGCCCAGAAGAGCACCAGGAATGTAGAGAACATTGCTCTTTGACCTTGTGTCAGATGTTTGTGACCAAATACAGAAGAAACAGAGCTCTGTGCTGCATAGTTTTCTGGGGTTTTTTTTTTTAAATTGTCCTAAATATTTTTTAGATCAATTCTATTAAAATGAAGTCTGACACTCATAACAGGAATGTTACTTTGCAAGCTGTGTGCCACCATGCCTCCTCACCTGGTTGCCTTTATTCAAGCACATCTCTTAAGCTTGAATCCAGACTGCAGAATTCTCTTCATACAAGTTCTTTACAAATGTGCATTTTGCTTAACTGGCCACGTCCTAAAATGGATGCAGACTCTGAAACTGAGGACAGCAAAGCCTGTGTGATAGGCTGACATAGACATTATGGTTAATAACTGAATTCTCTTTCTTCAAATAGTTTTAAAGAAGTCCCTTCTTCTGCAAGCCCCTCTTCCTCAGAAAGTTTCCTGAACTTTCAATGAGACATTTGCCCATTAGAAACAGAAAACTGAGTTCAAAGCTGCAAACTAGTCTCATGTCAAGAGTAAGAACTTGTAGCAGATACTGTGACCTGACTTCTTTATTTACCAGTATCAAGTGCAACTGCTAATCTTGGAGAAAACATTATTGAAATTCCAGCACTGCACGAACAACATGCTGCAACTTGTTTCCTAGCACAGTTCATCACTAAGTAATTCTTACAATAAATTCAACATACATCTGTCCAGAACTGGAGCATTTTTACTTCCTAGACTCAGAATTCAGGGTTCCAGAAGCAAAATGAGTGTGTTTAGATATCTACAGGGAAAATAACCTTTTCCATTTTCTCAAGACCGAAAATCACCGTTGGCACAACCTCTGTATCTCCAGTTTCACAACTGGTTGGCACAAAGAGAATCAGTAATGATTTTCATTTAACTTGACAGAAACATTTCTGATGCTAGTAACTCATATTTACACTCTGCAAAATGAGCCATAATTTTTCTATAATTCACAACTGGAACTTAATTAAACAGCAAGAATTCTAACACCTTCACTTGAATTTTTCCAACAAGGGATGCTTTAGACCATTACATAGAATCACAGAATAGGTTGGGTTGAAAGGGACCTCAAAGATCATCTAATTCCAGCCCCCCTGCCATGGGCAGAGACATCTCCCACTAGGCCAGGTTGCAAATGCTCCCAAGAAGGAGCATGTCTGCAACTGCATTTCTCATCTCAATAACTGATTCTCTTTAAAAAAAAAAAAAAAAATCAATAAAAAGCAAAAGAGAATGAAAACTAAAATTGAGGAGAGAGACTATCCTGGAGGGGATGTGAGAACAAAACCATGCAGGCTTATGCAGCCAGCCATCTGCAAAGCTGAAGGTTTCACAAAGAAAAAAGGCTTCTACTGTTCCTGAATCAATGACTCCTCATTTACAAGCTAGCTGTATAGAAAGAGATTCAAAATGGCTCTCAAGGAACTCATGCCAACCATGAGGTCTGTTTTCTCGGCTGTATTTTCCCCCTCCTCCCCTTCTTTCTTTCACAGTCACAAGGATGTAAGTATTTATCAGTCCTGTACCACTGCCAGCATACACTGAAATGAGTCAAAGGGACCTGGCAGTGAATCACAGGGTTTTGTGTTGTTAATAAATGCAGCAGGCTTCATCCATTGTTGATTAATTTTGACTGAAATCTAAAGACCAAACAACAAACAGTCTTTCTTAACTGCTTTGGTGCCCATTAGTTTGATGTGTTTATTAGACAACACTATTCTTTCAAGCTTATTAACCACAGATTAGAATATCTGCAAACAAATATAGAAGTTTTATTATTTAAAGGTGTGGACCCCATACTCTAATGTTTTCAGGATTTGACAATAAACAAAACAAAAATCCCATATCAAACTGTGTTTATGGTGAAAAACACCCTAGTTAATGTTGAAGAACAGCATGGTGCCAACCCTTCACACAATCAGAAGTTTCAGCTCAGAAGATTCAGAATGACACCTTTGGAGCAGCATGAAGACTAAAAAATAAATTACCAAAACACAAAAACAATCTGGAGGAACCAGAGAAATTACATTAGTTGATAGTGGTCTCATATTAAATAGGAGGAGGTTGGTAATTTTGTAATATATTTTTGCAGCTAAAGGAATTCCTTGAAACCCTGCATTAAGTTGCAGAAGACTTTATTTGCCAAAACAACATTAAAACACTCCAGCAGAGCTTAGAAAAACTATCAGATCTCATTATTGTACTTGGCAGGATTTTTCCCCAAAGATTTTATGCCTTGCAAACAGGTGTTTACTGGGCTGAAGTATCCCATAAGAGCCACACAAACAGTTAGCAGAACATCTGTTTGATAGATAAGCCTTACAAACTCTTGGGTACCTCCCTGCCCTCTTGTTCTTCAGTCTGCTCAGTCCTCTGCACTTCATTTGCAGGACCAAAACCTCTCTTGGACACAGCAGAAGAAAAACAATTAAATATTCCATTTTCTACTTACACTATATGTTCAAGACTCTAAGCAATGGTAAAAGATCACTTCCCTTAATGTCCTGCCAGAAATAAAAAACGGGATTTTGTCTACTCTTAGTTTAATTCACAAACCAATAGGATTTGTCAATATGTTTTTTGTTTGTCATAAGTTTTAATCTAATTATTTCTCTTCAGACATTCACAAGCCTTGAGTTTAGATGCCAATAAATTATAGGACATCATTATTACTTAGATGGATGACAACACTAAATTATCCTCCCTGTTTTCTCCTATGGCATTTCAACCCAATCAAGGATCAAACCAAGGACAGTTCAAAAGGATTAAAACACAGCCTTCTTTGTTTGATGCATTGAAGTTAAATAATGATTTCTGCCTCAAGGAAAGTATGATTCATAACCATCAGCTGACAATATTTTAAAACACATACTAGAGTTTGCATCTTAAAGTCTACTACCCATGCAACACAGACAGAGCAGACTCCAAAGCAGCAATTGATGGAGATATTTCCACACAGCCCTTTGTGAGGTACTGGGGAACTACAGGAGCCAAGGGTTCAGACTCCTCCTTAATCTCCTCACTGAGAGAGATTAATATATAAATCTGTTATTCAGTTTATCTGCCAAGGCCAGTGTTAAACCGTGACACTGGGACAGACTCCATAATTGGAATTCTACAGCAACACTCTCCATATCTGAGGACAGATTAGTATTTAAATAGCCAGAATCTCACCCATGTTTTCAACAGTGTAAAACTAAACCCTTTGCCTATTTCTTTTACCCAGGTTATTGTACATCAGACAGATGCTTGCACTGGGCAGGCTCTAATACCTGAGTCTTGGGTTTCTTTATTTTAAAACTAAATAAGTAACTTTTAAAAAATAAAATCACTATTTTCCAATAACAGCAATCTTATGATTCAACAGAAAATATAATTTCTCACAGCATAGTTCTGTCACTATCTTTATTAGAAATTCCTGAATACCCTAATAAATTATCCTTAACAGTGATGAAATGTTTGTTCCACCAATCAAATAGTTAAGTCACCAAATACCTTTTCCTTTAATACTCTTCCATTATTTCAATGTGCTCTATATTGTCATAACAATATCACAGTGCCTATTATTTGACCATAAACTCATTCAACAGGAAGTCATGCTGATATTACCAAAGCTTATTTGTTTCTATTGTAGATTCAAATCTTATAATCTATTCATCTAAAGATTAAGGGTATCTAATAGAAACTTTATAGAGTTTGAGGGCTTGTTTTATTTTATGGTTTCCAAAATCTTTTATGGTTTGGAAATCTTTTGGCAGAATATCTTCCTACTGTTTTGAACACAACCACTCATCCAATTTTCCTGAAGTTCTCATACTGTATTCTGCTACCAGAGGATATCCATAATTGCCATGGAGCAGATTGAATTGCAGTGGAAAATAATCTGTCACTGGCATGTGAAAAGCATCCTACCAAGTAAAGTTCACCATACTTCAGGTTAATGTAAGCAAGTAGTTGTAAATCCAGTTTTAAAGTTTGAGAACTCTCACTGATCTCAACTGAATGTTGTTATGGATACTGCCTTACTTGTGCCAGCAGAAAAACATGCAAGGTGGAAACCAAACACCCCTGATCAAGGGGATCCTATTACTACTTAGCCAATAGATTTTATTTTTTTAAATGTATTTCTGTCATAGGGAAGACTCAGATGCACCTCATTTTAAATTGTAGAAATTCATATTCAGCCATACTTTCAGTCTAGGTGTCAAGAGACCCTCAAACCTAAAAGCAAACCAGTTAAAATCACCATTAGTGTCTTCTTTGGGGCTAGCATTACAAAAATATTCACACACACATTTTCCTCCCCTTTTCTAAATCCTTACCCCACCTTCTGACTACTTAGAGTGTTGCTCTCAGAGCAACAAAAATCAGAGAAGACCCCAGACTAACCTTGAACAATAGGTTTCTAACAGATGAGATATATATTAGGAGCACCCTATGTTAAACTTAGGACAGTGCTACAGAACAGAAGAATTCTCACTCCCTCATGGCTTTAAAGAGCAACTTTTATTTTTCTATGCAGGCCATTTTGGCATGCACAGCATTAATTTTGAAGGCTAACACTGCTAATGAAGGGTTTTCCAAATAGCACAAAGGAAGCATTTAATTACATTTGGGCCCATTGAGCCCAAAGCCTAGTAAAACAAGTAAAAAGTGAGCTGAGAATAATAAAACAGCATCTGTGTTTCACTCAGATTCCCCGAGCGAGATGGGGAATTTGCATAACATTTTAATGTAGAGTAAAACTGCAACTCTTGAGATTAAGTTCTTTCAGCCACACACTAATGAGACTAACACCTTACAGCCAACCTTACTAATGATCCTATGTGCAAATTTAAATAGGGGTAGGATTAGATGGGAAATTCCTCTTTTGCATAGTGAATTAGGAAGACCTAAAAAGATCTGCAGTGCCTGCAGAGGCAGTGAAATTACAGCCCAAAATTAAGAAATACTGAGCTAATTTTGCCACTGAGATGACTACTGTGATGCTTCTTTCAATACCTGGGTTATAAATGTTAATTTTAGACTCAAGTCTCCAAGTATGGTTTATATGCCACTTGGTTCATACTTGCATGTCTCCTAACATTGTGTTTTTCACATGGTTCCTCCTCTCTCAGTTCACTATATTAATACCTCTGTAACGAAAACAAGGACTGCTCAATAAAGCTCCAACATGTCCCACACAGTCATGGGTTACTAGGGCACCTGACAATCTTGTAGTCACAGGAAAAAATATTTACAACATATTTACAAATTGAGCCTGACTAGCTAGGTGTAGTGGTAGATAAAAGGAAAAAGAGACTCAAAATGGCTTAAAAGCACCAGCCAAATCTGCCTGTTTCATGGCTCTAGTTGCTAACCCTAATTTTGTCACTGGCAAGTCTGACATTTGAAGCTGTTTCTCTTCCTCAACCAACTCCCTCTGCTGTGCATTTCCAGCATGGATTAACAAAACTGGGATGGTACAAATTACTGCCTGACTGCAGAGGGATGAGCAAGAGACAAAACAAGCCCCTTACAAGGACTGACATGTATTCATATTTAACAATTTCACTTACACATACACACTAAGCTACCCCAGCAAATCCATAGAGAACCAGTATAGCAAATGCTTTACTATGCAAGTACAGACTTTACTTTAAAACTAAAGGTTTTTATCACTGCCTTTTTCTGCATTTAATAACAGTCAGGGCAGTAATGCAATGCACAAAAAAACCCTCAGAATTTCGTTCACTGGGCATCTCTAGTTTACATGGCCTCCCTCTGTGCACAATACTCTGAATAGTGTCATTCAGAAAGACACAGTTCAATAAAAAAAATTTTAAAGGAGGCTGAGGCTATACCAAACACTACCTCACAAGCTATTAAACTTCAGACCTCTATTTCACTTAATCACAATCCATCATATCTCATACACATTGGAAATGGTATTTCAGATTTTGTATCTTTCACCGTAATTAATTTAAAGAATTAGAGTCATGACAGGCAATATAATTAAGAAGGTTTTAAAAGAGTTGGAGGGGAAGGCGGTTGGTGCTTGGGTTTGAGGGTTTTTTAAATTTTTTTAACAATGTCATCTTCCAGTAACTTTCCTGTTTCATCCTTTTCCATTTCAGCCTTGGAGGTTACAAACTCTTCTTCAAAGAATTTCTTGGCACTCTCACAGTCATAAAACAAATATTCTATAGCTTCCAAGATCAAACACACTTTGGTGGGATGCAAAATAGCTACCTCTGCTCCAGTTTGAGCAGACACACTTGTAAAGAATTGAAATTTTGCCTCTGCACCTGAGCAGTATGCAATATCTTGAAATATGCAGGTCTTCATTGTGCTTGCCTTTCAAAAAGATTGCTTGTCCTTCCCTACTACTACAACTACTGGCTATTTGAATGTGCTTTTTCAAAATTAATGAAACACATCACAGGATCCCTAAGACTGCAAGATTGGTCCACTTTAAGAATATAAAAATTGCTTTTTATACAAGTTTCACTTTCATGGTCAGAAACTGTTCCAAAGTGTTGTAGTCTTTGAAGGAAGGACGACTTACTTTGGATTTTTCAGATTTAGGAAAGAACAACATTTGCTGATCTGTGGTATGGAACGAGGGGACAAGAATAATACCAGCACAATAAAAACAGATGAGAAAAGCCCATAGACCTACAAGTACAAATGTTCTCTTTTCAATTTCTCAATTAACCCTGGAGAGAATGTCAAGGTGAAAGGTAACTAGAAGCCTTAATATTAAGCAAAAAGAAAGCATGAAGACTGAAGAAGAAAATGCAAAGTACATGGGGCTTTCCAAGCAATTTAAGCCATTCTTGTGCCAAGAGTCCTTACAGCCTAAGCCCTCACACAAGACCATTCAAAGTACTGGATCATCCTGAGAGAATTTTCATCCAAGGTCTTACCAGTCAGTTGATAACATCACTGACAATCCTTTAGAAAATGCCTAAGAGTAGGCTTAGACTTCAGGTGAAGAAGTCTCAGTAGAACAAGGTGAAGAGGTAAAGATTACACTGTCATGGAGATTACTTGATGAAAATTCAAGATAAGAAATTTTGAAAATACATATCAAATTATTTCAGTTTAAGATTAATTGCTTCCCAACAATTTTCATAAATAGCAGTTTTCTTTAGAAGAATGCAGCTGAATGCTGTCAGGCTTTTACCAGCTAAGTCTTCCACACACTGACAGTCAGACATCTTCATGCAGACCAATAATTTGGATGAGAAATCGCTTCTCATTTGCACCCAAGCTTTGGTGCTCTTGTGAACAGAACAAAAACTAAAACCCACCATGTATTTTTCTTTATTTCTATGTAGAGATTATTAGGATAAAAGTAAAAATTATATTCAGAATCAAAACTAATCTCTTACTACCTGAGTTTCTTTCTAAGCATGTACTGAAGCTAGAAAAAAAAGCCTTGGGTTGCTTTAGTTTTGCTTTGGTTTGGGGTTTTTTTTATTTATTTATACCCCTTCCAAATTTGAGTTATTAAAATACAACAACCAAAAGACAGCCGTAGCATAAGAGAGGTAACTGGGGTTGACAGGTGTATTTAAAGGTCAGGTGTCCACACCACAATCCAATCTCAAGAAATCTTTTTAAGACAGCAGTGTACTTGCCATGTGTGAAACTGTACTAGTTTGCTGGGGCTATTCAATCTGAAGAGACAGTAGCAAGAAAATAAGTTTTAAAAATGGTATAGCCATACAGATTTAAAAACAAGGGGGTTTTTTTGGTGGTTTTTTTTTTTTTTTTTTTTTTGGTCAAAAGCAGAATAGCAACCAGTTTAGACTTCTGGGTCTAACAAGCAAGATGTAGAATTTTTTCATAATACCTTTTATATCATTTATTTTCCTTAGAACTACATTTGAAGTCTGAAACAAAAAGATGGCTTCAGGGGAATATATTTCAATTTACATGTCATAGTTCCACAGATGAAGAATGTAGTTCCATCCCCACAGTCAAGTTTATATTTCATTTATAACTCAGTTCAGCGTGATGTTTATCTGTTTGTTTCCCCATTTCATTACCTCACTGAGGTGGCTTTGTAAAACAGACCTGTCAAATTCTCTCCTCACCCTTAACCTGCACTTGTAACCTAAATGCACTTCATAAAAACCTTCTAAGTAAAGCTAAAGATAATTCAGTAGAAAGATCTGATCTATGACTGATTAGAATGATTTTCATTTCCCTTGGCTTATGTGAATAGTAGAATAAAAACAAACAGAAAAGATAACTTTGCCCTGCTAAAAGATAAACCCTTCATATACTAATTTTCTAGCAAGGTTGAGAACCACAGCAAACAAAAATCCAGTTAGCATTCAACAATTATGTCCCCATTTATTTATAAGAATTGTCCTCTGACACTGGTTCCAGTCATTTAGAAATACTCCTATTCCCCAAGGCTGTAGCTATATTTATAATGCAGCATTCCCATACCATTTTCTTGGTGTTATGGCAACAAGGAATACAATATTAGAGAGCTATCAAATTCTGACAGGGCCATGCAGCAGACTCTGCATCATCCCATGACATTAAGTGGAGCAGGGTGTGTGTGCGTGTGTGTGCACGTGTGCTCTCACCCGTGTGCCAGCCTCTGGGCACACAGATCCACAGCTCCCAAGTTGGCAAAAATAACAGGAGCAGAAATGGCACAACAGGAGGACAGAGGAAGGGGGCTAACAAAACTCTTTGTTTCTTATTGAAATCTCCTGGCTAGAGGCACTTAATCATAGTATAGATTAGATTGTGCCGACTCATTTTAAAAAACCTGAAATTCAAGAAAGCTCATTTCCTACTTTTTTTTTTAATTATTTTTAATTATAGAGTGAGTCTAGACTCACAAGGTCATTGAAAGCTACAGAAATATTCCCTTCTACTTCAATAACTGAGAGACCCCACTGCATGTTTCTACATCTTTTCAAGATCCTTCTACCCACCAGTGAACACAGCAAGTTTAGGACCCAACCAATGAGGCCGCATGTCACTATCAAACATGTTTTTATCTAGAAGAATATTCAGCTCTTGAGCTGACATCTGAGTTCTAGCATATTCCCTTTGCACCAGCTGCCAGGCCAGGATCTACATTCACCAATGTGCCAAGAGACTTCACTGTGCTAATGAGCCAGTGTCAGACCAGCCAGCATGACTGGGTATGAAGCATCATCAGGAAACATTGCTGTCTCCAAGAAATTGGAGCAGAGGAGATTGCCCCAGGAGTTAGTTTGGTTTTTACCTCCTCAGGTAAAAATTTGCAAATACTCCATAAAATTTACACATCAGATTTGTAGCCAGACTGTTCCTCCCTGAACACCAGGCTCTGCTGCCCACCTCTTGGTCAGGGAAACCTGCCCCAAGGGCTCTGTGCTTGCCTCAGCTGCCACAGCACCTGGGGAAAGGACAATGGGCATAAAAAGGGAAAGCGAAGGTGAGATCCTCCAGCGGGTCAACCTTCATTTCAGCATAACACTGTTGATACCCCACTCCTTCCTCAAAGGGACTCCTGACCTCAAGAGACCTGTATGAGCTCCCACATGAAGAAATATTATCTAATATAGTGACTGACTATAGCATGGTAAGATATTTCTTTAGCAAGGAGTCTTAAAATATAAAATGCCTGTACACTTGTTCAGAACCTTAACAGTTTTTCCTGGACAATCATATGCCAGACATCAGAAACTATTTTTCAAACCTTAAACACTTTGCTCATATCTTAACACGAAGGAAAACTATTTAAAAAATACAAATTAGGGGAGGAACAGGAGAAGGATAGACCAGTGGAACTGAAAGACTCTATAAGTAGCTCTCATCTGGATCTGAGAACATCCAGATACACTTCAAGTGCCAATTGCCCAGTAAGCTTGATAATAAATCTAGTAGTGGAATGTGAGAACTACATAGGTAAGAACTATATACAAGAACTAAGACTTCTTCCCTTAAGAAGCAGACCATAAGCACATACAACTTTTCTAAAATGACTAAGAGTAAACACACAGCTCTATCTGTGACCATGTCTGCAGACCTGAACACAGCTCTTTAGGATTACACGTGTCTGCTTTCACCTCACTTTTTCCCTTTAAATTACCTCCTACTGTTGTCTGAAGGACTTTACTGTCTGAATACTTTTTCTTTTTTGCTACATCCAGCTTGTGTAGAAGACCCATTGCCCTCTTGTGGCTCTATTACTTGTAAGCAGACCTTGTCCCACAAGGAAGCTGCATCTGAGAATAGCCCAAGAGTCTTTTTGTACCTTTAAGACTTGCACGATGGAAGGAAATGTTGGATTATGCCCAGGCTCATGATTTATTGTAACCTTCACAAGGAACATCCAGTTGACTGGAGCAATCTATTAATCATGCCAAATACAAAGGCAGGCAATATTTCTGGCGTGTTCTTTTTCCAGAGGCCCAAGTATAGTAAGAGACATTACACCTCTGCTATTTCTGCATTCAAAACCTTAGAGGCTGTGTTCAGTTCTCTTAAACTTATTTGAGGTCAGACAGTGGCTCAATGATGCATAAGCAAATGAAATCTCATCATTGAAAGGAAATTATTAACTTCCCAGAAGAAAACAAATGCAATTATACTTCATCACAGCAGCTTTATTGTATGCACCTTCTTGAATCCAGAAAGCACTTTAACTTCTTGAGTACCAGACCTGAAGACTTCAAATACTGAGGAAAATACCTCTTATAAAAACCATAACAGAATACATGGAAATAATCACCAGTGCAATAAACAGACATACATAAGCAGCACAAAACAGGCTGCAACAGGAAAAGCAGAAATCTTTTACTTCCAAATAACTGTGTTTTCCTGCTCTGTGGTTTCTGGTTTCTGATCAGCATGAAGCCTTGTGTCAATGGGCATGAAAAGCTGTTCATTTCTCTTTACAACCTTAATTTGTCTTATTCAACATTTCCCTCCTCCTCCCTCACATCTCATCAAGCAACTCTTGACAATTTGTTCTTCATACCTAGATTCTCTGAATCCATCCCTCACACACAATCATCCACTTTCCAAGAGTGTTTTCTGTGCAGTCCAGTAGCCATGAAAATAGGGCAATAAAGTGAAAAACAATCAAATGGTTGATTTTTCTATGCCAGTTGTAAAGTAACTGTGCTAAACAACTGAAATCAGATGGTAGACAGATATAATTAAGAACTACAGTGCCTTTATATTATCTCCATAACAAAATTTCATATTCCTTAGCTGACCATAAGAATGTGTACAAAAGCACCATTGAAATGCCTGGGTTAATCTGTCAGGCAAAGCTAAGAATGTTTCAAGTCCATCTTCATACATTAACTGAAAAGACAGTGCTAAAAAAAAATATTTGGAGCGTACTATTTGCCAAAAGATGATAAATTTTTTCTTGAATTTGTGCTCTGTCACTATCCCAAAATTCTAGTTGCAAAGCTCCAGCAGGTGGATAAATTATTTTCAGACACTGAGAGCTCAGGAATGTAGAAAACAAGCCCAAAGCACAAAATAAAGAATAAAAATTTTAAAAAGGAAAAAAAAAGAGCAAGTGATAAACACAGACCCCATGCTAGCTTAGCAGAGTACTTAAGATACAGAATGAGCAGCTTTACCTTAGTTTGAATACAAGCCTCAACACCTGGCTCTCAGAGTAGGTCCCTTTCCAGCCCAAACCATTCCATGACTCTATGACTCTGTCAAATTTGGTGGCTGATGTTTGCAAAAAATTACAGGGGAGAGACTGTTGTTGTAGTTACGAGGCCATAAGGCAGGTTGTTCATTTTGCCATATTTTTGTCACCCTTCCATTCTGAACCGTCACCCTTCTCCCTCCTGTCTGTCAGGTTTGGACATAAGCCATTTGGCCATGGCTTACAGAATTAAACCCTCTCCAAGCCCCATTCTTTCCATACCTTCTTCACTGTCAGTGCAAAGATCTCAGCTGATGGCCAAGGACACCTCACATGTTTTGTACATGTGGGCACAACCCTGATGTGTATGTGTAGACTGAACCTCCATATCCGTGGGCTCCAGGGCATTCTATCAGTGCTATACACACATTCCTTTTTTTTGTTGTGTTTTGCAAAGGAGCCTAGCTTCACTCCCTAAACTAGCAAACCGTGGCACTGTACCTAGTCAATAGGCCTCAACATTTACAGACACCATGATTCAGTTGGCTTCAACAATGTCCTAGAGATGTATGGTAAGAGCAAATCTTCCAGAAATTAACAAAGAGCAAATGAGTGCCCTTTTCAGCTGCAATTAGAAATTAGATCAGCTCAGAAGACTCTTTTTGTGGAAACATGTATTGAACCCTGGACTTCAGATCTCTCTGTGCTATCTCTGAAGACCCACTCCAAAAGCAGAGAGCCAAACAGTTGCAATCATGGGCAACTTCAGCTTCAGATCCCCAAACCTATTTCTTGGATTTCTTGATTTGTGCCATTTGGGCTTATACGCAAACAGCCAGAGTCCTTTCAGGTTATGAAATTTTTATACAAATGCCCAAGAGAATGATGCTGTCCCCCACTGCTCATTAAGATAAGCAATAAAGAAATATCATTTAATTCTTAGTATGTTTAGTAATAAAGCCATATCACCTCAAAAGCCATGCTCTGACCTCCTTTGAGAAAAAAAAAAAGCCCTCCTCCCCTTATTCACTTTGTTAGTTGAAGGGCAAAAGGATTATCCTGTCGAAGTTCACCACAGGCACTTTGACCTTCCCAGAAGGATCAGACAGAACCTCTCCCAGGACAAAGCCACAAGACCCCTCTCCTCCAGCACAGCTGAGTCCCTCAGAGAAGTGGCCTGGGGCACACCCTGGAGCAGTCCCTGTGTTATGCAGGAGAGGGCAGCGATATACACAGGCACATACTCAGCATCCAACTGATACACTTTGGGAATTTGGACACGTTTCCTTTAAATACAGAACTCTCCTGGAGGTTCAGACACCAGTCATGTTGTCGCAATTAAAGGAAATCCCACTATGGATACAGGGGTCTCATGATGAGAAATTAAAATGAATGCAGGTAGTTTGATGCTAAACAGGAAGGATCAAAAGTGTGGCATTGAAAATCAACTGTAAAAAGTACAGCATATACCGGTACAAAAAAAATTCAGCTTGGGAGAAAGCAGAGACCCACAACAATTTGTCTCTTCTTTAAGAGGTGATGATTCCAGTTTTTATTTAAACACTAGCACCCACAAAATTAAGATGGGAAATAGGAGATTCCTGAAGCTATCCAAAGCTGAAATCTACAAGCCATTTCATCATCAGGTTCAATAGGAAGATGTCACAGTCATTCCTAGGGAAAGTGGCCCTTCACTAAAGGCCTGGGGGAAGGAGCTGGTTGTTTTTCCAGCAGCTTTTTTTTGAGCAGGGGGTGATCAGTGTATGGGGTATGTGCTTGCAAACAGGTGCAGAGTGCCTGCACATCACCTTCAGGCATACAAAAAGCCACCACAACATGTTTTAGCATGGTCTGAAAAGAGGCAAAGCATCTGGCACCTCCAGCAGCAGCATCTGGAAGAGGTAACCAGGGGGCTGAGCACCAGGTACTCACTCTGTGGTGCTGCTGCTGATTTATATGGCTGGGCTTTGTATTCCCATGGCTTGCACACAAGCACCAAGCTGAGTGGCATAAACCTAAGAGAACATTTAAGCTAATGTGAACAGCCTACTCTTTTGAAACAAAAAAATTACAAACAAAAACACTCAGCAACAACAAATAAAAGGATACTATGAAAGAGCAGCTCAAATAAGCAAAAAGTACACAAAATGATCTCCACTTCAGTAACTAAATTGTGGTAAGTAGAGCTGTATCAACAGTACCTCTTAGTGGCCACAGTAATCTGCTACCAAAAAAATTAGAAGAAGAAAAAAAAAGTCATGAGTGGAGACGTTAGTAAGCTGGGGGAGAAACAAGACAAAACATACAAGCAAAAAATCCCAACACCACTGAACAAACAAAACAAAAGTAGGAAGAATTGTTAGCATACCTGAAGTAATCAGAGACATTGGTTCAAAGACATGGTTTGTTCCCCAGATATCACTGAACTTATGTTTTTCATGACAAACACACTTTCCACAAGTCCTGCTAGTGTAAGTCTCCCTTGCTTGGAAAAAAATTTATTAATATGTTTAAAAGTATAGAACCCATTGGAAACACTTCAAATATGTAAATGTTAGTTCCAAACCAAGGCAAACAATCTTCATATTTCCTTCCCTGTCAGCTGCAGAAGGGGAAACTGAGGAATATGATGCCTGGATCCACTCACAGTGTACCTGGATACCTAACAATAATAAAGCATTAAGGTATTTGTGCCTTGACTTTTTTGGCTTGACTTCTGCAAGCTCTGCAGGACTGCCAGAGAGCTAGATGCTCAATCTCTGTCTTTAAGGAGGTGGAATTTGAGGCTGAGAGAGAGAGGCAGCAGCTGGCTGCAGGGCTGGGAAGCACTTGTCCTTGTCTGCCTGGGGCTGAGGGGGTGGGTCATGGAGCACAAGGCATGACCTCCAGAAGACACTGCTAAGGCAAAGCTTGTAAATATAAGGGATAACAAATACACAGGCTATTTTGGGGAGATCACAGCTGTACCCTACATTACAGTTAAAGTAATGAAAAGGTGAAACAGCAAGAACCCTAAGTAAAATCTTCCCAGATGCAGCCACACCAATACAGAAAGATGCAGAATGAAAATGAAGCCTGCTGCCAGTCTCCACCACACCAAGGCAACGCAGAGGAACCATTCATCAAGGCTTCACGTCTTCCAGCCTTGATAAGTTTAACATTCATTCAATTTAACTCATAAATAATCAAGTTGACCACTGGCTTAGTTTAAACTAGTATCTATTTGGTATACAGCAGTGTTCATATGTTCTCTACCCATCATTTAGCTGCAAGCTGGAGTGCTAAATTTCCTCTGACTCTACCTCCTGCCTGTAAATCTTCCAGCCAGTCATTAACTGCCTGGTAAATGACTGGCACCTCATATATTGTCACTTAATTATGTTATGCTACATTGGGCTTCCTAGGAGGCACTCATTTAGCACAAAAACACCTCTAAAGAAAACCATGTAGACAGACTGCCTGAGCCAGAGCCGATGAAGAACGCTGCTGCCAGGGGGATAGAAATGACAACTGAAACAGCCCCTGGAACGGGAGCAGAAACCCTAGCGATGGGGAAAAGGAAACCATCAGATAAACAGCAGCTGACATGACATTTTAGTTCTGGAAAGAGGGGGCAGAGGAGGAGAAGTGCACCAAAGTGGAAATAGAAAATTACCCTCCTGAATGAACGAGATGTGTTTGGAATGAGTCACAGGGGAAGGTGAGTGCAAACATCAGCAAGAGGAGAAGCTGACTGCGCGGTACCTTGCTCCTGAACACAGGCTTCAGAAACCAGAGAGGGGTGAAAAAACAATGAGAAAAACAGCTTGTTCTCAGCTTTACAATGGTGAAATGAAAAGGGGGTTTGAGCACAGTTCTACAAGCAGAAGGAAGACATCACCACTGCCGTCTTCAACTTAGGTGAAGGACATTCAGGACCTCAGGGTTGTCCTGCCACCTTCCCACCCCAAAAGAAACAAAGAGATGCTTTGATCTTTCCTGCTTTGGAAGGAAAAATAACCTTGCTGCTCTATAATGCACACTGCCTTCAGAACCTATTGCCAAAAAATCCAGACCCACAAAACAGAGCACAAAGTATCTCTATCAGGGAGGGATATAAAGCAACACAAACTCCGCCACGTGGCAGTCGTGCACACACACGCACTCTTCGGTCACCAGAGCCACCCTGGATGCTGCTATGGATGCAGCATTTAAAAGAAATCTACAGGAAGGCAGGGTTGGATCTTTTGCCACTCCACAACTGAGGAGAATTCGGAGCATATAAGATGATAAATGGCTACAGCAGAAGCTTTACTCCTCTCCCCTGGCTAAACTCTATTTCCCCTCCAGTCCATGTACATCAGCATTTCTCTCAGTCTCAGGGATATCCAGTTGGCTAAAAATCTGCACTGTTCAAAGCACAGCTGCAATTCCTGTACTCAGCAGCTTTAAACTTCAGTCTGGTGTCACTCAGCTACATCAAGTCACTGGACAAAATCAGGTATTACGTGTAAACTGCCAGTAAGGACCCACAGTTAAATGGGGTCTTTTTTCCCCCCTTAAAATAGAATTTTCATTTGATATAACCCTATTTAGGATGGTCCAAATCTAGGTGGCAATTTAGGTTTAAAACTTAAGCTACATGCACACGAATCCCTAATATGGCTGAAAAAAAATTGTCATTATTCCCCACCCACCCACATTTGTCATTGAAAAATTGATACTTGCTGCTTGTGAAGTAAAGACCCTTCCTGAGAAAACACAAATAATATGGCAGGGAGTGAGAAACAGTTTTTTCTTTGTACCTTCCTTTGTTTCACCTCCCAGAGACTGCTCAGGAAAAGCAACCTTTGAATCCACGGATGGTAAGGGACTGGGGAAGCTGCTTGCCTATAGAAGACTGTATTGTTTCCTATAAGATCTCTGCAGATCAGAAGCCTTCCCACTACTGAAGGTATTTTCTGAATAACTTCAGATTCCTACCTGTGCAGTTAAACAGGCACTGAGAGACATGCAATTAATTGCCTGATGTGCTGCTGAAACAATTACTACAGACTGCACTTAAAGGATTTCTAAAACAAGATGAAGAATTAGCATGTGTTCCTCCAAGCTGGAGGAGATAAGTTAATTGACATGTATCCTTTCCCTGTTCTTATCTTCCCATCACTTAACCAGCAAAAGTCATTTATACACTCACAAACAACCAGCTCACAGAATCTGCAATAGCAGCGAAACCTTAGTCACCAGTTCCGGCTGCTACGAGTATAAAAAGAAACAGTGCTGCAAAAGCCTCTGTTGGAGCTGGTCAGGAAATTATACCCCCACTTCCCAGCCCACACAAAAGCATTTTAGGAAAATGAACAATTTCCAATTTAACTAGAGTTTCCAGTTTACAGACAGAATTAAATTTTGTTTATTTTTGGCAACTCAAACCTTTTCTTAGTTCAGTGAGTTTTTGAAGACAACCTAGAAATTCAAGACAAGTGGAAAGTTTTCATATAAGTTTTTCATTTCATCAGAAAGTTTATTTCTCCCATTCCACAGACTTCTGACCAGATTAACCAACCAGCCTCACAGAAAAAATCCCTCTCAACACACAGGACTTCTACCTTCTTAGTCAATTATTACATACTCAGTTCACACTGTACTACTCACATCCAAAAATCAAATCCCTGAATGTTGTTCAACCTGGGCTTTTTTCCTAGTATTATTTGCAAAGGTTGAAGCCAATTTGTAAAGCTTACTCTAAACTAGTGCAAATACATTTTGAAACATTCATTGTAAATGTCATCAAACAATGCTGCTATCAACATTTTGGACAGCTTTTTACATGTACTAACAGTGCCCAAAATCTGAGAAGATTAGCATCTCGCTGCAAAACTGAAGGCAGATGACAAGGCTTCAAATAAATTGCAGCAGCATAAATCTGTACTGTTTTCAGGTCACTGAGATCAGTGGACACACCTGAGGGCTGCCTTCTTTGTTTTTATTATAGGGAAAGAAAAAAGAATCTGCACAAAGCTGCTTGATGCATATGGCAGCTTCCAAACTTCTGAGTAATTCTGCTTCTATGGAAGGTGTAGGTACCTATAGCATTGTAACACAGTAATTGCCAGGCAGATTTTCTGTATATCAGGAGATATAATATAATCAGGGGATATAATAATATTAAAGGGTACAGAAACATCCTTTAGCATCTGCCAAAACAGTGCAAGACTGTGCTAAATTGAAATCTACAAATTTGTTTTGAAATTAAGCATCATAAATTTCCAAGGCTAGATCAACCCCCAAGCCTTTGCATCAGACACCATATGAACAGAACAAATTGAAGTAGATTGTGGAACCATTCCGCTAGAACCAGGTGACTGGAAAATACTGTGTTTCAGCTAAGGCCTTGCCAAATCCCAGACTGATACATATCCAAGGGGCTAGATCAATTAGCACAGACTTAGCAAGCCACCTGGAGACACCATCATGACTATGAAATTATTCTTCAGAAACCACCAAGACCACATTTAAAAAATCTGTGAAAGATCTTTGCCATGATTAAACCCCATGGTGCAATCTGGACCAACAGACTTTTAACTTGTATAAGCAGATATTCCTGCTCTTCTTCCTGTCCTTACCTGCTCCTCCAATATCAAGTGTCACACCTGGCCTTCTGCTGTAGGACTCCAAGTAAAGTTGCAAATCCAGCATAGTTAACAGTTTTTCCTTTGCTAAGAGAAATTTCAGGCCATATATTTTCATGCAGCTGGGCAGAGTAGAGCCCAGATTGTAGAGATTTCTAAACCCATGATACTGAGTTCACTTTCTGCATTAAAGTTACAAAAGTTCTTCTCCAAAGCACAAAGTTTCTGGCATCTGTGCATTACCACCAGGCTTCTTTCAAAATAAATTCCACCTCTTTTTTCTTTTTCAGGGAACAGGCCGAAGCATTTTGGTTCATTTTTGGTTCATATCCTCCAAAAAAATTTTCATGGCTAAAGCAGCCATCAAATAACTAAAAATTTCATCCCAAAGTGTGAAATTTCTGACAAAATTATAAAAAAGCTATTACAATTGAAGACTCTGAGGGTTACCAACCTCCCCTCTAACACCTACCATAGACAGTGACTTCAATTGTACTTAATCTTTACATAACAGTAGCTGGGAAGTTCCTCCCCATTCTCTTGAAGAGGAACCATGACTGTATCCAGTATTTTTGCTACTAGCACACTGTCTCCACAGCATCCCCTACAACCTACACGGTGTATGCTAAAACCATAGCTGAAACCTACAGCCAGGAAACAGCCTTAAAAAGCTTTCTCTTCCCACCACCCCTTTTCAAGCCATTGACTATTCGCTTGGATTTCTTTATCAGGGGAATGCTGCTTAACAACTGGAAGGCACTGACCAAGGAGGATGTGCAGTACCTGTCAGTAGAGCCTCTTCAAGAACTGGTCAGATTTTCATCAGAATAAAAATTAATAAAGCTGAGTCTGCTTTGGGGGAAGGAGCAGCCCAGAGATTCTACAGGAATGAGACAGTTCAGTTTTGCACAAATTTTAAGGAAGTCTCTCTTACAGGGCAAAACCACCAGCAGTGTGAATTATACAGCTCCCAGTTCCTCCAGCTTGGCAGGGTGGTAAGAGCTCTGCGGAAGGCAGCCACTGTGGTTTGACTCTCACTGATAACAGCCAACTCTCCCTCCACCCCCTGAAACTCAGCACTCTAAAAATAAGAGGGAAGCAAAAGGAGTGCCAATTCCTTCCCAACACCAGTGGCTGGGAGGCCTGGCATGATGCCATTAGATACCCTGCTATTTATTGCCCATTTCCACCCCATAGGAAGTTTGAGGAAGTACTTGCCAAAAGAAAAACCAGAGGGGAAAAAAAAAAACAAAACAAAACACCAAATAACCCACCCTTCCTGTTTTGCTTAACTTTTGACAGGACAAAGTCAGATAATTCTAGCTCTGCATTTTGAACTCACTGTTGTTTTCCTCCAGAGGCTTCTTCTAAAAACAAACAAGGATTTTTATACATCAATGCTTTCAAAGCAAACACAGGAAGTATCTTCTCCAGTCTCCTACACATGCCTCCCTCTGCTTCAGCTGCTGCTTCTCTCTCTTCACTGGACACTTTCTCTCTGGATAGCACAAAACCAGGAGTGTTCAGAAATTACTGTTTCATAAATACCAAAAAGTTTTGCAAGTCAGTTGTGATTTTAAGAAATTGTCTCAAATCAGATACGTAACTGGGGGTAGGGAAAAGAGTAATTCCTGAAGATTCTCTAAGTTTATCTCTTACCTGTCCAACTCAGAGGTGTTTCAAACTAGTGCCCGACAGCCCAAAGTCATACTTGCTAGGCTAGAAAGGAGCTTTGGCATCTCCTCCCAAAGATGATTCACTTTAAGTTAAATATTATTGAGAACCAAGGCAGACCATTTACTGGCGGAGCTAAGCTACTCATCTAGCTCAGGGTCTCCCAAGCCTTCTCCACTGAGAAGGTGTTTCAGCTTACAAACCACATCAGAAATTACAATAAAATAGAAAGGCTTTAAAAGCTGAGATCAGGTGAATGTTCAAGAAACTACTTTTAAAACGTCAGCTCCAAATTGAAGCTGGCTAGGAAGTGGTCTGGATTTTCTCCCTTCATGTCAAAGGCCCTTAACTCACTTACAGCTTCCTTAAGATGCAGAGAAGCCTGGTATGGGGGTTAGGGTAATGTCAAAATGTGTAATTTCAAAGTTGCCACATTTTCTTTCCAACTTCTTCATCCAATGAAACTTATAAAACAATTAATCCAAGCAGATACTTCCAGGTCAATCAAAAGTACACTAAGCTTTTGATTAATTAAAGAGAACCAGCTTCCCAGCCTCCCCTGCAATTCTGAGCCCGTCCCAGTGCTAGCAGAATCTGGAACAGTCACACAGCTGCTTTACCCTCCTTCATTCTTAATTGCCAAATAATCCAAGTCGTAAAAATTTTTCACTTCTATAGCAAGACACACCCTCTGACAAGTATTTACCTCAGGGAACACAGTAGCTAGCCCTTTGGATCAGCAGTAATCCTTCCTGAGGTGCTGTGGCAGAGCAGCATGGACACCCCAGCCAAGCTCCAGGCTCTCTGCCCTGGGCTCCTGGCACAGCCTGACCACAGCCCAGAGGGAACCAAGCAGCACCAAAGGAGGTGACCACCCCCTGCTTCCAAGCCAGGTCCCCAGTCTGAGTGATCAGGGCTCAGCAGGTCAGATCCTGCCTGACCCACAGACCATAAACATGCTTCAGTACAATAGTACTGCATATGGTGGGAACATGTGGAAATACATCATTAGGAGAGGGAGGGAAGTTTGTTTCCTGTCCTGCTAACATTTTTAATTATTACAATACTCTTCTGCACCAAGACACAAAAGAGGAGACAGACTGAGAGATGGCTTTCTCTCCACACCCCTTCGGAAAAGAGACATCCACTCAGAACATCCAAAAGCCCAGTAGTCATAGCTCCTAACAGTGAGGGAACAGGAACCTGAGAATCAAGACCTCATGTTTGGCAGACACATCTCCTGCATTCCCAGGAAAAGCTTTACCCTTCAGGGTATTGGCTATTCTGAGCTCTCTCTCCTCTGGCTTTACACAGGAACTCAGTGCCAGATCACAGAAATCTTTCCACGCAAGAGTTTCATCCAAAGTGACAAGTTTCCATGCAAAGCTCTGATGAAAAAATGTTCTCTTGGAAAATTCCTAGCAAGCTCTAATCTTCACATTTAATCATGGCCACGGATTTACAGCACTTTGCTCCACACATGCTGACTGGAGCCTAGTAAAACTGTACTGAGCTCTGGTTCCT
Source organism: Phaethornis superciliosus (assembly GCA_023637945.1). NCBI lineage: Eukaryota > Metazoa > Chordata > Aves > Apodiformes > Trochilidae > Phaethornis > Phaethornis superciliosus. Next base: position 22,198,000 of record JAJQWJ010000011.1, read on the forward strand.
CCTCCACCCCTCCTTTGGGACATGTCAAGTCTCGCATCCTCTGGGTCCTATATAATCTCCTGGTCAAAAAGCAGTACTTTGTTTTTGTGGGTTTGGTTTTTTTTTTTTTTTTTGGTCAGGAGGAAGTCAGTCATCCAGGCCTGAGTCTTCATAACTTTCCCTTCTGTGTTCACCTAGCCATACCACACTGGTTTCCCTGCAGGGTTCATCTCAGATGCCCTGCCTAGATGGCATGGTAAAAACTTTACAAACAGGGAAGGTTTTCTGTTACTTGCAGAGGGTTACAAACATCTGGAAATTTTTCACTTGCTCCCTGCTTTTTCAGAAGAGCACTGCCATCTTCTAAATAAGCAGAGACAATTAAAAAACAGTGATTAAAAAACAGTGAAATTTCTGCCCAATGCAGTATACAATATAATTCAAACTACTTCTGTGAATTCAAATATTTGAATTACAATTATCAGTTTTGAAAGAATTTCTGCCTGCATAGAAATTATTTTCCTAGATTCATAGAATGTCAGGTTTGAAGGGACCTCAAAGATCATCTGGTCCAACCATTCTAATACTATGGCTTATATGACATGTTCCAGCACCCTGTTGAACTGAAACTTCAAACTTTCCAAAACAGAGAATTATTCATCTTGAAATGTATCTCCCAACAATACATGTAAAACAACAGCCCACCTATGGTGGGAATATATAAGGGAGCCATTTGAGTATGTCATAGCCAACAACACTCATTCTACTCAATTTCCTCTTACTTCAAATAATCTAGGCTTGCGATAACGAAGCTTCAATCTAAACTCTCTCATGCTACTAAATTCTGAGAAACCAGCATCTGTAAAGAGCAAGCTATTACAACAGCCATGTTGCAGATGTACCTGGTGACTGCAAGTGCATTATGGTGCCTCCAATTTCTGTGCAGTAGAACAGAATAAGGTAATTTAAAAAATGTTTTCTTTTAAAGCTCTTTTCCCTATACTGTCAAAACAGCAACTACTTCTTTGCCTTACCCTCCCTAGCCATTAGGGCTCTGCACTTTTACAGTGTTTGTACTTGTTCTGCTTAGAATTCAATTTCCTCTGGTCATCTGCATGCAGGCAAATATTGCCAATGGCACTAATGCATATTTGTTCTTCTTGAACTGCATACAGAAATATTGTTGCTATGCCGCGAGCACAAAACAATCCAGAAGTCACCTGACATCCTTCATCAAACATTTAGGAGTCGTCAAACTTAATTTCCCCTTTGTGCCATAAAACACCAAGAGGAAGCTTTAATAGATTGTATTATGTAAGGGTTCTATAAAAATAGCAGGCCAGAGCTGGAGCACTTCCTTCCTGAGGCCCAATAACCTATGCTGAAAGGATACACACTCGTTTCCCTGGCAACCATCAGAGATGACACTAGGGGAAAAACAGCAACAAAAGGACCATTTTTTGCTTAGTAAAATAAGGTCTGCCTTCAAGCTTGTAATACAGTGAATACAGAGTGCCTGAGAGAGAGAGAACCAGTTAATAATTCTGCTCAGGTCCCAGTGACCTTGCAAGGCTGTTAAAGCTTTTCATTTCTTTTTGTTCTGCCTATTCAAAAAAATTATACCATGACAGAAAACTCACCACAGAAAGTATTAAAGTGTTAATATATTTTTAAATTAAAAACAGAACAGGAAAAAAAAATGCAGGACTGTTAGAAATTTATCTGCCCTGCTAGCATTTCCACAAGACATCCTTTTTCTCTCCCTGCTTGCATAGTTTGCAAGATTTTCACATTTCATTTCAAAAGGCTCCTGTTTCCAGGCTTGCTGTGCTTAGTACTCCATTGTCCAGCAGACAGCTGTTTTCAAGACATGGCCTTTGCAGGCAACCAAAAACAAACTCCGTCCCCAAAAATCTCATGATGATACAACACTATGTTAAAGGCACAGCCCTGTGGGCCCAAATATTTAACAAGTCTCTCTCACCTTATTCAGCCCTTCCACAGCCCCCATGCTCCCACAGGGAGCCCCAGAGAAGTGATAAAAGCGATAAAAAAATGTCTTTTGTTTCATTCCGACCATCCGAGCTGGTAGGTTCCTTGTGCCATAACCACACAACCTTATTCTTGTTACCTGCAGCTTCCCCCCCTCACTTTTTAAACCCTTGCTTGTTGCACCAGCTCCTGCTGAGGCAGTTCTCACTCTAACAGATTGCTTTTTCCCTTGCTCCTCAGAAACCTCTGTCACATTTGGGTACTATGCAGTGCAAAACAGCAGTGGCAGTGAGCAAACACACATGGTTCTGAGAAGAAAAAAAAAGAAAAAAGAAAAAAAAAAAAAAAATCTGTTCTCTCTAAAATCTGGAAAGCAGCTGTCCAAGGCTCATTTTCATCCTTTATGAAAAACTCCCTTCCTTCCTTCTTCTAGTCAGTCAGTACCAGGGGAGGAAAGGCATTTGAACAGGAAATGTGGTGGTACATGGCTCTCCTGCTGAGCAACTCCACCATCCTGAAGTGATCCCGAGTTCCTCACCAAGTGAGAAAAACGTCACACATACTGCACAGAGACACTGGGTCATGCAGCCACAATACCACATCACTCTGTAGCAGCAGAAAAAAAGGAATGTGATCCAAAGCCCAGTTAATTTCTATTCCTCAGCAGTATCTCTAGCACAGGGTTATCTCACAGGGAAGAAATCAAAGGAGAGGCTAGGGCCAGGAAAGTGCCTCTGAAACTGTCCATCACTTTCCAAAGTGATGGACAGTCTCTCTCATGTTTTCAAATAAAAGTTCTGCATCCTAAAGTGATTAGCATTGCAGTTCTTTACTCAAGAGCTCACAGGTACAAAAGATTTCATTTGGCATCACCCCTCACACCAAATAACTATTTTACAAAAGAATGAAAAGTTGCATTACAACAACACGCATGGTCCACTCATAGGAGCTTTTATTTAACACCTCAGAGATGGGTAACAACCTGTTACAGGGAACAAGAATTTCATCTTCCTTAGTTTTAGCTTAAAGAAATTTTCAAATCATTGCTCTGACCAAGAAGGCATTTACTCAAGACAAGTGATACTGAAGACCACGTAGCAGCACAGCTTGGAAAAATTGTGTTTTTTCTTGCTGGACATTTTGGTGTGGGGGGACAAGAGTTGGTTTTTTTTTTTTTAAAAGGACAGGGATTTTATCACCATCCCAACATAGGCACTCTCACTTCAATATGTAACATATTGCAAAAAAAAGTAAAAGCAAATTCAAGCTCCATACAGATAAGGCTCTAACCTGCAGTTAACACTATAAGGTTACAGTATTTACAAGCAGTGTAAAGGGTGAATTAAAAAAACTCTCCATAGCTAAATCAACAAAAGTAATTTTTAGCTTTTTTTTTTTTTTCTAAATAACAGTATCTTCTCTGGCAACCTCACTCTTTCTGTGCCCAGTTCTCATAATCTTGCAGTAGGCTATATTTTAAACAATAAAGGCTCCTTCTGCAAAATAACTTTACTGTGTTTTTTCCAGCAGTTTCACAAGGCTATAGAGGGAGGTGATGCTCCAGTCAGGAGCCATCCCTATTACAGAAACATAGTAACTGATCTTTATTGTGCTACAGATTCTACCAACTGCTTTTAACATACTCTGACAACAGGCCAGGCCAAGTTACTTTTTCACTGCATCAGTATGAAACCATCATACATTAGATTAACTTCCCTGTAATTAAGTGGTTTAATAGCAGAAGAAGAACAAAATCTGGGGCACAGGCTTTCAGACAGCATTTTAAAACACGTTCCCGGCCACTTGTGACTGCAGAAATCTTGAGGCAGTTTTGAAAGAGACATTAGGCTGTTAAACCCAGGTATCTTGGCTGAAATACCAGTTCTGGTCATTACAGTTCACTTGTTTAAAGTATGTCTTCAGTCTTCAAGTGGATATTTGGATACTCCTCTTCATTTCCTTTTGGAAGTGAAAAGGTGTTTGCTGTGGCTGTATTTCAGCAGGGGATTAAGTCACTCCTATGTGTTACCTACTTCAGAGGATCACGCACATTCCTCTAGACCTATTCACACCGGGTGAAATTCTCCCCTGTGCTGAAGGCCAGCACAAGGCCAAGGCATTGCATAAGTATTTAAGGGATTAAATGGGATTTAAGGGGTGTGTAAGCACTGCCGCTGGATAAATTTCCTTCAAGATGATTTAATCCTGACACACTGACCCTTTCCAATACGTACTCGAGGCCTTTACATAGTGTCCAGTTTAGTCAGGAACTGGAGAGAAACAAATGCTTCCACCACCTTCAAGGAAGTTTCACACACACAGAGTCTCTTTCACACAAAACCTGCTCCATGTGGCACTGAGGTCACCAGGGCACTGGTGCAGGGCTCTGTAGCCCCCAGCCCTAAGCTCAGCTCTGACACAAGCTTCCACAGTAAGGTAGCAACAGACTATAAGGACAACTGTTCCAGAAAAGTCAGCTCCATTAAACCCAGCTACCCAGGCCACTGGGATACTCCATCCCAAGAGAGGAGAGAGCCTCTGATCTGTGCAGAAGCATCAAGCCAACCTGGTTCAGAGTCCAAAGCAGCCACGAGCCCAGCCCCAGGCAGGCAGTACAGCAGCATGGGGCACACATCCACCCCAACCTGCCCAGCTGTGGGGTGCCAAGTATGGAGATAGATGGGGTAATCACTTCTGTCTTCAGCTCCTGCTCCTAACCTGGGCTTCTAGCTGGGAGCTGCCAGACAAGCAGACAGATCTGATGTCTTGGTTTCAGGCTTCATTCACTCAGAGTGAAAAAGCAAAATTACCTCCAGTCTGTGTAAGACTGCACAGCTACAGGGAACATGCAACAGGACTGAAGCAAACTAAGGAGGGGAACAGACACTGGAGAGCATGCCAAGGCTTGTTAGTTCTGCCAGCAGCACTGTGCTGAACTTGCAGCCACTGGTACCTGCACACCACACTACACATACAGTGCTAGAAGCAGGCTGTTAACATTTAACCAGGACACTGGGGCCATGGTGTTATCTTCTGATATCTGGGGAAACCTACACAATCTCCTTAGCTTTAGGCTGCATCCACTTAGTGCACAGGAAGAATGGGTTTCAGATGTACAGCATGGCATGCTTGGAAAACCACTCGAGCAATTTCCTACCTGATATGTTCAGTTCTGAGTTAGGTCTGGATTGCAACAACTAGGTTTGTTCCAGTCCTGGAAACAGAAGTAGGAAGTAATGTGCATATTTTGTATGCTCACATCAGACACTTTCCCAGCTACACAACTAAGTAAATTTTACCATTTGACATTTCTGACCACATGAGAGGCAACAGAAGCCTGACAGCCAGCTGAAGCCTTTGATACTTTTAGGTCTGAGAGCAAGCTTTGAAAATAAAACCCATGCCAGGATCAGGCCTTTCAGGTATGTATTTTGAGCCTACAGTAATAGGGTTACATAAGAAACATAAGAACTAGCATGCTGTGTCAGAACAAAATATCTGTCCCAGCAGCCTATCCCTTACTAGTGGTGGAGAGCAGATACATAAAAGAGCAGAAGAACTGGGTGAGCACATATAATACCTCCCTGGCAGTCTCCCAGCAGCCAACCATTTGAGGATCAGAGACTTCCTGTGCCAGACTTCTTTTTATCTATTTAGTCACCCTCAATTAATTTCTCTTTCACGAACCTGTCCAGTTGACCCTTGTACCCATAAAGCACACTATCTGGTTGCTCTCAGTGGACAGACAGGTATCCATGGTATGCAAGTCAGCAGCATTTCACTACTACTGAAGGGAGAAAACTACAAACCAAGAACTCTTGCAAGACTTTATGCCTAACAGCTCAGGATTTCACTCCCACCACCCCAGCTATGTGATGGAGCCACCAAGTAACAAAGGAGTTTGTAAGACAGGCTGGAGCTGTACAGCTGTGTGCTACCAGGTTCATGGGGACATGGCATGGGAGCATGAAAACAACACAGGATTCAAGTCTTCTTTAACCAGACAGCTAAACTCAGCCCCTGAAGTATCTAAAAGCAAGTAGGAGTCTGCAGGTATGTCCTTAAAGTGCATAAGCAAGCAAGTCTTATTTGCAGAAACGCCTCTCATCTTTAGTTTGGTTTCTTTAAGACTACCATCTTGCCTGAATAATTTTTGGATGCTCAAATACAGTGACACTGACAAAAAATTGGTGTTATATTCAATGACCCTCTACCGTTGGATAAGAAATCCTCTCAGTGATGCTTCTGGGAGTTCCTCTGTGTAAGTCAATAGGTGAAGAAAGTCTCATTCAGGGGACTAGCCTGCTTTTACAAGTTTTAAACCAGCAGGGATCCCAGCAATTATTCTAGGAGATAGGTATTTTCCCCAAGCACTTTTGGTTTCAGCAGAACTCCATTTTTGCTCCGAGAGTCAAGTAAATTGAAAACCTCAGAATTGTTCTCAGTTCAAAACCCTGAGATCCAAAGGAAAATGGCTAATTTCACATAGTTCAGATACTGAATCATATGGTAAAAAGAGGCTCATGCTGTCGTTTTTAGGACGTGTTTACTCAAAACTGGATAAACAAAATCTGCGAGGAGTTCACCCACAAATGCATTTTAAGAGTTCATTCTTGGCACAGGGGGGGACTACTCCCATCAGCTTGAATGGAAAACTCACCTGTTTATGCCAGGACTAACTTTGGTCTCCAGCATTTGCAAACATAAGGGAGAGGACCTGTTTCCCCACAGTTAACAGAAGTTTTACACCTTTGTAAATTCCCTCTTTTTGATGAGGTGCACAGCAGCAAAGCAGTGGCCAGTAAGGATGTGGGCCAGTCTGTTTGCAGAGATATTCAATACACAGCAGACACTGTGCCATCTTTAAGAAATAAAGAACATTGCTTCTGTCCATCACAAGGACTTGTTTGGAATTATAAAGACATATGGTATTTTTAGAGGCTGAAACAAACATACTGACTCACACTTGCTGCTGCCAATTGAGCATAAGGCACATTTACTGATGTAACCAATGTTCCACTTCAATCCACTTTCCCATCAAACCTCAGTGTTTTATTTTAGCTGCAAAAAGGTTTATTAAAGCCCTGCAGTCACATGATAATTCTCTCAACTTAGAAATGCAACGCAAGGCTTAACAACAAAAACCACCTATGCAGTCCTTTAAAAAAAAAAAAAAAATCACCATAAAATGCATTCAGCGTTCCACCAAGTTAATATTTTATGATGCTGTTCAAATGAGAACATCAGTTGTTTCTTCAGCTATCTTTCTTAGCACATCCAATATCAGGAAATATGGCATAGTATCTCAAATTCTGTCACTAAATGTAACAGACAAACTACTGGACACTTCATGGATTCACCTTGCTGCCTTAACTGGTGTTATTTGTATTTGTACTGTGACAGCCTCTTCACCTTCATCTCCACAAGCACAGGTTTTCTATTGCATTAGAGATGGACAGAGCTGACAAGCAGGTAGATGCTTACCTGCCCGTTTCAGGAGGGGCCTGAACTTTAAATCCTGGTAGTTATGGTGTGCAGGGCTTTTCTAACTTTTTAGAAGATGATGAACATGTTGTATTATTTATCACTTGGTTGCAAAGATACTTGTTAAACACAGACCAAGAATATCTTTGCAGAAGTTACTTAAGCTAGGGTCTCCAGTCTTCTCTAAATATTGACTGATCCAAACAAAATGTAGCTGAGGGAATGACACACTGCTTTGCTCCTAAAGGACAGCAACCAAAAAGCACAGGAAAAATTTATACTGTAGTGAATCATATGCATATTTTGACTAGGGGAAGCTCTGCCAGAGAATGGAAAGAAAGATTAATTTAGTCGGTTTATCCCTTCCTTTGACTTCCACAGAGACTAAACCAGTGTCTCCTTACAAAGCCTGCCCACATCCTGCCCCCCCCAGGCAGGCACTGGTGCATCAGGCAGCACTTTGTCCTCCCCAGGATGTGGGCTGCTTTGTAACAGCTCCCATCCAAATGGCAGCACAGGAGCCCTTCCAGACAGCTGTGGCAACCACTTCTTCCTTCACTCGACATAAATGAACTGTAACTACCTCAAAGCAGAACAATGTAAGAGGGAAAACCATCCAGATTTAACCAGATTAACCGTAGCAGCTCTCCTGAGGAAAGACTGCCTGAAAAGGAAAATTCAGGGAGTTATTAGCAGCCATTAGCCATCCTTCTAGTTTGTGATGTGACATGCAGTGAAAAATACAAGCCTAGACTTCCCTCATAGAAGTATTTTGGAGGACTATTAGCTTCACAGAAAACAGATCAGGCACAATGCAAACTGCTTTCCCCAACATTTCATATTAGTTCTATATCCCCAGCATCCCACTGAAAATGAAGGATGGGAAAAAATAATAAAAAAAAAATTCTGCTGTGCCTAGTTTTCAGGGATGAAGAACTGAAAAACTCCTCTGAAAGCAGAGAGATTAGGGTGTGAAATGTGAAGCACTGATACTGTGCTGGAAGAATGGGTGCTGACAGCAAGATCTTAACTCATCAGCAGATGTAGATCTTGTCGACTGTATTCAAACTGTATTCTAGGTCACAGAGTCAAAAATCCCATTAAAACAGCAAGAAACAAGGAACAGCCAGACTGGCCTCTGACAATTCACACAGGATACCCCCCTTAATCTGCATATGGACTCCATCACCTTGACTAAAGAAAATGTAGTTTAAGGGGACCACAGATAAAGCAGAGGCTAATGTTATTCCAAAGAACTCTGAATCAGTGCATCAGGACCTGTTGTGACAGAACATCTAGCCAAACCTCTTTCTTTTTAATCTCAATTATTATCAAAACTGAGGTTATATGACACACCATAACAACCTCAAAAAAAAAAGTTAACTTTAGGTTTATAAATCTTGCTTACACACTTCAAACCACCTGCACCTGTCTACAAAGATTTCAGTTTGGCAATAACACTTTCCTGGGTTATCACACAGCAGCCTCTTGCTCCACATTTGGTTTCAAATGTCTTCCTCTTCCCAGAACACCACTCTTTTCCCCAGCCAGTCTCATTCCACTCCTAATGGAAATAGGGTTAAATTTACAAAGTATTTTTATCCTAATTACAAGCCTTTCAGCTATACCTTGGTCTTGGCCTCAGCAGGAAATGATATGCAAAACATACTTTCATGCATCTGACAGTCCCCAAAACTACCGGTCATATAAATTCTGCCAATTTACTCTAATTAAAGCTAAGCAGTGTCGTGTGTGCTTAAACGCTCAATCTGTCTTGAAGTAATTATACCTGAAGGCAGGAATACATCAGTTTCCTTCTCGTGGAATTAAACTCAGATGGGCAACTGAGAAACATTCAAGGGATCATTTGCTGATGATTAAACCCAAATCACATCACATCTCCTTTCAGTGTTCTTACGGAGCACAAGCTGCTGCATGGGTGCTGATGGATCTGGGGAGGAAGGAAGCAGATGGTACAAGGCACCTGGTGCTGCAGAGGTTTGTGTTCTGAAGCAAAGCCTTCAGGAGTGAAAATGAGACTCTGGGACAATGTAAGATATCAGATGTTCTTTATCACTGGTAAGATTTTATGCACAAGTTTGTTTCATGTACCAGGTAACCACTGCATCTGTTGAAGTTCTGTTTCATTCACCTTTATGATCAACCCTGACCACTAGCCTAAAGATAGCAATATCACTCTTCCAAATCAGATCCTAAGTTTAAGACTTGCTCTCTCTCCCTTTGGAAGCTCTTATCAAATCTTTGCATTTCATTTCAGCTGGTGGGGTCAGCTGAGTACAGGGACCAGCAGATTATAAGCATGGGAAGTTCCTTTTTTAAAGGGATGGTTTACATAGGAAAAGACCACAAAAACACCACAGAAACAAAAATGGGAGAAAAGATATCAAGCAGAATTCTCAGTGCACAGGAGAACATTAAAGACCCACCTTCCACACTGACAGAAAACATGTCTCATGTCTTGATTGTCTTTTAAAGACCAAGGATGACTTCTAGAAATTGACAACAGCATTGATTCTGTTAGGAAAATTTGAAGATGTATTGCTGTGTCCAGCTCCTTCTTCCTGCTTTCACATACAGAGCAAGGAGCATACAAGGCAGAAAGAGAATAAGAGAAATCATTTACCACTAACCACACTTACACAAAACCTATTTTCTCTGCCACTCAACATGACGTAACTCCCTATTCCCACCACTCCCAAGACAGTGCTCAAAGACTGTTAGTCAGGAGGATGCTTACTTTGGCCCTCTAGGAACTGACAAATTCTGATTTATCTCTCTGGGATCTGACGAGTCCATCCTGTCACACGGGAAGATGATTATGAATGACAATGCAATGAGTAACACTTTTAACAGGAAAAAAAAAAAAACAAAAAACAAAAAAAACCCAAAAACAACCCCAAAACCCTGACTTGAATATTCTGCTTAGATTCTCATCCCTTGTTGCTTCACTGACACAGTGCTAAAGTTCCTGAGAGAAAAAGGACATTAGAGTAGTAAATAGTCTACTTCAGCAGAAACCATATTTGTTGCCATTCTGGAAATAATAATACCAACCTCTAAAACCTTATATAGACACATCACTAAAAGATTAACTTCAGTCCAGGTTCAGCCTTTAAGAAAACAAATAAGATGCTAGAAAATATAGAAGGAAAATGCAAAAGACATGGAAGGCTTATTTGTAAGCTACCAATGATTTTTCTACCCTCAAAACAATCCAAAAAAAGCAGCTTTTAGTTAAGCCAAGACTTACATTTCTTCTACAAAGGGTGAAATGCTGTCCTTCCCATTCTCCCATTAATCGTCTTCCTGATTTTAACACAAGTATGGTTTTATTTTAGTTAGATTAAAATACTGAGTGGGATACCCACCTAGGAGTCAGTATTTCTTATTCCATTACTTAAAGTAAAATCCAGCTATAGTCATTACAACTGGACAGTTCTTCCTATCCCACTGAACCTGGCTCTTGCCAAAACACCAGAAACATATCTCTGAAAGGAAAGACAAAAACAAAACACAATAGCCCATCATCAGATTAAACAACACAGGACCAGCTGAGTTTTGAAAATATTTTGTTATTGTGAGGAAGCTCAAAACAGAGTCCGCAAGCCTGCATTTTCCATTCCAGTCTGACTGTGGAGTATTGGTTGCAGCACGATTGCTGATCAGTCCTGATAGTGCAGAGAAGCACTGGGGAAGGAACAACTGCGTACCATGGAGGCAGCTGAGCCAGAAACTTCACTTTGGTTTAGCTTTCATAAGAGCTATCAGATGTTAGTGATTTCAGGTCACTAGGAGGAGCAGGTAAGTGTCTGCCTCAGCAGTGAATGGTGTTAGGGCACTAAACTTATCTCCTGAAATATCTAGTCCAGCTAAAAGCAGAATAAACTAACTTTGAGTATTAAACTCTATTCCAATAGTCTAATCCAAGCATAAAGTTTCTCAGTTACAGCTGTCCTGCCCTTTAAAAAAAAACAAAAGGAAAAAAAGCCAGGGAAATATTCTCTATGGAGACATTTAAGATTCCCTTCCTTCCCCCTAGCAGCAGTAATGTATGTATCTTCATCTTTTGGACTTTTTCCAAAATGCTTAACTTTGGAATTTCCATATTACTCTTGCCACAGCAAGTGCCTCTTTAGACTAAAGCACTTCTGCTGTGCTGGGCTATGTTCTGTCACTCCCCTCTTTCCCCAGAGTCTGCAGTAATGACTGGACAGCTTCTTTGCAGTAATTGCAGTCTGTCAGAAAAAACAAAGGAGAGGAAGTGTGTATCATTTGGCTGTCTACTTAATTTTAGTGTAACAATTCCATTTTTAGGTACACTGAGGCTATAATAGAATGGGCATAGCTGAGTTTAGCACACAAAGCTCTGAAGAAGACTGCTATTTTACAAAACCACAGTACAGAATAGCAATTGTTTCTAGCAGGGTAACCTTAGCAATTGAGAGATGCCCAAAGGAACTTGTTTTTCTAAAGGAGAAACTTGAGTGTATGGTGGTAAGCTCTGAAACCACCGATACAAATGGATTAGGCTGTGAGCACAGCAAACAATAGTTCCATTACTCTGGTATGTATTCACAAAGATAGAGAGTACTTTAAAAAAAAAATCTCCTTCCAATATCACTGGAGGGCTGGGTCTGGAAAGAGATACTTTCTGCAAGTGCCCATCAGAATATGCAAATATTATAAAGCTTTTTGCTTTGTTTTCAGGCTATTTGTACTTTGCTTCTAGTGCTACATGAATATTTAACTGCTCTTTCCAGTCCACATAACAGCCATGTTATTGGAGGTTCCAGTCTGTTGTTTTTCTTCGAATCTAGGCTTCAGTCTTGGTTAATGTTTGCCCAGAAATATGTAATTGCAGACTTCCTCCTCCTAAACTGTTCCAGAACCAGGCTGCCATCCTGCCGTGCTATTATTATCTGTGTGCCTGCAGGCTAGAGCAGGGTGTGCTCTCACATTTGAAAGGACTGATAACCCTTTCCTTGCAGGAAAGGCACCCAATGCCTTGGATTGCTGCAGCAGCTACTAAAGCAGACTAACAAAAAGTTTTGCTAGCATCATTTTCTGCCCCTGGATGATAGAATGAAGATAGTTTTGGCACAGACCTAGTAGGTCACAAATAAATACAAGGAAAACTGAGCATAAAATGGACCTTTCAAGCCACCTGTTTCATAGCCACTGCACTTATTTCTTCTTAATCCTCTCCTCTGTGTGACTGTCTACACATTTAATAAGTGCAGTGAACTAAAGCTGTACCTCAGGTGGAGAAATGGGGCAATGAAAAGTCTCCACTTCCTTCCAAATTAAAATTCTCTGAACAGCTGGAAAACATTTAGCCATCACTTAAACCAAAAAGTATCTTTTCTTTCTGACAACAGCTGGTTTTGAAGCATTTGATGTTTTCAGTAGTTTCCAGATACTTCCTTTTTATGAACTTGCTACAAACTACGTGACGTTTTAGAGAAGTGCTGTGTTCCACAGAAAAATGATATACAGGATAAATACATTTAACACAGCACAGCAACGTACTGACAGCTTAGAAAACTGGACAGACTCGGAGCTAAAAGGTTATTTTTGGAAGGGAATGAGAACTAAGCAAGTCTCAGGATAACAAGCCAGAGCTCTATAGACATTCAAGACAGACTCTCACAGAGAATTACTGCAGGGCAGAGTTTACACTCAAACCAGTTACAATGGAAGACAAGTCCCCTAGTCCAGCTAAAAGCAAAATTTGAGCAGACATACAATGGAAGTTAAGCCTTGAATCAGTAGCAGCCTCACAGGAATGACAAACCCATGACAATGAAACATTGTCAGCTCAGGCCAACACATATGACAGAGCCATCCACATGTTGTTATTGCCTGTCCTAAGACACCAGAGTCCCAGGATATCACACAACCAAAATTTTGGGGGTTAATGCTCATCGATGTTGTTTCATGTCACAGGAAGAAAAAGCAACTGCACACGACACACAATACCTCAGATGTTACTCTGGTACTGCTAAACTGGCTTGTCTTAGTAGCTTGATTCACAATAATTTCTATTTTCAATTAATAATTGCAATTTTAGAAGTGCCTTCAGGTGAAATGAAGAACAAAAAATTCTTGATCACGTTACAGGGATCTCAAGTTAAGAGATACCGAAGTCTCAGACTACGAATGCAGATAAACTAGACTCCACTGAATCATTCCTAAGAGAGATTTACAGCTGCACCTCACTGAAACCACACCTTCTTTCGAGGTCCCTTCCAACCCCTAGGATTCTATGATTCTATGATTCTATGATTCTATGAAAACCATTCTCAATAGACCCTCTACAAACAGAAATACCTTGTTCAGCAAAAGACTCAAGACATTCAACAGAAGTTTGCTTCAGTAAGGAGAAGAAAAAAATAGATGAGCTACAGGATTGTTATAGCTGTATGCCAGCAGCCCAAAATTAAAAAATAGAGTGAGATAATTTTTGAGCATGACTTCCAACAAATTCAGCTTGTTGCTAGAAGGCTATTCAGCTACTTAATATTTGTCATTGAATCCCTGTTGAAATCAGGCCATAAAAATCATATTAAAGGATTAGACATCAAACATGTCTAATGTTTGTGTTGATGTGCATAAGAAATTCTCCAGACTGATGACCTTACATTCTTAAGAGGATCTCTTGCCCCATAATAAAGTGTTCACTGTCAACAGTAATTCTTGTGCTTTGTGAATCCACTGAAAAAGTCTGAACAGGAAGTTTTCATGCAGGTAAAACTTCCAAGTTCTGTGCATGACGTATGATTTGGGCATTTTGGTGAGAGGCAAAGTATTAATTTTGATATTCATGCTACAATTGAACTATGGAACAAACCGATACTAAACGGTTCTTTGAGAAGACTGACAGTATATACACTAGCTTCAGAAAATTATCAGCTATCCTTGAATATCTATACTTTTCTGAACAGATATATTCCTCAGACACACTTATAACCACAAGTATACAGAACAACCCATGAGCATAAAAGAGTGCTTATATTATGGCAACAATCCTTCACCAATTAATAGATTTACCCTGCACAATTTTTTTTTAAAACCCCACTATTTCAGGTGCCTGCAACACTGAGCTCACAAAGCACTGAAATCATCCCTGTGAATAATCCATACATAAATGTAACACAAAAGGACCACAACACTGGTTTACCATACACAGCTTCCAGTTTCCACAGCACTGATGCTGTTCTGGTCCTCCTGTAACACATCCCTGCACAGTTCAGACCTTTTTGCCTGTCACAAGGACATGCCCAACACAAGCCCCTGGTGTTAGTAGGGAGCTCAAGGCAAAAAGCTTTAATAGAGTCTCAGGAGAAACACTTTCTGCCTGCATCTGACTGAGCAGTTCCCAACAGTTAAGTCCAGGGAGGAACTGGGTACAAAGCTGCCCCTTAGCTGCTCTGTATGCTGCAACTACTCTGACAGATAAAAACAAAGCAAATTAGTTTACCATAAACAGGACTGCATTCTCTGCCTTCTTTCTCTCAAACCATGCTGCTCTGTCTGGATTGAAATCCCTGCAGAAACACATGAATCAGCAATGCCTGCTGTGGCCCCTCGGCCTGTCAGTATCTTTAGCAAGGACAAGGTGTTGTCTGGATTTATCTTCTCTGGCCCTTAAGTATGCAAAAAAAAGCAAAACAAAACACCAAACCAACAAACAAAAAGCCCACTATATTATGATTTCTACTTGCTGGCATCTCCAGGTACTACTTTGCTCACAGAAGTTGCATCACTTCACGTGATCTCTGCACATATCCATCATTTTGCATCCATACATTTACTTTCTGCCTGTGTTTAAACTACAAATGCTCAGATACAGTGTTAGATCAGCTTAATTAGTACTGATGTTAAGGTAGGTTGACTTAACCAAATTGCCAAAAACTTCTATCTTCAGTCCTCTGAGGATGATTTCTTAGTGGGACCCTTCGTGGAAAAGTCCTGCACAACAGTAATTAAATTCATTGAAGACAGACAGAAATAAACAAATACGGGCAAATAATAGCACTTTGTATCTTCAGGCAAAATGGAGTGTTTGTGGATTCCCCAGCTCCACTGCTATAACTCATCTCAGCCTCAAAAGCATCTCTTACTTTCCAAAGAATAGGATATATTGGAAAGGACCCCTGGAGTCATCTAGTCCAACCTCCACCTCTGAGCAGGTCCAGTTAGATCAGGTTGCTCAGAGACTTGTCCAGGAAATTAGAGATTCAGTGTTAAAGCATTGGGAAAAACATTTTTAAAGACAATCACATAGATAAGTAATTAAAGTTAGTACATGGAATCTGAAGAGAGGTACTGGCTTTGATTTCCAGTCTGTAGCTTCACACATCTGCCATACACCACAGATCCCACTCCTACCTTAGGCCATAGGTGCTGAAACTAATTGCTTTATATTCTACACATAGAATTAAAAAACTGGGGGAAAGATAGCAATCACAAGATGGCTGTTATTTGAGATAGATAGCTGCTATGAACCTAAAAGTAAAGAGAACGGGTCCTAACCTGACACAAACCAGTGCTTAGTAGCTGACACCAACTGGCAAACTCCTCACAATTCAATTTTTTCAAGGAAATACTTTCTCACTATGAAAATCTCACAGTCTCTATGGAAATACAAGGAATAAGTGGATTATACCAGTCAGTGCCTGGTTTATACCCAATAACTGCTAGCATGTATGTTTGAGTCTTACTCAAAAGCCAAGGACAGAGTGCAGGGTAACAAGCAGTCATGTCTGACACGCACACCATTTCCACAGAATTACTCATCTCTGTGGGGTCTGACACATGTTAAAGGATTTTTCCTCATTCACACACAGATGCCTTGTAAATAAATGGCAACTAGTCCTATTACTAAGTAGCTGCTTCGTAGGTGCTTTGACATAAGTGCTCATGGAGTTTCCAATAATGCCATCTTCAAAACAAGACCTACGTACTTCCCCGCTTTTCACTTGTTTTTCAGGAAACCACAATTTCAGACTTCCTGCAGCTGACACAGCCTGGGTATGTCACATTGTGCTGTATCACAGCCCACAGCATATGGCAGAACCTGTGCTTCCCACGGTGATGCACCACAAAATATCAGGTGAGAAAGTCAGACTAGCAAACAAAATGGTGCTTTGTTTTGTTTCATTTTTTTTTCCTTCTTGGCATGGTCTGCAGTTTCTTTAACTGGCTGCCAAGAGAAATAGGAAAGGGATGCTCTAAGCTTAACTTCGTTGTTAGTACATTGCATCTTTCTAGGAGTTAATATGCAAAACTAAATCCAACAGATGGATTTGGGCATATCACTCCCTCTCTGGTAACAACCACCAACTGCCTTCAATCCCCAGTCTGCCTAATCCTAATCCTGCACATCTAAATTTTTTATCAGCAGATAAATTCTGAGTTTAAAGTCCTAGGACACAAATTCTCAGCTTTTTTCTCCTGATGGGACCTTCAGGATAACTTCTCTTCTGCCTATAGAACTGGCCTAGAAAACTTCCATAAAGAACTGGCAGCAGACAGGTAGGTAAGGCAGCCCCAGTATAGCCAACAGCCACATTCAGAGTTTCCCTGTCCCAAAAGACTGAAGAAAGAGTAAGTCTAAACAGCAGAACACTGTCTCTCCTAAGAGTTCCAAGTGCTGGATTACTTAAGAGCAGTAGAATAACTCCAAAAGAACAAACCAAGGACAACTCACTCCCCAGCAGTCTGTAGATGAAGATACTACAAGCCAACACCACCCACATCCCTGAATCCCACAGGCAACTCTGCAGTCCCATCTGCCTTACCAGCCAGAGCCTCTCCATTACCAGGCAAATGCAACATTAAGCAATTATTTTATTGCAAATAATTTAGTAGAAGCAGTAAATTAATAGATTCCTCCCATTATTAGAGGCAGATTGAGATTGTGAACTAATTATTATCCCAGGCTGTTGAAGGGGGAGACAGCAAAATTAATCACCTCCAAAGGACTCAGTCAGCTGGAATCCCAATTTATAATTAAAGCTTTGAGAATCATATCCTGACAACTATTTTTATACCTGTCAAGAAATAACAATATCACATTTTACACATAAACTGTCTCACTCCTTTAGAGATTTATATCTTCATCAACAGCTTTCTCCCCAGGAGTAATGAGTGAGAGAGACAATTCAGAATCCTTTCACACAGTTTGTTCACACACTGTTAACTTGTGTGAACATGTGTGCTTTGTTCACACGAGTGTGTTAGATAATAAACAGGGTTGTGACAGGGTGGTTATAGCCTGACATCACTAAGTTAGCTTGCATTTATCTGCATACCCCATTCTTGGGAACTGCTGTACTGTAAAAGTCACCTCAGAATGTCCGAGGTCAGTGATGCTTCAATACTCATCCTGCTTTGGAATGGATGCCCTACACCTGGTCATTAATTGATCTCCCTTGTCTTCTAACACTACTAGATACTACTAGAGTTGTTGCATTTTTTGTGTGTCCTTGGATTTGCCAAAATGCAAGTTGAAACATTGCCTACACAGCTGGAGCCATTACACCATGGGGCTACACCCAATGCACCCACTTCTCACCAGCATGCACGTTGTAGAACAATCTGTTCTTCCACTTGGGAATTCTTTAGTTCCATTTAAAAAAAGTACCTTCCTTGTAAGATCTAGATCATAAGGGGCAAAAGAAATTCAAGGAAAAAGAAACTTTTCTTCTGCTTGTGTAGCTCTCTGCTGCAGAAAGCCAGAAGGCTCAACCAGAGCTGGGGAGAAACAATGCTGTGGCACACAAAGCAATTCAGCTTCCAGACTCCTTCAAGTCCTGCTCAGTTCTATCCTCTTTTGTTCATGGACTCCTACAAAGTCAAAGACTCAAAACTCCTTCATGCAGATAGGCTGGACTGACACAGCAAGAGAAGAGAGGTAAGTGCTCTGCTCTTTCCCTTGATTCAGCCAGCCATTTCTTCCTTTTTAGCCTTGCTTCTCCCCCACATTATTTCTCCAAAGTAACTTCTAGGGTATATAGCAGGATTTTATTTAAACCTTTCTAACACCATCACTGTTGGAATCATGTATGCAACAAAATAATGAAAGCCTACAGTCTTGGAGGATAAATTCTTGCTTTGCTACACAATTTCTTTGAATGAGAGCAGACCTGGAAAAAAATTTAAAAGGTAGCATGGTCAGACATTATACACAAAGGCATTTCAGAAAAGTAACAGAACAGTATTGAACAGACATGGCAACAAGAACTCAGAACTCGCTCTCCACACCCATGTCTCCACCAGAGATCAGCTCACCAGCAGAGATCTCCATCAGCAGAATCATGGGCATTACAGTTTGCCATGCAAAATTCCAGAATTAGCTTGAAACACTACAGCTCCATTTCTTTCAGCACATGAAATATTAGCAGTCAAGCTGCTCTTAGAGATGAATAAAATGCATAAGGCGCTTGGCTTTTGTTAACAATGCTTATTTTGGATCTGCAACTCAAGCAATGGTTTGGATCTAAATTCACAGTAATCCTCAGTACAAAACTAGGCTTTAAAAAGTTACAGAAGTCGAGATGCTAGAATAAAGGAACAGCCCTGATTAGCTAGTGGGGTGTAAGTGCTCTGTCCTTGGAACAGCTTAGCAAGAAATTGTCGGAATTCCTCCCTCATCTCTCCTTGGGGAGAGCAGATGTGTAACAACTCCCCGAGGGATGACAACTCCCTTCCTTTTGCCTTTGCTCCCTGCAGGGAGAGGATCTGGATTTGCTACACAAAATATAGAGCAAGGGGAAGAGGGATGCAGTCCTTGCTCTTCACTAGACAGGGACAAAATCTGATCTCAAATTATTGACTGGCAATATTGCCATGAAAGGAACTACTTCAATTTTTGCCGTGTTATAAGGCTTGTGCAGATGGCTCTTACTCAAGTGCACAGGGAAGCCAAAGCTTTGAGAGGAGGCTCAAATATACATCCCCCATTTTACACTATAAAATCTCTTTCTAAGGGCAAAGCATATGAGCACAGAGAGACAGCAACCCACAAATGCAAATAACACAAAAAGGATCGTGAGAACCCCTGTAAAAACTCCCCAACTTATGAATTGCAGGGTTTGGGGAGGTGTAAAAGCTTGTTGCTGGACAAGTTAGAAACTCCTCCTGAATATCACAGCCTTTCACCACCCCATCATGGCTGGTATCACCTTTTCCTTTTGGCACCCACTGCTTTAGATAATGGAACTTGAACAGTTTACCCAAAGCTTTGGCATCACAGCTGTAACCTCAGAACAGAGATGGTGAACCTAAAGCAGGCAACAAGGAGCACTTGTACAGCTTTATCTTGTTCTGACACCAGACAGACAAAGCCTGACAGCACTGGGCTTTGCAGGCTCATCAGGACAACCCTTGGCTCCAGTCCACAGGCATTTGCTCATCCCAGCAACATTATGGGGTTACAGGCTCTGGGCTACACATTAGGGTCCTTTGATTAAAGTGCTACATTCACCTCCACACCATGCATCTCACAAAGGGTACAGCAGAACTAGAAAAGATTAGAGAGTAAGGCATGGAAAGTAACAGGTAGAGAACAAATACTGGACAAAAACCAGCTAAATAAATTAGGACACACCAGCTGGCCAAGAGAAGACAGAATGATGTGGTAAAAAACAGAATTATTTACTTTATCTAATAAAGGAAGACGGGGAGCCTATTTTTAAACTGTCAGCAATAGAGAAACCAAGGGAAGAGGTTTTTTTCTTTGTAACAATTGCAGTGTAAAATTCAGTGCCCACAGGGTCTGGTTGAGGCAAAGCAGCACATAGATTTGAGTGGAGATCAGAGAAATGAATGATTACGTCCAGCTGCAGCTATCAAACACAATGGTCTGAGTGCAAACCTCAGACTAGGAAGCTGCTGTACCAGAAGCTGAGAAGATGCAGCAGGGGAAATATAACTTCCAACATAAAGCCCTTTTCTGAGGCCCTTTCCCAGTCCCTCTCACCAGCCTCTGCTGGAGACAGGATACATGGTCACAGTAACTTTTCATCTAATCTAGTGTGACAGTTGCTCTGTTCTCATAAAATTCACTTTTTGAGTATGACTCGTGCTGAACTTTACAGATCACTGGAACATTTTTAACATTTACTTTTACAGCAAGTAACAGGAGATGTTCCTTACACAATTTCTTGTTTTCTACAGATGATCTCAAAAAACAACTCCTCATGTACATTTCATAGTCAAGAAAATATTAGGCAGACAAAAGAAAGACTCTTGAATATTATTCTGGTCTCACGTATCAGCAGTGAAGACAAAGGACTATGTTGAAAACTTCTGACGTGGTCTAGGGAGCCCTACATCCTCTGCAATATACAGCTGGGTGGAGTAGCACCTTACAGATACTCAGTCTAACATCTTTGGTGCTTCTCTTGGCCAGGAAGCTACTTAGCAACACAGCTGCACAAAATTTGCTGCAGTCCTCCAGGTCTGAGGAGTTATTTAATTTGAAAGTGGCATGCTCTTTTTGTTTACCTGCTGTTTGGCCTCATGATGCAACCTGACATTCTTCAGTCACTTCCCAGTGCCTGCAGCATAGCCAGGGGCTTTGTAATCCACAGGAGGTTGCAGTTTCAACAAATCTGTGCAGCCAGCCTTTTGGTAAATTACTCTTGCACACAATTTAAAAAAAAAAATATCACAAACAAGGTTGAAGGTTTCTCCCTTCTACTCCACTGAAATCCTTCTGGCCAAAAATCAAAACAGAGAGGCCAACACACTGCATCTGGTTAAAGAGGAGGCTGAGCATCCAGCAGTGGAGCACAGCTGCCTGACAGATGACAAACACCCTGGTACTAGTGATGCACAACACTCAGGGGCAAATTAATTGCCACCACCAATCATCTGGTGATTATTTGCTACTCGGAGCTTTGTCCCACTGCCCCCCTAGAGAATTTTTAACTACACATTGGAAAAAAGACACTAATCATGAATCAGGCAATTCAAATTACAGTATATGAAACATTCATCTCAAAAATATGTTCTCACTGTTCCCTTCAACTTCTTGTTTAGGCAGTCCCACATATGTCACCATAATGCACAGACTGGATATGAAGTGACCAGCACAAGTATAAAGATCAGAATTGAATCCAAATTCCTCTGTTTTCAAGGCACTGTTTAGTTTAATGATTAAAACCTCATGAGTGCTTGGATTGTGTGAACACCTGTCAGTGCACTCAGGAAGAAAAGGCATTTGCTTGCTTATTTATTTGAAAACTAACTAAATACTGGTCAAAGGAATTTTATTTGGTTTTCAAAAGAGGTGACAGTATCAGCTGAAAAATGAAGCTCTGGTGCAAAATCAGCACACAGACTTTCAGTACTTAGCTTTTGCTCATGCTCATTTGCTTTCCTGTAGGGGTGTAATGAGAACTCAGTACTGCACCTTTAAATTTCCTACTGCTGGGAAAGGTAAGTGGCACTAAGGCCCTCACACCTCTGTGCAGAGAGGCAATCTGCATATTCAAGATATAAACAAAAAATAAAATTAGTATTTTAAGTGTTTAAGGCTGCTCTCACAATCTCAGTTCTGCCCCTTAGACTCCACATTTGCATTACTTTTTGCACAAATGTTCATTACTCAGCAAGTGTTCACCAGAAGACTTTCCCCCCCCTCCCCTTTGACATTCTCATCCAGGTAACTTTCTATCTAAACCTCATTTTGGGTCTGGATCTATTTTTCAAAAACATTGAGAGCTTCTTTTAAAATGAACAAGAGAGGTCCATTTCCTCAAGTCTCTCCAACATTTCTATCTGTGCTTGGAAAATAAGTCAGTCGTGACATAGTAGAGACCAAACCAGGAAAATATCATCCCAAAAGGGGCAAGTTGTGGAAAGCTGAAAACAAGGGATGTTTATAGAATTTTAATTACAGAGGATGCTTCTTCCATAACCACAGTGGCATACACAATGATCTACAACTGCACATGTTAGAGAGAACGGGGGCTACTCTACTGGCTTCTCCCTGTGCTTACCTCCCTCTTACTACAGGTAATAGGGCAAAAGAAATTAATTTGCATGCTCTTCCCCCCAAAATAAACAGGTGAACTTTAAGTCTAAGGGGAGATGAAAGTGTTATTACTACTACAGAAGGATGTCAATCTAAGCAAACCTCACACTTGGAAAATCAATAGGATTTTTCTGGTTGCATAAGAACAGCCACACGGTGTTTGCATAGGGAAACAATCAACAGGAATGTCATCCAAACAGGGAACTGACAACAGCAGGGAATGTGATCTAGGGGAGAGATGGGGGAGGGAAGGGGCTACACAAGAAGAGAAAAGGAAAGAGCTGAAGGTGTTGGAGTAAGGAAAACCCTTCCAAGTTTTAGTGCCTCAGCAACTTCCATTCGTATCTTGAGAAATGTCAAAAATCAGGAAATATTACTTCGGGTTGCATGCTTCTGTCCTGGCCTATCAAACACCCAGAGTAGTAACAGCAAATTACTGGAAACTGCACTTTGAACTTAGCCACTGGCAAGGATCCCAGTCAAACAGAAATGTAAAAGTTCCTTTCCTCTGTGGGGCCTCTTGTATGGGGGTGTCCCCATAGACGTTCAATAGCTGGTTGCAACAGGTTGGAATGAGGCTCTGAGCCAGGAAAACAAGCCCTGACCAGTATTATTTCCTACTGCCTCTGCTGTTTATTAAAAAGATATTTTGGCACATCACTCCTAGCTTTGTTGGGCTATATTAGAGGATCAAGGCCCATCGAGGAAAAGCTGGCACGCTTTTCACAAGATGTTTACTCCTCCGTTTTCTCCAGCATTGCTTCTCCTTCTGCCCTGTATGCATGACTGTAGGTGAAACAAAGATATATTTCAAGAAAAATTAGAAAGTCAGACCGATTGCTAAGCAAAGGCTCTATTTCCTGCAAATAAAAAAGTAATTAGCCTCTAAACCCTGACAATATTTCTAGCATAGACAGAAGAAATGACATTTTTCTACACACCAGACTTCTGCAACATGGTTAAAAAAAAAAATAAAAATCCTACAGTGTTCAAGAACAGTATGTTAATGTTATTAGCAACCCAGAGAGTGCCCAGTGAGTGCAAAAAGATATTGTGGATTTCACTCTTCTGGAGGTGAAAGTATCAAAGATTGGCCTCTTTACAGTCTGTTATATTTCTGTCTCAAAAAAAACAAATTTGCACAAGCAAATAAACCAGCTCATTATAAAACTAAGGGTCAGCCTGAGTCAGATAAACTGGAAAGTTAGACAGCTGAAGAAACAAACTTTTATTTCAGCCACAGCACAGGTGATCCTAGGAGGAAATGGTAAATCCCTATAGAGTCTCAGCTTCCACATTGGGCAATAGAGAGCACAAGGAATGAAGGGGGGGGGGAGGTGGAGAGTATTTTGCAATTTTCTAAAGGCATACAGCTCACCACACATTTAATCCGAAACAACAGATCCCAGCTTTGCATTTGAGGCAAAGAGAAAAATCAAACATTTTAATCCCAACAGAGCAAGTCACATGTTCCTGCTCATATTCATCGTGATTCTTGGCCCCACAAATCATACTGTGTAATCAGTTTCTTGCCTTTTTTTTAAGAGACCAAGATTTCTTATTTGCTATCCTCCAGGAGGGTGGGGAACCAAACACAAAAAACCAAACAAAAAAGTCCTTTTTCCCTTCCCCCCCTAACCCCCAAAGAGGAGTTACAAAACAGATTGCTTCAGGAAGGATCTAGCACCTTGCACTTTCTTCTATCAAAACCTCATAATCATTGCTTAACATAAAACTTGCCACAACCTCTGTGGAAAAAAAATGCTGTGTATTAAGATGTAGTTTAATTTTGGTCTAAAACCAGATCTTTCTTCTGCACTTGCAAACTCAACACATGGAAAAAAGTAATGTTTGAACTACCACAGAGGTTTCAATAGTAAAAACATTAGATCCCCAAATCTGTGACACTGTGATTATATTATTCCATGACACTGACTCAAACAAAACAATGTTATATAAACAAAATAAGGTTAAATATTTTGTAACATCTGCAGGACAAAAATTTAGACATTTCATAAAATAGAAAATAAATGAATGGTTTGAGGCATTTACTGGTCCTCTTCAATGCCAGAAACATGCCACAGCTGGCAGCAACATTCCTGGTCTCAGGTGTTAGCCATGTAGCACCCTGTTTCCCCTGATTCTTCTGCATAATTTTGCTCCAAGTATAACAGGGACTTCTAGTTTCAAATATGCTTTTGTATGTGTGCAGTACCAGCTCACAGATATGGTATGTGCTTGTGGCATCTAACAGGCTTTTAGTGTCTCCCAGTGCTGCCTCATGCATCAAGTTTTGCTCCTGATTTTCACATTATACACCACTGAATTGTATTTCATAATGTATTCTCAAGAAGGGCTCCAAGTAGTTAACACCTGTTTTGGACTTTGCTTGGTTTTAAACTGTGTTACCATTTTGCATTAATTATGTGGATTTATTGACAATAAACCTATGAAGAAAAAATTGAAAACTGAGGTAATCCTGAAGTGTTCAATTATGTATCTTATGAATCAGACCTAGAGCTGCAGGTGAGCAGGATAGGAAGCAGTAGTAAACAGGAACTCGGTGAAGCACAGTTCTACTTTAAAAAGTTTTGAAGTGTTACCCACCTTCTACACTGCTTGGACTTCACGGGTCACTGAAGTTATCCCAGGGAGTAACATTAAATGTCAACACAAATTCTGCTGGTTAGCTCATTGCAACATGCAGTAGTTGAGAAGTTAAGCTGACATCATCATCAGATGAGAAAATCCACTGAAATTGGGACCAAGATTTGTCCTAAAGAATGAAAAAGAAAGAAATTATGGTGGGGTGGGAAGAAAATAAAAAAAACAAAAAACTGTCAAACTGTGTTATTAAACATTGTTCAGTATTAATAATATCAAGGTGCTGACATGGCATTTTCATCACAGAGATTGCACTGTGTGCAATGTGCAAGCACATAACTGGTTGAGGTTTTCTCACTTTTCCCCCTTTAAAAAAAACCCTGAACCTCATGGTGAGATTAAAAGGACAGAGCAAAGTGGGCAAGCAGTATTAATCAAGGGCCTGATAGAAGTTGCTGTCATGACTTTCTTATTAATATTCTCACCCTCATCCAGCTCAGACTTGGTAAGTCTCAACATTTGTTAATATCACCTTTGCTTTACCCCCTCTTTATTTTACAGCACTGGTTATTCTACAGCTGTATTTTGGATACCTTACTTGACTAAGGTTTCCTTGCCCACCGTAACATTATGTTTCATACTGTCAAAATCAGGACTGATTTCACTTAAGAATGTACCTAATGTCTATTTCTTTTTTATTTTAGTTTTTTGGTTTAAATGCTATGCATATATCTCCCTGGTCCCCTAATTTCCTGAGTATGATATACATTTTCTCACTGAAGTCCTGTGGCAACGCAGGCCTACACTACAGCTACAACAGCTTTGCTCTGTCCTGTCAGAGGAATCAAGTTACCAGGAATGTCGATGGACTTCTAAAGGAGTGGGTTAGGGGCCAAAGACAAACATGTTTAATTTTTGCAGAGAACACACATTGCCCTGAGACAAACATCTTAGTACACAGCTGGTTCTCTCTGTATAGGCAATTCAGGAGGGGGGAGGTGGGGGAGGAAGAGAAGGAGGGAGGTTTGAAAATTTCCAATCCTTGAACACAATATATAGCAATAGAGGTTGAGAATCTTCCCAAAGCAAGTATGGAAGAGCCATCCTAAATGCTTGAAAACTTAACGTGGTAGCACCATGTCACATGGAACTGCTGGCTTCCCTATTATTTCACTTTTCATACAAGGTCAAGAGCTCAAATTCTGTTCTTGATTGCACTGGTAAGCAGATAAAGGGCACAGTAACACCACAGAGAGTGCTAGGGCTAATCTCAGATCTACTGGAGAGGGACTGATTCCCTCTCAGAAATGGAGGAAAGAGTCTCTTCTGCAGCAGCTGAGCAGGCTCTGTATGCTATGAACCATGCCAGAAAGAACAGAACAAGAATAAAGTCAAGAGGAAAAATAACTGGGGGCTGGGGGGATGTGGAGAACATATTAAAAAAATCACAACTGATACCATTCCTTCCATACACTAATACCTTGAGGAGTTCAAAGGTTTTCCATGCCTATGGCATTTGGCAATTATAATTGCACAGTAAAATACCTAAGGTTAATGAGTAACCTTTAAAGGAAGTTACTTCATGTAATGACAGCAATTTCTCTGAACTAAATGTTAATAATCAGGCCTGTAATACGGTGAGAAGGAAATAGTGGGCAATTGGCAAATGGGACTCTGTTACCTAGTAACAAGTCCTTGAGGTATGAACCTAAAAAATTTGAGCAGGCAAAACATTTCCAGGCAGGCAGAGCCACTTGAGAAGAAGAAAACAGTTTGTAAAACCAGATACTGTCCCTGACAGAAAAAAGTGGAAGCAGGTGCAGCAAATTATTTTGTTAACAGGCAGTCTGAGGTAGAATTAACTAATGGCAAAGTAAAGGAAACACTCTCACCTACTCAGTACCAAGAGCAGGGCAGCAAAGTTCACATTACCCTGCACAAAACATCGAGCAGCAGTGGTTCAGCAACACTGAACACAAAAGTGAACCCAGTTCCTCACACTCGTATTGCTCCTACTTCTCTCTCCTGCTCTTGTGCCTTTTTTCTACTCACCAGGCGATAAGCAGAGAGCTCACCCAGAACTGTAGTCAGAGCCTGGGCAAGCTGTGTCAGTGCTGCTGAGTCAGGGAAAATGCCCCCAGCCACCTGTTGCAAAAAGGGTTTCAACCCCATAATTTATATGGGTAACATGTGCTCTGGTCCCAGCTGAGTTTATTGTAGTCTGTGATGAGGAAGAGCACCACACTGAGTGAGACACAAACACACCAAACACGATTGCCCAAATACTCTGTTATAGAACAAACATCCTGTCAAGGATGTCTCACAAATACATCTCCTTTCAGTCACAGTTAAGGAACCTTCCTCCTTGTCATAAAATGCTTTTGACAGGTATGGGAACTGCAAGGGGAAAAAATAAAAACTTTGACAACCTGCCTTGTGCACATTTTTGTTATAAGGACATCTTAAGTTTTATCTGTACATCTGGACAAACCAGCTCTTCACAGCACATAAGCAAATCCCATGTAAGCCACAAATAGAAACCATTTATTACAGCAACCTTACCCTCCCAAACACAGCCCTTCTCCCTTCTTTTCTGATCTCCTCAAACATGTGTCCAGAGCCATGAAAAGGCTTGGAATTGTATATATGCTTATGACTCTTGATTAGTATTGCCCATCCAAGCATCATGAACAAAGTTCATAACACAGAGAATACTTTCTTCCAGATGCAAATTTTATCTGTACATCTTAAGAAATCATCTCCAACATGACAGTCTTATTTTCAGCCCTTAGGTCCTGTGCCAGTGTTTTTTTCCCTGTTTTTTCCAGGGAATGGAAGAGTTACTGGCCAGGCTGATACACCTTTTTGTAGCCCTTGCTACCAGTGATAATTGCAGAAAAAGTTGTGTATTAACATTGACAAAGTCTCTGCACAGAAGCAAACAGGTTTTTTGTTTTGTAAAAGGGAAAAAATACATACATACATATAAAAATACATACATATATTCCCCACTTAAATTGTTCATTTATTTACTACTGAGTGGCCAGCTTGCTTCCTTGTTTCAGTAAAATCTAATCAAAACTTGCCACATTTTCTTTGTGAAAGTAAATCCTGTTTCAGATTTTTCTCCCTCTCTTAAAAACAAACAAGGCAATTTGATTTTAGATATTATGCTAATACAAAAGGAAATGTGTTTTAACATTCACAAAGGCCAGGAAATTCTAATCTTAGTTCTAACCTGGGAGTAAAACCAACATTTTCATTTCATGATCACAATTCTAGGAAATACAAGGCTGTTCAGTGTTCTTATATTTGCATAAATTCAGACCCAAGATAATCTCAGCAGGAGATGACTCCAAGCAGAGAAGTCATCATGGTGAAGCCAAACACATCAACTGAGAAACTAGGAGAAAGATGGGACCCTTCCTGCTTGGGTGATACACCATACACCACAGCATCTCCTGGATCCTCTCAATTTCACTTCTTTCAGCAGAATTCCTTGCAATGGGAAGTTTTAACTTGAGGCTAGATCATACCCTATAGCCTAAAGTTAGCAATAGGGCGTATCTACATATTTAAATTGTCCTGATGCTGATAACTTGGGATTGATGTAAATATCAAGTCCCTCTGTAAGAAAATTTCTCATGTGGAAATAGCTGGTTAGGTTTCAAACCCTATGATTACCACACATGCCCTTAATGAATTTGATCTAATTTCATTACCTTGAAATACTTAAATCAGCCATGTCTCCCCTTCTTCATATTTGGAATCAGAAGCTAAACAGAAGTGACCAAAGAAAACAATTCTTGGCAAAAACCACATTAAAGCCTTTTAAAATCATCGAATCTTCTTGTAAACACACAAAGAAGATCAAACTTTATGTTCTAACTAGTTTCTACTATCAAGAGGGGATACATCTGCCCATTTAGACACAAAAGCACATCCCCAAGTCAGGAAGCTATAGGCACAGCTACACAGATTGCTACAGAACTTGGGCCATGTCTCATAGTAGTCCAGCAATGTTGCTTCCAACTCTTGAGTAGGTTCACTGATATTTTATCCCATGTCAACAAGCCATAGCAGATACCCAAGCAGGATCATATTTGGTTAGCACAAGCCACCAGTGACCAAAAGCACACAGGTAAAGCAACAGCTACAAAACCAGAGAATTATACAAACAGAATTAACTGGAGATTTGGCATTTGCTGTTGCCCATATGCCTGACTTGAGGAACAGAGAAGGTGACTGCTTTCCAGGAACAGGCAGGTACCCACCTTCTGTCCCTTTACAGCACCCAAACCCAGCAGCTATCAGAGCCACGGAGCACACTGACTTCTTCTGATAGCCAGTATTCAGTACTGCACATTTCCTAGATTTGCCTTCAAGGAAGGGGCAAGAATGAAGCAAGCAGCACACTTGATGTGCCAGGGCCACACGGAGGCATCTGGCAAAGGGGATTGGGAGAGGGGCAGCTGGGCAGTCAGAGGATGCCCTGTGGAAGGCAGCAGGACAGCAGGGGCTGCTCAAGCCAACACCACGAGGTCACCCTGGGACACAGCCACATATGCAGCTTTGTTCCTTTCCATCATAGCCAGAGCAAGAAAGCTCCCGTGGAGCTGCTGGCAAGGCCACCTGGGACCCATTCCTGGAGCTCAGGCTCTGAGGGGCACAGTCTGTAGCCCGGGGCATCTGGCAGCCTCCTGGCTCTGGCAGGCAGCTTGGCAAGGTCAGGAAAGCTGGCTGCCCCTCACCCAGTCTCACCCAGGGCAGATTAAAGTACCTGGGGGGCCTTGGCTTCAGAGTCTTACTTTTATTTTTTTCCCCACAGTCAAACCACAAGAGGCATAGCCATTCAGAAAAGAAAATTGAGGTCATTGATTTTATTTTTTAACAATAGCCAAAAGCTGATGCTAAAAACTTTGTCCCCCTAGACTGTGCCCCCAAGAAGACTTCACCCTGGAGATTGGCAATAAAGATATTTCAAACAAAGTAGGCACATCATCCACACCTTGGCCTGATCCTGCCTTTGCCTGGACTGCTTTTACAGTAGAAGACCTCTTAACAAACAGTCTCAAGTGACTCATTTTACACTTGTGCTAGGGAGATCAGAAGCAAGCCTCATGACTTATAATCCATAGTTAAAACTTTAAGAGCATAAAGACAAGTTATCTGACAAAATGAAAGTTAAATAAATACAGGTGCCTTGTGGTTGCTACTTGCTGATCTGGCAGCAGTTGTTAATCATCTCATCACAAGGCCCATCTGCAAGGATCTAAGAGTCTAAAGCTTTGATTGTCTGCCCTTTATGTTGTCTGGCTCCTCTTCACTCATTCTTAAGAGCCAGTGGAGGCTTGGAGTAGTAACAGAAACCTATCCAAGCCATGCTGTTCTGCAGATGTTCAAAAGATAAATGCACAAACTGTGAAGGAGCTCACACAATACATGGCAAATGTTTTGATTAACTGTCCTAAATGGAAGTCAGAGTCTAGGCTCTCCTAGTGTGTGTTTTGGCTTTTAAGAAAGGAAGTTTGTAATGGGGTTTTCTGCAAGTGTCTGTCATTCTGAGATAGTTTAGAGGAAGGCTCATCCTAGTGCTCTGCCACAGGAGAAGGCTGCACTGCAGTGGAATAGATGCTGTTGTGCTGCCAGGAGAAAGTGGGAATCAGATCCCTTTCAGGGAGGCAGCACAAGGACCACAGGAAGCTCCATCCACCACCAGGCTCAAGTCAGCTTCTGGGGAGCAGTTCCACAGTCACTACACAGCTTCAAAGGAATTCCTCTTCCTTGCTCCAGTCTGCCCAGTAGCCTGGATACAGGGGTCAGGGATACAGCCCTGGGTCTGGCCCTTTGGGAATAACAAGCAGAAAGGACCACGGGCAACAAGTGGAGCATGGGGCAGCACACAGGGCTCTCTGCACAGCACTCTGGGGACTGAGTTTTGCAGGAAGTCAGGCAATAGGAAAAGTGTTTCTTCTCAGCCTCAAGATCCAGAACACCACCTGCTACACAGGGTTTTGTGACAAAAGAGACACCAGCATCACGTCCATAAAAAATTCCACCAGGCCAGCAGTGAAACTACCCCATGCAGTGAGTGGCTTGCACCAGGGAAAAAAATCCCATTCATGCATGCAACTTAGAGGCTTGCTCCTGAGCTCCTGTCTCTCAGATTTCCTGTACTGAACAATATAGGACAGGCACAAACTGACAGAAGCCAAAAGAAATTCAAATTCAAGGCTCAAGCACTTTCCTTACCTCATCCCATTGTGCTTAGTTATTTCAGCACATAATTGCTAACATCCTTCATTGATCTGAAATTCCTGTGGATACAATAAAGCCAGCCACGGATGGATGCTAGCCTTCACTCTGAGTTTGCATGCCTTTGTTACAGCCCTGAGGCTCAAAATGTATAAAGCTTTCAAAGTGTCAGTGACCTAAATACATTTCTGAAAGCCTGGGTGCACTTGTGGGTGCCCCTCATGATGCATACAGCACATTTCCTGCAGCTCATGCAGAAGCCTCAGGCTCCCCTGCACACACCAGCTCCTCTTCCCAGCCCTCTTTGTCCTTCTTCCACATACAGTCAAAAAAGCATTTCCTCCTCCTCCTCAGCTCCATACTAGGTAGGATTAACTGCCACAGGGCACCCCACTTTTAAACTCCCTGTGCAGCCTCATCTGAGGAGCTTTGGTGTCAATGCTTGGGGATAAATATCCACTGATGCATAAAGATTTTATTTTGAGAGTGGGGACAGGTGTAGAGGAGATTTTCCTTCACTCCCAAGCTAAAACAGAGCCATTGAGATTACTGTAACACACAACAGCACAATGTAAAAGTACTGTTACATAAGAACAAATGGGGAGATGCATATGGAATTGTATATATCCATTAAGAAGGGGGAAATTTAAATAACAGGAGATATTTCTCATGCCTTTAGAAAAAAAATGCAAGCACCATTTATTTTAGTAATGTGCTTCCAAAATGCTAAGAGTGCAAAATATTTGAACTTATGTACAGCCCAAGAAGGGGTTTACAGTTATTTCTAATGGCTCGGTAGATGTGATCTACTTCACCTGTGTTAGCAAATGTCTAGTGCCAACCAATCTAATTAGAAGCATATCATCCTCAAGGTGAGGAGAACATTAAGGTTTGCCTGACACTTTCCAAAACCAGCTCAGAATACATTGGTGAAAACAGCACATAAAAAATATTCCGGAGTTTCTTTGAGAGAGGCAGTAGATATAGAAGAAAAAGGGGGAAAAAGCTACCTGAAAACAATTGGTCCTCCTTCCTTCCTGCATGGAGCATCAGTTTGGTTGAGGTAGAATTCCTTAGTGCACAAATACATCCAAGTCTCTAGCAAATGTACAGTCTAGATAAGGTAAAGCCAAAACAGACCAGACATCCAATTTTCACAGACCTCACGAGATCCTCTCTTTAAATAGCTGCTCACCATCTACCTCCCCTAGAACCAGTCTTGAATATTTTAAAAATGCCCCTCTAAACCTGTGTAGGTATGTATATAAACTGTGATGGTCCCTATAGTGAGCAAAAACATTGGAAAAGCACAGATTTATTCCAGAACTAGTTCTATGATTTATGGTGATTTTTTAGTATTCACCTCAGCCTCCTTTTGTTTTTCAAACATTACTGACCAAGATACAAGATTCCTTTGCTAAACACAGCTTCACTAAAACTCCTGTTTTCTTTTCACACATCAGTATTTTGGGGGGAAGGACACAGCTCAATGCACTTGGCAGCAGCTGGGAAAGTGGGTCACCCACTGACAGCTGACAGACCCCGTTCCTGGCTGAATTGCAGGATATGTCCCAACATTTGAGGCATCCCAGGGTTTATTTGCTGTTGGGGAGGTGAGGATTGTCAGCACAGCAGGGAACGGAAACAACCCAAAACTGCAGCAGGGCAATTCTGTGAGTGTAGGAAATGCTAGGGCAGCCCCAGCCTGTCTCCCCACACTCCTCTTTACAAGCACTTGTGGTCAGACAGCTATAAAACCTGCTCAGCTTACCACAGAGCAAGATGACCAAGGTTTCAGTCACACCAACCAGTTGGGAACACACAGGCTGCCCAGGGGAACAGCCAGGGAGGGTTTCCACATCCCCACAGCCCTCTCTGCCTGCAGCCCCCTCCACCTTCATGGGAGACTAAGCTGTGACCCAGCACTCGGGGCTTTCCAGGGCAGCATGGAAGTGCCTCCCAGCCAGTCCCAGAGGAGCAGGCCGTTGAGAAAAGCCAATTTCCATGTGATTTAAACAAAGGTTATGGACAATAACAGGAGTTTGGCACCATCTGGCCCTGTCTGAGCTTCCTCACAGAACCATCCGGGTTGGAAAGGACCTCTGGGATCATCAAATCCAACCCCGGATCCACTCTCCCCGTGGTTCCCAGCCCATGGCACTCAGTGCCACATTCAGTCTCTTCTTAAAAACCTCCAGGGATGGAGAATCCACCCCCTCCCTGGGCAGCCCATTCCAATGCCTGAGCACCCTCTCTGTAAAGAATTTCTTCCTAATATCCAACCTAACCCTCCCCTTAAGCCCATATCTTGTCCTACTGATATCTGTTTGGGAGCAGAGCCTGACCCCCCCTGGCTCCAGCCTCCTTTCAGGGAGTTGTAGAGAGCGATGAGGTCTCCCCTGAGCCTCCTCTTCTCCAGGCTGAACACCCCCAGCTCCCTCAGCCCTTCCTCACAGGACTTGTGCTGGATTCCCATGACACGTGAGGGACCTGCCATGAGGGCAGAAAAGGTCCCTGGTTCCTGCTCACACTTCCCACCCCTCAGGCGGCAAAGGACAACATGGCCTCCAGCACCCACCCAGAGCCACCACCACCACCATCACCCCCTCCCTGCCAGCCCCTGCCCCTCTGCCACAGCCCCTGGTGACAAGGGGTCTGCATCATGTCCCGAGGGCATCTCAGGCCCTTCAGACAGCACCTGGACAACTGCTCATCAAAACACAGCCACCCGACTCCATCTGCTGTGCCATCCCAGTCCCTTTACTGCCATCATTTTCTAAGGATCTGTGAACAAAAAAATGTTTCTTCAAGAAGCCAAGGGGTGCTGTGGCACACCTAAGACGTGTCAGTTCTATGCCAGAGGAACAGAATGGAGCCAGAGCTCCATACACAGGGCAGGTCCAGCTCCTCTGGACAACCTGTGCCAGTGTCTCCCCATCCTCACAGCAAGAATTCCTTCCTCATGTCCAATCCCAACCCACCCCCTTCCAGGTTAGATCACATCAGACCACTTAACTCCATACAGATAAATTCTTGTACACAACATCTATCCGTAAGTCTGTGTAGCATTTGACCTCATTGACACAAAAGTAAGTTTAAAAGTGAAATCAAAACACTCTTAAAATAAAAAAAGGTAATTCAAACACCCAGAGATCCTCTCTTAATGGTGCACAACTGAGATGGCACACGGCCACACTCTGCTGCACTCTGTTCTATTGCTCTGTGTCCCTAGTGACTTGCAGCTGCATTTCAACCTGATCAGCAGGCCAGGAGCTGTTTTAAGGAGATGTCAGTGATTTTCACTATCTTCCCTCTATTGCCCTCTCCACCCTCCCCCAAAGAACAAACTTTCACACAAAAGCCATTTTTTCAGGCCATTCTGAAAGAGATGCTGTTTTGACAGCACCTCGTGTGTTTTCCTTCTTGCAAATTCCCTGGAAGCCCTGCCTAAGAAAGTGATATATGGGCAGGAGGAGACCCTCACCCTCAAACCTAATTAGAAGCCTCCAGTGTTCAGCAGGGTTTCAAGAGGACAGAAGCCTGAGGCAGCTGGATGGGAGTACAAGACATACCATGCTCAAACAGCTTTCTCATATTCATTCAGTGACCAAGATCCATCTGTTTATCATCAGCTGCAATACAGTCTGAGACAAAGTGCATTGTTAATAGGGTGTGTTTGAGAGAAAAGTCACAAGGAAGTGCCCTAAACTAAGTGATTCCTGAAAGTAATGGCTGCAGAGCTCATACCACACAGTAGCACTGCTCTAATGGATATTTTTCTTCAGCCATCGCCATTAACTGTGTGTTTTCACTGGTTAAGAGATACTGGTTCCTAACTGAGTATTTCAAGGCTTGTAAAATGTGATGTGCAAAGATAGCTGCAACATAATAGTGATGTTAAGAACAGGGAAAGCAGAAAAAGGATGAAAAGGATTTACAGAATTCAATTAAAAATGAAAGGTTTCTTTTAGAGAAGTAGAGAGATACCCTTTACATCCGAAAGTCTTGACACTTTTCCCTTCAACTTCTACTGAAACCACCATTAAATGGCAATGTACTTCAGACTGGAGGCGTTAATATC
The DNA here is from genome assembly GCA_023637945.1 of Phaethornis superciliosus. NCBI lineage: Eukaryota > Metazoa > Chordata > Aves > Apodiformes > Trochilidae > Phaethornis > Phaethornis superciliosus. Next base: position 22,233,462 of record JAJQWJ010000011.1, read on the forward strand.
TGATTTACTTTTTATTGCAGATGACTTTGGGAGGAAAAGCACATTGACAGCTGTTTCCATTTCATTGTGCTCTTCTGTTTTTGAAAATGAGAATACCATTTGTTTTCAATTTGTCTATAAATAATAGAGGAAAACACAGCTGAGGGGCCCAGTGTGATTTTTATAGAAAGTTCATTTTTAGAAATCTGATAAGGTTATAACCACATATGTTTGAAATCACAGTAATAAAAAATACAGAAACTTAAGAAAACCCTCTACTTGTCAAGCAATCTAGTATGTATTTTATCTAGCACTTAGCATCATTTGTCAGATGTTGCATGTTGGAAGCAACTTGGGATTAAGATTCTGAATTTTATAACTTCTACCTTGCAGACCTTCAACACTGCACTGACCTAGGAGACATTCCAGCCCAGAGGACACAGCACACAGGTAGTCACTGCACAGTCAAAAAGTTTCCTTGCCTGGGCAGGGGTCAGGTGTGAAGCTATGCCAGGACAGACAGCTATTGCCTGCTAACTTGAGAAAGAAATGGAGACTGAATCTGCCCTACTAACAGATATCTGTCACCAGCTCTCTGCTGCAACCTCAAGAACTGCTTCACTTTCTCTTCCTGAAAAATGGAATTAATAGGTTTGGATTTAACCTCTTTGAGGTCAAAACAGTTGGGTTTTTCTGTAGATCAAGAGTGACCTCACAAGCCTATATGAGAACTGATTAGTTCATGTTTATCAAAATGAGTAATGAAGGCAATGGACTACACCTCAATTCCACTCAAACTGCTCTGGTACAGATCAGACCTGCCAGATTCCCAGTGCTATCACTGACATCTGCTCCTCAGCCACTCAGCAAGCATTAGCAGCTAGCACAAAGGTAAATCTATTTTCAGATGCATGAGGAAATCTAAACAAGCCCAGATGATAGCCAGAGCACAACAGCAAACCCCCTAACAAGTCCCCTTATTTCATCAGAAAGACTGTATGGGGGGAAAAAAAAAACACCAAAAAAAAAAGCACTTAGGAGAGTTATGCCGCTACTGTACAAAGAGAAAATAGCCCTACCCAGAGGATCTTCCCTGACCATTTGGGAGGATTTCCAACCTACAGTACAGCAATCTAAAGGGACTGGAGCAAAAGGAAGAGGTGGGCAGATGTGTATCAAATGTAATAGCATACCTTAGGATGTTTAGTTCTATCTTTCCAGTCCTACCTCTGGACTGTTTATGATGCTATTTTGTCCTCTGTTTTCCTTTTGTTGCACTCATACCATTTACCTGATATATTAAGCTTTTGTTCATAATGCAGTGTTAAAGAATATTTCTGATCCGACTTGAGTTTTTCACCTGAGCAGTTAAAGCCATTGGAAATTGTGGTGTTGGAGAAAGGCTGTTTTCAGCTTGCATCATAGCTTGTGAAAGCTACAGGAAGCCATTAATAAACAGAAAGGTTTTATTACAGAGGCTCAGGCTGCTACCTTGTAAGGTTTCCAAAGAATAAGAAATCCAGGCTGCCTGTATCAGCCCAGTGCCTGGAAAAGTCACAGCACGCAGACTGGAGAGGCTACACTTCCTATTTAAGGAAGCAGGCCCTATGTCAAAGGAAATTCAGACTTATGGGAAGGTTTGAGGACATGAGAACACTTCCCAACAAACCAAGTTGGCAGAAACCATCTGTCCAACGTAGGGAATATTCATAGGAGCTCACAGGAATGACCAGGCAGGAAAAGACAAGGTCACCAAGGGGCTCAAGACAGTGCAGTAATTATCTCTGTCCTTTTGTCAGCATCAGATTCCTTCTGTAAGAGCAACACAGGGTACAGAATAGCCCAGAGGTGGTTATTAGGAAGCCTAAGGGGAGAAATATGGCATAGCAGCTAAAGCCACTATTTGGTATGTAGGGTAACCCTGCTCACATGCCTTTGAGAATGGCTTCCTCTTCTGTTTGTCTTAGTAACAAAACATCAAACATAACAACCAACAACATAGAAAGGCCTAACATATCAACATGACATACAAGGATTTCTATTAAAAAAAAATAAATCCTAAAATTTTAATGAGCTTGTGGCTGCACAGTGCACATGGTTAAGGTGTCTGCTCTCTCCCTGTGACCTGCCTAAGTGAGGATTGCAGATTTTATCACAACTAAGAATTTCCAAGAGGTGGAAGTGGAATTGCTGTGTCCACAGTCTTCTCAGAATTTCCTCCAGGTGCTTTGCTGGAAGCAGGCTCTGCTGCTCCACAGAGATGCAAGCGATGCTCTTTACTGTAAAAACGTTAACAGACGATAACTAGTCACTTCAATAATATGTTCTGTTTTCAAATAAACACTTGGAATAGCCCACTTGATGAAGCAAGCCTTTTTTCACAAAGGAAACTGTGCTGCTCCCACTGGACTTAATCTTGATTGCCCTTGCTTTGCCATCAGCCAAAGTAACTTCACTGAAATCCAAGGGGAGTAATTTAGCAAAGTGCATCAGGGCAGGTGGTTGCCTAAAGACCTCAGCTTTTGCCTCCAGTGATTTAGAAGCCTTGCATTAAAAACCACCCCCCATAGTCTCTGTGTTTGTAATACATTGATTCACATTGCCCACATACACACCCTGGGAGGACATGTCAGATTTGTTCCCGTCATCTTTTACCACTCCTTAAGGAAAATATGTAACCAGCATCCCACCTGTCACATACTGAGTCACCTCCCAGTTAAATACATTTCTTATATGTATTTTTTCTATTCAACGGATAAATGTTTCATTTGTCAGTACAGCTCACTTCCTCAGGAAAAGAGCTGAAGGTTATGCTCTAAGAGAGTGCTAATCACTCACCAAAACATTTGCTGCAGAACGTGCTTATACTCTATCCCTAAGAATAAAAAGCATTGGGACCAATTTCTATCAGATGCTGCAGGCAGAGGGTCCTCTTAGTTTGAAAAGGAAAGGGAATAATTCATTTGGCACAGTGAGCAGTTTTGTCACACAGCATTAACATCCTGCTGTCATGCAATGATTTAACTGTGCTGGTTTTACGTGCTGCAGTCCAATTCAAACCAGGGATGGAAAGCTGTTAAGGAGTCACTGCTCCAGGCTGCTCTGTGTCCCAGGAACAGGTAAACTCCACATGTACCACCCCAGAGACACTAGGTCCCCTCCCTGACCAGGAGCAGGCTGCTGCAGAGCCCTTGTGCAGGGCCAGTCACACCACACTGCCCACACTCACCTCAAAGATGCTGCCCATCCCCTCCCCAAACTTCCCATGCACCTCCTGTCACTGCCAAGCATGAGTGACATGCAGAGGTTTTGGCAGCCAACAGGAATGTGGAGGCTAACAGCTCCTGTGCTTGCAAGGTTCTAGAGTGCATATGCATAAATGATTATAGGACACATCAGGAGTAGTAAATTCACAACAGCACTACACAAGCTAGTACTACACCATTTTATGTGCTGGAGTTGTGGGGTGGTTTTTTCCCCCCCAAGAATCAGCATACACCAGGAATCCCCCTCCATGTGCTATGGGATATTATTTTCAATTCTATGTGGGCACAAATTTTAAGGATTATAAATGGGCTATTTGCTAGAGCTCACAGAGCAATCTGGCAGCAGAATCAGGAGCAAGTTTGGCATTCCCACTATGTTGGCTTTGTGCTTTAATCAAACTTTATATAAGACCAAGGAGGCCCAGGAACTGGCTGTACTATCTCTAATGTCAGGAACTGATTACAAAGGCACCAGTGGCTCTTGTTCTTGCCAATACAGCCCCAGTCCGATAGAAAATTATTTGACTGAGGGCTGGTTCAGAAAGGAGCCATAAACTGATAGTACCCACATTACTACAGGAACTAAGAACTTAATCTCTGATGGTTATTTCCCAAAGTAAATATTTAAATAAACATCTAAAAAATAATACAATGTAATTAGAGATAAGCAAGGTTATAAAAGTTATTCTCTCATAGGTTGCAGGAAAATTTCCTTACAAACCCCCTCAGCATACAGTGGGATTAAAAAGCCACTCTGATATAGACATTATAATCCAAGAGCAAGTTTCCCCTTATTACCAAAAAACATTGCCTGTAATGGAAAGTTGTCAACAGACCCACATAGTGGCAAAATAGGGTTGATTCGTTTTCACACTGTCTTTAAGGAACATCTGGATACATCCTGCCAATACATCTGCACCTGTTCAGAGCAGCCAGATTGATTGGCCACAAGGGAAGGCTCCAAGTCACTCATCATAAAAGAAGGATCTCTTATCCAGTCGTCCAAGAGCCATTATGAACTGACACATCTTTGTTCGTGCTTTTTTGTGTAGGAAGATGGGAAGAAGTCTGTTTTTCTTCCCTAAAATTTCCTAATCACTATTCTTCTACTTCAAAAGCAAGCAGTCACTATTAATCTGTCTGTCTGTTGCCTCTTCCCGGATGTTCTTTAAAACCTCCAAAAACAACATGCCAAGATAAACAAAAATTCCCACAAAGCATTCTAGTTCTGCAGGGAGCAGCAGCTGGCAGAGAAGCCCAGGCAAGCCCAGGTCCTCAGGCTGCAGCAGGTGCCATCCTTCAATTCACAAGTGCACTGACCCTCCAGAGGAGCATGGCAGGAATTTCAAATGGGATTAGCCACCCAGACAAGGGAAAGGTCATACTTGACACTTCCACTGGAAATTCTAATGCAAATCGACCTCTGATACTCATGACATTTTTTCACACACATCTAATAGCCATGCTTTTAGATAAAGAAAATTGTAAAATGTGATGAGTAGTCTACGTAAATCTCATAAAGGCAATAACACTAAGGCCTGACTACATAGAAACATTAGCCAGGCAAAGGAGCACATCACTGTTGCCTTCCTCTTATCTGCTAGCATTTTAAATTGGTTAACTTTGAGAGGGTTGCTATGTGTTTGGCTTTCAAAAAGCTCTCAGTGCTGTACAAGGAACAGACCATAGAGCCCTTGCTCATAGTAAGGAGCATAGAGATTTCTTGGCTTTATTTTGAATGCTTTTGATCATTGCAGCAGAGGTAGGAGGTGATGGAGGCAGATGAAGAACCTGAGATAGAAGCCATCTTTTGCCATCTAGGAATCCAGTGATTTTTATACCCTACTTCAGGCTTGAATTTTTACACACTAAAATCCTGGCTGAACACCCAGGGAAAGCATAGATTTTTGGAATGACACTCCCATGCAGTTCAAGTAAGATACTTACAACGTGAAGATTACATGGAAAACTGTTCTGCTACAACAAAGCTTTTCTCACCTCAAGGAGTCTTAACAAAGGCACCAAGTGACACCTCCTTGCTTCCAGAAACCCTGGTGTCAGCTCAGTGTTACAGCTCTTCCTACAAGGTATCTTGATAAGCAAGTTTCCTGTCTCAGTTGGCTTCTACATTCACAAAGTTAGGTAGAACATAAGTGCCTGGGTTAATCTACATGAAGAAAATCAAAGGTATCAGGCTGAATGAGAGCAGAGGGGATAAATGTTTTTGTCATCATGCTTTCATCATTATTTTACAAATCAGACTGCACAGCAAACTGTGAGAAGCACTCGTGATAGCTGCAGGAGTCTCCCAATGTGGGAAGGAAAATCAGCCAAAGCTAAATACCAAATAAGTTAAGAAAACCCAACACTGTCAGAGGTCTTATTCAAAGTTTTACTTCCAGTGCAACTAAAAGCAGCTTTTACCCCAATCAGCTGTTGTATTTCAATACATAATTCCTGCACTTTAACATTCTTTCAAAGGGCAGTGCCTCATTTTCCCCAGCTGGGGGTGGGGAACGCATTCGTTAAACTTCTTAACATTTGTTTATTTTTCTTAAGACTAATTACCTGCCCGCAACGACTTAATTTTGTTTATTACAAGTTTTAAAATGACAAGTTCATCTGAAACCGGAAAACAGTGATGCTTTAGAAACAATAAAAGGCTGCAATCCTTGCAAGCACTTTCACATATGCTTCAAGTTTTGCATGTAAATAGTCCCATTGGCTAGATCCCAGTTCTATGAAAGGGAAGAGAAGGCTGAAAGGGAATCATTGTTTTCCCAGGCAAATAGTGCTGGAGAAGAAAGGAACAAGCTAGAAATATAGAAAATTAACTCATTTCCCATCTCCCACCACATGCCCACATATTCCCAAACTCTTGATGAAGATGATGTGGCTGCTGCTAACTGGTGACACTCCAGTGGCGTCAGGGCTGTGCCTGAACTATAAACATGTCATGAGCCAAAAGTGGGCTTGAACTTAATAGGATCAAGCCAAGGATTTGCAGGCCAAGCAGAGCAATTCCCACCTGAGCACAAGAGATTTCCTTGGTGCCCTCTCTAGGTACAGAGGAAGAGAAGCTCAACCTTGACCAGAACCCCCAGCCCAGAGGATCAATCCTCAGTCCAAGAGGAGCCTGCAGCTTGAAGCTTTCCTGAGCCACCTAGCACACAGTAAAAGCAATTCACCAGCCAGCTCGACAAGGCAAAACCTGCAGCAAAACTGCAGCACTGCAGAAAGTAAGGAAGCATGTGCTAAGTGTGACACCAAACCAAAGCACAGGTGGCCCCTGGGCACCATCAGGCACAAACTATGTGCAAGCAATCACCAGCCTCTGGCAAGGTAGAAATTAGTTTAAGGATATAAACCTTTATTTATACTTGAAGGATATAACCCTTAAATTAAGACATGAAATTACCACCTGTTGACATGGGTTAGAGCATGACTTCCTCTGTGAGCCTGTTATCAGAGAGGCTAAAGGACAAGCTCAGCCAGACAGCTCAGATGAAAGCCCACACCACTCTGAGCTAGCTGAAGAATCCCCTGGCTCACCCACCTCCACACTGCAGCCAGAAGTGTTGACATACATTTAAGATCCTCTGTGTGCCTAGCAGCCTGCAAGATGTAGTCAGTGGGCATAAAGTTGTCACTATCTGTGGAAAAAAATCTGAAAACACATATAGATAGCTGAAAATAACATGAGTCCTGGGCATCTTATCAGCCATCAATGGCCAAGACATCAGTCAGGGGAAGTGGCCTCACGTCACACATACATGTGCTCCTCCACAGGCTGATGAGAACTAGACAGACTATTTTGCTTCATACAGTATTGCTTTTTTTCCACTTGATAAAAAGTCATGAGTTACTCCGAAGTTTCCTCTTCTATTATCAACTTCTTTCAAACCTGACTCACTCTCATACTGCCCCTAATGAACCCACAAGAGATGTGGCATGTGGAAAGAATTAAAATACCTTTCCTTGCATGAATTTTCCTATAGCTGTTCTTCAAATCTCATTTTAAAAGTATCCTGAACTTGCAGAAATTAGAAACTATGTAAAAGCAATTTAGATAAACTGCTGCTTTGAGGTCCCTTCCAAATTAAAATATTTCAAGATTTAAATTCCTTTTAATGTAAATAACTTGGGCATAGAGAAGAAGAGACAGAAGCAATTATTACTCTCATTAGAGCCAAAAAATATGGGAACAGCATGGACAGAATGAATGTTACTCAAACAGTTACAGCCTGTGCTAATTGAACAGTTTCTTGTATCCTTAAAACCTACAGCTGATACAACCTCTGCACCTCAGCTCCACTCAAACTACCCGACAAACATCCCAGGCAGTGAATCTAAATCTACACAAATATTTCAATGATTCTTACTATCCAAAGGTGACATTCTAATAGATAAAATGGGTGTGCAAAGGAAAATGTATGGAATTCATTACAAATCATAAGCAAACTCTTCCTCATGGAGAAGTCCTACAACATCTAAGGGTGGTGAAGCCAGTAAGCTTATGGATTGCCCTGAGCACTCCAAAATTTTCTAGGCCTGGTCTTTTCAGGTTTGCTTTAGGAAACTCAAGTGGAATACTACAGAATTTATCTCCTTGCCACATGCCAAACACCAGCTCTTCTGCCATCCAGACAGTTCAGAGTTTAAAAAAAAAACATGACAGGAACTTAGATCCCTATGCAGTCATAGAATCACATAATGTAGTCCTTCTTTAGGACCTAACTTAATTCCAAAACTTGATTATTTCAGCACCATTGGAGTAAAGTTCATGCATGCATACACCAAGTGCTACAGCCTCATTTTAACACATCCTTCTGGAAAGGGATTATTTTAACAGTTCCTTCTGAAAATAACAAACAAAACCCCACAAAAGTGGTTGGAGGAAAGAAGGCAGGAACTGCTCATCTGTGCCCAGCTTGCATTCATAAACACAGAAATGCTCAGGCTCCTATCAGATCATGCTGCAAAGAACTGCTTCACAGGGTTCACTACCACTCAGGGGCTCATAGTTACAGCTTTTGCCCCATTTTCCAAGCATCCTCACATTACTTGCCAGTGACGTGCCATATTCAGTATCACTTCAACACATTTTTCTTCCTACATTCAAGCCTTGCTTTTGCGTGAGGATCTAAACATTGATACCAACAGCAAGTAAGCACACTACCAAGTCAGTTCCAACCCCTATTATCTCACTCCTAATTGACATTTCTCAAACAGCTCCCTGAGAACATTTTCTTTCACCCTTGGACTTGCACAGAGGGGACAGGAACTCCTCTCAGACATAAGAGCAACTGTTTTTATCCAATTATCTCAGAAAAGGTGAAATATCTGTTTGAGAGTCTTCTGTCGCTTCTCCTAAGCAATTAAAGACAAACTTTGCCAGACTTTCTTCACAATCCAGAGCCAAAACACCCTTGGCTCACCCTTCCTGTTTGCAGCTGAGCCTGGCTCACCCAGGGGCACTGTGTGTCACCAGAACCCCAGCAAATACACACTTGATGTTTCTCAACATACACTTGAATCCTCCATCACCTGCCAGCTTTCATGTGGATGCTCAGCAACTTCTAGTGATGTATGCTGGGCAGATAAAACCAACAACTAACCTGAGCTTACCATTAACCAGTAACATCTCAATCACTCTGAAAATGTCCCAGTATTTATATATGAATATATATGTACAAATCTAGTCAAGTCACACAAAGCATAAATGTCTATGTGTGCAAATACATATATGTGCCTGTATGTACACACACACACAAAACCTAGCTAAAACAGCCAGTGATTTGCATGGCTTTAAGACTGCTACTGAAAAGGAAACTCTGAACCCAATCCAACTTCCTTGATTATAGCTTTTAGATCATTGCATAACCTACAGAGAAACAGCTTCTCTCCTGCTATTTCTAAGCCAGTCCAGATCAAGCTGGAGGGGAAAGGTGCATTTGTGGTTTGTTTGGTTTGGTTTTAGGCTAAAGCTCAAGGATATTTTATCCATTTATTTAGAAGATTCCAACGTCCCCAGATAAATGAAGTACATCTTAGTCTTAACAGAAAAGAATATAAGAGAACTCAATCAATATACCAAGAGAGGTTCAATACACAATGCTAACGTTTCTCTAGAAATTCCTATTTTTCTTCTTACTGTGTTTTACATAATTTCCTTGACCTTCATTAAACACAGCCTCTTTTCTGTCTGCAGGTAACTGGAAAGCCTTCTCCTCCTGAAGCCATCAAAGCTGCCATTTGGGAAAAGGGAGGCATTAGCCATTTCCTCCAGGGCTCGAGAGCATCTCCTCAGAAATAATTCTCCTGGCCACCCTATCACTGAAACACAGCAAGGCAAAGCTCAACACCAGCTGGAGGGCCTTTGGGGCAGGTTTTGTCTCACCTGCCCGCACACCCAGGCATGAAAACCCTGTAGAAGAGGAGGAATTCACCATCAAGGAGCAGCCTGCAGCTTGGAAAGGAACACACAGCAGTCTGCCTCAGTGCACCAGATGAATATAAAAACCAAAGCAAAACACGATTTGTTTTGCAGTTTATTAAAGGAAATGTTTTCATATAATTAATCATGGTCCACAAGGTTGCTTTAGACAACCCCATTCCTCCCTACCCCCCACCACCCCGCATCAGGCCTTACCCCGACTAAAAATCTGCAAAGCCTTGCATTGTTCTCCCTGACACCGGCTCAGCAAACACAAAAAAGCAACTGCCAGCTCAAAAGCAATCCGGTGATAGAGCCTGGTGCTATCTAATCAAGGGCAAAAGGTCACTTCCGAACAACTGGGCAATAAAAGATTATTTCCAGCCGCAGAACAGAAAGGCCCAGTGGTGGATGTTTGAAAGAGGGGGGTGGAAGGAGGGCAAAAGGGCTCCCGTCTGTGGGAGGAAGTGCATTGAATAAAGGCAGCAGACGGGAACCATCTGGCTTTGTGCGTGGTCTGTTCTTCAGAAGAGAGAGAAAGCCCCCTCAGCGGGGCCAGTGACTCCATGCAATGATTCAAACTTTTTTTTTCCCCCCCCCTTCTATCTTCCCCTCCCTCCCTCACACCCCCATTTAAAAGCAGCTTTCCCAGGCACCAAGAAATTGGAAAAGGGAACTTTCCCAATGGGAGGATGCATCTTATCAAATGCTAGCAAGACAGCCCATGTTTTAATTTGGTCATGATCGATGGCTCTTATCAGGGAGGAAGGCCTATGGATAACCAGATGGGAGGGGGGGTTGTTTTTAGAGATGTCTTCAGAAGAAACCTCCCAGGGACTGAGCACACTGATTCCCAGCCCATCCAATACACTGAGTTTGTTCACATTTTTAAGCAGCAAACAGCATTTTCAGAGGTATCACCTTTATTGCGTATACTTCACGCATTTCCCCCCCTTCTTCTCACTCTCCACTTGTTATATGGCCTCATTTGAATGAAAGCAAGAAAATAAAAGAGGCAGATTACATTCAGTCCAGTTGCCATGGCCTGTGGGAGGGCAGAATTGCAAACACTTCAGTACAAATGGTCGGATCCCTCCTCCCTGCAGTTGTCCTCCATGTCCTCACTTTCCCTGGCTCTGTGGTTTCACCGGAGGCTCTTGGCACTCAGCAGTGAGGAGCTGAATCTATTCAAGCTCCCAGACACCTCCTCCGTTCACTAGTGAATTAACTTTAAGCATGCAAATCACACTAATCCAGAATTCACAGGAGAGGAAGTCAGGAGGGTTCCCAGTGCTCTGGGAAATATTTTTCCTTTGGGGAAGGGGAGGGGGGTCATTGCACTCCTCTTTACAGCTCACTGCAGGTCACTCTGGCTCATCTCAAAGAAAGTTTAGTTCAGAGGCTCAGCTTGACATTCATTGGTTTCTAAATCTGAACCTCTTGAGCAATTGTCCCAGCAAGCCCAAGGATTGGGGCCTGAGCAAATAGCCACCGACTAATCCTGCTGTAGTAGGGGGGGAAACGAAGCAGTTAAATGTCCAGTTTATCAACAGAAAACAACAACTGAGCCTTTGTCCTAACAGGGTGCATTAGGAAACCGTTTGGCAGAGCTCATCTGCATGAGAAATCAAGGCAGCTGTGAAACACCACATACATTTTAGAGAGATCCAGGAAGACACCGGATGAGAAAAATATTCCTTATGCTGATTTTCTATAAGGTCACTTTCAAACAGGAGGAAAACCTTAAGAATTCTTAACAAGTCTGACACTTTGTGTCAGGGACTTTGTTTCATTTTATTAACAAAACAAACAAACAAAACACCCACACACCAAACACCACCAGAAAGCCCACAAGAGTTAAAACTGAGAAACATGACACAGCAGGTCCTCTGCCATAGCCTGCTTGCTACAGGACAGAAAAACCACACTACCAACAGAAATTTGACCAAATGGTCAAATCAAGGACTGTGACAGCTGCAGTATTTATTTTCTTCAGCTCTGCAAAGCTAAAGCACTGTGCAAAGCTACCAAAGTTCTGCTGCAGTCTTAACAGAAGATTAGATGTCAAATGGATACAGAAATGCAGGATGTGATGTGGAGACACAAGGCCAACAAAGGAAAACCAGAGCTGAACTGGGCTGCTCTAAAGTGGGTGGGAAACCCTAATGTCCCTCCTCCTGTCTTCCACATTATTTTGTGACTCAGCACTGCCCTATTCCCAGTTTTTACTGAATTAAGGGTTTCTATTCAGTCACAGACACTTTTCGCTAAGGATTTGTAGACACCTAGATGGTGCTGGAAAAGCACCAGCAAAGGACTTTCCCACCACTTCCCCTATTTCCTCAAGAGTTTAGCAAAAAATCCCATCCAGTTTCTCTAAGTATGTAACCTGTGTAGCATACATGGAAACTGCAGTCCACTTGCTCTGCAAACCAAGTGACAAAGCAACCCAAAAGCAGGGGAAAAAAAAAAAAAAAAAATTAAAGCAGGTGAGCATCAGGTTAAGACTGCTGCAGCTTTAACAGCCTATTTCAACACTTTAAAAAGTGAAACCACTTACTGGAACAACAAAGTTCTTTGCAAGAAAAAGGAGATACCCAAGAAAACATGTAACATCAAGGGTAGATGGTGAGGTTATCATCAGGAAGATCACAGACCCAAACTCCTCGGTTGCAACGTACAAGAGGAACTTAACACAGAGCTTTAAAGAGAAGCAAATCTATCCCTTCCTGGAGTGCCCAAGAAGAAAAAGCCACCCAAAGAGGTTGCTTCCATGGCCCACAGCAGTACAATATTCATATTCCAGTCACAACATTCAGCTTCACTACAGCAGGGGCAGTCTCTCCTCCCACGTACCATGACTGAAAACCTAGAGACCCACAGTTACCTTGGAGCTACACCAGCATTCATCCAGGCCAGAGCATGTCCCACTAGCCCTACAGTAAGCAGCTATCCTGCTTTCTACTCCACTTAGCATTAATTAATTGCAGGCCTCTGTCTTGGATAACTGGACAGCTTTGTAGTTCAAGGGGAAAATTAAAAAAAAAAAAAAAAAAAATAAAATCTCATCCTATTAAGTGTAGCCCAGCTCCCAAAAGACACTGAAAGATAAGAAACCCTTGTCAGCATGAACAAACAGCAGAGCTGCACTTGAAAACACAGGTTCTAATTGCAAGCAGCGTTTCCAAGCTACCCTGCTCCTGGGGCCACCTCTCTGAGGGCAAGGCTTGCTATCAGACAGTTAGTACCCTCAAACAAACAGCTTCTCATTCCCAGCCCATACAGAGCTGGCAAGGTTTTAAACACCCACCATTTGTATCACAAAAGCCCCTCAAAGGCCTTGTTCTGGACGAGGCTCATCTCCAGTTAGGCACCCAGCAATAACGAGGGTACCTCTGCTCGCTCAATACTTTGGTTTGGACTCTCTGGCCGAGTTAAAACAAACATATTGCAGAGAGCAAGTACTGTAACCACACCACGAAAACCTGTAGCTGGAGCTCAGGGCAGTTTTCTTACCAACACTGTTCCCAAAGTACAGGATGCACATCCAGGACCCCAGCAGAGACTCACCCAACACAGACCACATGCTCCAACACAGCTCCCCCAAAAGAGCAGAAGGCAGCAGGACCCCAAAAGGCACACATCACCCACCTCTCCTCTCATAATCCCCAAGGTTTAAGGTTGCAGGTCCTGCAGAAGACCCAGACAAGCTCTGAGCTGTACCAGCAAGAAGAACACTTTACTCCCTTACCTGTAAGCCAAGGCTCCTGCTCTGGGTGTCCCCTCAGCCGTGGTGACCCAGCACCTGCATGCAGGTGCTGTGCAGGCTCCTGTGCTGCAGGAATGAGTCTGCCCCAAGGCCTCCAGCTCCTCACAGCTTTCAGGAAACTATTTTTTCTCCATTTTACTTCAAATTTACAGCTTCTGGAGCAGTAGTCTAGCCTGTTCTCAGTATCCTAACATGCTCAGCCAGCAACCCACACCTCTGCTACTCCATCTTGGAATCCTTCAGGTTTGTAGCTTAAGGGAAATATATCCCAGTAATCTACTATGCAGATTAGGTATGCAATCACCATTTCTTACATTCAGCTGTAAATCATAGGGTTTCCTGCCTAGGTCTAGATAAGAATATAAGCCCTAGGCTATGCACCAGCTGACAATGTTAAGTCCTTTTGTTAAGGAGATGATTGCAGATGACTAAGAGCTTTCACCTGTTTCCCGTTGCCAGGTAGCATCTCCTCTGTATGCCTGGACACAACTGAAGCTCATAGAGACAATCAGCACAAGTGAATTCTGCTCTGATGGAGCTGAGACTTTAGACAAGAAATATCACCAAGAGTCTGGCTGAGGGTCCCAGCTCTCCATTACCCGGGGTACCAGAGCAGGCAGGGACAGGGAGCCCAAATACCTCACCACAAGGGATGGGATGGGAGACAGGACTAGAGCCACATCCATCCAGATGGGAAGGAGCAGGAACAAAGGGCGAAAATAATGGCACGGGGCCATCAGAAAAGGACCAAGGCAGGCAGGAAGAAGAAAGGCTGGTGACCACAAGCAGCAAGCCAGATGAGCATCTGGGGAATGGGTGGCATCAGGCTGTGCAGTATTAGTGGGGTTACGCTGAGGGGAATGGCTGAGCAGAGAAAACTTGGGGCTGTCCCAGAGACTGCAAACACTGCAGAGCCACCTCAGCAACAAGGCACTGGTACCAATATTGCTGCCAGTACTGGTACCAGTCCTTCCTGCTGGACCTTCCAAGATCACATACCTGGGGATCTGGATTCTGACAGTAAACAAATTCAAAGGCTTTTATCCTTGAGGAAATGCTGCTGACATGGTGCTCCAAAGTAGGACAAAGAAAGGAATCCCAAATCACTCCACACAGAGAATTGCCACAGTCCACCCTGGCCCAGTGGTTCCACATGGTCTTCACCCAACCTGGCCTCACAGACCATCTATCCCCTTCATTCCCAGACACGAGGGCAGAAGCAGCAGAGCCAGCTTTCCTCAGAATGTTCCCTTGGTACCTGTATCCTGCAGAGCTCTGTGGCCTTCACCTGGGGAAGCACTGCTCCAGCCTCACCGCCCTCAGCTTCCCGCCCTTTTTGTGCCGCGCGGCAGCCCTGTTGGACAGAGACTTCTTCAAAAAGAAGGAAATGGCTGAAGATTAATTTGTCCATGACCACAGGCCTAGCTTGGCCTTGAACACCTCTAGGGATGCTAGGGATGGGGCAGCCACAGCCTCCCTGTGCCAGTGCCAGTGTCACCACCTCACACTGCAGGAGACTGCATCTCCATGGCAGGAATCAGTCAGACAAGAGGCCATGGGCGTCAGCTCTGCCAGGGGAGGGTTAGGTTGGATATTAGGAAGAAATTATTTCCAGAGAAGGTGATCAGGCATTGGAATGGGCTGCCCAGGGAGGGGGTGGATTCTCCATCTCTGGAGGTTTTTAAGAAGAGACTGAATGTGGCACTGAGTGCCATGGGCTGGGAACCATGGCGGTCACTGATCCAGGGTTGGATTTGATGGTCTCAGAGGCCCTTTCCAACCGAGTGGTTCTGTGATTCTGTGAGTATGAATCACCACTGCTTACTGTCCCACTAAGGAGGGAGAGATGTCTCTATGGAAGGAAGACTTGAGGGTCTGCTGCCCTCCTTTCACACTTCCAGCTCAGCCAAGACTCAAGCCAGCTTGGAAAAATTAAAAAACCATTTGCCCTTCTGGCTTTGGTGTATCCTCGCATGACCTTGTCCGACTCACCTGGCCTTTTGCTGCTGTCATTGCTCACACTTTTGTCTCTAGCCCTTCCACTCTGCTATGGCTGTATTTGCCTCTGTGGGATTCTCACCCCTCTATGGGATGCTGCAGGCTCCCTCCAGCACGCTCCAGGCATGAAACCCAAAACTCTGATGTCATGTCTCATAAGCCATCAAAAAGTGTCTTGTGTGAAACAAAGAGATTGGATGAGATCATTAAAAGTCATAACTATCTTTTATTTTGGCATACCACCTACTTACCTAAGAGGCATTGCAGGAGGATATTGTAAAGGTTATGTAAAATCAAAACAAAGTTATCAGGCATTCCTGTGCCCATCATTTGCTTTGGCAAGTTTGTATCCTCTGAAAAACATGATGGAGGCATCATTTTCTGCAGCATAAGATCACATTATAAGATCACAGGCAAGGCTGACAAACAGAACAGTCTGCCCAAGTGTGCTGGGAGATTTCAGATGTAAGAAAGGCAAAAAAATTGGTTTATGTTCAGTGCCATTTTTTTTTCCCAACATATTTTTTTCAAAACTTGCCAGCATACTACCTCCCAGCCTACAGTGTGCAGACCCAAAATTCATTTCTGAGGGCAGGTGACTCTTACTCTGATGTTTATCTCTTCCCTGCTACCTGTAAGGGGCTTGAGCATCCCCATTTAGACTTTTTCTGAGTGCCCCAACCCATTTTTAAGTAAATAACAATAAACATGCAAGAGCAGCTTTTTGCATCTAATTCCTAGGTGTCCAAACCTCTGCATTAACAAGATAAGGTTAAACAACAGACACTTCTATCTTTATGTGGTAAAACAAGCTTCTGTATTTAAGATAAACTTTACAGGACAGGTGGCTTCCTAGAGCTTAATTTACACAAGGAAACATTTAACTACCCTACATAAACGTCAACAAGGTATGAGAAGCGTGCACCTAACAAAGGAGATAGAGGATACAATAAAAAGGGGCCCTAAATCAAAGAGCAGGTTCGCAACAGTAAACATATACCGGGCTGGTAGGAGCAGGGCTTTGCTGCTCAGCCTTCAACATTGCTAACAACCTAGCAGCTCTTTTGCTCTGTTTTTTTCATTTATTCTTTTGACCCAGCATCAGCATCCTGCTGGGGTTATGTCTGCGACTGCATCCACCAGGCTACTTGTGCTGTGCCTGTCTATATTGGGAGCTCGGGCTGTACTTCTACTTTTATCAGCATTTTTTTTTTTTTTTAAGGGAAAAAAAAGACGCAGAATAAACATTATCTATTGTTAATTACCTGTAAAGTAGGGCTTTTGCCACTTCCCCAGTTTCTAAGAGCTCTGAAGTGAAACCTGAAAGAAGCCACCCATTGTTTTCAATTGTGCAAGAGCCAGGAGCAAATAGGGCTCAAATTGCAGCTCTGAAAGGCAACAGGAAATTGGCAGCCCGGTAATCTGCTCCCAACTATTCAGAGTAACAAAGGCTACATTCCTCCTCAAGTAGTCACCATTAGAAACCCAAGGCTGATCTATTTAGTAAGGCCCACAGAATAAATCTTTGGAAATAAAGAGTTTTAATTAGAAGGCCATAGGATACCGCTCTAGTTTCCAGCCCTGCAAGTAACTTGTATTGCTTAGACTCCTACCTAGTTTCCCATATATCCGAATGCTGACACTGACATTTTCAAGCTTATTTTTAAAAAAATTAATCCCATAAACTAATAAATGTGAACCTGATCATTACAGATGGATCATAGAATAATTTTGGTTAGAAAAGACCTTTAAGATCAAGTCTGACAGTTAACCTATCACTGCCAAGTCCACCACTAAAATATGACCCTAAGCACCACAGCTAAACCTCTTTGAAATACCGTTAATTTTTTATTTAAATAATTTAAAATACTATACTTATAGTGTGCTGCATCAAGAACATTTTAAATTGGTCCCTTAGTTAGGATTACCTGTTTTTCCCCTTAAGACTTTCACATTGCCTCTACACCATCACTGATTATGATGCATATGACTCTATGCCTGCATACACACACAATCTGTGGCATGTTACGAGATAAAACTTACAAATATTCTCCAGATAGTGTTTTAGTTTCAGGCATGGAGAGGTATTCCTATCCATTCGTCTCTCTCTACAGAAGAGTAACTCAGTAGAACACTACACCACTGGTCAATGGCTTCTGGCTGTGCTAGTGCCTCCCATCCTGACTCCATGCATCCCTCCAGCTTGAGTTTTCCCGGCAGCAAAAGGGAAATATTTTCCTCAGAGCTGTTTTATCAGGCACAGTTGATTTAAAAGCATTTGAGTCCAAGTGCAAAACGCTTTGAGCTATTTGCTAAGGAGGCATTGCAATTTTTGCCACCTGAACAGATAGTTATTCCAGACCCAGTGTGTTAGAGTTGTCAGCAGGCAGAGTAAATCAGATTACCATTCACAGCGGATGTTATCTGCTCCTGGCAGCAGTGATAGATGGCTCTGGAAATACCATGGCAAGTGCTCCTTTTCCAGCACTAGGCAAGAGCACCCAGCCTTGAAAGCTCAAGATTTGAAAGCCCATACAAAAAACCTCTATGGAGATTCCAGAAGGACATCTTATGTTTACCACTTGCTCCCAAAGAGACCCTTTGACTATTTAATGCAGCAGAATTGATACATTTTCAGCATTTCCTCACATACTCTTGTGGATCAGTAAACTCAAGACCAAACACGAGATACTGGCAAACTTTAACAAAGTTCCTACCTAGAGCTGAACTTCAGGCCAAAATCACAAGATTCAACTATACTGCCCCTGACTAAATGGGCTCATCCTCACCATGATTCAGAAGAGCTACAGAACAATCTGTTAAATCAGCATGTGCCTCAGAACCAGCACAGATGGCTCATGTAGTCACGGCATGTTTCACCCATAAGATCTTCGCATGCCATGTGAAGATTGAACAAGTGTACAATCTTTCTCTCAAATGAAGTGATCAGATAAATGAGACTCCATTTTGATAAGAAACAAGTGTTGCTGAAAATGGCTTTTGAACAGTGGCAGCTAGGAGACCTTGATACTAACAAGAAGGGACTGTGCAATCTACCAATATCCAAGCTGGAGCAAAGCCTCAGCACTTCCTCTTTCCTTCCAGGCAAATAGTTTATTCATTTGTGATTTGAGGTGTCCTTTTGTTAAAATGCACAGATCCAAAGGCATAAAATGGGACACCGTGTGAGAAATGAGGCTTTGGGGAGGATCTTGACCACGTCAGTTAACTTCAGCTTTTCTTCTTGTTTGAAGTGGGGAAGAGGAATCTTCCTGGCACTGGAAGATTAGTCAGATGGTTTGGAAGTTGACATATGTGCCAGAAGACAGGCAATTTAATTTAAATTATCTATTAAATAGTTAATCAGTTACAGAATTTCAGTTCAGGGTGTTGAAGCTATTTATATAACTGTGGAGAATCACATTTATCACATAACCCAAGAACACCCAAACGCTTATGAATGCTGGACATTGTGCTGAATTAACAATTAAGAAAAAAAAAAAAACAAGGAAAAAAAAACCTACCACCATTATCAAGTCCATTCACAACAGCTTGCAGTCTAAGTACGCTGTCTCCTGGCCAACCTAATCACCAGTGTAAATCCATCAACTTCATTCAGAAGAAATATTCTGTGGTATAAAACCAGTTATACCACAGCAGCGACCCTGGAGGGTCAGGCAGGATGCAGGTCCCATTGTGCTCCTTACTGCACAAACACAATGAGGTTCAGCCCTTTGGGTAGAGCTGCTGTCAAACATTTGTGCCTTTTGACAATATGTCCTGTAGGATATTTGTTTTCAGACCTGCAGCACTGTACATGTATACAAAGGTTTACAAAACAGGGTGTGCTTACACTGCAGGGGAGGCATGGCTATATGGCACACACCTTTCTTAAAGGAATAAAACAAATGTATGTTTCTTTTCTTAAAGAAAAAAAACAACAAAAAACACACACACACACACAAAAAAAAAAAACCCAACAAAAAAACCCCCCAAAAAACCCAAAAAGAGCAATTCACATCAATTCTATTTTCAAGCTGAAGATAGCTGATTCTGTCCTTTCTCGAAGCTCCAATCTGAAGTTATTCAGTAAGACCAGGTTTTCACCCCTTATCTGTCCTGTATTTGCATGTATTAGTAAGTAAGAGAGGCTGTATCTCATCTCAAGACACCTTCACCAGGAGAAGCAGGAGCAGCAGGTGCAAGAATTGTACTGGAAAAAACATCACTGCATCTCTTTGTCACAAATATGACCTAAGCAGTACAAATCACTCTGGAGATAACACTTCATTACAACTGTGTTGGCTTCTGATATGGTGGCCAGTAAGTCCACATTCTTTTTTCAGCCTTCAGCAGACACTGAATTTGGATTTCACAGCCATGAAACACAGTATCTAACAGAACACACACATCTGTATATATTCCCAACCCAGCTGAAGTGAGATCAAATCAGCACCTACACATTGCTCCCTGTGTACGTAGAAAACAAAGTTGATTTCAAAGCACACACATGTACAGAGGCACAGAAAATACAACTGAAAAGTTAAATGGTCATCACAAAGCTTGCAGTGATTTACAGGACCTGCAAATGTTTGGTGAGGTCCTGGGATTTTGTGCTGGTTGGTGGCAAGGAGCTCTCAGCTTGCAGCAAGCCAGCATTCACAGGGTAAGGGCACACAGAAAGCCTTACTGACTGTGCTGGGGATTTTTAGATGCTGAGCTGGCACTAGAAAGCTCATCTCTGGGCTGTGCTTGCTGCCCAGTTCACAGACTGCAGGAGAGTGGGGAAACAGCCCCATGTACCTCTGACTGCCCAAGTACACGCCTGCTGAAGGAAACTTTCTGGACAGCTCAGATGTTTTTTTAATAGATCCTTCCAATAATCAGAAAGCTTATTAACACGGGCCTGCATGGCAGCCTAAGTACTGTCAAGGGTAGAAGCCATGGCTTGCTTACTTCCATCAGTCATAAAAAAGGTAAAAAGCAACCGCAGCCAGGAAGTACAAGTGATTAAGACCTGCCTTAAAAGCAACGTACCCACTGACAAAGGGTAATGACAACAAGACCTGTGCAACCCATGCACTGTGTTAAGGCTGATAAGTACAGATGTGTGAGTGCAGAACAGGATTTTATTCCAGGCTTTTTTAAGCAGCACCATGACTGACACAAATGCTCTAGCTGGAAGAAAGCCAACAATTAATCAGGATTCCTTAGAATTTGGAAGTAATTTTAGCAGAACAAGAAATACAGAAGTATCAGTGAGTCCTGAACATTCCTCCAGGACAAAAATCTATTAGTTCATATAAGTCCATTAAAAGACTACATCTGGCACTCTTAATCCCTCTTAACAGATTTGCTTTATCACAGACAGAGGAGCTAATCCTCTCCCACCTGTCTTTATGATATGGAACCATAGACAGAAGCAAGTACTTCTCATTTGTTAAGCTTTATCCCCCCTCAGATAACCTTCTCATCCACACAAGCAGCAGTGCAACAGAGCTGTCTTCAGAGAAACACCCCAACTCATTCTCACCCTAGCAATTCCCACATCCAGCAGGGAATGTGGAAACTTATTTACCATCTGTTTTCAAAACTCATATCTCAACACAGGTTTCAAAGCACTAAGCAAACCAAGATTTGAATTCCAGCTTGGATTTTCCCTTTTTCCTTTGTGACAGACCTTATGTGACACATTTCAGGACTCTGCTGTGTGTAAGCAGATGGCAGGCTTGCTCAAACCCATACAATTAGGTTAGTAGGTCAGCTGAACTTACTGCCCAATTACATGATTTTATCCAGAATTCTATTTTCAGAAGATCTAAAAGCTATTTGAAAATGTTTAAGAAGTATTTTCTTATATAATCTACATTGTAATGTATCTCTGACAGACTGGGACTCTACAAACACAAAGTAATCTGATCAACCCGTGGACAAATTTTAGGTTGAAGGACTGAAATCTGCACTTGAGTCTCCTAATTCCAAGAAATCTCATTAGGCTTTAGCAACCCCCCCTTACAATATACTACAGTATCTCTAGATGGTTATTCCAGTTGCTATATTGTAGAAAGCAGAACTGTTGAAAAACACTGACCACTTAGGGCATATTTAAGATAACTTTTGTCTCTTCATACTGCGGAGTTTACCGCATGCCTGTCACCTAGGTTATATTTTTTTCACTAGAGATATTAATTTGCTCTCATGCAGTCCTGCATGGTTCTACACCACAAAATCTGTCTGCCTGAGAGAAGTCACAGTCACTCCCATCCCATAAGGCAGTCACCCCTATCATCCAGAGGACCTGAAAGTTAGCTCAAACATACAGTTGTATATTAAGTACAAATAATACAGCATCTAACCCAAGAAAATAACCTATTATTATTATTCTTACTGGTTTAAGTACTGCCTATTAGTCTTACTGCCTTCTCCAGGTAACATCTGGCGACTAGAATACCATTTAAGATGCACAAGGAACTGTTATCTTCTCACTGCTATATAGGTCAAAGTCAAATCTTCCTCCTAAGGAACCACAACCTGAAGTTATTCCCAAAGTTTAGTTAGTAAAAGGAGCATTAGTTAGTGTGACTGAGAAATGAGAGCATGCGTTTTGTTGACTTCCTTTAAAGATACCTGAAACAGTGCTGTGACAGAGCTTGTGAAGGAAGAAAATCAGTAAGACAGTACAGGTGGGTCCTTTGGGCTTTCTTTTCTTCTGATAGGAACAAAACCCAACCCCACAGAAGACACCTGGCTGAAAAAAAAAAAAAATAAAAGGGAGAAAGACAAGAAGTAAGCAGTGTAACTTTTCTTGAAGAGATTTGACTAACACCCTTAGAGCAAACTTACTCAATAGAGCTGGATGTATCCAGTTGTGACAAGCAGTTGGCTCTGCATTTTTGAGTGTCAGTACAGAGCTGTAAAAATAGTCATATCTGACCACTGGTGACTGTTCAACAAGGATTTCATTGTTTCCCAAGTGCTGTTTGCAGCTGTCACAGAGACACATCAGTGGTAGGAAAGTAGTGCAAAGCAACTTGCCTGATCCTCAGAAACATTCTTCTCTTGGCTTTGCTTCACCTCATGAAGAATAAATCTTGGAAAGCAGGCTCCATATAAATACACTTCCATCCCACAAACCTCCCAGCCTGTCAATTCTGTCCTGCTGAGGCTGGGAGAGCAGTGTTACCAACCATATGCTCCTAGATACATCCAGAAGATGGTTTCTCTTTATACCTCACAGAAGTCATCAATGCCATTTAGAAAGCAACTTTCTGGTCAGCTCATTACATGGCACTGGATCAGCTTTGATGGAATTAACTACAAAAGTCCATCTTACTCAAATCATCAGCATGCTAGGAGGCAGAACAGCTTGAATATGGCAATTCAGAGCAGCAGGACTTATTTGTCAAGTTATTACTGTCTTCTTAAAGTGGAGTTTCTCTAGAACCACTTACTCCCAACAACACCCATTTAATAAACTTTTGACTTTAGAAGAATAGTGATGTTAGACCCACATAAACAGAAGAATGAGGTTTCCTCATTCACTCTCAATGAAAAGCTTTTTCCTTGACTATGTGTCAAATGGCCACAAGCAACTGTGACACTTGGGTCACTCTTAAGGGTCTTTAATTTAAAGACAGAAAACAGTCAGTTGTTGCTGGGAAAACTTACAGGAAAACTTGTAATGAACTAAACGAGCTGCAGACATAGGCACAAACACTCACACACCAAAAATTTCACAGCTTGCAAACTACAGCAACACAACCAGTATTTTTAATCCTGCCTCTTGCTTTTTATTTAGATTTGAGCTTGGTAGGTTCATCACTTCATGTGACATACAGTTTAACCAGCCAAGAGGCCCTGTGTAGGAAAATTTAGAATAGGAGTACACGTTAATTTGGTCTTCTTCAGGAAACAAAAATACCTGAAGTTATGATTTCCTCCTCCAAAACTCTATTTTCAAATGCTTTGGTAAATAAATAGGGCCTGAGCTTCTTGGCTCTGTTAAGCACAATGTATACATTCAAGTGTATTAAATATCCCATAGTAAAAACTTACTTGATATATAGTTAGCAAACTTAAAATTAGGTAAACTAAACTAGAGCACAGACTAGTGGTTCTGAAGTATCAACAGGAAGTTACTTGCTCCCTGATTGACTGCAAGGAGGAGAATCCCCAACAACCCAGCAATACTTGTATGTAGCTCAAAACCTGCCATTATAACAAAAAAACTCCAGAGACATTTTCATTAATTAATATATTTTCTGCATTATAGTTAACATATGTACTTTCTTCGTGTCATCCTTATTTCGTTAAGTATTGATATTTTGTTATATTCAGACATGAGTACATTTTCAAAGTCTTTTGCAATAAATATCATAAAATAATAGAGATTCACATAATAAATATTCTTTACAATAAAAAAAGTTTTAACAGACTTTTGTCTTAAAAATAGTTGGGATTCAACTTTGTGGTTTATACATAAAATATACAAAAAGGACCACAATTTGTGGCTAAGGCAATAAAACAGGGACAGAATAAAATTATGAAGTACAGAGCAGAGCTAATTTCACTAAACCAAAGGACCACAAGAAAGTTCAAGGATTCAAGAACGTTTAGGTGACTCAATGACACCCGAAGGCTGTTTGAATATATGAAGACCACCAACTTTAATACCAACTGATACTGATAGACTATAAAAACAAGAACAGGAGGGTGGAGTGAGCAATATCCTTCAAAGATCTGACAGAAAAAGAAACAAGTGAGTATGTTGCAGCCATAATGTCTCCAATGTGAAGATCTACATACCATAGTAAAAACTGAAGTTACACTGAAAACGTAAAAAAAAAAAAAAAAAAAAAAAAAAAAAAAAGAGGCAAGGTAATTCTCAGGACTGAGAATGTTCCACAAGAAAAAAAGAGAAGAGCAGGGAAAAAAAATACACACACACACACAAAAAAGGTGGCTGCTTATAAAAGAGTCAGGCCTTTCAATTGGTAAAGCCTTTATTTTACATCCCTCTCCAGAAAGAACACACACAGGATGTTATTTCACAATCCAGTTCAGTCACAAAAGTTATTCTTCCTTGGAACCCAGAGGGTTAAGAAAAAACAAAAATAAAATTGCTGAGAACGAAAAACATCTTTGGGAAGATATCCACAGAGCAAGAAGCTGCAAGAGCCCAGTGAGCTCTCACGGCCTCTTTCAGGAGTGGTTCAGTTACAAACTCAAAAAACCCTGCCTAGGTGAGTGGCAGGTGCAGATACCAGGTCCACACTTACCAAAGAGCAGCAACAGCTACATAAAACACTCCACACTCTTCTGAGTCAGTAGGAAAGCAAAGATGCAACAGGAAGAACTTATGTGTGTGAAGTTGAGGGAGAAAGAAAGGAAAGCACAAGAACAGCCTCCTCCAGAAATGGGGGAGAGGAGAAAAAAACAAACAATAACATAATCAGCTACAACCTGAAAAACTGAAGTTGGAGGGAGTAGACCTCCCTCCAAAAATCATGAGGGCTTGCCCTGCCCCCGGGAGGGACAGCTCTCCAGTTTACAATAGACGGTGTTTGAGTTCTTACACCTGCAGCCCGGCCGATTGATGCGGTCGTAACAGCCCCGGCAGAGTTTCAGGCATCCCTTGGCAGGAGGGTAGCAGAGCAGGCAAGGCAGAAGCAAGGACATGGCTCCCATGCACAGGTACCTAGAACAGCAGTGTGACTGGGAGCAGGAGCAGGGATTATCCGCGTAAGAGTCCCCTTCATCGTCGTTAGAACAGTGGTAGAAGATCCCTTTGACCAAACACATGCAGGTGCCGTACTCCACCATGCTCTCTGCTGAGCAGAGGCACTGCCGGTTGCAGGCCAGGCAGGAGGGCAGAGCCCGCGGGGCCGTGCACTCCCCGCACTTGCACTTCCCACACCGTTCACAGATGAACTTGTGCTGCGTCGGGTCCTCTTTCAAAGGACCCTTCAGATCATCTGCAATCAGGGACGACTGCTTGGGCTGCGTCCGGATTGTCCGCTCGGACCTGTGGCCGGAGCCCGGCCGGGACGGGGGCGAGCGCCCCAGCAGCCCTTGCTCGGAGGATGCGCTGCTGTTGCTCCCGGAGCTGGCTGCGCTCCCCGTGCTGGTGGATCTGCTCAAGATGGGAGCCCTCGTGTTATGCTGATGTGCCACGTGCCCCACGTGGCTGGGTCTGTGTTCGTAATTATTATTCACATTAATTGGTATGATTTCGTGAGTCCTTTCGTGCTTCTCCTGCCTCGGTGCTGTCCGCAGCCCAGATTTTTTCACCACAGACGGACCCTCGGTGTATTCATTGCTACCCCTGATGGCCTTGATCTGGTCCAGTGACAAGATAGTGGTTGGTTGGTTCTCTCTTTCATAGTCCAGTCGCTGCCGG
Organism: Phaethornis superciliosus; assembly: GCA_023637945.1. Classification (NCBI taxonomy): domain Eukaryota; kingdom Metazoa; phylum Chordata; class Aves; order Apodiformes; family Trochilidae; genus Phaethornis; species Phaethornis superciliosus. Next base: position 22,259,309 of record JAJQWJ010000011.1, read on the forward strand.
CTGTCCAAAGAGGGCTGCTGAATCACCACTGCTAGTGAACCACCGCTGCCATGTGGACTTTGGGGCTCCATCTGTAGTGATCTCCACTTCTGGCATTCAGTGGGAACCTGGCATGCATCTGAAACCCTAAAAGAAAAAGAGAAGGACAGAAGGTATAAATAAACACTGCATGTGTACATATATACACACTTAAGACAAGATCAAGGAGGAATAAAGAATGGGATACTTTTTGCAAACAGAAATGATCTGGCAAACCACAAATTGCCCTAGCCACCTGGTACTGATCTCTTTCAGCGGGGGATTACAACAACGATGAGGATCTGGCCAAAGTCCAGTAACAGGGAGAGTCTGGGTATGGCATCATAGATGAGGAATGCAAAGGAGACCCCATGCCTTTAAAAAAAAAAAAAAAAAAAAAAAAAAAAAAAAAATCCAGCATTAACCTGCATGCTTACTTGGCAAGCCACGGAAAGTGCTTCTCACTTGTTACTTAACATCTGTCTAACTAGCAACAGATATTCTGAATGTCCCCCAAACTAAGTTGGAAACAGGTAAGAACACTACCATGCTTGCATGGCAGAGTAAAGAACATGCACAAATCTCACTATTCTGTCTAAACGTGCAGCATCAGAAAGCTCAACAATTTGCTTCCTTTGCATTCGGAAAAGTCGCCTTTTTGAAGTGACGTATGAGTGTTACAGAGTCTCAAACTAAGTACTGGCAAGCTGCCAGGACATTTTCTATAAGAGAGTAACTCAGCCTACAAATCTTACATGCTGCCTATAAAATTAAAGCAGGGTGCCAACAGCCCCTTTTCAAGTATCACACAGGCCAGGGTGTGAAAGAAAAAGGGGTAGAAAAGGCTAAGATAAACTGTCAGATAAAAAGTACATACAGATTCATAAGAACGTGAAATGCAAATGACAAAAAACCAAAACAACCCACAACAACCTCAAAACAATCAAAGCACAAATCCATTTTCACAAAACAAACAGATTAAAACCTCCTCAAATAAAGACATCTTCCAGTTTAGCTTTTAAATAAATGTTGCATCTTTTCATTCTGTTTCACTCCACCCAGCTATCAACACAAAGATTGCAGCACAGAGAAAAATGCAGTGACAGTTCTGTACCTTTGTAAAAATTCAGACAAGTATCTAAATGCTACATTTATACAGAGAACAAAAAAAGAAAACTGCTTTACTGACAGCTGAGGCAAAAGTCCCCCTTCACTGCATGCCCCCTCCCCTGAAATGTCAAACACGCTTGTTACCTGGAAGAGGAGACAGACAAGTGCTACCAAGCATTTGCAAAACACATCCAATATTGGTGAGAAAGAGCTTGCCTTGCCTCCCCAGAGCACAGCCAGCACTGAGAGAAAGTGTCAGAGTGTCATGGGGGCAGAGGGATGGAGAAGAGCAGGAAAGGTTTCCTCTCGCAGGTAGTTAAGCATCTTTGTTGCTCATACCACTAATAAATGGTGACAGCTTCTGCCAGGACACAAAGTTCTTGTGCTCATCCAGCAGAGATTTCATTTTACACATAATGTCACCCTGTGGGGGTTTTAGGGTTGCTAGACGAAGAGAGAAAAACAAGCCAAAAAAACCCACAAAAAACCCACCAACAAACAGGTTTGCTTAGTTCTAATTCACCCCACATAGCAAGCTGCCTTCTCCACAAGCACCGAATGTAAATCCACAACAGACCAAGGGTGAATGAATGTGAAAAGGGAAAGATTTACAGCTGCACCAACCAGGAGCGGGGCTCCCCAGGGAATGAAAACCAATATCCCGAGAAAATGCTAAGGACATCCAGTGCCATCTTTGGGGGGAAAGTGCAACACCACCACCAGGGCACAGGCAGACTGACACGACCAGCTGCCGGACAGGCAGAGAGCGGCAGAGCCCCACAAATCACCCCCACCCCCGCGCAAACAACTTTTAAAGTCGCCCCCTCCACAGCCTCCCGGCTTATAAAATAATAAAATAATAAAATAACACACAGCAACGGCGGGAGACCTCATGTTTCCGCTGCCAGTGTCAGCGCTGCTCCCCCCCCCCCCAACTTCAGCGATTTCTTCCTCCCCTTTTCCCCACACGGCTGGAAAACGCCGTCAGTTCCCCCCCCCTCCCGCCCCCCACTCCGCGGGCAGCCCCGGGCGGGGGGTGGTGCGGAGCCTTTGCGCCCCGGGGCGCGGAGCGGAGCGGAGCACAGCGCGGCGCTGACGGGGCGGAAGGAAGAGGAGGGGAAAAAAGGGAGGAAAAAAAAAAAAAAAGTTATGAATGAAAACAAGGGTGGATTTTTTTATTTTTTTTTTGTCCGTCTCCCCCCCCTCCTCCCCCTTCTGCAGGGTAGGGCCCGCGGTCAGCGCTGCCCCGGGAGGGGTTTCGTGGGACTCCCCGGCATTTAAATTTAAAGCGGCAGCGCCCGGCGAGCAGCCCCTGCAGCGCTGGGGATTCCCCCGCTGCTCAGCCCCAGGGGCCGCCGGCAGACCCCCCAACACACCCGGCCTGAGCCCCCACCCTGCCGAAGGAGCCGCCCGCGAGGCTGCCTTGGGCTGTTTGATGGTTTTTCGCTTTTTGATTGTGTTTGAAATTACGCTCGCTTTCAGCCCGCCGCGATGCTCTCCACCCCCCAAGCACCACGCAGCTCCCCTCGGGTCTCTGCTTCTCTCAGACCGCGGCTGCTCCCGCACCACACCCGCAGGGCCGGCCCGCCCCGCGGAAGCCTAACCCCAGCGGGCTTCTATTTTATTTTATGTTTTGGGAGGGTGCCAGAGGGCTGCGGTGCCCCTGGCCGGCACCTGCTCGCCGCGGCTGTGCGAGCCAGAGGGGCTGCACCGCCCCCAGCCCCCGCCTCAGCTCCGGGGCACAGCGTCCATCCCCACAACTTACTTCTTTCAAGGAATCGCCACCAATGGCAAATCCAGCGGGCGGGAGGCGGCAGCCCCGCAGGGCAGGGGGGCGGGGGGCTCCGAGCCCGGCTCCGCGCTCTCCCCAGCCCCGCGGGGTGGGGGCTGGCAGGCGGGATGCACTCCTCGTCCCTGCAAAGCCCTCCTCGCCCGGTCTCCACGTCCTACTCGTCGGCGAGGGGAGGAAAATCCAGCTGGGCTGCCTGCCGCAGCCTTCCTCTCTCGGGGGCCGGCATTCAGCCTTTCCCCAGCTCCCCCTCCGTGCCCGCGGGATGGCGGGGGTGGTGGGCGGCAGGAGCAGCGCTGTCCTTCGGCCGCGAGCTCCGGGTCTGGAGGTGACGGGGAAACAGAAAATCAAGCCCTTTCCTGCACAGGGTTTATGGCGAGTGGCGTTCGGGCAGCTGCAGGCTGCGGCGGGGAGCGGGGCCGGGCAGAAGAAGTCTCCCAGGAAGACGCAAGGAACGCGGGGCTCCTGCTCAGGTTATTTATTTCCCTTTGCAGTCCCGGGCGATCCCTCCAGGCTGAAGGGACGGGGGAAGAGTGCACAGCAGCGGTCCCAGGTCCAGCGCTCGGCTTCACCGCATGGTCTCCGCAGCAGGTCCCTTCTGGCAAAGTGCAACCACAATCCCTAGTGCAAGAGATTTTGTGTTTGGTGTTGGGTTTGGGGTCGGTTTTTTTTTTTTTTAAGTAATCAGGAAGAGGCACTTGATTCAAGGCACACTTCAGCAAGTTGCAAACGAAGCGAGAGGCAGAGTAATGGCTCTGCGAGCTCTCTGCAAATTGCCATGTGCTTGCTGTTGCTGCTGGAGGCTGACTGACAGGCTCGGAGCACGGGCAGCACGTCAGGGAGATAAACGGCACCATAAGGCAGCCCTAGACACACAAAAATCTTGCAGGGAAGTCTCCGGAGCTTCCTCGGTGTTCCGAGAGGTTCAAACAAGGCTCCAGCAGGCAAGCGAGACTGCCCCACATGAGGCAAAACAATTGCCGAACTGGAAGTGTTACAATTACCAGCAAATCGTGACTACTCAGGCTGGAAGTCGAGCGTCCCGGCTCCCCCGCCCGCAGCGGCTCCCCCGCCGAACCCACCGCTCCCAGCGGCGGGGAGGAGCGGGACTCAGCCCGGGCAGCTCGCCTCCCGCCCGCACCTCCCTCACACCGCGCCGGAGAATCTCACCCCTGCCACCTCCCATCCCCTCGCCCTCCTCCGCCCGCTGCGGTGAAGCCCCTCGCTGCTCGCCCGCACCTGATCCGGCGGGGGATGCGGGGGGTTGGGTGAGGAGCGGCGAGCGCTGCCCGGGCTTACCGAAGGGGAAGTCCCCGACGCACATTGGCGGCCCCGGCGCGGAGTCCAGCCCGGACAGTGTCGGCAGCCCCGCTCCGCGCCGTCCCGCCGCCGTTCCGGAGTGACTCCGGCCCCGCTCCGCCGCCTTTCAGCCCCGCAGCCCCCGCCCGCCGCCCGGCCGCGCCCCCGTGATGTCAATGTGTCACTGCGCGGCGACCCCGAAATCCCGGCATGGACTTCACCGCCACCACCCGCCCGCCCTGCAGCCGCCTCCCCGCACACACACACACGCACACACACACACGCACACCGGTCACGGGCACGCCGGGGTGCCGGTGTCTGTGAGACTGAACCCGCCTCTCTCCGTCCCGCGGGTGGCGGCTCCCGGATCCGCGGCTCCCGGTCCCGGTCCCGGCTCTGGGCAGCGGCTCCCCCGGTGGCGGGGACGCCCCAACGGCCGGCAGGGGGCGCTTGGCGGGGTGCGGGGTGCGGGGTAAGGGATGCGGAGTAAGGGATGCGGGATGCGGGGTGCGAGGGGGGTCCCGGCTCCGGGGATGGCGGGAGAGGACCCCGCAGAGGGTCTGAGGTGACAGCAGGGCCCACGGGAGGGGAAGGACGCGTGTGTCTGAGGCACCAGCTGATGTGAGAATGAACTTGTGCTGCAGCGCTCCCCTGGTAAAGGTGACTGAGAGGCTGAGGATGGGGTTTAGCAGCACCGCCTTCCAGCCAGGGTACAGCCTGACGGAACAGCTTCATCTGTACTGTGTCCTGTCCTGGGGTCCCCAAGGCCAGAAGGACGTGGAGCTGTTGGAGCCAGTCCTGAGGAGGGCCACGAGGATGGCCGGAGGGCCAGAGCACCTCTGCTATGCTGAGAGAGTTGGGGATGTTTCATCTGGAGAAGAGGAGGCTCCAGAGAGACCTCAGAGCACCTTCCAGTGCCTGAAGGGGCTCCAGGAAGGCTGGAGAGGCACTTTTTACAAGATGTATAGGACAAGGAGGAACAGTTTTAAACTGAGAGTAGATGTTAGGAGAAATTATGCCAGGCTTGATTTTAGATAAACAATGCTGGGCTTAAAGGGGTCAGTAAAAATAACTGAGAGTATTGGCAGCAGTTTACTATCACTTGGCACCAGAAATAACACTTCACTGAAACAAGGGGAAACCCTAGAGCTATATCAGAAAACTCTCTGCAGACCCAAGCAAACATGCCCGTGTGTCATGCAAGTCATCCTGTTAGATTTTTCTTGGAAATGACAGCAGTGAGAAGCTTTTGTTAGAAAAAGGAGAGATAAAACTGGGGAGAATAAATTGGCAACTTGGAAGAGGATTGACACACCTTATGACTATATCCTGGCACATCCTTAATTTGAGGATTGACACACAGACAGCAATCCAATGCAACCAAGTTATTTTCCATCTCCAAATTGTCATCTAAAGGTGCCTGCCTTTCCCACTGACCGCAAAAGAAGTTGAGAGAGATCAGTCCTCTATGCCCAAAGTTAATCCCTCTGAAAAACCTTCCAGATTTAAAGTCAAGAGACTGAATGATAGCTGATGATAGCTGTGATTCAATCCCTATTTCCGCTTTTACATCTACTGCAGATCATCTCCACCTTCTGCAGTCACGTGCTATTTCTCCCTCATGCAAGCTTCAGTATGCTGGAAAATGTGTTGTACAGAATAAAAGTCGAGTCAGTTGCTGGGTTTTGTTTGCTTTTCTTCCTAATCCAAACCCAGAAGCAACTTGCATGTATAGGTCACTTGATTGACCTTTCTAGGCAGCAAACACGACCTTTGTAAAGTTGAATTGGATAAACTGTGATCCTGTCACTATCAGTAATGAGTAACACTCCTTTCTTGCACCCCACCTGGGAGTACCAGTGTACGTCACCCCTAAGTGGCATCTCCTCACCTCTGCTAAGGCCCATGTGAGAAGGAGGACACATACTCAGTCCCAGGCACTGGCACTTCTTTCCTCCTTCTAAGCAGCACAAGGTGGTTTCATCCATGAAAAGCAAGAACTACCTATCAGCACAGCATCATTTCACACAGGACAAGGTACAAACAGCCTGTACTTGAAGTGTTTGATATTTACTGTTCCCATCACTCATATTCTGTGGTGATAACTATCTTCAGCCAATATGCCTTTGAGAAAACTCAGCAGAGGAAGTGTTTACCTTTACTCAAGTTATTTGTCAGTTAATAGCCAACCTTCACAGCTGTAACAACCCTTCTGAAGTTATACAGGAATTCAAAAGCTACTTAAAACAAAACAAAAAAAACAACCCAGACATTAGCATTTATAATGAAATTATAAACAAAATTGTTGCACATTCTTACAGTCTTACCTGTAGAATGTATAAGCCATGTATTTCTCTCACCACCCATGGAGAACTAATACTGAGCAGATTTGGAAGAAGCAACTGGGACCTGCAGCTCCTGGAAGCCTTCTGCCTTGTCAATGTTTGACATTACACTAGGTGGGACTGGGCAGGTGTTAGGAGGTGTTAGGGTGTTGGAAGGCTCAGGGCCCATGGCATGCTCAGAGAGCCATGGAAATCCTCAGTGCAATATGTGCATGTTGGGATAAGCCCAGTAGAGCAGTGAATTTTTAACACTTACACTGGTAGGCCTATATATATTTTAAAAAACCAAACCAACAAAATCCTACAACAGCTATTGAACACTGCTGTTATTGTAAGTGTTGTGGACAGTTTCTTGAAAATCATAGAAAAACAGAGATTTCATGTGATGAAATAAAGCTTTTGCAAAGAGCTGAAGTAAAAACCAGAGGTGCTGCAGTGAAGACACTGCGACTCATTTCAGGGCAAGGAAGAGAAAGTGAAGGATGATGTGAGGCAGCATTTCTGATCACATTTTGCAGTAGACAGGCTGACCTTTACCTGAGATCAGAGGCATCAGAAGCTGGGGATTTCTTCAGCCTCGGTGCAAGGACTGCTCTTGGGGATCCCCAGAGAGGTGCAGCCATGTACATGTACTCTGTGCCACTGCACAGGCTGGGGAGAGGCCCACAGGAAACCCTCAGCTGCAAATAGGGTCTTGACTTTCCTCTTCAGAAGATAGCATCGGTTTTACTTAGAGGCAGCAGGGACAGTAAAATGCAGCAGCCAGGAAAACCTTTGAGAACAAAGGGGTGAACCTGCTCCATGAACACTGACACAAAGTACTGGGGAGATGCCGCAGAGCTAAGGCTTTGGTCTGTGCCCAAATTTGGCACAAATTAACAAGAAAGAGGATTCAGAGGTCTGTAGAATTAGTTGAGAGTTTGAGAACATGCTTCCCCACCCCTTGCACCCTATCAGAGAAATCAGCATTTCCACAAGTGCCGTTCCTGAGCACAGGGAGCAGCTGGAGACACAGGACAGGGTGGTCAGGTCAGTGACACACATCAGATACTTTTAAACCACTCATAGGTCAATTTGGTAAACAGGGACTAGTGAGAAACTCTGGGAAGGCTTTGACTTCATTTGCTGTCAAAAATGCCATTGAAGACAAATAGCACTGAAGAAAAGCTGTAGGAAAGACAACACATCAGTGAAGGCACCTAAAAAGAGGCAACACTTCACTCTCCTAAGGGCAGGCCACAGCATGTCCATCCATTTTTCAGTACTCACTTGCCATATAAGCAGCCAGTGCATTCGTATTTCCCCTTCAGAGATCCACACCTATTAGTTTTCTGGTCAAGTTTATTTCTTCTTCTGAGAACTGTCTCTGTAGACTCCATGCTTAGCTGCTGTATTTTTGGGGTTTATACAAGATACTCTGCTCAGGTACCCAGGATGTCTTTATTACTTCATATGCATTTGTAACTCTCCTAGCAAATTAGCTAGTATTGCTTCATCTTCCTGTATAAAAAGCTTTGTGAAAAAGGAAAATGGCCATTTGCCTTTTATTCCTTAATACAGGTAATAATTTATTCAGATCTATTGTAAATTACATTATCTGCAACTCATTTTTTTCCTGTCTTGGCACTAAGCAAACTGCCAATTACTATCCATTGAGACATGATTCCTTGCACAGCAATTAGAAGCAGCTCTGTTTTATTTCAGTTTTCACCAATAAGAGGGCATTTCTGTGTTTAACTATATTATCAAAATAGATATATTTCCCAGGTTTAACATCACTAAGGAGAAAGAAACAAGGGTCTGTGAATCCAAGAAGAGTGTTAAGTGTTAAAAGATTTTACTTTTCATATAATTTTGAGCTGTGCACATTTCTGCACGTCTCTGTCCTGTCTCAGCTGTTTTCATTTACTGTCAGAGACTGCAAAAATCTTCATCACTGCAAAGCCACATTATAAAAGTATTAGTCAACTATAAGAGTAATAATTTGGGTGTCTCCTTCAACCTACCTCTTATTTGAAGGCTCTATCAGACTGAATGCTCAAGATTTTACCAGGATTTCCATCCAGAGATGAGCTTGAACAGCTGTGCAAACCCCAGCCCCCCCAGAAGGAGCTGTCTGTTTGAGCCTTGAATACCAAAGCCCAGTTCTGGGGCTGAGGATACAAAACCAGAATGCACTCAGTGGGGCAGTTCTCACTTCTCTCCTTCAAGACAGCTCATTCCAAAATGAATTATGGTTTTGTAATGTGACAGATTCCTTGATTTTGGCATAAAAAACATGGCTCCCCAGTTATTCCACTGCATTTTTAGCATGAAGTTGAAATAAGAAAACTGTGACATACATTAATATGAAGGCTATGCTGATTTAGTAGGTCAGGGCAAACTGTGTAATTTAATTTCTGCAACTGTATGAGATTAAGTGGCTTCTAATTTTTTTTTTTTTTTTTTTTTTTTTTTTTTTTTTTTAAGGCCAGTAAGCCTGTTTTTCTATTTTTCTTGGTTAATTCTACACCCGAGCTAGGTAGCAAATGGTAGTGCTACAAAGATTTTCCTGGTGGGATCCAGTACTGTAGGTCTGTCTGTGTGAGCCTGTGCTGAGAGCTGAGTGAAAGGAGGTGGCTGCTTTAATTACAGCTGACAAAGACCCAGCCAGAGGAAATCCACCATGACTGAGTAATAGCATTTAGCTTCAAAAGCAACCGAGGAACAAAACTTTCCCACTTCTGTTTGAGAAGTGGCCACTCCCCAGGTGTGGACTGCATTATCAGAGGAAGAGGTAAAGCTCTGCTAATTTAAATACATGGTTCCATGTAGGATTACCTCTTGGGTGTTAGTACATCTCTAGAAAAGCCTACTATTTATTGAGTTGTGCAATCACACACGTCACTGTCAGCCCAAGGAGGTCTCAGGAGCAGCGTTTCTAATTTGATTTGAAAATATATGTGGAAACCTGAGACTGCTTTTAGCAAGAATGATGGGGTTGGTGTAATGAACACAACCACTTTTGTCGTTCTCAAGAACAGTGTGTCAGCAACTAAGTTTAGGTTCCCTCCACAGCTGCAACAGCTTCTGTCGAGAACTTTCATATCTCTGTCACGTTCTGGATTCCACTTTACCAACAGAAAGGCATTTAAATGAGATTTTAACAGCCAGCCTTCAATTCCCTGGACTATAAGCAGGGAGGAAGCTTTTCTAAGGAGCTTTGAAAAGCACATTTAAAGCACACTCAGTGTTTTCTGTAAGTTGAATTGCATCCTATTTTGTAAGTCTAAACGCATTATATAACATTTTGCAATAGATTTTTCCATCATTTGCTTTCCCTGAGGGGAACTTAATATCCTTCATCAGAAGCAAGGTCTGGTCAGAAGGAAATAGAAGCAGAAAAGTCAAACCTCAATCTCCTCACCCTGAATCTCACAGCTATCCCCCTGACTTCACCAGAAAGGATGCCTCAGAAAAAGCTTATGGATGTTCCTGTACTACATGTTTGTTGGTGAAACATACCATATGCCAAACCACACCAGCAGTATTTTCAGCACTATTTGCTGCTCCACAGAGCTGTGTAGAGGAAAGCAATCCTTCCTGTCAGGGAATGGGACAGTGTAGGGTAATAAAGCCAGAAGAGGCAGAGAAAGGTGGAAAGGACAGAGCAAAAGATGATGGAAGCTCAGCAGGAAGAGTAGATTCATACAATCAGACTTTTTTTTGACAGAAATGTGCTAAGAGCCTCTTCCATAGCTCACAACACTACCATGAAAAATTCCACTACTTTCAGCACCTTCCCCCCTACCTCTGAACACACCATGCTTCCAACTTTGATCCAAGTAAATACGATCTATGTGCAAGAGAGGCACTGACTGAGCTCCTGGAAAAGGAATATCTCTGTGTTATGATCTGTGTTCCATGTGATTAGCAGTCATTAAGTTAATTGCTGTGTCTGTAAGCAAGAGAACAAACACAAACTGATAGGTACTGTCTGCAGAGCCATAAGCACGCAAGGCTCTTCCCACAGCATGGCATTCAGCTGAGGGAAGGATGGCTATTTTTAACTACACATCTCAAAACAGCATTACTTGTGAGATTAATACACCTAGAAGTCTTTCAGACATCTGCTTGATGTCAAAAAAGAAGTGCACTGGCCCTGGGAAGCCCATTGCTGGGACAAGGTGCTGGAAATGACCTGCACGGAGGGGATGATTTTGAGGAAAGAGCTGGGGAGAAGCAAAGCTCCCTCCAGTCCTGCTCTGAATGCTCTATCCCAGAAAGGCTTTGCTCAGGCTACATTCTGTTCTAACTTCTGCTCTCAGTATTTCCCCACCCAGCTTCATACAAATTCTTATAAAGGTTATGTACAGACTTGTACAAAACGGAGACTGACACCAGCTCTTGGAGGATTTCCCAGAGCAACTTTAACGGAGATTATGTAACATGTTAAATCTGTGCATTGGGGTTTTTTTTATTTATTTTAATATAGGTGTTATTATACTACTAGTTTGTTCTTCCTAGCTTAACCCTCCAACCACCCTTTCAAAAAAGAGATTCAGAACCTGAGGTTATGACATGTATTTTATGTCCAGGCAGGACAAATGTGTTACAACTGGAGGGTCTTAGCAAGTCCTAACAACCATTACTTCCCTTCCATACATGCCACTGCCAAAGTCATAGGGGGCAATCTATAGCTGATGCAACAGCAGAACTTTTGAGCTAGCACAGAACTTCTATATTCTTTAATCAAAGATGTCAAAGTACCCTACAAATGAGGGAGAAAGAAAATCTCATGGGGGAAAAAAAATTTCCAAAGGTGCCACAAAAAGAGCCAACCAGGGTAGTAGTTCAACTTCCTTGACTCCTATAAAATTGCAGTTTCAAAATATAGGGAAAAGAGCCTGAGTAAAAAACTTCACAACTTTCATTTAGAAACATCTTCAGTTTCAGAGAAAGAAAACATGTCCTACATGGTTACTTTATTTTATCTGGTGAAGAATAATTTTAATATTATGTGCGAGTTGTATAGAGAAGTTGTATAAAGTTGTATTGAGAAGTATAACACAATTTTCGGGAAAGGTAAGGTATCAACGTGAATCTTATTTTAGATATATTTCAGACATATAGATGCATTTTAACTCGTGCCACCCCCAAGATCCAAGGAAGGAAATGATCAGGAAGCTGTAAAACAGCTCAAGACCAACATGGGGGAGGACAAAGAGGAGGCTTGAACAAAGCAGAGAGCACTCTGATGTGTTTGTGAAGGAGCACTGATCAAAGCCTGGGACCTCTTGTTCTGCTGCTGTGCCTACTGCAGAAGAGTCCTGGATGCTCCTGGAATAGCACGCTCAGTGCTCAGAAAAAATGGGGTTTTCTTCATTTCTTTGGCCTCCTGTCCTGTGAGGAGAAATTAGTGTATCTATCTACCTGTCCAGAGACCACCGATTGGAACTACTACAAAAATCACTGCAGCTGCACAGCAAGAAGCTTCAAAAGAGCTGTCAGCTTGGACATGTTTTGCTCACACTTTCAAGACCTACAGGGTTGTTATTCACTTCGGAGCAAAGTTCAAAACATTGATAGTCCTGGTCTGCACAGCTTTGTCTCAACTTCTTCAGCTTCTTCTGTCATCCACATCCCTAAGATAACAGGATAAATCCATCTTAAAATTATAGGACACTTATAACACTGAAGATACTGGCTGTTCCCCAAAAATTACAGAACTCACTTCAAGATATAAAACACATCTTTGTGAAAAGCCATCTCCAAGATGCTCTTGCGAACAAGCACTTTGCAAAACATACCCAAGCAAACAGTCAACCATGATTATTCTGAAGGAAACACTGGACAAAACCCATTAGTTTCCATTGAATATTTTTGACATTCAAACACTTTCATTATAGGTATCATGAAAATAGGCACCTGCAGTAACACAGAATTTTCTTTTAATTAAAACTTTCTTCAGCATTAATAAAAAAATGCAAAACTTTTTTTTAAAAAGTGCTGTTCTGGGACTCCTCATGTCATGCCATCCTTTCTGCCTTGCATCATCTTTCTCCCACTGCTTCCACCTGTCTTGTGCAGCTTTTTCCACAAAACTCACATCAGCTTCTTAGCAAGGCATCTTGCACAAGTCACACACCTTCCATCAGGTCTCCTCATGAGATCACCAAGCAGACTTCCTTACAGTAGCAAGGTACAGAATGGTCTGGTTAAGGTACAAGATCCTTCTGATGGATACAAATACTTCCAGAAAAAGCTCTTTGAGCTTTTTACTGTTGCTGTGGGTTTTCTTTCTTCCCCACCTCATTGTTTGTCTTGGGGAGTTTAGTAATAAATAATGAGCAGAGTTACAAGACATGAGGAAACTTTCACCATGCTTTCTACTTGATTCTCTTCCTCCCCACTTTTTCTTATGATTTTTACTTTTCACCTCTTCTTCTCATTGAGAAATGTCAGAATTCCCCTCCTTCTTCTTGATACCACTACCAATACTATTTTTCTGAAAAAAATAATGAGAAACTAGGCCTTAACTTCTTCTTTTGAAGTTTTGCAACTGTGCTGAACCCTGCCAATGATATCATAATGAAATATTTACCAGGGGAAAAAAAAAAACTGTAAAAACCTTGCTTGCTGCACTTCAAGAGGGGTTGTTCCAAAGGCTTCAGAAAGGTCTCACATCCATACACAGCAAAGACTCTGCTCTGGCATTAGTACTGCCTTCCTGCAGTCTTTATCTCTTCCAGTAAACCATGTTCATTTTGGAGGAGCAGGGAAATACGTCAAAATTGCTCTTTCCTGGAAGAAAGCAACTTCAAGGATGTTCTTCCTGCTGTATGAGAAACATTTAGCAAGACCACTGCAGAAGCCAGGGCTGGCCTAGAAAAATTTAGCCTTTGATGTTAAAAACAAAACCAAAAAACGCAACAAAAATCCCTAAAGAAAACATGAATTGTAATGCCTGCCACTTCACATACACCTTAGGTGTCTGAAGGAGTCAGGCTCCAGAAACACATCTGCTACTGCAGAGCTGATGGGGTTAATGAGATCAAACCCAGTTTCCACTTTGTGCTTAGCAGGAGACACTTCCTACCACAGGGCCAGTGTGAGGAGCCCTCCCTCAGCTTCTCATCACACCAAAATCAGCATCAAAATAACACCAATCAGCCTCTACTCTGATTATCAACAGTTTTCCTTATTTTCTGTCTCTTTTGAGCTCCATCAACTCCTGTCCTTCCACATGAAAATCAGACAGTGTTTAATTTCAGGGCAATCTTCCTAATTCACATGTTTATTTTAATCCATTTTTCTCTGTCTCCTCTGCCACCCTCTCCCCCCACCCCAGCAAGGGCTCACAGGCACTCACCTTCTCACTCAGGAGACAGCAATCCCAGGATGCTGATCCATCCCCAGCAGCCACCGAGGTACAGAGCAGCTCTCCTACCACCTTCTTTCATGTTGCTTTAAGTCCCAAGTGCAGGAAGGGGCCTAACAAAGCTGTATGCAGCCAATTGTGTTATCAAGGCACTTGGCACTACCAGCTGATCCTCGATTACTATTCATCCCTCGGGAAAATAAAACACCCTTTTGTAGTAAAAGTGTAACCGGTTGCTATGATGCATTACATATTAACAAAAGCAGCTTTTGACCAAAATTACAGATGATGAAAGCCTGGAAGTGGAATCAGACCAAGGTAACCAGTTGTCTCTACATGTTTCAGATAAAAAGCAGACAGTTTAACCAAGATTTTCACAGTGCTGCAAAAGAACAGTGTGGTGTGAGTTATGTCATAGGCTTGTACATAAAATGGTAGTGAGCTCTATAAAACAAACGTGAAGGGTCACACTTACTGCTGTAGGGACCCTTCTGGGGTCTGTAGGGACCCATCCCACATATGCAACTGCCAGCACTGTAGCAACCTCATTTTTCACCACCTCATTTTTGTGCTTTTCTTTGAAATTCACACAGATTTTCCTAACTTTTTTTTTCTTTTTCTTCCCCCCCTCTAACTAGAGAGCATAGTCCTCTGAAAGGCAGACTTTACTAAGCAAAACTGTGGAATTTACTGGCTTGGTAGAATTCTCCCTACTTAGGTGGTGAGGAAGCATTCCAGAATACTGCAAGATTTATTTGTTTGCTAATCTACTTAAGCACCCATAGGCCTTAACAGCCACAACTCCTGTGATTCTGTGATCTTTCATGTCCAAGTCCACTCTCAGTGCAGGAAAGCTAACCAGTGGGACTCTCACCTGGAAAGATCTCTATATGGCTTAGGGCCACTCATCAGATTCAGCTCCACCTTCCCCCTGAGCAGTGCTTGCTGGTACAGGGCACATGCAGCTCATTGCCACTTGCATCTTCTCCTTCTGCATCAAACCCAATGGGCTCTCAGTTGAGGCAGCAATCCAAGCACCAGGAAAACACCTCCCATGCAATGCAAACAAGGCTGTATGAACACATTTCACATCCTCAGTTTTGGGAAAACTTGCTGACAGAGAAAGGGGGTAGCTTTAAATGGCATTAAGCAGAGCAGGCTTGCAGTAAGCAGCTACCCCTGTGTGAAATTTGAAGCTCTTGCCAGCGGTGTGGAGGAAAGACATGACCTCATTATTCCACAGCCCAGATAATCCGTCCCTGGATAAAGTGAGAGCTGACAAGTGTTTCACCTTGAAGGTTATCAAAGTCCTTTCCACACTCTGCTGATGTGGAGGCATTTACTTTACCAAAGAGGGACGTGAAAACTTCTCTGTTGTAGTAAAAGAGATAAAAACATGGGGGGATGAGGAGGGGCATGTGCTTAAGAGCAAACTGCCATGCCATAAGGACACAGGGATTGAGAGGAAGAGACCAAGGGCATTTCCAGAACCATTTATGCAAACAGGATCTATTTGCACGAGCCAGCAAAATATTTTTCTCAATATTTTGAGAGTTGCTGCTCTCAATTCCTTCTATCTACTTCCATGTACTTTATCTAGATAAGTGCTTAGGGGGCTTTCTTGACATCCGCTACCCCCTTTAGCACCTCCAGAAAGGCAGTTAACTCTTAGCTGGGATAAATCACTGTCTGGACCATCTTCTAGTGTCTCTCCAGTGACTGCTGTGAGCAATTCCACTCCCCTAATCTTTTAGTTAGATGAATCCAAGTTTTCTTGCCCTGGGTTTTACACAAGCATGTGCAGTCAACACACTAGCCTCCAGTTTTGTTGGAAGGACCGGTGATCCATTTGAGCAATGGTTCCACACTAGTTCAAGGGGAAAGAATGTCATCTGGTTGCCATTGCCTTCTCACAACACCTGCACTCCTGCTGGAGCCCTGCCATGCAAACACAGAGCTGGGCTCTCTCCCCCTCACTGGGCCAGTCCTTGGCGGACTACTTAACAGAGAAAACACAGATCTCCTTCTCCTATCAGGACTCTGGAGTCATTGGATTTAAGTCTGCATGGAAGAATGACACCATTTAGAAGATTTAACACATAGCATATAAAGCCCTGGAGAAAATGCATGGCTCAGTTTCCTACAGAAGAGATTAACAAATGCACAGGTAGCATTTGCAGAAAGAGCAGTTACAAACCCCAAGATCCCAAGTAGGTTTCAGCTGAAGTATTTTGTCTTCCAGATGTTACCCTGACATTCAAAACATACCCAACTACAACTGCAATTCTGCATGCCTCTTGCACCTACTCTCTAGGAAAAGCTCATTATTCAATTGCACACATTATATCCCCTACAGTATGTTCTTTCATGTCAAAAGAAAATGAAAGAAGCAGTGAAAGCAAGAGATTTTGAGGTTCACAATAGGTAAAAATTATTGCAATTCACTACAGCCATAACAATATTAAACAGAAATACAGAAGGGTCACAACACAAACCCAGTTTTCCAAATGCAACTCTGTTATGGGTTAGCTCCACACTGACCGGGTTCTCAAGACAAGAATTTGGAGCAGTTATGAAAAGCTTAACACAGCTACCTGGCTCCTGTCCTCAGTGGACAACATGTCACTTTGAAGTAGCTCAAATGCACTGATGATCCAGCAAGTCTAAGTTCAGTGATTTTGAATAACCAACTTTGAAAATCATCTTTACTCTGTCCCTGATGTAGGCCCTCGCACCTGAACTCAGTAAACCTTATGTTCTGTTCTCATTGAGAGACTGTAGGAAAATTATCCACAATAAACTTCATTTTTTTTCCAGGATTAAGGATTGTATATAGTACTTGCAGTGAAAATCTGTTTTATGCATTAGGCAGAACACAGGACTGAACTTTTTTCAAGTTAAGCGAAGACATTTTTGCATTTTGATAATAAATACTCTCCTGGTCATTTTTGGCAAACCTGTCAAAAGACATTTTATGCCATTTTGCAAGATGTTGTTATTGGAGGAAGAAGTTAGACTTTGTACTTAAGCAAAATGTGCCTGAAACATTGAAAAGCTGATTTAATGTTAGCAATTTTGCAGCTCAAGCAGTATTTGGGCCAAAAACTGGCTCCAAAAGATAATGGCAGGCAGGAAAAAGACTGTATTTCTAAAGAACATAAAGAAATAATCCTAGGAACCATTTCAGCAGTTAAACAGAGAATGAGGGAGAGATATTCTTCTCAGATGCATTCTTTCCCTTTCCCTGAGCCTCTATTACTTGATTAAAATTAAACTTCCAAACAACAATAAACATGATTAACCCAGCAGAAGAAAGAACTCCTCTATCTTTGACTTTGAATGCGTGGAGGTGCTCAGGCTTAGATGGCCTCACACTGCAACAATCTGGTTTGGTCCCAAGGCACAATGTGTTCAGTAAGACATGCAGTGAAAAGTTCAGCTCTGAATTAAACCCACTCCTTTAAATGACAGGCTAACTCTCAGAAGATATTTTTGAAGTGCTCTGTCCTATAGTGCCCTCAACAGTAAGTTCCAGTGAGAGACTGAGGGTGCCAAAGTCCTCACTGGATTGGTCTATGAAAGGAATACTTTGCTGATGTACTTCGACCAAAATGGAATATTTGATTATTTTCAATAATTCTGATGGGGTTTTAGGTTGCTAGTCCAAGAAAACAGCAATCTCTCATTAGGAACCAGAAGGGGAATCATCATACCTTTCTTTAAAACTCCATTTATACATGGAGAATTGGGATACATTCAGATTTTGAGTGGCATCAGACTAGCTAAGGTTTTCAGAAAATATGGGAGCCATGTTATACCTTCTAGGGACTTCACCAATTTGCCAGAACTTAATTTTTTAAAGAATATCTTACTTTTTAAAAAATCAAGGTCCACAAACCCAGCGATAGAAAAGAGATTTTCGTACATTTAAAATCACTTCAGGCAAGTAGGTATATATCAAGAGATTTGGTACCAGGTGGATGAATGTGGTAACATGAGGAAGAGAACTGATGTTTGCGGAGATGGTTTCTTCCTAAGGCACAAACCACGGCCCCGGGCCAGCATTCTCTCCTGATGTCCTAATTTTCAATGTGGAAAATTCCCTCTGATGGCAACAGAAGTCCATGTATGGAGAGGGCAGTCAGCCATACCTGTCTCTCTCTTGATTTTTCAGTTCAGATTCACACCCTGGTGCAAGTTCCCAAGGGATGTGAGCAGTTCCCAAGGAACAGAGAGATAGTTTTGCTAAATACAGAACTTGTTCTGGACAAATACATACAATTTTCTCAAAAAATATATAGATTTCCAAATAATTATTACTCTCTCATGAATATATAATTACTGCAAAAAAAGAGAAGTCTTCATAATAATCAATAAACAAAAAAAAAAAAAATAACCTTACAAAAAATCTCAAATGATATTACTTGTTTTTTCTAACATGATAAAGTAGGATTGACCTGTAAGTTCTTCTCCTTACCTACACCAGGAAAACAGAAAATTATCCACAAAAATTCAGGGTTTTGTCACCTTTTCTTTTTAAAAAAATGTTAAAGTTTGTATTGGATTTGCTTTACCTGTCCCTCATAATTTTTATGTCTGGAATAGAAATGATTACTCATCCTATTGTGGGGTAAAAATGGTAAAAATTTGTTTGCTTAATTACATTTCATACTTAGGGCAAGAGCAGAGAGCTCATAAAAACTTGTAGTTATTTCAGCAGACCATACATACAGCAAAGAAATAAGATGAGAAGATTTTGTCTGTCCCTGAACTATTTTGTGCTTATTTATAACAGTTTTTGCAAGGAGATTTTCTTATTCTTTAATTAGGATTCATTAGGATTTTAAGTGGCCAGCTTTAAATTACCAATCAACATTCCTACCTATTTTGATGGAAGCAAACACACACCAACAAAAACCTTACTCTGAGGCCTGACAGAAGTTTCAGGTTGGTGAATGTACCATTTTTAAGGTGCCTGCTTCCCAGTATGTGTAAAAAGGAGTTGTTTAAGACCAAAGATAAACGCTTCACCGTAATCAATCAGGATACCTTGTTGGTATCTCAGAAGGCATTATGTTTGGCAAGCCTGTTTGGCAGCTTTTCTGGAGATCATAAATCAAAAGATTCAGAATAATTTTCAGCATTTCTTGTAGTGAGGCCACTCCCTGGGTCTCCATCTCACTGGGATGGTCCCTGGGATTGAACTGTGGTTGAGGCAGGAACAAAGACAGCAGTGACCCTTGTTGCTACTCCCTTTAGGGCCAAGAATCCACAAAAAAATCAGATTTGATCAATTCTTTTTGATATACACTCACATAAACTGAAGCAAACCAGTAATCTTACTACCTCTAAAATGCAGATTCTATCACTGGAACTGTAAAATAGAAAGTTTTGGACAATACCTGTCATACTTGAAACTTCCCAGCGGGCATTTATTATGACAATTCTGCACCTCAGTTAACTTCAGACACTCTAAATCAATACAAAAATTCCTTAGTTTTTGACAGCGTCACAAAGGAAATTTACTATTCACACCTCAAATGGGTGTGTGTGTTAATTTGCCTTTCAGAGTGCATGCAGTCCACTTTGCTGCTGATATTCTGCATAAAACTGGATTAATGAATCAGGAATCCTCGGGGTCACAACAGTCAGCGCGTAGCCAAAGTGCCGCCCCAGGACAGATCTGGCATCTATGTCTTCCTGAAGAGCTAGAAGGGCTGCTTCTCTACAGACTGCTGTTATCTGCAACGACAGTAAATAAAACCAAAAATGTAGCATTATTATTAGGAAATATATTACTTGAAAGGAAGCAGGCGAGCACAAGAATATCAGTACACCCCAAATGCCAGATTATTAAGTTTCTCCAACTTTTTTTTATTATACTAAATGAGGTTGTGGGTGATTAGGACATCCAAGAAACAGGATATAGCTTGAAAGTCAAACCCCAGTGACGCTACTTTTCATTGTACAGTATGCTGCAAATTAAGTTGATAATCGTATTACCTTGTGGTAAACTCCCAACAACACCTGATAAATTAAACCCTCAACAACCAGTGATACGTTTTTCTGTCCCCAAAGCATGAGAGCAGATATTCCCAGGCTCTGTGGGCACTTTTCTTTCTCAGCTTTACACTGGGAAAAGAAGTAAAAACAATTAATTCAGAAAGGAGGGCTAGAAGGAGAGGGGTGTGTGGAAGGGGAGGAGGGTTAAGGTCTCATACTCTGCAATGTGTTTTTAAGCTCTCTGGACTTCAGACAGCGGAAACAGACTGATGCCAGTGTCACTCTAAAGACACATTACTGTGGTGAAAAGAGCTTGTGGAATGAAAAGAGATATTGTGATTTCCAGTGCAACAGGGAAAACAGTGATTGATATTGACTGCTCCCTTATATCTGTAAATGAAAGAGCCAGCTGAAACACATTTGTCCAGCTATTCAGCATATTTTCTCTGTTTGTTCACTTACTGAAAAGAGTTCCCCTGCTTATGCCGTGCTAATGGTTGCCAAAGCCGTTTAGTAGCTTTTTAGAGGATTTAGCAGCATGTTTAGGAAGCTTTCACAAGAAAACATGCATGGATTTAGATGGCTTTGTCAAGTTACAACAATATTACTATTAGTGCTGTGCTGCTCTAATGAGCAGTGAAGCTAAACACTGCTGTTATGCATTTTAATGCTCTTCAGGACTTTGGAGACAGACTTGCAAGAATAGCAGAGATGCAGTGCACCAGCTCTTTGCAGAGATAAGCAACACATCATCTAGAAAGTAATGCAGGGACCTTCATTAAAAGGACCTGGAAAACCATTCAGTTTTTTTTAAAGTAGACAGTGTGACTATTTCCCTGTCTCTAACACAAATAAAAAGAAAAAAACCAAATCAACCAGACCAGATTGAACTGACTCCATCCCTGCCTAACACCAAACCCAGAAATTCTGTGAAAGAGAAGACTTTATGGAAAAGCAGATCCCAAGCACCCTGGACTCTAAACCTGTGTTGGTCTTTGAAGGAGGGGTCCCTTTCCCCTTGATAAATACTGCACTAAGGGCAAGTTTCCCACAAAATGAAGAGGAAGAAACCTAGGGTTTTTTCACACACAGTATTAAATATAGCCACAGTGAAACCCAAGTGAATTCATCTGATGAAATCAGCTGCATTATTGCCTGAAGTCTGCTGTTTTTTCATAGATTATTTCTTGTCACTGTCATATTAGGATACTTCTTACTAGACCAAACACCTGAGAGGTTTTTAGATGTCATTGCCACCTAGATTAAAAACCAACATAGGTCAAGCTAGGCAAAGAGGGAAGGCAGAAGAAGGGGCTGACAACAAAGGAAGAAAACCAGTGGCTTTCCAGCAAGGCACAGCTCCTTCCCAGGCTTAGCAGTACTCTGAAACCAGATCACCAGTTCTGCAGCCTTGCAACAGACCCATCCTCAATGATTTTGTCCAATTACCTTCTTAGATCTCTTCTCCTTTTGGCCTCCACAACATCTTGCTGTAATGAGAGCCACAGTCTAATAGTGCATTGTATAAAAACGAACTTTTGTTTGTCTTAAAACTTGGCAATTTCAACAAGTGCCTCGTAGTTCCTGTGTTATGAGAACAGTGACTCATCTGTTGTTCCCTCTTCACCTTCCCCATGTCATAGATGATTTTATGGTTTTATCTTGTCCCCTCTCAGTCAAGTCTTTGCAAGCCAAAGAGCCCTCAGTGATTCAGTCCCTTCTCCTTGCAGAACCTGTCCATCCCTCAGGCCTCCTGCCATCTCCTTTACTTCTGCTCCAACCTCTCCAGCTGGGCAGGGCACAGAGGGAGCCATCCCCAGTATGGCTGTTTCTGGGTTTGTTTCTGGGTTTTTTCCAGAAAATTATCCAGTGTTTCTCCCTGAGCGACAGTATCTAATTTAGGTCACATACTTATGAATTTGGAGCCTGGGTGAATTTCTTTTCTCTCCATTGCATGGATATATTTATCAGTGGACCTTTGCCTGCCTCTTTAGATGAATGCTGTGAACCAGTATTATATGCCAGTTTTAAGACAATTCTTTATTATTTTCAAAAACTAATCCAAGGGACCACCGTTTTTACCTTTTAGGTGTACGTATATAAAAAAAACACAAACAAAAAAAAAGTGCAGTCTTTTGGATTTCTGTGTGAGGAAAGGGAATAATATCCAAATAATAATATCCAAGGGCAAAACTGCAGCTGTACTGAAAGAATTGCAGATGTACCCAACGACAAAATAGATATTCTTGACTGCATCTGAATACAGAGTGGCTTTCAGCACTGACTTTTAAAGCAGTAATGAAGACATTAAGAGATTGCCAGAAACAGCAGCAACTAAACAGTGGCAGAGCAGGCAGCAGGTAATTAAGCAATAACCACCAAGGTGTGGGGTGTTATTGCTGAGCTGAATAGCCAGCCAGGTGTGGCTGAACACTGTTGAATCTGTGAGTTCCAGTACACCCTAGTTTGATTATTAATACCGTTATAAATGACAGTTTAACAAACACCATTCTCATTTTCAAAGGAATGAGAGCAAATTACCAACCTACGCATTAATCTGCTGCCTCCAGCCCTCTCTTTGCATGGGAATAATTTTGAATAATTAAAAACATATAGCAATGTTTTTAAAGGACTGATTTATCATTTGAATGGGTGCTTTAATGTAAGAAAGTAAACAAGTAACTAAGGATCCTACTTCAAAGTTGAAAAAGCAAATGTATCAAGTTATCCTGGAAGGAAAGGAGAACTAAAATTTGCTATCTGAACCACACATGCTGATCAGTAATAACCAAAGCCACACACAAGCTCACAGCTATGGCGCAAACAATGATGAGTCCTAAGAAGAAATGGATTTACACCTAGTCATTCACACCCTTCCCATTTTACTCCCAGCAACAATAAAATGCCCAGTGCAGTTACTGTTCCCTGAATAAAGAACATTCAGCATAACCCATCTTTCTCCCAAAACCAACAGTGACAATGGCTGATTCAGCTTGGCTGATTCTCCCCCATTTTGGCATTAAGAACCAACTCTTTCCAGCCCACTGAAAGTCCTTTTCAGCTTCTTTGTATTTAAAGTGCTCTAAATAGCTCTAAAGAATCTTACAAAGAAAAAAAAAAAAAAAAAAGAAAAAAAAAAAAAAGAAAAAAAAAGGGGAGGAGGGGGGGGAGCCGGGAAAGAAATTAGCTTCTGTGTTCAAGTCTTAGGTATTTTCAAGAAAGTGGTTTTGTTAGTGCAGGGTCTGTTGGGAGCACCTGGGAATGTCGGGTTTAATTGGGCTGCAGCTGGTGTCGATTGTGTGCGCAGTAACTGGCAGCCACTGGCTGGCTGTACATTGTGTTTTCCTTTTTTTCCTTTTTCCTTCCTATTTTAACTTGCTCCTCCACCCCATCAGTCCAAGTTGTAAGGGACTGTAAGAGGGATTAGGAGCTGGAAACAGAAGAGTACCCTGGGGGTTGTGAATAGCACAAACTGCGGCGCTTCCCGGATGAAAACTACCTGCAAGGGGCACTGCTGGGAGGCAGCCTCAAAGGAAAACTCTGCATGGGTTTGGGGAGTTTGCTTTCCTCCTCCCTTCAGGAGAGATAAAAGGTTCATAGATGGCATTTTAAAAAGACATGAATAACTCTGGGTCAGGACATCTGTTCCTCACTCAGATGAATTCCTACCCGTGTCAGGCACATCCTCTTCCCCCAAATCTGCTCTATTAAGAGCCTTATCCCCAACAAAATCAGGGAAGTCAGAAAGCTCTAAGGACCCAAGGCTGTCACCCGATGGAGGAAAGAGGTAGGCATGGACACCTTTCCAAAGTGAAAAGAACCAGGAGAAGATGTGTCATAGGCAGAGAGGTTAAAGTGGAGCACCAGGCAAAGGTTGCTGCTGGGAGGAGAGAAGGCTCCAGGGAGACATCCTAGTGACCTTCTGGAACCTGAAGGGGCTACATAACAGCTGAGGAAGAACATTTTATAAGGGCACGTAATGATAAGACAGGTGAAAATGGCTTTAAACTAGAAGAGAATAGATTTGGATTAGACATTAGGAAGAATTTCTTTCCTGTGAGGGTGGTGAGACACTGGCACAGGTTACTCAGGGAAGCTCTGGCTGCCCCCTCACTGGAAGTGCTCCAGCCCAGGTCAGATGGGGCTTGGAGCACCCTGGGCTGGTGGGAGGTGTCCCTGCCCATGCAGGGGGCTTGGATCTGCATGATCTTTAAGGTCCCTTCCAATCCAAACCATTCCTTGATATACTAAAATCAACATAAATATCTCCGTTCAGTACAGCTCCAGCAAGGCACAACTTTCCACAAGGGATTTGTATAAGGCTCAGTGCAGTGAGATGGTAGATGCCTCAGAGAGGTGATTACCTCCAGGATTTTGCCCCCTTTCCTCCCCCTTGCCCCTAGCAGATCACTGCTTGAAGTGTGGGACCCCACAGCCCCTCTTTCCCTCTTCTCCTTTGTGCAGGCTCCCACCCCTCTCTTGTGCTGGCTCTGGCTCTAAGCTGCCCTTTCATTAACTGATTCAATGCACCAGACTGCCAGAAAACTAATGCAAAAAAGGAAATAAATAAAAAAGAGTCTTAGCTTGCTGCTGGGGTATTGAGATGGGCTCAGAGGAGGATCTGAGAAGCCCCAGCTGGTATGGGAGGGGTGGAGAGCACAGCAAGAACTCTTCCAGGAAAGGAAGGCTGCTAGGTTGTCTCATGAGATTCTGTGCTCACTCACTCTGTTTTAGCATCCCCACACTCCTTCTGGTGTGTACAGTGATCTGTCTGAACTACCTCAGGTAACTGCAGCATCATAGTGCCTGGCTGGCTGGACATGCCCTAGGTAATGCTGTTGTACAACATACTACTTTTCAAGATAAAAATGCTATTTCAAGATTTCACAAATACAAATTTTTTCTTTAAAATGGGCTAAAATGAGAGGCGCGGTTTTTGACAGGTCTCAAAATGGCTTACATTGAGACTTCTCATGTCCCAACTTTGCTGTTTTGTGTATAAACAGAAAAAACAAAGAAAATACAAGGTAAAATGTCTTTTTTCTCTTTTCTGAGAAAAGAAATTCTTCCAGATTTCTACAGGTCTTGTTCTGATAGATTTTGCTTTAATCTTTGAAAGATAAAGAATCACCCCTGTATGTGTATCTCTTCATTCTGTTCAGTTCTACAATCTGTAGATTTAAGTGGGATGGATTATATGTTTGGGCATTTTGCAGATGGAAAATAATCTATTCCAACCAGAAAATTATAAAATATATTAGCATAATGCTTTTCATACAGTATCCATTAATTCCTCAGATCCATGTGCTGTAACTATCACTGGAGCTTTGAAGTGAATTTACTTATTATATGATTGTCACACTATAAAACTTTCCTAACTAAAGAGTGCAAGGTACTCGCAGGCCACACAAGTACCTCAGTGAGACAGAGGCTTCTTTGATCACTAAGCAACTGTGTTTTTAATGTTATTTTCCTGGAGTTAAGGTACATACATCTACGTGGTTCTCTGTTCACCAGTACTGCCTTGGAATAGATGATCCTGTTTGCGCTGCAGCCATCCTCAGCAATGATATCCTCTAAATACATATTATTTTTCATAAAAAGATAGTCTTCTTTCTTCCTTGTTTATCAAAGAAACATTCAGTATGAGTGGACCTTAAAACAGGTCTGTAGTGGTGAAGCAGCACTTTCTTAAATAAAGATAGGTCTTATGTGTATCTTGTGTCTGACTGCACAGGCTGAGCAAACATTCTCTGTTATTCCTGATTTCTCTGATGAGAAGTTGTTAAAGATATGTAATTGAGCAAAACCAGCTCATCTAATGATGTTTGTAGGTGAATTTAGT
This sequence comes from Phaethornis superciliosus, assembly GCA_023637945.1. Classification (NCBI taxonomy): domain Eukaryota; kingdom Metazoa; phylum Chordata; class Aves; order Apodiformes; family Trochilidae; genus Phaethornis; species Phaethornis superciliosus. Next base: position 22,285,078 of record JAJQWJ010000011.1, read on the forward strand.
TCAGAACAGACTGGTCCAAATCTTCATTATTTAATCTACAGTTTGCTTATTTCTGTAATTTTGCATGTGACCATGCATGTGGGTGGAGACAGCTTACCTGAGGTTCTGCACAGGGACATAAGGTGGTCATGCCACCTAAACAGATCTTGTATGGCCAGCACCATAGTTCCCACTCAGCTCTTTCCATGGTGGCCACAGTTGCCTTGGGGGGCTGCTGCAGAGACCAAATCCACCTTCTGCCCTTTACCTCCTGTGATCACCCCATGAAACAGAGCCTGGCATGCTGGCCAGGGGCTGAGCCAGGCAGCTGGCTCTTGAGGGACAACAGCATCATGGCAACAATTAATGAAAACAGCAGTAACCACAAAATGCTGCATCTAATTGCTCTTGCAGTACCAAAAAGTGAGCATGGGTTGTGCCTGGGCAGCAGACAGTATCACATATATCAGTAGCTCTTATTATTCTGTAAAGCTTACACGCCCAGAGACGAGAAGGGAAGAATGAGATATGTAGCCAAAATTAAGCATATGTATCATAACTCTAGCACATGATGACAGCTAAAGAGAATAAACTCGAGCCCTCAGTGGTACAGGTTCAGTGTCATCACACATACCTCTGCTCATCCCAACATGTTCTAACAGAGCAAAGCTTTGACTCCATCTGCAAACTTTCCTTTTTCTTCTTTCCACTCTGTTAAAACATATTACTAGAGGTGGTATCCTTCCTAGCAATATATAAAACATGTAAATTCCAACTTAACTTTAGTGACGAGAAGCACAAAACGCAGCTATTTTCCAAAATGCTCTCTGTCGATATGGCTCCCATCACTTTGGCAGACATGGCATAGCTACACCTTTCACAAAGGAATTCTGTAACAAAACGAGTTTTTACATGCTGGGACTAAATATTTTTAAACAGCGCTCTCTGCCAACTTCAAGTTTCAGCTATATTTGTGCAGCTAAAAAAAAAAAAAAAAATCACACATGTCTCTATGTGAGATTAAGCTGCATTTCTGGTTAACCTCAGAATTATTTTATTTTATATAAACATTTAATGAGAAAGTTTAACTTATTCTCTTCAATGAGGAAAAGGAAGCCAAGCCACTAGAAAAACAGACTCTTTCTATACATACGTGTGTGTGTGCTCACGCACTCACTTTAATTAAAAGTAATTAAGAGAAAACTGTGTTCTCACTCCCAGCACACTGTTACTGCCCCAGACCTGTACATGCAGCCAGTGCTATTTTGCTGAATTCCACCAGTGAGACAGACTGAATTATGCAACTACAAAATGGAGGCCATCGTTAGCTATGGCTGTCATGAGTTTCCCTCTAGAAAACCAAAACAAAAGAAAGTACAAAACCAGATCTGGCAGCTTCTACCTTATGAAACCCATCACAGTGTAGGTGGTGAGTAGCTGTTGTTTCTGCTTGCTTTCATTTTCACGTTTTGAGGCAGAGAGAGATAAGGTTGGGTGATATGTTCAGCACATTCCTTTTTTCTTACAGTGAAAAGTAACTCGAGCCTTTGCTTCTCAAACCAGTATTCCTTCCTCAAGTTTAATCTAAAAGAGTAGCAGAGACCTTAGACTCCTATCAAAACAAAGCAAATAAAAGCAATTCGGCAAAATAAACTGGGAGAAGTGCCCTCCCTTACCCCAAAATATTAATTTTCTTCATCAATACAGTACAGTCTAGAACTCTCTTTCATCTCCAGCTGCATTTCTATGACATTATATCACCATTTAAAGATTGGAAGAGCCCTAAACTTTTGAAGCCACACAGCAAAAAGAAAAGAAAAAACTTCTTCTTTCATGTGTTTGTTTAAATTTTCCCTTTCATCCTGTCTTTGGAGGTATGGCAAATACTGTCTCTGATTTGGATCTTGCATAGCAGGTAAATATCAACTGTATTTGTAGGTACTTACATATGAGATACCATGATATGGTATACCATGAAAATAACAAACTCAGTTAAATATAATGGCCATAAAGTGAGTCTTGGCTTGTCTATCAGTTTGGATAGGAAGGACACATATCTTATAATTAAAGAGATGTATACTTTCTGGGTCTCCATATGGCTATTTATACATGCATACACATCCTGAGTTAATGTAGGGAGTGAAAAAGACATTGGTTCTGTGGGGCCTTTAGATTGCAAGCTTCCTTAGTGGAACCTCTCCTGATTTTTCATTTATTGAGTTCTCAGTTCCTTGAAGGTGTGAGATGTCTCCTGTGGAGTATCTATTACCTTGGCAAAATGCTACAGTAATTTCAGACCGTTTCTAAGTTTACCTCTTGGAGCTTCCCATGGTTGCTCATGTTTCCCAAGAAAATCAGGGAAGAGGACTACTGCATGCTTGTATTCCAGAGAGGCAGATTACGGATGGGAGGATGGTCAGAACTAGAAAGCAACACTGCTAACCACAGCTAGCTGCCTCTGTGTATGGTTATTACTCCTTAAGGAGGAAGCAAAAAGACTGGTAAAAAACTTAAGAGTATGTTTTATTGCACATTTTGCTTGTGCAAGAGAAGAAGTAAATATAGCAAGGAAAAAAATTATATAAACATATGAAACAAGAAGAGTGGTGTGCCAACAATTACCTTGAGTTAAGGATTTATGTAAGGGGTATATTTCAATGGAATAGAAAGTCAATAAAGCAGCATTAAGACAGACATGACAGTGTGACCCGTGCTTCCCAACAGTCAGCCTAAACCAGTGATGCACTGGGCATACACAGAGAGGCATTCACTGGTACAGGTGGCCTTGGGAGTGGCCCTTTCAGATGAGCAGCCCTCCCATTTCCCCAAAAGATCTCAGTGTTATGACCTTATATCCCTTGATCTACTGGTTTTAAGTTTTGTGTGCTAATAAAACCTTCTGTATTTTGAGTTATTCACTCACAAAACAATACGATTCTACCACTAATAACAATGTATTTGCTAAACACTTTTGGCTTCAACAAAGGCACCTCAGGTGTATCTCTCTTGTGTCTATTGAATATAGTCCATAGGTAAATCTGACCCACTGCTTCTGGTCTCAAATTCCCCAGGCCAGTGAATCATTGAGTCTGTATTGTGAGGAGCTCACAGCACTGTCCCAGAGAGCCAGGTCTCTCACCAGGAGCAGCTTGTCACCAGCACAGCTGGCCCCCATCGCTCTGGGAAAAAGGGAAAGAACAGAATGAGACAGCATAAGGTAAAATGCTGAAATGTAAGAACCTGTAGTCAGAGTTAGCACTTACCTTTGGCGAAAAGGTGTCTGTGACAAGATTAACAAAGCATCTGCTTTTGAATTGTTAACATGAAAGCTTCTCATTTAAGTGTCCTCCTGCAGCTGAGCACACTGAATTTATGTTAAGTCTAAAAGTCACTTCAGTATTGAATAACAGATCTAATTTAGCAAATTCCTCCATTTTTTCTCTTTCATATTGTGAACTCCTTCTCACTTTGTGCCGTGTTATTGAAAAAACTTCCTTGGTTTACTGGGTTTTCTTTCCTTCCTTCCTTGTCTAGGCAAGACAATGTAGTGCAAATTTCCAGTGCTATGCAGACTTAGAAAATGGGTCATTTGCATTTCCCTTCACTTAAAAAGATGTTTTATGTTCAGAATTTATCAACATTTTTGCAAATAGGAGGAAGCAGAGATGCTTTTTAATCTTAACAGCACCTAAACTTCTAGGAAGTTACAGACTAGCATGATACACAAACAACGTAAGGCAGAAATTAATGAAATTTATGCTTCACTCTACATCATTAAATGCTATTTTGCTAAATGAAAGGCCACAAGTAAGTCATATTGTACTCATGAGCACACGTATGCCACAGGCCTCTTCCCTTCTGATATTTCCCTCAGCTGTGGATCATTCAAAACCCCACAGAAAAAATATTTCAACTTTGATATGTTTTTTTTTTTTTGGTAAGAGGAGGACCTTCCACCCCTCCATGGACACAGTATTCAAACCACACTGCCAAATACTATATGATGTCCTTTCCAGAGTTAATTTTTAATTTCCTGACTCTACTGCATGAGAAATTTTCAAATTGTCTTGGCAGTGGCTTGGCGGCATGTGCAGACCTAATTGCAGAAGTGAATGCAGAGTCAGCCCAAATGAAAACCTCCGGACTAACTGAAGAATTTCTGTAGAATTAGTTACTTGGTTGAATTAACTTCCAGAGAGCACCACAGTCCAAGAAACTATTGCAAATGTAACACAAAGGGTGCAGACCTTTTTTGCCCCAGCCAGCTGTGCAGTAAGGGGAAGCAAGTAACTTCAACGTGTCGCCCAATGATTCTCCATTTTCACTTTTTAATGCCACAATTGATAGCCCACAGATGTTGCACGCAGCTATAAATCTTGGCACCCTCTCCACTATGAAAGAATTTCCCCTGGTATTCAATTTTCTTTGCTTTACCTTAAGTCACCCTAATCATGCTGACATCTACTATCGATGATTATATTAGCCCTAAAAGATCCTTAAACAAATGAAAAGGACTGACTTCCACTCCTAAAGTTCTGCTTCCAATTTTCTAAAGGAAATTAAATAATGTATAAATCAAATGCTGGGCGCAGGCCCAGGCAGTTGAACATCGCTTTGTCCTTTCAAAGTGAAGAGGAAGTGTCTGCTACAGAAGGGACAAGCCAAGAGAAATAAAGCTTAACCTCAGCTCCATGTGAAAGTGATTTGGGATAATCGGGAGAATCTGCAAAGAGGTTAAAACGGGGACCACATACTAACAGGAGAACTTTACATGATGATCAAAAATATATCAAGAGCTGACCTTCACCTGGGGGAGACTGTTACAGCAGGGCAGAGTACAAAGGGCAAGAGAAAGAAGAGATGAGCAGGAAGTCAAAAATCTATTTACAGCTGGCATTTCTCATGTCATGGTAATCTTATCAGGGTTTTTTTTTTTTTAGTTTGCAAGATTTATAAATAAGTGCTGCCTGAAAACCTTACAGCAAGTCAGCTAAGCAGTAAATGTACATGCTGCTTTCCCATTCTCCTGCTCAAATTATTTAAGTCAGCCACCAAGGGATTTCTTAATTTATGTACCAGTGATGGACTACTGATCCTTCTCTTTAACACAGTATATATCTAGAATGGAAGGAAAACCAGTAAAAACGTGCTAGATATTTTCCTGGTATTATTTTCCAAGCACGCGAGTACTTTAATTACTTCAAGGCATTTCTTAAAGCTATTGGGAACAGATGTATTTTATAATTTGATTTCTCTATTAAAAAAAAAAAAGGATACTAATGAAGTTTGCATGGTTTTGACTAGAGTTTACGTAGACATTTTTGCACAAAAAAGAGCAGGTTTGAAATCTCAGAGCAGCACTAGATTTCATAATTGGGGTCAACATAACCCTATCTGCATTACCCAAACTTTGATGGAGAGAAATAGATGTGAAATTCAGCTGATAATGCTACAACTAAATACACTTTTGGCTATTTACCAAATCGTCTCTCCTCACCTTTAAGAGGTAGAGAATATTGTAGATGCAATGCAAATGCCCCTTAATCTTAGGCAGTGGAAGGGTCTATTCTTTATGCTTTCCTGAGAAACTCGCAGAATTATTTTCAATATTGCCATTTAACACTTGCTTGGTCTGTCACAACACTAACTGAGGAGTTGGCAGAGCAGGGACAGCCACGTAACAGTTACAAATAAATGCAAATTCAACAAACATCCTGCCTAGCTGTTGCAAATATGTCAGGAAATGCTTCACTGTTGTGTTAATTGTTTTTTTTAAGTAAATTCCTAAACAAAAATACTATAAATTTATTTCCTTTTTTAAAAGTGGAGTCTGTATATACACCCTTGTTTCATACAATCAAAAGTACTTAGTATGTGCTACTACCATTTAAATTTCAGGATATAAATCCATTGAACATTAAGAACACTTAATTCAGAAGAACCGACGTGTTTACTGCCTTCACAGACTTTGTTATTTGGCAACAAGTATCTGTTTATCTCGTGAGAGCTACAGAAGATTAGAACAGGCTTCGGGAATACTATTTTAGTATAAGGAAGCAATTCAATGAACTGTCATGAGGTTGAAGATTCTCCTCTCCATCTCCCTGCTCCCTGCCTCTCCACATACCCATGTGAATGAAGCATTAGCCCATGCTAAGGGCTTAGGAAAGCAAACCAAGCAAAGAAATCAGGGGGTTTCAGCAGGACCACAGGGCTATACATAAACATCACTAGAATAAATGCCTCTGAAAAGACCTCCAAGTTTCACATCACTTTGTCTCTGCAGGTTACCAAATAGGAGTAACAAGAAGGAAAAAACAAACCATAAAGGATGGGAAGATGTAGGAAGTTTTCACAGAATGTGGTTGTTTGCCATCTTTGAATTTAAACAAAACCAGACACACAATATGTTACTCACACATTAAAAGAGGAAAGCCAAAAAGGGAAGGAGAGACTTCTTCCTTTTCCTATCTACTCATTTCAAGAAAGCATCCCTAAAAGCACACAGGCATCTGCTTTGGGTTCCCCTGACGTCAGTAAACATGACTGAAGTCAAGCAGATGATAAAATAAATTCTAAAACATTTATCTGCTTTTAATAACTGGAAGCTAAATAGAAGCTCTAAATCAATGTTCAATCAACAAACAAGATTCTTTTTGACTTTAAGGTGATGGTACTGATCCAAAGCTGAACAAGTGTTCACACATAGCTGAAGTGGGCACAAGGGAATGCAGTGGGGATGCAGGGCCAGAGTGCACAAGCCTGAGGTGCTCATCTCCAGCATTCCCAGAGCACACCTTTGCCCAGAGATGGTCTCTGCACATGGGTTCCCACCACCCCTCTTCTTTCCATGGGCAGCTGGCACAGCAGAGACTGATCCCAGAGACTGCCCTGGGAATTACCCCACTGAGATCTAATTCCTTGGTAAGAGGTAGGATGGGGTCCTAATTTAGCAATTCCCAGGTTCCTTAGTTTTTTGTTGTTGTTGTTGTTTTTGCTTTTTTGTCCTCAGGTCAATTTATCTGCTGGTGTAACTCCCCTAGGGGTTTTGCCAGCAAAGACTTTGGCCTAATAATTTCAAATTGATTTTTGTGGCATTATCTTTGCATGGCTTTGGGAAGACTATTTGTATAACTCACTATAGACCCAGCAGAAGCAAACACCAGATTCTGAAGGAAGACTTAGACTACACAACTATTCTTTTGAGATTAAAAAGAAAAAAAAGGACTCAACTATACTACAGGCAAAAAATCCAGATTGAAATACATTTGACAAACATGGCAAGTTAATGTTCTCCTGTATATTGCTTTGTGAGTTATTAGCACCTAAATATTCTCCATGTCTGAAAGTGTATTAATGAGCTGGAAGACACAGCAGGAAAAATTACTGCTGATCTCTTCTAATTAGATCGCTTTGTCTTCCAGCTCATTAATAAATGCAGCAGCCATGTGTGTTTGTTTATGATCTCTACATCTGGTAATGAGTTTTTTACATGATAGAAAGCTGCGGTAGAATAATACACTCTGTTCCTCACACACTGACTAATTAATGCTCTACTTAATCTGGAAAAAGCCACTTTAAAAATAAACACTAATTTTCAGCAGAGCATAAAGAACAGTTAACAACTGAATCACACAGCATAGGTCTAAAAACTGATGTAGAGATCTCGCAAGCATTAAAGAAGGTGATTTTTTTACTCCCAGAGTACTACGCAGAGTGTGTGCACACATATACCTCTCAGTCACTGCAATCAGTACATTAATGGTTCAGTTTTTTCTGAAGGAAAAGTGCAAGCAGTTTTCCTTCTGCACCACCTCGAGAGTGACAGACCTAAGATACTTGCAGAGATAATCAAAACCTGAGTTGCAATTTGTAGGAATGACAAAAAAACCCAGTAAGAGATGGCAGAGCTAAAATACTCTCCATCATACACATATCAGGCATTAAACTATGGTTTGCATTCCCAGTAACACTGTTGGCAGTCACCCTTGACTTCATTCTGACAACAGATAAAATAGCACTAAATCTAAATTTCTGCAAGTGACATGGACAGGAGAAGCAGCCAGTGCAAAGATGGTTATACATTGGATCCTCACAAAAAAAAAAAAAAAAGGCTGGGGGGAAGCACAGGGAGGGCTCATTGTCCTCATCTTCCACTGAAGTAATTCCATTGCTTTTAGTCACTTCACCAAGACCTTCTCTCCACACGATGTTATGCCAAAATAGCTACTGCATTTACATTCACACCCTATCTCATTCCAGGGTAACTTCCTCACAGTGATGTGCCCTTAGAAGGAGCATTTGTCTGTGGCTGCATCTAGCCTTAGGCTGAAGTCTCACAAGGTAACAGAGAATGGAGATTTGGCTTTATCTTATAAATGTGCTAATATATACCACCACCCTTTGGACTGGAATCAACTACTTCTCTTTAATCTCCCAATCATTTCCCACAGAAAGCACGTACTCACTCCAGCCCATGAAAGAAGGCATGGATGTTAGGAAAATCAGAGGCATTGTAGGGCACAGAGAGCCTGCATGAGCCGCATCCGAGAGCAAATTTCCTCACCTTAGATACCAGATGTACAAAACAGTCCCTTTCAGAGACTGAGAAATTGCCATAGTGGCTAAAGGAAAGACTGCTGAGGCTACAGGTTACTGAGGAACAGCACTGCAGAGCCTTGGGACTGATAACCCAGCTGGAATTGAAGGTATGTCAGGTAAAACAGATCAACAGGTAGCAAACAAATAAGAGATCAAAGCTTTTCACATATATTGAAGTGGCAATGTCAGAATGTGGTTTCTCCTGCCAAGCACAACTCCCTCCCTCCCACTCATAGAGCCTGTGTACAAAGTTTGTAACTCAGGAGTTCTTGTGTGCTCTTTAGCTGCAGTGGGAAAAGCATTTTTGCAGCCCTAACCATACCCCACAGAAACCACCTGCAATGTTCCTGTCTCTCTGGATCAGATTTCCCAATGTGAGCAGCGAGGACCAAGTTGAGAACCGCACACTTGATGGGGATATTCTGGCAGATGTGCCCCGTTGCCTTAAAACCTTTGGTTTCAGGAACAGAGGGCACATGTGCTGAAGTCAGCAGAGAAGCCTCTGCTGCAGCACAGAGCACAGGCAAGCAAATGGCACCACTTCTGGAGGGGACCAGTTTTGTCTGTGCTTCCATCAATGCCTTTCTGATAAAGGCTTTAATTACGGCTTTTTGTCAGTGCCTGTGGGTTTTTAGGTCTGCAGAGTATCTTTGTTCCACTTAGTCTAATGATTTCTTTGCTTCTGAGAAAAAAGAAGTTGCAGCTTCAAACCATGTTGGGCTGCACTTTTAGTCCTGCAGAATCTGCAATTACAGGCTTCTTCTCTTTCCTCAATCCTTCTCTGTTGGATTTACTGTTTACTTACAGACCATATGGGAAACATGTCAGGAAAGCATGCATCCGGGTTCATGTTCAGAATAAATACTTTTTATGACTGTTCCCATGACCTGCAGCAATAGACTAGATTAGTCACTCACAACTATGTATAATCATACAATCATTTAAATACGTTTCCAAAACAGAGTATGTTTTAAGATACAGATCAACTAAATATTCCTCTATAGGCTTTCTAATACATATTTCCTACAACTTAACTGTTTCCACCTGAGATAGAAGGCATTATCTTTCAAGCATGGAGTCAATATAAATGTAAGAACATAAAAGCAGTGATCCATGTGGAAGTGCAGCTTATAAATGCTACCTGGTCCTCTCTTGTTTTATTAACAGAAGAACAATGAAATGTAGCAGGAGAAGAGCTAGAATGGATGCTGATGTTGAAGTAAAATTGCTACCTATCCACAAGTATAAAAAAAAAAAAAAAAAAAAAAGTTTTTTTATTCTTTGCCTGTTCCAGGAACCAACTCCATCTAATCTTATGTTCACCCAAAAGTACAATTGGAAAGGCTTGCTGCTGAACAGAGAATAGAATAGAATACTTCCCAACCAAACTATACCATTTGATGCAAAGTCAAATAAACAACAGGTAAAATTCAACCTCATCCATTACACTTAGCAACAAAATTGAAAGGAAATCTTGAAAAAGAATTGAAATACTTCAAAACTTTTCAAGCTAAAACATTCTGAATACTATTTCTAATGTAAAAAGATAAATCATTGACACAAATGTAATTAAATTATTCAATTCCGTGCTTCCAAATATTTTTTACCAGGAGAAAATCTAAAGTAAAATTTATAAAAGTAAAATTAAAAACTGCATTTTTTTCTAAATAAGTAATAAGATAGCTATGTTCTGTACTACTTGAGCTTATGTAGGACTTTTTTTTTAATTTGTCACCAACCTCTGGGTTGAAGAAAAATCCGATGTGTCCCTTTTGCTTTGGGAAATGGTTCTGGTAACTTTTAAGCATTATTGCATACGCAACAGCCAGAAGTGAAGAATGCTCATAGCTCCCCCTCACCTCCCCACCCTACACAATCCACCCCACAGATGTTGGCAAGCTCATCTGCTGCAGGATATCTGCAGAACACCTCATGGGCCACACTGCCTCACTGCATTATGTTACCAGACTTAGCCAGAACACGTGGAAATCTTATTGTTCAAATCATAGAAAAAAGTTGAAAAAACCCCAGAGGCTTCACGAGGTAATTTGACTTTTTTTTTTAAATGAAATGGAAGTAGGGTGTTATTTCTACAGTTAAATGCTGGAATACTGCTGCAACCCTCTAAAAGGGGTTTTGCTTTTCCTTTTAAGAAATGCTTTCCCCATGTGTTTCTGAGCTCCTGTGTGAAGGACTGTAGTCTTCCCATCTCACCCAAACATTGCAGTTCAGCAGAACACTCCAGGAATGCTCAGCTGAGCAAGAAGGATCCTGAAGGAAGAGGGACTCATTTTTGAAGTGCAGCATGTGGTGAGCATCCTTCCTGAGCTCAGGCCCTTCAGCATCCTCACTGTCAGGCACACACAAGCCCCTGGTCTCGACCACTGCACAGAAAGTCAGGCTGTTCCTGGAACAGTCACTGATCCATCCCTGCTGGCTGGCTGCCTCCTTTGCCAGCTCCATCTGAACTTGGAAAATGGGCTATCTGGAAAATTATTTAAAGCTGCAAATTTCCTCTCAACAGGTCTTCCTGTTGTCCTGCTTGGTTTAGGGGCAAAAGGCTGGAGCAGGAAGAGTCATTACATGGTGAAATGCAAAAACCCCACATTTTCATGTGTGATTACTTATATTAATATGTATCATTTTACATACATTGTACATCTACATATGGAACCTATTATTATTGAGGAAATGTTTTTTTAATGAGGAAGACCAAACAATACTTAAGAGAGAAATGTTCAAACCAATGTTAATTTGCAGCAGAAGTAACAAAATATTTTAATAAAAACCAGTAAAAAGACTGGCCTTGATATCCAGGATCAGCCTGGACCTACGTTTACACCTTGAGAACAGAATTTGAATTGCATGGCTTTTCCAAGCTTTGCAAACCTCCTAAGCTGAAATTCCAACTCTGATTCTGTCAAGCAGTTCTAAGAGTAAGATCAGTACTTCAGCTCTACAGAGAAACAGAGGTATCTCACTGTATACAGATCCATGGAAGCATTTTTACTCCGTCCATTTTTAATTTTTTTTTTTTTTACAGAGGATTTAGGTAATACAGTCACTTCTGTATAAATGTAGCTAATTATATTTTCAATTGCTGAGCACAATTTCCTCTCCCTGCGTGCTGGGGTTGATTATACTTTCCTTCAATGTTGTATATGAATTAAGAAGAAACAAACAACAAAACCCACTCATTATTTTCAAAGAAAAGAAATCTGGCACTAGAAAGTCCTGGCTAAACATTAATATAATAAAAATGCTGGCTTTCAAATGGTAAAAATAAAGTGATTAAAAGCTCTGTTTTAAAAATGAGAGACTTTCTAGAAAGATGTACACTGCAGGACAGAGATACTTTCTTTCAGGAATCCTCTCAAAACCAAGCATGAATTATTAGTAGCACATATAAACCTCAAAATAGACCCTCTGTTATCATAATGCAAATATTAATGTGCATTTGCTATTTCTGCCAAATGTTATCAGTGTTGTTCTGACTCGCAGGGAACAACCTGTTCCATGCGGATCCTGGCTGGGCTAGGACTGGATGAGGTTTATCATTTTAACACCAGTATTGTTGATTTGTTCACCTTGAGAAACCATGAGCAATGATGACAAAAGGATACTGCACCAACCTCTGCACTGGCTCTTCAGGAAGAGTCTTAGGAGCCCCAGGACTGTGGGATCAGCAGAGCAGCTCCTGCAGCCCAGGGCACTCTCACACCTCCCACCTTAATGCACTCCCTTCAGCTACTCCTGCCAAGACATCAGTTTCAGACATTTCTTTTATTTAATACATTGAACCACCTCTCCTGTACTATTTTTTTCTTTTTAACTTAGCAGCTAAGCTTCCTTGCTGTATTTTCCAAGTCCTTCTTTCAATGGTAATGGTCATTAAACCAGCACCATCCATTCCATACTGCCTTGAATACAGCTACTACTAACATCCCACAGGAGCCAGGCGCCCAAAACAATACATGTGCTAGGAATGACACAATTTGTTATAATGCTCCATAGGAATTTTGAACTTAGATTCTGATTTTGAATCTGCACAAACTGGAGAAACAGTCCTACTTAGCATATGGCAAGAAAGAAGGCAAATGATAATTTCTTCTCTTACTTTGGGGGAAAACGATACTACCAAATATAACATCAAATGTAACATCAAATGTAACATCAAATGTAACATCAAATGCCTTCTGAGTCTTGCTGACAACAGATTTCAAATGATAGATGTCACGCAGGCATAATTTCAGGCTTTGAAATAGGGCTGACTTCTTACCAAACACGATGTGTCAAATGATTTATCAAATTCACAAGGAAGAAGAAACCAATGACACAATCCAACCTATCTCACAGCAAGTCCAGGACTGTTTCCAACGAAATGCAGACTGGCAGAAGACAGATTTATTACCGTAGTTTTTAAATGCTGTTTTATAATTTAGCAAGCCTGCCTATAGGGTACTGGTACCAAGACTGCGGCTAATCTGGACTTCCACTGCCTGCCCAGCTTGGTGAGGGACTTGTTGCCTGCGTACCTTTGATGCCGTGACTCCAGAGCCAATTTCTAGAGGTGGAGCTACTTTTAAAAGGACTTGCTGCATGGCAATAATCTCACAGGGGCAAGAGAGGAAAAAAAAAAACGTTTGGTGCTTCAAAAAGACGTGACAAGAATGACAGATTTGGTTTTAAAAGCCAGGCTGATCTCTGATGTGCCTGCAGCTGCACCGTAGTCGTACTTAGTTTCAACACATCGATTAAAAGGAGAGGGATTCATCTGGCTACTGGTCCTCATAACTGCATATAGCTGTGTCTCAGGTTAGAAATCCCAAAAAAGCAGTAATGAAAGGCCTGGGAATGTTTACATTAACTAAAGTTGGGACTAAATTAAACAGAATATGCACACTCTTTGATCCCATTAAAATACAAGTGGTTTTCTTGGTCATTTTGCTATGTCAAAATGTAATTGCACAAACCAGCATCGGGTAGTTCATGCATCACTTGGTTTGAAAGAAATAAACTATTAGGAAATTACAGGCACTTAAGTGACAGCAATAGAATATGGCTGCAAAAATACATTTTACCATGAAAATTAAAAAAAAAACCCAAACAAGCCCAAAAAACCCAAATCTGACACATCACCATCCTTTTTTCCTGCTACCTAATTACTAATATACATTAAATTAGAAAACATTTTAATCTTTAGGTATTAAGAGAAATAATCCTTGGATTAAGCAAGCTCAAACACGTATTTGATTTTAAGTGCATTAAATAATTCCATTGGTTACACGGAATTTTTTATGCACATGAAAATCTTTGAAATGCTGTAGGGTAACAATTTAAACTTTGACTAGGCTAGAAAAGAGAAGGTGTTAATAGTCTGGCTTTGGCTGGAGTGATAAAGTGATGAAATTCAGCTGAAGAGTTAAATTCAGATTTCAAACTCTCAAACATTTAAACTTAGACAAACCAATTTCTAATTAGTCATTAAGAAGCAAGTATCTTCCTTGGTCTGACACATATATGAAAGTAATGAAAAATATGTTTGTAGCAGATAACAGTTGTGTCAGATTTGTAAGCACACATTGCAGACTATTTTTTAGTTCCCTGAAAGGGCCCATCAATCAGGAGTGTGGTATCTCTTCCCACTTTCATGACAAACAAAACATGAGCAGTAACAAACTTCCACAGATTCAACACTAAGTCTTTAAAGAGCCAACAAGAGACCCTTTTTATTCCTGTTCATGATTAATTCCTACTTGTCTAGGTTTCATGTACAAATTAGACAGCTTGGAACAGAAACCTTACAAGTTATTTATGAAATCCCTCGCCCCTGCAGAACTGAAGGCAGCTGACTGCTGCAATACACATCTAGTCAACCAGAACCCAGACAATGGCTTGAAACAGCTACAAAACTTTGTACATCTCCAGGATTACCTGGTTTTAAAAACCACGCCTGGCTTTCACTGCTTCACCCTTAACAGGGAATTCACTGCTCAAGCACGGGGATGGTGACTTCAGAATAAGAGCTGGAAGACTTGCTTTCCACTCAGCAAAGACCAACCTTTGTGTAATTAACTGCTAAAGATGACACAACTATAGTGCAATGCACATGGTACATATTGTCCCCCAAATATGAGAATCTGAAAATTCTAAATCTTAGAGAAATAATTCAATATGTGGTAAAAAGGTCTACTATGCCTTTATAACTAAGACAGGTGTCACACACACATATAATATATGCACACACATTTGTAAAAAGTAATACAAGTAGGACACAAAAGCCAAGTAAGCAGGCCAAATGAATGCAATGATAATACTACCCGAGTGACAACATTACCAATTACTTTTTATAATGTCTCTAACAAAAGCTGAAATCTTTTCTCATCACATGAGAGAGACTTTTGGACTGTATTTATGTATCATTCTGAATTAGACTGGTTGAATTTGAAGGACAAAAGAAAAAAAAAAAACTTCTACTCCAGACTGACATTTATCAATATAAAGTCGCTATTTTTTGCCATTGTTTGAAGTAAGGGAAGTAATTAAAATACACAAAGCCATTTTGACAGCACTGCCTTATTTCCTGCATGTTAGTAACAAAATGCTCCCCTTCCACCCCTCTCTGTATGTGCTGTTCATTAACTCCACAATAAACATCGTCCTTCCATATCACACATTCAAGAGCACTCCTAAACCAGCAAGTTGAGCAACAGCCTTGCTTTCTGCAAAAACAGCCAAGTCCAGTCAGGAAACAGATTAATTTGAAAGTCTTAATTAATGACTGAACATTTATACAGCCAAGATTTATGAGCTACAAGAAAGTAAGTCCAAAACATAACACTCCCTCCTGCATGCAAGCTCTTTTGAATGGTAAACAATTAGCCTAGGGTAAGATACTGTCTAAATTCTCAAGTTTACTTGCTTCCTCCAACTTCCAATCATTGATAGAAGTGAAATAAATTGAATGCTTTTCCCCCCCTTCTCTTCCATAAAAATCCTTATTAATAAATGTGGGTTAAAGAAGACTTTAAAAATAAATAAATAAGTTTCAAAATATTTTCTTTTTAGGTCACAGGTGTACAAACAGCATACAAAAACAATATGAAAGGAGAGAACAGAAAACTTTCTGGATGGACATATTTTAGAAATTATTTTCTAAATATGCTTGAAGCAAATAATAAAATGAAAGGAAGATCTTTAGAGATATATACACTTATTAAAAAATACATAGTCACATGGAAAAAACTCATTAAGTCCTCCAAATCCGAGGTTTTTTTCCTTGAATTCACTGAATTCACAAACACTTTCACAAATTTAGTAACGATGGATATTAGAAATGAAGATAAGTTTTCAGCTTTTAAGATTTTGCTGTTACACTTCTGAAGAGAACTGACATTATTATGATATGCGTTTACTCTCTGAATATTCAAGCAAGACTGATAAATCTTCTTTGAAGTCCTCAGGGCTTTAAACTGGGGAAGTCAAAATTAAGAAAAATCTTTTCTCTTTTGTTTATAGGCAATTACCAAACACATTTTCTTGCCTGCAAATCTTGTTTCACTAACAAAGGAGTGAGGTTTGTTTCTCCCCTGGGTTTACGGGAGAAGTAAATACACAAAAATGACCCCGGAAATGACAAGATTCCATAAAACAGTAACAAGTCTGATCAGAAGAGCCTGCAAGCAGCCTGGATCCCTGCAAGCAACCTGGATGCCTCCAGCCTTGCACTTCCCAGGAAGGGAGGTCCCCAGCCCACCCCTCTGCAGCCACAACTGCGGCTCCCAGAGGCAGCCAGAGATGCCAGTGGTGTATGGCATTTGGGCTGGTTTGTTTGGGTTTTTTTGCTTGTTTGTGGCACTGCTGAACACCCAAGCCTCTGTCATTGCCCATCATGAGAAAAATCTCCAACAGCTTGTCTCCTGGCTGCTTCTTTTGGGTCCTTCATCCTTGGCTGGAGGACAAAAGGCAAGGGAAAGCGGCTGCTGAAGAGAGATCGAGCGGAAAGAGTTTTCCTGACATGGACTCATAAATACTTGGAAACATCCCACCACCACAAACACCCACAGAGTCTAACCTATGAGCTGGGTACATTTTTTCCCTCCCTCTTTATCAGTTTCTCATCAAATGAGAGCTCACTGGGACAAAGACAAAGTTGGTTTATCCTGGCAAAAGTACAATAAGACCAAAATGTAAAAGACAAAACAGACCGATTTCTGGTCTCCCTCTCCTTTCCCTCCAAAAATGTTGTGTTTCACTGTGCAATGTGAAGAACAGAAGTATTACACTAGTTTTATCACAAATTTACTTTGATTGCTAGGAAATGAAGTATCAGACACCACAAAGCCAACCTCCTTGGCCAGTTACTTTGAAACTATAATTAACCCACCCCACTTCCCTAAATAAGAAACTAAACTATCAAACAAATAAAAATACAAAGCCGCTCTCTTGAGCTGGGCAAAATACTCTTAGTTCCCCTCCCCTGACAATGGGGATGTCAAGACCAATTAGCAATTTCAGTCATCTTAGGTTTTGCTCTGTTTTCTTCCTCTGCAAGTGGTCAGCTCAGATCTGATGGTTCACTTCTATACACGCAATGCTGTGGACAAATAACAGAAGGCTAAGATCCAAAAGTTTTCTTTCCTTCCCAGCTATCCTTGAAGTTTTTATTACTCAGAGCCAAGAAACAAAAAGCATAAGCTGAGAACTAGGTGATAGTTTGAAAAAGCCTAATTAAAAAGGAAAACCGTCCATGGAATTGCTTTTAAGATAAATAATAATTTGCTGCATAGTTATTATTGTGATGTTTCCATCTGCCAATAACCATTTAATCCTTTTGCCAAAGGCAATCTAAAGCTTTACACATTTCCATATGTACTTAAGGGAAACCATAAAAGATAATTTGGAAATAACAACTTCCAAATTTTGATTTACAAAAAGTCTGAGCTACAGGAGTGCATGTTTCCATCAGCTTTCCAATACTGCTGAGAAATGTTATGTAACAGCTGCTACTCCAGGCAAACGTTTAAATGCTAGACCAGTGTTTTGTGTCAATACAAAATCTTTGTTAAGATTCAAATACAAAACAGAAAGACTGTAACAGATAGCTGCAGCTCTCCTAATGCATAGCCAGTGCTGTGGCATGCTGTGAAAACAGAAGTTGCATGGCAAAAATGAAAATTTCCCTGTTTGACAACATAGGCTTGGCCTGCAAATGTATGAAGGCTTCCCTTTTACAACACTTAAAATCAGTGACCATTTTTCTTAATTACTGACAACTGTTTCAGAATTTGTGGTGAGCAGTTAAATCTCACCAAAAAGCCTTGAAATCCAAGAATGTGATGGCTAAAGTGTGCAGATAAAAAAAAAATTAAAACAGAAGATGGTGTTTCAACCACTCTTTCCCCAAAAATTCCAGTTACAAAAATAAAATTACATATAATCAAAACCCATTTGAAAGGAATACTGGCATAACATTTTTAGGGATGGGAAATATTAAAGAAGATACAATTTAAAAAATGTTAAGAAAACAAACAAACATGCAAAACAAAAACCAAAACCTCACAGAACCTTTCCAAATACTCAATAATGATCCTCCCTCCCAAATTAGCCCAACATTTGCTTTACCCAAATGGAATATTACTTCTATTATAAGAGAATGCAATGAAAGCAGAATAGTTGGTGCATGTTCTACACAAATGTAGCTTTAACGGTGATGGCTTTTAAGTTTGACATTCAGTACATTTAATTTTCCAGATATTCACTGTCTAGTGGCACAGTTACTTCTTTTATTAGAAATTATTTCATTATTTATTATTAGTTTCCAAATTTTTTTGCAACAGCAACAACTACTTCACCGATGACTGCCAAAGGCAAACATCCTATTTTATATGTACACAAAGATACCAATATATGTTCAAATATTTTAATTCATACACACACATACCTCTCCAATCTTTGCAGTCCAGTTAAATGTAAACAGTTAGTTGCTGTGCTTGGACTACACATTCTTAATTCACAGCAACAATACTCAGGTAGATTAGTGAGTTTTTATACCAGGGTCTATTATTCCTTTGCCATTCATTAACATTTCTTCCACCTTGACAGCAATTTAACTGGCTCAGTACCAGAAACACAAGTAGGTCAGCACAAGGTGTTCCTCTGTATGGCTTCACCTGGTATAAACATTCTATCTGACTTAGCCTTCAGGTACTACATTTAAATATTCCTAGTGCCAACTAAGATCATAATCAGAACTATTCTGGATATTGTTGTCCAACCACTACTCTTACTGACACTGCTTAAGACAGAAGGGAAATTTTCCTGCAGAAGTGGGGAGCCCTCTGCAGCTCTCCTGGCCAAGGTGATGCCCAAGATAATGCCTCAGTGCTACCTCCATGGGAAGGAAACCTCCCCAAAACCCCTCACAATATCCAAGAGGAAAATTAATATATATGTGGAGAAAGGTAAAGTGAACACTGAAATTTGACAGTCATGCAAAGGAATTGTAGCAGGCACTTAAGACTGTCAGACACAATAATCTTAAGGGTATGAGAAATAGCAATGCATATATAAGAATGTTTACTTTCTTCCCCTGTTTATGAAAAAAGTGGATAAAAATCAGTGGTTTCATGAGAAATTAATCAAAAAACACTGAACATATCTTTTGCTAATGTACTAAGACATACTCAGTACTTATAGCAATTTATATAGGTTGAGAATCTATCCCTGAAGTTGGTGTATAAGAGTCAAGGATCAGGAATTAACTCTCTATGAAGTGCAATGACTTTTCTTGTTTGATTTGTCCTCTACTTCAGGATGACAGTTGATCCAAATTGAAAGCATCAAGCTCACTTCTAACCACACACCCTGTGGCACATAATCCTGTGATATAAGTTCCAAGGTAAGTGTCAGAACCACAGGTTTATATAAGAAAAGCAGATTTGTGTCAGGAAAAAACGTGTTTAATTTTTTTTCTATTCCTTTTTCCAACATAAAAGCAAATTCTGCCACTCTGAACTGCTACAAGCATTTGTAATACTTTAATGAAAAGACTCCAAAAGACAGAAATAAAAGAACATTTTCAGTACCCTCCTGATCATTGTAAATGCAGTTTTTACTCTGAACGTTTTATAGCCGTTTTTGATCTAAAAGCATGTGCATTAAGACACTGATGACCCTGCTGTCTCATTGAAAAGAAAAAACAAAACAAAAAAACCCCCTCAAAAAACAAAAACAGAACAAAAAAAACAAAAAAAAAAAAAAAAAAAAAAAAGAAGAATGAATTAAATTAGAAGTTGCCAGAAATAACTCACAGACAAAAAATAAAACTAAATTAAAACAATAGGAGTAGCCTAAAGAGATATTTTTTCCTTCAGGAATGAATTCCCATCTGCTTTTAAAGAGCAACATGTTTTTCCATTGCTGGGAATTGCAGCCAGACCCAGGACAATAAAGCAGCAAAGCCACAGGCAAGAGCAGAGGGCAAGTGAAGCTGGCTGACAATCCATCAGCCCAAGCCCCTCTTATGAGCCTGCATTTTGGTTACAGCTGCAGATTCCCCTGCTGTGCTGCCAGACACACTCCTCTCTGCCAAACTCAACAACTGGGAGCTCCTGGTAATTCTGCCTTGTGCAAGGTAGCATGGAAAAGGGATGGCAAGGGCAGGGCAGGGAGCTGAATGGCAGTGAACACCGGCATCTGACTGGGACCTGGCTGGGTTGGGGAAACTCCAGCTGCTGTGTGAAAGCTGGTGGAAAGCAAGCAGCACCATCAGCAGAGGACTCCTTACCCCTGGAAAAAGCCTTGCTCCTATTGCAGGTTCTTCCCCTTAACAGGCATTCAATAAGACACAACCCTTCAAAAGCATGGGGGACAAAAGCAAACACAAGTGCTCCATTACAAAACCTGGGGGGATGATGCCATTCAAGTAGTTAGTGAAGATGGAGAAAGGAAGAGAAAAAACACCACATACTGCAATTATATGTGAGGTTCCTGCACCTGACATGTTTCAGCATTCAAGGAATCAAAATGTTCAGCATTTTGAGCTGTGTAGAAAAAAGAAAATCCTAAGTTTGAGAAGCAGGCTAAATTTTGTATCTCAACACTGCGTGGTGCTCACCTGGAAGCTCATTCACATTCCCTCAAGTGGTTTCCCCAAGTTCCTCTGAGGATCACTGTTCCTTGAGTTACCTGGGAAGCAAGTTTCAGCTGTATCCTCCTGAGCTGTTAATGGGTCTGACCTTTTCGGAACCAAATGTTCCTTCAGCCAGATGCATTAAATCTCCTCTTTTTGATTAAACTATTAGCAAATCATTATCCCACTGAAGGATAAAGTGTTCTTTCCCAGATGAGCTCGCCATGAATAAATTTTGGCGCAAATACTCTCCTGTAGTCCAAACCTTACACTTTGCATACCCATGCTAATGTAATCAACACTGGTTTAAATACTTGTAGGGTGAATGCATACAGTACTTCATCAGGTCTCAGCTGAGACAATATGCGATGAAAAATCAACCCGCTTGCGGCAACAACCCCCCCATCCCATATCTCAAAAAGGCGACAGAGGAGCCAGATCTTTCTGAAGCCACTAAAAAGAAGAGTGGGGAGAGGTGGCATAATGCCACAAACTCTCGTGGCCCTGCACTGCCATGCCAGTGAGTGATTACCCAGATGCTTGTGCTGCCCATGTTCCCAGTCTGCCCAAGCACATTCTGCACGTACAAGGTTCTTGCGAGACCAGCGGTAAGCAAAATCCCATGGGAAGTCCTGTGTAGTTATTTCCTTTCCGGTGATTCATCTCGTTTATCCCAAACACTGACACTCGGAAAACATTCCCAATGCCAGGTATTTCCTCACCTTCCAGCCACCTGTGCCAAACACATTCTCAGTACTGCTGAACATGTGTAGGAAGGTGGTGATCCTGTATTAGTGATACTGGATGAAGGCTGAGCCTCTTTTCCTCACCCACCCACACAAAAATGCTCACTTTCAATGAGTGATATAAATTAACAGATCCTATGTATCATTCCAAGAGAAACTTCAGAGGTTCATCTGAGGCCTTAATCTTTCTGTGTTCCAATCTGACAGTGTTCCTCCCTTTGAACACTGCATTGCACTGCAATGCCACATCCCGGTATGGAGCTGATCAGAACTCCTTCAGAAAAAAAGGTCACCCGGCAGAGTCAGGCCAGAGTCATTTCAGCCACAGATATTTTAACTACCAAAGTGTATGTTCAAATCACACATTTCTGATGAAATATGTACATTTTTTTGTGTGGTGTCTGAGAAGTTGAAAATCTGAGGGGCCAGTCGCAAGGCATGAGGCTCTGAGCACCTTCAACACCTGGGAAATTCAATGGGAATTGAACACACACTCCATGTAGCATAGCTAAGCATAAAAGGAACAAATGTGTTTGTATCTAAAAAGGAAAAGCATGAGCTTTAGCCAGGACATAATTTGAAGAGTCTATTAGTTTCTAGTTTTGTCTTAAACATGTTTTAAGAATCAAAGGCTTTATTTGATTTGGGCTAGTGTGGTGCTGCAATGATACTTTTTGGCATCAAATATGCTCCCATTTGAGTCAGAGCAAACCCTACTGGCTTGCTTCCCCCCACCCCCTTCATTCTCTCTGTTCCCATTGAGAGTTATTGCAAAGTGAGAAAGATATTTTTTACATTAACTATTCTATTTTAACTAAGAACCAGTGAAAGATTTACAGGTTTCCAGATTCCCACTTTACTATTGTGTCCTGTAAGCATGGAAACAGATAATACTATAGAAACAATGCCAGCCTTCACTTTCACTATGACCTGCTTTCCACTGGTTTAAAAGCAGTCAGCCACATTAGCTTACTTTTATAAGCACACTTGACTTAAGAATATTGTCATAATATGTTTAATTTTTTATAACTTCTAACAAACTTTCATCTCAAAACAACTCAACACTTGATTTCAGTTTCTGCCTCAAACCTCTCTGCTACTGCATTCTAAACTGCAACAAAAACATAATCTGGCTGGGGCTCAGACAACAAAAGAAGGTCCCTTACTCAACTGGGTTTGTTTTTCAATGAATCACGTACTGTCTGGAACAACATATTTCTGCAGTGGGGAAGCACAGTCTTCAGCCCTTGCTTGTCCCTTTTCCCAGAACACACTCCACTGATTTGAAGGCAGACAGCACTTTCAACTTAATTTGTAAAGGCAAATGATACAGTCTTTTTTTTTTCCCCACACAGGTCTACCGAAGACATCAATCTTTGCCTTTATAAAGGTATTATTCTAGGCCAATACATGTCCAGCAACAACCTTTTCTGTTTGAGACAATGTATAATTTAAAAATTACAGGACAAACAATTTCCTATCAGGTATTGTACCCCTGATTTTGTTCTTACTTGCATTAGAGAGTGCATTGACACTATTAGTGTTTTATATTACAACGGAGAGAAGCCAAAAATTATGAAAAAATCTAACCTGAACCCCAAATTAAAAAAGTAGACTACCTGAACTTGTGGAAGGTCCATCTTTCCTAAAAGGAGTCTGGCTGTAGCAGCATCATGAAAGAGGCCCAAAGAACTCACACTGCTTGCACTTTAAAATGCTGCTTTTAAATACCTCTGTGGTTGGATCTTTAATTAATCAAACTTTATAGAAAGCTCAGACTGAACAGATAAAACTCCTCAGCATGAAGTATAACAGTGAAAGTACCTTAGGAAAATGCTATGATCAACCTGAAATATCTCCAAGTGAAGACATCCCAGTTATATAAAACCATTTTTTAAATAATCAGTTTTATAAAAATAGGATCTGTTGCAATTCTGCCCAAGATAAAATGCAGGAACACTTGAATAAAACTTTATAAAGTTTCAAGGCAGCATGGTGCTTGCTGTTTTAACCATTTTTATTACTTTCAAGGACCAGAGACTTCTCTGTGCCCAGCAGTCTCCTTGCTAATGTCACAGCAGCTAGAAGGGGTGATGAGGTCCATAGTGCAGCACAGCATCACTGCCTGCTCAGTCATCCCAGGTGTCAGCTGCCTGCCTTCAGGAGAAATTTCTTAGGACAAAACCTATTCAGAAACTTCTAAAACTACTTTCTTACTTTCCTGATTTACAGATACTGAAGTATCCCTAATGAAGAGCCTCAAGAAGAACTGCTGCAGAGCACTACTTCAGAAGGGCCCGTAAATGAAGGTTGAATTCAAACCCAAATATTTCTAGAAAGCTGAAGCTTTGTCTGACCTATACTATTAGCATAATAAGAGCTAACTAAAGTTGCTCTTCTAATGCACTTTTATTTTTAATATTAAATTTCACCTACACACAAGAAAAGGAAATTGTAATTGTACATTATCTTCCATCTTCTCTCACATGAAGCAGTGTTTTGCTATCTTGATATATCCTTAAAGGCACTCATTAAGAGACTAGTACATCAGCAGGTGAATAGAGATAACTGGTCATAAGTGATGACAGGCAAAAATATACAAATATCTGATTGGAAAAAAGGCCAAGCTGGAAGGCAGATGCATACTGAGCCATCCACTTTACTTGCTGTTTATTCTGCTCATGTCAGGATGATTCAACGTATCTTTACACGCAACTCGCTATTCATACAGCATCTCCTACTCACAAAACCAAGCATTTTCCATTTCTTTTTCTAAACAAAGGGTAGAGCTGTAGAATGGGAACTTGCCATTCAACAGCGGAAACTATTTGTAAAGCTGGGAAGCTGGAGACACTGGGAAGAAAAGGCTTTAATGAAACTGGCCACTGTGCATGCCAACTGTCAAGACTTTTTATATATTCTTCCAAGGAACACTGACAGAGGCTTTTTCTGTGTTTGCTCTTTATATCCCAGTGATTATAATTCTTTGAATGATGCAAAAGAATAAAATTCATGAGAAATACCATATTAGAAACAGGCAGGCTTTTTTCCCCTGTAACTAGTCTGTAGCTGCACTCAATGACCCATTAACTTATTTTTGGTTGTGAACAAAGCGAGCACCAAGACATTTGCGACTCATTATGAGCCACGCACAGGAATTCACCACTAGAGCCTCAGCTGATCCAGATCCAAAGGAAATCCCCATATGCTTGGAATTTCTGAAATACAGGCGTTACAGTCGTTGCCTGGTAAAAAGACAGTTTCCATATGCAACAGTGGAGATTGTTTATACTTATGCTTTTGGAGGCTTGTAACTCAGCCAGAGGCAGATAAATGCTCCTGTCACTGGCATTCATGTAACAGATTGTTGCTGTTTCAAGTCACTGCTCCAATGCATGGAAGCAGAAGAGCTGTGACAGTTTTCAAGACCAACATTTAAGCCTGTGTAACCCCTTTTATCATTGCCTTTTTTCATTAAGAGATCCCACATTCTGCATCAAAAGGATGTGCTACACAAAACTGCTCTGCTCACCCCAGAGCTCCCCTTCCTTCCTTCCTTCATTCATTCCCAGAGCACAGCCTGTCCTCTGCTGTGGAGAGGAAAGCTCCTGCGGGTTTGACTTTGGCATCTGCCGTGACACAGCTTCCCAGAAGGAGCCTGGAGGTGAGCCCAGACACTGCTGCTGCATATGGCAAGGTCTGACCCCAGCCCTGGGACTTGGAGCACTCTGGGCAGTGCCCTCACCAGCCAGGGGTCACTAATAGGCAACACAGCATTTTACAACACACTGGCATTTAAGTGATAACCACCTCAGCATCTTGCCTGGGAGCACATCCAGTCACCGGCCAGTTGAGAAGGGCCTTCAACATTATAGGAATCACACAAATACTCCACAGTCACCCTCTCTTTTGGACCAAGACAAAAGTTTAGCTTATTTCCCTGCCCTTATAAACAGCACACGGGAAGATGGGGGAGCCGAGGAAAGCACATCACATCTTCCACTCTGGTATGGAAAAAGTAGAAGGTGACCCTGTAATTAAAGATGGTGTGATAATGCATACACTAAGACTGGCTATGGTAAGGTGGAAGTTTTAATTCTCTTATCTTGTAACTTTTAAGAGCTTGAATTCACAACCTTAATAACAGTCTTTGAATTTTTGAAGTAATTTAATTACTTTCAATTAATCAAAATGAGGAAAGACTGAAATATTCTTTCATGAGGACATCGACATGAATAAGATGGATGAAGCAGAGCAGTGACCAATAATGTATCAATGGTTATTATAACGGCCAGGCAGAAGCACCTGAGAAAGTGTCTCCTCCTACCCAGGACAGGAAATAATTCTCTGACATCCATTGTCAGAAGCTGACTAATAGCAATGAGTTAGAACAATAAGTGCTGCTGTGAGGTCTGAATTATATGGAACAGGAAAATATGAGCTTCAAAGTGGCCAGTGAGTCCCTTGCAATCCCCCTACAGTGGAACAGAACTCTGTCTGTCCTCCCTCCATCTGAGGCTCTCTGTCACAATCCTAAAAGCAAAAGGATCTCTGGGGGCATGAAGAAGCTCAGGTGAACTGTCTGGGCAGTCTGGGAGCACTCCTCCCCACCTTCCTCCACTCCTGGCAGCACATCCTTCACAAAGCCACCCGTGATAATACAAATGTTTGGCCTGGAAAAGGCCCTTCCCCTGGCATCCTGAAGGAGAAAAAAAACCCCAGGCTGTATACTGTTGTCTGAGCAGAAACACAAAAATCTCTCAAACATTCCCCTTCATACTTCCTTCCACCATTATGAGAAGGTTTCAGGGTTGATATCTGGATAATATTTGATTTCCATTTTAAAAAGCACAATTTTGTGCACCGACTTGGTGGCCATGATCATTCAGAAAGTTTTACCTCTGCTCCTGAGTATTTCTGTGTGCGCTGAACAAGCTCTGCTAAGCAGACTTCATCACTGACGGGCATGGACTGAAAATGAAGTTTGAAGATCTCCCCACGAGTGGCTGCATCTGGCAGTGGCACGTAGATAATTCTGTCTATTCGTCCAGGTCTCAGCAAGGCCTGCAATGAAAGCATCACAAGAAAAGCTACAGCACATGGAACAGCATATTAAGAAAGGAAAAACCACAATTCAATTTAAAACAATAATGCTGCCAAATAGCCGACAATTTCAGCAAACCCAAGAAGCTGAACATGAACAATCAAGCTATGTGCAAGGGGGGGTTGTTATCCCCCTATGTTAGAATGGATCAGTTGCTGGAAAGACAGTAAGGCTACACAGCCTGAGAACTACCAGTTTATGGAAAAAAGGAATCATATAGGAGCCACAGTAATTTTCCTAAAATAATAATTTTAGGCTTGTTGCAAGGTATGTTGGAATGTTAGGACTTGGCAGGAGGAAAGGTGGCAATGGACAAGTCCCAAGTTCAGATCTTCAATCAAGACAGCAAGAGAAAAAAACACAGGTTTTTTGAAGTGAAGTTTACATTCTGGATTCATGTAAAGCATCCCAAATAACTAAGAGTCACACACGGTTACAGAAGAACAGACTACTCTGACAGTTTTTTATGCAAAACAAGGTAACAACAGACAGATGCCGGGGATGCTCAGCTTCAAAAAGGGGGAGGAAAAAACCCACAGAATTGGCAAAAGCATTATAGTTAATAAATTCTAGCATCAGCTTTGAACTGTTGGAAAAACCCTGGGTTTTCCTTCCCTTGTGCTACAAGACAACTGAGAAGTCAACAGATTAATACAGTTACAAGCTACGGCCCCAACTTTGCAGTACCATAGGTGTGTATTGGCTCTGGCTCCCCGGTTTCCCAGGGTTACTCAGATTATATGGACACAGGGGAGGTGGGAGGGAAACAAAGCAAACTCTGAGCAGCAGTGACAGACAATGTAAGAGGGGACAATGGTCACAGAGGCCACCTGGGAGAGTTCATACTGGATGGGAGAAAGAAATCATAGAAGTGCAGGGCAGGTCATCAGGGAAGCTGCAAGAACTGTGCTTGGGGGATTTGTGGCCCAGCCAGATGAAGTCCAGTCCTCCCTGATCTGATGCTGGTGACAGTCCCATGTTGTGTGGGAGGGGGACCACAGGGCCTCTGGAAGTCCCCTCCATCCAGAGCTTCCGTGATTCCATATATATATATGTATATATATATATATGAAACAATTATATCTGATACCCAAGAGAAGACAAGCTCTTAAATTTATCAGAAAAGAGGAAGTTCTATTCTAAAAATCTCCCAAGTTTTTAAAATGCAATCTACAGTTAAAAAAATATAAACCCAGCCTTTCTTACTTGACATTTGAAAAACACAACCACAAAACCTGCGCATAGTGAATGCACATAAATAGCATTTAAACTATTTTTTTTTAAATGAACAATGTTTAAAACATTCAGCATGTAACCTGAATTGTTTTTATGTTATACTTCTCCCTTGGGCAGAGCAGTTTTGAGTTCCAGATGACTAGAGATATTGCATGGCTGTCCTGGGCTGTCAGCCAATAAGTCTTTTCCCAGCCTGATCATGTCAGTGAAAGTCATGTTGAAAAAATAGTAGGAAAGAGCTTTCCTTCCTGCACAGCATTGATCAAGTCAACACCCTTCCTAGAGTTTCTTTAAAAAGACTGTTGTGGTGCTTCAGAGTGGAAAAGCGTATCCTGAACATTAAGAGATGTCTTGTTATTTTTGAAACAGAAGCATTTTCAGCTCAGCAGAAAGTGCACGGCGCTGCAGTGCGTTGCATTGAGCTGCACAAGGGAGGCCCCGTGGGGAAGACTGAAGGTCTGTACCCAGCCAGGACCCTGTCCCTGGCAGTGGCCAATGCTGGGTCCCTGTGAAAGCAAGCCAGAAACAACCTGCCCACTGCTCTCTCCTCAGCAGACTGTGCTACTTTCCAGAGCACACTTGATGTATTCACCAAACAGCTCAACGCACTGATAACTCCACCAGTGTGTAAGTCAGTGCCTAAATGTCAGTGTATCAGGGTATTACCATTTTTGCCAACACACTTGAAAGAGAAATTTGCATGTTTCAAGACCAGGCGTGGAGGGAAAGGAATTATATTGCAATTGCATTCTGCATGCTCTTAAGGAAATGCCCATAGCTAGTTCTATGATTTAGAAGAAACAAGAGATGTTCACATGAGTACAGTGGTGTGCCTCTTTTAAATGAAGACAGGTTTAATCAGGATGCCTAGATAACGAGAATGTTTTCTAGAGCCAGCCTAGCTTCCCACTTGTGAGTGACCATAGCTGCTGTGCCAGTGGGGGAGAAAAAATGCTGGATGCCAATAAGTGGGGAGTAAGCAGTGCCCTGGGTTACCTTAGCTTTCAGTCTGAGGTGCAGTTTCCAGCACGACAGAGCACCCACGCTTGCAAAGCACAACTGCAGGTGGAAAAGAGAGAATATATTTTTTTTGTTTTTTGCTTGCTTACTAAAAAATGTATTTCCTCCAGTTTATCCCAAATGCTTTGCATTTTATATATAGCCCTAGCTTTAAATAGCTAGGGCCCAAGTTTTAAGCAGACTACCGTTACTTTTTGCTACAATCAGGCCTAGGGACCTCATCCAGGATGTTCAGATGTGCTGGGAACTGTACAAAAAAAGCACAAGACAGTCTCTGCAGTGCTTGCTGTTTACATAGAAAAACGGGAGAGGAAAGGAAGAGTCAATTTCCGGCCCCAGCCCCTGGAGAGAGAAGAGAGATGGTCTCCACCAGCTCATCCAACTGGGAGGGCAATGTAGTGACCCTGGGAGACCTTTTTGGCTCAAGTAACTCAGGACCCCAAATTGAGCTGCACACAGAGGTCAACAATAAGGGAACAAGACATCCCTCTTGATGCTTTTGCACACTGAAGTTTCCTCTGGAGGCAAATGAGCTCTTTCTGGGCTGCTTAGAGAAGCCTCCTGTAGCATTTGGTGTGGACAACTGAACACCAAGGCCCAGGTCATGCTTACTTCTGCTGCTGGCAGAATACAGAATACTGTTTGATGGATGCTGGCACCACCTTTCTCCTCAGCATCACTTCCTTTAGAGACCTGGGAGCTGCTGCTCTTCTTAGTGGGGTTCTGCATGATGCAGCTTCCCCATAGGAAGTGTTTTGGAGGTAGCTGCTTCCAGGACTTTCAGCAGGACTTTCACAGGCCATTCCAGAAGATGGAGCTTCAGTGTTGCAAGTTTTACTTGGAAAGCCTCGAGGACACCCAGGTCACTTCTGAACCAGCCCGCTGCCTGTGGGGTGCACTGGGATCCAATGCTGCCCCACTGGTGAAGCCATCCGGGACTGACCCTCAGTGCCAAGCTGGAGGAGGAGGAATTCTTCAGGAGAAGGTGGTGGCATGGCTGTACAGGAGGAGAGGGAGGTGGGGGAGGATGAAGAGTTGAAGCAGAGCTGCAGGTTCAGGCAGATAGAAGCTGCTGCGAGTACAAAATTAACTGCTTGCGGCTGGGAGATGCAAAACTGATTTGAGGCCAGGAGCACACAGGAGGTGGGAAGTTGATGGGGCCAAAATTAATTGATGTGTGCACAGAGCTACATAATTCACTGATGGTGAGATGTGAGGGTTGCATAATTTATGTAGGCCAGGAAGGGCACAAAATTAAGTAATTGGGGTTTTGGTAGAAACTAGAATACTTCATACTATTAAGCAATTCTTTTGCAAGCTTATGTGATTTTTTTTTTTTGATACCACAACAGTTACAAGAGGGGTCTAAATGCACATACACTGAAAGGTTACTAGTGGTACACAGATACAACATTCTTCACGGGGGCACTAGAAAAGTGGCATAACTCACATAATGCAAAGTATCATCAACAGTAAAACCATATTTTAATTATGAAGAAAGCACTGCCCTTTAAAAAGAAATGCTTAAATTCTTTGGTAAATAAAGCACAGTATTACTTCAATATATATCATTGGAAAATATAGTGGGCTCAAAAAGGTATATTCTGTGTGCAATTATGAAGAGAATTATTTCAGGAAATAATAGGTAAAGCCAGGAAAATATTTGTGGTTCCTGTTAAGAATGGACTAAGATTAACCTTAGGGCTTTGCTAATTTTCCTCCTCCTCCTTTCCTTTCTTTTTTTTTTTTTTTTATAGCATCCATCTAGCTAGCTTTGTCAAGGAACACTTGGACACTTCAAGAACTACATTGTCAAACAATGCAAAACCATAACACTAGCAGAAGCATGCCCAGCTGATGAGCTTTCTATGGTATAAAAAAAACCCCAATGCTTTCCTACTGACATATTTCTAAAGACATGGCTAAATCATAAAATTCATTCTTAATCAGATATTACAACAAAATGTCCAACATAAATGGTGCAAGCAGATAATCTGACATTAGAAAAAAACACCACTCCAGAAATGTGGCAACCTTGGACAAAATTTTCATTAGGAAATGCAACCTGCATAGCAAAACATAAGCTGCAGAGTAAATGGCAAATTGAGGTATGTATGAGAGAGAGAGGAGGTTCAGCAGGTAACAAAGTTCATCTGCAGAATCAATGTTACTGCATGTTCTATGCTGCAATCAATCTCCACAAGCAGAACCAGATTTTTGTACTAAATTTAAGACATTTGCTTTTAAGTAAATACATTTACTTTGATACACAACTTAAAAAATGCAACTAAAAGTTTAATCCTGCCTTTGGAGTCCATTGGGATTAGACCACAGATAAAAATGAGAGGGCTGGAAAAAACAGAACAATCTGCTTCCTTTGGAACTAAATCCTACCAATTTAAATTAACAATGGCTATATATGAACACTGGTTGTGGTCCCCATTTACATGGACTCCTAAATATAAGAGTTGCTCTTTATCTTGTCATCCAATTTGTTAATGCAAATTTTTTTTTAATTTCATCATTCTGGTATTTAAATATTTAAAGTCAGTCACATTCTTCCTGTAGTCCCTGCAAGCAAGAAGTGTTTGTGAGATCTTCTCAGTGTTTTTGCCCACTTGTCAGGACGGATGTGTTGCAAGTGTGGAAAGTATCAAGGCAAAAAGATAGGCTGAGCAAGTGAATTTGGTAACAAGGATGAAAGGGCCTCCTCCTGCCATCACATTTATCTCTGGCAGGTGTGAGGTCAGCTCCCATTAAGGTGCCTCTCCTATGCTTTAGAAGCTCTTCTTGGTGCCTGGTATTTTTGTTCTCACTCTGTGCCAGAACAGGTCATGTTACACAAGCAACTGACCAGGAAGGGCTTGGCATTTTAGGTTCTTTGAAAGTTTTGAGCATGGGAAGCTCCTTTGTCCTGTTTCTGAGAGGCTACTGGAGGCTTTTCTTAACCATAGTTCAGTTACCAAAATCAGAAGGTGCTGAGGGGAAAAGACACATCAGAGTATCACTGTTAAGGACTTAAAAAACCACAAAGCCAGTGGAGACCTAATTTTTTTTGTTTCACAAGTTTTTTTAATTCACCCCTCCATCTGGCATGAGCTGCTTCAAAAAGCAACCTTTAGTTGCTTTGTTTCAGGTGATACACTTCTGTGTCACAAGCCTGGAGTCTTGTCATTACAGGCTCCCAAGTCAAGCCATACTGCTTTTTTCTTGCCAAGAACCCCTTTCCCCACTCTTCCTCCTCCCCACCTTCTTCTTCCTTCTGTGCCAACATCTGTCACCACTGTCAGCACATGCCAACATCTCTAACCAGTTACTCTCTTTGATACCTTATTTGCTGGTCACCACCCTTGTACTTCTCCCAAGATCTGTGCAGATTACTCCCTGTTGTCGTTACACAACATCTGCAGTTCATCTCAGGGTGGAGCACTTTGCTTCTTTAACCTACAGTATATCCACTTCTCAAAAAACTGCACTTGCAAACAGAATTCTATTAGATATTATTGGAAACAAGCACCTACAAAATGTTGTAGTCTCCTATTATCAGTCCCTATGCAAAGACTTCACCTTCCACATGGCTTTCTAAAAATCAGGCTGTACAACCCTTCTGTCATGCCAGTCTTGCTCAAGATCTGGAGCATTGTGCAAGTTAACAAGAAAAGACATGATAGGTTTGAGAGCAGGTGTTCAGGAAGAACGCACTATCAAGTGGCACTGAGCACAGCGGGAACATTTTACTCAGGCATTAACCAAAAGTGCTAATTAAAGACAGAGAACAAACACATGGTTTGATATACTGACAAAAAGTAAACCAACTCAAACAGGGAAACAGTTTGTATCATCCAAATCCAAACCAAGATGAAGTGACACAGTTAACCATCTGGAAAGAATGCAAGCTGCCCTTCATGGCTCAGCACTCAGATGTCCCTGCTTATACAGGAGTCAGCTACTCACTTTGCAACAACAGAGGGAAACTTCTACATGTAATTCAATGTACCTTCTAGAATTGCTCTTTGCTGGCTACCAACAGAAACCAATCTGTTCAGATTAAAGATCAGACTCTTGGTTATTATAGCAAAACACAGTTTATCCCACAGTTCCATTATGCAGAAAAAAAACAAGTTAATTTTTCCTTATAAAATGAAACCTGGGGAACGAACTGCCTGGAATCAATAGAAACCATTGGCACCGCTTGCTTGAACAATACATTCTGCTTCTGCATGTTCCCCAGCAAATCAGTCATTTCCAGTAATGGTGGTGACTTTAAACAGATAGGAGTATTACTTAAGTAACTAAGTTATAAATAGGCAGTGCTCCAAGTGCTTCAAGAAAACAAAGATTTCTAGAGTTGATGTGAAAGCAGACTGATTCTCCACACAGCCAAAGCATTCAGAGCTGCTTTTGATTTTATTTTCTCACCCTGACGTCTGCTGTCAGGCATGGACGTGGTCCTGTTGTGGGCTGAGTCTCTCAGCACCACCACATGGTGCACAGCACATGCCCCACCACCCAGCCATGGTGCCTGCAGTCAGGCATCTGCACCCCAGCCCTTGCCTCTCTGCCAAACCATGGTGGTTCAGGGCTGCTCCTGGCTGCTGGAGGTAGCTGTGCCTCTGCCTTTGGGGATATGGCACCAAGCACGCAGCTCCAGTGATTATTCAGCTGCCTTATCTTGCCTCTAGAGCTCAGGGAAGAGGCTCCTGTGCCCTCCTGCCTGATCCTAAGCTCACATCCCCCAGTCCATCCTGCAGCAGACAGCAGCCACGGTCACCCATGGAGAAGGGGCAGCAGGGAAGAAGGTGGTGGGTTTACCACCTCTCCACCATTTAAACAAGCTAATTGTGGATGCAGAAGTTAAAAAAAAAAAAAAAAAGAAAGCCCCTTCAAAAAGCCAGGCTTGAGTTTCCAAACCTGCACAAAGCTGAACACACGAAAACATTTTCATCTTTTTCATCAGTGTCCCAACCACTGACATCACAGTCCTGCCACTGACAGTTTGATTAATACAGCTAATTCAAGGGGACTCATGGAAAAAGAAGACTTGAGGAGACTTGTTTCATTGCAGCAATAAGACCATGTAAACACAACTGCAAGGAACAATGTGCTCCTTGGCCCATGCAGACAATACCAGAGCACGTTTTTATGTGGTTTTGTTCAGATAGGATTAAAATATCTCAAGAAACCAAGTTTCAATCACTTTTCTTGGCAGAAACATCTGCAGGCAGATATTCTACAGCTGCTGAACCCGTATCTGCATGGTTTTTTCCCCTGATATTTCAAAAAAAGTTAAATTGGCCAGTTGGCACAAATTACTGCAGAGCTCATTGGGAGCCAAGCTTTGCCCAGGCTTCCATCTATAAAAGTCCAAACCCATCAGTAGCACAGCAGATTTTCAATGGAGTAAAAGCAGTGCAAATCCAAGCAACCCTACTGATAGTCCAGTTTGGCACCACTGAACTTCAGCTCTAAATGAAGCCTCTTACTTCTCTTCAAAGACACAGAGGCACCGATCGGGAAAGAGGCTCTCCTCCCCCCTGCTCTGTCAATATGGTCTCAAGAAAAAAATGAAGACAATCGTAGCAGATTATCCACAATCTGCCCATACTTCAGTACACTCAATCACGTTTTCAAGCTGCAAACTCCACAAAAACCCCATGTGCCTTTTTTTTCTCTGTTAGTAGAGTGGCAGCTGCACCGTCCTCTCCTTGCAACCGCGTCTCAGCCCGAGGTGCTGCTTCCTCTGCAAGGGGCAATGTCAGACACAATGTCTTGTTCTCCTCCCATGTCCAATCTCAGCAGTCTCACTGCAGTAGCATGCAGACAGATAATGTTCCAATTTTTTACTATTTTTCTGCAAATCAGTAAGAAGCAGGAGAGACCTAGTTCTTTGCCACTTGCTGGGTTTCACAGGGAGGTTCTGATGTGGAGAAAGCACTGGAATTCCCTCTCTTCTCCTCTAAATAATATGCAGCTTTTCCTTCCCCATTTCTAAGAAAATTCTTTTAGTAAAGTTAAAATTAACCGAAGGAAAAAAAAAAATCTATCATCAGCTAATAAACTACGTAACACACCCTTTTCACTGTATGTTTACATAAGAGAGTCCTCTGTGCTCGTGTCTAAGAGGTGCAAAACCTCAGGAATGTCAGATCTTTTTTATTTTCCCTCTTTTTTGGGGGGTGAGGGTTTAATAAAAGAACCCCTTTAGAAAAGATAACAATTACATTAAATGGAACCTGGAACCAGACTCTTTTGGCAATTAATCATCCAGGAGCCGTTGCAATCCTGCAGGCTCTTTCTGACAGATTTTGAGAGCTTTACAGGAATCACTGGGATAAGATGTGCCTGGGCTGGCTTCTGACAGGGACCGATCATGTACAAAGTAGATTGTTGGTTTTGGGGGTTTTTTTGTTTTTTTTTTTTTAGTTTCTATTTGACACACACACATAAAAACACACACACACAGATGTGTGTATCCATATACACATTTCCACAAGTCTTTCTTTAAGTACATGGAACAACTGCAGAAATCATTTACTAGCCCAGAGGCAAAAAAGAAAGCAGATAAAAAAAAAAAACGCCTTTTCTTCCTCTCAGCAAAGTAGAGCTATCCATCACTTAACAGAGATACTTCCTGTTTTCAAGCAGTTGGGAAGGCATGACTTCCAACCCAAATACTTAGCTTGGCAAACCATTCCTGTGTTGACAGATGCTTTTATAACCATTTCATTCCACCTGAAGTTTTAGTATAAAAGGAGGTGGGTTTTGTTGGTTTTGTTTTACTACTTTTTTTTTTCTTTTTTTTTTTTTTTTTTTTTCTTTTTTTTTTTTCTTTTTTTTTCTGAGGGAGGAGAAAGGGAAAGCAGAAAGGAGAGGAAAGCAAAGGAAAAGGAAGAAAAATACCACAATTATAACAGCTGGATGACAGAGGTTAGCATAGCTCTGACACATGTTACCATGTAACCTCAAAATGACATGTTAAAGAAAAAAAACACCACCAAACCTGTTCCTTGTAGGAAAGAGAATCTTGAGCCCCTGCCAAAATACTACAATTCTCTTCAGGAGCTTTTGAAAGCTGTAACAATGATCTACCACATAGTACAGTATTTTCCATGCATAGGCTATACCTTTATATTACCATTGATGAAATGGCTGATGAAATTACCAACACAGTATGAGATTCTTTTCAGAGAGACAATGGATCCTCAAATGGCAATAATCTGCAGCAAGTGAGCTCCACCAGGATCTGCACTGTAATGGCTTCTCTCTTCTACATTCTGTTTTCACAGGCTTCATTACCAGGACATGCTCTGAGCACTTCTGAAGACAGAGGTGACACCAGGTATCACAAACAGCAGTGACAATGTGCTGCATGCAGGGCGACACATTTGTAAAGCTGCATGATCTTTTTTATATAAATTTCTGTCCTATCAGTTTCTGGATTGCTTACATCTAATTACTTCAGTGACTACCCTACCATGGAAATCTTGATCATTTACCTGGCTTGTGACCAAATTTACAGACACGTCTAACAAACTACAAATAAACAAAGGGTAAAAGAAATGTTCATGGAACAAAACAAGTATGTGAAACAAGCTGCTTCTAGAGAAAGAAGATCTCATCAGAGAGGTAGGCAACATCAATGAAGCAATTCAGAAACTATTTCAAAAGGAAATTGATGACTTTCTGTCATTACAGCCAATACCACGGCAGAAAAAAACAACAACCCCAAAACCAGTTTCTGGTTTTCATTATTTGAAAGAACTTATTTTACTACCATGTCTCTGGAAGACCATTTGAAGCAATGAGGTAGATACTGGTTACAATAACTCTAAGTTAAAGGAAAAGCCATTTAACCCATTGAGACAATAAAGTCATGATTTAAGAAATGTATTTGAGATTAGAAAGCAACATGATCTTGAATCTGAAAAATGTCTTGAGGTTTACATTTCTAAAAGACTGGGAGTGAAGCAAATCCTGGTTTAAACACCTCTCTTTGGGGAGGCACAGCCCTCTGTCTCTTCATAACTAATGCATATTGGGTACAACCTAGTTGCCAATACCATTCAGGACTGGCTAAGGTATCTTAGATATCTTCCAGGCACTTTCCCTCTGCCAAAGGGATAGCTGGTGACCAGGCAGGAGCTGGATGAGCACAGCAAATAGCACAAGATGCCTCTGTTCAGGCCACAGAACCCCAAGTATGCTTTTGGTATAAAAACAGAACAAAAACAACAAAAGACACAGGACAGTTTTTTAACTCAATACCTATCAGTCCAGGTGTCTGCACACCAATGGAAGCCTCTTTCCCTTTCAAAAAATGCACACAATGTTTTAGTTATAGACAGGAAAAAACACAAACAGGTAAGTATGTGCAGCATATGCAGTGGGAAAGAAGCCTCTGGTTAGAGCATCTGCAATGCGGCGCGAGAGCAGCAAAACACTGCTGGGTTTAGGGCATCTAGCAGCAGACATGCAACATGAATCTTTAAACACAGCCTACAGCTAAGGAGCCAGAGAAGCACATCAGGGAAGATGACTTCTTGGGAACAGCCAGATGTGGTTGTTGAGGATAATGCCACCAGCATACCAGCAGAGGTGAGACGGTTCCAGAGACTGAGCAAGAGCAAGCAGTACTGAAGAACTGCATGCTAGACTATAAAATCCCAAATAGCTACATGCCAGGATACTTGTATAGTTAAGACACAGGCTAATTAAGAACAGTGGTGCACTGGCTGGGTCAGAAGCCAAGATCCTGTGCTTGAACAAAAGGCTGGGGCAGACATGCCTCCTCTTATTACTGCGAGCAATCACTGACTTCCTCCACCTGGATGCAGGAAGACAGCCTGGTGGTTTTCTCCCTCATACCAGCAGAAACCACTTGGTGTGTTGATCTTAGAAACTTGTGGGTGGTGCTGAGTTTACATAAATTACAGTGTTCACTGCAGCTGCCAGTTGCAAGTGACAGATAGAGCTTTGACTCTGGGATAAAAATCTGTACTTGCCAGTCACCAGGACTGGTGTGGCGGCGACAAAAACCCTGAAATCATTTTTACAGTTTGCCAAGTGCTTATAGCTCCTAACAGACATGAAACATTAAAAACTTTGGTGCCACCCAACTCCCTGCAGTTCCTTCAAACATGAGACACTGCTGATAGTCTATCTGGCTTTCTCCTTGACTGTCCCCAACATTGTGAAGTCACCCATAATGTTTCCATCTCTAAGCACTTTTCAATGTAGAAATTACTTCGGTCAGCCCCTTTTTATATGTTCTACAGTCAGCCTGAAGGCATTCCTGCTATGGCAGACAGTCTGGCATCAGATCTGGCTTAATTCTTACCACATATCCCAGATATTTCCATCTTCATTTCTGGATAATTTAGGAGATTAAGTCTTGTTCAACTCCCTGACGAATCTCAGTATTTGTTATAAATTCATTCCATTTAATACCTACTGTTCCCCCGAGGCATTTACTTTCAAAAGCTTTTAGACGTCTGTCTGTACCTTTGGTGGATTTCCAGCTTTCACATCCAGCTGTTAAGGTGGAAACAAAATTTCAGTGGAAGACTCATAGATCAGTTTTAAGTTGTGAAGTATCAACACCTAAATCTTCTGCATGCTGGTAAATTCAGCTGCTGTCTCAGTGAAGTATTTATTATGCTATTTCTTTTTGGACACCCCTGTTTGTTCACATCTCAATGCCATGCTATGTGAAGACATTGGTTGTGTGCATAACTTGGCTTCATATGACATTATTGGAGTAGAAAATTACTGTGGTTTGCATTATGTCTATTTGGCTTTTAACTTTTTTTTTTTTTTTTTTTTTTTTATGCATGAGTGTCTGTAGGTCTGTTGGATCTAGTTTACCTGGAAAACAACCTAGCTGTGGTTTCTCTTAAGTAACATAATTCATGTTCTGCCTGAGTCAACTTTTTCTCTCCCACTTTTTCCCACTTAAACGAACAGTGGCTCCAAACAGCAGAGGTGAAAGATTGCACCTCTACTTGATAACATTGTCTGCATCAACTTGTTTTCAACCTATCAATGAGTACTTTGATCAAGTAAGCTGCACCTTTATCTAAAGACCAAAACAAGCCATGCTGAGCTCCTGAGGTAAACCTGATCTTCAGACAGTCTTTCATGTAAAATGTTGTGAGAGTTTTACGCTTCTTCCGTTTACAGGTGTCCAAATAATTGTAAGCTTTCTAACTGAACAAGCCTACTCTCCTTATGGAAAGCAAATTTTGGAAACCTTCCCTAATTTCAAAACATAAATACTTACGTTAATTGCCATACCCGAGCTGTACAAGTTCTCAGCTAATATAGTGAGAAGCTGTTTCAGTCCCATCCTGTTGCTAGTGTCCCAGAATCCCTCCCCTTCAGCACCAGGGAAATGTAACACGTTAGACAAGTGGAAGAAATACTTGATTGCACCAACAATTAAAAGAAGCATTGTGTTCCTCCTCCTAACTTCACTCATTTGTGAAGTGGAAACAGAAAATATTTTTCAGCATTCACAGGTAATGTCTTTCCCGAATTTAGCAGTATTTGGTCCTGAATCTTACTAAGTTATTTGCTTGGAGTCACTTTGAACTACGAGATTTACCTGCGGCTCTAATCCCTGTTAAGAAACAGATTTGAACTGTAGTCAGTTTAACATAACCATTTGATTACTCCACCTGTCTTTCTGTGGTAATACTCTCAAGGTGTCGCGTAGGCATGCGATGTATCATTTCAGACAGACAATAGCACAGTCCAGGATACGGTTTAGAAATAATGTGCCCAGGGCTTGATGTTGCCCCCAAGGGCAATGTGGATTATAAGGAGACACCTGTCTCTGTTGTCTGTTGATCTGGATTTCCCAAAGCATTTGCAAGTTGCCGGAACTGTACTAGGACACTTTAAATCTAGATCACTCTAACTTACTTCACAGAGACTTTAGTACTCAAAGCTGCCCTCTAAAGATGAGAAAATATGAATGGTTGGTCTTTAAATATAGACAGCTCTAGGGTTAGTATTTATCAAAGGAACCTAAGAAAAAGACTTCCTACTTCACATGAGGAGCTACATTTCTAACACTCAGTGTTTCAGTACTACTGCAATTTCCTCTCATATATATTTTTACCTTTGAAATTATACTAATTCTTCAAGTTCTTGAAGCCATAAAGCCATGCTTCGGCTGAAGGCCAGAATATGCAGGATCAAACAGAGGATTTCATTTTACTCAGGATACTCTGATGGAAAAATCAGAATTTCAGACTCTTTCTGGGGATGCAAAGATATATAACCTTTTGGTACCAATAGCATATGCACGCAAAAATTAGTCTATGGGAAGCCTATGGCAGGAAATTCATCTCCTCTCATGACAAGCACCAAAATCGAAACAATCACAAATGCTGGGAGAATTGCCATTAAGGTTATTGTTCCCTGAAGGCTTGCACATACCCCCAAACCCCAGATCTGGCACATATCAAATCCCAGTGAGGAACTATCACTGACTCAGCCCGTGCAGAGGTACTTTAGGTAAACAGTAATTAAAGTGAAAGTAAGTTCCCTCCATTTACTTAAAGGGAAAGCAGAATAGAAGATGGAAGTCTCTTCTTGGCTGCTACCACCCTGTTTTGAATTTCTCACACATCAGACACCATCAGACATGAAGCATGTTGCTGTAAATTCAGTTCCTGAAACAGAACATGGGGTACTCAGAAGACCTTTGATCCCTCTGAGAGCACAAACATCCACAGACAAAAATTTCAGAGGAGGGGAGTGGTGAAAATTAATCTCAGACTTAACATTGCTATTTTAATTCCACTCTGCACTTAGGAATTGCTTCCAGAAATATCTTTAAAATCCTTGCACACAATGCAGAGCCTGCTTCTGTTGCACAATACTTCTAATTTTATTCCCTTACAACAGTGCAGTTCCAAGACAGACAAAATCCTGTTTGGCCACAGCTGTGCACAGTTGCAGCCCTTTGCTGGGTGAGCAGGCCAGGTCCTGGCTTTCCATCCATTAGAGAAATCTACCATTCTCAAAATAAAACACTAAGAAACAATTCAATTTTTGCACTATCTATACAATAATCACAACCAAACTATAATAAATTTATCAAAATGAAGGACTGTTCTTCATGTGTTTTTTAATTATGAATTGATAAACGCGGAATAAAATAAAGTCTTAAATTTCTATTAACTGCCATATACTAAGTGGATGCTAAATGATCATACTACAGCCAATGTTACTATTCATATTGCTGAAATGAAACAGCACATTCCAAGTTGTATCAGAAACTATTTCTTTAACTTCCTATTTGTATTTTTAAAATTCAGTCAGACCACTGGAATATCCCACAAGATTTTATTTTTTTTTAATTACATATTTCCTGCTTTTTTTCCTTCAGGTTTTCATTCTTGTGAATTTCAGTGAAGCAGCTGTAGGAGGTAACAATTACAGCAAAAATGTTTAATTACCCAACTAGCTTTTAAACAGTACCTGTGGGCACACACAGTTCTCACATGAAGTTACTTAAAAGTAAACCCACAAGAATTACTGTTAAATAATGGTATGATTATCAAAGAAAATTATTCTCTGTGAGTCATTTTACATTAGTACAATATATTATTTGAAAAGTAACATAGATGCAGTTGATTTCACAGTGCTGCTAGGAAAGCCTAAGCAGTGATCCCATCAGGAACCCTGGGCAGGAGCTGGATGGACAGCTGCATGGATTTCTTAGCACAGAAGTTCACAAAAGCAAGCACAGCAGTTTGGTATATAGGACATGATCTATATAATCATAAATGAAAATTAATCTGAAAGATGAGCAGTGTAACAATGACTATTCTTTACATTTCTCTGGTAAGCACATAGTAGAATTCCTCCAGGGATTATGCACAAACTTCCCTACTGTCTAAAGATGTTACTCTGAAGTTTCTACTATCATCTACATATAACATACAATGACAGCTTATCCTTATATAGTTTGACTATAGAGCATTAGAAGTAGGTCTTGGGAAACTAGCTAAATACCCAAGGCTGAATCCCAAGCACATTAAGTCGATTTACTATTGCCCATAAAGCTATTTTACACAAAAAATGCAAAAGGAGATCCATATGGAATTAACTATATTGTTCATTCCAGAGTTTTGTTCCTTCCTTTTTTAAAATTTATGTTTATTTTTTATTATACATGAACAAACTAGGTCAACATTTGCCAGACTTACCCAACTTTGTACAATGAGAAAGAAAAAAATCAACACTGGGGGATAACAGTATAACTTTTATGGGAACTTTCCTCATTTAACTTTTCAGGAAAGGAAGCATACTAGGAAAACCCTCCACCATGCTGAATAATACAAATTTTTATGTGGAAGGTCTCGCCCCACATCTTTTCCATCCTGCTGCCAGGTGCCTCAACAGTAATCAAAAGCCTAGAGAGTGCAAAGAGGAACACAATTCTCCAATATGTACGTCCTTTACCACCAGTCATTCATAAAAAACAGTCTCCAGAGATGCCATTGTGTCTTAAGATTCCAGTTTATAAAGTTTATAACCATAGCTGATTCATGTTAACAGTATCATGGGTAGGTACCCCCTTCTGCACACTGCTACAAACTACAGGTAAGTTCCTTGACAGTTAAAGGGTTTGGGGAAAGTTGGTCTTATTTTAAGGTTTATGTCTTTTTTAAGCACACTGACATTCCAGCTGATAGATCCGAAAATGTTTCACATTCCATTATCTCTACTTAAAATATTTAAAAGGTACAGTAAGCAAAGGAAAAGGTAGCAGATACAGGTAAATATAGTAATTCACATACTTCAAGGAAAAGTATTGCTTACCTTTGATGAGGTAAGTAAATAATTAGCTATACTTAAGACACTTCTCTTCCAGTCTTGCAGAACAGTGTTATACAGGCAAAAGCTTTTGAAGTCTTTAAGAAGGGAAATGCTCAAAATTCATAATCTCCATGTACAAGGAAAATATCATGCCTGCTAAACTGATCTATAGACAAGATCTTGAACTACTTAACTGATTAATGATAGTAACAGTTTTCCTTAATACACTGCCTCATACATAAAATCAATAGTTTTAATAAACCCAAACAGTTTCTCAGGAGGGTGATCACTGTGGTGGAAGTTTCATAGAAAACTTTTAGGGGCTTTTTCTATCTGTTGAGAGAGAAGTTTTGGCATAAGCAGGCCTAAGGAAACCTCTTTAGAATAATCCAGTTGTTTGGGGGTGGTTTTTGGTTTTGTTTTGTTTTGTGGTTTATTTGTCTTGTTATTTAAGGGAAGGGTAAGTCAGATTATGGCATGACCATAAATACCTTAAGTGTCCGACAATAAACCACAGTGAAGTGGGGTTCATCTGGCTAAATATAAATACCTGTCTTCAAGATAAACACCTGTGCACTACTGATGGTCAGAAGAACTTGAGGCTTCATTATTTTTTTCATTAAACAAGAGACCTAAATAAAGTTATTCCCAGATATCTAATGGACCATAATTAAAGTGCAACAGCCTAGAAAGGGAATCAGCTTTATTAGCTTAGATTATTCCTTTTCTGCTCTTCACTGTTGGAAGATTTATTTTTACCCTCATCATCGTCATTACAAACCCATGGTAAACATGTAAGAAAAAACAGAACCATTTAACATTACATATTTTCACGCTCATAGAACTACCATCTTATTTGTGTACCCCTTAACATTTATTCTACAAAATAATTTTAGTGTATGGATAATGAATTATAATATATAGCAAAAAGCATAACTAAGAACAGGCCCTATATAAAAGATCCAACTAGTTTCAAGATGCTAATGTAACAACAGATATTACAGAGGTGTAATATTTCAAATTGTTTAGTATTTTTTATATTGAAGTATAGACGATGTAAGTCTTACTTTATTTTGTGTAGTGACAAGATAAATGTACACAATCTGCTACCTTGTAACCTCCTGACTTGGGAGGCTTCTGGTCCTCTAGGACTACTGGAAGCACTTTTCAGCTCCTATCAACATTTGGCCATAAAGCTGGTAATGAACATATAGCAATACTTGCTCTCTTGTTCTGTTTGTTACTGATTATCTTCTTGTGTATGAAGCTGACTTCCACATCATCTTTCTAACCTCAAGTAGCATCACACCACTCTGCAATATTTTGGTGTAGACAAAGAAGATTATTTTATGTACTTAAATCATTAAATTATTTAAAAAAAAACATAACACCCCACCAAAGTAATTAACATCAGAGCATGATTTAAGACCAAGAAAGAAACATCAAAAGACATTACAACATGGGTTGATGCTCCTCTCTTGGCAACCAGCCTTCCCCAATTTCACAAACTGAGGGAAAACAAATATTTCCAGCTACACATACACTCACACTCTTGGCTAAGTGAGGCCAGACCTTGCTCTGTTGCCTTAGTTTTCAATTGGCCTCAAACATTTGAGTTGAAAACATACTGACTTCCAAAGGAGAATAAACGGATATGAATACAGTGCAATACAGTATGAAGAATTTTATTCCCATATAGTCAATCACAGAACATAAACTCCCTCTCAAGGAATTAAGGCAATGGCACAAAACCTACAGACTTCTAGGGGTCTGTGCTTGCTTCAGAGGACAGTAAAATGAGAATAAGCCCATCATGCACATAAGTTAATGCTCTCAATGAGATGAGGACCAGCTCCAGACAGATCACCTCCAGGCAGTCAGAGAGCTGCAGGAATGCAGGGGCAAGACCCTTTCTCTTCTGCTGCCTCTGAGGTAATGAGAAAGACTGGATATCATCTCAAGGAGAAGCAGTTGCCAATATTGTTCCAACAAA
Organism: Phaethornis superciliosus; assembly: GCA_023637945.1. Taxonomy (NCBI): domain Eukaryota; kingdom Metazoa; phylum Chordata; class Aves; order Apodiformes; family Trochilidae; genus Phaethornis; species Phaethornis superciliosus. The sequence goes on from JAJQWJ010000011.1 coordinate 22,329,723, forward strand.
TAGGTAGAAATATCAGTGAAATGTTTCACATTTTGTAAAATAAACTCACACACATCAAACAGTTTGAAAGTATTACTTAAAGAACCATCTTTTAAAAATAGTTTCTGGCTATAAAATTGTGCATAAATGAAGTGGGAAAATAAACAATTAAGGCCATACAGGTATTTACAAAGAACCAGATGTAGAGACATCTTCACGGTAGAAGCAATGCATGCAGAAAAACTTCTGCAAGAATTTCTCCTCTGAAATTAAAGAAAGAGGATGACCAGGGAAACAGGAAAACAGCTGGAAAAATCTAATGAGAATACCTGAATATCCTCAGGTATCCAGAGCTATCTGGAACATATAAAACTTCTTAAAAGACATTTTCTACAGAGTAACTAACAACAGAGTATATCCTATTGATTGATGTTTCCTGAAATAGTAACTAAAATTGCCAGATTTTTTAAGGTCTCCAGCATCTGTTTGTTCCTGGGTGCCCTGGGTCTTTACCATAACACAATGAGGGGCAGCCTTTAGAAACCAATCTACAGCCAAGTAGAAGTATTCACACTCCTCAGGCTTCAACCCCATTTTGATGCTTTTAGCCCCCTTGGAAGCAGTAGCAGCTGCAGTATAAGGAATGAAGGAAATAAAATACTTCTAACCAACCACCATTTATGTTCCCTCATGTCACCCAACAAAACACAGCAGTGGCTTCTCCTGTTTTTGTATTTATGCTGAACTTCATTTACCATCTCTCTCTCTGTATGAGGGAACATCTTAAGGCGCCTGAAAGCCACAAATGTCTGGCAAACCATTTGGTTTTAAAACCTCTGTTTTAAATATCATGTAGATTGTAGAGGACAGAGAACAAGTTCTACTTTGTAAATACAATTAACAACTGTTATATCTTCACCTTCGCACCCAGGTTTTTTATTTTAACAGTTTGATCTCTGAGTCATATAAGTCTATCCTTGTTTTATCTGTCAGACACAAAAATCCACACTCTTTCCCCCAGAATGTATGGATTCCCAGCAGTGGGTGAAATCAACTCTGGCCATTCTGTTTTTCAATAAATTGGCAGCCTGGAAGACCACACAGAGCTAAGGAAAGCTACTGCCTGCTCATAAGTAGAGACTGAACTGTCATCCAGCAAATTCATTGTATGTTTAAAAGCTATTGAATAACCATCTCTATAAGAAAGGATTCAAACACTTTGCTTAAGCACATTGGTCAATCAATGCCTAGGGAAAGACTTAAGATTGCTGTTTTGAGAATATCTTCCTCTGTTTTTCAAGCCAAAACAGCAAATTCAATAGTGCCCTGAGTTCTCATCAAAACATGTCTGTGAGAATAAAGGACTCAGGAAGACATGTGGGAGTTCTAAGTGAAAAAACTCAGACCTTGGTTAAGTGTAGAAACCTAACCCTTGGTTAGGATTCCCTCCTAATCAAATAAACAGTTAATTACTGATAAATTCAGCATACTGATACGCTAATTGAAAATAATGTTCTCCAGTCAAAATCAAGTGCAATTGCTTCAAATCCCTTTGTGTGCTTGCGTAACATCTTGGAAAAAGAAAGCAGCAAAAGTAAAAAGCAGCTTGCTCAGGAAAAATCCATAGTCCCAAGAGTTATGAGAGAAGGATATTGTGCAGCACACTAGACTCTCATTTTGCTTTGCTGAACAGCTTCCTCTGTGTAGACAAGACATTCCTAATTGATGTTTGTATAGAACACAATAATCTCGCCTAAGTGCATAGTATCAGACACAGCTAAAATTAATCCACACTATGTGAGGACAGACAAGACATTTAAGTAGGCTTTTCATTCCAAGTTGTCTAACTGGAAGAAAGAAGTCATTAGGAAAAAATATTTTGGAGTCTCTAAAAACTTATTCAACAGAATATAGCCCCTGTCCCCTAAAACATTAATTTTAAAGGAAAGCCTTCCTTCTATATGCACCTTCTAGTTTTTTATACACCTTCCCTTCATTTTCTAAAATAATACGTTGGGAATACATATGAAAAGTTGTTGAGTTTTGGCAAAGCTTAAAAAGTATAGGGAAAATCAGGAAAACAGAACATGTAAAACATTTCCTGCATGTGATATCCAATGCTTAGTTGAATTTAAATGCCCATGGTAATGGTAACCTTGTTCTTGTAGATACGGTGAGTTATGGATAGCCCACTAATTAACTGTTTGCCTGGATTCACAATTCATTGGTTTTATATACAAAAATTTGTACTTCTCTAGAAAGCTCAAGTCTGAAAGTTCTTTCATTCCAAAAGGACACTAGCATGAAGCTGCAGTTTCCAGGGTAACTGAAATTTGCTTCAAGCAAGATGTGAGTTAAAACACCTATGTATACCTGTCTGAAGAGGTGCCAGCCCCAGCCAGACTCAGTGTCCAACACACACTGGATGCTATGGAGGTTTTTGCATTAGGCATGGACAGCACTAACCTCCAATTTTCTTCAACCACAGAGAACAGTCATGCATTAGTAGGGAGGTGGCTTGCATCACCCAGGAGGTTGTATTTGTCTCTGCATTCCAATGGTGAAATTTAGAGATGTCCATCAGTAATCATGTACGCACAGGCGTTGCATCCGCTTTCCCCACAAATCCATGAATTTGGCTCCGTGACCTTTTCTTTACTAACTCAACTAGCCTTCCAAAACCCTTTGGATATTGGACCCCACAGGTGTTCGTGCCTCTACCTGTTTTCTACTTTTTAAAAATTCTGCTTACATATTAAAATAACAACTTGCTAGTCATTTAAATTCAACTAAGCATTGGATGTCACATGCAGGAAATGTTCTACATAGCACTGTCAAAGAAAATTGATTCCTCACTTAAAGGGAGGCAAAAGCAGGGGAAGAATATGTCTACCAATGGATATAAAATAACAGAAAATGCTTTTTTCTCCAAAACATTCCATCAAAAAGCCATCAGGGATTTTTTCTGAATCATGACCGTAGTTTGCTTAACTGCAATAAATCACAAAATATGAGTAGGTACTGCAGATAAGGAAGGTATATGTAAATTTCATCTTACATTTCAAAAATTTTCAAGATGCTGTGGGAGTTTGAGTCCAAAATACTTGACTCTTCTAGTGACAAGATAGGTTCTCCACTCTGAAAAAGTCTGAGTGAAGTACTTTGTAAAGTTTTGTCTTCAGTGAGGTCACTTTACACTGAATTAATAAAACAATATAAAAATATTTTTATTACCTAGAGAAATGACTATAGCTCGGGCAATTTTCTTGAACACCTGCAGCACAGAACAACCTGATAATCAAGGGAGAGACAAAAAGAAGAGTCCTTTTTGAAAAAAGCAGTTCTCAAAAACTGTACTGGGAATAACTCATTCCTGAGTGCTTGTAATCCAGGTCTGAGTCACAGATGATCTTGTGTTTAAAGTGCAGCTGAACTCCAAAAAGGAGACGGAAGGAGGCTGGAGAGTTTTATGTGGCTATAGACCTGATGGGTGTACTCTTAGGTGGTGCACAACTCTGATTTAAGATGTGCTGAGCAGGCCTTTATATGAAAGAATAATAAAGATGTGTCAGGACTGCAGAGCACAGGATGCATACTTAATGAGTTTTATAAATCTGTATAAGTAAATACAAATTAAATCACACACACCATGGGATGTCCCTGTCTTGTGTCTCTCAATAGTATCTAAATTCGACAGCCCATTTTCAACATGTATATAAATATGCTCACAGAAGCACACTAATTATCAGCCTGTAAAATCAGCTCAGGCTTTGAGAGCAAATCATGTCAGGAAAGTCAGTAGAGACAACTCAAAACATACACAGGAAGTCTATCTGCTGTCTAAGATGAGATTTGTACAAGTACTTGTTTGACTGTGGATAAGCTTACCTCGTTTCTCCACTCTAACATTACATCTCCCATACATGATTCATGGTGTTATGCCAAGTTCACACGGGTCCTTGGTATTAAAAGGTTATATAAACATATCCCTGGAGTAACTAAAATGAGTAAGACGGACAGTGGACAGAGTGCAGGCCTGAACTTGGTAAGAAAAGGAGTGGGAAAGCCAGACCCCTGACATAAAGAAAAAAATAATAATTTCACTTTCATTTATAACTTCCCACAAAAAAAACCCTAGCAACAAAACTAAACACAAAGAAACACAGTGTTGCTGGGAAAGAAAACCAGCAGGAAACGCTCCCTTTGAGGAGGTGCAGGGAAGCAAAATGGCAAAACCCCCAATATTTGCACCTCTAGAAACTACCTGAGGACCCCTTGGACCTCTGCTTTTTCCTGCTACCCCCCCAGCCCAACAACTACACAGATCACTGCCTTAAATCCTGAGCACTGACATCGATTTTAGATTGGAGCCTGGTCTCAAACTGCTGTTTTGCAGGGGATTTGTGTCAGGCAAGCTACTCCACAAGTGAAACAAAATTAGTAGATGGAAAAGCTGCAATCAGGACTGCAAAAGAATCAAGCAAATAGTTTCCTTCTTCTTTTCTGTTAACCCTGTTGCACTTAGCTACAGCCCCTGCCATCATGCACAAAAATGCTGGTAGAGGGATGGTGCAAAGCAGTATCAGACAATAAGATTAATAACTTATAAATCTACATCTTCAAAATTTTGTAATATTAACAGAAGCAGTTTATGTTTGTAGCATCTTTGAGAAACAAGGCACACCATATTTTTACAGAGCAGAAATCAGGGAGCATATACTTCTATATTTTTTTTCAGAAGCATCCTAGGAAGTCAGTGCTTATATTAGAATTAGCACCCTGGTTTTCTGCTTCTAGTTTTATACGTGTGTGGCATTTTAATCTTCATAGGCCTTCAGCAATTCCCATGTTCTTACAAATGGAAGGATAAACTGGGCAGAGAAAAAGCATGACAAGTTTGACAGCTCAAACACACCTGTTTGAAACTCTAAAAGCAGCAGAACATGCCTCCCAGTATGCCTGAGCATGGTTCTCAAGAATCCCATTTCTATAGGAAAGGAAGCATTTTGTGTGGGAAGTCCAGGTTTGATTACAGTTCAAAAGACTGTAATAAATTTAAGACATTTTTCACAAGGTAAGCCTTGTTTTTCTCTCACTTAAACCAATATCCAAGTAGTGGATGGTCCAATAGTAGATCCAAACCAGTTACTGAGAGTTAATAAATAGTATATCTGCATAGCCACACAAATATTTTTCATGGACATACATACAATTCAGTACCAGTTTATTTCTTTCACTTCCTATGATGACATGGACTTCTAAAATTGTAGTAGAATGTAAATATGAGAGGGAGTAAAAACTATTATTGTTCCTGCCAACCAGTAATCAGCAGGTTAAGGTGGTATATCATCCCCAGAGATCAATTTCCCAGTTTTGTTGGTTTATGTAATCACAAAGTTCTGAGCACAAGTCCTTGAAGTTTATTAATTGCACTTCTTATTACCTCAGTACAGCTTTGCTGCGAGTTCTAAAAATCTCTCTGATACTCAATTCTGCTTCACTTTGAATGTCTGTTCTCTATTACTCATCAAATAAGATTCAAAGCATAAACAGAACAAGGTAGCAGAAACTAGCTCCCAGCTTTGAATTCCTGACAGTAAAAACTGAAGTCTGTAATCTATATTTTAAAAAAAAAAAAAAAAAAAAAAGCAGCAATGACTTCTTGTTATTGTTACCTTTATATGAGAGGTTACAGCCCAAAACTGCCCAGATTCCAGACAGTGCAAGAACAGTCACACGTTCTCCTGCCAACTTACAGCATGTTAGGACAGGGATAATTTTTTGTAAGAGGACAACACAGTTGAGGCTTTTCAGAGCAACAATTTTTTAAGGAGTGAGTTAAGAAAGACAACTTATATTCACTGACAAACCAATAACCAAACATTTGGCACACAACCTGCATGTTCCCAACCTGACAGACACCCGTTTCCTCCTCTCTTGTTCTTGTGTGACACATCATCTTCACTGAAAATCTCAAGATCTGGCTGATGTCCTCCAATGCAAGCTCATTCTCCCTTTTTATTTTTCCAGCCGCCAGGCTTAAGTCAGTTCTATTTCCCCAACTGCAGTGAAAACAATTTACAAAATCCTACACCTCTTTCAACCACTTTCCTTCTGTGTTCCTCCTTGCCTCTGCTTCCTTGCCACATATAATCTAGAAAATTTCTTCCCATAGAAAACATGAGAACATAATAGCTTCATCTTTCCATTTTCCCCCATCATTCATATCTGCAGGTCTTTCCTCTTGCATTCCTGACATTTCCTCTTCTCATTCAGTCTCTCTCTTTGACTCTCACCCCTCCACTTGCTCCTCTGGACCCAATCAATTCATCTGCTTAGGACCCTCAAATCCACATCCATCCTGTCCTTTATCCTTTTGCATTCTCTGACTCTCTCATGCCAGAAAACAGTTTTTATCAACCAAAAAATCACACACAAAAATACCACTTAGCATTACACACTAGTAAAAAGTATAGGTATCAATATTTTCAGGAAGCAAGCATTTCTAAAAACATCAGAACTTTTATTTTATAGATGGAGTAATGGAAGGTGGAAAAATCAATTAGCTTCTACTAGCAAAATCATTCAAGTTCAGAAAAAAGACCTTGGAATATAACCCCAAATGATGTACTTTCATTTGGCAACCTCTGCAGATAGGTATTACCCAACAAATTACACAAGAAATACATACTAAACAAGAGCAATAGCAAAATAACCACTTCTATGATGAGGAAAAATGCAGAATGTTTTGCGAGCAAGGAAACTGAAGAACAACAAAGCCTCTTTTCTTCATTTTGAGAAATTAGATGAAGGAAAAATATATTCTGTTCAAATTTTTTTACAATAATGGTAAACAAACTAATAATTTTATTCTGAACCAGTTACTGAGAATGAAATCCAGATTCTTGAGTAAAATGCAAAACTTCTGTTTCTAAGTGTTAGCTTACAATTAAAAATATAACATTATGACCTGTGCCTATGCTTTTCCATCTACCAAGAAGCAACAGGACCTTGTACAAATAACTGCACAGTCAGCTGCACTTGCAGCAGGACCTAATAAAAGCATAGTGATGCCTCATTTCATACTGAGGACTCCTAAAGCACAAGTCACTGCATATAGTATAAATCACAGTCATCTCTAGCGTGGAACTCATGACAATAAAATTATTTTGCATAGGTAATATAAATTAACTTTTCCCAGTGAAAGAACAGCTCCTCCAGCACTAGGCTGGACCTCAGCTCATGCCAGGGACCCTCTGGGCACCTTCCACTATCCTCCCTCTGATCTGCACTGTCCTTTAAAGACAAGACTTGAAGTTTCTTCCTGAGAGATGCCCACATGGTACCTGAGTGTACACCAAAACCAAACTGCAGGCACCAGGCTGCAAAAGCCTGCAGCTACCTTCTGCCAGTGTCATCAGATGAGGCAGGCACTCAGCTCCCTGAATAAACAGAGCAGGATGAGGCAGTGAATTACTGACATTTCCAGGCCTGGGGAGAGACCTCTGGAGCATCAGCTCCTTTCCAGGTCAGACTGGCTGCTGCCATGGACACTGAGGGAGAAAGGGAGAGCAATGATGCTCTCCTTACAGTGAGTGGTGGGAAGACAGGCAGAGAGAAGGAAAAACATATTTCTAATACCTCACAGACTCCTGGGTCAGAGAAGAGAAACCTGCTAGTCTAGCTTTTCCATTTTTTTTGCTTTTTTTGCTTTTTTTTTTTTTTTTTTTTTTTTTTTTTTTTGTATGTGTGGGATTTTTGTGTAGTATTTGTTTTGCTTTCATTATTTTATCAACAAGACTAAGGTTCTTATCTCTAAGATGTTTTCTTAAAGCTGAAAAATCACTGCTAGTTACGGAACCTGGGGAGAAGAAACAGACTGAAAAGCTTGTGGTGTTTGCACAGCCTGGCTGATATACCCACCAGAACTACACTGCATGTGTGCTCTCCTCCAGCTGGCCAGGTGGGCAGCCTCCTCTGCAGGCAACTATCTGTTTTGATCAAGTAATTTAGAAAAACTCATGAATTAACAGAAGACCCTCTTCCAGACAAATCTAGTTTCTCTACTCAAAAAGCAGATTTTATAAGGCAGAAAGACTGAAGTGGAAATAAAATGAAGCAGTTTAGGGTCATCAAAAAAACCCCCAACATACCATGTACTTAATTTTAACAGCACTTTCAGACAAAGACCATGGTATTCAGAGATTTTTCAGTGTTCCTGGGAACCTTTTGACTTCAAATTGCATAGATTTATTTTGTGATGTTTTTAACATACCACTGCTCTTCTACGTTTTTCCCCACAGAGCTGCCTTGACTTGACAGCAAAAGTAACACTACTATTTTTCAACAACAACAAAAAAACGTTTCAATCTCCTATACTCTTTCTCTGACCCAGTGAACCTCTTCTGTAACTTTACACCAGAGAACAGCCCTGCTCTGTGTTTCAATCTTATTAAATGCTTTTAAGATTTTAATCATTCATTCACTGGCTGCTAAGTGAATATTATATCCCTTTCCTGTAGGCAATCAGATACTGTAATGCTTTAATGTTAAAACTTGTTACTGCTGCATACAAAAAAGTAACACATAGTTTCTTATTCAGTGCTGGACTGGTACCCAGAACACCACCCAACCATATGCAAATATCCTGCAGGCACCTTTATTAACAGAGTTTATCCAACAATATTTGAAAACAAAATTGCAGAGGACAATGCTTATAATGAAAAAACAGACAGAATTGTAAAACAATAACTAGCAGTTGTGACTTTGCATTTTTATGGATAAACACTAAAACTGTATCAGTGCAGTCCAATGGCATTTTTAACAGTCTGAGTGAAAGGCTCCACTACTATTTATTATTTTGTGCTTTTGCTTTGCATTTTTCTTGGTAAATACACCAAAAAGACAGTGTAGATGATACTGCTGATAAACATCCTGGTGCTCTGTACTTGCAAGGAGGAGCACATTGGGAACTGGAATAACTCTTGTACTTTTTCTTAGGCATCTACTTTTTGGCAACTGCTAGAGAAAGGAAATTGGAATAGATGAATTTTAGCCTGGCTATTCTGATGCTCCTGCGATTTTAAAACCTTCTGATAAATAAGCAGAGCACAACAGGCAGCAGAGTGGGTACTTCTCCAGCTGCACTGCCAGCTCAGGAACCTGTGGCTGCTGCTCCTTTCTGACCAGACATTTCCACTCCCATCCCCATGCCCCCCTTAGCCCTTTGCTGCCACAAACACATGTGTACTCCACAGATATTAAGTTTATTTTTGCCAGGATATTTTTGAAAGCTGAATTCCTCACTATATATTACCATTCAGCTTTTCTGAAATCACTGTAATATTTGGAACCTAAGATTCCACATATTTTGGTTAATCAGGAATCATATAATCATATAAAATGAAAATGAAAATACATATGGCAAGATAACAAAATGGGAGTTCTCGCCAACAACTACAGCTGGCTCACAAGATAAACCAGTGACAACTACTATTTATAACTGAAACTCACCTTAAAAAAAATGTGAAGTAAAGATGCAAACATAATCTGAAAACCAGAGATTTTTAATGAACAAGACATTCAACTTTCTTCTCTTCAGCAAGATGTTTTGCAGGACATCCTTTCAAGAAAATATGTACAACAAAACAACAGCAACAAAAGGGACTCTGAAGAATTTTGTAGCTTAATTTTTCTATCTGTAATTGTCATATTGCCAAAGTAATGGGAAAGGTATAAGCAATTCTTTAAAGAATTGTGTTTTCATTCTGATGCCAAGTCCTTTGGTTATGAAGAATTTTTTTGACTGAGTTGAAAGTCTATCACAAGTACACAGAAAGACCTAGGGCAAGAACAAAGGTGCAGGGCAGAAGCTTGTTTATTCAGGCTTGTCAAGTTAAATCTTGTAAAATATGTACACATTTAATTGTTTTCATAATTTATATGTTTCAAGCATGGAGGGTGCCTCCTGAATAATTTAGTCAGAAGGCAAGCACCAGTTCTGGAAGTACTGTCTGATCAGTGAAGAAATCACTAATTTCTGGCACAATCTGAAGCTTTAAAAAAAAATTTATTTTTTTTTTTTTAAAGTCATACTACACACAGACTATTTGGAACCATAGAATTTATTTCAAGCAAAAATATCTCTGAACAGAAGCCTGAACTTTGCAAGCAACCCTGACAGGGGGTTAGACACATTATAAAGGATTAAAGCAAGCAATAAAGTAAGGGGGAGTAAAATCAGGGGCAATAAGCATGTGAGAGACACTGTAATTGAAAAAGGATTATAACGTGAGGTACCACTTGCAATAACTGCAATAAAACAGTTAATGAAAGCACAGCACAAATCTGGTTTCTCTCTCTTGTCACTTATTTCTCTGAATGACTGGATTTGCTGCCTCTTTTCTTAAAAAAAAAAAAAAAAAAAAAAAAAAAAAAAAAAAAAAAAAAAAAAGATATTACAAAAGGGACACCTGGAAAAACACGGATGTGATCTTTTTAGCTTCAGCCTATGTCCCTGACTCCCCCCATACACACTCATCACTGCCCAGGCTCCTCCCCATCTTCTTTCTTTCCTCAAAAGCAGTTCCTCTGAGCCACAGGAATGCCAAGCCATTCTTTCAGGTAGCTCAGCCTCACTACTTCTCCTTTCACATGTCAGGATGTGCTATTCAACAAGAGCTTTGTAGGTACATGTTGGGAGGGGTTTTTTTCAGTATCAATACTAGGAGTGCACACAAACTGAGAACAAAACAGGGAGTTCACTGTACCAGCCTACAAGGTTCCCTGAGACCCTTTTAATCACTGTTACACCAAAATTTTGGAGAACAGAAACACAACAGCCTTCATGGAGCTTTCTAGACTCTGAGCCATTAATGGTGTTCATAAAAAACACCTTCTTCTGCTAATATCCTAAAGCAAGGTCTTGGGCAAGTCTCCCAGCAGCTCTCCTATATCCAAAAGGGAATGAGATGACTTAACCTGCTTGGTAACCTGGTTTGCTTTCTGTAGCTGAGGAAGCAAACATGTGGAGCTGAGTGAGTAAGTAGCTTATGATGAATAAGGCAGTATTACTACATGAGAAAGTGTTCCTCCATGTGAAAAATATACTTTAAGAAGTTTGTCTCCAAGTATGCATTTTATGTAGTTTTTCAAAGTTGAAAGTAAATATTTAGGAAAATAGTAGGACTGATACATCACCCCTTGGTTATACAGAATTCAATCCTTACCTTTGGTTAAGCCAAAATGCATTCAAGAAGTAGGATACATAAATAAAATCACCATTTATGTCCTCAAATTTGACCAAACCATTAAAAAGGTGACTCTTGGAACAAATGCAAAATAATTAAAAAAAAAATCTCAGAGTTTGCTGTCTGGGAAAATATTGATCAAATTATTCCATGGTATAAAGATTGATTTCTTTAGCATAACCAGAAGTTCTGCAACATCCACACTGACAACAGAATGGAGTTTAGGTATGACATCTAATCAGGGACAGAAAGAATGGACTAAATAGGAATTATTCTGGGACAAGAGAAGCTTTGGTACCATTTTCTGCCATAACAAAAATAAGTGTAGATGTTTTGGGGAGGTCTGATTTGGTCACAGTTGTCAAGCAGCAATTAGGAAAGCATCAAAAAGTCGAAGGATATTCTGAGACATCAAATGTAAACCAGGAACCATAACTCACTGAAGGTACTCCTGGGACAAGTGTTTGAAACAATAAATTTTGTTTTCTTTTAATACCAAGGTCCCTGAGCCTTTTCCTAGAAACACAACTAACAAGTTTATAGCACAAAAGGCAATGTGATAGTAAAACAAGGACCAGAACAATCAGAAAAAGCGTTCTTTTCAGCATAACTGCTGTCCCAAACCCAAGCAATCTTAGAGCCTCTGCTGATATAATCGGTGCTTCATGGTAGAACCCCGGGCTCAAGTGTTCCTCAAAAAGCATTCCACAACAATCTTGAAGAATTAGATGGGTGATTTCTTCACACAATGTTATCCAGTAATAAATATCACATGGCAACAGCTGTATCACTCATGTGTTAGTTGTTTACCTTGCAAAGAAAAAAGATGTCTGTTTTCTCTTATTAATAAAAGAACACTAAAAGAGATCCTTGCATTATGTCCCACTTCCAAAAATTCAAAAAAATTGCCAAAAATATAATCTGTATATCATTAGTGGAAAAGAATTTCCTGGGGGAAAGGCAACATCCATGTAGTTTCCGCTATCTACCACACAGAGTATTTAGGAAACAAACATTCTTTTCCCTATAATAGCAAAACAAGTTATGAGAGCAAGATAAAATGTTTCACAAGTTTGGGATTTATTCCAAAGCCCCTATATATTAAACACAACCATCAGTTGGATCATCATGTCTGTTTTCTAAAGAATATAATAGATGGAAATCTGCATTTTGAGCTGTTTTTCATTTAACAGGAAACAGAGAAATAGCATCTCAACGGTAACACTCACAGAGGCAAAAGCAAGAACTGATCCTGAAAGCAGAGCTCCTTCTTGCTGAATGCTTTTTTCTTCATCAAAACCTGAAAGTGCCTCACTTTCAGCAATGATGCAAAACTCAGTTTGCATCTCTATTATGCATTATATATTTTTAATGTATTTACAAATCAAAGAGAAAAACGTTCCATGGCAACTGGATACACAAAGCTTGTACACAGTCCTGTCACACCAATCTGAACATACATACACAATATACACAGGCACCTATGTGCAAGGAGCACACACACACAATATTTTAAAATGCTTTTAGAAAAAGTAGCTTCTGCCATTCATGAAGAAGAAATGCAAACCATTCTGAATGTCTTCCTGTTTCTCAGTTATTTAAAATTAATTAAAGTTAGAACTTCACATACTTTAATTTTTAACATTAAAAATGCTTTTTCCTCTGAAAGGTTTTTTAACTAGAATTAGGTGAACAAAATCTGCATCTCACTGAAAAGCACAGGTTCACTTATCCCAAAGTAAAAACCATGAGGTGGATAAAAATCAATAAACTTATCAGATGCAATCTGGTTAACTTCCCTGCCTCAACATTCAAACTACCAACACTAATACCCTCTTGAAAAAACACAGCTTTTGGAAAGGTTAAACCTGTGAGGTCCTCATCGGAAAGTCCCTGAGTAAATTATAACATGTGATGATGACATTCCTGTGTCTTTTGGAACCAGCCAGGGGAAGTAAGGGTAGGTCATTATAAGCCACTTGCCTTTACAACCGGCTGTAAAAGACAATGAGGACAGGAAGCTTCCCACCGAGATCAAGGTGCACAATCCCCAGCTAAAAATAAACAAGCCCTAATAGTCACATCTGCTGGAAAATATCATTGGAGCCTGAATTCCCAGGTGCTGAGGCAACGGGAAGAGAATGCCTCAGTCCAGCAGGCTCCCAAAGGATCACAGAATAATAATGACAGGGATTGGAAATGATCACTCTTCGTGTTAACGTAGTATATAAAAATACCAGCATGCTAACTTGTTTTATGGGAAAAAAAAACCAAAATGAAAATAAGAACTCATATTATACCAATTTAAATTTACTTTAAATTTATCCTTGCCATCATTCAGCTCCCAGACACAAGTCCTAGAGTTGCTCTGTAGCTAAACCTTCCTATCAAAAGTAACTGAAGGAGAATACCTTTAGTTTCCCAGACTAAAGCAGATGCTAGCAGTGTGGCCCCACCTAAAGCATTTCTGCCTTGTATGACATACCCTGCTTTAGTTATCAGCAGGTTTAGGACCACAGACAATGTGCTGTGGGACACTACACTTTCCCCTCTCAATAGATGCCTTTCCTCACGTTCACTTATATCCTCAGCTAGTTCAGCCACCACATGCCTGGTGGTTGGTTTGGTTTTGTGCGTTTGGGATTTTTGTTTGTTTTCTTTAACTTTGTGAATTTTAGTCTTAAATGCAGCTTTGAAAAAGCAAAAGGCAGAGCCTCTACATAAAAGGTGAGCTGCAGCCCCCTCCTTGCCAATCCTTGCTCTGAACTAGAGGACCTTTCCTGAGGACTGGCATGCCATTAGCAGGCCAGGGAACAATATGACTAAAACTTGAGTCATAGAATTTTTTCCTATTCTGATTTTTTGGCAACTCTTTCTCCACAGATAGGCTATAGTATAGAGATTACAGAGGAATACTCCAAAACCTAATTCTGATGCCATTAATTAATAAACTTTTTAGACCTGAGGCAGCTTCATTTAATTCAGAATCTCAAAAAAGTTTTAAAAACAATGGATTGGAAAACATTTCTGGCTGTCAGTGCTAACAAAAACTATGCAGAGAAACATACCCTGAAACCTGATAGAAAGATTGCCTGAACAAAGACAAGACCTGGGACTGAAACACAGAATGAAAAATACTCCAGTTGTGGGAGAGCAAGAGTTGCATCATATTTCAGGCCCTTATAATGTATTAATTATTTACATTTCGTAGTGCAGCACTTGAGTCTCTCCTCTAAAGAAGAGCTTTTCACACTCCCTGTAATCCTCCCCTGCATGCATGGTGGTTCAGTATTTCTTCTACTTCAAACATCTTTTGAATACCATCCCCTTTTCCAGTGCCAACCAAGAACAGCTACATTTGGAGTGGCAGAACTGCTTCTGCTGACTGGTGGTAACCATACCCTCACTATGTAATAACAGAATTGCATAATTATAGAGATAAGCTCTTTAAAATAGAGTACCCACATTTTAAGAATAAGCAGGAAGGGGTAAAAAACAGATCTAGAAAGGAAAAAAAAAAAGTAATCAGCCTGCTTTGTTTACTCTTCTTTCTAGTCAATAACTGTTTCTGCTGGATTAATTTCTGAAAAGTATTAATGGCTAATATATGTCACTCTCCCACAAATTTGTCTGCACATTGTAATCTGAGAGCTATCTATAACACACTCATGCTCTTGGACACATTTTCCACACTATTTGAATATATCCTACCCTTAAATTTATTCTGGCATGACATTAAGGAAGTTGTGGCTCAGGTGGTAAATCCAGGACCATCTTTAAAGGCAAACTAGCAAATTAAGTTATATTCAAATCAAACTGGAAACCACTGGTTGTTTATAAAACTACCCCTAAGTACAAAAGGCATTTAAAGTTTTTGTTGACTGCCTAATAGCAGGAGCTATATTCTGGTTCCAAAGCATTCATATTACAATATAAGCAGCCCTCACATATCCCTATCAGAGACAGAGTTCAAGATGTAGCAGCCTTAAGGCCTCCAGAAGCATCTGGATTCTCTCTCAGCTTGCAGTGTCTTTAGAGATGGAAGTCTTGTACTCATTGCAGTGGCACTCACTCTGTGCACATCACCCTTTGAGTACTCAGATCTAGGTCCAAGCAGCATTTGCAGTTATTCTGCAGGTGGGATACAGCTCCATCATTCTCTCTTCCTTTCCCATACTCCTTTTTGCATTTCCTCCCAACAAAGTTAAAAAAAGCAATGAAGCAAAGGTTCAGTTTCCCCCCAGCCCCACTCCTGCAGAGCACTGGATTTTTAAAACAAATTTCAATATAGCGTTCAAACCACCTCAGTCCAGTTCATTGTACATAGATTCAAGCATGCAACAACAACAACAACAAAACAACAACAAACCAACCAAACAAACAAAAAACCACACACACAAAAAAAAAGGGGAGTGGGGGGCGGGGGGGGTGTGTGACAGAAAAATAACCCCCCCCTGGTCTTACAGTCTACAGAAACACTAGGGATTAAATGTCAAAAGCGAGTCTCTCAGTGCTTCCTGCCACCACGTCAAATAAAGCCTGCTTCCAAGCCAAACATCTGCTTTGTCTGTCCCAAACAGGAACTCATGAGAAGGAAATGGAGCACCCTTTACCATTGTGGTCAAAAGACAACATTTTTAAAATGCCATTCTATTCAACAATTTACCTGTACAATGTCTGAAAGAGTGAGTTCTAAAAAAACAAAAAAAGTTTTAAAACTATTCTCTTTGGACTCTGTTCCTCAAGGGCTTGCATCATTCATCCATCACACAAATGTTGCATTGGCAAGAATATTCACCCCAGTTAATGCTTTTAACAGAAGTTCTAGTTCTGCATACATTACTTCTGAAAGAATAAACCAGACTGACATTTATTATGTGCACTTATATATAGAACCCTCTCGTTTGGTCTCTAAAATACCAGATTATACAAAAATCAGGTGTTTCAATGACATTAAGACTACTTTAGGAGCACAGTTCTCTCTGAGTCTAATGTTATCAAACTCTCATAACACAAACAGAAGATTCCACAACAATTCAATTTTTACTTCTCTTGGCTCCAACAAACAAACCACCACAGAATAGTTTTGGTTGGAAGGGACCTTAAAAGCTCATCCAGTTCCAACCCCCCTGCATGGGCAGGGACACCTCCCACAGCCCAGGGTCCTCCAAGCCCCATCCATCCTGGCCTTGAACATTTCCTGAGATGGGGCAGCCACAGCTCCTCTGGGGAACTTGTTCCAGTGTGCCACCATCCTCATAGGAAAGAATTTCTTCCTAATGTCTAACGTGAATCTGCCCTCTTTCAGCTTAAAACCATAACTCCTTGTCCTACCACTACACCCCCTTATAAAAAGTCCCTCTCTTCTGTAGGACCTCTTCAGATACTGGACAGCCACTATAAGGTCTCCTCAATACAACAATACTATTGTAGCCTAAAGTAGGTACTGAAAAATGATATGGCAAATCAAAATATTTACAAACATGTTTATAAGGCCAGGATTTCTAGTGGACCACATCAGAACCTTTGTACCTGAATATTCTGATGTCCCAGGCAATGGAGGTCTCCTGGGAATTTAATTCTAAATTCCCTACTGTCATTTATGAAGGCTAACAAAACATCCTTCTGATATATTTACCACCAACAACCTCTATGACAAGTTGCATCTTTCCAAGTGAATATAGGATATTTACAGCTTCAGGTAACAGAATGGACTCCTCCCTTTTAGAAAGAAAATTGCTGCACCAAAACAGATGCAGTAAACTTTGAATTCTGACAGTAAAATACTAGTAAAATTGTTTCTATGCATTTTACAGAGCATAATAAGTAATGATATATTTAAATACACCTGACCTTATGTTTCATTCAGCTCAACTGTACCAATATACATAATCCAAAAATCTTGCTGAAACATTCATAGCATCCATGTAATTTGCGTATGTAGTTAGTCAATCCTCATCACAGTTTGTTGAGACACTCAAGTCAGCTCTCTGCTTTTAAAAATGTATCAACTAGCCCAAATGACAGAAAGGGGCAAAACCCAGTTTAGCACTTTTTGTTGCTTAATCCTGTGATGACTCTTACAGATCACAGTGCACTAAGTGCCACAGAGTTGAAGGACTCTGAAACTGTCACAGAAACACTACTGTGCAGAACAGAATTAACACGTAGTATAGTCTTATTTAGCTACAAACTTCAGAGCTCAAAACTGTGATGAAAACACTGTCGTGGCAAGGACATCAAAATAAGGGAGGGAAACAAGAAGAAAAGATGAGATAAAATTGAGATAAGCCATACATGCACACAAACACAGAAAAAAACCTCAGCAACAATTAAGTCCATAGTACTAGCAACAAATTAACAAAAAAGCTCAATAAATTTAGCATCTCTTAAGACAGTGTGATCTCTTTTAAAAGAAGATAGTTTTAAAAGATACTATGCAGAAGATGCAACGGGGATAAGGAACCAAAAGTTCAGGTCAAATTACTTATTACTAATAAATATGTGCATAGTTTCTTCCAATTTGGATAAATCAGCAGTGACATATGACGTTCTATGTTTTTCAGAACAAACCTGACAGTTTCTTTTTTTTCCTCTATCAGATAGCATTGACATAGTTATTCAGATCTTCTAGTAGCACATGGCAAAACCAGACTCCAATAGTGAAAAGATTTTCAATAAAAAATATTTACTTAGTGTGCATTACTTTAAGGGAGCATTCTGTTAGGACTTGCTGGAGTTTTCAGTTGTTTTATCTTGTAAATCTCCTGTATCCATTTCAAGCCAAAGTCATGTTTCCACATGAAATACTAATATTCTCATTTTACACTAGTGGGCATATTGCATTTCAACAAGCTGCAACTTGCTGTCAAATGTAGCTTGCATTGCTGGGAAAATGTTATATTTTTGGGTCAACATTTGAATGAAAAGCCATCATTAAGGATCACTGTGTAATACCAGTTCAGCAGACAATCACCTTCTCTTTGCTTCTCTCAAAACACACAGCATAGGTATTAAATACTTTGAGAACTCAAGGATTATTAGGAGATACTGCTTCTCACTAAGGAACGACTTGGTGGGGATCTATATGGTGTTAGTGCATGCTCTTTGACTCTGCTCTTGATCAAGACAATAGAGAAGCAGATAAGAAACATGAATGGAGATATGCATCACTGTTAAGTGATGAAGCATATTTTCTTTAAAAAATGAAATATTTCAGGTCCTCAGTCCTGTTTTCTCAAATCTGCTCCTACCATGGACATGGGAACATGTGAGACTTAGCTCCAAGTCAGACCACCTGGGAGGCTGATGAAAAGCAAGGAAGGCCTGGGAACCTTTGTATCACACTGAAATGAAAGACCTTTTCCCATCCAGCCACTCTTAATTGCTGTGTATTTCCTGGCAATCGCAAAGGAAATGAGTTGCTACTCAATTCACAAGAGGCCTGTTCTATAGCTGACTTAAAAAAACCAACCAAAAACCAAACCAAACAAACAATAACAATAATAATAATAACAACAACAACAACAATGGGGAGGGTGGAAAAAAAGCATAAAAGAGTAGTTAAACAAAACAGTTTACTGGTCTTAAAGAAGCTCTGTGACTCTTCTAATATTGCATGTATTGACTTTTTTTTAGAAGTGCTGTTGCTAACCTCATGGAGGACTCTTTCACTTCTATAAACCAAATAAAGAATTGTAAGTGGTACATGGCTACTGCTCTGAAGTATCATCACATGATGACAGCTAGGAAGAGATTACTATATTCTAATTAATGTAATTATCCAATTTATTGAATCTGGTTTTAGGGGACAAAAAACTTTTGAGAAGCAATAGTTTTCATGGGACTTAGGCACCATTCACCTGATAATTCCTCAAGTGTTTGAGTAAAGTATCAGACACAAAACTCTTAAACTGAAATCTGGCCTTTTGTCACACATTAATTAGTAAGTAGCTTATGAGGGGAATAATGAGAGAAGGAGAAAGGGAAAAAGGGAGATAATGAATGAACACTGGGGAACAAGCAGACATTGTGGTAACTCAGAAAACATGAAAATTATAGTAAAATGTTCACAAAAAAAGAAAACAGATGTTAGAAAATGTGACTGTGTTTAGTAAAATCTCACAAGAAACTTAAACCATGGTCCTGGGAAGCAGCAGTCACATCTCGTCCTCTTCACTAACAACTTGCTTTCACAGAAATCACAGAAAGATAGGAGTGGGAAGGGACCTCGAAAGATCTAGTGCAACCCCCCTGCCACGGTAGATTCTGGTGGGTTTTTTTTTTAGAGAACAAAAATAAAGAACTTGCAACAAATTTGATTTGAGAAACACATGATCCTTCTGCAGCTGGACTACCAAGAGTGCCAGCCACACAGAACTGATTTCATACACAGGGGAGCTGGCACAATGGAGCACAGGGGACAGTAAAATGCAATAAAAAGTTAAAGATTTGGCTGGTTTCCCTTCTTTCCTGGAGGGTGGACAATTTCACTCTCCTACTTAACTCCACATGCCTGAGCAAAAGGCCGGCTCTACATCCAGCCTTGTTTAATGGCAAGTAATATACATGCAATCAAGAATACCAACATGAAGAACAACACTCTTGCAAGGATGCCTGCCTTTTTTGGATCTCATTGTCTGAAGGGGAGAGGGGATCGAAACAGTTTTACATTATTTTTATCTGCTGATTTTCATTGACTAATTGATATAATCAGAATCAGATTTTTTTCAAATGCTTTGCCATTAGATTTCCAGATGAAAATATTGATTTTAAAGATCGAACAGAGCTCTGTTCACCTGGGCTTCTTCTGCAGTCTGTGTACTGCTGTCAGGAAAAAAGGAGTTTTTCAGACCACTATACAGCTACAAATAGACCTGTCCTGATTGTTTCCCCTAGTTATAGCAATTTCTGAAATACAAATACAGCTGATCCATCAAAATATTAAGAGCGGCTTCCCCGCATCCTTCTCACATGCAGTGTTAGGATTCATGCTGTTAGTTCAAGTATTTGCAGTGCATGCAGAATATTTAAATCATCTAATACCAAATATAAACAACAGATACCACTACCAGATTCAACCACAGCTCCAGTTTTCCTGTTTCATAAATTGGAAGTCCTAACCCAAAGGACGGGTGCATGAAGTAGCCCACACTCTCCAGCTCCCCTGCTCCTTTACAGGATGAAGGCATTTATAGGTCATCCAGAAAAAAAAAGAAAAAAAAATTGCAACTACAGTATTTGGAACAGAAAAGCAGGAATGGTCATCTTCCACTTCAAGAACCTTCTGGTCTTTGGTTTCTTGTAGATAAGTTGGCCATAGCTGCACAAGCACCCCTCCCTTGAGAACCACCAACACACACATCCATTACAATCCATTGGATATTTGCAGTATTAGAGTGAGGGCAGTCCACCCTTACCCCACTTGTTTATAAGTATTACTTTTGCCATACCAAGATGAGGATAGCCATTTCCTTGGGGAAAGAAGCTTGTCTATACTTGTGCTGATAAGCTTAGTTTTAGGCTTTAACAAAATGATGAAAATACAATGAAGACACACATATACACACTGAAAACCTTAAATTCCATTATTTTACAATAAATGAAGACTGTGTTTACAATATTTTATACTTTACTTCTCATAGAAGATAGACAGTAAGAAAAAGACATACTTTGGAAAGATTGCTAGTATTTCAGAATCATTAAGATTAATGGAAGGCTTCCAAACTACCTCACTAATGTATCATGCAGAGCCTATTAAGCTTGACACAGTAAGCTTTTTTCTCATGGCCTTGACTGCAATGACTATTTAATGTATCTGGTGTGTGCTGTCCCCTAAGACCACAAAATAGACTTTATAAACTGTCAGGACAAACACTGACGTGCATCTAACTTTGTTTATCACTGAAGCCAGGCCAAAAAGTGCTAATTGAAGTTTTTCTTCTAAACAGTGTTTACGTGCTAATTAGTCCACTTCCTAAGCTAAATGTTCCAAGAAAAACTAAGAATGTATGGCAAACTGCCACTAAGTTGCAGTCTCATCAAGTACATTACTTCAGAGGCAAACAGTGACAGGTAGCAAATGGTGAATTCAAAAGGATGAACCAACGCATACAGCTAAACAATGCAGAGAAAGCCTCCACTGCCTGAGAAAGGAAAGTAGTTCCATGGTTTTAATTCAGATGAAACCAAAACATTTAGCTCCTAGCAGTGGCAAAAAACAGTGCTGTATACAAAAAACCTGTTGTTTACAATGAGATGAAATGGGAAGGGTGAGAGAAGCTCCAAAAAAGTAATATGCTGTATTTTTTATTTCAAGCACACCATGCTACTAATATTTGTAACAAAAACCCTAAAGAGGATATGACAGCCAAATGATTTAGAAAGCTAACTCATCCAAATCTTTGAAGACAGCAAATTGAACCTTTAAAATGACAAAAATTGTCAATGTTTTACAGAACAATGGCAAGTCCATTTTGCAGCAGGGTGGGGAAAAAAGGGTTGAAAAATCACCTCTCTGCACACAGGAAGCTCCTGGGTGAGGATAGGACAGGAGGACAAGATGAAGATGTTGTCACTAACAGGGAGATAAGATTACAAGATCACAATAAGAAAGGAGGAGGAGAATGGTCTCATCCTTCCCAGGATGGCTATGGTTATGAGACAGTGGGCTCTGGTACATAATTGTTTTTTGTTCACCCTGCATATGATAAAATATTTATTATATATAATTTAATAATTTAAAAAGAGAACCAAAGTATTCAGATATCAAGGTTTTCAGTGCTCTTTTTCTTTTTAAGAAAAGTCACAGGCTACTTACACAGAAAGCCTGGTAATATGTTTTCATGCATCAGTCTCGATTCTAAGAAAGTTCTTCAGAGCACAGGCAGACAGTGCAAGGCTGAGTACAAAAGGACTTGGATCTCCAGACACCACCGTGTTATCAGTATCACTAGTAATCAGAAATGCCTTTTGCTCTGATTAATGAAAGGAAGAAAAACTCTTGACCTGGAATTTCAAGCTAACTTTGCAATTTTTTTTTCTTCTGACCCCATAGTGCTGCGTTTCATTTCACTCTGATGCTGAAAGACTTCCTCACCAGTGCCAGACACCCAGTCTGAGCTGCTCCGGATCTTCAGAAACCTTATCTCCAGCCAGCAACTTCCTCTGCAACTACAAAGGAGACCTGCACCATGGCTGACTCCCTGCTGCACCTCCAAACAATGCCAGAAGGAGCAAAATCCTCTGAGCATACCTAGCTGGTCCCACACACCTCAGGAGTCCCATTTCTGTACCCCGTGCCCCACACACCTGGGGCTAAAAGGGGCTCCCTCCCACCCCTTGTGCCTTCAGGGCCTGGGACCCTGCCTAGGAAAAACATACCAAGGTCTTTGCTCCTTCCTACACACCATCTCAAACACTTTCCCTCTACTGAGAGCAGCAGGCTTTCTCCCTCTTAAGGAGGGAGATGTGGGGAAGAGGAAAGCAAAAGATGTCACTTTGTCACTCAGCAGTAGGGTACTGCTGCAAAATACCCCTCTCCTGATGTCAAATTTTTAACACCACTCTAGAAAAACTGGTGGTTTCTCCTCCCCACAGCTTGATCTTTCCTAAACCACAGGATCCTCATATGATCTTTCCTAAATCATACATTTCCACTTATGGAAGCTTTCTTCTTCGTTAATTCATTGGTTTCTCAGTTACCAAACACCAAGGGGCAGTACTCCTTAGAGATTATGATCATAAGAAAACAATCACTCCCAATGGTTCAGCACTGTCAAAAGAAAGCAAACACCTCATAAGGTATTAAAACTGCTCCTCAAAACCTTCAGCTGAAAAGACAAGTAATTTTATTTGTTTATTAGCAGGTTCTTATATCAAACCACATTTTTTCTTTAATTCAACTCTTAACCACCAGTCTCATAAAAAGAATAAATTGCCTCTCCTAAGATGGGGAAACCCATGTAGAACCCAAGGCTACTTATTTAATTCACAAACACAACACATTTCTGGTAAACAGTGTCTGCAGATTTGTTTACACTTGTGGATGCCAAGGGACATACTCACAAGTATGTATAATCAGCAACCTGCAGAATATAATTAAGAAGAAAGGCCAAGGCTCCATACATGGAATATAAGTTACATGTAAGCAGCTTCAGAAGACTCTTAAAAAAGCAAATCCATCAGAAGATTCAGTAGTTATTGCAGCTTTGTGGAACCTCTTGTTTCAGCTCTGGGAGGAAAGGACTTTGATGTGAAACGCTTATTCTATTGCCATGAATTATTTTTCAAGACTTTTTTTTTCTATTTATCATTTAGTTTCACTTTTTGAGAAAACTACTCTGTTTCAGTACCTCTCTCATTACTAATCTGTTCATGTGTAAAACCTCAAGTAGTAAATGATTACTGGAAAACTGACAGTCTCAGATAAATTAATACAAAGCAAAAAATTGAAAAGGATAATACAACTGGAAATTTCTTTACAAAGGTGTTTAATTTTGTCAGAAGTGACAAAATGAGAGTCAGCTAACGTGAGGAGGAAGGGTGGGACACACTAATATGGAGAAATAGACTGCTAGGGAAAGGACAAGAGAAGAAGTACAAAAAGAGAGGGAGAAAAAGCAGGAGAAAATCTGAAAGCATGAAGTCAACAGAATTAAGAAAGGTCAAGCTGAGAGCAAGAGAGAAATTCAGCCACTGAATAGGCCAGTGTTCACAAAAGGAGCAAGTCAGGAGGGAAAGCATCATTAATGGTGGAAAAGGACAAGTTGTGGTTCAGAGAAAAACAATTGAGAAAGATTAGGGGGCGGGAGAGGGAACCCACACAGAGTTTGGTAAAGACTAATTCAAGTGAATGGGCTGAAAGACTGAACAGGAGATGCTGTCCTAAGAAAAGCAAGATAGCTCAAACAGGAAAAAAAAAAAAAATTCCAGAAATACCAGAATATAGTTGATTTTGACCTTGGAAATGGAGAACTTGTCTGATATCTCAGATTACTTTAGGCATTAAAGTACAACTTGGCCTTGGACATAATAACTTTGTCCAACTATTGTCGGGTTTTTTTGGTTTTTTTGAACTTACAAGAAGACAAAGTGTAAAGACTGACAGTGAAATAAATGAGTTTTGAAATTAAATAAAATAAAAGACAACCAAACCCCACAATTTATGAACTTTCTATCATCACCATAATTTTAGCACCTCTGATATTTCTTAAACAATTTTGCCACTCCACTGCTTTTTGTTTTGCAAGCAAATCTACGGATAAAGACCACAAACAGGAAAACAAATAGATTTTGAGTATGTGGAGGAAAAGTGAACATAATGACAATCATACAATGAAATTACACTTACACACACACAAAAATGAAGCCTCAGGATTACAGCACACATTGATATTCAGCAGCTACTGTCAGAGAAATGAAAGAACATCTCCTTTCACCAGCAAACTGAACATCTGATATGGTGGTTCTGAAAGTACAAAGCAGCACAAACATCAATCTTCACTACCCAGTGGTAGGATTGCTGCAGCCATCCAAAATACATTTCATAACACTCTCTTCAACAGGATACAGGAGAAGTGCTATTTTTACAAATCGGTATACAAAGGAAAAAAAAAAAAAAAAAAATTCCTGGCAAACATATCACATTCTAGATACAGGGAACACATGCCTGAAAGTTCTTCCCTTTCGTAACGTATTTCTCTACACATCTTCTATTTCTTGAAGACCCAGATCACAATGACCATAACAATACAATTTCCAACATAGGACATAACAGGAATTAATCTGGTCCCATAAACTGCCCTACTGTTCTGTTCTGCATTTGGGATTATAACAATTCTTTGGCCTATCACCGGAAATCAGTATTTTCTGGAAAAAAAAATAAAGTAACAAATGAATATTTACAGCAGTCCTTACATCAGGAGCAACACTAAGTAGTGCAATTGCTACCAGAACCAGAGTGTGCCACATCATTCCCATTTCATAGAAACCTGAGGAACTACATAAAGAAACCAGGCCTGGGAAGCAGAGGGCAAGACTGAGAAAACATGTATTATTCCCCAGAACAAAATGTCTAGTTAGCTACAAAAGGGGTAACTGAAAAATTCTAACCCAGTTAGTTCAGGTATCTATATTACACTGCTTCATAAGTATTTCCTGCTAAGAGTGTATTGGATAAATTATTTAAGAAAATTTAAATGAAAAAAGCAGATAGTAAAACTGCTAACTGCATAAATAGGAGTAAAAGGTGCAGCAGTTGAAGAGATTCTTATGAAAGAGCTACACTAAGAAGTTTGCAGCTAAGGTCTCATTAATACTTCTACTATTTTTTCTTGTGAACTTCACCATGGCACCAAACCATGTTTGAATTATAGCTTGCTGCCATTTTGGTGGGTTTTCCTCTTGGGAAGCTGTACGGCAGACACAAAGCCCTAGTGAGGATTTCACTTCACTATGAATTAGTGTCTAACACTGAGAATGCCTTTCATCAGCAGCATGTATTGCCTTCAGGTGCCTATAAATTCCTCTCAGTCTTTATGTAGCACATGTCTATCAGACCATGTCATCAATTTTACTGCAGGCAAGAGGCAGACACACCTCTTCCTGAGACACAGACAACACAACAATTACCACAGCCACTCTTGAATTATCATTCCATATCAACTCACTGCCAGCTGCTCAACACCCATGACTCCCTATGGAAAACACATCAGACTCCCCAGGCTCTCCTTACATCACTGCTGCTGAGAGCTGTCCCATCACCACCTCTGATGCCACTCACCAAACACATCTGTGTGGCAACCATGCCCCTTCCTGTCTCTCCTTCCACTGATATACAATGATAAACAAACTATATTCTAAAAGATAGATTTATTTTTATTTTGTTATGACTTCATTAATCCTGTATAGCCTTTTCACTCACCATGCCAAGCCTACATGAAAAAAACCCAGGCCTTATATGCTATCTGAACAGAAATGAGCAGCTAACAAAAACTTGTAAAATAACAGTAAGGACCTTCAACATTTTTAAGCAAATCTGCGCTGAACTTGCTTGTAAAATAAGTTATTTTGTTAAAGAAGAGTTGACAGAAATTACACCTTCTCTTCTGAACATTAAAAAAATAGTACATAAGCACACATATCCCTCCAGGGACAAGGCAACACAAGAGAAGGGATGGGGAGTGCTTAACGTGGAGGGTCACCAACTTATGCTTGCCAAGTGTCAAGAGAAATCACCTCAAAGCTGTTTGGTTAACCATGCTGGTGCCCAGCTCCTCAGCTAGTAGGAATGGTTGTTCATTCATAGCACCCTTACCCTCAATCAGCTCTGAGACTCTTAGACACAACCAACAAAGAAAAGGGATCAGCTATAGTGTTGTCTGCCTGAAGATCCCATCCTTCATCTAAACTCCCATTTTAGGGCCTGATTCTGATCCCAGGTAAAATCTGCACTTCCTCTGAAAAACAACTACTCAGATCCTAGCCTTGGATCTTGAATTGAACACTATACACACAAGCATTTCCAGTATTTTCCAGTTTAAATTCCACTACTGGTGTAGGCAACTTAAGTAGGACAAAAGTATATATAAAATTAAAGTAGTAGCCCTTTGCCAATACAGGGGACTATAAAGACAAACCTTCCCATATGTTTGAAACCCAAAATGTATCCTGAACAATGCAGGGTGCAATCTCCACAAATTAATTTTAAGACTGACTCAGTAGCAGAGTTGTTTGGGGAAGGCGAAGATGTGAAGAAAAGGCTTAACTTCTCAGGGTTGGTACTTTGCCATTTTCAGAAGGTCAATTAAATTTGTATAAAAAATACTGCCCCCCTCACCCATCAAAAAAACCCAAAAAACAAAAGGGACAATGAGAACAACAGCACAACAGCACATCCCTGTGCAGAGCCCAGAAACACTTCTCACAGGCTGTAATACTCAAACAACAGGTGCCAGCCAGAGGTCCAGGTCTTAATTACCTGATAAAAGTCCAGACAGACAATGAAAAGCTGCTGGAGTCTCAGGCAAGTTCCTCCCCTTCCTTTAAAGCACTGTGATTGACCTCCTCAGTCCTAACCCACTACAATTCATCCCAAGTAAAATCAGTTCAGTTAAACCACCTTCATGACTCAAATTACGATGCTTGCTTTGGCACAAGAGAAGAATTAGTGAATAATTCCATCACTTCATCTCAGCAGCAACTCCTAGCTCAGGGGCAGGAAACTCACACTGCCTGATAACTCCATGCCTGCTTATCCATACTTTTAATGCGTACAGGAACATATTGCTGTAGTCATGAGATTAATCTAATTAATGCTGTTAAGCACCTTTTTTAATGTATCAAGTAGAAGCATTTCATAGTCATAGAATGGTTTGGGCTGGAAAGGGACCTTACGGATCATCTAGTTCCAACACTTCCCACTAGACCAGGTTGCTCTAAGCCCCATCCATCCTGGCCTTGAACACTTCCAGAGAGAGTGAAGCCACAGTTCCTCTGGGCATCCTGTGCCAGTGTCTCACCACCCACACAATAAAGAATTTTGTCCTAAAACCTAATATAAATCTACCCTCTTTTTTTTTTCTCTTGCACTTTTATAACTTTCTTTGTCTCAACAACAATCTGGATGGAGAAAAACCAAAACACTCTCCTCCTTCACCACTCCTCCCACACAGATTATCTACTTCTAATCACAACTAACACTTAAAACAGACATTAGAAAGGAGAGGCTACCCCTCTATAATTATGGAGTTTGATAATTACCTGGTAACTTGTAACAGACCTGTTCTCAATGCATCTTCCTCTCTCCCTTGATAATGTAATCTAATCTCCTGGCTATGCTTTCATCTGGCATCCAGTGCTGCACATTGTTTATCAAACAACAATCTCTTCTTAGGTAATGACAGAACAAAGGTAAGGAAGAGCAACTTTGGTAAAACTACAGCACTTACCACTTCAAAAGTAACTGCATTGGTATAATTTACGCTGAGCTTTTTTTCTTCTTTAAGGTCTCGTATTGCCTCCTCTAAGTGAGACCTTGACCTATCTTTCCTTTTTACTGGAATCTATATATTTACACATTACAGAAGCTATTCTGCAAAATGTCAGCAGTGGGAATCAAAATTAAAGTCATGGATCTCAAATATGGAAAGATGAGCTGTGCCATGTATGTCTTCATATTTGAAAGCACAGGCACTTTCTGTGACAAGAAAACCATGAGCCTTTGGTTACTGCATTATCACTTGTATCAAGAATGCGTAACTTGATTTTTAAAACAGACATTTTACTCTCTTAATAGAAACTTTAAAATTCTGATAAGACTAAACACAAGTTAAATTTCTCTAACTTCTTAAACTTCAAAATGTGAGAGAGGCCAACTTGCAGAAGTTTCTGCAAGGGGTTTTCTGGGACTAATAATCCACACAAAACCTGTCTCTTTGCACTTGTCACATGAAGAGACCCTCTGTGTGCTGTCCTTCCCCATGCTTCAGGAGAAAGGAGAAGAAAAAAAAAAGGCACAATGAGAAACTTTTAAATAAACAGGATAGATCCTAACCAAAATTTCACCATCATACTAACTATTTAATTTCCTCCCAATCGCCTGCATAACAACCATGAATAATTAGATGGATTTAGGTTGTTTCTAATTGCATTTATTTTTAAGTGGTTACACTACCCAGTCACAATGGTAATAACAGTGCTGCAATTGGGCCTTGACAGCTTTTGTACCTGAACCTTTCAGTGAGATCCTCTCACAGCAATTCCACGTACATCCCCCGGCAAAATACTGGGCTACGAGAGGATAGCCAGGATAATTCAAAACAAGTTAATTCTGGTACCAGTCTTACAGCTCAACTAAAGCAACCCTCAGACTAAGTACAGACTCATTTCTTCACACCATGTGAAGAGGAACACTGCTGCTGTTGCCACCGTACTGCTATCTGATACCTGGTCTGGTTTGCTTAAATCCAGCTTATCTCTGTGCATCCCACTGCCAGGTCAAACACATTGATTGACTTGCTTGTAAATCATCCACTTCTCCAGTTGAGAAGTGTTTCGCATACCAGTCCAGGTAAAACAAGTTTATACAAGAGGCACTGCCAACCCATCTGTCTCTCAAAAATGCTGCAGTTTGAAGCATCCATGCATGGTCCAGACCATGCTGGTTGCTACCAATCAAAAGTCAAATTTTGGAGCAGTTGCAAGTGTTAAACTATTTTTGCACCTGTTTTTGCATCTAAAACCCAGCAGCTTCAGCTTTAGTTCAGTCCTGGCCAGAGCTGATGAGAGGGAGGAAGGCAGGATGCACTCTGCAAGGGCTCTGCAGCTACAGAGCCAAAGAAAAGGGAGGAAAGGAACCCAAAGCACATCTTCATCTCCTTTCTAAATTCTGTAATTAAAAAAAAAAAGTCTTTGCGATGAAACAATTTCCACAAATGTCACCTATCCAGCAAATTAGCAATACTCCCTGCTACCTATACCACTGCCAATAATTCTTCGTAAGCACTAAGGTCAACAAATCTGCAGTAGTTGTGGGATAGCTCTTGTAAAAAATGACAGACCGTGAGTGAATCATAGCTTTATGAGCCAGTGATTACCCCAGCCTGTAAAGAAACTGCCATAATTAACCTGCCCATTGCTGTTTCCCACCTTTCTTACCTTCTGTAATAAAATCTTAGCACAGTTACTACTTCTATTTTACTATAAAAGTCATTCCATCAGTTTACTACAAGAGAACATTTATCAGTGTATGTTTTAAGAGACTATAATTGGGCTTGTTTTCTAAGAAAGTACTGCAACAGCTGAATAAGGAAAGGTTATTTTAACCTCCAAAGGATATTGTTGCTTTTTTTCTCCCCAAAATTGTTTGGAGCCAGACAATACAAAGCTGCCGTGCTCTGGGCTAGAATGAAAGGGGGGAATGATAGGAAGGGGGTGCCTGTTTACAATTACTCCATTTCTGGGTTTAATGAATCTTTCTGAATGACCACTAAGCACTGGTTTTGTTCTTTAGAACAAGGGAGCTATTACTGGAAGACTAGAAAAGGAAGGAAAAGGGAAAGCAAAAGGGAAGCTGCCAAACTCAAAGGCGTTTCAAACATTTCAGCTGTATGTCCCAGAGGTAATATGCTCCACAGGCACGAGGCTGTCCCTACCTATTTGTAGTCTCTCTTCTTTTCCTTGACACACTAACATGAAACACCTGGGATAAGGAGGAACAGGAGAATCTCAAAACTAAAGTAAAAATTCACAGTCATCTACTAAAAAATTAAGAATTAAATTATTCAGATTTGGCTACTACTGCCACTTGCAAGCAAGCCTTCCAGAACCATGTGTCTGAGCTCAAGAGGAAGTGATGGGCCTTCCCTGCATATTCCCTGATAGCTGCCCTCCTCAAAAATCTCATCTGCCATTCCAGACAGCTACCACCAGTAACACCCAAAAAAGAGCACAACCTGTTCTGCCTCCCTCCTGCACATAGACACTTCCCCTCTTCCTTGCAGGGGACAGAACATCACAAATTGCACTGGGCCACGGGTTTCAACTGAGGGACCAACAACTTGCAATCCACCACAGGCAACCTTGAAAGCCTTTGCTGCATATCCTGAGTATTTCACAAAAGAACCTGGCTTTCTGGGTTTTTTTCCTAGGCTGGCAAGGTTACAAAGTATCAGACCCTTCTTAGTCCAGCAATCTGATAAACAGAAAATGGTATTTTAGTTTTAGTTCTTACTGCATCTCCGTTAAGTACTGTCCTGTTTTATAAGCTCAGGGAGGAATACATTTTACTGTTAACTCAGAAGTATCAAAACATCCAACACATTTTCTTTCAGCAAAGTTGTTTCAAAAAATTATGTGGTATAGACATACAAAAGTGGCACTACATGGTTTGTTTTGTGTGGTGTGGCTTAAATACTCTTAAATACGTGAAACGGGAGAAAATAATTTTCTTTTTGGACTTCTCTGACATTTAGTGAAACAATAAATCAACAACAAAAAAACTGTTTACCTTCAAAGCAAACAAAATTAAGGAAAATATTTTTTAAATGCTAATATATAATTATTTCTATTTCTGTGAGAAGTTGCAGTGCAAAAGAAAACTTTCCTTGACCACGATTAACTGGCATGCACACATGGGGTTCCTGCCCTATGAGAGTGAAATAATATATATTGTTTACCATATATATTAATCCCATGTGTTAGTTCAGCTAGAGCAGACCATGAAAGATTCGGCAATACTTCTGCATCCAACATGGTAAAAGCAGCAATAAAAATTAAATAATAATAAAAAAGCTTGCAACAACATATTCCCTCATAAAATATTGCATAAAGCAAGAAACTACTCTAAACAAAGGAAAAGCAGCCATTACTATACAAAAAAAGTAGCTGTTTATTTTAACACCTCATTTCACACTTACCTTCTACAAAAAGGTTGTTATCAGCTAAGAACATTACCTACTTCCCATCCTTTGAGCTGAGCCTGTACTTACAGCCTTGGGACCACCAGGACTCATTTGATGACAAGAACCTGCATTACTTTTACACTCTATATGCACAAGGATGTTTTGCCTTTCAGCTTCTGGGCAGTGGTGGCTGGTGGCAGTGGTAGAATGCACACTTTGCCAGCAAGGCTGCTGCTGACTGAAATCTGGATGGGTAAGTTACCACACATTTACTGCAGCAAACAAAGAAGGATCTATCACACCAAAGGAAGAGTTACCAGAATGCAGAAGACACCTTTGCTGCTGTCTGTGTATCAAAAGCTGCTTTCTCTGCTCCTTGAGGATCCTCCAAGCTCCAGAAAGCAGAGGGTGACTAATGTCAACAGTTCTAAGGACTTAAATTTACTTCAATACATAGACATAACAAAACACATTTATGTAATATTTGTTCTTAAAATCTGGAGAGTTATTACCCAAATAAATAGAAAATCCACTGTGGAATCTGAATAAGATGCTCATCTCTGTTACATTGCATGGAAGTGAAAGGTATACACTGGTTCTCTTTTCTCATACATTTTAAGATTCAGTTCTTTCATTAGCCACCAGTTAGCACCTATCTACTCAACATACTTATGTCCTTCAAGTTACAAGGAATACAAATAGATATTTTCATCCCTTCTCTTTCCCATTCACTACTGTGTTTGCTTGAGCCTTCTTCTCACGCACATTCAGCCCAGACAAAAATCCTAACAATAAAAGACATGTTCCCTTATCTGGAAGTTGTTGTACTCCCAGAACCATAGAGATTGCTGATCTCTGAACCTCCTCCACAGCACTGGATCAGCACTGTCCACATTGCTACATTGAAGAGCATAATAACAAACTATTTTTATATCATCCCTATAGTGCTCAGCATATATCTTAATGCTTTGTTTGTTTTTTTGATTGTTGCTGCACTCAGAGCAGATATTTTCACTGGCACTGAGCCATCCATAAGTAATCCCTCAAACCAAATACTGTGTGCTCATGAAATCTCTGGCAGGACCCTACAACATGCACACAAAGAAGGACAAAATGAGGTTGCAGCTGCCCATGCAGGTCTGGTAACTTGCAGCATCTGGCTTTACAACCTTAAAGTGTCTTCTATTAGATTTTCACTATTTTAATTGTTTGGGGTTTTTTTAAGCTTAAAATCAGAGCTATCTGCAAGGAAAACCAGAGAGTACCACACGGCTCACTGCTGGCAAAATGCAACTACTCAGGGGCCTCACCTCCTATGGTGGGCAAGGACAGGTTTTTTCTGTCCAGGGCCAAACACAACAGTCCTGGTGCATCACCAGGCTCCCAGCAGCCTTCCTGCATACACTGCCATAAACAGCCAATCCACAGACCAGACACTTTCCATCTGGATGCAGAGGACAATTTGTGGTAGCAGGAGGGTGTTATTCTGTACATGAACCAGCCACTCCAAAGCCCTACCACAGATACATAGCCTGTGGATTACACTACTGTTTGCAAGGCAGCAGGGAAATTATTTCTTTAAAGACTTGGCTTCCTTTTCTGGCCCCAAAGGAGCAATGTGGTCCAGTGGTTACCAGCATCACAACCAAACACAGACTTCTCTGAAAGTCTGGGTGACTAAATGGATGCTATTTAAGAGCTCTAGTAGAGTTACAATTAGACCTTTGCTTCTCCACAAGTATCTAATATGACCACAAGCAACATCTCAGTCATGTCACTGGCAAAGAGGGTGAGTGCTCCTTTCTTGCCTTCTGCCTGCAATGACATAAAATGCAAAGAATTAATATTTGCTTGAGACAAGTACATGTGCTTTTTCTGGCTTTGCATACTTTTACCCTTTTTTTACCCCAAAGACCATTGAGGGAGCTTTTGAATTCTCACCTCTTCCCTCTCCCCAACCCAAAGTTTAGCTTTGTCCTTCACAAAAAAAAAAGACATAATAGAAGACAAGACTGCAGTTAAAATACAGAAAGCATTATGTTGTCCAGGCTACCCAAAACAGAGAGAAGATGTTTGCAGAATTCTGTGATAAGCTGATTAAATTTGCTGAGCAAATGTATTTTCCATGGCCAAATCTAGGTAAATCCTCCCAGGGAAAGCAATTCTCCTGCTTGGATCATTACCAATGCTTCAAAAAGAGCCTGGAGTTTTTCAGAGACTTGATTTAATCTTGACAAATTATTCCCTCCTTTTTTTTTTTTTTTTTTCCAATTCTCAGAATCAGCTACACCATTGTCATGAAAACTTAAAGAAACGGATCAGCCAAAAACAAAGAGCAAGAGCAGAATATTTCTATAGGTTTTGATATCACAACAGTCTGCCAGCTGACATTTCTCTAGGACACATATATTGTATGGAGATTAAAGAGGAAGCAGGAAACAAGGGTATCTTAAAAGGAAATTCCCCACATTTTTTTTCCTCTCAGATTATAAAGCAGGACAAAGATGATTTCAGGATTAAACACACAATATATTTGGGGTGGGACACTGGCAAAAACCCTTCCAGTGCTCCCTCAGGAGGAGGATGAAGGAGAGTAGGAAGGGAAGGGTATGGAGGGTAGTGTTTGCTGTCAGGGTAAGCTGCCTTTGGAATAATTGCAGGCAATTTAAAATGGGATAAGGTGTAACCTTTCTATGTTATAGAAGTATTGGTCAGAAGTTAGTGCACAGAAAAGGGGACAGAGGAACCACAGCAGCTGTCAGCACCAGAGCCTTGTCTCTGCTCAAGAGACCCAGTTTGCCATTGACAAGCACATTTTAGTCCCAGACCAAGAGTCATCACGCACAGGAAACATTAAAGGCCACCATGTTGTTATGTCACATATAACCATGGTATGTCACATATAGTTTACTCCCCAGCACTTTCAGTTTGGGCGAGGTACAAAGCACACTGCAAGCATGCAGGTCTGTGGTCCAGCTCTGATCCCCTGGGCTGTTCTGCAGGAGAGGAGGCTCCCTTGCTGCATTTGCCTCAACACCACAGCAGCTGTACACCAGTAATGTCC
The DNA here is from genome assembly GCA_023637945.1 of Phaethornis superciliosus. NCBI lineage: Eukaryota > Metazoa > Chordata > Aves > Apodiformes > Trochilidae > Phaethornis > Phaethornis superciliosus. Next base: position 22,364,417 of record JAJQWJ010000011.1, read on the forward strand.
ATGTAAGTTCAGATGGTGCAAACAGTATGTGTAAATAATACCTAATGGGGAGACAAAACTTAGGAAAGGTGATTTGCAAAATTATATGTTTAGGGATTTCAGTAAAGATATAAATTTTCTTCACTCTAAACAAATAAATAATAAACATTATGAGAGGACTTTCAATCCTTTAACAGAGGTTAAGTATTTTCTATTACTTTCAACATTAATATAAAAAAGTCCCTATTACCCTTATCTCTAATCTTTTCCTTGTTCTCTATACACTCAAAATAAATTTCAGAAAAAATCAGATGGTCAGTAAGCAAGAGAAAATGGCTTTTGATAATAAAACCTAATTAGGTCTGACCTGATATCTATTGTGTATTATCAACTTTGGCCATCATAAGAACTTGGCAGTTCCACAACCACTGCAGACAAAACCAGGACACAAAGTCCGGTGAAAACCCTTACTCCCTGGGTTCCTTCTGGCCCCTTATTTTTTGCAGTAACTTTAAATGGGACTAATAGATATACAAGGAATTTAGTACTTGCATAAATAGCTCAAGCTTATAATGAATCTTCAATTCCTTTTAACACAGGCACATTCTGCAGATTTGCTTTTCCATATGACAGCATTTCAGGCTTACCAGCAAAGCCTTACCGTTGAAGGGAGGATTCCTTGCTGGAACTACAGTTTTCCCTTTATGAAAGCCAATTCAAGCCAGAATAACAAAAAGCAAAGAAACAAAACAAATGCATAGCTGTCACTTAAAAGCATATATTCTTAAAAGGCTTTAGGGGTATCATTTATGAAACACAAAGAGATTTCCTTCTTTAGCAGTGTTCCAACACATTACTCTCTCGTGCTTACTCCAAGACATGAATATACTTGCCTAAAATGTCAGTGAGGTATTTACACAAAGGCAACTCTTCAGAAACCTATTATTGTGAATACAAAACAGGAAGTACAGTAATACCACCAGTATATGTTAAAGAATGCTTAGTATAAACTGTGCTCTTCAATTAATAAGCAGAGTTAACCCCTTTAAGGAAAGGGAGATGTGAAGTGTGAACTGAAAATACTGACTCACAATAAAACTTTTGAGTATTTTTACCACGCAGATGTTCCACTGGCTTGTTTTAGTTTGAGCTTTTTTTCCCCTCCCCTCCTGATGGCAGACAGAACACAACAGAATTTGCAACATAAATGAGAAGAAAAAAAAAAAAATTATGAAAAAAGCAAGGGCTCAAGTTTTGCAACATGTTGGAGAGATAAAAAAAAGAAAACCATGAAACTAGAATAAAACAATCATACAATAGATGCTTAGTGATACTTTGCAACTCCTTTCAGTTCTCATGCTTTCACAACTACATGATACGGAAGATAAATCTTTTGGAAACCACTCCATAAACTATTGAAATGCATGTGTACTGGTATCCAAGTGGCATGACTACTTAGAACAGGATGTAAATAAAAATACCATAATATACTGAAACTTCTTCAGTCATTTGGCTGGTATCCTACAAAACTGTATGACTAAGTTAATTTTGGTTTTTCTTTAAAATGTTTCTTAAAAGCATTAAACACCATGGATTACAAAAACATTTTTTTCAATTAAAAAAATAAACTGATTAATAAAAACCACATTGCCCCATTTGCATAAAAGCAAAGCCCTTTCCTTACACATGTTGAATAAGGAAATACTTTTAAATAGAGAGATTTCTAGACAACCTAATCACTAGTTTAATTCTTTGAAAACATCTGGACATGCAGTCAAAAAAATTCAAGAGCTTCCCAAGTACAAAGACCTGAAACAAAACCCACATGAAAATCCTAGTTGAGCACAAATCAAAGCTCCTTCTTCTAAGGTCTGACAAACCTGTATCTATTTACACATGTGTGAGAACATCTCTTCTGACACAAGTCAGTCACACCGTCCTCTCTCCCCACTTTCTCCTACAGCCACAGTATTTTCAAATCTTCCTGCAAGCTAAGACTGAACTTTGGTTTGACTGCCATCTGCTGATCCCACGCTTTGGGAACCTGAGACTCATTTAAAAACGTGCACAAAGCTTTCAAAATAGTCATTATTTTTTCTTCCAGTTTTCAGTAACAAAACCGTAAGATAACTACTGGTAACAGGTATTTATGTTTCAAGCAATTAAATCAGACAAAATGTCCTGGGAATTAGCCTCCTTGAGCTAATTTTCAGATATACACAGAAAATGTTATAATTCTGTGTGCACAAATAAGATGACAATTGAAACAAAGCCATGTAACACAAAACCACTGTAACACTAAGAAACAGAGTAACAGGTGTAACAGCTACTCTATAGTAAAGAGGAACAGAGCGGAAGCAACTATTAAAACAGTAAGGTAATAGTAATAAACACTATATTCCACAAAAATATTTGATGTTATGTAAACTCTTTGCTTCACTGTATCCAAATGAAACACATACACACACAGAGCTACACACAAAAGGAACCAAATACATTTTCAGGACCTGCCATTTGAATAATGACTCTGGATTTTTCCACGAGCCCAGAACCTCAGGTGGTACAATGAACATGGGAAAATGAATCTTTCCTTCATATGTAAATGGATGGGCTCCAAGATGAATCATTAACACTTCTAGTTTTAATAGACAGTGATGAAAACTTTAACAGTTCTTGGCAGCAGTCAAAAAAGCAAAGAAAGTGTTAAAATTCTGAACTCCTAATAAAAAAAGTAAAGACCAAAACAGAAAGCATCATTTTGCACCCATACAAATACATGTTGCACCCACACCCTGGAGACTGCCTGCAGTCCTGGACCCTTTCTCTCAGGTGGGTATAACAGATCTGGAAAAGGTCCAGGGAACAGCAGCCTAACACTGGAAAGGCACCCACCTTAAAAGTGTACAACCACGCAATGGAACTGCACACCAGCCACCTCGTCCTTCCAAGCTCCACTCCACTATGATACCAGTGATATGTGTAATGCTGGGCTTTACATTTTGCTGCAACTTCCATTTTTACTGAAACAGCTTCCACCCTATTACTAGGGGACAGACAAGTGCCAACACAATATAGAAGTCACCCAACATTTTACATTATAAGATCATGCCTTAAGTAGCTTACACGACTCCGAGTTTTGACCTTCTTGTCCTTTGGAAGCTGGCTGGCTGCCTTCCACTGATTTGTTTTGTAATGTTCCAGTCAAAACATTTCAACTGTTGCATGAGAAGGCGACCAGGAAAAATGTCACTTTATTTACAATTTTTAAAAGAAATAATAAAAATAAAATTATTTCCCCTTAACCTCTGGAGGGAGGTCCTGAGACCTGACCACTTTGGAGGAACTCGAAACATTTAAATTTCAAAAAGCTTTGTGAGGTTTCTTGACATTTTGCAGATACATTTTCCAAGTTTTGACCACTCAAATATTGATCCTACCAAGGCCAAAGAGTCTGAAAGCCATGCTGGACACAGGCTCCCAAAATCACAGTAGGATAATGACCTCTCCTCTTACCAGAGTCCCCTGAATGTAGTCAAGCTGAAGGAGGAGAAAGAGGACACCAGAGCTGATTCCAGAAGAAAGTAGAGGTGATTGTAATGACTTGCAAAAATAATTTTCTAAATTAATACAATTTAATTAAACACTCACAATGAATAACACATTAATTAACATAAGAAACATAAGAATGTATGATGGACATACATAAAAAAGAATTAAGATCGTGCACACAATATCTTCTATGGCAGTGCTTAACTCATGGGTGCTCAACACTCCAGCACACACAAAAAAATACAAATATTCTGTGCATCCACAGAGAGGGAAGCTGGGCAGAAAACCAACTGCAAAGCAAGACCTAAATGTGTCCATGGCTACAGCCCAAGTCCCATAATCGTGGCTGTTCCTCCAGCTCCTGTAGCTCACAGCACTAACATCCTTTACAGAGTCACTCCCATAAATATTTAAAAAACAAGACTTTTTAGAATGTCTTCCTTTACTGTTATCACTGCCCCAATGAAGCTTATCAAATATAATAAGACTCATGCCATCCAACACACTGACTGTGAAGTATGCTGTGCTGTGCTTGTCTCCCACAAAGCCCAGTATCCCCAGTGACAAGTCACCAAGGCCCTGGCAGCTCCTGAGGATGCTGCCACAGGGACAAAGCCAAGCCACAGCTCTCTGGAGAGCTGCTCAGCTGTAGCCTTCCCCTGCATAACCCAAATACTGACACAAATTGGGAAGACTGAATTGAAAGGAATTAGCAGGAGGAGGCTATCATCATGTAGACTGTTCTCAAGTAATTCAAGTAGGAAGTGAAAACTCAAACCTTTCTATGTACACACACAAGTTTTAGCAGTTAAAACTTGCTGTACACATACAGGAATCTTAGTCACAGAATTAATGTTACTTCTCTAGATAAAGTTTTGTGCTTTGTCACTAAGTCCAGAGAATAATAGAGCTGACACAACCCAACACTTAGGAATTTATACCCAGTCTATATGTACTGCTCAAATGCACCTCATTTTTAGATTTAGATTCATTTTATCCACATATGTTCCCATGCTGTGTTACAAATACAGTGTCGTTTCTATGTTAGTGTTAAAAAAGCCCAAACCAAAACAAACCCCACAGTTGGTATCACAGTTACAGGCACACTGAGAGATGGCATTAAAACAACCAGCAGGAATCCCACAGTCTTCTGAATTTCCCACTTGGTTGGCAACCTGGAGGCTTTTTAACACACTGCACTATTCATCTGGAGTTTGAGCATCTTGGAGGTATCAATAAGAACCAACTTTGGCCCTTGGTCTTCACTTTCCCATCCAAATTAATTAAATATGCTTATTCATGTAAATTTTCTGGCACATGTTGCCAACGAGTTTATGAAAGTATTAGAGATGCTAAAATACATGTCTGAGTTGATGTAAGGAATACCTGACATTACAAGGAATAAGAGCAGGTGTATTTTTTCTGTTCAAATTGAAGTAAAACTATTGTACTTTTATATATATTGTTTGGATAGATATTTTCATGGACAAAATAAAGCCAACTTATCCTGGCCCTATAGTATATCCACTAAAGGAGAAAATATGCAGCCCAGCAAGTTTTCTCTCCAATCCTTCTTTTCAGGCAAGTAATAAATCTTGAGTGAAAAAGTCACTGTGCTCTTCAGCTGTCACCACTAAGATTTTGTTTTTAAAAACCATAGCAGCCTTAAGGCTGATTTACTACTCAGCCCTCCACACTCTGACAATCGAATAGTTGGAAACAAAAATCACTTTTGCACACCTGGAAATATTTTATTTGCTGTACTCATAAGAAAACAAAGTTTTCATCAGTGAGGAAGGAGGAGGGGGAAGGGAAAGAGAGAGATTCAGGTGAATCTTAAAACCTAGTTCTTGACTTAAAGAGAAACTTCATTCCCAATAAAGACAGAAACTACCTCTACATTCAGAGTGCCCTGGCTCTTTGGGGACTATGGGTTCACTACACAATCCAGCATCAAATCATCAACTTGGAAGTCCTGGCCAGTAAACAGAAGTGCTCATCAGTTGAGTCTATTTAGCCATTTCAGCTTGGCAGGTGAAAAGAATGTGTGCCAAATTCTAAATCATTTTACTCACTCTTTTGCTCTTCTATATTGACACTCTTAATCAGCCTAAAGTGTAAGCAACTGATATTAATAATGACAAAATTAGACCTTTGAGAAACAGCTACTTTCCAGAGCACCTCTCTGCTCTAGTCAGAACTGACATTTAAACAGGATTAAGGGTAAAGACCCAAACACATTCCAGAGAAAACCAATTGATGGAAAATGTGTTGATGCTAAGATTGCGTAAAAATTTTAGAATATCAGATCCTCTTTCCAACGGCATGTAGTTTGAGACATTTTTTCCCTAAAGCTTTATTTTCTGAAAATTTATTTTATGTTCCAGAACAATCTTGTCTTCAAAGAAGTCCCACATCTTCTGTTATTTGACAGAACCATACTTGCACCCAGGCAAAATGATTTAAGCACTCGAAGTCCTGGATGACTGGAAAGGAGACACAACAAAATCTCACTCTTTATTTACAAGCCCAGTGTTTTACAAGCATATGAGTGCCCTTTGACAAGCAGAGAGGCACTACAGCATTTAAAGTAAAACAATAATAGTGTTTCAGCAGTGTTGAGAGACATGGCAACTGCATTTAAAACAAAAAAACTAGATATTCACATTCCCTGCTCCAGAGCCCTGAAGCAGGTGGGACCTGGGACCTTCTTTCAGGCACACCTTAATTAGGGGGCTTCCCACCTGAGTACTTGGGACAGAAAGAAAAATAAAATAATCAAAGTTCTCCTTCACAGTTCCAAGTACAACTCTCTATGTGTTCCCATAGCTAAAGCAGCAGGGAGTGGTGGGATGGTTTGCTCAGAAGACAGAGCCAGGCACTTTTCAGAGGTACAGGGCAGGCACAAGTTACAGCAAGCTAGACTGCTAGATTTAAGGAAAAATATCCTCCTGGTGAGGGTGGTGAAATAGTGCAGCAAGTGTCCAGAGGCTGTGAAATCTCCATCCTTGGAGAAACTCAAAACTCTCCTGGAGCAGCCCTGACCAACCTCCTCTAACACTGAATTTGGCTCTGCTGGACCAGAAGACCCCCAGGGGCCCATTCAAACCTCGAGTATTTTACCATCTTTGATCAAATGGGTGGCTGGAGGGTGTCACAGAGGGAAATGTACATGACTGATGGACTGTGGGACTTGTAACTACAGTTCTACCCTGTATTTGGAAAAACTGAAATCCTACCTAGTCAAGGCTCTAATATAGGAAGAACATTTAGTCAGATGTATCTGCTCAGTGGAAATCTCAAAGAATCAAATATGTAAATAGGGAAATACGTGGTAGAGAATTAAGTTTGTGGCACTGCCTCAAACTGCTAAATATGCTTGTAGCATCACCTGCTTTTTAACAGAACATATACATTTCCGGACAATAATGAATATATATGCAAAATTCTTTCCTATTCCTTTTAACCTGTAAAACCACAAACCTAAATATTTGAATTTCTTCCATAAGCCTTCAGAAAGACAGAACTTTGATGTTTCTAAAGAGGAAAGATTATTTACTTTTGCTGCAGGCAAGAAATCATGATTTCTTCACTGATTCTGCCAAATGGCCTTATAATGCATTTTTCCTTTTTATCAAAACAAGTCACTTTAAATTAGGGTTGTCCCATAATCACATAGTAATCAACATTTTGAGGGTCAAATCAGCCATGGGGTAAGGGATTTTTATTCCCTTTTCTCATGCTTGTCAGTTGCTAGGAAGAATATAGGCTGCAGTTTTGTTTTATTTTGTTCTCATAAGCAGAACAGACAACTCAGTCAAGGAGCAAGGCTGGCAACACAATCTCAGTAATCTTCAATGGTCCTATCACATTCTCTCATTCTTATGCAAATAATGTATTTGAGGATACATCTTGTCCTCACTCCACGATAAGGAGAAATGAAGCTGTAAGGAGCACCAGGATGTCATCCTATACCACAGGCCTTCACTCAGCACTTTGTGTTTTACTTCCCAGCTAATGTGTTTGACATTCAAATTTGACCCAGCAGGAGGCAAAACTATCTGATGTCACAGCAACATGCACCTTGCTTCCTGTGCTAAAACATTCACCAGGATCCCTGGGGACCTGTCAGTCTCTCTTCCTTCCCTGTACATTTGCTAATGGGAGATGGAAATGCTGATTAAAAGGAAAAAAGTATATTTGCATAGGAAGGTAATGATAAGCAAATTCACCCTTCTCACCCAAGAAATAAGCCCAGTACTAAAAGATTAGGAAAACAGGTTCCACTGAAAAACAAAATAAGGTCAAACAAATCCTGATGAGTTGGTCTGGCTTTTTTTCCCAAGGAAATCTGTCAAACTACACTGTAAAGCTTGCCTACACGTGTGTCGCAGAATTACATTTAATTTCAAGCTAATCAAACACACAGTGTTCACACTATTCTATTCAAGGTTTGTGGGGATGAGCAATCTGTTGTTAGGCCAACTGATCCATAGGAAAATACAACCAAGCTTTGAATTGTAAACAGCTCTATAAAGTTACTGCAAAATATTTTAGGTATGAAAAATCACTCCTGAATTGGTCAGTTATCAAAAGCAGAAATCATTTTCCCAATTATTTACCATAAATTCTACTTATAGAATGAAAAGTAAAAGGGAAGTTTTTACCATTATTACTGACACAGGGTATTTTGTTTCTGTATCACTTTCAAAGACTGTTCAGAACATCTTGTTCCAGGACATTTCCCTTCCCAAGGGAATCACTTTCTGTAACACACACAGCTGAAAACAGTATGTGCTACTTTGTTTTCTTCTGAGAAACAGAAGCTATCCCCAAGTATTTCCACCATCACATAAATTGGATGCTAAGTACCTAAGTGCTAAAGACAGGACACAGCTCTAAGGTGGGAATAATATCTCATTGCAATCGTGGCATCTTAGAGAAATTACCTTATTAATAGACATTTGTAATAACTCAAAACAAATTTACTACTAAGTAACTTTATAAAGTCTGTTCAAAATCAATCTGCTACCCGAGAGCAACATATTATAGTGTTTGCAGGATTATTAAGTCTGCAGAGGGCTCAGGGGAATCCCCTCACATTTGATATTCCCACGTGCTGTTCTCAAATTACAGAAAATCAATCATCACATATTTGTCAGTTAAGAAGCAGCTGCATAGAAGATGCTGAATGGATTATTTTGTAAGCATACAACGCAAAACTTGCAAAGCATGCATTCCTCAAGTATTTTTCAGTTTGAAAAGCCAGAAGATAGTCACAAAAAGTACACCAGCATCTTCGCAGCAAGTTTTTCCTTTTCTTTAGAGTCAAGACTGACTTGAGGAAAGAATACACAGGATACATTGTAATCTAAACACAACTGTGCTGTTCATCCTTGAAAGTTTACCACCCTCACAAAATTCAGATGCATAATAGATATCAAATTTTTACTCATCAAATTCAAATAGAAATTTCAGTCCTATGCTAAGAGGTCTGGATTTGCATCAGAGACATAGGCACTGTTGACAGATAGCCAGTAACTAGGGCTTTACCTAAAAGTTCTTGGTATCTCAGGGTGGTACCTGTGAAAGTACATAACACATGGTAGTACATCCCAATATAGCCAATACTTGAAATAAATACTGTCCCAGTCTGCCCATACTTCACATAAAAGCCAAAATATAAGAAAACAGCATTCACTGTGGGCCCAAGAGTAATCCAGCAAAAGGGAGAATGATGGAGAATGGAATTTCCAGGAGGCAGTGGAGATAACAGCATGGTGAGCTCACTCAAAGGGAACCTTCCTCTCTCTTCAACAGATTTTTTTCAAATTCAGCTTAGTCTGACCCCAAGGAACAGTCAAAGAAAAGTGAAATCAGTATGACAAAAGTGGAACCTTGAAAATTTCAGTTTTGCACAGACATGTTTTCACTGATGAGTTTTATTGTGTTTTACTCTTTGCTAGCTCCTTTTTGCCATGGCAGGCACACAGGTAAGAGCATAAGATCCAAGTAACCATTTGCCAGGATACCATCAGCTTGGTATGGCTTCCTTCAGTTCAAAAGGAAAGAGGTTGTGCTCTGCAGCAAAAATACAATTTATTTTTTTTTTTTTTCTCAAGACTTCACGTGTCTATGAATCTTACTTCAAAAGTGTGCACTTCATACGCATTTTACACCTAAATGCTCCAAGATAAACAGAAAATACTATCCAAGAAACAGCTTAAAATGGGAGAATTAGTTAACATTAAAAAAAATATAAGAAACTTATATGTAACTCTAGGACAAACCAGGAAAAATAAATTTCATTAGCTTGTCAAATTAATGAAAAGTTGTGGAATAAAGAACCTTACCAATTCTACAAAATGTATCTCAAGGGAAATCCCTTCAGACTCGCCTGTCTACTGTACTTAGTTGTGAGAAGACACAGCAGTGGTAGATGGTTTTAAACTGGATTTTCTATAGGGTTGCTGGGTTGGTTTTGTGTTTGGAGGTTTTCTGCAGTAAATGCTACAACCCTCCTGCTTTTACAGACATGAAATGTTCTCATTGCTCCAGCAGAGCTGCCGCAGGATCTAAGAAGAAATCAGTGTTTACAGTTGGAAACTGTACTGCTGGCAGCAGGCTAATGGCACTGAGGAGATATTTAATCCTTTGAAAGGAAGTAACTAATGAAACCAACAAACTCCAGCAAACTCCTGCATAAACAAACACAACGGAAGCAAAAACCACAAAAGCAGTTTGACAGAAATGTTGTTGTACAAGTCCAATGAGCTTGATTTAAGGAAAAATTTCTTCTAGGAAATAGATACTTATGTCAATCACAAAACATTTTGTTTCTGTTAAAAATTCGGGGGTGGGGATGGACATAATTCTTTCCTCTGCCTTGTCTTCACGTTCAAACTCCTACTCTTAAACATTAAACTTATTAGTCAACAGTTTGGAGAGTAAAAAAGAATGGAATTATTCCAAAATCTGGTCTTCTCAAGAGAACAGGATATATGACAGCAGATCTATTCGTACCTTGTCTATCATGTCCGGTCTGTTTGTAGCTGCCAAGATTGTCACGTCCTTCAGCTGCTCTATCCCATCCATTTCCGTTAACAACTGAGCCAAGACACGGTCTGCTACATTTCCAGCACCTGAAGAGCTGATTTAACAATAAATAAATTTTAAAAAGTCTCAGCACTAGTTCCCCTTCCTAGAAAAATGGAAAAATGAAAAAATACACTGTTCTTTTCAATTTACAGGGATCTATCTTTTCATTTTAATTCTCTCTGATCTCTCTTTTCACCTTCAACCCCTGAAACAGTATCAGTCTTGTGAAGTGAGTAAATGCAAATCAGAGAATTAGTCCTTTGAAAGATTTCTTGGTACTCAGTAAAGTAGCTAAGGATTCTTTGCTTATTTCCTGGGAAAGTACTTTGTAAAGATTTTACCACAATGTGGATGTCTGAAATAAACACTTTAAGATAACGGAATTCATGCAGCTTCCTTGCTAGTCGGAAAACTCATTTTTAGCACTACTCAAGTTAGTGCTTATGCCACCCCATGAAGTATGAAAAATTAGGTAGTTATGTATTTTGCAGACTTGATCTACATTATGTTATCCCCATCAAATGAGAATAAATTGAGTGTTGACCAACTGCCCCATAATAGCATTGTCAGTCCTTTAACTCAGCTGATTTTCCAGACACAGGAAAAAACCGCAAGACTGAGAAACTCCACTTTTTAAATCACCAATATGTGAAAAACCTAAACAGAGAAGGCATAAATTATTCTAGGCATTTTTTCTTCTCAGTTTGGAATTAACTCTGGTAGCTTGCAGTATATGGAAAATCTGCTTAGATTACTTAACTGTATGTTAAAAAAACCATTCAAAAAATAAAATCTGTTATTTTGGTTGAAGCTTCTAATATCTTAAAAAGACTAACCAGAAGATTTACACATAATCTTTGAGACAAAGTTGTGTGCATATACAGATGTGTGTGTGTGTATATATTATCACATATAACACCAAACGCAGAAAAGAAAGACAATACATAAATGAAATCAAGAGACCAAGAACATACAAAGTGGTAAATAATATATCTAATTAACAGTTGTGTTCTTTATAAACTCCTTCTAATTCTCCATAGAGATGTTATTTCTAAAACATTATTAAAAATAGGTGACTGCACACCATCAGATTTTTTATTTTTGAGAGGACAATAGTTATTAGACCATACACAGCTGCACACACTCATACATTAGCAGATGCATGACACAGATGATGTATACGTGTTCCCTGTAGCATCCAGCTCTGTGTATATACTGGGGGGGAGGAAAGGCAAGAGTAGACGATGGTTCATCCCAAAAGTTCATTTTGCTGAGCAGGGGCAGGGAAGCTGAAGCAGTGTGGGGAAAGTGGCTGGGAGTTGTCAGATAGTGCCAAAAATAGGTGTGTTTTTCCTCCTTTGCCAGAAAGCAGGAGCCCTGCCCCTGGCACACACCAAAAGCCTCCCTGTTTTAGACACAACCTTCCCTTATGGATGGCACACATCCACCCCTACATCTCCCTTCACCCTCAGGACTGCCCTTGAAGAGCTATTCCCCCCCTCCACTGCACATGGAAGGTGTTCATCTCTATATCCTTAAACAGACCCTTTTCCGTATAATTTGTAAAAAGTTAATCTCTCTAACTTCATACTAAGAAGTAAAATGAAGTCTGATACTTGAAAAGAGACCAGGCTTCTCTATACAACATCCATTTTTCTACTGTCACCCCAAATCTACATAGGATTAAGATTATTTTTTAATCTCAATTTTTTTAAAGTCCTTTTCCAAATGTAGTCATAAATACTTATGCAGATATACAGGCACCCAAAGGCAGCACAATCATCCTGCTGAACACTCCTTTGCAAAAAGAAATACAATTCAAAATTAGCACTCCAGTGATCTCCAACAGCTGGAGAACACAGAGATACAGCTGCAGACTATTCTGTGCATACAGTGCTGCAGCACTGCCATCAACCACCAGCACAACTCTGCCCAAAGTGCCTCCTGAATGTCCCAGAGTCAAAGCAACAGTAATGCCCCCACTGCTCATGGGGAGATCTCCAAGAGAACTCTGTAACTTTCCTATTCAACAACTGGTTCTGTAATTTTCCAGTGCATAATAGGTAACTTATCAGACCTAGTCTGGAAAATATCTTTGAGGAGCTATAACAAATGCTGGCCAACAGAATATTTAACTTGCTAAGAAATATTAGAGAAGGGATTTGGGTTAGCTAGTCGTCAGCTTTTCGGTTTGCTGCAGCCAGGTTAGAAATTCCCAAGTGATGTTAGAGCATTTCTAACATACCCATGGGTAATGGTCCCATTAACTTACAGAGGGCTGAACATGATAAAACACTTCAGGTGTTGAAAAAGGACAGTAAATGCTTTTCAGAGGACACAGATCTGAGAGGAAATTAAAATCAACTTCACAACATAAACTGGTCTCAGTAGGGATGCAGGCCTCCCATCTTGCCCAGCTTTCACATTTACTCAACTTTATAGCCTGTAGATTGCACACAGAAAAAGTTAAGCAAAGGAAAAAAAAAAATTCTAAGACTGGGAATGAAATGTTAATGTTATATGAGATGATCTGAAGCGAGAAGACTTTGGGGAAGATACAAAGCTTTTGGGGTTTTTTAAGGAAACAAAGAAAAAGTATTTGTGAAGAGGGATGTCTAGAACGGATATTACATTTTTCCCCAATATAAACATTTCTCTCACATGCTTCTGACTGGGGAAAAGAAAATAAAGATGTGTTCATTCTGAAGAAACCCCCCACTGTTACAGGGGAATTTACACTGCAAAGACTTGCATGCAATTAGGGTATAATCACAAAATTGCAGTTAAACAATCACTGGTGCCATAATATTTCTCAAACAATGAAGGGGGATACCAGTGCATTATTAGAGGCTCTATTATTATCTGTTAAAAGTGGAGTAAAAAACCAAAATAAATTAAAACAACACACGAAAATGTAAGTGTAATAAAACCAGTATGAATTGAAGAGATTTCTGGACCTGTGAGACCAGGAATTCCCATTTTCAGTGCTTCTATTTACATAGTTCACTATGCTGTCATATGAAGCACAATTTTTAGCACAGAGTCTACAGCAAATTAGATTTTTGGCTTAAGAGGATACCCTATAAACGTTAGCATCCTTCCTGTTCCCCTATTCTGTTAACACTGACACTGCTTAAAGAAAAAAAATCACAAACGCACACCTGATACACAGTAAACTTCCCATTTCCTACCTTTTTTGTTTTCCTCGGCACATTCCTGGAAGGTAATCAAGGTGAAAACTGCAATCAGTCATGTCTACCAGAGGAGCAAGTATAGTTTAAGTTGGAAGTATTGCAGACCTAGAAGTAGCTAACTAGACTGGATTGCATTTCATTATAACAATATTTAAGTATAACAAGCTCACTTTCATCTGGAGTAAGTTTCATTTGGAGATTTTAATTATAATTATGTTCCCCTTGTATTTAATTTAAAATAAAAATAAATATGACCTTCGCTGGTGATGGTCCTCACTCTGCTGGGGCCCATTCACTGTGGGTAAGCTGACCTGCCACAGCTGGCACCAAACAGGGAACTGGGCACCACATATGCCCACTTTTGATCCCTGTAATCCTGGCATCTGTTTCTACTGGGCCTCTGGCAAGAATCCAGACAGAGGCTCAAATGCATGTCTTTAGCTGAAAACTCCTGCTGCAGGTCAGCTTTGCTATGTTCTCACAAGCCCCACACTACACTAACAGACTTGATCAGTGCCTCTAAACCCTGCACATTTATCCATGCACTTGAATGACTTCAAGAAAAGTGCTGACAGATCCAGACCTATTTCCGCTGATGCCAATGAATGCAAATGAAATTTTCTCTTGATTTCAAACATCCAAATTATAACACAGGCTGGCACAATTACAAATTACTGGGGTTTTTTGTTTGTTTTTTTTGGTTTTTGTTGGATTATTTGTTTTGTTTTTACAAAAAGAAGCGCACATTTAACATACATTGTGATAAAGGATCATTGCTAGACAAGAAGTGTTAATGAGTTAGTTTTAAAATTAATGGTCTTGCAGACATTTCTTGTACATACACACAACCTATGGGCAATACTATTTGTCAAAATTCCTATTCCAAAGCAAATTACAAGCTTTACTGCATGATTAAATCAATTTAAAGCTCAAACTTTTCACCACTTCTTGCTAGGCCTAAAATAGCCAACTGGCACTTGACAAGCAGCTTTTTTTCCCAGGCAAGAGATCTATTTAGATATAAAAATTCCAAAACTTTAATTCAGACAGCAAAAGTTTGGAATGCCTCAGCTCTCAATCACATTCAAACACATCTCAGATATTGCAGGGAATGAGCTGACATTACCCAATTTAGGGACAATCAATGCCACCAAAAACTAGGAAAGCAAAGCTCCAAGCCTGAGTTAGCTAATAGAATTGTACCCCTCACAACACGGTGCAGAAAATTAACTCTATTTTTTCCATGTTTTCTTTGTTTGCTTTGTTTTGACTTTTGCATAAGTAATATTAGTCCGACAATACCTCCTCCAGCTCTACTGCTGGTGACTTACCATGTGCAAGGTGGTTTTCTGCTGAGAACCTCTATCCTACCAAATGAGGCTTTGCTCAGTCCATGCAGGGTCCAGCCCATAGGTTTCACTGTTAGGATGCAATACATTGACCTTCTTTGTGACAGAGGCTGCTGATTACATCAAGGACTTTGCATTGACACAAAAATGTGATGGTATGTTCAAGTGTACAGTGAAATATGAGCTAAAGTGTACAGTATAAACATGGGCTAAAATATTGCACAGACAACTTGGTTTAAAAACAGAAAATCTATCACGGTACCTATTTAAAACAGAGGTAGTAGAGTACAGAAGAGAAGCTGCTGTTCCTCACAGCTCCATCTAGAAGCCTCAGGGCCTCCAAAATTAAGACTGCAACTATTTTAACACCTACAGTGAAAACAGCATGTCTTTCAGAGGTTCTGAACATTTTAAATTGCTGCTTAGGCATGTATCTATCCCCTCCCCTGCATACAGTATACCACTCTGGGAAAGTATCATCATATTGTAGTTTTAGGGTATTGGTACTAAAGACCCTTCATTGTGTCACTTCTGCCCTCACTCTGAACAAGTTAGCATCTACCACTTGTTTTGGCTTCCAGAAGTCAAATGCAAGGTCCTGCTCTCACTCCTTGTCATCCCTTTTTTTCCCTTGGAAAATGGAATTTATCCGTGTCTTTCACATGAGCCTATATTTCTCATGTTACATTAAAGATCTGCAGTTAGGGGGGGAAATGTTTTGCTTCTGAAATACAAGAAAAGGAACAAATACATCTCTTGGCCAAAAATCCTACTTATATAAGCAATGTTCCATTTCCAAAGCAGAGAGATTTCTTCAGTTCAGTAGACTGTCTGTGCTGCATTTAAACAGAGCCACGTTCATTCATCACTTTCAAGTCTAATTACCAAGCCATTTCCCTCTTGGCAACATCTAATGGCCAGAAGAATTAGTTTTTACATGATGAGGATACCAAGGGATAACAAATACCCATAACTCTTTGCAGCTGTGCAATTTGTAAAGCCTCTCAAGCTTTGTCTGGGGAAGGGGTTACTGCAAGGCAAACTTTCCTTCCCATGAGCTGCTGTACCTGGACCAGTCCTGCAGGTCTCACTTCTGTGCAGTCTCTCCTACAAAATGTCATAACAACACCTTTCAAAAGCAAGAAGAAAAAATAGTAGTTACCAGCTTGTGGAAGGTAACACTAATTAGAACCACAGAGCAGTGCAAGGGCTCCATGCCTCACATCGTTCACCTCTCCAGATGCACAACTGCTCCTGGCTGCACATTACTCTGTGAAAAATCAGCTTTGTTTTAGAGATGTCAAATGGTGGCTTGCTAGAGCTTCTCCCATATGACTAACTCATAGCAAAAGAGAATTCTCTACCAAAGGCTTTTCTGATTCAAGGAAGCTTTCCTATCTCAATAATTTTTTCCTGCTGCAAACTCCTTGTGACACCTTGACTTCCTACCATCTTTTCTTCCACAGGTTTATTCTTTACAATCAAAAGCTATTCTTTACAATCAGCTATAGTGAATGCCTTCTTTTTTCTTTATGAACATCTCAACACAAATCAGGTAAAGAGGGAAAAATCTTCCAAAAGTGCTAGAAGCACAGTGTAACAGATTAAAATGTAGACATAAATACAGCTCAGATTATCTATCTTCAATACCACATTGGAAAATCGAGTCTGTTCAGAATCACCCTCTCACTTTCCTTCATCAAGGACCTCCAGATTTCTCCATCAAGTAGCTATTTCTTACACTATTCTGTTCCAGGCTGGTAGGTATTCAGCCCATATTTTTAATTTTTTAGTTAATATATATTTGGTTTTTTCCTACGTGCAAAATTGGGAGGTGGATGTGGATGGACAAGAAGAAAATCCCAGGAACTTAGTTCATATAGACAAATAACATGGAAATTCCTAGCAGACTGAATACCAAATAATCTTTTCAAAATACATTTTGACACTGAATAATGTCAGTTTTGCTGACTTGAAGGTATTATTTCTTCTAACTGATAATGCACGCAGATAAAACTGTAAGGAAAAACACTGCTATCCAAGACAGTTTCATTAGGTAGGGCGTTTAGAGGCATGGCAATTATGAAGTTATGGCTTGGGAATGTATAATAAATAAAATACTGTGGCATAATGGAATGCAGCTACAGTGTTCTTCATGGAGTGAGGGCCTATGCAGTGACAGAGACTCCATTACATTACACCGAACAGTGCAAAAAAGAGAACTCTTTAGGTTTCTTGATCTACCTGTTTTATAATTCATTACAAATTCTATTACTTTATATGTGCGTACTGAGGAGAAGGGATTTAGTGATCTTTACACAGGTTGGGAGCAAAACATTTGTGCTGAAAACCCACAAACCTTAGTCAAATATAAATAAGTAATAATGGGTTCATGAACAGTTGGCAAACTGCTTTGAAGAGTGAAAGCATGAAGCAATTACTCAATTTTATTTCACATCTGTATTTAAGATCTGAACTAAGCATAAAACTACTCTCAGAACTTAACAGTTTGGGCATCTCTGCATCCCTGAACACGTCCTGTTCAGATCAGGAGACGTTACCTGATGCACCACATTCTGCATAAAGTCCACAGGATACTACCAAGGACTTAAACTGAGAGCAAAAACTTGTACAAAGTTGTATCACAGAATGTTTTTCACTGCCAAGGCAGAGAAAACTAATTCAACCTACAGAGGGAATAGGGAGACAATATAAACAGGTGTTTCCTTGAAAACTTCAGTATGGTTAGTAATGGTACAGGAAATGGATCTCCAGAGGTCACAAATCGTTGGTATCTCTAACGCATTTGCAAATTCCTACTGTGCAAAGTCAGCCTGTAAAAAAAGGCCATTTCTAATAAGTGCTTCGTCTGGTTTCCTACACCATTTAATTTCAGATGAATTTTATGAGAACACTGCTACATATTTTACCTCCCATCTGGTTCGGATTTGACAATGAAATATTTGTGTGTCCCACCCTGTTCTTTTTAAAGCTCCAAAAACAGATGTCTCCAGCACAACATGACTGCAGCAGGTCATACTACATTCTTCAGCAAGCTGTGCCAGGCCTCCTACCCCCCACAGACAGTTCAGGTAAGATAAAATTGGGTTGTTTACTCCCTGAAAAAGAATAAAGCAAGCAAGCAAACAAACAAACCTCTAGGGCACTGTGTGAAAAGGCTGATTAAAATGTACTATGGCTTAATCTTCCAACAGGTTTTATCTTGATGAAGTGGTGTTTCTAAAAGCTAAACATAATTAAGAATTGCAGCAGAGGAAGATACTTTTCCCCTTCTGTAGGTTTTATTCCAGCACACATTTTTGCAACTTCTCTATTGTGATAAGCAGGCAAGTGTTTCAGTGTGTATCTCAGGATGGCTGGCATTTCTAGGAAGTCTGTGTCACATCTGCATACATGAGAGATGCTGACACAGACGTCTTTGATTAGATTTTGCATTTTCAACAAAAGATGCACTTAGTTCTAAACAGTTTCATAAGGCAGCTATACACTGCACGTGATGCCACCTCCTGTAACAATTTGTGTCACTGAAATGTCAGCACAACACCTTTTATCCTTAAGAGACAAATGGCTCTATTGCAATACAAAGGAAGCTGCACAGATGTTGCGGCAACTTCTTATCCAGAAAAGTTATGAAGCTGTTGTGTCTTTAAACTCCATAAATACTTTCTACATGCAGGTATTTCATAGCTTTTCACACAATACAAAACAAGAAAAAAAGTACTTGCTCACAACAAGTAGCAGTATTTCATTAGATGTTATCCTCCAAGACAGACCACTTACAGAACTTGTCAAATCTTAAATGCTATAGCAGCAACTAAAACTTGCTATAATCCTACTTCAGACAAGAGCTACACTTGTCTAGGAATCATCACAAAGGAAGACATTAAGAACAACATTGTTAGCTGCTTGCACAACGATTCAGCCTTTAAGTGTCACATGTGAAACGACATAAGAATTCCCAAATCTTTTCATGAAGTTTTTCCCAGTGTGACAAAATGTGTAAAAATAAGTGTAAATACAGGCATATGAGGAGTCTTCTTGAAAATTCCAGTATTATATATCATAGAATCATGTGGTTTGCTTGATGGAGACAGTATATTAGTGCAAGAATCCTGGGAAAAGAAAGGAGTTAGGTACTGGAAATTGACACGAGGTAAAACCTGAGTAAAAAGCCAAAGGGCATGAGAAACAGTAGAATCATTCCTACCAATTAGATGAGAAAGGAGGAACTCCACCAGCTTACTTGTTTATGCCAAGTTAAATACAAGTCACAAATGCTATCCTTCTGTATCTGTAATGAATATATTTAATAATTCGAGACAGGTAATACACTTGTGATTGCACAATGCAAAAGTAATTTATCAGAAAATAATGTCTGATTTTTTCAACAGGATTACTTACTTTCCCCTTTCAACTGCCAAGGCATCTATTTCATCAAAGAAAAGAATCGAAGGAGATACAGCTCTGGCTTTCCTAAAAATCTAGAAAAACAACAGTGAAGCGATCAGTTTTGAAGGATGGAAAATTTTTACAGAATGCTATCACCCCTTGCACACCTCAAAAGCTACAGACACACACAAAAAAAAAACCCACCACAAAAAAACCCACCAAACCCCAGACTTCTTGCAAGTGACTCATTGTACTGCACCATGCAGGCATACAGTGAAAGGTGCTATTGGATCCCAAAGCCGACAAGCATTTCTAGGCTGATGCAGGAAGAATTTTAAAAAGCACAAATGATGCTTTCTGCTTTTTTTTCTTTCTGTTTTTGAACTTGAACAAGGAGGAAGTGTTGGTTTTGTGTTTTGTTGTATTTTTTAAAGACAACCTTATAAGCAGAGAAGAATTTGAATGTCAAGAAAGCTTCACATAACATTAACTAGAGCTTGCCCTTTCTCACCTCTCTCACTGCTCGTTCAGACTCACCAACATATTTATTCATCAGCTCAGGCCCCTGCAAAATTAAAAAAAGAAAAAAAAAGTTAAAAAGCTTACATTAATGTTAAAAGTTAAAATGTTACATTAATGTAGAAAACTATGGGGATAATCTGCCAGTGCTACACTAGTCATGCTCTTCTACAAGGCATAATTTGTCAATTAAAAGCCTTATTTTTTAGACTCACTTTTTACCTATACCAAGTTTTCCTCCATTTGTTATAGCACTGGACATGCATGTAGGTTACGACTCCTCATCATAACACTTCCCTAGTACTTTCATGAGAAATTGAATTAACAACAAAACCAAACAAAACAACAAAACCACTTTGGGGTTCTTAAGCTGCTGACTCAAGAAAAGCAACAAGAGTTCTGCAAATTAGCAAAAAAGATTACAGAAATTACAGAAAAGCATTTACTTGTGCTCTCAACATGCATCCTGTCTAGCCAAGCACCAGAACAGTGACTTAAACCCATGCTTTAACAGGGCTTCTTTGAACCTGACAGTTTGCAGGTACAGAAGGAAGCAGCTGCCACACAAGAGCACACCTGAAACTCATCCACAAGGCACTCCATCCCCAGCAAGAAAGCTGTTCAGTATCTTACATTCCTTCTCCACAACTGCCAAGCACCACTGCTGGTGCCAGCTGCTGCAGTGCCTGTTTATACTCACAGCCCTGTCCACCAGGAACACAGCAGAGACCACAAGGTCAGCATTCAAGGCCTGAACAAGTAATTACGATTATTAAAAGTAAAACAATGGAGAATTCTCAGAGTATTTTGTATTGCTATATCCTGTAGCACAGGCTGCTGAAATAATGCATCTTAATGAGACTAAGATTCTCATGGGGTTGGTAATGACTCACTGACTTCAGCCTGGTTTGTATCATTGACCTGCAGTCACAACCAGCCATGATTATCCACTGCCCTGAACAAAGAGACTGTGACTTCAATCAGTTTTCCAGGGAACAGGTGCTGTCATCATCATTTCATCAGCAACAGCTACATCCTACTTCATCTTCAGAAAATTGAACAACCTTTCTCTGCTTCACAGCTGCAAATAACTTCAGGTAATGCTCAGGTCAGAAGAGTAAGACAGCTTTAAACAGCAGGTACAAAATTCAGATTGTGTGGCAGACACACACTTATACATTGGCTGTGATAGAGATTCTCTTACCATCCCTCTTTGAGTGGGACCATCTAGATTGTGTACCCAGAGTGACAGAATACAGATTAATTACTCTAAAAATGCAATGCACTGCTTTTTGCACTATATCCGCTCCATGCTCATTTTCACTTTTGCAATAACAGTTAATGCACTGACTTTATCTTTAAACTGGCACCACTGGAAGTACCTGCACATATGTATGGGGAAAAAAAAATCTATACTTTTAAAAAGAAAAGCACAAGTTATCATCTTATGTCCATTATCCAAAGGGCAGGTGAGATAAATGCAGTAGCCAGTCCTAGGTACCTAGTGTAGCAGACAGGTAAAAGCAACCATACACGGGCTGGCTGGAAGAAGAGCACTGCATGCCTTGCCCATAGGAAACATAAATGATGCAATTAGCATTGCTTCTTTTCATCAACATCCACCCTTAAAGCAACTGCTGCAGCAGCTGAAGTATCATCTGCAGGCTTTCAACAACTTCAAAATTTGAGTCTGTTGGATACTTGTGTGGAAATAGAATTATTCAGACACATAGCTGAAGCATGAGGGAAATAAAGAGAGATGGAAAAAACAAGGTAAGAGGGAAACACAAAGCCTTTCCCTATTATTCACTGTGGACACTGAAAAGGAGAAGCATGTAGTAGTTTGTGCAGAACAGGCTTGCAGCCTCAAGAAACAGCACCCAGCTGCTCCAGACATTGCCATTCATCACCAGTGCAGATGAGGAATCTGATAGCACAGGCCTAACAAATCCTTAAGGAACAGCAGCACAGCCTTCTCCTTCTGTCTAGCTTTCCATAAAACTGAGCTGATATCCTCATAAACCTCTGCAGATTCTACCCACAATTACACATTCTTCTTACTTTCTCTTGGAGCCTGGGGACCTTCTCTTGCATGCCCTCATTCTCCTAAATAATCTTCATTCACATCAGCATTCTCATGGAAACCAACATCATCTGTATCAGTGCCAATAGTGTACTCCTCCAGCATGACACAGTATCAACCTGACATTTTCTTTTGTCCGAGCAAAAAACACCAAACTTAAAACCAAAACTATTCTCTTTGAGCTTTCAAGTACAATATAATTTCAGATGCTTAGGATTTTATTTTTAATTAAACATTAAAATATTAAGGCAACATCAAAGCAATAAATAGTGTTTAAAACATTTCCAAAGAGAATTATTTTGAATGCATGGTTTTGCTGCTTTGACATGAAGTTTGTCTCCATTTTTCTCTTCATTAAGTTCAACTCCATGTGAGAGACCACTATGTACTAGTGACCTGTGCCCCTTTGTGGAGAATTTTCATGAAAGTTTAATTGCAGGTCTTCTAGTTCACCACTCATGAGCAATACCAAAACTGCTGTAGAGAACCATGAACTTTATTGCAAGCAGCTTGGAATTCTTACTATATATTCAAACAAAGGAAGAGAAAGTACACACAGACAGGAGGAGGAACTTCTATACGTTTCATCTCATGCAAACACTTAAAACCACAAGACAAAACCCAGAAATGTTCAAAGAAGCTAGATGCAGAAACTGAACTGGGCTCTGTCTGCTACTACCCTAGACTCTGACTACAAAGGGGCTGTTCCTTAGAGCTGAGACTGATGGCAGCTCTCCCAAAAGAGAGGTCTGCATGACACGCAAGCCCCACAAAGTCACCTGCTGACAGCTAACATGGGTTCCAACTTGAACAGAGCTCACCTTCTCTTCTTAGGAGCTGTACTTTGAAGTTGGAGGCCACTGAAGAAATATCAGGAGGTTTTTTAATTATTATTTTTCAATGCTTTTCTAATGCTTTAAAAATCAAATTACATGAGCCCAAGTCACTCAAGTTGACATTTGTTGAAATATTGTGTTTGGCCCAGAGCTATGAACAATGATGCCTTTAAAAGCTGTTTACAGCTGTTCATATACTGACCAAGAAGTGCTAGTAACAAATGGTCCATTTTAATGATGCATAGTTCTTTTCTGCAACAAGCCATCTTAAATATGAAGGGACACGAAGAAATAAAACCTGTTCCTTCTGATCATTTGCACAGCTACTCCAAAAATAAAAGATTTGGATCAAGAAATTAGCAGAAGTAGTTGTAGGCTTAGCCATGTATATAAGCATACAATTTGTGATCTACAAACCAGACTAAGAGTATATAATCTGTCAATTCAGGCCCACTGTATATTGCTGAGTTTTATTTATTCAGCCTCCAAGTAGAGTTTCCAGGTATACTCAGGACTGACCCATCCTCATTTACAAGATACTTTACCCTTGTATCATGAAACTTTCTACTTGCTTATAGCCTGGATTGGATGTGGATTTTTTTTTCCCCTTTGTAGACTTTTATTTAAAAAAAAATCCTTACATTTAAAATGCTATCAGAATAACCTTTCAAAAGATTAACCACATGAAAAAATAAAACCCCCGCATACAGGCTATGACGTGAGATAAGCTCATGTACACAGCCAAGACAGAAGTTCTCAAAGTCTTTTTAAACCATAAGACCAACATTTGGTATCCCTGAAGTTAGTAGTAAATGAGTAATTTTTCTAAACTGTCCTTAACATCACTTGCAGATATTTTTCTACGTGAAAGAATGGGCAGCAACTTTCAACTGATAGGAAATGAGTTGATGACTTCCCTCTAAATAATTCTGACAATCAGGTTGCAGGAGAAACACAGACAGCCAGCTCAGAGGAGTGAAGCTGGATCCCACCCTTACCATCTTTCATGGAGTAAAACCCAGCATTTGGGTTTCCTTTTTCCTTCTTTTTGAATTCTTCCCCATTCCATGGCAATGCATGTGCAATGATCTACAATAACATCAACTGATCTGGAAGTGACTCAGGCATTTTTTACTTAAGTCTTCTGGTACTGTAATTTCAACAGCAAAATGCTATCCCATCCCTACCACAGTCAAACTAAAGCAACATATGACTAAGGCTGACTGCAGGAAAGAGAGTTAACAAGACAAACAGTGAGATTTCCTTTATTTTAATAGTAGTCTGTTTCTAATGCAAAGGTTGAATGTGTGACTCGGTAATTGGTTACTCTACAAAGAAAAATATTTGCTCAGAAAACGCATTATATTTTCTTGTTAAGAAATACTTCTGCTCTTTCTGTGCTGTTTAATGAGTTAATCTGCATTACTCCCAGCTTCTCTGCAGATGTAAACTACAGACTGAGAGCTGTGCACCATTTTAATTGCTTCCTTTCCCTCTGCCCTACATTCTGGAGGGCCTTCAAAACTTGTTGACACCTGTCTGGAGTTTTTAAAACTCCAATTTCAACAGGTGTTTCTGGGCTCCCAAGTACCCAATGGAGTAGGCTGGCAAAAAATTGTCATCTTCAATCCTTGCAGTGAAACTGCTAAAAGCAACATAATCAAACAGCAAAGGCAAATTATAATATCCATTGCTCTTTACTGGCATGCCTCATAATTCACTTGTTTGCCATTTGCATTGACTGCTCAACTTGAATGACAATCTTTTGAGGCTTCTTTACACAATACAGAACCCAGTATTTGTAGTATGGAAATAACTGACTGGAAACTTTGAATTAAATTCACTGCATGCACCAGTGCCTTCAGAGAAGGCCCTCCCTCTGCAGCACTCAAGCACAGCTGCCACTCAAACTACCCAGGATTTTGCATGCTTACAAAGTTCTGCACCAGCACAGGCACAGCAGTACCAAGTGGGAGGTGAAATTCTGTCATGACACAGTTGAGCCAGGTCTAGAAGTAACCCATCCCACTTGCCTTTGCAAGTCATTCCTGTTCATCTAGGATTTTCAGCATTCCTATTCACTACCACTTCTAGCCACAGGCTGTACAGCTGCCACCCACTGCTCTGTCTAGGACAAGGCTGGGCACCATCAGGGAAGGGTCCACATGGGACCAAAATTCATACAGCAAGCTGACACGAAATTAGCCATCAGTACTGCAAGATGTATTTGGCTGCTGGCATGTCACCTCTCCAGGAACACCCCCTTGCACAAGGGATACTTTCACCCGATTGCTGACAAACCCTTGGTAACTTGAAGAGAAAAAAACTAAGTGCTAGTAAAAATTTATCTTGCAAAATGATTGAGAAGGGACATGGACCCAAAGACTTGAAAATCTGTAACTTGACTCACTTCCTGCCTAAACATTTGCTTTTGGGAAGCTTATGGTAGGAACGGATTAATGCCTTATTGCATTTTTCATTGACTAAAACATGCAGTTTGCTTCTCTGTCTACTAATTAACCAAAAAGTTATGGTAAATGTGCTATTTTGGATAATTTTGGAAATTTTATCAACTGTTTGCCAGAGTTTCTCACAGAACAACAACACTTCTTCATTGCCATCTCAAATGTTTTGCCTAGCTAATTATATGCACTAAGCTTTCTTATTTTGTGCTTTTGCCCACTGAAATCCCCATCAAAAGGCTAAACTTTCCCCCCCAAATTCAGAGACAGTTCTTCACAAAGCAAAGCAGTCGACCTTTCCAAGCCTCATTAATCTGTTTTTGAGCTGCCACAGCCAAGAGCTCGAAAGGAAAAGCAGAGGAAACTTCAACTGGAAAATATTTTGACGTAATTGACCCAGATGACAAACTAAGCTTAAGAACATGTCAAGCACAAGGAGTGGCACAAAAAGGCAACAGTGGGGCTACACAGGAAGTTAAATCAAACCGAAGTGAAGTCAGAGCTCTGAGAACAGCGTGTATTTTTGTAATTACTGCTAATTGAAAAAATGAAAAGATGCCTTAAGCTGAAGCTCTTGAGTAAGTTCAAATAAAATGTCAGGAATATTTTCTCACCTCTTTTTTCTCTAACCATAGTTGGGGCTCCTAACCAATGCAAATATTTTAGATCATCAGCTCTACCATTGGTTTTCAAGGTGATAAAACATCATTAAACATTACTTACCAAAATGGGTTGGACTGTTTTTTTTTCTAAATATTCTTTCATCATCCCTATAAAAATCAGTGCGTCTCACTTACCTGACTTCCAAGGGATTTAACTTTTAGAGAACTAAATTTTCTGAAAATTGTTTTTTGTCTATTTTTTGTCACTATCACTAACAGTCAAATATTAAAAAAAAATAAGCAGCAAGAGGAAAAATTATGCTTCTTAAACCATTATAACCATATAGAAGTTAGGTCATTTTTCATTTTATTTATTTTACAAACTCAGGTAATCTGGTTGTTGGACAGAAAATAGAACTCCAAGTCCTCTATTGATATAACTGAGCAAAAGACTCCTGAAATTAGCAGAAAGACTCTGATTGTGGCAGGCTACAAGGTAGAAGGATACTATCGACCAGAAACGTATCCTTCTAGTATGCAGCATCCTGGGCTTTTGGGCAACTCAAGGGGCAAAAGGATTTTCAAATCCCCATGACCCTCATGGGACTGTCAGCTACAGAATGCATCATAATGGGGTGCTGGAGTTTATCTAGGTAGGTACAGGGATGGAGTCTCCCATCCTAACAACATAAAAGTAAACTTCAGTATTCATTTTCAATTAGGTTAAAAACAGAAAAGCACAGTGGTTTTCTTCTTTATCAGTAAAGTTAAAACACCTATGGACTACAATAATGAGAGAAAAAACATCCACAGATATTCTTGGCAAGTCGCTTTCCAAAAAAGCATCAGAAAAGCCATGAAGAAAAGTAATATTGATCAGATATTCCTTCAAGTGAATAAAAATAAACAATTCCCCTTAGGAGTTATATGCAAGATTGCTTTGTAAATAAACTAACCAAGCTACTTTCTCTGGAAAAGCAAAAGGACACCAGTCCTGGTGAAAATACAGCTATAAAAAGTTTTGGCCAAATATCAAAGACCATGCTTACAAAAGGGCCACATTCCAGCCATTCAAACCTCACAAGAGATTTCAGGAGAGAACAGGAAATAACATCAAACATCTGTTAGCACGGCATTCTCTTCAGCTCCTCTACCCAGAAATCACATCTAGACTTTGCCCACCTTCCAAACCTTATTAGAGGCAAGTCAGACATGGGCTGCATGCTGTGCTGTTCTGCCCATGCCTCATGCAGCATTATGACAACCAGCCATACCCAAGACACTTGGAAATGTCACATTTATCAGATTACATGTAACCCAACTGAAGTACCTCCTTTAACAGAATCAGATGGCCAAACATCTGGATAACAGTGCAAAGGCTTCCTGGACCCAGGCTGGGGCAGGGGCAATACCTGCTGCTCCCAAGCAGGGCAGAGAACTTGAACAAGTCAAGTACATTTAGCACTTTTTGAGAGGGTTAGACTTACTATACCCATAATAAAATGTACTGTGCAGACAGACATATTGAACTGTCTTCCAAAGATCACTGGACCAAGTCAGCACTGCATGTCACCTACTCTATTTCCCCTCAGGTTTCAGACAGAGGGAGCAATGGCATTCAGCAGTAGGCTCCCACAGCCAGAGCCATGACTCCTGTCTGCAGTCCATCCTCAAAAAGGACCCAAGAACCTGAGCCACCAGAACAGGCTGCACAGCAGACCCTTTTCATCACAAATCCTTATTTGGGGCAGGAGAGACTGGGAGGAAAATTCAAGGCTGAAAAATAAATTATCAAGAAACACACTCCCATTTCAAAAAGCCTGGTATCGGTTCCAGGTACAGATATTTGAGACATAACATAGAAATGGGAAAATTAACAGGACTACAAGAAAGAAAAGAAAACTTCCCTCTCTCAAAAAAAAAACCAAAAAAAAAACAAACCAGCAAAAACCACCACCACCACAAACCACCTCTGAAAAACAAAACCCCACATATTCAGCTACTTTGGGTATATTGCAGAAACACATGCAGTAGAAATTAATTTATGCCTGTTGTGCTTTAAGAAGTACTACAATGACGTTTAGCACATTTAGTACATGACGGATGTCTCCTGTCCAGGAAGCAAATGTCAAGTCAGAGAAAGTGGGCTATGTTCCTTTCCTGGAGTCAACATATCCAAGGCTGGAGGAGCTCCAGAGATGTGTTTGTTGAAACATCTGTACATTAAATATTCAACCAGTTCCAGGCCCAGGGACTGAAACTGACAGGGACTAAAAAGCAGTTTCCCTAAGCCAGCTGCATCTGCTGCAGCTTGTCACTGACAGAGGGATTTGAACCATCAGAACTCCACCATGAAGAAATGCTGCATTAGTGTACAAAAGTTCCATCAGTGCACTTTCAGATATCTCCTATTCAGCATGAGCCATCTTCTATTTATGGACAACTAACAGCATCAGTAAGAATAGCTGATGGAGCTATGACTGATGAATATAGGACAGTGACAGTGTTTATTTTCAACTGTTTGGTTTTTTGTTTGGTTTGGTGGTTTTTTTCAGACTCCTACCTTTTCCTCACCCTTTCAGGCATCAGTACTTTGGCCAGACAAAGAGGAATGTTTTCTTTTAAGTAGTTCTGGAGGAAAAGGTTACCTTGTTTACCACTAAGTCCGGAGTACAAAGAACTACTTTGTCTTTATGGAAGAAGCAGTAAAGGTACTGTTTCTTAAGGGCTGAGGCTTCCAAGGCTTGGTCTTGTTGATGTGACTGTGACCCAGAGGCCTGTCTGCAAGACTGTGAGGAAGAGGCAAGGAAGGGCTGCTGGCTCCAGGGTCAGTGGGATCACCTCTGCTCCAGAGAGAACACCAGCCAGAGCTACAGTTACAGTGTGGCTGAAAGGACAGGCAGAGGAGGAAGCTGTGCAGAAACTAACAACACAGAAAGCTTTGTGAGCAAAGAGATGGTCCTGATCTCAATGCTGAGGAGGAGATATTTTTAAAATACTTAAACTAATGTTTTTTTCTTGCACTTCATTAGCGCTCTGACACAGCTGCAAGACTAGTCCATGTGGAATCACTCTGCTATCTTTTTTCCTTCCCATGTGTTGAAGCTCAGTATTATTAAATAACCTCATTCATATGTTTTCCATACAACCCACAATAATCAATTACACTTATTCACAGGCAATGAAGTCCAAAGTTTTTCTATACTTAGTGTTTCTTAATTCTGAGAAAATATTCCACTTATGCATGAGTGCTCCAGATAAAACTGATTTTGCAAGCTTTCTAAAGACTGATGAAGTAAAACTATTTCCCCTGAAAAAAGGTTAAAAAAAAATCTGTAATGAAACAAACAATAAGGTAAAGAAAGCAACTTCTCTGAGGGATGAAAAGGAATGCAACTGATAGGATGGTAATATTTCCATGGAAGCAAGTAATTATTACAGTAAGACCTATGCATTATGCAATTTCATTTTGTTTATACTGCTTTAAAAATTGGTTTTCATTTTTTAGAGATTTTAAATAATGCCAATAATTAACAGTTTACCCATCCATACAACATATAACTTCTGTGTTGTGAGAAAATAAATAATTGATTTTTAAAAAGCATACAAGAAAGCACTAGTCCTTTCCATAAGAAAACACAAACCTTATGTGACTTTTACAAGGTGTTTGCTATAAAATACATAATTATTAGAAACACGAAGAGTCACTGTATTTTTTGCACTGAAAACAGATAAACTATCCATTGTTGTGTATAAGAGTAAACACCCTACCTTCACTGCCAGAAAGTTGAGACCACTTTCATGAGCCAAAGCTTTGGCAATCATTGTTTTTGAGCAGCCAGGAGGTCCATAAAGCAGCACACCTTTGGGAGGCTGAATTCCCATCCGGATGAAGGAGTCGGGATGTCTGAGAGGCCATTCAACTGCCTGCTTCAACTTAAGCTTGATGTCTTCTAGTCCACCTATGTCTGACCAAGATACCTGCAAAGCAAACCATGCTCCTGAATTCAAACAATGAAGAAAAGCTATTAAAAAAGAAAACAAAAGTGGTCTGCGAAACACATAGTGGTTACTTATTTCATTAAGTTGTTTTTCATGAGCCACTTCTTCAAAAAGTCTTTTTTAAAAGAGCAATTATTAATAAAGTCACACAAAGCACAAGAGGATTGAACTTTATGCTGGAGGATGTAGGTAAAATATTTTGTATCTACTTCAAAGGCTAATAACAAAACATAGAAAGATAACAAAATGACAGCATGATCATACAGGCAGCAACACTTGGTGTGATGCAAAGTCACAACTCAGTCCATTTGTTTTTTAATGTGATGCTGATACAGAATTTGTAAATTACTTTGATATCATCTGTGAAGGAAAGATTGTGTAAGCTCAAGCTGGTTTTCTTACTACCTTCAGTGTAAGGTCCCGATCCCAGCTCTATAATCCCAGTAAACTGAACAGGACTCGGTGCTAAAAGTTTTGGGGGATTTCTACCCTTTCCTACACAATCTCTCCCAGACAGGAAATATACAATTTACACACCTCAGTTAAGCTCTTAAAGGTAAGAGGAATCCTCCCTTCCTGCCTGTTTTCACAATTAAAGACTGAAATCCACTGCACGTTTTTAATCACAATGAAGCAAACATCCAAGTTTATAAAAAGTGAAGACGTGTCAGATATCTCACTTGCTTCTTGTCACTGTTCCACCCATGCAAACCATCCCTTTTCACTCAAAATTCATGGCTGAATAACATAGTTAAGCTCAGGACAGTTAATCCCAATCTTCTGTAAAAGCTGGTGTTTCTGAGTCAGATCTGAAACAGTATCACTATTTTACAGTTTCTTTTAAAAATAGGTATTACCTATCCCTACAAACTTTAATTCTACTTAGCAGCTCTGTGAACTGCACAGAACTAAATCTTGGTGCTTTTAAACAACTTTTTAGTAGTGAAGAAGACATATAACGTTCTCAGTTTTAAGTATCAATACTTACATCTGGTAAAGCACTGATTTACCTATCATCATGTCTTTCTAGCTACACAAAGATAGTGACAAACATGAACTGGAATTTCTTAAAATTAATTAAGCCATCAGAAATTCTCTATAATTTTAATCAACAAAAGGCTACATCCATTAGTGTTATTTTGGACACATCCAAAAAGCCAGGGATAAAATATCAGCATGTTATTTTTTACCCCTTGTAAATATTCACACAATATATAAATATGCACAAGTCTTCTGAGGCATTCAAATGATTTTTCAAGGTCACTACATGTCACTCAACATAAATGCAAGTGACAGAATTGCACAGAAAAGGTGAAGCAAGACCACCTTACAAAAAGGCTGTTTTCAGGAGCCTGGGGAATTATTCTGATTTTGCAGACATTTAAAATCAGGAAGGGGAGGAAACGGAGACAGCTGGGTCAGGACATACAAACAGAGACACTAAATGTGAGTTTGCCTGTCATGAGTTTAAAAAGAAAATAATTAAGCAATCAAAACTTCATTTAACTTACTTGAAAATTCTGTAATACAAGGTATAGAATTCAAGAAGCAATGGTATTAAGAGCAAAAACAGCTAATAAAACACTACCTTCACTTTCTGGTCAAGCTCTAAAAAAACCAACACTCAGTTGCACACCAACACTCAGTAATTTCCCAACTACAATTAACACAACTTCTTGTGGACACATCCAGACAGTTACACTTCTTGCACACGAACTCAAAGGAAAGGTCTTGCAACACAAGCAATGAAGTGTGATATTCTGTCACTGTGGAAACGATTTTAAAGACGGGCTGAGCTTACACATACAAAGACAGTGCCCTGCTACAGTGTGTAAGACACCAAGGTTTCATTACTGCAGTGATCTTTAGTGCTCCCCAGGTCAACAAAGCTCAGAATATGATGGAGAGCAGCAACTCCCCAGAGGTTGTTAAGCAACAGCAATAAAGAAATAAAGCAGACGTGCAAAGGATCCAGAACTTCTTGGCTGCAAAGACAAAAATCTAAGTATTGAATTACAGCAAAGGGAGTGAAACAGGCAAGCAAAACCCATAGCACTCTACAAAAATTTCAGAAAGACCCATAAGAGAAGGAAGAATGGCAGCTACAGTGCAACTCTCCAAAGAAATAAAGTATTAATTTCCTGATTTATAATGTGCATCCCCTCTCTCCTATATCATTGCTGCAGAAAAAGCAGCCATCTAAAAAGGTTGTAACATGTAGCAAAGTTTAAAAAAACGAAATGGAAACATGGAAAACAAGATGCTGTGTGGAACCAGACTTTTTGCATTTGCCTTAGTCACAGCCAACATGCACAGCAATCTGGGCACAAGTGAAAGGACAAAAGAGTGAAGAAAAGTGAAAGAAAAAAAATCATGGTTAAACTGAATTCCAGCAACTCCTTTGGAAGGACACCAAATCCATTGCATGTGGTACTTTAAATTCCACTTTAAACTAAGACCAGGCACTAAGCAGATGACCTGAAATTTACCCTACCCTACATTTACCTTCACAGAATATGCATTATTTTGTAAAAATGCAGATCCTGCCTCTCAAAAAGAATCATCAAGATGTTATCTTCCCTTCAATAAAGAATGAATTTCAGTAGCATTCCCGTGACTCAGTTGGTGTTTAACAAACAAAAACAACTGAAAATCAAGGAAGCCACTGGCAGGATGGTTCAGTGGACAACAGGAGTCTCAGTAGTAGGTTGACCTGGATTCAGAACAGCTTTCCTGCAGCTCCTTGAGACCTTGCTTCTTTCTGGTTTTACTGTGCTGTTTATCAGCACTCCATCTGGCTCCAAGAGGGCTGGGATGTCTAAAAGTCACAGCACAGTGATAATGACATGAGCCCAGGAGCCAGTAGCAGAATAAGCAATGAAAGAATTAGTTACTGGTTCTCAGCAGAACTCATTAGCCCTCGCGGATGTTGATGCCACTGCACCATTTCCAGGAAAAGCCATCTGGGGCCAGCCCAGGCATTTCCACTCAGCACAGCAAAGACTCTTAAGAAGCCAAGTGTGACATCTGAGCTGGCTGTGTACAGCATCCTGTTCGCAGATTTTATTTCCCATTCCTATAGTTTGGGAATAAAGCTCCACAGTTGTGCAATCTAATTCCCACAACACTCGTCTTTATGCAATGAGACACAAATGTTTCCTTCGAGGGCTTGGACAGCTCCTGAGAAACACCAGCACAACAGCTTGCAGAGTCAAGATTTAGTAAGATTAACTACTACATTTTCTTTTGCTGAATCTTTTTGAGCCAGATCATAGTCATCTTAACAAGATCAGTTCCCAAGCCCAATCTATATTGTGACTGCTACTGAACTAATGTAATTCATGACTGAGAGGGCAGTGAGTGGGGTAAAGATGAACCTGGCATCGTTCTGTTTATGTAATGTTCTGTTCACATAATGACAGCCCCTGATGGGTAACTGCCTGGCAGTGATAACCTACCTACAGTATTTCATTCCATCCTCAGTTAAAACCACTTCATGCCACTGAAGACATCCAGGTCACAGCAGTATGAACTGCATGTAGAATTAGTCAAATGCTCGACATAAAATCTCAACAGTCAATCTCTTCACAGCTTTGTTTCAATACACTTTGGTTTAAATGTTAACAGTTGGTTTCTGTTTAACTTTGTGCCTGCTTTACAAAAGGCCCCAGATGTCATGGGTATTCAGGATCTGCTTTGAGCAGACACCTTAAGATCTTTACTCCATTAAGTCACTCATCACATAAAACCAGAGATCAGGAGATACGCTCCTACACTATCAGGACCCTAAGCTTCTGGAAACAGGTCCTCAAAATTTTAACCAGGCAAATAACAACAAGATGACACACAACATTTATTGGTCACTTGAGGCTTCCACTTTAAAAAATTCCTCTTTTGTAGGGAATTTCAGTTCCTAACCACAACTCTATACATAGCTCTAATGATATTACTGGTGTACTGCAAAAAAATAACTTACTTTTGGCACATCAACTGCCACCTCCCTCATGGCACTGGGCCTAACATCATTCATGCCCTGCAGGAAGTCATTGAAAGCAATCACCACTGACCCAGCCACCTCCGTGTCTGACAGGTTAGGGCTCTTCCCCAGCGCTCTCCGCAATGCATACAAACCTATTAAAAAAAAACAAAACAAAACAACATGGTAGGCTGCCTTCTGGTTCTCACAAACATAAACCCTACAACAAACAGCAGCACTGGAAAGGAAATGATGCTCACGAGAATGCTTCAACACCAGGCCCTAACTAGGTCAAATTACATGCACAACACTTCTGATGAAAGCAAGAAAAAGGGTATTTAATGACCACAGACAAAATAAAAACTAAAACTATTCCAAAAGACAGAATGAAACAGCCCTGCCTCTTTGTTCCTGGAGATGAAGCTAACATTGCAAAGCCCCCCAAGGTCCATACATCAATCTGAACACATTTCTAAACCACAGAGGAAGAGATAGCAAATATTCAAGGCAAACCTTAAATCAGCTCATACAGGACAGCTTCAACCTTGTCCATTCTTCTACTATAAGGACTGGGCTGTCCAAGCTGCTTTTAAAAAGAAACTGGTAAGATTTCTTCTACTTTCATTGGAACCTTCTCTCACTATCTAGTAAGATGCCAGATACCTATATTTTCCTTGATATGCCACAAACATTCCCTTGTTCCCTTCAGCAATCACACTTTTCAAATGCAGGCACAGCTTTTACCTTTTTTGCTTGGCCAAATCAGCTCACATACAATACCTATAAATCTCAACATTAATTTCTAGCTTGCCCCTAGTTGAGTCCTCCAAAAGCCCCCCAAGTCTCACCCACTCACACATCCATTTCCATTTGCTATTACTCCTCAGACAGGACCAAGTGGTACCATCTGCAGGTCTCAGGCATTCCCCAGAGTGCAACTACAGCTCCAGTTCTGCAAGATGCTCAGAAGCATTATGGTTTTCCCACTGTATAATGTAAGGCCTAATATAATTTGGAGTTGAATTGCTTCTGTTTTCAACCTGGTTCTTCGAACTGAAACTGCTAAATATGTCATTTACAGTATTATTACGTGACGTGTATAATCTTTTATACAGGTATACACTCACCCGCAGACATATATGTGACATGTTGTGTTACATAAAAAAATAAAGCAGTTAGTGTGACACCAGTTTGCCTTGCATGACCATAAAAAGACAAATATTGGTTAAATCTTATTTATATTTAACCAAACAAAGCATCAATCAGCACTACATGAAAAGCCAATAAAAGAATAAAAGGGATAATCCTTTTTTGAAAACAGATGATTTTAAATTTCAGTGAATTCTTGACTTTTTCTATAGGCACTGGTAAATGTGGACATGCAAAGTTTCTGACAATAGCAGGAATTCTGCATTTCCTACAATATATACAATGTGTGAAGAGACATAATATCTCCCCTGTGAAACAGTACAGCTGGTGTCTTTCCATAAATCACCGATTACGGCAGAGTCTTGAGCACCTGCATTCAATACCCAGGCTCTTAATACAATAAAGGAAAAAAAACAAACCAGCAACATTGTAATTCAGGTTTCCCCTTGCACAGAACATCCAGAACTAATAAGATATATAAATAAAAACATTCCATGAGGCCAAGGAGAAAAAGGAAAATACAGTCACCAGGAGGACAAGTATAAAATCTAACTGACTCATTTTAAAAATCCAGACAGTTTTCATGTCATTCCTCCCCCACTTCTTCCTTCCTCTGAAGCAGGTCATTTTAAGCAAACAAAAAACATAAGCAAGACAAGAGATTCACTGCCCAGATTTAAAACTTACTTCCAAGGAAATAACAAACTTGACATCTTACTGTAGTGTCACTGCAGCTAACTATCTGGGCAGGGCAAGCAGGTAGTGGGGATGAGTCCTATTCTTTATTTTTGGGGAAGTCCACTCATGTGGCACTCACACTTTAAAAACATGAAAGGCGTAACATGAAATTAAGTCACAGAGGAAACAATTAACAGATAAAGATCTCTGCTCCTCATTTCTATGCATATGGGGCATCATCAGGTACCAGTTTAGCCCAGTGCCCACTGGATACATTTTAATCATGTCATGGTTATCATTTTTCACTACATGAGAAATTTTTAAAAACAAACAAGTTTATTTTAAAAATTGAGAGAACAGGGCAGATAAATGCCCAAGGAGCATACTGCTCTTAAGGATCATTACTCCCAGTGCTACTAGCAACAGGAGTGAAATTTCAGTCCTCAGCAGTGGGTTTGAAATGCAGCAACCTTGATCCAGAACAGGAATAAAGAGGTCACAGCTTTCCAAACAAAGCTGAATTCATTTCAGTATGTGCACGCACACACCACTGCATAGGTCAGCATTTAATTGAAACAATGTTTTACATTAAAACAATAATAAAAAACAGATTGGAAAGAAAGCATGATTCTTCCTGTTTCCTCCGGTTATCATAATCATTCTTTCCTGCACTTCAGATTGACCTCCGAACAGAGGCAGAGAAATCCAGAGGCTGCATCTTCCTGTTAAAAGGACAGGAAGACACAGCCAGAGGCTTGCTGAAGGCAGAAAAACACATCCTTGTCTTGAGACACTGGAAGATGTATTTAACATAAAGAAACGCAGGCAGGATGCAAAACATGCTGCTGGAAGCAATGCAGAGGCAAAGGAGGCGAAACAGCACAGCAAACCTAAGTTTTTCACCACAAATGTCATAATGCAGCTAAGGTTCACATATCAGAGAGCCCTGAGCAGCTCAGCCCAGCTGTTGGGTGTCTCACTCACATGGGTTTTGGGCAGAGGACATGTCCTTTCTGTAAGCTGACTCTGAGCACAGCATTTGTTTCAGGTTTGCTCACTTCTTTTCAGGTGCCAGTTCATTCTTAAGGATTACTGAATGCCAACAGCCCTTTGGTAGGGACTGATAAGGCTCAGAAGTGCCTCAGATAAGGCAAGGAGGGTTTCAGTGGTATATTCCAGCAGGAAGGAGAGGAAGGACACAGAGGTAGTCAGCCTGCTGCATGGTGCATGGGACGTTTTGGACAGGCTACCTATTTATAGCAAAGGGATACACGACTGGTCCCCAGCACTATCCTATGCAGAGCAGGAACTTAATTTGGAAGCAGCCTTTGTAATTGTTAACTATGATACTCAGTGGAGTATAAAGGGAAAATCCCAGTTAAAAAGGTAAAATTAAATGCTAAGCAAGGTCATACCTGTAACTGCATTACAATCAGACAGTTTAGAACACTTGGATGCAAAAAAGGTGACTAGTGCTTCTTCCACAGAAGTCTCAAAAATTTCAGCTGTTGCCATGCAGAATCCTCACTGGAACTAAATTGATGTTATTGCAAAAGAGACAACTATTTATACAAAAACATTTGTTCTTCCTTTCCACATGATGCTATCTTATCACAGTCCAAGTGTTTTGTATCAGCACGCTGAAATTATGTGTAATGAACAAGGATGTTCAAGATAAATTGAAAGAGTTACAAAGCAAATACTTCCTTTCTCTGTAAACAATACGACTGAACCCACTTCTTGAAGAAACCAAGCTATATTTATATTCACCCTCTTGAAATGCTACAGGCAGCCATAGAAGGATAAG
This sequence comes from Phaethornis superciliosus, assembly GCA_023637945.1. NCBI lineage: Eukaryota > Metazoa > Chordata > Aves > Apodiformes > Trochilidae > Phaethornis > Phaethornis superciliosus. Next base: position 22,402,110 of record JAJQWJ010000011.1, read on the forward strand.
TTTATAATAAATTGCTATATTTAGAAAACTTTGTTGCTAAGCATCTTCTAACATCCAGTACAGTTTATACCATTCATATTCCTGCTACATAATTAACATTTCATGTTTTTCCAAAAAAAGTGCAGTGCTTATCTTTGTTGTTAAATTAAAACCATTATAATTTTGTGGGGGAATTAATACAAGACAGTGTGGCCAACTAAATTAAAGCAGAAGCAACAAGATTTTAGGGGTGTACAAACACTGACATTATATGTAAGGATATGGCAGAGTCTCTCTTCTATAACACTGCCTCAGAACACAGCTGCTCACACTCAAAGGTAGTCTACTGAATAATTTAAGACACAGTAGACCTCTCCCAGTCTTACAAGAATAACATTTTCTCAGCTGCACACATGTCCAAGCCCTTTTCTTGTCAAGAACTGTGTTCATGAGAAACCCTCAGAGGATACTCAGCTCCTTAAGAGTCTACCACAGCAACCTGCCTGTTGCAAGCTGATGTCTATAGAATGTGGTCCAGCACCCACTGAGGTATTTGCAGGTTTTCCATACCGTGCTGTTAACTCACACAAAAGCATGCAGTGAACTGCAGAAATCATTGGCATCTTCCCACACTAAGTCCCAGCTTCTCACTGTAGCAGATGTCACCCTGAACAGAGATGAGGTACACTAATTCTGAAAGCATTGCATCTAAGCTGGTGATGCTGCCCATGCTAGAAATACCAGTTTTACCTTTAAATAGTAATAGTTATAATAATAGTAATAGTTATTTGCAGGACAGAAAAACAGTACTTGCATAACATGTGAGGGGGACAACAAAAACACCCCAAACTGATTATTATATCCATCTACATATAAAGATTTCATGGTTGTTTGGTCATAATATCCTGTTTGGAACAGTTTGTATCACACTGCAGAGATCCTCCAGGTTTTCCTTGCCTTTCCTCACCTTGCCCATTCCAGCATGCATCAGACAGTGATCCTGTACATGCCACATACACACAGGCCTAGAAACATTTAAGGCAAGCGAAAGGTTTGCCTGTCATAGCTCTACAGATACCACATTTGTCATGTCACATTGATCACTACACCCTTGGTTTATATGAGCAGTATATACACAATATTATGTGTGTTAAAAAACAGAGTTGAAGTATAAAGATAAGGAAGGATGAGTCCATTGAAAATGATCTAAAGTTTATATTAAGAATATAAACAAAATTTAGCTTGTAAGCTTTCAGCCTTTCCAGACACAAAGTACCTAAAATATAAACGGGATAGCCAGGACTCAAGACCCACCAAAAGCCCAATACTGCATGTGATCAGCAAGGGACAAGAATCTTATACCAAAACCTGAAAACGTATTTCATGAGTACTTACACACACATCATGTGTGAAAGGAGCACAAGTAACGTGAACATTTGTGAATAAACTCCCAATTCCAATATTGCCTGAATATTGGGCATTGTGGTTATTCAGAAATGTGCACCAGCAGCCTTAACTATACATTTATATCATGCTTTATGCTGCAGTATATATTAAATATTACATTCAATTCTGAGCCCTGCTTTGCCAAAAGGTTATTGACAAACTGGAGGGAGTTCAGAGAAAATCAACATAATTTCTCAGAAGGCAGGAAGGACTTATTTATGAGGGAAGATTAAAAGAGCTAAATATTTATAGTTTGGCTCAGTAATGAATGAGGAGGTAGGGGACATGAGAACAGCCTGAAGATATCTGAGGGGTGTAAACACTAAGGAAGGAGAGTGAATGTGTTATACAAGCATGTAAATAGAAATAATGGGATAAAGCTAAACAAGGAAAACTTAGGGTGAATATCACAGAGCATTCCTGGACAGACAGCTATCTTGGCTTCTCAAGTGAAGCAAAAGAACCCCATTGCTTGAACAACCAAGACTAGACAAAACACTGGAAAATCTGCCATATGGAATAATGTCACTCTGCTGAGAAGAAATATTACCTCATAACAGTTAGCCTTTTCTATGTTTAGCTCCAGTGAAAGCAGCAACGGTTTACAGGGTGGTGAAGATTTAATATTGAAGGTACAGCAGCTTAATAAGGAAAAAAAACCAATCCAAGTAAAAATGTTGCCTTAACCATGAGCAACATAAATTCAGATTATGTAATACTTCAACCAAATCATGCTTCTGCAACTCTAGAAAAGAAAAATACATCTGGTCTGCAAAGAGTTAAAGATGCTGAGCTACATTCTCCCCAGCAGAGGTCACTCCCAGTTAACAAGTGACAAGAAATTTAACAGCACGGATTCCAACTTCAGCTAAGGTCAATAGAAAGGAAACACCCTCCGTCCCATCACTTGGGATGCAAAGCACTGAGGTAACAGCCTGTCCTGCAGTCAGTTGCAGGTAGATACCAGTTTTGGCTCTACATAACAAGTAGTGTTCAATTTGCACAACATTCAGAATTTTGTTTTCTAAAAGGACCTGATAAAGTGGGTAAATATTGCCTGTTTGCAGATGGATTAGGAAGTGTCCAGAATCAGTATGCACATGCACAAGTGAAGTCCAAGCTGGGTCATGTTTGGAGTTGAAGTCACAGCACTTTCACTGAAAGTTTTAGATTACATTACCTATTTTCTGTGTGAAGACTGTGACACAAGCAGACTGACAGGCCTCCAAAAACACTGAGGAAGGAAAATAAGGGAGCTTCTCTTTTTTACTGTTGTGTATATTTATTTTAAAAAGAATGTTTGCTAACTTAAAACAGAGCATAATACACAACTGAAGCCAACAGAAGAGCACTATAAAAAGAACAGTCTGTGTCTGTACATATTTTTTTTCCTTCTTGATCCATGCAAGAACCCACGAAGTCATATTTGAGAACTATGCCTGGAAACTGCCAAGTAAAAACCTTGCTGTTCTAGGTGCCATTGCCTCTAATAAAACTTCTGTCTTCTACACAGTTAATTCTGATGCAAGAATTGACCGTGCACTGTGCCACTGTCAGAGGAAGCTGACAAAGGATATTTGCCAAAGGAAATAAAAGTACCCAGCACACACAGAAAAAGTGTAATTGCCAACTTCAAGGGAGTAAACACGTCAGTGGAGATGAAGAGTTGTATTTTGACCAGACTGCTTTAAAAGACTGCTCAGGGGTAGTAGATTTAAGGCACAGCACTTAAAGAACGTAGACACACTCTAGCAAAATGTAAGAGCTGATAGAAAATACTTTTAGTATTTCATCCAATGAAAACAGAAGTGAATCCATGTTTAAGCATTCCCTGGAACACACTGGACCCTGGCTGCATGGTGTGGATAATTCTCCAGGGCTCTGCTTGTACTGGAGGCCAAGGGACAATCTCCAGAGTGCTGTCCAGCTCTGCCAGCCCCTCTGCACAACCCAGCTCAGGTGCATGTAGTCTCCTAGGCCCTGGCACAAGCTCCTCATCTGCAGGCAAATGAAATACAGGCAGAAAAGATGGCAGAGAGTCACAGTACACACCACTCAGGCCCACAGTCTCAACATCCTGGGAACAAGGACCTGCAGGACAAGCTGTCTAGCCTGAGTGACTTGGGATTTTTGTATGGAAGGGGTAGACTCTAGAGTATAAAAACTCTAAGGACTATGCCAGGTAACTCACTAAATCATATGATTCACCAAGGCACAAGGAATTCCCCAGAGTTGGTGAACTTAACATTCAGCTTTGAGATCTATTAACAATCAAAGAGTTTTTCTTATCTGCCCAGTGGCAGACTGGTGATCCTCAGATTCCACACTCAGCTATGTTTCCTTGATACAAAAATTAATTACATCTCATTCTTTAAAAGCACAGACTGTGGAGGTTTTTGGTTTTTTTACAAAATAAAACCACTAACAATAAAGTAAATTCTAAATAAGATAACACAGCATCTTACCTGCTTCCTTGCACAAAGCTGCTAAGTCTGCCCCCACATAACCATGTGCACTGTCAGCCAGTCGCCCCAGCTGCGCTGCCGTGAGGGAATGCGGCACTTTCCTGAGGAGCTTCTGCAGTATGTCCCGGCGGCCCTGGGCATCAGGAATTCCAATTTCAATCTCCTTATCAAAACGGCCCGGCCTGCGCAGCGCTGCATCCAGTGCGTGGGCACGGTTGGTGGCCCCAAGGACCAAGACCTGCCCTTCGCTCTCCTCCTGAAGGCACAAACAATGCAAAATATTTTAAAATACAATTAAATGTTATACAGCTTACAAATATGCTTCTTCCTTGTTTTTCCCAGCTACTACACACACTAAAATCCTGCTGCCAGCTTTAAAGGAACAAAGAAAACCTTTCAGAATATATATCACACGAGTGACCCCACCCAACCTCTCCCTGTTTGCAGTTTAGCATTACTACGCAGTGCACGCAGATACACAGAATAAAAAAGAAACTTTACTCCAAGTTGCCCATTTCTCAGTGTCTCCCCATTTAATCCCCAAAAACCTGTTTTCCTATAACAGGAAAGTGAGCACCAAGGAAAGTGAAATAAGTGTTCAAGCTAAACGGCAGCACTGGCACAAGAACATAAAGGTATCAGGCAGACCTTGAATAAACAAGTTTGGGAAACAAATAATTTAAGGGATCAAAACCAGCAGAGACAGGAGGTTATAAAGCTTCCTGGAGGAAGTAGGAAAAGTCCAGTAGGAAAAGTTCCTGTTCAGTAGGAAAGGCAAGGTCAAAAAACCTAACCAATTTCCTCAAGCTCTGCTTATTCACTTTTAGTAAATTAGAAAAAAAACAGGTAGGAGGTCTCCTGCAATGCCATTCTCTTTCTGTGAACAAAGCACTTTCTCCAGGAAGAATATCGCTCAGACTTTGCCATCAGAAATTATGTTCTGCCTGTGAACAACTCCAGACTGGGCAACTCAACTTTCATGCAGAAAAATAATTAGAAACTTGCATATTACAAAAACAGCAGAAACTCATGTTCATACTGTGGACAGATTAATCTTTCCTATAAAATAATATACAAGAGACTGGCAGATTTTAGGGCCTTAATCCATAATGCACTTAAGTTAATAAATGTACTGTTTCTTCAGCAGGCTTTTGTTTCTGTCCAAAATATTGCTGTGGCAATCTTGAAATAAGCTGCTGTTGCCTTTAATAATGCAGCCCATGCATCACCAGAAGTATATTGATTACGTTGATTTCAGAGCAATTAAAAGTACCTGGCTTACTTCAATGATGAGCTGTCACTAAAATTTTAGTTTTATCTACAAAACTTCAAGCGTGAGAGAAGACAAGGGAAAATCAGTGAGTGAAGGAAAACCTACTTTCTTTTCAATTCACTGTTATCAGCAGACATTCCCTTTCTGTGTCTTCTGTCTAGCATCCAGTAAAGCATTAGATTACTATAGTCTCACCTAACCCTGTTTTCCCCTCAACCAACACATCTAAAATTGGCTGCATTATAGAAGCAAAACTACTTTCTTCAGATAGCCCCCATACACATTGTCTCAATACTGTCTACTTACTGAGCCAATGCCATCCATTAATGTCAGCAATGAAGCAACGACTCTTTTTTCTACTTCATTCTGAGCTCCTTCTCTCTTTGGACAGAGTGCATCCAACTCATCTATAAATATAATGGAGGGGCGACTGGAAAAAAAGAATAAGTAACAAAAATTATAGTGGTCAGGAAGATTTAAAGCACCTTAGTAGAGAAGTGCAAAGCTGTTCATGGAAAATGAGCAGTTTCTGAAAAAATTAACAAGCATCCCACTCCTTTAGGCAGCCAAAAGCTTCAACCTTGAATATGATGTTACTCAAAGCAGTAACTACAATTATTAATATATTAGCAAACTGATATCTTTAAGATAATCTCTTTTTCTATGACTCTAGACTCAACACTAAGCATACTGATTTCATGAGTGAAAAAATACCATTGTATTTGCCACTTCTAAAAATACAGTATGTGATAGTCTTTTGCTGATGTGTTATGAACACTAATCATCTGGAAGACAAGTCTGCCTTAAGCAGGACTAACAAATTTGGGCAGAATGCCACCCTAATCCAGAGGCATAATAGATCAAGTACCAACACTAACTGGCTCCTCCAGAGCTGGCTTCCATGTCTCAGCACGGTACTATACTGGCCTCCCAAGACAAAACTAGACAGAAGAATTTGGATCCAGATAAAACTCTGGTTCATGCTTCCATCTGTTGAAATAAGCATACAATACACTAATGATACAGATGGAGCTATTTGGCACTATCTGCAACAGTCCATTAAAAAGGGGTAGTGTCCAAAAGCATTTAATAGGCATACTAGAATTTCACTGCTTTCCTTCTAGCTAAGCTCTATATAAACAGATTTATTTCCTTTTAAAAACCACTGCAGGAAAAAATTACAATTCAAAGACTCTTGCAAATGTTTTTCTTTTAAGAACATTAACATTGGTACCAATACCGCAAATAAATGAACACAAATAAAATTAACCTAAAAGAACATACCGCAGAGAAGCTTCAGCAAATATCTGACGCAACCTTGATTCAGACTCCCCATAAAACCTACAATAATTAAAAGATTGTAATAGAAAACATTTTCTGGCCTTTTCCAGGCAACCTGGAAAATTACTGCTTTTACGATTCACAAAGCCATAGCGTATGCTTTCAAAGCCCATGAGTATATGCACATAAATAATAACCTTTATTTCCACAAGGACAAGAAATTAAGGTAAAATATAACTATCTTGTAAACAGAAAAAAGATTAAAGGCAAAAGCTTTTCTTTTCTGCATTGGAAACAATATCATCCATATTTTTAAAGAACGGGGAGAAAAAGTTCCCTGGAGACATTAATGAGTGCAGTATCTTAAACTCAAATATGCTTAACAAGTCACTCTTCTTGTTGCAGAACTAACTAACATGAAATTGTATACGCAGTTTTAGTCCCCTCTTAAATTTAGCCCATGCCTTACATGAATTTCTTAGCCAAATGGATAAACCTCTTTTATAACAAGAAGAAACGTAAGCCTGATTTGACAGAACCCTTTCCCATTGTTTTTGACTCTCTTGGGCAGATAGCCCATGGCCGACTCCAAATCTACATCTGTCCACAACAGATAGATGCCGGAACAGATTTGGCAGCAACATTTTTATAGAATTAATGAAAATAAATTGGGCTGACTTACTTGCTTATTATTTCAGGACCATTAATAACAGTAACGTGAGCGCCAACCTCGTTTGCAATGGCTTTGGCAATCATAGTCTTCCCCGTACCCGGAGGGCCATATAACAGCACTCCTCTAGGAGGAGGGATTCCTTTAAACAAAAGCACATGCACACAAACAGAAAAGAAAGGTACTTGTGATAAATGCCAGACTGAACAACCTGCACTTGTGTATTTTACTGTCCCAGTTATTACCGACTGTGAAAGACCATTCCTATATGGGACATGCATCTACATTCTTTACTTTCAAAATCCAAATGACTCTCTTTAAAGAGCAACATTTAAAAACTGTTATATTTTTCAGTGGTTCAGCACTATAATTCTCCCTAAGCTTTACATGCTTGTGTGGTGTTTTTTTTCAAAATGGTTATCAGTTATATCATGGTTATAACATCCATGAACACACTTAATGTTATGTTACTCATGATTCAGCTTTACAGCATCAGAAGACCACTTCTCTTCAACACTCAAAAATATTTCAGAAATATCACGAGGCTTGATTCAGGAACACTTAGGAAAAATGAAAAATATGCATCAAAATGATGACTTTGCTTCTTTAATGGCAAATGTAAAGAGCCAAACCAGATACATTCAGGCACAGAATGTAAAGGGAAAGGTACTACTGTGTACAGTTAAAACTGGGTAGAAACTATAGGTAACCACATGAAGTAATAACATGATCCCAAGTAAAGAGCCAAAAAAAAAAAAAAAGTTTCAGACCAGAAAAGGCAAATTAAAAGGGCACAAAGCTGGAAATAGAAGGTGAAAAATTAGAACACAAAAAGAAGAGAAATATTTAACAACTGAGAAATATTTAATTGACCCTGGCACAAAAGACACTGCTGAAACATGACCAAAGAGGAGTATTGGTTGTGCACTGTGACAGCAGGCAGGAAATGATGCTCAAAGCACAGGGGACATCCCAGCTGTGACAGAGTATAATACAAACAGTGTGTACAGGAAGTCCAAGTCTTAGGAAGTAATACACCCAAAAAGAAAAAAGGATCTACTAACTGAGAGAGGATAGAATTGGAGTGTCTTTAGGGTCGGGTTACTTCACAATAATAGTCCATTAAAGCATGAAGCTGCTCCCTCATGTGGTGTTTCTGCTACTGGCAAGAAATGGAGCTGCTGAACCAAAGGTGTCACCTCAGCCAACAGGACTCTCAACATTTGGATTTTTATTAAACATTCATAACTGGTGAGGAAACATCACTTATGTAATGACAGAGAATCTGATTAAGCACTTTTGGGACCAAGGATAAAGAATTCTGATGCTGAAGCAACCTTTCTGCTAGCACAAAACCACACAGCAATGCTGAGTTTGGAGGTCAGCAAATGAAGCTGGACTACACATGGATGCAGACACCTCAGATCATCCCACTGACACCTGCCAGTAACAGCCAAGCAACACACAGTGAAAGACCCACCTAGGTCTGACAGAAATGGCTGCAGTGATCACCAAAATCACCTCCTCTCTAAAGTGTACGTGTGGGAAGAAATAAGGCAGAGAAATAAAAAGCCTCAATGACATGATATTGAAGAAAAATTTATAGTCAAGAGCCCTGTCTCGCAGTGATGCACACCTAGACAAGTATGATGAGCAGACATGCCTGTGCTATGTACATACCTATTTGTGATAAATACACAGTACAGTTTTGACTTTCCCACAAAAATCCTCTAAGTTCCTACATATGTATGATACAGCTTTAGACAAGACAAGAGTAATTGTGTTAGTCTTACCACCCTGTAATTCTGAAGTAAATACACCGAACAGCTTAAGTAAACAGCCTCTAATACTTACTTAAAATTTTGCAGGAACCCTACAGCACACAGGCATAAAAAAGATTTAGTCTGGCTGCATTTCTCTAAGCTTAAAAAATTTAATTAGTCGACTCTACTGAAACAAACTAAAATCTTGTGACAACATAAAAATCTGCACCTTTCAAATACCCAAGTATAGAAGTCTCTCCTATGTTCTAAAAATTCTGCTTATGCACACCTGAATTTTCTTGGACACACATTTTCTTTACTACTGAATTATTTTTCCAACAAGCTCATCAGAGCATCTTCATAGTATCCATACAGTATACTTAAGCAGCAGATTGACATTGTTTCAACACCCAAGTATATCAGACCAGTGTTACACAAAATTCAGTTCAGATTCCTTGAATAACTTAGCTTCAAGAAAAAAAAAATCATGTTAGAGTTTAAAAAAAACAGTATATCAAATGAAAAATGCCATCTCTTAGGCTTCATACCGTAACTCTTGAACAGTTCAGGTTGCTTCAAGGGCAGTTCAACTGTTTCTCTAATAGTTCTGAGCTGGCTGCTTAAACCACCTATCATATCATAGGTGACTCGGGATTCACAGTCACCATCTTCTGATGCACTGGTCCTTGTTTCAATAAAATTGATTCTAGTTCTTGAAGAAATGAAATAAAAAGTGTCTGTATTGCTTATTGCTCTGCTATTGCCAGTTAGTGGGAGTTCCTCGCTGCCTCCTGCTCCAGATATCTCCCAATCCTGGGGGAGGTCTGCACCATCTCCCTGATCAGAGTCATGACCACTGGCTGCCACACCAGAACTGGGTGTAACTGGTGAACTGGGATCCTCTGGTTTGGTTGGTGTGCTCATGGATGTAAGCTCCGGACTGGCGTCCATGTTCATCTTGCTGAGCTGTAAGGACAAATCCAACGTACTTGTCTCCAAATCTGATCTTTCAAGGTCTGGCTCATGCAAGTCACTGGGAATGGCACTGTGCTGGGCAATCAGCTCTGCACCATCAGTTCCTTTTACTTTCATCACCACGATGTTACACAGTTTGCCATAGAAACTGAAAGCCAAGAGGTTTCCTGGTAAAACTACCTTCCCCTCTATGAGAGTAAAAAAGAAAAAACAAGAAGAAATTTCAGTCTGCTTTGGCAGCAATAACATTCAGACATTCTTGTATCAGAATAATTCTTGACCAGGAAGCCTAAACAGTATTATCAATTAACATAACAAAAGGTAGTTAGTAATTTAAATTATACTTTTGTACACAAGCAGACTACACTGTATAAACATTCATCAGTATCATATGTATTCCCTTATATTGAGCTAATCATTAAATTGAGCATTTAAAATTTCACACATCATACAGAGGAAGATCATGGAAATAGTATTGTAAGAAGTAAAAATTTTGTATTTGCTTTGTACCATGTAGGTTTACAACATTTAATGTTTACCCCACCTTCTTTGACAGTCTAAAATAGGTAAAGTTTTAACCTTTGTGTTGACAGAGAAAGGCCAGGAAATGTGAATGCACCGCACAGGCACAAAAACAAAGGTAAAAAGTAAAAAAGATTTATTTCCATCCAAACTCAGGAATTTGGAATGCAGTTCATGTTTCCTGCCTCTTAGCATAGTGAAACTGTTGTTAATTCCTGAACCAGAAGATTCCCTTTGAGTAGAACAATTTGTAGTAAGTGCTACAAGTAGCACTACCTCGTATAACACACCTTGCTTGTGATTAAAAACATGAGGAAACTCTTTGCTTTTCTATCCAAAACTTGATGATCTACTACAAAAATTAACCTGTCAGAAGAGAAGCAGTGAAACTTGTACCTAGGTTTCTTAGTAGACAGACAGACATTTCCTCAGCATTAATGGTGGCATCTCTGTCCCTGTGGTAGGAAAAAAAAAATAAAATAAACTTCCAAGTAGTACCACTTTAAAAGTAATAATCCCCATCACTAAAGCACAACAAACTGAAAAGATAGATGAGCACTTCACAGTCTAGGTGTGCATCACTGAGACAGGAATCTGGACTATAATTTTTTAAGATTACTAATATGGGATGTATGCTTCTCATCCCACCAGGCAGAATGGCTATTGCTACATTTACTGAATTGAAAAAGCTGCAGCTTTTTCAGGTCTCTTTCAGCCCTGCAAACACACATACACATCTTGCACAGATTAAACTAGTGCCTTGAGCACTTGCAAAAATGTGCATGTCTTAAGTACTACACATCCACTACCAAAACACTTCCAAGTTTTCCTCCAACCACATTTTCTAGTCTTTTATTTGGGTTTAAGTGACTCAATAGCCACTCAGCAGCCTTAAGCCACTTCTCTCAGCAGCCCTGTCCAGGCCTGCAGCATTCTTTCAAACACTGTCTCATTACTGGGATTTAACACATGACTGAACACATCTGCTTTCAGCCTGAAGCAAACAAAAGGTGAAAGGTGTCTTACCTGAATTATATTCTCTGGTGTTCACATTAAAGCATTTTGACTCACTAAGAGCCCAGACATCATTAACTCTCTCCTTTTCACTGCACCATAGCCTTCTACAGTGCAATGTAAAAGGCTATGGTGATCCAATCATTTTTCAGTGGTGGTTTATCCATAAAATTTTCCCGTTTAATTTCTAGCTTCACCTTCTATTAAAGCCATTAAACTCCTTTTTTTAATTCCTGAGGACTCACACCACACACTGTGGGACAATCTGTATTAGTCTCAGACATCAGTGCTGCTATTTTCACAATGAAACAAAGGTTTCACTACAGCCATTTTTTAGACAAAGGTCCACAACCTTTGTAAGCGCTTGCACCTGTAACAAGCATTACACCAGGAGCTGAACAGCACAAAAGGGTTTTAAAGGAGGTACAGCTGCTGTATATAAAAGTATAATCAACGGGGGGAGCTCTAAACCTAGGAATAAAACCCCTGCAATTCTACAATTCTATTGATCCAGAAAGCAACTTGAAGGAAAGTCGAGGATTTTGCTCCTTCAGAGAGCTCTCAAAATGCTATAGTCTTTCCTGACAAGTAAACACATTTGTGGTGTTGGGGTCCACAGATGGGGACTGGTATTTTTTAACTGGAAGAAAAATCAAAATTAGGCATACCAGCAACTTCCCAGAGGTATTAATTTGCAGGGAATGAGCCACACCTGAACTACATCTAGAAATCTAGGCACTACTTCAAGTAATGGGACTTCCATTAGACTTCTAATTTCTGTTCTTACGTGACAGGCTCATGCTGTGGTTTGTAGTAAATTCACAGGCTCAAAAGAGACCAATTACAGTCTCCATGTTATCTCTCCTAGAGTAATTCTAGAAAAGCAGATATTTATATAAATTTTAATCTCATGTTATACATGTATATAACAATCCTCAGAGTCTGGCTGCAAGGGAAAACTCTGCAGAAGAGTCTCTGACCTCATCCTTAACCTTATTTCAGTAAAAGTCACAGCTTTTAGGTAAAACACACAGCATATTAGTATAGGGAAATAAAAATAGATTAGGTTTATTTAATGTGGGGTAGCTTTTAATGAAACAAGTGTTTTTAACCACCTCTATAACCAAGCAGGATATCATAATAATAAATCTTCCTATATGATTAAATTAGCCATAACAAAAGGCTATAAATACAGTTTTCTGGCTCAACAAAAAAAGAGGGAGAGAGGGCAAAGCAAGTTGATGCCAGTAATTCAGTGTACAATGCTGAATAAGTTAACCAGTGAAACTCTACTCAAAGCTCAACTGGTTGCATTACTGACAAAAAGCAAGACTGCCTCACCAACCTTTCTGGAAATCAGAAAGGACTCTCAGGACTGGAAAACAGCATCTGGCCCTTAAAAAGGACAAAAGCAATGCCATGTTTGAAAACAGAGGTTTGACAGAGAAGTGGAGTTAATTTATAGGAATTCAAGTGTTGAGACACTTTCAAAAGTACACTGTAAAACAAAGTTATTTAGGAAATAACTATAATCAGATTCTTTATCAAGCCAAATGCTGACTCTCTGAAATGTTATGAGAATGACAAATATAGGAAGTCATTCAGAGGATCAGTAAGTAAACTGCTAACTTCTCAAAGAATTCATGATTACAAGACAGCTGTGATTTGTACCTTTTGCTCTTTTTTGGGTGAATTCCAATTAAAACCCAAAAATACACTTCTGAGAGTTTCCAGTCCTAAAAAACACTCCCGTAAACAGAAGTGCAGCACAGCCATGCATATACAAAAGCAAAGCTTTGAAGGCAAGTGGTTAAAAAAAGGATCACTTCCCTCTCCTGAACCTGTCAGCCAGTAGTTTTCTTAAATACAACAGGACTTTTCAACAGGAGTTTCTCAGGTAGTAGTATGCAGTGTACTTTCTATGGACAACAGCTGCAACACAGACTCCTCCTAACCTGACATCAACTCTGTGTGCAGAGATCATTCTAAACCTTTACAAGTGTCACCCAAATTTAAAGAATCTGCCTTGATAGTGAAGTTATATATCCTTGCCAAAGGCAAGCAGCTTGACCTCTGCTTCAGGAAGTGCTGGGCTATCATTACTAGTCATTAATTTAAAAGAAAATAAAGAATGTCTTCAGATTAATGAGCCTAGCATCACAGCACCACTCCTCAGTTGAGATTTTGTACAACTGCACTCCCCCCTCCCCTCAGAGGCAGTGGCAGATAGCCACCCATTACCAAAATTCAGTCTTAATCCTACAAACATCTGCATATGTTTGACTTTGGGTACTGATTTCACCAAAGCAAGAGAGACAAATGGCATCTTCTAAGAGGCAAGAGTCTGCAGTAACAGATACACCATGGTACAGGCAGGTTGTAAGAAGTTGCATACCTCAGCTTTACAGTGACTTCCTCTGCCTGGATGACAGCACCAGTCACGGGCTGCACAATGACAACATCACCTGGATGTACCTTCAGGTTCTTCCGTGTGCTTTCACTCAGCCCAATTTTCCCACCTGGAAAGCCTGTGGTGGGCCAAGCAGTACAGACCTAGGAAGTGTTTAAAAACAAACAACTGTCAGCTAAGATTTTTTTTTTTCCCCCCCTATTTCCAATCCTCCAGTTGAAATCAGCCATGGTTTGTGACCAAAAATATGGCTAGAGGGAGGAGAAGAATTAAGTTAAAACCTGGTGTCACGGAGTAAAATACAAGAAGTACTGAGTGCTTAAGACATGATCCAAGACAATTTCAAGATAATTTTGAAGAAAGTAAGGTTTATATTTTGCCTACAAAGGAGATGAAAAAAATCAACCAGGACTCTCCACATTCCACATATGACACAGAATCATGCACTGTGCTGAGGGAAATGCTACAAATCAATGAAGAAGATTGTACATGATTTCTCTGCAAATAAAATATATATGTGTGCTTATTTAATATGCAATATATAATACTTATATTTTCACACATGGCCTAAAATTTTTTTGAACTAAATCATCAACATTGATTATTTCCAGTACTGAGAACTCACAAAGATGTAGCTACAGTCTAGAAAACATGAAAAAGCATATTCATTATCTTTTTAATGCATGCTTCATTCTCAACCTGTGCTCCATTTTGCTCCCCGGGGAATACAACAGGAGCACACTGAAAGCAGAAGGAAATGAGGTGTAGGGACAAGAAACAGCCTCACCTCCTGTCGCCCACCGGCAGTGGAAAGCAGTGCGGGACGACCTATGCAGAGGTGTGCAGCCTTCATGCTGCTCAGCGACAGCTGGGCCAGGGCTCTTCGTAACATCTTTGGAACTTTGTCATCTACCAACGTTTTCAGAAACGAAAAACAAAAAACAAAAAAACCACACCACATTATTTTTTCCTACCTGTCAGACAAATTCAGTATTTCTCGTGCTCCCCAAACCCTCACAAGAGGCCGCGCCCAGTAGTGAGGGGAGCGCCGGGACCCTCTTGGGGGGAAACTGCGTTATAGCGGGGCGCGCGCACCCCCCTCACACGCCGCTGAACTTCCCATCGCGGGACCCTCCTGCGGCGGTCAGCTCTCTCCTGCACCCCCACACAAAGCAAATGTCACGGGCCGTTAGCCGACCTCACCTCAGAGACCCCCCCAGCCCAGCGGTTCCCGCCTTGGTGAGGGGCGGAGGCAGCCCCTGGGATCCCGGCTCTACGAGAACTCCTTTCCAAGCACTCCGCCAGCCGCAGGCCCTGCTCCCGCCGCCCGCAACCTCCCTACCTGCCTCCACGGCCTCCACGACGCCCACCGCCAGCAGCGCGCCCTCCCCGGCCCCGGGCGGGGGGACCCCCGGGGAGACACCGCTGCCGGGGACCGGCCGTCCCTTGCTCTTCCTTCGGGAGGAGGCCGGCATGCTTCCCCGCCGGCTGCCGACGAGCGGTTCCGGGAGCAGAGGTCAACCCCGCCCCGGGGGCGGTGGCTGCCCGCTTCTCACCGCCCTTGCCCCGCTCTGCAGTCCGCAGCGCCATGAGGGGATTTTGGCGGGCGCTGCGCCGGACTCGGGGCTGGGGGACCCTAGCGGGGCTGCGGGAGCGGCCGGACAAGTTCGGGGGGGTGAGCGTGGACCTGGGCGAGCTGAGCCACCCCCTCCGCCTGGAGACGACCGTCTTCGGGCGGTGGCTGAGGGGCAAGTGCGGGGTAGAGGCTTCCCGGGGCAGCGGGCGGCGGGCGGCGGGACCCTGTGGTGTCTGAGGCCGTCAGTGGAATCACCTCAGCCGCCTCCGCTGCGCTGGCCGGGCCGGTGGTGGTCGCCTTGCAGACACAGAGCCGTGTGGTGGAGGGTGCCGGCAGAGATCCATTTATTTCCCTGTGCACATCCCAGCAAAGTCCACCGTGTTCTGTGGAAATACCGCGCTGTATGACGCCATACGCCGGGCTGGCGGCATCTCCTCCGCTGATGTGTGTCCCCAAGGCGAGGACGTGGAGCTGCTGGAGCCATTCCAGAGGAGGGCCACAAAGATGGCCGGAGGGCCACAGCTACAGGCTGAGAGAGTTGGGGTTGTGCCATCTGGAGGAGGCTCCAGGGAGACCTCAGAGCCTGAAGGGGCTACAGGAAGCCTGGGGAGGGATGTAGTGATGGGACGAAGGGGAACAGTTTTTAAGATGAAAGAGGGTAGATTTAGATTAGATGTTAGGAAGAAATTCTTTGCTGTGAGGGTGCTGAGCCCCTCTCCGAGGTTGCCCAGAGAAGCTGTGGCTGTCCCGTCCCTGGCAGTGTCTCAGCCCAGGTTGGATGGGGCTGGGAGCACCCTGGCTGGTGGGAGGTGTCCCTGACCATGGCAGGGGTGGCACTGGATGAGCTTTAAGGCTCCTTCCAGCGGAAGCCATTCTGTGGTTCTGTGGTGAATCCAATGTCTGATGTGTGGCAGAGCTGAAAACCCGGAGGAGCGGGCGGTGCCTGAGGTGGCAGCAGCCCCTCAGCTCCTGTTCCCGCTCTGCAGGCGCCGTGAGGCGGTGGCGGCGGGAGGGCCGCACGGCTGCCTGGATCCACCTCCCCATCCTCCGCAGCAGCCTGGCGGCGGCTGCCGCTTCTCAAGGCTTTGCTTTCCACCATGCTGAGCAGGGCTCGTCCACCTTGACGCTGTGGCTGGGAGAAGGACCCAGCAAGCTACCAGGCTACGCCACCCACCAGCTGGGGGTTGCAGGTTAGTCACAAAAGCCTTTGGAAGGAAGACAAAGTGAAACATTGCTTATGAATGTGCCTGTGCAACCGTGTGGCTAAAAACATGCCAATAAAGTGGTTTCTGAAAATAATTCCAATTTGAGAAAATTGTAAACAGCTCAAGGAGAAAACGTGGTCCTGAAGCTTTTAAAATTTACCTCACAAATACCTTTACAAATAAACATTTGGACACCATACTTTAGACCCCCCACTTCCACAGGTGGAAAGGAGTTGCTGTAAAATCTGAAGAGATTCCTCAGGAACTAAATAAGATGATGGTGTCCTTTTTTTTTTTTTTTTTTAGACAGTGCAGTACAGGAAACTGCTGGTGAGTCCACTTGAACTCAGCTTCACCAGATTTGAATAGTTTTGTCCTCTCTCTCAGTATTCCACAGATATGCAGTTACCTGTCCCATCACTCCATAATCTGGAGCAGTACCCTGATGTACTGGTGAAGGAGATGTAACACTCAGCAGTTATGGCAGACACTTCTTCCATTATCAGCTTGACTGGTTTGTCCTTGGCTTGCAGGGATGTTAATTCTTCACCAAGCAGTGTTAAGACCTATAAAAAGTAATTTGAAAAAAACTGATTAGGAAGGACTCTCAAAAGGTAGATTATTTTATGTCTCAGCAGGTAAGGTGAAAGTAAATTTTGGAAAAATAGAGCCTTTGATTACAAAACTGTTCTACTACTACCTGCAGTGGGAGTTTTCAGCTACAAATACCAGCAGAGGGCAGAGTAGAGACTGAAGATAGGCTAGGATTTTTTCAATGGACATGTTAGAGCATGTTTTCCTGAGGTATGAAACCCTCACCCTGAAAATATGTGGCATTAACCTAGAAAAAGATAATGCAGTTTCCTAGGAAAAGCACTGTGTCACTCTTTATAACTTGGATGTGTGAGGAAACATGGCTAACTGAAAGGGGATTTTTCTGAAGTGCTATTTAAAAGAAAGTAATGTAATAGATGTAGTGACCCTGATGGTTATCACAAAGGACTTAATACAAGAAAAATCCTAACTTTGAAAGTGAAGGAGTTGAAGGATTGAAAATGCAAAAAATGAACTTTCAAAGAATGATTAGCTTGTTCTTTGAGCTAAACACTTTGCACTCTGCAAGCAGCAAAACATTTTGAGGAAATAAAAAGTTCCATAAATGCAGACATAGATTTTTCAGTGGATCTCAGTCATTCCAAGAATACACTAAGCAGTGTGGACACTGCCCAGCATATTTCTATTCCATTATCTTTCTACTTCAGGAGGGAGAGCCCGAGTAGTGGAAGGGCTCTAGTCTATTTTTAATTATTTTTATTTATATTTTTATTTACATTTATATTGTGCATATGAGCCAAAACAGAGCTGGTTTTTATTTCCTACACACAATACCCCTCCTCTGTATTTTAGAAAGTTTCTGCAGTAAAGAGAAGCAAATCTGATGAGAGTCTTCATCTCAGAACTGTGGCAAATCAGTTAAATAAGAGGACATAGCCCCTTGAGCATCCTGAAAGTGAAAAGTGGGGATGCTGAGTGTGGTTTATTCACCAGCAGGAAGCCAGCATGGGGAGCAGGCAGCAGGTGGAGAGCCTGCATTGCCAGACTGACCAGCAGCTGGTTTCCATCCTGTCTGGAGGTTCCCACACAGTGAACAGTGCTCAGCCAGGGCTAGTGCCTCAGCATCATCCAGCCAAGTGATGACAAAGGTGTGAATAAGCAAGGTCAGGTCATATTTTGCTACACTAGATCAGAGTTGCCAAGCAGGGAGTAGCAAACGTTACTCATTGGGTTTGGCCATCATTGTTTGGAAACAGTGGAATATGTGATGTGTTTTCCAAGTAACTTAATGCATCTGTTTGTAGGCAGCAGGGTTTTCCCAATATGTACAGAAAAGCTTTTGGTGTATGAAATGATTAACAAGTTTTTGAAGAGCAGGTTGCCAAAATTCCCCACCTCCTGGAAGGAAGTGGTCTGCCATTCAGAAAGTGGCATGTTTATAAATACACCACGTAACACTGGTGTGGGAAGACGGGTTGAGAAAGGAAGGTAAAGTAAAAGTAATTCTCCCTCACATGTAGTATAAGCTTTACAAGATGGCTGCTACTCATTGGGGCCTACCTTAATCTAGTTGTTGGAACAAAGTCACTGGAGTTGGAGAGAGAAGGGTCTCTGCACACTCATCAGCCTTGGCCAGTCCTGTTAGTTAAGGAAATGAGTAAAATGAGCTGCATAGATGTCAGACTGCAAAGGAAGATGACATTACAGAGGTTATGATGTCCCAAAGAATCATAATTGATTTAAAAGCAGTTCCCAAGTTGTTTTGCACACTAATACCTATTCCTGTCTGCTGCTGTTTACAATGCAAGCAGTCAAGTGCATTCATTGCATGTGTGACAAGTGCTTTTTAACCCTGAACTTCTTTTCATAATGTGTTTACATCAGTCATAAGTAAAACAGGTAGAATGAAGATATTTTTCCCTCCATTACTCATTGTCTGGAGTTGACCAATGAGTTTTATTTTTTTAAAATAATTTTGTTACCTATTTCCCAACAGAGAACAGTCAAAACAAAGCAGTGTTGTAATAGCCATTACCTGGTTGTGTTAGAAGGTAAACCTTTCCAGACAGTCACTCTGGCACTGGATGATTTGCAGCTCCAAGTAACACAGTTGTAGCAAGAGACCGAGTTGTTAAAACCACAGTTGAGACCTCCAGCCAAGCTCTGGCCTCACTGATACTGTGTGACCCTGCCAGCTTCAGCAGAGGAACTCCTGAGTTAAACTTGGGAAAATTAGATCAGACAGCAAAGTCCCATTGGTGTTTCTTTTTCTTCTTGCTTTGCATTTTGGTATCATCTAAAAGAGATTCTGGACATCTCACAGAGAATTTCACTGCTAAAAAACACATTCACAGGCATTGATTTCTGCAGAACAGAGGAAAGAAAATGTTCTAATTCAGACTTCATTTTTCTATCTCAAGCAGTCCTCTGTAGCAAACCATTTAGCTGATTAATGTTTTTTTCTACAAAATAATCCCTATAATCACATCATACAAAGTTGCTCCTGCTTTCCTTTTGGGCCCTCATTTACTCAGTAGAGTACTGGAACCTGGACCCTGTTAAATAATATTTACAGGAGGAATAAAATCAGAGTCACAAGCCTTGGGGAGTTAAGAGATGTGACTACCATCTTAAAGCACATCCTTTGATATAACTTGAAAGAGGACTGGTACTTCATGTTTTAAATATTCCTCCTACACAGAATGTATTGTTAAAAACCAGAGCCAGTTTTGAGCTGGACACTCATTCCTTAATAATTCCCTTCTGTGGAAATACTTCCCCATAGCATTTTAAATGTGTGTATCATCACAGATCTGCTCATATACTCTTTTTCCTGCTGTAAAATGATATAAGCATTTTTTAATCGCTACCTACTGATTTGAAACCCATGAACGACTGATGTGGAAAAGAGCCTAGAAAGTTGTATCACTGTACTCATTCTGCTCACCACAGCACACTTTAAAGTCTGAGAAAAATCTATAAAACAGACATTTTGGAAGCATGACCAGTGAGTGGGACATGATGATTAAATGTGAAAGCACTCGAGGTTTAAAAAGTAGGAAAAGTTGTAATGTGTGAGAAAGTCATGGGCTGAGCATGAGGACACAAGGAAAAGCTGAAATTTCAGTAGAAAAAAAAACCACAAGGATTTATGAATCAAGTGTAAGGGTCACTTCTCTACCTGGAAACAATGCTTTCTGATTAACAAATTGACTCAGATTGCTGTGCAGTTCCTACCATGAGTTATTAGCTGGGTAGTACAATATGAGTACAGTACGAATTTATAGTTAAGCAGCTGAACAGTATAGTCAGCCAACTGAGTGTATGATTAACCCAAAACCACTCAGGCAGGAGTTTTGCCATGACTTTCACTGGAGAAGGGTTCTTTCCCATCCAGAGACACTGGGAAAAAATCTGTTATTTGAGCGAGGTCATAGGCACATCCCTGCTGAAGCAAGCAGTTTT
Source organism: Phaethornis superciliosus (assembly GCA_023637945.1). Lineage (NCBI taxonomy): Eukaryota > Metazoa > Chordata > Aves > Apodiformes > Trochilidae > Phaethornis > Phaethornis superciliosus. Next base: position 22,422,709 of record JAJQWJ010000011.1, read on the forward strand.
CCTAGATAATTTGGAAGATGTCTTGATCCTGCGTTCTTTACTTCTAATAATACTAAAACAAGCAAATTACTATTTTCCTGTCATCTCTAATCTAGAACTTCAGTGTGGGAAGTACTTACTGGGCTGCAGCTTGCTTTGAATTTTTATTAAGGATATTTAACCTTTTTTCATATTTTGTTATATACCAGTTTTTTTTTACTCTCTGTGGTTCATCCAGACAAATTTTGCTGTAAACTGAGTATCATCAGGGGTTTGTCATGTTCAATTGCAACATGTTAAGTTATGGTTGTTAAGACTGAACGTATTTGTCTCACACTTAAGCCTTTCTCAATATTGTCCCTCTACTAGGTGCTGTTCTAGATGAAAGCACTGGAAAGGTGTTGGTCATACAAGACAAAAATAGGGTAAGTTATGGGATTATAAAAGAGAGAAGTTCATTTAGATAAACCTACTCTGTAGTATAAACAAAAGACCTTTTTTGTTACAGCCCAGAATTGCAATAGTTAACTTATGGGTCTCAGGACACATCTATCAACAAATAAATGCATTTGAAAAAAAAATTAAAAAAGGACTTTGAAAATCAGCAGCTTTTTTGTTAATTGTAATCTGATGACTGAATCAGCAGAACTAATTATCCTTTCTGCTTTGAGTGTTGTGTTTTCTCCTGTAACTGATCCAAGATCTTTGTTTGGATCTATGGAGACCTCTGGAAAACCCCGATGGCTCAAAGTAGATTTTGGGAGAAGAATTCTGTTTGTTTGGCTTCAAAAATTCCAGACATATCTGTGGCTTTAAATAAGCAATAATGTGGTTGGCCATGACCTGGAGACCACCTTTGTACAGCAGGTGTAAAGATCATTAATTTCTCACAAACTGAAGTCCTTAACCTGGCTCCTGAGAACACCAAACCAGAGTGTGGTGGCGATGGTCGTGTGATGTGGCTTGAGGAGACCAACCATCCCTCCCTGGTCATGTCTTCAGCCTCTGCCAGGCTAACCTAGGTTTTAATACAGGAAGTGCAGAAACCTCACTAGCAGTTGTCTGTGCAATTCTGTTTAAAAATTACAGAGTCTCTGGTACAGTGAGATTCACTGTAATTTTCATGTGGAAACAATCAAAACTTGCATGCACCAACTGAAGTATGCTTGAATGCATCATCTTAATTTTATATAGTTAAAACTGAATCTCATTGGCTGTATTTTCTGTCTGTCTTGAAAGACTTCTCAGGACCCAAAGCATCCCTGCAGTTGATTAACTACAACACAGTTCCTGAATTTCAGTGAAAGGGGGCTTTCTCAGGCAGGTTCAATAACTCCAGAAGAAGAGAAACATCCTGTTCATGTTCTCTGTAAACTATTGATTTTATGATTTTGCTTACTGCAAAGAACTTCTCTATAGCAGGACCTTTAGGCTTACATTAATTACTAACTTTACAGTAGTTACTAATAAAAGCATAAATCCAGCGTGCAAGCTATAGGATCCAAAAGTGGTTCCAGTTCTAATGAGTTTCCAGGAACAGAATAGCACATGGTAGACTTTCAAAACATTACCTTTATTTTTCCTTTTGTGCACAGATACTGTAAAACTGCATTCTTACTTTATAGTAAATCTCTTAAACGGGTCTCAGAGTGAAAACAGAAATTGTACATTCTGCTTATTTAGAAGGAAATAGTGGTTTCCTAAGCCCAGGAGCATTAAGGTTTAACTTCTTAATGCTGTGGTCACCCACAGCCTTTCTAAGCACAGATCTTTCTTACCTGTTTGACAGTGAGACATCCAATGTTCTGTTCAGGTGCTAGGTCCCACTCCATACTCACCAGGCAAAACACAAGAGGAACAGTCTGGCACCACTCTTCCCTTCTGAACTTACCTTTCCAGAACTTAGCTGACACCTAGCACAATGAGTCAAGGCAGAGGAAAAAAAGTTATTATTTCTTACTCCCCTCTTTACAAGAAAGTCACACTTGTTACCAAGTGGATAAGATTAAGTATAAAACTGAAGTATATGAATATTCATACATTTGTTACACAGTGAACACACAGTGCAAGCAAATTGCCTCGGTGTCTGTTACCCTACTTCCAGTTCCACCACTCCCCTCCTCCCTTCTCCTTCCTCATAAGATGAACAGTTGCCCTGAAATGGTGACTTTTAATGCAAATTTTGTTCTAAAAAGCTTAAAAAAACCCTTTAAACATATAGTGGAATTCTAAGAGCTCTTTGGGTTTAATGATGAAAGGACAATTCCACAGCACACAGGGAAAAGATTTCCAGGAACCAAAAGCAAACCTGAAAGCCAATAGACACATATGTATTTTCCATCTGCACTATTTTTAATGTATTACTTTAAATTCCTCTCCAAGCCCTTGAAGCATGGCCAGAAAGAAACATTTTCCAGTGTAGTTGGTAAGATTTCAAATCACTGGAAAGCACACAACTTCCCTAAGCTGCATGTACTAAAAAAACTACTTTTTCTTCTAGTGTGTACCTTTTTTATTGCATTAATTTCTAATTGAAGGTTAACTTTTTCCTACTTAAACTGTTAATAAGGAAAGAAATAAAATTAATACTACATAGATGTAAAGGTAAAGCCTACAAATCTTCATGCATTTGCAAGAGGTGTAGGAACTGGGGTTCCTTGACCTGTATCAAAAACATCACCAAGTCTACACTTTGCATTCTGTTTTTAAGTACTGAACTTTATTGAAATTCAATAAATGCTTCTATATATAAATCACACTCAGTTCTTCTACTCCATGCAAACAAATGACAGGTTACAATAAACTGTTATTACAGACACACAAATTCATCTTAAAGCCAGTGCAGTATGGAACTGTTTCTACAATCATAATACCTGGTAATAAGATTAAATATATATATATACACACACACATACACACACATAAATTTTTTTAAAAGCAAAAACCATAGAGGTGTAATATATTAGTGATTAAATATAAGATTACATCGTCTATAGCAGCTTTTTAAAATATTCAACTACTATCTAGTTATCTAGCAGCAAAGTTGTCTAATGACTGTCAGACAGTTTGTATTTTCAATCAGTAGATATTTTGTTCCACTGTCTCATACAAGACTGCAGGTACTTCTAATCATCACATGAGCAAGAACAAACAAGTTCCTACTTAAAGCCTTACTGATGTTTGTAAAATTAATTACAATAATGCAAGAAAAAAAAATATCATGTGTTAATTGTCTCCCCATATTAGAGAGAACAGCAGCAGGTGCATACTTCATTAATGTTTTTTCTCTCCAATACAGACTCTAAATGCATGGAAATTTCCAGGAGGTCTGGCTAATCCAGGCGAAGACATTGGTAAGTCCTAGGGTAACAGGTCAGACATCGACAGAATTATGAAGACATTAACAGAACTGAAATGCATCGTGACCCACATCACTCCCATGACTAATCAGTTCTTGAAATTAATGGTGAATAGATGAAGTTACATAATCACAGAATCATACGTTACGTGATAAGTTACATGATCCCACAACCTTAATGGCATCAGGGTAATATGTTCATGGCAGAGAAGCTTTGTATTTGGAACAGTTACCCTTTTCCACAGTTTCTTTTAAAGGAGTGCCCTCAGCCAGCTTATTTTTCGTAGGCTTGTTGGATATGCTGTAATAGGAGCCAAAAGTGGAGAGGATTAAGGTAATCAGTATATAACCCAAATAAAACTGAAACAGCCAGCTCTCAGCTCTTACTGGAATACAGGGCAGAGAACTCAATGATGTATTGAGCAAGAATTTCCAACTCTTCATTTTTATGTGCAAAACAAAAATAACTACACTCGCTTCCTTCCTCCCTTGTTCATTTGATTTGTTCAGACCAAGAGCTCTTTGGCACAGAACTAACATTAGCTGTGGTGCCCAAGTCATGTGGGCAGCTACTTTCACCCAGAGGCACAAAGCACTTCAATATTAAAAACCAATGCAGGTTTGAGGAAAATTGACATTTCCGTCCAGCACAGGACAGTTAGAGGTCAAGGAACAAAGATGTTTATGAAGAGAGAGAAAATTGTGCTTTGTCTGCTTGTATCTCACCCCTTAAAGTCACAACTCCCAGACTGGCTAATGCTGCAGTTAATACTGCAGTTACTGAGTGGTTCTTGTTTTCAGAAGTTACATTTGCACACATTATTTTAGCCACGTAACGGTATTCAGATATAAATACATTCTTCCAATAACCAAAAATGCTGCCCGGAACAATGCTGCATCCAGCTCAGGTTTCCTGACTGTTTCATACCTTGGAAATAGCTACTCTTTTTAGCAGTCTTCCTACAACGTGTGGGGAGCTTGCATTCCAGTTCATTATTCCAACATATGGAGAAAGTTTCTGGTTAGCAAGATATGGCAGAGTTCAGTTTTTATAACTGACGAAACACATCTTAAGTCTTTTTTGTCAACATGGTGACAGGAATCAAAATTACTTGCATCACAATACAAATACATTTAACAGTGAAATGGATTCGTATTTTATGAAGAATCTCAAACACAGTGTTTTTCATCTGGCAAGGCTCCCTTTCACTCCTAGGAGATACAAGAGGGATTTTTGTACTGTGGGAAAAGAATAACCAGCACTTGGAACAGCTTTCCCAGAGGAAAACTGAGTAAGCCAGTGGCCATCACTCAAGTAACAGGTGAGGTTATGGATAGAGCCTGGATATTGATACTGAGAAACGTGGAAGGAATCAAGTCTCTTAAAGCTCCACTCCTGCCACTACTAAACTGTGTAGGAATAAAAGTTACGATTCTCTGCATCACATCTTAATATTCAAGAAAACACAAATTAGTGAAGCATAAAATACAATAAAGCTTGATTTTTTTTTTAATCTTTACATCACACCTTATGAACTCAGTCATTCAAGGAACTAAATTTCAAATCTCAATTATAAATTGCAATTATAATGCTTGAAGGTCCTGTGATTACATGAAGGGACAAAATGTATGGCTGCCTATTCTGATGAGTACAAACTGAATTTCACAGGTAACATGAATAGTTCATAATGCAAATTAAGCAAAGTGCACATATTTTTGTATTTTAATATTCCTGAAAAGCCCTAGCATTTCTGCTAGTTTAACTATCATTATATATTTATGTATACATAAACACACATTTAAATTAAAAGGGAAACAGAAAAGTGCACTTTATCTAAAAGCAATGTTCCAAACTCAAATGAAATCCCTTATTACTTCATTTTTCTTACCAGAACCTGCCCCAGCATTCCTCGTCATCTCAGCTGCTTGACTACTTTTTTGTAATACAGTTCTTTGCCTAATAGCAAAACCACTTGCCACAGGGAGTCTGTTTCACAACCACTATTCCAAACCAGAGGATCACAAAGGCCTCTCAGGGCAAAATGAAACAGTTTCCCCAGGGCTCAGTAATGGTAAATGAGTTTCATCCCCATGTACTTCTTCCCCACATGCAGCAGCCTTTTAACTAATTAATCCTGCAAGAAAGTCAGAAACATACATGTTCTGCAGGCACCACGTATTAACAGGTCTCCAGTCCCACAAAGACCTCTTCATACTTGGTGTAAACTTTACCCAGCTCGTTCTATTGCAAGATGGAGATTGGGCTGAGGCAGAAGTAGGTGCAGAATCAGGGCTGTTGGGCCTCTGCTGGACAAATCATTTTGGTTTCACATTGCGAGCCACTCTGTGTCCTTAAATGATATTTCCAGTATTTAAAACTACCCCTAAAAGGTCTCTTTTGTTCACCTGACACTTCAAGATGCAAGCTTCCATAGGAAGGCAAATCTCTACAAGGCCCTGTAAAATATGTGTTGCATTTGGAAGTAAGCCAACACACATTTCTTACTTAAAAAGAGCTAGCTGAAGCAGGCAACGTTGCAAATCAGCTGTAAGTAGCATTTACCACTCAAACAAGACACAGCTTTGAGTTCACACAGATACAGAAAAAGCTGGTATTTTACCTGCCAGTAGCTACCCCTGGCAGGTAGGATTTGACTAAAATGAAACTGCAAAACCTGGGGAAACAATGCGAACTGTCACAAGTCTTATTTAGGCTCTTCCATTTAAGGTACTATTCAAGTGTAAAACCTCCTCTTTTGAAGAGCACTGAACAGGTGAGCAATTCTCTGGCTGCAGGTGGAGTGCACAGACCCTCTCCCTTGAACTTATGGCTACTTTTGTAACAGGGAACATTACCACTTCTGTCAGTCCGGTTAATGTACTCACGATGTACAGCTGTACAGGGATGCAGCATGTTTTCTGCAACAACAGGCTACATGCTATACTGGTATCATGGCATATTTCAAAGGTGACTACACACATAAGATACACTTGGGAAAAGGACTTTCTGCAAACAGTAATTTTACCCATTTTGTTACAGTTGTGGCAAAGTGCAGGGAAATTCAGAGATCTGATCAAGTGATCTGACATACATACAGGTACTCATCTGCACAGGGTCTGAACCTGCAACTGTAGAGGCACAAAGAGGGACAGGGATAAGAGTCAAAGGACTGAAAAGAAGATGCAACACGTCTTAAGAGATCAGTGGAGGCAGTGACCATCAGAACATCCATTTCAAAACCAGACCCTGTGCAGTATTATTGAAAGTTTCTTACTTCCATCATTTTGTAGAATATACACAAGAAAGGCACATAGCAATTAGTTATGTTAAGGGACCAAAAAACTAGCTTGTCCTTGTGTCAAAACAAACTGAAGCAGAACAGAGAATGCTTCAAGTTAGAAATTTTCTGTGATCAAAAGGTCTAAAGTGTTAAACTATTCTGATTTGTATTGTAAGGATTGCTTTTTTCATGCAGGAGACACAGCAGTTCGAGAGGTTTTTGAAGAGACTGGCATTATGTCAGAGTTCAAGTCCATCCTAAGCATCAGACAGCAACACCAACACCCTGGAGCCTTTGGGAAGTCAGATATGTACATTATCTGTCGCCTGGAGCCTTCCTCCTTCAACATCAACTTCTGCCAGCAGGAGTGCCTGAGGTGCGAATGGATGGACCTCAATGAACTTGCCAGGGCAAAAGACACTACTCCCATCACCAGCAATGTAGCAAAACTCTTACTTTATGGATACCAGGAAGGGTTTGATAAGATTGATATAACCATGAGAGAGTTCCCAGCTGTCTACACAGGCCTGTTCTACAAACTGTACCACAGGGAGCTGCCAGAGTCCTATCAAAACATTACATGATACCAATATATTTCACATTTTCTTATATTAATAATTTAGAATTATTATAGTGTTATACAGATGATATTAAAATTATACATGGACTTTTAAGGTAATTATTAGAAAGTAATTATATCATCTATTCTCTAAGAAGCTGTAGAGATATAAATTATTTTAAAAGTAAATATTGCTCTAAGTGTGTATCAGATTTGTTTTCCTGTACTCTGTAAAGCAAACATAATGTAAATAAAATAGCTCTACATAGATATCTAGCAGAAAACAAAAGTGTTACTGATCCTGAAAATACATTTTCCAAGTAATTATACTTCCACATACACTGGCACAAAAGGTTTGAAGAGCAACATAAAGAGAGTGCCAAATATTCATGTTTTAATCTGGTATCTGCAGAAGCAGTTAATATTAGCAAGTAGTTGCTTCAATTTTTTTCTACTTCAGAGAGGCATAGGAAACTTGACCTCTTTTAGTGCAGTGCAGCAGATGTTCTTGGAGTCCATCGTGGAAATCAGCTTTTAGCAGACATGGGAAGAAAAAGGATAGCTTTTTGTCCAGGTCCAGTTTTTGGTCCAGGTTTGTACTGTCCGGTTCTTTTCAGTGCCACATACCAATCCGAATATTTCCGTGATCGATAAGTGTTATAGTTATTAGATTCCAGACGCTCAAAAAAGAAACATTCTTCTGTTGCACATTTCTGAAAGGGAAGAAGAAAAGGATTACTGATACTCCAACACAACAAATCAATTCCTCAGGTTCAGGGAACTTATCAAGAACTTAAGTTAGCTTTATGTTTGGTTTTAAGAAATTCACATTAAATGTCTGATGTTTATAGAAATATTGTTAAAGTTGAGTCTTTAACTATGATTCATTTTCTGTCTTTAATACAAAGTATTAGAAGTATTTTTGAAAATGTTGATACATTTATAAAAAGGGACACTATGCAAGTTGATCCCTAACCCTGAAAAGGAATAAAAAAAGAAACAAAACTCATGTTAAAAAGGAGAAAGTGGTACTTGAGTGACCAGTGAATTAGAGAATTAAATAGGTGCTTAAAAATTAAAGCTCCATGTTTTAAAGGAAATAAACAAATATTTCAGAAGACAGAAATTCATGTGCACTGATGAGATCATTTCACCACAAAGATTTTCAGCATATGCTCTTTTAAAGCTCTCACTGAATCACAACACAACTCATACTGAAAAAAGGAATGCTGGCAGTTATTAGGAAGAGTTTTGTGAGTGTGTTTATAGGCAGAAAACAGTAGAGACACAACAGGCCACAAGCTGTTGGAAGTCATTTTCAGAATGAAAATTATCGTATAATTTCAGAAGTATTTATTAGGTTAGGTGAAGGACAAAATCTTACAGTTGAGAGTTTTCACCTGGATATGGCAAAAATGAAGAGCTGCGGGAAGCAGTGTTAGCAGTAAACATGATTCAAATAATAGCCATTTTCAGAAACAAAGGAAAACAAATTTTTTATAAATTCAAGAGAAGAGCACAAAGTGACCCAACTTTACCAGACTGTGAGAATAATTCTCAGTGAAGAGCAGACATTTTCAAGCACATCACCTTATAAGAACCACGCTGATATAATTGCTGCATATAGTCTGAAGGGAAGCACGTTCTACAGCCAAAACCCACCACACAACAGTAGGTTAGTAGCAAATCCCAAATATAAACACACTCTGGTGTTTATAATTTTACAAATGGTGCTGAACACCTTATTTTCACCATTCACTGTTACTAAGAGTAAGGAGGGCAATTTGAACAGGAAGCCAAATGCCACCACACCAGCACCACAGGAAATTCCCAATTATCCTTAATTTAAGAATAGCACAGTGGATTACTCCCCACATTTTCTTCAACTGAGCTGTCACGCAATATCCAAGTAAATAATGCTGTAACTTGAAACAGGTTCTGTGACTGTATTCACAGGCATAAACAAAACAGGCTTGCTGGAGGCAGAGGGGCACAGTGCTGAGGAGCAGACCAGGGAGCCCTGCTCATGTAGAACTGCTGGAGTGTTCTGTTTGCCTTCAGACTCATTTCACTTGGCCAGAACTAAGAGGAATCAGGAATAATTGCCATAGCCCTTGGCACAAATCTTTCATGAGCTTCAGTTCAGCTGGGGTTAGGAAATCACTTTATCACCAATACCTGTTACTGGTGGGGACTTGCACAGGAGCTGAATGGCGCTGTGTTCAGGATACTAAAGTACTAACAACTATTTCACATCATTTCATTAGTTGGATGCCTTACAGTGGTACTTGATTCATCTGTACTGAAGGTTATAAATACAGCTGGGAGACTTACAGTGTATATTTCATAAGCAAAATGACTGCTACTGCAGCTCCTAAAGCAAAATTTATAATCTAGCTATAGGAGACCTTATTAACTTTCATAATCTACTCAATCTATTTGCTTTAACACACAGTTAAAAATTAAACTGATACCAATAAAGTGCATGGAGTTTGAAATAAGTCTCATTAGAGACTCGTTTAGTTTATACATTTAATAACTTATTTGTTTTATTCTCACATTTTCAAAAATCTTTTTCTTGCCAGTTTTCTAGTTTGGAAGTATACATGACAAAAAAAACCTTGACTCTTTACAAAGAAGAAAATGAGAAAAAAATACATACAGAAACTTAAAAGTAAACATTTTTACAATAGGCTTTACTTTCTACTTGGAAAGGGCCTTTACAATCACTTCACGTGAAAGTAAGTGAAAGAGGAAAAAATTACTTGCGGGGAAGGGACAGATTCCAATTTTCATTTGTTCTTATAATTTCCTTCTATATTTTGTCACTATGATTTTCCTCTCTCAGACAGGCCATTCCAATTCAATTTTTCAGCTCCTAGCTGAGCGCAGACGTATCCATCTCTTCCTCGCTCATAGTTTAATTAACTGACAGGAGTAGTGCAGAGCTCATTTCTCCCAGGCAAATCACTCAGAGAAGATGAACAAGTCCTGCTGGAGGAGAGTTTACTCAATACAGAGTAAGGAGAGGACCCAACCAAGATGGACATCTAGAGATAAACATGGAAGAACTGCTGCTTACCAAGGCCAGCAACCTGCCATCCTCCTTCATGGCCAGGAAGCGATTTGCACTGACACCTTTGATCGACACCACTCCTCTTTCTTCTGCTTGCAGTTGCAGTTTGACTGTGAACAAAACAGACAAAAGTAAATTTTGACAGACATTGGGATATTTCAGAACTTGTCTGTGAAGCCTACTGCTTCAAAGTTAAAACCCAAGAAAGCCTGAGCTTCAAGTTTCAGCAGAGGAAGCAAATCCCCAAACTCTAGCTTCCTGATCTCATTTTTCATCAAACAAAATGCTCATTATGAAGTAAGTAGCTATTGCTAATCTGGCAACAGTAAGCGTAAATTACTCCTTTATCTTCATTTCACACAAAAACAATTAAAAAAACCCATATAATTCCATGAAGGACCACCTAAGGTATGGTCAACTGCTCACAGAAATTGGGAATGTTTCATGGCAATTTTCTTATGGAGATTTCTTAAGGCTTATAGAACAGCCTTGGATGCCAAGTGCAAGCAATTCTATCCAGCTGGATTTTCAGAGCACCTTGAGTCTGGACTACGATTAAGACTATTCAGAACCGTATCATAAACTGAGTGTCCAAGCAGTTCCCAACAGAAAAGTATCAATGAGTTTACACCAGGCATCCAGCAAGTGGTTAGAATAACAAAGAAAAAGAAGTGCAGAAGCATATGAGGACAGCAAATACACAAGATATGGTGCAACATTATATCAGAGCTTTTAGCTACTCCCTGTGATTTAGCAGAGTCCAAAGTGATTTTTCTAGCCACAAATCACATCCAGCAGTTTAGACTCAACACACAGATGTTTTCCCCTTTGCCCGAGGCTTGTTTCAAGCTTTAAGCCAAAAGAGGCCTCCACCTAAATCCATGAGATCTGTTTGCTATTTTTCTTCTTCTTTCTTCCCTGATTATTCCTGTCATTGTATTCAGAACAAGAAATCCATCAAGCCTTTAAAGCGGGTACAACAGCAGAGCCAGGAACTTACATTTCCACTGCATTTCAGCCCAACCCTAACAGGACTATCAGTGACACTGCCTCCAAGTTGAGGTATTTTGACCATTAGCTACACAGGATGAGGAATACGACAGTATAAAAAACTACACAAAATACCATAGAAAAGTCCACCAGATACCTTCTACATAGCTTAAGTATTTGTGGCTCACAAGCAATCTAAACACTGTTGGAACTGCAATTTTTCCGGGGGGGGGTTGGGGGGGGGGAAGGGGAGGAAGGAGAGGAAAAGGAACCAAGGTTCATGTTGTCTTAAACCTGCAATGCAACATTGAAAGCCCCCAAAGCAAAATCAGCTTCGCTGGACTTTCCTCTTCAACTCAAAAAACACATGAATAAACAGACCCAGAAAACCTCTTACATTTTCAGGTTTCAGCATTATTTGATGGCTTTATTAACATAAGGTAACTCTGCCACAACATTATATGGATGTGGAGACACTACAATACAACACAGCCTGACCGGTCAAACACATTTGATCATGCAGTCATCACCAGAATCAACAGTTACAGGTTTTGCTCAATGCAACTTGATGTAATGTGTTGTAAGATCAATGTAACACCTGACACTGATGATGGGTACCATTTGTAGCCCTTAGGGAACCAACAGCAATAGTTCCACCATGGGCCATCCTTCTGGATCTGCCTGTAATACTTTTTTCAGATCAAAAGCAGATCTATGGAAAAAAAACAACTACTTAAGAAGCTTGTAATCCAGAAATGTAGCACAGATTGCTGTGAAACAGTTAGTTAACAATTGAGCTCCAAAAAGGCATCTTTTCCCAATCATTCTGTCAGTCCTGTGGGAGGGAGCAGAGCAGAGCAGTCAGTATCTCACTACTCATTCACAACGTACCCTTACATATGTGATGAACACCAAGTGCCAGGCTCTGCTTAATGCCTGCTGGTTTGGTGACAAGAGAACACAGCATGCTGAGCAAACATCTGAAGGACTGAGGCTAAGTTATCATATAATTAGGAAATAAAAAACATCCTATCCCAATTACAACCTACAAGACTTTTTTGTATTGACAACTCAAAAGGACTCACTAAATTTACTACTGCTATTAAGATTTTTATAACTCTTAAAAATAAGCTCAAGTATTATCATCTTTCCTTTTTCTGCTGAATAGGAAGAAAATGCAAGACACACACATTTCATTTACTGCTGAGTAAAAAAAACTGAGGAAAAATTGTAAAAGTGTATCTTTGGGAAATAGAAACAGGCTAAGAAAACACAAATGGAATAATGTTAAAGCACTGAGTTATAATTCAGGAAATGGGTTTTAAAAATCTTCTGACACAAACCTCTAATACTGTAAAATAAAAGCACAGAAGTATCCTAAATAAAACTCTTCTTTGAGCTATTTCCTGTATTAAGCACAGTTATAAACCTGTTACCTAAACAATTGAATTGGTTAACAAAAAACAATTTATTGATATAACAACATGGTCCACAATTCTGCAGTGAAAATTTTCCCTGAAGAAAGATATAAAGCCACAACAAGGCCCTCTGACAAGTTGTACTAGTAGAAGTGCAAAATCAGATGTGACAGCATAAGATGGAATAAGTTGTGTAAAGCCAGAAGTCTCAAATTAAAAACAAATTAATCAGTAGACATTTATAGCCTGCAAGACAGAAGACAAACAAATTTTTAACCAGAAGGTGATTGTGTAAAAGTTACCTGTCGCAAGAGCAAGAAATGCCTATATAGGCTCCAATTAAAGGAAAAACTTACACAGTATTTGACAGTGCACAAGGAGCAAATCTCTCAGTGCTGACACTGCCCATGGCACCAGGAGATCCCATCACACTCTTCTCCTCGGAACCACATTTTCCAATTCCTCTGTGTCATAACAAACATGGCAGTAAAGTACCAATGGCTGTGCCATAGGGCCTCCTCAGTTAACTCACCCACACTGCAGCAGCAGTACCATTCCCCCAGGTGAGGTCAAAACCAGTGTTCAGCACAGGAAAAAAAGCAAATGCACAAATCAGAATACATTTTTTGCATTTGTTCTGTTACAATAATGAGCTTTTTCTCAAGTTTTGCAAAGGGATTCCCCTTCTAAAACATCACAGACTGTTTGTCATCCTCTTGGACTGCAAAATCCTGTTCACAGGCAGACTGCATCCAAACTCTGTCTCCAGCTGCTGACTGAAGGTGGTGCATCCTATTTCCAGAACATCTGCATCTTACAGCAGCCAAACTGAGAGCTCACGGAGCCCCAGCTCTTTCACCAGGATCTGTGACAACCTCTGCATCCCAACAGAACAGCCAAAACAGAAAACATCAATGACTTGTCAGTGTTTTTTCACATCAAGGTTGCTGAACCACAGCTGAACCAAAATAAAAGAAGAGTAAATCCTGTGAGAATTTTGACCATGTCAAACCCAGTTATTTAACATTGTTAGAGCTATTATTAAAACTGTCATACACCTACATATACACACACATATACATACAGCCTTCTAAACCTGTCAGATTAACTAATACTCAGAACTTCCAAAATTAATTTTATAGTCATGTGTCTTCTTGCTTGTAATAGCATCTATGTCTCTATATGGCAGATTATCCAAACAGCAACATTTACGAAAGATTTTCATTAACCAGGAAAAGACATCACTTTGAATGTGGCTTGAGAGAACCTACTATAAGTAGCCTTCCAGTAGTACAAAAAAGGAGAACATTTTTCTTCACAATACATATAGGCTGTGATAAGAATATGTATTCCCTGATATTTTGGCTGAAAAACAGTATGAGCTACAGCCTAATCTGAATTTCCACAGAAACCAGTACAATTTGTAGGATTAAAGAATGGTGAACCATACTGCAATGTGCACCAAAATACCTGGCAGAGAGTTTTCCCTTTTTCCCAGTTAAACACAGTCCCTCCTGGACAAATACAGCTGCTCTGAATAGATACACACAAATGATTACATAAACTGAGTTTGGGGTTTTATGCCATCTTCCTTTGCATTAATTAACCCAGGAAATTTGCAAGTGCACTCTTCTCAGTGGTGACTCTCAGGCAGACTCTTAGCAGCATCTGAAAGGCAAAGTGGCTAAACATTCATTTCCCTTTTTGTTGCAAGACAATTTATAGAAGATCAGAACTCTTCAAGACCACTCCCTGATATGTACATTAAACAGGTTCAACAGTTTTGGGCTGGGTTTGTGTGTTTGTTTCTTTGTGATTTTTTTTGTTAGATCAGCTCCTGATCTTGTAACACATTAAGCAGAGAAAACACTGCCTGGTGTGATGAGCACCATCAGAGCTCTGCAGGCATGGATTTCATGCACTTGTATCATTCATGGACTGCAGAGGTTAAATCATAGTTATACATACGTGACTATGCCCCTTTTACAGGATATACAGTCTGTAGAAAGCTAGAAGTTGCAGGTTATTTGAGAGTTACAAATGGACATTTTTGTTTCATAATTTGGAAAAATTTTTCTACGAATATAGAAGTTGAAAAATGGTATTTAATAGCATTGTGGTTGGCAAGGTTTCAGAATTCTGTTAGGAACTGAATCTTTCTCACCTTTTCCCAAAGAGCACAAAAAATTATTTCCAAGGCAGGTTCCCATTCACCAGTGAAGAATCTTTTCAACAAGTGTTACAACATGGACAGAAAAGATGCTAGCAAATACATAATACAGAAAATACATATGCTTCCCAAAAGGTATTTTTATTGCCCAAAGTGATAGAACTGAAAAGTTACCTTTACAATGAAAACTCTTAAGTCCCTTTACAGTTCTTTCAACCCAACAAAGCTTTTGCAATGGCCCAAACCAAGTAATATTGCCATAGCTTAAATGGTCCCAATTGGTTTCATTGCTCTGCATCACAAGAGGTTCTGCCAGAAAACTCCTTCAAAACTGCACACACCACTCTTCGCTGCTCTGCCTCTCTTACTGAACTCACCTTCCTTAGGAAGCAGGAAAGAGAAGCCCTTCTCATGACTGTAACACCACTCCTGACACTGCAATAAGGTCAGTGAAATACAACATTTTTCCAAGAGGACTCTGGGCCCCAAAACACGTATCAGCCAATGCTCCAGGAGTTTATGAACATCTCAACAGCAAACACATGCTGTTGAGACACAACAACTAACAGCAGCTTATGCATCTTGGAAAGAGGAATCTGATACTATTTCAACCCACGTTTTCACTACCATACAGCTGTTTTATTCCAACTGAAAGGGCCATTAGCAAAACACCTCTAACTCAGTTTACAGAAGGGAGACTTTATGTACCTCCTGAAAAATCCCCGGCTGCACGTCTCTGGATCAATGACTAGCATTACTACAGTCTGTGTTGTGGAAAAGCTAAAACCAAGCCAAAAGCTTAGGGCCCATCTCCAACATATCTGCAGAGGCCCTGTAAGGAAAATCCTTCCATGAAAGCCCCAAATGAAAATGTAGTGAAGCTATTGCAACAGCTCCCCATCACTCGTGCCCCCTGCATCACCCTGCCTACAGACAAGAACAAGGCAGCAACTATTATGAAGTCACACTGCTATAGAGGTGCATCATCTCTGGAGGGAGTAAATATCAGAGAAGTTCATTTAAAAGGAGGAAAAAGTAAGAACCAGCAATGCTTTACTAACTGCAACACCCTACACCCCAATTCCCACCCATGCATACTCTTATGGATAAAGCTAGCTGATTCCTTCATGCCTGGGGGCAATGTCTACTCCCAGACAGGTGTCCAAGCAAGACACACAGCCAGGTGTGCGTGCTCCACACCTAACATAATAAACTCCTCCAAACCCAAGGGCTGATTTGTCAAAGATACACATGCACACACACATTAATACCTGCACCATTTTGCCATTTCCACAGCCAAAGCTCCCTGCTGGGTCAGATAAAAACTCCAGCCTATGATGCCTACCGTAACTTAAACCTAGGAAACAGAAATATCTCAGGCTCTCTCTCCCCTACATCTGTCTCTGAAACTTTCTGATAACTCTTTCTCAAAAAACATATTAAGCATGTAACACCTTGCACTAACTGAAAAGCTCTGCACCAACGTAGCAGGCAGTCCCAGTCTTGAGACCACAAACAAGACACAACTCTTTGCTCCCTTTCATATGCTTGTTGTCAAACAACTGTGCAGGGCTGCTGAAGAACACACTGCCTAAAACCTGCAGTACATGTGGGAGAGAGAAGAGAAACAGATATGAAAAGCAGCAAGTGAACCTTTGCAGAAGAGGTGGTCTTTTAATAAACAAAACCCACAGAACAGCAACAAAAACAATCAAGCAAATGAAGTGTCCCGGTAAGAAACAGTGAGTCACACTCCCCTACAAAGGCACACTTCTTTGCTCTTGCATGACAACATTGTAAGTGTATCTTTTTCCTTTTTGCCAGCCAGAGGCATAAAACCACTCACAGACATACCTAAGGTCTTTAAAATGTAAACATCTACAACAAAAATACACATTTCTGAAATACGAATACTTTAAAAAAGTTCCGGTTACACTTAGGAGTAAATCCAAGGCTTTAAATAGAATAATAATGTCTGTAACTGTTTAAATATCAACCCCCTCATCTGCTCCACCACCACATAAAATGGGCATCCACAGATTTGATGAGTTTCCATCTTTTTAATAGTACAAATAATTAATGCAATTAAAATTATCTCCCTATTCCAGTTTTTCATCTATTCTCATTTATATCTTAACCTTAATTCCTACAAAACATCCAACTCCACCCAACATATGCCTGTCATACTGGGAATCGTCCCCAGGAAACACTGCTTACCAAATACACAGCATCCTCAAACATTCCCTGTAAATGTCATATAAGGGACAGTAAAGTCAATCTGCACACAAACAGTTTCAGAACAATGTCACATGCCCCACTTCTGGCAACAGCCTGGCTTAGTGCTCCTTGCCTGTGTCCACGTGTAAACCACACACAATTATGTTTCTCCACCTCAAACATCTTGCAGAACTTGTGGATAAAATTTCATAAAGTCCTTTAAAAAGTTAAAAGCCCTAGATTTTCTGTATTCTGCTTACAAAACATGTTGGGTCTTTTGTGCTGCCAAGGAAACAGCAACTACTTGGCATTATGTAAGGATTTCAAATGCCAGACACTGCAAGTACATGATTGTATAAAACTACATTAAATTAAATACCTAGCTGCTACATTGCTATCAGTCTCTTTGTCACTACAGATGAGCTGACAGCATCAAGGAAAGCCAGAAGGGCAAAACTACGCAGAAAAAAATTACAAACATTAACAGAGACCTTATTCCTTTACCAGATACAGGTAATAAAGCCCAGTCCCTGAGCTACCAATACCTTTACCACAAATTCTTGGTTTAGAACAAAGTTCAAGGGTTTCCTTACCAAGACAATGAATGTATGTTCTATGTTCACACATGGTTTGTAAGACTTTACGCAACGGGCTTTTCTTAAAAAGGGTAAAATAATCCAGCATGCTTCTCTCAAGTGCATTCACTTCATTTAGTGATCACTGAAGTAAATCGCAGAATAACCAATTTCAGTTGTTCAGCTTTGATTTAAAACTGGTGTAAGTGTTCAGCCAATGTAGCAATGTCACTGACTAATATCAGAAGATATGTACAGAACTTGTGGAATTTCATCTCTGTGTTTACCATGCATTCACTAATCTCTTTGTAACTACGACCTGTTTTTCACTTGAAGCAAAATAAACATACATAAAAAGAGGGACAACCCAAGACAAGCCTAAGAATGTCACTCCAGAAGAAGGTAAAAATGTATAATTTTTAAAAGGTATTTTTAGTGGTCCTTTTTCACATACAACTCACACAGCAACTATTCAGAAATATATTTTAGGGCTGAAAGTGATGTCAAAGCAGTAGCAGATTGGATGAGATGAAATGAAAAGGCTGCCAGAGCAATGGTAATAAATGGTTAACCCTAGGCTTAATAAGTCTTAGTGTCACAGATGGAAAGGGAAAGATGATTTTAGAAATGCCGAGAACTATCAGTGAATTGGATTTCAAAGGAGTCCAACACACAGTGGTGAACAGGGAATTGTGTCTGGCACCCAGGCTACCAGGGAAATGGCATAGCAGACAGGAGAAACAAGCAGCTGATGAGTTCTTATGAATTAACTTGCCATTTAGAGTTGATTGCTCATAATCTATCCAAAAGGTTAAGAAATAGTGGCTGTGCTGGCTTTGCATTTCCCCCATCTTTGATACCAGTAACACTGAATTCGATCATTTGAGTCTTTAATAAATATTTTTGAAAAAAGTCAACAAAAAAGCCCAAATAAAACCCCTTACACCACATTAAATCAGCAGGCAGGCCAGGCATCTCTCACTCCTAACAGCATTTCCATCTAATAAATGTAATTACAGAGACAACACTGACCCGTGTTACCAGAGCTTGATCACTGAAATTCAGCCTAAGTTTGAGACACCTTGCTCTGCTCTTCAATTTCACAATTCGCAATCACTAGCTCAAGCACATACAGTTAAATGCCCCAGGAGACATTATTTCTTGAACCAATGAAACAAGCAGAAGGTTAGGACTGAAATAAATCAAAACTTGCAACAGGAACCCCTGCGATGATAAGGGCACAAGCATTGTAGGTCTTTTTTCTCCCTTTTCCTGAATGAACTATATTATTGTCAGTAAAACATCCACACTGACTCTGTAAACATCTGTAAAACCACAAAATGAACCCTCTGTATTTACATATTCAGAGACACAGCCAGGCACATGTTTTGAGAGTCATCTCAAATGGAGAAACCAAAAGAACAGAATCCATATACTATTTCCCAGACATAGCTCAAGTCTGTGCAGCAGGATGCTCTATGTGACTTCCAGACAAGAGATGACAGCCACTCACCATACATCCTCTGTATGGCCCTCACTAGCTGCTTCCCCACACTAAAAAATGCTCTCATTTTGTATCCACCTCTGCTGTCACAGGTTTCAATGGCACCTAATGGAGTACTGCACAAAACTACTCCACAGGTGTGGTTCTCTGCATCCAGAGATCTCAGTCTCACTACAGGTCTTCTTGGACTTATGGAACTGAATTAACATTTAAAGCAATATGGCCCTAAAATGACTTATTCTGACCTGCAATGTACCACAGGTGACAGCTGCAGAAAGGCAAGAGCCAAGAAACAGACTACAACTATTTTCAAGGTGTATCCCAGCTGATAATCTATCCTCGCTTTTAAAAAACACAGCTCCATGGAGTATTTCATAGCTGTGACTATCAGGATTTTGTGACTTGCACATTCCAGAAGGCATCCTAGTGATTGCTGCTTTGTGAGATCTGCTTAAGTCTCACCACAAGATAAAAGGCAAGTTTGCAAGCTCCACAAAACAAGAACATAATTTCATCACACTGCCACTGCAAATGGCTATGGAGCCTACTTCCTACTTGGCCCTTTCCTACTATCCTTAATATCTTTATCCTTTGAATCACTCAAGCAATGTGGTTTTCAAGCACTAGAAGTCAAGCATGAGTGATAAGTTCATACAGGATCACTCAACCAGAAGTGTACCATGACAGTTTGTGCAAGACGACCTCCACCCAACTTTGTAGACATCATCTCATTTGTATTCTCCTACTATCCTATCAAGCTCCAGTCAAAATCTAGCCCTACCCTGAACAAACAAACAAAAAAACTACATAAGTTATAAATCCTGAAATGCCACCAGCACTCCAGAGAGCCACCCTTTAAATATCTTTATTGAAAAGTCTGGAGGCAGCAGGAAAGCCAGACAGGAACTCAAGTTTACCCATATATTGTCCCAAAATACACCACTGAAAATGACAAATGAGAGAGCTGCTGTATTTTGAAATACACTGCCTTACATAGATCTTAATAAATGTAAAGGCTATCAATTTTTCTTCAGAACTGAAATGTAATCTCTTTAACAACTTCAAAAGTTATGCCATAAATATTTCAAATACCATGTGGTATAGATATTCAATTCACAGATTTCATGCAAGTCTGTCCTTTTTTCAGTAACAGTAACTTGAACATTCTCAGAATAACCTTTATGTCAAAACTGGATTGTGTTAAGGCTATGTCGTCTGTTACATTTTGTTTGATAACTGCACTAAGGATGCTGCCACTGACAGCCAAAAAGCTCCATTGTCTCTAGGGTTATGATCAAATACAGTCCAATACAATCAATCACCTCTCACATATTCTGAAACAACAGACCGTCAGTGATCCCAGGATAAGGCTCCCATCAGTGCAACTTTAAAAACTCTTAATAAAGAAAGCACAATTTAAAAATATATTAAAAACCAAAATCCACAGGTCTCAATAAAATGCAATTTAGTCTTTCCAACTAACACATCAAAAGAAATTGTATCTTAGAAAAACTTTAATAACATGATGTAAACCTTCAATAAAATTCTTTTGAATATTTCTCCACTGCAGGATAAACATTTTCTTAGAATGAGCTGCCCAAATGCCATGCCTTTATTAGCCAAGACACTTGCAGCCACCTGATTTCATTTGCTTGATGAGCAATTCAGGAGTATGTGGCTCCATTTTATCAGGATGACAAACATGCCAGTGTCTTCATTCTGACTTTACTATATGTCATACATGGGTCGATGCAAGTTTTTACCAGAAGCTTTAACCCAATCACATAAAAGAGGTCATAAAGACAGCTTTTGCAACAATCTACATTTATGTGACTGTCTCCATGATGTCACCATATACTGTCAAACGACTTAATGTTATGAGTATTTCTCTTTCTCGTCCTTAATCATTCAGCTATAGCCATAGCTCAGCTGGAGTGGACTATCTTTTTTTCTGTAAACAAGAACATACATGTAGCTATAAGCACTCGTGATTTCTAAAGCCTATGAGATTTAAGGACTAAATCCTGCCCTCTAGTGTATCTATGGATGGAATACTCATTACCTACTCACACACCTTCAGCTGGGTAAGACTCATTAAAATCTGGGTAAGATGATTAACAGACATGGTTACACATGAGAGAATTTCCTCACCTGAACAACATCCCTCAGCATGCCCAGCACACACAGGTATTTTATTTATTCACTTAACTATACAATGGAACCATGCAGAAAACAGTGTGATGGTATCTCTGACAAAAAGCTGAAAAACACAAAGAAAGCATACTTTTAACTTTTTTACATGGGGGCTTTCTGTTATCTCATTCCCTAAACTGCTACATCTGAGAGTCAGGAGGAATTTCTGTGCTATGTATATTTGTATACTTGGCAAACCAGTTAAAAAGTATGCAACAGATCAAAAATAATGCAAAAAGAGTCCACTTTCAGAAGGACTTGCATAGAAGCAAGACATTCAAATGTTTATGACCAGGATACTGCCAGGGTTTGTTTTGTTTTATTTTTAAAAAGACAACTCTCACGCAGTGCTAAGATTTGCAACAGTCAAGAGCTCAAGCCATGTCTGTGGGACATCAAAATGAAGAGATCTTGACTCCCAAATAACTTAGGCACCTATAAAAACTAAGTACCAGATACTGAACCTTCATACTAAAACACTTATTGACATGTACTCAATTTTTTCTTTCTGAGGATCATAGTTAGCCTTCTATTTGCATGAACAGTGATCACATTTCTATCTTCTTGACTAAAGTAGTACACTGTAGAAGTCTGCATATACCTCAACAGTTTTTTCAAAACGTTTACAGCATTAGCATTTAAATGTTTTGTATGATACAAGTTAAAATCATAACATTAACAACTACTTATGACAGGAACTTTCCTAAGAAGACATTTTCCTGGAGCAGTATTACCCTATTTTGCATTTTCTTCAGAAATTGTGAAAGAGTAGCCTTCAATAAAAGGTGCTGACCAGAAATAAGGTGCAGAGTTGATAAAATCTCATGCTGCTGAATCCTTTTTGAGCCTTGTCACCTCATTAACCAGTAGATAAAATGGTTTGGGGTTCCTTGGATGCCTTGGTTTATGTTCACCATCAAAGGTGCTTGAGAAATTATTGAAATATATAAATTCCAACCATCCCTCAGTGAGGGAAACTAACTGTGCTATTAGACATTTTCTAAAATTGATGGGTGATGTTCCCTTTCTATTCCCCTTCACCATCACTGTATCCTCTTCAAGACAAACACCTCCAGAGCACTTCTAAACATTTGTCAAAAACATAGCATTGGAACTTGTTGATCAACAAGGCAGACACTTTTTTTGTTTTGCTTTAAACAACAAAGCTCCTGCCTTCAGTTCCTTGTTTGTCTGAAACATGCTTCTTCAAGGGAAAAAACCCTCAACAGAATCCTCCAAGGTGTGCCCTTCACTGAAGATGCACATCAGATATGGCAATATGAACCACACAAGACATATTGTCCTTTTTCTCAGCTGTGTGAATCATACAATTCTAATCTTCCAGCACACAGGACTTCAACGGCCTTCCCAATTTCACTTTTGACACCTTTACAAATAAAAGGTGAATGGGGTGAGTGTAAAACAGTCAAAACTCTCCATCCCACAACATAAAACAGACTATATACTCCAAACAAACCATCCTTAGTACTAGAGGCAGTAGGAGGCAGACAAAAAGGACAAGGATAATGGAAATTTGTTTACAGCTCTAGAAACATAAGAGGATAGTAATTTGCCTTCTAAAATAAGAACTTCCTTTAAAAGTAAAAATGAGTATGTGCTAATCAAATACTATTTTGTATAATTAATGCATAAGAATAGCATCTACCACAAGAATCTCTAACTGTCCTTTAACTAGATTTCTAAACCAAATTCTCTGTAGACATTATATTTCTTTTCCCATCTTAGAAAACCTTTTACTAAGCTAAGAATAACACCGTGAATTATTTAAGGTTTATATTTTCTTTGTTAACTTTTTAAAGTCTTCTCACATTGTCCAAGACTTTTTGCCATCTGCCACACCAATGTGACCTGCCAGGCATACCACAAGATTTCACAGGCACTTCCACAGAGCAGCATTCACCAGGTCAGAGTTCAGCATCGCACAGATTCATATCGGATGACATACTTACAACAAAGATGCTAAGGATGTTTCCACCATACACTCAAGTGGTAAAAGGGGAGGAAAAGAGAGGAGTTTCAGAGAGACAAGTGCCAAAGGAAAAGGGAAAGAATGCTTAGTAGTAAGACTGTACTGAAGAAAAAGTATGGAGACAAAATGGAGACCCAGAAAGAAATGACAGCAAAAAACAGTTATAGACCGAACATAGAAACCTGACAGGGAAAGAGTTTGGCAGAACTACAAACACCAGAAAGATTTTCAATCATTCACTACTAGGAATGCATCATAAAAATCGGTTTAAAAATTTCTAGCATTCATAAAGCTTTACAGGAAAACACATTAGACAGACTCAAAAATATAAAACTAGTACTAGTTTTCATGGTAGAATAATTAGAAAGGTGGTTTAAGAGGGAAGATGATTATAGGAGAACTATATGATGAAAAAGATTACAATAATAAATACCACCACCACTGAGGGAAGCTTGGCCCAGCCAGGCAAGCACAGAACACCACGCACTGCTACTAGGGATGGGATAACATGTTTGATGAACTAATTAAATACTATTTCCTGTAAGAATCCCCACTTTTCACAAACACAAAAGTCTACAGTAAGTTGAATATATTACTGCTCACTTTCCAGTGCAGAGTTGATCCTGCACAGTAATCAACTCTTATGCGTAAAATTCAAACCAATTACCTAAGCAGTAAATTAACAATCTGCTTTAGGCATGAACATCCAAAAGGTCCACATAACATAATTTACCATATTTTATCAGCAATAAATTTACTTTAGTGTGACTCACACAGCAACTGTGCTTCTCTTCAAACCAGTGTCTGAGAAGAAGAGAAATGCACAAGTGTAGGACTGAGCTTGAAAGCTTCTTATAGCTTTTCCTAAGAATACTAGTTGGCCTAACAACGGATACTAGTTTTTCCCAAATATACTGTATGAACTGCTCCACATATATCTTCAGTCATATATCATATGTAAAATATTTCTCCTAAAGAGTCACAAAACTCAAGCCCAACTTGGAAATACTATTAATTGGGAAAAGTCTGTTACAGTATTTCTTCGGAATTGCTGGAAAAACTTCTTTTCAAATGGTGAATGTCCAAAGTGGAAAATAATGTTAAGAACCTTTATTCCATCTCCTCACTTCCTTCTCTTCATTCTCTGACTTAAATCCTGTCTGTGCATCTATCACCCACTACAGGTACAAAATAGATGAAGAAGCACAGTAAAGTATTTCACATGCTCTTTATGCCAAGTGCCTGCAGCTGCCTCATTAAGGTGTGCACCTTGAATAGTTCCAAATTATATCAAACCAGGAATTACATTGACACTATTTACCTGACAGACAGCTATACCACAACTCCTTGTGCCTGTTCTGAAGGAAATACTTCACAGCCATTTCAAAAACTTGCCACTACACCTGCAAGAACCCCATACTGAATGAGTTCAAAACTTTCTGAGGTCTGCACAAAGGCATTTTGTTCCTGGGCCAAAGAACAGCCTGGCTTGTACCAGCAACCTGCCGCACGCTCCAAGAGGCTGCTGTCTGTTAGAGAGCAGCATCGGGCACTGCAGAGGTGAGCTTGGGTCACCAACCCTCAGGCCACACAAACCACGCAACCCACGAGTTGTCTTCCCAGCTCAGGAGCCTCTTCAAAAGATCAGGTATCAGGGGATAAACTGCTTCTGCTGGAACCCATGAGTTTCATTTTAGCAGGATTTAATCTGTCCTTAATTAAGTTTAAAAGAAAAAAAAAATCCCAACATGCAACTA
The DNA here is from genome assembly GCA_023637945.1 of Phaethornis superciliosus. Taxonomy (NCBI): domain Eukaryota; kingdom Metazoa; phylum Chordata; class Aves; order Apodiformes; family Trochilidae; genus Phaethornis; species Phaethornis superciliosus. The sequence goes on from JAJQWJ010000011.1 coordinate 22,447,776, forward strand.
TTTAAGGCAAAAAGGTGTTTTGACAGAACTGTATTATCAATCCTGCTACCTTGAACAAATTTACACCTCTGTTCCTAAGAGTTCTTTACACTAAAAGTACTTCTATTCACGAAGACTTACCCACACTGGAAAAAAACCCCAACCTTTTTTCTACCTTTATGCAACTAACATATTTACCACTGTCGTGTAAAGCAGTCAAGTGCTATTACATGCATTTAAGTGCTATGCAAACAAATTCAGATACCGTCAAGCACGTAAGCAAATATTTGTGCGTTTGACAAGCTCTGTCCCGTTGCAGGTTGAATGAGGAGATGCCAGCAAGTTTGCACTGGGACAGCCCCCGGGCGTCCATGTGGTACCCGGCGCGGTCTGGAGCCACCAGAATATATACATATATGACTAAACTATATGCCCGTACAGACATTTATTTATACCCGAGCGTATGCACATTTACAGACGCTTCCTAAGCGAAGCGCACAGCCGATGCTGCAGCAGACCGGGAGGCCCGCCACCGCCCCGGCCCCTCTCGGTAGTCCGGCAGCCACGGAGGGTCCGCTCGGGATACTCACTGTGGGGATCGCTCTTCTCACGGACCCCGTCCACTCTTCCGTCGGGGTTAATGCGCAGGAAGAAGCCACCGTTCTTGCAATAGAGCCGCTTGGGGTCCTTGAAGTGCCCGGGGGGGAAGGCGCCGCTGCCCCCATCGTCGGGCAGCGTAGCGATGCTCCCCGCAGCCGCCATGCGCCGGGCCCCGCCGCCGTCCCGCCGCCCTGGGCCCCCGCCGCCCCCCGCCGCCAGCCCCGGGCGGCCTCGTCCCCTGCCGCGGCCGTCCAGCCTCGCCTTGCCCCGAGCCGAGCCCTGCCCGCCCGGACCCGCTGCCCGCCGCGAATGAGGGTCCCGTCACCTCCCGTCCCGTCCTGTCCCGTCCCGTCCCCGCCGCGGGAGCTGCGCAACGGCGCTGCCGGCGGGCGAGAGAGAAGGAGGGTAGGAGGAGGGCGGGCATGGAGAGCCCAGCGCGCCAGGACGGGCTCCCCGGCGGCACCGGGCTGCCCCCGCCCCCGACCGCCCCCGCTCCGCGCCTGGGGCCGCTCCCTGCCGGCGGGGCAGCGGGTGAAGCCGGGGGGTGGCGGCGGAGCAGCTCTTACTGACGCGGGGCCGGCTGGTCCCGGCGGGACCGCGGGTGCGGAAGACGACGAGCCCCGTGTGGCGGGGGGTGGCAGCAGGTTCCCGATCAGGGGAGGCTCCAGCCTGGGCCTCGGGAGAGAGCGCGGCACTGCTGCGCATCGGCTGCCGCCGCCGGTCACCCCGGCCCCGCTGGAAACGTGATGCAACAAGCGTGCCAGCTTGAAGGTCGGACATCTTTCCCCGAGCTTTACAAAGGAAATAACCAGAGAGCTATTCTGAGCCAGAAGAAGTTATATGGCCTCTATATCGTATTAAATTTTATAAATCACACTATGTTAAAGTGTATTTACCTGTTAGAATTCACGTGGCTACCATTCACTGAAGCAAAACTCCCCCTCAGAGTTAGCAAACTGATCAACTGGTATCTGCAAAGGGCAATGGAAGAAAACAGGAGAAAGCCAGGCCTTCTAACAACACTATTCATATTTCTAAAACACAGTTTTTAAAGCGCATTGACCCATCAAATAAATGTTGTGCTGCCAACAAAACAGGAGGAAGAGGTTTGTTTCCAAACCCACGCTTTGTGCCCCAATTGGCCTGTCTAGGAGCCTAGCTCAGGCCTCTGCCCCGGGCAGCTCTCCGGCTTCAAAGGCAGCACTAGCAGCCCCGGACGATCACAGCTGACACCGGGCTGTGCATTTCACGGAGTTAACACACAGCAACTCCCTGCACTCATAAATAAACGCCAAAGCAAGACGACAGCAGACACAATTTATAATATTCTTTTTGGTTGGACTGATGTAAAGGGATTTCATTGCTGGTCAACTTGCCCTCACAACTCTGGCTTCTCGCAAGCCATGAACTGCAATTATTTACCAGAACCAGAGATAATTACACTGTTTCCCACACCCTCACTCCAGATGCTTAATGATGATGAAGGGACCAGGCAGAGCATAGCCCGGCCCAGGGCAGGCCCAGGTTCACCTCTGTCTCAGACAGCTGCCTTTGAGGTGCCACAGACAGACAAGTTTTGCTCATAAGCATCCCCTCTTTCTCTTCAGATGCTTCAGCTTCTTGCTACCCGACACTTGCTGCTATTTCTCCTAGAAATTCCACTATTGTACCTGTAGAGCTTTGGCAGTCATAGCCAACAGCGAAGACCCTCCACCTTTCCTTTTGCTCTTCTGCAACAGAAACTTGTTCAAGGCATTTTGTCTCTCTGCACTACAGAGTCTTCCAAAACCCTGGTCTTCTTCTTGGAAGATGAATGAAGAGAAGATGAAGCTAGGTTCAGGTAGATGGAGGGAAGGGGTGAAAACATTCTTAACCCTGTAAGTTTTTTTTAAAATAGAAATTTTTTTTAAATAACACAAAAAACCCCAAACATCTTATCTGAAAACTAAACATCAATAGTTTCACTCAACCATTTCTGTAACTGACTTCCCCTGCACACACATTTACAGCTCTCATGTAACAAACCCTGAGCACTCTATCAAGAAATTATATTTCAGCATCTCATCACTCCATCTTCTGGGAAAAGAGTCACTGCTGGCAGGGCTGGAGCAAGCCCTGGTCCCCCAGGAGAACCCCTGGCTGCCTGGAAGCCCTGACACCAAGCTGCCTGCAGCCTAAACCCCATGCATCATAGCTGTGATATTTCTCAGTCTTCTGAGCCCTCCAGGATGGGGCCAAACCCAGTGGAAGTGGGGTGAGCAAGGAAATCAGCTCAAGCTCCTTATCAAATGATCCTTCTAAAAGCTTGTGCAGCAGTAAGTGAATACAGTAAAGTTATGGGGCTTGAGAGCTCTTTAGCAGCTTGTCACTGGGGCTGGTATCCGTGTGGCCTAGAAATGAAAGACCACAGAGCTAAAATGGAAGGTCAAATTCCCTAAGCTAGCTGTACTCATCTCCAGATCAGCCAATTTTCTTTTTTTTTTTTTTAAATACGTTTTCCTTTCTCTTCTTCAAATGGAAAACATACCAGGTTTCTTTTTTTTTCTGTTCTACTTTCTTCTTCACTCCAGCCTCTTAATATGGTCATTAATATTCCTCTTCACATTGACTAAAGCAATGTTGGCAGTAGCATTTCCCTTTCTCATGGCCTCAACAACATTATCCCTACCACCACCCTTCCCAAATGCAGACCTTGTGCACAATTACACCCGTACAGCTGATTACCCTCCACCCAAACCATTAATTATCTTGGCTTCCAACACTCTTAAATAAGCCTTCTCTTGGCCTGCGTAAAATATATTCCATGTTAAAATGCCTTAAACTTTACCTTCCTTCTACTTCAAAAATAAATCTTAAAGACATATTCTTTAACTTTTTCAGCTTCTCTAAATTACCTGTTTATGTTTGTCTTGCATAATTTTGTAACCAGCTAGACTGTTTAATAGAATCACAAAATATCTCAAGTTGGAAGGGATCATTGAGTCCAACTCCCTGCTTCTTGCAGGAACATCTTACCTCTTAGAGAAAAAAACTTGGTTTATCCAGTGCTGCTCCTATACTTAGGGTTCATCCTGAACACAAGGCACTTCATAAACAAGACTGGCAGGCATCTGGATAGAGGAAATGTTTTAGTGAATAATTTATGTTTGAGATAGCATACTTCTGGGGAAAAATTCTGCATAACTTTAAATATATTTATTTCCTTCAAAGTATAAGCATGAATTAAAAAATTTAGTGGAAATTTATTCTCCAGAATTCTTAGTTCTTTCACCATAAACAGCTGATATTTATAATCTGGGTCAATATTCTTTTGCTCAGTACTCAGCAGCTTAAATGCATGTTTCAGATGCTTTGTATGATACAGCCAAAAGTCTGTCTATAATTGACATTTTTTTCCTTCTAATTACTAGTCACTATAGAAAGCAGTCTCATTTTTTGCTCACCTAACTTTTTAAGGTGCCGTTTATGAGAAAAAACTTCAGCATTTTAAATATATATGCATATTGTTAAGTGCCTAAGACATTCTTCCTGCATGGCCACTTTTTAAAAAAATCTGTAATGGAAGTTCAGGTTTTGGTTTACCTTTCTGATGATTTTATTATACTTCATGAGTATTTTTTTTTAAAGCTGATTTCTTCCTGCTTCATCTTTTTTTTTTTTTCTGGTAAAAAAGTTAAAAGAGATCATATCAACAATAGAAAAAAATCTCCTCACTATTACAAACCTCTTATAGTCTCCATCTCAGTTTAGAAGAGTTTTATTTATATATAGTTATTATTTTTACTTTATTCCTACAGAACATCACTGGACACTTGTTTATGTCATTCTAATGTAAAATTTTCTGAATATATTCTTTATTTTTTACTAATTTTACTAATGTTGAAAATGAAACAGCCCAGGATAGCTGAAGCTAAGGGAACTAACAATCCAGTGAGGCTGAAATTTGAAGTAAATAAAATTTATTATGGTCCAAAATTATTACACTTGGAAAAATAATGGAACTGTCTAGAAGCAGGGACAGCTGTTGCAGATATAAGAAATATAGTAGTGACCTCAATATATGACTGTTCTAAGCACAAATATTTATGGAAGTTAAGAGTTCAGAATTAGAAAAATCACTCCTCTCTCTAACATATATACAAACACATACACTCCTTCTGTATCCACATTATATAGACTAATATATATAAATTAACAAAATTACCCCAGAAATAAACTATGTCACTATAAAGACTGATAATACTCATGGAAAAAAAAATTTTAAATACTCCAAAATTAAACGTCATTAACTCAAAGAATTTGGGTTAATCTTAGGTTTCAAGGAAATTTATTAAGGGAGGAAATTCTTTAGCAGGAACAATCATATCCCCACATTTTTTTCAACATTGCATCATTAGCATAAGATCATGATTTTGGTATGTCTCTCTCCTGATCCTGCACCACTGGAAGAGTTGTGTCTGATCAGGTCAGTGGTCCAGATGTCCTTCCTGTCCCCTGGGCAGTAATGCTGAGCTGCCCCAGCATGGGCTCTGCGTCAAGGCACTTTAAAGACCTTTAAGTTGCGTCAGTAGCCCCGTCACTTGTCCCAGAGCAACTTATCCCCTTCTTATGACTCAAGACATGTTTCAGTTTCATTATATCACTACAGGGCAAAGCAGTTGCTCTTGCACTGGAAACGCCTGGACACACATCAAGAGATCTTTTTTTACTGTAGTGAGGGGGAAATCAGTGCTTGCGAGACAGATACAAAAATACAGCCAGTGTCTGTCTTTGTTTTTGTTGTCATTTCAGAAACTCATTAACTCATTGGAACAGAGGATATACAAACATTTAAGAAGCGAATCTTCACATAAACACTGAATAGTTGAGGTTGAAGGCATCCTCTGGTCTACCCGCGCTGCTCAAGCAGGGCCCCCTAAAGTGGGTTGCAACAAGTCCATTTGCAACAATTCTAACAATTTTAACTCTAAATATTTCCACATGGACTACAAACCACTCTGGGTCAAAAATTGTCTCTCCCACCTTATTAAGCTTCCTAGAAAGTGACTGGGAAACAGTGGAAGATTTGTTGCAGATTATGCTTTATCCCCTTTTAAATTACGTTCTTGTCTTATAAGATTCAAAAACTCATAGCTTCCAATGGGCTAATTCTAGAATTCTACATTTTTCACAGGACTGAAGTTGGAAGTTAAAATATAGGTGGATGTGAAGAACATACTCTTTCCATTCACTGGTATGTTATAGAACAAGGCCAAAATAACTTCATAGAGGAATACAGCAAAGACAGAGTATTCCCAAGGAACAGGAGTTACCACATCATGCAGCTTTCATCATTTCACATTTAAGGGCAAGGGGAGATGAGATCAGTGAGATGTTACAAAGAAAAAAAAATGTTATTTCACTACATCATTAATTTAGTTTCTACAAGTTTCACAACTGAAATCTTGTTCTGCGTTATTTCTGTAAAAGAAATATTAGCTGGTAGGTAGAAAATACTAAGAATAAAAAAACAAAACCAAAGCCCTCTCTTTTGGTAACAATCTGTACTGATAGTATTCCAGAAGGAATGTCACAACTCTCCCATTTGTTTTCTCTTTGTTTCAGAACGGTTTCCATGGAACCCCAAACCTAGGCCCCACTGAAGGTTTCCCCAAGGCATAAGACCATTTAGCAGCAGGTCACAGACCAAGCATCACTTGCAGAACACAAACAGAATTCCAGTAGCACAGTTGACACATTAAACCTCTTGCAAATAGAGTTTACTGTTCAGGATCCCAGCACAATAGAATTTGAGAAAGGAGAGACAGGCCCTGTAACACTATTAATAAATACCAAATACAAATAAATTATGCAGTACTTTGTGCTGTATTAACTTTTAGTTCTAGGGAGGGAGAACATATCCCAAATATCCCACCCCAGTGCAATCCATACCGTCACTAGCTTAGGTGAAACACTTTCTGCAGCTCTCCCCCTTCTTAACTATACAATCATCCCTATAGGTCTTTAAATTTACCATTGCTGCACACAAACTGACATCTCCTACAATATCTAAAATTACAAGTACTGTAAGTGCAACTGAAGCCAACTGGCTGTTGTGAAATCTTGTTTGTTTCTTGGAGAGACACTTAGTGCATTTCTTCGTGGTAGTTTAAAAAGCTGTAATCTGCTGTCGGCATGCCAAAACAGAACTTGTTATCTGCCAAAAAATTACTTTCCCAACATTGTCCAGGCTATTACCTCAAATCTGACTTGCAATAATTAACTTCCAAACATCTGGGAGGTTAAATTGCTCAGTGATCTGTCTTTTTTTTTTTATACAAAAGCAATATTCATTACATAAGAATTACTATTTAGCTTACATTCATTTTCCCCCCTCAGGAAAAATTAAGAGAATGAATGACTGTATAAACCACTTTGTTACACCTCATTAGTTTTATCAAGTGCAGTCTTCCACCAAGCACTTGATGAAAATTTTGTGAGACTATGCCCATCTTTGAAAGCAACCTGAAAAGCAAAAAGGTTTCTACATTGCTCTGTTATCCTTATCCTTGTGATAGTAAATTGATGTGCAAACAGATTTTGCTTTTTCACTGCTAATCAAATATCTATGTAAAAGTACCACTGCTTACAGACATAAAAGCAGATAATCTGGAAAGGGGCAGGAAAGGAACCTGCTCATATTTTACTGGTTGAATGTTAATTTTCTCTATAGAGGCTGCATTACCTCATCAAAGAGGCACCAGTGAATGCTGAAGAGGAATTTTGTTCCCGCATTATTGTGTCCAGCTACTGACCTCTGACTTGTTCAACTGAAGCCATGGATGTCAACCACTTCATAATTAAGATGGCATTTGAGAAAATGTCTCTACAGCCCCTGTAACACTACAACACACAAGAAGAGCTAGCTGTACCTTGAAGGGAATGATTAAAGTGCACACTCAGAGCAACAAGAGACTTCAGGATGAAAAGCAAGAGTTACAGGTGTCATTACCAGGCTGAATATTTGCTCTGAAGCCTTTGTGGTCTGTTAATATTGTTCTTTCTGCCCTAGCGAAAAACTCAAAAAATTCTCTACTGATACCCTAAGGGGCTTTCAGCTGAAAGTTAAGATAAAGTTGGACCCACCAGCTTTGCCATGGGAAATGACATGAACAGTAAAATTCTGTCCCCCGAGATACTGAGCAGCGGTAATAGGGGTCAATGCATGCATGGGATCTGGGGATTTCAGTCTTCTGACAGCTGAGGAAGGGAAAGGCTGTGTAATCCTCCCAGGCCCAGGAATGAAAACCAGGAGAACACTGAAATAGGCACAGACTCATCTTCCTTTCTTTCCTCTGCTCCGCCCTCCATCCCCAGCCTGTCTCCTCATACTTTGTCCCCACCCTGTTCCTTTCCCTTCCCCTGCTGTCAGGCACAGGTTTCTAAATCTTTCCTCAGCTCCTCATGCCAAGCTCTGTCCTCTGGACTCCTTATCCTTTGTTTCTTTCTGTGGCTCCTAGCCATGTGCTCCATTGCTGGGTTTCCTTTTCCTACTTCTTCTTAATCCCTGCCTCTTGTCTTGAAGTTCAAAGCCCCCATAATCAATCCCCAGACAATCCTCATAACCCTTTAGCTTAGTTTTTCCATAGACTTTTCCATTTTTCCTTTCCCCTAGCATGCTCCCTCCTCATGGTAGTTCCCAACTGCCCATTTCACATTCCTTGAAGGATGGTAGCCTCCAGTCCTATCAGGTAGCCCATCACCATTGTGCTGGCATGCCTGATATGGACAACAAGGCTGGAAAACCTCCAGCCAGCTCTGTTGGGAGCCCTGCTCCTCAGGTCACCCCTCAGCACTTGTTTCCTGGCACAAACCAGCGCAGAGGACCAGACTCCTCCCCACACTGTCATCTCCCTTCAGGCCCTGCTGACTCCAGAATGTGAAGGAGAGGGGTAGAAGAAATGGGAGGCTGTTTTGACCTGCTTAGCACCTCCCTTTCTCCAGCCCACTGATACAGAAGTTCTAATTAAAGCTATTCTGAAGCATTTTGACAAGTTTAATAGTTCTAACAAAACCAGTCACAAGGCTTTCTCTAAAATTTTCTGGAACCAGATAGTATTTCAGCTCATCAGTTTCAAGCTCACGTGAATTTGTGACAAATAGGTTGAAACACTGAAATTTTTTAGCTCACACAACTTTCATCACAAAAAATATTATTACAAAATTCTTCAGTCTTCTTTAACAGAGATGCTATTGCACAGATTACCCTCAGCAGCTGCAACCAATCACAAATGTCATACATTGTCTAGGAGTGCTTCACTGCAGGGAAAAGGAACAAAAATATATGTGGCTAACATGATTGCCATAAATACTAAGGGCTTTCATTCTGACTAATCCCACACCTTGACTCATTTCACTGAAGTAAACAAGTAATTTCTAAAAACAATAAAAGCTCAGTAAGCATATAATGATAAATCCCATTCCCTCAAAGACCAGCAAGTCAAATCCATTGCAATTAATGATACTACTGAATGAAATTACATCAAGGTGGCTGGCTAACATTTTTAGTGCTCAGGAATCTGTTTCATGAAGTCTACTGGGCTAAGATGAATGTTGAATTTTAGCTGTTACTTCCACTCATAATTGAATTGCTATTTTTCCAACAGAATTATCTCAGAGTTTTCATGTAAATATGACAGCAGGTTATGAATCAATTTATGGGCTTTGTCATCTAATGATTCATTTATTTTAAAAGCACCACATTAATATTGATGATTTCTTTCACTGAGTTACACATCATGTTGTATGTCAGTTGCTCCTAATACAAAGTTGGGCTTTTCTTCTATTACTTCCTTCTCAGTTGTTGCATTTCACACTGTTGTTGTTGGAATACAAATAAAGACACTCACCTCAGAGGTATTAGCCTTTTCTTATGACATCAGTGTGTAGGCTGTGCAAAATCGAGGCACCAGTTAGTCACTCGCACCATCTGTGTGGGCCCAGAGAAAGGAAGATGTAATCTGTCATGTGGTGAGCTTTGTACAAAACAGCAACAATAAGTATTCAGCTGAGCAGATGAAATTAATCCCTTGAGGAGCTTCAGTCTGCCAAAGTGTGCACTTGTGGGTGTCAGCTGTTGGGGGTCAGCTCTTCCTAACACAATGAGGGGAAACTTTCTGTTTGTCCAGACAAGAACTGGGAGGGTGGTGGCAGTCAGTTTCTAGAGTTTCCTAGCCAAACTGCAGTGGTATTAGGAAGGGCTTTAATAATTTCAGAGCCAACATCCTTTTTTACTGATGGAAGACGACTTGCTCTGGGATGATTTTAATACAAGAAAGGAGAAAGCAATGAAATAATTGATTTTCAGTTTTCACTTCCCACAGGAGTCTGTCTTCTGTCCCATTGTCTTCCCTGGCCTCTCTGAAGCTACCACAATGATGCTTCTCAAAGCAGGGAAAGCAATGGTCCACCACTCCAAGGAGAAGGCTAATGACATAGTTAGCAGGTCTACAAAAGTCTCTCTCCATAGCAGTGTGCAAGATGTGTACAGGACATATAGCCTCAAGCTACCTCACCTATTGGGTTGGAATTTACCATAATGTTACTTTTTACTTACACCCTCCTCCACTGACTTCTTTGGCAGTCATCTCAAGATTTTATTTTTAGTGCATACACATGACAATTACATGAAGGTATAGCAATATTTTTACCTATATTGCATGTTCCCAAGTATACAACAAAATGCCAGAAAAGAACCTTTCCATATGTGCCTTTTCTGTAAGCACTAGAATCATCCCTTTTCGTATTTTGCTGCATCTAATAGTGTGGGCTCTTGTCTGGATTCTGGAAGTCTCCACGATTCATAAGGGCAAATAGTTGAGACAGTTACAAGTGTCAACAAAATTCTCAGGACTGAGGGCTAGGAGAGCAGGAAGATGTATATAAAAATGCAATACAATGAATGAGTTAATGACAGTGCATGTTTTCTCCATTTAACAAACATAAAGTTAGGTTAACCACCTAACAAAATCTGTGATTTTATGAAACTATTAGTTCAACTATTACTTTGAACTCACTTGATTTCAGCTTTAGTGCAGCCTAGCTAGGGTTGCATGACTGGCAGGTAAGACAATTGGAGCTCTACTTAAAACTGTTTTCAAACTCAGTGGATGACTGCAATTAAATTAACTTAACTGGAGGTGTTAGCTTGATGACAAGCCTCTTTAAATCAAACCTTTTCTCTCATTCTTCTCTACACTCTTACTTTCAATAACCTAAGCATAATTTTCTAGATAAAATACTATTTTAGGGTGTCTCCATTTTGCCTACCATTTTACACAGCTGGTTCCCAGACAACATCTCCCATCCTCTCCATGTTAACAACCAATAAAGCATCTCAGCACTCTAAAATGGGAGTCAATTCAGACCTCGACCCAAATGCCTTAAAAATCTTCTGGACTCTTTCAGCTTCATGGTAGCCATTGGTTTTAAGATATTTGAGTTACGAGTCAGTTCTAGCTAAAGTCCTGAGTCTATGCATCACATGTATGAAACCCCTTGGTTTTAGGCCATGCAGTAAGGACAACTGAGTAAAGATGTGACAGAAATACTGATGAAATGATTGCATGAAAAACAAAGGTCAGCATAATTTGTAGCTTTATGCAGTTACATTTGAAGCAATTGTATTTAGCAGATGGAAGTAATCTTTCTGAAAAGAGGACGAAAGAGACCCCTGAAATTTTAAGAGATGAATAAATCTATTTTGGCTGCCACATGCCCAAGACACACCACCAAATTCCTAGTGGTCTAGGAAAAAACCCATAACATGTGTATTACTGTATCACGTGTTAGAAGGCAGCAAGAGGTGAACAGTTTTGGTTGTTAAAAATCAGTAAAGCAGTTTACTTTTGTTCTTTCTGACTGATCAGCACTGAACAGTCTCTATTTCAGTCTCTCTGTCAGCTTTGTGTACTGGCTTTAAAAAGAAAGATCAGTATATATTAATGATGTCTGGTTTACTACCATGTGGGATAATTGAAAACACAACTGCATTACATGTCACACACCAAGTGTTTTTCCAGGACAGTTACATGCAAGAAAGACAAATCATGCTGTAAACAATGAGATGGAAAGACAGGAGTAAACTGTATGGAATTAGTTTAGTAGACCAGATGGAACTGGCCAGAATTCATACAAATGAGTATAAATAAAGGAGTTACATTTGGTTACCTCATGACTGAATTTGATCTATTTGCCTTAGCATGTGAAAAGCAGTGGCTGGGAGTAATTTTGCTATTATTTCTGTTTTGTTGTAGTTAACTAAACTGTGATTGGTGTCAACCTGCAGAAGGTATGTTCAGAATGGTTACGAATTTCCCCACTTTTAAAAGTCTTATTTTCAATACATTACAAAGCAGAGGCAGGGCATAGAGGTCTGATCCCAACTGCCTTTAAAATAAATAAAAAAATAAATCCCAAATATTAACAAGACCTTTCCTATGAAACTTCAGTGGAATTGGAAGTAAGGTTCAAGGACACAGGAGAAAAACCACGTATAATCAAGTAACAATGTACTTTTCGAGACTAGTGTAAGAAAATTCTACTGTAATGTTGTTTCTGGTGTTTTTAGACAAACCAACCAAAACATTTTGAAAAAAAATCCTTACAAGTGCGTAGGAATATAAACCAGCATTCAGAATGGACACAACTCAGAGGAGGGTTACACACAGCAAACTAACAATGTTCACGTTGAGATGCAGGAGATGTACTTTCTCTCACTGGAATACATGCTTTATGATTTTCAAATATGTCTATTGTCACCAGAAGTGACTTCACCTTCACTGACCATGAAGTATACTTCACAACATTACTTTCTTAAGGCAAATAATTTCAGAAAGAAGAATGTCCATTCTTAGACAGAGTTCCTGTTGATAAGCCTTTCTCAGGATGCAGCTGCCATTTGCATGGCAATTGTACTGCTCTATAGGTTTGGGTACAGCCCTAACAACTCCTACTTTTTTTTAATCTCCCTTTGGTGAACACTTGTCCCTGATAATCTTCAATTCCCAAGTGTTATGGAAAGAAGTGATTTTTGACTGCAGGGATTATAGCCACAGCCCATGGAAAGCAGAAGAAAGCACAAATCTTTTGGCACACCCAAATTCCTCCCCAGGACAGACAGACAGACAGACATCATTTTTTCAGATGACACTCAACCCATCACTCGTCAAAACAAAAACAATGACAAAAAACCCCAATACACTACAAGTGTATGACACAATGGATGAAAGAGATTAGCGCCAAGGGTAAATCATAATTAGCTCTGCATGTTTTCCTGCATTGCTCCTTAGGTCACTTTCAAAAATCAATCTCACAACAGCCTTCTGGGAGCAGAGGGGAGTGGGTTGGGAGCTCAGTGACAATGCCAAGCACATGTGTGCATACACATGGCCACCACACACAAGGAAACAAGAATTAGCTAGTCGCCTGCAAATGTCAGCCAATTTGTGTAATAGCCTCTTACTCAGCATTTCTTATCCACTGGAGAGTGAAAAATCTTAATAAACAGTCTCTGAGGAACTGAAAGTGGGGGAAGTTGGTTGGATGCATAGCCTTTCTCCAGTCACTGCTGTTGTTGGCTTGTTGATAATCTGTATGTTACTTCAGTTGGGTAACCAGTGAGCAACAGGCATTTATTTCAGAATATTTCATGAATGCAATTGGTGTTAACAAGTTCTAATTGTTATTAACAGCAGCTGTCATTTCAAATTGACTAAGCACAACAGCTCAGGGCTGTTGCTGTTCATGTTATCCCCTGAGGCACATAGAAGACTTACTCCAGAATCCGGTTTGTCCAGAGAACAGTTTTTCAGATGTCTGGGAGACAGACAGTACAGTCAGGATGACAGCAGTGCTAAGCTGATTTAACACACCTAGGAAATGAAGGAAGAGCCAAAAAGCAGAACAAGAGTTTGGAGATTAACAGACTGGATATAAATAATACCAATTATTTCCCCAGCCAACCCTTCTAGTAAAGAAATACATTAGCGGTATATTTTCACCACTTTAAAATAGGACCAAGATCTCACCTGTTCAGTGCTTCAGAAGTATATTTGGCAGATGATGAACCTTTGTCACCTTACTACATTACTTTTCTATTCTCATTTTCAAATTCCTTTCATTTCACAGCTCTAATTTCCTGTTTCGAACGGTGCAGCTTTTTTAAAACAGGAAGGAGAGGACGAAAGGTTTTTATATTCATCATAACACAGAACACATTTCAATCAATTGGCTTACAATCAGATACACAAGCTTACAAGTGAAGCTTACAATGCACATCAGACAGAATTCTGAAATTAAATCATATCCCAGGTATTGAAAACTGTAAGAAAAAATGAGAAAAACTAGATTTTAAAATTATAAGAAAAAGCAGTAACAATATTGGAACAGTTTAAGCTTCAAGTAGTTACTTATCTCCAGGATTTCTTGTGCAACTCAGTTGCTTCAGATTAATAAAAAGTCTGTAACAAAACTTTCATATCAATCTGTAAGTATAGTTTCAAATAATAGCAACATGTAATGCCTTCAGAATTATGTCTGATGTGATTCAAAATGGAGTTAATTTTCTGATGTGTTGAAGTCATTCTCAAAGGACTTTGTTAGAAGCAGTATACAGAGGGGACTGTAAGAAAATAAGTTGGAATAATTTCTGGAGCTGGCATGTCCAGAAGGATTCAGAAGGCTATATCAGATGACGAGGCTATCATCTTTATATTAATGACTGCCTTTCATGCACATTTTGAAGTCCCAGGAAGAATTCTCACCTGGATTTCTAGTATCAAGAGCTTCTCATGTAAAGACAACTTCTACTGTAGGAAATACACTTTGTTTACTGCTTTGCCATTAATGAACGTGAAATTATCAGCTAATAAAAGACTGAGACACAGTAAAGCAATCCAAGAATAAATCCTCAACCACTTTTGATTCCCAGTACATCAAATTTCAGTAGGACTTTTGGTATTGTTCTCAACAGACCACAAAGACAAACTCGGGCTATTGGCGGCGATTTCCAGGCAAACAAAAATGAGTAAATAAACACCACAAAGAATCCTTCTTAGGCTTCTGGCATCAACATAGCTACAAAATTAGCTGCTGTTTGTGATGTTCAAACAGATGGGTGTCACCCAGGTGGAACAGATGACACATTTAACAACAGTCTCTCACTCTGTCATATTTGACCCCAAAAGAATGACAAAACTCTTATTTAAGGAAGAAACTGCTATAATCTGCTGTGTGTACTATGTAAGTCAGCCCACGTGTATTTAGAAACATAGATGCAGAGCAGAGTTTTCCCTACATTTATTTAGCCTTTGGACATTATGCAAAGATAAGCCTGCAGCTGAGCTTCCTATGCAAAGCAAGAACTTTTATATTTGCCTGCAACGCAGATATTTCATACAAGAGGATAGATTATGGGTAGTTCCATTTAAAAACAAAGCACAATAGGCAAATAAAGTGTATTGAGAGAAGACAACCAGGCTAACCATAAAGTTACCTCAGCAGATTTACCATGCTTCTCTCTTTATGAAGCAGCATCAACCAAACAATTCACATGAACTTCAAAAAATGAATATACGACTGCTATGCTCATGGGGGAGAGCAGTCCCATCCTACTCTAGGGCCCACAGACATGGAGCCTGATAGTCGATCGTGATATTTATCTGATTATTATTAATGGCACAGTAGATAATATTTCACTGAATGAGGTCCCTTTACTGGGCCAGGTCCTGGCTGGTGAGGCTCCTCTGGGGAATGGAGCCATCCTATGGGCTACAGCTAGTTCCAGGGGACCACAGGAAAGCTTGGCACAATACTGGCTGTACCAGGAGATGTGCTGTATGGCATATACAGCTCCTACAGGGTAAGTGAAATTTAAAAAAAAGATGGATCAGTTCAGCTAGAAAAGATTTTGAACACAATTAGACAAATCTGTCAAACCAAGTAACTTCCAGTGTATTTTCTCCTCAGGATATCTCTTCTTTTTCCAGATAAATATTTAAAGTCAAGCAGGCAGTTTTTCATCTATTAAGGATTCCTACTGAAAGCTATAATTCATAAACAGGGAAGGAAAATAAACTATGAATTTATTCTAAAGGAAGCATAATTAAGAGAATCTTATTTTTATAGCCCACAGTGAAACCCCTCAAAAGCTAGAAACATCTGCTGATTTTCAAAGTTTGAACATTTCAAAATCTCTACTTTTAATCCAAGAGGGAAAATCACAAGAGGGAAATAACCAGGACCAAAATAATGTCTCACAGATTTTACTTCATGTAGGAATCAACTAAAGAAAAAGCTACCTTCTTCCACTAGAAGCATGGAAGAGTTCAAGGCAACAGTATGTATTTTTAAACAAAAACCTAATAATACACATGTTTGGAAATGAAGAGGACAAGACTTAAGCTCCTGGCAGTATTTGCAGACATCCACAGACATTTTGAATAGACGTATTCTTCTGGGGGCTTTCACCTTGTCTGAAGGTTTTGTACTTGTTCCAGGTCTTGCACTGTTTATTACATTTTAAAAAGTTCGGTTATTCTTTCCTACTGCACTGCAAACTAGAACATTACTCTTGCTAATTTTGGGGACTCGAGCAAACAGAGCAGGGGAAGAGCCAGACACAGATGAAAGTATAATTCTAAAAAAGCAATTTAATTTTCCACTTAAACAAAACAAAACAAAAACCACAACCAAAACAAACAAAAAAACACAAACCAAACCAACCAAAATAAGAAAAACAAAAAAACAAACCACACACAAAAACCCACAAAACCAAACAGAAGAGGTAAGAATTTTCCTCAAACCTGCAGCAATAAGTCTGTTAATTTTCTCCTTACAATACTAAAACCATTCTTGTCAAATATTCCTGATGCAGCACTGCATCACATCAGCAATATAGGCACCATGACCAGGGGCAACTTCTTACACTTTTGCAAACTAAGATAAACAGACAGATCCAGCACTGTAAATCAATACAAAAACCATAAATAGATGATATTTAACATAAGTAACTGCAGCTTATAATTGCATTATTTAAAAAACATATAAAAAGGATTAGTGTAACTCAAACAGAAACCCCCACACATATAGTGCAGCCTCATCTCGCTTCCAAAGTATTTATAAAGAACATTCATTCCATCCTGCCAATATGCCAGTCTGTACGTAAAGAAACTGTTCTGCTCCACTGAGCTTGCAGTGGATGTTGCATGACTACTCACAGCTCAGCTTGGCACATTTTAACAGCTGTGGTTTAATCTTCACCTTATAGTCCAAAAAAGAGCTGCTGTGTTCATTGTCAAGGTTTACTTCTGCCCTCTAAGAACTACCCTTTCCTAGATATTATGGTTATAGGGTTGTGGGAATTCTCTATGGCCAAGCACTGCAGGAGGCTTTTAGACAAATTCTATCAACTTTACAAACCAAGGAAAAAGTCTTTCCAGATGAAGAAAACAAATCTTAAATGTCAAACATTCATTCATTACCACAATAATTCTGGCTCCTATTCTTTATCCAGGACGTTGTTTTCTTACATGCTATACAATCAAAATAAAGAACTTATTCTTGATTTCTTTTTTCTCACTAACTGACATTCCTTTAACTATTAGTGATGCTGGGCTCTACATCCTCAAATTCTTCAATGGAAGAAATGCTCAACCTAGTGCATCTCAGAAGCAAAGTTTTCACAGGTCTCCCTCCAGTAAGTAATCAGGTGTCCCTGCTATTAGAACTTATGAGAGGTTCATCCAAGAAAAAGCATCTCTTAACGAAGGCTGCACTCCTCATCAACATTAGGAGTCTCCAATTTTACATTTCTTTCCACAAATAAATTATCAGAAAGACACCTTTTTCCAGTATTCAGAAGAGTGTGGATGAAAACAACCATGCTTTTGCAATAATCCGCTTCTTAGGGACAAAGCCTTTTAACTTCACAAAGGAAACTTCATTCAGATTTTTTATGAAAAAGGAATTAGTTCCTGCATTAATTCATGACCAAAGTGTGATTCCTCTTCCCCTACAGTCTCCTGAGAATAATATATTGGCAAAATAACATCTTGTCACACTTGCACATCAGCAAATGCATCTATAATTAAAGAACTGAAATTTGTGGTAGTGGCTTATAGCAACACACAAAACAGAAGGAAAACAGCTTGAGTGGCCTTTTAAAAGGAAACACAATTTGTAATAAATCCTGTTTTAACTTGTCAGCTTGTTGTTTAACTTGTTAGAGTAGGATGTATCTGAGCATTTGAGGGATAGCATCTTATCCAAGTATCATGCTGTAGGGCAGTCTAAAGTTCTATTTTTTGTACAAGTGAACAGTTAATTAAAGCAGCACCGCTTGGCGCATACAGAAATATTTTTTAAATTTTAAATTTTGGAAGACCTTCCTTCAGTAGTTTAATACTCAGTCTTTTTAATGATCAGTCTTGAAGAAATAAGAGAGAGACTGGAATAACTAATTTTAAGTCATTTCCTTCAACTTCTCCTGGCCTTGAAATTCCTCTCTTCTTGCATAGTTCCTTTGGCCTCATGAATGGTTGTGAAAGCAATCTGGAAGGCTGAAGGTCCTCCTAAAAATCTGTTGGGAAACAGTCCTAAGCATCCATCACTGAAGCTGAGACTTGAGAGCTGTTCCTATATTAGCCACAGCAATTCCATGTATAGTAATTACTGACCTGACATTTGGCAGTTCTCCTAAGCTTATTTACAGCATTGCCCTGAGATGTAAAATACTTTGAAAATATAAGCCAGAATAATGGCATAGCCAGGGTCATACATAAATCCATTTTTAAAGTTAACTGCCCTGTACTTCAGATAAACAATGAAAAATTTTAGTTTATTTTCCAGTAAAGCTCTCTTACTGCCAATTACATCTGAGTTTCCTGGCTTCTGGCAGCCAGGAGTATACTGTCACAGCTAAATGGCTCCAGAAAGGAAGTATCCTTGAACCAGAACTTGAAAGATGTGCTTGGGATGGTTATTTAAACAGTGCTTACATAAACTAAGAGATGATGGGCAGTGAGAAGTGAGGTACTGAACACTGACTGGCCCTTACCTTGAAAAAACCATGCTCAAGGAACTTGAGCAATGTTATATAAGGATTCTGCCAGTTAAATAAACTCATAGAATCAGTGTTTCTACATTGCTGCAGGTGTTCTAGTCTAATCTGCATCACTGTAGTGATGTCATTATATTACAGTCATATGGAATTACACACATGTAATTGCATCCCCTAAGATAGTATATGCATAGGATAAGCATATCCTTGAGCTCCAGCCCACAGACAGAACTACAAGTGCAGGAAGCAGCAAATGAAAAATAGGGAATATTCAAACCAAGGTATAATTAATTTCCATTTACTGGAAGGGTTCATTTTATAGAAGGCTGTTTTTTGACAAAATTAGGATTTACTGGTAACAGTTATTCTGGAAAAAAAGATATCTTTATGGTTTTACTCAACATAAACAGGAGGTAAACAGATTAACTGACCTAGCTCAGTTTGCAAACTGATCTTTGACTAGACTATTGGTTAATGATGCTGAGAAACTGCCTGTTCTGCTCTATGACGTGTATATATATATATGTATATATATATGTATTTATGTAGACATACAAATTTAATTAATTTTATAAAACTCCTCTGGACTTATTTTGGCTATTCTATTAACAAACAGGGTTTTCATTCGTTTTTGCTTTGTTTTTAAGCTTAGTAAGGGAAAGCAGTGACTCAGTTTACACCTTGGAAATAAATCTGGACTGTATG
Organism: Phaethornis superciliosus; assembly: GCA_023637945.1. Classification (NCBI taxonomy): domain Eukaryota; kingdom Metazoa; phylum Chordata; class Aves; order Apodiformes; family Trochilidae; genus Phaethornis; species Phaethornis superciliosus. Next base: position 22,467,157 of record JAJQWJ010000011.1, read on the forward strand.
TATCTAAACCATACTTGAGGATGAATTTCATTATCTGTGTTTTCCTTTTCATTATATACTGACTATATCGATTATTCACCTAGTGTGAATCACTCAGGTAAACAGCTCTATAAGGTAAGATCTGAGTACATATAATTTGATACAATATATATTAGCATAGAAGAATGCTCCAGGATAAAATGCACTTAGATAGCTTCTTTTTAAAAAAATTGCATTAGGGCTTCTGGTCACAGCACTCAAAAGCTGTTTCTAAGGGTCCCAATGTCATCTCATGCATAAGTTTAATTTACAGTCCCAGAAACCTATAAACCTATTCTCCACAGAATTCCCAGCTATGGAGACCCACAAGCTGTAAGCAAGTCTCAAAAGGGCTGTTTTTAACATAATGCAGTGTAGCTGATGAAGTTATGTGTTACGGGAATGCAGACACCAAAGGAAGCAAGAAAATTTGGAGAACGTGAGGCAGGTGGAAAATATCGGATACTGTCGAATGCCTACTGACAAATGTAATGGGATATAATGCCAAAGTCTTTGGGGAGACATTTTGGGAACTGTCTTTCCTTTTTATTAACTCAAGCCCTCTGGAATTAGGCACCATGAGATGCACACATAGAGTGCCTTCCCAGGAGGAAGCAGCAACTCCTATAGGGAACAGAGGCAGAGAACTGTGTTAAAGGTTCAGAAGAAATCAACTGAGGGATTGGCAGTGGTCACAGAGGCTTGAGGCAGCTCCTGGCTCTTCTCTGAGATGTCTTCTGCAGTGGGGAGATACCACAAGGAAAGAAGTCCAAAAGAAAAAACATCCACTTAAAATAGTAGATAAGTAGAAGTGAAGGCTCTAACAGTAAAATAACCACTCAGGTTTTGTCTACCTTTCCACTGAATCATGGCACAGAAAATGCTCTTTAGCTCATCCCAGTTCTTAGCTTTCACCACAGGACTGTTTGCCACCAGAACCAGCAGCACACAGAGAAAGTGCTCAACCAAAGTACTGCCAGCCACTAGCATTTTAAAGAGAAAGTTCCTAAAAGCAAGTATCCACTTTGGTATTCTATTTCCATTCTGTTTTCAGGGGACTAGGGAGAAATTCCATTTCAAGGGTGATTCAGAATTCCAATTTCAGAAAAAAAATCTCCATAGTTAACACACCTCTTTCTTGCAACAAAGTTCTAGTTCCCCCTGGCTTTGGTTTCAAGTTTTGAGTAAAAAAGCCTTGCCTCAATCATCGTGATAGATTCATTTCAGTTTTTAACAAACGGCTAAAACATACAACAACATTTTCCTCTCTGCAAGGATAAGTGAAAGAGTCCAAAGGAAATAATCTAAAAACCCAACTGCAAATATTCCAAAGGGTATATGTATGGTAACAGGAGATACATGGCCCATAATAACTATACAAAAGTACAATCTATTAATACACTCTCTTAGTGTAAAACGTAATACACAAATTACTGCAAGATAAACATACATTTGCAATGTACAGAAATTAAGAGCAACATAGTAATTAAAAATTAATACATCCTATAAATTCTTCTGGTTTTTGTAATCCAATGTTATATAAGAAAACTGTACCGTCCTTAAAAGACATCGGAAGACATTAAACAACAATAATTTAAAGAACGTAAGTCCAAATACCTTGTCCAGACAGTCTATGTTCAGAACATAAGCATATCCAAGATATAAACTTTTCTCCAGCTTGACTTGGCATGTACCCACCTGCTGAGTCCTCCTCAATGCAATGAGAAAAAGAAATGCACACCTGCTCTGCTTAGGAAGATTAGATGTGTCAGTTGGTCTTCATTAATCTATCCATACAGACAATATCCTTAGTTAGAAATACATGGCTGCAGTTAGAGTTAAGCCCATAAGTGAGTTTTGTTTGTTACTTAACTCTCATTTCTAAAAATAAGAAATTTTATCTACCTTGTGTCTGCCTCACATTCTGATTTCCACTGTTACGCTGCCAAGAAATGCGGGTTGCACATGGACTTCCATTATCTCATGAATTTACAAATAAAGCCTGCAAGTCCTACAAAAACATGAATTCACTTGAAGCTTTGGAATTCAATAGCTGCTTCTTTTTGGGACCTGTGATAATTTCAGCATCTGTTTGAAGCACTAGTAGCACCAAGTCCAGAGCTCTCCGCCATGCCTCTGTCTTGGCTGTAACATTATCATAAATCTTTAAAACCTCTCCATGGTTGGCAAGCAGATCAGAACCACCCCTGAGCAGACTGCCTCTTCTGAACTCTTGCAATATATATGCTGAGGGAAAGCCACAGTCAGCTGCTTTTCTTAGGTGATGCTCAAGTGCAGTACAGGCTTCCAGCTCTGATGCAGCTTTTGCAGTGTTACACATAACCACAGAAAGGTACTGCTTCCAGCCGCTTGCTAGTGCTTGGAGCACAACAGGTTTATACTCTGCCACAGATGCTGCCAGCCAAGGCCTCTGAAGCTCTTTCACAGCATTTTTATTTGCTGCCTGTAACGGCTGTTCTGCAAGCATCTGAATGTGACTAAGGCACAAGAGCTCCACTGCACCACCCCCAAGAAAAACCTTCTCATCATTTAAAGCATGATGGAGTCGATACACTGAAGTCCAGAACTGGTCTTCAATGAGCTGCAGCTTTGAAGCTACAGTAGTAGTAAGCACAGCTGTGAAGAGGTGAATTCCTTGCACATTTATCCTGACTGGCACAAGCTCCCCCAGATCCATTGCACGCCCATCACAGGCCTTCCACAGCTCCACCTGGACCCTGCTCCCCACACAAGAAGCATTCAGCTGGGTGAGGTATGTCACTGGCTGGGCACTGCTGATCTCTCCAAAGGCACACAGCACATCCTGAGTCACAGAACCAATTACCAATATACTGTTAGATACGCACCTTGCCATTAAGTTTTTACACACATTTCCTTTGACCAAAACCAAGTTTACTTCAAAGCTTATCAGAATGTCTAACATACTGCTTAGCCACAAGTCTCCTGCTTTGCCTTCCTGCAGGCTAGGATGCTCCAATACGGTTCTTACATTACACGGTCTGTTAAAACCCAAGTGACGGTATTGTTCCGTTAGGTCACCATCCATTAGCAGGATCTGAAGGGGCTTTCCTTCAAAGTCTTTGATAACTGTGGCTTGTTCTGGTGACACTAATGTGACAAAGCCTGGAGAGACACAAGAATAGCTTTCAGGCAGGCCCAGTAAACAGCATGTCACAATTTCTGCAATATTAAACTTGGAAGAGCCACTGCACTCTGCTCTCTCTTGTTGATGCAAAATAATGCTATGCAGCAGCTTCATGCTGGTCTGATTTCCATGGCTCAGGGACATTGCTAGGTGTCCTAAATCATAACATTCACATGCATCTGATGATTGTCCTGAAAAATATCCCTGAAAATTACCTTGCTGACTTGAAATATGGCTTTTTCCTGGAATGCTGAAGTATCTGCTATGGGTTAACATTTGTCTGTTACAGCTGGATGTGCTAACACCAGTCCCAGAAGTCACAGATGCACTTTTGTCACCCGATGGTTTGAAAAGAGAAGTTATTTCATTGGCCAAGGGGGAAACCAGGCACTTATTAAAATTACATCCATCATCTTGGTGGGAACAAGAATTTATTGGAATTGCTTCTTCTGGTGCAGAAAAATCTTTGGGAAAATAGAAGAAAATCTGAGGATTCAGAAGACTGTCATGTCCAATTTGACAAGTTTTAAAAGCATTTGGCCTAACACTGCCAGAACGGAGTTCTTTATTTACATCATGTATTGATATTTGAAGACACTGGACTCTCTCACAGCAAGAGTTCAAGCCCTCAGACATCACAGTGACTATTGCTGAAACAGGAACGTTCTGCTGGAGGCACTCCAGTACAGCACTGCTCCATGCACCAACAAGAAACAACAGGGTACTCATGCCAGTCCTAAACTCCTTGTTCTGTGCCTGAATGGTTTCATTAAGAAGCTGTCCAGCAGCACTAGTTAAATCCAAACTTTCAATCAATCTAACAGCAGAACAAATCAATGTGCTTTGGTTGGTGCTTTCATCCACAATGAATTTACATGATTTCACTGGCCCCAGTAATGTTCTTCCAGCTAATGCTAAGGATGAGAGCTGCTGAAGTCCAATATGTCTTCTTGCATTCACATCCCTGAAAGCCATGGGCAGCAGGTCAGCATCTGTGAACAGAACACACACTTACCCATCCTGCCGACACTCAAGAGCATGCATCACAAAAAAAAAAAAAAAAATTAACATTGAATACAGCTCTCTGTGAAGCTGACAGTATAAAACAGTTCTTCATCCTGTGCAGTTACAGTTACACATCCATGCATGTAGTTGTTGAAGTTGGTGTGTTTCTGAAATACCAAGGCATTTTGTTCTTGCAGGCAGATACAGATTCTGTAGAAGTACTGTTTGTCTCCTGACTGGCAATCAGGAATTTCAGCTATCTGATTTACTTAGGATAGAAGTTTCTTAAAGCTGACTGGATAATTACGTGCGAAAACAACATGCTCTGTATATAGCCACTGTGGTACCAACAGTTATAACACCGACTTTCAATTTCAAATCTGGAACAACTTAATCAAACTTATTTTATTCAAACTCTATTAATTCCATTCAGAGCATGCATCAATACTTCATTAAATGTGCACAAAATACCACCCCTTAATACCTCAGGAATCAAATAGCCAATACTTGAAAGTTTTGATCTACTACTCAGTTTTAGCATGCCAAGACCATATGGATTAAACGATTATTTTTTTTTTTAAAGGAAAGAGTACACACACCAAGAATTAAGAAGACTTAGCCATTTATCTTTTATGCTTAGATTTAAATAGTTTATTTTATATTCCCGATGGTCCTTCTGCATACATATTCCATATCCAAAAAGGTCTCAGTAAAAGTGCACCTGAATTAAAAAGCAGCGTAGGTTGTCAGAAATAACCTTACTATGTTGACAGACCTGCATTTCTAATACAGACCAAAGTGACAACAGAATCTCCCTTCAATCACCAGATAAATCTTGAAGTACCAACCAATCAGAAAGAACAAATAACTTATCTGTGGTTTTCTTAATAAAATTGCTCAAAAACCTGAAAACTCAAATTTGCTCAAATTCTGAGGTTTCTCAAAAACTGAAGATGTGCCTGTTATTTTCTGCTACAGCTCATACTATAAAACTGTACCTTTATTTTGGATGCCAGTCTGTACTCCTGTAGATCCATGAACCTAGAAGAAATGGACCCAGGGCTTGGGTCCAAACCCAGATGTAGGGCATGCATTTACAGCAATGTTATTTCATTGCCTGCACAGCCTCTGGAATGTGTGATCTACAATTTTGTGACACTTCCCCCCTGCCTTTGTTTTATGCATGTTACTTAGGCAAGGACAGCATGCTATACCCTATGCTGTAAAAACCAATATACATCAGGCCCAAAATTCAAATTTTCACACCCCCCCACCCCTGATCTTTAATCTAAGGTAAATGGTTGTGTGGAATTACATTTCCATGTCAAACTCATGACGTCAAAGAGAAGAAAGCATCCTGGAAAACTGGCAGCAAATGACAGTCATACCTGACACACCAACCTATGATGTCTTCTGCTGAGCTTAACTCCTACACTGACCTACTTCTTCCTGCCTTATCCCTTGCCTCTTCAAGCAAAATAAAGCTTTACTTCATGTTCACTTTATGCTCACACACACAGGCTTTTGGGTTCTCAAGTGAAAAACTACGGCATACAAATAATGTTTGGTTATGCCAAACACTTACTACTGACTTTGTCTTACACGAAGGCTAAACTAATACTACAAATTTTAGATTAGTTTTCCAAATTAATGTATTTCTGTAAAATGTCAGCAAAAAAGTCTCGCATGCATGCATGCACACCGACACTCATGTCAGCTCTCACGAATGACAAACACCTATAAAACCCTCTGCTTGCAACTACGCTGCCAAGTGTTCAGGTAATTGTCACAACTTACCTGCTTTACTCAAAAGCCACCACTATTACTACTAATTCAGGAAAAGAGCAAGATTCCTGGATTGGTGCAGCCGAACCCAAACGCCTCTGGTGAACCAGTCCCACCTCACTCGCATCCTGGAAGCAGACAGGCAGGGAAGACGAGATCACCCCGGCAGGACCGAAGACCGCTCAGGACGCTCCCAGAGCTGCCCTGCTCAGGCCTGGTGGCGGCCCAGCTGCTTCCTGCCGGCGGGGGGTGCTACTCCTTTACTTCCTCACCGACTCGGACGCTGTTTCCCTCCGCTCCCCGCGGAGGGGCCAAGGAGGCACCGAGAAGGGGGCTGAGGAGAGGGGGCTGAGGAGAGGGGGGGAAGCTGAGGGGGGGAAGCTGAGGGGGGGAAGCTAAGGGGGGGAAGCTGAGGGAGGGAGGGAAGCTGAGGGGGTGAGCGGCCTCACCGCGCGCCACCAACGGCCGCCGCACGCGCCGCGTTGCCAGGACACCGCGGCCGCTTGTTTGTGCACGCACGCTCTCTGACATCACCATCCCGGCGGGTGCCATTGGCCCGACCCCCGGGAGGGGGCGGTCTCCCCGGCACGCCCGGGTCGCTCATTGGGCGGTTCCCGTGGGCTGCGCGCGGCGGCGGGTGCACTCGGCGGGCCCAGGCCGTGAGGGGAGCGGCGGCCGCGGGCAGATGGTGAGCGCCCTTCCCCTGCCGCGGGGTCCCCTTCCCCTCGCTGCCTGCCCCAGCCGCGGAATAACTGCGGCAAGCCGCTGCTTGTTGTGGCGGCGGAGCTCGCCTTTCCCGAGGCATTCTGCCGGGAAATTCGTGCGGGCGGACAGCCAGCCACTGGGCTCGCTGCCATGGCCGTCTCCGCTGCTTGGTATCCTCACACAACGCGGAAGTCAACACCCCTGTCGAAACGAGAAAAGGCAACTCATCCCACACTTCAAACTTAGCACTATGAAAAATATCTCCGATAAAATACCAAGAATCGCAAAATACGTACCCTGCTCTCAGTGTGTGTCTGGGTCTCTATGCCTGGGACGAAGTCTGCCTGGGGTTTAAGTCAGGAAAAGGCCTCACATAACTTTCTCCAAGAGCAGAGTATATGGAGTAAAAAATCTGATGCCTGTGTTAACAGAAGGGAAAAGTCAGAGGTGTTCCAGACAAACTAGCTGCCAGATTAACCTGTAAAGGACACGGCATGTTAAAAAAGAAATTTCATATTCAAATAGAACAAAATGGATCTTCTTTGCTACACACTGGGTAGCCAAAAAACCTTACAATTCAACGGATCTTAGTCATTGCTCAGCAACAGCTAGAAAACCAATTCCTTTCTTGGCATTTATTTCCTTTTATAAAGCCCAGCCAGTTAAAGTTGGGTGGGCAGGGACCACCCATCCTCCCATGAATTTGTGCAGATTTAAAACTAAAGGACTAAAAGCTGTCTGCCACTGGTTCAGAACAGACCCTGTACTCGAGGAAAACATCATGCCTGTCAAGCAGAGGGGAACACTCTGCACTGCACTGAGCTACACCAGAAGCAGAAAAGGTCTCAAGAAGCATCCTGAAGAATAATGCGCAAACTCAGCACAAGCAGATTAGTTCTCTTTCTGGGACAGATTTTGTGTTGATCTTGCTGCTGCCTAGCACCACTGTGAGCTGGTGTGCAGGCAAGCTAGAGCTGCACAGCTCCCTCTAAACTTTGCTCCAACAGTGGAGATGGTCTTGGTCATCCCATTTCAGCACCGACTTTGAGGCTGAATTTCAGTCCCATTTCAGTCCCAAACATGATATAACCTGGCTTTTTAGCTGTGAGGGTGATTTACTCGTGTTTTCCAGGTAAAACCTCTCCTGACACATCAAAGCAACCAGCAGGCGGTGCAGAGGGTCCAAGTCACCACAGCGGAGTGTTAATGTACATACAGACCTCCCATCTGTTTTTCTGGCATTACTCCATTAGTTGATGAGTTTTCTGGTTAAGACAGAAAACATGAAGCCCAAATGTATATTCCCCAGTCACAAATTCTTCAGCTTCTTTTCTAGAATAACCTAAGAAAATGACCATAGATATCCAGCGTCTACCACTTGCAGCAAAGAATATCTCTCGCTTTTGCTACAAATTTACTATTGTTGCTACTATAATTTGTGTTGAATTTCCCCCAGAGTGGGCTATTTTTCATCTTTTCTCTCCTTCACTTTCTGAAGGCATCCAACTACAGAAAGCCTAGCTTACATACAACCCTGCGGAAGAAAAGTGGCTTCAAACTTGAACTTACAGAAGAGCAAAAGCAGGAGATCAGAGAAGCTTTTGATTTGTTTGATACTGATGGATCTGGAAGCATCGACATAAAAGAACTGAAGGTTTTCAAACTTTTTTTTTCTTAGATGGAAGTATCTTTGGTCACAAAATTGCAGCTGCTTTTTCTGTTTGTCCAGCCCTAACTATTTTTAAATAGGTTAGGAGTACAAAGAAGAGTAACTGCTTTCTGTTGTGGCTGAATTTGGGGTGTACTGTCTGGTTAACATATAATTGCTTTTCCTGAGTGGAGGGAGATCACATCCCTGGTATCCAGCCTCCTTTGAAGTCCCATTTTGGTAATATGGTCCCTTTAGCAACTATGTAGACTGGAACCTTCACCTAATTCAGACACAAAGCAGCTTCTCTTATTTGGAGAAATATATCCATGTTCCAAGTGGATCTAAAGATAAAATATGTGTGCATCTGAAGATTGAACCTATACTCTAACTGTATGGGAAAATGAGAAAGCTGTTAAGTGTTACCAGCATGTTTTCAGTGAATTGTTTATTATTACAGTTTTGGATGAGAAAATGAAACAAGCTTTAGAGCAGCTGCTGACACTGTAATTCTGGTGGCCTACTAACAGAAATATTTTTTGGTGCAGGTTGCAATGCGTGCTTTGGGCTTTGAGCCAAAGAAGGAAGAAATTAAGAAAATGATAGCAGATATTAATAAAGAAGGAAATGGTACCATTGACTTTGAAGACTTTTTGGCTATGATGACACAAAAAATGGTAGGAATTCCTAACAAAAATTCTTGTGACAGCATTAAAAAAATACTGAAAAGTGGCAGGTATTTTATGTATGTTAATGTATGTTTTACTCTTGTTTTAGAGTGAAAAAGATTCAAAAGAAGAAATTTTGAAAGCATTCAGATTATTTGATGATGATGGCACAGGAAAAATTTCATTCAAAAACTTGAAAAGAGTTGCCAAGGAGCTGGGAGAAGATTTAACAGATGAAGAACTTCAGGTAAATTCTGATTTACCCAAGCTTTTCTAATAGGCACAAACCAATCCTGTAGCTCCCAAAAATTAGGTGCTAATTTATGCCTACACAAAAACAGCTAGAGGTCAAAAATACAAAGAACAATCAAATACATAGCTTTGTTTTCACATGAAATGCTTTGGATTTGTTGTTGTTTAATGAATGGAAAAGCTTGTGTTTAGAGTCCAGCGCCTGATCAAACCTACGGTATGTTTTGTAGGAAATGATTGATGAAGCTGATCGAGATGGGGATGGAGAAGTAAGCGAGCAAGAGTTTTTGAGAATCATGAAGAAAACTAGCTTATATTAATTCGTTGCCTTGCTGTTCAGCTGCTCCAAAAGATAACCTGGAAAAGACTTAAAAGCTGGTATTGTTTCTCCTGCATATAAATAAAGTCTGGAAGGGCACATTTTTGGTTCATTCTTTTTCAGCAAATTTTAACTGGGGAATGGAGGCTTCAGTATCCAGAACTATTAAAATGAGATATTACAGAAGTGAAAAGGATGAACTGAACCTGCAAGGCAGGGTCCCTTCCCCTCCCCCTCAACAATTCTACCCATTTGGTATAAAGAATGCCATGTTTCAGCTTTTAAACTAAAAGCTGTTTCACTTCAGATGTGAAGATTCCCACTGCTGCTGGGAAAGGCCACTTTTGACTTTCCCAAGACTACAGAATGAAAGTACGAGCTTGGTATTTTTATTCCATTTAAGGTTTTAAGATTAACTTTTGGTATTTGTCTCCTTTTCTTTATTTCTATGTAGGACTCTAAAACCAATTGCATTTCTGTATGAAACACAGTTGTCTCATGGCAAACTGTTTCTGGACCTAAGAGGAAACAAATACAGATAACCAGATTTGGTTCTTGTGCTGTTTGTAGATGTTCTTCTGTTTATCTGAGAATCTGAAACCCCATTTACCTGAATGTAACTTTCTTAGATTATTAAAGTTTATTGTACAACCAGTCATCACCTTGTGCCAATGTTCTTTCTCTGAAGACATTACAGAGATGCTGTTACACCAAGATTTTAGGAACCGAAAAAGTTCAGTTCTTTGGTGCACTAGGATAAATGTTGTCCTTGACAGCTCAGTCATGTTGAAGGGAAAACTCACATCTGAAGGGAAAAAACAGCAGCAGAAACCTGTTGTGTCCTTTGATATGCCAAGAGTCCTACTAACAGAGCTCAAGTATTTCAATAAACTGGCGACATAAAATTCTGCTTTCAGTGGGCACAGCACGGTCTGCCTAACTACAGCATTCACTCTTTTTATTGTTTTTTGAAAAATTGTTCACACTTCACAATTTTTACATTAAGGAAAGGTATGGAAGTCTTTTCTCTCATCTGAGGGAATGAAGAACTAACAGATCTGAGTGCAGACATTCTCACTAGAGGGCATCCAGTTACTACTGTGTAAAATGAGTGATGCTCATTTCCCTCCTCTGGCTTTTAATGATGGTAGAAAGTAGGCTAACAACTATCATCCAGATGGGGCTTGAAATGTGTGGTTGGATACATAACTTCTTTTTCTGAAAAAAGAACACAAGGCTGGTCACACAACTCAAGTGAAAAAAAAAATGCTGTAATTATTAGTTGGCTGTTGAAAGCCAAACCCCCAAACCACACTTTCTGAAACTCCTACTCTTTATCAATAATTAGAGACACACTCCCAGGAGAGCAGAGAACTGAACTTCCCTTTTGCACAGTCCCCGAGTGCTCTGGCCTCTGCTCTACAGTTATTTTCTCTTCTTGGGAATACTGCTGTCAAGTGGAATCCCTTGAAGCACACAGAGCCTGACCCACTGCAGGAGGCTTGTGTCCCCCCCTTGGCATGTGGGAAACCTGGAATCATGGCCTTACTTTGAGTCAAGAAGAACAAGGATTTGGAAATTGTCCCCAAGGTGAGCTGACTGTTAAAAGGCATCTGCTTCGGGATGTGTCACATGTTCCAACAGCCTTGTGGTGCGGAGCATGACTCAGAAATACATTTTCAGGCAAGTGCCTGGCCAGAGGTCAAAAGCATGATAGATGGGCACCTGCCTTCACTCAAAGCCATCTCAGAGTATCAAGAACTTGATAGCTTGTATTTACTGTTGGAAAAATACAGGGGGTCAGTAAGACAGAGATGTGGAGTTAGGGTGGAGCAAGACAAAGCAGCAAAGAGCGGCAAAGTTTGATTCTTCGAAATCTGATTTATATGGGCTCACATTCCTTAAGCACTACAGAGACAAAGATGCTCTTAAAGCAGTCAGTGGAGACAGAGCACAGTCCATCTACAGCAGACCTACGCTTTTGTAAGTAACAGGTGAAACAGGTGCAAAAAGTACAATTATTTTCTCTAAGCAAAAAATTACCCTAGTTCAGAGTAACTTTTAGTAAACATAACCCTTACATGACAACTTTTCAGCTTCCCTCTTCATAGCCGGAAGCAATAAAATGGCAGACAGGTTTGACTATTATTTCTGTTCATGCTGCAAAATGAATAAATATTGATAAGCTAGGTCGCTACCTGGGTGAACGCTTGGGATCTTTCTACAGAAAATAATTTTGATTTTTCTATAAAAATAGCATTAAAAATAGCAGTATAACAAATCCAAGAGAAAGTGTGATTTAAAAACTCATGTACCGAAACTAAAGGAGCTTTTCACAAAAAAGAAGCCACCTTTAGAAAGGGGTGGGAAGAAACAAGTAATCTTATTCTTCCTAGCATCCAAACAATATGCACTAGATGTATTTAACAGGTCAATAGTTATTATCTGGGGATTTTTGTGCAGATTCAGAAAACTCCAGACTATCAAACGCCATGCAATACTACAACTCACTGAGTCAATATCTAGGATGGTTTAATCCTGACCACTTCCTGGTAAGGGCTCAGTATCATCTATTCCCATTTGCTGCAGCAGGACTTAGCACTGGTGCTCAGCAGTTTTGCAGAACTTGGCCCTAGACAATGAAGGCTTTAGGTATGAGCTTCCTATTTCCTGCAGTGGATTGGTGTAGGTGGCCTTGTTACCAGAAATCCATACTCCTACACAGCAACTTCTGACTGTGTTTCTGCAGAAATGACTATGATGAAAGGAATTAAGTATTTTTTAAATAAAAATCATCTGCTTGTTTCTCCAAACCAGTCTCGGTATCTCCTGCTGGCAAGATCAATTTCTTCACCTCTCACATGGCAAAATTAAGAGCAGGGTGGAAAGCAGAAGGATTCAGGTTCACAAAGCCCCACCATGGTGTGGGCTGCTGTGTATCCTGAGAGGGGAGAGCCCATCCATCCGTGCTGTCCCCTGCCCTCTGCAGTGTCTGAGTCACTGCCCAGCCCACAGAGCTCCTCGCTGCTGCCTTCTGCAAACAGGAAAATCCCACATCCTCCCAGCGGGTGTAGGAAACCCAGCTACAGCCTCTGGATCCAAAGCCACCAAAACCAAAGGGGAGACTGTGGTGTGGGTGGTGTCCACAGGCTCAGAGCCAGGGTCCAGGACCTTGCTGACTGCAACCCAGCTCCCAGGGCAGAGGAGCTGTGGGCCAGCATTGCCCACCCACTGCCCTGCCAACCCCAGAGCTCCAAGTTAAGGTACATGCCCAGCACCAACTCCCCCCTTGGCTCTGCCAGGGCCACACCAGGAAACTGCCTCTCCTGCCCCACCTTGTCCTGCAGCCAGTGGAAGGTCACACCTATCCCTTACTGCTCTTCCCTGAGGGCCACCCAGCCCAGGGCCTTCCAGAAGTCACTGGTCTTGCCAATGTTGTTGTGGAAAGCATCATCCTGGTGGGCTCCAGGGAAGTCACCAGGGATACTCCTCTCACCTCCCACCCATCTCAGCTCACTCTCTGCCATCCTCCATGAGCAGATGATGACTGTGGAGGTGGATGCAATCAGCCAAGGATCTTCACTGTGAATTTGCCAGTACTGGCCGAATACTGACAGAGCTGCTTCAGATGATGGCTGTGCACCTACTGCTGGGAAATCAACTGGAGACACTGCTCACAGATCCATATTGTTTCCTTCCACCAAGATCCCTGTGACAAAGCTCATATTGAGGGCAGTGTTGTTCTGAGAAGCCCACAAGCATCCTGGGTCAGGCAGCCAGGGACTGGCTCTCCACTCTGAGTACTGCTCTTGGGAAGGAAAACATAGGGGCAGACGGACATGGGTTTGTCCAGCTGTCTGGGAAAATGCTCAACACAAAAGCTCTTTTGAGAAGCTACTCCTGTAAAGTTGACAAGACCTGTCATCCCCAAATGTGTGCTCACACACAGAGGTAGGCAACAGGGCTGGCACAGGAAGGGAATGCCTTCAGAAAGCAAACAGCCTCTGTCAGTCCTATGCAGCCCCAGCCTTCCTACTTTTAAGTCTCCAGTGGCTTCTGAGCCACTGAGCTCACAGCTGGCATCAACTTCTCTTCCTTCTGCCTCCTGAGCAAAGCTGCTCCCTCTGCACCTCCAGCACTGTCCTGTTCTGTTCCTGACCTTCTCCCAGGAAGGTGAAGAAGTGAGACCATACAGAAGATAATAGAGAAAAATTCTCCTGGCATCTATTCCCTGTCACATTTGTTCCATGCTCTTGCATCTATTCCCTGTCACATTTGTTCCATGCTCTTATTGACTGAAACAGGAAAGCACAGATAAGGGAAAATAGCTACATGTCAAGGGAAAAACAAACCAGCCTTTCCCAACTGTCTCAACATTTATTCATTTTCTAGACCAAGTGCCTTTGATTCAAGCTGATGGACAGACAAGAGAGCATGTCTTTGTAATCCATGTCAACAAAGCAGAAGCAAGGCCCTTTTGCCATTACTGTACCATTACCAGCTCTCCACTTTGATGTTTTAACACCAACATTTTCTTCTTCAGAGGTGTCACAGGGGCTGGCTCCTGCCATTGGTCTGGCCCACGAAGGAGCTGCTGACATCACAGGTCTTCCCTATCAAGCAAACTGTTCTACAGTGATGGCAAAGTAATTGTTTACAGATACTTCATGACCACTTGGGATGTTTCTAAATATCTCCAGCTGCATTCTTGGGGTGAATTTGTGTTTACAGACTGGTATTAACATTGTCCTGGAGTTCCAAAGTTTAGGGTGGTTTTTGGATACCACCTGAAAATGTAAAGGTGGCAATTAGTTTCTTTTAACCTACTAAATAATTTGTTTTTAAGACTAAAGTACTGATTCAAATTGAATCTAGGTATTTCATGGAAAATGGAGTTTAGGACAGTAACTTTTTTGGCACTGTTGCCATAATGAAACTCCTAGTTCAAAAGGTAGCACAGGTCTTTGACAAAAATGAAATAATTTTACACTTATTTCAGCAGTTTCCATTAAGAAATTGGCTTGGCTTGCTCAAGGCACTGTCTCTTAAAAAACATTACATCAGCTTCAGTAGATTTTACTTGATAATGCTGAGTTCCTAGCAATTACCAGTATTTATTATTTGCATATTTTTTACGCCCTGTCCAAGCAGAACAGTAACAGCCCCGTGCCCTAGAAAGCTTTTGAGCTCAGAAAAAGAGAGCTGGTAACAGAAATATAATACATAAGACAAAAATGGCCAGAAATCCAAGAAATTATAACATCCTGATAGTAAGTTTTCAGAAACGGAACATTTCCCAAAGCCATCGTTTCAAGAAAATTGAAACGGGGAGGCTTTCTGTGTTGGTTAATCAGACATGTAGTAAACAAACATTACTGTCAGTCTCAGTTCAATTCTGAGTAAGAGAAGCCCCCACAAGCCAACACATGTTCTAATAAACAGGCGGAACCAGCGGTTAGGCTGAAAATTTTCTATTTTAAGAAGCCTCTCTGCAGATCTGTTTGCTTCCTATGTCAAAGAAATGCAGAACTTCAGATATGGGCTTTTGTGTTCAAGCTGCTGACAGAGGCAAATGGTTTAATAATTTTTTTTTTTCCCCTTGAACAACCTTTTTTTCAGTACTGACATTTGTATTTTTATGGACGAGTAACTTGGAAGAAGAATGAACACTGAAAAGGTAAGACTACACAGTAGTGTCTGTTTAGTCTGGGAAGTCTCCAGGCCTTGTTTAAGCTGATGTTCCTGCTATACATTTCTAAGGGCACAATCTGGATAACTCCCTGTGCAGACAAGTGTATTCTGCATTAAGAATGGGAACTCCCCCTATAGTTTATCCATTTTTGTTCTTTCTTGTGTAGGTTGACAAAAGTGCGAAAGATGATCTTGTGTTGGTTATTATTTCTTCTAGATATTGAACTCCTAGGATGTATGGACAGACTTTGCCTAGCATGGCAGTTCTTTCTGCATATTTCTTATAGGAAAAATATAGTTAACTGTCTCCTTTAAATCTTTCTTTTCCTAATGTAACTTTGTCCAGATTAAACATTAGTGTTCTGCCCCTCACATGCTCCTTCAGCAAACCCAACTCCCCCTCATTATTCAAAAAAAAGGTTTTTGTTGGGGAAACTGCAAGGTTGTACCTAAGGATATAAATTTAAATTAAGGACCTTACACGACCCTTTAACCCACAGACTGACCTGTATGCTGCTTCCAGATAAGCCTGAGTCCCAAGACTCTGTTTGCACCCTGCTGCAGCTAACAGGAGGCAATCTGCTTTGGTTCTTCTGAAGTAAAGCTAAAATAAAGTCAGACAGATGATTCTTTAGCTGAAGATAGGCTAACAGAAATCACTGAGAAGTTTGAGGGCAATCCCAATCCCTGCTGTGGCTGTGACCTGCAACAGTCACTACAAATGCTCTGGTGTGTCATGAATTCCCCCTGCTCTGCTGCAGCCATGTGCTGCACTCTGCTCCCCCTGGGGAAAGTAACACTATGAACATAAACCACCCTGAACCATCTCCAGCTGCTTTTGCAGCTCAACGATTGCCACTGGGCAATTCCACTGCTGCTTAGAAAGAGCATCCTATGATATGATAGTCAAAGCAAAGGCAAACGGCCACCCCATGCATGCCTGAATATTTCACTGTGGTGGAATACTCCCTAAAGGGCAAATTTTTCAATTTCTAAGAACAAGAATTCTGCTTTTCTTATTCTAGGTCACTTGTGGAACCACACAGACAAGATAACACAACAAAATGTCACTAATGATAAAATCCAAGCTTTTCAGAACAGTTTTTCTGAAGGCAGGCACTTTATTTAAGTGCCTAAGCAGAGGGGGCAATTTTCACATGCAATGTCCGGGATTTACTTTTGAAAGCATAGGTTCAAATATCACTGTTATTATACTTGGATATCAAGGAGCTAAGCAGACTGGTCTGGGTGGTGCACCAGAGAAAGGAAAAGTGGCCAGTTCAAAGACTGATTTGTTGAATGAAGATGGGGTCAGCCACACCACCCTGTGTGACTGCACAGGACTGAGTCACCTCATTCATAGCTAACAGTGCAGCAAAGCCAGCTCGCATTCTGGAAACATCACCTTGGGTTTTATTCCAAAGCATACTTCCCTGCTCCACTGAAATATTTGTTGCAGCTGAACAGCTTGCAAATAAGACCTAAACAGGCACAACATACCATAGGCATAGGAAGATTTTTCAAAATCTAGGGCTGATCATTGGCTGCAGTCGAGCTCCTGGAGCGTGGCGCCTGAATGGTGCTCTCCCCCAGTTTCCTCCACGGTTCAAAAGCCTGAGGGAAAATTCAACAGTCACTATTTTCAGCAGACAGTTAGTAAAATAATGGCTTTTGGCTGAAAAAAATTAAATATCACTGAGCCATAAGCAAAATATTGTTTTGTTTTTAAAGAACACTTCAGCTTCAAGGCCACTGAGTCCCCCTCTGACCACGGAGGGGTGGCAGCCATGCTGTCTCCACATGCAGAGGGAAAAAAAGACAGACTTGTTTTTGCTTTTCTCTGTTCTCACCTGAATGACTGGATCAAGGTTAAACAACCGCAGACAGAAGGAAAAAACGATCACTGAACAGAAGTGGAAATATGAAATATGTCAAATGATATTCATTTTTTGGTTGTCATTAGAAGTGCTCAGGGGTTGTGGCCAACAAGGTAAGAACAGGCAGTCTGCAGAACGGGAGATTTCTGACGGTGAAGTCCTATTGGGGTTTTTTGGGACAATTACATGTAACACACCAAAGGAATGGCTCAGAACTGCTATCCCCACCTACAGTGTTTCTTTTCCTTTACATTTACCGTAAGAATGTTTGGGCAACAGTTTGTTTTTTTCAGTTGCCACTTACTATTCATTGTGAAACTTGGTAAGACTGTCCATGTTATAATGTTACTCCATAAGTATATGTGGATAAAACATTTTCCTTCAACAGTTTTTGGCTATATTTATGAACCTGTCCCATTAGGTGGAGCATTCCTGAGGGCACATAATGTGGCTGGAATTGCTCTGACAGAACCCAGACCAGTGCTATCCCTCTCATTTTTATTACTGTGTATATAAAACATATGCAAATGTTTTCTGGTACTCTGTCCAACTGCTTAAACACTGAGTACCAAAACTAATTCTAGAAATACCTGTCATTGCTACACCACATGATTTAAGCATGATTTGGAGGAACAGTCAGCTCTTTAAGAACAAATACTAAAGTAAATCTCCACCTAATACAAACAATAGTGGCATGGCAAACTACAAGTTGCATATTTAAATACTCCAAAGTTTTTACTGCAAGTAATTATTCTGATTAGATTTAGCAGTGATTAGAAATCAAAGCTTCTCCCCTAAGCCTGATTATGTGTGGAAAGAAAAGGGATTCATTTGGTTAAGCTAGCAAACTTTCCAAACTGTACAGTGAGCACTGCTATTCCTTTTACTTGGTAAAAGTGTGGAATACTTTATTTTAGGTCATCTAGGCCTTAAATTCACAGAAATGCAAATTTAAATCAACATCACATTCACTGATGCTAAGTACTTTATTTAAATCAATTGAGAACTGCATGGAATATGAGTCCTCATCTGCTTAATGAAACTTGATCTTTGATAGCAACCAAATGAAAACCCCTCTTATGCCATTTCCAGTTGCAGAAATAATGCTTAAGTAAATGTTATTGACAAGTTTTAAGGAAGAAAATACTTGCAGTAAATAGACAGTATCATTTTAAAGACAATCTTGAACCAGAACCTTTGACAACTGTCAACTTTTTCAGTATGAGAATTATCTGCCACTGGAAACTGAGGTGGCTGAACACTCCTTTAGTAGACAAGTTTGTCTTTGAACACAATTCATACCAAACAAAACACCTGTTTATATATTGAGGAACAATATTTTCTGTAAGAAAATCAGGAGGAGAATAAAAATACGCTGCTATTCATGTATGGGATTACAAAATACAAGGCAAAACAGTACAAATGACAGAGCATCACCCTACATTTTTACTTCATTAAAACAAGGCATCTTTAAATCTTGGATCCAGCTTGAGGAGTCTGAAAATCAACACCAGTGAGTGAAGTTCCAACTGTTGTGAATCTAACAAAGGTCTTACCCTTGATGATATTGTGACAAAAGCTTCCACAGCTTGTATGTTTTGTATAAAAAGCACTGCTTTTCATTGGTTTTAAGTTTCCTGTATTTTTATTATACTTCATGTTCTGTTTTACTATATACTTACTGAAATTTTCCAAAATAATCTGTAGTCCGAAATACAACATATGCTTCATGAAATAAGCAGAAGTAGCCTTCAAAATTATCAACAAAATAAAGTCATCTCCCAGAATGAGTCAATCAAACTGCCAGGCCATTTTCAAGTAAAATGATACCACGTTGCCAGAATGAGAAGCACAGAATTGCCTCACAGATAATAAGCCAGAACTGAATTTAAGAAACCTCGAATAGACTTCCTACAGTGAATCATCTTTTTTTAAAATAATTATTTATTTTTATCTGGAGGTTGAAGAAAACGTGATTCATTCCATTCTGAAATTGTTTTCTGTTTTGATACAACTTTGTTTTCTGCAACATCTTTTGAGCAATGTTGGAAGTGCAGAATAACAATCAGTTAAATCAGTCCCAGCAGAAGAGAAAAACAAGTCTGAGGACAGAAGAGGCATTTTCCATCTGAGATTTAGGAAGGAGTAGAGAATCAATGAGGCAGAGTTGTACAAAAAAGCCTCTCTCAAGGCAATAAAAATACAGCTGTTTAGAACAGAAACAGAGATTTTGAAGGCAGAGAAAAACGGTGAGCATTAGGTGAAAAGAAGACACAGGCTTTAAAAAGAGCAAGGCTTTTGGGAGCAGTTTCTGAGCCATCAGGGGAGAGTGGGGCTGGTGACATGGACATGCCAGTTTTGTAACAGCTGCAGCAGGAGACAGGGTGAGGAAGGAAAATGGTGTGTGAGGACACAGCAACCCCATGGAGGCAGCATGCAATGCTGTGGGAGCACCCAGTGCTCACAGGGACAGAGTGATGGGGATCGTAAAGTCAAAGCCAAGGAGGAAACAGATGCTGTAATAATAAGAGGGATAAGTAAGGTTTGGAAGGATGTCTCTTGCCCAGAATGGGGATGCCTGTCTTTGAGACTTCTAGGGAGGAGGCTGAAATAAAACCACAAGATTTCTTGCTCAGAGTGACTGTGGGTAGCCACTAGCTGTGACTAATGCCACAGAGTTTCTTACTGCTGCTGGTAGGTACAGGTCACTGTGATTTGCAGCAGGAAGAACATTCTAAGCACTGAAGTCAGTCATGTACATCTTGCCTATAAATTTAGGATAAAAATATTGCCTGTACATTTAATTCTCAGAGCCTTGGGTAAACTGATTTACTTAGTGAAAGGAAGGCTTCCCAAGAAAACTGTTTGCCAAGAATGATTTTAAGGAGAAGAAAAGGATGGCTTGGCATCTCCACTGAAGGAGCTGTTCCCAAAGTTGCTGGAGATGTTGCCTACTGGACAAGACAGGCAGGGATTTGTGCAGGTGCAGATGCCCAGTGGGCAGGAATACACAGGTATTGCTCTGTAACTGTCCAGGGACTTGGGCCTGCTTCTGTCTGCTAGCCTGCAGATCTTACCAAGGAGCCTCTTTTGTCATCTAGCACAAGGCTCAGTTCCTATAGGCAGCTGTCTCCTCCAAGTATGCTCCCAAGTCATCCAGAATGTTCCTTTTTCACAAGCTGCATGGAGCTGGGAAGTTACTTGCTATAATACTGCTGAAATGAATGTGAACACAATCATCTTACAAGGCTGAAATCAATGCAATACAAATTGCCTTTGTAGTATTTGGGAAAGTAACACACTAAAAAATGTTTGTGATGGCATGCAGATGAATGGAGAAGGCTGGTGTCTTTAAACCTCATTTTATTGACCTTGGCCCACCCTTGGTCCAGCCTGCCCAGGTCCCTTTGCAGAGCCTTCCTACCACTGAGCAGATCAACACTCCCAGCCAACCATTTGCAAACTTACTGAGGAGGCACTCAATACCCTCATCTAGATGACTGAAGATATTGAACAGGACCAGCCTCAAAACTGAGCCCTGGGGAACACCACTGGTGACCAGCTGCCAACTGGATTTAACTCCACTGACTACAAGCCTCTGGGCTCTGCCATGTGGCCAGTTTCTAATCCAACAAAGAGCTTATGTGTCTGTACCATGAGCCATCAGCTTCTCTAGAAATGCTGTGGGAGACAGTGTGAAAGGCTTTACTGAAGTTCAGGTAGACAACATCCACAGCCTTCTCCTCATCTAGTAGGTGGGTTCTTGATGTACAGTGGACAGCTAGCTAATCACTGTGCCAGTGAAGCTGCTGGAGAGGTCTGGAAGAAGAACTTTGTACATTTGCCCTTCTCCTTAACTCTAAGGTAATTGTCACTCCGTCATGATGCTAAATGGAAACACACTCATCTACAAACAAAACTACAACATACTGATAATGAAACACTGCTTGCCACAGCATTGGACAGGAGCTCGTTTTTAAAGTTGCGATTTCCCTGTAGCCCTGGTGTAAGTCAGCTACAGAAGAAGAGAGAAAGCAAGGCAAATGAGAAACTACACACATATGTGCTGCAGTTTCATAGACTGTCAGGCCGGAAGGGAGCTCAAGGACCATCTCGTCCAAACTTTCTAATACTATAGTTTGTGTGACATGTCCCAGCACCCTGTCAAGCTAAGACTTAAAACTTTCCAAAGTGGGGTAACCTACCACTTTCCCTGTTCTGTCTCTCAGCTCAGTATTTATGACTATTTTCTGTGGACATTGTGTACTTACATTGCTAACACTATTCACAAGTCCACTAGAGAGCAGCTATGCCTCACATTTACTAAGGATATTTTTTAAAAATAGTTTCTCTGACACTTAAATGACTAATCAGACCTGAAAAGCTTTCTCAGTACTAGACTGAAAAGAAATGGAGGTGTGGATTCAGGCTGTTCTCATTCATACCATTGCAATAGCTCTCTCATAGCACTGACCTGGTCCTGTTCATGAACAACGTCACTCTTCCAGAAATACTGGCTCATACTTCAGTCTAGGATATTTCATTTAAACTGGAGAAATGCAGGGGTGAGTTTCAAGCTTTTTCCTTAAGCAAGCCTTGAATGTCTCATACGTTGTGAGCTTCCCTGAATTCCTTTGGGAAGGAGTACAGATTTTTTGCAACATGTCTAGAGTGAGAGGCAGCCAAAGGGCCTGGTCTTTCCAGTCACTGTATAAAATGGGACCTGAAAAAAAAAAAAAAAAAAAAAAAAAAAAAAAAAAAAAAAAAAAGGACAAATAAAGCTCTTTTGCCTCATTTCGGTTAGGTTCAAAGAAATGCTGTTCAAGTCTAAAGGACTAGTGAGGCCTGGCAGTCCACATCAGCTCATTTCAGGCTATCCTTCACTAACTTATGAAAGATGTTAAATGACACTGAAGAATAATTTACACTGAGAAGAAAAGGTACTATATAAAATACTACATTTTAGAGAGAAGACAATTTATTGTATAAAATATTGTCTTCTGACCATTTTTTTAACCTTATAAAAGTTTGTCTTTCTTTAAACATCAAGGAACAGATTAAATATAAAGACTCCACTTAAACTCCAAAACTCTAAAAGGAAACCACTATCTGCTGCTAAATCCCTGTTCCCTAGCCTGGCCTGCTAAGTCAAAGAATATTGTTCTGGCCGTGTTAGGAGCAAGCAAAAAAGCCAAACAAGGCAGGAGGCTATCACCTAGTACTAGTACCATGGTTTATACTAAATTACCTTTTTTAGTTGTTTGTGATTTTTTAAAAATCAAACTCTCACCTGGAAGATTTTTATTTTATAATATTTATGTAATTCCCCACAGTTAACTTCTCTATTTGTTTTTACACTTGAGAAAAGCATTAATTTCCTTCTTAGGCCTTTAATCATAATCAAGATTATCTTGATTCTTTTCCCTTTTTGAGGTCAAAACAGGCTCACAGTACATCTTAAAACATTTCCATTATTGTTTCCACTGAACGCAAGAAAAATATGTTGACTTTGAAAAAAAAAAAAAGAATAAAATTAAACCAGAAACAATTTTCTTAAATTAGATGTACAGATTTCACAGCTCAGAAACAAGGATGTCAAGCGTGTCCAGCTTATACAGCCTCCTACACAGAAACCGCAAGGTTTCAATGATAAGTCACTGAAACCACAGCATTCAGCTTCTTATCCAAGACTACCTTTACCTAACGGGTGCTGATGCTTCAGTGCTATGACTGATCACACAGTAGTTTTTCCAAGGTTCACTTAAGGTGCTGACTTGTGAAAAAAAACTAAACTCATTACGCAATGCAACTGTGCTATAGAGCTTTTCAAATCTGTATGTATGCACACATAGAAGATCTCACTGTGGGCAATGACAGATATGTCAGCTTGCCTGTTAGATATGCCTTTTTATGGATAAGGGCAGAAACAGATATTTGAAAATAGATTTAGCAAGAAAAGCTCTTTTTTCAGAGCTATTAGATGAAAGCATTATCCATTAAGCACAGAATGAGCTAGTCATCTAAGAGCACTCCCTAACCTACAGTAAACAAACAGCAGACTTGTGTGTAAAGTCAAAACAAAGTGTGTTATATTCACAGAGTAATTCATATGTGAGAAATAGAAGAGTTAGTATTCCTACTTACAATAATTCTATACTGGCATAAATAAATCCACATCAGAGATTTCATTGATATAACAGCCTGAAAAAATAACAGCAAATCCCACCTGAGTGATACCACTGCTTCAAGAGTCTTAGATGTAGACCAGACTGTAAAGTTGAGAGTTCCCTAGGTCCTCTTAAAATAATTCTATCAGAAATTGCATTTCAGCCACAGCTAAAGGGTTGAATGCTGTTTGCACTGGCACCCGATTGCAGTTCCTGGAATAACATTGCAGAGAAACCCAGTGGCCCCCTCAGCCTTGTGTATTTAGCGGATACTCTGTTGTGTAGTAGAGCCAGCAGAAGAGGAGTTTCTGACTTCTAGCAATTCATTCAGTTTTGCAAATCTGTCAGCTGTACCAAGGAGAAAGTAGAGTTGACAGTGAAATTACTCCAATCAAAACAAAGCAGAACAAATGAACTCTCAAAGCCTTTGGAAGAGGAATTTTTTACCTGGATCACATTTTAATGACCCAGACTAGTGTAACAGAAGCTTCACAGACTGCAGTAACTGTGAAGCCACCTGTGGCTTTCAGCTGAGCAACTACTTTCTGCCCTCAAATTGTTATGAGAACCGTGGCAGCCTGACTTCCTGTCAACTGCTGCCTTCCCTTCTGAACGTGTCCTCCAGTATGAGGAAAAGATTATTAGTACTGTAAGTACAAATGAAGATGCCCTATAAAAGCTGGGACACAGCTCCAGCACAGAAAAGGCTCTAAGCTCTTTATCGCTACAGAGATGGAACTGATAAAGCCTTATGTAGAAGTTTTTGGATGAGAGGTGAAAGGAACAATATGACACAGATGCCTGCAATGGCAGATCAGACTTGGTGACCCAGAGAAGCTTCTTCAGTCCTACATGCAGAGAAAGCTGTGACCCAGGAGGTGGGAAGCTGCTCCAAGATTTAAGGAAAGACTTGAAAGGACTTGGTTAAGAAGGACAGTTCTGTGCGTAGTGGGTCTAGGGCTGCCTCAGGGCCTAGATGATGACAAGACTTTTGCTCAATATGGTTTGCTACTTATAATTACATCAATCAGGCTATGTGTCTGACAAACATTACTGATGTGATCCAGGAAGAAGATGTACCTTGTATTTAAGGTGTTTTTGCTGCTAATGTTAAATTGTTCTGCTTTGTATTCATAGTCACCCACTTCTGCTGAAGCAGGGAGAACAAAATCAATAAATACAGAACAAATGATGCAATACAGGAACATCTGGAAAATGGCTTTGCATTTGTCATGCACCTTCACTAGCTGAAGCTGTTTCTAAAGCTTATATAAAACCACGAGCAGGGCTGTACTAGATTCAGATTCTGTTCTTGAAAGCAGCTCCTACTTTCCATCCACCAAATCTCTTTCATTCTTAAAACTGCCTTTTTTTTCTGTTAAACAGCATGGCACCTCAGCCTTTACTGCAATTGAGAACCACATTATAACTTTATTGATGTTCACTGCTACCAGTGTAAGACAATAATTATAAAATCTAGTAACAGCTAGAGGCTGAACACTGACATGCCCACAGCACCCAGGTACTTGTTTCTTCAGCCCCCAGGATGAGATGCAGACAGGGAGGTTCTTCGGCACTCACACCAGTTCTTTGAAGACAACTTCACTTTATAACCCAGTTAGTTGAGCACTTGTCACATTCTTCTTATTTTCCAGCAACTATGAATTGCCTTAAATATCTTACCCAGGGTAATTACCCTTGCATGACATAAGTAGTATCTTTTGTAATAAAAGCTTTTGCTTGGGACCCTTTAAATCTTCATTTCATTCTTTCAGGGCAGAAATGCACAATCTCCTGTAAGAGCTGATCCATGTATTCCTTCAACTCCTTAATTTACTGCACAGGATATTTTTACTAGCCAATACGAGACCCACATCAGTATGGACTACAAACTGGGTACACATTAATTCTGAAGGAATATTATGGAGAATGGAAATGGTTTTATATTGTTGTATGCAGTCTATTAATTTTTATTTTCTATGTCACCACATTCAGAGTTGCCTCAACACATTCAGAGTTGCTTTACTCTGGCCTTTATAGCAAATGCAATTTAGGAATGGATTTTTTTTCCCAGGTAGGATTTTCTTTTTTCAAAGAAAGTTTAAAAGAATTATACCAAAGCTTAAAATAAGAAGATTGAAAGAACATGGCACTAACTCACAAAGCTTTCAGAAATATTTTAAAGATTAGTTTTCCTGAATTTGTTACACAGGAAACAGATCCTAATCTCCCATTTTCCAGTATAACTCCCTTCTCTTGCTTTCCTACAATCCTCCTCCACCTCAGAATCGTAGATAGTATTGACAAGAAGTTTCATATATGTTAAGTTATAAAAATTCTTTGAAAGCAGCATGTATATTATAGGCTTTTTTGGCTGAGCCATAGCAATGACTAAGCTATGGGAAAAGCCACCATTCAGCTGTAATGTAAAGGAAAATGTGGGTGGGGGAACTGGACTTTCAGGGCTGAAGTCATTCAGCTCCTGGGTGTTGCAAAGAGGAAAGAAGAGGCCGAAGAGGGGAGGTTTTTCAGATTTCCATTCTGCTTCAGTCCCTCTGGGGATGGGGAGGCAATGGTGCAAGAGAGAGTGTCATTATTTGACTCAGCATGTTCCTAAGCCACAAAAGAGAAGTGACGTATATAAAAGGCATGTTGCTCACTCTAATCTGATTAGAGGGATATCAAGGAGTTTTCTCCACTGCCTAGGCATAAATGAAGTTCTTCTTTGTCCTTGTATTTCACTTTCTCTGTCAATGTATCTTTCCTCAAGCAAATATTGTGACTTACAGCCTCTAACACAAAAGACTATGAAGTTCTAGAGACATGATATGGAACCACCTTCTACCACACTGTCAAATACCTGTTCTATAGCTTCCTGTTACAATTACTGTACCAACTTTAAAACTTATTTCAGATATAACAGATTTAATTTAAGAATATCCCAGATAAAGTCATCTTACCTCTCATTAATTTGGTGGAGGTTTGCTGAACCAGCAAATGAATAAAGTCTGCCGTATTTCTGCGATGCTTCTGGTAAAAAATGACAACTCTTCAAGTACTACTCATCATTCAAACAGTCTCTGGTATTAATGTTCAGCCATTATATTTCACACAGTAAGTTTCACTGTAAAATATGCGGTGGTCTTCACAACAATCAACCTCTCATTATAGATACCTACCATTAACTGTCTTTTGCAGTGCACTGCCATATAAGAAGGTTTGCTTTGTTAGGACCACAATCTGCCAGACATCAGCAGGGCTCTCCCACCTGGACTTAGTATGCCAGGTTGTTGAGTAAACCCCAATGTGAAGGGGTAATAACAGCCTAACAGAATAGCTCTTCTTAAACACAAAGCTTGTGATGACTCCTCAAAAGACCAAAAAAAATAATGAGGTTGCTCAATGCCCTCTCTTTCCCCCTCAAGCCCCATGTTCCTGAGAATATGTGGACAATCCTATTATGCTTTAATTGAAGTTCTTGAGTGGTCTTGAAGTTTTCTGGTGAACACAATCTGCAGTCATCTCTTTAGATGACTAAATGACAACCACCTAATGAGGACAGAGCTAATGGAGTCATACTCCACATTCAAGTGTAAAGCTTCCAACATATCAACCAAATAAAGACGTAGGAAGATTTATTCCTTTAAGCCATCTTTTCCCTGAAAGATTAAAAAAGGCTTAAGCACATCAACACCATACAGTAAACAATCATATGAATACAGAAAATAAAAACACATTGAGTATGCCAGATAGAGCTCTCATCTGCTGAAATGAACAATGTGAATTAAGAGATCCAACTCAACTGCTGAGATTCACCTACCAGACAGAAACATAAAGGTGCATTTTATACCATGTCAGCATATTACACAGACCAGCATTCTGGACACCAAAGGCCAAACACTGAGTAGATTTTGTAAAGCATCTCCAGAGCCATCTGAAATCTTCTGACTTCTACAAATATCTACTCTGCACTTGAGCATCTTTTTGTTCACCATAGTGAAAGGGTCCAAGTGACTTGAACTGTCCTCTAATGGCACACAGGAACATTTAATGGCAATACCACAGCACTGATAACCATTTCTTAGTTCTCCAGCACGGTACAGAATAGCTTCAGATAGACTGGAGAGATTTGTTGCTGTATCAAACAGGAAAAAAAATGCAGAATCTTTGTTTACCTAGGTTTGTGGTTTCCAAGTACCTACTTTTTTACTACGTTCATTTCTTGATTCAAAGTGAAAACAGGAATTCACCCTTTTCTCTTTTTTTCCTGCCCAATATGCAGACAGGGCATATTTTCTTTCATTCCACCAATCCCTGCCCCCTACGCAGAAATTCACATACACGCACCTAGCCAGTGGAAAAGAAAAAAAGGTTACTCATTAATCCATTCTACAAAGCTTTCCAAACTGAAAAGGGTGGGTTTTACATCTCCCTCAAGGAGCAATATATAGGTAGGTAAGTAGCATACCTGAGCACAGCTCAAACTGAAGTGTGAATCTTGAATAGCACAACTTTGCTCCCGGCACATTTAAAACCAAAACTCATCAGTATGGGGAGCATGATTATTTTCTGTGTGCTTTTCTTCTGTTCCAGTATGGCACTGAGTATGGCTCCACACAAAACAGCAAAATACAAACAGCTTTTCAAGACAATTAAACTGCTAGAACCTACAGTGAAAGATAAGGTAAGCAATGCACTTATTATCACACTGGAATTATTTTCAAGCATTACATATTGCTTATTAGAATATACCTTGTGAGGCACATCATTCTGATTGTTAAATTTTTCTAACTTACATTTGTTTTATTTTAGGATGTTGAATTGCTGAATACACCAGAAAACCCTATGGTGAGGCTGCTTTCTAGTTCTATTATATCTAATAATATCTAATTTCTTTCTAATGATATCAATTTGATTTTGTATTGCTTTATTCCACTGACAATTGGCACATACCTTAATTTTCACAGCTCTGACCTTCCACTCTTAATGCAAGTTAGACTGAAAAACAAAGTATTTTTAACAAAGTTCCTTATTTCTGGATTTTTAATGACAAAAGGGTTTATGTTACGGAATCTTAACTACTATTTTGCTATGAAGTGTGTGTTCTAATACACTCACAGATTCAAATTGGTATGTATTCCATTTACTCAAGAAAAGGTACAAAGAGTGAGGATTCATACAAGATCCAGATGAGCAGCAGTACTCTTGGGGATGAAGGTTTTGGGATGGAAGTGCTTCATGATGCCACACTGGGACCAGTGCTGAGACCCCTCTGTCAGTCCTGCTAAAGCTAAATGCCAAGAGTGGCAGCATAAGGCTGCGTTAC
Organism: Phaethornis superciliosus; assembly: GCA_023637945.1. Lineage (NCBI taxonomy): Eukaryota > Metazoa > Chordata > Aves > Apodiformes > Trochilidae > Phaethornis > Phaethornis superciliosus. The sequence continues at coordinate 22,495,784 of JAJQWJ010000011.1, forward strand.
ACAGCACTTCCTCCCCTGTGCAATCACACTGGTTCCTCTGAGACAATCTTTGTTGCAAGGGTCAAATGATCAATGGGAAGACAAAACAGCATTCTGCAAGTATTTTCTTTGGATTTATAACTAGTTAAAATTACAAGAACTAGTCCCTGTGAATCCTTTTATAGAACTGATATTTATTTATGTGTTATTTAATGCTGATATTTTGTGTTCTCCAAGGTCAGAATTTTCTTATAACTAGTACATTACACCAGTCACTGAAAGCGTGTTAGTACTCGAAAGTGGCATGGTGCAAGATTTAATGTGAAATTAAATGCTAATAATAGCAACATTTCTTAAAAAATGCATTCTGCCTTCTTTTGATAATCTCCAGCATGCAGCAAAGACCAAGAGCTAGCCATGGCTAATCTAATGTTACAGTTCTGTTACGAGTTGTCTTAAATTTTCTTGAAATTTCAAATTTTGAGCCCTGACTATTTCAGACAGCAAACAATTTTGATTTTTCATTTATAAAAATGATCACTATGCAAAGGTTTCTGAATAACGCCCAGAGTGCAACGCTATTTACTCAGGCCTATAAACTCTCTTGCAAAGAAGGACAAGAAGAAAGGACAAAAACTCACCTATTTCACATGGGGTTTGTCAGCCTCCCCCTAGGACTTTCAACTGGGCACATTTTTAATTTGCCAAGAACATACAGAAGCATGACCAAAACAGATACATTCCTTTTAATTGCTAGAAACAACTGCAGTGCAAAACCCTAATATACCCAAAGTGACTGCTGGGTTTTTTTCATTAGCACTCTCTCTAATTTGTGGTATCAAAGTGAAAAGGTGATTCGCTGTCATTTTACTGTAGTGTTTGCCACTACCTCTGAAACAAAGCAAATCAACTGCTGACTCATCACTTAACCAGTTTTTTGGTTTGTTTTCTGTCTCAAAAAACACGGTCATCTCAGGAAGGAAGGTAACAGTTCATTTGCAGCTTATGGCTTTACACTCTGTTTCTGGGAGGTCCCAATTACCTCTGCTGAAAACCAGACACAGAGAATTCACATATTTAGAAGGTGCTAAGTTGATACAGCTCAACCTCTGATGAAAAACTTAAAAAAAATATTAGTGTGTTAATAGCAGTTATTATCAGCAATCACATTAACAAACGTTTCATCTTATGGAGTGAAATTTACATTTACTGACTTGTTCAACTAAGATGACTTATAGTCATATATATAGCACCTGTGTGCAGTCATGGTGATTTGGTACAGTAATACCCTAATGAAATAGGATTTAGTAAAAAGTCTTTCATATTACTGTATTTCAAATACCAAAATATTGCTTCTATGGTAACTTCCTTATGCAGATGTGTATTTGGCCTTGAATATTTGGAAAGATGACTACCTTTTATAACTTCTAAAATTCTGTGGTTTACTACCCAAGGGAAAACATGCTGAGGCTGAAAAAGTAGTCTCAAGACTGGTCTAGAAGGTCTATTGCTGGTGATTGACATTGCAGCTGAAGGGAGTGACACAATGCTGATTTACATCAGAGCAGCATCTAACCCCTGATGATCACTAATTCAGGAAGTGAAGGCTTTTCAGGCTAATCTGTAAAGTTATTTTGAGGCAATGTAAAGTATCGCTGCAAATTCCCTCTGACACAGACATTTTACATTTTTGTCTGCATCCCCCCCTCAGACTTAACCACTGGTCCATGCTTTCTAATGCCTCCTCCTCAAAGTGCTTAATCCATCACAACATAATGAAACCCACAATCCTTGTGACAGACTGTGGACCTGTCTACAGCTAGCTGTTAACTCAGAAAGTTAAAAAAAAAAAAGCAGCGTATATGAGAACTGCTGGTTTCTCAGCTCAACACGGATGAGGCAGCAAATGTTTTCAGTTTCATCTGGAAAACTGGTTTCTTTAAAAACTAAAGGTTTTTTTTTCCAGTAAGCTTGACTGGTTACGGTAAGAAGTGTGGTTTTTAAGCAAAATAAAATGTTGTATCTAATCAACACAAAATGTTGCTAATAAAATTTGATATTAGTGACATATATAAAGCAGCAAACCTCAGCAGTATATAGCAAACTAGATGAGATTCAGCTTCAGAAACAGGCAAAACAGGGATTAGGGCTTTGCAGCCCTTTTAATATGTATAATCAGCAGTTCTAAATGTTCCATCTGTTAGCATCAGTTAATAAATATACAGCTGCACCGTGAACGGAAAATGGGAGGCTGCTTTAATTCCAGAGAAGCTGCAGCAACAGAAATATTGTATCAACAGAATAAATGGCTTCTTTTTCATGCTAGATACAGATGGTGCTTACTTTCCTTCATTTGGGTTGAAAGTGCACACTTAAAGAAACACTCTAAGACTATTCAATCCAGGGACCTGGCTGCTTATCCTGCTTCTCACCCTCAATCCCTCTTTTTCCTTTAGTAAGGACACTAAGTTACTTCCTCTCCTTCATTTCCAGGCCATTATGTGAGAATATTTCAACAGAATTTGAAAATATGTCCCTCATCAATTCTAAAAATAATTAAGTAATCCTAGAAATTGCACAAAATTAGGAAGAAAAAACTATATTCCCACATGTAGTGCTGAGGAACCACCCAGAGTCATAGTCATAATTTTTAAAAATTAAAATACTCATTCCCATGCTTGTGAAAACTTATTACATGTAACATGATCTAACCTTCAATAGCATTTTCTTTCATTTGATATCATAACTAATATTCAAGTAAATGTTTAAGGCATTTATAAGACAATACTTAAGTAATTATCAAAGAAAAAGCACATTATAGGTAAAAGATCTCTTGCATTTCTAAAACAAAAACACATACACACAAAATACCGGTCAGTCTTCCCAATTAGTATCATAGGTACTTCTGCACATGAACAAATGAAGGTAAAAATTGATCCAACATTTGTTTGAAAACTATTCCTTCTTTTCCTGCTGTAGGATGGATGCCTGTTCACAGCTGTGACCTGCTTCCAGAAGGGCACACTGAAACTACAACCAAAAAACAGCCAAGTAAATGCTACATTCACCCACACTGTTGAAGTCTTGCAAAGTTTCACCTTCAGCAACCCTGGAAAGGTAGGATTACCTCACAATGCTAACAATTGTGGTCACTGCTCCTTATTTTCTATAGCAGACACCACCTGCAATAGTTGAATTGTAGAAAGTAAACTCAGAAAAACTCATCTGCTGTTCATCACTTTAGAAATGTAAGATGTACAATTTTCTGCACTTCTGGGAAAGACATTCCCTCCGACCCTGTCAATCAAGTGCACGTATGTACTTGGCAACCACTGTTAGTCAAGTCAAAAGAACAGGGATCACTACAAAATGGGTGAACGTAAGGTGGTGTTACTACATTCATTCCCTTTCTGAAATACCCTTTGTGTCAGCTTTTCCTTTTGTAAGTCTTAGATTATAACACTAGATTTTTCACTAAGAAAGCTTTAAATGTTATTTAGGATTCTGATGTGCTGTTTAGAAGTGGCATGATTTTCTTTGTCTTACAGCACTGTGAATCTTCATGTGAATCTTATGAGAAAAAAAACCCCAAAGAATTTCTGAAGAGCTTTGCAAAACTAATCCAACAGGTAATCAGATTGGTTCCTCCTCAGAGCTTTTTGACATTTTCCAAACAGATATCCTTATCTTATGCTATATCTTATGCTATTCCTAACACTGTGCGCTTTTTTTTTTTTTTTTTTTGCAGTTATTCAAGAACTAATGCAGGACACCAGAGCTGCAGGCTACTGAAAATTTACTATGTAAAGCAGACACTATTGTTATTTAAGACAACGTGAACAATATAAATATTTCCTACTGCTACTACACTGTGGGAGGTGTGTATGTGTGTGTGTGTGGTAAGTGAAAGCTTCTCCCAAAACAGTAAGGAGTTTTATTTGAATGGCTATTCACAAGATGAATTCTGTTGAGAATAATCCTAGCCTCACCTTGCATTGGAAATTAAATTGTAATTTTACAAAATTACATTTTTTTAAAAGGGACTGAACTATCACCTTCTGCTGGAGGAGAGGGCTACTCCTGTGTTTTTATTTGATCTGAAATGAATTTCATACACAGATGTCTGAAAGAGTTTAAACAAAACAAACCAAAAATAATCAGAGGCTTTGAACCCTTAAAAGGTACCTCCTCAGACCAAGTTGCTTATCTAAAATAATACCACACACACAATTTAATTTTTTAGACTGTATCTTTGCTAACTATGGGAAAATATCCTGCATTTAACTATCTTATAAATACTGGAAAAGTATTTACAAGTTGTACTGTATGTCACAGGTCTAATCTGTGCCCATCTTGAAGTTAGCAGCACATTTGTCACAGGTTTTAGTAGGGAGAGGAGTAACCCACATGCTCTTAAGGGGAGACGCTGCATTCTGTGGGGAAAAACACATTTCAGATGAAATGCCACCTGTACTCCTTCAGCATGCTAAATACAGCAAAGGCATGACTGGCTGATATGACCAACCCCTGCAAAATGAGAGCCTGTTAAAATAATTCTTGAGCAGATAAAATGTGATTAGGATGCCCTAACAAAGAAAAAATGTACATTACATATTTATTAGTCATCATTGAGATGCATCCAGAAGTACCAGGGATGGATAGTTTATGACAGTAAAGCAGTTTCCAACCAGATTGCCATATGCTAACTAGCTACTCCTGCCTGAAGTGGAACAGTTTCTGGCTTTTGTACACAAGGCAGCACATAAATGCAGTAAATAACATAGCTACTTCTGTTTAGTGACTCGCTCCACTGTTTTTAAGCTCTGGATCTCATCACATCAAGCACAGTGCTAGCGTTTTTTTGTCACTGTTGTTTTACATTTTATATACTCCTGCTGAGGCTATTTCTTATACCTCCAGAACAATTGAATTCAAAATGCTTACTTGCAGAATTTGAAAAACTGGTGAGAAACTGTAATACATGCAACTTGAGTTAATTATTCTGAGATCTTGCAGAAAACTATTTACTGGACAATCCAGTCCAGACATGAACTGGGAATATTAATCACAAAATCATCACAGCTGATTCTAGTTTGCACCACACTTGAGAACTGTGGCAGCACAATCACTGTGGGCAACTTTATACACTTCGAATACACTCTGACACTGAGGTCTTGTGCTAATTCTGTGATTTGTCAGAGGTAAGAAAGGTTGAGTGTTATTACTCAGGGTGTGATATTTGAATGCCAAATGAAGAAATGAAATCAGTGCAAAACAGATCAGCCTTCAAGACATCATCTTGTTCTTCAAGACTGTCCTCAGGAACAAAAATTAAAGACATTCCAGCAGAAACCTGTGACTGTAGGCAGGACTAGTTATCCCAAGTCCAGATGTGTACACAATCATGAATTATTCCAACTTGTATGATGAACTCTTTTTGTACTAGCTGCACTCTGCAGAAACAATGTCTGTTTTGTTAACTGAGTTCATAGAGGAAGCCATAAAAGCTCATTGCCTCCCAGGGAGGTTTGACAATGTATTTATGATTTTGGTCATAAGTGCCCTCTGCAGGCACTTCAAGATGTGTTTTAGCATGGTATATATACAATTCTGTATAATATTTAGTTTTCCTGAGAAGATTCTTTATTTTTATACCAACTGACTCACCTAATTTAATTATTTATTGCATTTATGTGAATGGAATGCTCATAATAAGTACTATGTGGTTTGATTTATTTATATGCCTTTGATATTAAATAATTTTAAGTAATGCAATGTTCTCTTGCTTTTTTTTTTAAAAGCTTCTGATCATTTCTACACTTATTAATTTATACTGTCCTAGATTTTGGCAGATCAGGTGCACAGTATGCAAAGTTTATCTTCTCCTTCTTCTTACATAACCATTAAGATGGGATAATTTATTTTTTATTGTTCCCGTCTCCTTTGAAAATCAATCATCACCCAGATTTCCTTAGACTGATATGAAAACCAGGCACCTTCATGTTTTGTCTACACAGAATTAAGTCATATACATGAAAATTTAACTCTAGAAATAAAAATTATTCAGTGTTTTCACTGAGAAATCTGTCCACTGAAGGAAGAGGAGCAGACATATTCAGTAACAAGTCACTCCAAACTAAGTATGTAATACAAGGTAACTGGAAAAACAATAGGGAACAGTTGTCACTCAGGTAACCATAGATTCATCATACCTATTATTAGGCATGATGAATCCCACTCAAACAACCTAGGATTTCTAAGAAAGCCAGCATGTTCAGAATGCTTTCTGTTGCTGATGCAGTGTCTCCAGGTGCATATTTGCTAAATACAACAGAGCCTCTCTTTCCTAGTATAACATCTTTGATTTTGCACACACATACTGCTTTTCTTTCTTACTGGCATCTCAGAACTTCTGCATTGACACTGCATTGTCTTAAGCAAACAGACCCTGAACCTTTGTCTATCCAAGTACATGGGGTTCATGAAGGCTACAGACCTCACAGAACCTGAAATAGATCACAATGAAGCTCTTCCAAAAGGCTTAAAGTTTCTGTTGCATCCAGAAGTGTTGGCTGAAACACAGAGGATATGCTATGCATAGTATGGTTTTGTGCTGACACATCAGAAAACAGAGCTCCCAAACCAGACAATTTGCCTAAAGCTAGAATAACTCCACTATTTAACTCTGCTGAGAAGTCTAGATACAATTCTGCACAAACTGACCTAGATACCTGTGAAGTGACACTGCTATGTAGATATAAAACAACTCCCTGGAATATCAAGCATGCTGGTTTGTATTGCACAGAAATGCCATGCTCTTTCTCTCAATACGGCCTTTTAAAAATCCTCCTCCTGCATATTGCCCCTACAGCTGTGAGGGCATGGAACAAAACAAAACTGGCCTACAGTGTCCTTGGCTTTGCACTTGTGCTGATGATCCATGATCAAAGACGAGAGAACCTCTATGCAGTTTCCTTGGCCAAGCTCATGACGTGCACTGCTGTGCTGCCACCTGCTGATAATTGTATGGAAATTCAACACGATTCCAGACCGAACACGTGAACTCACTCACTCGCTGGACAGTATGCTTTGAGATACACTACAGAGACGATAACCAAGTTCTTTACTTCCAATTTAGTTTTCCCTTTTCCTGCTTACACAGCTGAAGACTTACCAATATTCTTTCCTTTTCCAACTGTATTACTGCTGTAAATTACGAAGTGTATGTTTAAAAAGCCCAGAATGAAACAACCTGAAAAATTCCTAAAAAAATTTCTCTGTTCTTGACTTCAGAGATGTTAAGAACACAAACGATGAGGCATTACTCCTAACGAATAATATGTTTGTATCTGATGGAAGCTTTGTTTCTGTGTTCTCATATCTCACTTTTCTACCTCTTTAGGTACCACAGGACTCTATCACTTCAGTTAACTTTCTTGCATAACTGTTCCACTCTTGAACAAAATACAGTATCTGCAACAACCTATAGAGAATGAAGGCTTTACAACGTAGCTAAAACTTCTGAAGGAATCAAAGATGAGGATTCAAAGTATGTCAATATGAAGTCACTCAGAAAACTGAAAGTTTAATTTTAAAGTTATACTCATGACTTATTTTGCTCTGTAAGGCTTTTAATTCCTATATTACCATGCAAGATTTAAATGGAGGGAATAGGTCCTCACTGGCAGAGCAGAAAGACCTCTGTCAAAATCTCTTATAAAAGGAAGTCTTTGTCACTGGTGTTAGAAATACAGAAAATTGACTAATTTTGCCTGCTAAGAGAATGCTGCTTAGGCTTACTTACTGCAGCAACATTTTTCTGCCCTAGAAATTAATGAACAAAGAAGATAGCCTCAAGCAATCCAAAGAAGACACTGGATGGAAACGATGCTTGTTACCTCCTCACTATCAGGGAGTCAAGGCCTCAGTGAAGCAAGCTCAGAAAATAACAGGGTGGGATTGCCTTTGCTGCTTCCATTGTGTTCTTCAAAAAGGCAGCATCAATAAATATATGCAACCAGAAACCACCTGTGGCTTCAGCACTTCACCAGATGTGTATCTGCACTTCAGCTAAAGCAGCCCATTGAAGTTTCAATGGCACTCACCTTTACACTGCTCCCTCAGACTGCCTGCCTCACACCCACCTCATGGTGCTTCTTTTCTTTCCATTTCCTTCTTCCACACTCAGCAGCAGACAACTTCCTCTCATAATTCTCTGACTGTCTAACACTCTCAAATTTCCAGCCTGTCTCCAGCCTGCCACCCTCCTACAATATCCGTCCTTCTGGCACAAAGTAGGAAAGAGCAGCAGACTCTGGGCTGGCAGGAGTATCAATCACAGTGTGACTTCTGTAACTCCCTAGCAGCCTGCAGTCTTATCTATACTCCTCTTGCCTTTTCCAGACCCCAGTGTGTCAAATCCTGTTACACACAACATGGAGAAGTCTGCTGACGCTGATATCATGTTCTTCCTCCTCTGGAAGCATTGGAATAATATATAATAAATATTAAAACATTTGTGGCACAGTGTTTTAGATGACTGAAATACACAGTGGCTATTACTCCTGCAAAGGAGTCATGGAACATGATTATAAAAGACCAGGGTCAACATCAACCACCTTCACTGAAAGCAGAGGGATCTGACCTCAGTTAAGAACTGCAGGTGTTCCACACCATAAGGGAATATGCAGACTATGGCACATAAGCATGAGCAGGAGGCAGATGAGGAGGCACCAGCAGATGGTGCCCCAGAACAGATACTGTGTCCTCTTCTGGGGTTTGCTGAGCACCATGCACTGGCTCAACTGCAACATAAATGGTTTCCCCCCCACAGATCTCTGCATGGTGCTCTGACTGGTTAGTGTCCCTGAAAGTTAGGAATAGGTACCTTCAGTTTCTGTAATTATCAATTTTCAAAGTACCAATTAATTTTAAAAATATTTTTATTAAGATAATCACAGGAAAAAGCTTGCAAACAGCAAAGCTCCTTGACAAGAAATCCTTCAGAGAATATGACTAATGTACCTGTACTTTTAAAATATAATAAAACATTGAATCAAGGACTACTCATTTTCTTTCTGATGTTTTTTTCTTTTGTTGCTTTCTCTTTACAACCTTTTAATAATTTTCGAGATGGAAAATAAAAAAATTAGTTTAGTTTCCGAATACAAGTAGAAGTCCTATCACTTCCACTCAGAATGCAGGATTCTCAGAAGCACTGCAGTGCAAGAGGCCCCACACCCCTCTGTGCCCTCTGGCCCCATCCAGCCTGGCCTTGAAAACTTCCAGGGATGGGGCAGCCACAACTTCCCTGAGCAACATCTTCCAGTGTCTCACCACCCTCACAGGGAAGAATTTTTTCCTACTATCTAATCTATATATCCCCTCTTCAAGTTTTAAATCATTTCCCCTTGTCCTCTCACTACACACACATATGAAAAAGCCTACTACTTGCAGGCCCCCTTCAGACAGAGCCTCCTCTTCTCTAGGCTGAACAACCCCAACTTCGTCACCCTATCTTCAGAGAGGAGGTGCTCCAGCCCACTGGCCATTTTTGTGCCTCTCCTCCCTAATGCTGCTCAGAAAGAGGTTTGGTAGCCTACCCGTAAACCCAGATTCTTCCCACCTTCACTGCAAGTCTCGATATTTCCTTGAACAAGGACAGTGCAGACTTCATGTTGCTAGCTTTCAAGCAGAACCACAACAAGTGCAAGAAAGAGCCATGGGGAGAGAGACAGAAATCAACACCACACCTTCAAATCTCCAATAAATGGTAAAAGCAGTGTAGTGATTCCAAGCATGAGGTGACACTGTAAAAACTGAGACACAACGTTCATTTTTTCACCCCTTACATATTCCAAGACTCTTCATTAAAATATCACATACCCCACCTTCCTTTTGAGCTATGAACTAGAATTTAATTCTTGGATATTGACATATGCAGCCCTGATTCCTACTTGAAAGAATTGCTTATAGGATTGTGCAAACTTCTGCATATTACCCTGGAAGAGAACTGCCTAGTTGCTAAAGCAGTGAAGTGGTGCGACGAGGATAATCAACCACATCTTAGATGCTGGTGTCTAAAACCTGTTTTTAGTACAGCAATCCAGGAATGTAATCAAATATTATAAAAACATTATTTTGGAAATGAAAGGAATGTATTTTTTAGAACTATGTGCCACCCTTTCTATCTGTCAAGCCAAGGTGCATTATTTTATCACCAATTCCACTGGGAAAAAACCTAAAGCAAAACGCAGGAAATAGTGCCCCAAAGCTGTACATGAAAATGAGGCAAGTCATCAATGCAAAGCACTTCTTGGTTTCTGTGAGATTAGGATTAAGACTGAATTATTCAGAAGTAGGCACAAAGTTCCTGCAAAATGTAATGGTAAAATTTCATGCTCACTTACTCATGAGGAAGATCAAAGCAGAAGTCGGCAACTTCCCCAGGTAATGGGGGAGGCAGTGTCATAGCTAGAATGACAACATGGGAGTCTCTAAACCACATCCCTACTCAAGATTATGCTTCATAGCACCAGATAATCCTACAAAAACCTATCAGGACTGGTTGAAAGGAATAAATTAATATACAGTCATCTAGGAGAACAGGAAGAATTAAGACTATATACCCAACTAAACCATCTGGAGAAGAAAAACCCCGAATTACCACAAGCAAGGATACACCATGCACCATAGGGGGAAACCCTTACATTCTACATATGAATCACATTTGTTAACAATGAAATTATAACTCAAACCACAAAAGGTATTCTACATTCACCCTAGGTTTTTTTATTAAAAAGGAATGGGGTAAAAATTCCTATTGCTTCTCACACTGTGACAGACATCTCAGTCACAGATACTTTGTACATTAAGTTTGAGATACTACAATATCAGTTTATAATGATATCAGGTTATATATGGGAATATAACCTGGCATTCGGATTAGTAAGTATTTGAAACCACATAACATCTTAGACAGACAGTTTTCTAGGTGCTTAGGTTTGCCTCTGCCTACTAGGGAAGAAATTTTCAACCATCAATCCCGCTTTACCGACTCAGAATTCCAGAACTCAAAACATTTCATCAGAATGGGAAGAAAATACCACAAATACACATAATTTGAAGAGGTTCCATTTGCAGGTGCCCATACTAACAATGGGTAAGTATTGCACTCCATAACCAACTCCATTATTATGACAGCAGCAGAATAACCATGAACATTAAGTCTCTCTAAAGCAGGAAACAAAATCCAAGGTTTATTTCATGTCAAAATAAAAAAACCAAAACATCAGGCACATTATACTAAAACATAACTCCATTTTGGGTTTTTTAATCGAACATCCTCCGAATAGATGTTTCATACAGGAAAAGTTTCATTTCCTTCTGGAGATGTCAAGAACTTTCCCCAGGGCACTCAAAGGCTGTTCAAAGCCTCCCATTTTGCAGGGAAAGCTTATTACAAAAAAAGGTTTCTGCAAAGTATGGATAAAGCAGGAAAAAATAATGACAACAGTGCATGTTCATTTCTCTTTCTCTATCCTCTATCTGAAACAAATACAGTGAGAAGTCCTTTTATTACTACTGTTATAATGCATTGTAACTATTTCTTGCAGTGAGCATCTAAGGTGTAACTCTTGCTACAGAAAATCCTGAAGTGTCCAAAATATTGTATTTATATTTGCAATATTAAGGGACTATATGCTGCATGAGATTAAAGTCCTTTGCTCTTCCATTTCCACAAGAGGAATGTGCATTTATGCCACCTGTTTTCAGACAATTTTTGTGTGTCCCCTTTCCATTCTTTCTCACCCTGGTTTCTCTTCTGTGCAGTTACAGAACTAATAGAAATGTCAGGTCTGTTCCCTGTGCTTGCCCCACAGATAAAAGCATGATTAGCTAATTATAGCCTAGTAAGCTGCAGTTATTTTTATACTTGTTTCAGTGAGTGGTATTCTCTGTGGTTAAAAAGGGAACTTTTCACTGATCACATTCACTGCTCCCTACTTTATCTCATGGAAGGCAACTTTTCACAGGTCCTGTATTATTGATATGCTAACACTAAAGCAAATCCAACAGATACTGTTCTTAAACTCTTTACAACTGGATAGGCACAAAATGATATGCACAAGGGCCTCCCTCTCTAATAATTTATACCAAAACCTTTATATTATTAAAACTTTTAAACTCGGATCTCAACACAGATGGTGGGGGGACAACATGCTTGCTCACAAATGGTTTTGGAATATATGACTGAAGTCACTATGATGCATTTGTCACCAACAAATCACTGTCAATCTTTCCTTCAACAAGATATGGAAAGTAAAAAGTACAGTAATTTATGTAATGGTGGGAAGACCAATACCCAGGCAAATTTCTCCATCACTTTTGCTTCCACTGCCAAATTTGTCAGTAAGAAAGTCCAGAGACCAACTGAGACCTCAGCACTAAAATTTCAACCTTGCTTCCCACAATACAGTCTACTGACCTTTGCATCTAGCTACTGAAGTGTGGTATTGCCCAAAAGAAGCCTACATCTTAGGCAAAACTTCTATGCAACTAGAATTTGTATTACTGCAAAAACAGAGCAAGAGAAAATAAACACAGTAATCAGATTACTGTGTGGTCCTTTCAGAAACCTCTAAATACATGATCAAAGTTTCAATTTCCTGCACTTCTATTACTGATGAGCAAAAGTAAATGGTAATATATGGATATAATGAGATAAAAGATGAAGTGATTTTCTGGTATTTGGATCATGTAGCCCACTTTCCTCATATTACAATCCACTACTTCAGAAAAAAGCAGTTTCATTTGTGAAAATCAGCAATATTCCTTCTGCTACTATGCTGTTCAGCTTTGTCTCTCTGGAAGCTGCTTCCAGAGATGCAAAAATGTAAAAATTTATCTTTCCCAAACTCCAGAAAAAGATTTGCGAGACAATACCTGAACACAAATTTTCTAAGAATTATTATTACCCATCACTATATAGGAGCATATTCACTGCAATCCACAGGTAGCTTATCTCCTTCTATGTTTATGCAGTTAACACAATGGATTTGTATTTCACTTGTCATGCCTGGGCAGTATTGCAACATAAATAACAAAGTAATAGTGCATTCAAACAGAAGATGTGGTCTAAATTTCAAGTTTTTCACATCTCTCTCAACATCTGCCAGGTAAGAAGTCTCTACTGCTTTAGATTTATCACTCCCATTCTCCAAACTGGCTTGCCAGCACAGAAGCTTACTCCCAGCATTCTGACACAAATCTGGGAAAAATTTGCTTCTACCAAGGTCCACCAATTTTTCAGGGCATTTACTGATGCTCTTTAGACACTAAGTGGAAGAATTATGCTAAAGTTTCTGATTTCTCTCTTTAGATTGAGAGATGGGCGTGAGCTGCTACGGGTGCTGTACTCACCACCCAGATCAAAATGCTAGCTAGAATGCACAAACATCTCCTGAACAACCCACACAGTTGCATTTCCTTTCTCAGAAAAACAGTGTACAGGAGGGAAGGTGACGCACATATAGGTCTTGCACGGGTATGGGCTGGGGCAGACATGCAGATCCAGAGGCATGTGCTCTAAAATTATTATCTGATTATCTTTAGCATCCCCAAAACGCATAAGGATTTCCTTATTAAGATTGTATTCCTCCTACTAAATTCATAAAACCTAAATCACTATTTCCCTTACTGTATCCCATGACTGATTTAAAATGTATTTTACTGAAAATAAGCATTCTCTTGTGCTTCTCCACACTAAGGATAACTGGCACAGAATACTGTCCTCACTTGGATTAAGTCTCAACTAATATCCTACAAAGTGGGGATGCACAGCAGGACCTGAGGGAGGTGCCTCCTCCATTTTAGCCTTCTCTTTGACACAGACAAAAGCAACATAGAAGATGGACTGAAAAGAGGATCTAGAGACATTATTTGCTTTGGACTCAGCCTCTAGAAATCCATGGCTATCCACAAGTATTTTTCATACTATGTAGCATGAGATCACAGAATATATATCTGGAAAAAACCCAAACACTTCATTGCAAACATACAAAGAAACTTTGGCTCTGAGATAGTAATTTGCACATGATATGATTCACTCAGTTATTCTGTAAGGAAGGATATGCAAAATTTATGCAACATTAAATTCCATAGGCCTTCAGTAGCTGCCCAGAACTTTGCACAGGAAGGTATAGATGAACAAAAATCTCATGAGAGCACTCTGCTGAACAGTTCATCCCCTTCCATCACTTTGTCACACACTATCCTTTCCATCTCAAGATGATCATACCAAAAACATACCTGACATCTGGTGTTTGATTTAGCTTCAGATCCCAATACTAATAGAAGCCAAATAGTGCCACACTGTCCGTCACTATTTGGACAAAAATGATTCAAGATTCATTAATTCAATGAAATCTGAAAGTAACTTGTATTCTTGCAGAACTGCAAAGTGTGGTGGTGCCAGCCAGCCAGCCATTTGAGATACACTATAGAATGTAAATCAAACAAGCAACAGAAAAGCGGTTGCTTCTAGCTAGCTTCTGCCAGCACTTCAGAAACAGCTGGGTGAAATTTCAGCTTCCATATCATCACACTCTGAAGAAATGTTTATCCTGGAAAGCTTATCAGTCCATTTAGAAAAAAAAGTTATGTTACAGCCTACTGCACATACTGCTTTGCACTGCCAGTGTGCCAGGTGTTCAGTGCTACCCAAAATAGGCACAGTACTAACACTTACATGTCAAGACATGAAGCAGCATAATAGTTTAGTTCTCATCACTGTACTGATGACCTTATGCCAAACCAACCAATTCTGTGATTTTCCTATACATAAAAAGCCAAAACACTTGTGTCAAGCTCATGCTTTTTCAATGAATCAGATACTGAACTGCTGTGCCTAACAGGCACAAATGTAAACTTGTAAAAATCATGATATAATATTTTTAATAGTAATAAAGAGGAGGAAACTGATATGAAATTCAGTTTGCATTGTACAGTGTGTCACAACCAAAGATGGCCTGCTTCATCTATGTCAGCAATGATATGATTTTCAACATGAGTGAAAGGGAAAGAACCAGGAACACTCCTTAGTTCTGAAACAGCCACTGACACCCACAGAGGATTTTCCTAGCAAAAGGTATTTTTTCTTCAGTTTTATGTTCCAACTTATGTGTACCAGGTCACTAGTATGGAACTTTACCCTTGTAATTACTATTGAATTTCAATTTGTATTAATTATTTCTTAAGTGTATCCCTTAAAATTTCCCACTCTTAAGACTAAAGCAAATTGCAACTTTTAGTTGCTTTTGGGTTTTTTTTTCAAGTTGATACATTAATTAATCTACTATGAGAAGATTAAGGCACTACCATATATTTCAAGTGTTGTCTCAGAGAAAAAAATGCATATACTTGCAAGACAGAATTTACATACCATCTATGCTAAGTGAAAAAGAAACAACAGCCTCCTCATTTGATCCAGCATCCTTGTTTCTCTGATCATTAAGGGTTGGTGAAAACACAATATTCTTAACAGAGTCCTGCTACAAAAGGTTTCCTTCTTCCTTTTACTTCTAAACCTGGAAAAAAGCTGAGATGGTATCACCTTTTCAGTTGTTACTTCATTATAAAAAATCCTTAAATGAGATATTAAGAAACTAGTTCACTGTCACACTTCCTTACACAGAATGACAGATTACTTAGATAATAAATGAAAGCTACCCTACTCTCTCTGAAAGGCACTTCCCGCATTTTTTTCTGAAGAAAACACCCAATTAATTCTAAAAAGTTCATATAACTTTTCTGGTGTTAGGATGACTTCAAGCAACATCTTTCAGTAACTGCAACAGCATAAACATTATGTAAAAATTGTAAATAGCTAGCAGAGCTGCTATAGCAAGCATCATTTACCACTGAACTGGAGTCCTGCAGCACCGAATAAAGAAAATTTGTGAAATTTTGTTGAGTAAAGAGAACCACATATTTTCCATGCATAGCTAGACAAAGTCTTCATTCTAAAAGGATGCTTTCACGTTCTTGTTCATATTCAAAGCTGACTGAAAGAAGAAAGCACACCACTCTAGGCAAAGGCAACAAGAACCATCAAAATGTTGATGTTCTGTGCAACAAACAAGTAGGGCAGGAAAGACAGCCTAGAAAAGAGGCAATTCTTGTGGACAAAGTTCCACGTAAGTTTTGGTGTCACAGCACAGGTAGATAGGAAGACTCACTGCCTCTTCCAGTAGAAGGACTGAAAGGCAATGCCATAAAATGAACTTAGCAGGAACCAGCATCAAAACAAGCAAAGCCACAGCTAGGTTGATTTGTAGAACTTGCTAACCATCTATGCTGAGGATGCTAAGAGTCTGCATGGATCCAGGCTGGGCCTGAACATACATTGTGCATTAGTCAGCATCAGGAATCATTTTTGAAAGAGTAATTGATCTGAACTGAGAACAGTTGGCCTTTGGAAAAGTATCAGGACTATCATTATGCCCTAAGATTCTGACTGCAGCCACCTTTGGAGAAAGAACTGAATCAGCTCTTTCTTTAGCTGATGAAGCACAGCTCCAGAATTTAAGGAAAATAAACTGTTACTCTCTTCCCAATAGTGCAGTACAGACTATCTCAAAACAAATTATTTACATCTTCCACAGAACTCCACTAAATTCCATAGGGTCTCTACAAACAGAAGGGTTGGCTAACATGGACAGAATAAGAGGAACAAAGTCTGATCAAACACTTCTACTGCACTAATGCTTGTAACACTCAAGGAGGAATGCAGGATTTACAGAAGTACAGGAACATAGTGCTGGGTGTGGGTATGACAGTAGGCAAAATAAGTATGTGTGGGGAAGCCCCTGCCCCTCCCCAGTAAATCCCACACAACCCATTTGAAGCAAGTGGGAAAAGTCAGCAAAAAGGAAATGGAATGAAGAAATTGAATTTAAGAGAGCAAGTTATGTTGGCATAGAAATGCTTGTGTACAATTTTAAACCTTCAATACTGCCAGCCAGAACTGAGGTTGTATCTCAATAGCTTTTGTCCCTATCTAGTGATGAATCTAAGCCACCTGCTTAGCTAGTGCATTCTGATAGCACTAAGTAAGGTAAAACAATAGTCGTGGTTTGTTAACATCCTGTAGTGTTATAATCTAACACTGGCCTTTTGACCTCGTCAAAAGAGGAACCTCAATTTTTTTTTTTCCACACATTTCATAAATTCAGAGACTGAAAATAACTTGGCAATAATTTAGTTTGGCAGCGTATATACCAGCCTCTTTTCCGCTACAAAACATAAACACTGAAAACCAGGAATCTTTTACCTTCAGGCTTTCTCTTTAATAGCTAAAATGAAGACAAAAAACATACAAAAAAAGAATATCCAATTGCAACTAGTCTTCCCCAATAGGCAACTGCAGGGCTGGAACATGCAGTACACCTCTGTTAAAGCCTGCTTGTAAAACTCGAGCAACAGATTTGCTGCAAAGCCAGGCTCAAGATCATACTTCCACCAGACTCCAAGCTCACCACCAACCATACAAAGAAACAACCTGGGCAAAGCCACTCAGTCTGCAGCTCAGGCAAGCTCCTCTGAAAAAACACTCAGGATCTAAAACCACCTACTGCAGTACTAGAACCTTCAACTGCTGATAAGGCTTTAAAAGGAATCCATTACTTTCTTTCTCCATCAGTAGCATGTCAAAGACTGGATGTATTTGGGTAGGACATAGAAGTCATGTCATTTAATGGCATTTCCAGGACACTTGGGTGGTGGTGGTGGGAATGACAACATATCTCTTGTTTTATAAATCTGAGAATATTTTGCTAAGCTAATCTGTCCCAATCTGTTTAATTTTACACTTGCATGATGACAAGTCACTGGAACTGTATAATAAAGGCATATGAAGTTGCACTTCAAGAACCACTATTACAGTCTTTCCCAGTTGGAGAAAAGCTGACAAGCCAGTGCTCAGCTGCTCATGTCTGCAGATTTAACTCCTGTTTGATATTGGTTACTACCAACAATACATACAAGAGACAAAAGCTTCAGTGCAAGAAAATGTTTCAAACTGCACAAATACTACATTTTGCAATCTACAATAGCTCCTAGGACTTCTGTGTAACCATACATATTAAACATTCATACTTCTTTGAAAAAACAGGAAATGGAGACCAAATTCTACAGAAGCTGGGATCATACAGCTTATTAACACCAGTTTCATCATTAGCAGACAGACACCAATTATAGTATTATAGTGAACTGTATTTAATGCAAACAAAAGCATATTCGCACCAGCTCTGAACAGATCCAATAAGCAGGGATAGGAAAAAATGGCTTAAAATCCCAAATAAAAATCCTGCTGAAGGTTTTTTTTCATAAACATTTTACATTTGATGGCATGAAAACATGAAGACTGACTTATGCACCTAAGCTTACATTGTCTTTGCAAAAGATGACAGGTAAAACCACCTTCAGACAGGAAGCCAACTTTCTTCCTGTTGTTTAATCAACAATTACTAAAATAAGAATGAGTCTTCCTTCTTCACTTAAAAAATGCCATGGGATTTCCTGAAGGATAAATATATGGAAAAATAAACAAAATGGGCAAATTATACATCTTTAGAAAAACACTTTGTGTGGCAGTAGTGTATTCTATGGGGGAGTTAGACAGCGCATGAGGGAAAAAGTGGTTTATGCAGAAAGCAGAAAGAGAGACTGCCAAAAGTGTGGGCTTCTCTTACACCAGTGAATGTAGGTAAAATCCCTCTTGCTTTATAAAAATTCCAAAGTGTCATCAGGGGAGGAAAACCAAAACTAATGACTCTTGCCATACAGGTAGAATATATGAAAAAATGTGTAATAAAACCTTTTTTTACATGACGCCCCCATCTTTTCCCCCTCAGAGAGAAGAGTATAAATACACTAAACACCTTAGTAATAGCTTATCAGCTCTCATCATATATCACAATTCAAATACTAGCACACAGATAATCAGAACACTGACATGATATGCAAAGTACTAATCTTCAGCTGTATTTCAGCAGTAATGCTTATGACCGCAGCTTATGGAGCACCTCTATCAACAGAAAAAGTGCAGCTTCTTAGAGCTTTGATAAGGGATTTAAAATTCCTCGAAAAAAGAAAGGATGTAAGTGGTTGTTTTTCTTTTATCACAAAATCCTTTTCTCCTTATTTTTTTCTTTGTTTTTTCAGAAAAATTAACTTTCTCCCCACCCTTTTCTACAGAAGATTCATCTTGACCTTTACACACCAAATGAAAAACAGGTGAGTTTAAATTTTCTGTTTTCAGAAGGATTTTTAATGTATGGCTACTTTTAAATGATATATTTGAGTCACAGCAAAGTAATTTGCTTACTAGAGCAGATAGAAAAAACAAATCTGAACAGTTGGTATTCAGTTTAGGGAGTGCAGTTTCTTGAAGACACTTCCACCTTACATTTGCATTCTGAAACAAAAAGCCTGATGTACAATATTACCTCATTGTTCTGTGCAGTATGTAACACAAAATGAATCCTCCTTATTCATCCTGCTTCATGCATGGCTGCATTCACAGGAAAAATGTTTTACGAATAAACATCATTAATACTATTAACTATTAACACCAGAATAATTTTGAGAATGAAAGTAGACACCTATGTTTTACCTAATTCTTTTCAGCAACAAAACTTTACCAAGCCATTCTGGATGTATTCTATATTCATGTTTTATAGCCTTCAGTTAATACCTAAGACTTGGTTCCAAAAGAACACTATCATCACCACTTGTTTCTAGAAATTTGCACATCAGACCCCACACAGTACTATAGGTACAGCTTTACCCCAGACCATTCATCATTGACTGATCTGGGCTATTCTTTTTAACTCATTGTGGATGTAGATGAATGAACAAAGCATCAAGTTTTTAGTATTGGGAAGTAGTTAAAATCTTTATGCAAGTTATCTGTTAACTACTTTGAACCTGCAATTATGTTTTTAATCCAGAATTCTCACCTAACAGTAATTTTGTTTCAGTAAAGATTTAAAGCCAGATTCTGCAACCACTTCCTTATCTGAGTCACTTTTCTCACATGCTGGTGACATCAAGAGTCAATTATTATCTCAGAGCTCCAGTGCTTATATTCAGATGTATGAGGCTGATTACCAACACTGTCACCAAGTGTCTGAAAGAGCTTGTTAGTGATGTGAAAAGCTATTTATGTTCAAAAGTTGGGTAAGATGCAGGCATTAGACAGAGCAACTAAACCTCAGTAACTGAAAACAGCTCTAATAAGACCCCTAAAAATTACAGAGGCTTTGAGTATTAACCCTTTGGTTAAGATGTGATATCCAACCAGGAGTAAGGCTCAAAGGCTCAGCCTTATGAGCACAGACTACAGCTTTGTTTTCCCAATACATGTTTCAACACTTGAAAGTTTCCTGTAGACTGCTCATTTCTTAAAAGCTACAATAATCTACCACAGAACTAAGGCCTCATGTAACACTGTAGAATACAACCTTAAGGGTAACAAATTAACTATATATTATAGAAAACCAACAGCTTAAATCTGATAGGAGCATTAAAACAATGGGCAATTGAGATTTTTTTAAAACTGAATCAATAGTACTCAGGAAACTTATAAATATAAGCTCATAAATGTAATGATTTTACTGTTTTAGGAGTGCAGCTGGCAAACTCTACAATGCTACCTGGCAGAAATAAGCACTTTGGAGAATGAAATTGAAGATGAGGATGTTGATAATCTTCAAAATATAAAGAAGAATCTCCAGAGTCTTATGGTAGGCAATCTTTCCACTCCATTTAAAAAAAAAAAAAAAAAAAAAAAAAAAAAAAAAAGAAGATAAAATAAAGTGTTAGTGAAAAACCATACCAGAATTAGCGTATAAGTTTTCTTATGCTTCAAGGTCTGTGTTACCATCTCTTCAGAATACAGGAGTACACAGGAAAACAGAACTACATTAAAGTACATGACAACATCTATTCACATGATAATGCAATACAATCAAACAGGTTTGAAGTCTACTAGTTACACAAGTAAACATTTTTTAAAATATCAAATGTTTTATTTACTGAATCAGGCAAGGCATCTTTCGGTGACAAAAACCTGGTTTTAGGAGCATAGCAATTATTACACAAGCAATGGCTTTCAAAACCATGCCATAATTTTATGATTGTAAAGGACCAAGCACTGAACATAGCACATCTTGATGTACTACATGAAGAAATTCCATGTCTAGGAGATCCTTGTATTATTTTAGAAATCATCTCCAGACTTGAAATTAGGATTTGCCTCTGCTGCAGTATTATTGTAGAGAGTGAATGTGTTTAGCTTGTAGCATTTTTACACTTACATTAAACTTGTATGCAGCAGCTTCATCATATTATGCCTTAACATCTATGAACTGAAAAAAAACCACAACAAACTCCTGAAATTTTAAGGGTTCTTTTTTCGTAAGAGAAAAATTGATGTAAAGTTGATGTATGATCGCAAAAACTAGCTGGCAAGAGAGTTATCACCAATCAACAAAACTATTTGTATTGCAGGACCTAATTCCACCCAGTACTGGATGCAAGATCTGTGAAGCTAACAACAAGAAAAAGTTTCCTGCATTTCACCAAGAGCTGAGCAACTTTCTGAGATCCATGCTAAAATAATCAGATAACCATTTTTTATTTTTATTGCTACATATATTTATTTAAATATTTAATTATGACTAAATCATCTATTTTGTCCAGTGGCTAGTTGGCTTGTTGTCCTTTTTGGGACCACTATATGTTCTTAGACTGGGTGACTAAACTGCTCTAGGATCACATTTGATCCTTTCTGTAAGCCCTAAGGGCACAAAATATAATTTGGAAAACTAACTGGCTCTCACTTTGTCAATAAACATAGTGAGATACCTATTTATTAAAAGAACAATTAAAAGTTACATGTAGATCTTATTTAATAAATTACGGTAACATTAAAAAATCATGTCTAGAGTATTCCTTGTTCAATGATAGTCTTTTTCACTACTGCCTTTCTCCTCTGCTTTTTCACAAAGGCAACCAAAAGACGTATTTACTGGCATCTTTGCATACAGGTACCAGACTCAAAACAAGGCCTGTGCATACAACCTGTTCACAGAAATATAAAATACCAGCTTATGCTGACATAAAGCACAAGGTGTAGAAGTAATAGTACCAAGTTGCTTTTCCCCAAAAAGAAACCCAAAACCCCAAACTTTTTTTGTAGGCTATTCTACTTAACTACATAGGCTTTCTACCATATGTTTTGCAGGACACATTTTTCTCTGTGCAAGCAAAATATGTAGCTTTCAAAAGTCTTCAGAGACAGGGAAACATTATGAAAACAATAATGCACCTGAAGTAATGACCATGCAGGTAACCAATGTACCAATGCCCCAGAACAGTAGCATGGCTAATTCTTTCAAGCAGTAACCAACATAAAATTCATTATTCACCTGAACATATACTGCTTTAAGTATTCACAAAACTCTTTTGGTGGAGCCTCAGATACGTGCTTACTTCAAATGAAGTCAATCATGAGACACTATGCTTTACTCAGGGGAAGAAAAAAACTACTAAAAGCATCTTTTACAATCCCAAACTACCACTCAATGCTAACAATGACACGTATAATTGACAAAAGTAAGCCTACTAAAACAGTTATCTGCCCATCTTTTGGTCCTTGATGTGTTTTGCTGGTGGGTGTCGTAAGGAGTATTTAAAAACACAGTAATATTAAAAACAGAAGGTTTTTTCAATGCTGCAAGAAGAAAATAAGCATTTTTGATAGCTTTCTGCCAGAAGTGTGAAGATACTTACAGTGCTGGTATTTGTTGCTCTGCTTATCTTCTCTTCCCAGAGTGAAGGAGTGCTCTGTCTCCACCCACAAGGACTCAGAAAAACAAAATACTGTCAACATCACAGCCACAAATAGATCAACTCCACCCTCTTCTCAAATCAGATGCCCTCTAAATGACAGCCTGTACTATCACTAATACCTAAATACAGCCCAACAGAATTTTTACCAATAGATTTCTTGCCTATTTTCTCATTTACTACCTACCTTGTCCATCTCTGTAGAATAACGCTTCTCTTTAAATAGCTTCCTTTTTACTTCATAAATTATTAAAAGCAGCATGTAAAAAGAATGAAACAAATCTCCTTTAAACCAAGCGAGACAAAAATTAAAGATACAGGAAGTACTGAACAGCTAGAAGAAAAAGTCAAAAGGAGACTAATCCATAACTAGGTATGAATACAACTATTTCTAGCTACCACTACTAATGGTAGATGGACTGTAGCATGCAGAATCTTTCAAGACCACCCACACCTAAATGACCACAACAATAAAAACCAAAATAAAAACCAAAAAGAGTGCACAGCAGTGACACCAACCTGCAGTCACATTCAAAGTCCCCCTCCAACACTTGCTGCACTTACCATCAGGTCCATGTCTGAAAGACTTTGTTGGAAGCTGTTCTCAGATGCTGATTTGCCTTCTAGTGAGACAGCCGCACGTTTAGTCATGGAAAGCAGAACATTTGGCTAAGCTGGCACTAGTTTTGGGGACTGCCACATGACTTTAGAGCAGTAATCATGCTTTGCTGTAAGTTTTCAAAATATTTTCTGGTTGGTTTCCTTCCCAGGTAGCACCTTCAACAAGTGTTTTGAGACAGCTTTTCACCTAAGTACCTGTTTGATCATAAAGACTGATTGTACATACACCTACTTGAGGCAGGAGAAATTTGCTTGTCTCACACATGGTTGTAGTCATGAGAACATTCAGATTCTGATTAACATTTTAAATTGGCATTTCAGTTTCAGCCATACATAACTGTACTTTCCCTAAAAAGTATTCAAGATGTCTGATAATCATTTTGCACAGCTGATAAGAATTATTTAACTTGCATTAACAAAATGTACACTGAAAAAATACGTAAACACACTCATGCCATTCTACAGAAAATCTAAGGCAAAAGGTACAGATTAACTTCCCGATTAACTACATAAAACACCCTGGTGATGACACCTCAGCAAATCTCTTGGTCCATATAGAAATACAGTCCACACATGCAAAACGTTAACACACTGTCAAGGAAATTTATTGAATTTTTAATAGTCATGAAAAAGACAGCACTGATCTCTGTGTCTTGAATATGATGGCAACTCTCAGGCATTCTTATAAAGGAAGCACTACATGGAGCAAGTATTATGTGAGCAAGCACCACAAAAAAAAAAGCCCCAAACAAACCACACCACCAAAAAACAAGGAACATGACACCAGTCCCCCTAAGTAAAAAAGAGAAAAAAACTGCTAAAGAGCAGGATGCAAAAAAAAGTCAAGGGCAGAGTAGCAGCAAGTCAGCGAGTTTCAACAACTTGAAAATCAAGCTATGATTGTCTCGGGTAAAAACTGCAAAACATGCAAAAGAAAAACAGATGAATGAAAAAAATAGTGGAAGGAGTCTTTTGTTTAAGAAACCTCTTGCAATACAAAACATGACTACAGCACTGAACTGTTACTGAACAGCTGACTAAATGTAACACCTACTGAACTTAACCAAAAATTTCTGACACTTGTATGATATACAAAAATCAAGTAACATAGTGCAAGGAAGCATACTATCTAGCTCAAGTTCACTAATATTTTGCAACATGACACAAAACCCAACCATCACATTTAACATCCATCTAAACATTATGATAATATTACAAGATACTTAACTTGAAAGGAATCAACTTCCCTCTCAATAGGCAACATTTTCCAAATTATGATGCATGCAGACAATTCTGCAAGTACTCATCATTACAGTGGTAAAGTAAGCTGTGAGTGGAAGAGTCCAACTGATCCACAAGCACTAACATCAGGTGTTTTTTGGGGTAGCCCACGATTGGGAATCTTCTTCCTGGTGACTTCTCACTACATCCTTCTATTTTGTTACTTTCAGCTTTGCCATCTTTAAAATGCTTTAAATTGACTACCAAAACCAGTAACTGCCACCAGCTGAGTAACAGCTTGGTAATTCAAAGTTTCACATGCTGAAGTATACAGATGATTTTAACACTTCTACCACAAACAACCTAAACTACAAGCCACTTGGCAGACCTACACTAAAACAAAAGTCAAGGACATTTATGAAAAAGGCAGGGGAAAAGAAGAAATCAACACGTAACAATCCGGAAACTAACATGAAAAAAAAATGTTAGTAACTCCGTGATGTGTGTGGGGAGAAAGTGGGGATGTGGGAGCAGAAATGAAATGGCATTCAGGGAAAAACAAACAAACAAACAAAAAAACCAAACAAAAAAAAAAAACCAACCAAACAAACAAAAAAAAACAAAAACAAATCTGCAAAGTGGTAACATATTCCCACAAATGAGATAATGTCAACTTCTGGAAAAGACTAAACAGTTACAATGGTTTAAAAACTATCTTTAAATTGTCAAGAAGCAGCTCTAGAATGGCTTTCTTACAAATATAAATCCTACAGTTACTAGAGATTTTACTAATGAGAATTATACTTTAGTGAAAGAAATCATCCAAACTTGAGTTCACACACAATCTGCCTTACAGTCAGTCATTGAACTGCTCGATATGTGGAGACTTCACAATCCAGGAGCCGTAACTATGTTGCTCTAAGTAGCTCTGCAGCAAGCTTTTAGCTTCTTGGTATAGTTCAGATTGAATCTAAAAATAAATGAAAGAAATAGATATTTCAAGATGTCAAAAAAGATCGTTGCAGAGATTTGTGTTCTTTACCACCAGCATAAATATGCACAACCACAAACCTTGCAGAAAACCATACCTACAAATCTTAATACTTTCCTCAGTTGCTGACAGTCTGAGAGTGTTGCAGATTCTAAAAACACACTTATTTTGTATGTTTGGGCATTTATTAGGATGGTAGAATAGTTCTGTTGAACATTTTTTTCAGTATCTATTCAGATCCAATATTTTTGCATTAAAATAATTTAGTATCACTCAAGGCAAATCTAAACAGATGGTAAACAGTCAATTAGAAAGCTGTTCTATTTTATAGTAGCTTTTGAGTAATTTTTAAAATGTTCTGACAGAAAGAAAAAGAAGAAAAACACTTTATAAAAGCTTAAGACTATAGGCAATGAAGGAAATACAGGTGTTCAGGTGAAGTCTCCATCAAACTATAACGGCTCTCCTGGCAATCAAACCAACTTTAAGAGTATCCATGAAGAGATTCCCTAGTAAAACTTCATGCACACCGCCTTACCACCTTACCTTTGCTTCATGGTATGTTGCCAACTGAACCAAATCACCACGTTCTGCTGCCTTAGCAAGCAGCCTGAAACGACTGAACATTGCTGCCTTGCAGAGGCGACTGGCCATGTACATGCCACTTCTGAATGGTGAACTGCAGTCAAAATAAAAAAAAGAATAGTAAAACTCGGTAGCAAA
Organism: Phaethornis superciliosus; assembly: GCA_023637945.1. NCBI lineage: Eukaryota > Metazoa > Chordata > Aves > Apodiformes > Trochilidae > Phaethornis > Phaethornis superciliosus. Next base: position 22,522,233 of record JAJQWJ010000011.1, read on the forward strand.
CACATTACAGGTATGTTGCTTTGATCATTACAGGACCCTTTTCCCCTTCTCATGCTTTATGAATATCATAATATGATTCTACTTCCACGTTCAATAAGCAAAGCTAATACAAATCAGTAGCTGTGAGAAATTAAACAAGCCAACCAAAACCAGCTTTCAAGTGGGAATTCATCTGAATTAGGATGCCAACTAGTTTTACGTTCTGTGAAAACTAAAACATTCACTAAGACCATGGAATAAAGATAACTCAATTCACAAACTATTTGATTTCATAGATGGGTATCTCACTGTAAAGTTACAAGATCTTTAAAACTACAGGTGATATATAACCAATGCCTGCATGAAACCAGGACAGAATTTCCTTCATTTGTGTAGTACTATGGCCTCCAAGCATAGCTTACAAAATGAATACTCCAGTGAACCTGCACATAACAGTAAGACTAACCATTATTTTCAATACAATGAAGACAAATTCTAACCTTTCAGTGGTTTTTCCATTTAACCCATCCACAACCTCCAGTGATGCATCCGACAGTGACCAGTTCAAACTCAGAGACACCTGTTTTAAGTCTACATGAACTGGATGTGCAGCATTCACCAAATATGTATGAGATCTGTTGACCACATAAGGCATGGGAAGCTTTGATGTAAGTGCATCATCAACACGCTGCTTTATAGCTACGTCTAGTCCTCTTACATCCTTGCAATTTCCATTTCCTATTAAACAAAAATATCAGTCACATATAAGAAAATTAAATTAAAAGAAAAACAAACCCGAACGCAAGAATTCAGATGCTTCTACTGGTCCACATCATATTAGTTTTTCTGCATAAAATTTGTTTGGAAAAATCAGTTCCAGTATTCACAGAACAATAAAACATCTCAGTTTCTTCTTCAAAAGCATTATTGTTTTCACTGGATGTCTCCTTTTTGAAACAACCATTCTTTATCAACTCTTCACATCCCTTGCAGAAGACACCATATAAAATAGAAACTGCAACACTAACTTTGTTGTAGATTAGAAAATACTTTAGGGCAGTTGTCTCCTGTTACTCAATATCCAGGAGTATTTGATTGCCTACTGAATAAACAGTTTGATTTGTAGTATCTCGAGAAACAGTTGTAGAATGTCAAATAGAAGGGCAATAAATTACAGATTCTTCTCTTTACTTGGAATATCACTTAAGAGTTATCAGAAGTTTTTCTATTGCTTTTAAGTATAAGTGCCCAAACTTCCGCAGAAGGAACTTGCAAGATCTTCTGGAGCATTTCAAAAACTTTGTTCTGCATTAGAAAAGGAAGAGATGCTACATCTTCCCATGTCTGAGGAACTCAGACACCTGTGTATTGTACCCTGTAATACATTTACTGAGTGGAAGAAACACCTGAAAACCTACAGGATAATACCCATTACTTTAATTCTGCCACATAAAAGCTATTGAAATGAGTTCTGATAACAGTATGGTCTTCCCAACTGTGACAAAATCCTGAGAATTCACTGTCACCCTGGTAGCTCTATTCCTCAACAAAACATCTACTTGTGTTAACCAATACAAATGGGGGTGTGGTCATAAGATACCCTAGGGTGAAAATGAGCATTCTCCATTAAATAGCAGCAGTTTTTCCACCACTGCTTGATTCTAAAACTAAGTGACCAGCCCTGCTTACCTGAAGTCACCATATTTGACTAAAAGTTACCATAGAGTTTGCCACTCTTGGTATTTTCTCACTATGTAAAATTCTATTGTTTTACAAAACAATGCTTAATTTATTTTGTTACGCTAAGGCATTACAAAAGAAGGGCAATCTGAAACAGGTCACAGGGACAAGAGAGTGAGCATAGTTGAGTCTTACACCCAGGTATTTCACAAATGAATGAAAAAAATATCCAGTTAATACCTTTTCAGAAAAATACTGTACTATTTTAAAGAACCACCATGTTCATCTTTAGTGAAATGTATTCAAACTGGAACATGAAAACAGATGCAAACAACACTGAAATTTGTTTTAAGCTTACCTACAAGAATACTGTTGATATACACTGGTTCAATGAAATGACTCAGCAATGCTCCCTGTACACCAACCACTTCCCATTTTGTTATTTTGTCACTAGCTGACATACTGCTAGCTGTAACACTTTTAGGAGAACAACAAGCAGTTAGGTAAATCTTGCCTTCTACAGCAACATGGAGGCTCAGGTTTTCATTAGCTTCATAAGCAGATATAGACTGTGGACCGAGATGTCTAAAGACAAAAAATTGAATTTAGTAAGAAAGGACTCTAATCACAGATTATTGTAAAGTATCTGGGCCTTACATTATGTTAAGTATTTGTAAATTTTAGAAACACCATGATTAGCTGCTCAAGTGACTAGACCACCAAAACCAGTATTTAACTAAGACATAGTAACTCAACCATACCAAAAAAGGTTAGCATATGCTGTAAACGAGCTATCACTTTGTGTCTACTTGCACTATGACAGAAATTGCTTGCAGGCTGTTCATCAGCTGCTCAAATCTCCTAATCTTTAAAACATAACTTACTGCAATTCCTCAAATATTTTAAACAAGCAATTAAGAAGTCAGAACAGTGATTATTCTAAAGTAGAAACAGTTTCTTCCTTTACTAAAGAAGAGTAAGCAGTTAAAGCCTGAAGTTTCAAGCCAACTCTCTACAATTTTATTATAATTCAATGTTAGGACAAAAGATGCCTCTGCTTTACCATTTTACTATAAAGCAACTCATTAATTTTGGCTTAAATAATAAACTCAATTACATCAAGTAAGCCTGTTACTAAGTGGGCACATTTTGTGACTCAGGAGATCTATATGTAAGCAAATCTGATGTACCAAAAGAAAATACTTTACCTAGAGTTTAAGAGCACACACCAAAATGGACAAAAAGGAAGAGAAAAAGTGCTAAATCTGTGATCCATCAACTATTACTGGTATCTTACAAACTGCATTCAGTCTCACCAACTATTGCCTTGTGAGCAGATTGTTACACTGGAAGGCAATCTAAAAGCTCCTGCAATTCTAAAAGGAGGGGCTCCCCCCAGTCAGTACAACTGCAATGAAATGGCTGTGACTTCCACTTCACAACTCTGCCTTCCAAATACCTTAAATACAGCATGAAAGCAGCTTGCTGTCTTGTATATATGAAGTTATGGCTGTACGACGTTCAGGGACATTACTCCACTGCACCTCTCTAAGGGACACAAAATTACATTTTCATAATAATTTAGTAAGCCAGTGACTGCTGCTGTTAAATGGCAAAACTATTAATAAAAAACACTTCCAGAAATGTAATAAAAGTCTGAAGTGTAAAGATAAGCACAGAAGTATATTTGTCCCAGCAAGTTTCTCTTATTATCTTTCATCTCCAAAGCAGAGCAGGAGCCTACTGTTTTTAACTCAAGGCTTTGCTTACTCTAGTCCTGTGCTGCAAAGGATGACATGAATCTACCACATCTACTTGCTCTGTGGTTAAAATAATTATTAGTATTCTAGTACTATCTTCAGAGGGGGGATAACAGGTAAGCAGAAATTCATGATACACAAAGGATTTTAATGAAGGTATAGCCAATGTAAACACATTTTGTATCAGAGCTGTACTCCATACACTTATCACTGCCACCCTGGACATTCATGCTTCCAAAATATGTAAAATGTCCAGCTAGCTTCCTCTGATCTTAGAAACACGCAACAATCCATATTTTCCACACTCAAACATGCCTGCTACTGCAAACTAATTTATCTTCCACAACATGCACGAAATTACCAAGGTACTTACACCTGTGATTTTAACTGTGCAGTTCCTTTTGGAAGCTGATTCATGTAGAGAAAAATAGCTAAATTTTGCTTTAAGGTAAGCAACTTTGAGCCTGGTGCTGTGCAAAATATAGATTTCTCTGTCCTTGATGAATTTTCTTTATAGAACAGCATAAGTTGTCTATAAAAGTACCTAAAGGAAAGTAGTAAGTGAAAGCAAATGTGAAAAACACTTCGCTCATAAATACATAGACATTCATTTTACCTCATGATTTGAAAATAACAAAGAATATACCAACTATAAAATGCAAGTATACTTCTATTTACAATTATAAAACTAAAATTGAGAACTGGCTGCAAGAGGACTGTAACTATTCATACACAGTCTCACCTCAGCAGAGAACGTCTTGCAGTAACAATGGCATGGCTATCATGCAATACTCTTCCAGAAGAATGAAAATACTGACTGTAATTACATTCTCCTGTTCCTAGAGCTACAACTTCATGCTGTCCACCTGCAAAGAAAATAATTATTTTTATGTGATCGTTGTAAGTTAACTTTGTGTCTGGTTGCGAGGTGCCCACCAAGCTGCTTTCTTACTCCCTTGTACTCCAAGCAAGTTGAACTTGATGATCCTAAAGGCTTTTTCCAACCTTAATGATTCTACGAAAAAAGTAAAATTAAAAAGCTTGTAGGTCAAGATAAGGTCATGGAGATGGCTTGCCACCTACCATCATATGTACAATAGACATGAGGTAGGGTAGATTAATTGAATTTATTGGCACTTAAGAGTAGGATATTGAGAAAGAAAAACAAAACTAGAAACACCCTTCTTCTACGTCCCTTCTCCCCCAGGCTCAACTTCACTTGTGACTCTTCCACCTCTTCTCCACCAGTTCCTAATGCTTTGCCTCTGCTACTCCTTCCCTGCTCCAGCAGAGGGTCCCTCCCACAGGATATATTCCTTCACCAATCATTCCAGCCTGAGTCCTCTCCACTGGCTGTAATTCTCCATGAACTGCTCCAGCGTGGGTACTTTTACACTGAGCACAGTCCATCAAGAACAGAATGATCCTGTGTGGGTCTCCCAGGGGTTTACAGGTCCTGCTAGAAAATCTGCTCCAGTGTGGGCTCCTCTTCATGGACCACAGCTCCTGCCAGAACCCTGAAGCTATGTGGGTTCTCCACAGGCTGCAGCTTCCTCCAGTGTACGGCCACCTGCTCTGGTTTATACTGATCTATAAAGCTCATTAAGGCAGCACAAGGAAATGCTTATGTAGATCTTGAGGATTTGTATGACTGCAGCACAATAATGCATGCAAGAGAGTCATCAGAACAGAGTATGTCAAAGAAGAACTACATTTATTTTTTATATATATTAAATTTATTTACCAGATGAGCAATGCATTAATCAAGGCTCTCTAGGAACACAGCCAGCTGAGGTTTTCTACTCCCCAACACTCACCATCAAAACCAACTTGCCTTTTTCAATGATGAAGGCAGCCAGTGAACTGCCACAGCCTTGGTACTCAGGATGTTTGGAGGTCAGGCAGTTAAATACTTCTGCCAGTGTTTCTGAAATGTTTTTATATATGCACTGTCTTCCTTCTAAATAAAATAAAAGCCAGTAAGACAAATTTGCAGGGGTGTGGGAAAGTGAGAAACATGATCAGCCACTTGCTAATTTGTAAGTAGCAATACATGTTAAAAGCCTATCTCAGATACCCTAAACTTTGAGCTATTTTGGGTTTTGAAGATTATCAAGATGGGCATGAATAAATAAAGGACAAGAATACCTAACACTTTATGCTTTTATTATTCATGATATCAGGAACATAGATCAAGTTTGATCACCTATGATCCAGGGTATTTCATGAAAGGACAGGAATATTGTTTCTATTTCTGTCACCAATTCATTATTGAAATTCAATCAATTTACTGAATTTGTCTACTTGTAGAACCAATGGTCAATCTCCTACTTTTCAGCACTAATTCTTAGTGCTCTTCAAAAAGTTTTTTAAAATAACAGTAACTTCATAGAGATCAGTATACGTATTAAAAAAAAAAAAAAAAAGCAAGCAAACATTTCCTGGTTAATTTGAAACAAAGGAAAACAAGACTACTCCTTACCAAAACAGAACCTTGAAACTTGAACAGAGTTTGCTGCAACTTGGGGCTCAGCAGGAACACAGGGAGGATCTAAGAATTCAACAAAACTTTAACTGGGTTGGACATCTCAACTTTCAAAAGACTAATCTTATATGACTTCCAGCAAGTTACTAATTGTTCAGTTTTCTTTTCTGATTTTGAAGTCCTTGTAAGCTAGCAAAACTACTAAGGTAGCAAGCCTTAAAAGAAGATGAACATTTACAGTGCCTTCTTTTCAAAGTAGTAACTCAGCACTGGTTTTTAAATAAAATTCAAAACCACTTAGGATCAACCTTGTATTGCTATTACTTAGTGAGTAGCAAATCAAGTGCAATAGCAACAAATAAATTAGTTACTTCAGTATTCTCTGCTCTGTACTACAAACTGATGTACCTCCTAATGCATAAAAGAAAAAGTTTCAGAACCAATAAATAGCTCTGCCCAAATTATTAAAAATAAAACCTGACAGAGGCCCATTTCTGGGCAACAGAAGCATCTCCTAAAGCTACAAAGATTTCACATAGCAAACATTTAAGTCAAGCTTTTCCAGTCCTATTTAGGTGTTACTAGAGTATTACCTGACTTTTCAGAATCCTTTGTCCCTGTACACTCCAGGTGAAGTAGCTCATCAAGAGCCAGTTTAGCTGCATTTCTTTTAGATTCCTTCTTGTTTTGTCCCAGTCCAGTCTTGAAATAAATACCATCTACTACAGCACAAAAGGCAAAATAAGGCCTTATGATATCACCTTTAAAGGAGAAAAAAAGACACAATTAGTAAAATTATTTTAAGGTATTTGTAGGAAAAGCTTTATGTGCTTGTATTTGTTCCAAGGACAAGTACAAGGCAAAAAGACAGTTTTGGAAAAAACCCCACACTTTTCACCTTTACAAGAATCTTTCCTGCTTTTCACTTGTCAAAAAGTTCCAGTAGCAGCCATAAATGTCTACAACTCATCAGCTCAAATTCTGCAGTAGCAATGAGACAGAACTGTGTAGACCATAAAAGGGCATCCAAAAAGCAGCAAATGTGGTGGGTAATGCAACCAATAGTAAAACAGGTTAATCTGTATCAGTGCCGTCACTACTAACTACAGAAATTCAGATAATCTCAAGAATAAGACAATATAATTTAAGAACAGAGAAAGTATTTACCTGTTAGAGCAGTTTCTTTCAGTTCAAGTTGCTTATGTCGCATTTGTGCAAACTGATGCAAGGCTAGTACTGGGTTTATTTCTCCTCTTTCATATGTTGCAATCAACTTCTCTAGGCCTTTGTTTGGAGAAAGTGCTGGAATTGGGGGTGCACAGGCTGCTTGCAAAAGAGAAGAATCTCAATTAAAAATACAAGAACTAAACACACCAACCATTTAAATCTATTTCAGATGCCTCTTAGAAGAAAAAAAACCCAACAAACTCTACAGCAGCAATGATTTGCACTGAACCAAACATCATCAGCAGTTCTAAAATAGTGTGTACCTCTACCTCTTATTTTAAAAGCAACAAAGCTTTCACTTTGAGTACTAAATCTGTTATCCTCCGAATATATGCTAATACTAACATATTAAATGTTAATCAAACATACAAATCCTCTCCCCTCCTTTGCAAAGCAGCTATCAAATCAAAGTTGGCTGTTGGCAGATTCAAGACAATGGAGCTTGTGGGTTTTTAACACAGAACTATGAAGCAGTAGGAAAAGTTTTAGGCCAAGAACTAAAATAAACCACTGTATCCACATCTCATAAATAGGTGCCTTTACCCCAGTACGAGACAGAATTCAAAATACATTCTGGGACACCAGGAATTGTAGTTAGAACTTTTCTCAGTGGTCCCTACAAATATTCCCACAGTAGCATGTACCCTGTATTTTGGAAATCTCAACAGCACTTTTAAAGTGTAACTTTAAATTTGTACTTACAAAATGCTGCAGTCTATAAAGACCAGCCTACAATAAACCTCTAACAAACTTCTGGTGTTAAAGGACATAAGGAGAGCAAGAAGTTCAAGCTGATGCTAAAGAAGTCATTTAAGAAAAGCAGTAGGAAAAAGCAGCAGAGGGCTGCAACTTTCCAAATGAAAGAAAATCACAGTTACTTTCACTAGCATTAAGAGCATATTTTAATAGCTAGTCCTAGTGTATAAACTCATAAAGATACCTGGATTTTTTGTCGGTTCCAGCACATTGGAACGCTGCAAAGATGGAAGCTTTGGCCTTACGGACTGAAGCGGCTTCTCCAGAGGTTGCTGCTCCAGCCCACGAGCCAGCCAAGTTTTCTTTCGTGGGAGATCAAATGTGGCTATTTCAGTACTCTGAAACTTGCCATTGCTGCTAGCCATCTTTTATCAACCTGAGTAAGTTTAACAGTAAAGCTAGTTAAAGGCATGACAGAAACTCCATCTCTCTTTACAAGAGCACTGCAAACAACTCGCGCTGTTCGTCCACGCACACGGCATAGAAAAAAAAAACAAAAAACCAAACCACAAATAAACTAACAAAAAAACCCAACAAATCCTCACAACTTTCCCGCAGGGGCTTCCACTAAAGGCTTCAGTACCTGCTCGGCTCTCCTTCTCTTGACCTGTGAAAAAACCTACACCCGTCAGGTTGGGCTGCCTGGCCCGGCCCGGCGAGGTAAGACCTGAGGGGCAGACAGAGAACACCTGAGGTGAAGGGAAGGACTGCCTGCGGGGACTAGCAGGGGACCTCCCCAGGTTGCCACCGCCTGCTGCCCTGAGGGGGCTGAGCTCTGCCTGCCACCACACAACTTCCCAGAGGCGGCCTGAAGCTGCTGAAATCGCCCCCACCCACAGAATTAGAAAGGCGGCAGCACCCAAGCCCCGCCCCGCCATTTTGTCGAGGGAAAGGGAGAGCCCTGAGGCCCGCACGTGCGCCGCGGCCGGAAGGGGGCGGCGCACGAAATGGCGGCCGTGGGGTTTGCTCCCCGGGCTGTCCCGCCTGCTTCCCTCCAGCCTGCAGCCTCAGAGTTCCCAAGGAGCTCGCCTCCAAGGTGCTGCTGCCTTCCCCTCAGCCTCCCGCCGCCGGGCGTACCCCTCCCTTCAGTAATAATCGAAAAAAGTTAAGACTTCACACTTTTTTTTTTCCCCCATCAGGGAAGTTGAATAACACAAAAGTAAGCCCTGTACAATAGTTAAATTTTATTACAAGAGTAATAAACTTAATGACTTTTAGCACTAAGGCAATCACAGTTTCATAAGTTATATATATATATATATAATTTACACAAGTCTACATAAATCAATTACCAGTCACATCAAGGAGGGGTTTGTGTTATGGCAAATAAAGTTCATTAAAATTCACAGTTAATCTGCAAGTATTTTAAAGATGCAGGAATCATATTGCACATCATCAAACTGGGTGCTGAGGAGCAGATTTACAGTGTTCTAGCTACTCCTTCACAGAATATACATTGGTCACCATCATGCAATAACTTCAAATACAGAATGGTAGCATGTACCACAGTAAACAGTTACTCACAATGTAAGTTTTAAATAGAATAGCAAAAAGCTGTTAGGTTTCTCGTTAAACCATATTTAAATTTTCAAAATACAAGAAAACACTTCAATAAAGTCAAACGGAATTACGGTTGTCACATTATACTTTCAGTATTCTTCTTTGTCTTTTCCTTTCTTTTCCTTTTCATCCTGTAGTGCAGTACCAAGTTTCTTTATGAGGACTGACAAAACTTTGTCCAAAGGATCCATGACCCCACGCTGCAGCCACTTGGGAATAGTAGTCCTTGCGTGGTGAAAGCCCAGCTTTTGGAGGATGTAGTCAACACCAACAGGATCAATTTTTCTCCCAGTCCAGGATATTAATCTAAAAAACAAAAAAAACAAAAAAACCAAAAAAACCCAAACCCACCAAAAAACAAACAAACCCAACAACAAAAAACCCAAACAAAAAATAGGGCCCTTAAATCTCAGTGATAGAAATATAGCAACCGGATTTGTATAAACAGACATTCATTTTCAATAGATATTTCTGACCAACTTCATTCCAACAGACATTGTTTCAAACTTAATTTTTACAGATAGGCTGAAGATGACCAGTGGATGTTCAAGGAGGCAAAAAATTATCTGGAATGCTGACAGATCATGTTTAAATTGATTTATTATTCCTGGTAAAAAAAAATGCCAACTGTCAGTACTTGTTTGGCCTGGCTTGATGTGTTGTTTCCATATGTGAATGCACTCTTAGGTGTTCAAGAAGTGTCAGCAGAGGTTAAAAAAACTGACACAGAAAAAAGTAATTTTCAGTGGTTAGAAGTGTATATTGACAGGAGGGAGTTGCTATTACACAGATCCTTTTGTGCTAAGTTAAAAATGTCATACAGCAATTTGTAAATACTGGGTTTTTTACCTTTTTTTTTTTTTTTTTTTTTAGCAACACTAATAGCCAAAGATGAATTTTTAACAGCATCCACATGATTGATCCTTTTAGGAGCTGAACAGCATCAGATTGGAATACTTTTGGTTTGTAGGACAGTACCCACAGATAAAATGCATAAAGACATTGCAGATGTGCCTGTTTGTTACCTCAGCGTGGGTTCCAAATGCCAAGTATTGCACATAAATTCTCTCCAGTCAACTGTAGTGTAAGCAATGCTTTCCTCTGCGTCTTTATCCGTGGAGTTGTCCTCAAGAACACCTGTGGAATTTTTCTGCCCTGGACGAGCAGCCAAAATACGAGGAGGAAAAATTGCTACAAAACAGGAGGAAAAACCCAACACTGGTCAGATATGAACATCTCACTTGAATTCTCAGAACATTGTTTAAAGAACCACAAGCACAAATTGCAATAAAAGAGAGAACTTGTTTTAGTTTTACAAAATTTCTGGTAAACAGTTTTGGTTTCAACAAAGTGTTAATAAAAAATATCCTATGAAAACACTAATGTACACTGCATAAAACTGGAATGTGGGATTCTCCCATCTCTCTGCCAGCCCAAAGCATCTACATACAACAGCTTTCTTTCCATAGCATTAAACAAAGCTGATCACATTCCATAAACAAAGTTCAGACATGCTCCTAGTTTAGAATTTTTTTAGATTGACAATGCAGTCCAAGGACGAAGATGGTGGGGAATAAGAGATTTCACCTTTTGCTTTCTTTATTACTAAATTGTCTAATAATAATTCTCTAATTCTCTTTACTATGCATCTCTCCATACTACTACTTCTGTTGATTTTAACAGAAGCAAAGTTATGTTTAAGTTCTTTTAAAATTAAATAATTTTTAACAAGTCACCTCTATAAAAAGTACACAAGCATTTACTGTCAAACAGTCTGACAAGCACATGAATAGCAACTTACCTTTTTCTTTTTCTTTTAGGTAAGCAGACACCAAGTCATGCAGAAACATAATCAATTCCGCATCCATCGTTACACAAATGTGGTCTGTAAATTCAGTTACCACACTGCATTCCACCTTGGGTTTAACAGTGGTATCTACAGTCAGATATAAATAGTATTAATACACTTATAAGTGCATACAGTATACATAAAAGTACACAACATTTGAATACAAATTACTAATATTTTTATTATTAAATTGTTTCTTTTCTTGCAGATCTGCAACAATTCTTAGACTTAATCCTCTTATCTGCACAGTAGCTTTGTATATAACTCCTCATTTCTGACAAATGTCTTTTGATCAAGAAAAAAAATTACAATTACTGCACCTTGTAATGAGGGCTCCTGGGGCTCTTGAACATGAATCGACTTAAAATCCAGCTGCATCCTTGGTAATGCAAAGATGGTTTCAGTTTCATGGTTGTAACTGGAACTACCTCTGAAGCCACTTAATAAGCTTGAGCTTTTCACAGTTGTGCTGCTCTCTGGGTTGTTAGCATCAACATTTCGAAGCAGGTTTAACTCTACAATGACAATGGGAAATTCCTGAATTCAGTAGTCTTTATTAAAGAAAGGTTCTCATCAGCACAGAGGGTTACAAAGATTCAACAAAATACATAATAATAAGGGAAGAGGACATAAGTGTTAGTACATAACATCTCATCAATTCTAAGAAACTTCATTAGCTTTTTGGAAGCTTGAAGTCCAAATTTAATTAATCTAACTACTCTGTTACAACTCTGTTGTAATAATAAGTTTTCAGTTGAGATAGAGAATGTATGGGTTCAATGTGTGACCTTGTGTTTTTAAATACAGTAATACTTAAAACACAAATAAATGTTTCTGACTAATACAAGTAATACCTTAATTCACTGAGGCAGTATTGCTGTCAGAAATCACTGTTGACCAGGAATCTGACATTGTCATACAACTTTTACCATAGTACACATGCAAAATCATCTGAATTTGTTTTCAGTTGTTAAAATTGTGACAAGACGAAGTAGTTAAGAAAGATTACCATTCCATTGTAAAACTGCTGATCTTTGATTATTAAGATTAGTCTCTATCCTTCTCCCCAAAGTTCTTCCCTAGCTTTTCTCTGGCCCCTTCATGAACTGGGGTTGCTCTGGGATCTCCCTGGAGCCTTCTGTACCCCCGGCTGGCTAACCCTACTCTCTCAGCCTGTCTACAGGGCAGAGGTCCTCCGCTCATCTTGGGGTCCTCCTCTGAACTTGCTCCAACAAGACCACCTTCAGAAATGCATGAGGATGGTTTGGGATTGGCTAGACTCAGAGGGTTGTCATGGATGGAGTTAAACTCAGTTGGCAGCTGGTCACAACAGGTGCTCCCCCAGGCTCAGTCTTTGGGCCAGTTCTCTTTGATATATTTAACAATAATCCAGATGAGGGGATCAAGTGCCAGATACATAAATGTCCTGTACACTAACAGAACATTTTGGGTTTACTGCACAGTTTGAAAAAGGACTTAGCTAAGTGACCTTTCCATCTGTTCAGCATATTGCTGTGCTTCTTTCCACCTTTCACCATAAGATTCTCAAGAAGAATCAGCTTCTTTATTTCAAATTCCCTTTTCCCTGTAGCCCACTTGAAATTTACTATCTTTTAAACAGAACAATCTGCAGTGCCTAGCCAGCAGACTAATCCCAAAACTTAACAAACATGAATCTAACCTTCATTCCTTGTGGCTGTAACATAATTGAACCACTCTTTCACGCTGGCAACTCCATGTGGGGGGTTTTCATGGCGGCGCCTCGTTATCTTTGTGATTGTTGCCATAGGGCTTTCAAGAGCTCCACATGGTTTGGTGACCATAGTGTTATGGCCCAAATGAAAGTCCAAGGTTTGCACAATATACGTGGAGTGTTCACTAGTACCTGCATTGAAGGTATGGGTGGCATGGGGTGAGAGAGAAAAAAAATGGGAAAAGCAGCTTGGAAGGAGTAGTAGGATTTTATCTCTTTCTCTTCTGTCCATGCACAGGTATTTAACGTGAATAATTAGTGTGCCAGTGGCATTAAAAACTGGTATAAAGATTGAAAACTGTAGAAAAATTAAAACCTCAGCTACAGCCAGTAAAAACATCTCAATATTAAGACAAATACAAGCAGTAAGACCATCAAGATTCATCAAGCAAAACCTAAGAAGTACATAAACACAGATATGCAGTTAACAAGGCAGACAATCCACTTTGTAAGCATATTAACAAGTACACATCTACTATATTTGGAAGTGTACTTTGCATTAGTCCACCAACTAAGCAAATGATGGCAAAGATAGAGAGGGAACAGATTATATTAGGTAAGCAGTATAGTTTTCAGAAATTATCTTGACTCAGACTTAAAGAAAATAGGTTTTTCTTTGATTTCTTCTTATGTATTGAAAGAGTGTTAAAATTCACATGAAGGAACTAAGAGAAGTGAGGAATTGTTTAAATTACCATCTTCCCAAACTTTCTGGGCTTCTGTCCAAAACGCAATATTGGGTTCTTCAAGGTGAAATAAGGCCCACGATTTTGAGCGGAAATTAGGTCCATGAAAACAAGCCAGTGTCATATGGTTTCCATGCAAGCTCATAGATCCTCCAAATTGCATTCCATCTTCTGGCAATGGCATCTGAAACAAGGATATATGGCACCCAGATACCACTTTCAAAACTCCTGGCCAATGACGATGATGGGCTGCATCCAACACTAGAAAATAAACATGCAATAGCAAGAACATACATTAAGAAAAATACAGAAAACTAATGCTACAATATTTATATTTTTTAATAAAACATGGAAGCACGAGTGATATTTTCTAATCTGGTTCAGTGACACAATTCATCTTTGTGATTCAAGTTGGTTGTAGTTTATGAGTACCTGAACAAGCATACATATAAATCAGTGGATCTTGTTTAGATAAATTGTGGTTTCAGCTCATGATGAATAGAAAGCAAGAGTAAGATACTTCCACTGTTATTCAAAGTAGAAATGTCTTTTTATGAAAGAGACTTCAAAACAGACTTTGAAAACTATTTCAGCTCTACTGAACTAGTTTGAAAACAGCAAAAAACATTTTTGATTTTTTATTTTTCAAACAAAAGTATGTATTAACTTAAGACCAAAAATAATGTTTGTTTGGTTTAGTGGGTCTAGTGGGTCTAGACCTAGTCAGGTCTAGTGGGGCACTAAAGATATTTGCATTCTTAATTGAAAGTAGCCCAAATTGACAGGAAAAACGTATTGAAGAAAATATTCCAAGTCAAATAGTTATAATTGCATGTATGAAGTTGCTCAGATGAATTTTTGCAAATTAAACATCCTACTACTTAGAAATACACTTTTTTTGGTAAAACTTACATTGCTCACGTGAGGTTCTCTCCAAGTTGGTGGCTGTTGTCTTAGGAGGGAGATAAGGAACAGGCCCCCAGGTGGACAAAGCTCGCTTGCTTGTATCAAACTGCTGAGTAAAGAACTCCTGGAGCTTCATTCCTATTTTTATAAGGTCTGGTGTAGTTGATCTTGAAATCATCACTTGGAAGATATCCCATTTCAAGTCCCCATGGACGAATATCTCGCTAGATATTCAAATAGCAAGAACATTAGCAGCTAATCTATTTCCTACTGAGAATTAAACACACCCCTCGCTGAACTGTTTGCTTTCTAGCAGATGCTTACATTTTTGGCTAGCAATGCTGGGCAGACAACACATGAGCAGAATTTGACCTTATCAAACAATATGCATTTTAAACATAGGAAGCAGTATTACCTTTTATCAGATATGCTTGAGTCCAAAGCATTATACAGATTAATATTCCATTCATCCTGTAGTTTAAGATCAGCATTACTAAAGATTCCCATTAGGATACTGGACCCCATATAGTCAACGCGTGCTTCAGTAGAACCCATGGTAATTTGAATTTTATGACTGGGCTGTTGGTTTGGGTGTTCAGAAATATGAGCTGAAACAAATGAAAGAAATAAAAAAATATAACGTTAAAGATGAAGAAAATAATGTGGGTTTTTCTATCCTTATGCCAACCACATAATAGAGAGCAAGAAAGCACTTTTTTTTTCCAGATGCATGAAGAGGTCATGGCTTTGGTGTTGTGTCAGATCACTCAGACTCTTCCCAAAGCCAGTTTTACATTTTCACAGACGATATGCAGTTGTGAAATTCTAGGAGGAGATAAAATGTTATCAAGTCTTTTCAGTTGCCATCTGTCCAGTCAGCTGAAGGAGGCTGACAGTTGTAAAACTAGCTAGTGTAATTTCAGAGCAACCCTGAGACCCCTGATGAGAAGGCTATCCCTTCTATGCCAAGTGTGTTTCATAGGCAAAATACACAGGTAAGAATCCAAAGTTTCTATATACTAGCAGGTTCACAAAGCAAAGCAATGTGTATACTCCTTTTTTCCCATTTACTGTCTGGAGCACATACAAAGAATAGGCAGCTTTCCAACTTACCCACCATCTCCAGAGTATTCACATCTATGGTACCTCCAACAACTCCCCCTCTGGAGTCCAGCTGTGATCTTCCCAAACCAACAGACATGCTGATTTCCCGATCCCTGCTGCTGCCCACAGACAGACGACCCTGGCTTTTCAAACCACTGGTGGTCCACCTAGGAGAGAGGTAAAAGTGGAAAACAATTTTCCAGGCTCTCAAAAGAGAAACTGAAAATTATTTACTTGAGTAATTGCGATTTAGACATACGTGATTTCAAGATTAAGCTTTCAAGATTAAGATTATATTCACTTGGGTTTGTTAAAACATGCTTGGTTTTGTTTTATACTTACGTAGTATTGCCCATTACATTGCTCATATTCATTTGAACATTTAATTGTTTTAGGTTCATAGCAAACACAACCAGTGTTTCCCATGGTGTTCCTTGCTGGCTTCCAGCTTTATTTGACTTATTAAACGGAGTTGATGTTTTTGAGAGATTGTCTAAACAAGAAAGTAGACAAAAATTTAAATTATTCCACATGCTAGGAATATATACATTGTACACACTATAAAAGGACAACATATCATATTTAAGGAGCACCACAAAACTACATGTGAGGGTGAGAATGACAGAGTTTGCAATATACATTCCTTTAGTTGTCATAGAAATTGACTCATTTTACATATTTATTTTTAGAATATCTTTAGGAGAAAAGATTTATAATTTGCATCCAAGTCATGGAAGAACTTATTTTAAATTCTTTAAATGTTTAAAAATACCTCTGTAGTCAGAAAATGATTTAATAGTATTTGAATATTCAAGCCAAGTGTCAAGATGGAATTTTCTCTTTTCACAAAAATCCAGGCAATACTTTTATAAGCTTGTGCAAAATGACATTTCCTAGGAACAAGTAACTCTACAAGACAAATCCTTCTCTAACTGGGCCTTTTTCTAAAAATTAATCATTTATAGCATCTTCCTTGCTTCCTAAATAGATGAAATACCTGTCCTGTCCTTTTTTTTCCTCACAGGTATTTTTCCTAGAAAATGTAGAATAAGAATCATACTTCTAAATCTCCCATCTATATCTAATGCTTTAAATATTCCACACAGCCAGTGCTAAACTGTTGTAAGATACAATACAATAATATTTTGTAGTAAAAGAAGTTACCTTATTTCTTATATAGAAACTAACCTTATTTAAAACTCTTGATATGAATCCAAAGTCTCAGATGAAATGAAATACCTCACCTGAGAGATGTGATACTGACCCTCTGCTAAGACTGTGGTAGTTCCTTGGATGAACACAGAGGGCCAAGAAGACAATGCAATCAAATTCAAATGAAGCACTCATTTAATCCCAGCTAAACTGCTCTAAGTAAAAGAAACTGCAGTTTTACAGAAAACACTCTAAAAAACTACGTTCATCCATTTCAGATATTTTCTTTTCTTTAAGCCAGAGACTCTACACCCAGGCACACTGGAAAAATTATTTAATGGCTGCTTTCTACAAAGCAGTAATGACATACTTCTTTTCATACAGCTCATGTAAATACTTCACAAAACTAGAGAAACTTCTGTCTACTAACCTCTCTGAGGCACTGAAGAGTCAGAAACGCTCCTGGATCTTGTAACAGCTGGAGACTTTAAGCTATGAGATGCTGTCCCAGGTGACATACTGCTGCTTGCATTATGTTCACTAAAAACATTAGGAGACTGTGCCATGTGTGTAAATGAAGCAGACTGGCAGGGCTGCTCCCAGGTCCTGCAGTAAGCTTTCCGTGAAGATTCTGGAGAAAGGTGCTGGCTTACCCCTTCAATTGAATCTGGTGTTCCAGGACCGGATGCTACTGGAAAAAAAGGAGCACATGAAAGGCAGAAAAACAATTTCTTTTTTGTTTAACAATATGCTCCCACACACTAAGAAGTATCTGGAGACTGTCAAAATACATTTCTCATAACTGAAGGTTTTCTACTATCTTCATTAATATAAGCTCTTCAAATAATTCGATGACCTACATCGAATTATTCAAAGTAGAAATGAAATTTTCTTCTTCCTACAATTTTCTATTAAAATTACTGAAGTGACTGCCTATGGAGTAAATGGTAACGCATTTATATTTCGTCCCACATGTAATAATACACAGGTAACAAATGTTTATAAAATTCCTATTATAACTTTTTCATGACAAGAGGCAGTATCTTACCTGGTAGATTTATTGTTTGATCACCAAGGAAAAGCCTTCTGGCAATGCTTCTCCTGTACCAAGCCCTTGGGAAGGCAAGAATCTCACTGAGTCGCCGCATATCATATTTAAAAGAAGCAGATCCTATATCACAGACAGCTTGCAAAGAAAAAGCATACATATACAATTGTAAATTCTCAGTAGTAACAGGTCTAGGTAACCAAATCTATGAAAAAAGGTTTTCATATGAATATGAAATATGAAAAATGTAAACTTAATAAGATTTACATATATTACTACTAACTGATAACACAAAATCCTTCTGATAGCACCTGACAGAAATATCTGCAGTACAACTAAAACGACATGTAACTGACTGAACATGGACAATTTAGGCTTGCTCTCTGTTGCAGATTAGCCCTGGCTAACAGCCATATTCCCACTGAGCTGCTGACCCATTCCAGTCTCCTGTGGGAGAGGGAGAAAGCAGAAGGAAGGCAAGGAGACTTGTGGATTGAGGCAGCAACAGTTCTACAAGGAAAGTATAAGCTGTGCATGAGAGTGAAGAAAAAAAAAAATTTATCATTGCTTACCATTGGCAAGCAGATGTTTAGCTATTTGATGGAATGCATGGCCTCAGCAGACCGAACAGCTGCTTGGGAAAGCAAATGCCATAACCACCAATGTTCCCCATTTCCCTGAGCTTTTATTACTCCATGCAACATCATACACTAGGGAATATTCTTCTGATCAATTTGGTTTAGCAGTCCTGGCCATATCCCCTCCCAGAGAGAGTGGGAAGAGAGAAGGCCTTGACAATGTGGGAGCACTGTTCACCAGTAGCCAAAACATTGGTGGATTACTAATCCTGTTCCAGCCCCAAATTCAAAGCACAGCACCATATGAAGCAATGAAGGAAGTTAACTCTGCCCTAGCCAGATCCAGTACAATCTTACAATAATATTGTGAGATATGTTACATTAAGTCACCTGGAGTGATGGCAGAGATGTGTTTGAGCAAACCCATATAGTTACATTAAATGAATCAGGATGCTAAATATCTTAGTATCTGCAAATAGGTACTCCAAGTACCATTAAAATTTAATGTGTTTAATCACTCCCTACAGTACTCAAAGAGAGGAAACATTTTACTACACACTAAAAATATATGGCTCTCATAACATCTACAAAAGCTGCTAAAGTGAAGTATCTTACTGAAACAGCAGTTCTGTAATAGGCTTTACAGATAGGATTAAAATGAAATAAGCATATACCAGATATGTTTATTAATGTGGTGTCTATCTTGCTGGCAGCTTTGCTTGCAGACTGACTCTCAAAAATGGAGGAACCTCCTGAACGCCTTATTCGTGACAGGCTGACTTTCACAAACTCAAGGTTAATGCTCAAAGAATCCTTTCGGCCGGTGACCGAAGTTGGTTCCTCATCCACATTACCTAGAAATAAGAAAGGAAAAAGTTGAATCTTCTGTGACCTTTTCAGATAATCAGAAAATCATGCCAAGCTTGAACAATGTTCATTAACGAAAAGAAAAACTTGTTCTGTACCTAAGGCTCCAGATCCAGGTGTTAGAACAGTAACACCAGATTTTTGTTTTCCAGCTCCATATGGATGGAACACATAAAGGGAAAAGTCTGACATGCAGGCAGTAAAGCTCAGGCCTGAGGAGCTGCTACTGGAAGTAGTCAAGTCTGACTGACTGCTGCTGTGCCGTGTTCTGCCCAGAGGGCTGCCTAGTCCAGGAGATGATCCTGAAGTCAAAGGTTTTTTTGCAAAAGTTAGTTATAATATGAAAGCATTTTCAAATGTGAGAATATACTGACTGTTCAGAGCAATATTAAACAGACCAAATACACGTCAAGTTATATCCTTGTCACAGCAATGTAGCTTAAATATTCTAGGTATTGATGCTCACCGTTTCTTAAGAGGTAACTGAACTCAACCAATACAAGGAAAACTCCAATATACTCTGTCCAAGCTTTTATCGGAAACTGATACAACATGAATAAATCCTACTTAACTCACTAATACATAAATGTGTAGCTTTAAGGTATGTAAAAGTTTATCTTCTGCTCTCATTTTAGATGACAGACCACTATACTTAGTTATGCTACAAGCTGCATAAACCTTCATATACATATTACCTGGTGCTCCAGATTTACCAGCTGAGTTCTTTGTGCCACCCTGTGAAACACTGCCACCAACTGATGCAGTTTCTGATAGGTATGTTGCAGTTAATGTTTCCAGTTCTCCTCGGTTTGAAGAGAAAACAAGATCCAGGGAAGGCAACTTCAGCATACATTCAACTCTTGATACTGGCAAGCAACTAAACTTGATTTGAGAAGGCTAAAAGACAGAAAAAACAAAGCATTCAATGAACCAATGTGACGTACTGAGAACATCCCAAGTTTGTACTATGAAGTGCTATATATTTATTTAAAAAATCTTAACAAACAACAGCATTTTAGAATTAGTAAGAATTACAGGTTTTAGAATTAGTAAGAAAACTGTGTAGAGGTTGACAGAGATACATTCTTTTCAGGGAATCCCTCCAATACCAGGAATGTTGTTGGGACGAGTTTTTGGAAAACTTGGGACACATGAAGCCTAGATGCAGCAAAGGACAAGTCCATCCCCTTTCTTTTCTTCCTTCCTAATTCATAGCTCATGCAAAGCTTGCAGAGAACCAGTCACGCTGATACTGAAAGCCTCAATTCCCCTGAATGTATTTCTGGACAGATTAGTTTTGGAATAAAAGCTGAGTGAGTCTATAGATTGTTGTATTTAATTTTCATAAGCGTAAAACCCCCAAAATTAACAGCAACAAAACCCCCCCCAAAAAAAACAAACCAAAAAGCAAACTAATAAAATGCCTCTGTCAGAATATGTTGAATGTGTTGTTCAATTTGGAAACATAATCAAAGTTATGCCAGGAAAAAATGTTGTTTGAGCAAAGTGGGAAAACATAATAGCAACATTCAGATCAGGCTCAAGTGCTCTGAATCACTCCTGCAGCAGAACTTCTCTCTTACACATACAAAAAGCTCAGATACAAATTATTAAGCGTTAGGAATAATGTCTTGTAGATGATAACTGTACATTACTACATTTCCAATATAAAGTGATAAAATCTCTAAGAACTATTTTTGTTTTGTAATGTCAGCTATAAACAATAGATAGAAATATTAGCTATGAAAGATACTTTAAAAAAAAGTCCAAAAGTAAGAAGGAAGAAGGAATAATTAAAAATGCTCAGAACTTCTGTGATTTGAGAGTAGCCCATTTATTTGGTCTCCCTGGGACTAAAACATGTCATAACATCTGCTGCAGTAAGTCCCATTTTATCATCTCTCTAGAAATGAGTATCTCAGGAAAACCGCTTGAAAATACTTTAAAAAAAAAAAGCAAACTGCGAAGCATGTATTGTCTCAAAGATATTTATTATACCTAATTATACCAAATGTTGAGTTAAAACTCACCTGAACTCGTACATAAACCACCACATCTACAGGGAAAGATGAATATGCTGAGGTGGAGGACGACACAAGTGATGTTGTGGACTCTTCTAAGGGATCCTGTATATCAAATTGTCCCATGTCTTCATCCTGGGAACTAACAGCTTTTTAAAAATACAAGAACTCATTAGAAAGTGGAATTTAAAGGGAAGAGCAGCCCAATGCCACTAGGAGACAAATAAAGCATAGAGTACTAGAATGCAAATATTGAACTTACCTGTGTAATTCCTTTCAATGGGTGTGATTGGAATGGTTTCAAGCGCTTTCTCCAGGAAGTCCAGTAAGCATGGGCTAATCACCATTTCCTCTGGTAATGACTGGAGTGCAACCCATGCATAGAGTTTAGCAGTTTTCACTCCGCCACTTCCTTTCCCTTTGGCTGCAACATTTAAAAGATAAATTGCCTAATGTAATACCACTCAACAGTAAGTGAATAACAGAAGATACTTTATAGTTAAAAGCTGTTTCCTCTATATCTCTGTATCACCATCTGAAAAGGCAGAAATCAGATTGGTTAGAAAAAATTCAGATATAAGTTTTCACTATGAAAACTGTGCAAAGCCAATTATTTGTTTGTCCTGTGTGACAGTAATTCCCTTGTGCATGTTCTTGACCAAGCATTGTTACCAGTTTGCTTTTTTTAAAAATAGCACTGAAATCAGACACACACAATTCTCCTCCAAGGACACAATGCAAAGTAACAACAGTTTACTGGAAATTAAAATGGTATTAGGAAAAGTACACACAAGACTAGGAAGAAAATCAGTTTAAAATGAGAAAAATACATCAACAAAACTGTAAATGGCAAGTCCTATTACATTTATGCATATTATAGCTAAAGATTCTAAGAGTTTTTTTTAAAAGCTTGGAGATAACCAGTGTATTAACTAATAAAAAGGTTTTTGTCTTCTAAATTTGTGGAAGATGCTAACACTTGGATCCATATCCACCAAAATATAAATATGCAAGAATATAATAGTGCCCTTTCAATTTCTGTCTCTATGAAATACAGCTACTGGTATGGAGAGAAATGAAGGTACTAATTTTAAAATCTCTAGAAACAATATAAATGTTAACTAAATTACTAAAACAGAGTTTAAAAATCCTTTTATTTGCTAAAATATCAAATACAGATTTTTTTATTGTAGACACTATATTCTGTCTAGTACCTCCAACTAGATTGTCCTGTTTTGCTCTTACGATAGACCAAGCAAGTAAGACAATGCAGCTTACATTCCAGTGGAAAAACATTAATAAAAAAGGAATACGAATAAGAGTATGTGTATTTCAAAACAGTTCAGAAGTAATAAATATTTAGTTAAATACAATCCATAAAGAAGGACAGTAATTGTAATCCCTAGGTTTATGAGAAATTTATATCACGGTGCAAGAACAATTTCCTAAAGCTTCCCGCCAAAGGTAGAGCTTATTGACATAAAATCAACAAGGCTCAGAAACTGGACATGACTTGGAAAAAATTATAAGGCAAAAACTGAAAAAAGACTAGCAAAATACAATAGGAAATTGAAGAAAAGTAGTACACAATAAGATTACACAACATTTGGTAGTTACAGAGGATGGACACCTAAAGGAGGAAAAACTAATGGTTTAAAAGTATGGTTAATTAAAGAAGGTGTCCCCATTTCACTGTTCTCTCCCAGAATCTCAACTGGTTTTATAAAAAAAAAGCACATCAAAAAAAACCTCACCACAAAAGAAAAGCCAAACTACCAACCACACACAATTTTTCGAAGTTATTACTTTTCCCTGCTCATCACACTTGGACAAAATTTTGGCCTTGTTTTTAAGTGATACTCAAATGCCAAAGGAGAGAAGAGTGAATGTCTCAGAAGCTGGAGATGTAATCTACATACCTCTAGATCTGACCTGATGTAACAACAGACTCCTGCTTGAAAACAGGAATCATTTGAAATAAAACAAAATTTAAGTAGGAGAATTTATGTGACACCAAATCGTGATTTATTTAAGGGCCTGCACAATTGAGGACATTAGTCTGGTATTTTGATTGATATGAATATAAACAAACGGCTGCCTCTGAAATAACCTAACTCCAGAAAGCAAAAATAGATGCATTACTTGTGGGGCAGAAAGTGCTTAAAATCTGAAACTATGCTTTGAATAGTGTAATATATGGAACATATGGACAAATAAAGCAAAGATTAATCTGATTTTTTTTTTTCTTTGGATTACGAGGAATGAAGCAGTTAGTGTTCACTTCTTATACCAATACCTTAACTTTGCTTTCCAATAATTAGCATTATTTTGTTAACTGATAACAGAGAGGAGGCAGTGACAGCCCATCACTGGAAAATGGTGACTCTGACAGAAATATTGAGACTGGTTTAGCAAGAGATTTGTAAAAATTTTTATTAATTGCATTCATGCTTCTGGGATTAGGCTGCTGCAGCCAAAGTTGAGATATGATAAATACAGCCCTTCAGATACTGTGCAGACAGATCTAAAGTTAGTAGATTACATGAAGGAAAGATACATAATCTATGATAAGTTTTAGAATGTTATTGTTTCTAAGTACCTGATGGGATGGGTGGGGGTTGGGGAGGAAGCAAGGTATTAGTCTTGCTGTGGATAGTGCTAGACAGAGAAGGAGATGTGGCAGTATCTTTCATACCATACAGCTTGGACTCTTTGGAAAGGGTTCTTGGCAAAGAGGATCCTCGAGAAGTATTTGGTGATTCAGTCTTTAAAGTCTTAGAGTTGTAGTGCAACTGGAAAGCAAAGAAAGATCAACTTGAATCACACAAGTAGCTCAGTTTCTTTACAACAGTTTGGTGTCATTCCTCCTACTTTAGCAGTATCAATGGAAAAAAGATATTGCAGAGGTGCTCTGTATATATGAATTTCTACATAAATGTATTTGCTTTGAAATCATATTTGAACAGCAGGAAAAAGCAAGTGCTCCCCTGCTGAGTTAGACACTCCTTTTACCTTTACATCCACCCCAGGAATATAAAACACTGTTGTTTCCACATCACTAGATTTTGTCTGTAGAGATGATGGCACTTTCTTGCCAGCAAGTAAGTGAGTAGTAGATGCATAATTAGTTTGAAATTTCTTCTTTTTTGAAGGAGATTCTTGATCCAAACTTCTGGAACTCCGATCATAGCTCCTAAAATAAATACATTGCATGTTACTGAAGTAAACTTTATATTTATAGTAATAAAAGCTTTTTTTCTAGTATTAAAGAACTTGAGATGTCTAAAACAAATCAGCTACATAAGCAAGGCATTTCAGTCTCTGTTTTATTCTACTTCCTCTGACCTCTACTCCTCCATTCTGTCTGCCCACTCTGGTTTCACCATTTTATTAAGAATGAGAGATCATCTGCATGCTTTCACACTCATAAAATAGTGGAAGTCCTCAAAAATCATGAGAGAACACAGTAGCTGCTCCAATATTACCCAAACCATTATGTGCATGCACTAAGTTGTAAGGTTACTAAGTAGTAGGATGAAAAAACCCCAACAATCGAACTGCTTTGAAAGCCTAACTAAGCCTAACTTTGAAAGCTTATGAAAGATAAAATATGATTTAAAAAAAATAAAAACAGAAGAGGGGTATAAGCTAGTACTTCCTAAACAAATGCTACTCCCCATGCTGCACTGGGCCATAACACTTGCAACTTACGCTCTGAAGTAGTGATAATTACTATGAATAAAGTGACAGTAACAAGCTAATGTCTATATCCTCTGCTTTTCAAACAGGTCAGTGCTTAAGAGTCACTAATTATCGTGCATATGGTCATAACTGAAGTGATGGAGATATCTCAGATGGTCTTAAGAGCTAAAGCAGAATCAATTACTCATACCCTGTTCCTCATAAGGCACCTAAGCAGCAGGTGTCTTACCTTCGTAAGCTAATGTCATCATGTTCTTGCTGAAGCATTGTAGGGTGCAGTACACATTTTCCACAATCAATTTCAACCCTGATATCAAGCTCAAAGTCAATGTTTCTCTCCGTGGTTGTGCCAGTCATACTCCTGTTGGCAGGTGTTGTTGGCCAGCGCTCAGTGAAGAGCTGGTGGACAGCAGCAAAGCCCGTTGCTTTCTTGCGAGAGGTACTCCTGCACAGGCACAATTGTGGATTAGATATAAGCATGACATCCACATGAACAGATGGCAGGAGGCATTCTTAAGACTGTGTCCTCACTCAGTATAGAATCTTTTAAGAAATGCTCTGAAAAAAGCCTCATCTAACATCAATACAATGATCCATCTTCCATCAACATATTACTAAGTATTCTTCCCTAGTGTAGGGTAGTGTAAGGTAGCCTTTTTTAATTCTCAATCAAGAAAAGATTTTGTAGCACTGAGCTCAGTATTTCAAGTGTATTTTCTTTATTTATATTCTTAAGACCATTACTTACGGTGGTTTCCTATGAAAATATGTCCTCTCTCTTTCATTGTCATCCTCCTTCTCAGAATCCTCACTGCTTGAAGATAAGCTGTCATCCCGACGTCCTTCTTCAGGCTGGAAGGGAATGCCGGATGAGAAGACTGCTGAAGGTTTGGGTGAACCAAATACTGAGCACGAGCCTTCACTAGTAGATGAGTAATGGGAGGGACCATCAATCGTTACAGACAAAAGGTCCATTTCTGTCTCCTCTGGAAACTGATTATAGAAAGACAAAAAGGTATTAAAATTTCCACAGATAGCATTTTCATCAAGACTGCATTAGATAGTTCTGGAAATAAAAAAGCAAGAATGCTGTAAGAAACCCTTTCTACCAAGTTACTCGTAATATAGAGGCAGCAGGTGTAGAAATTTCAAGATGAATTATGAAAAAGAAATAAAGGAAGGCTTGGTGGAGAAGCATTTGCCATTGCCAAGTGATCAAGCTCAATCTGTTAGCTAAATATGTATCATGCTCTGACCAATTCACACAACTGGAATAAATTAAAACATTTCATTTACTTTTTTAAGAAAAGAGCAATAGACAGCAAAAATCACCATGACCCTTGTAGAGGGGTGAGGGCCCCAGCAGCATTAGTGAGGTGCATGCAGAATGCTAACACAGAATGTACGGCACAGAATGGGCAAACGTGCTTTAACACAAAACAAACTTCAGGCCAAATTCCTAAAAGGAGCCTCCTGTTTGTCACATAATGCACGCCACAAGCACCACACTGTAATTTTCCAACGTTGATATCTTTAATATGAATGTGAAAAGTCTCTGGAAGTGTTACTTTTAACACCAGCACTACCTGTGCAGCATAACTATGGAGCTACACAGTTTTTTGAGAATTCAAATTACAGCTTTGCTGAAGTTAAGAACCAGCATTGTAACATCAGTGAGATTATAAATTTTTAAATAGTCGACATTTGTTACATTTCAGTGTTTGGTAGTGTTCTGCTATGCCAACAAAACTGGACCTAAGTGGACTTATATATAAGACAGCAAAAAAAGGTAGGATACCTTTTCAACATGAACAGATTTAAATGTGCAAAACCCATTTCTTCTGTTCCATTTTCACCTTTCTCTCAGAAATAAGAACTCGTTTTTGGGAGCATGAGGTGAGTTTGAGGGAAGAAAAGGTATGCTACTACCTGTTGATTTTAGATTTTCTGTCTGTTTTTGTTGGCTTGTTTTGGGTTTTGCTTGGCTTTTATTTTTAAGAAAAAAACCTTTAGTATCTTCCCTAAAAATGCTTTTTTAAAGCAGTTAAAAAGTCATCATTTGTTTTCTGGGTATAAGTTTTCGCACATTCACTGCTCACTATTATTTGGAAATGTTCTAATCTGCAATAAATACAAGAATACAAAAGTGTTTTCCCACCTAGCAATTATTTTGTTCTGATGTAAATGGCTGTAATCTTGGAACACAAAGATGAAGACACCTGCACACACACACTAAAATTCTGTTCTCACACTAAAAGTCCATTCTCAAGGCTAGACTTATAGCACTTGATACCAGCCTTGATCAGTCTTCATAAATACACACACACACAAAATCCACTAATTCAGCTTAGAAAAACTACCAAGGTTTATATTTACTTAAGGGTTCAGTACAGTAATACTGAAATTTAAACTTAACTATTTTCAAATTTCATATACATTCTGTTTAGCTAAGTGCAGAAGAGATGAAACATTGAAAAGCAGCTCCCCGTGAGATCAATTAGTTCCCTGGCAAAGAATACTTGCTTCTTTTCAGAAATACCTGAAAATACCCTTCCCCTGGACAGCTGGATTGTGCAATCCCCAAAGCTGTTTTATTCAACTTAATTAGAAATGAAAAAAAAAAATAATAAAACAGTTACAATCATCTTAGCCATGCAAAACAACAAACTTTTTTAAAATGAGAAAACACAGCAACAAACAAAGCAAAGAATCAGCAATCCATTTAAAATACACAGGTGGTTATACCTATAGGGCTATAGCAAACTGACTAGTACACATTTCCCCAAAATTTAAATATATGCAAGCATAGATGATTTTTGCACACTTTTGATAAAAATTCCCAAAAGACTGTAATTATACTATTCGCCTTAAAAAAAAATATATATATATTTTTTTTTTTCAAGTATTTTTCGTAATGTTTCAATTAGTTTCTGTGTTAAAAAAGCAAAACACATATGTTCTATCAAAAAAAATCTATCTTGCAAAAATACCTCCATAATTTAGGGGCATACACATACACAGAGAAAAAGACAAAAGCATACAAGCGATTTTGGTCCACCTAGGTTTACCTATCTCATGAGCTTGTGACCAAGTGGCACAAGAAATACAACTATATGGTATATAAAGTACTACTTACAGAATCTTGTATGTTGAAAGTTACTCTTGGCCCAGGAGAAGCAGCATCTACACGGATATCTGGGAGGTCTTCACTGTCTCCTAATCGCGAACTATAAGCAAAACCAAAACACAACTTGTGGTGTTTTACAACAGGATTTTATGCACATACAAACAGTTAACTACACAATATAAGGCAATAAAAAAAGTAGAGTGAGTGCTTACCACTTTGCTAAAAAAAAAAAAAAAAAAAAAAAAGTATAAATTGAATATATAATTGAAGATTTAGGGTACACAAAAAGGAAAAAGATGGGCCAAAAGAAAGAGAAGGAAGCTTTGACTGGTAGTCTATCACCAGCCTCATCTGACATACTAAGTGGGTCAAAAAAGAAGTTTGGGGAAAAAAAAATGCACAAAATGTGAAAAGTTGATTTTTAGAACATGCCCGTTGTTCAAAACTACCTCTTCCTATGCAATTCCACCACATACAGCTGCTGCCTGTAGCAAAAGGATTCTCAGGATCCAAGAACAATGTTTCCTCTGTTATATATGCCACCGTCACAGATCTCAGATTCCCAGAAACTTACTTTGTTCTGTCCATTCTCTTCAGAGGTGGTCTTCCTGATGCTGAAATACTCTTCGATCGGCTATAGCTGGGTTTGTAGCTGAGTCCCCATTTGTCTTTCAAGGACGCAGCCTAAAACAAAAAATAACATTTAAATGCAACACTGAGAACACAAAGAAAAAACCTGGCAAGCTAAAACACTATTTCACATAGATGTGACAGTAAAGTAAAAAGATTTTGTGTGTGTGTGTGACTATTGCCGGATTTCTAAAGTATTTTGTGAGTGTGCAAATAAACCTATTTCCACTATAGTTGCTCTAAAATTTCCATTTTTCTATCACTATTATTACAAGGGAAAAAAACCAACTTTGCACACTCTCTCCTAAAGGTAAAGGAGTTGCTGAGCTATTTGATATTCTTAACCTTCATTTTCCATCACTGAAGTTTTCTCTTTGCTTTAATCAACAAGCAGAAAAGAAATATGCAAAGCAGGTTCTACTGTTTTTACAATTAACTTTATGTTGCTCACCCTCATACTGGATCTACGCAGCTTCTTACGAACATCTCGGCGGATGTCATTCACAGCCACTGACTCCAGTTGCTGATAACGCTGAATTTCTTGATTTATAGTACCTTCACTTGCACCTAGTTTTCTGAGGAGAGATCATGGTTGAGTTGTCTTACGGATGACATTTTCACCATTCCAAAATCTGTGTTGCAATGATGTCCTGCTTTCACTGGCAATTACTCAATTTTCTTTTTTTTTTCTTTTTTTTTTTTTTTCAGTAGATACTTATAGCCAGTAGTTACTTACGACAGTATTGCTGCAGAAGATTTCTTCTCAATACAGCTTTTTTTTTTTTTTTAATTGAGGACTGATTTTAAGGTTTCTATCTCTGAGTGACTTAAAAGGACAGACAGGATATAGAACAAAATAGCACACAAGGAAACCTACCAAAACAGTGCTATCATGATACTAACTAAGATGGAGAATACCTATGCAGCAGCTCTCTAAATTCAAAAGGCCTTAGTTGTAAGAAATACATTAAGGATATCATAGACACTTTCAATCCTATCAGCCAATTAATTAAAAGCAAACATAATGGACTAATCTGAGAATCCCCAGGCAGGGTGAAGAAACACCCTCCTGGCCTTAAAAGGCCAAAGCCCTGTCAACAGAAAAAATTCAGCTACAGTTTGCTAAACCCACATTTTGAGTGCGTTAAAGCAACACCCAACTTACTTTAAGTCATCAATAACTTTAGCTTGCTCGTTGAGTTCTCTAATATCAACTAAGCGCTTCACAAATTTTCTTCCACGTTGTTCTCCAGTTTGGATACTAGAAGTTCCCTGCCGTCGGTGCTCAACAATTTCCTATTTAAAATAAACATTTAATTAATGTCCTCATCAAAGAATGTGTACGAGTGCGATTTAACAACAGACAAAGTGAATTTCACACCTTAAAATTTGAACTAGTGCATGCAAAAGAATCAGGTTAATATCAAAAGGCAGCTGATTAGATTTTTTTCCAGTGATCCAAATCCCATCATTCAGTGAAACACACTGTAGCTACTACATACATGTCCCCATGAGCAGGATCTGCCTGCTTTCACATGTGATCTGCTAGACTGAAGAGAATCACTCTTCGCTGTCCCCAATAGATACTCTACAGGAACAGAGTAGCGCTGGTTTGCGGGGCTCAAACCCAGCAGGTGATTTACAATCCGCTGCCTGATTGTTAGCTTGCGTGCATCTCCACATAATGAGCCTCCACCTGATTTCTAAACAATAAACAGGAACATTAGAGTTCTGGGATAATTTTTTCACTGTGGCAGGCAAGAAACATTTAAGATAGCCATTAAAGAATATTTGTTAAAAATGTTTTTATGTGAAACCGAAAAGCAAGGTCAGTGGCATATTGGGTAGAAGTACAAAAAAGAAATTTTTCTAATTTTTTCACATTAGTAACTTACTCTCCTGTTAAAAAACACTATCTACAAGCCACACCTTTTCTAATTCAGCCACCTGAAGTTAGGTATTGTGTCTCCATATTTTCAAATCCAGATCGATATTTCCACATAGCACCAGTAGAAATATGATTCATGATTTCTTGCCTCTGAAATATGGAGTAAGACAACTAACACACAAACTTTCTTGATTTGCAACAAGAGTTATATGAACTATAAGGAGTAGCATGCTTGACTCAGCTCAAGATGTTTTCATTTGACTGTAGGCTTTGTCACACTTTTCCCAATCAGCAGCGCTTTGGTTTATTCACTTACCGCGTGTACAGTGGGAGACATCGTGTCAACTTCATCCTCATCTGAAAGGTCAGCTATGTTTACAGAGTTGAGGTCAGCAATATCATCAATATCTTCTTCTCCTGTCAATGTTGTGAGTGTGTTGCCTAAAGCATTCAATCTTTTTCCAATGTTTGGATCCATGTGGACATCAATACCACACATCTTCCATAACACATTCAGTGTCCAGGTTCCAGCACTACTACTTTCTGCATTAAAACAAACAAAAAACCCCCAAGCCTGGTTAAAAGTTTTTCCCATTTTAAAAATCTCCCCATGCTGAGTTATGTATTAGTTAGCCAATACAGTTACCAATTAGTTACTAAGAACTGTGTTTTCTGCCCACTCAGGGGGAAACATATTCCACAATTAAGATGCTTTCTGGAAGTACTTCACAGCTACAAAGTTACTGTTTCTTTTACTAGTGTTGTACACATACAAATATAAAGAACACACATTACCTTCAGCAAGGCTGTACACAAGAAAGAGCATCTCAAAGTTTAGGGCTTACAATTGCAGCCAAATATACTATTCTAGAAGAGGATTTTTAACAGCAAGAAACCTAAAGGATGTCTATCTGCATGCAAAATGCTGACAGTTTCAAATCTTGAATAAGGAGGCTGGAAGACTTTATAATATATGTGCAATATGTCTCCTGTACACCCAGGATTTTTAAGAATACTACCTTTCAGCATCAAAATACAGTACTTCCTTTAAGAAGAACTACACAAGATTTTATTTTGACTTCTAAGTAAAAATAAAATTCTGCTTTTTGACACTCACAATTCCATGCGAGGTAAATTTTTAACAGTTTTCATTTTTGTGTCTTCTCAGCACAAAAAAGCAAGCAGGGAAAAATGTACAAAACTATAGGGGCAGAAACACCAGAGGTGCAGCATTTGGGCAGAAATTAGAAGAAGCAAGCAGCGAATATGATGACCAGGACAGAGAATGCAAGGTATTTTTTAGGTCTCTGGAGAATGTCCAAACAAGTCAACAGGAGAGACTGTGAACAGAGAGAGTTTGGGAGGAAGAGAAGCCATGTCTGGAAGAGGTGAGGGGAGAAGGGGAGCTCAGGATGCTAAGCCTCAGCATAAGGCCTGGAAGATTTTCAGTAGTCTCTAGGACAGGAAGTGGTAGAACAATACTTCTGTTACAAACATTGCCCAGCCAAGGAACAAACACACATATATTGTGTTATTCTGCAGGTAAAAATCTAAAACTAGTGCTGCCAGTGTGACTCAAACAGGAATAGCTTGAAAATATGGAGCAGATAAAAACATTGAGGAGTTCTACCACAAAACCACAAGGATTTAAATTTTCTGTTATAGGATTTGATTAACTAAAACAGTGTATTACCTGCTGCAGCCTGTCCTGTTGTCCTAGAACACACTTCATATGTACCATCTGGCACCACACCTGTAGGAAGCATGAAGCACATGCACTGATTAGCCAGAGTCCAAGTTGCTGTAAACAAGTCCTTCCAAATCCCACCTCAGTCTCTTGCCCTCTGCATGAGCAGTGTTGGATAAGATGTTTAGTATTAATTCCCATTGAATGATTTTTCCAACTTAGTAAAGTGAGTCTATTTGGTAACATCAAAGTTTGGTAACATCTAAGTTTGTCAGCTTAAAATTACATGTAAATTCTAGAATCTTCACCATAATGAAAGATATACATACCTAAATGAAAATCAATATTAAACTATTAAAAGCTTACTGGGATCTTATGAAATTATATAAGAGCAAAGCATCCAACTCTTCCAACATCTCTCAAAGAGAACTTAAGTGCTTACAATTAAACATACAGCAACAAAGCTATTAATAGAGGAAAAAAAGCAATACAACCTTTAAGATCCATATTATTTTGCTTTCAAAAGACTGAAGTGTTTTCTTTCTAATTTTCAGAAAAGTTCAGCAGCATTAAAAGTCACAGGAAAGGGTAAAAGTATATTTATAGCTGAAATACTATTGTCCAGTGTAAAAATCACACCCACTTACATGCATTCATTACTAGATCTCCTCTTATTTCTGGTTTCCAGTCATCCCAACTTGTCTCAAAGCCATCAGCAAAACGGATACAGAAGTTTTTAAAATGGCCTTTGCTAACTAAAGATTCTGAGGAGCAGGCAGTGATTAAGGTGCTTTCAATAGTCAGGACTAAAGCAGAGCCAGTGTCAAGATCTGCAGTGTGGTTTGACTGGAAAATAAAATCATAGATAGAATTTGCTGGTCATCACAATGTCAAAATGATATTGTACACATGTTAAATGCTGTTTATCTTTTTCTATGAGAAAACTGATCTACTTCTTGTATCTTCTTGTATTTTTCCTTTTCTGCAGTAAGTCTCAAAATCATTGCATCTGTCCATGCAATGTCTTGCAACACCTACATTGTAAATATGAGAGGGCACCAGCAGTTGAGCTCATCTGGAAAAGGAAGGAAAAATCCCTGTTTTATCAAGGACTAGATAATCAAGAGCTATGAAACATATGGCTCCAAATCCCACAAGTCTGGGATTTATTCTTTTCTCCAAGAAAGGTTGCAATAACTAGATTGGACAACAGGGAAAAATAGCTTAAATATTAAAGTGCTTTTTTTGTGCTTATTTTAATATCCACTGTTGAAGAGTCTGAAATACACAGACTGATTATTTTTAGCCCTTTGCAGAGGAAGGTCTGTAATTTGTTTACCTGCAAAAAAGCCTACACACACTTTTCAAGTTAGACTTCTTTCAGTCCAGCCTAAGTACTGTAAATGTGCTATTCTATATACAGTTTAAAGACTTCTCAAACCAGAATGTATTAGTCATAATTTATGATCATTTGTAACACATAATAGCATAAAATGCCATCTGCTTTGTCTATAGCCGTCAGGTAAAAGATTCACTCTCAAAATGTTATGTCATAATGACTTCTAGGTTACAAGCCTCATTACTCCTTTACATTTCTATTTATTATGGCTATTTCCTTCTGTATCATTAAAATGATTCATTCCTGTTCTGGAATTATTCCCCATGAATTCCTAGTTCAAGATAGGAACTGTCTCCAAATATAAGGTTTCCTCTCAAAACATAATCTATCCTAATAGATAATCCACTCCTTTATTTATTTTTTTGAACTGCTGTGAACTGGCAATGTAATACTTTTGATTTTACACTTCAAAGGTAGAGACAGACATAACTGCAGTCATTTCTAATACAGGAAGAACATAGGAAATACAGGTCTGCATGGAATTGTTTCTTGACTGAGAATAAACACAGTTTTTCAAGAAAGAGGTGCACAGATTTAGTTGCTTTCCTATCCAGTTGAAGAAATAATGCATACATTGAGAAAAATGTCAATTTGGAGAATGTGTTGGATCATGTTGTTTGTCAAGAAATTCTCCAAACTGCAGTCAGTGAAGGGGGAGCTACAAGGCCACAAAGCATTATCCTGGGAACCCATTAATGAGCCATTCATCATGAAACATAAGACTCTAGGGTATCCCACCAGTGCATGTTCCCTTACAGAACACCCTGCACAACACATCATGTCAGCATTGCTTCAACACAGAAGCTGGTTACCAGCAGCCTGCAACTTTTGCATTGTCATGATGAGAAGTTACATTTATGGACATAAAAATACTTCAAACCACTTGAACTGTGTACCCAAAGTCATGTAGCTTTAGACATTTTGATTACCTGAGGTGTGTTTGTGATGGGCAGGCAAATTCCTAAGTCATTGACAGTTAGCTGAAGAAAGAGGGTCCCAAAAGCCTGTGCGGAGGTTTGTTGGATTCCAGGCAGCATATCTACCACTTCCTTTGTGGCCATATGAATATCCTTATGTAAAGCCATCCTCTGTTCATTCCAGTTGTCATATGCAGCCTTGTAGTTCAGCCAGAATAGGACAGCTTTATGAAGAAACCAGAAATGCTTAATTTAAATCAATATATATTAAAAAAACAACCAAACAAAAACAACAACAAAAAAACCCCTCAAAATACCACCAAAAAACCCACCCCACTATATCTCAATTAAGGTTGGTTTTCTTTTCATTTTTACAATTTCAAAGACAGTGGATGTACAACAATGGCCATGCACTTATTCTGGATTAAGTGAAGACGCTCATGCAGCAAAGGACAGGAAGGACAAAGCCAGTCATTTAGCAACGTATTAAAATACAGAAAGCAAGACTGTTCTCAGCATCACTCATTTGCCGTGACTTAAGGCAACTTCCCTCCAAACCACCTGAAAGCTAATCATCTCAGCAAATGGAAGTTTTGACATTAAGAATTGCTAATCTCTTGTCATGCAGTAGATCTCCTAAACTGCTCAGCTACCTAACATTTTGATTTAACATGAAATGAGCTAAATACTGAATAATTAAGCCTCTTTTTTTTTTTTTTTTTTTTTCCTTTAAAAAAAAAAAAGCTTCCTCAGTTTAGAAACAAATTGTAGCAACTTTCAGTACCTCTGTCAAAAGCCACAGGCTGAGCAAAAACTATTGGTCTGTTCAAAGTAATGAGCACAGCTTCTCTATCTGATGAGCCACTGATTTCTTCTCGGAGAGCATTTCTTAGTCCAATTCTTGTCTTGAAATAAGCCACCTGATGAAAGTCTGAGCCAGCTTCTTCATAAACCTTAAAATGTTAAAAAATGGGAAGAAGGAGGTGTTTGCAGCAGAGAGGAGTCCAGATCAAATAATCAAATTACTGCATTTGACAAAATGTAAAGTTACAAGATGTGAATATCTCCTTCCCCCTTTTTCTCTTTAAGCAAAGTTCCTTTCTGATTGCAGTGTTATTTTTCTTATTTATCAATCAAACAAACAAACAAAAAATCCATAAAAACAAACTTTAAAAAAAGGGAAACACGCTGAAAAAAAAAAAGACAAAATAATTAAAAAAAAAACAACCTCTAAAAAAAGCACAATACTCTCCCCCAGTCCTTGCGCACTTTACAGACAGATCACTAAGAAATCAGCAACATAGACAGCCTCTTGGCTTGGTTATATATATTTTTAGTATCACACTACAAAGATGTTGAGTACTAACCTGATGCTTAACAATCTGTCCTAGTGCCAGATTTAAATCCACCTGGCATTTCCCAAACAGTTTGAGGTAGCTGCTACTTCCAGGCATTGCTTTCGTTTGCAATCTGTTTGAGAGTTCAAGTTCTATCAATCCAGTTTCAAATCTCACAGCTCGCATTGAGGGAGTCGTAGCCGTCACTTGAATACCCTAATGAATAAGGAAGGTACAAAGTTATTTGGATCTAGTTCAGAGACACGAAGAAAAGGGAAAAGTGCAACAAACAAACAAACAAAACCAACAAAAGCTCTTTTCACTGTGCAGCTCTTTTCACTGCTTCTTACTGCTCTTTTCACTGTGCAGCAAAGAAAGGTGTGATAGCTGTTTTTCACAGTGCAACACCACTAAGTTATTTTGAAAGATTACAGAAACCAAACTCAAAGTCATATTCTTCATGCGGAGTATCCTTGAGTAAAAATC
Organism: Phaethornis superciliosus; assembly: GCA_023637945.1. NCBI lineage: Eukaryota > Metazoa > Chordata > Aves > Apodiformes > Trochilidae > Phaethornis > Phaethornis superciliosus. The sequence goes on from JAJQWJ010000011.1 coordinate 22,558,817, forward strand.
CAAGCCCTATTAATAGCATCTAGACCCACTGCTTTGTTATCGTAAGACTACCTTGAACTGAAGACTCAATGAGTAAAGAAGAATTTTGGGCTTTTCTCCATCAGTTGTGCCATCGTGTTCATTCCAAAGAGGTATTGGCTGTTCCCCTCCTGCACACATTAAATACACACATTCAGAGTTTCAACAAATAAAAGATTAAAAAAATAGATATTTTAAAAGGTGACAGTGAATTAAGCCTCATGGCTGTTCATGTATTTGTATGCATGAATATATACATACATACACACAGACATATAAGAAAGGAGTGAGCAGATGCACAGTTTCTCCTTTCACTTAATTATCACCTGTAGTTGAAAAATTTTTCCAGACTGCACAGTGATAGAACTTGTTTGCTGAACTACTGCTGCATGGCATCAAAGTTTTTTGTTTCAGTTCTTGAATACAGAACAAGTGGGTGGGGATCTAGTTTTAAATGTTGCACAACAGTGGTTCAAGAAGATAAATATTTTTTTAATGTAAGAAAATACACATTTTTAAACTTAGGCTGGCTACTCAAACAGATGAACTGACAAAGAGACAGATTTTGAATGATTTTGCAACTGTTCTCTAATTGGGATTTTAATGATACTATTTTTCTTCTGAAATTTTTTTCCAAGACAGACTAAAAGGCAGAAACAAAACAGTCATTTCTGCAGCATAGAGCATGACACACAAGCCAACCCAAAAAGTAGACAAATGCCTTTTTCATAACTCTGAAGCACCTTATTTGCAAAGAATTGAAGAACTGGGAATCAGGAGATAGTAAGTAATACAGTATTGACACTATTTTCCCCAGACACAGATCTTGCCTTTAAAAGAATGTGCTGACCTTATGCTACAAAATGCACTATCACAATCTGCACATTACACGTGAACAAAGCGAATACAGAAAGTAATCCAGGCAAGGTCATGTCTTAAACAGACAAAGAGTTTAGTGTCCAGAATAACAATCTTGCTTCCTAATAAAAATTCTTGTTTCTGGTAGAGCTACAGAAAAATCCAGAGCCTTTGTTATTACTTCAAACACCAGGTCTGCTGCTTGCTTCCTGCTACTACTTGCTGTGCTACACGCAAAATGACGGGGTCTGTGAAAAAAAAAAAGCCTATCCTGATAACTTTAATAGTGTGGCCATTGGACAAGGTTTAAGGATCTTAAAGTTGGTTTTAAGTGTTGTCCTTACCTGAAACCTTCTGTATGACTTCATTTACTTCCTTCATGAATACTTTTTGCACAAATACTAAATGATTTAAAAGATCAGTTGTGAGATTATGCTCAAAGGAACCAACCTGCAGAAACACAAAATTTCAGAACAAAACTTTAAAACTTTTACCATACCCACAGTTTCAAACTCCTCTCAGCCTCTCATCACAGGGCTTGTTCTCTAGAATCACAGAACTAAAATGTTATATTTGGATCAACCTGTAAGCCTGAGAGTTCTGGAGTAAGCAGATTATTAAAATAATATGAAGATGCACATACAGAAATGTAACAGAATGGAAATAACAAGTTATCGAAGATGACTACAGTCTTCAACACCTACTTCAGCCACACAACGTAAGTAGTTCCCCTGTAGGTAATAGCCTTGCTTGGGAGGTAGTTCGTCTATACTCCAAATTTGGTCTGAGTAAGTATCATGCTCTTCCATGATATATTTGCCTGACATGGTGACGGGAGGAAGGTTGAGACTTGCCGAAGGAGGAATGGTTGACATATCAGTGGCTGAGACTTTTGAAGTGAAGCGTAATCTGTGACTTGGAAGTTCAAAATTAAATCTAGTTTGGGCACCTGTAAAAGGGAGATGGGGAAAGAAAATGTATGAAATGACAAAATAGTTTTTATTTATCCTTAAACTTAAGAATTAATTGGGAATAAAAAAAACCACTTTAAAACGTTATTGAAGCACACTGGCCTCTGCAGCTGTAAATCTCTACTCACATGATTCTGGCTTAGTTTTTAAAAAAAATTACTTCAACTGTAAGTAGATAGAGAAGGGAGTCATATAAACTCCTCATCTGTACTGAGGTCCTATAAGAGTATTCTCAAGTAGCCTTAGGAATCAGAAGTCAATTCATCAACGATCAAAAGCTGATTTTAGTAGAGGATAGATTCCTGGGAGGGAGAAAGCTGAATATGAATGCATACACATCTTCATCTGCTCTTGTATTCTGCCTCTAGCTCCATCTGATTGAAAGCTAAATTCAAAATAATAAGCCAACAGGAACAGGTTCAGAGCTCTAGCTGTAACTCACAGAAGGCACCAAGCCCTCTTGGATGCTTCTATCAAGGACAAAATAAAAGCCATAATGTTTTTAATGTTTTGGGAAACCATTACCTGTCATTCCATGACTCCTCATCCTTCCCATCTTATATTCTGCCTTTAGAGAGGGCAACAGTGCTGCTCCAATAGCTATACCATCTATCATGGCACTGAATTTAAGAACTATAGGCTTCTTCTCCAAGCCTTCTGGCAGCTGTGGAAATTCATTTGTTTCAACTGGTGTTTGATTAATACTTGTTGGAGTTTTTTCTGAAGGCAAAGGAGTAGCAACATCTTCTTTGGTAGGCTGAGGTCTATTTACCAAGAGAAAAAGCAGAAAATCCTTTTCATTATTCTAACATGGTATGTAACTAGCCTGACTCTCCCACACACGTTCAAAGCAGCACAAGGCTATAAATGTATGGTAACCAGTGGCATCCAGAAGTGCCACACAAGCAGCACTTACGCAGTTGAGGGCTGCCTGATGAGATCGGAAATCTGCTTGGAGAGCTGATGAGAGCTGCGCACCATCATGCTGTGCAGCGTGGCAGGGTGCTGAGGGATGTTGATGCTGATGGCTCCAACTTTGACCACAGCAGCATTGTTTGTTTTTAGCCCTCTCTGTGCACTATAGAGGGCCTGGGATTTGGCAATGCTGCATTTCACAACAGTTCTATCAGAAAAGGAAACAAAATTTGTTTACGCATCTTTCAAAGCAGTTAGCATTATGTTAAAATATGTTTTTAAGTGTTAGCTGATTTTTAAACTATTCCTGTGAGTGATTTTGTTTATAAACTATATACACAGTCCTTTTTCTTTCACTTTAAACACAGATGCAATACATGCCACAAGCAACTACACTACATTTAAGAGAACTACAAGTCATGCATTGCAAAAATATCTGTTAAATGGTTATTTTGGCATAATGCGAGATGACTTGATACACACACAAGGCTGCAGATATACAGACAAACTTGCACACATGGAAACAAGTAAAAGCCTTCTATTTCAACCCCTTTTGGGGGATAATGTTGAATCATCCTTTTTATAAGACAACTTAGTAAAATCTGATCTTAGCATCCGAATAGGTCAATGGAGGAAATACTTGCTTAGCAATAAATACAGTGCAAGTAAAAAATGGGTTTGCAAATTAATACCAGTGTTTAGTTGACACTTACTATTACAAAGTATGAAAACTTAATTTTAATGCAAGGAAGATAGGAATCCCAATGGTCACCCATGATAAAAATACAGGTGCACAAATTTGACAGGTTTTTATGTGAAATGAAATTTTGACATGTCAGAATTCACTAAGCTCCTATTAAAAAAGATACACAGAGTAAAATATTGATGTTTCTCATCTAAGGTCAGTTACTGGAGAGTAACCCAGTGGAAGTATATTATGTAGCCAGCACAGAGTACTACAGCCCCAAAGAGACAGACACTGAGTTATGAATATGCAGTACATGAACGAAAATACCTGCTAATCAGACTATAAAATTGCAACATTTAATAAATGTTTCTCAAATACTAAGTTTTAGGGAGCATAAGTAAAATAATTTTGTATCATGACTTAAACTGTTCTATAGACAGCTAACTATGGTGAAAGCTAAAATACTCTATGAATTCTATTCCCTAAATAATGTTGCTTTTTTGAAGCCCTAACACAGTATGCCTTACTCTGATGTTAAAATATCACCTAATCCAAAGCATCGTAGGTGTGGAAATACAAAATTAAAAAGACATTATCCTTCTGATTATAAGGAAAAAAATACACTTCACTGTAATGCAGCCACAGAGTTATCAACACCAGATTACTTTATTGAAGCCATAGAAATATTTTCAGATTTTAACAGCTACACCTGAACTATAAACAATCTACAGAGGTTATGGATTAATATTCTAGGATAAACCCTCAAGTAGAAATTACTTTAAAATATTTGAAGCATTTATAAAAATACAAAAGAGGAAACAAATCTTAATTCACAAATATTTTCAGAAAAATATAAATCAATAACCATAAATTAAGAAAAGGGCAGATTCATTTTATGAAAGGTAAATGAAGATAAAAGGAATCACAACAGGTCCTATCACTCCAAGCATAGCATTGCCTTGCCAATTTCAGAACCAATCTAACCTAACTGCTCCTTTTCATTGCAAGCATTATTTCACCTTATTAAAACAGTCCCTAAAGCTAGACTGTTAACACTTACAAGGGTGGGTTTGGTTTTTTGTTTTGTTTTGGGGTTTTTTTGACAGATATTTAGCAGGCTACATCAAAAGCTTATCTAGGTAATATCAGATGTTAAACGAAAATGTATTCAAGCAACATCTGCCTACACACTCACACATGGTAGGAATGCAACCATTAGCTACACAACACTGAATTAATTGCAAGACTATTAAACATAATAATATGACATACAGAAACTCTTGTTTGGCTGTGCTTGTAGGAGATGTAGGAAAATCCTCCAGTCTACAGATGAAGATTGAAGAGAAAGCAAGAAAAACAAAAACAAAGCAAATAAAGAATAAACATTCATGCAAAATTATTCAGTTAATTACTTGTAACCCACAATATGACACTTTCAAATTTACCAAGGTGAAAGGTTTTGTTCTGTTTTGCTAGGGTTTGTGTTTGCTGATGATGTTGTTAAAGACTTATTTCCCATCTTTCCCATCTTTTGTACCCTTCCTATATGGAAGCTCAGTAAGATCATGATGTAAAACAGACAAAGAATCTGTCACTTTCAGGAGCCCTACGTGGCTGTTAGATTAGAACTTTTATTTATCCCTCTAAAATATACCTTATCAGAAGAAATTATCTGGGGACAATTAAAAAATTCTGTATCTTTTGAAGTCCTATATATCATCTTCCAAACATAATATAAGGTAATAAAAGGAGAGAGAGAGACTCAAGTCACAATATTTAGCTCCTTTCTACAACATTAATACTCTAAAACCAGGTCACATACTGAGGGCTACCCAGTTAACACTCAAACTTCATGAGGGTGATTTACATTGAAAAGAGTTGTAGTTCTACTGCTATTTTGCAACTCAGAAAAAAGTTCAGCTAGAAACAGCAAAAAATAATGCATGCTCTTTTTGAGTTTGTGAACCTGGCAAAAAACCTAAATAATGTGGATAGTGAGCAAGTTGTGTCAATTATGTAAGATCATATAAAAGTATATAATAAGTCATAAAAAGGGTGGAGAATGGATATTAGAAATGTAAAAGTAACACAAAGAATCATGCATCATGGGATTTCAAAAAAATTATCTGTTAAAGAAACAATATAGATCTTGAATGAGAACAATCAGCATCAGTAGGTTAAATACTTGCTAAAAATCTTGTATGATTTAGTGGAACCTGTAAGCTTCAAAAAGCAGTTATAAGGTTAAGAGATACAATACCCAAAATGTGTTTAAATTACTATGTGTACACCACATCGACTGAAATTAGTGCAGAAAGCTCTGATTACATGAAATTTAAACTTTCATTTTACAAGAAAACCTGTCACCTATGATTTTTCAGTCAGTTTTCTTACCCATGATGCTACAATCAATTCTGAGCTTACCACTAATACACCTTTCTGTAGAAATAGAAAGGGACTGGAGTATTATAGTCACGTGCCTATGTCTTAAAGACTTGCGGAACTGGGACTGAAACCTACTATATATGTTTACTATATTCCTTCTCATCTTACTTGGATATGCCTTTCATAGAAAAGCCTCCTGTCAACAGGCACACTTAATTATCTTTGTAAGTCAAGCTCAAGTCCAGTTTTGCAACAATTGCATGGTTGCCACCATACCTGTGACTTTGCAGGTTTTACCTGAAGATATGTGATCATATTAAGCTATATACAGTCACTGTCACACAATTGATACCAATTCTATGCAGCTGGAATATTTTGAATTGCCAGGCTTCATACTTACTGGATATTTGGAGTAATTCCCTCCAGTAGGACAATATTGACACCTCCTATGTGAGCAGTGGCACATGTCTCAGTCATCTTTTGATGTAATACATCTTTAAGAAAAAAAACATTTACAAGCATTTAATTTAGTAAAATAGTCCTAAGTATGCCTATTGCTTTCAAAAGCGTAGTAGCAGGAAAAATCTGAAAACATTAAGTAATAACAAATTTAAACTGTGACAAGGAGAAAGCTTTGGAAAACAGGAGAGACTATCATCTGCAAGATTTTCCTTCACATCATTTTTGGAATATCTTGCATACTTTTAACATCCTTCAGCACCCGCTTAAAAGAAATTGTTGAATGTTATTATACTATCCACAAACAGCTATAACGTACATCTTTTTACAAACAAAATGTATTACCCATGCTCTCGCATAAATGTGTAAAGCTGTCACTGAATTTAACTACAGATTAACTTCATCTTAGCTCATCCAACCTTTCATTTTCTCTTTCAGGGTGAAACTGCCATGGATTCTCTTCAATTCTGATTCCATTGTCAGACCACCAATGTCTGCCTCCAGGTGGGTCCTGTTCACCATGCCTATCCCAAAGACTATGAGAGTCACGTGCTGCGGCTCCGATGTCACCAGGCTGCGCTTCCTCTGCGCATCCCTGCCGCTCTCCTGCTCGTTCTCAAATACCACTCTGCAAGCAGGGTCTGTTGGGCTTCGAACACCTACAGAACAAACAAAGGGGTTATTTAAGGATACTTCACAGGGAATCCTTGATGCACCTAGATTTATATTTGTATTTGGAACCAAGGATCATGTATTGTGCACATTTGCCAAACTCTTGAGGCAAATTGTCTGGACCTTGTTTACAATTAGTAACACTGAAACTGAACCAAATCCAATAAGATTCTGGGACACAATAGGGACAATAATATGTAATGTGATTTCATTATTACTCATAAATACATTCTCAAATAAATCACAAATATTTACATTTATTCACATTTTACTGTTTACAGTAAAAATGCTCTGTGAGTTTCCAATTGTCCTGTTTCTTGTTTATCATTTCATGGCCAAAGGTTCCTATAATTTAGTTTTGGATGAGCTAGTTTTCCTTTTCAGTATGCAGAGCATAAAAACAATGTAAGACAAATTACATTTTGTGCAGATATCATAGCTCTAGACAGGATATTCTATGCATGAAAGATACTGCCCTGTTTAACAGAAGCTCTCATTTAACACTTCCTCAGTTTTTTTGTGCTTGTTAAAAGAAATCCAAAGAAAATAAGTTTAACTAGTAACAATATAATCCCTTATTTACAGCAACCTCAGTTCACCAACAAAAATAGTGACGATAATTCAGCTCTCAAATTTACTCTATTTTTTAAAAAATATTGGAAACAGAGAGCAAAGATCACCACAGACCTCACAGTTGTAGGTGAAAACATGGCTCAAATATCTGTAGACTTTACTAGACTTTATCAAAAACAGTATTTCACCTTTTCTTCTCTCAAAGCTAGATTCACAAATTATTTTTTTACTTAGTTATTCCCAAGGCAGAAATGATCACACTCAGGATGGCTCATGTGCTTCCATATTTTCACAAAATGATAATATGCAGCATATACATGCAGCATTTCCATTAGCCACTGGAGAAGAAATATGTACCTTGGGAGAAAAAAACTCCATCCACTCTGCACACAGTTAAGCAGAAAAGTCACTTATCATAGTCTATAAACCAGAGCAAATACAGATTAAGAGCTACACAAGAATATCAAAGGAGTGAATTTAAAAGCAATCAATTAACATATATTTTCTTAAGTCTAGAACAAAAGAAAAGCCAGAAAACATTTTTTTTCCTTTTGTACATCATCTTGATGAACTAATTGCAAGCTCTTCCCCAGTCCTCACCATTTGCCCCTCTGAGCCATGTGAGGTGGGGATACACAACCTTCGAAAACTTCCTCAAAAACTGAGTAAGTGACAGTGCAGCTTTAGAAGACCACACTTGAGCAGAAGCACACACTCAATTATTTGGATTCATGAACAAATTTACCTGTTGGACCGAAAGTTTCAGAAGACTTTTCTAAAATCCCAGTTGGATCAGAAATGAGAGAATAGAAGTTCAATAGTTTATACATGTTTTGCCAGCACTCAGCAGAAGGTTCACTCTGTTCCGAGACAGTAATTGAGTCAGAGTCATCCATATGAATAGTCATGTGGTCAACTACATCTTTTGAACCTTTCCTGGACACTTTAGAAGTTCTCCTTTCTGACCTTCCCAAGGAATTCTTGTTTCGAGATTCTTTTTTATTGTTCTCATTGTTTGCTCGTTTGTTCTTGGTGTTGTTCACTCTGTTACCTCCATTAAGACTCCCTCGAGAGCTTCGACTGAAATCAGAAGAGCGGAAGTCTCTGTGCTTGCGAGTTTTAAAAGTTGGTGTTGGAGAGGCTGATCCAGCTGTGTATCTGCTCAGCTTGATGTCTGTCTGTGTGGCCTTGATATCATCAATCATTGTACTGAACTGATGAATGAGACGAACCAGTGCCATATCTACATGCTGGCTTATGGACTGGCAAGAAATTGTAAAATTACAGTGAAAAGTATTATAATAGCGTTTATTCAGGTCATGAAAAGAAAGGGCATTGGCGGAGTTATGAGGCGTGCACATAGATTTCTCCATTACAACAGCACTAATACTGAAAGTTTCCAACATCAAAGCTGGTTTGAACTCAAGAGGAGGAAGATTGACAGCTCCTTGCCTAAGAAAAGAAAAGGGACAAGATAATGCTTTGTTTCTTTTTATGGGAGTCAAATACTTTGTTACTCAGTGGTACATCTGATTTATCGAATCCAATCTTTTATTTCCCTTAGGATATCATCTTCTTATCATGGTTCCAAATATAAAAAAAAAATTAAAATTAAGTTTTATACTTTCAAATCCTGTTCCAGCCTCCAATTTCCAGAAGTAGCTGAGGTTTAAATACTTACATTTCCAAACCATTCCACAGCAAGATAAAATAAATGTTCTAATAGGAAGATAAAACAGATAAAAGAACTAAGAACTGCTCCTTAATGTATGGCAGTACTTTGGAATTGTATGTCTTCACATTTAAAAAATCTAATTTCAGTTCTTTAATCAATATATATATTTTCAAATACCTCACAACATACCTTCGAGCTCGTTTGCTTTTTCTTTCCTTTGCTGTATCTGAATCAACAATATCTGCTCTTAAACAGTCCAAAGTTCCCGAGAATGAAAGGTACTCGCCAAAGTACATTCTATAGCAGAGTGGCATTGCATCCTGAGACTGAATTCCCGTGTACCTCAGAAGAGGTTTGAAAACAACCTACAGAACAAAACCCGTAGATTTACTTCTTGTTGTCTACATTATTTCCAAATTCTTGCTCCATCATTTGTTGATCTACAATATGTACAATGTCAGCTATATAATGGAGAACACTTTAGATTTAATGACAGTGCTGTAAAACAGAAGGGTGATGAATAGGACAGGCTTTATGGACTGCACAGCAAGCCAGCACTGAATGGTTATCTATGGGAGTTAAGGTTTCTCTATGTTCCCCCCAAGTAAAAATACTCTGGTGAATGAGGCTACTCCCATAAATGCTCCAATGTGTTACCTGAAGTTATAAAACAATGCTCTATTAATCATCATTCTTTAAGTTTGATACGAGATACCTCAGAGCTTTCTTGAGCCTTTCATCATGCATAAGAAATGTAAAGAAAACGAGAACTTTACTGTTTCTTTAAACAGTAAGATTTTATTTTTAAATAAAAGATTATTTTATTTAAACTGTAAGATTTTTTTTTTTTTTTTTTCAAATACAAACTAGTTTTTCCCTACAGAACTTCAAAACAGATCAGCAAAGCACCCCTACCTGTGCATCTGCCAGCTGGACAGCAGGAAACCCCTGGTTGCCCTCTTCTACACCTGCAATGTCATCCTGACTGGTGCTGTGCTGTGAGTGCGTGCCATCCAGGGTGTTCTGGTCACTAGACAAGACTGTGTTGAAGTCTGAAGCAGAAGGTATAGTAGGAAGATTGGGTGCCACACCTGAAAAATAAATACCCATGGAACACTAACACCACAGCAAATTTTACCACCACCAACTCTATAAATTCAGCAAGGTTAATTGCATAGAAACACATGCCATATGCATAGAAAGTCAGGTCTGTAACCTCGCAGAAGTGGCATTCAGGATACAGAAACAGTCTGACATTGCTGAAACAGGTAACAGGGACAGTCCAACACAACTCTGGAAAGTTAAAAAGAATTTCCTTTTTTTTTGGTCTCCTTCCTAAGGCCTTTTGTCTGTATTACATTCCATAGGCTAGTTAACTCCTGATTAAACTGAAGCACTTTATAGGCTGAGCAGTCACTACCTACATGGCCTCACAGAAAAATAATTTTGGTAAATCTCTGCCCCAGTTAAAATCACAGAGTTGGATTTCAGGAACATGAACTTGTGAACAAACTGTTTCAGTTTCAGCAGGATAAAATACAGCTTTTCTTCTTGCAGATGTAAGAATGATTCTTCTTGCAGAGCAACACATTTTAATTTAGAGAGAAGCAACACTAGTTAAGCAATATGTACAGAACCAAGACATTTTGTAGGATCAGATTTCTTTGTTCAACGTTAAAACCAAGTTAAAACAGCTTATTATTGCCTAGGATTAATGCATTGTTGAAAGACTTAATAAACATTCCAATTCAGTGCTAGTGAAAATGAAAATTAAGATACAGAGATGCCAGGCTTATGAATTACAACAGACTTACAGGAATAATAGGCTTCAATAAATTGTTACAAATTTATTTCTTTAATAAACTTAAGACTTTCACTAATGTATATTTTCTTTTCTGCATTCCCTTACACCAGTTGACCATTTCCCGTCCCTGAAGAAGAATGTTGCTCTCAAAATAGGTGATTATGTTTGGTCTCAAAACCAAACTGAGAAAGAACAAGGATTCCAATGTACAAAATCTTAATTACAAAGCAATATATGCAAATTAGGTTAAAAAAACCTAGCAAAATCCAAAGAACACTGAAACTAAGGATGATTTAATAGCTTAGCCTTTTGCAGCTACACATGACTTTGGAAGCTACTTGCAGTGTCAAATTTAAGAAAAAGTTGTAATTTCGGAGGCAGGATGAAGGAAATGAAAATGAAAATTTTGCTTACATCATATTTATTCATTTTATGTGAAGTCCTACAGGTAGTGTTTACATCTGTTGAACTTAAGTTAGTTGCTCAATTACTTTCAGAAAGTATGTGGTAAAAACAAGAACAGCCAACCTCTTAAATTCAGCTCTAATTTACAATACCTGTTGGAAGAGAATTGTGTCCAGATTTGGTGGCTGGACTTTCTTGTACTACACTTCCTCTGTTGCCCACAGCATTGGACATCCAGTTATAAAAACTCACAGAAGATGGTTCAGATAGCAAAGGATGTTCAGATAACATGTCTGTGGCCACCGTATTTCCTATGCAGACAAATCAGAAGTTTTAACATTTGTTGTATCAAAGTCAGAAAAAAACCAGGACCATAGCATAATGGTCCTGACAAGACTGACAGACCTAATCCCTGAAATTTATTCCAGTAAATTATGTGCCAATCAACAGAAGGTGCTACCCACCAAAGTTGTGCTATGTCTCTAATGGATGTTGCACTACAAGTGACTTTACATTTGTTCATCTCTACCATTAACTAGAGCAAAGGAGTCATTAAGAAATAAAAAAACCTTTTTTTCTGAATAGTATTTCATTCTCTGATGGCAGAGGAGAGAGGTTTTAGAGAAAACATAGTATCAAACTTAACTGTTAGATAAATAACTGTGCTCAGAACAATATAAAGCTTGAAAATTGCACTCTATGTGTTTCAGACATCTGCGAAACATGTTTGTTCAAAAGACCATTACTAAAAAACTGAAATCCATTATACACAAACTAAGTTGCTGGAAAATTAGTTTTAGTCCACTTTTTGAGCTACTTAGAAGGTCAAGAAAAAATATCAAACACAGCATGATCACGTCATCTCCTTATTTATTCAAAAAGACACACTGAAGTAATTATGTATTTTACTCAAAGAGTAGTAAGGCTAAGGATTTTTTTTTTAACTTTGCTAGCTGCCATTTGTTTTCCCAGCTGATGTATTTGCTGTTTGATTCTAGGTAATGTTATTTCGCTGTTGCATAGCATCTTATCTAAATCATTAAAATAAAATCAGTCCCCCCCCTCTCTTTAGCTACATCATACCTGTTCTTGTTAAAGAACTACTTTTAACTGCAGTTGTACTTCTTTGAGGAGTCCCTTCCAGAAGATTATGCAGGCTAGGAAAACTCCCAGTAAGATAACTGAGCAGACTCTCTTTTCTTGGACTTTCTTTGACTGTCAGTCCAGAACGGCCAACATGCACGGGTGAATCTGTGGCAGTGTCTCCACTTGTGTAACTTAAGGAGTGATAGGGATGTATGCCCTTGTGGAGGAAACAAAGAAACTGATGAAGTACAGTGTAAACTGCAAAAAGGAAGACACATTTTGGTCTGAATACAAAATCGGAACACAGTAACTACAAAATTCTCATTCCTCCAAACCTTTGGACAAGCAGCATTTTGTTTGGGGCAGGTTACATGTCACACATGTATACTTTGTATAATGACAGATAAATCCTCATAAATAGATGAAAAGCCAGAAAAGATAATGCACATACATGTTGCTTCTAAGCATGCCTCTGCAATTAAATGGTATGAAAAACAACAGACAGATGTAGAATATAGGTGCTTGAGTATCACTTTTGTAAGGCAAGGAGCACACCTTCCAGGGTGTTATAGTTATGGGTAGTCATAGGTAATTTTTAGACAAGCATTTATTGATCTGTAATGTACAGAACTGCTTCTTAATAAGGCAGCCACAAACCACTTTCCACTCATGCATGATGCTAAAAAAAACCAAACAAGCCCCACTTACCTTTATTTTCAGAACAGAATCACTGTGAGTGTGACTCTTGGATAATTTCCTCATGATCTCGGCACCAGTTACAGGGCCAGAGGAGCCACCAGCAGGGGGAGGACGATTAGCTGATCCTTCCAGGAGCATTGTATGCTCACTGACAGTAGCTAGAACCAAGTCAATAATTTTTCTCAATTTTATATACATGGGAAACAATACTATCTATTATTAAGTACATTTATTTACAAGCAGTCATGAACTTCCAAAGTCTGACACACACCTACACACCAGTCCTAATGTCATTCAACTGTTACTCTTTGCTGTAAGTCAAAAGGAAATTGACAGATTTCACTTCTTTTGCTGGCTCTGGCATAGCTGATAATTTTTTGAATCAAGATGCTATATTTGAGTGAATTTCATCCATAAAAGGAGTCCAAATTGCCACTTCCAAAATACTTGGTGAAAAATAGAAGAATATACAAGGATATACACAGGGCAAGAAAAAAAATTAAAATACTACACACAAACATCTTTGCTTTTGCTGCCTTCAGGCTGATAAATGCTGCATGGTTTTTAACCAAAAGCAGACTCTCTTCCTGATTTTTTAAAAACTATTTTATATTTTATTCTCTGTATTACATAATTCTTACTTGAGAAAAAGAAAAACAAACTTTGTAGTTCTGAGAAGAGTAACACTACATATAGATAATACAAAAAACCAGACAACTCAAGACAGCAGAAAAGAAGGCTCCAACAACATGTATTTATTTATGCCCTTCCCTTCTGTGGATTTTTACTTAAGTCAGCTCTATATTGAGCACAAATCTAAAAGAGTAGCTTATGATAAACGGTCAATGTGTAAGCTGTCAGCAGAAATCTACCACGTATGAAGTAGTAAAAATGAGTACAGTCTTTTTCTAATAAAAATATGTCTTCACAAAGAACAAATAAAAAGGTAGGTTTGAAGCTTCACCCAGGAGAAATTATGGAATTGCATGTTACAATTATAACTAAGGCCAGAAGCAGCACAACAAAATCTTTAGCATTCAAACTAAAGCTACAAATGCTCTGTGAGAAGCTACTTGTCCGTATGGATTTTTATGGAGATATTAAAAACACAAGAATACCTGCATCAAATTCAAACTCTGCTCCATCTGCACTTGTGTCACTCTGAAGACCTCCTCCATTGTCTAATCCAAGTCCATCCTCATGCTCGTGGTAGGGATTTGTCTGCAATTTCACTGGCTGAGCTGGTCTGTGTAAACTGACTCCTTTAAAAGCTGGGGTCACCACAATGAACTTCATCCATTGCCTTGCTAATGCAACCAGACCTTTCTTTAAGGTTACTAAAGCAGGAAGGCCATCACTCTTAGGGGGGGGGGGAAAAAAAGACAAAAGATGCACATCACCACAGCATTTTTAACTAGACTAGGGGGAAAAAGTCTGCACTCCCTTAAATCATCGTGCTCAAGAGGTTTTAAAGAAACATGCTGGCATGCTGGCACCACAAAATGCTCCTTCAGATACAGGAAGCCATAGTGCTAGCAGATAAAAATTATAGCTTCATTGAACACAGTAAATACATTAATTTACATCACCTGAGGATCTACCCACGGGGTAAAAAAAAACACACAAGAAAATGGAAGAATTTATCAAATATGAGTCCACTAAAGTAATTATAAGACTGCATATTGGACTAAAATTCACAACTGCTCGAGACTGACTGTAGAAACAGGACTGAAATTTTAAAAAATTACATTTGACCTATTGTTGAAAAGCAGTATTTAAAAAACCTAAATCTGAGGGAAATAATAGCAATTATTTTGATACCACCAGCGAAACGTGCTAAAGGGGAAAAAACCCAAATCCTTCTCATTTCCATGACAAATCAAAAAGTTCTACTTCTTCCTGATTGTGCTATTTTTGATCACTGGGCTCTCAACTGATTATGTTGGAAAATGTAGTGTTTAAATCTGACAGCCATGGAATTGAATTCTGAAACTGACACAAAACCAGAAAGAAAAATTCCTCTTTATGCCTAGTAGGTTTGTCCAAACAATTATTTACCACTACAATCCAGACATTTACATTTCAAAGACAGCAAGGAAAAATATTAGATTCTTAAGCCTTGCAGTTTTTACAATTCTATCTCTTTTCTTAAGCTCTCTGCATTATCCAACTATTTCTAAAAGACATGAAAACTAGTTCTGAGGGAGAACATCTGGAATAAGCTAATCAGTGCATGCTCTTGTCTTAATAATTATTCAAATTTAAAATTCCAGATAGAAATTTTTACTGCTTTGCTACTATCTTTAAGAAAAAGGAAATCTGACTAAAAGGCCAGTAATAACAATTTTGAAGACATGATTTTTTGGTTTATGATTTCTCACTTATTAATAAGAGAGCTGGATAAAAAAGATGCAGATACACAGGCCACAACAAAAACAGCATATCTGAAAGACAATTAAATGAAAGAAGCCAAATCTACTCATCAGTTATAAACCAGTTATATAGGAGTTTGGTTTACATTTTATTCTTGTTAAGTTTCCTTAATTTAAGACATTAGAATTGGTAAATATGAAACTAAGACACTGAATTATTTCCATTTTTACTGGGTAACTCACCGTTGTTGCATCCTCAATAATGGAGTAATTTGCTTGATGCAGGTAATGGTGCAATATATTACACAGTAAACAAGAAGGATTTTCTTGCAAGAAACGAGCCACTTTGGTAAGCCTGTTGTACTTGCTTCTCAGAGGGAAGTGCACACTTTTATTCTAGATTAAAATGCAATAATTTTTTACAGTCCAATACATGCAAACACAACAACATACTCATGCTAGTATATGCCAAACTTGGAACCTCATTTTGAACTTCTGCAAAAAAGAAGTGCCACATGGACACCTACTTTATTTTAAGCAGTGGTATGTGAAAAATCATATTTGATGCTTATTTTTTTGTATAAAGTAATAAACAGGAGGGCTGGATTCAAACCACAGACTTAGTAAAATTACCTGTGGACTGCCAGACATACATGCACAGCTAGCTGAGATTTTCAAATAAACTGTTTATTCCAGGTTAAAGAAAACAAACAGGCACTTTCCTTATTTTGGTTTAATGCTATAAAAAGAGTAGGAAACAGCTAGAAAGGGAGGTACCAGACTGCTGCAAAGGATGATTTGTGAGTACAGCAGAAGCCTTCTCTAAGCTGGTCAGTCTTACATTTTAAGGCAGGATCTTAACAACAGGTATCATCTCGAAATCTTTCCACTAGGTGGTGCAAAATAAACGAACAGAAGAAAGCTGGCCACACACCAGAAAGATCCTTGGCGACAGAAACACCTCGTTTATAATAAAAGCTCTACCAATCCCAGTTTTCAACCAAAAAAAATGTGAACTCCTTCTTCGCTGCTAGAATGTTTCATCCTCATTACAGTCTCTCTTCCTCTAACAAGCAGGTCCAAGTCAGACACTGATTCAATACACTGCAGGATTAGAGAAATTCACATTTTTGTCCTAAGAGGTATCCTGAATATTTCATAGTTCAGCACACTTGCCTGTTTCTTAAAACATACCATACACTACAGCCATATTTTTTATTCTATTCTTTCAAAAGGCAGAATCTCCAGTTACTTTACCAGGAGATGTGCACCTGTAAGAAGGACAAGACTTCCTCACTTGTAGAATTTTTTTTTCACTGAAATTTTAGATTGTGTGTGACCTCTTGTGACCAGTGCTAGAAATAGAGGCTCACAAGAAGTGCTGTAAGTTTGTCATTGAAAGTATCCTGAATCCCAAATATACATTACATTTTACACTGCTCTGTTCTGAGATTTTATATAGGTCCTTTACCTCTAAAGCTTCTGTCATGATGCAACCCATAACAGCACAGATCCTCAGGGTTCCTTCAGTCTCTAATTTATTTAAGGATGATTTCACCTGATCAATAGGAACAAGCCAAGCACCAACTGCAGGCGTTGCAGTACTCAGGAGGTTCAGCTGCCTATTGAGAAAAATAAAAAGAATCAGGTATTCACATTCAGCAGCAGCAATCAGCAAGATTTTCTAATTTTATTAGAAATTCAAATAGGTGTAATCTACTCTTGATACTGCTATTCCCTCTTTGTCCCATTTGTACTCCTTACTGAGACTGCACCTTTTGGACTTTTCATCACTGACTGAGTCCCACATTAACTGTTCAGCAGTGTGCCATGAAGGATTTTTGCTCGAGGGCTGAGGCAAGAATATTAGGAAAACCACACAGAGTATTTTCTAATCCATAGCTATAGGCTGATCTTAAACTACTGACAGATAGGAATATTTGACTTGTTCTATAAACCTTCGAAAAATTTATAGTGCAGTGGCAGTAAGATCATGTGTTAAGCATCAGGTTAGCACAAAGTGCTTCACTTCTCTAGCATCTCTCCCACTCAAAAAAAGCACCTCTTCTGCCTTTCTCCTTCATACATTTCAGTTTCACTGGGAGTGTTTTTGTTGTTGTTGGGCATTTTTAATATTTCTTTTCTTCTTTTAATCCCATACAATTAACTTTTTTTTTCTAGCAACGCTTCCATATAAATTGAAACAATACAAATGGAAATAAAAAATTATCAAAACTACATTCAGGACCTACCAAATGCAGATGAAATAGAACAAGGTTATATTTACAGTATAACTGTAAATTTCTTTCTTTTAAATCAGGTAAAAACATACCTTGTAAATATATGGGCTGGAGAGCGTACATTGGTAGGGGCTGCAAAACTAAACCAGATTTCTTTGATTGTTAACTTCATGCTGCAAGAGTCAGGAGGAGGAGGCATCAAGGGTATATCTTTTTTTAGATCATCAGATTCAACCCCTTCATCCTTAAAAAAGGAAATCCAGAAGTCAAGTGAAATTCATTTCTCAAGTTATGAAGGCACTAACACACCATACTGTGCATTGCTTGTAGAAAACAGTTTCATACGCTTTTAGGCAGAAAAAATAAACTAACATTGTCCACCAATTCTCCCAAGACAATACCAAGAGACCTTGCAGAAAGTTGGATGTTCAGTGTGGAAGTAGACTGTTGGAGAGTTTTTGGAAGAAAATGGACATGTGAGCAATCCTGACTATTTAGCTTTAGCCAGAGTGAGCTAAGGGCCTTGAGGCCCAGCTGCAAGGTTATTACAAGGTCAGCTACGGGCAGAAGATAAGGGAGTTGGCAGCAGAAAAGAAGAATAACAGGATGGGAAAGCATCTCATAAAGAGTTGTATTTAACCGGTTATACAGTGCACTGTGGCATATGAAAAACGTGTTGTACCAACCAGCAATATGCTTATATTATGTTATCTAAAGAGGTGCAGCCTCTAAGTTCTATATAATGCTGTGTGACTTAATAAAAGTGAGCGGTGTTTTAACCACATTGGTTTTAGCCATGGACTCCTTTTTTTGCACTCTTCCCGACAGTAGACAGTATGAATGCAGCTGGCACAAGACATCTGTTAAATTGCCAATTTTTCCTATTAAAGCAAAGCCCAAAATGAAACGCAAGAATATTCCTTTCTACATAGTGCATACCTGCTCATCTGAAATGGAATTTCCATTAATATCTGAAGAGGGACTTATTCTATCACAAGGAAGGTTATCTTCAGACACATCAGTATTATAACCACTACCAGTTGGAGAATCTGAAGAGTTATTTGATGCAAGCAATCCACCTCTCTCTCTATCTCTTGATTTACCCATGACTCCAAATGTATTATACAGCACTGCTCCAGATTGTCTTCCTCCTATAAAAGCATACATACCAAGACTGTAAATGTTTGCTGTGCATACACCTCTAAGTTATGTCTCATAGAAAAGATCAGCAATTAAGAGGAGAAACAGGTGTGATTCTGGTTAAACAATATGCATTACCATTTTACAAAATGATTTATCAATATAATTTTTATACAGCAATTAGAGTTATAGAGCTCCTGACAAGTTTGTTCTAAGAAAATGAAGAGTATTCACATGAAGACTGTTTTTAAACACTATTCACTAGAAAGAATAACTTGGGTGACAGAAAATACATATATGCTGGGTTGTTGTTGTTTTGTGTTCTGTTTGGTTTGGGCTGTTTTTTTTTATTTTTTGAAGCTAGCTTTCCACTCCCAAAACAAAACTCTGACTCTACATACAGACACTTACTGTGGGTATGACTGCAAGGTCATTTAAGTGATCAGTGACAGCATTATTTCTACCACTGCTTTAAGTTCAGAAACTGCTGAAAACACTACAAGTGGAATTATTCCATGAGGAAGAAAGAGCAGCAGAAACAACATGCGGTGAACTGACCCTTAAGCCCCACTGCCTGTCCTCATGTGCTGCCAAGGGGAAAGCAGGAGTTAAGTACTTTGGATCTGAGAAGGGAGGGTTGGGGGGAAGGCATTAAGATCTGGCCATGGTTTTCTCTTTCTCCTTGTAAATTAGGTTTTTGTTTTTGTTTTTTTTTCTTCCCAACTTGAATCTGTCTGGTTTTTGCCTGTTACCATAATTGAGGAAAGAAAACCTCCATATCCCTATCTTGATTAACAACCTTTGGGGTGGACTTTCTTCTCTCTGTCCCACAGTGGGGATGAGGGAGCAGATGGCTGGTTGATACAAGCTGTGCCTAAACCATGACAATTTCATATGCTATTAGAGGTGGTGGTATCAATTACTAAAAGTTCCTATATTGTATAATCTACGATGTGATATATTTTATTTGCAACAGATGTGTATTATTTACTAACACCTACAAGTAAACTAAAAATTACTAAACTAGAAAACCTAACAAAAGAATTATTAGTTTCATAAACCAAAACAGCAGAAAGCCTGTATGAGGTCTACCTTTTATAGTTAGATTTTCAATTCCACACTCAAACATTATCCAGCCCCACTTCTCTTGACTAGGACCGATCCGAGTTACATCTGGGACAGCTTGCTGATCTGTTTCATCAACAAAAGCAAACTCATCCAACTCTTCCAAAGTAAAAAGAACTTTTGATTTCCCAAAAGGAATAGCTGTTATTGCACAAGTTCCAATATCTGTGAAAACAAACATATTTACCATTTTTTTAAAAAATGAAAAAACTTTACATCCTAAAATAGCTCTCTGGAGTTCACAGTGTTTTGGGAATGCTGTACCTCTAGTATGCCAAAGTTAAACTTTTGAGACATTCCTAGTCCTAACACATCTGTCTTCATTGGTATTTTTGCATAGTCATGGTTCCAAACACATGTACAAATAAGATTTTTATCTGGAGCTGGCAAATGGCCTGAAATTACTTTAATGGAAAAAAAAAAAAAAAATCTAATAAATACCTAAGATTTAAAAGCAGAAAATGACAGTGCTCTTGGATAATATGTTTTCATAGGAACGCATTTAGTGTCATCTAGAGCATACTAGAATAATAGAAGATAAATGTATAACTATTCTAAAATTCTTTTTAACAGTATGTGTAAAATCTTTAGGCTTATGTGCCTTTTTCATCTGTGCTGATAAAAAAAAAACCAAAAACAACCAAACTACAAACTGAACTACAAGATCAAGGCAAACTGTAACCACTTGCTTCTGTGAAAACTGACATTTCCACAATTTAAAAAACCTGCTTACCTGTTGTATCAAGGCCTCTAAGTTGCCCATGAACACGATGGATATTCAATTTAGCAGCTATTTCTTTTCCTTTTTCTGCTCCAGCATTGGATCTCAGTGAGCCAGAAGACTGGGGCTGCATTTTACTTGTTTGGATGTAACGATCAAATGTGACAGAATTCCTCCCAGTTTCTGCATTGTTTGAAGTCTCCTCAACTATACCCCTTCAAATATAAGGGAAAAAAAAAATTAACCAAATCTCAGATAGGCATATTTCATTTGATTATTGTGTTTAAAATTTTATGTGACATTGGTTCAGCAGTGTTAGAAACAATTCTTTTTAAGATAGAAGACACATATGCTTTGCTAGAAAAATACTGAAAAATTTTATTTTATCCTTCATGACACAGAAGTAAGGAAGAGCTAAAACTCAAGTTCTAAAGTTATTCTGTGAGGGTTCTTCCACTTCTGAAAGAAACAATTCTAATGAGATGTTATTTTGTACAATAACACAGTCATGACAACTTTTTCAAATACTTTTCAGAGCTGCAAAAAGTTGGCATCCAAGTCTTCAGACTAACTGAACAACCATGAGACACAAATAATTTTATCTATTATTCTTACCTATTCATACGAACTTGCGTAGCAATTCTATCAAAACACAAAGCTACCAGTGAAACATGAGTCACGGTTTTGCCTGAAGAAACCCCTGGAGATTCATCCACAGATGCTTGTAGTAAACAGAGGTTCACCTGTATGTAAAATTGTCCCAAGGAGCAAAGGAACTTAGAAAAACACGTTTCACAAAGTATGCATCACTAATTTCTAATAAATATTGTTTTATACTTCTCAGTAAAATAAAAATAATAACCCATCACATCTAAAAGTTGTAAAACAATAACAGCCTGTACTCTTCAAAACATGAATTATCCAGCACAAATACATAGTTTCATTTAAGATTTTGTGTAACTAATATGGAGGAAAAATAAAGAGCAATTCGTGAGGTACATGTGTACTAGCAAGCCAAACAAAAAGTTGTTACCTTCGGTACAGTAACATTGGCCTGAAGACCTTTAATTGTCACATTGTCTTGCTTAAGTGAGAGATTGGTCTGTGCTGGTCCCTGGTTTGTTGTTCCTGTAGTGGTACCATCTATTTTTGTTCCTCTAATATCCTGCTTTGAAGATAACTTGGAGGGAGGGAAAAAATTTTATGGTCACTAAAACTCAGAGCTGCTTAGCTAAGAGTAACAAGATGGTTAATTAGCACTGAAGCAGCACAATATTCTCCTTCATTTAAAGCACAATACCACAACTGCTCTAACAAGGCAGCACTTAAGAGACTTAAAGATACAATAGATCCAGGTCCAGAAGGATAGAGTGGCACTCTCAATTAACTTTCTAACGACGGGATTTCAGCTGAAAGTTTGAGTACTACATATTTAAGTCATACAGATTGACTTATTTTGAAGTAAATCACTAGTGTCTGTTATACTATGAAGTTTAAGGATTCATAAAACACAGATAAAGGCATTAACTTGCACAGAAAGAACTCCTAATACCGTTGAACTACCATACAGTTCTTTTCATGCTACATTACTTTTTAGGGTAACAGATAAACTAGAAAAAAATAGTCAACAAAACAACTAACCCACACATATTTGCACAGCTTGATTTGAGCTTTCCTCTACCTCACACAGACTAGTAGATTAGTAAAATAGGAACTGATGTATTGCTGATATGAATACAACACTTTAAAATATCAGTTATAGCACTTTCTAGGAGCAGAATATATGATGTCATGCAAATTAATGCACTACTGAATAGACCATGGATGTTAGAAAATCTTCAAGCACAACATTAAAAAGAATATGTATTCCAAATTGATACAGCACTTAACTACTGTATCAGACACTGAATTTAATTAAAATCTTTTCTATGTAAGATACAGAAAACAATGTTCTTTCTATCTTTGTTTTTCCTTTCCTTACATTTTCTGAGAAGCTTGTTTTGCTGTTTTGAACAGCATCTCGAAGAACTTTGCAGTGCAGATCATCGACGATTGCTGCTGGGTGTCGTGAGCTGGCACAATGCACCATTGCTTCTATATACCTGTGAGAGAAAACAAGCCCACAACAGAACACTGAAAACTTCCAGTTTCACATGATACAGCATTAATAGTGTTTAAATAACACTACAGAGAAAAAAGGAAAAAAATAAAAAAAAAAAGCACTGACAGAAAAAAAGGGCACTTCACAGATCAGAATAACATTCTTTGAGCTTCTTCACAGGAAAAGCAGAATTCCATTCACTAGGTACAAGGCCCCACTGTTCCATTAGTCACATTATTCAATCCTTTTACCTAGACCTTTGCCAAACAAATGAAAGTAAAATTAATTACCTGTCCAGTGCCTCTGCTACTAGAGGAGTGAGAACTACATCTACAGTTCCTTTTACTTCTACTATTGCTGTTGTCCGTGTCTGGAAGACAGGATGATCCGAAGTCCATTCTTCTGTTATTGTTTCATCATCTGTATTTTCTCCAGATTTCTTTTCCAAAGGAGTATAAGGTGTACTAGACAAGTCAAATAAATATTAAAAATCTAGTTGTGTAAAAAAATACAGAAGTACCCTGGTATAATTTTGATTCTCAATAAAATGCATAACATGCATTTCTTCTACTTTCTTGCTTCCACTGTATAGCTTAGGAAGCACAAAAATATAATTGTGGGTCAAGGCCCTTCCCTAGATTCAAGTTCAGCCTTCAGCAATGCAATAGACACTTATCATAAACACCTCCCAAATTAATTTAAATTAAATTGCAATTTGTAATCTTGAAAATGCATGAGTGAAATAGTTTAATATTTTCACAGTGTACTTTCTTTTTGACCAAAAAGAAACATTTTATAATAGAATACACTGTAGTGCAACAGACTGGTAGCGAATGCTACAGCTACAAATAAAATTTTGGCAAGAAACAAAATGTTTAACAAGAGTATAAGGAAAACCTAACTCTTAAAAAAATGTTAATAATGTTATACAGTATTCAACTCACTTAGATGTTGATCCTGTAAGCTGCATGCCTCTGTCCAGTAATGAATTAGCTGTAAGGCCCTGTTTAACCATCTAAGATAGAAGTGCAAAGAAATTCATTACATTTCTTCTACAAATTAAAAAATATCCAAGCAATTTTAAAATTCAAATTCTTCTCATAGATTTTTTTCCTTAAGAGGATACCTCATATACAGATTCTCCAATAAACTATACAGAAGCTCACAGAAGCTGCCCATGATTCAAAGAGCAACAACTTAAAGTGCAATAATGACAATTATTATTATTATTTCCACAACCTCCCAGTCATGCAACCCATGATCTCAAGTCAGAAATCCAAGTAATTTCTTAAATAAAAGCAAAGTGGCTTCAAGTTTCTCATAGCTTTATTTACACAACTGGTGTACTATGCAACTTTATTGTGTTTTTAATTCTCTTTTCTCCTTCACCTTCCATACCTTAAAAGTTGGGACAGAAAGTTGCTCAAATGATGATGAACTTTCCTCACTTGTCGGAGTGTCGAGGTCTAAAGGGCGATGCAATGAAGATTTTGAAGTTCTTTTGTTAGTTGGATGCTTTACTGACCAGTTGATCACTTGGAACTGTGTAAGATAATTTTGGTAACATGCCATTACAGGCTGCTGGGAAGTAATTTGCTCACTTTCCACAGTCTTATCAGATTCCATGACATACAAGTTCTCACCATGCTCATCTTCTCCCAGAGCTGAAACAAATGAAGCCTGTGAGGTATGAGTCTTAATTGGCAATGTTTTAACATCTTGACTGATTTCTCCATGGATTGTGCTTGTTAAGGGCCCTTCCACACTGTGATAAATAGACCCTCTACTATATTCAATTTTCTGAGCTTGCTTTTTTCTCTTCTTCCTCCCTGGATAGGTTCCTGGACCTTCATCACTACTTATTGGCTCAAACTCTTCTGCTGCAGAAAAGTAAGCTTCACTGTCAGCCATTGACATACTGGAATCCATTGAGCGATACTGATGAAAGGAGTTGGAATCTGCAGATGGAGTATAGGGGAAAGAACCAAAGCTCCTCCTCTGCTTTGGGGAGTCCAACACATTCTCATCACTGCGAGACACGTCACTGCTGAACTGCACACCAACTGGGACAGGCTGCTTGTCCCCATAGAAAGCTGCTGTGAGGCTCTTGGTGCTCCCGAGCCGGGTGGAACAGACAGATGCCTGCCGCTTCAGTGGAGACCGCAGGGGAGACTGACCAACAGGCCTCTCCTGGTTGCCAGGGGATGCAGGGCTGCCATCTCCACCTTCAACTGCAGCACTGGAAATAAAAATTAAAGGTTTATTTGCTTATTTCATTATTAATGCTTCTCTCTTTAGATTACAGCAGCTGTCAGATGCTTCAGTGGTTCTGTGACTTTCTATTAGGATAGCAATTATTTTCACAATGCTGATAATATACTAAGCTCTGCCAATTGTTATTCCACTTATCTACATATAGTGATGTAAAAATGAACATTAATGGCAAGGGCTGTAGTCTTACATGCTGGATTTTCTATCAAGATCAGCTAATCGTCCTCTATTTAGGATCCAAATTTGCATTGAAACTAGGAAATGCATTTCAGCAGCACCATGAGAAAAAAAGCAACATTTTATTACGTGCTAGAGATAAGGGTATTTTTCTGTTGTAATGTATTCAAAAGTCTAATTATACTTCTAAGTGGACAGAGTACTAACCTTCCATGACCATCTTCCCTTTTTGCACCAGACAAGAACTCCTTCTGTCCCAAGTGTTCCTCAGTAGTTGATGATGGGCTGTCCTTCTCACCTGCAAGCAAAGGAAGTGCAGCACTAGAACTGCTCGTTTCCTCTGAAGAGGAGGAGGAGCTGTGGGAGCGCAATGGCACTTGCAGACTTAGATGTTGAGCTTTTCTTTCTATGTCTACACCTATAGATCTGCACTCCCAATCTTTTCGTTTTACACCATTTGCTTTACCTAGGATCAGAAACAGAAAAGAAGATAAATTAACACAACTGCAACAGTCGCTTCCTCACCCACTGAAATAAAAATCCTTATTAAATTAAAGCCTAGTTTTGAAATGTATACACATACTAGCATGCTGAACTAAGAAAAAATGAATAAAATCTTAACAGCAAAACATGAGATTGTCTTGGTAAACTGCTTTCTACATAATAATAGATGGAAGTGAAAAAAGCTTTTTTACTCAGAAAGTAGTTGCACACTAATGTAAAAATTCAGTGTATGAAAGCTTGCCCACTACTTTCAAGCTACTGTCTGCTCTTAGAGGGGCCCATGCCCCTACAAGACCTCTTCAATGAGAGCACCACAAGTGCTACTCATTAACTAGAACTGGAAAGACTATAAAAACTAACATGTGGTTAAGAAATTATACTTCTGGGTAAAATAAAGTAAAAAATTACAGTACAATCCATCCTCACCATCTAAAATTTTAGGAATCTCCTTAGTAACTATCCATTCTCCTGGCTGCAGTAAAGATTGTCCATAAAACATATCAGATTCTGCACTTGTACTTGAGAAAGCAGAGCTGCTTGAAGGTGTCAGTTCCTCAAGTTTGAAAAAATCCAGTCCTGTTAATGTGCCACCAAAGAACCGACAACCACCAAGACAGCCACATTTGTTCTTGCTTCTCTTATTCCTCAGATTATCATCAGGCCACAAAAACCACAGCCTACATCAAGGCAGAAAAACAGAAAACAAAAACATGACCACGTTAGACTTCCACATTTAAATTCAGTGGCTACAAGATGAAAATATATCTCTCTTTTATATGTGAAACTCCTGCTTCACCTGGCATGAAAGGAGAAATTACGATTTGTAGCTGAAACACGTCAGACACAAAATACAGGATTAGCTCCTGAAAGGAGCAAATCACATAGGTATATGTAGTGCCCAGTGAACTGTGCTCAGGCAGGGATTATATTCCTGTGCCACAATACACAGTAACAACCTACAAGAAACTAATCTATGTAACCAAAAATAAACAACCTCAAACGCCAACAACAAAGTCCCATCTTTAAATGAATGTATTACTAAATTATACCCCCCAAAAGAATTCAAATGCATCTCCTTCTTCAATTGCACCTCTTACCTCTTAGTTCGGTTATCATGCGTTTCTAAGAAATGTCTCTGCACTTCATGTTTAGAAGGATGATCTGCAGCTAAAGCAACGTCAGCAGTGATGAGCCCCAAGTTGACAGAGCCAGCTTCCAGCCAATATGCCCTTCTTAATATTGGCTGAAGACCAGTTCTGCAATTGTTCACCTGCTCAACATATTGTCTCAGTTGAACATCTTGAATAGCAGCACTTACACCTTCTCCAACAGACTGGTTGTGGAGATTGCAGTTTGCAATACGTATAGCACCCATCTGAAAACACGATATAAGACATCAGCTCTGATGAACTGTACAACAAACTCAACTGTCCAAATAGTATCAATCATCCCTGACACTGGCATACTCCAACAAAAGGTGACACATGCTTAGCCTTCAGACTTTAAATATTCTAAAAATACTGGACCAGATTTCCTGCACAGCTTGAGTTCTCTCCAAGAAGTCACAGTACCTGAAGTTTCAGATGGAGTTTTCAAACTTTTCGTAAGGAAAATAAAGAAAGTTGAAAAAAGAACCTGACCATGGAAGAGCTACCCACAGAGTTAATATTAAATTAGTGCTTCTCATCTCTGTCACAGACTATAAAGGAGCAGTGGAAATTTTTTATTTTGTTTTTTTTAATTTTAATGAAACATTGAGTATATAAATTTCTATAGTGGTTCAGGTTATTAAGCTGCTTTTGAAAATACTGACATTTATGTTTACGCCTGCAAACACAGTTATCATTTGTGATAGTGCTTTTAAATATTTGGCTCAGTAGAATTTGGAGTCAAATGCTTTTTTTTTACTGCCACTCAGTAGCAAGCCATTCAAATTACAAGATGCCACATCATCAAAAAACATTATAAATAATTACTGCTTTCCTTTGGTTAGTTTCTTGCTCGTGATATGAAGCTGTCCCCAAAAACGTAGATGTTAAGACTACCTTTGCAAACCAAATTTATTCATGGACAGTCTCAACTACCAGTCACTTTTGGTGCCACAGCACTTTTCTCCTTTTCTGTTGTTACCATAGCTCAGCTTTCTCATGTTCTCCTGCATTGAGTAAATTAGTCCATTTTTCTCATGTACGGTGAGATAATGGGGAAACATAGCAGGTTTCCTCTACACATTTTTTGAATTGTGGATACACCAGGCAGAATTCTAGATTCAGTCAGGCAGGTGCTGACACTACTCCAATCTCCATTGAAATTATATCTTAATTCAAATAGCTGTATTATATGAGATGAACATGATTTATCAAGCATTCACTTGTACACAATCCATATCAATCATTTCCAGTTGCTAAGTTACTAACTTATAGCACATGTTCTCATTAGCTCTCAGATACAGACATGCAGATTTTTATTCCACAGTGTTTTCTTAAACATTTTTACACCAATTCTGCAGCTTCCAGTCTTATTTTTGCAGACATCTACTCCTCCTTACCAAGTTCATTAACGGAATTAATAATCAGAAGCCAAATTTCCCTACTCCAAGCCAACCTTTTATCACTTAGAAGTTTCTAAAATTCTTAGTCCACTTCATGTAAGCAAGCAATAATTTCAGGTAGCTATGCTATCAAAAAATACAAAGAACTCTATTGACAAAGAAGTATTTTAACTATTGTTAAGAGAAATATTACCTTTATATTGGTGGCACAGCCATGTTCTACCACATACAAATCTGCTCCATCCATGGCTAAACGTGTCATGGTGTACTTCAAGTCATCAGATGTGGGACATGGCCCAGGGACACAGTTCATCTGAAGGAAAAACAAAAAAGAAATAAGATTTACATTTACATTAGGAGTTTAATTTGTGTTTGTCCTTTTATTTGTGCCCTGTTTAGCAGACACCTAAACCCGAGGGAATAAGAAGTTATTTATTAAATTAAATAATTATTAAAGTTATTTATTATAAGAAGTTATAAGAAGTGTCTTGATAACTTCAAGGGAGGATTTCTAAAGTGTTCCAAAGAATCTCTACAAAGATAGCAGGCAAGTAAGACAGATGAAAGGTTACCTTAGAGTCACAAAAACGACGATCAATTCCATGTTGGCATATTATTACAGATTTTGGCCTTTCCAGTTCAAACTCCTGGCACACCACATGAAATACAAAGGTCTGTCCCCATTCCAGAAGACATGCAAGCTGTAAGCATATAACAACATGTTGTCTAATCCTAAGTAGGTAAAATGAATTTTTAGTATTTGACAGAGTACTGAAAGATCACCACCAAAGGCTGGGAGGTGAGAAGGAGTAAAAACACAAGACCCCACCATGACAGGCTGGCTGCATAACTGTGCTTATACATAACCAATTTCCTGTTATTCAAGGTTGATTTTTGGTTTTTTTGTGCCACAACATGGAGGCCTCTCTAGTTTTTCCATGGGTAACACTGTGATGTTAAATAATTTCCAAAATTATTTCTTAATAAAAGGAAACAGCTGTTGTTATTATGGTCTACTGAGAAATTATCTGTAAAGACAGAACTCTCCTTATTTTATCTCAAAAATACCTCAAAATACTCTTCTACATTTTATAATTTAAATGTTGTAATTCCTTTATGTAAGTGACAAAAGTTACATTTAGAAAGCAGAAGAGAAAACCAGCTAATCAGAAAACTGCTGAACCTAATCTGAAATTATCCTGCTGTCAATCTAAATCTTTTATATAGTTACCTCATTCATAAAGGAAATTATTCACAACTGCCTGTCTCTTTTATGAGAGGAAAAATCGTTTTCTTTGGCTAGCCACAGGAAGGGTCACTTTAAATCAGCAATAATTTAAATGAAATTTAAAATCGCTACGGCTGTCCTGAACACAATGTCTCTCTCTCCCCTTAGTGTTGTTGCTCCACATTTTCTTGCAGTATATCACACTATGAGAGGGGAAAATTAAAATACTAAAATACATTAACATACATAGATATAACACACATGCGTTTCCCTGTAGTGACAACAATATTCACTACCGTTTTTCACTCGTGCTCTGATACCATCACCCTTTCAAATTCCCATATAACATTATCCATCCTGTTACACATAGATGTAAGACTAATATCAGATTCAGCTCATTTGGTATCTCCTATCCACTTAGAGAAATTATTAGCTTTTAAAGGTACAAAATTACGGTTACTTAAGGCACAGATGCATCCAGATCAAGTGAGATGATGTGCTTTCCAAAAATCCATACAATGCCAGTTTAACAAGAAAGAAGAAAGGTAATATCAAAGTGAATAGTTTCTATATGGTACCTGTGGTGCTGTAACTTTGGCGGTAAGACTTCCAGCCTGTACATCTATCAGCCATGCATATTCTAAGGTGTCACTCCCAAGAGGCAGACCTTCTGCTGAAAACATGGCATGAGCACGCAGCTGCAGGCCAGACAGGCTGATGTGACCCTCTCGGAGGACTTCATCCACTGCAGGGCGCTGTCCAGGACAAGTCAGTCACAGAGAGTATTTGCAAAGGATGCGCCAGTAGCAGGTGTAAAAGCTGTGTAGCTAGACATACTTCATAAACATTTATCTTCACTTCTTAAGTCCTGTTGACTTTTGTATAGCTAGACAGTCCCAAGATTTTCAGCATCACCCATGCAACAATAACTATGCAAATCTTACAGAGGAGAGGGAAGTTTCTCTTACCAAAGTATGTTTTAATCTTTAGCAACAATCAACAACAACCTTCCCTTAGTGAATTCCACATCACTACTAAGTCTAAGAAGTAATAGTACTGAAAAAGTCATATAGTAAGTGTCGGGGCTGTGAAATTAAATTTAAAAAAAAAAAAACCCAAATCAAAATGTTGCCTGCAAAATTTCTGCTTCCTCGTATGATCGTATATGACTTGCTATACAGTAATTAAGTTACAGATTTGAACAATCTTAACGATCGCATTCACTTGCATTGCATAAAATAGGCAAGTGGCTTTAAATAAGCAGCAATCCAAATATGCATCAGATTTTTCTTCAGGATATCTTTTGATTAATAATTCCTAATAATTTTGTAATGTTAATAATATTTAATATAATGGTAATTCAATTCTACCATCAGCACAACTTCCACAATACAAACATGCACACAAAGATGACAAAAACATCTTGCTACCTGATAGCTGTCATTCAGAAACAAATTCACTGGAGACAGTACAAGTTGAAGCATTGTTTCTCTAAATCCTTTCTTCATCTCAAAACACAACCTTTCCAGGAAAACTGTAGGACACTCAGGACCATCTGGACTGCAGTGCTAAAATAAAAATTAAACACATCGGTTTCAGAAACAGAAAATACACAGCATAGTTGAATTTGAACTAGAAGCAAATCTATGAGTAGGAAGCATGCTAATTTTTCTCCAAAGGGATACGCAAAATGAACCCTGTGCAACTTTGAAAACCTTTCAACAATTACAGAAAAAGCAACACAAACCCATTTGTGTGAACCCAATTTTTTTTAATCTAGATTCTTTTTGACCTCCTGGGGATCCCTCAGAATGCGGCTGCATGGAGTAGATTGCACACTAGAAAACAGCTCTGCTAATTAGCAAAGAAACCATAACAGTCAATAAAAAAAAAATTATCACACAAATCAAGTGCATTTAACAAAAAACATACAAAAAAATTACCCAGTTCTGCCTCCCAGATAAGTAAAGTCAATCATGTCTAGAATTGTTTTAGGTTACCACAGTTTTAGTAGAGAATAGACACACATTTTAGCAAGCACCACCAAAACTTAATGTTCCAAGGAGCTACTTTAAATCCAGATTATGAAACTAGGAAAAAACACACAATGCAAAATATTTTAAGACTCTAAAATACTGACCACTGGCAATCGCCCATGCACTTTGTACAAGTTAACAAGCACAGTGATATCCCATGGGCGTAAAGTAAGAGGGTGAACTGGCTTGGATGAACTTTCATTTTCTTTTTTGTCATTTTCCACTCCCACAGCTGTCCATCCAGAGCTTGAAGATGTTGACAGTGACAAAACAGGGCTTGCAATAACTTCTTCAAAATCAGTATACATGTCATCTTCACCAAAATAATTTTCCTAGGAAAAGGAATTGTTATGACCATATGGAAAACAAATAAAAAATTAATAGGTAATGTAATGAAATAGAAATACAACCTTTTCCTGTATGTTAGCCTTCCCCAAAATAAGAGGTATAGCTACATACTACATCTGAAGAAATACATCTACTTTGATAAAAACAGATACACCTTAAGTGAGCAGATCTAGGCCATGTGCTTTGCAGGAAAAGGGGTTCTCTGGAGTTCTCAAAGTACCAGTGTTACAGAAAATCCATCATTATTTATAGAAAAAATAAAAAAAAAAAACAAAAAATATCAACATCCTGTGTCTTATTTAAGTGCATTAAAAGCAGATTTCTGGTAATCTGGCACCTCTTCCCCCTGCCTCCATCAAAAAAACCTCAACAACAAACAAACAAACAAACAAACAACAACAACAAAAACCAACCCCCACACACAAAAAACCTAGACTATCAAAAAGAATTTTCTCAGTGATGCAGGTAATATTTTCTCGCCAAATCTTTTCTCATCAAAGAGGTTACAATACAGACACATGAGCTGCTCCCTCATTCATTTTTCGAAAGTAATTAAAGTAATTCAGTCCCTTGACTACTCATATTGACAGAAAAATTCCAACTATTACAAACTCCAGTGGTGATCTGTGAGACACAGATAAGTGAGTACTAGACTGAATATTAAACTGAAACAGGTTAGTCTTGAGATATTTCCTGCTCCCCTCATTCCCTTTTCAGTGGCTCATTTGCTTCCCAGAAAAGTGGCTCAACTGCTTCCTTGCTTCCCAGTGGCTCATTTGCTTCCTTGAAAAATGTCTGCAGAAAAGACAGGCTCAATATTGGCTTTGAAATAATGACTCCTGTAGGAATGTAATTTTTGCATCTGGTATGGAGTCTCTGAAAGATTTTTGGTATTAATGCACCTTCCTCTGGAGATGCAAGGACTGTTTATAATTCGTTCCCAGCCACTAAGTCCTTCAGTAAAAAAAACAGTGCACTACACCAAAAAACTACCCCCCAAGAATAGAAGGCTTAACAAAACTTCATAAATCATTCATATCCAGGAATCTCAATGAAAACAAACTGAAAACAACAATTCAACCACAAGTCAAGAAAGCAAACATTAAAAATAAGCCTAAAAAATGAGATGCTGCCAGCACAGCTGGGCAAAAAAATAGAAACAGTAAAAAAAAAAAAACAACCAAAAAAAAACCCCCTAAGAACAATAAATACACATTTTAAAAATGAGCTATTCAGCTACATTTGTTAGATTTAATTTGAGAAAACTGTACCTAAAAGAATTAAATCATCATATAATCAAGGGATCTAACATAGTTCTGTTTACTTCCAGAGGCAAAGAGCACTGATGCAATGTTCCTTTGCTTGGAAAGACAGAACTTTATCATGAATTTATGGTCTCCGAAAGAGGAACTGAACAACTCACACAAGGGTACATTTCCTCTGTATCACAAGAAATGAAATATTCAAGATGCAATACTTGCCTAATTTTAATCCTGTTTACTTTAGTGCCAAAATGAAACAATAACGAGCATATTTGCAAGTCCTATGCTTCACAAAAACATAGTATTTTCTGCTATTTATTGCTTATGTGAAATACCTTATATATATTAATTAAAATACTTTCAGTACAAGTCCTGACACAGATCAGCAACTGTCTCAAAATTCCTTGTCCTCTGACCCAAAATGAAAGCATCTAGAAGGATTACTTTAGCCTAGATATGTGTAGGCTAAAACAGGCCTTTAAAACAAATGAAAAGCCCCCCCAGAAAACAATAAAAAAAGCCCCAAACCAAACAACCAAAAAAAAAACCAAGCACGCCCCACTGTTAGTCAAATAAAAGTCCAATCACCTATGCTTTTTTAACAAGGCAAGGTGATGGGGAGGAAGAAATCAAACTGTTTCTAGACAGCCTGAAGATCAGTAATGGAAGAAGACACATAAATAATGCATTCTAAAATGCAATAGAACAACAAAGAATGAAAACTTCCTCAATATTGACTAAAGGAGCTTTTTTAATTATTCTCATGTCCTTCCCCTCCTATGATCCTAAGCCCAGAAATTTCACAGAATCTAATTTTAGAATGACAGACAAATAGGACACTTGGCAACACTTAAAATGCACTGAAAGCATGAGTGCTGACATAGCTTTGCATAAAAGCTGTTTAATATAGCTGTAATAATGGATCTTTTAAATTTTACTTTCACTACAGAAAAAGTCAAGAGAATTTCTACACATATGGCTCAGAGCATACACCATTCCTTGAAAGGAAAATTATGCAGATATGGCTATCCAAAAATTTTACATCTTCCTATGCCTACCTTTATGGACAGGAAGGCCTTGAGCAGGGGTCCATAGAGGGTTATCTGGGAATCTGGGGAGAGTTCCAGTTCCACATGGAGCTTATCGGGAGGCAGCTCTGCAGGGTCAAGGGGAAGGCGGGTTGAAGCTGTAGGAGATGCAATCACACTGTCGGCTGTTTTCTGTGATGGTCTTAGCACAGACAACATGGTTTCTTCCATTTCTGACACTTTGGAGCAAAAGAAAGAATAGAACCAATTTTTAACAGAAGTTAGGCCTTTGACAGACAAAATTCCACAAATACAAGTTTGTATTAAATATACATTTTTTTGCAGCTTTCTAATTTGGATTGTATAGTTTGGTTAATATGTCTATGTGACTGAACTGGTTTCTCCCACCTAGTCACTATGAGAGGACTGGAAAATAAAGAGTGTTTTAGTCAATGTTAATTAAGCAGGAGAAAACAACTTCAAGTTCTGAAACAAAAATTCAATTTATTTATCTTGCTTTCCAAGTTAAACAAAGGCATGCCTTCCTTTCGGTGTAGCAAATTTCCCACAACCACAGAGCTACTGCAGAATAAATAAAAGTGAATAAACAGGAAAAATGCAAAAGTCGTATTAAAAACCTATGGTGAACCACTAGCTCTCTAGGCTAAAATTTCCTCTTGAACAACTTCATTACTCTAGTCACAAAACACAAAATTTCTAAGAGACCTGCCAATCAATATAAACATCAAAAGCTGAACTTGACAGCTGTCATATTATATTACAAACACCTCAACACTTCCATCCCTTTCTGCAAAAAAAACCTCCAAAATGTATTTGTTTCTGAGAAACCTAGGAGTCCTAGCAATTGATTCAAAATAAAATACAGATGTTGCTCCTGCAAAGAACATTCTAACAGCAGACAGATTAGAAGTGATCAGGACTGGATTATTCACAGAAGAAAGCTGCAGAGGAAATTACCTGTGTATGTACAAACTTCCAAATGCAGGTTCAGTTTCTACAATTACAAGTAAATGTTTTCCAACTTGAAATATGCACATTTGACACAAGCTGACAGTCTCACAATGAGACTGTCTCACAATGAGACTCTCTTTTCACTTAATGAACATCTGCAAAATGCAGATCATCCTCTAAATGTTCAGTTCCTTTAAGATTTGAATTGTTGAAACTCAAAACCTAAAGACCCTATCCAGCATGTCTTCTGACACCTGCTGACTGAGGCCCATTCAAATAATTATTCTAATTATTCATCATTTTGCTTTTAGCATTTCAACCTGAAAGACTTATGAAACACTAACTTCCTGCATACCTCTGCATTTAATGCATACCTGCATTTAAAAAACTTTTATCTCTGTGTTTAAGTACTTTATAACTTTTTTTGCCAGCACATACTTCCAGAACTTGTCTTATTTATAACAATTTATAAAAATTACTTAGACATTTAAAATTTTAAAATTTTAAAATATGAGTGTTAGTCTGACCAGTTTAACACTGGCATCTGATGGCCATTGTTCACTCCAGCAGTGCTAGGAAATCTCAGAATTTCACATCCATAAAGGAAAAACAATATTATTGTATCACATATACAGAGTACTTAAACAATCAAATCATAAGAAAATCATTAGAAAGTCTAAAAGAACATAAAATGCCAAAATTACTGAACTTCATATTTAATATGCTAAGTGATATTTTATGTTATGCAACAATCCATTTAAGGGATCATTTATTAAGGACAGAGAAATGAAATACTGACAGTATCATCTTTTAACACAGGAAACTGAGACACATTGTGAAATTCTGCATGTTTGATATTGTCAGTTTTTAAATCAAACCTGGTGCATTCTAAAAATTAGAGTTCTCCCATTTCACATATAACAGTAGTCCAGTTCAAAATTCAGTTCTGCAAATGTAAGCAGTTCAATGTAAAAAAAGTTAGAGAAGTTCCTGAAATAAAACATGTTGACAAAAAAAACCAAAACACAAACCCAAAAAACAGACAAACAAAAAAAAAGGATGTGGGGGGAGTGACACTTACAGGATTGTTTTAGCTGCTCATCTGCCTTTTGAGGATAAATTGGGTGCCATGAGTAGTCAATTGTAAATGCAACACTTGGGACTGTCCAGCATTCAATCCAACCGGCCCTTTTAAAAAGAAACATCACACTTTTATTGGAAGTACAATAGTTTCATTAAAACTCTTTCACAAACATATGAGCTTGTTTGTATCAGAAACAAAATGAAGAGCCAATATAAAAGCATACATATATATCTCAATAAAACTCACTCTTCTTGAGTGATGTTCCTCCATTTGGGTTTGCTCATTTTCTGACCACTTTGACATTCAGCAGAAATACAAGATTCAGGGCTGATTTTATTAGGCTGACAATCCTTCACTAGCATAAAAAGGGAATATTTACTAGGATGACAATCTGGTAGATACAAATGGAGATCAACATCTTCTCCCTAAAATCAAAGATTCGTAACAAAAAAGTTAATTTACATTCACTTTATGGACAATGCTTACTTTATTTGCATGTTCATATGTGCCATATGTGCCATTCCCAGCCAAAGTGATGCAAGAAATCTTGGTTCTGCCTTGTGATTGCTAACCAAAGCTCCCACCTGTTTCTAGTATAATCCCAAGGGATCTGTAGTTCTGGAAAATTTACAAGTCCAGTAACTTACACATAACAAAACACCACAGCAGTCTATAAAACACAGGGGCATTCTCTTCTGTTGTTCAAGCCATATTGCAAAAGTTAAGTGTGTGGCCCAAGGCTACTCTACACCTCAACTAAACTGTACTTTTTAAAAAATAGATAAAATACTTCTTTTTTTTTTTTGCTATGAAATTATATAAAATTGCCAAGCCCACCAACTAGGTTTTTATTTTTAGTGACAGAAGATTGTTCCTATTTTAGGGAAGACAAGGAGTACAGTCTTTGAAAGAATTAGGCGCATCTGTTAAAAACACTGTCATCATTACTTGTTTTACAGAAACCTTTAAAAATCTGGAAGGCTGCTTTCTAAAATAGTTTGGGGTACTCATTCCAGTACTTGTTTGTAATCTTTGAAGATATATTATATTAGGTTTCCACATTTTCTACATAAATGGGAACAGATTTTCA
The DNA here is from genome assembly GCA_023637945.1 of Phaethornis superciliosus. Lineage (NCBI taxonomy): Eukaryota > Metazoa > Chordata > Aves > Apodiformes > Trochilidae > Phaethornis > Phaethornis superciliosus. Next base: position 22,596,275 of record JAJQWJ010000011.1, read on the forward strand.
AGTGATAAAATACATATACAGACATGAATCTAAGTACATTTAGCAAATATACATATTAAATGTGTGCATATATATTTTAAATGTGTTTTTTTTAACATATATGTATCTATAAATTTTAAAAAGCCTATGATTGTATGCTTCACATAAACGACACAAACCATTTACCTGGGGATACTTAAAGAAAAATTCTACAAACCTCAAGTGAAAGACAGTATTTTTCTTTCAGGAAAGTTTATTCAAAATCTCCTGATTGAAGATAAGGAAACTATCTCACATATAAAAGACAAAAGGTACAAGGGGAACAGAACTTACCCTTAAAGAGAATCTAGTATTGCATGTGGTTGGAACAAAGTCAGTAAAAGGCAGAGAGAAAACAATGTTGAGTGTTTCTCCACAAGCTGCTAGATAAACTGAGAGAGAAGAGGTAACAAAACAGAAAAATCTGTCAAAAATTACTCCCCGTTTTGTTCTCAGAAAAATTATCAAACACGCAGATAAAAATAATGAAAATATGTTCCAGAACTTACAACATAGAAAACTTATTATAACCACTGTGTTTGTAGGGTACATGGTGATAATTTATGATGAAATTATTTACTGCCTCCCATTGTCTTTAGCAGAAAAACATTGGTTGCAATTGCATTGTCCTAAGTACAGACAATACAAAGAACAAACTACTTTCTTATGACTTTATTGCTTCACACACCAGGTTTTGTACAACAAAGCACACGTTGAAAGTTCAGACTTCTGGCGAAGTAGCAAGCCCTATCTTTAACTAGAACACAACTTCATGATTTTTAGTCCACCATCTTCTTTCTACATTGAAATGACAAGATTCAAGTATAGTATAGATCACTGAAATACATATAAATCGAATTGCATATTAAACCAAGCTTTGGCTTTCTGAAACATACATTTTAGTTTTCTCCACAGTTAGCAGTTTTATCTCCTATTCTAAAGTGAACAGGCAACAGGTATTTATAGTTACAAGGAGTTCAAATGGTATCTTTCCAACATTACTTAGAATTATTCCCAAGTAAGTGTTTTCAGTTAGCTTACGGAGCATAGGTCAAGACCTCATAGTTGCTCTCTGCAAACTGTTGTACTAAATCAAAGACTCTTGAAAAATGAATGTTAAAACGTGCTCTAGAACTGCACTCTCCCCAGCAGATTAAATTTGAACTTAAGAGTTTTAGGAGAGTTTACGTATATCAACAGTAACAAAACAGGTATTTATCACTGAATAAACATTTTTCTAGTTAAAGTTACATAATTCTATTGTCACTACATATATGTAGTCCACAGTTGGTGCATTTTTGTAGTATGTACTCTTCTTCCAGATTTAAAAAAAAAAAAACAAAAAAAAAAACACTCACCATTTTCTTGTTGTTTGGTGGAGCAGTCAATCCAGTTGTGTTGATTTGCTGCCCAAATCATTTCAAATTGATGAAACATGATTTTGAAATTCCACATATAAGGAACAAATGAAAAAATATCAGGTGCACTATCACTGGACCAGTCTTGGATCAAATCTAAATCCAAATAAAGTAATAAATGGTAAGTCAGTAGCAGTCAAGTAAAAGATTTCTTCTTTTAAGTTTCTCATAAATTGTACATCTTGACTGTTTGATCCTTTACAGAAAAAGAAAAATGAGAACAATATACAGTATCTATTTCTCAGGCATATATTCCACAGACACTTCTCTAACTCCATCTCCCACTTTCCACCTGCTTTTTAAAGTGGAAAGCCATAGGTTTAATTAAGATTTCTAGTTTAGTTTTGTTCAGTAGCAAAGTTACACACCTAAAAGCACTGGACTACCAGCTGCTTTCCTTTGGTTTTCCAAAATTTAGACTGAATGAGTAGATTAGTCACATTAGCAAACAGCTAAACAGTGTTGTTGTAGCAGTTCATGTTTGCTCTTAACAGATTTGTAGACTACACTGTGCACTGCAGCTCTATACAGATAATGGCTCTGGCCTCACTAGGATAACTTCATTATCAAGGCACTATGCCTGCACTAATTAAGCCTTCCTTCAAGCAAGGCTAATTAGCTCAGGCAGTGCCATACTGATGGGGCTACATTGTTCCCATTATTGGAGCTGTAATTTTCAGCAAGTTTGTTGATTCTGTATCACACTACTTTGTGAGCATGTGTTCCTCCTCACAGCCAAAATCCTTAGGAGCAAATCACTTTCTTTTATCTGTCAGCCACAGGGACATGACCTAAAGCCTAAGTAGCTAAAAGTCAGTCAACCAGAGAGACTGAGAAATCAGCATCCTAAGTAACAAATACTAAACAAATCAATAGCTCTCAAAGAAATTGATTAATCTGAAATTTAAGACCACATAGCATAACTGTAGACCAAATATAGTTTAAGTGGTAGAAAATTAAATTATTTGGTATTCAAATATAACAATATGATGTACTTAAACACTTAGGAATAACAGAAAACATCATTAATTTTGTCCTCAGGAACAATTTTAGGTAATTTACATATATGAGATAATTTAATATGCAACTTATTTAGTTAAAAAAAGTTATCTGACCTTGTACAGCCTTGCAGAATTTGAAAAGAAATTCTAAAGAAAGACTGTTTCATTTGATACGCAACTAATTTAGTAAAGAAGTTACCTGTAAAGAAGGTTTTCTGAGCAAAAATAAAATGATAGGTTGCCTTATAAACCTCAAGTTCACACTGCCATGTCTGGGGCATGTTCCATATCCTGGGATAGCTGGCATTAATATGAAACTGTGAACAAAAAATTAAAGCATCAGGATTACTTGAAAAGATGACAATGCTTGACCCTGTAGCTCAGCAGTTTTCACATATATATTCTGCTGCATAATTAAAACTGTCTTCCTGCTGGAATGAACAGAAGGTCTCTCCAGTTCCATAATAATTTAATCTCTCTCCCTGTATGTGTTTGAAGGTCAAGTGTTAGTGTATTCATTTATTTGGAAAGGTATACTATGGACTTCTGACACATGTTACAGTAGACGTACTAAGCAATTTATAAACCAGAGTTTTCATTAAAAGCATTGCTTTTCAAGATACACTGAACTCTTTCAGGATACAGTATTCTTCAACAATTGATATGATGCTCAGATTTGAACAATAAAAACATCACCTTAACAAGTTCATTTAAAAACCAGTGAGAAAGGTAATCTTCAGAATTACAGTACTGTAAGGCAAAATACCAGGAGAACCAAATACTAATGCACTATTCAATTAGGAGATTGAGCATTCTGAAGTACTTTTAAGTACTTATGCATGCACACTCTGTAGCACAGTTAGTGAGTGTAATTATTTATAAAGGTAAAGCCCACAGAAACACATGGCTACACAGTAAACAAGGCATCCCTTCACTCCTTTCTCTAAACACATATAAATTGGTACATAAATCATCCAAGCCACTGAAAGTTACACGTGCACCTAGTTGTGTGTGTATATATAAGTTCCTTATATATTAAGGTCTTGCAAAACATATTCAAAAGAAGTATTTCTATATTCTTTAAGAACCAAAAGAGCTGCTCCACAGACAAATAAATACGTTCTTTATTTAAAATCCTCTACAGACTACAGCTTTATGACTCTTAAAGCAAACTTACAGCTAGCATTTCAGCTTCTAAGAGAGTCCGGTACTGCATACTGCTGGTGGCATCCACATGTAGAAGCTGCCCTTTAATTGTTGGTGAGTATCCTAGCAAACAAAAAATACAAAACAAACATTCAGAGTTAAAAGAGTTGCACAGGTGTTTAAAAAGTTTTAGCAGTCCACTAACAATCAAGAAATATTGCCAAGGAAATTAGTTCTATAAGAATTCTGTCCTCTACTTCCTCTACTACTTGCCAACAAAGAGCTTAATATGTTCTGTATTCACATAGAAGATATGATAGAATTCTCCTTCCTGGGTCTGGCAATGCTTAAGTTCTAGAGACCTTGGTTTAAGTTACAGAATATAGCTAGAATATGCCAGAGAGTATCAAGAGAACAAAAAATTTAGCAAATGGCTTCAGGTCAGACAGCAAGATGAGTATATGCAAGAAACATACCTGTGATTCATCTTCATCTCCAGCTTCAATTTTGGGGTTTGTTTTGTTTAAACATACTACTATTTAATTAGTTTTCATATTACATTTTTCAGCATGATTCAACTACCACATTAATGCTATTGAAGAATTCTTTGACAGTGTTTGTCATCTGCTTTAATACACACAGTTAAATGATAAGCAGTCTAGCAGTTAAGGAATTTGTCTTTATTAATCTAGAAAAAACATGGAGTTAACTATTTAAATACATGCTTGCTTTACTATCTTGGAATGAAATCTAAAAGAAAACACTTTTTCTTCCTTTACATGAGAAAACAATATTTCATAGGTGCAGAAGAAGAACACGACATTCACACACACATGAACTAAGATAAATTGTTCAGGAAAAACATAAGAAAAACAAATTAAGCTCAGCTTTAACTCACCGTTTTCACCTACTATCATGGGAATATTTATTTCCAAATATGATCCTGCACCAACATTCACATGTACAGCATTGGTTTCCTGTATTTCAAGACAGGAAAGACACTATTTATATGTTTGCTGCATTAATCAGTATACTTCGTGCCTCTGGCTATCATTATCCACAGCTATATTAAGGCATCCAATGACTGAAGTCTTTTGTACCTTCAGAAAAATGATTAATGAACTATCTGTGTGCCTCAATACCAAATAACATCAGTTTTGGGTTTAACAAATGTTGACTTAGGTGCACTAATAGAAATGGTGTAAGATATTCTGATCCAAGCCCTGAGAGGGTAGAGGAAAAGGTTTTCCTCACACTACATTTTCTAACCCTTTCAAGTCACAAGAAAAAGAAAACAATTGTATAATGAAGTCATGCTAGATCCCATTCATTATAATAACAACAAGGGGAAGAAAAATCCAAACCCCTAAACACAATACATCTTTGGTTCCCCTCACTATAATTTCTCCAGTAATATTAGATATGCACAGGAAATCATGAATTTAGGAGCTGGCATGGCTTAAGATAAAGATTTAAAGCTTAACAGAAATTTACAATAAGCTAAAAAATACCAGTGTTCCTCAGGCAATATTTGTCTTTGAAGAATATGCTCAGAATTATGGAACTCTAAACTAAGTCATCAACTTTTAAAAACAGTTTTGTAAAAAACACCTAAGAAAAGGGGAACTAAGCACAACTCAAAATCACAGTTTAATCAGAGCAGACAAGTTATTTTCTAGGCAACTTTGTGTTATTTACCCTATTTTTGGTAAAAAGTAAATCAATGGTGGCATCTGCAATAATATTCATTCGCAGTTCAAAAGCAAGAATCTGTCTTGGTTTCCCAGGCTGAGCAATTTCTGAGACTTTCATAACTTGGTAGTCTGGTGGGAAGAAAAACTTCCACAAGCAATCCCTGGTGGGGGGGGAAAAAAAAAAGGTTGTGTTTATTCACAGAATATATATGTACACACACACAATTATGCAAATAGATGCATAAATACATTATTTTCCAGTTAGCTTAGTCTTCAGACAACCAGTGCATGTGGTAAGAAAGAGTGCTGCTTTAAAATCTTGATCATGGGAGCCTTCCAACTCATTACTGAAATATCAGAATTTCAATTACAAGTGACTTTTGGATAAAAGCCAGAAATGGACACAACATAACTTTAGAACAAAAATATTTTCATTCAGATAACAAACATGAAAAGCTATGTTTTTTTTCTTATTATTCCTCATCTTTGGTTTACAAATCTGCAACAAAAACATACTAGGAAGTAATCTGTTTATGCTTCTGTTTGTGCATAAATAATTGATGTGATGCCCAAAAATAAACAAAATATGAAAACTTGAGACATTCTAAAGATAAAAACTAAAAGTGTAGATCATGGTAATACCTCTGCCTGTCAGCCCAAGGTCCATAGTTAAAATCTGTTCCTTTTCCACAAACAATGTCCAAACCCCAACATGGTGGCAGATCCTGTAATTTGCTGTCTTCGTTGTTTGCTTCTCCATCAGTACTTTCCTCTGTCTCCTCTGGTACGAGACCTGTATTATGTAATACAATAACCAGATAGCATGAAAAATGTCTTCATTAAAGTGTCCTGATGAGGGCAACAATGTGGCCTTAGGATTTCTTAAGTCCTTAGGATTTTCTTAAGTGCTGCTCACCAATGTCAGGGAAGTGCTGACATCCCCAGAAGCTGAGTCTCTAAAGTATGCTTTTTACCAATATCAGCTTTCTGTTCTACTTACAAACCAAGTTTTGAAAGAGAAGATTAGTTAAAATATTTTCTACAGACAATGGAAACAAATAAAAAGGAAGACTTACTACCACAGACACAGATTTACTAGTAAAAATTGAAACAGTCATTTAGCAATGATCCAAAATTGCCACCTGGCCTACACTAGTACACATCGTTGCTGAAAGTTTCACCTTTGTTCAAAATTCAGGCAATAGTTTAAGTGGAGTCAGAGAAAAAGCTTTTGCAAACCAAACTCCTGCAAAATAAAGTGGTAGTATAATGCACTAGATTTAAGGTGAAAAACGGACATCATCACAATACGTGATGCATCACAATTGATGCATCAAATAAACATCAAAAAAACCTCAGCCAATCTTGAGTAAAAAGTGTATCCAGTACCGAAGTACTTTTGAAAACTTACATCATTTACATCCACAGTTTAAAACATGACTTTGTTTCAAGAAGAAAGATTAATTGCTTTCACATTGTACACAGACTTGCAGAAAGCACCTGACAGAGTACCTACATCAATATAAAACTGCTAAAAATATACTCACTGATAAAAATGTTATTTCAGCTATGGAATTCCTCTGGCCTTTTACATGAAAAACTTCAAAAGTTGAGAACCACCATTAAACAAATGCAGCTGAAAATTTCACTCTTTTCTAAATATGAAAGACATGAACTCTTTCCTATTTGCTTCAATTGAAATTTTTTTCACATGCAGAAAACATGACATGAATTTTGAAGGGTTCATAAGCATACTTATGAATGCTCTTATTGGCTCTGAAACACTACATTGGCTCAGCACAAAGATTTTTCAGCATTAAAAAAAAAATTTAAACGAAGGTACCTGGTTCATCCATATAGTAATAGATATCGACATCATTGGACTGCATTACAACAAAACCTTCACCCATAAGCCTTGGGGGTCTGTAAGGGAGAGAAGTGCAAAGGTACAGGTTGAAAAACAATGCACTGAGATTAGTCTTTATGAACTGAAGTAATCTGCATGAAACATATTAAGCACGATGGAAGAGACTACATAGGTCAGGCTCACTTGTAGCATGTGAGTAGTACACACTTAACCATGGAATCATTTATAAAACTGATGCCTGTCTCATACAACCCAACAGTGGAGATTCAATGTATGTGGGTAAGACTCAAGCCTGATGTGAATCCAAGACACCAGGGTTCCTCTGTCCACATGGGTTTTGCCAGCAGCCTGACTGCAGTCAAGAGCCACAGGCTACCTTATCTGCCAGTCTTGTTAGATTGCCAGAAGGGTGGATGGAACAGACCCAAGCGCCCGAGACACTCATGGTCTGTTGAAATGGAGCTGCCTGTGCAGATTATAAACTTCCTTTCCCTCCTTATCATGCTGTGATTCCCAGGCTGCTACCTCAGAACAAATGAGCTTCTGAAAATAAACACTGTGAATATTCAAAAAACTATCTGTTCTCAAGTCTATTCTCAAAAAGGAAGCTATCACATTGCTAGCCTAGGTCTACCCTGATTTGAAATAAGTACTTGAACATTATTTTGTTGTTGTTGTTACGTAAAATAACTGAAAGCTCAGTTAGCTGAAGCATTACCAGGTTTCCCTCCACAAAGACATTTCTCAAGTATTATAAGCCATGACCAAGTATCAAAGTTTTACTTTCAGTGTTTGTCTCCATGAAGGGTTCCTCTCTCCTTGTCCTATATTGTTCTTTCACCTGCTAATTGTTTTCTTACTAAAATAGCACTCTAAACCAAAGGGACAGGACATAGTCAGTAATGAGACCATTAGTTTAAAAAAAAAAACACATTTCCCTCAATATGAAAGGATCTAAGTGATAAAATTAACACCCAAGACTTCTTGTAGCACTGTTATACTACCATCCGTTCCTTAGTGCTACCACGTTAACTTACATAATATTACATTTTGTAGCAGGATAATGGTTATAATGCAAACATTTTATTTTTACCACAAAAGACTCCTTTGCTACTTCTAGAAATTGTTACAGATTAACACCAAAAAAACCCCCAAATACAAAACCAAACCAAACAAACAAAAAAACAAACAAAAAAAAACTTCAGTGACAGAAATACACAGTCTAAGAGTGTGACCTGTCAGAAGCACATTGCCCATTTTACCACAGCTCAAATGCAGAAAAGATTGGTAGATACAGAAGACAGCAGATAAATGTACTGCCAGGTGTTATGGTGTTCCTGACATTACTTCTATGTCCAACACAATCATTTGCTGTTGTCTGACCATACCCTCAGCCAGGCATGCTATCAGGCAAGTCTGCACCTTGTTTCAGCACCTCAGTGCATCACCACGAAGGTCAGCCAGCCACAGGCGGAGGTGGCCTGGCAATGATAGCAAACTGTCCTTGCTCCCTGATGCTCAATCTGGTACCTGCTTTGTTTTGTGAAAAATAAAGCACTATCATAATTAGAATTACATGGAGTTTTTGAGCAAAGCCTACTTCAAGATAAAGAATTTGTCTTAACTCCACACCATAACAGAAACCACAATTTAGCTGCAGGAAAGGAATAAAAGGAAGTTTTAGGACCTGACAGAACAGCAAAACTCTCATGTCAAACACCCATTGCTATGTCATCCTTATAACCTTTCCCAGTATACTCCACTTTCTGGAGACCTATGAAATCTTACATTAAACAGAAACAGAGTGGGATAAAAAACTACCAGAACCCTACTTGGCACCTAAGCATCTTTCTCAGTCCTCTTCCTCCATTAAGTTCATAACTTTGTGCCTGAATATTTCATCCAACACTTTTCTTTCACATTCTCTGAACTCACCACACTTGTATATAAGTTTCTGCCTGTTCAGTGCAGGTTTTTTACCAAAAAAGAGCAAAGTCCCCTTCCATATAGTCATGTCTTGTTCCTAATTTTTTGTTTCCCTTTTTAGGAACAACATGAAAGATATATAGTAGATGAGTAAAACAGCTTATAGTTTCACATTAACAAAACATCACAGTGGGAAGCAAACAACACAGCAGCCAAGAAAAGCAGTCCTGGGAAAGAAAGGTACCTAACTAGGCCACTAACCCACCAACTTCAGCAAATACACCTTGTGACCCTTAGGTGTAAGTGATGGAGGCTGTAGAATACTAGAAACTCCACTACAGGCCATTAGCAGAAAAAAAAAAAAAGAAAAAAAAATTAATGGCACTGAATTATAACAATATTAGAATTAAAAAGTATTTCCTTATATCTACCCTAAACTTCCACTTTGATCCTGCTGACTTAGACACTGCTTTCCAAATTTGTTTAGTTTTCATATGCTTTTCCTAGCAAAGGTTTTGGGGTTTTGTGGTTTTTTTTCTTGTTGTTGCTTTTTTTTGTTTTGGTTTGTTTTTTTCCTTGGGTGATGAAATTGTTGAGGTGTCTATAATCTGACAGTTTTCAAGGTGGATTTTTGATGTCTGTATCCATTCGTCAGCCTGTTATAAATTGCATCAAGTCACTTAGCTGTTTTTCTGACATGGATTGCCTGAAGGAATTTCTGGAAGTTAAGCTTAATTTTTAAGCCAAAGAAGGGCAAGAGGACAGGCTCTAAAGATTCAAGCATTCCCAGTTTCCAGTGAACTGGGTCATCTGTTGAACCTACTCAGTAAATTAGGTCACATGTTTTCTGTACACACGGCATCCTTCAGCCACCAGGAGCTGTAGGGATGGTAACAGCATAAAAAGAAAATACTTAGCAGAAGCAGGAGGGAAAGCTAATAGTTTGAGTATCTTAATTCTATTTTGTTTTAATCTTGTTTGTTTTCATTATTAATTGCAGAAATTTCCTTTTGTCATCATGTTGGAAGAATAAGATTCTCTAGGCATCCACAGAATGTTATTTGAAGGCATATTACAGACAGCAGTGTTTGGCTGATAAAAATCCAATTAAGGTACAGTCAAATCACATACAGTTCATTTCCAAGGATCATGATTAATTTTCTGGATATTGCTGCTTAGGAGGTATAAGATTGCTATACTCATTTTACATAAACTTATACATACAGTTGTGAAAGGATAGCAAACTATACTTTTTTGAGCAAATAAAGGCTGTGAAAGACTGAAATTTAGGTTTGTCCAAATTATCTGTTGAGTATATATCATTGTAAGCATTAAATAAGATAGAGAAAATTATGGCTATGTTGTTCCTACCATATAAATCAAGAATGTTAACATAGTATGCACATAACTGTCTTGCTGGTTAAAATGTAATAATATGAGAATTCTATCACCAAATCATTTTATACAGGTAGCCTTTCTTTTCTTTGACCTTTTACCATTTGTTTTGTTAAAGCCACACAACCCCACCTATTTGGAATACATCAATGTACAAGAACCAGCAATGCTCCTTCACAAGACAAAATGATTTATATTACAGGGACTATTGTGCAGCTTTTGCCCAGTATTGAAACATATTTTCCAAACCACTGGCAAATCAGCTCTGTAGAAGACAACACCTTAAATCTTGCATTTATCCTAGTGCTGTCAAAGCCTATGTATAGCTAGAGTACCCGAGTGAAGGAAAATAAAGTTGAAAGTAGGGCATTAATCTCTGAGCAGAAGACACACACACACAAAATTGCTAATGAGATAGAAAACCAGTGCTTTTCTCCATAAATAAAACAGTTTAAATATCTAACATTTAAAACCTTTGGAGTGGTAGAACTGCCATTTGTCTAAACACACCAAGAAAGATGAAGTCACGGAAATACAACCAACATGATTTTCTTCATTTTCTTAAAATAAATTTAAAAAAAAATACAGAAGCAAAACAAAAAAACCCAAACTTACTCATCATTTTGAAGACCAACATATCTTGGACTTGGGACGAGCATGACTCTAACATTTTCCAGTTTTCCTTTCACAATGTGCATAAACTGATCAAGGTGGCTTGAGGGTGGCTTTGTGGTATAAGTCAAAAAAGCATCATCAAAGTTAATACAAAGTGTTTGTGGCTGATAATGGTTCCCAAATGCCAAGCGACCCTAAATCAAAAAGAAAACTCAGTTACTCACTATGCACTGCTCTTTTGTATTTATGTACTGCAGTTTAACCTGCAGTCATACACACATAAATACCATGGACAAAAATCCTGGCCATAATCTGTGCATATCTAAAAATACTACCTTGTATATTAAACTTTCAATATTTCATCTCCCAGGATTTTGGGGAGCCAATATCAACTTTTAAGGAACATGTTCAAATCCCCCTATTAAAAGAGATGGGGAAGAAACAAAAAAAAGAAGAAAAAAAGCCAACACACCCCGCATGGTACAACATGCATTAAGTAGCTTAATTATTTGGTGATATTCTGGAAACCATCACAAGTCTAACATACAAGTATTCCCCAAAACAGGGAATATCAGAACCACGTTTTCAACAGCACCTGCAGGATTCGTGCCCGTTTCAGGTGACTGCCAACAGTGTAACTGTAGAACTTTTTTAAAGCATGAAGGGGAACAGAAATTCAAAAAGAACACATAGGAAAACCAAATGGCAAGCCAGATTTTTAAACATATACTGCTAAATATTTTCATCATCAGTGTCTTTCCACTTACCGTGCTCACATTGACTTTAATAACTGGAATAAGTGACCTCCATGAAGAAGAAGGGTCTTGAGATTCTGTTTTTACTTTAACACTATGGGGCAAAAAACAAGTTTTATTATTTTGTCTTGTCTGCAGAAGAACCAGCCAACCTTTCCTTCTAGAGGTCTTCAGTGCACAGCTGTCAGGAAATACTCCTTACCACAGAGGTGTGTCTTCTAAAGGACCTGCTAGTAGTCTACTGCATACTCCAGAGCCTGACAGCCTATGCAGCTGTGCCTTGTGTACTGATGGACTGAGCTGACACAGGCAGAAAACAAGTGTGGCATGTTTAACACAGAGCAACAGTTGAATAAACCTCCCTCAGGGGAACTTGGTCTGATCTAAGTATTTCCAAACCAATCCTTTCAGGTCTTTGATGTGATATTCTTCAATTCCCAAGACACATGCTACCCATAGGCAGAAGTTCTTCCTGCACCTGTCAATAAGGGCATAAGATAGAAACATAGGGATACCTACTCAGCATCACAGCCCTCATCCAAACTCAGGACTGGCAGTGCCCTGCAGCTGCCCACTACATAATTTAGGAACATATATTGGCCTGGCCAGCAGCAGTGGAAGAATTCAGTCTCCTTAGATCTTCACTGCTCCTACTGATAAAATAAGTCTGGTGTGATTCTGCACAGAAAGCCTTATTTTAGAATGTCTGACTCCACTACACACAAGCCACACAGAACTCCTTACAGACCCACACCATGTTTTCTGAGGTACCCAAAAAGAGGAATGAAGTAAGAAAAGAAGGCTTGCATAGCTATAAACAAACATACATCCCTTAAAAGGCTACTTGTGAAATCAGCTCATATTTGAAGGTCAAAAAACAGTTAGTGCTCCCAAAACCATACAGATCCTCACATTTTTTCTAGTCTATGTCTTGAGCAGCTATAAATTCTACTGAGCAATATCATTATTATTCAGGAAACATAATCCTCTTTAACACACACTTCCTTTCCACATTGTGCTTCAAACTAATTTTTAAACCTGTCTCTGATCATTAAACAAGGAGTGTTTGGTTGGGTTTTTTGTGTTTTTTAATTATTATAGTAGGAACACTAAGAAAAGGAAAAAGATTTAGACCATCAGGCTTGTCAGTGCAATTTCTCTTTCAGCTGTGTTTCAGCCATTTGGCTTCTAAAGCATATGTTAACAAAGGATTACTCAATTAGTTCAGCACTCTGCAGAACAAAGCATCAACAAAATAGCAAAATGAATAATAATTTACCTTTGAAGATTGGTATGTGTTCTCTGCCTCCCATTTACTTGTGCTTTTTCATCATCTTTCTTTACTGGAATTATTGTGGGATCCAACCCAAATAGTTCTTGAAGTTGTCCATAAAGCTCAGAACGGTTGTACACATGAAATTCAAAGTCATTCACCATAATATACAGTCTTGTTTCTGCCTTTGGATCTAACAAAATCGTAGGAAAAGAGATTGCAAATCTATATGAACATTGCCTTGCAATGTTTACAGTTTTTCAAACACACATTTTGCAGAAACAACCTACACAGTAGTGAACAGCTGCTGAAGTGTATATAAAAAGCAGTAGAAAAAATGCTATGAAATAAATACACTATTCCAAGAAATTCAGTAGAGCTTGGCAAATAAGACAATCGTATACAAAATATAAAACCTAAAAGGCATTTCAGCCTTTGGTCACAATTTAAAAATAAGTCCAGGCAGGAGCTGCACAAGATGATAGATGAAGATGATTCACTCTCATATCTAAAAGAAGAAAAAAGAAGAAGAAGAAAAAAAAAAAAGTCTCTCCTGATGCACAGCACAAAAGCACAAAAGCCTTGGTGCCAACTTCTGCTTTTTAGCACAGGTATAAGTACTTGAGACCAATCCAGTTTCAAACTGAATGGTTCTCTAGCCAAGGTCTGTGGTAGAGCAATGCTGAACAGGGAAAACAAAATAAAAAATCAAAACCAAAAACACTACCACCAACAAAAAAAAAAAAGAACAAACACCTTTCTTTTACAGAGAAATAGAAAACATTAATATGCAGAACAAACATGAAACATATTCATTTTGCAAAATGGGTCAAATTCTTCTCAAATTAAAAAAAAATTTAACTTTATAACCAGTTTGACTCTGATACTTAAAAAGTAGTTTAACACCTGCTGATGGCTTATAGAGCTGTTTGTGATGTATTTTGACATACTTTTGCCTTCAGTAGTATGACCTAATTATGTAGTTAATGTGAGGAAAAACTCACACAATTTCCCCCTAATTACCCATTTGAAAGAGTGCCCATTACATATTCACTCAAGAGACCTGAGCTGCTCCAAAACCTGAGCTGCTCTAAGTCAGACTTCAGAAAGCTGAAGTACCAATGGCCATTACAGCAGTGCCCAACTGTAACTCAGGGGGTACAAACTGAAGACATTTCTCACAGATACTGGAAATTGGGAAGTCAGAGTGTACACCACTGCTGCTGTGGTCAGGGTCAAGAGAAGAAAGGCAGCTGCCCAAAGGCACGAGTTTAGAGACAGCTGCTTTAGTGAGTGCACCCTCTTTGCTAGCAAACTCATCTGCCCCCCTATGTTATGTGTCTACACAACACGGTCCCAACAACAGTAACCCACTTCTTACTCAATGACGAGTAATTTCTGTATCATTATAAAAAGAAGTAGATATATAGCAAGTCTCCAGAAAGCACAGACATCACAGTTTTCTTGAACAAGAGACAGAGAAATATGTTATTGAGTCAGTTTCAGTTCCTTCCTGTTTTCATAAAAGCACTATCAAATCCGTTCTTTGGTAATGTTAACATGCATCAAGAAGATACAGGCAAAAGATGACATGGACAAAGATTAGGATACACAATTGTTCATCAGGGAGATCTCAGTGTCATTAAGAACACAAGTAAATTTAATTTTTCAGTTTCCTGGAGGCAAGCATTAGACTTCATTAACTAGATGAAATAATATGCAATAATTCATTTTGTTAAGGGGACAACTACCTCTTTTTCTGAATAACAAAAAGAAGATTTGATCTCCACACACAAGTTTGGTTTCCTAAGATACTTTTGGAACAGGAAAAAAAAATCCAAAAGAGACAAGTAAATCTTTATGTCATATAGCTAAATGATTCAAAGAAGTATATAGATAGGTCATGTAAAAGTTCTATCAACTTTTGATAGATTTGCTGGAATCAAGGTGAATACTATTTCTATGGTTTTTACACTTGACTGCTACAGAGTTTAATCAAGACATATTATTTATTATTTAATCAAGTATTTGTATCACACCTGACCAATTCAACATAAATATAACCACAAAATAAAACCTAACGGAAACATGAAAAAAGTAGCTCCAGACAATAAAAAGTAGAGGAATCGATTCTGAAAACCATATTCCCCTTTCAAGAGAGTACTTCACAAACAACACTATCTGGTTTTACAATGCGAAAATTTATTATCTGCTGTGACACCTAAGCCAAGACACCTGGATGTGGCCTATTCACAACACAATCCTCCAACTTCTGTTCCTAAAACATTTCATTCCTCAAATATATGCAAAATCTGCTCTCAAGTCCCAGCATGATATAACCTAAAACTCAGGGCAGAAAGACAACCCACATACTTGGCTTTTTTATTAAGTTCTTTGAACACTGGTCTGACATGCCTAGTACAAATATAGTGCCGTGATAAAAAAGAGGTCAAGCTGAGGAACTTTAAATACAGGTTATCAGTAGTCATTATCCAAACTTTTTCTTACATGAGGAATTGCGATTAAGTCTTCATGAGAAGTATCCCAGTTACAGTGCAATCAAGTCTTAGAGCAACATTCACTTTAGATTCCAAAGACAGGTATACAATGCATCTGTTTTGATGCATTCTCAAGCACATCCCTTTAACAAAAAAGGCGATGCTAAGGACACCTGAAACGAGTTGAAAGGGAGTTCCCTGATGAAGGTCTCCAAGTATTTCAGGCTTCTTCACCAAACTCCCCTTTGTGCACAAACCTCCTCCCTCCTATAATACCCCAAAATATCTTTTGAAAAAAACAGCATCATCACTATGAAAAATCCCATTCCTGCTGCATTTTGTTATTGTTAAGAGTAACCTTCACTTTGGTTACAGAACACTTAAAAAAATATCAACAAAACACAAAACATCAACACAACACTCAGACAAAAATTGCTGCTGCTTGTATCCATGTCTTCATTAGACATATTTTTTCCATGGAAAAATACTAAAATATGTAATTGTGTTTCTATAAAAATCTGGTGGGGGTTTTAAATTGTTAATATCTCTGATTCAGCCTTCATGTTTTCCTATAGCAAAATATCATCTTTATTTTTGCTTTTTGAAGGATCTGCACACTAAAACTAAAACATTAAAAATAAAATTACTTCCAGAACATAGGTCTCTATTTATGAGTTATAAACTTCAATACAGGGTCTATTATGCTTAGACCACAGATAATAAAGGCTACTATTAAGGTTAGTCTTTTGTCTTAAGGGCTCAAATCGCTGATAATGAATCCAGTATTTATTTCATTGTGTTGTTCTAGTCAGCTGGCTAAAAGGACCCACACCTTCTGATGATTCAGTATGCTTCAGGCACATATTAAACAATCAATTGCATGCATCCAGTTGTGCAAGGGAAGTATTTTTCGTAGGTTACCTGTAAACTTCTGAAACTTGGAAATATTTTTGAGAAACGTACCATGCTGTTTCTGCTTAGGGTTGTACATCTTCCACCAGCGAAATATGATAAATCCATCTTGAATTCTAAATCAAATAGATCAGACAAAACAGACGTTAAGAGAATGGTAATCCAAAAATCCTACATAGAGATTCATGGCATGTTGCGTTATGCAGTGTGGAGACCTGCAGTAGCAGTGGTGTACAAGCAATATTAAAGCAAAAAGCATTACAGCATAAACAACATGGTATATATGCAATTACTGCATTAGCTGAAACTTGTATGAAATCCCACATCATTTGCTTTCCCAAGACTTTCCAAATTTAACTTTAATAATCAAAATGACAGACTACTTGCTAGTGTGCGGTTCATGAAACAATTCCCAACTCCAGTAATTAAATGAAAACTACTTGGCCAAAATTGATTTCCAGATTAAAGAGAGGGAGTGTGAAGGAGGGAAAGACATTAATGAAAAATAGCTCTCCTTCAAACTCTGAAGTGTTTTCATTCACAAATATTAAGGACAACTACAATTTTATCCAATACTCACTTCCAACTGATAACACACAAACAGCAAATAGGCTAACACAAGTATCTAAGAAAGACTCACTATTACCATCAAAAGGGTCAGTTTATGTCTAATAAGTATACTTATATTTCTTGTTAGTTTTTAAGACAGTATTTTTATATGTGTTACTTAGACATCTACTGTATTTGAAATCACTGTTCAGGAAATCTCCCTAGGAAATCTGTACCTGATAGACATGTCCTCTGTGATGAAATAGATTTCACGAACCATGACTTTTCCAGACAGCACCGAGAATGAAAAGGAGCCTAGTGTGAGAGAAAGGGTTCACAGGATGTCAGCCTAAAGTTGTGGACGCTTTATTTTCTGAACAGGAGGAATATGGTATTCAGTTATCTGAAACATGTTTACTGGGTACTTTGAGTTTTCCCTTCCTTTCAGAGAAGAGAAGTCAGAGATTCAGAACACACAAGACAAAGTTCACAGCTCTAAAAGGTGTTTGATTTGTCACCCCCCAAGAATACAACCAGCCCCCAAGACACACCAGTCACTCAGGAACACTAAGGTGCCTTGGAAAGATTGTGAAAGAGTTAGAAAAGCTCCTTTGAACATTTGTAAGTATCAAGCTATTGTATGCAAGACTGTAACTAGAGAAATAAAGATTTCTGACAATAATTCTTCAAATTTTGAAAGATTATAAAGTTTTCAGTCTAATTATTATTAGATCGCTCTGTTTACAGAAGGAAGAATTAATAAGCATGAAAAAATCAAGCAGGTAAAACAATAGCCTGTATTTTTCCAAAGGCTTTTCACCTCACTCACGGAAAGTTAAGTAAACCATGACTTCCTTTTAAAAAAATTTTTTTTAAAATCAACATTACTCAATAGAAGTCAAGCTGAACAGAAGTCAAATCATTAAATTTAATCACTGTTATGCTCTTACTGCTTAAGTTTATAAGAATTAAAGAACTGGCCATATATTTGGACAGCTATGTCCAGCTGTCTTACTTAATAGCAACTTCACAGAAACATTTTAATAAAAGCCTACAGATCAGGTGCAGCAGCCAGTAAGTATTTTATCTATATCGCTGTTCAGAAAGCTGGATTTGAAACTTATTTGGATTACATTTATTAAACTCTTGAGGGCATAAGCCAATTATTGCAGGGTTCTCTCTGGCAAGGGATAATAGACAGTTGGAGGTTTTTTTAAGTTTTCACTAAATTCATGATCAATAGTTGCAAAAAAATGTCCAGAAGTAGAATTTCCATCATTCTGGGAAGTAGACAGAGGAAGGCATGGAATACATGAAAGAAAATCACAAGTGCAATCACACTGGTATAGTGGGACACAGCCCTCTGTGACTCAGCATCAGATATTTTTGTAATGTGGGTGAGCACCCAAGTGATTTGTACTGACCTGTTTTATTAAAAAATGTTTTAAAATATTTTAAAAATTAATAGATTTCAATGCAAATGTTCTAGGCAGTAAAAATTCTACATATCACAGTCCCAGTAAGGATTAACATGATTAGTTGTTCTGACAGCTTATTTAGAAAGCAAGGACATTGCCATGGCAGAGAGATGAGGCTTGAGACTCTGCTGTGCCCCTCTGAGCCTGTTCCAGCAGTTGCTACCCACACTGCAGATACCCTAAAACCCACCTCAAAGGTGTAGAGGTGTGGGGGGCTGCACCCCTCAACACCAAATTATGAGATTTTTCAGAAACAATTCATGCAGGTTCCATGAGGGACTGAGGTCATTCTTCTCCTTCTAGGACTAACAATTATGAATATAGGGCTTTGAAAAAGAGGTAATGGAAAATGTACAGATTTTCAGTACACAGAATACACAGGCTAGACATAAAGTAAACTTGACTTAAATGCCCATCAAGTGAACTTTAATATAAAACGAAACTTCAGTGAAAAAGGAAGTGGTTTCTGATCTACATCAAGCATGATATTGAACTTTTTCTCTTCTTAAATTAAATCCACGCTGATAATTTTCAACTTACTGTAACGAAGGAATGCTTTGATTTTACTTAGCATTTCTAACAAATTGAGATAAAAAAAAAAAAAGCAGTAGATACACAGTGGCATTACACTAATTATAACTTACCAATATGGATGTAGCCATGTTTATATAATCTGTTAAGAACCAATGTTAAAATGAGTCCAATGTTCCGGGAATTATAGTAAGTTAGGTAGATAATCCATCCACAAGACAATATTGTTGCTGTTGAAAGATTAAAACAAATGAAATATTTTGAAGTATGTTGACCTAGATAAAAGCCCTACCTATTTAGGCTATAAAGAACAGGAACAATCTTCCTACTCTCAAAAAAATTTGAAGACTGATAGGACATTTTAATGGGTGTTTTCAGAGAGATGGTGTAAAAAAGGTGTAAAGAGATGGGGAGAAAATAGAAAGGGAAACAGGAAGTTCAGAAATGTCTTCCATTCTCCAACATAAAACAAAAACATTTTGTGTGTTGCAAAAAGCAACACAGATTTCATTGCATCATCTCTTATCATCCAATAATTTAAATTTTGTGGATTAAATCATAACATGCATTATCCCACACAGTCATTTATTTTAACAGAAATCATACTGCTTTCTTTCTCCATCTTTCTCCAAAGCATGACCTGGAACTTAAATTTTTAGTCTTTCATATCTTAGCCCAGAAAGCAACATCATTATGTCTGAAATCATTTCCTAGGTTGCTATATCCTGACAGTCCCTGGGTTAACAGAAATCTGTCAACAGTTCAAGGATGGAATTCGATAGGACAAAAAGGAAATATCAATCCAATGAGGAACATGTTAAAAAAAAATAGGTCTGCTACTCCCCACGGTAATTTTTACTTCAGTTGATTAAGAGCTAGTAACCTATTTCTAACTATAAGGGTTCTCAAAGCTTCCAGAACGACAAACCCAGAAGGAATGGGATTGCCAGGGAAAGGAATACTTCTAACTCATTTTACTGATAATTACCATTCTGTTTCATCCACAATAGAGTATGACAAAAAGCAATTTTTGCATTTGAGGTATTTCTACTCATTATACTAACTGAAATTTGTAACAGAACTTTTTAATTTATGAACCTTAGATTCATTGTGTGATTAATGGAAAAACTGAAGTACAGAAAGTCATACGGGCATGATGCCTTCACTCTGCAGAGTTCAGATGCCCAGTCAAAAAAAAAAAATCATAACCCCTCCTAGAAAAAAACAAAAAAACAAAAAAAAACCCTGATGGTATATTTTTTTCTTTCTGAATTATTTAGGTAGCCTTGTTACACCTCACTAAACAGCTATATGACAAATGAAACCTATTTTCAATGTTCTGATGTAATTCGGAAGAAATTAAATATTGGTATGACAGCATTTAGAGAAGGCACACACACAAAAATATTTAACAAAAAAGATTAGATTCACCTTACCTACTAACAACCAAACAACATTGGAGTCATGTTCTGTGAGGAAGTCTTCCAACTGTGTGATACTTGGGACAAAGCTATCGTTTTTCCTTTGATCCATTGCTAAGTTGTTTTTACTGTTTTTGCTCCAGCACCTATAGAACTGAAGGGGAAAAAAAAAAAAAAAACCACTAAAATTAGTAACAAGTACAGTACAGTTTGAAGACAAATAAGTACATACCATGTTAAATAATCTCTAGCAGTCTGTTTCACACAAGTATCAGTTTACTTGGTTTATTCCTTCAATAGCATCTTAACATCTTCCTTTTTCTCAGCTACCCTTTTTTCTGCTCTAGAGCTACAAAAACAATTCCACTCATCTCTGCTGAAATAGGCAGTTTCCAGGCACCTGCCTCCCTAGAACAAGTCATATATCAACAAAATGCCACGCTACACTCTCCAGATTTATGACCCTAAATGCTCTGTACAGCATATAATAGCAAAGAAATTTACAAAACCATTGAACCACAGCAGTACCTCAAAGGTAAATGAACATGCGAGTAAGCCTCCTAACATTCAAAAAAGGAATACAAACCAAGACTGAACCCCTGCCTGCGTGGCAAAGCTGAAGTTGACTCTTTCAGGACCTACAGAAAATTCCCATAACCTCCTAATCCACCAATTCTGCTTAAGGATGAACTGCCATCATCTTATAAAAAGTGACTACATAGTGTCTGTTCTAGAGCAAAAATCCAGTCCTTCTCATCTTACTTATTCAAATCACCTATAAATCACTTTGCAGCCAGCTTATATTAATTGTGATTAGCAGGGAGTAGCTCAACTCAGTAACATCTGTAATTACACAACAGTATTTTGCTTACATTATACTCATGTGAAGTTTTCTTGGATATTAGTTGTCAAGCACTCTTAAAAGAAGCTAAGCATCAATTCTGCTTTTTTAAAGAAAACAAACCACCATAACAAAGCCAAAACACTTTCAGGTCCTGGTAGCCTAACTTCCTAGCAGCATTCAACCTTAAAAAAATTAAAAACTTAATTTTTTTTTTTTTTTATTTTAAAAAACTGTGGTTATTTCCTTTCTTTATGAAGTGTCTGATGCTCTCAGTCAAGAGGTCTAGAACAGAAAACTAAGTTGGAAAGACCTTAGTTTCTGAGCAGAATTACATCTTTAGAGTAATCAGTAATTAGAAGAGTTAGGAACTCAACTAACTAAACTAAAGTGCTAGCAATAAAACTAACAATATATCCAGTTTTTCCTGTAATATCCACACTACCTCTCACTCATAACTTGTGTGTCCGAGTGCAGGTAGCTGAGAGGTGCTGCAGGATTTAAATCTCTGCACAGTATATACGGCATGGAAGGCATCATCTGCTTCATAATGCAAGTTGACATGTGGGGGTTTTTTATTAAAGTACTGTGAAAATCTTAAAGCAAATCACAGTGCCATTATGTGCTTTAATTTGTTGTTCTAACAACCTTCTAAAACAAGGGCTTCTTTTGAGTGTGTGTGTGTATGTGTGTGTGATTGTTATTCCTCTTTGTAGGGAAACTAAGTTAGTAGCTTCTTTATCATCGCTACTGGAAGTGATGTCTGGTGTGTTGGTATTGGATTTTTTGTTGTTTGCTTCTGTTTATTGCTTTCATGTTCTTTCCTCCCCATTTCATTCCTTCTTATAGTAAACATAATAAATTGTTAGCATTTATTCTTGGGACTCCCATTTTGGATCAAAACATAGGCTTTTAGTTCACTGTACTGTCTATACCCAAAGGCAGGGAAGAAACAAGTGCAATAAAGGCAGGGCTTTTTCAGCTTTTTCCTCATTTTCCTTTCAAGTTATGAGTGAGAGGTAGTGCGGATATTACAGGAAAAACTGTATATATTGTTAGTTTTCTTGCTAACACTTCTAATTACTGATCACTCTGAAGATATAATGCTGCTCAAAAACTAAGGTCTTCCCAACTAAGTTTTCTGTTCTAGAGCTCTTGACTGAGAGCATTTATACCTGCCTGCAAAATTACTTTGCAATCAGGCAAAACATGAACTGTGTTGCACTTTCCAGTAACATTGACTCAAATGTTGATGAGCCTGTAGTTTCCTTTTTTGCTGCTACTATATTCTTCTGAAATACAAATACACTATCCAAATCTTAAAGAACTAGGTTTGGACTCTGAATCTTATTAACTCTGTTGATACAAACAAGAAAGTACACCAAAGAGGAGAAGAAACCCTGAACTTCACATTTACCTCTCTGCGCTTAATTGCACCATTTTCCTATATTTTCTGTTGTTTACGTGATGAGCTCAGTTAACATGGCAGAAAACCATTCAAAAACATGACAGGTGTTTTGGTTTACTTGCCTTCCCCTCTGCTTTTTTTTTTTTTTTCCCTAAGCACACCTTTACTATTCAGTATGTCACTTGTGGTTCTCATTAGCGATAATTGTTCATACATGCTAAAAGTATTAGTTTTCTTCTGGGAGGAGGACAGGAGAAGAGAGATTCTGTGGAACTCAAATGACAGAATGCCAATAGTAGTATTGTCTTCATAACAGTCCTTTAAAACATTATGTGTTCTTTATTCTGCAAATGAGATGTCCAGAGCAAGGAGACTTAAAGGCCAAATCCTCTATTTATGATGCCCCAACTCAAACACTTAGGGCCTGCTTTTCAGGTTGTGTATGTTTAGAGCACTTTGCATGTTCAAAGACAGCAGACTGTCTTGAATATGTGAGGGTTCAATAGTGTTGAGGATTTGCTCCTCCTGGTCAGACAGGCATTCTTTATACCAGAAATACACAGTTAACACACTTTGAAAAATGATTTTTAATTACTTTTGTCACACATTAATCCATTTTTCTCAGTAGTAAAACGATGCAAGGAATGCTATAATCCTGAAGGATGCGCTTCGTTTGCAGCCTGCTTCCAGCATTCCAAACTTGATCTAATTTTCACGGCAAATATTCTACTCCTAAAAAGCCAAATACTCAAAAGCAGCTGTTTCAAATTTTTATAATATATTTCAATCACAGGAAATAGGTAAACTAGCTTTAACCTCTGCTTGACAGTTTAACACAACATCAAGAACAAGCCTCTGCTTGAACAAAGTCATTACACATTTACAGAAAGCAGGCATATATGTAAGAGTTGTCAGGGGGGAAAAAAAAAAAAGAAGCCCAGACACCAAACTTTGGGTCACTGAAGTGCGGTTGCTTAGCAAAGACAGCTGCAGCCTACGGAGCAACAATATAGCTGTAGAAGGTCTATCCTCTACCTATAGAGTACCTGGGGCTGAAGAAAATACATGTTATTCAGCAACAAACAGCATTTCAATAATGTGTACTGGACTACATAAGAAAAGGGGAAAAAAAGAAAAACATGTCAGTGTATCACCTGCTTTGTAACACTTTTATGTACTCAACTCCCAACTTCTATAACAGCTACAAGACAGTGGAGACACAGTAACCCCCAAAATGAGACATCAAACAACAGGAGGTGAATCCCCCAAGCCTCAATAAATGAACCTCGATAATACACCTCGATGATTGGTATCTCCAGTAGAGGGGCCAGACCCAGAGCAGTTCCCTAAAGAAAAGGGAAGAAACGGAACTTTTGTAACTCACACACTCCATCACTTCCTTTTCAAGGGTCTCCAAAAAGAGCTGTTCCAAAATCAGAATACATAATTAAATTAGAAAGGAGTCTCACAAACATAACCGTGACTCAACTGATCTTTTGTCTGAAGGTAGGGTGACCTTGTCAGTGCCCAGACACACCTGACACATTTCGAAAACAAAAAGTTGCCAGCCGTAGCATCTTCACTAAAACACTGTCCAAAGACAGTGGGTCCAAAGACCCACCCCAGCACAGATTAGAAAGCTCAGTTATTTTTTAATCAGCAGATAAAAGAAAAAGGAAGGAAGAGAATGAAAGCTGTTCTCAAAAACACACGTACACAAAAAATTAGCTAACTGACAAGACGCACACAGCACTTCTGCCCTCCGACACATTGCATTGCCTTTGTACCTCACATACGAATAAAAAGTAACTGTTCTTTTTTTAAGCAAAGCAGTAAAACTCAGGTCTATTTTCTTGCCCTCTGCTATTGCTTGACGTAACAATAGCAATAAACTGTAAACAAACTAAACAACTGCTCTAATTATACTGATGAAATCTTGCTACAGCCTTCAGAGGAAACAGCTGAGCTGAAACCACAGCACAGAAGAGTCACACCTTGAGAAACCTGTGTGTGGGCAGCCTTGGTTAAACATCATTTGTGCTACTGTAGCTTACGAGAGTTAGTAACACGGTTGCTTAAAATTAATTAAATCAAAATTAAAGTACATTCAAGGGAACTCCAAAATGTAAGTAAAAAAAAAATTCTTACAGTAGCCTGTAACTGATGAGATTTATTTTACCCAACAGAGAAACAAACTGCCAGAGAAGCATCTGCAGTTAAAAAAAAAATTAACACCCTTCTGAGCACAGTGGGGAAAAAAAGAAGAAAAATCCAGTTTAAGTGGTTTAAACAAGTACCACCTTCCAAAAGTAGTGACATATAGGAATAATTTGCAACATAACCTAATAACTCATTTTCCACAACAGCAAAAGTTACATTTATTAATTTATTTTTAGTAGGATAGAACATGAGTTTTCATACAAAAGTAAACAAAGGCAAACTCCTGCTATGGCAACCAACATAGAGTACCCCCCCCCTCCATCACTCAATGCTACCCTAGGAATGCCTAGCTGCACTTTGGATGATTTATTTAATTTCAATTTTTTAAAAATAAAAATTATATTGTTTATTGTTGCTTCCCAGACAAGGTGTTCAGGGGAAAGGGCTGTTTTCCTGCTTACATTGCTCTTTTGATGTTGTAGTAGAAGCATAAAACAAACAGACAAACAAACAAACCCTAACAACAGAACCTAAAGGATTCTGTTCTCAGTAGAACATACAGTAGAAATAAACAAGAACTCTTCTTATGTACACAAACATACAGAAAAATATATTCCTTTTTGGGTCTCAACAACAAGGTAATGGCGCTTTTTTCCCTCCCTTTTTGAAATCTGAACTGCAGCATTGTACCTCTGAAATACTCTATGAAACCAAGTCTTCTGCACCCTACCTATTATTTTTTTTTCCAAACTACTTCCTTGAAATTTCTTCTTTGACACATCGCCACAGTTTGGGCCAAAAAGAAAACTAAAAATGAGTTTCACAGCTACATATACCATCATCCTTAGTGAACTACATAGGTGTCTTCATTAGCATCTGTCCCAGTCCACAGCCAACGCACAGATTTTGGTGGAGCAACAAGTGCTCTAAGAAGTTACGAAGAAGAAGTTATTAGGAAAAGGCAGAGTATCTCAACACGACTATAAACAGAGGATAACTCTGCAAACTGCTAACACTAAACAGTCAACTTTTGCCTACTTCCCACAAGACAAAATTATGCAAAAGGACAATTACCAGAGAGCAGCTGATGCACATTTCACATGCCAAAGTTTTCTAACAGCATTCCCAAAAGCAGTGACTTACTTAAGCTTGCCACACATGTGAGGATGAGAGCCCTCTCTAGAGAAGTCCTAGAGGTGCATGTACCTTCTCCCAAGGCAATCCATGACCAAAACCTACTCATGTATGAATACTATCAAATTGTGCAAATTAAGTTCATGATCCTAAGCAAATATCTTCAAACATCTGTTTAGAGTGAACTGCCTAATTAGGCCTTAAGCACCATTTTTATCAAATATTGTTTGAATAACCTACTAACACAGTTTCACAAATAAGAGGGACACTCCCTCATATACTTCAGTTTTTCTCCCCAGATGCCAAAATTTCTGTCCCAACTGTTGATTTGGTCGTGTTTTTTTACAGTTTTTATGTGTAAAACATGACTGCATTGCTACAAGTAATAAAAGCCAAAAAAGTATAATTAACTAATGAAATTATACAACAGAAGAACTGCCATGGCAGGAATCACATGTATTTTCTTAGTAAGCTTGATAAGATTATACACATAGATATATCTGTTGCAGTTAACTCTGGAAGTTTCCATAAAGTTCAGTGAAGGCTGCTGTGGAGGTGTTTCTTAAGATGGGAAACAAATCCAGATACAGTTTATAGCTGGGATATTTGCTACATACTGAACGCTAAAATTGTCCTCCACCCTATCAACATGTTAGAGCACATGAAATTAATAAATTACACCAGAATTTTTTCTGTTGACAATGTGAAATGCATTTTGTGTTAAGTGTGTGTGCCTCTGTGTACTTCTCAGACGCCGCCAGGGCCGCAGGTGCTGGCAGTCACCTCTCACCGGCCAGGGAAAGGAAAACCGAAACCTTCCTCACAGGCCAAACAAAACTGGAAGCACCTGAACTCCTGGTCACTGCCCTGATACCTTTTCTGCAGGGAGTAATACCACAAAAGACACATGCGATGGGGGAATAGACAAACCAAAAACCCAAACAGGAACCCGTGAAACCGAGTTCCTCACGCACCGCTTCCACGGAGGGCGGCGGGGCAGGGCGAGGCCCGCCCGTTCTGGTAACTCACCCGCCCCCTTCTTCGTATGCAACAGCACGCGGGGATCGCCGCTTGCTCAGGACCGGGGGGCGCGTAGGAGGCGAAGTGCGGGCCCCCCAAACCCTTCCCCGGCCCGACCCGCCCCCCATTCCCCAAAACACTTTCCCCGGCCCAGAGGAGACCCGTGCCGGCCCCAGGGGGCTGCCGAGCAACACCCAGCTCCTCTCAGAGCAGCTCCGCGGGAGAGCTGCTTTTCCCCTCACAGAGGCCGCCGGCGGCGCGGCCTGACAGGCCCAGAGACAGCGGCGGGGCCGACCCCTCCGCACCACTCCAGTGGCTCCACAGCAGACCAGACCAGACCGGCCCGGCCCGGCCCGGCCCGGCCCGGCCCGGCCCGGCCCCGCCCCGCCTGCCGCGAGCCGCCACCACCGCCGCCTTCCGCACTTACGCCATCGCCCTCCGCGGCAGCTTCTCCACAGATCCGGAAGCGGCGGCGGGAGCAGCGGCTGCCGAGGCCCTCCGGTGCCTCACGGCGACAGCCTGGCAGGGCCGCCCCGCCCACAGAGCCGCCGGAGCCAACAGCAAGGCGCCGCCGGCCAGCGGGGCCAATGGTATGGGCGGCGGCTGCCGGAGGGGGGCGGGAAGAAGGGGCAACACCGCCAATCGCAATGGGCGGCGGCCACGGGTGTGTGAGCGGGAAAGGCGGGGCGGGGCGGGGCGGCCTCTCCCGTCCCCTCACGGCGAGCGAGCAGGGGGCGAGGCGTCGCGCGTGCGCAGGCGGAGCTGAGAGGGGCGCGGGTGTCACCGGGAGCCGTGGGTCTGGCGTCGTGGGTTCGGTGTCGTGGGTTCGGTGCGGGTACCGGTACACACAGGTCCTCATTTGCAGTCTCTCCGGCCGTTCCTGCACCTGACGGACGTGTCCGCCGCCGGCATAGCCACGTTTGAGGCGTCCCATGAGGTGAATCGCTGCCGTGCGGCCTCCCGCCGCCGAGCACAGGCCCTGGGGCTGAGGGCCCGGTCGATCCCCAGCAGATACCACCTTCCCGGTCGTGCAGACTTCCATCATTTCTTACTTGGGAGGCACTGAAGTGTTTTGCTTCCTAAATTGGAGGGCTGCCCTGGCCGTAGCCGTTCCTCTCTGCTGTCTGTTTCCTCCGATGCAGGGAGACAAAACTCACCCCTGAAGGACAGACAGACAAGAAGATGATTGTCAGGTTTTTTAAGCACATGCACGGCTGTGGCTTGACTGCCAGGTGTAGTAAAACACGATAAATGCAGAGATTCCTTTAAAACCACCCAGGTGTGCATCCTGCACACTTTGAGTAGTGGATGGGATGTAACTGAACAGTAACTGAGCATCTGTGTGTCTGTACCTCTGTCACCATAGTACTTGCATGCTTTGGGTTTATACTAGATCCGAGGAAGAATTTCTTTACTGAGAGAGTAGTCAGGTGCTGGAATGGGCTGCCCAGGGAGGCTGTGGAGTCACCATCCCTGGAAGCATTAAAAAACCATGTAGCTGAGGCGCTTCAGGACATGCTATAGTGAGATGGTGGTGATGTGTGTGGTTTGTTTGTTCTGCACTGATGTTTGGATGCAGTGCTCTTAGACATCCTTTCCAACTATGACAATTCTGTGATTCTGTGATTTCCTGGAGCCAAAGTGAAAACAGCCCTGCAAAGAACTTGTGGCTCCTCTTTGCAAGTCTCATGTTTTTGTCTCCTACCCAACATTGTCTCAAGCAGACCACAGTTTTCCGTGCAGAGCTTTCAGCTGGACTGGCAAGCAGCAAGCTGATGCCACTCGCTGTACAAGGGCATGGATGCCCCATGGCACTTGGCATGAGCTCTCAACCTGGCACAGAAAGAGAGCAGTGGGATTATCCCTCAAGCAGCATTGTAATCTTGCAGTGCTGCAAACCAGGGGCGAACCCTCACCGTGGCATCCTGAGCAATGGTGACTGGGCTCTAAACAGCTTCAGGCATCCTCCACCCAGCAGATGAACTACCATCAAAGCAAGTGTTATCTAGCGAGGTTTATATTTCATGTTTTTTGTTTCATTCTCATCATACTAAGCATAGTAAAAAAAATATTATTTAAATACTTCTGGTTTTCATAGTGAAGACCCTCTTTCCACCTCATTCCCTGCTGTTGCTAGAGCCATGCACTCCAGTGATGCTCTGACCTGCTACGCCAAGGGGATGGATACTCAGGGTCTCAGGAGGCTCTTCCAAATGTTTTTATCCACATGATGTCTGAAAGCTTTAATGAGGACCATGCAGCTAAATCACATGAAGAAATTTCAGCTCAAAACTAGCACTAGAGCTTGGGGAAGGTGGGCCTCTGTATGTTGTAAGAGATGGAAAGAAAAGCTTGAATGCTGATACAGGCCTGGGTAGAAAACTGAAACATGAGTTAAGAAGAGGAAAAATATTTACCCCTCTAGACTTTGAACCTATTTGTTTCATAAAGGGCACTAATATTTACCTTCTCTGAAAAAGAAACCTGCACTTTTTCTCAAGAAAATATTTTCATGTTTGAACAGGCCATGCTAGATTTATTTTTGAACTCTATCAATTACATGGCAGAATGTGTCCCAAAACAACCAAAATAAGGTAGAGGGAGAAATGGTTTCTGTTCCTATTGTGATACCACAATTTAAAGCTAGCAGGATCAGTATAGGAAATCTGAGACAGCTGAAATTCTGTGTGTTACCACAGTTCCAATGGTAGCAAGGAAATTCAGAGACTTGGAGTCTACTTGTGCAACAGATAAAATCAAGAACAAGTTATTCCAGAAAGTATTTTTGAAAAAGGACAGCTTAGTCCAACATGCTGCTGTGTTTATATAAAATATTCGTATGTGTGCATATTTGTGGTGTGCACTCTAACAGCCTACTTCACTTTGCCTTACAGCAGCCAGCACCACTGTGGTTTTAAATGTCTTCAGTCCCTTTCTTTGCTAATGCAGTAGTAATAAGTAGTATTTCGAAAACAAAGAGTAATTTTAGCACTTAGTGGCAACAAGTTTTTATCATTTTAAGGTTTGTATATATTCAGTTTTCAGATCCTTTTTTTACACCTGAGAGTTATTTTGTCAGCATCATTTGGCTTAGTCTGAGCAAATCTGGTCTTTGCAGGCTCTCACCAAAGCATGGGAGCTCTCACTGTGTCACAAAGTTTTGGGTGCTGGGATATTGTTTTTCATGTGGGCACTTGGTGTTACATGGAAGTTCCTGACCCTGTGAGCACAGTTCCTGGGAGGCCGGGATGTTGCAGGGGTGCAATGGGGACCAGAGCTGGTAGTTGCCAGGGGTTAGTGCTGACATGCGGTTTGTGGATTCTCACAACACCCCTGCCTGATTGAGATTGATTTCCTGCTGCTTTTTTGAAGATTGCTTTTTCTTTTTTTTATGTTTATCTGTGTTGCTGATTTCTATCACCAGCTTCATTCCTTCCATTGCCTCCCATGACCTTTTGGGGGAGAGTCCATAGTTTAGCTCCCGACATTTCCCTACTGCTTTCTTTTCCTTCTCTGTCATCTTAAGAGTTTCTCTTTATTTTCGTCCATTTAAGTAATGATGCTGGATTGCTTCTTTCAGCTCTTTTGTACACAGTTGCCAGACAATAAAATGTACTTGGCACCTGAAATTTATTTGTAGACATTATTTTTTAAAGGCAGCAAAAAAATTTAACATAAAACCACTTGGGTAACAAGAGAAAATAGTTGATTAATCTGCTTTTTCCTTCTGTGGTCCACTTGATGATTTAGATATGAAGGACTAAGAAAGCCTCTTCCAACACAGTGAGCCATTCTCAAGGTGTCTCAAGAATAGCAGAGAAGATACAGTGCACTGTTATATGATCCAGTACCTTTTAAAGTGGAGTGCCATAGTGACTGTCACATATAGATTCACATTTTATGAGGGGGGAGCTAAGTCAGGGGTTTCTTTCAGTCCTGACTGCTCTCTGACATACCAGGCTCATTTGCCTTTTGTGGTGGAGGTAGCAACTTCTGATGGCATTATGTACATGCACACAGCACAGAGGCCTGAATGCTGTCCCTGGGGTATGACTTTTCAAGCTTGCCCAAGTTTTTCTCATGGTCTAGAAAACAGACAATAGTTCATCCTTAACTCTTTGCAGTGAACGATGTTGCATCCTTAGTTATCAACACAGGAATTGAAAATAGATTTTATAAATGTTGTCCCATCATGTAATTTTCAAGTTAAGGAAAATTATAACCTTGACCTCTATGGTCTAAATTATTTCACATGTGCCTCAGAATAATTATTTTTGTGTATAAAACTCCAAGTCTGGCTTTGTAAGGAAGAGTAGTTGAGTAAAAGCACCATCTGAAGTTACTTGTACCTCTGTTTTGCAGTGGAATTTAAGTCTTGTTCTAAAAGCTTCCAAGCCTTTTGATTTATATATTTTATCTGTGGTTGATACCAACCAAGGATCAAAGCCAAGCTAATGTTGAGGCTGCCAGAATTTAATTATACAGAACCAGAAGCAGCTGGGTACATGACACTATTTAACAAAATTAAAAATGTGACCAGGAACATCTGCACTCATTTCCCAGACTTCTACTATTTACCTTGTTGGGTACTCCTGGTGTTTTCCAGGGAAACAGAACAGTTGCTGAACAGTTCCATCTGACATTAACGAGATATTTGCAGATACAGCCCCTCCAAGAGTAAGGACTGGGCAGAAAGCCTCCCATACCAGCAATTCTTCTTGCAATTAAACCAGCAACTTCTTACTAAACCACCACAGGCAACTGCTAAAGTTGCAAGGATCTTGTTTCCCTCTCAGCCTGCTAACCCCAGAGAGTTCTTTTCACCAGGACCCCCTCTCCAGGCAGTGCAAGAGGAGGGAAGTACCCAGTCCCAGACAAGACCACAGAAGCTTGAGCCTTCCCTTCCTTCTGCTGCTCCTGCCCTCACCCTGTCTTCCCTCACCATGCTTCATCTCCATCCCCTAAAGCAACCACACTCCTGCAACAGCCCCCTGCCAGTACAGGTAAGCAGAATCAGGATTTTACCTGAATCAGAAGCTGAATCACCAGCACTGGTTACTTTATGAGTCAATTCATTTAATCTGGAAACAGTAAAGGGCCCCTTTGTAGTCTTCATCAGATTAAAAAATTCTTGTCAGTCAATCCTCTCACAAGGAGCTCTGTGGCAAAATTCTTAGGGAATTGCTTTCCTGCTGCTGTGTTCAGTATTATGGGAGGCTGCAGTGTAGACACTGGCATCTCACACCTTGGGCTTGGTGGACAAGAGCAGCACAAAAAAACACTCTGAATTTAAAATATATTTCTCCCATCTCTGAGAAAATTATCACAAATACATAGAAAAAAACACATTACTGCTGATTTGTGTTTTATGAAACTAAACTCACTCTTCAGTTGTGCTTCATCGAGTGTTTTGAAATTGCTGGAGCTGTGAGTATAAATGGAAGTACTGGTTGATTTACAATATCTCTAAATAACTTCAGTGTTTACTGTAAGAGTTCATTCTAGATTACATTAAAAACAAGCACTGATCTTAGACACAAATAAATATAAATACTCCTTATGCATAATATTTGTGACAGTGAAAAAACTCACTAGACCACAAGCTAGAGGCCAGCAGCTGATGGGTCAACAACACTCACATCCTTCAGCTCAGTTGCAAAAGTTCTTTGGTTCTTTTCATCTGAAGATAAAATCGCAGACACTCAGTTCAGAAACCTATATTCATAATATGTATTAAGTACATAATTTGCCAGAGCTGGAAGACATTTATTATCAATTACAAATTTGATTTATGCTATACTTGACTTTTCAGTACTCACAGTGTTGTCTTAGCTTTCAAAGCCCAAGGAGCTTCACTGAATGTTGGTCTTTCAGTGGAAGTTCTCTGTCTCCTGGTGTTTCCAAAAACTGATTCCCAAATGGGTTCCTCCTGAGCTGGGAGAATTCCTCCTGGTCTGAGAGTAATTTAGTGGTGTCTGGATCTGTATACTCAGATCTTACAGGAACATAGGAAAAATATAGAAGAATCAAGCTATTCTTCATTAAATCCCTCAATAAAATGTAAATGACAATATAATGTAACCTTACCAAAGGATATATTTTCATATTCTTCTCATGCCACATAGTTTTCACTTTGATTAGCAGTCAGAATGGTATATTAAAATCACTAACAAAACATATTAGCTTTTATTTTACTTTTTTCAAAATTTTTATAAACCTTTTCATTGTGATATGAATAATGAATGTGACTGTAAATCAGCACTTATAATAACACTGCATTTCACAGCAGGTGCTGTTTAGCCAAATTTGTAGGGAAAATCTCGCATATCTCCTTCAGACCTCTTGCATACAGATTAACTTGTGAGGAAACTGGCATCAAACAACATAAAATGAATGCTGATTTCAGCAGGCTCAGGGCTTAGCCAAAACCTAAAAACCAAAAGCTTTTACGAACAACTTGTTAAAATTCATCTATCAGAACTGGTTTCAGGTGGCACTAAAAATTTTGGAAAATGCCAGGTGAAAACAAGCAAACAGGTAAGGATCTCATGAGATGCCATTGCTGTGTCCTGACAATTACGAACACATCCTTGAGTTGCCTTGTGTTGCCCCTGCACATACTTTTTTACAAAATCTTTCACTTAATATTTTAAAAACCCATCATTCTTGCCCGTACCCCACATCAATCACTAAATAAAGCTTAATTGTGTTACCACTTCCTTTTTTTGGTATGGATTTTTTGGGTATGGATTATAACTTCCTTACTATCAGGGAAATTGTTGCTATTAAGGAAGTTATTACAGTCCCAGAGATTTCCTTTACACTAATGTCTTTTCCGGTGACCTGTTCATCAGACCTGTTAAAAACCCATGCCTGGCTTTGGGTGTGTGTTTGGAAGCCTCAAAGGATCCCAGGCAGCCTTCTTGCTCTTTGATGTGACTTCAGTGCCACAACATGCATAGCAGGTAACAGCAATGCCAGCACTGCAAAGCTACATCTTGTCTTTTTCTCTGCATTTTGTTTGTGTATTGATTTATACTGCCTTCTATTGAGCGCATACAGGCCCGTAAATAATTGTCGGTCTGGTAACAACAAGCAGTTATGTCCATTCCTTCAGCATTTATATCTTAGAGCTGTACAATGTCACTTGAACAACACAAGACAATTTTTTTGTTCTGTTGGTAATAAATGTAATCAGGTTCCAGGTTAGCTTTAGTTTTTGTTCTTAATTTTTTCTTTTAGTTATTCCTGTTCTCAGAAGAAGTGGATTGTACTGAAACACACTATTAGAAGACTTTTTGTGCTAGATGTATAGGCAAATTGTGTAAGTTTTTTGTCTGACCAATCTAAAAGCTATTTTGAACATACAATAGGAAGTATTTACCAAGTATGGTTTCTTTTTAAATGGGAGACCCCATTCCTGGCCCTTTTAGTTACCTAGAAGAATGAACTGGCACACAGCAAGTGGGTGTAAATGCTGTGTTGCCAGAGAAAGTGGTGAAAGCACAGTCCTTTTGGTGGTTCATTACTATTTTTAACTTTAATTTCATTTGTAATTATTTCCTTTCCTGGATTCATAGATCTGCAGTAGCCTGTTATATAAATCTCATCTATCCCATGTTACAAATAATTTTGGCTTTGATTCTGTGTCTTTCACTCTCTGGAAGTTCCCACAGGCTTAAGGTTTGGGTGTAGAAAGACATGCAGGATGTCACGCCATGTTTAATAGCAGCTCTGTACTACAAACCTTTTTTAATGTCAAATACCCACCTACATTTCCTTTAACCTCCTCTAGTGTTTTTGTTGCAGAAGCTGCTTTTCACTTGCTGCCTCTATGACTGCTGTGTAGTAGGATAATGTTGAGACTTTGTGGGAGTTTATTCCTTTCATTACTTGTTCAATTTTTTGTTAAAAAAAACCAAAACAACAGGGTGGGGAATCCAACAGTGATTTTTTCATGCACAAGTGCAACCTACATTTTAAGGAGTGATGCAATTGCGCAGCTGGGGGAATAATAGAGCTTAAGTGCAGTTTTTAAGAAGATCATTTATAAGTGAAAGAAGAGACAGGAAAAAGTCAAACATGCTGGAAAAAAATGTGTTTGCTTAACAGCAGTAGTTGTGGCACAGAAAACCAGACCAAAGGCTCTCAAAATTGTGCTTGTGGAGAGCTATATAACACAGGAGACAATGACTAGTCAGCTATGCAAAAATATGTCGTGTTGTATTGAAAAGTTCTTACCTTATTGAAAAGTAATCTTACCTTCCAGGCTTCCAACACTTAAGGATGAGCAAGGTGATTTTAAAAATGTTAATAAATAACTAGCAGCAGTAGAAAGAGGAGAGGAGCCATTTCAAGACATAGTGCTGTCAGACAATTAAGCAATGAGGAGTCAGGATCAGCTACAGAGCTCTGATCCACAGAAAACTGCTGAGTTCTCACTTCAGAGACTGACCCAGCAGAATCACATTTTATTATTATTAAATTTACATTTACAAGGGATGGGGAAGGAGAGAAACTGAAAACCAAACTTCTTATGGACACTGTTTTCAGTATTAACAGTGCAATATAAACAACTCTGCTTTTACCAGATTTTACAAGTATGACTTGAAATTCTTTAGCAACTGGTCTTCTGCTAAATTGACAGTATTCCTTTGACTTTGACCATAATAGTAATTGCTGTTGCAGACTTAGCAAAAAAGTAACTGCTTACTTTAGCACTTGTGTTTACTGCTCTGATGGCAGTGACAGAAGTAATGGATTTGGTATAACTATCTGCAATCACATAACCCTCCCAGAGGATAATTTATTTTTTAATGTTGTCTCTCCATTTTCCTCATGATTCTTTCTTTGCCAGCTGCTGCTGCATATCTCACTAGCCACTTCCCAGCTCCAGAGCCCTGGTCATCTGTGACCATATGCAAGGCTCAGGGAGGGAGGATGTTACTGCTGACGTATGGGAAAGAGGCAGGGAGGGCAGGGTTGTGTAGAAAGCATGCACTGGCAGAGCAGTGAGATTCTGACAGGGTGACATGGCAGCCCATGTCCCTTTCTCCAGGACTGCTAAGTGGATGCACCTCCTGCATAACTGAGAGAGAAGATGAGAATTGTGATAGAATCACGGAATCATCAAGGCTGGAAAAAACTGCGAAGTCCAGCCATTCGCCCTACAACTCCTAACCACTAAATCATTCCCTGTAGAGCCTCATCTACACATCTTTTGAACACCTCCAGGGATGGTGCCTCCACCACCTCCCTGAGCAGCCTGTTCCAATGTTTAGCCACTGTTTCTGTGAAGTAATTTTTCTGATATTCAACCTGAACCTGCCCTGGTGGAACTTGACTCCATTTCCTCTTGTCCTATCACTCATCACCACGGAGAAGAGGCCAACATCTGTCTCACTACAACCTCTGTTCAGGTAATTGTAGAGAGTATTGAGGTATCCCCTCAGTGTCCCTTTCTCCAAGCTGAACATCCCCAGTGCCTTCAGCCTGTCCTCATAAGGTCTGTTCTTCAGACCCCTAATTATCCCCTTCTCTGTACCCTCTCAGCACCTCAGTGTCTTTCTTATACAGCAGTGCCCAAAGCAGTACATGTGGTGCAGCCTCACTAAGGTTATAATCTATTCTTTTACATCTGTTCTGTGGTAGACTTTTAAGAAAGTATTGGCAATCTTCTGAGCTGTGAAAGTTCTTCCTCAGCCCTTCTGACTCAGTTCCAGCAGCAGAGTGACTTCTACAACCTTCTGTTCAGCCAAGAACTTCCTGAGGACTTTGTAACAACTTTACAAAGTTACCCTGTTCCCCTAAAAGAGACATGCAATGCTGAATTGAATGTGGTTTTTTTATCTTTGCATGTGCAATGCTAAGTGGCATCCTCAGACAAAATAATTTGCACAATTTCATTAACTGTTTCATTAAGAACTTTCAAAATTAATCCCAGAATCAGTAGACCTACATTGCCCCAAACATTAGCTTCACACTTAGCAAGCACTGAGATGCTGGTTCTGTAAAGTCTTTGGCTTTATCCAGATGAATAAGGAGTCTTCACAGCAACTGTTATTGATATTGATAGCACTTTTTATAGACTCAGATGCAAAATCATGTTTAAATTTAAGAATGACACTGCAATCCTTACTTTTATGCTTAATGCCTATCACCATAATTTCTTCTGCAAAACTGTGACTCTTTTCTCAGTAGATATAAATAGAACTGTCCACAGTTAATTTTTTGCAGAATAACTGAAAATTCATGATAAACTCACATTAGCAGTATCAGTAGGTAAGCTGATCAGCTGACACTTTTGTGCTTCCAAACAGCATGTGGCCCCTAGATACTATTATCTGGAACTGAGTTCTGCCTGAGTACTTACCACGGTCTGGCCTTGAGAGCAACATATGAGAGAAAGCACATGGTTTAAGAGGCATTATTTGCTTCCCCTTCCCTGTTGCTTTTTGTAAGTTCTTCTCATTGCTCCTGCCTTTCACAGGACCACACACAGCAGCAGCCCACGGAGCATGTCACCAACATGGGCACAGGTTTGTAGGGACTCCAGGCTCAGCTTGCACCAGTGTACAATGGTAGCTCACGTGCTGCAGAGATGTGCTCCCTCCTAGCATGCACTCATTGCTTTGGGGTGCATGGATAGCCCCAGGAAAGCTTTTTATCATCACTTCAGGGGAGGCATATCTTGCTTATTATATAGTTTTACCTACTATGGAACATGAGCAGTTTTTCTTCCACCTGCAGCTTCACTTTTTTCCATCTAACAAGGCCTGCTTTTTCTGACTGTGTCTTGTAGGTTCAGCTTATTTTCTCTGAAGCCCATAAAAGAGAAAATCACATGCAGAGTCCCTCATTTGCTATACCCCGTGACTTCTGAATTTTCTGGCCTTTTTTAGAATAGATCTGTTAGTTAGTGCAAGTTCAGAGCAAAGAAGAACTACAGTGACAAAAAAAGAACAACACTTTTCCACACATGTAAACTTTTCATAAGTTAATTACCAGTTTAAATTTAAAGAAAGAAGGAGGCCAAGTCGTCTGTTGTGTTCTTATTGAACTGCATACAAGACTGAATTGTATTATGATACAAAAGGAAAGAATTTGTCATCATTAACTGTAATGTTTTCGGGAAGTAGGTTAGATAGGAGACTTAGCATCATTAGAGGTTTTTATCTAAAGATTTCCTGCCTCAAGTAATTGTTCTGAAGAAGTAAACACTGAGA
This sequence comes from Phaethornis superciliosus, assembly GCA_023637945.1. Taxonomy (NCBI): domain Eukaryota; kingdom Metazoa; phylum Chordata; class Aves; order Apodiformes; family Trochilidae; genus Phaethornis; species Phaethornis superciliosus. Next base: position 22,634,560 of record JAJQWJ010000011.1, read on the forward strand.
CATTATGTCATTAATTCTCTTTAATGAAGGTCTGTGGCAAGTGTTTTTTGTAGGCTCATTTGAAGTTTTAACAAAATCTCTGTGTTTTTATTTATTTACTTATTTTGCAGATGCTTTGTAAAACTGACTGAATAGCATATTTTGTGTTCACTATGCTGCTATTAGCTTAGTTCTTCAAAATAAAATGAGGCCGCTGGTTATGGGATTCCCTTTCATACCTACCAGTGACAATCTCAGGAAGCAACACAAACACAGGTTACAAATATGTTTTTGTTTTTTTTAATTTGTAACATTAACTTCTAAGCATAGGAAGCTGTTCTACTAGTAGACATATCTGTACCCTGCTATACTGTGTAGTCTATACAAAACATTCCATAATGGATCACCTACTCATACACTATCAGTATCCATTGTTCAGTTATTCTAAATACTCTTCCTTTTCTCTGTTCTTTACTGTTATTCCTTTTGGAAACCAACAGCTGCCACTCTGCAGGAAGCAGAACCGAAGTAAGGGAAAATGTGTTTATTTTATGTAGACACACACAGACACATCTGTGCACACGCCAACACAGGTGAGCACTACTTTGAAGACTAACAGCAACATCAATATTAAAAACATCCAGTAATTCTTATCAGAAAAGTCCATTTTCAACTGTTTATAATTCTAATAGATTTGAACTGCTAACATAGCCTATGTGTAAGGTTAATGGGATTCTTGCTGTGAGAATTTCATTTTGCACCCAGGCTCTTCCCTGCTCTTCCCTGCTTCATGGGGTGAAAAAAAGCATAAGGTTGTCTGATGGAAAAATGTATCCCAGTGTATGCATACCAAGGGACTAAACTGAAGCCAGGCTGGTACCTTCAGAAGTTCATTTAGCAGATCCCAGCTTTGCAGTCTGCACTTTTTCCTCTGGGAGCTGTGCACCATTTGACAAAGTTCTTTCTATTGTTGCAGAGGCTCATTCTGACGAGGAAAGAGTCCCTCACAAGTCAGAGTAAGGAATATGAGGATTTCATTACCATTCTCTATAATTTCTGCTGTGTTCTTTGTTCTCGTGGCATTAATAATTTGCAGACTATTTACCTTTCTCAGATCCCCCTCTGCACTGTGTGATCTGAGTACCTTGCAGGACCTTTAAGTCTCCTTTTTCTAATCTGGCTTTCTGGACATTTGTTCACTTTTGGTATGGTTCACTTGCAGCCAATAAATTAAACATCCTTTTTTTCCTACCTTTAGCACAGGACCTGATCCTCTAACAAAATTTTGGCCCTTCTTATTTTGTCAAGCAGTGTAAGAATTGTCTTTGCAGATTTTATTAAGATATTAGCACCTGTAATTCTCAGCAGGGTTTTAGGAGCATGGAAAGCAAGGGGGAAAATCTACCATTTGCTTTCTCCTTTCTCACAGTGGAATTGCTGGTATGGAATCTCTAATACCGAAGATTTTTCAAATGCTTTAATCTTCTTCAAAATTTTCCTTGAATGCTTTTTGTGGTAAAAAACAATATATGTGTAAAAATGGGTAAAATTTTGCAAAAATCTGTTTCCCAGTATTCTATAAAATAAAACCTTGCTAAACTTTTTTACTTTTAAAAAAGATGCATCCTCTTTTTACAAATCAGTACAAACCCCATTATTTTCCTCCTAGACATTTATACATGGTTAAGGGGAATAACACAGAAAATTCCTTTCTTAACAATTTTTCAGCCGATTCTGTTTCAGCAGAGAAATCTTAGGGGTCAGATGCTGCTTTATATAGAAAGAGGTGCCTTCTGGAGACTTCTGGTCTCACCACACCAAGAGAAGTGGTGTTGAAGTCGAGTGAAGCCTAAATCCACAGGATACAAATGGGTGCTGGGGTGGCAGTGGGAGGCAGGGACCACTCCATGTACCATTTGCACTCCTGCTCCTAAGTAGCTGTGTAGCACTTGCACCACTCCATTACTGAGGACATCAAGGAAGAGACTCGAGTGAGGCTGATTAAAGAAACTACAGCAGAGGCTTCATAGTTTCTCTCTTGTGAAGGCTCTCTGCTCCAATTTTCCTGCTTGTTTGTTCCCAAAGGCACATCGTAGAAGAGCGAGCTTTTGTTCCGTGTCTGTTTCTTTCTGAATAATGAGCAATCCTTCCTATTATCTGATTACTGCTTGCTACTGTCCAAATTAATTAACAATTAAAAAAAGAGAGGAAAATAATTATTTTAGTACTCCACAGAGCTGAATACCTCTGACAACACAGCTGCTGGACTGTATGGCTTGGGACAACTACGCTTGACAGTTGCAGCTGTGGACATGTGGAGGACAGTAATGGTGGTTCTGAGCAAGTATATTATCAAGACAAAACCCTCTGTTTGTGCAGTTTCTTAGGATTAGCTTTGTAGGAACTAAAGTACTACAGGTTCCTGTTCTCTGAGGTAAGACTCTCTTAGAAAAACCCAACTCTCTGTTGGAGGTATTTTTTAATAGCAACCAAGCACACAGGTAGGATGTAGCTCTACTCCCACAAAGCAAAAATACATGAACGATTAATAAAAGGCCTTGAATTCAGGGGATTATTCTGCCTGTGACTTAAGCCTGAGGAGGATCATTATCACCAGCCAGCAGAGGATCTATAAATAACCCACGGAGCTGGGTTTAAAGCATTAGTTTAGCCTCTCAGTGGAAATTCAGCGCGTTGTGTAAGTGTGGTTAGAGGCAAATATTATCTTAAAGAAACTTATTGTTTTACTTCACAGTGGTAAGGAAATAAGCATTTATTATCAGAACAACTGACATTAATTCAGCCCATCACTAAGACTTGTGGCAGAATGGAAAGAAAGAGTGAGGCAAAGCTGCAATTCTTCAGAAAGCACTTTTTCTCAGAAATGGGGGGGACTGGATGTACTGATTCCAAAATGCCAGACTAATAGTTCCAGAAATCGATTCCGTCTGTCCTTCCCTGGGCAGGCAGAGCAGCAGCAGCAGCAGCAGTGCTGCAGCCAGCCCCACACTGCTGTGACCTGTCAGCAGGTCTCCAAGACACCTGGAATTAGTACTGGGAGAACAGATGATGCACCAAGTCACAAGGCTGCTTCACCAAAGCTGACTGCAGAACTGCTGGATGGGGTAGGGTTGGGACCTTTGCAAGGCGGTTGTTTGTTCACAGACAATGAAGCCAACCACTTGGTAGTTTTGCATGGAGCATTATATAGCCATTAAGTGGTAATTTTTTGTCACAAACACCTTCAGCCAGACTGGAACAGGTTACATCCCTCACAGGCCTCTGTCTTCCTATGTATCCCATCTACCAAGGCAGGGAGTCTCCTCTACCATGCCATATTTTGAAGAAATGTTGCTTTAATAAAAGCCTTTGTAATGTGTTTCTATAAAGGCTGTGCACGTATCTGCATCTGCTTCAGCAAACTGTATAGCATATAAGGGCTTGCCAGCTTTATCAGATGGTAAAGTTAGACTGTTAATCTTAGTTTATGCATTCAACTCCATGCCTGGCTATATAGACCTTTTATCTTTAGTGAAAAAATGTTGCACGTCTGCCAATGAGAACACACAATATTTGTCTTACTAAAACAGTGATATTATCTCCAAAACTGTTGATAAATGCATGTGCAAAAGCAAAGAAGTCCTCTACAAAGCTATTAGAACTGTGATAATTGAAAAATAATTCTTGAATAATCTAAGTCTTCTATTCTTACCAATTCAACAATATTCACTTGTTATTAATGGCTACAAAAAAGTGTTTGGTCTTAAGAATGTTTGCAACCTCTCTGTTTACATATCTGCCTAGAGATACTGAAGCAGCCTGATACTTACAAGATCAATTACAGGCAAGAGAGAAATGGGAAAAAATAGACAATACTTTTTTTAGTGCATAAAATCTGATTCACTGTACTTGGATAAAAGAAGTATAACAGTCCAATGTGACTTCAATTAGCTATATACCTGCCCATGGATGTATTGGCAAGTGGCTTGAGCACTACCAGTACAAGCTACCTGTAGGGAAGCTGTCCTTGAAACCTATGATTTGAGAAGACTAAAGTTAAGGTGCAATGGCCACATTCAAACTAGATCAAAGTAAGGCAGAATGGTTTCAGTGAAAAAAATTTCCAATATACACATTGTAAAATGAAGTTTAAAAAACAAGGGGAAGAGGAGGGAAAACAACCAGCAAAAGCCAGGCACTGACAGGGCCCTGTGTACACAAAGAGACTGCTACGTCTTGTACCCATTTGAGGCATCTGGCTGCCTGTCCAGACAGGCTGGTGAGAAAGGGCAGATACCCACAGCCATACACTGCTGGGTCAGGCTTAGATGAGAGTGAGCTGTGGGAAGTCACATCCTACTGATCCCAATTATCTCTTAATATTCACTAAAGACAGATCAAGAGAACAGGACTGGAGGAATTACAGATCAGCTAATTCCACTTTGATAATGGAATAATTATAGCTCATTTACTTTATATTCCACCAGAGGACAACAAGGGGACAAAATCAGCCAACATGGACTTGACCAGTACAGGTCAAGTTCAGCTTTTGTAATTTATAGATGAAACATCCAGCCTAATGGGTGGGGATTAACCTGTAAGTATGACATAACTTCACTTTAATTATGACTGTTGATGTGGTTTTACTATATCAAGATGTGAGTGGTATTCTCACATGAAAAACTAAGAAACACTGGACAAAATGATGGTGTTATTAGGTAAGTGTTGAACACTGGTATTAAAAATAAGTTTCAAAGTTGGCTCTTCACTGTGTCACACCTGGATTTGAGTTTATCTAAGTTTTAATTAACTTAAGTGAATGCTTTTATGTAGCACTCCTTTCAAAAGAAAACTAGCAATTGTTCTAGGAAGTATCAACATAAATACAGCATGGAAGTGAGGTACTCTGTTGTACTTGCAACCTGTTATGGCCTATATTGGAATATAATGTTTCCTTATTGGAGAACCAATCTCACTGTCAAACTGGATTAGAACAAATTGGAGATCTGAGAGAGAGGCAAAAGGTTTAGAAAATATGGTCTTGGAAGAAGAGTTGGAAAAAAATTACTTCTTCTGTGAGGGAAAGTGAATATGTGAAGAGAGATAGGTGACATCATATGTCTAAAACACTGTTATAAAAGTGTGGTGACTAACTGCCATGATATCATGACATCAAGAACAGAATAAGAATTAATCTGTTTCCTTTATGGCAAGAGAAATGTCCTTCTTAAATATTACGAATAATTTTCTAACTACATTATAGCACTATAAGAGATTATCCACAGAATTTGTGGAATCTGCATTGCTGGACAAGCATAAGAACATGCTATACAAATGTCTGTGGGAATTATTAGACTCAGTCCCCAAGAGTGGAATTGATGGCTATACCTAGTCCTTCATTTCTAGGGTTTCTGAGACCTTTATCATAGTGAAGTACATCTTCATTTACATGTGGTATACTTTAGTTAACCCCTGCTACAATGTATTATTACCTTAAATTGGTCACTGAATAGTGGTAATAGTGGTTTTTGAATAGTGGTTTTTGAATAGAGGTTTTTTACCTAGGTAAAAAAGTTCAATGCATAATTTATAAGTTATTTTGTACACTAGTAATGGATGTATATTAATATGCATCTTCTACAATCTGACTAAGAAACTCTCATCACTCTTGGCCAACTTATTGACCTCACTGTCAAAAAGGCAGCAGAGAAAACACATTTTAAAAGCAGCCAGCACTAAGTGGAGTGAACTGTACACAAGCAGTATTTCATCGCCCGAAAGACCAATTTTATTTACTGTTAGTGCAATTGCAATACAAAAATGTATTCCCAGAAGCATTCCCTGAAGAGGGCAGGGGATGTTAATACAGCAGCAAGATGGCTAATCCAGTTTCAGGGCAAAAGGAGCTGGGCAATGACACAAATTTATTTTCCTGAGCTGTAAATTAGTGGATGAGAAATGAACATTTTGCTTGTCTGGGATCAGCTCTTACACAGAATGTTTTACTTTCCCTATCTCCAGCCTGTCCTGATTTTAAATGTATGTCAAAGTTATTTTTTATCCTTGAAAATAATTTCTCTTGCAGAGATACAAATGTATGCATGTTTTATATCAATTAGGTTTTTTTGCTTTAGCCAATGCTTTACTTAAAAGCTCATTAAACTGTTTTTGTTCCAATAAAAAGGAAAGTCCTTGAGACCTCTTATTCCCTGTCTGTACAGAACTGCTCCTATGAGGGCAAGTTTCTCATAAATCCATGCAACCTAGCAGCTGCAGTAAACCTTAGCTTTAAGTATGCTCTGGAAGAGAGGAGGCATTTGTAGACATATGCAACTTTTTTACTTATATGCTCTAAAGAAACACATTCAGAGAGCAGAAGGCGTCATAAGGCAATCTGAGAAGCAATCTATTCATGCAACTGTCTTTTTTGTTATCTCCACTTTCATCATCAGCGTTTTCAGAAATTACTTAAGTGTGTGGCCAAGATGAGCAAAAACTACCACTTTGCTCATTGTTTTACACCATGACAAGATGGTTATTATTAATGACAGCTTATGTCTTTTCAGTGTCTTCTCTTGCTGCTGTAAAGAGAGAAGAGATCATCTCTATAGCTGCCAGATAAAACTGCTTTTGAAAACAATGTCAAGACTTTTTTGCTGTGGAGCAGATGATCTGTCCCTAAAGTTGTTCTGAACTTAGATATGATTTAACATTTTCAGTAGTGGGTACTCAGTACCAATTATTTAGGTCCCTCAAGGTCTTTGGAAAAAAAAAAAAAAAAGCAAAAAAAGCAGTCTGTAAAGATTAAGCATCTCTTTGTCTGGCAACATGGCCTTTCCCAAGCGAATACTGGTACAATGTTGAAAGACCTAAACTGAAAACACTTATTAAGCACTAAATTCAGATACACTTGCGTCTCTTTTTCGATACTTTTCTCACCAGCCTTTCTAAGCAATGCTCATTCATCACTGGTTCATGTCAGTCCTTGCAAGTGAAGCTCTTGGCTGTGAGTGTATTATCAGGATAGAGGAGGCTAAACCCTGCAGGCTCTGAATAGAAAGGGGAAACAGCTTTGCATTTGAGACCTTGGAAGAAGCTATGTAAAAGCTTTTGGGGGAAAAAAAAAGAAAAAGCAAGCAGGTAATGATATAAAGAATATAGTTCCTGAAGACCTGAAAAGAAAGACAGAGAAAATAACTATTAGTTTCAGTTATTCCATATTTAACAGAACATTTTACTCTGAAGTCAGTCATCAGCGCATGCAGATGTGATCCCTTTTCAGTATGCTTGTCCTACAACAGGCCAATACATAAGAAATAGTTTTTTGCAGAGAAAAAAATTTAGTATATTTAAAAATGTATTTTCTGCCCCAGATTCTTCCAGATGAGACTCAAAAATAAGTCTTTAGCACATAAAGTGAAAATAAAACTTGTCTATCATAAATGATGGTCTCACAATTAAGTAAAGCTGTGTTTTGTTACCCGCATAAATTCTTGTTTATATTAGTAAAAACAGAAACACTTTCTTAATCAAAAATGGCATTTTGAATTTAAAATAATTTGAGTAGCTTCACATGCTGTGATGTTCATTATAATATCAGCATTTTCCTGGCTTTTTCTGTCAGCAGGTAATAATCTCATATACCATCTCTAGGATATATGTTTCTTTTTCACCTTCCTCACATAATCTATGTACATCATTCTCCCAAAATTGGATAGGAATCAACAAAAATCTTGCAGTAACCTTTTTAGCATCTAAAAACCCACGTCCAGCAATGGATTCTAATAGAGCTGCAGTCTCAAAGTGCTTAATATACCTCTAATATGCCTGTGATAATTAAAAAAAAACACAAAACCGACCCTTAGATAAAGCTGGAAAAGCAAAACTTCAGTTCTGTATGACTTACCAATGTCTGAAGTTCAAGAACCACTGGCAGTAGCTGCTTTTTCTTCACTTTTGATAGCACTGGGTTGCTCAAGGCCCCATCCAGCCTGGCCTTGAATACTGCCAGGGAGGCAGCAGGACAGCTTCCTTAGACATGTTCCAGTGCCTCACCACCCTCAAATTAAAGAATTTCTTCCAAAAGTCTAACCTAAATCTCCCCTCTTCAAGATTAAAACCATTATCCCTCCACTCCTTTTCTCCCTTGATATGTAAAGAAGCTAGGAAGACAGACTCTTAATTCATGACTTGAATTAGATAGCAGCAGTTATGTACTGTGATAGTCACCTTCACTCCTATTACTGCTCACTGCAGGATATTCACCCAGGCTCTGATGTAATTTAATTATTATGATGTAAATGAATTGGAGGTAAAAGGATTTTGCATTTATTACTGTGACAGTTTTGTAGCTTGTGCCCTGAAAAAAAGACATGCACAAATCAGCTGCACAGTGCAGTGTTACTGCATGTAGTCACCTAGACCACAGCAACAATGTTCAGGAGGGGAAATGAGTTATCTGAACAAAGAGATAAGGTTCTACAATAACTTTCTAAAAAACGAGGAGAGAGCAGCAGATAAAACACCTAACCAGTTTCAAGACAGACCCTTGTAAATTTTGGGAGAGGATTTTGCAGCGCTCACTAGATGAGCTCCAGGCAACCGCACTAGATGAGCTCCTTTGCTCTTCTTCCAAGGTTTTGGACCTGCAACAAAGACAAAAGCAGAGAATGATGTAATTCTAAGATATTTGTCCATTCCAGCCCTGCCTTTGCCTCTAAAAAGGCTTGTATGTTTTTTATTTCTTAACATTGGGTTAATTCTGATAAGAGGTTTTATGGCTGTGAGCTAAGTAGGTTTGTGGCAGTATGCTTGCTGAGAGATGATAAAGACAGTGATCCCTGAATTATATCTCTGGTTTCTCAAGTCTCTTCATTTTAGCTGGAAGTACTTCTTGTGTCACAAGACCACCACATTTCTCAGCTACACGTATCTGAACACCTTGCTTGCTTGTTTGCATGGCAATTTAGAAAAACAGCCTTCTCTCACATGATCCTATTCTAGCAAAGCAACCTAGAAATGTGACATACAAAACAATTCACCAACACCACTATTCCCTTTTACATTTCAGAATAGCTCTTTTCTTTCTCACTCAGTCTTATAATAAATTACTGTTATTCTGAGGTCATCTGTAAAACAGAGTGCAGCACTAAGAAAATCAGGCTACATAAAATTAATAAGTTTCAACAGAAACCAGGCAACTTGTAATTTTTAAATATAGGGAAGCTCAGGAGAGCATACCCATTTACTTTTAATACCAAATTTGTGTTTGGAACAATGCCCTCCTCCAGTCAGATTTCAGAGGAACATAGGATCTGCCATACTCCATTAAGCCAATGATCCATCAAATCTAATATTCTCCACTCTGCTTGGCAAAAGCAGTATCATCACCCATCATACACTTGGACAACTTTTCAGTTGTAACAGCCCATTGTACAAAAGCCATTCCATTCTTCATGCAGTCTTTGTCCCATATGGTTACAAATCCTATGGTAATCAAGTGGCACGAATGACCCAATGTACTGTTTTAATAATATTTAAGGCTATGTTTATGCTCTTATTGGGTCTGTTTCTCTTGAACTGTCCATTCATTGGTTTTGTATACAGTGTGCTCCACTTTCATTCTCATTACATCTATTTCCACTCTACTTCAACTCAGCAGCCAAGCAAATTGAGTGTGTTAGCAACTTCCCAGTTTTATGTCATTGTTTAAAAATCATTTATGATTTTAAATAGACATTAGAGGAAATTCTGTTCCCTGATGTACCAAAACAGTGTGCACTGACCAGAGCATTACAATAGTGCTCCACTTAATTTCTTTCATTTGAATCATATCATATTCTGTTGTTGCATGGGAGTATTTTAAAATTTCTGAGGTGAGAAAAGGTTATAATTCACATTTGCAGTTTTGACCCATGCCTAACAAATGCTAGTGAATTGTTGGCTAAGGGACCAAGTGTGTTGTTAGACACTAGAGACCACAGAAAGATATTTTCATTATTTCTTTTGATATAATTTTCCTATTTATTTATTTATCACTTTCTGTGAATAACATTTGTTTTCTTTTTCTCTGCTGTTTTCCTTCAGGATTTCATTACTGTTTGAGGGCCTGGGATGTATTTTGTAGCGTTCTCACCTTTCTTTCCCTTTCGCCGTCTTGAACCTTGGTTATAATTTAGGACTCTGGGTCCATCAACCCACCTCAAATATGTTTGTTATGTCCACCCTCCTACATCAAGAGTATCTATTCTGAGCTATGGACACATATCAGAAGGCAGAGCAATAGGAGATGACTGGAAAGTAAGGTCAGAAGCAGCACTATAGTGACCAGTACATTTCCTTTCTTGGTGGATTCCTAGATAAAGACTACATTGTTGCAGGCACTTTCCTCACATCACTTATGAAAGATATTGAAGAGATGGAAATAGCTCCATTATGGGCATCTAAAATCTTTCTGCATGAAAGACGTTTCCTTCTGTCTTTCTGTCATGTTGTTGCAAAATAGTTTGCCTTCTACTGCTCTTCTGCTGAATAAGTATCTCAGGTCTCATTTTCTAAATTTTAATGGGAACTCTATTTGCTGTTCACTCCTAAAAACCAGGACATGAGTGTTTTAAAAATTAATGCAACTTATGACACTCTCCTGAGATTTTCTTCTTCTCCTTAATTTGTCTGAGGTATCAGACCAGCTGGATTTGGCTATGTTCTAACACCTGGGAAAATTTCTTCCTGCTTTTCATGAACATGGGTTACTGTTTTCATTAAAAGGGAAATATGAAATTCAAACTCCATTGAACGTGACTGCAATGTTTCCATTGACCTGAACTTGCCAAAAGAAGTGACAATATCCTTAAAGGTTTTTGCACTCCTGAAGCTGAAAAGTAAAGTCAGAAATATGTATTCAAACCTCTATGTGAGCACCTGGTCACACATACCAGGGTAACACAGAGACTGGACAAGCAGGAGTGCTGAGGTTCTCTGGTGTCACTTTCATCTCTACAATCATCTTCCTCCCCAAACCCCATATTAATTGAAGGGGACATATACCTGTTACCAACAATAGTAGAGTTATTCTTATTTTCATTGGCAAAGATATTACATCTTCACTAAATTTCAAATTGGCTTCAGGAAATAATTTGCAAGTAGTGCCATGTCTCTTTTTTCCCACACTTTCCCATTTTCTGTGTCAGTCATTTTGAAGACTCCTAGCAGTACGCGTAGGCTCTTTTCACAGAAACATCCTCTTTGTTGTTTATTGGTTTCGTTTTTTTCTTTTTTCCTGTAACTGATCACCTCTCAGCTGCTAGAAACTTTGGCATTTCCTCACTCACTTTTCTGAAAAGTATTTTTTCCTTACATATAAGGGTGAAAAATTGTAAGAAAAGTACACATAGGAATTCTTTTTCATTTTGTAATACAGCATATATATGTGGGATCCCCAGCCTAAGTTAAAATACATTGTGTGCTATGCAAAAGCAGACTGTTGGCATCTTGTGTCTACTTAAATCAGACAGGTCTATAGCTTTACTGTGTTTCTTAAATTGCTTCTGATGAACCCATAATGAACATTTGTGAGCCCTTTTCACTTCAGAGATGAGATGTGGCTTCTTCATTATAAGTTTATTACTAGGAGGCTTACAACTAATCCACCAGTTGCCAATATTATCTCCTGGTCATTGGGGAGTCCCAGTCAAAATCCCAGACATTCTCGATAGTAGAGCTTTGAGTGGCACAAACCAGGATGAAGGATTTTCTCCTCCTCTAGATGCCATACTTATTACTCAGATTTGTCTTTTATAATGGTAAGATGCTGCTTAAATTTCTTTCTGCTAAGACATCACAACAGAGAATGTGTCCACAAATTAAAATATATTTGTTACAATATCAGTTCACAAAACAATGTGAAAAAACCCGCTTGTTTCTGGGTTTAAAAAGAATTGTGAACTTTTTAAATTCATCACATGACCTGTTTGTCTCTTACTAATATTTTTCTCATGCCTGGTTTCCTCTTTCTGATCCCCACAGTGACTCAAATCCTTCTCCCCCACTTAGGGGAAGATCGAATTGTGCCCAAATATATTCAGACTTAATTACTTGTACAGGAATCATTGCTAATTTGCTAAAATAAGACCTACTCTGCTCTCCACACATCCATTGCAACCCTTAGTCTCATTAGTTGAAACACTGAATACATCCATGCAATACTTTTTTTCTGTTAACTAGCAAGGGGACAGTAGAGTACATTGCATTCATCCACTTATCTCTGACTGTAAAAAAGAAAACTTAGTTAAAGATGTTGTCATGCAGCAATAAATTCACTTATTACATGGCTGCTAGCACTCAGAAATAGGCTAAGATGTATGTTTACATCTTCCAAGTGTATTTACCAAGATAGGGACAAGGAAACTAATTTATAGAAGAAAATCAAGCCTTATATATCCATAATAAGTAAAGCAAATCTTATGAAAGTATAATTTTTCAAATTTATAAGCTACATACAGCCCACACGGCAATATACAGATAAAGAAACTGATTCTGTAGGCCTTTCCCAGTAGTACTTCCATAACTTCCAGTTTCTGCTAGTACTGGCATAGGCTTAGACTCCTGTAAATTCATTCAAAAGTGTGCAAAGACATGACATTTATTTGAAGACATATCTGGCTTGCCTTAGAAAAAAAGAAAGTACTAGATACAAGTACAAAATACAAGTAAGTACACACAGTTGTCACTTCATCAAAAAAAGAAAAAAAAAAAAGAGTGTTTGTCCATTTTGTCAAGATAGACATTTTGCAGACCTTTGAATATGTAGCTAGTACCTATCTAATGGTTTTATTGGCAGGAGACCTAGGTAGCTTTTTAATATCATAAAGCAGACTATGTAATACAACTGCAACACACAGCTCTGAGGGCCTGGTTTCCAGCAGGTGATTTAGCCGTCTTTTATACCCACACACTTTGCATGGACCTGAACTGCTGCACATTGTGCACAAAATTACAGGCTCAAGTCTCAGGAATTTATCTTTTCATCTCATTCAAAAGCCTTAAACCATAACATTAGTTCTGAGGCTGAGATCTGCTTACAGATCAGTGACATCACATCACTCCTTTTTTCTTCATGCTGATTAACCTGTTTTGATTCTCACAGAAGTCCTTGATGTAAGAGTTGAATGTCCTTGAAAACACTGGGTTCTTGGCAAGTAGGCAAATTCCCAGTATGAGGCAAAGAAGGCCAATTTTGCTTTCATTACACTGTTGCTATTCCCACCAACTTCCCAATTTTCATGAAAGTAGTACAGACACGCTAGAGATGGGTTCAGTGTACTGCACGACCTGGATTCTATTTCTAGCATTACCATGACTGTCTTTTTGCCTCTCTTCACCTGTCACTTCAAGCAAATAAAAACCAGCTTTGTCTCTTGAGAGCAGATACCCTTACTTTTTGTGAAGCAGAATAATAATTTGGCATAATCATATGACATACAAGGTTGTTCTCCAAGTGGTCTTAGAAGTTTCTTGGATTTTGCTGGTTCTTAAATCTAAATCACTTAGTTTCAACATGAAGGTCTTAGTGTCAACAATCCAATTTTCAACAAGCAGGTTAGATTTATTTTTTAATTAACACTGTTGAAATGTACCTCTCAGATAAATTCTGGTACAAGAAAACCCCAGAGCATACTCATTAAATTAATATTTTCCCCATCATATTTTTTCCTTTTCCCCCCATCACCTGTGACAGTCTTACTGATTTGCATATCCCCTCAGTTAGGTGTCTCATAGACCTGGAAATTACTACTGCTATGTGAGTTGAGTCTAACAAACTGAAAGTATTTCCTGATAGTGTTGTATACTGAATGCCAGATCTGCTATCTCTTTACATGTTTCAGACTGTTATGTCATTAAAGTAGCTCAAAAAAGGTAGAAGAGAAATATTGAACTCTTTTCTGACAATATTTCAAGGAAATTTATTTTTGTTGGTTCTTTAGATGGGTTATTTCAATTCAGAAAAGCTATTTTTGATCACTCCCTTCCAGCTAAAGAATACTGCCAATATAAACTTGAAAATCTGAACTGTGTATTTTTCATAATTTTGAGGAAGCTAGGTAGAAAAATATTACCAGAGAGCAGTCAATCGATAAAACTGAAACCCTGTTCCATTCCAATTCCATCCTGTCTTGATCAGGCTAGTCTGATGAAAAGAGGTATTCTGGCTTCATTTCCAACTTGAACATGAAATACTTACATCCTGAAGTACATGACCCAAAAAACAAAAGCATGAAAAATAACACAGCACTTTCAGTAGTATAATACCTTATCTGCTATTTGCTCCTAAATATTGTTTCATTATTTCCTGTAATCTTTCAGGCTTTCCTGTTCAGTCTCTGTACTTACAGAAGTATCCTTTTAATTATTTTACTCCCATCTAATCAACTTCCAGGAAGCAGTTTTCTAAATTAAAATTACATCACTTCAAAACCCTGTAAATTCAAGTCAGCATTCACAGAATGTACCAGACTGGCAGCCTTTGACTGTCAAGTCTTTAACCAGCTGAAACAAATGATAGCATAAGGTTTTGTATATTGCTCTGCCTGGTATTTAAAATCTACACATTCTTTTCACCTCCCTTTCTGCAGTTTGCCTATGTTGACATCTATCTAATGCTCAGGTAACATTAGATATTTCAATAATAATGGTTTTAGACCACTGGCATTATAGACATTAATGGTTTCAAAAAATCCATAAATGAATCACAAACAGAAACCCCTTTTTGATAACATTCAGTCATGCTTAGGGCTTTGAAGGTGCAATTTCACTGCTACTGGGTTTCTTGGTTGTTCTAGTGTTTTAAAAGTCTAGTTTCATGCAATTAATTTGTCTGAATATGGCACTTTGGAGCCTCAACCACACTACTGAGACACAGCAATGATCTTTAAATTCTTACTGTCAGATAAGGAAAGATGGCTGAAATTTAATCAGACAAGGATTCTCATATCCCTGTTCCGATGATGTCTTCTGGTAGCAGCCTGATATTTCAAACTGTGCTGTATTCTCTATGCATAATTTTATTGTGACTGAGATTGTCTCCCCACACATTTCAGTTGGAAATACAAAATATTTCTGAGACTTTAACCACACAAAGTACATCTGAGATTTGTAATGGATTCTTTTGTTGCCATCCTGGCTGTTTTTCAGGCAGGATCTCCTTCAAATAAACAAAGGGGAACATTTCTCCACTATGATTGTATTGTAGAGCTTAAATGCAAGCAAGTGATGACCAAAATTGACCAGAAAGCAAGTAAAGCAAGAGAGGGGAGGATAAAGGAAAGCACTTAATCTAAATGCACATTAGAGACAATGTATTTTGGCTTGGTAACAGTATGATGGGAAAGAGAAAAGAATTTGGTCAACTTTTCTTACATTATCCTTTTCCTTCAGCATCAAGAAAGAATGATCATTTCCCTGAAAAATTTGACTGGCATTTCCCCTCCAGCACAGGCAGTGAAGAAAATCAGATTTCTCAGAAGTCCATGTTGCAGGGGTATTGTGTAGTAGACACAGTGGCATTCTAGACAGTGCTTCCAATGTTATATGCTGACTTTAACAAGGGTTTTTTTTTCCACTGTCTCAAATGACATTCTCAGAAGCAAACTACAGAAAAAGCTTAAGTGAAAGTTCTATGGCATTAAATACATACAGTAATCTGTAGTATTGTAATTACTCGGAGAGTTATCATCACTTGCCCTTCAAAATGGAGGAATATATTATGAAGGCTTTACTAAGGATATCAATTATTTTCTGTGATTTGGACAATGTATTAGAGAGTAGTCATTACGCTTCATTGTAGAAAAAGCAAACCAATCTCCATTTAGATAATACTGAAATAATGAAAAACACGGAGCACATAATTCTAATCAGTTATGGGAAGCACAACAGAAAATGCAAGGAAGTGACTTTTTTGAAACTAAGAACCAATATTAAAGTCCCTTTTTAGCTATTTCTGAAAAGAAAAATAAACCTTGACACATGAAAGCTTTGCTCTGAGCATACATTTGGGAACCAAGGGCATTTCTCATATGCTTTTGGCTGTATTTTTGTATTTTGTTCTCAAGGGAAATTTGAGAGGCAACTGAAACTCCATTCCTCTAGACTATTGTAATAAGACAAGTTTTTTTTCTTGAAAAAGGAATACATTAGTTTCTTAGAGAGCATTATTTTCTCCACCATGTATGTAATGCCTCTAAAATGTCAATGGGTTTCTTGTATGAGACAAAAGGCATAAAAGCCCACTTCCCTAAATAGTTCAAGATGCAAATTAATTACACTGATGAAAACAAACCTCAATTCTTTCTTCAAAGCTGTAGCTGTGTAAATTACCTCTATGAAACTGTGTTTGCTTTTCCTGTGCTCTGCGTGAATTTTGTACATCTGGAAAACAAGAAGGGCAAACCCACGGCTGATACTGAGAATAGTGTACAGTATGAGGCAATGAGTGCTTTATACTGAGAGTACTTTATGATGCTTAGCAGTGAGAATTCTAACCAGTCATGTGTGGTTGTAAAGTCCACTTTCTCTAAAGTAATCTGAAAATTTATATGAATTTCAGTTTCAGTTGGACCTGTGTTTGAAAATCAATTCATACAAATTTATACTGATAGCCACATAACACTTCAAAAAAGTTTAAAGCAACAGAAAATGGCATCTCAGCACTATGTGGACAAAAGAATAGCTTTATTGTAACTATTAATCCACACACAGTCTCTGTATACCTACTGTTCTGCATATTCTGCATATAAAAAACACACATTGCCTTGATTTTAATGGGGTTGCACTTTTGCCACAGAATGATTTCCCGTGTATGCACTGAAAGTTGAACCTTCGTGACTGGTATCTATAGAGTATAATTTGCTCTGATTATATACACCGAGTGTCTTAAAATCCCCCCACTGTTTTTCAGTTTGACACCAGGCAGAATTAAACCAGTCGAGCCTGAGGCAGAGACGTCTGGAACACTTTGGCAATCTCGACTCGCTCTTATCATTGATAAGCCAGTCAATAGCTGCCGTTTTTACCTGAAAATTTTAACTTCAACTGTTTCTACTGTAGGACGGAATATTTCTCAACATCAGGACGGAGCTTTAACGAGGATTTGACAGGTGCAGCGCTTTTTGTGCTCGGGCCGCGCTGCCGAACACTTTCTTGCTGGCGGGAACCCCCCGCTTCACGCCATCGCCACTTGATTGGAGCTCCGGCTTCCTCGAACCGGCGGGCACCGCTGGAAAAGGACTCGGTACCGTCTCTGCAGGGACCGCACGCCGGTGGGGAACCTCCCGAGGGCTGCCTGCAAGCAAGGGCGACAGCGGTACCTGAAGCCCGGGCGTGTCGGGAGAACGTTTTACCTCAGCGACTGGCGCGCGAAAAGAGGCGGCGACGGCCCTGAGGTAACGGCACCTCCCCCTTACCGCCCCCCGGGGCGGAGACGGAGGTGGGGGGGGAAGAGGCGTCCCCTCCTCTCCGGAGCGCTCGCTGCGGTAGGCAGCTGCTCTCTCCGGCGCGGGTCGTCCCCTCCGCCTCAGTAACGATGCTGTCCTAGCGAGGGATGATGACAGGGAGCGGACCGGGGCAGAGCCGCCGCCGGGAGCCCTGTCTCTTGCTCGCCTCCCCGGCACTTCTCGGCTCCCGCTGCCGGGCCCGAGCATCGCACCGCCTTTCTGACAAGCGGCAGAAGGAAAGGGCGGAGGGGCGGCGGCTGTTTTGTGGTGAAGGTTTTGTCCTCTCCAGGTGCTCCGTCCCCAGCCGGGCAGGGCTTTCCTTTTCCTTCTCTTCCCTCTCCTGCCTCCTTCCCCACTACACAGGCTGCCGGACGAGGCCGGCCGACAGCGGGAGCAGCCACCGCCGCCTGAGGGGACCCTGACCATGTCGAGCAAGAGCAGGAAGAGCAAGGAGCAGGGGAGAGTGACCTTCCCCCCGCATCAGGAGGAGGAGGAGGAGGGGGCAGAGGAAGAGGAGCAGCAACGCTGGCGCCGCGGCTGGAGAGGCGTCAATGGGGGGCCGGAGCCCCCTCTGCCACCTCAGAGAGCCGTTAAAACCCTCCGGGAGCCCTACGGCTACTACCCGCCCCCCCCTTTTGTCAGCACCACGTAAGTCGAGCCCCGGGGGTGGGTTATGAGGCCGCTGGCCGGCAACTTACCCGGAGGAGCCGCCGTGGTACCCGGCAAGTTGTGGCGCTCGACTGTGAGCAGAGCCGGTGGCTGCGGGGCGGTTCTCTCCGTCCCGCCCAGCCCGCCCGGCCTGGCAGCGGAGGGGCCTGAGCCGTGAAGCGAGGGGGCGGCAGGGCCGATCGGTTTGGCTGAGGTGCGGAGGCTTCGGAGAAAGCGCCTTGAGGGGATAGTGCCGGAGCTGCCGGCCCCGCTCCCTCCGCCTCAGCTCCTGCGGTGAGGCGCGGGCAGCACCTAGCTGAGGGCAGAAAGGGTGACCGGGGAATGACAGATTTCATCTCTAGATTTTTTTTTTCACCCTCCCTGATGACTGGGCTTGTTTAGTCTGGAGAGAAGAAGGCTCCAGAGAGACTTTTTAGCGGCCTTTCCATAACTGAAGGGGCTGTAGGAAAGCTGAGAGGGACTTTTTACAAGGGCATGAAGTGGCAGGACAAGAAGTAATGCCTTTAAACTGGAAGAGGGTGGATTTAGACTAGAAATTAAGAGGAAGTTCTTTCCTGTGAGGTTGGTGAGACCCTGGCACAGGTTTTGTTTCCCAGGGAAGCTCTGGGTGCCTCATCCCTGGCAGTATCCAAGGGATGGGGTTTGGAGCAAACTGGGCTGGTGAGGTGTCCCTGCTCATGGCAGGGAGTTAGAACTAGATGGTCTTTAAGGTCCCTTCCAACCCTGGACATCCTATGATTCTATGACTAGTATAGCTGCTACAAAAACCTAACTATAGGCTCAGGTAAGGTTTAGAAAACCCATCGCACTCCTTTGTACTAGCAGTGCTAATGCAGCCCTTTTGTAATTTTTAAAAAATATGGAACCACACAGAAATACAGCATACTTGTGTTGAAAAGCCTAAAGTTCTTGAGATATATCTTATCCTATTTGATGTTGTCTTTGGAAATTTCAGTTGTTGTTTTAAGATGCATTCACACATATGTATAATTACTGGCTATGACTAGACTTAATGAAAGAGAAATAAATTCAGTTTTACTAATAGGGATGTTAACTTTTTTTTCTCTGCCTTAAAAAATGTAGGTTGTCCATGAATTATTTACTTATTTTTGTAGTATGTTGCAGTTTAAATAGACTTACATCTGATGAATACTTGAGT
Organism: Phaethornis superciliosus; assembly: GCA_023637945.1. Classification (NCBI taxonomy): domain Eukaryota; kingdom Metazoa; phylum Chordata; class Aves; order Apodiformes; family Trochilidae; genus Phaethornis; species Phaethornis superciliosus. The sequence goes on from JAJQWJ010000011.1 coordinate 22,653,853, forward strand.
ATTTTATACTTTCAGGACAACACTTAGTTTTTAATTAAATACTTTAATTACCAAATGACAAACACTTTATTTTGAGTTTGAAGAAAACATATTCAGCACTTATAAGAGAAGCCTTAATGAAAATCACCCTAGAGACAACTGTGAATTACAGAAATCACTGGAATAGTGTTTAGAATGAAATAACCACAAATAAATGTGAGTGCAGAAATTCTTCACAGATACCATGTACCCAGCAATCCAGACTTAAAGTGAAGGAGTCTTTCACATATCTTTAGCTGTCTGAAAGTCTTTTGCTCTTAAGTTGTTTGTCTGGGCTCCCTCTGTAGTTGATGAGATGAGAGAGGAATTAGCAGTAGGCAGGCCACTGTCATTTATGTTACTTCTTGAGGTGCCTGTCTTTCTCCATTCACCAAAGAAGAGCCTGGAGCATGAGTTGAAAGTCGGACACTTTATTTTTAGACAGTTGAAGCTAACTTGGATGAACTGTAAGCTATGAGTCCTCAACTTCTGGAGCCCTTTGAGGGCAGACCTTTAGGTGGCCTCAAAGAACTGCTGGCATATTCCTTTCTTAAAGGTACGCCACCAGGGACTAAAATTTGAGCTCATTTTGCACAGTTATAGGCATTTGAGCCTGGAGTGACCTCTCTCTGTTGGAATTGCTTCCCAGTATACAATTCTTGCCATCCTGCCTTGGAAGTCTACGGGTGAATTGTGTGCAGCAGTGATTGTGAGCCCCTGCCCAGTGGACTGACCAAAAGGCTGACATGACTCCATGTAATAGGAGTGTGTTGAACTGGCTGGGCATAGGGGCAAAAGACCCACAGCTACCATTTCCTCTGTTATGTGCCATGATCATCCTGGGCATAGCAGTGGGGTTTTACTTGTGGAGTAACATGGTAATAGTGGTAATGTCTAAAATAATATTATGTGTACTGAAATGAATATCTGTTTGCTCATAATGCATTCAGATTGACACATGTAAGGCTTTACTGTGCACAAAGTGAGTATGAGAATCCTTGACTGGAAGTGTTTGTAGTCTAAATGTTCAGTACTGACAAACGGTGCAAGGGGAAAGAGACACCAAGTCATGAGGCATCTTTGCACAAGAGGATGCACTAGTTGGTATTTGATGTCTTTGTTCTGAGAGCTGTGACCTGTGCAAGGTACCCATCAATGTACAGGTGGCCAAATATCACTGGAAAAAGTAATTAACATTGTTGTCCCAAGACTGCAAAGTAGATGTTATACTTGTTCTCAAAGTATTATATGTCCCGCTAGGAAAGATGTGGACAAAACCTGTGGATCAGTTGGATGCCTGACTTCCTGAGTCTCTCTGAAATTATAGCTTAGTTTCCTGAGTGGAATTACAGAACAAAAATAAGGGACTGAGTGTAAAAAAGGGGCTTTAAAATTCTTTGTTGCTGCAGCTCTGTTAACTTGGTTCTTTTCTGTCATCAAAATACAGACCTTTATTTCCCACAGGAATTCAGATGGTTGGTATTTTCTGTTGAGTTAATGAAGAGTAATGGTAAGGAAAAAGCTATGCATAGTTTGTGGGGCAGGGGAGGAAGGAACAAACTAAGTATGTGTATACCTCCTGATATCTCATTGTGTTTTGTTCCAGTTCTTGGCTAATTCTTTCCAATTTGGAGCCAGAACTTCTGTGAGCTGACATGAGGGCATTTTGAATGATGGATTATATCGTTTCAGACCAGTGGGAGAGTATAGACCTGAGTCAGACTTTGCAGCTGGCCTGATTTATGTTCTGCTTCTCAGATGAATAGGCCTCCCTCTTCTGGAAAGCCTTAGTAGTTCTCAGAAGGGAGAAGGAAGCTCCCATTTTATAGACTTGGTGCAGGGGTTGCCAAATTGTGTGGACCAATCTTCCATGCAAACATAAATGAACATGACAGTATTTTTGCTAGTGAAGAAACAAATTTACCAGCAGCCTCTTCTGGCAGGTGGCTGTAGCACACACGGCTTGGAGGGATGATAGCAAAACCTTCATTTGTGAGAGGCAGTGAGGCTGGTGGATTGCCCCTGTAATGCTGTCTGTGGCCCTGTGCAGATCCTGCTACCTCACATGAACAACTCAGCCTTTCCCTGTGATGGCAAACACTTGAGATTGCATAGTTTAAAGGGTGCTTGGGAGTCATGATCTAAAATGCTGCTTATATGTATGTGTGTGTCTGAGCATTTTGGGAATACGACGACTATCATTCTTTAATTTTAAAACTGGGATATTTTGGCAGAACAAGAGGCACAATCCACATCTCATGTGTGGCTGACTCCAGTGTTGCTTTTAAATGTGTGTGTGTCACTGTTCCCATGATGTACTTACCTGAGTTGTCTGGGGTAACTGGACTCGCATTTCCTTTTCAGAGCTAGAATAGACTCAAGATCACCAATATTGTACAGTTTAGCAGTGGGGTAAACTGCTTCTATATTGTTGATACCAGCTGTTACTGCATTTAACAATTCAGGGAGACCATCCTTGTTGTATACTCATGGCAGAATGAATCTGAAGGTTGGTGAACTGTTTCTGAAGTGCTTCCATCCTGCCAGGGAAGCTCTTTGGTTCCTTGAAACAGCTGCTTAAGTGGTGTATGCTTAGGGCCAAGTGAAATGTGTCCAGATGTGGTAGAACCGATGTACTTCAGTTAATGTGACCATTCTTCTCCAACTCCATCCATCCTTCTTATTTGTGCTGAGAAGCAAACAGAGGCCTAAGGCTTTTGGTTATTTTTCTGCTGTGAAATGTGAAAAATAGTTGTGTATCTCTGCTGAAGAATTAATATAAAATAATTAGGCATTTTTCTTGCTTATATTTTTTTTCAATATTAAATTTTTTTCTGTTCTTTTAACTATTGGGAACAGTTGGGAAGGGAAGCGTCACAATCTCTTATTATTCCTTTTATCATCTTGCTGAGACAATGTTGACAATATAAACTTTAAAGGCTTTAGGAAACACAATACAGGTAATTAATGCACAATTATTTCTCTTTTAATCATATTTTAAGCCAGTCTAATGATATTTGGAATTTTTAGATTTTTTTTGTTTTAATTTTTATGACAGTTGGCAAATATTATATGTAAAAGCTGCTGGAAATGGTCAGATAGTTAAAACTAAAATTATAACCACTTCTATCATGCTTTGGGACAGCTTAAAAATATTAGACGTAAGAACAGGAACAGGAGACCTTGTACTTGATGCCTCTTGCATAAATAAGTCTTCTGGCTGATTGATGCTGGACCAGATTTTCTGCATTTTATTTCTCGGAGAGTTCTTGACAGTATTTTACTCTTTAAAATATCAAGCAACTTTGATCTTTGTTTTGAGAATATGCTGCAGTGACTTCTAATGTATCATTTCTGTCACAAGATTTATAGCTAAGGTAATCTTCCTTATTGGGAAGATATTCTAATGCAACAACTTTAGATGGATATATTTCTTTTTACAGAAGTCAGATGAGTCACCTTAGTCAGTGGGTTTTGAAAGAAAGATAAACCTTAGTGTCATGTTTCAAAATATGCTGGAAAATTACACTGAATATATGGAGAAATGTATATTTATGTATTTTATAAAAGATAAATGAGATTCCGGATGGCAGTTTAGAGCCGTCTTAAATCAAGTCGGCGTGGGTCAATTTGTTCTCTCTTTCCTATTTGTTAATGCACATATATTTTTTTTTCCTCATAACATTACAGTAAACAACCACATTTCTCTGTGTAGGGGGAAAAAAGGTGTATACATTTAGATGTAAAGCAGACAGTAAGATCTTGTTTAAAAGGTAACTATGAAAAGAGAATGCCTTGCTCTACTTGAGTTTTTGTTGAGGAATAAGGTAGTAGCATATGTTGACTGTTCACCACGTACACTCTGGGCTCAAATTTAAGCACTCCCGAATGTGAAATGTGCCTGAGCTTTAAGATGTTATAAATCCTTTCTGTAATGTCTTTCTCACACGCTTGAAGAAAGTGGTACAGAAGTGGAAAAAGAAAAAAAGGATCCTGTTCTGTTTGGCAAAGCAGTTTTGGCACATGTAACGTAATTACTAATTAGCATTACTTATACTGCAGTGCCACTCAGATAATTTCTGGTAGTCTAGAAGCACCAGCCATAGATGAAAATGTGGAATAATCAAATGCGGCATCTCAGGAGAGACCTGCCCTTGGTAACAAGTCTTAAAATCTCTTCATCTGGTCTGCTCTGAAACTGCCCATCTGTGTTAACAGAAACCTTGTGAGCATAGACTAGCTTTTATGATACTTGCATCTGTGATAAAGTGATTAAGATTTTATATTTTGCTGAATTTATTACAGTTGATGGAGATAGCTGGAAGACCAAACATATTATGACCTGAACTGAATTAGTTATGCCCAGTGAGAACCATTAGGACTGGCATTGCTACATATGAAGAAATCCAGTGATGTCAACAGGCATTATTTTAGGCAGTGGTAAGATAGCTAAGCTCACTGTTGAAAGATAACACACACACACATACAAAAAAAAAAAAAAAAAAAAAAAAAAGCCCCATCTGCATTAAGAGGCTTTTGCTCTGGTTGTGTCTTTGAATCTGCATCAGTTAGGATGTGCCACTTTGGAAGCTGTCCATGCAATGTTCCACTATATTCACTTAAATGCATAAACACTGTGTGTGCCAAAGGTGTGTGTGGCATTTTCCCCTTGGTTCTGGCATTTTGCAGACTGATGGGGTTTGCTTGAAAGGCTGTTTCATGTTTTGCTTTGCCCTCAGCATTTGTTACATGGACCCATTGCTCCCCTAATGCACATTACCTGGGTCTTACGCTGAGTGTGAAAGGATTCATTTCCTCTTCAGTTTTCTGTCTAGATTTTTACTCTTGTATGAGTTTTTTGACAAAATGAATAAATTCATTTTCGTAATGCACCTGTAAAATGGAAGCCAACTGTTCTTTTTTCTATAGATGAAGAACAGAGGCAGGGCCAAATTGTAACATTGTAAGGCCTGTCTGACTCTATGCAGCATATATATATTATATGTATTCAAAACACACCCTTATTAATTCAGTTGCAGTGGTATCTCCCTGCCCATGAAATCATCTTAAGCTAGTGGATTAACTGATGGCAGCTGGATGCTGTCCTTCTCAATACTGAGCTGGACTAGCAAGGAAAGGGAGATTGCTGATGGGTTTCAAATTTATTTGTAGACAGTTGTGAAGTAAGGTTGTGGTGTACATAGTACCTTTTCAGGCATTTGGCCCTTGCTCTGGCAGGCATAATGTTTTTGTTCTTCCCCCAGCTGTGACTGCTGTAGCCTGAATACAACTGTTGTTTCAGAACTCGCCAAGTAGTTTTTTCCTGGGGTTTCTTTCTTCAGCCAGGTAACTTCTTGTCCTATTGCTGTGGATTACTGAAAAGAATCTGTCTCCATCCTCCTTACACTTACCTTTTAGGTACTTATAGACATTAATAAGGTCTCCTCTCAGTCTTCTCTCTAGGCTAAACAGTCCCAGCTCTTTCCCTGTAAGATCCTCGAGTTATCTTTGTTGCCCTCCACTGGACTCCCTCCAGCAGTTCCCTGTCTCTCTTGAACTGAGGAGCCCAGAATTAAACACAGTATTCCAGATGTGGGCTCACCAGGGCAGAATGCCCCCCTCTAGTGCTGTCAGTCAGTATCTTCACTGCTTCATAATTCCAGTTTCTCTTTTTTTCTGAATTAGCTTTATCGTGCTTTCTTTTCTTCTGTTCCCATTAACTTTTCCTCTGTTTCTGCTTTTGCATCTAATTTTCGAGAGGAGTTCACAGCCTCTCCAGTTTTCAGTTATCTTTCCTAAGCAATTTCACTTTTCTGCTCTCAGTTTTTCTCTTCCAGTGCAGTCTGCTGTCCTAGTTTTCATTTTCATTCAGTAACTCTTTGATTTCCCATTTTTCTTGATTGCATTGCAAGAATGCATGAGGGCTTTTAAAGATACATATATTTTTTTTTTAATATATGTATCTATGTATATACTCATTACACTAGGTAGCTTCTTCCTTTCAGCTTCTGGAATGGTAGGTGTATAATAGAAATAGGCCCAACATAACCCATAGAATTGCAGAAGCCCAGCTGGAATGAGAGCTGGTCCCCATTATACGCGGAATTGGTGTCTGGGATCTGTGAGCAGTTTAGTTACAAACATTCAGAAAGTCTGTTCAATGTGTACAAACTGCTGTTTTTCAAATACTTGTGCTTTGTCTAAATTGATTTGTGAGTCGAATCTTCCAGATTTGGTTAATTTTTCTAGTAGTAAAACTAGAAGGCATGCGGGCAGAGTTCACTGGATATTGCTTGGCAAGACATCAGGAAAAAAATTTTTTTTCACCTCTCATTTATGTGAATTATGATACACTGTGCATAACTATTGCCTTCCTTAAGTCATCAGCTTGAATGTTGCCTGTGGTGGACAGTAATATTACTACTGAAAGTAGCACGGTAGATGTGTTTTCATTTTATATATAGATACTGAAGTGAGTTGGGAGCGGTTTCTGAAGAGACATGATGTCTTATAAAAAGTGAAAAAAAAACAAAACCCCATGCTAAAACCTAGAAATGACCTGTGGCAGTGACCCTGGACATACCTTCAGGTTGCAGACAATAAGTATGAAGGCAGAGAGATAACAGTAAAAGATACTTCTTGTCAGCATACAGGCAGATGACAAGGGACAGAATAAACCATTGTTTTTGTAGCCACAAGAGATGTGGAAGCTACAGATAATCAACACAGTGAAATTTTGTTACCTTTTTGGTTTTTTTCACTAGGTACATTGAAGAAAGCCCGTCTCTGAGACGTATGACTATGATGAGGGAGAAGGGCAGGCGCCAGGCCATCAGGGGCCCTGCATTCATGTTCAACAACAGGGGCACCAGTCTGACGGCTGAGGAGGAGCGCTTCCTGGATGCCGCCGAGTACGGGAACATCCCTGTGGTGCGCAAAATGCTGGAGGAGTCCAAAACACTGAATGTCAACTGTGTTGACTACATGGGCCAAAACGCCTTGCAGCTTGCAGTAGGGAATGAACATTTGGAAGTGACGGAACTTCTGTTAAAAAAAGAGAACTTGGCACGAATCGGAGATGCCCTGCTGCTTGCAATCAGCAAGGGTTACATTAGGATAGTAGAAGCAATTTTGAATCATCCTGGGTTTTCAGTAAATAAGCGACTGACTCTAAGCCCCTGTGAGCAGGAGCTTCAGGATGATGATTTTTATTCCTATGATGAAGACGGTACCCGCTTTTCTCCAGATATCACTCCCATCATTTTAGCTGCCCACTGCCAAAAGTACGAAGTCGTGCACATGCTGTTGATGAAAGGAGCAAGGATAGAAAGACCTCATGATTACTTCTGCAAATGTAATGACTGTACAGAGAAGCAAAAGCATGATTCTTTCAGTCACTCTAGGTCCAGAATAAATGCATACAAAGGACTGGCTAGTCCAGCTTATCTGTCCCTCTCCAGTGAAGATCCAGTACTCACTGCTCTAGAACTCAGCAATGAACTTGCCAAGCTGGCCAACATTGAAAAAGAATTCAAGGTAATGGTGTTTTTCTCTCTTTGTAAGTGTTCTTAAGTGGTTGCTATTTCATTATATCTTTAGATGCTTGAAATTATTAGTTGTGTCTTTATTTTTCAGTAGCAAATGCTTTCATGTTTTTGTTCCTAATTGTGAGTTTTCAGTACATAAGCCTTTGAAAAAGATTTTTTTAATTAAATGAAATTGCTTTTTCACCTACTGTGTATGGAGGAAACTGAAAAAATTCTGTGTGCATTCTAATAACCTTGAAGCAGACAGAAAAAAAATTTGGTTGTTGTAAGCAGGCAAGGATTGGTTTTAGTTAAAAATGCTGAGCGGTGTAAGCACAGAAAGCAGAAATGTTATGCTTTTCGTGAGCATACCGCAACATTGACCTTACTCCTATTTTTTTTATTTGTACTAATTTTGAATGATGTCTTCACATTGTTGAGAATACAGAATGTGGGGGGGGGTTGATGCATCTTTTAGAAATGTCACTTGTTCAAAACCAGCTGTTAGACTGATTAAAGATGTTAAGTCCTATTATCTGGTTTTGAGCTGTATCTGGTTTAGTATGTCAGTGCCTTGACTTTTCTATCTAATTCAGCTTCTCCATTATACAGCTAATGAATTAGTTAACTATTGTCCATTGCTTTTTAAAAAATTATTTTGCAGTTCTGTTGAATACCTTAAAAAGTAAAAAACCACCCACCTTTCCCCCTTGCCTACTGCCCTTCAACCAAACCCCACCAAAAAAATCAAACACTGGTAGATTGTGTGTAAAAACAAAAGCTCGACGTGGGGAATGACAGATTGTTCTCAGTGAGTAGTGATATTAACAGCACTGTGTCTGGCTTTTAAAAATGAATTTAATAAGGTTCTTCAGGGTCTGTATTGGGTAGCACTTGTTTGTTTAATATTTTTGTAGATGATCTGAGAGAGGCAGAAGATTCATTAACTTCCATTAACAGAGGGCAGCAAGCACTGCTCACTCTGGTGTACTCAGAAGAAATATACAAACTGGAGAAGCGTAGGCAGAAACTAATGAAGTGCACAGGAAGGAACAGTTTTGAATTCCTGAGAGGGAATAGTTTCAGATGTAGCTGAGTGAGATATAGTATAATATAATATAATATAATATAATATAATATAATATAATATAATATAATATAATATAAGGTTTCAGTGCCAAGAAGGATTCCTGTACTATGCCATACACTAATGAAGTATAAAGGTACACTTAAACCTTTCTTCTCCTTCCTTTGCTGAAGAAGCCATTTCATGCTATGCTGCTTATTGTACTTCCTCAATGTATTTTTAAAGAAGTATAGGAAAAATGTCAGATTTTTATTTTTCCTTTGCTGAAAAAGCACTGAACTGAGTAAGCTCTTTATGAATATAAAAATGAAGAATTGGAGAATTTTATCATATGCAATGAGCCCATTGCCTCGTATGCTTCACACAAAGAGTGACAGTTATGGGGCTTCATATAGAGACCATTATAGAAGGTTAAGTCTCTGGTGTGCCTAACTTTGTCCTGTTTATCCTTGGTTCCTTTTCAACTAGCCCAGCAACCTGAGAGTGTTAGGGTCTCCAGAGTCATGTGCCCAAAGTGTGGAGATTTAAAGATTTTCTGAATAACGCTTTGATGGTCTTGGATATGATCATGCTTTGGTTTGGTTTTGGTTTTTTCCTCTTGCAGTTTCTTAAAAGAGAATTCTTTATCTGGGTTGGCACCTCAGAAGCTCTACCAGTTCATTGCTGACTGGCTACCCTTCCTGGGGAGAAGTTGTAGTGGAAAAGGGAGCGAGGGAATATTAAAATAAAGAGGCAAGGAATTTTTTAGCATAACCATTAAACTGAGTGCAGAAGTGGGAGAATTTCTAGTAGTCAGAGCAGCTGATGGAACTTTCCTTTGGAGTCGCTACAGAAAAAAAAAATAGGACTAGGTAGCTAAAAAGCCCCAGAATAGTCTCTGTATACCTGTTTTCAACTAGATACTGTCCTGGGTTAAGCAAACTCGGTTCTCCCAGTGGAAATTGCACTATTTGGTATCATATGAGAATTTGGTCCAACACAGCAAGGACCAAAAAGGTTGTAGTTCTTCTTTATATAGGATAAATCCCTGACCCAGTTTTGCTGAAAACTCCAACCAGTGGAACCAATGGAAGATGTAGACGTGCATCTAAAAGCAGCATCTGTCACTGTTCCAAGTAAATTTACATAGTGTTATCTCAGCTGAACTAAAAAAGACTGTTCAAGCTTAATCTATGTTTAGGTCCAGCTTTTAAAAGAACAGGGCCCAGATCAGTAATAGCTTGTGCAATGATGTGCTTGATTTGTGTATGAAGATTCTGCAGCTAGACAGGCAGACTGACTGCCAACGTGATCTTAACATGGTCATTAAAGAGGCTGTGCTCAACATGAGTCTGTGATTGCAAGGGATGTGTGTGCTTGAGTTACACATCTGTGCCTAGTCACAAACTGTTGTGCTCACTGGAATGTGACTCATATCATAGAAGACAGATATATGAATTTTTTTGAACTGTATGTGATCTCGTCTCTGATCACTTTCCTATCTTTTACTTAAAGGACTCTGCATTCAGTATAGATTCCCTTTGAAATAGTAAACATAAGTGAAATCAGCCGAAATTTTTTTATTCTTATGCTTAATCCATTGCACACAGATTCTTTTTTATTTGTGAAGATTCCAGGTGAACTCACAAGGTAATTTTTAATATTATGAATGAGAGCAGAATATGCAGAGTTAGTCAGGCTGAGATCCAACCATTGCCACATGCCAGTATTTGCCAAAACTGCTCATGAGACACAGTTCTGCAATTCCAGTCATCATCAGGTGTCCACTGGTGTCAGCCATGGTACCTGTGAAATGCAGATTACAGGCTGATGTTTTGATGCTACAAAGATGTCTGTGTAACCATAATTTTTAGAATTTTATACTATTTTATTTTTTAGAGAGAGATAATTTAGGATGATACTGCTAGTCAGACCATCTGAGTTAGGCTGCGAATTAAGTGAAGAAGTACTTTGTTGATCAAGGAAACAGTCTGGGCATTGTGACAAGATATAGGCAAAAATCCCCACTGTATAAGCAGGTCTATTGATGCCTTACCGTGGTGTTCCCCTGAAGATTAGCTTCATGTTAATGAACTGGAAATTGGCACAGCATGTAGCAGAGGTTTTCAAATATGGATACTACCCACAAGGGAGCTCTGGTAGCCTTGTTTAGGATGTGGAAAAGAGTAGTGATCTGATGGTTTCATTTGTATCTTCTCAAGAATATGCAAAGGTGTATGTTGATGCCTGAGATGACAGATTCTGGTTTCTGATATTGATATGACACCACAGAGATAGAAGATTAAGAACTAGGTCCTATATGTACATTGTCGGTAGTGTTTGTCTGTCTAATTTTACAAAGTGGTTGAGTAGAATGAGATTAATTTTATTTGCTTAAGTAAGTAAAGACCTGGAGAGGGAAATCTGACAAGTTTCCCTAGTGTAATATTCAAATCCCGAGTCACAGATTAGCAATGCAATCTGCAATCTGTTGAACTACTTGTACTGTATGGAGAAGCCTTCATGTGATATTTCAATCTCAATTTGTCCCCCTTTTGCCAAAGTAAGGTGTTTAGTAAGGTGTTTTTATACCACTTTGACATTTGAAAATGCCTTTGAAAATTGTATTCTTTTTCTTGTTTGTACTAATTGAGAAAACTATCTTAACTGATCTTTTAAACTGTGTGTGTGACTACAGCAGAAGCTTAGTTGAATATTTACATTTCATGAACATGATTCTAGGCTGTGCTTGCATATTGTATGTGTGAGAGACTTGGTTGTAGCTTAAGCACAAGGAAACAGGTTTCCTTTTGTATTGGAAGTTGTTAGAGAATGTAAACTACTTGGTAATGTAAACTCTACTATTTATATTTCTTCTGTTATTTTAAGAATAAAATAGTTGAATGGTAAAGGAAAAGGAGTGAACCTTTAGTAAGAGTAGCTATTGTTATTTTGTAACTATTAAAAGTCTACTATTTCACTTTCTCTTTCTTCACAGTTGGTAAAGAAATGAGAAAAAAATCTTGTAAGTTAAGCCATTCCCCACATCTGGACAGCCCATGTTCATTCATGCTAGGACAGAATTTATAGAATCACAGAATGGCTAGGGCTGGAAGGGACACTCTGCATGGTCAGGGATACCTCCCACTAGATCAGGTTGCTCAAGACCCCATCCAGCCTGGCCTTGAATACTTCCAGGGCCACAACTTCCTTGGGCAACCTGTTTCAGCGTCTCACCACCCTCACTGGAAACAGTTTTGTCCTAGTGTCTAACCTAAATCTCCCCTCTTAAAGTTATAGACCACTGTCCCTTGTCCCAGCAGTTTATACATATATTTCTTGGCCTCTGTGATGAAACTTAGTTTCTTGACTAGACTGTCATGAATGACTGAATACCTTTGTCTTTTTAAAGTCTGCTGTTCTAGCCATCATTCTGGAGTCTTCCTCTGCAAGGTTTTTATCTTTGTAGGATCTTGTCTCTGATCACTTTCCTATCTTTTACTTAAAGGACTCTGCATTCAGACCTCCATGCTTACAAGTATGTTTCAATCCCTTGTCTAGCTTTCTTACTAGACTTTGCCTTTTAAAAAGTATTAAATCTTAGTCATGCATATGCTTGCTTATCCTTTCACTGAATTTAATAACCCCAGTATTATTTTTATAATTGGCTCTTCTGTACTGTTGTCCTTGGTTACTAAAAACAAATCTAAAATGACCTTAGATCCTGCTGGTTCACTGACTGAATTAATTTGTCATCTATGACCAAAGGAAATGACTGTGTCCTGTTTAGGTATCCTGTGAGGACTGGTTGTTTCTAAGTTTGTATCTGGGGTGTTAGCCTTCAAAATAACACAGTACCTAGTAGATGCCACAAGTGTTTAATTTTGATTCATACTTGAATCTGACCTATCTGACTGATAGCTGATTCCACAAGTTATCACATGCAATCTCTTTTCCCAAAATGATTTGAAACTACTGAGAATATGCTAGTTTTTCTCAAAAAAAAAAAAAAAAAAAAGGAAAAAAGAAAAAAAAAAAAGATTATGTGAGAGAATGATGCAGGCAGAAGCAGTAAGGAATCATTTTTTAGAAGGAAGGAACCACAAAGGAAAAATCTGTACCCCTCTAAAGTTTTTTTAAAAATGACAGTGTCTGAAAATTAACAGTCAACACAAAAATAGACTGACAGAGGGCTTAAACTGGACTTTTCACAGCCTACTGGGGAAAAAAATGAAGAAAAGCTATGAAATAGCTGAAAAAGAAAACTTTCAGAAGGCTGGAACACTTGATACAAAAAGGTCAATTTTCATGGCCAACTATAGCCTCATGTGAGGAAATCAACATCTGCATCTCAGATTAAAAAGTCTCTTAAAAATTTAAGTGGGAGGAAGTGGACACATAAATGAAGACCAAGGTTCCTGCTGAAGTAGGTATCAGATAGGAGCTCACAGGTAATGGCACAGGGGTGGTGTAAGACATAAAAGCTTAAACAAAAGTGCAAGCAAAGATTGGTGCAAGTGTGCTTTACAGAGTTACCTTAAAATTTTGAAATGTAGCCACAAACGTTTTGTTAGAAGAGAGAGGAAATCAGATACATGGAAATCTTCATAATGACAGCATATATGAGCAGCTGAGTAGTTTAAAGATAGTACCTGAAAGATAGACATAACCTTGCTCAGAGGGAGGCAGCAAAAAGTGAGGATGTGGAGAGTTATACTTGTGAGCTACGTCACAAGGTATAAGGTATGACCATAGCAAAACACAGTACAACTGCAGCCTGGATGCTGTAGGTTAATGGCTGCACAGAAAGAATCACAGCACATGAACATAACTCAGGACCCAAAGTGTTGAACAAGATTGAGGGAAGATAAAAGGACTAAGGACCATCAAAAAGTAGGGTTTTTTTCTACTTGATACAGCAAGACAGTTATAGAATGATAGAATCATTAAGGCTGAAAAATCCTAAGATCTTGGAGTTCAACCATCAACCCAACACCATCATCGTCCCTAAACCATGTTCTGAAGTGCTACATCTACACATTTCTTAAATACGTCCAGGGATGGTGACTCCACCACTTCGCTGGGCAGCCAGTTTCAATGCCTGACCCATCTTTCAGTAAAGAATTTTTTCCTAATATCCACTCTAAACCTCCCTTGGTACCCTTGAGGCCATTCACGCTATCTCTGGTTATTAGGGAAAAGAGACCAACCCCAGCCTGACTACAGCCTCCTTTCAGAGAGTTGTGAAGAATCATAAGATCTCCCCTCAGCCTCCTCTTCTCCAGACTAAACAACCCCAGTTCCCTCTGATGCTCCTCGTAAGATTTATTCTCCAGACCCTTCATCAGCTTCATTGCCCTTCTCTGGACTTGCTCTATCACCTCCATGTCCTTCTGGTAGTGAAGGGCCCCAAACTGAACTCTGTCAACAAGCTACAAGAGTGGAAAAAGGCAATGAAAAAAAAGTATTAAGGGAGAAAAAGAAGTGTTTTACTAAAAGATTAGGTGCTGAAAAGAATCTGAATAGTTGACACATACTTTCAGAAGGTATCAGAAGCAGAGCTGTTAACTCCAGCAGTAATGAAAGGGAAAACTGATGGAGTGAGAACAAACATGATGGAGAATAAAGTAATAAGTGACTTTTGGATGAGGAATAGTTTCTGACAGAGACAGGGAAGTCAAGGAGAGAGGAAAGTTGGGCAGAGCTCTTAAATAAAAGCACTGAGGTTTTCAGAAATGTCTTTCTGCAGTTGACCTATGTTGTCAGTGATAATGCCATCTTTCAGAGAATGACTCAGAAGCCAAATATCTTTGAACTTTCTTTGAAGAAGATGGGATCTGTGTTGCCTATACAGGAAATTTGAAAGATTTTGTCCCCTGCACTAGTGACATGCCACAGCTATGCAGCAACTTTGTAACCTGATAGACATCCTTGAATGTGAAGCTCTTCCAAGGCTAAGTGGGAAGCAGTGAGGGAAGAAAAAGGGGGAAATGAATATAAGAGTAAAGAGTAAGCAGCTATTTTAGCAGTGTACAAAGAGCAGAAATAAATTGATAGCCTGGGAGACAACCCTGTAAGTATTATTTCATTAGTTGTCTGCAAAGTTTGTGAGTGTGAGGTTAGTACTTCAAGAGTTCTGGTCATGGTCTGTGCAATTTTTATTTGTCCGCTCAGATTGCCCCCACTGTCCCTTGGGGTTATTTTCATCACACTTACACAATGGTCCCATGCTCTGTTAAAGAGCTCTTACCATCTTTTGTCCAAGTGGCCACCTTGTGTCACAGAAGAAACGAATCTGCTAGACAAATAATTCCGTGATGTTCTGTACACTCCTCACTTGACATAGTATGTAGAAGTCAAGTCCTATTAATTTTTAGTAACTTGAACAGGCTCTTTTTTGCTTGCCCTTGATTCTTAAGCACGTGTGTCACATTTTCTTTAACCCTTCTGTTTCAGAATGACTATCGCAAGCTGTCTATGCAGTGCAAGGATTTTGTGGTGGGTGTTCTTGATCTGTGCAGAGACTCAGAAGAGGTGGAGGCCATTCTGAACGGGGATTTGAATTCTGAGCCAGTTGAAGCACAGAGACACAGAGCATCACTGAGCCGTGTGAAGCTGGCCATTAAATATGAAGTCAAAAAGGTAACTCCTCATAGCCAGTGCTTTCAGACAGTGTTGTAGAAACAGTGTCATCTCATTACTCCACACCCAAAAGAAGACATTTCAGAGTAGCCAGATTCTGACTGTAAAAGAGATTCAGATGTGGGATCTCCACACAGGATGCTTTCAACCCTACAGCTGTAGGAAAAAGACAAGGATGTGGTTTCTGCTTCTTGGCTTTCAGTATTTCAAGCTGTGCTTCTGGGTCAGCTACATTACAGCCTGTTCACTGTTGCAAAACAATATAGAAACACAGAACTGTGGGTCCATTAAATGGTTAATGAGCCTTTCCAGAGGGAAGAGAGACAGGGTGAAAGCATATGATGAGTGATCAGATGTGCTCAGAAGTTCACTGCTAGGGAAATGAAGTTGTTAATTCTCTTAGTAATGAAAATCTTGGACTTAATACCTGAGGCACATCTTGTAAGCAGGGTATGATTTTGAAGCTGAGGTCCAGAATGAAGATGCAGCCCTAATAGTGAAGGACTAATGGAATTTAAAAAAATAAAAATCAAGACAAACTAGTTAGAACAAGTAGTCTTGCTTTGTGTGCTGAATTGCTGCTGCAGTAGTGCTTTTAGTATTGTATCTTAGTACTCAGATTGCTGACATTTCAGAGAAGTTGCTGACACTTAGCCAAGTTCTGCAGTTCTTGCTGAGATAAAAATCAGAGTGGGATTTCCCCATGAAATCAGTAAGAGCTTTTAATAAAAGCACAGGATTTAGTTTTCAAACACTGAAGTTTTAAAATTGATAGATAAGAAAGAGTATGTAACATTCTCATTGTGTGTTTGCGTATCAGAGTGTGTCAAGATATGTTCCTGTTATGTCTAAACTCAGTCATTATGATTTTATGAATAAATAACATTATAATCACTCTTAGTGATACATACAAATATTTACTGGTTCATTAGTCATGAAACTAAATTCATCTGAAGTGTTACAGTCAATTATGTGCCAAGAAGCTGTTTAACTAAATTGGGAAATTTTTTTTTCAGTGACCAAACAATGTCCTCATGCATTTTTGTTATTCACTGGGGTTTGACTTGGATCACAAAATATAAAATCAATGCATAATGAAAAGTAAGAACCTGCACAGAAAGTTGGTTGAAAGAAGAGAAATGCAGAAGTAATAAGGTTGTAAGATGGTGTGATTGGTAGGTGAAATACGGTGTGAAACTGCTGTCCTTGAGGAGATTAAGCTGGGAGGGAGATAGATATAAAATGGGGAGGGGAGGATGGGAGCAAAAAGAGGCTGCAGTTGATAAAAAAGAAAAACAAAAAAAATCATAAATATATCAGCAGAGCTGGAAAGAAGGATGATTTTCGGAGCTTTTATAGGTGGGAGAAGTGACATGAGTTACTCTGAGGGCCTGGAAGTGGAGCATGCTGTGTAGTTGCCAACAATTAAATAAGTTGCAAATATCTTCTCAAGAGCCCTTAGACTTACTGCCAGAGAAGAGCTTGTCATAACCATTAACGTCTTATTCACTAAGTCCTCCCTTTTCTGGGGAAAATCATGGCACAGGCAGATCAAAATGCTGATAGACCAGGAGGAATAAACCAGCACACAGCTCTGCATGAGATACAAGAGGGCCTGTGGGCTGATTCAGAGTCTTAGGTGAGCTCCCCTAAAGCTCCTTTGCTCCTTCTTCCCATTCCTTCTGGTGACAGGAGAAATTATGTGGGTGTTTCTTCTCTCTCCTCTTCCCTACAGTTTTAAGCCAGCTTTTTAGAAATGTCTTTGTAATTTAAAATATTATTATTTGCTTTCTTGTCTTCAGGCACAGATAGTCTGCTGTGGGATCCGCTCCTTGATTTTCTGAGTTGAGAATGAAATTTATATTAGCAAAAGATGAGACCAGGGACATATATCAGAATGCACAAACACAGAAAAAACAGGTTTTTGGTTTTTGTTTCAAGAACTGCCACGCTACACATTTTTATGGTTCACAAGCTTCAAAGATAATAGCCTAATAAAAAGAATACAAATGTAGTTCAAGTTTGGATTAATTTCTTAAAAGATCTTTAAAATATTTTGAACTATTTCTGTTGGTCATTCCACTACAGGTGAAAACAGCATGAATGTGTGATCTAACTGGATAATGAATCACATGCAAAATACTTTGGGCCTTAAATTTTGGAGCAAAGTAGATTAAAATATGAAGATTACTTCCCTTTTAAAAGTTCATGCAACAGCTTCAGATTACTCCTCTTGAAAGTTTTAAGGTTCCTTGTTTCCCGTGCCAATGATTTAATTTGATATTTTAAGTCTGCCCTATTGTACTACTGTATGCACTTTTTAATGAGATTTGGAATATAACTGGAGATTTACTGGCAAGACCTGGCAAACAACTGTGTATATAGTACAGTATGATCTCAACAGAGTACAAAGGATAATAAAATGGATATCCAACGTTCACACTGGATTCTTTTAGGGGTTTTTTTGTTTGTTTTTAATCAAATCACACTCTTAATCCAACACGGATTATCAGAGTTATCAGAATTATTTTCAAATCCTTTCTGTAAAACTGACTATCATTCTTCATTCAGACTTACTAGTTACTGTCAACTGATGTGACAAGTGTGTTTCCGTATTTCTTCAAGTCACTGTGATAAGTTGGCTGTTTGTCCTTGTGCTAATGTAACTGACGTCCCATGTGCTCTTGCAGTCTCAAAGGATATGGTATAATGGTGATAAGGATGCGTACAATAACATTTTAAAGATGGACTTAACCATGTCAATAAAATGGACAAAAAACATAGAATTTTACTACAGAATTTTCCTCTCCCACCCCCTTATGTTTCTGCAATAGCAGCACCCAATATGGTCTTCACACTCCTGGTTATGCCACATGATCCTGATGGAGTGGCTGCACAGTCTTCTCTTAATTCTAAAGAAATAAAATAGTGCTTTAATAAGAGAGCAACACATGCTCTCCCTTCAACAAACTCAACCAGAAGTGATTTTAGTAAGATAAACCTTAAAGCATATCTAAACAAATGCAGTTGTTTGCATCAGCTTGTTTTATCATTTAATAATGAATGTGGGAACCATTCTCTTTCCCTGTGAATATACTGAAATCTTACTGAAACTAGGAAAATAATGTTTGCATGTATTTGCTGCAAAAAAGACAGATAGAAGTTGACTGTTCAGTGATTTAGTTGTTGTTTGGGTTTTTTTAGTGAGCAATAGATCCTTAATAGCTGCCAGTTTAGTATCTTAACATTTCAATCTTTTCTCCCCTTCAGTTTTGTGACACGTGGGGAAGAATTGCATCCACACACCTGGAAGCTAGGGCTGGCTGAAGAAAACTTACACAAAAGGGTTAGGAGAGCAAGTTTGTGTTACAATAACTGAGAAGAAGTTGACCTTTATTCCTAAGCCTATTTTTCCACCTGTCTGATCATCTCTTCATGACTAAATAATGAAAATTTCAATGGTGCCCTATTTTTGTCTTGATGTTTGTCTATTTTCACCCCATGCCTATTTTAAAGCAGTTGGCTGCAAAAATCTTTGATGTCTTAGCTCTGTTTGGTTAAGGTTAGTTGAAATTTTACCATGGACTTCAGTGGGCATTATAGTTGGGCAAAAGAGAGGGAGTATATTTGAAAATAATTTTTCACATGTCCATGTCTGTGTAAAAGAGAACAGAGTGCTAAAATTTGGATGTAGGGTTGAACATTCTAAAAATGGCCCAATATTCATTGAATAGATATTCAGTGGTAGCTGTGTATGCTTAGACTGCTGTCAATCAGGACATTTGTGTTTAAATGCCTGATAAATTATAACAATATAATAATAAATATAATCTTATATAGTCTTATAAATGTAATACAATAAATGTAATTTTTAATGAATTAGAATATGTCTTGGTTTTCTTTCTTTTTTTTTACAGTTTGTTGCCCATCCAAATTGTCAGCAACAGCTACTGACTATCTGGTATGAAAACCTCTCAGGACTGCGGGAGCAGACCATAGCTATCAAGTGTCTGGTTGTGCTGGTTGTGGCATTGGGCCTTCCATTTCTAGCCATTGGTTATTGGATTGCACCATGTAGCAGGGTACTGAATTTTATAAATTATGTGTCTTGTACTATTCTGGGAGCTGTTTTTCAGTTTCTCGCATTCAGAAAGCAATATTGTACATTTAATTCTGCTGCTTCCACATTTTAACTAATTAGTGATATTTTTAGTTGTCTCTAGTCTTGAGCCAAAAGACGCTATTTGTTTTATTTGCACTATAAACAATGATGAAGCATGAAAATAAATTGTTGTGAAGCTTAAAGAAAGGAAAAAGACCGTTCTCTGGTCTTTTTCCTTTTACATTTCCATAGATTGTGCTCACCTCACAGCCTCTGCTATGTAATTTTGTTTGTAGTGAGAACATGGAATCACCACTCAGATTCTATATTAGGTCTCCTCTGATGACAACTTAAGGTCTAATGCTGTTCCCATATAAACCATTAACAGAACATCTGTTGACTTCACTGATGCAGAACCTAATCTTAAGTAAAATATTTGTTATTCCTGCCCTAGGAGTTATGTTTACCAGGTGGATCATAGACCAGAAATTAAATTATAAGCCTTATCCCAACCATGTGGTAGGATATATTCATTAAAGAGCACAGCTGTAAACTTCTACCTCATTAAAATTACATGAAAAAATATGTATGCTTCCAGCTTCCCTGATGATTTCACAGTGAAAATAACTATTTTCTTTGAAATCTTTATAGCATGTGAATTGTCTGCAAGCAAAGGACATTGATAGATCTATTGATAGATCTTTGGTAAATCAGAAGGAAGACTTCTCTGTTATGTGGGCAGTAGATCAAACTTTCCTATCAGAGCCATTGTATGTTTGTAATTCTTTGCAGTGAAGATATTGTCACCTGCAGTTTATGTAATAACATGAACACTCACTAACAGGACAACATAATCCTTGAGGCTGTCTTTGGGAGGTTTTTGTCTGAAATGGTAAAGCATCATAGTTCAGTTCAGTTGAAGGAGTATCCTTTTAAAATGAGTTTTTTAGATTGTCACAAGCTCTTAGTGCCCATTTATGCTTCTGGAATTCCTGATGAATAAGTTTGTTTCTTTGAGAAATCTGAGTAACTACTTCCATTCTGCCTTTTCAGCTTGGAAGAATTCTTCGAAGCCCATTTATGAAGTTTGTGGCACATGCAGCATCCTTCATTATTTTCCTAGGCCTGCTGGTGTTCAATGCTTCAGACAGATTTGAAGGCATAACAACACTACCAAATGTCACTGTTACTGATTACCCTAAGCAGATCTTTAGGGTGAAGACTACACAGTTCACCTGGACAGAAATGCTGATCATGGTGTGGGTATTGGGTAGGTATATTACCCCTCCATCTGTATTTCAGCTGTTTTCCTGCAGATATAAATTCCAAAAGAAAGCACAGAAGCTTAGGTCCCAAACCTTTGCTTCAGCTGCTGTGTGGTTAGAAGAAATCCTTGAGGCAGTGACAAGTCCATTGGAACTGATCACAGTGTCTCCATGCTTTTGCAGCAAGGGGTCAGGCTTTGCTGATTTGCTGCACTGTTTGGGAATTCTGCCATTTGTAGCAGGAGCACAGGTTTGCTGAAGAGAACACCATAGAAATCATACTTCAGCGAAGTAGTTTCCTGAAATAGAATGAGGAAACCTGTGCTGCTGCATGTGTCAAAGTCAGGAGGTCATAAGCATCACCGTGCTTCTGTGGTGTTGCTGCTTGGATACATTCTGAGAGAAAACACGGTTTCTACCATTGTCAAGGGGCTAATGAATCAGTTCTCCTTATGTGTTTTTCCGCCTCCCCATGCAAAACCTGATTAGCTGTCAGTCTGTTTGGAACTCTGGCAGAAAAATTGTATCTTTTAGCATTTTATCAAAGTCAGGGCCTTTGGGTAGCAAAATGTCAGGTGGCCACATGATACTGCAACACACTCAGCTGTGACAGGTTGGGGAAGAGTAAGGAAGTGTCACTGTGGCTGCTGCATGAAGTAGCCTCACTCTGACTTGTAATAGCCTGCATCTCCTGGTTTAAGCACTGCTTTATCTTCAGTAACATTAGGGTAGGGAGATACAGATCCTTTTTATGCTCTCTTTTGATAGTGCCAGCATATACTTGTTGGGAGCAGCCTCTTCACAGAATTAGAGAATTATCGTGGTTGGAAAAGATGTCTAAGATCACTGCGTTCAATGGTTACCAATGCCACCAGAAGAAAAAACCAAACCAAAACAGAACAAAAAAAAATCTCCATGCCCACTACGAATGTCCTGAAGTGCCTTATCTGCACAATTCTTTAATACCTCCAGGGATGGTGACTACCAGCTCCCTGAGCAGCCCATTGCAGCATCTGACACTCTTAGTAAAGAAATGTTTCCTCAGATCTAGTGTAAACCTCCCCTAGTGCAACTTCAGGCTGCTGTGGCACTACAAAGAAATCAGTTTTTGTTGCCCTGGTTACCACCTGATTTCATGAAATGGGAGAATACAGAGAGTTTAAATGAAAAGAGTTTGGCCAAGATTGCTATAGTGTTTTTTCATTTCTTGTTGCAGGTATGATGTGGTCAGAATGCAAAGAGCTGTGGCTGGAAGGACCCAGGGAATATATCTTACAGTTATGGAATGTTTTGGATTTTGGGATGCTGTCCATTTTCATTGCAGCTTTCACAGCGAGACTTCTGGCATTTCTGCAGGCCACAAAAGCACAACAGTATGTGGACAATTACATTGAGGAAAGTGATCTTTCAGAGGTCACACTTCCTCCAGAAATAGAGTATTTTACTTACGGTGAGTTTAATTTCTCTGCAACACAGATCTGAACATAGATAAACTAGTAGGCTGCACTGGTAACTTAAAGCCTTAAAACCAATATTTGCATGTGTTTTGGTTCATAGCATCTAACCATTTTTCCCTGAGTAATTTTGTCTATATGCAATAGTTGCTATGATGCTAATTTGACAAATAAGTTTGCCAGTATATTAAAACCAAACAGCAGGAATTAGGACAAAATCAATTCAAATGCAGCTGTCCATAATTTGGGTCTAAGTGTTCATACTAGAGCTAAATCTGACCCTCTTGATTTTTAAATATTTGCAGGCTATATTTTATTCTTGACTTAGTGCACAACAGATAAAATTTTGATGTGATTTTTTTCTTGATTGATTCAGTTGTTTAATACAATAATTTATACCCTGAAAGGTCAGCATTTCATTATAAAGGAAGGATGCTGGACTCAGGAAAGATCTGTTCAAATAGAATAAAGGTACAAAACAGCTATTGCAGTGCAGAAATTGTAATAAAAGGTGTGATTGATCTCTGTTTGCAACACCAGCAAAGGCTATATTTCCTGATGGTGTTTTTTAACATATACTTTACTAGCTTCAATATATGGTTATAGCAGACTTAGTTTTGTTATTTATGTTAATTGCTGTATAATCTAAGTGAATTTTTATGTATGTGAATACACATTTAGAAACGTGGTATTTTGATATGAAATACATTTTAATTCAGTGGTATTTGGCTAAGATGGTGCATCAATTCATGTAATAAAGAATTCATTAATTTATATGTAACCTAATTGTTTCTGTGCATATATCGAACAATTCATTGCTATTTAGTTCAGGTTAAAATGCAAACTGTGGAAGAAAATGTTATGTTTCTTCCAGTATTGTTTTTCTTCTAGCCAAAAGTAATGTAACTTTAATTCATTCTTAGTGACTTAAAGGAAATGGGAATAGAGTAGCAACTACTAGACTCTCTACATATTTTTCTCAGATAAATTCAGACAAGTTAATAGAAAATCCTGTAAAATTTTTTTTTCAACATTGTGACAAATTAGTAACTCCTTATATCTATCCCTGTATTTCATATCTTCCAGCTAGAGATAAATGGCTCCCATCTGATCCTCAGATAATATCTGAAGGCCTTTATGCAATTGCTGTGGTTCTGAGCTTTTCTCGGATTGCATATATCCTGCCTGCAAATGAGAGTTTTGGGCCCTTGCAAATTTCACTTGGAAGGACTGTTAAGGATATCTTCAAGTTTATGGTCCTTTTTATTATGGTATTTCTTGCATTTATGATCGGAATGTTCATACTGTATTCCTACTACCTTGGAGCTAAACTAAACCCAGCCTTTACAACGTAAGTATGAAATTATGTTTAAGTAAAATGGCAATAGGAAACTGTTTTTCACTAAGGTAACAAAGTCTGTGAGATATTGTGTGCTTTCTCCTAGCTTTAAAACGAAACAAAAGACAGTTGAAGTCAGTTGAAAATTGGGTATCTCAGAACCTCAGAAACCAAAGTGCAAAAGACCAGTTCTTTCCTATTTGTATAATGGAATCCTTCATTGCAGTCTAAGATAATTTTACTTGTGTATTCTATTAATCACACAGACCTGTGTGTCACATATGTTACAACTATATTATCTATGATAGATAAGTGGAGCACAGTGGAGAAAAATTGTGAAAAAATATTTTCTTCAGTATTTGTTGTTTTGATTAATGTTCTATGAACCTGATTCACAGACAAATTATTTGAGATTGTTTATCACTTATCACAATGTATATTAATTTGTGTCATCATTAATAATGCCTTCTTCTTTTTCCTACAGAGTGGAAGAAAGTTTCAAGACCTTATTTTGGTCAATATTTGGCTTGTCTGAAGTAACCTCTGTTGTTCTCAAATATGATCATAAGTTCATAGAGAACATTGGATATGTTCTTTATGGCATATACAATGTAACAATGGTGGTAGTTCTCCTCAACATGCTGATTGCTATGATCAACAGTTCATATCAAGAAATTGAGGTAGGGCTCTGTTCACAAGTTCTCTCTTTTGGTATTTTGAAAAAAGTCAGAATTATTAGGAGTTATTTTGATGAGTGCATCTTGATATGCAAATGTGTGGTGAAGAGATTCCCTCGGTTGGGGAAAAAAGAAATTCCATGTACCTTGGACAGATAATTAGGATACAGATGCTTACTTTCAAGATTGTTGTGACTGAGTCATATTTCACAGTGCTTACATGCTTCTTTTCTTATACATGCTTTTTTCCACTTCAGGTACCATATTAAAACTTATTTCTAGGTTTACTGAGCTTTGCCATATGCCCTGAAAACACAGGGGCAGTATTGCTCCAACTCTGCCAAATGGCTCAGTTTAATGAACACATCACACAATTACTGGCTGCATTGCTTATTGAAAGAGATATATTTTACTTAAATTTTTTTATGAATACAAAGTATATTTTATTTGTAATTAGATTTAGCATCCGTAATTAGATGTAATTAGATGAGCATATTAGACTCAATAAAAATTATAGAAAATTTAAATTAGAGAAAATATTTAGGTTTTTAAATAAATACAAAGTTGCTGAAACACAAGTTTTCCAGACCATGAGTTCTGACATTACTCATAGTGTTACATTCACATAGATAGACATGAAACTTAAATATTTACATACTTGTTTTTATATCTTAACATAGGACGACAGTGATGTAGAGTGGAAATTTGCTCGTTCTAAACTTTGGTTATCATATTTTGATGATGGAAAAACATTACCTCCACCATTCAGTCTTGTACCAAGCCCCAAATCTTTTTTCTATTTCATCATGAGGATCATCAACATTTCTAAGTGCAGGAGGAGACGGCTACAGAAGGATATTGAAATGGGAATGGGCAATTCCAAATCTCGGGTAGGTACTAAAATCTTTTCACTGCCGTAAAGAACTGTGTGTCCATTTCAGAATTCCACTTTTTCTTCAAGTTTTAGGGTATAATCTGTGCTACTGATGATAGTATGGTAATTAGTTAAGCATTTGTATTCAAAGATCTGTATTTCAGACTGTGTAAACATACTGCATAAAACCAAAAAATAGCTGTATTTTCACAGGACAAGAAGATCCCATGACTGGAAAAACAATTAAAACCAAAATAACTGAGTATTCAAAGAAGAAAATAATTCCCATAAGGAATGACCTAAATGTTGAATAAACATACTTTCAGCCTCCATAAAAAAGATTTTTAGTTAACTTTTTTTTTTTTTTTTTAAGAAAAATGAGGAGGATAAGGAGAGAACTTCCTTTCACTAAGACAGGAAAGGAATAAAGTGTTGTCAGTATGATAGTCACATCTTACTATCAAAAGCTATGTTCACAAGAGAAGACAACAGGAAAGGGGCATTCTAAATTTGAGTATCGAAATGTTTTTTTCCAAATACTAATGGAATGCAGTATTACAGTGCCCTTGTAAGAATTAGGTAATAATTCCTCTTGTTTTACTGATGAGAGAGTGGGGCACAGACAGGTTAAACGGATACATGTGGCTTTTAACACAAATTAGCCTCAAGATCTTGTGTATAGCAAAGACTAAAAATAAAGGCTATTTTTTTTTTTCAAAATAATATCCTGATGCAGTGAATATGGAGACATCCCCAAGATGTCACAGAAATCACAGAGACTGAACTGTCTTCCAGAAACAAACTGAGCTGAATTTTAACTGTGAATTCCATAATATGTTTTACTTTTGTCTTCTTTCTTCCTAGTTAAACCTTTTCACTCAGTCGAACTCTAGAGTTTTTGAATCACACAGTTTTAACAGCATTCTCAATCAGCCAACACGCTATCAGGTAAGTACATAGAGTGGTCACTGTCTTGAATAATGAAAGTGTGTAAAGATATGAGCTGAATTTTGTGTTTCAAGTACATTTTGCCTTCACCGTGTGAAGAAAACTCCCTGTAGAAATAAAATTCTGGGATGCTACTGGAAAAAAAAGATAGTTATTCTTAAGCCCCATTACTTGAAGCATTTAGCTTCATACAAAGCTTTTGTTTTCCTTCAGTATCCCAGTTTGGAAAGTGTTAGAGTAAAACATCTGAAACTGATTTCTGGGGAAGTGATGCGGAAGCATTGAGCTGAATATGTTGGCATTACTTTCCCTTTGTCTTCTCATAATCTGAGATGAGGCATTCAACATTCCTGCAGATGGGAATGCTCCTCAGATTCAGAGGAATCTGTCAGATAGTACCTTCTGTCTTCTTTCCAGCTCAGAAATAAAAGGGTCAGGAGGAGCTCTAGGTTCCTCTAGTGCAAATGTTGAAAGTAGGTGAACTGCGTGTGCAAATTCTGCTAAATAAGCTTCGTTAGATTAGGTATAGTAACACAGTACAAGAATACTAGTACGTACCAGGAACCTGCAGTTACAATGTAAAAATACAAATATCATCTTAATGAATCTTTTAGAGATGACACTGCATTATAATTCATAAAATGTCAATTTTTCTTTCTTTTTAAAAGGTAAACTTCTATCTCCTACCAGTACACACCCCTTCACGTGAACTTAGTTTAACAAATAGTAGACCTATTCTAAAAGCTAAATTAGGTGTTACTAAATGTATTTTCTTGCTGTCCTGTTCCATACAGAAGCTTTTGTAAATAATGGGTAATTGGATGAGAAAGGCACTTTATTGTAATGATGAATCAGCAGCCTGTGTGAGGCAACTGCTTGATCTGGGACTGTTGATTCTTTCACTTACACAGATACAAGGAAGATAGTTACGAAAGAAAAATGAATAGTGTTTAATTACATATCCTCACCTGATTATATAACTGTTTTCATCTGGCAGCAAATAATGAAAAGACTGATAAAACGTTATGTTCTGAAAGCACAAGTGGACAAAGAAAATGATGAAGTAAATGAAGGTAAGAGAGAGACTGCATCTGCAACATTCAGAGACAATTTTTGTCACTTATTAGGTATCACTGTTACAGCACTGCCTGGAGATTTCAAGTAAAAAGAGGCTTTGTTTCTACTCCAAAGGCACAGAACTCAAGTAGATAATAGTGGAAGTATAGCTGTGACAACAAAAATTGACAAGTAAGAGCAAAGAAGGAGGAATGAGAAATATGGGTGCCATTTTACAGGTGGAAAATGAGAGCACAGACATGACACAGTTACAGAGAAAGTTTGTGAGGAAGTCACCAACTCTATTCACATTTCCAGAGTCCCAGTTAGAGCTGCAGGATATCTTTTTCTCTGTTTCATTCAAATGAACACATAATTTATCACTTTTCACCATGAACTACTTTTTCTACCTTCCTTCATAAATCTGTGCAAATAATTAATTTGTGAAGCTCCACATCATTAAAGAAAGCTTCAGAGAGTTAGCTGTGTGGTCAGAAATAGGACAACTGTAGCCACTGGTTTAGTGTATGGCAAGAGATGTTTTGAGAAAGGGTAGATCTGAGCTTGGCATCTGGTTATGGTGTGGAACCGAGGCAGAATTATATTTCTTGTTACTTTCTCTCTGCTTTATCTGTAACTCTGGGCTGAGGAGCAGAAAAGAAGGTATAAATACAATCCCATTCTGTGCCTTCAAAAGGCAGCAGTGTGCACTGACTGTTATCCTTACTCTTCCCCATCCTTTGTGACTGTAGAGCAGAACTTGTGACAAAAGTAGAAAAGCTCCTGAAGGTGTCTGACTGTCAGTGTGCCCCTCTGCTGAATTCCCATTGCTTTCCTCCCATTCCTGCTCTGTGACAGAGGAAGTCACCTCCGTAGTGATGGATGAAAAGACTGCTCTCTCACCAGCAGCATGAGGGGCTTAAAGTTTTTCCTGTTCTCTGATGACTGTTTGGTATGGGTGGATCTGTGTTCTGATAAGCAAGATGGTGCAGGCGAATCATGGTCCATGGACATCACGGTCTTGCTTTATCACCAGTTTTGTAGGGAAAAGTCCACTTTGAGCAACTCCGCTAACTGAACTGAGTCTTCAGCTGTACAGCAAAGGTAGTGAGTGTTCTTTGTGTCATGCCCATCTCATTGGTACCCAAAGTATAGATATAGCCTTTGAAGAGACAAAATTTAAAACCTGCTGTATTCTAAATGAAGAACTTCTGCATTGTTATGTACTGCAGCTATTTTAAATGTTTCCCTATTTTGCATCACTAGGGAATTCAGGTATTATTTCATAGTCTTAATTTAATACATGACAAATAATTTCCTGTGGTAATTTCTACTGTGTAAGAATTCACATACATCACACTTGCTGGAAGAATAGTATTTGAGGTTTCTGCTCTTGAACTATATATTCTATAATGGAAAATATGCTGTTGCTTCTGATGAGTCTGGTCTTGACAGTTGTTTTATTTTAAATGTGTTTTTTGAATGTGTCAAATTGTAACAATTTTAAATAGGTTGACTTTTTCTAATTCAAAGGATATAGGTAAGGAAGAGAAGAGAGACTCAGAAGCTGTGAGTTTTATTGTCAGCTCTGCCACAATTTTCCTGTGTGATTTTGGCACATCACTTCAGAAAAAAAAAATCTGTCTTTTCTCCCTAAAAGAGGGATACGAGTATTTACCAGCTGCTCAGCAGTGTTGCTGTGTTAATTCATTAACCTATGTACAGCACTTTTTGAACCTTTGTTCTATATACATGTGAAGCACAACATTAGATTTCATTTGACTATTCAAAACCCTTGGTGCTATTTATGGGTGAAGACATGCTGATCTCTCACTGGCAGTGAAGAAAAGGTAAAGCTTCCTGCCCCACCCCATGACTGTTCACATCAACATTTTGAGATAATAATCTGAAATACACACTGATGTCACTTAACAGTACTGAATGAATATTAGATTTTGCTAACAAGTCTTTCTTTCAATGATTAATACAGGTGAACTAAAGGAAATCAAACAGGACATCTCCAGTCTTCGCTACGAACTTCTGGAGGATAAATCCCAAGCAACAGAAGAATTAGCAATTTTAATACACAAACTCAGTGAGAAACTAAATCCTAATATGTTGAGATGTGAATGATTCAACAAAGGAACCATGGCTTTGACTACAGCACAACTATTTATTGGCAATAATATTTCAGTATCTTATACTTGAAAAATGTATTGTAGATTTTTAGCACTAAATAACTTTATGTACAGCTTCTCTGGAATTTAGTCTTAGGAAATTTTATTAACTCACCACAGAAAGATTGCTCTCAAGTTTAGTTGTTTAAAAGCAAGAACTATAATTTTTTTTTTTTTTTTTTTGCATTTATGCATTAAAGAGGTATAATGGTATGGATTGCTGGTATTTTAACAGGTTCATGAGTACATACTGAGAATTCTCTGCACTAAATTTGCAAGAAAAAATTACAATAACAGATACAGCATAGCATTCTGTTCTTTGCAGCAACTGAGTTGAAATAGGGGTTTTCATGATACCATTAGTTAACTAGAGATGAGTGGAGGATTACTTGAAGCCTTTGTTCTTTATGAGTGATGGTAGGGATGTGGATAAGCTGAGAACTCATAATATGATTATAAGGAATTAATGAAAATCATGTGTGAATGTAATTGTAGTAGTACTGTTTAACACGTATGTATATACATGTACCCACCACTCCTGTTTCTTAATTAAGCATCTTTACTTTCAGGAGGAAGGATTAGACTTTTTTTTTAAAAAAAAACACCTTTGGGAGGCTATGTGAACTCTCTCCAAAGCTACTCTTTATGTGGCAGAAATGATTTTTTAAAAAATTCAGACTCTGCAGAGCTGGTATTTTGTTACACTGTTCAAAATACGCCTCCGATGCTTCATTGTTAAATAAAATATTCCTACTTTACCGATACTCTGTGGCGTCGCGGTATCTGGTACCGCTCACACCACCCGGGCCCAGCCCACCCGCGTTGTTTGCGGGCAGCTCCGGGGGGTCCCGTCCGAGAGTGCAGGGCGGAGGGGAGGAGCTGCCCTGGCCCTGCCCACTGCCGGATGCTGTCCAATCGGTATGTGTGTCTCTCCAAGGGCCCGCCCCCTCCGTCATGCCTAGCCAATGGGAAGCCGGCTGGGGGCGGTGTTGGCCGCTGGCGGAGGTTGCCGCGGTAACGGGGGCTGCGGGAGCGCTGTGGCTGTGGCAGCGCTGTGGCTGTGGCCGGGATCCGCTGCCCACCGGCGCTATGGAGCTGAGCCTGTCCCGTGTGGACTACCTGCAGGTAGGCCTGGGCTCCGGGCTGCGGCCTGCCGGTACCCCGGGGTAGCGGGTCGGACCGCCGGCCAGGGGCCTGGGCCACCGGGGGCAGGCGGGCCCGAGGGCGGCCCCTCCAGGGAGCAAGCGGGGCTGGTGAGGAGCCTGAAGGAGTCCTGGTTCTAGCGGGTCGGGAATCGCCTCCCGGCGCTGCTGGGACCGGGCAGGCCTCCTGCTTCGGCCCCCGCTTCCAGGGTCGCCTCAGCCCTGCAGCGGCCCGTCCCCGGCAG
The DNA here is from genome assembly GCA_023637945.1 of Phaethornis superciliosus. NCBI lineage: Eukaryota > Metazoa > Chordata > Aves > Apodiformes > Trochilidae > Phaethornis > Phaethornis superciliosus. Next base: position 22,684,384 of record JAJQWJ010000011.1, read on the forward strand.
CATAAGACGGTTGGGTTATAGAGTGTGTTTGCCAACAGGTGGGGGTGACGGCTCAGAAGACGATGCGGCTGCTTCCCTCCTCGGGGAAAAGGGCGACCCAGAAGGTAGCGGCCGTCGGTAACGCCCAGGGAGCGGGTTCCGATGGCTCTCGCTGACGTTTCCCGGCTGTGAAGTGTACCATGATTATGTGATCAGTTACCTTTCGAGTTTCTTTAGTTAGGACATTATAGGGAAGAAATTCGTAAGCAAAATTTTTGGAACTCTCTGGAAAACTTGAAAAATTAGGAAAAAAAGAATTCTGAGAAATTTGTCTCTGGAAAACTTTAAGCACCAGCAGGAATTTTGAAAACGGAAGGCTTTGTTGGAACTGCAAGGAAGATTTTGCATGTTTTCTTATTGACTCAGTACAGATGAAATATTTCTTGTTTAACTTTCCTTAATACAAGTTCTATATAGATACTTGAAAGGAGGTTGTAGTGGGGTGAATGTCAGTCTTTTTTCCCAAGAATAGGAGGAAAGGGCCTTAAGTTGTGCCTTGGCAAGTTTAGATTGGATATCAGGAAAAAATTCTTGACTGAAAGGGTTGTCAGGCACTGGAATAGAATGCCCAGGGAAGTTGTTCAGTTACCAACCCTGGGGGTATTTAAAAGACGGGCAGATGTGGTGCTTAGGGTCATGGTTTAGTGGTGGACTTGGCAGTACTGGGCTGGCTTTAGTGTTCTCTCTCTTGTGCTTCATAAAGCTTTCTAAAACCTACTCCCATATAGCTGTGTAAATTAAGTCCTGTAGAATTGGAAGTACTTGAATACAGGAAGCTATTATTAATATAGGAAAAACATTATTTAAAAATATTTATGCTTAGAATGAAAAAATAACGATGTATTATGCTTTTGAAGGTGGTTGTTGGAGATCAGGATGGGGTCGTTACATGTTTTGGCATTAAAAAGGGGGAAGCTGTGGTAAGTGGAGATGTTCCATTAAAAATATTTTTTTAATTTTATTCTTAATGAACTATGAAGCTTGCTTGTTTTTACAGATGGGGGAAACAAGATATGTGAAAGGTGTCTGAGTGGAGCTGTGGACTGATAAGTAGTCATGATGAGCACATGCTGATTTCATGCCAGAACAAGCACGTGACCTCCACAGTTAGAGGCAGATGCTAGTGTCATTTATCACAAAAAGAAGTCAATTTAACGCCTTTTGCTTGGAAGTCCAGTTGGGCTTAAGCCTGTATGTGTCCTCAGTTACTGTGAACTGACAAAACCCTGCAGTGATTCACAAAGCCAGCTGCCCTACGGGATTTTGACAAACTGCTTTTTATGAGCTTAGATTTACATTTAGCAACATGTAATTTTTTTTTCTTCCCCTGAAGAAGTTCATAATCAGCTCATAAAGACTCAACAGCAATGTAAAAACAAACAAACAAAAAAGAATACACGTAGTGTTCAGGATTAAGTATGCAACATGTAGGAGTGAGTGAGTGAGTGTGTGTGTTTTTTCAAAAAAAGACAAAACACACAGAAACAAGAAACAGACAACAGCAGTGCTGAAATTTTCCTGCGGATTAGTAACGCTGAAATAAGAGTCCTAATTTATTATACTTTACAGCTTTTTTATATTTTTTTACTTATAAAATATCTGATTGCTTTGTGATTCTGAAGAGATATGTATAGATTATTTTGTCTGCATATAATCTGTAGCATCCGTGCTTTTACTAGAAATTCCTAAGTAAATTTGTTATTTTTCATGTTAAAAGATTACCATGAATACAATGCTGTGATGATGAAAATTGCTTTTCTATTTACAGCCAGTGTTCAAGACACTGCCAGGCCAAAAAATTGAAAGACTGGAATTAGGAGGAGCTCTTAATACACCACAAGAGAAAATTTTTGTGGCGACAGGATCAGAAGTTAGAGGTTTCACAAAAAGAGGGAAGCAGTTTCTTACATTTGAAACTAACCTCACTGAAAGCATCAAAGCTATGTATGTATGATATTTTGCATTTCTTTCATAGCTGTAGCAGATTTTTAGCTTATGATTTATAAAATACTTTTTTGACTGTATTGTGTGCTTGTAGGTAACACTAAGTGCCACTCCAGCTTTAGCTTGTGCCATGGTGTGTAAGAAGGAATTTAGAGAATCATGATGAAGTTTAGAAACTGTAGGGGGGTCTGGAGGCACTCAGATCAGTGCAGACACAGGTGAGCAGAGGTGGGGTTGCTGCCATAGGAAATCATGATCATATACCTGTCCTGTAGTAGAATAGGAACATATTATCTTTTTTAATTTCTGGATTATGTTGTAAGGTGCTGCCATATATTAACCAGCTTGAGAAGAACTAGTATCAGCAAAATATTTAAATAAAATTTGTATTAAGATTTTCCTGGGATTTTACTTGAAGATAAAATAGAAAATTTGAGAGCTATGGAAATCATATGATTTTGGCATTTGTAAGAAAGTTTTTGTATACCTGAAACTTGCAGAGCCCAGTAATGCCTTGAATCTGCAAGCAGTAGTGTGTGCATATAGTGGGGCTAAAAGACTGTCACTGCTGTTCTACTGGCAAAATGTTCCAGGAGGTGTTTTCTCTCTTTCAGGTATATTTCAGGAGCAGATCTCTTTCTTTGTGCAAGCTATATCTATAACCACTACTGTGACTGCAAAGACCAGCACTACTACCTGTCAGGAGATAAAATCAATGATGTGATCTGCCTTCCTGTAGATAAAGTGAATTGCATTACACCAGTACTTGCATGTCAGGATAGAGTCCTCAGAGTTTTACAGGTTAAAATACTTACTTACTCATGTTTTATGTATAGATGCCATAGAATTGAACTAATTCTTAAGGAAATCAGCTTATCAGTTTGTCTTAGATGTCGTAACAGCTTGCTTGGCAGTGTTACTGCCTGTAAGGCCGATTATATATTTTTTAAAGAGAAAAACATGACTGTAAGCTTGGAAAGTGAGGATTAGTGAAACCACTATAAGTAGGTGTTGGAATTCACAGGTGGAAGTAGGTAATAAGTTGGTCACTTCTAACTAGAAGTGCTCACCTAAGGGAATATAGATGTGCAAGCCTCTACTAGTTTGGAAATTCTGGCTCTCACAAATTACTGTTGCAACAAGTCTGAGTGATATTAAGTGGTTTAACAAAAAAATATGCCAGTCAAATTTGCTGATTATTTTTAATAATAACAACACATTTTGAGAGTCCTATGTATTATTTATGTGAACTTTACCCTGCTTTGGCTTATAAATAGGTATTGGGAGTTTGTCTATGTGAAGCATACCTCTTACTATTATCCATAATAATTTTGCCCTTACGCTTGCGAGCCTTTATTCTGTATTGTAATTGGTGTTTCGGGGTTGATTTTGGTTGGTGGGTTTTGCTTGGGTTTGTTGGTTTGTTTTTTTGAGGATTTTTGACAAAACTCATTCAAGGTGGTTTTATTTTTCTTCAGGGATCTGATTTACTTTCTGAAGTACAAGTTCCTGGACCACCTACTGTTCTTGCTTTAAACAATGGAAATGGGGGTAACAAGATTTTGAATATACACATAAATGTATTTTTGAGATTTTATTGCTTGTCTTTGTTAATTACATTTTGCTTTGATATTTAGGCTGATGTTACAAATGTGGCCAAAAAAATGACCATGTGAAGCATTTCCTAAATACAAATAAGCACATACACAAGAGATTGTTTTAGACAGTTCTAAATCATATTCACATTTCATTGAATGCCTCTTAGAAGACCAGTGAGATACAAGGTTGTTCTCACTGTGTAAATACAAAGTGGACTTTTGGGGACCTTGCAAAGTTCAGGGTTTGGGTTTCTCTCACACATGGATTTCCATAACTAGAATCACTAGTTGCATCCATCTATGGATGGATGAGAATACTGAGTAGAGCTCAAATAAACTGAGACTGTGGAAGGATCAGTCTTAAAATAGTTTGATCATCCTTCCTGCTAATCTTTTCTAACCTGATAGAAATCACATTGCTGTGTTAATCTGGTGCTTAATTTAGTTGGTCACGTTGTGTGACAATGGCTTTCAGAGCTGGTTCAGAAAAGTAGTTCTTGCTTATGTCTTTTCCACAACATTCACTAATGGATGGATATTCTGAATGAATTTCTTTTTTTGTCTTCTGTAAAGCAATTTAATAGCCTATTTTTGCTGAAATTTCGAGCATTGGATTATAGATGGGTTAGGTAGAACTCTAGAGCAGGGAGGTATTCATGCACAGAAGAGTGATAGCCATGAAGAAATTATCGGTACAGGTGCAGTTTTCACCTACTGAGTTTTTTTTATAGTCAGGCTGTTACATTGCACCACACAAATGTTAGTGTTTTCTTTTTCCCTCCATCTGCAAATTGTTAACTACACAATATTTTCAACTCTTTTAAACTGGTGTACTTAATTTTACCAGTTCTAAATTCAGTTTATGTGTTAAGGTGACTCTGGAGAAGAAGTTGTGTATGGAACTTTGGATGGTAAACTGGGTCTTTTCCAGATCGCTGGTGCTGAGTCTATACCTAAGTGGGAAGTTGAAAATGAAAAAAAGAGAGGAGGTATGTGTCTCAGGCTCTTGTTCTTCAACTTTCCAGCATATCTGAGGCTTTAGTACAAGTGTGATAATAGGCAAATCTTATTCGTAGATACTTTGAGGGTTCTTGTAGCTATGTCAGTATGTGATCTTAATATGAGTAAGCTCCCTTTGATTCTTATGATTCTCTTATAAACAATTCTAATCAATCTGTGTTGCTTCTGCTCATAGTATTTCCTGTACTTTAGTATACTTTTATTTTTAAATTGGCATGTGTAAAACGTTATTGATCCACATATGGTTACTTGAGGTTTTTAGCTTTTTTATGACTATTTCTAAACAGAAATATACCTGCCAAATTGCCAGATTTTTCAAATGTTCTTTCTCTCTAGAGAAAAGGTTAGCATCTTCCCTGCAAGACTTGTTTGTTTTGTTGGGGCTTTGTGTGCTTGTTTGCTTTTTTAAATAATAAAAAGTTAAGGGGTTTAGACTGAGGATGTAATAAGGCTTTCATTAAAGCTCCATGGTGAGACTTAACTGGTCAGGACATAGAGCAACTTTCTGCCTGTTTTAGCCTTGGTATGCGGCTTCTGCACCATCTATTAGTCCATACTCCTTTGTAAAGGAAAAGACCAGGAAGAGAAATTGTGTATTTGTAAAAATGTTATATCGTAAAAGACATCACTGAATTATTTTCTTTAAAAGCTTCCTAATATGTCCTTACTCTTCATAGGAAATATGAAGAAGTCATAAAACTTAAATCCCATCTCATTTTTCATAGTAATTCTTGTACAAACTCACTGTGTTTTCCTTCTTCCAGACTTGAACTCTTTCCTGTCCAGACATGAGCAGCTGTCACAGGCTGGTTCTGCATGTGCTGGCAGTGAGTTTGTCCACTAACGTGTCAAGCAGCAGTGCCTAGTCCTGGTCTGGCACAAGTCAGAACCTTCTTTCTGCCACCATAACTAGAATTCATTGCAGTTTATTTACCAGTATCTTGAAGTCACCTACAAGAACCAAAGAATGTTTGCTTCTGGCAAAGTTTCAGTAGTGTGGACAGACAATAGTTATCTGGGGAAATGCTTGACAAGGAGAGGTTACAGCCCTCAAAAGTGAGCTTTTTGAACATCAGAATGGGCCTGTGTTAAATGCCTTTCACCAAAGGAACTGCAGTGGCTTTGATTTGGCTATATAATCTTGAGCCTCCGATGCTTCAGCCCTCTAGTGGGCTCTTTCAGAAATAGCATTAATAAAACTAAAAGCTGACCCGAGTCTCTGTCTGTGTAACAGCCTCTGTATTACCGTGTCATAAACAAATGAAAGTAAAGTAAAATTTATTTTATTTTTTTTTACTAGGTGTCTTATGTATTGATAGTTTTGACATCTTGGGAGATGGAGTTAAGGAATTACTCATTGGACGAGATGATGGAATGCTGGAAATCTATAACTTTGAGAGTGCAGATGAGCCCATCCTTCGATATGATTATGTAGGCCAACATTCATTATACTCTTCTTTGCTGGAAAAATGGATTTTTTTCTTAAAAAAATCTTTATTTCAGAACTTAAAGTATATGCAAGGTCATTACTACTAAAATGTGTATTTTTAATTTTATGAACTCTATAATGTTGACAATATGAACTTCAAACCAATATCCTAATAATTAAGAACAAAAAAGTGAAACAGTCCCAATTTGAGCAAAAATCAAAATAGTGTAGAGCATATGTTAATGTTCTGTCTCTATTGTCTATTGAAGTTTATCCCAGGCAAAACCTGATACGATGCTTCTCTCGGTGAAAAAGCAGTCCTGTGTTGTGTATAGACATGTGTGTTTTACATTTAAAGTAATAAATGTAAACTGTCAGAACTTCATTGAGCATAATTACTTTGATTATGAATTGCTTCAGATGGTAGATTTGAGCCATAACGACTACTTCAGCTGTTGGCCAGATTGTAATTCCTGCTGGAAAAATATTGTCCATCGGTGTTTTGATTTAAACTGCTTTTTAATCTCTGTTATGCATAGTAGGATTGGAATGCATTTGTTAGAACACCCTGATTTAGCTGTGATAATCATCAGCTAGCTTATTCTATTGTAGGTCTAGATATTGTGCAGCTATGTAGGTATTTTCTTATGCAGGTAAAAGGAGTGTAGCCCTTAACCCCCTCAGAAACAAAACAAAATACAAAAAACAGACTTCTAGAATAAGTGCAGTGATGTTTTACTCTGTTTGAATATATTTATTTGCAGGCCTTATCAGAGAGCATTGCATCCATCCAGGGTGGCTGTGTAGGAAAAGATGGCTATGATGAAATTTTAGCATCTACATATTCAGGTAAGGTTCATATCATTATGTGTTATCAATAAGTGTTGCATATGGCGATGTGATAAAAATGAGGCAGGTTGTGTTGTTAGTGCAGCTCACATCTCAACATTTGTCTTCTTATTGGAACCCGGATAATATTTTGTTTATCTAATTTAATATTTGCATTTCAATTTACTGGTTAGTATTTACACTACATTTTTTATATTTTAAGATATTCATAATGTGTTCCGCTGTGTAACACAGTGGCTGGTTATTCTCTGGTGTCCTGTCTAACTCAGATGAAATACTTGAATATCCTACATCTGAAGTAATTATTTCCAAGTTACTATGTATTAAAAATATTTAAAAACATGCATATACTTTTTGTTTTCCAGTCTTTTGCATAATTTCCTTTTTTTCCAGCTTCATAGGGCTTTAAATGGGATTGATATTGCTTTGAGTAGAAAATAAAAGCTTCCCCATATGAGATATCTCAGCCCCTCTGTATGGTTAGAGCTACTGGCCTGACTGTCACAGGGGTCATGACAAACTGGGTGCACATGTTAACTGCTGGCAGCTGAAATACTACTAATATTCTATTTTTGTTTATCTTCAGTACTAAAAAGCCTACTGAAACCTCTTGTATTCAAAATAATGTATTTTGGCAGGGTATAACTCTCAGCCAGTTATTGAGAATAAACAGTGTTAAAGTACCTTTTTAAATAGTCTTTGGATGACTGAAAGATTCTGACACCTCACCTGGTATGAGTTGTTTTGGTATGGTGGTAGGCTGCAACAATACTGTGGCCTAAGTCCTTTGTGGCCTCTTTTAGTTGGGAAAGTTATAAAGATCTGTGAAAGATACAGAAGAAAGAAAAACACAAAAGCCTATGTTCACCTATAAAGGTGAATTTTCACAGATAAACTTTACTTTGAAAGGTAAATTCTGATAGGATTCTGATGGGTGCAGTACACTGGGTCTTGCAGATTTTGGCAGATGTGAAAAACTTGTGCGTAGAGCAGAAAAAGTTACATTTGAAACCTGGCAGTGTAGGACTTCTGTTGATTTTTTTGAAGTTTGTGCTCCATTATTGGGCTTTCTTGGTACTTTGAGTAGATAGTGCATGTGAAAGACACTGGATATATCAGCTTTAATAGTGCATTTTATAATAATGCTGTCCTAGTGTTTGCATGCATTAGAAGAGGTCACTAGAGCTTTAAACACCCATTCAAGTCTGCATATCATACCTGAGATGTAAGATTATAATAAATTGTAATTTGCTTTTTATAAGGAAATGTAATTAAGTAAACAAAAAGGTGATTTTTTTTTTCGTTTTATCTGGCAGTATTCAAATCACACTGTGCAACATAGAGTTTGCTATAAGCACACTGTACAGCTTTTTGGTTTGTTTTCAACTATAGTTATTATTCATGGTTTTGTAAGAGAAACAGAAGGGGGAAAAGATGTGAGAACCCTTAAAAACTGATGCAGAGGGATTTATTGCTCAAAGGACTTAGTGAAAAAGAATGTCATGTTTTCCAGTCTGTAAGTTAAGAATGAAACCCATAAGAAAATCATACTAAGTGTCTAGATTAATTCTTCAAAGAAAGAATTAAAGTTTTGATTCATTTGACCCAGTATCTAGAACAGACATTGCTCCACACACACCAAAGCTGAGTGTAGACTTTTTTTCTATAGCTTATAAGGAATATAAACTTCATATATTGGTTTAGGCTGGCTGACAGGACTGACTACAGAACCTGTCCATAGAGAAGGCGGAGCAGGTGAAGAACTAAAATTAAGTCAAGAAATGCAGAGCAAGATTTCATCTTTAAGGTAATTGCACTAGAAAGAAATATAAATAGAAGAATTAAAATGTTAAAAGCTGAAATGTCATCTTTCCTTCCTATCTCTCTGGATTTTCTGTATCCTTCATATATCTAGAAGTAGAATCAAGCCTTTTCAAAGCAGAAATGAACAGTCTTGTGAATGTGGAGAGGAAAAATTAGGAGAAAAAAGTTTGAGGCTGGGTAAGACATATACTGGATGGTAGTATGTCTGACTTTATTCATCAGCAGTGCTCTTTTATAGTGCAGAGTAAACATGTGGTGGATTGTATTAAAAGCAAGGTATAATAAACAAAGACCATAGTCTTGCTAGCTACAGATGTCGCTTACAACACTTTCCCACAACAGAACATCCTGGGAAAAGCCAAGAGTTGATAGAATACATAATCCCTTTGTTCAGAGCAGGTGTCCTGCAAATTCCTTACTATCTTTTCTGTCGATCAGCCTTGCCTCATCTTTATTCTTCTGGCAGCAGGCCTTGCCTTGCTGCTATCTCTGGTCATCCTTGCTTTGTATAGTGGGACCCCGCTTTTTTGCTAGCTCTGGGTTCTGTCAAATTACCCAGGCAGTCCTCCACAGAATAGCAGCCTCCTCTCAGTCTCTTTCTGTCTTGCTTTCTTGCTGTCTTAATGCCTTCTTCCTCAGTATCAGCAAGATCAGATTCCTTTCTATGCTGCTTGTAGCTTCCAAATGATAGGAGGAAAGTAGTTGCTAGCATGTAATTCAAAATGTGTTGTGACTCACCTAAATCTGTTTTGGCAAATTACAGTACAGAATGTACATTTTCATGTGATATATTTTCTTCGTGTATGTGGAAGGGAAGTCACCAATCACTTCTGGTTGGAAAATAGTGGACAGAAGATAAATATAACTGCCTTGCAAACTTAATCTACCAAATTTCTAGGGTAGCTTAGCTTTTACATCTGTTTTTCTACGACATTATATGTGGTTTCCACTTTCCAGGAATGAATTGGAACACTTACAGATCAAAGTACTTCAGGAACGTGAAAAACACCAGCAGTCTTCTCAGTCCGGTACTGCTGTTTCATCAGTACCCACATTTAGTGTGAATGATAAGTTTACATTAAATAAGGATGATGCTAGCTACAGCCTCATCTTGGAGGTGCAGACATCTATAGATAATGTCCTGTTACAAGTGAGTGTGCTTTTATTCTTGTTGGCTTTCTTAATAGCTAAATAAAACAGAGACCTTCTAGTTTGAGAAGCTCCAAGTTATAGTATCTTAAGTGTATGAGTTTTTAAATACCTAAATTGTTATAAAAGAGCACTGAAGTGCAGTGTTGAAGTAACTGTTGTAAAAGCTAGTTAGGGAACAAATGCAATTTAAACTTTATCGAATAGAGCAATATTACACTGATAGCAAAACAGACCAAAATGCCTGCCATACTAGCAGGTTTCCAAAGAACTTTGCTTTTTCCACATTTTTGCTTTTGCGTGCTTGTCTCTACTTAAACAGCAATTAACTCATTTAAGTCTTAAATTAGGTGCAGATTCTCACTTGCCAGTTAAGTAGCCATTGTATTGGAAAATTATTTTTAGAATGGTGTGGGCCACCTGTGTGCTTTCAGTATGGAACAGCATCTGATTTGTGTGCAGCTGGTAATAAATAGATAAATACTCCTGGCAAGCAGAGCAAACTTATTTAGATATTTATCTTTATTTTTATTGAGGATGTTATAAAAGTAGTGCTAAGCTACAGCTAATAGGCAGCTCTATGGTACCTGCTGTTGCCATAGCCAAGTGAGAAATAATTGAGTTGTTTAATTGAGGCCTGAATTTACTGCTTTATATTTCTGCAAAGAAATATATTCCTCGTATTCCTCTTCTGTGAGAAGACAATAAAACTGTTCTAAAATTTTTTTTAGAAAGTATGTTGCATATTTATCAGTGTTACCTGACACTTCTCTGAAGTTACAAAGTAGTACCAAATAAAGAAATAAATAATTCTAATACCCTTAAATCTCATTTTCAGAACAGTGTTAGATTTAGTTTTAATTCCAGTGGAAACACATTTAGATACGAAGTGGTGGGTGTCAAAAATGTTATGTCAAGTAAAAGGCTTATAAGTAGTTGTGTAATACAGTCCTTGGTTTCCTGAATGAATATTGTAATTCCCTCATTAAAACAGGGAAACACTTCAATCATGAAGATCCTTCATGCATACGAATAAAGCACACTTGAATGTCTGAAAGGCAATTACATGTTACACTGAACTTGTATGCCAGCCACAGAAGGGTTCAGGACTCTGTATATAAGATTAAGAGAAAGATTATCACATTACTCTGGGATTAAGTGGTAAACTGTGTGTCTGTTCAACATTTACCTCTCAGATGAAGGAGAGGCTTCTCCCTCACTAAAATAATTGATGACAATTAAAGGATAAATGCATTAGAAGCTACCTGGGAATGTAAGCTTTTTATTTTTCCTTCCTCATATGTTCTGCAGAGTGATGTACCAGTAGACTTACTGGATGTAGACAAAAATTCTGCTGTTGTTAGTTTTAGCAGCTGTGATTCTGAGGTGAGTGAAACAACAGAGGTGATATGGAGATTGCACAATGAAGGCTTTTAGTATTATATTTTAAAAATAGAATATTGAATTGTATATTTGTAATTTAAAATATATTTAGTATAAACAACTCATTTGGCAATTTTGGAGAGCTCAGTTTCACTAGAAATACTGGAGATTGGGAGTTAGTGGCAGGTCTTGACACATAGCAAAATTAAATATGCACAAGGTTCTGGAAGCAACTACTCTCATGCTTTTTTCCTGCCTCTTCAGGAATGCAAAAGACATTTTCAGTATTTCTCACTTCTCTGGATTTCCCAGTTTTGGGGTTTTTTTAAGTGAAGATTGTATTTCCTATTTACTGTGTCTTAAAAAATCATTCCAAAATGTGAAAATTCTGCTGTGTGGCGAGTCATATGTTTTAGTGCATTTTTTATATAATAATGACAAACTTAAATACAGAATTACTGATAATGCTTAGGGCTGGGGGAAATCCATGAAATACCTTGGCATTATGAAAATCTTCTGCAATCTTTTTCCTTGTAACTTCTCTAAGTGTTTTAGTTTTAAGAACTAAATTTGCACATCGTTGGTCTACCCTGGTGCTTTCAGAAATGAGTTTTTGTATTTTAAGGTGGGGTTTTTTCGTATATTTTTTTACTGATCATAATTTAGGTTTTGGATGTTGCTCTGATACTGAATGTATGTGGGGCAGCCTGACAGATACATTAATCAGATGAATAATATATATCTGTATAATAGTTTTTATGGTGGTATTAGAAAATGTTAAGAGGTTTCAGTTGATTTGTATTTATTACAGAGACATTTTAAAAATTCTACCATCATTAAAATAAGTGTAATATTCAAGGGAACCACGTATTACTTTTTTGTATTAAAGTTTAGTAAAATAGCTTTACAAATAGTAAAAATATCTACTTGTTTTGACTGCAGATACATACAGTACTTTTGTGAATCCACATATGTGTTGTTTATTACTTTTCTTTTTTCTGTTTACAGCCAAATAGCAACTTTCTTCTTGCGACTTACCGATGCCAAGCAAATACTATGAGACTTGAACTTAAGGTAAATGCTCCAAAATATTTTCCATAATAAATTAAGGTTTATGTAGCTGTCCACTTAGAAATGGAGAGAGATCTCTGTCTGACCTGACTGCTTATCCTGAGCAAATGATCAGTCGAATTTCTACTCGAGGAGAACCTGATGTCCTTCTCAAATGTCCTTAAGGTGAAAGCAGTAGGGAAATGGCAGATTGTGAAAATACTCGAAACTGTAGACCATGTGTGGAACTTCAGGTGAAAAGAGGCATAGGAAGGAAAGCTATAGCTCTTGTCCTTTGAAGTGTTTGAAGGAAATTGCATTGAGAAGTAACCTGGGAATATAGAATGGATTTGTAGTTTGGAGAAGCAGCAAATCCAGTCATTCCATGCTTATCATATGAGTGGGTGTTTTGGGGCTTATTTTTAACAGTCCGCCAAATTCACTTGTTTTGTGGCTACCAACAGGGGAACTGGTGTAGGATGTTGTGATTAAGGAAATCCTCAACATGCACACAGGCTCTAGGTATTCTCTTTATGTAGTTGCCTAAAACAAGAAAAATTAATCAAATGCATTCATGATACACAAAAAGAGGTTTGTTTTCTACTTCCCCACTAAAACCATTCATAAACTTGTGTCTCATAGTGGAGTGTGTCATCAAAACACTGTACAGTCACTCTTGCATTTGAATCCTGATGTGACAAGATGCTATCTGCAGAGATCCTGCTGCCACCTAGCTGCAATACGCTGAGGATCCGCAGGGTTTGACCTTAAACACATGCGAGACACAGTACACTCCACACTTCTGAGCACACAGCAATGCAACAACCACTTCTCTGCTGAGACCAGTTATACAGAGTGCACTAATAAGTCTGCCACTCACACAGAACTGACAAGAAACAGGAGTGTCCCACCTGTAGCACCAAGACAGCTGCCAAAGTAGCCAGAAAAGCTACCAGAGGAGCTTCATGCAAAAAAAAAAAAAACTGAACAGAAAAAAAAGGGCAGACTGGAGTTTTAAGTACAGGTTTGCTTTATAACCTTGTTTATGTCCTGTGTATTTTATAAGGTCTCAGAACTCAAAAAGCAGTGTTTTTGCAGGAAGTCACCCACTTCAGTGTTTTTAATAAAAATAAGTAGAGTTGTCTTTGGAAATAAAGTCAGCAAGATTTAAAAGCTGTACTGTTTGCACATGCATAGATGAAATACAAATAGAGAATGAATTCCTGCACTTAATCTAGTTTTAAAATATTATTCATCTCTTTATAGTCACTGTCAAGCATATAGTACTCTAGATATTCTTGAACGAATAGTCTTTCTTTAATATATTTTGAATACCCATCAATTTTCCAAATTGTGGTAAATTAATCTTTCCCCTTTTGTTCTTTTTTGTGGGTTTTGCTTTTATTTCTGCAGGTTCGATCAATTGAAGGACAGTATGGGACACTTCAAGCATATGTAACTCCAAGGATTCAACCAAAAACCTGCCAAGTTCATCAGTACCAAATAAAACCACTTTCACTTCATCAGAGAACTCACTCTATTGACCATGACAGGTATTTGCAAAGAAAAATCAATGCCTTGAATGTCTTGAAAAACTGACCCATTTCAGATGAAACATCGTTTACTCTAGAAACTGAAGTATGTCATTCGTAACCCACAATTTTGAGCCTGTAGCTCCATTTAGAGGTTTTCTGACAGAAAACCTGGATTTAACGCATTCCTGATTTCCTTGTTATTCTTTATCCTTGTTTTCAGGTTATTTTCTATATTTCTGACTCTGGTTATATTGCAGCCCCATGGGATTGTAGACCTGAGGGTGTGGTAGAAAGGAACCTTGCCTGAGTTTGTAACAGCAGTCTTTTCACTTTCAGCCTCATTTCCCCCTCCACCCTTTTAATGTAATTCTTTCCCATAGCTAACTTGTCTCCAAAAGTGAGCCAAGATTCCCTCCACCTTATCTCTCTGTTAGCAACCTAGTTTTATGCAATTTCTACTTGATTTTTCTCCAATATCTTGTTAATATCTTGTATTTCCACAAAGTTATTGCTTGCTTCAACACAAAACTGAAAGATTGAAGGAGTGATACCAAATGCTTTTATGTGCAAATGAACTCCATTATGCCTTGTTCTTGATACGAGTTCTACGCCTGTGGTTTACAGCATGAGAGACTGTTGAGGCTCTTAGTCATACTTGCAGTATTGTCAGTTATTTACCTTTGTCATAGGTTTCAGGTTCGACAACTTGAAAGGAGATAGGTACTTCCAACTCGTTTCTCATCCAGTTCTGACATGCCTACTAGGAAATAAAACTTTAATGTATGCATAATATTTGTCTTGAAGTACAGAAAAGTCACTGTAATCTGCCATACCTAACTACTTAACAAAATACCTTACTTTTTCCAGGGTGTTAAAAGGAACTGAACTTTTTCATATGGGTATCTAGTGACCTGACAGTGCCCCTCCTTTATAACTAATTATTTTTTTTTATGTCATAGACCCATGAATACACTGATGCTCAAAGGCCAGTTCAGTTTACCTGAAATTCACTCGTGGGTTGTGTTTTGCTTGCCTGAGGTGCCTGAGAAGACTCCTGCTGGAGACAGTATCACCTTTTATTTTCAGAACACCTTCCTGGGAACACAGCTTGAAAGTACTTACAGGTAAAATACAATTACAAAAGTGCAGTGTACCTACACTGGGGCTTTTGTCTCTTTCACTCTTGGCCAGTCTGCAAGTACCATTTCACTTACGTCCTACTGTTCACCCCTCAGCTCTCAGCCCCATCAAAACTCCCGCTAAAGAGAAGAGGAATCTTTCTAAAAAAAATTGTCAGACATTGTCAGGAGTGAGCACTGTTAAGCAATGACGCAATCTGTAACTCAAATAGGGTTTTTCTTGACATTGGTCCAAAAACCAAAATTGCCAGGGAGGAAAGCCCTGGTCTATTTTTAAGATGATGGCATTCTTTTAGGATTTAAAGAACATAGCTAACTAATCCAGTGAAGTCGTTGTGTAATATCTTTTTTTGCATCTTCTATTAGGCAATTGTGTTTAATACTCTATTCTCAAATTAATTCTGTCTTCCTTCAATAAATTATCTTTATCCACCTGAAGATGGAACTGTAAAGTGAGGAAAAATTAATTGTTGTAATTGCACAAATTCCAGCCTGTTCCCAGCCTACCATACATGTTGTCCACTCATAATGTAGAAAGTTGTTGGGTGGTGGATTTTTTGAGGGGGGTGTGGTTTATTTTCCCTTCTGATACTGAAGCTTGTTTGGCCTCAGGGCACTGCAATGATAAAACTTGGGACGAATGAATATAGTCACTGAATATTCACTGAATAATCTTAGAGCCATACAATAGAGATAACTCTTTTGTATATGTCTACACAAATTTCCGAGATATGTCCACACCACTATACCTAATTTACTGGAGCAGGCTTTTTTCTGTTGAAATTACACTGGAAATGAGAGAACAGTGTAGGTGTGTATACAGTCTCCTGATATATGGAGAATCATTTCAGCCTTTACAGAGGCTGCTTTCTTTCATTTGGGCATGAATTTACAGGCCTTTGTAGGGGCAGTGTAGGGACAAATTAGTGCATGTATGTGTCTTCAAGATAAGTTTGCTTGAAGTTTTTCTTCCTTTATAGAAAAGGTGAGGGATGTTTTAAGTCTGACAACATTTCTACAATATCCATCCTAAAAGATGTGCTTTCCAAAGAGGCTACAAAAAGGAAGATTAATCTCAACATATCATACGGTAAAGTTTTCTTCTTTATTTTCTTCTTTATTTATGTTGTCTTTCATTTTAAATTCTTATAAATGGAGTATGAATTATTCATTTGCTTGTTGTGTTTCTTTTTTTTATTTCCTACTAGACATAAATGAAGAATCTGTGAGGCACACGTTAAAACTTATCCACCCTAAATTAGAGTATCAGCAGCTGTTGGCCAAGAAGGTTCACTTAATAGATGCTTTGAGAGTAAGTATCCAAAGTCTTGTGGAAGGATTTTTCTGTTGTCAGATCAATCTGTAGGGCTGGGAGTCAGATATGTGTAGCACTGGTGTCTGTTTCCTTTCAATTCCCAGGACATGTATTTTAATTATCTAGGAGACAGACCTCTTCAAGTAGAATTCCCATTTGTACTGTATAACTAGACAATTATGTGGTGGATTAGTATGCTTAAATCAACAGAAGAAGGCATCTTGCTTTATTATTGAACATTCTCTTCTTGCCTACTGTGATTTTCCAGTTCCTTCTTTGTCTCTTTCAACTAACCTTTAAAAGCTTTTTAGGTTTGGGGATGCCATCATTCCAGGCCAGATGTGACTTCCTAGCTTTGGAACTCTATCCTAGTGTGTTGTAACTTCTAAATTACCTACTTAATAATCTTTTGCTTAATACACTCCTTAGTGTTTGGTCTTTGGGAGGTACCAGTTAGGCAGGTTGTCTCAGTTCTTGGACTTTTTCCAGCAGCTAAGATTTTGCCATCAAAAACTTGCCTTTATATATGAAGGTAATTGGTAATTCGTAATTTTTTTGAGGGGTGGGTGATGAAAATGGACAACCATTTCTTCTTACTTTGATGCTCTTGTGAGCATACTTAAATGCTGTTAATTCTTATAATGTGAAATGTCTTTAAGGAATTACAAGTTCACGAAGGAAACATGGACTTCCTGCTACCAAAATACCGCAGCATTTTAGAAGAGGCAGATGAGCTGCTTGAGGAATACAAGAAACAGCCTGCACATCTTGAGAGACTTTATGGTTTGTTGTTGATCAATTCAGCTTTTTATTTAAGTGTAACTTAATGTCTGGAGAGCATGCAGGACACAACTGAGAAAGTTATGAAGTCAGTATTACCAGAATTGAAATAATTTGTTTAGTGGGTACACTTGGGTAGCTTCAGGACAACAGTAGGTATGTAAGTATTTATGTCTGGTCAAAAAACATCAGAAAAAGAGAAAAAGGCACATGGGGTGAGAAGAGAGACTCATAGAAGATGATATAATTTAGTGAAGGAAATCCTCTAACCTCTGATTTTACCTGTACAGTTCTCAGCTAGCTCAGAGAATCTGTGCCAGACACCTGCTTTTTTAAGCCTCTGTATGCACAGCGTAAGGGAGAGTCCTCACTGCCCGTCCTGTGACGTAGTTCTCTCTCCTTAGTGTTTCAGATGTGGGTAACTGTAAGACAGAAATACATAGTTTGGGATGGAGCTGGAAGCTGGGCTGTTCTAATGGTGTTTTGGGTTTGTTTAAAACGTAGACTTTCAGAAGAGTCTTGTTTCTAAACCCAGAAAAAGTTAAAATAGTTGGCATGTAATAATCATTTGAGATACCACATAATCAAAGCAAGGTGAATTAAATTCTGGGAATTTACCTTTGCAGGTATGATCACAGATCTCTTCATAGATAAATTTAAATTTAAAGGCACCAACGTGAAATCTAAAGTTCCTCTCCTTCTGGAAATTCTGGATGGCTGTGATCAAGATGGACTAACTGCTTTCTTTGAGGCTGTTGCCTGACAAGGCAAAAACAGAGTAATTTTTTTTTTTTTTAAATCAAGGTAGTTAAATATCAAGTTTATAGCACTTTTTAAGAACACCACCACTTTGAATCTTTTGGTGTACAGTCAATCTTCAGGTTTTACTCCTATTTATCACACTGAACACATTGGTCAGCTTAATTTCATATAAACAGTTGTTTATGTTAAATGTACTCAGAGTTTCTATGTACACAGTGTTGTTTGTAGCTAAAGAAAATGTAGATGTAAATACCAGATACCTTTTTTGCAAAGATGTTTTTGGTACTGTTGAAGATTAAATGCAGTGGTCTTTTCAGAATGCATGAAGAAATGAGTTTTCAGAGACTTCACCAGAGAAGATACTGAGGTATTAAAGTATGTTCCTGTCTAGCAGGTGCTGGCTACACTGAGACAGTGCTGTGACACCCTCACCATGCTGGTGTACCTGGTGCACCCACAGGTGGGGGGACAATGCTCTGAAGTTTAGCCTACAGTCAGCTGCTTTTAAAGCTACATGTTGACTCTTGTTTAAAGAGTGGGTGGCATTAAACTCCCTTTGTTCTCCTCTTGTGACAGTGTTTCTCATTTCAAAACTCCCAGGATTTGGTGTCTTCTACCTTCCTGACTTCGAGCTCACTTGTATTTAAGAATAGAAGCTAGGAACTAACTTATGGATACAAAAATGAAATAAAAAAGAACTTAAGCCATTGAACGCACAGACAGGATTTCCCTTGGGGAAGGTATTTTCTTCCCTTCTTCCTCAGCTTCCCCAGGAGCATCTTGAAGGCTCGGGGAGGGGCTCCAGGAAAGGGCGGGAGGGACTTTCTATGAGGGCGTGGAGCCATAGGGTGAGGGGGAACAGTTTCAAGCGGAAAGAGGCTGGATTTAGATTAGGTATTAGGAAGAAATTCTTTCCTGGGAGGGTTGACGGGACACAGGCACATGCTGCCCAGGGAAGCTGTGGCTGCTGCCTTCCTGGAAGGAACTAGTGGTGTCCCCCAGGGATCGGTGTTGGGCCCAGTTCTGTTCAATATCTTTATCGACGACCTAGATGAAGGGATTGAGTCCATCATCAGCAAATTCGCAGATGACACCAAGCTGGGAGGAAGTGTGGACCAACTGGAAGGCAGGAGGGCTCTGCAGAGGGACCTGGACAGGCTGGAGAGATGGGCGGATTCCAACGGGATGAGGTTCAACACGGCCAAGTGCCGGGTCCTGCACTTTGGCCACAACAACCCCATGCAGCGCTACAGGCTGGGCACAGAGTGGTTGGAGAGCAGCCAGGCAGAGAGGGACCTGGGAGTCTGGATCGACAAGAAGCTGAACATGAGCCAGCAGTGTGCCCAGGCGGCCAAGAAGGCCAATGGCATCCTGGCCTGTATCAGAAACAGCGTCGCCAGCAGGTCCAGGGAGGTGATTGTGCCCCTGTACTCAGCGCTAGTTAGGCCACACCTCGAGTCCTGTGTCCAGTTCTGGGCCCCTCAGTTTAAGAAGGATGTCGAGGTCCTGGAGCAGGTCCAAAGGAGGGCAACCAGACTGGTGAAGGGACTCGAGCACAGGCCCTATGAAGAGAGACTGAGAGAGCTGGGGCTGTTCAGCCTGAAGAAGAGGAGGCTCAGGGGAGACCTCATTGCTCTCTACAACTACCTGAAAGGAGGCTGTAGCGAGGTGGGAGTTGGACTATTTTCCCAGATGACTTTCAACAAAACAAGAGGACACAGTCTTAAGTTGTGTCAGGGGAGATTTAGGTTGGATATTAGAAAGAATTTCTTCACGGAGAGGGTGATCAGGCAATGGAATGGTCTGCCCAGTGAGGTGGTAGATTCTCCGTCCCTAGAGACATTTAAAAAAAGACTGGATGTGGCACTCAGTGCCATGGTCTAGCAACTGTGCTCCGGTGGGTCAAGGGTTGGACTTGATGATCTCTGAGGTCCCTTCCAACCCGGCTAATTCTATGATTCTATGATTCTATGAAGTGTTCAAGGCCAGCTTGCATGGGAGCTTGGAGCAGCCGGGTCTGGAGAGAGGTGTCCCTGCCCAATGTCCGGGGGGTTGGACTGGGTGACCCCCAACCTTGCCGTACTTCACCCCCCGCACCTCTTCCGCTCCTGCACCCGCTCCCCTCGGCTCGCCGCGCCGCCCCGCCCCGCCCCGCCTCTGGGCCCCGCCCTTTCCCGCCTCCCGCCTCTTTTGTCCTCTGCCGCCGCCCGTAGTCCGCGTGGCGCGACGCGCCCTCCCATTGGCCGGTTCAATAGTCGCGGGCTACTTGAACGGCGAGAACGGCGCTGCGGCGCGAGACTCGGCGGCCGCCGGCACGAGCAGCGCCCATCCCCCCGCCCGGCGGCCCCGGCCTCGCTCCCGCCCCTGCTCCCCTCCGGCCTCCCCTGCTCCCCTCCGGCCTCCCCTGCTCCCCTCCGGCCTCCCCTGCTCCCCTCCGGCCGCCCCCGTCTTCGGCACCACCCGCGGCCGCAACCATGCTGGCGGAGCAGGAGAACCAGGAGAACGTTCCGCCGGGGAGCAAAGCGCAGCCTCCCGCCGGCACCCGCGTGGCGCTGGGGCTGCTGCGGGGAGCCCAGCAGCGTCCCGGGCTCTCGCTGCAGGTGAGGCGGTGGCGGGCGCCGGGGTGGCTGTGGGAGGCTGTAGGGGAGGGAGGCGCCATCTTGGGGTGGCGGGAGCTGTCAGCGGCGGCTGTCAGCGGTGGGGCCGGGCTGGGCTGGGCTCTCGGCGGGGCTGACGGGCGGCTCTCCCTCAGGCGGCGCGGGGAGGCGGTGAGGGCCATGGCGCGGCGGCGGGGCGGCCGGTCGGCGGGCAGCAGCCCTTCACCATCCTTGTGGACGAACCGGACGGGAAGCAGCAGCAGCAGCGGCGGCGGGGCAGCCCTGCCGCCCAGAAGGAGGAGGCGGCACTGGGGCTGCGCGCCGCGATCTGCGCCCTGGGGGTGCGGCGGCCCTTGGCCCCCTTGGACAACGCCATGGAGCTGAGCTTCGGTACGTGACACACTCACACAGACCTCCCCGGTGCTCCGGCAGCCCCCAGCACCCCAGGGTCCGGCTGGTACCCCACCAGCCCGCGGGGAGGGGTGCCCCGGGCTCCTGGTGCGCTCCCTGGGCACCCGTGTCTGCAGGACCCTTCCCTCAGGAAGCCCGGAGCTTAGCAGGGCTGTACGGCGTTGTTTCCGACCAGAGGATTTCTAGAGCAAAACTGGAGGACTGAAGATCGCAAAAATCTTTGGAGTGCAGACTACTTTGACTCTGCTTGGAAGATTAATTTTCAGTTGCTGGTTTAGTTTATAGAATCACAAAATGGTTTGGGTGGGAAGGGACATTAAAGATCATCCAGTTCCAACCTCCCAGCATGGGCAGGGACACCTCCCACCAGACCAGGTTGCTCCACGACCCATTGAACCTGGCCTGGGACAGGTCTAGGGATGAGGCATCCACTCCACAGCCTCCCTGGGCAACCTGTGCCAGGTTCTCACCACCCTCACGCTAAATTATGTATTCCTCATATCTATATCTATTTTCTTTTAGCTTAAGGTAATTATCCCTTGCCCTGTTTCTATATGCCCTTTTTAAAAGTTCCTCCACAGCTTTGAGTCTGCTACTTCAGTAGCTGTACAACAATTTTTCTATTTAGTTAGTCTATTTGCTGCACTTTGTAGGTAACTTTTTGCTTTGATGCTTAACTATTGGTGTCTCATAAGAGAAACAAGACTATAGGAAAGAGCATCCCTTAAAGCCTTACCCTTTGCTACCACTGTAAGATTAGAGGGATTATTATTCACTCAGGTGGATTCTGAGACTTTTCACCCAGGCACTGCTGTATTGGTGCAAGTGTTTTAAGCTCTTCCCAGTATGTACGGAATGAGAGCTCTCACATCCATCTTCTCTTTTGTAAAACCTGCATGAATATGTGAGGGTGGATTTCATCAAGGTCTACTTCTGCCAGTCTACAAAAGATTGTATATTAGGAAAAATTTCTTAACTGAAAGACAGGTCAACCACTGAAACAGGCTGCTCAGGGAACTGGCAAAGGCACCGTGTCTGGGGTGTTAAAAAAATGTGTAGCCTTTGAGATGTGGTTTAGTGGGCATGGTGAATTTGGGTTGATGGTTGGACCTGATGATCTTGGAAGTCTTTTCCAACTTTAATGATTCTAAAAAGCTCTGGTCCAGCACTGTTTTAAGATGCAATAGCTAAGCTTACAGGATTTACATCTATGTAGCGGAGTAACACAGACTGCACTGAGCACTACATAAGTGTAATAGAGGTTTTTTGCCCCTTTATTCCTAGGGAGGGGAAGACAAAGGGAAATGGCAAGCTTCCTTGTTGCAGTAACATTTTGGCTTCCCTAGAGGCCCTTTCACTCCCAGTCTAGTTGAGTGGCTTCTCTGAATTCCTAGGAGGCAAAAGACCCCACAGTCCCAGAGAGCGTCCATTAACATACTAGAGATTTGGATAGTTCCCTGTGCTGTAAGGAAGCCATCTGACTGGGTTTGTTTTACTATGGCTATTATCTCCTGCTTAGATTCTCCAAGTATTATGGACATTTCAATAACCTCAGAAGCAGAAGAGAAACCAAATGTGAATAACGTCCCAGACTATATCGGCGATATCCATGTGTACCTTAGGGAAATGGAGGTGAGCTGCTGTCTTTTTTCTTGTTTGCATACAACTGATATGGGAGAAATTTTGCGCTGAGAAAGCCATATAAACATTAGTTACTACAATCACTGAAATTTCCTAGAAATGGACTAATAATATGCTGTGAACACAAGACTTTTTTTTTTTTTTGCGATAAAGTTGATTGTGCTGTGCACTGAACAAAAGCCGGAAAGCAAGATTATGGAAATATAGTTTCTAGATACCAGACTTACTGTTGTTTACTTCTGACCTGTTTAAACTGCTTAAAATTAAAATTTGAGTTTAAATATCTGCTTTCTGACTGAGACTTAGCCCAAACTCAGTTTTATCTGTCATCTAAACCTACAGGTGAAATGCAAGCCTAAAATAGGTTACATGAAGAAGCAACCTGATATCACAAACAACATGCGGGCTATTCTTGTGGACTGGCTGGTGGAAGTTGGAGAAGAATACAAATTACAGAATGAAACTCTGCACTTAGCTGTAAATTACATTGATAGGTTTCTTTCTTCAATGTCTGTTTTGAGAGGAAAACTTCAGCTTGTGGGCACTGCAGCTATGCTGCTTGCATCGTAAGTGAAATTGTTCAATTTAAAATTCCATCTGCTGGTCTCATACAGATGAAAATCTTGTGGTTATCACATTTCTGTTGCCTATAGTTGCCTTTAGATTGACTCCGGAAGGCTTCACACTGGAAGAAAAATCAGGAGTTATTCCCCTAAAAGCTTGGTAGTTTGTATGAAACTACAGGCAAGGCTCTAGGCTGCCTTTGTAAATTGACCTTATGTGAGGACTCATTTTTTCTAGCTACAGTAGCAAAGGGTTTCTAAATAGTATTTGAGGGAATACGCACAAGGGATATGAAAGAAAATTCTGCTTGTACCAGTTATTAGTTTAGTGAGTTCTTCTGGAATTTTCGTAACTCCGAGTCCCAAATAGCATAGTGTTAAAAGATCAGGTTATTGTAGCTTGACAGCTACATATTATTCTGAGTCAAGAGCTACTGAACCAAGTGCACCAAGCTTCTTTAATAAGAGTGCCCAGCTGTTTGACATGTCAGAATATAAATTAGCATGCTCTCTTTCATTAAATATTCCTGTTTATAAGGTTTGCTAGTACTCAATAATTTGCTCATAACAATTTCTCCTGGCAGAAAGTTTGAAGAAATCTACCCCCCTGAAGTAGCAGAGTTTGTCTACATCACAGATGACACCTATACCAAAAAGCAGGTTTTAAGGATGGAGCACTTAATTTTGAAGGTTTTGTCATTTGACTTGGCAGCTCCAACAATCAACCAGTTTCTCACTCAGTATTTCCTACATCAGCAGCCAAATGCCAAAGTGGAGAGCTTATCAATGGTGAGTAGGAATTACTAGCTCAGCCTCTGTAACGTAAATATCTCAAAATATTATAGAAAGTGCTGTTGAAAAAGCATGCATTGGGAATACTGACAATACCTAACAGCAGATGCTAAGCAAGAAAGTGGAAACTAGTAAAAGTTGTTCCTTTGACTGATTACAGGATTGGAAATGTAAATTCAGGTTCTACTGCAGCTGTTGAGTGCTCTTCTACTTTATTTTGGATGCAGATGATTCTAATTCTTTTGTTTCCCTTGCAGTACCTTGGGGAGCTGAGTCTAATCGATGCTGATCCTTATCTGAAATACTTGCCATCAGTTATAGCTGCTGCAGCATTTCATCTAGCAGACTATACAATCACTGGACAAAGTTGGGTATGTAGCACTAAAACTTGAGTCTTCCTTTACCTTTATGCATGTCTAGTGTGTTCATGTGCAGTTTTGGATTCCTGGGCGGCAGGAATCACAGCCCCTCTACACTCATGTACTGATGCACTCTGTTCTGGTGATCCTTCTCAAAGCTGTAAGCAGCTTCCTTGTGATGGGGAAAGGGCAGCAGGAAAACCTAGTCTTTCTGGAAGCAAGGAATGCTTGTTTAGAATATGGTAGTTTTCAGGGTAAGTGGAAATCTATGTGAATTGCTGGAGTCTGAGCATTATTGAACTATTTTGAGCTTAAGAAAATGAGACTCTGTTAGCCTACTGAAATAGAGAGTTTCAGCAGGAAGCTAAAATCTCCACCTGTGTAAGTGAACAGTAATGTTAAAATGTTCCTCTTTTTTCCCACAGCCTGAAGCCCTGTGCAAAGTAACAGGCTACACCCTTGAAGACATCAAGCCTTGCCTCATGGACCTACACAAGACCTACCTCAAAGCAGCACAGCACACACAACAGTCCATCAGGGAAAAGTACAAGAGTACGAAGTGAGTATCTGTAGGGATGCATGGTAAGCTTGTACCTTGTGCCTGAGTTGTCCTAGCACAGAACTGCTTGAGGGGGTGAGGTGTATCTTGAGTCTTCAGTCAGACCCAGCTAACCCCATCTACCATGTAAATGAAATGGTGGTAAGACTCCTCAGGTTTGTGCACAATATTTTGGCAAGCAATACTTTGTAGACAGGAGATGGTCTTCCTGGTATTCCTGAAAATCTGTGTTGGTGCTGCAGCTGGCAAGCCCGAAAATGTTTCCTGCTGGCTGTGCCTTGTGAGAAATATGCTTCACTACAGGATATATGCTTTTCTTCATGTCAGAGCACTTGAGCAAGATGACATCCTGAATCTTTTTTTCCCCTCTATAGGTACTATGGAGTATCGCTTATTGACCCACCAGAGACACTAAACTTATTGCAATAATCAAGAGACTGATCTTTTAAAGGATGTATATTACAAGAGAATGATGTACAGTTTTAAACATGGTTCAAAATCCTAGAAGTAATCACTCAGAAAATTAATACCAGTTTTGATGAGCTTAATTATCAAGTTAGTTTTATGTGGTTTAAATGTAAATCTTTTGTATATGCAATCTTATAATATTTAGCTGGGTTTTTATAAAAATGTTCTCTTCAAGAATGGAATTAACCATGCAGACCAAATTAAGTCATGAGACTGCTTATCTAATTATAGACTAAACATTAATGTTAGCAATGCATTATTATAGTAGGGCTTTTACTCCTTCCAAGTGTAATGGCTTGGACTCCACAGCAGTATTTGTAGTGTTTTCATACTGTCTAGTTTAAACTGAGACTTAGTATAGATCCAAAATGTGGCTTAAGGGCTCTAATACTGGAAGAAGCTACATACCTATGAGAACACCTGGCTGGAACTGACTGTTCTGAGGCTCTTCAGAATGTTCCAGTGTATAGGAAACCCTGATTGCTCTGTTTTATTGCCAGGTCTCCTTCAGGTGACAGGTTGAAGAAATGGCACAGCTAAAATATAACAGTTCTCAATTCTCCCAGTATGAAGAAAATTATTTTGCTGTAGGTATTTTCTAGTCAAAGTGTAAATCTAGCTACTAATTTAAACCCATGGACTTTGCTCTGATGTGTTAGCTGGTCCAAAAGCTCATCAATACCTACTAAACTCTAGTCATCAGTCTGCTTGTGTACCTCAGTGGCAGTGGAGGGATTAAGCTGCAGGAGGGTGAACTACTGCCCTCGAGAGGAGGATGTCTTGTGGTGTGGGTGGGCCACGTGCAGAATGGTATGGATTATGTACATCCCTCTTGCTTGGAAAGGATCCCTCTGCAGCACACAGCACAGACATAGATCAACTTCTCTTTTTCCTTAGTTTTAGAACGTTAAACATGCAAACCAGCATATAATCAGCATTAGATCAAGTGGAATATTTACACTCAAGCAGTGCATATGGAGTGATGCTGCCCCATACTTGCTGTTCTTTGCATGTAAAGCAGTGAGTGTGTAGAAGTGGGTTTTGTGAAGCCGTTTCCAGGTTGGCTAATAAACAGTTTTTACATCTCATGTTAGTGGTCTTGCCAATGCCTTAACATCACCAAGGGGTAGCATTACCATTTTAAAGTGGCACTCACGCACAGGGCAGCCCTTGCCAAAAAGCTTTGGACAACTTGTGTCACTTCACCTTGACGGTGATCACATCAGATTATCTGAATACTCAGCAAATAGCAGTGTGAATTAACAGATGTTGAAACAGCTGCTATGGTGTGAGCTATTTAGAATATGTTTTTCAAAAAAAATTATCATCCCTCTGTCAGGATGATAATCTTTACAGTGGAACAACTCACATGTCTTGACTCAGTAACTTAAACTTGCTCTGCAGCATGAGCCCTCCATGATATGACTCAGTTACAAAAAACAATTGAGTCAAGGCAAGTGTGCAGCAGAGGCTGAAGTTTTTGGTTTTGTTTTTTTTTTTTTGGCTTTACAGGATGTTCTCATGTTTAATGAACAATATTTCATTGGTCAGTCATATTCTCTGATAGTTTTATTTAGCTTAATTTCAGCAGGTTGCCACTGAAAAGCTAAAATCAGTTGGGAAAAACTGCAGTGTCAGGTTTGCTGCTTGGTATTGGAATTCTGAAACCTTGGAGGACACACGTTTGTTGTAGTTGAGACATTTTGTGACCATGGAAGGGCAAGTTTTGCTAGGAGTGATCTGGGGTTTTACATTAAATTCTAAACCTGATTTTGAGAATGCAGTATCTGCAACAGTAACTTCTTTCCTGTTCGTATGTCATGCAATTCTGATATCACATGTTAAATAGTCCTACTTGGCTCTTGTAAGTATGTGCATGTTTCCAGTTGGACTTGGTTCTCCAACAAAGCAGCTATGTTAGGTATTTTGGAAACCTCCCTGTCTCTTTCCTTTGCCCTAATCTAAACTCAGAACACAATTCTCTGAATGCAGTTCAAGGAGCATTCCTGTCTATTGCATGTGATATTTAATTAAACTTGTAAAGAAACATCTTTGTTGAAGTAGGAGTTGCTTCTCTCTGAAGTTTTGCCGTTTTAACACAGTAAGTATGTGCATTTCTGTTGATTTTTATACAAAGTGCAAGGTAAGATGTGGATTAAAATGAGCAAGGTCTTAGTCCCAGCGCACCATTTACCCCTATGAAGAACACTCCAAGGCATGTCAATAGTAAGGTATTAAAAGGAGCTTTTCCTGGCATTAAACTTGAGCTGTCACTTTTTTCACAACCCAATCTCTGACTACACAGCTCACTTCAGTAAGGGCAAAGTCTTTTTAGGAAAGATTTTTACCTCTGTGATTCAGATGTAGAACTTGAGTTAGTTCAATCTGAACTAATGTGTTTCTGCTGCAGCTGGATGGTAAGCATTGAATTTCACTTACATGAAAAATGTTTTAATTTAAAGTTGTGTACAACAGTTTATAAAATATGCATAGAAGCAGGACCAGATATGGGATAAGAGGAAAAAGTTATCTACAAAAATTATTTCAGTAAAGACAAACCAAATGATGTATTGTACAGCATTTCTGAAGAAGGATGATGGCTTTAGTAAGCAGCTCTCTTCTTTCTTCTCCTTTTGTTAAATGCCTTCTTGCTAGTACTTTCTTGTTTTGAGTTGGTCTGTGTTCTGTGAACAAACAGCATTTGTATCAGAGAAATGTAGGGAATATTTTATTTAAAAAAAACGGAGGTTGATCATCCAGAACAGGGCAACCATCCACCATGGTTTCTGGATGGATGTGCACTACACACAGCAATGAGGGTGCCCAGGGCTAGGGCAGGGACACAGCAATAAATTTCACTTGTTGAGAGATAAAATTTAAGATTATCTGTAGTGTGGCATATAGAATATCTGCAGCATCTGTGAAGGAGCAGCCAATTTAAATGCACTTTTATGCCATTGCTCCTTCCAGAATAACGAAGATAAATCAAATACTTGTCACTGTTTTGGAAAGCTGCGGGTCAGCCATACTGCTGGCTGGCCTCCCAGGGAGTGAGTAAACTTATCTAGATTTAAACTTATTTCCTCTACCTTGCATCAACAGAGACTTTCCTTGGCCTCATTGAAATCCTGTGCTTCCTGAAAATATTCCTTACAAACTTCTTCCACCTCTTAATTCTACATGATGGTTACCTTGTTTTCTTTGGTAGTTCCTGTGGCTCCAGAATGACAACTTGTTCCTCTTCGCTGTCAGACAGTACAATAGGCTCATCTAAAAAAACCACAAAGTGGCCATGAGCTTTGTACAACCAACTTCTTTAAACCAATAACCCCAGCATTTTTAAAGACACATCAGAGTGGCTAGTGTGTAATGTGGAGCCCTCCACACGCTAGAGAAACCAAGTTTCTTTTGAAGAAAACAAGTGACCAGGTGAAGTCGAAGTAACAAAAGGGGGGAACAAGTAACAAACTCAGGGGGAAATGGCTAGAGGTTCTCCTTTCTTGTCAAGGACCTCTTTCACATTTGAATTCTAGACTGTTAATACAGTGATACAATCAGCATATATGATATCAAGATAAAGTAATCCTTACCCTTCTCAGTTTCTGTCAATGTGCTTGTGTCCTCAGCTTCCATTTTCTGACACTCAGAAGCAGGAGCTTCACTTTCCTCTTCCACTGCTGCTTCTTTGTCAGAGTCTTCAAGATCTCCCCAAGAGTTCTCTATTCCTTCCCCAATTTGGGCTGTCCCGGGAGTGTGCAATATTGGTTTGGCAAAGCTGAAGTAGTTAAGAAAAATCATGTGTGTTTGCTGGTAAACTCTTTGTATGCTGAGAGCAAACCAGTTATTTTATAGGCTGGATCTTTTCTCCTCAGGGGTGAGCATCAGTATGGGGAGATGAGAGAGTACTTCTGCAGTTACTGTAACAATCAGCCACCTCAGACCTTGGTTTTTCACTTTACATTAGGAATTAAGTTACCTAAAAGCCACGAGAACCAAACCCAGTATGATGATTATGTTTCTACTGAAGGCTACAGGCTACCTAAGCTGTGTGGAATCCTGGAAGTGTGTTTAGCTTCTAGTGGTTCTAATGCAAAGCCTAGTCTTCCCCTGAACAATGCAACAGAAAAGATACACTTCTGAAGGAGGGTCAGCTTTAGTGATGATTTCTTCTGCTTGTTCTTCCACATTGTTAGTGTCCACAGCAGCACTTTCCATTTTGAAAGCTGTGATCTTTTGATTCGGTATAGATTCCGCAAAGCCAAACTTCCCTCCTTCTTTCCTAGTTAATGAGCAACAGACATGATATCAGGATGTTTCACACTTAAAAATGCCTTCTCTTTTCAGGTTCAGATATTCAAGTACTTGCAATTTAAAAACAAATACAAGTGAAAACCATTTGCTCTTTAAATTACAGGATGATATTGCTTTTTAGTTTGCTTCTTCAAAGTACCCATTTCTCTTCCTTCCCAAAACACTCACCTAACTTTCTGGTCGTTTTCCAAGGCTTTTTGAATTAGTTCTGTTATTTCTGCAACCTTAACAGCTGTTATTTTACTGCATCTCAGAACCTGTTTGTTATACATACAACAACATTTTATGAGCATGAAAGCAAGACATTTAAAACTAGAACTGAAGAATTTCTTAGGAGTCACAAACACTTAAAATATGGCATCTTAGTGTGAGGGACATGTTGGAGGTCTTTTCCAACCCTAATGACTGGTTAAGGTAGGAGTTGATGCAAAAGCTTCATGCAACAGCCTCTGACTATGCTAAAGTACAGTCAGAATTAATTTACAGACAAATCACAGGGAAAAAAAAAAGATGCATATCTGACCAAACAATGACTGACCATCTGACCATGACTTTTCTGCATCTCTTCTTTCTCTACATCTCATCTCTAGAGCATGATACACAGTACTGTGCTCTTTCACTAGGACTAAAAACAAGTACTCTTTCCCATTAAATCAGACAGGTAATTGATTCCTTAGCTTCCAAATGTCAAGGGTATTTCAGTATCAAGATTTGAGCACAGGAATTAGTTTACACACAAGAGCATGAGTGGTCAAAGCAAAGATTTACCTGATCCTTTACAAGCATAATCCCTCCACTGGACTGGATGGTGCAAATTTCCTGATGTTTATTCATGGCAATTATGAGGACTCCATCCATTACAGATTCCTCACGTTCACTTGGATCCACTAATAAATAGGTCCTGGAATAAAGTTTTTAAATACAAGGCAACAGTAGAAGTTTAAAATAGTTACTATCCTTAAAATAATTAAGCTAAGGGAACTGGTTTACGTATTAGTAATTACAAATATACTCCCCCCAAAAGTTTTCTACATCACGTGTAGAAAGCTGCCAGTTAGCTACAATGTGCAGAACATATAAATATCTCCCCATGGCAGCTCAATTCAAGTAAAATGTTTTAAGAAATCAGGTTGCCAATATCAATGCTCTTAGGACTCTTTAGTGTTTAAAATAAATTCTGCAGAACTGACAGAAAGATGTTTCTGTCAAAAAGACTGAAAATTCTTACCCTTGCTGGAAGAAGGCAAAACTGACACAAATAGGCATATGGTGGATACTCAGGGGGACAGGATCACGTTCCTCAGGAGCGTACTTGGAAAAGAATTGTCCCAGAAGACAGTTATTTATGAAATACATTAAATTTTAAAGTTATAGACTGTACAAAGATACATAAAGAAATAGAAAAAAAAGGCTAACAAATGTTTAGTCGTCTAACTACTGTAAAAATTGTTTTTACTCTTCTTGTGCAATTTTTACTGTTTATGAGGGGAAATGTAGCATATTCATCAGCCTCAGGCTTGATTTGGTCACAGTAAAACACCTCTTTTACCACTAATATTCCCTGGTACTGAAGTTGAGAAAATCCTGTATTTAGCAGACTTCCCTATTATCCTTTCCCATTCCAAACAGGAACATATCTACACAAAACCCCAAGCACTCCGGGGCTGATCTGCTTACACACACATTTAATTCTCCCTTCGGACAGAAAGCAGCAGCTCCCTGCTATGTCACAGCACTGGTGTGGCACAACTCACCACAGTCACTTCCTCTCCCTGCACAGACACCTCAGGCCTGCGGAAGTGGCACAGCGCGGCGATGCCCGCGATGCCGGCGGCATCGGTGATGTTACCCTCATGGTTCAGCAGGTGCAGGTCCAGACGGATTTGCCAAACCTGAGGAACAACCACACATCACATAACTACCTGGCAACATGTAACACGATTATGTTTTTCAAAGGATTTTCATATTTTGAAGCAAAAAAAAAAAAAAAGCAACATTCTTCAGGTCTTTCCTTAAGAGGGTGACAGATCTCAGTATATTCCAAGACACCGGTGTGCTGCATTTAATGGACAAAATACATAACACTTAAGTACAATATAAGCTTTATTCTGCAGAGAAATATTTGAGTGTGCAGGGCTCAAACTACTTCAGAAAGCCTACACAGAAACGGGAATTAAAAATACCTGTAAAGTCCCACGTGTGAATCACTACGTTAACCTTAAATGAGAACTTCTGGTTTTCAAAACTAGACAAAGACCACCTTATAAACAGACTACATGTAACTTTTAGTTTGAAACCACTCAAAATTAGTACATTTTCATACCTTTTCACCAGCAACAATGCAGAGAGACTCTGTATCTATACATTTGGAATTTCTCAGGCATCGTTCTATGAGTCTGTTCAGTTTCACCAGTAACTCGGATTGTCTGTTAAAACAAAATCATCACTGAATATGATTACACTACATACTTAGGTGTATCAAAACAGTGTCTCTTATATTGTCCTTGCTTAGTCTTTTCAAGAAAGCTACATACCTGCCAGGCTCAAACCCAGGTGCAGCCATGGGTGAGAGCTCCAGATTAAAGAAGAGGATACCTTCAGTGGGCCGGTTTGGCTTGGGGGTAACAAGTTCACATGAGACTTGTGCAAGAACCCTGCAATGGTAAATAAGCATCTAAGTCATGGAATTTAGCAGGGAAAAATTCCAACTGCTAGAAAAAAAATAGATACCTTAAAAAATCACATGTTTAGGCTTTTACTTTGTATTTCTCACTCCTGACAGTCTCTCATTCAATCCCTGTCATACATATTTCAAATCTGATCAACAGCTGAGAGAACTTGATGTAGAGGAGACAATTTTCTCCTGTCTTTCCAGATTAAAGTAGAATCAAGCACACAAGAAGCTATACCTATATGCTTATTTGTGAAGGAACACAAAGCATAATGGGAAATCAGTCATTAAGGACATGAAAAATTACATTAATTTTGGATCTTATATACTGTTTGTAACCTACAACCAACACGAAAATCCTCTCTCCTCCTGCCTCTTTTCTTTCCCAGTTCTCTATGGTCCCATCCTTGAACTGCCAAGACTTTTAGGCTTCGGTCCTTAAAATCCGTGCTCTTACTGTGATCTCAGGAGACCTCCAGCGTCTGACAGCCAACTCTGTACAGTCCCTTGGGAACGTCTCTTTAAAGCCAGAGGCACTGCGGCCTCCCTCAGCCCCCCCCCCCCGTACCCACCTGGTCTTGCCCAGCTCCACGATGCAGCAGCCGTAGTCGGCGCCGAAGGAGATGCGCACGTTCCGGTAGTCATAGCACTGCCGCCCGTCCAGACGCTGCGGGCCGACAGACAGACGGAGACAGGTTAACGCGCCATGCTAGGGCTGAGGGGCCAGGGGGAGCTCTGGCTTACCGCCAGGCAGGAGCAGGACAAAGCCGCGCTACGCCGCGCTACCCCTCGCTCCCCGGGACGGGACGGGACGGGACGGGACGGGAGGGGAGGGGAGGGGCAGGGCAGGGTAGAGCAGGGGAAGGGAGGGGAGGCCGTTCTCGCACCGTCCTCTCCTCGATGGCCCTCAGCAGGAAGCGCCGTTCGCAGTTGGAGAGCGGCGGGGCCTTCATCTTGGGCTGCAAAGCGCTAGCAGCCGCCGGCACGGCGCGATTGCGTCATCACCGGGCGTCGGGTGTTCCAATGCGCAGGCGCGGAGCTGCTGCTCTCCTCCCGCTCCCGCCTCTCAGCAGGGGATGGGGGTCCTGTTGCTGCTCCTCCCCGGCCTGGCAGCAGCCACCGCAACCGGACCCGCACCCCAGAGCAGGGGGGCACGGAGGCACAGTCAGGGGCACGGGCACGGGCACAGCGACCGCTAGGAGCTCCCCTGCGCTGAGCGAGCGCGGCCTGGGACGGGGCCGTTGCCGAAGGGAGAGAGGCCGTGTGGGCTGGGGGCACTGAAGCCGTCGTGAGGTAAACCGTCTGGAATTCAACAGAAAAGCGACCAAAAAAAAAAGGCATCCCGGACTTTTTGAGTGGCTAGGGCCGTTGTAGTGCCCAGTCTTCAAGATGTCGATGTTCAAGCTCCTGCAGCCCCTAGAAAACAGCCATGCTAGTAGCGAGGGCAAGGCAGCCGGTGCAGGAACAACATGCAGCAGAAGCTTCAGATGCGCCAGAGAAACATCCTTGCCTGTTCTCAAATCTGTCAGAACACCCCTTCCTCAGGTTCTGAAGCCTTGCCTGGAAGTAAAAACGCAAGGCCTTTACAAGTATTTTTTATACTTAGTTGGAGTTGAAACAAAATAAATTTTTGTATCTTCCCACCAATATTAAACAGAATAAGATGAGAAGATAAAGAAGTTGTATAAGCAGGAGAAAATGTCTTTGTGGAACATTTCATAGGAAAGCTGGTGGGATATGGTGCCTATGTCCTTTTGTCAGCTTACAGTAAGACAATAATACTCACTGAAATAATACATACTGAGGGTAAGACGTAATACACACTGAAAATATTACTATCTTTTTTTTGCACAGAACTGTCAGCAGATCATCCAAAGACCATCTTAAAGCAATTTAAAATAACTTCTGATTCACCTTCTTGCTGAATGTTTCTTTGATCATCTTTCATAGGCTAGATTTCTGAGGAAACGCCAAAATTTCCTTACTGTTTCCACCCATACTTGGGCTTCACATAGTCTCCTGGATTTTATTATTCTTGAGAAAGAAGTTTTTTGCACCAGAGTCCCACCAAAAGTTCCAATCCTGTAAACAGCGCTTCTGCTTCTCTGCGCTCTGCAATACTTTTGGGGAAGCAGGAAGTATTACAAGGCTGGATTATTGACAAGTAACAAACTTGAGGGAAAAGAAATTTCACAGTTTCTTGGGGTTTTTTGCTGCTACTGCCTGTTTCTCTCTGGAGTCTTCTGAAAAGGTACTGAAATGTCCAGTGCTGCCCACACTGTATTGATGAAGATATAAGAGAGAGAACAGAGCAGTGCAAAGTCAGTAGCTTGTGACTTGAAACCTGGGTTCAGTTACCAGCCACCAGTAGTGACCTTGGGAAAACCACTGAGTCTCAGTTTATCTTTATTCTCCATTTGAAAATGTAGATAATAGTGGTTTTGTATCACGAGACTCTCATGGGTAGGTCCCTTGATGAGAAAGAGGTCTTGTTACAGCATCTCAGAAGTATTTGGGGATAATAAATGCAAAGGCCAAATTTGTTTAGTGACATTATGCCACTTCAGCTAAACTGATTCTTATTTCTTTTCCCTGAAGAGAAGGAAACAACCACTCATTGATTATTTTTATTTTTCAAATTTTAATTAGGTTAATAGAACTGCATTATTTTTCTCTAGTCTTCTTCCCTAAGTAGAACTAATGGCCTCACTTGCTAAGGGAAATATCTTTCTCAGCTTGCATAGGTTAGTCTTGATAGTTACTCAGGACTATCTCAAAAGTTTGGAATGTCTTCATTGCAATAAAATTTTCACACAATGCTTCAAGTTCTTGGATGAAGGATGAAACAACTGTTGTGCTATTACTGATGGGCTGTCCCCTCATACACCATCACTGTGTGGTATCATGTAGAGCACAAAGCCTAAGTGATCTGCTCAAGATAAATTATAGTATGGAACAGCTGAAAATGCAGAAATATAACCTAAGCACCTGGCTCCTTTTCTCTTTCTTCGCCCCAGGGGAGGAGTCCCTATCACTGGTCATCAGGGATGGAAGTTCTGTTTCTCAGGAAGAGTTCAGTTTCGTGAAGCTCGCAACAACTGTATCTGCATCTCCTGCTTTAAGATGCTGCAGGAAGCCAAGAATTCCAAGCATGTATTGCAGGGCTGGGAGCCAAGAGGGGCTTGATGCAGAGAAGGAGAGAACTGCTCTTTCTGAGGCAGTGCAGTTGGATTCCAGGTGGTCAGATGCTAACAGCTAAATAATTTGTTAGATAATACAAACCTTTTTCCAAATTATTCAAGGGTTTGGTTTATTTGTGAAGCCTGATACATTTGTATCAGTGAAGGTAAGGTACCAGTCTTTGTGCTTTTTGCTGTAGCGGAGGTTCTATCAACATCTTTCACTGACAAGGCCTACAGCTTTATTAGTTTCTTAGACACCTTATTAATTGTTCATGTGATACTGATAGAGCCTTTTTTTTTTTTTTTTTTTAAACCTCCATGTTACCCAATAACTTTTCCTTATCACACATCTGAGTCACTAGCAAGGTTTGAATTCCATCTGGCTGTGCTCAGACCTGTGTCATTTGGTGCTCTGTACTTAGCTGTTGATGCGTTTATGTGCTTTAATCTGAACAACAGAATTTCGCAATGCATTAATCCCTCTGCATTTCTTCATACATGTGTGGACTTTCTAGATAGTAGAGCTTGAAACACGATTGCAGTATGACCTGTACTTGCTCTAGATATAATGTGCAAGGAGAAAAAGGTTTTTGCAGAAAGAGGTGACTGTGTGTAAGGAAGGTTGTGTTTAAACTAAAAACAACCTGTTTGATTGTCAGCTACTATTTGTTAAACCATTTCATAAAATTTTCTTCAATGTTGTTATTCTACATATAATCCATATGTGCCTTTCTCATTATCTCCTTCATGCATGTGTGAAATGCCACTTCAGTGGATCAGATTCAAATTAGACTTCAGTAAGTAAGTCAGGACATTTTAGCAAACCATGTTACCCTTGGTCCTGCGAAGGAAGCCAGCTGGGTGGATCTCATGTTTTTGCTGAACTGCATGTTCACTTCTGGGGCAAAAAGAAATAACGGACAGAATATTTTAAATTACATTACAATCTACATTTCAGTTGGTGTTTTCTGAGGTGATCACAACTCACTGTAAGACAGAAGCAACCATTACATGTTGAAATGATCACATAGCAAGATTATGTTCATGTCTTATTTTGGCAAGGATGCTAAATTCCATTGGTGTTGCAGTCTGTTTTCCTTCTTCCATCTAGCACACAGCTGGATTGCATTTGCACTGGGGGAGAGAGCAAGTTTTCAGTGTTAGATGAGAAGGCTTGTTGAATTGCCCCACAGACTGCATGCTTGTTGCTTTCCCAAACTGGCTGTATCTTTTTGATATCCCTGTGTCAATGAAATGGTCCTGCTGTAAGGTGTTGAGGAGTACCATCATGCAAAATGCTTACTGTACTGCTAGTCTAGAACTACAGCCCTTACATTGTGTTCCAACACTGTGTTTGTTTTGCTTGGCAGCTTATCTAAGTCATCTAGAAAAAGCCTCCTTTAAAATTCAGTACAGGGTTGCCTGTTAGTGATGAGTTATGATCCTCTTCATATAATGGAAACTGATTTTGTTTTGTTTTGGTTTTAATACACATTTCATCAGGACCACCTCTTGGAGGCTACCTATCTGCAAATGTAATTTTTCTTTTAAAAGGATTAATATCACTAAGAAACAATGCATTAGTGGTATACTCCTATGGCATAACAGAGATGGAGGAGAAAGCCGTCATCTCAGGGGTACGAGCCCCAGGGAGGTGAGGCTCCTCCCGAGCTAGCCGCGTTTGTTTAGAGGGAACCAGAGGCGCTCAGCCCCGCAGGATGCTCCTTCAGGAGCCACCCAGGAGGAGCTCTGCATGGCTGCTGTCTTTCCCAGCCGGGCTGCGAAGGGCGGAGGAGCGAAGTGCTCCTCGAAACCCCGGGGCCCCGGCGGGGTGAAACCGCTTCAGCTGGGCCTGGAGGCGGCGCGGCTGGCAGTGCGCCCGGGGAGGGGCTGACCCGGCCCCCGGGTGAGGCGGCAGCGGCGGGGCTGGAGGGAGCCCCCGCCCTTTTCTCTTCAGTGCGCCCGGGGAGCTTTGGGCGGTGGCTGCGCTCAGCGGAACGGCGTGCGGTGAGGGAGCTGCCCCGCAGCGAGGGGCTGCGGAGGGGAGGCGGAGAGGGCTGGCGAGACGGGCTCTGGCTCTCGTATTTCTCTCTCACTATCGCATCTTTTGTAGGCGACTCGAACTCGGACTCTGCTCGGCGGATCCCAGAGATGGCGAAGGTGAGGAGGCGGCGACCGCGCGGGGGTAGCGGTCATCGCGGCCATCGGCGGGCTGGGCTGGGCTGGGCTGGGCTCGGTTCGGCTCGGCTCGGCTCGGCTCGTCCCGGCCGCCGGTCCCGGGACAGCCTCCTCCTCTTATCTGTCTCCTTCCCAAATTCTTTTCAGTCTGCCTTAGATCTACCCATCCCCGAGCCAGAGGAGACGCTGAGGGGAAAGGGATAATCATGTGAGGCCCGCGTCAGGCACAAATTTTGTTTTTCCGGCAGTTTCCTCCTCATTTGTCCAAGTTTGCGGTAGTGCCTGGGCGGAGGTTCCTTCCACTGGAAGAGGAGGGAGGGGAAAAAATGACGCCGTGGCTGTGCCCGGTGGAGGCTCTGGCTCGGTACTCCCGTCCCCAGCTTTTCCCGTATTTTCCTGGAAGCTTCGCGGTTACCTCACAATACTTTGCCAGGTGTCTTGTAGCCCTTGTGACTGCTGGGAAACGGGGTGGATTCCAGCATTTGTAGTGGCATCAGATGCATGTGCTCTGAAAAGTAAAATTAAGACTTTAATGGTATATTTATGGGGTTTGTACTGCTGTAGGAAGTGAAAGCCAACAAGTTGTATGCGTGCCTTTACAGGGGTAAGGGTAATTCCATAGCAACATAGTTTCAGTAATTTAACCTAATAAGTGGAATGATCAGTGGTATGTTAACAGTCCCGTGAATGTTTACCTCGAATCTGTCTGAATTTAGATTTCAAAGAAGAAAAAGAATTCTTCACTTGAAAATAAAATTATATAATTCTAGGGGCAAAGATGGAATTTTTCTTTAAACATCAATCTCGGCTTGTAGTATGCATCTTGGGAATCAGGGACCTCTACCTGTGTCAGTGCAGGACATCTGGCCAGACAGATCTACACAGACAACTTTTTATTATGGTACATGTAGCATTGCTTATAGGCTTGCAGCTAATTTCTTTTCACTAAAAAAATGGAAGCATGCAATTCACTTGTCTATTGCACAGAGACACAAACTTGAGACATGCATATTGTCTAAAACACCCACAGAGGAATGTTGGGCTGTTGTTACAGTACTTAGGAATTGTGAAGGGGAATTCCTCTTGCTAATAACAAGATAAACAAAGGAAAACACTAACTTAAAGATCAATAACTGTTTCCTCTGAGAGCTGTTGATGGTTAGTCATGTCCAAAGGAGAATTTTGGTAGTTCAATAATAATAGTGATGTTAAGATTGTATGAAACAGAACAGCAGGAAATGTAATTCTAAATTGCCACACCTGTGCTGGCTGGTGTGGCAATAAAGAAGGAGGGGGAAAGCAAGGCCTTTTACAGTCTTTGTCT
Source organism: Phaethornis superciliosus (assembly GCA_023637945.1). Lineage (NCBI taxonomy): Eukaryota > Metazoa > Chordata > Aves > Apodiformes > Trochilidae > Phaethornis > Phaethornis superciliosus. The sequence continues at coordinate 22,723,256 of JAJQWJ010000011.1, forward strand.
CTGTTACATAATTAAATTTCATTTATAAAATTGAATCTCAAATCCTTGAGACATTTTTTATTACTGCCTTTGGAATTAGCTAAGAAAATGACAGTAAGTACATATTGCTGTGCATGTATTTGAAGTACTGTCTAAAAAATTGCTGTAATGAGAAAAATAAAATGCATCAGGGGAACTCTCTGACATGTGCTAGATATCGGAAAGCATCTACCAGAAAAACGTTTGTTGTTGCTATTAAACAGCATGATACTTTGTGTTCTGATTTGCTGAAATGTGGCCCAGGTAAACATCATGCATTACTGCTTCTGCAGTGGGAGTGGTGGGGAGTCCCTGATGGCAGCAATGCACAGGTGGCCTGAGAGCAGCAGTTTTCTAATTAGTGCTCTCCAGCTCTTTTCTCTCTGTGCTTTTCTGGCTGATCTATCTTGAATGTGTACATTGACTTGAAACCAATACACTGTGTGGCTGAAATTGCTAAATTGTAGGAAAGGCTGTATCACAGAGGCCAGGTGGCTGTGCAGCCTGGTGACATATTCTGGTGACAGTCTTGGCACTTCATTTCATGCCTTTTTGTGAGAGTGGATGAATGCCCTGCTTGTGCTGATTACTACTTTTGATCAGTCGTGCTTCCATTAAATTTCTCTTCTTCGTCTGTTAGAAGAACCTCCCTGTTCCAAAACCTATCTGTTTTCCCATTTGGCCACTGCGTGAGTTTTATATTTTGTAAAATAACTGGTGTGCTTCACACATATAGGTTCTTGAACTGACATGTTTAAATAAAGACAAGGCCTTTCTGTATGGACAATTAATATCCTGTTGTGTTTGACCAAAAGAGAAAGTCCCTGAAGAGACGTGGTCCATGGAAACATAGTGGAACTATTCTTGTGTTTGGATGGACTGATCTTTTATCCTTATGTTTGAACTAATATTTCTTGCTAGCTGTAAAATATGAGAAATGTAGCTGGATCACTTGAGTGAAAAGCTGCTTATGCCAAAAGAAACACGATGAAAAATATGATGAAACATTGCAGAGTTCACTAGGTCTCATTTGAAATATGATGGGAAATACCAATGTGGTACTGGTGGGAGCTCCAGTAGGCTTTTCTTGAGAAGGGGAAGTTCTTATTTCCAAATGTTTCTTGGATTTTTGTACAGCTTTTCTATCATATTGGATTTGGCATAAATTTCCCAAATTACTCTAAGAAACGATAAGTTGGTTTCCTGCGTTCAGGCTCCAGTGTTGTGAAGACCATTCCTACCAACTACTGTTATATAAATATACTTGAACATAGCAAGTGTACTGCCGAGTAAAACCACAGAAGTACCTTTTGAGTGAGGACTTAATTTAAATACCTACAGGCTGCTATTTAGTTAGACAATTGCAAAAAAAATTTCAGTCATCTTTTGGATTGTGGATTCAGTTTTAGGCTGAGCTCTTTCCCCTCCCTGTAGGACACAAGAGGCACCGTGACAGCCTTCTCTCCTTTTGATGCGAGAGCTGATGCAGAAGCTCTTCGTAAGGCCATGAAGGGAATGGGTAAGAATAATTTATTTTACAAAGACTAAAGGGCTCTTACTCCTTTTTAAACATTCTTTCTGAACTAACTTTTTAGTACTGGCAGTAAGGGTAGGACATGCATCTAGAAGCCATGGAATGACAAACCCAGGATTGCAGGAGTCTGAGTGTGTCCTAATTTTGACTGTGTTGCTCTCAAGGATACTTACTTTTAGGTTAGCATAAGAGAAAAAAGAAGGTGGTTTGCATATTCACCATTAAAAACTGTTACTCCACAGGCCTCTCTGTGCACAGTTTTACTGCATAGTAAGCTTGACTGTGGATGTACAGATGCCAACTGTGGTGGAGAGTTCTGACAGAATACTAGTAGCTCTGGGCTTGGAAAATGTGAGGCAGCCTCCTCAGTCTGGAACTATGTAAGGACTTTACAGTTAAATTAAACAAAGAATACAGGATCACAGCATAAGTACAGGCTAACAAATTGTCTGTAAACTCATACTGTAGCTTTCTGACCCCACACTTCCTTGCAAGAACAAATCCTAATTTTCTTCTTTCTTTGAGGCTCCCTGCAGGAGGAAGCAGAAGGAAGGGAAGAAGGGAAATGTGATATACTGCAGCCTGTAGACATATTCAGTGGGGCTACTAGGATGCTGTGCTGTGAGGGCTATCTTGCAAAATATTGTCTATAAAATGGATAATAACTTCATACTTCTGGACTCTGGGGTGTTTGGGGTTGCTGGACTGAGTTTTACTGGGAGTCAGCAGATGGTTTATTCTAAAGTAAATCCCTTGGTGACCTGAAATGCAAGGCTTCTCTGTAGAAAGCAGACTATGACTAAATGTTATACCTGGTACCTGGAGTGCTGGGAATGGTGTCTGGAACAGAGCACTGATGGAGCGCAAACAGCATCTAGGCCCCCTAGTCGTATTTTTGCAATAGCACAACACCAAACTTCGTGGCTTAGCTTGGGGCAGGGTGACACTTGTTATTAAATGCTTCTGTTGTTCTTCAGTAGGCAGTTATTATCAAAGCATCTTTCACTGCCTTTTGAGTTCATGCCGCTGCTATTTGTTTTTTAGTATGTGTTTGTAACTCTTTGTTCTTACTAACTTCAGGGACCGATGAAGAAACTATTTTGAAGATCCTCACCAGCAGAAACAATGCTCAGCGTCAAGAAATTGCATCTGCTTTTAAAACCTTATTTGGCAGGGTGAGAAGAAGAAAAGCACCTCTAGAAATGTGTTGAATATGGCTTATGATGATTACTTAAAACTGAGGCACATTCATCATGATCCCTGTAGAAGGCTCCTTTGAAGAAAATTTAGTTTTGCTTTTGTCTCCCACTCTTCCCCACCCTGCTGTATCCTTAATTGCTGGCTAGGTTGGAATATTTCTTTTGGGTTTTGCAAAAAGGTGGTTACTTCCTTTTTCTGTATTTTGGTCCAATATGTCTGAAATAGATTTTTTGTGTGAAAGCTCCTATGGTTTCCTCTTGGTATGCTTGTACTACTGGCCTCATTCTTGGGATGGAAGGAGTCATCAAATATTTTGATGCAAAGTCTGCAAGGTAATATGGTAGTTGAAGAAGAATTTTCTAGAGCTAGAAAATGTGACAGAAATAAAGCAGCCTAATATCAAAGGAGAGAACAAAACAAAACATAAGGTAGATAAAGCCTTAATTGAGTTCAAAGAAAAGACAACTTGTTTCTCTCTTCCAGCATTGTTGATTCCTTTAATATGTTGGCTGGGGAACCTTTGTTTCACACCGCAAGTGCACTGAAACACTTAAGTTCAAAGAATTTCTATGTTGAAAAGTCAAATAAATCACAGTATGTTTCAGGTTTCCTAAATGACCATGTTTCCTTTGATTCTGTTTTGTTTGGCTCCATTTGCTTCCATTCGGGTGCCAATTAAATGAAGGAGCCCTCTCTCTTGGCCTTTGCGATATGTCTCAAGTCTTCTGGCCTGCAGACATGTACACATCCTTTTCAAATGGTCAGTTCTTGTTCATTACAGCACTGCTTCTTCTGCATTAGGATCTTGTAGATGACCTGAAGTCTGAACTTACTGGCAAATTTGAAACACTGATGGTATCTTTGATGAGACCGACCTATATTTTTGATGCTCATGCCCTAAAGCATGCCATCAAGGTAAGAGGAGTGAGGGATGGGAATTAATACAATATATGAAATGCTTGTTGCTCGTTTGATTTTTGTTTTTCATGGGTTTTTTTAGGAATGAACTTCTGTTTGATACGGGGAATGTGAACAGTAATAGCCTATGTATTTTTTATTTTAATTAGAAATGTTATGCTAACATTAGAAATGAGAAATATGTTCAATTTGAAAGGTTATGCTAATCTGCTGTTATTGCTAATGCTGTGGTTATGTCTGGTTTCTTGTTCATGCTAATAACTCAGGTAGTTTAGAGATCTACTCTGCATATGTTAAATTGCTTTCATGAGAAACAGTAATCTTAAGAGAACAGTGTCTCTGTAGATGCAGATTGAAATCTACATAGCATAAGACTTGTTCCTTCTGATTTAGATACAGTGAGTAGATGGTCATGTTGCTTTTAGGTTCTTTTTGCTGCTGCAGTGCAGTGCTGAAGTCCAGTGGACACTAGATTGTTCTGCTGTGAGCAACCTCGCTGGAAAACCTAATGAAATGCCTTGAACAGATTTACAGCATTAAAGTGTGATGTTATTTGTATGTCTCTTCTTAACTGTTTTATATGCTAGAGTGTGTTTTGCCCCTTATGGATTACAGAGCAACCCCAACATTGATGGGCTTGCATACTTGTGTAAACTGGTGTCTGTCAAAATTATGAGCAGGTATTGCCTGTGTTGTTTTCTTCCATGTGTTCCTATGTTTTTTTTTTTCCCCTCTGTTACACCCGGATGATATCATCAGCTTGTGGAAATTCAGAAACTAGATGTCCCTGGGTTGTTCATGGGACCTATTGATTAAAGTAGAGGACATTGAACTTGACTAGTGTCAGGTAGTGTTTGGTTGGGTGACACACATAAGCTCCCAGGATCCTTGATGACCAACTGGTTAATGTGTAGACTTGAGTCAACTCTGCAAGTGAGCGCTCATGAGCCCATGACCCAACAAATCCTACCTTGGAAAGCAGAAACTTGAATCCTGGAAATCTTATGTGATGTCTTTCTGTGCAGTAGGGGAAAGGGAGATGGCACCTGAAAAAGAAACTGATAAAGGTCTTGTTGACTAAAAGGAAAAAATGTATTTCCAAGCTCCTCTTCTTGACTTAAGAGTCAAAGGCTGACAGGTAAATGACAGAGCAGATGTGTGAATGAGGAAAAATAGAGATAGTGATACAAGCAGTGTTTTGTTCTTGTCACTTACAAAAAATTATATTAAACACAAGATCATAGGATTTCAGAGAATGTGTTTTCACAGGAGAAGCTGTTGATACCAGTGACAATTCAGCTATGGTGGATAACAACAGTAAGATGATGCAATAACAGAGACTTCAGTGCAAGATAACAGCTCAGTTATGAGCATTAAGTCTGTGCTAAAGATTGCCCAATCAATTTTCACTGCTGCTACTTAGAGTAGAACTAGTGTGACTCTGCCTGCCTCACCGGTGTGTGTGTGTTCTTGAAAAAACCCGTGCATTGAAAATTATTACATGAACCAGGCAGTTTTTTATTTTGCTTAGCTTCATATAGAGTTGTATATCTTTCTATGCAGTCAGTATTTGGATTTTTCTTAGAGGAAGGGTTGTAAATAACACACTGAAGTGAAAAATACACAGTACTGTATTTCAGTGTTATGTCTGGGAAATGACTTCTTTGGAACTGTAAAGAGCCATGGCTTACTCTTACAAACAAAGTAGATTCAGACTGGAGGAAACAAGATACAAGCTTGGCTTTTGTAAATTTTATCCTTGTAAAAGTGAAGAGTGCCTGTTGTACCTGCTGTAATTAGAGTGCAGCAGCTTAAACTATCTGGGTTAGCAATTTATTTTAAAATGTGTGTTTGCAGTGGAAGAGAGTGTGGGTTTAACAGAGCACACTTCACAGAAAGATAGAGCTAAGGTGGGAACTGTTACTGTATTAATTCAGTTAATGTCATTGACTGTGTTAGTGAAGAATGATGGTGTATCTGGGTATGCTTGAACTTGAAAGAGCTCATCTGAATCTTGTATCAGTGAGGCTTTCTGAAGTGTTAGGTTGGTTTTGAAAACACTCAAACTGGAACTGGAAGGTGGGGTTTCCAGGTGGGGGTTGATCTCTTTTCCCAGGCAACTTTCAACAGGATAAAAGGGCATGGTCTTAAGTTGTGCCAGGGGAAGTTTAGGTTGGATATTAGAAAGAATTTCTTTACAGAGAGGGTGATGAGGCATTGGAATGGGCTGCCCCGGGAAGTAGTGGATTCTCCGTCCCTGGAAATATTTAAAAAGAACCTGGATGTGGCATTCAGTGCCATGGTCTGGGAACCACAGCGGTAGTGGATCAAGGGTTGGACTTGATGATATCTGAGGTCCTTTCCAACCCAGACAATTCTATGATTCTATGGAAGAAATTATTTCCAAAATCCCCACAATATACTAGGATGAAGAAAATAATTCTTCTTCATGTGGTCAAAGTGTAAGATCATGCTTACTTTTGATTGTGAAAGGGGATTCTTGTTTTCCTTTTGTTACTTCATGAACTGGTTTATACTTGTACCCCTGCAGGGAGCAGGAACCAATGAGAAAGTGTTGACTGAAATTCTTGCTTCCAGAACACCGGAGGAAGTGAGGAGAATTAAGCAAGTTTATCAACAAGGTAAAGTTCTGTATAAAAGAAAGATCTAGGATCAAGTGCTGTTGATATGATTTTAGCTCATCTTCCAAATAAGGCCTATCTATGAACTGAATGGATGTGTCCAAAAAGTGGCATTTCATTCTGCTGTGTTCTAAAGCTCTGTGTTGAAAGAAACTGGAGTTTGGGTTGTAAACTTAAATAGTTTTCTTTCAGGACTATGACTGCAGGCTCTGGTATTTTGTGCCTTTATAGTTAGAATTTATTCACTTGCATTTCTTTCATTTGTCCATTATTTTCATCCCTTTGACTTTTTAGTAATTGGAAACTAGAAAACTGGTCTCGTGTTAAAAAAAAAAGAAGTTATTTGTTTGGGGTTTTTTTGCTCTTGCTTGGTGTTCTATTCAAATGCTCTAAAGCAGGTACAGTTTTTGATTGTCTGCAGGAGTATGTGATGTGCTTTTACCCTGTGTTTGTAGGGTTGTTTTTTTGAGGAAAGTGTTTAATTCAACACATTTCTTTTACCTCTGTACAGATTCCTGCCACACAAGAAATTTTTATGTTTTAATAAAGGTTGAGGCAAAACTTAGAGTCTCCAAGCACAAAATTTATTAGCATTATGATTTTCTGAGCTCACAACTGTTGTACAGCAGTTATGAGACTGCTGTATTTTAGCATAACTCCAGATTATCCATATATCCTCTTTAGTTCCTTCAACAGCTGATTCTGTGCATGTCACCTTGTATTTCAAAATATTTAGAGTAATCTTCTGGTACTAGGCGTGAGATGATATCTTTTTACCTTCTTCCACAGTCACATTAGTGTATAAGTGAAAGCAAAATATGTCCTAGTTGCTAAAGCTGTTCCTGATAAATTATTCTACAACCTGTGAGTCAAATGGATTTTTCCTTTTTCTTGCTTTCTCCTCAAAATAGTCAGGAAGATATTGTTCTTTTGCAGAGTACGAGGCCAGCTTAGAGGATAAGATCACAGGAGAAACATCAGGCCATTTTCAGAGACTGTTGGTGGTCCTGCTGCAGGTCAGTATTTCTTTGTGTGCAGGCATAGGTGTATGATTTTTCACTTCTGTTTTCCTGTCTGATATACCCTTGTCACTTTCTGATTACTTAGCTGGATTCTGGGTAGATCTGGTGATGTGCAGGTTTGGTTCTGAAAGTCAGTCACTTCCCCTCATTTGTAGGGTCAGCTTTGAGCTCTGTAATGGGTCATTTCCACATCACTGAACTGAAAAATTTCTGTAATGCTCATGGGTATAGCAGAAAGTCTGCTATGTGGAATTTGAAGGCAATAGGAGAAGAGAAGGTTGATTTCATAGACACATACACGCAGAAGAGAAAAGTAAGATGCTTTTGGAGAAGATGCATTGGGGACTGACTTCTTGCAGAAACTCTTACAGGCTCAATATAACAGATAAGATGTTTTGTGGTTCTTTTGATTCTTCTGTTTAACACTTTGAAATTCTCTTTAGGCAAACAGAGATCCTGATGGTGGAGTTGATGAGGGTCTTGTTGAGCAGGATGCTCAGGTGGGTGAATGACTTGGGTTTTGGTGCATTTCTACAAGTTGATTTGCAAAAGGAGTGTACAGTTAGAATTCAAAAGTGAGAGTGAAATTGTGTGTTTCTTAATACATTTTCCTGTTTCTTCTACATTTTCTGGTCAAAAGAAGTGTCAAAACCTGAAACATTGGGATCAAGATTTTTGGTACTTACACAATTTTGTGTAACATGTATCTTATTTTGCTTATTACTTTATGAGGTGCCTCAAAGAAATAGTGATTAGATCACTGAAAGAGTTATGATTGCTGAGATGCTGAGAGACGGTGCTGGAAAACTCAGAGATGTTAGTGATTTGGAAGACTTCAGGCTTATGAGAGGAACTACGTGCACAGTCAGTTTTAGAGCCTTAAGCAGTATTACTCATGTAAATGCTTCCTTAGTTGATTTCAGAAATTGTTATTTATTTCTTTCTAGAGTAATTTTGGTACCTAGCAATTTTATTTCTTTTTTTTTCCTCTCCAGCTATAGCTAGTCAGTAAGTTTAATGCTTCTTAGAGTGAGACCAAGACAGCTTTCCAGCAGGGTGTGCAGACACATAACAAGTGCTGTTTTTATTATCTCTTGAATTTCAAACAGGTTCTGTTCAGAGCTGGGGAGCTGAAATGGGGAACAGATGAAGAAAAGTTCATTACCATCTTGGGAACCCGAAGCGTTTCTCATTTAAGGAGGGGTAGGTGGTATGGTTCATGTATGCTTGAAAACATCTGCCTGAAGTCTCAGTTTTACCCAGCCAATGGTAGAACCAGAAGGAAAGTTTTTTCTGGTATGGCATTTGTCAAACCCAGAAATATTTAACTCTTCCCTCTTTCGTAACTCAACTCTTTCATAACAGTCTCTGGGCTGTGGATATTCATGAACACAGACTTAACAGGCTGACAATAACCCAGTGTACACAAGGTCTAACATTCAGGCTAAATGATAGCTGCACCCTGGGAAAAATATTTCTGATTTCCTAAAACTTACCTTCTTTCCCTTTCCTTCTTACCCCTGCACCCTTTCACTGGAAGTGTTCACAGAATAGTTGAGGTTGGAAGGGACCTCTGAAGGTCATCTTGTCCAACCCTACCTGAGCAGAGTTACCCAGAGCAGACTGCCCGGTACCATTACCATGTCTGGACAGCTTGTACACATCTCCAAGGACTTCACAACCTCCCTTGGCAACCTGTGCCAGTAGTGAGTCATCCACACAGGAAAAAAGTGTTTACTGGTGTTCAGAGAGAACTTCCTGACCCCATTGCCTCTTGTCCTGGATGTAGGCACCACTGAAAAGAGCCTAGGTCTGTCTTCCTTACACCCCCCCATAGATATTTGTATGCATTGATGAGATGTCCCCTTGAATATTCTCCAGACTGAACATTCTCAGCTCTCTCAGCCTTTCCTCATAGGAAAGATGCTGCAGTCCTTTCATTATGTTAGTGGCCCTTCACTGGACTCACTTCAGTTACTCCCATCTCTCTCTTGCACTGGGGAGCCCACAACTGGACCCTGGAAGAATGAATGGACACTAGCATTTGAACTGTGGGTAATGAGGTGCAAATGGCATTAACCTGTACTGGGGAGAAATGCTGGTTACACGGGTGAGTAAGCACACTTTTTGTTTTGCAGTATTTGACAAATACATGACTATTTCTGGCTTCCAAATTGAAGAGACCATTGACCGTGAAACCTCCGGTGATTTGGAGAACCTGCTCTTGGCAGTTGGTAATTAAATCTTAATAGGTCTAGAACTGACCTTCTTCACTAATTCCCATGCCTTCTTAAATTGCAGTTGTTGTAGGAAGTGGCATGAAGACATGGTTCTTTTTTAAAGTTAATCACCTGGGTTCTGTATCTAGAGAATGGGTCTTTATTCTTCCTTTCACAGGTAGTGTGGGCCTGGGAGGGAAGTGGGGCAGGAGGTGGTGTTAGCAAACTGCATTCTGTTCAGTCATGTGCACCTGTCAGAAGGTGAGACAAAACTCTGCCTTTCTTTGTACTCCTGGAATCTCATTTAGGATAATGTTATCGTAGATTTGTAGCTAGGAGTAGAATTTGACTAGCAAAGTCTCTTTGGCATTAGTGTTGTAGCAGAGGAACAGACTGTGACAACTGTATGACTTAATTGTCCACACTGGAGAGAATAATCCAGTAACACACACCTTGACAATTGCCCTATATTGAGTAACAATCAGTAATTTAATCCTTTGCTTTTTTTGTTTTGTTTTGTTTTAGTGAAATGCATACGGAGTGTGCCTGCCTATTTTGCTGAGACTCTGTATTATTCCATGAAAGTAGGTACTTGTTTTCCATATGTCACTTTCCATCTCCCCCAGATACATTTCCTTTCCTTTTCCCTTGCTCTTAATTTCTTCTTTCACTGCAAATGCTACCAGGGTAGTGTATCGCTAAACATCTGCTAGAGATTTGGGGAATGCAGATCTGGAAGAGGATACAAACAATTCATAAGTTTTTCTTAGAGTTCATTGTAAGTTTGTCAGACAGTAAGTCTTTCATGAGAAATATCAGTCCAGCTGGTTTTGGTCTCATCAGCTGGTTTTGGACTAAGGCTGTTATAGTGGAAAATGTCTGGGTACATCCAGTGAGCACCTTCAGCTAAATAAATATTGCAGTGTCTTTAGGTGGTGGATATAATGAGGAAGTAAAGGTGACCAAAAACTAAATGGCAGACTGTACAGATTTCATAGAATCGTAGAATTTCTTAGGCTGGAAAAGACCTTCAAGGTCAAGTCCAGCCTTATTACCCTATTCCCAATGACTCACCACTAAATCATGTCCCCAAGCACCACATCCAGGCAATTTTTAAACACATTCAGGAATGGAGACTCAACCACTTCCCTGGAGAGCCTGTTCCAATGCTTGACAGCCCTTTCTGTAAAGAAGTTTCTCCTGATATCCAACCTAAATCTCCCCTGATACAACTTGAACCATTTCCCTTTGTTCTGTCATCTGTCACTAGTGAGAAGAGACCAACCCCACTCTTACTTACGACCTCCTTTAAGGTATTGGTAAAGAATGAAATGAATTTAATGAAATTAATTTAACGCTCTTTGCTTTGAGACGGGTATTTACAGACTGAAGGTGTAGTAAGCTTTGCAACATGTTTGGGCACTATTCACCCCCTTTTAAGGAGGAAAAACAACTCAGAGGAAAAGGGAAGAGGCTTAAACAGCTACAAAAGATTCTGCAGGGTAATCCCATCAGTGTCACAGCTGTATTTGTTGGCTTTACCATCAATTGGATGGGAAGAGATAAGCAGGAAAAACTGTTTTTAACTACCAGTGGCTAATGTTAATTAAGATCAAAGTGGTTAGTCCATTGTTTTTATTCAAGTTACCAGCTTCTCTGAAGAATTCCTCCTTTCCCTTTGCTGAAAAGCACTGAAGTATGTTTGCCACCAGATGGTTGTGTTGATGAGATGTCAGCATGAGAATTAGTGAAAAGGGACTAAATGATAGCTTAATTTTTAAAAGCTCTTTTTCTGCTTTTATAAACATCGGTGTAAAATAAAGTTGAGGATAAAACCAGAGATTATTATACCAATATTCTGAGACCTCTATCAGGAGTAATACTTTCTACTTATTAATGTTCTTATTAATGTTATTAATTTTTAATTAATATTTAATATTTAATTAATATTAATTGTATTGGGTTTTATTAATTTTACTTATTAATTCTATTTTTAGAATAATGTAACAGAAAACCTTTCAATAACTTTTTACATTTCTCTTATGAAGGGTCTGATTAATGTCTGCTGGTGAGATCCTCAATTATTTTTTAATATAAAAACCAATAATTAAGCATGTCAGATAAGGAAGATCATAATTTATTACTTTGGCAGAAGAGTTTGTACTTCTATTTAATCAGTTTGGCATGACAAAGTTCTACAATGTGTGTAGTTTGCTTTCATGATTAGATGGGACAGAACCTGGATTTTAGCTGATCCCGGTGTCAAATCCTGCTTAGAAACCAGACTCGTGGCATAACTTTTGAGCAGCTTTAGGGCGTTTTTTAGATGTAATGCAAGAATATTACACCCAGTTTGAAGGATTGAGTGATGCTGGACGTTAGGCTGAAGATGATTGTGAGGGCTCTGCCAAGTCCTTCCTTGAGGTGCATTTGCAGGTCAGCATGTGAAAATTTGTACTGCTTCAGCTGTTGTGGAAGCTAACTTGTCTGAGCTGGAGGGGTCAGAATATTGGTCAGGCACAGCCTGACAGCACAGGAACGTAAAATGCTCAGAACAGTAAAGATGAGTAAGAGTGGAGAATGTGTGCATAGCTGAAAAAGGTTTATGAAGTTTGCCTTCATAATAAGCAGATGAGTAATTTGTGGAATGAGTTGCTCTGCCTCTGTCTTTGTGTATGATGTTCCATGCTTTGCTTTAGTCACTGTTAGGATTTATGGCCCCAGTTCTAGAACCGACTGCATTTCTGCAGTCTCAGACTACACTGAAAGAGCTATTTTCATGGGATTCTGGTTGTGGTGATCAGCTATGCTTCTGTTTCATCTTGGAAATGCATTATTTAAAATTTATATGGTCATTCATGGTTAAAGCCTGTGAGATGCAACATAAAATAAGAGGCCTGGCCATATGGCAACCCCAAGAAGTCCAGGGATTAGAACAACTTGTATGGTAAGCTCTCTGTTTGCCACATTGCAGTCTGAATGTCTTGTGATACTGTCCCAGCTATTCTGTGTTTTGGAGAAGGTATGTAGTGTGGGAGTGTTTTCAGACACCACTTGTTACACTTGATGCTTTCATGTTGCACTGTGGTTGTTTGTATTTGTTGTTTTGCTGCAGCATCTGTCCAGAATAAATTAATATGTTAACATTATTTAAACTTTTCTCTTTAGGGGGCTGGCACTGATGATGATACCCTTATCAGAGTCATGGTCTCAAGAAGTGAAATTGATCTATTGGATATTAGACAAGAATTAAGAAAGAATTTTGCAAAATCATTGCATCAAATGATTCAGGTAAAATTAGTGTTTTGTTGTCAGGGAAAACAGGGGTGATTGAGAATTCATTGTTTACATTATTTTTTCAGAGGGTGCAGATTTGGGTAGAGCTGGACAACACTGTGCATTCTGAGAGCAGTAGTGGTTGGTCTGTACTTTTGTGAAGTCATTTGAGTGGGGGACACTTCCTGTGAAAAGCTAAAGGTGTTCACTAGGAAAGCAGATGTGGCTTTATGACATGACAATTACTCATACTTTATTTTTAGCTATTGCTTCATTTTAATTTTCTCGACTGGGTTCTCTGTGGTTTTCAGCACTTCAGAGAAGGTGGTGGCTCCAGAGAAATAATACTAGGGTTGGAAGTCCAAATTATCATGGGATCATAATTTAAATCTTGGATTGTGGTGTGGAACCTTTTGCACCATTTCAAAGGGGAAAGCATTTCACTGTGGAATCAGTGTGAATCATAATCTCTTTTGAGTGGATGGAAAGGAGCAGGAAGGGAAAGAGCCACTTGTTGCTGCAAAGTTGAAGTAAAAATGCTTTTTTTTCCCCCTAGGATTTTTGGGGTATTTTGTTTTATTTTTAAATGCTATTTTTTATGTTTTTCTGTTATTATTCCTGACATTATGCTGTCTTAATTAGACCCTTAATTAGGGTGGAGTTGCTTTTGACACTGTCAGTTGGGCCCATGCAGCTGTCCTAAAGAATTAGCAGCAGAGCCTGCCATTAATTACAAGGAGCAGGGTTGAGGCCTTTCTGAGTGATGGCAGATGTACTTCACACATTGAGAGGTGGTTGCTTGTGGTGCTGTTTTGGGCTTCTCCTTTGTTTGGACTTCCTTGCTTGCAGGTGAATGCATTGTAATATGCAATGGGTAGCTCAGTTCTAGTAAAGCTTTTGGAGGCTTTTTTTGAAAGTCTTGTCTGTGTAAATATAGCTCTAACATGAGAGATGGAGAATTTCCTTGCATTGTTCCTGGATGGAGAGTCATCTAAGTGGATTTCCTGTGGGTGGGACAAATGTATCATCTCTTGGAGTCCTTGGCTGCTGCTGTTCTTTGCATTTCTGTGGTTGTGACTCATGGGCCTGGTCTGTTCTATTAATAGAAAGATACATCTGGGGACTACAGGAAAGCTCTCCTGCTCCTCTGTGGTGGAGATGATGACTGATCATGATGAGTAATGGCAGCAATGACACAAAGGATTTGTTGTACTCCAGCTTCGTAGCCCTTTAGATAGCATGTCCAGCTACGGTTTTGTATCCTAATGCTTTGTGGCTGTTTGAATTTATACTCGTATTGCATTTATTAAAAATGAGCATATCCAAGTGATAGCCAGTCCCTCCCTTTCTGATGTCACAGTTTCCAGGAATTTCAAGTGCCTTCTGTGAGTATGTGAGAGTTGTCTTTATGGAACATGAGTACTGAGCACAGAACCCAGTTCCTTGCAAGTATTTTGCAGAAATAGGAAAAAAACACAAGTATGTATTTTACTAACAATTTGAAATTTTTTTTTCTTTGCTTTTATTCTTTACATTTCCACTAAATGTTAAGCTAGCTTTAACATTGCAAATGAAGAAAAGATATCTCTGGCATGTAATTTCTGAATTACTTTGCTGAACATAATACAATCAATCACTGGAAATCTAAAGGACCAATAAATTTTTTCCCTCTCAGCACAGTTGTATGTGTTTTTTAATGAGCAAAGATCTATTTTTTCCTTTTGTATGATGTCACTCTTTCAAACTGTTGATATATTTTTTCCTACTATTACACAGGCTTCTGAGTATAAGTATGATGTTTTCCATCTGTACATCCTGATGTCTAGTATATGAGTGCTATGGTGGTGAAGCTGTTTGTACAGCTGGAATACTGAATTGAGTACATTATGGGTATTTGCTGGGCTTTGCATTCTCATGTTGTCATTTTCTTCTCCTCAAAAGCTGAGGGAAGGAAGGAGAGCTGTTTTCACAGTCCCAAAGCAGAGCAGGCATGCTTCACTGGTAGGGCTAATTGAAGATTTCTGGGGTGAAAGAAGAGGTGGGAAGACAATTATGCATACTTCAGGGATCTTGGGTGAAAAGAGGATGGTTGCAGCACCACTCTCATCAGGTTAGCAGGGAGCAACACTGGTGCAAGGGAAGCACCAGTCTGTTATACAGACTGCCCTAAATTCACTGCTTTATTTCCTCATTTATGACTGGCTCTGGAAATGAAAGTGACACATGTGAAGGAGAACAAAGAGACTTGTGTTTTACACATTAGAAGGGCTAAACACCATGGTTCTAATCTTAGCTTATCAGTCACACACATCAGCTGTAGAAACTGCATATTTTAACAATACTGTTGAAATTGATTCTTTACAGATTAAGAACTTCAGAAGCGAATAAATGTGAAGTTTCAGATCTTTTTTAATATTGTAATTCTGAATTATTACTGTTATATTCTCTGGCTAATAAGCAATTGGTTTCCAATTTAAAATGTGAAAGCTTTTTATAAGTAAATATGTTAACTAAAGAATAATCCACTGTAAAACCTTCTTTGTTTTCCACTCTCTCTTACACACACACTCTGCTGCCCATACACTCTCACTTTATTTCCCTGCTTCTTTTTCTACCGAATTTAACTTAAAGACTTCAAAACCAGCACAACTGATTTTAGAAGTATTTTTTTTTGTGAGGCATTCTTTAATCTTCTGTGCTTTCTTCTGAAGGTTTGTCTGCCTGCATCTTGATCCTTTCCTCCAGATTTGTGCTTTCTCTTTTGCTGATTGGATTTTAGCATTGATTGCATTTCCTTAGAAGAAACACACAGTTGTTTGAACAGATACACTTTAATGGTGTAGCATAGACAAAAGAACATTTTATTGGTAACATTGTGTATAATTAATAGAACTTTTAATTTAATAGCTGTAATCATAGTTGCTTTCAAGGTGCACTGCCAGCTTCAGGGCATGACGCTGATGAAGAAAATCTTTAAATTACAGATAGTCATGTTCAGAAAATGTCAGTCATTCTTAGGCACATGCAGAAAAATAGTAACTACTGAAAATCTACAGGGAAGCTGTTTAAGTGCTAAATGTCTGGTTTGGGGCATTCCTGGAAATGTCATGACTCTTAGCTCTCCCATCAAAACCCAATCAGAATCTACAACTAAGATGTTGTGATGTTTCTTTAACCATCTGCACAAGACAGCCTTTCACAAGCAAAAATTGAATTTTGTAATTTTTTTTGTTGTGAAAATGGAAGTGAAAACCAAAGTCCATGTTCAACTGAGCAAGTCAGTGACAGTTTCCCCCCCTTCTGGCATCATTGTTATTAAACTAACAAGATGCTCAGAACACTGCGGAAATGTGAATTTATGATGTGTGGGATGGCAATATTGCATGTGAATTGCTACTTGTCATGTAGTAACTCAGAAAGTATGGAAGATGTAAAATTTTGTTATCCTATCCATCACTGTAATGGCAATACTAGTGTGTACAGATTGGAAAAGCTACTGAGATAGAAAATACAGTGAACGGATACTTTTTCTGCATGAAGTCTTAATCAGCTGTTGACTTACTCTTGGCATTGGTTCATCTGGCTTTATTATGATATGTAATTTACTTCTTTCCATGTAATATACTTAATAGAACTTGATAAAGCTAAACAAATATTCTGCTTTATGGATCTCTGCTGCATACAACTGGAGACAGATCTTAGTCATGTGTTGAATTAACTTGTAAATCCCCAACAGCTAATTCTGTAAATTCTGATCTTTTGTCCTGTTTTTCCTAGCAAAAGGTCAGGTCTTGAAATTAGGGCATTAGCAAAGGACAGAGTTTCCTTAGAACTCTGGTTGGTAGAAGCCGCTCTGTGCTAAATGTATAAAAATAGCACAGAGGCAGAGAAAAGCTTTACCTATTTCTGACAGGGGATCAGATGCACCTGCCTTCACAGAGGATTAAAGTTCTCCTTGGTTTTGATCTTGATAGTGAGCTCTGAAGCCATTTCAGTAAAAGCTTTTCTAAGAGCTGTATTGGAATTACTGCTTCATTAGATACTGTTACAATTTGGGCATCAATTTTTGTTAAAAACCATCTGATGCTTTTCTTAAGAGTTCTTCTGATGGTTGAATTCAATTTCTTTTCTAGGACTCCTAATATGAAGTCATATTTATATTTTAAAGAGATTTTAGACTGTATCACATCATTCTTGTTCAAATAGATCACTGCTTCTGGGATCTGCAGAGAAAGAAGAAGGGAGAGAATGAGAGAAGAGATTGGAAGTCATGAAAAAAAAAGTGAAAGAAAAGAGGAGATCTGGAACACATTAATTTCTCTATTGGGTTGGCTGCCACTTGTCAAGGAGTGTAAGGAATATCTGTTAACAGGGAAGTATGACCACTTTGTCATCAGGTGCCTCCAGGATCATCAGCCTTACAGCTGTATCCTGAAGCCACAAGAATAAGGTATGAGCACAGAATACACTACAGCATGTTCCAAAATGGCTGTCAGGGGAGGAATAGGCAGCATCAGGACCTGGTGCTGGCAAGTCTGATTAATGTGCAAAGTGCATATTCAGCAATCTCTCATTTGGTTTACATAGCAATGAAAGTGGCTCCCTTGGCAGGCTGCTGAGCAGCCAGAGGACTGAAGTGTCGAGGAAGAGCTCTGCATTTGAAGAGCAGAAACAAAAGAGCAAGGCAGGGAAGAAAGGAGCTCACCCTATCACTTTGACCGTCTTGTTTTCAAAATGTATTACCAGTGTCAGCTTGAACAAGACAGCTTCTTGTTTAATTTGAGTGGAGAGGTGAAATGTTTTCTGGGCAGAGAGTAGAAAAAAAAAAAGTATGCATTTTCATCGAAGTGGTCTCAAAAATGTGCTTGAATAATGAGTCAAAATTATCTTTTTGATTATTGTAACGTGTTTTCCACTCTAGTAATCTGTACAACCAGTGAAATACATGAGGCTGTATGGTACACAAGAGACACATTCTTTAACTTACAACATTCTGAAACATTGAAAAAAAAGTGATTTCATGGGTAACAGAAAATGAAATGCAAACATGCTGGTACATGCATAATAAGCCATATTAAATTAGATTTTATGTATTTTATTATTAAATTTGCATGAATTAATACGGAATATATTACAAAAGCCCTTGGAAATCAAGGATGAAACTCTTCCTTCATAATGTAAAAAAAAAGAACATGGTACCCTTGGGCTATTTAATTCAATCTGTATACAAAGGTTTGTGAAAAGACCAAATTTTCAGTCTGTCTTCATTTATATTGCTAAAAAAAAGTGGTATTTTTCTTTTTCCATAATTTAGATGAGGCAAATGGAAGTCTCATGAAAACGTAAACAAAGGGCTGAGAAATATTTGTTGCTGGATCAAGTTAGTCCAAAACAGAATTTTACTGGTGAATGAGATGCTCAGTAGACCAGTGGAAGTTTGTTTGTTAGTTTGGATATATCTGCACAGACAACTCTTAGATTTCTAGAAGTAAATTAATCATTATTTTTTATTGAAGAGTGAGGTCACAATGTCTGTAGGAGATTGAAGGAGGCTGAAGGATTGGTTTTGCACAGTAAAACGTTGCTTACAGAAGAGGCATTAATGCAAAATGGCTGTGATCTTTGAATGCCAGCTGATTCACAATATTACATCTTAAGAATCCAGAAGGGCTGATAATGGAATAATTAGACTAAAAAGCTATGAGAAAATGCATGTAAAATGGCTTGAATCATGTCTTACCACTGCAGGAATGCTGATTGGAATCTTGGGAGCTAATTGGCACTCGAGCTCTGTGCCCTGTGGTACACCTCAATGGCATTAGGCTGTGTTGAGAGGTCACCCTAACAACAGATGGATGGGTAAATCTCAACTCTGATTTACTGTGCACAAAGGATAAGCTCCTAAGTCAAACAGTGAAATCTATTGATTCACGTAATGGACCTGATGAATTTGAGCTAAGTTCACTAAGAAACCCAAGTAATGAGTATGTTATTCAAATCTGCAAGACTCGTGTGTATCTACATGTGGGGAAGGTCAGTATGTGACCCTCAGCTGACAGCAAGCTGAATGGGAGCTGGTAAGTTGGTGGCAGGGACTCACAGAGAGGACTGCATTTGGAATCTTGCAGTATTTAGGAGTCTTCGGCCCTTGAATTTGGACTGGAGTCCGATGCCTTTTGGAGAAAGAATTGAAACGGATAACTCTGAAACTCCTCTCTCCCAGGCAGGGACTTAAGTCACTGTTTTGTTGAAAACCAGAAGAATTCCCATTTTAAAGAAGACCAATTTATAAGAGCAATGAATTAGTTAAAATTTTGTACAGCCTTAAAATTTTGTGCAATCTTTATTCAGTTTCTTCTTTGTGCAGCTGTATTTGTCTTTGCAAAGTCTGAACCCAAAAGCATCTCTATTCTCAACAGCAGTGAAGTGATTCTTACTATTTGATTTATATGAGACTTCCATGTTTACCATTAAAAGTTTTATGCAGAAGTGGATAAAGGGCTTCCTGCAGGTAATCTGGGTGTGATAGCACTCTATAGTTTTTGCATTTTGACAGTGTATTCTGTAAAATATTGTTTGGTAGATGGACCATCAGAAACACCTTGGATTTCCGGAGATTTAAAAAGATAGGCACAGTAAATGCCTCTTGTCTGTGTTCCTTCCTTCTGTAATACGACCTCCTCATCTGCTTTTTAAGCTCAGCAGGATTGTTACAGCATTGGAAGTGTGAGCTTCTCTAGCCAACAAGGCAGGTCTAAGAGAAGGTGAAAAGGGATCTCTGAATGTCAGGAACAAGTTGGTCTGATGAATTTTTGCCTTCCAGAACATAGCTTAGAAAGCCTGTCAGAGAGCAAGCCTTATTACATTGGTCTCAGGAGGAAAATGCAGAGCCATATGGCACCCAGGAAGTCTGCCAGAACCCTTTCATGATGGGCTAACAAGGAAAATCTTAATTCTTTGCCATGGAGCTCCATCTTAAAAGAGGATTGAATTGTCAACATTTGGAGGACCAACTTAGAATACATACATAACAGTGCAGGCACAGTAACTCATCTCCATTGGTTTCCCCTTAACACAAATATTTTCTCTCAAAACTGATGCAAAATCATGTATTTGCTCCTTTTGAGAATTTTCATTTTGCTGAGAATGACTTGGTGGTGAGCTCTTCCCTCTTCAGGTTTTCCTTGGCAAGCCAGCAGTGTAATACATACTAAAAAAATAACTTTTCCTAGGCTTTTCTTCATCCTATTTCATACTTTTCTGGTATAGGTAAAGACCCAGGGCAAGGAGAACCCAAAATCTGATTTTGCAGCATTCTTCCATGTGATGTTTCCTTGTGAAACATCTGTCACTCTGGAAGGAGTAAGTGTTGCCAGAACAGCTTTCTGTATTGCTACTGCATTCTCTAGATCTTCTTTTATAATTATGTGACTGATTTAAAAACATTGTTGCTATGAAACGTTTTATCATATGGTACATACCTCTGCTAGCAAGAGAACTGTGCTGGGCAATTCAAAACAGGTTTGAAGAAAAATCATTAATATTTTTAACTTGACCTCTTTGTTAAGACTTTAGCTCAGTCTTATCCACATTAAAACTGCTGTGGCATTTTCTCGCCTACTATTAGCGGCCAGTTAGCTAAGCACACCTCAGCAGCCTGCGTAACCTTACCTCAGTAGCCCATCCAGCTGGATGAAGTGGTTCGGGATTCTGTCAAGCCTCCTCCAGAGCAAGAGTGGTTATCCTGCTGAACGCCTGCGTGGGAGAGGAATCTTCAGGGGCCTCCTGGAATCTCAGTGGCAGAAGTATGGGAAATTACTTTTCTGTTTGAGCGCTGGCTCACTCTCAGCGGCAGCGCTGACACAGAGGGGGCTGGAAGGGCGGGTAACGCCCCCTCTGCCTCGCTTGAGCTGGGCACAGCCCGGAAGCGCGCTGGGGGAGACACAAGTCTTCCCTCACGCAAGTGGCCACGTACGTCCTACACAACGTCTTTTATTTTCCTCTCACCCGAACTCGAACGCGACCAGAGGCTGCCTCCGGAGCACCAGTGCCCACCTGTGCCGCTCCGAGCCGCCTCTGAGGTGTTTCCCGCCGGGAGCGGAGCCGTGAAGGGAGCCGGGGCGGTCCTGCGCTGCATGCTGATTGGCTGCCGCCCTCCTCCACAGGCGGCGGAGGCTGAGGGTGGTGCCACCGCGTCGAAGTTTGTCTCCGGGCGGAACCGATGGTGCTGGTGCCCCGTTCTTCTGGGGGTCCTGCTTTTGCTTCTTTCCGCGCTTCTGCCCCCGCACCGGGGCCGGTCCGGTTCATTCTTACCTGCGTGATTATCTTCGCCCTGGCGCTCTTCGGCATCTACCTGGTGCTCTACGTGGTGACCCGCAGCAAAGCCCTGAGGACAGTCACCAACATCTTAATCTGTTCCCTGGGGCTCAGCGACCTCCTCATTGCCTTCTTCTGCGTCCCCTTCACCATGCTGCAGAACATCTCCTCCAACTGGCTCGGCGGTGGGTGCTGGGGCGGGCAGTCCCGGGCCGGACAGTCCCGAGCCGTTACGGGCTCGGCGGCCACTGGAGGGAGGTGAAGGGCGGAGGGCGGGAAATGAGGCTCAGGGTAGCGCGAGCAGCTTCTCCCGCCCCACTGCCTGTGAGGGCTCGGTCAGTGCGGTCGCTCCTCCGGTGAGAACAAGGGTCGTGGCCCCGCGCTGTGAGGGGGCTACTTGAACTCCGCGGTGACAGTTTGAAACCTCTGGGCTCCCTGGACTTGCTGGCGCCCTTCAGGTGGTCGTAGTCTCCCGTGGCGGGTGCTTTCTCCAGGGGCGTGGTTCAGCAACCTCAGCCTGCCATCCCTTGCTTCTCCTCAGGATTGAGTAATGGCTTCACCGCTCCAGCAGGCTATGTTAAACTCAGCGGCTTTCATGCTTGTATTCATTAAAAGTGGCAGCATGCTTGTGAGGAACTGCCCGTAGTGAGCTGCCAGTGAGGTTGTCTAGCCAGTGATCCATCGATCTTTATTCAGCTCAAGTTGTTCTGGTAGCAGTTGGCTCAGTCCTGCCACCTCAGCCTTTTGTGAGGAAAAAGAATGCGTCCTTGGAGAAATAGGGAAGTGAGAGGAGACGCAGAATTTACGTTGAAATCATAAAATGATCTGGGTTGTAGAGATCATCTGGTTCCAGCCCCCCTTCCCTGCAATGGGCAGGGACACCTCCCTGTAGGACAGATTGCTCCAAGCCCCATCTTTCGGGGAAGTTACAGTCACCATGTCCCTGGGCAACCTGTGGCAGTGTCTCACCACCCACTCACTAAAGAATTTCTTCCTAATGTCTAACGTAAATCTACCTTCTCCTAGTGCTGCAAGGCCTTTGTTTTACTTGCCATCTAAATCTCTGTAGTACTTACCCAGAGTTTGGTGGCTGAGTATTTGAATTCAAGGAATTTCAAGTCGTCTGTGATCTTGATGATTAAGAAGTGAGAGATGTGACCAAGAAAATACATTTTCACATCCATGTGCTGATCTATGGCAGCAGAGAGAAAGAAGCCATGTGTGATCAGCAATAAGACAGGGAGTGGTGTTAAAGCTCTTGCACATATGATATAGACATGAGACTTAGAGACAGAATAAGGTCTTGAATTAACAAAGCTTATGCTTAGCAGACTGGAAACTTTGTTTCTTGGTCATTGGGCATGTTTTTTGGCTGATATGTTGCCTCTTTTGGATGACTTTGTCTTTATTTACATAAACAAGGGCTGTATGGTATATCTTGATCTTTTACCAATTAACAATTGGTGTTAATGTTAAGAAGCTTCAGCAAGGTCTTTTGTTGATTTTAAGCAAAAGCTTCTAATACCAGGCTGGGTATAAATAAGTACTAGACAGTTATGCCATTCTCTGCTTACAGCAGACTTCCTTTTTTCCTTTGCAGGTAATCTGTAAAAGTATTGTGATAATGTGACAGTCAAAATGATCTTTGCAGTCGTTCAGATTATAGGATTCTTCAATTCTATTTGCAACCCTACTGTGTATGCTTTCATGAATGAAAACTTCAAGAAAAAATTTTTATCTGCCGTCTGCTTCTGTATTGTAAAAGAAGATGCATCCCCAACCAGGCAACTTGGGAACTCTGGGATTACTATGAGGCAGCAAAAGGCAAGTGTTTCTCAAAGAGATCCCGCTGACTCAGATAAAGTCAGGAGGGAGGCATTCAGTGATGGCAACATTGAAGTTAAATTCTGGGATCAGCCAGCTTCAAAAAGGAACTTGAAAAAGCACCTTGCCTTATGCAGTTCTGAGCTTACTGTGCATTCTACCTTAGGAACTAGGCAATAGCATCACAAAGATTGAGGAGGAAAAAAGCATTCTCTTTATATGACAAATTTGAATAAGCCATTTAAAATAGTTTTCTACTTTGCATGCTGAAACGGAGGGAAAATATATGTTGTGGATTATTACAATGTTGGGATAATGGTTGAAAAAATGTAATATATTTTATAAGGATGAGGAATAGAACTTTGGAAAACATTACTCTATGATTTCCAGGAAAAAAATAATTTTTCTTCCCAAGTCTAATTTAGAGCTTGCTTGCCCTCTGCTTTATGTAAGTAAAACTACTATTGGTTACTCAGTTTATTCTGTTTGAATGCTGACGTGCTGCTGGACCATATACAGCTGAATGTAAGAAGACAGGAACTATGGAGAGAATGCATGCTTTTTTTTGGACAACCTGGAAGTCTCCTGTGGGTCTGACGTTATAAGATCTGCTCTCTGTAGCTTTGAGGACAGAGGAGCTTCAGATCTGAATTGCATTATTTTGGAAAAAAAATATAGGAAAGAGACATTCAGAATATGAGTCTAAAGAGAATAAAATTTAAACACTGCATGCATGTTCAGATTTTGTTCATGGGAAGCATATTAAAATTTAATACATGCATAATTAATGTGCTCTTTTTACAGATTAATTCTTGGGCACAAATTTAAATGCCAGAATATTGCCCTGTAAACTGTATTGTTCTTCTGAAAAATGTAGAAATTGAAAAAGTGCTGTAGTGTAGTGTGCTGAGGCTGGAGGTGTGGTCTGTAGAGTGAGCACGGAGTTAACTTACAGTTATGCTTGGATATGTGACTTGTGGCTTGAAAGTGTGGTGTTCCCATTTTCTGGAGGGACGTACGTGTCAGATTCAGTGTCTGTTGGGACTTTACGGAAGACTTTCAATAGAATGTCACAGTCTTGTCTCCTGAAACTTCCCTGAAGACATGCACAGATTTTTCTGTCTCATGATCATCTTCAGAATGGATTACTGTCCAAGAACAGGGCCAGTATTCTGTTATTAGGCTTCACAATAAATTTTGGTGTTGAAATTCATAGAAACCATGTATGTCTTTGCTCTCTCAGTAGGTCAAACTGAAAAACTGGAAAAAGATGCCTCCAAGTGTGGGACTGGGTGAAAAATGTGAACTAGAATAGTACACTAAATCCTATAAATGAGGCTTTAAAATATATAATCTGCAACTCCAGCTGAGATTAGGTTGGATCCTTTAGTAGTCTGTGAAATGTTGGTGATGTCTTTTGTCACCCCTTGCCTCATCTAATGGATCTTGGTGCTCCCTTGGCAGTAAGAATATTTGAGATTATTTTATCTTGCTGCTTTACAGAATGAGAGAATCATTGGAGTTGGAAGGGACTCTAGAGATCATCTCTTCATTGTGAGTGAAAAATTAGTCTCAGTTATCCATGGAGAAACTGGAAATAACCGATCCTTCTGTAATGTTTATGAATTTCCATTGGATAAGGCATTCTGATGACAGTTTGTGACATATTCTTTATATATATATATTATTTATACTGTATATATGCAATATCTGGAAGATTCCTGACTTGTCCTGGCAACCAGAAATTAAGAGCACTTCTATTTATCTAAGCAAATGTGTTAGATAAAATAACAATTTTGAGAAAGCATGTTTAGGTAAAACAGCATGAGTGAGGGCAGTTTCTGCTTTAGGCAGTCATGCAGATATGACCCTGTACGTTACCTTTGAATAATGCTGTAAGCAATGGCAATGATTTCTGCCTGCAGTTGCAGCTGTGACTTTCTTTGCAGCCCATTACTGTCTTGGCTTGTTCTTCATCTTTCTAGACAGGGACCTTTTAGCAGAAGTTTTCTGCCCTGGAGAGTAGGGGCTAATGGTGGTTTATTATCACAGTTTTCCTCATTCATTATAAAGCTCATCTGACTGATGAGAACTATGTACTTTGACAGAATCTGTAACTGCAGAACAGTTCATTTTTCTAATTCTCAGCTTGGCAGTGTGTTAGTCCTGTGTATAAGCTAATCAAACAATCAGTTAATATTTAATGCTTGCATGTGCTGTTTTCAGAGTCTTTGAGTATGGCAGAAGCTTAAAAATTGTTCTGGTGAAGGGAAAGGGACACCTGAGAGGCAAGAGAAATACACAAAGCATCAAAGGTGAAGACTAGATTATTACTGCCCAGAGAAAAAACTTGAATCATAGCATGAAAGGATTTCAGTGACTTAGATAGGATAGGAACATAATACTCCCAAGCTATATTTTAATATAGATTAGGGATGAACTGAGTGTTAGCAAAGTTGGGAAAGTTTAAAAACTGTTTATGGAGCAGTTTTAAGAATGGGAAGGCATCCCAGTGCGCAGAGCAAAAGATTGGGAAGAATAGTAGCTTTGATATTCCATTGATATCTCCAGGAACCTTGTGCTTTCACAGATTCACTGAACTCTGCCGTTATCTATTGCTTAAGGTTGTGCTTTCCTTACAATCAGCTTCATTTAATGAGAATTTGAGATTTGATTTCTGTCATTTTCCTTGCTTCTTTTTCTTACTTCATCAGTTTTACTTTTTTGCTAAGTCTTTGTCTTTTTTTTTTTTTCTTACTTCTTTTCCTGGAGCAATTTATTGAGTTCATTGTGACCTCCTTATCTCTTTTATATAGGTTAGAATAACCAGGCATTGAATTTTGATGAAGTGAAACAGCTCCATGTTTCAGAATTTGTATCTCATCAAGGCTGACCACCAGATATATGAACTGCATGTCCAATCCTTATTTCAGGCTGTCTGCACCCTTGGGAAGACCTTGCTCACTGTACTGGTCACATTTGGCTTGCATATGGTAAGAAATCTTGCACTTCTTGAGGCACTTGTAGTTACCTAACAAAATATTTGCATATACTAGGGGTGAGCTGGAGATCCAGGAGGAGAAGCACATGCAGCTTATCAGGCAGACATTTGGCAACAGCCCTGGGTGCAGCTGTAATGACAGTGGATGTGGTGAGATGAGGCAGTGTGGCATATGCAGCAATGCATGATATAGGTGAGCCAGTCAGCACTGGCAGAGTGGTAAAATGGATCAGCTCCACTTGACATATTTGGCATAGAAACAAGAGGTGTTTTCTGCATTGGATTGCTGAGTATGTGAAGAAAATGTAGCTTGCATTAGCTTAAGCTTCCAGGTGACTGTTAATGCTCTCTGTCTGGTAGCTTGCGTGTGTAGCATCTATTATTTTTGAATTTGACTTCATGTATTTCTATTGACATCCTATTTCTAATGCAACTTATCAATGTTTCTACTTACATATTCTATTTCTTTGACAATTCATATTTCTAATTGCTAGGAAGTAAGGCTTCTCAGTGATGTGCCAGCTACACTGGGAGAGCTGATTTTCCTTGCTTCAAGGAAAATAACAAGTGGGGATGTCCTTGACTGTATGGATGACAGCTGAACTGTAGCTTACAGAAAAGTCCAGTAGCTTCATTCTAGTATTTTTTAAAATACACTCTGTCTGGTCTCTTTTGTGTGTGAAGAGAAATGTTCTTCTGCTTCTTGCCTCTCCCATATGGTTTCTATAGGCATACCTGTTGAGCATCTTGTCTCACTATTACTGGGTTGGTCCAGAGCTGAAGAGTCTTAAGATCATGAAATTGTAGAAGAAATAGCTAGAAAATATATAGTATCTCCATGAGTAAAATGTAAAAATACATCCTACTAAGCAGCATATTGAAGCTGCGTCCTCAGTCAGGCTGGAATTCTGAAGAGGAGATTTGTGGCAAAAACATCTGGAAAATCTCTACTGCAAGCGCCGTGGCGTTGTGTTCTGTCCTGGATCCGGCTGTAGATGGCACCCGTGCTGCACACAAAAAGCAGTCTGGGGCTTACTCTTCCAGGCGTCCTTACTCCTAAGAGAATTGTTCTGCTACGGGCTTTTGAAAGTGTGTATTTGATAGTAGGATTTGGTAAGGGTTTGATAAAGCTCCCCTGCCCCTATAATTAGTAGGAAATATGGAGAGAGGTTTGGTTTTTTTTTTCCTTTTGTGCAACGGTGCTTTGAAACTCATTACACAGTTCTCTTTCTCTGGTAGTGCTAATAAATACTCAGTCTCTTACTTTGTTTCCCAGTGAGAGTTGCATGTGTCAAGAAATTTCTTAAAGGGCTTCCTTTATCTTTGAGGTTTCTGTGATATATTCTGGGATACTGCTAAGATGCTACTACAGCCATGATGTATTTTGGAAGATAGCGAGGTTGAAAGGCTATGCTTTTCTGATTTTGTCAGCTTAAACATCTAAATCCACTCTTGAAACTTTAAAATTATGTTTTACCCTGCAGAAAGAGGATGTCACTGCCAGGAAAGGGAATGGGTCTGCTCTGGTTTGAGGGAGGGTGTAGTGTGAGATTCTTTGTGCTTACCCACATCCTCAAACAGTAGAAGGATAAAAACCTAAGCTAAGGAGTTTGCAAAACTTTGTCTGTCTTGTTTTGAAATTGAGCACTCAAGACATAAATTTTAGACTGGATCTACAAAAAAAAAAAAAAAAAAATAGAGATCAAGGCTCTGAAATCCTTCATACACCTGATTTCCAGACTTCCTGAAGTGTACTAAAATGCCTGCAGCTTTAGGCATCCTGCTCCACAAATTTGTTGATATAATGAGGGGAAGTCAAAGGGGAAATGGAAGTGGAGGGACATCAAGAATTGTTTATAAGCAGTCAGGAGAAATCTTAGATCTGAAATGAACTTAAAAATGTCAAGTTTCTAAAAAAGTGATTTTTTTATTACAATCTCCACAGATATTCATTAAAATATGTTACGCACAAGAAACCCTCTAAAATCTCAAAGGGAATGGAGGAACCTCACTATTAAAGTTAGAAAAAATACCCTGAAACAAATTCAGCGTCTTGACAAGATCAGCTGTAAAATACAAGTCTTGTCATAAAGTTATATTTGAAATGCCACACACACACTAGCACAAACGAACACATTGTGATTTGTGTAATTAGAGGTTAAGAGACCTGTCTATCAAAGGTAACAAAAAACATGAGAAAAAATGGGAAGTCTAATAATTTGCAGCATGCTCATGAAATCATGTTCTTCAAAGAGTTGTTGCTCTATGTTTGTCAACTCTGAGGTGGAATTAAACTACTAATCAGGGGAGAGGAGCACAGAAGGACATAGCCTGAAAAGTTTTGGTGGTTTGTTTTCTTTTTGTTGTTGTTGTTTGCAAGGTTATTTGCAGAGGCAAAGGGATTTGCTGATTCTACAGTAATTGGCCATTTTCATCACCTGAAAGAAGAGGTGTTTTTTTTTTTAAGCAACATATTAGAAAAATGTTAGCCTTTTTAGCATGTGGTATTTTCCTCTCCAAAGTAAGCTTAATCAGTTTTGAGATGAAAGAGAAAATTATCAAGGAAGCCATTAATTTATACATCAGCCAGGAAGGTGATTCTCAACACAGCCAGCAGTAAACGAAGCTTTTTATTTCCTTGGTTTTTCTTCCATTTTCATCACATTTACAGTAATAATCCATTTCTCTCTTCTACTCCTCCTACACAACAGCCACACATGGATGATGTATAGGCTGTTGGCTTATTTATCAACAGCATTTACGATTATATATGTTACACTTCGTTTCAGATCTTTTTTGCAATATGAGTAATATGTAAATGAGTTAAGATTACTCAGTCTGGCTGTGACAGTCCTTGGATCCTTCACAGTACAAAAATGGGTATCACTGAAAGGGTAACTTGTTAATGGGTTTATTCCTTATGTATATTTTTCTAGTATGTGCTTCCATTTATTTGGCATACTATTTGTTTTCTGCTTCCTCCACTGTGACAATATTCCTGCTTATGGTGGTGCTCTGTAAAATTGAATCATTAAATCATTTTATAGGCAGTAAAAACAAACCAAAAATCTTGTTTCTCTTCTTTGCCTCTTTTGGTTCATTTCTGATGTTCATTCTACGTTGCATTCCCACAAAACATTGCTTTGATACAACTGAAGAACAAGTGAATTTCAAAACAGCTTTGAGGAAAATGACCAAAGGCTTGAAAAATGAGCAAAGGTATGGGAAAATAGGATGCTTTTAAGCTAGAGCTAGACTTGGAGAAAGAAAAAAACAGTGGGGCAAGAGCAGTGCAGAATTTCACATTTAGAGTTGAAATGTCCATGAAATGCATTTTGGATAATATTTTGAAACTCCAGCATGATGAGTGTCTGTCTGTCTGTCTGTGATAGTTTTTACGATTAAGAATTAGTGAGCCTTGTCATTCTTGAATGATGTATTTTTTTCCTCTCTGAATTGTTTTCTTATGTGGAAAACTTCTTTTTAATGTGAACTAATACTCCAAGCAAAAAGTGCTTTTTTTGCCTATTTGAGTATATGTATCAAGTACTTAGGGCTTGGAGTACCAAGGAAATTTTGCACACTCTTTACCAAATATTTTCACTTATTGCAAAGCCCCATAAATCTGTGAGCAAAACAGATGCTGTTTTGCTTCAGGGTGTTTCTGTTCCTAAAAACCTTGACAGAAAGCAGAAAATTTATGTAATTCTGAGCAATCCTTTTCATGTCCATTATAACCCTGTATTTTTTACAGAGCCTTAATTCTTTGAAGTAGCTGAGTTTTAGCCATCTTGGCTTCAATTTTTCTGATCAAAATAAAAACATACAGCATTAAATTGCATATTATAGTTGTAAAAACATACAGTTTTAATAACAAACATGCATGGTACAATAACCTATCTGCATCTCTTCCTTTCGGATTTGTAACTGTAATTTTTGCAGCTGGGTCTGCCAATGCAAGTCAGACCCATTGCTTTTTGGGGGGAGAATTTAATTTTTTTTTTTTTATTATTAAATAATATTTTTTAAAAAGCCTTTCAGAACTTTCATGCTTGACCAAAACCAAAACCCATAAGAAACGAAAGGCAAAGCAATTACTCAGCTGGGAAACAGTGGAAGCAACTCCAAGAAAGTGTCAATGCTACTTAGCTGGAACCAGCTGAACTGTGCTTAGCTCTGGGGGGTCATGCCAGCTGTGCTGCAGGTAACTTTTCATGCCTTTTTCCCCAGACGTTGGACTGGATATCAGAGGAAGGTTCAGTACCCATGCCATGATAACAAAATGGCATGTACAGACATGCCTTCACTCAAGCTGCCTGGCACTGAGGGACAAAATCTGTGTATGACTAAAGAGTCAGCAGACAGGTACAGTGGCACTTGCCAAGGCACTGGGCTTGGTGTGAGGGAGAGTTGGCACTCTCTGGGTATCTCTCCACCCCAGCACATGTTAGCAGTGGGACTTCTGGAGAACTGCTTGTTTATGCTGGCTGAGTGTGCAGCTAGATCAGTCAGGGATTTGGGAATTGTCAGCTTCAGCAGCCTCTGTGTGTTTCCTTGACTTGGCAGAGCTTGACCATGAAAACTCCAATGTGCCCACTGTGTGATCCCAGAGGTCTCCCCAGCAGGAGTGTGTGGCAGCCCTCTCCTGTGGGTCCCGCAGTATGGCTTGCCATCTTGTCACTGCAAAACCTGAAAGTGCCGCATCTAATAAATAAATACATTTTTCTATATTCCTCACCTGTTTGTTTTTTTCTTTTCAAGGTCTTTTGAGCTAGACACTTAGCCAAATTAAGGTACTCTAAAATAAGGCTTAGTCTTTCTGCACCTCCCACTGAACTCAAATATAGTTTTCCATACTTGACCATGGTTCTTTATGATTAAACAGACACTCTTAAAACTCAGACAAGCTAGAATCAAGTTTCACATGAAACTGAATTGATGTTTTTTGTTAATAGGATCCTTGTAATAAGCGATTACCAGATGTATCCAAAATGTGAGAAAGGCCTGCAGAAGTGGGAATTAAGAAGTGGGATTCCAAACACCTCAGATCTTCTCCTGGCAACCTTTCATGTTAAATTTCTGCTCTTCATATAGATAAAGCAGCACGGTTTCTATATAATGTTGAGCTGTGGTTTCACGTTAAGCTCATGTTGCCAATAAAGAGATGCGCTTATAATTGAAAACTTATTTGCTTATAAATAGCAAGTTTCACTCTTGATGGCTCCCTACTTTCTTTCAGTGGTCACATTGCTGCTCTTACTAAAGATGTTATGAAATCTGCCAGTTTGCTAATTCCAGCAACTTTCATATTGCTATTGTTTGTCACAGAGAAGGGTAAGAACTCTGGGCTCTTTGATGAACTGGAGATGTCCTACATAGCCTGAAGGAACATATGTCTGTTGCCAAAGCACAGCACAGGAGCAGAAAGACTCCTCTGCATGAGGTGGCATTGTCTCCTTTTTTACACCATCTGTTCTCCCACTTGTGATGGAGAGGTGGTGGTACCTCATAATTAAAAAAGCTTGCTTTTTATTACTGTCTAGAGTTTTTGTCCAGAAAGGGCTATCTAAATGTGGATTGCTTACTGTTCCCCTATTGTGTGTCCTGTTCTGTTTGTTTTGGCTTTCCCTCTTTTTTTTTTTTTTTTTTCCTTAGGAAATGTAGTTCTGGACAGTAGATGACCCGGACCAGAGGGAAGCTTGGATAGCTCTTGAACACTTGTTCACAGTGACTCACAAGCAGCTCCTTTTCTTTCTCTCCAAGTGATCTAGATTGGATTCATTACTCAAATTATCTAAAATTCAGGGCGATAGATTTACTGGGCTCTTTTATGAAGCGTATGAATTTTCTGATCAATGTGAAGATGTGTTTGAACTCTAAGAGTGTTTAAGGAGTTATTATTTTAGAATGAATAATTAAAGCCCTTTTTGCAACACTGTCTATGTTCCCATGACTGCTGACAGCTTTGCTCCTTGGGTAGATTCTTGTCATCGCAGTCAAAGACTCTTATTGTTCTTGCCATTGCAAAGCTTTTCCTGACAGAGTGGTGGCCTTGAGAGAATGATGCTGGGAAGGAGGAAGTAGATTCCTGGATTGCTTGTCAGTCATTTATGGTATATGCAGAGGAAAACAAAAATGCTGACAAGACATGTTATCTCTTTTTTTTGTAATAGTATAGTTAAATTTTTCTTGCTAAGCTGTTAATATTTTTATTTCCCCTTAATATGTACTTTTTTTTTTTGTTTCTGTTTCTAATAGATTTATTGTGAGTACTTCAAAAGGAAGAATGAAGATGCAGAGGATAATCTAGAATTGTGCTCCCATCTGTGTGTTGAGATGGAAAGGTATCAACTATCATAATTTTACATGGAGTAACTGGTTTTCATTTTAGTTTTTAAAGAAGTTATTTACATGAAGTGCCTGTATATCAGTAACTTTACTTCTCTCTTCACCGAGGTGGGGCAGATTATAGGTGCAGCTTCAGTTAATTGCAGGGCCTTTTAATTTTCCCTTTGACTTTTTTTTCAGAGAAAGCAGATGTATTTCCATTAAGAACACACACCCCTTTTGTTGTTGTGATTTGTGTAATTCTTAAAAATAAGCAAAACTATTAAAGAATAATTGTTTCTGTGCACATTAACAGCCCACAATTTCTCCAGATGTGGCATTTGACAGCCAAACAGCTGCTGGCTATTAAAAGTGCCTTAAGAGCTCCATTCCTGTGTTGTAAAGGGAACAGAAGTGTAGGGACGTTTATGGGGTGATAGACAGATGTTTTGGCTACATCAGATTTGAGAGAAAGTTTAAGTGGTTTCTCTGCTATAGTCATTCTGTGTACAAGTTTTAACCCTTATCATACACTTTGCCTTATGGAATGCTCTTCTTTGGACTGAAGTGAGTTTATTTTTTTATCTCACATTTATCTCCCGAGCAACAGTGCAGCGCTTTTTTCCTCAACAACTGGGACATGTTGCTCCAAAGACAATGCACTTCTTCTCCTTGGTGGATCTCAAATGCTGCTGGTGACTGGTTTTTTTTTGCATGAAACTTGAATTTAAAAAATAAGATGGAAATGATTTTTTAAAATGTGGGATGTTTTTGGTTTTGGTTTGTTGGTTTTTTTTTTAAGCACTTTCTTTTGAAGTATATTGTCATTATCATCAAAGGCAGGTGTTCTTTTTATGTTTGTACCACCAGAGTCAGCTTTATGCCCAATGAACTGTTTTTTATAGTGGTAGATGTGAGATGGAACATAGAACCTAGTGGAGCTCAAGTTCAAGAGTTCTGGTTCAAATTCCCAAGGCTGAACACTGAATGAAGATCTCTTGCTGGTATTTGGTACTGGAATAGTATCACAACTCCTTAGGGAGGTGCACTGCATTGTAACTGTTCTCTATCAACTCAGTCTACTAAACTTGTATATGCTGATGAGGTTGCTAAACTTTTTTTCTGTAATAAAAGTAGTCGTATTTCTTGGCAAAATTTCGTTCTTCTCATTACTTGTTGGACTGGAAGTTCTTTGTCATTTAGTTTTAACAGAATAAGATTTTCATAAAAAACATGAAAAAAATCTAAGAATTTTGCAAACCTGAATTATAGAGCAAAAATGTTGTAAAATCACATGGAACATAAAAGGATAGTCTAATTCTACAGATAGACTGTCATTTTTAAGAATGCTTTAATATGTGATAGTTGTGAAAACTACTCCTAGCTACCTTTTTGAAAAGGTAAGGATGAGCAGTACACTCTCCCAGTTTTTTTACTACATACATAAACGGTGAACTAAATGACCATATAATCCAAAAATTTCTTATGGGGACAGGTTAACCTGCACAGAACTTCAGTCTTAGGTTTCTTTACCAGTGATATATACAGCCAGTAAATTCTTTTGTTTATTCTGATTTTCTTTAGTTCTTGGATGTTATGCAGGGATGCAGAAGTTCTAGACCTTTGCAGAGTTAGCTGCTAGAAATAGAGATTTTTTTTCAAGTGAGCAACAAGGATTGAAGCTCAATTTTTTCTATGCTGCTCATAGTACACTGTGATGAACTTATAAGTTCAAACCATAAATGCCTACTAACTGGCTGCTCAGAGACATGCCTGTTGAACAGAAGAAACCACATTCCTATTGTGTTGTGTGAGTGAGATTTTGGCTCTCATTTTTTCAGTCACTTAAATGAGTTGTAGAAGAGTATTTTAATTTTTTTAAATTATTATTTTATTTTTAAACAGGCCACTCTGTTTCGTATGTCTGAACAACTTTGGTCTAAGATAGTCTGTCAAAAGCAGGTTAATGAGGAATGTGTTGCACTTCATGAGGGCAGCTTACACAATGGCATTTGCTTCAGGGCTTGATTCAGGTCTTAGCTCCCTTCATCATAAATTGAAAATAGCCGTGCTTCAAGCCATAGGAGAAGACAATCAAAGTTTGTCCTAATAATTCCTATTATATCACCTTGAAAGATTAGTGTGTATGCACTGGTGCAAGCAGGGACATCTTCATGCTAGTTCAGTGTGTGGCAACAGTGTAGGCATGTGCACTAGGAAGAGTCAAGCTCAAGTCAACAGCTACTGGGATAGGGTCAAAGAAAGTGGATTTTTAAGCTTTGGTTGGTAGCTTGCAAATTCTTGAGTGGGCCGAGACCTGCCTCAGTCTCTTGTGTAGTGGAAGAAGTCCCTGCACTATGTGATACTGAGATCTGGTTTTGACTTTAATGTTGTATAACACTGAACAGCTGGGAATGCATCAGTGTTTAGCCCTGGCCTTACGCTATGAGCCGTGTAGGTTTCAGATAATTATCTGCATGGCACTGTTCTACTTGATCTGACAGCTTTCTCATGCCTCTGTGCAACTGCAGGCCTTGGAGAGCAGAGATTTAGCCTGGTATGTTGTCTCTGTCACATCATGGTAAGTGGTCAAAACAATTTCAACAGGCTTTATCATATCTAGGTTTTACTAACCGTCTGCCTTCCTGTTGCCTCCCTTCACAGCTGTTTTTGGGACAGTGAAAATGCCTCACATCTGCCAGACAGCAGATATTCTGAAAATTGTTCCGGAAAAATTATTCCATCTGCATTTCAGCAACATCTCTATATTTTTGTACCCCAGAAAGAAACAAAAGTCCTTAGTAAAGCTCTCCATGAAATGGAAGAAGAGAACAAGCTCTTGAAGCAGAAGAATGCCTCAGTGATCAGAATGAAAGAACACTATGAGTATGAAATACCTTGTCTCAATAAGGTATGAATGAGAGTGAGCCCCTGACCAGGACCTCTTCCTTTAATTCCAGGATCTCTATTGTCAAGCAGTGACTGCTACCAGATGCCCATCTTTTCAATCCTGGGTGAACAGTGTGTTCATGGTAGCAAACTCATGATCGCTTTTCAGGAGGTGGATATGCAAGAAAGAACTTATTTTAGCTAATATGTGTGCATGCTGTTCTTGGCATGTGGTTGGGTTATGTTGTAAAGAGGGAAGTTAAGAGAATCTTTGGCTTCTTCTGGTAAACCTCTATCTGTAATATCTAATCTTTTTGTACCTTCTTCCTCCATAGAAAAAAAAAAGGAAATGGCAAAAAGATGCTTTCATATGCATCCAGTGAAACACTGCTATTAAAAAAAATTTAGAAAGTTTTAAAGTCCGTTGATTTGCATGTATTGTGTGTTTGAGAATAATGGTTTATTTTCACAAGGCATGCTCCTATCTTACTTTTTATATGTGTTCATAAAAGTATTATGTCTCACTGAGGAAATTGCTATAACTGAGGAAAAGTAATACATTTAATTTTGTTTAATCAACAGATCACATAAAGCAGTGGGTGTTTTCTAACAACTTCATATTTCATGGTGAACCACAAATATTTCCTCAGGAAATGCACTGAAGTAACCATTACTGTCTAACTTTAAGTGATGCATAAGCTAAAGGGCCATGATGTGCAAAAGTCAAAGCAAAAAAGTAATGTTGCCATATTTAAAAAATCTGACAGAACAAATGGTCACTAGCTCTTTTTAAAATGCATTGGCAAGACTTGCTCAGTGCCTCAGCATAAGTTTCATTCAAGGTCTTGTTTGTAAAACAATTTATTTCAATATTTTATTTTGCTATCCTATATTACAATGTGGTTGTAACAAAGATAGGTGGGTAAATAGACAATTCTTTTAAATGGACTGTTTCATATATGGTCATCGGTTTCATATGTGGTCGTCAATTTCATGTAATACACTTTACAATGAGGAATTTACTGAATTTCTGTGAATTTGCATCCTTCAAATTCATGTCATGAATGCAGGTAAGACTGGAAGGAGCCTTCTATGCCCTTATAAATTTAGTTTTCTGCTATTGCACGTTCACTGACTAGACATTTTTACAAATTCTCTGAAATCAAACAACTTGTTCCTCAAACATACTTAACTCTACTTCTCCATACTACTGTACTTCTGTTGGACAGCTGTTCTAGAGCTGTAACCCTTCTTTCATTAGATGCTTTCATCTATTTCAATTGGGCTGAATTTATTCTGGCCAGATGATGTTAATTTGTTCTTCTGGTCATAGTGTTGAACAGACTATCTTCACACAAGGATCAGTCCTCTCTATGTAGCAGAACTGTCCTCTAGGGAAAATATGATTCATTTCAGGGGTACTCACTCTTTCCCTACAGCTACACAGAGCAATTTTATTTTCTCCAGAGGACAGTTCAGCTAAGCTGACCCAGCTCTTTTACTCTTTTAAAGCACAACCATCTCTGCTAATATACATGTTTTTTTCATCTCATTTTCATCTGTTTAGTTCTCAATTTGTGGAAGATTCTGCTACTTGTTTTGAAGTACCTTTTTACTGTAGGTACATTGACTTCACTTTTGCTTTCATCCAACTTTGAGCTGGGCATCCAGGTACCCAAAGCACAGAGTCTGATCTCATCCTACTTTCATTTCTGCAGCAGGAAAGTGATGTTGCAATCATAAGATCCAATGTATTTCCTCTGATAGGAAAATCTGTTAATCTGTTTGTTTTGTTTTGTTTTTTTAATGTAAGGCATAATTTTAAGTAGTGTTTGGCTTCATCCAATTTCTTATGGCTGTAAGGAAATTCACTTCCAGATTTCCTTCCAAGCTTAACACACTCTTGAGTTTAGATTAAGAGGCCTCTACATGCATGGACCATTAATCCTTTCTGTACCTTTGAGAAGCAAGGTAGTTCTGGGTGCCTAGAAGTTGCCATTTCTCAGATTTGCTAATTTGACATTACTAATCTCAGTTACATATTTTTAAAAATTGATTAATTTTAATTTCAAGTGTCTCATGATAATTTTATTAAGTTGTGTTTTAAAACTAGTGGAACAGCAATATCTTCATTTCTTCAACTCTAAAACAATCCCATCTTTTGCCTGTTCAGTGTCATGGTAACGTTGAAAGAAGCATATTCTACTTATAGCTTTGTGTATTAGCTTTAGCAATGTTTAGTCTCCATTTTATAGTTAATTGTTAATAATTTGCTATTGACCTAATAGCAGCATTACAAAATTTTTCTTTTTTCCCTCTATACTGAGCACTTCTCAGAATGTCTCTGGATCTTTCCACAAAGATTTTGATGTGGCTTTAGTAGGACAGTTCAGCTTTGTTCATGTTCCAGTTTCATATTTTATTTGAAATGATAAATTAGGGTCTCACAGTATTGCTTCCAAATGAAATTTTTAAAATCTTCACTGTATTTTTCTCTACTGTTAACCTTTTGAAAACCAAATTTTCTGAATTTTTTTTTTTTTTTAGTTCCACCCTAATGGGGGGACCTTCTCAAAATACAGAACCTTCTCAAAAAAACCCAAACACATTAAAAAATCCTGAAGAATTGTCCAAATAACTAACAAGGTTAAATCATTAAATGATTCAAGGAAGTTAGCTGGAAGAAAAATACTTCCATATAGTGATATTTCTTCAAAAATTAAGAGAATCCTCAGCATCTTATGTGAATATAAATACTTAGTTGCAAAGGTGTGTTACCATTGATCATGTCAGGTCAGCCATGATTAGTAAGATACGCTATAGTGAAGGACTTTTAACAGAAGAAAGAGCCATATAAAAAGTGGGCCCAGCAGATGACTGGGAAAATGGTATGTTGTGAAGGAAGCAGAACACTCAGTTATTTTTAAATTAGATCATCTGAAGCCCTTTTTTTTGTTTTTTTTTTTAGTGTGGTCAAATATTAGAAGAGGTTGCCTGGACAGAACTGTGGAAGAATTTTTCTGAAAAATAGAGTGAAAGCATTGCAAAAGCAAATAGAGTGAAAGTGTAGTGTGTGTATTCCTAACTCCCTCTAGTGATAGGCTGTAGAGACCACAGCTTCCTCTCAGCTGGAGGTTTTACTACAGTTCCGATCAAAGAAATTTGTACTTAGTGGAAAAAATTCTTCAATCAGACTTCAATGTAGTCACAGTTTTAGGCCATCTTTGAATAATGCTCTATGGTTGTGGGTTGGGTTCTTTTGCTTGTTTTGACACCTGTCTTCATTTTCCCAAATCTGACTTGAACAGGGGAATGGTGTTTATAAATGAGATTTGCAGCTGTGATTTCCATAGGTAAATGTTACAGTTCTAAGTAAAAGTACAGGCTCCTAAATGACATTGTCTCAAATACATGAAAGTAGTGTAGGCACTTTGAAAATTTGGACCTTGTAATGAATTTATGCTATTCATGGGGTTTATATCCAGTGTATGTAACTGAAGCAACTGCAAGTGAAGGGAAAACCCACTAACTCTAATGTTTAGAGAGCACACATTCTAGCAATTTAAAAGGATTCTTTTTTTTTTTTTTTTTTTTTTTTTTTTTCCTCTATAGTGAATCTGTTTAGTAATTCTACTTTTTGACATTGCAGGCCCTTCTGGATGTGTTGGAAAAGCAGGACAGTCACACCATCAAGTTCTTTGGAAATAAAGTGGCAGCAGGCTTTGGTTACCAACCAAGAGGGTATGAAAGGACTTCTGAAAGTTCTGGAGATGGTTGCCACCCCAAGGTGCTTTTGCTGTTATTTGTCAGAAGAAGTTCCATAAATCTCCAGTTCCTTATGGTTGCCTGCCTGTTAGCTGAAGAATTAAGCCAGTCAGCTTAACACCAACTAATTTATGGATTTCTGATTTGCTTCTGAATTCATGTGCTTGCTGACTGTGCCTGGGGTAGTCAGATATTTTTTAATGGGATGAAGTACTATGATTCCTGATGACAACAAACCAGCTAAGCTGTTGAAACCTTCAGTATTTGAGGGGCAGCTTATCTTCTTGGAACAGGCTGAAACCTCTGTATTTCCATTTGAATTATGTACATAACATTCCCTTCTGCTTCTGCACTGGAGCGGGTTGGTTCTTTGAGCTGTAGTTTGAGACAATTGCTAAGAAGTCCTATAATGCAGACAGGAGACACATGGGCCACTTATTTTTCCCACATACAGTTTCTGACAGCTGGGGCATGATAGCCTCCTCTGGGCTATTTTTCCTCACAGACAAGTTCTGAATTCCTTGGCAGTCCTAAGTAGTCCAAGTCTTCTGGTCATTAATATGTGACCATGGCTCTAAAGGCTGTCACTTACTCCACACAATTAGTCCTTTGGGCCATGCCTTGGGTTAGACAGCTGGCACAGTGCCAAAAGTAAAGTTGCAGGAAACTATGGAAAGGCATAAAGCAAAGCAGACTCAAAGCCAGGAGTGTTCAGTGGGCTATAAAAAGGCAGCATGTTACTTGATTATACAGTGGCTTACAGTTAGGTTGGGTAAGGTGGTAACGTTCTGTCAGACTGTGCTAGAAGTCAGGCTTTTTGTGCTGTACCAGCACCTCCTATCCCCACCAGGATGCTGGCTGCTTGCATTTGAGATGCAGGGGAGAGCTAAAAGTGCTCATAATTGAAGGGAAAGCAGGAAAAATGTTGGTAAACTGTTTGTCCTACTGTTTATTCCTTAAGGAGATCCGTATTTACTGCCTTATTTATAATATTTAAAACTTATATACACCAATCAGCCTTTTAAATTTTAGGGATCTATGAATACGGAAGGTGTGGACTGTTTCAGTTGTAGGATGTCATTGGAGAATAGCCGTTGTTTGTCATATTTTATTGGTCATGAAAAAGACAAGGGAAGCTTTTGATTGCAGGTTTGTAAAGAGTAGGGATCCCTAGTACACATCTCTTTAAAAAGCAACCAAACAACAAAGTAGATGAAAATTTCCATTGTGGCTCTGCTGAAATTCACATACTTGGTGATAATGATTGCAGGTACAAATATATGAAGAAGACATCAGAAAGGAGAGATCTGACAGAGAAAGACTTAATGAAGAGAAAGAACCATTGTAGAAAAGTAAGGAGAGATTACAGTCTCATCTGAATAAATTAAGCTCTCAGGTACGAGTCAAAAGAAAATTACC
The DNA here is from genome assembly GCA_023637945.1 of Phaethornis superciliosus. Taxonomy (NCBI): domain Eukaryota; kingdom Metazoa; phylum Chordata; class Aves; order Apodiformes; family Trochilidae; genus Phaethornis; species Phaethornis superciliosus. Next base: position 22,763,626 of record JAJQWJ010000011.1, read on the forward strand.
ATTGCCAGCACATATGTATTTTATTTTTATTTTCACACTTTCACCACAACCCAAGGCTTTTTGGCTTCTATTATTTGACATTCGATTTTATATGAGGTTGCCACCTGGGAGGAAATCATTCTGAAGCAATGCAGTAAGATGAGAACTGATTGGATATTACTTCCAAATTAAGTAGATGAAAAGAGTACTTAATGCAAAAACTCTTTAAGCGCATCTTGAAATGGAGAGGAAGAGGGAACAAAAACCAAAAAACAAATCCAGAGGACTGTTGCTTGTTTCAATGGCACTTGGTATAAGAATCATAACATCTAACCAACTTTTGAAATAAAAACCTTCTGTAATTAGTCCTAACCTCTACAGTGGAATTACACAGTAATGCTATCACTGAGGAGGAAAAATTCCATCCAAATTAGCTGAGCAGCTACTGTAATAACTTTCTGGTGCCACATCTTTTTTTTATCTCTTCACAGTAGTCTCAGTATTCTGTTCACTGGCATTCAGGAACCTGTAGTAAAATCATGGCATGCAAAACCCTGAGCTTTCTCAATCCCCATTTAAAAATTATGACATTTCGGGGTTTCCTGTCTTGACAAAATTGTGGAATTTTCTAAAAGAATGGATGATTACTGAAATGTTGTGTGGTCATGTGTTGTCCTTCCCAATGTTGTTGTGAAACGGAAACTAGTACTGGCTTATTTGCAACAAACCCATACTTCCATACTAATAAGATCTTGCAATAGTATGAGGAAAGTGCTTTCATTTGCCCTTCACTTCCATCAGCTTCATCAGGAATGGAGAGCAGGCTGGGCATCCTGGGTACTGCTGCAGTAAGACCTCAGGTTGGCTCTGATTTTGTGGGTACCTGGGAGCATTTCATGCAAATGTAGAATAACAGTTCCAGCGGGAATGCCCCAAAACAAGAAGGACATGGAGACTGAGTCCAGAGGAAGGCCACAAAGAAGGTCAGAGGCTATAATTGCTCTGCAATGGAGACAGGCTGAGAGAGTTGGGGTTGTTCATCCTGGAGAAGGGAAGGCTCTGGTGAGACCTTAGACCACCTTCCTGAAGGGGCTACAGGAAGGCTGAGGAGGGACATTTTACAGGGGCATTGAGTGATAGGACAAGGGGGAACAGTTTTTAGATGAAAGAGGGTAGATTTAGATAAGACATTAGGAAGAATTTCTTTCCTGTGAGGGTGGTGAGACCCTGGCACAGGTTGCCCGGGGAAGTTGTGGCTGCCCCCACCCTGGAAGTGTTCAAGGCCAGGTTGGATGGAGCACCCTGGTCTGGTGAGAGGTGGGCCTTAAGACTCTGGTATGGCACAAGTCATCTTTTAAAAATAATTTGTTTAATCATGAAGAGTGTGAAGGAACTGAACAAGCAGCATTGTGACCTATGCTGAGAGAGAAGTGTTTCTTCCCCATTGCTTTTTGGATTTTCTGTTGGTCATCATATCTTGCTATTAATGTATTTCTTCTTGCTTTTCGTATTTTTTTGACAGATGAAAGACTTCCCGGTACAGCCTGAGAGGCCCAGCTACCCAACTCCCCTCTACCTCTCACCATGTGTTAATTATGGGAATTGTGGGTTGGTTCTACACTATCAAGATCCTCGAGCACGTAGAGCATCTCACAGGGCACATGAGCAGCAACAGCACTCAGTAAGGTTCCTACCATCTCTCAGTTCACAAGGCCACTGATTTTTTTCTCAGCATGGTTTTCAGGAGAAAAGATCATGTTATTACAGTGTCACCCTCACCAGTAACTAAGTCCATTGTTTCCCAGTTCGTTGTTGGTTCCACATCCATATTTTCTATTGGTTTTAGAATTAGTCCTAGGTCTGGAACAGCCTTCCTAATAGCTGTGATCTCTCTCTCCCCTTGCTATCTGCACCAAAAGGCTGATTTTCTCTTCAGTAGTCACGTACTTCCTTTCTGTTCCTCTGTCTTCAGTAGTGAATCACACTGTGATGTCATGTGCAAATCAAAGCGTAGCCATCAGAAATCTGTGCACTAAGTGGACGAAATGCAGCAATTTAAATATATGTCTGATGATATATACTTTATTTATAAATTTGTATGTATTTTAAATTTACTTTTGCAAATACTATTTATCTATAATACCACCAAGAAGAAAAAGGGAATTATTATCCATTTGTTTTCAGTGATCCTGGTGGTCATTCCTTAACATAAAAAATGAGGTTGTTTGGTCGGACTCTTGCTGATTTCTTATTAATTTACTGCCATTAACCCCAACTGGGCTTACACATTCATTAGCCTTTCTAGCTATGTAGTTATCCAAATTCATAAACATATGTTTGCTCTCAAGAGCACAGTTCTGTGCTTTCAATATAATGCTGTGGTCAGCATTCTTCTGGTTATTTCCATCTATTCAGTCTAAGAAAGCTTGTGGCCTAAAATTTCTCAAATTTCTATATCTCACATTGGGTATTTATTTCTCTGCCCCTGTTTTTGGAAAATGACTGTCATTCCTCACTTATGGTTTCTGTATTCAAAGGTGATATAACTATTCTGCCATCAGTCAGTGTTGCTGCAGCTGGACTGCAGAATCCTATGCTTCCTGTGTGCCTTCTGAGGTAGGCAGACAAGTTATCAGCAGGATTCACAATGCTGCTTCTAAACTGTAAAGACAAAATCCCATATGCTGTTACTTGTACCCAGTAGTATCTTTCCTCTGGTAATCTGCTGTGAAATGGGATTATGTCAGGAATAAGGCTCTGATGAGGATGAAACTCATTGTCTGTGAATACTTTAGGAATTGTGAATACTTTTGCAATTTTCTCAAGCAAGCCTGTGTACTGAAAAAAAATATATTAAAAAATCAGCAGAAGTGGAAGTTGTATCCAAGTGTAGCTAACACAATGGGAAATTTGTCTTTTTTCTGGCACGCAACAAGGTCCTGTGTTCCTCAGCATGAAGAAGGATAGCTTTGCGCTAGGGCATGTTATATGAGGGAGAGTTACCTATCTCAAGAAAAATACTGCTTCAAAGAAGGGTATTTTTGAAGTGTTTTGGGTTATCAATGCAGGCTGTATGTGTTCAAACCTGGTGAGAATTCATTTAAACATGGTCAGTGTCATTTTAAGTACACAATATCTGTTTCTGGCTATAAAGCTCTCACATATGGAAAGGTGCTTGTTTTTTGAGAAATGATAGATTATTTTTTTGCAGAACACATAAAAGGCTTTTAGGCTGTAGAAACCCATTGGAAAAGCTGTGGTCAAACAAGTAATTTCTGTGCTTCAGGAGTATGCTTATCTGCCTATTTATCAGAGTTGGAAGTATTGCAGAATGTTTTTCACTGCAACTTGGACACTGTCCCAGATTATTTTGGCTCTTCTTCCTGAACTTCCATCATCTGGGTTTCTAATTCTGTGAGAGATCACTGGGTTTACAACTTGGCCATTCCTGCTGGAGCGTGAGGTCAGTTTGATTGGTTGCTTTGTAACTCCCAGATTCCTTTTGAGTTTTCTTTGAAAGTCTTTGTCTGTATGAGTGCAACTTTGCTGTTCTGAGCTTTTGATACCTCCCTGAGCAATTTGTTTAGCAATGAGGAAAGGTGTTAGAATTTAATGAGTGTCCTGAGTTAATGTATGTCACCTTGTGTGTTTAGTCTGTGCTTTTGCTTTTCCGCTCTTTTTTATATCTTGCACCTTTTCCTTTTTATTTTGTTAGTAGAAGCATTTGGTTTCATCTGATATGAAATGCACCTCTGGTTTGTGAAATCCATTCAAGTTTGTGTGGTGCAAGTTCTTAAAAAGGAGGAGAGAAACTCAAAAAAGCAATGCAAATAAGCTTATTTTGAGCCATCAGTAGAACTCCCTGTGCTTAAAACAAAGCAGTCTTAGTGTGTACCAAAGCCTATGTTTTTGCCCATAAGGACAGAATTAGTCAATAATTCCTGTGGATGGTATAATGTAAATGAAAATAAGTTAGCTCATTTTTTTCCCAACAGCATTTGAGAGTGATTACTGCTTTTGTATGTATGATTGACAGCATACATAAAAATTAAATCTGTTTTGTGCATCTCCAGCTTCATCCTGCCATCTTTGTTTAGGAAAAACTTCTTTTTAAGCCTATGAAATTTCTTCCCTACAAGTTGAAATCTAAGATTTTTCTTGCGACTACTCAGGATTTTCTCAGAGCAATTTTTGCCAAACAAGAATTATTTTTCCAGTTTAACGAATTTGAACCAGTAAATACCTAGAGTTTGACAAGCTTGCATGTACTACTTAAGGCAGGTAGACATCTTAATACAACTTCGGTTGAAATGTCTGATCCCAACATTGTTTTCTCTAGTGGTAATTTGCTACTCATTTACCATAGTGTGTGGTATAAACTATAATGTAATATTTCTTCCAGAATTTCCCTGGACAAAATTATGTTTACATGATTGTAACTGTCTCAATATTTTCTCTTGCAGGAAAGATGAAAGTTTTCCCCATCCCACACTATTTTTAGGAAGCTATTTGAGAACAGCCCATGTTACAGTAACATTAATGCTAACCTGTGGTAAAGACAGGAGGGGAGAGAAATTTTTATAAGTGGGTTAATTTTGTCACATTGACACACATTTTGTGTAACATGTTACAGGTGTTACACAAAATGTATTCACACTGAAACAGCTTTACCTGTCTGGTCAGTGTGTGCCAGGTTTCTCTGGGGTTTTTAGTACCAGGAATGGGATGCTTGGTAGTATCTTCTGGTGCACTTTGTTCCTTAGCCCGTTTAAAATCTGATTTGTTCCTGTTAATGTTGCTTTTGATTTGTGGGATTTAGAAAGGTTTATAGCAATATTTCTAATGAGCAAACCTCCAAACCACATGTCATAAAAAATGAAGCAAGCTGAAGGACTCATTCAGTGGAAATATAAAACCATATAGATTTATTTGTAAACTGCTTTTGTATGACTAATAAAAAGCTTCACAGCATGATTATATTTTTATCACATTACTATTCTTTTGTTTGAAGTGTGTATGAAGTCCATATTGCTGTAATAATGTTTTATTGTTCTGTACAGCGAGACTATCAGTGGTATGTTCCTGACCAGTTTCCGCCAGATGTGCAGCACAAGGCAAATGGTAAGACAACAGCTGTACAGAGCATATTTTAAACATATTTTTTATAAGTGAAGGCCTTTGAGAGATGTAGAGTAAGCTTTCCTTTTTATCTGTTGAGTGCTCACATGACAGCTTTGCCTCAGAGAGCCTAGGTTGGTGTGTGTGCAACAGAGGTGAGGTTTCTAATATAATACCATCTGCATTACAGCTTTCAGCTCTGCGGCAATTCATAAAGTCTCGATTACACAGTATAGGATCACATATTTGCTTCATTAAACACCCAGTCTTAAAGAACAGATACCCTCAGAGTTGTCCATAGAGCTGCTGTTGCTCCAGCTAAATCTAAATTTAATTATGTGCCAAACTTGGAGCCAAGATGGGTCAGTTTTTAGAAGACCGCGGGAACACAGTATAGGCTTTAGAACACTGTTTCACCTTAAAGCCAAATAGCTCATGGGTATTCTTGATCTGCTCTGGTAGTTTAAGGTCTGAAAATAAAATCATGTAGTTGGATGTATATTAGTAGCCCAAGTGTCAGTGCAACCTATCTTTGGAAACCAGGGGGGGCTATTTAATATTTGTATCTGGATTTGAAATTATGCCAAGTCCCTGGGTATTTCAAAATACTCATTTCATATCATTTGGAAGTTAGATGCCAGAGAGCACAAGGAAGAAGGGACATTGTTCTTGGTAAGAATCTGCCCTTCTGGATCTTTTCCTTCAGAAACTCCCCTGAACTACTCATTTTCTCTCAAAAGGTTGAGAATTAATTATGGCACCTAAAGTTTTTGGGTTTTATTCTCCTCATGTCTTGAGGCCCTTCGCAAGAGATAGCATCTCAGATAATAATGATACACCCTCCTGTGCTGCAGGAGGACCAGCAAAGTTTGCTGGTGTGCACTGCAGCAGTATGTGTTCTTTATATGTCTGCCATTCCGTGGTGTTAGTGGGTACCATATGGGGTGGCAGGGGCTCTTCACAACATCTTGTGACATCTAGAAGAAAAACATGGCTACAGAGGAACTATTCGATTATTTATTGTCATCCACATTTGCACAGAAGAGAGGCTAGGGTGGGAAAATAGCTTTCCAAAATGGAGCATGAGCTTCATGCATGGTGACTGCTCAGAGGGCTCTGATGTGGTTGTGGGGAAAGTTGTCCTGTGACTGCAAGAGAGGACAGGAGATTAATTTTGTAGTTCCTTCCACTTGAACTTAAAAAGTGGTTTACTGCACCAGAGAATACAGGGAAGGTGTTTATCACAGTGAATGAAACACATTCAACCACCAGCTGTGCCTGTGGTCCAGTACACTTGAAAGATCTGAAGAAAGAGAGTTTACCCAACTTGATTATATGGCTTAACTTCTGGCTCCCTGAAAAACATTCTTTGATCCATGCTCCGTCCTTCTGTTACTGTTTGTTGTCCAGAACATCCAAATTCCTGCTTCTCAGTGGGACAGGGAGTAAGACACTTGGAGACTTTTCCCTTTCTTTTTCTATTCAGTCACCAATAGGAGGAATTCTCAGAGGCCCATCTCAATGCTATGTAGAATGTTTGTTTTAACATCTTTAGGGCTCTTACTCTTTTTATCTTTGCTGATAAAAATAAGATTATTTTATTAGCCATTGGACACAGAGAAGTCTTAGAAGTCCAACTTCTATGGACTTATGTAGTATTGTCTCCTATATTAAATTTGCATTTATGTGTTTTGAGAAAGGTTTCAAAGATAGTAACTCCAAGAATACATGATGAAAGTGTTCTGATGTTCCAATTTCTTCATTCTGTCTCGTAAAAGTGCTAATTACAATGGTGGGTTTAAATGAGCTAGTATGTGAAGCAACATTCCCGAGTCTCATTTCTCATGCTTCATTTCCTCCTTAGGTGGTAAACTGCCCAATAAATCTTACCTTTTCTGAGACTGGGCTTCATTACAGAAAAACAAAACAGCAATGCAGCAACTTCTAGCCATGAGGCAGTGTCATTTAGGAAGATTGATTTTCAGTAGATTGATGCATATTCTTGTGCATTCACAGTGCAACAGGTACTAAAGGCATGCCCATGGGTCAGGATGGCTTTCGTGCCAAGATGCACTGCAGGATGCTGTTGCCTGTCCTCTGTACATCTGTATGGCCATAGGGAGATGAGAGTTTAACCTGTTTTCTCTCCTCTTGCTCTTCCAAGCTGCAGTCTCATCAAGAGCTCAGTTTTCCACACCACCACTGGGATCTGAACTGAATCCAAAAATATTCAGGAGGTAGTTTGTAAATAGGAGGATGTGGGCTGTATTCAGATTTATTGGTCTTATTTTAATAGCATTTTCTTCTCATTTGTATCCAGAAAGTTTTGTGTTGTGCCTCTCGTTAAACTGCTTAAAAACTCAGATAACTCATACCAGAGTTCTGCTTGTCTGTAAACGTAAGCATTTCTTCTCCATAACTTCCCAAATGTGAAATGGTCCAGCTGAAATCAGGCAGGGTGAAAAGGTGGGTTGGAATGTTTTATGTCCAGCCATACTCTCTAAGTGGGCAGCAGTGGAGGTCAGGCTGCCAGGGAAAGACCACTCCAGTAGTCCTCACCAGGCAACTGCTTGTCTCTTTGAAGGCGTTTCTTTGAAGGTCACAATAAAGAGAAAAGGGCAATGTGGAAAAATAGGCAGTGGGAGGCAGGTAGAGATTAAGGAAGAAGATGAGATGTTATGCCACTACACCAGCAATTTATTTCTAAAACAATAACTCTTCCTGCTCACCTTTGGGCTGGTACCTCACCAGGTATGTTGCTGTGCAGAAAACCTGGTCCTAAACTGTGCTTAAATTCTTCCAGCTTACCCTTGTTGGACCAGCAATGCTGCCTTTGGGGGGACACTAGTTACTTGGTCTCTCCATGCTCTGTCACTCAGCATTCCTGGAACTGGTTTCTCATCTTTTTGTCCTTGATTGTGGGTTGATGGGGTTTTGGTTTGGTTTTTTTTGTTGTTGTTGTGTTGTTGTTTTTGTACTTTTTGTTCTTTTTTTGTTGTTGTTGTTTGGTTGCATTTTGCAAAATTGCTTATTTGCTTTTGGTTTTTTTTATTTTGGTTTTGGGTTTTGCTTGTGTTGTTTTTTTTTTTTCTTTGTAAGGAGCAAGGCAGAAAGATTACCAGCAAGTGTTGTTCTATTTGGCAAGCAGTGTTGACTTCCTTCCTTATCCAACTGTGCAAAATTGAAAAGACAGTTGAAAAAAAAATTGACTTTTGGAGATTTTCCCTGAACCCAGCTTTTTAATGAAAAATTCTCTGGAAAGAGGTTTATTCCTCAAAGCCTCCTCAGAGCAAGAATCCGTTTGCATGCCACAACTGCTGGCATGTGTTGCCATTTTCACTTCCAAAATTAATCTTATTGTATGTTTTCTTGTCAGAAAAATTCTTGTTATAGATACTTAAGAACACCAGTTGCCCCTTCAGACCATCAGATAATAACTACTGGATTTCTTTGACTTAAACTGTACAGTTCTATTTTGGATCCAGTTACACCAGGCACATGGAGAAGCCAAAACATAGACCTTCACCTTCCTTTCAGTTCAAGGGGTATCTCTGGAGGCTTGTGGGGGAGCAGCTGGTCGCCACCTCATCTTGGCGCACCTAGGGAAAGCAGAAATCAACATGCAAAACCCTAAGGGTACCCATATGAGCACATGAAGAAGCATTACTTTCATTAGAATCATGCTTACTTTCATTAGAATACCATCTCTTGTTCCCCTCCACACTCAGCTGTTTTCTAGATTTTTGCCCCCAGGGTATCTCCTTTGCTGCTAATGTTATTATAATTACAGCTAATTGGAAGAAGAGGCAGGAGAAGTGTGGGTTTTTTCACTGAAAATAATGACATCTGTAGGAAAGGGGGCGAAAAATGAAAAACTGAAAAATGGATTTGTGGAGGTCTTCAATGAAAACCAGACAGGAAAAAAAGTCAATTAACTGACATCTTAATTTTCCTGGAGAAAATCCCAGGCTCTCAATATTTTTGTATTAGCCTATCCTCAGTGCATACATTACACTAGAAACTATCAGCGCTCTCAACTAGATAAGACCAATTTAATTAACAGTTTGCCATCCCCACTGGGAATGAATATGTGATTATTTTCAGGATTTTTACTGATAGAACTTGATTTCTGCTGTGTAACAAAAAGACCAAAAGACCATTAGCACACCTTTCATTTCTAAGTCCAAAATGTGAAAAGTTGCCTTTTTTTACAAAGGTATTGTTTTTAAAAGTCAGCTTGATCTAAAGATTACAGAATGTCTTGTAGTTTGTCAGAGTACCAGGAAGAAAATTCTCATGTGAAGAGGAACAGAATATGTGATTTAATCAGCTGCATGATTTGGTAGTTTTATTTCTATGGAATAATGTATCATGATTTATCATTAAGCACCAGTTAGACGTTAAATGGCATCAGATAATGGATTTTTTACTCCTTTTGAGAATGAAATAGGGAAGAATCAAAGCATTTAAGTGAACTTGCCTGAAAGGGGAAGTTGCTGATGGTCTTTACGTGATGAATGACATGCTAACTGTTCTCATTACAACATTCTCATTACAATATTCTCTTTCCTGGTGACTTGGTGAAGCATCCATCTGCTGTCTGGAAATATCTCTGTTTCCTCATTTCCCAAAAGGTTTTCTAAACCATTAGTGATGTCCCAGGTGAGAGACACTCTTCAATTTTTAGAACTACATGTTATAACATGGACAGTCTTCAATTTGGGGAACTAGATGATGTACCACTTTTGCTTTTGTTCTCTGGCAGACAGTGCCTGCAGTACTGTGGTATCTGCTGTTTTGCATCAGCTAGGCAAGAACGTTAGGAACCAAAAGCATCTTGGTGACTGCAGTGTGTTCCAGTGGGACTTGGGACTGGGAAAAACCAAAAATAATTGAAGGACATTCCCACTGTATAGCTGCCTGGGGTGTTTGAATATCTATGTCCTCTCATTTTTCTTTTATTTTTTTCTTTTCACTTTCTATTGTTATATAAATGCTGATATTTGATGTGAAGTTTGGAAGCACATTTCATCTTAGAAAAGTTTTGTTCCACTCTTTGCTGTTATAGGAGTCTATTTCCATGAAATTAAATGAACACACAAATCTCTTTTTTTTTTTTTTTTTTTTTTTCTTTTTCTTTTCACAAAGGACCAGTCTGCTAATTGTTACTCTTCTTGGTTTCTATGAACAAATAACATGAATTTTAATTCTGATACTATCTGCAAGGAAAAGGTGTGAATCAGTGATTCATGGTGCTGCGGCTTACTACAAAGGTGGACTTTTTGTATCAATTTTTTTTTTTTTAATACATTTGGATATCATCAGCACTGTGGGTTTGGAAGTGAATGATGAGGTTACTGTGTAGCAGCTGCAGAGCAGTTCTCCAAGGTGAATTCAAAACCCTTCTGGTAATACTTTGCTCTTAATGTTTCTATTGTAAGTGAAATACTACATGTGCTTGTGTGCTACTAGCAACACATTACAGCATTTCCAGAATATTTTGAAACTTTAGGAAGGAAGTATGTGTTACTTTGGCCATAGTATATCTCCTTTCTTCAGTTATATTTTGTTTTTTCCTAGCTCGAGTGAGTTACAATCAAACACATCTTTGAACCACAGACGCCTATTTAGTTGCAGGTACTGCTACCTAATTCTTCCCTCTGTCATATTTATCTACTCTCTTGGGTGCACCTAATGCTAATGTACACCTGTAAGCACTGCTGGATGTCAGCTGTTCTTCTTAGAGGTCTAGAAAAATTTTACCTGGGGCCTTTAGGTTATTAGACCCTACTGTTTGCTCCATATCAATAATCAGGACTAGATTAAAGTTAAGAGGGAGAGACTTCTAGTTGATTGTATGATATTCCTACACTCTTTTGCTTCTTCACACTTACAGGTGTACAGTATTGGCTTGGGTGTGTGTGTGTGCATTACCAAATAGAGGGAAATTAATTATAAGAGGATTCTTTCTCAATGTCAAGATAATTTATACTGATTTACTTTCAGAGATTTGTCCTCGGAGAAGGGAGCCCATCGCTGACAGCCCCATGACCTGGAGAAACGTAGACCAAAGGCTGCAAGCTAGTCTTGCAACTTTATTATTCTGTTTTTTTGGTTTTTTGTTTTTTTTTTTTTAATGGCCCTAGCTTATCTCTTCAGTGCATGTTATTTATGCCTGGTGAAATCTCTGAAAGGACAATAGAAAAGCAGATCATACATGCTATTGATCCTCATGATCCAGTTCAATTCTGCTGGGAAGCATTATTGCCCTTTGTTGTGAAGATGCTGTTTGTGCTGCCTATGACAATCTGTTAAAAAGCCTTATGAGAAAAAATGAAGCTGTTGCTGGGGATGCAGACACAGTCACATCTGGTTTGAATTCAAGAGCTTATAAACCCAAATTTTGTTTGAGAATTATATTCTTTTTTTCTTTTATTCCAAGTAATGATTTGTTGAATTCTGTCCTCTTTTTCTTGTTTTTTTGATAAAAAGGAAATCTGCTTCACTGTTTTAACACATTAGTGTAACTATAAGCAGGGCACCACTGAAACCAGTTCAGGGAGTGGTCCTTACTAACCTTTATGAGTAAACACCAGCTCTCCTTTTGTTATGGCTCCAGAATTGTATGAAAAATCTAATCACAGGTTTTTTTTCTGTGTTTGCCTATTTTTATCGGAAGAATTTTAATTCTCATATTTAATGGGTTTAACTTCTTAGTGAAAATAGCTTTCTGTTTCCAAATTATTCTTGTAATGAATCTGAACATCATCATTTAACCTCTCACCTGAGAATAAAACCTGGCTTTTAGAATGAAATTGTATTTAGATCATTAATTTTTTTTAGAAAATTATGATAAACAGGTGTTCAGCAAACATTACTTGATAATCTACTTGCAAGTTTCTCTCTTCGCTTGAGGCTTTTAAGATGGCAGCTCTTGGGAGACAAGTACTTGCACCTGCTAGGATCCCACCTGAAAGAAGGAACTGAGATTTTTGTACCATAAGGCCACATGAAACATCCTTTGTGCTTTTGTCATAGGTCAGAGTAGTTAGTGTAAGTTCCCAAGCAAACAGCTTTTTGAACTGTGCAAAAACAGAGTCATCAGTCACAAGATCCTCCTGCCTGTGTTATTTCTGCTTTTAGAACAGGTATTTCCACTCCCACCAATATACAAAGGCCTGTGCATTAAAATAATAACCTTACAGGATTAAACATGCTTAGTGTTTGATTTTGGGCACAATAGGGAACAGTTCATGGGAAAGGATTTTTCTGCTGTTACATTTTACAGCAATGCTGCTTTTGCTTACACTGAACAAAGAAATGACGCTCATAGCTTACAATGCGGTCTCGGGAAGAACTCGAGCAAAGCTCTGAGTGAACAGACCTCAGGGCAGAAATTGTTTTTCCATGAACTCCTGGAAATTAGACTTTGACTGCAATATTAGCTATAGAATAGTCTCCCAAGTCTCTGTTAGAGACGAGTTTTTTATTTCTGTGTGAATTTGGAGCTGGCTTGCAGACTCTGTAGCACCCAATAGCTTGACCAGCAAACAATACAACTGCACTACTCCTGATTAGTGATTTGGTTAATAAGGGTGAGATCATGGAAAATGCTAATGCAGTGCCTTTGGAAAATCCAATTATAATGTAACCTAATTCAATGCAAGCTCTCAGCAGGTGACCAGTGCTGTGGGCAAAGCACCCCACACTCAAAGATGCTGTGAATCCTCCAAACAGACGAGCTTCTGTGTGGTTGGTGTGGGAGGCAACAAACCCGTCTTATTAATTTCCACTATTTTCCCCAACTAACTGCAAAGGTTTGTGCCTTCCATTTGTAGTGCTTAACTCATTATATGACAACTTGTACAAACATTATCTGATCCAAGCAAATTATTCAATGTGGGCCATTCACAGAAGAAAGTAATTTGCAGGGTTGTTTTTTTTGTTTTTTTCTTCTTTTCCTCCTCTGTTTGGGCTATCTTTTGTCTGTTTAGTCACAAGCTTTTAATGTTTGGCTGGCTTGGCACAAGACTTGAAACCTTGACTCACAAAGATCCTAATCATGCTACATGTGGCTTATTCCTTGTATTATCGAATAGATAATGTGTATCTTTTAAAATGTATAAAATGCTTGTGAAGAGGATTTCCTCTTTTTTTTCCTGTCATGATGTATGTTTCCCAACTGCAGGTGCTGTCATCTACTTGAATTAGCATTGTCAGACTGAAACACTTGCAAAGGACATGTTTTCTGCAGGAACCCAGGGAAGTTTGTGGGGGGTGAGTTATTTTAGTTAAGATCAACCACAGTTCTCGTAACAGGTATTTCTCCTTTCTTAAACTGGGCTTCAGGACTCCTAATTTTTCCTATGGCCTTTTAAAAAACCTGGCATTTCCTAGTCTTTTTTATATATTTTATTTTCTGAACACTTTCCAAGTATTCCTTCTGATTATCTTTATTTTTCTTTGATATTTTTGTGTATCATTGGTGAATGGACCAATTTCACAGTAAGAGCTAATGTGTTTGTGAAAAGTCTTTATTTTTTTTTAATTCCTTTTCCTGTAGGAAGTACTCAGGAGGAACTGTTCATACACAGGATAGCTTTCTTTCCCTACTGGGCCATGCACTTATTGGAATACCCAAACCTGTAACAGCAGTAATGAACTACACTCGTCATTTGTGTTCCCCTTATTTCCTCTCTTATGGTGGTTCGGGACACCTAGACAAGCATAATGTGAGGTTTGTTGTTGTTTTTTTTTTTTTTCCAAACTTTTCAGCAGTTTAAGGAGATGAGTTCACTTGCCTAGCAGAAAGACCTATGTGCCCTCTATCAATGCTGGCCAGTTGGCCCTCCAGGTGAGATGTATCAGAAACACTTGACTTGTATCCCTGTGCAACTGTGTTACAGGAACTCAACTGCCATACTAAAAATGATTACAAGGTGGTGAACTCTTGTGTATATGATAAGCAACTGACTCATAATGCAGCTGATTACTTGGTTACTTACTTTTAACTTCCATGTTAAAATGATGGGAGGGATCCAGGCACAGGTTGTGATTTAATAGACACAAAACTTGATTAAGTAACAGATTCTGGAGAACATTCTAGGTATATTTTGGCATGGGTTTCTGTAGGCTTTTCCTCTAAACCAAACTTTTTCATTTGGTTGCTGTGTTACATACTGAATGTGTTGTGGAAAAACTTTCATTTCTCTGAATGAGAGCAAGGCTTCACATATTTAATTAAATTTAATTAAATTATTTGCTTACAATAGTACTCAAAATTATTTTCAGCACAGTATGCTTGACTCACTAAATGATATTTTGATTGCCTTAACAATAATTATCCAACACTAAAATAGGAGGACTTTTGAAGTCATTAACACAAATAAAGTACTTATTATCTTGGGGCGTCTGGGGGAAATTTTTTTTTTTTTTTTTCCTTGAGTGGAGATAGCAGGTGTGAGAGCAGCGTTTTCCTGGCAAAATTTTTTGGTTTGATTCCACTGGCAAAGAATGCCATTTGACAGTCCCTTGAGAGGGATTGATGTGTTGCTCACCACAATCCAAAGTGTTACATTGCTAAATATAATCTTATAAATTATGGTAAGAACACATCATCAAGGAAAATATTTGCTTCGGAGATGAAACAAAATGTATAAATAGTAGAACTAGAAATGCATGGTGAATGCTGTGGGTACACTCTTTGGTTCTGGTTTCTTACACCCAAAGACTTCCACTTCATTAGCTCCACATCATTCTCCCAACAACCTTCCAATCGTTGCTCTGCCAGCCTTTTGCTTTCCATTACATTTTTTGGCGGGCTCAGGATTACAAGATGCTCAGAATTTCTGTTCTGCATTTCCTTCTTCCTCTCTGTAGTCTAGAATAGAATTTGAAAAAGCTGGTGTTGTATGACTGTACTTTTAGGTGAAGCAAAGTGCAGCTGCTCAACTCCCTCTCTTTTTCCCCTATAGTAGACTGGGAACACAGTCTTACTCTAGTGAGCTGACAATTCTCCCTTGCCCCTACCAGCTTGTGTTGAGCTTAGAGACTATTTCTTATCAAGTTGAATATCTCTCTCTTATTAGAAAAAAAAAAAAAAAGATCCTGAAGTTTTACAAATGGTTTCCATATTTTAATTTGGTTGTGAGAATGACAGAAGAACTTCTCTGATTTTTGCAGATGGAAGTTTAAAGGTCTGCAAGACACCACAGGGTGGAAAGTATTTTTCTGATTAGTGAAACACTTTCCCACCAGGAGCCAGGATGCTGGCTAATGCTGTGTTTTCACTGACGGCAGCAACAGCCACTCTTCCACCTGCCCTGTAAATGGGGGACACCCAGGTGTTTCCTGTTCAGGGGCTGCTTATATGAGGGAAAATGGTCTCTTCTGGCCACTGACCTTGCACTGAATTGGGCTGGTTGTGGTGAGAGCAGACAGGTAGGGTATGTGATGAATAGGCCCTTATACAATCTGTTTATCACTGTAGATCTTGCAAGACTGGGACTGTAGGTTGCAACTTTGTTGGTCATGTGGGAGTTACAACACCAAGGGGGAACTGGAGCTCTTCCCATGGCCAAGGGAAGGGATTTGGAGGAGTGAAATTTCATGGAGCAAAAGCAAGATGTGTGCCACTAACATTTGTATCTCCTGACATGATTAAGAAAGAAGTTACAACTTCCATGAAGGGTGAAGCTGATTTTTTGGCATTTTCATCTTCAGGTTTGTTTATTTAATTTATTTTTTTGGTTTAGTGAATAAGAGAGAGGGATATGTTTTAATTTTCTTGTATAAAGTTTTTGGTTTATGCTATCTGCATTCAGGCACCCTATATCTCAGTTATCAGTTGTGTAAAGCCCAAGTTAATCCATTTAAGGCAATGGCATTACCCTGTAGAGCTGGCACATGCATAGGTTCTTTGCAAGTTATTCACAAAACCAGGTATCTCTTTGTCTAAATATGGCAGTCAATTAAAAATGTTACTTAAACCTACGCTAAAAGTTGGGAAAGGCTGCACTTTCAGAAAGACTGAAATAAGAGCTGGTCTTTTAGTAATTTTTATTATTTTTCCCTCTTTCTCTGCAATACCAGATTTGAAGTCTGGCTTTTGTACTTGTGATCCAATGTTGAATCTGTAGAAATAAGGAGTCAAAGTAAACAATCCTAGTTGTGCTGAATGAAGACACTAGCAATGATACCAAAAAAACATGGTCATCAACAACAAAGAGCGAGATATTTCAATTCAATTATATCCGCAAAAAAGACCTGCTTACACCAGAACAGGTTTGCAGGGGCAGTCAATCTCCCCCATACTTCTAGCTTTCTTTTAGAAAGGAACATGATGGCTGTACAGGAGAAAAGCCAATCACTTATGAATTGTATGAACTGGTATAACAGTGCTCCCTCACATTGGCAGTAGCAACAGGAGATACTACTTTATTCCCTGTTAAAATTCCCCCATGGTCAAGAATTAGTGAGGGTGGGGATACCATAAGGGGACTTGGAGCCCCTAGTGATGTACTTGTTCTAGAAGGGAAGGGAACTCGTTAAAACCAGGTCTGAGAAGTTAATATTGCATTACAGTTAGCTAAAAGCAGGCTTGAGTCTGACCCAGTAGTGCTAGCTCCCAGGGGTTGTTCTAATCCTTAATATTGACAACTAAAACTTAAAGGCTGTGTGTGATGTTGCTCTCTCAGTGTTCGTGCCTTCTGAACAGACATCTGACTTCCCTGAGTATCTCGGTGTAGTTGGGTCTCAGAGCTATGTCTGCTTTTGTTTCTGTCTGATAAATTGGTAACCTGTAACTTTGAAAAACTACTAAGAAAAAAGCTGCAAAACCAGAAAACCTCAGCACCAAGTCCAAGCCACTGTGTTACAGGCTGACCTCTGTGAACAGCAGTTCTGCATTATAAGATACCTGTTGGGCAACTGAAAAAAAAATCCCCAGAAGAAAAAAGCAATTAATTTGAATGTGCTGTTAATTTAATAGTATTCCCATGGGGAGCTGTAGACAGTGCTACTATTCACAAGCTTACCATAACTTCCTACTGTTCCACAGATGCTTGTGACAGGCTGTGCTTTTCCTGCCCGTTCCTCTGAAGTCCTTTACTTTTGAGTCACATCGAACCGTCTTATTTGTATTTTTTGTGTAGAAGGTAAAATTCCTATTGGAAGAGAAGTTACAAACGTGGTGCTGTCCTGACAGGAAACTTTTCCAAATAACTGAATGTGTATTAATAGAAGTTTTCACTTTGAAGGCAAACATTCAAATTAAGGGACATGGGAAAGGCAAACAAAAAAACTTCTTAGTAGTACTGGGGGGGGGGAGGGGGGAGGGAAGAGGGGATGGAAGATATTAATGAGGCAGAAATATCTCTTTATGCATTTCTTATTTGTTCTGGTCCATTCAACCTATTTTGTTTAGTTTCTGTATGTAAACACCCTGACTGTTTATGGTCAGTATTTCATTTTGGTTTATAACAGCTTAATCTTAGGAACACTTGTAAGCCTTTCTTTATCCAAGAAGAAAATGATACAGACATTGCCCCTTGATTTAGGTATGCTAGCAGGGTGTAACGCAGACATGATGTTTCATGGCTGTTTAGCCAATGTCATTAATCTTGGTCAGGTGTTCTCAAAAATATCACTTTCAGTTGCAGGCACATAATCTCCATTAAACTTTTCAGACTTCCTTAAGATCCTACAGATTGTTATCTGAAATTCTGGAGACTTTCTAGCTCTTGAAGTCCCCAGAAACCCAGTGGGACTCTGCAGAGCCAGACTGATTCTGGCATTGCTAAACTGCACGGGTCTTCCTTGCTCTATAGGAAAAATAGGGGTAGATAACTCAGGTTCTTCCAGGTCTGTCCAAATGTGCTACACCTATATATATATGCATATATATATATATATACACACACCACTTTCAACGCTTATGATGAGGAAAATGAGTAGCATCTAAGATGTGTATTTCCTACTTTGCTTTAAAATGCTGTTTCCCTTTCTCCTTGCTGAGCCAACACTCAAAAATCTTAGAAAGCAACCCTGTACCCTTGGAAGACCTGTCCTTTCAGCAACACCAGAGTTAGTGCTGGGTAGGGGCTGTCCTTACTTTTTTAGGTCTTGTTGCTGGGACAATGGGTAGCTTCAACCATTGGTTATATGCAAAGGCATTGAATGACTTTGCCCCCTGTGCCTGTGTTGGCTGATTAGCGTATACTCTATATACAATGTGATGGAGGGCTTTCCACTCCCAGGGGGCCCCTGTTTGCGACAGGGACCTCCTTTTTCAACTTTGTGTTCTGATTATCCCCAGAAACACTAGCAAAAGAGGAAGGAAAGAAGAAGAGCTACCCATGGACCCTGGGAAAAAGATGGATTCCAGTAAAAAACCTGGGGCTTGTGAAATTTTTGTCTGCATGTTTCTTGTATTTAGTGTAAGAGTTTTTTAAGCAGTGATCTTAATAGCATTCCTCAGAGCCTTCCAGCACAGCAGATCGTGGTGTTTACAGATGATACTGGTTCTGTGTGGCAGGGTGGGAGAAGAAACTGCAGTTGGGAAATATTTAATTGGCTGCTGTGAAAAAACTTAAAGCTGGTGCTGAGAAAAATAATTATTTTTCAAGCAAACAATTCAGTTTGGACTAGAAAAACCCCAAAAGTACTTCCAGACCCTTAGTACAGGGTACTCTTATCACTCTGACTCTGTCATTTGGTTGCTGTCCTACTGTCCTCCAGCTGGTGTCATAAAAATGAGAGGAAAGATTAAATAAATGTCAATTCCCCCTTGGCCCTTATGACTTCAGGAGTAAATTTATCTACACAGATATCTTGAGGCAATCTCTCCCATGGGCTTTCCTGAGGGCCACACACAGACTTCAGTTCTCCTTGCATTTTTCTGTTAATTGTCCATCTTCTAACATGCCATCCCTGCACTTATCAAGAATTGCAAACAACTTCTGAATAGCTTTGCTGTGCTTAGCTGCAAGGAAATTGTAAATAAAAAGTGTCTCTCTTGTGCCTTTTGCTCCTCACAATAAGAATGTTGTTGAAAAGAGAGACTAGCTGGGCTTGTTGACTGCACATGCACATCTGAGGCTGTGCACAGGCTGGTCACATAGCAATGGGAATTCTGCTACCCTGCCCAGTTCCTGAGGCTCCTGCCAAAGAGAGCACAGCTAGGGCTTCTGAAGGCAAAAAAGTTCCCATATTCTGTATTTTTTTGGTCAGAGACAAATTTCTTCTGATGTATAAGATGTTGGGTTTTAAGTTTTGCATAATTGTGTTCTGTATCATTTTGGTCTTGTGTGGTTTTAAATTTTGCTTTCCTGGACAATGCCATTTATTACAATTAACTTTTAATCTTCTGCATTGGTCTTTATCATCTATTTACTTGAGATGGGAAGCAATTATAGATCTTTAAAACAGATGTCCTACTTAGCCTTGGCAAAATATCTTTAAAAGGATCCAGTGTTTAATAAGAGAGGATTAAACACTATGGTAACATCCCGAAGTGCAAACTTGGGACCTTTGTAGTTCTTTTGCTGTGCTTCTCTCCTGTTGATGCAGCCAGGTACAGTAGCTGGAGAAGATAACCTTGATGATCTTTAAGGTCTTTTCCAACCAAAACAATTTTATGGATGCTTTGAGCTTTTAGGAAAGCCCACCAGATGGAGCTCTTGTTTGAGGAATGGAGCTCTGCAGGCTGCTGCAGAAGCTGAAAGTAAGACATAGACCTTGTTTTTATTGGGTTGTTTCATGTAACAAGGTTGAATTGGGTAAGCTGGCTTCCCAAGCGCTTGCTTTTAAAGGGGAACGTTCGATGCTAAAGATGCAGAAAAAGGAAATGTATTTTTGCAGCTTGAAGCTTTCATTGACCTTTTCATTTTCTTGTTGCCAACTTATTTTGCAGAACTCTTCTAGCAGGCATTCCCTCAAATTTTTCCATGCCTTGGTATGCTTCCTGTATCTCATTATAATAATTACAACCCTTAGCAAATATATTAAACCCATATAAAATCAAAGCACCAGAAAACTTGCTTAGTGGTTTAGAGGGAAAAAATATACCACTGGGTGTGAGAAGGAAAAGTATTTAGCCTTAAACTTGATTACCTAAAGACAGATAATAAACTTTGGAGTGTGACAAAGAAAGCAGGATTAAGCATGTCTCAGTCTGTAAAGTTTTATGAAAGATGTCATCTGTGAATTTAGAGGTCCAGCTACATAGCAGTGCCACCAGGACCACGCTAGTTTGGTATGCACATCACCTCTCAGATTTTTGCCTCAAAAGCTTTTAAAACACATTTTTAGAAGAACATTTGTTATTTATGTAATCAAACAACTACACTAATACATCAGAGAGCAATGCAAATACTCTGGCTATGATGATATTATGGTTATCTTCAACATGGGTAGTATGATACAACACAGCCATCCTGATGGCCTGGGGGAAATATACAGATGAATTTTACTCACTTGCTATTGGATTTGTTTTAAGGTCCACAAACCAACTAAAAATGTGTTCATATCAAGCAGCCTCTAGTTTCAGACAACATGAAGCAGGCCTACTACCTCATACCATGCTATTTCTGATTTTTGTGAAGAACAACAGTCAGATGATATTTTATTCTAAATCATGTAGGATGAGCTTCCCTTCAATAATGCCTTCAGAAGAACTACTTTATATGGTCCTGTTGTTGCCTGGTGCTCTCCCCAGTTCCATTTAAGTAATGCAAAACACCACTGCAAATTTCTGGATGCTACTCTTTACACTTGGATAAGAAAAATGGAGTATACCTGAGTTAATGTAGCTGTAATGTAGCTGTATACTCTTACTTGCTGTGTAATGGCTAGCTGTAGTTCTATATTTGAATTGTTGCACAAAGCTTGATCTAACTTCTTTTTTGTTTTGTTGCAGCCCACAGTGCAGACTTTGAAAGTGGATACAGTTGAAACCAGCAGCTCTCCAGAGAAAAAAGGTAATAGTTTTATTTCTTCCTTGGTCCTTATCAGTAATTGTGGAGAATCAAATCTTAGTTCTGATATATTTTGAGATTCTCACAGCAGTGGTGTCATCTGGTCAGTGACAACTTCCCTTTTGCTTTTTCCTTTACAGTGTTTTCTATTAAGTAAATTGCATATTCTGATTTCCTGGGAATCATGGGTTATGATGATTAAATACACTCAGTGACATGGGTTAACCCTTATTCAGGGCTATTTTATCAAGAGAGAGCCATGCCTACTGCACAGAGCAACCTTATGTGCCATAGATGCACAAAAATGCTAAGAATTCCAAGCATCTTCATGTTACACTGGGCTTGGGATTTTCTGGGAAAGTCCAAAGGGAAAATGTTGTCACTGTTTTTTTTCTTTTAAGTGCAGTTTGTTTGTGGGGTTTTTTGTTTTTGTTTTTTTTCGTTTGGTTTTTTCTTCTTTTCATTGGTTAATTGGAAGGGAAGAAATCCCATTTCAGTCTTGAAATGGGAGCTGAGGATGTTAAAGCCTGGTCCTCACCTTGAAGGAGGAAGGAGAAGGAGAGGACAAGGAGGTTGATGGCATGGATTTTTCAGTAGTCTGGAAAAAATTGGGACACTGCAGACTCCCTGTATCTGTCCTGTGTGAAGGAAAATCCTTCTCAGTCAAGAATCATCAGATAAACCCAAAGTCAGTTCTTCAAGTTGCATCTAGTTTTCTTTAACACAAGCTGCAGTTTTGTATTTCATGTTTACGTACTAAGGCTTATGAGGAGCAGGATGTTCTTTTTGTCCATATGTGTGCAGATGCTGTATGTACAGTGGGAGTTTAGGGCACATGAACTGTCATATGTATTAAAAAAAAAAAGAAGTGTTTTGTTTTAAGTACCATTTTTTAACAGTTCACTCTTGTTGCCAAGGAAATATTTCTTTCTCCACTGTGTGTGTAATACTGCAGCTAAAAGTAGTGACTTGAATAAACACTTTGCAGTGACACATCTGAAACTATTATTTGAAGACAAGAATATAACAAGAACTTATGTCTGGGCTGTTTTGTGGGAACACCTAGTCATATAAGAACTGAAAGGTATGTGTTCTAGATCATAGTCTATACTTCATAACACATCTAATTATTGTACCATTGTCCTTTATTAAATTCATTTTTTTCAATTAGAGGAATTGATATTTTGAGTTTAAGAGTTTATTGGGCACTTGAGATTATGTCAGTGGTTTGTTAACAGTTTTATGTGGAAAGTAGATTAGGCTATTTAAATTACATGAAATAGTATAATTTTTATTTTCTCAGCAGAGTAAAGTTCTGATTAAGAAATAATGATTGGAGCCTGAGAGCTCTGCTTGTCCTGATTTTGCACATGGAGATCTGGGACTTTACAGTGAAATCATTAATCTTTAATCTGTTTTTCTAATATTATATCAACTTCGGCAAAATAAAACAAGTGCTACAGTTAGGGTTAGGGTTAGTCTAACAGCAGGTGTTTTCCAGTGACAATATGGGAAATGCCAAATCTGGCTACTAAATTCAATAGGACTATATTTTAGATTTGAGGGTGGGGTTTTTTTTCTGTTGGAACAAAAACTCTTGTTAAAAATTTCATAAAATGGTAAAATTAAAAATAATGCACTGGAGTAGTAAGCCAGTTAACAACAAGAGATTTTAAAAATTAGCTTAAGAAATAAAATATAATTAGTTAAAATAAGCAAGTAATGAGTTAAGGTCAGCCCAAATGTGTAATTTCTTGGAGTGCTTTTGATTTTTCTTAAGATAGGGTAAAGAAAGCATCTCTTATTGAAACAAAGTGTAAACTGAAGCAGGAAAGGAGGTGTCAGAGTGCTTGCTGGATGTTCACACAGGAGCTCTGGGTTTTTGGTGGAAGTGTGCTTGGGTACAATGCTTCTTGCCTGCCTTCTTGAAAAAGCAGCAGCACTGTGGGGGAAGATGTTCACGCAGTCTCCTGCTTTACTAGGCCCTGAAAAGCCATCACCTGTGACACACAGGTCATTCTGCTTTGAGCAGCACCCACTTGCTGCCTAATGGGTACAAGAAAAATTTGACCTCTTGCTCAGATGAAACCTGTGGCTCAGCCTCAGGCAAGGAAAATCCAGCAAACAACATTAGCGTTTCTACTGCAAATAGGAGAATCATCTGTATGCTTACCAAGTAGGAATATCATCTCTACTCTTACTGCAAATTATTTCAGTTTTATCACTTACCTGCATGCTGTCACTGCTCAGACTCCACCCAGGCATTCACATGTTGCTCCTCTGGGGGGGAGGCAGTGGTCGCTATGGAGCCAGATGCTTCCTAGATGCCTCTAGAGGCCCCTGCTGCCCAGTCCATTCCTCATGTTTTGAAAGAGTAAGCACTGTATGATGCTGCATAACTAAAAAAACCATCGTGGCCTATGAGGCATAATTTATCAATAAATCTGATTTAGCATCTCAGTTTCTGAGGTTAATAAGTAACAATACCCTTTCCCAAGGAAAAAAAAGTTAATTGATGGATTACTGATAACACATCTTCAGAGCTGCATCACAATGAGAACCACATATTGAGTGAAAAAAAAATATATAAACACACAATTAAACACACACATGCAAGCACACACAGTGTCATCTAGCTTCCATACAAAATGCATGGCAGCTCTGCATGTTAAATTTTCAATTAATTATTTATGTGATGAGTTATACCTCTTTCCTCCTAGACTATCCAATTGCCCATTTCCAGTTTTGTTTTGAAAGATTTATTATTATTATTTATTCATTGTGTAGCTTGTTAAACATTTCCTTCTCTTTTTCTCCATAATATATAACACTCATCTTGTTTTCTCGTAGCACCTATCCATCCACTCTAATAGGGTCTCCCAGCATGGTGAAACAGTGAAGACTACAATTGTTACCCAGTTTAAAATTGCCTTTATGAACCAATTACAGATGTTCCAAATCTTGGATATTTATTTGCTCACTTAAGTCAAAACAGTTTCAGCCCCTGAGTAAATGATGCACAGCTACAAAGATTATGACTGCAGACAAATCAATAATTTGGTTCTCATCAGTGTTTAGTGTGCACCTCTTGAAATTAATTCCTGTGTTTTTGCATGTAAAACTCAGTTCCCTGGAAGCCTTTGAGGGGGTGGAAGAAGAAGGAGAGTGCCCACGGCTAAGTCCCCTTTCCATATCTGTGCTAATATTTTTGTACTGTGTAAGTTTTGAGGGCAAAAATTATTGTACTGAAAGAGTTTGAACTGTTCTTCTCGCTGGGAATCGCTATGCTTTAAATCACAACAGATTTACAGTTGCGATAGAGGTGGAACTGCAGGCATCCAAAAGAAAAAAAATAAAAGAATTGGTTATCTATAAGCAGAGAAGTCAGTATTCACATACCTCAGTAAATAATATCCCAAGAATGTCATCTCACTTCCTCTGAAATCACAACCAGTAATACCCTCTAAGAACAATAGCACTAAAACTGTCCTCGAGTTAAAAATAATCGGTTTGCCTGTGTGTGGAGCACGGAGTCTCAAGAGCTCTTTGGCTGGGTAGCAATATTTTACCTCTAATGACCTCAAACTAGAGCCAGCCATTTTTTCAGGCTCTACACAACACTGTTGTGCCATGAATTGCACCCAGAGGTAGCTGCCTGCCTTTACCTGAGCATATCCCTCTCTGCCAGCTCCTGCACCATCCAAAGGCTTGGGCAAAATATAGTGAGATTATGCTGGGTTTTCTTTACTAATTTTGGCTTTTTTAGTCAGATTCTCTGACTTTTGGAGTCTCTGCATCTTCTGCAGCAGAAAAGCAGGTGTAGTTGGCTGAAATTTATTCCCTTTTTTATTGAGGTGTTGCAGTGGAAGGCAAATGATCCTGTAGAAAGGAAGAAGTCAGGGTGTGGTGTGCAGACCCTTTGGCAGAGGCTTGCAGTGAGCGAACCCGGATACTCTGTGAGTTGACAGAGTGGGAGGTAAGTGGCAGTTACTAATGGCAATTAGCAGAGGTCTGGACAGTTATGTGTCCCTGAAGACATGAGGTCTTTTGGGAGGTGCATCTTCACAGTGATGCTGATTGTCACTCTGCAGAATATGACAATTTGCATCCCTCCTCTGAGGCTTTGCTGTCAGATTTATGTAGCAATCTTGTGCGAAAAAAAAGGAGGTTTGATTTAATTTTTGCTCTCCAAATCAGTTGAAGTCAAGGAAGTCATGATTACTGTCAGGGAAACAGTGAAACTACCCATTACCTGCTGTTGGTAATAACTTGTTTAATGCTTGTGTAGGTAACAGCAGCCCTTGATGTTTTTACAACCAATGTGCCAAAAAAAAAAAAAAAAAAAAAAAAAAAAAAAAAAAAAAAAGGGGGGGGGGGGTGGGAAGGGGGAGAGAGAGGGGTTTGGTTTTAAATGGCAAAGGATACTTTTCGCCTTTTTGTTGCAGCTTCCAGGTAAGAGTAAGACAAACTCCCCCTTCTTCCCCGACCCTGAAACCGGCTTCTGATCAAAACGCAAGGAGGGAGAAGGTGAGGGGCTGTAAGACCCATATGCCAAAAACTGCAGTAGGGTTTAATGAGTCCCATGTCTCACGCATCCCTGAGCACCTTTCCAGTCCTCTCTCGCGCGCCCATTACTCTTGGAATGTTCTGCAGCATTCCCAGGTGGGAGCGGTGTCCCCCCGACCTCCCCGTCCCTCTCTCTCCCCCACCGTAGCCCATCCCCTCCGCCTCTCCCAAGTCACCCCGTCTCCACTGCCCAGCAGGATCCCACTTCCAAGATGGATGTTAAAAAGCTTTTCGCAGCGCGGCACAAAGCCAGACGGCTCTGTCTGGGGCTGGGTGGGGGAGGACGGGAACGGGACCCCCTCCCTGGGGATGTCGACCGGGGCTCCCCCGCGGGCCCGCCCCTCCGCGGAGCTGCGCGGGGACGGGGCGGGGCGGCCGCCCCCCCGGGGAACCCCTGCCCGCCCTGGCGGCACCAGCGAGACGCTCCGCGCTCCTCCGCCCCTCTCTGCTCCGCTCTGCTCCGCGGTCCTTCTGTAAACTTTTGCCGCCACGCAGCCGCTCCGCCGTCCTTCCCGGGAGGCGAAGTCGGGCCGTGCCCTCGCCCCGGGCGGTGGCGGGTGCGCTGGAGGGGCTCTCGGCTCCTTTTTCCCTGGTTTTGATTGTTTTTCCACCTTTGTTTTTTTGGGGTTTTTTCCTTTTTGTTTTTCCGAGGGGAGGGGGGGGAAGGGAAGGCAAGGCGCTATAAAGCACGAAGGGACGTGAGTGACACAGTCCCCTTTTCGGCCCGTCCCCACCGGAGCTCGGGGGGCTGTTAAGTGAGCCCTCCACCCACTGAAAAAGCAGCTCATCATTCCCCTCAGGAGGGACAAGGACTGGACGGCACCGCACGCTGAAAGGTAAGGCACGGGCACCGGAGGGCGAGGGAACAGGGCCGCCGGCGCAGTCCTTCCCCAGTTGCCGTCGGACCGGGTGGAGGGCTCGGTCCACCCCCGCCTGTGGGACCTTTGGCTTCATCTTCTCGTCCCGGCACCGCTCCGGCCGTGGGTTTTGCGAGATACTGCCGCTCGGACCTCGGCTGCCCCTCGGTTTCCCTCCACTCTCCTCCTCCCGGTTGAATTTGTTGCTGTGGTTGTTTTGGTTTTTCCCTTTTTCTTGCCTTCTTTTAGCCCGGAGCCTTGGCTGCTGCTGGGAGCCCGGTCTCATCCTCAGCAGCTCTAGCTTTTTCAGCATCATACATTGTTTGGATTTTTTGTTTGGCTGGTGGGTTTTTGTTTGTGGGGGTTTTTTTTGTTGGCTGGTTGGTTTTTTTGGTGTTTTGTTGGGGTTTTTTTGTTTGGTTTTGGGTTTTTTTGAGGGGGGGAAAGAGAAAAGTGGCTACCAAAAAAAAAAGTAGATGGAAAACAACAGTAGGATGCAAGTGTTTTTTATTTCGATAATGCTGGGACAATGGCTACAGAGCGATACTTAATCACTTGCAGATATATAACTTTTCTGTATTTAAGTCTTCACAGTTAAAGACTAATGCAGATCTTTGAAATCCAGCGATTCTGTGAGAGGTTTTTGTTCTAGATGGGTTTAACACTTGAGGTGTGACATGCCCTGATTTCTCAGACTGATTATCTTGGTGGCAGGGGATGAGTGTGGTCGTGCCTGTGCTGTGCTGCCCAGGGCTGCTCTGGAATTCATCCCTGTGGGCACCTCTGTGAGCAAGGCAAGGCTGAGTTCAGACAGCAGCTTGGGAAGTGTGTAACGTCTCTTGGATTTTTCCCTGCCCACCGAAGGATCAGGTTAACATCTAATTAAGATCTTTAATCAAAATTCTTAAATTAATTGCTGTTCTTGAGGCTGAGCTACAGGAGGAGAGCTCAGAAAAGAGAGGAAGGTCCCCATGGCTCTCCCTGGCTCAGCTGGCTGTTTGCAAGCAGATACTAGGAGATGTTCAGTGACACAGATGTGGCACCATGTCTCTCTCAGAGCATCCTACAGTCAGGTTCCACTGGCAGCCACATCCAGCACCGTTTTAGGATAGGCTCTCAGCCTAGGTGCACAGATTTCATGCTTGGTTGAGCCAGTGGAGTTGTATCTGTGTAAAACTGGAAGAGAGGAGAGCAGTTTGAGGTCAGTTCCTCTCTGGAAATCTGTCTGTGAGTGATTTATACATTAATGACCCTGGCAAGGCACTGCTGATATGACAGTAACCTGGTTTCTATGAAAATAGTATTTGGGTGTTAGACACCATCAGCACCCTTAGCTGTGCTGGAAGGGAGTGCGGAGAAAAACATTGCCATTTCTGTTCAGCCTACTAGGAAAATTGCTGATTCTTAGCTATTTTAGGAATGGAATTTTGGATTGCTTCTTGTCAGGAATGCCTCATCTTCTCAGCCTTGCTCTCCTAAGTGGTAGTGAAACATATACCTGCAAGAGGAGAGCTGCTGAGGTCAGCTTTCCAGTGCCACTAAAAGTCTTCATGAGTACATAACGTCTAGAATTTAAAACTCAGTGTTTGAGGAAGAAGAGGACTTGTTAAAACACTGAGAGATTTTTCTACTCTGTTTTAACCTTTAAAAATGTGATGAAGCAAAAATGTGCAGTAGTGCATCACTTGTTGGTATTGCATTTGGTGTCCCAGCACTGTGTTTCATCCTCTTGCAAGAATGATGTGTGTTCTTGCGGACTTTCTGTGTCAGCAGATGATGACTGCCTCTTAATTTGAAAGAGCTTTATAATACATCTGAAAATATCCCTTCAACCTTGTCATGTTTCTGTGACGAGGACCATGGGCGCATCATGCTGTCCCTGTTTCTGCACTGTCCCAGGTAGAAAACTCATTTGTTTTCCTGCTGTGGAGGGTGGGCACCACAGCATGTCATAGAATTGTCACAGTTGGAAATCACCTCTAAGATCACTGTGTCCAACTGTCAACATTCCCTGCAAATAAAATGTCCTAATATCTGTATTGCCCACTGGAACATGTCCTGAAGTGCATCATCTACATGGTTTTTAAATACTTCCAGGGATGGTGATTCTCCACCTGCCTGGCCAGCACATTCCAATGCCTAACTGCTTTCTTGGTAAAGAAATTCTTTCTCATATCTAGTCTAAACCTCCCCTGGTTTGGGGAGGGCCAGCAACTTTGGGTCATTTCCTCTAGTCCTATCATTTTTCACTTGAGAGAAGAGGCCAGCACCCACCTCCCCACAGCCTCCTTTCAGGTACTTGTAGAGATCTCTAAGGTCTCTTCTTTCCAAAGCCTTCTGTTCTCCAAGACACCTTTCAGTGAGGTGATCGGACATGATGCCATGTGTGTGCCCCGTGCTTGCCCTAGGGTGCTCTGTGCTCAGCAGTGTGTGCCAGAGGAGCTGGCTGGTCTCTGACACCAGCTGCACCTGCAGTGGTGGCACATATGTGATGTGCTACTGGCGTGAGTGGGCAGCAGGTTACCTCACACCCCAGCTTCCCTGCGGGAGGTCAAGGTTGGGTGACTGAGTGCTTCACGAGGTTATTTGAATGCCTCATG
This sequence comes from Phaethornis superciliosus, assembly GCA_023637945.1. Classification (NCBI taxonomy): domain Eukaryota; kingdom Metazoa; phylum Chordata; class Aves; order Apodiformes; family Trochilidae; genus Phaethornis; species Phaethornis superciliosus. The sequence goes on from JAJQWJ010000011.1 coordinate 22,792,720, forward strand.
GGATGCTGAGCCCATAGAGATTAAATTGATTTTTTAATTTTAAGAAGATTGTCGTTGAGGTGAGGCAGTGCTACGCAGGAGCACCCTGCGTGCCTGTTTTGTTGTGGCTGATTACTCGGAAACACCAAGGAAAAGCACTTAGGTTTCCTCAGTGTTTATAAATACAATATGGTGCGAACTGTCAAGAAAGCTGTTCCAAATCACGTAACGCCTGTGCTGCCTTCCCTGCTGTGCTCCAATGCCTTCCCCACAGACTTGGTGTTCTGACGTTTAAAGCTCCCAGCACACAACTCTGGCCCATCTGCTGCCGTTTTTTCAGTTCTCCTCCTCCTGCCAGCTGGGCTGGGGACATGACACTGTGGGCACCAACCCTGCCTGCATGGTGAGAGCCCAGGCTGCCCCAGAGCATCCTGGCTTCTATGCCAAAACTGTGAGTAGGGGCAGAAACTCTCTCTTCAAGTCTGGTTTGTCCTCCTTAGAAGGTTTGTCCATCTTAGACATTCCCTGAAAATGAAGGGATAAACCCCCCTTCTGGGAGGTGCACAGAGAGCTAAAGGTGGGGACAGATGGGCTAATGGTGACCAGGGGCTAACCTTGGCTGCACAATGGAGTTTGAAGCCTCCAGCTTCATGGTGGCCTTCCATTCCCCATCCCACGGTTTTTGTAGGGCTGGATGGAGCCTATTGGCTGGACAGTTCACTCTGAAGTGTGCCAGGGTCTTCTGCCTTATTATATATAAAAAGATGAGATGTTTAATAAACTCAGACCCTGCTTTTTCTTTTACAATTTATGTTCTGAAAGACTGGTAGTAAACAGTTTATTAAATAGAAATCCTGTTTTATTCCTGCAGTTACATTTCAAGCTGGTACCAAATGGTTTTGTAGGAGACCACCTTTTATGCTTCCTATAGCAGTTTAAAAGATTGCTAGAAAAATAATCCAGAATCTAAGGAGGTTTGGATAAAGACAAGCCAGGACGCTGCAACAGGGTATGTGGTGCTTTTATGCAGCCAAGCAGCAGATTTTACCACAGAACATCTGGGCACTGGCTTCAGTTACAGCATAGATTTTAGTGGGATAACAAGTCTGGTTTGGCTCTGTGTTCATTTCGAAGTCACTAAAGTTTATATGAATAATAAAACCCTAAGCGCATTACTTCACTATTTTCAAGGGTGTCCTTCAGGCTCTTGCATCTTTTAAAAGCCAGTTTTATTTTGTTTTGCTAAGTGGGTATTTATCCTTTTTGTCCTCAGCTTGCTTTCACAGGAAGCAGATTTCCTAATTTGTGTTGATGGACACCCCAGTGATGGTGGGTTCCATTTGGTCTTGCTGAATGTGCACATTTTCTAAATTAAGGGCAGGCTAATGAAAACTGCACATTTCTCGATCAATGCGTTCAAGGGAGCTGATACTATGAACATGGAAGACTGCGTAGCTACTCTGGGCTAACAGTTCAGCCTGCTGTCAGATTTAAAACTTCAGGGAGGTTTTGTTCTTTTTCTGTTTGATTCTAAAGTGGAAAGGAGAAGGGTGGACCTGGCTGAAGGAGGGAAAGACCTCCTCCTTCATGCAAGAAAACAAGTTTGCAAGCCTGTACAAAAGGGCACAGATACTGGTGAGAATGCCCAGTATCTTCCACTAAGTATCTATCGAGAAATGCATGTTTGCAGTATGAGGTGTGAGAGAGTGTATAGACAGCCCATGAAACTAACATTTATCTTGCTTGCGGAGATCCGGTATGACACCAAATGCTGTTGAGTTCTATATTTTGGTGTCCCTGACTGTACAAGTAAGATTGAAAGGAGAATAAATCAGAATTATATTAAAGGAAAATAATGTATTAGGTAAGACCAGCAAGAAGGGACTTGAGTACTGCTTGAGCTCTGCAAAATAACAAGGGGTGCAGTGAGTGAGAATCGCCTCAGAGAACAGGCAGAGTATGGAAGTGGCGTTCCTCATGCTTCGTTTTGCATTGTGACTGGGAATATGCTACTTCTGTGATAAAAATCTTCATGAGATCAAGCAGGGATAGTTTCTGCCTGAGAAAACAACTCAAATAAGCTAGTGCTCATGGGTAGATGTTAGGAGCTTTGAAGGCTGAGATGTTATGTTTGAAAACTTTAACAAAGATGTCATTAGGAAAGGAAGTATTTGCCCTTAGATTGGGAATTAGGTCAGGGCAATAAATCATAACTCCAGGAGCACATACTTAAAGCTGGAAATAAATTGAGAGAGAGCAAATATTAAAAAGAGGTTTGTTCTTTTTGATTGAATTTTCTAATTTGCAGTATGCAAGGACACCCACTGAACAGGAGAAAGATAAATGTTATCACAGAGCTGTAATAGGAACCAGCCCCAAACCTGGTGAGTGCATAGGTGACTTTGCACCCTGGGGAGCACATCAGTCACGCAGGACACGTTGGAAGCAGGCAAAGTGTTGTCTTTTTCAGTTGATATGTGGGGTAGATGATACTGTAACTTCACCAAAAGCATGGTCGTCTGGGGGACATTTTACAGAATGGATTTAAAAGCCACTGAAGTAATCAGCAACACAAGCAGTCTGAGAACCTAACCCTCAGTCCATGACTATACCCATAAACAAAAGCATACTTGGGTTACCAAAGGGATGCAGATGAATCAATGGGCACCATTCTGCACAGGGAAGGGTGAGTGCTCCAGTAAATGCAACATTTTCAGCATTTCCCACAGACTGCTCAAGAGCATGTGGGCTTGCTGGAGTTTTGAATCAAGTGGTGACTGCTCTGTTTTTTTGATAATTAAATTCATTAGTTAGAGAGATGTTTGTTGCTTGTATGACAGCTGAGATAAGAAGCAGTGGGTACTTACTGCAAGCACCTGGAAATATAAAACACAAAGGGCAATAATTTATCTTTCCTACTTCATTCCCCGCTCTGTGCATCCGGATATGAGTGCCCCTCCAGTGTGACCCTTGCACTCTCACAATGTGACACACCACTGAGGCCAACACTTCCCTTAGATTTAAGGGGGAAAAGCATTGTTTGCCTAACTAAGCATATTCTATTTATTTATTTATTTAAGGAAAAGTCACTTCAAGGGGGCTGAAACTTTACTAGGGTGTAGAGGAAAAATTATACTTTTAATCTTTCTCACTTTTAACTTGCTCAGTACCATAACAGAGCAGCTGCAAAGGCTGGTGGGGAAGCAGGCAGGAGGCGTGATGGCATGGCAGCTTCTTTGCATAAGTCTGCAGTGATTGTTCAATAGAGTAGATGGTTTTTACAAAATAACCAGAGTCTTGTGAAGATGTGATCTCTCTCTCTCACTACTTTGTTTAGGTGCAGCAGATTTACCACTAATTTGTTTATAGTCAAACAGTCTAAATGTGTCTCAGCATTTTGAAATCCAGAAACCTGATGCAAATTAAGCAGTGTACAGATCGGGATGATGGTAGTGAGGGAAAGCCAAGTGTCTTGGAGCTGCCAGCTGGTCTCTGGATGTGAAGGAAAACATCAGTGAGCAGCATTAGCAGTTTCTAGTCCCTGTTCTTTTTCTTCTTCTGGCTACTAAATCTGCATTTAGTTCCCTGTGGGCTTTTTCTCCTGGGTATGAATTACTTACTTGACTATGATTTGTAGGACTAATAGGATCTTACCCTTATTTGGGGAAGACCCTAGGGGCACTTTCAAACTGATTTTTCAGTAATGAGAAATATTGAATGAAAGTCTAATAGTCCTAGGGGATATTAAAGTTACAGTTTTGCAGGGTAGATTTAATGTCAATCAATTAAAACTTTTATAATCCTGTTAGAGTACAATAGTTGAAAAAAATTCATACCAGGAAAAATAAGTAGGGTTTAAGACCCATTCACATCATGTCAGCAAGTCTAACTTAATTTAACATTTGAAGTAAGCAGGTATTTCAAAGCAAGAGGATAAAACATCTCTTGCAAGTGTGTGATAGCAGAGCAGCTGGCTCAGGGAAAGAAAATGTGCTATGTAATTTATGGAGCACGTTCTAATTCCCACTCATTCAAGAAAAAGCAGTTGTGCAGTGTTTGTAAGAAAATCCAGGCAATTATGGCTTTAACTAGAAAGTACAAAATTTGTACACATCAGTGAGATGTACTCCCAGCAGGCCAAAACACTCTCCTGGTTCAACCTTTTGCTTGTTGGGTTCGTTGCTGTCCCCATCTAGCACGACAGGCATGGCCAGCGTGGGTTTTGTTAAAAAATGTTCATGTGAGAAGTGAAGTGGGACTCAGAGGCATCATCCTCACAGGCAGAGTCCCCCCACCCAGCTCCAGCCCAAGTCACTTGAGCTTTCTGATATGCGTTGAGGCAACAAAGCACCACTGAGCCAATACTTGTTTGAATTGACAGCTTTTGGGGGTTTACAGTGCAATATTAAGGGATATGTTGAAACTTATGCCTTTATCAGTAATCTTCATGTTGTGGCCATTTCCAGTTGCTAGCAAAGGGATACCGCCAGAAGTCAGCACTGGCACAGCTCTTGCCATGCCTTGCCACTTTGGGAAGGGGAATTACGCTGGTAGCCATCTCTGAATGCATAAATTTATTTCCCTTCTCTCTTTTTTCCCTTCTTTCTTTCTTTTTTCCCTTCTTCTTTTTTCCCTTCTTCTTTTTTCCCTTCTTCTTTTTTCCCTTCTTCTTTTTTCCCTTCTTCTTTTTTCCCTTCTTCTTTTTTCCCTTCTTCTTTTTTCCCTTCTTCTTTTTTCCCTTCTTCTTTTTTCCCTTCTTCTTTTTTCCCTTCTTCTTTTTTCCCTTCTTTCTTTTTTTTCCCTTTTCCCCCTTCTTTCTTCTCCCTTCTTCTTGCTGTCAACTGCACACGTATGGTTACCATAAGTGTTTTGGGATTGCTTGGATGTTCATTCACCCATTACAGTCTGACCTATCCACCCATATATTTTCTCTCTGCTTTTGTTCACAGTAACTAGATAAAGGACTAATTTTTTGCCTGCCAGCCTGGACAAATAAACACTGGCCCAGCAGTAGAGTGGAGCTGAAATGGCCCTTCCTAGAATCTGTTTTTTGAGATCCCTTATCACAGCACTGCAGTTGACCTCAGCCGGTTTGAAGGTCCTGCAGCAAGTCCCTTCAGAGCACCCATCTTTTTGTAGTCGGGAAAGACTTTAGCTTGATCATGACTTAGAAAAGTCAGGAAGTATTTGTTAGAAGGCCACCCTGGAGACTGGCAACTCTCAGACATGTTCCTGTCCTGCTTTGGGATGGTGGGATGGTGGCTGGCAAGCTGTAGTTGGACTCCTGGAGTCTTCTAACCTCTTCAGGCCAATGCATCTCTCAGCTCTGACTGTGGGCCCACTTGTGGCAGCAATTTCTGTGGCTGTGCTTCACCATCTCTCTGGCCATAAATAATTTGGAGTGTTCGCTCATTGGAGTGTTCTTAGTGATGAGAGTGGGGATTAAGAAACAGGGAAGGTTGGACCCATGGGTCTGGGTGGGACAGATCTCCCACACCTAGCCCTGCAAAGGTCAGACAATTTCTGGAAGCAGAAGTTTGGGTTTTCTCTGGAGGTGGTGGGAAGTGTCAGACACTGTGGGGGGTGATTGCGGGTGGCTGCATCAGGAAATGTGGAGCAGCCAACCTCCTTCACTCAGTTTTCACTAGCTTACTGAGTTGCCCTTTGTTAAGTACTTGTGTCTTTTTTAAAGCAGGATGCCAAGGAAATAAATATCAGTGGGCAAAATGTAGCTAGAGTGAGCATTCCTGCTTTTTCGTATCCCTGCCCATGTATGAGTGGGCATGAGAAGAGGCAATTTTCAGAACACCCCACTGCAGTGGTGAGGCTGATGGTCCTGCCTGCCATGTGGTTCACTTGTGGTGGGGCCATCGTGTGCTCTCAGCCACTGCAGACTCTGAGGTATCCCCAGAACTGGTGGTGTGACCAAGAAATTGTATGTGCTGCTTTCTAGGGATGGTGGGGATGGGACTAGGGGACAATATCCATGATGGCTCTTGGGAAGTTTTTGTTGCTGTAACCATTGCTGAGGTTTGCCAGCTCTAACTGAACTGCTGGTAGAAATATGTAAATATCAATATATTCAGCACTACATTTGATACTTTCCGTTTTCAAACATTTGACAAATGTTTACATATTTTCAGCAACCCTTTTCCAACTCAGGAAAATGAGACACAGCATCTCTGAATTACTGTGATCTGTAACAAATCATTATGAGAGAGCACCTTAAGTGTTCATTAAGGGCTTGTGGGCCTAAGATTTCCTTTGTGTAAATCTGAAGGCATATAATATTAAAATTGAATCCAAGTTGGGATAGCAATTTCAATCAGAAAAAAAAATGTATTCTGAGCGTAATTAAGAAATTGGAATAATTTTTTTAAATTTTGGAGGATCATCTATCAGCATAACGTGTATTACTGTGGCCATGAGTAAAATGGGCTAAACTCCTAATTTGGCAGAAATCCTAGTTTCTTTGAAGTTAGCTGAGGATCTGGATTACATGATTCAGGTGTAACTAAAAGCAGCACAGGGTAAGACTGGAAAAAAAAAAGCCCAAAAAAAAACCCCAAAACCCCTAGAAGAGAGAACAGAACAAAATAGAAATAATTTCCCCCCCATTCATGTAAATTGTATTTTCTCCTTGTCTCATATCTAGTTAACTATGAGTTAACTGGAGTGTGCCTGGATTGAAAAAAAAAAAAGAGGATCCAACCTTACGATTGCATTTAGTGCCAGATGCCTCCTACAGTTTTCTTCATGAGTTCCTGTTGCTGTGTGCCTTTGCTCTAAGGTGTCCCCTGCCCCTCCAGACCGCTGCGGGACACCACAGGGATGCAGTCACTGCCCTAGGGATTGGAGAATCACTATTCTTAGAGGAGTTGTTACTGAAGCTGCTGTCTGAGGGTTTTCTGGAGAGCTGCTGCTGTTGCTCTTCATGCAGTTGCAGTCATTACTGGTTGTTACTGGTTACCCTGGAGGCGCTGAGAAACCTTAGGAGGATAGGGTAAAATTACGAATGAAAATTTCTGAGTTGTGATTGCAGGAAAAACTGTATGGAGGTAAGCAAGTGGCCATGAATACTAATGGGCTGGCTGTGGTTTGTAATCCTGTGTATGTGTGTAGTACTGTGTCTGACGCTGAAAAAAACTGCGTGTCTGATGGAAGCTGAGGGAATCTGTGTGCTTGAGGGGGTTTCAAAGTAGTCAGCGATTTTACCTTTTTTAAATAGTCTACCAAAAAGCAGAAGAGAAGAAGCTCATAAGCAATTCCAGCGTGCTGGTGACACAGCTCATGGTTGTTGCCGGAGGGACTGGAGGCTCTGGTCCTTTACTTTCTTCCCCTGAACAAAGTACTTTGCTGGCCATGGGTGCTACCAGGTGAGCAGCATTCCCAAGGCCCCAGGAATGGCTCAGGCAACTTTAACTCCTTCGGCAGCAGTTCATACAGTTAATGACCTTTGTTTTTATGTTTTATTCTTCCCAAAGGTTTTTCTGCCCTTCAGCTGTAATCACTGGTGGTTTGAGGATGCAGTGGCAGGATGAATGGACCTTGGTTCCGCTCCTGCTCTTTATCCTACCCTGACATTTAGGACATCCCTGTCCAGGGTTTTGGCTTGGGCACTTGCTCGCAATGCAATTCAGACATATTCAAGAGAAACAGTGGGAAACTCTGTATGAAAAGCAAGGTGCTTGTGTTGGTTATAATTTGTAATTGTTTGTATGTGCTCCTCCCCACTTATCCCCCTGCTGAAATCCATTACAGAGAGGCGGGAATTTGGACTCAGCTGTGCTAAAGGGAGAGTGATTTGGCTGAGGAAAGTAGCTATTGTTTCATGATTAAAGGAAGGGATTACATTGGGATTTCCTTGAACAAGGAAAGTCACTGCCCCACTTTTATTGCTTGTAACAAGGGGATAATAATTACACTCTGTTATAAAACACCTCCAGATCTTGTGATGAAAGATTTGTGGTAGAGCTGCGTGGCATTCAGAGTTGGTTATCTTACATGGCCTGGAGTTGTACAAACAAAGATTTATTTACCTAATTATATTTCTTCTGCTGGGGTTCAAAGCCTGCTGAGACTATAGAAAAAATTCCCCTTCTCCAAGCTGGATGTCTGACATAAGGTTTTCCTCTGGAAAAGCTGGTATCAGTCAGCCATCCCACAATGCTTGCTGTCTCCAAGAGTGATGTCCAAACAGCTAGGGATTTTGTAGAGGCTTGGGAGGATGAGCAGGTACAATGGTAAGGACACAGACCAGCCCGTGCCAGGGCAACCAAGGGAAGGGGGAGCTCAGCATAGGGCTGAGCCGCCAGCTGGCTCATCCCTCCTTCCCATGCCCTGCTGTTTCCTGCAAGGAGAGGGACAAAGGAACAACTGAGCATTGTAATGGAGATCACTGGGGATTCGCTGTTTGTTTGGGTTTGTCACTCACTGCTGGGTCGTGTGGGTCGAGGTGGCTGTAAAGGAGAGAAGTGCTGGTATGTGGTCTCTGATTAAAAAGAAAAGAAAAACTACTAGGCATTTCCTCAAGTGTCCCATGTGGCATCTCCTGGCTCAGATGGTTTTTGAAGCATCCAGCTACCACCAGCTCTAAGATGGTGGTTTCCATGTAATCAGAGTTAAATATGTTTCCACTAAAAGTGGAAAAATAAATAGGACTCAGTTTAGAAACAAAATAGTCCATATAAAATTTGATTTTTGATACCATGTCTCCCTGAATATGTTTGCTTTTCAACATGTCTAATTTGAGACAGCTCTGCATTTCACAATTTTATCCCTTCAGAGGTTTTAACCTCTCCCCTAAACTGTAGTTTATTGCCACTGTTGCTCATTAAGGATTGGTGGAAATGTACCCTTACTTCTTATACATTCTTGTTTTACATGGTTGAATTTTTTTCCCCTGACAGCTGATTTGCTTGGCTAAAACAATACTCCTAGCAAAAGAGAATTGTGGGTTGAATTGGAATTGCAAGAGGTGGTCAGTTAATCCATGGATTATTGACAGGGTGGACTCTTAAGCACTTCAAAGGCACCATTATAGTCCATCGTGTCCATGTGTAGTGAGGGAGCTTTAATCCATGGATTACGGGTCCCTAAATGCTCTCGCCCTCCCAGTTAAAGCTGGTCCTGCCAACAGAGCTGCTATGTCAAGACAGCCATGGTGCTACACAAAAATGTTGCTGCTTAATGTGACGGTGATATGCCCCTGTGTCCTTTTCAGGGCTGCATTCCTTGTCCCCTGATCCTCTGTCTGTAGGGAAAGGCTTTGGGCTGATGCACGCTTCTGGTGGAGGGGTGGCTTGGGGCTGTGATGGCTGTTCTCCTGGCCAGGCTCCCACAGCCCAGGCACCAGGTGGGACAAGACAATAAGTTTTCAAGAGTGCTACTCTTTAAAAAAAAAACATGCAAATGAAAAACATACCAAACATTTTCCAGATCCTTTAGGGAATAGTAAGTATTAAATGGCAGGCCTTCCCTTTTACCCTCTAGTCTCCCCCTAAACAAACAAACTGAGCAGTTCTCAGTACATAATTTAAATTTCAAAGGTATTTTTTCTTGTTTGCACATTAGAAATAACTACTTGTATTACAGTCAGAATTGGTAAGTGCTTGTAAACTCATCTAAGTCTGTGGTGATAACTTTGTGTACTGAGGTGCATGTATTTGAGTTTTATATCTCTGGAAATGAAGTGTGTAATGGGAAATCTCACAGCCTCTTTACTTGCAGCATTCCTATGAAAAGTCAAAGTCACACAGTGCCCTTTTATTATTGAAGCTGGACTTAAATCATGTCCATAAATCTACAGACTCATTAGGAGATGCAGTATGGGTAATGTAAACAGCCAAAACCACCCCCAACACACCCAAGTTTAAAAATAGGATGTAAGAAGGTAAAGTTAACCACCCATACAATAAAATGGGAAGAAATGCAACACAAAAGCACTGTGGCAGTCAGTGCCTTGAAATGATCTTCACTAAATTACAGTCATGCACTTTCCACTCTCTGTAATTAAACATTAGGGTTTATTTATTCCAGATGCATTTGCTGCAAGCAAACCCGGATCTTTTGGTTTTTTTTTGTAAATCCTTTACTTGTCTGTGACCTGCAGACAGTTGACAAGTAAAGCAAATTATTTCTGTAGACTGAGGATCTTGAAAATGTAAATAACACTGGCATTGCACATGGTGGATCTTATACTCGTGTTCTCTTTTCATGGAGTGTGGGTATGTTGGGTGGCATTGAGCCTTCCTGTGAGTCAGTTCTTGGCTTGCTGGGTGGGATTTCTGTGACAGGTACCTCCAGGTAATTTGTTCCCTGCTGCAGAACCTGAGCCAGTCGCAAATCCCATTATACTCTCTATTTCTGCTTGAATTGCATTTTACCTAGGTATTTGCAGGCCTTTTGTATGGTTGAAGTTTGTTATACAAAGGTCTGAAAGGATGGACAGAGGGCCTGTTTGCGTGGGATCTTACCCCACCTTTTGGAAGGTGGAGTGTAGCTCATTGCTGTAGAGAAAATAATTTCAAAAGATGGGAAGGAATTGTAACAGTCATAAAATCTGTGATCTAACAGTAATTTTCACACATGTGCTTATAGCTCAAATTTATAAAAAGGTCAGACTGCAGCTTTTGTTTATTGATACTTTCTGAAGGAAAACAAAACAAAAATTAAACCTTTGGCAAGGTAGTAATTTTTGAAGTGTTTAAAACCAAATGCAGTTTCCTCCTGTTGATCTATTTAGATAAATCCATCTAGGTTTATTAAATAAACTTCATCAGAGGCATAGCTGTTTCTGTCAGTAGTTGTGCAGCCCTGGAGCTGCTCACCCAGGGATGGGACCCACCACTGGCCTTCCAGGTTGAAATTAAAAAAAAAACCCTGGCCACCTGTCCTGACTCCCACTGCCCCAGCATTGCTCTGCCTGGGCTTGGCAGGCAAAACTGGATGGCTCCATCCAGGTGAAAGGTGATCTGGAAGCAGCCCTATCTGGAAAGTGATAGGGATTCCCTGGGTGTTCCTGTTCCCAGGCTGGCTCCCCAAACTGGGCCAGTCTGCTGAGGTGAAAAGAGAAGGGAGGGGAAAAAAAAGAGAAAAGGAAGAAAAAATATAACTTTTTTCCTCCCATCCCCCTCTTTCTTTTGGAAATGGAAGATTATAAAAAGCAAGTCGTGTTTTCTCAAGGACAATTTTCAGTGCTGCTCTTGGTCTAGAGCTGCAAGCATCTGCATGTGCCACCCTAGTCCCTCCAAGCTGTGGCAGGTTTTTACCTTTTGTTTTGTGTGATGCTCCTGTGTGCTCCTGTGTTGCTTTTGGGATCTCCCACCCCTCCAGTGGTACCAGCACTGTCAGCATCCTGGCATGGCTGGCATGGCCAGAGATCCCTTTCCCCTGTGCCAGGGTGGGACCATCTGGGTGGGTGGGACCTCCCCTGGGGTGCCAAATTTGTCCTGTACCCGCCGCTCTGCCCCTGCTCCATACCCAGTCTGTCCCCTGGGAACAGGGCAGGGGATCAACTTTGTGCTCAGGTTTAAGGATGGGTTTAGAAGAGAGCTTGGGGAAAAAGTGAGAGGTAAGGGTGGACCATTAGAGGGCACTTTTGCAATCTTGGAAAAATAAAACAGTGTTTATTATTTCACTTTGGATTGTTTACTTTGGCATTCTCTTAAATTCAGTGATAAACAGCAGGCAAATCCCTCCAGTCAGCAGTAATAAAATATTGACTCAGAGTTTGAAAGAAAAGAAAACAAGAACAACTTGTAGAAAAGGGAATAAAAAGTATTTAGGAGGCAGTATGGTCTGTTGAATAAAGAAAAAGAAATCACACATGTTTCACATAATTTGTGTGGCTTCACAGGGCAGTGCTTAGGTCTCAGCTTGTACCTGGCTTCTGAAAATGGCACTTTCTCAGAGCAGGGCACACCAAGACAAGAAAATTGTTTGTTGTGAGCTTCCAAAGGCTGGGTAGGAGAGCATGCAATCACATGCTCACATCTAGAAAGGGCATTTCCCAAGGGACTCTGTCGAAGTCATTGCCCAGTGATGAAATTGCCCAGAAAGAAACATGAAATGAATAAATGATATTTTTGCTTTCCTCTGGATGTTTTCCATGAGTAAACAATAGAGATTTTAGCTTAAAACTCTTGCCAAATTACGAGTGCACTGAAAAAAAAAAAAAAAAATCTGTTTATTAGCTGGTGTGAAAAGGTGGTATAACACTGACAGCACTGTTTTCAAACTCTGTGAGTTTTGGATGCCTCTCTGCTTGTGAGGTGTCTTGCCTTTGGAAGTGTCATGCATGAAAATTGGGCCCATTTTAAGCTTCTGAGGCTGGATATGTGAAAATGAAAGCACTCAAAATCCCATTCACTTGCAAAAGAAGATGATTATGAGACTTGGCTTTTTCATTAACAGTTGACAACTTCACAAGCTATTTCATGTATGGGGTGGGCTGGTGCTGCCTGCCCAAGCTGAGCAGGGATCACAGATCTAACCGTAAGGTGTCATTTGTGGTTATTTTTAAGCCAAAATGCTTTTACAATTAGATACAGAAATCAGAGACAAATCTGTACCTTGTCTCTCCGTTCCAGTTGTTAATGGGGACAGAAACACTGCGTCTACAGGACTTTTAAAAGTGAATTAGCTAGTGAAATTATGTAAGTAAAGCTTAGCCTGGGCAGCCCTATAATAAAAAATGGTTTATTTTAATAGAGGTTACATTGCGCTGGAACTTACTATGGGACTACTATACAAGACTGCAATTTTGTGGGGTTCACAAGGAGGACGCTGTCTGTGGAAAGTGTCAGAGTTTCTTACTTAACCAAATAATCTGCTCTAACTGTTGTGATTAAGTTGGAAAGAATTTCTTCCCTCTTGGCCAATGATAATACTTGAAAAATCAATAAACAGTGTGTTAGAGCACACGGAACTCATCCTGCTTTCTGTGAGGGGAGGCTTCTCTTGATTTCAGTGACTCAAGTCAGCAACTATTTTGACTTGTGATCTTTGCTCCCAAAGGTCAAGTGTCATTAACTTTGCTGATCAGTATCAACACTCCAGTCTGAATTTGAGGAAATGTGTCTGTTGTCATCAAAAGCTCAGTCAGGATGTGGTTGGGATAAATTTTGATAAATGCTGGGGAATTTGAATTACAATTTAAATAGAAATTGCATGTTTTAGGTAAAGTCCTTTACTCCTTTCTCTTCTGCAGGACAGAGCACTGCAGTGAGCCTCCCAAATAGTAAAGAAGTGCAAAACTGGAGACCTGTGAACTCTGGAGATGAAGCGTTCCCAACCCCACAAATGGGGACCCACGGGCAGGTGTTGCTGTCACCAGGTTTTTGCCTTCTCCAGCTGCAAAATAACTTCTGGCAGCCTGGGCACTGGCAGGGCTGCCCTGCAGGATGGCACACATTGGCCACAGGGCTCCCTGGCATGCTTGCTGCTTGCTTACAGGGAACACTGGGCTTCTCAATGGTCTCCATGCCCACCTGGGAAGTGACTGTGGGGAAAACTCTGCCAGGTGAACCTGAAGCATTTGCTTTTGTGTTTCCTGAGGTTTTCCACTCAGGAAGGGGAGGATCTGCAAATACAGGAATGCATGGCAGTGCTGGTGGAAGGACCAATTAAATGATGATGTTAGAAGCAAGGGGACCAATATGAGGGCAAAAAATAGCCCTCTGCTGGCCTTGCTGGTGCCAGAAGATTTGGCTGTCCTGCAGGTGGTTGGCTGTGTTCAGCTGTGCTGGGAGGAGGACAGACTGCGGGACACAAAGATGCCACAGCCACCTCTCTGCACACAGTAGAAGGGGAGCTGGGGCCCGCGGGGATTTGGGAAGATTTTGGCAGATGCTTGGGGCCAGAAAAGAGGATAGAGACCCCATGCTACCTGTGGTGAATTCCTGCATTTGGGATGCCGATGCTCAGTGTGAGCTGCAGCACAGACATGGTGATGAGAGGGGCAGAGGTAGACAGGGTTCTGGCCACTTGCCTCCATGAAGAGGGTGAGAAGCCACCATGGAACCAGAGTGGGTGGTCTGGGGAAGGGAGGGGAGTCCTGCACGGGCCTCCTGTGGCTTATTTGTGGTTTTTGGAAGCTAAATCCATGTGAGGAAAAGGGAGAAGGCTGCTGGGCTTCCCTCAGGAGTACCTCTTTCTATTTTCATGAAGTGCTTGAAGGGAAAGAGTGATTTTGTTGTGGCTTAGACTACGCTATGCCACTTCTCAAGGAGCTTTGTGTTTGGTATTCTTATATAAAATGTTAAGGAAAGGTCAAGTGGAGGAGGAACTCTCCCCAGTCTCAACAGCAGATATTATCTTAAAGGTGAAAAAAAAGAGTTTCCTATAAAGCCATGGTTAACTTACAGTGTGGTACAAAGCGCATTGCATGACCATATTCAGACAGGTAACAACATGATAGAACTATTCCTACAATGAGATAAAACTATTCCTGCCAACTCTATTTTTTATCATTATTCTCCCCAAAGCCAGTGGCTAACACACTTTAGGTAATAACCTAAACCTCTTTTTTTCTAATTAAAAAAAAAATGTTATTAGTTAGCCATTTAAACTCTCTATACTCATATCAGAAATGGTTTTTTTCCCCTCCCTGCTACCCTACCCTCCCTTACTAGAGACTTCAAATATGAGATCCTTTACTGTAGAGAAAGGAGATTTCCAGCCTGTCCCACTGTATATGGTATTCGTTACTGACCTAGTTGTAGACATAATAGTGAAAGGCTGAAATGATTAATTATTATGCCTAATTTGTAAGGGATTCTCAGCTTTTGTGTTTTGCAATTCCTGTCAGGCTCGAGGATTAAGTTCTGCTGAATTGCATGCTAATACCAATGTGCCTTAAATCTGCATGGGTTTATATTGCATCTTTTCCTAATTCCCTATTTTTATAAAAAATTCTCTATTTTTGTAAAGAATAAATGTGTGTGGTGCAGCCCTCCTCAGGTGGTACTCCCTGTCATTGCTGTAGGATGCTCCTGCTGTGTTACCCACTGCTGCTGGTGCTCCTGCTGCTGCCACTCAGCTCCAGGCCCCAGAAGTTACCTACCAGAGATGAGGAGCTCTTCCAAATGCAGATCCGGGACAAAGCGTTTTTTCACGACGCATCAGTCATCCCAGATGGAGCTGAAATTAGCAGCTTCCTCTTCCAAGACACTCCTAAAAGGTATTTATGTCCAGTTCAAGTGAGGAGTGTGTACTCTGAAGATAGTAACTTTATTTGCTGATGTGTTTTGAAATAAAAATTGGATCCAAACCATAAAAACACAAATGCTAATATTCTATCTGATGAAGTAACTAACTATGCAAGTTTCCATCCCAGTCTGGGCTCCCCGTCTGAGGTTCTGTCCAGTTTATTTGATCTCTAGGACAAACCTAGAGCTCTCACAGACCCCAGAAATTCCCTGGTGGGGCTAATAACCGTGTCTGGAGGAAAAGGGAGTGGAAAGGCAATTAGGAACTGCAGGCTTACCCCACCACACTTGTCTCTCTTCATCAATTCATACTGTGCTTTAAAGAAGCAGTATAAGCCAGTTCTGTGTGAACTCCCCACTTCCCCACCTCAGCTCTATAGGTTAGAAAATATGGAGGTTAGACTGGAGAAGAACCTGAGACTCCAAACAGTTTGGGGAAGATCAGCATTGCCAACCTTCTTCCTCATGTCAGACACCTCCTTAAGCCTTTGTTAGCAAGAAATGTTTTGCAATAAATGACATGTAGCACTTGGAGGGATGCAGGAGGACAGCTGAAGGAGTATGGAGCAACATGTGTTTCTGGGGCCCTTACCTGGACATAGCACAAAATGTGTGTCCTGCTTTGAAGAGCGTATCCTTAAATTCCAGGAAAGAACCTGTTTCCCTCATTTATATCTTTGTAACCATTTATACTATATAGAGTTAGCAGAGGGGTAAAAAGTGAAGCTGATGAGAGGGGAGGGCAGGAGTCCAGAAGCCTCCCTGAATATCTTGGCAAGCAAAGACTGAGCTCTGCAGCACCATGTTAGTGGGGGGACTCTCCTCACCTCCTTAGTTCTCACCCACTGGCCTTTCCCTATTCCCTCTGCACATGTTTGCCTGTTGCATACTTTTGTCTCTGTTTCCCCAGCAGAATCAATCTTGATCACGTTAAGTCAGTCCCTGCTGGCTGGTTGCCATCAGGATTTACTTACATATGGGTCTGTTAACCTTCCCCTAGATATTTCTTTGTGGTTGAAGAGGACAACACTCCCTTAGCAGTGACAGTGACACCCTGTGATGCGCCTCTGGAGTGGAAACTGAGTGTTCAAGAGCTGCCAGAAGAAGCCAGTGGAGAAGGTTCAGGTAATAAACTAACGATGACTTCCATTGTGCCTTTCTTCCGGATTTGAAGCCCCTCAGACCCATCTCTGTGTGACACTGTGTTTCACAGCAGGTCCATCTTTATCATCTTTCACTGTTTGGATCTTCAGCTCCTGTCCTGTTGTGCAGGAAACTGGCAAGCAGGTAGCAACGTGACAAGGAAAAGAGTTCTAAAAAACTAAAAGTAAAAACTGAGGTTATAGTTATAGAGTGCATTGGATACTGCCACAACAAACTGTTTGCCCTGGGTAGCTCTGCCCCACAGAAGCTTTGCTGGGAGCTGTGTACACACGGGGCTGGCATGAAGCTCACTCCTTTGAGTGGATTCATCTGTAGACACTGAGTTTATCTGCAGGTAAACATACAACTGAGGAAAGAAAAGATCTCTGGCTTCCAAAGCCTCTTGCACATGTGCTGAACACCATACACACTACACTGTTTTGCAGACACGCCTGTGGCCCCCAACATATTTAGGCACAAAGCTTTAGCTTGATTCAGATGACCCAAGCCAAGAAACAGGCAGCTCCCTTGGGGAGCTGCACAGCATGTCCATGTTGGGTGCTTGAAGTGGGCTAGTGGAGTACTAGCTAGCACTCACAAGACTCTACTAATACTGGTCAGGTAGAATTTCTTCTGCATCTGGTTTTAACCCGAGTGCCAAACCAGCTTCCCTTTCTCATTTGACAGAATTATCTTCCTCAGAAGAGAACTTTCCTTTTTTGCCTCGCCTTTGTATTTTGCATAGAAGTGTCTCTTAGAGTTTTATTTTCTCATTTTTCCAGATCATGTCTGTAAAACTGTTTTTCTTTGCTTATAACCCAGGTGAACCAGAGCCTCTTGAGCAACAGAAACATCAGATTACTAATGAAGAAGGCACAGAGCTGTTCTCTTACAAAGGCAATGATGTTGAGTATTTTGTGTCTGCTAGTTCCCCATCTGGTTTGTACCAACTAGATCTGCTGTCAACAGAGAAAGATACACATTTTAAAGTGTATGCAACCACTACTCCAGAATCAGACCAACCTTATCCTGAATTACCTTATGATCCCAGAATTGATGTCACTTCTTTGGGACATACAACAGTGACACTGGCCTGGAAACCAAGTCCCACTGCCTCTTTACTTAAACAGCCCATTGAGTATTGCATAGTCATCAATAAAGAGCACAATTTCAAAAGCCTCTGTGCTGTTGAAGCAAAGCTCAGCTCTGATGATGCCTTCATGATGGCTCCAAAACCAGGTCTGGATTTCAGTCCATTTGACTTTGCCCTTTTTGGCTTTCCATCAGACAACAATTCTGGCAAAGGCTTCCTAAAGTCATCAGCAAAGTTTGGGCGTCAAACATCTTTGAAGCTGAGAGCTGACCTGCATAAAGTTTGTATAGGGAACAAGAATGTCTTCACAGTGTCAGACTTGAAGCCCGATACGCAGTACTACTTTGACATGTTTGCAGTGAATACCAACACTAACATGAGCACCGCGTATGTTGGCACCTTTGCCAGAACGAAGGAAGAGGCAAAACAGAAAACTGTAGAACTGAAGGATGGCAAAGTTACAGATGTATTCATCAAGAGAAAGGGAGCCAAATTTCTACATTTTGCTCCTGTTTCATCTCACCAAAAAGTCACTTTTTCTGTTCATTCATGCCTGGATGCTGTTCAGATCCAAGTTAGGAGAGATGGAAAACTTCTGTTGTCACAAAACGTGGAGGGTGTGAGGCAGTTCCAGCTTCGGGGAAAAGCAAAAGCTAAATATCTCATTAGGCTGAAAGGAAGCAAAAAAGGTGCTTCTATGCTGAAGATCCTGGCTACATCCAGGCCTAACAAGCAGTCTTTTCCTTCTCTTCCTGAAGATACACGAATCAAAGCCTTTGACAAACTCCGCACATGTTCTACAGTCACGGTAGCATGGTTGGGCACACAGGAGAGAAACAAATTCTGCATCTACAAAAGGGAAGTGGATGACAATTACAATGAAGAGCAGAAGAAGAGAGAGCAGAACCAGTGCTTGGGTCCAGATACAAGGAAGAAATCGGAAAAGGTTCTCTGTAAATACTTCCACAGCCAGAACATCCAGAAAGCAGTGACCACAGAGACAATCAGAGGCCTGCAGCCTGGCAAGTCCTACCTGCTGGACGTTTATGTGATAGGGCATAGTGGGCAGTCTGTGAAATATCAAAGCAAATTAGTGAAAACGAGGAAGTTCTGTTAGTGCCCTTGTACACAGAAATAAATGGAACTCTGGTCTGAACATTATCCTGCTTCCAAGTATACAAATTGACTACTTGCACAGTTGAGAAGTTGTGGCCTGTATTTGTACTATGTAGAAAAGATACCAACTTGTATATTTATGTTTACGTAAGTAATTGTTTGGAGGAACTGAGGCTGGTGCTCTCTGGTAGCATCTGGCAGTGGTATTATCCTGTGTCTGGTGACTCACATGTGATGCTCACTAGTTGTCCAAGAAAACCTTGAAGGAACTGGCACTCCTTTGCTTCTGTATTGCTTGAACTGCTCCTGAATTATTTTATACTTAAAAGGCTGAGGTACATCATTTGCCCACCTTGTTATTCATACACAAAACTCACAGACGTACACCCTTGCTCTCAATGTAGATGGTACGGTTTCTGTAAATTATTTAATAGAGTCTTGTTTTAAATGTTTCTGTTTCTGTGATTGTAAACTGTTTAATCTCTCCCCAGTAAAATACAAATCTAAAGTAAGTATTAACAGGGCTTCACATGAAGCAGTTTAATTGCTAATGTAAATTCTTACCTAGGCTCATTTTCATGTTTAAATACTGTATGTATTCAATGTACAGAGTTGCCATAATGTTATATTCCTGTACATAACATTAAAAATATTAGATTATTTATTGTTTCTTTTTTTTCTTGACATTTTAAGAGGGCAAGAAGAATGGGGACAGAAGATGCATCCTGAACCTTGAACCAAATTCAGCTAGGATGTGCCTCTCTTTGGCTGCTCCTCAACTTTTTGGGCCAGGAGACTGAAGTCCACTAGAATTACTGATGTTACTGAGTCACTTAACATCTGCCAGGTAGTGCAGGCCACTGAAAGGGGGGTATTTGTGGCATGCATTTGTGGTTTACAGTGAAACAAGTACTAAAGGAGTAGGTCAGCACGGATGAGCTTCACTTGTTTTGGGTGAGGCTGGATCTTGTTTCCTCAAATCTCCTTTTTTTATTTGAAAACATCTCTCTTGATTTCTTAAAGTGGATGGCTTCAGTAATACAATGCCTGCTAGATTACTGTGCCAGGGGAAGCAGTAGATGACTACAGCTGAGAATCCCTCAAGAACAGGACTGTGGTACACGGGTTTGATCCCCAGTTGCCAAGGAGATAGTTTCCCTATCTGTCCAAAGAACTACTGAATCCTTCAGGTAAAGGTAACAGTTGCATTTTTTAAGCATTTCTTTGTTCACTGCTGCCATTTTTGCAGGAAACAGTACCCTTTCCATTATAATGTTTGCTTGAAAACAGGTTTTGTGCCATTCCAGCTGTATTTGTTCCCTTTAGCCAGGCTTCTCTGTTTGTCTGCAGTATGTCACAAAATGAAAAAAATCCTTAAGATGCGTGCATCTTCTATGTCAGAACGCTGTATTTTTCAAAACACCATATATGTCCTTACTTCTACTGAAACTCCTCTTTGACCAGACAACTAGTCTGTTTATTCTTCTATGTGAAACTGAGACCACACTAGTATTTCATCTACTAATCATCCTGTTATTATTCAGTTCTTAGTGGAGTCAAGTGGAGACTAAGAGAGACAGTTCTTATTTTGAAGGATGAAGTAAAAATAAGGGCAGCAGTCTTTATACAGTTCAAATATGTCACCCTTAAGTGGGAGGCAACTGAAGTGGGTATCCTTTACTGGGAATGCCCCAAACTGAGGGTTTATGAAGCACAGAACCTGCATAAGGAGTCATAGCACGGGTGATCAAAGAGCTTTCCTCTTCCCATGGCTGCCATTCAGCCTGGTCATTAGTGCAGTTCCAACTATATGTGTCTTCATCTTGCTTACCTCCCCATTGATTCACAGTTTTCTGTCCACTGAGAAATAAAACATTTACAGACTCATTTCATGTGGGCGGCAGAAAACAGTTACTTTGAACTGTTGCCTTGCATTGGATGTCAGTCACAAATCTGGACCCTCTAATTAATTCACTATCCCACCTGTATTTCTTGTTCCACAATTAAGCACATAAGAGAAACCTGTTAAAAGAATATAACAGATGTGTACCTGCTCAAAATAGCCACCATCAAATACATATACAAATCTATATAGCATATAAAAGTTTTTCTAATCACACATCTGGAAAGGTAATTAAAACAGAAGCATTAGCTTGGAAATAGAAGGTTAAATGGAGTTCAGCATGTGTATTGATGGTATGCATCCTTTTGGGAATAAAATCCATGCTGGAATATGCAGTTAAGGAACAGTTGAGGGCTATAGGAAAGCAGTACTTGGTGGCCCACCCTAGTGGCAGTGCCTCATTAACGCATACATACTGTACGACTGTGTAACATAGAAGTCCACTGCAGGTATCTTTGTTGTTGCTCGGTTCAAAATGAGTAGAGTCACTGAGCCATTCAACACCTTCATCAATCAAAGTGGAGCTTATCTTGTACTATTGATATACTTACTGACAAATCTGGCAGAAGCCTTACTCTGTAAACTTCAAAGTGTCCCAAGGACACGATGCTCTGTGAGTTACAGAACACAAATTAAGGCTATAGTGGTAGCAAAACTGCAGAATAAATCAATTCGTTGAACATATAGACATACAACTTCATTTCAAAGGCTCCACTTGTAAAAACAATATATGGGTCTCAGCAATTTTAGGACTGATAACATAAAAGGGAGAAAGAGAATCCTTGCTTAGAACTTAAAACTTGTTTTTAACTTAGCACTTGGAAAAAAAAAACAAACCACAAACAAGCAACCCAAGCACTAGTGATTTCTCAAAGTCCTTTCAATCTTTAGCTTTAAATTATCATGTCTGAATACACAGATGGGACATGGCAAAAAATATGTTACCTAATTAAGTACATAAACAGTTATAAGCAACTGGAACCCTGTTGCTTGTTGTTGGAACCCAGGAACCCTGAACTCCTCTCTCCGCTTGGAAAACTATTCAAATCCTTTGTGACAGCAGAGATCAGCCCTCCGGTTTTGAGGCACCACATACATTTTGGTCTGATGGACTACATAGAATTTATCCCAGATCTGTACAGCACAGCCAGTAATTTGGTTTCTCAGTACTACACCTATCAATTCAGGTCATTGTGGCTTCTGAGTTATTTAGCAGTAAGGACCCATTTTAAGAAAGCATATGATTTACATTTGTTTTGTACTGAGTAGAATACATGAGGCTGATGGATGGTGTACATTATGAAAAGCTCTTAACCCAGTTTAAAGACTGACAGTCATAAATATTACTCATATACAAGTAAGATGTTTGACAGAGCCTTAGGAAGAGTGAGTGTTCAACCCACCCTGCCTGGCCCAGTTAGAGAAGCTGTCTCTTCGATGTTCTACAAGTGGTATTCATTTTTATCTTGTCTTCTAAAAAATATATTGCTCCTAATAAAAATAGCATCAAACTTTGTACTTGCGAGTGCAGCATTTAGTTCCAAATGCTGCTTTGTCATGTAATTCTGCTAACCTGGCCAGAAAGCCTCCTCAGATTTTCAGGCCACTTTCAGTAAGCACTTCAGGTTAGAGTTACTCAAGGGAGACCTTCCTTCTATGTCTCAGATGAAACCCACTGTTTGGGCATGGATGCATATTTTATCTTATTGTTTGGCCAGCACCAGGAGCATAATTCATGTTTGAAAAGTGTGGCATCGCCTTGCAGTGTTTTTGTCTGCTTCAGAAGTGCAAGCCCATTTCCCAGAGAAGACAAACAAACTCACTTTTTGGCACAATGAATGAAATTAGCAAACGAAGAAACTATGCTGAGAAGGATTCCTTAGCTGACAGCACTGCATGCTGGCTTTTGGTCCAGGGGACAATTCTCAAAGCAGACTGGCCAGCAATTTCCCCTGCTTTGTGTATCAATTTAATTAGTAGCTACCTGGTAAAATTAATGCCAGTTGGGTCCCTGTCTTGTCACATGATGCTTTGTGTCCACACAGGAACCTGCTGTGGCTAGCAGTCAGCGCAGGGGAAAGCATTCTCCTGAGTAGATCTCATTTCAGGATTTGGGCATTTAACTGGAAAGCCCCCTAGAGTACAAGGACCTTGTATTGACAGCATTTCATAAATAATGTGTGTAGACTAATTTGAACTGTTTCTTTGGCCAAGAATACATTTGATTATTTGGGAAGGGGAGGTTGTTTTGTTTCTTTTTCCAACAATAGTAAGCTATATCCTTCTCAATCACAAATTAATTGCTCATGATGAACTAAAGTAGACAACTGAACTGTGCTTTTCCACTCTTGTTCCCCTTTTCCAGTTTCACTGGGCAAGCATTCCTGCAGGTCCAAGCTCCAATGAAGAGATAAAGTCTTGGAATATGCAAAGAAAACATTTGATAAGACTTTGAATGCCAAAGTACACAGGAAGTTCTCATTCTAGTGCAGAGAGTTAGGAAGGACTGGAGTATTCCTGAGGTATTAACATATCCTTTCATGTCCTTTTGTATTTCATAATGTTTGCTATTACTTAAAAGGTATCCTGGCATTCCAGCAATGTTAGAAGGAAGCCTGAGGGACTTACATGTTTGTTTCTTGCCCATTTTTCTTTTATTTTTTTTGCCTGTTACTTCTTCCTGCCAGTTTTCAGTCAAACACATATGCTTAAAAGATGCAGTGGAAAAAAATGCACAGTTTTGCCCAATAAACAGGGCACTTTCACTTCCTTTTCTGTGAGGCAAGTAACAATGATTGTGTGAAAAAACATGGGGCTGTGGCATATTAGAAAAGCCACCTACTGAAGCCTCAGAAACCTGAGGAAAACCTTGTAAGAACCCCTTTCTCTGCTGGCCTTCCCTCTTACATAGATTTTTATGGTGATATGGCTACAAAATAAAGCCACACTAAATGATGGCTTTTGCCATCTGCTTTTGCCTTGCTTTCACTGATGTGAGCAGCTGCATAAAGTGCAAGCCAGCTCCAGGGGCACATCAGCCTGCTCTCCTGGGCGTGGGGCTGCCCCTCAGTACCACAGAGCCAGAGGAGGATGCAGCTGGGCTTCATTAGCAGCCCCACCACTGAGGCCAGGTGACCCTGCTTCCTCTAACAAGCCTTTTAACATCAACTATAAAAGATGCCTGACCTGCTTTGGGAGGAGGGGAGAATGAGTTGTTTGGTATGTCAGCAAGTATTTCTCTATTCTTTCTTTTTTCCATCTGAAAAATGTATGTACCTCTTTGCATTAGGTCTCTGGAGCCAGCTAATTTCATTCCTAAGGGGTTTAATATAAAATATGATATTTTCTTACTTTAGAAAGCAATGAGAATTCTGGAAGTACCTATCTGTTCTCTGAGTAAGCAATAAGTAAGTATTTCATATTGTAAATGTGTGTTGATAATATAATAGCAAAGCTGTTAAAAGGCTGCTGCAGAGGAAATAATGGCTATTTTTTGGGGGTAGTAGTGCTGTGTTGGTACATATGCTGATTGCCATCACCTCTGCTATGTCTGTATTTTAAGACTGGGTTTACATGTTAGTTTAGACTTTTATTTTGTATGGCAGTAAGGGTAGACTCTAGGCTGCTTAAGGCTATCAGTATTTAGAGGCTTAATTTGTTTTGATCTGAGGAGGAACTAAGCCTGTCTGTGATCTCTGTACATGTATTCATGGTACTTGATTGTTTAATTACAATGCCAGTTGTGTATTTAGTGCTGGAAGTAAGACACAAAAATGTGAAATAAATTTTTTAAAAAATATAAACCTTGTGTAAGCTGTTGTTCTGGGCATGTTCTCTGAGGTTAGGGCCTGTAAGGATTATCGAGAACAATGTGTTGTTCCAGACAGCTGAATTAAAATCTTCAGGCTTTTGAAGCCAAGGTATTTCTTACATCACTCTTGTGCCTCTGTAAGTGGTTTCAGTGTAAGCAATCTAAAAAGGCCACATCCTAGATTCATCCTTCCCATTTGTAAATCCCATTTGATATGCATGGACTAGTTTTAAGTGAGGCTTTTCCAGAAGGCATTAGTTCTTATCCCATGTACTCATACTAGCGTTGATGGTAGGAGGGTCCAGACATCACCAAACATTTTTTTTGACAGCCTGTCTTCAATACTCTAGATGCCAGGGGGTGGCGGCAGATGAAGAATTTGCCAGGGTGGTTTTGACAAGAAAGGTTACATGGTAATTGTGTCATGTTGCCAGTGAAACCTCTTGGTTATTAGTGTAGTACAACACCTGCCAGAAGTAAGCAGGTGTGTGCTTAGATATTTCGCTTTATTAAGAGAAATGTGTGTTTGTAGCAAAAGGCAGCTGAAATAACTGTATATTTCTGATCAAATAGCTTAGTTTAATGTTGACAGGATTGTTAACTATTAATCCTATAATGCATACCTTCCTCAAGGACCTGTGTTCTCATTTTAAATGGGACAAAATTCTAAGTCTAGCAAGTCTGGTAGTGAAGGATCCAACTGACCACGTGAAATCTGGTTGTCAGATGGGAGTAGGACTGCTTCATTAAATCACAGATGGGAAATACTGTTCTAGCTTGCTTTGCTTCTAGAATAAGTGACAAGAAATTATTGTGCTTAAAGTATGGCTGGGTTGGTTGGGGGAAAAAGGTCAGACTAGAAAATGACCTGATGTCTGGTGCTCAGTGGTTTACCTTTATTCCTAATTGACAGCTATTTTATTATCTGTGCTGTTTCACATCTGGGTTTGCACAGTATTTTGGGCAAAACAGGGACATGGAACAAAGCCTAAGACTTAAATAATCTGTAAAGTAGAAGATTTTGATTTTTTTTGTTCCCTCCAATTTAGTGTTAATATTTACAGCCCACTAATTTGTAGTTGACTTCCCTACCCCCTGCCTATACAAACTGCTGTGTTCCAAATGTTGCAGCCTCCTGTTGAGCTGCAGCAGCTGTTTGTAGCTGTGTAATTTAAACCTGTATGAAGAGGAGGATGTGAACTTTTAATATAATTTCCATACTAAACCTTTTCCTCAGTAGTTACATGTGATAGTAGAGAGACTTCCATTTGGTGCCATTCTACAGATTGTGGAATTTCAGTGAATTTGTGGAAGGCTACAACAGCGACTGATGAAATTCAGAGATGGCTGAATCTTGAAAATAAGTGTCTAGACTAGTTTATAAACTTGTGGTATTAATCCTGTCAGAGATGCAAGTTACTACTTCATTTTATCTGTTCAATGGTTCCAAAGCCTGTAGTGAGATAAGGCAACAACCAGGTGCTGCTAATCACCAGGCAGTTGGCGTGAGCCTGCATTCAGCCCACCTGTGCCTGGTTAGGGCTGGGCCCAACTGCGCAGGGGCGGAATCAGGAGGCCAATAAAAGGCGTGGGCTCCAGCCCAAGCTCAGCTCACTTGCAGAGCAGGCCAGAGGAGAGGTTGGTTGTGTTGGGAGCACTAGCTCTTACCCAGACTAACTGACCCTGAAGGCATCAGCTTCTGCCAGAGCACCGGTCTGACTTCAGAGAGTCATACCCCTAGAAAGGTTCGTCTTGCTACAAAAGCCTACTTTGGAAGAATGCTTTTATTGCTTCTCTAGAGTTCACATAACTGATCATAATAATCATATTCCTCACTTGTCTGGCCAGCCACTGCTGATACCAGGGTGTATGGGACATACTACTCTTTAAAAAAAGCCCTTTTTAAAAAAGAGAAATGTTTATAAATGGAAGTTTGTGACCTGATAACACTGACAGGTTTTTGAATGTGGCTAGTTATTACTTTCCAGCACAACTTGCTCTTTAATGGTAGGTGTCTGTCTGTTTAACAAAAAAAAAAAAAAAAAAAGGGACACATCTATCTCATAATAGGCAAGAGTGATTAATGGCCATATGGTTGGCATTCTGATCTTGCAGCCATTGTGTATTTTGGGAAGCTCACTTATTTACAGTTTGATTTCTGCCTGCTGAAATGTATAGAGATACCTTTTGATGAACTGATAAATAAATGTTTATCATTAACTTCAAAAAGATATCCTGTCCTCTGAAGACTTTTCTTACTGATCCTATCTACTGTGATGAAAACTGAAAAAGAACAGGTGGAAATGTTATAACTTGAATACTTGCTGTATACAGACACAAAATACTATGCCTATTAAAAAGGATGTCACATCTCAAAGGCAGGTAACTTATCATCAGGAGGGATAATGTTGGTGGGATGGTGCTTCCTTTCAAGTGGTTAAGCATGGTTCTTATTTTGCTTCTTGGTGGAATTGGGACTTATCCTCTGTGTCCTGGGGAATTAATTGAGGACAGAAGGATGAAGACCCTGCTGAGTATAGGCAGGGCTTGTGCATAGGCTGTGGGCACTCTTGTATTATTCTTCCCACACATCTATGCATATTCCAGCTGCAGTTTGGCCCCATTATTATTGTATTTACTCTCCTCAGCTTCCCACCACACGACTGGGAAGTTGAATGTGAAATAAATACAAATACATTTACTTCAAGTTGCTTTGCATAGTGTTAGAAGCTGGAGACAATTATTGGTTGTTCAATAGCAAGGCACTGTTCCTCCTCTTAGTTCTTCTTTTCCCAAGTACTTCATGGCTATTCCTTAGCAGAACAAAAGTTTTTGGTTTTTAAAAATGTTTGCATTTAAAACCAATGGGCAAGTATGCTAAGCTAATGCATATGTTGTGCTGTTCTAGAGAACTGGTTTAGTCTGTCTGGAGAGCAAGGGAAGCTGCAGGCTGCCAGCAGATGTTGACTGGATGGACAGTTGCTTGTGAGTGATTCCATTATGTTTCTTCAGATCCCTTTGAATTGTGTTGGGCAATTGCTCCTAATGGCTTCCTTATGTTCTTCCCTCCTCTCTGTTCAAACAGTGCAGCTAGCTTGTGGGGAGGACAGCACAGTGACAATGTCTGGTGCAACACGGTTTGCAGGCAGATGATGTAATACTGTATAGACAATGTGGTGGTTCTGTTTCCTCTGTGACTGGTGACTGCTGAGTACTGGGTAATTGGTCTCACACCCTGGCCAGAGAGGGTGGAGCAGGCCCAAAAGACAGAAAACAGTGCCTGCTGCTTTGGTTTGAGCAACAGGTTAAAGCAAGTTAGAACTGTTCCTGAATCCTATTTAGCTGTAGGTTCCCTAATGGTATTGACAATCAAAGCCCCTTTTCTCATCATGTTTTGGACACATTTGATCCCTTTCCTTTGGCCTCCCTCAAGTGGCATTACAACTGATGGTATAATTCATAGCCTGCTTTGCAGAAGGGTCTGCCCAGATTTTTTGATCAGTAGCTCCTAATTTGGGTGAAGTATGGCAGAAGTAGAGAAAGACTGGAAAATTAAGAAATCCTTTTTTACCAGAGCCTCAGGCTGACTTTGTATCCAACTGCGAAGGAATTGCTTCTGAGACCACTGTTGTTTCTGTGCTCAAATTGTCCTTGTGCATAGCATGTGATGCTGTCTCTCACCCTTCTCCAAGAGGTATGGCTTGACAAAGCCACTACTTATATGCTGCATGCAGTAGTTGAGTACTTGTAAAAATTAAATAAAATGCTAAAATACTGCTGTTTCTAAAAGTAAAAATAAATTTCTGGCTAGACCTCTGAGGTAGGTCTATCCAGACTTCATGCTTCAAAGAGCTTTTAAACTCAAAGCTCAGGTTTTCTTTGAAGAAGATGACATTAGACGAACCTCTTACAACAGAGACAAAAAAGAAAAGGCAGATTAGACATGGGGAAGAGTTTATAAGCAAATCTCCTGCTGCTCACTTTGTCCTTGCTTCCAGTCTTGGTTTCAGTCAGTTCTGTGACTTTTAGGGTTGAAGCAGAGTGTTAGTTCACTGTGGTCCCTAGTGAAGACTTTTCCGTTGTCACCGGGGCTTGTTTCTAGCTTCTCCTGCTGCTTTCAGCAATCTCCTGAGCTTAAACTGCATGCTCATGTCTCCTTGCTCTCTGCCTCTCCCCCCCTTAAGCATACCCAAAGGAAGGTACTGTGTGCTTTCCCCTGCAGAGGGGCCCGCTTGGCTCTGTCACTCTCTTAAAACGAAAATAATATACCAAGAGAAAACTAATTAGATACTGTCTGCCTTGGAGACATTTTTCCTGGAAAAAAAGGAGTATGTTGTGATAAATGGGAAATGTACACTATGAATATTTAGCTACTGTTAACTCATCTGTTAATATTTTCTGTCTATCTTTTGAAAGTTGTGTGCTTCTTTGTATGATTTCTGTGATTTGTTTTCTATCTCAAAATACAAAAGACAGGTTTTTGATTTCTCACATAATGGAGAAAATGTACAATTACCCACCCCTCCAGTTTGCACAAATGTTTGACTGCCTTGTAACTCAATTTGAATTTCTGTTTGGGTCCTTAATTGCTATTTTTTGTTATCTAGGCTGCTTAGTTCTACTAGTGCAGCAGATCTCATAATGAAGAGTGGAGGTTCAGTATTTGATGTATTTTCTGGTTGGGATGAATGATTTTGCTCACATTTTGTCCTGTTGTGGTAGATCATCTGTGTGAGTGCAGGTGTAGGTGTCTGCTCCTTCTGGGTGCCTAGATCAGATTTACAGGAAAGATCTGATGGGTAACTGATGAGGAGTTCTTGAAGCATAATTTTTTTGCCTGTTAAAGTCATGCAACTCCCACACTACTCTGCACATTGAATATGACTTCTTTTATCTGACTCCAGTCCAAAACTTCCTAATGAGTTCAGAGGAGCTGTTACAGCAGAAGCATACACATCTGTAAACCAACCACTAGTGTAATGACAAGTTATACAAATATGTAACATCTAACAAGTTCCATGTCATCTAGAGGAACAGTAAGATACTTTACAATATGATGACAATGACGTTGAGGAGAAGGAACATACATGAAAGAAACAATCAAACAACAATAACAAGAATAGAGGCACTTTTCATTAAATGAAAACATCTTGAACAATGACCCTTCTGGCAAACCACAGCAATAGCAAACATGCAGTCTTTTTAATAATGGTTTCATACTGGAGTTTTGCACACATACCCTCTGGAGCCTAAGGCAGTGCAAATGTCTGTCCCTTGGATGAGGGCTGTGAATATATGCTCTTTGTTGATCTTACTAATGTTTATAAAGATCTGAAGGGTAGGTGTCTAGAAGAAAGGGTTACTCTCTTTTCAGTGCTGCCCTGTGAGAGGATGAGGGGCAATGGGCACAAACTGGAACACATGAAGTTCCATCTTAATATGAGAAAAAAATTTTTACTAGAAGGGTGATGGAGCACTGGAACAGGCTGCCCAGAGAAGTTGAGTCTCCTTCTCTAGAGACTTTGAAGACCCATCTGGACTTGTTTATGTGTGACCTGCTCTAGGTATTCCTGCTATGGCAGAGGTGTTGGACTGGATGACTTGGGAGGTCACTCTTAACCCCTACAATTCTGTAATTCTATGCTAAAAAATGCACTGGTTAGTCAGGACAGTAGAAGCAACTGCGAGCTGAGTGCTCTACATCCACGGTGATTCATTCTCTCCCACTTCTCTCTGAGACCTCCTTCATGCTGGAAGAATAAACACATTCTTGGCATAGAACAGCCAGAACCATGTTAGTTGTGTTGTATCTGGTGGCTGTGCAGGTTAATGCTTTTCATATACACTAACAGAACGAGGAAGCATGTTTAGCATGCAGGTTGGTGACAGCCATATTGTACAAGACCTAACTCTGCTTCCTGCTCAACTGTAAACAAGGCTTCATTCAGCCCTTCTGTGATGAATTATTGTAGTTTGGGCAGACACTCGTATAGTCTCAGAAAGGACATATTAATCTCTTGTACCTCTTGAAAGACACTTACATATGATGCAGCTGCATTGTATTTTCAGCCCTTTCTTTGCTGCTTGATGAGAAAAGATGACTAACGGCAATACCTGAGCAGTAATAGCTTTAAATTTATGGGACACCCAGTGTCTAAATGCCCTAGGGCACCAACAGGCTATAACTTAAAATGTAACTTTAAAAAAAGCTGTGTGATTTAACACAATAGACCAATGAAGAACCAGAAACCCTGCTGTGTGATAAATAGAGCAGTGTCCCACAAACAATATCAAACCCAACCTCCCTGCAACCTGACCCAGAGGGGTGCCATCGATTTCTCTGAAATGCCAGAGAGAAGAACTTACTTGAGCTAAGAGAAAGCATTTATATAGGCAGACTTTGCGCATTTGTTGGACTTGTTGGTCTTGCTAACCAAGGATGGATATTTGAGAAAGGAAGCAGCATAGTGGCAGACATCTCTCAAATGTTTTTTTACAGCTCTTGCTGTTCTATAGCTATAGTATGCTTTTCAAGGTACACTTGTCCTATTCTACTCATTAATCTGTACACATACACATCTAATACAGTCTTTATATTGTGCTTCTTTTGGGTCCAGATAATATAGCTTCAGTAGTTACTACTTAATATCTCACTATGAAACCTGAATTACTAACTTAAGGTGCTACTTATTCAGCTAAAATTTTGTCTTAAGATTTTTTTTTAAACTTTAGTTTAAAAATCTCTCTTTATATGAGAGTGAATATGAGTGAACACTTAATATGCAAGCATCTTGAGAATGAAAATGCGAACACATCTAGGTAATATTCTCAAAGGGCAAGAAGAAAATTTTAAATTTTGAAATCCTGGAGCTACCTTCCAGAACTTCAAATATCAAAGAAAAATTGACAGTAACTACTCTGTAAATGTAAGCAATCAAAGAGATGTTAGTTACAAAAAGGAATCTTAACATTTACTGATTGCATGACCTTGAGTATTGCAGCACAAGAAATCTGTACTAGTTTAAGGAAAAACCCAAAAGCCAACTGTGCATCGATTGGAGAGATTTGGTGGGGAAATAGCTCAAGTTGAAATGTTTACTGAATTCAGGAAGTTTTGAAGGAATGAGAGTAGAAAAAACAAAGCCAAAAGGAAAAGTCCTCACAAATAGCTCAGCAAATTTAAGTGTGTTAGGGAAAGAAAGACTGAAGTTTTTCAGATAACCAGAAAACAGACAAAACGAACAGTTAGAACTGGAGGAAAACCCTAAGGCACTGAGTTTGTGGGGCTTATTGTTATAGTGACAAAAGGCACATTTAGTTGTTTAGGAAAGTAGATGGTCTTAGATCTAAGAGATGGAGATTTTAGTTGGTAGTATAACATATGGTTTAAATTGACTCCATGTCAACACAATTTGTTCCAGGTACTTTCAGCCCCTGTGTCTGTTGACTACTAGTAGCAAGGGTGCCATTGTCCCCAAAGCAGAGCAGATTTTAAAGCCATGCGCAGCTCTTATTAAGCTCTGCTAGTTAACTTGCTGCTTTTGCTTCTAAAGCTTTCATACAGAAGTATTACACTCCCCGGATTTGTTTTCAAAAACAATAGAAGAATTGTCTTATTTGCATGTGCTGGTGTGTTGTAAGGCAATATGGTTTCATATTCAGCTTGTCACCATTGTATACCATAATTGCTGGTATTGGCTTTAAAAAGAGGGACAATTTTTCCAATTAATATATAAATAGGTTTAACTGGGGAATAGAGTATTGAAATATTTTTTAACTGAGTCCTCTACAACTGAGAAAAGGGCAACTCCCCCTGAGATGTCTGTATGCTATTCTTCCCTTCTTCCCTTCAGATTCTGTCAACAGACAAGCTGAAACTTTTGCTTCCTGAAGCTTCAATGGAAAATGAGGAAGTGCAAAGCCCTCTTTCCATCCTGGTCCACACAATGCAGTGTTTAAGGTCTGGGAAGTCATTTACAATGAAAAAAAGAGCAATGATCCCATACAAAGTTAATGACCTTGTACATACTCAGAGAAATGGACTTGGCAAATTCCAGGGAAATATCTGAAACTTTTGCATACCTGGTCAAACCTAAATGTTATTTACACATTGGAAACGTGCAGATACACAAGAAAAAGAGGAAATATCCTGAAAATATTGTAAGTGTCCTGCAAACGAGGTACCTCCCAGGTAAACAAAATGTTGTTTTTAAAGTGTTGCTCCTGATCTTACCAGGTTAAAAGAAGATCTGTAGATACAGGAAGGAAGCTTTCAAAACAGTAGCTTCCAGCTTGAATAATCTGCAGCACAGAAATGTCTTGCGGACCTGTGAAAAACCTGGGAGGGAGTGCCATTATAATGAACACCACCCTTTCTCAGATCTGTCAGATGCATCAAATTCTAGCATTGCTGTGGTTGCTGAAATTGCTAATATTCTAATACTTAAGAATTCAAGTAGTTGTTAATAATAATAAACATTTCGGTCTCTGATTTCAGTCCAACTGCCTAAAGGGCAGGAGGAAAGAAATGTGAAATCCCTGAAAATCTTTAGGGATGATAGTACACCATCTAAACAAGGGACTAGATACAAAAAAACCACCCTTTCTTCCGAAGAACAGATTTTCTTTCTTAGCTGCTGGATACTTCAGTTGGTGGCATGTTTACTTCTGGAATCTTGAAGACCATTTTTGTCTTAAATCTTTGTTTCTTGAATGTGACGTTAATTTATTAAGTATGATTTCATTAACTGTTCCTAGGGAGGAATGAGTATCATGCCATGCTTCTGGTATGATGTTGCAACAAGCTTGTCTGTAACTCCAAGCAATTACAAGCAACTCTTGTAGTTATTTTGTTACCACACATGAATTCCTGACACAGAATTTCATCTGGGACACAACAGTTTCCATGACTACATAAAAGCTTTCTTCTGAAAATACCTCTTACTCGTTCCAATAAAGTTATGTAAATATTTCCTGAACACCATTAGGCTTGAAATCTGAAGGCTACTGGATGCCCTTGTGTTTCTCCTTGGTGTTCCATGTATTTCTAAACAAGCAGCTATGGAGCAACATAGAAACAGTGAGTCAACACACTGGGTTTCTCTGTGCTAGATTGCAAATGACTTGTAGCTCCTTGTTTACTTGCTGAGATTTTTCCAACTGCTCAGCATTGTGCAGGCTGTGTAGGTGTCCTAGGATAAGCCATAGAAAGCTCTGTAGCTCTGTGTTAACCTCCAAGCATAACTAACTCCATATATGACCAAGCCATGAAGAAAGTCAAAAGCAGAACTACGTGAAAGATTTATGAAAAGCATCTTCTCCCAAGTCAGTTTGAAGCAGTCTGTAAAATAACATGTATAGGACCTACTATATAGAAGTAAGATAATGAATGAAGGAATCAAGAATATTTAACTTATAAGAATTACTATTTCTCTGTTTTAAGTTTTTGACAGTTTAAATTGTACTTTATGCCTCATTTTTCTTTATTTGTTCTTCATTATTAATCTACTGTGTTATTTGGTTAAGGTTACAACCAAAATGTGGGGGTTTTATATTTAATGCATTACTTCACAATAAATTATTTTACTTGAGGTATCTTCCTCAAATTTTTTGATCCCAAATAATCAATCTGACTGGTTGAGTTGAAATTAAAATACACAGTGAGTTAAGAATGCAAAACAAGATGATGAGGTTACCTTAACACTAGGACAAAAAATAATCAGTATAATTGTGTACATGAATTAATTAAAAGTATAATAAAGCAGATAAAGTAGAAACTCCAAATGTTATATAGTAGCAAGTGGGAAAGAATAATGACACCTCTAAGATTTTTCCAAAAGCCCTATCCTTGCATGGTACAACCAACTTTTAGCTTAAAGGGGGAATCAAAAACCCAAACTAAACACCCTAACCATGTGAAAAAACCAAAGATCTCTATGTTTTAAAGTTGTTTAGTGACTGGTGCCAAATTCAAAGTCCTTATACTACCTTAAGTCTCCTACCTGTGTTAACTGAAATGTATTTTATGTATCTCAAGCAATGAATATGTTCACATACATGCCAATGTGCTTTTATGATTTGAATTAAGTCCATAATACGCAGAATTGAAAACAAGAATCTTGTCCACTTTCACATTTCCTTAGAAACTCTGTTCCCTCAGGAAAAGTCACTGAGCTTTTGCACAGCTGGGTTGTTTTAACATTTCACAGTAAACCAGTAATATTTTTCAATCTTTCCATGTAACTTCATACTGTCAGTTCAACTGTGCATTTTTTTAATACTCTGGATTAATTGCCCTTTGCAACATAAAGTAAAACTTGTGTGTGTTTTCATATTCTGTATGTTCTCCACACTGGATCCTCTTTACAGTCCATTTTCCAGGACTCTGACAAAAGAGGAAATGAATATTTGAAATCTTACAGGAGCCCTGTTGATTATGTCTACACTTGATTATAGGAATTAATAACTTGACCTCATCTACATATCCAAGGTACTTTCCTTCTGGTTTTGGAACAAAATCTACTGCTGTTTAGCCTGGCTGTGGTACATCAGCTCCACTGAATAATGACAGTGTTGTCATTCATCAGGGCTAAGAAGTCTCAGATAAGTTATTTGTATTTTCTCTGTGTGACTGTGGTTTCTGCATGTCAGAGTTATGCATACAACCTCGTTATACATTGCTTTGGAGCCCAAATGCTACCAATCAGTTCAGTTAAGCCAACCAGACAATCTTTTGGCAATGAAATTAGTTGTTTCTGTGAACACAAACATTCCTGGGTTGATTGTAACCCTCCTCTCAGTTGCACTTTTTTTAGTGCCAGTCCCAGGGAAGCAACACTTTAAAACAGAGCAAGGATAATTACCTGGGCAGGTGTTTCTGTTGCTTAGGAGAAAGGAACTTGATGAAAGCAAACCAGTAAGCATGGTGATTTAACTGTACAGGATAGCTGCTGAAATATTTAGTACAATAATACCTTTTGTTTGGCAGTGACCTTCTGAGAGGAAACTGATGGGTCAATGTGGATCATGATGCAGTGACTATAAACCTGTTGCTAAGTGTGCTTTTGGAAGGTGCACACCAATGCCTACTTCTCAGTCTGGAAAAATGGAATGAAAATGGTTTGCAGTACTTTGTTCAACCTGTACTAATGAAGAAGAAAGCTATTCACCTGTTCTTTGCTATCTGGTGGCTGCTTGTGTGTGCTGAGGGAGCCCTGAGTTCTGTCAGTGTAGTTAAACCATGCTCCTGTGTTGACTTCTACAGGCTCCCAGTTCCTACCAGCTATGCCAGCAAATGGTGTATCTGCAGCAGCTGTAACAGAAATGCACATTCACTGGTTCTGTTGGTCACTTTAGAGATGACAGAAATGTTAGCAAGAAGACTCCCTTCACTGGTGTGGGCTCCATCTTCAGCTGGAGTGGATGCTGGCATAGGTATGTTCTGCAATCGCCTGCTCGCTTCTTTCCTCTTCCACCTGTCTTTAGGTCACGCTGCTGCAGAAACCTGAGGGAAAAGCCAACCCACTGATGAAGACTGATAGTCACAATGGTGCCGGACCACAAGGCTGTGCCTGGGAGATGACATTTACTCTTCAGAATTGAAAACCATCCAACGGGTAAGCAGCATATTCTTATGCCTCACGGTGGCACATCAGGAACCTGCCAGCACGGTGTCCTGCGCCGGAGCGTGTCGCTGGGGCGAGGCCTCAGCAGCCGGGGATGGTGGAAACCCGAAGGTCCTGTATTTCCTGTCACGACACTCAGACGACGCGACCTGACGCAGCGGCGCAGCTCCCCTCGAGGGCGCGAAGCCCCCCGCGCGCGGGCGAACGGGCACTCCCTCCGCCCCGTCCCGCCGCTGCCCGACTACGGCGAGGGCCTCGCCGGCGGCCTGGCTCCTCCCCTCTTCCTCAGGAATCGGGAAAGTCCTGTAACCAGCCCCTCTTCCTGCCCCCTCCTACGGTCTGTTTCTTTTTCCCGGCGTGATGGAAGTCTCCGGTAACCGTCCTCCCCGGTAGCAGGCAGCGACCCGAGTCGGAGCGAAATGCTGGGCATGTACGTGCCGGACAGGTTTGCCCTGAAGTCTTCAAAAGTTCAGGACGGGATGGGACTATACACGGCCCGCAGAGTCAAAAAGGTGGGTGATGGGCGGGCGAGCGGGCGAAGGGCCTGTCCCGGCCCAGCAGGGAGCGGCTGCCACGTATGGCAGGAGAGCGGGACGGCTCCTCCGCCCCTCGCAGCCGACCGGGCTGCAGCGGTCAAACTTCACCTCAGCCTCGCTGGGCCGGCGCTACCTCAGTTTCAGTCCGCCCCGGTTCCTGCTCCTCAGGGGTGGCACCGCCCGCCCCCCAGCCCCGATAGAAGGAGCCTCTTCGGGGCGCTGCCGCTGTGGGTGGGCGCGGGGGCTTCCTGGGCCGGGTCGTTGATTACCCGGTGGGGGTAGATGGAGCGTTTTCTTTGTGGTGTTTTTTTTGGTTTTCCTGTGGTTTTTTTTGTGTTTTTTTTTTTTTAAAAAAAAGAACACAAACAAAACAATCAAAACTTCATTTGTGTTTCTGATGCTTCTCTGAGGGCAGAGCTCCTCCGGACGGAACTGCCTCCTTCCCTACTGCCTGGCTGCAGAGAGCGGTGCGGCTCTGAGGTACGAGGTTCCCGCCTTCGAGGCAGAGGTTCCCTCCTGCCGGGCGCAGGGTCCTGTCGCTGCCCCACTCAGATTTCTGTGGGATGGAGGATTTATTTCATGTCTTCGGGATGATAAAGCCGGGTCTGTGAAAGGTGTGATTCCTCCGAACTTCAGGTCAGGAGTCTTATAACTCCAACAATGTCCCACGACACCTCGTAATTGTCTCTTGATGAAAGTCTCTTAATGATCTGAAATCCCGATTATAACTATCCGGGTGGCTAGTTTCCCTGAAGTTGCCAACCGTGCATTGGTATTCACTTACACGTATTTTGTATGTTTTACTTTCCACCTTCATCCTGGTTTTGGCTGAGTGAGCTGGAAGGGCTGCCTCCCTTTTTCAGTGGTTTCATCAACAAGGCTTAGACACCATGAGGTAGAGGGTCTTTCTGTTGTAAGGTGTCCCTGAGTGTTAATGAGGGGTGGAAAGGGAACAATCTTGTATCACTTGGCTTAAATCTTTTCCATTGCGGTTCTGAACATTTGTTTGAAAACTCTGTGAGTTCACATAGCAGGGAAGGGTGTACACAGCTAGCGTATATTAATTCCTGGACTCCAAAACAGTGTGAGCTCTGAAGGCAGGCTGATGGAAATTGTCATCCACGTGTCAATATGAATTCTAAATGTCAGTTTAGAGTTCTGGGTCTGAGCCTTCTTTCTTTGAGCTGTTGTCAACTGAACCATTTGTGCTGCATTATTGGGAAAATGGAGCATTTTCTTGCCCGAGTTACTTCTTAATGCTTTTGGTCTCTACACTGTCAAAATGGATGCCGTTGGAGCTCTGCCTGCACATCTCTGCCAGTATGAGTGCATCATGTGGGACATTCCAGTCCAACTGAAATGTTGAAAGTATGACATATTGTGTGTAGAATGCAGAGGGTAAAGTTCAATGTGGTTGTATTAAGATCTATTTGTATAAGGAGCATCTGATGACGGTGTTTGTTGTCCTTTGTTTGGCAGTGAATCCTCTGTGCTGCTAGCTCAGAAAATTGTTAGCTCAGACAATTGTGGTATGCAAAGCCCTTATGTGCTTCACAGGCAGACTTCACTCTTAGTAAGATGAGGACCTCTTGAGTTCCACTATTGGCAGTGGTTGAAATGCTTGCTCCTCAAAGTGGCTGGAGACCTGAGCATTTTGTGTCACCCAAGCTGCTCAGCTGTGTAAGTAACACGTAGCCAGATTGTGTATTATTCTTTTCCTTGTAAGGAAAAATCACAAGTACTCTCAACATGTTCTGTCCAGGAAGCACTGCTATACTTCATAGCTATGTTGAATTAATTCCTTGGAGCTTTGGTATTGGGAGTTGTTGAATATAACACTTGTGAAGTAGAATAATAGGTTCCTGAGAAGCAAGTAACTGCACCATTTTCTCTCTGCTGCTGTCACACAACTGCAGTTTTCTTATCTGAAAGTAAAATAAATGATCTTGTAATCAGAAATTGCAATATTAGCTTTTCACGTGTGAAGTAATCATGAAGTAGCCTATGAAAATTCTGCCATTAGCAATGTTTTGGTAGTAGTATGTTTGCGCCTACTGTTGTCTGCCATCTGCTTCTGTGACTTCAGGCTGTACTTTTAATTTTTTGTCTGTAATCCTAAAAGGTGTAAACTTGTTGCATTGTTACCTTAAGAAAAGCTACAGTTCTCTTGTATTTTCTTCCCTTCAACAGCTACAAGATCTTCCTACATGACCAATATCATAAGGCACTTGGCATAATCATCAGCATAAGCTGAGAATGTTGATGACCTCACACCTATAAGCATATTGATTTATTTTCACCTTCATTGTTAATGAAGGTAAAAGAAGGAGGAAATTTTTGTTTGAGTATTAAATCCCAGTATATGTAAAGCCAGCAGGAGAGGGACTCTGACCTTCTTTGATTGACAAAGCTGTGAACCAGTGTTGCTATCACTGCCTGTATTTGTGACTTAGTTACTGCTCTGGACTCCAGTTTTCTGCTGCTGTCTTTTTATTTTCTGCTTTACTGTTTTTTTCAAATGAAATCTTTGGTGTGCACATTTAAAGATAGTGGCACTTCATTCTGTTGCCTTGTTGTGCAATGCCAATTTTCTTCTCCTTTGTTTATTATCTCCTCTGGTTTGATTTTAAATATCAGGAATTTCTTATTTGGTTGGTTGTTTTGAAGAGGAATGTTTTCTATTCCAGTTCTTCCCCTCTGCTCTACCTGTAGACAATCTGTAAAAAATAAACAAAGGGAAAACATGTTAGCAGGGTGTTTCCGGGATCATGATGCTTTTACTAACCAAACCCAGTTATTTTTAAAGAAACACAGTTGTTGCTTTTTGTTGCATAGTTATAATATGCAATTCTTAAAAGTGTATAGTGCTTTTTGGTCTGAATCCTGCCTAAAGGAACATAGCAGTCTGCATTCCAGTTTGTAGGGCTTGTCACTGCAAGTAAGGTTGGGAGGGGGATGTTAGGCCTCTGAAAACCAACACTGATACACAAAACTTTTAGGAGACCGTATCAATGGGTGCTTTCACAGCACGTTATGACTAGCTGGTGGCATATTTTAATTTTGTTTATGAAGTCTTGAATTAATTTATAGGCACCTGCATACTCCTTGTGTTTTTAAAAGAATCCTCAGTTATTCAGTGATTTGATTTGTGACACTTCGAAAAGTAGTGTTGCAAATAATCTTGCAAATAAATCTAATGTAAACTTGCCAAATACTTGACATTTTGGTTGGATGCCTATTGCAAGATGCTTCCTGAAAATCTTGTAAGAAATGTAGGAAATTGACATGTAAAATTCAGCCTTATTTAAATTAAAGAAAAATGGTGTTTCCCAAAGAGGAAATAGGCATGCAGAGGAAAAGTATGGTTTTAAGACATGCTACAAGCTATGAAAAGAATGGGAATGAGCATGAAATTAAACCATCAAGAATGTGCACCTTCTTGGCATAGAGTAGGATGACAAAAGAAAATGATCCTTTTCTATTTGCGACTAAAAAAAGATACCTCTGCTGGGGTTTAGTAATTAACTTGCTTTTTTTTTCCTTCACTGATTCTTTTTCCTTAGGGTGAAAAATTCGGCCCCTTTGCAGGGGAGAAGCGAATGCCGCAGGAACTGGATGAGGACACAGACTGCAGGCTTATGTGGGAAGTGAGTATTCTATTATGACATCATCACACCGAGCAAAAATTGTTCTCATAATCAACTTTTTACTGCAACAAAAAAATTCTGCTTGTTTTGTTTTTTTAATTTTTTTTTTTGTTTCCCCTAGCTTAAAGATGATATAGGGAGATTTTGTACTTAGTCATGCTTTGGAAAACATGTTTTTTGGGCAGAGGGCGATTGACTTCAGGTCAAGCAAAACAAAATATAACACCATTGTGAAAAATTACTGAAAAACATGAAAATAATAAAAAATATAAGTAATTTGAATGTGAGAAGATGATTGTAAGTTACAGAGATGTGGATTTGGGCTGATCATACACCTGTAACATAAAACCTTTCCTGAGGTGATACTTGTGCTAGTGTTTGGCAATTGTATAAGTGAAGTTTTTAAACTTTAGAAATTTTGAAATGCAGTGTGTAATTGTGAGATATTTTTAGCAAAATAAAAACCAGGTGCTGTGGGCAGAGGAAGGCATAATGAGTTTCAGGGCTCTTCTAAACTCTTCTATATGTATTAGGCAGTAGTTGTTTAAAAGCTAGATTTTGTAGTTAGGTCCTTAACCCATCCTAGTTCCTGTGGTAGGTGTGTTTGCCTGTAGCCGAAATCTGAGTTTATCAGTTGAGGAGAATGCACTGACTGAAAAATAATTGAAGCAAGCAGTTTCATCATCTTTGTTCTTATCTGAAAGTGAAACAACACAATATGCTTTATTACAAATTTTTGCTGAATATATATAGTATGTGTTAATATGCCCTGGCTCCCTTGACTGTTCATGATGTTTCTGCAGGTTGTTTTAAATAAAATATTTGAGCTAGAACAATGTTCTCAGAAAGGATGGTGTGTGTACTATAGCAATGAGAGGCCTTCAAATTTGTTGGAAAGATGTAATCTTCCAGAGGCCTCATTGCTGATGGTTAAATAAGGTTTATCTGTTTCTGTGAGACAGAAAATAAAAGGCAAATACATGTATTTACTATTGACACCAATATGACCCCTGACAGCAAATCAGAAGCTTTTTATGAGCTATTCTAAAACCATTTCATAATACCTTATTGTAACCTAGTTTTGAGAGGCTTGAAAAAATTCCTGCATACCAAGTTTTATGACTTCCTGAATGCTTGAACCCAAGTTGTTTATGTTTACTGAAGTAGATCTGAACATGAGTTTTATAATATAATTTAAGTCATGCTGAGAGTAGTCTTCAGTTGAAAATAGACCAGGAATGCAGGAACTAAAAAGTTGAACAGTCCTAGTAGTAGATCGTTATTCTAGAGACTGTGGGAGGTAGTCACAACAACTAGCCAAGTTTGTGCATAGCCAGCTGTACCAAAGATATTTAAAATAATTAATTTGGAGACTACTGGATGGAGACACGTAATCTGAAGGCAGATTGTAAAAAAAAAAAAAAAAAAAAAAAAGATTTTTCACAGGGGACACTTTCAGAAATAAGGCTAAGTAGTAGAGACTTTTTATAGGTCAAGTAAAAATGAACATGGATGGAATGTTTCTTTTCTTGGTATGTGAAGCATGGGATCTGAGCTACAATTTTGTGGAATAGTTTTCTGTGAGGAAGGTTACCTCATGCATTTCTAGTTGCCTAGAGTCATGGTCTGTGATGTGGTCTGTT
This sequence comes from Phaethornis superciliosus, assembly GCA_023637945.1. Classification (NCBI taxonomy): domain Eukaryota; kingdom Metazoa; phylum Chordata; class Aves; order Apodiformes; family Trochilidae; genus Phaethornis; species Phaethornis superciliosus. Next base: position 22,834,424 of record JAJQWJ010000011.1, read on the forward strand.
TTGATCAAGTTATTCCTTTTTCTCTGAGACCAGTATTGTGAGTTGGCATCTCTGAGATATCCTATTGAAACAGAATTATACATGTTATGTTTTCTTTTGGTCTTGGGGAAAACACGGGAGAAAGAATTTATTTAGTCCAGTGATTTTGTTAAATAAAGTTCTGAGGATGTTACAGTTTGTGTTTAGATTAAACATAGCAACAAGCTACTAGTCAGCCTCTATCTTGCATGGTTTTATAGAAATCAAAGGTTTACACTTAGTCAAGGAGCATCACTGATCTTGCTGTTACCTTTGTGAAAGCATGACACGCTGAAATGTTTTACAAGTTATGTGAAAGGGAAAAATCCAGATCTGTAGTAATCACGTAGTTAGGAATAATAATAATAATAATCCAAGAAAAAATTGAAATGACTTTGTCCTTTTTTTTTCTTCTTCCAACATAAACTACCTCCCTGTTATCCTCCAACCCTCAAATTGTTATCTCTCAGACTGAATTGCATGTTCTGCTAGTTAAGTATGTAGCTAGTTGCTGTTGATGAATTGGGAATTTTTTTCTGATTCCTAGCGTCCCACTAACATGTTGATTAAATATTGCTCATTGGCCTGTTCTGGTATACTTGGCATAGAAATTTTATATTATATGTATTTGCTGGAAGAGCAAGTGCCTTAAGGCAAGATTGGAATAATCTTTAGGTATTAAAGTTCACAGCAATTTTCGCTTCTGGAGGCTCAGATGTCCCTTGCAAGGGCAGTTTTTTTGTTAAGTCTGTTTTATCACCCCTAACCAAGAAAGTATCATTAATTTTACTCCTATTGGATTGTGGCTAGCATGTATTTTTGATGATGTCTCTGGCATATGTTAAAACTGGGTGGGCTTGGAATACTTAGGTCTTCAAATACTCTTGATGCACCGTGAAGAAATGTTGGTCAGGGTTGGATGACACATAATACACTGTGTAATGCTGAATGTTACATATTTCAGGTTTGGTTTCTATGTCTGTCAAGGTTAAGTTGTCTTCAGTGCTACATTAAAACAGAGAAGAACAGAAACATGCTGGAAGTCAGTCTTTCAGTGGAAGCTGATGTTCATGTTTATTTATATGGGGAAATGAAATTAACTCAGTTTTCTACTGTTGAACACTCACTTTTGCAGTGACAGTTGCTTTCAGTTAAATAACCCTGCCTGAAAATTAGTGAAGGCAACAGAAAATCTGCCATTGTCTGCAACCAGCTTCAGACCAGAGCTTTAATGTTAGGACTGAGATATGAGAAATCAAGCACTTTAAGCTAGTGGTGGTGGTGGGGTTTGTTTTGTGTGGTTTGTTTTGGGTTTTTTTGCTTTGGTTTGTTTTTTTTTTTTTTTTACCTTTTTCTTTCACATATGGGCTGTGGTTCTGGCATAGGAAGACTTTTACATACAATTCATTAAGTAGAATTATGTATTGAGTTTCAAGACAAAATAATTTAATTTGAAGAATTTTATTTGTTCTCAAGATGAATGTATTATTGGAAATCTAGTTCTTAGCAATGTAGCCTATTTTTTTCTGTGTGAAAACTACCTTTCCAGTCATTACTTCTCAGACAGTATTTGTACTTAATTCTTTTGCTTTGAATGTTCTTATATTAATCTTCATTTAACATTTAAAAAAATGTTTGTTTTTCTCATTTCTTAGACAAATGCATCTGGATGCATTCTTAGAGAAGTTGCGTTTAAAATAACTTTTGCTGCACGTAACAGTCAAACACCGATGCCCTCATATGCAAGTTTGTGTCATAGATTTTAAATTTCATGAAATTAATGCCCACTGCATTACATAGGTGCCCAAACTTTATTCATATTCTAACCAGTTTGTTTATTTAGATAAATGTAATTAATTAACTCTTTTAAAGGTTTGGTAATCTTTATTCATGTGAAGTGTATGACTTTGTTTTAATTTCAGTGATTTTTGGAATAGGCACCTTATTGATCTTCTGGGTTTGGTGATGAGAAGAATCTACTCCTGAATCTACTTCTCACCTATTCAGCTATGTGATTTATTTACGGTGTTAGAAAGTGCTTCTTGATAGGCTGAAGTGCTGCTATTGTCATCTTACCTTTTTGTAGAAGATGACACATAATTTTCTTAAGGAGATGTGGGTATTTTTCCAGTGAACATAAAGTTCATCCCTTCTTATGAAAGGCCAGTAAAATGTCAGCAGATGTCGAGGAGTGAGCTTTTTGAACCATTTGGTCTCTGACAGAGTCAAGTAACATCACACAGTAGCAGGAGTTTCACACTGTTCTGTGTTTTGGCTGAAAAGAAGAGCAACATGGCTGTCTGTCTTCCAATTCTTCTTAGTGAGTAAGCAAATCAACTGTTGTTACTGTAGGTTTCCTTTATAAATGTTATTTGAACACTTTCTACAGCAGTGTTGAAATGAGAGGTTTGTATTCAGCAGTGAGCTCTGTGATGGAGGTCTGAAACTGAGGATGCAGAAGCATCTAGCTGTTTTACATAAGTAACAATAAAAATCATGTTTTCAGATAATAAAAAAAATGCTGTGCAGAAAAGAGTATTTTTCATGATTGTTTGATTGAACATAGATTCTTAGATTTATGAAGATTTAGAAAATGGTTTCCGCAAAGCAGATGATGTGTTTACAGCTTTTAGCAGAGGTAACCATCTGCTTATTTTCAGTGAAGTGTTTTTTGGTTTTTTTTACTGCTTTTCTTGCCAGGTGTGCATGGTAGACACTTGCAGTTGTGCTCATGAGCATTTTAAAGTAGCATACATGACAACTTTAGATGTATTTTGAAAATCTGGAGATCACTTCATTGCCACATAAAAGGCTAGCAGATGGAGTAGTGCCTGTTGCGATGGGCATTACAAACAGCTTAGACCTTATTTAGACCTGTGTAGGGTTTCATATGGTTATTCAGTGAATAAGGGCACATTTTTTTCCAAATACTTGTATAGTGTCACAGCATTGGTCTATGTGGCATAATTCAATGATGTCCTGTAAAGCCTCTTGTATTGAAACAGTAAAGGTCAGGGTTTTCATCTTACTGTGACGACATTTGACTGCATTAACTCAGTGACACCTTTTTGGTGGTTCACAAGAACATAATTCTTAGATGACTCAATGTGAGGTGCTGGTGTCTGATGCATGCTTTGGCTATGGGTATACATTTTAGGTGTTTAATTGTAGTGAGTGGCCAAATATTGAGGGTATTGTGGTAAAATGGAAATAGATACCTTGCCATGCATGAATTTGAATCAGCCTTTGGTTCATGGCACAGTATGCTTATACTTAAGTATGAAACAAATTGTTACTTATTTATTTAGCCTGGGAAATCAAAGGTGACTGCAAGCCTGGTCACAGCACTCACTTGTAGAAGAAATTCCAAGTTATCTTCATTGATTACAGAAACTACAGGAACATATTGGTCTCAGTGGTTGAAAGGGCCTCAGCAGTAAATGGGTCCTAGAGCAGAGTGGTCTATTGAACTACAGGAGACAGCCTCAACTTTTGTGGATTTACTACTTTATTTATAAGAAATAGTGGTAAGGTCCTGCTTATAAACAAAAAAATTGTAGTGTGATATTATCTACTGGTGGCTAGTCTTTGGAGGTGTCTTTCTAGCTCTTTCATTGATTCTCCATGTAGACATAACGTTTAGCCGATATGTTTACGGTATAATCACACAACTCTTTTGGTTGGTGGCTTTTCAGGAGGTGACTACACTGTTGTCATTTGTTCTTGTGTAAATTTGGAGCTTGCTTTTATGGTTTGATTGCACTCTTTCTGCCCATGTTCCAAATGAAAGCAATGATTCCATCAACAAGCAGACATTACTTCCTGAGGTGATAGTCAAGAGAGTGACACAATGACTGCAGTTGGCAGAAACATCTGCAGGTCATCTGGTCCAACCTCCCTGTTCAAGTAGGGAGGACCCAGGACAGCTGTTGAGTATCTGCATCTTTGAGGGTTGGTGATTGTGCATCCTCTCTGGGAAGCCTATTGCAGTGTTTAGCGTTAGTTAATAGGGTTTCCATGTGCATTTAGATATGTAGGTTTGACACTTTCCTCTGTGACTAATCTGTGTGTTTGATAGTAAAAAAACTGTAAAAGTTTGAAATAGAGGCATTTTTAAATGATGCATCCTTCAGATACAATGTTTTTCTTTGGAAGAGCACTCATAAATATTGGTGATTTTTGTTTACAGAACTACAGTAGGGTTTCTGTTTTAATCTGAGAACAATATGCGGTCACCAGCTATTACAGTAATGAATGTAAGTTTTTCTCTAATAATATCCTAAATGCTTAGGTAATTTAAGATGTCATACTAAGGACATACAATATTACATCTGCTAGAAACAAATACAGCAAGAATGTGGGCAATTTAAATACAAAGCTGTGGAAACAATGTAATTCTGATATTACATAGTTGAAATCCCTAGGTTTTGGGAAATAACCTGCTCTGGATAGTTCATCTTGACAGATGACAAACAAAATGTTCATTATATAAATTATTCACGTGGAATAATGGTATGGCTGTATGACCTTTTGTATGACCTTTTCTAACTTTTGTGTGAGTGGAGGTTCAACTGATCTATTATTTAAAACAAAATAAGCCAATTTTTGTATGGAGTAGTGGCAGCTGATTTTTTGCCTGCAGTATGTCTGTTTTCTTTTTTTCAATGTAAGCTGGAATTTTGTCACAATCATAGAAATTCTATGGATCTGCAATGATAGCCAGAAGTTCCTGATATGAAGATAACATATCTGGAGTGTGGAATTTTTTTTTCAAGTAGCTTCTTCATTTACTTGACAAAATCTGAATGTGTTTCCTCTCCTAAATAATTTACAGCCATAAGTAATATACTGACTATTTCAGAGGATACTTGTTGAATGCAGGATGTATTTGCTGTGCACAAGCATGCCTTGGTGTTTTACATGTTTGTTTATGTTTGATAAACAATATTAACTATGTTTTTTTAAATGTTTCAGGTTCGTGGGAGTAAAGGTGAGGTCCTTTATATCCTGGATGCAAGCAATCCACGCCATTCTAATTGGCTGCGTTTTGTCCATGAGGCTCCATCACAGGAACAGAAGAACCTGGCAGCTATCCAGGTAGATTTGGAGAATTCCTACAATTTGCTTCTAGTTACTAATTTATGAACTAGATCTCCTCTTTGTTCTTTATCTCGTGAAGAAAAATTGCAAGTTGTCAGAAAAGTAGCGACCTACTTTCCTTTTCCTACTTTTCTTCCTAGAAGATAACCCTTGTGCTTATTATACCATAAATAAGATTGACAGGATGAAAGACAAAGTGGTTCTTAGAATCTGATACTCTTTGAAAGGTTTATATTAATCCACTGCAATGGGAACTGCACTTAGTTTCTTGCATGAACTATTTCTCCTGGCTTAAAGTGAATAGTTTGCGTAATATATAAATTATCACTTCCAGAGTAGTTAACTCGCTATGTAACAGTTGCCTTTTCATTGTGGAAATTAAAAGATAACTGGGCTAAATCAGGACTCAGAATTTAGAGCTCAGGTATGGGCCTCAGGTACGGGCCTAGGAAAGCAGAATCATGCATTCCTGTAATAGTTTAAAATGAAATACGTAAGTGTGAGGGGTCATGAAAGCAAGCACAGTGCTTAAAATATTCCAGTAGAAAAAAGCAAATTGATGCATCTAATTATGTGAGAGGATGATCAGGCAGTGCTTGAGGGAGGGTAAGTTAGTGAAAACAGATCTTTTTCTAGTCTTGTCTGTGGATCTGAATTTATCCAGCCTATTTTTCCATTTTTTTATTTGTCATATGCAGCATTCTGTGGGAATGATTTCCACTCTTTTAACAATACGTGATGTTGAGACATGATTCTAATTTTTTTTTTCTTCTACAGACTTCTTAATTCTACTTGTTTCCCTTGTCCTTCTGTAACAGTGAATAGTTACTTTATGCAAATTATCCTATGCCATCCTTCATTTTGTAGAACCCCTATTATATGCTTTCCCTCTTATTTGACAGCTATTTTCTCAAGATGAAGAGTCAGACTGTTTAATCCCATTTTTTTTAATTCTTCAGCTTTGCAGAAGGCAACAGTGTTATTTTTCTAGTTACAGCTGTTGTCCTCTTGGAGATAATGCTTTTTTTTTTATTTCAATAGCTGAGGTTTTTTACAGTCAAATAATTTCCAATCCAACACTGGATTGGCTGAATTAGCTGTTGAAGTAATGGAGAACTACATTAGCTGCATTCAGTTTTTGCTCAAAAGTATACTTCACAAAATATTGTTTCAGTCTAACCTAAGCTATTTGTTGATGTAATCCAACTTTACAAAAAAACAGGAAAAGGCATATAATTTATCAGCAATTTAAAAAATTATTACTCTGTATTTTCATCATAAAATCATAGACTCATTAAGGTCAGAAAAGACCTCTAAGATCATTAAGTCCAACCATCAGCCCAACACCACCATTGAATTCAACCGTGTCAAGTAAAATGTCTACATGTTTTTTTTTAAGGACCTCAAGGGATGTTGACCCCACCACTTCCCTGGGCAGCCTGTTCCAATGCCTGACCGCTCTTTCAATAAAGAAATTTTTCTTAATATCCAATCTGAAACTCTTCTGGTGCAATGTGAATCCATTTCCTCTCATCCTATCACCAGATTCATTGGAGAAGAGACCAAGTCCCACCTCACCAGGTAGCTGTAGAGAGCAATAAGGTCTCCCCTCAGCCCTATCACAAGATGACTTTTTTTCTAGGATTTGCCTGCAGATCCTTGAGAAAATAATTAAAACGCAGTTTATTTTAAGGCCAAACAGAAAAAAAAGTATTTTTCCTTACTGAGAAAACAAAGTTCATTCTTGATGAAATTAAACAGGAACAAACATATTAAAACTACTAAGTAGAGAAAGGATACTGTTAAAGCCCTAGCATGCAGTTATGTGACAGATGCATTACTGCTGTTTTCTCTGCCCTTTCCCCTCTATTCTTAGTGTGACTCAACACAAGAAATTTCCATTTCTCTGTCGATAACCTATCCAACTCCTTAATCTCCTGCTCGACAGAGGGGCTATTTGATTATTTGGATCTTGAGCAAATGCTGCCCAGTGAGATTGCTGCTTCCACTTTCCCTGCAGAGCTGGGATCAGCCTCCCTCCTCCTGTCCCAGTTGTGAGACTTTCTGTGTTTTCTGTTCTGCTGTTTATCTGTTCCTTCTGCCATCATCACAGTAGTTGAACACTGCTGATAACAGTGTACTGTGTTAGGAAATCCAGCTGGTTATCTGCTAGCCTTCACTTGATTTGCACCTCCCACTCCCTAAAGCTCTAGTTTTACTGAGTGCCAGCCTGTGAAGTTCCATGTACTGCTGGCTAAGCGGCTGCAATTTTGCTGCTGCTGTTGTTTCCTTGGACCTTGTTGCTGTTTCTGTTTTAGGTCACTATGGACAGCTTCATCCTCTGCCTTTCCTCTGGGCCTGACCTCCCGGTTGTTATCCTTCATTCAGACCTCTAGCTCTCAGCATTGTGTCTACAATTGAATTTTGAGTAATGGATAAAAGAGCATTCACAGTTCATCTGTTTGGCAAAAACTCTTGCCACTGCTGCCTGAATGACTGCTTTATGATGTTTTTCCTGATGTCTTTGACAAGTCAGTGGTTAATTTACTATGACCACCAGCCATGCAATTATTTCTGTATATTTTACTTATGCCCTTGTCTCTCATTTATACCAAGATCTATCAAAAGATTCATTGTCCTGCTTATAGTAGAAAATATGAAAGGTCCTCAGACGTGAGGAGTTCTAGGCATCAGTGATGAGTATGTCATCAATGCATACGCAGTGGGATAGCAAATTATAGTCCATGATAGCAAATGGAAAGTAGGGTTCACAAGAGGGAGCACCATGAACAATTAGTATTTATTATTATATTTTAAATTAAACACTCACTAAAATGACCTGAACTTCTGTGTATGTATCCAGTGTATACCAGTGGTTTTTTTGATAATGGAGAGGATTATTTAAATAAAATTGAAAGAAACTTATGGTATTGCATAATGTTATACCTTTCTTCAAGTGTGCTTAGTGCTTTTTGCATGCCTTTTTAAAGGATCACTTGAAGTTAATGGATGTTTTAAAAAGAAAAAAAAGTGTGAGAAAGAGTGTTAGTCCTAGAAAAGCTTCTACAGAAGAACATTTGGAAAATTTACTGTGACAAACAGAATAAACATGATCAGCATGTACAAAATTATGAAGAATGTAGGTAAGGCAAAGTTATAAAAATAAAAATTTACTAAATTTTCTCAGTTTTTTTTTTTTAAACTACCATGAAGTATCAACTGCCAAAGTAGCTTGTGCATTGTATGTGAACAACCCTGAAGCTGTGTAGGTATATATATTTATAAGTATTTATTTGCATATAACATGAACAGGTAATAATGTTGAAAAAAGCTGAATATGTGCCTGTTTCTTTGCAGGGTTTGATCTCACTTTAGCAGATTGAGATGCAAATCCCAAAACTCTGCTATTCCTTTAAGAAAACAACAATACGGCACATAAATCCTTTAGTATTTTAGTGTCATGATCTTTGTCTTTAATGATAAGTAACTTTAGGGCCATTTGGTGTAGTAGAACTTTATTTTATGAAATCAGCAGGCAAAACATTAGTGGAATGTGTCCACTAACAATACCCTTTAATTCTAATTGAGAGTTGTCTGCTTGCCACCAAGATGATAAAATGATGTTTTACCAAGAGGAAGGTGTTATGGATTACATCTATAAAGTTGTTTTAGCTTCCTTATCATTACTTGAAAGTTAATGTGGCTATGAAAAAAGAAAGGTTGCATTGCTGGACAAGTAGCTAAATTAATTTAAAAAAACAGAAGAATTAGTAATACAGGATATGACCAAAAAAAAAAAAAATTCCTTATCTTAAGCCAACTGAATGATTACATGTTATATATATATAACAGTAGAATATAAAAAAAGAGTTTGACAGGAGAGGAGAATTATAACACCTTGTTCTAAGCAATGATGCATGTTGGAAAAGCCTCACAGGTGAGTCAGCAGAATATTTCCAGAATACCAGAATACAGAGGGGTTTTATCCATGGAGCCACAGTGGGAAAGAAGTCTTAGGCTCCCCAGGGAATAGAGCCAGCCCTTCCATAGTTGGGAGCTAATATTGTTTCAGGGCCCCCTATTTGTCTCTAGATTTTACTTTTTCTGACATAAGTATTCATTGCTTCTTACTGTTTGCAACAGGAAGGGGAAAATATTTTCTATCTGGCTGTGGAAGATATTGAAACAGACACAGAACTTTTGATCGGGTACTTAGACAGTGACATGGAAGAAGAAGAGGAGGAGGAGGAGGAAGTAACTGTTCTCCAAGAAGATGAAGAGATTGGCAACAAAAAAGAAGTACATCCAGTAGGTGAAAAAACTACAGGTGAGCAATAAGTAAGATAACTTGAGAGGATGTATGTAGGATAACTTGAGTGCTTAAATTAGTAATAAAGAAGAAAGAGCACTAACTGCGTAGGCTTGTGGAACCAAAAGGCTCTCCAGGTTTAGTCTGAGCTCTTGTATTATTTTTACATTTTTAAATTTTGATTAGAGTGGAGGTACTTTGCCTAGTAAGAAGCAGCCAGTCCTGTGAATTACTGACTGAGTGGATGTACTAGGATTTCATGAGAAGTTGCCATTAATTTTTCAACTATAGATGGAGTTCATTTCATCTGACCCAGTCTTAAGAAAGATAAATTTTTGCTAACAGGGCTAGGTTATGCCTCAATTAGACAGGAGAGAAATAAAGCTTTCCATAGAACTGTTCAGCCAATCCTAAGGAAAGATGGCTAAGAAAAGGTAGGTCACCTGAGCTGTCTGGTGAATTCTCAGCATCTTTACCAAAGTAAAAATGATATCAATGAGTAATTGAGGCTAACAGCTGAAGTCACACCCAACTTCATACTTTGCATCCATTTTCAATAATGCTGTTAGCAATCCACTCAAGATAGGCTGTCTATAATATATTAAGAGACAATATCTTCTGTGAATTTCATTAGGTCATTTTGCATCATTTCTGGCAAAGAGTCTCTTATTGCAACCAAAATATTCCTTAAAACCATTCCTTTACTTTTTTTTTTTTTTGTTTACAAACATGTAGATCTCCTCACCTGTAAACAGAACCACGTGTGCCCACACTGTGAATCGAGTTTTGCCAGCCAGGAGATTCTAGCAGAACATCTTCAGACTTTGCACCAAAAACTCAGTGAGGAGAAGGAATTTAAGTGTCGAAACTGTGGGAAGAAATTCCCTGTTAAGCAAGCTCTACAAAGGCAGTGAGTAGAAACAAGAGTGTTTTTTTCAGAGATCATTTAAATCAATTTAAATCAATCATTTACTTCTCTTGGCTTAATCACAATTTAAGCTTTAATTGTTATGCTTAGTTATTTGTACTCTTACAAATTACTTGTACTCTTACTTTATTCTGTTAATTTCTTGTATTTATTGGAGATTTTAATTTGAATTGGAAATATGTTGCTACTTTTTGTGTTTTAAAATAATACACTGTAGACCAGATTAGAGCTGCTGTTTGGTGCTAAACTGTTGGTCTTCATCAGTGGACTATTCATAGTTTAGAAGATGTAATTTTTAAGGTGTGGGTGCTGTTACACTACTAAAGTAAGATTTAGAAGAAAATAGATGGTGTTCTAGAAGGACCAAAAAGTGAAGAACAATGCTTTACATTTGCTTAAATATTTGGATGATGGTAAAAAAGCCCCAAATAGATTAAATAAGTGAGATTTAAGACCACATTTTTACTGTCCTTGAAAGTGTAATGTTTTTTTTCTGTCATGAAAGTCATATACCTTTCAATTATACTTTTGTACAAAAACATAACTGGTATTGTCGTGGTTTATATACCTTCTTGCTTGCAGTAAAATGTTACTGTTTAATGCATCTAATTAAAGATACTGCATTGAATGCTTGTGTGATTATAGACAGTACATTTGATCTAACTGTCCTATGGGAAAGAAACGGACATATTGCATAGAATGCACTGAAGGCTAATTTTGTAATAAATTTATTTTTCATCAAGTTATCTGAATCATGTGAACTTCCCTAGAATTGAAAATTCTACCTGAGCTCTGTGCTCTTTTTTGGAAAGAAGTAAAATTACATAGCAGACAAATATTTGGTGGAGGCAATTAAATATTTTTTTCTTCAACTTAGAATTGTTCCTTCTAAGTGGAAGCTGGATTTGTCCTATATGTAACCAGTTAAGTAAATTTTTACATCATGCAAAGTAAAATCTGTGTTTGAGGATACAGGGGTATGATCCTGACTCTTGCTGTTCATGCATTTGAGTAGTCGCACTAAATTCCTCAAAAATTCACATATTAAATAGATTGCTCACCTACTTAAAGATCTGTAGAGCTGAATACATGTTTTTAGCTACTGCAAGCCTCTGTAAGGTGTAGAATGTTCCCTGCATTTATTATTTATTTATGTATTTACTCTCTTTTTTTTTTTTCCTTTTTCTTTAGTGTACTTCAGTGTACAGAGAATATCAGCCCAGGAGACTCTACAAGAAGTTTTCAGTGCCCTGTTTGCAATACTTCCTTCAGCTCAGAATTGAGGTTTTGTGTCTGAGTTACTGGACTGCTGTCATATCATTGCTGGCCTCCCTTTGCATGCTAGCTTTCAAGCTTGTTAGTTTATGTGAATCCTAAAAATGAAAGGAGTCAAATGCTTTCATTCCTACTTGCTGTAAGTAATGCATGCCGTGGCCTTGGAGCTCTGCAGTACAGCATGTGTTAAGCTTGGAGTACTTAATGTGTGTCTGGTTTCTGTAGATACTGCTTTATGTCTTTGTTTGGTTTGGTTTTTGGTTTGGTTTTTTTCTTTTACTGGTTATTCCATGTAGTTATGAACAGCACAAAGAGGCATGCAGAAGGGATGCCAGATTCATATGCAAAGCAGATAGCTGCGGGAAGAGGTTCAAGAGTAAAGATGCCCTGAAAAAACATAAAGAAAATGTTCACAGTGGTAAGACAGAGTTTAATGTTTCTTTGGGAAAAAAACCCCTCTAACATGTTCCTAGCCTTAAATTTGCAAATCAGAGTAAATATTGTCTTTACTTTTCTTTTTAATGGATTCATTTGTGTAAAAAAAACAAATGAGAATTAACTAATTGCAAGAGTAACTGTTTCGCCTCCTTGAGACAGAAATTGCTGTATACCAGATGAATCATTGGTCTACTTCAGAAAATGTAATGGGGGATTCTGAGGAAATATAAACTGGGCGAATACTAGGTAAGGCAAAATATTTAAATGCTGAAGCAAGTCAGCCACTGGCACAAGGAAGTGGTGAGTTCCTGATCTTTTGATAGTTTTAGGACACAATGGGATGTGTTTCTGGAAGACATGCTTCACAAATGATTAGGCTTGATGAAAGTATTGCATAAAAGTTGTATTGCCTCCGTTATGCAGAAAGCCAAACAGATAATCCACTAGTTCTTTTAGGACTATAGTTTTTATATCTGTACACTATGAATCAATAGTTTTAAGTCAAACTTCACTCTGTTTTCATGAAAGGGAAAAATACTACCCCTGGGTCCAAAATGCAGATCTCAGTTCTGGCAATCTGCTCCCTCTGCATATCCCCTGTCAGTGTTAATGGAAGTTCAGAGTATGTGGAGACAGAAGAATACCAGAGTGGAAAGAAAACAGGTTTTAATTGGTGATGGCAGCACTGAGATGCTTTGTAAGATTTTCATTACATGAAAATTTTCTCTTTTGCCAAATTCATACAGTGTACAGAAACCCTTCAGTATTAATTCTTATAAAAATTATCTCCTTTTTTTCCAGTAGCAGTAACCATTCTTTTAATTCATGAGTATTGTCATGTTTAGGCTTAGCTTTGGTCATTTATGCTGTGATGTACAAATTCCACCATTCTTTTGAATGATCACTCCAATTATGATTGAGAGCAGATGCCTGGAGAATATTTTTGATCTGTCTGCACAAGGAGCAGAGCTTTTATTTTACCACTAGGGACTCAGAATCAGAGCCAGTGTTAGTGCAGGAAGGAAAATGGCCCATAACTAGAATTCCTTCCTGCCTTGTGTTACCTTGAGGCAAGGGAAAGTAGAAATGATTGTTATGGCTATTGCCTGTTATGCAAATCTATTAAGTGTATTCTTGTATTTATGTGTATATCAGTGTATATGTAAATATTTGTCAGAAGTTTTATAACAGCAAATGCACATGGGAGTTTAACTACCTTTTTATACTACAAATGTAAGTACTGAAGCAATCAATTGACAGGGTACATTGTAAGAAGAATCAACATAATGGGAGTCTTTTTAAAGACAGAAAGAATAGGAAATCTAGGATGCTGAAAGTCTGAAAATTTGATCTGGAAGGCATCTTATGAGTTGATTTATGACCCATACTTCCTCAATGCTTGACTAAGCAGTATTGCAATCCTGTGTCCATTCTTTTTACTGTTCAATGTGATATGAACAATTTTTTTACATAAGCTAGGAAATAACTTATACATGGCATGCAGTTATAAAGAATTACGTTTGTGGGGGCTCTTTCTTATAATAAAGGAGCTTTGTGGATTACTAAAATGAATTTCAAAAAGGTAAATAAAAGATAAACCCAATTAAATACTCATGTCACTTTTAAAAACAACTGTTAGATGGGAAGGAAGATACATCTGGTAGCTGACCTACAGCTTGTTTTGTAATTTATGTTTTAGATGATATTTGAATTAACGATATTATGCTAATACATTTTCTTTCTTGTTCTGTTAAAGATCATTAATGATATCTCGCTTTTATATAGAGGAATGCTTAATGCTTTTTGGAAAAAAGACAATGGGAAATGGTGCTTTTAACTTCACTCAGGGTTGTTGTTTTTCTGTCATTGCTGCACTGACTCCTGTGTTGACTCCTGTAAGAAATCAACTGTTCAGTTAGAAGGTTTTTTGTGTGAATTGTTCTTTGTTGTGAATTATGCTCTTAATATTGGTTTGGTGATGTATGATAACATTTGTTTGAAGGTTTTATTTATTACTGTTCTAGTTGTCTTGATTTACATTGATTCACCCACAAAGATCTCCTCAAATGGAATACTTTGAAGATGGAATACAGATGTAAAAATCTGATGTCAGTCAAATGACCTGTGCAGTCACAGACTTAGTGGAAATATGTAGGTTCTTTCTTATCCCTGCCCTTTTAAGATGGTAGTGATATTTTGTTTCTGTTTCAGGAAATTCTAGGAAGAAGCTGATGTGTTCGGTGTGCAATAAGAAATGTTCCTCAGCATCAAATCTCCAAGAGCATCGAAAGGTCAGTAAGGTGAAGGGTAACCCACAGCAGGCTCTGATTTCACTAAGACATGAGACTGATGCTTAGGTAACTTGAAAGCCTGCTGTACTATAAACCTTTAGGTAGTCTCTCTCATGGTTACAAAAGCAGTGTATTTTATTGCAGGCCTTAAGCTTTGTAATCCCAATTTGTTAAACTAAAAATTTTCCTAGTCTTTCCTAATCTTTTATCAAATACAAAGATGTTTCTGCTTGTATCGTATATGCATTCCAACATTAAGTCAAAGTTGTCTGCTGTTCTTCAGCATTCTTAAACATTAAGCTAAATGTAAAAGGTATGTTATGTAGAGATAGAATATATCCAGACTTTAAAATTGGCTCATGAGCCTTCAGGTTTTTGGACAAAATGCAATCAATCCTTCTTAGTACTTCTTGGCATACTGGTAAGGGTGTTCCTTGTAATTCAGTTATGCCATAGTAAAAAAATTTTCTTCCTCAAAACCAAATTTTTAAGATCTTTTTGTTTATGCATGTTATCTTTTATAACCAGAACAAGACAGGTGAACAGCTTGAAAAGTGTCTATTGGAAGTAAGGGGGTTCATACAGAAATAGAGTTGGACTATGAATATGATATTCAGAATCCATTTTACCCAAAGGAAGTCCCTACAAGATTAGTTTGATAAATCACTAAACCCAGGAGGTTCTTTTTTGACAAAAGCTACATTGTACTGTTCATCAGATTAACTGTGTTAATAATGCCCGGGTTATAACATGCACACATTGAAGATGTAGATGATATCAATTAAAATATGTTGTTGCAAAGGGAATGGTGGGGCCCCTCCTTTTAAATTTGTTTTTCTTCTTGCTTCTATTACTAGGCCCTGTGTTTCTTGTCTTATAGAGCTATAATTAATTATTCCTCAGACCAAATAATGGTCTTCATTACTGCATGCAATTACTGTTTTCACATATCAGTGCACCTTATGGTGGCTCTGAATATGCAAAATATCATGCTAATATGTCCATTTAAAAAAAAATGGTTGATTTGTTTCAATAGTTGTAATTGTGCAGATGCTATGACACACACTAGCAAGCTGTTCAAGTTGCATTGATGGTTGGTTGGTTGAGCACTCATTCATCTTAAGAATCACCATGAAGATTTTGTGCATAAAACTTGCTTATTTCCTCTTCTCAACTGGCTCCTCTTTTAAGACAGCCAGGAAACAGGTATTTAGATCAACATACCTATGTCAGACAGTGAAGGAAATGGCAAGTAGGATACGTGCCTTCTGTTTACCTCAATTATTCTACGTTTTTAGGAGGTAGGGGGAGATCTATTACCAACATTGCCAAAAAAGTTTAGATAGGATATAAAAACAGTAAGAGAAGAATATGTGAAACAGGGAGAAGCGATCCTTTTTTTCACCCATATCCTGTCAATGTAAAAAAATAAAAGTAAAGGTAAAACATAATAAGTCAAACAACAGCTAGAGAAAATCTGACACAGAGAAAGAAGTTGCAGAGGGTGGTATACAGGGGAGATTAAGAGATCTGTTCATTCTCTGAAGACAGAGTAATTAAGGTCTTTGATTTAAAATAATTTTTATCTCTGTGTGTCTTGTAGATTGGTTCTTGAATGTGTAAAATAATCCCCATCTTTTCTGTAATCATCCTCTGTCCCTTCATCTTCCCATCTTGTCTTCCAGACTGTTGCTTATGCCATGCTAATTTTTGGTGGCACTGCTTATCTCATTCAATTCAATGAAATACAGAGCTGGAGTAGACCTCAGGAGGTTTTCTAACCCATTGGATTTGTAGAGAAGAGTAAGCATGTATCTCAGTCATCTTAGATATATGCTGTCTCATCTCCTGAAAAGTTCCACTAAAGAAAATTCTGCTATCTCCATAGATACCTTTTGTATTTTGATTTTCAGCTTCAGTGCCATCAACTTTTTGGAATGTGTTCTTCAGTCACTGTTGTGGGTTTTTTTTGTTTTTGTTTTTTGGGTTTTTTTGTTGGTTTTTTTTTCTGATGTCCTACTTATATCTTCTTCACTGCAAATTGTGTTAATTACTCTTTTCCCTATCTGAGAGAAGGCCAAGAAAAAAATTCACTACTGGCATCTTTATAACAAGTAGCAATTGCAAAGTTGTTATGAACTCCATTTGCAATTCCTAGGCTGTACAAGCACACCTATCTCAACCTTGCTTCACCCACCTGTTTTTCAAAAAAACTTTCTTTTAGTAAGCTCTTTTTCTTGTGGATTCTCTCTTTTTCACCTATGTGCTTCTTGAAGTCTGCTGTCTAAACAAAAAGAGCAGAATGTCTATTAATACATATCAGAGTGACAGAGCTTTCTGACAGCAGCATCAATCTCATTCCTATTTTGTATGGAAATAATGTTTTCTGTAGTAGTGAAATGTAAACTGTTGGTCATCATGTAGCATTTGTGTGTTTAATTTCTCATTTCGAAATACTGAGGGTTTTCAAGCTTCATTCAGTGTATGGAAATAATTTTGTATTCTGGTCTTGTCTTAGTGATTATAGGTCTACCTAGAATAGTCTCATCTACAATTTTGATTTTATTTTCAAAACTACTTCCTATAATCCAGCCCACCTTCTGCATGATTCCTACAAACCTTAAACAAGTTCTGATATTGATCCGCTGATACTATCCTTTTAGTGGTGATCAGTGTGGTTTTGTTTTACATTCTATTATCACCTGCTTTCTTTTGTCCTATCCTCCAGTTGTTAAATGACATCATTGTATCTGATATTTATAGTAGACCATAATTGGGCTGCTAAGTGATATGGTAGTATAAAAATAAACTCCGAGCAAACACAATTCAGGAAATGCTGTACAGGAGCTTACAGAAGACTGGGTAATAAAATGAAGAAATTTATTGTAAAATAGCCTTTTGGCAGGTTTGTGATCTCTACTGCCACAGCAAATGAAACACCATCTGAATTATATTCTGATACCAAGTTTTGAGGTTTAAGTAAATGCAAAATTCAGTCATTCATCAGCTATTATAGTAAGCTAGCAAGCAAATTGACTTCATTGATGCATGTTCTTGGTAAAGGGTTCCTTTTGTACCTTTGAATATAGGTCTTGTTTTTGATTTTAATTTCTCACAGAAACTTAAACTTCAAAGTAGGCATATGAATGCGAATAGCACAGGTTGCCAGGCCTCTCCACTGAGGCTGTTCTGTGCTTTAAGTGCTAAAAATGATTCAAACAAATTACACTGTTGCTTATTTCTTTTCCTGCGATGATGCAGGGAGAATTGGTTGTGCTATACTTTCAGTATTTAGAAGAAGAGTGGGACACAGTATGTATCTTTTCTGGCTCTACAGCTATGGGGTGAGTCTCTGACTCATGTTGTAGGCAGGTGTTTTCAATGGGAAAGCAGCTAATTCTCCTGTTAAGAAAGAAGATTAAGGGCACCTTTGAGTCAAGGGAGTAAAGCTTGTTTTGACTTTGGAAAAGGTTGCAAAACAAGTGCCTGAATGAAATACAGGTTTGTGCTTCACTGGTAAGAATACTTTGTGTCGTTGCTCTTCTGTATGTCTTAGTGGATTTCTTACTTGATCTGTAATATTCCAAGAAGCATGTTGTAGCTCAGTCTACTGGAGAGAAAATGACAAAACCAAGAAGGATCCTACTCATCATTCGATATGAGAGATCAAGAGTCTTTTATTTTTTATGATAAAACCTTTATTCTTTCTTAACTTTTAGTGTAGAGCTACACTTCCTGAAAAATTGTGATGAGGTGGGTCACCCTTAAACATAATCTGTGATTTCCTCTCTGCCTTTTTTTTTCACCTGCCAGTTTCAAGCATCTCTGTGTTGGTTTTTATTCTGCCCTTTTTGTTTGACTGGAAGAAATCTTCATCTTTCGCAGTCTCTACAAAAGCCATAGAAAGGCAGAGAGAAGTAAGTTTTGAACACCACTTTACAATTCCCAGTAACATTTAACAATTTTATTTGGATGCAATATTCTCATATCATTGTTCTCTTAAAACTCTGCCTTCTATCAGACAGTTTCATTCAGTTCTCAGAGTGATAGAAATTCCAAATAGTTTTTGGAAAATCTGGTCATGAATTCCTTGTATTTTTCAAAGTTTTAGCTTAGATTCACCCCCCAAAAATCTGTCTTGAATCACCTTTTTAAAATTTGAGATAGTCCTATAAGTGAAGGAATGTATTCATCTGAGCAGATATCAATGTTGCTCAGATGCTTGGTGTTTAATATAACACTTAGGAAGTTGTTATCTGAAGGTGTAGCTTTTGAAATACCTATGAAATAATTTTATGTTCGGAATTTAATTTAACAGATGTTTATGCTGATAGCTGTTACTGCCTCCGACTGTGACTAGTTTTGTTATACAAATGAATCATTGTATGAGCTATTTTCTGTGGTATTACAGCTTGTATACTCCTAGAGCATGTTACTTGACAAGTTTTCTTAAAATTAAAATCTGTTTGAATATCATTATTCATTTAAAAATTGCTATATTTTATTAATGCTATTGCCATGTAATTGCTCATTTTTATAAAGAACTGATTAAAGCTGTAAAATCTATGCTTGATAGCTACTGATATTTAATGCATGTGCACACAAATCTGATTCTAAAGAATTGATTGAAGGATATGAGCTATAGAATATATGTTTGATAACTGTAGCTTTTTAATGCGCATGCACAGAAGTATCTGCTTTGACACAAATGTATTGAATGAGACTGTTTATTTATCAACACTCCTAAGTTGAAATCAGACATTTATAAGCATTAAAGTCTGTGTTCTAGTGTATTAAATGTTATGTTTTAAAATGCCTTACAAGTTATTCCAAATAATTATGATGAGGGGGAATTCAGATAGTTTGCAGAATTATGTAAACTTTAGTCAACAACCTAAGTAAAATTTTTAATCTTTTGGGAAAGTATGGAGTACTAGCTCATGCCACAGAAATTAGTCTGAAATGTGTCTGAATAAACAGAATATTTAGAAGGAATAATCTTCGCTTGAATTTACTACCTGATTATGTCTGAGGTTTTCATTAAGCATCACTTTGCAAAGTGTACAAGTTTGCAGAGATTGTAGGAAATGGCACAACCACTTTTTAGTTTGTAAAAGTATTGTATCAAAGTTTCAATACTTGTTATTTTTAGGTGCTTTTAGATTCTCCTACAGAAGGTCTATAGAGTTCCTCCCCTCAAAAATTTTGAAAAGTGATCTCTGCCCAGAAGTTTTGCTGTCTGATGCTGTGGTTCCAAAAAGATGAAATGCACTGAAATGCACTGTAACTAGGTTGAGGGTATGCTGCTGATAGTAAATGCAATAGAGAGCCGAAGGTGAATGGTAATCTTGATAGGCAAAGAAATATGTATGTGTTATGATTTTGAGGTACAGTAAATAACACGGGGTATTGTTTTGGTGTTTTTCTTTTCTTTCTTTCCTTGAGTATCACAAGTTGCAGCTCTCAACTGTCTCTTCAGTTCTTCCAACGTTTAGTCCTTGATAATGCTATGTGCTGTGATGTTGACAATCCTGCTGATGCTTTCTGCATTTGCAGTTTGAGACGCTGCAGCCTCTCCACTGGCTTGCCTCTGAAAGCTTTTAAGACAAACAGTCCTGAAGGAGTTTGAAAGTACTTGTTTTTTTAAATTCTTACAGCAGCTATGAAGTAGTTCCTGTGTAATTTGTATTTATATCTTATTAACTAGACAGAAATGTCCTGCAAAGGTATTCTGCATCTGTATTTTTAATGCTTTAGTAATATTGTGTCCTGGTTTCCCTGGGACATAATCACAGGCCAGCCATGAGGGCAGTTTCCAATCAGCTGGGAGCTTAAGTGAGGGCAGCTGCCCCAAGCTGACCACCACGTGTATCCCAAACCATAAACCTCACCCTCATCATAAAGGAGAAAGGTATGCTGCAGACAGGGAGCTACTCTTCCTGGGGCTCCTTCCCCTCCTGCTCCCAGGGGCTGGGCTGAGTATAACCCTGTATACTTGTGTTGGTGTTAATGTTAATTTTATTATGTCATGAAATCTGTTTTCATTTCAACCCATGGATCTCCTCTCCTTTTCCTCATTCCCCTTCTTGGCTGGGGTGGGGTCATCAGGAGAAGAGAGCACCTGATACAGTTTAGCTGTGAGTAGAGGATTAATGTAGGTATAATGATATCTTAAATGAATCTCATAGTTTAAATTTCTATAACCTGTGTTTCTGGTGATAGTTTTTTGTTTATAATTATGAATACTTTTTTTTTTTGAGAGAGATATTGTTCACCAAGGGACTAGCAAGGGGCAAATTACATAATATTTGTGAGTATTAGTATAGCTACTGGCTAATTATGATCTGTTAGAGAATTCCTATATATTTAAGATTTGTGATCTTGTTTGAGATGCATTTAATTATTAAATGCTCTTTTTGCAGGTCCATGAGATCTTTGAGTGTCAGGAATGTGACAAGAAATTTATTTCAGCTAACCAGCTAAAACGCCATATGATCACTCATTCAGGTAGGGTACAAAAATAATAAAAACCTACATATATATATATGTATGTATTTGATGTGTATTGAATTTTCCCTGCATCACTTTCTTATAGAAGGTTTGATGAATTCTGTGCTGTCCTGAGCTGTTCAAACACTTTTCACGTTCCAAAGAAACTATCTAGCCTATCCTTTCTAAGCCTTTCAAAAGTCAAAGTGTAATGCTATAGTCACCTTCCTGATGCTGCCTTGTAAAGCTATTTTTTCTTGCAGTCTGCGGTAGATGATGTCTGGAATGAAGCAAAAGATTGCTACCTGGTTGATAGGGGGGGGTGAAAAACTGGTGGTTGAAATTTCATGTTGAATAGGATGGGAGATGGGGTATGCTGTCAGACAGATCTGTGATAAAAAGAGAAAGTCATTCATGTACGCATGTAAATAGTAGTTGACTCGTGTCCATAGTTTCCAGTCAGAGCTACACAGGTCATGCTCCACACATTTCATAGACCACACGTTTCATTGTGCTTGTCCTCGGCCAGAACAGGTTACTGTGAGCAAGGAGCAGCCTGTCCATGGGTCTGGCAGTGTGACACAAATTGGCTCTGCCACGATTTCTGATCGCTGCAGTCCAGTGTTTGTCTTTCACCAGTGATTAGAAACATCACATCACAATGGAAACACAAATGTTGTTCTATCAAATACATTAGCATTTTAAAAATGCAGGTTTTTACAGTTGCCTAGGCTTATAATTGAACTGTTTTCTTGGTATCAGTCTACAGCAAAAGTTCATTTCTTGTAAAATAATCTGTATCTCAGAGGCTCCTGGCTTTCTTTTGACACTTTTATATAAGCGTTAATGTAGTTAAGTTGCAGTCACCATTTGAAGCATAAAGGCTTTTTGCGTAGGACCTTTTGGTTTTGGAAGCTAATATGTATATTGTTAATTATGTTTTAAAACATTTAAACTGTCGTGCCCTCTTTCCCATTTGTAATCTGGAAACAGACTTTTCCTCTTTGAAGTAAGTCTCTTTTGATTTAAGCTAATTAATCACAATTTAGTTTTAGCAATGATTATAGCAAAGAATGTGCCAATTTCTTGAGATGCACCATGGCTCATCTTTTGTGAAGTGACTTAAATGTCTAACATAAAGGGCATTAGATATCTTTCTAATTGGTTTAATCTTAATTGGGTTGACTTAATTGCAAAAATCTCTGAGGAGATGACTGTCTCTGCCTTTCATCTTCTCCCCCTGTATAAACAGGAGATTAAATGTCCCCCACTCATTTTCTGCAGAAAAACGCCCCTACACCTGCGAGGTTTGCAATAAGTCCTTCAAACGACTTGATCAAGTGACTGCACACAAAATAATACACAGTGAAGATAAACCTTATAAATGCAAGCTTTGTGGAAAGGGATTTGCTCACAGAAATGTTTACAAGAATCACAAGAAGGTAAAGCACTCTGCTGTTGTTGTTTACAGGTCTGCCAGCCTCACTTTTGCAAATTTTTTTTTTCTTTTAAGTGGTTCATCATTAAGCTCTGGCATGCTTATAAACATGGGATTAAAGTACTGGAGAATGTATTTTTTTTAGTGTTATTTGTTATATCCAAAGTATCAAACTACTAAATGAATTTGGGTAAAAAACAACAAAAAAAAAATTAAACAAGCAGAAAGAACTCAGAGTTGCTTGGTTAAAAGCATCAAATAACCCCCCCCATACTGACTTTTCTGATTTTGTGGTTTTTTTGTTTTTTTTTTTTTTTTAGTGTTTTTTTGAGTACTAGGTTATCAAGTTAAAAATGTGACCAAAATGTCTTCAATTTTTATTTTTTTTTAATGCCATATTTGAATAAAACTAGGTGTAATCCTTTTGCAGTCATTGTCTTATCAGCAGATACTTTCAAATTAAATTGGCTTTGCACTAAGGAGCATTCGCACATAACAACATCAGAAGAAATTTTCCCTGAAAAAGTAGGCTCGTGAAAGGATGCTTTGCTTCAGTTGGTTTAAGCTCAAATCTACGATGCTTAAATTCGGTGATGCCTGCCATTATTCAACCTCTTCTCACTTGTGTCCTGTGATAGGGTGAGAAGCAATGAATTCATGATAAAGCACAGTGTCACCTCAGCATGAGAGAATTTCTTTACTGTAAGGGTTACAGAGCCTTTGAACAGGCTCCCCCAAAAGGTTGTGGAATCTCCTTCTCAGGAGAATTTCAAGACCTGTCTAGGTGCATTTCTGAGTTACCTGCCCTGGTTTTGGTCCTGCTCTGGCAGGGGGCTTGGACTTGATCTTCAGAAGTCTCTTCCCAACCCCTGATGTTCTATGATTCTGTGATTTTTAACCTGGAGTTGCATTTTTAATGGCAAGGCTATATCCATGACTGCTGTTTCAGTATTAAAAGACTGTAGAAAAAGGGAAAACAAAATATCTGTCTCTTTCTTTGCCCAGTATTTGGAACTCTTTCTCTTTACATTTTCTTTTTTTTTTTTTTTTTTTTTTTAGCTCTTTTACTGTTTAAAAAACCCACTACACCTCTCTCTCCCCTTTTGATGAAACTGATATACCCATGCTTACAAGTCTTCTGCACTTTGGCTCATGTAATATGCCATCTGGGAATTTGGCACAGGATCTTTGCACCATCTCTTGCACTTTCAGCCATAAATCATATTAGAGTAATAATAGTGCATCTAACCAGATGAAATGGTGATGACTGTCTGAAACAGAAAGCATGCAGAAGCCTGCTGAAGGACAAGATTAGCTCCCATATATGCTGTGATTGTATTTTAAGTTTCAGACTTGATTATATGGGGCAGAATCTCACATACTGGATTTATTCCAAGAAAAAATGTATAAAATACCACCTGGAAAGATACTTCTGTATCTTAAATGAATACTTTTTACATCTTGTTTTGTTAATTTGCAGATCATGATTGGTAGGAAGTTTGGGCTTAAAATGGACTTGAGGATTGAGTATAAGTGATAAAACACTTTGACCCAATTCTGTGTTTAAAGCAGGAACACCATTAGCATAGGCAAGGATAAGAGGCCCTACTTAATAGGGAAATATTTAGACAAATTTAGTGAGTACTTATTTCACCCATAAATTCTAAAACATGTTGGAAAACTTATTACCTCAACCTGTTTGCACATACTACTGGCTGTAAATCAATCCTGTAATGAGAGAAGCTTATTCCGGAAGAAATGTTTGTCTCTGATTAATTTCACAGTGCTGGTTTTTTTGAGTTCCAGGGTGCAGTTCCTGTTCTAATAGCAGGGACCTTAGAAACCTGCAGTAGGAATGATGGTATGATAGTTAAAAACACTTAAATCCACAGCATTTAACAGAAAACGTGCTTACATGTTTGATAACAGCATGCTTGAAAAAGCTCTTTGGGTTTTACAGCAGAGGTAACCCCTTTTTATTTATAAGAAACAGGATACATATACATTTTGTGCCTTTGGATTTGTGTTTTGTGTTTCACACTGAAACTTACTGCTGTTTCTGTGATTCCTTTGTGGGGATCATTTAATTTGATTTTGTGTTT
The DNA here is from genome assembly GCA_023637945.1 of Phaethornis superciliosus. Taxonomy (NCBI): domain Eukaryota; kingdom Metazoa; phylum Chordata; class Aves; order Apodiformes; family Trochilidae; genus Phaethornis; species Phaethornis superciliosus. Next base: position 22,858,812 of record JAJQWJ010000011.1, read on the forward strand.
TAAGTATTAGAATAAAAATGGCTCCCACAACACATGCTTTTAAACATCTTTCAGATGTGGGTAAATGTTGTGTCATTTCAGAGGTGTGCAGGAGGAGATGAGTTCCTCACATTTCACGGGATTTCTCTGGGATAGACAGCAGAGCTGCTAATTTGCTCTGTTCAGTGGTGCACTGTGATGTGAACCTTAATTTAGCACTCGTTATACCCTTATATCTACAGATTTGAGAGGCAGGAACTCTTGATCTTCCTCTGGTACCTTTCTGATGGACTACTTCTGTGTACAAGTACTACAGTGGTCTGTGTGGGTACAGGTGCAAGCTTGCTTTGTCACTTGCTTGGAAATGTCAGTACTGGGAACTGTTATGCAACATGGAACTGGCTCAGGTTATCTTGAAAAAGCTCAGACTTTTCGACTAAGTCTGAGCTTAAGATCATATGATGAATATGGTTCATTTTTTGGTAAGGGAAGGGAATGGTACCTGAAGGTAAGAGGCAAAGGCAGTATTGGCCTATGATAAAGATAAATGTAGTCACTTTAATCCAGGTTAGATTGGATCAAGATGCATCTTCTGTGCCATATAATGCAGATTCTTTCCATACAGAAGAAAGTGAAGTTTTTGTTTGTTCTTCTCTGTTGCTATGTACAAGAGGATGAGTTCAGAGAATAAAATATGAAGATATGACAGTGAGCAGAAATAGGTCAACAGACAGGATTTTAGATGGGTTTATCGTTAATCCAGGGTTATTTGGTTCTGGGAACCATAATAAATGGAAAAAACTGTATTTCCCCAGCTTCTCTGTTGGAAATAAGTAGTCGGCTGGGTGTAAGCCTCCACAAATGGAAAACGTGCCGTGAAATATTCCATAAGACCCCATCCTCAGTTGCTTTGATTGTATCACTGTCCTCTGCTCTGACTGAAGGGAAGCCATCTCTGATCTGAAACCTATTAGTAGGAGAAAAAAGGACAGTTCCTGTTTCAGGGATACCTCTCCTCTGTAAGATTTGCATGGCTTTTTATAATAGATCTGGCTTGTTTCTGAACCATTCACAAAAGAGGCAGATGATCTGTTTACCCTTGCATGTGGGTATGCCTAGTTAGGTGTTTTTCTTTGTAGTGAAGTTAAGATGTGCAGATGAATAGTTGTATGTTGATAAAAAGATGAGAACTGTCAAGGAGATGCTAAGAAGGAATTCTGTACAAGTCACTGTGCTTTTCAGAGCTGTCACTCAAATGGTGAGTGTTCTAAAATGGCATTTTTCGTATAAAGAACATGAATTTTGCGCTCGTGAAAGGTGCCAGATTGACAGCCCTAGAGACTGAACCCTTCTATTTATCCACAGAACAGGTACAGCACAGACAGCAGCACTGCGAGCTTCCCCACAGTGTTCCATCAATATGTCTCAACCCTGTTCTGGAGGAACCACCTATTGAGGTGAGAAGGTAGTTCAGTCTCTTCATGTCCTGTCAATCCTTGGCCTGATGCCTGAGCCTGCCAAGCAAGGTTTCAGCTAATGCAAACTGTGATGTAAACCCGTAGAAGCTGGACTGAAACATTCAGCCTATTTTATGTAATCTGTGTGATATATTCCACACATCTGATTGTGTTCCAGTTGCCTTTTTACCTTAAATGACAAAGGTCAAGGAATTGACTCTGAATCCAAAGCCTCTGTACACCATTGCACGTACTCTAATGTTTTGGTACTCTTGTGTAGGTATGTAAGAGGACACGTTAAAATCAATCTAGCTTCAAGGCCCTCAGTCTGCATCTAAATTGTTATGCTGGTTTGCTCCCCACAGTCACTTTTTTTTTCTCTATAGTTTAAGGGATAGCTATAAATATTGTGTGGTATTAGAAGGAGCAGCAATAGATAATACAAATACATACTATTTACCGTCTACAAAATATGCTCATTTACCCTATTCTGTGGATATTCTAAAACACTGTCCATACCTTTTTCCTTTTGGCACTGCAGCTATTACTTAAGGTCCTTTGAGCTAATAGAATGTTTAGACACTGATGCTTTAAAAACTTGCTTTCCTTTGCAAAAATACTAGGAAATTTGGAAGATAATAAATACTATTAGATAATTTACTGTCTATAGTGGGACAGTACTTAATAACACTAGGAAATAGGGAAAGTGCTTTGAAAGTGACAAAAGAATGAAGCGGGATGTTTCCCAAGCTTCAGAAATCTGCTTCAGCAACTCTGCAGTTTGTGTTTTATCCAAGTTTAGTCTTTTGTTTTATTTATGACTTGAAGGCTGTTTCTCTGCTATGACAAATTGTTCTACAGTGAATAAAAATGGTAGGGTTTTTTTTAAATTTGGTTCATTTTTAAGACGACTAGTTGAAACAGTTATATGTAAGACTAGTCTCATTATTTGAGCAATTTTATTTTTCAAATTGTGGATACTATCTTGAGATAATCAGAGCAGTTTTATATTCAGACGTAACTGGGATAAATGGATTTGTGTACATGTGTTTACTTTTAAAGCATTTATTTGTATTAATAACCACTTAAGGCCAGTGTTAGTACTAATAAAATAATGCAACTGAGCTTATAGATTTTTTTTCCTGGTTATTCTGTATTTTTGTTTCTCTTTACATGCACACCTTGTGTAATGCTTCTGAGGATGGGCAAGGTACTTTTTCAGTACCTGCTATGCTGACTTTGAGGATTCTGGATAATAACTGAATGATTGTTTTAAGTCTTCACCCCCTGATGATTCAAATTGCTATGATATTCCCTTTTGAATCCAATCTAGAAAATTAGCTATAATTACTGTAATGACAGCTAATTGATTTCCCTGAACCTTTCTTCTGACATGTTCTTTCATCTCCAGACCCATTCTGAAGAGAGACCGTTCCAGTGTGAGGAATGCAAAGCATTGTTCCGAACCCCATTCTCTCTACAAAGACATCTGTTAATCCATAACAGTAAGTGCTAAGTCAGAGGGGAAAATTAACTTCCTCAGTTCTTGCATTTGACTGAGAAAACCATTGGCACCTTGCTCTAGTATGTGACTTGCTATATTAAATACGTATAAAGATTTGGCTCTAAGCCCAGAGAGTTAGTTTATCTTTTCAAATCATAGTAGAAGTGCAGCACTGGAAATTATAGGAGTGATTGCAAACAAAACTTTCAGATAAAAAGGATAAATCCTTCTGAAACTCAGTAAATATTGAATCTTGTCTTTTACCATAATGAGATAATGTAAATTTATGGAAATGATACAAATATTTCTTGCTTCAAAAGACGTGGCAATATGTTAAAATTTTCTCTGTTTTTGCTTCGTTTTTCCTTTCATTTCTCAAGTTTTTTTCAGACATGGAGTTATTAAAAGAGACAGAAAGAAACAAATGACTACCTAAAAGTAAATCCATGAAGCCTAAAAGTTTTTTGGAGAAGAAACTTTTAAGAGAAATTGAGTATTTTTTCTTTGAACCAGTAGAAAATTGCATGTTACTTTAGTAAAAATAATGACTTCACTTTTTCAGCAGTGTAGTCTCATGTTCCCAAGATGAAGACTGAAGTGATTTAACAGTTACAAGCAGTATCAGAGTTAAACATTCATGTAACAGCATATTAAAGGTTGGGGTGATTTTATTCTTTAATGAGCAATAGCAAAGAAGTAAGTGCACCTCTACACATTAATCATTGCTACATTAGCAAAAGTAGTTTGTGCTTATACGAATCTATCATATTCATATGGATGAGGAGGCAGTGGATCAGACCTCTTCTGAAAAGTAAGAAATGGAGAATGGTCCTTAGGTTATGGTGATATTTCTTGTGGTGTAACAGGGAAGTTTTTTGACATATGGGCACCTTATCTCCACTTCAGACTGTGGATTTCTGAATGAATGCCATGTCGCAGAGGTTTAACTTGTAATTTTAATTGAGATGTTAACAAATAGAAGAGGATAGTCTCTTCTGCATTCACAGTAGAGATAAAATGGAGGTTGATTACAGTGACTTCTCTGAAGAATTGTGTCTTTTTTTTTTTCTCTTGGAAGATGTATGCAGATTTTCAGAATACAAATGTCTCCTTCCCCCTCCCAGCCAATTTATTGAATTGTAAAACCATTAGCAACATTACTCTGGCCTTTACCATAACTTTCAGCCACATTACCAGAGTCTGAGTAGTAATATTGCTGTAACACTTCATCTTTATCACATGAGTTTGCCTCTATTGATGCAAATGAGATAGGTTTCTCAAAGCAAGTATTTCTTATTTTGACGTTGTGTTAAACTCGGGAAGCTGTCTCTTACCATCTAAGTTTCAAAAGATGAAGCCTATTTCATCTTTTGCTTGTTACCATAAAGAGAGTCTGTTACTGGAGATGCTGATAAAATCTGTGCTTTGTTTCATTGGAAGCCATTTTCACTGGTTACCATTTCCCCTGTGGCTAGAGAGTTTCATCTCATATTTCTCACTACATTGTTGTGATTACTTTCTACTTTCTCAGTTTTCGAATTACATTTTTACCTGATGTAATACTGCTTTTATTTCTGTTATCAGGAGACAGCTTAGCATTTGTCATAATCTTTCTGAAACAAGCATTAGTGTATTTTCACAATAAATCTAGTATCTTCAAACTATGTTTTTCTCTTTATAAGGTGAGAGGACCTTCAAGTGTGATCACTGTGATGCTACTTTCAAAAGAAAGGACACGTTAAATGTTCATATTCAAGTTGTACATGATGGGCATAAGAAATACAAGTGTGATCTCTGTGATAAAGCTTTTGTGACACCTTCAGTCCTGAAGAGTCATAAAAAAGTGAGTAGAATCTGTTCTATCCTTATTATTCATTCTGTGTCCTTAGGTTTGTGACTAAACAAAGTCCGCAGATGCTTCTGCATTTCTGGCTTTTCAGTAGAAAGCTGTTATGGTGCTTAACATACTAAAATGCTTATTGCAATAGCGAGACTGTTAGTGGCATGCAGAATTTGCAGAGGGTTTATGTATAAATCCAGTGTAAGTACCCCACGCATAAGGCATGTGGGAGGATGGGGCTGTTCGCATTGCTCTAATCATGCTCCTTTCCGCTGATCTCTGCAATGGAATTGGGGTAAACTTTAGAAGCTTACCACAGTAGTTTGGCCTGAGATAAGATTTATATTAAGGAAAGATATGTGAGGAAAATAATTGACTCAAGAACAAATCCCCTGAGGAAAATACACTCAGGTGTTGCCACCAAATGCCTATAAGGAGAGTTTGTCGAAAAACATCCTATATTATTTGCCATATAGTATGAGTGTAAAAAATTTCAATAATAAAACTGACTGTAACTGAGTAACTTGGTACAATATTTTAAATGCATTACGATGGTGAGTATTGTGCATTACAACACAAAGTTATGTTTAAAACTGAGAAAAAAAATGTAAAGGAGTCTTTCAATGTCTTGACAACCCTACTGTGTTGCAAGGACAAAGGTCAACTGGGCATTTTTAATAGTAACTATTTAGGAAATAGTAAGTTTAAGAATTAAAAAGCCAGTTTATTTTGCTATTAATTATGGGATTTGTTTAGATATTCTAGAGGAAAATTGAAAGAGCATCTATATGTAATTCCTTGGAATATCTTCCTGATATTGTATAAACTATAATGGAGACAATAATGGTCAGTGTCAGTACAGTTAAAAGAATAACTCTTTTTAAAGCTGTGCTGAAGCTCTCATTCTTGTCTTTCTTTGTAACCCATGTAGACCCACACAGGAGAAAAAGAGAAAATTTGCCCATATTGTGGACAGAAGTTTGCAAGCAATGGAACACTGAGAGTTCATATTCGAAGCCATACAGGTACATGTTGTTTATTGTGATGAACAAAGAAGTCTTACTAAATATATAAGTAACTATAAATATGTTCACAATTAGTTTATCTACAAATAGAAATACATTTTACACGTAGGCCTAATACAGCGTCTTTTTCAGATATTTTACCTTCTTACTCTGTAATACCAGAATCTTTTCTCAACTGTAATTATGTATGATTATGTGTGTGTATATATATGTATCTATCTCAAAAGTTATATGAATATGAGTTCATTCCTTTCTGTGACCTTATCATAACCTACATGTTACACAAATGTTCTACCTAGAGTATGCTTTAACTCAAACATTATTTTCTGTTGCAACATCTGACTCATTCTCTCATTCTGCTGGTCTCCTAATGTTCCTGGGTCTAAGTTATGTCACTTGCATTGCTGTTTCCCTATCATGTTATATATGTGCTTCTTTTAACACACTGAAAATATATTACTCACGTTGTCTTGCTTATAAGTTTCATTTTATGAGCTTATGCTTTTATTCACATAAGTGGCAGGCAGCTGAAAGGGTTTTTTGTGATACTGTTTCCAACATAGGTTTGCCTTTGGCAGACAAAGCATCAGTTAACAAATAGTCTTCCTGTGACATTCCATTCATGTTTTATAAGTAAATTTGGTTTTCACAGAAATGACAGAACTACTGTTTTTAATTGTTTTGGTATCTACTCTGTTTGGGAAAGTCTTAATCACTTCAGCCTGTCAAGACCACCTTAATATTACTAGATTTTGATATCTAGTGATTGCTTTGGCCTTAACAGCTACAGACAGTAGAAAATTTTTGTCCTGGCCCTGCAGTCAGGATAAGAGGCTGAAACTAACTTATCTCTATGTTTAGAAAATTTATCCCTCATAGCAGCTGCATAAACTAGATAGGTATAAGCCTCCGTATATGTGTTTTGCTCAGGTCGTTTGCATATACTGTATAATCATAGAAACAACAGATGCTGAAGGTCAAAGCTGCTGAGCCTCAGAATTGCAATGCAGAAGTTCTCTCCATCCCTTCTGTTTATTCATGTTCTTTCTTTTACAACTCCACATTATCAATTCTGTTCAATGCCGTTCTTACACAGAACGTTCTTTCTCTTCAGTCTTCTGCCCATAAGCTCTTCTTTTTTTGACTTTCTGGAGATGCAAATAAAAAGAAAAAGGAAACTCCCAACACTCACAGAGCATGTGGTATGAGGATTTAGGGAATCCTTGATCTGTGCTGTTTGGAAGGACCAATGACTTATCCACCTGGGCTGTACTTTAGTAAATCATGTAGACAGGAATAAAAGGAAGCATTTCAATAGTACTGTTAGTCACTTAGCACATTAGTTTGGCTTCTTGGAATACGACTGCCTCACTTTCTAATCTGTGTTAATTTATTTCATGAAGTTATTTTTCTATTTTAATTACGTATCGTTCTTTACCTCGCCATCCTGTGAGATACTACATTACCTTTTAGTCTTCTGATATTTTGGCAAGTGCTTAAAGGAATATCAAAATGTTACTGTAATTCTTAATTAAAATCTCTGAATTCACATTTCATTGTTTTTTTTTTTTGAGGGCAAGTGTGCTTTATTGCTTTTACTAGATGGTTCTTTCTTTTGTTTTTCTCTTATTTCACAGGCCCTTTCCTTAAGCTTTAGGTATTTTTTTCTATGTACTATTGATGTTATATTCAGTTTGCACAGAGTGGAAAGACCCTAGTTTTTCAAGCTGATAGTGCAGCTAGCTCTTGGGAAAATGCTTTACAGCTATAGGAATGAAAATGCTTTTCACACATGTGCTGTTACCAATTACATTTAATGTTTTGGTTCTCTCAAGCAGGCTTTCCTAAATTTAGGAGTTAGGCTAAGGTGAGTTTCATGAAACCACTCATCAGACCTTTAACCTTGACTAAAGAGCCATGCAAAATTTGTAGCCACTATTACACGAGGAACAGTAAACTATGATATTTTGAGTGTACTTGAGGTAGAAAGGCACTGAAGATTTGCAGTACATTTGTAAATTAAATATGTTGGATTCCTTGCCTTATATAGGTTGGAATTATGGCAATATGTAGTGTTAAAACAACTTATGAAAGAATAGTACTGAAGAAGGAGGGAAATTTCTAAAGCCTCTTTTTTTACCTAGAAAACTAGAAACAGTCATTTTAAAGAGTTATTAGTTCCAGAAGGATGCCCTGCTAAAATGTTATAATGACCTGTGATAAATAAACTGATACTGTCCTCTTCCAGTTTAGCTGCTATTGTGTCTATCACATTTTTGGTGGAGCATTTTGTGATCCACAGCCTCCACTGTGAGAATCAACTGAAATACATTTTCAAGGTTGTTTTTTTTTTTATGTGATCCCATTATGATTCCTGACCATTTCTTTGTGATGTGAAATGTGAAAGAAGAAAAACAGAAGGAGAGAGGGGACTTGCCACTAAGTTGTGACTTATGGTTTTAAAAAAAATATCTAAGTTATGGCGAAATACCTTTTGTGAGGTTTAGTGAGGAAGTGCCATAGTTAGGTTCTGGAGAGGTGGTTTCGGCAATAAAGTTCACTGCATTGTGAAAATCATTGACAACTTTTCAGGGATTTTTTTGAGCGTTACAGAGTTTTCAGTTTGTCAAACAAAGGGGCCATAAGTGTATGTTATTTAGGGATGAAAGTTTTCTAAGCATTGCAGTGTTGATTACTTTGTGCTCTTAGTATCTGTTAAATTCTGTAATTTCAAATTAATTCAGAACTGTGCCCTTCAAAGCCTTCAGAGAATCACTTTTCATTCTGAGCTAGAAGTTAAACAACCAGACACTGTCCATCTTTAAGATGATTCGTCTTTTTGAATAAGCCTTCAGCTGTGGCGAAGCTTTTGGTGCAAGTAAGCAGTATACCCTAAGTGTAAATATTGTGAAGACCTTTCTGGTACAGCTGACTAGGTTTGAGGTCTTCGTGCTGATGCTTGCCTTATCCAATTTTCTATGCACATGTTCAGCTAGGCTTAGTTTTATTAGTTACTTTGTATTAAGAGGTTTTGCTCGATATTTACAAAGCAAAGCCAGGAAGAGTTCTTTTGAAGAGAATTTCTTCCCTCTTTTATCTTAGGGTAAGACTTTGTAAATGAACCCTAACCCTAACCCTTCTGCCTTTTGCAGAAGGTTTGGGGTGAGTGAACATGTCTGCATGTGCATGTATAGAGGGAAGGGGTTGATGTTTGCATCCGAACCCAGCATAATGCTCTGTAATTCATCATCTGGTTTTCCAGCCTTGGTAAGGCAGAGACAGCACTCTGTGGGTCAGCTGAAGCACTATAGCACATTCTCCCTCTGCTTGGTTTATGACTTCTTAGGGTCAGAGGGAGCTAGGGTTAATTCATCAAAAGAATCCTCTGACTGTGATATAAATTCCTTGGCTTGTTCATAAATTGCAGAAGAAATTCCATGGTTTGCTTCTGGGCTTGAAAACTGGGGCACAGGAGGTTAATTACTTCCCAAAAGTTTCAAGCAACTTTGCATTAACAGTGACTGGCTGTGGTTTGTGCAGCTTTGCAGTTGTCTTACAGATACTTAAATGTTCTAATTGCTGAATGTGTCTGTATTTGTATGGGCCTATGTATTTTATATAATAAATAATATGCATTATAAGAAATATATAATATATATTATGTATTATTTATGTATAATAAATAAAATGTATTTGTGTGCAATACACACACAAATACATTTTATTTGTCATATTTTTACTGTTGCTTTCCTAATTACTTGTATCCTAATCCCCTCCACACTTGAGATGTAGAACATCAAGTTGCAAAACAATGAAAGTTGTTGTTCGGGTTGTTTATATTTGCTGATAATTTTTTTTTTGAGTTAAGTGAATTTTGAGCGTCTTAATTGTACTTCTTTCCTTTGTGCACTTTGTTACATAGGGACTGGTGAGGGACTGCTTGTGAACCTACAAGTCTTCCAGAAAATGCTTACACATGCAAATGTATGTTAAAACATAGCATTATTTTGCTTTTAACGTCACATTTAGTCAAAGTCCTGATAAAAAGCCAGTGTGATATCTATGAGTTTACATCTGTCCTAAATGTTTCCTGAAAAGATAATTGAATCATAGAATCATAAAATCAGCCAGGTTAGAAAGGACCTCTGAGATCCTCAAGTCCAACCTTTCATCCACTACCACTGTAGTTACTAGACCATGGCACTGAATGCCATATTCAGTCTCTTCTTAATCTCCAGGGATGAAGAATCCACCACCTCCCTGGGCAGCCCATTCTAATGTCTGATTGCCCTCTCTGTAAAGAATTTGTTCCTAATATCTAAACTATACCTCCCCTTGCAGAAATGTTTATATTCTACACCTGTTAAAAGCTGTGACTAAATGTGGAATTTTCATGTTATATTTTCTGGTATGTGGAAAGCATGGCTTTGTTTCATAAGTGTGGGTTGAGAAGGCTCTTTGTAAATTTACTTCCATATAAATGAATGAAAGGTGTTACCTAGAGACTACTTTAAAAAAAAACATTCAGACTGTGGATTTCTATATCCTTTGTGTCAACACAGGTAAGCTTACCTTTTAAATTCCCATTTCCATAATTAAAGACTGCTTTTTAAGCTCATGAATACATTTCATCATAGTTAACCCCTGTACCTTTAGGTACTGATTGGCTTCTTGAGATGTCTTTCATCCTCTGCATTGAGCACCTGATGTTACAGTCCTAACTTGGCCATTGTAGTCACATTTCTACAATTTGATTAACTAGGCATTTGAATGTATTTAAAATCATAATTAAGGTTCAGTTGTATAAAAAGCTACATCCAAATTTTGTGCTTTCATATAAGAATGCCTGAGTAAACAAACAAAACTCAAGATTTAGAGTTTTAATAAAAATCTTTGGTTATTAACCAAATTCAATCATCTATGAACATAAGACTTGAAACATAAGTTTTAAGTATTTGAAGCCATCAAGTAGTTGAAGTACAGTATAACTCTTGTGTATTACTGTGTAAAGTATGTCTCCAACATTTTAATACCTAAACAGACAGATATTTGTTCAGGAACTTAAGAAATAACGTACAGGCAGGATTCTTATTCTATCATATCTTGTGGTAAATTACTTTATAAGACACATTTTGTTACATGAAAAAAAAAATAATAAGGGAAGCTTGAAGGAACTACTTCTTATATCACAATGAAGTAAGTGAAAAATGTATCTTCATCTAGCCAATGAACAGCTTGCAAATGTATACAGATAGTTTATTTCTATTAAATAACTTACAAATAATCTTTCTTTTATCTACCAAATCTAAAAAGGAGCTTGCAGAAGGCCTCAAAGGTAAGGATTCTGCATTTCTAAACTTTTCAGTTTATACATCATTGTCCTGTTTATCTCCAGACAACTGTTAAATCTTTAGAAGTACCTGTAAAGTTTTCATGCAGCTGTCAGCTTCTTGTTGTCTGCTTCCGTGAATGAAAATGTGTTTTCATAACGGGTAGATTATTCGAATGCTAGTGACATTTGTAGATTAAGTGAATTACTAATTGATTAATACATATACTTTAAAATACTAGTTGACCACTGGGTTCACTGAAGTCATACATGTTAATGTTCCATTCACAGGGAAACATTATTGCTTAATTCCACTGATAGATGCAAAGAGTGAAACTGTTTCATTCTTTAAAGTAAGTGCATCAGAGGCTTTTTGTGACTAAAATCTTAATAGTGCTGTAAAACTGACGAGAGTCTTTAAGTTATAATGGTAGTTATTTCATGCTTTGCTATACAGATTCAGATAGCTGCCTCATTATCTGGGGTCCTTTTACTAATCTTTATAATGAATTTAGTTACATCTGAAGCTTCAATTGTTTTGTGATAATTTTTGTAGACTAGATAGGACAAATGTTTTTACGATAGGAAATATGAAGTCTCTGAATTAACACAAAACTTTGTATAAAACAAATCTTATCAGCTGTGAAAATACCACTTCTGTGACTCAAAAAATAAGACATGGCTAAGTACTTATAAGAAAGAGCATTAATAGAAAAAACTTGGTTTAAGAAATCCTTTTCTTGCCTCTTTTGAAAAGAATAGTATTTGAGTTTCTTATTAAATATGTGACCATTTTCAGTGGGTGGGAAATAGATTTGTTTGATTTATATAAAACCATTTCTAGTCCTCCCTGTGTCTGGAAAATATACAAGTATTGGAGCTTGGTTAGAAAGCATTCACAAATACAGTCTTAATGTTGTTAATCATTGGTCAAAGAAAAGAAACCAGCAGAAATGTTAAATCTCTTGTCTTCAGAGTTTGCCAAGTTTGAATGTTGGTTAAAATGAAGGATGCGTAAGAAATGTCTTTAGTTGACCCATACCTGAGCAGAGCTATCCCGCCCTTCATCTGGCTGGCTGGAATGGAATTACATGTATATTTGGTGTTACTGGGCCATGAATATTTTATCTTTCAAATCATGAAGCTGTACCCTTCTCATGAAGCATGAGAAAGGTACTCCTGCGTGAGTACTTCTGAACCTTCTAAAGTGCAAAATTTAGCGTGTTTAAGGGTTGAAAATTGAGTAGACCAGAACTTTGTATAAGTCAGATCACTGTTTTTATTGTCTAGTCTGCATTAAGGCTAGGCCACGTAAAGAGAGTAGCTAGCTATTGCAGTTGGCCAGGCTTTGTGATTAATCTCCTGTTATTTTCCCTTCATAGAATCCTGGATTAAAATTATAATAATGCTTAAGAGACCTAGGATATTAAATGCTTTTGAAAATGCTACTTGGTATCTAGAAAACTGCTACCTGAGAAGAGATTTATTATTTTGAAGAAATATTTCTCTTCTAAGGAGCCATTTGACATTCAGTACAACAGCAAGGGGGTGACATTTACTGAATATTTTCTTAAAGTGTGAATATTTATCTTCAATCAGTAATTGGTTTTCTGGCATTTTCCTGAGTTCCTATTTACCTTAATTCCTAATGAAGTTCCTTTCATGTGGAAGAAATGTAGTTCTTTTTATCTTGGGTTTCTTTGCCTATGTGTGCATATTTGTGTAATGGAATAGCTGAGTTCTGCATTTTACACAGACTTTTATTTCATGGTAGCACCATATACAGAGCAACAGCACTTAAGGGTAAATGTGTAAAGTTGTCAGGTACTGTGTATGAACAGGTAATATTCTGAAGCACATGTCACAAATTAGAATTTTAACCTTTTGCTCATGCTTACTTGCTGTTGAACTCTGTCATCACCTCAGATTATCTCTGACTGAAAAACTCACCTTGCAATTCCCATTCTCGGCTGCCCTGTTTATCACCTGATGTGGAGTGTTGCATGCGTGATCCAGATGGCTCCTGGACTTCAGATTCTTTCCCAGGTGGACTGCCTTCTTTCCACCACAAAGTCTGTCTCAAAGTCTGTATTAAATGCCTAGCTGTAGCCACTTCAAGAACTAATGTGTATTGGTTTTGTTTCTTAATTGTCTTGTTCCCAAGGCTATCTGAGTTTTTGAAATCTGGGTGCTAAAAACTCGCAGTATATACGGCCTTTTACTGTCTCACAGGAAACTGCTCATCCTGAGTTGAATGGGAATAGAAGAACCTGATGTTTAAATTTTTATGCTACATAAAGGTCCAGTAGTTGTGATTTAGAGCTAGAGATGTACACACTTTAGGAAAAGAAGATATCAGTTCTATCCTGACATGGTTTTGAATCAAAATCACATATGGTTTTGAATAATGGAATTGTTTTTTGTAATCCTTGTATTAGGGTTAAATTTATTTTTATTATGTTAAAAGCTTTGGTTTTGTTCGTACAAAATCTGGAAGTAGAATGTCTAGACTATGAATTATAGTAAATCCACTGCACTTTATCCAAGGATTATTTATTTGAGGTTATTTGTACAGAAATGCCAGTAATGTGTTGAGCAGTTTGACAGCTGGGACATGACAGTCAGCTGTAACTTGAGTGCAAACATTGCCTTTGTTATGTCCCTCTTACTTGATTATTTTGCTGTTTTAATGGTAGCAATTGTTCTTAGTTATTGTTGCATTCACAGCATTACTTCTGGGCATGTTGACTGAGCAGGCTGTCAAATTAAGATATGTTTAATAACACCTACTGGATTTTGATACAGTATTTAAGTAGAAAGCCTTGTGTCTTCATTAAAAGTGTGGATCATAGTGTCGTTTGTGGCTTAATGGCAGAGTTATGAACAATAACATAGAAAGTTGAGCCTTTTTTCAGATATTTTCCAATCATTTTGGTGCTTACGAACTCCTTTGTGTGAGGGTGAGAGAAATAGCGATACAAGACATGCAACACTGTTTCCTTCGTTCATCTTAGTCATTCTAACTTACTTTTTTTGATAAGCAAGGATTTACACCTAGAAATCTCTAGTTATTTGTTGTGTGTGAATTATTCAGACGTTCATGATTCTGATCCTTGTAACTGTTTTTTAGTGTTCTTTGCTTGATTGCGGATGACTTTGAAAGCTCTGATAAACAATGTCTGCTTCCCAGGAGCTTTTAACACATTGAACTAGCTCTCCAGTTTTTCTTAGTAAGAATTCTAAATTTTGTTGACTCACAAAACCCACTCATTTTTATACAGTAGCAATAGTTCTGTATCAAACATTGCACTTCAGCAAACCCTCATGTGTGGGAAGAATATACTTGACATTCATTATTTCATTTTATTTCTTCTTTGTTGTCATCTTATGCTGTTTGTGTTTCACTATATTAGAGAAAGGATCCACTGCTCCTATTTGTCTTAAAGGATTTAAAGTGGTAGAGGCTGTGTAAAACTTCTCTTGGAGAACACCTGCTTCCCCAGTAGTCTCATTAATTAATATCTTAATGGTGTCATTCTTGTGAGCAATTGACTGGTAGCATGAATCATGTTTGAATCCTGTTCTGAAGCAAGGAGGGAAGTTAATTTTTACCAGAGCTTGAGAAGAAGGAAAAGTAGAATAATTATGATTATAATAATCTTGGCAAAATCTGCTGTCCATAAATTCAGACATCTAATCTGAATTAGTTTCCTAAATTCCTGATACAGAACACAGATGAAAAGATGCATTGATGGCAGGCAGCTTATGCAGTTCTTAAGCAACAAAGTTAGGCCCTTTCCAGAGAGCAGTTCGTGCTAACTTTCTTTTATCTATAATATCACTGGGATTCAGAACAGTTGGTTAAAAATAGACATTATATTTTCCCATGGTTGATGTCAAATGAGGGGAATCTTACTCCTGTTTACAAATGAAATAATTTAAAAATACAAGTTATTTTTTTATTTAAAACAATTGTTAATACCCATCTATTTTCAACACAGTGTCACAAACTAATCTTTGGACTGGTTACAAAGAGACTGGGAAATTAATTGTGAGGAGCATGGCTGTTGCAAGTACAGATTTGTTTTAAGTGGCCCACATTTAATTTTATAAAATCCTAAAACTCTTTGAGGTAGAAGTTACACATTTAAAAGATGTGTATGCACAGGGGAAAAAGTTGCTTATGTAAATGTTAAGAGCATTTATATATTTTGGGCAAACAGATTACAAAGATTAGGTAAAAGAAAATAACAAAAAATAGGAGCAACAGTAAAATTACTTGAGGTAATCTTTAAAGTTATTTTGCTGAGCATTATTAATGACATAAGTGCATGAGAAGTTATTTATATAATTTAGAAAAATAGGGTGTCACCGAGCACTGATGTTAAGTCAGAGCTTGCAGTCTGTGTTATATAATGAACTCGATTTTTGGAACAATGAAGATTTTTGAAAATTTAAAGTAGGTAACAGCTGCTTGAAGCTGGTCTTTTTTTCATGTGCATCGTGTTGTTACAAAGTCATACTGTTGGCCCTCTACTGGCATCTGCTGAAGGCTCTTAAGGTCTTCCCCATGTACCACGGTCTCCGTAGTTAATTTCTAAAGGACACTTAACCAGTTTCAGACAAACTCAAAACCATCCTTTGAAAGCAAAAGTCTTTCTCTTAAAAGACTTCGGAATGGGAGGGTGGAGGAGGGGTGTAACTCCATGTCAGTGCTCATCTGTTTACAAACTGCTGAGAGCTTTAACTCCCACATTCAAAAGCAATAAAATATAAAAATGTCAGCTGAATTAATTGTATATTTGAGTACTGACAACTGTTGAAGTGTTTGAATTTCAGAGGCATGGATTATAAAGACACTGAGGGTCACGAGAGAAAGTGTATTTCAGACTGCTCAATGAAAACACAGATACAACACAGTGGTGGTTGTCATCGTCCTAAAAAAAAAAAAAAAAAAAAAAAAAGCTAAAATCACACAGTTGTGCTGAGAAATAGCAAAACGTGAGACAAAAATATTTGTATTTCAGAAGTACTTTGGCACACACTGTTTTGCTGCTGTCAATTGACGCAGTTACCTAAACAGTAATTAAAGACAGAAAGTAACAGAATAGTCTGTCTCCTAAATACTGGATTTTTTTTTTTCCCCTGAAATAATCGTATAATGTCAGTTGCCCTCAAACCTCTGCACAACCTGTGACTATGTGGAGATTTGATGTACAACAGTGGCTGTCAGCTGTACTGTATTCAAAATCTGTCCTTCTGAAGCTTTTTCCATTGCATACTTTTTCTCATCCTTTGACATCTTGTTCCAGGAAAGAAAGCATCTTTCCTCTGAGCAATCATGGGTAAACACTTCATCTGGAGAAAAGCTGAGGAGATGAGACTTCCTCCAAATCAAGATGAATATCCCTGTTATTAGGGACAGTGGAGCTTTAAATGCTTATCTCTCTGATCTCTGGCATATCACTAAAATATGTCTCTTTTTTTGTTTTAAACTGAGAAATGTAATTAATCTTACATTTTTTGCAGTATGATGGTTAATAAATGTTTGATGTTTGGATTATGTTAAATCTTTATGTATGAAAAAAGTTGTTCATGAGCAGGAAGCCGATCATTGACTTAGTAGAAAAGGCTTTGCTTTGCTTCCGTTTTCAAATAAAGGGTTGTTGCACCTTCAGCATTACGATTGTGTTGAAAAAATTCCATTTTGTTAATAGAAAAGTAGTGTCTGAATTTTTCAAGATGTTGTTTTTGCACTAGAAAAAAAATGTGTATTTGTTTCTAAAGTGTTGTGTATGGAAAAAGGAGGCAAGAGACCCAGACTCCTGTGCATTGCCCAAAGAGTTAAATATTGAAATGCCCTTAGGGAATTATAAAACTTTATCACTTCTTCCAAATTATGGACGTACCTTAGAAACCCTTCACTCTTCGATTCTGAATAGTTCAGTATCCCCATTACACTAATGTGAGTTTGGGAAAATTAATGCTATATTACACCAGTTTAATGGAGCATTAAACTAAATACCTTTAAGATATGGGATGCTGCAAAGGGGATGCTAAGATCCACTTCAGTCATAAATTGCAACACAAAAACTTCAAGCTTTGGATTAATTAGCTTGTAACACAGTTCAGATACAGCATTAAAGCAGAGTAGATTTTGTATTTCATTGGTATTCTGACATCTAGAGGGCTCTAGTAATGACCAGATGTGAAACAGAAGAAATGTTTGGGAGCAGTTAATACCTAACCATAAAAGTGACCATGTGTAAGTCTCTGTAGAATGTGGCAGTTGATCTTTTTTTCTTGCCTTCCTTCCTAAGGCTCTCTGTGTGCAAAGAGGAATATTTTGATCCAGTATTATCCATATTTTGATCCATCCTGCTCTGTTGGACCTTTATTTGTAATTTTCCTAATGCTTAGATCACTTTTTGTTTGAACTAAGTGTGAAGACAAGGTCAAAAAACCAAAAGCACTTCAGTTTTAAAATAATGGTGCTCTAGGGCATTCCTGTACTGGTCATTCTAATGCTTTCCTTGTTTTCAGGTGAGCGTCCATACCAGTGTCCTTACTGTGACAAAGCTTTCAGCAAGAATGATGGATTGAAGATGCATATTCGCACCCACACAAGGGTAAGTCCTACACAAGGGTTAAGTGCAGCTTAGTATTTATGGTTCCTTAAGTATTGTCCATGAATCATATGTGACAAAAAGTAAATAGTTACTGTTTTTAAAGAGATTAGGCTGTACCAACCAAGATATTTTATACTTACTGAAATTAGGGGAAAAGATTTAAGTAATTATCCGTTAAATTCTAATTATTACTCTTTCTCTGTGTTCCAATTTTTTCTGTTTGTTTTCATATGTTGAATTAAACAGTACTGATTTCTTCCTTTAAACTGAAGTTATTTAAAGATATAAACTAGTGTTTGTGATGGTTTGCTGAGCAAACAATTTTGTAAGGGCTTCACTGTTCTTGAAACTTCAATATTCAGTGCTTTGATTCTTACATTCTCCTTAAAATCCAGTCACTGGGATTTATAGAGATTGTGATCTACTGATGACAAATATTAAGCTGCAAAATGACTTTATTTAACTTATATTTAACTAAAGGCAAAATAAAAGGCAATTGCAGATGTCTCCAAGATGATTTCTGAATTAAGGTTCCCACTTTTAAGGAAAAGCCTTGTTGTGTGTGTATATTTACTAGAGGACAAATGCTAGATTTTGGCCCCACTCAGCCCTTGACACTGTCTCCCATAGTGTTCTCTTAGAGCAGCCAGCAGCTCATGGCATAGGCAGGTATACTCTGCTAGTTTAAAATCTGTCTGAATGCCCAAGACCAGAGGGTTGTGGTGAATGAAGTTAAATCCAGTTGGTGGCAGGTCACAAGCAGTGTTCCCAAGGGCTCAGTTTTGGGATCAGTCTTGTATGTTCTATATTCATGATCTGGATGAGGTGACTGAGTGCACCCTCACTAAGTTTGTAAATGATACTAAGTTGGTTGGGAGAGTTCATCTGCCTGAGGATAGGAAGTATCTGCAGTGGCACCTGGACAGACTGGATCAACGGGCCAAGGTCAAAAGTATGAGGCTCACCCAGGCCAAGTGTTGGGTACTGCATTTCAGTCAAAACAACCTCAGGCAATGTTACAGATCTGGGGAAGAGGGGAGGCCCTAATGAGAAGGGGCCCTTAACTACAAGATGGACATTAGATTTCTGAAGTATGTCCAAAGAGCAACAAAAGTGTTGAAGGATCTGGAACAAGTTTTATGAGGAACAGCTGAGGGAACTGGAGTTGTTTAATCTAAAGAGGATGCTGAGGGGAGACCTTATTGTTCTCTATAGCTACCTAAAGGGATGTTGTTGTGAGGTGGGGGTTGGTCTCTTCTCCCATGCAACCGGTGATAGGATGAGAGCAAATAGACTCAAATGCACCAGGAAAGGTTGGTATTGGGTATTAAAAAATATTTCTTTACTGAAAGAGTGGTCAGGCTCTGGAAAAGACTGCTCAGGGAAGTAGTAGAGGGGGTCAAACAATGTGTGGATGTAGCACTTGAGGACCTGTTTTATTTGGCTGGTGGTGTTGGATTAATGACTGGTCTTGATGATCTTGGAGGTCTTTTCCAACCCTAACAATTCTATGATTCAGCCAGCAAAGCAATGAAAAGCTGTTTTAAAACAGACTGATGTGTAGTCCCTTAGTAAAAGGAGGTCTCCAGGTGAAGTTAAGCTGGTCTAGTATTCCACATATTAAAGTGCCTCTGCCTCCATATCCACCATGAGAAAACAAAAGCTGTTACTGCTTACAGCCTTGAAGCCAAACCAAGGAAGTTCCTTATCTATTAGGAAACAGAGAGGATGATAGTTAAGTTAGTAATCTCTATATGCAAATCTCTGCACAGAATAGTTTTCTAAATAAGTAAGGACAAGATTGAAACTGTTTAGTTTTCTACCATTCTACACGAGTCTTGAAAGCATTAACTGGAGGTCATAGATAGTTATAGCTCGAGTACCCCAAACTTCAGAAGTAATCAGTTGTTTGTTCAGTGCTTCATGGTGGTTCACTGGGAGCAGGTTAGTCCCATATGCTTAGTTGTTTCTTCTTCTTTCCAGCTGTTTAATTACTGTAAGAAGTGCTATAAAATCTTTTCTTTTGTTACTGTACCCCACTGCTGTTTTTCACACCAGGAGAGAAATTTCATTACCTTATATATTTGACATGGCTGTGAGTGGAAGGAGTGGTAAGCAAGATCAGCTCTGAAACAGTGCCAAGTTGAATTTTTTCCTGATTGTCTTACACTTTGAGTAAAAACAACAACCCACTCAGCTTCTATCGAAATAAAAAAAACCCCCCAAAATAAAAATAGGCTTTTAAAACCTATAGTGATGTATCTCTGTTGACTGTAGTGATTTACACTTAATGATGATTTCTTTACAAATACTTGATTGTGAGTGATGTTAGAGAACATGGCAAACTTAGAGCTTCTAAGCACTAAAGATTAAATTAACTGGTAACAGTTATTTAGCAGCGATGCACATCCTGCAGTCTTAGAAAATGTACCTATGGAGGAGAGCCCTCTTGATTTTTTCTTGATAGTTGTATATTTTTTTGATAGTTTCATCAGTTCTGACTACTACACAGTGCAGATGAAAAATACTATGTTAACTATTAGAAAAAAGGTCATTGAAAAGTAGAGATTTTTAGTTGCACCAAATGGAGAACTTACAGTTGCTCTTCTGCTGAGTCTGCTGCTGAGTCTGCTTTGTAGTGATGTTTCTTCCTCTTAGCTATGCTCCAAAATATAATTATGCACATTAGTAGAAAATTTGCTAAATTGTTTGGCTGCTTGCTACTGCCTCTTCTGTGTCACTTCTTGTTTACATATATTCCCATTTTGCTGCTTATATGTAAGAAATAAAAAGAAATACGAAATTTATAGGATGGTATCAAAACAAACTGAGGTCATCAGGAGAGAGAGCAGCTGTTATGTAGTTCAGCCCCAGGTACAGGCTAAACGTAGGCAGGCTAATAGTCTAACTTATTTGCATATAGTAATAGTTGAATTTCCAGCTTTGAGCATTTCAGATCTTTAACCAAGGGCAATGTAAGCGGAACAGAAAATTTTGAGCTATTTGGGTTTTTTTTGTTTGTTTTTTAAGTGAATGCACAGTGTCCCATTGTAACACCTCTGGTGCTCAGATCAGTCATGTTCTAATTCTTCCATCTGGAATTCAGAGACCATGTGTGTGCTAAGGAGTAGTACAGGGCAGTAATATGTCATGGTGAGAGAGTTGGTGCTGAGGACTTGAATTTATCTTGTATATGTTTCAAGGATTTTTCTGAAGGCTGTGTATAGCCTAGTGCTATGGAATGAATGCTAATAGCACTCCCTGAAATGCATTAAACGTCCTGCTTTAATTTTGTCCTAAAGGAATCCAGGTCATGCAGTCCAAAACATTTTGGAAGGGGACATTTGGGAAGTGTGCTTCAAAAGCACAGACCTGATATAAATGTAAATATTAAAGGAGGTGTATTCAAACTGCACTAGGTAGGAGCTTTTCTAGTGAAGAAAGATAATACCTGCAAAGAAATAGCTTGAAACCCCTCAGCATGATACTAATTTACTTGTTCTGTGATCCTGGGCCATTTAAACAAAGACAAACTTAAAGATTAGGAAATAAAAAATGTAATGTCTTTTCCAATTTTTGTCACTTTTAAGAAAAAAATAATCCAGGAAATTGTACTTGAAAATTCTCTCTTCAGGAATTTGATGTGTTGTCTTTTAAAAGATTGTAAGGTTGTTACCTAGTTCTTTTCTTACCTTGCCCTATACATAAATTTTATTTTGAAATTTATTCTTGCATGGAAAGTATTCAAAGAATAAACAATAAAGTCCAACTCCAAAAGTGTTTTTCTATGTGTGTGTTAGGTTATGCCTGGCGATGTGGAAATAAACATAATCATAGCACCCTTGTAAATAAAGGGATGAAGGATCTATTCTTGTAAAATATCTTGGGGAAAAAAAAAAAGTCTGGTGTTTTGGCCAGAAAAACTGTGAAGTACTTTAAATGTTACAGTATAACATTCTCAAGGAAAATATCATTTGAGTGATTAAATCTAGATATATTTTACCAGTGGGATTAAATGCCAGACTTGATCCTGTGGATCAGGGCAGGCTGCTGGAAAAATCGTTGTGGAAAGTTGATTAAGGTCTGGCAGCTGCAAAACTGAGTACAGCCTGGGTGGCCACAGGTGTCAGCTCAAACTCTGAAGTAAACAGAAAAGGTAAGCCAAAACCCCTACTGACAATGTCAAGAGAAGAAAATACCAACCACCTAAAATAAAATGTCTCCTGAGTACTGATTTGTTCCTGGGAAAGTAGATGTGTTTGGTTTATGGTTTGTTTTTTGGATAGTGGTTTTTTTGTTTTGTTTTATTTTTCCTTAAAAAGAAGAAATACAGAAGCCTAAGGAAATATAAATGAAGAACTCACTGAAGTTCTTGATGAAATGAATTTACATACCATATCAACTTTGAGGAAGTACATGCATACTTCCAGTCTTTACAGTGCAGTAAACTTTAGCTCTTTCCTAAGGCTTTATTCACTGCCTGACATAATATTCTCTACATACATGTAGAGAAATAATAAGTAGATAGAGGGATAGCTAGCTAGATAGAGAAATTATTGTATGTTACTGCAATATAATTGTTAATGTTTGGAAATATCATAATTGATATGTGCCCAGAGTTATGATCATGTCAAATTGATTATTTCATTGCTTCTGAAAACGATAGTTTTATTACAGTTTGTTTCAATTAAATACATGGCACTGATGGAATACAGTAGACACCACTGCAAATGTTTTATCATCATTTGGCTTGAATATTTCTCACTTATACTTTGAAAATATAACAGATGGAGGTGTTTTTATAGGTTTTTAAAAAATGTCATTTCTGGTGGTTGGAAGGCTATAATGCTTAACTTGTACATTTCGGAGGTAATATTTTAAAATTGGAAGAATTACAGTGTACTTTGCATGTGTAACCGATAATTTAAGTTTGTCCAACTTTCCTATAATGTCATTACTGGTCCCTATTATACTTTTGCAACTTTTAGACTTATTGCTGCTGTTTGTTGTGTGGGATTTTTTCGTTGTTGTTTTTGTTTCATTTTTTCCATGTTTTAGAGCAGAAATGGTGATGCCAAGCTAACAATCTTTTCCATGTTACAAATGTTGCCTTTTCCAAACATTGTGCAACAGAAATTTGATATAAGGGGAAGAAGGGGGAAAGAGAAAAGGAAAGAACAGAATATTTTGTTTTGAAGAACTTAGTCTTCAAGAGTGGTGTCTTTCTCACAACCAAAAAATTTGTCTTTTTTTGTGGAGGGACACTTAAGCCCAAATTTTGTTCTGGACAACACAACCAATTTCTTTGAAAGGGACATGAATGTTAATGAAGGGCAGGTTAGCTTAATGGGGAGAGGGAGCTAGTGTGAATTGGAATTGTGTCTGCTGAAGTCACTGGAACATACATATCTAAGGTATCTAAAATTAGATCAAAGGCAGCTTTGGATGTGTTTCATGCACTGCATATGTGAATTTGAATACACATGCCAAGGAGATGGTTAGATACACCATTCTTAACATAGAGAATAATACAAATAGCCAAACATAACCTTGGGGAAAATATTACATCCCACGTTTGTGACTTCATCTTCTCAGGGTTCATAGTGACTCTCTCCAAAATGGAAAGCTGGAGTCTGTTGATCTGAAATTAATAAGATAATCATCATAAAGTTAACCCTTCAGTTACCTGAAGAACCTGATAAGAGAGCAAGTACACCTGGTACAGTTTGCACACCTGATACAATTTGCAGTAATGAACATTTTCGTAGGGTTTTAAGATGTACGTATTATACACTTTGCACTTTCTGTGGCTCAAGCTACACAGAGATGCTGTTTTCAGAGAACTCCTAGAAAATGTGGTTTAAGTTAACTGCAATACAAAATCAATTAAGGGGGTGTTGCAGAAACCTGCTTTTCATGTGGCTTGCTTGTACCTTTCCTTAAAAATTACAGACCCTGTTCTGTGAGCTCTTTAATTGGTCTTACAAGATTCCCTGTGACATGAAGTTTTTGGTCTAGATGACGATTTTATTTTAAGATCAGCTCTGATCTTTTTTAGGTAATTTGCTATATTTTACTCTATATTGAAGATTTGTGGAAATTACAGGATTAAGATAATGATTAAAAAACACAAAGATGGTAACCATATAAGAAGAATCTTGAACAGGAAAGCTCATTAGTGGCTTCCCTTTGGGCCAGTCAGTTTATAGGCAGCTGGGCACTGTGTACTCACCCTGTGTCTGTCGAATGTTTTTTCTTGCATCATACTGAAATATACTTAGCTGAAGTTTTACTCATACCTGAAACTGAAATTGCTGGAGAGATGCTTTTTCCTGTGTACACTGCTTATGGTCTGGTTTTGGTGAGCTAGAGGATTCCTACCAGTAAAATTTGAGGTGTTTCTGTCTACGACGCTGCCTTTTCTAGGAAATGTTATGAGAAGGTAGTACATCACAGATAAAGCAAAATGGATAACCAAGTCTTCATCCTGGCTGAGATCTCTGTATTTTAGCTAAAGACAGGGCAACACTGATACAGTCCATTATATTACTTGTAAGGCTTATGCTGAGTACCTGGCAGGATTTAACAATGTATGGAGACCTGATTTTCCACTACATAGTCTGATTAGGAATTAAATAGATAAATTCTTCACTTTGTAGCTTCCACACCTAACCTGAGTTGTTCTTTCTCACTTATCCTTGGATCCCACATTGTTTCTCAAGAGACCATTAATATTCCTGCATATTATTTATTAATTCATGGAGTTAGCATTTTTATTGACTATTGATTTTCAGTCTTTGTTTTGAATTTAATGTAGTAAAAATTGTTCACATTTTTGCCTAAAATACCTATCTTTAGCACCTAAGCAATACAGAATTAGGAACCACAGAAAAAAGTAGGATGAGAGTGAAATCATCAGAATTGATTCAAAATAAACATGCCTCTAGAGCATAGAAATTTAAGTCAAGCATTGTGCAGACTAACTTTTACATTTCATTAAATTATTGAAATGTTGTTTTGCATACAGTTCTTTTGTAACGTCAGTGGAATAAAGCAGGAGTTACACTTTATATAAAAGTTCCTATATACTAAGGAAGGACTTCAAAGAAGAAAATCTTTAATTAAGTGTTTTTCCATACCTACCTCTATTTATTTGATGTCAGTGAGCTTGCAACTTCTAATATCGTGTGTTACAGTAGCTGCTAACCAATAGTTCTAATGAAAATATAGATGGCTTGGTTGCCATCTGCACTTCTTTCGAGATTCTGCAATGAATATATGATTGACCTTCTGTCACCACTTTTCGAAATAATTTTTTTCTTTATCACAAGCTTTTTGCACCCTCACTTCCTCCCCTCACCTCATCCTTTGCTTGGAAATGTGCTAACAAAGCTGAGGTTTTTATGGATGTCTTACTCGTCTTTATGCTTTGTGCTTTTGTGGAGGATAAAGGAAAACACATTGGAATTTTATGTTCCTGTACCTTTCACGTTACAAAAACCAGACTCCCAAAATGGCTGGGTTTGAAAGGCTGCAACAGATAATTAATTCGTAAGTGGGTGTTGAAGTGGAAAGTGTCAGGCCACAGCTTTCCTAGCTTTCACTTAATCATTTGAAAGTCATTTTGTGTTGTTTTCACTGACTGTAATCCCTTGGAGAGAATATAAAACTTGCACCATCCAGCATGGAATTCCACTTCTTTAATGACTCGGGCTCTGTGTTGACTCACTTTCACTCACTGTTGTCATTTCATACAGGAAAAGCCGTACCAGTGTTCTGAGTGTAACAAGGCCTTCAGTCAAAAGCGAGGCCTAGATGAGCACATGAGAACCCACACCGGAGAGAAGCCATTCCAGTGTGATGTGAGTTATCTCTTTGTCATCTTGACTTCAGTGCAGCAGCAGGACTTAATTGCAGTGAGACTGTGCTGTGTCTGTTGGCTGTGGCCTAAAGTTACACTTCATATGGACTTGGATTGCCTAGCTAATTAAAGACCACTCAGGGAATTGTATGTACTGTCTTCAGTTGCCAAGAGTTGAACACCCTTTTATTTTATGGTTTTGGATCCCTTAGGAGTTATTTTCACTATTATTAATGCCATTTGGATGTTACAAATTATAAATCCATCCTGCTTGGGTTCCTGTTTAAATTGTATGGCACGTTAATAGTTGGAGATAAGTTTATGCAAGAAAAGGTATTGAATTCAGTAGATGTAATCTGAATGCTTCTGATATTGAATGACAAAGAGAAATTCAGAAATTTCAATTGCTGTTTTGTAAATCTGGTCTGGTATTTTTAACATCTGCTCATAAGTTGAGGGTTTTTCTTTTGTTCAATGAAGAAACTGCAGATGCTGTGTATGCCTGTAGCACTGAAATGCAGTGTATTGTATTGCAATTCATAGATCATTGTCAAGTACCTTTTTTCAGTCTACCCCATCCTATATATAGCATATCTCCCAGCTTTTGGAAGGTAAATGGGGAGGCAGACTGCAGAAAATGTTGGGAAAAATTATATTTCAGAATTATCAAATGACAGAATTTATGTTGTTGCTCAAGAATTTAGGAGAAGGACATTAAAATAGGTGATGGAATTAGTATAGGTAGTTTGTGCTCTGATACTAGCTTTTCACAAGTGTCTTTTCACAAGTGTGACAGCTAGTCACAAGTGAACTGCCAGCTTTCACTTATATGCTAGGTGGCTTAGTCTTAGCAGTTGTAAACTTGTTTCTAAAATTAGATGCAAAATTAGAATAGCTACTGGGCATGTGTCTTGCTAATTGATCTAACTTTTGGTAAAGAATCTGGTGACGTTTAATAAAAAAATTTAGCTGATGTCTGCAAATCAGGAAATTTGTTGTAGTCTTTTGAGATAAACTCAGCCAGCCTCTAGACGGGATTTCTTTAATTACTTTAATTTCTTCAATTCTGAGTCATTGTCACAAACTTTTTCAGCTTTCAGATCCTTGCACTGTCTATAAGCTGTTGCCTAGCTTGCATTGTAAATACAGTTTTCATCACACTGTGGATCAAAGATTCGCACTGGTCTTGGATACACAGTGTGCTTTTTCAGACTAGTTTGGGATGGTGTTGATATTTTATTATGTTTTCAAATTACTTTAATTGAAAATAGAAGCTGTATGGAAACAAGATATCCTGCTTCAACTATTCCCTCTCTTTTCCTCATTAATTAGGTAGAACTTTATTTTCCCAAACATAATATTTCTAGAAACAACTATTATCTGAGTCTAGTCCTACTTAGTCTCTGAGAATTTTTATGTACCTTCACTTACTGGAAACTGTTTTTTAATACTTTAAATTACTGTCATGTTTCACCAGACTTATTCTTCAGCATTATTCTTTTACCAGCTGCACACTGCAGAGATTGCTGACTTTTCAGGGTTTGTACTTAAATAGGTTTTGCCTCTACTATTCATTCATGCATTCTTCAGTTGCTCAGGTGCCTACCATGGTGTCGGCTGCTTAATGCACACTTGGCGAGTGTTGAAAATTTTGTTTTCAATACTTAGTTCTTACTTCATCTAGACTCCCCTTCTACAGATGCTGGGGACATAGTGAATGTGAGAGCAGACCATTCCTTCACGGCTGTCTCACACATTGTATGTTACCAGATGTTTCAGGAAAAGCTACAGGAAAACTGGTAGTGGACAGTTGCAGAAAAATTTACCCATGGGAGATATTATTGTTGGCTCCTCAATACTAAAGATTGCTTTTTACTCATTAATTGGCAAAGTCTACAAATCCAATGGCCAGACCTATGAGGATTGTTTTAAAGGTAAAAAACAGACTGTTTTTTCAATAACTAGCACTTTCATAAATGTAATCATACATGAAGCCATCCTGAAAGACAAAAGTCTTCAGAGGAATTGAGGGGTTTGCTCTTGTTTCCTACATGGAATTAGAAACAGTAATAGAAAGTCTTCAGCTTCTTCTAAATAATATATTAACTTTTGCTGTCTAGATTTTCTTCGTTTCTTATTACCATTATCACTTACTAATGGGGACAGAACTGTGCCATACAGCTGAAAAAAGAAAACTGGTGGCTATTAAAATAAAAAAGTACTACTTTATGGGCTCAAGAACAGGCTTCACTTCACTATGCACCCGTCTCCATCCAACAGAAAATTACATGCACATTTTTTTAGGCTGTATTTTTGCTTTAAGTAGAATTTTCTTCAGAATCAGAAGTAAAAACAAAAGCCATGTTTTACCTTCCTCTCTCACTCTCCTCTCTCTCGATTGTTTGCAACAGACATTACAGTACAGGATTGGGCTACATGTAAAAGTAACCCTTTTACCCTGTTTGGTGAGGGCGCTATAATTTATTTGTGTAACTGTTCCTGTGTCTTACCATTCAACAAAAGCATTTGCAGAACTTACTTGCAAAGACTCAAAGCTCTTATGTGGTAAAGTGAAAATAACCGAAATATGGAAATACAAAGTGTGGTTTTTGTCCTAGTGTATTAGGTTTCTGTCCTGTGAAGATCAGCCAGTTTTTTAATGGAGGCCAACTAAAATTAAGTTGCCTCAGAGACAACAAATTATTCTTTGGGGGCAGAAAGGTCAGGTACTGCCTGTCCTGGTTTCTTTCCAGTGCAGCATTTCCCTCAACTCTCCCTTTACTTGACCCTATACTTACTTTCAAATGTCAGTCTTTTCTATCCTCCTTACTTGATCAAAACTTTGATCGTTTTGAAGAGATTGATTAGAGTTTCAAGTGCACATTATCAAGCTTGACTGTAAATCTAGAAAATGTCACTCTTTCTTAAAAAATTAAAATATGAAGCAAACTCTTAAGCCTCTTCCACATACACTCCTATGCATTATACTAGCTACATGAGCGTTATAAATGATAAAATATACTTTTAGGCTGTGTTATAAACTGTTTACTTTGAAAATAAGGAGGCATGTTTGAGATACACAACACGTAAGTATCTTGTACATGTGTATATGCTTGATTGGTTTCCTGGCTTCCCAGAAATGTGTTGTGTTTACAAGTGTGTGATACTTTTAACAGGTTGAGACTTATGAGCACACATGGTTAAATAGATGCTATGAGTTCACTTTGTGTGCTCTATGGAAGAGGAATGGCAAAACCAGTATTAAGACCTGACCAGTGGATGGTGTAAGTGACATTCACTGTTGCATAACAAAAGGGTGACTGTTGCTTCGATCTGAAAGACATAATTAATTATACATTGAAGGGAAAAAGTTGGAGGGTTACAGTTGCTGCATAAAAGTCTTTGGTATTACATCATGTCATAAATTCAAAAATGTTCCATTGCAGCAGCACATACAGTGTTCTTGTCTGGGGAAAAATTATTGTGGGTACAAAAATTGCCTCTGGCTAGTGCCAATTTATGATCATAGTATGATTGTGCCTTAATTGGCATAAAATACATACACTGCAAGTTAAGATTACCTACTTGGATAATCAGCTCTATTTGTCTGTCTTGGTTTCAAAAGGAATTGGTAATCATTCAGCATTTTCATTACTAGTTTGATACCAGTATGAATTTAAAACTTAATTATCCTAAAGAGGGATTGTGTGGGGCTCCATGAGTTTCCTCTGTGTAGAAGATATTTATTTCTGAAACGAACCTGGGATGCTAAGGTTGCAAGCCTATGAATGTTCATTCTTTTTCAGTTTTATGACTCTTGCCTGTTTTATTTGTCAAACCAGGAGCATGCTTACTATTTTTTTTTTCCTGGGAAATTCATGCATGCAGTGTGTATCTGGATGGAAGGTGAATATGACAAAATAACTGCATGATATCAACTAACTTGTTGTCTTGCCTACAGATCCATCACTTTTCATTCTAACTTCTCTTTACTTGTTCACAACCTTTCATTTTGACTTCAGTACCAACCTTTTTATAAGAAGTGATGGGTTTAGCATGGTGGAGTCTGTCATCCCTCTATCCACTTATTCAAATGGCAGAATGAACTGGACTGAGTGGAGGAAGGGAAGCAGCACACCACAAAGGAACTGTGCATTCATTTGCAAGATGTCCTCTGTTTCTTGGCCAGGCAGATGAATACTGGAACAATGAGGTCTATAATAATAATTATTAACCTTTCTTGCAGTCTTCATATGCTTTTTTTTTTTTTTTTTTTCCTTCTTGCTCCTCCCTCCTTGTAACTGAGGAATTTGAACTGATTTTTAGGAATCCACGGATGTATTTTGGAGGTCAAGAAAGAGACACTTCATCTGAGGTCAAATTGACAGAGGCATGTGATGTTTTGTCGTAACTTGTGCTGCATCCTAGATAGAATAAGAGGTTTTAAAAAAAAAACAAACCACAATGTATCTGGCACACCTCAGTGTGTTGATACTTTGAAGACTGGTTCTCTCGCAGCCCACCTCCCCAGTGCTTGCAGTTCCATTTTTAAAGTAAAACATGGAAAGATACCAGACAGTAATAGTATTTACGATGCTCTGTGAAGGAGTTACTAATTCAAAGGCCAGCTCATTCTTTAAGTGTTCCAGGTATGTGTGGCTGTGGCCTCGGTGATGTCACATAAAGAGCGTTGTAACATATGTGCTTGAAGTCTGAAGACTTCTTTTGTCTTCATCTTGTCTTCACTGCCTTAGGTTTGTGATCTGTCCTTCAGCCTGAAGAAAATGCTGATCCGACACAAGCTGACTCACAACCCCAATCGACCGATGGCAGAATGCCAGCTTTGCCACAAGAAGTTTACAAGAAATGACTACCTCAAAGTGCACATGGAAAACGTTCATGGGGAAACTGACAGCTAATTACGCCATGTGTGAGAAGACAGAACCTTGCGTTCCAAAGTGCTCTATTGGTACACATACAAACTCCAGGCTTTTCACTTGACTAGTAAGCATAGTCAGGAGAAACAGTATTACTGTAGTGAAGTGTTGTTTTTTCCACTTTTTAAAATATGGTATTAGGAGGAGAACCAAAGACAGACATTCACCTGAAGTAAAATGTAGCTTGAAAATAAAAACTTGAAGATAAAAGAACTTTGGGAAAATCTTATCCTCATTAAAAACAAAAAAACCCAACCAAAAAGCAACCAAATCAAACAACCCCCCCCACAAATACAAAACCCAAAAAGCTTTAAGTTCACCTTCTTAATTAAATACCTAGAAACTTAGATATTGGTAGGATTACATGGAAAACATTGCCATCTGGAACTGAACCCTTTGCTGTCTGCAACTGTATTTCTGTATCCGTGCTACAAGACTCCATTAAAATTCTTTAATTCTTAATCCATGCAGAATTTCTCATTCTAATTGACTGGTGATTGCATCCAGGCATGTTATTCCGATCTCAATTCTGGATTTTTGTTGTAACATGATGGTGTCTGGTTTAATTTTTTGCTTTCTCGTTACTAGATGAAACTCATTAACTTGCAACAGGTTCTTGGGATGCCAAAACTGATAGGCACATTAAGTATTTCTCTATGACCATTAAGGATGAAGTATTGCTTCTGGTTACATGACTAAAGACTGTTAAATTTAACAATTTAAGTATCTTAATTCATAGTTACCATTGTCATTGGCAAGGCAAGTGGAAATAATGACAGAATGGTTTGAGCAGCTAGAGTTGCCTAGTTAATATATATTTGATTTCCTGGTAAGCAGCTGGTTCCCGGGATATTTCTTGTTTCTGAATCTGTTGCTCTGGATTTCTTCATTCCACATAACTATCTATTTTACTTCTGTTAAAGGGCACTGAGAAAATATTGCTTTACAACTAAGGTTAACTATCAAATTGTTCAAGTTCTCAGACCGAATTGTTTACTGCAGCAAAACTTTTTGAAAGGAGTTCCAACAGGCCTTCTTGAACTACAGCTAGATAACCAAGAAATTCTTATCTACAAGGACACTAAAACTAACTTCGGAGGGTGATTGCATGTGAAACTTCCGAGTTATCAGCAATTAATATTAAGACTGGACTGTAGTCAGCTGCTCATATTAGTTTTGGACCTGTCAATGTTTTTTAAATTTAAGATGGATTGGGATGTCTTGCATCTAGTTTTCATGGGAAAAGAATTCAGCTTTTTAAATGCAGTGGGGACTGTTATGCTGAAATGAACAGTGTCAATCTTTATCTTACAGTAGACTCCTTACTCAAATCTGTTTATCATATGTTAGATTTTCTACTTGGAAGAGCAAAAAAGAAATAGCAATAGTAGTATTGCTAGTGATGGAAATAGCTAGAAATAGATGATGATGTATTTAGTGGTGAACACTTCCATTTGGATCCCATTCTTCTGGCTGAACATCTGTATGTTATATGTTGATTTTTATATGTTGATTTTTTGAGACCTTACACTGGATCCCAATAGTAATGTTTTCTGCAGCCATTACTTTTTTACAGAAAATAATCAGAAGACAGTTTGTGTTTATCTCAGAAGCTGAAGAAGGCATGGCACTAACAGAGGTAATTAAAATTACAGGGTCTATATCAAATGATCTTGTTTTTTTCTAGGAAACCTCCTGTTTTGTTATGAGACTGCTTGTATTCAGCCCCTCTTCTTTTCTTTTGGAAGCCTATAAGGCCTCCATGACAACAAACTCAGAAGTTTACAGGTGTCCTCATTTACAGGAAGTTGTACACTCAAGTTTACAGAGTCCCTTTCTTAACAAAACCAGGTCACTTGTTGCTAGCAATTCTAGCATTCGTCAGAGACAAGCAGGAACTGTCACTATTTTCAACACTACAGAAAACTTCTAAGTGATGCCCTCCCATTTATTTTGAAGGTCCTTGGCTCAAGCTACATATGACTTGTTAGTCTTGAATGATCCACGTGCAAAGTTTCTGCAGGCAAAGGGGTATCTTCAGCTGTATCTGCAGAGTGTAAATTGGAATCCAGTGTCCCCTAGCCTGATCTGAATTGAAGAAAGAATAAAACATAGTAAAGAAACAGATATGTGGTTCAGACTGTAATGTAATTGTATAAACTACAGCAGTTACGCTGATATAGATTCATATGAAGAGGATCCTGGAGAAGACCTGTGTATGGAGCACCCAGTTACATATAATGTTCTGTAATAGTATGGAACCATCACAGTCTTCTTAAAATACACACAACGTCCCCCAAATCCTTTTTATTAAAAAAAAAATTGCATATTTTACATATTTTTGTAGGGTTTTTGCCTAACATCTTTGCTGCAAAGTTGTGTAACATTTTTAGGATTAATAAGTGCTTTGAGAAATACAGCTAGTAATGGAAAGCCAGTACTTGAAAATGAGAACGTGTTTTTTTCTGGTTTCAATTATTGATGGATAAATTACAGTATACGTACTAGGATTAATCGTACTGCATGTAACCAGTAATAGCAGTAAACTAACTGAAGTTTTGATTTTGTTGTCGCTTCAATAGAACGAGGGATGACAGGATCAATGTACGAATGAAAGACCTTCATGGCAAAGACAAGAAGCAGGTGCAGGAGGTTGAAGTCCAGCTCCAGGTGATGACTCTGTCCTGCAGGAATCTTCTGTGTGGGCTAAAGCAGCTGCAGATTTGCCTGAGCTCCTACAGAGCCAGCACCTGGCTTGGCAGCTGCAGGTGTTTCCACGGCAAGAACTGATCTGCTTTTTCCATCAGGTGCTTGAGTTTCTCGCAGTTGGAAGTAATGTGATTCAGATTACTGAATTCATGGTGCTGAGCTGTGTAATCAAGTTTCTGTGCAATGCAGATTTACAATTATGAGATTTCTATTTGGTCATAGCTTTCTTAAAAAAAACCCAAAAGACTAATCATAAAACCAAAGAAAATAAACCAACCCTTCTCCTCTGAGTAAAAAATCTCAGTTGACAGTCTCCCACTTGGTATTACTTTTGGAAAAGACAGAGAACATTATTTTCAGGTGATTTTCAAAAATGAGAAATTGTAATCTTTTGGTTTAAAAGCAATTTTAAATTTATGTAGTGTGTGTGTACATTTTTCTTTACTGTCTACTATGACAAATTGACCAGATTAATCACTGGTTAATGCTGTCTTTTCCATAGTAAGTTGTGCTGTGCAGAGCAATGTAAAAAGCTAGAGATACTGCTAAAATAACATGTCTCTGAAATTTTAGAAGGCTGTGGGGTTTTTTTTCCCCTACACTGGATAATTTTCCATGAATCATAACATTCAATTTATTCTCTATATTTTTCCGTTACAATTAACCCTTTTTGGAGAGAATGTTGTCTTTGGTGTTAGGAACAGCTGCAAACTTCTTCCTTTTGGTTTTCATAATGATAAAATGTGCAGCCAAAAGCAGATACAAGCCATGAATGTAACCTTTATTAGTTCAGGAATATTTACAATTCTGTATTGTCTACCTTTGTCAAGGATCAGCATCCTTTAGTTTACATTAATAAGTTCTAACTAGAAATCAGACAAAGCAGAAAACAGGGTAAGTTACCATGTATGCTGGGGATTTTATATTATTATATCTGAATGCAGAAACCTAGGGTACTCCAAGCAGCTTGTACATTATGTGAGTTAATTTGTGTTACACGTATATGTTACTGGTCTGTGTTTTAAATTGCAACCTTTAATGCTTCGTTTTTGTGTCAATATATAACAATAATATTATTCTTCACATACCACTGACATGGTGTTTGTAGAATAAAGATGATGGGGGAGTTCAGAGTGCTGTTGTCACTTTCTGTTCAGGTTATAATAGAATGTTTTCAGTTTGGCTACATAGATACTTATTGCACAAAAGTACAGGGATTTCCTTTACAGTGAGATTTGAAGTCTGCCTGTTTGGGTTTTTTAGGCCAATGCTGGCTAAGAATATGCTAGCAGATACAGCTGTAAAACTAGTTTTGAATGTTTGAATTCTAACAGCTTATTTTTGTCTTTTGTACATGCTGTGGCACATCAAGAAGATGAAGTAATTTACAGATGGAAAGTAACAGACAAAAAATTACTTGATAAACAGCTTTCTTGACCTGGAAAAATATCCATTGAAATTTCAACCTGGAACTGCCAGTCTGAATTTTATTTATTAGCTATTGTTTGTTTGGCTGGTATTTTAAAATGTATTTTATTTTCTGTCCCCATTCCCTTTTAAAGCATTTGCTGCTATGCTGTGTCACTTTCACTGCCCAGTTTGTCATGTTCAAATAGCATGTGTCTTTGAGTTTGCTAACTTCAGCTACCTCTCATGTTACAACAGGAATGTGATCCGAGGTTGCTCATGACATACAGAAACCAGGGGAAATAACCACCTGTGTCACAAGTGGAGGAGAGACGATGGTCCATTTTTCTCTGGGGATTCCAGCTGAGGTAGGCAGGAAAGTACTCTTGGCTATCCATCCCTGTATGTGTCCCAGGCCTGATCATTTCAGTACAATCGGGAGAGTAGGATGAAGGAACAAAAGTGCAAAGCTAGGTAGTGTTTCACTTATTGATAGAAATGTATGTGGTGTGGTGTGTTTTGATGCCTGCTTTGAAAGTGGTGGTAAGTGCTTTTTACCTTAAGCAAGAATAAAACCCTTTTATTGAGTGTGTTGCAGAAGTATCTCAGCAAGAAGTGTGTTATTGGGAAGTACGTTTGTTTTAAAGTGGAACTTTTACTACTTTACGTCTGATCTCTTAAAGTATCTGTCTTCTGCTTATGTAGCCACATATTCTGACAGTGTAGTAAGTTCTGATGGGAAACCAGAATTTGAAGACTGTCATTTTAATGTGGCTACAAATAACCAGAAAATGCACAGAAAAACAAAAAAATAGATCAACAGTCAGCGAAAACTCTAGCTTTTTACTAATACGTCATGTTGCTTCTATGTATGATTAATTTCCCATAAGACACACATTTTGCATCATATGCAAATGCATGGTTAATTATGGCATTACAGCTGTTGAGCAATACAGTTATTTTAAATACTATACTGTGTCATTGATCATGTGTTCATGCTTTTTAGCTATAAAATACCTGAAATAATGAAATTAT
This sequence comes from Phaethornis superciliosus, assembly GCA_023637945.1. Lineage (NCBI taxonomy): Eukaryota > Metazoa > Chordata > Aves > Apodiformes > Trochilidae > Phaethornis > Phaethornis superciliosus. The sequence goes on from JAJQWJ010000011.1 coordinate 22,894,524, forward strand.
CTCTTGTTTGTTTATACAGCAACTAATGTCAGGTAGGTCTAGCGAATAGTAAAGTGAATAACTGGTTTAGTTTTCTTGTTCCATTTCTTGCATGATAAAGCAACCATCTTCTCTGCTGGAAAAAAATTGAAGAGGGGTGGTTTTAATTTCTCTTATCTGAGAAGGTCATTCAGAAAAAAGGAACCATTTAAGGTTTGTGGGTTGATGGGAGGTTTTGTTTGTTATCCTTTTACAAGGAAAGGACTGCAAGCCCTTAAATCTGCAAGTTCACCTCCAGTTTGACAGCTGTTCAAACAAAACTGGGAAGAAGTGGTACAACAGGTAATGTTGCTGCTGGATTAGAGACCTTCACTCCAGATTAAAACCTTGGTACTAATAGTGTGGGAATTTTCTGTGTTATGCCTCAGGCGTTAAGGTATTTTTTAACAAACTTTATATGCCAAAATCAAGATAGATCATAAATTCACTTTGATACTGAAGGAAAACAACAGTTTTTTCATGAAATGCCATCTTTTTGTCTAAATGTTTTAAAACATGGAAGTCTATTTGTCTGGAGAATGATGACTTTTTAAACATAGGTAATTTTTACTGTGATAAAATGTGGAAGGATTCTTGTATACATTATCTTCTACATCTGTATGCAATTTGTTCAGTTTCATAATAGATAGACTGGGGATTGAATCTGCTGAGATTGAATAGTAAAAGCCCTTTGGACATGGAAGAAAAAAAATTATGGTTACAGATCTTGCTTTGTTTTCTCCCATTTTTTTCTGTCAGTTTGAACTAAATTGTTAAAAGTCATGAATAATAAAAAAGATTAAAAATACCTATTTAATAAAATTAAATCTAGAAAAAGAGGAAAAAGAATTTTTAAACTGAAACAAGGCTAATTTTTATGAAAACACAAGATGCATATTTTTGTGTTTGTTTATTGGAGCTTGCAGTGTCTTAAGCAGGGCTACTTAGTGCCTTCTGGTTTTAAGCACGGAGATTAGTTCATGATGGTCAGATGACATGTATGGCTTATGCAGAGGACATTTCCTACTGTTTTGCTTTTATATAAATAAAAGGTTGTTGAATTATTCCGTTATTCTGGCCAAATTGTGCCAAGGCCTTAGCTTTCATATCTTTTCCTATTATTTGAGCAGCCTGGCGTCACTTTCTGTTAAATCTGTTAGAATACTTTAGTTTTCTAAGCTAACTCTTGAAAAAAAATCCTGCACCTGTTTTTGGTGACCTGGCCTAAGAATCTTTCTAAAATAAGTGCAGTAGAAAGTTTCTTATGCCTTGAAGGGTAGTTACCAGTAAGCCAAGCAGGTGAGATTCTCTCTTCCTAAACTACCTCCTCACCTTGGTCCAAAATATTTGTGTGGGATGACAGGGCTAGGCTTAGCTCTTCAGTACAGAAAAAAGACCCTAAGATCAGCAAGCCTTCTGTTGGAGCTATGAATGAGGTAAGCTGTAGTGACCTGTAAAACAAAGCTGCTGTAAATTCTTCTGACCACTCCTTTTACCCTGCAAGAAGTAGTGATTTCCTTCCCTTACTTTGATGCTTTTCATAAGCTTAGCAATTATAATGTCCCAAACCAGGACAGTAAGATAAGTAAGGTTTGAATATGGCCTCGGACTTCAAATGAGGATTGGAGTGGGCAGAAGAGTTGTGAAATTAATGATTTTGAACTTCATTCTGAAAATCAGTCTGTAGAAAGCATGCCTTCTGTGTTCACAAAACCAAACATTACTCATCTAATCTCTGGAGAGATGACGAAGGGGCTGCCTGTTGGTTGTTACCTATTCTCAGAGAGAAAAACTAGTATGATTAGTATGCAGGTTTGATGCTTTATTTTTAAACTTAATTTAATTATTGGCCAAGCAGAAGAAAAATTGATAAAACAAATGGTTTTGCTTGATATAAATTACTGCATAGTAATTAGAATGGTTAATAACCATTAAACCTTTCTGCTGTGTATTTCAGTGATCTACTCTCTCACCTGAGTTTGCCAAACAAATTTTTAAAAAATCACCAAGTATTACAGAGAATCATCGTACTTAAATTTCAATCTAATAACTACTGGTCACATGATTGCTCACTAGGTATGGTGAACAGAGTTCTATTTTTTTGAGTCATATTATTCTAAGGACTTTATTATATATTTATCTTTTAGGATTAGCTCATGATTACATTTCTTTATAGAGGACTTAGAGTAGAAAACGGTTTTCCCCATTCAACCATGTCCCATTAATTAATATTAAAGTGCCATTACTAAGCAGAAATGCAGCTCTCAGCTGGTAAAACAACTAGTTTCCGGTTTAAATGTTACAAAGCAAGATTTTTCCAGAAATAGAAAATTAATAGCCAGTTCATGGAGTCCTTAGTAGAGAATAGTAAATTGTTGCTTCTGAGCATAGTAGTGATCATTGTATTACATTATTAGTAAGGAGAATATGTTTATTAAGCCTATGAAAGCTTATGTGTTTCTTAGCAGACTTCTTTGATAATTCCTGGTAACTTCCTTTGTGAATATAAAAGCCCAGTCAGTAGTCAATTCTGTAATTGCATGTCTCCTATAATTTCTCTGTCTCCTAAATTAGAGCCCATCGAGGTCTGCTCAAGATGTGGGCTACTGTTGTGTCTACAAGCATGCTGCTCAGAGTTGTGGGGAAAGCAAAGGATAATATACAGGTATTTTAATGTTTGGCCTGGACTGCCAATCAATTCTGCTAACTGAAGTGTAAGCAAAGGAAGTGGTTTGCAGAGTAGCTTTCATGATTCTGAACTTAGAAGCCAACACAACCAAAAAGCCAGGAGATGATCATAGTGTAAATATTTGCTGAGTGATCAGCGTGTTTCAGGAAGTGTGGAAGGGTAAGCATATTTGCCATGTGAATGCAATAGTTGCCCTTCACAGCATCTTCTGAAATGGATCTTGAGGCTCTAAGGAGAAGGATTAAAAAAAACTGGTGAAGGATTCAAAGTTCTGGAGGCTAACCATGAAGAATTCAGATATTTAGCCTTTCCTTCTCTTCTTCTTGAGAGAGAAAAGTATATTTTAAAAGAACAAAAGTTGGATTCTCAAAACAGTCCAGTTTCTGAGTAGAAGCTCAGATGGCTGTCAAGGCTAGAAAGGTAGCAACATTTGTTTAATTACTCTTTTTTTAAAAGCACATCTATCTATACACATTAAGATGATCACATAGATGCTGGATGGTATTGTGATGATTAAGCCTTCACTGTAGTTATAACCATAAGCTGTACTGCTTTGTTGCTCCTCAGTAAATATATCTGGTTTTATTCACTACCTACCTAGCACGTCCATGTGTGTGCAGTTGATAAGACTCCAAGGGAACATTTAAATGCATGTTAGACTTCCATGGAAGTCTATGGGGCTCATGGTTTTTTTGAAAATAAGAGGCATTTGAACACCATCCTGCGTAGCGATAGTGAGGGTTTGAAGAACTGAAACTTAAGGCTGTTTTTCACATACCTTTTTTCTCACAAAGTACAAGTAAACTTCATAAATGTCACGTAAAGCGCTACTTATTCTGAATTGGTGATAAACACTTTTCCACATATTTTAGTACTGACAACAAATTCCCTTATTCTGCCAACATAACATTCTTGTTTTGATGAAGAAAGCTTAAAGTCTCTTGCTCTTTTTTGTATCTCAACTTTCACTTCTACTAAATTTTCCAGTCTCTTTACATCTCTCTTTACATCTCTCTTTACATCTATATTTTCAGCACATTTAGGTAATCTGTAGGGCTCTAAGTTGTTTTAGCTTGTGTCCATTGTGAGACATTAATATCTCTTTGACAAGGTACATGGTGTGGAACGTTTTGGTCTATAGCACCAATAGAAACAGATGGAGAAGCAGAGCTCTGTATGACGTAAGGCACAGAAAAATGTGGATCTTGCCAATTAATCATGGCATACTGCTGACAAATAAGTGACAGTAATTGATGCAGCCCTTTGAGAGACAATCTGGAACTACTGCAGCCTGGGAAAGCTCATTCATTTATTTTCCTTTGTGAAGTTAATGGTGAAAACCAGCCCTACTTAACTGCTGCACAGTCTTGCTTTATAAGTTAACAGTGTCAGTGGCAAGCCAGGAAGTAAAAAGTTGACAAGCTAGAGCACTATCACGCTAAGTCTTGCTTCTTTTCTTTTTCTGCCAAATACTGATGTGTTCTTTTCAGCATATTGGCTGCCAAAGGGTGGATGCACATGTATCTAAAGTGCATCTAAAGGATTTGAATAACGAAAAGTGTTCTGTTAGGTTTTATGCTTGACTATCTAATTAACAACATGTTTTCATTATTTAGTTTCATCTTATACTCTTGAGCTGTAGTGTCAGCATTTGTAAGATGCCTAGCAGATTCCAGAAAAAAAATAAGTGCACGCTGACTACGTCAAACTTGTGCTCTGTGCTTTCTTTTACGTGAACTTTTCTGACTCAGAGTAAAGCCAGAAAGTCTTAGTTAGGACTGTAAGAAAATGTTTAACTGTTTCAATAGGCAGTATGCCAGACCAAGGCAACATATATTCAAACCACTGTCTGCTGCTAAGGTCCTGTTTGCAGAGTATTCTTTTTTTTGACAGCAGGGGGAATAAGCAAGGCTCAGTCCAGGGATACTAGAACAAAGAGAGATTTCTGCTGAATATTCTCTCCAGCAAGCAGTGGCTGCTTCAATCACATTAAGCAAAATTTCGTTCCAATGCGGCAATAGCTTGCCTTGGTTGTTACTGGAGTGAGGCCAAAATATTTCACTTCAGTGGAATAATATTTTTACAGCAAAAGAACTGCTGAATGGAGCCTGCTAGGACTATCATATTTGCTGGCGAGGCCATCTCCTACCCAATAATTATATAGATCTGCTTCTACTTCCTGGTAGTTATTAGGCTGGGTAAAATAGTATTCAAATCCCTGTTAGTCCTGAATAAACTTTTTCACTTCCTTACCTACTTTCTGAGAAAGGAAAGAGGTTGCCAGACAGTGGTATTTTATACCTCAGGTACCACTGCATAATAGCACTGTGGTAAAGTGGTTAAGAAAGAAAAAGAGTGTTGAAGACTTCCAGCTCCTTGCTCTACTTGCGTCATTGAACAGAAGGGCAGCTAGTCAGTTGGTAATGCCTGATAAAGGAACTGGCATAATGTCAGGACCCTTTTGGTCTACATAAAAGAGGAAGTTTTCAGCAGATGTCATGTAAGATTCTGATGGCACTCTAGAAAGAAGGAATAATTTCTCCTGTTTTATGGAGGTGGGAACTGAAGCATGAGGCAGTTAATTGCCTTATTTGCCAATCATCTATAAACATGTACATCTTCCACTGACTGAAACAAGAGCTGCAGCAACTTATCACCAGCTAGTTGCATCTGATTTTTCTCAACTTCTGTAATGATTTACCAACAAACAGAATGAAGGATGTAAGAAGCGGAAAAGAGGAAATCTGCTAGTGAATCAGGTGTTTCCTTCACTAAAATGTCTCCTAGAAGACATTTGCTAGAAGATTTTTATTTGGGAAAATATATTTGCTGAGGGATTTGTGATCATCATTGTAAACTGAAAATGTTTCTCTATCAATTACAATTTTGTTTAATATGTGCAGTACCATCTTCTGCTTATTTTCTCTGGGATGCTATTTTACATTGTCCTGTTTTGCACCTACCTAGTTATTCTTAGTTAACGATCTTACAGTTTAGTTCAATAGCTCAAAAATGGAAGAAAAGTATCGATTCTAATTTGTAATTGATAAATGACGAATGAAATGAATGGGCCTGGTCATGCTCTGAATTCTGTGACAAAGTTAGAATTTTTCAGTGTGTGTTCTAAGCCAGAGCCTGCTAAAATGGACTCTGTGACTGGGAAGAACTTCAGCTATACTTTTTTTTTTTCTTTTTTTACAGAGCAATTTGAATGTTACCTCTTCTTGTTTTGACACGGACAACTGAGATTTCCTGTCTTGCTGGCAGACTTCATTTTAATGTGGCATTTTTAATCACCAGGCACTCACACAAAATAGCCTACACATTGTTGGAGTATCCTTACTGGTAGGAAGCGTGACCTGCTCTCTGATACTTTGCCACCAAAAAGAATGTAGTAAATTTTAATGTGATTGTAACCTACCCAGTATTTACATAAAAGAAAACAATGATCTTCTTGTTATGGAGATCATTAATGAAACATCAGCACTGGTCTGCAAATGCTACCATGTTGTGATCCAGCTGAAAAAACAGCCTTGTGCAACATGAATATATTGTACAACACAGGAAGTGGAAAATACCCCTAAATTTTCAAGGGCTGTTTATATTTTAATTAGATCCAAATGAAAAGTCTACAGTGAACAGCATTCTGAGTGGCTTAACTTATATATCCTCTGAAGGAATATCTATGAGGCTGAATATATTCTTCACCTGTACAGTGCTGGTATTAGTGGTTGCATTTTTCAGTGCGTTAACCTAATACTGGAAATTGAATTTCAGATAAGTCATGTGGCACTATTTCTGCTTACTATTTCTGGAGCAGGGTATGAGAGTGCTCTGTGGTTGGGATTTGTAGGTGATCCAAAATTCATCTTCCCTACTCAGTCAAGCACATAACTTTGAAATTAGCTTACCAGTTTGTGTTTTGAAAGATAAAAGCAGTAAGTTGCATGTTGTGACTGGACAACTCATGTTCCTGTCAACTTGTGGAGAATTAATAATTTGCAGAAGTTGCTTGACTTTTTTTTTTGTCCAGGTAAAGTTTGATGTGTTTCAGTGCAAGTACATTCAAGACAAACTCATTTCCCCCTAACAGTAGTCTTCAGTTATATCTCCCTGTAGACAGGCAAAATTGGAAAATTCAGCAAAGTTTCAGGAGGAGGCATTCCATCAAGAAAATCCGCAGCTGTTTCTGGTAAGGTCTGCCATTTTGAAAAATATTAAATTCGCATGAGACTCGAGTCCGTAAGCCGAACCTAGATTTTGGAATTAATGTCTACAATGTTTGTTAACAGCTTTAAAAATCCTCATCTGATATTTTTAAACTTCCAGATATTTCCATAGGATGAATTACAGCCTGGGGAAGTTTATCTTGTTATAAAATTTTTAAATTAAATTGCAATTGATTTGTTTGTGTTTATAAGCTTATGCTTCCTCTCATTTGATTTTGTCATTTTGTTGAATCTATTTGAGAAAAAAAAAAAACAAAACTGTGTGCAATTGGAAGCATTTTCAGTTGGGTTCTGTATTATAAGTGGGAATATGTGGGATATTTGTAAGAAGGGATTTATGCCAATGTACAGAAATAGAGTATATCTATGACTTGGAACTACATTTAGAATAGGCTCCCATAATAAATGGCTAGAATAGACCTGAAGGAGGGCAATGCTCTCTGAAAGTGATGCTTCATCATCATAATGATGTATCATTACTGCTAGTGCCTCCATCCAAATAAAATTTTCGAAGAGGCAGGAAATGTGGGGTGACAGTACACTAAGGAATGCCTTGCCATCACTCAAGCCACGTGGCAAAACTTCTGATGGTGAAGTGATCGATTTTCTTTCTAATCTTACATATGTAGAACTGTGAAACACATACAAAGGGTATTAAGGAACATGGCATCAAAAAAAAACCTTGATGTGTTGGCTTTACAAGCTTTCTTCGGGGGATTTTATAGAAACCATAGCTTCATATCTCATTGCACGTGTCTAAATAAATATTAAAGACTAGCATTTTGCATAAGATACGCTGCAGTATAACAGCAAGCTTATGAGTTTATTTGCCCCTGGCAAAAGCATTTCATGGCTATAGCCAGCATCTTCAATATTTGGTTAAATTCTTGACTTTTTAAAGTATTGCTTATCCAACAGTATTTACACAGAAGCTCATTTGTGAGCTCATTTACACATTTTACGTGTTTTAACATGTTTTACTGTTTTAACAGTTTTAGAGGTTGAAGTTGGTATGTGTTTAACATACACACAAATTAAAATGAGGACGAGACAGAGCTCAAAACTGTCTGTGAACCATTTCTGAGTTCACAACAGGGAGCTGGATTTGTAAGGCTTGTCATACTTCAGATTCCTTCCCCTTTTCTTTCCCCTGTAGCAATTTCCAGCATAAACACATTATTTCCCCTTGCTGAGGAAGACCTAAGCATTGCCTTTTTTTGAGAACATCCAAATTCCCTTAGGTAGACATGCAGGAATATGTTATTATGAAAAAAAAAAAAAAAAAAAAAAAAAAAAAAAAAAGTAGAAAGTTGGAGAGGAAAAAATAAGATACCTGCAAGGGTAATCCTGCATTCATACACAGTTCCAGAGAACAAAGGCAAAGATAAAATGTCCTCTGAGTTTAAAAACTGAGTTAGTAGGCAGGTATTTGCACTCAATAGATATTTGTGCACTTACATACTTGATAGATAAACGTTTGATTTGCACCTCATATATGCATATATATGCATAAATATCCATATATGGATATTTTTCATCTTGTCTTGCAACAGATACTGCTCTATGGAGATGAGAAATGAGTATTATCTCTGATAAATCAGAAAGAATTCTTGGATATTTTTCTGCTCTCTCAAGCAAAAATGAAGCATTCTTGTTCCTGCCTTCAACATCCTGTGAAAGAAAAAGGTAATATTTCTAGGGTGTGTACGTTCTCATTCTGTTATGGAAAATGTTGGGCTCCTTGTTCTATTCTGTAGGTACCTTTTCTGCCAGCAAATCCCAGAACTTCCCTTAAGTGTTTTCAGAAATTAACCTTATGGCCTATCCTCCCACATTTCCTCTTTAGGTCAAACAGCTGCAGGATGGGTCTTCAGGTAGGGAAGAGGAAGGACTGCCATATTCACAGCTGTGCGGATATCCTGTGCTATGTGTGCAGAACACTTTGAATAGTGCAGCCAGGGTGTGCCAGTGTTAGATCAATATGGACTAAAAATAGTTCATGCTATTGCAGTAAGGCTTGCCAGCCTGGGCAAATATTTGATGTTTTCCTGAGTAGGGATCATAATGTGGCCTAATTTTCAAGGTCATCCAATCCCATCCAAGCATTTTGTAGGGGCAACATTAGCTAAAATGGTTTTTGTTGTGTTTTTTTACCCTGTTATTTGTGCTTTCTACTTCTGGTCTAAGCAGCAGATAAAGGGCTTAACAAGCCGTGGAGAAACCTGCCATTAAGGGTTTTAGTATTCATCTGATATAAAGGCATCTTTTAATACAGCTGATGTATTTATAAACAAGGGAGTATTGACAGAGGTAAGAAGTTGAGAAAACTTAAAATAACAAGATCACCAAAGGACTTATAAGGCTCTTCTAGTCTTGTTTGCATTCTCAAGGTTTGAGGGAGGTTCATGCATACTTCTGTGACCTGGAAGAGTCATGGTGATTTTAAGATCAGTCACAGAGTCATTCAAACCCCAGGACAATGTTTGGTCTGTCTCTTACAAAAGCCAAGCTATTGGATTATAACCTAGTCCTTGTCATAATTTTAGTGTTACCTCTCTGTAAAATGAGGAATTTAAATTGTAATGCTGTTATGTTTGTTTAAAAGTCTTTACAACTCAAACCCCGCTAGAAGGTGAAAAATTAAATTTCCTGCCTGAGTAGTACTGAGAGATCAAATCTGGTTTGTTTCCTGTTTCTGTTAAAAAACACAACTGGTGGATAAAATTTGTCAATTGCACTTTAGTTTATAATATTTACATCATAAACTGTTAAATGAAAGCTTTAACTCATCAGCTTCTGATGCATTATTTTGGTGCTATGTACCTTATGTTAAGAAAGGCTTAGTATATCAGCTTTAAAAGAAGAGTTGCTGTGACAGTAGCCCTGTAAGCAGTTCAGATTTGTAACTCCAGGCATATTCCCGTTGGCCTGGTCATTTCTTGTTATGTTGTTCCTTGTCTGATGTGAAGAGCAAACTTTCTGAGAATGAAAGATTTGTCCCCTGTGTTTGAGTCTTGTCCAAACCCAAAGCACTGCAACCACTTAGTAATTAGCAGCAAACCTTAGAGTTTTTGACCGACACTTGGTGCTGGAGTTTTAATTCTTGGATGTGTACCTAATTTCTCCACTCTGTAAGATACGTTGTGAAGGTGATGTTATTGTTCTAGCAAGTTTTCAGCTTGAAACAATACAGCGGACATGGAGGTGTGACATAGCATCACAAAATGTGTGTCAAAGAAGAATGATAAAAAGATTCAGCTACTGAATCTGATGTAGACGTGGTATCAAAGTGAGAAGTTGTTTTGTTTTTTTTTTTTCTCAAAGCTGAAACGTGTGCAGGATTTTCTAAAAATACTCCTTTACTGGTGATTTGGTGAATCAGATGTGTAAAGCAGGTAAATTAATACTCAAAACATAACTAAGCATAATTAATAGTTCAGCAGGCACAACAATTGGGGAAAGAGACTATTTTTCTGTGACAGCAGTATTCTTGAGATACGGTAGGTGCAGTTATTTTCATATTCGGTAGTTATTAACATTTCTGAAGTGGCTGAAGCAACTGGCTTGGCTCTAATGTAATGTACACTTCAAAATGATAGTGTTTTTTAATTCTGTTGTTTGTTGCTGAATATTTGCATGTTGTCTTGGACTTGTTCCAGTAATTTACAAGGATATGCTTTTTAGATTGTGGAGCACCTCAGAAATTTCTTGGCTGGGTTTACCCAGTCAAACTGAAGTAAACCTTCAGTTCAAAGATAAGATACATGCTATTTCTATTTTGAACACTGTACTTACAACACGTGTGACCTTGCTTTTTGATGATTTGGCACAACGCCACAGCATAATTCAATGATGCACTGGAAATCATGATTCTTTCATGTTGAAAATAATAAAAAGTGTATGGTATCAATTATACTTCAGTATTTCTCTGAGAATTCAAGCACCAGAAATAAAAAACACTGTCTGAAGACTTTGAATTTTCACTAACTGGAAACAGTTGGTATAAATTATTTTTACTGAAAGTGCTCTACTATACCTAGGTAGTAAAAGAAAAAATAACATTGGCATTTGATTGACTTTATAGGTGAAAAAATGTCATGCTCAAAGGGAGCATAAAATTCCAGGTCAGGCAGTGGGATCATTTTATTGAATTCCTTATTTGTCATGGCGGAGCTAGGTAGAATGTGTTTCTTGTTACCTTAATTTCTCCTGCTGAGCATGGATGTTGATTTGCGTGATCAAATATATTTAATAATGAATATGATGAGTAGCTACCGTAAAGATAGGAAGTAAAAACAGAAGCTTCTAGAACAACCAGTAAAGGATAGAGATTCTCCGTGGTTCTCTTTTTGTTATTGATATATTTATAAAAACTTTTTTTGGTTGTCACTTATGGCAGTGGTCAGATGGAATTTCAGCTGAATCTATGTCTTCCTAATTTTTTCTCTACACGACCTAACTGGATCCCTTTACTCACCCCCAAGTTGCCTGCTCCTTCTTGCAAAGGAGGTAAACTCTTCTTTTTAAACTAAGTCCCAGCAAAAGCTCCCAGTTCAGACAGGACAGTTGTCTTCCCTGCAGTTTTTTCTTGCATTGCATGGGGACAACCCACTCCTTCTAAGATTTCTTGAACATTGTCCTTCTTGAACAATGTCCAGCCTTCCTGGATCCCTCTGTCCTTTAGGACTGTCTCCCAAGGCACTCTCCTAACCAATGTCCTGAACAGGCCAAAGTATGCCCTCCAGAAGTCCATAGTGAAGGTTTTGCTAACAAGAAATGCTAACAGAACCCCACAGAGGTCCACCAGGAATTTTCAGGGATTTACTGTCTTTTTTTCATCAACCCCACCTGCTTTATTTATTTATTTTTAATTTGCTAGCAAATTTCTCACTTTCATAGGTATCACTCACCAAGCAGAAGAAAAGTTTCAGTGTAATGTTGCTTCCTTTTTTTCCATTGCTGTTTTCACAGTTTTGCAATTCTATTCTTGTCTCTGAACCTCAGACATTTGTGTTCTCTGGTTTATTCCCCTCTTCTGCTAACCCATTCAGTGAGACTTATACCAAAGCTCTGTTCTCTGCTTCATGTGATTCCAGTTTTAGAATAAAGCCAGAAAGTTATAATTATTGTCTAATGAACCTACACTGTAAATCTACAGGCACATAAATTCCTAATGCTAGGTGGTATTTAATTACACAAGCAAACCTACTGATTTAAGTCATATTTCATATGACTTAAATTTTATTAGATATATATATTTTATTATAGTCATATTAAGTCAGAAGTCATAGTCTATTCCTCCTGTGCAAAACTGAGAAACCTGGAAGTTAACTTGCTTTCCTATTTGTGTTTCTGGTTAACAAATATTTTACTGACTTGCTTGTTGCTTTACTATAATAATGTAAAATGATGCTTAAGCTTCTAGAGGGGCTGTACGCGCCACTCATGTATATGATTGCATTTACCTCATGTATATGATGCATTTATTTGATGATCATAGTAATTTTCTGTCTTTACTATGAGTAGCTCTGAGTTTATCTCCTCTCTTGCCAGGTGCGGCCATCTACCAGGGTACAAAAAAATTAAAGTAAGTAGACTCTATAAAGTTAACATTTTTATGATTATGTACTCATGTAAGTAGAGTTCCGCATTGTTTTTTGAGGCTTTTAATCTCTTCCCCTGATCTCAGTACTTCAGCTTTGTGCTCTCTTAAAGACATTGCTGGTGTATCAGAAAGAGGAACAGATTTCTGCATCTGGTCATCTTCCTGGTAGCATACAAACCATGTTACCAGGTATTCAGGACTTGGGAATCTCAAACTTCTGTATTGAGTTTACAATTGAAGACCGACTTTTTTTATTTTTTAATATCACCTTTCTTTCTTTCACCATTAATGTATGGGTTTACAAAATGGAAGCACATTGTTGTGAAGTTAAGTTTGTCTGCAGCCATGTCAAATGTGTGTGCACTCTGTATGTCAGTATGGCAGAGTAAGAGCCTGTCTTCTTCAAATCTGGGCAATCCAGTTCTTTTCACAGTCATATGAATAAGGAAAGCCAGGTATTAGAAATGTTTTTCAGAAAGCAAACAAGTAGTTATCAGGAAGAAGATTTTGGAACAGGATCCCAGCACAGCCATGCACACAAGAATGAGGCCTCCTATATGACTAGGAACTGGGATATATACACACCTGCATGCAGCACTGGGTGTGCAACAAGGACACCAAGAACTTGTAAGTACCCGTTTTGCTGCAAGTCCCAAATTACGTGCAAACTTTTTTCTCTCTGGTGGTGTTCCTTTCACTTTCTCTGGGTTTCTTCTAACAATTGCAAGTGGCAAACCCCTTTTTTAAGCCTGTGAACCTTTACTTGCGTGTCCTGAAACATCAAAAGGAAATACTTGAGGCAGGGGAGTGAACTGAAGAGAGACAAGAATATTGTGCAAGTAGGATGAGGCTTATGTATGAGTCAAAAGTATATATGGATAGCTTGAGTAAAATTCTGTTTTTTAGCTGGAACAGTACAACTAAGTCTTTCTGTAGTATTAATTGGCACCATGGCTCTGAAATCAATAAAGCTTCATTGATTTACATCAGCTGTTGCATATACTTAGCTAGAAAAAAGTATACTGTAATGCACATTGTAGATATCCAGATCCAAAATTTTTCAAGTTGGTTCTTTAGCTAGCTTGTTGGGTGACAGAAAAGCCCTGAAAATATTTAAAAAATTATACTCATGAATTAAAATTAATATAGCACTATAGATGTTTCTGATTAAGCTTTTGCTGTTCCACAGTAATCATAAGGAATGGTTGGTTCATATATATGTACTAAACTTTATAATATTTAGTATAGCCCCTTTTTGAGGAAGGATTATTTATGCCTAATCTGTATAGACTAGAGATCCAATAGGATATGTATAAATAAGTGGTGCTTAAACTGAGGTTTTATGAAGCATCTCACTATGGTTCTAATGCTATAAGAAGATGCAAATCACTAGAAATGAGGTTCACAGATTTATAGGCTTTACTGAACAGGACAAAGGCATCACACCAAATTGATTAAGCTCACAATAGTGCAGACCGTGAATTACCTGCCACTGCACTGTTTGCCAGAAACACGGAGGAGCAGACTTGGAGGAAAGCATTTGTAAGATGCATTGACCCCTCCCACATCAAAACTTGGAGGAAACTAGAAGCTGTTGGCCTTGAAGAAAATGAATGTAATTGGTTTAATCTTGGGAGGAAGAATTATTTTCGCTGGCATGTTTCCTCCTCAGCTTGGCAAAGAACATTGTTATGGTAAAAACTTCGACAACTATAGACCACAGACTGTCTGTGGGCTGCTGCCTTCCTTTCATATGATTCATCTTTAATACCACAACATTTTTTCTTCACAAGATAGTGGGGTTACAAATGTTGGGTTTTTTTTTTAGATGTTAAAATGGTTCCAGATTGTCTGTCCTGTACCTTTTGAGCCAAAAAACCTTTGGTTTGGGTACATGGAGCCTGGCACATGCTGCTTTTGTCTACATTTGCCGGGATCTGGCATTTGTATTTGTCTGACTCTTTGCCTCTAGCTGTAGCTTTTCCTATTCATATATTTGCATGTGAAAAGTAGTCTGGGTCTTTTGCTGGTGTCCTGCACCTTTTGCAGTTTCATAATGACCTAAAATGGTATAAAAAGAGGCTTCTTGGCATAACAGATCACCCAAACTATGCTGCCAGAGCGGACCCACCAGTGACAACTACACATGAGGTCTTTGTGTAGTCATAGCTTCAGAGGATCTTTGCATCCCTGCCCCTGAGAGAAAGGGATGTGTGTTATATTGTCTTGTCACTGATGCTTTTTGGTGAAAGATTCCCGGGAGCAAGTGAAGTCAAGAGAAAAGTGTGCTTATGTGGAGAGAAATAGTGTGAAAAGTGTTGTGAAAGGATGGAAACAGTGTGTTGGAAAAGGCTTTAGTTTAACATGCCAATAAGTGAAGAATTTGCAATTTTGTTCTCTTGTTATGCCCCCAAGTGAATTACTACTTTCCATTAAAACAGAAAGTTTCAAGTATAATGATCAGACATTGTGCTGGAGAACAGGACTCAGCCCTCCAGACTGGTTATAACCTATTGCTCCTGCAGGAGTGGTGAATGATGCATGTCCACATCCCTTATTGATAACCACGGGTCATCTGCTCCTCAGAATACAAAGCAGAGGTGAATATTGAAGACATGGCATTGAAAAGAGCAGTCCAAAGGTTGCTCCTGAGGATTTCGTAAAATGAAGGTTAATTCTACTGTTGAGCAAAAGCCCTTCTGGTGGGATGCTTAAACTGCACTCTTTTGTCAGACAGTAGAACTGTTAGAGAAGGACAGCTTAGGGGAGAATGAGAATTTTGAATAATCCATTATGCCAAGACTGTGTGGAGCTTCATACAGATGATTTACAGAGGTTCTCTTTGGGAAAAGAAAAAGGAAAAAACTCATCTACCTAGAAGCTTGGAAAATAGCTCATGATTACTAGTCGTGAAAGACAGAGGGGTTTAGAGTGGGTGTAGGGATTATTGGTAAAATGGACTTTCAAAACTCAAGAGGAAGTTTGGCATGCATTTTGGGTAAAGTTTTGTCTCATTCTCTGTTTATTTTGGCAAGTTGCTAATTAGTAGCAGGATTCTTGTCTGTGATGGCTTATATTAAGTATCCTAGGCCTTAGGGTTCTTAGGCACCCAAGGTTCTCACTGGTTTTAATTCAGGTTTGTGTTAGACTTGTTTCGTGAACTAGGCTTCATTTTAGGCATCTACAGTTGTTCTAAAGAATTGTTCAGGGATAAGATTCTGTCCCGGCAAGTGGACCTGCAATGCTGGTGGTGTGAAGCACTGTATTTATCAAGCAATTTAGCACACTGGCAGAGTAAATCAAGGTTAAGTAGAAAAACATGCAGTTCTTTTAAGGTATATGTTCCACTAAGTACCGAGGTGATATGTTGCTTCTCTGTGCTCTCTTTTTATCTTGAATATTACAATCATATCTATTGTTGTGTTTAGAAACTGAGGGGGAGTGGGTGGGAGGGACACACATAACACTGGATCTGTATTTACAGATTAAAAGTCAGGGAAAAATAGTACTTAAAATATATTGGCTACAATAAATTCCACTCCCTACAAAATGCACTTAATTCTGGTCAAGAATGGCAGCATCACCCATGCTCATTGTTGAATGATAAATGATATGGATGTAAACTCCTGATATGTACACCACCACGATGTGACAAAATGCACCTGCACCACTGTTAGATGAAAGCAGATAGGCTAAGAGCTAGAAGTAAAAATTCCAGTTTTGAAAATCTGTGAGACAAAAATAATAAAAATGTCATAATTTAAATCACATCTGCATCCTACATCACAAGTGATATATTTTACCTGGCAGTTTTTCAGTCATTTTCTCATTGTTAGGGTTTGTATGTTCGGTTAGTAACACATGTTCCTTTGCCTGATTAGCACCATGCTTTAATTTCATTTAATAAGTATATTTCAAAGTCAGAATGATCTTCATCAACCAGAGTAATTTAACTTTGACATGTAGAATTAATTAAGACGAAGACTGTCAAACGAAATGTAAAAAATAATCAGTGGTTCTCATTAAGAGGTAATAGCAAGATTTTTTTTTCTGTTTACCAATTTTGTTTTACTCCCAGCATCAAATATTAGGAACTGTACATGTTCTGAACATTCATCTTAATACATTTGATCTCATCAGGCACCATGCAAATAAATAAAATCCTGAACTTTCTTTTGACAACCAATAATTAAGGCTGCAAACTAAATCCTGAAAAAGATCTTTAAGAATAGGTAGCTAATCTAGGCATACATCAGGAGTTTGATGAAATATTTAACACTTGAAAGATGAGCTGAAGGAGTCTCTGTTAAAGTTTAATGGCTATCTCCAAGGACTGAGTCAATCCTGATACAACTTCAGGAGATTTGAGACAAGTAAATAAAAGGTGTTGTTAAGAGGAAAGGAAAAGGAGGACCTGGAAGAATTAAGTCATAAAAGAATTGACCACTTTTAGTTCTTATTCAGAATATCCAACTTTGGGAATCTTATCATTCTTGTGTTTAGGTCTTCGCTTGTTCTCTGCTCATCAAAGTACTACCGTGTTGCTCAGCACATTGCCTATGTGCCTGTAATAGATGCATGTGCTTCAGTATCTAATGCTTTTTACTAAGGTCTGGTGGAATATGCATAGTCAACAAGACTGCACAGATGCAATGTAGATGTCAACTGGAACAGTAGTTCAGGTGTGGACCTAAGGATGTTTTTTTAAAATCCTGTTCATTAATGATGTGGAGCACAACCCTTGAAGAAGGCTGATGTAAAACATTTGTGGAGCACGTCTAGATGAGGAGGGGTTTGAAACAACTCTGTCTGTGGAAATTAGGACAGTGGATAAATTGGTGAAACGGTCTTAAATTGATGAATGATCATTTACTTAAATGCATGAAATCCAATGCAAAAATGCAATTTATAGTGATGAGAAAGTAGAAATGTAATGTACAAGTTTAAAAAAGAGACTGTGTAAGCAGATAATAATATGGAAAAGGATGGAAATGGGGTTTTAATAGGTCAAAAATTGAGTCAACCAAGTGATGCTGTTGGGGGAAAAAAAAAGTTATTTTCATTCTATACTTTTTTTTTTTTTTTTTTCCCCCAGAGTGTATGTATAACTGTGCACTTTAATTCTAGAAAAGTTAGAGTTCAGAGGAGAGTGTCAGGGCAATATGGGGTTTAGAAAAACTGGAGTATTTTTATTTGTTTTATACATGGTAGAAAACTTGGTCTCTTTTGATAAAGCTGGATGTAAGCAGGATAATGCTGACTGATTCTGAATATCCCCTAGGATCCAAGAAGTAGTTTGCAGGAAAAAATCACTTTTATGTCAGGAGAAGTTGATCTCCCAAAGTAGACAGCTGTTCAAGGTGGCTATGGAGTCTCTTCCTTTGGCGATTTTTAAGAACAAGGCAGACAAGTATCTCCCTGAAATGCTGGTATATACTTTCCCTGTCTGGTGAAACTACTTGGCAGCTTCTGTCTGCCCATGCCCCTGTTTTCTTCCAAAGGTGAGAAAGGCAGTAGTCATTCATAAGGAGTATTGCTTCATGGAATTGCCTCAGCTAAGGAGTCAAAGTTTGGCCTATGACACTCTAATTTAATAGAAGTTAAATACCAGTTATAAAATGAAAGGATATGTCGGTTAAAACACAGATGCATGTTGAACTAGAAAAGACACTGGGGACTGGAAAATCATTTTGCAAATACAAAATGCTGGTTATGTTTCAAATGAGGGAAATTCTTCCTTCTTAAATGTGCAGTATCTACATGAAGGCAGCATTGCTTGTTTTTTAGATTTCCTTTGTGTTGTTACATTTCCAAGATTGTGGTGAAAAAGAAGGACATAAACTGTTGAAGGACCATGAGCTTTGTGGGGTCAGATATCATCCTGATTGCCTACAAGGAAATCCAAGAAATACGTCTCACCTTTTCCGTCCCATTATTGGGCATTGAGCCCAGTGAAGTAATTTGACTTGGATTATGCAGCCAGTCCTGAGCATATGAAGAGATTAGATGACTGCATGCAGTGGTCTTTTTTTATTTTATTTTATGGATTTTATTCTGACTAGAGGCTATACAGTATGCTATGGTACCCATCAGACTTGGCAACAGTCAAACTTGAGAAACACTGTTTTTTTCTTGCCAGCTTATTCAGCCTAGAGTCACTCAACCCACAACAGCTTGTCAACTCTGCTGGAAGGAACAAAATAAGACTTTACCATACTGTTTCTTTCCTTCTCTCTTGCAAAAGACAATACCTTTCTTGCTTCAGATTAGCAGAAGTTCTTGTGGTATGTGGCCAAGAGCTCTGTTAATATCTCTTGTGTGCAGAAGAGGCAGCCTGGTCCTGTTAACTATTGAGTTCTGAAGAGGAGCCAGGAAGAAAATAATTATTTCTTATGGAGTTAAAAGAATGTTCTGCTCTATACATCAATATTTTTATGAGCTTCTTCACAGGAGATGTTATTTCTGCCATTATGCTGTGGTGAAGAGAAACAGCATATCCTAAGATCACAGAATGGAGGGCTACTAAATTCTCAAGGAGGAAAAACTACTTCTCAGAATAAAATCCTCCAAAGGCATCCATCCAACACATGGCATCATTATCTGATACAAGTTGTAAAGAATGCTCATCAGAAACACTCTTGAGGATAGCCTATAAAAGTTTGCAGGAAAAGTTCATTTCAAGGTGAGGTTGTTCTGAGCACACTGCCAGCAACAGGATAGAAACATCAGCAAGAGGGATCAGGGATAAAAGTAGAAGCAAGGCAGGAGGCTACCTGTATCTCTTCACACTTCAGCTATCTCATTGTACCTATGGAGGACCTTATGAAGGTAGCTAGTACCAGAATGTCACAGGTTAATCCCTGGCAATTTAGCTTGATCACTCTTATGTACATTGTACACTCTTTGAGGTTGGAATGTTTTAAATTCCCTATTAAGGAAACCCAAATCATGGCTTTCTTGATCATTTGCAGTTTCTGAGAACTCATTGCATACCACTTCTACTGTTCAGCATTTTAGCAAGCTACGTACCCAGTAGTTCATTTTCTGTAAGCAGACATCCTAGATTCCAGTACGCTGAATGAGTTAATAGCATAGCAGAGACTCTGTCTGCATCTGCCTACTCCAGCCGTGTTGGCAGTGAACAGAGGAGCCAGGAAATGGTAAAAGAGAATGACAATAATTGTACGAGAATCAGAGCGGGACCATCATATGTACCTACACCATTGTTACAGCTCTAAAATTAGGGACATAATCACAAAAACTTTAAATTCTAACTTAAGTTCTTCTAGAATGACTGCAGATGCGTTCACCCCACAAACTGTGCTGCCTCCACAGATCTCTGGGAGGTGCATTTATCTGCATTGCCTGCTAGGCCTGTGATACATGTGGTTTGGAAGCTTTTTGTGCTGTGGCCAGAGAGCACTAGAACGCAGCTCTCCCTCTCCTCCTCTCTTTCTCTCCCCTTCTCTCCTTCCCTCTCTGCCTCTCTTCTTTCCACCCAGCCTCAGTCACACTTGGGTATTTCTTTCAAATTCTTATGCCAAAATTTCTGCTTCTTTCCTGTAAGTTGTTCTGCTTGTAGATTATCAGAGCTCTAAATGTATACTTTTCTCCATTATTTGCTTTGTCATTTTCCATTAAATCCTTTTCTAGTGGCTCATCTTTAAAAAAAAAAAAAGTTCCCCTTTTGTCATCCTGTGCAGCTTTTGCGTGCAAGCTTCTGTCGCTACAATTTGTCAGTGTGTGTGTGTGATGTTCCCTTTTGCTTTGACTGATGTAGATTGCCTTTTGGAGTGGATGTCAGTGCAGTTAGTGCTTCCTAGCTTACAAGGAAAAGTATCTCATGGAAAAAGCTCTGAAGATTTAGAAGATTTATATCCTATAAAAGCACACAAGCGTGAATTCATTTGAGTATTTTCAAACTACGTTTGCTCAAAATTAAACTCTATTTCCACAAACTTCAAGTTATTGTGAAGGAATATTGGTAGAGGAAAAAAATATTCTAGGAGTAAAGTTTTTTGCAGTGTTGTATATTCTGCTGCTTTTAACAAATTAATAGGGGACTTTGAAGTGTTCCGTTAAGCAAATATAGCGTGAGAAATGGTGTCTTCTCTGGAAATGCTGAGATGTGTGTGTTTTTAATGCCAAGTGCACTGTTGACAAACCACTTCCTATCAGTTGTTGAAAACAACTTTCTCCATATTTGAGTAATGTTTTATATTCATTTATTTATCTAGGATGAGGAATAGCAGGAACACATGAGATTTTCCTGGGAATGCATCCAAGAACTGCTGGTGGAGGCTTTCTGGCTAATCAGTTTGTCAAAAGGAGTATGTTTTCCATGCAACATTATTCACTTTATTTTTTCATTAGGTCTTTTACCATATGTACTGTTAAAGCAAGCAGCTGTGATTATGGAAATATTAATTTATGGCAGATCACATGAAAGTCCTGACTTTCATCTGTGCATCAACAAACTGAACTACAGGTCCTGTGCATTACTGAATGATAGTAGTAAAAAAGCAGACAGGCTGAGCAAAGGTGGCTGAACTTCATGCTCTCCCAAGCACCACACACTTAGTGCAGTCTTCCTTAGTTTTCTCTCTGTACATATAGGGTGAGCGTTACTCAAAAAGGATTTGAAGTCCCCAAGCATATGTGTCCACTTCCATCATTTAAGTGGATTCAGGTGCTTGGTATCACTGTCTCCAGACACATTTTCCTTAAATAATTGATAGCTGCAATCCTGCCGTCTATGATTCTCTGGGTGTACTCATGTTGCATTTATAGGGTTTTCTAACAATGTATGGTAAGGATCTCACACTTTCTTTTATTAACTTGACCTGTTTTCTCATTCTCAGGTGACAAAATATGCCAAATGAGCTTTCTTACACCTACTATGA
The DNA here is from genome assembly GCA_023637945.1 of Phaethornis superciliosus. Taxonomy (NCBI): domain Eukaryota; kingdom Metazoa; phylum Chordata; class Aves; order Apodiformes; family Trochilidae; genus Phaethornis; species Phaethornis superciliosus. The sequence continues at coordinate 22,915,968 of JAJQWJ010000011.1, forward strand.
TATGATGAGAAATTTGTATGTCAGCCACAGCTGTCCTGAAGAATATTGTAAAACTTTTAGTGGTGTGAGGCACTGGGATTTGATTGCCAAAAGACATTGAATAAAAAAAAGGAGAGAGACATCTTAAATATTAACCTTTCAGATATCTAACTGTGAAGAAATGTTTTGCATTTTAATTTGCCTGTTTTCTTAAAGAATAGTTATAATGCTCTTATGTGCTGGTTTACTCAAAATCTTGCTTCAGGCAAAAGACATGTCACATGAGTTGAAATAAGAATTTAACCATTAATCTAGGTAATACATTGTTATTCCACTCAAACCTAGGTAACTAATTCAAAAAAGCTTCATAATTGGCATGGTAAAAATGTTATAGGAGCAAGTATTCCCATTCTCTACCCCTTTTCTCTGATGTTATGTTCACCGTCCCTATGGGTCCTTGGGGCATTGATTTTGGGCTTCCTTAAAAGGAAGGGGGTGTTTATAATGACGCATCAGCATCCTGAAGACAAAAGGGCTATTTGTTATGCAGTGAGTACTCATCTTTTCCTTGGGTCCTCCTCCTTATAAACAGCTATGAAATTCACTGTTTGTTTTGGCACAGACTCATAGCTTGTAAGGCCAGAATTAGTAGACTTGCAGACATGACATGTGCAAACAAAGCAAAAAGTTAGAGTGGATAGGCTGTGTAAAACTTTGAAGAAACTCTTGGTGATAAAATTCTACACAATTAATAATGGGTATTTGTTGGCTTTCGCAATGTAATGACTAGCTTCTTGATAAAGTTTGTTTTGTTTGAAAGCCAAAATGCTCCAGGACTTGCAAGTGGGATTACCCATTTTTATTATAGCTGCACTGTTTTGCTTTTCAGTTGCAATCACAGCAGAGGAACTACAAGTGATGTTTTGTTTCACAGAAGAATAGCTACCCTGTGTATTTGAGCTCCCTCTAGGTAAAAGGTAATTTCTGTCTCTTACAGACATTTTACTAATGATGAGCCTCTTGCAGGTGAATCTGAATGGGGAGGGGATCAGATGCTGTGTAAGGGCAGGACCTTGTGCTTGTTACATCTTACGTGGGGTTTTTTGGGGAGGGGGCAAGAAAGGTATCTTGGAAAGCCACGAAAAGGAGTGACACAGTAGCTACAACAGAGGAAGAATATGAAGAAGTTAGTGATGGAGGTGGAATGTAAACAACTGCCCTCAGAGTTGTTGTGGAGGAGCAGTCAATAAATAAATTTTGTCAGTGGAGATCCTGTATTTTCTGTTCCAGGTTAGCAGTCTCCTACTGGAATCCCTGAGGGGTCAGGGGCACGGAAGAGGAAATGAAGACAATTCAGAGAGGAAAAATCATAACTGTTTGGCTGTGTTGTTGCCCAACTCCGTCCATCACTGTAAGAAACCTCTATGAAAAGCATGGATTTGTAAGAAGAGGCTTGTCTATTAAATCAGCCTTCCTTGATGGTAGAGGGAAAGCAAGCCAGCTAGGTACAGTGGATCTGACATATATTCCCACTTCTAATTATAAATGTTTTATAACACACATCCCTAATGGGACAAAATATTGCAAAAATGTAATGTTACAATGTATTGTTGCAAAGTATTGCAAGATGCCAGTGGAATAATACTTTTACACTTTAAACATGCTGTATCTGATCTAATATTGCAGCTAATCCATCAAAAATTGATCTGAATTCTCAAAAATGGCTGCTGCTGGTGTAAATGCTTGTAATGAATGCTAGTGTTGGCTTGCTGAATAGTAAAATGGCAGTCTGTATGTCCTGAGGGCAACAAAAATACAGCAATAGTTTGTGGGAAGCTATCCCCAGCAGCATCTCTTGGGCACTGATCTCCATTTTTCTAGATCACCAGTGCTGTAATTCTCCACATCAAAAATAAGGTAGCTGTTGTTAAAGAATCATTAATATGGGACCAGAGATACTCCACACAAGGCAGGACCAGTTATCCTTAAACCGCTGCAAACTGAAGTTGCAGTTGTTCCTGTCACAGCACTGTTTTTCACAGTGAGAAATGGCATTCCCATTCATGTGCATTGCAGTCTTTCTTCACACAAAAGTCACAGCTATACTTTCTTTCTTTGATTTTTGTCAAGAAATGTCATAGAACAAATTTTATAATAACTCAGCAGTAAATTTTTGCTCTTAAAACCAAGTAGTGTCAAGAAAAATTTTATTTCAAGAAACACTGCACCAAACTGTGATATAAGATATATTTAAGTAGTGAAAAGAAATACAGTAATTTATGGACTGTCTGATCTGCAGGGTTGCTGATTAACAAAACAGGAAGTTTAAAGCCAAGCCATAATTTTGGCAAAATGTGCATTTTGATTATTAATGCTTTCTTATTCTGGATTTTTTTCCACAACTTTGAAAAATCATTTTAGGAGAGATATAATTGCTGTAATACCAAGATCATTGATTGCCTGGGGATTTGGGGTTCATGAATAAGCATGTCAGTAATAACTGTCTGTCAATATTTTCATAGTTTGAGATAGCTCAAGACTATGCTTCTTTCAATTACCCTCTGTGTTTTCCTTTTTCGAGTTACTATGATTTAAAGGAACATTACATAATTGTTACTTCATACAACTTTTGAGCTGGCAAATAGATAAAGATTATATTAATTATACAAGAAATAATTTTTGAATTGTAAACCAATAATTTAGAAATAGTGTAGAACCATCTAGTACATTAACAGAATGTTTGGGATTAAGGTCTGTAAGATAGGAAGAAAAATTTCACCTGATACGGCTTTACAAACTCTTTTTTTTTTAAATACAATTTTTCATCTGACTAATTAAAAGTCCTATAAGATTTTAAAATAAAAATAGCCAAAAATGTGAATTGACATGCTTATGATGGGACATACAGTATAATGACAATTTGTTGTGTAGCCATGGGAGGGGCAGGGGGAAAGGCAGAATAGTTGGCAAATGGGATGCAGGAAATTCGGTTACCAAGCATTTATCTTGTAGAAATGAAACAAACCCTTCATTGCCTACTTTTCAATAGAAGATAAGTAGCATACTAATGGTTGGTGTAGTATTCTGTGGTAGATAGCACTGGTGTGCTGTATATGACCTAAACACGAGTAACATTTATCTTCAAAAGACACGAAAAACTCCATACCTATCTGTAGTACCGGCATTTTTTGTTTCAAGAAAACAGTTGGATCAAAACCCATTTGAACCACAATGGGTGTTATTCCATTTCTCAGTACTGGTTTTCTGTCTGAGTGTGAGCTGTACCCTCGCAATTACCTGAAGGAAAACAAGGTTGTGGCTGCAAGGTCAAAGCTGTAGTATGAGTTCTCAGTAATTTAGGGTTGTGTTTTGTCATTTACAGCTAACAAGGACATAAAGAATCGCAAAAAACTCAGCTCATTTCCTGATAGGTAGAAATGAGCTTTGAAATATTTTTAACTCTGGAATAATTATAACAACAGAGATTTTTCTGAGCAGACTCTCAGTGCAAGGTATTCCATTGCATTATCCTTTTCTGAATATTTTATTTCTTTGCATTCATTATCTTACATCTTTCTAAGCACATACTGTTACCTTTTTTGTGCTGCTTCATATTCCCATTATTGCTTCTTTCCTCGGTTAGGCCATTCAAACATGTACTCTGCACCTGCTTAGATATCTTTTAAACTACCTCTACAAATCCCTAAATCTACAGATGCAAACAAGAGCCATGCAGTGAGACTCTCTTGTCTTTTGGACACCAAATTGTCAACAAAGTTTCACCATCACTTATTCACATGCTCGTATGGTACCCAGCTGTACCTTCTTGGACTTCCATTTGCTTATAGTATGATATTTGTTGTTCACTGTTGCTCAGAGATGAGATTTCCATTTCTTCAAGACTGTGTCAGTCTTTAAGTTGGCCTCTGTGTGTTCTTTGAGAGAATGTGCAGAATTAGGTTTTGTAGGGTGTGGGGATGTTTTTTGTTCTCCCTCCATATGGGCTAAAATGTAAGTGCATATTGTAAAGAAAATATAGCTGCATAAGTAGGTAGAGTTGTTAGAGTGAAAACTCCTAGTAACTTTGGAAGCCAGTATCTTTACATGTTTTACATTATAGTTCACTATGTTAACGCTTGGCCACAATGCTGAGCATCTCCTAAAGCGTCAGAATTATAGAAACATCTGGGCTAAATAGCTTCATGCCGATCCACTGAGAAAATTCACAAAGGATTCAATAGTTTTAAAGATATTTCATTTTCTATCTAGGATAGTACATTGCATTATGGTTATATACCGATTTGTGAAACACACAGGAACATGTTGTTTCCTTTTTATTTTAGTCTTTAAGTGCCTACAGGGCACATCTGTGCTGCTTTATTAAGACTTGCATCATGGCTGGGCTTTGCGTGGTTACAGTGTGGGAGAAGGAGCAAAGAGGTTCCTGTTCCCCTTGTGCAGCCCATCAGAAAGCCTGCCAAAAATTACAGACCTCTCTAGAGCCAGGAGTAATCCTTTAAAAGAAAGATCTTTCTGCTACATTTCTCTCCTGCTGGCCAGGAGAGCTGGCTGACCATGTGGGAAAGCACCAAATTACCCTGTTGCAGCACAGCCAAGGTGCTCTGGTTTGAAACCCCTTCACTTCCCACACACTCTTTGTCCCTGGCAGGCCCTTCTGATTGGACTCATTCACTACATCCTCAGATCTTGCGGCAATGCTGTTCTGGGGACATCTAACTCTTGAGTGTATTTGTGGCCCACTGGTACATCAGGGTAGCCTGTAGCAGCCACTGAAATTTCCCTTTAGATCTCTTGTAGGGTGTGCACAACTCACACGGTCTGTAACAATGTAAGTGATCCTAACTAGTGCTAGAAGGGACTTTGGGTTTCCAAAATTTCTCTGCCTCCCTGAAAAAGGTGCATGTTGTATGTGGCACTGCTAGATGACCTTTGTGAAAAACTAATAGCAAGCTGTTGCTTCCAGGTATGGTTTTAGCCTGTGCATTGCAGGTGAATGTCATGCACCTTGAATTGCAGATGATCAGTGTGGGGATCAGTCTAGCAGCAGATAACTACTGTCAAATTTTTATTATTGTGCAAGGCATGCAGGCTTTTTCTTAAAGGGTTGAGGAACTGCTACCCAGCCTTCCTTTTTTCCCCTGGAAGTATTAATGTGCTGGATGCATCCCTTAAATGCTTCTTCCTGCCTCTGAAAGCTTGGCCTTCATTCTGGCGTTGAGGTTGAACTTCAAATGAGGCAAAAAGCTGGAGAAGAGACTTTTTTGTGTGATGGGACTGTTCTGATGGCCTTTCCTTCCTAGGAAGCAGGTTTACTCAAGTTAACTGCTTGATCAGGATGAAGTTTGTCATGGATTAGAGATCTACAGGGTAGAGTATACAGATTCAGACTGGAATGAGGGTAACATCTTTCTGTGTAGAAAAGAGAATGTCATTATCCTTGTGTTTCTGTGTTTTACAAAGCAAACTCATCCATGCTTGTGTAGCATGAAGCATATACTTTTTCTTTTCAAGTCAGAACCTCCAATTTTACTCACATTTGAGAGCAGTAAATTAAACTGCTTCTCATGATGACTGCTGCTCATGATGGCTGCTTCCAAATGGTCTGATACAATTTTTCTATTCTGTGTCCTTAAGTAACCTAAATGCCTGTTTTGTCCCTTCCAGTGAAAGGAATGATTTCCACTGGCTGCACTGTTGTTAAGCTTACAGGTAAAGTTCTCACACTAACATAAAGCCAGGTAATGCAAAATGGAGCAACTTACAGCAGTAAGAGGAAAGACTGTCTGCCAGTACCAGCTTGTCACCTGACACTGATCTGCTTGAGTAGGAATGTGAATTTTTACTGTAGTTTCCCTTCTGTCAAAGGTATGAACTTTGTGGTGTTTAAATAAAGATCTTTCCTTCCTTGAGGAAGACCCTTGTATTTTGAGCTAACTTGCTCTTCACCGGGCCAAAGAAATGTAGATAAAAAGGTACAAGAAGGATCCACTAAAAGACCGAAGTGATTCCCTGCATGTTGTTTCTCTTGGCTGTGGAAGCCTGATTGCAATTTCTCTCTGTTTTGGGGTAAGTACCCCAAGTACTGAAGTAGCAGGCTGCACCAGAGCTATTGCCAGTGTGTCACTTTCCTGTTAGAACAACGATTTCCTTAACTAACTCTCAGCATCCTGCTAAAAACCTGACTGGGTAGCCCAGTGGCAGTATTGCCTGCATGGTAGAATCTTTCTTCAATTAACATTTGCACACAGGGCCTTGTGACACAGCAAGCAATCTGCTATCTGTTTCTGCTCTTTAGAGTCTGCTAAGTTTTAAAGTTCTGTTAACTTTTGCTTTGATATACTTCTATCAAAGGAAGAATCTGATTTATAGAAGTTGATCTATTTCATATTTTGATATATATATTATCTATGTCATATGCATATAAATCATTTTTTTAGGGATCACTGTCAAAACAAACAGTTGTCTGATGTGCATTGTACATAAAGTTGTCATACATTTATGCAGATAATGGCTTCCTGGACCACTCCTACGCATAGAGACAGCACAGTTCAACACTGAGAGAAGAATGCTGGCACACAGCACTGCAGGTCATTGTAGATTTCCCAGCCTTAAAAAAGCCATAAACAAAACTATAAAGCCTTTGTGATGAGGCCTCTTGAGAGCACTAGCTTCTCAGAGTGCAAAGGGATTCTCTGTGATGAGAACAAAGCACCTCTGTCTGAAGAGTGAGCTTTCCTGATGACTAATTGGAAGCTGTAGACTCAACCCCAACAGCAACTGGTTTCTCTGCTCTCTGTTCCAGCTACCGGGTGCAGTTTGTTGACTTTACCCTCTTCAAACCTTGTAATATATGTACTTAAAAGTAAAAGGAAAGGTCTCCTACAAACTTCAAAAGATGAACACCGCTTCGTATGTCTTCCACCTCTGACTACAGACAGAAAGTGCCAACATGCAGCTATGGTTAGATTTAACACATTATTGCCAAGTATTCAGGAAATACATTGAGGAGTGCTGTATTTTTGTATGCACTGGAACATAGATGTGGAAAGCATGAATGGAGCTTTGATTCCTTTCCATGACTGTGGTTTGTAATAATTTAGAATTGCTTAAATGTTTTTGCAAAATGTGACATGTTGAAGAAAAAAAAGATTTTATTTGTAGAAATTCTGTTTGTCTCTCCTTTTTTGAGGTCGCAGGCCATCAAGAAAGTACATCTCCCAATTCAGAAAGGGCAGGTTTTATTCCTTTCCTCTATTTTTTTTTCAACCACCTATTTTAATTCTGTCCATCAAGAAAAAATAATACAAGGTAATGCGATAATTTCATCTATTACAATCAAGGAAAACAAGTTTATTTTCTTTTCTTGGCAGCTTTAGCCGTGAGATGGAATTTCTAGCATCTGCTTTCTTCTCCATTTCTAATCAGCCTGATAGTGCCTCTTATGGTGACTACTTATGGTCTTCCTTGACAACCCACTGCTTCTGTAGTTTCTGAAACACTGTGAAATTTGTACACATATTGTAGTCATCTTCCAAAGGTAAAAACCGCGGGTCTGTTACAGAGATAATCTTAATGACAGTCGGTGGAGTATTCCACAGACTGGTCAAAAATGTTACCTGACTTTGAGAGACACCAAGATTTTTTTAATGGCATTTCTCCTTATTACTTTCACTGTCAAAAGAAGTAATAATGGCAAGTATCTGCTGGCAGGGCGATTCATTGGGGTATTTGTTGAGGTTTCTTTATTTTTATCCTGTTTTGGAAAATAAGAAAGAGAAAAGCAAATGCCAAGGAAAAGACAGCGCAGTGTATTTTTCTGAATTAAATACTAGCTAAGTGATGCAGCTGGACTTGTTCAGTTGGCGTTCCAGATGTTTTAAATCTTAAGTCTCCAAATGTAGTGGTAATTGGTGTGTTTTCTAGCATTCAGAAATACCCATGTATCAGCAGGAATGATTTTCATGTTGTTTCTGCTTTGCATCACTTTAGATACACTTTTCTCAGCTGTTTATAGTACTCAAACTAGTCCCACATTTCGAAATGTGTAGTGCCAGGGATTGCATTCAAACTGGTTAAGGAAATGTTTCATGAAATAAAAATGTATTCTCCAGGAAATGTATACCTATTTACTGTGTGTCCAAGGTGATAACACGATCAGCTAAAGACAGAAATTCTGTGCTAAAAAATCAAAGGATGATATCCAACAGCTTTCACTTGTTCTTACAGCACTATCTCAGTTTTTTCTGGTATTTTCAGATGGAGAAGGATAAATGATGCAAGCAGTTATGTGGATCCTTTTTATTTATACATAATTATTCAGGCTTCTTCATTTCCAGTAGAGAAAAGTCTCTACTGGAATTGGTGCAATATCTATTTCCAATTTTGGGGGAAATATTTATTTATCCTTTGTAAGTCTTTTTAGTAGGAAGAAATCGGGTAGGGTTGTCAGCATGCTTAGTCCATCATCTGTGAGCAAAATGCTTCATGGATATTAGTTTAGAAACCATTTAGGAGTTATATGGTAAGATGTTCCTCAGAGAGACTTAAGAAAAGTGCCCTGCTTCTTTCACTAGTTTCTTTTATTTACCCTTTAGCATTGAGTGGATTCTTCATAGCTGATAGGAAAAAATCCTTTGCTTCTTGTTCAACTATTAATGTTTTATCTAAAAATTGGTATTCCAAAACAGGTTTCCTGGAGAAAAGTGACAATTCCACCAAGCTTCTCTGGACAATGTAGCTCTGAAGTTTTTCACACAGCACCTCCATGTTTGCATTAAGAGACACATGCTCTATGTTCTCCGTTTTCCTAATGACAAGAACTGACAAGTGTGAAGTTGAAAGAAAAAGCTTGATTACATTGCACAGCTTCTTCAGGGAGAACTGTTGGCATGCCTTCAGAGGACATTTTCACTAGAATGCCTGAAGGTTCTTAAAGGTAGGTGATGATTGTTACTTCTGTTTTACAGTTGGTAAAATTAAATCACCCCGAATTCAAGTGATTCACCTACGGATCAGATAATAAATCCAGAGCGTGTTAAACACATTATTATCAGATAATAAACACCAGATCATCCAAACATACCAGCTCTTGGCCTCTGGCAGCATAGCTCCATTTACTAGAAAAGGAAAAAAATCCCCAAACCCTTGAAAATTAGTCATGGAAGGAATAAATATGCATGAATCTCATATGTTTTCAATCACAGTTATTTTTCATTGATGTGAAATTATTCTGGGCTGTGAGTTCACAGAGAGAAAGGGTGACTAAGGTGAGAAGTGTGCAAACACCTGAGCAAACCACATATGCACTTTAAAATGCTGCAGGGTTTGTAAAAGTGCAACGTTTCTGAGTCAGCAAAGGGAAACCCAGCACATTTCCCACCAGCCAGTGAGGTAGGCTGGGAAAAAGACAAGCAGATCCCTTATGAGCTAATAACAGTAAACAGAAATGAGGAAGATCAAAGTCGAACAGCTTGAAACAGAGGGCCAGGTGGACACCAGAAGGAAATGGTGAGCACTCAGACAGTTGCTTTGGCTGATGGAGGAGGATAACTTCAGATGAAACACATGTGTACAAGTAATGAATCAGCTAGCAAGACTGTGATAAGTTTTTCAGAAAGTAGCCAGATTGTATTGCACAAATATATATTCCTGGTCTTCTAGAAGTCACAGCAGGGGTGCTTGCTTCAGTCTTGCCTTTGTGACTCCATGCTCTTCAGTGAGCTTAATGGTGTCAAGGAGACTGGGGGTGTGGAGGAATCTATTCCATTTTTTCTAACCACTCATCACACATCCGAAGACCACCACAAAGGGACTGCTTCTCTGGTGCTTGGAACATGCAGCCCTAATCCTTCAGCCTTTTCTAATAAGCTGCCTTCCCCAGACTCCTCCTCATCCTTGTTCCTGTTCTCCAGGTTTTTTCCATTCTGTCCACATCCTCCTGGGATGATGATACCCACAGCTGAGTGAGCTGCCTGCTTCCCACCACTGAGCCAAATTCAAGCATTTCACCATATGTTTTACAGATGATATTTCTGTTTATTTTTCCCAGAATGGTTTTCCACTTTTTCCCAGCAGCATGATATTGTTGACTCATATCTATGATTTAATATGCTAGAGCTCAGTACTGAAATCGTTGAGGGCTTGGTTTGTATTTTTTTTACTTTTCTTGATGCTTTAAGAAAAGGAAGGGAAAAAAATGCTATAGGATCACTGGCAGATTTAGCTTATTTAATTTATCGATTTCCTTGTTTCTAATGTTGAAAAGCCCCATTCACAGAAGTACCTGCCAAGGTCATGAATGTCACTAAGAATGTAGCAGGCTTCCAGACTTGTGTGGCTCCTTCTTTTAACTGGGATCAATCAAGAGGGTTGTACTTGGCTTCAGGTTGTCTGTCTCCACAGAATGATTTAAATTGTAATTGCTTTTATGGGGTTTGAAGTCAGATTTTTGAAAGTGAAGTTAAAAATCTAGTCCTAATTTGTTTGTTTCAGGCAAGCAAAAAGATTGCAGGCCCTTTGCTTCCTGTGTTGCAGCTGTCTGAGCTTATTTTCAGCCACAGTGTTACCTCTGTGTGTCAAAGATTATTTCCTCCTGTCAACAAATCTACATTAATTGAAGGCTTTTTTGTTATACATGCTTAAAACTGTGTTTTACCTTGCAGGTCTACACTGAAGCCATTATCTTGAGAGAAATATGAGCTAAGAAGTCCTGCAAAGCCATAATTTTGTATGCAGGTTGATGTGCTTGAAAAGCACAGAGACAAAAAAAAAGGTAGTTTTTTTCTCCATTTTAAAATGATTTGGAAACAGATGAGTACTTGACCTCTTGCGACCAACCATATGTTATTATGAAATAGCAACTTTGTAAGTTTGTCTATTTCTGGTTACAAACTAAAAATATTTTGACATCACTATTCAAAGTTTGATAAAGCTAATTGTTGTAGAAGCACCCAAGTTGCTTGCCATGTTGACTGCCTTTTGGTGCATCTCTCTGAATATTGCCATGCTTTTGTTAAAGTCAGACATTAGAAGCCATGTCGTGAATGCATATAGCTACCTGACAAAGTTTTCTGCCACTGAATGTACAAAATTCACAGGCTGCATAAATCCCAGGGTATTTATCCCTGACTTTGTCATTTTCTTCTTAGGAAACCATTTAGTTTAGCTCACTTTTAGCTCATGTTTTGTGTTTCAAACAAATCCATGGATGTTGCAGCAGCTGAAGATTCTGCAAAGCAGAAGTATCTCTTGATTTAATCTGTGGCATGGTTCTGCTCATTCTTTTGCTGCTTCCTGAGCTGAGCATGTCCCAGTGTTGTTTGAGAGAGATACTGAGTCAGCTGGCTCCCTTTCATGTCAGCATTACTTTCACCGTGCCTTTCCGTACAGACAGCAACTTTAGCAGGATAAGGACAAGTTTTTGGCTTTGAGCATTCATTAAAAAAAACAACAATTAATATGTTAAAGGAGATCTCTGATCAATGTCCAGTTTGTCTCCTGCACCACACTCTTCTCAGTTTGCTACTTTTCATGCAGCAGAATCAGAAATCATGACTTTCAAAGTTTCTCCTCTCCCTCTCCCTCTCCCTCTCCCTCTCCCTCTCCCTCTCCCTCTCCCTCTCCCTCTCCCTCTCCCTCTCCCTCTCCCTCTCCCTCTCCCTCTCCCTCTCCCTCTCCCTCTCCCTCTTCCTCCCTCCCCTTTCCTGCTTTTGCAGCTTATCCTTTCCTCTTCTCAACAGCCTACTCAAAGCTAATGCATTTCTGGTGGAACCAGATACTGTTTTATCCCAAGACTATTCCGTTTTTTTGCCAAATCTTCTTCCTGCTTCAACCTGGTCAGGGGAAACAGTGGTCATAGCCAGAAAAAAATGAGAACAGGAGGCTGTAATCTCACCAGCAAAAAGAAATGTAGACAGCTCAGCAGCCATCAGGCGTGGAGATCGGATGGAGACCAAATACTGAGTGTTGCCAATTCATGCAGACTTCAATTCTACAATGGGTATTTCTAATTTAAGGGGGAAAAAGCCCTCCCAGTAAAGAATAGGTTTGGTTTAGTTCTTATGACATTTAATGATGTACTGGCACATAGTAACTGCACTATAAATATAATCTGAAAAAATATGAGCTTACTTTGGAAGCTGCTATCAGCTAAATTATGGGGTTTTGAGCCTGACCTAAACTGATCCCACATGTTCCTGGATTCTCCCAGTGTTTAAGTGCACAGTAAATCAACCATAGTTTTTTGCTTTTTTTGCAAAGAATGAACAGAAGATATTGGGAATTATATGACTTTGGCATCTGTTCATCACATGGTTTAGATTTGTTTGGTACTTTTTAGCTTTATGGTTTAAATAAAGTTTAAAACAGGTATACAGGATCAAAATGAGTTAACTAGCATCGTTTTACAGAACACAGTCTGGGGTTCACCAGTGTGTTCACCTCAGAAATATTCGGTGCCCCTACAGAGAAGAATGCTAGTACTGATCCTGCAAGTATTAATGTGTTCTGCTCGCATGTATTTCACATTACTGACTACATGAATAAATAGTGCTGTAGTAGCGAACAGTAAAGAAGAAAAAAAATACCAAGCAACTTCCTTGGTAATGCTGCAAAGTGCTTTAAAGCAACAGCTGTTGTAGCTTTTGATTATGCTACTTTGGCTTTGAAAAATTTGCATGTTGAGTATTTCTTTTTTTTTTCTCTCTTTTAAGGCCATCTCTTCCCTCTTGTTTGCTCCTCCTTGTTGTACCAACTTTAGTGGTGTTATATGCAAGTATCTGTTCTGCGGTATGGATCTTAGCCGCACCTCACGTCTAAAGCTCTTTGCATTTCTGTTCATGGGAACATTTTTGTCATCTGATTCCTGCTCACCTATCTTCCACTCTTTTTTATTCTTAAGATATTTTATACTTTTTATCTTTGCAGCCTATACCTGGTAAATCCTTCCTATTCTTTGACTGCTTTTTTTGACTTTGGTTTGTTTTTTAACTTGAGAGTTGGTACTTAAATTCTTAAATGGTAGTACTAAAGTATGGCTAAACTCTATTCTTCAACTTGGCTTTCCTATTGTGCTGACTTTCCCCTCTGAAACATTAGCCTTGCAGCATGATTTTTTGTGAGCTGACTGCCCACACAAGTCTGTTTCCATGTGTGCTGTAGCATCAGCTTCTCTGAAGTCTTACTCAGTAATTACCAGGCTATAAAAGTTAACTGCCTGATAAAACCACATGGAAGAATCATGATATTACTAGTCAACCAATCCTCTTCCTTTGTGCTGGATCTTTTGCATTGGGAAAGGACTAACCAATGTCCCTTTTTTTAATTCTCAGTGAGATAATACCATTTATTCTTTTCTTTTTTCTATTCCCTTTTTTTATTACTAAATAACTGACATTTCAATCTTCCTCAGAGGTTGCAAGTATATCTGCAAAGAGTCCCTGGGAGGATTGTGAAATTTAAAAATAATACAGAAACTTATTAAAATGGAGTTTACTTTTAAAAAGTAAACTTATTAAAAGTGGAGTAAAACTTGTTGGGGGAGGGTGGAACAGGAATCAGGAAGCAACCAGGAAAGCTCTTAGAGTGTCATTTAATCAGTGTTCCTGCCCCAAAGCATAATATTTACGCTAATATTCCTAATAGATGCTTGCTTAAACTCTCCTAAAATGTCTCCAATGGCAACAACCCTTCAGTTTCATTAGGCAACTATTTGCCCTTAATGTTAAAAGATTCTCTTAATCTTAAGTATTGCAGGTTGTCATATACATCACCTCTGGATGTAAATGGATCCCAGACATAACTTGACTGGGACAGTGCAAAAAGAATTCATCTTCTTTCCTATTTGTGGCACTGATTTTCCAGGACTGGAGAAGGAGAGAAACATCAATGTGAACATTACTTTCAGAAGGACGTAGCTTTTTTCAATCATTTTTGTCGGATCTGTCATTACAGTGCCAGTAGTGCCCACAGACACTTCAGAGTTTCCCTTTTGCAAGAGACATCGGAGTCAAAAGGTTTCCTGAACTGAAATCAAGATCCCAGACCTTATGCAAAGCCTGCACTGACAAATGGCCATTCTGCTTTTAGTTAAAAACCAATGAGCTGTTACATAGAAATCCAGGCAAAGAAGCATTGAAGGGAAAACACATGACAATGCCTTGATTAATAGCATCCCTAAATGACAATGGCTGTTTTATAGTTTTTATGAGGATTGTAGTGTTTTTCATATATAAAAAAGGACAAGATGTGGTTGTAATTAATGGAGAGGCTCTTTGTTGAAGAAGAAAACCCAAGGGTTTCTCAGGCTCCTCGGTTGTAAAACTAACTAAATACATCTAGGACTGTCTTGTATCACTCCATGCCATCTTTCTAAGCTGTAATTAGCAGATACCTAATGAGTTGTGGCTACAGCATGTGTATCAGATGACTCAAATATTTACTTTAGGCCTCCGATTCTCTTTCTCCACACAAGGGAGAATAATTTAGTTTTTTTTCTTTAATTTTTTTTTTCTTTTTTCTTTTTTTTTTCGTTTTTTCTTTTTTATTTTTTTCTTTTTTTTCTTTTTTCTATTTTTCTTTTTTCCTTTTTTCTTCCTTTTCTTTTTTCCTTTTTCCTTTTTCCTTTTTCCTTTTTCCTTTTTCCTTTTTCCTTTTTTCCTTCTTTCCTTTTTTCCTTTTTTCCTTTTTTCCTTTTTTCCTTTTTTCCTTTTTTCCTTTTTTCCTTTTTCCTTTTTCCTTTTTCCTTTTTCCTTTTTCCTTTTTCCTTTTTCCTTTTTCCTTTTTTCCTTTTTTCCTTTTTTCCTTTTTTCCTTCTTTCCTTCTTTCCTTCTTTCCTTCTTTCCTTCTTTCCTTCTTTCCTTCTTTCCTTCTTTCCTTCTTTCCTTCTTTCCTTCTTTCCTTCTTTCCTTCTTTCCTTCTTTCCTTCTTTCCTTCTTTCCTTCTTTCCTTCTTTCCTTCTTTCCTTCTTTCCTTCTTTCCTTCTTTCCTTCTTTCCTTCTTTCCTTCTTTCCTTCTTTCCTTCTTTCCTTTTTTCCTTTTTTCCTTTTTTCCTTTTTTCCTTTTTTCCTTTTTTCCTTTTTTCCTTTTTTCCTTTTTTCCTTTTTTCCTTTTTTCCTTTTTTCCTTTTTTCCTTTTTTCCTTTTTTCCTTTTTTCCTTTTTTCCTTTTTTCCTTTTTCCTTTTTCCTTTTCTTTTTTCTTTTTTTTCTTTTTTTTCTTTTCTTTTTTCTTTTTTCCTTTTTTTTTCTTTTTTCTCTTTTCTCCTTTTTCTTTTCTTTTTTCCTTTTCTTATTTTTTCTTTTTTTTCCTTTTCTTTTTCTTTTTTTTTTCTTTTTTTCTCTTTTTTTTGTAAGAAATTTGACTGAAAGCCATATGTTCACTACTTTTGGTAGAGTCTGATGCATAAAATACAGTTGACCCTTTCAGTTACAAAAGACAGAATGACAGTGACATTTTCCCCCTTCTTTGCATTTTTTAGCAAGATTGCAGTTGTATCGTTGCTTCACTAGGGAATGTGTTAGTGTAGGACTGCATATCCTTGATAGTGGGTGGAAACAAATCAAGCCAGGCTATGTTTTTAACTGTTAAAGAGATTCACCAATATCATTGGCAGGTTACGGTAAGACTATTTACAAATCCAGGAGGGAGGAGGGTAGTATGTGCTGTAAGAGTATGTGTTTCATAAAAATCATGGTTGCCACAATAAACATGATTAAATTGTTCTTCATTGCTAGCTACTCTCAATTCTTTAGATGGTGGCAAGGATGAATTAGGCAGCAAGCTTCATCCTTCTGAAAAGCTGTGAATTTATACAGTGCCAGCCTCAGGGTTACAGGCAGTTGACTGAGTCACACATGAGTTGGGGTATTACTCAGTATGAGACGAGTATTCCTCTTCCTAACAGTCTTATTTTTTCCTTAGCCCAGTCCTGTTTCTTACAGTGATGCAAATAAGGACTACTTTTCCCATTATCAAATTTGCTTTAGTCTGTGGGCACTTAGTAATTCATATAAATTGTGCAGTTTGCAGAATAAAGCCTGTGCTTTGAATTGATGTATAAGAGTTTGGCCAGTGGTCTTCAAAGTGTAAAAAAGTTAAATTCCCTGCTTCAGGAGAGAGCGCTTGCTGCTGCTTTGTGTAAGTGAGGCTTCAGTACAGAATCGGAAGTGTGTGTAAATGCTTCCTGAAAATAGACATGGTGATGTGAAGTATTAAACACAAATCTTGCGTGACATTTCAATCCCCATTTAGATGTAAAACTGAAATTGTCATTTGTCATAACCCAAAATGAGACATAATGCTCAGATAAGGAAAAGGGCATTGAAGAAAAGGATAGGCGATACGGTTGTAATTCACAAGTAAAACCCAAGGTTACATAGATGCCCAAGGGACACTACAGATGTGTCTGGTGGCAATGCTGGAGGTTCAGAGGACTGCACACCCACTCTCCAACATATTCTTCCTATTCTGGATCTTCTGTCATTAATATACTAGAAAACCCCTTTCTAATATGGGAAGAGGACAACGGCCTGTCTTATTGTCTAAAAGTTTGGCAGATATGGGGGTATTCTGGGGTTTTATCAACCTTATGCAAAGCCTTAACTAACTCATGTGACTGGTGGGAATGCAAGTTTCTGTATTTTATAAAGTACTTAAATAATTTCTGCCAGTAAGATAACCTTCGGTCAAGCAGATCTATTGGTTTCAGACAATTAGTGAGGGACCGAATTAAAGGAAAATGGCTCTTAGCAACAATCTTCTTGCTTTAAAGATATTTGTAATTCTCACAGTGGAAGTTTCCTGAAAATCATCTGTTTAGTATCTGTTTAAAACTAATGAGAAAATCCAGAACTGAAACAGGTAATGAGAGTCAATTAATTACTTCAACCTATAGGGAAAGTAATTCCCATCAGAATAATTTAAGCTGTTAGCCTATGGTCTACAGCTGAAGGACTGAACTGCATGGTGCTCTCTGCAGCTGGGAGCACAACAGTATAAACTGCCTGAGCAGCCCTAATCCACCAGAGCTGATGACTTTTGAAGAAAATGGATATGGGTGGGCAAAGGCTGGAAATAGTGAGCCTAAGGGATCTGTGGCCTGACCAGACACTTTCCATTAAAGCCTTCTGCCTCTTGGTGAAGACCATGGGCAAAAGTAGTTGTAATATTCCATCCTTTTCTTCCAAAGAAGTGACTCATGTCTAGAATCCTGCAGCTTTTCCTAAAAGGGAAAGACTGTGGATCCTGCTGTTGTTAAAGAACTGAGTTCGATGTTTTTCCTCCCTTCAGACCAATAATTTTAACTGAACAGATACTGTCAATTTCCTACCTTGAAATTCCAAACCATTAAAACCAGCAAAGCCTGTCTCCGATTTACAAAGTGGTGCATGGATAAATGACACAATTGTGTTTTCAGATAAGTGGATGAGTTGATCTTTAGGTCTTTTCAACTTGCTCGAAATGACTGATGTCAAACTAGTGTTCAAAAACTATCAAATTGCCTTGTAATTTACAGAGCAGCTGCTGAGCTGTTAGTGCAATAAAGCTGAAGGCTGTTTTCCTTCTAGTTGCAAGGGTTTGGATGTTAGTGCTTTGTGAGAGGAATGGGCTGCTTTTAACCTAGGACACCAGCCTTATGCTTCCACCTGACCTTCCAATCTGCTGGCCTGTCTCCCCTTCATAACCTTAGGAACAGCTAAGCAGTTTTGACCTAATTTGAAGTGGGAGTTAATCTCAGTAATTGCCTGAGGTATGTGAGCACTGTGACATGAATAGAGGGAAAAGATTCATGTTGGTGCCCATACTGACAGAAGCACCATCAGTTACCTGGTGGGTTTGACAGGAGCTGCTGGGCCAACCCATGCCTCCAAACTATCTGCTGAAGGTGTTTGCAGCTCAGGCTGGTGCAGGGGAAGAGCAAATGGCCAGTATTATTGTACTGAAAGGATATAAAGGGGACAAAGGGCAAAAACAGTTAGGAAATTAAGTTCTTACGGAATGAATTTTTATTATTGGGAGGGCAGAGCAGGCCCACGGGTCACTTTCTATTAGGGTAAGAGCCTTCTCCCCAATCCAGCTTTCAAATTAGGTATCAGCTAAGCACAGGGGCCCTATCTCAGTTTTGGTTTTTGGTTTTTTTTTATTGCAGAAGACATTCCAAATATGGTCTGGGATTCTAGGAGCTTCATTAATTTTTAAGACATTCATTGAAAATTATATATATTTATATATATGTGGGGCAAGGATATAACCAGTACTTCTTTACTGTTTGTGTGGGTAGTGTATATTTTAACGCCCCTGTAAATTGTCTTAAGCTGACTTTGAAGATGGTCAGTTGTTAAAATTCCACGTAAATAACTTGTGGCATGTCTCTACAGAGTGGACATAATTTAAAAAAATAATATAAAGATCACAATGCATGGATGTTATTGACAAATCAGTGAATATAGAACAAAACTGCAACCAGTTATCTTCAACTTTTGTGCTCAGTCATAAAGACATTGGCTCTGATCAGCTCTTTTGAAATCTCCTAGATGCTTTTAACTGTTGCTTGGCAGCCTGTGAACTTGCCCCTTGAGAAACAGATGGAGTATATTTACTCTGCAACTAATGTTCTTGTGTTCTAGAACAGAGTGTGAAGCACAGATGTGGAAATAAAATACTCTAAGAGACAGCAGCCTCAGCTGATGACTGAATTTCAACTTTCGGACTGCCTGGGTTTCTTGTTTATTTGTTCAGGGGAGGAGAGGAATACTGGAAAAAAACATGCATTAAGACAGTGAGCAGTTGGCTGCAGCTCTCATCAGGAGACAAAGTCATGCCTAATGACTAAAACACACGGCAGGTTGCAGATTTGGACTTCATGATGCATTCCAGTGAGTAACATGAAAGACAGGAAATATCTTGCATGTGCTGCCTTTGGAGAACAAGAAATGATACAGACGTCAAGCATGGCTTGTCTATATTTGCTGATAAATCTTTTCAACTGAGGCTTTTTTCGTTTGTTTGTTTGTTTGTTTTCCAGAGGAGTGTAGTGCAGAGCAGTGGGAAGATCAAACCACCTTTCAGCCAGCTGCTCAACATTGGTAATGGACTTCAGAGAACAATGAACCCATCAGCGCAGCTGAGCGGTGCTGTACATCACCCAGCACATGCAGAGGTAAGCTATGAGTGACCTTGAGCACTCTGCCCACAGCATTTGGCCAAGATCAGTAATAATGTCAATCTGTTATCTCCAGGCACAATCCAACAAGCTACTGGAGACAGGGATAACTCTGGAGTAGTGTTTAACTGCTTGCATTTGAAAACACATCTAAATTCAATTGAGTGAAATCACTGCAATGTTAGAAACCCCTGCTGCTGTTAAACGACAGAGCCTCACATCTGCATTCCTTTGCACTCTTTTGGAAAAATAAGATAGCAGACTCAGAATACAGGACATCATTCTTTCAGGTGTCAAAATTTGAGTAGGTCACTGTAGAAAAATTATGGTCTTGGTGTGGCAAAGAATACAGTAAAATTGTAGCGTTTTTTTTACAAATCCTAAAAAGCTGCAAAAAAATGGTAACTACACAGTTGCTTTCCAAACACTATAGCAAATTACATAATATGGCTCCTAATGTTTTGGTTGTTATTAGTACTAATAAAATGTCAAGTTAACATTAGCTGCTTCATAGGTTCCTGAGGAGCAGGATTCTTGTTCAAAACAGTTGTTTGAAAAGGAAAGGAATCAGTTTCTTGCAGTCAATAGATTTCTCTTGCAGATCTACTTAATTACTTCATTGTGGTGATAATGATGAAGGTTTTCTACATGAACATTGTAAAAAAATTCTGTGTCAGGAAGAATATGGTGTCTAGACCTTTAGGTTAAAGAAAGCTAAAGGGAAGAATACAGTGATTCAGAGGATCAATCTCACAGTAGAATATTCCTCCTGTAATGGCATTGGCTTCACAAGATCTGCAGGTGTGCTTTGGTGTGAGCATGTGCTTAAGCACTTTGGGTGGGGACCAAGTTGTTTATGAATGAAAGCCACATAACTGTGTCAAGTGATGCTGCCAGGGGGTACCTGGAGTCTTCACAGAGTCTGCAGTCTTCAACTGCAGTCTTCATAGAGGTGTAAAACCTTAGAGGGCATGTACTGCCTGCCAGGACACAGCTTTGTGGTTCCATTTGGGCACATTAATGGTTTAGATTATTGATTCTGAATGACTTTAAGTGAGAAGTCTATGGATTTTAGTTCTTCAGTGGATGTTGTTTTGTTGGGTTTTTTTTAATTGATATTCAAGATATTTTCACATGTCCATTAAAGAAATGATGTGAGATTTCTTATTTTAGAGTATGCTAGGAATGCGGATATGCGTGGGGAAAATAATAACTGGAATACACAAAAAATGGTTTGTTCAAAATGTATACCACAAAAAGAGAGAGAGGGCAGAAAGAGGATGCAGGATTCTTCCTCGGTTTCCTTAGAAGCTAAAGAAAACATTATTTTATTTTAAAACATATAAGCCTTTTTTTTCTCAGTTATTTTTCAGTGTTATAATAATCAGTTTGATTTAGAAATACCAGGGCCAAAGCAGAGACAGGATTTTACCTAAGCTAACACAGGGTTTCAGCCAGTTGGCTCTGGAGACTTAATGAAGCAGCCAGTTAATTGCTGAATTGACATTTGTTCCTGTTGCTGCTGAACTTAATAACAAAATTCAGAATAATTTCAACATTATAGGTTAAGGGATTCAATCCCTGGTTTAGAGTACAGTAAAAATTTACCGTAAGCCCAAAGAATCAGCAAAAAATACTTCAAAAAGTCTGGATTTCCTCTGCACAATGAATTATCAGATCATCACGTCACCCAACAAGGTACAAATGAGGTTGTTAGTTTCCCAGCTGCAAGATGCTGGTGTGGAGAAAGACATGCATCAGCAATAGCTGCTTGTACGTATTTCTAGATGTTAAAAAGCTAGTGACAAGGTAATTGTTTGATAGATGCAATATTTTATGGGATCACTAGCCAAGTAACGAGAACATCAATATTTGGTCATATTGTCAGCATATGAGCAATCTGCCCTGAAATCGTGTCTGAAAGCAGCAAAACCGCATTTTCTCAGAAAAAAAAACCTTACGTTTGCATGTTCAGTGGAGAAGAATCTTCACTGGTGATAACACGTTGTGGTCAAGTTTCTCAAAATTGCTAAGTAACTTCTGCCAGACAAATACAGTCTAAATATATTCTGTGAAAACTAAGTATGCTCTTGGCTGGTAAAGCAGAGCCTGCTCAGACATGCTTATTCTCCCGGTGAACTCAGGGAACGAGTCTTGAAATTCCAGTTCAATGAGTTCAAACTTTCATTGTTCTGAGCAACACCTATAGGATACTTAGTGAATAGAATTGGTTGGTTTAGTTTGAGCCTCTAGGAAAGAAAATGAGAACAAATTCAGATCAATAACTTTGAAAACGGCCATTATTACTATAGTTTAGTCAGCTGGTTTTCTTCACAATCATGTTGTCATTTTCCATTGCAAGTGTAAAGTGAGTAATCCTTTTATTTTTTCAGTCCAATGAATTTCTAGGAAGACAAACTGAGTAACTTTGCCCTAAATCAGAAAACACTAATAGTACTAGGGAGGGGGGATCTGCTTTGAATTTGACAGAAGATTTCACTCTTTTAAGGAAGTTCTTTTTCTATATTGTGTTTTTTCTGGAGTATGTATGAGGTATATAATATGATTAGGGAAAGAAAATTATTAGTACAATATTTTAAAGTGTTTAAGATGACTTTGACCTTAGCAGTATATGTCTTGTTAAACCAATGAATTACAAATGAGAGTCTACTTAAAAAAAGTATAAGTAGACTTGGAATTTATGCAAAATGCCTTGACCCGTTTTCTGTGTACATCAGTGAAAGATAGCTGTCAAGTTTTCTTTTGTATTTTTCTGAATCAGTCAGCATTTCTATTTAAATGGGTATTTTCAGTCCTTTATCAATATATTTAAAAGCATGTCCCCAGGTAAGAACTGACAGACAGGGTCACATGCTGGGGGGCTGCTGGAAACTTGGCTGTAGCCTGTGGATATACCTGTGGCACAAGCACATGTGTGTATATTTATTAAAAGGGATATGATGTGCATTTGTCTATGTATGATTTATTTACATGTATAACTAACTAACGAGGCCTGGGGATATCCCACGTTCCAGGCGCACTCTTTCCACGGCACCAGCAGTGTATCCATCAAGGGTCATCTGCTCTTCTGTGTGGTGGGTGACTGATTTTCATGGTTTTGTCGTAGCTGGATGTCTGGGAACAGGGGGATGCAGCAGCAGTTCTTGGCACACACCCAGATGCATCTGATAACAGACTTTTGATCTCCTTTTGCATGGTATGAAGGAGTTGCTTTATTCAGATGTATTAAAAAGTGGTCTGTATAATTTTTGAAGAGTGAGAAGTTTTAAAACACAACCATGGCCAAAAGGAGACACAAGATCAACGTGCAAACCCAGCAGCTGTCTCAGATGCTAGCACCCGGGTGGCAATGGCTACTGAGTGCTCAGTGTGAACTGCCTTATCCTGTTTCTCAACTCTGGTACCATGTTGCCATCTCATTATTTTAGTTGTTGCTTTTCTGGAGGAGATTGTTTTACTTTTCAAGGTGGTGCAACCTCAAACGTGAACAAGGCAGTGAAGGGATTGCAGGGTGAAAAAAGCATAATGCTTACAGGAAGGCTCTAAAGCAACAAGGAGGTTGTTGTAGAAAACTTATTAAAAGCTGTACCCCTTTCTTCTGTGGACACACATGAAGTCTGTGAAATTTCTTCCATTCCTTGGCAATGCTTGCAGGCAGGTCCTCCTGCAGGCTAGGTGGGCTTCTTCACTGTTCATTAATACGTATCTTGAGTAACGTGAGGTTAGATGAAGAATTGCCGGCAGTTAAATTTTTACTTTGTGTTATTATAACATCACTATTTGCATATAATTTTAATTTCAGTCTCCTATTCCATTTTTTATGCAGAAAAATTATTACCTCCCCTTCCATGTCGTGCCCATGAGCCTTCTGGGAGTTGAAATTAATGTTATCAAATCCCTCACTCATCATATTGTTTCCTAGACATTTCCCAGAGCTAGAAAATAAAGGAAGACCATTTCACAGCAAATCAACAACAACAACAACAAAAAAGTGTGAGAGCTTTCTTTTGTAGATACGCAAGAGTGGAAAAAGCAAAATCATTAACCTGTTCATAATGCATTACCGTAGGCAAATTCAGTGATTGCATTTGTCAAACACCTACAGCTAATGATACAGAAGTGGAAGTCTTTAGAAATATGACAAGAGAAATTTATCTGGGAAAAAGCCCCATCTATTTTTAAATGTTGCTGCATTGAGTAGAATCGCACTGACCTTCAGAGAAGTTTCAACATGGAAGATGCTTTGTCTTAGCCTTCTGTTGCTGTATCTATGTTATATTGTAAAAGGCATTGTAACTGTTGGATAGATCCTGCAGAAATGTTGGGTTCCTAAAGAAATAAAAAATGTTGCCAAAGTTGCAGCTGGGATCCAGATGTTCTTGCAGGGCAGTGACTGACCTTTATGTGTAATTTTGTTCTGCTTTCCTTTCTTTCAGGATTCTGAAGTGGGCAGGCTACCACCACAACATGTGCTCTTAGGCACCCCTGCCAGCATTGTCATCTCCTGTGATTTTGGGCTGTTGGGAGGCCAGAAAGCAGCTCTTGTTCCCCCAAGCCCATGTGATGTAAGTGCATCTTGTTTCTAAGATGATTAGCAGTTACATAAGGAACAAAATCTGTATTTCTCCTGTAGATTTTTATAAATCATTAATTAATCAAGGGCCGATTTTTACCAACACAGGCTGGTGTAGCTTAATTGGCAGGTTCACTTAGACTTTTGGAGACAGTCATCCTGGCTCTCACCAAGCTTTTAATGGAGAACCGCTGTTTTGTCATAAAATACAAGACTTCAGAAAAAATGTCCCTGAAATCCCTGCGTGTCCATATCCTAGGTGCTGTCCACAACCAGCGTGCCTCCACTGAGCTCAGAATGCAGTACATTTGTCACCTGGAGGTGCGTGTTGAATTCAATTCCAGCTATAGCTACAGAAATAAACCATGTTAGAATTACAGGTTCAACCCCATTGCATTTAGGGATCAAGATTGCTGTATAATGTTGTGAAATGATACAAGATCTGTTTTAGCAGCAACTGTGAAGCAATGATTTTAACCATTTTTTTTTCCTGTTAACTTTAAACTGTTGACGTGATGCTGAATTTGGTATGCTGAAGGTGTTTCCACGTGTCACCTCTAATAGGATACAGGTGTCAGACAATTTCAGATGATTTCAAACCTATTTTTCCTAGAATGAAGATACAAACACTTAAGCTAGAAGCAGATGTAGGGCCTTTCTCACCATTCTGAAATGTGGCTTGGCATCTAGTGAGACTGAGTCTATGGGGAAGAATAGAAAATTATATTTAATTTTAGCTTTCGTGGTTTCCTCCTTTCAGAATCTACATGAATGTGCAATAAAAAAAACCCCATCCCTTTTCCCTCTGCTCACACAGGGACTAAGTATCTTGTTGCAAACAGATGGAGTACAGGCAGGCTGTGACGTGAACACTTCTGTCTCCACACTATCACCATGTGGCCCAAAATGTGAGGTTGAATGCTATCTTTTCATTTTTGTCCTCATAGCCCTGTGTCTTATCAGTTACTTTTCTAGTCTGTTGGTTGAAAGTAACATCTGGGAAACAGGTGGCAAGGACTGTGCCTAAACTTCTGTTTCAAGGTCCTGCCTCATGTCCACCTCCATTGACCTACCTCCATTGAGGTGGTCACTGGGACTCAAGAAAGAAGCCCTAAGAGCATCTCTTTCCCCGTGCTTTCAAGCTGCTATAATTTTCCCTGGTTTTCTTATTTTTTGAAGTCATGTCCTTTTCCACCTTGTGTTATTCATGTAGTTTTACATATGATTGGAAATATAATCACAGCCATATGGCATGACTAAAAAAACTAGATCACTTGCTGCCCCTGTGCTTCCCTGAGGACGATACTTGTTCCCTGTCAAAAGTAATTTGACTGAGTTTGGTTACACTTCATCAGTACCCATGCAGACAACAAAAAAATTAAGTCCTTAATCCTTGTATTACAAGCTTGTAGAAAAGATGACCCTGTTCAGAGGTTTGCTGTGAATTTTGGTTTTTGCTGCTCAAATACATCTTTCTTTACCCTGCTTGTGGTAAGTGAATCTTATGACTGTAAATACCACTTGTGCTACAACTGTATTTAAAGTCAAATTACCATAAAATGCTACAGTTGAACACCACACACAAAAAAATATCCTTAAGGATTTCATGAAATGTGTTGTGGAAAGGGCTAGCCATTTTCATTTTTTATTGTTTGTTTAGTTTTTTGAAGTATATGTTGGTCAAACAAATGCTACTGAAGTTTCCATCATAACTGAACAAGCAAATCCTTTAAAAGTTAAGAGACATAGATGTATACTGATAAGAAAAAGAGCAGGGTCCAGAGGTTGGATTGCCTTCCTAAATGGGAATGAAGAATAAAAAGTCCTAGACCAAGAGTTATTTCCAAGGGCTATTATTGTCTTTTGAAGCATGAGTCAAAGCCAGTTGCAGGCTCCTGTGGAAATGTTCACATTAACATCAGTATTTAATTTTTCTGCATTTTGGATCTGTTTGAAAAAAGACAAAGAATAATGTTAAAATTGCTATAATCTGTTTTACAAGTATATTGACCTTTTTTTTTTTTTAAAGCTGTGTGGTTTAGACTATGGTTTTATTTATGCCACTTGCTGCAAGTAGGGATGAGAACCGGGCCACTACTCATGGAGAACAACAAGGAGACTCCTACAACAGTCCTGCCAATCTCACCTTCTTTCTTAGTCCATTTTTCCACCACATTTTCTGATTTTTTATTTGACTGTTCTTTTCCAGAGGAGATCCTTCCTGTAGTTACTTCCAAGAGCTTCCTGTCTGATTTGTTTTCTATTTTCAGTACTTGACAAAGCAGAAAAACAATGTTAGTCTTCGGTGGCCAGGAAAAATAACAAAAGTTTGTGAAGGTGGTCTCCAGATGATATTGCCCTTGCCGAAGCAATTGCGCTGCTCTGCGTTTCCCACAACGAGCGGACATGCAAGTCCAACAGCAGCAGGGCTGGGAAGGGCAGGTAAGCTGCCTTCAGTGACTGTGCTAAGAAATTACCAGCACAAACATGTTCCAGCTTTGGCTGTTTTCAAGTAATGGCTATTACCGCTCCAAGGAGGAAATAATTAAAGCCATTTTTGCCTCTGACAGTTTGATACTGGTGGTTTTCAATAGCAAATTTCCAACATCTGCACAGCAAAATTCAGCTACTGCAGCAGCAATTATTTATTCAAGAGGGCTCACCACAGAGGTGCTAGGACTTTTTCATTTTCTAGATGTCTCCGAATTAGATGTGACCTGCAGTTGAGATCTAAACTACACGCGGTGGCAAACTAGGTAACTTGTCTTAGAAATGTAAATGAAACCATATGGAAAGCTTAACATTCTGTGAAAAACCCAGTGGCAAATGCATCAAAGACAGAAAATGAAGGACTGGAAAGGTATCTGAATGGGTTTCTTAATTATGTAACAATTTCAAGTTTCCAGAGCAATTCAGAAGTTAAATTTATATAATCCATTCAGTTCCACAAAACTGATCGTTTTTCATTCCTTCATAGTAAACACAAATACAGTTTGACTGTGCAAGCTGAAGATTCAAATCTGTGGCCCCATAGAAAGCAACACAGCAGTGCACATTTTTGTTGCCATTGTGAAAGAACAGGTAGCAAAGAAGTTAAACTCTGTGTATCTCTGACAACTATTTCTTTCTAAACACTAGCTAGAAAAGGGTAATACAAATCTGAGCAGGAATGAGAGGCTGTGTTACGAAATATATTTAAGAGTGAGAATTTGTTTTGGATTGATAATAAAAATATTGCCTTATTATTCTACTGATGATGTTGTAACTAATTGTCCATTGGGTCTTTACATTACTTTGGTCAAGGATTTACTGGTGTATAAGGCTTTAGTTGTAAATTTGCACTGTCTTCAGCACCATTTTTGCTGCTAGCTGAGCTTCAGAACCTGATCAAGGCATAGTACAATTGCTGTAAAAATACACAGTTGTTTTAAATAAGTTTCAGACTTTAAAAATATTTTGGGTGGCCCAGTAGAGAATAAATATAGATTGTACACCCATCATCTGTTACCTGAGAGACTTTAAAATATTATTGGAGTCTCTGGTAACTTTGGCTGAATAATGAAAGCAGGACAGACACAAGAAAGGATATGCTTATTTCTAAGATAATGAAGTGATGAACATCTCATTTTCAAGTATCTGATTTGTGTTATTGTTCAGATGGAAATATAATCCATTGCCAAATTACCACCCTGCCTGTTGAGAATTGCTCTACACGGCAGATCCTCCTGGGTCTGTAGCTGGGTGGAACCCAAGCTAATCCTGCCTCTTGCTACTTCAGTGCCAGGGAATAAGAAGAATAGTATTATCATGCATCAGCCTCTTCTCACTGTGTTGTTACCAATGCATTGGCACGTAAGGGCAGATCACTGCTTTAGATTTGTGACAAAGACTTTATTCCATATTGTATAGTTTGTGCAAGAGACAATTAAAGAAGCTGCTTTGCATGACTACACAATCTGAACTGAGTCAAAAAATGTTATAAGACTAAATACACAATCTGTGCTCGTGTTCTTATTTCCTTTTAACATTTCCACATAAATACCATTTACAGTAAATAATAAATTTGTACTTTTCCTACAAAACAAGCACATGGAGTTAGTTAAATTCTAAAAACTTAGATGCAGTAAGCACAAAGTGTAGAAAGAGTGAATATGTGAAGATGATTTATGGCTTCTACCAGCTAGCTGGGCAGTGGCAAAAATCACCTATAGATGTTGGACAATGTAAGCCTTACTTCTCTTTAGAGAGAAGCATGCCTAATTCCTGAGAAATATGAGAAAGTTACTCAGAGTTAGATTAATTTAATTTAGATATTGGTGCTAGTCAATCTAATAATGCATTTAATCAATTGTACACAGTTGCATTTTGAAATTGGTAAGGAAGAATGTGTTTCTTCATAATGATGCATAATGATAACTATAATACGGCAATTTTCAATCTTTGTTCCAAGCAGTGTTGTGAAGGTTATGATCAGATTTAACCAGTATCCATCATGCCAGTCCTCCTTCTAACCCTCCTTTTAACTGTTTGGTTTTTTGTTTTTTTTTTTTTTTTTTTTGTGATAGTACAAAATCCTGGTGCTGTGAAGAGAAATTAAATGCAAATTAAGTAGACTGGAAAATGTTTGTAGTTTTATAAAGGAAGGGAAGCTGTTCTGTACATACTCAGATGTACATTATAAATAAGAAAATAGCTAGGTCAACATTTCCACTCATTCATTTGACCATGAATGAGGATAGAGCAAGTCTAGATACTCTCTTCGTGTCAGTAGCACCTGGAGACATTGTGATGACTTATTGCAGTGAGACCCATATGAATCAATATTCATTGGCCACTTACTTTAAGCCTACTTTAATAAGAGGTATACTATGGCACAGCCTCCAGATAAAGACAGCGCCTTTGTGAGCATGTTTTGGGAGAAGGGGTAAGGATGTAGTGGAACAGATTTATTTTGCAATAAATAACCTAAAAGGACTGCTTTGTCAGTATCTAGGCTCTTTGAGTGGACTTGTGGTATCTTGCCACATACCTGAGTGTCCCATCGGATGTTCACCCCTGAGCATCCAGCATGAAGCTATCTGGTATTAATCGTAAAAAAACCCCAAACACCTGGAACTGGGTTTGGAGTGAGCAGAAGATGCATCACTGTTTTGTCATGTTGACCTTCTGTTTTGTGTTTCTGCTGAATGTATTTAGTTCCACAAACATATTAAATTGTAGCTATTTATTTACAATATCTCCATTTGGGAAAATTCAACATGCTGATTTGAAGTGTATTTTTTTTCCTGTGAATCTACATAATCCACTCCTAATTTTTACCTGCCTCTTGATGCTTAGGGAGCAGTAATTTATTTTTTATCAGGTTGGCCTAGGTGACAAGTTGGACTATCTCTGACAGCCTTTTGTATTGTTTATCTTTGTTTGACCAGAGCCATTTGCAAGTTAGAGAGCAGCGAATCCAACTCACTGTGTCTCTGATGAAACCCTGGGGCTTTGCACGTCCAAATATTTCTGTTTCTCAACAGCCAGTGAAGAGTGAAGGTAAGGGAAATCTCACAGAATGAATGCCATGAGGAATTGTTTCTCAACTGCTCATATATACACAAAAATATATATGGACCATTATGCCTTTAAAAATTCAAGTCTTTGAATGGAGGTTTGTACTTAGCAGACATAAGTCAAGAAGTCACTTGCAACAGAACAGGGTTTGTTTTTCATCATCACTTGCAATATCCTGAATCTCTTCTAGCTATTGCAAACTGGTGAGCATGCAGACGAGATGTCAGAGGACAAAGTGTCACTCTCTAAAGGGAAAGTTTTGGACATGGCTAAGGCGGCAAGATGTAGTAGAAAGAATGTGTGATTTGTGCAGTGAGTTGATTCTCTTATACATTTTCCAAAAGCAAGAAAGTATTAGAAAATATTTTTGTTATATTTGATGCTAGAAGAAACCCTTTTTTTCCATCTCCTTATTGTACAAACCGGCAGTGTGTGTTTTCTGAACATTATAAAGCCACACAACTTCATAGTTTCTGGAGAATTTTACCAATAATCTTTTAATTGAAGTAATGATCTTGGCTGAAATAATCCACTCCAATCTGGTTTTTAAGTTATTTATTCAAGTGCATCAGTTTCTATTGACTGGCAGATATTGGTTCTCTATATTTAAAAGATTAAAATTTTGACGGTTTTGAAGCTTAGATGCTACGGAACTTGTTGCTTAAGGTATTTAATCTTGGAACTTTGTCAGGAGTCTCAAAAACTATACTTTGCTTCTTCAGTTGTCTGTAAAGGACACTAGCTTCTCCCAGTAAAAATGTGCTTAAGAGGCCTTGAGAATGAGAAATATTTTCTTGAATACAGTGTTCTTCACAAAACTCTTTGAGTCACTTGTTTACTTTTTTTTACACTTCACTGATTTTATTCCTCGTGTTTATGGCATTAATGTTATGATTCTTTGAGGGATAGAGTGATTTCACATAGCAAGAAAGACTGTGGTAGGGTTGAGCTTATGTAAAATTGTTCATGCCCTCGGTGTGAAGCTGTATTGAGCTGCTTCTAGAAAAGTGTTAGTATTTATTTGTCTAAGGCTTTCATTCCCTTTCCTAAAATCTGCACAGGGTTATGTCCAGTCTGTTGTTTCACCAGCTGCTGGAACTCGTGGAAAGGAAAACAAACAGGGAAGGGAACAACTCTTCCCCATCTTCTTCTTTGGTCCTGACCATGGTTAAGACATGATGCTATTAATTCTTTCTCTGGTATTGCTTTAATGGCTATGACAATAGCAATGTGATGTTTAAAAGCATATATGAAGACAGAAGAAGAGCAACTGTGACAGAAACCTCCAAAAATTAATATATGTAACTGCCACTTCATGTTACTGCTGGTAGGGTGCGTGTCTGTGCTTGAGCAAAAATTTGTCTGGAGATTTAACTGTGCAGAAGCTCCCAGACTCTGGTGTGAGCGGAAACATTGCTGTCTTGTGATCTAGAATTAATAAAGACAGTTCTAATAAATTGCAGTACTCACTGGAATGTTTCGTTCTTCTCTTAAAAAGGAAAATTATATGAAGTAATATTTCTCTCTGCTGCCATCTAGTGAAGTTATATTGCATAAAGGCTTTGAGACTCAGTTTAAGCATTATCATAGCTAATTGTATCTTAGTAGCACTCAAGACTTTGTGCAAAAAATAGAGTTTGAATGCAGAGTAGCTAATATTCATCCTTAGGGTAATAATAAACAGTACACAATAAAGGAGGTATAGTAAATTTACTGATGTGGTTCTATCAATGGTTACAATTATAAAGATACCCAGAAGGGTTTAGACATACTATCAGAGGAGCAGAAGTGATTAAAAACATAAAGGTTTGAATAAAGCAATGATAACATTGCTGCAGGCTGATGGAATGGTTTAAATTCAGGTGTTGGGTTGCTGGGGTTTTTTTGTTTTGTTGTTTGTTTGTTTGCTTTTTCCCAGAAAGTACACAGGTTTCCTAGGGAAGAAACAAATGCACATTAGAAAAATTAAAATGTAACTCTTGTGGCAAATGTATGGTTTCTAATGTAGGCCATCCTAAAAGATGTTAAGCTAGTGGTGAATTTATTGTTTATTGAATTATTAAGAAGGCTTCCAGAACCTTAAAAAAAGATTATTCTTATGTATCTTATGTCCCTTCACTAAGGCTTGAAAGGGAATCAGAGATCATTTGGGCATTGCTCTGTCTCAAATCAGTCTCATAATCAAGAAACTCTTACTCCCATCTTAATTTTCACATATTTGTCACGATGTTTTCATGCAGCCCCTCAGTTTTTTCTAGCTTGAGCAGCTGTAGTTCATTCCATCTTTTCAAATAGGTGATTCCTGATCCACCTTTTGCAGTATCTCATTTATCAGTCCACATCTTATAACTCGTGCCCATATCTTCAAGTCCACAGACTGATGCTCCCAGATTCAACAATCCCCAGATTATGTTGGGCACAGTGCATGGTGGATGTGCTCTGATGGATTTACTGCTTCCACTGCCAAGTTGAGCACCTGACTGGGTTCTTCTATGAGCACATCACACCTCTCTGTTTCTCTTCAGCTCAATGAGATTGATTTTGTTTAAAGATCATTGATTATTTTTGTAGCATATCAGGATATCTTATCCTGATAGTGGAAATAGCTAAAAAAGGACATACAGCTCTGAAATCATTACTATCTTCACATATCATTTACTGACCAAAATCTAAGATGTTTTTGAAAGTCGTCTTAAAATCAGAAGCTGTTCCAAACACAGGAGACTAAAATTAAGTTGAAAAAAGATGTAATATTACAGTGACCTAGAAGAAAGACAAATAAAAACCAGATCTCTTTGGTGCCTGAAGCACGTATTTCCATTGCTATAGCTGGTTCATTTACTGTCTTTCCATTTCAGTCGCACAGGCACAGTGGAAAAACACTAATTCACACAGGACTAAGCTGTCCGCTTTTCCGTGTAGCTTTAGTAGCACTGTAGGGGGTTGTTTATCTGGTTGTCAGTTTTGTTCTGCCAAACTTTCCATAAAATCTGCTAGGCAACATTTGCTGGCAAACATTGTGTATCCTTCAGCCTAAACTGATTAAAGATTGTCTTAAAAGAGAAATGAAAGATTAGTTCATATTTTAACCTGGGCTTAAGTGCTGAAGCAGTCAGGAGTGCCAGGCAGGAACTATACATGTACAGACTTGGAAAGGATGTGAAGCAAACTGGTCATCTGGCAAATAAAAGACAAGTACAGGGTGGAATAAGTATCTGGTTATTATTAATTCTTGAGGAAGCTCTTTTTTAAAGTCTTCTATTGAATCGTGTAATGAAGTGGAAATTATAGAACAAATTTTCTTCAGTTTGTTTGCTAATATGTTTGGGAAATGCAGGAGACTTTGAAAAATTGAGTGCTTGCTGTTCTACATGAGTGAGCTATATATAATAATTGGAGCCATATTTAAAGAAAAGGAAAATCCCTTTAGTTTACTGACGAGAGGCTAAATAGGACTGAATGGTAGCCACCACCCCCCTGAGCCAAGCTCAGTGACTAAGAGACGAGCTGTTTTACTGGACTCTTGAGACAATGAATAACTGTCTTCGGAATTATCTTAAATCACACAATCTGCCCAGGCATAGTGACAGCAGCCAGACAGTGACCATGTCACTGATTATAAGTAAGCAGTTTGGTTCATTGGCAACTTCAGTACTGATCTTTTGGTGAATAACATTTAATTTCCAGCCAAATTGCACATAAGCTGCTTTTCTGAGGAGTTCCCTTCCTGAGTCAGAAGCAATGACATTCGAACACTTGGTTGTATATTGCCTTAATAGTTACACTTCACATTTATACACATCTGAACATAAAACTTGAACTACTGCATTATCTTTATTTACAGTTTCACCCAAAGTGTTGCAATTGAGTGGCATAAAGGGAAGCTACAATGTGGTTCCTATGCAGCCCCATTAACGAGAAATAGCTAAGAAAGTACATAATGTACTTAAATATACTAAGAGCGAGTGGAAGAAGAAAAGTCGAATTACTGTGGTATTGCATGATTCACATATTCTCAACTAGAATTTTAATTCCTGGTTTTGAAGTTGAAAGGTTTAGTATTAAAATGTTCTCTTTTGCTCTTTCCATGATTGTTTATGTTGGACCTCACATACTCCAAGCTCTTTTTTATTTCCCTGGAAAAACATGAGCACTTGTCGACATCCCTACAGCTGATAAAGCAATGTAAATTGCCTTTGTGTCTTCGGCTAAATAGCAGTGTGGCAGATGCAATGGCATGTCCCCTTTTGAAAAGTGACAAGAAGGAAAAACTCCAGGAGTGCGAAGTCAACTTGTTCTTCACTTTGAGTAATAAGCTGCTTGATGGATAGGTAGCTATAGAAGAAAGATGAACTCAGAGAATTTTGTTGAGACACAGGAGAGTTCAAGATTGATTACATACCCTAGGTCTGCAGACTTCTACACATACTATGAAATCCAGACTGGAGAACAAAGGTAAAATACTATAGGATGTGCTGAATATAGCTTTGCTACGACTTTAACACTGTCATGTTTCATTGCACTATTGTTTTTAATTCCATACTGTAAAAATGATCTGCTGAAAATATGAATCTAGCTGATCAGTTCTAGGAATATTCAGCTATGTGGAACTACAGCAGGTGGATTTTATAAAGCACTGCTACGATTTCTTATTCTGCCAGCAAATTGAACAGTGTTGTATTTCCACAAGAAAAATAGTAATACTAGTTGGGACATTTAGAAAAATCTTTAACCATTTTTCCAGCGAAAAATATAGGGATTTTACTTCTAGCTCCCAGAAACATATGTTATCTGCAGAAATGGCTTTTTAAAAATCAAACTTTTATGATCATGTCTCAAAGCAGGTTTTTGTTGCTTGGGATTTTTTTCTTGGAAGTCATTCTGTCTGTTCTGTCCCCTCTTCCTGCTTTCCAGTAGAGTAGTAACTGTATTTCACCTTGTACATAGGGTCTCAATTACATTTGGATGCAGATTAGAAGAAAATAACAGGGAGAAAGGAGAAAGATTTAAGTTAGAAACTTTGAAGGTGATCCTGTCACATAAGAACAGCATAAGACCCAAGATCCACCTCATCAAAACCCCTCTGTTCTAAAACTGCAAAGAGTGACCACTTAGAGAGGTAGGAGTGTAGGAATACACAAGCAAATAGTGGTATTTCTCCTGAATTCTTTCCACATTGCTACATGGCTTAGTATCTTCCTGAGTCAGATGTGGTAGAAGACTGTTCCAACTCTCCATGAATTTTTCTTCCATGAAAAGATTTTCCCACTGATTTTAGTGGGTTGCAGCTTTGGGAATCCTGACTCTACTGAAGTTGACTGACTTCTTCTGACCAGGGCTCCATTCTTGATTCCACATGCACAGTTTGTATCTGGTGTACAGGGAGCCTAGGTCTTCTGAAGTAAAAGGAATTTTAGGGAAAATTATTTGCAGTCCACCTGTTCTAGACTCTCTCGGTGGACTTAAAAGTAAGGTCACAACAATCACATAATATTTGTAGAGAAAAGCAGAACTTGTTGGCAATATATTATTTTGCAGATTTGCTTACAGTTTGAATTTTCTTTTCATTTACTGATAGAGTAGGATGATGAAGTAAATAAAAAAAGAAAGTTTCATTTTCCAGAGAGACAGCATGGAGATATTGCTAATAAGGACAGATTCCTTTGATGTCAGGCCTCATGCTGC
Organism: Phaethornis superciliosus; assembly: GCA_023637945.1. NCBI lineage: Eukaryota > Metazoa > Chordata > Aves > Apodiformes > Trochilidae > Phaethornis > Phaethornis superciliosus. Next base: position 22,950,963 of record JAJQWJ010000011.1, read on the forward strand.
ATAAACTTCATGGACCCATCGTTAGTTCTTGTCATCTTTTAGGGTCTTTTGGCTTGAGGCCAAACAATTGATATAGTAGAAGGCTTCTATCTAAAATAACAGCCTCTGCATCTTTATCTTCTCATCCATCAGATTGCTGGTGGAAGACAGGTCTAATTTGTCACTCTCTGCACTTGGAAAAGTTTGATAAATAGCTTAATTAGATGTTTTTCTTTTTTTTTTTTTCTTTTTTCTTTTTTTTTCCTAAGAAACCTCATATTTCTCGAGAACTAGAAGTTGAGGAAACAATGAGTAAGGATTGAATCAGAAAAAGAAAATATTTTTTCTTCAGTAAAGACTGGAGGAAATGACCAGTTGTTTGGAAGGAGTTTCAAGGTGTTATTTAGAGCCTGAAATCTGTACTCTTAAATTCTTCGTAAAATGGTTGGAAAATAGACTTTCAGTAATGGTTTTCAAAATTATGTCTTAATTTTTTCCTAGTTGGAAAGTTTAGACTGAACAGAGGACAAACAGAAGCAAAGGGACAGACTTAACGAAGCATAAAAAACCTGCACAAATAGATCCCAGGTGGAGTTTAATCACAAGCAAAGACTTGAGGATTAGGTCATAGTGATGACCTGCAGATTGCTTAGCTGTAGTCCAAGGTCACTTTTGGAAAGAGCAGGTGGAATCTATCATAGCAATGACTCTTTACCTGAAAGAAAGAAAACTGCCAGCCTTCCACCCTCTCATTGCAAGATAATCTTTGAGTAGCAATTTCAGTTATGGGGAGCTCTGTCTTTGATATTTGTCAGAATAGTGGGAATTTTGTTTAAGTGTAGTATAAATGGTTTGATCATTTGGGTCAATTACATACTACCAGGAATTAAATTAACTATATTTTCCTTTCAGTACAGATTCTACTTGCTCTTGAACTTGCTAAGAAGGTAATGGAAACACACTGATGGCTGGATATAAAGTGAATGCAAGGACATAAAGCAGAGAATATGTACTCAAAATGGTTTATATATGCCTGCTTTGATCTTAAAATGTAAGCCCAATGCTTATAACAAGTTAATAATTGCTTACCAAAACCAGATTTGCCTTTAACTGTAGCATCAAACTTGAGGTAGTGATAGCAGCATGAAAAATAGCTTCCAAGTTAATGCTTTAAACTCTTTTAGCTTTCCTTTGCCTGCAGAACCAGAAATGAATGTATTATCCTTTCAAACCACTTTGATAAATCTCATTCCCTTCAGGATTAAGCATTCCTGAACATTTTTATGCCTCACTGAGCTCTTTCAAATGAATATAAATTAATTCTTTAGTTGAAAATTTATAATCATGAGACCTAATTCCGCTTACCTCCAGTATTTATCTAGTCATGTTCATTTGTGTAAAGTGACTGTAATGTTAGTCTTTGGATTTCTTACAGCACTGCTTTGTGCACTGGGAGAGGTACAGAGATCGTGTGTGGCACCGTGCAATGAGAAGTGAGACTGAGTTTGCTTCTGCTGTGTCCTACAGCAGCAAATTTGATCGTTAGATGCCAAACCTCAGTTTTATATGCAAATCCGGGACACTTTTATGCTTTATGTGAGTACAAATATAGGTTAGCTACTCTGATTCTAGGCTAAGCTGAACTTGCATACAGAAAAGATTTTATGCTTCATAAGTAGTCATACAAAAATATTTGCAAAATCAGTACTGTCACAACATGACCCAGCTCTCTTTAAATAATTGAGCCACCTGATTTTTACCGCTAATTTTCGTTCATTATGCTGTAAAGTCCTGGAAGCTGCCCCTATTTGTAACAATGTGATACAGACAACAGAAGTGGTGAGTTTTCTGTAGGAAAGTTGCCCTACTGAAAATACCAAAATTCAAACACTACAGATAGCAACCAGTGTGCTGCAGTTCCACACGCCAAGTTTTCATTTGGTTTCATGGACATGCTAGGTACCACCACGCTTCTGGTGTATAAGTTCATTAGTGTTCAGTGTAGTGGACAGTGCTGATCTTGCACATAATAATAATTTATTATTTTAATAATTCTTTAATATTTAATAATTAATCTTTTCATGGTTAATCTCAAGCTATACATCCTAATGATGTAGCAGTACTTGAATGAGTGAGATGGCATGCCAGATAATATGGAGGAAAAAGATGAAGTGAACAAGAAGAAAAACACAATTTATGGGTCAAATTATGAGTATTTTAGAATTAATGGGACTTCAAAAATGGTATCTGCTTTTCCCTTTTTGTGTGTGGTATGACCGATAAACAGACTAGGAATGCTCTGTCTTTATATGTGATATAGTACACTTCTGAAGCACTGCCGTGTAATAGATACAAAATCTACAATGAGATATATCTAAATTGTCTTTTACTTTGCATTTGACCTGATTGGCTGCTAAACAGTCATCCTGTAATTTGACTTACAAAATTATACTCTCATTTCCTTTAGTGACAGGGAACTGTTAAAGGGAGTCTTTACCGTAGTCAGTATAATTTAGATGATCATGCACATGCACAGATGCTCACTCCAACCCCAGTGCTAGAAAGGGAAGTGGAACTCTTCCAATTGCATTGCTGTGGTAGCTCCCATACTCTAGACTCGGCGGGATCTGTGCAAAAATGCTCTCCCTTCCACTGAAGTCTTGCTAGGTTGTTGATATTAACTCAGCTCCAAGAAGGTGTTAAAAAAATGGGGAAAAGCGTTTTAAGTATATTTAAAGCAGCCTACAAAAATATATATTTTTCCAAGTGGCTTGATTTTGTGATTCAAATGTTTACAGTAGTTGCTATTCTATTGAAATTGATAGATGCATTTCTGACACACAGTGTATTTTTTTCATAATATAGATCTAGTTAAGTCTGTATGCATATAAATGAAATTCCTAATGAAATCAGAGATTACCCATAACGTTAAATTTCAGAGCTTTCGTATACTGGTTTCCTGTTAGATTATATGTAGTAAGTTTAGAATTTGCCAGTGACAGTATGTTTTTATGACTTTCTACTATTTCTTAATTCAATCATATTCCTATTATATAATTTATATATTAAACTTTGACCTCCTAAACCTTTCCAGGTAAAAGGCAACCAAACAAAACGAACTAATAGCAGGTAAACATGAATTCAATAGCAGTGGGTTTATGGCCCTTTAATTCTATTAATTTCAGAATTAGACCTTTAGTATTATTATCCTTTAAGAAAAAAAGGAGCTACAAGGAATAATCATTATTGTTATAATGAAATGTCCTACTGCCAGAAAACCACACTTTTTCTCACTAACCAAATCAAGCACCTCTAAAACACCAAGAACTGAACAAAATGGTTATTTTTAGGTACCCCAGAACTTTGGAAAATGATGGAGCACTGTTAATACTCTGGGAGTTTCTGTACATAAGCAAAGGATTTCTGAAATACTTTCCAAATGTTTATATTTACTTCTAGTGTGTACGTTAGCTTTATTTTTTCTATGATATTTGCACAAGCTTCTTAGTTTTTTTTCAATATTATAAAACATTAAACATTCAGAACTCACTTTTGCATTGTTCATACAAACTGACCACAGAGAAGGTAGTGTGGCTGTAAGTTAAAGAAGAGGCATTTACTCTAGTACCTATTCTGATATTTAATCTTAGAGGAGAGGTTAATTTAAACAAAATACTAACCGAGTTTAAAATATTCAGCAAAAGCCAAACTTACAGTTAAGGACAAACAAGCTGAGAAAACTCTGTATCTAAAAAGGTTTAGGTGACCTTTAAGAAACTTTGTCATGGTGCCGATGTACATCATATTATAACTATATTTTGAGAAAAAAACTGTAACCGTTTGGGAGCTATATTTCCTCAGGTAACATTAGTAAAGCACATAGAATTGCTCCTGTTTAAGCCAACGGAAGCTTGTGAAATCTGTACGCTTCTATGAAGCATTTATTAAAATGTGATGGTGTTGGACTCTGCCTTCAAAGTTCTTTCTGTGGCGAGTGCCAGAAGAAGTACCATGTACAGGACATATTTTTAATATTGATAGAATTGGAAAAAAAAAAAACCAAGCCCAGACAAATCTGTGTTCCAGGCCAGGCCTGTGAACACTAACACAAACTCTCTCAGCTTCATCCAGCTGTGGAGGAGGACTGAGAGATCAAGAAGTGCACTGTCTCTTGATGGCTCCTATGTGCCTCTTAATGCCCTGATTTCTAAAAGTCCCACAGTCTTCTCACTAACTCTTCTGTGTGGTAAGGAGTGATAAAAATCAGTTTAACAAAGAAAACTGAATTTCAAATGTACCGGCACTTTCCTCCTCAGTGGTGGAAGAGGTACCACTAAGGAGCGAGTGGTTCTACCAGCAGCTCATTTCTCTTTCTTCTCCTCTCCTTCCTCATTGGAACTGGAAGAAGAGGAAGATAGGTTGACAGGTTAAACAAGGTGCCTCTCTTTTATATGGTTAAATTAGGAAAAATAATCTATCTTAAATTATTTACCTAGCCAGCAATACACAAAATGGTCAGCTGACGCAGTAACTAGCTAGTCCATCCACTGGTATCCTACTATATAACGACTCTGTAATGTTAGGTTTTGTCTTGGTGAATGAGTATGGAAGAAAAATCCAAAGAAAATTAAGGTCACGTGACCAAAACAAGTTTTTTGTTGTTGTTGTTGTTATTTGATTTAGTTAGGTTTTTAACCTGTTAAAAAAATCATTATGTTCTGATTGTACTGGAATAATATTCTCAATCTGAGTCTAAGTTTTGAAAATTGCAGGTTGTTTTGCTCTTTTTCTAGATATTTAATTTAGTTAATTTCCAGCTAGCAAATAGTTTTCTCTTTTGGGTTTTTTTCTTTATAAATTCTATAAAGCAAAAGCCCTGATTTTAAACACCCCACCTTGGTACTGCTGCTTGGGTGGGCAGTAAGTGGGTATGCCACCTTTCCTATGAACTCAGTTTACCCATTCCTAAAGCCTTCCAGAGTCCTGATCTTGTCCCAAGCTATGATCTTGGCTTTAAACATTTTTCAAGTATTTTTTTCATTCAAACATTTACTTTACTCCAGGAGAAAGATCCCTCCATCTCCCTTTCATGACAGGGCTTCTCTGAAGCAAGAATCTGAAATAATTTGTTTTCCGTACGGCAGAAATCCTACAGATAGCCTTGGCCTTAACTAGCACAGCAAGTGTAGAAATTGCCAAGAGTTCCAAAAAAAAAAAGAAAACAACAGAGAAAAACAGAGTCATCTTGACTGCGTGCCAAGGAGGAGGTCTCTGGAAGTTAACAGAACCTCCGATTTCTAGTTCAGGTGTCTTCTGAATTTATCAAAGCTGCATCTTCATTCTAATAATAAGTTTTACTAGAAACCAAGCTCTTCTACACAAAACTGACATCAGACTTCCTAATTTAACAATAATAGCTGCCTTTCTGACATAGTTTGTACCACTGAGAAGTGCAAAATTAAAATTTAAAACTCATCCTGCCAAAGGGAGCAAATTACAAATTTTTATACCATTTTATCATAGGATGGGGCAAGTAGTTTCACAAAATTACCCAACAAAACATCAGATTAAGATGCTGTAGTAATTCCATGTTTAAGAAAATAAGGAAGGGGAATGCATCATGCATCTTAACCAGCTTCAGGTGATTCAGAGTCAAGGATTAATTATTTGCCATAGACTGGCAGAGACAAAAAAACAGGTTCCTTTGGAGACCTCTCCATGTGATAGCTACACTGTGCAGGGAACTTTTTCCCTATGAAGAAGTACCTGGTTTTCCATTCACTGCAGAGAAAGCTAAAATAAAACAGCATAGACTCAAAGCCCAGCTTTTAGTTGCCTGGATTAGGTGAGCTGAATCCTGCCCCTGGTTATGTGGCACCATTTTTTTTAGAGTAATAGTTTCTATTGAAATTATCAGTGGAATGGTCCAAAACCGGAATATAAGGCAAAGGAGCAAAACCAGCTCTCTTTGTGGTGTAAAATGAAGCTCGTGAACATCAGCAGTGTGCCTGCATTCACGTAAAGAGAAAGAATCCACCTGATCATATGTTCTTTTTTCAGATAGGTTTTTTTTTTAATATAAACATGATCTGTAAGACAGAGATAATTTATAAAATTCAGGCCCTTAACAGAAGTCTTTGGTTTTTCCTGGGCTACAATTTTCTCAACACTGCAGAGAAGAATGTTTTCTGTTACACATCAAAAGTCTTTCTGTGGGAAATACTTGACTCCAGACTGTTCTTATTAAAGCTGCAGGTATTCTGCCAGTGTGCCCCTTCTGACGCAGAAGCCAGCGATGCACAAAAAGCAACTGCAAAACTCGTGTGAAGAGGCTGATCCATTCTGGTGAATAAGGACCTGCAAGGGAGTTGCACAGCAGCCGGGCTGCCCCACTCAGTGGCACGTTTCCACTCTGCTTCCATAGAGCCATTCCTCTTGCTGCACGATCCAGCTGCTGACTAGGATTTGTGGTAAGGATATTTTGCTTTGACAGCCCAATGTCACTTTGTTTTTTCATAATCAGCACTTTTTTGTTAAAAACTGTGGGCTTCAGATAACAGCAGTGGAAAATGTTTTCAAATGGAAGGAGCAACTTGAGCGTAGACTGAGACAGTACTACTGCAATGATACTGCTAATGGCATCCTCTCTTTGAAAGGGAAGATAATTAGCAGAGAAGTGACTGTTGGTGCAGCTAGAAAGTAGACAAGTAATCTTTTGGCTTTCAGTTCACTTCATTGTTTTCAAACCAGTGCCTAATCTTCCCAGACCCCACTCTGTGGCTGTTCCTCCCTCTCCTCTCCCCTTTTTGCAGGGGCTATGGTGTATTCTGATTCACTCCATTTCTTTCTTCTTAAATGGCCACAGGGCAGCCTTGCTGTTGCCAAGGATATGGTAAATGCATGCAACATTGTGCCACTGAAAACAATCACTCAAGTCACATTCATTCCTGCTGCAATGGTGTTGAAATCAGTAAAGCTAGATTGGGAGCAGGATGTCTAAGCTATGAAATATTAAAAGGAATTTTCTATAAAGAAAATAATCTTTAAAACAGCTTTCAGGGAGATATGTGCAGTTTTTGCTTGTAAAATGGTTGTTGGCAAAGGTTTTATTGCCAAACTTAAGTCAGAGCGTCGATGAGATGTGGTAAACATGTACCATTTTTTACAAGAAATTAGTAGGCAACATAGCACTGTGGAAAATATTAGACTTTTCCTTTTTTTGTTTTTTCCCTAGCCACAAAGAACCTGGTAGGAGATGATGAATCTCCAGCTGTCAAAGGCATAGCTGTTTTACCAAAATTTATTTAATGAATAATATTTGGGGAACAAGAAAAAACACCTTTTTAGAATGTGGAGTGTTAGGAATAGATGGAAAGTTGCCTGTACGAACAGTTCAGCAACTCTGGAATAAATTACAGGAGCATTTGTATGCATAATTGCCCATCTGTGTAAAACAAGACGCTCAGCTACGTATCAGAATGATGTGCAAGTCAGACATGTGGGGCTCATATTCAGTTGATACAGAAAAACAGAGAATCTGTCCCATCACATCCTGACCTGAGGAAGTTTAAGTAACTGTAAATGAGTAAATAAACAGAGGACAAGGTCTAACTGAGGGCACTAAAAGGAAACTCAAAGTAGGCTATCTACGTATCTCTTTCTGTGTTTGGGGTTTATCTAGACTCAGCTCAGATTTTGGGTTATTATTTCTCTGGAACTTTTTTGGCAATTTGAGGAAGGCTGAGGGTCAGATCCAGTGTGCTCCAGCTGCCTGGCCCAACATAGTCCATGGGCACTGGCAGGGATATGGAGAGCTGGAGGACTTCAAATCGGGGTCACTGTCAAGAACTTTGTTGCCCTTCACAGCATCCCATTACCACCTGCAACCGTCTACACCACCTGCCTTGGAGAACACAGTTACATTGGGCTTAATTAACTATTGTCAATAAAGCAGATGTAGCAATTATGGTGGAAGTAAATCAGTGGAAGAAGTAAATCAGTGGAATAAGTAAATATTGCACATCGTTATCTTCTCCACAAAGGATTTGTTAAAAAATCCCTGTGGCCGTTTCACTCCTCCCCACAATGCTATTGGGAACACCACAGGGGAGCGTTCAGAGCTGAACTGAAAATTGATGAGGAATTAATGTACTTTTATAAGCTTATATTGCAGAGAAACAAACAGCAAGCAGACTTCTTTACTAACACCATGCGAACTTTGTGATAAAAAACAACCCTGATATTTAGTTTCCACAGCATACCACATCATATGCCACAAATAAGTCAGCTGTTCAAAGTTCTTGGGAGTTATTTGGAATATTTTACACCTGAAAACCCCACCGAGGCCCTTGTATAATTTATCAATGCCATTCTTCAGTAGTACAGGAGGAAAAAAATAAGGGGGCGATGACAATCTAAGATGTTTCATATGCAGATTATAACCAACAATGAATCTTATTCTGTGTGTGTTCTCACTGGAAAAGATGTTTACCTCATTTGCTGTGCTGAAAATCAGGAATAATGATGCTAAACTTGGGTTAGTTACACTGAATGTACTCTGACATCAGTTAAGGTGAGCATCAGAGCCCCAACAACAAAATATACGTCACCTCAGGCAAACAGGACACCTTTTCTAATGTTAGTGAGTACTGATGCAAAGTCATCATTCAAGTCTGGGTCAGACACTGACATCAAGAGAAAGAAAAGGGGGAAAAAACGTAGTAATTAGGAAGTGTCTGTGCAGTTGCTATTTTGCAAATCTTCAATGTGAGTCTGAGAACGTAAATTTGAAGCGACACCACACCATTATTTGTGTGAAGCCTTTTGCAGCTTTGAAATGCAGGCTTATTAGTAATGAAATGTATTGCAAATTCATTAAAGGCAATATTAACTATTTGCAATTAATTAAATCTCTCGTACCTTGTAGAGATGAGGACGATGAAAACTTAGAATAATAGCATATTAGTGAAGCATGCTGAGAAAAGGCAGATAGAGAAGTTTGAGATACCTTTCAAAATTTCTTTAAAATTATAAAGACGACTAAGTTAGTTAGAGATCTTATCTGTAAAAGCAAATGGGACTAATATTATGGAATAAGCAGTCAACATAGTAAGACACTAAGAGCACTATCTGGGAGAGATAATTATTGCACAGTAAGTACCACGTTGAGACTAGCTAGGCTGACATAACCCACAGAGGCAGCCAGACAGAATTACTTCCTAGTTATCAACAGCTCACACATGAGATTTTCATCTTTCCCTCTACCCTCTTTTTGCTCCACAGATGACAATTTTGATGGAGGGAGGATGAGAGCTGAGATATATTTCGCGACGATATATCCAGCTCACTAATTCATGCTGTACAGAAGCTCTGAAGGGGGAAAATACACTCTTGCCTCACTGCTGAAGTAAATGGATGAAGGTAGGCAGCACCATATGGCTAGGGTGCTCTGAGAGAGAACTTGAAATCAGAGGCCACTGTTCTTTCTGCCTCTGAGCCTCTGTGCTTTTTTTCTCCTCCCCAGATGATACTGATTATTAGTTTGTCTTCATGGAAAGAAAAATTTCCATGGCTTGCATCAAGACAATTGTCCTTTTTATCTGCAGGTAGCAACATTTCCTCTGCAAAGTACTGCTAATTAATGAGCTGTGTATGAATGGAGCTTTAGTGGCATGCGCTGTGCCCCTCAGGGACAGCACCATGAGTGTATTGCCCTACTGGGGTGAGGTATTAGTGGGTTTTCAGTTTTGTTACATGCTTTGTGCTTATAATTCTCTTCTTGCTTTCTGAAAGGCAAGATTTAAGGCTAAATATGTCTGTGCTTCATGATGGTGCAGTGGGTTGCTAACCTCATGAGGCAAAAGAGTTTGGTTTCTGTTCACTGATGTGCACTTCTTTATTGCCCGTCTTAATCAACTTTTGTCTCAGTGAGTAAATGAACAGTGAAACAAGTCATGAGATGAGTGAAGGTACAAACAGGAAAAATGGCTAGTAGAAAGTTGAAAACCACCGCCACCAACAACAAAACATTCTAGAAAAACTACACACAGAGTAAGTAAGCTGTGTGAGAAGAGGAAAGGCAGCCTTTTCCTGTGCCCAGCCATATGATGGAGAATCTGTTCAGGCACCTGACAAGGCACATGGATAACTAGTGCCATGGGTTATGACCTGGGCAGGCACAGTGAGTGACCTGGCAGTTGCCTTTCAGCACTTACATTCGTTTGGAAATCTCTTCCTCTTGCTTAATTAGGTGTTGGCAGAATTGCACAGGTAGGATATACACAGGGACACCTTGCATTAGCGATAAGTAAGGCAAGAAGTGTGGTAAGAATTTTGGGATCTGAAAAGAAGTTTTAAAAGAACATTTCAAATCTCTCTTGTAGTTTCTTCAAAGTCTGAGTGGTCCCTTTTTAAAGGGTTATTAGGTTTAGGGTTTTTTCTGCTGCTTTTCTCTTGTAAAAAAAAAAAAAAAAAAATTACTTTTCAGACACGTTCCAATGCAGCTTAGGGTTTTTATAAGACAGTTTTGCCAGCTCTCAGCTTCTAACTACACTAAGCTTTCTGTGACTGAGCAGGCAATAGTAACTTTACATTTAATAGGCAGTTACTGATTTTACACTAGCACAAAATAAAAATAAGTTTCAGGGATGTAATGTACCAAAAGCTAACCAGTACTCGATTGTGTCATGGCCTTTTTAAAATTACCTTGGTTTAAGTTTTGCATGTCACTTGAAGGAGGGAGCTGGGAGGAAGCCCTTTATTTCAGACAGCCGGATGAGCTGCTTCAATAACAATAGCTGAGCATTTTCTAATTTGCAAAAAGTCATTGGTCAGATTATGTGGCCTTTCCTTATGTAGAAATTCATGAGAGGGACCGCAGCATCATTACTGCATTACTGAGTCCAAGTGCGTTTATAGACCCTGTGCTACTGGAAGATGAAGACAGGCATCCCTTGTCCTGCTTCCTGCTTCCCGCTTGTTCATCCTCATGCTGCACCCACACAATGCCTGTAATGTATCTCCATTTTCATTGTGCATTTTTCTCATTGACTTCCTTCCTACCTTCCATGTGTTGCAAGGTCATCAAGATCAATTATTTGGGTTCATGAAGTTAATAACTTTAACCCTAGTCCAGCGGAAGACAGCAAACCCACAAACATTTCCATATGTATGACTACTCACAGGCTTAAACTTCAGCAGGTGAGTGCAGGAAAAAGCTCCCGTGTTCATAGCCCGACCTGTATCTAAATGACTCTTCCAACAAAAGAACTTCACAAATTTTTTCGTAAAGTGGAACAATAAACTATTGCTCTCCTTGAATTCTTTCTTTGACTTGTACCATGCTTTTCAGATGATTAAAAATAAATAAATAAATGTCTGATCTCTTCTGGTACTCAGTGCATGACTAGCTGAAAGCAAATGGTCTGAAATCTATCAGAATGTCAAAACGTGGCAGGGTAGTATGCAACTGTCAGTCTTTGTTACTGGTCCTGTAATGAGCTGACCAGGTTTTATCATGTCCTATACAACTGGCTTAATTGGCTCGGTCTCTCCAAGGCAAGGCAGTAGTACTGATTTACTGCACTGTATAAAAGTGTTTATAGCTTGGCACTAGCACACTTATGTTCATTTTTTTTTCGAATGTGGATTTCACATAAGCCCTGTGCTCAAATTAACTTTAAAGTGCCTCAAGCTAAAACTGAATTATGAGAGGCAAGCTTTGCGGGTTGCAGCCCACAACAGCTGGGAAAGGCTCCTGAAATCTGCTCTTAGTACCAGTTGTGATTAATGTTTAAGCATTATCTTAAGGTGCAAAAATAAGTAAATAAGTAAAAGCAAACTTAGTGGCACACATGGCCTCCACCTGAGCTCTCTTTTTACTTCAGCTAGTGCTCAGACTCCTCCAATTCCACAGGATTATAAGAGCGGATCATGATTTACGCCAATGTGAAATCAGAATATAAATAGTTCCTTTCCCTTCTTATTAATTTAATTTCCAGTAGTCATATTTCCCCATTTCTGTAGCAAGGCACAATAGACTGGGAAGAAAATCGTGTAACTGTTATCCCTTTGCCAGCGTATTTCATCCATCTATTTTGCTCTCTAGTGTTTTAAAGAGACAGGAGGCAGTTACCTCTTCTCTCCTAGCCCCAGGGACTGCACAGAGCTGGTCTCAAAGCCTGTCAGTGCCACCCAATATACTGCTGGAGGGGCTGTGCTGCCACTTGGTGCTTGATACTTCCATGCGTAACAGCAATTATCGTCCCTGCAGGTATAGTTAATCAAGCAGAAAGTGTTAGCAGACCCCCAAGTACACTACGCAATTACCCTTATCTGCCCAAGATTAGGTCTCTCCAACTAAGAAATAATACACATTTCTAGTTGCTAATAGTTTTTCTGGAATAAAAAAGGAACCACGGAGAGAAAAAAAATACCATAGAAACAAATTAAGGAAAGTAAAATTTAGGATGAATGTCAGGGATAGTAAAAAAAAAAAAAAAAAAAAAAAAAAAGCCATAATATCTACTAAGCTGTGGAAGGATCTCCCAGGGTGACTGAGTAATGGAGTCCCACAGTTTGAAGAATTAAAACAACATCAGGCAAAGCCTCAGGAAAGAAATGCCCGAGCAAGCAGAGTGGACCAGCTGTAAAAGCACAGGGACTGTATCTGGCTGCAGAAAGCCACACCACCAGCTTCTGCTTAGACACTTGTAATGTAGGCAGTGCATTGGATATGGAAAGGCACACTTGAACGTATACTCGTCCCGTATTAAAATGTGCATGTTTCTTAGGTACGATATGCAGAAGTTGAAATCCTGCCTTCATTTAAGCTAATGGGAATATCACAAGTTAAACAAACATCAAGCCATCAGAGGACACCAGTGACTCTGGCTGATATTTTTCTGTCCAACCCTCAGCACATAATCCCTTAAAAAATCTTCAGCCTTGCAGTCCTCATACTTCACAACATTGCTAGGAATTACAATGTGGTTCTTTCTGCTTTAAAAATAATTTTTAAAAAGTCTCTTTTTGCTTTTACATTTACCCCTAGTATTCAGCTTTAATATGTACAGGTAGAAAATCCAACACAAAAACATTTCTCTCACTTGCTGGAGAAAGAGGAAAATAGAACTGGAACAAGAACTAGATGCATTTCTTTGTTACATTTTATCTCGCCTTTTTCCCAGGGAACTTGTTCATAGTTTCTGGTGAATAATGAGAAAGTATCTCCTGATCTATAGCTGTCTGGGGAATCCCTTTTCTAGAGGAATGTTTGAGCAAAGTACTGTCACAAGTTTTAGGCTGATCTGAGGACACATGGCTGCTCTGTCAGCTGGGAACTACTCCCTTTCCAGTCTGTCATCCATTACAGAACGATTACTTTTTGTGCCAATTAAATGTTTATGCGATAACTGAAAAAAAGCCCCGTCTGTGTACCAAGGTCAGGATGCGATATCCTCTCCAAGAGGAGAGGATATCATGTTGCCTTATTTCTGGATTACAGGCATGTGAAAGAGCTGCAGACGTTATGAAGGGATACAATTTTAGTTAAGAATTACAATGTGCTGGTATCACACTCGAATATAAATTGAACCTGCATAATTGGCAGAGTTCTTAAATTGAGGACAGTATTTTTACTGCAACATTTATTGGACCTGCTATGGTTAGTAAATACTAGATTGCATAGATGATCATTCAGATTAAAGGCATTGTGGTAAGACAAGGAAAAAAGAAAAAATCTCTGAACCTGCTTTACATAACACTCAGATACCTCGCTCTGTCTGCACAGATTTTACAATCCAAACTAAAGTCACAGAGATACACTGGTTGCGACCCATTTAGCTGTTCTCTGGAGATTTTCGTGCCTGCATAAAAGAAGAAACAAGAGTAGAGAAGCCGAGAGGGAGGAAATACTCCAAACAGACTGGAGAGGAACAAGTGTGGGAGGAGAGGGAGAGGGTTGGTGGGCTGTGGCCTGGCTGAACCGGATTTAGAGCTGTGACTACTAAACCATCTCCTGTGGTTTGACTCCTCCTGGGCCTTTGTAGGTAAGCAGCATTCCTTCATATATAAATGGTGACAACACCAATTGCTCTTTGTCATGCATCATTTACGGAGAGCCTGGATTTTGTCCAACCAGTTAGACTGAGATGCTTGCAGTCACCTGTTTCTGGCTCCCTGGCTCCCCCCGTCTCTTTCTCCCGCCCTTCCTCTCTTTCTCTTTCTGGATGCTGTTGGTGTGGACATAGCAGTAGTTAGCATCAGGTTTTTTAGAGATTTTGAAGTGAGTCTTGGAGGACATTGGGCAAGATTCTGCCACAGATCCGAGTGAAACATAAAGGTCAATTGTGTAATACGGTTGATACCTGTCAGCTGATGGACTCCCAATAAAAATGAGACGTGAGCCCGCTTAAGGAGGTGCTTGTTTAATTTTTTTGCAGAAGGTCAGTTTTCAGATGAGATGCCTCACTCGGGCGATGGGGCGTGGCGTCACTGGAAACGGCCAGAGGTGCGCTGGGTGGTGCAGACTACTATTGGGGTGCTGGGAGGGGTTTAAATGGCTTCGGGAGGGCACTGGGTCAACGGGGAAGTGAATGCGTTTGCGCCCTCCGGCCGCTGAATCGATGGTGGCTTGGTCTTCCAGGGAGCCCGTCAGTCCGCCGGTGTCCGAATCTATGGTGGCTCGGTTCTCCGGCGCATGCGCAAAAGGAACCACTGTTGCTAGGAGGTAGGGCATACACAAAGGCTTCCGGCTAATACAGGATTTGCCGGTGCGCATGCGAGGCCCTTGATCTGCAGTATCGCTTTTCGGCCACAGGGCGGCAACACGCACGGCTCCTTGTACCTGTCCTCCGCCCACCCGAGTGTCTCCGCCACCTGGGGTGCGGTGGCTCTGTCCCCCTGATCCGGGCCACACTCCCGCTCTGTGCGTGACAACGCCTCTGAGCTTGACCACACCCCTCTGTGTGGCTCCTCCCCCTGCTCTGGGAGGTGCCTCTGAGCCTGACTATGCTCCCATGCATCTCTCCGCCCACCTCATGCTTGTCGCAGCCTCTCCTGAGCGTGGCCCCGCACTCCCAGACGTGTCTCCACCTCCTCATCTTTGCGTTGCCCCATCTGTGAGTTTACCCCCTCCGTACTTTACCCTGACCTCCCATGTGGGGCTGCACCCCCCTCTTTTTGTTTCCCCACCGTTCGGGGTTGGCTCTGCCCCAACCGTGCTTGGCCCCTCTATGGGGGAGGGGCTCAGCACGTGCTGCGGGGAGGGGGGAGGTGACAGGGGGACAAGAGGGGTTGGGGGGTGGGGCCTCGGTTCGTGCTGCAGGGAGGCAGGAGGTAGGGGCGAAGAGGCCTACCCAGAGTGGCTCCGCTCCTGCTTGCTGGCTTGATTGCGGGGGATGGACGGCGGTGCTGGGCTGGGAGGTGGGCTGAGAGGTCCCCACTCCCCCGGGGTGATGTGCTGTGCAGGGATGGTGGTTGCACCCCAACCTGGTTTGACCCCACCATCTTTCTCTGGGACGTGTACCCTTGTGCACAGCTCTGCCTCCTCTGGGCTCTAGTCGCCGTTTTTAGCTTTACCCTTGGTGGGTGCCCCCCCCATCCCATGTGTGGTCCCACCCCTCTAAGCAGGGCTCTGCTCCAGGGCGGTGAAGCTCCGTGACCACGAGCAGGCTGTGCATATGGGGTAATCTTATCCCCAACTCTGCTGGGATTTCTGAAGAGTCTAAATGAACATTTTTCTGCTTTCAGAGTGCACAGGGGAGGAGGGGTTGGGGGTGGGGAGGGTTGGCAGTCCCTGGGGACAGAGCTCCCAGCTGTGTCTAGAGCAGGGGATGATGTTCTCTGATGGGCTCCAGCTGGGGTTGGGGTAGCCCAGGTGTGGCCAGTCAGGTTGATGAGGGGCCTTTCCCAAAGGACTGTGGGAAGGGCAGTGGGGCGGGGCCCAGGGTATATAAGCCTCCACCTCTAGTGAGTGGCTCAGTCTGCTTGGGGCTTGTGTTGTGCTTGGAGCTCTACCAGGTAAGAGGAGCAGGGCTGGGGGCTTTTGGCTGGTGCAGTGGTTGTTTGCTCTGTCTTGGTATTTCTTGGTTCCCCAAGTGGTAACGGCTGCAGTGTTCAACTCTGGAATGAGACCAAGCGGAACACCCTGGGGCTGTTTGGAGGAGTTCAGCATTCTGAAAGAGGTTAGTGTTCGCTGATATGGGACTTGCTGGGGGTACTGTTGGTTGGAATTTTTTCATGGCACATGATGAAGAGGAGCTTTGTGGCTCTGGGACCACCTCAGCCCCCTCCTGTGGCTTTCTTTGTTGACCATGGCTTCAGGTGCTCAGCCCTCTGAAAAGTAAGTGGAACCAGGTGTGGGGAAGGGCTGGGCAGGGAGGGGGAAAGCTGAGAATTGCAGGGAGGGGTTTGGAAGTTAATATAGGTGAGAGGGCTGTCTAGGAGCAGCCCCCCTTTGGTTGGTTGGAATTCTTTCATGGCACATGATGAAGAGGAGCTCTATGGCTCAGGGACCACCTCAGCCCCCTTCTGTGACTTTCTTTGTTGACCATGGCTTCAGGTGCTCAGCCCTCTGAAAAGTAAGTGGAACCAGGTGTGGGGAAGGGCTGGGCAGGGAGGGGGAAAGCTGAGAATTGCAGGGAGGGGTTTGGAAGTTAATATAGGTGAGAGGGCTGTCCAGGAGCAGCCCCCCTTTGGTTGGTTGGAATTTTTTCATGGCACATGATGAAGAGGAGCTCTGTGGCTCCGGGACCACCTCAGCCCCCTCCTGTGGCTTTCTTTGTGACCAGGGCTTCAGGTGCTCAGCCCTCTGAAAAGTAAGTGGAACCAGGTGTGGGGAAGGGCTGGGCAGGGAGGGGTTTGGAAGTTAATATAGGTGAGAGGGCTGTCCAGGAGCAGCCCCCTTTGGTCAGGTCAAGGGACGAGGTTAGATTCCAACACGATGTGAACATGGGCAGAGCAGCTCCAGCCTTTGTGTGCGGTGGTGTGTAGTTTGTGTTGTATGTCTTTGTCTTAGAGCTTCCGCAGGCCTTGATGTCCTCTCAGAGCAAGTCCTGCACCGTGGGCATCATCCCTGGCAGTACTTTACTCATCAGCACAGAATTAGTCAGCAGCATCTTTTTCTTTCAAGACAAAATTGAAGCACAGACAGGTCTTTCATCCGCGAAGTTTCTTGATGGTCATCTTCTGAAACATAATCGCCACTTGCATCAGCATTATCTCTGGTCGTGGATTTTTCACAGAGTGGGACTTTGTTCCCCGCATCCTTGCATCCTCAGGTCTTGAAGCCCGAGTACTTTGGCATTCCTTGATTCAGCCCCCAGTTTCACGGCTGCATCGCTGTAGGTCTTCTTGCCCAAAAGTCTTGGATCCCAGAGATATTCTTCTTACTCAGTGTTCTCCAGAGATCGCGTCTCATGATTTGCCGGGCTTGTGTCTTGAACTGGTCTGAGTGTTTGGCTTGGAGCTGCTCTTCCCAGAGCTGTAGGGTCAGGGTTTGTTAGAAGAGGCATAACGGAATAGTACAGCTCTTGGGCAACATTATAGTAAGTGCTGGGTAACACTTTTTCAGGTCCTGTGTGCCAAGGATGTACATGAAAGAGCTGGAGGAGAGTGAGAAGAGTGCCATGCAAAGCATGCAAAGGTTAGTCAGCATTTGGTGTTAGAGTGAAGGTCCCTCTCCTGGCTACCTGACCACATTATGGTTTGTTTGTCCTTTTGAAGGTGAGAGCAGCCGAGGAAGCAGAATATCTGTTCCGGAGGTGGCTGTGGCAGGGTGAGCAAAGGCTGGTGTGCTGAAGGAACATTTATTTCTCAGGTGTTTTACTGCTGTTGAAGGCATTGGCATTGCTTTTTTTTTGTTTGTTTTCCAGGTGTCCTCTGAACCTACTTTTGGCACCCCACAAGGATGGCAGGCAGATGGGTGAGAGGCCGAGGTAAAGGAGCAGGAGGTGGACATCACAGTGGGCTGCCTGTTGTTGGAGGCACTACCTCAGCGTGTGCGTTTTGCTTTGACTTTTGCAGGTGCCACAACCATCCTCGGAGGGACAAAGACACCCATTTAGGAGCGGCTGGGGAAGGTGAGATGGCGGTGGGCTGGGTCAGCCATGTATTTTACATCGAGTCGCTTAAACGTTTCCTTTTTGTTTTTGCAGGCGCAGTGCGTGCCACCGTTGGAACCGGATGAGCTTTGAAGGTGAGCAGAGTTGGTAGCGAGGGGGTTCACGGGGCTGGTGACTTCTGGTCATCAGAACAGGAACTCTTTCTCTTGGTGTTCCAGGTACCCCAAGCAATGGCGGCGATAGGGTTCAACTCTGGAACGAGAAGGTGCGTGGTATACCACGGGGCTTCCTTGAGCAGGTGAGTGCAGAGCAAGGAGCGTGCGTTGGCTTAGGTGGGACTCGTGGCAGCGCCGTTTGTGATCTGTGGGTTGTGTTTTTTCCTTTTCTCTGTGTAGGGGATGAAGAGGAACCGTGTGACTGCAAGCACATCCCAGTCAAGCAATGCGGTTTTCATTACAGACCCTGGCTTTGTGCTGCTATCGCTCCTGAAGATAAGTTGAGGGTGGGTGGGGAGGGGCTGAGCAGAGGAGTCGAAGTTGGGAATTGCAGGTGGTGTTTTGAAGTTAGTGTAGGGGAGAGAGCTGTCTTGGAGCAGCCCCCTTTGGGTGGGTGAATAGAGTGATTTAATTTCCAGGACGATGCTAGGGTGGGCAGGGCAGCTCCAGCCTTGGCGTGTGGGGTTGTGTGTTTTGTGTTGTCCGCCTTTGTGGTCTCAGAGCTTCCGCAGGCCTTGATGATCCCCTGTGTTCTCACAGAGCAAGTCCCGCATCTCGGGCATCATCCCTGGAAAGCCTTTCCTGATCAGCACGGCGCTGATCAGCAGCGTGTTATTCCGCACGACAAGTCTAAATTGCAGATCGGTCTCTTGACTTGGAAGTTTCTTGATGGTCATCTTCTGAAACATAATCGCCACTTGCATCAGCATTATCTCTGGTCGTGGATTTTTCACAGAGTGGGACTTTGTTCCCCGCATCCTTGCATCCTCAGGTCTTGAAGCCCGAGTACTTTGGCATTCCTTGATTCAGCCCCCAGTTTCACGGCTGCATCGCTGTAGGTCTTCTTGCCCAAAAGTCTTGGATCCCAGAGATATTCTTCTTACTCAGTGTTCTCCAGAGATCGCGTCTCATGATTTGCCGGGCTTGTGTCTTGAACTGGTCTGAGTGTTTGGCTTGGAGCTGCTCTTCCCAGAGCTGTAGGGTCAGGGTTTGTTAGAAGAGGCATAACGGAATAGTACAGCTCTTGGGCAACATTATAGTAAGTGCTGGGTAACACTTTTTCAGGTCCTGTGTGCCAAGGATGTACATGAAAGAGCTGGAGGAGAGTGAGAAGAGTGCCATGCAAAGCATGCAAAGGTTAGTCAGCATTTGGTGTTAGAGTGAAGGTCCCTCTCCTGGCTACCTGACCGCATTATGGTTTGTTTGTCCTTTTGAAGGTGAGAGCAGCCGAGGAAGCAGAATATCTGTTCCGGAGGTGGCTGTGGCAGGGTGAGCAAAGGCTGGTGTGCTGAAGGAACATTTATTTCTCAGGTGTTTTACTGCTGTTGAAGGCATTGGCATTGTTTTTTTTTGTTTGTTTTCCAGGTGTCCTCTGAACCTACTTTTGGCACCCCACAAGGATGGCAGGCAGATGGGTGAGAGGCCGAGGTAAAGGAGCAGGAGGTGGACATCACAGTGGGCTGCCTGTTGTTGGAGGCACTACCTCAGCGTGTGCGTTTTGCTTTGACTTTTGCAGGTGCCACAACCATCCTCGGAGGGACAAAGACACCCATTTAGGAGCGGCTGGGGAAGGTGAGATGGCGGTGGGCTGGGTCAGCCATGTATTTTACATCGAGTCGCTTAAACGTTTCCTTTTTGTTTTTGCAGGCGCAGTGCGTGCCACCGTTGGAACCGGATGAGCTTTGAAGGTGAGCAGAGTTGGTAGCGAGGGGGTTCACGGGGCTGGTGACTTCTGGTCATCAGAACAGGAACTCTTTCTCTTGGTGTTCCAGGTACCCCAAGCAATGGCGGCGATAGGGTTCAACTCTGGAACGAGAAGGTGCGTGGTATACCACGGGGCTTCCTTGAGCAGGTGAGTGCAGAGCAAGGAGCGTGCGTTGGCTTAGGTGGGACTCGTGGCAGCGCCGTTTGTGATCTGTGGGTTGTGTTTTTTCCTTTTCTCTGTGTAGGGGATGAAGAGGAACCGTGTGACTGCAAGCACATCCCAGTCAAGCAATGCGGTTTTCATTACAGACCCTGGCTTTGTGCTGCTATCGCTCCTGAAGATAAGTTGAGGGTGGGTGGGGAGGGGCTGAGCAGAGGAGTCGAAGTTGGGAATTGCAGGTGGTGTTTTGAAGTTAGTGTAGGGGAGAGAGCTGTCTTGGAGCAGCCCCCTTTGGGTGGGTGAATAGAGTGATTTAATTTCCAGGACAATGCTAGGGTGGGCAGGGCAGCTCCAGCCTTGGTGTGTGGCCTTGGTATGTGGGGTTGTGTGTTTTGTGTTGTCCGTCTTTGTGGTCTCAGAGCTTCCGCAGGCCTTGATGATCCCCTGTGTTCTCACGGAGCAAGTCCCGCATCTCGGGCATCATCCCTGGAAAGCCTTTCCTGATCAGCACGGCGCTGATCAGCAGCGTGTTATTCCGCACAACAAGTCTAAATTGCAGATCGGTCTCTTGACTTGGAAGTTTCTTGATGGTCATCTTCTGAAACATCATTGCCAACTGCATCAGCATCTGGACTCAGTCCCCGCATCCTTGCATCCTCAGGTCTTGAAGGCGGCTCCTCGGGCATCCGTCGCTTCATTCCCTCGCTTTGCAGACGCATCGCTGTAGGTCTTATTGCCCCAAAAGTCTTGGATTGCAGAGTCTCTCAGACCAAGTCAGTAGTATTGAACATTGCCCCCACGATGTGGAACACATTTAGTCATTATTTTCATAGTGCCATCTGGATCCTTCTTTTCTTGCATCTTGCATATTTCTTAATGGACATCTTTTATAATCTTTATCAATGAATGAGCATCTCTGGTCATCAAGTTTCCACATCTGCCACCTTGTCTCTGCATCCTTACGTCTTGATGCTAGTCGTCTTGCCCATCTGATATGTTATTTTGAAGTGCAATTATTGTATCTGACAGCGTTCTATGACACTTGATGCCACCATGTGGCCTCCTTGCCTTACCCTTGCATCCCTTTCAGTCTTCTTGGCCAACTTCTTGGAGCCCAGAGTAATTATTGTTGAGAGTTTTCTCTTAATGTTGAATTTTGTAGTTTTCTGTGGTGTGTCTTGGGTTGGTCTGTGTTTGTGTGTTTGGCCTGGAGCTGCTCTGCCCAGAGTGTAGAGCTGGGGATATTGAAGACCCATGAGGGTCTCTCGTGATGTTTGTATGCCTTGAGTTTTTAGGCCACAATTGTATAGTGATCTTAGGTGGAGCAGCCATAGTCTGGGTGGGTGGGCAGTTGCTTTGATGATGTTTGAAGGTGATAGGACTCTCATGAGAGGGTTTTTCCTGTGCAGTGCATGAGACCGACCCTCTCAGTAATTCACGGTTGTATGTTTATATGTTTAAAGCTTTGGGGCTGTATTTATTAATGCCATGAGGGTAGTAGTACTCTAGATGGGATTCCTAACTGGGATGGAGATTCTGGAATTGTCTGTCCATTGTTCATCATTCCAGTGACTTGTGTGATACTTACTTTCAGATGCGAAGGACAAATATGTGCTCGTAAGAAGAAATGAGGCAGCAGAATGGGGTCAGAAGGTCTTAGGAGAAGGTCTCGGGACTCAGGAGGTTGTTGCAGAGGTTTGTCAACCTATAGGATTCTTCCGGATGTTCCTACTGGCACTCTGCTTTGTGGAAGATGAAGACAAGCCTGTTGATCGCAGAAATACACCAGTTACTTGATGTGCCTTTTCTTGAGGAGGGAATCTGATCCCTGGCCTGATGCAAGCGAAGCTGGGAGACCAGGAACAGCTGCTCTTCAGCATGAATAGTGACATAGGATGGTAAGACAGAGTCCAAAACAGAAATGCCTTTCATTCAAAGATGTTGCGTTTTGGAAACTCCCCATCAGAGCAGTTCCCTCAAGAGTCTTTGGAAGTCACCAGCAACAAGATTTTTTTCCTCCTTTACAAAAAGGAGAAAGTTGGTACATACAGATGTATTAACAATTCAGAGTCCTTTTTGGTAACCTTATATACTGCAGCACTGATCTGTTTGACTCCTGCAGTTTTACCCACCCTTTTCTCCATCATGCTTCAAAAATGAAAGCCAAACAGTTATCTGACGGATTTTTTGTATCATAAATGTAACAAAAATAAACTTATAGTTGTATAAAGTACAAGCTGTGTTGTTTAGTCTGTAGCAGCCCCATAATGCTTTATATCTCATATTACCTAGTTTAGTTAATTATCTATTCTCTGTGAAGAAATTCTTTGTAATATCAAACCTAAACCTGCCCTGGCACAACTTGAGATCATGCCCTCTTTTCTTGTCCCGTCTTGACTTCCTGAGACTCATTTATACTTTTATGCTTAAAAAAGGCGGACTTCCTGTAACAAAATGCGGGGAGCCTCATTTGTAGTTTTTCTAAAAAAAGATGGCCGACTTCCGTTGACAAAATGGCCGACTTCCTGCGCCTCATTTGTAGTTTTTTCGGTAAGAAACTGGCAGACTTCCTGTATAAAAATGGCCGACTTCCGGCGCCTCATTCTTAGTTTTTTTGCTAAGAAGATGGCCGACTTCCTGTAACGAAATGGCCGACTTCCGGCGCCTCATTTGTAGTTTTTTTGCTTAAAAATGGCCGACGTCCTGTATCAAAATGGCCGACTTCCGGCGCCTCATTTGTAGTTTTTTTGCTTAAAATTGGCCGACTTCCTGTAACAAAATGGCCGACTTCCGGCGCCTCATTTGTAGTTTTTTGCTTAAAAATGGCCGACTTCCTGTGACAAAATGGCCGACTTCCGGCGCCTCATTTGTAGTTTTTCGCTTAAAAGGTCGGCGACTTCCTTTAAGAAAATGGCTGACTTCCGGCGCCTCATTTGTAGTTTTTCGCTTAAAAATGGCCGACTTCCTGTGACAAAATGGCCGACTTCCGGCGCCTCATTTGTAGTTTTTTTGCTTAAAAATGGCCGACTTCCTGTGACAAAATGGCCGACTTCCGGCGCCTCATTTGTAGTTTTTTTGCTTAAAAATGGCCGACTTCCTGTATCAAAATGGCCGACTTCCGGCGCCTCATTTGTAGTTTTTTTGCTTAAAAATGGCCGACTTCCTGTAACAAAATGGCCGACTTCCGGCGCCTCATTTGTAGTTTTTTGCTTAAAAATGGCCGACTTCCTGTGACAAAATGGCAGACTTCCGGCGCCTCATTTGTAGTTTTTTTGCTTAAAAATGGCCGACTTCCTGTAACAAAATGGCCGACTTCCGGCGCCTCATTTGTAGTTTTTTTGCTTAAAAATGGCCGACTTCCTGTAACAAAATGGCCGACTTCCGGCGCCTCATTTGTAGTTTTTTTGCTTAAAAATGGCCGACTTCCTGTAACAAAATGGCCGACTTCCGGCGCCTCATTTGTAGTTTTTTTGCTTAAAAATGGCCGACTTCCTGTAACAAAATGGCCGACTTCCGGCGCCTCATTTGTAGTTTTTCGCTTAAAAATGGCCGACTTCCTGTAACAAAATGGCCGACTTCCGGCGCCTCATTTGTAGTTTTTTGCTTAAAAATGGCCGACTTCCTGTGACAAAATGGCCGACTTCCGGCGCCTCATTTGTAGTTTTTTGCTTAAAAATGGCCGACTTCCTTTAACAAAATGGCCGACTTCCGGCGCCTCATTTGTAGTTTTTTGCTTAAAAATGGCCGACTTCCTGTCACAAAATGGCCGACTTTTGGCGCCTCATTTGTAGTTTTTCGCTAAAAAGATCGGCGACTTCCTGTAACAAAATGGCCGACTTCCGGCGCCTCATTTGTAGTTTTTCGCTTAAAAGGTCGGCGACTTCCTTTAAGAAAATGGCCGACTTCCGGCGCCTCATTTGTAGTTTTTCGCTTAAAAAAAAGCCGAATGCCGGTCAATGGCTTTGTATCGGCTTGTATTCAGTGCGTGGCAGTGTGCATTGTGGTGTTCAATTTTTGGCATGTATCGCGCTGTTTGGTTTTTTAGCAGCACATGTGACACGTAGGAACAACTGACACCCCCTTACCAAGCCCCCTCATCTGACATCCCCTCACCAAGCCCCTCCCGCCACCCTAACCCCACCCATAATCCCACCCCCTCTCCAAGCCCCTCCCCAACCCCAACCCTGCCGCCTTTCGCCTCACCCCCCTGTCGCCCCGCCCCCGTGTTACCCTGCCCCCTTGTCCCCCCGTGTCGCCCCACCCCCCCGCGTCACCTCACCCCCCAGCGCGTTGCCCCGTCCCCCGCATTACGCCTACGCCCCGTGTCACCCCACCCCACGCCCCCACATCGCCCCGCCCCCACGTCGCCCTGCCTCCTGTTATGTAAGGGAAAGAAGGGAAAAGTATGTGTTTGCAGTAGATTATTTTGAATAAAAGAAGAGGCTTTCCAAAAGGTTTTACATTTGGTTTACTGGGAGATCAGCTAAGTATATAGGAGAACAAAGGCTTGTGAAAGCAGTACCTTATCCTCCGCCTTCTGAGAATTTTTTTTTTAAACCATGAGAGAAAGCAAAAGCAGCCAATATGCTGAGTGATCCAGGCAGATATATTAGGTAACCACCAGTAAGAGGGAGATAGCTTAGGCAGCCCTACGAGCTGTGACTTGGGCCCCAGCCAGGCCCCGGTTTTGGTCCTTAGGGGGCATCAGACCAGACATTTCCACGTTAAGAAAAGCACAAGTCCTTCAGACTAGCAGCAACGGGATACTCAAAAAGCTGGACCGTTTCTGGCGATCTTTGCGCACCTCACCTACGAGAGGACGCACCGTGTAGGATTTCCCAGCTGCCGGGAAGGGTTCTCCAGGTCCTCATAACAACCAGGGCTCCCCAGCAACCGCAGATCCAGACAAAGTCAAATCATTACGGCAATCGGCGACACATCTTACTCGCTATCACTGCGTGTGTATAGTAACTATTAGATGAGTTGCTGTGTTTTGCTTTGACTTTCCTGTTGCACTTCAGTTTTGTTGTTTGTTTCTGCACTTGTTCTCATAATTTAATATATCAGTAAATATAAACTACCTTCTTTATTTGGGTGCCCGTGTCTTGTGCGCTGACCCTGACCATTCGGCAAAATATCATAATAAGTAGCAGACATATATAGACCTCGGGACACTCTCAGCTCTCATTGAAATCTAGTAAAACCGTTGCCACGTGAAACACTAACGACAGACTAATAGAGTTGAAAAGCATCGCAGCAAGCCCCTACCCCCTTGAGAGTTAGATAAGTCCACAGGACATGGAGACAGCAAAATGAAAGCTGAATTTCAGGAACTGGAATTCCATATGGAGACCCTTCTCCCACAATCATGCCACTAGAAGCCAACCTCGCCTCCCGCAGCCACCTTCCGGCTCTGTTGCGCATTTTATGCTTTCTTCATTCCACGAGGACCTCTTCTGGTGCCGACTATCATTCGGTTCCCAACGTCATGTAAACTGAAGACTAAAAAGAAAGCTCACTGCTTCTCCTCTGGCTCTTATTATACCTTGTGGTAATTGCCACCTCCCCTTTCCCAGGGGATTGTGGGAAAGGCTGTGGGCGGTGCTTGGGGTATATAAGCCACAGCCTTTGGCTAGGGGCTTCAGAGAGCTCCTGGGCTTCTCTGAGATCAGAGCTCTCCTACTCCTGAGGACGGTTGCTGGAGGAGAAGACGACGACGACGACGACGACGACTCGGCTGTTGGAGGAGAAGAAGAAGAAGAAGACGACGACGACGGCTGCTGCTGCTGCTGCTGCTGCTGGAGGAGAAGAAGAAGAAGAAGACGGCTGCTGGAGAAGACTCTTAAAGGTAAGAACTTTAGAAGGTTTTAGAAGGCTTTTTTGGTTTTGGTGTTTTGTTTTGTTTTTTTTCAATTAGGTTATTTTATTTAGAGTCGTTGCTTCTTTGCCTTTCCCAATTGCTTGCTGAGTATCATGCCTCCCCTAGATGTAAATGGAGAGATAAGAGATACATCACAAGGTTCTAGTGAGGAGGTGGGTGTGGTGGAAGCAGTTAGCATTGGCTGAAGTGGACAGTTGACACTTTTTTCTTTATTTTTTTTTAAATGCAGGTGGTGAAGAGGAACCTTAGAACTGCAGGAACATGCTAGTCGGCCAGTGTGGTTTTGTTTTTGGATGTAAATTCAGACCCACAGCTCTCTGAAAGTTAAGTACAGGAACTTGGTTGCAGAGGGGCTGAGGCTGGGAGTTGCAGGAGGGGTTTTGAAGATGGTATCTGGGAGAGGGCTGTCTACAAGCAGCCCCCTTTGAGTGGCTGAATAGAGCAAGTTAGTTTCTAGCACGATGCTAGCATGGGCAGGGCAGCTCCAGCTTTGGTGTGTGGAGTTGTGTGTTTTGTGTTGTCTGTCTGTGTTGTCTTAGAGCTTCCTCAGGCCTTGATGATCCTCTGTGTCCTCACAGAGCTAGTCCTGCATCTTGGGCATCATCCCTGGAAAGCCTTTCCTGATGAGCATAGTGCTAATCAGCAGCATCTTCTGCAAGACAGATCTTAATTGCAGATCGGTCTCTTGACTTGGAAGTTCCTTGATGGTTGTCTTCTGCAATGTCATTCTCAATTGCATTGTCATCTGAACTCTGTCCCACCAGTTTCCCTGAGTGGGACTCATTCCCTGCATCCTTGAGTCCTCAGGTCTTGAAGGCGGCTTCTCGGACATCCATCACTTCATTCCCTCGCTTTGCAGATGCATCGCTGTAGGTCTTATTGCCCCAAAGTCTTGGATTCCAGAGTCTCTCTTCTTGCTGCGAGTTTTCTCTTGAGGTCAAGTCTTGTGACTCCCATGGCTGTGTCTCGAGTTGGTCTGTGGGTGTGAGTGTTTGGCTTGGAGCTGCCCTGCCTGCTGTGTAGGATCAGGGGCCACAGGAAGCGCCTTAAACTGACCGACTCGGTGCCGAGCAGCATTCCGGTGACTTGTGTAATCCTGTTTTTCAGATCCCCCGTGCCAATGACTAGCAGGAAATGGATGGAGGAGGAGAGGAGGCCATCACCATCCAAAGGTTGGTCGGGGTGTGGAGTCGGTGGGAAGGTGTCTCTCTTGGCTGCCCGACCGCATTATGGTTTCTTGTCATTTTGAAGGCGGAAGCGTCTAGGGAAGCGGGTTATGGGTACCGGAGGTGGCTGTGGCAAGGTGAGCAAAGGCTGGTGGGCTGGAGGAGCAGTAATTTCTCAGGTTGTGTATTGTCAGTTAGTCATGAGCATCCTGTGTTGGTTTTTTTTTTTTTTTCAGGTTCTCTCCTAACCTCATTTTGGCACCCCAAAGAGATGACAGGCAGACGGGTGAGGGGCAAAGGTATAGGAGCAAGAGACAGATATTACAGCATCCTGGTCATTTTTGGAGGCAATATCTCAGCGTGTGCCTTTTGCTTGGACTTTTGCAGGTGTCACCCACAGTGCCAGAGTGACAAAGCCACGTCTTGAGGAGCGGCTCAAAAAAGGTGAGCTGGATTTGCGCAGAGTCGTTTGCCTTTTTTTCCGTCCACTCTGTTAAATGTTTCCCTCTTTTTGCAGGCGGTGTGCATCCTACCTTTTGGAACGGATGACCGTTGAAGGTGAGCTGAGGTGGTAGTGAGTGGGTGCATGGAGCTTGTGATGACAGATCAGCAGAACAGTAACTCTTTCTCTTGTTCTTTTAGGTGCCCAAAACTGTGGTGAAGACAGTATTGAACTCTGGATCAAGAAGGGGAGCGGAAAGCTGTGCCAGTCTTTTGAGGCCTCTTTTTGTAGTGTAAGTGGCTGGCGATGGCTGAAACAGTCCTTACTGGTGACATTGATACTGATTCTTTTCTTTTCTTTTTTTTCTTCTGATTGTAGGTGATGAACAGGAACTTGTGTACTGAAGGAACATGCCTGTCAGACAGTGTGGTGTTTGCTGCTGGACGTAGATTCAGAACCCCAGCTCTCAGAAAGATAAGTTGAGGGACTGAATTGGTGAGGGGTTGAGGTTGGGAGTTGCCAGAGGGCTTTTGAAGTTGCTTTCTGGGAAAGAGTTGTCTGGGAGCAGCCCCCTTTGTGCGGCAAAACGGGGCAAGTTAGTTTTTGGCACGATGCTAGTGTGGGCAGGGCAGCTCCAGCCTTAGTGTGTTGGGTGGTGTATTTTGTGTTGTCCATCTTTGTTGTCTTAGTTGTTCCTCAGGCCTTGATGGTTCTCTCTGTCCTCAGACAGCAAGTCACACATCTTGGGCATCATTCCGATCAGCACGGTGCTAGTCAGCAGCGTCTTCTTCTTGCACGACAAATTTAAACCTTAGATTGGTGTTTGATCTTGGAAGTGTCTTGATGGTCATCTTCTGAAACATCATTGTCAATTATATCAACATCTCTGTTCGTAGAATTTTCCAGAGCAAGAATCGTCCTTGTATCCTCAGGTCTTAAAGTCCGTGTTCTTAGCATCCATCGCTTCATTCCCTAGCTTGGCAGTCACATCGCCGTAGGTCTTCTTGCCAAACAGTCTTCGATGCCGGAGATATGCTTCTTGCTTGGTGTTCTCTTGACATAGAGTCTTGTGGTTTGCAGGGCTGTGTCTTGAGTCTGTTTGCGTGTTTGGTTTGGAGCTGCCCTGCCTGGAGTTGTAGGATCAGGGTTTGTTGGATGAGCCCTAAGGGAATATTCCAGCTGTTGAGCAGCATTTCAGTGACTTGCATAATACTGTTTTTCAGATGCCGTGTGACAAAGATGAGCATGACAAGGCTGGAAGAGAAGAGAAGGGTGCCATCTGAAGGTTAGTCAGTGTGTTTGGTGTTGGTGGGGAGGTGCTTTCAATATTGATTAGTATCCCTGAGATGAGTTTGATTTATCTCTTTCAGATACAGAAGTCCAGGACATGGAACAAAAAGCAAAGCAGGTGGGTAGCTGAGTGTCATAGCAAGGCTTGGTAAAAAAAAAAAATCTGTCACAGGGGAGGTGGATGTACTTGCTCTATGAGGAGCATTAATAGGTTTGGTTTTTGTGGTGTTTATGTTGTGTGGTTTTTTTTTTTTTTTTTTAGGTTTCAAAGCTGCGTAGACCAGGTGGTTTGTCTCAACGGGACACGAGATTTGGAAGGTGAGCACTGTGTAGTTAGCTGCTGGAAGTGTTAAATCTTATGAGTAGTATTGAAGTAAAAGACTTTACCTGTGTATTTTTTTCAGGTGGTGGCTCAGCATCCAGTTTGGACTAAAATGCCTGAGGGGTATCTGGCGAAGGATTAAGGTAAAGGAGATGGGGCAATTGTCTGGGAGGCTTTTGTTAGAAGCAACAGTATGTTATGTATTGCCTTTGTTTTTTCAGGTGCCATGTAGAGTCTTTGAGGTGTCAGGAAGTAGACCCATGACATACCTAAGAAGGTGAGATGCTAGTAAGCTTGTATTGCTCTGTGATGTACTTGTATTGCTTTGTGCTGATGATGATGTACTTGTCCTGCCTTGTGATGTACTTGTATTGCTTTGTGCTGATGATGATGTACTTGTCCTGCCTTGTGATGTACTTGTATTGCTTTGTGCTGATGATGATGTACTTGTCCTGCCTTGTGATGTACTTGTATTGCTTTGTGCTGATGATGATGTACTTGTCCTGCCTTGTGATGTACTTGTATTGCTTTGTGCTGATGATGATGTACTTGTATTGCTCTGTGATGTACTTGTATTGCTTTGTGCTGATGATGATGTACTTGTCCTGCCTTGTGATGTACTTGTATTGCTTTGTGCTGATGATGATGTACTTGTCCTGCCTTGTGATGTACTTGTATTGCTTTGTGCTGATGATGATGTACTTGTCCTGCCTTGTGATGTACTTGTATTGCTTTGTGCTGATGATGATGTACTTGTATTGCTCTGTGATGTACTTGTATTGCTCTGTGATGTACTTGTATTGCTCTGTGATGTACTTGTATTGCTCTGTGATGATGGTGATGTATTTGCATGGAACAAAAAGCAAAGCATGTGGGTAGCTGAGTGTCATAGCAAGGCTTGGTAAAAAAAAAATCTGTCATAGGGGAGGTGGATGTACTTGCTCTATGAGGAGCATTAATAGATTTGTTTTTTGTGGTGTTTATGTTGTGTGGTTTTTTTTTTTTTTAGGTTTCAAAGCTGCGTAGACCAGGTGGTTTGTCTCAACAGGACATGAGATTTGGAAGGTGAGCACTGTGTAGTTAACTGCTGGAAGTGTTAAATCTTATGAGTAGTATTGAAGTAAAAGACTTTACCTGTGTATTTTTTTCAGGTGGTGGCTCAGCATCCAGTTTGGACTAAAATGCCTGAGGGGTATCTGGCGAAGGATTAAGGTAAAGGAGATGGGGCAATTGTCTGGGAGGCTTTGGTTAGAAGCAGCAGTATGTTATATATTGCCTTTCTTTTTTCAGGTGCCTTGTAGAGCCTTTGAGGTGTCAGGAAGTAGACCCATCAGATGCCTAAGAAGGTGAGATGCTAGTAAGCTGTTTCAGTGAGTAAGATCAAAGTCTTTGACCACTTGTTAAAGCCTTTTCCTTTGTTTTTGCAGATGCTGTCCTGGCCATTGTTGGACTTGGCTGAGCATTTGAGGTGAGATGGAGCGGTAGGAATGATTGGGATCATTTTTAAGGAGCACAACAGTAATTTTGTTTCTCTGTCCCCTAGATGACAGAAGCACGGTCTCTCCAAGGAGCGTGTTGTCTGAGGAGGGCGCGCCGTCGGAGCGGTCAGCGGCGGTAGACGGGACGCCATGGGATTCTGCACGGTTTATGGAGAACCATCTTTGGGGAGACCATCTGGACCTGTGCCTTTTCATCTTGCAAGTTGTATTTCCAGGACAATACTATGTAGTATTTCACCTGTGCCTCCTTCAGGGTTTCAGTCTCGAAGCCCATCAGGTAACAAATCTGTTACTCTGGTGTTTGGTTTTGTAGGGCTCTGTATCTGTTGTGTTTGGCAGTATACTGATGTTGTATTGTAGGTCTCCAGATATACATTGTATGTCTGATTAGTTCTCTGTGTCTTGCAATGCTTTGACTTTGAATTGGCGTGGCGTTGTGGCGAGCTAGGTGGCGTGGCGTTGTGGCGAGCTAGGTGGCGTGGCGTTGTGGCGAGCTAGGTGGCGTGGCGTTGTGGCGAGCTAGGTGGCGTGGCGTTGTGGCGAGCTAGGTGGCGTGGCCTTGTGGCGAGCTAGGTGGTGTGGATTCGGTGCCTCCTTGTATTTATGCATTAGAACATTTACTGCATTGTATAGTATGGCTCATGTTGGTGTTGCGCCGTGCTTGACCTGGTGTTGCGCCGTGCTTGACCTGGTGTTGCGCCGTGCTTGACCTGGTGTTGCGCCGTGCCTGACCTGATACTGCACTGTATTTTGGTTTGTATTTGTGCACTGCCTTGTATTTGAATCTTGTATTGGTACTTGACTATCTGTTTTTACTGGCCTGTATTCCTCTTTACTGGAGTCATTTTACTGAGTGTTGCCTTGTAGAAGAAAATTTTCCATAGCTTTTTATTTGAATATTTGTACTGCCTTATTTCATTGTTTGACTTGATACAGCCTTACCTGATGTAAGATGATGTACTTGTATTGCCCTGTGACGATGACGATGTACTTGTATTGCTCTGTGATGATGACGATGTACTTGAATTGCCCTGTGATGCTGATGTACTTGTACTTCCTTGTGATGATGATGATGTACTTGTATTGCCCTGTGACGATGATGATGTACTTGTATTGCTCTGTGATGATGACGATGTACTTGAATTGCCCTGTGATGCTGATGTACTTGTATTGCTCTGTGATGATGATGATGTACTTGTATTGCTTTGTGATGTACTTGTATTGCTTTGTGATGTACTTGTATTGCTTTGTGATGCTGCTGCTGCTGATGTACTTGTATTGCTTTGTGATGCTACTGCTGCTGATGTACTTGTATTGCTCTGTGATGTACTTGTATTGCTCTGTGATGTACGTGTATTGCTTTGTGGTGATGATGATGATGATGTACTTGTATTGCTTTGTGATGTATTTGTATTGCTTTGTGATGATGATGATGTACTTCTATTGCTCTGTGATGTACTTGTATTGCTCTGCGATGATGATGATGTACTTGTATTGCTTTGTGTTGATGATGATGTACTTGTATTGCTTGATGATGTACTTGTATTGCTCTGTGATGCTGCTGCTGATGTACTTGTATTGCTCTATGATGTACTTGTATTGCTCTGTGATGATGATGATGATGTACTTGTATTGCTCTGTGATGATGATGATGATGTACTTGCTTTGTGATGATGATGTACTTGTATTGCACTGTGATGATGATGTACTTGTATTGCTCTGTGATGTACTTGTATTGCTTTGTGATGATGATGATGTACTTGTATTGCTTTGTGATGATGATGATGTACTTGTATTGCTTTGTGATGATGATGATGTACTTGTATTGCTTTGTGATGATGATGATGTACTTGTATTGCTTTGTGATGATGATGATGTACTTGTATTGCTCTGTGATGATGATGATGTACTTGTATTGCTCTGCGATGTACTTGTATTGCTCTGCGATGTACTTGTATTGCTCTGCGATGAAGATGATGTATTGCTTTGTGTTGATGATGATGTACTTGTATTGCTTTGTGATGTACTTGTATTGCTGTGTTGATGATGATGATGTACTTGTATTGCTCTGTGATGATGATGATGATGTACTTGCGTTGTGATGTTCTTGTATTGCTCTGTGTTGATGATGTACTTGTACTGCTTTGTGTTGATGATGTACTTGTTTTGCCCTGTGCTGATGATGATGTACTTGTATTGCTCTGTGATGTACTTGTATTGCTCTGTGATGTACTTGTATTGCTCTGTGATGTACTTGTATTGCTCTGTGATGTACTTGTATTGCTCTGTGATGTACTTGTATTGCTCTGCGATGATGATGATGTATTGCTTTGCGATGGTGATGTACTTGTATTGCTTTGTGATGGTGATGTACTTGTATTGCTTTGTGATGGTGATGTACTTGTATTGCTTTGTGATGGTGATGTACTTGTATTGCTTTGTGATGGTGATGTACTTGTATTGCTTTGTGATGGTGATGTACTTGTATTGCTCGGTGATGTACTTGTATTGCTCGGTGATGTACTTGTATTGCTCGGTGATGTATTGCTTGATGATGTACTTGTATTGCTCTGTGATGCTGATGATGATGTACTTGTATTGCTGTGTGATGTACTTGTATTGCTGTGTGATGTACTTGTATTGCTGTTTTGATGTACTTGTATTGCTGTGATGATGATGATGTACTTGTATTGCTCTGTGATGATGATGATGATGTACTTGTATTGCTCTGTGATGATGATGATGATGTACTTGCGTTGTGATGTTCTTGTATTGCTCTGTGTTGATGATGTACTTGTACTGCTTTGTGTTGATGATGTACTTGTTTTGCCCTGTGCTGATGATGATGTACTTGTATTGCTCTGTGATGTACTTGTATTGCTCTGTGATGTACTTGTATTGCTGTGTGATGTACTTGTATTGCTCTGCGATGATGATGATGTACTTGTATTGCTTTGTGATGATGATGATGTACTTGTATTGCTCGGTGATGTACTTGTATTGCTCGGTGATGTACTTGTATTGCTCGGTGATGTACTTGTATTGCTCGGTGATGTATTGCTTGATGATGTACTTGTATTGCTTGATGATGTACTTGTATTGCTTGATGATGTACTTGTATTGCTTGATGATGTACTTGTATTGCTCTGTGATGCTGATGATGATGTACTTGTATTGCCTAGTGATGGTGATGATGTACTTGTATTGCCTAGTGATGGTGATGATGTACTTGTATTGCCTAGTGATGGTGATGATGATGTACTTGTATTGCCTAGTGATGGTGATGATGATGTACTTGTATTGCCCAGTGATGATGATGTACTTGTATTGCCCTGTGATGATGATGATGATGATGTACTTGTATTGCTCTGTGATGTACTTGTATTGCTCTGTGATGATGATGATGTAATTGTATTGCTTTGTGATGATGATGATGATGATGTACTTGTATTGCTCGGTGATGTACTTGTATTGCTCGGTGATGTACTTGTATTGCTTTGTGATGATGATGAAGATGATGTACTTGTATTGCTTTGTGATGATGATGAAGATGATGTACTTGTATTGCTTTGTGATGATGATGTACTTGTATTGCTCTGTGATGTACTTGTATTGCTGTGTTGATGATGATGTACTTGTATTGCTTTGTGATAATGATGATGTACTTGTATTGCTCTGTGATGTACTTGTATTGCTCTGTGATGTACTTGTATTGCTCTGTGATGATGATGATGATGTACTTGCATTGTGATGTTCTTGTATTGCTTTGTGTTGATGATGTACTTGTTTTGCCCTGTGCTGATGATGATGTACTTGTATTGCTTTGTGACGATGAACTTGTCTTGCCCTGTGATGATGATGATGTACTTGTACTGCTCTGTGATGGTGATGATGTACTTGTATTGCTCTGTGATGATGTACTTGTATTGCTCTGTGATGATGTACTTGTATTGCTCTGTGATGATGTACTTGTATTGCTCTGTGATGATGTACTTGTATTGCTCTGTGATGATGATGTATTTGTACTTGCATTGCCTTGTGATGATTTGATTGCTGCTTAATACAGTTCTTTGTCATTTACTATGCTGTAGCTGTAGCTGCAGGGTCTTGCAGGGTAGATGGCTTGGTTTTTCTGGGCTAGCTTGCTTGTATCATAGGGGTTTAGGTCTAGCCTGTGCTTGTACGTTGTATGTTGAGGTAACACTTTTTTCCCTTTCAGGTACTTAAAAAAAACACTTAGAATAAAAAAACCCCAGCTGGGGGATTTTTTTTTCGCTCCCCCAGCTGGGTTTTTTTTTCCTAGGTCCCGGTCGGTCTGCGAGGCGATGTTCATCGCCTATGTTTGGATGCAGAAAGGCCTGGGACCTGGGTTTTGGCAGGCAGGATGGTTTAGGAGGCCCTCGGGAGCAATGTTCCTGAGGAGCACTGGGGATGAAGGGTGTAGGTGTATAGAAGCAGAGAAATTGTACCTGGTAGTTGAGAGATGGCAGTGGCTGTAAGAATAGTTGTGGGAGGTAGGTGTTGTCTATGTTGTATAGGTGGAGATAACACTTTTTTCCCTTTCAGGTACTTTGAAAAAATACTTAGAATAAAAAAACCCCAGCTGGGGGATTTTTTTTTCGCTCCCCCAGCTGGGTTTTTTTTTCCCGGGTCCCGGTCGGTCTGCGAGGCGATGTTCATCGCCTATGTTTGGATGCAGAAAGGCTTGGGACCCGGGTTTTGTCAGGCAGGACGATTTAGGCGGCCTCCAGGAGCAAAGCTCCCGGGGAGCATCACGGAATCACGGCAGAAGCGGGTACCGACGGCAGTCCAATGTAATCGGGATTTTAGCGGGAGAGGACTGCGTAGGCGTTGCGTCGGAGCGGTAGTTTGGAGAACGGAAAGGCAGCACTGAGATAAGAAGCCAGGCAGATGTTGTGAAGGCTCCTTAGTTTCATCTGTAAGTCACTTGTTTAGAGAAAGGGATTGTCAAGATGTATTAGGTGTGAGGAACAAATGGAAACTTGAATAAAGAGTAATTTTTTCTGTTTTTGTGTACCATGTCATCATTTCCTAAAGTAGGCACAAATAAAACCTGAATAAAGCTGTGTCTTGTGTCACTATTTCCTAAACTAGGGACAAATAAAATGTGCAGGAAGCTGTGTTTTGCCTTGCTGTGTCTCGTGTCATTATTTAATAAGTTAGGGACCAATAAAACTTGAATAAAGTTGTGTTTTATCTTTCTGTGTCCTGTGTCATTTCTTAACCCATGAAAAAATATAAGGGTAAGGTAGGTTTTGTATGTTGTCTCCTTGGAGTGACTGGATTGGCTGTGTATGTCTGTGTCGGTGTCTGTGTATGTCTTTGTCAAATTCTATTTGTCTCTCTTTTGTCTTAGAGTTGGCCAACTCACATTCTCTACTGTCCACTTTGTTTCTTTCTCTCTTCTACTTTGTCTTTCTCTTGTACTTTCTCCCTTCTACCTTCTACTTTGTTTTTCTTCTACTTTCTTCTACTTTCTACTTTCTTCTACTTTCTACTTTCTTCTACTTTCTACTTTCTTCTACTTTCTACTTTCTTCTACTTTCTACTTTCTTCTACTTTCTACTTTCTTCTACTTTCTACTTTCTTCTACTTTCTACTTTCTTCTACTTTCTACTTTATTCTACTTTCTACTTTCTTCTACTTTCTACTTTCTTCTACTTTCTACTTTCTTCTACTTTCTACTTTCTTCTACTTTCTACTTTCTTCTACTTTCTACTTTCTTCTACTTTCTACTTTCTTCTACTTTCTACTTTCTTCTACTTTCTACTTTCTTCTACTTTCTACTTTCTTCTACTTTCTACTTTCTTCTACTTTCTACTTTCTTCTACTTTCTACTTTCTTCTACTTTCTACTTTCTTCTACTTTCTACTTTCTTCTACTTTCTACTTTCTTCTACTTTCTACTTTCTTCTACTTTCTACTTTCTTCTACTTTCTACTTTCTTCTACTTTCTACTTTCTTCTACTTTCTACTTTCTTCTACTTTCTACTTTCTTCTACTTTCTACTTTCTTCTACTTTCTACTTTCTTCTACTTTCTACTTTCTTCTACTTTCTACTTTCTTCTACTTTCTACTTTCTTCTACTTTCTACTTTCTTCTACTTTCTACTTTCTTCTACTTTCTACTTTCTCTTTCTTCTACTTTCTCTTTCTTCTACTTTCTCTTTCTTCTACTTTCTCTTTCTTCTACTTTCTCTTCTACTTTCTACTTTCTCTTTCTTCTACTTTCTTCTACTTTCTACTTTCTCTTTCTTCTACTTTCTTCTACTTTCTACTTTCTCTTTCTTCTACTTTCTTCTACTTTCTACTTTCTCTTTCTTCTACTTTCTTCTACTTTCTACTTTCTCTTTCTTCTACTTTCTCTTCTACTTTCTACTTTCTCTTTCTTCTACTTTACTTGTCACAACTTTAGTGACAAGTAAATATAAATTTAAATAGTAAGTTGGTTTAAAAAAAACCCCAGGAGCTCCTTGGGAGGAAAAAAATTAAAAAAAAAAAAAAAAAAAAAAGAAAAAAAAAAAATTTTTTTCCTCCCAAGGAGCTCCTGGGGCTGCACCAGACTTATTATTTTTAATTTTTATATATATAGTATATAGGGAAATTACCATAAATTAGCATACCACTCCCACATGACACACCCCCCCATACACACATGACACAACCACATTAACACACACCACCCCTAACCCATCCCCTCCCCTCCCCACCCCTAACCCCGCCCCCTCCCCAAGCCCCGACCCCTCCCCCAACCCTAACCCCGCCCCCTCCCCAAGCCACTCCCCCAACCCTAACCCCGCCCCCTCCCCCAACCCTAACCCCACCCCCTCCCCAAACCCCTCCCCCAACCCTAACCCCACCCCCTCCCCAAACCCCTCCCCCAACCCTAACCCCGCCCCCTCCCCAAGCCCCTCCCCCAACCCTAACCCCGCCCCCTCCCCAACCCTAACCCCGCCCCCTCCCCAAGCCCCTCCCCCAACCCTAACCCCGCCCCCTCCCCCAACCCTAACCCCGCCCCCTCCCCAAGCCCCTCCCCCAACCCTAACCCCGCCCCCTCCCCAAGCCCCTCCCCCAACCCTAACCCCGCCCCCTCCCCAAGCCCCGCCCCCAACCCTAACCCCGCCCCCTCCCCAAGCCCCTCCCCCAACCCTAACCCCGCCCCCTCCCCAAGCCCCGCCCCCAACCCTAACCCCGCCCCCTCCCCAAGCCCCTCCCCCAACCCTAACCCCGCCCCCTCCCCAAGCCCCTCCCCCAACCCTAACCCTAACCCCACCCCCTCCCCAAGCCCCTCCCCCAACCCTAACCCCGCCCCCTCCCCAAGCCCCTCCCCCAACCCTAACCCCGCCCCCTCCCCAAGCCCCTCCCCCAACCCTAACCCCGCCCCCTCCCCAAGCCCCTCCCCCAACCCTAACCCCGCCCCCTCCCCAAGCCCCTCCCCCAACCCTAACCCTAATGCCCCCTCCCCAAGCCCCTCCCCCAACCCTAACCCCGCCCCCTCCCCAAGCCCCTCCCCCAACCCTAACCCCGCCCCCTCCCCAAGCCCCTCCCCCAACCCTAACCCCGCCCCCTCCCCAAGCCCCTCCCCCAACCCTAACCCCGCCCCCTCCCCAAGCCCCGCCCCCAACCCTAACCCCGCCCCCTCCCCAAGCCCAGCCCCCAACCCAAGCCCCGCCCCAACCCTAACCCCGCCCCCTCCCCAAGCCCCGCCCCCAACCCTAACCCCGCCCCCTCCCCAAGCCCAGCCCCCAACCCAAGCCCCGCCCCAACCCTAACCCCGCCCCCTCCCCAAGCCCCGCCCCCAACCCTAACCCCGCCCCCTCCCCAAGCCCCGCCCCCAACCCTAACCCCGCCCCCTCCCCAACCCCCTCCCCCAACCCAAGCCCCGCCCCAACCCTAACCCCGCCCCCTCCCCAAGCCCCTCCCCCAACCCTAACCACACCCCCCACATAGCCCCACCCACTACATCACTCCACCCCCTACGTAGCCCCGCCCCCACGTCGCTCCACCCCCTACGTCGCCCCGCCCCCACGTCACTCCACCCCCCACATCACCCCGCCCCACACCTAGCCCCGCCCCCACGTCGCTCCACCCCCTACATAGCCCCGCCCCCACGCCGCTCCGCCCCCTATGTAGCCCCGCCCCCATGTCGCTCCGCCCCCACGTCGCTCCACCCCCTACATAGCCCCGCCCCCACGTCGCTCCGCCCCCTACGTCGCCCCGCCCCCACGTCGCTCCGCCCCCCACATCGCCCCGCCCCCTACGTAGCCCCGCCCCCACGTCGCTCCGCCCCCTACATAGCCCCGCCCCCACGTCGCTCCACCCCCTACATAGCCCCACCCCCACATCGCTCCACCCCCACGTCACTCCGCCCCTACGTAGCCCCACCCCCACGTCGCTCCGCCCCCTACGTAGCCCCGCCCCCACGTCGCTCCACCCCCACATCACTCCGCCCCCTACATAGCCCCGCCCCCATGTCGCTCCACCCACACATCACTCCACCCCCTACGTAACCCCGCCCCCACGTCGCTCCGCCCCCACGTCGCTCCACCCCCTACATCTCCCCGCCCCCACATCGCCCCACCCCCACGTCGCTCCGCCCCCTACGTAGCCCCGCCCCCACGTCGCTCCACCCCCTACATAGCCCAGGGTTAGGGTTAGGGTTAGGGTTAGGGTTAGGGTTAGGGTTAGGGTTAGGGTTAGGGTTTTAGGGTT